>JALAZF010000441.1:0-5212721 GCA_022829125.1 Lathyrus tuberosus
GATATGATGTACTTGCTGCCACTTTTTTGTATCTCATTTCTCTTCTTCTCCTTCTCTTTTCTTCTCTTTCACTCTTTATCATCCCATGGATCTCAAGACTTGTTCAAGTCTTGGATTCTTTCCCTTCAGAGCTACCTAGTCCAACTTAATTTCCTATTAAGCTTGGAGTAGGATTAGCATTAGGTTTTAGTTAGTCTTTTCTCCTAAACCTCACTAACCATAGGACATCCATGCATGATAACATTAGGACCCTTAGTCTCCCTTAGAGTTTCCTTTGCGTTTTCTCTCTTCTCATCTTCAAACAAAAGTAAAAAAAATACTTAATAAAGGCAAAACAACCATTGTATTTAGGCCTTTCATGTAAGAATAAGATAGTGAGGGATCTTCTCTCATTTTCTTGGAATGTTTAGCGTGCGTCCCATCTCGGGTCGTTATGCGAGGTATTTGATCTTACATGAGGGACTTAAATACAATGTGCGTTACAAAACACAAAACAATCAAAACACTTTCTAAAAACTTCAAACAAACAATAACGTCTTTCCTTCGGAAATTCTTTTCTCATCTCACTCACTCTTAGCGTACGAACGTGCTTCTACTCGTTCTCTTGCAAGATGGTAACGCACTCGGACCAGCGAGCCTGCAACACCTGAGCTAGAACGTTAGTCGTTCCCTAAAAACACAAACAAAGTGACCCTCGTTGAGGGGAACTACGTCACTCTAATTCTCATGTTCCCGATGAGATACGTAGGCAGTGGGGTAGGGCCCATTCGAGCACTTTTTTATTTTCCCTACATTTGTTCCTTGTTCTCTCTCTCCTTTCCCTTTTCCTTTTCCTTTCCCTTTCCAGTAGCAGTGGAGCTCCAGACGATGACACCCTTTGATCGAGACAAGCAGGCGTGGATCCCATCGGGTACGATGGACTTAAGGGGGTGCAAATACCTTCCTCTCACGTAACCGACTCCCGAGCCCAGTTCTCTTGGTCGCAAGACCATGCTCTTATCCTCTCCTTCAGGTTTACATAGTGTTTCCTTTCCCTCTCTTGGGATAAATACACATTGCTGGTGACTCTGTTTCGGTGCCACTTTCGCGTTTGTACTTGGATGAAAATCCCAGGAGCGACAGCTAAATCATTGTAAAGTCCAACCGTAGATTGGCAAAAGGTCCATCTTAGGGTGGCAAATCATGAGAAGTCCAACCGTAGATTGGTAAAAGGTCCATCCAAGGGTGGCAAATTTTTAAAGTCCAACCGTAGATTGGCAAAAGGTCCATCCAAGGGTGGCAAAGCAAAGCAGTAAAGTCCAACCGTAGATTGGCGAAAGGTCCATCCGAGGGTGGTAAATCATTGGAAAGTCCAACCGTAGCTTGGCAAAAGTCCACCCATAGTGTGGCAAGTCAGTAGTCGTCTGACTCCCGTTAAAAGACCGCAGCTAAGTCCAACCGTAGATTGGCAAAAGTCCCCCGTAGTGTGGCATCTCAGCAAGTCCAACCGTAGATTGGCAAAAGTCCACCCGTAGTGTGGCAGGCCAGTAGTCGTCTGGCATTGTACAAAAGACGTTGCTAAAGTCCACCAGTAGTGTGGCAAGCCAGTAGTCGTCTGGCGTTGTACAAAAGACGTTGCTAAAGTCCACCCGTAGTGTGGCAAGCCAGTAGTCGTCTGGCGTTGTACAAAAGACATTGCTAAAGTCCACCCGTAGTGTGGCAAGCCAGTAGTCGTCTGGCGTTGTATAAAAGACATCTCTCCAGTGGTTTTCTTCATCGTCAGAGTTTTCTTCAAGCAGAGTTCGTTTGGTTGGGTTTATCCCTTTTCCTCTTTCCTGCAAAGTGAAAATTTTTTGGGTTATTGTCAGTATTCAATCCCTCTATACCTTGAAAGTATGACAGCAATCGCTATCATCCGTTCAGGTCTACAGTGATTAAATAGGGGCAGCTGTAATACCCCAAAATTTGCCCTCTCTTTTCCTCATATCTTTTAGCATGAGTTTTCGTTGCATTGCATTGCATTCAAGCATAGAAAAATAAAGCATCAAGCATTTAGCATTGCATCTTGCATAAGGGCATGTGATCAGGTGATTCTCTAAGGTGTTGATCATCCAAAGAAGAAGACCAAGTGTTTCTCACAAGCTTCAAGGACCTCTTACATCATGTATCATCTCCATTTGATCTCACAAGTCATGGGAAGAGGAGAATTCATCAAGAAGATTGGACAGTGCATGATCTCCTATACAAGGCAGTCAAAAGTTGGGATCTGACCCCCAAATGAGCAAGCTCTTTGAATCTTTATCATCTCCAAGTGGCACATGTCATCATTGGTGGACATGATACACATCATATTCAGAGGAATTAGGATTCGGAGGATGTGTTATTTCCTCATAACCAGAGGGTACCAAAACTAGGGTTTGCCATAAAATCAGTTTATTTCTGATTTTTTGGGCAAGACTTGATCTCATGGTATCCTTTATGTCCTCAAGTGTCTAGGGATGGAAGATTTCCCATCAATTTGTTTCAGAAGGTTTTTAATTGATCAGAAACTTCAAAATCAGGAGAATGCGGGATAAAGTCAACTGTGCAGTGAAAAGGTCAACTCCTGACTTTTTGAGGTCAACATCATGATTCTCAAGTCAAATGTGATCATTGCTGAATGTTTGACCAAGAAAATCCAAGAGGTTCATCAAAAATCAAGAAATGTGAGAAGTTGCCATATTTGGAATAGTAGGGTTTCCAAAATTAGTAAGTTTTGGCCATTTTAGCACCTCTCTTTGAGTCAGGTTTTCTCAATTTTAAAGCATCAAGTCAAAAATCCACCAGGCCACAACAAAAGATCTTGTTTCAAGCTTCAAATCCATATAAAAAACTCCTCCATTGGATCAAAATTGAGTGAGTTATGATCCATCAAAGTTTGACAAAACTAGGGCAAAAATCAAGTCATGGCAAGGCAATTTCAAGTCACCCGGCCATAATTTCATCAAACACGTGGCGTGCCAAATTTCAAGCCAATTTTCTCCATCAAGAAAGCTTCAAATGAAAAAATTTTGAACATCAAAGTTGTTCATTGCCATGTCCTCTTCAACTTTGTTGTCAAACTTTTTTTCATTTGAACAAGTTATCATAGAGATATCAAGGCTCAAAGAGGAATGGTTCATGCTGAATTTTTCATGGGCCATGCTGCCATGCACGTTTTTCCATGATATGCCCACGGGGCCAGCTTGTTTTTTTGGATTTCTTTGTTTATTTTAAGTGTGTTAGAGACCTTTTCTCATCATGATTCAAATACCAAAGTTGTTCTATCATGTGTAGGCTTTCCAAAGAGTATAAGCATTCCTCATTTCATGTAGTATTACTTAACTTATGGTTGCTTAAAGTCCAAGATTTTCATACTCATGGTAAGATTAAAACATAGTTTTTTCTAAGTTAATTGGACCAATTTTGGGGATATAGTTTCAAGATCATCTTATGTTATTATATGGACTTTATCTCAAGGAATTTTGGACATGAAGTTTGTTCATTTCTTACCTCTCTTTAAGATGAGCTCAAGAGTTTGTTTTTTGGAGGGGTATCCACCAAGTTATGTGCATGTGAATTTGAAGGTTTCAATAAGTTTGAAGTGTATCATTCTTGATTTTCTCTTGGCATATGGCAGCAGAATTATGCATCCCAAATCACGTGCATGTACCACTTTCCTTGCCTAAGAAAGCCAAACATTGTTTCTTTACCATGCACCGTTTTAGACAACACTTGCCAAATGAGGAATACCATAAACTTGTGCACTAAGTTTGTCCCTCCACTCTCTCTCATTCAGATTTCCTTTGCTCATTGCTATCACAAAATCACTCCAAGCACCCTCCCATTTGCTTAAACCGTACCACCCTCTCTCTCTTCCAATCTTTGCCAAAAAACTCCAAATAAACCATTCCACATTTCAGGCCCATTTAACCACTCATAACCCTTCATATATAAGCAACACAAACCCTAAAACGAAGGAGGACTCAGTGGCTGCTCATTGTGTGAGAACAAAACCCTAAAATTTACTCTCTCAAAAAAAACTTGAAGATTCGGATTTTACTCACAAGAGGCTCTTTCTCCCCATTCTTGCTTCCATCATCATCTTAGAAGTCCTAAAAGGCTAGAAGGAGGGTGTTTTTGAAGCTTTGGAGCAAAGGTAGAAAGTATCAAGAGCTCGACTTTTGGTAACCTTTCTTCAACTCTTTTCTCTCATGTATTACGTGTTTTGAGAATGTTATTTACATATTTGGAGTCTTGAGTTGATGCATAAGATGTTTGTATGGTTGTTGTTTTGATTTGTGAAAGTTGTGCACCATGATCCTTTTCTTTATGGCTATTTTTGAGGGTGTTAGAGGTTTTAAACTTGAAAACTAAGTGCATCATCGGAATCTACGCAAAAAACTGAGGAGGGGGGGTGTCTTTATTTTTCTGTTTGGGGGTCGGACCAACCGCCGCCGGCGGTGGCCGGCCGGACTGGCGCGGTTGCCGGCGATTTGCAACTCTGTTTGTTGCTGTTCACGTAACATGTGCATGGTATTTGGGAGAGTTGACGCTGATGTGGCGAATTTTTAGTGGACTTGATTTTTGTTTTTTGTCTTTTATGACTTAACAATAAGTGCACCAATTGATGTATTGGTTACATGATCAATGTTACATGTTATCTTCTTTTTAAGTTTGTTTTGTTTTATTTTATTTTTTATTATTTAATAAAAGTATGAACTTACACAAGCATCATGGGCCTACAAAACTCCTATCCGCACCCCACATACTGGCCCAAACCACATAGCCTTTTCTTTTCCTTTACTAATGCACCCTCCATTTAATTCACTTTTTATTTTTAATTTTTTAATTTTCGTTACTTTTGTTTTTTTAATTATTAAAAATACTTTATTTTATTAAAAAATTCCAAAAAAATTCATGAACGTATTCTAATGTCTTATTTAATTTTATATGAATTTTATTTTCATTTTCCATTTATTTAGATGATTAATTCCGATTTTCTTTCCCAAAGTGTCTTTCATGTTGACCCTTGTGATTAATACTTATGTTTGATGACTTTGCCATGTCTTCTTGAGCCGATTTTTTTTCCTTGTTTTGACATGTGGATGAGAAATGTTTGAATGTAATCTTGCTGCCTTGGTGATCATATTTGATTGTTTTTCATGTGATTTTTGATGCTCTTCGATTCATACACGATCACTTGCATACCTTGTCTTGTGAAGCTCCTTTGAACATGTTCTTGAGCTAGTTCTGTTCCAATCTTTTTGCACATGTTAATTGGATGTTTAAAATTGCCTTTGATTATTTTTTGGGAATTTATTGGACCACTTTGCTATTTTTGGTTGATTTTCACTTGTGGTTTGAATTTGGTTGAGGCATGCTTAGACACTTGACCTAGTTTGAGTGCATTTGTTTACTTGTGATTGATTGATGTTTGAAATGATTATATGGTGTGATCCTATTCTGTTTGAGCTTGTTTATGGCTTTAGAGTCATCCTCATTGATCCATTTTCCTATTTGTTCTTGATTTTCTAAGTTGGTGTTGTTTTGACTTGAATTTTGTGGTATGTTTGACCTAATCTTGTGCAATGCTCCTTTGTATGAAACAACCAATGCATGAGGCCTTTTGTTTGACTTGTATGACATGCTATAGATTCTGACCCTCTTGGTTTAAGGTGCTTTATGTGACATGTCCTTTGGTTTGTTTGCATGAATGATAAGTGGATGTCTTGTCTAATTTTGATGCATGTTTGGAATGTGTTGCTTAATGATTCATCTTGTGTGACTTGAGTTTGATCTTGGTATGTTGTTGATGCATATGCTACTGCCCTCTTGAGTTCATTACTTGGTTTTCACTTCATATGTTCATTAGGATTTGATTTGTATGATGCATATCATTATCATTTGTTTTGTTACTTCTTTGGATCATAATGCTTCATATTTTGAATCACTTTTACACACATGAATTGTTGATGATAATATAATGTTGGTTCTGACGTGTCTTCATTTTCATCTTGCCTTTCTCATTTCACTTTGATATGAAGTCCATGTACGCTTAATTGTGCATTTCATACAAGTATGCTTGCATTCTTTCATGTTTATCTTTGCATGCTTACTTGGATTGTTTTGCGTTGATCTTTGAAACATAATTATTGATTTGAGTTGGACATTTATGATATGACGTGCTTTCTGCCACTTTTTTGTATCTCATTTCTCTTCTTCTCCTTCTCTTTTCTTCTCTTTCACTCTTTATCATCCCATGGATCTCAAGACTTGTTCAAGTCTTGGATTTTTTCCCTTTAGAGCTACCTAGTCCAACTTAATTTCCGATTAAGCTTGGAGTAGGATTAGCATTAGGTTTTAGTTAGTCTTTTCTCCTAAACCTCACTAACCATAGGACATCCATGCACGATAACATTAGGACCCTTAGTCTCCCTTAGAGTTTCCTTTGCGTTTTCTCTCTTCTCATCTTCAAACAAAAGTAAAAAAATACTTAATAAAGGCAAAACAACCATTGTATTTAGGCCTTTCATGTAAGAATTAGATAGTGAGGGATCTTCTCTCATTTTCTTGGAATGTTTAGCGTGCGTCCCATCTCGGGTCGTTATGCGAGGCATTTGATCTTACATGAGGGACTTAAATACAATGTGCGTTACAAAACACAAAACAATCAAAACACTTCTTTCTAAAAACTTCAAACAAACAATAACGTCTTTCCTTTGGGAATTCTTTTCTCATCTCACTCACTCTTAGCGTACGAACGTGCTTCTACTCGTTCTCTTGCAAGATGGTAACGCACTCGGACCAGCGAGCCTGCAACACCTGAGCTAGAACGTTAGCCGTTCCCTAAAAACACAATCAAAGCGACCCTCGTTGAGGGGAACTACGTCGCTCTAATTCTCATGTTCCCGATGAGATACGTAGGCAGTGAGGTAGGGCCCATTCGAGCACTTCTTTTATTTTCCCTACATTTGTTCCTTTTCTCTCTCTCCTTTCCCTTTTCCTTTTCCTTTCCCTTTCCAGTAGCAGTGGAGCTCCAGACGACGACACCCTTTGATCGAGACAAGCAGGCGTGGATCCCATCAGGTACGATGGACGTGAGGGGGTGCTAATACCCTCCTCTCACGTAACCGACTCCCGAACCCAGTTGTCTTGGTCGCAAGACTATGCTCTTATCCTCTCCTTCAGGTTTACGTAGTGTTTCCTTTCCCTTTCTTGGGATAAATACACATTGCTGGCGACTCTGTTTCGGTGCCACTTTCGTGTTTGTACTTGGATGAAAATCCCGGGAGCGACAGCTAAATCATTGTAAAGTCCAACCGTAGATTGGCAAAAGGTCCATCTTAGGGTGGCAAATCATGAGAAGTCCAACCGTAGATTGGTAAAAGGTCCATCCAAGGGTGGCAAATTTTTAAATTCCAACCGTAGATTGGAAAAAGGTCCATCCAAGGGTGGCAAAGCAAAGCAGTAAAGTCCAACCGTAGATTGGTGAAAGGTCCATCTGAGGGTGGTAAATCATTTGAAAGTCCAACCGTTGCTTGGCAAAAGTCCACCCGTAGTGTGCAAGTCAGTAGTCGTCTGACTCCCGTTAAAAGACCGCAGCTAAGTCCAACCGTAGATTGGCAAAAGTCCCCCGTAGTGTGGCATCTCAGCAAGTCCAACCGTAGATTGGCAAAAGTCCACCCGTAGTGTGGCAGGCCAGTAGTCGTCTGGCGTTGTACAAAAGACGTTGCTAAAGTCCACCCGTAGTGTGGCAAGCCAGTAGTCATCTGGCGTTGTACAAAAGACGTTGCTAAAGTCCACCAGTAGTGTGGCAAGCCAGTAGTCGTCTGGCGTTGTACAAAAGACGTTGCTAAAGTCCACCCGTAGTGTGGCAATCCAGTAGTCGTCTGGCCTTGTATAAAAGACATCTCTCCAGTGGTTTTCTTCATCGTCAGAGTTTTCTTCAAGCAGAGTTCGTTTGGTTGGGTTTATCCTTTTTCTTCTTTCCTGCAAAGTGCAAATTTTTTGGGTTATTGTCAGTATTCAATCCCTCCATACCTTGAAAGTATGACAGCAATCGCTATCATCCGTTCAGGTCTACAGTGATTGAATAGGGGCAACTGTAATACCCCAAAATTTGCCCTCTCTTTTCCTCATATCTTTTAGCATGAGTTTTCATTGCATTGCATTGCATTCAAGCATAGAAAAATAAAGCATCAAGCATTTAGCATTGCATCTTGCATAAGGGCATGTGATAAGGTGATTCTCTAAGGTGTTGATCATCCAAAGAAGAAGACCAAGTGTTTCTCACAAGCTTCAAGGACCTCTTACATCATGTATCATCTCCATTTGATCTCACAAGTCATGGGAAGAGGAAAATTCATCAAGAAGATTGGACAGTGCATGATCTCCTATACAAGGCAGTCAAAAGTTGGGATCTGACCCCCAAATGAGCAAGCTCTTTGAATCTTTATCATCTCCAAGTAGCACATGTCATCATTGGTGGACATGATACACATCATATTCACAGGAATTGGGATTCGGAGGATGTGTTATTTCCTCATAACCAGAGGGTACCAAAACTAGGGTTTGCCATAAAATCAGTTTATTTCTGATTTTTTGGGCAAGACTTGATCTCATGGTATCCCTTATGTCCTCAAGTGTCTAGGGATGGAAGATTGCCCATCAATTTGTTTCAGAAGGTTTTTAATTGATCAGAAACTTCAAAATCAGGAGAATGCGGGATAAAGTCAACTGTGCAGTGAAAAGGTCAACTCCTGACTTTTTGAGGTCAACATCATGATTCTCAAGTCAAATGTGATCATTGCTGAAGATTTGACCAAGAAAATCCAAGAGGTTCATCAAAAATCAAGAAATGTGAGAAGTTGCCATATTTGGAATAGTAGGGTTTCCAAAAATAGTAAGTTTTTGCCATTTTAGCACCTCTCTTTTAGTCAGGTTTTCTCAATTTTAAAGCATCAAGTCAAAAATCCACCAGGCCACAACAAAAGATCTTGTTTCAAGCTTCAAATCCATATAAAGAACTCCTCCATTGGATCAAAATTGAGTGAGTTATGACCCATCAAAGTTTGACAAAACTAGGGCAAAAATCAAGTCATGGCAAGGCAATTTCAAGTCACCCGGCCATAATTTCATCAAACATGTGGTGTGCCAAATGTCAAGCCAATTTTCTCCATCAAGAAAGCTTCAAATGAAAAAATTTTGAACATCAAAGTTGTTCATTGCCATGTCCTCTTCAACTGTGATGTCAAACTTTTTTTCATTTGAACAAGTTATCATAGAGATATCAAGGCTCAAATAGGAATGGTTCATGCTGAATTTTTCATGGGCCATGCTACCATGCACGTTTTTCCATGATATGCCCACGGGGCCAGCTTGTTTTTTTGGATTTATTTGTTGATTTTAAGTGTGTTAGAGACCTTTTCTCATCATGATTCAAATACCAAAGTTGTTATATCATGTGTAGGCTTTCCAAAGAGTATAAGCATTCCTCATTTCATGTAGTATTACTTAACTTATGGTTGCTTAAAGTCCAAGATTTTCATACTCATGGTAAGATTAAAACTTAGTTTTTTCTAAGTTAATTGGACCAGTTTTGGGGACATAGTTTCAAGATCATCTTATGTTATTATATGGGCTTTATCTCAAGGAATTTTGGACATGAAGTTTGTTCATTTCTTACCTCTCTTTAAGATGAGTTCAAGAGTTTGTTTTTTGGAGGGGTATCCACCAAGTTATGTGCATGTGAATTTGAAGGTTTCAATAAGTTTTAAGTGTATCATTCTTGATTTTCTCTTGGCATATGGCAGCAGAATTATTCATCCCAAATCACGTGCATGTACCACTTTCCTTGCCTAAGAAAGCCAAACATTGTTTCTTTACCATGCACCATTTTAGACAACACTTGCCAAATGAGGAATACCATAAACTTGTGCACTAAGTTTGTCCCTCCACTCTCTCTCATTCAGATTTCCTTTGCTCATTGCTATCACAAAATCACTCCAAGCACCCTCTCATTTGCTTAAACCGTACCACCCTCTCTCTCTTCCAATCTTTGCCAAAAAACTCCAAATAAACCATTCCACATTTCAGGCCCATTTAACCACTCATAACCCTTCATATATAAGCAACACAAACCCTAAAACGAAGGAGGACTCAGTGGCTGCTCATTATGTGAGAACAAAACCCTAAAATTTACTCTCTCTCAAAAAACTTGAAGATTCGGATTTTACTCACAAGAGGCTCTTTCTCCCCATTCTTGCTTCCATCATCATCTTAGAAGTCCTAAAACGCTAGAAGGAGGGTGTTTTTAAGGCTTTAGAGCAAAGGAAGAAAGTATCAAGAGCTCCACTTTTGGTAACCTTTCTTCAACTCTTTTCTCTCATGTATTACGTGTTTTGAGAATGTTATTTGCATATTTAGAGTCTTGAGTTGATGCATAAGATGTTTGTATGGTTGTTGTTTTGATTTGTGAAAGTTATGCACCATGATCCTTTTCTTTATGGCTATTTTTGAGGGTGTTAGAGGTTTTAAACTTGAAAACTAAGTGCATAATCGGAATCTACGCGAAAAACTGAGGGGGGGTGTCTTTATTTTTCTGTTTGGGGCCGGACCAACCGCCGCCGGCGGTAGCCGACCGGACTGGCGCGGTTGCCGGCGATCTGCAACTCTGTTTGTTGCTGTTCACGTAACATGTGCATGGTATTTGGGAGAGATGACGCTGATGTGGCGAATTTTTAGTGGACTTGATTTTTGTTTTTTGTCTTTTATGACTTAACAATAAGTGCACCAATTGATGTATTGGCTACATGATCAATGTTACATGTTATCTTCTTTTTAAGTTTGTTTTGTTTTATTTTATTTTTTATTATTTAATAAAAGTCTAAACTTACACAAGCATCATGGGCCTACAAAACTCCTATCTGCACCCCACATACTGGCCCAAACCACATAGCCTTTTCTTTTCCTTTACTAATGCACCCTCCATTTAATTCACTTTTTATTTTCTATTTTTTTTATTTTCGTTACTTTTGTTTTTTTAATTATTAAAAATACTTTATTTTATTAAAAAATTCCAAAAAAATTCATGAACGTAATGTAATGTCTTATTTAATTTTATATGAATTTTATTTTCAATTTCCATTTATTTTGATGATTAATTCCGATTTTCATTCCCAAAGTGTCTTTCATGTTGACCCTTGTGATTAATACTTATGTTTGATGACTTTGCCATGTCTTCTTGAGCCGATTTTTTTTCCTTGTTTTGACATGTGGATGAGAAATGTTTGAATGTTATCTTGCTACCTTGGTGATCATCTTTGATTGTTTTTCATGTGATTTTTGATGCTCTTCGATTCATACATGATCACTTGCATACCTTGTCTTGTGAAGCTCCTTTGAACATGTTCTTGAGCTAGTTATGTTCCAATATTTTTGTACATGTTAATTGGATGTTTAAAATTACCTTTGATTATTTTTTGGGAATTTATTGGACCACTTTGCTATTTTTGGTTGATTTTCACTTGTGATTTGAATTTGGTTGAGGTATGCTTAGACACTTGACCTAGTTTGAGTGTATTTGTTTACTTGTGATTGATTGATGTTTGAAATGATTATATGGTGTGATCCTATTCTGTTTGAGCTTGTTTATGGCTTTAGAGTCATCCTCATTGATCCATTTTCCTATTTGTTCTTGATTTTCTAAGTTGGTGTTGTTTTGACTTGAATTTTGTGGTATGTTTGACCTAATCTTGTGCAATGCTCCTTTGTATGAAACAACCAATGCATGAGGCCTTTTGTTTGACTTGTATGACATGCTATAGATTTTGACCCTCTTGGTTTAAGGTGCTTTATGTGACATGTTCTCATTCTTTGCTTCACATGTCCTTTGGTTTGTTTGCATGAATGATAAGTGGATGTCTTGTCTAATTTTGATGCATGTCTGGAATGTGTTGCTTAATGATTCATCTTGTGTGACTTGAGTTTGATCTTGGTATGTTGTTGATGCATATGCTACTGCCCTCTTGAGTTCATTACTTGGTTTTCACTTCATATGTTCATTAGGATTTGATTTGTATGATGCATATCATTATCATTTGTTTTGTTACTTCTTTGGATCATAATGCTTCATATTTTGAATCACTTTTGCACACATGAATTGTTGATGATAATATGATGTTGGTTCTGACTTGTCTTCATTTTCATCTTGCCTTTCTCATTTCACTTTGATATGAAGTCCATGTACGCTTAATTGTGCATTTCATACAAGTATGCTTGCATTCTTTCATGTTTATCTTTGCATGCTTACTTGGATTGTTTTGCGTTTATCTTTGAAACATGATTATTGATTTGAGTTGGACATTTATGATATGATGTGCTTGCTACCACTTTTTTGTATCTCATTTCTCTTCTTCTCCTTCTCTTTTCTTCTCTTTCACTCTTTATCATCCCATGGATCTCAAGACTTGTTCAAGTCTTGGATTCTTTCCCTTTAGAGCTACCTAGTCCAACTTAATTTTCGATTAAGCTTGGAGTAGGATTAGCATTAGGTTTTAGTTAGTCTTTTCTCCTAAACCTCACTAACCATAGGACATCCATGCATGATAACATTAGGACCCTTAGTCTCCCTTAGAGTTTCCTTTGCATTTTCTCTCTTCTCATCTTCAAACAAAAGTAAAAAAAAATACTTAATAAAGGAAAAACAACCATTGTATTTAGGCCTTTCATGTAAGAATAAGATAGTGAGGGATCTTCTCTCATTTTCTTGGAATGTTTAGCGTGCGTCCCATCTCGGGTCGTTATGCGAGGCATTTGATCTTACATGAGGGACTTAAATACAATGTGCGTTACAAAACACAAAACAATCAAAACACTTCTTTCTAAAAACTTCAAACAAACAATAACGTCTTTCCTTCGGGAATTCTTTTCTCATCTCACTCTCTCTTAGCGTACGAACATGCTTCTACTCGTTCTCTTGCAAGATGGTAACGCACTCGGACCAGCGAGCCTGCAACACCTGAGCTAGAACGTTAGCCGTTCCCTAAAAACACAATCAAAGCGACCCTCGTTGAGGGGAACTACGTCGCTCTAATTCTCATGTTCCCGATGAGATACGTAGGCAGTGGGGTAGGGCCCATTCGAGCACTTCTTTTATTTTCCCTACATTTGTTCCTTGTTCTCTCTCTCCTTTCCCTTTTCCTTTTCCTTTCCCTTTCCAGTAGCAGTGGAGCTCCAGACGACGACACCCTTTGATCGAGACAAGCAGGCGTGGATCCCATCGGGTACGATGGACGTGAGGGGGTGCTAATACCTTCCTCTCACGTAACCGACTCCCGAACCCAGTTCTCTTGGTCGCAAGATCATGCTCTTATCCTCTCCTTCAGGTTTACGCAGTGTTTCCTTTCCCTCTCTTGGGATAAATACACATTGCTGGCGACTCTGTTTCGGTGCCACTTTCGCGTTTGTACTTGGATGAAAATCCCGGGAGCGACAGCTGGCGACTCTGCTGTGGATCGAACCCAGAATCTCTGGTTTCCTTAGCGAGTCAATCCTAGCGCTTGTCTGTCTTTCTTTCATTGGGTGTTTATTGTACTTTGCTGTATTTACTATTTTACTGTATGGTTATTTACTGTTTTTTACTGTATACTACTATATATTACTACATTTACTGTACTTTAGCATTTTATTCCATATGTTATATTATGCTATGCTGGACTGTACTGTTTTCTGTTTGGCGGGATGGGGGTATTCTGAGAGATAGGCCCAATACACAGGCCTGAGTGCACCTTTGTTTAGCGTGTTTCATGTCCTCTCACGTTCCATCTCGGTTTGAGGAGGGAATATGAAACACAATCTGGATGTGGTTCTCTCTAGAGAATTCGGCGTTGTGGATTTCCCACGATGGTAGAGCTATCTGGAAGAGCTGCTAAGTCTGGATGACCTGTTAGGATGACCACTCTTTATTTTGAAGTGAATTAGAGGACGACCTCTTTGATTGGCGATAACATTGTATCCTTCGGGCTGAATGTGCTATTGCTTCTCAAACCTCTGAAGCTGAGGATCTTCTGTTTTGGAGAATCAATTGAGGCCTCCTCGATTGATGATGATGCCAAACCAGAAATGGTGAACGCATCATCATTTCTCGACCTGAGAGCCCGGGATACTGAACATCCTAGTACCCACATGTGAGAGAGGCGGGTTGTTTACAGGTTTGCAGGTAACCTTGACTTTCATCCTACCTGGTATTCGGGTTTTCCTATCAGTGTGGGCTTATTAGCCTGGTATTATGGCATCATGATTATTCTAACCATCCCGGTATTCTGATTAGAGCCGACCTATGAGCTTATTCAGCCATCAGCACAGCAGTTATCCAGATTATATGGAAGCCTTAATCCCATGCATGTTGCATCTACATTATCATTTTCGCATACATGTTCTTGTATTTCCAGGGATATTAACTTTGAGACTTGCCACTGAGCGTTTCTATCCAGTTCTTATGTTTTTTCTAAATAATTTTTTTCGAGTTAAAGCATAATGATCCCTTGGAAATACTCGAACATGGCATTTTGCATGGCATTCTCATACTCATATGCATAACAGGTGCTCCGGAGCGGATTTCTCATTCTGACTGGGTATTCTCTGCAGAAACGGCCAACATGACTTCTTACAACCACTCGATTCACCACAATCAAGGTTCAGATTTGGAACAACTCCGAGCGGAAGTGACTGAGATGAAGGCCCAACTGGGGCACTTTATGGTGGACGTGCAAGCTTTGATTCAGGGCCAGAAAATGCTGAAAGAAGAGGTCAATCAGGTGAAGACCCAGATGAGTTTTGTTATGGAAGTTGTGAGAAATGTGCTCAGAAAATATGGTAATCCCACGCCTGAGGCTTTAATAGAAGTTGTCATTCCACCATTGCCTGTGGAATCTATCCCAAAGAGTGATGTGCCTCACGGATTTTCTGCACAACCTGGAGTTCTGAAACTTACTCACCAGTAGTTACCTCTCGCTTCCCCAGACGGCCCTAAGGCTAGGAAGTACCTACCAACGTCGAAGAGAACTGACAGAATCCTCGATCTGCTTCCTATGCCTTATGCTCAGCTGTTGAGGTACTTACTTTAACTCCAATTGGTTGAACTTCGGACGATAAATCGCCCTAGTGGAAAGCTCCCACTCAATTATGATGCAAGTGCCCGTTGCGATTTTCACTCTGGTGCACCGGGGCACAATGTGGAAAAATGTAAAGCCTTTCATAATGTGGTCCAAGATCTGATTGACTCAAAGGCAATAGATTTCGCGCCGGGCGGCGTATGCACACAGAGTAATTCTACACCTACTGCTGCAAGAAATGTGAATTTCCCGGAGCTCCCTCTGGAAGCGGCCTCAAGTCAGGGGCATATCTTGCAGCCCTTGGTTTCAAAATCCCCATATCAGCAACTTGTTCCCGATCGTCAGTCAAGTTTGAAAAGGAAAATGCTGGGAAGAGAGGAGTACCTGAATCAGCATCAACAACAGACTAACTCCCAGAAGAGGTATCAAAGACCCAGAAATCCCGAGAGAAAATTTGATCCCATTACTGTCTCTCACAGTCAGCTGCTTGACCGTTTACTTCCAGACTCTTTGATTCAGTTAAGGGAAGTTGCTCCTGTCCCGTATCCTCTTCCGCCAGGTTATGACAAGAATGCTAGGTGCGAGTACCACTCAGGGACACCGGGGCATGCCATTGAAGATTGTAAGGTGTTAAGGCATAAAGTGCAAGATCTGATTGACACTGGGATCATTATTTTCACTGCAGATGGTCTGTACGTCAACTAAAGCTTCCCAGGCCTCCTCAACAAAGAAAAAGCATCGTTAGAAGTAACAAGTCTAGACGGAGTCAAGCCTCCCCAACAAGGACAATCATTTAGCTCCTTTGCTGCATTTTCATATGTAGTCTTTATTTGTTTGTTCGGACATTGTTTGCATGTTAAAACTTGTTTGTATTAGGTTTGATGATTTTAATGCAATGGATATGTTTTCTTGATTAAGTTCATTTGTGTTTACTCATTTAATGCTAACGTGCACTGCAATACCAACTTTCTTGCTTATACTCTTTGAGGGAGGATGATGAGAAAAAAATGCAAAAGTCTCTAATTGTGTGCTCTTGGATAAAACCCTGTTGAGGATGTAGAGGCATTGTTTCAACTCCCCAAACACTGGAGATATAAGGGAGATAGACCCTCGTTAACCCCTTCGAGCTTTGAAGTAGGAGTTTCTTTTGTATGAAAAACCCTCACATTTAACCCAGGGGCAGGGTAGGCGTCAGTTAATTTGACCGAGCGTTCAAATTTTAAAAGGAGTGAGCGTCTGAGGATCCATTACCTTCTATTCCACCGTAAAGAGGTCAAGAGATGTGAAACCACAATGGTTATCCATCAACAATCAAAGAGTGAGGCAGTCACAACCATTTCAACAAAGTCAAGACCAGCCAGTGTCACACGACGTGTTCAAGAAAAAGAAAGAGAATAAAAAAAAAATGAAAAAAGCCCGCTAAGTTGAAACTTGAAAACAAGCAACTTAGGCAAAAGTTAGGGCATCCCGCTGGACTCCGAAATTAAAGATTCAAAAGAATATGTCCAGGCAAAAGTTAGGGATAAGAAAAAAGAAAGTGAAAAATAAAAGGATTACAAAAGAAAATCCTCGAGCAAGAACAAAGTCGTGTGACTACGAACAAAAGACAAAGGGGTGACTGTTACTCCAATACCTCATTAGGTGTCAAACCATCAGTTTCATGGGTTCCTTAAAGATCACAAAATCTTTTTGAGAGGCGAGCGCTTGTGCGAATTAGCTGAATGTAGGACTGGAGAACATCACGAAGAGTGGGTGGGCACCAATAAACTTTGAGCCATAAATCCTTTTTTTTTAAACCGTGAACCAGGCCATGATACAACCCTCAAAAGTCCTAATTGAAACAGGGTTATTTCGAAAGCATACTACCAAGAGATAGCGTTCCTGACTCCTATGAGTTGTGCTAAAAGATCTTTGTTGGTGTTGCATGTGCATTGCATTCTTTCATTCAAAAAATCAATGTCGTATCCTAAGTAGTGATTCGTTCACATGGCTTTGCGACGTCTTTTCAGTAAAACTTTAAGATTAACATGTGTGTTGCATTAGAATTTGTCATTCTCAGAATAAAATATTTTTTGCTTGCATACATTTGTTTGACATCAAAAGAAGTTTGCATATGGAAATTCAGTCCAGAAGCTTAATCTTGCTAAGTTGAAAATCCTGAAAACTCCCGAGGGACAGCCACATCCAATGGTACTTTCTCAGGAAACTTTGTTGAGCAGGAGCTTTCCCAACAATTTGTGCTAAGACGTAGTCGATCCGGGGCAATCACGTCAAACCATCTCTTTAAGGTGTAGCTCATCTGAGCCAATCACGTCGAGAAATCTTCAGAGTTCAGCCAAACTGGGGCAATTACTTCGAGATTCAAACCCCTACAAATGCAGGCATTATTGGTCTTCCTTCGAAGATCAGTAGTCAGGGGCGAGACTACTTCAAGGTTCATACTGGGGCAGGCTATCCCAAGAGCATGAGAAGGTAGTCCATCTAGACGATTGATCAGCCTATCCGGGATTCAGGGTATTGGGGCAGAATATCTCACGAGTATATGAGAATCTTCTCGAGGAGAAATCCTCTATAGACCATACAGTCTGGGGCAGTTACGTCGAGATCTGACGAATCTCTACAAGAGTTTGAGGACATTGAGGCGTTTTGGATGACAAGTCTTCTGTAAGATCCTCTTGAGACAATTTCTTTTGGTGGACCATGTTGGTCTGGGGCAAGTGAAAGAAGAACTGTTGTTCACGCATATGCAGTCAATTAGTTGAAAGGCTTGAAACAAAGGGGCATTCTAACCCAAGACATTTGTGGTCCTCAGCAAGAGATTGCATGCAACCTGTCTCCCCAACAAGTGGTGGTTCAGAGTTGGATTTTCTCAGTTGCAGAAGTCATATCCAGCATGGGGCATATGTGAACATCTTTTGTTTGCAGGTAGCAGCCTCGTACTAGGCTCAAAAGCAAGATTGAAGCCTTTTTGAGATCATGGATCGTTTCTTCCAAGACGGGTAATCACTTTTTCCCACGCAGGAGACTGGGGCAATCATGTTCAGGGAAGGGTTCACTTGTCACCCTTTTGTTACAACGTTTACTGATTGAGTCCATCATTCGGTCGACGGTCGTTCACGACGTCTCGATATCAATGAATTGAGTTCCACTGGGTATCGTTGTATCTTATTAAGTCGATTCTCTTGTTCAGTACTTCCAATAGCTACAAGCTTTTCTGTGTCGATAACGGTTGCAAATCCTCCAGTAGAGTTGCTTCGCAGACACCGAAGTTGATGGTTAATCCCCAGTGAAGTCGTCGGGAGTTTGAAGATGCTTAATCTTCTGTAAAATTCTCTTATGACGTTTTCTTCAGATAAGTCCTGTATCATGGAGCAGGAAGCAAGTTGTTGACCCTCCCAAGCATGGGACATTTGGAATTTCCCCAGCAGGCGATGTTCCAGATTTATTATCCCCAGTAGAGTTTGAGGACGTTTGTTCTTCTGTAAAATCCTCTTAAAAGGCGTCCCCAGCATGAGACGCTTTAAGGTGGTTTTCTCCAGCAGAGTTGGTTATAAGCTCATCATCCCCAACGAAGTCGTTGAACGGAAAGTTCGTCCAACATGGGGCATTGTAGCACTTATCTTAGGCTCAACAGTCTTATGCCTCAGCAGATTATTGTAGAGTTGCTTTGGGTTTCCCAGCAGATGTCTAAGGACTCTCCCCCA
The DNA here is from genome assembly GCA_022829125.1 of Lathyrus tuberosus. Classification (NCBI taxonomy): domain Eukaryota; kingdom Viridiplantae; phylum Streptophyta; class Magnoliopsida; order Fabales; family Fabaceae; genus Lathyrus; species Lathyrus tuberosus. Next base: position 18,818 of record JALAZF010000441.1, read on the forward strand.
GCAGGTTGCAGCAGAGCATGTTCCAACCAGGATTTGCATATCCCCGACAGAGTAACCTTGATTCCCAACAAGATCGTATCTCTGGTATTGGTTTCCCCACAGAGTTCAGCATTGAATCTTGTCAACAGTATTCCCCAACTAAGTTTGTTTTGTCCCCACAGAGGTTTATTGATCAACAAAATCTATTCCTCAACAGAGTGATAGTATATTCTTGCCCCAGCCGGGTTAGAAGGTTGATTCTCCCCGCAAAGGATCTCTGGCGTGATAGATCCTCAAGCAGAGTTTTAATGACTTGTTTCCCTAGCAGAACGTCATGCAAAGAAATTCTCATCTCCAGCGGAGTTGCTGTGACCAGAGTTCATCCCCAGACAGATGAAGTAATTCCTGGCAGATGATCATTTCCCTCATATCCCAAAGTCCAATTTATTTTTGGCAAACTTGACAATTCGAAGCAGACGGATTGTTCATTCATTTTTCAGCAGAGATATTATCTTTTCAGGAGTCTCCAAAGTCAAATCATTGATCATTGTTCCTCAGCAGAGTCAGCAGAAATGTTTGACACGTATGCAGAGAGTAATCCAATTTTGGAATTCTTAAAGTCCAGTCGTAGATTGGCAAAAGGTCTATCCAAGGGTGGCAAATCATTGTAAAGTCCAACCGTAGATTGGCAAAAGGTCCATCTTAGGGTGGCAAATCACGAGAAGTCCAACCGTAGATTGGCAAAAGGTCCATCCAAGGGTGGCAAATTTTTAAAGTCCAACCGTAGATTGGCAAAAGGTTCATCCAAGGGTGGCAAAGGAAAGCAGTAAAGTCCAACCGTAGATGGGCGAAAGGTCCATCCGAGGGTGGCAAATCATTGGAAAGTCCAACCGTAGCTTGGCAAAAGTCCACCCGTAGTGTGGCAAGTCAGTAGTCGTCTGACTCCCGTTAAAAGACCGCAGCTAAATCCAACCGTAGATTGGCAAAAGTCCCCCGTAGTGTGGCATCTCAGCAAGTCCAACCGTAGATTGGCAAAAGTCCACCCGTAGTGTGGCAGGCCAGTAGTCGTCTGGCGTTGTACAAAAGACGTTGCTAAAGTCCACCCGTAGTGTGGCAAGCCAGTAGTCGTCTGGCGTTGTACAAAAGACGTTTCTAAATTCCACCCGTAGTGTGGCAAGCCAGTAGTCATCTGGCATTATATAAAAGACATCTCTCCAGTGGTTTTCTTCATCGTCAGAGTTTTCTTCAAGCAGAGTTTGTTTAGTTAGGTTTATCCCTTTTCTTCTTTCCTGTAGAGTGCAAATTTTTTGGGTTATTGTCAGTATTCAATCCCTCCATACCTTGAAAGTATGATAGCAATCGCTATCATCCGTTCAGGTCTACAGTGATTGAATAAGGGCAGCTGTAATACCCCAAAATTTGCCCTATCTTTTCCTCATATCTTTTAGCATGAGTTTTCATTGCATTGCATTGCATTCAAGCATAGAAAAATAAAGCCTCAAGCATTTAGCATTGCATCTTGCATAAGGGCATGTGATCAGGTGATTCTCTAAGGTGTTGATCATCCAAAGAAGAAGACCAAGTGTTTCTCACAAGCTTCAAGGACCTCTTACATCATGTATCATCTCCATTTGATCTCACAAGTCATGGGAAGAGGAGAATTCATCAAGAAGATTGGACAGTGCATGATCTCCTTTACAAGGCAGTCAAAAGTTGGGATCTGACCCCCAAATGAGCAAGCTCTTTGAATCTTTATCATCTCCAAGTGGCACATGTCATCATTGGTGGACATGATACACATCATATTCAGAGGAATTGGGATTCGGAGGATGTGTTATTTCCTCATAACCAGAGGGTACCAAAACTAGGGTTTGCCATAAAATCAGTTTATTTCTGATTTTTTGGGCAAGACTTGATCTCATGGTATCCTTTATGTCCTCAAGTGTCTAGGGATGGAAGATTGCCCATCAATTTGTTTCAGAAGGTTTTTAATTGATCAGAAACTTCAAAATCAGGAGTGAAATTCTGGTACCAGACGTGTGATGTTAAGGTGCGATGTCACAACAACACACTCTGCAATAATGGACAGAATAAGCAACAGGAAAACACAAGGAATTGTTCACCCAGTTCGGTCTAACTACCTACGTCTGGGGGCTACCAAGCCAGGGATGAAATTCACTACTTGTAGATATAATTTACAGACTCAACACACCAGTTGACAATCTCCTAAACTTATACTCTACTAGTGACTTTCTACCTAAGAAACCACTTAGATATGAGAACACTACTCAATCCCCTAAAACACTCAAAGAACACCCTCTTTGAGATCCCTTGATCTTGCTTCCTAGCTTTGATCAATCAACAACTCTCTATTGCTTCACAGCTTCTAGAGAGGACAGAAAATTCAACACCTATTCCAACCTAGAATAGTGTGATTACAAGTACTCTAAACAAACCCTAGACTCTAAGCCTCCAGCTCTTGATCTTCAATCTGTTTTCTGTACCTTCTTCCTTGGTCTTGTGCGCTTTATATAGCTCCTTGAATTTGGATTGGATTTGTCACAATATTTGATCAGATTTGTTAATTAAAAACTGAATCTTTTAAAACAGATTTTATCCCCAAAATATTTTTAAATCTTCCACCTTTTAATTCTCCAACAAACCTGCAATCAAATCTCCCATGTAACAGAAAATATCTAGCCCAAGATATTCTCATCCAACGAGTCAACACTCTCCATAATTCCAGCTAATACGAGACCCTAATAACAACAAGCCCATGCTGTCATTAGCTTCAGTTCTGCAGGTCTGATGTTACAACATCACCTATGTGACATCAGACATCCACTTCAGCAACTAGCAACCTTAACACAGCCCAGTGTTAAGTGCAATGTTATGACATCAAGCCCATGACATCAAACATAGTTAACCTTCACAACTTAGTACAGCCCAGTACTAAGACTCAATGCTGCAACATTAACACCATGACATCAGCATTGAACACCTTGTTGTTTTACCAAAATTCCAGCCAATCCAGGAACTTACAATCTCCCGCTTTGGCTAATTTTTGCTAAAACAATCTCTGCATCTTCAGAGACTTCAGCAGCGGAATATCTTCAATATTTTGAAACTTTAACTTGCAGCAGTTTGACAATCTTCATATAGTCTTCATTACTTGATCTGCTGCAGCACCATCTTCATTATTGACAACAGCCCATTTGTGCTCCCCCTCAAAAACTTGAACTAGCATCACAGTTGTTCAGTAGCTCACAATGTGCAGCACATCTCCCCCTTGATGTCTGCTTTGCTGCACTCTGCACTCTTAATGCTATGAATACTTCACTAGCAGCTCCACAACTATGCTGTCTATACTCCCCCCTCCACAGCTGCATCATTACTTTTCAACTAAACACCTTTTATTTTTATTCTTTTAGCAGCAACTACTCTTCTCCTCATGGCAATTTTTAACTCTCCCCCTTTTTAGCCATAATTAGACAATTATCCCAATAAAGTTAGTCCTAAACTAGCCCTCATTGTTAGCCTCACAGTCAGCAAACAGGCAAAACAAATCATAGAACAAAAAGTAGGTGCATAAACCAGCACAATATTCAAATTACAAAGCAAGCACATTTAGTGCAAAACAACAAAACAAGAAAACTAAACTACTAACAAACAGCAGATGGAATTCAGTCCTCATCCGAGCTGGTTTCATCTGCATCCTCATTACCTTCATCTGTATCTCCATTCCCATTATCTTTCTCCTGTTACAAGTTGATGATCATTTGCTCAATCTTCAATTTCCTGACAGTGCTGGTGCTGATAACCATGTCAAGATCCTTGCAGGTTGCCTTTAATTCTTCAATCAGCTCAGATTTGGTACTGCCCTTCTTAACTCCAGCACTTGATGTTGCAACAATGTCTGGAACATGACTCCTAGCAAACAGTTCGGGATGCAAAGATAGAGCTGATTCCCTCTTACAAGCAACCTCAGAATTGGTTAAGATTCCAGGATGTTGTTCCAAGATCATTCCACAGATAAGGGAAGGGAATGATATAGGCATTTTGATAGCATTGGTAGCACCATGTTTCACCACTTGATCGAATATATAGCTTCCATAGTTGAACTTGACCTTTTTCCCCACAGCATAGATGAACCTTCCTAAACCCACAGTTATGGTGGTTTTGTGGTTAGTAGGTACCCAGTTAACAGCACCAATTCTGTGCAAAATAGCATACTTGATGCTGAGTTTGCTAGCTGTCAACTTATTCTTCAGAGGCCACACCTTAACTTGAGTGGCAGTGATCTCTCTACACACCTCATTGTCAGTTACCTCCAGCTCACACTCCTCTTCCTCAACTCTTCCTAGGTACCTATTGACAGTACTAGGAGAGAAGTCAATGCACTGTCCCCTAACAAACACCTTCCTGTAGTTCACACTTCTATTGTCAGAAATGTCTGTGGGAATGTTGACAACGAATTCCTTAACAAGTCCACTATAGCACTTGGGAAATCTGGTCACAGTTTTTAGTAGACCAGCACCATGAATCAGGTCCATAATTTCTTTCATTTGCAAGAAATCTTTTCCAAGCTCCCTTTCTAGAGCTAACCTTCTTTGGCACACAAACTTCCATAATGAAGCACTGCTCGCATAGTGGAAAGATATGTTGTCCACTGGAACTTCAGGGACATTCTCAGAAATTCTCTTTAAAATAGTCTTTCTGACTGGTGTGATGTCATGAACATCTTCCTCAGCTTCATCCTCAGACTCAGATTGTTCCACAATCTTCCTCTTTCTTGGAGTCACCTCAACCTTGCTCCAAGCTTTAGTTGGCCCAACTCCACCCCTTTTCTTTTTATCACCTGAAGCTCTCTCCTTTTCTTTCCTTGTTTTAAGTCTTTTTGCCAAACCAGACACAGCTCTTCCGATGACTTCATCATCAGATAAGTCTTCAACATTAATCACATCAGTGCTCTTTTCTCCTCTAGGAGCAGTCTCATCCTCCCTGCTAGGCGATGTTCTGACATCCCTTTCAACATGAGTATTATCTGCCTCCATTTCAGAATCTTCGATTGCGGATACTGCTAATCTGTGAAGATCTGTATCAGTAGGCTGCATGTCACTCCTTTCCCTTGTACCCCGTTTACCCTCTATCCTTTCCTCAGCAGTTTGTGGAAACGGATTGATAGCTCTAAGTTTGTCTCCAAACAACACACTTGTAACAACTTTCATGGTTTCAGAATCCTTAAAGACAGTGGTAGGTCTCTTGGGAGTTAGTTTAGCAGGTCTTACAGTACCTGATTCAGGATAGATGGTGGAGAGGGGCTCAATGTCCATAGGCTTGACTGCTGACCCTTCGTCTGTGCAAACCCTAGCTTTTCCTTCGGAACTCTGAATCTTGGTTGTAGAAGCCATGACTCCAGTCATAGAAGGTTGATTCTTGGAGACGAGAACGTTGATTCGTTGAGAGAATGGGGATTCGGAGAGTCGAGATGTTGATGTACCGTCAAAGGGGGTTCTGAGGCTAAGAGCTTGATATGAATTAGCAATGACTTGTTCCCTCCATAAATCCTTTCCTTTTACACATTTTGAATCAGGACTCATTAACTTTGAATCACTTTTTAGCATCCTGATGTCACATTCTGATGTTATAACATCATTAGTTGAACCACTTTCAAAGGAACTCCACTGATAGCAATTATCTCTGGTTCTAACTCCTTTCATGATCACTTCATCCTTCTCATTTGTCACCAGACACTCATCCTTTGAGTAGCAGACTTTGTACCCTTCATCACATAGCTGACTTATGCTGATCAGATTAGCATCCAACCCTTGGACAAGCATCACACTATCAAGAGTGAGTCCATCAAGATTTTTCATTCTTCCAACTCCCTCTACTACTCATTCTTTTGCTTCTTTGTCAGACAACTGAGCCAATAAGCACTTCCCCTTCTCCTTAGGTACCCATTGTTTAACAACTTTGGGCTTGTGCTTTCTCCCTCTGTTTTGAGGTTGAGGGTATCCATGCAGCTTGTAACAAGAGTACTGCATGTGTCCATACCTTCCACAATAGAAACATCTGATTCTATCATCTCTGAAGTGGTTAAACCTTCTCCCACCTTGATGATAAAGCTGTGGCTGCCACTCATAATGTTGTCTTCTCCTTCCAGAGTTAGCTTGTCTTCTATCGTGCTGATGTCTTTTACCATAGGTAGACTGTCTCCTGAACTGACGATGCTGTCTTCTAGGCTGTCTCCCATGGTGATGAGGCTTCCTCCTCCTATAATTGTAAGGTACAACATTGTTGAAACCAGATCCATACCAGTTTTCCTGATGTTGAGACATCTGCTCTGACATGTTCTGTTTGTACCTTGCAGCCTTCATGCTCCTATGACATTGGGGAGGCATATACTGTCTAGCACCTTGAGGCTGCTTTCTCTTCTGATTATGACCAGTCTTCTTCTCAATCTTCTTAGGTTGTTAAACATCAGCTTCCTTAGGAGTAAGATTCTGCCTCTTTGGCTGATGTTGAGGCACAGTTTGTGACTATTCCTTCTTTAGACCTGAAGTACTTGCTTCTGAGGTACCTTTGTCTTCGGCCACATATCCTATCCCAGCTTTGTCTCCAGCAACTTTTTCTGACTGGAGTATCTTGTCAAGAGTGGTTGTACCACTGTTCAACATTCTAACAGTTTTAGTCATATGCTCAAGATGAGCTTTGACACATAGGACTTCTTTCTCCAATTCAGCTTTGTCATCCTCAAGCTGAGCTATCTGTTGCTTGTGGCACTTGTTTTCTTGACAGACTTCAGCACTCTTAAAACACAACTCTCTGTAGGTTGAAGCTAGCTCACCATAAGTGACTTCTCCATCACTATCATCATCAGATTCAACAATTCCTGTCAAAGCTATAACATGCTTTGCTGACTCACTTTCACTTTCACTGTCAGAGTCAGACCAGGAAATTGTCAAGCCTTTATTCTGCTTCTTCAAGAATGTGGAACACTCTTTCTTGACATGTCCATACCCTTCACATTCAAAGCACTGAACTCCTTTATCTTGTGCAATCTTCTCTTCATCTTTCTCTTTTGACTTGCTGATGTCAGAAGAGATGTTCTTGACACTAGGTCTATAGTTCATCTTCTTGAACACTTTATTGAACTGTCTTCCTAACATAACTATAGCCTGAGGCAGATCCTCCTGGGACTCATCATCTTTAGCTGCTGCAGGAGTGGAGACTAAGGCTATACTCTTGGGCTTCTTTTCTGGTTCTTCCTCATTCAGCCCAAGTTCAAATGTTTGAAGAGATCCAATAAGCTCATCAACTCTCATCTTGCTGATGTCTTGAGATTCTTCAATGGTTGTTACCTTCATCTTATACTTCTTAGGGAGGGACCTAAGAATCTTTCTTACCAGCTTCTCTTCTGTCATCTTCTCACCAAGAGCACTGGATGCATTTGACAGCTCAAGAACACTCATGTGGAAGTCATGAATAGTTTCGTCTTCCTTCATCTTCAAGCTTTCAAACTTAGATGTTAAAAGCTGAAGTCTTGACATCTTCACTCTAGATGTACCTTCATGAGTAGCCTTCAAAATATCCCAAGCAGCCTTAGCAGTTTCACATGAGTTGATCAGCCTGAATATGTTCTTGTCAACCCCATTGAAGATAGCATTTAGGGCTTTTGAATTCCCAAGGGCAAGCTCATCTTCTTCCTTGGACCATTCTTCTTCAGGCTTTCGCTTAGAGGTGCCTTCTTTATCCTTGCCAGCATCATCTTTTTCACACACAACAGGAGCTTCCCACTCTTTAATGACAGCCTTCCAAGCTCTGCTGTCTAATGACTTTAAAAAGGTAGTCATTCTAGGCTTCCAATACTCATAGTTTGAGCCATCCAATATAGGGGGTCTGTTGACAAATCCTCCAACCTCTTTGTCCATCTTTCACCAGAAAGTAACTTCCCTAGATCTCACCCAGAGACAGACAGGATGCCTGCTCTGATTCCAATTGAAATTCTGGTACCAGACGTGTGATGTTAAGGTGCGATGTCACAACAACACACTCTGGAATAATGGACAGAATAAGCAACAGGAAAACACAAGGAATTGTTCACCCAGTTCGGTCTAACTACCTACGTCTGGGGGCTACCAAGCCAGGGATGAAATTCACTACTTGTAGATATAATTTACAGACTCAACACACCAGTTGACAATCTCCTAAACTTATACTCTACTAGTGACTTTCTACCTAAGAAACCACTTAGATATGAGAACACTACTCAATCCCCTAAAACACTCAAAGAACACCCTCTTTGAGATCCCTTGATCTTGCTTCCTAGCTTTGATCAATCAACAACTCTCTATTGCTTCACAGCTTCTAGAGAGGACAGAAAATTCAACACCTATTCAAACCTAGAATAGTGTGATTACAAGTACTCTAAACAAACCCTAGACTCTAAGCCTCCAGCTCTTGATCTTCAATCTGTTTTCTGTACCTTCTTCCTTGGTCTTGTGCGCTTTATATAGCTCCTTGAATTTGGATTGGATTTGTCACAATATTTGATCAGATTTGTTAATTAAAAACTGAATCTTTTAAAACAGATTTTATCCCCAAAATATTTTTAAATCTTCCACCTTTTAATTCTCCAACAAACCTGCAATCAAATCTCCCATGTAACAGAAAATATCTAGCCCAAGATATTCTCATCCAACGAGTCAACACTCTCCACAATTCCAGCTAATACGAGACCCTAATAACAACAAGCCCATGCTGTCATTAGCTTCAATTCTGCAGGTCTGATGTTACAACATCACCTATGTGACATCAGACACCCACTTCAGCAACTAGCAACCTTAACACAGCCCAGTGTTAAGTGCAATGTTATGACATCAAGCCCATGACATCAAACATAGTTAACCTTCACAACTTAGTACAGCCCAGTACTAAGACTCAATGCTGCAACATCAACACCATGACATCAGCATTGAACACCTTGTTGTTTTACCAAAATTCCAGCCAATCCAGGAACTTACAAGGAGAATGGGGGATAAAGTCAACTGTGCAGTGAAAAGGTCAACTCCTGACTTTTTGAGGTCAACATCATGATTCTCAAGTTAAATATGATCATTGCTGAAGATTTGACCAAGAAAATCCAAGAGGTTCATCAAAAATCAAGAAATATGAGAAGTTGCCATATTTGGAATAGTAGGGTTTCCAAAAATAGTAAGTTTTGGCCATTTTAGCACCTCTCTTTGAGTCAGGTTTTCTCAATTTTAAAGCATCAAGTCAAAAATCCACCAGGCCACAACAAAATATCTTGTTTCAAGCTTCAAATCCATATAAAGAACTCCTCCATTGGATTAAAATTGAGTGAGTTATGATCCATCAAAGTTTTACTAAACTAGGGCAAAAATCAAGTCATGGCAAGGCAATTTCATGTCACCCGGCCATAATTTCATCAAACATGTGGCGTGCTAAATGTCAAGCCAATTTTCTCCATCAAGAAAGCTTCAAATGAAAAAATTTTAAACATCAAAGTTGTTCACTGCCATATCCTCTTCAACTTTGATGTCAGACTTTTTTTGATTTGAACAAGTTATCATAGAGATATCAAGGCTCAAAGAGGAATGGTTCATGCTGAATTTTTCATGGGCCATGCTGCCATGCACGTTTTGCCATGATATGCCCACGGGGCCAGCTTGCTTTTTTGGATTTTTTTGTTGATTTTAAGTGTGTTAGAGACCTTTTCTCATCATTATTCAAATACCAAAGTTGTTCTATCATGTGTAGGCTTTCCAAAGAGTATAAGCATTCCTCATTTCATGTAGTATTCACTACAAGAAAAAAGGAGATTTACCACACTTGAGTTGCGACAGTTATCACAAAACCGTCCTTATTCCTGGATTGCGACGGTTGTCACGACAGTTAAGGTCAACTGTCGTAGATTTTTTGCAACTGTTATAAAAAAAAACCGTCCTTATTCCTGGACTACGACAGTTCTCACGACGGTTTGAGCCAACCGTCGCAGATTTTTTAGGCATGTTATATAAAATAATTGCGACAGTTACCAAAGAACTGCCCTCTTTCCACACTCGCGACAGTTAAGGCGAACTGTCGCAATTACTTTAGCCAATCATAATCACTATTTTTTTTATTCCTTTAATTTCCCACTTTTTTCTTTCATTTTTATTTTCCAACCTTTTCAATTTTATTAATTTATTTTAATATATAATTATTATAATTATTTATTTACAATATAATAGCAATATCTATACTACAACATTCTATAACTAGTGACAAATCTAAAATTATTTGTTTGTGGGGACTCAAAATTAATCTATGTATTTTAAATAAATAAATTACTATAAAAATTTATAAAATATAATTATAGTAATAAATTAAACTCAAAATACATAAATGTTTTAGAAATTATAGTTAATTTTATAAAAAAATTTATATATCAAAATTAAACTATAAAAATTAAACCCTCCATGCCTTTTTCATCTAACTTTTCATTTCCCCCAAAGCCAAAAAAAACTCAAACCCTGATTTCATCACAATCTAACTTCTCTCTCTCCCCCTCTCTTCAGACATAATGTAATCTAATATCCCTTCATTCAACCCACAAGAGGAAGAACTCATTGTGCCGCCACACTCTATTGGCTTCCACGAACGTGGTCTCGACAAGGGTCTGATTGGGTTTCTGCGTTGCCTTTTGTTTGTGTGGTGCCATTCATTTTTGGGTCACGGTTTTTTCGTTTCCTAAGTCGGGAGCACCTCTTCTTCGATTCCCCTTCACACTCTGAGTTTCGCGGGTCATTGTTTTACATGCATGAGGTTATTGGTTGTGATTTTTCTGACGGTGGTTCCTCTTTGACTTGCAATCTATCTTGTGTGTGAATTTAAGGTATCCTCTTTGATTTCATCTCTGATTATTTTTTGGAAGGCATCCATCAATTTGATGCTCCTTAATTATGCATATTTCGTTCATAATTATTGATATCATTTGGGATCTGTAATACTTTTTTGTCTTCTGAATCATGTGATCAAGGGTTAATGTCAAACTTTATATCATATATCTACTCTGATACTTAGGAAAGTACTTATTTCATTTCCTTAGTAGTGAGAACTTAGTTAGAACAATTATATAAAATTTGTATCAAAATACTCAAAGCTGCTTGCACAAATACTTAATGAGTTATAACTTTCTACCAATATACTTGATTGAATTTGGAATACATTGTTTCTGAATGAAATATAGGTTTTTATGTGTAAATTATTGAAAAATTGAGCAAATATAAAAAGCTCTGGGTACGACATCAGCAAATGTAGCGCCCAACCATTACTTTGTTTCGGGAGGAGTCAAAGTGTAGTGCTTTAAAATTATTAAAGCTTTCACGATTATTGACTTATTTTTGTCTGCTATGTACATGTGAAGGAGCGAGTATTTTTATGTTCTGTTTTTTGCGGCATAATTCTTCTATATGTTTCAATTTGTGGGCTGTTATTGGTAGTGATTTTTTATTTATTATGTTTGTGTTGAGCACCAATGAATCTATGGATTGCTTTTCATGTCAATATTTTTGGTTTAAGACAATAATCTTTGTTATTTTTGTAAGATGCCTCGTGCTTAGATCCATGTTGCACATGTGTAGGTGTTGGTGTGGTATTTTTTCTTGGCCTTAATATTTTTATTTAATATGTTTTTTTTTTGTTACAAAAGACTTAAACTCTCATTGCACATACACATATTTTATCCATTTTCTCTATGTATTAATCTTTTCATATCAAATACAGTAAATTTTTTGTGTGCTTATAGTTGTGTATGGGATATTTTAGAACTAACTATTATGATTCAATATGGTTTTCATATGGTTTCAATATCCTGTGTTTTAAGGAACTTTCTTTAGAAGGTAAGAAAAAGTATTTCACGTAGTTGGTGCGACATATATTATCAAAGAACTACTAAAGCCTGTTGTGAGGTCTTTTGGAGGGATATTAAAAAAAGTAGATGTCAGTGGTATCCACATCTCCCCATGCACACATGAAAAATGTCTCGGCATCACCCTTCTTATATAAGCCATATATTTCACTTCATTTAGAACAAACGCTTACTTCTTTTTCATTGGTTGTATGTTAGTTAAGGGGTTTCCTCCAGAGCTTGCCTAACTTGAAGTTATAGCTGCCATCACTATGTTTTTAGGCTTTTATGAATTATTCCCTGAACTTTAATCTTAGAAAATATAAAATTAAAAGCTTCCTCAAATTCAAATATCTATTGGTTAGATTCTCTTTCATCTATTCACTAATTTTAGGGTTTCAGGTTATAATAATTTTGCTTTTACGTTCATCAGTTTTATATACTCAAATGTTTTGTGTGAATTTAGAGACTAAGTTGAATGCTAAGTTTATGTAATTATTGTTTTCATAAAATTTGACATAATGTTGAAAGACAATGAAAAAAGTAATTTATACATAAGCACTTTTATGTTAATCACTTATCTTATAAGCGATCATCTAATAAGTGCTAAGTTAAGTTGTTTATCCAATCAGGTCTTCTATATACACTCAAAACACACATCACATATGTAATTGGTTTCTTATTTTTATGGATGACAGATAGTTGTTCCTTTTCACTAGGTTGAAGGATTTCAAGATTTCAAGATGTTGGCTAGTCATCCTGAAAAAAGAACATCATTTAATCTATCTATTCGTGATTGTGATTTGGTTATTGTTTACCAGAGACATGACAATATGAAAGTTGTAACAGTGTCTGAGGGTTCGGTTTTGCATAATTGTTTTGGTGTTTTTAAACATTCAGATTGAATTGGAAAGCATTTAGGTTTAAAGTATTCAGCAGTAAAGGTGGTTTTGTTTACTTGTTAGCTCCCACACCAGAATTATGGACTCTAGTGTTAACTCACAGGACTTAAATTATCTATGTTGCAGATATTAGTTTGGTTGTCATGAACTTTGAGATTGTTCCTGGTTACCTGGTTCTTGAATCTGGAACTGGAAATGGATCTGTAACGACTTCACTTGCAAGAGCAGTTGCACCCAGAGGACATGTTTGTACATTTGAGTATCTATGCTTTTTGTATGGAGTATTTATTTGAGTTTTCAGGCACATACACTGGTGATTCTTCTTTTGTATATATCTTTTTATTACATGTTGTGATTGCTGCCATAAATTCTTATTTGTGTTTTCTGTGTTACAAGGGAAGAGCACATCAAGAGAGATCAGGGTTTGAAGGCGCTTGGACAGAAGACCCTCTGAAGTTTGATAACGCATACTTTGAGTAAGACTTAACGTTGCGTGCATTATTGTTAATTTTTTTGCCTTACTACAAGGACATTTGTGGACTTTCAGTTTTGCATCCCAATTTGATAAGAGCTTCATTTTTTGTTGTTGTTAAATATCAGGATACTTTTAGAAGAATATTCTGCAGGGCTGCTTAAACTTCCAATGGACAGGGCTTTAGTCGATGATCCTGAATTTCGCCGTTATGTTGAGCTGTATGCGAAGGTAATTGGGATTGTTTAATTAAAATAACACATACATGCTGAAAACTGCTTTCATGCCGTGTCCTGCCAATTACGATATTTCTATAGCATTTCATAAATCCATTTGTAGGCTTGTTGCATTGTTTATTGGTTCAATCTTTTGATTGGAACTCGTTGCATTAAGCAAGTTGATTAGTAGGTCCTTCCCCTCTCTCTCTTTTGTGTTCACGTTTCTAACTTCTAATCTCACTTGTTCAGTTGTCTAAGTGTTAGATTCTTGTTTATTTTTCATTAATTGTTGAAAAAAATTATATATATTCATTCTTAGGGTTGAATTGAAGTATCTGTTTTTAAGGTTTTAAAAAGCAGTCGGGTTGGGAAGGTTTTCTCGATTTGGTCGGTAGAGGTGTCACGACATAGATTGGGGTTGTTGTGAATTAATATAAAGGCAGTGATAAGGGTATCGGTATTGTCGGCAACTGTCGATGTCGTTTTGTCACTGCCATTTTTGTGGTCGCGTACCGTCTTTTAAAATCTTGTCATTATCTGGTAATCACGTTGAATGAATTCCATGGATAGAATGTGTAGAAAGAAATAATAATAAAAATCCATGTGGTTATTATTAATTTTGATGTTGGTTTATTTTTGTCGGTTAATTGCAGGTGCTTATTCCATTTATGATGGACTTGCTCTTTCACACGGTCCTTATCTTGGAACCATGACTCTGTTCTTTTCCTCAATCGTTCTCCTTTCAATCAAAACTTGTGTTTTCTCTGTAAATTCCCAGATTGAAGTCGAAGCTTCACTAGCTTCTTTAAAAAGGCAGATACTTCATTTGAAGAAATCATGGGGAAATCTGGTCTTGTTTCTTTCGTCTATTGTATTTTCCTGGCCATATTATTGCTTACAGAACTAGTTGTAGAGAACTGAGAAAGCTCTTGTTTCATCGCGTTGACCCTGAATCTCTAAGTTTGGAATTGTTATATTCAGTTTTTGTAATTTCTCAAGCTGGTTTACATGAGTATAATATGTTGATATTTGTATGGTTGAAGGAAGAATATATGTTGATATTCTCAAGCTGGTTTACATGAGTATAATATGATATATATGTTGAAGGAAGAATATATGTGATTATCTGCCCCATTCTATTCATATTTCCACTAACTTTTTTTTTTAATTTTAAAAATAAATTACCTGTGGAAAGGAAATTTCCTACGGATTTACCTGCAGATGTACCTGTGTTACAGAAATTTACGACGGTTGGAACCGTCATAATCAACAATAAAAACAAAAATCAAATGGAAAGTTACAACAGTTGTAACAATCGCAATATGCAAATTATGTCAGTTCCTTACCCGTCGTGAGAGTTAACGACGGTTGGCGTGACGGTTTTGACAACCGACGCGATACGGCCTCACGACACACGTTTCTACGAAAGTGCGGCAACCGTCGCGATTTGAAAATTATGGCGGTTTTAACCGTCGTAATCTTCCAAAATAACCGTCGTAATCTACCAATTTTCTTGTAGTGATTACTTAACTTATGGTTGCTTAAAGTACAAGATTTTCATACTCATGGTAAGATTAAAACTTAGTTTTTTCTAAGTTAATTGGACCAGTTTTGGGGACATAGTTTCAAGATCATCTTATGTTATTATATGGAGTTTATCTCAAGGAATTTTGGACATGAAGTTTGTTCATTTCTTACCTCTCTTTAAGATGAGCTCAAGAGTTTGTTTTTTGGAGGGGTATCCACCAAGTTATGTGCATGTGAATTTGAAGGTTTCAATAAGTTTTAAGTGTATCATTCTTGATCTTCTCTTGGCATATGGCAGCAGAATTATTCATCCCAAATCACGTGCATGTACCACTTTCCTTGCCTAAGAAAGCCAAACATTGTTTCTTTACCATGCACCATTTTAGACAACACTTGCCAAATGAGGAATACCATAAACTTGTGCACTAAGTTTGTCCCTCCACTCTCTCTCATTCAGATTTCCTTTGCTCATTGCTATCACAAAATCACTCCAAGCACCCTCCCATTTGCTTAAACTGTACCACCCTCTCTCTCTCTCTTCCAATCTTTGCCAAAAAACTCCAAATAAACCATTCCACATTTCAGGCCCATTTAACTACTCATAACCCTTCATATATAAGCAACATAAACCCTAAAACGAAGGAGGACTCAGTGGCTGCTCATTGTGTGAGAACAAAACCCTAAAATTTACTCTCTCTCTCAAAAAACTTGAAGATTCGGATTTTACTCGCAAGAGGCTCTTTCTCCGCATTCTTGCTTCCATCATCATCTTAGAAGTCCTAAAAGGCTAGAAGGAGGGTGTTTTTTAAGCTTTGGGGCAAAGGTAGAAAGTATCAAGAGCTCCACTTTTGGTAACCTTTCTTCAACTCTTTTCTCTCATGTATTACGTGTTTTGAGAATGTTATTTGCATATTTGGAGTCTTGAGTTGATGCATAAGATGTTTGTATGGTTGTTGTTTTGATTTGTGAAAGTTGTGCACCATGATCCTTTTCTTTATGGCTATTTTTGAGGGTGTTAGAGGTTTTAAACTTGAAAACTAAGTGCATAATCGGAATCTACGCGAAAAACTGAGGGGGGGTGTCTTTATTTTTCTGTTTGGGGCCGGACCAACCGCCGCCGGCGGTGGCCGGCCGGACTGGCGCGGTTTGTGACGCCCCCGATCTATACCCCCAAGCTATTAAAGCAGTAAATAAAAATTCAAAATTTCATCAGAGTATATTTCAATTATCATGGCATAGACAGGGAGAATCACATTATATTGAAACATAACATACAACACCTGCTCATAATGATATGCAACAGTGGGGTGGCAATCAACAGAGGAACTCAGTTCCTTACACCCACATTTCCATCAGATTTTAGAATAAAAGCGGAAAATCTAAAACTGATTATCACTAATATAAAAAGTTGGTCATACATGTACAATCCGAAACATACATATTCATAATACATAATAATCACAAACGGCCTCCCTAACTACCCGGTGTCACATATCAGAGCCGACCGACAAAAGAATGAAGTCCTAAGCTTCACAAAAGACTTCCAGCAATCTAATCTGCAATTCCTCATAGAGCATTATAAAACAGCAGAAGGGTGAGAAAAACAACCATAATATAAATGCATATAATTATATATGTATATATATATATATATATATATATCAACATAAAAATACACATATCAAATATTCTACCACAAATACCACATGCTAGCACATAAATCATCTACAGTTTATAATCACATAATCCCATATTCACACATCGTGCATATGTTTATACACAAAACATATCATTCACACTTCCATGCATTTAACACGAATGCACATCAATTCACCAATTCCACTCATAATCACATAATCAGACTATGATTCATGCAAATGCACAGAGACCGACACAACGACTCTATGCAAATGCCATGCGGTACCGACTCCAAATATTCTCATCACTAGTTCACTCAGGAACTCTGCTGGAACCATCGCTCGTTACATCACTGTAACTCCCCGTCGGGCCTACGATGTTCACCCGTCGCTTTAGGTCCCCACATGGGCACACGACGTTTATGGATTGCTTTAAGTCCCCCAGGGGCACACAACCCGATCGCTTTAAGTCCTCAGGCTTTTCTCACCTCATATTTTCGAGGCACACGATCGTCTATAATCATCGCTTTAGGTCCTCAGGCTATTCATACCTTTCATATTTTCGAGGCACACGATGTTATAGCTGATTCCCCACCGGAACCGCCGTCACTCAGGACGTAATTGCATATAACCATCGCTTTAGATCCTCAGGCTTTTCTCACCTTATATTTTCGAGGCACACGATGTTATAGCTGATTCCCCACTGGAACCGCCGTCACTCAGGACGCAACAACAATGCATATAATGATGCTTGACATACAAGAACTCATGACAACCATGCATTTTCACACATATATGCAACCATAAACATGCATATATAATCAAATACAACATATTACATTTATTTGCCTTTCGGCCACAATTCATCACCACAACCTGTCATCACATGCATTCACATCATACAACATCATACAAGTCATACGATATCCATATCAAAAGCACATAGCATAATACACATCATTTACACACCATTAAAACGGCAAAAGTCGACAAAACGACACTATTCACAATTCCCGACATAATTTAATCGGCTAACAATTCCAAACCATCATAATAAGAAAGTACAGCTCAATAGCTTTCCAACGATATAAATAATGCTTAAATCGGAAATACGGTTCGAGAGTTATGAATTTTTAAAGAAAAGTATTATTTAAAGAAAACTCCCAACCGCCCGGCGAAACACTCCAACCGCCCGGCGAAACACGTTTCGCCTCTACTTCGCCCGGCGAAGCATAGGCGACGCCAATTCCACCAAAATGACTCAAAGAGTCAGAAACTTGGCACCTCTGCGCCTCTCAATTTCGCCCGGCGAAAGCACGAACCGCCCGACGCTCTGGGCATTTCGCCCGGCGATTCACACCAGACAGCCATGCTCAGCAGCGTGGCTTCATCAACAAAAACCCCCCCATTTCTCATTTTTCCCACCTTTGATCATTCCCAACAGTAAAACCAAGCATAGTTATGGATCATACACATATAGAGATCATTCTAAACACATTTTTATCGATTTTTAACCGTTAAAAACACCGATTCCACAAATCGACCTAAAACTCACATATAACTCAAAACTCTACCAAACATAATTTTTCAATCACAACAATCATACATAATCACACACTTGTATAGAATAATCGAGTTTCAAACCCTTACTCGGATTCCAAATGATATACCTCTTGTTCTTGATGATTTCCACTCTTTTCTTCTCTTTTTCCCTCTTCCTCTTTCTTTCTCTTCTTTTTCTTTCTATCTCCCCTTTTTCTCTTTCTCTCCTATTTCCTTCCTCTTATTCCTATTTCTTTTCTTTTATTTTCTTTTTCTCTCATTTCTATTTTCTTTCTTTTCTAACTTAGTAAATAATTAGGAAAAGACTAAAATACCCTTACTCTCAATTATCCCTCAAACGTTCCCAAAACGCGATAAAATATAATCACAATGTAAAATAACATATTATCACACCAAAGTCATAAATATAATATAATACTCAAAATAATTAAATCGACTCGATTAAATAAAATGATCAAAACTGGGGCGTTACAACTCTCCCCCACTTGGAAATTTTCGTCCTCGAAAATATAACCGAGACGAACAACTCCGGACACGACTCTCGCATCCGACTAACAAACCAACATGCCAACAAAAGGCACACCACGAACAACACAAACGACAAACACCTTGCTAACAGCAGATACAATCAACGACACGACAATGACGACAACAACACCGACAAGATGCAAAGCCCATATAATGCACTTGACGACCAACTCACAACTCAAGGAATACACAGAACACAACTCACAGGTTCACTCTTGAACCGAAACACAACAAGATCGTTACCATCTCCCTAGGTAACACTCCCCTAATTCCTCACACAGGAATTAGCTACCCGCACTCGAACCATCACAATGGAAACGAGGCAACAACACCAACAAGAACCCGAAGTTCCACGACGCCACAAGGTCTCAACAACATCAACAAAACCAGAATACCAACACCCTTG
Source organism: Lathyrus tuberosus (assembly GCA_022829125.1). Lineage (NCBI taxonomy): Eukaryota > Viridiplantae > Streptophyta > Magnoliopsida > Fabales > Fabaceae > Lathyrus > Lathyrus tuberosus. The sequence continues at coordinate 37,964 of JALAZF010000441.1, forward strand.
TCGCACAACCTTATTATATCAATGCTACGATTCATCAATCGTACATATAACCAAAACATCCACCTACTTAGTATCCCATGAATACCATTCAAACCTTTCACCTAACACTTCCATTCCGAAACGTCCATTGATCTCATCATTCCTACAGATTTCCAATGTTCCACCTAAAAACTCTTACAAGTCACACACGCATATACGAAATGTGCCACATCACGCTTCCGCTGCACACTCTGATGACTTGTAACTATCAAGTCTCCCAATCTCAAGCCCAAAGTCTAACTCTTTCGCATACTTACCAAACCACTGTTCACTTTTAATATTTCCAACCAGTACACAATATTCTTGTCATTACCAAACACTTTAAATCTAGAATCATAAAGATAATACTTCCAATATTACAACATAATACCACTGCAAACAATTCCACAATAGTACTGATCCTTTCACGAATCCTCAAATGTCGAAAACATGAACCACAACTTTACTCTCTTATATTAACACACCAGCTATACTCATCAAGATGCATCCCAAACGATCGACTTCACCTTTGCAAGTCAACTGAAGTAACGAAAACGCTAATCTTGGAAAAGCCTTCCATACCCTTCGATAATAACCAACAAAATCCAAAAAAAATTCCAATCGCCTTAACTAACTTCGAAGCCTCTACTCAAACCAATCACTACGCTTATCAAACATTCCAACAATTGCAATTCTAATCAAACTCAACCAACCCATTCCAGTTACCTAATCCTGAACGTGAACACTTATTCTCAATCGTAACCCTATACCACTGTCCGTACTCCATACACAATTCCTGCTCTTGACAATCCAAATTCCATCCTATTGCAACAACCAACCAAAAAGGAACTCTCAAATATTACATCCACCCCCATGGGTTTCCTCAAGATTTCTGTAATCTCTATACCATCAAAGAATTTCAAATCGTTTGCACTTCGTCACAATTCAAAACGCAAGCTATGCAAAACACAACTGCAAGTTCCCATACTACTCACTGGTTAACACGCCTCCTCCTATTATCATCTTATTCCTTACCAACCCTTAGTAATACCCAATCATTATCCCTCAGAGACATTCCAACTTAATCCACATACTCAAACCTCTAACCCGTCTCATCTTCTGATATAAGAATTCTCATCGACTCAACAACGCAATCTGTAACCAACTCCTTACCTTTCAAGTAATCCATTCCGCACCACTATCAAAGCCGGAAAGACACGTCCATTCCATCCAACATAATTCCCGTCTGCTATCAACAAGAGATTAAGGGTGATCAGTTCCTCAATTTGTCAATAAACAGGCGACAATCATGATGAGGCATAAACCGTCTCTACCAAACTATAATAGCATTCCTTACATCCTATACACAAAACTACCCAATGCACAAATCCTTCGTCGACGTAACCTTACTTCTGTATTCCTTCTTGAACTAGAAACCACACTTATAAGTTTGCAATTCACAACACACTGAGCCAACGCTCTACACCTGAAACAACACGGAGAAGTACCAGCTTCTCCCCCACTTATCTCATTCTAATCCTTCTAACTGTAAACACACTAAATCCATTACAAATCCTTTACCATAAACAGTCAAAGAACAATTAGACAAACCCCAAGAGTAATTACCGACCCTTAGACAAAAGTATCGATAACCATCACACCACCCCAAGAAGACAACACAATTCAAACGCTTCGCGCACTCATACGAAATAAACGAATGAGTCGCTCCAATATCAATAATAGCAAATAAAGATGTACTATTAATAAAACAAGTACCTTGAGTCAGACGATCCACACTAGTAGTCTCATCTCCTGCCTATGCAATAACCTTCCTACCAGTCTGAGCTCCCTTTGGTTCCGTACACCTCGTACTGATATGACCTGTTTCACCGCAGTTGAAACACTTCATCCTAATTCTCTTACAATCAGCTGCGACATGTCCCGAACCTCCACAATTAGAACATTTCAGTTTATTCCTTCCACAATCCAACTTACGATGTCCTACTTCCCCACACTTGTGATACTTAATGTAACACCTCAGAGGACTAGACATTCCTCCCCCACTACGAGACTGTTGTTTCCCTTTCCTGTCATTCACATTCTCATAGGGAGTAGCACGCACCTTACGATCCTCTTCGTAAATCCTACAACTGTCCACTAATTCAGAAAACCTTCTAATCCTCTGATAACCGATTGCCCTTTTAATCCCCGGACGCAATCCGTTCTCGTACTTCACGCACTTAGAAAATTCAGCAGTCGCTTCCGGATAATGAGGATAGAACTGCACAAGTTCCACAAACCTTGCAGTGTAGTCACCCACAGACATATTGCCTTGTTTCAACTCCAAGAACTCAATCTCTTTCTTTTCCTTCACACCCTCAGGATAATACTTCCTCCAAAACTCTCGGCTAAATAAATCCCAAGTAACTTCTTTATCATCCACTCCCAACACTTGGCGTAAACTAACCCACCAATCAGCTGCTTCTTCCTCCAGCATGTGAGTACCCAGTCTCACCTTGTCCTCTTCAGCACAATCCATCACATGGAAGATTCTTTCAACTTCTTCAAACCAAAATTGTGCACCATCAGGATCATATCTTCCCTTGAAGATAAGCGGTTCGTTCATCCCGAACTCATTATTACCCGCAACATTCGGTACACCCTGCACAGCCCGAGCCATATTCTGTTCATTTCCAATAACAACAACTATGGTTAAACAAACAGCTCACCGAACCACAAAGACCAACAAGGACTGACACAAACTGACACGGACTGGCTCTGATACCACTTAATGTGACGCCCCCGATCTATACCCCCAAGCTATTAAAGCAGTAAATAAAAATTCAAAATTTCATCAGAGTATATTTCAATTATCATGGCATAGACAGGGAGAATTACATTATATTGAAACATAACATACAACACCTGCTCATAATGATATGCAACAGTGGGGTAGCAATCAACAGAGGAACTCAGTTCCTTACACCCACATTTCCATCAGATTTTAGAATAAAAGCGGAAAATCTAAAACTGATTATCACTAATATAAAAAGTTGGTCATACATGTACAATCCGAAACATACATATTCATAATACATAATAATCACAAACGGCCTCCCTAACTACCCGATGTCACATATCAGAGCCGACCGGCAAAAGAATGAAGTCCTAAGCTTCACAAAAGACTTCCAGCAATCTAATCTGCAATGCCTCATAGAGCATTATAAAATAGCAGAAGGGTGAGAAAAACAACCATAATATAAATGCATATAATTATATATATATATATATATATATATATATATCAACATAAAAATACACATATCAAATATTCTACCACAAATACCACACTTGCTAGCACATAAAGCATCTACAGTTTATAATCACATAATCCCATATTCACACATCGTGCATATGTTTATACACAAAACATATCATTCACACTTCCATGCATTTAACACGAATGCACATCAAATCACCAATTCCACTCATAATCACATAATCAGACTATGATTCATGCAAATGCACAGAGACCGACACAACGATTCTATGCAAATGCCATGCGGTACCGACTCCAAATATTCTCATCACTAGTTCACTCAGGAACTCTGCTGGAACCATCGCTCGTTACATCACTGTAACTCCCTGTCGGGCCTACGATGTTCACCCGTCGCTTTAGGTCCCCACATGGGCACACGACGTTTATGGATTGCTTTAAGTTCCTACTGGGGCACACAACCCGATCGCTTTAAGTCCTCAGGCTTTTCTCACCTCATATTTTCGAGGCACACGATCGTCTATAATCATCGCTTTAGGTCCTCAGGCTATTCATACCTTTCATATTTTCGAGGCACACGATGTTATAGCTGATTCCCCACCGGAACCGCCATCACTCAGGACGCAATTGCATATAACCATCGCTTTAGATCCTCAGGCTTTTCTCACCTCATATTTTCGAGGCACACGATGTTATAGCTGATTCCCCACCGGAACCGCCGTCACTCAGGACGCAACAACAATGCATATAATGATGCTTGACATACAAGAACTCATGACAACCATGCATTTTCACACATATATGCAACCATAAACATGCATATATAATCAAATACAACATATTGCATTTATTTGCCTTTCGGCCACAATTCATCACCACAACCTGTCATCACATGCATTCACATCATACAACGTCATACAAGTCATACGATATCCATATCAAAAGCATATAGCATAATACACATCATTTACACACCATTAAAACGGCAAAAGTCGACAAAATGACACTATTCACATTTCCCGACATAATTTAATCGGTTAACAATTCCAAACCATCATAATAAGAAAGTACAGCTCAATAGCTTTCCAACGATATAAATAATGCTTAAATCGGAACTACGGTTCGAGAGTTATGAATTTTTAAAGAAAAGTATTATTTAAAGAAAACTCCCAACCGCCCGGCAAAACACTCCAACCGCCCCGCGAAACACGTTTCGCCTCTACTTCGCCCGGCGAAGCATAGGCGATGCAATTCCACCAAAATGACTCAAAGAGTCAGAAACTTGGCACCTCTGCGCCTCTCAATTTCGCCCGGCGAAAGCACGAACCGCCCGGCGCTCTGGGCATTTCGCCCCGCGATTCACACCAGACAGCCATGCTCAGCAGCGTGGCTTCATCAACAAAAACCCCCATTTCTCATTTTTCCCACCTTTGATCATTCCCAACAGCAAAACCAAGCATAGTTATGGATCATACACATATAGAGATCATTCTAAACACATTTTTATCGATTTTTAACCGTTAAAAACACCGATTCCAAAAATCGACCTAAAACTCACATATAACTCAAAACTCTACCAAACATAATTTTTCAATCACAACAATCATACATAATCACACACATGTTTAGAATAATCGAGTTTCAAACCCTTACCCGGATTCCAAATGATCTAGGTCTTGTTCTTGATGATTTCCACTCTTTTCTTCTCTTTTTCCCTCTTCCTCTTTCTTTCTCTTCTTTTTCTTTCTATCTCCCCTTTTTCTCTTTCTCTCCTATTTCCTTCCTCTTATTCCTATTTCTTTTCTTTTATTTTCTTTTTCTCTCATTTCTATTTTCTTTCTTTTCTAACTTAGTAAATAATTAGGAAAAGACTAAAATACCCTTACTCTCAATTATCCCTCAAACGTTCCCAAAACGCGATAAAATATAATCACAATGTAAAATAATATATTATCACACCAAAGTCATAAATATAATATAATACTCAAAATAATTAAATCGACTCGATTAAATAAAATGATCAAAACTGGGGCGTTACACGGTTGCCGACGATCTGCAACTCTGTTTGTTGCTGTTCACGTAACATGTGCATGGTATTTGGGAGAGATGACGCTGATGTGGCGAATTTTTAGTGGACTTGATTTTTGTTTTTTGTCTTTTATGACTTAACAATAAGTGCACCAATTGATGTATTGATTACATGATCAATGTTACATGTTATCTTCTTTTTAAGTTTGTTTTGTTTTATTTTATTTTTTATTATTTAATAAAAGTCTGAACATACACAAGCATCATGGGCCTACAAAACTCCTATCCGCACCCCACATACCGGCCCAAACCACATAGCCTTTTCTTTTCCTTTACTAATGCACCCTCCATTTAATTCACTTTTTATTTTCTATTTTGTATTTTCGTTACTTTTGTTTTTTTAATTATTAAAAATACTTTCTTTTATTAAAAAATTCCAAAAAAAATTCATGAACGTATTTTAATGTCTTATTTAATTTTATATGAATTTTATTTTCATTTTCCATTTATTTTGATGATTAATTCCGATTTTATTTCCCAAAGTGTCTTTCATGTTGACCCTTGTGATTAATACTTATGTTTGATGACTTTGCCATGTCTTCTTGAGCCGATTTTTTTTCCTTGTTTTGACATGTGGATGAGAAATGTTTGAATCTTATCTTGCTGCCTTGGTGATCATCTTTGATTGTTTTTCATGTGATTTTTGATGCTCTTCGATTCATACACGATCACTTGCATACCTTGTCTTGTGAAGCTCCTTTGAACATGTTCTTGAGCTAGTTCTGTTCCAATCTTTTTGCACATGTTAATTGGATGTTTAAAATTTCCTTTGATTATTTTTTGGGAATTTATTGGACCACTTTGCTATTTTTGGTTGATTTTCACTTGTGGTTTGAATTTGGTTGAGGCATGCTTAGACACTTGACCTAGTTTGAGTGCATTTGTTTACTTGTGATTGATTGATTTTTGAAATGATTATATGGTGTGATCCTATTCTGTTTTAGCTTGTTTATGGCTTTAGATTCATCCTCATTGATCCATTTTCCTATTTGTTCTTGATTTTCTAACTTGGTGTTGTTTTGACTTGAATTTTGTGGTATGTTTGACCTAATCTTGTGCAATGCTCCTTTGTATGAAACAACCAATGCATGAGGCCTTTTGTTTAACTTGTATGACATGCTATAGATTCTGACCCTCTTGGTTTAAGGTGCTTTATGTGACATGTTCTCATTCTTTGCTTCACATGTCCTTTGGTTTGCTTGCATGAATGATAAGTGGATGTCTTGTCTAATTTTGATGCATGTTTGGAATGTGTTGCTTAATGATTCATCTTGTGTGACTTGAGTTTGATCTTGGTATGTTTTTGATGCATATGCTACTTCCCTCTTGAGTTCATTACTTGGTTTTCACTTCATATGTTCATTAGGATTTGATTTGTATGATGCATATCATTATCATTTGTTTTGTTACTTCTTTGGATCATAATGCTTCATATTTTGAATCAATTTTGCACACATGAATTGTTGATGATAATATGATGTTGGTTCTGACTTGTCTTCATTTTCATCTTGCCTTTCTCATTTCACTTTGATATGAAGTCCATGTACGCTTAATTGTTCATTTCATACAAGTATGCTTGCATTCTTTCATGTTTATCTTTGCATGCTTACTTGGATTGTTTTGCGTTGATCTTTGAAACATGATTATTGATTTGAGTTGGACATTTATGATATGATGTGCTTGCTGCCACTTTTTTGTATCTTATTTCTCTTCTTCTCCTTCTCTTTTCTTCTCTTTCACTCTTTATCATCCCATGGATCTCAAGACTTGTTCAAGTCTTGGATTCTTTCCCTTTAGAGCTACCTAGTCCAACTTTATTTCCGATTAAGCTTGGAGTAGGATTAGCATTAGGTTTTAGTTAGTCTTTCTCCTAAACCTCACTAACCATAGGACATCCATGCATGATAACATTAGGACCCTTAGTCTCCCTTAGAGTTTCCTTTGCGTTTTCTCTCTTCTCATCTTCAAACAAAAGTAAAAAAATACTTAATAAAGGCAAAACAACCATTGTATTTAGGCCTTTCATGTAAGAATAAGATAGTGAGGGATCTTCTCTCATTTTCTTGGAATGTTTAGCGTGCGTCCCATCTCGGGTCGTTATGCGAGGCATTTGATCTTACAAGAGGGACTTAAATACAGTGTGCGTTACAAAACACAAAATAATCAAAACACTTCTTTCTAAAAACTTCAAACAAACAATAACGTCTTTCCTTCGGGAATTCTTTTCTCATCTCACTCAATCTTAGCGTACGAACGTGCTTCTACTCGTTCTCTTGCAAGATGGTAACACACTCGGACCAGTGAGCCTGCAACACCTGAGCTAGAACGTTAGTCGTTCCCTAAAAACACAAACAAAGCGACCCTCATTGAGGGGAACTACGTCGCTCTGATTCTCATGTTCCCGATGAGATACGTAGGCAGTGGGGTAGGGCCCATTCGAGCACTTCTTTTATTTTCCCTACATTTGTTCCTTGTTCTCTCTCTCCTTTACCTTTTCCTTTTCCTTTTCCTTTCCCTTTCCAGTAGCAGTGGAGCTCCAGACGACGACACCCTTTGATCGAGACAAGCAGGCATGGATCCCATCGGGTACGATGGACGTGAGGGGGTGCTAATACCTTCCTCTCACGTAACCAACTCCCGAACCGAATTCTCTTGGTCGCAAGAACATGCTCTTATCCTCTCCTTCAGGTTTACGCAGTGTTTCCTTTCCCTCTCTTGGGATAAATATACATTGTTGGCGACTCTGTTTCGGTGCCACTTTCGCGTTTGTACTTGGATGGAAATCCCGGGAGTGACAGCTAAATCATTGTAAAGTCCAACCGTAGATTGGCAAAAGGTCCATCTTAGGGTGGCAAATCATGAGAAGTCCAACCGTAGATTGGCAAAAGGTCCATCCAAGGGTGGCAAATTTTTAAAGTCCAACCGTAGATTGGTAAAAGGTCCATCCAAGGGTGGAAAAGCAAAGTAGTAAAGTCCAACCGTAGATTGGCGAAAGGTCCATCCGAGGGTGGCAAATCATTGGAAAGTCCAACCGTAGCGTGGCAAAAGTCCACCCGTAGTGTGGCAAGTCAGTAGTCGTCTGACTCCCGTTAAAAGACCGCAGCTAAGTCCAACCGTAGATTGGCAAAAGTCCCCCGTAGTGTGGCATCTCAGCAAGTCCAACCGTAGATTGGCAAAAGTCCACCCGTAGTGTGGCAGGCCAGTAGTCGTCTGGTGTTGTACAAAAGACGTTGCTAAAGTCCACCCGTAGTGTGGCAAGCTAGTAGTCGTCTTTCATTGTACAAAAGACGTTGCTTGAGTTCACATACAATGACAACTTTCATGCCAGACAGAGGGGATTATCCAGTCTTTGGAGGATTCACTGAGGGCTTGTGTATTAGATTAAGGAGGATCTTGGGATAGCCATTTACCGTTGATTGAGTTCACATACAATGACAACTTTCATGCTAGTATTGGGATGACACCATATGAAGCTTTGTAAGGAAGGAAGTATAGAACTCCATTGTGTTGGTATGAGTCAGGCGAGAGTGTTGTACTTGGACCTGAGATTGTGCAGGAGACGACTGAGAAGATTAAGATGATCCAAGAAAGGATGTAAGCTTCACAGAGTCGCCAGAAGAGTTATCATGACAAGAGAAGGAAAGCACTTGAATTTCAAGAGGGAGATCACGTGTTTTTTAGAATTACGCCGCTGACTGGTGTGGGACGAGATTTGAAGTCTAGGAAGCTCACTCCACGTTTTGTTGGTTCGTATCAGATTACACAGAAGATAGGAGAGGTAGCCTATCAGATTGCTTTACCTCCACCGCTTGAGAATTTACATGATGGGTTCCATGTGTCTCAGTTGAGGAAGTACATTCTGGTTCTATCGCATATGATCTAGATGGATGATGTATAGGTGAGGGATAATCAGACTGTTGAAGCATTACCTGTGCGGATATATGGAAGATAAATGAAATAACTGCGGGGTAAAAACATTGCTTTGGTGAAGGTTCTATGGAGTGGACCAGCCGGTGAAAGTTGGACATGAGAACGCGAAGATAAGATGAGGGAGTTGTATCCAACTCTGTTTTCTTCAGGTAATTTTCAAGGACGAAAATTCTTTAAGTGAGGGAGAGTTGTAACACCCCAAAATGAGTAGAATATTTATTTAATTGATTATTTTAAATATTCTTAATTTTTTGGAATTTATTGAATTATATGGGGTCTGATGATCGATGTTGTGGAGTATTATGATGTTAAGGGGGTGCTGAGAGTATTTAGAAACATATGATGTATCAATATTATTTTAGTAATAATAATATGGAATTATGTGAAATATATTACTATTATTATTATTATTATAAATAATTAAGAGAACTATTAAGGGCAAGTTGGTAAATTTGGATGAGTTAAGTAAGGACAAAGTTGGGAAAACATATTAAGGGTCCTAGGGGTAAGTTTGACAAAAAGAATTAGAGAGAAGGGAGAATCATTTCTTGTGGCATGATCAATTTTGGAGAAAAGCTCTGAGGAAAAAGAAGAAGAAAGCTAGGGCTCAGAGAGGTTTCGGAAGAACTCGAAGAGAAGGAATCAAAATCGATTTTCTAAGGTATGGGGAGTATTGCTTATCATTATATTTGATATAGAATAAGATGTATGTAGGTAGTTGGGGTTTGGGAATTTGATGGAATTGTTGATAATATGACGAATTATGCTAAGATTGGTGATTTGGGGGTATATAAAATGATGGGATTTGATGTGTGTGTTGATGCTATGATGTATGGTTGTTGTAGTATGATTGCTTTGCGATTGATATGCATTTTCAGGCTGTATGACACTGAAATCGCAAGGGGTTTAAGGTCTGAGTTATGCAGAAAACGCAGCAGTAGAAGTGTAGTTCGCAGAAATTCGTCGGGCGAAGGACCTGTTCCGCCAGGCGAAGCGATCTCGCTTGGAGGTCGCTGGGTGAAACTAGAAACGAGCGAAGGGTGAGAAAGTAGGTGCTACTGGAATTTGTATGGGGGAGGAATTTCGCTTCTGCCTCGTCGGGCGAGCATTGGGCGAAAGGGGAATTTCGTCGGGCGAATAGGGTGTTTCGCCGGGCGAAGGTGTGTTGCTCGCGTCTCGCTGGGCGAACAGCAGACGAGCATGGACGGTGTCTAATTACCATTGGAACGAACACAATTTTCTAAAACTTGTAAAAAATTCATATCTTTTGATCCGTAGGTCCGTTTCAGTTGCCGTTCGAATCGTTGGAAAGCTGGTTTCGTGTACTATCTGTTAAATTTATTTTCAATACCAGAATTTCAACTATTCGACGTGTTAATTTTGTTTCGTATATGTTGTGATGTGTTGAACGTTGAAATGTTGAGTTCGGTTATGCGAATGTGTGTTGTAGCTGTGGGTTGCAATTCTTGCATGTTTTGGCAAGTATATGCTGTATTTTGGACAGTTGTAGTGTTTATGTTATGATGTGATAGAATATGAAATATATCGTTGTTGATTGTTATGCTGTAAGTTGTCGTTGATGATGTTGTTGAGCTGTTATAGCATTGTTGTTGCATGGTGACCAGTATTGATGTGGTATAATGATTAAGATGAATATCATTGTATGCTGTATTAAATGTTGTTGTTGATACGCATGTCATGTTTCATAAGTTGTATGATAAGTCGTGTGCCCATGTGGGGTGTGAGCACCTTATCCGGATTCCTTGAAAACAGAATCGTGTTGTTGTTGTTGAGGTAATCGTATGCCCATGTGGGGTGTGAGCGATTACAGGTGTTCGTGTGCCCATGCGGGGTGTAAGCGATCACGGATGTCGTGTGCCCATGTGGGGTATGAGCGACTTATATGGAAATTCCAACGGGAATTATGATCATGAAAAAGGGATCGAATTGGTACCACATGCATTGAGTCGAGTTGTGAGTCTCATTGCATTGCATTGTAGTTGTAATCGTTGTTGTGTTCTGGTGATGAATGTTGATTTGGATGATTTTACGACGAAGATGTTTATATATTATTACAATAGAAAGGTGTGAGTATAATACTTGGTAAATGCTGATGTAGGTGACTTCTAAGTGATGTAAATGATGTTATTGATGACGTGATTTTCTAAGTGATGTATGGTGATGATTATTTGGTTTGATGATACTATGATGATGTAAATGAACTGTTGATACTACTGTACTGATATATCTTTCCTTTATATCTTTTATAATGATTCGTGATTACTCACCTTACCTGTTTGAATGTTGCCTCCACGTGGGTAACATGCAGATTCTCCGGAATAGCCGGGAGAAGCATTGGTGATGGATTTGGAGTTATTTATTTGTGTTTCTGTTAATAGTATAGGTGTCTTGCTCTGATATGTAACATCGGGGTGGGGAACGCTTGAGTTGAAGTTGTGTTGTTTTGTTAAACTTATTTTATGATTTTTCATATACGCTGAATTGTTTTATGATGATTTTTGACAATGACCAAAAGGGTCTTGATGTTTGATGAAATAAATGAAGTTATTTTGTGACTATGATTCCACTGCGATGTTTGAATTTATATGTCGAAGTACCAAAGGAACGATTATTATAAATGTTTGAAAACCCATGTTACAGAGCAGGAAGCTTACTAAGATGTTTTTATGATGCAAGTGCACCCTGGTTGGTGCAATGTGTTGGATTAATTATTAATTTTTTTACGATATATTTGGGGGTTTAGAAGGGTGTTACAAAGTGGGTGTTCAAATTGAAATTAAATCCTGATGGGAAAATTTCAAAGTATAAGACAAGGTTGGTGGCTAGAGGTTTCTTACAAAAACATGGTGTTGATTACAATGAGGTGTCTGCTCCAGTTGCAAGGCTTGAAACTGTAAGGTTAGTTGTGGCTCTAGCTTGCAAGAGAAGGTGGTCACTGTATCATTTAGATGTGAAATCAACCTTTCTAAATGGTCCACTTGAAGAGGTAGTGTTTGTATCACAGCCTCCTGGTTTTGAAGTGCAAGGCAAGAAGAACATGGTGTATAGACTCCATAAGGCTTTGTATGGTTTGAAGCAGGCCCCTAGAGCATGGAACAAGAGGATTGATCAGTTTCTGATTCAAATAGGTTTCAAAAGGTGTTCAACAGAGTTTGGTGTGTATGTGCAAAGTTCAAGTGAAGAAGAAACCATGATAATCTGCCTATATGTGGATGATTTGCTCATTACTGGAAGCAAGACATCAGAGATTGAAAAGGTGAAAAACAAGTTGAAATCTAAATTTGAAATTACTGATCTAAGGGAACTCTCATTCTTTTTAGGAATGGAGTTTCTGAAGGTGAAGAATGGAACAGTTATGCACCAGCAGAAGTATATAGGGGAACTGCTTGAGAAATTTGAAATGAATAGCTGCAATTCAATTTCAAATCCATCAGAGACAAACTCAAAATTGGATGAGTGCAGTGAGGAAGAAAGAGTTGATCTAACATTGTTTAGACAAATGGTTGGTTCATTGAGATACTTGTACAACAGCAGGCCTGCCATTTGCTACTCAGTCAGTGTGATTAGCAAGTTCATGCATGATCCAAGGAAGACTCACTTGATAGTTGCTAAAAGAATACTTAGGTATATAAAAGGCATAAAGGAGTTTGGTCTGCTATTCCCAAATGGAAGCAAAGGTGAAAAAAGTGAACTCATTGGATACTCAGATAGTGATTGGTGTGGAGACATCACAGATAGAAGAAGTACCTATGGCTATGTTTTCAAGTTCAATAAAGCAGTTATATCTTGGTGTACAAAGAAGCAACCAGTGACTGCACTTTCATCTTGTGAGGTAGAATATATTGCAGGAACATTTACAACTTGTCAAGCAATATGGTTGGATTCAGTGATGAAGGAATTGAGGTGTGAAATGATAAGCCTCTGATACTCAGAATTGATAACAAGTCAGCTATTAGCCTTGCTAAATATTCAATCTCACATGGCAGAAGTAAACACATCGATATAAGGTTTCATTTCATTAGAGAGCAAGTGAATAATGGAATGATTGAAGTACAATATTGTCCAACTGAAATATAGCTGGCAGATGGTTTTACAAAGGCTCTAAAGCTAGACAGATTTGAGTTTTTGAGAAAGAAACTTGGTGTTATAAGTGTTCAACAATTATGAATTAAGGGGGAGTGTTGAGTTTTAATTCATAATTGTCATGTGTACCTGTTAGTTAGTATTTTGTTACAAATTGGTTGTTAGTTAGTTACCTTGTGTATGGATGACTTGTTTAGCAAGCTATTGTGTAACACATATAAATAACACTTTGTAATGTGAAAATACAATCAATGAGAATCATCTCTATTTTCTTTCTTCTTCTCCTCCAAGATGTCAAAATATTAAAGTGTGTGTGTTATTACTTTCATCTTGCAATTACAATCTTGATGTGCATTAACTGTGTGTTCATCACAGTGCTTATGTTCTAACACGCCTGCCCTGTTGCCATGCCTAGTTAAATATATGATATTCTGCAATGTTAATGAAATTTGGTTTATCCTTTGTAAAAAAATTTGAATCCCCTCTTGAAATGTTAAGATTCTTTTATTTAGTCCCTAAGCGTACAAATTACTCCCTATAATATGAATGAGTTTTAATTTATCCCAAACTTTATGTTCAAATTGTACACTTAGGAATAAAACAAAAAAAAACTTTTACATTACAAAGGAATCAAAAAAACTATTACATAAAGCGAGACTCGTCTAGATAGTATTTTTAACTCAAAATATAATTAAAAATAAAAAGAACGAGAAGCCAACTGCAACGGTTGTGTGGGTTAGCGATATACAAAAAAAGGTTATTCCATTAAAAGAAAAATGAATGGCGGCGGTTAGGGGTGTGCATGGTTCTAAAACCAAACCAAATTGAACTAAATATATGGATCAGTTTGGTTTTTAAAACCACTTTGACAAAACTGGTTTATTTTTCTAAAACCGGTTTATGTTTGGTTCGGTTTGGTTAATAACCAGTTTGCACCAAAAAATCTGTTTTTGTTTGGACCAGTTTTAAAACCAAGTTTCCCTCAAACTTGTTTAAACTTAATTCTCAATCCAATAACTTATTCTTAACTCCATCCAACCATTTTTGAAATTATATATATATATATATATATATATATATATATATATATATATATATATATATATATATATATATATATATATATATATTTCAATCATTCAAAAGATTCTTATATTCATGCATGGTATGATCCTTTTTTCATCTATAGTGTTTTGACGATGGATAAATGCCTGCGTGTATTCTTGATAGCAGGTGGTTTCAAAATAAAGATGGTTCTTTATATCAATTAATATATTATCAAATGTAATACTAGTACTCCTTCTGTTTCATATTATAAGCAAATTTTACTTTTTAGATACATTAAATAATTAATGTATCAGGTCTATATATAGACCAAATACATTAATGATTCAATGTATCTAAAAAGTGAAATTTGCTTATAATATGAAACGGAGGGAATAGTATTTTTCTTTAAAAAAAACAACGTATATCGTGCACCACATGGATAAAGTAGTTTTACAGTGATCCTTATGTGAAGTCATAATCATGAAACGACATCATTAGTTAGTGATCATAGGTGTACTGACATTAAATTACATAGTTCAACAAAATTGAATTGAATTAATTAGTAAAAATGATGAAAACAAATGTTAAGGAACTGTAAAAAAAAATAATTTTCAATTACTTTTATTTATTAAATATACATTACCTTGATTGCCACTTATGACCATGAAATAGAAACAAAATAAAGAGCACACTATATTTAAAAAGTGGACTAACCATTTATGTATTGGTTTTAAAAAGTGGACACTGGTTTTTAATGGTTTTAGTAAAATGAATTTGGACTAGTTTTTAAACCAAATAATATGGACTTTTGAAATCGGTGCACCATATTTTTAAGTGTGGTTCTTGTGAACCAGTTTTTTTGCACACCCCTAGCGGCGGTAATCATTTTTAAGGGTGTATAAATATATTCCTTTGTAACCTAAATTCTTTATCCTTTAAATTAGTGACTGCCACCCCTATTTTCTTTTCACAAATCACACTTCTTCCTCAACATAAAGAAGAATATGAGAACTAGTGTCAAATCTTCACAACAAGAGCAATCTCTTTCTTCTACAAATTCGAAACCTGATTTTTACTTACTAGATGACTGCTGGGAGCATGTCTTCAGATTCATCATAAACCCCGTCGACCACAATAACAAACTCCACTTTAAATACCTATCTCTCGTCTCTAAACAATTCCTCTCCATCACCAACCGTCTCATATTCTCTATGAAAATTGATCATCCACATCTTTCTTATCTCCATCGTTTCTTCCATAGATTCTCCAACCTTAGTTCGCTTCACCTCTCCTTCGGCTACCGTGATCTCTGTAATAGCCCGATTTTGATATTTCCATTTTTGTGTTGATTGATTCTAGTTGGTTGAGTCTTTTATTTAATTGGGCAATAATTATGTTATTTGTGATATTGGTGTGTTAATATGTTATGTTTGCATAAATATGTGATTTTACCGTTTTTGAGAGTTTGCGGGGAATATTAGATTGGAGGGTATTTTAGATATTTCACATTTAATGATAGTTAGTTAGTTAGTAGATATTTTGAGAAAATATTAAGAAATAGAAAGAAAGAAAAGTATAAGAAAGAAAGAAAAAGAATAGAAATAGAAAGTTAGAAAGAAAAAGAGAGAAAAGAGAGCAAGAGAGAAAAAGAGAAGAGAAAAAGAAGAAAAGCTACAAATCATCAAGATCAAGCTTCCAAGAATCGAGAAATCGGGTAAGGGTGTGAAATCTTATTATCTTATCAATGTGTATCATTATGTATGGGTTTGCTTGGACGTTTTCTTGTTTCCATAGCTTTTGAGTTTTAGGTCGAAAACGATAAAATGATTAGAAATCGATGTTTTCGCGGATGAAAGTCGGATTAAGTCGCGTAGTGGAGTCGAGTGATGTTAAGCCGTGATTTAGTATGATTGTTTGATTGAATTTGGTTGATTTTGTAACTTTTGCATTTTTGATATATATTGATGAATTTGGTGTGAATTGAGGAGTGATTGATTGAATGGTGTTTGGATAGGTCTGGTATAATTGTTATTGGCTGGTATTTAATCGGGTGGAATTGTTGGAATGAGTCTACGGGATTTAATCGGGTGTTGGTGGAAAGTTCTGTCAGTAAAAACTGGTTTTTTTCACTCTGAACTGTGAGTAACCGGTTAACACATATGTGGTAACCGGTTACCCGTTGTAAATTTTGGGATTTTACGTAAAATTTGAACTGTTAACCGGTTATCAGTTATGTGTTAACCGGTTACGGAAAGTGTCTCTAACTCTCATTTAGGCTCTGTGTGAATAGTAATGAACTGTTAACCGGTTATCAGTTATGTGTTAACCGGTTACCACTGTTAGTTGCAGAAAAATATTATTTTCAAAAATTCATAACTTTTGAACCGTAAGTCGGTTTTGGTCCCCGTTCGAAGCGTTGGAAAGCTAAGAAAATATTCTTTCTAGGAAAAATGGTTTTGAGGTCTGAACCTGGTCCAATCGGAACAGTATTTTCGAAACGTTTCGTTGTGTCCGGCCTCCGGTTTATGTTTTTGCGTTATTTTGAAATATCCATATCTTTTGCGTTGTTTATCCGATTGAGGTGTTCTTTATATGGATGTGAAGCTAAAAATATGTTCTATGATTTGGTGAAGAAAAATATTATTTTTAGCCGACTTTTAACCGACTTTTCCGGTAAACCGTAAATCGAATTGTTTGGTTATTTGTGAAAACGTTCGGTTGCCGTTTGGCACAATTGATGTGAATGTATGTGGATTTTGTGTGATGAATGCATGACTATATTGTGAATATGTATGCATGTCAAGAGTGTCATGAGTCATGTTGTATGTGAAGCATCATGGTGTGCATTCTTGTGTTGTGTGATTCTAATGAGAATCCGCTGTAACGTCGTGTGCCCGTGTGGGGTGTGAGCGACGGTTTGATTCCAGAGGGAATCTGCTATAACATCGTGAGCCTTAAAAATAAGAGGACTGAAAGCGATTTGATATATCGTGAGCCTTAAAAATAAGAGGACCGAAAGCGATGGTTATTGACGATCGTGAGCCTTATACAAAGAGGACCGAAAGCGATCGGATTGTGAGCCTTATACAAAGAGGACCGAAAGCAATGCATAAACGTCGTGAGCCTTATACAAAGAGGACCGAAAGCGACGGGGAACATCGTATGCCCGACGGGGAGTTACATTGGTAACGAGTGATGGTTCCAATAAGTTCTTCAATTGAACTTGAGATGAAATGAGTCGGTACCGCATTGCATTTGCATAGAGTCGTGAGTCGGTCTCTATGATTTGCATTGGTCATCCTTGTATTTGTGCATGGATGAATGAACATGAATATATGTGTTTATGTTGAATGATACGCATAGTGATGAATATGCTTGGTTTTGTATATATATATATATATATATATATATATATATATATATATATATATATATATATATATATATATGCCTTGCGAAGTATATTGAATGAGATGTGATGAATTGTGATAAGAATTGTATCGTTGTAATGATGCATTGAAGAATGAATATAATATGTATGTTTATGTGGAATGGTAGAATGGTGAGAATGTGTTATGTGTATACTTTTGTGTTGAGATATATGATTATATGCATTGTTATTATGATAATATTTCTCACCCTTCTGCTGTTTTATGATGCCCTATGAGGCATTGCAGATTAGGTATCTGGCGGTCTTTTTGTGAAGCGTGTCTTCATTTTCCTTGTTGGTCGGTTGACTCTGATATGTAGCACCGGGTAGCTAGGACGTTTGATCTTTTTGTGATACATTTGCATATGTATCTTGCTGATGAATTTGTGTATATAAACATGATGTTGCTTGTGATTCATATTGGATGATGTATATATATGTTGATGTATATATGTGGTTGTTATTCAATATTTTAGATGTTTCCACTTTTATTCTAAATATTGAGATGTGGGTGTAAGGACTGAGTTCCTACGTTGAAAGTTACCCCACTGTTGCATATCATTTGTTGAGCAGGTGTTGTATGTTTTAATTTCAAGCATAATGTGACATGCCTTTTTATGCCGTGTTTACAATTATACTCTGATGAAATTTCCAATACATGATAAAATGATTTATTTGATTATTTGGGGGTATAGAAAGGGGGTGTTACATTAAGTGGTATCAGAGCCAATGTTGAGTCAGTCGTGTCTCTCTCGTTGTTGTGTGGGTTGAACTGTTGTTTAACCTTGTTGTTATTTTTGGGAATGATCAGAATATGGCTGGTAGAAACGATAATGCGATGGCTGCTGCTATGGAAGCAATGGCTAGGGCGGTGCAGGGTGCGCCGAATGTAAGTGCTAATGAAGAGTTCAGGAAGAATCAACCACCGGTCTTCAAAGGAAGATTTGATCCCGATGGTGCTCAACATTGGCTGAAAGAGATTGAACGAATCTTCAGAGTCATGGACTGTACGGAAGAGAATAAGGTGAGGCTTGGATCTCACATGCTGAGGGAAGAAGCCGACGATTGGTGGGTCGGTATGCGTGAAATTCTTGAGGTGGATAATGAAGAGGTAACTTGGGAATTGTTTCGTACCGAGTTTTTGCTGAAGTATTACCCTGAAAGTGTGAAAGGGAAAAAAGAGATGGAATTCCTGGAATTGAAACAAGGTGGTATGTCAGTGGTGGACTATACTGCTAAGTTTGTGGAATTGGTTCAATTTCATTCTCATTATGCTGCGATTACTGCTGAGTTCTCAAAGTGTATTAAATATGAGAATGGTTTGCGTCCTGAGATTAAGCAAGCTGTGGGATATCAAAGGATTAGGAGGTTTTCGGATTTGACTGAATGTTGTAGAATCTTCGAGGAAGATAGCAAAGCTCATTCTACACATTACAAGAGTGTGAATGAAAGGAGAGGGAAACAGCAAGCTAGAAGTGGACCTTATGTGACCCCCGCTGATAAGGGTAAATATAAGGGAAACTTTGATAAGAGATCTGGAGGAGGAAGTTCTGGGTTCATTAAGTGTTTCAATTGTGGTGGAATGGGTCATAAAGCAACTGAGTGTAGGAAGGCCGTTGGGAGATGTTCTAACTGTGGAGGTATTGGGCATTCTACTGCTGAGTGTAGGAGGAATATGGTGAAGTGTTTTAACTGTGGAGAAGTAGGTCACATTAGTACTAAGTGTACTAAGCCGAAACAAGCTCAAGTGGGCGGAAAGGTGTTTGCATTGGCGGGGACTCAGACCACTAGTGCAGACCGTTTGATTAAAGGTACATGCTTTATTAATAGTACACCTTTAGTTGCTGTTATTGATACGGGAGCGACTCATTCGTTTATTTCGTCTGAGTGCGCGAAGCGTTTGAATCTTGCATTGTCTTTAATGGGTATTGAGATGGTTATTGAGACTCCTGCTTCAGGGTCGGTAACTACGTCTTTGGTGTGTGTAAGTTGTCCTTTGACCATTTATGGTAAAGACTTCATTATGGATTTAGTGTGTTTGCCGTTGGAGGGATTGGATGTAATCTTGGGTATGAACTGGTTGCAATTTAATCGAGTTCATATAGATTGCTATCATAAGTTGGTAAGGTTTCCTTCTTTGGAAGATGATGAAGATGAGAGTTTTCTATCTACTAAAGAGTTGAAGAAACTTTTAGAGGATGAAGCTCAATTGTTTGGTTTGTTTGCATCATTGTCAGTGGAGAGTAAGATTGGTATTGATGTGTTTCCAGTGGTGTGTGATTTTCCAGAAGTGTTTCCGGAGGATATTACGGATGTACTGCCGGAAAGAGAAGTTGAGTTCTCTATTGATCTAGTTCCTGGCACTAGACCGATTTCGATGGCACCGTATCGTATGCCGGCATCGGAGTTGATAGAATTGAAGAAGCAGTTGAATGACTTGTTGGATAAGAGATTTGTAAGGCCAAGTGTTTCTCCTTGGGGTGCTCCGGTATTGTTGGTAAAGAAAAAGGATGGAAGTATGCGGTTATGCATTGACTATCGACAGTTGAATAAAGTGACCATTAAAAACAAGTATCCGCTTCCAAGGATTGATGATTTGATGGACCAATTGGTTGGTGCACGTGTCTTTAGCAAGATTGATTTGAGATCGGGATATCACCAAATTCGTGTGAAAAGCGAGGATATTCATAAGACGGCATTTAGGACACGGTATGGTCATTACGAATATTCCGTGATGCCATTCGGGGTTTCTAATGCGCCGGGGGTGTTTATGGAATACATGAATCGTATTTTTCATGAACAGTTGGATCGTTTTGTGGTTGTGTTCATCGATGATATTTTGATTTATTCTAAGTCTCAAGAAGAGCATGAAGAGCATTTGAGAATTGTGTTGCAAATTTTGAGAGAGAAACAATTATATGCTAAGTTGTCAAAATGTGACTTTTGGTTATCGGAAGTAAGTTTTCTTGGACATGTTATCTCCGGGAGTGGTATTAGTGTTGATCCATCCAAGATTGATGCGGTGATGCAATGGGAGGCTCCTAGGTCGGTTACGGAGATTCGAAGCATTTTAGGCTTGGCGGGTTATTATCGAAGGTTTATTGAGGGATTTTCGAAGTTGGCACTTCCGTTAACGTAATTGACTTGTAAAGGAAAGGCTTTCATTTGGGATATAGATTGTGAAAAGAGTTTCATTGAGCTAAAAAGAAGGTTGACAACGGCTCCGATCTTGATTTTACCGAATCCTACAGATCCATTTGTGGTGTATTGTGATGCTTCTTTGATTGGGTTAGGTGGTGTTCTGATGCAAGATGGAAAAGTTGTGGCTTATGCTTCACGACAATTAGAGTGCATGAAAAGAATTATCCTACGCATGACTTGGAGTTAGCGACCATGGTGTTTGTTTTGAAAATTTGGAGGCATTACCTTTATGGTGCAAGATTTGAAGTTTTTAGTGATCACAAAAGCTTAAGATATTTATTTGATCAGAAAGAATTGAACATGAGACAACGAAGATGGTTAGAGCTTTTGAAGGATTTTGATTTTAGTTTGAATTACCATCCGGGTAAGGAAAATGTGGTAGTCGATGCCTTAAGTCGGAAGTTGTTACATATGTCCGCATTGATGATGAAAGAATGGGAACTTTTGGAGAATTTTAGAGACTTGAGTTTGGTTTGTGAAATGACGCCGAGAAGTGTGAGACTTGGTATGTTACATGATACGAATGATTTTCTTGCAACGGTTAGTGAAAAGCAAAAGTTGGATTTGAAGTTCGTTGATTTAATGATGAATGAGAATGAGGATTTCAAGGTTGATAACTTTGGAGTTTTGAGATTCCGTGGTCGTATTTGTATTCCCGACGACGCGGAGTTGAAAAAGATGATTTTAGAGGAAGGACACCGAAGTAATTTAAGTATTCATCCGGGTGCGAATAAGATGTATCAAGATTTGAAGAAGATCTTTTGGTGGTCCAGATTAAAGAGAGATGTAGCTCAATTCGTGTATGCGTGCTTAACTTGTCAAAAGTCTAAGGTGGAGCATCAAAAGCCTAGTGGATTGATGCAACCGTTGGACATTCCGGAGTGGAAATGGGATAGTATATCGATGGATTTTGTTACGGGATTGCCGAATACGCAAAGAGGTCATAATGCTATTTGGGTAATTGTTGATAGGCTTACTAAATCTGCTCACTTTATTCCAATTGACATTAGTTATCCTTTGGAGAAGTTAGCCGAGATTTATGTTCGTGTGATTGTGAAGTTACATGGTGTTCCTAAGAGTATTGTATCGGATCGAGATCCGAGATTTACATCGAGATTTTGGGTGAGTTTACAAGAGGCTTTGGGTTCTAAGCTAAGATTGAGTTCGGCTTACCATCCGCAAACAAATGGTCAAACCGAGAGGACGATCCAATCGTTGGAGGATTTGTTGCGTGCTTGTGTGCTACAGCAAGGTGGTGCTTGGGATAGCTATTTAGCGTTGATTGAGTTCACCTATAATAACAGTTTTCATTTGAGTATTGGTATGGCACCATTTGAGGCTTTGTATGGTCGGAGATGTCGAACACCTTTGTGTTGGCATGAAACCGGTGAGAGGACGATTGTTGGACCGGAATTGGTGCAAGAAACGATTAAGAAAGTGAAGTTTATTCGGGAGAAGATGAAAGCTTCTCAAAGTAGACAAAAGAGCTATCATGACAAGAGAAGGAAAGATCTTGAGTTTCAAGAAGGCGACCATGTGTTTTTGAGAGTTACACCGGTTACGGGTGTGGGTCGTGCTTTGAAGTCGAAGAAGTTGACTTCTCGTTTTATTGGTCCGTATCAGATTACTGCACGTGTTGGCGCTGTGGCTTATCGTGTGGTGTTGCCTCCGAATCTTTCGAATTTGCATGACGTTTTCCATGTTTCGCAACTTCGGAAGTATGTTTCGGATCCGTCACATGTTATTCCTATGGACGAGGTTGAAGTGAGAGATAACCTTACGGTGGAAGCTTTACCGGTTAGGATTTTGGAGCGCGAAGTTAAGAAACTAAGAGGCAAGGATATTGCGCTTGTGAAAGTAGCGTGGGGAGGCGCTGCAGAAGGCAATATGACTTGGGAACTAGAAAGTGGGATGCGCGAGTCGTATCCGGAATTGTTTGGATCAGGTAATATTTTCGAGGACGAAAATTTCTAAAGTGGGGGAGAGTTGTAACAGCCCGATTTTGATATTTCCATTTTTGTGTTGATTGATTCTAGTTGGTTGAGTCTTTTATTTAATTGGGCAATAATTATGTTATTTGTGATATTGGTGTGTTAATATGTTATGTTTGCATAAATATGTGATTTTACTGTTTTTGAGAGTTTGCGGGGAATATTAGATTTGAGGGTATTTTAGATATTTCACATTTAATGATAGTTAGTTAGTTATTAGATATTTTGAGAAAATATAAAGAAATAGAAAGAAAGAAAAGTATAAGAAAGAAAGAAAAAGAATAGAAATAGAAAGTTAGAAAGAAAAAGAGAGAAAAGAGAGCAAGAGAGAAAAAGAGAAGAGAAAAAGAAGAAAAGCTACAAATCATCAAGATCAAGCTTCCAAGAATCGAGAAATCGGGTAAGGGTGTGAAATCTTATTATCTTATCAATGTGTATCATTATGTATGAGTTTGCTTGGACGTTTTCTTGTTTCCATAGCTTTTGAGTTTTAGGTCGAAAACGATAAAATGATTAGAAATCAATGTTTTCGCGGACGAAAGTCGGATTAAGTCGCGTAGTGGAGTCGAGTGATGTTAAGCCGTGATTTAGTATGATTGTTTGATTGAATTTGGTTGATTTTGTAACTTTTGCATTTTTGATATATATTGATGAATTTGGTGTGAATTGAGGAGTGATTGATTGAATGGTGTTTGGATAGGTCTGGTATAATTGTTATTGGCTGGTATTTAATCGGGTGGAATTGTTGGAATGAGTCTACGGGATTTAATCGGGTGTTGGTGGAAAGTTCTGTCATTAAAAACTGGTTTTTTTTCACTCTGAACTTTGAGTAACCGGTTAACACATATGTGGTAACCGGTTACCCGTTGTAAATTTTGGGATTTTACGTAAAATTTGAACTGTTAACCGGTTATCAGTTATGTGTTAACCGGTTACGGAAAGTGTCTCTAACTCTCATTTAGGCTCTGTGTGAATAGTAATGAACTGTTAACCGGTTATCAGTTATGTGTTAACCGGTTACCACTGTTAGTTGCAGAAAAATATTATTTTAAAAAATTCATAACTTTTGAACCGTGAGTCGGTTTTGGTCCCCGTTCGAAGCGTTGGAAAGCTAAGAAAATATTCTTTCTAGGAAAAATGGTTTTGAGGTCTGAACCTGGTCCAATCGGAACAGTATTTTCGAAACGTTTCGTTGTGTCCGGCCTCCGGTTTATGTTTTTGCGTTATTTTGAAATATCCATATCTTTTGCGTTGTTTATCCGATTGAGGTGTTCTTTATATGGATGTGAAGCTAAAAATATGTTCTATGATTTGGTGAAGAAAAATATTATTTTTAGCTGACTTTTAACTGACTTTTCCGGTAAACCGTAAATCGAATTGTTTGGTTATTTGTGAAAACGTTCGGTCGCCGTTTGGCACAATTGATGTGAATGTATGTGGATTTTGTGTGATGAATACATGACTATATTGTGAATATGTATGCATGTCAAGAGTGTCATGAGTCATGTTGTATGTGAAGCATCATGGTGTGCATTCTTGTGTTGTGTGATTCTAATGAGAATCCGCTGTAACGTCGTGTGCCCGTGTGGGGTGTGAGCGACGGTTTGATTCCAGAGGGAATCTGCTATAACATCGTGAGCCTTAAAAATAAGAGGACTGAAAGCGATTTGATATATCGTGAGCCTTAAAAATAAGAGGACCGAAAGCGATGGTTATAAACGATCGTGAGCCTTATACAAAGAGGACCGAAAGCGATCGGATTGTGAGCCTTATACAAAGAGGACCGAAAGCAATCCATAAACGTCGTGAGCCTTATACAAAGAGGACCGAAAGCGACGGGGAACATCGTATGCCCGACGGGGAGTTACATTGGTAATGAGAGATGGTTTCAATAAGTTCTTCAATTGAACTTGAGATGAAATGAGTCGGTACCGCATTGCATTTGCATAGAGTCGTGAGTCGGTCTCTATGATTTGCATTGGTCATCCTTGTATTTGTGCATGGATGAATGAACATGAATATATGTGTTTATGTTGAATGATACGCATAGTGATGAATATGCTTGGTTTTGTATATATATATATATATATATATATGCCTTGCGAAGTATATTGAATGAGATGTGATGAATTGTGATAAGAATTGTATCGTTGTAATGATGCATTGAAGAATGAATATAATATGTATGTTTATGTGGAATGGTAGAATGGTGAGAATGTGTTATGTGTATACTTTTGTGTTGAGATATATGATTATATGCATTGTTATTATGATAATATTTCTCACCCTTCTGCTGTTTTATGATGCTCTATGAGGCATTGCAGATTAGGTATCTGGCGGTCTTTTTGTGAAGCGTGTCTTCATTTTCCTTGTTGGTCGGTTGGCTCTGATATGTAGCACCGGGTAGCTAGGACGTTTGATCTTTTTGTGATACATTTGCATATGTATCTTGCTGATGAATTTGTGTATATAAACATGATGTTGCTTGTGATTCATATTGGATGATGTATATATATGTTGATGTATATATGTGGTTGTTATTCAATATTTTAGATGTTTCCGCTTTTATTCTAAATATTGAGATGTGGGTGTAAGGACTGAGTTCCTACGTTGAAAGTTACCCCACCGTTGCATATCATTTGTTGAGCAGGTGTTGTATGTTTTAATTTCAAGCATAATGTGACATGCCTTTTTATGCCGTGTTTACAATTATACTCTGATGAAATTTCCAATACATGATAAAATGATTTATTTGATTATTTGGGGGTATAGAAAGGGCGTGTTACAATCTCGATGCTGATGTTGCTTTGGCTCTCCGCTACAGACCAACATTGAAATCTTTATCTATTTCCAGGATCAACCTAACTCATGCTAACTACATTACTTCATATTACATTGATTCTTTAGTGAGTTTGAAGGGTTTGAATTCTCTTAAGCTCATGCGTTCGGATGTATCTGATCATTTGCTTTACTCTATTGCAAGAGAAGCTCTTCCTTTAAAGACTTTTGTTCTTCAAAATTGTACCGGCGCCTATACTTACAATGGAATTTATGGTTTATTATCCAAGTGTCACGGGATACAACATTTGGGTCTTCAAGACGTTGATTTTCTAAATGATCATCATGTTTCCAGCTTGTCTTTGCTTCTTCCTGATTTGTTATCTATAAACCTTAGTGGACGTTCCAAGCTCACAGAATCGGCTTTGTTTGCACTCGCTAATTGTCATTCACTTGGTGAGATCACAATGGAACACACTGGGAAAAAGAGTGTAGAAAATTCAGATACTTTGAAAGATTTTGATGTCAATCCTCAATTAAAGTTTCTACATTTGCTTAGCAATTGATTTATAAACGACCAGACCGTCCTATTGTTTGCTTCCATTTTTCCCAATTTGCACCTTCTCGATTTGAGTTATTGTCATGACATATCTAAATATGGGATTTGTCAAGTTCTGAGTAGATGTTCAAAGCTTACACATCTGCACTTGACGTATTGTGGAAAAGTGAGACAAATTAAAATGAACTTTGTAGTTCCCCAGCTAGAGTTGTTGAACTTGTCTGGTACTGGGGTTGATGATAAAACACTCTATGAGATCTCAAAGAGTTGTTGTGGGCTTTTGAAACTATTTATGATAAGTTGTACATATGTCACAGAAAAGGGAGTGATGCAATTGGTTAAAAAATGCAAACAACTAGAGGAGATCGATTTGCGAGGTTGTGATAAAGTGAACGCCGATGCTATTCCCTCAATGCTTTCATCAAGGTCATCATTAGAAAAAGATAATTGCTCCTCTGAAGTTCAGCTGCAGTTTTGATTAGAGATGCTCATGGACGGTTAATTTCCATAACCAATCCATAACCATAAATAATCCAGATATTATAACCGGTTATTAAAACCAATTGTCATATACGGTTTTTCTTTTTTAAAATGGTTATAAACCGGTTATATCCATAACCAATTTTATAATTAGTTTTGATTTAATTTTATTTTAAAATTGATTTTTTCAAGAATTTTTTTTTCAAAAAAATATTTATGTTCAAAAATAAAATTTTTTTTTTTTTTATTTTTGGAAAAAAAATTATTTTTTATTTTAAAAAGATAAATTTTTTATATTTTTTTCCAAAAAATTATTTACTGAAAAAAAATTAAAAATATAATTTTTTTCAAAAAACATAATAATTTTTTTTTCAAAAAAATTAATTTTTTTTCAAAAAAAATATTTTTTTTTGAGGAAAATTTTTTTTTCCAAAAAAAATAATATTTTTTTTCAAAAAAATTGATTAAAATCATACTAATAAAAATTTTTGGTTTTTTTTCCAAAAAAAATAAAAAAAAATTTTTCCAAAAAAAATAATATTTTTTTTCAAAAAAATATTTTTATTAAAAAAATTGATTAAAATCATACTAATAAAATTTTTTTTTTGAAAAAAATTTTCAAAGTTTTTTTTTAATAAAAAAATTGATTAATTTGGTTTTTATTTTGGATATGGGTGTCCAAATTATGGATTTGGTTAAAATCATACTAATAATTAACCGGTTTTTAATAACCGGATTTGGATATGGATGTAGATTATTTAAATAACCGGTTTATTTGAACATCCCTAGTTTTGATTCTTAAATATAAGATGTTTTTTTGTTTTTATATTTGTTTCTTTGAGAAATGATTTAACTTTTTAAAATACCAAGTTACAATTATGTATTTAATCGTCATTTATCCTCTAAATATTTAGATTTCTATATGAAGTTTTAAATTTTGATGTCTTTCTTTACTGTGATACATTGAATTCATGCATGTTTGGAACTTGTATTGAATTTAGAGTGTGCTGGTGAAGTTATAAGGTGCTGGCTAAAATTGATTTGGAATAGGGCTGGCTGCACACAGTTACTGCAACATATTTTTGGTTTCCTTGACAGGTGGTTCCATTGTAATGTTTAATTTTGTATCCATGCATCTTGTGTAATGTTCATGTTGGCATATGTGATTCATAGGACTAAGATACGCAGTTTAGTCGTCGTTTTCTTTCACAGTCTGGTTTCTGAGATTATGGTCAAGGTGGGTGTGCTCTGCAGTTTTTGGTATGCAGCAGCCAGTTGAGTCTGCCGTTTCTGGTTTGTTCTATTCAGGGAGATTTTCGGTCTGGTGGGCCTATCCACAATGTTGTTTTGGTCTGCTTCAGGCTATTCACACCGCCATTTCGGTCTGCTACTGCATATCCTCAGAGTTGTTTCGGCCTTCTGCGGGCATCTTAGTGTTACCGGTCTCACATGTTTGTCATGCCAACTTCAACTTCATAATATTCTTTGAAAAACAATGTTGGTATGAGAATTTACACAATGTTCTTTTTAGCCTTTATCGTAATCTTTCAATATGGTAAATTTTCATGAAATTGGCATCATCAGAATATTTCTTTTAACACATTAAATTGGTATGAAACTTTTTTTAGTGGTAAATTTTTTGGTACCCACGAATTTAAGTTGGGTATCGGTACCTTTAGGGAAAATTGTAAAAAAAAATTGATTTTTTTAAAAATAAAATAAAATAATAAAATGATGTGGCACTGAATCAAAATGTTTGATTGATTGAAGGTACCGGTATCCAACTAATTTCAAAGGTATCGGAGTATTCAACTTTTTTTAGATATTACTTATTAGGATTATGATTAATCTTTTCTCATTGTACAAACATTGTAATTTTAATGATTTAATCTTTAAGCATCCTGTGCCTAAATTACTTTATTAATTCATTTTGCTTTCTGGCTTTTTGTACAACTTTAGCATTAGAGACTTCCATACATTCTCCTAAACTCACTGTCTTTTCTTCTCACCCACATTTGAAGTCAATGCCATATGACTCATAAGTAAGATCTAATTAAATTCTCACTATCAGATCGAAAGGTTATTTTCTTCTTGATTTTATGGTATTTTTGTGGTATAATGTGTCGTGTGTTCTTTATTAGAGAGCATGATCATTCACTTGAAAGTTTTTGTTTTGTTATATAACTTTTTTCTGGCTAAATTATTAATTGTTACTAATAAACCTACAATGTTAAAATATATTGCTAGATTGTCATGAAGCCATTCATGCATGTAACACTGCAAGCTTTGTAGGTATGGAGCAGATCAACTTTTCTTTTCAGTTATCCGAATAGGAGCATTGAAAAGAAGATCCAAGGTACATGGATGGATTGACATTTAATATTTTCATTCTTTGCACTACAGATTGTCAAGGTTTACTCTTATACACTTAAGGTCTAGTTCAATTCTCTTTTTATTGTTTTTGTGTGTGGTTAGTTTTCTAAAATGAATACTACAAATGGAACTTGTAGAAATTGAACTTATAGATTAGTTCGAATCATTTTCTACCGCTATCATGTAATCCTATGCCAGAATTACAAGCTTTAAAAACTACAAAATTTGCATTTCATCATCCTACCAAAGATGAAGTGGGTTTAGTGATATACTTTTCTTCTGGTTTTTATCTACATTTTTTGTACTGTTTTGAACATCGATGCAGAAAAAGGGACTAATTAACCTGATAACTATGCCGTCACCTTTGAGTTTTGGAAAATATTTGGATAAACATGAGCCCTTCTTGATATGCAACTATGCCTTGTGTTGTACCCTAAATTTTTACCCTTAGATGTCATCCAGTTCTTGTGCATCTTAGGAGCATCTTTGCATTGTTTGAGCTAACCCACATCTTGTAGTTTGTTTCTTTGTGTTCAAATTAGGTTTATATACCATCATGGAGCTCCACAAGTGGTTTGAGCAAGTCAAGTCAACCAGAGGACATCCAGTGCAAGGGTTGTAGAATTAGGGTTTGCTCTGAAGAAATCACTAAGGATTTGGCTCTATTAAGTCAAGATTTGTGTGGTTCACTCACCATATGAAGTCATCTACATTCAAAGACATCACCCAACAAGAATTCAAGGTCTATACATCCTCAACAAGAGAAATATTGAGCCTCAGTCTCACTGTGCCTCCAAGCTAGGGTTTTCTATGGCACTTATTAGTCAACAGCTTTGATCTTCATCAAGATGATCTCCCAAGCCCTAATTCTTGGTTTTATTGGTTTATCAACATCCTCAAGGGTCTCCTAAGACCTTTGGATAAGAAGGGAGAAGAAAGATTACAGGATCTAACCTCAGTGCATTCTCAGTCAAAATTAGGGCTTGACTGAAGCCCTAATCTTTTGGAATTTTGGATCAATTGAGGAATTATTGGTTATAATCATCATATTTTGTCTCATGGAGTATACCAAGCATCCACATCAAGTTTCATAAGGTTTCTTGCAAGGGAAGTAGGGTTTTGACCAAAGAATGTGTCATTTGTGAGATTTTTCCCCTAATAGCCTATTTTGAAAGGACCATAACTCCTAAACTATACATCCAATTTGAGTGGTTCAAAGCTCATTGGAAAGCTCTTTCCAAGATCTTCAATTTATTCAATATGAGGTTTTGTCTAAAAATGCTTGGATTTTGAGTTATGGAGCTTCCAAGGCATTTTGACCAACACTTGGAAGAATTTTCAGCATGTTTCATCACTTTTTTCTTAACTTTGGCGCCATTTTCCACCTCTTACCATTTGGATTCAGGTCTTGAGTCCCAAATGAAAGTTGTAGAGCTTGTTGAGAGCTTTCCAACCATATGTGGCATATCTCAAGAGGATAAATCGTTCTCAAGATATGAATTCTTTAAGAAGAGCACTTGAAATTGTCAAAATCCAACACTTAGAATTTTTTCTAAGTTCTTTTAGACAGTTTTGAGGACACGTTTTGTAAGCCACTTTTATACCACTTCAAGGCTTTATCTCAACAATCTTCCAACATAAAACTTGTAGTATCATCCAAGAGCTTTCATTTGAACCCAAGAGCATGAATTTTGGATCACTAGATTGAGAGATATAATTTGGACAACATGGCCATACGAAATATAATTGCACCAAGTTACTTCAGATTTTTTGAGTTTGAATATTAAACCTCTTTCTCCAAGTACACCCTGCAGACCTAACATATCTTTCCAACATCACCTTTCACCCTTAAAGCACGCTTTCCATGCCATGCTTTTGTACTTTTTGCAAGCTACCACAAGTATATCCACCGTGTACATCTTTGAACCAAAGGATACAAGCCATACATGCTGCTTTTCTGACTTATTTGGTATCTAAAGAGAAATTCACTTGGCTCTATGTACTGAGAACAACCACAGCCACATCTCCAAATCTTCCTTTGATTTTTCTCTCCAAAACAAACTCTTGACACATTGGACATACACTCTCACGGACCAGCTGGGTTCACTATAAAAGGAACCTCCCTCTCCTTCATTTTGGACACAACAATCACTACAACACTACAAAAAAAAACTACTCTTAAGGTATTCTCTTTGAAGGACACGAGGAGCTAGCTAGGAAGGTGAAGGATTCTTACAACTTGCTTGGAAAGAGGTAAGTACCTTAAAATTTCGTTTACCATGTTTAGCATACCATGTTAGCTGCATTATATATGTTAGTTTTTCCTTACAATCCCTGTAATGTTTAAGATGCTTGGTATGCATTTTGTTATGTTTGTTTATGTCAAGTTTGTTTTAAAAGAGCTCTGACTTAGCAATGTTAAGCTTATTAATTTAAACTCATTTTATGTGTGAATTTATGTTGAAAACATATTGTCTAGTTTGGTTATATACACGATCACAGGCTGCTTTCTGTTTCACTTGAAATGATGTCGTGAATGCCATGCTAGAGTCGTTTAGTTTTGGTTTTTGTGTATGTTAGCATTCTGTCCAAGGTTACTCGTATGCATGTTGTAATCTATTATGAACACCAAAATATATCTTTGCAAGTATAATGTGTTGTCAACTGTTATTGTTGAGGTTTATGATGTATGGTTTGAGTTAGTAAGAAATTCTGTGTTGACCATAATGTTGAAGCAAGCATGCGTCATCTCCTTTTATATCTAAAAATGAACCTATGTTGAACTATTGCCAACGTGTATGTTTATGTAATATGTGTATGTTTCTGTTTGTAACAAGTGATAAGTGTGTTTGCACTACATGTTGTTTCATACTCAGTATATGTTGTTTCCTTTATGATCTCGTATGGCTGTTACTTGTAGTATGCGTTGAAAAGGTTCCATGTTTGTGGTCAAAAGTGATATTTCTTTTCATGTTATATGCTGCTTCAAAAACTGTGTTTGTATGTACTTAGCATAAACTTTATTATGAACTATGGTTGAAAGATTGTGTTGGAAATTCTAAACTGATTCATGGCTACCCTAAGAGTTACATGTTTTTTTTGTTTTTTTGAACTTGTTAATTTCAAAATGGATGATTATGTCTAATGTAATCTAGTGACCTTAATGTGATCATGTGGAGGTATAGTGTTAAAATGCATGATGTTTGTTTAGTTTGTATGATCTGAGATGTTGATGTTAGCATGATGTTTCTATATTGTTTTAGATAATGTTATAATACCCCCAGAAGCCTATGTTAAAATGTTAGTATATGCTTGTTTCTACATGTCATTCCGATTTGGTTTATCATTAGCATGTCATTTTATTCGTGTTAGAAACCATATGCCATGCTGAGTATACTTCAACCATCTGCTGTTTATGTGGTGTTATACATGTTTTGATATGATGTGCATACTTGTTATTGTTTGGTGCTCATGTTATCATGATATGCTAGAGTTCTTCATTGAGGATTTGTTCTAATACTGCCGTGACCATATGAAGTTTTTTTATGCATCTGTGTTGTTTTGAAGTCTACCTTAAACTGTTGATTTGGAAGTATGATGAAAGCTTTGGTTTTGTTTTCCAACTCATGAGTATTGTAACTTTTTCCTACTTGTTTATCGTTTGAAAGAGTCTTGAAGGTTTCTTTCATATCATGTGCTTGTTAAGTTTGAAATATGTTGTTGGACCTGTTGCGACATAAGTGTTTTCAAAACTCAAATGTTTTCATATTTAGAACATTGGATTTTCGTCTTGTTGTTTTGCTAGTATGATTACTAAGTTGTTAGATGTTGGTGTCATGGTGTTTTATTTGAAAGTTACTCCACTTCAGTTTTTATTTCACATTGATTAATTGAATTTTGGTTAAGTTAGGATGGTTTGAAATTGGACGTGTGCGTTGGGTATGAGATACGTTGTTGTTTTGTATTCTGCACGTGTTTTTATTTCAGGCGTGGGTTACTTTTATTTTTATGATAGCAGGTTTTTCTTCCTCTCGGCCGTATACGTGTGGTTAGTTGCTTTTATTTTCTTATATGTCATTTAATATTGATGGCAGGCTTGTTTTGCATGAACTCACTCTTTCCATGCGTTTCTAATTGGCTGCTTTGTTTATGATTTGTCTTTTTGTAACATGACCAATTATTGCCATGCTGCATGTTCAGTGTGTGTACGTATTTTAGTTTCTTTTTATTCTTTTTTTGATGACTTGTGTTGATTTGGAAGCATGATAGCATTCTAACGTACCGCATTTTTCCCCCATGCGTAATAATTATTTGGTGTTTGTTTGTCTGCTAATACTATCACCATACACTACCACATGCCACTATCACATGTTACTATGTGCAGGTTTTCATTTTATTTATTTGTCTGCATTAGGCTTTTGTTTTATCCTTACATATGCTCATCTTTCCATGCGTGATCATGTGATTGGTTTGTTTGGCTTTGTTTGTCCTTAGTGCGTTAATATCACCATGACCATTTAATATCACTACTGCATACACTACCACGTCCACCTATTGTCACACGTAATAAATCAAGTACTCCCACGTTCAGCTCTGCGCGTGCTTATTTTTTATCATATATTTTCATGACTTGTTTTGGGTTATATATTAATTGGTGTGTGATAATTAATGGATGTATAGTTGTCCCAACGGTTCACCCTATGCCATGCCTTTCCACTTGCACCTCAATGTCTCAGGTTCGATCCCGCGGATCAACCTTTTGTTTTTTTCTTTTTCGCCTTACATGATGTTTTCACATCTTGGGCCTTGCGCCCAGTACTTTCCACACCCCCATATTATGGCCCATTTATCTTCCCTTGTTATTTTAACTGGAACAGAACTTGCTTATACACCTCCCTGCGTTTTCTAAATCTTCTTTTATTTTATTTTGTTTGTTTGATTTAATTTCATGAGAATGATTAATATGTGATATTATTTCATTATTGTTGATTATATTTTTAATTGCTAAATGTTGTGTTAGTTTTTTAGTTTCAATTATATCTTGAATTTTATTGTTAATTGCTAATTGTGTTTAGTTTTGATTATCAATTACATCTCAAGTATATTATTAATTCTAATAGTGATATCTTTTGTTTTTAATCGTGTTATTAATTTTTTAATTCATGTCTTAATTTTTGAGATTTTTAATATGTGATTAATTATTAATGTTAATTATCCATGTGTAATTGATTTTAATTACCTTGTGTGTTGTAATTGTTAATTCTAATTGCCTTGCCAATTAATTATCAATTGTTGTTTCAAATATTAACATCAACTATGAGTATTTTTCTTGACATGTTATATTATTAATTTGACTTGTTTAAATTCTTAAAACATTATATCCATGTTGATTGGCAATATGATTGACTTTTATATGATTATCATCCTTCTTTAAATATCATCTTTTACATCGTTTCTCTATGTTTGTCTTCATAAAGATTTAAGCATATTGATGTGTCCTTGTATATCCTTCCTATATGTTTGTCTTCCTAAAGATTGAAGCATATTGATATACTCTTTGATCATGCTCACCCTATTCATATCTTTGTCATAAACATATTGTAATCCTCATGCTTATGTTGTTTTATCTATTATATCAATGTCCTATCTTCTACCATGTTTTATTTATTATTATTATCCATGGTTTTCCCCTTATTCCAAAGGAAGGTGAATAATGTTGACTTCTAAAGTCATAGCCCCCATCTTAACCTAAGTAACCTCTTAGGAAGAAACCTTATTTCTTGGCCTCATCAGAGCCATAGAAATTACAACTAGCATTAGGAGAGAGTTCCTTAACTCTTAGTGATATTCATCATAATGAATTTATCACCTCTCCGGCTAACTAACCTTTAGCATAGAACCTTTAGCAAACATAAGATAACATTAAAACAAGAGGTTCCCGTAGAGTACTACGGACGTTTAGGGTGCTAATACCTTCCCTAGGCGTAACCAACCCCCGAACCTTAGATCTCCCCCCTTTAGGTTTTTCTAACGATCTTGAACCTTTCCTTTGGATAAATCAAAGTCGGTTGTTAAAGAAAATGATGCAAGTTAATTAATAGCTTGTTATCCGATTTTCACCGCAACAGAAATGGCGACTTCACTGGGGATGTTAGACCTATGCTGGTCCTTTCCTAAGAGGGTTAAGCCTACTTTGTTTTATGTTATTCATGTTTGCTTATCTACTTGTATGATTGCTTATATGACATATCTGCTTGTATGTTTGTATATTTGTTCTATGTCTGATATTATTCTGTTTGGTTTGGGTTGACATGATATCAATGAGTGAGATAAATCCTAACCCGGACTTGAGAGAACACATATGTTTAGGAATCTTGGACATAGTCAAGGGAACTTCGAGGGAGAAATCTCAAAGGAGGGAACTTGAAGTCCACACTCAGTTGAGGCCCTCTCAAAAGTGGTATATGTTGAACGAGCAATCGTGAATGCATTACTACTTGCGACCTAGGAGCCAGAGATACTGATAACCTTTAGTTACCCTTTACCTTACTTGGCCTGTTTAGGACGTAGTGCGAGAACTGTGAGGGAGCAATCCCAAATGGTTGCTACGCTATGCTACACTCAGATGAGACTCTCTTGAGGATTTTATTGATCACCAAGCAATTGGAAAGTCGATAAAACCCGAAAGATGGGTTGTCGACTCTGGGAACTTTTTAGAACCTTGTCTTGCAGGTGAAAACCATAGTACATACCTTTGGGATGGGTAGACCTTTGACTCCATGCTCGTGACCTTTAACCTAGGTTGCTCTGTGTTCTTTGTGCTTACCTGTCTATGTGTGTTTGTTGCATTCATCCTTGCATCATATGCATTGTGTATTCAAGAAACTCAGTGTTGTTTTGCAAACTTTATAGGATGGATTTCGAAAAAAGGAAAACGAAGAAATACACCTTCATTAGTCCAAAATTAGAAGATCTGAAGAATCTGGGTAAGCCAATCAATGAATCAACAACATTTCAAGATAAATATGGGAAGATTTTCTCTCTAATGAAGACCAAGATGGTAGACGGATTGCTCCCTACTCTCATACAATTTTATGACCCCATGTATCATTGTTTCACTTTTCCGGATTATCAGTTAATGCCTACGCTCGAGGAGTATGCCATTCTGGTTGGAATTCCTGTCACTCCAAACTTACCTTACTCTGGTCTGGAAAGGACGCCTAAAGAAAAGGAAATTGCAGAAGCGGCCCACCTCAAATTGTCAGAAGTTAAGGCTAACTTGGTCGTCAAGGGAGGACTTTTTGGATTCACTGCCAAGTTTTTAATGGAGAAGGCCCGTCAGTACGCTAGCATGAAGAATATGGTGGACTTTGAAGCTGTTATGGCCCTACTTATTTACGGGTTGTTCTTGTTCCCCAACATCGAGAATTTTGTTGATATGAATGCAATCAAGATCTTCATCATTGGAAATCCAGTTCCAACCCTACTTGCAGACGCCTACCACTCAGTGCACTTGAGGACTGCTCATAGGGGAGGGATGGTAACATGTTGTGTGTGACGCCCCCAATCTATACCCCCAATTAGCATGCAGTTAAAGCAGTAAAAGAAAATTGAAAATTTGATCAGAGTATATTTGAATTATCATGGCATAGACGGGGCAATCACATCAAATTGAAACCAAACAATTCATACAACACCTGCCCATAAAGATATGCAACGTGGGGTAGCGATTACAGAGGAAACTTTGTTCCTCACACCCACTTTTCAGAAAACTAGAATTAAAGCGGAAAATCTAAAATCTGATATAACATATATACATATAAACATATCTGTCATACAATCATTTATACAGGTACAGCCAAAATATAATATCACATAGACAAAACGATCACAACGGCCACCCTAGCTACCCGGAGTCACATATCAGAGCCGACCGACAAAAGAATGAAGACGCCACGCTTCACAAAAAGAATACCTCCAACAAACCTAATCTGCAACGCCTCATAGAGCGTTATAAAACAGCAGAAGGGTGAGAAAAACAACCATAATATAATTGCATAAAATTATGTATTAACACAAAAAATGCACAAGTAACATATTTCTCACCACAAATGCACAACAATGTCATCATCCGAATTCAACACATAACAATGCACTTCCTATGGCCAAACACCATTCGTATGCAATTCAATCACATATCATAAACATATTCAAATGCATTTATCTCACGCACATATCAGCTCATCGTATACATAACAGTGTAATTAAGCATATAATCATGCATATTCCATTAATTCCATACTTCCACAAAGCATACTTTTCCATATTCATTCATCAATGCAAATATACAAAAGATGATCAATGCATACCATAGAGATCGACTAACGACTCTATATAGATGCAAATGCGGTACCGACTCCAAGATTTCATATCTCATCACTAGTTCACTCAGGAACTCTGCTGGAACCATCGCTCGTTACATCACTGTAACTCCCCGTCGGGCTTACGATGTTCACCCGTCGCTTTAGGTCCTCTTAATATAAGGCACACGACGTTTATAGATTGCTTTAGGTCCTCTTATATAAGGCGCACAACCCGATCGCTTTAGGTCCTCTTAATATAAGGCGCACGATCGTCTATAATCATCGCTTTAGGTCCTCTCAGCATAAGGCGCACAATGTTATAGCGGATCCCCTCTGGAATCAAACCGTCACTCAGGACGTTCAACAATGCACAATGATGCTTGGCATACAATAACTCATGACATTCACTTTGCATGCTCACACACATCAATAATCATGCATATCTAAACAAATGCCACACTTAGCATTTTCTTGCCTTCCGGCCACAAATCATCATTACAGCAGCACATAAAGCATACGCATCCAAAGTACAAACATATAACATAATACACGTCAAATACGCACCATGTAAACGACAAAAGTCGAGATTTGACACTATTCACATTTTTCGACAAAATTTAATCGGCTAACGATTCTCAAAACCTCATAATCACAAAGTACGGTTCAATACCTTTCCAACGACACCAAGAATTCAAAAATCGGATAATCGGAACCAAAGTTACGGACAAAACCGAAAACACATTTTGAAAAATCACATTTTTGACATTCTCCTGTCCATACGCGTATCACTCATGTCCATACGCGTACGGACAGAACCCATTTCCTTCACAAATTCCTCGTTCCAAAACCCATACGCGTATTGGCCCATGGCTCGCCCATGTTACGCGTATTGCCAAGATTCATACGCGTATTGGCCCAAAAACAAGCCAATGATACGCGTATCGCCTTGGCTCATACGCGTATGGACATGCCCCTTACGCGTATGGCCAGAGCATACCCAAAAAAATTCTGCAGAACAATTTCTGCGTTTTCCTACCCAACATCAACCAATTTCTTCACCTAAAACTCAGAAAAACAGCAATTTGAAGTGTAATAGCATACCACAAACATGTATGAACAATCAACAATGCATTCAACAAGATTTTTACCACAATCAAATTCATTTCT
Organism: Lathyrus tuberosus; assembly: GCA_022829125.1. Lineage (NCBI taxonomy): Eukaryota > Viridiplantae > Streptophyta > Magnoliopsida > Fabales > Fabaceae > Lathyrus > Lathyrus tuberosus. Next base: position 76,770 of record JALAZF010000441.1, read on the forward strand.
AATCAATTCTCACACAATCTAAGTTTTACTAATATTCTCCAAATCAATCCAAAAACAACAACAAAACGCATACATAATCATATACAATCATAGAATAATCGAGTTTCGCACCCTTACCCGATTAATCGATTCCTAGAACTTGATTTTCTTTGATTTCCTCTTTTTCTCTCTTTTTCCCCTTTCTCCTTCTTTTCTTCTCTTCTTCCTCTTCTCTTACTATTTTCTTTCTTTCCCTTTTTCTATTTCTATTTATTTCTATTTGTCTAACTTAAGAAAAATAATTGTGAAAAGACCAAAATACCCCTACACTCAATTATCTCGCAAATGTCCCCAAAACGCGATAAAATATAATCATATCGAAAAATAACACATTTCCACACAAAAGTCGAAAATATAATAAAATAATAATAAAATAATCAAAAACGACTCTATTAAATAAAAATACTAAAACTGGGGCGTTACAATTCTCCCCCACTTAGACATTTTCGTCCTCGAAAATATATCGAGACGAACAACTCCGGATACGACTCTCGCATCCGACCAAGAAACCAACATGCCAACAAAAGGCACACCACGAATAACACAACTGACAAACACCTTGCTAACCGTAATTACAACGAGGATACGACAACGACTACAACAACAACGACAAGATGCAAAGCCCATACAATGCACTTGACGACCAACTCGCAACTCAAGGAAAACCGCGATACCAACACATAGGTTCACTCTAGAACCGAAACACAACAAGATCTCAACAACATCAACAAAACCAGAATACCAACATCCTTGTCACACAACATTATTTCAACCATGCTACGATTCCCCAATCGAAATACAACCAAACATCCATCTACATAGTAGCCCATGAATAACATTTAAACCTTTCACTTATCACTTCCATTCTGAAACGTCCAAATGATCTCAACACTCCTACATGTTCCCAATATTCCACTTATGAACTCTCTTACAAGTCACACACGCAAATACAAATTGTGCCATACCACGCATCCGCTGCGCACTCTGATTACTCGCAACCATCAAAACTACCAATCTCACGACCAAAGTCTAACTCTTTCTCATATTCACCAAAAATCACTGTTCACTTTTAATATTCCTAACCTCACACTCTCCTGTGTTATCTCACACACCAGACACCAGTCTCGGGACTTCTCAAATTATTCTAATTCTCTGACCATCAAAACAGACATACACTGAAACTTTCGACTTAACTTTCCAAGCAAGACCTTACCTTTACCAACAGGATAATTTCAACTAAAGTCATAACTCATCAAAAATTCCAACCATCCTCGTTGTCTCATACTCAATTCCTTCAAACCAACAAGGTACTCTAAACTCTTGCGATTACCAAACACTTCGAGCCGAGAACCATAAAAATAATACCTCCAAATTTTCCAACACAATACAACCGCGACTAATTCCAAATCCAGAATAGTCTAGATCCTTTTATGAATCCTCAAATGTCGTAAAGCATAAGCCACGACTTTACGCCCTTGCATTAACACACTAACTAACTCATCACAGACACCTCACAAACCGTTGAACAGGATCACACAGACTCAAAACTGCAGCCGTAGACAAATTCTACTTCAGCTCACCCAAACTTACTCACAACGAACATCCAAAACAATAACTCATCCTTTGCAAGCCAACTGAAATAACAGAAGTACTAACTTAGCAAAGTCTTCCATAACCTGCAGTAGCAACCAACTAAGCCCAAAAGTTTCTAATCTCATTAACCAACTTCGGAATCTCTCATTGTAGAACTGCATCTACTTCCGATGGATCCATAACAATGCCATCATCGGAAATAACATTTCTAAGGAACTAACCTTTACAACCAAAATTATCACTTGAATAACTGAGCATACAACTTCGTCTCTTTTCAACACTTACAATTCAATTCTCAAACACTCTACCTGTTCTTCCTCTGAGTTTTCAATAGATTCGAATATCCTCAATCAAAGCCATTACAAACTTATCCAAATAAATATGGAAGATACAATCCCTCTCTTCCACAAACATTACCGACGCATTACTAACACCAAATACCATCACTGTACGTTGTAATGCCCAACCAAATTCCAAAAGATATAAATCCTTAAAGCTTTTGCAAAAATTTTCACTGGGTAATTGGTTACTCGCCCAATTCACTCTCCTTATCAAACGTGCCAAACATTTGTAATTTCACTCAAACTCAGCCAAACCATTACAGTCATCCGCTCATGAAAGTGGACACGTATTCTCTACTGTTACCTTATTCAACTGTTAGTAATCCATACACAAGTTCTTCTCTTAACCATCCAAATTCCATAAATCCCAACATGTAGCAACAACCAACCAAAAGAACTCTTAAATATTACGGCCATACCTAAAGGTTCTCTCAAACTTCCCAATTGAACCAACATACCAAAGCCTCTAATCCGTTTCATCTTCCGATATTAGCATCTCCATCGACTCGTCAAAACAATCTGTAATTGTTTCCTTAAATTCCAAACACTCATTTCACACGCTATCAAAACTGGAAACACAAGTCTATTCCATCCAACATAATTCCCGTCTACTATCAACAAGAGATTAAGGGTGATCAGTTCCTCAATTTGTCAATAGACAGCCGACAACCATGATGTGGCATAAACCGTCTTTACCAAATTATAATAGTATTCCTTATATCTCATGCACAAAACCACCTAAGGCACAAATCCTTAGTTGATATAAACCTTACTTCTGCATCCCGTTTCGAACCAAAAACCACAATTATAACCTTGCAATTCACAACACACCGAGCCAGCGCTCTACACCCGAAGCAACATGGAGAAGTACCAGCTTCTCCCCCACTTATCTCATTCTCAATCTTAAAAATAAAGGATTAGAAAAACCAGAGAGCACTGATAGTGTTCCACACCTATCACGTACTAAGGAATAAACAACACCGACAAAAACACAACAAGGACGTAGTTACCGACCCCGAAGCAGTCATAAATAAATTCAAACACTTAGCGCACTCATGGAAAATAAATGAATGAGTCGCTCCCATAACAATAACAGCAATTAAAGGCATACTATTAATAAACAAGTACCTTGAGTCAAACGATCCGCACTAGTAGTCTCATCTCCTACCAATGCAACAACCTTCCTACCATCCTAAGCTTGCTTTGGTTTGGTACAATTCGTACTAATATGACCTGTTTCACCACAGGTAAAGCACTTAACCACATTCTTTCTCTTGCACTCAGCTGCTTCATGTCCTAAGCCCCCACAAGTAGAACACCTACTCACCTCTTTCTTACATTCGAGCTGACGATGTCCTACTTCTCCACACCTAAAACATTTTGGAGATTTAGACATACCTCCTCCACCTGACCTTCGGTCAAAAGTACCTCTTTGATTACCCTTGTCCGCTGGTGTCACATACGGACCACCACGAAATTGCTGTTTTCCCTTCCTGTCACTCACACTTTTATAGTGAGCAGATCGGGCTTTACTATCTTCATCAAAAATCCTACTTTTGTTCACCAACACTGGAAACTGCCTAATCTCTTGATAACCGATACCCTGCTTGATTTCTGGCCTCAAGCCATTCACAAACTTCAAACACTTTGACCTTTCAGAACCCGCTGTATTATAATTAGGACAGAACTTCACAAGTTCCTCAAACTTAGCAGCATAATCCGCAACAGAGGAATTATCCTGCTTCAGTTCAAGAAATTCAATTTCCTTCTTACCTCTCTCATCTTCCGGAAAATACTTTTCAAGAAAAGCATCTTTGAACACAACCCATGTAACCACAATCTCATCCTCCTTAAACCTCTGAGAAGCATTCGCCCACCAGTCTTCAGCTTCCTTTTCCAACACATGAGTACCAAACTGCACTTTCTGGTCCTCAGAACACCTAATGAAACGGAAGATCTTCTCAATCTTCCTCAGCCAAATTTGTGCTCCCTCAGGATCATGAGTACCTTCGAAGCTCGGTGGATTATTCTTTTGAAACTTATCCATACTACGTGATTCCTCATCCGCCGCAGCATTGGGTAAATTATGCATTGCTTGCGCCATAGCTTGCATGGCCGCAGTCATAGCAGCAACACCTCTTCCAGCCATAATCTGAACGTTCCCCAACACAGAAACTATGGTTAACTAACAACTCACCAGCACACAACTGCCGCACAACAGCAACTCGCCCGAAGCGACAGACACAACTGACACAAACCGACACAAACTGACACAGACTGGCTCTGATACCACTTAATGTGACGCCCCCAATCTATACCCCCAATTAGCATGCAGTTAAAGCAGTAAAAGAAAATTGAAAATTTGATCAGAGTATATTTGAATTATCATGGCATAGACGGGGCAATCACATCAAATTGAAACCAAACAATTCATACAACACCTGCCCATAAAGATATGCAACGTGGGGTAGCGATTACAGAGGAAACTTTGTTCCTCACACCCACTTTTCAGAAAACTAGAATTAAAGCGGAAAATCTAAAATCTGATATAACATATATACATATAAACATATCTGTCATACAATCATTTATACAGGTACAGCCAAAATATAATATCACATAGACAAAACGATCACAACGGCCACCCTAGCTACCCGGAGTCACATATCAGAGCCGACCGACAAAAGAATGAAGACGCCGCGCTTCACAAAAAGAATACCTCCAACAAACCTAATCTGCAACGCCTCATAGAGCGTTATAAAACAGCAGAAGGGTGAGAAAAACAACCATAATATAATTGCATAAAATTATGTATTAACACAAAAAATGCACAAGTAACATATTTCTCACCACAAATGCACAACAATGTCATCATCCGAATTCAACACATAACAATGCACTTCCTATGGCCAAACACCATTCGTATGCAATTCAATCACATATCATAAACATATTCAAATGCATTTATCTCACGCACATATCAGCTCATCGTATACATAACAGTGTAATTAAGCATATAATCATGCATATTCCATTAATTCCATACTTCCACAAAGCATACTTTTCCATATTCATTCATCAATGCAAATATACAAAAGATGATCAATGCATACCATAGAGATCGACTAACGACTCTATATAGATGCAAATGCGGTACCGACTCCAAGATTTCATATCTCATCACTAGTTCACTCAGGAACTCTGCTGGAACCATCGCTCGTTACATCACTGTAACTCCCCGTCGGGCTTACGATGTTCACCCGTCGCTTTAGGTCCTCTTAATATAAGGCACACGACGTTTATAGATTGCTTTAGGTCCTCTTATATAAGGCGCACAACCCGATCGCTTTAGGTCCTCTTAATATAAGGCGCACGATCGTCTATAATCATCGCTTTAGGTCCTCTCAGCATAAGGCGCACAATGTTATAGCGGATCCCCTCTGGAATCAAACCGTCACTCAGGACGTTCAACAATGCACAATGATGCTTGGCATACAATAACTCATGACATTCACTTTGCATGCTCACACACATCAATAATCATGCATATCTAAACAAATGCCACACTTAGCATTTTCTTGCCTTCCGGCCACAAATCATCATTACAGCAGCACATAAAGCATACGCATCCAAAGTACAAACATATAACATAATACACGTCAAATACGCACCATGTAAACGACAAAAGTCGAGATTTGACACTATTCACATTTTTCGACAAAATTTAATCGGCTAACGATTCTCAAAACCTCATAATCACAAAGTACGGTTCAATACCTTTCCAACGACACCAAGAATTCAAAAATCGGATAATCGGAACCAAAGTTACGGACAAAACCGAAAACACATTTTGAAAAATCACATTTTTGACATTCTCCTGTCCATACGCGTATCACTCATGTCCATACGCGTACGGACAGAACCCATTTCCTTCACAAATTCCTCGTTCCAAAACCCATACGCGTATTGGCCCATGGCTCGCCCATGTTACGCGTATTGCCAAGATTCATACGCGTATTGGCCCAAAAACAAGCCAATGATACGCGTATCGCCTTGGCTCATACGCGTATGGACATGCCCCTTACGCGTATGGCCAGAGCATACCCAAAAAAATTCTGCAGAACAATTTCTGCGTTTTCCTACCCAACATCAACCAATTTCTTCACCTAAAACTCAGAAAAACAGCAATTTGAAGTGTAATAGCATACCACAAACATGTATGAACAATCAACAATGCATTCAACAAGATTTTTACCACAATCAAATTCATTTCTAATCAATTCTCACACAATCTAAGTTTTACTAATATTCTCCAAATCAATCCAAAAACAACAACAAAACGCATACATAATCATATACAATCATAGAATAATCGAGTTTCGCACCCTTACCCGATTAATCGATTCCTAGAACTTGATTTTCTTTGATTTCCTCTTTTTCTCTCTTTTTCCCCTTTCTCCTTCTTTTCTTCTCTTCTTCCTCTTCTCTTACTATTTTCTTTCTTTCCCTTTTTCTATTTCTATTTATTTCTATTTGTCTAACTTAAGAAAAATAATTGTGAAAAGACCAAAATACCCCTACACTCAATTATCTCGCAAATGTCCCCAAAACGCGATAAAATATAATCATATCGAAAAATAACACATTTCCACACAAAAGTCGAAAATATAATAAAATAATAATAAAATAATCAAAAACGACTCTATTAAATAAAAATACTAAAACTGGGGCGTTACATTGTGCCACGCTATTGTATAGGTGGTATATTTCCCATTTACCCTGTTCTAAGACCTTTTGGGATCTCCAGGATGGACTTCTTTGGTCAGAGAAGATCATGTCTCTCACCAACACCGATCTCGAGGGGTACCACCCATCGCTCAAAGGCAAGGATATGATTGTTAGCTGTAGAGGACTTGCTAATGTACCACTTCTTAGCACAAAAGGAGGCATAAGCTACAATCCTGCTTTGGCTTGTCGTCAACTTGGTTATTCGATGGGATCTAAACCTAATAATATTTACTTGGAGGGTTTGTTCTTTGAAGAGGGTAAGGACCCTGTCCTTAAGGAGAAGATGGGTCACGCTTGGCGACATGTTCACACCAGAGGTATATCTGCTTTGGGTTTACCCGAGTGTTTGGCTTCAGAATCTTACACTCAATGGGTGCAAAAGAGGGCTATTGAGTTGCAGATACCCTATAATCGTCATGATCCCATCCCATTAGCTCCCAGAGATCCTGTTCTTTATTTCACTAGCAATGAAGATGAATTAAAGATTCAGTTGGCTCAAGCAGAGCGAGAAAGGAATGCTTGGATGAACAGGTATCAGATCCTTAACTTTGAGATGAATGAATTGCAGAAGAGTCTCAGGAGGAAGAAAGAAGAATCTGTCAAAAGAAGGAAGATGCAAGAGGACTTATTCTCTAGCACGTCATCTCCGCCTGAACCATGGAAGTCACGGTTGGTTGAGCTTATTGGCGAGAACGAAAGGCTACAGAAGGAGAACCAGAAACTCGCCATGAGATTAAGGGGAAAAGAATGATTGATGGCTTAGGACCTAGTTCACTTTATATTCTATTTTGGGTTTTTGAAGATGTATTTGTCTCATGTTGTAATTCAAAACTTTGTTATTAATGAAATGAGTTTTCCTCTAAGAAAAATGTTCCTTAAAATTTGCAAGGAGGCAATACTGAGTTCTCTTGAATCACAACCATCATTTTTGCATTGTATTCTGCATTCTGCTAAACTATCAAGACGCTAACTTTATTTTTCAGACTTTGTAGACAATGGACGCTACCAAAAGGATAAACTGGCCCTTTACCTTCTTAATCCCTAATGTTGAACCATTGATAGAGATTGGAGGAAAGATTGAAGACCCGCCAGGTTTTATCGACAGATATGGAGACCTCTTGTCACTAATGAAGTTACAAGTAAGGGAAGGATTGCTGGAAACCTTGGTACAACTGTACCATCCCGATTACCGCTGTTTTCTTTTTCCTGAGTTTCAGTTGGTACCAACCTTGGAAGAATTTTCTGCTCTAATTGGAATTCCTGTCAAGAAGGCTCCAATTTTCTCTGGAATCAGGATGATGTTTTCCGTCAAAGAAATTGCCAGAATCACGAGGATCAGAGTATCAGACATTCAAGAAAATTTCATTATCAAAGGAGGACGACCTGGACTCCCCGCCTTATTCCTGATGACAAAGGCTCTTTATTTCAAAGACCAGGGAAATGAAGCGTTGTTTGAATCAACTTTTGCCTTACTGGTCTTTGGCTTGTTCCTGTTCCCAAGTGACAAGAATTTTGTGGATATCCAGGCCCTTCAGATATTTGCCATCAGCAATCTGGTCCCTACTTTACTTGCAGAGGTTTATCACTCAGTTCAGTACAGATACTTGAGAGGTAATGGACAAATTGTCTGCTGTGCGGCCCTTTTCTACAAGTGGTTCACCTCCTACCTACCAAAAACTCCTGCCTTCTGGGAGGTTGTAGACTGTGGTTTATGGTCCAAGAAATTGATGAAGTTAAAGCACACTGATATCTAGTGGTATAACCCGACAGATGAAGGGGTTACTATGATCGTTAGCTGTGGGGACTGCCCCAATGTGCCTTTGATGGGTAGAGATGGCTGCATCAATTATAATCCTGTTCTCGCCCGCCGCCAGTTAGGCTACTTGAAGAGAGAACCTCCCAGAAATGAGGATATGATCAAAATGTACTACGAAAGAGATGAAGGATTTGAGATGAAAAGAAGACTTGAGTATGCATGGCGTAATATCAACAGACAACTCTGGAAGGCTGAATGCCAAGTCTCTGAGACCCATCTGCAGTGGTCTCGTGACATTTCCCAAGTGATAAGGAAGCCATTTCCTTGACATGATTCACCCTCTAAAGCAAGGCAGAAGATGGCAGAAGCAATGGCTGATTTGTTTTTCGAAAGGGAAAGGACTAGGAAGCGCATTGAAGAACTCATAAGGAGGATTAATGGAGAAGAGGAGTCATCCTCTTGTGGATCAAACTTTTAGAAGTGCCACCTGTTGTTTTCTATCAATATTGTATTTTCTCGTTTCAGTTTAGGAATGTCCTTACCTTTTGAATCCCAAGCAGGAGAATCCTCCGCTCAAAAATGTAACAATTGACAATCTTAATGAAGAAGTTTATTTTGAGGAAGATTCCATTTGCCTACAATGTTTGTAAATATTTGTGTTTCTTGATAGTTTAGCTTGCATCTGCATTCTTGCATTTCATTTTTGCATCCTTGCATATGCATGTGCTTTCTTCTTCGTCTTATCGTCGTTTTGTTCCCTCCAGAACCCGTCACCTTGTTTTTCCAGACGCCAACACCCAAGTCCAAGCTCGACAGAGGATGTTTGAACAATACAGTGAAATGGACAGAGTCAACCATGAAATGAGAGAGCTCCAAAGAGGAATTGAGCAATTTTTGGATCTCATGAAGGACACGCTGACAGCGATGAAGAGGATTGTGGAGTACCATAAGGAAACGGGAGAGGAAGTTAGGATCCTCAAGTGCCAGATGAATTGGGTTCTGGAAACTCTTTTGAAAAAGGAGAATTACACTCATCCTGACAAACCAGCTTTCAAGAGTGCTCGTGTGCCACATCAGCATGAACGACAGAGGCCAAAGAAGCCAGAAAGGAATTTCACTCCATTGCCGATGACATACAGTCAGCTATTGCCAGTTTTGATCAAAAGTGGATTGATAGTGCCAGAGGAGAAAGGTCCAACGTCTTGTCCAGACCCGTCGGGTCTTGACACCGACATTCATTGTGACTACCACGCCAGGGCACAGAAGCATTCAACTGAAGATTGTAGAGCGCTCAGAGACAAGGTTCAGATCCTGCTTGACTCCAATATGTTGTCATTTTCACCACAAGGCATTCAGATAAGCTATCCTTTGCCATCTCCTAAGAATATCTTGTTTGGAGAAGTCTCTTGCCGGCTGAACGTTGGTACTGTTCCTGCATCCAAACGAGTGTTTACGAAGAGGGGTTTTCAGTCTTCAACATGTGTTTCTCCTCACGATAAGAAGAAGTGTGCTGCCAAAAGAGGAAAATTTAACCACCAGCCTATCCCGGTGCCGTTAAGCAAACTTTTCCCGCTGTTGATACAAAACAAGCTGGTAACTCCACGACTTCTCACCTCTTTCCAGGGACCTTGGTATAATCCCAACCTAATCTGTGAATTCCATATGGGAGCTGAAGGGCATAATTTGGACAATTGTCGAGCTTTAGAATATTATGTGCGAGAGCTGATCCACGACAAGGACTTGATCTTCGAAGAGGACCACCCAAGGACTGAATGCAAATTCCGCACTGGGACAATTGGACATCCCATTGAAGAATGCAAGGAATTTGAAAAGAAGCTGCTAAGCTTGTTAAAGAATCTGAAATCTCAGGAAGGTACTTCAGACGTTGGTACCTCAACTCTTGAAGCAAGAGGCAAAGGACCTGCAAGGCCTCTCAAAGTTCTATACCACAAGGAGCAAGTGATTGATGGTGACGACGTTTCCCCGTTTGGACCCGGAAGCTAAGATCATTGGAATGATTCGCCAAAGTCGGTTGTGTTTTATATTTCAGTTGTTTTTCCTTTAATTGTACTGGTATTCGCTTATGAGCTTTGTTGTACTGTTAAAATTGGCAACATTAATGAAATATTTATGCATCTTTTGGTTAAGTCCATTCGTTTCACTCATTTATTTTTTGTGTTCACAAAATATTTACCTTGTTTCACTCCTTTTTCAAACCTTTTGTTAAAGCAAAGATTAGGGAGGATGATGAAAACCTCATAATTGTTGTGATATGCTCTTAAATTAACCTCGCAAAGGATGTAAGGCATTGTTTCAGTTTATCCTTATTTAACCGCTTCGAGCCTAGAAGTAGGAGTATTCTTTCTTTATACAAACGAAAATCATAATCTCAACCTTGGGGAAGGGTAGTTCTCAGTTTAATTCGGTTATGCATTCAAACACGAGCGCTTCACATAAGGCGCCAGTCGGCTTTCAAATCAAGTGACTTCCTATTTTCGGAGAGTTGAACGTATATCTTGAGTTAACTGAGCGTAGGATTTGAGCCTTTATCTGTTGTTTCATGAACCGAGAGCCACACGATTACAACCCCTAAAAGACCTAATTGAGGTAAGGTTGTTTTGAAAGGCATGCCACAGTAAGGTTGGGTAACCTGACTCCTAATAATCTTTGCTATCTCGTGTGTGTCGATCACTTCTTTGGTCATTTCATAAATGATCAGGTCCACCTTTGTTCTTGATTTAACCAATCAGCGTGTGCTTCCATCAAAAGCTTTGTTTTCAAACCTTGCACGAATTTTTGCACAACTTTGCCAATTTTAATGAACAACGCTTGTTTGCAATACCATTCAATGTTAAGGAAACCCGGCAAACGTGGTCAGTCAAAGAATTGAATTTGATAGAGGAAATTGGACTCAGTCAGGGGAAACCAAGTGTGAGGTTTGCCAATCTACTATCCCTAGAGTGGACAAATCAGAGGCAGAATTCTGCAAATTCAAGATATTGGGGCAAATATCCTTGAGACCATCTTATGACGAGTTTTGTCTGCAGTAACCCATCAGCAGGGGCAAATCCGTTCCCCAGTAATTTCTACTACAGTTGGAATATCTCAAGTATAACTGAATAGAGACAGCTACGTCGAGATTCAAGTTGGAAGATTTTGAAGTATCTGATTAATTCAAGTCTTCCGTAAAATTCTTTTGATTATTCAAGCCTTCCGTAAAATTCTTTTGATTATTCAAGTTGGAAGATTTTGAATCATCTGGTATTTCAAGTCTTCCGTAAAATTCTTTTGATTATTCAAGTTGGAGGATATTGAATCCGTAAAATTCTTTTGATTATTGAAGTTGGAGGATATTGAATCATCTGGTATTTCATTTCTTCCGTAAAATTCTTTTAATTATTCAAGTTGGAGGATATTGAATCATCTGGTATTTCATTTCTTCCGTAAAATTCTTTTGATTACTCATTCCCTAATCTGGGGCAGTTATGCCGAGATCTCTCCAAGAGTTTGAAGATATTGAAACACCCTGTATGCCAATTCTTCTATAAAATCCTCTTATGGGCCGTCTGGCCTGGGGCAGATAAGATTTGAAGATGGTAGTTATGCCAGTGGAATGCATAATTACTCTGTTAGCTCCCCATCAAGTTGCTACATCTGGTGATTTTGACTGAATTTATTTCCCCAACAAAGAAGAAGAACTTTCCGAATCTTTCCCAACATTTGTCTAAGCTAAGCTTATGCTTCAGTTTTCACCTTTGAGTGCCAGATCCCGACTCTTTATGAAGGAATCCCCAGAGAAGCTCAAGTTTTGCTATAACTGGAGTTCTTAATCACTAGAATTGTTATTGGTCTTCGAATACAATGACTTCGTCATTTTCATCTGATTCTTGGAAGCGGAATTTCTAAGGAAACCCAAAGATAAACTAAGTCTTACTCTGGAATTAAGACATTTTGGAATCAATTTGTGCAAGAAGAGTTAGCAGTGATGTTTTCTGGCATGGTTCTACCATCTCCAATGGAAAGAAGATTGTCCTGGTCATCCTTGATGTTTGGATTTCGGGGTGTTGGCTTGTGCTTTCTTTTCTTCTTTTCTGTTTTGCGTCGTTCGCGTCGTTTCTAGCATATAGCTAAGCATATGCATTCCCCTTGCATCTTTGCATTTCTTTGTGCTCTGTTTTGCTTGTGTTCTTTTGTGGTGCCTGTCTTTATTTCCCCAGCGAGGTAAAGACATTGCCTGGTTTGCTTGGTGTCGTGTTTGTTCGGTCTTAACATCTGCACGCCAGATTTGAATCTTTAATTTTTTTTTTCTGTTCCCCAAGAAGTTTAACTTTAAAGGATTTTAGAGCTGTTCTTGTTTGAATCGTGTCAAACTTGAACTTAGACTTTGTTTGAATCGTGTCAAGCATTGTCTTATGTGTTCTCGTTTGAATCATGTCAAACTTGAACTTGGACTTTATTTGAATCGTGTCAAGCATTGTCTTATGTGTTCTCGTTTGAATCGTGTCAAACTTGAACTTGGACTTTGTTTGAATCGTGTCAAGCACTGTCTCCCCTGTTCTTGTTTGAATCGCGTCAAACTTGAACTTGGACTTTGTTTGAATCGTGTCAAGCATTGTCTTATGTGTTCTTGTTTGAATCGTGTCAAACTTGAACTTAGACTTTATTTGAATCGTGTCAAGCATTGTCTTATGTGTTCTCGTTTGAATCATGTCAAACTTGAACTTGGACTTTGTTTGAATCGTGTCAAGCATTATCTTATGTGTTCTCGTTTGAATCGTGTCAAACTTGAACTTGGACTTTGTTTGAATCGTGTCAAGCACAGTCTCCCCTATTCTTGTTTGAATCGCGTCAAACTTAAACTCGGACTTTGTTTGAATCGTGTCAAGCATTGTCTTATGTGTTCTTGTTTGAATCGTGTCAAACTTGAACTTAGACTTTGTTTGAATCGTGTCAAGCATTGTCTTATGTGTTCTCGTTTGAATCATGTCAAACTGGAACTTGGACTTTGTTTGAATCGTGTCAAGCATTGTCTTATGTGTTCTCGTTTGAATCGTGTCAAACTTGAACTTGAACTTTGTTTGAATCGTGTCAAGCACTGTCTCCCCTGTTCTTGTTTGAATCGCGTCAAACTTGAACTTGGAGTTTGTTTGAATCGTGTCAAGCATTGTCTTATGTGTTCTTGTTTGAATCGTGTCAAACTTGAACTTAGACTTTGTTTGAATCGTGTCAAGCATTGTCTTATGTGTTCTCGTTTGAATCATGTCAAACTTGAACTTGGACTTTGTTTGAATCGTGTCAAGCATTGTCTTATGTGTTCTCGTTTGAATCGTGTCAAACTTGAAATTGGACTTTGTTTGAATCATGTCAAGCACTGTCTCCCCTGTTCTTGTTTGAATCGCGTCAAACTTGAACTTGGACTTTGTTTGAATCGTGTCAAGCATTGTCTTATGTGTTCTTGTTTGAATCATGTCAAACTTGAACTTGGACTTTGTTTGAATCGTGTCAAGCATTATCTTATGTGTTCTCGTTTGAATCGTGTCAAACTTGAACTTGGACTTTGTTTGAATCGTGTCAAGCACTGTCTCCCCCGTTCTTGTTTGAATCGCGTCAAACTTGAACTTGGACTTTGTTTGAATCGTGTCAAGCATTGTCTTATGTGTTCTTGTTTGAATCGTGTCAAACTTGAACTTGGACTTTGTTTGAATCGCGTCAAGCATTGTCTTTTTTGTTCTCGTTTGAATCATGTCAAACCTGAACAGAGTCTTTGTTCGAATCGTGTCGGACACTGACCCCCAGTTTTAAAACCATTCCTGTTCGAATCGTGTCGAACTTGAATTGGGACTTTGCTTGAATCGTGTCAAGCACTGTCTTTTGTTTTAAAACTGTTCTTGTTCGAATCGTGTCGGACAACGAACCCTTATCTTGTTCCTTTGCTAAAAATGCTTTAAGCTAAATTTCTTGGAACAATTTTTATTCAACCTTATAAGACTCCTATCTGGTGCGCAGGGTTAGTTTCTGCTTTCCTGGCTCTTTCTGAAGATCCCGTTTTGAACTCTTCAATTTAAGATCCCCAGGAAGTCCTCGCCTGGTTATTTGTCTTTTTTGGGCTGATCCCTGTTGATCATGTTGTCTTCTTTCTGGTTTTGTGCCCAATAAGAGTGTGGGTTTATTTTATCCCCAGTAGTCCATCCCCCTGGATCTTTCCCAGTGGAGATTGTCTTTTGGTTTTTCCCTAGTGTTTCTTCGGAGCCTCCCCAGTGAGTTTTTTCTGTTGGTTATCCTGAATCCACAGTGAGTCTTTGCTTGTGGATACTAGCTTTCGTCTTTTCCCAGCAAAGCTTTTCTTGTGTGTTGGCCTCCTGTTGTCTTCGGTGTCTGGTTTGTCTACCCCTTTTGCATTCCTAGCATCATATCATCATTTTAGAAGTTCATGGCATGTCAGCATGTGCATGTCTGTCGCTTGTCCTTAGCATTTGCATTCCATCTAAGGGCAAAATTTTTGGTTTGCTATATTTAAATACCTTTCACCTCGATGCCTCTGGAATCTCTGTTCCTCGTGCCCTCTGGTGAAGCTATTTAAATAGGGGCAACTGTTGTACCCTAAATTTTTACCCTTAGATGTCATCCAGTTCTTGTGCATCTTAGGAGCATCTTTGCATTGTTTGAGCTAACCCACATCTTGTAGTTTGTTTCTTTGTGTTCAAATTAGGTTTATATACCATCATGGAGCTCCACAAGTGGTTTGAGCAAGTCAAGTCAACCAGAGGACATCCAGTGCAAGGGTTGTAGAATTAGGGTTTGCTCTGAAGAAATCACTAAGGATTTGGCTCTATTAAGTCAAGATTTATGTGGTTCACTCACCATATGAAGTCATCTACATTTAAAGACATCACCCAACAAGAATTCAAGGTCTATACATCCTCAACAAGAGAAATATTGAGCCTCAGCCTCACTGTGCCTCCAAGCTAGGGTTTTCTATGGCACTTATCAGTCAACAGCTTTGATCTTCATCAAGATGATCTCCCAAGCCCTAATTCTTGGTTTTATTGGTTTATCAACATCCTCAAGGGTCTCCTAAGACCTTTGGATAAGAAGGGAGAAGAAAGATTACAGCATCTAACGTCAGTGCATTCTAAGTCAAAATTAGGGCTTGACTGAAGCCCTAATCTTTTGGAATTTTGGATCAATTGAGGAATTATTGGTTATAATCATCATATTTTGTCTCATGGAGTATACCAAGCATCCACATCAAGTTTCATAAGGTTTCTTGCAAGGGAAGTAGGGTTTTGACCAAAGAATGTGTCATTTGTGAGATTTTTCCCCTAATAGCCTATTTTGAAAGGACCATAACTCCTAAACTATACATCCAATTTGAGTGGTTCAAAGCTCATTGGAAAGCCCTTTCCAAGATCTTCAATTTATTCGATATGAGGTTTTGTCTAAAAATGCTTGGATTTTGAGTTATGGAGCTTCCAAGGCATTTTGACCAACACTTGGAAGAATTTTCAGCATGTTTCATCACTTTTTTCTCAACTTTGGCACCACTTTCCACCTCTTTCCATTTGGATTCAGGTCTTGAGTCCCAAATGAAAGTTGTAGAGCTTGTTGAGAGCTTTCCAACCATATGTGGCATGTCTCAAGAGGATAAACCGTTCTCAAGATATGAATTCTTTAAGAAGAGCACTTGAAATTGTCAAAATCCAACACTTAGAATTTTTTCTAAGTTCTTTTAGACAGTTTTGAGGACACGTTTTGTAAGCCACTTTTATACCACTTCAAGGCTTTATCTCAATAATCTTCCAACATAAAACTTGTAGTATCATCCAAGAGCTTTCATTTGAACCCAAGAGCATGAATTTTGGATCACTAGATTGAGAGATATAATTTGGACAACATGGCCATACGAAATATTATTGCACCAAATTACTTCAGATTTTTTGAGTTTGAATCTTAAACCTCTTTCTCCAAGTACACCCTGCAGACCTAGCATATCTTTCCAACATCACCTTTCACCCTTAAAGCACGCTTTCCATGCCATGCTTTTGTACTTTTTGCAAGCTACCACAAGTATATCCATCGTGTACATCTTTGAACCAAAGGATACAAGCCATACATGCTGCTTTTCTGACTTATTTGGTATCTAAAGAGAAATTCACTTGGCTCAATGTACTGAGAACAACCACAGCCACATCTCCAAATCTTCCTTTGATTTTTCTCTCCAAAACAAACTCTTGACACATTGGACATACACTCTCACGGACCAGTTGGGTTCACTATAAAAGGAACCTCCCTCTCCTTCATTTTGGACACAACAATCACTATAACACTACAAAAAAAACTACTCTGAAGGTATTCTCTTTGAAGCACACGAGGAGCTAGCTAGGAAGGTGAAGGATTCTTACAACTTGCTTGGAAAGAGGTAAGTACCTTAAACTTTCGTTTACCATGTTTAGCATACCATGTTAGCTGCATTATATATGTTAGTTTTTCCTTACAATCCCTGTAATGTTTAAGATGCTTGGTATGCATTTTGTTATGTTTGTTTATGTCAAGTTTGTTTTAAAAGAGCTCTGACTTAGCAATGTTAAGCTTATTAATTTAAACTCATTTTATGTGTGAATTTATGTTGAAAACATATTGTCTAGTTTGGTTATATACACGATCACAGGCTGCTTTCTGTTTCACTTGAAATGATGTCGTGAATGCCATGCTAGAGTCGTTTAGTTTTGGTTTTTGTGTATGTTAGCATTCTGTCCAAGGTTACTCGTATGCATGTTGTAATCTATTATGAACACCAAAATATATCTTTGCAAGTATAATGTGTTGTCAACTGTTATTGTTGAGGTTTATGATGTATGGTTTGAGTTAGTAAGAAATTCTGTGTTGACCATAATGTTGAAGCAAGCATGCGTCATCTCCTTTTATATCTAAAAATGAACCTATGTTGAACTATTGCCAACGTGTATGTTTATGTAATATGTGTGTGTTTCTGTTTGTAACAAGTGATAAGTGTGTTTGCACTACATGTTGTTTCATACTCAGTATATGTTGTTTCCTTTATGATCTCGTATGGCTGTTACTTGTAGTATGCGTTGAAAAGGTTCCATGTTTGTGGTCAAAAGTGATATTTCTTTTCATGTTATATGCTGCTTCAAAAACTGTGTTTGTATGTACTTAGCATAAACTTTATTATGAACTATGGTTGAAAGATTGTGTTGGAAATTCTAAACTGATTCATGGCTACCCTAAGAGTTACATGTTTTTTTTGTTTTTTTGAACTTGTTAATTTCAAAATGGATGATTGTGTCTAATGTAATCTAGTGACCTTAATGTGATCATGTGGAGGTATAGTGTTAAAATGCATGATGTTTGTTTAGTTTGTATGATCTGAGATGTTGATGTTAGCATGATGTTTCTATATTGTTTTAGATAATGTTATAAAACCCCCAGAAGCCTATGTTAAAATGTTAGTATATGCTTGTTTCTACATGTCATTCCGATTTAGTTTATCATTAGCATGTCATTTTATTCGTGTTAGAAACCATATGCCATGCTGAGTATACTTCAACCATCTGCTGTTTATGTGGTGTTATACATGTTTTGATATGATGTGCATGCTTGTTATTGTTTGGTGCTCATGTTATCATGATATGCTAGAGTTCTACATTGAGGATTTGTTCTAATACTGCCGTGACCATATGAAGTTTTTTTATGCATCTGTGTTGTTTTGAAGTCTACCTTAAACTGTTGATTTGGAAGTATGATGAAAGCTTTGGTTTTGTTTTCCAACTCATGAGTATTGTAACTTCTTCCTACTTGTTTATCGTTTGAAAGAGTCTTGAAGGTCTCTTTCATATCATGTGCTTGTTAAGTTTGAAATATGTTGTTGGACCTGTTGCGACATAAGTGTTTTCAAAACTCAAATGTTTTCATATTTAGAACATTGGATTTTCGTCTTGTTGTTTTGCTAGTATGATTACTAAGTTGTTAGATGTTGGTGTCATGGTGTTCTATTTGAAAGTTACTCCACTTCAGTTTTTATTTCACATTGATCAGTTGAATTTTGGTTAAGTTAGGATGGTTTGAAATTGGACGTGTGCGTTGGGTATGAGATACGTTGTTGTTTTGTATTCTGCACGTGTTTTTATTTCAGGCGTGGGTTACTTTTATTTTTATGATAGCAGTTTTTTCTTCCTCTCGGCCGTATACGTGTGGTTGGTTGCTTTTATTTTCTTATATGTCATTTAATATTGATGGCAGGCTTGTTTTGCATGAACTCACTCTTTCCATGCGTTTCTAATTGGCTGCTTTGTTTATGATTTGTCTTTTTGTAACATGACCAATTATTGCCATGCTGCATGTTCAGTGTGTGTACGTATTTTAGTTTCTTTTTATTCTTTTTTTGATGACTTGTGTTGATTTGGAAGCATGATAGCATTCTAACGTACCGCATTTTTTCCCCCATGCGTAATAATTATTTGGTGTTTGTTTGTCTGCTAATACTATCACCATACACTACCACATGCCACTATCACATGTTACTATGTGCAGGTTTTCATTTTATTTATTTGTCTGCATTAGGCTTTTGTTTTATCCTTACATATGCTCATCTTTCCATGCGTGATCATGTGATTGGTTTGTTTGGCTTTGTTTGTCCTTAGTGCGTTAATATCACCATGACCATTTAATATCACTACTGCATACACTACCACATCCACCTATTGTCACACGTAATAAATCAAGTACTCCCACGTTCAGCTCTGCGCGTGCTTATTTTTTATCATATATTTTCATGACTTGTTTTGGGTTATATATTAATTGGTGTGTGATAATTAATGGATGTATAGTTGTCCCAACGGTTCACCCTATGCCATGCCTTTCCACTTGCACCTCAATGTCCCAGGTTCGATCCCGCGGATCAACCTTTTGTTTTTTTCTTTTTCGCCTTACATGATGTTTTCACATCTTGGGCCTTGCGCCCAGTACTTTCCACACCCCCATATTATGGCCCATTTATCTTCCCTTGTTATTTTAACTGGAACAGAACTTGCTTATACACCTCCCTGCGTTTTCTAAATCTTCTTTTATTTTATTTTGTTTGTTTGATTTAATTTCATGAGAATGATTAATATGTGATATTATTTCATTATTGTTGATTATATTTTTAATTGCTAAATGTTGTGTTAGTTTTTTAGTTTCAATTATATCTTGAATTTTATTGTTAATTGCTAATTGTGTTTAGTTTTGATTATCAATTACATCTCAAGTGTATTATTAATTCTAATAGTGATATCTTTTGTTTTTAATCGTGTTATTAATTTTTTAATTCATGTCTTAATTTTTGAGATTTTTAATATGTGATTAATTATTAATGTTAATTATCCATGTGTAATTGATTTTAATTACCTTGTGTGTTGTAATTGTTAATTCTAATTGCCTTGCCAATTAATTATCAATTGTTGTTTCAAATATTAACATCAACTAAGAGTATTTTTCTTGACATGTTATATTATTAATTTGACTTGTTTAAATTCTTAAAACATTATATCCATGTTGATTGGCAATATGATTGACTTTTATATGATTATCATCCTTCTTTAAATATCATCTTTTACATCGTTTCTCTATGTTTGTCTTCATAAAGATTTAAGCATATTGATGTGTTCTTGTATATCATTCCTATATGTTTGTCTTCCTAAAGATTGAAGCATATTGATATACTCTTTGATCATGCTCACCCTATTCATATCTTTGTCATAAACATATTGTGATCCTCATGCTTATGTTGTTTTATCTATTATATCAATGTCCTATCTTCTACCATGTTTTATTTATTGTTATTATCCATGGTTTTCCCCTTATTCCAAAGGAAGGTGAATAATGTTGACTTCTAAAGTCATAGCCCCCATCTTAACCTAAGTAACCTCTTAGGAAGAAAACTTATTTCTTGGCCTCATCAGAGCCATAGAAATTACAACTAGCATTAGGAGAGAGTTCCTTAACTCTTAGTGATATTCATCATAATGAATTTATCACCTCTCCCGCTAACTAACCTTTAGCATAGAACCTTTAGCAAACATAAGATAACATTAAAACAAGAGGTTCCCGTAGATTACTACAGACGTTTAGGGTGCTAATACCTTCCCTAGGCGTAACCAACCCCCGAACCTTAGATCTCCCCCCTTTAGGTTTTTCTAACGATCTTGAACCTTTCCTTTGGATAAATCAAAGTCGGTTGTAAAAGAAAATAATGCAAGTTAATTAATAGTTTGTTATCCGATTTTCACCGCAACACCTTGTTTAACAATTATCTAGTGAGAGTTGATTGGAAGCAATGTTGGCTCACAATTATCTTTCTAGAAGTTTCAAGCCAACTCAGGGTGGTAAAATTCGTTGAAGAAATTTTAATAAAAAAAATCGGATATTCAAAATTTGAAAATCAATATATAACCACTAAAATAGTCAGTTAATGATTACCATATTTGTTACTACTGCTATTTTGTGTAATTTCAGTTTTTCAGAGAGGAAAAGAATAGCGGGCCAAAAACCCCACTGGGCCGTGATCCGTTTTGCCCCCGCTACCCGCTATTTACCCCATAGTGGCCACTATAATGTTCTGCACTGCTAAGGCTCTTCCCATTGCAGTCGGCCTTTGCTCCGCTATAGCGGCATAGCGCTGCTATTGGCCACTATTGACTACTCTAAGGCATAAGACAATAAAAGACAACTGGTTTATGAAGAACGGAAATAGTTTCTTTAATGGAATAAAGTTTTACTCTTTGAAGAAGGGTGGTTCTAATGTTGATGTGCTTGTGTGAACATCATATTCATATGTAAGTATATCTGCTCAGATTCTGATTTATTTTATTTTTTCATTTATAATTAATCTCTAACAATAGCTATCTGTGGTGGCCTCCTTTGATTTATTCTTGGAGAAGAAGGATAGTTATGTCGAAACATGCTTCTGCATACAATACTTTAATGATATAAATTACATTGTTTTTAAAATTAATAATTACATTGATTCTTTATTCTGTATATCCTCAATCCTCTTGGAAACATCTCATATTAATTTATTCTTGGAGAAGAAGGATAGTTATGTCGAAACATGCTTCTGCATACAGTACTTTAATGATATAAATTACATTGTTTTTAAAATTTATAATTACATTGATTCTTTATTCTGTATATCCTCAATCCTCTTGGAAACATCTCATATTAATTTATTCTTGGAGAAGAAGGATAGTTATGTCGAAACATGCTTCTGCATACAATACTTTAATGATATAAATTACATTGTTTTTAAAATTTATAATTACATTGATTCTTTATTCTGTATATCCTCAATCCTCTTGGAAACATCTCATATTAATTTATTCTTGGAGAAGAAGGATAGTTATGTCGAAACATGCTTCTGAATACAATACTTTAATGATATAAATTACATTGTTTTTAAAATTTATAATTACATTGATTCTTTATTCTGTATATCCTCAATCCTCTTGGAAACATCTCATATTAATTTATTCTTGGAGAAGAAGGATAGTTATGTCGAAACATGCTTCTGCATACAATACTTTAATGATATAAATTACATTGTTTTTAAAATTTATAATTACATTGATTCTTTATTCTGTATATCCTCAATCCTCTTGGAAACATCTCATATTAAAAATCCTGTTGACAGTCCTTGACGAATCTATTTTTGTAATCCTATAAGTTTGCTTATGGTTATCGTACCATATGGCTGAGAAAGACGAACCTTTGTAGTAGCGGATAGTTCTTGTGAAACAGAACGCATCATGGGTCTAGACTCAGGAGCAGCACATGTGCATGCCAAAGCTACTCTCATTGTAAACATTATTGTTTCGCCTAATTCGTCTGTAGGAGGTGGAAGCCGTTGGTCTACAACATCTGATAGGAATGGATCAGACCCCACAAGTGATGATGGGGATGTGTTGGTTAATAGAGATAATTTTGGGCCTAAACAGTGGAGGGTATATGTGAGAAAGAATAGGAATACTCCCCAAATAAATAGGAGTGTATTCAGTCAATAAATTAGTTAGTATTTACCAAATAAATAGGAGTTAAAGTAGGTAGTATTCCTCTTATAAATAGGAGTATATGGGGCAGTAGCTAGGGGGTTATTATTATTCTATTTTTTCATATTAGGGTTGGGCAGTGAGAGAATAATTTTCTCTGACTGAGGAGCAGCAGCTCTGGAATTAATTTCGTTTTCGTATTCATTAATAAAATAATTTTCTCCATCATATTCTATCTTACCTCTGTTCTATCAATTGATCCGACCTACCGTTGTTGATGCCCAAAGCTCCTAAGATGGCTGACCGTGTTTCTGCAGTGGAAGAACGGTTGGAAGGTGTTGAGGCTAGCATTGTGGCGTTACGAGAGTTCATTGGTGCTGAAATTCAACGTGCAATGGCTCATCGTGAAGTGTCGCAGCCAAGCGGTGCGACAGTTACCTCACCGCTGGATGAGTTTCGTTTATCTGCGAAGAAGGTGGAGTTACTAGCATTTACCGGTGACGATCCTGTTGCATGGATCACTCGGGCAGAGACGTACTTTGAGGTACAACGAATTTCGCAGGATGTTCATATTCAGTTGACGAAATTAAGCATGGAAGGCCCTACTATCCATTGGTTTAACCTATGGCATGATTCAACAGAGGAACTGTCATGGGAGAACCTCCGTGAAGCGATGATGGTTCGATTTGGAGGTGGGCGTTTGGAGAACCCGTTTGAGGAACTGAATGAACTAAAACAATCAGGATCAATAGAGGAATACATTGCCGAATTCGAACTGTATTCTTCACAGTGCGGTCGTTTGCCAGAGCAACAGTTTCTTGGTTATTTCATTGGTGGTTTACGTCATGATATTCGCTCTCGTGTGCGTACCTTCAAGCCTCGTAACCGTTACCTAGCAATGCAATTGGCTCGTGATGTTGAAAGGGAGTTTGCAGTGGCTTCTGGTCAGGATTCTGGAGCACGTTACAAACCGGGTCATGGCTCTTGGACAAAATCTCAAAAACCTAATTGGGCTGTTCGCGAAGGGAAAGGGAACGGATCTGCAATTTAGACCCAGACTAATAACAATTTGAGCAAAACGCGTACTGTTTCGGGGTCTGGATCTCAAACCGGGTCAACACATCCTACCAATTCTACAGCATCTTCTCGCCCAAATTTAGGTGACAATTCGCGCCGTCAATCTCGTGGTGTTCGCCATCTACCAAGTGCAGAGGTTAATGAGCGTCGGGCGAAAGGACTCTGTTTTCGTTGCAACGAACGATGGGATCCTCTCCATCAATGTTCAACAAAACAGTTACGATTGATTATCTTGGGGGATGATGAAATTGTCAACGATGAAGGAGAGATTGTGGTGTTAGCGGCTGAGTCGGAAGAAGAACTCACACAAGAGGAATTAGAATGTAAAACCATGGGACTGTTTGGTGTATCCACTAATCCAAACCAAGTCCGGACGATGAAATTGGAAGGATGTTTACAAGGTGCATCTATTTTGGTTCTTATTGACAGTGGAGCCACACATAATTTTATATCCCCTAAGGTGGTTGAAGCCCTTGGATTGCCTATGGTGCCTTCTAATCCTTTGGGTGTTAAGTTAGGAGATGGTCATCGTGTCCTAACTAAGGGTAGATGCAATGGAGTTCAGCTGAACGTGGGAGCGGTGCAGATTTGCTTTGATGCTTATGTGCTGGAGTTAGGAGGTGTGGATTTAATTTTAGGAGTTGTGTGGCTGGAAACTTTGGGGAAGGTGCCCATGGATTGGAAAGAAATGTCTATGGTGTTCAACCATAAGGGCAGTATGGTGAAGTTACTTGGTCAGGCTGTAGAAGATAAGATGGCTACTTTCCAAAGCATTATCACTCCTTCTCGAATGATAGCAGGCTGTGAATGGCCTACCTTGATGGAGGTGCTAGGGTCACAGGTGTCGCATGTCTCCGATCAACAGACTAAGGAGTTGGAAGGATTGTTGGACCGTTTTAGTATTGTGTTTAAAGAAATTCAAGGCCTTCCTCCGCCAAGAAACACTAGTCATTCAATTGAACTTTTACAGGGTGCTGGTCCGGTAAGTGTGCGACCTTACAGATATCCTCATTTACACAAGGATGAAATTGAAAAACAAATTCAGAGCCTATTGCAGCAAGGGGTGGTTCGAAACAGCACCAGCGCTTTCTCTAGTCCCGTCATTTTGGTCAAGAAGAAGGATAAATCTTGGCGTATGTGTGTAGATTACCGTGCACTCAACAAGGTAACAATTCAGGACAAGTACCCTATTCCGGTTGTAGATGAATTGTTAGATGAGTTACATGGCTGTAGTTATTTCTCTAAGCTTGATCTTAAATCGGGTTATCATCAAATTCGTATGAAGGAAGAAGATATTCATAAAACGGCTTTTCGGACTCACGAGGGTCACTACGAGTTTTTGGTAATGTCGTTTGGCCTCACCAATGCTCCTGCAACCTTTCAATCGGTGATGAATGAAATTTTTAAGCCCTTTCTAAGGAAGTTTGTCCTGGTTTTTTTTTATGATATCCTAGTATACAGTAGTAGTTGGGCTGAACATTTGCAGCACTTAGAGGTGGTCCTTAATATTCTGAAGCAGCATCAGTTTGTGGCAAATCGGAAGAATTGTACCTTCGGTCAGTACCAAGTGGAATATTTGGGCCATGTCATTTCCAAAGCAGGGGTTGCTGTTGATCCTGCCAAGGTTAGCAGTGTGTTACAATGGCCGATCCCTAAGAATGTTAAAGGAGTGCGAGGCTTTTTGGGGTTGACCGGTTATTACAGAAAGTTTATAGCGAACTATGGAAAAATTGCTAAACCCTTGACATAATTGACAAAGAAGGATGGTTTTAGCTGGAATACGGCAGCTGCGGAAGCTTTTGAGAAATTGAAAGTAGCTGTTACAACTGCCCCAGTTTTAGCCTTGCCTAATTTCAAGATTCCATTTGAAATTGAATGTGATGCCTCAGGTAAAGGAGTTGGTTCAGTATTGTTGCAATCGAAGCATCCCATTGCATATTTTAGCAAGGCCTTTGAATTATCTAGGTTATCCAAATCTGCCTATGATAAAGAGTTGATGGCTTTAGTGCTAGCTATTCAACACTGGCGACATTACTTGCTAGGAAGAAGGTTTGTGGTTTATTCTGATCAAAAGAGCCTAAAACACTTGCTACAACAACGTATTACCACAGCAAATCAGCAAGAATGGATGGCTAAGTTGTTGGGTTTTGACTTTGAGGTAGTGTACAAGGTGGGAGTGGAAAATAAAGTGGCTGATGCTTTATCTAGACAACACGAGGATGCTGAGTTGCAAGCGATTAAATCCTACCCTATTTGGCAGCAGAGCAGCCAATTGCAACAAGAAGTATCAAATGATCCTTTGCTTAAAAAGATTGTGGAAGCTATTCAAAAGGATCCTAATGCTAAACCTGGTTTTGCTTTAAAAGGTGGCATCTTATTCTACAAAAATAGGTTAGTTATACCTGCTAGCTCACCACTTATTGAGGAATTACTCAAAGATTTTCATTCTTCTCCGAGTGGTGGTCACTCCGGCTACCTACGCACTTATAGGAGAATGGCTGGAACTTTATATTGGCAAGGGATGATACGGAGGGTGCAAGATTTTGTGAAAGCTTGTGATACTTGTCAACGACAAAAATATGCGGCAACTACTCCTAATGGATTACTACAACCTCTTCCTATTCCGGTTTTGGTGTGGAGTGAGATATCTATGGATTTCATTACTTGTTTGCCAAAAAGTAATGGATTTGAAGCTATCTTGGTTATTGTTGACCGTCTCTCCAAGTACAGCCATTTCATTCCTCTTAAACATCCATTTACCGCTCGCTCAATAGCTGCTATTTTTGTTAAGGAAGTGGTTAGATTACATGGAATTCCGGAGTCTATTCTTAGTGATCGTGTCCCCTTGTTTGTGAGTATCTTTTGGAAAGAGTTTTTCAAATTAGTAGGTACAGTGCTTAAAATGTCCTCGGCATACCATCCCCAAACGGATGGCCAAACAAAAGTGATTAATCGTTGTTTAGAGGCCTATCTACGTTGCTTTATTGCAGATCAACCTAAGACATGGGCACACTAGATTCCGTGGGCAGAATTGTGGTACAATACCACATTCCATGTGTCAACAGGGTTCACCCCTTTCGAGGTGGTGTACGGCCGAAAGCCTCCAGTGTTGGTGCATTTTTTGGAAGGTGAAACCAGAGTGGAAGCTGTAGCGCAGGAGTTAAGGGACAGAGATGAGGCGTTGCGTCAATTGAAAACTAATTTACTCAAAGCCCAGGAGGACATGAAATACCAAGCTGACAAGAGACGCAAGGCAGTGCAATTTGAGGTTGGTGATTGGGTTTTCCTCAAATTACGTCCTCATCGACAACAATCGGTTGTGCAGAGAATCCATAAAAAATTGGGCCCTAGATTTTTCGGACCTTATCAAATCATGAAGAAGATAGGGCAGGTTGCTTATAAGTTGAAGTTGCCACCTACATCTAAAATACATCCTACCTTTCATGTGTCGCAATTGAAGAAAGCGGTGGGCAACTATACTGCTACAACTCAGTTACCTATCAATTTAGAGTCCGAAAAAGGGGACATTACTCCGGCTAAGGTTTTGTCATGGAGGGACAAGTTTGATGGTGGACAGCATAAGAGAGAATGGTTGATTCAATGGGAAGGGATGGATGTTGGAGATGCTACCTGGGAAGAGGAACTGCTGTTGAAGAGTCAATTCCCTGATTTGCGCCTTGAGGACAAGGCTAATGTTGCAGGTGGGGGTGATGATAGGAATGGATCAGACCCCACAAGTGATGATAGGGATGTGTTGGTTAACAGAGATAATTTTGGGCCTAAACAGTGGAGGGTATATGTGAGAAAGAATAGGAATACTCCCCAAATAAATAGGAGTGTATTCAGTCAATAAATTAGTTAGTATTTCCCAAATAAATAGGAGTTAAAGTAGGTAGTATTCCTCTTATAAATAGGAGTATATGGGGCAGTAGCTAGGGGGTTATTATTATTTTGTTTTTTCATATTAGGGTTGGGCAGTGAGAGAATAATTTTCTCTGACTGGAGCAGCAGCTCTGGAATTAATTTCGTTTTCCTATTCATTAATAAAATAATTTTCTCCATCATATTTTATCTTACCTCTGTTCTATCAACATCCTTCACAAGCACTTCCAGTAATGCCAAAGACTTGTTTGAATATAGGATATTCAAGAATTCTCCTGGGTGTGTTCCCATCAATATCTCTAACACCACCACACCAAAACTATACACGTCACACTTTTCAGTCACCCTCATGGTTTGTGCTAGCTCTGCAAAATGCAAATTCAAATTTTGCCAGTCAACAAATTCGTCAGGTATGTATCCAGAAATTTTAAATTGTAGAGATAATATATATGTATATGTATATGTATATCAGAATTTGACTTCTCAAAAAATTTCATAATTGAATGGATTGTGTACCTGGAGCCATGTAGCCATAGGTTCCTGCAACTGTAGTCCAGGTTGAATTGTTAGAGCTTAGCAGCTTTGCAGTGCCAAAATCTGCAAGATGAGGCACAAAATCTGAATCCAGCAGTATATTATTCAGTGTGATATCTCTGTGCACGATTGGTGGAGAACAATCACTATGTAGGTAAGCAATCGCATGTGCTAATCCTTGCACAATTTCCACCCTTGTACCCCAATTTAGCTCAAATTTTCCTCCTTCTCCATACAACATTTTCCCCAAACTTCCCCTCGCTACATGTTCATAAACCAAGAACATTTCTCCCCTCCTAGAACAAAAGCCATAAAGCTTTATTATATTTCTGTGCCTCACTTCTGTAAGTGTTTTTATCTCATTCATGAAGCTCAAGTGGTTCTCTTTTGGGTTGTCATCAGAATCTGATATATTGAGTCTTTTCACAGCAACAACTTGACCTGTAGGTATTTCTGCTCTATAAACACTTCCAAATCCTCCTTTTCCAATGCAATACTTTTCATTGAAGTCATTGGTTGCTTTCACAAGATTAGAAAATGTGAATTTTCCATCTCTTCCCCATACCATGCAATTAGATTGATCATTATCTTCAATGCTTTTGGATTCTTCACTATGTTTTCCTGCTTTCCTTTGTAATAGCAGGATTCCAACACCAATCATCCCTATAAATAAAACTCCACCAACTGATATTGTAACACCAAGAAGCACCTTTTTGTTGGACCCTCCAGAATTGTCTTGGGACAATACTTTGGGGCATGCTAATCCCTTTACCTCACCACATAAACCTGAGTTCCCAACAAAAGCTTCAGCACTTTGATTCTGGAAAACGGCACCAGTTGGTATCGAACCTGACAAGTGGTTGTAAGAAAAGTCCACAGATTGAAGGCTGCCCATACTTGAAAAGGATTGTGGGATTGTTCCAGATAGATTGTTGTGTGATACATTGAGAATCTCCAGTGATGATAACTTTTGAAGATTTTGAGGAATTTCTCCTGAAAGATTGTTGCTGCTGATATCTAACATGGATTGGAGTGAGAACAGATTGCCTAGTTCGTACAGTATCACACCAGATAGATTGTTATGGCTTAAATTCATGCTTAGTAACCGGTTACAGTTACCGAAACTTTAGGAATGCTTCCACTAAAGTTGTTATCTGATAAATCAACATTAGTAAGCCAAGCTAATCTTCCAATACTCTCTGGGATATCTCCGGACAAATGGTTCCTGCTCAAATTGAAGTTGAAGAGCAGACTTAGATCTCCAATTTCAGGGGGGATATTTCCAGTGAATTCGTTGGAGTGCAGGCTAAGAAGTTGTAATTTACTCAACTTACTTAGCTCAGATGGAATGTTTCCAGAAAATTTGTTTCCACTCATTTCCATCTCAGTTAAGTTGATGCATTTACTCCAATCTGGAGATAGATAGCCAACGAGTTGATTTCTGCTAAGTGAGATGGAAGTAAGATTTGGATAAATCCCAAATGCTTGTGTGATGTTCCCATTGAACTTGTTGTCCTCAAGCCTAACTTTTACAAGAGATGAACAATTTTTCAAAGAGTTTGGCAATGGCCCTGAAAAGCTGTTGTTATTTACTAACAATTTTGTTAGATTGAGGCCGCTGCACATGTCAGAAGGAAGTTCTCCTGAGAAACTATTGTTTGAAAAGTAGACATGAGTCAAAGAATGATTATTCTTTCCAAAATCTCTAGAAATGCTTCCTGAGAAGTTATTCGTGAACACTGAAAAATGAGCTAAGGAAGTTAGATGAGCAATTGTGTGCGGCAATTCTCCATCCAAGTTATTATTGTTGACATCAAATTTGTGCAATGAGATTAAGTTTCCTATATCCAATGGAATGTTTCCTGAGAGGTTGTTGAAGAAAAGATTTATGACTGTTATGTTTGTGAGGTTCCAAATGGTTCTTGGAATTGGACCAGAGAAATTGTTTCCTGAAAGGTCTAACTGTGACATTTTCTTTAAGTTTCCAATCTCTTCAGGAATAGGACCAGAGAAAAGATTTTTGTACATATAAAGGTAATTAATTTTCTTCAAAAGGCCAATCTGTGGAGGAAGCTTTCCTATTAAACTATTGTTTTGAACTTGTAAGGAAGTTAATTCAGTCCAGTTAGAGATCAATGAAGCAGAAATTTGACCAGAAAAGAAATTATCCGATAATCCTAGTTCTGAAAGTTTGGTCAAATTAGCTAATGACAAAGGCAAAGAACCTGTTAGATTATTTTTTGCTAAGCTCAAGAAAGTTAGATTTGTGCATAGGCCAAGCTCAGAAGGAACTTCAGAGTTGAAAAAATTAACACTGAGATCAAGATGCACTAGCTCCTTTAGTTGACCTATGGAAGAAGGAATAGGACTATTAAACATGTTATTACCGAGACGAAGATCTTTGAGATTTGAGAGCACGGACAAGTTGGATGACAGTTTTCCTTCTAGCCCACAGCTTGTGAGGTCGAGATATTCAAGTTTGCCCAAATTATCATCATACATGGATTCTGGTATTGTACCATTCCATTTGTTCTTAGAGAGGTCAAGGTATGTTAAGTTCCTGCACTCAAATATGAAACTTGGAATCTCACCGGTGAGTTCATTTACTTCCAAACCAAGGTAATTTAAGGAAGGCATGTTTAAATATTGAGACCAGTCAAGGGAAGATACAAAATAGTTGTATCCAAAGTCAAGGTAACTTACCTTGGGGAGATTTGTGAGCTGATAGGGAATGGTACCATTGAGACTGTTGTTGAAAAAACTGACATATTGAAGTTCCCTTAGCTGGCCTAGCTCAGAAGGGAGCGTGCCTTCAATTAAGTTGTGTCCCAAGTCCAAGAAACTGAGTTTGGAGAGGTTGCCAATTGTTGATGGTATTGATCCACCAAACCTATTTCCATTGAGGTTGAGGAGGGTAAGGTTTGGAAGAGAAGTAAAATCCAAGTCAGCGAGTTTTCCGCTGATATTGGCGTTAGACAAGTTTATCTTTGACACAGTTGTATTTGAGTTGTCACAAACCAAAGCATCCCAATTGCAAAGGTTGATATGGTTGGTGAGTGACCATGAAAGAAGAGGAGGTGATAGGCTCCATTTGACAAGAGCTTCTGCTTCTGTTGTTAGTGATGCTGTGATTTTCAATGGAGGCAAAGAAATAAGTAGTATATAAAACATAAGAGCTATAGCTTTTTGATGATTTGTCATGTCTCTGTGTATATGACCTTTTATGTTAATATTTTAGTCTCTTGTATATATAAAAAAAAAAAACATTCATATTTTAAGGTGTAGGAGCTGTGAAACACACGCTGACGTTAGAATCTAACTAGGAATTCAAATAATGTCTATGTTCAAACAAGAAGTTGATTTTTATTTTTGTTTTTATTTCCTCTTCCATGTGACCAAGTATCTTGCTTTAGACGTATGAATTACTCTCTCAAAATGCTTAATCTATTTGTAAAAAAATGTCTTTAAATTTAAGATTCTTATTATTATTTTCAATTATGTTCTCTAAATAATATTACTTGTATTATTCTTTACTCAATTTGTTCCTTATCATTGAAATTCCAGTATGTTAATTGACAAATATATTATTTAACTTTGTTGAGAAAAAACAAATGTGAAGTATTGAGAAACGAGTGTGGGGAATTTTTACATTATTTAAAAGTATTATTTAAAAAATTGAGATTGAGCATTCTATATTTCCGAAAATTACATATCTATTATCTTAAGGTTTTCAATGAGTATGTGTGTGTCTCTCACAAAGTTTGTTCCTCATAAAAAAAGAATTCAATGAAAAATGTTCTTTCATAGTGAACTCTCGAATTGATGACCTAATAGTGGTATCAGATAATCAGAGTCTAGTTCGAGTGTAGAACCGACCCACTTGTATCAAAAGTCTTCTCCACATAATGGTGGATAGGATGCATGTCCCGTTGAAAAAAAAGTGTAAATGGCGGTATAAAGTGCATATGGATGACAAAGTTTTCGTTTGAGGAAGATCATTGTTGAAAAAACAAGTGTGAGTTGAAATTGTTGAAAAACAAAGGCGGGGAAGTCACACATTAATTAGAAAAGTTGAGATTGAGTATTTTATAAATGAGATAACTCGCACATTTATCATTTTAATAATATAGGTAAATATGTGGTATGTTTCTCACAAAGTGTTTTGTTTATGAAAAAAATACTCTAATAAAAAATATGCTCTCATGTTGAACTCCTAAATTGATGATCTAATATACTTAAAAAAATAGATCAACATACAGATTTTGCATTCTTAAAGATTAAAATTTATAAAAATTATTAATGTCTACGTCCATAAAATCCTATTTTGTTTAAAAACAATAGAAAAACTATTACAATTATTATTTTTATTTAAAACAATTATTTTGAAAATTTTATAGTAAACTTAAAGCTTATTTAATTGAAATCAATCTCTAAATTTTAACCTTCTCGAAGTTCCGACTATTCTGATTATTGGACAATTCAACATCTTTGAATTTTTATAATCTACATTAGAATCCAACCAAAGCATTTATTATCTTGAGGAGAAAATCTATAATTCCAACTTTTGGAGTAGAAATATTATCCCAAATATTTTTCTCATTAGTGCTAATTGACAAGAAACACTATATCTTAAAAAGAATGCTTCATCTATACTATATTAATTATTCTTATTTTTATTTACAAAAATATATAAAAATTTAATTTAATTAATTGATTAGTAGCAACAATTATCTTATGCATCTCAATTTACACTTGTTACTTTAATTACATGTAAGAAACAATTAAGATTAGTAAGCACTAAATCTATAATAAAAATACAGGATTACAAACGCAAAACTTGTCAAATAAGTTATAGAATCCACCCGATAAAAAATGTTGAATTTTATCAACTGAAAAAGATGATATTTGACTCACGATAAAAGTGTTTAAATGCAGGAGGAAAAAAAAATATCCTAATGGCTTAAAGAGACCATAATGGGTTCTTAATCCAAAACAAAAATAAAATTGCGTAAAATATTAAAATGCTTTCCGACGTGCGATTTCTTATTCGATACGCGCAACCATCTTTCCTATATCAGTATCTTGTGTAACGCCAGGCTCCTTTCAGGATTATAGATTGATTCCACAAACCAACACATGTCTTTTCATGCAGGCTTTGTCCTCACTCACACGTTTTTCGGGAAACTTTCTCGAAGGTCACCCATCCAAATACTACTCCAAGTCAATCACACTTAACTATGAAGTTCTTATTTGTTAGGCTACTGAAAAGAATATGCATCTAGTTGGTATTAGGTAGTATCAATCTATCATTATAAGTCTTTTCTTTCAACCATGTAGTCTCATACATGCACAACCTTAAGATCTTCTCATTCCTATGTGAATTCGCCCGACCACGCCCTGTTGTCTTCGGCCTTAGATGTTACAACCATTTCCCGCCCTCTTCGGTCTCGGGTGTTATATGTCCACCAACTTCTGCTTGGTTCGTCCCCGAACCACATCGTATTGGAAAAGGTCTACACTGATACCATTTGTAATGCCTCATACTGCTTTCAGAATTACTGACTAACCCCACAAACCAACACTGGTCTTTTCAGTAGGCTTTGTCTTCACTAACACACTTTCCGATAAACTTCCTAGAAGGTCATACATCCAAATACTACTCCAAGTCAAGCACACTTAACTATGGAGTTCTTATCTGTTAGGCTACCGAAAAATAGATGCATCTTGTTGGTATAGGTAGTACCAATCAATCCTTATAAGCCTTTCATCAATCATCCAGTCTCATACCTGCATAGCCTCAGGATCCTCTCATTCTGATGTGAATTCGGGTTCATGACTTTGATACAACTTAACAAGGTCCTGGTTCATGACTTTGATGCTTGAAACTGAAGCACAGGTGTCCATGATTTGAGACACTATAATACTGTCAGATAAGCTTCTAAATTGAATGGATCTAGGTTGGAATCGTGTATGGAACACTTTCCTTATAGTGTTTCAAGCACTCTCAAATGTCTTAGAATTTGTATGCAGGAACACACAGGATAATTCAACCTTATATCGAATTTGCACAAGACCGACGAAAACTCGATTTGTAGCTAAAAGATATTCGAATTTGTTCAGGAGGATATTCGGTTTTTGATATAGTTTTATGAATTCGGAATGAAGTATTTATAGACCATGTATGTGTTGTTTCACAACGCCGCCCGCCGAAGCGCCATAGGTGCCGCCTCATAACGCCGCGAGTAGCCCGATTGCTCTGATACGTCGTGCCTAAGTGCTCAAGTGCCGCCTATAAGCCGCCACTAGCGCCTCTATGCCCACGCCCTCAGACCCGGTTTCGGAGGCAGAACCAGTGTCGCCGCTGGCGAAACTAGCAAGGGATGTATCGGAGAGACAAGTGGCATAGCGCTTGGGACCACCACACTTGTCTATGTGGTCGTTTATCCTCTTTTGTTCTTTTGTTGAGTTAATGTCCATAACTCTTTATAAGGCTTTTAAAGTGAATGAAACTTTCTAAGTGTGACTATTTACCAAGCATTTATTGGCATTTACTCACTTTCACGTTTCTTGTCATTTTTGGAATATACCCATGGACACTCATTGTTCATAAATTACAACAAATAAATTATATACCAATTAAAATTAATGGACCCATGCAGATGCACAAGTTTTCTATTAGTACCCACTCTATCTAATAAAGAATAATCAAGGCTTAATACCCTTTTCAGTCCTGTATCTTAAACTTAGGGTTCATTTTGGTCCCTTAACTTAAAAATGGTCCATATTAGTCAATTAACTCTTCAAAACGTTCCACATTAGTCATTTTTATCCTATTAGCGACGGAAAAATTCAAAAATCAGTCGCTAAATTCATCGCTAATTAGACAAAAAGGACTAATATGGAACGTTTTGAAGAGTTATGGGACCAATATGGACCTTTTTAAAGTTATGGGACCAAAATGAACCTAGAGGTTAAGATACAGGACTAAAAAAGATATTAAACAAATAATCAAACCTTGTAGGTCAACCACTCTTTCATCGCATCAGAAGCGCCAACTACTGCACATCACATCGTTATCAGCTCTC
This sequence comes from Lathyrus tuberosus, assembly GCA_022829125.1. NCBI lineage: Eukaryota > Viridiplantae > Streptophyta > Magnoliopsida > Fabales > Fabaceae > Lathyrus > Lathyrus tuberosus. Next base: position 111,907 of record JALAZF010000441.1, read on the forward strand.
GGGTCATCATCTGATTGTGTGAGAACGACACCAGTTACCCTCAACAAATAACTATCTTTACCTAGAATTATCTCAACATATAATTATTTATATCCATAATTATCTCAACAAACAGTTATCTTTACTCATAATTATTTCAACAATATGAGTTATACTCAATAATAATCTCAACAATATAAGTTATATTTAACAAATTCTTATTTTGAATTATGTTGTACATAAATTTTCTTAATGTTTGAAGGCGCTAAAGATTTGAGCAAATTTTGGTAAAACAGGATGTTGTACAAGATGTTCCAACAAAAAGAATTATGCTGAAAGAAGACATGTTAGACAAGATGTCCCAACACGATGTTAGGACACTGTGTCTGTTACTAATAGCAGGATACTTGCAGATCAGTTCCAAGAGTAAAGGCATGGATCAAGAAATCAGCCAACAGAAGATTTGAAGCCCAAAGCAGAAGGCTATAAAAGAAGACCTAGTCTTAGGTCAGAAAGGAGTGAGAGAACGACAGAGATTGAGGAATCCTATTTTGTAAACTTTTATAAAGTAGGGTTTAGGGTTTTGAGAGTCGTAGTCTTTCTTGTAAGTCTCCCTCTGTATCAATATGATACATTATAGAAGACATACATACTTGTACAGATTCAGAAACCCGTAGGTAATGAATCGTGTATTGTTCTTGGACGAAGCTTTTAAGAAAATCCAAGTTATCATGTTAGTCAAGAATGCTTGACTGAACTTTTTATTGAAAGGGATGTCTTTCAAGTAGGATGATACAGTTATTGTGACTATAACTGCTAGATAATCACAGGTTGTAATTTAAGGAGTGAGATGGGTTTCTCTAATCTAGGATAGAGTTCTTAGATAAAGTCTCCATTGGGTAGTGATAGGTAAACCAGAGGTTGTTTACTGTAAACCAGCGGTATTTTACATAAAACTATACTACTGATAGTGGATTCTTCTTTCTGGCTTGGTATGCCCCCAGATGTAGCTGATTTGCACCGAACTGGGTTATCATATTATGTGTTGTTTATCATTCTACAATTTACAGTTCAGTTTTAATTAACATGTTGTAACAGATGTCGTAACATTTGTCGTGCTGCTGTTACTGATATTCTGAATATCAGTTTGGTTGTTCTGCTCTTGCTTTAAAGTTGTGCAGAGAACAATGTCTTGACATGTGTTAGGACATCTGGTATCTGCTATGCCAGAATTACAATTGGTATCATAGCAGGCATCGTGTATGTTTCTGGATGAGATATTGGGAGATACTTTCTGGCGCTTTAAACAAGGAGGAGTTTTGGAGATCAGATCATTCACTCATATATACTCAAGGGTATTAATGGATAAGATGGAGGTTCTGGATCAAAGGTAACAACCACGGGTGGTTGTTCTTGTTTTCTGAGGAGTTTCAACAACAACAGCAGGAGGAGTGACTAGTTCTCTTGTGTGGTGTCTTATAAGATGTTCTGACGTCTTATTAGGGCATGTTGAAGATGTTCCTTGGTGGTTCCGCTACATATGTTTCTGATGGAAGAACTCTGGTATTTATGGGATTTTGGAGTTGTGACAGAAGAAAAATGGTGGAAGATCTTGATTGTTGGCTTCTTTTCTTGAAGATATCAGCATCTATAAAAGCTCTAGTCGTTCCAAAGTCGGGAGCAATGGAATGGAGAGAGTTGTTGGTTGATTTCTGTCTTGTTGACTTGATATTTGGAGGTTTGGTTCCAACTTCTATCTTGAAGTTAGTTTGAAGAGAAGGTTAGTTGAGATCGTGTTTGTCAAATTCATGATCTGTGAATTTGGTAAATGTACTTTTTGACAAAGTTGCCAAAGATAACTGAGTTTTCACTCAAGTCCACTCATAAAGGCATCTCTGGTTGTGGTTGAAGAGCTCTTTCAGAAGGATAATTTGTTCTCATGTTGAAGATGGATTTATGAAGATCTCTGGTGCTGATGGATGTTATTCAACTTGGAGATAATGGGGGGTGATTTATTTTCACCATTCATGATTTACAAGGATTCTATTAGCAAAGGAAAGTCATAGGCAGGTTGAGTCAAGGGTGGCAGACTTGATGTCTCACATGTTGTTTGACAAGAAAAATGTTGACACCATTGTGTTGATATCTGCTAGATCATATATCCCACATGATGTATGGTTTTGAGGACAAGGATTTAAGATCAATTTCTATTTGTGGAATTGACAAATATTTACTTGATTATCCTTGTATGTTGGAGTACAAGAACACTGGTGACAAGTTGGTACACCAGGAAGTACAACATCTCTTGTTGCATCTGCTCAAGGATCTGTTCTTTGGAGAATGGGTACAGTCAAGATAAGGAACTAGTGTTCTATTAGATGTTGAAACATCTTGACAGTGGAGTATGTGCAGAAGCCTGTTGATTCAAGGAGTGAATCTCTGGAGCAAATGAGTTGTAGCTGATGATCTTGGTACCATACACGTGTGTATGGTAGGATCAGTCTTTATTACAAGGCATGTATTCAGATTAGGAAGGTTCGTGGCCGGAAGCTTGACTAGAATGTAGTGTTGTTGGAAGTGAAGATGAAGAAAATTCTCTTGGTTCAGTTTATTTCTGACCTAGGAGAATTTGAGTACAGCAGGTGTGTTCCAGTTTTTACTAGAAGCATCTGATCTTTATCTGGAAAGTTTCCTGGCAAGAGACTTATCAAGAATATGGTGTTGGTGATAGCATTTCTTGGGTCATTTTATTTCTGATCTAGGTGTGTAGGAGCATGTGATTTTGATCATCTTAGAGGTCAAGGATAAGTGGCAGTTATCTCTGACTTTCTGCAGAAGTCTCTACTTAAGGAAGGCGAGATTCCTTTTGTAAAGATCTTGTGTGACTAGTCTCTTTTGAAGAATCAAGCTTTGGCAGGTTTGGGATGTCTAAAGATGAGGTGAGTGTTGCAGTACAACAAAATAGGATGGAGGTTGTCTACTCTAACTTGATATCATTGATCAAGTCTATGAGAACATGGAACTCTTATTCTGTTATAGGGAGGAAGTTCTTCTAAGTGGCAGAAGGAAGAACTGAATTCTTTAGCTGGATGTCTGATTAGATGTTGTGACATCTAGCAGAAACTTCAGGGTCTTAGTTGATGTTGTGGCGCATCATTGTAAGATAAGTTGATCTTCACAGAATTAAATGGAATTAAGGCTTCAAATAGATCTATCTCATGCAGTTTGCGGGAGCTGCAAGAAGGAGTAGATGTTACATGTCCGAATCTTGGTGTATCTAAGATGGCTTGCTATGGAGTAAGTGGATTGTGTAACTTGAAGATTAGGTTTCATTGGTGAATAAGAAGATTTTCTGGAACTCTGAAGAAAGTTGAGATTAATCAAACAGTGGTATTTGGTTGATCTTTATCGTGCATTCAAGCAGGGTGCTTGGAACTAATTACTCTTGTGCAGAAGGGTAGTTGGTTGAAAATCAAAGGAGGTTCTGGTTCTGTTCATATCTTGGAGCTTATGGTAGAAGCTCTGAGTTGCTTATGGAAGATTACATTCTTTTGGAAGTTAAATGAGAGTTTATTTCTCTCTTTGGTTGCCTGAAGTTCTTATTGATCAAGCCGGTGGTGCTGTGTTCCCTAAAGATCTTCATTTGGATTACTATGCAGATAGTAAGTCCAGTGGTAATTATATCAAGAGCCATATTGTATGGTGTTTGTGATATGATTAGGATGTCCTAACTGATGTTAGAACATCATCATGGTTTCTGAACTTGGAGTTCAGATTGTGGAAGCAGATATACACTAGTTGAATTAGAAGTGTTCTATCTTATCATATGGGAGAATGATAAATTGAAGAATGTCTTGGATCATGGGGTGTTTATCTAGAAGACTGACTCTTGCTGAGGTCAGAATGCTTATGGAGAGGTGGTTTCTTCTATTACAAGTCATGCTAGAGAGAAGTGGATTAGTTTGGTGCTTGTGAAACAAGTAAGCTGAGGATATATGGGGCATGTGTTTGATGTCCTTCAAGTGTGAAAAACATCTGTGCGAGCTAGAAAACTAAGGGGCTCTGTATGTCTCTTTGAGGAATGTGAAGCATTCCATATTCAATTGGATTGTATCTTAAGAAACAAGGATATCTATGGTTGTAAAATTCAAGGTGGATTTGTACAGGGTATGGATGGTTTATGGATGAGAGGGACCAATGGTGTTTTTGGTCTCAATCCAAGAGTTTGTTGGTTGTGGTACAAGGATGTGGTCCCGGTACCTTCTCACTATATGATCATGAAGCTGTCATGGGATATGATGTGGTGATTTTGGGTGTTTCTTATTGAAGGAGCATCATTTGTGAAAGATAGGGGGAGAACTTCTGTCTGTTGAATGTACTAGTGTGGTACATGGATTGCTTGAGGATCAAGCATTAGGTGAATGCGTTTAGCAGGTGTGTTGAACAGAGGGTGTGCTCTTGAAGACATGAAGATGCGTCTTATGTTTTCCATTCATTCAAGGTGTTCTTCTTGCAAAGGAGCACTGGTTATCTTAGACAGGAGGAGTTGAACTTATGTTTTGGATTTATTGCTGCAGTAGTGCAGTTGCTTATCAAGATTGTTTGTGGTTTCAAGCAGTTTGTGATAGAATGCCTTAGGTGTGGATGTAATGTTAGACGAGTTGTCGTGACATTGCGCTACTGGTATAAGTTCTAGGTGGACTTATCAGGTTGTTCTGATTCTGTCATTGGGTGTCAATGGATTAAATCAGAGTGATACAAGTATCTTGAGAGTCTTCGCTGCTAATTGGGAGATGTTTGAAGAAATGTCTTAACATCTTGGTCAGTTATTCTTGGTCTTGTGGTTGAAAGGGAGTGTGAATATACAAGAGGGACTAAACAAAGTCTGACAAGATGTCAGAACATTGGTTAGGATGTATAGTTGTATCCTCATTAATTGCTTTGGACGGTGGAGAGAATGTGTCTTAGGAAACACGTGTTAAACATGCGTTTAGGGTAATGCGCATTCCTTGGATGGCCCTCGTTAAAAGAAGAAATAGTCAAAAGCAATTTGGCTGGTGCACTTTTATCTGTGAAGTTACATCCTTTCATTTAATGCTCACATTGAATGAACATGTGTTACTTCCAATGGTGTGTTACATCCTACGAAAAACGCTCTTGAATATAAAGGATGATTTCGACCTTATCTTGTCTCAGGTTGTTTTTTATGGTGTGTTGGGTTCTCATGGGTTTTATCTGTTGTTGGTTTGCTCGGTTTGGGTATGGGTCTGTCTTGGACATGTTTGTCAATTTTTGGCTAAAAAGGGGGAGAAAAGTACAAGGGTTGAGTCTGTTCTTGCAGTTGGTTTGCAAGGATGTTGGACAGAGTGTTATGACATTCTGACTGAGTCTTAGGCTTCCCATATGTTCTAAGTCATCCTTTCGTGTCTTATGATCTGAGTTATGAACACAGTCGTGCCCTGTGTTCTGAGTTACCCATGTTGGTGTTTGGTGGCTCCTGTAACTAGTATTGGTCATGGGTTTGAGGGGGAGTGGTGTGCATCTTCTTCCTCATGTACACCAGGTCAACAGGTAATGGGAACATGAGAAGAGTGTAAGCGTCCGGCTGAAATGACTTTGGGACTTTCTACTCTGGTTTTGGAGCATCCTGGGTTTAATGTGCAAAAGTAGTTTTAGCCAAAATTTGTCAAAAGGGGGAGATTGAATGCGCTAAAGATTTGAGCAAATTTTGGTAAAACAGGATGTTGTACAAGATGTTCCAACAAAAAGAATTCTGCTGAAAGAAGACATGTTAGACAAGATGTCCCAACATGATGTTAGGACATCATGTCTGTTACTAACAGCAGGATACTTGCAGATTAGTTCCAAGAGTAAAGGCATGGATCAAGGAATCGCCCAACAGAAGATTTGAAGCCCAAAGCAGAAGGCTATAAAAGAAAACTTAGTCTTAGGCCAGAAAGGAGTGAGAGAACGACAGAGACTGAGGAATCCTATTGTAAACTTTTGTAAAGTATGGTTTAAGGTTTTGAGAGTCGTAGGCTTTCTTGTAAGTCTCCAGCTGTATCGATTTGATACATTGTGGAAGACATAGATACTTGTACAGATTCAGAAACTAGTAGGTAATGAATCGTGTATTGTTCTTGGATGAAGCTTTTAAGCAAATCCAAGTTAGCTTGTTAGTCAAGAATGCTTGACTGAACTTTGTATTGAAAGGGATTCTTTTAAGTAGGATGATACAGTTATTATGACTATAACTGTTAGATAATCACAGGTTGTGATTTAGGGAGTGAGATGGGTTTCTCTTATCTAGGATGGAGTTCCTAGATAAAGTCTCCATTGGGTAGTAATAGGTAAACCAAAGGTTGTTTATTGTAAAAAAATGGTTGTTTACATAAAACTATACAATTGATAGTGGATTATTCTTCCTGGCTTGGTATGCCCCCAGATGTAGGTGATTTGCACCGAACTGGGTTATCATATTTTGTGTTGTTTATCATTCTGCAATTTACAGTTCAGTTATGATTAACATGTTATAACAGATGTCGTAACATCTGCCGTGCTGCTGTTACTGATATTCTAAATATCAGTTTGGTTATTCTACTATTGCTTTAAAGTTGTGCAGAGAACAATGTCTTGACATGTGTTAGGACATCTGCTACCTGCTATGCAAGAATTTCAATTGGTATCAGAGCAGACATCCTGTATGTTTCTGGATGAGATCTTGGGAGATACTTTATGGCGCTTTAAACAAGGAGGAGTTTTGGAGATCAGATCATTCACTTAGACATACTCAAGGGTATTAATGGATGAGATAGAGGTTCTGGATTGAAGGTAACAACCACTGGTGGTTGTTCTTGTTTTTTGAGGAGTTTCTACTACAACTGCGGGAGGAGTGACTAGTTCTCTTGTGTGGTGTCTTATAAGATGTTCTGACGTCTTATTAGGGCATGTTGAAGATGTTCCTTGGTGGTTCCGCTGCATATGTTTCTGATAGAAGAACACTGGTATTTATGGGATTCTGGAGTTGTGACAGAAGGAAGATGGTGGAAGATCTTGATTGTTGGCTTCTTTTGTTGAAGATATCAGCATCTGTAAAAGCTCTAGTCGTTCCAAAGTCGGGAGCAATGGAATGGAGAGAGTTGTTGGTTGATTTCTGTCTTGTTGACTTGATACTTGGAGGTTTGGTTCCAACTTGTATCTTGAAGTCAGTTTGAAGAGAAGGTTAGTTGACATTGTGTTTGTCAAATTCATGATCTGTGAATTTGGTAAATGTACTTTTTGACAAAGTTGTCAAAGATAGTTGAGTTTTCACTCAAGTTCACTCATAAAGGCATCTCTGGCCGTGGTTGAAGAGATCTTTCAGAAGGATAATTTGTTCTCATGTTGAAGATGGATTTCTGAAGATCTCTGGTGCTGATGGATGTTATTCAACTTGGAGATAATGGGAGGTGATTTGTTTTCACCATTCATGATTTACAAGGATTCTATTAGCAAAGGAAAGTCATAGGCATGTTGAGTCAAGGGTGGCAGATTTGATGTCTTAACATGTTGTTTGACAAGAAAGAAGTTGACACAATTGTGTTGATATCTGGTAGATCATATATCCCACAAGATGTATGGTTTTGAGGATAAGGATTTAAGATCAATTTCTATTTGTGGAATTGACAAATATTTATTTGATTATCCTTGTATGTTGGTGTTGGAGAGGTAAAGCGGCAAGCAACAAAAAGATTTGGAAGTATTTTTCCGAGAATTTATCATGTCCACAGAGATCGGTGCTATTGAACTGCCGTTCAACAATTTAAATGTTAAAGAGTTTGGTTTAAAAGGTTTCAAACATAGAAACAGAAAAGTAAATATCAACATAAAAATAATTCATTAATCAGAGAGAAGAAACTTATCCGACATGCATATAATCGACTCCTCACAAACTTAAACTTACCGACCAATTATACTCAACCTACAATACTCCTCAATATCATCCAGCATCGCTCACAACAGTGTCCATCTCTGACACACTAAGCTGAGAGAACAACCGTGTTACCCTCGTCGACACTCTCGCACTCGACTCAAGATACGGAGGCATTAAGCTTCGACACCCATAAAGATTTTTAGCTCTAAATCTATCTCTAGAATTCAAAAACTAACAGATAATTATCCCTAATCAAGGTCTGCGATGTTTATCTCTAACACAACCCAAACCCCGGGCATAAAGCAAAAATCAAGGACAATCATCGATAAAGATTTGTAAAGCAGATTTTATACAACGCCATGGGCGACAAATATACATGAGTTCAAATTAAATACATATACAACAACGCAACAAAGAAGAAATACACAAAGAAGAAGAGAAATAAACCAAACATCTCACGGTTTGTCAACGCCGGTCAATGAGAAATCCACCCCGGATCATCCATATGCAAGCTTCAATGTTGTTTTCTAAGCTAATCTACTGAAAAATCAATTTGATGGAGTTGGGAGCAAAAATCCCCAAAACCATAACCTAAAAAATGAATGAAATGACTTATATAGTATGTCAAAATCCATCAAGTTCTTAGTGCGAACTTTTATTTGCAAAGCGAACTCCAAAAATTGGCACTTAAGTGCCTCAAAATAGCTAAACCGCCTCTGCTTTTCTGCAGAAGTTCGCAATGCGAACTTTTATTTGCAAAGCGAATACTCGTTGAAAAGTTCGTAAAGTGAACTTTGGTCCCTTTTTCTACTGCCATAATTCTGGGAGCATTCGCTGGGAAGTTTGCAATGCGAACATTCGCTGGAAAGTTCGCAAAGCGAACTTGACAGCAAACCAGCCCTTACTTTGACCACAACTTCTGAACCGTAACTCGGATTGACGCACGGTCGGAAGCACTGGAAAGCTTATTCAATGCTCTATACAAAAATGGAAAAATATCATTGCTTGAATACCTACAAAAATAAGATAAAATCAAACAAACTCAATGATATTTACACTATACGCAATATATACACTATAACGTAAAGTAAACGTATTCACAAACAAAGCGGGGTTTATTCGAATGATAGTGACAAAAAAGTATCGATAAGTGCAACAAAACTAATATATAAAAATAGATATAATTTGCACTTATCAAAATCTCCCCAACTTAAACTTGTTTGTCCTCAAACAAGAATCAAACAACTTAAAGAAACAGAGTGACAACCAAAGAATCACGAATCAACGGGTTTTGAAAAACGGAAACAAATGAATGGTTCAAATGAAAAACGGTACACGCAAAGTAAATACTTACCACTAAACTACGACGATAACATAGTCACGAAACAAATGCAAAATACAAAAATCATGCCAAACATCCTAAAACAACACAAGTTCAAACGTGAATCACACCTAGCAAAAACAATCATCGATAGATGAAAAACACAAAATGAGGTACATTTCACTCACACAACAATCTTGCAAACAAAAGACTAAATTATGCAATCATCCACAAATTCATATTGAACATAGAAAGGAAAGAATCACAAGGGCTTTCAAGGTTGTAGCGTGGTCGGGCAAACAAACAAGGGGCAATTTCTAAAGGTAATTGAAACAAAAACTTGCCTAAACCTAAGGGAGTGATCAACTCACAAAGACTCAAACCCAAAATTCCAATCAACTTCTTCCAAAATCCCAAGTGTTACACAAAACACAATACTTATTTAGCACAATTATTTGAACTCTTTTAGTTTCCTTTCTCAAGGATTTTCTTTTTCTTTCTCTTTTTTTCTTGTTTTCTTTACTTTTTTATATTTTTCTCTTTTTTTTCTTTTGTTTTTCAACCTCATAGAAACCAACCAATGAGTAAACAATCATTCTCTCCCCAACTTGAATTCAACCACATCATCATGTGAATACTCCTTACTTTATAAGGCAAGGTAAAAATTCATACAATAACACAAAGTTGAGGGTTCAAGAAAAAACAATCAATCAAAATCCATACAAAAAGTGAATTCAATACTCATAGAAAAACATTAAGTTCAAACAACATGGATAATGATAGAAAGGCACAAAGGGGTTACGAATGATCACACGCTCACAAGGTGAATGACTATTTGGTTAGGTAGTTGTGCTCAAAATGAAACAAAATACCTTGATCCTTTTCATGCTTTCATATAATCAACACAAACAAAAGACTAAGCATAATAAAATCCAGTTAGAACAAGAATGTTGGTACTCCGCGCATATATGAACAATGGAAAGCTACCTCACAAAAAGGGTGGGAACTAAAGTGATTCACATCAAGAACAAGTATACAAAAGAATGAATGGCATGGAAGTTTGTAAAATGCCTCAGTATCATGAATATGCTAAAGTCTAGAAAGCGATAAACACATACCTTGGACGTGTACAAAACTTAACAATATCATTACCATACATCCGCAAGTTGAAATGATCAAACTTGGAACATCACCTTAAATTTCCTCAAGCTACTCAAAACAAGCTCTTAGACAAACACAAAAACTATTAATATAAACAAACTAAAAGACTTAGTGAAATTGGATTAAACAAGTTGTAAAGTGAAGATTTGAGAATTTTACGAACAATCTGAGTACAACTTGTTTAATGAAAGTTCACCACACTACCTAAGCTAGAATGAAAAAGTAATACCAAAACAAAAAACGATAAAACATGCTTGTTTTACGTCGTAAGCTCGACGCCTTTACAGTGCTTAGCTAGTAACTTCCTCCCTACATGCCATGGTGATGCCTCACCGCGCAAACCAAAAGCAAGTGTCCTAACCAAACACTTAAACAAACGTTACGCGAACACAATATACAAGTATCAGTATAAACAAGTGAAAATATACAATATGTACGATATCTACAAAACTCAAAAACAAAGAAATTATCGTAATGCGATTCAATAAAAACCAATCCCCGACAACGGCGCCATTTTTTTGGAGCGGTAAAGCGGCAAGCAACAAAAAGATTTGGAAGTATTTTTTTGAGAATTTATCGGGTCCACAGAGATCGGTGCTATTGAACTGCCGTTCGACAATTTAAATGTTAAAGAGTTTGGTTTAAAATGTTTCAAATATAGAAACAGAAAAGTAAATATCAACATAAAAAGAATTCATTAATCAGAGAGAAGAAACTTATCCGAGATGCATATAATCGATTCCTCACAAACTTAAACTTACCGACCAGTTATACTCAACCTAAAATACTCCTCAATATCATTCAGCATCGCTAACAACAGTGTCCGTCTCTGACACACTGAGCTGAGAGAACAACCGTGTTACCCTCGTCGACACTCTCGCACTCGACTCAAGATACGAAGGCATTAAGCTTCGACACCCATAAAGATTGTTAGCTCTAAATCTATCTCTAGCATTCAGAAACTAATAGATAATCATCCCTAATCAAAGTTTGTGATGTTTATCTCTAACACAACCCAAACCCCGGGCATAAAGCAAAAATCAAGGACAATCATCGATAAAGATTTGTAAAGCAGATTTTATACAACGCCATGGGCGACAAATATACATGAGTTCAAAGTAAATACATATACAACAACGCAACAAAGAAGAAATACACAAAGAAGAAGAGAAATAAACTAAACATCTCACGATTTGTCAACGCCGGTCAATGAGAAATCCACCCCGGATCATCCATATGCAAGCTTCAATGTTGTTTTCTAAGCTAATCTACTGAAAAATCAATTTGATGGAGTTGGAAGCAAAAATCCCCAAAACCATAACCTAAAAAATGAATGAAATGACTTATATAGTATGTCAAAATCCGTCAAGTTCGCAGTACGAACTTTTATTCGCAAAGCGAACTCCAAAAATTGGCACTTAAGTGCCTCAAAATAGTTAAACCGCCTCTGCTTTTCTGCAGTAGTTTGCAATGCGAACTTTTATTCGCAAAGCGAATATTCGCTGGAAAGTTAGCAAAGTGAAATTTGGTCCCTTTTTCTACTGCCATAATTCAGGGAGCATTCGCTGGGAAGTTCGCAATGCGAACATTCGCTGGAAACTTCGCAAAGCGAACTTAACAACAAACCAACCCTTATTTTGACCACAACTTCTGAACCGTAACTCGGATTAATGCACGGTCGGAAACACTGGAAATCTTATTCAATGCTCTATACAACAATGGCAAAATATCATTGCTTGAATACCTATAAAAATGAGAGAAAATCAATTAAACTCAATGATATTTACACTATACGCAATATATACACTATAACGTAAAGTAAACGTATTTACAAACAAAGCGGGGTTTATTCGAACGATATTGACAAAAAGTATCGATAAGTGCAACAAAACTTATATAAAAAATAGATATAATTTGCACTTATCAAAATCTCCCCAACTTAAACTTGTTTGTCCTCAAACAAGAATCAAACAACTTAAAGAAACAGAGTGACAACCAAAGAATCACGAATCAATAGGTTTTGAAAAACGGAAACAAATGAATGGTTCAAATGAAAAACGGTACACGCAAAGTAAATACTTACCACTAAACTACGACGATAACATAGTCACGAAACAAATGCAAAATACAAAAATCATGCCAAACATCCTAAAACAACACAAGTTCAAACGTGAATCACACCTAGCAAAAACAATCATCGGTAGATGAAAAACACAAAATGAGGTACATTTCACTCACACAACAATCTTGCAATCAAAAGGCTAAATTATGCAATCATCCACAAATTCACATTGAACATACAAAGGCAAGAATCACAAGGGCTTTCAAGGTTGTAGCGTGGTCGGGTAAACAAACAAGGGGCAATTTCTAAAGGTAATTGAAACAAAAACTTGCCTAAACCTAAGGGAGTGATCAACTAAAAAAGACTCAAACCCAAAATTCCAATCAACTTCTTCCAAAATCCCAAGTGTTACACAAAACACAATACTTATTTAGCACAATTATTTGAACTCTTTTTGTTTCCTTTCTCAAGGATTTTCTTTTTCTTTCTCTTTTTTTCTTCTTTTCTTTTCTTTTTCATATTTTTCTCTTTTTTTCTTTTGTTTTTCAACCTAATAGAAACCAACCAATGAGTAAACAATCATTCTCTCCCCAACTTGAATTCAACCACATCATCATGTGAATACTCCCTACTTTCTAAGGCAAGTTAACAATTCATACAACAACACAAAGTTGAGGATTCAAGAAAAAAGAATCAATCAAAATCCATTCAAAAAGTGAATTCAATACTTAAAGACAAGCATTAAGTTCAAACAACATGGATAATGATAGAAAGGCACAAAGGGGTTACGAATGATCACACGCTCACAAGGTGAATGACTATTTGGTTAGGTAGTTGTGCCCAAAATGAAACAAAATGCCTTGATCCTTTTCATGCTTTCATATAATCAACACAAACAAAAGATTAAGCATAATAAAATCCAGTTAGAACAAGAATGTTGGTACTTCGCGCATATATGAACAATGGAATGCTACCTCACAAAAAGGGTGGGAACTAAAGTGATTCACATCAAGAACAAGTATACAAAAGAATGAATGGCATGGAAGTTTGTAAAATGCCTAAGTATCATGAATATGCTAAAGTCTAGAAAGCGATAAACACATACCTTGGACGTGTACAAAACTTAACAATATCATTACCATACATCCGCAAGTTGAAATGATCAAACTTGGAACATCACCTTAAATTTCCTCAAGCTACTCAAAACAAGCTCTTAGACAAACAAAAAAACTATTAATATAAACAAACTAAAAGACTTAGTGAAATTGGATTAAACAAGTTGTAAAGTGAAGATTTGAGAATTTTACGAACAATCTGAGTACAACTTGTTTAATGAAAGTTCACCACACTACCTAAGCTAGAATGAAAAAGTAATACCGAAACAAAAAACAATAAAACATGCTTGTTTTACGTCGTAAGCTCGACGCCTTTACAGTGCTTAGCTAGTAACTTCCTCCCTACATGCCATGGTGATGCCTCACCGCGCAAACCAAAAGCAAGTGTCCTAACCAAACACTTAAACAAACGTTACGCAAACACAATATACAAGTATCAGTATAAACAAGTGAAAATATACAATATGTACAATATCTACAAAACTCAAATACAAAGAAATTATCGCAATGCGATTCAATAAAAACCAATCCCCTACAACGGCGCCATTTTGTTGGAGCGGTAAAGCGGCAAGCAACAAAAATATTTTGGAAGTATTTTTTTGGGAATTTATCGTGTCCACAGAGATCGGTGCTATTGAACTGCCGTTCGACAATTTAAATGTTAAAGAGTTTGGTTTAAAATGTTTCAAACATAGAAACAGAAAAGTAAATATCAACATAAAAAGAATTCATTAATCAGAGAGAAGAAACTTATCCGAGATGCATATAATCGATTCCTCACAAACTTAAACTTACCGACTAGTTATACTCAACCTAAAATACTCCTCAATATCATCCAGCATCGCTAACAACAGTGTCCGTCTCTGACACACTGAGCTGAGAGAACAATCGTGTTACCCTCGTCGACACTCTCGCACTCGACTCAAGATACGAAGGCATTAAGCTTCGACACCCATAAAGATTGTTAGCTCTAAATCTATCTCTAGCATTCAGAAACTAATAGATAATCATCCCTAATCAAAGTTTGTGATGTTTATCTCTAACACAACCCAAACCCCGGGCATAAAGCAAAAATCAAGGACAATCATCGATAAAGATTTGTAAAGCAGATTTTATACAACGCCATGGGCGACAAATATACATGAGTTCAAAGTAAATACATATACAACAACGCAACAAAGAAGAAATACACAAAGAAGAAGAGAAATAAACCAAACATCTCACGGTTTGTCAACGCCGGTCAATGAGAAATCCACCCCGGATCATCCATATGCAAGCTTCAATGTTGTTTTCTAAGCTAATCTACTGAAAAATCAATTTGATGGAGTTGGAAGCAAAAATCCCCAAAACCATAACCTAAAAAATGAATGAAATGACTTATATAGTATGTCAAAATCCGTCAAGTTCGCAGTACGAACTTTTATTCGCAAAGCGAACTCCAAAAATTGGCACTTAAGTGCCTCAAAATAGCTAAACCGCCTCTGCTTTTCTGCAGTAGTTTGCAATGCGAACTTTTATTCGCAAAGCGAATATTCGCTGGAAAGTTTGCAAAGTGAAATTTGGTCCCTTTTTCTACTGCCATAATTCAGGGAGCATTCGCTGGGAAGTTCGCAATGCGAACATTCGCTGGAAAGTTCGCAAGGCGAACTTAACAACAAACTAACCCTTATTTTGACCACAACTTCTGAACCGTAACTCGGATTGACGCACGGTCGGAAACACTGGAAAGCTTATTCAATGCTCTATACAACAATGGAAAAATATCATTGCTTGAATACCTATAAAAATGAGAGAAAATCAATTAAACTCAATGATATTTACACTATACGCAATATATACACTATAACGTAAAGTAAACGTATTTACAAACAAAGCGGGGTTTATTCGAACGATATTGACAAAAAGTATCGATAAGTGCAACAAAACTTATATACAAAAATAGATATAATTTGCATTTATCAAAATCTCCCCAACTTAAACTTGTTTGTCCTCAAACAAGAATCAAACAACTTAAAGAAACAGAGTGACAACCAAAGAATCACGAATCAACAGGTTTTGAAAAACGGAAACAAATGAATGGTTCAAATGAAAAACGGTACACGCAAAGTAAATACTTACCACTAAACTACGACGATAACATAGTCACGAAACAAATGCAAAATACAAAAATCATGCCAAACATCCTAAAACAACACAAGTTCAAACGTGAATCACACCTAGCAAAAACAATCATCGGTAGATGAAAAACACAAAATGAGGTATATTTCACTCACACAACAATCTTGGAAACAAAAGACTAAATTATGCAATCATCCACAAATTCACGTTGAACATACAAAGGCAAGAATCAAAAGGGCTTTCAAGGTTGTAGCGTGGTCGGGTAAACAAACAAGGGGCAATTTCTAAAGGTAATTGAAACAAAAACTTGCCTAAACCTAAGGGAGTGATCAACTCACAAAGACTCAAACACAAAATTCCAATCAACTTCTTCCAAAATCCAAAGTGTTACACAAAACACAATACTTATTTAGCACAATTACTTTAACTCTTTTTGTTTCCTTTCTCAAGGATTTTCTTTTTCTTTCCCTTTTTTTTCTTTTCTTTTTCATATTTTTCTCTTTTTCTTCTTTTCTTTTTCAACCTCATAGAAACCAACCAATGAGTAAATAATCATTCTCTCCCCAACTTGAATTCAACCACATCATCATGTGAATATTCCCTACTTTCTAAGGCAAGGTAACAATTCATACAACAACACAAAGTTGAGGATTCAAGAAAAAACAATCAATCAAAATCCATTCAAAAAGTGAATTCAATACTCATAGACAAGCATTAAGTTCAAACAACATGGATAATGATAGAAAGGCCCAAAGGGGTTACGAATGATCACACGCTCACAAGGTGAATGACTATTTGGTTAGGTAGTTGTGCCCAAAATGAAACAAAATGCCTTGATCCTTTTCATGCTTTCATATAATCAACACAAACAAAAGATTAAGCATAATAAAATCCAGTTAGAACAAGAATGTTGGTACTCCGCGCATATATGAACAATGGAAAGATACCTCACAAAAAGGTTGGGAACTAAAGTGATTCACATCAAGAACAAGTATACAAAAGAATGAATGGCATGGAAGTTTGTAAAATGCCTAAGTATCATGAATATGCTAAAGTCTAGAAAGCGATAAACACATACCTTGGACGTGTACAAAACTTAACAATATCATTACCATACATCCGCAAGTTGAAATGATCAAACTTGGAACATCACCTTAAATTTCCTCAATCTACTCAAAACAAGCTCTTAGACAAACACAAAAACTATTAATATAAACAAACTAAAAGACTGGATGAAATCGGATTAAACAAGTTGTAAAGTGAAGATTTGAGAATTTTACGAACAATTCGAGTACAACTTGTTTAATGAAAGTTCACCACACTACCTAAGCTAGAATGAAAAAGTAATAACGAAACAAAAAATGATAAAACATGCTCATTTTACGTCGTAAGATCGACGCCTTTACAATGCTTAGCAAGTAACTTCCTCCCTTCATGCCATGGTGATGCCTCACCGCGCAAACCCAAAGCAAGTGTCCTAACCAAAGACTTAAACAAACGTTACGGGAATAAAATATACAAGTATCAGTATAAACAAGTGAAAATATACAATATGTACGATATCTAAAAACTCAAAAACAAAGAAACTATCGCAATGCGATTAAATAAAAACCAATCCCCAGCAACGACGCCATTTTGTTGGAGCGGTAAAGCGGCAAGCAACAAAAAGATTAGGAAGTATTTTTCCAGGAATTTATCGTGTCATCAGAGATCGGTGTTATTGAACTGTCGTTCGACAATTTAAATGTTAAAGAGTTTGGTTTAAAATGTTTCAAACATAGAAACAGAAAAGTAAATATCAACATAAAAAGAATTCATTAATCAGAGAGAAGAAACTTATCCGGCATGCATATAATCGACTCCTCACAAACTTAAACTTACCGACCAGTTATACTCAACCTATAATACTCCTCAATATCATTCAGCATCGCTTACAACAGTGTCCATCTCTAACACACTGAGCTGAGAGAACAACCCTGTTACCCTCGTCGACACTCTCGCACTCGACTCAAGATACGGAGGCATTAAGCTTCGACACCCATAAAGATTGTTAGCTCTAAATCTATCTCTAGCATTCAGAAACTAACAAATAATCATCCCTAATCAAGGTTTACGCTGTTTATCTCTAACACAACCCAAACCCCGGGCATAAAGCAAAAATCAAGGACAATTATCGATAAAGATTTGTAAAGCAGATTTTATACAACGCCATGGGCGACAACTATACATGAGTTCAAAGTAAATACATATACTACAACCCAACAAAGAAGAAATACACAAAGAAGAAGAGAAATAAACCAAACATCTTGCGGTTTGTCAACGCCGGTCGATGAGAAATCCACCCCGGATCATCCGTGTGCAAGCTTCAATGTTGTTTTCTAAGCTAATCTACTGAAAAATGAATTTGATGGAGTTGGGAGCAAAAATCCCCAAAACCATAACCTAAAAAATGAATGAAATGACTTATATAGTGTGTCAAAATCCGTCAAGTTCGCAGTGCGAACTTTTATTTGCAAAGCGAACTCCAAAAATTGGCACTTAAGTGCCTCAAAATAGCTAAACCCCCCCTGCTTTTCTGCAGAAGTTTGCAATGCGAACTTTTATTCGCAAAGCGAATATTCGCTGGTTTGGTCCCTTTTTCTACTGCCATAATTCTGGGAGCATTCGCTGGGAAGTTCGCAAAGTGAACTTGACAGCAAACCAGCCCTTATTTTGACCACAACTTCTGAACCGTAACTCGGATTGACGCACGGTCAGAAGCGGTGAAAAGCTTATTCAATTCTCTATACAATAATGACAAAATATCATTGCTTGAATACCTACAAAAATGAGAGAAAATCAATTAAATTCAATGATATTTACACGATACGCAATATATACACTATAACATAAAGTAAACGTATTTACAAACAAAGTGGGGTTTATTCGAACGATATTGACAAAAAGTATCGATAAGTGCAACAAAACTTATATACAAAAATAGCTACAAGTTTCTCTTATCAGTTGGAGTACAAGATCACTGGTGACAAGTTCGTACACTAGGAAGTACAACATCTCTTGTTGCATCTGCTCAAGGATCTGTTCTTTGGAGAATGGGTACAATCAAGATAAGGAACTAGTGTTCTGTCAGATGTTGAAACATCTTGACAGTGGAGTATGTGCAGAAGCCTGTTGATTCAAGAAGTGAATCTCTGGTACCATACATCTTGGTACCATACACGTCCGTTACTGATATTCTGAATATCAGTTTGGTTGTTCTGCTCTTGTTTTAAAGTTGTGCAGAGAACAATGTCTTGACATGTGTTAGGACATCTGCTATCTACTATGCCAGAATTTCAATGTTTAAGAATACGATGATTCTTTAAAAAAAACATTAACTTTAATTAAAATTATTTATGTTTTAAATTGGTAATATATTTTCTATAATAAAAATTGATTAACATTTTAATAAGAGATTAATTATTATATATTGTTAGTGTCAAAAAAAGTTACACAATTAATGTATAAAAACCATATTTATTATTTTAAATATAATTAAAATAAAACTCCAAAATAATTTGAAATATGACGGTTATGATTAATAGATAGTGTTAAATGTCTTTTATATTATCAGTACAATAATATTTTTAAATAATGTTGTTTATTTGTAACTCTTTTTATTATTATTTTAGGAAAAATTACACGAGGTGTGATTTAAGTTATTTTATTGTAACAAGTGGGTCCTTTAAAATTAGTTTACTATAAGTTAACTAACGTATGCATCGTTACTCTTTTTTTTACAAATTCCGTTTCAAAAACAATTATGTGGCACTAACAATGTTGACATGGAATGAAATAGTCAACCTTGAATCGTGCTTCCCCAATAAAACCGTGACACGTAGCTTTTGAAGAGAGACAAAAAATTTGGAAAATTATGAATTTCCACCATTGTTATATTACTCTTCTCTCTAATTGTTCTTTCATGGCTTCAGAACTTTACAATTGTGTGTAACGTAGATAGAGAAAGAGTCGTCTTTGAGGATCTTAGATGGAGGAGATACTGGCATGGCTGGTCTGTATTAATGGCTATTATGTGTAACTGGTGCGTGTCGAGGGTACTAACGTGACCGTCGAGCTGAGACTGCAAGTATACAACTGTTCGCATAGTTTTAAATAAGGTTGTCGAACCCACAGGAAAGGGATAATCAAACTAATGCAATCTAAAGTTGAAGTGTAAAGCTAATGCTAAGAGTTTACGGAATTTGCACGGAAAGGGGAAATTACTAATTCTAGAGGTTTTAGGAAATAATACTAAAATAGAGTCCAGAATGTGGATTCCGCGTACTCCTCCCGAGGCTGGTAGGTACCTAAAAATTGGTTAGAAATAGTGGTTGCGGTGTGTGCTCTGTGTGCTCTGTGACTCGGACCTGGGATGTCAGCATTGGCACGGGGGCCAGGCTGGTGTGCAAATCCCATGGTCTCAGCATAAGCCCTCTCTCTAGCTTCATCATCTAAGTTCGGGGCCTCCGTATCAAATAGCCAATTCGTGCTAACGCGCACATTAATGCGCAAAGCACATGGTAAATCTGCACTCCTCACCTCCTTTTTCCTGATCATAAGTCTGTACTTGCCGCTTGTCACATTCTTGATAAGTCGCATATTGCGATAGTAATCTAAATCAACAAAAGGGGCGGCCAATTCTTCGAGGGCAGCCAACTCAGGTTTTAGTCCTAGAGCCATATCAATGGAGGTAATCACTCCTCCTACACAGATGTGACCATATGACCGGCTAGCAACAGAAGAAAGGCGAGCCAATAAGAAAGGTGTGGGATTGACCTTTGTCTCCGACAATGCACATTGAATGAAAAATAAGTCTTTAGAATTCACATTCCCTGTGTTTTCTCTCCCAAAGATAGTGTTTGCAAGAACGCGATGGAAGTACCTAATCGCTGGGTTGTGGATGGAAGTGGCTTTTAGACCTTCCCATGAGGTAACGGTCTTGCCAGTGATTTGGCGCCAGAAGCCTAAGGCTTTGGCTTCCCACTTGCTTTCGAGCGGTGCCAGACAAGCGTACTCTTCCCCACTCGAAAACTAAAAAATCTCTCCTATCCTCTCTAGTGGCAGCGAATAATCTCTATTGAGCATCCTAAAAATCGTGATACCAGTGGTATAGGAGAGGCCATGCAAGTATTGCAATGAACTCAAGAACTCATAGGTTAGTCTAGTAAAAGTATGGATCAGATTAGAGAAAAAGTGAGATAAGCCTACATTATTCAGCATCCAGTTGATGTTGTCGAACAATCCTAATGCATGGACAGTATCGATATGAGCATAACGTGTGGCTTTGACAGGTCTTTTATGGATTTTGTGAAAAATAGCCCTCTGTCTCTCGCCAAGGATACCTTCGGGAAATTCGATTCCCATGTAATCAATGTCGCGAGCAACTCTAGGAGGCATTATGAATTTTTTTTTCTGAAAGGTTCGGAGAGTTTGGAAACTAGAACAGAGAGTAAGAAAGTTTGAGAATGTTGTTGATGATGATGAGGAATGGGGTTTGGATGGTTTAAATAGAAGGAAGAATGGTATATGAGTGGTTAGGGGTTAATGGGTAGTTATTTGGGTGGTTACTGATGTGTAGGGAAGTTGGAAGGGTTTCATTTGAAATCCGCGCGTTTTCTGCAACAGAATACGTGCAGAAAACTCTGCAAGTTTCGTCTTCATGGCGAACGCCATTAAGCACATGGCTAACGCCATGTGTTTAACATTAAAAATTTGAAATTGAAGAGACTGATGGCGAATGCCATCATGCCATGGCGAACGCCATTAAGCAGAATTGCGCATAATTCAGTTTTTAGCTAAGAAATAATCTATTTTTGGGTTTTTTAATAATTAAAACACACATACATCAGTCCCACTGTAGAACGAGATTAAGATTGCAGAAAAATAAAATAAACATTAAAATTTACGAAACAATAAAAGAAACATAAACGAGAAATAACATTAATTCAAAAACTATAACATCATGTCTTTGCCGACGAATCGACAATACAAAGAATGAAAATTACAACCGAAAATACAATAAAAGCCAGAATAAACTAAATCATAAAAGCAACAAGAACTCCATCGGTACAAATCATAGCTCATTTGCTAAAGTTCCTGGTGAAAGAATGGACTTGCTGGAATAAATGGTCAAGTTGTTCATTAGTGAAATTCTGGCAATGAAGACAGCAGATGTCCTAACACATGTCAAGACATTGTTCTGTATGAAAATTTAAACACAGAGGCACAACAGGAGACTGATACCTTGAATATCTGAACTATAAAATCACAGATGTTACGACATTTGATCCAACATGTTTATCATGAACCCTAACAGAAAAGTAAATATGTAGAATGATAAAGAACACAACAATTGTTAACCCAGTTCGGTACAAATCACCTACATATGGGGGATACCAATCCAGGAAGAAGACTCCACTATCTGTAGAACTGTTACAAAGCTAAACTCCCCCGTTTACAACTTCATATCCTAATATCTACCCAATGAAGACTTTATCAAAGAACAACCTCTTTGATACGAGATACCCCACTCACTTCCCTTAATCACCAACTGTGATTTCTACATCATCCCTGTCAAGCATACTTGACAAACAAGCTAACTCGCCCTCGGATTTGCTTAAAAGCTTCATCCAAGAACAATACACAATCCAATACCTCAAGGCTTATGGATCTATGTGACACCTATATCTTCCACAATGCATAAACTGCTACAAAGGGAGACTTACAACCTAGAAAGCCAACGACTTTCAAAACCCTAAACCCTTGTTTCTTACGCAAGAGAACTAGGTTACAAAAGGCATATGAAATCCTAGGTCTAAGTCTTCTATTTATAGGCTTCCGTTTCCTTGGGATTTCTATCTTTGGTCCTTGATCCACTCTTGCGGTTGCTCCTTGAATCTTACAACATATATAAAACAAATTTAAATCAATTTGTTATAACAGTCCAGGATGTCGAGTCTTCAAGTTGAGATATCTCCTTCGACATCTTTGTTCTTTGGCAGAATTCTTCAGCTCTGGTCTTTATGTTGAAACATCTCCTTCAGCACTGAGTTTTCCCAAAATTTTGTCCAAAATATTTGAGCTTTCAATCTCCACCTTTTTGGAAAATTTTGGCTAAAACTTTTTGTACAATAAAGTCAGGATTCTCCTGAATTTGTGTCAACCTGAATAACCAACTCATAAGTATTAACTTAAGACTCCTGAGACTCCAGAGATCCTAAATTAATTTTTCCTTATGTTGATGTTCATGAGGAGGAGAATAAAACTCCCCCTAAACACATGATTGTGTTCTTAACTCAGGACACAAGACACAAACGAAGTTGAGGTACCAGGCTTTTCTCCCCCTTTTTTTTGCCAAAAATTGACAAAAAAAAATTAATGATGCCATGAGGACACACATCTTGAGCCAAAAGTGACCAAGGCTTTCCTATAAATACCCAAGCGGCCTTCATAGGAATCAATGAGCCAAGAGAAGATCATTAATAGTAGATGAGACTTTACCAACATCGAGAGTGCACCAGCCAAGAACTCTTTGACTGTTTCTTCTATAAGGAGCATCGTCCAAAGATTTTGCAAAGCCCGAAGAACATGTTTTGCACATGCACATATTCCACAGTCCAAGGTACACCATCCATAATGACACAGTTACCTCAAAAGCATGTTTTTAACTATGTCCTGACATCATGTCAGACAATGTTTATCAAAACTTCTGTATTGATCCATAACCCCCACAGTCTGCAGCCGCAGGGCAATGTCAAGACATTCTTGACATCTCATCTTCAAAATAATCACAGTTTGCTTGAAGCACAACACAAACTTAATTTAGAACTGCACCCTTGCAGTAATACATCTTAGATCAAAGAGAAAATCCCCTATCAAAGATAACCAATGCTCCTCCAATGAACACTTATGCTAATGAATGGAAAACATGATACGCATCTTCATGTCTTCAAGAGCGCACCCTCTGTCCAACCTACCTGCTGAACACAATCATCAACTCCACTTATTGGTTCTTCTGAGAAGAACCAATAATCACTCATACATGAACACCAACATGCTTCCTATGAGGACTCATTAGGCCCACCAACCTAAATTAACAAATTATTGGATTAAGATCAAAGCTCCATTGACCCCCCTCTTCCAGAAACTATCCATACACCAAACGAATTCCTCTTGAATTCTCATGTATAGATCTCCTTGTTCCCTGAGATAAAAACCAATTGATCTGGAATGATCCATATTCCTTAAAGAGATACCATACCTCTTAGTTTGTTTTCTTCCAACGGTGTCAGATACCGTATACATGCTTTTGAACTTCACAGCTGCCAAACTGATCCACTTCTCTTTAGCATGACTTGCCAATAGGGGCGTTATCCCCTCTATAAGCTTTTCATCCGACCTTAGCAAGCTCAGTCAATAGATAGACACTCAACAATCCAAGACAATCATTCCTTCATCATTCTCTCGTATGATAACCTAGAATACTTCTAATCAACTGGTGAATATCTAGATTCAGACTTCCATGCAATCAACACATGATCCACTTCAGTCTTCTCTACACCATTCTTCCAAGGAAGTTCTTCTACTCAATCATTCTCCCATATGACAAGATAGATACTCCTTAGACACAATGTAGGCAACAAGTTCCTAGACCAGAACTTAAGAATACTCCTCCAAGGAAAACCAACCCAAAAATGTTCTAACATCAGCTAGGACATCCTTCACACATCATAGACACCACACACCATGGTTCTTTATATGCTCCACCACTGGACTTACCATCTGCATAGTAATCCAACTAAAGATCTTCAAATAACACTGCGCCACCAGCTTGAACATAGAGAACTCCAGAAACCCATAGAGAAATAAACTCTCATCCACCAAAAGAAGGCATACTTCCATCCTAGAACTTCTACCACAAGCTCCAAGAGAACCAGAACCTCCCTACGTTTTCAACTAACTACCCTTATGCACAAGAGCAATCAGTTTCAAGCATCCTGCTTGAATGCACACTATGAAACCAACCAAATGCCACCTTTTGATTGATCTCACTCTTCTTCAGAACTCCCACAAGATACACTGATCCACCAATGAAATCTGATCTTTAAGTCACATGAACTACTTGCACCATAGCAAGACATCTTGGATCCACCAAGCCTCTAGACATGTAACATCTTCTCAAACCACAGCTCCCGCATACTGTATGAGATAGACCTTTTGAAAGCATCCATAACTTCTATTCTCCTGTAGATCATCTTATCTTAAGCTGATGTGCCACATCATTAGCTGAGATTCTGATGTTAAGCTGGATGTCGGAACATTCTGATACGACATCCAACTGCTGAATTCAGCTCCACCTTCTGCCACTTAGAAGAACCTCTTCCCTATTACAGAACAAGAGTTCCATGCTCTCATAGACTTGATTCAACAACCAAGTTTGAGTAGGCAACCTCCATCCAGCTTTGAAACTCCAAAGACTTCACACCTGCCACGTCTGAATCTTCAGAAGATAAAGTAGTCCTAGACTACACCTTAGCGATACAAAAGAATGCCACTTTCTTTAGTAGAGCAGTCTGTACAAAGTCAGAGATAACTGCCACTTAACCTTGACCTTCAAAATGAGCAAGATCCCATGCTCCCAAGTACCTAGATCAGAAATAACCTGATCCAAGCTGTGCGACCACCAAATGTTTCTAATAACCACTTGAACACACCTGCTGCACTCCAATACTCTTAGATCAGAAATAAACTGATCCAAGAACTAACCATCAAGATTATGATGTCTATATCTTCATCTTTAACAGCATCAAAGTCCAAACCAGTTTCTTGCCAGGAAACTCTCCAGAGATCACATGCTTCTGTCACACCAGACTGAAGCCCATTCTTAGGTCAATACCCAAGACTAAAATAGATGCTAAAGCATATGCAGTACCCCTCCCATGATTCTGCACAAACTCTGATGATGAGATGTTCCAACATCTTGTTGAACATCAGCAATCTTGACTTTCAAGGATAATCAATTAAATACTTGTGAATTCCACAAATAGTAATAGATGTTAAATCCTTGTACAATTGTCATACCCCAAATTTTGACCACTAAGATTTCCCATCATTGTGAAAATCATCATCACAATATGGATGAACCACCATACCTCATTAGTATCCCCAAAGATGGGTGAACTTTCACTACAATCAAAAGATTAGGGTTTCAAGCCCTCTCAGAATTCTTAGACAAAAGGTCAATTAAGGAATGACATGATCTTCAACTTGTATAACCTCTCAAACACCCACAAAGGATCAAGAGGACTCCAACATCAATAATCAAGCACAAGGTTGCAACATTCCAAGTGGATTAAGCCTCAAGATTGCCCGTGTCACCAAATTAGGGTTTTGGTCGACCAGGTGGAAATTTTACTCTGGACATGAGCCAATGCTTCAAAGCATAACCCAAGATACTCAAAGGGACCTCATGGACCCAATCATCAAGTCAATTTAGCCTCAGGGGATGCATTTACCAGAAATCAGGAATTAGGGTTTCTTGACCTAATTCACCCCTAAGTTGACTTTTGGGACAAAACATGAGCCAAGACCTCAAGACATGATTTGAGGGTCTCCAATAAACCACATTGATCCATTTGCAACAATGGATTGATCCAACAAGCTTGATCAACAAGTTTCATTTTCATCTGGACCACAATTAGGGTTTTGAGGAAAAAGTCAACTGTATCTTTGACTTTTGACCCATGCATGCTCCCAGACCTTGGGACATGACTCAATACACCCTATAACACCCATGGAACATGTCCACCAAGTTTGATTTAGGTCAAGGACTTGATTTCATAAAGGATTGCATAGTTTGGAATTCATCAGATAAAAAGTCAACTGTGCACAAAAGTCAAAGTTTGACTTTTTGAGATTTTTTCACAATTATGGTTCCTTGACCCTAAAATGATGTTAATGTGTGATTTGAATCATCATTCATCAAGAAAAATCAAAGAAAGTGGGATAACTTGTAAAAGGGGTAACCATAAAAACTTAGAAATTTTTCTATGTTATGAAATAAAGTGGCTAAGGTACCAACTTTCAAGGATCATAACTTGAGATCCAAGCATGCATTTTGGCTGATCCAAAGAGGGATTTGTAGCTCTCATGGCATACTTTAAAAGTGTCAACTACACCTCATTCTAATTCATCATGGATTTTGAGTTATGGTTGGATCAAAATGGATGAAAACCTAAAGTTGACATTTTTCAACACTTACCAAAATCTGCCTTGTAATTTCAGCAAGAATGTCCCAACTTCAAGGATGTTTTTCTCCATGATCCAAGTTGAACCAGGTTTAGGGTCAAACATCAAAGTTGGAGTATGTCATCTCACCTTTCCAAAAAGTCCTAGAACACCTATTTATCATTATCGAGCAGAAAGTTATGATCTCTGCAAAAGGCATTGATAAAACAGAATTTTCATGACAACTTTTAGGACAGATTTGATCACACAAGTTCAAGGTTATTTTTGACAACTTTACAAGTCTTATCTTCACAAACCTTGAACATCAAAGTTGAAGTACATCATCTCAGCTTTCCAGAAAGTCCTAGAACGTCCATTTATCATACTCGAGCAAGGAGTTATGGATTTTACAATAAGGCTTGTTGCAATTGAATTTTTCAGGACAGATTTGCACATTTCTTGTGCCACACGAATTTTCAAGCCTTGTCATCATTTTGGACACATCTAAGGATCAAATCCAAGGGGGATGATCTGATCCATGAGCCTCCCAAGTCCAAGATTCCACAAATAGCATGCCAAACCTAGACAACCCTAAAAGAGGGACAAGACTCCAATTTTGGTTTGGAGCATTTAATGGATGCTTAGAGGTGGCATGAACTGAGCTTCCTCCAACTGAATTCAGTCAAGATTCATCCAACAACTAGGGAACCAAAGGCCTGTGCTCTAACCTCTAGTCAATGGCTAGAGGAGACTTGGATTTTCATTGATCAACATTTGCCAAACCTCTGCTGCAGCCACCATTCACTATTGCTTGCAAAACAAACTTGCTCTACTATAAATAGAGCTCATTTATGCTCAGTTTGAGTACACCAAAGCCATCAAACAGATGCTTTCCTCAAATTCTCTCTTTCACTCCAAAATGCCTTCTTTAGTAAGGTAATTCTGAGTTTTTGAGTTAGAGAGCATTTCCATCATAAATCATGATCCAAACACATCCAATATGTCATATCTAAGTTGTCCAAACCCTCACAAGTGACCTATAACACCAAAATCACAAAGTCACCTCTCAAAACCTCAAAATTGGACTTTTTTTTTGCATTTTTCAAGCCATGTCTTGATTTAGTCACTTTCCAAACCAGATAAGACCTCAAACACACTCCAAATATCATCCTTGAACTGTCCCAAATGGCCCCCCCCATCTGGAACACTATTTGAGAGAGTTGGCATTTTGGCCACTTTTGCCCATTTTGCAAGAAAGTGCTCAAACTTGCTCCAGAGGTTTCCAGCTGATTCCAACCATCCTAAAAGCTTCTAAGAGGTCATTTGAGGGTGTCCAAAGCATCAAATCATTTCTGGAACAAAGAACTTGGTAGGTTGCACAAAATCTCCAAAAAAAGAGGTAAGCACCACAACTTGATTTCTTTGAATCATGCTTTCCTTTGATGTCCACATACATGCATCATATTGAACAATTCTTGAAGCAAAAATGTAGTCCTTAATGTGTATGTTGTGATCCTCCTACTGTTTGCACTTTATCATGTTTATATGTGGAGTTTATCTTGTTTTAAATTAACAGTCCAGTTCTGGTTTTTCAATTCGTGTGCTTTGTATGTTGTGTTTAAGTGTGTATGAGTAATACCATTGGATTCCTTGAGAAAAATCGGTCAAGATAGGTTCTTACGGATTTTAATTTCGTTAAAAATTGAGAGAGTTATGCGTGTTGGAAATTTGACGAGAAACGACGTCGAAAACTCAATAGCAGTTCTGGTTTTTTGCATCGTGTGTTTTGTACGTCGAGTTTCAGTGTGTATGTGTGGTACCATTGGATTCCTTGTGAAAAATCGGTCAAGATAGGTTCTTACGGATTTTAATTCCGTTAAAAATTGAGAGAGTTATGCGTGTTAGAAATTTGACGAGAAATACGTCGAAAACTACAATAGCAGTTCTGATTTTTTGCATCATGTGTTTTGTACGTTGAGTTTCAGTGTGTATGTGTGGTACCATTGGATTCCTTGCGAAAAATCGGTCAAGATAGCTTCTTACGGATTTTAATTCTGTTAAAAATCGAGAGAGTTACGCGTGTTGGAAATTTGACGAGAAACGATGTCGACAATTAGGTGCAGTTCTGGTTTTTCAGTTCGTGTGTTTTGTACGTTGAGTTTCAGTGTGTATGTGTGATACCATTGGATTCCTTGCGAAAAATAGGTCAAGATAGGTTCTTACGGATTTTAATTTCGTTAAAAATTGAGAGAGTTATGAGTGTTTGAAGTTTGATAAAAAATGTGTTGAAAACTAAAGTTTCAGTACTGGTTTTTGCCCCATAAGAGATGTCGAAGATGATGTTGTGACATATTTC
This sequence comes from Lathyrus tuberosus, assembly GCA_022829125.1. NCBI lineage: Eukaryota > Viridiplantae > Streptophyta > Magnoliopsida > Fabales > Fabaceae > Lathyrus > Lathyrus tuberosus. The sequence goes on from JALAZF010000441.1 coordinate 141,196, forward strand.
CTCTTTTTTTTTTTATTTTCAAAACTCAACCAATTCTTTTACGTAGCAAAAATCATCATTTTCCAATTTTGATTTACACACTTCTTATTCATACTCCATAATATTTTAATCCACAAAAAATCACAAAATATATTATTTTTAGATTATTTTTAATATATTTAAAAATATTGTTTTAAATTGTTTTAAATGCTTTTAAAATGATTTCTTTTTCTTGATTTTTAAAATCAAAATGATTTTAAATATTCATGTGGATAAAATACTTTTTCATAAACCTTAATCATTGTTTATAACATGATTAATGATTTTATTTGATATTTTTATCATTTTTTACTTGATTTTTCTTTGAAAAATGCCTTTAAAAAATGAAATTGGGGTTTCTTTGATTTTCACCCTAACAAATCTTTTTCAAACACTTTTGGGCCTCTAATAGAGTGTAAGTCACACCCTTTTTGTAAATAAAATGTTTTGGGCCTCAGATATTATATAAGTCCCTCTGTACATTTACAAAGTTCGGCGCGATCGTCGCCTTTTAACAAAAAAAGACTATTGGGCTTCTCCTTGAGCTATAAGTCCCATTTCTTTTCATTTTAAAACCTTTGGGCCTCTAATAGAGTGTAAGACCCAACCCTTTTTGTACATAAAAAATATTTTGGGCATCAGTTATTGTATAAGTCCCGATACGTTAAAAATCTCGGCACGATCGCCAATTTTCAAACAAAAAACCCATTGGGCCTCTCCCTGAGTTGTAAGCCCCATCTTTTGTACAAAAATACACTTTCGGCCTCTAATAGAGTGTAAGACCCAATCCCCTTTTAACCAAAAACCTTTTTGGGCCTCAGATATTGTATAAGTCCCTCTGCGTTAAAAGAAAAATCTCGGCGCGATCGCCAATTCAAAATAAAATCATTTTTGGGCCTCTCCTTGAGCTGTAAGCCCCATCTTGTTGTACAAAAATACTTTTGGGCCTCTAATAGAGTGTAAGACCCAACCCTTTTTTTTTTAAAACCAAATCATTTTTGGGCCTCAGATATTGTATAAGTCCTGATACGAAAATATCGGCGCGATCGCCATTTTCAAACTGAAAATCATTTGGGCCTCTCCTTGAGCTGTAAACCCCAACCATTTTTCTTTCAAAGCACTTTCTCCTTTGATTTTGAATATACTGTTGTTTTCAATTTTTCCATGTTGAACAACTAACCAAACATCATGGAAGCTCTACAACCGAGTAAGTGTTTATGCGCTTTCATTTACCGCTTTCATATGTATATAACTGTACTATGGGGCTGTTTCACTGTAAGTCTTCTTTCAGAAACTCATATCAACTGTGTAATAATAGTATATATATTTAGAGTTTCCCCGGCAAATACGTCTAGAACTAGACAGAACCTCGATTGTTTCAACAGAGCCTAAACAGTAAAGAACTTTTTAGATAACTAGATCTAAGAAATCTCCCCCTTGAACAGTTCATATACAGAAGGACATTGTTCCAAGTGAAACCCCTTCTGGAACTGTTCATCAGCCTCCTCTTGGGCTTAGTGCAAGGACCCATAAGCTTCCTAGAAGCATCCCGCCTCCTCTTGGGCGTTGTACAAGGACCCTATGGCTTCTTAGAAGTTTTCACAGCCTCCTCTTAGGCTTCGTATAATGATTCTTCCCCCGGGAAGATAGCCTCCTCTTGGGATTCGTACAAATTGTCCCTCGACTTCTTAAAAGTTTCCAGCCTCCTCTTGGGCTTCGTACAAATTGTCCCGACGACCTCCTAGAGGTATAGGAACATAAATTAGTCATCTTAATAGAACAGTCTTTCAAAGAGTCTAGATCTTTCTACCGTGAACGTACTACTACTGTTTATTTAAGCATAGTACAAAAGATAAAACTCTAGACTTGGACAGTCTAATCTCCTTGAGTCTCGAAGGCATTCTCAAGTAGGGAGAAATACCCGTAGACTTGGACAGTCTCAAATACCTTTTGGATTTCCCATTTCCTTAAAGAACAGGAAATAACCCTGATCCTCTGACCAATCCCAAAGCACAACCTTACCTTTAATCAGTCTCTTTATAAGAACCGATTTTCTCTTAACCAACATACTGGACCTATCACTCAACTGAAACAGAACTTTTTAGCCTCCATCTCGGGCTTCGTACGATATACAAAGACTATCTTGTTGAGTCAAACCTTTTAGCCTCCATCTCTGGCTTCGTACGAGATACAAAGACTCTCTTGTTGAGTCAAACCTTTTAGCCTCCATCTCGGGCTTCGTACGAGATACCAAAACACTCTCTTGTTGAGTATAAAAGGCTCTCTTGTTGAGCCAATCTCCCTTTCAGCCTCCATCTCGGGCTTCGTACGAGATACAAAAACACTCTCTTATTGAGTGTAAAAGGCTCTCTCGTTGAGTCAATCACCTTTTAGCCTCCATCTCGGGCTTCGTACGAGATACAAAAACACTCTCTTGTTGAGTATAAAAGACTCTCTTGTTGAGTCAATCACCTTTTAGCCTCTATCTCGGGCTTCGTACGAGATACAAAGACTCTCTTGTTGAGTCAAATCCCTTTTAGCCTCCATCTCGGGCTTCGTACGAGATACAAAAACACTCTCTTGTTGAGTCAAACCTTTAGCCTCCATCTCGGGCTTCGTACGAGATACAAAAACACTCTCTTGTTGAGTATAAAAGATTCTCCTATTGAGTCAACCCTTTTAGCCTCTCTCTCGGGCTTCGTACGAGACACATAAAAACTCCCTCTTGTTGGGCCAATAGCCTTCTCTTAGGCTTTGTATAAGGAAAACCCCGGTTGAGTCAATCAACCTTTCAGCATCAATCTGTGCCTCGCTCACAGTATACAAACATCAACAACTCCTTCATCTAATTGCTGTAAGCGGCAAGCCTCTGGATTATTTACATTCACGCCACTATCCCTCTTTTAGCATGAGAAATTCCTAAGGAAAGATAGCATTGCTCTACACTGAGTTAAAGTCTTCTCCTTCAGGTTAAAAATCCCCTATAAAAGAAATTATGGCATTGCTGGATTCACATATCCCAGTTAAAGTAATTCTCCTTTATAATCAGTCACCCAACAGTTGTGACAAACAGACCCCCTTTAGAGATGACAAATTCTCTCTAAAGTCAAAACCCTTTAGCTTTACATCTTGGGCTTTGAACAAGATACAAATAGACCCTTCAGCTTCATATCTTGGGCTTTGAACAAGATACAAACCACCTTCAACTTCACATCTTGGGCTTTGAACAAGATACAAATCACTTTCAGCTTCACGTCTTGGGCTTCCAACAAGACACCAAAACGACTTTTTCCTCCCATAGAATAGGAGGAACTACGATCGCTCTGATTTCCCTGTTTCGGTAAACGGGAATACGTAGGCATAAAATTGAAAGAAAAAATCTTAGCGAGCACACTAATCCAAAACCCCAAATCCCGTACCTTCATACATCAATAAAAAAGTATCGGTCCTAGCATCCTAACAAAATTCCCCATGCATAGTCCCAGTGTTTCGTTCTAAATCAAGTAAGAAGAAAGAGGCCCCATCACCATATAGCATCCGTAACCTAACAGACCGCTGTTTAAACTCAGTATGCAAGCAGGGTTAATTGGAGACATCTATTTCCCTTCCTTAGTCAGCTCAAAAGGATAAAAAATGCATCGACCTGTAGTAACCCCAGAGCGACAGTGCTTAAGAACCACGTCCCAAAATCGCTCGCTACAGAAAAGTGGCGCCCACCGTGGGGCTTCCTTATTTCTTTCTTACAATTTAAACCTTGGACAAGTCATGGTGACTTCCCTAGGGACTTCACTGGGGATAAGACTTCTTTGACTTCACTAGGATCTTAGGTCAAAACCTTTAAATTGGGAAGGTACCACAGAATGGCGACTCCGCCGGGGAGCCATTTTCTGTCAGGAACATAGGATTCATAGCTCCTAAAAAGTCTAGGACATTAGGACAAATATATATACTGCTTTTCCTAATTGATATCTGTGTTTATTTTTCTGCTAATGGGAATACGTGTGATGCCGCATGTGGAAAGATTGAGTATATACCTAGGAAAAACCTCTTTTAGTAGTGCGGAAGCTATCGGAAATAGTTGTCACGCGATACTACCCTCTTCTGAAGGTTCTTCGAAATAACATCACCTAGCACGGTTCCCGGCCCGCTGGTGTTATCTCGACAAGAACTGATGATTTTGAGAGGCAGGTACAAAAATCACTAGTATAAACCTTTGGGATGGGTAAAGCCTTGACTTCATGACATCGACCCTTTGAGCCCATGTTTTTTCTATGTTTTTGTGTGCTGCATTCATGCATTCATTTAAAAAAAATTAAAACATTCAAAAAAACTTCTCTTCTAGTCTCTCTTTTTCAAATTAAACTAAGACAATGATTGCAAATGTCAGAGAAAAAGGATTGCGCTCATGGATTTCGGTAGAAGGAAAACTCATAAGTACACCTTCAAGGTTCCAAAACTAGAGGATTTGAGAGAATTAGCAAGAATAATCATAAACGTTGACGCTTTCAGAGCTAAGTACGGAGGTCTGCTACCTCTATTAAGGGGTCCAGGTAATTGAAAGAAGCATGGAGGCACTCGTTCAGTTTTACGATCCGGTCTATCATTGTTTCACATTTCCGGATTACTAGCTCGCACCAACGCTGGAGGAGTATTCTCATCTGATCGATTTACACATTACTGATCAAGCTCCCGTTTCTGGATTGGAAGAAATGCCAAGGGGTCAGACCATTGCAAGAGCAACTTATTTGGACGAGTCAGAATTCAGGACTCACATGACCACTAAGGGTGGCATCCAAGGTTTGCCAGCCCAATTCTTGATAAAGAAAGCTCTGTACTTTGCTAGTATAGGGAACATGACTGCTTTTGAAAGCATCTTTGTTTTACTCACCTACGGGTTATTTCTGTTTCCCAACATTGATAACTTCGTCGATATCAACGCCATTAAGGTTTTTCTCATTGGAAACCCTGTACCGACTTTGCTTGCGGATGCGTATCATTCTGTACACTTAGGGAATTTGTACAGCGGAGGAATGATCACGTGTTGTGTACCCCTGCTATACAAATGGTGTATCTCCCATTTGCCTAAATCTGCTGCTTTTTAGGATCATAAGAGTGCCTTACGCTGGTCACAGAAAATCATGTCTCTCACCAACTCTGACATTGATTGGTGCAATAGGATTTATGACGGGATCAGGATAATTGATCGTTGTGGAAACTTCCCCAACGTACCCCTTATAGGAACTAAGGGAGGAATCAACTACCATCCGGTATTGGTTCGTCGTCAATTTGGATACCCAATGAGGCATGTCCTGCATAATGCTCATCTGGAAGATCTTTTCTTCAAGGAAGGAGAAAATGACAGAGCACTAAAGATGGAAATAGTGCACGCTTGGAAACATGTTCATAAGAAAGGACGAGAGTCTCTAGGAAAATCGGACTGTGTCTCGGTGGAGCCTTATCTCCACTGGGTACAAACTAGAGCTCTCAAGCTAAAGATGTCGTATCCTCGTCACGGAGTTCTTCCACCAAGGGAATCTGTCATGTACTTCATGAGTGAAACGGAAAAACTTCAGGTTACTCCAAACAAAGTTCAACAGGAGAGGAGGTCTTGGAAGAACAAGTACCGCATTCTCAATGTAGAGTGTACCAAAATACAGCAACTACTGAAAGAAAAGGATGCTCTGATCGAGATTTTAGAGCAACATGCTATGGATAATCAGGATGACCAAAGGAATTTGCTCGCTCCTCTCACTTGGAAAAGGAATGACAACCCGACAACGGCCCAAGAGCCCCGATCAAAGAAAAGGAAAGTACCAGAATCAGCACCCGAGTTCTCCTCAGAGAGGACTTGGGACCCATTAGCTTAGGTTTCTGTTTCCGCACCTTGTAATTTACTGTATTTCCATTTCCGCAATCCTTTGAATTCAATAAAATGGGGCTTCCCCACTGTTTGATATTTGCAATCTAATTGTCGATGTTTACTTTGAATAAACAAAACAATTAATATAATCATTGCATTCATCATTCTCACGTCACGTATTCTTCTTACCTACGAATCTCACGTTTGTGTCTCGATTCTAGAGTCAAACTGTCTCATTCGTACAATACTCGGGCCAATCGTCAGAAAAGGATGGATGATCTCGAGGAAGAGAACAGAGAGTTGAAAGAAGAGATCGACGCTCTAAGAGAGGATATGAGAAAGCTTCGTAACGACATGCAAGCCATGGCAGAAGCTCAGCTACAAAGAACTGTGATCTCAGAGATCACCTTGATGCCCATAGTGGAGAAGTATGATCCTAGGTATCAAATGCCGAAAGATCGTCCCTGGGGCATGCCTGTTAACAATATCCCGGAAGGATATGTTCCGCGGATCACTGAAGATCAGGGAATCATAGCAGAAGCCGTTGGGCCTGAAGGTTACAAACTTCGGGAAAGCGAGGATGCCAGAGGCATAATGAGGACTCCTGAAGGTTACAAACTTCGGGAAGCGCCAAGATTCACTGTCATAGTCATGCCGCCCCCCCTATGGTGTACACTGTCTCGGAAGGACTGATTCCCTAGATACCTTCTGGTGGAAACGAAAGCATGTTCGATAGAATGAACGGGTTCCAGGAACGGTTCCTGGAAATGCAGAAAGAACTGCAGGCTATTCGCGGTCAGGATCTATTTGGAAAGGACGCCGCGAACCTCTGCATGGTCCCCAATGTGAAAGTTTCGCACAAGTTCCAAGTGCCCGACTTTGAAAAGTACAAGGGTAACTCTTGCACTCAGAGTCACTTTGTGATGTACGCTCGGCGAATGTCAGCTCAGACAGAGAATCAGGATCTACTGATTCACTACTTCCAGGATAGTTTAACCGGTGCTGCATTAAAATGGTATATGGGTTTAAACCGCGCCACGATTAGCACTTTCAGAGATCTCGGCACTGTCTTCGTCCAACAATATAAATACAATTTAGACATGGCACCCGACAGAGATTAACTTAGATCAATGTCACAAAAGGACAAGGAAACCTTTAAGGAGTACGCTCAGAGATGGCGTGAAATTGCCGCTCAGATCTCTCCACCTCTTGAGAAAAAAGAGATGACAAAGATTTTCTTAAAGACCTTGAGCTCATTTTACTACGACAGAATGGTTACCAGTGCGCCCAGTGACTTCACTGAGATGGTGGGCATGGGAGTTCGTCTTGAGGAAGCTGTCCGAGAAGGATGTTTAGTTAAAGACGCTGGATCATCATGTAGTACAAAACGATACGGTAGTGCTCTCCCTAAGAAAAAACAGCAAGATATTGGGAATATCTCTCTCGGAAAGCAAAGGCGACATTATCAACCAGTAGCAGCTGTAACTCCTGCTATCAACCCTACGCCTGTTTCTACGTATCAACCTCAGGTTGTGCAGAGCCAACCTAATAAACAGCAATCTCAGCAAAGGATACAACAACCTCTTTAGCAGGCTCTTCCTTCGTACAATCATAATCGTACAACGCGACCACCAGGGTTCGACCCTATACCAATGTTGTATGCATAATTGTTTCCGTTACTACTGCCTAAGGGGCACGTCCAGACTAAGTCTCCTCTTACAGTACCGGAAAATCCGCCTTTTTGGTTTAAGGTGGATCAGACTTGCCCTTACCATCAAGGAGGACCAAGGCATAATATAGAGAACTGTCTCAGTTTCAAATCCGACGTGCAAAAGCTTGTTAGGAGCGGGGTCTTATATTTCAAAGATATGAATCCAAATGTTCTCACGAACCTGCTATCTCAACACGAGAAGGCTACAATCAATTTGATAGAGGAAGAGTTTAACAACATCTATCAAATTCATGATGTACTCTTATTAAGGGCCAACTTGGTCAAGATGCATTGTAGACAGAGTGGATATGGCCATGTGCCACCTCATAACTATCACCAGTGTGATATCTGCTCTAGAAGCAATCGAGGGTGTTTTGTGGTGCAATCAGCTCTACAGGAACAGATGGATCTCGGATGGATCCAAGAGCACCGAGTTCGTGGATTTAACATGGTTTATACGAATTCCAACGTCATTCAAAACCACGACGTCCGTGCAATGAATGTCAACCTGGTGGCAATGCACTCAAGGCAAAGCCAGTATCATAATCTGTCGCGGCACGATTACAGTTCCTGTCTGACTTGCTCGGTAAACAAACATGGATGCTCTTTTGTACAAGAGGCCCTCCAACGTCAGCTGGATCTTGGATGGATCCAGGACTACCATGATAGGAATCCCTATCAGATCAACATGATTCAAATCTTTGATATTCTTCTGATGAATACCAACCTGGTGGAGTTGCATGCTAAACAGGTCTGGCTCGGGTTCCTGGTGTCACATGATTATCAAAACTGTAAAGCGAGTTGTGAGAACGATCAAGGATGTGCCCCTGTCCAGGAAACACTTCAACACATGTTGAACCACTGGTGGCTTCCAAACTATATGGACGAAGACACCTAGCAAATTAGTATTACCAACGGGAACCCTACTCGGCATCAAAGTCAGGATGTCCGATCTGTGGAAACTGACCTAGTGAGGTTACATTGTATTCAAAGCGGGCGTGGCCAGGTGCCGCCACACAACTATGAATGTTGTAGAGTATGTTCGGAAAGTAACCAAGGATGTTACCTTGTGCGAGCAGGTCTTCAGGGTCAGGTGGATCGTAGAGAGATTTTCCCATGTCTGGGTTTCAGACGAATCAACTGGGTGCCGGGCTACCTCGCTGATCAAATTGAGGACGTTGTCGTAATCTTTGATCATCAGAGGGCTAGGGATGTTTGTGCCATCATCCCTCTACTTGACGAATCGAGAGTTCCCAACCAGGAACGGATCGAAATTACTTATGATTGTCAGAAAAATCAGAAGGCTCCCATACTCATCTATCTACTGGGACCACTACCGTATGAATCAACTAAGGCTATCCCTTACAAGTACGGTGCAACAACAGTCGAGAGTGGAAAGGAAATTCCGTTACCCTCCATTGTGAATATTGCAGACTTCAGTCGAGTAACACGGAGTGGTAGAATCTTCAACAGAGGAGTTGGAGAACCCATCAAAGAAAAGGAACCTCAGACAGAAGTTCCCAATCCACCAGTCGGTTAATTCAGTAATCCCGACCTTTCAAAGAACAACGTTGAGATGCTGAAGCTCATCCAAAAGAGTGAATACAACATTATGGATCAACTGTTGAAAACTCCTTCAAAGATCTCGGTATTATCACTGTTACTCAGTTCAGAAGCGCATAGGGAGGCTCTACAGAAAGTCTTGGAGCAAGCCTTTGTGGAACAGGATGTGTCAATACGACAGTTCGATAACATCATCTCTAACATCACTTCCTGCAACAACTTAGGATTCAGTGATGAGGATTTGCCAGAGGGGGGAAAAAGCCACAACTTGGCTCTCAATATCAGCGTACTGGTAGACACAGGGTCATCCCTAAATGTTATGCCGAAGTCCACTTTGATGCAATTATCATTCAAAGGCCCTCTGATGAGAACCAGCGAGGTCGTCGTCAAAGCATTTGACGGATCCAGAAAAACGGTTATCGGCGAAGTCGACCTTTCCATAACTATCGGTACTCACACTTTCCAAGTCACTTTTTAGGTCATGGACATCTGGGAAACGTACAGTTGTTTATTAGGAAGACCTTGGATACATCAGGCTGGGGCGGTCACCTAGACCCTCCACCAAAATCTAAAGTTCGTCCAGAACGACCAACTTGTCACAGTCTGTGGAGAACAGGCCTTGCTCGTGAGAAACTTATCGTCATCCACTTATGTGGAACTGGAGGGGATAATCGGAACCCAGTTCCAAACGCTTTCGCTACACAAGGACGATTAATCCGAAGGGGGAACTTCCATTTCCTCATACAAAGATGATATCAAAGCGGTCGAGAGTACCAATACAATAGGATGGGGACAACTTGTCATTCCTACTGATAATAAAACAAAGAAGGGTCTTGGTTTTTCTTCGAACTACACCCAGACTACTACCAGCAATGAAAGTCTTCATCCCATTCAGGATTTCTTCCATAGTGGAGGTTTCCTTCACCTAGTGCCTCAGGCAGTCCATACTATCAACGAGGGTGACTCCTCTGATATAGATGAAGAATGGAAGTCCTATCTTAACAAGGACGGCTATATGTCTCAGGAAGAGGTGCCTATGCCATTTTGCTATCCCGCACAAAGTCCGAAATTTATACCTAGGTCAGACATCGAAATGATATACGGAGATTGTGATCCGAAAGGATGTCGTGCTCCACCAAACTCATTAGAGGAGGACACTCTGATGAAGGACAACTTTGACTACAACTATTATGGCCCGATGGATGGCCTGCCTATCTGGCAGCTGTGCCCAAGAGACTTGAGGCAAGAGAATCAACCGAACAATGAAAATCAGCTGAGCATCATTGAACAGAATACCTGCGTTTCGACCATGTTATGGGACAACACTCAGGTCATTCAGAAAATATCCAGCACGACGATGAATTTGCAAAGTTTTCCGGACTAGAATTCATTAACTATGCTTTTCTGGAGGTCAACATCATCGAGAAGGATGACTCCTCCGGTTCTAAAGAAGTGTGGGACAGCTTGGGTCAACCAAGTGGAAAATACGACTATATGGTCAAGTACACTGCTCCTGAAAGCTCTCGTATCAGGCTCGAAGACGTCCAACCAACTGGATGGGGAGATATACCTGAGAGTACAAATACTATGCAAAATACAATAGAGGAATCCTCCTACAACAACTCTGCATGGGAGACAGATTCCAATGATCCTGCTCCACCAGAAATCAGCGTTATTTCTGAAGACAAATCGAGGAAGGTGCCAGACTTTGTGATTCACCGAGGAGTTTTCCGCCAATGGGTTGCTGTCGATGTTCTGAAGATCGTTCATAAGTCAAAGTGATTGCCATCTTTAACCTTTCACCCTGCCCAAGTGAAACGGATGTTTTGATATGGCTCGCTTTTTGTAAATTGTCTCTCTTCGCTTCGCCCAAAGTGACAGAGTTTTGTTTTATAGGGCTGTAGTTTCAAGAATCAACTTGTTCATTAATAAAATAACGTCGTTCTGTAATTTCTGCATTAATTGTTGTTTTCTCTTTTTGTTTTTCAGAAAATGGTAATCCTAAAAAACAACTCAATAATAAAAACAAGCAGTAAAAGAAAAATACACTGCACACACTTGCATTTTCTCTATCTCTTCTAAACACAAATCATCACGTCATGCAGATTGCTTGTTTTAAACCCCGTTGAAACATACGATCCAATGTCTTCTCCTGACTTTGAATTCCTGGTATTTGGGGCTGAAGAAGAAGTTAACGACGAAATTCCAGAAGAGATCTCCCGATTACTCAGACAAGAGGAAAGGTCCATTGAACCTCACAAAGAGCCGTTGGAAACGGTAAACTTGGGTTCGGAAAAAGAGAGAAAAGAAATCAGGATTAGGACACTGCTCCGTCCAACTGCCAGAGAGGGTTTGATAAAGCTTCTCAAAGAATTCCCCGATGTATTCGCTTGGTCCTATCAGGATATGCCAGGGTTGGATACCAGCATCGTGGAACATCATTTACCGTGGAGATCGGAATGTCCGCCAGTAAAACAGAGGCTGAGACGGACTCACCCGGACATGGCCATCAAAATCAAAGAGGAAGTACAGAAACAGATTGACGCGGGTTTCCTCGCCACGTCAGAATATCCTCAATGGTTAGCCAACATTGTACCTATTCCCAAAAAGGACGGAAAGGTCAGAATGTGTGTCGATTACAGAGATCTAAACAAGGCTAGTCCAAAGGACGACTTTCCTTTGCCGCACATTGACATGCTGGTAGACAGTACAACAAAGTTCAAAATTTTCTCCTTCATGGATGGATTCTCGGGCTATAATCAAATAAAAATGGCGCCGAAAGACATGGAGAAAACTTCGTTCATTACCCCATGGGGTACCTTTTGCTATAAGGTAATGCCGTTCGGTTTGAAGAACGTCGGGGCAACCTATCAAAGGGCCATGACTACTCTGTTTCATGATATGATACACAAAGAAATCGAGGTATATGTCGATGACATGATTGCCAAATCTAAGACAGAAGAGGAGCATGTGACCCACTTTTCAAAGCTATTCGAGCGGTTGAGAAAGTACAAACTCCGCTTGAATCCCAACAAGTGCACCTTCAGTGTCCGTTTAGGGAAACTCTTAGGGTTCATCGTCAGCCAGAAAGGAATTGAGGTGGATCCTGACAAGGTCAAGGCCATTCAAGAAATGCCTTCTCCGAAAACTGAAAAACAAGTCAGAGGATTCCTGGGACATTTGAACTACATTTCCAGATTTATATTCCTCATGACCGCAACATGTGCGCCGATCTTCAAACTACTCAAAAAGAACCAGTACTGCGTTTGGACAGAAGACTGCCAAACCACCTTCGACAGTATTAAGGAATACCTGTTGAACCCACCTATTCTATCACCTCTAGTGGAAGGAAGACCACTGATCATCTACCTCAGAGTCTTGGAAGACTCAATGGGTTGTGTACTTGGCCAACAAGACGAAACGAAACGGAAAGAGTCTGCCATCTACTATTTGAGCAAGAAATTCACCGACTGCGAGACTCGGTACACTATGCTTGAGAAAACTTGTTGCGCTTTAGCTTGAGCAGCCAAACGTCTTCGCCAGTACATGATTCGTCACACTACTTGGTTAATCTCCGAAATGGATCCAATCAAGTACGTCTTTGAAAAACCTGCTCTCACGGGAAGGATTGCCCGTTGGCAGATGTTGCTATCAGAATATGACATCGAATACCATGCTCAGAAAGCCGTTAAAGGAAGTATTTTAGCCGATCATTTGACTCATCAACCGATTGACGATCAGGAATCAGTCGGGTTTGACTTCCCAGACGAAGATGTCATGTATTTGAAAATGAAAGATTGCGATGAACCGCTACCCAGTGAAGGGCCAGAACCAGGTTCCCAATGGGGAATTATCTTTGACGGAGCAGTTAATCATTATGGAAATGGAATTGGGGCAATCATCATAACACCTCAGGGTACCCACATTCCTTTCACCGCCCGATTAACATTCAAGTGCACAAACAACGAGGTCGAATACGAAGCTTGTATTATGGGTCTCGAGGAAGCGATCGACTTAAGGATCAAAAACTTGGATGTATATGGCGACTCAACCCTGGTTATCAATCAGATTAAAGGAGATTGGAACACATACCAGTCAGGATTGATTCCTTACAAAGATTATGCAAGAAGGTTGTTACCCTTCTTCAACAGAGTCGAGTTTCATCATATCCCTTGTGATGAGAATCACATGGTTGATGTCTTAGCCACTCTCTCTTCCATGATTAGTGTAGGTCAATGGACTGACGTACCTAAGATTGACATAATGCGCCTTGAACGGCGTGCTTATATCTTCACGATTAAAGCAATCATAGACGACAAACCTTGGTATCACGATATCAAATGCTTCCTTCAGAAACAAGAGTACCCACCTGGGGCACTCAGGAAGGACAGAAGGACCCTCAAAAGACTAGCAGGCAACTTCTTCCTGAGCGGTGATACTCTCTATAAGAGAAACTTTGACATGGTCTTGCTCCGATGCGTAGACAGACCAGAAGCAAACATGCTAATGAAAGAAATTCACGAAGGATCCTTTGGCACTCATGCCAACGGACACACAATGGCGAGAAAAATTCTAAGAGCAGGATACTACTGGTTGACCATGGAATCCGACTGCTACAAGTAAATGAGAAGTGTCACAAGTGTCAGATATACTCAGACAAAATCCATGTACCGCCAACGCATCTCAAAGTTCTCTCTTCCCCATGGCCTTTTTCTATATGGGGAATCGACATGATTGGCATGATTGAGCCCAAAGCTTCAAACGGACATCGGTTCATTCTAGTAGCCATTGATTACTTCACCAAGTGGGTCGAAACAGCGTCATACGCCAATGTAGCCCGACAAGTCGTGGTCCGCTTTATCAAAAACAATATCATCTGTCGTTATGGTGTTTCAAGCCAGATCATTACTGATAATGGATCTAACTTGAACAATAAGATGATGACAGAGGTGTGCGCTAAGTTCATGATCAAACACCATAACTCATCTCCCTACCGACCCAAGATGAACGGAGCGGTAGAAGCGGCTAACAAGAACATCAAGAGGATCGTTCAAAAGATGGTTGTAGCTTACAAAGACTGGCACGAGATGCTACCCTTTGCTCTTCACAGTTATCGCATATCTGTCCGCACTTCAACAGGGGCAACCCCTTTCTCTCTAGTATATGTCATGGAAGCAGTGCTCCCCATAGAAGTAAAGATCCCATCAATCTGGGTATTGATGGAAGCCAAGCTCACCGAAGCTGAGTAGTGTCAAAGTCGACACGACGAACTAAATCTGATCAAAGAAAAGCGAATCACGGCTCTATGCCACGGTCAGTTGTATCAACAGAGAATGAAGAAAGCCTTTGACAAAAAGGTTCGACCTCACATCTTCAGGAAAGGAGACCTTGTGCTAAGAAAGATACAATCATTTCTCACTGATTCCCGGGGCAAATGGACTCTGAATTATGACGGCCCCTATGTGGTCAAGAAAGCTTTCTCAGGCAGCGCCTTGAGACTTGCAACCATGGACGGAGAAGAATTTGCCTATCCCACAAATGTTGACGTAGTCAAGAAATATTTCGCCTAAAAAAAACGCTCGGTGGATTGAAAACCCGAAAGGACAGTCCAGGTAAAAATTAGAGACATGATCAAAAATCATCCCGGTGGATTGGAAATATCCAAGTATAATCCAGGCAAAAGTTAGGGATAATGGCAAGTAACTATGTTCAACAAAGGGGCAAATCCCTCGGCAGCAATTACATCATCCGTCAGGAAAACACCAGTCAAGGTCATCTTCAAAAGAAGCTCAGGATGTCCCAAATTCAAAGTTGGTAGAAGGATAGTGGTCGTTATGTTTCAATGTAGCCCTTTTCCCTGTAAATTACCATTTTCTAACTTTGTATATACTCTTTGGAATCACGCGTTTGGCTGATTTCCATCATATCAATAAAATTCGAGCCCTTGTGCTTTTGTTTGTAATTCTTACTTGTTTTAGCTTTACAGAACGACATTTTGATATGATTAACGATTCTTGAAAATAAAACAAAAATGAATTTACTTGTCAAACTTTTTCTGCTTTTAAAATAAAGATGGCAATTTCTTTTGACTGTTGAACATCAGAAGAACATTGGCCGCTTCTCCAGAAGTAATCGAACCTCAAAGTGCAGAATCAAAGTACTCCTTCTAAACTAGTACGCCTGAACGAAGGATCAACTATATCAAATTTGATTTTCCCATCTGATATCCTCGACAGAGTTCTTACCTCCTAAGCCCGACCAATGGTGTTTCCCGCAGGGACCACTTCTCCTAAGCAAGGTAGAATTGCTATCTTGAACCAGCGGTACTTCTTCGTCCCACTATGGCCGAGTATCCAGTCGTGTTCATCTACTAGTATGTATGTCGTGTCAGTTGTGTCAGCATAAACATACATACATCATGCATTTTTATTTACATTCATAATCATATTACATCACTATCGCTCTAGTCGGTCTTGTCCCCTAGTGATAGAAGTCCTCTCAATCGAGTTGTCAGATCTTTCCTCATCAGGAAGTGAATCATCTAAGCAATCTCTCTCCTCCAGTCTATTTCTGGGATGAAGTCGGTCCTCGACCACTTTGATAACTTGAACCTCTGAAAGACCAGAAAACTTTCAACAAATATCACTCTTCGCCATTGAAGATGATATATTCGCTTTCCCGGATTAAGGAAAATCCCCAGAGAAAGCCCCTCAAAATTGGGGTACATCGTATGGCATTTGTCTGAAAAGACCTCAGGAAAAGTATGATGTAACACCCCCAAACGGAAACAGTCTCTCAAGAGACTTGCTTTCCCCAGTAGAGTCGACAAATGGCGTCTCCAAACAGAGAAGTTTGTGTACCTCTATAATTCAGACGAATGGGTTCCCCAGCAAGTCTGACATCAAAACTTTTTCCACTCAAATGGCATCTCCCCAGGAAAATTCGGCGAGAAGTTTGAAGGAAAGCCGCTACAAATATCGTCCCTTGTCAAGAAAGTTTATTGACAAAAGAAACTGAGACCAGTTCCTTGGTAGGAAACCAGGATCGAGGGGAAGTATACTTCAGAAACTAAGACCAGTTCCTTGGTAGGAAACCAGGATCGAGGGGAAGTTTACAAAAGAAACTGAGACCAGTTCCTTGGTAGGAAACCAGGATCGAGGGGAAGTTTAATTCAGAAACTAAGACCAGTTCCTTGGTAGGAAACCATGATCGAGGGGAAGTTGACAAAAGAAACTAAGACCAGTTCCTTGGTAGGAAACCAGGATCGAGGGGAGGTTTATTTCAAAAGAAAACTGAGACCAGCTCCTTGGCTGAAGACCAGGATCGAGGGGAAGTTTACCTTTTCTAATAATCATGGCTTAGCAAAAGAAGATGAATGTATAAACCACCATTCATAACCACCGTCAAAATTTTGGGTATTCCGATATTTAATCCTCTTGCACCCCGAATGCCCGAATACCTTCGTCATTCACACCTTCGGGTCCAAGAAGATTAAATAGGGGCATCCGTCATACCCCAAATTTTGACCACTAAGATTTCCAATCATTGTGAAAATCATCATCACAATATGGATGAACCATCATACCTCATTAGTCTCCCCAAAGATGGGTGAACTTTCACTACAGTCAAAAGATTAAGGTTTCAAGCCCCTCAGAGTTCTTAGACAAAAGGTAAATCAAGGAATGACATGATATTCAACTTGTCTAACCTCTCAAACACCCACAAAGGATCAAGAGGACTCCCACATCAATAATCAAGCACAAGGTTGCAACATTCCAAGTGGATTAAGCCTCAAGATTGCTAGTGTCACCAAATTAGGGTTTTGGTCGACCAGGGCCTCCAGGTGGAAATTTTCCTCTGGACATGAGCCAATGCTTCAAAGCATAACCCAAGATACTCAAAGGGACCTCATGGACCCAATCATCAAGTCAATTTAGCCTCAGGGGATGGATTTACCAGAAATCAGGAATTAGGGTTTCTTGACCTAATTCACCCCTAAGTTGACTTTTGGGACAAAACATGAGCCAAGACCTCAAGACATGATTTGAGGGCCTCCAATAAACCACATTGATCCATTTGCAACAATGGATTGATCCAACAAGCTTGATCAATAAGTTTCATTTTCATCTGGACCACAATTAGGGTTTTGAGGAAAAAGTCAACTGTATCTTTGACTTTTGACCCAGGCATGCTCCCAGACCTTGGGACATGATTCAATACACCCTATAACACCAATGGAACATGTCCACCAAGTTTGATTTAGGTCAAGGACTTGATTTCATAAAGGATCGCACCGTTTGGAATTGATCTGATAAAAAGTCAACTGTGCACAAAAGTCAAAGTTTGACTTTTTGAGATTTTTCACAATTATGGTTCCTTGACCCTAAAATGATGTTAATGTGTGATTTGAATCATCATTCATCAAGAAAAATCAAAGAAAGTGGGATAACTTGTAAAAGGGGTAACCATAAAAACTTAGAAATTTTTCTAAGTTATGAAATAAAGTGGCTAAGGTACCAACTTTCAAGGATCATAACTTGAGATCCAAGCAACCATTTTGGATGATCCAAAGAGGGATTTGTAGCTCTCATGGCATACTTTAAAAGTGTCAACTACACCTCATTCTAATTCATCATGGATTTTGAGTTATGGTTGGATCAAAATGGATGAAAACCTAAAATTGACATTTTTCAACACTTAGCCAAAATCTGCCTGGTAATTTCAGCAAGAATGTCCCAACTTCAAGGATGTTTTTCTCCATGATCCAAGTTGAACCAGGTTTAGGGTCAAACATCAAAGTTGAAGTATGTCATCTCACCTTTCCAGAAAGTCCTAGAACGCCCATTTATCATTCTCGAGCAGAAAGTTATGATCTCTGCAAAAGGCATTGATAAAACATAATTTTCATGACAGCTTTTAGGACAGATTTGATCACACAAGTTCAAGGTCATTTTTGACAACTTTAAATGTCTTATCTTCATAAACCTTGAACATCAAAGTTGAAGTACGTCATCTCAGCTTTCTAGAAAGTCCTAGAACGTCCATTTATCATACTCGAGCAAGGAGTTATGGATTTTACAATAAGGCTTGTTGCAGCTGAATTTTTCAGGACAGATTTGCACATTTCTTGTGCCACATGAATTTTTAAGCCTTGTCATTAATTTGGACACATCTAAGGATCAAATCCAAGGGGGATGATCTGATCCATGAGCCTCCCAAGTCCAAGATTCCACAAATAGCATGCCAAACCTATACAACCCTAAAAGAGGGACAAGACTCCAGTTTTGGTTTGGAGCATTTAATGGATGCTTAGAGGTGGCATGAACTGAGCTTCCTCCAACTGAATTCAGTCAAGATTCATCAAACAACCAGGGAACCAAAGGCCTGTGCTCTAACCTCTAGTCAATGGCTAGAGGAGACTTGGATTTTCATTGATCAACATTTGCCAAACCTCTGCTGCAGCCACCATTCACTATTGCTTGCAAAACAAACTTGCTCTACTATAAATAGAGTTCATTTGTGCTCAGGTTGAGTACACCAAAGCCATCAAACAGATGCTTTCCTCAAATTCTCTCTTTCACTCCAAAATGCCTTCTTTAGTAAGGTAATTCTGAGTTTTTGAGTTTGAGAGCATTTCCATCACAACTCATGATCCAAACACATCCAATATGTCATATCTAAGCTGTCCAAACCCTCACAAGTCACCTATAACACCAAAATCACAAAGTCACATCTCAAAACCTCAAAATTTGACTTTTTTTCATTTTTCAAACCATGTCTTGATTCGGTCACTTTCCAAACCAGATAAGACCTCAAACACACTCCAAATATCATCCTTGAACTGTCCCAAATGGTCCCCCCATCTGGAACACCATTTGAGAGAGTTGGCATTTTGGCCACTTTTGCCCATTTTGCAAGTGCTCAAACTTGCTCCAGAGGTTTCCAGCTGATTCCAACCATCCTAAAAGCTTCTAAGAGGTCATTTGAGGGTGTCCAAAGCATCAAATCATTTATGGAACAAAGCACTTGGTAGGTTGAACATAAGATTGGAACAAAAATCAGAAGATATTACTAAAATGAAAAAGTTAAACTAAATATTTGAAGTTTTTTTACATGACATTTTGGGAGGCAAGTGTATTTGTGGGAAAATGGCCACCGCCGAACCGTAATTGTTGCGTCTCGGCATCTTGTCAACCTTCTCAGCTTGTAATGGTGGTGGCCGGAAAATGGCAAGTGTGACCGGAAAACGACTGATCGTGGCTGGAAATGGCCAAGAACGCACAAAATCAATGGTTTTACAATTTTTTTCATAATTTGACTATAATAAGCGATTCTACTTAGGATCGGGATCGTTGAGGGTGGGTGAGATCGCAAAATCGTAAGATTTTAAGATCTAGATCGAGATCTTGACAACCATGGTAAACACCACAACTTGATTTCTTTGAATCATGCTTTCCTTTGATGTCCACATACATGCTTCATATGGAACAATTCTTGAAGAAAAAATGTAGTCCTTAATGTGTATGTTGTGATCCTCCTACTGTTTGCACTTTAACATGTTTATATGTGGAGTTTATGTTGTTTTAAATTAACAGTCCAGTACTGGTTTTTCAATTCGTGTGCTTTGTATGTTGAGTTTCAGTGTGTATGTGTGGTACCATTGGATTCCTTGTGAAAAAACGGTCAAGATAGGTTCTTACAGATTTTAATTTTGTTAAAAATTGAGAGAGTTATGCGTGTTGGAAATTTGACGAGAAACGACGTCGAAAACTCAATAGCAGTTCTGATTTTTTGCATCGTGTGTTTTGAACGTTGAGTTTCAGTCTGTATGTTTGGTACCATTGGATTCCTTGCGAAAAATCGGTCAAGATAGGTTCTTACGGATTTTAATTCCGTTAAAAATTGAGAGAGTTATGCGTGTTGGAAATTTGACGAGAAATACGTCGAAAACTACAATAGCAGTTTTGGTTTTTTGCATCGTGTGTTTTGTACGTTGAGTTTCAGTGTGTATGTATGGTACCATTGGTTTCCTTGCGAAAAATTGGTCAAGATAGGTTCTTACGAATTTTAATTCCGTTAAAAATTGAGAGCGTTATGCGTGTTGGAAATTTGACGAGAAATACGTCGAAAACTACAATAGCAGTTCTGGTTTTTTGCATCGTGTGTTTTGTATGTTGAGTTTCAGTGTGTATATGTGGTACCATTGGATTCCTTGCAAAAAACCGGTCAAGATAGGTTCTTACGGATTTTAATTCCGTTAAAAATCGGGAGAGTTACGCGTATTGGAAATTTAACGAGAAACGATGTCGACAATTAAGTGCAGTTCTGGTTTTTCAGTTCGTGTGTTTTGTACTTTGAGTTTCAGTGTGTATGTGTGGTATCATTGTATTCCTTGTGAAAAATCGGTCAAGATAGGGTATTACGGATTTTAATTTCGTTAAAAATTAAGAGAGTTATGAGTGTTTGAACTTTGATAAAAAAGTTGTTGGAAACTAAAGTTTCAGTACTGGTTTTTGCCCCATAAGAGATGTCGAAGATGATGTTATGACATCTTTCCTCTTTTTCTTATTTTATTTTCAAAACTCAACCAATTCTTTTACATAGCAAAAATCATCATTTTCCAATTTTGGTTTACACACTTCTTATTCATACTCCATAATATTTTAATCCACAAACAATCACAAAATATATTATTTTTAGATTATTTTTAATATATTTAAAAATATTGTTTTAAATTGTTTTAAATGCTTTTAAAATGATTTCTTTTTCTTGATTTTTAAAACCAAAATGATTTTAAATATTCATGTGGATAAAATACTTTTTCATAAACCTTAATCATTATTTATAACATGATTAATGATTTTATTTGATATTTTTATCAATTTTTTACTTGATTTTTCTTTGAAAAATGCCTTTAAAAAATGAAATTGGGGTTTCTTTGATTTTCACCCTAACAAATCTTTTTCAAACAGTTTTGGGCCTCTAATAGAGTGTAAGTCCCACCCCTTTTGTAAATAAAATGTTTTGGGCCTCAGATATTGTATAAGTCCCTCTGTACATTTACAAAGTTCGGCGCGATCATCGTCTTTTAACAAAAAAAGACTATTGGGCTTCTCCTTGAGCTATAAGTCCCATTTCTTTTCATTTTAAAACCTTTGGGCCTCTAATAGAGTGTAAGACCCAACCCTTTTTGTACATAAAAACTATTTTGGGCCTCAGTTATTGTATAAGTCCCGATACGTTAAAAATCTCGGCACGATCGCCAATTTTCAAACAAAAAAACCCATTGGCCCTCTCCCTGAGTTGTAAGCCCCATCTTTTGTACAAAAATACACTTTGGGCCTCTAATAGAGTGTAAGACCCAATCCCCTTTCAACCGAAACCTTTTTGGGCCTCAGATATTGTATAAGTCCCTCTGCGTTAAAAGAAAAATCTCGGCGTGATCGCCAATTCAAAATAAAATCATTTTTGGCCTCTCCTTGAGCTGTAAGCCCCATCTTGTCGTACAAAAATACTTTTGGGCCTCTAATAGAGTGTAAGACCCAAACCCTCTTTTTTAAACCAAATCATTTTTGGGCCTCAGATATTATATAAGTCCCGATACGAAAAATCTCGGCGCGATCGCCATTTTCAAACTGAAAATCATCTTGGCCTCTCCTTGAGCTGTAAGCCCCAACCATTTTTCTTTCAAAGCACTTCCTCCTTTGATTTTGAATATACTGTTGTTTTCAATTTTTCCTTGTTGAACAACTAACCAAACAACATGGAAGCTCTACAACCGAGTAAGTGTTTATACGCTTTCATTTACCACTTTCATATGTATATAACTGTACTATGGGGCTGTTTCACTGTAAGTTTTCTTTCACAAACTCATATCAACTGTGTAATAATAGTATAGATATTTAGAGTTTCCCTGGCAAATACGTCTAGAACTAGACAGAACCTCGATTGTTTCGACAGAGCCTAAACAGTAAATAACTTTTTAGATAACTAGACCTAAGAAATCTCCCCCTTGAACAGTTCATATACAGAAGGAAATTGATCAAAGTGAAACCCCTTCTGGAACTGTTCATCAGCCTCCTCTTGGGCTTAGTGCAAGGACCCACTGGCTTCCTAGAAGCATCCCCGCCTCCTCTTGGGCGTTGTACAAGGACCCTACAACTTCTTTGAAGTTTTCACAGCCTCCTCTTAGGCTTCGTATAATGATTCTTCCCCCGGGAAGATAGCCTCCTCTTGGGCTTCGTACAAATTGTCCATCGGCTTCTTAAAAGTTTCCAGCCTCCTCTTGGGCTTCGTACAAATTGTCCCGACGACCTCCTAGAGGTATAGGAACAGAAATTAGTCATCTTAATAGAACAGTCTTTCAAAGAGTCTAGATCTTTCTACCGTGAACATACTACTACTGTTTCTTTAAGCATAGTACGAAAGATAAAACTCTAGACTTGGACAGTCTAATCTCCTTGAGTCTCGAAGGCATTCTCAACTAGGGAAAAACACCCGTAGACTTGGACAGTCTCAAATACCTTTTGGATTTCCCATTTCCTTAAAGAATAGGAAATAACCCTGATCCTCTGTTCAATCCCAAAGCACAGCCTTACCTTTAATCAGTCTCTTTATAAGAGCTGATTTTCTCTTAACCAACATACTGGACCTGTCACTCAACTGAAATAGAACTTTTTAGCCTCCATCTCGGGCTTCGTATGAGATACAAAGACTCTCTTGTTGAGTCAAACCTTTTAGCCTCCATCTCGGGCTTCGTACGAGATACAAAGACTCTCTTGTTGAGTCAAACCTTTTAGCCTCCATCTCGGGCTTCGTACGAGATACCAAAACACTCTCTTGTTGAGTATAAAAGGCTCTCTTGTTAAGCCAATCTCCCTTTCAGCCTCCATCTCGGGCTTCGTACGAGATACAAAAACACTCTTTGGTTGAGTATAAAAGACTCTCTCGTTGAGTCAATCACCTTTTAGCCTCCATCTCGGGCTTCGTACGAGATACAAAAACACTCTCTTGTTGAGTATAAAAGACTCTCTTGTTGAGTCAATCACCTTTTAGCCTCTATCTTGGGCTTCGTACGAGATACAAAGACGCTCTTGTTGAGTCAAATCCCTTTTAGCCTCCATCTCGGGCTTCGTACGAGATACAAAAACACTCTCTTGTTGAGTATAAAAGCACTCTCTTGTTGAGTCAAACCTTTAGCCTCCATCTCGGGCTTCGTACGAGATACAAAAACACTCTCTTGTTGAGTATAAAAGATTCTCCTGTTGAGTCAACCCTTTTAGCCTCTCTCTCGGGCTTCGTACGAGACACATAAAAACTCCCTCTTGTTGGGCCAATAGCCTCCTCTTAGGCTTTGTATAAGGAAAACCCCGGTTGAGTCAATCAACCTTTCAACATCAATCTGTGCCTCTCTCACAGTATACAAACATCAACAACTCCTTCATCTAATTGCTGTAAGCGGCAAGCCTCTGGATTATTTACATCCACGCTACTATCCCTCTTTTAGCATGAGAAATTCCTAAGGAAAGATAGCATTGCTCTACATTGAGTTAAAGTCTTCTCCTTCAGGTTAAAAATCCCCTATAAAGGAAATTATGGCATTGCTGGATTCATATATCCCAGTTAAAGTAATTCTCCTTTATAATCAGTCACCCAATAGTTGTGACAAACAGACCCCCTTTAGAGATGAAAAATTCTCTCTAAAGTCAAAACCCTTTAGCTTCACATCTTGGGCTATGAACAAGATACAAATAGACCCTTCAGCTTCATATCTTGGGCTTTGAACAAGATACAAACCACCTTCAGCTTCACATCTTGGGCTTTGAACAAGATACAAATCACTTTCAGCTTCACGTCTTGGGCTTCGAACAAGACACCAAAATGACCTTTTTCCTCCCATAGAATAGGAGGAACTACGATCGCTCTGATTTCCTTGTTTCGGTAAACGGGACTACGTAGGCATAAGATTGAAATAAAAAATCTTAGCGAGCACACTAATCCAAAATCTCAAATCCCGTACCTTCATACATCAATCGAAAAGTATCGGTCCTAGCATCCTAACAAAATTCCCCATGCATAGTCCCAGTGTTTCGTTCTAAACCAAGTAAGAAGAAAGAGGCCCCATCACCATATAGTATCCGTAACCTAACAGACCGCTGTTTAAACTCAGTATGCAAGCAGGGTTAATTGGAGACATCTATTTCCCTTCCTTAGTCAGCTCAATAGGATAAAAAATGAATCGACCTGTAGTAACCCCAGAGCGACAGTGCTTAAGAACCACGTCCCAAAATCGCTCGCTACACCAATAACCCTTCTTCACTGTTGTAGCTAAGCTCCACCAGATCACTTCATGAACACTTATCAGGCATTCAATCTTTTGCAAGTATCTTCTTTGACACAAATAGTTGAGATACCAAGGCTGCCACCCTTGACTCAAGTAACTAGGATTTTCTCTGAACAAATCCTATTTACCTCAACGATTCTGAGAACTCCAATCAGATTGGATCCACTCTTAGGGTTAAGAGAGATGAATCCTTCCTTGCTATTTTGGAGAGTGAAAATAAATCACCTCCACTTTCTTCACGTTGTGTTTCATAGAAACACCTTCTAGTCAGAAGAATAACTAGAAGACTCCAGATGCATGACTGAGATGCCTTTATGAGTGGAATTGAGAGAATTCTCAAGTATCTTTGACAACCTAGCCGACCAACAATCTATCAAACTCCCAGAGCAAGAACTTGATAAACCTAAACTCAACTCCTCTCCTTTTCAACTGAGTTGAAATATACCATGGAACCAAGCTTCTAAGTACCAAGTCACCATAACAGACATCTTCCAACAACTCCCTTCATTCCATCGCTCCCGACTTTGGAATAAAAGAATGCAAATATTTTCACATATAGAGGCCGACGATTGAGACCTTCCACCATCTGTCTTCAGTAACAACTCTAGAATCCTATAATTCTAGAGCTTTTCCATCAGAAACATATGCAGCGGAACCACCAAGGAACAAATTCTGTTTGCCCTAATAAGATGTCAAAACATCTTATAAGACACCCCAACAAGAGAACTAGCCACTTCTCCTGCAGTTGTTGTAGAAACTCCTCAGCAACATGAACAACCTCTGGGTTGTTATCTTCGATTCAAAACATCCATCCCATCCGTTAATACCCTTGAGTATGTCTGAGTTGATTGATCTGATCTTCAAAACTCCTCCTTGTTTAAACGCCATAAAGTATCTCCCAAGGATCTCATCCAGAAATACACAAGATGCCTACTCTGAACCAATTGAAATTCTGGCAATGCAGACAACAGATGTCCTAACACATGTCAAGACATTGTTCTGCATGAACATTTAAACACAGAGGTACAACAGCAGACTGATACTTTGAATATCAGAACTCCAAAATCACAGATGTTACGACATCTGATCCAACATGTTTATCATGAACCCTAACAGAAAAGTAAATCTGCAGAATGATAAAGAACACATCAATTGTTAACCCAGTTCGGTACAACTCACCTACATCTGGGGGATACCAATCCAGGAAGAAGACTCCACTATCTGTAGAACTGCTACAAATCTAAACTCCCCCGTTTACAACTTCATATCCTAATATCTACCCAATGAAGACTTTATCAAAGAACAACCTCTTTGATACGAGATACCCCACTCACTTCCCTTAATCACCAACTGTGATTTCTACATCATCCCTGTCAATACAGATTTCTGTCAAGCATACTTGACAAACAAGATAACTCGGATTTGCTTAAAAGCTTCATCAAAGAACAATACAAAATCCAATACCTCAAGGCTTATGGATCTGTGTGACACCTATATCTGCCACAATGCATCAACTGATACAAAGGGAGACTTACAACCTAGAGAGCCAACGACTCTCAAAACCCTAAACCCTTGTTTCTTACGCAAGAGAACTAGGTTACAAAAGGCATATGAAATCCTAGGTCTAAGTCTTCTATTTATAGGCTTCTATTTCCTTGGGATTTCTATCTTTGGTCCTTGATCCACTCCTGCGATTTCTCCTTGAATCTTATAATAGATATAAAACATATTTAAATCAATTTGTTATAACAGTCTAGGATGTCGAGTCTTCAAGTTGAGACATCTCCTTCGGCATCTTTGTTCTTTGGCAGAATTCTTCAGCTCTGGTCTTTTTGTTGAAACATCTCCTTCAGCACTGAGTTTCCCCAAAATTTTGTCCAAAATATTTGAGCTTTCAATTAGCAACGTCCATGAATCCAACGAGGTCCCCTCGGATGGAAGTGATCTCATCTCTAAGGGTGTCCACTTGGCACTACAGAGCACCAATGGTAGTAGCGTAATCTACAAGAGCTCCAGAGACGTGTGAAGTGGCATCAGGGGGATTATCATCAGGTATCTCATAAGGTCGTGGGCTCTGGGGTGGTGTTGGTGATTCACTCTCTTCCTCAAGGTCATAAAGCCAATTGTTCCTATTATGCACATTTGTCCTCTCGTGGTTAGGCAAGGTAAAGTTATGGACCAATTTGTTGTCAATTAGGAATTCAAACTCGGTCGGTCCTAGGTCAGCCAACATACCACGGTTAAAACAGAAATTCAAGTGCATCGGACGGATGCCTCCATAAGCACAAATGCAGCTAAGTTGGTAACGGAAACCTATTGCCTCAGCGATCATGGTTACTAAACGTCCAACAAGGATAGGACCATCAGTCGCTTGAGCAATGCGGTTCAAGCTAGCCAACATAAAGGAAGCAACATTCACAGGTCTTCCCTGCGAAGCACAGTACATAATTAATAATTCATCTTTGGTAACAGAGGTGATATTTTCTTCCTTACAAAACAGGGTTTGAGCCAAAATCTTAAGAAAGTACCTAAAAGCAGGGTTATGTATGTTACTAGAGAGCATAATGTCAGGTTCAGGATGGTAGTTACCAGTAATGGTCCCCCAAAAGTAGTCAAGGTCAAGGGCAGTAAAAGCATCATCAGGTGTCACTGAATGGGCATCCGATCAATTAGGAAATTTTAACAAGTTAGCCATTTCGTGATGGGTAAAACGGTGCTTGGTGTTAAACAGCCTGAATGTAGCCAAGCCTCGGCCAAATCCAAGACCTCGGCTTGGATCATAATACAATGAGCTAAGAAACTCTAGGGTCAGCATACTATAAGGGATATATTTGTGCCTCACACCAAAGTTCACCCAACCAATCCGGTTGAGCAGGTACATCACACTGTCCCTCAATCCTAAGGTGGTCAAGGTACGACCATCAGGGTAAATAGGGAGTGCCAATTCCCTCTGAACCAGAATGTCAATTATGTGTCTCTGAGCGTCATCCCTAAATACAATCTCCACATCTGCATTGTGATCCATACTCTAAGTCAGTGAAGGCTGTCCTAAGCTAAGTTAGCCTGAAAATAGACAAAGAGTACACTATCAATGAACTGTATCGCGAAGGTGTCAAAAACAAAAAAATAGTTATAATAATAGTAATAATAATAATAATATTATAATAATATACAGACACAAGAACATATAATAAATATAAAATAAAAAAAAAGGGGTAAAGTCTAAAAATCTAAGGGTTGTGGGTTGCCTTCCACGCAGCGCTTGTTTAATGTCTTTAGCTTGACATCAGGGACGAACTAGTCTTTTGAAAGAGCGGGTAGCTCCTCCAACTTATAACTTATGCAGAAATCTTTGTTTTCTATGTTATGGTAGTGTTTCAGTCTCTGCCCAATAATAATGAAGGTCTCGTCAGATTTCCCTTTAATTTCCACTGCTCCGCTTTGGAGAACTCTTACAACTTCGAAGGGTCCAGACCATCGGGAATGAAGTTTACCAGGGAACAACTTTAGTCGAGAGTTAAAAAAGAAAACTATTTCGCCTTGGTTAAACTCTCGTCTGGCTACTGTCTGTCATGCCACTGTTTGGTTCTCTCCTTATAGATTCGGGCATTTTCATACGCGTCCAACCTAAGTTCCTCTAGCTCATGGATGTCGAAAATTCTCTTCTCTCCTGCTGTCATATAGTTCATATTCAGGGTCTTAATGGCCCAATAAGCTTTATGCTCAAGTTCGACAGGCAGATGACATGATTTGCCATAAACTAGTTTGAATGGGGTGGTTCCTATCAGAGTTTTGTAAGCTGTTCTATAAGCCCATAGAGCTTCATGAAGTTTTGCAGACCAATCCTTCCTAGAGGTTGCAATTGTATTCTCTAATATTTGCTTGATCTCTCTATTGGAAACCTCCACTTGTCCAGTCATCTGAGGGTGATATGGTGTTTCTACTCGATGTCGCACTCCATATTTAAGCAATAGTTTCCCAAAAATATTCGAGATAAATTGGGATCCACCGTCGCTAATGACAACTCTCGGCACACCGAATCTCAGAAATATTACATTCTTAAAGAGTTTTATGACTACTCGTGCATCGTTTGTAGGAGAAGCTATTGCTTCGATCCATTTCGAAACATAATCGACTGCAACGAGTATATATTTGTTGCCAAAAGATGAAGGAAAAAGGCCCATGAAATCTATTCCCTATACATCAAAGACTTCCACTTCTAAAATACCTCTTAGCGGCATCTCATCGCGTCTAGAAATGTTACCAGTGCGTTGGCATCGGTCGCAATTTGTGACAGCTATGTGGTCATCCTTCCAAAGGCTGTAAAATCTTTGCGCAAGTCTTTGAAATGCTTGCATGCCCTCCATAAGGTGCAGAGTGGCAATGAGACATAATATCTTCAACTTCAGATTCAGGGACACATCGACAAAAAATTCCATCGGCAGCTCACTTGAAAAATAGGGGCTCATCTCAATAATAGTGTTTGAGATCATGGAAGGATTTTTTCTTTTGTTGGTAGGATAAATCTGACGGAAGTACTCCAGCTGCCAGGTAATTGACAAAGTCAGCGTACCACGGCAGTGTGGTCTTTGAGCATATTTATTCCACTACTTCATCTGTTTCTGTGTCATGATAAATTAAAGAGCACTCACTCATTTTGCTTTTGTTTTTTAATTGGGCTATAAGTCTATCGTAAGGAAAATCGTCATTGATGGGGACTTGCTCAGGTTCTTGATCCTCAATTTTAGAAAGGTGATCCGCTACTACGTTCTCAGTTCCTTTTTTATCTTTGATTTCCAGATCAAACTCTTGCAAAAGCAAGATCCATCTTAAAAGTATCGGCTTAACATCCTTCTTATTCAACAGATACCTAATCGCGGTGTGATCAGTATAGACAACTATTTTCGCTCCCACTAAGTAAGAATGAAATTTATCTAAAGCGAACACAACAACTAGGAGTTCTTTTTCTGTGGTAGAATAGTTCATCTGTGCACTGTCTAAGGTTCTACTAGCATAGTATATGGCATGAAGCCTTTTATCCTTTCTTTTTCCTAAGAAAACACCAACAACATAGTCACTAGCATCACACATTATTTCGAATGGTCTACTCTAATCGGGCGGTTGCATAATAGGTGCAGTTATGAGAGCCTTTTTCATATGTTCGAATGCTTTCAAGCAATCCTCATCAAATACAAATTCAACATCTTTCATTAATAAGCCCGTTAGTGGTTTAGTTATCTTAGAGAAATCTTTAATGAATCGTCGGTAAAACCGGCGTGTCCTAAAAAACTTCGAATTTCTCTAACTGTTTTCGGAGGTTGAAGGTTTTCTATGATTTTTATTTTTTCTTTATCTGCTTCAATTCCCCGGCTAGATACTACATGTGCAAGGACAATTCCTTCTCTAACCATGAAATGGCATTTCTCCCAATTCAACACTAGATTTACTTTAACGCATCGTTCGAGTACCATTTCTAGGTTCGATAAACATCCTTCAAAACTTCCCCCACAGACAGAGAAGTCATCCATGAATACTTCCATTATACTGTCTATAAAGTCGGCAAATATCGCCATCATGCATCTCTGAAAGGCCGCGGGAGCATTACAAAGTCCAAACAGCATTCGTCTGTAGGCAAACGTACCATAAGGGCAGGTAAATGTAGTATTTTCTTGATCGTCGGGATGGATAGGAATTTGGAAAAATATTGAATATCCGTCTAAATAGTAGAAGTGAGAATGTTTGGCCAATTTTTCGAGCATTTGATCTATAAAGGGTAAAGGAAAATGATCTTTTCGAGTGGCTTTGTTCAGCTTTCTATAGTCTATGCACATTCTCCATCCAGTTTGAGTTCTTTTGGCAATGGTTTCGCCTTTTTCATTGCTAACAACCGTAACACCTCCCTTCTTCGGCACGACATGCACAGGACTGACCCAGTTACTATCAGATATCGGGTATATAATTCCTGCTTCTAGTAGCTTTTGTACCTCCTTTTTTACTACATCGCTTAAGATAAGATTTATCCTTCTTTGGGGCTCCCTAGAGGTCTTACAATCTTCTTAGAGCATAATGCGATGCATGCAGATAGAAGGACTTATACCTTTAAGTTCCGAAATGTTATACCCCAATGCTTTATGATACTTTCTTAGAACATGCAGAAGTCTTTAGGTTTCTACCTGTCCTAAGTAAGCGTTAACTATCACTGGTTGTTCCAGTTCGGTGTCTAGGAACTCATACCTTAGGTTCTTGGGTAGTGTCTTAAGTTTTACAGAAGGTTTCTTTGGGCATGGTATTTGATCAGGTGTTAGATCTAAACATTCCCTTAGACTGTCATCTACGTATGGCTCACGCCAATTATCGTCTTCGAGTATAGGAGGTGATGAAACCTTTAGTATTTCCGTACACTTGAATGATTCCATATCCACTTCTTTTATGCATTCGTCGATGACGTCGAGAAAACAACATGAATAATCTATAGCGGGAGCTTTCAAGAATTGGGCCAGAATAAATTCGACCTTCTCTTCACCAACTTCGAAAGTTAGCTTTCCTTTCTTGACAACAATGATCGCTCCGACTGTAGCTAAAAAGGGTCTTCCCAGAATAATAGGAATGTTGGAATCCTATTTGATATCTGTCGCAGCCGACAAAAATATCGAGTCGCTATCATATTTTTTAAGGAAAATAAATGATAAACCTAAAATCCTAATCCCAAGGGCAGAGGTTCCTAAGGTTCGGGAGTCGTGTAAGTGAGGGGAAGGTGTTAGGCACCCCTCACTTCCATTGTACTCAATGGGATCCTCCTTAGATTTTAGGGTATGTTTGTTTGTCGTCTAACTTGTTATTTATTTTACAAAAGAATCCTAAGTTTTTTATTATTATACTCGCTAGGGTTTACAACCCTATGCCTACGTACCCTCAATTTTGAAGGATCAGAGTAACCGTAGTTCACCTCCCCTATTCCTGTCCCCTAATCCTATTCCTAACCCTAATCCCAAACTTAATCCACTATTTATACTCTTGGATAAAGAGTTCTATCCCTTAATCCATTGTTTATACTCCTAGATAAGGAGTTCTATCCCTTAAATCTAATATTTATACTCCTAGATAAGGAGTTCTATCCCTTTATCTATATTTATACTCGTAGATAAGGAGTTCTATCCTTTAATTTATTATTTATACTCCTAGACGAGGAGTTCTATCCCTTAATCTATTATTTATACTCCTAGACGAGGAGTTATATCCCTTAAAAATCCCTTATCCATTCTTTATACTCTCGGAGGAAGAGTTTTATCCCAAAATCCTTATCCCTGGGCCTATGTTTATACTCTTGGATGGAGAGTTTTATCCCAAAATCCCTTATCCCTTGGCCTATGTTTATACTCTTGGAACCTAAGAGTTTTATCCCAAAATCTCATCATTTATTTAGACTCTTGGACCAAGAGTTTTATCCCAAATTTAAATCCTTAAAAATCCCTTAGATATCCCTTATAAAATAAATTTCTAATTCCCATAGAAAAAGAAATAATAAAGTCCAAAATGCCATTATGCTAAAAAGCAAAATTGATCACCAAATTAATCCAAATGAAAAAATTTCTAAATTCAAAATAATCCCAAAAATAAAAGTATTTTAATTCCCCAAAATAAAAATAAATCTAATTTAATTTGTTTTCACCCCAAACCCAATATTTATCCCATTTTAAAAATTAAGAAAAAGAATACTAATTTTCTTAAAACAAATCCTAAACCTAATTTTATAAACAATTCAAAATATTCCATCCCCAAGAAAAATCAGAAACCAAATTCCATTATAAAAGAAAATTTACTTAAAAAAATTAATTTAAATATATAAACTATTTATTATAAAAGAAACAAAATAAAAAATTAAAATAAAACAAAATAGAAATTTAAATATTTATCCTAATACTAATATCCCAAAATCCTATTTCTAAACCCTAATTAAAAAATTAACCTAATTAAAATAATTAAATTAAGTTATTAATTTAATTATTTACTAACAAAACCAGGGGGTGTATTTTCCTTTGAATTTAGTGATGGGCCAATTGACACAGGGGTGCCAATATCAATATGGCGCAAGGCCCAATGTTTAAAACCCAAGTTTCCAGAGAGAGTCCACGGTGCAGAGAGTCTGACTTTGACTCTCTCCTGGACGTTGGATAGAGATCAGATGGGTTTCCCTGCGGCTATAATCATCCATTGATCTAAAGTATGGTGAGTGGGTGACTAGGATTAAAAGTCAGCGCAGGCTCATGGTGGGAACACGCGTACTGGATTCTAAGGCTGACTGTAAAGTCAACCGATCCTTTGGATGATAGGAGCTCCACTTGGCATGCATCTATGGTCACACAGAGGGGATACAAAAGATGATCCCCTCTCACAAACTCCTCATTTCTGATTTTTATTTCTCTCTCTTACCCTCTCTCTCTCTAGTCCTCAACGCTCTCCCTTCTCTCTACATTCTCACCTCCGGCCACCACCCTGAGTGATCTCTGGCCGCCCTGTACTTCCCCTAAACCTAGTTTCCGGTGACCGAAAAACTCAACCTTGCAAACCCTTTCACCTCCCTCCGCCGCGTTCTTCTGGGTTCAAGATGAACCCTAAGAACCCTAGCCTTGATATTCAACTCCAAAACCCAGTAGCACCCACGAACCTGAAGAACCCTAAGGGTTCAAAGATGAACCTTAAACCTCCCGAGGAACCCTAACCCTAAACAAAAACCCAGAAACCCAGAAACTTCATGTTCTTTAGGGTTCGTGAAGAACCCTAAGTACCCTAACCCCACAAGATAAACCCTAACCTTAATCAAACCCAGAAAATCAACCCAAAACAAGAATCTCCTATAATTACGATTCAACAATCAACAGTGAACAAAAAGCTAAGTGGTTTTTACCTTTTCTGCCGTGTCCGATTAAGCTGCTTTCCTCCTTTTATTTCCTGATTTCGAATCACTAATCCCTTTTCCTTGTTCTTCTTTGCAGGTTGGTTTGAGCTCAAGGATTATAGCGTTCTGATGATGAACCCTAGTCCTTTATGTGACGAGCTTTACTAAGGGGTATGGAATCTGCGCAGCTGTAATCAGTCTAGGGTCCCCTTTTTTTTGGAATTGTCTAAGGTTTATATAGAGTTAGAATTAGGTTTAGCATTAAGTTAGGAAGATTAGATTTTATTCAATTTGAGATTTGATTTGTTGTTATTTTTTAGACTTTGGTTTGATTTTGTAATACATTCTGATTGTAATTTTAAATCCAATTTAATTTTGTTGTAGAACTTGATTTTATGGAAGATTATGATACAATTTGATCTGTTTCTCTCACAATTTGCGCAGATTTAGGGTTTGTGATGGGAAAGACGATGATTCCTTTGGTCAACAAATTTGACCCAAAAATAAAATAATAATAATAAATAAATAAATAAATAAAAATAAAATAATAAATATTAATAACGTAATAATAAAAAATAAAACATCTTAAACCTAACATTAACATAAGTCAACAACCGTATAAAAAAGTAACTAAAAATAATAATAATTAATAGTATACTAATAACCCAAATTAATAAAATAAGCAATAATAAATCATAAAGAAAACCTTAATATTAATAAATCCTAATAAAACAACAATCCTAATTAATAAATAAATAAAAAGCCCGGCAAATAGAAATTTAATAATAAAAAAATAATTAAAAAAGACACTAATAATAAAATATTTAAAACTAATTAACTCTAAAATAAAACCTGATTATTCTCTAATTAATCTAAAAAGCCAAAATTCTAAAATAGTACCCAATCAACTCTACCATAAAAATCTAAAATAATAAACTCTAAAATGAAATCCCAATTAAAAAACACTTTAATTCCTAATATTAAACATAATTAACCCAAAATTCTAAATATTATCTAATAAAATTAATCTAAAACTTTTAATTCCTAATTAATTATAAAAATCCTTTACATGAAACCAAACCCCAAAATAAGTCTAAAAGTACTAGCAGACCCCCCAAAACCCTAAATGACACCCCCTAGTAGCACAAAAAAAATCCCAAAACATGAGAAACAATGGTCAAAATTTAGGGTACTACAGCAGCCCCTATTTAATCGTCTTCGAATCAGAAAGAGGAAGTTGATGTACCTTCCTTTTTTGAAAAGGAGATGATTAAATACAAAAAGGACCATAATTTTGACCGCTGAGTCAGACAGGTACTACGCTGACTATCCTAAGATCCTTAGTGAAGTACCCGATTAAACCCTGGTATCCTTGAGAATAGTTAAACATCATGCGATGTATGCATGTTCAAAAGTATGTGTGCTCTTATGTATGATGCATTATTTGGGCTAACGCCTTTTTATGATATGCAGTGCATGTATTTACGGAAACCAAATCTTTTGTAACATTCCGACTTCCCGACCCTTGAACCCTTGACTCCTTTGATGAGTGTAACAAGTCATATGCTCTTGCTATCTGGAGATGCGTATTATTCCTCTAAAGAAATTTCCATAATGATTGAATCGTGACTGTTAACATGTAAACCCTGTACTGTAAGAAATATGGTCCCTTTACTGTTTCCAAATTGAAGTAAAATACCCTTTCCTTTTTTTGAAAGCTTTTGATTATGCCTAATGTTTCAATGTATTATTATGTAATTAATCAACATTTTGTAATCAAGTGGAATCATTAAAAAGCATAGAAAAATATTATTTATTGAAATGGGTCCATGAATAAGCAATAGTACATAAGGAAAGTAATCCTCATAAGGAGGAATTACTATAAATTCAAAAGTGAAAAATGGTAATAAAGAAAAAATAAATTTATTTATGTCCCTATTGAATTCAAACACAAACTAATATCCCTAAGTTTCCGAGGCCATGACACTTCGCTTCTGAAGATGATGACTGGATTGATCATTCCCTTCTGAATTTCCGTTGTGTGACCATAAGTGCTATAAGTCATATGCCTTTTGGATATCCTTAATTTTTCCTGGCCCGTTCCTTTTGAGTCTTAGTCCACCAGGATGATATACCATTTTTTTCAACTAGCCGCCCTTTAGGGGTTTCGACTTGTCGGGTATCATTTTTATTTAAGTCCCTAATTTTTACCTGGATTGCTCTCTCGAGTTTTCAATCCACCGGGACGCCCTAATTTTCGCCTAAGTCACCCTTTAGGGTTTTCGACTTAGCAGGTTTTTATCCTCTTTTTCTAGGCATAGTATTTTTTGACTGAATCGGAATTTACCGGTCGCGGTAAATCCGCTCCATCCATAGTAGTCAACATTAAAGCTCCACCAGAGAAGGCGCTCTTTACGACATATGGTCCTTCATAGTTTGGGGCCCATTTGCCACGAGGATCTTTATAGATGGGTAACACTTTCCTTAATACCAAGTCTCCTTCTTCAAATAGGCGAGGACGAACTTTCTTGTCGAATGCCTTCTTGAGTCTCCGCTGATATAAATGACCATGACATACAGCAGCCATGCGCTTCTCCTCTATGAGATTTAGTTGATCAAATCTATTTTGTACCCACTCCGCTTCATCCAGCTTAGTCTCCATTATGACCCTAAGTGAAGGAATTTCTACTTCAATAGGGAGTACCGCTTCTGTGCCATATACCAAGGAAAAAGGAGTAGCTCCTGTCGAAGTACAAACTGAGGTTCTGTAGCCATGTAGTGCGAAAGGGAGCATTTCGTGCCAATCTTTGTAGGTCTTCACCATTTTCTGGATAATCTTCTTGATGTTCTTATTGGCTGCCTCTACTACGCCATTCATCTTCGGGCGATAAGGTGACGATTTATGGTGATCGATTTTAAAACTGTCACATAGCTCATCCATCACTTTTTGTTTAGATTAAGCCCATTATCCGTGATGATTTTGTTAGGAACCCATAGCGACATATTATCTCTTTCTTGATGAATCATGCTATTACTTGCCTTGTCACATTAGTGTAGGAAGCAGCCTCTACCCATTTGGTGAAGTAGTCGATAGCAACTAGAATGAACCAGTGTCCATTTGATGCCTTTGGCCCGATCATCCCTATTATGTCTATCCCCCACATAGAGAAAGCCCACGGAGCAGTTAAGACATTCAGAGGAGTTGGTGGCACGTGAATTTTATCCGAGTAGATTTGAAACTTGTGGCACTTGACATATTTAAAGCAGTCCGATTCCATAGTCAACCAATAGTACCCTGCTCGGAGAATCTTCTTAGCCATTGCATGCCCATTTGCATGAGTTCTGAAGGATCCTTCGTGTATTTCTTTGATAAGCATGTCCTGTTCATGTCCATCTAAACACCGGAGCAACACCATATCATGATTCCTTTTATAAAGTACATCCTCGTCGAGAAAAAACTGAGCTGCCAGTCTTCTAACCGTTTTCTTATCCCCACCTGAGGCATTTGCAGGATATTCTTATTTTTGGAGGAATTGCTTGATATCATGAAACCACGGTTATCATCTCCTTCAACCTCCACTGCTGCACAATAAACTGGTTCATCTAGGCGATTGATTCTTATAGTCGGCGCTTCATTAGACCATTTGACCTTGAACATGGATGCCAAAGTTGCTAGAGCATCTGCCAATTGATTTTCATCAAAGTAGGTGATCATCTTCCAAACACGGTCTCGATATCGGGTTAGTTTAGCATTAAGTGTCCTGCATTCTCCCTTGACCTGATTGATGACGAGAGCCGAATCTCCATATACTTCAAGATCTTAATTCCAAGGTTAATGGCTTCGCTGATTTCCAAGATACATGCCTCATATTCTGCCATATTGTTGGTACACGCGAAGCATATCCTCGCAGTAAAATGTATGTGAAATCCCGTTGGAGAAGTTATAACAGCCCCCACCCCATGTCCTTCTGCATTTGAGGCTCCATCGAATATAAGCTTCCATCGAGATCCGGGCTCGGGTCCTTCGTAGGAATCCGGGATGTCATCATCTCTTACAGCCATCACATCCTCGTTGGGGAAGTCAAATTGCAAAGGTTGATAGTCATCTACTAGTTGATGAGCGAGATGATCAGCTAACACGCTCCCTTTTATGGCCTTTTGGGTAACACACTGGATGTCATATTCAGTCTGTAACATCTGCCACCGAGCCACTCTCCCAGTCACGGTAGGCTTCTCGAATATATACTTGATGGGGTCCATTCTTGATATCAAAAAATTAGTATGGCACACCATGTATTGTCTTAATCGTCGGGCGGCCCATACAAGAGCGCAACAGGTCTTCTCCAAGAGTGAGTATCTGGATTCGCAATCCGTGAATTTCTTACTCAAGTAATAAATTGCATGCTCTTTTCTCCCTGTTTTGTCTTGTCGCCCGAGTACACAGCCCATCGAATTGTCAAGCACCGTTAGGTACATTATGAGCGGTTTTCCAGGTACTGGTGGCACCAATATGGGTGGTTCTTGCAAATATTCTTTAATTCGATCGAAAGCCTTTTGACAGTTTTCACCCCACTCGATGGTTTGACCTTTCCTTAACAGCTTGAAGATTGGCTCACAAGTAGCAGTAAGGTGTGAGATGAACCTAGCGATGTAATTTAATCTCCCCAGGAATCCACATACTTCTTTTTCTGTCCTTGGAGCCAGCATTTCTTGAATGGCCTTCACTTTATCGGTATCCACTTCTATACCTCTTTGACTGACTATGAACCCCAATAACTTCCCATATCTGACCCCAAAAGTACACTTCGCAGGATTTTGTCGTAGCTTGAACTTCCTCAGCCGTTCAAACAACTTTTGTAAATTGACTATGTGACCTTCCTCAGTT
Source organism: Lathyrus tuberosus (assembly GCA_022829125.1). NCBI lineage: Eukaryota > Viridiplantae > Streptophyta > Magnoliopsida > Fabales > Fabaceae > Lathyrus > Lathyrus tuberosus. The sequence continues at coordinate 179,472 of JALAZF010000441.1, forward strand.
TGTGACTTAGCGATCATATCATCTACGTAAACCTATATTTCCTTGTGCATCATGTCGTGAAAGAGAGTTACCATTGCCCTTTGATAAGTTGCCCCAGCGTTCTTTAACCCGAAGGACATTACCTTGTAACAGAAGGTTCCCCAAGGTGTAATAAAAGTGGTTGTTAGTTCTTGTATTGGTTGGAATTTTGGTAGAACAATGTTGTGTCATATAGCAGATTGTGTTGTTGTGACATCACACTTAACATCACACATCTGTTACCAGAATTTCAATTGGTATCAGAGCAGGCATCCTGTCTGTTTCTGGATGAGATCTAGGGAAGATACTTTCTGGTTCATGAGCAAGGAAGATGGTTTTGCTGAGTTATGGAATTGGTCAGTTCATATTGTTGTGAGTTTGATTTATTTTCAAACCTTTTTGTTGGCACTTGAATTATGGTGATGGTGTGCAAGGATTATTGAGTAGTGCCTGAAGGGTGTTGAGGAGTTGTTGTGTGTTCCGCTGCATGGTATCTGATGTAACCCTGGTTGGTTCTTGTATCTCTGGTGGTGAGATTCTAGGAAGGTATTCTCTTGGAAAGACATTAGGGTTTGGTCTCCTCAGCAGGATATTCTATGATGTTGTAGTTTATGCAAGACAGCTTCAACCGTTTGGTTAGAGATGCCAAAGATACTTGAGGATTATCTCATATCTTTGTTTTGGGAAAGAAGTGATCAAAAGGTGATTGGATCTTATTAAAGACTGTATGACATGGAAGTTTCAGTTTTTTTGAAGAAGAATATATTTCAAATCAGGTATTGAAGACCAATCTGTCCAGAACATTGATGGTGAAAGAAGAGGGTGGAGCCAAAACAAAAGAGTATCACTGTCAAATCTTTCATGCGGGAGTGAAGATCTTGATAAGTTATCTCTTAAGCTTAGTTGTGGTGACCTAATTAGGAGGATCTTCCTGGTGATGATGTCCAATGTAGTTCTGGTATATCTGAAGATGAATTCTCTTGTGAAGATACATGTTTCTGATTTTCAAAATCATGAACTGGAGGAAGTTTCATCAAGAAAGAAGCTGAGCTTAATATGTCAATTCTAATGTCTCGAAATCGCACTACACATTAGCAGTTTATGGTAAATGCTGAGTCAAAGTCCTATTAGATTGCAGTTGTTTTGAAGGATCACTGAAGCTATAAAGTTGAATAATTTTTGAGATGGTGTTCATAATGTCATAGCATTTCAGTTGGAGCTGGTTAAAGAAAAGGTAGTTATCTTGATAGCAGAAGAGAAGGAAATGATCCTTGTTTAAACTAAAATGTCTGAGGACAATTTTATAGGGAAAATGCATCCAAGAGTCTGTGTGCAGTAGCAGTGTAAATCAGCCTGTGGTCAATTGGTGTTTGCATGAGCTCTTTCAGTTTTGTGGCTTGAAGGATTGGAAGTAGCAGATTGTCTTTGGTATGTTTATGCAGAAGGATGGCAGTTATCACTCTTAAGTTAGACAAGAGGTCGGAACCTTGTGCTTATAAGAAGAAGCTTCTGGAAGAGTGTGTTATGCAAGTTACTGCAGTTTTGTTGGTCTGATCTTGGAAGTTGATCAGATGTTGATATGTTCTCGTGTGTTCCCTACAAGAGATATGTGTGGATTAATATGTTTGTTGTCTCCAAAGCCAGAGTAGATGGTCAATGTGATTTAGACTGATGTCGGAACTGATGTTGAAACATCATTTCAGTTCATTGCTTTCTCAACCAATGGAGCTAGTTGTGCTCATGGTGGAGTATCAGGTCAAGCCACTTACCTAATCTGAAATGATAAGTGGTGTGGATTAATAAAACAGGGGTCAGCTAGTGCCACAAGTGTGCAGGGAAAGAATGGCGTACCTTGTGTGAGAAGGTTACCTTATCACATATGATAAATACCTTGACAGGAGTTGAGTATTTGTCTGCTTTTGATAAGGATGTGCATCAAACCGATAGTGAATACTCTGACAGGAGCTATGCGTGTATCTAAGGTGTTGTGCTTTTAACTAATGACAAAATACATTGACGGGAGACTATGTATATGTCTGATGTAAAAGTGCAGGACTGCAGAAGTGTTGAGAATTTACTTTTCTCTATGTGGGTGTTTATTTCTCTTTGTGGTGTGTTGGTGTGTGACGACCTGAATTATGCCGTTGAAGATGGAGATGGAAGACTGTGAAGACAACATAATCTTGATGGTTGGATCAGTTTATTTCTGATCTAGGTGCTTTGGAGCATGTTTTTTTTGTGAAAGTCGAGGATATGTGGTTGTTATCTCTGGCTTTCTACTGACGGCTCTACTAAGGGAAGTGACATTCTTTAGTATTGCTATGGGGTAGTCTTGGACTACTTATTTTTTTGAAGATTTAGATGTGGTAGGTTTGAAGTCTTTGGAGTTTCTGAGCAGGATGGAGGTTGTCTACTCAAACTTGATTGTTGTATCAAGTCTATGAGAGCATGGAAATCTGTTTCTGCAAAGGGAGGAGGTTCTTCTGAGTGGCAGAAGGAAGAGCTGAGTTCAACAGTTGGATGTCATAATGTTCTGACATCTAGCTTAACATCAGAAGTCTCAGCTGGTGATGTGGCACATCAGCTTATGATAGGGTGATCTACAGGAATGAACAATATGATGGTTCAAAAAGATCGTTCTCATGGCAGTTTGCGGGAGCTACAGGAAGAAGATGTTACATGACCATGGCTTAGGGAGTCTAAGTGTGTTTGCTATTGAGCAATTGGAACATGTGACTTGAAGATCAAGTTTCCTTGGTGGATCAGGTTATCTTTGTGAGAGTTCTGACAAACGTGAAAAAGGTCAAAATGTGGCATTTGGTTGTTTTCATATGAGGATTCATGAATGAGGTGATCAAACTGTGGCATTTGGTTGATCTCAGAAGTGGATTCGAAGAATCAAGATAATCAGAGTGTGGCAGCTGGTTATTATTGAGGATTGTCTTGGAACAAGTTACTCTTGGGCAGAAGAGTGATGAGTTGAAGACTCAAGGACATTATTCTTCTTGAAGGTGGATGAGAGTTTATTTCTCTAGTTATTTGGATTACTATGCTATAGTAAGTCCAGTTGGTGGAGCATATCAAGAATCATGGTGATGATGTCTTGGTGTGTGGCAGATGTTCTAACTTGTGTTGGGACATTATCTGGTTGGATATCCTTGGTGAAGGATGATTATGCTCTAGTTCAGAAGCGTGGTGCCTACATTATGCCTAAGGAGCGTCTACATAGTCATACGGGAGAATGATGAAGTAGAAGGTCTGCCTTGGATGGAGAATGTAGAAAAGACTGAAGTAGGTCAGGTATTGATTGATTGGAAGTCTTAAGATAAAGAGTATGGTAGGGAATGACTGCCTTTGGAGAGTTGGGGGATCTATGTGAGTTTGATCCTTATCTAACAGTTTGTTTGAAGAAGGATGGTGTTTCTTATGTTCCTCACGAATAGTCTAATTTTAACTTCATGTGGAGTTGGATGCTCAAGCATTATTGTCAGAAGAGGTGTTTCTGACTATATGGATGAGAATGTGGAGATTCTGAGCCTGTTTTTAGTAGTAAGTTCTGGCAAAGCATGACTACTAATTTTGAAGACTTCACTAGTATCAACAACTACTAGTGAATGTAATGGCAGAAGAATTGTGTCACATGATGTGATCTGATCAGAAATTTTTTTTGAGTTGTTCTTTCTTCTGCTGCAAGTATCTCTTGAAGAGATTGGATCTCAGTAAAGCTTTTAAGTAAGTTGAGAATTCGTGGGGTCTGTATGAGCATGAAGATGTTCATGTTCTTGAACTGAGGATTGGTGTTTTTGTTTCTGTTGTGTGCCTCAGGGGGAGTAAAGTGGTGTTTTGTTTGATGTTTATGATGTCAGATCAGATGTCATGACTTTATGTCATGTGTGTACTACTGCTTAGGAAGATTAGTTACATTTTTGTTGCTGAACTTGTGCAACTATTTAGGGGGAGCATGATAGTCTGTCATGCGTGAGTGTTGTTGCTGAAAAGATGTGGAACTCCTTACTGTGTCTGGGAGAATTTATTTTTCTCTGCAGTTTTTTTTGGAAGAACTCTGTAGGGGTCTTGGTTGATGGGAGATGTCACACTTGTCTTGGTGTGTGTTATTAATTCAAAGTAAGAGGACTTTACTTAGAGTGTAGTGGAAGGCAGTGTGTTTGTGCTTCAGAACTTGTGGGTGATTTGGTGGTGGTTCTTGTTAAATGTACTAGTGTTGTTTGAGGATCATGCATTATGTGAATGCGCTCAGCAGGTGTGTTGAACAAAGGGTGCGCTCTTGAAGACATGAAGACGAGTCTTATGTTTTCCATTCATTTAAGGTGTTCTTCTTGCAAAAGAGCACTGGTTATCTTCGATAGGGAGAGTTGATCTTTTGTTGAAGAAGTTGTTTATCCAGATTGTAATGTCAGACAAGATGTTGTGACATTGTGTTACTGGTGAAGTTCATGGTGTACTTGACAATTTAGACCTGGTTCTATAGATTTGTGTGTCAATGGTTTGAATCAGAAGTTTACATTTACCCCAATGGTTGTCAATTGTTGGCCAAAAAGGGGGAGAGAATATACAATAGGAGCTATTGAGTCTGGATTTTGTTCTGAGTATGTTGGTTGGCAGATTCAGAGTTTGTCCAATTGTGGCTAAAAAGGGGAAGAGTTAGCCTAGCTGTTTCCTAGATGTCTGTTGTGGTTCTAGGCTTGAGGCTGAGTTTGTACAGCTGTTATGCTGGTTCTTGTTTTGAGGGGGAGTTTGTAGTTGTGCAGCTGTTGGATGTTATTGCTGCTAGTTGTGTGCTCTTGTTAGTTTGTATGGTGCTAGTATCTCTGGTGTAGGTTGAGATTGTTTTAGCCAAAATTAGCCAAAGGGGGAGATTGTTAGTTCTTGTATTGGCTGGAATTTTGGTAAAACAATGTTGTGTCATATAGCAGATTGTGTTGTTGTGACATCACACTTAACATCACACATCTGTTACCAGAATTTCAGTGGTCTTTTCCATATCAGAAGGAGACATCTTGATCTGATTATATCTGGAAAACCCATCCATAAATGAGAAGACCGAAAACTGAGCAGTGTTATCCACCAGCACGTCAATGTGGGGTAGTGGAAAATCATCTTTAGGACTTGCTCTATTGAGATCTCGGTAGTCTACACACATTCTGACCTTCCCATCTTTCTTTGGCACGGGCAAAATATTGGCCACCCATTCTGGATACTTTACTGCAGCTAAGAACCCTGCATCGAACTGCTTTTTAACCTCTTCCTTGATCTTGAGAGTCATATCCGGTCTCGTTCTTCTTAAAAAAATTTTAACCGGTGGGCATTCAGGTTTGAGCGGTAGCTTATGTTCAATAATATCTGTATCCAACCTCGACATATCTTGGTAAGACCAAGCGAACACATCTACATACTCTTGTAGTAATTTGATCAAATTTTCCTTTACGTCCCTGTTTAAAGAAGCACCAACTTTAACCTCCTTTTTGTCCTCTTCAGTTCCAAGATTGATCACATCCACTGGTTCCTGATGAGATTGTATCACTTTGTCCTCTTGCTTTAATAGTCTGGCCAACTCTTCAGGAAGTTCACCATCGTCCTCATCACCCTCTTCCGCTTGGTTAATCGGGAGCTCGAAGTTGTAAGGAATTATAGCAGTGTCGCTTTCAATAGGTTCATTTTTAAATCTGCATGAGGGAGATTTTTATCGTTTATTATTTTTTGAATTGATGGGAATGAAAGTACTGAAAAAGTGTATCGCCATTTGAAAAAAAAAGAACAAATATGAAAGAAAAAGATCTTGATTGAAAACAAAAATGCGATTTTATTATTAAATAATTCAAAGAAACAAAAGGTGGCCCTACAAAGCTTGTCCATTTGCCTTGGGCATAACAAAGGACTTATTATTATTTTAAAGAAAAAAGTAAATTACTTCAAAACATAAATCATCTCAGGAATCTCGATGGCCCTCCAATTGTTGAGAACTGTATCTGGTGAGCAATGGCACACCCAATCTGGTATCCCCTTATTTTCCTCTTCAATTGCAGTCACTTGATCTTCATCTCTAAAACCGGCATTATGGAAAGTTTCTTCGAGAGGAGGAAATGTCATCTGACGAGACTTCTGAACCCCTTTATTTAGTGGTTTGTAACCCAGCCCGAATTGATCCTTCTTTTCATGTATCTCTATCACCTTGCCCCAGCCCCTAGTATCCCCATTCTGGATTAAGTCTGTGATCCTTTTTGGCCTTTCCTCTTGTCGAACGACTTGCTTACAACTGACCGTTGCAACCTCCAAAGCTTGGAGAGGTATTTCAAATGTCTCCCCATCCACTTCTATGTATATGAATGACGAGAGATGGCTGACAAACATGTCTTCCTCCCCATCAACAATTATTAATTTGTCCCCGTATATGAACTTCAATTTCTGATGAAGTGTGGAAGTAACTGTGCCCGCAGCATGAATCCATGGTCGTCCTAGAAGAGAAGTGTAGGAGGGATTGATGTCCATGACTTGGAAAGTGATCATGAAGGTATGTGATCCCACCACTATAGGTATGTCCACCTCCCCAATTACCATTCTTTTCGAACCGTCGAAAGCCCTAACAATCAGGGAATTGGTCTTCATAAAGGTCCTTACAGATGTTAATTTCATAAGGGTATCCTTAGGCATGACACTTAGGGCAGACCCTGTGTCTAATAGCACCCTTGAGAGAATAGTGTCTTGACATTTAACTGATATATGCAAGGCCTTAATATGTGCTTGCCCCTCGGGAGGTAATTCCTCACTACTGAAACCCAGACAGGTGCTGGCGGCGATATTGGCGACTACCTCGTCGAATTGAATCATTGATATATCTTTGGTGACGTGGGCTTCATTCAGAACCTTCAGCAGGGATTCCCTATGCGCCTTCGAGCATAACAACAAGGATAGAATGGAGATCTTGGACGGTGTTTGATTCAGTTGGTCCACCACCCTATAATCACTTTTCTTTATGATTCTCAAAAATTCCTCGGCGTCTTCTTGAGATATACTCTTCTTGGAAGGTCCCTCACCTGTATTTGTGGTCTTCTTCCCCTTTGAGCTTTTGGGGGTATCCTTCTTAGGTTGTTCTGAAGAGTATACTCTTCCACTACGGGTCATCCCTCCAATACCAGCTATGTTAGTAACAACTAGTGATGGTATTATAGTCTTTCCTCCCACAAATGCAGCGATTTCATATTTCTAAGGTACGGACTTAGTGCTTTCATATGGAAATGGTGCTGGAACATGGAAAGTGATAGGGCCTTCTGACTTTGCAGGCACTGGAGCTTTGATTGGTGCAGGAATAGGTATTTGAATTGGTGTTCGTGCAGGTACCAGAATTGATATCTGAATAGGAGCCTGTGCAGGCCTCGAAACTGGTATTTGAATTGGTGCCTGTGCAGGCCTGGGAACTAGTATTTGAATAGGCACTTGTGCAGACCTTGGAACTGGTATTTGAATAGGAGTCACAACTCCTCTTTTCTGGTATGGAATCTCAGAAGGTACTTGCCTCGGGGATTCTACGGCAGCCACCTCATTCATATTCCTTAAGTACCCAATCTGTACTATCCCTTGGTCCATTAATTGTTGGAGGACCTTCTTCATCTTCTTACAGTTATCGGGATCTGGCGCGCAATCCTCGCAGTCACCGTGCAGCCTTTCAAACTCCTCGTACCCAATCAATACTTCCCTTACTTTAGTCATAGGGGTCTTTAGTTGTTCTACCCCTCTGATTAGGACATTCTCTCTCAGTCCCTCAATGGAGTTAACAGTTGGCCCAGCGTGCCCTGGAAAAGGATTATCTCCTACATTTGGATTGTCATAACTGAAGTTAATAACCTTCTGATCCAACAAATCTTGCACCCTAAACTTGAAGGCTAAACACGTTTCAGTCGTATGCCCCGACGATCCAGCATGATAATTACATCTAGCATTAGCATCATACCCTCGAGGAGGAGGCGTATGAGGGGGCCCCAACGGCTTGATTTCTACCAGCCTCTTTTGGATTAGCATAGGCCGGATCTGAGTATATGTGGTGGGTATAGGGTCAAAATCCTACCATGGCCTCCTTTGTTCCCTTCGGGGATACTTCTGCTGTTGCTGATTTTGCGGAGGTGGCGCTCTTGGCTGTTGGATTTGGAGCGTAGGAGACGCTTGATTAGAGGCCGTAGCCACCACATAAGGGTTATAAGGTACTTGAGTATACCTATCAGCAGAGATATAATTAGCCTCCTTCTTCGAGTTGTTTCCAGAGTACCTTTTGTTATTATGTTGACTAGAAGACGCCTTTCTAATCTTTCCTCTTTTTAAACCATTCTCGATCCTCTCCCCAATGACAACTAAATCCGCAAATCTAATTGAGACAGGCCCAAACATCTTTTTGTAGTATAACCCTTGCAATGTTCCCATGAACATATCTACCAGCTCACTTTTTAGCAATGGAGGTTGCACACGAGAGGCTAGCTCCCTCCATCTCTGGGCGTATTCCTTAAAAGATTCATTCCCTTTTTGGGACATGTTTTGTAATTGCATACGATGAGGCGCCATGTCCACATTATATTGGTACTGCTTCAGAAAGGGGCTTGCAAGGTCTTCCCAAGTCTTAATGTGAGTCCTTTCCAATTGCATATACCAGTCCAAGGACACCCCACTAAAGCTGTCTTGGAAAGTGTGTATCATCGGCTTCTCATTCTTAGCATGGGCACCCATCTTTCGGGCGAACATCCGAATGTGGTTTTTTGGGCAACTAACCCCTTTATACTTCTCGAAGTCATGTGCCTTAAACTTAGGAGGTATGACCACATCGGGTACCAGAAACATTTCCAAAGCATCAACCCCAAAGACCTTGGATCCTTCCACTGCCCTTAATCGCTCTTCAATTATCTTATACTTTTCATCCGCTTCTCTTCCTTCCATGGCAGCCCGTTTGGTTTCACGAACTACCTTCCTGGAATCCTCCTCTATATATTGGAGGTGCCAGTCATCAGAGACCTCGCGAGTGACAGGTATCTGTATGGGTCGTGATTCTCCATTATGCTCAGGTGGAGGAACAGACCCTACATGAGGCTGAGTGTTAGTCTTCCCTTTACTAGCCTCTAATGCTTCACATTCCAAGTCAGCCACAAATCCCAAGAGAGGATTATTATCTTCATACTGGGGAGGAGGGGTAGGGGCACTCCTACGGTTACTAGCCTATGTGTCTCTTGCTATCAGATTCTTAATAGCTCGAGTCAGTTGGTCGATTTTGTCCTTCATTTCCTCCACATTTCCTTTGACAACATCCACATCTCCCTTTAGAGCAGCGTGGTTCAGTTCTATTTGTTCCATGGTTTTCTTTTGGTGGGCGCGGGTGTTGGGTCGAGACGTCAGATTGTTATGATGATCCTGAGAGAAGATATTGAAAAATGATTTCCGTTTGATTTTTTTTAGATGATTTATGTTTTTATGCATGCATTAATGTATTAGTATGCAAAAATTATTTTGTGATAGGAATCTTAAACCTTTATTTATTGAGAGCAAAGCTAAGAATAATGGAAATTCAAATACTCTTATTAATGAAAAGAAAGTACGAGGGTCAAAGCCCCATTTATTACATAAGGAAACTAGATTAAGGGTAAACCCTTAAATTATTCATAACTGAAAAGTAAATAAACCAAAACGTAAGAAGTCATTACATAGAAAAACTAAATCCTTCTCCTAATCCTTGCCCTAAACTCCTCTACCATCTCATGACAAAGTGCAAGAAAATCGGCGATCTCTTTTACTGGTTTGAAGATACCTGCCATGTACTCAGCCTCCTTTAAACTTCGAGGGATATCATGAATTATATTTTTGGATAGTAAGACCAACTTCTGATATCTTTCTAGATAATACGCCTCTTCTCTTTGTAACTTTTCCATGATTCCTCTATCCTCCTCAGCAGTACGTTCCAATTGTTGATTACGTGTCTCGACATAGGTGCCCCGCTCCCTAAGTTCTTCGTGGGAATCCTGAAGTTCCCCATATAGCCTTCTAAGCTTATGGTTCTCCTCTTGAGTTTCTAACCATCCTTCTGGCCGTAGGGCAAGAAGTTCTTCAGCTGATCTCATCCGCACAATTGCATCTAAGGCTTACCTTTTGCTCTCGAGAAGAGCGTTAGCCAAGCTTTGGACTTCAGCTTCTAGGTTGTGGATACGCCTATCACATCCCTCCTTGAACTCTCTTTGCGTTGATGTCATCCAAATGTCCCTCCACTCGTCCCTTTGACGCCAGGCTCTATCTAACTCATCCTTATGTGTCTTAAGACGTGAACTCACAGCTTGAAGGTCGGCGTAAGCTTGTTCCTTCTTCTCTTCCTCTATTTGGGCTATCCCCTTATTGATCCTCGACTGCTCCATAACTTCATTGAGACTCCTTCTTAATTGACTGTTTTCTCCAGTGGCTTGGTAAAATTTACCTTCCCACTCTTCTTTTTCTTTTTTCAATTGTGAAATAGTCTCTTTGAGTTTTTCACTTTCTTCGACGGAGATTACAGCAGGTGGGGGAACCGTTGGATTAATAGGACGATCCAGAGTAAAAGGCAACTTCACTATGCTCACCCTTTCTTTCATCCATTGTACATACGGTACCATAGATTCTTCCCTTGGTCTTTTAAGACTGCTCTTCCCTTTGATACTTTACCTCCAAGCTTGAGTAATCTTTAGAACATCAGGATGATTTCCAGTTACATTTTGTAGGACGAAACCTTCTAACAACCTATCCTCTGGCTTGTAGGCCAACGGATGCCCCAATTGCCTCATTGCTAAGACAGGATTGTAGCTAATGCACCCTCTCGATCCTATCAAGGGTACGTTAGGAAAATCCCCACAGCTTAGGATCACGTCGTCTCGATGGAGTATTTGAGGGAACCACAAGATGTCTTTATCAACAAGAGATACCAAATATTGAGACCAAGCATAGGCTTTCATTTTTTCCATATCCTTTAAATCCCTCACTAGGTGAGAGCACAACCATTTGTACAATAACTGAGAGCAACATAACATAGCCCCTCCACTTCTTTCAAATTTTTGGTGAAGAGTAAAGTATATATCAGCGAGGAGAGCCGGTGTAGGATCTTCTTCTCCAATGGTTACAGCCAAGAATAAATTAATGACAGCGATGTCAACGAAGTTCTTCGCGCTCGGGAATAAAACCAACCCAAAGATAAGGAGTGCCATGATAGTGTCCATGGCTGCCCAATTTTTACAGGCAGCAAAATGACTGGCTCTCTTCTCCAAGAACCCTTTAGAAAACCCATGAAAGTCTTCTTGAACCCTTAAGTTAGCTTGCAAGTCTTCTTCATGGATATGAAAACCGCTAGCCATTTCTTTGAAGGAAGGGAGATACCCTAAAGCCTTGAATGGACCTTTGTTGTTCTTGGGGAGACCCAGCATCCTACGAATTTCTTCTAGAGTGGGGGCTATTTGAAAATCTTGAAACTGGAAGCACCTTAGTTATGTGTCGTAAAACTGAGCCAAGGCGGTTAGACCCTCTTCTTGAATAGGAGTAGTGACAAGATCCAATATATCCTCATACTTACGAATTAAGGGTTTTCCCCTTTCCTGAGGTAACCCCATAGCATAAGCTTTTAAGCCCTCTATGTCAGACTTTCTTACTTTGATTGTGATAGTTTTCCTTTTCTCGAATTCCATTGCCTTTGACTTTAACTCTTTTATTTTTTAAATGTTTAAGATCCCTGTGACATAATAATGCAAAAAAAAATTCATGAGGATGATGAATGCAAAATTTATATACTTGATTAAGGTAAGGTGATATGCAAGCATAACCTAGTAAAGGTAGGCTCCCTATGATAGGTTAGATCTATGTTTTGTCTACCCAATCCCCTCACATGTAGGATATAAAGCTTGGACAGCATAATGACCCTATAATGTACATACTATACCCTTGTTTTACCATGAGAAGGAGCAAGCCTTCCTATGGTAATCCTTCAGGATAAGTCTCATCTGGGTAGGACCCTAGTAACAGCCCTTGAGGGTTGAATACGTAGGGTCTCCACGAGTTGGCAAGGGTAGGCTAAAAGTTCTTAGAGTCTCGGACCACATCCAAATCACCCTCTATGTTAGGGGCTAGCCCTACCATGAGGACACCTTTGAAGGATCTATTCTGAGTATGGCATAAATGAATTGTTGGGATGTCACATCCCCCCAAAACATTTCCGTTCCACGTTCTAATCTAGGGTTATACTCCAAGCTTGGGCTTTAGCTTCACACATCATATGCCCCAATCCAAAGTATGATGACAAAATAAAAATATAACAAATATAATAAAATAAAAAACAAAATATAAAAAAAAATATGAGAATAATAAAAAAAAAATAAACACCCAAGACAAACAAACAACACCCTAAAGCCTAAGGTTAGGAGGAACTCTCTTTAGGGAGGAATCCACAGCAGAGTCGCCAGCTGTCGCGGCCGGCAAAAATATCGAGTCGCCATCAAATTTTTTAAGGAAAATAAATGATAACCCTAAAATCCTAATCCCAAGGGCAGAGGTTCCTAAGGTTCGGGAGTTAGGTAAGTGGGGGGAAGGTGTTAGGCACCCCTCACTTCCATTGTACTCAATGGGATCCTCCTTAGATTTTAGGGTATGTTTGTTTGTCGTCTAACTTGTTATTTATTTTACAAAAGAATCCTAAGTTTTTTATTATTATACTCGCTAGGGTTTACAACCCTATGCCTACGTACCCTCAATTTTGAAGGATTAGAGTAACCGTAGTTCACCTCCCCTATTCCTACCCCCTAATCCTATTCCTAACCCTAATCCCAAACTTAATCCACTATTTATACTCTTGGATAAAGAGTTCTATCCCTTAATCCATTGTTTATACTCCTAGATAAGGAGTTATATCCCTTAAATCTAATATTTATACTCCTAGATAAGGAGTTCTATCCCTTTATCTATATTTATACTCCTAGATAAGGAGTTCTATCCCTTAATCTATTATTTATACTCCTAGACGAGGAGTTCTATCCCTTAATCTATTATTTATACTCCTAGACGAGGAGTTCTATCCCTTAAAAATCCCTTATCCATTGTTTATACTCTCGGAGGAAGAGTTTTATCCCAAAATCCTTATCCCTTTGCCTATGTTTATACTCTTGGATGGAGAGTTTTATCCCAAAATCCCTTATCCCTTTGCCTATGTTTAAACTCTTGGAACCTAAGAGTTTTATACCAAAATCCCATCCTTTATTTAGACTCTTGGACCAAGAGTTTTATCCCAAATTTAAATCCTTAAAAATCCCTTAGATATCCCTTATAAAATAAATTTCTAATTCCCATAGAAAAAGAAATAATAAAGTCCAAAATGCCATTATGCTAAAAACCAAAATTGATCACCAAATTAATCCAAATGAAAAAATTTCTAAATTCAAAATAATCCAAAAAATAAAAGTATTTTAATTCCCCAAAATAAAAATAAATCTAATTTAATTTGTTTTCACCCCAAACCCAATATTTATCCCATTTTAAAAATTAAGAAAAAGAATACTAATTTTCTTAAAACAAATCCTAAACCTAATTTTATAAACAATTCAAAATATCCCATCCCCAAGAAAAATCAGAAACCAAATTCCATTATAAAAGAAAATTTACTTAAAAAAATTAATTTAAATATATAAACTATTTATTATAAAAGAAACAAAATAGAAATTTAAATATTTATCCTAATACTAATATCCCAAAATCCTTTTTCTAAACCCTAATTAAAAAATTAACCTAATTAAAATAATTAAATTAAGCTATTAATTTAATTATTTACTAACAAAACCAGGGGGTGTATTTTCCTTTGAATTTAGTGATGGGCCAATTGACACAGGGGTGCCAATATCAATATGGCGCAAGGCCCAATGTTTAAAACCCATGTTTCCAGAGAGAGTCCACGGTGGAGAGAGTCTAACTTTGACTCACTCCTGGACGTTGGATAGAGATCAGATGGGTTTCCCTCCAGCTATAATCATCCATTGATCCAAAGTATGGTGAGTGGGTGGCCAGGATTAAAAGTCAGCGCAGGCTCATGGTTGGAACGCGCGTACTAGATTCTAAGGCTGGCTGTAAAGTCAACCGATCCTTTGGATGATAGGAGTGCCACTTGGCATGCATCTATGATCACACATAAGGGATACAAAAGATGAGCCCCTCTCACAAACTCCTCATTTCTGAGTTTTATTTCTCTCTCTTACCCTCTCTCTCTCTATAGTCCTCAACGTTCTCCCTTCTCTCTACATTCTCACCTCCGACCACCACCCTGAGTGGCCTCCGGCCGCCCTCTACCTCCATAAACCCAGTTTCCGGTGACCGGAAAACTCAACCCTGCAAACCCTTTCACCTCCCTCCGCCGTGTTCTTCTGGGTTCAAGATGAACCCTAAGAACCCTAGGGTTCTTGGGAAGAACCCTAGCCTTGATATTCAACCCCAAAACCCAGTAACACCCACGAACCTGAAGAACCCAAAGGGTTCCTAAACCTCCCGAGGAACTCTAACCCTAAACAAAAACCCAGAAACCCAGAAACTTCATGTTCTTTAGGGTTCGTGAAGAACCCTAACCCCACAAGATAAACCCTAACCCTAATCAAACCTAGAAAATCAACCCAAAACAAGAATCTCCTATAATTACGATTCAGCAATCAACAACTAGTCCTATAAGCTGCTTTCCTTCATTTATTTCCTGATTTCGAATCACTAATCCATTTTCCTTGTTATTCTTTGCAGGTTGGTTTGAGCTCAAGGATTATAGGGTTCTGATGATGAACCCTAGTCCTTTATGTGACGAGCTTTACTGAGGGGTATGGAATCTGCGCAACTGCAATCAGTCTAGGGTCCCCTTTTTTTGGAATTGTCTAAGGTTTATATAGAGTTAGAATTAGGTTTACCATTAAGTTAGGAAGATTAGAATTGATTCAATTTGAGATTTGATTTGTTGTTATTTTTTAGACTTTGATTTGATTTTGTAATACATTCTGATTGTAATTTTAAATCTAATTTGATTTTGTTGTAGAACTTGATTTGATGGAAGATTATGATACGATTTGATCTGTTTCTCTCACAATTTGCGCAGATTTAGGGTTTGTGATGGGGAAGACGATGATTCCTTTGGTAAACTAATTTGACCCAAAAATAAAATAATAATAAAAAATAAATAAATAAATAAAAATAAAATAATAAATCTTTTTTTTTGGAAATCTTGGTATCCGACCTTGTGACCGACTAATCCAAGAGGGATCAATAACCGTCGTCCACTAGCGGGGGCCCCGCTTCAAGCCAGAGCATAGCTCTGTATGGACTGGCCCACACAAGAGTTGATTACACCTAGTAGGATTCGAACCTGAGACCTTGAGAGGAACACACTCTCAAGACCCAAGCCTCCACCACTAGGTCAACCCTTCGGGGTTAAATAATAAATATTAATAACATAATAATAAAAAATAAAACATCTTAAACCTAACATTAACATAAGTCAGCAACCGTATAAAAAAGTAACTAAAAATAATAATAATTAATAGTATACTACTAACCCAAATTAATAAAGTAAGCAATAATAAATCATAAAGAAAACCTTAATATTAATAAATCCTAATAAAACAACAATCCTAATTAATAAATAAATAAAAAGCCCAGCAAATTGAAATTTAATAATAATAAAAAAATAAAAAGACACTAATAATAAAATATTTAAAACTAATTAAGTCTAAAATAAAACCTGATTATTATCTAATTAATCTAAAAAGCCCAAATTCTAAAATAGTACCTAATTAACTCTACCATAAAAATCTAAAATAATAAACTCTAAAATGAAATCCCAATTAAAAAACACTTTACTTCCTAATATTAAATATAATTAACCCAAAATTTTAAATATTATCTAATAAAATTAATCTAAAACTTTTAATTCCTAATTAATTATAAAAATCCTTTACATGAAATCAAACCCCAAACTAAGTCTAAAAGTACTAGCAGACCCCCCAAAAGCCCAAATGACACTGAATGACACCCCCTAGTAGCACAAAAAAAATCCCAAAAGATGAGAAAAACTGGTCGAAATTTAGGGTACTACAGATATCCATTACCACAAAATCATTAGGAATGTAGAATTGTCCTATACGAACGGGCACGTTCTCTAGCATACCTATATGAAATTTAACTAAACGGTCTGCTAGTTGTAAAGACATTTTTGTTGGTTGCAATTCTCCTAATTCGAGCTTTTTAGAGGTGGATAAGGGCATTAGACTTACACTGACTCCTAAATCGCATAGAGCATTGTCTATGACGTACTTTTCGATTACGCAAGGTATCGAGAAACTACCTGGGTCTTTCAGTTTAGGAGGCATGTTATTTTGGATGATAGCGCTACACTCAACAGTGAGCATAACGGTTTCGTTATCCTCGAGCTTCTTCTTATTTGACAGGATTTCTTTAATGAATTTGGCATACGAAGGCATTTGTGTTATAGCTTCTGTGAAAGGTATGGTAATGTTGAGTTGTTTTAGAAGCTCCATAAAATTTTTGAATTGTCCTTCGTTTTTAGGCTTAGCAAGCCTTTGAGGATAAGGTATTGGTGGCTTATATGGTGGTGGAGGCACATAAGGTGTTTCTTTCTCTTCGGCCTCTTCACTTTTGTCATTTTTGTCATCTTTCGATTTCGTTACCTTTTCGGTTCCTTTACCAGGATTCTGATACATGGCAGGGTTTTGAAGCCTTGGATCCACTGATCCATCTAGTTCAGTTCCGTTTTGCAATGTAATAGCATTAGCATGTCCTTTCGGGTTGGTTGTGGTTGTCCAGGAAATGTTCCTGCAGGGGCTGCTACTGTTGCTTGTTGTTGGGCTACTTGAGAGATTTGGGTTTCTAACATTTTGTTATAGGTAGCCATGGCGTCAAGCTTAGTTGCCATCTGCTTCAACAATTCACTTGTGTGCACATTTTAGTTGGCAAACTCTTTATTTTGTTGGGTTTGTGTTGCGATGAAACTTTCTAGTAAAACCTCAACGTTTGAATTTCTTGGCGCTTGAGGGGCAGCAATTGCTCCCTTCTGATATCCTGGAGGTACAGTTGGTGCTTGAGTTAGGGCAAATAAAGCAGTTGTTCTTATATGAGAAATTTGGGTGATTACTCCAACCAGGATTGTATGTGTTTGAGTACGGGTTTCCTTGGGCGTAATTCACTTGGTCGGTAGGAATACCGGCTAGCAAATGACATTCAATGTTACTATGTCCAAGAGTTCTGCACAATTCATAATTCGTTGTCACAGCGGCCACGGTGGCTGCTGGAGCTACAATCAAACTTTCTATCTTTTGAGTAAGCACATCCACTTTAGCATTGACATAGTCCAGACTGTTAACTTCGTACATTTCGTTCTTCATAGCAGGTTTTTCTGTCGGAGACCTCTCACCTCTATATTGGAAGTGGTTTTGAGCCATATTTTCAATGAGTTGATAAGCATCTTCATACGGTTTGTCCATCAGGGTGCCGCCAGCTGTAGCGTTCAGATTCATCTTTATGTTGTAAAGAAGACCATTATAGAAGGTATGGATTATCAACCATTGTTCAAGTCCATGGTGCGGTCATAGCCTTAGCATGTCCTTGTATCTTTCCCAAGCATTGAAAAGAGATTCATTGTCTTTCTACCTAAATCTGTTAATCTGGGCTCTTAACATAACAGTTTTGCTCGGTGGAAAGTATCGGGCTAAAACGACTTTCTTCAACTCGTCCCACGTAGTGATAGAGTTGGATGGTAGAGACTGGAGCCAAGCTCTAGTTCTATCTTTTAAAGAGAAAGGAAAAATACGTAGTTGTATGGCTTAATTACTAACACCGTTTGCTTTTACGGTATCAGCATATTGCACAAACATTGATAAATGAAGGTTCGGATCATCCGTCGAACTTCCAAAAAATTGGTTATGTTGAACGACATGTAACAGTGAAGGTTTCAGTTCAAAATCGTTTCGATTAATAGCAGGGGCAGCAATGTTGTTATGCGGTTCATGATCGATTCGAGTAGCATGCACGACATCTCCATCAAGTTCATCATATGAGGTAAGAACTTGTGTTGTGTAAAAAGGTGTGAACGGAATATCATGAGGTAGAAACTATAACATACAATTAATATATTACAAATAAAGAATAAATTACGTACTTGTTAATTTTCCCATATGCCTTCTTCATGATCGATTCGAATAGCATGCACGACATCTCCATCAACTTCATCATATGAGGTAGGAACTTGTGTTGTGTAAGAAGGTGTGGACGGAATATCAAGACTTCCATCACTAAGAGGAATTTTTTTTCCTTGGAGAATGATTGACCATTTCCCCGATATGTCTGATGGGTAGGTAACATAGAAAACTTTTTTTGCTTGAGAAGCCATGATGAATTGTTCGGTCATAACAGATGTCTTGCCAAGGTCGATCCGGGTGAATCCTAAGTCATCAATGTTTTCACCATTACTATTATTGGAAACCTACTTGCATTTAAATAAAGCCACTTTGAAAAAAACATAATCAATCTCCCAAATCTCATCAATGACACCATAAAACATGGAAGTTGCCAATACAAGACTCTTATCTTTCGAACTAGAGAAATACATCGATTCAGCTTCAACCATAACCCCACTATTTTGCATAGTACTACGATCATATTTTGATTTTGTATAAAAGGTATAATGACCAATGTCGTATGCAGTCCAAGTATTGTCACAAAATTTGGCTCGTACTGTAGCGAGCGATTTTGGGACGTGGTTCTTAAGCACTGTCGCTCTGGGGTTACTACAGGTCGATTCATTTTTTATCCTATTGAGCTGACTAAGGAAGGGAAATAGATGTCTCCAATTAACCCTGCTTGCATACTGAGTTTAAACAGCGGTCTGTTAGGTTACGGATGCTATATGGTGATGGGGCCTTTTTCTTCTTACTTGGTTTAGAACGAAACACTGGGACTATGCATAGGGAATTTTGTTAGGATGCTAGGACCGATACTTTTCGATTGATGTATGAAGGTACGGGATTTGGGGTTTTGGATTAGCGTGCTCGCTAAGATTTTTTCTTTCAATCTTATGCCTACGTATTCCAGTTTACCGAAACAGGGAAATCAGAGCGATCGTAGTTCCTCCTATTCTATGGGAGGAAAAAGGTGTTTTGGTGTCTTGTTTAAAGCCCAAGACGTGAAACGAAAGGTGGTTTGTATCTTGTTCAAAGCCCAAGATGTGAAGCTGGAGGGTCTATTTGTATCTTGTTCGAACCCCAAGATTTGAAGCTAAAGGTCTCAATTTCAGAGAGAATTTGTCATCTCTAAAGGGGGTATGTTTGTCACAACTGTCGGGTGACTGATTATAAAGGAGAATTACTTTAACTGGGATATGTGAATCCAGCAATGCCATAATTTCCTTTATAGGGGATTTTTAACCTGAAGGAGAAGACTTTAACTCAGTGTAGAGCAATGCTATCTTTCCTTAGGAATTTCTCATGCTAAAAGAGGGACATTGGCGTGGATGTAAATATTCTAGAGGCTTGCCGCTTACAGCAGTTAGATGAAGGAGAAAAGGAGTTGTTGATGTTTGTATACTGTGAGCAAGGCACATATTTGATGCTAAAAGGTTGATTGACTCAACCGGGGTTTCCTTATACCAAGCCTAAGAGGAGGCTATTGGCCCAACAAGAGGGAGTTTTTATGTGTCTCGTACGAAGCCCGAGAGAGAGGCTAAAAGGGTTGACTCAACAGGAGAATCATTTATACTTAACAAGAGAGTGTTTTTGTATCTCGTACGAAGCCCGAGATGGAGGCTAAAGGTTTGACTCAACAAGAGAGTGCTTTATACTCAACAAGAGAGTGATTTTGTATCTCGTACGAAGCCCGAGATAGAGGCTAAAGGAGGTTGTGACCCAACAAGAGGATCTTTTATACTCAATAAGAGAGTGATTTTATATCTCGTACGAAGCCCGAGATGGAGGCTAAAAGGTGATTGACTTAACAAGAGAGTCTTTTACACTCAACAAGAGAGTGTTTTGGTATCTCATACGAAGCCCGAGATGGAGGCTAAACGGTTTGACTCAACATGAGAGTCTTTGTATCTCGTACGAAGCCCGAGATGGAGGCTAAAAGGTTTGACTCAACAAGAGAGTCTTTGTATCTCGTACGAAGCCCGAGATGGAGGCTAAAAGGTTTGACTCAACAAGAGAGTCTTTGTATCTCATACGAAGCCCGAGATGGAGGCTAAAAGGTTTAACTCAACAAGAGAGTCTTTGTATCTCGTACGAAGCCCGAGAGTGAGGCTAAAAGGTTTATTTCAGTTGAGTGACAGGTCCAGTATGTAGGTTAAGAGAAAATCAGTTCTTATAAAGAGACTGATTAAAGGTAAGGCTGTGCTTTGGGATTGACAAGAGGATCAGGGTTATTTCCTGTTCTTTAAGGAAATGGGAAATCCAAAGGGTATTTTAGACTGTCCAAGTCTACGGGTGTTTTTCCCTACTTGAGAATGCCTTCGAGACTCAAGGAAATTAGACTGTCCAGGTCTAGTGTTTTATCTTTTGTACTATGCTTAAAGAAACAGTAGCAGTACGTTCACAGTAGAAAGATCTAGACTCTTTGAAAGACTGCTCTATTAAGATGACTAATTTCTGTTCCTATACCTCTAGGAGGCCGTCGGGACAATTTGTACGAAGCCTAAGAGGTGGCTGGAAACATTTAAGAAGCCGAGGGACAATTTGTACGAAGCCGAAGAGGAGGCTATCTTCCCGGGGGAAGAATCATTATACGAAGCATAAGAGGAGGCTGTGAAAACTTCTAAGAAGCCGTAGGGTCCTTGTACAACACCCAAGAGGAGGCGGGGATGCTTCTAGGAAGCCTGTTGGTCCTTGCACTAAGCCCAAGAGGAGGCTGATGAACAGTTCCAGAAGGGGTTTCACTTGGAATAATGTCCTTCTATATATGAACTGTTCAAGGGGGAGATTTCTTAGATCTAGTTATCTAAAAAGTTCTTTACTGTTTAGGCTCTGTTGAAACAATCGAGGTTCTGTCTAGTTTTAGACGTATTTGCCAGGGAAACTCTAAATATCTATACTATTATTACACAGTTGATATGAGTTTCTGAAAGAAGACTTACAGTGAAACAACCCCATAGTACAGTTATATACATATGAAAGCGGTAAATGAAAGCGCATAAACACTTACTCGGTTGTAGAGCTTCCATGCTGTTTGGTTAGTTGTTCAATAAAGAAAAATTGAAAACAACAGTATATTCAAAATCAAAGGAGAAAGTGCTTTGAAAGAAAAATGGTTGGGGCTTACAGCTCAAGGAGAGGCCCAGATGATTTTCAGTTTGAAAATGGCGATCGCGCCAAGATTTTTCGTATCGGGACTTATACAATATCTGAGCCCCAAAAATGATTTGGTTTAAAAAATAAGGGGTTGGGTCTTACACTCAATTAGAGGCCCAAAATTATTTTTGTACAACAAGATGGGGCTTACAGCTCAAGGAGAGGCCCAATGGGTTTTTTTTTTGTTTGAAAATTGGCGATCGCGCCGAGATTTTAAACGTATCGGGACTTATACAATAACTGAGGCCCAAAATATTTTAGTACAAAAAGGGTTGGGTCTTACACTCTATTAGAGGCCCAAATGATTTTTAAATGAAAAGAAATGGGACTTATAGCTCAAGGAGAAGCCCAATAGTCTTTTTTTGTTAAAAGGCGACGATCGCGCCGAACTTTGAAAATGTACAGAGGGACTTATATAATGTGTGAGACCCAAAACATTTTATTTACAAAAGGGGTGGGACTTACACTCTGTTAAAGGCCCAAAGTGTTTGAAAAATATTTGTTAGGGTGAAAATCAAATAAACCCCAATTTCAATTTTTAAAGGCATTTTTCAAAGAAAAATCAAGTAAAAAATGATAAAAATATCAAACAAAATCATTAATCATGTTATAAACAATGATTAAGGTTTATGAAAAAGTATTTTATCCACATGAATATTTAAAATCATTTTGATTTTAAAAATCAAGAAAAAGAAATCATTTTAAAAGCATTTAAAACAATTTAAAACAATATTTTTAAATATATTAAAAATAATCTAAAAATAATATTTTTTGTGATTTTTTGTGGATTAAAATATTATGGAGTATGAATAAAAAGTGTGTAAACCAAAATTGGAGAATGATGATTTTTGCTATGTAAAAGAATTGGTTGAGTTTTGAAAATAAAATAAGAAAAAGAGGAAAGATGTCACAAAATCATCTTCGACATCTCTTATGGGGCAAAAATCAGTACTGAAACTTTAGTTTTCAACATCTTTTTTATCAAACTTCAAACACTCATAACTCTCTCAAATTTTAACGAAATTAAAATCCGTAAGAACCTATCTTTACCGATTTTTCGCAAGAAATCAAATGGTATCACACATACACACTGAAACTCAACGTACAAAACACACGAATTGAAAAACCAGAACTGCACTTAATTGTCGACATCGTTTCTCGTCAAATTTCCAACACGCGTAACTCTCTCGATTTTTAACGGAATTAAAATCCGTAAGAACCTATCTTGACCGATTTTTCGGAAGGAATCCAATGGTACCACACATACACACTGAAACTCAATGTACAAAACACACGATGCAAAAAACCAGAACTGCTATTGAGTTTTCGACTTCTCGTCAAATTTCCAACACGCATAACTCTCTCAATTTTTAACGGAATTAAAATCCATAAAAACCTATCTTGACCGATTTTTCGCAAGGAATCCAATGGTACCACACATACACACTGAAATTCAACGTACAAAACACACGATGCAAAAAACCAGAACTGCTATTATAGTTTTCGACGTATTTCTCGTCAAATTTCCAACACATATAACTCTATCAATTTTTAACGAAATTAAAATCCGTAAGAACCTATCTTGACCGATTTTTTCGCAAGGAATCCAATGGTCCCATACATACACACTGAAACTCAACATACAAAGCACGCGAATTGAAAAACTAGAACTGGACTGTTAATTTAAAACAACATAAACTCCACATATAAACATGTTAAACTGCAAACAGTAGGAGAATCACAACATACACATTAAGGACTACATTTTTGCTTCAAGAATTGTTCAATATAATGCATGTATGTGGACATCAAAGGAAAGCATGATTCAAAGAAATCAAGTTGTGGTGCTTACCTCTTTTTTGGAGATTTTGTGCAACCTACCAAGTGCTTTGTTCCAGAAATGATTTGATGCATTGGACACCCTCAAATGACCTCTTAGAAGCTTTTAGGATGGTTGGAATCAGCTGGAAACCTTTGGAGCAAGTTTGAGCACTTTCTTGCAAAATGGCCAAAAGTGGCCAAAATGTCAATTCTCTCAAATGGTGTTCCAGATGGGGGGGACCATTTGGGACAGTTCAAGGATAATATTTGGAGTGTGTTTGAGGTCTTATCTGGTTTGGAAAGTGACTGAATCAAGACATGACTTGAAAAATGCAAAAAAAGTCCAATTTTGAGGTTTTGAGAGGTGACTTTGTGATTTTGGTGTTATAGGTCACTTGTGAGGGTTTGGACAGCTTAGATATGACATATTGGATGTGTTTGGATTATGAGTTGTGATGGAAATGCTCTCTAACTCAAAAACTCAGAATTACCTTACTAAAGAAGGCATTTTGGAGTGAAAGAGAGAATTTGAGGAAAGCATCTGTTTGATGGCTTTGGTGTACTCAAACTGAGCACAAATGAGCTCTATTTATAGTAGAGCAAGTTTGTTTTGCAAGCAATAGTGAATGGTGGCTGCAGCAGAGATTTGGCAAATGTTGATCAATGAAAATCCAAGTCTCCTCTAGCCATTGACTAGAGGTTAGAGCACAGGCCTTTGGTTCCCTAGTTGTTGGATGAATCTTGACTGAATTCAGTTGGAGGAAGCTCAGTTCATGCCACCTCTAAGCATCCATTAAATGCTCTAAACCAAAATTGGAGTCTTGTCCCTCTTTTAGGGTTTTCTAGGTTTGGCGTGCTATTTGTGGAATCTTGGACTTGGGAGGCTCATGGATCAGATCATCCCCCTTGGATTTGATCCTTAGATGTGTCCAAAATGATGACAAGGCTTGAAAATTCGTGTGGCACAAGAAATGTGCAAATCTGTCCTGAAAAATTCAGCTGCAGCAAGCCTTATTGTAAAATCCATAACTCCTTGCTCGAGTATGATAAATGGACGTTCTAGGACTTTCTGGAAAGCTGAGATGACGTACTTCAACTTTGATGTTCAAGGTTTGTGAAGATAAGACTTGTAAAATTGTCAAAAATGACCTTGAACTTGTGTGATCAAATCTGTCCTAAAAGCTGTCATGAAAATTCTGTTTTATCAATGCCTTTTGCAGAGATCATAACTTTCTGCTCGAGAATGATAAATGGGCGTTCTAGGACTTTTTGGAAAGGTGAGATGACATACTTAAACTTTGATGTTTGACCCTAAACCTGGTTCAACTTGGATCATGGAGAAAAACATCCTTGAAGTTGGGACATTCTTGCTGAAATTACAAGGCAGATTTTGGCTAAGTGTTGAAAAATGTCAATTTTAGGTTTTCATCCATTTTGATCGAACCATAACTCAAAATTCATGATGAATTAGAATGAGGTGTAGTTGAAACTTTTAAAGTATGCCATGAGAGCTACAAATCCCTCTTTGGATCAGCCAAAATGGTTGCTTGGATCTCAAGTTATGATCCTTGAAAGTTGGTACCTTAGCCACTTTATTTCATAACTTAGAAAAATTTCTAAGTTTTTATGGTTACCCCTTTTACAAGTTATCCCACTTTCTTTGATTTTTCTTGATGAATGATGATTCAAATCACACATTAACATCATTTTAGGGTCAAGGTATCATAATTGTGAAAAATCTCAAAAAGTCAAACTTTGACTTTTGTGCACAGTTGACTTTTTATCAGATGAATTCCAAATTGTGCGATCCTTTATGAAATCAAGTCCTTGACTTAAATCAAAATTGGTGGACATGTTCCATGGGTGTTATAGGGTGTATTGAATCATGTCCCAAGGTCAGGGAGCATGCCTGGGTCAAAAGTCAAAGATACAATTGACTTTTTCCTCAAAACCCTAATTGTGGTCCAGATGAAAATGAAACTTGTTGATCAAGCTTGTTAGATCAATCCATTGTTGAAAATGGATCAATGTGGTTTATTGGAGACCCTTAAATCATGTCTTGAGGTCTTGGCTCATGTTTTGTCCCAAAAGTCAACTTAGGGGTGAATTAGGTCAAGAAACCCTAATTCCTGATTTCTGGTAAATGCATCCCCTGAGGCTAAATTGACTTGATGATTGGGTCCATGAGGTGCCTTTGAGTATCTTGGGTTAAGCTTTGAAGCATTGGCTAATGTTCAGAGTAAAATTTCCACCTGGAGGCCCTGGTCGACCAAAACCCTAATTTGGTGACACTGGCAATCTTGAGGCTTAATCCACTTGGAATGTTACAACCTTGTGCTTGATTATTGATGTGTGAGTCCTCTTGATCCTTTGTGGGTGTTTAAGAGGTTAGACAAGTTGAAGATCATGTCATTCCTTGATTGACCTTTTGTCTAAGAACTCTGAGAGGGCTTAAAACCCTAATCTTTTGATTGTAGTGAAAGTTCACCCATCTTTGGGGAGACTAATGAGATATGATGGTTCATCCATATTGTGATAATGATTTTCACAATGATGGGAAATCTTAGTGGTCAAAATTTAGGGTATGACAGATGCCCCTATTTAATCTTCTTGGACCCGAAGGTGTGAATGACGAAGGTATTCGGGCTTTCGGGGTGCAAGAGGATTAAATATCGGAATACCCGAAATTTTGACGGTGGTTATGAATGGTGGTTTATACATTCATCTTCTTTTGCTAAGCCATGATGCTTAGAAAAGGTAAACTTCCCCTCGATCCTGGTCTTCAGCCAAGGAGCTGGTCTCAGTTTTCTTTTGAAATAAACCTCCCCTCGATCCTGGTTTCCTACCAAGGAACTGGTCTTAGTTTCTTTAGTAAACTTCCCCTCGATCCTAGTTTCCTACCAAGGAACTGGTCTTAGTTTCTGAAGTAAACTTCCCCTCGATCCTGGTTTCCTACCAAGGAACTGGTCTCAGTTTCTTTTGTCAATAAACTTTCTTGACAAGGGACGCTATTTGTAGCGGCTTTCCTTCAAACTTCTCGCTGAATTTTCCTGGGGAGATGCCATTTGAGTGGAAAAAGTTTTGATGTCAGACTTGCTGGGGAACCCATTCGTCTGAATTGTAGAGGTACACAAACTTCTCTGTTTGGAGACGCCATTTGTCGACTCTACTGGGAAAGCGAGTCTCTCGAGAGACTGTTTCCGTTTGGGGGTGTTACATCATACTTTTCCTGAGGTCTTCTCGGAGAAATGCCATACAACGTACCCCAATTTTGAGGGGCTTTCTCTGGGGATTTTCCTTAATCTGGGAAAGCAAATATATCATCTTCAATGGCGATGAATGATATTTGTTGAAAGTTTTCTTGTTTCTTAGAGGTTCAAGTTATCAAAGTGGTCAAGGACCGTCTCTAATCCAGAGATAAACGGGTGAGAGATTACTTAGATGATTCACTTCCTGATGAGGAAAGAACTGACAACTCGATTGAGAGGACGATTAACACTAGGGGATAAGACCGACTAGAGTGATAATGATGCAATATAATTATAAATGTAAATAAAAATGCATGATGTATATATGTATATGCTGACAAAACTGACACGACATACAAACTAATGGATGAACATGACTGGATACTCGGCCATAGTGGGGCGAAGAAGTACCGTTGGTTCAAGATAGCAATTATGCCTTGCTTAGGAGAAGTGGTCCCTGCGGGGAACACCGTTGGTCTGGCTTAGGAGGTAAGAACTCTGCCGAGGATATCAGATGGGAAAATCAAATCTGATACAGTTGATCCTTCGTTCAGGCGTACTGGTTTAGAAGGAGTACTTTGATTCTGCACTTTGAGGTTCGATTACTTCTGGAGAAGCGACCGATGTTCTTCTGATGTTCAACAGTCAAAAGAAATTGCCATCTTTATTTTAAAAGCAGAAAAAGTTTGACAAGTAAATTCATTTTTGTTTTATTTTCAAGAATCGTTAATCATGTTAAAAACATCATTCTGTAAAGCTAAAACAAGTAAGAATTACAAACAAAAGCACAAGGGCTCAAATTTTATTGATAGGATGGAAATCAGCCAAACGCGTGATTCCAAAGAGTATATACAAAGTTAGAAAATGGTAATTTACAGGGAAAAGGGCTACGTTGAAACATAACGACCAATATGCTTCTACCAACTGTGAATTTCGGGCATCCTGAGTTTCTGTCGAAGATGACCCTGACTGGAGTTTTCTGATGGTTGGCATGACTGCTACTGGGGGATTTTCCCTTTTGTTGAACGTAGTTACTTGCCATTATCCCTAACTTTTGCCTGGATTGTACTTGGAGATTTCCAATCCACCAGAATGATTTTTGATCATGTCTCTAATTTTTGCCTGGACCGCCCTTTCGGGTTTTCAATCCACCAAGACGTTTTTTTTAGGCGAAGTATTTCTTGACTACGTCAACATTTGTGGGGTAGGCAAATTCCTCTCCATCCATGGTTGCAAGTCTCAAGGCGCCGCCTGAGAAAGCTTTCTTGACCACATACGGGCCATCATAGTTTGGGGTCCATTTGCCCCGAGAATCAGTGAGAAATGATTGTATCTTTTTGAGCACAAGGTCTCCTTTTCTGAAGACACGGGGTCGAACCCTTTTGTCGAACGCCTTTTTCATTCTCTGCTGATACAACTGACCGTGGCATAGTGCAATTATTTGCTTCTCTTCGATCAGATTCAGTTCGTCGTGTTGACTTTGACACCACTCAGCTTCGGTGAGCTTGGCTTCCATCAATACCCGGATTGATGGGATCTCTACTTCTATGGGGAGCACTGCTTCCATGCCATATACTAGAGAGAAAGGGGTTGCCCCCGTTGAAGTGTGGTCATATGTGCGATAACCGTGAAGAGCAAAGGGTAGCATCTCGTGCTAGTCTTTGTAAGTTACAACCATCTTTTGAATGATCCTCTTGATGTTCTTGTTAGCCGCTTCTACCGCTCTGTTCATCTTGGGTCGGTAGGGAGATGAGTTATGGTGTTCGATCTTGAACTCAGTGCACAACTCTTTCATCATCTTATTGTTCAAGTTAGATCCATTATCAGTAATGATCTGGCTTGGAACACCATAACGGCATATGCTATTGTTTTTGATAAAGCGGACCACGACTTGTCGGGTTACATTGGCGTATGACGCTGCTTCGACCCACTTGGTGAAGTAGTCAATGGCTACCAGGATGAACCGATGTCCGTTCGAAGCCTTAGGTTCAATCACGCCTGTTAGTACTTGTATTGGCTGGAATTTTGGTAAAACAAAGTTGAACAATGTTGATGTTATATGTCTGATGTCATAACATTGGTTCCCAACATTAGTTGTTGCAGGGTTGAAGTTTTATTTGCTGATGTTATACCTGATGTCTTGACAACAGTTATCAGAACATCAGAACATCAGGGTGTGATGTTTTAGGGCTGCGCGTGTTAGTTTGTTGTGAGGAAATCTGTTTGAGAGATTAGATGCGAATTTCTTGGAGAAGATATTTATATCAGAATTGGAGCAGATCATGTAACTAACATTAGGGTGTCATACCCTAATTTTTGACCCTAAGATTCTGTTTTCGTTTCGCATCGTCTGCATAGCATATCACGCATTTTATCATGCATAGCTAACCAATTTATCAGACTTGTGTTTGTTTGTTTCTTTTGTGAATTTAGGGTCGCTGAGGAAGGTTCCAAGGCCAGGGAAGCTGTGTGTGTGCTCATGATGATTCTGGTTCCTTACAAATTGTGTTGGATTCTTGTGAAGATGGAGGAAGAATATTCCCTCATTATTATAGCCCCTCAGACAAAACCAGGTCATTTTCCTCAAGGTTCCTCTGGAACTTCCCTCAAGGAGAGCCACAGTTTTGTTCATTTGATGTTAGGAACTGGGTGAAATTTTCATTTTCAAAGGATTTCTTCGGACATGGTGCGTGTACTGAAGACATCATCATGTAAGACTTTGTTGGAGCAGGCAATAAAGATTAAGTCTTATTCAAGAGAGACTTTATTCGCATTCATGATGATTAGATCCTTGTTGAGTTTCTTTTAATTTTAAGAAAAAGCTTGGAGTTCATATGTTAGGATGAAATTTTGAATCGGGTTTAGACAAGAAATTCTCATCCATACAAAGTACAAGTTCAATTAAGTTCATTTTAAAGCGTTGGTCCATTTTTCACAAGTTAAGAAGGGGAGTGATCCAAACACACCAATTCGAGTTCATGTTAATTCAAGATTCAATACCAAATTCCATCCAAGTTTCTAAGCTGTGAATTTCATGAGATGTGCAAGTTTAAGATTAAATCTATCATGGCAAGGATACAAGATTAAAGTGACACGAAAAGTTTACAAAAATCAATTGAAGAACTTCACATTAATAGTTCAAAAGTTCTTAAGCTGTTTAGGTTCATTACAAGTACAATTTTTTGTAATTTTCTGATGTGTCCATGTGTGCTCTCCACTTAAGTTTCAGTTGAGTCATTGATACTGCATCCCTCGAATCAAAAAGACACTGGGATATGCATTGGCTTGTAAAGATATTTTGTAGCACCGCCATTCCTAGCGCATGACATGTAGCTGTCCAAAGAGAGATAATGGCATCATTATACATCAGCTCCCACTGTGCAGACATGCGTTTTTACTAGCTCACAATTAGATTACAACAGCAAAATCAAGAGGGGAAGTTTAACAAATTAAATATCATCAAAACCATCTCAATCCTTTCTAAAATAGTTCACGACATGCTGAGTTGAATATGGAATAAACCGAGATTTGTCTATAAACATGTTGTGCTGAAAAAGGAAATGAATTTATCAAATTTTCAGGACAAATTCCAACATGATCAGACACAATCAACCGCATATGTTTCATTCCAAAGCCATTCTCAGACACAATCACCCATTTACGGCAAGTCTTGACCTCATTCAATACAAAATTGGATATGTCGGTACAGAACAGAGGAAAGAATTTCAATTCTCACGACATAAACAAACATACTGCAGTCAAAAAAGGAAAAGAAGTAGAATCACTTATTTGTAGCAAGTTTTCAAATTTTTTTAACACAAAACCAAACAAGTTTTAGACATGTTTGTGACAGTTTGTTTAATTCCAAAACAATAGGATTCTTTGCATTCATTTCATAATCAAAGGTTTCAAGGCACGTGGCCTTATAAAAGGGACCAGTATTCACAGCAATGGGGGGACATCAGTATACACAAGCAAGAACAATCTCACACCAAGTGCAGAATCATACACAGTTTTCACACAAAAAAATTCACAATCCACAACACTTGCATACGCATGGAAATTGAAAGAGGAGATAACAGTAGTCACATGTTCACAGAATTCTGAACAGGACACATACCTCATGTATTCATTGTGAAATGTTCTGGTTCTACGACACCATCACGAACATCATCTTACAACTGCATATAACACCTTCGTCGCGCTGTCAGAAGAGCCAATCACCTTCGATGCCCAGCCTCCGCCAAAACTGCCATCCCGCCACCGTCAAATCTCCTATTGCACTCATTGTCAGGACGGAATCAAAAAGGGCAGAAACAAAGTAGAGTAACAACATCAATGGCACGCGCGGAAAGGCAGAAGGAGAGCGAAAAATCCATACAGTAAGTCATCATCGCCTGGGAAAAGATTCATCACGCCAAAGATCATTGTTGGTATGTTTTTTTACGAAATCTTGCTTAGATTATGTTTCTGAACCTGTTCCGCACCACCCCAACTCCCAATCGCGTGTTCAATTCGTAATTTAGGGTTCCAGATGTGATTTTAGTCATGGATGGTTGGTTGTGATAGCAAGTTTAAGTTTCAGAATTAAGGAAGAGGGTCTGTGTTCATCATTTTGCGTGTGAATCTAGAAATGGGAGGTTTGTTCATGTTCATTCATGGTGAGTTAGGAGCCGCTGTTAGGACATAGTGAGAGCTTGAAGTTTGAAACACAATGGAGTAATGTTGATACTCTTTACCTTCAATGCTTGGGTGGGCTTGATCATTCGGATTGCCCATGGTTCTTTTTAAAAAAAAAATACTGACCCATTCCTTGTTTAAATGGGCATCTATAAGAAGACCCAAATTATCTTTTCTCATGTTTTTTTTTATGTGGTATTTTTTTATAATAGTTTATTTTTAATTTTTGCTTAATTTCTACCAATTTAAAGATTAATTTTGATATTGAATTTTTAATTTTGAGTTCATTACTTAGATCTTAATTCTAGATTTGTGACCAAAATTTGAGAGTGTTTCTGATCCCAATGTATAATTAATTCATAGATTAAGGGGAACTACGGATACTCTGATTCCACTCCCGTCAGGATACGTAGGCACAAGATGCGATGTCTTGGCGAGTATACTTAGATACTAACCCCTAGGTTTTTTCCTTTAGCACAGTACCCTTAGCAAGAAAGTAATAGATAACATAAATACTAACAAGAAGTTCCTGTAGAGTACTACAGACGTTTAGGATGCTAATACCTTCCCTAGGCGTAACCAACCCCCGAACTTAGATTCTCTTAACTTAGGTTTTTTTATCTTTAACCCTTTCCTTTGGATAAAATAAAGACCGGTGGTGAATTTCAAAAATTGTGATTCAAGTTAATCCAATAGCTTGGTATCCGATTCTCACCGCGACAGAAATGGCGACTTTACTGGGGATTTTTTAGGGTTTCCCCTAACTTGTTTATACTTATGTTATTTATTTACTTATTTGCCTATATATCTTTATATCTGTATATATATCTGTTGTGCCTGGTTTTGCTGTGTGCAGGGGTTCTTGAGTGGTGACGAGTTCTACACCTGGACATGAGTGCAATTATGATAGGAGATGATATGGTCAAGGATACTTTGACGGAGTCGATTCCTGAAAAGTTGAATTGAGAAAATCATCGCTCAGTTTAGGTTCTTTTGAACTTAATGTTGTTTGAACGAGTCCATTCGTGAAAACGATATTAATTTCGACCAAGAACCAGTGAGACTGAGGACCGTAGTACCTTTAACCCTACTTGGCCTTTTAGAATGTAGTGCGGTGACTATGCGGGAGTCTATTTCCAAATAGTTGTCACGCGATACTACACTCGGACGAGATTCTCTTGAGAATATTATTGACTAACCGAGTAATTTGGGAAGTCGATAATATCTGAAAGATGGATTGTAGACTCCGGGAACTTTGTAGAACCCGTTCGGCAGGTACATTTGAAACTATAGTACACACCTTGGGAAGGGTAGACCATGGCTCCATGCTCGCGATCTTCAAACTTAAGCCTTGGCTTGTTTACCTGTATATGTGTATATGTGTATACCTGTGTTTATGCATCCATTCATGCATTCATGAATCACCATTCGGTTTCAAGAAACTCAATTGTTCTTTCCCTTGCAAAATCAATAAAAAAATCCTGGATTATAAAATGAAACTTTTTCAGTCTTTCCGGAATGTTTACAACCTACTGTTGAGTTCCTTGAAACCATTGCATCGCATGGCATATCATTTTCATCTTTGCATGCGTCCGTTTGTCCAGCAACTCATTTCCAGCTGTCTCTATCTTCTAGTGTTACCTGTGAGTCGTCAAGTTGATTCCTCCACACAGATATCGGACTAGAGCTAACTACAGACGCATAATGGCAGAGCAAGAAGCACACAATGCTGAGATGCGAATGGAGATTGACGACCTTAAGTCAAGCATGGCAAAGCTCACTAAAATGCTCCAAGTCTTGATTGCTAGAGGAGAGCAACCCCAAAGAACTGTCATCCAAGAAGTTTCAACTGCTGATCCTCAACCTATTCAGGTGCCACCTTCCACTTGGCCAGAGTTTGGTTTACCTCACAACTACTCTCCACCTCTTGCATCTACTAGTATGATTGGTCAGACTGTTGGACCAGTTTTTCAAGTTCCAGTTTTCTCCGAGCCTAGACTTGTGGTTCATGCTGTTTCCCAGACTACTCGACCTCCTTTTGAAAACCCTCTCTATGAGTACAATGCTGCCAATGCTCAGGGTGAAGACCATGAAGATTTTGTTGAACCCGCGATTGTCCGTGAACAGTTTCAGACCATAGACAAGAGACTCAAAGCCGTAGAGGGTACTGATTTCTTCAACATTGATGCAGAAAACCTGGGTTTGGTTTCTGACCTTGTTATGCCTGCTAAGTTCATGGCTATCGATTTTGTGAAGTACAAAGGTGATTCTTGTCCAAGAGCTCATTTGGTCATGTATACCCGAAAGATGGCTGCTCATGCCAAGAATCAGAAGTTGCTTATCCACTATTTTCAAGACAGTCTGAGTGGAGCTTCTCTCAAATGGTACACGAATCTTGAACAGAACAGCATCCACTGTTTCCAAGATCTTATTAATGCCTTAATGAAGCAATATAAGTATAACCTCGACATGGCTCCTGACCGCCGTCAGCTGTAAAACATGTCTCAGAAGGATAAAGAGTCTTTCAAGGAATATGGTCAGTGCTAGAGAGAGTTGGCTTCTCAAGTTGAACCTCCTTTGGCAGAGAAAGAATTAACTGGACTGTTTATGGACACCTTGTCTCCATTCTACTGGGAGAAGATGATTGGTAGTGTTTCATCCAGCTTCACTGATTTGGTTACTATTGGTCAGAGACTCGAGGAAGGACTTAAAAATGGTAAAGTATCCAAGGCTGCTGAATCTTCTAATGGTGCGAAGAAATCCTATGGGAACTTCCAGAAGAAGAGAGAAGATCAGACCAATGCTGTTATATTTGAAACCAGGAGGCCTCGTCCTCGACCTCAGTATGCTGATCATCCTGATATTGCTGCTGTTACTCCCGTGGTTACTGCTCCACGACCAGCTCAAGCTCCTCAACGTCCAGCTGTTGGACAGAATCAGTACCGTAATAGGAATAATTTTGATCCTATCCCAATGACATACACTGAACTTTATCCTAGGCTGGTTCAGAAAGGTTTGATTACTACAAGGCCTTTGCCTCCTCCTCCAGATCCACTTCCATTTGGATTTAGATCTGATCTCCACTATGCATTCCATGAAGGTGCCGCCGGCCATGACTTGGAACATTGCTATGCACTAAAGGCTAGAGTGCGTGACTTGATTAAGGTCGGAATCATCAACTTTCGTGACACCAATCCTAATGTCCAGACGAATCCTCTGCCAGAGCACGCTAAGTGAGGCTTCAACTGACTCTAGCAAGCTTCGGTGTTTCAGACAGGACAGCTCACTCTTGTTTCTGACTAGTCACTAGACTTTTGTTTCTTGTTGTTTGCATTTTCCTTATCTTGTATTAGCTGTTTGCTTTCAAATCATGTTTGTACTTTCATAATTAATAAAATGAGCATTGCGACTTTTGGATTCAATTCATTTGTGTTTGCTATTTACATTTTTATACCTTCCTTTTCAAAAAGAAAACAAAAAAAAAACAAAAACAAAAACAAAAACAAAAAATATATTTTATCTCTTTTCCACTTTCTTCTGATTATGCAAAGATTGGAGGGAGGATGATGAAAACGTAAATACCCATAATTGTTGTTGGTATGCTTTCAAATAAAAAACTTTGCTGAGGATGTAAGGCATTGTTTCCCAAACAATGGAGAAATAAGGAAGATAACCCTTCGTCAATCCCTTTGAGCCTTGAAGTAGGAGTTTCTTTTCTTTACAAATAAAAACCCGCAATCTTAACCTGGGGCAGGGTAGTTCTCAGTTAACTGGATTGTGCATTCAAATACAAGAGTTTCATGCAAGACATCTTGCATTCTCAATTTTTCCTTCGCACGCAACGAGCAAGTGTCGAAGATGTCTTTCAAGTCAAAAGTCGATGATGGTTCGCCGTAATCATTAAGCCAAGCAGTCACTTTCTTTCAAAAAAAAAAAGATAAAAAAATCAAAAAAGGAAAAAGCCAGCTAAGTCGAAACCTG
Organism: Lathyrus tuberosus; assembly: GCA_022829125.1. Lineage (NCBI taxonomy): Eukaryota > Viridiplantae > Streptophyta > Magnoliopsida > Fabales > Fabaceae > Lathyrus > Lathyrus tuberosus. Next base: position 214,585 of record JALAZF010000441.1, read on the forward strand.
TGAAGGAGACTTAAGCAGACAAAAACTGGGGCATCCCGCTGACTGTAAGATTCACGAGGAACAGTTCAGGAAAAAGTTAGGGATAATAAAAAGGAGAAATCTTTAAATCCTTACCATGAAATCCTCAATGAAAAAAACAACCAAGAGTTATAAGGAAGTAGTGACTGTCACCTCAAAAGTCCCTTAACTTCTGAACCATCATCACTATCATCAATGCAATCCCTAACCTATGGGAACCTGAGTGCAAAGTCTGAGTTAACTGAGTGTAGGACTGGAGATCATCACGAAGATTGGGTGGGTACAAATAAACTTTGAGCCTTTATCCTTTGTTTCTTAAACCGTGAACCAGGCCACGTTATAACCCTCAAAAGACCTAATTGAAGCAAGGTTATTTTGAAAGCATACTACAACGAAGTTGCGTAAAGTGACTCCTAAGGATCTTTGCAGATCATTTTTTTTGCATCACGCCTTTTTGCTTTATATTTCACTTTTAAACGTCTTGAACCACCGTGTTCTGACCAGTGACCCTATTGTTTTACCTTTTTCCAAAAATGATTTTGATTTCAAAGGTTGCATGAACTTTGCATTTACTATGTTTGTATGAACACTTTTGTTTGCAATTTGGCTTTCGCTTAAGGAATTTTCAAACATTTGAGAAACTTGGTCAGTGATCCTATCAGGGGCAAGTATCTTCCATATCTTATTGAGAATCAGTTCAAAATTTGTGTTACAGTGCAAGTCCCTCTCAGAATTGGTTTATCCAGAAGATTTTTCAAGACTCAGACTGGGGCAAACTTTCCAAGCGCATAGTGAATTCAGTCATTTTCAGCATCAATCCAAGCTGAAGCAATTATCAGTTCATATACAACAGTCAAATAATTTGGGGCAGTTTACTTGAAGAATCCCTATGCAGTTTTCCATTCTTCCTACAAGGATCGTCAACTTAATACAGTTTACCAGTGTGGCAGATTTGTGTTCAGTAGCATCTATAGTCCCTAAGCAGAATGGAAATGATATCCGTGTTGAGGAATCAGTCTTTCAGTCATGTCTTCTCCACAAAAGAGTCGAGTCGTGTCATGACGTCTGCATTACACCTGCATTTGGATTTGATCATAAATCTGCATAATTCATATACATATGCATAGCAAGAGTGTCATCCTCATTTGCACTCATTTGCATTTACCATAGGCCGTGTCATTATCCACGTCTTACCTTGTTGTCAAAGTCCAACTTACTTGGCACCTACCAAACAGATATTGTCACATCTATCCAATGCTTTCTCAAGTACATCTTTATTCATATTCGTTCAATACTTTCTTGGACATTGTGATTTCTTTACATCCAATGCCTTCTTGGATTTCACCTTTTGTCTCATTTGCGTCTGATGCCTTCTCAGATTTTGAGTCGTACCTCTCATTCAAAGCTATTATTGGATGACTGGTTCCTTTTACATTCAATGCCATTCTTGAATGTCATCTTTGTTCACAATCATCTAAAGCCATTATTAGATATTGTGATTATACCTTTCATTCAAAGCCATTATTGGATGACTGGTTTCTCTACCTTGTTCACTTCATCTAAAGCCATTATTAGATACTGTGATTATACCTCTCATTCAAAGCCATTATTGGATGTCTGGTTTCTTTACCTTGTTCACTTTCATCTGAAGCCATTATCAGATATTGTGAGTGTACCTTTCGTTCAAAGCCATTATTGGATGACTGGTTTCTTTACCATCTGATGTTCTTCCGGATGTGTCCCTCTTTATGATGTTCTTCCAAATCGAGTCTTTGTTCACTTTTATCTAAAGCCATTATTAGATATTGTGATTTTACCTTTCATTCAAAGCCATTATTGGATGTTTGGTGCCTTTTTCATCCAATGCCATTCTTGGATGATGTTTCCCAGATACTTTGCTTTGTTTCAATTCGTTTCTGACACAACTGTAACATTTTTCCCCTGTGGTACCCTTCCCCATAGGCTTCTCTGTCTTGCATTCATTTCATCTCATATCATATCATGTCAAATCATCTGCATTTGTGGTATCTTAGGGCCAAAAATTGTGCATGTTTATATTTAAGTCTCTCCTATCTCGTCGAGACGAAGATTTCAATCTCCATATCTCCGGATAGAAGAAACGTAAATAGGGGCATCTGTCATACCCTAAATTTTGACCCTAAGATTCTGTTTTCCTTTCGCATCGTCTGCATAGCATATCACGCATTTTATCATGCATAGCTAACCAATTTATCAGACTTGTGTTTGTTTGTTTCTTTTGTGAATTTAGGGTCGCTGAGGAAGGTTCCAAGGCCAGGGAAGCTGTGTGTGTGCTCATGATGATTCTGGTTCCTTGCAAATTGTGTTGGATTCTTGTGAAGATGGAGGAAGAATATTCCCTCATTATTATAGTCCCTCAGACAATACCAGGTCATTTTCCTCAAGGTTCCTCTGGAACTTCCCTCAAGGAGAGCCACAGTTTTGTTCATTTGATGTTAGGAACTGGGTGAAATTTTCATTTTCAAAGGATTTCTCCGGACATGGTGCGTGTACTGAAGACATCATCATGTAAGACTTTGTTGGAGCAGGCAATAAAGATTAAGTCTTATTCAAGAGAGACTTTATTCGCATTCATGATGATTAGATCCTTGTTGAGTTTCTTTTAATTTTAAGAAAAAGCTTGGAGTTCATATGTTGGGATGAAATTTTGAATCGGGTTTAGACAAGAAATTCTCATCCATACAAAGTACAAGTTCAATTAAGTTCATTTTAAAGCGTTGGTCCATTTTTCACAAGTTAAGAAGGGGAGTGATCCAAACACACCAATTCGAGTTCATGTTAATTCTAGATTCAATACCAAATTCCATCCAAGTTTCTAAGCTGTGAATTTCATGAGATGTGTAAGTTTAAGATTAAATCTATCATGGCAAGGATACAAGATTAAAGTGACACGAAAAGTTTACAAAAATCAATTGAAGAACTTCACATTAATAGTTCAAAAGTTCTTAAGCTGTGCAGGTTCATTACAAGTACAATTTTTTGTAATTTTCTGATGTGTCCACATGTGCTCTCCACTTAAGTTTCAGTTGAGTCATTGATACTGCAGCCCTCGAATCAAAAAGACATTGGGATATGCATTGGCTGGTAAAGATATTTTGTAGCACCGCTATTCCTAGCGCATGACATGTAGCTGTCCAAAGAGAGATTATGGCATCATTATACATCAGCTCCCACTGTGCAGACCTGCGTTTTTACTAGCTCACAATTAGATTACAACAGGCAAAATCAAGAGGGGAAGTTTAACAAATTAAATATCATCAAAACCATCTCAATCCTTTCTAAAACAGTTCACGACATGCTGAGTTGAATATGGAATAAACCGAGATTGGTCTGCAAACATGTTGTGCTGAAAAAGGAAATGAATTTATAAAATTTTCAGGACAAACTCCAACATGATCAGACACAATCAACCGCATATGTTTCATTCCAAAGCCATTCTCAGACACAATCACTCATTTACGGCAAGTCTTGACCTCATTCAATACAAAATTGGATATGTCGGTACAGAACAGAGGAAAGAATTTCAATTCTCACGACATAAACAAACATACTGCAGTCAAAAAAGGAAAAGAAGTAGAGTCACTTATTTGTAGCAAGTTTTCAAATTTTTTTAACACAAAACCAAACAAGTTTCAGACATGTTTGTGACAGTTTGTTTAATTCCAAAACAATAGGATTCTTTGCATTCATTTCATAATCAAAGGTTTCAAGGCACGTGGCCTTATAAAAGGGACCAGTATTCGCAGCAATGGGGGGACATCAGTATACACAAGCAAGAAAAATCTCACACCAAGTGCAGAATCATACGCAGCTTTCACACAAAAAAATTCGCAATCCACAACACTTTCATACGCAGGGAAATTGAAAGAGGAGATAACAGTAGTCACATGTTCACAGAATTATGAACAGGACACATACCTCATGTATTCATTGTGAAATGTTCTGGTTCTACGACACCATCACGAACATCATCTTACAACCGCATATAACACCTTCGTCGCGCTGTCAGAAGAGCCAATCACCTTCGATTCCCAGCCTCCGCCGAAACTGCCATGCCGCCAACGTCGAATCTCCTATTGCACTCATTGTCAGGACGGAATCAAAAAGGGCAGAAACAAAGTAGAGTAACAACATCAATGGCACGCGCGGAAAGGCAGAAGGAGAGCGAAGAATCCATACAGTAAGTCATCATCGCCTGGGAAAAGATTCATCACGCCAAAGATCATTGTTGGTATGTTTTTTTACGAAATCTTGCTTAGATTATGTTTCTGAACCTGTTCCGCACCACCCCAACTCCCAATCACGTGTTCAATTCATAATTTAGGGTTCCATATGTGATTTTAGTCATGGATGGTTGGTTGTGATAGCAAGTTTAAGTTTCAGAATTAAGGAAGAGGGTCTGTGTTCATCATTTTGCGTGTGAATCTAGAAATGAGAGGTTTGTTCATGTTCATTCATGGTGAGTTAGGAGCCGCTGTTAGGACATAGTGAGAGCTTGAAGTTTGAAACACAATGGAGTAATGCTGATACTCTTTACCTTCAATGCTTGGGTGGGATTGATCATTCAGATTTCCCATGGTTCTTTTTTAAAAAAAAATACTGACCCATTCCTTGTTTAAATAGGCATCTATAAGAAGACCCAAATTATCTTTTCTCATGTTTTTTATATGTGGTATTTTTTTATAATAGTTTATTTTTAATTTTTGCTTAATTTCTACCAATTTAAAGATTAATTTTGATATTGAATTTTTAATTTTGAGTTCATTACTTAGATCTTAATTCTAGATTTGTGACCAAAAATTGAGAGTGTTTCTGATCCCAATGTATAATTAATTCATAGATTAAGGGGAACTACGGATACTCTGATTCCACTCCCGTCAGGATACGTAGGCACAAGATGCGATGTCTTGGCGAGTATACTTAGATACTAACCCCTAGGTTTTTTCCTTTAGCACAGTACCCTTAGCAAGAAAGTAATAGATAACATAAATACTAACAAGAGGTTCCTGTAGAGTACTACAGACGTTTAGGATGCTAATACCTTCCCTAGGCGTAACCAACCCCCGAACTTAGATTCTCTTAACTTAGGTTTTTCGATCTTTAACCCTTTCCTTTGGATAAAATAAAGACCGGTGGTGAATTTCAAAAATTGTGATTCAAGTTAATCCAATAGCTTGGTATCCGATTCTCACCGCGACATAGGGCTGATTTGAAAAGATTTAAAAAGATTAGGAGATCAAATCTATTTTAATTATTGTTTAATAACAAATCAAATCAGAGATTTTTTTTTGGAAGAGGTCCAAGCCCAAGTCAAATTCTATAAAGAGCAGCCTCAACCCTAATTGAAGAGAACGAAGAAAGGGAGCTAAAGACTGAGTGTCATTTGTGTCTTCGTGTGTGTTTTGTAAACGATTCATGTTTGAATTGGTGTTACTATTTTGAGTTGTAAATGTATTCACTCTAGAGCTTTTAAGCAATAGTGTGGTGTACTTGATCAAAGCTGTTAAGTAGAATCAAGGTGGGTTTTAAAGTGTAATCTTTGGATTGTATCACTAAGGTGATTTAGGGAGTGAGTGGTTTCTCATACCTAAGTGGTTTCTTAGGTAGAAGGGTCATTGGGTAGTGATTAAGATTAGTAGATGTCAACTGGGATTGTTGAGTCTGTAATTTAATACTACTGATAGTGAATTTCCTCCCTGGCTTGATAGCCCCCAGACGTAGGTAGTTAGACCGAACTGGGTGAATAATTCATTGTGTTATTTACTGTTGTTATTGCCTTGTTCATATAGCAGATTGTGTTGTTGTGACATCACACTTAACATCACACATCTGATACCAGAATTTCAATTGGTATCAGAGCAGACATCCTGCTCTGCATCTGGGTGAGATCTAGGGCTGATACTTTCTGGTGCAATGGACAAGGAGACTGGTGGATTTGTGAATAGACCCCCTATTCTAGATGGCTCAAATTATGACTATTGGAAACCTCGTATGGCTACATTCTTGAAGTCATTAGACAACAGAGCTTGGAAGGCTATTTTGAAAGAATGGAAACATCCTGTTATTGTGGAAAAGGATGAGAATGGAAAGGAAGTTGAGGGTAACTCAAAACTGAAACCTGAAGAAGACTGAACCAAGGAAGAAGATGAGCTTGCCCTTGGGAATTCTAAAGCCTTGAATGCCATATTCAATAGTGTCGATAATAACATCTTCAGTTTGGTCAACACTTGTGAAGTAGATAAGGAAGCATGGGATATCTTGAAGACTACTCATGAAGGAACCTCCAAAGTCAAGATGTCAAGACTTCAACTTTTGACAACAAAGTTTGAAAATCTGAAGATGAAGGATGATGAGACTATCCATGATTTCGACATGAACATCCTTGAGCTGTCAAATGCTTCTAGTGCCCTAGGAGAGAGGATGACTGAAGAGAAGCTGGTGAGGAAAATTCTTAGATCCCTTCCCAAGAGATATAAAATGAAGGTGACTGCTATCGAAGAAGCTCAAGACATCAGCAAGATGAGGGTTGATGAGTTGATTGGTTCTCTTCAAACCTTTGAGTTGGGATTAAATGAGGAGCCTGAAAAGAAGACCAAAAGTATAGCTTTGGTATCAAGTTCTGAAGATTCTAAGAAAGAGAATGGTGTTGAGTCTCAGGAGGAGTTGTCCCATGCCATTGTTTTGCTGGGAAGACAGTTTAATAAGGTTATAAAGAGGATAAATAGGAGTTATAATCCTAATGCCAAGAAAATCACATCTGACACCAACAGATCAGGTGATCAGGGGAAGAAAGCTAGAGATGAAGAAAAGTCCAATAATGACAAAGGAGTCCAATGCTATGAGTGTGAAGGGTATGGTCATGTCAAAAAGGAATGTCCCACTTATCTCAAAAAGCAGAAAAAGGGGTTATCTGCGTCCTGGTCTGATAGTGAAAGTGAATCTGAAGAAGAATCAGCTAAGCTTGTTAGAGCTATGATTGGGGTGTGTGAGTCAGATGATGATTCTTGTGATGATGAGGTTACCTATGAAGAGCTTGCTGCCTCTTATAAAGAACTGTGCATGAGAAGTGAACAAGTGTGTCTTGAAGGAGAGAAGATGAAGAAAACCATAGTGCAGTTAGAAGCTGAAAAGACTGAACTTGAAAATGAAGTCAGTATGCTTAACTCTAAACTAGATTCTATGACCAAAACTGTCAGAATGTTGAAAAATGGTACTGATGCTCTAGACAACATTCTTAGTATTGGGAAAATTGTTGGAGACAAAAGTAGTTTGGGATTCAACAATGTTGCAGCTTCTAATGATGTTATTACCAGTTCCAAACCAGTGATGTTAAAACAGATGTTTAAACATAATGACAGGATTCCTTCTAGGAAGAAATTCAGGCGCTGGAGATGTCATCACTGTGGGTGTTTTGGACACATAAAGGCCTACTGTTATAAGCTACATGGGTATCCTCAGAAGGCACATCAGTTTGTTCCCAGACAGAACTTTCACAGAGGTAGTCAGGTCACCCAGTCTAAGAAGCAATGGGTTCCAAAAAGTAAAATTACCAGTTTAATAGCTCACATTTCTCTTAGGGTTTCTACCAAAGAAGACTGGTACTTTGATAGTGGGTGTTTAAGATACATGACAGGACTTAAGAACTTGTTGGTAGATGTTAAGCTTCAGTCTTCAGGTCATGTAACATTTGGTGATGGTGTCAAAGGAGAAATCAAGGGGATGGGAAAGCTGAATTGTGCTGGTGCTCCTAGACTGGATGATGTTCTACTTGTCAAAGGGTTGACAGCAAATTTGATCAGTATTAGTTAACTTTGTGATCAAGGATTCAAAGTAGACTTTACAAAATCTGAGTGCAATGTCATAAATGAGAAAGGAGAAGTCATCATGAAGGGTGTTAGGTCTAAGGACAACTGTTATCTATGGGTGCAACAAGACTTAAGTACCTTAATATGTGTGTTGGCTAGAGATGATGAAGTCAAAATTTGGCATCAAAAGTTGGGACATCTTCATCTGAAGGGAATGAAGAGAATAATATCTTCAGAAGCTGTCAGAGGAATTCCTAAACTCAATATTGAAGAAGGAATATTTTGTGGAGATTGTCAAATAGGGAAGCAGACCAAGATGTCACATCAGAAGCTTCAACATAACACCACCTCCAAAGTTTTGGAACTTCTTCATATGGAATTGATGGGACCTATGCAGGTAGAAAGTCTAGGTGGGAAGAAGTATGCTTATGTTGTTGTAGATGACTATTCCAGGTACACCTGGGTGAGCTTCATTAAAGACAAATCAGAGGTGTTTGATGTTTTTAAAGATCTTTATCAAAGACTCCAAAGGGAAAAGGAGAGTAATGTTATTAGAATAAGGAGTGATCATGGAAGAGAGTTTGAAAATAGCAAGTTTGCTGAATATTGTTCTGCTGAAGGCATAAGTCATGAGTTTGCTTCTCCAATTACTCCTCAGCAAAATGGAGTTGTTGAAAGGAAGAATAGAACTATTCAAGAGTCTGCTAGGGCAATGATTCATGCCAAAAAGCTTCCTTACCATTTCTGGGTTGAAGCCATGAACAATGCTTGCTATATTCACAACAGAGTTACTTTGAGAAGTGGCACTTCGGCTACTCTGTATGAACTATGGAAAGGGAGAAAGCCTACTGTGAAGTACTTTCATGTTTTTGGAAGAAAATGTTACATTTTGTCAGATCGTGAACAGAGGAGAAAATTGGATCCAAAAAGTGATGAGGGAATCTTTCTAGGCTACTCTACAAATAGCAGAGCTTACATGGTTTTCAACTCTAGAACAAAAGTTATGATGGAGTCTATAAATGTGGTGATTGATGATATTGATAAGCAGTAAGATGCTGATGTCCTGGATGATGTTGAAACATCAGTTGAAGGAGTCACAACAGAAACTGAAGACAGAAGCGGATCTCCCAGTCCTGTTGATGCTGAGCCTGAACCTGAACAATCTAATAAAGAACCATCTATTAGAGTGCTAAAGGACCATCCAAGGGAGCTTATCATAGGTGATCCTAAATCAGGGGTTAGCACGAGATCAAAAGAGGTTGTGTCAAATTCTTGTTTTGTTTCAAAAATTGAGCCCAAGAATGTCAAAGAAGCTTTGACTGATGAGTTTTGGATTAATGCCATGCATGAAGAGCTGGAACAATTCAAAAGGAATGAAGTGTGGGATCTTGTACCAAGGCCTGATGGAGTTAATGTGATTGGCACCAAGTGGATCTACAAGAACAAGTCTGATGAACAAGGAGTGGTCACCAGAAATAAGGCAAGATTAGTTGCTCAGGGATACACTCAGGTTGAAGGAATTGATTATGATGAAACCTTTGCTCCTGTGGCAAGACTAGAATCCATCAGATTACTCTTAGGGGTGGCTTGTAATTTCAAATTCAAGCTTTTTCAGATGGATGTTAAGAGTGCCTTCTTGAATGGTTACTTAAATGAAGAGGTGTATGTTGATCAACAAAAAGGATTTATTGATCCAACATTTCCTGATCATGTTTACAAACTAAGGAAAGCTCTCTATGGGTTGAAGAAAGCACCAAGAGCTTGGTATGAAAGGCTTACTGAATTCCTGGCTATGAATGGCTACAGAAAAGGAGGGATTGACAAGACCTTGTTTGTTAAAGAGGAAGGAGGAAAACTGATGATAACTCAAATATATGTTGATGACATAGTATTTGGTGGGATGTCAGATGCAATGGTGAAACATTTTGTGGAACATATGCAGTCTGAGTTTGAAATGAGTCTTGTTGGAGAGCTCAACTATTTTCTTGGTCTACAAGTTAGACAAATGGAGGACTCCATATTCATATCCCAGAGCAAGTATGCAAAGAACATTGTTAAGAAGTTTGGTCTGGAAAATGCTAATCACAAGAGGACACCTGCTCCTACTCACTTAAAGTTGTCCAAGGATGAACATGGTGTGAGTGTGGATCAAAGTCTGTACAGAAGCATGATTGGTAGCTTATTGTATCTCACAACTAGCAGACCTGATATTTCTTTTGCTGTTAGAGTTTGTGTCAGATATCAATCTGAGCCTAAAGTTAGTCACTTGAATCAAGTGAAGAGGATTTTGAAATATGTGAATGAGACTAGTGACTATGGAATGCTTTACAGTCATGGGTCAGGTACTGACTTATGTGGTTTTTGTGATGCTGATTGGGCAGGGAGTACTGATGATAGAAAAAGTACTTCAGGAGGTTGCTTCTTCTTAGGGAATAATTTGATATCATGGTTTAGTAAAAAGCAGAACTGTGTGTCTCTTTCTACTACTGAAGCTGAGTACTTAGCAGCATGGAGTAGTTGTTCTCAACTTGTTTGGATGAAGCAAATGTTGACAGAATACAATGTCAAGCAAGATGTCATGACATTGTACTGTGATAATCTGAGTGCTATCAATATCTCTAAGAATCCTATTCAACATAGCAGAACTAAGCATATTGATATTAGACATCATTTTATAAGAGATTTGGTTGAAGACAAAGTAGTTGCTTTGGAACATGTTGCTACAGATAAACAATTAGCTGACATTTTTACTAAAGCCTTAGATGCAAATAAATTTGAAAGTTTAAGAAGCAAACTGGGAATTTGCATTTATGAGGATTAGGTGTGCTGGAAGGAGTGTTGTGCTGATGGGATTGTGCATATGGTTAAAGTAAACAACTTTTTATTCAAATGATGAAAGCATACAAGGTTGGTTTTTAGTACTTCTTATGCTACATTCAAAGGATCTAAAGATTATCCCAACCCCCGGCATCAAGAAAAGTTTTCCAATCTTCATCCCATTCATCATCTGTAGCTTGAAGTTGCTCTTGTGGTTTCTTGATGGTTTTCATCCTTGTCTCTGAGGTCCTGCTTGTTGTTGTTGCTCCTGAAGAAGTCCCAGCTGCAGTCTTTGTTTTGTTCTTAGTCTTCAGTGGAACTGGTTTGTTGTCCTCCTGCATGTGTTGCTTTCTTGCATCTTTGTTGGACTGACTCATACTTGTTTGTTGTCTGGTGCTGTTAGAAGGAAGAAGGCTTGGATTTTATAGTTCTATAAGAATCCATTGTTTGTATCGCTTGTCCAGTCAAAGTTTTTGGAATGTGTGTTCCTTGGGAAGCTTGTTGTTGACCATGTCTTAATGACTGTCAGTTCCTTGTGTTTGATGTTGGTAGTTGTCCAATTATGGCTAAAAAGGGGAGAGTTAGCCTATGGGTTGTAGCCTATGTAGCTGTTGACTGATGTGGTTCTAAGTTTGAGGGAGTGTGTGCAGGTTTGAACAGCTGGTAGCTGTATGCTTGTTTTGAGGGGGAGTTTAACTTTGTGCAGTTTGATTGTAATTGTTGCTGGTATGAAGTTTTTCCGCTGCAGGTACATCTGATGATGGCAGAGATTGTTTTAGCCAAAATTAGCCAAAGGGGGAGATTGTTAGTACTTGTATTGGCTGGAATTTTGGTAAAACAAAGTTGAACAATGTTGATGTCATATGTCTGATGTCATAACATTGGTTCCTAACATTAGTTGTTGCAGAGTTGAAGTTTTATTTGCTGATGTTATACCTGATGTCTTGACATCAGTTATCAGAACATCAGAACATCAGGGTGTGATGTTTTAGGGCTGCGCGTGTTAGTTTAATTTTGAGGAAATCTGTTAGAGAGATTGGATGCGAATTTCTTGGAGAAGATATTTATATCAGAATTGGAGCAGATCATGTAATTAACATTAGGGCTGATTTGAAAAGATTTAAAAAGATTAAGAGATCAAATCTGTTTTAATTATTGTTTAATAACAAATCAAATCAGAGATTTTGTTTTGGAAGAGGTCCAAGCCCAAGTCAGATTCTATAAAGAGAAGCCTCAACCCTAATTGAAGAGAACGAAGAAAGGGAGCTAAAGACTGAGTGTCATTTGTGTCTTCGTGTGTGTTTCGTAAACGATTCATGTTTGAATTGGTGTTACTATTTTGAGTTGTAAGTGTATTCACTCTAGAGCTTTTAAGCAAGAGTGTGGTGTACTTGATCAAAGCTGTTAAGCAGAATCAAGGTGGTTTTTAAAGTGTAATCTTTGGATTGTATCACTAAGGTGATTTAGGGAGTGAGTGGTTTCTCATACCTAAGTGGTTTCTTAGGTAGAAGTGTCATTGGGTAGTGATTAAGATTAGTAGATGTCAACTGGGATTGTTGAGTTTGTAATTTAATACTACTGATAGTGAATTTCCTCCCTGGCTTGGTAGCCCCCAAACGTAGGTAGTTAGACCGAACTGGGTGAAAAATTCATTGTGTTATTTACTGTTGTTATTGCCTTGTTCATATAGCAGATTGTGTTGTTGTGACATCACACTTAACATCACACATCTGATACTAGAATTTCAATGTCGATCATGTCGATTCCCCATATGGAAAAAGGCCATGGTGAAGAAAGAACTTTGAGATGTGTTGGCGGTACATGGATTTTGTCGGAGTATATCCGACACTTGTGACACCTCCTCATGTACTTGTAGCAGTCGGATTCCATGGTCAACCAGTAGTATCCTGCTCTTAGAATTTTTCTCGCCATTGTGTGTCCGTTGGCATGAGTGCCAAAGGATCCTTCGTGAATTTCTTTCATTAGCATGTTTGCTTCTGGTCTGTCTATGCATTGGAACAAGACCATGTCAAAGTTTCTCTTATAGAGAGTATCACCGCTCAGGAAGAAGCTGCCTGCTAGTCTTTTGAGGGTCCTTTTGTCCTTCCTTAGTGCCCCAGGTGGGTACTCTTGTTTCTGAAGGAAGCATTTGATATCGTGATACCAAGGTTTGTCGTCTATAATTGCTTCAATCGGGAAGATGTAAGCGGGCCGTTCAAGGCACATTATGTCAATCTTAGGTACGTCAGTCCATTGACCTATACGAATCATGGAAGAGAGAGTGGCTAAGGCATCAGCCATGTGATTTTCATCACGAGGGATATGATGAAACTCGACTCTGTTGAAGAAGGGTAACAACCTTCTTGCATAATCTTTGTAAGGAATCAATCCTGACTGGTATGTGTTCCAATCTCCTTTAATCTAATTGATAACCAGGGCTGAGTCGCCATATACATCCAAGTTTTTGATCCTTAAGTTGATCGCTTCCTCGAGACCCATAATACAAGCTTCGTATTCGGCCTCGTTATTTGTGCACTTGAATGTTAATCGAGCGGTGAAAGGAATGTGGGTACCCTGAGGTGTTATGATGATTGCCCCAATTCCATTTCCATAATGATTAACTGCTCCGTCAAAGATAAGTCCCCATTGGGGACCTGGTTCTGGCCCTTCACTGGGTAGCGGTTCATCGCAATCTTTCATTTTCAAATACATGACATCTTCGCCTGGGAAGTCAAACCCGACCGATTCCTGATCGTCAATCGGTTGATGAGCTAAATGATCGGCTAAAATACTTCCTTTAACGGCTTTCTGAGCATGGTATTCGATGTCATATTCTGATAGCAACATTTGCCAACGGGAAATCCTTCCCGTGAGAGCAGGTTTTCCAAAGACGTACTTGATTGGATCCATTTCGGAGATTAACCAAGTAGTGTGATGAATCATGTGCTGGCGAAGACGTTTGGCTGCCCAAGCCAAAACGCAGCAAGTTTTCTCAAGCATAGTGTAACGAGTCTCGCAGTCGGTGAATTTCTTGCTCAAATAGTAAATGGCAGACTCTTTCCATTTCGTTTCATCTTGTTGGCCAAGTACACAACCCATCGAGTCTTCCAAGACTGTTAAGTTTATGATTAGTGGTCTTCCTTCCACTGGTGGTGATAGAATCAGCGGATTCAACAGGTATTGCTTGATACTGTCGAAGGCGGTTTGGCAATCTTCTGACTAAACGCAGTCCTGGTTCTTTTTGAGTAGTTTGAAGATCGGCGCGCATGTCGCGGTCATGAGGAATATACATTTGGAAATGTAATTCAAACGTCCCAAAAATCCTCTGACTTATTTTTCAGTCTTTGGAGAAGGCATTTCTTGAATGGCCTTGACCTTGTCAGGATCCACCTCAATTCCTTTCTGGCTGACGATGAACCCTAAGAGTTTTCCTGAACGAACACCGAATGTAGACTTGTTAGGATTCAAACGGAGTTTGAATTTTCTTAGACGTTCGAACAATTTTGACAGATGTTCAACGTGCTCATTCTCTGTTTTAGATTTGGCAATCATATCATCGACATATACCTCGATTTCCTTATGTATCATGTCATGAAACAGAGTTGTCATGGCCCTTTGATAGGTTGCCCCGACATTCTTCAAACCGAACGGCATCACCTTGTAGAAAAAGGTGCCCCATGGGGTGATAAATGAAGTTTTCTCCATGTCTTTCGGCGCCATTTTGATTTGATTATAGCCCGAGAATCCATCCATGAAGGAGAAGACTTTGAACTTTGCTGTACTGTCTACCAGCATGTCAATATGCGGTAAAGGGAAGTCGTCCTTTGGACTAGCCTTGTTTAGATCTCTGTAATCGACACACATTCTGACCTTTATGTCCTTTTTGGGAACAGGTACGATGTTGGCTAACCATTGAGGATATTCAGATGTGGCGAGGAAGCCCGCGTCAATCTGTTTTTGTACCTCCTCTTTGATTTTGATAGCCATGTCCGAGTGAGTCCGTCTCAACCTCTGCTTTACTGGCGGACATTCCGATTTCAACGGTAAGTGATGTTCCACGATGCTGGTATCCAACCCTGGCATATCCTGATAAGACCAAGCGAATACATTGGGGAATTCTCTGAGAAGCTTTATCAAACCCTCTCTGGCAGTTGGACTGAGCAATGCCCCAATCCTGATTTCTTTTCTCTCTTTTTCCGAACCCAAGTTTACCGTTTCCAATGGCTCTTTGTGAGGTTTAATGGACCTTTCCTCTTGTTTGAGTAATCGGGAGATCTCTTCTAGAATTTCGTCGTTAACTTCTTCTTCAGCCCCAAATACCGGGAATTCAAAGTCGGGAGAAGGCATCGGATCGTATGTTTCAACGGGGTTTAAAACAAGCAATCTGCATGACGTGATGATTTGTGTTTAGAAGAGATAGAGAAAATGCAAGTGTGTGCAGTGTGTTTTTCTTTTACTGCTTGTTTTTATTATTCAGTTGTTTTTTAGGATTACCATTTTCTGAAAAACGAAAAGAGAAAACAACAATTAATGCAGAAATTATAGAACGACATTATTTTATTAATGAACAAGTCGATTCTTGAAACTACAGCCCTATAAAACAAAACTCTATAGCTTTGGGCAAAGCGAAGAGGGAAATTTACAGAATGCGAGCCCTATCAAAACATCTGTTTCACCTGGACGGGGTGAAAGGTTAAAGACGGCAATTACTTTGACTTATGAACAATCTTCGGGACATTGACAGCAACCCATTGGCGGCGAACTCCTCGGTGAATCACAAAGTCTGGCACCTTCCTTGATTTGTCTTCAGAAATAACGCTGATTTCTGGTGGAGCAGGATCATTGGAATGTGTCTCCCAGGCAGAGTTGTCGTAGGAGGATTCCTCTGTTGCATTTTGCAGAGTATTTGTACTCTCAGGCAGATCTCCCCATCCAGTTGGTTGGATGTCTTCGAGCCTGATACGAGAGCTCTCAGGAGTAGTGTACTTGACCATATAGTCGTATTTTCCACTTGGTTGTCCTAAGGTGTCCCACACTTCTTTGGAACCGGAGGAGTCATCCTTCTCGATGACGTTGACCTCGGGAAAATCATAGTTAATGAATTCTAGTCCGACAAACTTTGCAAATTCATCGTCGTGCTGGATATTTTCTGAATGACCTGAGTGTTGATCACATAACATGGTGGGGATGCAGGTATTCTTCTCAATGATGCTTAGCTGATTTTCATTGTTTGGCTGATTTTCTTGCCCCAAGTCTCCTGGGCACGGCTTCCAGATAGGCAGGCCATCCATCAGGCCATAATAGTTATGGTCAAAGTTGTCCTTCATTAGAGTGTCCTCCTCTAATGAGTTTGGTGGAGCACGACATCCTTCCGGATCACAATCTCCATATATCATTTCGACGTCTGACTTGGGTATAAATCTCGGACTCTGTGTAGGAAAGCAAAAGGGAATCTGCGTTTCGTCCTGAGACGTATAACCGTCCTCGTTGAGATAGGACTCCCATTCTTCCTCCGCATCAGATGAATCATCTTTATTGATGGTATGTACTTCTTGAGTCACTGGTTGAAGGAAACCTCCACTGTGGAAGAAGTCCTGAATAGGATGAAGACTTTCATTGCTGGTAGCAGTTGTCTGGGTACAGATTGCAGAAAAACCAAGACCCTTCTTTGTTTTATTGTCAGTAGGAATGACAAGTTGTCCCCATCCTTTTGCATTGTTATTTGCGATCACTTCGAGAGCATCTTTGTACAAGGAAATCGAGGTTCCCTTCTCTGATTGATTCTCATTGCTCACCGACAGTGCTTGGAACTGAGTTCCAACAACCTCCTCTGGTTCTACATAAGTGGATGACGATAAGTTGCTTACGAGCAAGGCCTGTTCTCCACAGACTGTGACGAGTTGATCGTTTTGGACGAACTTTAACTTTTGGTGGAGGGTCGAAGTGACCGCCCCAGCCTGATGTATCCAAGGTCTTCCTAATAAACAACTGTATGTTGCCCGGATGTCCATGACCTGGAAAGTGACTTGGAAAGTGTGAGGACCGATAGTTATGGGAAGGTCGACTTCGCCGATAACCGTTTTCCTGGACCCGTCAAATGCTTTGACGACGACCTCAATGGTTCTCATCGGGGGTCCCTTGAAGGATAATTGCATCAAAGTGGACTTCGGCATGACATTCAGGGCTGACCCTGTGTCTACCAGTACGTTGGCTAAAGCATCGTCCTGGCAGTTGACTGTAATATTGAGCGCCATGTTATGACGACGACTTTCTTCAGGTAATTCTTCATCACTAAATCCCAAGTTATTGCAGGAAGTGATGTTAGAGACAATGCTATCGAACTGTCTAATTGTTACATCCTGTTCCACAAAGGCTTGCTCCAAGACTTTCTATAGAGCCTCCATGTGCGCTTCTGAACTGAGTAACAGTGATAATACCGAGATCTTTGAAGGATTTTGCAACAGTTGATCCACAATGTTGTATTCACTCTTTTGGATGAGCTTCATCATCTCATCATTGTTCTTTGAAAAGTCGGGATTACTAAATTGACCGACTGGTGGATTGGGAACTTCTGTCTGAGGTTCCTTTTCTTTGCTGGGTTCTCCAACTCCTCTGTTGAAGATTCTACCACTTCGTGTTACTCGACTGATGTCTGCAATATTCATGACGGAGGGTAACGGAATTTCCTTTCCATTCTCGACTGTTGTTGCATCGTACTTGTAAGGGATATCCTTAGTTGATTCATACGGTAGTGGTCCCGGTAGATAGATGACTATGGGAACCTTCTGATTTTTCCGACCATCATAAGTAATTTCGATCCGTTCCTGGTTGGGAACTCTCGATTCGTCAAGTAGAGGGATGATGGCACAAACATCCCTAGCCCTCTGATGATCAGAGATTACGACAACGTCCTCAATTTAATCAGCAAGGTATTCCGGCACCCAGTTGATTGGTCCGAAACCCGGACATGGGCGAATCTCTCTACGATCCACCTGACCCTGAAGAGCTGCTCGCACAAGGTAGCATCCTTGGTTACTTTCCGAATAGACTCTACAACGTTCATAGTTGTGTGGCAGCACCTGGCCACGCCCGCTTTGAATACAATGTAACCTCACTAGGTCAGTTTCCACAGATCGGACATCCTGACTTTGATGCCGAGTAGGGTTCCCATTGGTAATACTAATTTGCTGGGTGTCTTCGTCCATATAGATTAGAAGCCACCAGTGGTTCAACAAGTGCTGAAGTGTTTCCTGGACAAGGGCACAACCTTGATCGTTTTCGTAATCCGCGTTACAGCTCTGATAATCATGTGATACCAGGAATCTGAGAAGAACCTGTTTAGCATGTAACTCCACCAGGTTGGTATTCATCAGACGAATATCGAAAATTTGAATCATGTTGATCTGATAGGGATTCCATCATGGTAGTCCTGGATCCATCCATGATCCATCTAACGCTGGAGGGCCTCTTGTATGAAAGAGCATCCCTGTTTGTTTACCGAGCAAGTCAGACAGGAATTATAATCGTGTCGCGGAAGATTATGATACTGGCTTTGCCTTGAGTGCATTGCCACCAGGTTGACATTCATTGCACGGACTTCGTGGTTTTGAATGACGTTGGAATTCGTATAAACCATGTTAAATCCATGAACTCGGTGCTCTTGGATCCATCCGAGATCCATCTGTTCCTGTAGAGCTGATTGCACCACAAAACATCCTCAATTGCTTCTAGAGCAGATATCACACTGGTGATAATTATGAGGTGGCACATGGCCATATCTACTCTGTCTACAATGCATCTTGACCAGATTGGTCCTCAATAAGAGTACATCATGAATATGATAGTTGTTTCTAGCCTCTCCCTCTATCAAATTGACTGCAGCTTTCTCGTGTTGAGGCAGCGGGTTCGTGAGAACATTCGAATTCGTATCTTTGAAAGATAAGACCCCGCTCCTAACAAGCTTTTGCACGTCGGATTTGAAATTGAGACAGTTTTCTATATTATGCCCTGGTCCTCCTTGATGGTAAGGGCAAGTCTGATCCACCTTAAACCAAAAAGGCAGATTTTTCGGTACTGTAAGAGGAGACTTAGTCTGAACATGCCCCTTAGTCAGTAGTAACGGAAATAATTCTGCGTATGATACGGGTATAGGATCAAATCCTGGTGGCCGCGTTGTACGGTTGTTGTTGTATTGAGGACGAGCCTGCTGAAGAGGTTGTTGTGTCCTTTGCTGAAACTGTTATTGATTAGGTTGGCTCTGCGCAACCTAAGGTTGATACGTAGAAACAAGTGTAGGGTTGATAGCAGGAGTCACAGCTGCTACTGGTTGATATCGTCGCCTTTGCCTTCCGAGAGAGAGATATTCCCAATATCCTGCTCTTTTTTCTTAGGGAGAGCATTACCGTATCGTTTTGTACTACTTGATGATCCAGCGTCTTTTACTAAACGTCCTTCCCGGACGGCTTCCTCAAGACGAACCCCCATGCCCACCATCTCGGTGAAGTCACTGGGCGCACTAGCGACCATTTTATCGTAATAAAATTAGCTCAAGGTCTTTAAGAAGATCTTTGTCATCTCTTTTTCCTCAAGAGGTGGACAGATCTGGGCGGCAATTTCACGCCGTCTCTGAGCATATTCCTTAAATGTTTCCTTGTCTTTTTGTGACATTGATCTGAGTTGATCTCTGTCGGGTGCCATGTCCAAATTGTATTTATATTGTTGGACGAAGGCAGTGCCAAGATCTCTAAACGTGCTTATCGTAGCGCAGTTTAACCCCATGTACCATTTGAGTGCGGCACCGGTTAAACTATCCTGGAAGTAGTGAATCAGTAGATCCTAATTCTCTTTCTGAGCTGACATTCGCCGAGCATACATCACCAAGTGGCTCTGAGGGCAAGAGTTACCCTTGTATTTTTCAAAGTCGGGAACTTGGAACTTGTGCGGAACTTTCACATTGGGGACCAAGCAGAGGTCCGCGGCGTCCTTTCCAAATAGATCCTGACCGCGAATAGCCTGCAGTTCTTTCTGCATTTCTAGGACTGTTCTTGGAACTCGTTCATTCTTTCGAACATGCTTTCGTTTCCACCAGAAGGTATCTGGGGAATCTGTCCTTCCGAGACAGTGTACACCACAGGGGGCGGGTACCGTGACTACGGCAGTGAATCTTGGCGCTTCCCGAAGTTTGTAACCTTCAGGAGTCCTCATTATGCCTCTGGCATCCTCGCTTTCCCAAAGTTTGTAACCTTCAGGCCCAACACCTTCTGCTATGATTCCCTAATCTTCAGTGATCGGCGGAACATATCCTTCCGGGATATAGTTAACAGGCATGCCCCAGGGACGATCTTTCGGCATTTGATACCTAGGATCATACTTCTCCAATATGGGCATTGAGGTGATCTCTGAGATCACGGTTCTTTGTAGCTGAGCTTCTGCCATGGCTTGCATGTCGGTACGAAGCTTTCTCATATCCTCTCTTAGAGCGTCGATCTCTTCTTTCAACTCTCTGTTCTCTTCCTCAATATCATCCATCTTTTTCTGACGATTGGCCCGAGTATTGTACGAATGAGACAATTTGACTCTAGAATCGAGACACAAATGTGAGATTCGTAGGTAAGAAGAATATGTGACGTGAGAATGATGAATGCAATGATTATATTAATTGTTTTGTTTATTCAAAGTAAACTTTGACAATTAGATTGCAAATATCAAACAGTGGTGAAGCCCCGTTTTATTGAATTCAAAGGATTGCGAAAATGGAAATACAGTAAATTACAAGGTGCGGAAATAGAAACCTAAGCTAATGGGTCCCGAGTCCTCTCTGAGGAGAACTCGGGTGCTGATTCTGGTACTTTCCTTTTCTTTGACCGGGGCTCTTGGGCCGTTGTCGGGTTGTCATTCCTTTGCCAAGTGAAAGGAACGAGCAAATTCCTTTGGTCATCCTGATTATCCACAACATGTTGCTCTAAAATCTTGATCAGAGCATCCTTATCTTTCAGCAGCTGCTGTATTTTGGTACACTCCACATTGAGAATGCGGTACTTGTTCTTCCAAGACCTCCTCTCCTGTTGAACTTTGTTGAGAGTAACCTGAAGCTTTTCAGTTTCCGTCATGAAGTACATGACAGATTCCCTTGGTGGAAGAACTCCGTGACGAGGATACAACATTTTTAGCTTGAGAGCTCTAGTTTGTACCCAGTGGAGATAAGGCTCCACCGAGACACATTCTGGTTTTCCTAGAGACTCCCGTCCTTTCTTATGAACATGTTTCCAAGCGTACACTATTTCCATCTTTAGTGCTCTGTCATTTTCTCCTTCGTTGAAGAAAAGACCTTCCAGATGAGCATTACACGGGACATGCCTCATTGGGTATCCAAATTGACGACGTACCAATACCGGATGGTAGTTGATTCCTCCCTTAGTTCCTATAAGGGGTACGTTGGGGAAGTTTCCACAACGATCAATTATCCAGATCCCATCATAAATCCTATTGCACCAATCAATGTCAGAGTTGGTGACCAGCGTAAGGTACTCTTATGATCCCAAAAAGCAGCAGAATTAGGAAAATGGGAGATAAACCATTTGTATAGCAGGGGCACACAGCACGTGATCATTCCTCCGCTGTACAAATTCTCTAAGTGTACAGAATGATACGCATCTGTAAAGTCGGTACAGGGTTTCCAATGAGAAAAACCTTAATGGCGTTGATATCGACGAAGTTATCAATGTTGGGAAACAGAAATAACCCGTAGGTGAGCAAAACAAAGATGCTTTCAAAAGCAGTCATGTTCCCTATACTAGAAAAGTACAGAGCTTTCTTTATCAAGAATTGGGCTGGCAAACCTTGGATGCAACCCTTAGTGGTCATGTGAGTCTTGACTTCTGACTCATCCAAATAAATTGCTCTTGCAATGGTCTGACCCCTTGGAATTTCTTCCAGTCCAGAAAAGGGAGCTTGATCAGTAATGTTTAAATCGATCAGATGGGAATACTCCTCCAGCGTTGGTGCGAGCTGGTAATCCGGGAATGTGAAACAGTGATAAACCGGATCGTAAAACTGAACGAGTGCCTCCATGATTCTTTCAATTACCTGGACCCTTAACAGAGGTAGCAGACCTCCGTACTTAGCTCTGAAGGCATCAGGGTTTGTGATCATTCTTGCTAATTCTCTCAACTCCTCTAGTTTTGGAACCTTGAAGGTGTACTTATGAGTTCTACTTCTACCGAAATCCATGAGCGCAATCCTTTTTCTCTGACATTTGCAATCATTGCTTTAGTTTAATTTGAAAAAGAGAGACTAGAAGAGAAGTTTTTTTTTAATGTTTTAATATTTTTTAAATGAATGCATGAATGCAGCACACAAAAACATAAAAAAAAACATGGGGTCAAAGGTTCGATGTCATGGAGTCAAGGCTCTACCCATCCCCAAGGTTTATACTAGTGATTTTTGTACCTGTCTCTCAAAATCATCAGTTCTTGTCGAGATAACACCAGCGGGCCGGGAACCGTGCTAGGTAATGTTATTTCGAAGAACCTTCAGAAGAGGGTAGTATCGCGTGACAACTATTTCCGATAGCTTCTGCACTACTAAAAGAGGTTTTTCCTAGGTGTATACTTAATCTTTCCACATGCGACATCACACGCATTCCCATTAGCAGAAAAATAAACACAAATATCAATTAGGAAAAGCAGTATATATATTTGTCCTAATGTCCTAGACTTTTTAAGAGCTATGAATCTTATGTTCCTGACAGAAAATGGCTCCCCGGCGGAGTCGCCATTCTGTGGTACCTTCCCAATTTAAAGGTTTTGACCTAAGATCCTAGTGAAGGCCGATCCTAGCAAATAATGACATTCCCCAATGGAACCGTCATGAAAATAACTTGTCCAAGGTTTTCACCTCAAATTGTAAGACAGAAAGACGGGCCCCACGGTGGGTGCCACTTTTCTGTAGCGAGCGATTTTGGGACGTGGTTCTTAAGCACTGTCGCTCTGGGGTTACTACAGGTCGATTCATTTTTTTATCCTATTGAGCTGACTAAGGAAGGGAAATAGATGTCTCCAATTAACCCTGCTTGCATACTGAGTTTAAACAACGGTCTGTTAGGTTATGGATGCTATATGGTGATGGGGCCTCTTTCTTCTTACTTGGTTTAGAACGAAACACTGGGACTATGAATGGGGAATTTTGTTAGGATGCTAGGAACGATACTTTTCGATTGATGTATGAAGTTACAAGATTTGGGGTTTTGGATTAGTGTGCTCGCTAAGATTTTTTCTTTCAATCTTATGCCAACGTATTCCCGTTTACCGAAACAGGGAAATCAGAACGATCGTAGTTCCTCATATTCTATGGGAGGAAAAAGGTGTTTTGGTGTCTTGTTTAAAGCCCAAGACGTGAAGCGAAAGGTGGTTTGTATCTTGTTCAAAGCCCAAGATGTGAAGCTGAAGGGTCTATTTGTATCTTGTTCGAAGCCCAAGATGTGAAGCTAAAGGTCTCAATTTCAGAGAGAATTTGTCATCTCTAAAGGGGGTCTGTTTGTCACAACTATCGGGTGACTGATTATAAAGGAGAATTACTTTAACTGGGATATGTGAATCCAAAAATGCCATAATTTCCTTTATAGGGGATTTTTAACCTGAAGGAGAACACTTTAACTCAGTGTAGAGCAATGCTATCTTTCCTTAGGAATTTCTCATGCTAAAAGAGGGACAGTGGTGTGGATGTAAATAATCCAGAGGCTTGCCGCTTATAGCAATTAAATGAAGGAGAAAAGGAGTTGTTGATGTTTGTATACTATGAGCAAGGCACAGATTTGATGCTAAAAGGTTGATTGACTCAACCGGGGTTTCCTTATACCAAGCCTAAGAGGAGGCTATTGGCCCAACAAGAGGGAGTTTTTATGTGTCTTGTACGAAGCCCGAGAGAGAGGCTAAAAGGGTTGACTCAATAGGAGAATCTTTTATACTCAACAAGAGAGTGTTTTTGTATCTCGTACGAAGCCCAAGATGGAGGCTAAAGGTTTGACTCAACAAGAGAGTGCTTTATACTCAACAAGAGAGTGATTTTGTATCTCGTACGAAGCCCGAGATGGAGGCTAAAGGAGGTTGTGACCCAACAAGAGGATCTTTTATACTAAAAAAGAGAGTGATTTTATATCTCATACGAAGCCCGAGATGGAGGCTAAAAGGTGATTGACTCAACAAGAAAGTCTTTTATACTCAACAAGAGAGTGTTTTGCTATCTCGTACGAAGCCTGAGATGGAGACTAAAAGGTTTGACTCAACAAGAGAGTCTTTGTATCTCGTACGAAGCCCAAGATGGAGGCTAAAATGTTTGACTCAACAAGAGAGTCTTTGTATCTCGTACGAAGCCCGAGATGGAGGTTAAAAGGTTTGACTCAACAAGAGAGTCTTTGTATCTCGTATGAAGCCCGAGATGGAGGCTAAAAGGTTTGTTTCAGTTGAGTGACAGGTCCAGTATGTAGGTTAAGAGAAAATCAGTTCTTATAAAGAGACTGATTAAAGGTAAGGCTGTGCTTTGGGATTGATCAGAGGATCATGGTTATTTCCTGTTCTTTAAGGAAATGGGAAATCTAAAGGGTATTTGAGACTGTCCAAGTCTACGAGTCTTTTTCCCTACTTGAGAATGCCTTCGAGACTCAAAGATATTAGACTGTCCAAGTCTAGAGTTTTATCTTTTGTACTATGCTTAAAGAAACAGTAGTAGTACATTCATGGTAGAAAGATCTAAACTCTTTGAAAGACTGTTCTATTAAGATGACTAATTTCTATTCCTATACCTCTAGGAGGTCGTCGGGACAATTTGTACGAAGCCCAAGAGGAGGCTGGAAACTTTTAAGAAGCCGAGGGACAATTTGTACGAAGCCCAAGAGGAGGCTATCTTCCCGTGGGAAGAATCATTATACGAAGCCTAAGAGGAGGCTGTGAAAACTTCTAAGAAGCCGTAGGGTCCTTGTACAACGCCCAAGAGGAGGCGGGGATGCTTCTAGGAAGCCTGTGGGTCCTTGCACTAAGCCCAAGAGGAGGCTGATGAACAGTTCCAGAAGGGGTTTCACTTGGAACAATATCCTTCTGTATATGAACTGTTCAAGGGGGAAATTTCTTAGATCTAGTTATCTAAAAAGTTCTTTACTGTTTAGGCTCTGTTGAAACAATCGAGGTTCTGTCTAGTTCTAGACGTATTTGTCGGGGAAACTCTAAATATCTATACTATTATTACACAGTTGATATGAGTTTCTGAAAGAAGACTTACAATGAAACAGCCCCATAGTACAGTTATATACATATGAAAGCAGTAAATGAAAGCGCATAAACACTTACTCGGTTGTAGAGCTTCCATGTTGTTTGGTTAGTTGTTCAACAAAGAAAAATTGAAAACAACAGTATATTCAAAATCAAAGGAGAAAGTGTTTTGAAAGAAAAATGGTTGGGGCTTACAGCTCAAGGAGAGGCCCAGATGATTTTCAGTTTTAAAATGGCGATCGCGCCAAGATTTTTCGTATCGGGACTTATACAATATCTGAGGCCCAAAAATGATTTGGTTTAAAAAAATGAGGGTTGGGTCTTACACTCTATTAGAGGCCCAAAAGTATTTTTGTACAACAAGAAGGGGCTTACAGCTCAAGGAGAGGCCCAATGGGTTTTTTTTGTTTGAAAATTGGCGATCGCGCCGAGATTTTTAACGTATCGGGACTTATACAATAACTGAGGCCCAAAATATTTTTGTACAAAAAGGGTTGGGTCTTACACTCTCTTAGAGGCCCAAATGATTTTAAAATGAAAAGAAATGAGACTTATAGCTCAAGGAGAGGCCCAATAGTCTTTTTTTGTTAAAAGGCGACGATCGCGCCGAACTTTGAAAATGTACAGAGGGACTTATACAATGCGTGAGACCCAAAACATTTTATTTACAAAAGGGGTGAGCCTTACACTCTATTAGAGGCCCAAAGTGTTTGAAAAAGATTTGTTAGGGTGAAAATCAAAGAAACCCCAATTTCATTTTTTAAAGACATTTTTCAAAGAAAAATCAAGTAAAAAATGATAATAATATCAAATAAAATCATTAATCATGTTATAAACAATGATTAAGGTTTATGAAAAAGTATTTTATCCACATGAATATTTAAAATCATTTTGGTTTTAAAAATCAAGAAAAATAAATCATTTTAAAAGCATTTAAAACAATTTAATACAATATTTTTAAATATATTAAAAATAATCTAAAAATAATATTTTTTGTGATTTTTTGTGGATTAAAATATTATGGAGTATGAATAAGAAGTGTGTAAACCAAAATTGGAGAATAATGATTTTTGCTATGTAAAAGAATTGGTTGAGTTTTGAAAATAAAATAAGAAAAAGAGGAAAGATGTCACAACATTATCTTCGACATCTCTTATGGGGCAAAAACCAGTACTGAAACTTTAGTTTTCAACACCTTTTTTATCAAACTTCAAACACTCATAACACTCTCAATTTTTAACGAAATTAAAATCCGTAAGAACCTATCTTGACCGATTTTTCGCAAGGAATCCAATGGTACCACACATACACACTGAAACTCAACGTACAAAACACACGAATTGAAAAACCAGAACTGCACTTAATTGTCGACATCGTTTCTCGTCAAATTTCCAACACGCGTAACTCTTTCGATTTTTAACGGAATTAAAATCCGTAAGAACCTATCTTGACCGATTTTTTGGAAGGAATCCAATGGTACCACACATACACACTGAAACTCAACGTACAAAACATACGATGCAAAAAACCAGAACTGCTATTGAGTTTTCGACATCGTTTCTCGTCAAATTTCCAACACGCATAACTCTCTCAATTTTTAACGGAATTAAAATCCGTAAGAACCTATCTTGACCGATTTTTCGCAAGGAATCCAATGGTACCACACATACACACTGAAACTCAACATATAAAACACACGATGCAAAAAACCAGAACTGCTATTGTAGTTTTCGACGTATTTCTCGTTAAATTTCCAACATGCATAACTCTCTCAATTTTTAACGAAATTAAAATCTGTAAGAACCTATCTTGACCGATTTTTCTCAAGGAATCCAATGGTATTACTCATACACACTTAAACTCAACATACAAAGCACACGAATTGAAAAACCAGAACTGGACTGTTAATTTAAAACAACATAAACTCCACATATAAACATGTTAAAGTGCAAGTAGTAGGAGGATCACAACATACACATTAAGGACTACATTTTTGCATCAAGAATTATTAAATATGATGCATGTATGTGGACATCAAAGGAAAGCATGATTCAAAGAAATCAAGTTGTGGTGCTTACTTCATTTTTGGAGATTTTGTGCAACCTACCAAGTGCTTTGTTCCAGAAATGATTTGATGCTTTGGACACCCTCAAATGACCTATTAGAAGCTTTTAGGATGGTTGGAATCAGCTGGAAACCTCTGGAGCAAGTTTGAGCACTTTCTTGCAAAATGGGCAAAAGTGGCCAAAATGCCAATTCTCTCAAATGGTGCTCCAGATGGGGGGGACCATTTGGGACAGTTCAAGGATAATATTTGGAGCCTGTTTGAGGTTTTATCTGGTTTGGAAAGTGACTGAATCAAGACATGGCTTGAAAAATGCAAAAAAGTCCAATTTTGAGGTTTTGAGAGGTGACTTTGTGATTTTGGTGTTATAGGTCACTTGTGAGGGGTTGGACAGCTTAGATATGACATATTGGATGTGTTTGGATCATGAGTTGTGATGGAAATGCTCTCTAACTCAAAAACTCAGAATTACCTTACTAAAGAAGGCATTTTGGAGTGAAAGAGAGAATTTGAGGAAAGCATCTGTTTGATGGCTTTGGTGTACTCAAACTGAGCACAAATGAGCTCTATTTATAGTAGAGCAAGTTTGTTTTGCAAGCAATAGTGAATGGTGGCTACAGCAGAGGTTTGACAAATGTTGATAAATGAAAATCCAAGTGTCCTCTAGCCATTGACTAGAGGTTAGAGCACAGGCCTTTGGTTCCCTAGTTGTTGGATGAATCTTGACTGAATTCAGTTGGAGGAAGCTCAGTTCATGCCACCTCTAAGCATCCATTAAATGCTCCAAACCAAAATTGGAGTCTTGTCCCTCTTTTAGGGTTTTCTAGGTTTGACATGCTATTTGTGGAATCTTGGACTTGGGAGGCTCATGGATCAGATCACCCCCCTTAGATTTGATCCTTAGATGTGTCCAAAATGATGACAAGGCTTGAAAATTCGTGTGGCACAAGAAATGTGCAAATCTGTCCTGAAAAATTCAGCTGCAGCAAGCCTTATTGTTCTAGGACTTTCTGGAAAGCTGAGATGACGTACTTCAACTTTGATGTTCAAGTTTTGTGAAGATAAGACTTGTAAAGTTGTCAAAATTGACCTTGAACTTGTGTGATCAAATCTGTCCTAAAAGCTGTCATGAAAATTCTGTTTTATCATTGCCTTTTGCAGAGATCATAACTTTCTGCTCGAGAATGATAAATGGGCGTTCTAGGACTTTCTGGAAAGGTGAGATAACATATTTCAGCTTTGATGTTTGACCCTAAACCTGGTTCAACTTGGATCATGGAGAAAAACATCCTTGAAGTTTGGATATTCTTGCTGAAATTACAAGGCAGATTTTGGCTAAGTGTTGAAAAATGTCAATTTTAGGTTTTCATCCATTTTGATCCAACCATAACTCAAAATCCATGATGAATTAGAATGAGGTGTAGTTGACACTTTTAAAGTATGCCATGAGAGCTACAAATCCCACTTTGGATCAGCCAAAATGGTTGCTTGGATCTCAAGTTATGATCCTTGAAAGTTGGTACCTTAGCCACTTTATTTCATAACTTAGAAAAATTTCTAAGTTTTTATGGTTACCTCTTTTACAAGTTATCCCACTTTCTTTGATTTTCCTTGATGAATGATGATTCAAATCACACATTAACATCATTTTAGGGTCAAGGAACCATAATTGTGAAAAATCTCAAAAAGTCAAACTTTGACTTTTGTGCACAGTTGACTTTTTATCAAATGAATTTCAAACTGTGCGATCCATTATGAAATCAAGTCCTTGACCTAAATCAAACTTGGTGGACATGTTCCATGGGTGTTATAGGGTGTATTGAATCATGTCCCAAGGTCAGGGAGAATGCCTGGGTCAAAAGTCAAAGATACAGTTGACTTTTTCCTCAAAACCCTAATTGTGGTCCAGATGAAAATGAAACTTGTTGATCAAGCTTGTTGGATCAATCCATTGTTGCAAATGTATCAATGTGGTTTATTGGAGACCCTTAAATCATGTCTTGAGGTCTTGGCTCATGTTTTATCCCAAAAGTCAAATTAGGGGTGAATTAGGTCAAGAAACCCTAATTCCTGATTTCTGGTAAATGTATCCCCTAAGGCTAAATTGACTTGATGATTGGGTCCATGAGGTCCCTTTGAGTATCTTGGGTTATGCTTTGAAGCATTGGCTAATGTCTAGAGGAAAATTTCCACCTGGAGGCCCTGGTCGACCAAAACCCTAATTTGATGACACTGGCAATCTTGAGGCTTAATCCACTTGGAATGTTGCAACCTTGTGCTTGATTATTGATGTGGGAGTCCTCTTGATCCTTTGTGGGTGTTTAAGAGGTTAGACAAGTTGAAGATCGTGCCATTCCTTGATTCACCTTTTGTCTAAGAACTCTGAGAGGGCTTGAAACCCTAATCTTTTGATTGTAGTGAAAGTTCACCCATCTTTGGGGAGACTAATGAGGTATGATGTTTCATCCATATTGTGATGATGATTTTCACAATGATGGGAAATATTAGTGGTCAAAATTTGGGGTATGACACGTACGACAACCATTTAAGTATCTCGGATGCACTACGTCCATTAGATACACTTTTATTAAACCAATATATGAATATCTTGTTATGCTCTATCAACAAGAACTTGTCACTCATTCGGGAATATTTTTTCCTCAAAGGTCTTTTGTGAGTATCTATGAAAGGTTGAACTTCATATATATTATTCAATATATAGAAATGTGCTTGAATAACTACATCCCGAGCCATTGACTTAACATTTAGACCTTGAATACCTCTTCCGTCTATGTCAGCATGACGAGACTTTGGAATTTCTATAGAATTTGCGTCCGACAAATAGTTTGTACAAAACTCACCAACTTCTTCTGTGATGTACCTTTCAACAATCAAAGCTTCTAGTCGGTGATGTTTCTTCGCATATCTTTTAAAGATCTTCATATATTGCTCTATTAGATACATCCACCTTAAATAAACTAGACCACAAATTCTGATTTCTCTGACTAGATGAACAAGTAAGTGAACTATAATATCAAAAAATGATGGAGGAAAATACATCTCCAATTGACACGAGATTATGGCAGCCTCATTTTCTAATTCATCTAATTTTTGAAATCAAGAACTTTATTACATATGGCATTGAAGAATAAGCACAATCTCGTTATAGTTGCTCTCACATTTTTTGGTAGGATCCCACGGATAGCCACTGGTAGAAGTTGTTGCATCAATACATGACAAGCATGAGGTTTTAAATCAATTAACTTGAGATATTTCATTGATACAAGTTTCTTGATGTTTGATGAGTAACCTTGCGGAACTTTAATACCTTGCAAACACTCGCAGAAAATTTTCTTTTCCTTTTTAGATAGAGTGTGACATGTTGGAGGCAGATAAGTTCTTTTTCCTTTCTCTATTAGAGCCAACTGTTTTCGTATACCCATCTTCTCCATATCAAGACGGGATGTCTTACTATCTTTAGTCTTGCCTGGAATGTTTAGAAGTGTGCCAATCAAACTATCACACAAATTTTTCTCCACGTGCATCACATCAAGACAATGTCTAACACCAAGACTTGACCAATATGGAAGATCAAACAAGATGGACCTCTCTTTCCGTATATTTTTTGCAACTGCCTCTTATTCTTTTTCTCTCTTCCCAACGACAACATTAATGTGTTTCTACCATTGATAAACTTCATCCCCGGTTAAAGGTTCAGGAGCTTCATCAAACTCTTGATCTCCATCAAAAGCCTTCCGCAATCTACGATAAGGATGATCGGGTTTAGAAATTTTCGATGCCTATGGTAAACGGTTTTTTTTCCAAACTCAAGTTGGCGATAACAAGTATCATCTTCACATATAGGACACACTCTATGCCCTTTGACACTATATCCAGCCAAGTTACCGTAAGCAGGAAAGTCGTTGATTGTGGAAAATAATATTGTACGCATCTTAAACTTTTCCCCAGAATATGCATCATCAACTTCAACGCATTCATCCCACAAGAGTCATAAATCATCAATTAATAGACTTAGATAAACATCTATGTCATTACCAGGTTGTCATGGTCCAGAAATCATCATATTTAATAGTATATACTTGTGCTTCATGCACAACCAAGGAGATAGGTTGTAAATAGTGAGAAGAACAGGCCACGAAGTATGATTAGTGCTCAGATTACCAAAGGGGTTCATTCCATCGGTGGCCAGGCCAAGCCTAAGGTTTCTTGGCTCAACTCCAAAATTCGGAAACAGCGAATCAATTTTCTTACATTGCAACGAATCAGCTACATGGTGAATGTTTCCATCACGAGTCATTTCATATGTATGCCATCTAAGATTCTTTGCATCATTCAAATTAGCAAAAAAATCTCTTAAATCTTGAAATTATTGGCAAGTACCATAACACTTTTGCAGGAGGATGCTTCATACTAACATTGTCATAATCATTGTCATCACCATTGTTGGCCTTCAGCTTGTAACGCGACACACCACATTTCGAACATTGATACAAGTCTCCATAATCTTTCTGGTATAATATGCAATCATTAGGGAAAGCATGTATTTTGAAATACTCCAGACCCATTGGACACAATATCTTCTTGGCCTCATAGCAACGATCCGGCAATTTGTTATCTTCTGGTAACATTTGCTTTAGCATTTCAAGTAATTTCATGAAACTTTTATCCGACCATCCATTTTTTGCCTTCAGATTAAACAACTTTAACACCGCTGATAATCGTGTAAATTATGTGCATCCCTTATATAAAGGGGTGCCTTTATCACTACATAAAGTATCATAAATATGAGCATTCTTAAAAGAAGATTCCCCAATATCACATAACATATCCTCTAGTTGATCTTCCATATATTCATCTTCATCCACTCTTTGACTTTGTGACTCCCGACTTTCCTCTTTATCCACCTCATCATGCCACGTCCATATTATATAATTTTGACATATACCATCACAACAAAGGTGATGGAATATTTCTTTCTTTGTACCCTTTTTGATATTCGCTCAAACAACATAAGGACAATAAAAGATACCATTATTGTCGGGAAGATGTTTATCAGCGTATTCAAGGAATTCAAGAACTCTGTTCTCATAAACCGGACATAATCTATCGGCTTTCATCCAACTACGATCCATAACAACTTCTGAAATTTATACACGTATAATAATGTGAATGACACACCAAAATCTAATCCAAAAACTTAAGCATATGCATATGCAAATTTAAACCTAAAACATATGAAACATGTACTCTCATACTGACTTGAGCATATACAACATAAACAAAGAAAAAAGGAATGAAGATGTTGAAGAATACCGTACTTCGAAGCAGAAGAATCTTATGCACGTAAGGAATGAAGATGTTGAAGAGTACCGTACTTCGAAGCTGAAGAATCAAAAGAACGAAGAGGGCGAATATTTGAACATATACAATATAAACCAAGAAAAAAAGAATGAAGATGTTGAAGAGTACCGTACTTCGAAGCAGAAGAATCAAATGAACAAAGAGGGTGAAGATTTGAGCTCCAAATGAATGGACATGAAGAGGGTAAAGATTACGCCACCACTATCGTCTCTGGCTCGCTTGGACAACCCAACCATAGTGGAATTGTAAGTCCTCTAGCAATGGTTGGTTTACTTTACCATTGTAAAATCATTTATAATTTATTTTTTAAATAATGGGCGTAAGTCCTCTAACAACGGTTGGTTTACTTCACCATTCTAAAATCATTTACAATTTATTTTTTAAATAATGGACTTAAGTGACACACGATTAATGTACTCTAAAAAATGGAAAAAATGTAGTTGCTAGGAATCGAAGCTTACTACACATCATTTATTACTACAGTGTTTTAAGACAACCGTCATTAAATTACTGTTTATAAATCACGCTACTCACTGGGTGCAAAATTTTTAATCAATTACAACGGTGTATATGAATCTGTTGTAAACATGACGTTGTTGTTTGCGCGTTTTGTAGTAGTGAATGAAAGATGGACGATCAGTCAACAAACCACCTATTTTGGATGACACCAACTATAATTATTGGATGTCCATGATGGCTTCCTTTCTCAAATCTATCGGCAACAAAGCGTGGAAATATGTGATAAAAGAGATTAATTGATACATATTGTGTACTCTCAGTTAAAAAATTTTTACACCATCTATACATCACAACCTTTCATAAGAGATATTTTATATGATTAAATAAAAAGTCAAACATGTAATGTTTAATTTAATTCTTAATGAATAATAACATGTATACAAGTACTATATTTGTTCCATATTTAATTAGTAGGTTACAAATAATGCAAATTGTATTTTGTTAATTTTTAATTTAAAAAAAAACTAAAATTAATATTAGAAGTTAAATTTATAAATGAAAATGTAGATTTTTTTAATCTAAATAATCAAGTCTTTCAAAATGGATTCTCTAATAGCCAAGTTTTTTCACTAATTCTCAAAGTACACATGTTTTAAATTAAACAAAAAATTAACAACGCACAACACATGTCAATCCAATTGGCACATGCATTTAAAAAATGTGAGGTATCACCAATTGAATTGGCGACTGCATATGGCGTAGCCAATTGAATTGATGCATATGTTTAAAGCTTACGAGATGGAGTAAATTCATCTGGCACTTTAGTGTAATACGTTTTTTTAAATTTAATATAAAACAATAAATTACATAAAAACCATAACAACCATTTCTTCCTTTTTCCAACGAATCACTCACACCAATTTCGTCATTCAATCGACCAAACCGCTCACCAATATCCCCATCATCAAAACCCAACTACTACGACATGGGCAACAAACTCAGTTACAACAACGCCACAATGCTTACACCAGATTACATAGAATTACAAAAAACTTATTAGGGAATCTGATGATGGTGATATTCTAGGGACCTCGTTTCAAACACATGGGGAGAATAAACAAATACCGATATGCGAAAGGGCACCTAAGAGTTGTGGAACTGGTGACATGTATGAGAAAGCGAGTCGTCGTCGTTAGTGTAAAAAATATTCTCTTATATAATTATATTTAAATTAAATATTAAAACTTTTTATTTATTTTTTGTATAATTTATGGTTTTAATTAAAATTAAAAAAAAAAGTATTATATTGAGGCGCCAATAAGCTTTAAACAAATTTGTCAATTTAATTGGCTACACCATATGCAATCACCAATTCAATTGACGACAACTCTATTTTTATATGCAAATACCAATTGGATTGGGATGTGGTATGCCTTCCCAATTATTTTTGTTTGGAAGATGTGTACTTTGGGAAATAGTGGGGAAATTTAGTTATTAGGAGTTTTTTTTTTAACTTGGTTATTTAGATAAAAAAAATATGAATAATGTATGATAAATTTATTGTTTTTAAAAAGGTATATAAGTTATTTAAAAGTAAATGTAGAGAGTTGTTTAATTTGAGATTATATAGATGTATTAGTAAAAGTGGAGGTGGTAATAGGTATATAGATGTATTAGTAAAAGGGGAGGTGGTAATAGGGGCATGATGAAAAGTGAAAAGTAAGGAGAGTCGTTTGTTTGTTTGTCTACTAACCATTCACAAGAATTGAGAACGTTAACCTCTTTCTATTCTCTATTTTCTTTCACATCCCCAGATTTTCTTTGCATCTATAATTGAGAAACAACGAGTATGAGTTAGAAGTATTGAAAAACAAAATGTGGGCAAGTCTCACATGGATTAGAAAAGTGGAGATTGAGCACTTTTCTAGTGAGAGAACCCACACACCTACACCACCTTAAGGTTTTGAGTGAATATGTGGTGTGTCTCTCACAAGGTGTGCTTCTCATAAAGAAAGACCCCAATGAATGTAAATGCTTTAACATGTTAACTCCCAAATTGATTACCTAACAATGGTGTCAGAGACATTGGTTCGAGTGAAGGAATAAACCACTTGTATTGAAAGTCCTCCCCGCATGAAGGTTAGTAAGAGGCATGTCCTATGGAAAAATTTTCAGCGGTGGTACAAGTGTACGTGGATGAAAGAGTTTCCCTTGAGGGGGAGCATTGTGGATAGACTCACACTTGAAAGGGATAGACTCACACTTGAGGGGGAGCATTGTGCAACGACATGGACATTTTTGCTTTAAATTCTCACCATCACCAATCTGGACCTGGGCCTAGGATTATGCTTCATTTATCTGAATAACTTGTTGATGAGAGAGAGAGAGAGAGAGAGAGAGGAATGAGGATTTCTAAATATAATAAAGGAAACACGCCATGCAAAAAAGGAAGAAAGAATAGTATATGTAACTTTTTTTATAAGAAAATGATTGTATTATTATTGACTACTAGGGTACTCAATCCAAAGACAACAAAGAGAAGAAAAGAACCAAAAGGACTAAAAAAACTTATCACTAAGCCAATCCCAAGCAAGTCTCTTAGCTAACATTACAATATCGAATTCACCTTTATGACCTCCTTTAAAAAGAATCTAGTTTTTAATCAACCAAATGGACCAAACTACTGATAACCAAAGAAGAAGACAAAATTTTTTCTTTATCTTCCCAATGAAGCATTTATCGAAAGCAATCAAATGAGATAAAACATCCTCTTGAAGTAGAAGCAAAATTAAACCCACCTAATTCAACATGATTAACCACACTCGAGATGCAACATGTAGACATAAATGATTTATAGCTTCCACTTGGCCAAGACAAAGAGGACACATTTAATAATGCACTCCAACGAGGATCCCTATTTTTGTAATTAGTTCCTTGTTGGAAGCCTTCTCAAGAGAAGCCTCTGAGCAATAAAGTGTATGTTGCTTAGAACCAAAGAGTTCTACATTAGAGCTAATGCATCATACAAATTAGCATCCTGCAGGAAATCGGAAGGAGAGACAACATACAAGGTTTTATACGCTGATTTTTCTGAAAAACCAGTTGAGTCCCGCCACCAAACAATTGAATTGGATGCAAGTGGATAAGGGGAGATGTTTAAAAGAAGATATTTAAGATCTTACATTTCTAACCTTTCTTTTGCATAAATTAGTGGAGGATTTAACCCAAGGTTCCATCTCCAACAACCTAAAGACCAATCACCTACATTACTAACAAGTTCCCATGTTTGATTTTTTTTCAAGGACCCCGTATCTTCCACCATTGCACCTAACCACTTATCTCTCTCATGGCTAGCTATATCCTCTCAAATAGGAGATGGGTTTCCATAACTAGTAAGAAGTGGATAGCCTATCAAGTCTTCGTACCCATATACTTCTGGTGGCTTGGTTGAACGGGGCTTTGTGTCATGTACAAGAATATAATCGAAAAGCGTATTGTCATATATGAATGCAAAATGAACACAATTGAAACCAAAAGGAGTGCGAAGATTTCTCGACGAATGTAAGAGAAAGAGGTCTGCGACGAAAAAGAAGATTTTTCAGTATACAAAAATGAGATAAGAGGATATTAGGGTTACAATATTCAAAGTAAAAATATTTTATAAATTGTAGGTTTTTTATAAATATTTTGCTGTTGGATTATTTGATTAAAATTGTTTGCCACGTAGAATTGTGTCTATTAGGTATAAGGTATATGTTCCGTATTTGTTTTTTTGTAAGCAAGTTGATTGATAAACTGAGAACTAAGGGTTCTCAAACCTGTTTACAAAAAAGAAACGAGTCCATCAACTCGGAAAAGAGAAAATTGGAAACCAATTGCACCTACGAAAAAGCTATCAACGGATTTTTACAAAAATCGTAAAAATTGCAATTGGGATTGCCAATTTCACCTATAAACGACCATTTCCAAGCCGTAATTTTGATACTCCACACAATATCAAGAACGTTCTAGCTTTGATTCTCGAAAATAACACCGTTCCTAGCATTCCAAATATTCCAACATATAGCCAACCAAAGGACTCCCGCTTTCGCATTAGAGACACCTTGAGAGAATCAAAAAGAGAACCACCACAAAAAAATAACTTCAGAACTCACTACGTTATCCACACTACTCTCTACAAAACCAATCCACTCCCGAATCTCCCTCCAAATCAATCTCAAAAACCTACATGTACAAAAAATATGAGCCTCTGATTCTTCTACCAAATTACAAAAGACACAACGAAACTCATTTCCGGACATTAAAACTCCTCTTTGTCGGAGGTTCATCTTGGTTGGCAACCTTTTCCAAAATAATCTCCAACCAAAAGCTTTCACACGAAACGGTACTTTAAGTTTCCATAACCGATTCCAAACTTTCACCTCACCTTGCAAATGAACAATAGAGTGCGAGTTAAAGAGCGCAACTCCATGGCTATTACCATAGACAGCAGCAGCAGCCGTACCTGCCTCCCGACCCCCGGCCAAAACCTCCTCCCCACTTCCCGAAGTAGTCGCAGCAGTGCCGTTAATCATGGCAGCACCGCTCTGCACTTCTGCAGACAGAATCGGAAGCTACTCAGGATTGAGCTGAATGGCCGAAACCTCCTCCTCCAGAAAAGTACCTGCAACAGAAAAATTTCCAGCAGATAAACTTTCAACTGTAGTTGAATTATCCTCCACAGCAGAAACATTTTGTGGAGCATCAAAATTCACTGCAGAAAAAATACCAACAGGGGCTGCAATAGAACCCGCCCTGTGGTCTGCAAGTATTTCGGAACAAGATTTAACTGAAAACCCTTGCACTGGATCTGGCTTCCAAAACACAGAGTCGTGACAATCTCCGCCTATGGTGACATCCCTCAACAACCTTAGAAGCTCGTTCCGACTAACTTCAACTTCTGCAAAAAGACTCCTCTTTACTCCCAAATCCCCCCATCTCCAACCCCCATCCACCCAACCTCCCAAACTAGCCATCGAGGCGTCTTGTAGCTCAGAATAAGAAAAAAGAATGGGAAACTTCTCCTTGAGAGTGAAATCTCCCAACCATCTAAAATGCCAAAAAGACGAGGTGAAACCATTACCAATCACAAACTTACAATTATCCATGATGATATCGACATCAATATTTCTATCTATCCCCCCAATATCCTTCCACCACACCGAATAATAGCTGCTCGCTTTAGTTTGAGATCCACCTTTGACCATACTAGAACTAATGTCCCCATACCTCGCTTTCAACATTCTATACCACAAAGAATCCGAACCCTTCAAGATCCTCCACCTCCATTTAAGGAGGAGAGCGATATTGAAATCCTTAATGCTTCTCACCCCTAACCCACCTTTTTCAACCGGCTTACAAAGATCCTTCCATCCGATCCAATGAATCCTCCGTCTTCCCTCCGTTCCCCCCAAAGGAAGTTACTTTGCAACCTCGTGATTTCTTTAACAATTTTAACCGGCATCCTATAGAAAGAGAGCGTAAAAATAGCTAAAGAACATAACACCAATTTTAGAAGAGTAAGCCTTCCTCCAAGACTAAGAGTGCGACATTTCCAATTAGATAGCCGACGTTTAATTTTTTCTACCAAACTACTCCACATCATAATTCTTCTCGGGTAGTAACCTATAGGAATTCCAAGAAAAGTGAAATTGCTTTCCTCCATCCTACAAGAGAGAAAAGAAGTCGCCGCCTCCATAAAATGAGGATTACCATTAATACCAATAAGCTTACTTTTATGATAGTTTATACCCATCCCCGAAACAAGTTCAAAACTCCTAAGAACCGCTTTTAACACCCACACTTGTTTCCAACTACTTTCCCCGATAAGCAAAGTATCGTCCGCGAATTGGAGAATTTCAACCGAACAATCCCTATTGATGGAAATTCCTTCATATTCACCAATTTCAACCGCCTTTCTAACCAACCCCGAAAGCCCTTCCGCTACAAGAACGAAGAGAAATGGAGAAAGGGGATCGCCTTGTCTCAAACCTCTCTCCACAATAAACTCCTTAGTCGGACTTCCGTTGACAAGCACCGACATCTTACTATTGAAAATTAACAACTCCATCCATCTCAACCAAATATCTTCAAAACCCATCCTCCTCATCATGAACCTAAGAAAGTTCCAACTAACTTTGTCATAGGCTTTTTCAAAATCCACCTTAAAAAGGGTACAACTCTTTCCTTCCTTCCTACTAAAATCCACCAATTCGTTCGCCACAAGAACTCCATCTAAAAGTTGTCGTCCGGGGACGAAAGCGCTTTGACAATTAGATATGATAGAGCCCAAAATGACCTTCAACCTTCCCGC
Source organism: Lathyrus tuberosus (assembly GCA_022829125.1). NCBI lineage: Eukaryota > Viridiplantae > Streptophyta > Magnoliopsida > Fabales > Fabaceae > Lathyrus > Lathyrus tuberosus. The sequence continues at coordinate 253,783 of JALAZF010000441.1, forward strand.
TAAAAGTTTAGCAAGAAGTTTATACAAGCAACCTACTAAGCAAATAGGTCTATATTCATCTAAGCTCAAAGGGTTTGAAACTTTAGGAACTAGCGTCAAGAAGGATGAAGTGATAGATTTCGATAATTCCGTGCCCGAGTGGAAGCCATCGAAAAAACCCACCACGTCATCCTTGACAATGTGCCAACATTTCCGAAAAAATAATAAAGAGAAACCATCCGGGCCCAAACTTTTGGATCCCTCGCAACCCCACACCGCTTCTTTTATTTCTTCCTCCTTAAAAGGGGCAACTAACGACTCTCTTTCCACACTATCAATGCTCCTAAATGAGATGCCCTCTAAAGTAGGTCTCTCATCGACCTCTTCGACAAATTTCCTCGAGAAATGTTCAAACACATCATCCTTCACCTTACTAACCGAATCCACCACTCCACTTACCAGATTGAAAGTCCCAATGTGATTACGTCTCCTTCTTTCTTTCATAACTCTATGAAAAAACCTTATATTATTATCTCCATCGTTGTTCCAATTCACCCTCGCCTTTTGGATTAGCATGTTTTCCTTTATCTTTAGATTAATCCAAAACCGGCTTGACGCTTCCTTTCTTCTAGAGAGATTGTCCGCACGACTATCTATATCAAGAGCAAGTAACTCGTCCGTAACATTCAAATCTCTAACACCTTCCTCCACCTCTAACTCATACCTCCCGAAGACCTTCGAATTCCACCATCTAAGACGAGATTTAAGGAGTCTCAACTTCTCTTTCAAGACAAAATCACTTCTTCCAACCACGTTCAAAAGCTTCCACTCCTTTTCAACAAAGGGAATGAAATCTTTAGACGTAAACCACTCATTGTTAAATTTAAAAGGCTTCGGACCCCAATCCGCCCCATCGGTTACCAACCAAATAGGAGAATGGTCCGATAAATCCCTTGGCCCGATAGATTGACCGACCACCCCCCATCTTTCCAACAAAATCTCTGATATTAAGAACCGATCAATCCGACTCATCGACTTCCCATCACCACTATACCAACTGAATTTTTTCCCTTTACACGGAACATCCACCAAGTGGCTATTTGCTATGAACGAAGCAAACTCCGCCATCTCCGTCCTTCTATAACACCCCCCCCCCCCCCCCCGTCGCCCTCTCCTTTCGCTAGGACATTTGACTGCATTAAAATCTTTGCAAAAAATCCATTCTCCGTCTATATGCTTTCCTTTAAGCTCAATCAAACTTTCCCATAAAGATCTCTTCTTTGCCAACTCACAAGAAGAATAAATATTTGTTATGTAATAGGTATAGTTTCTCCACCTTATCTTCATCCCCAAGAAACCATCGCCTCTAAAGCTACATAAAACATCAAACTTACCCTCCTTCCAAAAAATCAACAGCCCTCCCGATAAACCTCTAGATTCCAAAAAAGAGAAACCAATATCCTCTTTGCTCCACATACTCTTTATTACATCTTCCTTCATTATAGAAAACTTCGTTTCTTGAATCAAAAAAATGTCGGCATTCCCTTTTTTAATTAATTGACTAACTCTCCTCCTTTTCACCAAAGATCCTCCCCTTCGCATATTCAATGAACCAATTATCATTGGAAACCATTAGAATTCTCCATCTTAACCAACATCCTAGCTTTATCCGCTTTTTCCAATTCATCAATTTTCTCTTTGGACAAATTATCCGAAGCAGCCTTCAACACCCCCAATTTCTCTATAACTTGCCACAATCTGTCATCCCTGTTACTACCAATATTCTCCTAACTTCTAAAGTTGTTCCTAATGATGTTGGATTCATCAGAATGTTCCCCATGGTAAATGATCAAATTTCCGCTGTCATCCTTCGTCACACAGGTGTTAATACCAGCAGCAGCACAATTCTTCGCCTGGTGGAGAGGGACCTGCACTGCCGGATCAAAATTCTTCCTACTAACCGTCTTTTTTCTTTTAAATTTTTTAATATTATCCATCAACCCACCATTCCCAAAAAGGTAACGGAATTTCATCCTTTTCGATTTACGTTTGCAACCTTCAAAAGGCGCTACCGCAGCTCTTGGAAAAACAGCTGTAGCATCTGGTGTGCTGCTCACCTTGGTTTCTGTCGACGCAGAGATAGGATCGCTACTTAATCCCATATACCTAATATCTGACTCAGAACTACATCTTCCCTTCATCAACCTAATTGCATTGTCGAACGACCCGTCTTCACGAGAATGGCCGCTAGGGGCCAGTTCGTTCCTAACACCATTAAAAACCTCCTTCTGAGCTTTGATCTCCACGTCTCCTTCCTCTTCCGCCTCCTCCCCATTAATAGTGTCATCGAAGACGTCACAGGAACCAACCTCCCTCAATGACTCAAAGTCCTCCGAACAACCTTCTGCATTGTCCTCCGAATTGTAAGCAGTAGAGGAAATTTTATCAACTGCCTTAGAAGCCTCATCAATTCTAACAGGGCCAAAGGTATCTTCCTACAGTAGAAGTGTGTAAATTTTGCCGTCCACTTCCACTCTCAAGTTCTGTTTAAGATCAACTGAAGTAGGCATCTTCACCTTAATCCTTCCTACGTCAAAATTCAACCCTTTCATAGTACTCTCATCGACACAAACAAACGTTCCAATAGAGTTAGCTATCGCAACGAAGAATTCGGTTTCCCAAACATGGATAGGGACCTCATAAACTCTCACCTACATCACTCTAACATCATCTATAAACTCCTCCTCCCAAGGAACAACAGATGAGAACCATTGTTTCCACCAACTTACGCCCTCCCCTATAAGGTCAACTATAAAGCCCTCCTCAACTTCTTCCAGAAGGCAAAGTAAACCACCCATTGGAGTGACCTTTATCGAGTAAAAGCCTTCGATTTCGAACCAAGTTTGTAAATTGTAAGTAGCACCCGGAATGAGAACTTTTCCCACATAAGCTTTCTTCAGCTTTGCTTTAACTTCCGACTTCGAAGAATAAGTAAAATCCATAGACACTGCCTCAGGACGATCAGGACTTACCCTACAAGCCGCGACCGAAGCATACGTTCTGCTACCGACAGCATTACCACCTTTGTTGAGAAACGCCTTCTGAGCTTGTCTAGGTTGATGGAAGTACCCACCATTGCCCTGAAACTTCGATGCACTAGAACCGCGATTGAACCTGGGTAAGTTCACATGAATCTTCTTCCCTCCCATAAAAATATTGTCCAGTTTCACCGCCAAGAGCCTGGCGTCCTCCACGTCTTTGAACCTACCGAAGCCGAACCGTTTTCCCAGTCTATTCCACTTAGGGGGAATTACCACTTCTACGACATTACCTTCACACCCAAATAACCCAAAGATGTCTTCAGCCTTCACCCTGTCCGGAATCTCAGAAAAAATACAGTCGAAATCCCTTCATCCTCAGAACCCCTGAAGTTCCTACCTAGCGGGTACACATCCCATTTAACAATCGGCCGCAGATAACCCTTCCTCCTCACCTCAGTCCACCCTTGATTGCCTTCCATCCACCAGCAGAGCAGCCAAAGAAAAACCCAGAAGAAGAGCACGATAGATACACATGAATGAGTAGTCAGAACCAAGTAAGAACACCCCCAAAACCAAGGCCCCTAACCCTAAGGTTAGGAATTTAATCCAAAAATTTCAGGGTGCCTACCAGATCTTCATACCCATTCAATCAAGCTGAGGAAACAAAGATGAAAAACCTAGAGAAGATGACCAAATACAGCGACGCAAGGAGCGCTACTCCGCCTGCGCACCGCCGTCACGCCTACACCGCCGTCACGCCGTCACGCCGTTACGAGATGAAAAACTTGGTTTTCACACATTTGCTGTCTCTATGTTATCTATGAGATTTATTATATGTTCCGTATTTAATGCAAATTGTATTTTTGTTAATTTTTAGTTTAAAAAAACCTAAATTTGATATTCGATATTAAATTTATAAATGAAAATGTAGAATTTTTATCTAAAGAATCAAGTTTTTTTATAAAAAAAATCCTTAATAACCACATTTCCCCACTAATTTTAAAAGTACGTATGCTTCAAAGAAAAAAAACTAAAACAAAGAACGCATGTCAATCCAATTGGCGTCTGCATTTAAAAATTGTTGTTCCTTTTGAATTGATTGAATTTTGATAAACAATAATATAGTGAAGTGTTCAAAGTGTTCAAGATTAATCTAGCTTGCTTAAGTTGTATGGAGGTGCAGAATGGACACATGCTGGACACGATGTCACAACATGTTGGCAAGACATTTGTGCCTTGCACAATAGGTCATTGCTACTGCGTTTTGAAAAACTTTATGGTCAAAGATTGAATCAGATTTTATTCCTAATTAGTTTGGCAATATGATTAGGTTATTTGTTTGATAGCTGGACAAAGATTGATTCAGATTTAAATTGTAACAAATCATATCTTGTTGGAGAGATTTATGAAACATATAATATCCAATAGATTCTACATTAATTCTGGACAAAATTAAAGCTAATATCCAAGGAGAAAAGCCCATAGTTATTATGCTATATAAGGAGCTCAAACCTACATTGGAAAGAAAATTGTATTTTGTTAATTTTTAATTTAAGAAAAAACCTAAATTAATATTAGAAATTGAATTTATAAATGAAAATATAGATTTTTGAAATCTAAATAATCAAGTTTTTCTAAAAGAATTCTCTAATAACCAAGTTTCTCCACTAATTCTCAAAGTACACAAGTTTTAAACAAAAAATAAATAAAAAATTGGCAGCGCAGTACATGTCAATCCAATTGGCACCTGTATTTAAAAAAATTGAGGTATTGCCAATTGAATTGACGACTACATTTGGTGTAGCCAATTGAATTGACACATACGTTTAAAGCTTACGAGGAGGCGCCAATTCATCTGACACTTCAGTGTAATACACTTTTTTTTAATTTTATTTAAAAAAAAAATTATATAAAAGCCACAACAACCATTTCTTCTTTTTTCCAACGAATCACTCACACCAATGTCGTCATTCAATCGACCAGATCGCTCACTAATAACTCCATCAACACAACCCAACTACTATGACATGAGCAACGAACTCAGTTACCGCAACGCCTCAATGCATACATCAAACTACATAAAATTACAAAAACTGATTAGGGAATCTGATGATGGTGATGTTCCAGGGACCTCGTTTCAAACAATGTATGAGCAAGCGGGTCGCGTCGTTAGTGCAAAAAATATTCTTTTATATAATCATATTTAAATTTAATATTAATACTTTTTATTTATTTTTATATAATTTTTTGTTTTAATTAAAGTAAAATAAAAAGTATTATATTAAGGCGCCAATAAACTTTAAATAAATGTGTTAATTCAATTGGCTACACCATATGCAATCACCAAATCAATTGGCGACACCTCTATTTTTTTAAAATGCAAATACCAATTGGATTGGCATGTGGTCTACGTTGCCAATTATTTTTGTTTGAAACATGTGTACTTTAGGAATTAGTGGGGAAACATAGTTATTATGATTTCTTTTTTTGAAAAAATTGATTATTTAGATAAAAAAATCTCAATAATGTATGATAAATTTATTTTATTTAAAAAGGTATACAAGTCATTTAAAAATAAATGAAGAGAGTTGTTTAATTTGAGAGTATGTATTAATAAAATGGGAGGTGGTAATAAGGACATGATGAAAAGTAAGGAAATTTGTTTATTTGTTTATTTACTAACCATTCACAAGAATTACGAACGTTATCCTCTTTCTATTCTCTATTTTCTTTCACATCCTCATATTTCCTTTGTATCTATAGCTGAGAAACAACAAATGTGAGTTGTAAGTGTTGAGAAACAAAATGTGGGAAAGTCTCACATTAATTAGAAATGTGGAGATTGAGCACTTAATAAGTGACTGGACCCACATACCTATCACCTTAAGATTTTGAATGAATATATGGTGTGTCTCTCACAAGGTGTGCTGCTCATAAAGAAAGTCCCAAATGAAGGTAAATGCCCTAACATATTAACTCCCAAATTGATTATCCAATAATGGTGTCGGAGCCGTTGGTTCGAGTGAAGAACCAACTCACTTGTATTGAAATTCCTCCCTGCATGATCGTGAGTAAAAGGCATGTCACATTGAAAAAAGTTTCAATGGCGGTATAAGTGTCAATGGATGAAAGAGCTTCCAATGAGGGGGGCATTATGGATAGAATCGCACTTGAAAGGGAGTGTTGAAAAAAACAAGTGTGAAATGGAAGCGGTGAGAAAAAAGTGTGGGAAAGTTCCATATTTATTAGAAAAGTGGAGATTGATCACTTTATAAGTGAGAGAACACGCACACCTCACCTTAAGGTTTTTGATGAATATGTGGTGTGTCTCTTACAAGGTGTGTACTCATAATGAAAAGCCCCAATGAATGCTCTCTCATGTTGACCGCCAAATTGATGACCCAACACCTACTAATAACGTAGCTTGGAATTGGAATTCAATCCGAAAACACAACTTCAATGTTCCAAGTTATAGGTTACCATTTCTCATTGAAGTCGTTGTCGCCGCCATTGTTCAAACTAAATGCAACGACGTGGACATTTATACTTTAAATTCTCACCATCACCAACATGGGCCTGGGCCTGGGATTAAGCTTGATTTATCTGAATAAATTGTTTATGAGAGAGAGAGAGAGAGAGAGAGAGAGAGAGAGAGAGAGAGAAGTTAACAAGATTGAGGATTTCTAAATATAATAAAGGAAGCACACCATGCAACAAAGTAAGAAAGTATAGTCTAGGTAACTTTTTTATAAGCAAATGATTGTATTATTATTGAGTACTAGGGTACTCAACCCAAATACAACAAAAAGAAGAAAATAATCAAAAGGACTAAAAAACTTAGCACTAAGCTAATCCCAAGCAAGTCTCTTAGCTAACATTACCATATCAGATTCACTTTTATGACCTCCTTTAAAAATAATCTCATTTTTAATCAATAAAATTGACCAAACTATCGACAACCAAAGAAGAAGACAAAAGTTTTTCTTTATCTTCCCTATGAAGCATTTATCGAAAGCAATCAAATGGGACAAAACATCCTCTTGAAGCGGAATCAAACTTAAACCCACCCAATTCAACATGATTAACCACACTCGAGATGCAGCAAAACAAAATAGAAATAAATAATCTAAAGCTTCCTCTTGGCCAAGACAAAGAGGACACAGTCACTACTACAGAAAATCCATATGATAACAGTTGGAAAAGGGATACCATCACGCAGGTCCAACCGTTGTGACGTACGGTGTGATTGTATGTATGATGATTTCAACCACGGGTGAGCGACTATGATTGTATCCAAGTAGCACGCTACCTACCACAACAGTTACTTTAAACAACTGTTGTGGTATATTAAAATGCAAAATATTTAACAACGGTGTTCTAGACAACCGTTGTTGTATATAGCCCCGAGTTTATTACAAATTATGTGGAATGCTTATTTCGCCAATGCTCACTAAACATATAACCTTCCAATCTGCACTATAACATTATAATATGACAAATTAAGTTATATTAGAAGAATAAGTACACGTTCAATGCTTGACAAGGGTTCTTCAACTCCTTATCCATATTTTGTTCTTTGACAGTAAGAACTTGGTTTACTGATCCTAGTTCTTCAACAACCCCTACCTTCAACTCTAATTCTTTTTGAAAAAATATGATTTACTTTTCAAACAAAATTAGAGGTGGAGAGAGGGGTGGTTGAAGATCTAGGATCACTAAATCAAGTTCTAACGGTCAAGGAACAAAATACAGTTAACAGGGTGAAGAATTTTTGTCAAGAATTGAATGTGCACTTATTTTCTAATACAATTTTATCTATCATATCATAATTTTCTAATGCAGTTTGGGAAGTTATATATTTGGTAAGGGATTGGAAAAACACTCAAACCACATAATATATAATAAAATCATATTTTAAACAGACATTAACAATAACATTCATCAAAGTCATTCATCAACAACAAACAATAACCAACAAACACGATATAACAAACATATAAAGGAATAAAATGCTTCATAAACATACCATACATGTCAAGTCCCATAATGGCGTGTCAACAATGAAATAAGGATGAAGAAAAATTTAGACCAACAAACTTGTGTATATTTTGAATGGATGTCAATCTAGATCTTTGACACAAGTTTGACAGGCTAAATTTATCTCCGTCCTCTTTATTGCAATAAGCATTCATACCTACAAGAGGAAAAAAAGAAGAAAGTTCAAACATCATGAAAATATTGAAATAGATTTTGAAAAAAAAACTACAGAGAAAACAAACCTGTAAATACCCATTGACTAAGACTTGTTGTTATGGTTTTGTTTTTTGGTATCCATATGAGAGAGCGAGTGACAGAGTTGTTAGGGTTTCACTTTGAGAGATGAGTGAAAGAGTTGTTAGGGTTTTGTTTTGAGAGACACGATTGTGATGTACTGAGGCGTTAGATAATTTTGCTTATATATAAATAAATATTGCGTTTCATCACGGTTGAAAATAAAAACTGTGGTGATATACATGGTCAATAACATTTTTTATCACGAGAAATGGCTAATTGTTGGTGATAGGATTCTAACCATTTCACTCAGTGTACTTTTCACTACGGTTGTTATTTCTGACCGTTATGACATGTCATCTAGTAAATTATATATATATATATATATATATATATATATATATATGCTCCCAGGATAAAGATATTACCACAGTTAACACTATTTCCGTCGTAATGTTGGTGTTACGAAAGACTTGTTTTGTAGTAGTGACTTGATTATGCACTCCAACGAGGATCCATAATTTTCTAATTCATTCCTTGTTGGAAGCCTTCTCAAGAGAAGTCTCAAAGCAAAGAAATGGATGTTGCTTGGAACCAAATATTTCCACATTAAATTAATGCATCATAGAACTTAGCATCCTGCATGAAATCGAAATAAGAGACAACATATAAGGTTTTACACGCTGATTTTGCCGAAAACCCTGTTGAGTACCACCACCAAACAGTTGAATTGGATACAAGTGGATAAAGCGATATGTTTAAAAGAAGATATTTAAGATCTTGCATTTCTAACCTTTCTTTTGCATAAATAAGTGGAGGATTTAACGCAAGGTTCCATCTCCAATAGCCTAAAGACCAATCACCTACATTACTAACAAGTTCCCATGTTTGATTTTTTTAAGGACCCTATATCTTCCACCATTGCACTCATCCACTTATCTCTCTCATGGATAGCTATAGCCTCTTGAATATGAGATGGGTTTCCATAACTAGTAAGAAGTGGATAACCTGGCAAGTCTTCATACCCATATATTTCCATTGGCTTGGTTGAACGGGGCTTTGTGTCACGTACAAGAATATAATCATGTACTATACCTAAAACTTCAGGTTTATGGTCAATTTGAGTATTAGATCCCAATTCCTTTTGTTGTTCAAGTACTACTTGTGTAACGCCCCGATTTGTTTAATTGTATTTATTTATTTCATTTATGTGAATTTTGTGAAATGTGTGGATTTATTGTATTTTACATGCTAATTGAGCGAATTGGTTAATTTCTCTGATAGATAAAATATTTGTATTAAATTATTATTTCTTTTCAACTTTTATTTCCCGAAATATATTTCATCGGTATGATTATGTTTTATAGCATTTTGAGAGCGTTTGCGGGGCATTTGAGAGTAGGGGCATTTTAGTCATTTTATATTATATTTTTATAACTTTGAAAGAAAAAGGGAAGAAAAGAGATAGAAATAGAATGGAGAGAAAAATAGAGAGAAAGAAAAAGGAAGAAGGAAAAAGAAGAGAAGAGAAAAAGAGAGAAAAAGAGGAAAAGCTGGGATTGGATCAAAGCAACTTCTAGGAATCGATTTAATCGGGTAAGGGTGCGAAACTTGATTCTGATATGCTTGTGTATGATTATGTATGTATGTTTTTTATTGTTATTGGATTGAATTGGAGAAATATAGTAAAAATCATAATGTGTAGAAATTGGTAGAAATTGATTCCAAATGTGTTTAAACTCATGTAGTTGTGTTCCTTGTTGTTTATACATGTTGGATATGAATTGTTATACCTCAAATTGGTGTTTTCTGAGTTTGGATGATGATTTGGAGGGTTTTTGGGTTGAAACTCGTAGCAGCAAGTTCTGCAGAATTTTTCTGTTTTTTCCAGGTGATACGCGTATGGGGCATGTTCATACGCGTATGGACCTTGGCATTACGCGTAACATGGGCGAGCCATGGGCCAATACGCGTATGGGTCTTCAATTTTCTCGGCCATCTGCCCATTTGTGTATGATACGCGTAGCATTGTAGGGCAATACGCGTACGGTGTTGGGCAGTACGCGTATAGACTTTTAAACGTGAATTTTGGGGAAAAATGGTTTCTGCCCATACGCGTATGGCCTTGGGCAATACGCGTATGGCATGGCGAGGAATTTGGGTAATACGCGTATGGCTCAGGGCAATACGCGTATGGCCAGGAGAATGGTAAAATGGGACTTTTCAAAATATCGTTTTCGTTTTTCTTCCGTAACTTTTGTTCCGATTATCCGATTTTTACATTCTTGGTATCGTTGGAAAGCTATTGAGCTGTACTACGTGATTATGATGATTTGGAAATTGTTAGCCGATTAAATTATGTCAGGAATTTGGAATAGTGTCGGTTTGTCGACTTTTACCGTATTAATTAAGTGTAATTGATGTGTATCATGTAATGTGCTTTTAATATGGATATCGTATGACTTGTGTGATGTTATATGATGTGAATGCATGTGAAGGCATGTTGTGGTGATGAATTATGGCCGAAAGGCAAATAAATGCAATGTGTTGTATTTGGTTATATATGCATGTTTATGGTTGCATATATGTGTGAAGATGCATTGGTTGTCATGAGTTCTTGTATGCTGAGCATCATGATATGCATTGTTGTGACGTCCTGAGTGACGGATTGATTCCAGAGGGAATTCGCTATAACGTCGTGTACCCAAGTGGGGTGTGAGCGATGATTATAGACGATCGTGTGCCCATGTGGGGTGTGAGCGATCGGGTCGTGTGCCCATGTGGGGTGTGAATGATCGGGTCGTGTGCCCGTGTGGGGTGTGAGCGATCCATAAACACCGTGGTGCCCATGTGGGGTGTGAGCGGTGGGGAACATCAAAGGCCTGACGGGGAGTTACAGTGATGTAACGAGCGATACTTCCAGCAGAGTTCCTGAGTGAACTAGTGTTGGGGAATGATGGAGTTGGTACTGCATATGCATTTGCATAGAGTCGTTGTGTCGGTCTCTTTGCATCTGCATGAATTATGATTGCATTGTTTATATGTGGAAAATCATGATTTAATTGATTATGTGTGAGACATTGTGATATGCATTTGTGATAGATGTATTGTGCATGATTAATATGCAAGGGGGGAAATGGAGTAATTATGTGTTTGAGCTTGTGATAGCATTTGCGAATTGATGTGCATTCGGGTTAAATGCATTGAATTATGAATGATATGTTTTGTGTATAAACATATGCATTATGTGTGAATATGTGATTATGTGAATATAATCTATATATGCTTTATGTGTTGGCATGTGATAATTGTGGTGAGAATACTTGATATGTGTATTTTTATGTCGATATATATAATTATATGCATTTATATTATAATTGTGTTTCTCACCCTTCTGCTGTTTTATAATGCTCTATGAGGCATTACAGATTAGATGCTGGTGGTCTTTTGTGAAGTTTATGTCTTCATTTTTTTGTCGGTCGGCTCTGATATGTAACACCGGGTAGTCGGGAGATCGATTAGGATTATTTTGTGATGTTGTGTATATGCATCTTTATCTTTTGGAGTTGTACATATACATGATTCTGTTGATAACAGATAAACCTTTATGTGATATATATATATATATATATATATATATATATATATATATGATATTCAGTTTTAGATTTTCCGCTTTTATTCTAAAAATTGAATTGTGGGTGTAAGGAACTGAGTTCCTCTGTTGATTGCTACCCCACTGGTGCATTTCTTTATGAGCAGGTGTTGTATGGTTTGTTTCAATATAATGTGATTCTCCCTGTCTATGCCATGATAATTGTAATATACTCTGATGAAATTTTGAATTTTCTTTTACCGTTTTATTTAATTGGGGGTATAGATTGGGGGTGTTACATTAGTGGTATCAGAGCAGGTCGGTGCGTCCGACCAAGTTGTTGAGTCAGTTGGTGTGATAGTTGAATACTGTCGGTGTTGTTTGTTTATTAGTATGTGATATGTGTGTGGAACACTGTCAGTACTTTCTGGTTTTTCTAGTCCTTTGTCTGCAGGATTTAGATTGAGATAAGTGGGGGAGAAGCTGGTACTTCTCCATGTTGCTTCAGGTGTGGAGTGTTGGCTCAGTGGGTTGTGAATTGCAAGATTGTAAGTGCTCTTTGGACAGTGTGGTTCCCGGTTCCAGAAGGGATGCGGAGGCAAGGCTTATGTCAACTAAGAATTTGTGCCTTGAGTAGTTTTGTGCACAGGATGTAAGGAATGTTATTATAGTTTGGTAAAGACAGTTTATGCCCCATTATGATTGTCGGCTGTCTATTGACAAATTGGGGAACTGATCACTCTTAATCTCTTGTTGATAGCAGATGGGAATTATGTTGAATGGAATAGACGTGCCTTTCCGGCTTTGATAATGTGTGCAATGAATTGTTTGGAATTAAGAAAATGATTACGGATTGTTTGATGAGTCGATGAAGATTCTTATATCGGAAGATGAGACGGATTAGAGGTTTGTGTATGTGGGTTAAGTTGGAATGTCTCTGAGGGAGAATGTTTGGGTATTACTAAGGGTTGTTCTTAGAGAGTAGAGTGTGAACTTAAATTGGATGAAGGTGAATAGTCAAGGTTATATCTGCTAAGTGAGTAGGACACTCTTTGGAGTTGAGACTAAGGTGTTTGTTATATTTGTGAGGCTTTAATTTATTTAATGGGACTGGTTAGGTTTGTTATCATCGGATTAGGCTATTATTTACTCGGTTAAGCCTGTATATGAGTAACCAGTTACCCAGTGAAAATTTTGCAAAAGCTTTAAGAGTTTACATCTTTTGGAATTTGGTTGGGCATTACAAGGTGCAGTGATGTTGTTCGGTCATAGTAATGCGTCTGTAATATTTGTGGAGTAGAGGAATTGTATCTTCTATACTTAATTGGATAAGTTCATAGTGGCTTTGATTGAGGATATTCAGATTTGTTATAAACTCAGGAAAGAACAGGTAGAGTGTTTGAGAATTGAATTACAAGTGTTGAAAGGAGACGAAGTTTTATGTGAAGTTATTCAAGTGAGAATTTTGGTTGAAAAGGTTAGTTTTCTTGGTTATGTTAATGGACCCATCGGAAGTAGATGCAGTTCTACAATGAGAGGTTCCGAAGTTGGTTAAGGAAATTATAAATTTTTGGACTTTAGTTGGTTGTTACCGCTGGTTATTGGGGACTTTGCTAAGTTCGTACTTCTGGTATCTCCGTTGACTTGCAAAAGGTAAGTCGTTTATTTGAGATGTTCATGGTGAGGAAAGTTTCAGAGAACTGATGTAGAAGTTGTCTATGGCTGCGACCTTGATTCTGCGGGATCCTGATAAACCGTTTGTGAGGTGTTGTGATGTGTCCTTGACAAGTTTAGTCATTGTGTTAATGTAAGAGGGTAAAGTCGTGGCTTATGCTTTACGACAATCGAGGATTTATGGAAGGATCTATACTATTCTGGATTTGGAATTGGTTGCGGTCGTATTGTGTTGGAAACTTTGGAGGTATTATCTTTAAGGTTCTAGGTTCGAAGTGTTTGGTAATCACAAGAGTTTAGAGTGCTTGTTTGGTATGAAGGAATAGAGTATGAGACAACGAGGAAGGTTGGAATTCGTGACGAGTTATGAATTTGGCTTGGATTATCCTTCGGAAAAAGCTAAGGTTGTGCCTGATGAGTTAAGTCGAAAGTTTTGATACATGGTTGTTTTGATGGTCAGAGAATTAAAAATTAGTTGAGCAGCTCCGAGACTTGTGTCTGGTGTGTGAGTTAACACAGGAGAGTGTGAGGTTGGAAATATTAAAGTGAACAGTGATTTTTGGCGAATATGAGGAAGAGTTAGACTTTGGATGTGAAGTTGATAGTTTTGATGGTTACGAGTAATCAGAGTGTGCAACGGAAGCGTGAGGTGGCATAATTCATATATGAGTGTGTGACTTGTAAGAGTTCATAGGTGGAATGTTGGAAATATGTAAGAATGATGGAACCATTGGACGTTTCAGAATGGAAGTGATAGGTGAAAGGTTTAGCTATTATTCATGGGCTACTATGTAGATGGATGTCTTGGTCATATGGTCGAGTGCGGAATCGTAGAACTATTGTAATAATGTGGTGTGACAAGGATGTTGGTATTGTGGTTATGTAGGGGTTGTTGAAACGATGTTGGGTCGTGGAACTTGTGTTCTTGTTGTGTTTCGGTTCAAGAGTGAACCTGTGTGTGTTCGTAACTTATGGATTCTTTGAGTCTTGAGTTGGTCGTCAAGTGCATTGTATGGGCTTTGCATCTTGTCATTGTAGTTTTCGTCGTTGTTGTGTCGTTGTGGTAGCTGTTGTAGCAAGGTGGGTTGTCAGTTTGTGTTATTCGTGGTGTGCCTTTGGTAGGCCTGTTAGTTTGTTAGTCGAATGCGTGAGTCGTATCCGGAGTGGTTCGTCTCAGTTATATTTTCGAGGACGAAAATGTCTAAGTGGGGGAGAGTTGTAACGCCCCGATTTGTTTAATTGTATTTATTTATTTCATTTATGTGAATTTTGTGAAATGTGTGGATTTATTGTATTTTACATGCTAATTGAGCGAATTGGTTAATTTCTCTGATAGATAAAATATTTGTATTAAATTATTATTTCTTTTCAACTTTTATTTCCCGAAATATATTTCATCGGTATGATTATGTTTTAAAGCATTTTGAGAGCGTTTGCGGGGCATTTGAGAGTAGGGGCATTTTAGTCATTTTATATTATATTTTTATAACTTAGAAAGAAAAAGGGAAGAAAAGAGATAGAAATAGAAAGGAGAGAAAAATAGAGAGAAAGAAAAAGGAAGAAGGAAAAAGAAGAGAAGAGAAAAAGAGAGAAAAAGAGGAAAAGCTAGGATTGGATCAAAGCAACTTCTAGGAATCGATTTAATCGGGTAAGGGTGCGAAACTTGATTATGATATGCTTGTGTATGATTATGTATGTATGTTTTTGATTGTTATTGGATTGAATTGGAGAAATATAGTAAAAATCATAATGTGTAGAAATTGGTAGAAATTGATTCCAAATGTGTTTAAACTCATGTAGTTGCGTTCTTTGTTGTTTATACATGTTGGATATGAATTGTTATACCTCAAATTGGTGTTTTCTGAGTTTGGATGATGATTTGGAGGGTTTTTGGGTTGAAACCCGTAGCAGCAAGTTCTGCAGAATTTTTCTGGTTTTTCCAGGTGATACGCGTATGGGGCATGTTCATACGCGTATGGACCTTGGCATTACGCGTAACATGGGCGAGCCATGGGCCAATACGCGTATGGGTCTTCAATTTTCTCGGCCATCTGCCCATTTGTGTATGATACGCGTAGCATTGTAGGGCAATACGCGTACGGTGTTGGGCAGTACGCGTATAGACTTTTAAACGTGAATTTTGGGGAAAAATGGTTTCTGCCCATACGCGTATGGCCTTGGGCAATACGCGTATGGCATGGCGAGGAATTTGGGCAATACGCGTATGGCTTAGGGCAATACGCGTATGGCCAGGAGAATGGTAAAATGGGACTTTTCAAAATATCGTTTTCGTTTTTCTTCCGTAACTTTTGTTCCGATTATCCAATTTTTACATTCTTGGTATCGTTGGAAAGCTATTGAGCTGTACTACGTGATTATGATGATTTGGAAATTATTAGCCGATTAAATTATGTCGGGAATTTTGAATAGTGTCGGTTTGTCAACTTTTACCGTATTAATTAAGTGTAATTGATGTGTATCATGTAATGTGCTTTTAATATGGATATCGTATGACTTGTGTGATGTTATATGATGTGAATGCATGTGAAGGCATGTTGTGGTGATGAATTGTGGCCGAAAGGCAAATAAATGCAATGTGTTGTATTTGGTTATATATGCATGTTTATGGTTGCATATATGTGTGAAGATGCATTGGTTGTCATGAGTTCTTGTATGCTGAGCATCATGATATGCATTGTTGTGACGTCCTGAGTGACGGATTGATTCCAGAGGGAATCCGCTATAATGTCGTGTGCCCAAGTGGGGTGTGAGCGATGATTATAGACGATCGTGTGCCCATGTGGGGTGTGAGCGATCGGGTCGTGTGCCCATGTGGGGTGTGAGCGATCCATAAACACCGTGTGCCCATGTGGGGTGTGAGCAGTGGGGTACATCGTAGGCCCGACGGGGAGTTACAGTGATGTAACGAGCGATGGTTCTAGCAGAGTTCCTGAGTGAACTAGTGTTGAGGAATGATGGAGTCGGTACCGCATATGCATTTGCATAGGGTCGTTGTGTCGGTCTCTTTGCATCTGCATGAATTATGATTGCATTGTTTATATGTGGAAAATCATGATTTAATTGATTATGTGTGAGACATTGTGATATGCATTTGTGATAGATGTATTGTGCATGATTAATATGCAAGGGGGAAATTGAGTAATTATGTGTTTGAGCTTGTGATAGCATTTGCGAATTGATGTGCATTCGGGTTAAATGCATTGAATTATGAATAATATGCTTTATGTATAAACATATGCATTATGTGTGAATATGTGATTATGTGAATATAATCTATATATGCTTTATGTGTTGGCATGTGATAATTGTGGTGAGAATACTTGATATGTGTATTTTTATGTCGATATATATAATTATATGCATTTATATTATAATTGGGTTTCTCACCCTTCTGCTATTTTATAATGCTCTATGAGGCATTGCAGATTAGATGCTGGAGGTCTTTTGTGAAGTTTATGTCTTCATTCTTTTGTCGGTCGGCTCTGATATGTAACACCGAGTAGTCGGGAGATCGATTAGGATTATTTTGTGATGTTATGTATATGCATCTTTATCTTTTGGAGTTGTATATATACATGATTCTGTTGATAACAGATAAACCTTTATGTGATATATATATATATATATATATATATATATATATATATATATATATATATATATATATATATATATATGATATTCAGTTTTAGATTTTCAGCTTTTATTCTAAAAACTGAATTGTGGGTGTAAGGAACTGAGTTCCTCTGTTGATTGCTACCCCATTGTTGCATATCCTTATGAGCAAGTGTTGTATGGTTTGTTTCAATATAATATGATTCTCCTTGTCTATGCCATGATAATTTGAATATACTCTGATGAGATTTTGAATTTTCTTTTACCGCTTTATTTAATTGGGGGTATAGATTGGGGGTGTTACAACTTGCATATTATTCATTGTTGGAAGTTTCTCTTTTAGATGTTGATACATCTGCTGCAACTATTTGCTTCAACATTAACGGCATATCTAAAACAACATATTTGTTGATTACCATATTACTTTTAATATAATCCCATAACGTGAACCCTTCACATATTTTTTTAACCAAAAAATACACTTATTTGACTTTAGATCAAGTTTGAATTAATCTTCACTGGATATATCCACATATTTTGACACTCAAATATCCTTAAAATTTCAAGATCAATACAATTACCTGTCCATACCTCATTTGCATCCTTCCCCTCTATTAAAGCATATGGTGACTCGTTGATAAGATATCATGTCATGTTAAATGCCTTTACCCGAAAATATTTTGATAGAATAACATTTAACAAGAGACATCATTCCCTTTCGGTTAGAGACATATTCATTCAGTCTGTCATACCATTTTGTTGGTGTCTTAGGAACTGAGAAATGTCTTTGAATACATTGTTCTTCACAAAATCTCCTGAATTTCAAATCACGAATGTACTTTGTCTCGTTATCTGACTATAAATACTTGAATTTCTCGCCTGTTTGATTCTCTACTTCTGCCTTCCACAACTTGAATTTGGAAAAGACTTCAGACTACAAAAACATCGCGTAAATAATGGCAGTTTATTTATGGCGGTTAATTTAAAACGCCATAATTTGAGATTGAATATGGCGGTTTTACTAAACGACATAATATTAGTATTAAAATGACGGTTTCAATCGCCACTATTTACAGTAAATTTTGTACATTTAAATGGTACACGTTTATCTCACTTTCCCTTTTTTTTTTTTCATTTTCTTAGTTATATATTTATTAAAATAAATTTTTATTAATGTAAGAACATAAGAATGAATCTGAACCATTAGATTTTAAAATAAATGGTGGAGATTATGTGTCAGTTTTTTTTTCTCTTCTCCATCATTTTATTTAATAATGGAGAAGAGAGAAAAACAAAAACTACACATAATCTCCACCATTTATTTTAAAATCTAATTATTCGGATTCATTCTCATGTTCTCACATAAAAATGACATTCTCATAGGATATGTAATATATATCCTATGAAAATGTCATTTTAATGTGAGAACATGAGAATGAATCTGAATCACTAGATTTAAATAAATGAGTGTGAGAAGAGAGAATATTAATTGTCAAAAATATAATATTTTAATTTAATTCATTTATTTTAATAATAGATAAGAGAGAAAACAAAAATAACACATAATCTCATCGATTTTTAATAAATTTATTTATTGAATTTACACCTACTAAAAAATAAAAATAGATCTCATAAATTTTTATATTTCATAAATTATATACATGTTTTAATATTATTCATATTAATCAAAATAATAGGGTAATAATCTTGTATGTTTAATTTGCAAAATAATTAAATATAGTTTGATCTGGCCTAACGGTTGATGCTTTAGTCCGTTATATGGCCAATTGTAAGGAGTTTAAACCATTATGTTATCAATTGCAATCCCATATTACTTTAAGGAGTTCGAACCATTATGCTATCAATTGCAACCCCATATTATAGGTATTTATTAAAAAGACATTTAATGTTATCTTATCATATTTTATATATATATCAGGCCGGCTTTGGGCCAGGGCAACCAGGCCCCATAGCCTAAGACTTCAAAAAAAAAAGCCCTTAAAAATTTGGGTAATAGGCTTTGTAAGTAATATGATCAAATATTTTTATTTATATTATTTCATGAAAAAATCCAATAAGTTGTAAAATTGTCCCAGCGGCAGTTTACTTACGTTTTACGTAAAGGTTTAATATTGTTATAGTTTTTATTTAAAAAATTGTCTATAGTAAAAAACGAAATTTTGATGCATACTGTAACGCCTCGATTTCGATTATTCCTATTTTGTTGAGTCTTTTATTTAAATTGAGTGATAAATTATTTTATTTGTGAAATTGGTGTGTTAATATGCTATGTTGACATGTTATGATATTTTACCGTTTTTGAGAGTTTTCGGGGAAATTAGAATGGAGGGTATTTTGGACATTTCTCAATTAATGGTAAGTTAGAAATTTAGTGTAAATAGAATTATGTGAAAAAATGAATTGATTGAATTTGAGTAGAAAATAAGAAAAGAAATAGAAAAGAAAGAAAAGAGATAAAAAGAAGAAATAGGAGAGAAATAGAAAGAAAGGAGAAATAGGAGAGAAAGAAAGAGGAAGAAGAGAAAAAAGAAGAAAAAGAGGAAAAACTTGAAAATCTTCAAAACAACTTCTAGGAATCGATTTAATCGGGTAAGGGTGTGAAATCTTATTATCTCATCAATGTATATCGTTATGTATGATTAGGTTGTTGTTGTTGTTGATCTTTATGAGTTTTTGTATAAACCCATTTGTGTAGAAAGTGTTAGAATTCGATTAATAAGTGTTGGAAATGATGTTTTCGTGTTCCTTGTTGTTGATACACGATTGATATATGTTGTTGTACATCAAATTGGTATTTTCCTGAGTTTAGATGATGAATTTAGGGTGTTTTGGATTGGAACCCGTAAGAAAAATTATGCAGAAGAAATTTTCTGGTTTTTCCAGGTCATACGCGTATGGGGCATGTTCATACGCGTATGGACCTTGGAAATACGCGTATCGTGGGCGAGCCATGGGCCAATACGCGTATGAGATGTTATTTCACTCGGCCATCTGCCCATTTGCGTATTGTACGCGTATCACTTCAGGGCATTACGCGTATGAGGGGATGCACTACGCGTATGGGGTTCAAAATGGGAATTTTGGGAAGAAAATGGTTCTGCCCATACGCGTATGGCCTTGGGCAATACGCGTATGGCATGGCGAGGATTTTGGGCAATACGCGTATGGCTCAGGGCAATACGCGTATGGCCAGGAGAATGGTAAAATGGGACTTTTCAAAATATCGTTTTTCGTTTTCTTTCGTAACTTGTGTTCCGGTTATCCGATTTTTACATTCTTGGTATCGTTGTGAAGCTATTCAGTTGTACTATATGATTATGATGATTTGGAAGTTGTTGGCCGATTAAATAAGTCGGAAAGTCAGGAATAGTGTTATTTAGCAACTTTTACCGTTTTGAATGTGTGTTTTGGATGTGAATCATACAATAGTGCATTGATGTGAATGTATATAGATTGTATGTGATTGTATGAGATGAATGCATGAATATATTGTGAATATGTATGCATTTCAAGAATGTCTTGAGTCATTTTGTATGTGAAGCATAATGATGTACATTCTTGTGTTGAGTGATTCTAATGAGAATCCGTTGTAACGTCGTGTGCCTATGTGAGGTGTGAGCGATGATTACAAACGATTGTGTGCCTAGGTGAGGTGTGAGCAATCGGATTGTGTGCCTATGTGAGGTGTGAGCAATCCATAAACATTGTGTGCCTATGTGAGGTGTGAGCAATGGGTGAACATCGTAGGCCCGACGGGGACTTACATTGGTAACGAGCGATGGTTCCAATAAGTTCCTGAGTGAACTTGAGATGATTGAGTCGGTACCGCATTGCATTTGCATAGAGTCGTGAGTCGGTCTCTATGATTTGCATTTATCATCTTTATAATTGTGCATTGATGAGTAAACATGAATATGTATGTTTACGTGGAATGATAAGAATTGTGAATGTAAGCATGATGAATATGCTTGGTTTTGTATATATATACATTGTGATGTATATGAGTGAGTTGTGATGAATTGTGGTGAGAATGTAGAATATGTGTATTTTTATGCTAAGATATATAATTATATGCATTGTTATTATGATAATATTTCTCACCCTTCTGCTGTTTTATGATGCTCTATGAGGCATTGCAGAGTAGGTATGCTGGCGGTCTTTTTGTGAAGCGTGTCTTCATTCTTTTGGTCGGCCGGCTCTGATATGTAGCACCGGGTAGCTAGGATGATTATGATTCTTTTGTGATACATTTGTACATGTATCTTGTTGATGAATGTTTATGTAAACATGAATTATGTTGGTGGATAATACTTGATGATATATATTTATATGTATATATGTTTGATGTTATTCAATGTTTAGATTTTCCGCTTTTAATTCTAAATATTGAGATGTGGCTGTAAGAACTAAGTTCCTCTGTTGCAAAGTTACCCCACTGTTGCATATCAATTGATGAGCAGGTGTTGAATGTTTTAATTTCTTGTATAATGTGACATACCTCTTTTATACTATGTTTATAATTATACTCTGACGAAATTTTTAATATGTGACTAAATGATTATGTGATTATTTGGGGTATAGAAAGGGGGTGTTACACATACCGAACCGAACTCATGTTGTGGAAATTGAGGAGACATCCATTGAACTTGGACACTGATGTTTATACTAAAAACATCATTGATATATTATTATTTTTATATAGAAATAAATATATATTGTTTAATTTTATTCTATAATAATAACAATAATAATAATAAAACTTTAGTAAAATTAATATTATTTTATAATTAATTTCTATAACTAAATGGATAATAAATTAAATTAATAGTTTTAAAAAATATTTAAATAATTTGATTTAGATTAGTCTAACTTAATGCAATTTTTATAAACTCAAGTAAAACGTTGAGATTCTTGTCACAATGTTTCAAAATTATTATGGTCTCATAAATTTAAGAATATATTAGCATACAAAATTGTGAGTGTTCATATTTTGGGTCCTACGGTAATAATTGTTCTAGTGATTTGTAATGTATTTTTATATTTTACCACTTTTATTTATTAATTAAAACATTTCAGGAATAAGGACATGGAAGCAGGAAGAGTGGCTGATAACATTAAAACTCTAGCATGGTTATGGTTAAAGAGTAGCAGTACCGGATTTCAGTATCCTCTGGAAATGTGGATTTTAAATCCGACAGAACGTACCATTTGACCTCGTCTTTTCGGTTTATATTACGTCTGTTTTGATCTGGGAGCAGGGGTGCTTTAGGCTAGTCTTGTTGTAGGGGGGTATTTGCTTGGTGGTCCAGGTCACTGCGTGAGTCTTGACTCCTGTTTGGTTCTTATTTTAGATCTTGCAGGTTTACTTTTTTTGAGGCTTTTACCATGTCTTTTGGTGCCTTGGTGCTGCGTATCATTGGTTTGGCTGGCCCTCAGAGGTTCCGTCTTAGGCAAGGAATAGCAGGGTGGCCCTGCTTTGCATTGGTGCCGGTGGTGATGTCTTGTTGGATTCATCTATTCATAATTAAGGTGTTAGGTGTGTTTTTCCCTGTGCTTGGGTGGGTTAGGAAGGTTCTGCATTGTTTTCGTCTTCTGTGGATGTATCCTCCGGTGGTCTGGTTAGAGGGTGGATCGTGTTAGCAGAGCTGTGGTTTGGTTCCGTTGGCAGGTGCTCTGTATTGATCTTGGTGCAGTAAAGTCGGTGGGCTTCTTGTTGGTTGGGTCCTTGGAGTATATTGGTTTGTGATCGTGGTTTTGCTGTCAAAGCGGGCTGTTTGTTAGTACTGGTATTTTATCTTAGCTGGTTGAGTTTGGCTCCTGTTGCTGTTGTTCAGGTTTGATATTCGTTGGCGTTAGTTGGATCAGCATTGTTTCTTCCTTCCTCAGGCCTGGATTGGCGTAGCTCAGCTGCTCTTTTGTCTGGCGTAATAGAGGACTCTGCCCCTTAGGTGTGGTGGTTTATTTGGCTGCTTTTCAAATTGGACAGGCTTTTTAGTCGGTGTTTTTCAGATTGGGTCTTTTGATCCCTATTGGATCATTTTCTCCTTTTGTTAGTAGCATTTTAGGTGGCTGGTGTTCTGTTCTGGTTTTGGTCCATTTTTACTTCTGTCTTATGGTTTTGGTGTACTACTCCGTCTCATATTATAAACAAAATTTATTTTTTAAATACATTGAATAATTAATGTATCTTGTCATAGGTCAAATACATTAATTATTCAATATATTTAAAAAAAATTTTTTATTTATAATATAGGACAGAGGGTGTATATTATATTTACTTGTACTTTTTGGCATTGCTTATGCCTGATATTTATATACATCTTTGCTTTAGCCTTTCAAAAAAATTAATTAAAACATTTCGATTTTAATATTGTAGTTAAAAAGTAAATGGTTGCTTAGTAAATCGCAAGTATGTTGTCTAGTCTTTCTCTCGGAACATTGAAATATCTATAGATAATTTTTTTTTATAGTTTTTAATATTATTTACACTTTAAATGAAATATCTCTTTTTAAAATTTTTTTTATTTTATTTATTAAGGACTAATTTTTAAAATTAAAACAGAACCTCCAAATTGTATGAGATGGCCATATTTTTAATATAAAATTTAAATAATATTTATTTTCATAATTAAATATTTTTAAAATTATTATATGACACAAATTCAAAAGTAATTGCAATTTTTTATTATTAAGGGCCATTTTTATTATTAGCCAAGGGCCTCAAGAAAGTCAGAACCGGCCCTGATATATAACCGCTATAATTTACCCATTTTTTTGTAGTGTCAAATTTCTGGTTTAAGAGATATACTCAAACCTTGCGAAAAAAATCATTTATGAATGTAATACCCCGTAAATTATTTTACTCCGGATAATACTAGTTGTGATCAACTGAGTTCCAGTGTACTCTGATAAATTATCTGCAGAGATAATCAGGGTAACTGTCGGATTTAGAGTAAATCCAATTAATATTATCTGACTCTGGGTTATTTAAATATTAGGACTTTAGAGACTTTTTGGACAATTAGTAGTGTTGCTAATTGATGATATTTTCTATATCATTTCTTTTTCTCTCATTTCCAAACATAGTTAACTTGGAGAAAAAAAGGAAAGGGAGGAAAAAGGAGAGAAAAGGAGAAAAGCTCAAGATCAAGAACATCATCAAAATCTTCATCCAATCATCTTCAAATCTTCACCATCTTCATCTATTCAAGGTGGGTTCTAGATAGATGCTTTTGTTTTAGATTTTCTTGGACTCTAAGACTTAGGTTAGAATTGTAAGGAATTGGATTAATTGCAAAATCTAGAAAATTAACAGTTGAAATGTGTTATAAACTGAGTAGTATGAGTTATAGGAGTATAGAATCATTTATATTTGATTGTATGATGTTTGGATATGTTTTGGTGGGGTTTTGGAACCATGGGAGATCAGCTGTTACGCTGATGAAGTTTCTGAAATTCCCAGATTCGCACTGCGAATCCCCCAGCAAAGGGGGAAATCGTGGGCTCGCTGGCAGCTCGCACTGCGAAGGCGAAGGCGAGCATTCGCCAGTGGCTCGCCAGTGGTTCGCACTGCGAACCTTACGTTGTATTTGCTACTGACTTGGTTCGCCGGCTGTCCGCACTGCGAATGGTGCAGCCAACAAGTGTTGGCTAGGCGTTCGCTGGACGCTTCGCACTGCGAATGAGTAGCGAGCATTCGCTGGCTTCTTCGCAATGCGAACATAGCAGAACATCCAATTTGTTTCTTGCATAACTTTTGACTCGGTTATCCGTTTTGTGTATTCTTGGTATCGTTGTGAAGCTAAGAACATATTCTAGTTGATGGTAGTGATAAATATCTATTTATTGCCCGATTAAATGAATCGTAGGGAACCGTAAATTGGTATAAATTGTGGTATATTGAGTTATGGTGTTCCCTTATGTGATTGGCGATTTCATGCCTATGTTATTATTGTAAAACATGTTGTAATATGTATGCATGTTAAAATATGAATAGGTAGAGTGAGGAACATTACCGTATTGATATCGAAAGTGTGTAATGACATGGTGACAACGCTCGTGCAAAAGAGGTCGAGGCGTGTGTCTAGAAATCATAACCGATTGATCTTGCGGTGTAGTTTCATGAGACTCGAGCACCTCCTCTAAAACGTATGCACAATTACTTGGTAGGTTTGATTCCCTACGTGTAGTACGATTGGAGCCTATGCATTGGGTAGAGACTTGTGATGGTTAACAGGCCATGAGAAGTGACGGTTCACGGTTAACAGGCCGATGATCCTGAAACCAATTCGTATGCCAAGTAACTACAAGGATCCATGACTCAGACCGTCTTCTAGATGTAGAAGCAGACGGGAATAGAGGGATACCTTGGTACGGTTATG
Source organism: Lathyrus tuberosus (assembly GCA_022829125.1). Taxonomy (NCBI): domain Eukaryota; kingdom Viridiplantae; phylum Streptophyta; class Magnoliopsida; order Fabales; family Fabaceae; genus Lathyrus; species Lathyrus tuberosus. The sequence continues at coordinate 279,381 of JALAZF010000441.1, forward strand.
GATTAGCGAGATTCTTGAGTTAACAGGCTCAGGATTTACTTTGGTACTGGTGTGATTTAACAGGCTCACGAGGGTAAATTCATATATGGCGTGTGTGTACTCAAAGTCACTTCCCTTCCCTTTTGACTTGAGTTAGGCTTATTAGAACCTAGTAAAGCCGAGAGGACTATAAGATAGCGAACTCACTGAGATTTGATGTATCTCACCCCACTGTTGTTGTTTACATCACAGGTTCTGCAGGTTCGGCGAAGGGTAAGGACAAGGTTATTTGACTTTCCTTACGGATCGTAGCTTTTGAGATGGCATGGCTTCCGCTATGGCGTTTTATTTTGAGATCATTGTATTGATCTAGTTCTTAGTTTTGTCATTGGAACATCTTGTAGATATACTATGCCGTAGTTATTTTGTATTTAGTATTTTGGGCATGTATACCTATAATGTGTTTACTAGGAACTTATTGTTTATTTCAGTACCAAACGTATTCTTCATGTATGATATATTCTTGATGTATGTATATATATGTGGGCATTACAGTTGGTATCAGAGCAGGTCATATCCTCGACCTAGCCATGAAATAGTATAAGTATTTTCTTTCCGTTTCATATGTGTTGTGTCGCCATTGGTCTTACATGTTATATTTATGGTATTGAGCCTGATCAACTTAATCCTATATGTATGACATTTAAGAACATGGCCGACCGACGCAGAAACAACCGTGGTAGACCGAGAACTACTCCAGCAGGGACAAATCCGCCAAGGGACGAAGGAAATGCCCCTTTGTATCAATTCATGCAACAGATGCAGTAGCTGCAGAATCAGTTTGTACAGCAGATGGTACAACAAATGGTTGGTAGTGTGCATCCTCCAGTGGTTGTTCTCGAAGCGGTAGGGGGAACCTTTAGGGATTTCATTCGCATGAATCCTCCGGAGTTTCAGGGAGGGTTAGATCCAGTAAAGGCACATGAATGGATATCCGGTATGGAGCGGATTTTCCTGATCGTTCAGTGTAGTGAAGAAAATAAGGTTGTCTTTGCTTCTCACTTGTTAAAGGGTCCTGCTATGAGATGGTGGGAAAGCGCTTCAGCACTAATGAAAATACAAGAGGTACCGAAAGTGTGGGAGCAGTTTAAGATAAATTTTATGGAGAAGTATTTTCCAAGTTCCTTAAGGTCTCAAAAGGAGTTCGAGTTTCAACAGTTGAGACAAGGTAACTTGACCGTGGCTTCTTATGCAGAAAAGTTTGAAGTTATGGCTGCTTATTCTAGGCAGGCCATGTATGCTCATGATGAAAGGTGGAAGATTGATCAATTTCTGTTTGGCTTAAGGGCTGAAATTTCACATAGTGTGTCCCAGAGAGAATTTACTAGCTATGCCGAATTGTTGCGACAGTGTTATGTGGTGGAGCATAGTTTGAAGAAGGTACAAGAAGAAGGATAGCTTAGTAGGGTGGATCAAAGTGTTCGTGGAAGATCGAATCAACAATTTAGACCGAAACAACAATCTTTCAAAGGGAAACAAGTTCAGAATTCCAGGACTAGTGCGCCTCCGGTATGCCGTACTTGTGGTAAGAATCATCGTGGTAGGTGCAGTTTTGAAGGAATAAGGTGTTATCAGTGTAATAAGGTGGGCCATTTAGCGAGGGTTTGTCCTCAAAATAGAAATCAGACACAAGAAAAGAATACCGGGCGAGTGTATACTTTGGATGCGAGGAAGACAAAGGGTGATAACTCTTTGATTGTTGGTACGTGTTTTGTGAATGGAAATCTTTGTTTTGTTTTATTTGATTGTGGGGCAACGCATTCTTTTGTGTCCACGCGGTGCGTGAAGCGACTTGGGTTGCAAGTTGTTCCTTTATCTCCACCCATGGTGGTTACTACTGCCATGGATGAAATTGTGGAAACACCGTTGATGTGTGAAAATTGTGTATTATCGGTGAATGAAAGAGTCTTCCAGATTGATCTTATTTGTTTGCCGCTTAAGAAAGTGGATGTTGTTCTGGGAATGGATTGGCTTTCAGCTAATTCGGTTTTTATCGGTTGTGAGGAGAAGTTAATCATTATTCCATCTACTGAAGCTACTCCGAAGGATGTGTTAACTACTATTTTAGAAGGTACGGTTGGAATGATTAATTTCTTATTTGAAGAGGAAAAATCTGTTCTTATGATTCTTACTAAGGAGGGGAGTAGTAACCTTCAAGTTTCAAGTATTCCAGTAGTTTGTGACTTTCCTGAAGTTTTCCCCGAGGTTATCACTTCCCTTCCTCCGGAACGGGAAGTGGAATTCTCTATTGACCTGATACCGGGGACGGCTCCGATATCTGTTTCTCCGTATCGGATGGCACCATTGGAATTAAGAGAATTAAAGGACCAATTGGAAGAGTTGTTGGCTAAGCATTTTGTTCGACCAAGTGTTTCGCCCTGGGGAGCTCCAGTGTTGTTGGTAAAGAAAAAGGATGGTGGAATGCGGTTGTGTATTGATTACCGTCAATTGAATAAGGTCACCATCAAGAACAAATACCCATTGCCAAGGATAGACGATTTGTTAGATCAATTGAAAGGAGCCTGTGTGTTCTCGAAGATTGATTTACGGTCGGGTTATCATCAGATTCGGGTGAAGAGTTCAGACGTACCAAAGACTGCATTTAGAACCCGTTATGGCCATTATGAATTTTTGGTGATGCCTTTCGGTGTGACGAATGCTCCGGTAGTTTTCATGGATTACATGAATCGGATATTCCAACCTTACTTGGACCAATTTGTGCTGATTTTCATTGATGATATTCTTATCTATTCTCGTGACCCTCAAGAGCACGGAGAACACCTAAGAATCGTTTTATCCATTTTGCAAGAGAGACAACTTTTTGCTAAACTAAGTAAGTGTGAATTTTGGATGTCGGAGGTGAATTTCCTTGGACATGTTATATCTCAAGGGGGTGTAGCGGTTGATCCATCAAAAGTTGAAGCAGTGATAAATTGGGAGAGACCGAAGAATGTGTCTAAAGTTAAAAGCTTTTTGGGACTAGCAGGGTATTATAGAAGGTTTATTAAAGGCTTTTCCCAACTGGCTTTACCGATGACAAGACTTACTCGGAAAGATTGTTCTTATGAATGGGATTCGGCCTGTGAGCAAAGTTTTATGAGTTTGAAGGAAAGGTTGACGACCGCTCCTGTTTTGGTTATTCCTGATCCTAGCAAGTCGTATGAGGTATATTATGATGCGTCTAAGATGGGATTAGGAGGGGTGTTAATGCAAGATGGACATGTAGTGGCTTATGCTTCTAGACAGTTGAAAGTCCATGAAGAGAATTATCCAACGCATGACTTAGAATTGGCGGCGGTTGTATTTACCTTGAAGGTGTGGCGTCACTATTTGTATGGTGTGCGTTTTGAGATGTTTAGTGACTACAAGAGCTTACAATACCTCTTTAACCAGAAGGAGTTAAACATGCGTCAACGGAGGTGGATGGAATATTTGAAAGATTTTGACTTGGAACTAAGATACCATCCGGGTAAAGCGAATAAGGTGGCAGACGCTTTAAGTAGGAAAGTGTTGCACAGTGCCGACTTGATGATGCTAGAGTATACCTTATTGGAGAAATTTCGAGATCTGAATCTTTAATTTAATTGGACTCCTAATTGTGTAATTATGGGGAATTTGGATATCAATTCTACTCTTAGGGAAGAAATCCAACAAGAGCAAGGGTTAGATGAGAAGTTGCAAGGAGTGTTATTGCAACCGGGTTTTGTGCGAGATACCGACGGAGTTATTGTATTTAACCGAAGGATTTGTGTTCTGGATAACACGGAATTAAAAAGGAAGATTTTAGATGAAGCGCATAAGGGTGCTTTTACTATATATCCGGGATCTTCGAAGATGTATCAAGACCTAAAGAGGGACAATTGGTGGTCCGGGATGAAAAGAGATATTGTGGTGTATGTGTCGGAATGTGCGGTGTGTCAACAAGTAAAGATCGAGCACCAAAGGCCGGGTGGCTTGTTGCAACCTTTAGAAATTTCGGTGTGGAAATGGGATAGTATTTCGATGGACTTTGCGGTGGGTTTACCCCGTGCCCAAGGTGGTTATGATTCAATTTGGGTGATTGTGGATCGATTGATGAAGTCTGCTCATTTCTTGGTCGTGAAGACTATTTATAAGGCGAGTCATCTCGCAAGGTTGTTCATTTCGGAGATAGTGAGGTTGCATGGTATTCCTACTAGTATTGTTTCGGATAGAGATCCAAAATTTACTTCTAGATTTTGGAGATCTTTTCAATAAGCTATGGGGACGAAGTTGTGTATGAGCACGTCGAATCATCCGCAAACGGATGGTCAGACGGAACGGACAATACTGACCATGGAGGATATGTTGAGAGCTTATGTGTTGGAGAGTGGCGGAAACTGGATAGAACTTTTGCCATTGATTGAGTTCTCTTATAATAACAGTTATCATGCAAGTATTGGTATGGCTCCGTATGAGGCATTGTATGGAAGAAAGTGTAGGACACCATTGTGTTGGGCAGAGGTTGGTGAAGATAGGATGTTGGGACCTGAGATTATTCACAAAACTACGGAGAAGATTAGGATGATCCGTGATAAGGTTAAGCAAGCCCAAGATCGTCAGAAGAGTTATACGGATAACCGTAGAAGGCCTTTAGAATTTGAAGAAGGCGATCACGTGTTTTTAAAAGTCACTCCGAGATTGCGGTTGAAAGGACCATTTCGATCGCAGAAGTTAAGTCCGAGATATGTAGGACCGTATCAGATCTTGGAGAGAATCAATGAAGTAGCTTACAGATTAGCCTTACCGCCTTCTCTGTCCGAGATGCACGATGTTTTCCATGTGTCTCAACTCCGGAAATTTGTCCCAGATCCTCTTCAGCCAATTTTACCAGATACAATTGAGATAGAAGCAGATTTGACCTTTGAGCCCCAACCGAGTCGTATCACCGGAAGAGAAACCAAAGTATTAAGGAATAAAAAGATTTCTCTTGTTAAGGTCCAGTGGAATGAGACGCATCCGGATGATGCAACTTGGGAATTGGAATCGGAGATGCGGGAGGTCTACCCTCATCTTTTCAGGTAATTGTTTTAAATTCGTGGGCAAATTTCTATTTAAAGGGGGGAGGATGTAATACCCCGTAAATTATTTTACTCCAGATAATACTAGTTGTGATCAACTGAGTCCTAGTGTACTCTGATAAATTATCTGCAGAGATAATTAGGGTAATTGTCGGATTTAGAGTAAATCCAATTAATATTATCTGACTCTGTGTTATTTAAATATTAGGACTTTAGAGACTTTTTGGACAATTAGTAGTGTTGCTAATTGATGATATTTTCTATATCATTTCTTTTTCTCTCATTTCCAAACATAGTTAACTTGGAGAAGAAAAGGAAAGGGAGGAAAAGGGAGAGAAAAGGAGAAAAGCTCAAGATCAAGAACATCATCAAATCTTCATCCAATCATCTTCAAATCTTCACCATCTTCATCTATTCAAGGTGGGTTCTAGATAGATGCTTTTGTTTTAGATTTTCTTGGACTCTAAGACTTAGGTTAGAATTGTAAGGAATTGGATTAATTGCAAAATCTTGAAAATTAACGGTTGAAATGTGTTATAAACTGAGTAGTATGAGTTATAGGAGTATAGAATCATTTATATTTGATTGTATGATGTTAGGATATGTTTTGGTGGGGTTTTGGAACCATGGGAGATCAGCTGTTATGCTGATGAAGTTTATGAAATTCCCAGATTCACACTGTGAATCCCCCAGTGAAGGGGGAAATCGTGGGCTCGCTGGCAGCTCGCACTGCGAAGGCGAAGGCGAGCGTTCACTAGTGGCTCGCCAGTGGTTCGCACTGCGAACCTTATGTTGTATTTGCTACTGACTTGGTTCGCCAGCTGTTCGCACTGCGAATGGTGCAGCGAACAAGTGTTGGCTAGGCGTTCGCTGGACGCTTCGCACTTCGAATGAGTAGCGAGCATTCGCTGGCTTCTTTGCAATGCGAACATAGCAGAACATCCAATTTGTTTCTTGCATAACTTTTGACTCGGTTATCCGTTTTGTGTATTCTTGGTATCGTTGTGAAGCTAAGAACATATTCTAGCTGATGGTAGTGATAAATATCTATTCATTGCCCGATTAAATGAATCGGAGGGAACCGTAAATTGGTATAAATTGTGGTATGTTGAGTTATCGTGTTCCCTTATGTGATTGACGATTTCATGCCTATGTTATTATTGTGAAACATGTTGTAATATGTATGCATGTTAAAATATGAATAGGTAGAGTGAGGAACATTACCGTATTGATATCGAAAGTGTGTAATGACATGGTGACAACGCTCGTGCAAAAGAGGCCGAGGCGTGTGTTTAGAAATCATAACCGATTGATCTTGCGGTGTAGTTTCATGAGACTCGAGCACCTCCTCTGAAACGTATGCACAATTACTTGGTAGGTTTGATTCCCTACGTGTAGTACGATTAGAGCCTATGCATTGGGTAGAGACTTGTGATGGTTAATAGGCCATGAGAAGTGACGGTTCACGGTTAACAGGCCGATGATCCCGAATCCAATTCGTATGCCAAGTAACTACAAGGATCCATGACTCGGACCGTCTTCTAGACGTAGAAGCGGACGGGAATAGAGGGATACCTTGGTACAGTTATGGATTAGCGAGATTCTTGAGTTACCAGGCTCAGGATTTACTTTGGTACTGGTGTGAGTTAACAGGCTCACGAGGGTAAATTCATATATGGCGTGTGTGTACTCAAAGCCACTTCCCTTCTCTTTTGACTTGAGTTAGGCTTATTAGAACCTAGTAAAGCCGAGAGGACTATAAGATAGCGAACTCACTGAGATTTGATGTATCTCACCCCACTGTTGTTGTTTACATCACAGGTTCTGCAGGTTCGGCGAAGGGTAAGGACAAGGTTATTTGACTTTCCTTACGGATCGTAGCTTTTGAGATGACATGGCTTCCACTATGGCGTTTTATTTTGAGATCATTGTATTGATCTAGTTCTTAGTTTTGTCATTGGAACATCTTGTAGATATATTATGCCGTAGCTATTTTGTATTTAGTATTTTGGGCATGTATACCTATAATGTGTTTACTAGGAACTTATTGTTTATTTCAGTACCAAACGTATTCTTCATGTATGATATATGCTTGATGTATGTATATATATGTGGGCATTACAATGAAACTCACCAAATACCTTGAACCACCCATGGAAACCTCTTTGGAGGTCCTCACGTGTCAGAATGTACATAGTCTAAAATTCCATCTGTTTTGAGTTTTCTGGTCTTGAACCGAACATGACACTATTTCTCAAATATACAATACTTCCACAACTCCAAATTGCAACTAAAAACGCCCTTCAATAGACTTCTATCATGAATTTTCATCATCTCAGGCTCCCTGAGATGACACAGATGCATATGGCAGAGTTTGGTTGCATCACTATCAGACTTAACTGATGCAACATCACCTATAACAATGTTCTGCAATAATGGGTAGATATTACCTGCAATCATCCTTATTCTCTTCATATTCAATGCACCCTTGCTAACCTTCGTAATATCTATATCTCCATTAAACATTTAGGAGAAATTATTTTCCTTTATATATAATACCTAGGGAAATAGATTTCTTTATCAATTCAAGAATATATCTGACTTTGTTTAATGTTCGCACGCCACCATCGTCCATGGCAATTTAAGTTTGTCCCATTCTAGTGATAGTACATGATTTACCATTACATAAATAAACAAATCCAAAACTACGTGACCTGAATTTAGTGAACCATTCTTGGTGCGACGTCAAGTGGTAAGAACAACCATATTCAAGAATCCACGCATATGTGCACTTGCTGCATGAAGCACACAATATATCTCATTCACCGCTAGAATCATTGGTTTGAACCACATTTGTAAAATTGGATGAACCCTGCCTTTTTTTTGGAAAATGTCTCCTCTAATGCGCAATATGTTTGCAACTATAACAATCAAGTGTTTTACAATTCTTAGATTTAGACCTCCTTTTACCAGAACCTCCACTTCACTTATTCCGCCCACGATCTTGATCCCTTTCGCATAGACATATTTGAATTGATTGACATGCATTTTAGTGTCATTTTATTCCTTTTCATGGTGTTATGTTGGTAGTTTATGTTGATTTCAGGTACTTAACAGGTAGGAGCCTATGCGAGAGAAAAAAGTGCAAAACGGAGATATCAAGAAAAAAATGAACAAAAGTGCTGCTGTGACGGACTGCAGGTCATCCAACCAGAAAAATCAAGTCCTGGCCAGCCTGATGGACGGACCATCGAAAAGCCCACTGCCTGACGGATGCACCGTCGGCCAGCCTGACGGACGGACCGTCAGCCTAGAGCGGTTAGCCTAGAACGGCCAGTCTTCTATTTTCTTGGTTTTTCTCCCACTTTGAGCAAAATTCCCTCAACTGTTCCACGATTTTGAAGCAGTTTTACCACTTTTTGACTCAATAAATGAGTTCATTTGTTCAGTTTAGTATCCAAGTTTTTAGAGTTTAAATATTAAGCAGAAAATCATTTTTGTAAAGTGCTTATTGCTCACATTAAGCAATAAGTGCAAATTAGAATTAAGCTTTTGCGGAAAATTTCTGTAGGTTTGGATCAATCGCACTTTAATATTGTCGGCATTATTTTTCCAGAATTTTTACTCGATGTTTTCTGTACCGGATAAAGACTACGTTTGGAGCAGGTTATTATTATATTAATTTTCTGTTTTGCTTTTATTATTGTTACGTTTTAATATATATATATATATATATATATATATATATTATTAATTTTATAAACAGTATGTTGTTTGTGTTAATTATGTTTAGCCAAATCTTTAGAGTTCGGGATGTGAGGACCTTCGTTCCGAAGGGACTCGGTAAATTAATTTGGCCTTTAATTTTAATATTAACTTATTTTTCTGGTTCCGATTTTTAGTTTCAAAATCAAAAAGGTTTTGTGCGAAAGCGAAAACACTCAGGTACTGGTCAACAGCGCGACGGTGTGAGACCCATACCCGATCATAAAAATTTGATTTAATTTCTAAAAATAGCGACAATGTTTTAGTGATTAATTAAGAATCATTAGTTTTCAAAAATTGTTTCAAAATTTTAACTGGGTGAGGGACAGCAAAGCATTTATGGTTTTGAAACATAGCACGGGTTGCATGAAAGTGAACAGTGTTTTTAAGTTGATATTTTCTTCCGAAGAATATTTTAAAACCAAGACAAAAGCCGAAATTTATCTGAGTTCCGAAGGTACACCGGAAAAACACATTTCGATCTTGTTTTATTCAATTCTTAATCTATTTATTTACCGTTTCAATAAATTCTAGAACAAACAAACGTCTACCGATAGCCTTAGATTTACAAAGTGATAATAGATCAAAGTTTGTTGAAGTTGGTCTCTGTGGGTTCAACACTTTTTATACTATAGCTAGAATTTTCGTGCACTTGTGGATACGCATCAAGTTTTTGGCGCTATTGTCGGGGGACCAATTTAGTCAATATCGTAATTTTGTTGTTACACCGTATAGACTACGGTACTCTTGTTTCTATTACTATAATACCCTGTGGATGGATCACCCAAATTTTCTCTACAATTACCACTCCTAGTATTTTGAGGAATCGCAAGATTCCCATATATCCAACCTCAAAATATTGATGAAGGATTTCATTGCGACACAAACTCACTCCATGCTAGAATATATGATGGAGCGCTTTGTTGCGGCACAAAATCTCCATAATGAAGAGTTTAGAAAACAAAATCTCCACACCAATGAAATCCTTGGGCAGCTAAACACTATGGTCAAGTCCCTCGTGATTCACAACATGGCATTGGAGACCCAAATCTCCCTGCTTGCACAAACACCTCTAGTACCCTCCCCCGAGAGACATGTGGATGTTGTAACAACTAGTAGTGAAAAATAAATCGAAAATCCTAAGGAGAGTGATAATGAGGTTGACGAGATTTATGGTGAGAAAAGAGTAGAGAAAAATCCTCTGACACCACCCAAAAGGGAGGTTGTCGAAGAGGTAGAGAAGGAATCACCTTATGTTGTTTCTCCTCCCTATAACCCACTGATTCCTTTCCTGCAAAGGTTTGTGAAAGCTAAGGTAGACTCCCAACCCAAAATGTATGTGGAGGTATTCGAAAATATCTGCATCAATGCACCTTTGTCTGAGGCCCTACATAAAAAGAGAAAATTAGAGGACCGTGAAACTAGGGAAATCATTAGTGTTAATAGGGGAAAGTTAGCCTTTGAGGTGGTGGATGAAAGAACTAAACCCATACTTGAAAAGCTGATACTCAGGATAGGGCTAGAACCACCACCACTAGTTCAGAAGAATGAACCACCCCATAGAAGAAAGAAAAGAAAAGGTGAGGGATATGTGAGTTGGCTTGATAAGTGGCCATGGAAACCGAAATTATTAAAAGTTTGATTGAGGAATCATTCTTAAAAGAACCACCATGAGTGCTTACACTCATGAGCCGTCCAGCTACCAAAGTCAAGAGAAGCGTTGCATGAGAGGAAACCCACGAGAGTTTTTTTTAATATATTTTCTTTTGTTTGTTTGAAATTGAAGAAAATAAAGAGATCGCTCACTTGAAGCCTATCAGCTACATGTAAGCGTGAGTCACAGGTTCTGTCACACTCTTGCTCTTATTTCATGACACCGAAGACAGTGTCAGATTCAAATGTAGGGGAGGCATTTCTTTCTTTCTTTATTTCCGTTTTCATTATGCTTTATTTTGTTTTCTTAGTTTACTTTTCCTAGTTATTTTTCTGTCATTTATTGCTTTTTTTCTAGCGTAGTGTATCGAGTCATTGCTATCGAGTCATTTATGTGTGGTTTTTGTTGTTTATTGAATTTCTTGTTTTCTTGAGCCATACCAATTTTTTTCATACATAGAAAACTTAGTTGATTTCAAAAGTATATAGTCTGCGGAGAAAGGTGAGGCTAGATCAAGGAAACTTGGGAAAATCTGAAAAAATCAGTATAATTTTAACACCTCAAGACTCCCAATTATGCACATTTAGTTTAAATCCCCATTGAAATTTAGTCTTAAGTTCCTACTTGTTGAAAATCCTCAAAGTAGTTTTTATATCCAGTCGGGCACCATCTGTAGTCACTAAGTAAGCTAGTCGATGAATAATAAGTGAATGATCATTTTTTTAGAAAATAATGAATAAAACAACATTTACTAAGTTAGGTAGCCTTTACCCGGTTATCCAGCCCAAATGAAGTGGTTGAACTCTTTAAAAAGAAAGAAAAAACATCTTTTAAAAATTTAGAAAAAAAATAAAAGAAAAGATGTTTGGATCATAATCACTAACAGACTGCCTACCATGTAAGATGAGAGATAAAGTTCCTTAAAGTGTCTGTCATGAATGAAAGAGGATTAGAAGCAGATAGGTAATTTAGACTTTATCTCAATGGCATGATTTAGCACTGATATGCATAGGAGGGAGGCTTGTGTCCTCAAAAAGTGGGTTTGAGTTGTTACAATATCCTTGTTGTCACATTAGTACCTCTCGAGTTGAGCCTAGCTAAACGGAACTTCATCAGTCATGTATAAGTAGATTTTGATACTTTGATTTGCTTTGTAATCATCTTGTTGCATTTTTAATGTCTACATGCTAGCTTAATTGCTTAAGGACGGGCAATTGTTCAAGTGTAGGTGAGTTTGATAATAGGAAATTACATAAACATATTTGAATCGATTGACATGCATTTTGGTGTCGTTTTTATTCCTTTTTATGGTGTTATGCTGGTAGTTTGTGTTGATTTCAGGGACTTAACAGGTAAGAGCCTGTGCGCGAGAAAAAAACTGCAAAACAGAGATATCAGGAAGAAAAATTGACAAAAGTGTTACTGTGACGGGCTGCAGGTCAACAAACCAGAAAAATCAAGCCTTGGCTAGCCTGACGGACAGACCGTCGGAGAGTGCACTGCTTGACGGACGCACCCCGACCAACCTGACGGACCCACCGTTGGAGAGCTCCCTGCCTAACGGACAGACCGTCAGCCTGCCGCGGTCAGCCCAGAACGCCGAGTCTTCTACTTTCCTATTTTTTCTCCCACTTTGAGCAAAATTCTCCATCAAATGTTGCACGATTTTGAAGCAGTTTTTACCACTTTTTGACTCTATAAATATGAGTTCATTTGTTCAGTTTAGTATCCAAGTTTTAAGAGTTTAGAATTTAAGAAGAAAATCAATTTTCTAAAAGTGCTTATTGTAACACCTTAAACCACGAATAATAGATTTTAAATAAAAATAACAGGAAAATGATGTTACTTCATCATAAATCATAAAACAACAAATGTTGCACAACGAAAATTTATTTAGAAACACCATAAAACATGTCTGAATAGAAATGAATCAATACATCATAATCAAAATCTCATAATAGCTGATTGCAAACAAATCAAAGTAATGCAAACAAACGCTATTATCCATAGTGTTACAGATTATAGCATTCTTATTCGAAAACTAGAATATACGGAAAATAAAAGTCTGCTGAGAGGTAACAACCATCTCACTGCAACAACGAACCTCAGTCCTGCTAATCACCTGTGCAAAGCACACCACAAAACCAAGAAAACAAGAAATGGTTGAGAATATACTTACATATAGTAATGGTGAAAATTTTGGCAACAGTATGATAATCGAGAAACAATAATTCACTCAAAACATGTGCACTATCTTTCATAGACTCGTCCACTTGCTTAGCTTAATAGACAACCCTTCACCTTCGTCGAACTCTGGTTCACGCTTGTTGAAACAGTATATGTGGGGGTGTTTCTATCGTATCCACAAAGATTGTGTATATTATCGCCGTTCACTAGTCAAGAGCATTTCAAACTTTAATGTAACAAAGGCTTTTTTGTTTCGTTTCGAATCATTTGCATTAAATTTAGAAATCAACGGTAAAAATATTGGTTTTAGGTTTTTGATAAAAACATGTTAAGATTAGATTTCATTAATCCGTTTCATACATATCCGATTATTCAAGCATATGAACTTAGTTTCGACCAATACACCCGCGTATCCTTGCGAATAAGTTTATGTCTAAAGCAAATTCGTGAGTATCGTTGTTTAAATCGTTAGATGATGTATCACGCTAACAATCGAAAAAACAATCTTTAAGATCAATACAAAGCGAATAATGAATCCCAAATCTATGTCTAGAGTTTGGTTTTTAAGAGATGAAAATATTAGGTCATGCTTTGTAAAATCTATGTCTAAAGTGATACAAACCACACATACATCATTAAGAACAAATAACTTCATCTATATTAATCATAAACCTTGTTCATATACAAAAGATCAAAAGAAATACATATGATTAAGATCAACTACATCTAACCTTAACACAAGAAGTGCTTAGCTACTCATTTTCATGGTAGCTTGGATGACAAGTTTCAAGAGGAGATGAAAGAACATCCGAGTCGAATAATCGAGATTGGATGTGACTTCAGCTTCTCTATGTGAAAATTCACTCTTGGATGATCAAAGTTCAGAAAAATATGTTTTGGTGTGAAAATATCAAGTTATGATCCCAAGAAAATGTAAAAATCTATTTATAATACATTTGGGATATGCTACATTCGCTCTACGAATGAATCATTCGCCTAGCGAATGAAAGAAAATGGCACCTTAAGTGCCTCTGAGAGTCAAACCGCCCCAGGCTGTCTTCGCGGGTTTGCACTGCGAACCATTCATTCGCAAAGCGTACCATTCGCAAAAACCTTCGCAAAGCAAATTTTGGGTCCTTTTTCCACTGCCTCCATTCGCCAGGTACTTCTCAAAGCGAGCTAACCAGCGAACATTCGCTGGGAGTTCGAAAAGCGAACTTTAGGTTCTTTTCCCTCTGCCATATTCTAGAGCTATTCGCTGGGAGACTCGCTGTTGTTCGCAAAACGAACCTTCGCTGGCTCCTTCGCCAGAGTTCGCAAAGCGAACACTCTGTTGTTTTCCTCTTTCTTTGGCAACTTGTATCATCTCTTAGTGTCTCAATTATTTGATCAATTAGTGCATTTTTATGCACAATAACACACACATTACAAGCACCAAAGGTATAAATACAATGCATGAAGAACAACAACAATTCACTCCTAAAATCCACAATTAAACATAGAAAAGTGTTGAAAAATGCCAAGGATCATATACAAATATATAGCATGTTTGACATCTAACAAACTCTCCCCAACTAACTCTTTGTTTGTCCTCAAGCAAAGTATGCCTCTTATTGACACAAGAGGATTTGCTCAAGCATTTGATTCAATCCAAGCAAGGATAAATGGATCAAATGAACAACAATTGTAGCAAAGCACAATTACACAATCCTAGAATCGACAATGCAAAAGAACTTGATTCTTACAACAAATCTCAGATAATGTTTCAAAAGACAACTAAATCATCATGTTCATGTCACTCTAACACTCCTCTTCGAAAAAGAATTGAAGGAAATTACGCGTTTGCAACCGCGGAGAAATTTCACTCAAATGACAAATGAAGCAAATACTAAGCAATTCATACAATATCTAATCAATCATAAGAAATCATGGAAGCAACAGATCACTAAGGGCTTTCATCGGTTGTTACTTGGTCGGGGTTAAAAACAAGGGACATATATACACGACCATTGAAACAAGAAAGGTTAAAGACAATGAAGAGCATTTCTTTTTCAAAATTTTCTATCTTGTTCAATCTTTATTTCTTTCTTTCACAATGCATTCTCTTCTTTTGATTTTCTTTTCTTTTTGTTCTCTTTTTTTTTTCTACACATTTTTTTTCAATTTCTTTGTCTAAGAATGCATTGTATCACCAAATCCCTTTTCTCTTTTCAAAATAAACCATTCTCCCCAACTTCAACATTGCCATAATTTAGCTTAAATGCTCTTCAAAATGGGTTAAAATCGGGTTCATGATTCAATCAACAATTTCAGCTCAAAAGAGGTTTCAAATACGCGCACACTCACAAGGTGAATTTAAGTGTTTTTGTAATGGTGGTTATACTCAAAGTGAAAAAACATTGCCTTGATCATTTCTAAACTTCCACAAATTCAAAACAACAAGCAAGATAAAGCATGAATTATAAGTATCAAACAACATTCATCATCAATCCAAAGAATTTAGTATACATGGAGGTTTCTCACTTTTGTGATTTTTGGACCTAAATGACACAAACAATCCAATGGAGTTGTAACAGGAAACAAAATTTTCATTTGTACAAAGACAACAAAGTTCCAATTCATTATAAATTCTAGAACTAGGTAACTATGTACCTTGCCACAACATCATGCTTAAAGTACTATCATCGCCATCCAACTTGGAAGAATCTTCTTTGATGATCACTCAACACCAACCTAAATTTCTTCCACAAAACATTCAAAAGTTGGAAATATTAAATTTCCACAAGCATACCAACATAAAGTAATAAAGAGTATATCAACAACCTAAGAGTTGAACATTTGTAAACTGAAGAGTTCAACTCTTAATAACAAATAACACAAAAGCATACCAATATATTTAAGTGTTGAGCATTCGTAAACTGAAGAACTCAACACTTAATAACAATATTTAAAACAGAAATATTAGTAAAATTAAAAACAAAACAAAAACTTACTGGAAAACAACATGCATTACTAATAATAATAATAATGTACTGGTGTGAAAATACCTACAAAGTCAAAAGTACCCCAGCGGTACAAGTACATCAATATAAAAAATAATCCACAAAGTGGAAAAAGTACATCAATAAAAACTGAATACAAGAAAAACTTCACTTTGATACTCAAAGGAAGTACAAAATCATCATCACAAAAAAAATCAGTCCTCCTCGGACTCTGTAGCATACACCTCGGTCCCCTCTCCTTCCTCTGAGCCAGATATCTTAACATCTTCACCATCTCCCTCCTCATCAGTATCATCATCAGTAGGACCAGCCGCATCCTCTCCCCCTCCGAATACTGGCCTGGCCTCAGGCCAACCAACGTGTGCAAGGAACTGCTCCCTCGACATCATAGAATGCTCAGCGGCGGGATCGCGAATCTGAAGCTGGAGTACCTGCATAGAATCATGTAAGTCTAACATGGTGCACTGAGAGGCCACCATCCAGTCCCAGTTGTACTGGCAGATCTCTTGCTGATAAGGATAAAAATTTTGTGACCAAGAAGCATCTCCACCACTTGTGCTGGCCTCAACACCAACACCAGATGACTCACCCCTAGTCCCCTTTGGCTTACAAAATTTGTCGACATATCGATCATCAATATCCGATGGGATCGTGACCTGGCAGCGTGCAACAATATCAACCCCAGCTTCCGCACACAATGACATGATAAGACAAGGGAATGCGAGAGGGGAATTTTTCCGAGAAGCGTTACCCCCAAGGCTACTCTCCGCAATTACCCTTATCTCATCGGCAATTATATGTGCCATATCAATCTGCACGTTTGTTAAAATACTATAGACTAGGTGAGCTAATGGAATAGTGATGGTTGAGGAATGCGATTTTGGCTTGATATTGGTTACAACCAAAAGCAATATGAGCTGGGCCAAAGGTTGCATGTCCTCCCACCGGTACCTAATAGCAACCCCAGATGGGTTGAGTTCAACATTCTTTCCTGGGCGCAAAAGATCTCTGGTCATTTGAGGGATATCTCTGTGAAGGTGAAGATCCCTATGGTAATCATCAATCTCACTGGCTCGTAATGGCAGAGGACTTCCAAGATTAATACTTATGGTCCTACGGTCAAATCTCACACTTTTCCCCCAACTACCGTCGTCCAACTAAACAGGTCGCCATCATCAGGGAGGGCGTTCGCATAGAACCCCCGGACAACTTCCACATTATAACTATCGACCGAAGTTATCAGCCGATCCCATTTTTTTGCCTCCAAGAGAGCAGCCACAACTCGATAACTCCCTTGGTCACTTAAATTGAACTTCTTTTCCGCTAAAATTGTTCTTTTTTCCAATGTCAGATATCTCGCAGCTTGTTTGGCACCTTTAAATCGAGTATCATCGAACCGGATCGACACTTATCGCGATGTGGTTGATTTTTGCTTTTTAGCAGGATTAGTCTTTGGACCCATCTGCACACATCAACAAACAAAACAACGCAAAGCACCAAGACAGCTCATTAGAATTTAGAAGCCAAACAAAATCAGAACTGAAACTACATAAAAATAATTCAAAATTCAGATATGTTCGCTCCAGTGTTCGCACTGCGAAGGCTGGCGAACATTCGCCCCAGATTCGCTTTGCGAAGGTCTGGCAAATGTTCACCCAAGTTCGCAAAGCGAACAGAACATCGAACATGCAAAAAATGCAGAAAAACAACAACCATGCCTCCTATCCTTAGAGCTCCATTTATCATTTATCATTTATCATTCCTATTCTAAGGCTTGCAGAAAATTCAACATGCAATGACTCAAACCATAAAACAGAAATTAAACCCTAAGATTACAAATGTCTCTAATGTACATCACACTCCTAACCATATCTAACAGAAAGTAGCAAGGAAAAGAGATGCAAACCTGAACTGGATAATGGAAATTAGAGGAAAAAGATAGGTGAAATCTGAGCAGCAAAAGGAACGTGAGGAAATTTAAGTTCTTGGGAGGTTGTTTGAATGAGAGAGGCAATAGTGGGATTGTCATACCCCAAATTTTGACCACTTAGATTCCCATCATTGTGCAAATTATCATCACAATATGGATGAACCTTTATGCCTCATCAATCTCCTCCAGGGTTGTTGAGCATCCACTACAATCAAAATTAGGGTTTCAAGCCCTTTCTGAGCCTTAGACAAAGGATCAATCAAGGAATGACTTGATCATCAACTTGTCTAACCTCTCAAACATCCTCAAAGGATCAAGAGGACTCCCACTTCAAGGATTAAGCACAAGGCTGCTCCCTTCTAGGTGGATCAAGCTTCAGGATCGACAGTGTCACCAGATTAGGGTTTTGGTCAACCAGGGCCTCCAGTTGGAAATTTTCCTCTGGGCACAAGCCAATAATCCAAAATATAACCTAATATGCTCCATGGAACCTCATGGACCCAAGCATCAAGTCAATTCGACCTCAGGGGATGCATACATCAAAAATCAGGAATTAGGGTTTCTTGACCTAATTCACCCCTAAGTTGACTTTTGGGACAAATCATGAACCAAGACCTCAAGACATGATTTGAGGGTCTCTAATATACCATATTGATCCATTTGGAACAATGGGTTGATCCAAGAAGCTTGAGCAACAAGTTTCAATTTCATCTGCACCACAATTAGGGTTTTGTGGGAAAAGTCAACTGTAACTTTGACTTTTGACCAGGACATGTTCCCAAGCCCTAAGACATGATTCAATATACCCTATGACACCCATGGAACATATCCATCAAGTTTGATTTAGGTTAAGTACATGATTTCCTAAAGAATGGCACAGTTTGGAATTCATCTGATAAAAAGTCAACTGTGCACAAAAGTCAACTTTGACTTTTTGAGATTTTTCACCAAAATGGATTTTTAACCCTAAATGATGTTAATGTATGATTTGAATCATCATTCATCAATAAAAATTAAGAAAAGTGGGATAACTTGTAAAAGGGGTAACCATAAAAACATAGAAAATTTTCTAAGTTAAAAATAAAGTGACAAGGGTACCAACTTTGGAGGACCATAACTCCTAAACCACAAGGCCCTTTTTTTTCATCCAAAGATGGATTTGTAGCCCTCATTACCCTCTACAAAAACTTCAACTAGACCTAAGTCCAATTCATTAAGGATTTGGAGTTATGGAGTGATCAAAATGGCTGAAAAGTGAAAATGTCACTTTTTCCAACACTTAGTGAAATTTTCACTAAGTCAGAATCTGCCCTCACTTTTTTCCAAATGTAGGGGGATTTTTCACTTGGATTCAAAAGAGATCAAAACCAAATATGTTCAAACAGTTGTTGTATCATGTAAGGGCTTTCCAAAATGGTCAAGAACATTACCAAATTCAACTTACACCATGAGATATGACATTGTCAAGTTGCCTTGCTGAAATCTGTCAAAGGCAAGGCAGAATTTGCAACTTTGCTCGATTTTCCAAAATCAGCCAAATTCAAATGCTCCTATCCACTTGTACACCTCTGAGGATTGAATCCAGAGGGGACAAACACTGAGCCAAGCCTCCAAAGTCCATGGAACAAGAAATAGCATGTTGAACCTAGAATGGCCAAAATAGGGACAAGACTCCAAATTTGGATTGAAGCATTCAATGGAACCATCAAGGTGGCATGGACTGAGCCATTCTCATTTGAAATCAGTCAAGGCTTATCCAAGACCAAGGGAACCACAACCCTGTGCCCTAACCTCTAGTCAATGGCTAGAGAAGACTTGCATTTCCATTGGCCAACATTGAGGAAACACCTGCTGCAGTTGCCATTCACTGTGGATCCCAAAACAAACTTGCTCTACTATAAATAGAGCTCAATTGTGATCAGTTTGAGTACACCAAAGCCATCAAACAAATGCTTTCCTCAAAATCTCTTCTTTCACTTCACATTTGCCTTCCAAAGCAAGCAATTCTGAGTTTTTGAGATAGAGAGCAATTCCACTCAAACCAATCACACACACACCTCATATATATCATATGTAAGTTGTGCAAACCATCAAAAGTGACCTGTAATCACAACATCACAAAGTCACCTCTCAAAACCTCAAAATGGCACTTGCTTGCATTTTTCAAGCTATGTCTTGATTCAGTCACTTTCCAAACCAGATAAAACCTCAAACACACTCCAAATATCATCCTTGAACTGTCCCAAATGGTTCCCACCAACTGGAACACCATTTGAGGGAGTTGCTATTTTGGTCACTTTTAACCCCTTTTGCAAGAAAGGGACAGTTTGTGTTTTTGCAGTTATCAGCTGATTCCAATCATCCTAAAAGCATCCAAGGGATCATTTGAGGTTGTCCAAAGCATAAAATCATATCTGGAGCAAGAGAGTTGGCAGATTGCTGAGAAAACTCCAAAAGCTAAAAAAGGGGTAAGCCTCTCAACTTGCAGCCACCAAAACATGTGTGCATTTGAAGTCCATTGATTATGCATCTCTTATACATGTCATATGTGTTGTGTTTGTGCCAGTTGATCATGTAATTCATGCCTGTAATGAGTTGTAGCATAGAACATGCAATTATAGGTCATTTTCAAAACCACTGTCGGGTTTTGAGGAGGGAATGTGATATGAGAAAACCACCACCACCATTGGATTCCTTGTGAAATTCTGGCCCAGATACATATAAATTTTGTCTCAAACCATTAAGAATTGAGAAAGTTATGACCTTCACGTTTTTGAGCCAAAACTTGCCTTGGGCAAGCCAAAACCATGTCATACCTTGTATATTTGTTGTTTCATTTTAAACAATGGATGTATCACCACCCCAGTGGTAAGGCGCGCGCCTTGTATGCTTGAGGTCGTGGGTTCAAACCCCACCCATGCCATTTTGTGATTTTTCACATTTTTGCTATTTTTCCAACTATTTTCATGTTTTGTTAATTATTTGGAAAATTAATAACTCTTTCAATTTTAATTATTTTTGGTTGGTTCTTTTTGCAAAAAATCACAAAAATATTGAAATATTTATTTCCACAAAAAAATTAGATTTATATTATTTATTTAATATAGTTAGTATTTTTGTGAATAAATGCCTTTTATTTGTTTTTAAACCCTTTTAAAAATGAATATCCATGTTGAAAAATCAAAACCAAGTAGGTTTTAATTCATCTTATGATTTAAACCTCATTTTTCAAACCTAAAACCAAAATCACAAGTTGTTTATTCAAACTTATTTGGAATTTGTATCATTTTAATTAATTTCTCCTTGAATAATTACTTTAAAATGATGAAATTAGGGTTTTGTTGATTTTCACCTTAAACAAACTTTTTCAAACACTCATGGGCCTCTAATAGAGTGTAAGACCCAACCCTTTGTAAATACAACCTATTTTTGGGCATCACTTATTGTATAAGTCCCGTTGTATTTCAAAAAGTTCGACGCGATCATCATCCGTTGAAAAACAAACCTTGGGCCTCTCCTCGAGCTATAAGACCCATTCAAAACACTTTGCACCTCTATTAGAGTGTAAGACCCAATCCCCCTTTTAACCAAACCATTTTGGGCCTCACTTATTGTATAAGTCCCCCTGCGTTAAAAGAAAATCTCGGCGCGATCGCCATTTTAAACGAAAAAAATCATTTGGGCCTACCCTCGTGTTATAAGCCCCACTCTTTTTCTTTAAAAATTTTTGGGCCTCTTGAGAGAGTGTAAGACCCATCCCTTTGTACAGAAAACCTTTTTTGGGCCACAGTCACTTGTATAAGTCCCTGTACAAATTCAAAAACCTCGGGCCTCTCCTTGAGCTGTAAGCCCCAAAATCTTTCTTTTCAAAGCACTTTCCCCTTTGATTTTGAATATACTGTTGTTTTCAATCTTTCTTTGTTGAACAACTAACCAAACAACATGGAAGCTCTACAACCGAGTAAGTGGTTATCGCTTTCATTTACTGCTTTCTTATACATATAACTGTATTGTGGGGCTGTTTCGCTGTAAGTCTTCTTTCATAAACTCATATCAATTGTGTAATAATAGTATAGATATTCAGAGTTTCCCCGGCAACTACGTCTAGTACTAGGTAAAGCCGTTTCGTTTATTCATAGAAATAGACAGCTAGATCCCCAATAGGATCACCAGATACAGTCTTCTCTTCGGCTGTCCTCATTAGGAATTGTCAAGAAATTCTATTCCCCCAGAGATGAATTATTCTCGGTGAAACTTCTCTTGAATTTCTTCAAACCTCAGAACTGTTCACTAAATGAATTATTCTCGGTGAAACTTTTCTTGAACTTTTCTTTGGTTTGGGACCCACGGGCTTCTTAAAAGCATCGGCCTCCTCTTGGGCATTATACAAGGACCCTCAGGCTTCCTAAAAGCAACCCCGCCTCCTCTTGGGCTTAGTACAAGGACCCTACAGCTTCTTAGAAGTATTCACAGCCTCCTCTTAGGCTTCGTATAATGATCTCTTCCTTCGGGAATGATAGCCTCCTCTTGGGCTTCGTACAAGGACCCATCGGCTTCTTAAAAGTTTCCAGCCTCCTCTTGGGCTTCGTACAAATTGTCCCGACGACCTCCTAGAGGTATAGGAACAGAAATTAATCATCTTCATAGATCAGTCCTTTCTTAGAGTCTACTACTGTTTCTCAAAACATGGTACGAAAGATAAAACTCTAGACTCGGACAGTCTATTTTCCTTGAGTCTCAAAGACATTCTCAAGTGACCCCTTCGTTAAATAGGAAGAAACCGTAGACTCGGACAGTCTCAATACCCTTCAGATTTCCCCGTTTCCTTAAAGAACAGGGAACAATCCCGATCCTTAGATCAAAATCCATGAGTACAGTGTTGCTCATATAAGAGCTGATTTTCTCTTAAATCAGTATACTAGACCTGTCACTCAATTAAAACAGTCACCAGCAGATAGCCTCCTCTTGGGCTTTGTACAAATGATTCCCCCAGCAGAACAAAAACGTTTAGCCTCTCTCTCGGGCTTTGTACGAGACACATAAGAGACTCCCTCGTTGAGTCAATCACCCCTTTCGCCTCCATCTCGGGCTTTATACGAGATACAAAAAGGTTCTTATTGAGCCAAACAAACAATAGCCTCCATCTCGGGCTTTGTACGAGATACAAAAAACTCTCTTGTTGAGTCAAATAGCCTTCATCTCGGGCTTTATACGAGATACCAAACAACTCCATCGTCGGGTCAAAACCTTTTAGCCTCTCTCTCGGGCTTTGTACGAGACACGTATTAGCCTCCTCTTAGGCTTTGTATAAGAAAACCATTGGTTGATCCAATCAACCTTTTAGCATCAAAGCTGTGCCTCATTCACAGTACACAAACATCAACAACTCCTTTCTTTTCATCTAATCGCTGTAAGCGGCAAGGCTCTGGATCATCTACATCATTGCCACTGTCCTTCTTTTAGAATGATAAATTCCTAAGGAAAGATGGAATTGCGCTACACTGAGTTAAAGTCTTCTCCTTCAGGTTAAAACCCCTTCCTAGGAAATTATGGCATTGCTAGGATCCGCGTATCCCCGTTAAAGTAATTCTCCTTTACCCTTCTTTAGAGACGACAAATTCTCTCTAAAGTCGAGACTTTTCAGCTTCACATCTTGGGCTTTGAACAAGATACAAACAACCTTTCGCTTCACATCTTGGGCTTTAAACAAGACACCAAAAACCATTTCCTCCCATAGAATAGGAGGAACTACGAACGCTCTGATTTCCCTGTTTCGGTAAATGGGAATACGAAGGCATAAGATCGAAAGAAAAGATCTTAGCGAGCACACTAAACAAAAACCCAGAATCCCATACTCTCATCAAAAGCATCAGTCCTAACATCCTAATCCTTGTTCCCCACCAGAAACCTTCTGTCAAAATAACATGAGAAATGCCCCACGACCACATAGCATCCGTAACCTAACAGACCGCTGTTTAAACTTGGCATGCAAGCAGGGTTAATTGGAGACATATATTTCCCTTCCTTCATCAGCTTTAATAGGATAAAAAATGAATCGACCTGTAGTCACTCCAAAGAATGATAGTGCTTAAGAACCACGTCCAAAATCGCTCGCTACAGGGATTAGGGTTTTCCCCCTTAAGTGTTCAGCAATTGAAATGGGTATTGGGCCCAAGTGTTGGCCCACCCAAACAATTAAAACCCCCATTTTTTATGAGGTGGCAGCAAACACACTTGTCATGTCTCACTGGGTTCGCAAAGCGAACTGGCCGGCGAATGCTCGCCCCAGGTTCGCAAAGCGAACGCCAGCGAACATGACAGTTTTTGCAAATTTTTTTCTTCTGCATTGCTGTCACTTTGTCAATCATTCAACTATCAAACATCATTAAAACAACAATTAAAGCGATAAATACTTACAATGTTGGGGTGCCTCCCAACAAGCGCTTGTTTAACGTCGGCTAAGCTCGACGGTCCAATGCAACCTCAAGGATCGGAAAACGGCACAACGGAGGGATTCCGCTCGAAATCACCACCGAGATAAATTTTTAACCTCTGACCATTGACAGTCCAACTCTCATTTGACTTTGTGTCTTCAATGATTATTGCCCCATAATGCTTAATATCACGAATCCGGAATGGACCAGACCACTTAGATTTTAATTTACCTGGGAACACTTATAATCGAGAATTGAAAAGTAGGACCAGCTGCCTTACATCAAACTGTTTGGTCACTACTTTCTTTTCCTGGTAAGTTTTGACTCGATCTATATATTATTTGTTGGAATCATACGCTTGGAGGTGCAATTCCTCCATTTCATGCAATTGGATCTTTCTCCTTTCTCCGCTTAAAGTTGGATCAAAATTCAGAAATTTCAAGGCCCAAAATGCCTTATGTTCCAACTCCACCGGTAAATGACATTTCTTACCATAGACCATTTTAAAAGGTGTGAGACCAATCAGAGCTTTAAAAGCTGTTCGATAGGCCCACAAAGCATCGTCTAGCTTATTTGGCCAATCCTATCTTGAGGATGACACTGTTTTTTCCAAAATTCTTTTAACTTCTCGGTTTGATACCATCGCTTGCCCATTGGCCTATGGATGATATGGTGTCGCAACTTTGTGCTTCACACCATATTGCTCCAAGGATTTTTCAAGCTGGGTGTTGCAAAAGTGGGATCCTCCGTCACTTATCAACACCCTCGGAGTACCAAATCGAGAAAAAAATGTTCTTTTCCAAAAAATTTATCACAGTTTTTCCGTCAGCTTTAGTACATGCTATTGCCTCTACCCATTTGGACACGTAATCAACTGCGACCAAAATATATTCATTGGA
Source organism: Lathyrus tuberosus (assembly GCA_022829125.1). Lineage (NCBI taxonomy): Eukaryota > Viridiplantae > Streptophyta > Magnoliopsida > Fabales > Fabaceae > Lathyrus > Lathyrus tuberosus. The sequence continues at coordinate 304,330 of JALAZF010000441.1, forward strand.
AAACGATGATGGAAAAGGTCCAACAAAGTCAATTCCCCAACAATCAAACACTTCAATTTCCAACATGTTTTGTAAAGGCATTTCATGTCGCTTTGAAATTCCACCACTCCTTTGACACTTGTCACAACTTTGCGCATGCACATGCGCATCTTTGAATAAAGAAGGCCAATAAAAGCCCGATTGAAGGACTTTCGTTGTCGTTCTTAATCCGTTAAAATGTCCTCCATAAGGAGAGTTGTGACTATGCCAAAGTATGCTCGTGGCTTCCTCTATTGGCACACATCTTTTCAAGAGGTTATCGACACCAAGCTTAAATAAATGTGGTTCATCCCATACAAAAGACTTGGCATCCGATAAAAAATTCTTTTTTTGATGGTGAGTTAGATCATCCGATATTAATCCGGCGGCTTTGTGATTAGCTATGTCGGCAAACCATGGTCTAATTTGCACCATAAACAACTTTTCATCTGGAAATTCCTCTTTGACCTCTACTTCATTTTTGGTCACTTCAACATTTACAAGGCGGGATAAGTGATCCGCCACCAAATTATCAGATCCTTTCTTGTCACGAATTTCTAAATCAAATTCTTGTAACAATAGGATCCAACGAATTAGCCTTTATTTAGAATTAGGCTTGGTGAGCAAATACTTAATTGCCGTGTGATCCGTGTAAACAACTACTCGAGACCCACTTAAATAAGAACGAAATTTCTCCAATGCATACACTTTAGCAAGCAACTCTTTTTCAGTTGTCACATAGTTTACTTGAGCTTTATTCAAGACTTTGCTCGCATAGTGTATAGCATGAAATTTTTTGTTTTTCGTTGACCCAATACCGCACCAACCGCATAATTGCTCGTGTCACACATGAGTTCAAAATCCATTTTCCAATTGGGCACGACGATTATGGGTGTTGTAGTTAAACTTTGTTTTAAAGAATTAAAAGCGAACATGCAAGACTCATCAAAATCAAAGGACTTATCTTTGTTGAGCAGATTGCTCAAAGGCTTTTCTATCTTTGCGAAATCCTTGATGAACCTCCGATAAAATCCCGCATGTCCAAGGAAGCTCCGTATACCTTTCACACTCAACAGTGGTGGCAATTTCTCAATAACATCAACCTTTGCTTGATCAACCTCAAGGCCCTTTGAAGAAACTTTGTGGCCAAGCACAATTCCTTCGGTCACCATGAAGTTACATTTTTTCCAATTGAGTACCGAGTTGGTTTTCACACACCGTTCCAACACCGCGTCCAAATTCTTCAAACAAATATCAAACGAGTTCCGAAAAACTGAGAAATCATCCATGAAAACATCAATTGTCTTTTCAATCAAATCCGAGAATATCGCTTGCATACACCTACGAAAAGTCGCGGGTGCATTACACAACCCAAACGACATCCTCCTATAAGCGAAGATTCCAAAAGGGCATGTAAAAGTGGTTTTTTCATGGTCCTCCGGGTTCACGATAATTTGGTTGTAACCCGAATAACCATCCAAAAACAATAGAATTGTTGACCGAAAAGTCTCTTGAGAATTTGGTCCATAAACGGGAGAGGGAAATGATCTTTTCTCGTAGCTTGGTTTAGCCTACGATAATTTATGCACATTCTCCACCCGGTTACGGTTCTCGTTGGGATTAACTCATTTTTCTCGTTTCGAACAACCGTTAATACGCCTTTTTTCGGCACCACATGTACCGGACTAACACAAGGGCTATCAGAAATGGGATAAATCATTCCGGCATCTAACATTTTTACCACTTCCTTCCTAACCACCTCTTTCATGGTAGGATTTAAGCGGCGTTGCGGTTGAGCGACCGGTTTGAAATCTTCTTCCATGAATATTTGATGCATACAATAAGAGGGACTTATTCCTTTAAGATCGGAAAGAGTCCATCCCATTGCCTCTTGATTCTTCTTCAAAACACTCATTAATTTCTTTTCCTCCATTATGGTTAGCACCGTGCTTATTATCACCGATTTATGCCCCTCATCATGAAGAAAAACATACTTAAGATGAGACGGCAACAACTTCAATTCAAGTTTTATTTCCTCATTATTTTCCTTCTTCAAGATTTCCACCCTTTCTTTCAAAGGAGGAATTTCATCCAATTCTTCTAGTTCTCGCAAACATTTTTCAATCTCTTTTTCTTCGGCTTCATCGATACTTTGAAGCGTATTTGTGAGAACTTTTTGCAAAGGGGTTGGAACTTGTAATTGCTCCTTTACTTCTTCAATCGGCTTCTCAGTTGCATCTATTCGAAAACAATCTCCTTTGTCCTTTTTGTGCTTCATGGCCTCAAATAGATTGAAACAAACCTCCTCATCTTGGACTCTAACCTTCATAAGACTGTCGTCCATATCAATGGCCATTCTTGCGGTTTTCATAAACGATCTTCCAAGAATCAATGGAACGTCTTCATCTTCCTCCATTTCAATCACCACAAAGTCTATAGGAAATAAGAATTTGTCCACTTTAACCAATACGTCTTCCGCTACACCGTGAGGACGGGTAGTGGATTTGTCGGCAAGTTGCAATGTCATCTGAGTGGTTCTCAATTCCATCGGTCCTAACCTTTTCACAATCGACAAAGGTATCAAATTGATACTAGAGCCCAAATCGATCAACCCATTGCCCACATAGATATTTCCTATTGTAACCGGCAAAGTGACTCGTCCCGGATCACTTTCTTTCCGCGGGAGAGTCCGTTGAATGATAGCGCTACAACTAGCATCCACCATGATAGTCTCTTGATCCGTATACCTCTTCTTTTTTGTGAGAATATCCTTCATAAATTTTGCATATTTCGGCATTTGCTCCAAAGCCTCGGAAAATGGAATGTTTATTTGCAATTGTTTGAAAATATCCATAAACCGAGCATAGTGTCTCGCACTATCTTTCTTTGTCAGAGCATGAGGATATGGCAAATTCTGGACCGGAATAGTACTCAACGATTCCTTCCCCTTCCTAGTCTTTTTCACTTTTTCTTCTCTCTTTCTTTTTTCATCATCCTCACTTTTTCTCTTCTCATTTTCAACTAAATCTCCCTCAACATTTTTTTCTACTTCAACCACATCACTATCTTTTTCTTTATCAACTTCCGCCTTCTCATTATTTTCAACAACAACATCATCGACTTTTTCCTCCTCAACAACATCCACATCTTTCTCATTTTTTTCTCCTTCCCCCAACACTTTCCCACTTCTAGTAACAATAGCTTTACAATGCTCTTTTGGATTTGGTAGAGTGTTAGCGAAAAAAGAAGGCCCAGTTTGTTGTTCGGCCACTTGTTTTGCAAGTTGCCCAACTTGGTTCTCTAGATTCTTGATTGATGCTTCATTTGACTTTTGATTTGCCATGGACATTTGAATAAATTGGTTAAGAGTTTCTTCAAGTTTGGAACTCCCACCTTGAGGTTGATAAGGATTTTGTCGATTTTGTTGATATCCTTGATTCTGATAATTCGGTCTTGGTTGTTGATTTTGATATCCTTGGTGATACGGTTGTTGTTGCCTTTGGTAACCTTGTTGTTGAGTTGGATTGTTCATGTAATTCACTTCTTCTTCTATAGGAGGACAAGGAGGACAATATCCTGTTAGGTGATCATCTTTACAAAGCTCACAAACCAGGACTTGCACATTTTTGTTTGGCAACTCATGCATCTCTTTGATTTGTTAAGGTAGATTCGACATTTGTTGCATGAGCAGCTCTACCTGTTGAGATAACAATTTATTTTGGGCAAGTATGGCATCATAAGTTCCCAACTCAAGCACTCCTCCTTTCTTTTGCAAAGGGCCACGGTTATGGTTCCCCTAATGGTCATTTAAAGCCATTTTGTCAATGATGGCAATGGCTTCTTCGACACTTTTGCTCATTAAGGATCCACCCGAGGTGGCATCCAACAATGTTTTATGCACTAATTGAAGACCGTTTCTAAAAATTTTAACTTGAGTCAGCTCATCGAAACCATGCCCCTTACATTTTCTCAACATAGACTTGAATCTCTCCCACGCTTCGTTGAGAGATTCGTTTCCACCTTGAGTGAAAACTACTATTGCGGTCTTTGCCTCCATGAAACGATTATGTGGAAAAAATAATTCCAAATTTTTTTCCTCAAGTACATTCCAGTCCGTCATGATTGCCGAAGATTGGTCAAGATACCATTCCTTGGCCTTCCCAAGGAGGGAATGTGGGAATAGTCTCTTAAACATTGATTGCTCTTCAGCTTCGGGCGCACCAGTTGCTCCCGCAATCTCATAGAACCTTGTCAGGTGTGTAAAGGGATCCTCGTGATCCATACCAGTAAAAGGACTCTGATATAGAAGCGAGAGAATACCAGTCTTCATTTCTGCATGCCGACCGTTCTGAGCATTGCACGAAAATTTTGCGGTGTGTTTCAGACTATTTGTACAAGGTCTAGAAGCAGGTGGTGGTGGTGGTGGTTCAGTCATAGTTGGCGGTAACTGTGGTATAAATGTAGAAGTTGAACTCTCATCTCGGCCTTGTCTCTCTTTGTCAAGTCGCCTCCTCCGCCTTGTTCTGCTATTGATTTTATGCACGGTTCTTTCGATTTCAGGATCAAAAAGAAGTTGGTCCGCGGGTAACTTCCCTCGCATAAAAGGAAGTCTTCACACTAAACCAAACACATCAACAAGCACAAGAAAAAGTTTAACAAGTTCAAAACTCAATAACTATTGCAATGCTGGCAATATAACACAATCCCCGGGAACGGCTGATGCCTCCGCAAGTGCACGGAAATATCGAAGTAATATAAAAGATTGTCGAACCCACAGAGACCAATGTCAACCTATTGTAATCTATCGTCGCTTTGTAAAGCTAAGGCTAATGATATTAGATAAAAGGGAAACTAAGACTAAAACTAAAATAAGACTAAGAAATTATAATAGAAAAGAGAGACCGAAATGTGGTTTCCGTGTACCTCAGGCGCTCTCTAATCGGTTGGCGTTAGTTTACTTACGTTCTGTAGAAAATATTGGTCTAAAGACTCCGCCTCACACTCTCGCGTTATTGACTAAAGCCACATCTACTAACCACAAGATTTTACTCTCGCTCTCCCGTTTTAATTAGAAAACATATTTTGAAAATCACTTAGATCCTAATCGATACTTAAAGCGCTCTCGCTATTTTTAGGATCAATGTCTTGTTTTCACTATCCGGTTCGACCCCCACGCTCTCGCAGTGCCGGCTCTAACCTTTACTTGCTTTTCACTCTCGTGACGAAACAGTGTTAAATAACCTCTCACTCTCGTGACAAAGCTAGTTAAATTAAACTTGAAAACAAAGACCAAAACAGAATTGATTACAAGTTAACGCCAATTTCATTATCGAGTCCCGTCAGAACGACGGTCCTCACATACCAGACTCTAAACTATTTAGCCGAACATGGAATTAAATGAAAACGACATAGACATGGTAAATATAATCAATGGCAGCATGCTTAAACAATTATGAAATGCAATAACAATAATAATAATAATAAAGCGATAAAATAAAGAACCTGAAAATACGAGAAAATAAATAGAGACTTGTAGTAAACGGAACTGGAAATAACTTCAATAAAATGATGGCAAGATTATTGATCCAAGCAGTTACACTGATTACAAGCCTAAAAACTAATAAGGGAGTAATTCCTCGATGTGAGAAAATACTCCTTTTACAATTGTAATTTTCTGCCTAAAACTACGAACAGCGCGTTCGCGCAAAAAACTTGGATCCCCCAAAATGTAAAGAAAACTACAATATATAGAGTAAGAATGTGTCTGGTAACTCCCGATGATAATGTGTGAGTCATGGAGAAAGTGGGAGAAAAACTTTGCAGTAGTGTTGTAGTGGGTGGTTACAAGACTAGGCGTGGAGAGAAATAAGGAACGTCATTGAAATATTCTGAGAAAACCAAGCCATGCCGGTCGTCATACGCCTTGTGACGAGGGTCACCACTAAAGTTGCGTTACGGTCGCCATGGACATGTGACGATCGCCATGCATTTTGAGTGCAGAATCTTCATTTTGCTGTCAACTGTCTTTTTTTCTTCTCTTTCTTTCCTATTCTTTCTTCTTTTCTCTTCTTTTCTCATACAAGTTGGTCTAGATGAAATACCTGGAAATAAGCTTAAATACTTGCATAATAAAACATAAATCAAAGAAATTAATAAAAATTGCAACTAAAATTCATGCAAGTCAAGTCGATTATACGATATATTTTCGAGTTATCAAACTCCCCCACACTTAAACTTTTGCTTGTCCTCAAGTAAACCATGATTCGCGAGAAAAATAGTGAATACGAATACTCATCCTAGGCTAGCAACTCTACTTCGGTTAAGTTGGTGTCGATAGGTACTTGCTCACAAACTAAGGATATCGTAACAACACGATTTTGCTTTTGCTGTCATTAACCTCCCTCCTATACAAACCAATCTGAATCATGTCATTATACCTAAACCTAACTCACTCATCCTTCTTTTATCCCTTTTCATTCCGGCACAATCACATTAAGCCCGTTATCCTTTCACACTCATGGTAGGGTAGCATGTTAGTGACTATGATCTCATTATCATCATTTTTTTTCTTTTTGCACATTGTCTTAAATATCAATAAAGAAGTTTGCACCGTTGGGCTAAATGATCGGGTGAGGATCACCTAACTTAGAAGGAGCATTTCCTTTCATTCATTCATTTTTTTCTTTTCTTAATTTACCTTTTAAGCCTGAGATCATACACTTATTTGCATCGGCTTCCTACTTAGCGCGTGCTTAGGATGGTGTTGATTGCTAAATAAACTACTTAGGGACTACTAAAGGGATGAAAACTTAAGGCTATGGCATAACACGTACTCAAATCGATTTCCATAATTTAGAGGCTCACGGTGTTAAAACGATACCGATCTTGCGGAATTTTCCCAAGTTTCACAATCTAACCTCAATTTCGTCGGTAACCTAAGATTTTCAAAAGAAACACTATTGTTAACTAAAAAATTTTCAAAATATTTGGAATGGCTAAAGAGAATGGGGAAATCGATAAACAATATAAAATCATGCATAAAGACTCGACAACACATGCACAGACGCACGAAACATTAAAACAGAAAAAAATTTAAAATCATGCTGGAAAACAGTAAATCTAACTAGAAAGCGGTAAAATGAAAGCGTTAAATGTTCCTCCCCTACACTTAAACCAAACATTGTCCTCAATGTTTTGATAAAAGGTGGTAGAGGAAGGATAAAACCTGTATGAATACCACAACCAAATTTGCTCTGATTCTTCCCATGTTGCCCCTGTCTTCGCTGGCCAATTCTACTCCGGCGTCTTGTACTACGAGTTATCTGAATTTGCTAAAACTTCACTTTACTGAAGCCGCTCGTCATACTACCTGTTTCCGAAGGAAGTACCTGTAAAAATTGTTAGAAAAATACGGTGCGGTGTGTGCAGGTGGAACCTGACCACGAAAAGAACAAGGAGGAGGTGAGTTACGAACTAGAGAGACATGTTATCTCATATCATACTCATCATTGGTGTCCCCACCAGCAGCGACATTCGTGGGAATGTCCGTCGGCACCAAATCATTTTAAGGGATTGTCATCTAGAGATTTTTCGTGCCTAAATGCAGTTGAGATGTGACAAGCGATACAATTCTTTATTTTCTGCAAATACAAACAATAAAAGTAAAACATTAAATTAAAAGCTCCAGGGTTGCCTCCCACGCAGGGCTCTGTTTAACGTCGATAGCTCGACGGTTAGGAGTGTTAATCTTCGGTTTCCATGGCCATTTATCAAGTCATCTCACATATCCCTCACCTTTTCTTTTCTTCCTTCTGTGGGGTGGTTCATCCTTTTGAACTTGTGGTGGTGGTTCTGGATCTATCCTAAGTATCAGCTTTTCAAGTTTGGGCTTAGCTATTTCATCCACCTTCTCAAAGTCTAACCTTACCCTCTTAGCAATAATGATTTCCCTAGTTTCATGGTCCTCTAATTTTCTCTTTTGGTGCAGGACCTTAGACCAAGGTGCATCGGTGTGGATATTTTCCAATATCTCCGCATACGTTTTGGATTTAGGTTCTACCTTAGCTTCCACAAACCTCTGCGAGAAAGGAATTAGTGGGGTATATGGAGGAGGAACGACATTAGGTGCTTCCTTCGCTACCTCTTCGATAACCTCCCTTTCGAATGATGTCAATGGATTTTTCTCAATCTCTACTCTCTTCTCACCAGAACTCTCCTCAAACTCATTATCACTCTCCTCGGGATTCTCGATTTGTTTTTCATTAATGGTTGTTACAACATCCACATGTTCCTAAGGGTAGGGTCCTATACGTGTCTGTGCAAGCAGGGAGATTTGAGTCTCCCACGCCTCAGTGTGAGTCGCGAGGGACTCGACTATAGTGTTTATATGCCTAAGGTTTTCATAAGTATCGAGATGTTGTCCTGTAAGCTCTTCATTCTGGAGAGTTTGTGTCTCCACAAAGCGCTCCATCATAGATTCTAGCCTAGAATTAGTTGTTGTTTCAAGGAAATCCTCCATTAATGTTTCGAGGTTGGAGTTAACATATTTTTGTGGTTCCTCAAAATATTGGGAATGGTGATCGTAGAGGAAATTTAGGTGCGGTTCCTCGAGATACTGGGAGTGAGTCAGTGTCGCATTAAAATCCTGCATTAATATTTCTAGGTTGGAATTATGAGATTCTTGCGACTCCTCAAAATGTTGGGATTGGTAGTTACAGAGGCAATTTGGGTGAGAATGAGTTAGTGATGCATTGAAATTCTCCATTTGTATTTCTAGGTTGGAATATTGGGATTCTTTTGATTCCTCGAAATACTGGGAGTGGTGATTGTAGAAAAAATTTGGGTGATACATAGTAGTGAGTGCCTTAGTCTATACGGTGCAACAACGGAATAACAATATTGACTGTTGGTCCCTGGCAACGGCGCCAAAAACTTGATGCCTCAGCAAGTGCATGGAAATATCGAAGTAATATAAAAGATTGTCGAACCCACAGAGACCAATGTCAACCTACTATAATCTATCGTCGCTTTGTAAAGCTAAGGCTAATGATATCAGATAAAAGGGAAACTAAGACTAAAACTAAAATAAGACTAAGAAAATATAACAGAAAAGAGAGAACGAAATGTGGTTTCCGTGTACCTCAAGCGCTCTGTAATCGGTTGGCGTTAATTTACTTACACTCCGTAGAAAATATTGGTCTAAAGACTCTGCCGCACACTCTCGCGTTATTGACTAAAGCCACATCTCTTAATGTTAGATGTCAAACATGTTATATATTTGTATGAAATACTTGGCATTTTTCATTTCTTTCCAACGGTAAATTGTGAATTTAAGAGGTAAATTGTGTTGTAATGCTTACATTGGAATATATGTGTGGAGCTTGTAATGTGTGTGTTAATATGCAGGTATAGGCATGAAAGGAGCAAAAGTGTGAGACACATGGAGTGGATGCAAGTTTCCACTGAATTATTGCTGCAACAGAGCATTCGCAGTGCGAAGGATCTGGCAAAGGCCCAGCGAAGGTTCGCACTGCGAACGTCAGCGAAGGCGCCAGCGAATAAAGTCAGAGAGTCCCAGTTTTGAAATGACAAAGAGTTCGTACTGCGAACTCCTGGCGAGGGTCCAGCGAAGGCTCGCTGGTTGTTTCGCAGTGCGAAGATTCTGGCGAAGGGAGTCAGTAGGTTCTGGAATTTAATTGTCCTGGCTCGCTAGTTTATTCGCAGTGTGAATGAGCTAGCGAATGATTCGCTGTGCGAAGGAATGGTTCGCACTGCGAACACACGATTTCTGCTTGGGGCGGTTTAAGTCTCAGAGGCACTTAAGGTGCCATTTTTTCTCATTCGCAGTGCGAATCATGCAAATTTCAGAATTGTATAAATAGATTTTTACTTTATTTGGTTGGGATCTCTTGTTCATTTTTCACTAGAATTCATAGTTTACAGTATTTTGATCATCAAAGAGTGTATTTTCACTTGGAGAAGCTGGAATTGCATCCATTCTCGATTATTCGTCGTGGATGCTCATTCATCTCCTCTCTTTACTTTTTATCCAATCTACCATGAGAAGTGGTAGCTAAACACTCAATGTTGAGGTTAGATGTAGTTGATTCTGATTTTATGTATTGCTTTTGATCTATTGTATATGAACAAAGTCTTTGATCAATATAGATGATGTTGTTTTCTCTTAATGATCCATGTGTGATTTGTTTTGCTCTAGACATAGATTCTACAAATCATGACCTAACAATTTTATCTCTTAAAAACCAAACTCTAGACATAGATTTGGGATTTGCTATTCGCATTGTGTTGATCTTAATGATTGTTGTTTAGATTGTTAGCGTGAGACATCATCTAACGGTCTAAACAACGATACTCACGACTTCGCTTTAGACATAAACTTAGTCGGGAGGATACACGGTTATATTGGTCAGAAACTGATTTCATATGCATGATTAATCGTTTATACGTAAAAAGGATTGGTGAAACCTAACCTTAACATGCTTTTATTAAAACTTTTACAAAATCTTTGTCACCAATTAATCTTTGCTACTGTAGCGAGCGATTTTGGACGTGGTTCTTAAGCACTATCGTTCTTTGGAGTGACTACAAGTCGATTCATTTTTTATCCTATTAAAGCTGATGAAGGAAGGGAAATAGATGTCTCCAATTAACCCTGCTTGCATGCCAAGTTTAAACAGCGGTCTGTTAGGTTACGGATGCTATGTGGTCGTGGGGCCTTTCTCATGTTATTTTGACAGAAGGTTTCTGGCGGGGAACAAGGATTAGGATGTTAGGACTGATGCTTTTGATGAGAGTATGGGATTCTGGGTTTTTGTTTAGTGTGCTCGCTAAGATATTTTCTTTCGATCTTATGCCTACGTATTCCCGTTTACCGAAACAGGGAAATCAGAGCGTTCGTAGTTCCTCCTATTCTATGGGAGGAAATGCTTTTTGGTGTCTTGTTTAAAGCCCAAGACGTGAAGCAAAAGGTTGTTTGTATCTTGTTCAAAGCCCAAGAGGTGAAGCTGAAAAGTCTCGACTTTAGAGAGAATTTGTCGTCTCTAAAGAAGGGTAAAGGAGAATTACTTTAACCGGGATACGCGGATCCTAGCAATGCCATATTTTCCTAGGAAGGGGTTTTAACTTGAAGGAGAAGACTTTAACTCAGTGTAGAGATATGCCATCTTTCCTTAGGAATTTCTCATGCTAAAAGAAGGACAGTGGCATGGATGTAGATGATCCAGAGGCTTGCCGCTTACAGCGATTAGATGAAAGGGAAGGAGTTGTTGATGTTTGTGTACTGTGAACGAGGCACAACTTTGATGCTAAAAGGTTGATTGGATTAACCAGTGGTTTTCTTATACAAAGCCTAAGAGGAGGCTAATATGTGTCTCGTACAAAGCCCGAGAGAGAGGCTAAAAGGTTTTGACCCGACGATGGAGTCGTTTGGTATCTCGTATAAAGCCCGAGATGAAGGCTATTTGACTCAACAAGAGAGTTTTTTGTATCTCGTACAAAGCCCGAGATGGAGGCTATTGTTTGTTTGGCTCAATAAGAACCATTTTGTATCTCGTATAAAGCCCGAGATGGAGACGAAAGGGGTGATTGACTCAACGAGGGAGTCTCTTATGTGTCTCATACAAAGCCCGAGAGAGAGGCTAAACGTTTTTGTTCCGCTAGGGGGAATCATTTGTACAAAGCCCAAGAGGAGGCTATCTGCTGGTGACTGTTTTAATTGAGTGACAGGTCCAGTATACTGATTTAAGAGAAAATAAGCTCTTATATGAGCAACACTGTACTCATGGATTTTGATCTGAGGATCGGGATTGTTCCCTGTTCTTTAAGGAAACAGGGAAATCCGAAGGATATTGAGACTGTCCGAGTCTACGGTTTCTTCCTATTTAACGAAGGGGTCACTTGAGAATGTCTTTGAGACTCAAGGAAAATAGACTGTCCGAGTCTAGAGTTTTATCTTTCGTACCATGTTTTGAGAAACAGTAGTAGACTTTAAGAAAGGACTGATCTATGAAGATGATTAATTTCTGTTCCTATACCTCTAGGAGGTCGTCGGGACAATTTGTACGAAGCCCAAGAGGAGGCTGGAAACTTTTAAGAAGCCGACGGGTCCTTGTACGAAGCCCAAGAGGAGGCTATCATTCCCGAAGGAAGAGATCATTATACGAAGCCTAAGAGGAGGCTGTGAATACTTCTAAGAAGCCGTAGGGTCCTTGTACTAAGCCCAAGAGGAGGCGGGGTTGCTTTTAGGAAGCCCGAGGGTCCTTGTATAATGCCCAAGAGGAGGCCGATGCTTTTAAGAAGCCCGTGGGTCCCAAACCAAAGAAAAGTTCAAGAAACGTTTCACCGAGAATAATTCATTTAGTGAACAGTTATGAGGTTTGAAGAAATTCAAGAGAAGTTTCACCGAGAATAATTCATCTCTGGGGGAATAGAATTTCTTGACAATTCCTAATAAGGACAGCTGAAGAGAAGACTGTATCTGGTGATCCTATTGGGGATCTAGCTGTCTATTTCTATGAATAAACGAAACGGCTTTACCTAGTACTAGACGTAGTTACCCGGGGAAACTCTGAATATCTATACTATTATTACACAGTTGATATGAGTTTATGAAAGAAGACTTACAGCGAAACAGCTCCACAATACAGTTATATGTATAGGAAAGCAGTAAATGAAAGCGAAAACCACTTACTCGGTTGTAGAGCTTCCATGCTGTTTGGTTAGTTGTTCAACAAAGAAAGATTGAAAACAACAGTATATTCAAAATCAAAGGGGAAAGTGCTTTGAAAAGAAAGATTTTGGGGCTTACAGCTCAAGGAGAGGCCCAAGGTTTTTGAATTTGTACAGGGACTTATACAAGTGACTGTGGCCCAAAAAAGGTTTTCTGTACAAAGGGATGGGTCTTACACTCCCTCAAGAGGCCCAAAAAGTTTTAAAGAAAAAGAGTGGGGCTAATAACACGAGGGTAGGCCCAAATGATTTTTTTCGTTTAAAATGGCGATCGCGCAGAGGTTTTCTTTTAACGCAGGGGGACTTATACAATAAGTGAGGCCCAAAATGTTTTGGTTAAAAGGGGGATTGGGTCTTACATTCTAATAGAGGCCCAAAGTGTTTTGAATGGGTCTTATAGCTCGAGGAGAGGCCCAAGGTTTGTTTTTCAACGGATGATGATCGCGTCGAACTTTTTGAAATACAACGGGACTTATACAATAAGTGATGCCCAAAAATAGGTTGTATTTACAAAGGGTTGGGTCTTACACTCTATTAGAGGCCCATGAGTGTTTGAAAAAGTTTGTTTAAGGTGAAAATCAACAAAACCCTAATTTCATCATTTTAAAGTAATTATTCAAGGAGAAATTAATTAAAATGATACAAATTCCAAATAAGTTTGAATAAACAACTTGTGATTTTGGTTTTAGGTTTGAAAAATGAGGTTTAAATCATAAGATGAATTAAAACCTACTTGGTTTTGATTTTTCAACATGGATATTCATTTTTAAAAGGGTTTAAAAACAAATAAAAGGCATTTATTCACAAAAATACTAACTATATTAAATAAATAATATAAATCTAATTTTTTTGTGGAAATAAATATTTCAATATTTTTGTGATTTTTTGCAAAAAGAACCAACCAAAAATAATTAAAATTGAAAGAGTTATTAATTTTCCAAATAATTAACAAAACATGAAAAATAGTTGGAAAAATAGCAAAAATGTGAAAAATCACAAAATGGCATGGGTGGGGTTTGAACCCACGACCTCAAGCATACAAGGCGCGCGCCTTACCACTGGGGTGGTGATACATCCATTGTTTAAAATGAAACAACAAATATACAAGGTATGACATGGTTTTGGCTTGCCCAAGGCAAGTTTTGGCTCAAAAACGTGAAGGTCATAACTTTCTCAATTCTTAATGGTTTGAGACAAAATTTATATGTATCTGGGCCAGAATTTCACAAGGAATCCAATGGTGGTGGTGGTTTTCTCATATCACATTCCCTCCTCAAAACCCGATTGTGGTTTTGAAAATGACCTATAATTGCATGTTCTATGCTACAACTCATTACAGGCATGAATTACATGATCAATTGGCACAAACACAACACATATGACATGTATAAGAGATGCATAATCAATGGACTTCAAATGCACACATGTTTTGGTGGTTGCAAGTTGAGAGGCTTACCCCTTTTTGAGCTTTTGGAGTTTTCTCAGCAATCTGCCAACTCTCTTGCTCCAGGTATGATTTTATGCTTTGGACAACCTCAAATGATCCCTTGGATGCTTTTAGGATGATTGGAATCAGCTGATACCTGCAAAAACACAAACTGTCCCTTTCTTGCAAAAGGGGTTAAAAGTGACCAAAATAGCAACTGCCTCAAATGGTGTTCCAGTTGGTGGGAACCATTTGGGATAGTTCAAGGATGATATTTGGAGTGTGTTTGAGGTTTTATCTGGTTTGGAAAGTGACTGAATCAAGACATGGCTTGAAAAATGCAAGCAAGTGCCATTTTGAGGTTTTGAGAGGTGACTTTGTGATGTTGTGATTACAGGTCACTTTTGATGGTTTACACAACTTACATATGATATATATGAGGTGTGTGTGTGATTGGTTTGAGTGGAATTGCTCTCTAACTCAAAAACTCAGAATTGCTTGCTTTGGAAGGAAAATGTGAGGTGAAAGAAGAGATTTTGAGGAAAGCATCTGTTTGATGGCTTTGGTGTACTCAAACTGATCACAATTGAGCTCTATTTATAGTAGAGCAAGTTTGTTTTGGGATCCACAGTGAATGGCAACTGCAGCAGGTGTTTCCTCAATGTTGGCCAATGGAAATGCAAGTCTTCTCTAGCCATTGACTAGGGTTAGGGCACAGGGTTGTGGTTCCCTTGGTCTTGGATAAGTCTTGACTGATTTCAAATGAGAATGGCTCAGTCCATGCCACCTTGATGGTTCCATTGAATGCTTCAATCGAAATTTGGAGTCTTGTCCCTATTTTGGTCATTCTAGGTTCAACATGTTATTTCTTGTTCCATGGACTTTGGAGGCTTGGCTCAGTGTTTGTCCCCTCTAGATTCAATACTCAGAGGTGTCCAAGTGGATAGGAGCATTTGAATTTGGCTGATTTTGGCAAATCGAGCAAAGTTGCAAATTCTGCCTTGCCTTTAAAAAATTTCAGCAAGGCAACTTGACAATGTCATATCTCATGGTGTAAGTTGAATTTGGTAATGTTCTTGACCATTTTGGAAAGCCCTTACATGATACAACAACTGTTTGAACATATTTGGTTTTGATCTCTTTTGAATCCAAGTGAAAAATCCCCCTACATTTGAAAAAAAGTGAAGGCAGATTCTGACTTAGTGAAAATTTCACTAAGTGTTGGAAAAAGTGACATTTTCAGTTTTCAGCCATTTTGATCACTCCATAACTCCAAATCCTTAATGAATTGGACTTAGGTCTAGTTGAAGTTTTTGTAGAGGGTAATGAGGGCTACAAATCCATCTTTGGTGAAAAATCTCAAAAAGTCAAAGTTGACTTTTGTGCACAGTTGACTTTTTATCAGATGAATTCCAAACTGTGCCATTCTTCAGGAAATCATGTCCTTGACCTAAATCAAACTTGATGGACATGTTCCATGGGTGTCATAGGTTATATTGAATCATGTCTTAGGGCTTGGGAACATGTCTTGGTCAAAAGTCAAAGTTACAGTTGACTTTTCCCGCAAAACCCTAATTGTGGTGCAGATGAAATTGAAACTTGTTGCTCAAGCTTCTTGGATCAACCCATTGTTCCAAATGGATCAATATGGTATATTAGAGACCCTCAAATCATGTCTTGAGGTCTTGGTTCATGATTTGTCCCAAAAGTCAACTTAGGGGTGAATTAGGTCAAGAAACCCTAATTCCTGATTTTTGATGTATGCATCCCCTGAGGTCGAATTGACATGATGCTTGGGTCCATGAGGTTCCATGGAGCATATTAGGTTATATTTTGGATTATTGGCTTGTGGCCAGGGGAAAATTTCCAACTGGAGGCCCTGGTTGACCAAAACCCTAATCTGGTGACACTGTCGATCTTGAAGCTTGATCCACCTAGAAGGGAGCAGCCTTGTGCTTAATCCTTGAAGTGGGAGTCCTCTTGATCCTTTGAGGATGTTTGAGAGGTTAGACAAGTTGAAGATCAAGTCATTCCTTGATTGATCCTTTGTCTAAGGCTCAGAGAGGGCTTGAAACCCTAATTTTGATTGTAGTGGGTGCTCAACAACCCTGGAGGAGATTGATGAGGCATAAAGGTTCATCCATATTGTGATGATAATTTGCACAATGATGGGAATCTAAGTGGTCAAAATTTGGAGTATGATAGCTACAAGTGAATGTTAACAACAATTAAGAAACTTTTGAAACCATTGTACTTAGAATATCACAACTATTGAAAGGCACGCATCAAATATCGAACAATCCCTGTGGATACGATTAAAAACAACCCCCACTATTACTCTACTAACAAAATGGCGCCGTTGCCGGGGATTGTTAGGTGATATTGCAAGCATTGCGATAGTTGAGCTATTTTAAGCTTGTTACCACTTTATCTTGAACTTGTTAATCTGTTTTGTTTAGTCTGCAGACTTAGTTTATGCGAGGGAAACTACCGGCGGACCAACTTCTTTTCGATCCTGAGATTGAGAGAACCGCTCGTAGAATCAACAGCAGGACTAGGCGAAGGAGGCAGCTAGCAAGACAGAAGCGAGAACAAGAGGAAAGTACTTCTACACCACACCAGTTCCACAAATACTTCCAGTTATGGAGGCAGATCCACCACCACCACCACCACCTGCTTCTAGGCCATGCACAAATAGTCTGAGACACAATGCTCAGTTCGCTCGCCATGCACACAACGGTCGTCATGCTGAAATGAAGACCGGAATTCTCCAACTATTATATCAAAGTCCATTTACGGGTATGGATCATGAAGATCCTTTTACCCATCTTACAAAATTCTATGAAATAGCGGGAGCGACTAGTGCACCTGAAGCAGAAGAGGAGTCTCTGTTCAAGAGACTATTCCTGCATTCCCTCATTGGGAAGGCAAAGGAATGGTATCTTGATCAGTCAACTACCATAATGAAGGATTAGAATGCATTGGAAGAGAAATTTTTGGAGAGATTTTTCCCTCACACTCGGTTTATGGAAGCAAAGACCGCCATCGCGGTATTCACACAAGGAGCCAATGAATCTCTCAACGAAGCTTGGGAGAGCATCAAATCAATGTTAAGAAAGTGCAAGGGCTATGGTTTTGATGAATTGTCACAAGTTCATATATTTAGAAATGGGCTGCAACTTGTACATAAAACCTTGTTGGATGCCACCTCTGGTGGGTCCTTGTTTAGCAAAACCACAGCGGAAGCCACAACTATCATTGATAAGATGGCCTTGAACGATCATCAAGGTAGTCACAACCGTGGACCTTCTCAACGAACTCCGGGAGTGTTGGAATTAGGAACAAACGATACTATCCTTGCGCAGAACAAGTTATTATCGCAACAGGTTGAGTTGTTAACGAAGCAAATGTCTAAATTGCCGCAATAATTCAAAGAGATGCAGGAATCTTCAAGTAAAAATGTGCAAGTGTTAGTTTGTGAATTATGTAGAGGTGGCCATCCGACCGGTTATTGTCCTCCCGTTGTGGAGGAAGCAAATTCGCGGGAAATCAAGGTTACCAACCCCGACCTCCGTATCAACAAGGCAACCAAGGTTACCAACAAAGGGCTAACCAAGGTTATCAACAACAATGGAGACCGCAAGAACCCGGACCATCAAACCGTCAACAATACCAAAATTACACTCAACCTCCGCTAGCTCCCATTGGAAATACGAAGATGGAGGATACTCTCACACAATTTATGCAAATGGAAATTTCCAACCAAAAGAACACCGATGCCACCATAAGGAATCTTGAAACACAAGTCGGGCAATTATCAAAACAATTGGCCGACCAACAAAAAGGGCACTTTACGGCAAATACGCTTCCGAATCCTAAAGATTGCAAAGCAATTCTCACGAGAAGTGGAGGAGAGATTGACATGGGTGTAGGTAAAAGAGTTGTGGAGGGGGAGGTTGTAGTTGAAAATGAAAAAAGAAAAAGATAGTGAGGAGATTTAAGTAGAAAAAAATGTTGAGGGTGTTTTAGTTGAAAATGAGAAGGAAAAAAGTGAGAATGAGAAAAAAATAGAGAGTGAAGAAAGAGTGAAGAGAACTAAGAAGGGAAAAGAGCCGATGAACAATATTCTGATTCAACGTCTACCATATCCTCATGCTCCTACAAAGAAAGATAGTGCGCGGCACTATTCTCGGTTTATGGATATTTTCAAACAATTACAAATAAATATTCCATTTTCCGAGGCTTTGGAGCAAATGCCTAAATATGCAAAATTTATGAAGGATATCCTCACGAAAAAGAAGAGGTATACGGATCAAGAGACGATTATGGTAGATGAAAGTTATAGTGCCATCATTCAACGGACTCTCCCGAGGAAAGAATGTGATCCGGGACGAGTTATATTGTCGGTTACGATAGGAAACATCTATGTTGGCAATGGATTGATTAATTTGGGCTCTAGTATCAACTTGATACCTTTGTCGATTGTGAAACGGTTAGGACACATGGAATTGAGGTCCACTCAAATGACGTTGCAACTCGCCGATAAATCCACTACCCGTCCTCACGGTGTAGCAGAAGATGTGTTGGTCAAAGTGGACAAATTTTTGTTTCCGATAAACTTTGTTGTAATTGAAATGGAGGAGGATGAGGATGCACCTTTGATTCTAGGAAGGCCTTTCATGAAAACTTCCCGAATGGCAATTGACATGGACGATGGTCTCATGAAAGTGAGAGTCCAAGATGAAGAGGTGTGTTTCAATCTTTATGATGCCATGTGTCATACCCCAAATTTTGACCACTTAGATTCCCATCATTGTGCAAATCATCATCACAATATGGATGAACCTTTATGCGTCATGAATCTCCTCCAGGGTTGTTGAGCATCCACTACAATCAGACTTAGGGTTTCAAGCCCTCTCTGAGTTCTTAGACAAAGGATCAATCAAGGAATGACTTGATCTTCAACTTGTCTAACTTCCAAACATCCTCAAAGGATCAAGAGGACTCCCACTTCAAGGATTAAGCACAAGGCTGATCCCTTCTAGGTGGATCAAGCTTCAAGATCAACAGTGTCACCAAATTAGGGTTTTGGTCGACCAGGGCCTCCAAATGGAAATTTTCCTCTGGGCATGAGCCAATTCTTCAAAACATAACCTAATATACTCCATGGAACCTCATGGACCCAATAATCAAGTCAGTTTGGCCTCAGGGGATGCATACATCAAAAATCAAGAATTAGGGTTTCTTGACCTAATTCACCCCTAAGTTGACTTTTGGGACAAATCATGAACCAAGACCTCAAGAGAAGATTTGAGGGTCTCTAATATACCATATTGATCCATTTGGAACAATGGATTGATCCAAGAAGCTTGAGCAACAAGTTTCAATTTCATCTGGACCACAGTTAGGGTTTTGAGGGAAAAGTCAATTGTAACTTTGACTTTTGACCAGGACATGCTCCCAAGCCCTAAGACATGATTCAATATACCCTATGACACCCATGGAACATGTCCATCAAGTTTGATTTAGGTCAAGGACATGATTTCCTAAAGAATTGCACAGTTTGGAATTCATCTGATAAAAAGTCAACTGTGCACAAAAGTCAACTTTGACTTTTTGAGACTTTTCACCAAAATGGATTTTTAACCCTAAAATGATGTTAATGTATGATTTGAATCATCATTCATCAAGAAAAATCAAGAAAAGTGGGATAACTTGTAAAAGGGGTAACCATAAAAACTTAGAAAATTTTCTAAGTTAAAAATAAAGTGACAAGGGTACCAACTTTGGAGGACCAAAACTCCTAAACCACAAGGCCATTTGTTTTCATCCAAAGATGGATTTGTAGCCCTCATTACCCTCTACAAAAACTTAAACTAGACCTAAGTCCAATTCATTAAGGATTTGGAGTTATGGAGTGATCAAAATGGCTGAAAAGTGAAAATGTCACTTTTTCCAACACTTATTGAAATTTTCACTAAGTCAGAATCTGCCTTCACTTTTTTCCAAATGTAGGGGGATTTTTCACTTGGATTCAAAAGAGATCAAAACCAAATATGTTCAAACAGTTGTTGTATCATGTAAGGGCTTTCCAAAATGGTCAAGAACATTACCAAATTCAACTTACACCATGAGATATGACATTGGCAAGTTGCCTTGCTGAAATCTGTCAAAGGCAAGGCAGAATTTGCAACTTTGCCCGATTTGCCAAAATCAGCCAAATTCAAATGCTCCTATCCACTTGGACACCTCTGAGGATTGAATCTAGAGGGGACAAACACTGAGCCAAGCCTCCAAAGTCCATGGAACAAGAAATAGCATGTTGAACCTAGAATGGCCAAAATAGGGACAAGACTCCAAATTTGGATTGAAGCATTCAATGGAACCATCAAGGTGGCATGGACTGAGCCATTCTCATCTGAAATCAGTCAAGACTTATCCAAGACCAAGGGAACCACAACCCTGTGCCCTAACCTCTAGTCAATGGCTAGAGGAGACTTGCATTTCCATTGGCCAACATTGAGGAAACACCTGCTGCAGTTGCCATTCACTGTGGATCCCAAAACAAACTTGCTCTACTATAAATAGAGCTCAATTGTGATCAGTTTGAGTACACCAAAGCCATCAAACAGATGCTTTCCTCAAAATCTCTTCTTTCACCTCACATTTGCCTTCTAAAGCAAGCAATTCTGAGTTTTTGAGTTAGAGAGCAATTCCACTCAAAACAATCACACACACACCTCATATATATCATATGTAAGCTGTGCAAACCATCAAAGGTGACCTGTAATCACAACATCACAAAGTCACCTCTCAAAACCTCAAAATGGCACTTGCTTGCATTTTTCAAGCCATGTCTTGATTCAGTCACTTTCCAAACCAGATAAAACCTCAAACACACTCCAAATATCATCCTTGAACTATCCCAAATGGTTCCCACCAACTGGAACACCATTTGAGGGAGTTGTGTAACACCCTGATTCTACCCAACGTAATTATATAATATCAGAGTATAAAATTTCGCCATACAGGATGTCACATTCATTTCAACTTAAACATATCTTACAATCACCTGTATATCATACATAACAGATACAACTTTCCGGATAACTGATTCGAACCTGTTTAGTTCTTTAAAATATAACAACTTTAACTCTCAAGCAGCAGATTAATAAGTTCAACATAAAATTTTTCTTGATTTAAAATGCAACAAAATAATGACTCCAAATCAACAAGTCTTTAACTTCAAATAGTTAAAGTATCTTCATCCAACATAAAGCAACTTCAAAATTCAAGTTTTTAACGAAATCATTATAAAATTCAGCAACTTAAACATAATCAAAGCAATAAGAAAAACACGCGATTATCCCCCCGAGTGCTACGTATCAGAGCGACGACCACCGACTCGAACTAAGGTAACCGGCTACTCTTCCTGATTACCTGCACGTTGCCAACATAGGGACAACATTCAAACAGAAGGGGTGAGTTACCGAAAATTATAAACGGAGTATGATAAATATTATATAGGCAAGAATCATACAACTAATCACCACTTCACATCAACAACCAACAAATAAAAAAAATTCAGCAACAACAAATAAAAATCAACAACAACGTAAGAAAATGCAACTTTAATGCGACTCGACAATGTTATGCATGTGGTACCATCGGAGTAAAACTCCCAACTTAATATTGCCAGTTTATCGAGGCATCAAGGCATAAGCCTTCAACTTTCAACTTTCAACATATGCCAATCCAGGCCAACGTGGTGTGAGCAACGCTCTGACACAAAATGCAATGTATGTTCATGACACGCACTAACTCAACAGCATAAATGACTCAGCAACATCCACACATGATCAACTTAACAACATAGCAACCTTTCGACATAAACAACTTAATCAACTTTGGCTATTACGCCTTCAACTTAAAATTCGTCCGTGTACCGGAACAATATTAAAACTCAACTGCTGTACCTGAAATTCCACTTTTTCAACATAATTTCAACCAAACAATTCAACCGAAGCCACCTACTAAATTACCCGACTTACCCCGACAATCTCCGTTAAATTCCGGACAACTAGTTTTTCCGTCCCAAACCGGCTAAACCGACTAAACTGTCCAGTTTTTAACTTCGGTTACTGCTACCAATTATTTTAGAAAACCTTGATCCTATTACTGTTGCCAATTAAAAATAACTTTCAAGCTTCTGTCAAAATTCTGTTTACTGTCATGGTTTCTGTTTTTTTTTTCTGTCAAATTATCCTTGCCACTTAACTAGTTTTCTGTCGAGACTCACCACTGCTACTTAATCAGAGTTCATGCTAAGTTTCTGCTAGGTAATAATTATCATATTATCTTTATGCCAATAACCTAATACTAATGGTTATTTAATGGATTCAGTTAGAAATTATTTAATTAAAATGAGTTACTGATACTACTTAACCAAATCAATTCCATGGGAGGCGCCCACCCCCCACCTAAAAAAAACAGTATGGAGGCGCCCACCCCCCACCTAAAACCATTATGGAGGCGCCCACCCCCACTAAAAAAACATTATGGAGGCGCCCACCTCCACCTTGTGAGGCCCCCGCCTCAAATTTCTTTTCCACCCCAAAATACAATTCCCTGTTAATTCCCCAAAATACAATTTTTTGTAAATTCGCTTCTCAGATTTCAACGAATCATGGTACCCTCGTCCAGCAACAATTTTTCCTCAACAATTGACAGTTAACATTTCATATAATTAATCCCAATAACTTCAGCAACAACACATCGTCGAAGAAAATCAACTTAACTCAATCATCAACATCAGCCAGATTATCAACGACCACACAAAATTAACAATAACTTATCAAGAATCAATTGGGAAAAGCAATCATATAATCCCCTACCCATATACTATTCATCCTAACCCGGTTATAATAATCGAACCCACCCTTACCTTGGATTGAAGGCAGCTCGACGATCGATCGGGTTCCGGAAACTCGATACCGGCAGCGGTTTCTCTCGCGACTTCTTCTTCTCTTCCGTTCTCAACTTCTCTCACGTCCTTCTTTTCCCTCTAACTGATACCCACAACTCCACTATTCTTTCTATTTTCTTTGTTTTATTAAAATAATATCATTCAATTAAAATGTCTAATGGGCCTAAACATACACCTCCTAATTTACTAATTCCGACACGAAACCAAGCCCACTTGACCGAGCACACTCCAACTACGATAATATTACTACCAATATTATTCCGCGACTTTTAATATTATTTCTACGACTTACCGACTTAATATACCGACTTAACGACTTAATTCACCGCAACACCAAAATCAACCGAATGATTCACAAACAATTAGTAAATATCCAGTTAAATAAATAATTAAATATTTGGGCGTTACAACTCTCCCCTACTTAGAATATTTTCGTCCTCGAAAATTTACCTGATTCAAACAGCTCGGGATAGGAGTCTCGCATCTTGCTCTCCAATTCCCACGTCATGCTTTCTCCGGTAGCTCCCAACCAGACAACTTTCACCAACGCGATCTCTTTCCCTCGCAAGGTCTTCATTTCACGATCCGCGATTCGTACAGGCTTCGTCTCCACCGTGAGATTATCCCGTACTTGCACATCATCCATATTAACCACATGAGATGGATCTGAAATGTATTTCCGAAGCTGCGACACATGAAATACATCATGCAGATTCGAAAGATTTGGCGGTAACGCCATTCGGTAAGCAACTTTCCCGACTCTGTCCAAAATCTGATACGGCCCAATAAAATGAGGAGTGAGCTTCTTAGACTTCAAAGCTCTCCCAACACCAGTCACAGGTGTGACTCTCAGAAACACATGATCGCCCGCTTGGAATTCCAAATCCTTCTTCCGCTTGTCATGGTAACTTTTCTGTCTACTTTGAGAAGCTTTCATCTTCTCTCGGATCAACTTCACTTTCTCGGTAGTTTCTCGGACTAATTCCGGCCCAAGTACTACACTTTCACCAGATTCATACCAACACAACGGAGTTCTACACCTCCGACCATACAGCGCTTCAAAAGGTGCCATTCCGATACTAGAATGGTGACTATTATTATAAGTGAACTCTATTAATGGAAGATGAGTATCCCACGATCCTCCCTGCTCAAGAACACAAGCTCTCAACAGGTCCTCCAACGACTGAATAGTTCTCTCAGTTTGACCATCTGTTTGAGGATGATACACCGAACTCAACCTCAGCTTAGAACCTAACGCCTCCTGTAGGCTCTTCCAAAACTCCGACGTAAACCTCGGATCTCTATCCGATACAATACACAAAGGAATACCATGCAACTTCACAATCACTCGGATATAAATCTCTGCCAACTTCGCAATCGGGTAGGTGATGTTAATAGGTAGGAAATGAGCTGACTTTGTAAGCCTATCAACAATCACCCAAATAGAATCATGTCCTCTTGGAGTCATAGGCAACCCTGTTACAAAGTCCATAGAAATGCTATCCCATTTCCATTCTGGAATCTCTAACGGTTGCATCAACCCAGCAGGTTTCTGATGCTCAACTTTCGACTTCTGACACGTCAAACATGCATACACAAATCGTGCCACATCTTCTTTCATTCCGGACCACCAAAATATTTTCTTCAAGTCTTGATACATTTTAGTAGCTCCCGGATGAATACTCAGATTACTTCTATGACCCTCTTCAAGAATTTTCTTTTTCATATCTGTATCATCTGGTATACAAATTCGATCATGCAGCCTCAACACACCTCGTGCATCAATCTTAAAGTCATTCTCATCCGATTGACCACAACTATTCATGATGTCCACTAGTTTCACATCCCGCTTCTGAGCCTCTCGAATACTGTCCAGAAAATCATTGTTAATTTTCAACATACCCAGCATAACACTCTGCGGTGTCACTTCGCAAACCAAACTCATATCTCGAAACTGCTCAATTAATTCCAATTCCTTCATCATCATTGCTGACATATGCAAGGTCTTTCGGCTTAAAGCATCGGCCACAACATTAGCTTTGCCCGGATGATAATTTAAACCGAAATCATAATCTTTCAGCAATTCTAACCACCGTCGTTGCCTCATATTCAACTCCTTCTGGTCAAACAAATACTTTAAGCTCTTATGATCACTATAAACCTCAAATCTAGCGCCATAGAGATAGTGCCTCCAAATTTTCAGCACAAAAACCACTGCAGCAAGCTCCAAATCATGCGTAGGATAATTCCTTTCATGAGTTCTCAACTGTCGAGACGCATAAGCAATTACTTTATTATTCTGCATCAGCACGCCTCCTAATCCCATCAGCGAAGCATCGCAATACACCACAAACGGTTCTTCTGGATTCGGTAATGTCAAAATCGGAGCCGACGTCAACCTCTTCTTCAATTCTGTAAAACTTTCTTCGCACTGAACATCCCACACAAAAGCTTTACCTTTACAAGTCAATCTAGTTAACGGAAGTGCCAACTTAGAAAATCCTTCAATAAATCTTCTATAATAACCAGCTAGTCCCAGGAAACTTATAATCTCAGTAGCCGACCTTGGAGTTTCCCATTGCAACACAGCATCTATTTTAGAAGGATCCACGGCAATACCACTACCTGAAATCACATGACCCAGAAAACTAACTTCTTTCAACCAGAACTCGCACTTGGACAGCTTCGCATACAACTGCTTACCTTTCAAAACTTCCAACACTGTCCTCAAATGTTCCTTATGCTCTTCTTCTGACTTAGAATAAATCAGAATATCATCAATGAATACAACCACAAAACGATCCAGATAAGTATGAAAAATGCGGTTCATGTATTCCATGAATACTCCCGGCGCATTAGTAACACCGAAAGGCATCACTGAATACTCATAATGTCCATACCGTGTTCTGAACGCCGTCTTCTGAATATCCTCATCCTTCACTTTAATCTGATGATAACCCGATCTCAAATCAATCTTGCTAAACACGCGAGCACCCACCAACTGATCCATCAAATCATCTATTCTCGGAAGTGGATACTTGTTCTTGATTGTTACTTTATTCAGCTGTCTATAATCAACACAAAGTCTCATACTTCCATCTTTCTTCTTTACTAACAACACCGGAGCTCCCCACGGCGATACACTTGGTCTTATAAACTTCTTCTCAAGTAACTCTTCCAACTGCTTCTTTAATTCAGACAACTCGGATGCCGACATTCTGTATGGTGCCATCGAAACAGGTTTAGTACCAGGTACAAGATCAATTGCAAATTCAACCTCTCTCTCTCTGGCGGCACATCAGGAATTTCATCAGGGAAAACTTCAGGAAATTCATTTACCACATGCAATTCTTCAATCTTAGCTCTGCTCTCAATAGACAACGTTGCCATCAACGAAAACATCTGAGCTTCTTCATTCATCAATTGCTGTAACTCTCTGAAAGACAGCAATCCAACCCCTTCCTCTTCCGGAGAGGAAAACCTCACCGACTTGCGATAACAATTTATGTGAACGTAGTTATACTCTAACCAGTTCATACCCAGAATTACATCCATTCCGGTCAGCGGCAAACAAACCAAATCAACATAAAAGTCTTTATCGAAGATCGATAAAGGACACCTTAAACACACAAGAGAAGTAGTCACCGATCCCTTAGCTGGAGTCTCGACGACCATTTCTCCATTCAAAGTAGATAATTTAAGACCCAATCTTTGAACACAATCAGCAGAAACAAAACAATGTGTAGCACTAGTGTCAATAATAGTAATTAAAGGAGTACCATTAATGAAACATGTACCTCTGATAAGTCTCTCCTCATTAGCTGTCTGGGTTCCTGCTAACGCGAACACTTTTCCGGTCTGAGCTTTCTTTGGCTTCGGACACTGATTACCAATATGTCCCTCTTCACCACAATTAAAACAGATCATCTCCTTGTGCCTGCAATCAGATATTGCATGCCCAATCTTACCACATCGGAAACACCTCTTCGCCTCAGCAGTACACACGGTACTCTTATGACCAGATTTTCCACATTTGAAACAAGTTATGCCAGCAGGAGCATCTCCCCTACTAGTCTTCTTGCCTTCAGTCGCTTTCGGTTTACCTTTTCCAGCTGGAGCATCGTAAGGCTTACCACGGTTCTGTTGTTGCTTGCCCCTTCTGTCACTAACAATCTTGTAGTGAGCATTATTGTCCTCTTCATATATTCTGCAACTATCAACCAAATCAGAAAAGACACGAATCTTCTGATACCCAATAGCTTTCTTGATTTCAGAGCGCAACCCGCTTTCAAATTTGATGCATTTAGAAAACTCAGCATCATCACCGGTATAGTACGGATAAAACTTAGCCAGCTCAACAAACTTTGCAGCATAATCAGTAACCAACATAGTTCCTTGTTTCAGCTCAAGGAACTCGATCTGCTTCTTACCACGGACATCCTCTGGGTAATACTTTCTCAGAAATTCTCTTCGGAACACATCCCAAGTAATAACTTCACCTGTAGTCTCCAATCTCTGACGAGTCTCTAGCCACCAGTCATCAGCTTCGACTGCTAGCATATGAGTCCCATAACGAACCTTCTGCGCTGGAGTGCAGTCCATCACACGGAAGATTCTCTCAATCTCTTTCAACCAGTCCAATGCTCCATCAGGGTCATACTTGCCCTTGAAGGTAGGCGGATTTTCCCTCTGAAAAGTCGCCAGACTACGAGATCCATCATTCTCGCCAGCATTCGGTAAGTTCTGCACAGCCTCAGCCATTGCTTGCATTGCAGCAGCCATTGCAGCATCGTTCCTTCCAGCCATCTCAAATTATCACTACAACATAAACCAAAGTTAGAACCAAATAACAATACTCGATTGTTAAACAACTACGACTCGACACTTGGCCGGACGGACCGACCTGCTCTGATACCACTAATGTAACACCCTGATTCTACCCAACGTAATTATATAATATCAGAGTATAAAATTTCGCCATACAGGATGTCACATTCATTTCAACTTAAACATATCTTACAATCACCTATATATCATACATAACGGATACAACTTTCCGGATAACTGATTCGAACCTGTTTAGTTCTTTAAAATATAACAACTTTAACTCTCAAGCAGCGGATTAATAAGTTCAACATAAAATTTTTCTTGATTTAAAATGCAACAAAATAATGACTCCAAATCAACAAGTCTTTAACTTCAAATAGTTAAAGTATCTTCATCCAACATAAAGCAACTTCAAAATTCAAGTTTTTAACGAAATCATTATAAAATTCAGCAACTTAAACATAATCAAAGCAATAAGAAAAACACGCGATTATCCCCCCGAGTGCTACGTATCAGAGCGACGACCACCGACTCGAACTAAGGTAACCGGCTACTCTTCCTGATTACCTGCACGTTGCCAACATAGGGACAACATTCAAACAGAAGGGGTGAGTTACCGAAAATTATAAACGGAGTATGATAAATATTATATAGGCAAGAATCATACAACTAATCACCACTTCACATCAACAACCAACAAATAAAAAAAATTCAGCAACAACAAATAAAAATCAACAACAACGTAAGAAAATGCAACTTTAATGCGACTCGACAATGTTATGCATGTGGTACCATCGGAGTAAAACTCCCAACTTAATATTGCCAGTTTATCGAGGCATCAAGGCATAAGCCTTCAACTTTCAACTTTCAACATATGCCAATCCAGGCCAACGTGGTGTGAGCAACGCTCCGACACAAAATGCAATGTATGTTCATGACACGCACTAACTCAACAGCATAAACGACTCAGCAACATCCACACATGATCAACTTAACAACATAGCAACTTTTCGACATAAACAACTTAATCAACTTTGGCTATTACGCCTTCAACTTAAAATTCGTCCGTGTACCGGAACAATATTAAAACTCAACTGCTGTACCTGAAATTCCACTTTTTCAACATAATTTCAACCAAACAATTCAACCGAAGCCACCTACTAAATTACCCGACTTACCCCGACAATCTCCGTTAAATTCCGGACAACTAGTTTTTCCGTCCCAAACCGGCTAAACCGACTAAACTGTCCAGTTTTTAACTTCGGTTACTGCTACCAGTTATTTTAGAAAAAAATGATCCTATTACTGTGGCCAATTAAAAATAACTTTCAAGCTTCTGTCAAAATTCTGTTTACTGTCATGTTTCTATTTTTTTTTTCTGTCAAATTATCCTTGCCACTTAACTAGTTTTCTGTCGAGACTCACCACTGCTACTTAATCAGAGTTCATGCTAAGTTTCTGCTAGGTAATAATTATCATATTATCTTTATGCCAATAACCTAATACTAATGGTTATTTAATGGATTCAGTTAGAAATTATTTAATTAAAATGAGTTACTGATACTACTTAACCAAATCAATTCCATGGGAGGCGCCCACCCCCCACCTAAAAAAAACAGTATGGAGGCGCCCACCCCCCACCTAAAACCATTATGGAGGCGCCCACCCCCACTAAAAAAACATTATGGAGGCGCCCACCTCCACCTTGTGAGGCCCCCGCCTCAAATTTCTTTTCCACCCCAAAATACAATTCCCTGTTAATTCCCCAAAATACAATTTTCTGTAAATTCGCTTCTCAGATTTCACCGAATCATGGTACCCTCGTCCAGCAACAATTTTTCCTCAACAATTGACAGTTAACATTTCGTATAATTAATCCCAATAACTTCAGCAACAACACATCGTCGAAGAAAATCAACTTAACTCAATCATCAACATCAGCCAGATTATCAACGACCACACAAAATTAACAATAACTTATCAAGAATCAATTGGGAAAAGCAATCATATAATCCCCTACCCATATACTATTCATCCTAACCCGGTTATAATAATCGAACCCACCCTTACCTTGGATTGAAGGCAGCTCGACGATCGATCGGGTTCCGGAAACTCGATACCGGCAGCGGTTTCTCTCGCGACTTCTTCTTCTCTTCCGTTCTCAACTTCTCTCACGTCCTTCTTTTCCCTCTAACTGATACCCACAACTCCACTATTCTTTCTATTTTCTTTGTTTTATTAAAATAATATCATTCAATTAAAATGTCTAATGGGCCTAAACATACACCTCCTAATTTACTAATTCCGACACGAAACCAAGCCCACTTGACCGAGCACACTCCAACTACGATAATATTACTACCAATATTATTCCGCGACTTTTAATATTATTTCTACGACTTACCGACTTAATATACCGACTTAACGACTTAATTCACCGCAACACCAAAATCAACCGAATGATTCACAAACAATTAGTAAATATCCAGTTAAATAAATAATTAAATATTTGGGCGTTACAAGTTGCTATTTTGGTCACTTTTGTCTCCTTTTGCAAGAAAGGGACAGTTTGTGTTTTTGCAGGTATCAGCTGATTCCAATCATCCTAAAAGCATCCAAGGGATCATTTGAGGTTGTCCAAAGTATAAAATCATATCTGGAGCAAGAGAGTTGGCAGATTGCTGAGAAAACTCCAAAAGCTCAAAAAGGGTTAAGCCTCTCAACTTGCAACCACCAAAACATGTGTGCATTTGAAGTCCATTGATTATGCATCTCTTATACATGTCATATGTGTTGTGTTTGTGCCAATTGATCATGTAATTCATGCCTTTAGTGAGTTGTAGCATAGAACATGCAATTATAGGTCATTTTCAAAACCACTAACGGGTTTTGAGGAGGGAGTGTGATATGAGAAAACCACCACCACCATTGGATTCCTTGTGAAATTCTGGCCCAGATACATGTAAATTTTGTCTCAAACCATTAAGAATTGAGAAAGTTATGACCTTCACGTTTTTGAGCCAAAACTTGCCTTGGGCAAGCCAAAACCATGTCATACCTTGTATATTTGTTGTTTCATTTTAAACAATGGATGTATCACCACCCCAGTGGTAAGGCGCGCGCCTTGTATGCTTGAGGTCGTGGGTTCAAACCCCACCCATGCCATTTTGTGTTTTTTTCACATTTTGCTATTTTTTCCAATATTTTCATGTTTTGTTAATTATTTGGAAAATTAATAACTCTTTCAATTTTATTTATTTTTGGTTGGTTCTTTTTGCAATAAATCACAAAAATATTGAAATATTTATTTCCACAAAAAAATTAGATTTATATTATTTATTTAATATAGTTAGTATTTTTGTGAATAAATGCCTTTTATTTGTTTTTAAACCCTTTTAAAAATGAATATCCATGTCGAAAAATCAAAACCAAGTAGGTTTTAATTCATCTTATGATTTAAACCTCATTTTTCAAACCTAAAACCAAAATCACAAGTTGTTTATTCAAACTTATTTGGAATTTGTATCATTTTAATTAATTTCTCCTTGAATAATTACTTTAAAATGATGAAATTAGGGTTTTGTTGTTTTTCACCTTAAACAAACTTTTTCAAACACTCATGGGCCTCTAATAGAGTGTAAGACCCAACCCTTTGTAAATACAACCTATTTTTGGGCATCACTTATTGTATAAGTCCCGTTGTATTTCAAAATGTTCGACGCGATCATCATTCGTTGAAAAACAAACTCTGGGCCTCTCCTCAAGCTATAAGACCCATTCAAAACACTTTGGGCCTCTAATAGAGTGTAAGACCCACTCCTCCTTTTAACCAAAACATTTTGGGCCTCACTTATAGTATAAGTCCCTCTGCGTTAAAAGAAAACTTCGGCGCGATCGCCATTTTAGACGGAAAAATCATCTGGGCCTACCCTTGTGTTATAAGCCCCACTCTTTTTCTTTAAAAAATTTTGGGCCTCTTGAGAGAGTGTAAGACCCATCCCTTTGTACAGAAAACCTTTCTTGGGCCACAGTCACTTGTATAAGTCCCTCTGTACAAATTCAAAAACCTTGGGCCTCTCCTTGAGCTGTAAGCCCCAAATCTTTCTTTTCAAAGCACTTTCTCCTTTGATTTTGAATATATTGTTGTTTTTAATCTTTCTTTGTTGAACAACTAACCAAACAGCATGGAAGCTCTACAACCGAGTAAGTGTTTATCGCTTTCATTTACTGCTTTCCTATACATATAATTGTATTGTGGGGCTGTTTCGCTGTAAGTCTTCTTTCATAAACTCATATCAACTGTGTAATAATAGTATAGATATTCAGAGTTTTCCCAGCAACTACGTCTAGAACTAGGTAAAGCCGTTTCGTTTATTCGTAGAAATAGACAGCTAGATCCCCAATAGGATCACCAGATACAGTCTTCTCTTCGGCTGTCCTCATTAGGAATTGTCAAGAAATTCTATTCCCCAGAGATGAATTATTCTCGGTGAAACTTCTCTTGAATTTCTTCAAACCTCAGAACTGTTCACTAAATGAATTATTCTCGGTGAAACTTTTCTTGAATTTTTCTTTGGTTTGGGACCCACGGGCTTCTTAAAAGCATCGGCCTCCTCTTGGGCATTGTACAAGGACCCTCAGGCTTCCTAAAAGCAACCCCGCCTCCTCTTGGGCTTAGTACAAGGACCCTACGGCTTCTTAGAAGTATTCACAATCTCCTCTTAGGCTTCGTATAATGATCTCTTCCTTCGGGAATGATAGCCTCCTCTTGGGCTTCGTACAAGGACCGATTGGCTTCTTAAAAGCTTCCAGCCTCCTCTTGGGCTTCGTACAAATTGTCCCGACGACCTCCTAGAGGTATAGGAACAGAAATTAAGCATCTGAATAGATCAGTCCTTTCATAGAGTCTACTACTGTTTCTCAAAACATAGTACAAAAGATGAAACTTTAGACTTGCACAGTCTATTTTCCTTGAGTCGCAAAGACATTCTCAAGTGACCCCTTCGTTAAATAGGAAAAAACCGTAGACTCGGACAGTCTCGATACCCTTCGGATTTCCCCGTTTCCTTAAAGAACAGGGAACAATCCCGATCCTCAGATCAAACCCATGAGTACAGTGTTGCTCATATAAGAACTGATTTTCTCTTAAATCAGTACACTGGACCTGTCACTCAACTAAAACAGTCACCAGCAAATAGCCTCCTCTTGGGCTTTGTACAAATGATTCCTCCCAGCGGAGAAAACCTTTTCGCCTCCATCTCGGGCTTCGTACGAGATACAAAAGACTCCCTCGTTGAGTCAAACAAAAACTTTTAGCCTCTCTCTCAGGCTTTGTATGAGACACAAAAAAGTACTCCATCGTTGAGTCAATCACCCCTTTTGCCTCCATCTCGGGCTTCGTACGAGATACAAAAAAACTCTTTTACTGAGTCAAATAGCCTTCATCTCGGGCTTTATACGAGATACCAAACGACTCCATCGTCGGGTCGAAACCCTTTTAGCCTCTCTCTCGGGCTTTGTACGAGATACATAATAGCCTCCTCTTAGGCTTTATATAAGAAAACCACTGGTTAATCCAATTAACCTTTTAGCATCAAACCTGTTCCTAGTTCACAGTACACAAACATCAACAACTCCTTCCCTTTCATCTAATCGCTGTAAACGGCAAGCCTTTGGATCATCTATATCCATGCCACTGTCCTTCTTTTAGCATGAGAAAGTCCTAAGGAAAGATGGCATTGCTCTACACTGAGTTAAAGTCTTCTCCTTCGGGTTAAAACCCCTTCCTAGGAAATTATGGCATTGCTAGGATCCGCGTATCCCGGTTAAAGTAATTCTCCTTTACCCCTCTTTAGAGATGACAAATTCTCTCTAAAGTCAAGACTTTTCAGCTTCACATCTTGGGTTTTGAACAAGATACAAATCACCTTTCGCTTCACGTCTTGGGCTTTGAACAAGACACCAAAAACCACTTCCTCCCATAGAATAGGAAGAACTACGAACGCTCTGATTTCCCTGTTTCGGTAAACGGGAATACGTAGGCATAAGATCGAAAGAAAAGATCTTAGCGAGCACACTAAACAAAAAACCAAAAATCCCATACTCTCATCAAAAGCATCAGTCCTAACATCCTAATCCTTGTTCCCTGCCAGAAACCTTCTGTCAAAATAACACGAGAAAGGCCCCACGACCACATAGCATCCGTAACCTAACAGACCGCTGTTTAAACTTGGCATGCAAGCAGGGTTAATTGGAGACATCTATTTCCCTTCCTTCATCAGCTTTAATAGGATAAAAAATGAATCAACCTGTAGTCACTCCAAAGAACGATAGCGCTTAAGAACCGCGTCCAAAATCGCTCGCTACACCATGAAGCACAAGAAAGATAAAGGTGATTATTTCCGAATCGATGTAACGGAGGAAGCAAGTTTTGAAGTTACAAAGAAAATTCATGTCATTGATCCTTTACAAAGAGCTTTGGATGATTCCTTGGAAGTATTCTCGGTTCAAGAAGAGAAAGCTCTTGAAGAGTGTTTGTTAGAGCTTGAAGCTTTGGAAGAATTGCAACCTTGAGAGTATAAAGAGGAAATTCTAAAAAAAGTGGTAAATGATGAATCATCCAAACTTGAACTGAAAGTGTTACCTTCAACCTTGAAGTATACTTTTCTCGATGACGGTGGTAATAAACCGGTGATCATAAGTAGTATTTTGTCTGAAAACGAGGAGAGCCGCTTAATTCAAGTGTTGAGAAAAAATCAGGATGTAGTGGGATGGACGTTGTCCGATCTCAAAGGCATAAGCCCTTCGTATTGCATGCACCGTATATTCATGGAGGAAGATTTTAAACCGGTTGCTCAACCTCAACGCCGATTAAATCCAATCATGAAAGAAGTCTTGAGAAAAGAAGTGGTGAAAATGTTAGATACCGGAATGATTTATCCCATTTCTGATAGCCCGTGGGTTAGTCCGGTGCATGTGGTACTGAAAAAAGGCGGATTAACGGTGGTCCAAAACAAGAAAAATGAGCTCATTCCAACAAAAACCGTTACCGGGTGGAAAATGTGCATTGATTACCGTAGGTTGAACAAAGCTACGAGAAAAGATCATTTCCCTCTACCTTTTATGGATCAAATGCTCGAAAGGCTTTCCGGTCAACAATTCTACTGTTTTTTGGATGGTTATTCGGGTTACAACCAAATTATTGTGAACCCGGAGGATAATGAAAAAACCGCTTTTAGATGTCCGTTTGGAATCTTCGCTTATCGGAGGATGCCGTTTGGATTATATAATGCACCGACGACTTTTCAGCGGTGTATGTAAGCTATCTTCTCGGATTTGATCGAAAAGACAATTGAGGTCTTTATGGATGATTTCTCTGGTTTTGGACAATCGTTTGATTTGTGCTTGAAAAATTTGGATACGGTGTTGGAACGGTGTGTGGAAACTAATTTGGTGCTTAATTGGGAAAAATGCAACTTTATGGTGAACGAGGGAATTATGCTTGATGACACTAAATTATACTGTATTTTCGACTCTGATTTCACATGCATATTAGTTCTTTTCTATTTTTATGCTTTGTTATTGTTATGTTTTCCTTTGTTTTCAGGTTTTCAATAAAATCGAGGTCCCAGACTAAAAAGGAGGCAAAAGGAGCAAGAATTCAAGTTTGGTAGCAATTTACTCTTGTCGCTTCTCTTGTCGCGGACGCTCCAGGGTAGGCGACGATGTGTCCCATGATCTCCACAACTCAACTGCCACGTTCCCACGATCAGCACTCTCCTTTGTAGCTTTCTTCTTGTCGCGGGCGCGGTAGGCCTGTCGCGGGCGCTACAAGGAAAAATGTGTTCCCGCCCATTTTTCAAACCAAGGTCACTTGTGTCTTTGCACCATGCCAACTTTGCCTATAAATACTCTCAGAACTCGAATTTTAGGATCATCCAATCTTAGTTTACTTCATCCTAGGCATAAATTTCACTCTTGTAAAGCAGTAATCTTCTCACACCGAGGAGTTATTGCACTGTGTGTAATCGAGTTTGTAATCAAGTCTTGGAGTGTCTGTAATCAAGTTGGAGCACTTTGGTAGAAGTAATCCTGCCAGCATTTTCTTTTCCGTACATTGTACCAGATTTAAAGACTCCGCTTTGGAGCAGGTTTTATTTTAATCGCATTTACTTTCATTTATTTCTTGCACTTGCTTTATTTTGTTTATTTATTGTCTTGCCTTACTTTTCAAAACTTTACTTTTCAAAAGACTTATTTCCATACATGATAAGAATTAATGACTGTTATAACTACCATGGCTGGCTAAGTCTTAGATAGGTAAGAATGTAAAGACCATAATCACCATAATACGTCTATATGTTAATAGAAATACTTAAGGGCTGTTTTAATCTTTAACACAAGTTTTCTGTACTTAAAAGCAATGTTGGGTAAGATCGAAAGCCGTCCAACCCTTTGTGAACTTGTTTAGTTCTCAACTGATCAAATACAGCGAAAGCGCGTTGCTCAGTTGAGTAGGGATTTTTAACACTTTAGAAAAGAGATTTTAAAACTATTTTCGGACGCGTTAGTGGGATTAGAATCTGGTTCATTTTGAACCTCTTTAGTTTACAGATTTCAGGTCAAAATACTTTTCTGTTTAGTTTAGAATTTACATTTCTTAAAAGTAAGTTTTCCATGACTCTAACGCAATGCGCGCCTTTTTATAAGTGACAATAAAGGGGTTAGTTTAGAGGGTAAACTTGGTTCTGACTACGCGAAAGCGACAGTTCCTGTTAAATTAAATTCTTTTCTTAAAATAGAAGATATTGCCCGTAAGTAGTTATGTTGATGAATATAGAAATATTATCGGTTATGAGAATTACATTCAAGCCTATTGTTTTGTCTGAATTTTATTACCTCATCATTTACTTTTATTTATTTTCCTTTGCATTAGTAAACCCTGAATTGAACTGCCCTAGATAAGCACTGTAACAAACAGAATTCGTTAGATCGGCATTTGGTCTCTGTGGATACGATAACTTTTTATATTACTCTGACGCGATTCGTGCACTTGTGAATACAACACATCAAGTTTTTGGCGCCGTTGTCGGGGACCAATTTCGCCGAATTTTGAATTTCGTTTATTATCACCGTTTAGACTAGGGCCGCACAAACTGGTCGATGCGAAGATCTCGCAGCTCCAGTAGTGTAATAGATCCTTTAGTGGAACCAGAACGTTATGCTCGCGCACGACTTTGGCTTCGTCGAATTAAGCAAGCTATGGCCGAAGATCGTAACCAAAGACCCCTTAAGGAATTCTCTCAGCCTGCTGACGAAGAACCGAGCTCTAGTATAGTTAACCCTACTATACCAGCCAATAATTTTGAACTAAAACCGTCCCTATTACAACTAGTTCAACAAAACCAATTCGCACGACTACCATCTGAAAACCCAAACCAACATCTAAAAGTTTTTATCCAGTTGTCAAACACCTTTAAGACCAATGGTGCTAGTCCTGAGGCGATTCGTTTAAGACTATTTCCCTTTTCCCTTAGAGACAAAGCCCTAACTTGGTTAGATTCCCTTCCAGCTAATTCTATAACAACATGGGAAGACCTTAGGAGAACATTCCTTGCTAGATACTTTCCCCCAAGCAAAACTGCCATTCTCCGAAACCAAATAACAAGATTTACCCAAAACCAAGGAGAATCACTATTTGAAGCTTGGGAGAGGTATAAAGACCTTCTAAGGGCTTGTCCACACCACGGTTTGGAGCAATGGTTGATTATACATACCTTTTACCACGGACTTCATTATTACACAAAGATGTCCATCGACGCTGCCGCTGGTGGTGCCCTGATGAACAAACCCTATCCTGACGCTTGTGGTCTCATTGAAGATATGGCTCAAAACCATCATCAATGGGGAAACAAAAGAGCAACAGTGTAAAAGAAAGAAGCCCAAGGAGGTAAACATGAGGTAAGCTCTATAGACATGATGCAAGCCAAAATGGATGCTATGGCCCTCAAGATTGATCAAATGTACGCACAACCAACCGCTGCAGCAGCAGTAGTATCGGATTGCAAACTTTGTGGTACTAAAGGTCATCAATCAGCTGACTGCCATCTGTTAAACGAGACTAACCCAGACCCAGTCAACTATGCCCAAGGAAACCCGTTCTCAAATACTTACAACCCTGGATGGAGGAATCACCCTAATTTTTCCTACAAAAACAATAACCCTATCCAAAACCAAGCACCTCCGAGATCAATCAACAATCAAGCACCTAGACAAAACCAACCTATGCAAGCAGTGCCACCTAAGCCAAATATTGAGAAAGTGCTAAATGATTTTATGACAGCACAAGCCCAGCAAAACAAAGAGTTCCTAAATCAGAATATTCATGTGAATGAGCTGCATACCCAACTAGGAACCAAAATGGACCAAATGGCCACCCACAACAAGATGCTTGAAACCCAGATCTCTCAGGTAGCCTTGAAGCAAGCACCCCAAACTACTCCTGGAGGACAATTTCCTGGACAACCCCGACAGAACCCTCGAGGGCAAGCTAACGCTGTTACCTTACGAAGTGGAACCACTTATGAAGGGCCTAAAAACCCGACATTGAGTGACTCCGAAATTTCCAAAAAGGATGCTACCCCCGAAGGTGAGAAACCCGTAGAAATTGAGAAACCAAAAGACAAAGATAAAGGAGAAGTTATGGACGAAGCTTCAACACCCACTCAGCCATACAAACCACCAATTCCCTATCCACAAAGACTTAAACAAACTAAGATCAATGACCAATTCCAAAAGTTTGTTAAAGTTATAGAAAAACTCCATGTAGAGATTCCTTTTACAGAAGCCATCACCCAAATACCATCTTATACTAAATTCCTGAAAGACATCTTCACCAATAAACGTAGACTTGATGATCCAAAACCAGTGGAGTGTAATTCCATTTCCGAGAACAAACTTGCCAAAAAAGACAAAGATCCAGGGAATTTCTCCATACCTTTTATTTTGGGGAATCATGTCATAGATAAAGCCTTTTTAGACTTAGGAGCCAGTGTAAGCCTAATGCCCCTCGCAGTTTGTGAACGATTGAAACTAGGAGATTTGCAACCTACTAAGATGTCTCTCCAATTAGCTGACAGATCTATAAAATACCCTGTAGGCGTATTAGAAGACATCCCTGTTAGAATAGGCAAGTTGTTCATTCCCATCGACTTCGTCGTAATGGACATCAAAGAAGATAAAGATATCCCAATCCTCCTAGGTAGACCCTTCCTATCAACTGCAGGAGCCATAATAGATGTCAAGAAAGGAAAATTGACTTTTGAGGTAGGTAACGAAAAAATAGAGTTTGTCCTAGCAAAGTTTCTCACGGCACCAGCAATAGGAGATGCATGTTATGCAGTAGATGTCATTGATGAATGTGTCTGTGAACTTAACTAGGAAGAGCCAATAGAAAGAATAAAACTACCTTCGACGCCCATTGAGAAAGATGATGACAGTATGGAACCCTACATAGATGATAGCCTTTTTGAATGTCTATCCTTAACTCCAGATCCTATACAAAACCCCAGCAAACCAACCTTAGAATTAAAAGAATTACCCAAGAATCTAAGATATGAGTTTTTAGACAAAGAAATGGACAGACCAGTTATAGTCAGTGCCGTTCTGAACCAAAATGAAACAAACTAACTCTTAGATGTCTTACGAAGATATCCCTCAGCACTAGGGTACGACATCTCGGATCTTAAAGGAATAAGTCCATCCGTGTGCATGCACCGGATTTCACTTGAAGAAGATGCTAAACCTTCGAGAGAACACCAAAGAAGGATTAACCCTATAATGAGTAAGGTAGTTAAGAAGGAAGTTCTTAAGTTGTTGGAAGCAGGGATAATATATCAGATCTCGGACAGTAAATGGGTAAGCCCTGTGCATGTAGTACCTAAGAAGGGAGGCATCACTGTGGTTCAGAACGAAAAAGGTGAGCAAGTTACAAAACAGATAGAAGGAGGTTGGCGTATGTGCATAGATTACAGAAAATTAAACAAAGCCACTAGGAAGGACCATTTCCCATTACCTTTTATAGATAAGATGTTGGAACGTCTAGCTAGACATTCCTACTTCTGTTACCTCGACGGATATTCAGGTTTTTTCCAAATTCCTATACACCCTGATGACCATAGAGAGCGTGTGTCCCCCCCCCCTCATCCTACACAATCACACACCGCACCATCTTCTTCTAACACTTTTGCAGGAGCTGCTCCTGGATTTTATATTACGGAGGAGATGTGGCGAGACCATATAGCTAGAGAAGCACGGCATGAAGACCTGCTCTCTTCCATTCAGCAACAGATGGCGGACCAGATGAGCTTTATGCAAGAGTCGCAGCGGAGAGTGCACCAATCTTACGAGACCATCTCACGTACTCTGCTTGCGATCACCACTGAGCAGTCCCGTCAACAACAATATAACCATCAGCACTTTCAGCTTATGGAGGCCACTCAGGGTTCCATCTTAGGTAACCTTCGTGAGGTGAAAGCTGCTCAGACAGAATTGCGGGCTAGGATGGACCAGCGAGACCATCACCGTAGCAGATCCCGTCGTTCCGAGCGTTCAGCACAGGGCGGCGAGGGCACCAGCGGTCCTCACTAGTTTTGCCAGGTTCCTTTCTCCTTAGCTTACTTCAAAACATTGGGGACAATGTTTGATTTAAGTGTGGGAGGAGATTTTATCATTTTTATTTCCGTTTTATTTCCGTCGTTTTAGTAGTTATTGTTTTTTTCCTTCAGTTATTTACTTTTGTTTCTGTTTTAGAAAATGCATGTGTTTGAAGAGTCATTAGTATAAGTATATTTTTGGTTCACCTTCATTTTTCCCACATTTTTTTTTTGCCCCAATAACAGT
This sequence comes from Lathyrus tuberosus, assembly GCA_022829125.1. Taxonomy (NCBI): domain Eukaryota; kingdom Viridiplantae; phylum Streptophyta; class Magnoliopsida; order Fabales; family Fabaceae; genus Lathyrus; species Lathyrus tuberosus. The sequence goes on from JALAZF010000441.1 coordinate 345,234, forward strand.
GTTGTATTCTGAAAAATTTCTGGACTTTAAGACAGGTTCGGGTTAGGATGCGGTGACTTGGGAGAACCTTCGAAACATCAGTATCGTCCTTACACCATGAACTTCGTCAATATAAGAATCACACATGAAACCCCACGTACCATGGCCCTAATTTTATTTCAAAATCATCCTTAGTAGTTTATTTCAGCAATCAGCTCCGGCCTAAACATGTTCTAAGTAGGAGACCGACGAATATAAGTGACTGATCTGAGTACAAGAAAAAGAAAAAAAAAAAGAAAAAAAGAAAAAAAATTTATCTGCACCGTTGCTACAAAAGAAAGATAGAAAAAAAAAAGAAAAAAAAGTAATAAGATGTTTAGCTTGCTCATTTCAGTTGGTTCAGAGGTATCTGGCGCTGAACTCGGTAGGGCGGATTACGATCCGATCCCCCACAACTGTACTTGAGAGGAATAAAAGGATTTTACACAGTTCCTTGTGCCAGAAATCCGGTATGAAAAGATCAGAATCACTAACAGGTCACTCTACCATGAAGCATGTGCGAAAAACGGGCTTAATGTGATTGCGCTTGAATGAAAAGGACTCAAAAGAGATGGAAAAGGAAGGCCTAAGTATTGTGGGATATAATGGGTTGATTGGTATAGGAGCGAAGTTTATGTCCGTATTTGCGGATTAGTGTCATCACGATGCCCTTGGTTTACTCAGTTAGTACCGACCACTGCATCCAGACTCGGACTTAGAAGCCCTTTTCGCCCAAAAATCATCGATCGACACTGATTTTTCTATGAGCTTTAAATGTTTTGCTTGAGGACAAGCAAAGGTCTAAGAGTGGGAGAATTTGATGACACTAAATTATACTGTATTTTCGACTCTGATTTCACATACATATTAGTTCTTTTCTAATTTTATGCTTTGTTATTGTTATGTTTTTCCTTTGTTTTCAGGTTTTCAATAAAATCGAGGTCCCAAACGAAAAAGGAGGCAAAAGGAGCAAGAATTCAAGTTTGGCAGCAATTTACTCTTGCAGCTTTCTTCTTGTCGCGGGGCGCGGTAGGCCTGTCGCGGGCGTGACAAGGCAAAATGTGTTCCCGCCCATTTTTCAAACCAAGGTCACTTGTGTCTTTGCACCATGCCAACTTTGCCTATAAATACTCTCAGAACTCGAATTTTAGGATCATCCAATCTTAGTTTACTTCATCCTAGGCATAAATTTCACTCTTGTAAAGCAGTAATCTTCTCACATCGAGGAGTTATTGCACTGTGTGTGATCGAGTTTGTAATCAAGTCTTGGAGTGTCTGTAATCAAGTTGGAGCACTTTGGTAGAAGTAATCCTGCCAGCATTTTCTTTTCCGTACATTGTACCAGATTTAAAGACTCCGCTTTGGAGCAGGTTTTATTTTAATCGCATTTACTTTCATTTATTTCTTGCACTTGCTTTATTTTGTTTATTTATTGTCTTGCCTTACTTTTCAAAACTTTACTTTTCAAAAGACATATTTCCATACATGATAAGAATTAATATGACTGTTATAACTACCATGGCTGGCTAAGTCTTAGATAGGTAAGAATGTAAAGACCATAATCACCATATTACGTCTATATGTTAATAGAAATACTTAAGGGCTGTTTTAATCTTTAACACAAGTTTTCTGTACTTAAAAGCAATGTTGGGTAAGATCGAAAGCCCTCCAACCCTTTGTGAACTTGTTTAGTTCTCAACTGATCAAATACAGCGAAAGCGCTTTGCTCAGTTGAGTAGGGATTTTTAACACTTTAGAAAAGAGATTTTAAAACTATTTTCGGACGCGTTAGTCGGATTAGAATCTGGTTCATTTTGAACCTCTTTAGTTTACAGATTTCAGGTCAAAATACTTTTCTGTTTAGTTCAGAATTCGTTAGATCGACATTTGGTCTCTATGGATACGATAACTTTTTATATTACTCTGACGCGATTCGTGCACTTGCGAATACAACGCATCAGTGCTCAGTCACAAAGTTTCTTCAAAGGGCCTTGAAGTTGATAAAGCCAAGGTGGAAGTTATTGAGAAATTGCCACCACCGATGAATGTCAAAGGTATAAGGAGTTTTCTTGGACACGCCGGGTTTTACCGAAGGTTTATTAAGGACTTCGCAAAGGTCGCAAAGCCGTTGAGCAACTTGCTCGTCCAAGGTAAGATTTTTTACTTTGACGAGTCTTGTCTTTTTGCTTTTAATTTTTTGAAAAAGAGTTTAACTACCTCACCGATAATTGTTGCACCTAACTGGAAATTGGATTTTGAATTAATGTGCGATGCAAGCGATTATGCGGTTAGGGCTGTTTTGGGTCAAAGGAAATATGCAACAACTGAGAAAGAGTTGCTTGCCATAGTGTATGCGTTGGAGAAATTTCGTGCCTATTTGATTGGTTCACGTGTATTCGTTTACACGGACCATACGGCTATAAGGTATTTGCTCACCAAACCGGATGCTAAGCAGAGGCTTATTCGGTGGATCCTTTTGTTACAGGAATTTGATCTTGAAATTCGTGATAAAAAGGGATCCGAGAATTTGGTGGCAGATCACTTATCACGCCTGGTCAACGTTGACGTGACCAAGAATGAATTTGAGGTAAAAGAGGAGTTCCCGGATGAAAAATTGTTTAGAGTGCAGGTTAGACCGTGGTTCGCCGACATGGCTAACCACAAAGCCGTCGGATTGATACCGGACGGTCTAACGCACCACCAAAAAAGAAAATTTTTGTCAGACGCCAAGTCTTTCGTGTGGGATTAACCTTATTTATTTAAACTTGGTGTCGACAACCTCTTAAGAAGGTGTGTCTCATTGGAGGAAGCCACGAATATTCTGTGGCACTGTCATAACTCTCCATATGGAGGCCACTTTAATGGGTTGAGAACGGCCACTAAAGTCCTTCAATCGGGATTTTATTGGCCGTCCTTATTCAAAGATGCGCATGCGCATGCCCTTAGTTGTGACAGGTGCCAGAGAAGTGGAGGAATTTCACGGCGGCACGAGATGCCTTTACAGAATATGTTAGAGATTGAAGTTTTTGACTGTTGGGGGATCGACTTTGTCGGTCCATTCCCATCTTCATTCTCTAATGAATATATTTTGGTCGCTGTTGATTATGTTCCTAAGTGGGTGGAGGCGATAGCTTGTGCTAAAGCCGACGGAAAAACAGTTGTGAAATTTTTGAAGAAAAACATTTTTGCGCGTTTTGGTACTCCTAGATTGTTAATAAGTGACGGAGGGTATCACTTCTGTAACACTCAGCTTGACAAAGCTTTGGAGCAGTATGGTGTGAAGCACAAGGTTGCCACACCACATCATCCTCAAGCTAATGGTCAAGCGGAAGTATCCAATCGTGAGATAAAACGTATTTTGGAGAAAACTGTTTCGGCCTCGAGAAAAGATTGGGCCAACAAATTGGATGATGGTTTGTGGGCGTATCGGACCATTTTTAAGGCTCCGATCGGTCTCACACCGTTTAAAATTGTGTATGGTAAGAATTGCCACCTGCCGGTGGAGTTGGAGCACAAAGCGTTTTGGGCCTTAAAATTGTTAAATTTTGATCCAACTCTTAGCAACGAAAAAAGAAAAGTGCAATTACAGGAATTGGATGAATTACGCCTTCAGGCGTACGACTCCAATAAACTGTACAAAGAGCGTGTAAAGTCTTACCATGACAAAAAAATAATCATCAAGCAATTTGAGGTAGGACAGCTGGTACTGCTATTCAATTCTCGGTTAAAATTGTTGCCTGGAAAGTTAAGGTCTAAATGGTCGGGTCCGTTTCGGATTCGTGAAATAAAGCCTTATGGAGCAATCTTAATAGAAGATACAACAACCAACGAGAATTAGACTGTCAACGACCAGAGATTAAAAGTGTACCTTGGAGGTGATTTCGAGCGGAATCCCGCCTTTGTTCCCTTCCGCGATCCGTGAGATTGCGGTGGACCGTCGAGCTTAGCCGACGTTAAACAAGCGCTCGTTGGGAGGCACCCCAACATTGTAAGTATTTTGCTTTTATTTGCTATTTGAAGTCATTTTTGTGAGAATAGTATGGTACATTGTAATATTGAATCATGTTCAGTATAGCAGCAAGACAGACCTGAAAATTTTAAATATCTGTCTTGTTCGCTGGCTTGTTCGCACTACGAATCTGGGGCGAGCATTCGCTGGCCATTCGCACTACGAACATCCGCGAACCAGCCTGGATGGTTTTGCTGCCACATCATTAAAAATGAGGGTTTTGTATGGGTGGGCCTGCACGTAGGCCCAAGACCCATGTTGAAGTGATGCTGACTTGGGGAGAAAACCCTAGTCACTTGCCTCTCACTTTCAACCAAAAGGAAAAAGGAAAAGAGAGAAAAAACCTCAAGTCTTCTTTCTCCTTCACGTGTGTGCTTTCCATCTCAAGTTTTTCTTTCTTTCACTCAAGTGCCAAGTCCAACCAGGTTTGAAATTCTTTCCCTGTACTTTCTCACTAATTGGATTTTATTTGTGAATTATGCGTGAGAAGTATGTAGAAAGTTTAGGGTTCAATTCTGTTGTTAAGGGTTGGAGGTTGCATGTCAAATTTTCTGCTGGTTTTAGGGTTTAGATGACATGTAAAATCATGATATGTTGTGAAATCTGGGTCTGCAAAATTTTTTCAAAGTTTTCGTGCATTCGCTGGCTTGTTCGCACTGCGAATCTGGGGCGAGCGTTCGCCAGGATTCGCAGTGCGAGTGTTCTCGCGAGCAGCCCAGATTTTTGTTTTTATTAGTTCATTCTGATGCATGTGTGTCCTAATTTCTAATGATCTGTCTTGGTGTTTTTGGTGTGGATTTGTTTGTCATTTGTGCAGATGGGTCCTAAAACCATGATCAAGAAAAGGAAAGCATCAACATCCAGACAGGTTCCGATCCGTTTCGACGACACTTGTTTCAAGGGACCAAGGCAGGCGCAGAGATATGAGGTTTTGGAGACAAGAACCATCCTTGCTGAGAAGAGATTTATTCTTAATGATCAGGGGAGTTATCGTTCGGTAGCTGCCCTCTTACATAGAAAAAAGTGGGATCAGCTGATAATGCCCCTGGATTCGTACAATATGGAGATGGTTCGAGAATTTTATGCCAACGTCCTTCCTGATGAGGGGGATCTGTTAATTGGACTACTGTTGTTGGAGGAAAAACTGTGAGGTTTGACAGAAGGACAATTAGTCGGGTGCTTGGAGACCCTCTTCCATTGCGTGCTAGTCAGGAGGATGATTACCACAGGGACCTTAGCCAAAACAGGGATATCACACAAATGACTACTGATTTGTTGCGCCCGAGTAAAAATGTGAAGTTCAATCATTCGGGAGTTTTTGTTCGGTATCATCGAGAGGACATGTTACCTTTGGATCAGCTTGTATTACTTTTGGTTGTCACAAATATTAAGCCAAAGTCACATTCCTCTACAGTTACGATTCCTCTGGCTCACCTAGTGCACAACATCCTTACAAACGTAGAAATTAATGTCGCGAGGATAATAGCAGATGAAATAAGGTCCATTGTCGAGAGTGGATTAGGAGGGAATGCTTCGAGGAAAAATTCCCCTCTTGCATTTCCGTGCCTAATCATGTCCTTATGTGCTGATGCTGGTGTTAATTTTCCTTCGCGTTGTCAGGTCACTATCACGTCGGCTATCGATGATCGATATGTCGACAAATTTTGCAAACCTAAGGGTGGTAGGACTGAGACTTCAGGGGCTGCTGCTGCAGGGGCTGGTACGAGTGGCGGTGATACTTTTGAGTCGCCGAATTTCTATCCGTATCAGCAGGAGTTCTGCCAATATAATTGGGATTGGATGGCTGCCCAGCAGCGTGCCATGACTGATATTCATGATTCTTTGCGGGTTCTTCAATTGCAGATCCGTGACCCTTCTACGGAGCACATGATGATGTCGAGGGAGCAGTTCCTCACACATGCTGGATGGCTTGAGGCCAGGCCAGCTATCAGAGGGGGAGAGGATTCAGTTGGTCCTGCTGGAGAGGATGCTGATGAGGATGGAGATGGTGATGAGATAGAGGGAGATGGCACCGATGTGGAGATTTCTGGTAATACTTCTGATGAGGGAGATGAGGATGAGATGGTTACCGAGGTTTTGGAGACGGAGTCCGACGAGGACTAATTTTGTGATTTTCAGATGTGTACTTCTTTTGGACTCCAAAGTGAAGTTTTCTTATATTTTGTATTTTTCAGCTTTTACTAGTCTATTGTATCGACATAGTGGAATATTTTGATATTGGTGTACTTGTACCCAGGTGGTACCATTTTGGGATATTGTAGGTGTTCTTACACCAAGCACTTTATTTATTATTATTAGTAATGTTAAGCGTTTTGAGTAAATTATTTTTGTTGCACTTTTATTTTAATTGTTAATATGTTTTCATGTTAATGTTCCTTCTTTTATGATGGAATTTTGGAAGTAGGTTGGAGACTCTTGATTTTAAAGAAAGATTCCTCCATGATGTGAGGGCTATGATAGTATCTTAAACATTGTGTTGCGACAAGGTACATCGTTACCTAGTTCGAGAATTTTGTATGTTTTAGAACTTTGTGTCTTGTGCGATTGATAATGTTGTTTCATGTTACAACTTCCTTTGAATGCATATGTCATTTTAGGATCAAAAACCATTAAAGTGAGAAGCCTCCAATGTGTTATTATATGCTAAGGATTGTTGATGAATGTTGTTTTTACTTTTAATTCATGCCTTATCTTGTGACCATGTGATTTTGTGGAAGTAGGAGAAGTGATCAAGGCACTTTTTGAAAGTGAGCACAACCATGTCCATATAGTAATTCACCCATGAGGAGTGAGCATTTGGTAGCCCCTTTGAGCCTAAACAGTTTAGAACTCAGTTTAGTGATGAGCTTGTTTTATGTACATAATTTGCACGTTTGGTTCATCACTGAATTTGGTGAGTTTCTAACATTTTCTTCTTGAACCTTTGAAATTGTATACTTTTACTTCCTTGCCTTAAAAAGCAAGGAACATTCACTTTAGGTTGAGTCGAAAATGAGTTGGGGAGAATAAAAAGAAGATGGGTGCATTACTCTAAATTTTGAAAAAAAAAATTCAAGAAAGCATGTAAAGAAAAGAGTGTGAATATGTTGTACAAATGAGAAAATGCTTGCTTGAATGAAAAAATATATAGAATAAATAAGTGTGCACGGTAGTTTGTGAAGGTGGAATGAAAAATTGGTGAAATGAAGTGTGTTGTGTGAATATATGTATAGTGAATGTTCTTTTGCTTCGGCAATTTCGTTTCAATGGCCATTAGAAATGTCTTTTTTTTTGTTTACCCGACCAAGCTACAACCTTGAAGTCCTTAGTGATCTTGTACTTCCATGATTTATTTTGTGTCCATTGAGATATGGTATGAATTGCTTAGTATTTGCATCATTGGTCATTTGAGTGTAATTGTCCCGTGTTTGTATGCACGTTTGCCTTCAATCCTTTTTCGAAGAGGAGTGTAGAATGACATATGCAGGATGAGTTAGTTGTCTCTTGAAACATTGTTTGAAATTGTTTAAGAGGCAAGTTCTTTTACATTATAGGTTCTTGAATTGTGTAATTGTGCGTTGTTGTGATCGTTGTTTAATTGAGTCGTTTTTCGAGTCTTGGTTGAATTGAGTGCTCGAGCAAATCCTCTTGAGAGGCATACTTTGCTTGAGGACAAACAAAGAGTTAGTTGGGGAGAGTTTGTTAGATGTCAAACATGTTATATATTTGTATGAAATACTTGGCATTTTTCATTTCTTTCCAACGGTAAATTGTGAATTTAAGCGGTAAATTGTGTTGTAATGCTTACATTGGAATATATGTGTGGAACTTGTAATGTGTGTGTTAATATGCAGGTATAGGCATGAAAGGAGCAAAAGTGTGAGACACATGGAGTGGATGCAAGTTTCCACTGAATTATTGCTGCAACAGAGCATTCGCGGTGCGAAGGATCTGGCGAAGGCCCAGCGAAGGTTCGCACTGCGAACGTCAGTGAAGGCGCCAGCGAATGAAGTCAGAGAGTCCCAATTTTGAAATGACAAAGAGTTTGCACTGCGAACTCCTGGCGAGGGTCCAGCGAAGGCTCGCTGGTTGTTTCGCAGTGCGAAGATTCTGGCGAAAGGAGTCAGTAGGTTCTGTAATTTAATTGTCCTGGCTCGCTAGTTTATTTGCAGTGCGAATGAGCTAGCGAATGATTCGCTGTCGAAGGAATGGTTCACACTGCGAACACACGATTTCTGCTTGGGGCGGTTTAAGTCTCAGAGGCACTTAAGGTGCCATTTTTTCTCATTCGCAGTGCGAATGATGCACTCGCAGTGCGAATCATGCAGATTTCAGAATTGTATAAATAGATTTTTACTTTATTTGGTTGGGATCTCTTGTTCATTTTTCACTAGAATTCATAGTTTACAGTATTTTGATCATCAAAGAGTGTATTTTCACTTGGAGAGGTTGGAATCGCATCCATTCTCGATTATTCGTCATGGATGCTCATTCATCTCCTCTCTTTACTTGTTATCCAATCTACCATGAGAAGTGGTAGCTAAACACTCAATGTTGAGGTTAGATGTAGTTGATTCTGATTTTATGTATTGCTTTTGATCTATTGTATATGAACAAAGTCTTTGATCAATATAGATGATGTTGTTTTCTCTTAATGATCCATGTGTGATTTGTTTTGCTCTAGACATAGATTCTACAAATCATGACCTAATAATTTTATCTCTTAAAAACCAAACTCTAGACATAGATTTGGGATTTGCTATTCGCATTGTGTTGATCTTAATGATTGTTGTTTAGATTGTTAGCTTGAGACATCATCTAACGGTCTAAACAACGATACTCACGACTTTGCTTTAGACATAAACTTAGTCGGGAGGATACACGGTTATATTGGTCGGAAACCAAGTTCATATGCATGATTAATCGTTTATACGTAAAAAGGATTGGCGAAACCTAACCTTAACATGCTTTTATCAAAACTTTTACAAAATCTTTGTCACCAATTAATCTTAGCTACAAGTGAATGTTAACAACAATTAAGAAACTTTTGAAACCATTGTGTTTAGAATATCACAACTATTGAAAGGCACGCATCAAATATCGAACAATCCCTGTGGATACGATTAAAGACAACCCCCACTATTACTCTACTAACACCTAACCACAGGATTTTACTCTCGCTCGTCCGCTTTAATTAGAAAACATATTTTGAAAATCAATTAGATCCTAATCGATACCTAAAGCGCTCTCGCTGTTTTTAGGATCAATGTCTAGTTTTCACTATCCGGTTCGACCCCCATGCTCTCGCAGTGCCGGCTCTAACCTTTACTTGCTTCTCACTCTCGTGACGAAATAGTGTTAAATAACCTCTCACTCTCGTGACAAAGCTATTTAAATTAAACTTGAAAACAAAGACCAAAAAAGAATTGATTACCAGTTAACGCCAATTTCATTACCGAGTCCCGTCAGAACGACGGTCCTCACATACCAGACTCTAAACTATTTAGCCGAACATGGAATTAAATGAAAACGACATAGACATGGTAAATATAATCAATGGCAACATGCTTAAACAATTATGAAATACAATAACAATAATAATAATAATAATAAAGCGATAAAATAAAGAACCTATAATACGAGAAAATAAATAGAGACTTGAAGTAAACGGAACTGGAAATAACTTCAATAAAATGATGGCAAGATTGTAGATCCAAGCAGTTACACAGATTACGGGCCTAAAAACTAATGAGGGAGTAATTCCTCGATGTGAGAAAATACTCCTTTTACAATTGTAATTTTCTGCCTAAAACTACGAACAACACTTTCGCGCAAAAAACTTGGATCCCCCAAAATGTAAAGAAAACTACAATATATAGAGTAACAATGTGTCTGGTAACTCCCGAAGATCATGTGTGAGTCATGGAGAAAGTGGGAGAAAACCTTCCCAGTAGTGTTGTAGTGGGTGGTTACAAGACCAGGCGTGGAGAGAAATAAGGAACGTCATTGAAATATTCTGAGAAAACCAAGCCATGTCGGTCGTCATATGCCTTGAGACGAGGGTCACCACTAAAGCTGCGTTACAGTTACCATGGACCTGTGACGATCGCCATGTATTTTGAGTGCAAAATCTTCATTTTGCTGTCAACTGTTTTCTTTTCTTCTCTTTCTTTCCTATTCTTTCTTCTTTTCTCTTCTTTTCACATACAAGTTGGTCTAGATGAAATACCTGGAAATAAGCTTAAATACTTGCATAATAAAACATAAATCAAAGAAATTAATAAAAATAGCAACTAAAATGCATGCAAGTCATGTCGAATATACGATATATTTTCGAGTTATCAAACTCCCCCACACTTAAACCTTTGCTTGTCCTCAAGCAAACCATGACTCGCGAGAAAAATAGTGAATACGAATACTCATCCTAGGCTACCAACTCTACTTCGGTTAAGTTGGTGTCGATAGGTACTCGCTCACACACTAAGGATATCGTAACAACACGATTTTGCTTTTGCGGTCATCAACCTCCCTCCTATACAAGCCAATCTGAATCATGTCATTATACCTAAGCCTAACTCACTCATCCTTCTTTTATCCCTTTTCATTCCGGCACAATCACATTAAGCCCGTTATCCTTTCACACTCATGGTAGGGTAACCTGTTAGTGACTATGATCTCATTATCATCTTTTTTTTTGCACATTGTCTTAAATATCAATAAAGAAGTTTGCACCGTTGGGCTAAATGATCGGGTGAGGACCACCTAACTTAGAAGGAGCATTTCCTTTCATTCATTCATTTTTTTCTTTTCTTAATTTACCTTTTAAGCCTGAGATCATACACTTATTTGCATCAGCTTCCTACTTAGCGCGTGCTTAGGATGGTGTTGACTGCTAAATAAACTACTTAGGGACTACTAAAGGGGTGAAAACTTAAGGCTATGGCATAACAAGTACTCAAATCGATTTCCATAATTTAGAGGCTCACGGTGTTAAAACGATACCGATCTTGCGGAATTTTCCCAAGTTTCACAATCTAACCTCAATTTCGTCTGTAACCTAAGATTTTCAAAAGAAACACTATTGTTAACTAAAAAATTTTCAAAATATTTGGTATGGCAAGAGAGAATGGGGAAATCGATAAACAATATAAAATCATGCATAAAGACTCGACAGCACATGCACAGACGCACGAAACATTAAAACAGAAAAAAATTTAAAATCATGCTGGAAAATAGTAAATCTAACTAGAAAGCGGTAAAATGAAAGCGGTAAATGTTCCTCCCCCACTCTTAAACCAAACATTGTCGTCAATGTTTTGATAAAAGGTGGTAGAGGAAGGATAGAACCTGTATGAGTGGCCCGACCAAATTTGCTCTGATTCTTCCCATGTTGCCCCTGTCTTCGCTGGCCACTTCTACTCCGGCGTCTTGTACTTCGAGTTATCTGAATTTGCTAAAACTTCACTTTACTGAAGCCGCTCATCATACTACGTGTTTCCGAAGGAAGTACCTGCAAAAATTGTTAGAAAAATACGGTGCGGTGTGTGCAGGTGGAACCTGACCATGCAAAGAACAAGGAGGAGGTGAGTTACGAACTAGAGAGACATGCTTTCTCATATCATACTCATCATCGGTGTCCCCACCAGCAGCGACTTTCGTGGAAATGTCCGTGGGCACCAGGTCATTTTAAGGGATTGTCATCTAGAGATTTTTCGCGCCTAAATGCAGTTGAGACGTGACAAGTGATACAATTCTTTATTTTCTACAAACACAAACAATAAAAGTAAAACATTAAATTAAAAGCTCCTGGGTTGCCTCCCACGCAGGGCTCTGTTTAACGTCGATAGCTCGACGGTAAGGAGTGTTAATCTTCGGTTTCCATGGCCATTTATCAAGCCATCTCACATATCCCTCACCTTTTCTTTTCTTTCTTCTGTGGGGTGGTTCATTCTTTTGAACTTGTGGCGGTGGTTCTGGATCTATCCTAAGTATCAGCTTTTCAAGTTTGGGCTTAGCTATTTCATCCACCATCTCAATGTCTAACCTTACCCTCTTAGCAATAATGATTTCCATAGTTTCATGGTCCTCTAATTTTCTCTTTTGGTGCAGGACCTCAAACCAAGGTGCATCGGTGTGGATATTTTCCAATACCTCCGCATACATTTTGGATTGGGGTTCTACCTTAGCTTCCACAAACCTTTGCGAGAAAGGAATTGGTCGGGTATATGGAGGAGGAACGACATTAGGTGCTTCTTTCGCTACCTCTTTGACAACCTCCCTTTCGGATGGTGTCGATGGATTTTTCTCAATCTCTACTCTCTTCTCACCAAAACTCTCTTCAACCTCATTATCACTCTCCTCGGGATTCTCGATTTGTTTTTAATTAATGGTTGTTATAACATCCACATGGTCCTCAGGGTAGGGTCCTATAGGTGTCTGTGCAAGCAGGGAGATTTGAGTCTCCAACGCCTCAGTGTGAGTCGCGAGGGACTCGACCATAGTGTCTATCTGCCTAAGTTTTTCATAAGTATCGAGATGTTGTCTTGTAAGCTCTTCATTCTGGAGAGTTTATGTCTCCACAAAGCGCTCCATCATAGATTCTAGCCTAGAATTAGTTATTGTTTCAATGAAATCCTCCATTAATGTTTCGAGGTTGGAGTTAACAGATTCTTGTGGTTCCACGAAATATTGGGAATGGTGATCGTAGAGGAAATTTGGGTGCGGTTCCTCGAGATATTGGGAGTGAGTCAGTGTCGCATTGAAATCCTGCATTAATATTTCTAGGTTGGAATTATGAGATTCTTGCGACTCCTCAAAATTTTGGGATTGCAGAGGTAATTTGGGTGAGAATGAGTTAGTGATGCATTGAAATTCTCCATTTGTATTTCAAGGTTGGAATTATGGGATTCTTGTGATTCCTCGAAATACTGGCAGTGGTGATTGTAGAAAATTTTTAGGTGATACATAGTAATGAGTGCCTTAGTCTATACGGTGCAACAACGGAATAACAATATTGATTGTTGGTCCTCGGCAACGGCGCCAAAAACATGATGCCTCCGCAAGTGCACGGAAATATCGAAGTAATATAAAAGATTGTCGAACCCACAGAGACCAATGTCAACCTACTATAATCTATCGTCGCTTTGTAAAGCTAAGGCTAATGATATTAGATAAAAGGGAAACTAAGAATAAAACTAAAATAAGACTAAGAAAATATAACAGAAAAGAGAGACCGAAATATGGTTTTCGTGTACCTCAGGCGCTCTATAATCGGTTCGCATTAATTTACTTACGTTTCGTAGAAAATATTGGTCTAAAGACTCCGCCTCACACTCTCGCGTTATTGACTAAAGCCACATCTCCTAACCACATGATTTTTCTCTCGCTCGCCCATTTTAATTAGAAAACATATTTTCAAAATCAATTAGATCCTAATCGATACCTAAAGCGCTCTCGCTGTTTTTAGGATCAATGTCTATTTTTCACTATCCGGTTCGACCCCCACGCTTTCGCAGTGCCGGCTCTAACCTTCACTTGCTTCTCACTCTCGTGACGAAACAGTGTTAAATAACCTCTCACTCTCGTGACAAAGCTATTTAAATTAAACTTGAAAACAAAGACCAAAACAGAATTGATTACAAGTTAACGCCAATTTCATTACCGAGTCCCATCAGAACAACGGTCCTCACATACCGGACTCTAAACTATTTAGCCGAACATGGAATTAAATGAAAACGACATAGACATGGTAAATATAATCAATGGCAACATGCTTAAACAATTATGAAATGCAATAACAATTATAATAATAATAATAATAATAATAATAATAATATAATAATAATAATAAAGCGATAAAATAAAGACCTTGTAAATTTTGATAAAATAAATAGAGACTTAAAGTAAACGGAACTGGAAATAACTTCAATAAAATTATGGTAAGATTGTTGACCCAAGCAGTTACACAGATTACGGGCCTAAAAACTAATGAGGGAGTAATTCCTCGATGTGAGAAAATACTCCTTTTACAATTGTAATTTTTTGCCTAAAACTACGAAAAGCGATTTCGCGCAAAAAACTTGGATCCCCCAAAATGTAAAGAAAACTACTATATATAGAGTAACAATGTGTCTGGTAACTCCCGAAGATCATGTGTGAGTCATGGAGAAAGTGGGAGAAAACCTTCCCAATAGTGCTGTAGTGGGTGGTTACAAGATCAAGCGTGGAGAGAAATAAGGAACGTCATTGAAATATTCTGAGAAAACCAAGCCATGCCGGTAACCATACGCCTTGTGACGAGGGTCACCACTAAAGCTGCGTTACGGTCACCATGGACCTGTGACGATCGCCATGCATTTTGAGGGCAGAATCTTCATTTTGCTGTCAACTGTCTTCTTTTCTTCTCTTTCTTTCATATTCTTTCTTCTTTTCTCTTCTTTTCTCATACAAGTTGGTCTAGATGAAATACCTGGAAATAAGCTTAAATACTTGCATAATAAAACATAAATCAAAGAAATTAATAAAAATCATAACTAAAATTCATGCAAGTCAAGTGCAATATACGATACATTATCGAGTTATCAAACTCCCCCACACTTAAACCTTTGCTTGTCCTCAAGCAAACCATGACTCGCGAGAAAAATTGTGAATACGGATACTCATCCTAGGCTACCAACTCTACTTCGGTTAAGTTGGTGTCGATAGGTACTTGGTCACACACTAAGAATATCATAACAACACGATTTTTCTCTTGCTATCATCAACCTCCCTCCTATACAAACCAATCTGAATCATGTCATTATACCTAAGCCTAACTCACTCGTCCTTCTTTTATCCCTTTTCATTCCGGCACAATCACATTAAGCCCGTTATCCTTTCACACTTATGGTAGGGTAGTCTGTTAGTGACTATGATCTCATTATCATCATTTTTTTTTTCTTTTTGCACATTGTCTTAAATATTAATAAAGAAGTTTGAACCGTTGGGCTAAATGATCGGGTGAGGATCACCTAACTTAGAAGGAGCATTTCCTTTCATTCATTCATTTTTTTCTTTTCTTAATTTACCTTTTAAGCCTGAGATCATACACTTATTTGCATCGGCTTCCTACTTAGCGCGTGCTTAGGATGGTGTTGACTTCTAAATAGACTACTTAAGGACTACTAAAGGGGTGAAAACTTAAGGCTATGGCATAACAAGTACTCAAATCGATTTCCATAATTTAGAGGCTCACGGTGTTAAAACGATACCGATCTTGCGGAATTTTCCCAAGTCTCACAATCTAACCTTAATTTCGTCTGTAACCTAAGATTTTCAAAAGAAACACTATTGTTAACTCAAAAATTTTCAAAATATTTGGTATGGCAAGAGAGAATGGGGAAATCGATAAACAATATAAAATCATGCATAAAGACTCGACAACACATGCACAGACGCACGAAACATTAAAACAATTTTTTTTTTTTAAATCATGTGGAAAACAGTAAATCTAACTAGAAAGCGGTAAAATGAAAGCGGTAAATGCTCCTCCCCCACACTTAAACCAAACATTGTCGTCAATGTTTTGATAAAAGGTGGTAGAGGAAGGATAGAACCTGTATGAGTACCACAACCAAATTTGCTCTGATTCTTCCCTTGTTTCCCCTGTCTTGGCTGGCCACTTCTACTCCAGCGTCTTGTACTACGAGTTATCTGAATTTGCTAAAATTGTTATAAAATACGGTGCGGTGTGTGCGGTTTGAACCTGACCATGCAAAGAACAAGGAGGAGGTGAGCTACGAACTAGAGAGACATGCTCTCTCATATCATACTCATCATCCGTGTCCCCACCAGCCGCGACATTCGTAGGAATGTCTGTGGGCACCAGGTCATTTTAAGGGATTGTCATCTAGAGATTTTTCGCGCCTAAATGCAGTTGAGATGTGACAAGCGATAAAATTCTTTATTTTCTGCAAACACAAACAATAAAAGTAAAACATTAAATTAAAAGCTCCTTGGTTGCCTTCCACGCAGGGCTCTGTTTAACGTTGATAGCTCGATTGTTAGGAGTGTTAATCTTCGGTTTCCTTGGCCATTTATCAAGCCATGTCATATATCCCTCACCTTTTCTTTTCTTCCTTCTGTGGGGTGGTTCATTCTTTTAAACTTGTGGTGGTGGTTCTGGATCTATCCTAAGTATCAGCTTTTCAAGTTTGGGCTTAGATATTTCATCCACCATCTCAAAGTCTAACCTTACCCTCTTAGCAATAATGATTTCCCTAGTTTCATGGTCCTCTACTTTTCTCTTTTGGTGCAGGACCTCAGACAAAGGTGCATCGGTGTGAATATTTTCCAATGCCTTCGCATACGTTTTGGATTGGGGTTCTACCTTAGCTTCCACAAAACATTGCGAGAAAGGAATTGGTGGGGTATATTGAGGAGGAACGACATTAGGTGCTTCCTTCGCTACCTCTTCGACAACCTCCCTTTCGGATAGTGTCGATGGATTTTTCTCAATCTCTACTCTCTTCTCACCAGAACTCTCCTCAACCTCATTATCACTCTCCTCGGGATTCTCGATTTGTTTTTCTCTAATGGTTGTTACAACATCCACATGCTCCTCAGGGTAGGGTCCTATAGGTGTCTGTGCAAGCAGGGAGATTTGAGTCTCCAATGACTCAGTGTGAGTCACGAGGGACTCGACCATAGTGTTTATCTGCCTAAGGTTTTCATAAGTATCGAGATGTTGTCTTGTAAGCTCTTCATTCTGGAGAGTTTGTGTCTCCACAAAGTGCTCCATCATAGATTCTAGCCTAGAATTAGTTGTTTCAATGAAATCCTCCATTAATGTTTCGAGGTTGGAGTTAACAGATTCTTGTGGTTCCTAAACATATTGGGAATGGTGATCGTAGAGGAAATTTGGGTGCGGTTCCTCGCGATATTGGGAGTGAGTCAGTGTCGCATTGAAATCCTGCATTAATATTTCTTGGTTGGAATTATGAGATTCTTGCGACTCCTCAAAATGTTGGGATTGGTAGTTGCAGAGGCAATTTGGGTGAGAATGAGTCAGTGATGCATTGAAATTCTCCATTTGTATTTCAAGGTTGGAATTATGGGATTCTTGTGATTCCTCGAAATACTGGGAGTGGTGATTGTAGAAAAAATTTGGGTGATACATAGTAATGAGTGCCTTAGTCTATACGGTGCAACAACGGAATAACAATATTGACTGTTGGTCCGAGGCAACGGCGCCAAAAACTTGAGGCCTCCGCAAGTGCACGGAAATATCGAAGTAATATAAAAGATTGTCGAACCCACAGAGACCAATGTCAACCTACTGTAATTTATCATCGCTTTGTAAAGCTAAGGCTAATGATATTAGATAAAAGGGAAACTAAGACTAAAACTAAAATAAGACTAAGAAAATATAACAGAAAAGAGAAACTGAAATGTGGTTTCTGTGTACCTCAGGCGCTTTGTAATCGGTTGGTGTTAATTTACTTACGTTCCGTAGAAAATATTGGTTTAAAGACTCCGCCTCACACTCTCGCGTTATTGACTAAAGCCACATCTCCTAACCACAAGATTTTACTCTCGTTTGCCCGTTTTAATTCGAAAACATATTTTGAAAATTAATTAGATCCTAATCGATACCTAAAGCGCTCTCGCTGTTTTTAGGATCAATGTCTAGTTTTCACTATCCGGTTCGACCCCCACGCTCTCGCAGTGCCGGCTCTAACCTTTACTTGCTTCTCACTCTCGTGACGAAACAATGTTAAATAACCTCTCACTCTTGTGACAAAGCTATTTAAATTAAACTTGAAAACAAAGACCAAAACATAATTGATTACAAGTTAACGCCAATTTCATTACCGAGTCCCGTCAGAACGACGTTCCTCAAATACCGGACTCTAAACTATTTAGCCGAACATGGAATTAAATGAAAACGACATAGACATGGTAAATATAATCAATGGAAGCATGCTTAAACAATTATGAAATGTAATAATAATAATAATAATAATAATAATAATAAAGCGATAAAATAAAGAACCTGTAAATACGAGAAAATAAATAGAGACTAGAAGTAAACGGAACCAGAAATAACTTCCATAAAATGATGGCAAGATTGTTGATCCAAGCAGTTACACAGATTACGGGCCTAAAACCTAATGAGGGAGTAATTCCTCGATGTGAGAAAATACTCTTACAATTGTAATTTTCTGCCTAAAACTACGAACAGCGCTTTCGCGCAAAAAACTTGGATCCCCCAAAATGTAAATAAAACTACTATATATAGAGTAACAATGTGTCTGGTAACTCCCGAAGATCATGTGTGAGTCATGGAGAAAGTGGGAGAAAACCTTCCCAGTAGTGCTGTAGTGGGTGGTTACAAGACCAGACGTGGAGAGAAATAAGGAACATTATTGAAATATTCTGAGAAAACCAAGCCTTGTTGGTCGCCATACGCCTTGTGACGAGGGTCACCGTTGAAGATGCGTTAGGGTCGCCATGGACCTGTGACGATCGCCATGCTTTTTGAGTGTAGAATCTTCATTTTGCTGTCAACTGTCTTCTTTTCTTCTCTTTCTTTCCTATTCTTTCTTCTTTTCTCATACAAGTTGGTCTAGATGAAATACCTGGAAATAAGCTTAAATACTTGCATAATAAAACATAAATCAAAGAAATTAATAAAAATCGCAACTAAAATTCATGCAAGTCAAGTCGAATATACGATACATTTTCGAGTTATCTACGACGCCAATTTGTGTAAACAGTATATGTGGGGGTGTTTCTATCGTATCCATAGAGATTGTGTATATTACCGCCGTTCACTAGTCAAGTTAGTTAGTGTCGATAGGTACTTGCTCACACACTAAGGATATCGTAACAACATGATTTTGTTTTTGCGGTCATCAACCTCCCTCCTATACAAACCAATCTGAATCATGTCATTATACCTAAGCCTAACTCACTCATCCTTCTTTTATCCCTTTTCATTCCGGAACAATCATATTAAGCCCGTTATCCTTTCACACTCTGGGTAGGGTAGCCTGTTAGTGAATATGATCTCATAATCATTATTTTTTTTTCTTTTTGCACATTGTCTTAAATATCAATAAAGAAGTTTGCACCATTGGGCTAAATGATCGGGTGTGGATCACCTAACTTAGAAGGAGCATTTCCTTTCATTCATTCATTTTTTTCTTTTCTTAATTTACCTTTTAAGCCTGAGATCATCCACTTATTTGCATCGGCTTCCTACTTAGCGCGTGCTTAGGATGGTGCTGACTGCTAAATAAACTACTTAGGGACTACTAAAGGGGTGAAAACTTAAGGCTATGCCATAACAAGTACTCAAATCGATTTCCATAACTTAGAGGCTCACGGTGTTAAAACGATACCGATTTTGCGGAATTTTCCCAAGTCTCACAATCTAACCTCAATTTCGTCTGTAACCTAAGATTTTTAAAAGAAGCACTATTGTTAACTCAAAAATTTTCAAAATATTTGGTATGGCTAAAGAGAATGGGGAAATCGATAAATAATATAAAATCATGCATAAAGACTCGACAGCACATGCACAGACGCACGAAACATTAAAGCACAAAAAATTTTAAAATCATGCTGGAAAACAGTAAATCTAACTAGAAAGCGGTAAAATGAAAGCGGTAAATGCTCCTCCCCCACACTTAAACTAAACATTGTCCTCAATGTTTTGATAAAAGGTGGTAGAGGAAGGATAGAACATGTATGAATGCCACGACAAAATTTGCTCTGATTCTTCCCATGTTGCCCCTGTCTTCGCTGGCCAGTTCTACTCCGGCGTCTGTTACTACGAGTTATCTGAATTTGCTAAAATTTCACTTTACTGAAGCCGCTCATCATACTACTTGTTTCTGAAGGAAGTACCTGCAAAAATTGTTAGAAAATATGGTGCGGTGTGTGCAGGTGGAACCTGACCATGCAAAGAACAAGGAGGAGGTGAGTTACGAACTAGAGAGACATGCTCTCCCATATCATACTCATCATCGGTGTCCCCACCAGCAGCGACATTCGTAGAAATGTCCGTGGGCACCAGGTCATTTTAAGGGATTGTCATATAGAGATTTTTCGCGCCTAAATGCAGTTGAGACATGACAAGCGATACAATTCTTTATTTTCTGTAAACACAAACAATAAAAGTAAAACATTAAATTAAAAGCTCCTGGGTTGCCTCCCATGCAGGGCTCTGTTTAACGTTGATAGCTCGACGGTTAGGAGTGTTAATCTTCAGTTTCCATGGCCATTTATCAAGCCATCTCACATATCCCTCACCTTTTCTTTTCTTCCTTCTGTGGGGTGGTTCATTCTTTTGAACTTGTGGTGGTGGTTCTGGATCTATCCTAAGTATCAGCTTTTCAAGTTTGGGCTTAGATATTTCATCCACCATCTCAAAGTCTAACCTTACCCTCTTAGCAATAACGATTTCCCTAGTTTCATGGTCCTCTACTTTTCTCTTTTGGTGCAGGACCTCAGACAAAGGTGCATCGGTGTGAATATTTTCCAATGCCTTCGCATACGTTTTGGATTGGGGTTCTACCTTAGCTTCCACAAAACATTGCGAGAAAGGAATTGGTGGGGTATATGGAGGAGGAACGACATTAGGTGTTTCCTTCACTACCTCTTCGACAACCTCCCTTTCGGATAGTGTCGATGGATTTTTCTCAATCTCTACTCTCTTCTCACCAGAACTCTCCTCAACCTCATTATCACTCTCCTCAACCTCATTATCACTCTCGGGATTCTCGATTTGTTTTTCTCTAATGGTTGTTACAACATCCACATGCTCCTCAGGGTAGGGTCCTATAGGTGTCTGTGCAAGCAGGGAGATTTGAGTCTCCAATGACTCAGTGTGAGTCACGAGGGACTCGACCATAGTGTTTATCTGCCTAAGGTTTTCATAAGTATCGAGATGTTGTCTTGTAAGCTCTTCATTCTGGAGAGTTTGTGTCTCCACAAAGCGCTCCATCATAGATTCTAGCCTAGAATTAGTTGTTTCAATGAAATCCTCCATTAATGTTTCGAGGTTGAAGTTAACAGATTCTTGTGGTTCCTAAACATATTGGGAATGGTGATCGTAGAGGAAATTTGGGTGCGGTTCCTCGCGATATTGGGAGTGAGTCAGTGTCGCATTGAAATCCTGCATTAATATTTCTTGGTTGGAATTATGAGATTCTTGCGACTCCTCAAAATGTTGGGATTGGTAGTTGCAGAGGCAATTTGGGTGAGAATGAGTTAGTGATGCATTGAAATTCTCCATTTGTATTTCAAGGTTGGAATTATGGGATTCTTGTGATTCCTCGAAATACTGGGAGTGGTGATTGTAGAAAAAATTTGGGTGATACATAGTAATGAGTGCCTTAGTCTATACGGTGCAACAACGGAATAACAATATTGACTGTTGGTCCCCGGCAACGGCGCCAAAAACTTGAGGCCTCCGCAAGTGCACGGAAATATCGAAGTAATATAAAAGATTGTCGAACCCACAGAGACCAATGTCAACCTACTGTAATTTATCATCGCTTTGTAAAGCTAAGGCTAATGATATTAGATAAAAGGGAAACTAAGACTAAAACTAAAATAAGACTAAGAAAATATAACAGAAAAGAGAGACTGAAATGTGGTTTCTGTGTACCTCAGGCGCTCTGTAATCGGTTGGTGTTAATTTACTTACGTTCCGTAGAAAATATTGGTCTAAAGACTCCGCCTCACACTCTCGCATTATTGACTAAAGCCACATCTCCTAACCACTGGATTTTACTCTCGCTTGCCCGTTTTAATTAGAAAACATATTTTGAAAATCAATTAGATCCTAATCGATACCTAAAGCGCTCTCGCTGTTTTTAGGATCAATGTCTAGTTTTCACTATCCGGTTCGACCCCCACGCTCTCGCAGTGCCGGCTCTAACCTTTACTTGCTTCTCACTCTCGTGACGAAACAATGTTAAATAACCTCTCACTCTTGTGACAAAGCTATTTAAATTAAACTTGAAAACAAAGACCAAAACATAATTGATTACAAGTTAACGCCAATTTCATTACTGAGTCCCGTCAGAACGACGTTCCTCAAATACCGGACTCTAAACTATTTAGCCGAACATGGAATTAAATGAAAACGACATAGACATGGTAAATATAATCAATGGAAGCATGCTTAAACAATTATGAAACGCAATAATAATAATAATAATAATAATAATAATAATAAAGCGATAAAATAAAGAACCTGTAAATACGAGAAAATAAATAGAGACTAGAAGTAAACGGAACTAGAAATAACTTCCATAAAATGATGGCAAGATTGTTGATCCAAGCAGTTACACAGATTACGGGCCTAAAACCTAATGAGGGAGTAATTCCTCGATGTGAGAAAATACTCTTACAATTGTAATTTTCTGCCTAAAACTACGAACAGCGCTTTCGTGCAAAAAACTTGGATCCCCCAAAATGTAAATAAAACTACTATATATAGAGTAATAATGTGTCTGGTAACTCCCGAAGATCATGTGTGAGTCATGGAGAAAGTGGGAGAAAACCTTCCCAGTAGTGCTGTAGTGGGTGGTTACAAGACCAGACGTGGAGAGAAATAAGGAACATTATTGAAATATTCTGAGAAAACCAAGCCTTGTCGGTCGCCATACGACTTGTGACGAGGGTCACCACTGAAGATGCGTTAGGGTCGCCATGGACCTGTGACGATCGCCACGCTTTTTGAGTGTAGAATCTTCATTTTGCTGTCAACTGTCTTCTTTTCTTCTCTTTCTTTCCTATTCTTTCTTCTTTTCTCTTCTTTTCTCATACAAGTTGGTCTAGATGAAATACCTGGAAATAAGCTTAAATACTTGCATAATAAAACATAAATCAAAGAAATTAATAAAAATCGCAACTAAAATTCATGCAAGTCAAGTCGAATATACGATACATTTTCGAGTTATCTACGACGCCAATTTGTGTAAACAGTATATGTGGGGGTGTTTCTATCGTATCCATAGAGATTGTGTATATTACCGCCGTTCACTAGTCAAGTTAGTTAGTGTCGATAGGTACTTGCTCACACACTAAGGATATCGTAACAACATGATTTTGTTTTTGCGGTCATCAACCTCCCTCCTATACAAACCAATCTGAATCATGTCATTATACCTAAGCCTAACTCACTCATCCTTCTTTTATCCCTTTTCATTCCGGAACAATCATATTAAGCCCGTTATCCTTTCACACTCTGGGTAGGGTAGCCTGTTAGTGAATATGATCTCATAATCATCATTTTTTTTTTCTTTTTGCACATTGTCTTAAATATCAATAAAGAATTTTGCACCATTGGGCTAAATGATCGGGTGTGGATCACCTAACTTAGAAGGAGCATTTCCTTTCATTCATTCATTTTTTTCTTTTCTTAATTTACCTTTTAAGCCTGAGATCATCGACTTATTTGCATCGGCTTCCTACTTAGCGCGTGCTTAGGATGGTGCTGACTGCTAAATAAACTACTTAGGGACTACTAAAGGGGTGAAAACTTAAGGCTATGGTATAACAAGTACTCAAATCGATTTCCATAATTTAGAGGCTCACGGTGTTAAAACGATACCGATTTTGCGGAATTTTCCCAAGTCTCACAATCTAACCTCAATTTCGTCTGTAACCTAAGATTTTTAAAAGAAGCACTATTGTTAACTCAAAAATTTTCAAAATATTTGGTATGGCTAAAGAGAATGGGGAAATCGATAAATAATATAAAATCATGCATAAAGACTCGACAGCACATGCACAGACGCACGAAACATTAAAGCACAAAAAATTTTAAAATCATGCTGGAAAACAGTAAATCTAACTAGAAAGCGGTAAAATGAAAGCGGTAAATGCACCTCCCCCACACTTAAACTAAACATTGTCCTCAATGTTTTGATAAAAGGTGGTAGAGGAAGGATAGAACATGTATGAATGCCACGACAAAATTTGCTCTGATTCTTCCCATGTTGCCCCTCTCTTCGCTGGCCAGTTCTACTCCGGCGTCTGTTACTACGAGTTATTTGAATTTGCTAAAACTTCACTTTACTGAAGCCGCTCATCATACTACCTGTTTCTGAAGGAAGTACCTGCAAAAATTGTTAGAAAATATGGTGCGGTGTGTGCAGGTGGAACCTGACCATGCAAAGAACAAGGAGGAGGTGAGTTACGAACTAGAGAGACATGCTCTCTCATATCATACTCATCATCGGTGTCCCCACCAGCAGCGACTTTCGTAGGAATGTCCGTGGGCACCAGGTCATTTTAAGGGATTGTCATATAGAGATTTTTCGCGCCTAAATGCAGTTGAGACATGACAAGCGATACAATTCTTTATTTTCTGTAAACACAAACAATAAAAGTAAAACATTAAATTAAAAGCTCCTGGGTTGCCTCCCATGCAGGGCTCTGTTTAACGTTGATAGCTCGACGGTTAGGAGTGTTAATCTTCAGTTTCCATGGCCATTTATCAAGCCATCTCACATATCCCTCACCTTTTCTTTTCTTCCTTCTGTGGGGTGGTTCATTCTTTTGAACTTGTGGTGGTGGTTCTGGATCTATCATAAGTATCAGCTTTTCAAGTTTGGGCTTAGCTATTTCATCCACCATCTCAAAGTCTAACCTTACCCTCTTAGCAATAATGATTTCCCTAGTTTCATGGTCCTCTAATTTTCTCTTTTGGTGCAGGACCTCAGACCAAGGTGCATCGGTGTGGATATTTTCCAATACCTCCGCATACGTTTTGGATTGGGGTTCTACCTTAGCTTCCACAAACCTTTGCGAGAAAGGAATTAGTGAGGTATATGGAGGAGGAACGACATTAGGTGCTTCCTTCGCTACCTCTTCGACAACCTCCCTTTCGGATGGTGTCGATGGATTTTTCTCAATCTCTACTCTCTTCTCACCGGAACTCTCCTCAACCTCATTATCACTCTCCTCAACCTCATTATCACTCTCCTCGGGATTCTCGATTTGTTTTTCATTAATGGTTGTTAAAACATCCACATGCTCCTCAGGGTAAGGTCCTATAGGTGTCTGTGCAAGCAAGGAGATTTGAGTCTCCAACGCCTCAGTGTGAGTCGTGAGGGACTCGACCATAGTGTTTATCTGCCTAAGGTTTTCATAAGTATTGAGATGTTGTCTTGTAAGCTCTTCATTCTGGAGAGTTTGTGTCTCCACAAAGCGCTCCATAATAGATTCTAGCCTAGAATTAGTTGTTGTTTCAATGAAATCCTCCATTAATGTTTCGAGGTTGGAGTTAACAGATTCTTGTGGTTCCTCGAAATATTGGGAATTGTGATCGTAAAGGAAATTTGGGTGCGGTTCCTCGCGATATTGGGAATGAGTCAGTGTCGCATTGAAATCCTGCATTAATATTTCTAGGTTGGAATTATGAGATTCTTGCGACTCCACAAAATGTTGGGATTGGTAGTTCCAGAGGCAATTTGGGTAAGAATGAGTTAGTGATGCATTGAAATTCTCCATTTGTATTTCAAGGTTGGAATTATGGGATTCTTGTGATTCCTCGAAATACTGGGAGTGGTGATTGTAGAAAAAAATTGGGTGATACATAGTAATGAGTGCCTTAGTCTATACGGTGCAACAACGGAATAACAATATTGACTGTTGGTCCCCGGAAACGGCGCCAAAAACTTGATGCCTCCGCAGGTGCACGGAAATATCGAAGTAATATAAAAGATTGTCGAACCCACAGAGACCAATGTCAACCTACTATAATCTATCGTCGCTTTGTAAAGCTAAGGCTAATGATATTAGATAAAAGGGAAACTAATACTAAAACTAAAATAAGACTAAGAAAATATAACAGAAAAGAGAGACCGCAATGTGGTTTTCGTGTACCTCAGGTGCTCTGTAATCGGTTGGCGTTAATTTACTTACGTTCTGTAGAAAATATTGGTCGAAAGACCTCGCCTCACACTCTCGCGTTATTGACTAAAGCCACATCTCCTAACCACAGGATTTTGCTCTCGCTCGCCCGTTTTAATTAGAAAACATATTTTGAAAATCAATTAGATCCTAATCGATACCTAAAGCGCTCTCGCTGTTTTTAGGATCAATGTCTAGCTTTCACTATCCGGTTCGACCCCCACGCTCTCGCAGTGCCGACTCTAACCTTTACTTGCTTCTCACTCTTGTGACGAAACAGTGTTAAATAACCTCTCACTCTCGTGACAAAGCTATTTAAATTAAACTTGAAAACAAAGACCAAAACATAATTGATTACAAGTTAACGCCAATTTCATTACCGAGTCCCTTCAGAACGACGGTCCTCACATACCGGACTCTAAACTATTTAACCGAACATGGAATTAAATGAAAATGACATAGACATGGTAAATATAATCAATGGCCGCATGCCTAAACAATTATGAAATGCAATAACAATAATAATAATAATAATAATAAAGTGATAAAATAAAGAACCTGTAAATACGAGAAAATAAATAGAGACTTGAAGTAAACCGAGCTGGAAATAACTTCAATAAAATGATGGCAAGATTGTTGATCCAAGCAGTTACACAGATTACAGGCCTAAAAACTAATGAGGGAGTAATTCCTCGAAGTGAGAAAATACTCCTTTTACAATTGTAATTTTCTGCCTAAAACTACGAACAGCGCTTTCGCGTAAAATACTTGGATCCCCCAACATGTAAAGAAAACTACTATATATAGAGTAACAATATGTCTGGTAACTCCCGAAGATCATGTGTGAGTCATGGAGAAAGTGGGAGAAAACCTTTCCAGTAGTGTTGTAGTGGGAGGTTACAAGACCAGACGTGGAGAGAAATAAGGAACGTCATTGAAATATTATGAGAAAACCAAGCAATGCCGGTCGCCATACGCCTTGTGACGAGGGTCACCACTAAAACTGCGTTACGGCCACCATGGACCAGTGACGATCGCCATGCATTTTGAGTGCAGAATCTTCATTTTGCTGTCAACTGTCTTCTTTTCTTCTCTTTCTTTCCTATTCTTTCTTCTTTTCTCTTCTTTTCTCATACAAGTTGGTCTAGATGAAATACCGGGAAATAAGCTTAAATACTTGCATAATAAAACATAAATCAAAGAAATTAATAAAAATCGCAACTAAAATTCATGCAAGTCAAGTCGAATATACGATACATTTTCGAGTTATCTACGACGCCAATTTGTTGAAACAGTATATGTGGGGGTGTTTCTATCGTATCCATAGAGATTGTGTATATTACCGTCGTTCACTAGTCAAGAGCGTTTCAAACTTTAATGTAACAAAGGTTTTTTTGTTTCGTTTCAAATCGTTTGCAATAAATTTAGAAATCAACGGTAAAAATATTGGTTTTAGGTTTTTGATAAAAACATGTTAAGATTAGATTTTGTTAATCCGTTTCATACACATCCGATTAATCAAGCATATGAACTTAGTTTCGACCAATACACTCGCGTATCCTCGCAAATAAGCTTATGTCTAAAGCAAATTCGTGAGTATCGTTGTTTAAATCTTTAGATGATGTCTCACGCTAACAATCGAAACAACAATCGTTAAGATAAAAGCAAATAATGAATCCCAAATCTATGTCTATAGTTTGGTTTTTAAGAGATGAAAATATTAGGTCATGATTTGTAAACTCTATGTCTAGAGTGATACAAACCATACATACATCATTAAGAACAAATAACTTCATATATATTGATCATAAACCTTGTTCATATACAAAAGATCAAAAGAAATACTTATGATCAAGATCAACTACATCTAACCTTAAC
Organism: Lathyrus tuberosus; assembly: GCA_022829125.1. Taxonomy (NCBI): domain Eukaryota; kingdom Viridiplantae; phylum Streptophyta; class Magnoliopsida; order Fabales; family Fabaceae; genus Lathyrus; species Lathyrus tuberosus. The sequence continues at coordinate 373,054 of JALAZF010000441.1, forward strand.
ACAAGAAGTGCTTAGCTACTCATTTTCATGGTAGATTGGATGACAAGTTTCAAGAGGAGATGAAAGAACATCCGAGTCGGATAATCGAGATTGGATGTGACTTCAGCTTCTCTATGTGAAAATTCACTCTTGCAAGATCAAAGTTCAGAAAAATATGTTTGGTGTGAAAATATCAAGTTATGATCCCAAGAAAAAGTAAAAATCTATTTATAATACATTTGGGATCTGCTACATTCGCACTGCGAGTGAATCATTCGCCTAGCGAATAAAAGAAAATGGCACCTTAAGTGCCTCTGAGAGTCAAACCGCCCCAGGCTGTCTTCGCGGGTTCGCATTGTGAACTATTCATTCGCAAAGTGAACCATTCACCAAAACCTTCGCAAAGCGAATTTTGGGTCCTTTTTCCACTACCTCCATTCGCCAGGTACTTCGCAAAGTGAGCTAACCAGCGAACATTCGCTGGGAGTTCGCAAAGTGAACTTTAGGTTCTTTTCCCTCTGCCACATTCTGGAGCTATTCGCTGGAAGACTCGCTGCTGTTCGCAAAGCGAACCTTCGCTAGCTCATTCGCCAGAGTTCGCAAAGCGAACACTCTGTTGTTTTCCTCTTTCTTTAGTAGCTTATATCATCTCTTAGTGTCTCAATTCTTTGATCAATTAGTGCACTTTTCTGCACAATAACACACACATTACAAGCACCAAAGGTATAAATACAATGCATGAAGAACAACAACAATTCACTCCTAAAATCCACAATTAAACATAGAAAAGTGTTGAAAAATGCCAAGGATCATATACAAATATATAGCATGCTTGACATCTAATAACGCTCTTGTGGCAAGTCACATATATCTTTAGGAAAAATATCTTTGAAAAACACACATCAACAATACCTGACTTTTCTCCCTCAAAGACATCTCAACTTGACTGGCAGGAAGGAATCTCGAATACACATCCACTTCAGTTTCAGAACAACTACATAACTTTAATATCACCTGAACCCTTACAATCAACATCTTGCTGCACTAACTCTTCACACCTGCAGCAACACAGAGAAACAAAAGCTTCTCCTCCACTTGTTTCAATCCCGCTCTTGCTAAAAAGCAGTAATAAATTTACAAAGCGATAATAGATCACAGTAGGTTAAAATTGGTCTTTGTGGGTTCGACATTTTTATACTATAATTGGAATTTCCATGAACTTGCGGATACACATCAATATCCTTTGAAAATGAGACAAAATTGTATCAGTAATCACATCAAGAGTAATAATTTTTTTCCTGTAAGTAAGAGTAGTCATCAAGTGGTCATAAGAACCTGGTAACGAGAAGAGCAAGATAATTGCCTTATCTTCGTCATTAATCTTCACTTAAAGTCGCACCATATCAGTGATTATGTTGTTGAACACGTTGACATATTGTTGCAAATCATATCCTTCATGCATATTTAGAATCTATAGTTGATATTTCATGAACAATATTTTCATTAGCCTCTTTGACATATATTGACTCTCCAGTTTGTTCCAAACCTCCTTCGGAGTCGTCAAGTCCAAGATAAGATACATCACCTCATCTGAAACACATAGGCAAATTGTAACACCCCAAATCTGTAAGAATATTTATTTAATTTATTTAAATATAATATTCGTGAATTTTTGTGAATTTTGGTGGTTTGTGTTGATGTTGGTATTTTGTGGAGTTTTGGTTATTTATTTAAATAATAGTAGATAATATGGAATATATTAGTATTATTATTAATTTAAATAATATTAGAAGGATTAAGGGCAAATTGGACTTTTAAGGAGGAGTTAGTGAGGGTAATATTGGGAAAGCCCATTTTAGAAGCCCAAAGGTTATGTTTAACAAAAAGGAGAATTTGAGAGGAATAAGATTCATTTTTTGTTAGAACGTGAAAAGAAAGGAAAAGACCAGAGCTCTGAGGAAAGAGGGAAAATCCTAGGATTCGAGAAGGTTTCCAAGAACTCAAGAAAGAAAGCTTGGAATCGACAATCTAAGGTATGAGGAGTATTGCCTTTCATTGTTTTCGATATAGGAATTCGATGTGTTTAAAGATGATTTTTAAGGTTTATGTGAGTTTGTGGGTTTAGGAGTAAATTGATTATTTATGGCATTTTTGTGGATTGATTATTAAGGGTTGAATTGAATCGGATAAAAGTAGGCCTTCGAGACTAATTTCTCTGTTGATGTTGTTTTGACCTTGAAGGGGAAGGGGTTTATGGGAGTTGTGAAGGTATTTGAAATTGTGAAGGTTTATGTGGAATTGAAGCTTAGGATAGTGTAATGAGTCGGCCTAATAGTCGTAGGTTTTGTGTCCTTGTTGCCTTAATGCCTTAGGGATGTTTTGGGGATGTTTTTGGGGTAAATGAGGCTGGAATCGTATGAGTTTTTGGGTCTGATATGCTACTGATGCGTAGCTGCGATTTCAGGAAATCGCATGTTCACAAAGCGAATGAATCCTTCGCACGGCGAACATTTTCCCCAGACTCGCTGGGCGAATAGCGCAGCGAATGCGCGATAATGTTGTTTTGTGATACTGGACTGGAATTTGGAAGTGACTTTTAGTTTGCAAGGAGAACTTCCCATCGAATAGCTCACTAGGAGAATGAGGGTGGCAAGGAGAACATAATGGGATTTCTCTGGTTTTTGTATGGAGTTTGGGGGTTTGCTGGAAGCTCGCAAAGCGAACATCCTAGCGAATGGGTTCACACGACGAACTTTGTAGCGAACGTCTGCTATTCGCGAATTTGTTTTGTGATTTCTGTGTTGTCTTGGTGTTTTGAGTTGTGATTATTCAGATGATTTACCATGATGTTATTGATGATTTTGAGGTGATGATTTCATGATGTTTTAATGATATGATTAACATGAGATTTTGATGAATGATGATGCATGTGATGACTTTTATTGATGATGATGATAATGATGTTGTGTATCATGCATTCATAGCATTTCAGACTTCCGTCTACGGTGGCTTCAATCCCATTGTGTGGATGTGAGGTAATTTTGACGTGCTCCGGTTCTTGTGTAGATTCGATCCTAATGACGGGGATCTTTGGAGGGTGATGGCCTAGTGTCCATCGACTTTGACGAATTGGTACCACATGCACGAGTCTTGGTATGCATTGCATTTATTTGGTATTGATGTGATTTACGATATTGTGATTTTGAATATTTTCCTTTGTGATGACCCTGATGACGCCATTTTATGTATATCTTGTTTTTATATTGATTATAATGAATTGTGATTACTCACTCTACATGTTTGAATGTTGCATCCACGTGGGTAACGTGCAGATGATCAGGCTTAGCTGTGGATGCCTTCGAGGACTTTTGGAGTTTATTTGCTTTTGGTCGATATAGAGGGTCTTGCTCTGATATTGTAACATCGGGTTGGGTCGTTGAGTCGAACCATGTTAAGTTGTTATTATTTGACTATTATGGCTTTTAATGAAAACCCTTTTGATTTTGGATTATTGTGGTTTTGGTGGTTCCGCTGCTATTTGATGGCTTTTTGATTATTTTGAGGAAAACTCGTTGTTTACGGAGCAAATGTTTTATTTTGAGTTTATTGAGAAATGTGCACCCTTCTGAGGTGATTTTTACTCTGATAATTTGTGTATTTTGCCGTGTATATTCGTGGGGTAGAAAAGGGTGTTACACAAATCAATCATGCAATCTTTCTCCTTCATATATGCCTAATCGGTATCTTCGATGTCGTTTGGTTTAATCTCACGCGGCGCTTTCGACAAACTTTGTTAATCCAACAAATCTTTAACCCTTACCTATCCCATCGAACCTTATTACTTCGAGTTTTGCACCAGGGTTAATCATCATCTCATTCAATTTGTTAGAATAGCAACAAGTATAGACAATTAAATATAAACGAAAGTAAAAGAAAATTAACATGATTGATCTTTATTAATGCAATATGGCCAATGGTGTCTACCTCTGTTATTATAGAGAAACTATAGTTCCCTTTCTTTTTGTCTTATGAATTATGCTTCCACTATTACAAGGCATATAAATATATATAGGGAACGTATCATATGAGAACATGAGAATGAATCTGAATCATTAAATTTTTAAATAAATAGTGGAGATTATGTGTCCGTATTTTCTCTCTCCTCCATCATTTATTTTAATAATGGAAGAGAGAGAAAAACAAAAACCACATATAATCTACACCATTTATTTTAAAATCTAATGATTCAGATTCATTCTCGTTTTCTTATGTAAAATAATATTCTCATAGAATATGAACCCTATATATATATATATATATATATATATATATATATATATATATATATATATATATATATATATATATATATATATATTACTAGGTTTCAATATACTAACCCTTATAAGAAAATCTAATGTTATTAGTTTCCTTTTATATTTTGTATGACTTAGGAAATTACAAATTATATATAATTAGAATTCATATCTAAATATTTATAATTAATACTGATAATTATTTCATTATTTATAATTATTAAGGCTTTACTATTTATAAAGGAATAGAAATGAAAGAAGGCATCAAGTTAGAATTTGTTTTGATATGTTATTAATATCTCTTTAATCTTGAAACGTGACTTTTTTTCTTTTAATTCTCTCGTCTTGTTAATTAAAAAAAAATTCAGATCAGTAGTAAGTAGTAACTACTGCAACAGTAGTTGGTTAATTCATTTTTCTTCGTTACGCACGAGTATTGTGCAATCTTGTTTCGATCACTTCATCTCGATATTCATTGTTTTCACATGAAAAAGAGAACTTCTTATGTGTTTGTTTTAACGACAAAAATTATGTCGGTTGGGAGTTTCAATTTAAGATGTACATAAAAGGAAAAGGTGTCTGGGGCCATGTTGATGGTACTTCAACACCTCCAACTGAGAAAATTGCACCGGAGGCATGACAAACAAAGGATGATCAAATTATATCTTGGATGCTCGCGTCCATCGAACCTCGCATGGTTAATAATCTGCGTTCCTATTCTACTACTAAAATTATGTGGGGATTACCTGAAGCTCATTTACAACCAAAACAATGCTCCCAAAAGATTTAAGTTGGAGCTTGACATAACTAATTATCGTCGAAGCAATCTTTCGGTTTAAGATTATTATTCTAGGTTCCTTAATCTATGGGCTGAACACTCAGCTATTTAACCTACTAATCTTTCTGGTGCCTCGCTCACTGTCGTTCAAACTGTTTATGAAGTCTGCAAGCGGGATTAATTTCTAATGAAACTTTAACTGAAATATGAAGTTGTACATGTTGGACTACTAAATAGATCTCCACCTCCTTCTTTAGATATGTGTCTTGGAGAACTACTGCGGGAGGAAGAACGTCTATTAACTCAAGGGGTCATGTCAAACAACAATACTATTACAGATGTCATTTTTGTGGCCTATTATGCCCAAAGCATAAGGAAATCACGTGATATGAAGAAATTTCAATGTTTTTCGTGCAAGCAGTTTGGCCACATTGCTCGCAACTGTAACAAGAAATTATGCAACTACTGTAAGCAACATGGTCACATAAATGCAGAATTTCTGAAGGGGCCATCAAAGAGGCTAATGGCGGCCTTTCATTCCACTACTGTTTCCTTTGGTCTGACATATGCTCATTCTGCCTCCAACAGTGCTTCTGCAAATACATTGACTCTAGAAAGTGTGCAACAAATGGTACTCTCTGCCCTCTCTGGCTTAGGCATCTAAGATAATTCTAATACTGCCTCTCCACCTAGGTTTATTGATTATGGAGCCGCTAATCACATGACCGACTCCCTTGAAAATTTGTATAATATTCACATATATAACGACACCCAAAACATTCAGATTGTAAATGGTAATACTCTTCTTATTAGTGTTGTTGGAGACATTAACTCCTCTTTGCGGGATGTGTTTGTATCCATTAGGCTTATTTTAAATTTAATTTCAGTTGGACAATTGGTGGATAATAATTGTCATGTTAATTTCTCCCGTTGTTTTGTGCAGGACCACGTAAAAGTGATCGCGAGGGGGCCTAAAGTGGGTCGATTGTTTCCTCTCTAGTTTAATTCTAGTAATGTTTCTTTTGCCTTTAATAATGTTCCTCATCAATATAAGGATTGACATAGAAAGTTGGGTCACCCAAATTCTGTAGTTTTCTCTCATTTAATAAAAAAAAATGGATTGATGGGAAACAAAACAGTTATGTCTAATTCTTCCATTCCTTGTGCTGTTTACAAACTTAGTAAAAGTAAACAACACAAGTTTAATTTATTTTAATGTGTTTTCATAATTAAGTTTGTTTCTAGCTTTATTTTATTTTCGCATCTTATTTTTAGCATTAATAGTTATTTGATACTTGTTCACTATGCAGACCATAATTGGAGCTATGAGAATCGGATTGACGCGTTCTAATAGGAGTTGGAAGGCTAAGAAAAAGAGCTACAAGTTTCGTGTTAAGGTCGAGAGCTGATTTGGAGTGAAACAGTGTCGAATAATTCGTTGAAGTTTCAGACTTTAGAAATATTTTGTTTTAGGCCGTGTTTTTTTTTATGTTTTTCGACCCAGTTTGGTTAGAAACCGAATTTGATGCTACCCTATACCTAGCAGCAGCCGCACTACTTCTCATTACCTTCTTTTCTCTGTTCACGAATAATTCTTTTTGCTTTTATACGATTTCATATGGAGAGTTAAATCCCTTCGTAGTTAATCTGCTGTATTCAGGTTTCGAAACCTTGAGATTATTATAATTTGCAATATAATTTATGTTTCCTTCAACTCTATTGAATGATTATTGTTTGCTTAATTCGATTTATCATAGGGTAGTTTTTTTGGTTCGATTGATGCATGTTCCCTAAATTTGATTGCTTGTTATCGTTTACTTAATTCGTCAATTCGCTTTATTCTTAACCAAGTGCTTAATTCATTCACGCTTGTTGATTGATTTGTGATCGAAAAATAGGAACCATAATTCTTATAATTGCATTCACGCTTGTTGATTGATTTTGTGATCGAACAGGAATAGATAATCCGCTTAGGAATTGCGAGTTTATAATAGTTGATGATAGGTAGGAATTGAATCAGTAGATTAACTCTTTAATCGTAACTGTAATCACTTATTTTCCTTATTTTTGTTATCGAAACATATTCCGAAACCCCCCCCTAAATAGTTTATTTAGTTGGTTAGTTTTGCCAAGAGTCCTTGTGATACGACATCCAAGTGTCGCTTCATGTTATAACTTTTTCTAAACTTGTTTTTGACCCGTGTGCGACAGCGGATCAGGCATAATTTGTCCATGTACATTTATGGTATATAGTCTTAATAAAAAAGGATTCTTGTGTTATGCACATCGTATCCATATTTCTCGTAATGTGATTTTCTTTGATCATCAATTTTTCTCGTGTCTTTCCCCTAATTCTTATGATGTTTATATTATTCCCAACTTTTAAGAGGTCTCTTGGTCAATAGAGGAATTTAAACCCATACATATATATGCTAGACACTCCCCGCCACTTCTCGACACTGATCCTCCACCTTAACCCGTGCTAGAACCACTGCGGAAAGCCACAAGAGAGTCTCACCTCCCAAATAAGTATGGTTTCTGGCATACTTCTTTTACTATAACTTTATCTACTATAGTTGTTCCTACATGTTATTCACAGGAAATTAAAGACCCGTGTTGGGGGAAAGCAATGCAAGAGGAACTACATGCTCTTTAGGATAATTTTACTTGGGAGACTGTCTCTTGTTCACCTAGTGTGAAACCCATAGGTTGGAAATGGGTGTATTTTGTGAAGTTGAATTCTGATGGTTTTCTCAATCTTACAAGGCTTACTTGGTTGCTTTGGGAAACAAACAATTGGATAGACTAGGATGAGACGTTTGCTCATGTAGCTAAGATGACTACCATTAGAATAATGCTTTTTATTCTTGCTTCTGCAAGCTGGTCTCTTCATCAAATAGATGTGGAGATTACATTTCTTCATGGGGACCTTGAAGAAAATATTTACATGACTTATCCTCAGGGTCTATTTTCATCCTCTCTAGGTGTTTGCAAGCTCAAACGCTCTTTATATGGTCTGCGACAAGCTCCTCGGGCATGGTATGGAAATATTTGACCTACTCTTCTTGGATTTTCTTTTACTCAAAGTCAATATGACTCCTCATTATTCATCCATAGCACGACTATTATAATTGTGCCTCTTCATATTTACGTTGATGACATGGTCATTACTGGTTCTGATCAAGTGGCCATACAATAACTTAAACAACAACTTCAAGCCTCGTTTAAGATGAAAGATCTTGGTTTCCTGCATTATTCCTTGTGTCTTGAGGTTCATTCTAATTCCAATGGTATTTTTCTTCATCAATACAAGTATACTACATATCTGATCTCCTTGGCGGGGCTCTAATCTGCTGCTCTAGTGGATACTCCTCTTGAGGTTAACGCCAAATATCATCGTGCTGAGGGTGATCTTTTCCCCATTCTACTTTTATACCGTCAACTAGCGGGGACTCTTAATTATCTAAGCATTACTCACCCTGACATCTTATTTGCAGTCCAACATATCATTCAATTTATGCACACTCCTCGACACCTTCAGTCAGCTGCTATTCATTACTTGAAAAGTAGCTTTCACTGTGGCCTCTTCTTTCCTATTGGATCATTCCTTAATTTGGTTGGCTATAGAGATGCTGATTGTGCAGGTTGTCTTGATACTCGACTATCTGTCACTGGTTAGTGCATGTTTCTTGGTTCTGCATTAATTTCTTGGAAAAGTAAAAAACAAGCACAAGTTTCCAAGTCCTCAATTGAATCTGAACATCGAGCTATGTCAATAGCCTGTTCAAAAATTATTTGGCTTTGTGGTCTTCTAGCTGAGCTTGGTTTCTCTCAACAAACAACAAAACCTCTCCATGCTGACAATACTAATGCTATATATTCAAATTGTTGTTAATGAGTTTTTTATGAACATGCTAAACATATTGAGGTGGATTGCCATTCCATCTGGGAAGCCTTTGAGAATCACACTATATCTCTTCCGCATGTCACCTCACAACTTCAGCTTGCTGATATATTCACCAAGGCATTTCCTTTTTCTCGACATCAATTTCTCATTAGCAAATTTATGATGCTTGACCAGCCGCATCAATTTGAAGGAATGTCAATAAGAAAATCTGAGGTTATTAGTTTACCTTTATATTTTGTATAACTTAAGAAATTACTAATTGTATATAATTTGAACTCAAATCAAAATATTTGTAATTAGTAGTGATAATTATGTAATTATTTGTAATTATTAAGACTATACTAGAAATGAAAGAATGCTTCGAGTTAGAATTTGTTTTGACAACACTAATCCCAAGTTATCCACAACAAACAGTTATATCTATCTATAATAATATCTACGAGAAGAGTTATCTATGACATATATAAAGTCAAAATTTATTTTTTGTGTAACCAATTTTTCTACCAATTTTACCCTTTCTTATGTGTAACTTGCACAATATCTTCCATTGAAATTATTATTATTATCTTTCACATAATTTCTTATTATTAACTTCTTACATAACTTTCTACTATTAACTTCTTACCTAACTTTTATTTAAAATTAATATTAAATAAAAAATATCATTTATATTTTAATGTATGCACTAAAAAGGCGGATACACGGATACGCGAGTAGTTAATTATACAAATAATAATCTCCACTATATGAGATATACTCAACCATTTTTTTTAATTTGTGCAAAAGGCTCAAATTAATCGCTCATTTTATGATTGGAATTATATAATTTGAAATATATTCTATAACCTGCTTTTCTTAACTCTACAACATTTTTCATACCCGAATGCACAAGACTTAATTTATAGTCATAGAGATTTACCAATTACCACATCTCTTAGTTGAAAATTAAATGACTGTTTCGTTCTTTAAATGATCAATTGCAACATTTTTATCATATCTGCTTCAACACTTTTTAAGAAGTCGTGGTCGAATTGGCTCGTGTCTGATTTAGTTTCTGCATAGAAGTATTTTCTTTCTGTTATGCTAAGACAGAATCAATAAATAAACAGTCATATAGGCACAAGATGCGAAAGATTAAAAGTAAAGGAAATTCAATTTGACACATTTCCTCTCTTGTTTATTAGGTATTATATCTGTCATTTTATGAATTCGATGTATAAATAGCATTCTTGTGATAAAAGAAATTTCAAAGTTGTGTCTATCGAATTATTTATATGTTGTTATGCATTTTATAACATGGAAGTGTAAAAGGAAAATTTTGCATTAATCATAATCCTAATAACTAAAAAAATTCTCATGTCAATTTAATGTGTTAAAAGAAATATTCTGATGATGCCAATCTTTTAACACCCAACCAATTCGCACCAGACCGGAGACCTGCAGATGCCCGCATTAGGCCAAAACAACTCTGAGGATAAGCCGTAGCAGATCAAAATAGTAGTGTAAATAGCCTGAAGCAAACCAAAACAACATTGGACTTAACTGGTTGCTGCAAACCAAAAACTGCAGAGCAAACCATTAGACTTAACTGGCTGCTGCAAACCAAAAACTGCAGAGCAAACCATTAGACTTAACTGGCTGCTGCAAACCAAAAACTGCAGAGCACACCCATCATGACTATACTCTCTGAAACCAGACTGCGACATAATACGATGACTAAACCCCATATTTTAGTCCTATGAATCACACATGCAAACATGAACATTACACAATTTGCATGGATACAAAATTAAACAATACAATGGAACCACCTTTTCAGGGAAACCAAACAAATGTAGCAGTAATTGTGCTCAGCCAATCCTATTCCAGATCAATTTTAGCGAGCACCATATAACTTCACCAGAACCAGCACACTCTAAACTCAATACAAGTTTCAAACATGCATGAATTTTAGACCATATCACTATGTCTGAGTAAAGAAAAACATCAAAATTTAAAACTTCATATAAAAATCTTACTATATTTAAATGATTATCATTGACAAAATGACAATTAAATACATATTTGTAAGTTGGTATTTTAAAAAATCAAGTCTAAAAACAAATCTAAAAACAAAAAATATTTCATATTTAAGAATCAAAACTTCAGTCGAAGTACAGGAGAGCAATCATCTTTTTCTAATGATGGATTTGATGAAAGCATTGAGATCTTCATAGCATCAACATTCACTTTATCACAACCTCTCAAATAGATCTCCTCCAGTTTTCTGCATTTTTCAACCACACGCATCACTCCCTTTTCTGTGACATACTTACAACGTATTAGTAATAGTTTCAATAGTCCACAGCAGCTCTTTGAGATCTCATAGAGTGTTTTATCATTAACCCTTGTACCAGACAAGTTCAACACCTCTAGCTGGTGAACTCCAAAGTTCATTTTAAGTCGTCTCACTTCTTCACAATTAGTCAAGTAGAGATGTCTAACCTTACAACATTTACTTAGAACTTGGCAAATACTTTTTTCAGATATATCATAGCAATAACTCAAATCAAGAAGCTGCAAATTGGGAAGAATGGAAGCAAGCAATATGATGATATCATCGTTTAGAAATGAATTGTGAGCCAAATATAGAAACTTTAATTGAAGGTTGATATCAAAATCTTTCAAAGTATACGAATTTTCTAGACCTTCTCCCTCAATATGTATCCTTTCCATTGTTATCTCATCAAGTGAATGACAATTCTTAATGAATGCAAATAAAGTTGATTCTGTGAGTTTGAAACATTCACTAATATTTATGGATATCAAATCAGGAAGAAGCAAAGACAGTTGAGCAAATTGATGATCGGTTAGAAAACCAACCCCTTGAAGACCCAAATGTTGTATCCCGTGACATTTGGATAATAAAGCATAAATTCCACGGTAACTATAGCCGTTACAATTGTCAAGAACAAAAGTCTTCAAAGGAAGACTTTCTCTTGCAATAGAGCAAAGGAAATGATCGGAGATTCCAGAACGTCGAAACCTAAGAGAATTCAAACCCTTCATACTCACGAAGGAATCAATATAATGTGAAGTAATGTAGTTTGCATCCATTAGCAGAATCCAGGAAATAGATAAAGATTTCAATGTTGGTCTGTCACGGAGAGCCAAAGCAATGGCTGCATTGTCGAGATCATCATGGGAGCAGTCAAGATAACTAGAACCGAACCAGAGGTCAAGGAAATTAAGGTTGGAGAATCTATGGAAGAAATAAGGGAGATAAGAAAGATGTAGATGATCAATTTTCATGAAAAATATTAGACGGTTGGTGATGGAGAGAAATTGTTTAGAGACGAGAGAAAGGGATTTAAAATAGAGTTTATTTTTCTTTTTGGTTTCGGCGTTGTTGATGATGAAAGAGAAGACATGCTCCCAGCAATCATCTGGCAAGTAAAATTCAGATTCTGGAATTATAATTGAATTTGTAGAAGAAAGTGATTGTTGTGAAGATTTGATACAGGTTCTCTTTTTCTCCTTTTTCATAGATTTGAGGCAAGTTCTCTTCTTCTTCATCTTCATGTTCATAGATTTGAGGCAAGTTCTCTTCTTCTTCATGTTCATGATGTTGAGGAAGAAGTGTGATTTGTGAAAAAACAACTTGTTACTTTTCATATTGACGGACGATTTCACGTTGATGGATGAAGGAGAATAATGAAATAGGGGCGGCACTCACTAATTTAAAGGGTAAAGAATTTAGGTTACAAACGAATATATTTATACACCCTTAAAAAGGATTACGCCGCCACTAATTTTTCTTTTATATCTCTAACGCACGTGCCAAACCAGTTGGCACCCTAAATTTTCATTTGTTTTATTTTTAATTATATTTTTTGTTAATAATAAATTAATATTATAATAATTAAATAAATTATAAAATTATTGAACAATGGATTTAATGATAGTGCAATGTCAGTGTAAAAAAGTATTATACATACATTCAATCAAAATATTTTAAAGTGCCAAATCATTTAAATAATTTAAGAATTACAGGCTGACTTGGCGGAATACATAGTTGTCATTGGTTGATAGCGTAAAAATTGTTGGTGTACAAGGTGAAATAATGATGATGAAAAGAAGAGAATATATTATATTGAATGACAGCTACAAATGATAAGGATACAATTAAATTGGAATGACATCCACTATCCTATTTATAAGCTAAAACTAGGGTTACAAAAACAACAATAAAATACTAAAATACCCTCTAACAAACTTGGTCACCAAGTTTGTAAATATTAATTAAAATATAAATTATTTCTATTTCTAATACCATCCCTTAATTTATATTTCCTCAAAACTAACAACTCCAGTTCCATCCCTTAAGCGAAGGAATTGATCAGTCTTGATAGCCTTTGTCAGAACATCTGCCAACTGCTTCTGGGTACTACAGTGCAGAACTTCTAACACTCCATTCTGAACTTGACTTCTCAGATAGTGATACTTGGTCTCAATATGTTTGCTTCTCCCATGCAACACTGGGTTTCTGGCAAGATTGATTGCAGACTTGTTATCAATCATCAGCTTCAGAGGTTTGTCAACTTTGATCTTCAGATCCTCCAGCAAGTTCAGAATCCACACAGCTTGGCATGCAGTAATAGCACCTGCAATATATTCAGCTTCACAGGTTGATAGCGCAACAACAGGTTGTTTCTTCGAACACCAAGAAATAGAGCCTCCTAGAAACTTAAACAAGTATCCAGAAGTACTTCTTCTATCAACTCTGTCTCCACACCAATCAGAATCTGAATAACTCAGAAGTTCTGATTCACTCTTTCCTCCAGAAGGGAACAACACTCCATACTTCAGAGTTCCCTTGATATACCTCAGAATCCTGACAGCAGCTTGGTAATGGGACCACTTGGGTTTACTCATGAATCTACTAACCATTCCAACTGCATAGCAAATATCAGGTCTGGTATTACACAAATACCTCAGAGAACCAACCAACTGTTTGAAGGTTGTAGCATCCACATCCTCACCATCAGAATCAGAATCTAGTTTCTGATTCGTATCTGCAGGTGTGATAGCAGCCTTACAATTCTGCAGCTTAAATCTCTTCAGAAGTTCTCGTTCATACTTCAGCTGATGCAAAATGATACCTTTCTCAGAATATCTGAACTCCATCCCTAGAAAGTATGTCATTTTCCCGAGATCAGTCATTTCAAACTCATTCATCAGCACCTTCTTGAACTTCGCTAATTCTTGTTCAGAACTTCCGGTTAGCAGTATGTCATCAACGTACAAACACACCAGAATCATATTTCCTTCAGAAATATACTGAACATAAACACCATATTCCATCTCACATTTCTGAAAACCCTGCTTCTTGAAAAATGAATCAATCTTCTGATTCCAAGCTCTGGGCGCTTGCTTCAATCCATACAAGGCTTTATGTAATCTGTACACCATCCCTTCCTTATTCTCTTTCACAAATCCAGGAGGTTGTGACACATAAACTTCTTCTTCTAATGGACCGTTCAGAAATGCAGATTTCACATCTAAATGCATCAGAAGCCAATTCCTGTTAGCAGCTATTGCAATCACCAATCTGATTGTTTCATGTCTCGCTACAGGTGCAAACACTTCAGAATAATCCAGCCCAGGTTTCTGCAGAAATCCTCTTGCTACCAACCTCGCTTTGTATTTGCTAATTGATCCATCTGGCTTTAGCTTCTGCTTGAAAACCCATCTGACGCTGATGGCTTTCTTGTCCTTTGGAAGTTCTGTCAGCTTCCAAGTCTTGTTTCTCTCTATGGCCTCAAGTTCTTCTTTCATGGCCTTCAGCCAGAACTTCTGCTTGAGAGCCTCTTCTGTACTCACTGGTTCAGAGTCTACTAACATGGAACACTGAATAATTTCTCCTTCAGAATCTACTTCAGTGTCGTGCAACATGTCAAACTCTTCAAATCTTCTTGGAATGTTTCTGATTCTCTGTGGCCTCTGACCTCGTTCAGAACTTTCTCCGGATGCTTGAACCTCAGAAGTTCTGTCCTCAGAAGTTTCTCCTTCAGAACCTCTTGCTTCAGAAGTTGGACTTCCTCCAGAACTTTGACCACCTTCAGAATCTGGCATATTCCCAGAATCTGAATCACCACCAGAATCTTGATCATCATCAGAATCACCTTCATCTTCTGAGTCTCCTTCAGAGTCAGAATCACCATCAGTTTCAGAAATTCTTATTTCTGACCTTTCTTCAGAAGTTCTCACATCAGAATCAGATTGAGACTTATCCCAATTCCAAACTTCTGATTCCTTCACAATAACGTCTCTGCTGAACTCAACTTTATTAGTTTCTGGACAATAAAGCTTGTACGCACCCGTACTGTGGTACCCCACCAGTAACATTACTTTGCTTCTATCATCCAGCTTCTGTCTTCTAGCTTCTGGAACATGTTTGTAACAAACAGAACCAAACACCTTTAGATGACTAACACTTTGCTTTTCTCCCGTCCACTTCTGAATAGGAACTATTTCCTTCAGCTTCTTCGTTGGACATCTGTTGAGCACATATGCTGCGGTGGCAACAGCTTCTCCCCAGAAGTTCTGAGGAAGCTTCTTCTCCTTCAGCATGCTTCTCACCATATCAAGCAAAGTACGATTTCTTCTTTCAGCAAGACCATTGTGTTGAGGAGTGTAAGGAGCAGTAACCTCATGCTCAATTCCATTCTCCTCACAGAACTTCTGAAACTCTTTGGAGTTATACTCACCCCCACCATCGGTTCTGAGAATCTTCAGAGTCTGACCACTCTGATTCTGAACCTTCATTAGGAACTTCTTGAATTCAGCAAACACCTCGTGTTTGAACTTAATAAGGGATACCCATATCATTCTCGTGAATTCATCAACAAATGACACGAAGTATTTATTCCCTCCGAATGATTCTACTGGAAATGGACCACACACATCAGAATGTACTACTCCCAAGGCATGTTTTGCTCTTGGAGCAACTTCTGACGCAAATGGCAATCTTGGTTGCTTTCCTTCCATGCACACTTTGCATGACTTCTCAGGCTTCTTAATTGTAGGAATTCCATGTACCAGCTTCTTCGAATTCAGATGTTCTAAGCTTCTGAAATTTAGATGACCGAATCTTCTGTGCCACAGCTCACTTTCTTTCACAACACTTGTTGCACTAAGACATTCAGACTCAGAAGTTCTGACATTCACCTTAAATGTTCTATTCCTTCCCTGTTCTGACTCCATAATCAGCTTCTGATTACAGTCATACAGCTTCAGAAGATTGTCCTTCATGGTAACTGAAAAACCTTTCTCAATTAATTGTCCCACGCTCATCAGATTGGTTTTGATGCCAGGTACATACCACACATTCTGAATCAATGTTGTTTTCCCATTATTCAGAACAACTCTGACATTTCCCATACCTTCCGCGTTAAGATATTTGTCATCAGCACATCTGATCTTTGTCCTCTTCTCAGAATCAAAATCAACCAGCCATTTCTTATTTCCAGTAAGATGATTTGAGCAGCCAGTGTCCATATACCACCAGTCTGTCATATTCATATCATCAGATTCAGAAGCCATCAGTAGCACAGATTCATCATCAGAACTTCTGGCTATATTTGCTTCTTCTGACTTCCTTTCTTTGTTTGACCAACAATCTCTAGCAAAGTGACCAAACTTCTTGCAACAGTAACATTGGATCTTCTTCTTGTCATACTTCTCTTTTCCCTTCTGAGCATTCTTTTGCCTATCAGAAGTTGAAGTTTCTGACTTCTGACCACCATCAGATCTTCTCTGCTTCTTATCAGAAACTGCTTTCAGAGCCTGCTGCTCTACTTCCCTTTCAGAAGTTCTCTCAGTCAGACGCAACTCTTGCGCTTCTAGACTGCTTTACAGCTCTTCAATTCTCATGGTGCTCAGATCTTTAGAATGTTCTATTGCTACCACAATGTAATCAAACTGAGGAGTAAGGGATCTCAATACCTTCTCAATGATTACTTGTTCAGAAAGAGTTTCTCCACACGCCTTCATCTCATTAGTGATCAGAATCACTCTGGAGATGTACTCATAAATTTTCTCATTGTTCTTCATGTTCAGATTCTCGTACTGCTTACGTAGAGACTGAAGCTTCACCTTCTTCACTGATGCGTCACCACCGTAACATCTGACCAGTGTGTCCCACGCCGCCTTCGCCGTCGTAGAATCTGCAATCTTCTCAAACACATTCGCATCCACACACTGATGGATGTAGAACAATGCTTTCTGATCTTTCTTCCTTGTATCCTTCTGCGCGTTCTTCTGCTCCTCCGTCGCATCTGCTGCTACAGGAACATAACCGTCGGTGACAAGATGTAGAACATCTTGAGCACCGAACAGTACACGCATCTGAATCATCCAACGATTCCAGTTTTTGCCATCAAATACTGGAAGTTTGGTGTTCATGCCGCCGCCGCCGTTCATCATCTTCAACCTTCTTGTACAGTACACTCAGAATCTCACCGCACACAGTGTTTCCCAACCCACAAAATCACAAAAATTGTGATTCTAGTCAGAATTTCGTTCAAGATTCAACAAGAATCAAGAACCAAAATTCAATCACACAAGAAAATTCTCACGTTTTCACTCGTGTTTCCCGTTGATCCTAACCGGAGCTCTAGATACCAATTGTTGGTGTACAAGGTGAAATAATGATGATGAAAAGAAGAGAATATATTATATTGAATGACGGCTACAAATGATAAGGATACAATTAAATTGGAATGACATCCACTATCCTATTTATAAGCTAAAACTAGGGTTACAAAAACAACAATAAAATACTAAAATACCATCTAACAAACTTGGTCACCAAGTTTGTAAATATTAATTAAAATATAAATTATTTCTATATCTAATAAAAATAACTTACACCGTCAGTGCACCATCCTTTTTTTCTCGAACAATTTCAATAAATTATTTCATTTTAATAATTGTGTGGAATTCCTTTACACTTGGTGTGTTAATTTACTAAAAAAAATATTTTATTTTAATATTGAATTCAAATTAATTTGAAAATTTTAAAATAATAAAAAATTCACTTTCACCCATTTCATAAATGAAAAATAGATCATTTAATTGATTCTGTCTTAGCATAACAGAAAGAAAATACTTCTATGCAGAAACTAAATCAGACACGAGCCAATTCGACCTCGACTTCTTAAAAAGTGTTGAAGCAGATATGATAAAAATGTTGCAATTTATCATTTAATGAACGAAACAATCATTTAATTTTCAATTATGAGATGTGGTAATTGGTAAATCTTTGTGGCTATAAATTAAGTCTTGTGCATTCAGGTATAAAAAATGTTGTAATGTTAAGAAAAGCAGGTTACAGAATATATTTCAAATTATATAATTCCAATCACAAAATGAGCGATTAATTTGAGTCTTTTGCACAAATAAAAAAAATGGTTTAGTATATCTCATATAGTGGAGATTATTATTCGTATAATTGAGTACTAGCGCACAGACGGCCAAGATCGTGTCTGTCTATCCGTATTTTTAATCCATACGTTAAAATATAAACG
The DNA here is from genome assembly GCA_022829125.1 of Lathyrus tuberosus. Lineage (NCBI taxonomy): Eukaryota > Viridiplantae > Streptophyta > Magnoliopsida > Fabales > Fabaceae > Lathyrus > Lathyrus tuberosus. The sequence continues at coordinate 391,603 of JALAZF010000441.1, forward strand.
ATATTTTTTATTTAATATTAATTTAAAATGAAAGTTAGGTAAGAAGTTAATAGTAAAAAGTTATGTAAGAAGTTAATAATAAAAAGTTATGTGAAAGATAATAGTAATAGTTTCAATAGAAATTATTGTACAAATTACACATAAGAAAGAGTAAAATTGATAGAAAAATTGACTACACCAAAAACAAATTTTGACTTTATATATATTATAAATTATAGATAACTCATATTGTGGAGATTATTATAGATAGATATAACTGTTTGTTTGTTTTGGATAACTTGGGATTAGTGTTTTCAAAACAAATTCTAACTTGATGCATTCTTTCATTTCCAGTATAGTCTTAATAATTACAAATAATTATATAATTATCACTACTAATTACAAATATTTTGATTTGAGTTCTAATTATATACAATTAGTAATTTCTAAGTTATACAAAATATAATAGTAAGCTAATAACATTAGATTTTCTTATTGACATCCCCTCAAATTGATGCGGTTGGTCAAGCAGCATTAATTTGCTAACGAGAAATTGATGTCGAGAACGAGGAAATGTCTTGGTGAATATATTGGTAAGCTGAAGTTGTGAGGTTACATGCGGAAGAATAATAGTGTGATTCTCAAAGGCTTCCCAGATGGAATGACAATCCACCTCGATATGTTTAGTTTGTTCATAAAAAACTCACTAACAACAATGTGAATAGCATTAGTATTGTCAGCATAGAGAGGTGTTGTTGTTTGTTGAGAGAAACCAAGCTCAGCTAGAAGACCACAAAGCCAAATAATTTTCGAACAGGCTGTTGACATAGCTCGATATTCAGATTCAATGGAGGACTTGGAAACTCGTGCTTGTTTTTTAATTTTCCAAGAAATTAATGCATAACCAAGAAACATGCACTAACTAGTGACAGACAGTCGAGTATCAGGACAACCTGCACAATCAGCATCTCTATAGCCAACCAAATTAAGGGATGATCCAATAGGAAAGAAGAGGCCACAATGAGAGCTACCTTTTAAGTAACGAATAGCAGCCAAATGAAGGTGTCGAGGAGTGTGCATAAATTGAATGATATGTTGGACTGCAAACAAGATGTCAGGGTGAGTAATTCTTAGATAATTAAGACTCCCTGCTAGTTGACGGTATAAAGGTAGAATGGGAAAAAGATCACCCTCAGCACGATGATATTTGACGTTAACCTCAAGAGGAGTATCCACTGGAGCAGCAGTTTAGAGCCCCGCCAAGGAGATCAGATATGTAGTATACTTGTATTGATGAAGAAGAACAATCAACAAAAACAACATGCAACAAACGAGATAATGGGAAATATCTAACAATAGATGGAAGAAGAACAACAACTTAAGGTATGAAGCAGAAGATTCACGGATAATGGTGAAAACGAAGATTCACGGATAATTTTTCTTTTATATCTCTAACGCACGTGCCAAACCAGTTGGCACCCTAAATTCTCATTTGTTTTATTTTTAATTATATTTTTTGTTAATAATTAATTAATATTATAATAATTAAATAAATTATAAAATTATTCATTTCAAATTATAAAATTCAAATTAATTATTGAACAATGGGTTTAATGATAGTGTATTGTCAGTGTAAAAAAGTATTACACATACATCCAATCAAAATATTTTAAAGTGCCAAATGTAACACCCCCTTTCTATACCCCCAAATAATCACATTTAATCATTTAGGCACATATTAAAAATTTCGTCAGAGTATAATTATAAACATGGTATAAAAGAGATATGTCACATTATACTTTAAATTAAAACATACAACATCTGCTCAACAGTTGATATGCAACAATGGGGTAACTTTGCAACAGAGGAACTTAGTCCTTACACCCACATCTCAACATTTAGAATAACAGCGGAAAATCTAAACATTGAATAACAATAAACATATATACATATATACATACATCATCAAGTATTCTCCACCAACATCATTCATGTTTACATAAACATTCATCAACAAGATACATATACAAAGGTATCCCAAAAGAATCATAGCCATCCTAGCTACCCGGTGCTACATATCAGAGCCGACCGACCAAAAGAAAGAAGACACGCTCCACAAAAAGACCACCAGCATACCTACTCTGCAATGCCTCATAGAGCATTATAAAACAGCAGAAGGGTGAGAAATATTATCATAATAACAATGCATATAATTATATATCTTAACATAAAAATACTCATATTCCACATTCTCACCACAATTCATCATATCTCACTCATACACATCGCAATGTATACATATCTATTCAAACCAAGCATATACCTCATGCATATTTTCAGAATTCTTATCAATCCACATAAACATACACATATATGTTTATTCATCAAAGCACCATTTTAAAGATGATAAATGCAAATCATAGAGACCAACTCACGACTCTATGCAAATGCAATGCGGTACCGACTCAATCATCTCAAGTTTACTCAGGAACTCTGCTGGAACCATCGCTCGTTACATCACTGTAACTCCCCGTCGGGCATACGATGTTCCCCATCGCTCACACCTCTTATTTTTAAGGCACACGATCCAATCTGATCGCTCACACCTCTTATTTTTAAGGCACACGATCGCCTATACCCATCGCTCACACCTCTTATTTTTAAGGCACACGATCCATCTGATCGTTCACACCCCTTATTTTTAAGGCACACGATGTTATAGCGGATTCTCATAAGAATCCCTCAACACAAGAATGCACATCATTATGCTTCATACACAAATGACTCAAGACATTCTTGAAATGCATACATATTCACAATATATTCATGCATTCTTCTCATACAAGTACATACAATCTATATACATTCACATCAATGCACTATTGTATGGTTCACATCCAAACACACGTTCAAAACGGTAAAAGTCGCTAAATAACACTATTCCCGACTTTTCCGACTTATTTAATCGTATAACAATCTCCAAATCATCATAATAAGAAAAAGCATTTCATAAGCTTCCTAATGCATCAAATCACGCCTCAAACCGAACCATATATCAAAAGTTTTGCAGAAAACAAAATTACACGAACAGCACTGTTCGCTGGGCGAACCTCCCTCGCGAGCATTCTCTAGCTCCTTCGCTAGGTGAACATCCCTCACGAGCATTCGCTAGCTCCTTCGCTAGGCGAATGTTCCAGCGAACCAACTGTTAGATAAAAACAGACACAAAGTTCGCTAGGCGAACCAAGGCAGCAACTACCCACATTCAAAACACCCAAACTTCGTTAGGCGAACAACTCAGCGAACCTTCGCTGACCTTCGCCAACTGGTTCGCTAGGCGAACCCGCGAAAACCTCACTCGCCACCGCTTCGCCCCAGGTTCGCTAGGCTAACCAAGGAAAACCCAGAATTTTTCTGCGCTGTCAAAACCCCAAAAATCCATATTTTTCCAATCAAAACCTTTCCAAAACACCATATATCAATCAGAACCCAATACAATCATGGCAACCAATATTCTACCACATTTACGTCGATTTCCAACAGCGAAAACATCGATTTCTCAAAATCACTCTAAAATGGAAAACTATGAAAACACCACCAGCAATCCAATACACACATACATAATCATACATAATGATACACATTGATAAGATAATAAGATTTCACACCCTTACCCGATTAAATCGATTCCTAGAAGTTGTTTTTCTTGATTTTCCTCTTCTCCTTCTCTTTTTCTCCTCTTCCTCTTTCTTTCTCTCCTTTTTCTCTCTATTCTCCTTTCTATCTCTTTCTCTTCTATTTCCTCTTCTTATCTCTTTTTTTTTTCTTTTTCCTTTCTATTTTCCACTCAAATACAATTAATTCACTTTCTCACAAAATTCTACACTTAATCATTTTTCCAACAATTTTTACTAAATTTCTAACTTACTAATAATTGAGAAATGTCTAAAATATCCTCCATTCTAATTTTCCCCGAAAACTCTCAAAACGATCAAATAACATAACACGTCAACATAACATATTAACACACCAATTTCACAAATAAAATAATTTATCACCCAATTTAAATAAAAGACTCAACAAAATGGGAATAATTGGAATCGGGGCGTTACAACTCTCCCCGACTTTAGAAATTTTCGTCCTCGAAAATATTACCTGATTCAAACAACTCCGGATACGACTCTCGCATCCTACTCTCTAGCTCCCAAGTCATATCGCCTTCCGCAGCGCCTCCCCACGCTACTTTCACGAGTGCAATATCCTTGCCTCTTAGCTTCTTAACTTCGCGGTCCAAAATCCTATTCGGTAAAGTTTCAACCGTAAGGTTATCTCTCACTTCAACCTCGTCCATAGGAATAACATGTGACGGATCCGGAACATACTTCCGAAGTTGCGAAACATGGAATACGTCATGCAAGTTCGAAAGATTCGGAGGCAACGCCACACGGTAAGCCACAACACCAACTCATGCAGAAATCTGATACGGACCAATAAAACGAGAAGTCAATTTCTTCGACTTCAAAGCACGACCCACACCCGTAACCGACATAACTCTCAAAAACACATGGTCGCCTTCTTGAAACTCAAGATCTTTTCTTCTCTTGTCATGATAGCTCTTTTGTCTACTTTGTGAAGCTTTCATCTTTTCACGAATAAACTTCACTTTCTCCGTCGTTTGTTGTACCATCTCTGGTCCAACTATTGTCCTCTCACCGGTTTCATGCCAACACAAAGGTGTTCGACATCTTCGACCGTACAAAGCCTCAAATGGTGCCATACCTATACTTGAATGAAAACTGTTATTATAGGTGAACTCAATCAACGCCAAATAACTATCCCAAGCACCACCTTGCTCGAGCACACAAGCACGCAACAAATCCTCCAACGATTGAATTGTCCTCTCGGTTTGACCATCCGTTTGCGGATGATACGCCGAACTCAATCTTAGCTTAGAACCCAAAGCCTTTTGTAAACTCTCCCAAAACCTCGATGTGAATCTAGGATCTCTATCCGATACAATACTCTTAGGAACTCCATGCAACTTCACAACCGCAAGAATATAAATCTCGGCTAACCTCTCCAAAGGATAACTAATATCAATTGGAATGAAGTGAGCAGATTTAGTAAGCCTATCAACGATTACCCAAATGGCATTATGACCTCTTTGCGTATTCGGCAATCCCGTAACAAAATCCATCGATATACTATCCTATTTCCACTCCGGAATATCCAACGGTTGCATCAATCCACTAGGTTTTTGATGTTCCACCTTGGACTTTTGACAAGTTAAGCACGCATACACAAATTGAGCCACATCTCTCTTTAGCCCGGACCACCAAAAGATTTTCTTCAAATCTTGATACATTTTATTCGCTCCCGGATGAATACTTAAGTTACTTCGGTGTCTTTCTTCCAATATCATCTTTTTCAACTCCACATCATCGGGAATACAAATACGACCACGGAATCTCAAAACTCCAAAATTATCAACCTTGAAATCCTCATTCTCATTCATCAGCAAATCAACGAACTTCAAGTCCAGCTTTTGCCTTTCACATACGGTTGCAAGAAAATCATTCGTAACATGTAGCATACCAAGTCTCACACTTCTCGGCGTCATTTCACAAACCAAACTCAACTCTCTAAAACTCTCCAAAAGTTCCCATTCTCTCATCATCAATGAGGACATATGTAACGACTTCCGACTCAAAGCATCGGCCACCACGTTTGCCTTACCCGGATGGTAATTCAAACCAAAATCATAATCCTTCAAAAGCTCTAACCACCTCCTTTGTCTCATGTTTAATTTTTTTTGATCAAATAAATATTTCAAGCTTTTGTGATCACTAAAAAATTCGAATCTTGCTCCATAAAGATAGTGCCTCCAAATTTTCAAAACAAACACCACGACCGCTAACTCTAAGTCATGTGTAGGATAATTCTTTTCATGCACTCTCAATTGTCTTGAAGCATAAACCATAACTTTTCCATCTTGCATCAAAACACCACCTAAACCAACCAAGGAAGCATCACAATACACAACAAATGGTTCCGTCGGATTTGGCAAAATCAAGATCGGAGTCGTTGTCAACCTTCTTTTTAGCTCATTGAAACTCTCTTCACAATGAATATCCCAAATGAAAGCCTTTCCTTTACAAGTCAATTGCGTTAACGGAAGTGCCAACTTCGAAAATCCCTCAATAAACCTCCGATAATAACCCGCCAAGCCTAAAAAGCTTCGAATCTCCGTAACCGATCTAGGAGCCTCCCATAGCATCACCGCATCAATCTTGGATGGATCAACACTAATACCGCTACCGGAAATAACATGCCCAAGAAAACTTACTTCCGATAACCAAAACTCACATTTCGACAACTTAGCATACAATTGTTTCTCTTTCAAAATTTGTAACACAATCCTCAAATGCTCTTCATGCTCCTCTTGAGACTTAGAGTAAATCAAAATATCGTCGATGATCACAACCACAAAACAATCCAACTGTTCATGAAAAATACGATTCATGTATTCCATAAACACACCCGGCGCATTAGAAACCCCGAATGGCATCACGGAATATTCGTAATGACCATACCGTGTCCTAAAGGCCGTCTTTTGAATATCCTCCTCTTTCACATGAATCTGGTGATATCCCGATCTCAAATCAATCTTGCTAAAAACACACGCACCAACCAATTGGTCCAACAAATCCTCGATCCTTGGAAGCGGATACTTGTTCTTAATTGTCACCTTGTTCAATTGTCGATAATCAATGCATAACCGCATACTCCCATCCTTCTTCTTTACCAACAACACCGGAGCACCCCAAGGAGAAACACTTGGTCTTACAAATCTCTTGTCCAACAAGTCATTCAATTGCTTCTTCAATTCTACCAACTCCGATGCCGACATACGATACGGTGCCATCGAAATCGGTCTAGTACCCGGAACTAGATCAATAGAAAACTCAACTTCTCTTTTCGGCGGTACATCTGTAATATCTTCAGGAAACACCTCAGGAAAATCACATACAACAGGAAACACATCAAGTGACACTTGACTATTCACAGACAATGATGCAAATAACCCGAACAATTGAGCTTCGTCCGCTAAAAGTCTCTTCAACTCTGTAGTGGATAAGAAACTCTCTTCTTCATCCTCTTCCAAAGAAGGAAACCTCACTAACTTGTGATAACAATCTATATGAACTCTATTAAATTGCAACCAATTCATACCCAAGACCACATCCAACCCTTCCAACGGCAAACACACTAAGTCCATCTCAAAGTCTTTACCATAAATGGTTAAAGGACAACTCAAACAAACCAAAGAAGTAGTTACTGACCCCATTGCTGGAGTATCAATAACCATCTTACCATCCATCAGAGACAACACAATATTCAAACGATTCGCGCACTCAGACGAAATAAACGAATCAGTCGCTCCCGTATCAATAATAGCAACTAGAGGTGTACTATTAATAAAGCAAGTACCTTTAATCAAACGGTCTGCACTGGAAGTTTGAGTTCCCGCCAAAGAAAATACTTTCCCACCAGTTGGAGCTTTCTTCGGATTTGGACACTTCGTGCTAATGTGACCAGGTTCCCCACAATTAAAACATTTCACCACATTCCTTCTACAATCACTAGTAGCATGCCCAAGGCCTCCACAGTTAGAATATCGCGCCACTGTCTTCCCACACTCAAATGATTTATGACCCATTTCACCACACTTGTAACACTTAATGGGACCGGAACCTCCTCCTCCAGATCTCTTCTCAAAGTTTCCCCTATGCTTGCCCCTATCAGCGGGTGTCACATAAGGTCCACTTCTAGCTTGTTGTTTTCCCTTCCTCTCATTCAAACTTTTGTAATGTGTAGAACGAGCCTTGCTATCTTCCTCGAAGATTCTACAACATTTCGTCAAATCCGAAAACCTTCTTATCCTTTGATACCCCACAACTTGTTTAATCTCAGGACGCAAACCATTCTCATATTTAATACACTTTGAGAACTCAGCAGTAATCGCAGCATAATGAGGATGGAATTGAACCAACTCCACAAACTTAGCAGTATAGTCCACCACGGATATACTACCTTGTTTCAATTCAAGGAACTCCATCTCCTTCTTCCCTTTCACACTTTCAGGGTAATACTTCCTCAAGAACTCAGTACGAAATAAACCCCAAGTTATCTCTTCATCATCTACCTCAAGAACTTGACGCATACCGACCCACCAATCGTCGGCTTCTTCCTTCAGCATGTGAGACCCAAGCCTCACCTTATTCTCTTCCGCACAGTCCATGACTCTGAAGATTCTTTCAATCTCTTTCAACCAAAGTTGAGCACCATCGGGATCAAATCTTCCTTTGAAAACCGGCGGTTGATTCTTCCTGAACTCGTCATTAGCATTCACATTCGGCGCACCTTGCACCACCCTAGCCATTGCTTCCAAAGCATCAGCCATCGCATTGTCGTTTCTACCAGCCATATTATGATCATTCCCAAAAATGACAACAAAGTTAAATAACAGTTCAACCAACACAACAACAAGACAGACACAACTGACTCAACTCTGGCTCTGATACCACTTAATGTAACACCCCTTTTCTATACCCCCAAATAATCACATTTAATCATTTAGGCACATATTAAAAATTTCGTCAGAGTATAATTATAAACATGGTATAAAAGAGATATGTCACATTATACTTTAAATTAAAACATACAACACCTGCTCAACAGTTGATATGCAACAGTGGGGTAACTTTGCAACAGAGGAACTTAGTCCTTACACCCACATCTCAACATTTAGAATAACAGCGGAAAATCTAACCATTGAATAACAACAAACATATATACATATATACATACATCATCAAGTATTCTCCACCAACATCATTCATGTTTACATAAACATTCATCAACAAGATACATATACAAAGGTATCCCAAAAGAATCATAGCCATCCTAGCTACCCGGTGCTACATATCAGAGCCGACCGACAAAAAGAAAGAAGACACGCTCCACAAAAAGACCACCAGCATACCTACTCTACAATGCCTGATAGAGCATTATAAAATAGCAGAAGGGTGAGAAATATTATCATAATAACAATGCATATAATTATATATCTTAACATAAAAATACTCATATTCCACATTCTCACCATAATTCATCACATCTCACTCATACACATCGCAATGTATACATATCTATTCAAACCAAGCATATACCTCATGCATATTTTCACAATTCTTATCAATCCACATAAACATACACATATATGTTTATTCATCAAAGCACCATTTTAAAGATGATAAATGCAAATCATAGAGACCAACTCACGACTCTATGCAAATGCAATGCGGGTACCGACTCAATCATCTCAAGTTCACTCAGGAACTCTGCTGGAACCATCGCTCGTTACATCACTGTAACTCCCCGTCGGGCATACGATGTTCCCCATCGCTCACACCTCTTATTTTTAAGGCAGACGATGCAATCTGATCGCTCACACCTATTATTTTTAAGGCACACGATCGCCTATACCCATCGCTCACACCTCTTATTTTTAAGGCACACGATCCATCCGATCGCTCACACCCCTTATTTTTAAGGCACACGATGTTATAGCGGATTCTCATAAGAATCCCTCAACACAAGAATGCACATCATTATGCTTCACACGCAAATGACTCAAGACATTCTTGAAATTCATACATATTCACAATATATTCATGCATTCTTCTCATACAAGTACATACAATCTATATACATTCACATCAATGCACTATTGTATGGTTCACATCCAAACACACGTTCAAAACGGTAAAAGTCGCTAAATAACACTATTCCCGACTTTTCCTACTTATATAATCGTCTAAAAATCTCCAAATCATCATAATAAGAAAAATCATTTCATAAGCTTCCTAATGCATCAAACCACGCCTCAAACCGAACCAAAGATCAAAAGTTATGCAGAAAACAAAATTACACGAACAGCACTGTTCGCTGGGCGAACCTCCTTCGCGAGCATTCTCTAGCTTCTTTGCTAGGCGAACATCCCTCGCGAGCATTCGCTAGCTCCTTCACTAGGCGAATGTTCCAGCGAACCAACTGTTAGATAAAAACAGACACAAAGTTCGCTAGGCGAACCCCTTGGCGAACCAAGGCAGCAACTACCCACATTCAAAACACCCAAACTTCGCTAGGCGAACAACTCAGCGAACCTTCGCTGACCTTTGCCAACTGGTTCGCTAGGCGAACCCGCGAAAACCTCACTCGCCACCGCTTCGCCCTAGGTTCGCTAGGCAAACCAAGGAAAACCCAGAATTTTCCTGCGCTGTCAAAACCCCAAAAATCCATATTTTTCCAATCAAAACCTTTCCAAAACACCATATATCAATCAGAACCCAATACAATCATGGCAACCAATATTCTACCACATTTACGTCGATTTCCAACCGCGAAAACATCGATTTCTCAAAATCACTCTAAAATGGAAAACTATGAAAACACCACCAGCAATCCAATACACACATACATAATCATACATAATGATACACATTGATAAGATAATAAGATTTCACACCCTTACCCGATTAAATCGATTCCTAGAAGTTGTTTTTCTTGATTTTCCTCTTCTCCTTCTCTTTTTCTCCTCTTCCTCTTTCTTTCTCTCCTTTTTCTCTCTATTCTCCTTTCTATCTCTTTCTCTTCTATTTCCTCTTCTTATCTCTTTTTTTCTTCTTTTTCCTTTCTATTTTCCACTCAAATACAATTAATTCATTTTCTCACAAAATTCTACACTTAATCATTTTTCCAACAATTTTTACTAAATTTCTAACTTACTAATAATTGAGAAATGTCTAAAATATCCTCCATTCTAATTTTCCCCGAAAACTCTCAAAACGATCAAATAACATAACACGTCAACATAACATATTAACACACCAATTTCACAAATAAAATAATTTATCACCCAATTTAAATAAAAGACTCAACAAAATGGGAATAATTGGAATCGGGGCGTTACACCAAATCATTTAAATAATTTAAGATTTACAGGCTGATTGGTGGAATACATGGTTGTCATTGGTTGATAGTGTAAAAATAACTTACACTGTCAGTGCACCATCCCTTTTCTCTTGAACAATTTCAATAAATTATTTCATTTTAATAATTGTGTGGAATTCCTTTACACTTGGTGTGTTAATTTACTAAAAAAAATATTTTATTTTAATATTGAATTCAAATTACTTTGAAAATTTTAAAATAATAAAAAATTCTCTTTCACCCATTTCATAAATGAAAAATAGATCAATATAATAATAACCAAATCAATATATCTTTAAATCACATATTAATTACAGATTTAAAAATGTTGATTAATTATTATATTAATTTAAATTTATATCTTTTCAATAAAAAACCAATTATTTTTCTAAAATATTAAACAAATTTCCAAACATTAAGGAATTTTTATATCTGATTTTGTTATCAAACTCGAAATATTTAGGAAAGTTTATTTCCATAACCAATCCATGTTTATTTATTATCTTTTAAATCAATTGTTATAACATGCTTTATTTTTTGAAAAAAATATATCCATAAATAGATTTTGTTACCGTTTTTTAATTTGATAACCAATTTAGTTTGATAACTAGTTTTAAACTTAAAAATTCAATTTTTAAAATTAAATTTTAAAATTGATTAAACCACTTTTATAATAAGATAATAAAATTTTATGTATCTAATTATTAAATCCAATTGAATTTCTTTTTGATGATTTATAATATTATATATATATATATATATATATATATATATATATATATATATATATATATATATATATATATAATTCTTAACTCTTAGCTATTGGTTAGTGACGAAAGTTTAAATATGATTTCTAACGGTTCTAAAATTTGAAAAACATTGATGAATAATATCTTCATCTTCCTTGCCTTGTGTGTTCATCTCCACTTGTTTGATACTTTGAGAAATTACAAATATCATTTCAAGAGTATCCCACATTTCTTTGAAAATTTTGTAGCGATAAACATTGAAAAATTTACTATCATCTAGAGACATTAGTATAAAACTCTTGGTTTTGAAATTTATTTCAAAATTTCTCTTTTTGTTATTCCTTTTGATTAGCTGCATTATGCAAAATAACATGGAGTGTACAAGATGTTTTGGTGAAGAAAGGACACATGTGGGACACGATGTTTCAGCATGTGTGAAACATCTGACCCTTGTCAGTAAGTCAATGTTGTTGTTGTTGTTCTAAGTTATTTTTTCTGGATCTGTGCAACAAAATTTGTTGTTATCTTTTAGCAATGTGTTAATTAGATTTATTTGGCAAATTGAATACGATCAAATCCAATTAATTGGATATTTAAATTTGAATAAAAAAATCAAACCTTTTGTTGGAGATTTTTTGAAAAACAAATCTTCTAAAAATTTGGATGTGATCTCAAATCAAATGTTCATTAGAAAAAGCCCAGAAGTTGCATTAGTATTTAAGAAAATTTAAATCTAACGTTTGAAGAGTGTGTAAGTATTGAAGATCTTTGTGTTAGGGAGTCTTTTTTTGTGTTGATGTTTGTGATCCGCTCTAGCGTTCGCATTCATATCCAAAAGCATATATTTTGGTTTGATAGTTAAATTGTAATTCATCAAACAATATTCTATTTATTATATTGATCACTAGGGTTAGTGATTGAGAGAAAGTGAGAGGAAATATGTGGTACTAAGCGTAAAATTGATTATAACAATTCAGAAACATTATGGCACAAACGCCTAGGTCACATCTCTAAAAATAGAGTTGAGCGACTAGTGTCAGATGGAATTTTAGATTCCATTGACTTCACAAACTTTGATGGTTGTGTTGAATGCATCAAAGGAAAAATGACCAAAACAAAGAAATTTGATGCATATAGAGCTACAGATGTCTTAGAATCGATACATACATACATTAGTGGACCATTTCCAACACCTTCTTGGAATGGTCAACAATATTTTATATCATTCATAGACAATTCTTCTATATATGCATACATATTTCTTATACATGACAAGTCTCAGTCATTGGATGTGTTTAAATCGTTTAAGGCTAAAGTTGAGAATCAACTTGATAAAAGAATTAAGAAAGTCAAATTTGACTGTGACAATGAATATTACGGTAGATATGATGGTTTATCCAAGGCCTTTTGCCAAATACCTGGAGGAATGTGGAATCGTCCCACGGTACACCATGCCAGGATCTCCTAACATAAACGGTGTTGCTGAAAGACGAAATAAGACTCTTAAGGATATGGTAAGGAGTATGATTTGTCATTCTACCTTGCCAGAGTCACTCTGGGAAGAGACGCTAAAGACTGCAGCTTATATTCTAAATATAGTACTAACAAAAGCAGCTGCCAAAACACCTTATAAGCTTTGGACTGGGCGAAAGCCTAGTCTCAAACATTTTCATGTGGGGGGATGTCCAGCTGAGGCAATGCCTTATAAGTCAAATGAAAAGAAATTGGGCGAAAGCCTAGTCTCAAACATTTATTATCTTTTAAATCAATTGTTATAACATGATTTATTTTTTGAAAAAATTATATCTATAAATAGATTTTGTTACCGTTTTTTAATTTGATAACCAATTTAGTTTGATAACTAGTTTTAAACTTAAAAATTCAATTTTTAAAATTAAATTTTAAAATTGATTAAACCACTTTTATAATAAGATAATAAAATTTTATGTATCTAATTATTAAATCCAGTTGAATTTCTTTTTGATGATTTATAATATTATAATAATTAAATAAATTATAAAATTATTCATTTCAAATTATAAAATTCAAATTAATTATTGAACAATTTCAATAAACTATTTCATTTTAATAATTGTGTGGAATTCCTTTACACTTGGTGTGTTAATTTACTAAAAAAAATATTTTATTTTAATATTGAATTCAAATTACTTTGAAAATTTTAAAATAATAAAAAATTCTCTTTCACCCATTTCATAAATGTAAAATAGATCAATATAATAATAACCAAATCTATATATCTTTAAATCACATATTAATTACAGATTTAAAAATATTGATTAATTATTATATTAATTTAAATTTATATCTTTTCAATTAAAAAACCAATTATTTTCCAAAAATAATAAATAAATTTCCAAACATTAAGGAATTTTTATATCTGATTTAATCATCAAATTCAAAATATTTAGGAAAGTTTATTTCCATAACCAATCCATATTTATTTATTATCATTAAAATCATGATTTATTTTTTGAAAAAATTATATCCATAATCAAATTTTGTTACCATATTTATTTATTATCTTTAAAATCATAATTTATTTTTTGAAAAAATTATATCCATAATCAGGTTTTGTTACCGTTTTTTAATTTGGTAACCAATTTTTAGTTTGATAACTAGTTTTAAACTTAAAAATTCAATTTTTAAAATTAAATTTTAAAATTTATTAAACCACTCTTATAATAAGATAATAAAATTTTATTTATCTAATTATTAAATCCAATTGAATTATTTTTTTGATGATTTATATATATATATATATATATATATATATATATATATATATATAATTCTTTCCTCTTAGATATTGGATAGTGACGAATGTTAAAATATGATTTCTAACAGTTCTAAATTTTGAAAAACATTGATGAATAATATCTCCATCTTCCTCGCCCTATGTGTTCATCTCCACTTGTTTAATACTTTGAGAAATTTAAAATAACATTTCATTAGTATCTCACATTTCTTTTAAAATTTTGTATTGATAAACATTGAAAAATTTACTATCATCTAGAGACATTAGTATAAAACTCTTGGTTTTGAAATTTATATGAAAATTTCTCTTTTTGTTATTCCTTTTGATTAGTTGAATTATGCAAAACAACATGGAGTGTACAAGATATTTTGGTGAAGAAAGGATACATGTGGGACACGATGTTTCAGCATGTGTGCAACATCTGACCCTTGTTAGCAGGCCAATGTTGTTGTTCTAAGTTATTTTTCTGGATGTGTGCAACAAGATTCATTGTTATCTTTTAGCAATGTGTTAATTAGATTTATTTGACAAATTGAATACAATCAAATCCAATTAATAAGATATTTAAATTTGAATAAAAAAAATCAAATCTTTTGTTGGAGATTTTTTTAAAAGTGTGAATTACTATTTAAGAAAAAGCCCAGAAGTTGAATTACTATTTAAGAAAATTCAAATCTAACGTTTGAAGAGTGTGTAAGTATTAAAGTTCTTTGTGTTAGGGTTTCTATTTTGAGTTTTTTTTTGTGTTGTTGTTTGTGATCCGCTCTAGCGTTTGCATTCATATCCAAAAGCATATATTTTGGTTTGATAGTTAAGTTGTAATTCATCAAACAATATTCTATTTATTATATTGATCACTAGGGTTAGTGATTGAGAGAAAGTGAGAGGAAATACGTGGTACTAAGTGTAAAATTGATTATAGCAATTCAGAAGCATTATGGCACAAACGCTTAGGTCACATCTCTAAAAATAGAGTTGAGCGACTAGTGTTAGATGGAATTTTGGATTCCATTGACTTCACAAACTTTGATGGTTGTGTTGAATGCGTCAAAGGAAAAATTACCAAAACAAAGAAATTTGATGCATATAGAGCTACGGATGTCTTAGAATCGATACATACATACATTAGTGGACCATTTCCAACACCTTCTTGGAATGGTCAATAATATTTTATATCATTCATACACAATTCTTCTATATATGCATACATATTTCTTATACATGAAAAGTCTCAGTCATTGGATGTGTTCAAATCGTTTAAGGCTAAAGTTGAGAATCAACTTGACAAAAGAATTAAGAAAGTCAAATTTGATTATGGCAATGAATATTACGGTAGATATGACGGTTTAGGTGTACAACATCCAGGGCCTTTTGCCAAATACCTGGAGGAATATGGAATCGTCCCACGGTACACCATGCCAGGATCTCCTATCATAAACGGTGCCGCTGAAAGACGAAATAAGACTCTTAAGGATATGATAAGGAGTATGATTTGTCATTCTACCTTTCCAGAGTCACTCTAGGGAGAGACACTAAAGACTGCAGCTTATATTCTAAATAGAGTACCAACAAAAGCAGCTGCCAAAACACCTTATAAGCTTTGGACTGGGCGAAAGCCTAGTCTCAAACATTTTCATGTGTGGGGATGTCCAGCTGAGGCAATGCCTTATAAGCCAAATGAAAAGAAATTGGATTCCCGAACAGTGAACAACTACTTTATTGGCTATTCTGAAAGATCTAGGGGCTACAAATTTTACGATCCCAAACTAAATTCAATTTTTGAGACAGGAACACCAACATTCTTTGAGGATATTAGGTTTGAGGGAAAATAAGGTTAGACACTTTGTCTTAGAGGAAGAATCGACAACAATTCCAGAACCGATTCATATAGTTTCTTTTGATCAAGCAAGTACGGAACCTCTGTTAGACGATGACAATGATCTAGAAGGGGGGTTGAATAGATCACTAATTTTTAAAAAGATTCGGCGCTTAAAAATTGTTTTCAAAAATGTGCGGAAGCGGCCAAGGAAATAAACCGTCTCAACGAACCGTTATTGGTAAGATCGGATATGCGAAACCGAATGAAATTAAATCCAAAGAGAAAACGAATCAATAATTTGCCAATTAATCAATACAAGTAATGATCACTTTATTTTATCCGATTTCCAATGACTTGTGAAATATAAACTTGAATTGACAATATCACAAACAGTTTGTGTGCGATCAATTCGTCGAACACTTTGTGTGCAAAACATCCCAAGTTGAATTTCCTATGTAATGCTAGTGCAAAATTTTTCACAATTACAATCCAAGTGATTGTAATGAGTTTTCAAAATAGAATTTCAGCACTACACAACACTGGAAGTTTATCAAACTTTTGATATCACACAAACGTTAACAACACAAATTAAAGAGATAGAGAAAGAGAGAAAGAACACCGAATTTGTTTAGGCAGTTCCCCTTTCGTCCTCGCTTCGGGTACGTCTGCCCCCAATTCTAAAATTAGAATTGAGATATGAATTATCAAGTTGCAAAGTTTATATAAGAGAAGCAATAGTTACTACACACTCAAGCCTAATTGTTAAAGTTGATACTATTCCCTTCTCTCCCCTTGATTCAAGTCAAATCAAGTGCATAAAACGCCTCGAACAAACCTCTTGTTACCGCTACTTGTTTGAACGAACCCACCGTTCTTCAAACCTTTTTCTCGTCTCATTTAGATCGCACAACATTTGACCCCAAATCTTTTTACACAATCCTCCAGTTAGCGTGACCTGTTAGAACGAGCCAACCATTCTTCAAACCTTTCACTCGGCTAAATCTGTGAAGCAAAGATCTCTGCAACCCCCCCCCCCCCCCCCCTAAACCCTCAAGATCTTGGAGGACAAAACCCTAACAGTTTTATTCAAGAAAAACCCACTGAATTCTCAACCCAAATTAGATACACAATCCTACATTTGGACGTTATCACCTCGACAATGCAAAAGATCAACAAAAATGATTATGTGTAATTATTGAAGAATGCAAGTGTGAGAATGAAGATGATAAGCAAAATACAGTGTATATTTTCACTTTTCTTGTTCTATGTTTGTAAAATAATGAAACGAATGAGTATATACGATGCCAAGACCCAATAACTAAAATAACATCTTTTTGAAACACAAAGGATCAGAAAAATCAGTTTTAGTGCGCGAGAGGTCGACCATAGCACTAGGAGGTCGACCTGAGCACACCCGAATGCAAAACCTACGCAAAACTTTCAGCGATGCGTCGACTGGACCAGGGTCATGCGTCGACGCAAGGCACCCTTAAAACCAAGAATTCTTCTTCTTACAGTATGCGTCGACCGCTTCATACATGTGGGTCGGTGCATGGACACCCGAGAGCAATAAATTGTTATTTCAACAGCATGTGTCGACCTCCACATGTTTGTGAGTCGATGCAGGGACACCAAACTGCAATAAACACCTTTTTATGTGTATTTTGGTCAACCTTAAACCTTATTGAGTTGACCAAAGGTATCCAACATGATCAAATGCACAAATTTCATATACGGGATGCTCCTATATGCATAGACACATGTACATGGAATATTTTATGCTTATTTAAGAGTGAATGCAATCTAAGACGCGGTGATACCGTCCAAAGTACAAGTACGAGATAATACTAGTTTTGACATAATTAAAACAAGGGCTAAGGAACCTTTCCCTCACATACTCCACCTTTTTTATGATGGCAAAACCCTTGCAAAATCTTCGGCATATCGAGTACTTTGTGAAGCATCTTCACCCTGATTTTATGCATTTCTCTGTGATAAAAATTATGATCAAACTTTGTGAAATACTTGCGTTTTCATCCCTATCAAGAACACTTTGAATGAATGAACCATAGCACAAAGTCGTCCCTCTACCTGATTCCTTTAGAGCAAAAATTATGCTAACAATGTAGTATAGCCAGTGAACTCGTTTCTTATTCTTCAGCATATAGACCAAATGTACCTCAGCTTGGTCAACCCTTAAATAACCTCCCTTCTTGGGAAGGATAATGTGAGCCATAATCCACTACAAAATCCTGTCAATAGGCTTCAACCGACCGGTAGTAACTGATTTAGGAAACAAATCACTAGCAACAATATCTTCAAGATAGGGATCCTTCAACATTGAATTCAAAGCAGATTTGAATTCATAACCTGGTGCCAATTTGGTATCGGTTATGTTAAAATGGGGATACTCAACTGGATACATACTAAACAACTCTTCCCAAACTTTACCATCAACCTTCAAGCTCTTACCACCAATTATGTAACCAAAATCAAAATCAAGATATTTTCCGTGTATACCAATATAAAACAACCTGACCATGTCTTCATTATAGTTTGTACCACATTCTAAGAAGTTATAGAACTTTTGAAAATCAAGAAAATCAATAATTTCTGGAATGTGCATGCGTTCAGCCACTTTCGGATAGTAAACAAATTGTTTGATAACTGGCCTTTCTTAAAATTCTTCTCAAAAACATCAGCTAGTTCATCAGAAAGTAAAGACATAGCATTTACTGGAATATTTGACGGAGGTTGTGGTGGAGGTTGTGAGCAAGGTTGTCAGAATCGAGTTTTTACCTTGACCCGTTTTGGATAGGTAAAATCAAAACGTAAAATCGTAGAGTTTACATCATATTAAAATAATCGCTAGTCCCTGCAAGATGATATTTGAATCTAAAAATTCTCCCACTAATGGTTTTTAAGCAATAATGACATTTTACATTTTTAGCCTGCCGTAAACATTTGTTCCATAATTCCACCCAATATCTCCTATTGCCTTTAATATGTTTTCTTCTTTTTTCTATGAATGAACAAGAACCAAACACTTCATCATAAATCCTAGTCTCAGCCATGGATGTGAATCTAACAAAGAAAAAATAATCAAATTTAAATAATAAATTTTAACTAAAAGAGTAAAACACTAAAGCAAGTTTATCAAAAACATACACAATAAATCAAATCAACTTCTATTAAGTTGATATGTTAAAATAATAAAAATAACAAAACACTGTAACAATCACTTAGATTACAAGCCATAGTAGTATTCAAAGACACGGAATAGCAAAACTAGTAACATTGTAACAAACATACTAACAAACCAAGGTTATATACCATCACATAATAAAATCATCACAAAGACATAAAAGCATCACAATTTACGAAGAAAAAGAAGAAAGCTCACATAATATTGTCGTTGAAGTTCTGATCCAACATCATAAAAGTGAAGTGATGTTACGGTTCAAAAGTTTTTAATTTTCATTGTTGTGGTAAGTGAAAAGTCTAATATCTAATGAAAAAAGAGGTTATTTAAATTGAATAAAGTAATAAAATGGAAGAAGTTTTATTATGTTGGGATTTTTAAAATTTCAAAAAAAAAAGAAGGTAAAATCAAGTCAAAGAGTAAAATCCAAAGATTTTACACGATTTTACTGATTTCAGTAAGATTTAAATCGTGTAAAATCATTCCAATATATGATTTTACTTAAAAATTATTTTACCTGCGATTTAACTCCAAATTCCAACCTAGAAACGTAAAATCTCAGAGTTTAGGTTTTAGATTGCGATTTTAACAACCTTGGTTGTGAGATTGCTGCTCGGGAAGTTGAAGCCCTAGTAGTTCTATTTCCTGTTACTCTTGAAGAAACCATGGACGCTCTGTTTTTCGAAGTGATGAACAGTACCCGAGTAGAGATTGATGATGAGAAACCAAGTTGTTCACTAATTTGCAGTTGAAGTTTCTAATTTGATAGAGTTTTTGGAAATGAGTTTTAGGTTTTGTAGAGAAATTTGAGAGAGAGTGGGTGAAGATATGAGATGAAATGAAATGATAGGATGCAAATGATGATGATGATGACAATATGAAATGAAAAGGCACATTTAATGACCTTTAACTTCCAAGAAAAATCTGTTACGCTTCATTTTCCAAGAAGAGTTTCTGGGTCACGCAACAATGTGTCGACCTAAAGCCTAGGATGTGTCGACGCACACACGTTTAAAATTCAAATTTCTGAATCATTTCAGTATGAGTCGACACATGGGTTGGCGCATACAGACCCAAATCCAATATTGTCACAAATGAAATAGTATGAGTCGACCTATGCCCTGTTGTGGTCGACGCATGTAGTGCATACATGAAAAAATGACAAAATCATGTTATGTATGCATCACACAAGGATAAATAGCAAGCCCACACATATATTTAAACATAACAATGGATTAAAATGGATCTAAACCATCAAATAACCATCAAGATGACACTAATTATAGCATAATTTCATATAATATATATATATATATATATATATATATATATATATATATATATATATATATATATATATATATAATCAAGATAAGTCAAATAAATAGGAACGATATTACCTCCATGAAGATAAGTCATGAGCGCCCTCACATAACTTGAGCTTTTCAATGTAGTTAATCAGAGTATAGACAAGCATAGATATCTAGCATACAACCATTCAATTTTAAACACGATTTGAGATATCGAGAACACCAAGTTCCCTATGGATGTTAAAGAAGGGTTCTGTCGCAAGTGGTTTTGTGAAAATATCGGCAAGTTGATTCTTGCTATCAACATGCTCAAATACAAAATCACCTTTCTCTACATGTTCCCTAAGGAAATGATGGCGAATTTCAATATATTTTGTGCATGAATATAGTACTGGATTTTTGGTTAAGTTAATGGCGCTTGTATTATCACACAAAATGGGAATACGCTCAAGTTTAACATTGAAGTTGAGTAATTGTTGCTTGATCCACAAGATTTGGGCACAACAACTATCGGCCGCAATGTATTTCGCCTCAGCTGTTGACAAAGCAACAGAAACTTGCTTTTTGCTATGCCAACTCACTAAGGAATTTGAGAAGAAATTACAAGTGCCACTAGTGCTTTTCCTATCTGATTTGCAACCGGTTAAGTCAGAGTCAGAATAGCCAACCAAAATGTAATCACTTCCCTTGGAAAACTAAAGGCCATACTTTAGAGTACCACATAGGTATCTAAGTATGCACTTGACGGCTTTTAAATGAGATTCCTTGGGACATGATTGATATCTAGCACACATACATACGCTAAACACGATATTCGGCCGAGATACGGTAAGATAGAGAAGAGAACCTATCATACCTCTATATTTCTTTACATCAACGACCTTACCATTATCATCTCAATCCAACTTTACACATGTAGGCATTGGAGTTTCAATTGCTTTAGAGTTAGCCATATCGAAGCGCTTAAGTAGCTCGTATCAATACTTTGTTTGGCTCACGAACATTCTTTCTTCGAGTTGTTTTATTTGTAGTCCGAGGAAGTAGTTTAGCTCCCCTATCATGCTCATCTCGAACTCACCCTGCATCAACTTAGAGAATTCCTTGACCATATCCATGCTAGTAGATCCAAATATTATATCATCTATATATACTTGCACTAAAATGGAGTGTTTTCCTTGACGCTTAATAAAGAGGGTTGTATCAACCTTCCCTCTTGAGTATCCTTGGTCTAGTAAAAAATTTCTAAGACGCTCATACCAAGCCCTAAGGGCTTGCTTAAGACCGTACAAAGCATGTTTAAGCTTATAAACATGATTAGGATACTCGTGAGATTCAAAACCAGGAGGTTGAGATACATAGACCTCTTCATTAATATATCCGTTTAGAAAAGCAATCCTTACATCCATTTGAAATAATTTGAAATGTTTAGAACATGCGTAGGAAAGCAAAAGACGTATAGCCTCGAGTCGGGCAACAGAAGCATAAGTTTCCTCATAGTCTATGCCCTTCTCTTGGTTATACCCTTATGCCACTAAGTACGCTTTGTTCCTTATTATGACTCTGTTTTCGTCAAGCTTATTCCTAAACACGCATCTGGTGCCAATTACTCGATGGCCTCGCGGAGGAGGGACAAGGTCCCAAACCTCATTCCTTTTAAATTGATGTAATTCCTCTTGCATTTATTAAAACCAATGTTCATCGAGTAAGGCCTCTTTGGAGTTTTTATGCTCAATCTGAGAGACGAAAGCAAAGTTATAACAAAAGTTACTTAGCTTGGATCTCGTAGTTACTCCCTTTGATATGTCTCTGAGTATGTTGTCAATGGGATGGTCCTTAGAGGAATTCCAAGCTAGAGGAAGGTCATCTTTCTCCTCAATCTCTTCAGGATGGTGATCTTTCTCCTCATCAACTTTCACTGATTCAGGTTGATCAGTCCCTTTTTCAGTGTCCTTGAGTATGTTTTCTGAAGATACACCTGCACCATGAAAAGAAATATCATTTCCGACATTTTTTGGATAAGATTCATCAAAAGTAACATGTACGAATTCTTCAACAGTATGTGACCTTTTATTATATATCCTATATGCCTTACTAGTTTGAGAGTATCCAAGAAAGATAGCTTCATCGGCCTTTGAATAAAACTTACCAAGGTTCTTCTAACGCCCCAAAAATAATTAGGATATTTATTTAATTTGGTTATTATAGACAGTCGTGATTTTCGGTGAATTTAGGTGGAATATTTTGATGTCGGATCACTTGTGTCGTGGGGTACTAAGGAGGTTAAGGGGGTGCTGAGAGTATTTGGAAGGGTGTGGTGTGTTGTTAATATTTCAGTAAAAATAATATGATTATATGATATATTATTATTATTATTTTAAAATAAAAGGAATGGCTAAGTGGTAATTGCGCGAGAATAAGTTAAGACGTAGTTGGAAAAACATATTAAGGGTCCTAAGGGTAGAATGGACAAAAGGAAGTAGAGAGGGATGAGAAGTCAGACTTGTACGATCGATTTGGGTGAAAGCGCTCTGAGGAAAAGGAGAAGCAGAGCTGAGGCCTAAAGATATCATAAGAATCTTCATCTGAGGTAAGGGTGGGGTTCTTTAATCTCTAAGGGTTGCATAATGTTTGTAAAAGGGCAAATAAACCATTAGTATCATCCCTATGTGTTGTTTGTGTTGATTTGGGGATTGGGGTTTTGCGTGTCAGAAGTTTTGATAAGGGGAAGAATGCACAAATTTATCGGTTGAAATGTGATTTCTGTATCTCCTACTTGTTTATATGTTAATATGTGATTATATGTGTGTTTTTGGACTGAATTGGGAGTGAAATTAGGGAAGAATTGAGGTCTGAGTCGTGCAGAATCGCAATTACAAGATTGCTGATCCTGACAGATTCGTCAGGCAAAAGGAAATCCGCAAGGAAAAAATCCGCCAGATGGTCGCTAGGCGAAAATCCGCCAGATGGTCGCCAGGCGAATCGAGAGGCGAGCGAAGGGTGAAAAATAGGGGTTTATGGATTTTGTATGGGAGAAGGAGATTCGCCACTGCTCTGCCAGGCGAGCATGAGGCGAAAGGGGAATCCGCAAGGTGAAAGGAAAATCCGCCAGATGGTCGCCAGGTGAAAATTCGCCAGATGGTCGCCGGGCGAGAGTCAGGCGAGCAGAGCTAAGACGAACCGAATTTTCTGAAACTTTAAAAATTTGTATCTTTTGGTCCGTAAGTTCGTTTGAGGCGCCGTTCGAATCGTTAGAAAGCTGGTTTTATGTACTTTCTTTTAAAATTGATTTCAATGACAGAACTCCAACTATTCGACACGTTGTATGTGTTTTCGTGTGTGCTTTGACGTGTTGAACCGTGAAATGTGGAATTCGGTTGTGCGAATGTGCGTCGTTGTTGTGGATTGCAATGTTTGCATGTGTTGAGCAGGTATATGTTATATGTTGGGAAGTCGTGTTGTTGTTGTTGTTGTATATGTTGAGAGTCGAACTGATAGATTCGTTAGTGAGTAGGTGTTATAGTCGTGTTGTTGTTGTTGTTGTAGATATTGTGGGTTAGAATGATGGTTCCGTTGATGTGTATGCGTGTTATAGTTGTAGATTGATGTTGTGGCAGGTATAGGCTGCGCGTGGTGTGGTTGGGGTATGACGCGTCAATGGTCATATGCGTGTATTGTCGTTGTATGTTGTTGTTGAGCTGCTGTATCATTGTGTCGCATGGTGACCCGTATGGGTATGGTATAATGATTAATATGAATATCATTGTATGTTATATTGTATGTTGTTGTTGAGGTAATCGTGTGCCCATGCGGGGTGTGAGCGATTACGGGTGTTGCATTTACATCATTGCATGAGTCATGTTGCATAAGTGTGGGATAAGCTGTGTGCCCATGCGGGGTGTGAGCGTCTTATCTGGATTCCTTGAAAAGGAATTGTATTGTTGTTGTTGTTGAGGTAATCGTGTGCCCATGCAGGGTGGTGAGCGATTACGAGTGATCGTGTGCCCATGCGGGGTGTGAGCGATCACGAATGTCGTGTGCCAATGCGGGGTGTGAGCGACTATTATGACGTCCCGACGGGGATTGTGACCATGAAACAGGGGTCGAATTGGTACCACATGCATTGAGTCGAGTCGTGGGTCTCATTGCATTGCATTATGTATGTTCATTATCTGTTTGTATTGGAATGCTAGTCGTGCTGATGTGGTGTAATGATAGGGTAGATTGTGTAATGTTTTTATGTTCTTTCATACTTATATTATGCACTTCTTATGTGATTTTAAGAATCTCACCCCTTCTGTTTGAATGTTGTATTCACGTGGGTAACGTGCAGATAAGCAGGAGTAGTTCGAAGGCGAAGTTAGCGAAGACGAGGTCTTCTCTTTTATGTCATCGAGTCGTGTCTGCTCTGATTGTAACACCGGGTTGTCGGAATGCTTAGAGTCCTTTACTTTGTTATGTGTTATTACTCCTTTATTTGATGATGTTATGTGTTATTACTCCTTTATTTGATGATGTTATGTGTGGTTAAACATGTTTCAGATTTCGTTGAATTTCCGCTGCTGTAGAAATGTTTAAATACTATGTTTTAATTACGATGTTGATGTATTACTTTTGGTATGCATGAGAAGTTGAATAGTTGCAAGTATCATCCTAAATCCATGTATGTTATGTTACTCTGATATTTTGTTATTATTTGTCGCGGGGGTTTAGGGTGTTACAAAGTGGTATCAGAGTAGGTCGGTCTGTCCGGCCAAGTTGTCGAGTCGTTGTCGTGTGTCAGTTGAATACTGTCGATGTTGTTTGTTCCTTAGTGCGTGATATGTGTGTGAAACACTATCAGTGCTTTCTTGTTTTCTAGTCCCTTGTTTGTAGGATGAGAGTGAGACAAGTGGGGGAGAAGCTTGTGTTTCTCCGAGATACTTGGGTGTAGAGCGTTGTGTTAGTGTGTCATTGGTGGCAAGAGTGCAATTGTTGAGTGGGACGGTGTTGTTTCCGTTGTTGAAGAGATCTGATATCATGTTGCTGCAGAGGGAATGCTTGTGTTAACTAAGGACTGTGCCTTAGATAGCTTGGGAACAAGGTGCGAGGAACACTATTATAGTTTGGTAAGGATGGTTTACGCCTCCATCATGATTGTCGGTTGTCTATTGACAAATTGAGGAACTGATCACCCTCAATCTCGTGTTGATAGTAGACGGGATCATGCCGGATGGAATAGACATATCTAGTCGGCTTAGATAGTGTGTTCAGTGAATTGTTCGGAGTTAAGCAAAGTGATTACTGATGGTTTTGATGGGCCAATGCAGATTCGGATGTATCTGAAGATGAGGCAGATTCGAGGTTTTGTATGTCGGCCAAGTTGGGGTGTCTCTAAGAGGGAATGATCTGGTATTGTTGATGGTGTTCTGGAGATTAGCAGTAAGGTCACAATGAGGAACTGCCAGTGACACGTGAGTTCCAGACGTGTTTTTGGATGATATGTTGGATGTGTCGCTAAGGAAGAAGGTTGGTGAGACCAAGGGTGTCGCCTTGGAGAGTCTCGGTATCGTAGTAAAGGAAATGGATGATAGTGTAAGGTTGTGTGCTAATCGTTGAGTAGTATGGAAACCACAGTTGTATTCTGGATAGCCCGAGTTTTGAATTGTGATGAATCATGGATGATTCGAAGTTCGTTAACGGTATTACCTTGCTATGGGATGAAGTCTCGTGTCAACAGAAACATTGAGTGGGTCAAAACCCCATAAAAAGAATTGATATGGAATGTGGTAATCAGAACCAGAGTTGCTAAGCTGTTTCGGATTAACTGTTTCGAACGCAGGATGAATTTCGAAAGTTGTGTATGTTATGGTTGTAGTAATATTACTCTTGCATCTCTATCGTTGGAGAGTGTTTGACCTATACTAAGCGGTTGTTTGTGGATGGGGAGGTTATTCTATCGATGGACATGAATGAGATTTGTGTACTATTTGATGAGTAGGTACTCCCGTGGATAAGTGTGTTTCTATGCAGATTGATCATTCTCCAGAGTGTTTAAGGATAAGTGTCCACTTTCAAAAATATATGACTT
This sequence comes from Lathyrus tuberosus, assembly GCA_022829125.1. Lineage (NCBI taxonomy): Eukaryota > Viridiplantae > Streptophyta > Magnoliopsida > Fabales > Fabaceae > Lathyrus > Lathyrus tuberosus. The sequence goes on from JALAZF010000441.1 coordinate 418,563, forward strand.
GGAATCTTTGGAACTCGGTTGGAGTATTACAGTATAGGATGGTGTTATTTGGCGCTTGTAATATATTGGCGTGTGTGTGGGAATTACGAATCATATCTTCCGTACTAAATCGGATAAGTCCGAAGTGGTGTTCGTTGCGGTATTCTAATTTATTATAAAATCAGAAGAAGAACGCGCAGAGTATTTGAAGATTTAGTTACCAGTATTGAAGAAAGATGAAGTTTATGCTAAGTTATCAAAGCGTGATTTCTGGTTGATAATGTTTTCTTGGTTATGTTATTTTAGATAATGGTGTTGTTGTGGATCCATCCAAAGTAGATGCAGTTCGACAATGAGAAAACTCCGAAGTTGGTTAAGGAGATTAGAGGATTTTTGGACCCAATAGGTGATTACCGCAGGTTCTGGATGACTCTTCCAAGATAGCATTTTATCTCGGTTGACTTGCGAAGGGTAAGTTTTTGTTTGAGGAATGTTCGTTGCGAGGAAACTTTTCGAGAGCTGAAGTAGAAGTTGACTACGGTTTCAGTTTTGAGTCTACCAGGCCCTAATAAACCATTGGTGGGATATTGAGATGTGGTTGTGATGAGTTTGGACAAAGTACTAATGCAAGGTGGTGAAGCCGAAGCTGATTCTTTACAACATATGAGGATTCATGAAAGGGTTTATCCTGTTCAAGATTTGGGATTGGCGGCGGTTGTGTTTGTTTTGAGGATCCGGAGGTAGTATTATTATGGATCTGGATTCGAAGTGTTTAGTGATCACAAGAGTGTAGCACACCGATTTGGTTAGAAGGAATAGCGTATGAGACGATGAGGATGGGTGGAATTTCTGATGAGTTATGACCGTGGCTCGAATTACCCTATTGGTAAAGTTAAAGTCGTGCCTGATTAGTTAAGTCGGAAGTCTTTCTTATGTCTGTGTTGATGGTCAAAGAATTGCAAGTGAGTAGCAGCCCAAAGACTTATATCTGGTGTGTGAGCTGATGCAGTGGAGTGAGAGGTTGGCTATATAAAAGGTGAGTGATGACTTCCTGGTGAATATTAGAGAGAGTCAGGAGTTAGATGAAATTAGTGGATGTGATAGTTGTGAGTAATCAGAGTGCGCAACATAAGCGTGATGTAGCACAGCTCGTATATGCGTGCGTGACTTGTAAGAGTTCAGAGGTTGAACGTTATGATCTGTAGGAACGGAAGTGATGTGGTGAACGGTTACAATGTTAATTATGTACTACTAGTTATATGCTCGATTGGTGAATCGTAGAATGGTTGTCTTGATGATTGTGTGACTACGAGGTTGGTGTACCGATTATGTTGAAGTGGTTAGGACGATGTTGTGTCGTGGAACTTATGTTCTTATCTTTGTCACTACCTCATTTCCTATGGTGGTGGTCTGAGTGCGAGTAGCTAATTATGGGGATGGGGCATTAGTGGAGTGTTACCAATGGTGATGGTAACGACCGTGTTGTGTTCTGGTTTAAGAGTAAACATGTGTGTGCATAACTCGGTTATTCTTTGCGTTTTGAGTTAGTCGTCGAGTGCATGTTGTGAACATTGCATCTTGTTGTTGTTATTGATAAAGTGGTTTGTTGTTTTGTGTCACTCATGGTGTTGCCTTTCATGACTTGGGAGTAGAAGAGCAGGATGTGTGGGGCGTATCGTGAATTGTTCGTATCGGGTGAATTTTCAAGGACGAAAATATTCTAAGTGGGGGAGAGTTGTAACGGCCCAAAAATAATTAGGATATTTATTTAATTTGGTTATTATAGACAGTCATAATTTTCGGTGAATTTTGGTGGAATATTTTGATGTCGGATGACTTGTGTCGTGGGGTACTGAGGAGGTTAAGGGGGTGCTGAGAGTATTTGGAAGGGTGTGATGTGTTGATAATATTTCAGTAATAATAATATGATTATATGATATATTATTATTATTATTATTATTATTTTAAAATAATAGGAAGGGCTAAGTGGTAATTGTGCGAGAATAAGTGAGGACGCAGTTGGAAAAACATATTAAGGGTCCTAAGAGTAGAATGGATAAAAGGAAGTAGAGAGAGATGAGAAGTCAGACTTGTATGATCGATTTGGGAGAAGGCGCTTTGAGGAAAGGGAGAAGCAGATTTGAGGCCTAAAGATATCGGAAGAATCTTCATCTGAGGTAAGCGTGGGGTTCTTTAATCTCTAAGGGTTGCATAATATTTGTTTGAGGGTAGATAAACCATTAGGATCATCCCTATGTGTTGTTTGTGTTGATTTGGGGATTAGGGTTTTGCGTGTCGGAAGTTTTGATAAGGGGAAGTGCACAAATTTATCGGTTGAAATGTGATTTCTGTATTTCCTACTTGTTTGTATGTTAATATGTGATTATATGTGTGTTTTTGGACTGAATTGGGAGTGAAATTGGGGAAGAATTGAGGTCTGAGTCGTGCAGAATCGCAATTGCAAGATTGCTGATCCTGCCAGATTCGCCAGGCAAAAGGAAATCCGCCAGGCAAAAATCCGCCAGATGGTCGCCAGGCGAATCGAGAGGTGAGCGAAGGGTGAAAAATAGGGGTTTCTGGATTTTGTATGGGAGAAGGAGATTCTCCACTGCTCCGCCAGGCAAGCATGAGGCGAAAGGGGAATCCGCCAAGCGAAAGAAAAATCCGCCAGGCGAAAATCCACCAGATGGTCGCCAAGCGAAAATTCGTCAGATGGTCGCCGGGCGAGATTCAGGCGAGCAGAGCTGAGACGAACCGAATTTTCTGAAACTTTAAAAATTCGTATCTTTTGCTCCGTAAGTCTGTTTGAGGCGCCGTTCGAATCGTTAGAAAGCTGGTTTTATGTACTTTCTGTTAAAATTATTTTCAATGACAGAACTCCAACTATTCGATGTGTTGAATGTGTTTTCGTGTGTGCTTTGACCTGTTGAACCGTGAAATATGGAATTCGGTTGTGCGAATGTGTGTCGTTGTTGTGGATTGCAATGTTTGGATGTTTGAGCAGGTATATGCAGTATGTTGGGAAGTCGTGTTGTTGTTGTTGTTATTGTATGTGTTAAGAGTCAAACTTATAGACTCGTTAGTGAGTAGATGTTATAGTCGTGTTGTTGATGTAGATATTATAGGTTGGAATGATGGTTTCGTTGATGTGTATGTGTGTTATAGTTGTAGATTGATGTTGTGGCAGGTATAGGCTGCGTGTGGTGTGGTTGCGTTATGACGTGTTGATGGTCATATGCGTGTATTGTCGTTGTATGTTGTTGTTGAGCTGTTGTATCGTTGTGTCGCATGGTGACCCGTATGGGTATGGTATAATGATTAATATGAATATCATTGTATGTTATATTGTATGTTGTTGTTGAGGTAATCGTGTGCGCATGCGGGGTGTGAGTGATTACGGGTGTTGCATTTGCATCATTGCATGAGTCATGTTACATAAGTGTGGGATAAGTCGTGTGCCCATGCGGGGTGTGAGCGTCTTATCCGGATTCCTTGAAAAGGAATCGTATTGTTGTTGTTGTTGAGCTTATCGTGTGCCCATGCGGGGTGTGAGCGATTACGGGTGATCGTGTGTCCATGCGGGGTGTGAGCGATCATGAATGTCGTGTGCCCATGCGGGGTATGAGCGACTATTATGACGTCCCGACGGGGATTGTGACCATGAAACAGGGTTCGAATTGGTACCACATGCATTGAGTCGAGTCGTGGGTCTTACTGCATTGCATTATGTATGTTGATTATCTGTTTATATTGGAAATGCTAGTTGTGCTGATGTGGTGTGATGATAGGGTAGATTATGTAATGTTTTTATGTTATTTCATACTTATATTATGCACTTCTTATGTGATTTTAAGAATCTCACCCCTTCTGTTTGAATGTTGCCTCCAGGTGGGTAACGTGCAGATAAGCAGGAGTAGTTTGGAGGCGAAGTTAGCAAAGACGAGGTCTTCTCTTTTATGTCATCGAGTCGTGTCTGCTCAGATTGTAACACCGGGTTGTCGGAACGCTTAGAGTCCTTTACTTTGTTATGTGTTATTACTCCTTTATTTGATGATGTTATGTGTGGTTAAACATGTTTCAGATTTCGTTGAATTTCCGCTGCTGTAGAAATGTTTTAATACTATGTTTTAATTACGATGTTGATGTATTACTTTGGTATGAATGAGAAGTTGAATAGTTGCAAGTTGCATCCTAAATCCATGTATGTTATGTTACTCTGATATTTTGTTATTATTTGTCGCGGGGGTTTAGGGTGTTACAGTTCTCCTTACCATTATTCAACACAAAGCATGTACAACCAAAAATGTGAAGATGTGATACGTTAGGCTTCCTTCCTTTCAAAAGCTCATACGGAGTTTTGTTGAGAATAGGACGAAATAGCACCCTATTCACACTACTACGGAAAACCCTTTAAAAACAGTTGGGAAAGACATATAATTACGCGGGCGCTGGAGTTGTTATGTAGAGTGTCGTTGTATATATGATACTTATTATGACGGCCCTGAAACCGTTGTAATAAATTAGAAAGCGCGCACCTTATTACAACGGTTTTTCCAAAGGACCGTTGTGATAGAATTAATGGTTCTAGGTTCGATTATCAACTGCGTCATTTTGATATTTACTTTTTTCTAGACAGCTTGCGAGATATTATAACGGTTATGATGTATAACCGTTGTTATATTTTTTGCAGGATTAACAAATATCATCCTGCTTTTATATATAATCCCATGTTTTAACCTGTATTATTGTTCACCATATCACAACAGAAAATACAATTCATCTCTATTTGGAACAAAGTCTTGTTAATGAAGTGTCTTTGGAATCTCTGTAAGAAGTCTGACAATCTATGGGTTAGATGGATACACACCTATTATTTCAAAGGAAACAATGTTATGGAGTTTTAGCTGAAGAATCAACACTCTTGGCTAATGAAGGGTATTATGAATCAAAGGGATAACATTGGTCAGGTTCAGCAGCAGTGGGACAATATGATAGGATTACAGAATTTTAAATCATCTGTTATATACGCGGCTTTGATTGAAGATAGTCATCGGTTTACCTGGAAAAACTTGATTAAGCATAATATGGCTAGACCCCGTGCTACATTATGCCTATGGTTAGCTTGTCATGGTAAATTGCCAACGAAAGATAGATTGAATCGGTTTAATTTGCTGCAGGAAACTGAATGTGGCTTATGTAAATCAGAGGATGAAACATTGAATCACCTTTTCTTTTGTTGTGCTAAACCCAGAGATGTGTGGAAAGAAGTTTTAAACTAGTTGGATATTAAGCATACTCCCCTAAAATGGGAGGAGGAGCTGGTATGGATCACTAGCAAGGCGAAGGGCAAGGGCTGGAGAGCATCCCTCTTGCGTATGGCTATGGCGGAGACGGTATATAGCTTATGGAGTTATAGGAATGATATAGTTTTTGGAAAGAAGGATGACATTACAAGTATAGGTAGAAACATAATTGATAATGTGGTTTATAGAAGTTGGAAAAATAAAAAGATAAGGCATAAGATAGCTCACTTTTTGATGTAATTAGATCTTTTTGAGGTTGGACCCAAAGGGTCACTTTATGTACAGACTGTTTTTTGAATTAATATATTTCCTTGATTCAAAAAAAAATACAATTCACATTTGTGATAAAGTTTTCACGATAATATTAATTGTATCATATTCATAATATGACATAATTGTATCATATTCATAATATCACATGATTGTATCATACTCAATTGTATCAAAACAAACTTCCTACAATTTATCAAAACAAACAACCTACAGTTTACACATTACATAACATCACATAATTGCAACTTGGTGTTTTGGTTTCTTGTCTCTTGGTATTAATAGAGATGAAAGAAGACATCAAGCTAGAATTTTTTTTGACATGGTATTAATAGCTCTCTAATCTTGAAATGTGATTTTTTTTTCTTTTAATTTTCTGGTCTTGTTAATGAAAAAAACTCATATCAGTAGTAAGTAGTAAGTAGTAACTACATCAAGCTAGAATTTGTTTTGACATGGTATTAATAGCTCTTTAATCTTGAAATTTGATTTTTTTTAATTCTCTGGCCTTGTTAATAAATAAAAAAATCAGATCAGTAGTAAGTAGTAAGTAGTTACTATTGCAATAGTAGTTGGTCAACTCATTTTTCTTCCTTACACACGAGTATTGTGGAATCTTGTTTCGATCACTTCATCTCGCTATTCATTGATTTCTCATGGAAAAGAGAACTTCTTATGTGTTCGTTTTAATGACAAAAATAATGTCGATTGGGAGTTTCAATTTAAGATGTACGTGAAAGGAAAAGGTGTTTGGGGCCATGTTGATGGTACTTCAACACCTTCTATTGAGAAAATTGCACTGGAGGCATGACAAACAAAGGATGATCAAATTATATCTTGGATGCTCGCGTCCGTCGAACCTCGCATGATTAACAATCTGCGTTCCTATTCTACTGCTAAAGGCATGTGGGGATTACCCAAAGCGCATTTACAACCATAACAATGCTGCCAAAAGATTTAAGTTAGAGCTTGACATAGCTAATTATCGTCGAAGCAATATTTCAATTCAAGATTATTATTCTAGGTTCCTTAATTTGTGGGCTGAACATTCATCTATTTAACATGCTAATCTTTCTGGTTCCTCGACACTGTCGTTCAAGCTATTTATGACGTTAGCAAGCGGGATCAATTTCTAATGAAACTTATACCGAAATTTGAAGTTGTACGCGTTGGACTGCTAAATCGATCTCCACCTCCTTTTTTAGATGTGTGTCTTCAAGAACTACTGCGGGAGGAGGAACTTCTATTAACTCAAGGGATCATGTCAAACGACAATACTATTACGGATGTCGTTTATATGGCCTATTATGCCCAAAGCATAAGGAAATCATGTGATATGAAGCAATTTCAATGTTTTATTGTGCAAGCACTTTAGCCACATTGCTCACAACTGTAACAAGAAATTATGCAACTACTGTAAGCTTCATGGTCACATCATTGTAGAATTTTTGACGCGGCCAGCAAAGAGACCAATGGCGGCCTTTCATGCTACTATTGCTTCCTTTGGTCTGACATATGCTCATTCAGCCTCCAACAGTGCTGCTGCAAATACATTGACTCCAAAAAGTGTCCAATAAATGGTACTCACTGCACTCTCTGGCTTAGGCATCCAAGGTAATTCTAGTACTGCCTCTCCACCTTGGTTTATTGATTATGGAGCCTCTAATCACATGACCGACTCCCTTGAAAATTTGCATAATGTTGATACATACAGCGCCACCCAAAACATTCAGATTGTAGATGGTAATACTCTTCTTATTAGTGTTGTTGGAGACATTAACTCCTCTTTGCGGGGTGTGTTTATATCCATTAGGCTTATTTTAAATTTAGTTTCAGTTGGACAATTGGTGGATAATAATTGTGATGTTAATTTCTCTCATGCTAGTTGTTTTTTGCAGGACCACGTGTCAGGAAAAGTGATCGTGAGGGGGCCTAAAGTGGGTCGATTGTTCCCTCTCTAGTTTAATTCTAGTAATGTTTCTTTTGCTTGTAATAACGTTTCTCATCAATATGAGGATTGACATAGAAAGTTGGGCCATCAAAATTCTGTAGTTTTCTCTCATTTAATAAAAAATGGATTGATGGGAAACAAAACACTTATGTCTAATTCTTCCATTCCTTATGTTCTTTGCAAACTTAGTAAAAGTAAAACTCTTCCTTTTTCCTATCTTACTCACCATGTTATCAAATTTTTTTGATGTTATGCATAGAGATGTTTAAGGCATGTCCTCTATTTTATCTCAGGCTAAATATAAATATTGTCATTTATTGATGATTATAGTCAATTTACTTGGTTATATTTTTTACACATTAAAGATGAGGTTTTCACTATGTTTAAGAATTTTGTGGCATATCTTGAGAATCAATTTCAAACCAACATTAAGATTTTGTGCACAGACTCGGGAGGTGAGTATACCTCTCACAAGTTTCAAAAATACTTGCAGCAAAAATGAATTATTCCTCAACGCTTTTGTGCTTATACACCTCAACAAAATAGCATTGCAGAACCCAAAAATCGGCACTTGCGTGATGTCACAAGAACATTAATGTTTTAAGCCTCTGTTCCATCAAAATTTTGGTTTGAAGCTTTGTCTACTGTTGTTTTCCTTATCAACCTTCTTCAATATCAGGTTCTTGATTTTGATACAATTTTCTTTTTTTTTTTTTAACACTCATCCCAATTATCATGATCTTCACACTTTTCGTTGTGCATGTTTTGTCCACTTACCGCCTCTTGAACATCATAAGCTTGAGGCACAATTTGTCCAATGTACATTTATGGTATATAGTCTTATAAAACAGGATTCTTGTGTTATGCCCATCATATCCATATTTCTCGTAATGTGATTTTCTTTGGTCATCAATTTTTCCCGTGTCTTTCCCCTAATTCTTATGATGTTTCTATTGTTCCCAACTTTTAAGAGGTCTCTTGGTCTATAGAGCATTTAAAACCCAAATATGTATATGTTAGGCGCTCCCCACCACTTCTCGACACTGATCCTCCACCTGAACCCATGCTAGAACCACTGCGGAAAGCCACAAAAGAGTCTCACCTCCCAAATAAGTATAGTTCTTGGCATACTTCTTTTACTATAACTTTATCTACTATAGTTGTTCCTACATGTTATTCACAGGAAGTTAAAGACCCGTGTTAGGTGAAAGCAATGCAAGAGGAACTACAGGCTCTTCAGGATAATTTTACTTGGGATGTTGTCTCTTGTTCACCTGGTGTGAAACCCATAGGTTGGAAATGGATGTATTATATGAAGTTGAATTCTGATGGTTCTCTCAATTATTACAAGGCTTGCTTGGTTGCTTTAGGAAACAAACAAGAATATGGGATAGACTAGGATGAGACATTTGCTCTTGTAGCTAAGATGACTACCATTAGAATAATGCTTTCTAATGCTGCTTCTGCAAGCTAGTCTCTTCATCGAATGGATGTGAAGATTGCTTTTCTTCATGGGCACCTTGAAGAAAATATTTACATGACTTATCCTCAGGGTCTATTTTCATCCTCTCCAGGTGTTTGCAAGCTCAAACGTTCTTTATATGGTCTGCGACAAGCTCTTCGGGCATGGTATGAAAATTGTTGACCTACTCTTCTTGGATTTTCTTTTACTCAAAGTCAATATGAATCCTCATTATTCATCCATCACACGACTACTAGAATTATGCTTCTTCTTATTTATGTTGATGACATGGTCATTACTTGTAATACCACGTATTTTAATTGCTCTAGATAATATTAGTTGTGATCAACTGAGTTCCGGTGTGCTCTGAGAAATTATCTGCAAAGATAATTAGAGTAACTGTTGAGTTCAGAGTAAATCCAATTAATATTATCTGACTCTGATGTTTTATTATTTGGAGCTATAGAGACTTTTTGGACATTTAGTAGTATTACTAACTAATTATATTTTACTATATCATTCTTTTCCTCCCTTGCTAAACATAAAAAGAAAAGAATAGAAAGAAGTAGAAGAAGAGTAGAGAGAAAGAAGAGAAAAAGAAGGAAAAAGAAAAGAAGAAACCTAGAAGGGAGAAAGATCAAGATCATCATCTCTTCTTCACCAAATCATCTCATCTTCTTCATCATCATCTTCTAATCAAGGTGGGTTCTAGATAGAAACTTTAGTTGTATAAGTTTTGAGTTGTAGAGTTAGGTTTGAAAATGTGAGAAAATGCTCATTTTACAAATCGATGAAATCTAACGGATAAAATTAGATATAAATTGTATAGAACCATCATTATGCATGTATAATCATCTGTTAATGAATTGTTGGGATGTCACATCCCCCAAAACATTTTCGTTCCACGTCCTAATCTAGGGTTGTACTCCAAGCTTGGGCTTTAGCTTCACACATCATATGCCCCAATCCAAAGTATGATGACAAAAATAAAAATATAAATATGACAAATATAATAAAATAAGGGTTAATTGTGATTTACCCCCCTGACATATGAGCGAATTTTGATTTACCCCCCTCTATGCCTTTAGGCAACGGTTTTTTTGAAAAAACCGTTGCCAAAACCTGTCTATAGCAACGGTGGGGGGGGGTAAACCAAAACACGCTCATATGTTAGGGGGGTAAATCACAATTAACCCATAAAATAAAAACAAAATATAAAACAAATAAAAAAACATGAGAATAATAAAAAAAAAACAAAAAACACCCAAGACCAACAAACAAAACCCTAAAGCCTAAGGTTAGAAGGGACTCTCTTTTTAGGGAATTATAAGAAATCCCCAGCAGAGTCGCCAGCTGTCGCGGCCGGCAAAAATATCGAGTCGCCATCATATTTTTTCTAAGGAAAATAAATGATAAACCTAAAGTCCTAATCCTAAAGGTAGAGATTCCTAAGGTTCGGGAGTCGGTTAAGTGAGGGGAACGTGTTAGGAACCCCTCACTGCCATTGTACTCAATGGGATTCTCCTTAGATTTTAGGGTATGTTTGTTTGTTTGTCTAAATTTCTATTTATTTACAAAAGAATCCTAAGTTTTTTATTATTATACTCGCTAGGGTTTACAACCCTATGCCTACGTACCTTCAATTTGAAGGATCAGAGTATTTGTAGTTCACCTCCCCTATTCCTACCCCCTAATCCTATTCCTAACCCTAATCCCAAACCCAATCCACTATTTATACTCTTGGATAAAGAGTTCTATCCCTTAAATCTAGTATTTATACTCCTAGATATGGAGTTTTATCCCTTAAATCCTGATCCGTTATTTATACTCTCGGAAAAAAAGTTTTATCCCTAAAATCCAAGTCCATTATTTATACTCTCGGATGGAGAGTTCTATTCCTTAATCCCTTATCCCTTATCCATTGGCCTATATTTATACTCTTGGAACCTAAGAGTGTTATCCCTAAATCCCATCCCTTATTTAAGCTCTCGGACCAAGAGCTTTATCCCTTGATTTTATATTCCAAAAAGAACTCCTTTTTTATTCTTATATTTACAAAATTTCATAAATAAAATAAAAAAAAACCCCCAAAATGCCATTTAGTGCTAAAGAAAATAAATCCCAAATTATTCCAAAGTAATTTCTAAATTTTCAATAATCCCAAAAAAACAATATTTTAATCCCCAAAGTTAAATTAAATCTAATTTATTTTATTTTTACCCTAAAACCTATATTTATAAAAAATAAAAGAAGAAAGAGAAAAAAACTAATTTCCTTAAAATAAAACCTAAACCTAAATTTTATAAAAAATTTCAAAATGTCTCATCCCCTAGAAAAATCAGAAACAAACTCCATTATATAAAAAAAAAACTTTTACTAAAAAAAATAAATTAATTTAAATCTATAAACCATTTATTATAAAAAAATCAAAATGAGAAATTAGAATAAAAAAAAAATAGAAACTGAAATATTTATCCTAATACTAATATCCCAAAAATCCTATTGTTAACCCCCAATTAACTATTTAAATCCTAATTAACTAATTAAATTAAGTCATTAATTTAATTAATTAAAATAAGCCAGGGGGTGTATTTTACGTTGATCAAGTAATTGGGCTTATGTTTGGGGGTGTAGTTAGCAGTCTGGGCGCAAGGCCCATTAGCCACAGGCCTGCTGGTGGTGGGGAAATAAGAGTCTACGTTGGACTCATCTTGGGTCATTTGATCCTGATCAAAAGGATCTCCAGGCCTTGGAATCCTAGCCACTGATTGTGATTACCAGTCTAAGTAATCCAATCTGACGGTTCTCAACCTAGTCAAACAAAGGACGTGGAACACGCGCGCACATATGATCTCCAGTTGACCCCATAAGTCAAATGATCTGAAGCGTGGGGAGGATGCCACTTGGCATCCATCCGAGCACACACTGAGAGAGTATAAATCCTTTCTCTCTTTCACAAGCCCCTAATTTCTGCTTCTTCTTTCTCTCTCTTACTCGTTCTCTCTCTCTCTCTCTCTCACTAACTCTCAGATGCTCTCCCTTCTCTCTAACCCACTCCTTCGTCTCTCTTCTTTTTCGTCGCCGGTGAGCCTCCGGCCACCGCGCGACACCTTCTACCACCACCCCAAACCCAGTATCTGGTTGAGGATTCAACCGGAAAACTCAACCCAAGAACCCTAACCCCCCCCCCCCCACGCAAGAACCTTAACCCTAAAACATGAACCCTAACCCTTTTAAAACCCAGAAACAGCCTAGTTCCTTAGGGTTCGTGAAGAACCCTAGGAACCCTAGCCCCTAAAACCCAGATCCTTCAAACCTCCCAAGAACCCTAACTGGGTTCCATGAACCCTAACCCTAGGCGACGAACTCTAGGGTTCTTAACTATGAACCCTAGCCAAAACAAAATCCAGACACCCAGTGAAACTGGTAGTAAATTCTGTTTATTTTTCCTCTTCTAATCTCTCTCCTTTTTTTCTCTTGCAGGTGAAAGATCAAGGATTCGCAACTGGGTTCGATTCGTCTCCGTCTCCTCTCTTCGTCTAGGGTTCTAATTTTGTAATCCTCTTAGGTTTTTATAGACTTAGGAACAATTAATTAGATTGATTTGATTTAGGAATTTTTGGTGTAATCTCTGTAATTTTGATTCGATTTGTAATTTTGGATCCGATTTGATTGGATTTAGAATTAGTGTTTGATTCCTTGTAATTTGGATCGGATTGTGTTTTTGTTAAACATTTAGATTGAAATTTTAAAAGAAAAAGATTCGGATACGATTTGATTTTGTTTTCCATAGATTCAGCGCAAAAATTAGGGTTTTCCATGGGGAAGAAGACGACTCCTCTGGTCAACAATTTGACCCCCAATAAAATAAATAATAATAAAAAATAAAATAAATTATAATAATAAGATAAATATTTATGTCGCGGCCGACAAAAATATCGAGTCGCCATCATATTTTTTCTAAGGAAAATAATGATAAACCTAAAAAGTCCTAATCCTAAGGGTAAAGATTCCTGAGGTTCGGGAGTCGGTTAAGTGAGGGGAAGGTGTTAGGCACCCCTCACCTCCATTGTACTCAATGGGATCCTCCTTAGATTTTAGGGTATGCTTGTTTGTCTGTCTAAATTATTTATTTACAAAGGAAACCTAAGTTTTTTATTATTATACTCGCTAGGGTTTACAACCCTATGCCTACGTACCTTCAATTTTGAAGGATCAGAGTAACCGTAGTTCACCTCCCCTATTCCTATTCCCTAATCCTATTCCTAAATCCCAAAACCTAACCCTAAACCCTAATCCATTATTTATACTCTTAGATAAATAGTTCTATCCCTTAAATCTAGTGTTTATACTCCTAGATAAGGAGTTATATCCCTTAAATCTCTTAAATCTCTATCCATTATTTAGACTCTCGGAGGAAGAGTTTTATCCCTTAATCCTTTTAGTTATACTCTCGGATATCAAGAGTGTTATCCCTAAATCCTTATCCCTTATCCCTTATTTAGGCTCTCAGACCAAGAGCTTTATCCCTTAATCCTTTTATTTATACTCTCGGATATCAAGAGTTCTATCCCTTATCCCATCCTTTATTTAGGCTCTCGGACCAAGAGCTTTATCCCTTAATCCTTTTATTTATACTCTCGGATATCAAGAGTTCTATCCCTTATCCCATCCTTTATTTAGGCTCTCGGACCAAGAGCTTTATCTCAAGTTAAAATCCCTTAAAGAAAAATTCCTTAAATATCCTTTAGAAAGCAAATTTCTAATTTTCACAGAAAAAAGAAATAAAAAGTTAAACATGTCATTATGATAAAAAACAAAATTTATATCCAGATTAATCCAAATAAAAGAATAATATCTAAATTCCAAATAATCCCTAAAAAAATATTTATATCCCAAAAGTAAAGTTAAATAAAAATTCAATTTATTTTTATCCCAACCCTATATTTTATAAAAAGTAAATTCCTTGAAATATATCCTAAGTATAAATTTTATAAAAAATTAACCTAAGTATATAAACCCTTCATAAAAAATATAAAAGAGAGTAATTATTTATTTTAATATTAAAATCCTTAAAATCCTATTTCCTAAACCTTACTTATTAAAAAAACAAAACTCTAAGTGAAAACTAATTAACAAATTAAATTAAGTAATTAATTTAATTGTTAAAAAGAAACTAAAAATTAAAACCTATTTTAACAATTTAAATTAAGTAATTAATTTAATTGTTAAAAAAAACTAAAATATTAAAACCTATTTTAACAATTTAAATTAAGTAATTAATTTAATTGTTAAAAAAACTAAAAAATTAAAACCTATTTTAACAACTTAAATTAAGTAATTAATTGAATTGTTAAAAAAAACTAAAATGATTAAAACCTATTTTAACAATTTAAATTAAGTAATTAATTTAATTGTTAAAAAAAACTAAAAAATTAAAACCTATTTTAACAACTTAAATTAAGTAATTAATTTAATTGTTAAAAAAACTAAAAAACTAAAACCTATTTTAACAACTTAAATTAAGTAATTAATTTAATTGTTAAAAAAAGTAAAATGATTTTTAATCCCTTAAACATCCCTTAGCATTTTTATTCCAAATTAAAGATTCCTAAGAAAAATGATTTGATTCCAATTATCTTTTTAAAGTAAATTATAATAATAACTTCCAAATGAGCAAACCAATTTTAAAACCCAAAATTGTTAAAAATAAATTTATAACAAACATAACTAAACCCACATTTAAAAAAATAAATAATTATTATAAATCCAAAATTATAAGAAACTTAAGTAAATTTTAATCGAATACAAAAAGCAAAATTAAATATATTCAAGTCAGATTAATCATATACACAAATACATGATTGATTAAGAACAAAACCCACAATAACTAAATCAGAATCCAAATCGCAATCCAAACAATAATTCAAGTGTAATTATATACGATAGATAATCAACGGTTTAGAGATACCAACCTGAAATGCCGTGACCCATTTAAGCTGCTTCCCACTCCCTTTTCCCTTCCCTTTGTGCCCTTTCCCCTTCTTTTCCCTTCGTGTCTTTTTCCCTTCTTTGCCTTTTCCTCTTCTTTGCCTTTTCCTCTTGGTGGTGATTTCCTTGTATCCTTGTGTGTCTTTTTCCCTTCTTTGCCTTTTCCTCTTCTTTGCCTTTTCCTCTTGGTGGTGATTTCCTTGTATCCTTGTGTGAGATCTCTTTTCCTTTCCTTTTCCCTGAGATCTCTTTTCCTTTCCTTTTCCCTTTTGACTCGGAGGGATGTTGAAGGTTTAGGGTTGTTGAAGGTTTAGGGTTTTATTGTTGAGGGTTTAGGGTTTTGTTGTTGAGGGTTTTATTGTTGAGGGTTTAGGGTTTTATTGTTGTTGTTCTTCGATATGTGAGGAACAACAACTTTTATCGTATGGTTTATAAATTCCCTCCTAAAAGTGTGTAAATCTGCCCTATTTATAGATGACAATTATATTTAGAAAAAAATGATCTATCAACATAATCAAAAGCCCAAAAATTGATTTTTATTTTGTGATTTTTTATTAATCATATTGATTCTAGAACATAACAATATTATCCAAAAAGTAAAAAGAACAAAATATTTTCTAATATTTTATATTTTATGAATTTTTAGGTATTTTTATGAATAAGATGGAAAAAAGTTAAAAATTAATATTTTTAAAAATTGCCTATTTAAAAATACGAAAATTAATAATAAAAAATGAAAAAAAAAAACAATTTTTTTGTGATTTTTTAAGATTTGAACATAAAGAGAATAGTATTAGCTAATATCTAATAATAATAATAAAACATAATGAACCTAATTAATAAAAATAACAATAATCCTAAGCATTATTATTGATATAACACCAAACTGATTAATAAATAAATAGGAAAAACAATAACTATTTAACATAAAAATAAAACTGGTTCCTATCCTATTCACCAAAATTGGTCCCTAAATTAAAACCTGATAAAACCTCCTCCTACGTGGCCTAAATAAAAAGTTTGGTTAATTCTAATGACCCAATAACCTTAAGCCTAATTAAAATAAGTAAATTAAACAACTCAACATAATTAATTCTTAATACTTAACCCCTAAATAATAATAAAAAAATCTTTAAATCTAAACCTACATATTTCTAAAATAAATTAAAATAACCCAAAATATATACAAAAATTTATATCTACCCTAATAAAATAATGGGTTAATTGTGATTTACCCCCCCCTGACATATGAGCGAATTTTGATTTACCCCCCTACATGCCTTTAGGCAACGGTTTTTTTTGAAAAAATCGTTGCCAAAACCTGCTTATGGCAACGGTGGGGGGTGGGGAGGTAAACCAAAACACTCTCATATGTCAGGGGGGTAAATCACAATTAACCCTAAAATAATTAAAGAAACTAAAAATGGTTACACTTGTCAATAATGAAAAGACCAAACTCCCAAAATAAAACCCTTATACAAGATTAAAACAGAAATGGACCTAAAAGTGCTAACAACCTTAGAAGCCCAAAAACATCTAAATGACACCCCCTATAGCACAAGAATCCAAAAATAAGTGAAAAAAACCTGGTCAAAATTTAGGGTACTACAGCTGCCCCTATTTAATCGTCTTCGACTCAGAAGGATGATGTCAATGAGCCTTCCTCCTGTTGAGGAGGAGACGATTAAATACAAGAAGGACCCTAATTTTGACCACATGGTCAGATAGATACTACACCGATTATCCTAAGGTCCTTAGCAGTAATCCGGTAGTGAAATATCTGATTGAACCCTTTGATGAAAACCCCTTTTTGATAAAAAAAATCCCTGGATAGGAATTTTTGTAGAACCCCTGTTAAATCCCTTAATGAAATCCCCTGATAAAATCCCTTGGTGAAATCCCTAATGATGATTATGCATGTATGCATGTTTACATGTATGAGTGCATGTTAGATGCTAGAGCGTAGCGACATGACTAATGCATGACGTGGGCTGACGCCTCTTTTATGATATGTAATGCATGCGTTTATCTGAAAAACTTTTCATAACTTCCTGACTCCCTGATCCTTGAAACTTTGATAATTATAGTAAGCCATGATACCCTTGATTCCTATGACGTGCCATTAAAGAACCTCCCATGTTGGTTAGATTGTAACATATATTCCTGCAATGTATAGACCCTATATCCCGCTTTGGAAGAGTATGATCCCTTTGATGATTCCAAAAACCGAAGTAAAATCCATTTTCCCTTTTCAAAGATTTTATTTATACCTGATATTTCAATGCATTATTTCATAATTAATCGACACCTTATAATCAAGCAGACTAATTTAGGAGGCGAAGAAATGTATTTGAATTGGCCCGGAAATGGGAAATGATAAGTAAGGAGGGTAATTCTCATAATGAGATATTACCGTAATATCCAAAAAAATATAAAATGGCAATAAGAAAACAAATTCATTTATGTCCCTATTAAATATAACACCAGCTGATCAGGACACTTCGTTTCTGAAGATGACGGCTAGAATAATCGCTCCCTTCTGAATTCCTGTTACGGGGTGACTCGAGTGTTTTCAGTCATATGCCTTTTGGATATCCCTAACTTTTGCCTGAACTGCTCTTTTTAGAGTCTTAGTCCACCGGGATGATATACCATTTTTTTTCGACTAAGCCGCCCTTAAGGGTTTTCGACTCGTCAGGTATCATTTTTCATTCAAGTCCCTAATTTTTGCCTGCATTGCTCCTTCGGGTTTTCAATCCACCGGGATGCCCTAATTTTTTCCTAAGTCGCCCGTTAGGATTTTCGACTTAGCGGGCTTTTATCCTCTTTTTCTAGGCATAGCATTTTTGACCGAATCGGAGTTCACAGGTCGCGGTAAATCCGCTCCATCCACGGTTGTTAATATTAGTGCTCCGCCAGAGGAGGCACCCTTCACGACATATGACCCTTCGTAGGGTGGAGTCCATTTGACGTGGTGGTCTTTATGGATGGGTAATATTTTCCTTAACCCCAAGTCTCCCTCTTCGCGTAGGCGAGGACGAATTTCTTTGTCAAACGCTCTCTTAATTCCCTGTGGATATAACTACCCACAACCACACGTTTCCCTTAGACGAGGTTAGCTGATCGAGCCTAGTTTGCACCCATTCTGCCTTATTCAGACTAGCTTCCTTTATTATCCTAAATTCCAATTGATAGCCCCTGTCCTTATGCAAACATAAGTTTCCCTCGAGATCCAGGTCTAGGTCCTTCATAGGAGTCCGAAGTTTCACAATCCATTGGATTCTCAAATATTGTTAAGTACATTATGAATGGTCTCCTTGGGACTTGTAGCACCAATATAGGTGGCTTTCATTTTGTCCTTTTTTCCCATTTGACTGACCATGGACCCTGATATTTTCCAGATCTGATTCCATAGGTACACCTTGTGGGCTTTAGTCGTAACATGAATTTCCTTAACTGATCCAACAAATTTTGCAAGTTTGTTATGTGATCTTCTTCCTTTTGCGACTTGGTAGTCGTATCGCCCATATGACCCTCTATCTCCTTATGCCCCATATTACCATAGTCATTTGATAAGTTACTCCTACGTTCTTTAACCCTACAGGCGTTACCTTGTGACAAAAAGTCGAATTGCTTCTTGACTTCTTCCCTGATCTGGAGGATCATATCTGATCTAGTCCTCCTCATCTTTTGCTTGATTGGCGTGCATTCTAGTTTGAGTAGTGGTTTGTGCTCGACGATGCTTGTATCACGCCCTGGCGTATCTTGGTATTACCCTGCAAACACGTCAGAGTGTCCTTGCAATAGCTCGATCAGTCTTTCCTTTATATCCTTATCCGGAGAAGCACGACTTTGACCTCTTTCCTATCTTCCTTAGTTCCCAGATTGATCACATCCACTGGTTCCCAGTGAGGTTGTATTTCCTTATCCTTTTGCCTCAACAGTCTGGCTAACTCTTCGGGAAGCTCACACTCGTCCTCATCACCCTCTTCCGCTTGGTTAATCAGTAATCCGAAGTCATTCGAGATTATAGCGGTGTCATTTTTAATAGGTTCATTTTTAAATTTGCATGAGGATGAAGATTTTTCTTTTTCCTTTTTTTCTTTTTGGAATGAAGTGCTAGAAATGAAAGTATTGAAAGAAAGTATATTGCCATTTTGAACAAAACAGAAATTGAAAGAAAAAGATCTTGATTGAAAACAAAATGCAATTTTATTGATAGAAATAAATCCAATGAAATAAAAGGTGGCCTTACAAAGCTTTATCCACCTGCCTTGGGCATAGCAAGGGACTTATTATTATTTTAAGGAAAAAGTAAATTACTTCGAAACAAAAATCATCTCAGAAATCCCGATGGTTCTCCAATTGTCGAAATTAGGAATTCTTTTCTTCCTCCTCCATTAAGGCCACACGATCCCAAATTCCGAATCCCAAACCATGGAAATCGCCTTCTAACCCTTCATTAGCTGGTTTGTAACCCAGCCCAAACAAATCCTTCTCCTCAGGTGACTCCCATTGTTTGCCCCAGTTTGTTATGTCTCCCTTATTAATAAGGAATTCATCCCCCATCTCTTCCATGGCGTTGATTGTCGCCCCAATGTGCCCCAGTAATGCATTATCTCCCAGATTTGGATCTTCAGGGTCTATAACACCGACATCATTTTCCTTTGAGTTGTTTTCGGGGTACCCCTTATTGTTATGTTGGTCGGAGGATGACTGCCCAATCTTTCCTGTCTTTAAACCGTTCTCAATCCTCTCTCCAATGATAATCAAGTCAGTGAATCCCGTTGAGACTGCCCCAATCATCCTTTCATAGTATAGCCCTTGCAGAGTTCCCATAAATGTATCTACTAGCTCGCTTTCCCGCAATGGAGGTTGAACACGAGAGGCTAGCTCCCTCCATCTCTGGGCATACTCCTTGAAAGATTCGTTCCCTTTTTGAGACATGTTTTGTAATTGTATGCGATCAGGGGCCATGTCTACATTATATTGGTATTGCCTTATAAAGGCACTTGCCAGGTCCTCCCAGTTCTTGATGTGAGTCCTTTCCAGTTGTGCGTACCAATCCAAGGATGCCCTACTAAGGTTTTCTTGGAAAACATGCATCATCAGCTTTTCATTTTTAGCATGAGCCCCCATCTTTCGGGAAAACATCCGGATGTGATTTTTGGGACAACTAACTCCTTTATACATCTCGAAGTTAGGTGCCTTAAACTTAGGAGGTACGACCACATCGGGCACCAGACACATTTCCAAGGCATCCACTCCAAGAACAATGAGCCCCTCCACGACCTTTAGCCTTTCCTCAAGTGCTTTGTACTTATCATCAATCCTTCTCCTTTCCCTAACAGTGGTTCCTTTATTTTCGAAGGCCACTTGTCTCGGATTTTCACCCTCGTAGTTCTCACGTGAGGTAGGTCTGTAAGTAGTACGAGGTGCCCCATTGGAAATAGGTGGGGAGACGGTTCCCTCGAGAGGTTGGTCAACAGTTTTGTGCTTAGTAGTTTCAGTCTCCTCACGTTCCAGATCATGGACAAACCCTAGTAGGGTGTTATTGTCTTCAACATGGGAGGTAGGAGTAGGAACCTTCTTTTGCTGGCTTGACTTGGTTCTTCTGGCTATCAAATTCTGGACGACAAGTGTCAGTTGATCAATCTGGCTTTTCATTTCTTCCACGTTCTCCTTGACAGTATCCATTTCTCCTCTTAGAGTAACCATATCCTTCTCCATCTGATCCATAGCTTTCCCTTGGTGAGTGCGAGGTCGGGAAGTCAGATTGTTATGCCTGAGACGAAGTTTAAAAAAAAATGATTTTTTCCTTACATTGAATGCATGTTGATGATGAATGTATGAATATGATGTATGCTAAATAATTTTAAAATTTTTATTTGGGGGGAACTCCAAAATCCGTTGTAGTTATAGATGAATATACCCAAAGGATGAAAACCATACACATCCAAATCCATTAGCCAATCCCAAATCCAAAATGCCTTATAACAATAACTCCTCGGGAACAACCCAAAACAATAATCCCAAGATGGAAGCTCCTGAACTTAAGAAGGAGTAAACTAAGTGGATGCCCCCAATGCCTTCTTCAAATGAGTTTTAAACTCCTCCAAGTATCCTTTCTTAAGCCCTTACACTTCCCTATCCTCCTTGTAGTGAGGTGATGGATCTTCAAGGGGTACAGCTGAGTTTTTTTTTTTGCTTGACCATTTTTCTTTTTCTTTTGATTATTATTTTTTGCTGTTTTTTCCTTTTTTGCCCCCATGCCCCTTTGTAAGTTTTTCTCCTTGTAAATCCAAGTATAGCGTAAGAGCTAGTTGAAAATCCTTGAAGAGGAAGTCACATAGAGAAGGATCATAAAGTTGTGCAAAAGTAATTATGGCCTCTACCTTCATAGGGGTCCCTAAGAGATCGAGGATCCTTCCATACTTGGGTGTAAACATCCTTTGAGCAGATTTGGCATTAAGTCTCAAAGGTCCTTGAGACTTTGTAAATCACCACTTAGCACTCTAATGCGTAGGGTAGCCCTTTTGTTTGAATCCATCTTTCCCATATTCCTACAACGCATCTTGAAATTCCCCACAAAAATGTATATATGCAAAAAAAGTTTTTAAATGCATGATGACATGAACCCTTTGTTCTTTGGTTAAATGTTTTTTTGGGTTTGGGTAAGGTGAAAATGCAAGCATGCCCTAGCAAGGTAAGCTCCCTATGATAGGTTTAGATCTAAATCTTATCTACCCAATCCCCTCACATGTAGGATATAAAAATTTGGACAGCATAACGCCCCCAAAATGTTTAGACTATACCCTTGTTTTACCATGAGAAGGAGCAAACCTTCCTATGGTAATCCTTCGGGATAAGTCTCATTTGGGGTAGGAGCCTAGTAACAGCCCTTGAGGGTTGAATACATAGGGTCTCCATATATTGGTGTGGGGTAGGTTAAAGGTTCTCAGAGTCACGGACCATATCCAAATAATTCCACTACGTCAGGGGCTAGCCCTTTCGTGAGGATGACTTTGGAAGGATCTACTCTGAGTGTGGCATCAATGCATTGTTGGGGATGTCGCGTCCCCCCCCCCAAAAAAAACATTTCCGTTCCACTTTATGTTCTAGGGTTATCCTCCAAGCTTTGGGTTTTAGCTTCACTCCTTTTTTTTTTTTTGCCCCAATCCCTTGTATAATGACAAAATAAAAAAACAAAGGGTTAAATAAATAAAATATATGAAATAAATAAAAAAATACATAACAATAAAATAAAAACAAAATAAAAATATCCAAGACAAACAAATCCCTAAATCATAAGGCTAGGAAGGACTTTCTCTAGGAAGGATTCCCCAGCAAAGTCGCCAGCTGTCGCGGCCGGCAAAAATATTGAGTCGCCATCATATTTTTTCTAAGGAAAATAATGATAAACCTAAAAAGTCCTAATCCTAAGGGTAGAGATTCCTGAGGTTCGGGAGTCGGTTAAGTGAGGGAAAGGTGTTAGGCACCCCTCACCTCCATTGTACTCAATGGGATCCTCCTTGGATTTTAGGGTATGCTTGTTTGTCTGTCTAAATTATTTATTTACAAAGGAAACCTAAGTTTTTTATTATTATACTCGCTAGAGTTTACAACCCTATGCCTACGTACCTTCAATTTTGAAGGATCAGAGTAACCGTAGTTCACCTCCCCTATTCCTACCCCCTAATCCTATTCCTAAATCCCAAAACCTAACCCTAAACCCCAATCCACTATTTATACTCTTAGATAACGAGTTCTATCCCTTAAATCTAGTGTTTATACTCCTAGATAAGGAGTTATATCCCTTAAATCTCTTAAATCCCTATCCATTATTTAGACTCTCGGAGGAAGAGTTTTATCCCTTAATCCTTTTATTTATACTCTCGGATATCAAGAGTGTTATCCCTAAATCCTTATCCCCTATCCCTTATTTAGGCTCTCGGACCAAAAGCTTTATCCCTTAATTCTTTTATTTATACTCTCGGATATCAAGAGTTCTATCCCTTATCGCATCCTTTATTTAGGCTCTCAGACCAAGAGCTTTATCCCTTAATCCTTTTATTTATACTCTCGAATATCAAGAGTTCTATCCCTTATCTCATCCTTTATTTAGACTCTCGGACCAAGAGCTTTATCCCAAGTTAAAATCCCTTAAAGAAAAATTCCTTAAATATCCTTTAGAAAGCAAATTTCTAATTTTCACAGAAAAAAGAAATAAAAAGTTAAACATGTCATTATGATAAAAAACAAAATTTATATCCAGATTAATCCAAATAAAAGAATAATATCTAAATTCCAAATAATCCCTAAAAAAATATTTATATCCCAAAAGTAAAGTTAAATAAAAATTCAATTTATTTTTATCCCAACCCTATATTTTATAAAAAGAAAATTCCTTGAAATAAATCCTAAGTATAGATTTTGTAAAAAATTAACCTAAGTATATAAACCCTTCATAAAAAATATAAAAGAAAGTAATTATTTATTTTAATATTAAAATCCTTAAAATCCTATTTCCTAAACCTTACTTATTAAAAAAACAAAACTCTAAGTGAAAATTAATTAACAAATTAAATTAAGTAATTAATTTAATTGTTAAAAAGAAACTAAAAATTAAAACCTATTTTAACAATTTAAATTAAGTAATTAATTTAATTGTTAAAAAAACTAAAAAATTAAAACCTATTTTAACAATTTAAATTAAGTAATTAATTTAATTGTTAAAAAAAACTAAAAAATTAAAACCTATTTTAACAATTTAAATTAAGTAATTAATTTAATTGTTTAAAAAACTAAAAAATTAAAACCTATTTTAACAACTTAAATTAAGTTATTAATTGAATTGTTAAAAAAAACTAAAATGATTAAAACCTATTTTAACAATTTAAATTAAGTAATTAATTTAATTGTTAAAAAAACTTAAAAATTAAAACCTATTTTAACAACTTAAATTAAGTAATTAATTTAATTGTTAAAAAAACTAAAAAACTAAAACCTATCTTAACAACTTAAATTAAGTAATTAATTTAATTGTTAAAAAAACTAAAATGATTTTTAATCCCTTAAACATCCCTTAGCTTTTTTATTCCAAATTAAAGATTCCTAAGAAAAATGATTTGATTCCAATTATCTTTTTAAAGTAAATTATAATAATAACTTCCAAATTAACAAACCAATTTTAAAACCCAAAATTGTTAAAAATAAATTTATAACAAACATAACTAAACCCACATTTAAAAAAATAAATAATTATTATAAATCCAAAATGATAAGAAACTTAAGTAAATTTTAATCGTATACAAAAAGCAAAATTAAATATATTCAAGTCAGATTAATCATATACACCAATACATGATTGACTAAGAACAAAACCCACAATAACTAAATCAGAATCCAAATCGCAATCCAAACAATAATTCAAGTGTAATTATATACGATAGATAATCAACGGTTTAGAGATACCAACCTGAAATGCCGTGACCCATTTAAGCTGCTTCCCACTCCCTTTTCCCTTCCCTTTGTGCCCTTTCCCCTTCTTTTCCCTTCGTGTCTTTTTCCCTTCTTTGCCTTTTCCTCTTCTTTGCCTTTTCCTCTTGGTGGTGATTTCCTTGTATCCTTGTGTGAGATCTCTTTTCCTTTCCTTTTCCCTGAGATCTCTTTTCCTTTCCTTTTCACTTTTGACTCGGAGGGATGTTGAAGGTTTAAGGTTGTTGAAGGTTTAGGGTTTTATTGTTGAGGGTTTTGTTGTTGAGGGTTTTATTGTTGAGGGTTTAGGGTTTTATTGTTGTTCTTCGATATGTGAGGAACAACAACTTTTATCGTATGGTTTGTAAATTCCCCAAAAATTGTGTAAATCTGCCCTATTTATAGATGACAATTATATTTAGAAAAAAATGATCTATCAACATAATCAAAAGCCCAAAAATTGATTTTTATTTTGTGATTTTTTATTAATCATATTGATTCTAGAACATAACAATATTATCCAAAAAGTAAAAAGAACAAAATATTTTCTAATATTTTATATTTTATGAATTTTTAGGTATTTTTATGAATAAGATGGAAAAAAGTTTAAAATTAATATTTTTAAAAAATGCCTATTTAAAAATACGAAAATTAATAATAAAAAATGAAAAAAAAAACAATTTTTTTTAATTTTTAAGATTTGAACATAAAGAGAATAGTATTAGCTAATATCTAATAATAATTGTAATGCCCTGTATAATATATATCTAGAATAATACAATACACGCATTTTATTTGGTACTGACGCATCAAAAGTGCCTAATGGCATAGTTCACATACTTGTCCATTCTAAAAACACAAATACAATCTATGGCACAAGTCATGGAAACTAGCCAAAGAAAATAAAATCTAAGAATGTACAATATTCCTCATTGTACAAGAATAATAAAATACACAGCGGAAAAACTAAAACTGAGCTTCTCTTGAAACATCCAAGCATAGCTCCATTTGTAAATCAACCTGCAATCCGAACCTGAAATATAGCAACTATAGTGGGGTGAGATACATCAAATCTCAGTGAGTTCCCTATCCTATAGTCCTCTCGGCTTTACAAGGTTCTAAATAAACCTAACTCATGTCAAAGGGAAGGGGAGTGACCATGAGTAAACACACACAAGTAACCACCACGGTGAGCCTGTAAACTCACACTAGTACCGAAGTACCTCCTGAGCCTGTAAACTCAAGGATTCACAAATCAATAACCATACTAAGGTATCCCCTTTTCCCGTCCGCTTCTACGTCTAGAAGACGATCCGAGTCATGGATCCTTGTAGCTACTTGGCATACGAATTGAATTCAGGATCATCGGTCCGTACACCGTGATCCGTCACTTCTCACGGCCCGTACACCGTCACAGGTCTCTTTACCCGTAGGCTCCAATCGTACTCACTACGGGAATCAAACCTGCCAAGTAGTTGTGCATAACGTTTCAGAGGAGGTGCTCGAGTCTCATGAAACTACACCGCAAGGAACAGTGGTTATGATTAAAAAGGCACACGCCTCGGCCTTACATGCACGAGCGTTACCACATATGGAAAATTCACACTTTCGACACAACTATGGTAATAATCCTCACTCTGCCTATTCCACATTTTAATATGCATACATTGTCAACAACAATTACACACCATTAACAGATAAAAGTCGACAAAATGACGCTATTTCAGAAATCCCGACTTAATTAAATCGGCCGACAATCCTAAAACCATTGTAATAAGAAAGTACATTTTATTATCTTTCCAACGATACCAAAAATGTTCCAGTCCGAGTTACGTACAAAAAGTTACGGCATTGGAAACAAACGATCGGAAAAATAATCACAACAGCAGAATTTCTGCAATTCTCCTGGCCATACGCGTATTGCCCCAAGCGATACGCGTATTGCCCAAAATTCTTGCCCAGCCATACGCGTATTGCCCAAGGCCATACGCGTATGGGCAGAGACAGTTTTCCTTTGAAATTCTCATCTAAAACTACCGTACGCGTACCGCCATGCCATACGCGTAAGGCCATTCCCCATACGCGTATTGCCTCATGCCATACGCGTATGGGCAGAGGAAAATGCAGAAATTCCTGCAGAATTTTTCTGCTACGGGTTGATCCAAAATCAACCCCAAAATCCCATTTTGATCAATCACAATGCAACAAAACATGTTATAAACATACAAACAGTATACCATACAATCAAACCTTGAATTTCAACAGTTAGATTCATGATTTCATGCAAAAATAATCAATTCTCACAATTTCCAATCTAACCCTAAACTCAAAATAAACTCTACTCTAAAGGGTCTAACTAGAACCCACCTGGTAATCGAAGAGGAGTTTGAAGAAGATGATGATGATGATCCATGAGTTTGCTTTCTTCTTCCTCTTCTCCACTTTCTCTCTTCTGCTCTTCCTTTCCTTTTTCTTCTTTCTTCTTCTCTTACTATCTTTTTCTTTTCTTTTTTCCTTTCTTAACAAATATATATATATATATATATATATATATATATATATATATATATATATATATATATATATATATATATATATATATATATATATATATATATATATATATATATATATAATGCTTATTATATAATATACTCCAATAGAGTAAAGTATCTCCAATTGATATTTTATCATCTCAACCCAATTGATCAATTATTAGAGTTACTTTAAAAATCCTTTCTTGAATTAAAATAATTGATCTCTTCAGAGTTCATTAGTTGCTCTATTGATCCCAATTGATAATACTTAAAGTACTTATAGGATTCCATTAATCCAATTAATCAAAGATAGAGTACACAAAAGCTCATCTGATATCCAATTGAGCATTTCAATAATACGCGGTATTACACTCTCCCCCCTTAAATTGAAATTCGCCCCTGAATTTCCTTCGCTCAACAATAACCACAACTTGCATTATTGTCTTAGTTCCACACTCGACTTTACTTCCGTTAGAATTCTGACATAATCCATAGTCCAGCTTGACTTCACAGACCAAATTCTTAATTTCACGAATTATCAAACTTCACGTTCTTATTTATACTCTTGTTCCAATATCGAGTTGACTTCTAACTTTGCCTTTTCCGTAATTCATCTGTTGTTTCTTACTAAAAGACTTGGTCGCAACTTACTTCGGAAAGAATGTACCATTCTACACCCCTCTACCGAGTCACAAAACGAAACCATAACACCTTATCTTGGTTCAGGGTAACAACCACCCATCCAATTCTCATGAGGTAATTCGGTGATTCCTTAACTTCATACAATTACCGACAACTATTCCTCCGTAAATCCTTCAACGTTCTAAACCACTCCCCAATTAGTCAAACGACTCCTTTACCAGTTCCATCTAGTCTGATGCTGTACATGGTACTCCTTACATCCGGTATTTCATTTCCTTCGGGTCATACCAAAGGATAACACACTTAAAACAAGATCTCCTTATTTCTTTATTATTCTTATCAGTAACCATCCATCTAATTCTTATTAATCCGACGGAACTCTTTCATCTGTCACCCTCTACTGCGCAACTCAACTTCTAACAGTAGGACACTACGAATTCTTAAGCATTACTAGGTAGTTAACATTCTGCGGAGAAACACATTTATCCATTGGGATCCTTACTAACCAACCGGCACAAGAACTTACTTGCGTCCTATGGTAGAACAATTTCCTCACCGATACACAATCATAACATCGTCCAATACTCTCCAGACTATAGAGGCACAGGAGTTATACTGTTACACCCATAACATATACAACTCCAAATCCATTTTAAACTCGAATCCATATCCAAAATAGTTTAACAACCTTCGGTTCGGGCTACCACATTCCAAATCGATTCTTCTTACGGGGTTCTGACTCACTCAAGGTTCCTTGTCAATTCTAGATCTCAACCAATAACAACGTAACACCAACATAGGACCATAATCCTATGTGAGTCACCACTTATCAAAACTTAAACCATTCAAAGCAAAATTGTGAGTTTCCATACTACTCACCAATCCACAAACAACACTCCACACCCTCAACGGACATGCCACGTTTCTCAACTGAATCCATTTCCCTCATTCGTTCCGTTTCATAAACGATTCCAAGTCACATACTTAACTTCAAAACGTCTAATTCTTACTCGTACTTGGAAAGATAACTTTCAAATTTCATTCTCTTGCTAAAACACAACGGTACACAACTGGTACCACTCTCACGGTCTAAATCCCATACCATGAACTCACGGAAGATAACAATTACTAAACTCTGACCGACCGATCATACCTTACTAACACCAACAATTAAAATACCAAAATGATCTTTACAAATTAATACTTTGTGAGTAATCTCTGACTCCGTTCTTAAAGTTCGCAACAGTACTAATAACAATGCACCTAAGACTTTCTCATACTCAATCCAGTTCATAAGATGACTTCCTCATAGTCAAATTCCTTGGTCATCTAAACAGATGATCGTCTAAGTAACACCCTTCCACAAGTTCAAATTTTCAACCACGAATACGTCTTTCATTTACTTGGAATTCCGTTTTACATTCACACAAAACTCTCCACTCGGAGCAACACAAGGTAACAAAACGTAGATGATGGTTCTTAAGGGATTTCACAATTTACCCACACGTTAATCGATGAACCACCGGAGCTAATCGGTTAACTCCTCAAAATTCAGTGCAAAACGCCATCCTTGCATGGGTTAATTGGTTAACCCCATTGGTTAATCGGTTAACAGTGCTGCAAAAATCAAAAATCAGTTTTCCTCTTAATTCAAAGCCATCCATACTCAACCATCAATCTGATTGGTTCTAACTTGAAATATCATTTTCCAACTCGCGGCTCCTTAACTTGTATAACATCACCAACCATAATCCACTTACGGTAAATCCGACAAGGTCAAAACATTCAGACGACACACTCTAACCAAGTGACAAGGTAGAATTCCAAATTCTGACGCGGTCACACGACAACTCTTCGGCGGGATAGTTCACTTTTCTGCTCAAACAATTACACTGGCGGGAAACCAATAGTGACGACATTCTGGGGTTTTTAATCACAGTTCATACCTGATTCATCCCCAACCAAAAACCAACATACAACCTTGTTCTCTCACTTGAACTTCTTGGTGGGACATAAAACAACAACATTCTTAGTCCAACAAAAGGTAGATTCCGAATATTTCGATTATTCACAAATACAGGAGTTTCTCTATACTTGAAAATAAATCGGGGTAATGCACCCTCTTGAAGAACCTTTCTATCACTATGTACACACTAACCGGGATTTCTTACCCTTATTATCCATTACACACCACACTTACACCAAATTACTTAACAGAAAAAAACCGCAACAGACAATTCTCATCAACTATTAACAAAACCCTTCCAGTATAAATCGTTCAATGATTTACACTTAGTCCGTAATAAGTCCTGAATTGCTTTTTGTTGTTTTACCACAATCTTACTTCTTAAAATACAATATTCACTGCTCCACAAAGTACGTCCCTTCATACTTGTCTCAAGAATAAGAACCCATTACGTACACTTGTGATCCCGGTGTTACTACTACGCATTCTCCAATACCAAAGTGTAACTTTTCTCATTCCACGTCATACTATTAGGGTCCTCGTGGGTGAGCCATCCTTGATTACACTTCCTTAACTATAGATTCGTCAACACCTTAGAAATTCCATTGCACACTCGTCTAAAATACATTCCGTTGTCATTTCCTCATAATATACTGTTGATATCGTTTCCTACATCGTGCTTACTTTCGCTCTCCATTGCAACCCTATTAGGTTCAAATATAAAACCACCTTACTAAATTTTCCCTAAATCCAAGATACTTACTCTACTCCTTAACACACACCTCTTCCAGGCTGTCTCACTACACTTCCTGTTACCAAATAAAGTCCAAACTTTCTCCAACACAATAACTTATACTGTTCCTTGCGGTAATTCAACAATTCCAAATTGGTCTCTTACTAAAAACAGAAATCCCGATGTATCATTTCGAACTAAATCTCTCTTCATAACTGAAGATACATAATTCATCACCTACTCTTCGTCCGACGCACACTTGTTTCACTTGAAGCATGTAAACACATCCTTGTGCTCCTTCACACACTTCTCTACTTCTTTAAGTTCCCATAAAAGCCGAACGTCCTTAACTCTCAACTTTAACCAGTCGGAAGATATTGTCCCGAACACATTCCTTAAAGTACTCTCGTCCATTCAAGATACCTTAACGACCTTAGAAAGGAAGCACCAATAGTTATCTCACTTCCGGACCTTACGCCACGCGTTCCGTAAAACAACTTTTTTTTTCCACGGAATGAGATTACTTGAAATTCTTATCCATATTAGTGGTCAATCCAGCTCTACTAGCGATTTACACATTCCTTGATACCTTAACCAATCGTCCGATAGGGATCCTTAACCTTCCGACTCCATCAATCCAAAGGATTGCTTAATAACACACCACTCTTTAATTCCATGTTATCCAAAGCACAACTTCTACTAAAACCTTACTGAGCTGACCAAAACTCCTCACTACTAACTCTTGGCTTGAGTATACCCTCACAGCACAAGTTCCGACAACACTTCGGAATCCTCGTGGTCGCTCAACCATGATTCTACCTATCACATACATAGCATTAGGTTGATCAGGCCCAACACTAGATAGTATGATATTAAGTTTCATGCTGGCAAGACACACTTAAGAGGCAGGAATAGATTCACTTATGATGTTTCAAGGCTAGGTCGAGGATACGACCTGCTCTGATACCAACTGTAATGCCCTGTATAATATATATCTAGAATAATACAATACACGCATTTTATTTGGTACTGACGCATCAAAAGTGCCTAATGGCATAGTTCACATACTTGTCCATTATAAAAACACAAATACAATCTATGGCACAAGTCATGGAAACTAGCCAAAGAAAATAAAATCTAAGAATGTACAATATTCCTCATTGTACAAGAATAATAAAATACACAGCAGAAAAACTAAAACTGAGCTTCTCTTGAAACATCCAAGCATAGCTCCATTTGTAAATCAACCTGCAATCCGAACCTGAAATATAGCAACTATAGTGGGGTGAGATACATCAAATCTCAGTGAGTTCCCTATCCTATAGTCCTCTCGGCTTTACAAGGTTCTAAATAAACCTAACTCATGTCAAAGGGAAGGGGAGTGACCATGAGTACACACACACAAGTAACCACCACGGTGAGCCTGTAAACTCACACTAGTACCGAAGTACCTCCTGAGCCTGTAAACTCAAGGATT
Organism: Lathyrus tuberosus; assembly: GCA_022829125.1. NCBI lineage: Eukaryota > Viridiplantae > Streptophyta > Magnoliopsida > Fabales > Fabaceae > Lathyrus > Lathyrus tuberosus. The sequence continues at coordinate 450,351 of JALAZF010000441.1, forward strand.
CATAAATCAATAACCATACCAAGGTATCCCCTTTTCCCGTCCGCTTCTACGTCTAGAAGACTATCCGAGTCATGGATCCTTGTAGCTACTTGGCATACGAATTGGATTCAGGATCATCGGTCCGTACACCGTGATCCGTCACTTCTCACGGCCCGTACACCGTCACAAGTCTCTTTACCCGTAGGCTCCAATTGTACTCACTACGGGAATCAAACCTGCCAAGTAGTTGTGCATAACGTTTCAGAGGAGGTGCTCGAGTCTCATGAAACTACACCGCAAGGAACAGTGGTTATGATTAAAAAGGCACACGCCTCGGCCTTACATGCACGAGCGTTACCACATATGGAAAATTCACACTTCCGACACAACTATGATAATAATCCTCACTCTGCCTATTCCACATTTTAATATGCATACATTGTCAACAACAATTACACACCATTAACAGATAAAAGTCGACAAAACGACGCTATTTCAGAAATCCCGACTTAATTAAATCGGCCGACAATCTTAAAACCATTGTAATAAGAAAGTACATTTTATTATCTTTCCAACGATACCAAAAATGCTCCAATCCGAGTTACGTACAAAAAGTTACGGCATTGGAAACAAACGATCGGAAAAATAATCACAACAGCAGAATTTCTGCAATTCTCCTGGCCATACGCGTATTGCCCCAAGCGATACGCATATTGCCCAAAATTCTCGCCCAGCCATACGCGTATGGGCAGAGACAGTTTTCCTTTGAAATTCTCGTTTAAAACTATCGTACGCGTACCGCCATGCCATACGCGTAAGGCCATTCCCCATACGCGTATGGGCAGAGGAAAATGCAGAAATTCCTGTAGAATTTTTCTGCAACGGGTTGATCCAAAATCAACCCCAAAATCCCATTTTGATCAATCACAATGCAACAAAACATGTTATAAACATACAAACAGTATACCATACAATCAAACCTTGAATTTCAGCAGTTAGATTCATGATTTCATGCAAAAATAATCAATTCTCACAATTTCCAATCTAACCCTAAACTCAAAATAAACTCTACTCTAAAGGGTCTAACTAGAACCCACCTGGTAATCGAAGAGGAGTTTGAAGAAGATGATGATGATGATCCATGAGTTTTCTTTCTTCTTCCTCTTCTCCACTTTCTCTCTTCTGCTCTTCCTTTCCTTTTTCTTCTTTCTTCTTCTCTTACTATCTTTTTCTTTTCTTTTTTCCTTTCTTAACAAATATATATATATATAATGCTTATTATATAATATACTCCAATAGAGTAAAGTATCTCCAATTGATATTTTGTCATCTCAACCCAATTGATCAATTATTAGAGTTACTTTAAAAATCCTTTCTTGAATTAAAATAATTAATCTCTTCAGAGTTCATTAGTTGCTCTATTGATCCCAATTGATAATACTTAAAGTACTTATAGGATTCCATTAATCCAATTAATCAAAGATAGAGTACACAAAAGCTCATCTGATATCAAATTGAGCATTTCAATAATACGCGGTATTACAATAATAATAATAAAACATAATGAACCTAATTAATAAAAATAACAATAATCCTAAGCATTATTATTGATATAACACCAAACTGATTAATAAATAAATAGGAAAAACAATAACTATTTAACATATAAATAAAACTGGTTCCTATCCTATTCACCAAAATTGGTCCCTAAATTAAAACCTGATAAAACCTCCTCCTACGTAGCCTAAATAAAAAGTTTGGTTAATTCTAATGACCCAATAACCTTAAGCCTAATTAAAATAAGTAAATTAAACAACTCAACATAATTAATACTTAATACTTTAACCCCTAAATAATTATAAAAAAATCTTTAAATCTAAACCTACATATTTCTAAAATAAATTAAAATAACCCAAAATATATACAAAAATTTATATCTACCCTAATAAAATAATTAAAGAAACTAAAAATGGTTACACTTGTCAATAATGAAAAGACCAAACTCCCAAAATAAAACCCTTATACAAGATTAAAACAGAAATGGACATAAAAGTGCTAAGAACCTTAGAAGCCCAAAAACATCTAAATGACCTCTCCCCCCCCCCCCCCCCCACACACACACACACACACACACACACATATAGCACAAGAATCCAAAAATAAGTGAAAAAAACCTAGTCAAAATTTAGGATACTACATAAATAAATATCCATAAAATGAAAACGGGAATTCCAACTTAATTAATAATACTAAAAATAATAATCGAAAAGCTATATTAATAAATTAACCATTATATTAATAAATAAGTTGTAAAAAATAAAATACTAATAATAATTAATTAATAACCGAGTTAAAAAAAATATATCTTAATCTTGATTATTAATAAAAACAATATTCCTAATTTAAAAAACCAGGTAAATAAAAAGACCACTATAATAAGAATAATAAAGTGATTAACTCTACAATAATATCTCATTATCCTCTAAAAAAGCCCAAAAAACAAAATCCTGATTAATTCTACAAAAAATCTAAAATAATAAATTCTAAAATGAAATCCCCAATAAATTTAAAAGAAAACTCTACTTCCTAATATTTGTAATAAAAATAATTAATCTTAAAACCAAATTCTAAATATTATCTAATAAAATTAAGCTAAAACTTTTTAATAAGCCTTACAGTACTAACAAACCCAAAAGCCCAATGACATCTAAATGATACCCCCTAGCAAAAGAATAAAAAACACTGGTCAAAATTTAGGGTACTACAGGTGGTCCGGTATGAAAAGAGATGTTATGGTATATGTATCGGAGTGTGCGGTATGCCAACAAGTAAAAATTGAGCATCAAAGACCGGGAGGATTGTTACAACCGTTAAAAATTCCGGTATGAAAGTGGGATAGTATTTCTATGGACTTCACAGTTGGATTACCACGTACTCAAGGTGGATATGATTCTATTTGGGTAATTGTTGATCGGTTGACGAAATCGGCGCATTTCTTGGCCATGAAGACTACATACAAGGCAAGTCACCTTGCAAGGTTATTTATTTCGAAAATTGTTAGGTTACATGGTATTCCCTCTAGTATTGTGTCGGATAGAGATCCAAAGTTTACTTCGAGGTTTTGGAGAGCTTTTCAACAAGCTATGGGAACGAAGTTGTGTTTGAGTACGTCGAATCATCCGCAGACGGATGGTCAGATAGAACGGACTATACAAACAATGGAAGATATGTTGAGAGCTTGTGTGCTTGGAAGTGGGGGAAATTGGATAGAACTTTTGCCATTGATTGAGTTTTCGTACAACAATAGTTATCACACGAGTATTGGTATGACTCCTTATGAGGCGCTATATGGAAGGAAATGTAGGACGCCTTTGTGTTGGGCAGAAGTTGGAGAAGATAAGATTTTAGGTCAGGAAATTATTCAAGAGACTACGGAAAAGATTAGAATGATCCGTGAGAAAGTTAAACAAGCACAAGACCGTCAGAAAAGTTATGCGGATAACCGAAGAAGACCTTTATAATTTGAAGAAGGTGATCACGTGTTTCTGAAGGTTACTCCGAGATTGAGATTGAAAGGGCCGTTTAAGTCACGAAAGTTAAGTCTGGGATACGTGGGACCGTATCAAGTTCTAGAAAGGATTGGTGAAGTAGCTTACAGATTGGCCTTACTGCCTTCTCTGTCGGAAATGCAAGATGTTTTCCATGTGTCTCAGCTTCGAAAGTTTGTTCCCGATCCTCTTCAGCCAATTCTACCAGATACGATTGAGATAGAAGCAGATTTAACGTTTGAGCCTCAACAAAGTCGTATTACGGGAAGAGAAACTAAGGTACTAAGGAATAAGAAGATTCCTCTTGTAAGAGTTCAGTGGGATGCGACGCATCCAGGTGACGCAACGTGGGAACTTGAATCAGAGATGCAAGACGCTTACCCTCGTCTTTTTCAGGTAATCTTTTAAATTCGAGGACGAATTTCTATTTAAGGAGGGGGAGGATGTAATACCCCGTATTTTAATTGCTCTAGATAATATTAGTTGTGATCAACTGAGTTCCGGTGTGCTATGAGAAATTATCTGCAAAGATAATTAGAGTAACTGTTGAGCTCAGAGTAAATCCAATTAATATTATCTGACTCTGAGGTTTTATTATTTAGAGCTATAGAGACTTTTTGGACATTTAGTAGTATTACTAACTAATGATATTTTACTATATCATTCTTTTCCTCCCTTGCTAAACATAAAAAGAAAAGAATAGAAAGAAGTAGAAGAAGAGTAGAGAGAAAGAAGAGAAAAAGAAGGAAAAAGAAAAGAAGAAACCTAGAAGGGAGAAAGATCAAGATCATCATCTCTTCTTCACCAAATCATCTCATCTTCTTCATCATCATCTTCTAATCAAGGTGGGTTCTAGATAGAAACTTTAGTTGTATAAGTTTTGAGTTGTAGAGTTAGGTTTGAAAATGTGATAAAATGCTCATTTTACAAATCGATGAAATCTAATGAATAAAATGAGATATAAATTGTATAGAACCATCAATATGCATGTATAATCATATGTTAATGCCTGGTATCCTTGAGAGAAATTATAATCCTTATGCCACGTATGCATGTTCAAAAGTATGTCTGCTCTTATGCATGATGCATTATTTGGGCTAGAGCCTCTTTTATGATATACAATGCATGCTTTTATGGAAACCAAATCTTTTGCAATATTCTGACTTCCTGATCCTTAAACCCTTGACTCCTTGATGAGTGTGACCAAGTCATATGCTCTCGATGTTGAGGAGATGCGTATTATTCCTTTTAAAGAAACTCCCATAATGATTGAATCCTGACTGTTAATATGCAGACCTTGTGTTTAACTTGGAAGAAATATGATCCCTTTACTGTTTCCAAATCGAAGTAAAATACCTTTTCTTTTTTTCTCTTTTTTTTTTAAAGCTTTTGATTATATGCCCAATGTTTAATGTTTCAATGCATTATTCTATAATTAATCACCATTTTGTAATCAAGCGGAATAATTGGAAAGAAAAGAAAATTTTATTTATGAAAAAATGAGCCCATAAACAGGCACTAGTATATAAGGAAAGTAATCCTCGTAAGGAGGAATTACTATAAATCTACAAGATGAAAAAAATGGCAATACGAAAAAGCAAATTTATCTATGTCCCTATTGAATTCAAACACCAACTAATATCCCTAATTCTCCGAGGCCATGACACTTTGCTTCTGAAGATGACGACTGGATCGATCATTCCCTTCTGAATTCCCGTTGTGTGGCCATAAATGCTATCAGTCATATGACTTTTGGATATCCTTAATTTTTCCTGGACCGCTCTTTTGAGTCTTAGTCCACCAGGATGATATACCATTTTTTTACTATGCCGCCCTTTAGGGTTTTCGACTTGTCGGGTATCATTTTTATCCAAGTCCCTAATTTTTGCCTGAATTTCTCTTTCGAGTTTTCAATCCACCGGGACGCCCTAATTTTTGCCTAAGTCGCCCTTTAGGATTTTTGACTTAGCGGGCTTTTATCCTCTTTTTCTAGGCTTAGTATTTTTTGACTGAATCGGAATTTACCGGTCGCGGTAAATCCGCTCCATCCATAGTAGTCAACATTAAAGCTCCACCAGAGAAGGCGCTCTTTACGACATATGGTCCTTCATAGTTCGGGGCCCATTTGCCACGAGGATCTTTATAGATGGGTAGCACTTTTCTTAACACCAAATCTCCTTCTTCAAATAGGCGAGGACGAAATTTCTTGTCGAATGCCTTTTTGAGTCTCCGTTGATATAATTGACCATGACATACAATAGCCATGCGCTTTTCCTCTATGAGGTTCAGTTGATCAAATCTACTTTGTACCCACTCCGCTTCATCCAGCTTAGTCTCCATTATGACCCTTAGTGAAGGAATTTCTACTTCAATAGGGAGTACCGCTTCTGTGCCATATACCAAGGAAAAAGGAGTAGCTCCTATCAAAGTACAGACTGAGGTTCTGTAGCCATGAAGTGCGAAAGGGAGCATTTCGTGCCAATCTTTGTATGTCTTCACCATTTTCGGTATGATCTTATTGATGTTCTTGTTGGTTGCCTCTTCCGCGCCATTCATCTTTGGACGATAAGGCGACTAGTTATGGTGATTGATTTTGAAACTCTCGCATAGCTCATCCATCACTTTGTTGTTTAGATTAAGCCCATTATCTGTGATGATCTTATTAGGAACCCCATAGCGACAGATTATCTCTTTCTTGATGAGTCGTGCAATTATTTGCCTCGTCACATTAGTGTAGGAAGCAGCCTCTACCCATTTGGTGAAGTAGTCAATAGCAACTAGAATGAACCGGTGTCCATTTGATGCCTTCGGCTCGATTATCCCAATTATGTCTATCCCCCACATAGAGAAAGGCCACGGGGCAGTTAAGACGTTCAAAGGAGTTGGCAGCACATGAATTTTATCCGCATAGATTTGACACTTGTGGCACTTCTTGACATATTTAAAGCAGTCTGATTCCATAGTCAACCAATAGTACCATGCTCGGAGAATCTTCTTAGCCATTGAATGCCCATTGGCGTGGGTTCCAAAGGATCCCTCCTGTATTTCTTTAATAAGCATGTCCTGTTCATGTCCGTCTAAACACGGGAGCAACACCATGTCATGATTCCTTTTATAAAGTACATCTCCATCGAGGAAAAACTGGGCAGCCAGTCTTCTAAGCGTTTTCTTATCCCCACTTGAGGTATTTGCAGGGTATTGTTGTTTCTGGAGGAAATGTTTGATATCGTAAAACCACGGTTTATCATCTACTTTGGCCTTCACTGCTGCACAATAAGATGGTTCATCTAGGCGATTGATTCTTATAGCCGGTGCTTCATTATACCACTTGACCTTGAACATGGACGCAAAAGTTGCCAAAGCGTCTTCCAGTTGATTCTCATCTCTAGGAATATGATGGAAGGTGATTTCATCAAAGTATGTTATCCTTTTCCAGACACAATCTCGATATCGAGTTAGTTTGGCATTAAGTGTTCTGCATTCTCCCTTGACTTGGTTGATGACGAGAGCCGAATCCCCATATACTTCCAAAATCTTGATTTCGAGGTTAATGGCTTCGCTGATCCCCAAGATACACGCCTCGTATTCCGCCATATTGTTAGTACATGTGAAGCATATCCTAGCAGTAAAAGGTATGTGAAACCCCGTTGGGGAAGTTATAACAGCTCCCTCCCCATGTCTTTCTGCGTTTGAGGCACCATCGAATATAAGCTTCCACCGAGATCCGGGCTCAGGTCCTTCGTAGGAATCTGGGATATCATCATCTTTTACAGCCATCACATCTTCATCGGGGAAATCAAATTGCATAGGTTGATAGTTATCCAGTGGTTGATGAGCAAGATGATCGGCTAATATGCTCCCTTTTATAGCTTTTTGAGTGACATACTGGATGTCATATTCCGTTAGTAACATCTGTCACCGAGCCACTCTCCCCGTCACTGCAGGCTTCTCGAATATATACTTGATGGGGTCCATTCTTGATATCAATAAAGTAGTATGGCATACCATGTATTGTCTTAGTCGGAGGGCAGCCACTCTCCCCGTCACTGCAGGCTTCTCGAATATATACTTGATGGGGTCCATTCTTGATATCAATAAAGTAGTATGGCATACCATGTATTGTCTTAGTCGGAGGGCGGCCCATACAAGAGCACAACATGTTTTCTCCAAGAGTGAGTATCTGGATTCACAATCCGTGAATTTCTTACTCAAGTAATAACTTACGTGTTCCTTTCTCCCTGTTTCGTCTTGTTGTCTGAGTACACAGCCCATCGAATTATCAAGCACTGTTAGATACATTATGAGTGGTCTTCCAGGTACCGGTGGCACCAGTATGGGTGGCTCTTATAAATATTCCTTGATTCGATCGAATGCCTTTTGACAGTTTTCACCCCACTCGATGCTTTGAACTTTCCTTAACAGCTTGAAGATTGGCTCACAAGTAGCAGTAAGGTGTGAGATGAACCTAGAAATGTAATTTAATCTCCCCAGGAATCCACACACTTCTTTTTTAGTTCTCGGAGCTGGCATTTCTTGAATGGCCTTTACTTTATCGGGGTCCACTTCTATACCTCTTTGGCTGACTATGAACCCCAACAACTTCCCAAATCTGACCCCAAAAGTACACTTCGCAGGATTTAGTCGTAGCTTGAACTTTCTCAGCCGTTCAAACAACTTTTGTAAATTGACTATGTGATCTTCCTCAGTTTGTAATTTGGCAATCATATCATCTACGTAAACCTCTATTTCCTTGTGCATCATGTCATGAAAGAGAGTGACCATTGCCCTTTGATAAGTTTCCCCAGCGTTCTTTAACCCGAAGGGCATTACCTTGTAATAGAAGGTTCCCCATAGAGTAATAAAAGTAGTTTTTTCCATGTCGGAGGGAGCCATCTTTATCTGATTATATCCGGAAAACCCATCCATGAATGAGAAGACGGAGAATTGAGCAGTGTTATCCACCAACACATCGATGTGGGGTAGTGGAAATCATCTTTAGGACTCACTCTATTGAGATCTCGGTAGTCTACACACATTCTGACCTTCCCATCTTTCTTTGGCACTGGCACAATATTGGCCACCCATTCTGGATACTTTACTGCAGCTAAGAACCCTGCGTCAAACTTCTTTTTACCTCTTCCTTGATTTTGAGAGTCATATCTGGTCTAGTCCATCTTAACTTTTGTTTGACTGGTGGGCATTCGGCTTTGAGCGGTAGCTTATGTTCAACAATATCTGTATCCAACCCAGGCATATCTTGGTAAGACCAAGCGAACACATCGACATACTCTTGTAGTAACTTGATCAACTTCTCCTTTACGTCCTTGTTTAAAGAAGCACCGACTTTAACCTCCTTTTTGTCCTCTTTAGTTCCCAGATTGATCACATCCACTGGTTCCTGATGAGGTTGTATCACTTTGTCCTCTCGCTTTAACATTCTGGCTACCTCTTCAGGGAGTTCACAATCGTCCTCATCACCCTCTTCCGCTTGGTTAATCGGGAAATCGAAGTTGTAAGGAATTATAGCAGTGTCGTTTTCAATAGGCTCATTTTTAAATCTGCACGAGGAATATTTTTATGCTTATTATTTTTTTTTTTGAATTGATGTAAATGAAAGAACTGAAAAGAAAGGTGTATTGCTATTTGAAGAAAGAAATAAAGAAAGAAAAAGATCTTGATTGAAAACAAAAATGCTATTTTATTATTAAATAATTCAAAGAAACAAAAGGTGGCCCTACAAAGCTTGTCCATTTGCCTTGGGCATAGCAAAAGGCTTATTATTTTTTTTTTTAGAAAAAGTAAATTACTTCGAAACAGAAATCATCTCCGGAATCTCGATGGCCCTCCAATTGTTGAGAACTGTGTTTGGTGAGCAATGGCACACCCAATCTGGTATCCCTTTATCTTCCTCTTCAATTGTAGTCATTTGGTCTTCATCTTTGAATCCACCACTATGGAAGGTTTCTTCGAGCGGAGGAAATGTCATCGGACCAGTCTTGTGAACTCCTTTTTTAGCCGATTTGTAACCCAGCCCAAACTGATCCTTCTTCTCAGATATCTCTATCACCTTGCCCCAGCCCCTAGTATCCCCATTCTGGATTAAGTCTGTGATTCTTCCTGGTTTTCTTTCTTGCCGAGCGACCTGTTTACGACTGACCATTGCAATCTCCAAAGCTCTAAAAGGTATTTCAAATGTCTCCCCATCCACTTCTATATATCTGAATGATGAGAGATGGCTGATGAACATGTCTTCTTCCCCATCGACAATTATTAAGTTATCGCTGGATATGAACTTCAATTTCTGATGAAGTGTGGAAGTAACTGCGCCTGCAGCATGAGTCCATGGTCGTCCTAGAAGACAAGTATAGGAGGGATTGATGTTCATGACTTGGAAAGTGATCATGAAGGTATGTGATCCCACCACCGTAGGTATGTCCACTTCCCCAATTACCATTCTCTTCGACCCATCGAAAGCTTTAACAACCAGGGAACTGGTCTTCATTAAGGTCCTCACAGATGTTAACTTCATGAGGGTATCCTTAGGAATGACATTTAAAGCAGACCCCGTATTCACCAGTACTCTTGAGAGGACAGTGTCTTGAAACTTGACCGATATATGCAAGGCCTTATTATGTGCTTGCCCCTCGGGCGGTAATTCCTCACTACTAAAACCCAGACAAGTGCTAGCAGCGATATTGGCGACTACTTCGTCGAACTGAACCACTGATATATCTTTAGTGACATGTGCTTCATTTAGGACTTTCAGCAGGGATTCCCTATGTGCCTCCGAGCATAATAACAAGGATAGAATATAGATTTTGGACGGTGTTTGATTCAGTTGGTCCACCACCCTATAATCACTTTTCTTTATGATTCTTAAAAATTCCACGGCATCTTCTTGAGATATATTCTTTTTGGAAGATCCTTCGCCTGTATTTGTAGTTTCTTTCCCCTTTGAGCTTTCAGGAGTATCCTTCTTAGGTTGTTCAGAAGAGTATACTCTTCCACTACGGGTTATCCCTCTAATACCAGCTATGTTAGTAACTGCTGGCATTGGTACTATAGTCTTTCCTCCCAAGGATGCAGTGATGTCATATTTCCAAGGTACAGTCTTAGTGCTTTCATATGGAAATGGTACTGGAACATGGAAAGTGATAGGGCCTTCTGACCTTGCCGGTATCGGGATTTTGACTGGTGCAGCAACAAGTATCTGAATTGGTGTTCGTGCAGGCCCTGAAACTGGTATTTAAACAGATGCTTGTGTAAGCCTCGGAACTTGTATTTGAATGGGTGCTTGCCTTAGAACTAGTATTTGAATGGGAGTTGTAAATTCCCTTCTTTGGTAAGGAGCCTCAGAAGGTATGTGCCCCTGAGATTCTAAGGCAGCCACTTCATTCATTCCCTTTGAATACCCAATTTGTATCATCCCTTGGTCTATCAATTGTTAGAGGACCCTCTTCATCTTCTCATAGCTATTAGGGTCAAATAAGCAGACCTTACAATTACCGTGTAGTTCTTCGAATTCCTCATACCCGATTAGTACTTCCCTCACTTTCGTCATGGAGGTTTTCACTTGGCTTACCCTTTTAATCAGGATATCTCCTTCTAGCCCTTCAATAGAATTGACACTTGCCTCAGCATGCCCTGGGAAAGGATTATCTCCTACATTTGGAGTATCGTAAGTGAAACTGATGACCTTTTGGTCCAACAGATCTTGCACCCTAAACTTGAGGGCTAAGCACTTTTCAGTCGTATGCCCCGGTAATCCAGCATGATATTCACATCTAGCATTAGCATCATACCCTCGAGGAAGAGGCGTAGGAGGGGGTCCTAATGGCTTGATTTCCACCAATCCCTTTTGAATTATCATAGGCAGGATCTGAGTATATGTGGAAGGTATAGGGTCAAAGTCCTTCCATGGCCTCTTTTGTTCCCTTCGGGGATACCTCTGCTGCTGTTAATTTTGTCGAGGTGGCGCTCTTGGTTGTTGAATTTGGAGCGTAGCAGGCGCTTGACTGGAGGCTGTAGCAGCCACATAAGGATTATAAGGCACTTGAGAATACCTATCAGCAGAAATGGCGTTGACCTCCCTCTTCAAACTATTACCAGAGTATCTTTTGTTATTCGGTTGACTGGAAAGCGACTTTCCAATCTTCCCGCTTTTCAATCCGTTCTCGATCCTTTCACCAATGATGACTAAATATACAAATCCAGTTGAGACATATTCGATCATCTTCTTGTAATATAGCCCTTGCAGTGTTCCCATGAACACATCCACCAGCTCACTTTCCCGTAATGGAGGTTGCACACGAGAGGCTAGCTCCCTCCATCTCTGGGCATATTCTTTGATAGATTCATTTCATTTTTGAGACATGTTTTGTAAATGCATACGATTGGGAGCCATGTCCACATTGTATTGGTACTGCTTTACAAAGGCGCCTCCCAGATCCTCCCAATTCTTAATGTGAGCCCTTTCTAGTTGCATGTACAAATCCAAGGATGCCCCACTAAGGCTATCTTGGAAAACATGCATCATCAGTTTTTCATCTTTAGCATGAGCCCCCATCTTTCGGGCGAACATTCGGATGTGATTTTTGGGACAACTAACTCCTTTATACATCTCGAAGTTAGGTGCCTTAAACTTAGGAGGTACGACCACATCAGGTACTAAACACATTTCCAAGGCATCAACCCCAAAGGCCTTGGATCCTTCCACAGCCCTTAACCGTTCTTCAATTATCTTATATTTTTCATCATCATTTCTTCCTTCCATGGCAACCAGTTTGGTTTCACGAACTACTTGCCTTGAGTCTTCCTCTCCAAATTGGAGATTCCAGTCATAATAATTCTCACGAGAAACAGGTATTTGCATAGGTCGTGTCTCTCCATTAGGACAAGGTGGAGGAACAGCCCCTCCAGGAGGGTGAGCGCTAGCTTTATCCTTTCCCACCTCACCTTCTTCACGGTCCAAGTCAACAACAAATCCCAAGAGTGGATTATTATCTCCAGATTGGGGGGTAGGGGTAGGAACATTCCTTCGGTTGCTAGTCTCGGTATCCCTTGCTAGCAAATTCTGGATTGCTCGAGTCAGTTGGTCGATCTTGTCCTTCATTTCCTCCACATTTCCTTTGATAGCATCCACATCTCCCCTTAGAGCAGCATGGTTCAGTTCCATTTGTTCCATGGCTTTCTTTTGGTGAGCGTGGGTGTTGGGTCGAAACGTCAGATTGTTGCGATGATTCTGAGAGAAGATATTGAAAAATGATTTCCGTTTGATGCTTTTATTTATTTATGTTATGCATGCATGAATGTATGAGTATGCAGAAATTATTTTTATTTCAGGAATCTTAAACTTTTATTTATTAAGAGCAAAGCCAAGGATAATAGAAAAATAAACACTTTTATTCATGAAAAGAAAGTACTAGGGTCAAAGCCTCATTTATAACATAAGGAAAACCAAACTAGGGATAAACCCTTAAATTATTCATAACTGTAAACCAAACGTAAGAAGTCATTACATAGAAAAGCTAAATCCTCCTCCTAATCCTTGCCCTAAACTTCTCCACCATCTCACGACAAAGTGTAAGAAAATTGGCGATCTCTTTTACTGGTTTGAAGATATCTGCCATGTACTCAGCCTCTTTTGAAGATATCACTTCTGATATCTTTCTCGATAATACGCCTCATATCTTTGTAACTTTGCCATGATTTCTCTATCCTCCTCAGCAGTACGTTCCAATTGTTGATTACGCACCTCGACATAAGTGCCCCACTCCCTAAGTTCTTCGTAGAAATCCTGAAGCTCCCCATATAGCCTTCTAAGCTCATGGTTCTCCTCTTGAGTTTCTAACCATCTCTCTGCCCGTAAGGCAAGAAGTTCCTCGGCAGATCTTATCCGTACAGTTGCATCCAAGACTTGCCTCTTGCTCACGAGTAGAGTGTTGGCCAAGCTTTAAAATTCAGCCTCTAGGTTGTGGATACGCCAATCGCATCCCTCCTTGAACTCTCGTTGTGTTGATGTCATCCAAATGCCCCTCCATTCATCCCTTTTACGCCAAGCCCTATCTAACTCATCCTTATGAGCCTTGAGACGTGAACTCACGGCTTGAAGGTCGGCATAAGCTTGTTTCTTCTTTTCTTCTTCCATCTGGGCTATCCCTTTATTGATCCTTGATTGTTCCATTACTTCATTGAGACTCTTTTTCAATTGACTGCTTTCTCCAGTGGCTTGGTAAAATTTACCTTCCCACTCTTCTTTTTCTTTTTTCAATTGTGAAATAGTCTCTCTGAGTTTTTCACTTTCTTCTACGGAAATTGCAGCAGGTGGGGGAACCCTTGGATTAACAGGACGATCCAGAGTAAAATGCAGCTTCACTATGCTCACCCTTTCTTTCATCCATTGCACATATGGTACCCTAGATTCTTCCCTTGGTCTTTTAAGACTGCCCTTCCCTTTGATACTTTGCCTCCAAGATTGAGCAATCTTTAGAACATCGGGATGATTTCCGGTTACATTTTGTAGGACGAAACCTTCTAACAACCTATCCTCCAGTTTGTAGGCCAAGGGATGCCCTAATTGCCTCATTGCTAAGACATGATTGTAGCTTATGCACCCTCTTGATCCTATCAAGGGTACATTAGGAAAATCCCCACAGCTTAGGATCACGTCGTCTCGTTGGAGTATTTGGGGAAACCACGGGATGTCTTTATCAACAAGAGATACCAAATATTGAGACCAAGCATAGGCTTTCATTCTTTCCATATCCTTTAAATCCCTCACTAGGTGAGAGCACAACTATTTGTACAATAACTGAGCGCAACATAACATAGCTCCTCCCCTTCTTTCAAATTTTTGGTTAAGGGTAAAGTAAATATCAGCGAGGAGAGCCGGTGTAGGATCTTCTTCTCCAATGGTTACAGCCAAGAATAAATTAATGGCAGCGATGTCCACGAAGTTCTTCGCGCTCGGGAATAAAACCAACCCAAAGATGAGGAGTACCATGATAGTGTCCATGGCTGCCCAATTTTTGTAAGCAGCAAAATGACTGGCTCTCTTCTCCAGAAACCCTTTAGAAAACCCATGAAAGTATTCTTGAACCCTTAAGTTAGCTTATAAGTCTTCTTCATAGATATGAAAATAGCTAGCCATTTCTTTGAAGGAAGGGAGATACCCTATAGCCTTGAATGGACCTTAGTTGTTCTTGGGGAGACCCAACATCCTACAAAATTCTTCTAGAGTGGGGGCTATTTGAAAATATTGAAACTGGAAGCACCTTAGTTCTGTGTCGTAAAACTGAGCCAAGGCGGTCAGACCCTCTTCTTGAATAAGAGTAGTGACAAGATCTAATGTATCCCCATGCTTACGAATTAAGGGCTTTCTCCTTTCCTGAGGTAACCCCATAACATAAGCCTTTAAGCGTTCTATGTCAGACGTTTTTACTTTGATTGTGATATTTTTCCTTTTCCCGAATTCCATTGCCTTTGACTTTAACTCTTTTTTTTTAAAATATTTAAGATTCCTGTGACATAATAATGCAAAAAATTTATGAGGATGATGAATGCAAATTTTATATACTTTGATTAGGGTACGGTGATATGCAAGCATGCCCTAGTAAAGGTAGGCTCCCTATGATAGGTTAGATCTATGTTTTGTCTACCCAATCCCCTCACATGTAGGATATAAAGTTTGGACAGCATAACGACCCTATAATGTACAGACTATACCCTTGTTTTACCATGAGAAGGAGCAAGCCTTCCTATGAAAATCCTTCGGGATAAGTCTCATCTGGGTAGGACCCTAGTAACAGCCTTTGAGGGTTGAATACATAGGGTTTCCATGAGTTGGCAAGGGTAGGCTAAAAGTTCTCAGAGTCTAGGACCACATCCAAATCATCCTCTATGTTAGGGGCTAGCCCTACCATGAGGACACCTTTGGAAGGATCTATTCTGAGTGTGGCATCAATGAATTATTGGGATGTCACGTCCCCCTAAAACATTTCAGTTCCACGTCCTAATCTAGGGTTGTACTCCTAGCTTGGGCTTTAGCTTCACACATCATATGCCCCAATCCAAAGTATGATGACAAAAATAAAAATATAAATATGACAAATATAATAAAATAAAAACAAAATATAAAACAAATAAAAAAACATGAGCAAAATAAAAAAAATAAAAAACACACAAGACAAACAAACAAAACCCTAAAGCCTAAGGTTAGAAGGGACTCTCTTTTTAGGGAATTATAAGAAATCCCCAGCAGAGTCGCCAGCTGTCACGGCCGGCAAAAATATTGAGTCGCCATCATATTTTTTCTAAGGAAAATAAATGATAAACCTAAAGTCCTAATCCTAAAGGTAGAGATTCCTAAGGTTCGGGAGTCGGTTAAGTGAGGGGAACGTGTTAGGAACCCCTCACTTCCATTGTACTCAATGGGATCCTCCTTAGATTTTAGGGTATGTTTGTTTGTTTGTCTAAATTTCTATTTATTTACAAAATACTCCTAAGATTTTAATTATTGTACTCGCTAGGGTTTACAACCATATGCCTACGTACCTTTAATTTGAAGGATCAGAGTATCCGTAGTTCACCTCCCCTATTCCTACCCCCTAATCTTATTCCTAACCCTAATCCCAAACCCAATCCACTATTTATACTCTTGGATAAAGAGTTCTATCCCTTAAATCTAGTATTTATATTCCTAGATATGGAGTTCTATCCTTTAAATCCTGATCCGTTATTTATACTCTCGGAAAAAGAGTTTTATCCCTAAAATCCAAGTCCATTATTTATACTCTCGGATGGAGAGTTCTATTCCTTAATCCCTTATCCCTTATCCCTTGGCCTATATTTATACTCTTGGAACCTAAGAGTGTTATCCCTAAATCCCATCCCTTATTTAGGCTCTCGGACCAAGAGCTTTATCCCTTCATTTTATATCCCAAAAAGAACTCCTTTTTTATTCTTATATTTACAAATTTTCATAAATAAAATAAAAAAAAAACCCAAAATGCCATTTAGTGCTAAAGAAAATAAATCCCAAATTATTCCAAAGTAATTTCTAAATTTTCAATAATCCCAAAAAAACAATATTTTAATCCCCAAAGTTAAATTAAATCTAATTTATTTTATTTTTACCCTAAAACCTATATTTATAAAAAATAAAAGAAGAAAGAGAAAAAAAAACTAATTTCCTTAAAATAAAACCTAAACCTAAATTTTATAAAACCCAGATCCTTCAAACCTTCCAAGAACCCTAATTGGGTTCCATGAACCCTAACCCTAGGTGACGAACCCTAGGGTTCTTAACTATGAACCCTAGCCAAAACAAAATCCAGAACCCTTTAAACACACAGCAGATAACAATCAAAGCTAAGTTTTTTTTATGGATTTACCTTCCGTGCAGTGAAACTGGTAGTAAATTCTGTTTATTTTTCCTCTTCTAATCTCTCTCCTTTTTTTCTCTTGCAGGTGAAAGATCAAGGATTCGCAATTGGGTTCGATTCGTCTCCGTCTCCTCTCTTCGTCTAGGGTTCTAATTTTGTAATCCTCTTAGGTTTTTATAGACTTAGGAACAATTAATTAAATTGATTTGATTTAGGAATTTTTGATGTAATCTATGTAATTTTGATTCGATTTGTAATTTTGGATCCGATTTGATTGGATTTAGAATTAGTGTTTGATTCCTTGTAATTTGGATCTGATTGTGTTTTTGTTAAACATTTAGAATTAAATTTTAAAATAAAAAGATTCGGATACGATTTGATTTTGTTTTCCATTGATTCAGCGCAAAAATTAGGGTTTTCCATGGGGAAGAAGACGACTCCTCTGGTCAACAATTTGACCCCCAATAAAATAAATAATAATAAAAAATAAAATAAAATAGATAATAATAATAAGATAAATATTTACATAAATAAATATCCATAAAATGAAAACGGGAATTCCAACTTAATTAATAATACTAAAAATAATAATCTAAAAGCTATATTAATAAATTAACCATTATATTAATAAATATGTAGTAAAAAATAAAATACTAATAATAATTAATTAATAACCAAGTTAAAAAAAAAAGATATCTTAATCTTGATTATTAATAAAAACAATATTCCTAATTTAAAAAACCACGTAAATAAAAAAGACCACAATAATAAGAATAATAAAGATGATTAAATCTACAATAATATCTCATTATCCACTAAAAAAGCCCAAAAAACAAAATCCTGATTAATTCTACAAAAAATCTAAAGTAATAAATTCTAAAATGAAATCCCCAATAAATTTAAAAGAAAACTCTACTTCCTAATATTTGTAATAAAAATAATTAATCTTAAAACCAAATTCTAAATATTATCTAATAAAATTAAGCTAAAACTTTTTAATAAGCCTTACAGTACTAACAAACCCAAAAGCCCAATGACATCTAAATGATACCCCCTAGCAAAAGAATAAAAAACACTGGTCAAAATTTAGGGTACTACAGGTGGTCCGGTATGAAAAGAGATGATGCGATATATGTATCGAAGTGTGCGGTATGCCAACAAGTAAAAATTGAGCATCAAAGACCGGGAGGATTGTTACAACCGTTAGAAATTGTGGTATGGAAGTGGGATAGTATTTCTATGGACTTCGTAGTTGGATTACCACGTACTCAAGGTGAATATGTTTCTATTTGGGTAATTGTTGATCGGTTGACGAAATCGGCGCATTTATTGGTCGTGAAGACTAGATACAAGGCAAGTCACCTTGCAAGGTTATTTATTTCGGAAATTGTAAGGTTACATGGTATTCCCTCTAGTATTGTGTCAGATAGAGATCCAAAGTTTTCTTCGAGGTTTTGGAGAGCTTTTCAACAAGCTATGGGAACGAAGTTGTGTTTGAGTACGTCGAGTCATCCGCATATGGATGGTCAGACAGAACGGTCTATACAAACAATAGAAGATATGTTGAGAGCTTGTGTGCTTGGAAGTGGGGGAAATTGGATAGAACTTTTGTCGTTGATTGAGTTTTCGTACAACAATAGTTATCACGCGAGTATTGGTATGGCTCCTTATGAGGTGCTATATGGAAGGAAATGTAGGATGCCTTTGTGTTGGGCGGAAGTTGGAGAAGATAGGATTTTAGGTTCGGAAATTATTCAAGAGACTACGGAAAAGATTAGAATGATCATTGAGAAAGTTAAACAAGCACAAGACCGTCAGAAAAGTTATGCAGATAACCGAAGAAGACCTTTAGAATTTGATGAAGGTGATCACGTGTTTCTGAAGATTACTCCGAGATTGAGATTGAAAGGACCGTTTAAGTCACGAAAGTTAAGTCCGAGATACGTGGGACCGTACTAAGTTCTAAAAAAGATTGGTGAAGTAGCTTACAGATTGGCCTTACTGCCTTCTCTGTCGGAAATGCATGATGTTTTCCATGTGTCTTAGCTTTGAAAGTTTGTTCCCGATCCTCTTCAACCAATTCTACCAGATACTATTGAGATAGAAGCAGATATAACATTTGAGTCTCAACCAAGTCGTATTATGGGAAGAGAAACTAAGGTACTAAGGAATAAGGAGATTCCTCTTGTAAGAGTTCAGTGGGATTCGACGCTGTAGCGGGGGAATTTGTGAGTGTAAGCTATTGATTAACTTAACTCAAAAATAAGCAAGAGTCGCCACCGCACTTTTTATTTTATCCACAAAGGGAAAGGAAAAAGAGCGAACAAAACCTAAAGAGTTCTAAAAAACAAGAACAAACAGAGACTGGGTAAGGGGGGTTGGTTACGCAATGGGAAGGTGTTAGCACCCAAAACGTCTATAGTACTCTATAGGAACCCTTTGAAATATCTAACGCTTTTTTGGTCTGAAAAGGTTTGCTTGTAAAGAGATTGAGGAGATGAGAGGAGAATTATTTTTTAATATTTTTGTGTTTGGAGAGACTTATCGCCTCATGCCTACGTACCTATGATGTGCAATATAGGATCAAAACCTCGTAGTTCGTGGTACAAAGAACAAAAAATTTGTTTGTTATGATTGATTTTTAATGTAAAGACAAGTCGTCATTTCTAAGCGAATAATTCCGCTTAAAGAAATGAATCATGTCTAAACTTATGAAAAAGAGTTTAAAAGAAAAAAGGGTGCATAAAAGCACAAAAGATTTTAGTGAGGTCTATACTTTTTTATGTTTTCATGAAATGGTCAAAGTATGATTAAGATAGATTGACATTTATTAAAGAAAACAAAGCTTTAAAAGTCACTTGACAAAAGTCAATGTTTTATTATGAAAGCGGTTTTAAGTTGAAAACAAGAAGGTTTTGAAAAAGAGAGAAAAGGTTTTGAAAATTTAAGAATGGGGAGGAGAAGAAGTGACTATCCTAGTGCATAAAGTAACAGCTAGGGAAAAGAAAGATCTAACCAAAATGGAGCCACTTCCAACCAATATTAAAAGAATTCCATCCTTAAGAAAATTGGCCAATAAAGGCAAGTCTTCAATCAATACTCCAAGCAAAGGGATAAGAAGTCCTAATTCTAGGTCCATAAGTCCAATATTACTTCAAAAGAGGTCCAAAAAGAGATCACTCTAAAGCATAGGATAGTAACCAATAGTCCAAGATGAGGAAAATTAATTTTTTTATGGTTTAAGCCTTTATTAATGTTTTAAGTCCAAATGGACAAAAGAAAAAAGGCATAAGCATAAACATGTGTCCAACGGACAAAGGAAAAATTGCGGAAACATAAACATGTGTCCAACGGACAAAGGAAAAATTGCGGAAACATAAACAATGATATGAAATGAAGCATAAAAAAATAAAAGAGATAGGGAGCGAGAAGGAATAATAAACAAAATTAATACAAAATATTGTTAGTAAGTTAGTGATTAGATGTTAGTGTTAGTGATCAATAACAATTGAATAATTGTACTTAGGTCAAGGTTGATGAAACTCATTAGAGGATTGATAAGACCAAAGCCTCCTAACAACAAGTTTCATGAGTTTTGAACCATAAGGCAAATAATCAACCATTCTTGATAGTTTTCCGATACGGGACAAATATTGCGCTATGTTAAGCAATCACCGAGTAATTTACGGAGTAATTACCCTACAATAAGGTCGGTCAATAGCTCTTTGTGCTAATGCATGCTAGATGAACGATATGTAGATCGTCATCCGAAAGCAATACCGCACGAAAAGAAAAGTGGTAACGATCTAGTCTTGATCAAAATTCAATAAAAGAATTCCAAGATCTTTTAGACTTTCATCGATCAAAAGAAAAGAGAAATAGATGAAGAGAAAGGCAAATTAAACCACACAAAGCCCGAGAGAGAGGCTAAAAGGTTTTGACCCGACGATGGAGTCTTTTGGTATCTCGTACAAAGCCCGAGATGAAAGCAAATTGACTCAACAAGAGAGTTTTTTGTATCTCGTACGAAGCCCGAGATGGAGGCGAAAGGGGTGATTGACTCAACGAGGGAGTCTCTTATGTGTCTCGTACGAAGCCCGAGAGAGAGGCTAAATGTTGTTTCAGTTAAGTGACAGGTCCAGTATACTGATTTTAAAGAGAAAATCAGTTCTTATATGAGCAACACTGTACTCATGGATTTGATTCAAGGATCTGGGTTATTCCTGTTCTTTAAGGAAGCGGGAAATTCGAAGGGTATTGAGACTGTCCAAGTCTAGAGTTTCATCTTTTGTACTATGCTTTGAGAAACAGTAGTAGACTCTTGGAAAGACTGCTCTATTCAGATGATTAAGTGATGTTCCTATACCTCTAGGAGGTCGTCGGGACAATTTGTACGAAGCCCAAGAGGAGGCTGGAAACTTTTAAGAAGCCGACGGGTCCTTGTACGAAGCCCGAGAGGAGGCTATCATTCCCGGAGGAAGAGATCATTATGCGAAGCCTAAGAGGAGGCTGTGAATACTTCTAAGAAGCCGTAGGGTCCTTGTACTAAGCCCAAGAGGAGGCTGGGTTGCTTTTAGGAAGCCTGTGGGTCCTTGCACGATGCCCAAGAGGAGGCCGATGCTTTTAAGAAGCTGATGGGTCCTCAAACCCCGAGAAGTTCAAGACAGGCTATTCACGAGGAATAGATCAAGCCAGGAAATTTCGAGAATTTGGAAGAAACTCAAGAGATGCCATTCACGGAGAAAAGATCATCTCTGGGGAATAGAGTTTCTTGACAAGTGCTTTTAAGAAGCCCGTGGGTCCCTAAACCCCAAAAAGTTCAAGACATGCCATTCACCGAGAATAGATCAAGCCAGGAAATTCCGAGAATTTGGAAGAGACTCAAGATATGCCATTCACGGAGAAAAGATCATCTCTGGGGAATAGAGTTTCTTGACAACTTCTATGAGTGACAGTCTATGAAAGGGTTCATAGATAATGCTGCCTTTCATATCTCCATATTGTTTAACCCCAAGAGGAGGGAAGACTGTGTCTGGTAATCCTATGGGGATCTAGTTTAGACTATTTCTAAGAGTGATCAACGAGCTTAATGCTAGACGTAGTTTCCAGGGAAACTCTAAATATCTATACTATTATTACATAGTTGATATGAGTTTATGAAAGAAGGCTTATAGTGAAACAACCCCACAATACAGTTATATGTATATGAAAGCGGTAAATGAAAGCAATAACCACTTACTCGGTTGTAGAGCTTCCATGTTGTTTGGTTAGTTGTTCAACAAAGAAAGATTGAAAACAATAGTATATTCAAAATCAAAGGAGAAGGTGCTTTGAAAAAGAAAGATCTGGGGCTTACAGCTCAAGGAGAGGTCCAGGGTTTCATCAGTGAGCGCACTGTTTGAATTTGTACAGAGGGACTTATACAAGTGACTGAGGCCGAAAATGGTTTTCTGTACAAAGGGATGGGTCTTACACTCTCTCAAGAGGCCCAAAAGGTTTAAAGAAAAAGAGTGGGGCTTATAACACGAGGGTAGGCCTAGTTGACTTTTCGTTTAAAAATGGTGATCGCGCCGAGGTTTTCTTTTAACGCAGACTTATACAATAAGTGAGGCCCAAAGTGATTTTGGTTAAAAGGGGGTTGGGTCTTACACTCTAATAGAGGCCCAGAAGTTTTGAAAAGAAATGGGTCTTAATACTCGAGGGTAGGCCCAGGGTTATTTTGAAAAGGCGACGATTGCGCCGTTTGTTTTTTACGGTATCGAGACTTATACAATACACTGAGGCCCAAAAATGATTTGGTCAAAAAAGGATTGGGTCTTACACTCTATTAGAGGCCCAAAATGTTTTCAAAATGATTTATGAGGGTTGAATTAATCCAAAACCCTAATTTGTTTTCAAAATGTATTTTAATTGAATAAAAATTCAATTAAAGTGATCAAAATTTTTTTTCACATGGAAAACAAATTATGATCTTGGATTAATGCTTCAAAAATTAAGTATTGATCTACAAAATAATTAGAAAGCATTAAAAGTTGCACAATCAATGTAGAAAAAATATTTAAAATGTCAAAAAAAATTAAAATATTAATTCTTTGCAAAAATATCAATTATATGAAATAAATAATATTTTTGGGATTTTTTGTTAAAATAAAATAATTTAACATCTTTGTGAATTATTAAAAAAAGAATCAACTCAAAATCATTAAAACTCAAAGATAAATTAATTTTTGAATCAATTAAATAAAATCACAAAATTCAAATATTCATATTTGAAAGAAATGGCGCCAAGAACAAGCTGAAGAACACGCGCGTGTTCTGAGATTCTCAGATTTGCATTTTCTCTCCAATCTCACTGAATACTTAATCATATCATGTAATCCACATATCATTATGCTCGTCTCAACCTCACGATCATGTCTATGTCAATTAATTTCATTTAAATTAAACATAAAACAAGAAATCAAAGAGAAACCTCAAGAACCCTAATTTTTGCATGAAGGCTCGGAAATTTCACACACGATTCAAACAATGTAATTTATTGATGGGAAACATTCCATGCATGATTAAGAACATATGGCCAAATTATTGTGCAGCAAAAAATGCATGGATCATAGAGTTAGAAGAGCTCATGCTTACCACTTGCAGCTGGTGATCGTGTTTGGTGTTGGAGGTGTTACAGCTTGTTTCCAATGATGTGGATAGCTTCCCAAGGTTCCAAGTGATGTGTCTGAGTGCTTGGAATGGATTGAAATGGTTTGGAATTGAGGATGGCACCTCAACTGCAAAACTGTCAAGAACTTGAGCAATTGGCTAGTGATTTTGTGAAATCAGTGTTCCAGATGTTATGTGAGTGTTTGGATCACTTCTATATGATGTATGTGAGGTGTGTGAGTGATTGGTTTGATTGGAAAAGCTCTCAAACTCAAAACCCGATAGTGACTTGCCTTAGAAGGCAAAATTGGAGTGAAAGAAGAGATTTTGAGGAAAGCATCTATTTGATGGCTTTGGTGTACTTAAACTGATCACAATTGAGCTCTATTTATAGTTGAGCAAGTTTTTTTTTTCAAGGAGTAGTGAATGGCAACTGCTGAGTAGGTTTGTTCAATGTTGGCCAATGGAAGTTCAAGTCTCCTCTAGCCATTGACTAGAGGTTAGGGCACAGGCTGCTGGTTCCCTTGGTCTTGGATAAGTCTTGACTGAATTCAAATGAAAATGGCTCAGTCCATGCCACCTTGATGCTTCCATTGAATGCTCCAATCCAAATTTGGAGTCTTGTCCCTATTTTGGCAATTCTAGGTTCAACATGCTTTTTCTTGTTCCAAGGACTTTGGAGGCTTGGCTCAGTGATTGTCCCCTTTAGATTCAATCCTCAGATGTGTCCAAGTGGATAGGAGTGTTTGGATTTGCACAATTTTGGCAAATCGAGCAAAAATGCAAATTCTGCCTTGCCTTGACAGATTTCAACAAGGCAACTTGACAATGTCATAACTCATAGCCCAAATGGAATTTGGCAATGTTCTTGGCCATTTTGGAAAGCCCTTACATGATACAACAACTGTTTGAACATGTTTGGTTTTGATCTCTTTTGAATCCAAGTGAAAAATCCCCCTACATTTGGAAAAAAATGAAGACAGATTTGGACTTAGTGAAAATTTCACTAAGTGTTGGAAAAAGTGACATTTTCATTTTTCAGCCATTTTGATCACTCCATAACTCAAAATCCTTAATGAATTGGACTTAGGTCTAGTTGAAGTTTTTGTAGAGGGTAATGAGGGCTACAAATCCATCTTTGGATGAGGAAAAATGGCTTTGTGGTTTAGGAGTTATGATCCTCCAAAGTTGGTACCCTAGCCACTTTATTTTTAACTTAGAAAATTTTCTAAGTTTTTATGGTTACCCCTTTTACAAGTTATCCAAATTTTCTTGATTTTTCTTGATGAATGATGATTCAAATCATACATTAACATCATTTTAGGGTTAAAAATCCATTTTGGTGAAAAATCTCAAAAAGTCAAAGTTGACTTTTGTGCCAGTTGACTTTTTATCAGATGAATTCCAAACTGTACAATTCTTCAGGAAATCATGTCCTTGACCTAAATCAAACTTGATGGACATGTTCCATGGGTGTCATGGGGTATATTGAGGCATGTCCTAGGGTTTGGGAGCATGTCCTGGTCAAAAGTCAAAGTTACAGTTGACTTTTCCCTTAAAACCCTAATTGTGGTGCAGATGAAATTGAGACTTGCTGCTCAAGCTTCTTGGGTTAATCCATTGTTCCAAATGGATCAATATAGTTCATTAGAGACCCTCAAACCCTATCTTGAGGTCTTGGCTCATGATTTGCACCAAAAGCCAACTTAGGGGTGAATTAGGTCAAGAAACCCTAATTCCTGATTTTTGATGAATGCAACCCCTGAGGCAAAATTGACTTGATGATTGGGTCCATGAGGTCCCATGGGGTATATTAGGTTGTGTTTTGGATCTTTGGCTCATGCCCAGAGGAAAATTTCCTTTTGGAGGCCCTGATCGACCAAAACCCTAATTTGGTGATACCGGCGATCTTGAGGCTTGATCCACATAGAAGGGAGCAGCTTTGTGCTTAATCCTTGGAGTGGGAGTCATTTTTGATCCATTGTAGATGTTTGAGAGGTTTAGACAAGTTGAAGATCATGTCATTCCTTGATTGATCCTTTGTCTAAGGCTCTGAGAGGGCTAGAAACCCTAATTTTGATGGTAGTGGATGTTCACCCATCTTTAGGGAGACTGATGAGGCAAGATGGTTCCTCCATATTGTGGTGATGATTTGCACAATGATGGGAAATCTTAGTGGTCAAAATTTGGGGTATGACAGATGCCCCTATTTAATCTTCTTGGACCCGAAGGTGTGAATGACGAAGGTATTCGGGCATTCGGGGTGCAAGAGGATTAAATATCGGAATACCCGAAATTTTGATGGTGGTTATGAATGGTAGCGCACGCATTCATCTTCTTTTGCTAAGCAATGATGCTTAAAAAAGGTAAAACTTCCCCTCGATCCTGGTCTTCAGCCAAGGAATTAGTCTCAGTTGCGGAAACAAACTTTCCCTCAATCCTGGTTTCCTACCCAGGAACTGGTCTTAGTTTCTCATGTAAACATCCCCTCGATCATGGTTTCCTACCAAGGAATTGGTCTTAGTTTCTAATTTAAACTTCCCCTCGATCCTGGTTTCCTACCAAGGAACTGGTCTTAGTTTCTCATGTAAACTTCCCCTCGATCCTGGTTTCCTACCAAGGAACTGGTCTTAGTTTCTGATTTAAACTTCCCATCGATCCTGGTTTCCTACCAAGGAACTGGTCTTAGTTTCTTTTGTCAATAAACTTAATTGACACGGGACGCTATTCGTATCGGTTTTCCTCAAACTTCTCGCCGAATTTTCTTGGGGAGATTCCATTTGACGGAAAAACTATTGATGTCAGACTCGCTGGGGAACCCAGTCGTCTGAGTTGTAGAGGTGTACAAACTTCTCTGTTGGAGACGCCATTTGTTTCTCTATCTGGGGAAGGCGAGTCTCTTTAGAGACTGCCTTCGTTTGGGATTACATCATACTTTTCTCAAAAATCTTCTCGGAGAAATGCCATATGATGGGATCCAATTTGAGGTGCCGACGACTTTTTCATCAGCGGTCTTTTCGGAGCGAAACTGGCATGCTGACGAATCTCTTATTACGAGGCTTTCTCTGTGGATTTTCCTTAATCCGGGAAAGCAATGATATCATCTTCAATGGCGAAGAGTGATGTTTGTTGAACGTTTTCTCTGGCTTTTCAGAGGTTCAAGTTATCAAAGTGGTCGATGACCCAACTTCAATCCAGAAATAAACTGGAGGCGAGATCGTAAAGACGCGACATTTTCTAACGAGGAAAGAACTGACAACTCGATTGAGATGACTGTTATTACTAGGGGATAAGACCGACTAGAGTGACAGTGATGCAATATAAATGTAAATGTAAATCAATAATGCATGATGTATGTATATGCTGACAAAACTGATGCGACATACAGACTAAGAGATGAACATGGAGGGATACTCGGCCATCGTGGGGCGAAGAAGTACCGTTGGTCCAAAAGTAGTAATTCTACCTTGCTTAGGAGAGATAGTCCCTGCGGGGAATACCGTTGATCGGGCTTAGGAGATAAGAACTCGGCCGAGGTGTGTCAGACGAAACAAGGTCTCTGACACAGTTGGTCCCTTCATTCAGGCGTATTGGGTTAGAAGGAGTACTTTGATTCTGCACTTTGAAGTTCGCTTACTTCTGAAGAAGCGGTTGATGTTCCTTTGATGTTCAACAGTCAAAAGAAATTGCCGACTTTATTTTAAAAGCAGAAAAAGTTTAACAAGTAAATTTATTTTTGTTTTATTTCAAGAATCGTTAATCATGTTAACAACGTCGTTCTGTAAAGCTAAAACAAATAAGAATTACAAACAAAAGCAAAAGGGCTCAAATTTTATTGATAAGATGGAGATCAGCCAAACGCGTGATTCCAAAGAGTATATACAAAGCTAGAAAATGGTAATTTACAGGGAAAAGGGCTACGTTGAAACATAATGACCACTATCCTTCTACCAACTTTGAATTCGGGGCATCCTGAGCTTCTGTCGAAGATGACCTTGACTGGAGTTTTTCTCCGATGGATGATGTAACTGCTGCTGAGGGACTTGCCTCTGTTGAACATAGTTACTTGCCATTATCCCTAATTTTTGCCTGGATTGTACTACGATGTTTCCAATCCACCGGGATGATTTTTGATCATGTCTCTAATTTTTGCCTGGACCGCTGTAGCGAGCGATTTTGGATGCGGTTCTTAAGCGCTGGTCGCTCTCTGCGGTTTGAGCTTTGACTACAGATCGATTCATTTTTTATCCTATTGTGAGCTGAATAAGGAAGGGAAATAGATGTCTCCAATTAACCCTGTTTGCATACTGAGTTTAAACAGCGGTCTGTAAGGTTACGAATGCTATCAATGTGGGGGGCCTTTGTACTGGTTATTTGTATTTTCGCCAATACAGTTTCTTTCTTTTTATCTGGGCAGAAGGTTTCTGGCGGGGAACAAGGAATAGGATGTTAGGAATGATGCTTTTTGATAGGTATGTGAGAGTATGAGATTTTGGTTTTTTGTTGATTGCGCTCGCTAAGATCTTTTCTTTCGATCTTATGCCTACGTATTCCCGTTTACCGAAACAGGGAAATCAGAGCGTTCGTAGTTCCTCCTATTCTATGGGAGGAAATGGGTGTTTTGGTGTCTTGTTCAAAGCCCAAGACGTGAAGCGAAAGGGTGGTTTATATCTTGTTTAAAACCCAAGATGTGAAGCTGAAAGTCTATTTGTGTCTTATTCAAAGCCTAAGACGTGAAGCTGAAAGACCTCAGCTTTAGAGAGAATTTGTCATCTCTAAAGAAGGGTTTGTCTATCCCAACTGTTGGGTGACAGGTTATAAAGGAGAATTACTTTAACCGGGATACGCGGATCCTAGCAATGCCATAATTTCCTTTAAAGGGGATTTTAACCTGAAGGAGAAGACTTTAACTCAGTGTAGAGCAATGCTATCTTTCCTTAGGAATTTCTCATGCTAAAAGAGGGACAGTGGCGTGGATATAGATGATCCAGAGGCTTGCCGCTTACAGCGATTAGATGAAGGGAAAGGAGTGGTTGATGTTTGTGTACTGTGAACGAGGCACAGCTTTGATGCTAAAAAGTTGATTGGATCAACCAGTGGTTTTCTTATACAAAGCCTAAGAGGAGGCTAATATGTGTCTCGTACAAAGCCCGAGAGAGAGGCTAAAAGGTTTTTGACTCAACGAGGGAATCTTTTCGTATCTCGTATAAAGCTCGAGATGGAGGCTAAAAGTTTGATTGGCTCAACAAGAGAGCCTTTTTTGTATCTCGTACGAAGCCCGAGATGGAGGCTAAAAATGTTTGACTCAACAAGAGAGTCTTTGTATCTCGTACGAAGCCCGAGATGGAGGCGAAAAGGGTGATTGACTCAACGAGGGAGCCTCTTATGTGTCTCGTACAAAGCCCGAGAGAGAGGCTAAAAGGTTTGACTCAATAAGAGAGTTTTTTATACTCAATAAGAGAGTCTTTTATATCTCGTACGAAGCCCGAGATGGAGGTTAAACGTTTGCTTCGCTGGGAAGAATCATTGAACAAAGCCCAAGAGGAGGTTATTGTAACTGTTTCAGTTGAGTGACAGATCCAATATACTGATTTTAAAAGAGAAAATCAGTTCTTATATGAGTAACACTGTACTCGGGGATTTGATTTGAGGATCAGGGATATTTCCTTTTATTTGAGGAAACGGGAAATCCAAAGGGTATTGAGACTGTCCGAGTCTGCGGGTTTCCTTCCTATTTAACGCAGGGGTCACTTGAGAATGTCTTTGAGACTCAATGATATTAGACTGTCCAAGTCTAGGGTTTTATCTTTTGTACTATGCTTTGAGAAACAGTAGTAGACTCTATGAAAGGACTGTTCTATGAGGATGACTAGGTTCTGTTCCTATACCTCTAGGAGGCCGTCGGGACAATTTGTACGAAGCCCAAGAGGAGGCTGGAAACTTTTAAGAAGCCGACGGGTCCTTGTACTAAGCCCAAGAGGAGGCTATCATTCCCAAAGAAAGAGATCATTATACGAAGCCTAAGAGGAGGCTGTGAATACTTCTAAGAAGCCGTAGGGTCCTTGTACGAAGCCCAAGAGGAGGCGGGGTTGCTTTTAGGAAGCCAGTGGGTCCTTGTATAATGCCCAAGAGGAGGCCGATGCTTTTAGGAAGCTCGTGGGTCCCCAAACCCCAAAATATTCAAGGCAAGCTATTCACAAGGAATAGGTCAAGTTAGGAAAGTTCGAGAATTTGGAAGAAACTCAAAGATGCCATTCACGGAGAAGACATTCATCTTGGGGAGTAGAGTTTCTTGACAATTCCTAATGAGGACAGCCGAAGAGAAGACTGTATCTGGCGATCCTATTGGGGATCTAGTTGTCTATTTCTACGAATAAACGAAACGGCGTCACCTAGTTCTAGACGTAGTTGTCGGGGAAACTCTAAATATCTATACTATTATTACACAGTTGATATGAGTTTATGAAAGAAGACTTACAGTGAAACAGCCCCACAATACAGTTATATATATATGAGTTTGTGAAAGGAGACTTACAGTGAAACAGCCCCACAATACAGTTATATACATATGAAAGCGGTAAATGAAAGCGGGTAAACACTTACTCGGTTGTAGAGCTTCCATGCTGTTTGGTTAGTTGTTCAACAAAGAAAGATTGAAAACAACAGTATATTCAAAATCAAAGGAGAAGTGCTTTGAAAAAGAAAGATTTGGGGCTTACAGCTCAAGGAGAGGCCCAGGGTTTTATCAGTGAGTGCACTGTTGAATTTGTACAGAGGGACTTATACAAGTGACTGAGGCGCAAAAAGGTTTTCTATACAAAGGGATGGGTCTTGCACTCTCTCAAGAGGTCCAAGTGAGTTTTAAGAAAAGAAATGGGTCTTACTACTCGAGGGTAGGCCCAATGGTTAATTTTAAAAAGGGCGACGGTCGCGCCGAGTTTTTGTAAACACTGTGGGACTTATACAAGTGATTGAGGCCCAAAATTTTGGTATTTACAAAGGGATTGGGTCTTACACTCTATTAGAGGCCCAAAGAGTTTGAAGAAAAGAAATGGGGCTTACAACACGAGGGGAGGCCCATAGTCTTTACTTTCAAGATGAATATTCACTTTTAAAATGCTTAAAAACAATTAAAAATGAATTTATTCACAAAAATACCAACTATATTAAATAAATAATATAAATTTGATTTTTTTTGTAGAATAAAATATTTTACTATTTTTGTGATTTTTCAGAAAAAGAACCAATAAAAAATAATCAAAATTGAGGGAGTTATTAATTTTCCAAATTATTAAAAAATAATATGAAAAATGAGAAAATATAAAAAAAGAGGGGTTGGGTCTTACACTCTATTAGAGGCCCAAAGTGTATTTTTGTACAAAACATGGGGCTTACAACTCATGGAGAGGCCCAAAATATTTTCAGTTTGAAAATGGCGATCGCGCCGAGATTTTTAACGTATCGGGACTTATACAATAACTGAGGCCCAAAATTGTTTTGTTAAAAAAGGGTTGGGTCTTACACTCTAATAGAGGCTCAAGTGTTAAAAAATGAAAAGAAATGGGACTTACAGCTCAAAGAGAAGCCCAGTTGATTTTCGTTTGAAAATGGCGATCGCGCCGGAGTTTTCTTTTAACGCAGAGGGACTTATACAATAAGTGAGGCCCAAAATTTTTTGGTTAAAAGGGGATTGGGTCTTACACTCTAATAGAGGCCCAAGTATTTTAAAAAAGATTTGTTATGGTGAAAATCAAAGAAAACCTCAATTTCATTTTTTAGGCATTTTTTAAGAAAAATTAAGTAAAAAATGATAAAAATATCAAATAAAATCATTAAATAATGATTAAAGTTTATGAAAAAAAATATTTTATCAACATAAATATTTAAAATCATTTTGGTTTTAAAAATCAAGAAAAAAAAAGAAATCATTTTAAAAGCATTTAAAACAATATAAAACACTATTTTTAAATATATTAAAAATAATACTTTTTTTTGTGATTTTTTGTGGATTAAAATATTATGGGGTATGAATTGGAAAATGGTGATTTTTTTGCTATGTGAAAAAAATTGGTTGAGTTTTGAAAATAAAAAGTAAGAAAAAGAGGAAAGATATCAAAATATCATCTCCGACATTTCTTTAAGGGTAAAAACGAGTACCGAAACTTTAATTTTCAACACGTTTTTATCAAATTTCAAACACTCATAACTCTCTCAATTTTTATTGGAATTAAGATCCGGAAGAGCCTATCCTGACCAATTTTTTGCAAGGAATCCGATGGTATTACTCACGCACACGGAAAATCGACGTATAAAATGCAGAAATTAAAACCAAAACTGCTATCGTTTTGAAAACATCGTTCCGCGTAGAATTTCCAACACGCGTAACTCTCTCGATTTTTAACCGAATCAAGATCCGCAAGAGCCTATCCTAACCAATTTTTCGCAAGGAATCCAATGGTATTACTCACCTGCACGGAAAATCAACACACAAAACGCAGAAATTAAAAAACAAAAATTGCTATCGTTTAAAAACATCGTTCCGCGCCAAACTTCCGACCCGCGTAACTCTCTCGATTTTTAACCGAATCAAGATCCGCAAGAGCCTATCCTGACCAATTTTTCGCAAGGAATCCAATGGTATCGCACATGCACGCCGAAACTCAACGTACAAAATGCAACGATAAAAAAACCAGAGCTGCTGCGTTGTAAAAACATCGTTCCGCGTCGAATTTCCAACACGCGTAACTCTCTCGATTTTTAACCGAATCAAGATCCGCAAGAGCCTATCTTGACCGATTTTTCGCAAGGAATCCAATGGTATCACTCACGCACACGGAAACTTAACACACAAAATGCAGAAATTAAAAAACCAAAACTGCACGTTGTTTTCAACGCCGTTTCGCGTAAAATTTCCAACGCGCGTAACTCTCTCAATTTTCATCGGAATTGAAATCTGTAAAAACCTATCTTGACCGATTTTTCGCAAGGAATCCAATGGTATTATTCACACACTTGGAAACTCGCTGTACAAAGCGAAAAAAACATAACCGCTATTGTTAATTCGATGTCGTTTCGCGTAAAATTTCCAACGCGCGTAACTCTCTCAATTTTCATCGGAATTGAAATCCGTAAAAACCCATCTTGACCGATTTTTCGCAAGGAATCCAATGGTGTTACTCATGCAAACTAAAACTTAATGTATAGAACACACCAATGAAAATAAAACAGAACTGGACATGACTTGAAACAACCAAAATTCCACATAAAAACATGTCAAAATGGAAACAGTGGGAGGATCACAACATACACATTAAGGACTACATTTTTACCTCAAGAATTGTTCAATATGATGCATGTATGTGGACAACAAAGGAAAGCATGATTCAAAGAATTCAAGTTGTGGATTTTACCTCTTTTTTGGAGATTTTGGGCAACCTACCAAGTGCTTTATTCCAGAAATGATTTGATGCTTTGGACAACCTCAAATGACCTCTTAGAAGCTTTTAGGATGGTTGGAATCGGCTGGAAACCTCTGGAGCAAGTTTGTGCACTTTCTCGCGAAATGGTCAAAAACGGCCAAAATGCCAACTCTCTCAAATGGTGTTCCAGATGTATGGCACCATTTGGGACAGTTCAAGGATGATATTTAGAGTGTGTTTGAGGTTTCATCTGGCTTGGAAAGTGACTGAATCAAGACATGGCTTGAAAAATGCAAAAAAGTGCCATTTTGAGGTTTTGAGAGGTGACTTTGTGATGTTGTGATTACAGGTCACTTTTGATGGTTTTCACAGCTTACATATGATATATATGAGGTGTGTGTGTGATTAGTTTGAGTGGAATTGCTCTCTAACTCAAAAACTCAGAATTTCCTTACTAAAGAAGGCATTTTGGAGTGAAAGAGAGAATTTGAGGAAAGCATCTGTTTGATGGCTTTGGTGTACTCAAACGGAACACAAATGAGCTCTATTTATAGTGGAGCAAGTTTGTTTTTGGATCCACAGTGAATGGTGGCTGCAGCAGAGGTTTGGCCAATGTTGGCCAATGAAAATGCAAGTCTCCTCTAGCCATTGACTAAAGGTTAGGGCTCAGAGCTTTGGTTCCCTAGTTGTTGGATAAGTCTTAACTGATTTCAGATGAGAATGGCTCAGTACATGCCACCTCTAAGCATCCATTAAATGCTCCAAACCAAAATTGGAGTTTTGTCCCTCTTTTAGGGATTTCTAGGCTTTGGCATGCTTTTCTTTGTTCCTTGGACTTGGGAGGTTCATGGATCAGATCATCCCACTTGGATTTGATCCTTAGATGTGTCCAAACTGATGACAAGGCTTGAAAATTCGTGTGGCACACAAAATGTGCAAATCTGCCCCTGAAAAATTCAGCTTCAGCAAGCCCTTTTGTAAGATCCATAACTCCCTGCTCGAGTATGCTACATGGACGTTCTAGGACTTTTCGGAAAGCTTAGATGACGTACTTCAACTTTGATGTTTGGCCCTAGACCTGGTTCAACTTGGATCATGGAGAAAAACAACCTTGAAGTTGGGACATTGTGCTGAAATTACAAGGCAGATTTTGGCTAAGTGCTGAAAAATGTCAATTTTAAGTTTTTAGCCATTTTGATCCAAGCATAACTCAAAATCCTTAATGAATTGGACTTAGGTCTAGTTGAAGTTTTTGTAGAGGGTAATGAGGGCTACAAATCAAGCTTTGGATGGGGAAAAATGGCTTTGTGGTTTAGGAGTTATGATCCTCCAAAGTTGGTACCCTTGCCACTTTTTTTCATAACTTAGAAAAATTTCTAAGTTTTTATGGTTACCCCTTTTACAAGTTATCCCACTTTCTTTGATTTTTCTTGATGAATGATGATTCCAATCACACATTAACATCATTTTAGGGTTAAAAAACCATTTTTATGAAAAATCTCAAAAAGTCAATGTTTGACTTTTGTGCACAGTTGACTTTTTAGTAGATGAATTCCAAACTGTGCAATTCTTCAGGAAATCATGTCCTTGACCTAAATCAAAATTGATGGACATGTTCCATGGGTGTTATAGGGTTTATTTAATCATGTCCCACGGCTTGGGAGCATGTCCTGGTCAAAAGTCAAAGCTACCGTTGACTTTTCCCGCGAAACCCTAACTGTGGTTCAGATGAAATTGAAACTTGTTGCTCAAGCTTCTCGGGTCAATCCATTGTTGTAAATGGATCAACGTGGTATGTTGGAGACCCTCAAATCATGTCTTGAGGTCTTGGCTCATGATTTGTCCCAAAAGTCAACTTAGGGGTGAATTAGGTCAAGAAACCCTAATTCCTGATTTTTGATGTATGCATCCCCTGAGGCTAAATTGACTTGATGATGGGGTTTATGATGTTCCATGGAGCATATTAGGTTATTCTTTGAAGCATTGGCTCATGCCCAGAGAAAAAATTTCCATCTGGAGGCCCTAGTCGACCAAACCCTAATTTGGTGACACTGGCGATCCTGAGGCTTTATCCACCTAGAAGGGAGCAGCCTTGTGCTTAATCCTTGAAGTGGGAGTCCTCTTGATCCATTGTGGATATTTGAGAGGCTAGACAAGTTGAAGATCATGTCATTCCTTGATTGATCCTTTGTCTAAGAGCTCTGCGAGGGCTTGAAACCCTAAATCCTGTTTGTAGTGAATGCTCACCCACCTTTGGGGAGACTAATGAGGTACAAAGATACATCCATATTGTGCTGATGATTTTCACAATAATGGGAAATCTTAGTGGTCAAAATTTGGGGTATGACAGATGCCCCTATTTAATCTTCTTGGACCCGAAGGTGTGAATGACGAAGGTATTCGGGCATTCGGGGTGCAAGAGGATTAAATATCGGAATACCCGAAATTTTGATGGTGGTTATTAATGGTAGCTTACGCATTCATCTTCTTTAGCTAAGCGAAGATGCTTAGAAAAGGTAAACTTCCCCTCGATCCTGGTCTTCAGCCAAGGAACTAGTCTTAGTTTCTTTTGTAAACTTCCCCTCGATCCTGGTTTCCTACCAAGGAACTGGTCTCGGTTTCTGATATAAACTTCCCCTCGATCCTGGTTTCCTACCAAGGAACTGGTCTCAGTTTCTTTTGTCAATAAACTTTCTTGACAAGGAACGCTGTTAGTAGCGGTTTTCCTTCAAACTTCTCACCGAATTTTCCTGGGGAGATGCCATTTGAGTGGAAAAAGTTTTGATGTCAGACTTACTGGGGAACCCATTCGTCTGAATTGTAGAGGTACACAAACTTCTCTGTTTTGGAGACGCCATTTGTCGACTCTATTGGGGAAAACAAGTCTCTTGAGAGACTGCTTTCGCTTGGGTATTACATCATACTTTTCTCGGGATCTTCCTGGAGAAATGCCATATGATGTGATCCAATTTTGAGGTGTTGATGACCTTTTCATCAGTAATCTTTTCGGAGCGAAACTGGCGTGCCGCCGAATCTCTGATTAAGAGGCTTTCTCTGGGGATTTTCCTTAATCCGGGAAAGTAAGGATATCATCTTCAATGGCGAAGAGTGATATTTGTTGAAAGTTTTCTTGTTTCTCAGAGGTTCAAGTTATCAAAGTGGTCAAGGACCGTCTCTAATCCAGAGATAAACGGGAGAGAGATTGCTTAGATGATTCACTTCCTAACGACGAAAGGTCTGACAACTCCATTGAGAGGACTTATCACTAGGGGATAAGAACGACTAGAGTGATAGTGATGCAATATGAATGTGAATGCAAATCAATAATGCATGATGTATGTATGTATATGCGGACAAAACTGACACAACATACAGACTAAGGGATGAACACGACTGGATACTCGGCCACAGTGGGGCATGTAGAAATATCGCTGGTTCCAGATAGCAATTCTGCCTTGCTTAGGAGAAACGGTCCCTGTTGGGAGCGACGCTGGTCGGGCTTAGGAGATGAGAACTCGGCCGAAGATGTCAGATGGAACATGGTCTCTGACATTGCTGATCCTTCATTCAGGCGTACTGGTCTAGAAGGAGTACTTTGATTCTGCACTTTGAGGTTCGAACACCTTTGGAGACGCGATTGATGTTCTTTCGATGTTTAACAGTCAAAAGAAATTGCCATCTCTATTTTAAAAAAGCAGAAAAAATTTTAAGAAGTAAATTCATTTTTGTTTCATTTCAAGAATCATTAATCATGTTAACAACGTCGTTCTGTAAAGCTAAAACAAATAAGAATTACAAACAAAAGCACAAGGGCTCAAATTTTATTGATAAGATAGAAATCAGCCAAACGCGTGATTCCAAAGAGTATTTACAAAGTTTGAAAATGGTAATTTACAGGGAAAAGGGCTACGTTGAAACATAACGACCACTATCCTTCTACCAACTTTGAATTCGAGACATCCTGAGCTTCTGTCGAAGATGACCTTGACTGGAGTTTTCCTCCGATGGAAGATGTAACTGCTGCTGCGGGACTTGCCTCTGTTGAACATAGTTACTTGCCATTATCCCTAATTTTTGCCTGGATTGTACTATGATGTTTCCAATCCACCGGGATGATTTTTTTCATGTCTCTAACTTTTGCCTGGACCGCCCTTTCGGGTTTTCAATCCACCGAGACGTTTTTTTTTTTTTTTTAGTTTAGGCGAAGTATTTCTTGACTACATCAACATTTGTGGGGTAGGCAAATTCCTCTCCGTCCATGGTTGCAAGTCTCAAGGCACCGCCTGAGAAAGCTTTCGTGACCACATAGGGGCTATCATAATTCGGAGTCCACTTGCCCCGAGAATCAGTGAGAAATGATTGTATCTTCTTGAGCACAAGGTCTCCTTTTCTGAAGACACGAGGTCGGACCTTTTTGTCGAACGCCCTTTTCATTCTCTGTTGATACAACTGACCGTGGCATAGTGCCGTGGTTCACTTCTCTTCGATCAGGTTCAGTTCGTCGTGTCGACTTTGACACCATTCAGCTTCTGAAATCTTAGCTTCCATCAATACCCGGATTAATAGGATTTCTACTTCTATGGGGAGCACTGCCTCCATGCTATACACTAGAGAGAAAGGGGTAGCCCCTGTTGAAGTGCGGACAGATGTGCGATAACCATGAAGAGCAAAGGGTAGCATTTCGTGCCAGTCTTTGTAGGTTACAACCATCTTTTGAACAATCTTCTTGATGTTCTTGTTAGCCGCTTCTACCGCTCCGTTCATCTTGGGTCGGTAGGGAGATGAGTTATGGTGTTCGATCTTGAACTCTGCACACAACTCTTTCATCATCTTATTGTTCAAGTTAGATCCATTATCAGTAATGATCTCGCTTGGAACACCATAACGGAAGATGATATTGTTTTTGATAAATCAGACCACCACTTGTCGGGTTACATTGGCGTATGACGCTGCTTCGACCCACTTGGTGAAATAGTCAATGGTTACAAGGATGAACCAATGTCCATTTGAAGCCTTGGGCGCAATCGTGCCAATCATGTCGATTCCCCATATGGAAAAAGGCCATGGGGAAGAAAGAACTTTGAGATGTGATGGCGGTACATGAATTTTGTCGGAATATATCTGACATTTGTGACACCTCCTCATGTACTTGTAGCATTCGGATTCCATGGTCAACCAGTAGTACCCTGCTCTCAAAATTTTTCTGGCCATTATGTGTCCGTTGGCATGAGTGCCAAAGGATCCTTCGTGAATTTCTTTCATAAGCATGTCTGCTTCTGGTCTGTCGACGCATCGGAGCAAGACCATGTCAAAATTTCTCTTATAAAGAATGTCACCGCTCAAGAAGAAGTTTCCAGCCAATCTTCTGAGGGTTTTCCTGTCTTTTCTGAGTGCCCCAGATGGGTACTCTTGTTTCTGAAGGAAGCATTTGATATCGTAATACCAAGGTTTGTCATCTATGACTGCTTCAATCATGAAGATGTAACCGGGCCTTTCAAGGCGCATTATGTCGATCTTAGGTATGTCATTCCATTGACCTACACTAATCATGGAAGAGATAGTGGCTAATGCATCAGCCATGTGATTCTCATCACGAGGGATGTGGTGAAACTCGACTCTGTTGAAGAAAGGTAGCAACCTTCTTGCATAGTCTTTGTAAGGAATCAATCCTGATTCGTATGTGTCCCAATCTCCTTTTATCTGATTGATGACCAAAGCTGAATTGCCGTATACGTCCAAGTTTTTTATCCTTAAATCAATCGCTTCTTCGAGACCCATAATACAAGCTTCGTATTCGGCCTCGTTGTTCGTACACTTGAACGTAAGTCGAGCGGTGAAAGGAATGTGGGTACCCTGAGGGGTAACAATGATTTCCCCAATTTCGTTTCCATAATGATTGACTGCTCCGTCAAAGATAAGTCCCCACTTGGAACCTGGTTCTGGCCCTTCACTGGGTAACGGTTCATCGCAATCTTTCATTTTTAGATACATGACATCTTCGTCTGGGAAGTCAAACCCGATTGATTCTTGATTGTCAATCGGTTGATGAGCCAATTGATCGGCTAAAATACTTCGTTTAACGGTTTTTTGAGCGTGGTACTCTATGTCATATTCTGATAACAGCATCTGCCAACGGGAAATTCTTCCCGTGAGAGCAGGTTTTTCGAAAACGTACTTGATTGGATCCATTTCGGAGACCAACCAAGTAGTATGACGAATCATGTACTGGCGAAGACGTTTGGCTGCCCAAGCCAAAGCGCAACAAGTTTTCTCAAACATCGTGTACCGAGTCTCGCAGTCGGTGAATTTCTTGCTTAGATAGTAAATGGCAAACTCTTTCCGTTTGGTTTCGTCTTGTTGGCCAAGTACACATCCCATCGAGACCTCTAGGACTGTGAGGTAAATGATCAGTGGTCTTCCTTTCACTGGAGGTGATAGAATCGGCGGATTCAACAGATATTCCTTAATACTGTCGAAGGCGGTTTGGCAATCTTCTGACCAAACGCAATCCTGGTTCTTTTTTAGTAACTTGAAGATCGGCGCGCATGTCGCGGTCATGAGGAATATGAATCTGGAGATGTAGTTCAAACGTCCCATGAATCCTCTGACTTGTTTTTCAGTTTTCGGAGAAGGCATTTCTTGAATGGCCTTGACCTTGTCAAGATCAACCTCAATTCCTTTCTGGCTGACGATGATCCCTAGTAGTTTCCCTGAACGGACACCGAAGGTGCACTTGTTGGGATTCAAGCGGAG
Source organism: Lathyrus tuberosus (assembly GCA_022829125.1). Taxonomy (NCBI): domain Eukaryota; kingdom Viridiplantae; phylum Streptophyta; class Magnoliopsida; order Fabales; family Fabaceae; genus Lathyrus; species Lathyrus tuberosus. The sequence continues at coordinate 490,083 of JALAZF010000441.1, forward strand.
CTTGAATTTTCTTAGACGTTCGAATAATTTTGACAGATGTTCAACGTGCTCACTCTCTATTTTTGATTTTGCAATCATATCATCGACATATACCTCGATTTCTTTGTGTATCATGTCATGAAACAGAGTAGTCATGGCCCTTTGATAGGTTGCCCCGGCGTTCTTTAAACCGAACGGCATCACCTTGTAACAAAAGGTGCCCCATGGGGTAATGAACGAAGTTTTCTCCATGTCTTTCGGCGCCATTTTGATTTAATTATAGCCCGAGAATCCATCCATGAAGGAGAAAACTTTGAACTTTGTTGTACTGTCAACTAGCATGTCAATGTGTGGTAAAGGAAAGTCGTCCTTTGGACTTGCCTTGTTTAGATCCCTGTAATCAACACACATTCTGACCTTTCTGTCCTTTTTGGGAACGGGTACGATGTTGGCTAACCATTGAGGATATTCTGATGTGGCGAGGAAACCTACGTCAATCTGTTTCTGTACCTCCTCTTTGATTTTGATGGCCATGTCCGGGTGCGTGCGTCTCAACCTTTGCTTTACTGGCGGACATTCTGATCTTAATGGTAAGTAATGTTCCACGATGCTGGTATCCAACCCTGGCATATCCTGATAGGACCAAGCGAATACATCGGGGAATTCTTTGAGAAGCTTTATCAAACTTTCTTTGACAGTTGGATTGAGCAGTGCCCCAATCCTGATTTCTTTTCTCTCTTGCTCTGAACCCAAGTTTACCGTTTCCAACGGTTCTTTATGAGGTTCAATGGACCTTTCCTCTTGTCTGAGTAGTCGGGAGATCTCTTCTAGAATTTCGTTGTCAACTTCTTCTTCAGCCTCGAATACCGAGAATTCAAAGTTAGGAGAAGGCATCGGATCGTATGTTTCAACTGGGTTTAAAACAAGCAATCTGCATGACGTGATGATTCGTGTTTAGAAGAGATAGAGAAAATGCAAGTGTGTGCAGTGTTTTTGTTTTACTGCTTGTTTTTATTTTTGAATTGTTTCTTAGGATTACCATTTTCTGAAAAAGCAAAAAGATAAAACAGCAATAAATGTGGAAACTACAGAACGACGTTATTTTATTAATGAACAAGTCGACTCTTGAAACTACAACCCTATAAAACAAAACTCTGTCGCTTTGGGCAAAGCGAAGAGGGATATTTACAGAAAGCGAGTCCTATCAAAACATCTGTTCCACCTGGGCAGGGTGAAAGGTTTAAAGATGGAAATTACTTTGACTGATGAACGACCTTCGGAACCTCGACGGCAACCCATTGGCGGCGAACTCCTCGGTGAATCACAAAGTCTAGCACCTTCCTTGATTTGTCTTCAGAAATGACGCTGATTTCTGGTGGAGCAGGATCATTGGAATCTGTCTCCCAGGCAGAGTTGTCGTAGGAGGATTCCTCTGTTGTATTTTGCAGAGCATTTGTGCTCTCAGCTGTATCTCCCCATCCAGTTGGCTGGATATCTTTGAGCCTGATACGAGAGCTTTCAGGAGCGGTGTACTTGACCATAAAGTTGAATTTTCCACTCGGTTGTCCCAAGGTGTCCCACACTTCTTTGGAACTGGAAGAGTCATCTCTCTCGATGACGTTGACCTCAGGAAAAGCATAGTTGATGAATTCTAGTCTTGCAAACGTTGCGAATTCATCTTCATGTTGAGTAGTTTCTGAATGACCTGAGTGTTGATCCCATGACATGGTGGGGACACAGGTATTCTGTTCAATGACGCTCAGCTGAGTTTCATTACTCGGCTGACTTTCTTGCCCCAAGTTTCCTGGATAAGGTTGCCACATTGGCAGACCATCCATTGGGCCATAGTAGTTGTAGTCAAAATTGTCTTTCATCAGAGTGTCTTCCTCTAATGAATTTGGCGGAGCACGGCATCCTTCCGGATCACAATCTCCGTATATCATTTCTACGTCTGATCTTGGTATAAATCTCAGACTTTCTGTAGGAAAGCAAAAAGGCATAGGCACCTCTTCCTGAGACATATAACCGTCCTGGTTAAGATAGGACTTCCACTCTTCCTCTGTGTCAGAGGGATCTTCCTCATTGATAGCATGAACTGCTTGAGACACTGGGTGAAGAAAACCTCCACCGTGGAAGAAGTTTTGAATGGGATGAAGACTTTCATCGCTAGCAGTTGTCTGGGTACAGGTTGCAGAAAAACCAAGACCCTTCTTTGTTTTATTGTCAGTGGGAATGACAAGTTGTCCCCATCCTGTCGTATCGGTACTCTCAACCGCTTTGATAGCATCTTTGTATGAGGAAATCAAGGTTCCTCCTTTGAACTGATTATCTTTGCTCACCGACAGTGCTTGGAACTGAGTTCCAATAACCTCCTCGGGTTCTATACCAGTAGATGATGATAAGTTGCTTACAAGCAAGGCTTGTTCCCCACAAACCGTGACAAGTTGATCGTTCTTGACGAACTTTAGCTTTTGGTGGAGGGTTGAAGTGACCGCACCAGCCTGATGTATCCAAGGTCTTCCTAATAAACAACTGTACGTTGCCCGGATGTTCATGACCTGAAAAGTGACTTGGAAAGTGTGAGGACCAATAGTTATGGGAAGATCAACTTCGCCGATAACTGTTTTTCTGGATCCGTCGAATGCTTTGATGACGACCTCGCTGACTCTCATCGGAGGGCCTTTGAATGATAATTGCATCAAAGTGGACTTCGGCATAACATTCAGGGTTGACCCTGTGTCTACCAGTACGCTGGCTAAAGCATCTTCCTGGCAGTTAACTGTAATATTGAGCGCCATGTTATGATGGCGACCCTCTTTGGGTAATTCCTCATCACTAAATCCCAAATTATTGCAGGAAGTGATGTTAGAGACAATGTTATCGAACTGTCTGATTGTTACATCCTGATCCACAAAGGCTTGCTCCAAGATTTTCTGTAGAGCCTCCCTGTGGGCTTCTGAACTGAGTAACAGTGATAATACCGAGATCTTTGAAGGAGTCTGTAACAGTTGATTGACAATGTTGTATTTACTCCTTTGGATGAGCTTCAGCATCTCATCATTGTTTTTTGAAAGGTCGGGATTACTGGATTGACCGACTGGGGGATCGGGAGCTTCTGTCTGAAGTTCCTTTTCTTTGTTAACTTCCCCAACCCCTCGGTTGAAGATTCTACCACTCCGTGTTACTCGACTGATGTCTATAATGTTCACGACGAAGGGTAATGGAATTTCCTTTCAATTCTCAATTGTTGTTGCACCGTATTTGTAAGGGATAGCCTTAGTTGATTCATACGGTAGTGGTCCCGGTAGATAGATTACTATGGGAACTTTCTGATTTTTCTGACCATCATAAGTAATTTCGATTCGTTCTTGGTTAGGAACCCTCGATTCTTCAAGTAGTGGAATGATGGTACAAATATCCCCAGCCCTCTGATGATCAGAGATTACAACAACATCCTCGATTTGATCAGCGAGATGATTGACTGATCTAGAACTTGAGCATGGTTGAATCTCTTTGCAGTCCAACTGACTTTGAAGGGCTGCTCGTAGGAGGTAGCACCCTTGATTGTTCACTGAACAAACTCCACACCGCTCATAGTTGTGTAGTGGCACCCGACCATGTCCACTTTGAATGCAGTGCAACCTTACGAGGTTTGTTTCCATTGATCGGACATCCTGACTTTGATATCTAGTAGGATTTCTGTTAGTGATACTAATTTGCTGGGTGTCTTCATCCATATAGATTGGAAGCCACCAGTGGTTCAACAAGTGCTGAAGTGTTTCCTGGACAAGGGCACAACCTTGATCATTTTCGCAACCCGCTTTACAGCTTTGATAGTCGTGTGATGTTAAGAATCCAAGTCGGACCTGCTCAGCATGTAACTCTACCAGGTTGGTATTCATCACGCGAATATCGAAGATCTGAACCATATTGATCTGATAAGGGTTCCTATCATGGTAGTTTTGGATTCATCCAAGATCCATCTGACGCTGGAGGGCCTCTTGTATGAAAGAGCATCCCTGTTTGTTTACCGAGCAAGTCAGACAGGAACCGTAATCGTGTCGTGGCAGATTATGATACTGGCTTTGCCTTGAGTGCATTTCCACCAAGTTGGCATTCATTGCACGGATGTCGTGGTTCTGAATGACGTTAGAATTCGTGTAAACTATGTTAACTCCACGAACTCGGTGCTCTTGGATCCATCCAAGATCGATCTGTTCCTGTAGAGCTGATTGTACTACCGAACATCCTTGGTTATCTTTAGAGCAGATATCACACTGGTGATAGTTATGAGGTGGCACATGGCCATATCCACTCTGTCTACAATGCATCTTGACCAGATTGGTCTTTAACAAGAGTACATCGTGAATTTGATAGACATTATTAGTCTCTTTCTCAATTAGATTGACTGCAGCTTTCTCATGTTGAGGCAGCGGGTTCGTGACAACGTTGGGATTCGTATCTTTGAAAGATAAGACCCCGCTCCTAACAAGTTTTTGCACGTCGGACTTGAAATTGAGACAAGTCTCAATGTTATGCCCTGAACCTCCTTGATGATAAGGGCATGTTTGATCCACCTTAAACCAAAAAGGCGGATTTTCTGGTACTGTAAGAGGAGACTTAGTCTGGATGTGCCCCTTAGCCAGTAGTAACGGAAATAATTTTGCGTACAACATGGGTATAGGATCAAACCCTGATGGTCGTGTTGTACGGTTGTAATTGTATGGAGGACGAGCCTGCTGAAGAGGTTGTTGTGTCCTTTGCTGATCAGGTTGGCTTTGCGCAACCTGAGGTTGATACGTAGGAATAGGCGCAAGCTGATAGCAGGAGTCACAGCTGCTACCCGGCTGATAACGTCGCATTTGCTTTCCGAGAGAGATATTCCCAATATCTTGCTCTTTTTTCTTAGGGAGAGCACTACCATATTTTTTAGTACCGCTCGTCGATCTAGTGTCTTTTACCAAACGTCCTTCTCGGACGGCTTCCTCAAGACGTAAGCCCATGCCGACCATCTCGGTGAAATCACTGGGCGCACTGGCAACCATTCGGTCATAGTAAAATGAGCTTAAGGTTTTTAAGAAGATCTTTGTCATCTCTTTTTCCTCAAGAGGTGGACAAATTTGAGCGGCAATTTCACGCCACCTTTGAGCATACTCCTTAAAGGTTTCCTTGTCCTTTTGTGACATTGATCTGAGTTGATCTCTGTCGAGTGTCATGTCCAAATTGTATTTGTATTGTTGGACGAAGGCAATACCAAGATCTCTGAATGTACTGATCTTAGCACGATTTAAACCCATGTACCATTTTAATGCGGCACCGGTTAAACTATCCTGGAAGTAGTGAATTAGTAGGTCCTGATTCTCCGTCTGAGCTGACATCCGCCGAGCGTACATCACCAGATGGCTCTGAGGGCAAGAGTTACCCTTGTACTTTTCAAAGTCGGGCACTTGAAATTTGTGTGGGACTTTCACATTGGGGACCAAGCAGAGGTCTGCGGCGTCCTTTCCGAATAGATCCTGACCGCGAATGGCTTGCAGCTCCTTCTGCATTTCCAAGAACTGTTCCTGGAATTTATCCATTCTATCAAACATAGTTTCCCTTTTACCAGCAGGTATTGGTGGAATTTGTCCTTCCGGGATAGTGTGCTCCACAGGGGGTGGTACCGTGACTACGGCAGTGAGTCTTGGCGTTTCCCGAAGTTTGTAACCTTCAGGAGTCTTCAGTATGCCCCTGGCATCTTCGCTTTCCCGAAGTTTGTAACCTTCAGGCCCAGCGGCTTCTGTTGCGATTCCCTGATCCTCAGTGATCGGCGGAACATATCCTCCCAGGATATAGTTGACAGGCATGCCCCAGGGACGATCTTTCGGCATCTGATACCTAGGATCGTTCTTCTCCGCTATGGGCATTGAGGTGATCTCTGAGATCATAGTTCGTTGTAGCTGAGCTTCTGCCATGGCTTGCATGTCGTTACGAAGCTTTCTCATATCCTCTCTCAGAGCGTCGATCTCTTCTTTCAACTCTCTATTTTCTTCCTCAAGATCATCCATCTTTTTCTGACGATTAGCCCGAGTATTGTACGAATGAGACAGTTTGACTCTAGAACCGAGACACAAATGTGAGATTCGTAGGTAAGAAGAATACGCGATGTGAAAATGATGAATGCAATGATTATATTAATTGTTTTTTTTTGTTTAATCAAAATAAACTTCGACAATTAGATTGCAACTATCAAACACTAGGGAAACCCCTTTTTATTGAATTCCAAAGGATTACAGAAATGGAAATACAGTAGATTACAAGGTGCGGAAACATAAACCTAAACTAATGGGTCCCGAGTCCTATCTGAAGAGAAGTCGGTGCTAATTCTGGTATCTTCCTTTTCTTTGACCGGGGCTCTGGAGCCGTTGTCGGGTTGTCGTTCCTTTGCCAAGTGAAAGGAGTGAGCAAATTCCTTTGGTCGTCTTGATTCTCTACAGCATGTTGCTCCAAAATTTCAATCAGAGCGTCCTTCTTCTTTAGTAATTGCTGTATTTTGATGCACTCTACGTCGAGGGTGTGGTACTTGTTCTTCCAATACCTTCTCTCCCGTTGAACTTTGTTGAGAGTAACCTGAAGCTTTTCAGTTTCCATCATGAAGTACATGACAGATTCCCTCGGCGGAAGAATTCCGTAACGAGGATAAGGCATCTTTAGCTTGAGAGCTCTAGTTTGTACCCAATGGAGATAAGGCTCCACCGAGACACAGTCTGGTTTTCCCAGAGACTCTCGTCCTTTCTTATGAACGTGTTTCCAAGTGTGCACTATTTCCATCTTTAGTGCTCTGTCACTTTCTCCTTCCTTGAAGAAAAGACCTTCCAGATGAACACCCAATGGGATGTGTCTCATCGGGTATCCAAATTGACGAAGAACCAACACTGGATGGTAGTTGATTCCTCCTTTAGTTCCCATGAGGGGTATGTTGGGGAAGTTTCCACAACGGTCAATGATTCTGATTCCATCATAAATCCTATTACACCAATCTATATCAGAGTTGGTAAGAGACATGATTTTCTGAGACCAACGTAAGGCACTCTTACAATCCCAAAAAGTAGCAGACTTGGGCAAGTGGGAAATAAACCATTTATAAAGCAGAGGTACACAGCATGTGATCTCCCCTCCACTGTACAAATTTCCCAAGTGTACAGAATGATACGAATCTGCGAGCAAAGTCGGCACAGGGTTTCCAATGAGAAAAACCTTAATGGCGTTGATATCGACGAAGTTATTGATGTTGGGAAACAAAAATAACCCGTAGGTGAGCAAGACAAAGATGCTTTCAAAAGCATTCACGTTTCCTATACTGGCAAAATACAGGGCTTTCTTTGTCAAGAACTGGGCTGGAAAACCTTGGATGCCACCCTTAGCGGTCATGTGAGTCCTGACCTCAGACTCGTCCAAATGAATTGCTCTTGCAATGGTCTGATTCTTTGGAATTTCTTCCAGTCCAGAAAATGGAGCTCGATTGGTAATGTGTAGATCGATCAGATGAGAATACTCCTCCAGCGTTGGTGCGAGCTGGTAATCTGGGAATGTGAAACAGTGATAAACCGGATCATAAAACTGAATGAGCGCATCCATGATTCCCTCAATCACATGGACTCTTAACAGTGGTAGTAAACCTCCGTGCTTGGCTCTGAAAGCCTCTGCGTTAGTGATCATCCTCGCTAACCTTCTCAAATCCTCTAGTTTTGGAACCTTGAAGGTATACTGGTGAGTTCTCCTTCTACCGAAATCCATTAGTGCAATCCTTTTCTCTGATATTTGCAATCACAATCTCAGTTTAATTTGAAAAAACAGAGAGACTAGAAGAGAAGATTTTTTGAATGTTTTAATGTTTTATTAAATGAATGCATGAATGCAGCACACAAAAACATAGGAAAAACATGGGGTCAAAGGGTCGTTGTCATGAAGTCAAGGCTCTACCCATCCCCAAAGGTTTATACTAGGGTGATTTTTTGTACCTGTACTCATTATCATCAGCTCCTCCCAGGAAAGCAAAACAACAAGCGGATCGCCAGCGAGTTGTAGAGCAATCTTAGAGTAAGTGCCATTCACCGAGAATAGATCACCAGCCTCAAATGAGGGTAGTATCGTATAACAACTATTTCCGATAGTTTCTGCACTACGAAATGGTTTGGCTCCTCAGCTTCTCAGACTTAACAACCGGCCCATTGGCTAGAAGAGTGAATGGGTTGCGTTGGTCAGCCTCCACTGAGGTTGATGGTCGACCCCGTCGCCATCACTTATCTTAAGTGTATACTCAATCTTTCCACATACGGCATCACCCGCATTCCCATTAGCATAAAAATAAACACGTATAGCAATTAGGAAAAGCAATATATATATATTTGTCCTAAACATCCTAGACCTTTAAAGCTATGAATCTTAAGTTCCTAACAGAAAATGGGTTCCCCGGCGGAAGCCCCAATCTGTGGTTTTTCACACAAGAGGTGAAAAGGAAGACCGTGCCTAGATCTAACTTTGATCGGCCCCACGGTGGGCGCCTTTTTTCTGTAGGGAGCGATTTTGGACGCGGTTCTTAAGCGCTGGTCGCTCTCTGCGGTTTGAGCTTTGACTACAGGTCGATTCATTTTTTATCCTATTGTGAGCTGAATAAGGAAGGGAAATAGATGTCTCCAATTAACCCTGCTTGCATACTGAGTTTAAACAGCGGTCTGTTAGGTTACGAATGCTATCAATGTGGGGGGGCCTTTGTACTGGTTATTGTATTTTCGCCAATACAGTTTCTTTCTTTTTATCTGGGCAGAAGGTTTCTGGCGGGGAACAAGGAATAGGATGTTAGGACTGATGCTTTTTGATAGGTATGTGAGAGTATGGGATTTTGGTTTTTTGTTGATTGCCTCGCTAAGATCTTTTCTTTCGATCTTATGCCTACGTATTCCCGTTTACCGAAACAGGGAAATCAGAGTGTTCGTAGTTCCTCCTATTCTATGGGAGGAAATGGGGTGTTTTGGTGTCTTGTTCAAAGCCTAAGACGTGAAGCGAAAGGGTGGTTTGTATCTTGTTCAAAGCCCAAGATGTGAAGCTGAAAAGTCTATTTGTGTCTTGTTCAAAGCCCAAGACGTGAAGCTGAAAGACCTCGGCTTTAGAGAGAATTTGTCATCTCTAAAGAAGGGTTTGTCTGTCCCAACTGTTGGGTGACTGGTTATAAAGGAGAATTACTTTAACCGGGATACGCGGATCCTAGCAATGCCATAATTTCCTTTAAAGGGGATTTTAACCTGAAGGAGAAGACTTTAACTCAGTGTAGAGCAATGCTATCTTTCCTTAGGAATTTCTCATGCTAAAAGAGGGACAGTGGCATGGATATAGATGATCCAGAGGCTTGCCGCTTACAGCGATTGGATGAAGGGGAAGGAGTGGTTGATGTTTGTGTACTGTGAACGAGGCACAGCTTTGATGCTAAAAGGTTGATTGGATTAACCAGTGGTTTTCTTATACAAAGCCTAAGAGGAGGCTAATATGTGTCTCGTACAAAGCCCGAGAGAGAGGCTAAAAGGTTTTTGACTCAACGAGGGAATCTTTTCGTATCTCGTATAAAGCCCGAGATGGAGGCTAAAAGTTTGATTGGCTCAACAAGAGAGCCTTTTTTGTATCTCGTACGAAGCCCGAGATGGAGGCTAAAAATGTTTGACTCAACAAGAGAGTCTTTGTATCTCGTACGAAGCCCTAGATGGAGGCGAAATGGGTGATTGACTCAACGAGGGAGCCTCTTATGTGTCTCGTACAAAGCCCGAGAGAGAGGCTAAAAGGTTTGACTCAATAAGAGAGTCTTTTATACTCAATAAGAGAGTCTTTTATATCTCGTACGAAGCCCGAGATGGAGGCTAAATGTTTGCTTCGCTGGGAAGAATCATTGAACAAAGCCCAAGAGGAGGCTATTGTAACTGTTTCAGTTGAGTGACAGATCCAATATACTGATTTTAAAAGAGAAAATCAGTTCTTATATGAGTAACACTGTACTCGGGGATTTGATTTGAGGATCAGGGATATTTCCTTTTATTTGAGGAAACGGGAAATCCAAAGGGTATTGAGACTGTCCGAGTCTGCGGGTTTCCTTCCTATTTAACGCAGGGGTCACTTGAGAATGTCTTTGAGACTCAAGGATATTATATTGTCCAAGTCTAGAGTTTTATCTTTTGTACTATGCTTTGAGAAACAATAGTAGACTCTATGAAAGGACTGTTCTATGAGGATGACTAGGTTCTGTTCCTATACCTCTAGGAGATCGTCGGGACAATTTGTACGAAGCCCAAGAGGAGGCTGGAAACTTTTAAGAAGCCGACGGGTCCTTGTACTAAGCCCAAGAGGAGGCTATCATTCCCGAAGAAAGAGATCATTATACGAAGCCTAAGAGGAGGCTGTGAATACTTCTAAGAAGCCGTAGGGTCCTTGTACGAAGCCCAAGAGGAGGCGGGGTTGCTTTTAGGAAGCCTGTGGGTCCTTGTATAATTCCCAAGAGGAGGCCGATGCTTTTAGGAAGCCCGTGGGTCCCCAAACCCCGAAAAATTCAAGGCAAGCTATTCACAAGGAATAGGTCAAGTCAGGAAAGTTCGAGAATTTGGAAGAAACTCAAAGATGTCATTCACGGAGAAGACATTTATCTTGGGGAGTAGAGTTTCTTGACAATTCCTAATGAGGACAGCCGAAGAGAAGACTGTATCTGGTGATCCTATTGGGGATCTAGTTGTCTATTTCTACGAATAAACGAAACGGCGTCACCTAGTTCTAGACGTAGTTGCCGGGGAAACTCTAAATATCTATACTATTATTACACAGTTGATATGAGTTTATGAAAGAAGACTTACAGCGAAACAGCCCCACAATACAGTTATATATATATATATATATATATATATATATATATATATATATATATATATATATATATATGATTTTGTGAAAGGAGACTTACAGTGAAATAGCCCCACAATACAGTTATATACATATGAAAGCGGTAAATGAAAGTGGGTAAACACTTACTCGGTTGTAGAGCTTCCATGCTGTTTGGTTAGTTGTTCAACAAAGAAAGATTGAAAACAACATTATATTCAAAATCAAAGGAGAAAGTGCTTTGAAAAAGAAAGATTTGGGGCTTACAGCTCAAGGAGAGGCCCAGGGTTTTATCAGTGAGCGCACTGTTGAATTTGTACAGAGGGACTTATACAAGTGACTGAGGCCCAAAAAGGTTTTCTGTACAAAGGGATGGGTCCTACACTCTCTCAAGAGGCCCAAGTGAGTTTTAAGAAAAGAAATGGGTCTTACTACTCGAGGGTAGGCCCAATGGTTAATTTTAAAAAGGGCGACGGTCGCGCCGAGTTTTTGTAAACACTGTGGGACTTATACAAGTGACTGAGGCCCAAAATTTTGGTATTTACAAAGGGATTGGGTATTACACTCTATTAGAGGCCCAAAGAGTTTGAAGAAAAGAAATGGGGCTTACAACACGAGGGGAGGCCCATAGTCTTTACTTTCAAGATGAATATTCACTTTTAAAATGCTTCAAAACAATTAAAAATGAATTTATTCACAAAAATATCAACTATATTAAATAAATAATATAAATTTGATTTTTTTGTAGAATAAAATATTTTACTATTTTTGTGATTTTTCAGAAAAAGAACCAATCAAAAATAATCAAAATTGAGGGAGTTATTAATTTTCCAAATTATTAAAAAATAATATGAAAAATGAGAAAATATAAAAAAGAGGGGTTGGGTCTTACACTCTATTAGAGGCCCAAAGTGTATTTTTGTACAAAAGATGGGGCTTACAACTCAAGGAGAGGCCCAAAATATTTTCTGTTTGGAAATGGCGATCGCGCCGAGATTTTTAACGTATCGGGACTTATACAATAACTGAGGCCCAAAATTGTTTCGTTAAAAAAAGGGTTGGGTCTTACACTCTAATAGAGGCCCAAGTGTTAAAAATGAAAAGAAATGGGACTTACAGCTCAAAGAGAAGCCCAGTTGATTTTCGTTTGAAAATGGCGATCGCGCCGAAGTTTTCTTTTAACGCAGAGGGACTTATACAATAAGTGAGGCCCAAAATTTTTTGGTTAAAAGGGGATTGGGTCTTACACTCTAATAGAGGCCCAAGTATTTTAAAAAAGATTTGTTAAGGTGAAAATCAAAGAAAACCCCACTTTCATTTTTTAGGCATTTTTTCAAGAAAAATTAAGTAAAAAATGATAAAAATATCAAATAAAATCATTAAATAATGATTAAAGTTTATGAAAAAAAATATTTTATCAACATAAATATTTAAAATCATTTTGGTTTTAAAAATCAAGAAAAAAAATCATTTTAAAAGCATTTAAAACAATATAAAACACTATTGTTAAATATATTAAAAATAATACTTTTTTTTGTGATTTTTTGTGGATTAAAATATTATGGGGTATGAATTGGAAAATGATGATTTTTTTGCTATGTGAAAAAAAATTGGTTGAGTTTTGAAAATAAAAAGTAAGAAAAAGAGGAAAGATATCAAAATATCATCTCCGACATTTCTTTTGGGGTAAAAACGAGTACCGAAACTTTAATTTTCAACACGTTTTTATCAAATTTCAAACACTCATAACTCTCTCAATTTTTATCGGAATTAAGATCCGGAAGAGTCTATCCTGACCGATTTTTCGCAAGGAATCTGATGGTATTACTCACACACACGTAAAATCGACCTATAAAACGCAGAAATTAAAACCAAAACTGCTATCGTTTTGAAAACATCGTTCCGCGTAGAATTTCCAACACGCGTAACTCTCTCGATTTTTAACCGAATCAAGATCCACAAAAGCCTATCCTGACCAATTTTTCGCAAGGAATCCAATGGTATTACTCACGCACACGGGAAATCAACACACAAAACGTAGAAATTAAAAAACAAAAACTGCTATCGTTTAAAAACACCGTTCCGCGCCAAACTTCCGACGCGCGTAACTCTCTCGATTTTTAACCGAATCAAGATCCGCAAGAGCCTATCCTGATCGATTTTTCGCAAGGAATCCAATGGTATCGCACATGCATGCCGAAACTCAACGTACAAAACTCAACGATAAAAAAACCAGAGCTGCTGCGTTGTAAAAACATCGTTCCGCGTCGAATTTCCAACAAGCGTAACTCTCTCGATTTTTAACCGAATCAAGATACGCAAGAGCCTATCTTGACCGATTTTTCGCAAGGAATCCAATGGTCTCACTCACGTACACGGAAACTCAACACACAAAATGCAGAAATTAAAAAACCAAAACTGCACGTTGTTTTCGACGCCGTTTCGCGTAAAATTTCCAACGCGCGTAACTCTCTCAATTTTCATCGGAATTGAAATCCGTAAAAACCTATATTGACTGATTTTTCGCAAGGAATCCAATGGTATTATTCACGCACTCGGAAACTCACTGTACAAAGCAAAAAAAACAGAACCGCTATTGTTAATTCGACGTCGTTTCGCGTAAAATTTCCAACGCGCATAACTCTCTCAATTTTCATCGGAATTGAAATCTGTAAAAACCTATATTGACCGATTTTTCGCAAGGAATCCAATGGTGTTACTCATGCAAACTAAAACTTAATGTAGAGAACAGACCAATGAAAAAATACAGAACTGGACATGATTTGAAACAACCAAAATTCCACATAAAAACATGTCAAAATGCAAACAGTGGGAGGATCACAACATACACATTAAGGACTACATTTTTGCCTCAATAATTGTTCAATATGATGCATGTATGTGGACAACAAAGGAAAGCACGATTCAAAGAATTCAAGTTGTGGATTTTACCTCTTTTTTGGAGATTTTGGGCAACCTACCAAGTGCTTTGTTCTAGAAATGATTTGATGCTTTGGACAACCTCAAATGACCTCTTAGAAGCTTTTAGGATGGTTGGAATCGGCTGGAAACCTCTGGAGCAAGTTTGTGCACTTTCTCGCGAAATGGTCAAAAACGGCCAAAATGCCAACTCTCTCAAATGGTGTTCCAGATGTGTGGCATCATTTGGGACAGTTCAAGGATGATATTTAGAGTGTGTTTGAGGTTTCATCTGGCTTGGAAAGTGACTGAATCTAGACATGGCTTGAAAAATGCAAAAAAGTGTCATTTTGAGGTTTTGAGAGGTGACTTTGTGATGTTGTGATTACAGGTCACTTTTGATGGTTTGCACAGCTTACATATGATATATATGAGGTGTGTGTGTGTGATTAGTTTGAGTGGAATTGCTCTCTAGCTCAAAAACTCAGAATTTCCTTACTAAAGAAGGCATTTTGGAGTGAAAGAGAGAATTTGAGGAAAGCATCTGTTTGATGGCTTTGGTGTACTCAAACTGAACACAAATGAGCTCTATTTATAGTGGAGCAAGTTTGTTTTGGGATCCACAGTGAATGGTGGCTGCAGCAGAGGTTTGGCCAATGTTGGCCAATGAAAATGCAAGTCTCCTCTAGCCATTGACTAGATGTTAGGGCTCAGAGCTTTGGTTCCCTAGTTGTTGGATAAGTCTTGACTGATTTCAGATGAGAATGGCTCAGTACATGCCACCTCTAAGCATCCATTAAATGCTCCAAACCAAAATTGGAGTTTTGTCCCTCTTTTAGGGATTTCTAGGCTTTGGCATGCTTTTCTTTGTTCCTTGGACTTGGGAGGTTCATGGATCAGATCATCCCACTTGGATTTGATCCTTAGATGTGTCCAAACTGATGACAAGGCTTAAAAATTCGTGTGGCACACAAAATGTGCAAATCTGCCCCTGAAAAATTCAGCTTCAGCAAGCCCTTTTGTAAGATCCATAACTCCCTGCTCGAGTATGCTACATGGACGTTCTAGGACTTTTCGGAAAGCTTAGATGACGTACTTCAACTTTAATGTTTGGCCCTAGACCTGGTTCAACTTGGATCATGGAGAAAAACAGCCTTGAAGTTGGGACATTGTGCTGAAATTACAAGGCAGATTTTGGCTAAGTGCTGAAAAATGTCAATTTTAAGTTTTTAGCCATTTTTATCCAAGCATAACTCAAAATCCTTAATGAATTAGACTTAGGTCTAGTTGAAGTTTTTGTAGAGGGTAATGAGGGCTACAAATCAAGCTTTGGATGGGGAAAAATGGCTTTGTGGTTTAGGAGTTATGATCCTCCAAAGTTGGTACCCTTGCCACTTTTTTTCATAACTAAGAAAAATTTCTAAGTTTTTATGGTTACCCCTTTTACAAGTTATCCCACTTTCTTTGATTTTTCTTGATGAATGATGATTCCAATCACACATTAACATCATTTTAGGGTTAAAAAACCATTTTTATGAAAAATCTCAAAAAGTCAAAGTTTGACTTTTGTGCATAGTTGACTTTTTAGCAGATGAATTCCAAACTGTGCAATTCTTCAAGAAATCATGTCCTTGACCTAAATCAAAATTGATGGACATGTTCCATGGGTGTTATAGGGTGTATTTAATCGTGTCCCACGGCTTGGGAGCATGTCCTGGTCAAAAGTCAAAGCTACAGTTGACTTTTTCTGCGAAACCCTAACTGTGGTTCAGATGAAATTGAAACTTGTTGCTCAAGCTTCTCGGGTCAATCCATTATTGCAAATGGATCAACGTGGTATGTTGGAGACCCTCAAATCATGTCTTGAGGTCTTGGCTCATGATTTGTCCCAAAAGTCAACTTAGGGGTGAATTAGGTCAAGAAACCCTAATTCCTGATTTTTGATGTATGCATCCCCTGAGGATAAATTGACTTGATGATGGGGTTTATGATGTTCCATGGAGCATATTAGGTTATGCTTTGAAGCATTGGCTCATGCCCAGAGGAAAAATTTCCATCTGGAGGCCCTAGTCAACCAAACCCTAATTTGGTGACACTGGCGATCCTGAGGCTTGATCCACCTAGAAGGGAGCAGCATTGTGCTTAATCCTTGAAGTGGGAGTCCTCTTGATCCATTGTGGATATTTGAGAGGCTAGACAAGTTGAAGATCATGTCATTCCTTGATTGATCCTTTGTCTAAGAGCTCTGCGAGGGCTTAAAACCCTAAATCCTGTTTGTAGTGAATGCTCACCCACCTTTGGGGAGACTAATGAGGTACAAAGGTACATCCATATTGTGCTGATGATTTGCACAATGATGGGAAATCTTAGTGGTAAAAATTTGGGGTATGACAATCGCCCTTTCGGGTTTTCAGTCCACCGAGACGTTTTTTTTTTTAGTTTAGGCGAAGTATTTCTTGACTACATCAACATTTGTGGGGTAGGCAAATTCTTCTTCGTCCATGGTTGCAAGTCTCAAGGCACCGCCTGAGAAAGCTTTCGTAACCACATAGGGGTCATCATAATTCGGAGTCCATTTGCCCCGCGAATCAGTGAGAAAAGATTGTATCTTCTTGAGCACGAGGTCTCCTTTCCTGAAGACGCGAGGTCAGACCTTTTTGTCAAACGCCTTCTTCATTCTTTGCTGATATAACTAAAAATGGCATAATGCTGTTATTCTCTTTTCTTCGATCAGATTCAGTTCACCGTGTCGGTTTTGACACCATTCAGCTTCGGTGGGCTTAGCTTCCATCAATACCCAGATTGATGGGATCTCTACTTCTATGGGAAGCACTGCTTCCATGCCATATACTAGAGAGAAAGGGGTTGCCCCTGTTGAGGTGCGAACAGATGTGCGATAACCGTGAAGAGCAAAGGGTAGCATCTCGTGCTAGTCTTTGTAGGTTACAACCATCTTCTGAACAATCTTCTTGATGTTCTTGTTAGCCACTTCTACCGCTCCGTTCATCTTGGGTCGGTAGGGAGATGAGTTATGGTGTTCGATCTTGAATTCAGCGCATAACTCCTTCATCATCTTGTTGTTCAAGTTAGATCCATTATCCGTAATGATCTGGCTTGGAACACCATAACGGCAGATGATATTATTTTTAATAAATCGGACCGTCACTTGTCGGGTTACATTAGCGTATGATGCTGCTTCGACCCACTTGGTGAAGTAGTCAATAGCGACCAGAATGAACCGATGTCCGTTTGAAGCCTTGGGCTCAATCATGCCAATCATGTCGATTCCCCATATGGAAAAAGGCCACGGGGAAGAAAGAACTTTGAGATGTGATGGCGGTACATGAATTTTGTCGGAGTATATCTGACATTTGTGACACCTCCTCATGTACTTGTAGCAGTCGGATTCCATTGTCAACCAGTAGTACCCTGCTCTTAGGATTTTTCTCGCCATTGTGTGTCCGTTGGCATGAGTGCCAAAGGATCCTTCATGAATTTCTTTCATAAGCATGTCTGCTTCTGGTCTGTCTACGCATCGGAGCAAGACCATGTCAAAATTTCTCTTATAGAGAGTGTCACCGCTCAGGAAGAAGTTTCCAGCCAATCTTCTGAGGGTTTTTCTGTCTTTCCTGGATGCCCCAGGTGGGTACTCTTGTTTCTGAAGGAAGCATTTGATATCGTGATACCAAGGTTTGTCGTCTATGACTGCTTCAATCGTGAAGACGTAGGCGGGCCGTTCAAGGCGCATGATGTCGATCTTAGGTATGTCATTCCATTGACCTACACTAATCATGGAAGAGAGAGTGGTTAATGCATCAGCCATGTGATTCTCATCACGAGGGATGTGATGAAACTCGACTCTGTTAATGAAAGGTAACAACCTTCTTGCATAGTCTTTGTAAGGAATCAGTCCTGATTGGTATGTGTTCCAATCTCCTTTTATCTGATTGATAACCAAGGCTGAGTCGCCGTATACGTCCAAGTTTTTTATCCTTAAATCAATCGCTTTTTCGAGACCCATGATACAAGCTTCATATTCGGCCTCGTTGTTCGTACATTTGAACGTAAGTCTGGCAGTGAAAGGAATGTGGGTACCCTGAGGGGTAACAATGATTTCCCCAATTCCGTTTCCGTAATGATTAACTGCTCCGTCAAAGATAAGTCCCCATTGGGAACCTGGTTCGGGCCCTTCACTGGGTAGCGGCTCATCGCAGTCTTTCATTTTTAGATACATGACATCTTCGTCTGGGAAGTCAAACCCGGTTGATTCTTGATCGTCAATCGGTTGATGAGCCAAATGATCAGCTAAAATACTTCCCTTAACGGATTTCTGAGCGTGGTACTCTATGTCATATTCTGATAACAGCATCTGCCAACGGGCAATCCTTCCCGTAAGAGTAGTGTCGCTACTCGAAAAATAGTCGACCGGAGGCGAAAAGAGGAAAAAATATAAGAGTCGCCATCGAACTTTATTTATCCCATGAGGGGAAGGGAAAACATCGAGAAAACCCAAAGAAGAAAGGATAAGATGGTCTCGTAACCAAATTACGGGTTCGGAAGCCGGTTATGCGGAGGGAAGGTATTAGCACCCTTCACATCCATCGTACTCGATGGGAACCATTTGCTTGTCTATGTGTAAGTATGTTTGCTAAAAGTATTGCTTTCTAAGAGTGTTCTAAAGAGGGAGAGAGGAAGGTGAGAACCGAAGAATGTGAAAGAAAAAGATAAAGGAAAAGGTGGGGAAAAGAAAAAGAAGACTCGATAGGACTTCACAGTCCTATGCCTACGTATTCCCTCGTGCAATGGGAAAGTCAGAGTCAACGTAGTTCGGAGGACTACGGGTGAAGAAAATGGAAGAGGGCTCGCCAAGATCGTTGCGATCTTGTGCCTACGTATCTTACATTCGGACTAGAATGAAGAATCAGAGCAATCGTAGTTCGACCTACGATTTGTTGGTGTTTTTTATGGACGATGCTAACGTGCGGGTTCTAGCAGTTAGGTGTTTTGCGGCTCGCTCGTGGAGTCTTATGCGTTACCTGTTTGCGGTAGAACGGACGCAACATGTCCTTTTTGAAAAGGTTGATTTTCGCCATCAAGGCAAGATGTCACATTTGATTTGTTGAGGTTGATTTTAAGGGGCGAAATAAGTCCTCGGATAGGAACCCCTTCGGGTAATACCCAATTCTTTATCTCAAGATTTATTGTGAAAGATGTGTGGCGAATATAGTCACGTCTTCGTATTGAAAGACGAGTATCAAGACCACACACTCTAAAGCGAGCATCCTAATACTCGAAGAGAAAGAGGTCTTCACCTATCCTCTCTCTTTAGTTCAATACAAAGAGAACTTTATTCTCTTATTAAGGAAGTGTTTTGATTTAGATAGTAAGTGCTTTACGACAGTGAACCCTAAAGGTAATGTCAAGCACTCGGGATAGGAGAAGGCCTTCGCCTAACCACTCGACGACCATCTAAGTTTATTAAGAAAAGTTTGAAAATGCACTTGGTACAAGACCAAGGTTTTGACACAAGGAGATGAAATAAAGAGAGAAAAAGGTTTTTGAAAGAAAGTGTGGTGAATGTAGTCATGTCTTCGTATTGAAAGACGAGTATCGAGACCACACACTCTAAAGTGAGCATCCTAACACTCGAAGAGGAATAGGTCTTCACCCAATCTTCTCTTTTTAGTTCAATACAAAAAGAAGTTTTGAAAATGAGCACTTGGTACTAGACCAAGATTTTTTTACTTTTGAAGAGAATGAAAATGAGAAGTGAATTAGAAACTGAAATGAAATCGAAATGAAAATAAAATAGGATTGAAGAGTAAATCAAGACATAAAATCTAAATAATAAATAAACTTGAAATTAACCAAAACCTAATTAAATTCTAGAAATAAAATATTTTTGTTTTTTTTTAATATTTATCATTTTTGGTTATTTTCATTATTATTATTAAAGGTTAAAATCAAAATCTATAATCCTAAAATTAGAATAAAAACTAAACCTAATATTAATCCTAAGATTAAAATTAACTAAACCTAATATTAATCCTAAAATTAAAATTACTAAATCTAAACTCAAAATACTAAATTCAAAGTTTAAAAACAAAATAAAAACCTAAAACAATGTAATGAAGGAATTGGGCCTGCAAAGAAGGGGCTGTTAGGCCCAAAGTATGGAGAAACGGGTCGGGTCCTACTGACCCGCACCCGGTTTAGAGATAGAAAGGGAATGGATAAGCTAACCCTAATGATTCACACGGCTGCTGAAAAAAAACACGACCTAGGAGAAAAGAAACAAAACGCCAGCGCTCAATTTCTTCCACCAAAACTTCCTCCAATCCCTCTACCCTTAATCACTCGCTCTCAATGTCTATTCATCTCTCAAATTACTTCCCTCTCTCGAAGTTCTCTCTCAAACTCGTTCTCTCTGTTCTCATGCGGCGTGGCTGAAGGGCGGTGGCGACGATTTGATTTGTTGATGGTTGTTAGAGAAGAAAGAAGCTTGGCCGCGCGTGGAGGGTTTAAGGTATGCCGGCGGTGTGAGATTTTGTTTCGTGTTTGTTATGGTTCGTTTGATTTGGCGGCGTAGCGTGGTTGTTGCTCAGGAAAAATGATGATGAAGGAATCGCGGCGGTGGTGGCGAGTTGGGTTGTATGAAGAGGTTTGGGTTGTGGTTGTGGGTGTGATAAGGGTGTTAATCGTTTCCGACGCGAAGAGAAGGTTTGGATTTTTTCGACGAGGTTGTGGTGGTACGCAGTGTTTGGAGATGTGTTTGGTATCGTTGTTGTTGCGATGTTGTCGATGTTGGTGGTTGGAAAACAAAATGGACACATTGGGAGAGGAGTTGAAGGCGTTGTGGCTGTTGCTGGGAAATTAATGGTGGCGATGTTGTTGTGATTAATGGCGGTGAACAGGGTGAGCGAAAGGAGGAATTTGTGGTTGTTGTGTGGATGAAAGGATGGAGAGGGTTTTTTCAATATTGTTCTTGCTGAGGTTTTTTGGAGGAATTTCTCCCCTCCTTCCAGGTTC
Organism: Lathyrus tuberosus; assembly: GCA_022829125.1. NCBI lineage: Eukaryota > Viridiplantae > Streptophyta > Magnoliopsida > Fabales > Fabaceae > Lathyrus > Lathyrus tuberosus. The sequence continues at coordinate 510,903 of JALAZF010000441.1, forward strand.
GGTTCCTCTCTCTTTATTTCAAATTTTTTTTGTCTGATACACTGCTGTGTTGTTGGTTGGTATTGTCCAGTTGCTTTCACTGCATGAGGTTGTGTTGTATCATTTTCATGTTACTGATATTGCAGGTTTTTGGTAGATGGTTGATTGCAGGTTCTCTTTTTTAAAGTTGCAGACTTTTTGGCCATTTTTGCTGTATTGTTGCTGTTGATGGTACGATTGAAGCGAGTGGTGTCTTGGCCTTGGTTGGTGTTGTCCTTTTCAGTGCAGATTGTTGCAGGATGTTGGTTGTGATGGCAAGGAAAAATGTTTGGCATGGTCCTATTTCCGAATACGTATTGTCTGGCATGTTGTTAGCTGGAATTGTGGTAATGGTTTTATTGAAGTGGTCCATGTTGTTTGTATCAAGACTTGGCAAGTTTTTGTATGATAATGGAATTAAATTTTGGGTTTTTTTATTGTAGAATTTTTGTACTTGATGGGCTTTCAAATTGTAAATCATGAACTCAATGTGTTTTTTTTGTACATTTTTTGGTGAATTGAGATGACTTTGTAATGGTAAATGAATTTTTTCTTGAATTATGGACTTAGGAAAATAACATGGACAATGATGGATAATTAAAGAGAAATGGATTTTTATGGATAATTTAAATGGATTGGATGGATTAAAACTTGAATTGAATTGGAAATGGTATTTGAATATTACATGATGGATTTGGTTAATGAAATGGACATGAAAATGGATAGTTGAATGAAAAATTGGATTGAAAAATGGGTAAATAACAAAATGGTTACGGGAACGGTAATGTGCCTCCACTTTTGATCAACACTCAAAACCCCTGACAAACGAAACTTGCATACCCCAATTCTTGAATTAAGTCGAAGAAGATCCTCCTTGAATCAATTTTTAATTAATGACACCACGATCTCGAATCCGTCTTAACATGGTTTTGATTGAACAATAAATCTGACGAATCCTGGATCAATGACAAAGAACCTGAACCACACAATCAATACTTGCACACAACTTGATCCACGCACGGATAATCTGAATTGGCACAAAAAACCATGACTGAAACATCACACAAGCACCTGAATTAATCACACCCAGGCCTTGATCTTGAAATAAAACTTTGGTTGACCAAGATTAGGTCAAACTATTGAACCTCTAACAGTACTGCCTCTGCACACCTGACCTGACGAGCCTGATGAATCTTGATGAGGAGTTAAGACAATTAGAACTCAACCCTTGCTTCAAACTTGAATGGAAGAACTTCAAAGCAAATAGGAAACCCCGATTCAAATAACCACTTGACCCCATGCCTTAGAAGACCAATGAAACACATGATTGACATGACCCATTAGGATGCATAGATGGAAATGATATGTCATGCAAGGCTAGGGCTTGGGTGAAAATGAGGGTGTGACAAGCAGGTTTTTCGAAAACGTACTTAATTGGATCCATTTCGGAGACCAACCAAGTAGTATGACGAATCATGTACTGGCGAAGACGTTTGGCTGCCCAAGCCAAAGCGCAACAAGTTTTCTCAAGCATCGTGTACCGAGTCTCGCATTCGGTGAATTTCTTGCTTTGATAGTAAATGGCAGACTCTTTCCTTTTGGTTTCATCTTGTTGGCCAAGTACACATCCCATTGAGTCCCCTAGAACTGTGAGGTAAATGATCAGTGGTCTTCCTTCCACTGGAGGTGATAGAATCGGAGGATTCAACAGATATTCCTTAATACTGTCGAAGGCGGTTTGGCAATCTTCTGACCAAACGCAATCCTGGTTCTTTTTCAGTAATTTGAAGATCGGCGCACAAGTGGCAGTCATAAGGAATATGAATCTGGAGATGTAGTTCAAACGTCCCAAGAATCCTCTGACTTGTTTTTCAGTTTTTGGAGAAGGCATTTCTTGAATGGCCTTGACCTTGTCAGGATCAACCTTAATTCCTTTCTGGCTGACGATGAACCCTAATAGTTTCCCTGAACAGACACCGAAGGTGCACTTGTTGGGATTCAAACGGAGCTTGAACTTTCTTAAACATTCGAACAATTTTGACAGATGTTCAACGTGCCCACTCTCTGTTTTTTATTTTGCAATCATATCATCGACATATACCTCAATTTCCTTGTGTATCATGCCATGAAACAGAGTAGTCATGGCCCTTTGATAGGTTGCCCCGGCGTTCTTCAAACCGAACGGCATTACCTTATAACAAAAGGTACCCCATGGGGTGATGAACGAAGTTTTCTCCATGTCTTTCGGCGCCATTTTGATCTGGTTATAGCCCGAGAATCCATCCATGAAGGAGAAGACTTTGAATTTTGTTGTATTGTCTACCAGCATGTCAATGTGTGGTAAAGGAAAGTCGTCCTTTGGACTAGCCTTATTCAGATCTTTGTAATCAACACACATTCTGACCTTTCCGTCCTTTTTGGGAACGGGTACGATGTTGGCTAACCATTGAGGATATTCATATGTAGCGAGGAAACCTGCGTCGATCTGTTGCTGTACTTCCTCCTTGATTTTGATGGCCATGTCTGGGTGAGTGCGTCTCAACCTTTGCTTTACTGGCGGACATTCCGATCTCAACAGTAAGTGATGTTCCACGATGCTGGTATCCAACCCTGGCATGTCCTGATAGGACCAAGCGAACACATCGGGGAATTCTTTTAGAAGCTTTATCAAACTCTCTTTGGCAGTTGGACTGAGCAGTGCCCCAATCCTGATTTCTTTTCTCTCTTGTTCTGAACCCAAGTTTACCGTTTCCAACGGCTCTTTATAAGGTTCAATGGACCTTTCCTCTTGTCTGAGTAATCGGGAGATCTCTTCTGGAATTTTGTTGTCATTTTCTTCTTCAGCCTTGAATACCGGGAACTCAAAGTTGGGAGAAGGCATCGGATCGTATGTTTCAACGGGGTTTAAAACAAGCAATCTGCATGACGTGATGATTCGTGTTTAGAAGAGATAGAGAAAATGCAAGTGTGTGCAGTGTATTATTTTTATTACTGCTTGTTTTTATTTTTAATTGTTTTTTAGGATTACCATTTTCTGAGAAAAAACAAAAAGAGAAAACAGCAATTAATGCGGAAATTACAGAACGACGTTATTTTATTAATGAACAAGTCGATCCTTGAAACTACAGCCCTATAAAACAAAACTCTGTCGCTTTGGGCAAAGCGAAGATGGAAATTTACAGAAAGCGAGCCCTATCAAAACATCTATTTCACCTGGGCAGGGTGAAAGGTTAAAGGACGGCAATTACTTTGACTGGTGAACGGCCCTCAGAACCTCGACGGCAATCCATTGGCGGCGAACTCCTCGGTGAATCACAAAGTCTGGCACCTTCCTTGATTTATCTTCAGAAATGACGCTGATTTCTGGTGGAGTATGATCATTGGAATCTGTCTCCCAGGCAGAATTGCGTAGGAGGATTCCTCTGTTGCATTTTGCATAGCATTTGTGCTCTCAGGTAGATCTCCCCATCCAGTAGGTTGGATGTCTTCGAGCCTGATACGAGAGCTTTCAAGAGCAGTGTACTTGACCATATAGTCGTATTTTCCACTTGGTTCTCCCAGAGTGTCCCAAACTTCTTTGGAACTGGAGGAGTCATCTTTCTCGATGACGTTGACCTCGGGAAAAGCATAGTTGATGAATTCAAGTCCTGCGAACGTTGCGAATTCATATTCATGTTGAGTAGCTTCAGGATGACCCGAGTGTTGATCCCATGACATGGTGGGGACACAGGTATTCTGTTCAATGACGCTCAGCTGAGTTTCATTACTCGGCTGACTTTCTTGCCCTAAGTTTCCTGGATAAGGTGGCCACATTGCCAGACCATCCATTGGGCCATAGTAGTTGTAGTCAAAGTTGTCTTTCATCGGAGTGTCTTCCTCTAATGAATTTGGCGGAGCACGGCATCCTTCCGAATCACAATCTCCATATATCATTTCGACATCTGACCGTGGTATAAATCTCGGACTCTGTGCGGGATAGAAAAATGGCATAGGCACCTCTTCCTGAGACGTATAACCATCCTCGTTAAGGTAGGACTTCCATTCTTCATCTGTGTCAGAGGGATCTTCCTCGTTGATAGCATGTACAGCTTGAGACACTGGGTGAAGGAAACCTCCACTGTGGAAGAAGTTTTGAAGGGGATGAAGACTTTCATCGTTGGCAGCTGTCCGGGTATAGGTTGCAGAAAAACCAAGACCCTTCTTTGTTTTATTGTCAATAGGAATGACAAGCTGTCCCTATCCATTTGTATCGGTACTCTCGACCACTTTGATAGCATATTTGTATGAAGAAATGGAAGTTCCTTCTTTGAACTGATTGTTCTTGCTTACCGACAGTGCTTGGAACTGCGTTCCAATAACCTCCTCGGGTTCTACACAAGTAGATGACGATAAGTTACTCACGAGCAAGGCCTGTTCTCCACAGACTGTGACAAGTTGATCGTTCTGCATGAACTTTAGCTTTTGGTGGAGGGTCGAAGTGACCGCGCCAGCCTGATGTATCCAAGGTCTTCCTAATAAACAACTGTATTTTGCCCGGATGTCCATGACCTGGAAAGTGACTTGGAAAGTGTGAGGACCAATAGTTATGGGAAGATCAACTTCGCCGATAACCGTTTTTCTGGATCCGTCGAATGCTTTGACGACAACCTCGCTGATTCTCATCGGATGGCCTTTGAATGATAATGCATCAAAGTGGACTTTGGCATAACATTCAGGGCTGACCCTGTGTCTACCAGTACACTGGCTAAAGCATCATCCTGGCAGTTAACTGTGATATTGAGCGCCATGTTATGACGACGACCCTCTTCGGGTAATTCCTCATCACTAAATCCCAAGTTGTTGCAGAAAGTGATGTTAGAGACAATGCTATCAAACTGTCTGATTGTTACATACTGTTCCACAAAGGCTTGCTCCAAGACTTTTTGTAGAGCCTCCCTGTGGGCTTCTGAACTGAGTAACAATGATAATACCGAGATCTTTGAAGAAGTCTATAACAGTTGATCAACAATGTTGTATTCACTCCGTTGGATGAGCTTCAGCATCTCATCATTATTTTTCGAAAGGTCAGGATTACTGGATTGACCGACTGGTGGATCAGGAGCTTCCGTCTGAAGTTCCTTTTCTTTGTTAGACTCTCCAACTCCTCTGTTGAAGATTCTACCACTCCGTGTTACACGACTGATGTCTGCAATGTTTATAACGGAGGGTAATGGAATTTCCTTTCCATTTTCAATTATTGTCGCACCGTATTTGTAAGGGACTGCCTTAGCTAATTCATACGGTAGTGGTCCTGGTAGATAGATGACTATGGGATCCTTCTGATTTTTCCGACCATCATAAGTAATGTCGATCCGTTCCCGGTTGGGAACCTTAGATTCGTCAAGTAGAGGGATAATGGCAAAAATATCCCTGGTCCTGTGATGACCAGAGATGGTGACAATATCCTCAATTTGATCGGCAAGGTAGTTCGGGGTCCAGTTGATAGGTCCAGAACCCGGATATGGGTGAATCTCTCCACGATCCACCTGACCCTGAAGAGCTGCTCTCACAAGGTGACACCCTTGGTTACTTTCCGAACAGACGCTACAACGGTCATAATTGTGTGGTGGCACCTGGCCACGCCCACTTTGAATGCAATGTAACCTCACTACGTTAGCTTCCACAGATCGGACATCCTGACTCTGATGCCGAGTGGGATTCCTGTTATTGATACTAATCTGCTGAGTATCTTCATCCATATAAATTGGCATACACCAGTGATTTAACAAGTGCTGAAGTGCCTCCTGGACAAGGGTACAACCTCGATCGTTTTTGCAACCCACTTTATAGCTTTGATAGTCATGTGATATTAAGAATCCGAGTCGGACCTGCTCAGCATGTAACTCTACCAGGTTGGTATTCATCACGCGAATATCGAAGATCTGAACCATGTTAATCTAATAAAGGTTCCTATCATGGTAGTCTTGGATCCATCCAAGATCCATCTGACGCTGGAGGGCCTCTTGTATGAAAGAGCATCCCTGTTTGTTTACCGAGCAAGTCAGACAGGAACTGTAATCGTGTCGCGGCATATTATGATACTGGCTTTGCCTTGAGTGCATTGCCACTAAGTTGACATTCAATGCACAGATGTCGTGATTCTGAATGATGTTAGAATTCGTGTAAACCATGTTAACTCCACGAACTCGGTGCTCTTGGATCCATCCGAGATCCATTTGTTCCTGTAGAGCTGCTTAAACTACAGAACATCCTTGATTGTCTTTAGAGCTGATATCACACTGGTGATAATTATGAGGTGGCACATGGCCATATCCACTTTGTCTATAATGCATCTTGACCAAATTGGTTTTCAACAAGAGTACATCGTGAATTTGATAGACATTATTAGTCTCTCCTTCTATCAAATTGACTGCAGCCTTCTCATGTTGAGGCAGCGGGTTCGTAAGAACATTAGGATTTGTATCTTTGAAAGATAAGACCCCACTCCTAACAAGCTTTTGCACGTCGGACTTGAAATTGAGACAAGTCTCAATGTTATGCCCTGAACCTCCTTGATGATAAGGGCAAGTTTGATCCACCTTAAACCAAAAAGGCGGATTTTCTGGTACTGCAAGAGGGGACTTAGTCTGAATGTGCCCCTTGGCTAGCAGTAATGGAAACAGCTCTGCGTACGTCACGGGTATAGGATCAAATCCTGGTGGCCGTGTTGTACGATTGTTGTTATATGGAGGACGAGCCTGCTGAAGAGGCTGTTGTGTCCTTTGATGATTAGGTTGGCATTACGCAACCTGAGGTTGATACGTAGGAATAGGCACCGGGTTGATAGCAGGAGTTACACCTGCTACTGGTTGATATCGACGCCTTTGCTTTATGAGAGAGATATTCCCAATATCTTGCTCTTTTTTCTTAGGGAGAGCACTACCGTATTTTTTAGTACCGCTTGTCGATCCAGTGTCTTTTACCAAACGTTCTTCTCGGACGGCTTCCTCAAGACGTACGCCCATGCCCACCATCTCGGTGAAATCACTGGGTGCACTGACAACCATTCGGTCATAGTAAAATGAGCTTAAGGTCTTTAAAAAGATCTTTATCATCTCTTTTTCTTCAAGAGGCGAACAAATTTGAGCGGCAATTTCACGCCACCTTTGAGCATACTCCTTAAAGGCTTCCTTGTCCTTTTGCGACATTGATCTGAGTTGATCTCTGTCGGGTGCCATGTCCAAATTGTATTTGTATTGTTGGACGAAGGCAGTACCAAGATCTCTGAATGTACTGATCATAGCACGGTTTAAACCCATGTACCATTTTAATGCGGCATCGGTTAAACTATCCTGAAAGTAGTGAATCAGCAGGTTCTGATTCTCAGTCTGAGCTAACATCCGCCGAGCGTACATCACCAGATGGATTTGAGGGCAAGAGTTACCCTTGTACTTTTCAAAGTCGGGCACTTGAAATTTGTACGGAACTTTCACATTGGGGACCAGACAGAGGTCTGCGGCGTCCTTTCCAAATAAATCCTGACCGCGAATGGCTTGCAGCTCCTTCTGTATTTCCAGAAACTGCTCCTGGAATTCATTCATTCTATCAAACATAGTTTCCTTTTTACCAGAAGGTATCTGTGGAATCTGTCCTTCCGGGACAGTGTGCACCACAGGGGGTAGGACCGTGACTACGGCAGCGAATCTTGGCGTTTCCCGAAGTCTGTAACCTTCAGGAGTCTTTAGCATGCCCCTGGCATCTTCGCTTTCCCGAAGTTTGTAACCTTCAGGCCCAGCGGCTTCTGTTGTGATTCCCCGATCTTCAGCGATCGGCGGAACATATCCTTCCGGGATATAGTTAACAGGCATGCCCCAAGGACGATCTTTCGGCATTTGATACCTAGGATCATACTTTTCCATGATGGGCGTTGAGGTGATCTCTGAGATCACAGTTCTTTGTAGCTGAGCTTCTGCCATGGCTTGCATGTCATTACGAAGCTTTCTCATATCCTCTCTCAGAGCGTCGATATCTTCCTTCAACTCTCTGTTTTCTTCCTCAAGTTCATCCATTTTTTTCTGACGATTGGCCCGAGTATTATACGAATGAGACAGTTTGACTCTAGAACCGAGACACAAACGTGAGATTCGTAGGGAAGAAGAATATGTGATGTGAGAATGATGAATGCAATGATTATATTAATTGTTTTTTGGTTTAATCAAAATAAACTTCGACAATTAGATTGCAAATATCAAACAGTGGGGAAACCCCTTTTTATTGAAATTCAAAGGATTACAGAAATGGAAATACAGTAGATTACAAGGTGCAGAAACATAAACCTAAGCTAATGGGTCCCGAGTCCTCTCTGAAGAGAAATCGGGTGCTGACTCTGGTACTTTCCTTTTCTTTGACCGGGGCTCTTGGGCCGTTGTCGGGTTGTCATTCCTTTGCCAGGTGAAAGGAGTGAGCAAATTTCTTTGGTCATCTTGATTCTCTACAGTATGTTGCTCCAAATTTTCAATCAGAGCATCTTTCTCTTTTAGTAGTTGCTGTATTTTGATGCACTCGACGTCGAGGGTGCGGTACTTGTTCTTCCAAAACCTCCTCTCTCGATGAACTTTGTTGAGAGTAACCTGAAGCTTTTCAGTTTCCGTCATGAAGTACATGACAGATTCCCTTGGCGGAAGAATTCCATAACGAGGATAAGGCATCTTTAGCTTAAGAGCTCTCGTTTGTACCCAATGGAGATAAGGCTCCACCGAGACACAGTCTGGTTTTCCCAGAGACTCTCGTCCTTTCTTATGAACGTGTTTCCAAGCGTGCACTATTTCCGTTTTTAGTGCTCTGTCGTTTTCTCCTTCCTTGAAGAAAAGACCTTCCAGATGAACACCCCGTGGGACGTGTCTCATCGGGTATCCAAATTGACGAAGAACCAATACCGGATGGTAGTTGATTCCTCCCTTAATTCCTATAAGGGCTAGGTTGGGGAAGTTTCCACAACGATCAATGATCCTAATTCCATCATAAATCCTATTACACCAATCTATATCAGAGTTGGTAAGAGACATGATCTTCTGCGACCAACGTAAGGCACTCTTACAATCCCAAAAAGCAGCAGACTTTGGCAAGTGAGAGATAAACCATTTGTAAAGCAAAGGTACACAACATGTGATCTCCCCTCCGATGTATAAATTCCCCAAGTGTACAGAATGATACACATCTGCGAGCAAAGTCGGCACATGATTTCCAATGAAAAAAACCTTAATAGTGTTAATATCGACGAAGTTATTGATGTTGGGAAACAAAAATAACCCGTAGGTGAGCAAGACGAAGATGCTTTCAAAAGCAGTCACGTTTCCTATACTGGTAAAATACAGGGCTTTCTTCATCAAGAACTGGGCTGGAAAACCTGGGATGCGACCCTTAGCGGTCATATGAGTCCTAACCTCAGACTCGTCCAAATGAATTGCTCTTGCAATGATCTGATTCTTTGGAATTTCTTCCAGTCCAGAAAATGGAGCTCGTCAGTGATATGTAGATCAATCATATGAGAATACTCCTCCAGCGTTGGTGCAAGCTGGTAATCTGGGAATGTGAAACAGTGATAAACTGGATCATAAAACTGAATGAGCACATCCATGATTCCCTCAATCACATGGACCCTTAACAGTGGTAGCAGACCTCCGTGCTTGGCTCTGAAAGCCTCAGGGTTAGTGATCACCCTTGCTAACCTTCTCAAATCCTCTAGCTTTGGAACCTTGAAGGTATACGTATGAGTTTTCCTTCTACCGAAATCCATTAGTGCAATCCTTTTCTCTGATATTTGCAATCACAGTCTTAGTTTAATTTGAAAAACAGAGAGACTAGAAGAGAAATTTTTTTGAATGTTTTAATGTTTTTTTTAGATGAATGCATGAATGCAGCACACAAAAACATAGAAAAAACATGGGGTCAAAGGGTCGTTGTCATGAAGTCAAGGCTCTACCCATCCCCAAAGGTTTATACTAGGGTGATTTTTGTACCTGTACTCATTATCATCAGCTCCTCCCAGGAAAGCAAAACAACAAGCGGATCGCCAGCGAGTTGTAGAGCAATCTTAGAGTAAGTGCCATTCACCGAGAATAGATCACCAGCCTCAAATGAGGGTAGTATCGCGTAACAACTATTCCCGATAGTTTCCGCACTACGAAAGGGTTTGGCTCCTCAGCTTCTCAGACTTAACAATCGGCCCATTGTCTAGGTGAGAGAATGGGTTGCATTGGTCAGCCTCCACTGAGGTTGATGGTCGACCCCGTCGCCATCACTTATCTTAAGTGTATACTCAATCTTTCCACATGCGGCATCACACGCATTCCCATTAGCAGAAAAATAAACACGTATAGCAATTAGGAAAAGCAGTATATATATTTGTCCTAAACATCCTAGACCTTTAAAGCTATGAATCCTAAGTTCCTGACAGAAAATGGGTTCCCCAGCAGAAGCCCCAATCTGTGGTATTCACACAAGAGGTGAAAAGGAAGAAGAAAAACAGAGACGGGCCCCACGGTGGGCGCCATTTTTCTGTGAAAAATGGGACGACCGTTATAACACCCCAATTCCCATCGCGAATAAATAATACATAAATAAATCAGAGTGAATAAAAATTTATTTTTCCGACAGAAACAAAGATGTCACATTTAAATAAACAAAACATCATCCCTGCTCATAAACTTGATACATAGCATAAAATAGAATACCCTCAAAAGGGAAACTTTTTCCATATAAAGAGAAAGGTCAATTATGGAATAAAGCGGAAAGATCCATAACTGACTTGTTTTACAAAATAAATCATTTTAGAACCTCTACTATATATACAAAAGTACTACCAAATACATTCAACAAATGTTTACATATATATACATAATCGTTCCCCGACTCCCGTGCTACGTATCAAAGCAGACATGCGACAAAGGACGGAGGACTAATCTCCACAAAAGCCTCCAAGACACTAATCTGCAATGCCTCGTAGAGCATTATAAAATAGCAGAAGGGTGAGAAATAACAACTAAATCAAGATTGCATAATAATATGCAAACACACATTCAAGCACAAGTATAAATCATCTCACCCATACCATCACCTACTAACACATATAGCATATATCAACGTATAAACATATTACCCACAACCAATGCATTTATCACGTATGCACATCAAATTACCAATGCTATCACAATCTCAACACATCACAAATCAATGCACAATTTCCACACATAATCAATCAAATCATGATTTTCCACACATAATGCGTCCATTCACAATTCTCACACATAATCAATCCATGATTTATGCAAATGCACAGAGACCGACACAACGACTCTATGCAAATGCCATGCGGTACCGACTCCAATGTTTCATATCTCATCACCAATTCATTCAGGAACTATTGGAACCATCACTCGTTACTGAGGGTCGCTCAAGTAACACCCCGTCGGGCATACGATGTTCACCCGTCGCTTTAGGTCCCCACATGGGCACACGATCCGATCGCTTTAGGTCCCCACATGGGCACACGATCGTCTATAACCATCGCTTTAGGTCCCCACATGGGAACACGATGTTATAGCAGATTCCCTCTGGAACCAAACCGTCACTCAGGACGTCACAACAATGCATATCATGATGCTTGACACACAAGAACTCATGACAATCAAATGCATCTCCACAAATCAACAATATGATTATCACATCATCATATTCATGCATTGACAACAATTCAAACAATGCATTTCATCACATACCACATACCACAACAATCATACAATCATCACAATTCATTCCACAAGAGATTCACACCACAAAGGCTATTCACAACACATCATAACAACATCCTTAATCATGCATCGAAGTTTAACCCAAACAATGCACATTTTTGCAATAAGGCCACCAAATATCACACATTGAATTTCACATAAGCAATGCATTTCACAAACCACAACAACAAACCACGAACCAACACAACATCATAACCACATACATTGATATTCAATCAAACAATGTATTTACCCACAACATCTCATTACATGTATTCACATTATACAACAGCGCACAAGCTATACGTTATATAACAAAAGCATATAGCATGATAACACATCAATCACACACCAATACGACGGTCAAAATCCGACAACCCAACACTTTTTCAAAACCACGACTTAAATAAATCATCTAATGACCTCCAAATCATTTTTAATAGAAAGAACTTTTCATTAGCTTTCCAACGCTTCAAACGGGGGTCAAAACGGACTTACGGTTCAAAAGTTATGAAGAAAACAAAATCGGACATTTTGGAAATCCTGTGATCATGCGCCGACGCATGAAGCTTGGGGGTCAGCGCATGAACCTGGGAATTTCGCCCGGGTCAGCGCATGAAATCATGAGTCGACGCACAGTTGCAGGGGGTTAGCGCACGATGTGCAACATAGTTTTATCAATACATTCACACTCCAAAACTCAATCAACACCTATGGAAACATACCAACAAGCTTACCCGAGTAAATCATATCATCACCCGACTATACTACGCAATTTATTCCCCATTCCAACCGTGAAAACATCGATTTCTCACCATTTCATCATTATTGCCCTAACTCCCACAAAACCATATAACTCAATCCAAAACTCCCTAAATCATATCAACGAGTATCCCCGATTAAACCCAAACATTACTTGGCCATTCTACACAATCTATTCCAAATTCTAACCGTTAAAACATTGATTCTACACATTTGTTCTTCAATCCAACCAATAAAGAAAAGTATATATTTCAACCAAACAAACACAAACCACACATACATATACATATACAATCGAAATATAATCGAAACTTCTCACCCTTACCCGATTAATCGAAGAGGAGTTTGGAGAAGATGATGAATCCATGTTTTCTTCTTCTCTTCTCTTTTCTCACGTTTTCCATCTCTTCCTCTACTATCTTTCTCTCTTTTTCTTTCCCCTCTAATTCTACTTATATAAAAATATATATTTCTAACAAAATATCTAACCTCCAAAATGACCATTTTACCCCTCAGCTCAAATATCTCACAAACGCTCTCAAAACGCGATAAAACATAATAACGATGAAAAATAATATATTGTCAAATAAAAGTCAAGAATAAAATAATATAATAATAAAATAATCAAATCGACTCGATTAAATAAAACTGACAAAAACTGGGGCGTTACAACCGTGCCTAGATCTAACCTTGAAAGGCCCCACGGTGGGCGCCATTTTTCTGTGAAAAATGGGGACGACCGTGCCTAGATCTAACCTTGAACGGCCCCATGGTGGGCGCCATTTTTCTGTAGCGAGCGATTTTGGACGCGGTTCTTAAGCCCGGTCGCTCTCTGCGGTTGAGTTTTACTACAGGTCGATTCATTTTTTATCCTATTAAAGCTGATGAAGGAAGGGAAATAGATGTCTCCAATTAACCCTGCTTTGCATACTGAGTTTAAACAGCGGTCTGTTAGGTTACGAATGTTATCAATGTGGGGGGCCTTTGTACTGGTTATTTGAATTTTCGCCAATACTAATGTCTCTCTTTTCATTTTGACAGAATGTTTCTGGCGGGGAACAAGGATTAGGATGTTAGGACTGATGCTTTTTGATGTGAGAGTATGGGATTTAGGTTTTTGTTTAGTGTGCTCGCTAAGATTTTTCTTTCAATCTTATGCCTACGTATTCCCGTTTACCGAAACAGGGAAATTAGAGCGTTCGTAGTTCCTCCTATTCTATGGGAGGAAATGGGTGTTTTTGTGTCTTGTTCAAAGCCCAAGACGTGAAGCAAAAGGTGATTTATATCTTGTTCAAAGCCCAAAATGTGAAGCTGAAGGGTCTATTTGTATCTTGTTCAAAGCCCAAGATATGAAGCTAAAACGTTTTGACTTTTAGAGAGAATTTGTCATCTCTAAAGGGGTCTGTTTGTCACAACTGTTGGGTGACTGACTGTAAAGGAGGATTACTTTAACCGGGATTTGTGAATCCGGCAATGCCATAATTTCCTTTATAGTGGATTTTAACCTGAAGGAGAAGACTTTAACTCAGTGTAGAGCGATGCTATCTTTCCTTAGGAATTTCTCATGCTAAAAGAGGGACAGTGGCATGGATGTAGATAATCCAGAGGCTTGTCGCTTACAGCGATTAGATGAAGGGAGTCGTTTGATGTTTGTGTACTGTGAATGAGGCACACCTTTGATGCTAAAAGGTTAATTGGATTAACCAGTGGTTTTCTTATATAAAGCCTAAGAGGAGGCTAGTATGTGTCTCGTACAAAGCCCGAGAGAGAGGCTAAAAGGTTTTGACCCGACGATGGAGTCTTTTGGTATCTCATACAAAGCCCGAGATGAAAGCTAATTGACTCAACAAGAGTTTTTTGCATCTCGTACGAAGCCCGAGATGGAGGCGAAATGGGTGATTGACTCAACGAGGGAGTCTCTTATGTGTCTCGTACGAAGCCCGAGAGAGAGGCTAAATGTTGTTTCAGTTAAGTGACAGGTCCAGTATACTGATTTTAAAGAGAAAATCAGTTCTTATATGAGCAACACTGTACTCATGGATTTGATTCAAGGATCTGGGTTATTCCTGTTCTTTAAGGAAGTGGGAAATCCGAAGGGTATTGAGACTGTCCGAGTCTACGGGTTTTCTTCCTATTTAACGAAGGGAGCTTGAGAATGCCTTTGAGACTCAAGGATATTAGACTGTCCAAGTCTAGAGTTTCATCTTTTGTACTATGCTTTGAGAAATAGTAGTAGACTCTTGGAAAGACTGCTCTATTCAGATGATTAAGTTCTGTTCTTATACCTCTAGGAGGTCGTCGAGACAATTTGTACGAAGCCCAAGAGGAGGCTGGAAACTTTTAAGAAGCCGACGGGTCCTTGTACGAAGCCCAAGAGGAGGCTATCATTCCCGGAGGAAGAGATCATTATACGAAGCCTAAGAGGAGGATGTGAATACTTCTAAGAAGTCGTAGGGTCCTTGTACTAAGCCCAAGAGGAGGTTGGGTTGCTTTTAGGAAGCCTGTTGGTCCTTGCACGATGCCCAAGAGGAGGGCGATGCTTTTAAGAAGCCGATGGGTCCCCAAACCCTGATAAGTTCAAGACAGGCTATTCACGAGGAATATATCAAGCCAGGAAAGTTCGAGAATTTGGAAGAAACTCAAGAGATGCCATTCACGGAGAAAAGATCATCTCTGGGGAATAGAGTTTCTTGACAAGTGCTTTTAAGAAGCCCGTGGGTCCCCAAACCCCGAGAAGTTCAAGACATGCCATTCACCGAGAATAGATCAAGCCAGGAAAGTCCGAGAAGTTGGAAGAAACTCAAGAGATGCCATTCACGGAGAAAATATCATCTCTGGGGAATAGAGTTTCTTGACAACTTCTATGAGTGACAGTCTATGAAAGGGTTCACAGAGAATGCTGCCTTTCATATCTCCATATTGTTTAACCCCAAGAGGAGGGAAGACTGTGTCTGGTAATCCTATGGGGATCTAGTTTAGACTATTTCTAAGAGTGATCAACGGGCTTAATGCTAGACGTAGTTGCCGGTGAAACTCTAAATATCTATACTATTATAACACAGTTGATATGAGTTTATAAAAGAAGACTTACAGTGAAACAGCCCCACAATACAGTTATATGTATATGAAAGCGGTAAATGAAAGCAATAACCACTTACTCGGTTGTAGAGCTTCCATGTTGTTTGGTTAGTTGTTCAACAAAGAAAGATTGAAAACAATAGTATATTCAAAATCAAAGGAGAAGGTGCTTTGAAAAAGAAAGATCTGGGGCTTACAGCTCAAGGAGAGGCCCAGGGTTTTATCAGTGAGCGCACTGTTTGAATTTGTACAGAGGGACTTATACAAGTGACTGAGGCCCAAAATGGTTTTCTGTACAAAGGGATGGGTCTTACACTCTCTCAAGAGGCCCAAAAGGTTTAAAGAAAAAGAGTGGGGCTTATAACACGAGGGTAGGCCCAGTTGACTTTTCGTTTAAAAATGGCGATCGCGCCGAGGTTTTCTTTTAACGCAGAGGGAGTTATACAATAAGTGAGGCCCAAAGTGATTTTGGTTAAAAGGGGGTTGGGTATTACACTCTAATAGAGGCCCAGAAGTTTTGAAAAGAAATGGGTCTTACTACTCGAGGGTAGGCCCAGGGTTATTTTGAAAAGGCGACGATCGCGCCATTTGTTTTTTACGGTATCGGGACTTATACAATACACTGAGGCCCAAAAATGATTTGGTCAAAAAAGGATTGGGTTTTACACTCTATTAGAGGCCCAAAATGTTTTGAAAATGATTTATGAGGGTTGAATTAATCCAAAACCCTAATTTGTTTTCAAAATGTATTTTAATTGAATAAAAATTCAATTAAAGTGATCAAAATTGTTTTTCACATGGAAAACAAATTATGATCTTGGATTAATGCTTCAAAAATTAAGTATTGATCTACAAAATAATTAGAAAGCATTAAAAGTTGCAAAATCAATGTAGAAAAAATATTTAAAATGTCAAAAACAATTAAAATATTAATTCTTTGCAAAAATATCAATTATATGAATTAAATAATATTTTTGGGATTTTTTGTTAAAATAAAATAATTTAACATTTTTGTGAATTATTAAAAAAAGAATCAACTCAAAATCATTAAAACTCAGAGAAAAATTAATTTTTGAATCAATTAAATAAAATCACAAAATTCAAATATTCAAATTTGAAAGAAATGGCGCCTAGAACAAGCTGAAGAACACGCACGTGTTCTGAGATTCTCAGATTTTCATTTTCTCTCCAATCTCACTGAATACTTAATCATATCATGTAATCCACATATCATTATGCTCGTCTCAACCTCACGATCATGTCTATGTCAATTAATTTCATTTAAATTAAACATAAAACAAGAAATCAAAGAGAAACCTCAAGAGCCCTAATTTTTGCATGAAGGCTCAGAAATTTCACACACGATTCAAACAATGTAATTTATTGAGGGGAAACATTCCATGCATGATTAAGAACATATGGCCAAATTATTGTGCAGCAAAAAATGCATGGATCATAGAGTTAGAAGAGCTCATGCTTACCACTTGCAGCTGGTGATCGTGTTTGGTGTTGGAGGTGTTACAGCTTGGTTCCAATGATGTGGATAGCTTCCCTAGGTGCCAAGTGATGTGTCTGAGTGCTTGAAATGGATTGAAATGGTTTGGAATTAAGGATGGCACCTCAACTGCAAAATTATCAAGAACTTGAGCAATTGGCTAGTGATTTTGTGAAATCAGTGTTCCAGATGTTATGAGTGTTTGGATCACTTCTATATGATGTATGTGAGGTGTGTGAGTGATTGGTTTGATTGGAAAAGCTCTCAAACTCAAAACCCGATAGTGACTTGCCTTAGAAGGCAAAATTGGAGTGAAAGAAGAGATTTTGAGGAAAGCATCTGTTTGATGGCTTTGGTGTACTTAAACTAATCACAATTGAGTTCTATTTATAGTAGAGCAAGTTTGTTTTGCAAGGAATAGTGAATGGCAACTGCTGAGTAGGTTTGTTCAATGTTGGCCAATGGAAGTTCAAGTCTCCTATAGCCATTGACTAGAGGTTAGGTCACAGGCTGCTGGTTCCCTTGGTCTTGGATAAGTCTTAACTGAATTCAAATGAAAATGGCTCAGTCCATGCCACCTTGATGCTTCCATTGAATGCACCAATCAAAATTTGGAGTCTTGTCCCTATTTTGGCAATTCTAGGTTCAACATGCTTTTTCTTGTTCCAAGGACTTTGGAGGCTTGGCTCAGTGATTGTCCCCTTTAGATTCAATCCTCAGATGTGTCCAAGTGGATAGGAGTGTTTGGATTTGCACAATTTTGGAAAATCGAGCAAAAATGCAATTTCTGCCTTGCCTTGACAGATTTCAACAAGGCAACTTGACAATGTCATAACTCATAGCCCAAATGGAATTTGGCAATGTTCTTGGCCATTTTGGAAAGCCCTTACATGATACAATAACTGTTTGAACATGCTTGGTTTTGATCTCTTTTGAATCCAAGTGAAAAATCCCCCTACATTTGGAAAAAAATGAAGACAGATTTGGACTTAGTGAAAATTTCACTAAGTGTTGGAAAAAGTGACATTTTCATTTTTCAGCCATTTTGATCACTCCATAACTCAAAATCCTTAATGAATTGGACTTAGGTCTAGTTGAAGTTTTTGTAGAGGGTAATGAGGGCTACAAATCCATCTTTGGATGAGGAAAAATGGCTTTGTGGTTTAGGAGTTATGATCCTCCAAAGTTGGTACCCTAGCCACTTTATTTTTAACTTAGAAAATTTTCTAAGTTTTTATGGTTACCCCTTTTACAAGTTATCCAACTTTTCTTGATTTTTCTTGATGAATGATGATTCAAATCATACATTAACATCATTTTAGGGTTAAAAATCCATTTTGGTGAAAAATCTCAAAAAGACAAAGTTGACTTTTGTGCACAGTTGACTTTTTATCAGATGAATTCCAAACTGTGCAATTCTTCAGGAAATCATGTCCTTGACCTAAATCAAACTTGATGGACATGTTCCATGGGTGTCATGGGGTATATTGAGGCATGTCCTAGGGTTTGGGAGTATGTTATGGTCAAAAGTCAAAGTTACAGTTGACTTTTCCCTTAAAACCCTAATTGTGGTGCAGATGAAATTGAGACTTGTTGCTCAAGCTTCTTGGGTTAATCCATTATTCCAAATGGATCAATATAGTTCATTAGAGACCCTAAAACCCTATCTTGAGGTCTTGTCTCATGATTTGCACCAAAAGTCAACTTAGGGGTGAATTAGGTCAAGAAACCCTAATTCCTGATTTTTTATGAATGCAACCCCTGAGGCAAAATTGACTTGATGATTGGGTCCATGAGGTCCCATGGGGTATATTAGGTTGTGTTTTGGATCTTTGGCTCATGCCCAGAGGAAAATTTCCTTTTGGAGGCCCTGATCAACCAAAACCCTAATTTGGTGATACCGGCGATCTTGAGGCTTGATCCACCTAGAAGGGAGCAGCTTTGTGCTTAATCCTTGGAGTGGGAGTCCTTTTTGATCCATTGTAGATGTTTAAGAGGTTTAGACAAGTTGAAGATCATGTCATTCCTTGATTGATCCTTTGTCTAAGGCTCTGAGAGGGCTAGAAACCCTAATTTTGATGGTAGTAGATGCTCACCCATCTTTAGGGAGACTGATGAGGCAAGATGGTTCCTCCATATTGTGGTGATGATTTGCACAATGATGGGAAATCTTAGTGGTCAAAATTGGGGTATGACACTTAGGATCAAGGATTCAATTGTGCACAAATTTTGGAGTAAAACAGCAGCAAAAACCAGCAATCAACACAAGTTGCAAGATCCAAAGATCAAGTAAACAAGATCAACAAAGGATCTACATTATGGAAGATGAAGATGAAGCTTCAACAATGGTGAAAAGTGAATTACCAATCCAAATCAGAAAATCCTTCCAAATTACAGCAAGATCTACACTCCAAAACCTTGATCTATGAACAAAAACAAGAAATGATGAAGGTTTAGCTCTAAATTAGTAAGAATCAATGTGAATTCTTACTAACTTATGAAAGAAGAAATTGAGCTTTTGGTGAATTTGTGGTTTGGGGAGAGAAATTGCAAGGGATTTGTTGGCTATCAAAAGCTTGAAGAATGAATGAAATGAAGCCTCTATTTATAGAGTTTAGGCTTGGAAATTTGGTGGTTTGGAATTAGGCTTGGGTGATCAAAATTAGGATTGGAATTCAAATTTGGAGGGAAATCACAAAAGGGTGGTGATTAGTGATGGTACATGGTGGGAAATGATCAAAGTGATGTAGGGAATTAAAATGAGATGGTCTAGAATATTCCAAATGTGATCAAGGGCTGAGATTGGTACCAATTGCTGCAAAATTTGAATTTGGCACATTTTTTCAAAAATTGCACGTGTTAATCGATTAACCACTTCACAGTGCAATTAGGTTAATCGATTAACATAGTGAAAAATGGAAAAAAAATGGCTTTTTGATGTGTTGTCTTGGCTCTGGCTCGATTTTCTTGCTTGTCAAAAAAGGCGTGGAAATAAACACATGAACCTTGGAGTCCCTTGAATGATAATCAATTAAATCTTGGAAACTCTTGATCAGATAATTTTTGAATTAATTGCAGATCAACTTTGACTTTTCTCAGATAAAATTCATTCGAGTTGTTGGACTGTTATTTTGGCATTTTTAACCTGTTCTTCCCCTGAAAATGTTAGTGAAAGAAAACAAAATATTTTTGGCTTTTAATTAATAGTTAGTAAAATATAAACAAATTAAACAAATCAAACGCACACAAACTCAAAGATCCCTGCAAGGCACAATCCTATCAAAGAAGGAACCAATATGTGATCTTGTTTGTGGTATGCAAAAATGCAAATGACATGTGGGATCTTAGGGGTAAAAATTAGGGTATTACAGCTGCCCCTATTTAAGTTTCTTCTATCCGGAGATACGAAGATGGGCATCTTTGTCTCGACGAGATAGAAGAGACTTAAATATAACAACAACCTAATTTTTGGCCCTAAGAGACTACAAAATGATATGATCATGCAAATGATATGCAAACACAAGACCACTGTGGGAAAAAGATGCCACAGGAGATAAACAAAAGCTGGGGAGAAAAGGAAAAGAGAAAAGACTCCGCGGGGGGAAAACACATCCCAACAAAGGGAGGAGACAAACTGGGGGTAAGTGCATGTGGAAATAAACCACATCACAACAAGGATAAAACCCAACATAAACTTAGCACAACAAGGCTCCACTGGGAAAAATAATACCTCAACAATGAACTGTCTCTAGCATACCAAAGAGACTTATGATTCATCGGAGTCACAAATCCTCGACAACGAACTGTCCCATCAAACCGAAGAGACTTACCATTCATTGGAGTAACAAAATCTCAACAACGAACTATCCCATCAAACCGAAGAGACTTACCATTCATCGGAGTAACAAAATCTCAACAACGAACTCTCTCGTCAAACCGAAGAGACTTACCATTCATTGGAGTCGCAAAATCTCAACAACAAACTCTCCCGTCAAACCGAAGAGACTTATCATTCATTGGAGTAAAAAAATCTCAACAACGAACTGTCCCGTCTAACCGAAGAGACTTACCATTCATTGGATTCACAAAATCTCAACAACGAACTGTCCCATCTAACCGAAGAGACTTACCATTCATTGGAGTAACAAAATCTCAACAACGAAATGTCCCGTCAAACCTAAGAGACTTACCATTCATCAGAGTCACAAAAGGTATTAACTGCAACGCCTCAGGCTTCCCAAATAAAGGAATGCCACGAAACAGTATTGAACCTTCCAAAAGGGGAATCATACGCAGATTTCAGCTGAAGGGCGCAAAATCCTCAAAGGTGCAAAATAAATGCACTCTCAATCTAGGTTTCACAGCTTAGAGATCAAAACAAATATTACAGGGGACCAAAGTTCAATCCAGGAATAAGCTGGAGAGAAACGGTCAAACAAGACTCATCCCGAGGAGGAAATATCTCAACTGGGGACTAATTCCATCCAGATAATGCACTGGAGAGGAATTTGAATCAAAATCTTCCACGAGAAATAAACTCAATGGGGAATTAACAAAGATAGGCATTTTTCTGCTTATGGGTCGACACTCTAAATGGAGAGAGGACACACACGCTCTTCGGGGAAAACAACACCAGAGAGCAAAGAAGCACCAACACAAATGCAAAATGCACAATGCAACAACAATATGCTATGCATAACAAATGAATGCGCATGCGATGCGTATGGGTATGAATATGATGACAAAACAGACATAAAGGATAAACAGAGGGTGGAAATCACAACACCACTGAATACTCGGCTAATCTCAACAAGATGGAGATATCATCAGCAACTCTGCTAGGGATTTAATAGAAGAAATCCTGCAAGAGATAAACAAAAGCCATCAAAGGAAAATAAATCCTACTACAAGGCTCAAATCTTGCTGGAGAGAAGAAGATACTCCTTGGGGAGAAACCCAAATATCAATCTTCTAACATAGATGATCCACAAAAGAAGATAACAACATAAACTCTGCTTTGAGGATGGCCAAAAATCTGTCGGGGAATCATAATAACCCAAATATTTCTGACACTTCCTAGGGATTGTAAAAATTCACAGGAACTTTCATTTCAAAAGGGTGAAGAGATCTGCTGCAGAGAAATAATGAATGAATCTACTGGGGATTGTAGACATATAAACATCTATACAAAAATCCACTGGGAAAACAAGGCAGGTCTGGTGGAGATACAAGAACACTCTCAGAGGATTAACCAATTCTGAGCAAAGCATCGTGAACCTACTGGGAAAACAGCAAAAGGTCAAACTGTGGGGGATTTTAGATTACTACTCATCATAAATGAGAGAAAACCCAACAGGTGACTCAAGAGATATCATCAGCGACTTCACTGGGGAATAGCCGCATTAGTGATGTACAAACTTCACTAGAAGGATAAATCTCTGGAAAACCCATCCCGAGAGAAGTACATCCTGGGATTGCCGGGGGGGGAAATGAGAAATTAACATCACTGCTCTATGATTGGAGAACAAACGAAACAGTAATGCTCTGCCTCCACTGGGGAATCAGCAAGGATAAATCATCCTGGAGAGAAAAACAACCACAGATAAGAATCTAACAAACAACCGCCAAGTCAATGTTTCTTAAAGGGAAAAAAACATGGCTCTCTATTTGGGGATATTTAAAGTAACAACAACACGTCCAGAGGGTAAAACTCTGAGTGAAGCTTCCTCATATGATTTCGGCTGGGAACAGCAAAAAATGAATCTCTGTGTGGGGACCACCATTGAGGAGATGTGGACCTTAAAACTACTCAACTGTCTGACCAATACATAATCAGTTGGAGAAGATTCAGACCAAGACCTAGCTGGGGAGAAACCAAACAGCACTGGACCTTATGAATTCAACACATCACAACAAAACCCATCATCTTATCAACAACTAATCACATTCATAGGAACAAACTCTGCTGAGGAAATATCAACACACTTTAATGGGGAAATATCGACAAACTCTACTAGGGAGCTGTCAATGAATTCTGCCAAAGGAGCGAGAACGAACCCTGCTGAGGAAAACATCGATCCTACCGTCCTTGGAATAACCATTGATGTTCCTTTTCTCATTTATAACTCAAAGAAAAATGTTTTTATAATTTTCAAAAATTTAAATCAATTATTCACATTTTGTTTCAAAAATCATCATCAAAAATAAATGAAATTTTGCAAACAGAAACAAAATAAGAATTGCAAACAAAGGGACACAGGCCCAAATTTTATTAATAGAATGGAAGTCCGCAAATGGCGTAATTCCATGGATCATTACAAAGTTTGAAAAATGGTAAATACATGGAAAGGGTTACATTGAAATACAATGACCACTATTCTCCCTGACAACTTCGAATTCCACTGCGCCCAAAACTTCAACTGAGGATTATTGAAGCAGAATCCTTGATAGAAAATGTTGCTTTCAAATGATCAAGACTGGCCAGATGCAGTAACTTGCCATAATCCCTAACTTTTGCCTAGATTGCCCTTTCGGGTTTTCAATCTACCGGGATGATTATTTCTGTTTTTGTCTCTAACTTTTGCCTGGACCGCCCTTTCGGGTTTTCAGCCACCGAGACTCTCATTTTTGCCTAAGCCGCCCTTTCGGGTTTTCAACTTAGCGAGTTGTTCTTTTATTTTTTTAGGCGAAGTATTTCTTGACTGCATCGGCATTCACAGGACGAGTGAACTCTTCACCATCCATAGTTGTAAGAAGTAATGCACCGCCAAAGAAGGCTCTCTTAACAACATATGGGCCTTCATAATTAGGAGTCCACTTGCCCCTAGAATCATTGGTAAAAGTCGAGATCCTTTTGAGCATGAGGTCGCCTTCTCTGAACACACGAGGTCGAACCTTCTTATCAAAAGCTTTCTTCATTCTCTGTTGATACAATTGGCCATGACACAGAGCCATCATTCTTTTCTCCTCAATCAAATTCAACTGGTCGTATCTGCTTTGGCACCATTCAGCCTCAGACAATTCAGCTTCCATCAAAACTCTCATAGAAGGGATTTCAACTTCCACCAGGAGCACTGCTTCCATACCATAAACAAGAGAGGAAGGGGTTGCCCCTGTTGAAGTGCGGACGGATGTACGATACCCATGCAAAGCAAACGGGAGCATCTCATGCCAATCCTTGTAAGTAACAACCATCTTCTGAACAATCTTCTTAATATTCTTATTAGCAGCTTCAACAGCCCCATTCATCTTAGGTCTGTAAGGAGAAGAATTATGATGCTCAATCTTAAACTCATCGCATAATCCCTTCATCATCTTGTTATTCAGGTTCGACCCATTATCAGTGATAATCTTGCTCGAAACACCATACCGACAAATGATTTGGTTCTTGATAAACCGGACCACTACTTGCTTGGTCACATTGGCATATAATGCCGCTTCAACCCACTTGGTAAAATAGTCAATAGCCACCAATATGAAACGGTGCTCGTTCGACGCTTTAGGCTCAATCATTCCAATCATATCAATTCCCCACATGGAGAAAGGCCATGGAGAAGAGATAACATTGAGAGGAGTTGGAGGCACATGAATTTTGTCAACATAAACCTGGCACTTATGGCACTTCTTCACAAATTTGCAACAGTCAGATTCCATTGTCAGCCAATAGTAACCTACCCTTAGCATTTTCTTAGCCATTGCATGCCCATTGGCATGAGTACCAAAAGATCCTTCATGAATTTCTTTCATCAACATGTCTGCTTCGTGTCTATCCACGCATCTGAGCAAGACCATGTCATAATTCCTTTTATACAACACATCATCATTCAAGAAGAAACTACCAGCCAATCTTCTCAAAGTCTTCTTATCTTTCTTGGATGCCCCAAGCGGGTACTCTTGATTTTGGAGAAAGCATTTAATATCATAATACCACGGTTTATCATCAACAACCTCTTCGGCCGCAAATACATGAGCTGGCCTATCAAGCCACATAACATCGATTTTGGGCACATCATTACACCGATTCACCATAATCATGGAGGATATAGTGGCTAAGGCATCTGCCATTCGATTTGCTGCTCTGGGTACATGGTGAAACTCAACCTTATTGAAGAAATTTAACAACCTTCTTGCATAATCTCGATAAGAAATCAAATCAGGTTGACGTGTCTTCCATTCTCCTTTAATCTGATTAATCACCAGGGCTAAATCTCCGTATACATCAAGAATATTGATTCTTAAATCAATAGCTTCTTCCAAGCCCATAATACATGCTTCATACTCAGCCACATTATTTGTGCAAGTGAACATCAACCTTGCAGTGAAAGGGATATGAGAACCATGGGGAGTAACAATTATTGCCCCAATACCATTGCCATACTCATTAACAGTTCCGTTAAAAATCAAACCCCAACGGGATCCAGGCTCAGGCCCTTCATCAAGTAATGGTTCTTCATAATCTTTAACCTTTAGATACATCACATCCTCATCAGGAAAATCAAACCTGATAGGTTGGTAATCATCAATGGGCTGGTGTGCCAATTGGTCAGCCAAAACACTTCCTTTTATCGCTTTTTGAGTTCGGTACTCGATATCATATTCTGACAACAACATTTGCCAACGAGCAATCCTCCCAGTTAAAGCAGGCTTTTCAAAGATATACTTGATTGGATTCATTTTGGATATCAACCAAGTTGTATGATTCAACATATACTGGTGGAGGCGCTTGGCAGCCCAAGCTAAAGCACAACATGTCTTTTCAAGCATTGAGTACTGAGACTCACAATCGGTGAACTTCTTGCTCAAATAATAAATGGCAAATTCTTTTCGACCAGATTCATCTTGTTGACCCAGAACACAACCCATAGACTCTTCTAGCACAGTTAAATACATGATCAAAGGTATTCCTTCCACGGGAGGAGACAAAATCGGAGGTTCAAGAAGATACTCTTTAATTCTTTCAAAAGCTTTCTGACAATCCTCTGTCCAGACACAATCCTGATCTTTGCGAAGAAGCTTGAAGATCGACGCACAAGTGGCAATCATATTGGATATAAATCGGGAGATATAATTCAAACGTCCCAAGAATCCTCTTACTTGTTTTTCTGTTTTGGGCGCAGGCATTTCCTGAATGGCTTTAACTTTACCAGGATCAACTTCAATGCCTTTTTGGCTGACAATAAAGCCCAACAATTTTCCAGAACGGACACCAAAAGTGCATTTATTTGGATTCAAATGGAGCTTAAACTTTCTCAAACGTTGAAACAGCTTCAATAAGTACTCAATATGATCTTCTTCAGTCTTCGAATTACAAATCATATCATCCACATAGACTTCAATTTCTTTATGCATCATATCATGGAACAAAGTGGTCATAGCTCTCTGGTACATTGCACCATCATTTTTCAAACCGAAGGGCATCACTCTGTAACAGAATGTTCCCCAGGGTGTAATGAATGTTGTTTTTTCCATATCCTCGGGTGCCATCTTTATTTGATTATAACCGGAAAATCCATCCATAAAAGAAAAGATACTGAAT
This sequence comes from Lathyrus tuberosus, assembly GCA_022829125.1. Taxonomy (NCBI): domain Eukaryota; kingdom Viridiplantae; phylum Streptophyta; class Magnoliopsida; order Fabales; family Fabaceae; genus Lathyrus; species Lathyrus tuberosus. The sequence continues at coordinate 537,559 of JALAZF010000441.1, forward strand.
TTAGCGGTATTATCTACCAACATATCAATGTGTGGCAGTGGAAAATCATCTTTTGGACTCACTTTATTCAAATCTCTATAGTCAACGCACATTCGGACTTTTCCGTCTTTCTTTGGAACACGCACAATATTGGCCACCCATTTAGGATACTCATAAGTCATAAGAAAAACAACATCAATCTGCTTTTGAACCTCCTCTTTGATCTTCACAGCCATGTCAGGATGAGTTCTTCTCAATTTTTGCTTCACCGGTGGACATTCAGACATCAATGGCAATCTATGCTCCACAATATCAGTATCAAGACCAGGCATGTCTTGATAGGACCAAGCAAACACGTCAACATATTCTCTAAGAAGCTCCACAATCCTCTTCTTAACATCTGACTGAAGCAGTGCCCCAATCTTGACTTCTTTTACCTCATCATCTGAACCCAGATTCACCAATTCCACCGGCTCTTCATAAGGCTGAATGGTTTTTTCCTCGTGCTCAAGCAACCGAGAAATTTCATCTGGAATCTCCTTAATATTCTCTTCTTCAGCTCCGAACACAAGGAACTCCAAGTTGGGAGGGGGCATGGGGTCATTGTTTTCAATGGGTTTAACAATCAATCTGCACAATGATTTATGTTTCATTTTAGAATATGAACAAAAAGTGCAAGTATCATGTAGATAAAAGTGATTATCACATTATTATTTTTTTTTTTTGGTTTTTTATGTTACCATTTTTCAGAAATAAAGGAAAAAGGGAAAACACAATATGGATAAACAAAATAACATTTTATTGATTATGATAAATGTAATACGGTGGAGAACTGACTTTTTAATTTTGTTTTTCGCAAAACATGTTGCGGTTAGCAAGAGTCGCCACCGACTTTTCTTTTATCCAATTTATTTAGGAAAGGTGGAAAAGAACAGGAAAGACCTTTTTGAAAAGATTTTGAGTTCGGGGGGTAAGTTATGAAAAGGGAAGGTGTTAGTACCCCTTTTCATCCGTAGTTATCTACGGGCTCTTAATTGCTTGCTCACTTTAACTTGCTTTTTTTTTTGAAATGTGGTGTGTGTTTAGAAAATATTTTGTAAAAGTTGACTTTGTAATAATTCGTGTAAGAATGTATACAAAGTGTTTGTTTTTTTTGAAAATATTTTTGAAAGTGTGAGGTGTGAAAAGTATTTGTTTTTTTTTTTTAGTTGTGAGCAAGCATTTAAAAGTTACTTACCCTTAATTTATAAGGTCTTTCTTGTACTTATCCTTTTCTATGAGAGATGGTACTATCCATACCATTAGTGGGTAGGTAGTCCTATCTATTGGATGTGAAGGGACAGCAAAGGGTCATTGAATGGTCATAGAAGGCAACATGTAAGGATACCTTAGCAATTCGAAGGGACTATCATCATTTTTCCATAGGGTCATCGAGGGACAAGGTCATCTTTTCGTAGGCAACTCGAAGGGTCATCGGGGGACTATGATCTTTATATTGAAGGGACTATGATGACATTATTCGTAAGCGTCTTTTGCTAAAGTATCCCTACGTTCGAGGGACATGACCATTATTTCGTAAGGCAAACGAAGAGAGGTTACCCTAGAGGTGCATGTGTATGCATTAGGTCGATGGCGATGCTAAAAAGCAGTCGACTTACATGGTTTAAAAAAAGGGGCTCGATTATTAAATCGAGAATTGTTTGATATTTTTGAAAAAAAGGTTTTAATATTGTAGCAAGATATGAGTAAAATAAAGGAAAGTAACAAAATTATTTTAAACATCATGGGAATTGGGATACATTTTGCCAATGGGGATAAAATGAGCGATAAATATACAATTCAAACACGCAATAATTCAACAGTAATTAGCAAAAGTTTTAATCCAAACTTAATAACCAGACTAATAATAAAAAAGAATAACAATATTTAAATCTAAATTCAAACAAGATTAAGATTAAAATTGAAACAAAATTAACATCAAAAATTAAAAAATGAAATCAAAATTATTCGAGAATTAATAAAAGAACATTGCTAACGCAAAAGGTGCGATCATCGCAACATGGATCTGAATTGTACCGATCTAATTATTAAAAGAGAAACGCAAAGAAGAGAAGTGCACGGATTATAATCATGACGCAAGGATGCGAACCAAAGTCGCGTATGCGAAGACGTGCAAAGGGTACCCCAAGAGATTAGATCGGATCTAATAATAACAATGTTGGATCAAAATTAACGCAAATTGAAGAAAGAAGGCAAATTGCTACCACGTAAGCAGTCATTGCAAATCGGATCAATAAACCACTACATAGTAAAAATTAAAACACAAAGTTGCAGATCGAAACACGAATTGGTTGGTGCACAACAAGCGGATTACCGCTAGACCAAACCACCGGACGTGTGCACAAAATCGAAATGCAATGATAATCAATTTAAAAGAGTAAAATAAAAATCGCAAATAAACCGATAAAAATTATTCAACAGCTTGCTACACTGAACGTGATCATCGCAACGTGAATCTAAATGGTGTGGATCTAAAATTATAAAATAAAAATGCATAAAAAATAAAATTTTAACATTTAAAACAATAATGTTGCTAACGCAAGAATTGCGATCATTGCAACCGGATCGAACCAATACAAATGCCACGCATCATGCACTTTTATATGCAAATAGCGTATCGACACGGTTCAATCCAAAAAATCTATATATATAATAAAATAAATAAGAATAGTATAAAAATAATAATAATACGTTTTATCAAATAATAAGAATAGTATATAATAATCTATATATATATATATATATATATATATATATATATATATATATATATATATATATATATATATATATATATATATATATATATTCTATGAACATAGCAGTGCATATACTAACATGGCAATTTAGCAATGAATATATATACGTGAAATCGCAAACGCTGGTTATATAACAGTGGAATCGCCGGTATTAGGATTGCACATGTTGGTTAAAGTATAAGGATCATGCATCAAATATATATAATAATGATAACCCGCAGATATGTTAGTTACAATATAGGGATTACGCATCAATATATATAATAATAAAAACCTCACATGCAGTTTCTAAAGATGTGGTAGCAGATCGGATACTAAACAAGGTCAAACGGCTGCCTCTCTTTTCCTTTTCCGCTGTCGTGATTTTTTCGGGGTCCTTGTTATGTGTAAAACAACATGTATTTATAGATCTAGAAAATTAGGTTAAAAAGTTTAAAAAGGAAAATAAAATCAGTCTTAATTCATATTGATCAAAAAAAAATCTGAATAAAATCATATAGTATCTGATTTTTACTTGGTCACCAAGTAGACTAAGTATGACACAAAAATGACATAAATTGACCAATAGGAAATGAGTACACAAGAAAGGAAATATTTTTTTGTATCTATTATGATTTTTGCACTCCTTTTTGATAAAAAGTACATAAAATCAAATAAATAATTATTTTTCAAAAATGCCTTAAAATTAAAAACGAAAATTAAAAACAAATAATAAAAAAAATACAATTTTTGTGATTTTTTTAAAATAATTTAAAATGGAAAGAAAGTTAGTAACAAATAACAGAAAAAAATCCAAAATGTAACATGTGAGATTCGAACCCGCGACCTCATACTTGCAAGCCTTATCTCCTTTCCAATTGTGCCAATTCATTTATTCAAAACAAAAATGCACTTGAAAGCATATGAAGGTCAAACAACTATTTGTTATTTAAACAATTTAAAGTAAACTGTTACCTATTTTTGAATAAAAATTACTGTTAAAATGTTAGTAAAATTGAACCAAAAAAAAAAACTTATAAAATCAAAGTTAAAAATAAATTAAATGTCAGAAATAGGGCGGGCAAATTTTGGGGTACAACAGCTGCCCCTGTTCAATCTTCTTAAACCTGAGGAGTTAGATTGGCATGTCTGCCATTCGTGATCTAAAGGTGGAAAAGGATTGAACACTTAAGTGCCCAGAAATTTGCACTCACGGGTGCACGAAGTAACGCTTGTTGGTTGATTGTATTGCTTGAATGGGCTTAAAGATGCCATCCAAAGTAACTGTTGATAGGAGTATCAGAATGAGTCTAGGTTTGACTGTATCTGAGGAATATACTAGAATGAGCCTATATCTTAACTATATCTATAAGGAGATCAGAATGAGTCTTTGCCTGAATACATCTGAGAGTCGTATTAGAATGAGTCTACGCCTGACTGTATCTGAAAAATTAGTATTAGAATGAGTCTTCGACCGACTGTATCTAAAAGATTAGTATTAGAATGAGTCTTCGACCGACTGGATCTAAAAGATGTACTGGAATAAGTCTACTCCTGACTGTATCCAAAGGAGTGTCAGAATGAATCTTCGACTGATTGTATCTGAAGGATGATAACTGTTGACAATATTTGTCCGTTTGAGAACTAACCTGAAAAAACCAAGTTAGTTTTATGCAATGTCATGATATATGTAATGCATTGCGTAATGATACTCTCAAGATAAATGAGAATGTTATATGTTTTGTATGTATATGCTATGATATTATGTACATGATGCATGGATGTCAATGTTGCTGACGACAGCGGTGGCTTTGAATAGTAACGTCTGGCTGGGGAAAATGAATCCCTTTTTATTGCTGGGAATAAAGAATATCACTCTTCATCTTTTGTTTGGAACGACTGTACTGGGAATTCCCGCTTTTCTATTTGGGAATACTCCGCTAGGGATCTTCGACTTCTGCTTAGGGATAAAAGCGTTCAAGGAGAGTTTGGCTGCATGTACCCTTACTGGGGATGAACGAGATGGATAATCCTCCGATGCAATATCTGCCCGGGTTCCAGATATGAGCGTCAACTATGCTGGGGGAGAGAATTCTGTTGGTGAATTTATAGCGTTAGAGGAATAAACTCAGCTGCGGAATTGAATTCTGTATACTACAAAGAGGGAATAATCTCTGATGGGGATTAGAATTTCATAGGCTGAACTGAGGAAATTTCTGTTGTATGCTGGGGAAATGATCAACTTCCTTATCTGCTAGGGGAACCATTGGGGAAGATGATCATGCCAAGCTATCCATCAAATATATGGAAGTGAACCGCTGGAAGATGCCCCAATTTCTGTCTGAGGGCATACTAATTATGTCGGGGAATATATCTCTGTTGGGGATGAGCTTGTGAAGATAGCTCTATAGAGATAGTTCCATGGAGGTTGCTTTGTGGAGATATTTCCACGAAACTGGCTCTATGGGGGTTCGTGGACATCTTGAACACTATCCCAACTCCTAGAATCCTTAGTAAATGTTATTCATGTTTTCATGTATATATATATATATTTTTTTTTTTTTGGTAAACATCAATCATATTCAAGTGCATATGTTCATTCAAAGTACCCATTGGACGTTTACGCAAACAAAACAGGGGAAGTAAAAGCAATTTTGAATTTGAAAATAGACTTGTATTGATTTTGAAATTGGCCTATAAACAAGCAGTTTTGTACAAGGAGATAGAAATCCTTGTAAGAGGAAATTGTCGTAAAATTGAAAAGGTACAAAAAGAAAAACAACTATGTGGAAATGATCCCGTTGAGTTTCAACTCTACTATTGCCACTATATCTTCAAGCATCTCATCCCTTGTTGTCGGAAGGAAGATGACTGGATTGATCTGCGCCGTTCGAACTTGATAAAACAAAGCTGGAAGCAGATAAGTGATCCAACGGGACATAGTCATACGCTTTAATCCCTAACTTTTACCTGGACCGCCTTTTCAGGTTTTCAGTCCACCAGGATACCCTTTTTTGCCCAAGCCGCCTTTTCAGGATTTCGAGTTGCCGGGTGTACAGTTCTTTTGTATATATATCCCTAATTTTTTCCCGAACCCTTTTGGTTCGCCGGGATGCCCTTACTTTTGCCTAGGCCAGTCAACCTAGCGGGTCTCTTTTTATGCGTGGTATCTTTTGACTATGTCCGCGTTCACAGGGTGCGGGAAATCTTCACCATCCATAGTAGTAAGCATCATAGCGCCGCCAGAAAATATTTTCTTGATTACAAATGGACCTTTGTATGTGGGAGTCCATTTGCCCCTGGGATCACCCTATGGTAGTATGATACGCTTTATTACCAAATCACCGGCCTGGTACAATTGGTGCTTGACTTTCTTGTTAAAGGCCTTGATCATACGCTTCTGATACATCTGGCCATGACAGACAGCCGTGAGCCTCTTCTCATCAATCAAATTTATCTGATCAAGTCGAGTCTGAACCCATTCGTCTTCGTCTAAGCCTGCATCTCGCATAATCCTTAGGGAAGGAATCTGAACTTCAACAGGTAAAACTGCCTCCATACCATAGACTAAAGAGAAAGGGGTTACCCATGTTGAGGTACGTACTGAGGTGCGATAACCATGAAGAGCAAATGGTAACATCTCATGCCAATCTTTGTATGTCACCGTCATCTTTTGCAAGATCTTCTTAATATTCTTGTTGGCAGCTTCCACTGCGTCATTCATCTTTGGTCGATATGGAGAAGAATTGTGATGCTTAATCTTGAACTGCGTGTAGAGTTCAGTGATCATAGTGTTATTCAGATTAGTACCATTGTCTGTGATAATCCTTTTAGGGATGCCATATCGACAGATAAGGTTATGCTTGATGAACCGAGCTACAACATTCTTGGTAACAGAAGCGAACGAGGCTGCTTCCACCCACTTCGTAAAGTAATCGATAGCAACAAGGATGAAACAATGTCCATTGGAAGCGGTAGGTTTAATCTCTCCTATCATATCAATGCCCCACATTGCAAAAGGCCAAGGAGCAGTCAGAACATTCAACGGAATCGGAGGTACATGTACTTTGTCAGCATAGATCTGGCACTTGTGACAAGTTTTGGAGTAATGATAGCAATCAGTTTCCATGGTAGACCAGTAGTAACCTGCTCTCAAAATCTTCTTAGCCATTATATGCCCACTGGAGTGAGTGCCAAAAATTCCGTCATGCATCTCTTCCATAATCTTTTCTGCTTCCTTCTTGTCTACACAGCGAAGCAAGGTTGAATCGTGGTTGCGTTTGTACAAAATTCTGTTACTCAGAAAGAACTTGGCAGAGAACCTCCTTAGAAACTTCTTGTCATTGATAGATGCCCCTTCAGGATATTCCTGAGCTTCGAGATATCTTTTCACTTCGTGGAACCTAGGTTTCTCTTCTACCCCATCAGTATCAACTTCATAACAGTATGCTGGCTCATCTAGTCTGTCAATAGTAATCCTAGGAGCCTTGTTGTCCCATCTAACTTTGAACATAGATGACATGGTGGCTAACGCGTCTGCCAACTGATTCTCTTCTCGTGGAATATGCTCAAAAGTAATCTCTTCAAAGCTTGGAGTCAAAGTCAACACATGTTCTCGGTAAGGAATGAGATTTGGATGCTTTGTGTCCCATTCTCCTTTAATCTGACTGATCACTAGGGCTGAGTCCCCATATACATTCAAGAATTTGATCCTCATATCAATGATAGCTTTGATACCCATGATGCACACTTCATATTCAGCCATATTGTTGGTACAGTCAAAGCAAAGTCTAGCAGTAAACGGCGTATGACAACCCTTAGGAGAGATAATTACAACACCAATACCATTGCCAAGTACGTTAAAAGCTCCATCAAAAACCATAGTCCATCGGGATCCCAGTTCAGGTCCTTCATATGGTCCAGGTTCTTCATAATCAGTAACAAGCATAATATTCTCATCTGGGAACTCAAAATTCATAGACTGATAGTCATCCACCGCTTGATGAGCCAAATGATCAGCTAGTACACTTCCTTTGATTGCTTTCTGCGTAGTGTACTGGATGTCATATTCTGTCAAGACCATCTTCCATCTTGCTATTCGTCCAGAGAGAGCAGGTTTCTCAAATATGTATTTGATAGGATCCATCTTAGAGATCAATAAAGTGGTATGAGTCAACATATACTGTCTTAGTCGGCGAGCAGCCCATGCCAAAGCGCAACAAGTTTTCTCAAGCAGTGAATATCTTATTTCACAGTCGGTAAACTTTTTGCTAAGGTAGTATATTGCATGCTCTTTTCGACTAGACTCATCATGTTGCCCCAACACACACCCCATTGAATTCTCTAGTACTGTTAAGTACATGATTAGAGGTCTCCCTTCAACTGGTGGCATCAGAATCAGAGGTTCTTGGAGATACTCATTGGTCTTATCAAAAGCTATCTAACATTCGTCGTTCCACTCCACTACTTGATCTTTCCTCAGTAATTTGAAGATTGGCTCACAAGTAGCGGTCAAATGGGAGATAAATCTAGCAATATAGTTCAAACATCCCAAGAAACCTCCGACTTTTCTCTCAGTACGGGGAGCGGGCATATCTTGTATAGCTTTTACCTTTGTAGGGTCGACTTCAATACCTTTACCACTGACGACGAAACCCAAAAGTTTACTGGATCTAACCCCAAAGGTGCATTTATTTGGATTCAATCTCAACTTGTACTTCTTCAACCTCTCAAACAGCTTGTGTAGGTGGTCAAGGTGCTCTTCTTCATTCTGAGACTTGGCTATCATATCATCAACATATACCTCTATCTCGTGATGGATCATATCATGGAATAAAGCAACCATAGTGCGCTGGTATATTGCCCCTGCGTTTTTCAAACCAAATGGCATTACCTTGTAACAAAAGGTGCCCCACTGTGTAACGAACGTAGTCTTCTCCATGTCTTCAGGTGCCATCTTGATTTGATTATAACCTGAGAAACCATCCATGAATGAGAATACCTTGTGCTGAGCAGTGTTGTCTACCAGAACATCAATATGTGGGAGAGGAAAGTCATCTTTGGGGCTTGCCCTGTTCAGATCCCTGTAGTCCACACACATACGAACTTTACCATCCTTCTTAGGCACTGGTACCACATTTGCAACCCACTGAGGATATGATGTGACAGCTAGAAAACCTGCATTGAATTGCTTCATAACCTCGGCTTTGATCTTTTCAGACAACTCAGGGCGCATACGACGAACCTTCTGCTTTATCGGAGGACAACCTTCCTTCATCGGTAAACGGTGAACCACGATATCAGTATCAAGTCCTGGCATATCTTCATAAGACCAAGCGAAAATCTCAGCATAATCACGTAGCATCTGAATCAGTCTTTTCTTGACACGGTCTTCTAATCCGGCACCTATCTTGATTTCTTTCTTATCCTCCTCAGTACCTAGATTTACGACCTCGACTGGCTCTTCGTGCGGTTGTATGGTCTTTTCTTCTTGCTTTAATAGTCTAGCAAGCTCTCTAGGCACTTCACAATCTTCCTCACCTTCATCCTCGGCTTGGTAGATCGTATTTTCGAAGTCATATTTGACAATAGCAGAACCGTTATCAATGGGATCCAGAGTGGATGTGGATCTGCAATTTATCGTGTGGGTGTGTGTAAGAACACATAGCTATTTTGATGAATATAAAGTAAAAGAAAAGACAAAGAGCGCAAAATTTGAATGCAAAACGTCCATTAATTTATTGAATGAAAATATGCGATGAAAAGACAACCCTAACAAATGGGCCATTGTGCCCCGGGCAAGGCACAAGGCTTAAAAGTTTTATTGTTCAAATTATAAAACCAAACTTCGAAAATAAGAAAAACAGAAAATATCATTTACTCCTGACTAAAGGAGATAGGAATAATGTCTTCAGTCTTCCAATTGTTGAGCCCACTGCCAATGGTAGGAAAGATCCAACTGTCTAGATCGCAGTCAGTATCAGCATCCTCCACAACGTTGACCTGATCTCTATGAACTCCTTTGTTGGTGATACGAATAGCACGAGCACGACGTACAGCCCTCTGAGCCTCTGAAGTGAAGCCCAAACCAAATTTGTCAGACTTATAAGGGATGTCAGGAAGCTGACCCCAAATGGTACAACCACCTTCTTCAACCACAGCTCTAGCATCCTTTAGGGAAACCATTGTAGGAGGCACTCTAGTAACCTTGGGAATAGTAGGAACTGGTTTAGCAATAGGAGCAGTCTGAGGAGCCAATTCAAATGTTTGACAAGGAGTCTCGAGGAATTCGCCATCCATCTCAACATACTTGAAAGTATTCAAATGACTAACCATGTACTCATCTTCACCATAGACGGTGACAATCTTTCCTTTCACGGGATACTTCAGCTTCTGATGTAAGGTAGAAGTCACAACGCCTGCCCCATGTATCCAAGGGCGCCCAAGCAGACAGGAATAGGCAGGACGAATGTCCATTACATAGAAAGTAGAAACAAAGACTTGAGAACCCACTCTGATTGGAAGATCAACCTCTCTGTGCACTAGTCTCTTTGAACCATCAAAAGCTCTCGCCACAACATCGCTGGGTCTCAGCACAACCCCTTCACAGTCAAGCTTGTCTAGAGCAATCTTCGGCAATACATTCAATGAGGAACCCGTGTCCACCAGTACATGAGATAGAGTAGTGCCCCTACACTCAATAGAGACGTGCAGGGCCTTATTGTGGTTCCTTCTGGCGGGAGTCAGATCAGCGTCAGAAAATCCTAGACCGTTATCAGTTGTCAGGCTAGCGACATAATTTTCAAACTGGTCAACAGAGATTTCCTGCGGCACATGCGCAGATTTTAAAAACTTCACCAAAGCCTTAGCATGGGCCTTGGAGCACAACAACAGAGATAGCATAGAGATCTTGGAGGGGGTGTGCCCCAACTGTTCAACAACATTGTAATCGCTCTTGAGGATAATTTTCAGCACTTCCTCCATTTCTTTGGAGGGATCTTCGATAGTAGTTTCACCCGGGGTCTTCATTTGGGCAGGCTCAACCACCGGTTCTTTGTCTCGAGTCTCACTAATTGATTCGGAGGCAAAGATACGAACTGGAGTTGTAACAGTCTTCGGAGAGATTTCTGGAGAGAAAACTCTTCCACTTCGGGTAACCTTACTAGTCCCGACGATATTGTCGACATTGGGATTAGTAACTTCAGCAGTTTCATCAGTCAAAGGCTCTTGCTTGACACCATGAATGTAAACATCAGCAACATAATTCCAAGGGATAGCCTTGCTAGAGGAATATGGAATCGGACCGGGCATAGTAATAATCAGGGGAGCCACTCTAGGCTCGGCAGTAATCTTCACAGGAACTTTAGAGGTGATCCTCACAGGAGTTTTGGAATTCGTAACCACAGATATGTCCTCAAACTTTAGACCTCGGGACAAATTTTCACATAAGCTCTCCATAGAAGGAATCTTCTAAAACAGTATAGTACGGTCGTCCATCAAACGTTGAATGCCCTCTTTCAGCTTCACACAACCATTGGATTGAGATGCACAATAATGACAATTTTCAACGCAGCCCGAAAATAAATCGGCTTGCAACAACTTCTTCTTAACAATTAATAGAGGAGCAGTCAAGTCAACCACAGTAGCAACATAAGAACCATCATCAATAGCACTAACGATCTTGTCATGATTCGGCATAGGAGCGGTAATCACGTTAGGAGTCTCAGGGGGATCAAACTAAATCTCCTTAGCGTCAATCATGTCTTGAATCTTGCTCTTCAGCGCCCAACAGTTGTTCGTATCATGTCCAGGACTATTAGAATGGTATGCACACTTTGCATCGGGATTATAGCTAGGAGCGGAAGTATTAGGATTCCTAGGAGGATCCCTCAAAGTAACCAACTCTGCCTTCAACATAAGCTGCAATGCCTGAGCCAATGACATGTTGATCTTTGTAAACTGTCTCCTGGGTGTATCCTGCTTACGCTGATTACCTTGTTGTTGTTGTGGCACCGGTGCAGAGATCAGAACTGCCCCAACTGATTGGTTGCGACCTTTCTGGCCGTATACAGCATTAGATTCCTTATTCCCATTATGTGGCTTCTTTGTAGTGTTTGAAGATGTAGCCACTTGTATTTTACCATTTTGAATTCCATTTTCAACACGTTCTCCTGTCAATATCAGCTCGGTGAAACCGGATGACGAGCTTCCAAGTAGATGACTATAGAAAGGACCGGTTAATGTGCTCATGAACATGTTAATCAACTCTCTGTCAGCTAAAGGAGGTTGAACTCTGCTTGCGAGATCTCTCCACTTCTGTGCGTACTCTTTAAAGCTTTCCTCATAACTCATTGACATACTCTGTAGTTGCATTCGGGTTTGTGCCAGATCAGAATTGTACTGGTATTGTTTGTAGAAAGCTGCAGCCAAATCTTCCCATGTATGAATGTTGGTACTTTCGAGTTGATAGTACCATTCCAATTATGCTCCATACAAACTCTCTTGAAAGAAATGCACCCACAATTTTTTGTCAGCAGTGTGTGGTTGAATCTTTCAGACATATGATCTCAAATGCAGCTTCGGACAAGAAACAGCATCATACTTAGCAAAAGTGGAAATCGTGAACTTAGGAGGAATGACAACCTCTGAGACTAGACCCAAATCCTCAAAATTCAAGCCAGACACCTTATGGATTTCCATAGCTTTCAGACGTTCTTCTAATAGCTTATACTTCTCATTAGCATGAGGGTATTGTTCATCCAAATAATCCTCTTCCTCTTCATCAGAATATTTGTCAGAACCATGGTTGCTTTTTTCCTCAGTTTTAACACTTTTACCATCTTCATCCTGTTATCATCTTGGTCTACTGGGATCCCAATTTCCTTGACCTGTTTAGCCGGACCTTTGAATCTCCTCCCCATGTTGATGACGCCAGTTGATTTTCTTGCTTTCTTCTTCTTCTTGGTCAGAAGTGCTTTCAGTTCTTCTTGACCCTTGGACAAGTTCAGGATCAGCTCTTGGAACTGGGCATTCTGGGCCTGGAGATCTTTGACAGTTTGCTTGAGAGCCATTTCTTCTGAAATAAACAGCGAGAAGATGAGAGACCTATTTTAGAATCCTGCTATGCAATGATTATGAGATGTATATGCATATGCAATGATTTCAAAGACTTTAGAGTTTATCTTTGCAAACAAACAGAAACAAAAGGAAAATTTTTATTAGTAAACTCAAAATTTATTTTTTTTATGCCTCTTGGGCTACAATGAAAGGAAATTTCAAAAAGCAAATTCAAAAACGCCTAAGACCTAAGACTCAAGACTCAAGTCTCCCACGGGCGCTTCCTCTTTGTGCCGATGTAAGCATTGATGCTCTACTCCTCATGAAGTAATTTCGTCAACTCCAACACCTTCTTCTCACTAGCATAGAACTGAGTCTCAAAGGTGTCCCTTTCTTCTTTCATCTGAACCCAGGACTTCTGCAGCTCTTCAAGATCGGTAGGCATATCTGGATAGAGAATGACTTGAGGAACATCTCCTTCAAACTCAGGTTCAACAATCACTGGTCTGACAGCTGGATATGGCATAATAAGATCTCGAGCACGAGTGCGCACCCATCTGAGGTAAGGCTCCAAAGGAATAGAGTTCTTTTGTCCCAAGGTCTTGCTTTCAATCTTATACACTTAATTCCACGCGCGTATAAACCTTTGACGGTAACCTCGAGGATCATCTTCATAATCAAACACAATACCCAGAATAAGCATATCATGAGGAGCATCCCTTCGAGCATAACCAAACTGGCGCAAGGCTAGCGAAGGATTATAGGTGATGCCTCCCCTAATTCCAAGGAGTGGTACATTAGGGAATTCCCCACAATGATCAATAAGAGTGAAGTCTTCAAGAGATTGGGCACACCAATAGATATCTGAATGGGAGAGTGACATTATCCTTCGAGACCACTGCAACCTTTGTTCATTCTTCAACACTGATCGGGGAAGGTGCGAAATAAACCACCTAGATAGTAAGGGTACGCAACACATGAGAGTCCCTCACTCTTTGATAGTACGAGTGTGAAGCGAGTGCAGAATATCTCCGAGCAAGGTAGGTACCGGGTTATGAGTCAGAAATATTTTGATAGCGTGCACGTCTATGAGTTGGTCTGGATTAGGGAAAAACACCAACCCATAGATCAACAAAGCCAATACCTCCTCAAAAGCATAGTAACTCATAGCGCTTAGGAACAATTGAGCCTTCTCAATCAGGAACTTAGCAAGAAACCCCTTGACTCCACTCCTTGTTTCCCAATTAGACACAATGTCTGACCTCTTCAGATGTAAAGCAGCTGCAATGACTTCAGGCTTTGGAACGTCTTCTAGACCGGTAAAAGGTATCTGATCGAGAATAGGTATTCCAAGTAGCTTAGAAAACTCCTCTATCGTGGGCACCAATTGGTAATCCGGGAAGGTGAAACAGTGGTGCTTAGGATCAAAGAACTGGAATAGGACTCTCATCATGTCTTCTTCAAAATCTGAGGTAACCAAGTTGAGTAGAAAACCATGCCTTTTGGTGAATCGAGAGCCATCGGGAACCTTTGAGACCAATTCTTTAAGCTGGGAAGGAACCCTTACAAAGTTGACTCGGATGAAATTTCTAGGAACGGAAGCCATGGCCTGCAACGACGAATAAAGATAAATTCCTTGGTCCTTGAAATGGTTAGTGAAAATGATATGTTATGATGTTATGATGTCATGTACATGTTAATAGTAAATAAGTAGCACACACAAACAAGTCATACAAGAGCCTTAGGTTTAAAGGCTTGTATGAAGTCCAAAGGTAAGTACCCTTCCCCACTGAGGTTTAGTTGGCTCAACCTGTCCTAGAATAGTAACCGGGTTCTAAAGGACTCATATCACGGATCTTTCTCGAAGGCTTTATTTTAGTGCGACACTCGAGTGGCCGACCAAAATATCCCGAAAGTCTAATCTCAATGAGTATAGCCTCGAGTATCAACCAACTTCGGTCTAAATCCAAAGCCGAACATCTCACTACCTTCTAATGGCCAAAGATGAGTTAACTAGGGTTCTAAATACTGTGACCATCATATCAACCATATCGGTACATGCCGTACAGTCTCCATGATCTATTCTCACTTACCTAAGGAATCACTAGGTCCGGGTGTAGGACCTTTCACACAAGTAACCCCAAAACAAAGCCCATTAAAAATAAAGCACATAAGTCAAACAATTTTAAGCAAGTGGTAAAGTGATCTAACTCTAAGGTAACCCCTCTTTTATCATTTCCCTGGCAGAGTCGCCAGTTCTATAATACGGTGGAGAACTGACTTTTTAATTTTGTTTTTCGCAAACCATGTTGTGGTTAGCAAGAGTCGCCATCGAATTTTCTTTTATCCAATTTATTTAGGAAAGGTGGAAAAGAACAAGAAAGACCTTTTTGAAAAGATTTTGAGTTCGGGGGGTAAGTTATGAAAAGGGAAGGTGTTAGCACCCCTTTTCATCTGTAGTTATCTACGGGCTCTTAATTGCTTGCTCACTTTAACTTGCTTTTTTTTTTAAATGTAGTGTGTGTTTAGAAAATATTTTGTAAAAGTTGACTTTGTAATAATTCGTGTAAGAATGTATACAAAGTGTTTGTTTTTTTTGAAAATATTTTTTAAACTGCGAGGTGTGAAAAGTATTTGTTTTTTTTTTTAGTTGTGAGCAAGCATTTAAAAGTTACTTACCCTTAATTTATAAGGTCTTTCTTGTACTTATCCTTTTCTTTGAGAGATGGTACTATCAATACCATTAGTGGGTAGGTAGTCCTATCTATTGGATGTGAAGGGACAGCGAAGGGTCATCGAATGGTCATAGAAAGCAACATGTAAGGATACCTTAGCAATTCGAAGGGACTATCATCATTTTTCCGTAGGGTCATCGAGGGACAAGATCATCTTTTCGTGGGCAACTCGAAGGGTCATCGAGGGACTATGATCTTTATATCAAAGGGACTATGATGACATTATTCGTAAGTGTCTTTTGCTAAAGTATCCCTACGTTCGATGGACATGACCATTATTTCGTAAGGCAAACGAAGAGAGGTTACCCTAGAGGTGCATGTGTGTGCATTAGGTCGATGGCGATGCTAAAAAGCAGTCGACTTACATGGTTTAAAAAAAGGGGCTCGATTATTGAATCGAGAATTGTTTGATATTTTTGAAAAAAAGGTTTTAATATTGTAGCAAGATATGAGCAAAATAAAGGAAAGCAACAAAATTATTTTACACATCATGGGAATTGGGATACATTTTGCCAATGGGGATAAAATGAGCGATAAATATACAATTCAAACACGCAATAATTCAACAGTAATTAGCAAAATTTTTAATCCAAACTTAATAACCAGACTAATAATATAAAAGAATAACAATATTTAAATCTAAATTCAAACAAGATTAAGATTAAAATTGAAACAAAATTAACATCAAAAATTAAAAAATGAAATCAAAATTATTCGAGAATTAATAAAAGAACATTGCTAACGCAAAAGGTGCGATCATCGCAACATGGATCCGAATTGTACCAATCTAATTATTAAAAGAGAAACGTAAAGAAGAGAAGTGCACGGATTATAATCATGACGCAAGGATGCGAACCAAAGTCGCGTATGCGAAGACGTGCAAAGGTTACCGCAAGAGATTAGATCGGATCTAATAATAACAATGTTGGATCAAAATTAACGCAAATTGAAGAATGAAGGCAAATTGCTACCGCGTAAGCGGTCATCGCAAATCGGATCAATAAACCACTACATAATAAAAATTAAAACACAAAGTTGCAGATCGAAACACGAATTGGTTGGTGCACAACAAACGGATTACCGCTAGACCAAACCACCGGACGTGTGCACAAAATCGAAATGCAATGATAATCAATTTAAAAGAGTAAAATAAAAATCACAAATAAACCGATAAAAATTAATCAACAGCTTGCTACACTGAACGTGATCATCGTAACGTGAATCCAAATGGTGCGGATCTAAAATTATAAAATAAAAATGCATAAAAAATAAAATTTTAACATTTAAAACAATAATGTGGCTAACGCAAGAATTGCGATCATCGCAACCGGATCGAACCAATACAAATGTCACGCATCATGCACTTTTATATGCAAATAGCGTATCGACACGGTTCAATCCAAAAAATCTATATATATAATAAAATAAATAAGAATAGTATTAAAATAATAATAATACGTTTTATCAAATAATAAGAATAGTATATAATAATCTATATATATATTATATGAACATAGCAGTGCATATACTAACATGGCAATTTAGCAATGAATATATATACGTGAAATCGCAAACGCCGGTTATATAACAGTGGAATCGCCGGTATTAGGATTGCACATGTTGGTTAAAGTATAAGGATCATGCATCAAATATATATAATAATGATAACCTGCAGATATGTTAGTTACAGTATAGGGATTACGCATCAATATATATAATAATAAACACCTCACATGCAATTTCTAAAGATGTGGTAGCAGACCGGATACTAAACAAGTTCCAACGGCTGCCTCTCTTTTCCTTTTCCGCTGTCGTGATTTTTTCGGGGTCCTTGTTACGTGTAAAACAACATGTATTTACAGATCTAGAAAATTAGGTTAAAAAGTTTAAAAAGGAAAATAAAATCAGTCTTAATTCATATTGATCAAAAAAAAATCTGAATAAAATCATATAGTATCTGATTTTTACTTGGTCACCAAGTAGACTAAGTATGACACAAAAATGACATAAATTGACCAATAGGAAATGAGTACACAAGAAAGGAAATATTTTTTTGTATCTATTATGATTTTTGCACTCCTTTTTGGTAAAAAGTACATAGAAAGAGCTTGGAACGGAGTTCCAACAGTTTCATCAGCATCAACATACGAAAAGGAAGAAAGGTGGCTTACCAGCATCGATTGCTCACCTCCAACAATTACCAGCTTATCTTAACAAATTTTAACTTCTAATGAAGAGTCGAAGTCACTGCCCCACCCTTATGAATCCAGGGTCGGCCAAGCAGACAACTATAAGCAGGGCGGATATCCATTACTTGAAAAGTAATCTAGAAAAAGCACGGTCCTATTTTGATTGGAAGATCAGCCTCTCCAATAACAGTCTTTCGAGATCCATCAAAAGCTTTAACAACAACTCCACTATACCTCATGGGAGGACCTTGGTAAGAAAGCCTTGATAAAGTAGATTTTGGTAACACATTCAAAGAAGAGCCAGTATCAACCAACACATTGGGAAGCGCATCTTCTTGACAGTTCATGGAGATATGTAAAGCCAAATTGTGATTTCTCCCCTCCTCGGGTAACTCTTCATCACAGAAACTCAAATTATTACATGCTGTGAGGTTGGCAACAATGCCATCAAACTGATTAACAGTCACATCATGCTCAACATATGCTTGTTCCAATACCTTCTACAAAGATTTCCTATGAGCTTCAGAATTCATCAGTAAGGACAACACTGAAATCTTGGACGGGGTGTGCAAGAGTTGATCCACAACGCTATAATCACTCTTCTTGATCAACTTCAATACTTCATCCTCAAAAACCTTCGAACCACTAGACTGACCAGAAACATCGACATTACTCTCATCTTGAGTTCGTTTGCCAGCTTTAACATTCTCCACAATCTTTGGAGGCTCAGGAGTAAAGACACGTCCACTCCGGGTCACCCTACTCACATCAGTGATGCTTACCACAGAAGACAAAGAAGGAATGGGCACTTCCTTACCATCTTCTACCATGGTAGCATTGTACTTATATGGAACAGCCTTGTCAGATTCATATGGTACTGGTCCGGGCAACCGAATAACCAAAGACGTAACAGCGGTCTTCGGACTATCATAAGAGATAACAACTCTTTCAGGAATGTTAAAGCGTGGCTCAATAGCATTCACCTCATTCTGATATTCTTCTCTCTTAGCAGTGACTTCAATCAAATTCTCGTCCATCATTCTTTGAATATCCCTCTTCACTATCACACAACCACGAGGATTCACGGAACAGATACAGCAAGCTGCATAGTCATGATCAATATTATGGTATTCACTTAAAAGTGCATGCATCTCCACAAGAGATCTTCGGATCCAACGGATATCAAAAATTTTGAATGTACCAGGACAACCATAAACCATATTGACAGACGCCTTGCCGTGATTAGGTAGCGGATTCGATTGGACATTAGGATTGGAATCTTCGAAAGACAAAATACCACTTCTGGCCAACCTTTGCACTTCCATCTTCAGTGGATAACAGTTCTCAGTGTCATGCCCTGCTCCTCCCTGATGGAAAGCACAATGAGCTCCAGGCTTATACCACCATAGTGAATCTTTTGGAACAGCAGGCGGTGCACGGGTCTGAACAAGATTCTTCTTAATTAAACAAGGAAGCAATTCCGTATATGTCATCAGAATCGGATCAAAATATTTTTGAAAACGGCCCCATTGATTGTTTGGCTGATTAGAATGTTGTTGCTGAGCAGGAGCTGCCTGAACAACAGGAGATGAACTGATAACAGGAGTGACAGATGCAACATGTTGCTGACACTGATTGTTTCTATTGCGAGGTCCTCTATACCTTTCTCGAGAAACATCATTAGTCTCTCCTTCTTTCTTTTTGGCAAATCCTCCACTATATTTCTTGGAACTTCCAGTAGAATTGCCATCTTTCGACAAACGTACCTCACGGACACCCTCTTCCAATCTCATCCCCATATTAACCATCTCAGTGAAATCACTCGGGGCACTAGAAATCATAAGCTCATAATAGAAAGGACTTAGAGTTTTTAGAAAAATCTTGGTCATCTCCTTTTCTTCCAAAGGAGGGTTGATTTGGACAGTAATCTCGCGCCATCTCTGCGCATATTCTTTGAATGTCTCCTTATCTTTCTGAGCCATTGCTCGAAGCTGGTCACGATCAGGAGCCATATCCACATTATACTTATACTGTTTCACAAACGCCTCACCCAAGTCTTCGAAAGTGAGAATTCGAGTACTGTCGAGTCCCATATACCATTTCAAAGCTGTACCAGATAAACTATCTTGAAAGTAATGAATGAGAAGCTGATCATTATTGTTAGATCTTTAATTTTAAGGGTTGGCATTAATTTTATAAAACAAATAATAGCAGCAATATGTTAGATAGTTTTATTCATCTTGCTAAAGAAGAACAGGTTGAGCAAGAAGTTCTAGTGTGCATTGGAACATGTTGAGCTGAAGGAGTGTTAACATCTGGAACAACATGTCCTATCGAGAAATCCCATGCAGGTTCATTCGACATCGCGCCAGAACTGAAGAGAATGTAGAATTCTGTTATATTCTAACAGATGCAGAAGTTTCAGG
The DNA here is from genome assembly GCA_022829125.1 of Lathyrus tuberosus. Classification (NCBI taxonomy): domain Eukaryota; kingdom Viridiplantae; phylum Streptophyta; class Magnoliopsida; order Fabales; family Fabaceae; genus Lathyrus; species Lathyrus tuberosus. The sequence continues at coordinate 557,742 of JALAZF010000441.1, forward strand.
AAATAATATGCAAATTCTAGGTGGCGCTGAATTAAAAGATTTGAAGATTCAAGTCTGAATTTGAGAAGAATATGGGAAAATATGCACTTTCTAAATATGGAGATATTTTAGGAAGTTAAAGATTGAAGTCCTATTATGTAGCATAAGTTTCTGCTGATTCGTAGCAGCTTATTTGCTAGGTTTTTGTAGGCCCAAATCCAGTTGGGAATAGGTTATAAATAGATGTTTTGTAACCTAGTTTGGTAGGCAACCAAAGATGTAAAGTTCTATCATTAGGGTTGGTTCCTGTACCACTCGACCTGTGAGTTGGACAGTTTGTTAGTGTGATCCTCGAAACTGTTAAGTAAGAGGAGTATTGTTCTTGGAGGAAGCTTTTAAGTAACTCTAAGTTGTGTCTTGGAAAGGTGTCGTCCTTGCTGAATTATTGTATAGGTAAAGAGCCGTTGATGCAGTGGCGGATTGTCAACTGCTAGACATCATTGCGATGATTGGGAGTGAGAAAGGGTTCTCATGTCTAGAGAGGATCTAGGTAGAAGGGTCATTGGGTAGTGATTAAGTGATAAGCTATAAATGGGTAGTTTAGCTTTGAATTGATACTACTAATAGTGGACTTCATCCCTGGCTTGGTAGCCCCCAGAGTAGGTGTGTTCGACCGAACTGGGTTAACAATTCTGTGTGTCTTGCTTTTATCTTTTCAGTACCATGATTTTTGCAATATACCTTGCCCTTTGTGATCATGTCAGACCAGATGTCGAACGGCATGTTCTAGGACATCTGAATTCTGCACATGTACCAGAATTTCAATTGGTATCAGAGCAGGTCATTCTATTCTGTATCTGGATGAGATCCCAGGGATGATACTTTCTGGTTCATGGTCAAGGTAGAAGCTTTCTACTGAAAAGTTGTTTGAACTTGGAGTAGTTCATATAGGTGTGAAAATGGTCCCTAGAAGTGGAGGATGGACTGTTCGTGACAGGAAGTGGCATGTACTGAAGGCTTGGAGGAGTGGTTGAAAAGCTGTTGTGTTGGGGTTTGATTTATTTTCAAACCTGTGGTATTGTGATGTCACCTGAATTATATTGCTAGGGCTGATATGTGACACCTGAAGGCTTTGAGGAGTTTGTATCTTGATCCGCTGCGAATCTAGCTGAATACTCCTAAGGTTATAACTGAGAAGGTTGTTCTTCTCTGAATGTATATCCTATGGTGATGGGATTTATGCAAGACTGCTTCAACTTACAGTGTCAACGATACTTGAAGATTATTGTTCAAGTCCACTCATAAAGGCATTAATAAGTGAAGGTGTGAGGAAGAGAAGTAATTTACTTTTGCTTCTACACCTAAAAGGACTAATCCCTAGTCTTTGATCTCTTGATGTGTTCATTGGAATGATGTCCTATCTTGTGTTAGAACATCACGCCAGAATTGTGGTGAATTCTGTTGTCTGAAGGAATGGCACAGCAGATGCTCTGGGTGCTAAACTAATGTGGTTTGATCACATGAGTTTGGAGCCTACTCCTGATCTGGAAGAGGAGGCATCTGGGTGGTATGTCTAAGAAGGTTCTGGCCCTGGAACTTATCTTAGTTGTGTGAGTTGGTCAAGGTGTGACCAACATGTTTTTCTCCTGAGGTCAGTTTATTTCTGGTCCTTGCTGCAGGAGTAGAAAACCTGAGACTCAAGAAGTATTATCTCTAGCAGACTTCTTGGACATGAAGGTCAAAGATCAAAAGGTCATGTTTTTTTCCTATTATTTGGAGGCATGTTCTGAATGATCTTGTGAAGCTAGATATGTATTGACTGTGTGTGCTTAGGATTGATATGATCTAATCACAGTCTGTGCTGCTATTAAAGGGGAGAATGTATGATTCTCTAAAGTGCTCTTGGCAGATTCTGAGGAAGAATACCTGATGTTTTAGAAGACCTTGAAGACATGTCTTGACATCATTGTATTAAGAATTTATTTTCTCAAGCTGCCTGGATGATGTTTCTCTGATTCAGGATGGAGGTTGTTTACTCAAACTTAACGACATTTATCAAGTCTATGAGAGCATGAAACTCTTGTAGTGGAGAAATTTCAAGGGCTAAGCACTGTGGAGTTAAATCAACTGGTGGGGTTGATGGGTGACCATGTGCATGGAGTATCATCCAAATTGTCTGGGATGAGTTTGGCTGAAGGGTTAGAGGAGACAGATTGGTTGAGTCAGATAAGATGTTGTGAGAAGACCCTTGAGATGTTCCTGCTGCTGAATGTGGTTGTGATATGACCTGGAAGCTGGATCAGCTACTGATGGTTGATCCTCATGTGTTTCCCTGCTAGAGCTTTACTATAGATGATATCTTCATAAAAGCTATGTGAAGATGTGTGACTGAGATTGATGTTGGAACATCAAGTCAGGTGGTTATTCAGCCAAGATTGTTTTGCGCAGAAAGAAGTCCAAGATCAAGCCACTGATCCAAGTTCAAGTAACTTGTGAATAAATGTCATGACAATTTGTCATAAAGAAGAATCAGAAATTGTCAGACGTGTGCAGAAGAAGATGTCAAACAAATTGTCATACCTTGTGTGAGAAGGTAATCTTTTTTTTTTACTAATAGTAGATACTTTGACGGGAGACTTAGTATTTATTATTGATGTTATGCATAAGGGTAAATACTTTGACGGGAGACTAAGTATTTGTCTAGAGAATTAGGCAAGTCTGCAGTCTGGATATTATGGTTCAGGAATTTATTCTTTCTGAGTGGTTGTGGTTGATGACAACCTGAGGTAACCTTATCAGCTGACTGTATCAAGAGTGTGTGAATGAAGAAGTGAGCATCATCTACTGTTTGTTTGTGAATCTTTCTTGGATAACTAATACCTTGTTAGGAGCTTGGTAGTTATCTGATGTGTGGATGCAATTCAGATTTCTAAATTGTGTGAGAGTTTATTTCTCTCTGTTGTGATCAGGTGGTTGTGATTACCTGAATAAAATGCAGAAAGTATGATCTTCTATCCAATGCTGATGTCCTACATAATGTTACAATGTCATTGTTGGTTGTGTATCCTGGATGAAGGTCTGGGATAGTGCTTGCGGAGTTGGAAAAAGCTGCAGTTCTGACATAATGTGGATTAGAATGGGCAGATTCTGATCTTGATGATAAGTAGTTTATTCTAGTAATGCATGACTACTTTCATGATGAAGACTTCATTAGGTGCTTGTGAATGTAAGGACGGAAGGGTGTTGTCAGTGGTTTGATCTGATCAGAATGGCTGAAGGTTCTTCCAATACAAGTGAAAGGTGGTGGCAATCCTTATCTTGTGTTGCAAGAAATCTAAAGACATTTTTTATGGAATATGTGTGAAATTCCAAATCAAGTGGGCTTTTATGTTGGACTTGGTATAAACCTGGTAAGATTATGCTCAACAAATACTAGAAGTGGCAGTTCTTGATGTTGAGACTGTGGCAATATCATCGTGCCATCATCTGGTGTCAAGTGTTCATCTTCATAAGGAGCTTTGGTTGTTCATGTCAAGGGGAGTTAAAGCTATTGTCTATGGTCTGTTACTGCAAGGGTGCAGATTTCTTGTAGCATGTGCGCTGGTCAAGTTTGTGCAGTGTGATGTCAAACTTCATGATGGGATACATCATAGCTGTGTAGAAGAGGTCTAAAAGGCAGATTTGGTGGTTTTGGGTGACTTTATCTTTACTCTGCTGCCTTGAAGGAATCTAGAAGGGATTGAGAGAAGTCGTCTCAGTATCCATCAGATAAGAAGATGGGTTTGGGTCTGTGAAATCTTGGGCTGATAATGTTGAGAGCAAGCAGACATTGTCTGATAAGATGTCAGAACATGGTACAGGACATGTTTTTCTTGAGCCAAACAAGGAATTACTCCTGACGGTGGTATAAGGATAAGGCAAAACACGTGTCTCTGCCTATGCATGGAACGTTATTGGCTTAATTTATGGTAAGATTCAGTTGAGAAACATTTAAGGCAGTCAAGGCAATTTTTAGAAGGTAGGCATTGAATGTTGAATGGGGTTTTTGATACCTAAAATAGTGTTTCTTTGACCAATAACCTTGACATATTCAAGGCTCGTTAATTCCTAAGTTACTGGTCAGCTATTTATAGGGGATGCTCTCTTCTCCTCCTGCCAAGTGAGTGTCTTGTTTCACTAGTCTTATGGCGTTTGTTCGTATTTGGGTAAGTGTCACTTGGGTCTGGTTCTGTGAGGGTCTTCTTTGCCAAGTTTTGGCTAAAAAGGGGGAGAAAGGGTGCGTGAAATGGGTTATGCAGATGCCTTGTTCTGAGTCTGCACTGAGTCTGCAGTTCCAATTGTTTGCGAAGAGAGTGTTAAAATTCTTGAGTTGGTGTTGAGTTCCAATTGTGACTTGTGTCCTGAGTTATGAACACAGTTGTGACTTGTGTTTTGAGTTACCTGGGTTAATAGATTGATACTTCCTAAGTTTCATCTTATGCCACAGGTTGATTGGGGGCGTCTGATCAAGCAAGGTGTGCAGAAATCTCGTATGCCACCTTTGGTCCTTTGTGTTAAGACAGACGCTTCTTTTCTGGAGGAGTCTTCTACTATGTAGCTGGATCCTTCTTGAAAGGAAAAAGAAATGTGTAGAAGAATGTTCCTCAGATTCCTGATTTGAGGGGGAGTGTTGGATATCTTCTTCCTCATGGGCATAACTTCGGGACTTTCTACTTCTTACCTCCTGATGTGCTGCCTGAAGTAATTGTGGTGGGATGCTCGAAGGTGATGTTTTGGAGCTCATAGAAATGCGCTGCCAAAAGATTATCAGACATGATGTCCTAACATCATTCAAATATTCCCTAGAAGATGTTTCTCCAGGATTGATGTTCACAGTAGCTACTGATGGTTACTGGTAGGTTCAGTAGTTGCTAATGACTACTGACAGTAGTATAGAAGTGTGATTGCTGCTGAAATCTGAGTTGTAATGTTTATGTATTTGTTTTAGCCAAAATTTGCCAAAGGGGGAGAATGTTAGTTCTTTAATTTTAAGGGTTGGCATTAATTTTGTAAAACAAATAATAGCAACAATATGTTAGATAGTTTTGTTCATCTTGCTAAAGAAGAACAGGTTGAGCAAGAAGTCCTAGTGTGCATTGGAACATGTTGAGATGAAGGAGTGTTAACATCTGGAACAACATGTCCTATCGAGATGTCCCATGCAGGTTCATTCGACATCGCGCCAGAACTGAAGAGAATGTAGAATTCTGTTATATTCTAACAGATGCAGAAGTTTCAGGAAATAATATGCAAATTCCAGGTGGCGCTGAATTAAAAGATTTGAAGATTCAAGTCTGAATTTGAGAAGAATATGGGAAAATATGCACTTTCTAAATATGGAGATATTTTAGGAAGTTAAAGATTGAAGTCCTATTATGTAGCAGAAGTTTCTGCTGATTCGTAGAAGCTCATTTGCTAGGTTTTTGTAGGCCCAAATCCAGTTGGGAATAGGTTATAAATAGATGTTTTGTAACCTAGTTTGGTAGGCAACCAAAGATGTAAAGTTCTATCATTAGGGTTGGTTCCTGTACCACTCGACCTGTGAGTTGGACAGTTTGTTAGTGTGATCCTCGAAACTGTTAAGTAAGAGGAGTATTGTTCTTGGAGGAAGCTTTTAAGTAACTCTAAGTTGTGTCTTGGAAAGGTGTCGTCCTTGCTGAATTATTGTATAGGTAAAGAGCCGTTGATGCAGTGGCGGATTGTCAACTGCTAGACATCATTGCGATGATTGGGAGTGAGAAGGGTTTCTCATGTCTAGAGAGGATCTAGGTAGAAAGGTCATTGGGTAGTGATTAAGTGATAAGCTGTAAACAGGTAGTTTAGCTTTGAATTGATACTACTAATAGTGGACTTCATCCCTGGCTTGGTAGCCCCCAGAGTAGGTGTGTTCGACCAAACTGGGTTAACAATTCTGTGTGTCTTGCTTTTATCTTTTCAGTACCATGATTTTTGCAATATACCTTGCCCTTTATGATCATGTCAGACCAGATGTCGAACGGCATGTTCTAGGACATCTGAATTCTGCACATGTACCAGAATTTCAATTATCCTTATGAGCCGACATCTTACGAGCATACATAGTCAAGTGACTCAACGGACAAGAGTTACCCTTATACTTTTCAAAGTTAGGAACTTTGAACTTATGCGGGATCTTCACATTTGGAACCAAGCATAACTCATGAGCATTCTTCCCAAACAGCTCTTTACCTCTCAGAGCCTTGATATCTTTCTGCATTTCAGCAAACTGATCTTGAATCTCTTCCATTCTATCATAAGCACTGGCATTTTCACTTGGAGCAGTATGGAAAATTTGTTCTTCACCAAAAGGAACAGTATGAACCACAGGCGGTGGCACAATCATCACAGGTTGAATGGTAGGAACAACTGGAATTTCAGGAGGTGGTGGTAGTTGATAACCCTCAGGAACAAAGTTAACAGGCATGCCCCAGGGGAAACCAGGAGGCATGGAGTATTGAGGAACACTGGCAGGCGCCACAGAGATGGGCGTGGAGACAATCTCAGAAATGATTGTGCTTTGCACAGGAGTTGAAAGCGTAGAAGGAGGAGGTATTGGTGGCTTATTCTGAGCAGCAACCAGAGCTTCCATCATAGCAGTGAGTCTTTCCAAACCATCCTTCAGAGTTGATACTTCTTCATGAAGCTCACGGTTCTCTTGTTGCAATTGATCCATCTTTTTCTTCAGATTAGCTCGAGTATTATACTGGTGCGACAGCTTGGCTGAATGAAGACCAAAGGGAAACAAATAAGACACCTGGAAAAGGCAAGAAACAATGCAAGAGATGATGCTTGATGTGCAAGATGCAAATGCAAAGTTTCAAGGAATTATAAGGCATATTGCAAACATTGTTATCTGAAATACCAAAATCTCATTCATTTATGATGGAAAAGATTACATCTCGGAAGTACAAATTCAAAAATCCTAAAACAAATAGAGAATGAAGAAAATTAGATCCCTAGAGAGCCCTGTGAGAAGAAGTCCCAGCTCTATCTTCCAGCTTCTTGATGTGGGCCTGCATCTGAGTCTTCTCAATCAGCAACTTATCGACGATCAACTTCCAAGGAGATTCTGAACTCTTTGGAATATCGAAAACTGGCTGAATGCGAGAGGAAAATAAATTCTCTTGCGCCTTTCTCTTCTTGTTGGCAACTTCATCTTCATTCTTCTTCTTGAAGTGCTATTGAAGTCTTGCATTCTCTAACTCAACAATCTGATACTTGTTCTTCCAAGCATCTCTCTCTTGTTGCATCTCGGCCAAAGCGATCTGAAGCTTCTCTGTGTCTTCCATAAAGTAGAGAATAGGTTTCTTAACAGTTAGAGATAAAGGCTCTTGATGCTTATAAGGCATCTTCAAAGTAATAGCTCTATTTTTAACCCACTGGAGGTAAGGTTCCGAAGAGACACAATTCGGATTTCCCAAACTTTCCTTTCCTTTTCTACGAATGTTGCGCCAAGCTTCCACAATTTCTCTCTTGAGAGCAACCTGAGATTCTTCATCCTTGAAAAAGAGACCAGCCAAATGAATGTTCTTCAGTACCTCTCGCAAAGGATATCCCAACTAACGATGAGCCAACACCAGATTGTAACTAATTCCTCCCTTTGTACCAAGAAGAGGCACGTTGGGAAAATCACCACAACTATCAATAATCATCGCTCCAGAAGGAACACGGCTACACCAATCAATATCAGAATGAGTGAGAGACATAATCTTCTGCGACTAATATAAACCATCCTTGAGATTCCAGAAAGCAGCAGACTTCGGCAAGTGAGAAATAAACCACTTGTAAAGCAAAGGCGCGCAATAGATAATCATCCCATCACCATGGAAATTCCTGAGGTGAATAGAATGGTAAGCATCGGCAAGCAAAGTGGGGATTGGATTCCCAATCAAGAAGATCTGAATAGCATTGATGTCGACAAAGTTCTCAACATTCGGGAAGAGGAACAATCCATAAATAAGCAAGGCAAGAATAGCCTCAAAAGCAACTGTGTTCTTCACACTAGCAAAGTGATGAGCTCTATCCATCAAGAACTTAGCGGGTAACCCAAGAATCTTTCCTTTGGTATCCATGCGAGCCTTAATCTCGAAAACCTTCAAGTGAGTAGCCTTCGCAATAACATCATGCTCGGGAGCGGGGTCCAAACCAGAGAAAATCCGACCATAAATAGGCAAACCAAGCAGAAGAGAATACTCCTCTAACGTAGGTACCAACTAATAATCAGGAAAGGTGAAATAATGCAGCAAAGGGTCATAGAACTGAACAAAAGTAGCAAGCAATCCTTCAGCCATATCAACCTTCAAGAGAGATAAAAGCCTTCCATATCGGGACTCGAACTTCTTGGTATCAACAACCAAAGATCCTAGCTCTCTCAAACCCTCTAACTTAGGACTCTTGAAAGTGTACTTCTTGGTACTTCTCCTTCCAAAATCCATAACAAAAGTATCTGCAATGTTTACAATAACACCTTTAAGTTCCTTGAAACTTTCCAAAAGAATGCTCATGAATGTATGAGTGCATGAATGCAACACGCACAAACAAGATCACACAAAGCACACGGATCAAGGTTCAAGTCATGAGCATGAAGCCAAGGGTAAGAACCAATCCCACAAAGGTGTGTACTAAGGTTTTGTCTTCATTGTACCTACAGAAAACAGTGGTTCTAACAGAGTGCCCAGGGTCCACAATCCACTATCAGACACACCAGCGCACCGATTTGCTCGGAGGTTGGTAGTTATCCTCAAGAGAATCTAACCTGAGTGTAGCATCGCGTGACAGCTAAGTCAGATTTGCATCTTCATAGCTTTCGCGCTACGATCCTAAAAAGGCTAGGATGGGTTAAGGGTTACTACGGTCCTCAGTGTTATAGGCTTCTATGGAAAAAGTAATGCCTTCTCGATCGCTCGATCGGCATTAGTAATTCCAAAGAGGCAACCACCGAGTGGATAGATTCTCAAGTTCTTCTTTTTCAGGATTCGACTCCTTCAAAGTTCCCTTGACTATATTATCCTCCTATCTCAAAGTGCACTCTGGTTCGGGTATAGAACCTATCTCACACACAGAGGAACTCCCAAACAGAACAAACAAGTAACAAGCAAATCAGACAAAAAACAGTAAATAAATCAAAGTAGGCTAAACCCCTCAACCAGAGATTCTCCCAAGCAGAGTCTCCACTTTTCTGTAGCGGGGAAATTTGTGAGTGTAAGCTATTGATTAACTTAACTCAAAAATAAGCAAGAGTCGCCACCGCACTTTTTATTTTATCCACAAAGGGAAAGGAAAAAGAGCGAACAAAACCTAAAGAGTTCTAAAAAACAAGAATAAACAGAGACTGGGTAAGGGGGGTTGGTTACGCAATGGGAAGGTGTTAGCACCCAAAACGTCTATAGTACTCTATAGGAACCCTTTGAAATATCTACCACTTTTTTGGTCTGAAAAGGTTTGCTTGTAAAGAGATTGAGGAGATGAGAGGAGAATTATTTTATAATATTTTTGTGTTTGGAGAGACTTATCGCCTCATGCCTACATACCCACGATGTGCAATGTAGGATCAAAACCTCGTAGTTCGTGGTACAAAGAACAAAAAATTTGTTTGTTATTATTGATTTTTAATGTAAAGACAAGTCGTCATTTCTAAGCGAATAATTCCGCTTAAAGAAATGAATCATGTCTAAACTTATGAAAAAGAGTTTAAAAGAAAAAAAGGGTGCATAAAAGCACAAAAGATTTGAGTGAGTTTTATATTTTTTTATGTTTTCATGAAATGGTCAAAGTATGGTTAAGATAGATTGACATTTATTAAAGAAAACGAAACTTTAAAAGTCACTTGACAAAAGTCAAGGTTTTATTATAAAAGCGGTTTTAAGTTGAAAACAAGAAGGTTTTGAAAAAGAGAGAGGAGATTTTGAAAATTTAAGAATGGGGAGGAGAAGAAGTGACTATCCTAGTGCATAAAGTAAAAGCTAGGGAAAAGAAACATCTAACCAAAATGGAGCCACTTCCAAGCAATATTAAAAGAATTCCATCCTTAAGCAAATTGGCCAATAAAGGCAAGTCTTCAATCAATACTCCAAGCAAATGGATAAGAAGTCCTAATTCTAGGTCCATAAGTCCAATATTACTTCAAAAGAGGTCCATAAAGAGATCACTCCAAAGCATAGGATAGTAACCAATAGTCCAAGATGAGGAGAATTAAGTTTTTTTATGGTTTAAGCCTTTATTAATGTTTTAAGTCCAAATGGACAAAAGAAAAAAGGCATAAGCATAAACATGTGTCCAACGGACAAAGGAAAAATTGCGGAAACATAAACATGTGTCCAACGGACAAAGGATAAATTGCGAAAACATAAACAATGATATGAAATGAAGAATAAAAAAATAAAAGAGATAGGGAGTGAGAAGGAATCATAAACAAAATTAATACAAAATATTGTTAGTAAGTTAGTGATTAGATGTTAGTGTTAGTGATCAATAACACTTGAATAATTGCACTTAGGTCAAGGTTGATGAAACTCATTAGAGGATTGATAAGACCAAAGCCTCTTAACAACAAGTTTCATGAGTTTTGAACCATAAGACAAATAATCAACCATTCTTGATAGTTTTCCGATACGGGACAAATATTGCGCTATATTAAGCAATCGCCGAGTAATTTACGGAGTAATTACCCTACGATGAGGCCGGTCAATAGCTCTTTATGCTAATGCATGCTAGATGAACGATATGTAGATCGTCATCCGAAAGCAATACCGCACGAAAAGAAAAGTGGTAACGATCTAGTCTTGATCGAAATTCAACAAAATAATTTCAAGATCTTTTAGACTTTCATCGATCAAAAGAAAAGAGAAATAGATGAAGAGAAAGCCAAATTAAACCACACAAATATGTGATCTAAGGCTAAGAACAAAAGGAGAGGGAAAAAATGGAAAAGGAACCAAAATAGCCCCAAAAACAAGCAATTTTCACATTCTGGATGTTGGTTAATCGATTAACCAACTCACAATGTAATTATGTTAATCGATTAACCAGTGAAAACTTCCAGTTTTTTGCGCAAAAACAACCTGTTAATCGATTAACCGAAATGTACATGTTTTGGTTAATCGATTAACACTGTGAAAACAGCAGAAAATCAGTTTGAAAATTGTCAAATCCTTGATCACTCATTTCTTCAAACATCTTAGGATCAAGGATTCAATTGTGCACGAATTTTGGAGTAAAACAGCAACAAAAACCAACAACCAACACAAATTGCAAGATCCAAAGATCAAGCAAACAAGATCAACAAAGGATCTACATTATGGAAGATGAAGGAAGATGAAGCTTCAACAATGGTGAAAAGTGAATTACCAATCCAAATCAGAAAATCCTTCCAAATTGCAGCAAGATCTACACTCCAAAACCTTGATCTATGAACAAAAACAAGAAATGATGAAGGTTTAGCTCTAAATTAGTAAGAATCAATGTGAATTCTTACTAACTTATGAAAGAAGAAATTGAGCTTTTGGTGAATTTGTGGTTTGGGGAGAGAAATTGCAAGGGATTTGTTGGCTATCAAAAGCTTTAAGAATGAATGAAATGAAGCCTCTATTTATAGAGTTTAGGCGTGGAAATTTGGTGGTTTGGAATTAGGCTTGGGTGATCAAAATTAGGATTGGAATTCAAATTTGGAGGGAAATCACAAAAGAGTGGTGATTAGTGATGGTACATGGTGGGAAATGATCAAAGTGATGTAGGGAATTAAAATGAGATGGTCTAGAATATTCCAAATGTGATCAAGGGCTGAGATTGGTGCCAATTGCTGTAGAATGTGAATTTGGCACATTTTTTCAAAAATTGCACGTGTTAATCGATTAACCACTTCACAGTGCAATTAGGTTAATCGATTAACACAGTGAAAAATAGGAAAAAATGGCTTTTTGATGTGCTGTCTTGGCTCTAGCTCGATTTTCTTGCTTGTCAAATAAGGCATGGAAATAAACACATGAACCTTGGAGTCCCTTGAATGATAATCAATTAAATCTTGGAAACTCTTGATCAGATAATTTTTGAATTAATTGCATATCAACTTTGACTTTTCTCAGATAAAATTCATTCGAGCTGTGGGACTGTTATTTTGGCATTTTTAACCTGTTCTTCCCCTGAAAATGTTAGTGAAAGAAAACAAAATATTTTTGGCTTTTAATTAATAGTTAGTAAAATATAAACAAATTAAACAAATCAAACGCACACAAACTCAAAGATCCCTGCAAGGCACAATCCTATCAAAGAGGGAACCAATATGTGATCTTGTTTGTGGTATGCAAAAATGAAAATGACATGTGGGATCTTAGGGGTAAAAATTAGGGTATTACAGACGCATCCGGGTTATACAACGTGGGAACTTGAATCAGAGATGCAAGACGCTTACCCTCATCTTTTCAAGTAATCTTTTAAATTCGAGGACGAATTTCTATTTAAGGAGGGGAGGATGTAATACCCCGTATTTTAATTGCTCCAGATAATATTAGTTGTGATCAATTGAGTTCCGGTGTGCTCTGAGAAATTATCTGCAAAGATAATTAGAGTAACTGTTGAGCTCAGAGTAAATCCAATTAATATTTTATGACTCTGAGGTTTTATTATTTGGAGCTATAGAGGCATTTTGGACATTTAGTAGTATTACTAACTAATGATATTTTACTATATCATTCTTTTCCTCCCTTGCTAAACATAAAAAGAAAATAATAGAAAGAAATAGAAGAAGAGTAGAGAGAAAGAAAAGAAAAAGAAGGAAAAAGAAAAGAAGAAACCTAGAAGGGAGAAAGATCAAGATCATCATCTCTTCTTCACCAAATCATCTCATCTTCTTCATCATCATCTTCTAATCGAGGTGGGTTCTAGATAGAAACTTTAGTTGTATAAGTTTTGAGTTATAGAGTTAGGTTTGAAAATGTGAGAAAATGTTCATTTTACAAATCGATGAAATCTAACAGGTAAAATGAGATATAAATTGTATAGAACCATCATTATGCATGTATAATCATCTGTTAATGTTTGGTTGTGTGTTTGAAATGGTTTTAGTTGAGATTGGAATGGAAAAGAGTTCAAGAAAACAATTATTTTTTATTCTACGCCCAGAGTAACCGGTTACCCTCTGGAGAGTAACCGGTTACCCTTTGAAAAATGGTATCCTGCGCAGAAAATGAGTGAAGTAACCAGTTACCTTATCTCGAGTAACCGGTTACCCAAAAGTGGCTCTAGCTCTCATTTTGGCTCTATTTCTAAGTAACCGGTTACCACTGTTGTGTTTTGGAAAAGTACCTTTGAAAATTAATATCTTTTTAACTGAGTTTCCGATCGATGAGTTCTTGGTACCGATGGAAAGTTATGAGAGTATTCTTCGTAATGGAAGTGAAAAATATCAGTTTCGATGCCCGATTAAATAATTGGAGGAAAACCCCAAAATGTGCATAATGTATGATTGATTTATTATTATGTACTTATTGTATAATTGTGTTGTATCTTGCCTAATCTATTATTGTTGAACATGAATGAGAGTTATGCATGCTTAAAAAGATAAAGTAGGAAGAGTGAGGAAAACCTACACCAATTCATTGTAGAACCAAGTAATGGATAGGAAACTGATAAGTGATCTAATATGAACGCTCGGGCATGAAAGACCGAAGCGTGTAACCAAATACCGAATGGTATAGAAAGGAACAAAAACTATTATGGAACATGTGTACTATGTAAAAGTATAGAGAAAAGGCAAATGAGGCCTAAAGGCATATGTGGCCTAGTTTGTTGAATACAATTACGATTGTATGTAAAATTACGAAGTCGTAACCATTCCCCTATTTCGTGTCGTCCATGAGTAACGAGCTCCTCTGGAACGAATGCACTATTACTTGGTAGGTTTGATTCCCAATGTTATAGTACGAATGGAACCTATATGGTAAAGAGACTTGTGACGGTGTACGGACCGTGTGAAGTGACGACTTAAGGCGATAATGTGTCCCTTAGCTCCGAATCCATCTCGAATGCCAAGTAATTACGAGGATCCATCACTCGCTCTAACTTTTAGACGTAGAAGTGGACAGCAAGAAGGGATGTCTTGATGAGGTTATCGATTAGTGATATTTTGAGTTAACGAACTCATGAGCATGTTTCCATATAGTGTGAGGATTGAACTGTGAACTCGAAGTCCCTTCCCTTTCCCTTGGACTCGAGTTAGGATTGGTTAGAACCTTGTAAAACCGAGAGAATCCATAAGATAGGGAACTCATTGAGATTTTTTATCTCACCCTATGTTGTTGATTATATTACAGGTACTACAGGTTCCGCGAAGGGTAAGGATAAAGTGGTTTGACGTTTCCTTACGGATCGTAGCTTTTGAGATGGCATGGCTTCCGCTATAGCGTTTTATTTTGAGATCATTATTATGATCTAGTTCTTAGTGTACTTTGGGACATCTTGTATATGTTATGCCTTATACTTTTAGTATTTCGTATTGTGGGCATGTAATGTATACAATGTGTTAACTAGGAACTAATGGTATTTCAGTACTAAAACTTGGATTCATGTATAATATATATGCTTTGATGTATGTTGTTATATATGGGTGTTACATTGTTCACCTAGTGTGAAACCCATAGGATGGAAATGGGTGTATTCTGTGAAGTTGAATTCTGATGGTTCTCTCAATTATTACAAGGCTTGCTTGGTTGCTTTGGGAAACAAACAAGAATATAGGATAGACTAGGATGAGACATTTTCTCTTGTAGCTAAGATTACTACCATTAAGAATAATGCTTTCTATTGCTGCTTCTGCAAGCTAGTCTCTTCATCAAATGGATGTGAAGAATTCTTTTCTTTATGGGCACCTTGAAGAAAATATTTACATGACTTATCCTCAGGGTCTATTTTCATCCTCTCCAGGTGTTTGCAAGCTCAAACGTTCTTTATATGGTCTGCGACAAGCTCCTCGGGCATGGTATGAAAATTTTGACCTGCTCTTCTTGGATTTTCTTTTACTCAAAGTCAATATGAATCCTCATTATTCATCCATCACACGACTACTAGAATTATGCTTCTTATTATTTATGTTGATGACATGGTCATTACTGGTTCTTATCAAGTGGTCATACAATAACTTAAACAACAACTTTAAGCCTCATTTAAGATGAAAGATCTTCACTGCCTCCATTATTCCTTGGGTCTAGAGGTTCATTCTAATTCCAATGGTGTTTTTCTTCATCAACACAAGTATACTACAAATCTGATCGCCTTGGCGGTGAAGATGGTTGGTTTCTACCTGAGTGAATCGCACACTCAAAGATAACAACAGAGTCGCCACCGAACTTTATTTAGTCCCGAAGGACAGGTAAAATATTGATAAAACCCAAGGGGAAAAGAAAAGGGAACGGGGGTCGGTTATGCGAAAGGAAGGTACTAGCCCCTAACGCATCCGTCATACTCGATGGGAACCATTTCGCTTGCTTCTAGGCTTGGATGGGTTATCTATCTAAAGGCTTCTAACTAAAAGAAAAGGAGAGAGAGAAGAAGGGAAAGAAAAATAAAAGAAAGAAAGTAATCGCGGAGGATTGGGGCCCTCGTGCCTATGTACCCTCATAGTACAATGAGGAAATCAGAGCGTCGTAGTTTAGAGGAACCAGGGGACAGAAAGGAGAAAAGGAAAAGGATGGAAGTGTGGAAATGTGTTCGCCAAGATCATCGCGATCTCGTGCCTACGTATCATACATTCGAAAGAATGCAGAATCAGAGCTTTCGTAGTTCGTGGAACTAAGACGAAAAAGAAAAAAGGAAAGAGAAAGAAAGAGAAAGCGGTGTCGAAACCAAGAACAAAAGAAAGAAAGGAACTTCGCTGGGGACTCCCAAGAAACGTTATCAAAACCAAGTAAAGGAGCACAAAGGGAAATATAACGACTGAACTGGGGATACGGTATAAGAGTGGTGTCAAAACCAAGAAAATAAAGAAGCAAAAGGATAACAGAGACTCCACTGGGAAGAAAAGAGAGCAAAGGCGACAATGCTGGAGAATAGAGGGTAGTGATCCTACTGGGGATTAACAGAAAAAAGGTTCGGTATGTTAACTGACTGGTAATGGTTAACCGAAGCAAAAGAGATAAACAAATCTGGTGGGGGAAAGAAGTTGGTGTCAACAGACAGACTATGATGAACCGGACGATTGTTAATGCATACCTTGGTTTACAAGTTTGATCACTTAATTGTTAGCCGTTGAATGTTGTGTTGCATGTCTAAGTTGAATTGTGATGCTTGTGACACGTCTATCTTCGTTGTATATGTGATCATGGTTATTGTATATGCTTCTTAGTTGTTTAGCTCATATGTTCTTTGGAATTATCTGTTTATGGTTGTTTTCGTTGTTTTAGATGCATTTCAAACTATCTCTTTTTGATGTTGTCAAAGGGGGGGAAGTTGTAATGAGTCTAGAATTATTTTATTCATTTCTATGTTGTGAGTTTCTTGTGTGAAATGTTTCATGGGGAGTTATACGTGCTTTACTCAAAGGTTGACTCAATTCCAAGTGAAAGCTTGTCGAGCATAAAAAAGGAGGAGACTGTAGTTGCATGTCCATACTATCTGGTTATTTTGTTACTTGTCTTATCGCTTTCATCCTTTTTTTATTTTGATTCATTGAGTCTCTTTCATGTCTGTATTTCTTATAATCGAATTCGATTTGATTCGTTTTTAGCATGCATAAAACTTTGGTTAGATTTGATCTTAATCTAAATGTTCCTTGATCAATAGCATATGTTAGTAGAATGAAATCAGTAAGTGTATTATTTTTAAGTTGTTTCAAAGGTAAAATCTCAAAATGCTTTTGAAATTTTGAAATTTTGACATTTTACAAGATTGTTTTTTATCATTCAATTTTACACTGAATTTATTATTCTAATCAAATAGGATAGTAGTTAAACTCAGCAATTTGAACCTTGTCAAATTTTATACTTGATCCTGATCATTTTCATGGGAACAGATTATGTCTAGTTTGATTTGAATCAAAATTTGTACATGATTCAGATCAATTTTAGTTTTCAAAATTCATGTTTTATTCTATTTGATTTGATCCAAATCAAATTTTGAACATGATTCGAATCAAATCCTTTTTCTAAAAATCCTTGCCAATTCTGTGTCATTTGATCCGAATCAAATTTTGTACTTGATTCAAATCATGTTTTTCCTGATCCGATCATCCTTGAAACCAATTTTCAACATCTTGAACTCTTCATTAAGTGCCACTCCTGACTTGTACCAATAAATCATCCTTGAAACCAATTTTCAACATCTTGAACTCTTCATTAAAATCATACCAGAAATGAAATGAAACTCTGAATTAATTCCATGAGAAATAACACTGCATCCTGATTCCATCTTGAAATGATCTTGAATTGAATAGAAACCTTGAATTCTCCTATGACAAGAACATGAAGCACATAATCAAGACTTGCTAATGACTTGAAATATTGACCAAATGTCTTGATTTTTGATGGCTCTGCAACTTGACTTCATCAGGTAACTTGAACTTGCATAGAACCCTGACTTGGATTCACAAAGCACATGAATATAATCCACACTTGTCCTCTAAATAGCCAATGACACATATGACTTGAGATATGAGATGTGCTGCTATTGTACCAAAACCTTAATTAAAAGTGAACTGGCCCTGATGATTATTCACCCTGAAACAACTCTCTTTGCCATAGCCTGATAACATGATACTGAAACAAACCACTTTTTGACCAAGATTAGGTCAAAATTCCATTGAATTTCAAACCACACCGCACACACACTTGACCTGATAACATTGCATGAACCTTGATTCGATCTTGCAAGACCTGAGCTTATGCAACAAGAAAATGAAAGCAAAAAGACACGTATTTGTATGCACAATGGTTAGATGACATGAATAATGGATATGATGCACATATGTTATGATATGTATTGTTTGGCGATTCAAGTTCAAAATTGGGGTGTGCCACTAAGTCTCTCTTACCAAGCCCTAGGGGCTTATTTGAGGCCATATAAAGCTCTTTTTAGTTTATAAACATCATTAGGATACTCAGGATTTTCAAAACCGGGAGGTTGCGAAACATACATTTCCTCATTAATATATCCATTAAAGAAAACACTCTTTACATCCGTTTGATATAACTTGAAATCTTTGGAGCAAGCATAAGATAGTAAAAGGAATATAGTCTCGAGGCGAGAAACAAGAGCATAAGTTTCCCCATAGTCAATACCCTCCTCGTCGTTATAACCTTAAGCCACTAGTCGGGCTTTGTTCCTAGTTATCACTTCGTGTTCGTCGATTTTCTTCCTAAAAACCCACCTAGTGCCAATGACTTGATGATCTCGCGAATGAGGGACAATGTCTCATTCATCATTCCTTTTAAACTGGTTTAATTTATCTTGCATGGTCATAAGCCAATGCTCATCAAGTAAGGCATCGTTAGCATTTTTAGGTTCAACTTGCAAAACGAATGCAAAGTGATAACAAATGTTACTTATCTTTGAGTGTGTTTACATGCCTTTGGTGATGTCTCCAAGTATGTTGTCGATTGGATGATCCTTTTAGGCTTTCAAAGCCAAAGGAAGGTTGTCCACTACAGCTGGACTTTCATCCTTCTTCTTTTCACAATCGTTATCTTCTTTTTTTCTCAATTTCCACCGATTTAGACTGATCAATTCCTTATTTGAATTCTTTTAGAATATCTTGTGAAGATACACCTATATCATGAAAAGAAACACCTTTCTCTACAGTTCTCGGGTAAGACTCATCGAAAATTACGTGTACCGATTCTTTGAGAATAAGTTATCTTTTGTTATAAACTCTATAAGCTTTGCTCGATTGAGAGTATCCAAGGAAGATACCCTCATCAGCATTCGCATCAAACTTTCCAAAGTATCCTTCCCATTGTTTAAAACAAAGCATTTGCATTCGAAAACATGAAGATTCGATGAATTAGGTTTTCTACCCTTTAGTAGTTCATAGGGAGTTTTATCTAAAATAGTACGTATTAGTATCCTATTTAAGGCATAACACGTCGTGCTAATGGCATCAGCCCAGAAATACTTAGATAGATTACCCTCATTGAGCATAGTTCTAGCCAACTCCTTTAAAACACGATTTTTGCGCTCCACAACACCGTTTTGTTATGGAGTTCTTGTAGCGGAGAAATTATGCTCAATGCCATGTTTATCACAGTAGTTCTCTAAGAGTTGGTTCTCTAATTCACCTCCGTGATCGTTTTGGATAGCAATAATTTTTAAATTCATCTTGTTTTAGGATAACCTTGCAAATTGAGTGAAAGCAAAAAAGGTCTCATCTTTACTATGCAAGAACATGACCCAACAAAATCTCGAGTGATCGTCTACAATAACAAAACCATAATAGTTACCATATATGCTCTTAGTTTTTGAGGGACCAAAGAGGTCCATATGAATAAATTCAAGAGGTCTCAAAGTTGAAACACCATTTTTCGATTTGAATGAGACTTTTGTTTGCTTAGCCATTTGGCGCGCATCACATAGATGGTATTTTGAAAACTTTATTTTTGGTAGACCGATTACTAAATATTTTGAAGTCACAATGTTTAGTAGATTTAAGTTTACGTAATCTAGGCGTTTATGCCATAACTAAGAATATTCACTCATGGTGATAAGACACTTAGTTTCAGTCATGGATACATCATCTAGATTAAGCATATAGGTTTGTTGACCCTCAAGCCCTTAAACATACCATTATTATTTTCATTGTGTTCAAATATGCAACAATTTTTTTTGTAAAATTTACTTTGAATCCATTGTCACATAATTGACTAATGATAAGAAGATTGTGTTTAACATAACATAACACAGAGGTAGTAGTAGACGAAGGATTACCTATGCTACCTTTTCCAAGTATTGCTCTCTTGTTGTTGACTCCATAAGTAATAAAACCCTTCTTGTTTGGCACAAAGTCATTGAATAGAGATATGTCACCCGTCATATGTCTTGAGCATCCACTATCGAGAAACCACATCTTCTCTGTAGTGCCAAGACATTCAACCTATAGAATCAAACAAGGGTAATAGGTACCCAATTTTCATTGGGTCCTTGATAGTGATTGAAATCAAGGTTGCATTTGGGCAACCATTCAAAAGAATCTTTAGGAACACAAAGTCTCCAAAACCTGCATTTTACAAATGTGTGACCCTTTTTGCAACAATAGTGACAAGATAGGCTGTGATGAGATTTACCTTTGCTATTTGAAACCATTTGAACACATTTATGCATTTTATATGAAGGATTCAAAGACTTTTTAAACTTTGATGAATCAATAGCACAAGAAACCTTTGTTTGTAATGCCTTATCAAATTTACCTTGAAGAGTATTTACCTCTATTTCCCAAATATGACAAGTTTCACAACCGAACCATGAAGGTTCCCCATCCACACTCTTAAATTTTTTAATATCTATCATAGATTTCTTTAGATCCTCCATTTTCTTTTCAGTTTCTAAAACTTTAGCTTCTAATTGTGCAAAAAATCAATTGTTTGAAGCTAACTTTTTAAAGGAATCTACGACTTCTCTTTGTAGATTTTCAAAAGCTTTTTGCAATTGAGAATAAGACAATTCATTAAAAGATTCAATCTTAGAATGAATTACATCATTCTTCTTCTTTTTGTTGGCCGTGAAGCAAAGTTTAGCCGATTCAATGCTTGAACTTGAGCTTTCATCACTTGAAGAATCAACGGACACTCGTGTCTATAATGACCTTTATTTTCATATTCATAAAATAAACCTCTATATTTACCTTTCTTATTCTCATCTTCCTTTGAGGAGTTCGAAAGCCTTCTAAATTTCATTAGGTTTTTGTTGAAGTGTTTGACTTTGTTCTTCCTTATGTACCTATTGTACCTATTGACGAACAATCCCATTACTTTATCATCAGAATTCTTGTCATCACTTGATTCACAATCACTATGCTCGTTGGTTGAGGACTTTGAACTTGAAGTCTTTAGAGAAATAGAATTCTTCTCTTCCTCATTGTCCTTACCTTTCTCCTTCTTCATCTTCTTCTCAAGCTTTTTCTCATGTTTTTCCAAGCAAGTGAGTTCTTGCTCATGTTCTTCTAGCTTGTCAAATAAGGTTGTGAGATCAAGTATTTTGAGATCATTCTCTTATTTGATCACGGTGACATTGGGTTGTCATTCCCTATTAAGACACCTCAAAACTTTATTAGTAGCTATATCATTGGAGATAGGATTACCTAGAGCCTTCAAGCGATTTATAATATGTATGAACCTCTTTTGCATGTAGACAATGGTTTCATTATACTTCATGCAAAATATTTCAAACTCTTAATTTAATGTATTGATCCTAGCTTGTTTAACCTCATAAGTTCCCTCATGAGCAACTTCTAATGCACCCCACATAGCTTTGGCGGTCTCGCAATGAGAGACACAATAATATTCATCAACGCCAAGTGAGGATATGAGAATATTTTATCCCTTCCAGTCATGTGACCATGATTTCTTATCATAACCATCCCATTGTGCTTTTGGTTTTGGTACGGTAACACCTTCACCATTGATCATTGTAATTTGATTATGATCATTGATGATGGTGTTCCATACACCCTTATGGATATGCATACAAGCTTTCCAATAGCCATAGTTTACGCCGGTAAAAATTGGTGCTCTATTATACGCCTCTTTAGGTTCGGTAGCCATTTTCTAATAAGCCAATATTGAAGCACAGAATTAATTGGAGCTCTGATACCACTTGTTAGACAAATGAGACTTATCTAGAGGGAGTGAATAGATCCCCAAATAAGATTTCTTTACGAAAAGTCTTTTCAAAAACAATGGCTAGCGGAAGTAACTTAGGTTGATTCGTCTAAACTGAACCACTATCGAAAAGCTCAGATATACGTATGTGAAAACTAATCGGAGATAATGATAAAGTATCCAATCAATAAGTTTTAATCACAGTTCCTTGAAAGCTACTCAACAATCAATGTTATATCTAATGATAAATCACAAAAAAAAATCAAGAGACAAATTATCGAACACTTTGTGTGTAATCAATTTTGTTTGGAAATTTGTATAGTTTAGTTGATCTTAAAATCCAACCACAATCAAAGATATAGAGAGAGAGTACAGAAGGATTTGTTTAGGTAGTTCCCCAATCTTCCTAGCTATGGGTACGTCTGCCCTTAATTCGAATTCGAATTGAGATCATGAAATTAACCTTACTTTGTAAAGGTATTTTACAAGAGAAATGTAGCAATGCAACCCTATAAACCCTAAGTTCGATGTTGATCATAGCAGTTTCTATTCCATTGATCTTGGATTGATTAAGACACCCAACAATTCCAATTTGATTCACCTTCTCACACTACTCCTTTGCAAGAACCGCAACCCTTCAAAACCTTCATTCGATCGAATCCAAATTGCAAATTGTTGTAACCCAAGATTTAGCAAGATAATCCATCGTCTCACGCTACTCCTTTTGCAAGAACTACAACTCTTCAAAAACTTCACTTGATCAAATCCAAACTTGAGTAATATTGTCCAAAACCTTCAAATCCGCACTTTGATCTTGAAGGAACCCCCCTAGGATCTCAACCCAATTTAAAATACCACCAGTTAAATGGGACGTTATCAACTTGATTCTAGCACTATTACAAATAATACTTTTTATGACGAAGGTTTCACCTCGAGTATTCCAAACACCGAGCTTATAGATCCTGAGAGCGACAAGTTTGATTTTTTTTAAAAACAACTTTTTCCCTCTGTTTTATATAAATACGAGGTAATACATTAATAAGTGAACGCCAAATCTTCTGAAAAAATAATATTAAACCTAATACCTCGGTGTTTTTTAAAATCCGAGGTAACATAGCTATTAGGGAACTCGCTTCGAATCCCAGTAACTGCATTTGAGGTTTTTTCAGTGATTTCTCACTTGTTGCCTTCCAATCTTCCCTTTTTTTCTTAGTTAAATTTTTTCTTTTTTTTCTTATTAATTAGTAATTCTAAAAAAATGTTATCAATAAAATCGAATAAGAAATAATATGAAAGGAAATATTTCATTAATTAAAAACGGAAAAACAAATAATTATTCCACATATTCAAATTTCTGACTCCACTCAACTTTAATAGTATAACTATGAGTTATACTTAACTTAGAGAAAAGTTCAAAAAGAACTCTTCTATATGGTATGGGAAAGTTATTTCATCCCTAGAGATGATTTTCATTTCCTTTAAGAAATTAAAAATGGTAAGAGGAAGATTAACTATGATGTTCTTGGTGAGGAATAACAATAGATGCTTGTCATTCCTAGTAAGTGTTTCCAAATCTTTCTCTCTTGGACGGAGATTTGACACCAGAAGTTGATACAAAACTTTTCCAATTGGTCGTAGACTAGCAGGACTGCTAAGATTATCGTTGGTTACATAAATTAGGCGAAGGTGATCTTTAAAGACATTGTAGAATCTATAATGTTCAACAAAAACACATTCCTCTTCACATTTTATTGTCTGAGCAATAAGTGACTGAGTAATTGTGGTAGGAAAGCCATTGACATAGAACTGGATTGACTCAACATCATGACCAGATGGCCCAACAGAGGTATTTAACCATAACTCTTTAATGAGATTAATGTAGATGGGTTCGTTAAGAATGTCAAAGTAACCGTTCAACTTTTGTTTGCAAATAGTTGTCCTTAGATCAAAACATTTGTCTTTCAAATCATCGAAATCGACAAACTTTTCATTGATTATGAACAAAAGATTTTCATCTAAGGTTGTTGAAGACATTTTTGAAGAAAAGAAAAGAGTTTGAAATTAGGTTTGAAGACACAAAGAGTTGGAAATGGGACGTTGAAACAAAGAATAATGTTTAAATAAAGTGGAGAATAGGAAGTGAAACAATCAGAGAATATCAAATGCCTTTAAAATACAAAAGATACTTTATATTTTTGAATATGGATGATCATATAATTTAATATTTATTTTATTTAGCTAACCCTTTTTTTTGTTATCAGAAACAAATGAATACAAAAGCAATAGAAAATATATTACATTCAATATTTGTTCTTCCTCAAGATCAACGGAACGAGGATCCCTAACATTTTCTCTTCTCCAAGATATCCATCATTTGTTCTTCACCAACAACGATGACAATGAAGAACAACATTTTTACTTTAATATTTTGTGTAAACAATGTAATATTATGTGTAAACAATGTAATTTGTAAACAAATTAATTTATTAATATTCTGTGTAAACGATGTAATGATTTTACATTTTTTTAAAAATATCTAACCCCTTCGTTTTTAAATAAACCAAGAGGTTTAAGGCATTGTTTGTGTAAATAATAAAAATGCATATGTTGGGGTTCGAACCCATGATCATATAACTTTACTCATGAGCTTTTCATTAACCGAGGTGTTAAGTGGCAACTTTTCATGTCACTGTTTGTTACATCGGCTTGGTAGCCGAGGTTACATCTCTTTCGCGTGCGACGTTATAAGCGTTATTTATAGTAGTGTAGATGGAACACAAACAATGAATGATTATGTGTACTTTGTTTGTGTGTATTCATAAAAACCAAGGTTGAAGATAAAGAAGACTCCTAGTTTGTTCCAGGTTTCTTTTATGATTTTTCTAAATCATTCAAAAAAAGAAATGATATATATATATATATATATATATATATATATATATATATATATATATATTAGGAAACAAAGGAATGCAAAATATTTGAAGAAAATTATGAATTTTAGAAAAAAATTGTTGCACAAGTCGACCTATGAAAGTTATGTGCCGACCAGTTCGACGCATGTGCCGACCTGTATAGGTTATACGTCAACTTGTGAAGGTCATGTGCCGACCTATAGAGGCAGCACATCTAATATAACTCACAAGATTTAATAATGCAGTAAATGAGCTGACCTATGAAGCGGATGTGTCAGCACATAAGAAAAAAAATCTATGTGTCGACCGAAAATATGCATGTGTCGACATGTAGGATGAGTTTTCACCAAAATTATTTTTGATGCATTTTTTATGCATGAAACCTTTTCCAACTTGTTTCCAAATGCATTTATGCTTTCTAATGCTAAGATGCACATTGAGAATCAGAGGATACCTTCCAATATACATTAACACTAAAATGTTTTAGTTTTGATATCATGCAAAATACATCTAACAGAAAGTTGTACTCACAAATTTGTCAATAGACATATGTATGCAATACCAAGAAACAACTTTCATTTCAGCATTGTTGGTGTTCCTTTGCTTGAATTATAGAACATGCATTTATGTGAGATTTTGGTTTTTCAATAATTCCATCAACTTTTGGGGAATTTTTTTGAAAATCTTTATTGTCCATATGAGAAAATATGGATACGTACATATACTCATAAGACAAATTTTTATTCATATAAAAGATTCTCAAAATAAAAGTTGGCTCTAAAGGCTCCAAAATTTTAACCTAATGTTGTTTTTTTTAAATAATATTTTTCCATAATTGTTTTTTTTTCTTTTTAACCAAGTGGTTAAAGGTTGCTCATGGTGGTGGTGTGTGTTGGAGCGGTAAAGCGGCAAGCAAAGATATTATTTTCGGAAGAATTCTCTCCGGGATATATGTCATGTCCACAGAGATCAGTTCGAGGGAAAGAGTGTTGTTCAACAATCTCTACCTCTCAAAATTTGAGTTTAAATGGTTTGCGATAAAAGTGCAAAAGGAAAAACATAAAAGAATAAAATAAATACATTCTTAATACACGAGAAAACTCGTGTCTTAAGACACGGCAATTTCTAAAGGTAATTGAGACAAAAACTTGCTTAAACCTAAGGGAGTGATCAACTCACAAAGACTCAAACACAAAATTCCAATCAAATTCTTCCAAAATTCCAAGTGTTACACAAAACACAATACTTATTTAGCACAATTATTTGAACTATTTTTGTTTCCTTTCTCAAGGATTTTCTTTTTCTTTCTTTTTTTTTATTTTCTTTTATTTTTCATATTTTTTTCTTTTCTTTTTCAACCTCATAGAAACCAACCAATGAGTAAACAATCATTCTCTCCCCAACTTGAATTCAACCACATCATCATGTGAATACTCCCTACTTTCTAAGGTAAGGTAAAAATTCATACAACAACACAAAGTTGAGGGTTCAAGAAAAAACAATCAATCAAAATCCATACAAAAAGTGAATTCAATACTCATAGACAAGCATTTAGTTCAAACAACATGGATAATGATAGAAAGGCACAAAAGGGTTTAACAAATGCTCACACACTCACAGGGTGAATTAACTATTTGGCTAGGTAGTTGTGCTCAAATGAAACAAAATGCCTTGATCCTTTTTATGCTTTCATATAATCAACACAAACAAAGATTAAGCATAATAAAATCCAGTTAGAACAAGAATGTTGGTACTCTGTGCATATATGAACAATGGAAAGCTACTTCACAAAAAGGGTGGGAACTAAAGTGATTCACATCAAGAACAAGTATACAAAAGAATGAACGGCATGGAAGTTTGTAAAAAGCCTAAGTATCATGAATATGCTAAAGTCTAGAAAGCGATAAACACATACCTTAGACGTGTACAAAACTTAACAATATCAACACCATACATTCGCAAGTTGAAACGATCAAACTTGGAAAATCAAAAATGCATCCTCAAGCTAATTTAAAACAAACTTGAGAGAAAACACAAAATTTTATTCTAACAACCTAACAAAATTGAATTAAAACTAACTAAACACAAAGACCAAAATTGGTGAAAGCAGATGGAAAATGAAAGATTTTTCTTTGCAAAACAAGGCGCGATAAGTGCCCTCTGCGTGCCTAAGCGCGTGCAGGAAAATTTTGTTTTTCAAAATTGATTATTTCTCTCATTCGCTCCATCCATTTTAACTTTATTAACTATACTACTAGACATAAAATTGTACAAACTCAAGAATTATTAATATAAGCATACTAAAAGACCGGGTGAAATCGGATTAAACAAGTTGTAAAGTGAAGATTTGAGAATTTTACGAACAATCTGAGTACAACTTGTTTAATGAAAGTTCACCACACTACCTAAGCTAGAATGAAAAAGTAACAACGAAACAAAAATGATAAAAACATGCTTGTTTACGTCATAAGCTCGACGCCTTTCCTGTGCTTAGCTGGTAACTTCATCCCATCATGCCATGGTGATGCCTCACCGCGCAAACCAAAAGCAAGTGTCATAACCAAACACTTGAACAAACGTTACGGGAACAAAATGTATACAACACTTGAACAAACATAATGGAAAATACAAGCAAAACAAGTATCTATACAAACATATATACAATATAAACAATTATGTACAAAGCTCCAAAACATCAAAACTATCGCAATGCAACTCAATATCAAAACCACTTCCCGGCAATGGCGCCATTTTGTTGGAGCGGTAAAGTGGCAAGCAAAACTATTATTTTCGAAAGAATTCCCCCCGGGATTTATGTCGTGTCCACGGAGATCGGTTCGAGGGAAAGAGTGTCGTTCGACAATCTCTACGTCTCAAAGTTTGAGTTTAAATGGTTTGGGATAAAAGTGCAAAAGGAAAAACATAAAAGAATAAAATAAATACATTCTTAAGACACGAGAAAACTCGTCAGGAGTTGTATTTCAATCTACCCATCAGGCACTAAAAAATATATGGATCAAATGCACGAAACCTAAATCACTCGTCAAAATCCCCACGTATCGTTCACAACAAGAGGTTATGTCTAACGCAAAAGTTGAGAGATCAACCGCATTCTCTTGGAGGTGATGTCTCACGCAACTCAACAACACGGAGCATTAAGATCTGACACACATGCGAGTATTAAACCGCTTCCCACAGCCAATAGACATTCATCTTAGGTCGAGTTCGAAAAGTATATGTCTATAGCGAATCAAACCCATTTAGATAAACAATAAATCAAAGATGACATCGATTAAGAGTTGTAAAAGAGATTTTATACAAAGATCCATAAGTATACATACAATCAAGATAAACTTACATACAAAACCCCAACAAATGAAGAATACATAAAGAAGAAGGAAGAAGAACACAAATCTCACAGTCTGTCAACTCCGATTGAAGTGGATTCGACTCCGAATCGTCAAGATATACACTCCATGTGTTGTTTCTAAGCTAAATCTACTCAAGAATGTGTTTGATGAAGTTGGGGTAAAAAGTTCCCAACAACATAACCTAAAAAATGCAGAAAAGTGACTTAAATAGGGGCTGAAAATACGCGAACCGCGCTAAGCGCGCTATGAGGGCGCTTAGCGCCATCAGTAAAACTACAATTCTTATTTTCTTCATAACTTTCGAACCGCAACTCCGATTGACACGTCGTCGAAAGCGTTGAAAGCTTATTCAATGCTCTATACAACAATGACAAAATATCAATGCTTGAATACCTACAAAAATGAGATAAAATAAAATTAGAAAGAATTAAATTTTATTACAACCGCGCTAAGCGCGATCTCACCTAAAATACACCTAAACCTCCTTAAAGTGCGCTAAGTACGGTCCTGCCCGCGCTAAGCGGGGACAAGGAACGTTAGCTACTGCCTTTGGTAGAAAATGCGCGTTGAAATCGCACTGAAAAGCTCGCTTAGCGCGAGTTACCGACACGAACTTCTCGAAAATTAACTTTTAGGTCTTCATTTCTTCACCAATTATTCCTATCATCAAATATAAGCAAGAACACCTGTCAAAGAACATCAAAATGATCAATATTCACAA
Organism: Lathyrus tuberosus; assembly: GCA_022829125.1. Classification (NCBI taxonomy): domain Eukaryota; kingdom Viridiplantae; phylum Streptophyta; class Magnoliopsida; order Fabales; family Fabaceae; genus Lathyrus; species Lathyrus tuberosus. The sequence continues at coordinate 586,579 of JALAZF010000441.1, forward strand.
TATTTAGAATATAATCAGAAACTTGCATATTTACACAAAAACTAATAGATTTACTACTAAAATATCAAGGAAACCATTGTAAAGGGCCACAAAATACTATCTAAAATATGCACAATTTGGAACTTAACAACTCTCCCCAACTTAAACTTGTTTGTCCTCAAACAAGAATCAAACAACTCATAGAAACAAAAGTAACAACCAAGAAATCACAAGTCAACAAGTTTCGAAAAACAAAAACAAATGTATGGTTCAACACAAAAGTGTACATGCAGAGCAAAACTTACCACTAAACTACAACGATAACATAACCACAAAACAAACGCTCCATACAAAAATCATGCCAAACATTCCAAAACAACACGAGTTCAATCGTGAATCACACCTAGCTAAAACAATCATCGGTAGATGAAAAACACAAAATGAGGTATGTTTCACTCACACAACAATCTTGCATCAAAAGACTAAATTATGCAATCATCCAACAATAATATTGAAAACATAAAAGCAAGAATCACAAGGGCTTTCAAGGTTGTAGTGTGGTCCGGTAAACAAACAAGGGGCAATTTATAAAGGTAATTGACACAAAAACTTGCTTAAACCTAAGGGAGTGATCAACTCACAAAGACTCAAACACAAAATTTCAATCAACTTCTTCCAAAATCCTAAGTGTTACACAAAACACAATACTTATTTAGCACAATTATTTGAACTCTTTTTGTTTCCTTTCTCAAGGATTTTCTTTTTCTTTCTTTTTTTTTCTTTTCTTTTCTTTTTCATATTTTTCTCTTTTTTCTTTTCTTTTTCAACCTTATAGAAACCAACCAATGAGTAAACAATCATTCTCTCCCCAACTTGAATTTAACCACATCATCAAGTGAATACTCCCTACTTTCTAAGGAAAGGAAAAAATTCATACAACAACACAAAGTTGAGGGTTCAAGAAAAAACAATCAATCAAAATCCATACAAAAAGTGAATTCAATACTCATAGACAAACATTAAGTTCAAACAACATGGATAATGATAGAAAGGCACAAAGGGGTTTAACAAATGCTCACACACTCACAGGGTGAATTGACTATTTGGCTAGGTAGTTGTGCTCAAAATGAAACAAAATGCCTTGATCCTTTTTATGCTTTCATATAATCAACACAAACAAAATATTAAGCATAATAAAATCCAGTTAGAACAAGAATTTTGGTACTCTGCGCATATATGAACAATGGAAAGCTACCTCACAAAAAGGGTGGGAACTAAAGTGATTCACATTAAGAACAAGTATACAAAAGAATGAATGGCATAGAAGTTTGTAAAAATCCTAAGTATCATGAATATGCTAAAGTCTAGAAAACGATAAACACATACTGTGAGACTTGGATCGAACTCATCTGTGTCGAAGGAGAGCTTTCATGTATTTCGACAGGAGGCAAGCATACAGTCGAAGCTTGTTCACATGCTGATGCATGTTAGTTACATATAGTAGTCGAAGTCTGTTCTTATATGTATTCTGTCGAAATGTTTATATTCTGTCAAATTAGGCCTTGTGTTAAGGATCCAATTGTTTAGGTTTCTTGGGCTGCAAGTTACCTAGTTAGTCTATAAATAAGCTAGTACGCTCAGTTTGTTGAGTGTGGCAAATTGTGATATTCACTTGTAATCATTTGTGACTTTAATGAGAAAGTGAATAGTAAACAGAGTTATATTTGCCCAATCCTTGTTGTTATTTCTTCTTCTTATTATTTTTCCTTTTCTGTTAAACCTTTGTTTTGGTTCTTGATCATCAAGAAACCATTTATACTTTGATTAAAGACATCGTTTTTCACAATAAATTGGTGCGGTAAGCGTGGAGAAGATGGCTTCAACAAAGTATGAGATTGAAAAGTTCACCGGAGTGAACGATTTCGTTCTGTGGCGCTTGAAGATGAAAGCCCTACTGGTGCAGCAGGGATGTTTGGAAGCATTTAAGGGAATGGCAGCCATGGATCCTGCGTTGACGGAAAAAGAAAAGACGACAATGATCGAGAAAGCACACAGTGCAATATTGTTGAGCCTTGGTGATAAGGTTCTCCGGCAGGTGTCAAAGGAGACGACGGCGTCGGGATTATGGGTGAAGCTTGAAAGCTTGTACATGACCAAGTCGTTGGTGAATCGTCTTTACCTGAAGCAAGCCTTATATTGGTTCAAGATGAATGAAGACAAAGCTTTGGCTGAGCAGTTGAATTCTTTCAACAAGCTGATTCTTGATCTTGAAAACATTGATGTAAAGATTGATGATGAAGATCAAGCATTGTTGTTGTTGTGTGCTTTGCCCAGATCGCATGCTCACTTCAAAGAAACTCTCTTGTATGGAAGAGAGTCCCTGACCTTTGAAGAAGTTCAAGCAGCCTTGTATTCAAAGGACTTGAACGAAAGAAAGGAGCAGAAACCTTCATCAGTTGGCGAAGGGTTATCCGTAAAAGGAAGATCGTCGAAGAAAGATGGTAGGTTTGACAAGAAGAAAGGAAAGGTTCAGCAGAAGTCTTATGGTGGTGATATGTCTGGTATCAAATGTTATCACTGTAAGAAGGAGGGTCACACAAGAAAGGTGTGCCCTGAGCGCCTGAATAATCATGGAGGTAAGGACAATGGGAATGCAGCTATTATGCAAGATGGTTATGAGTCATCTGATGTTCTTGTGGTGTCGAGCAGCAACTCTTGCGAAGAGTGGATTATGGATTCTGGATGTACTTGGCATATGACTCCAAACAAGAATGTGTTTGAAGAATTGTGTGATCAAGATGGTGGATCAGTGTTGCTGGGGAACAATAAAGCTTGCAAGATTGCAGGTATTGGATCTGTTAGATTCAAGCTCCATGATGAGTCAATAAAGTTATTGACTGGGGTTAGGTATGTACCTGATCTTAAGAGGAATTTAATTTCTCTTGGTGAATTCAACAGAAAGGGATATGTTTTCAAAGGAGAGCAAGGTATCCTGAAAGTCATGAAAGGGTCGAAGGAAGTCTTGAGAGGCGTGAAAAACCAAGGCTTGTATACCCTTGAGGCTGAGGTTGTAAGTGGTTCGACAAATGTTGTATCCACGAAACCTATGTCGAAGACAGAATTATGGCACATGAGATTGGGCCATGTCAGCGAAAGAGGCCTGGTCGAATTGGGGAAGCAGAACCTGCTAGGAGGTGATAAAATCCAAAAGCTGGAGTTTTGTGGATCTTGTGTATTTGGTAAATCCTGTAGGGCGAAGTTTAACAAAGGCAAGCAAAGAACACATGGATCCCTTGATTACATTCATGCTGATCTTTGGGGGCCTGCAAGGAATCCTTCATACTCAGGTGCAAGGTATTTTCTATCCATCGTTGATGACTATTCCAGAAAGCTATGGGTATTCATTCAGAAGATGAAGGATGAAACTTTTGAGAATTTCAAAAGTTGGAAGGTTCTGGTCGAAACTCAAACTGGCAGAAAGGTTAAGAGGTTGAGAACCGACAATGGCCTTAAATTCTGCAACGAAGCGTTCGACAGTTACTGTGTTGAGCCTGGAATTGCAAGGCATAAGACTGTAGCAGGTACTCCTCAACAAAATGGCTTAGCTGAGAGATTCAATCGAACAATCCTTGAAAGGGTTAGATGCATGTTGGTTAGTGTTGGATTGAAGAAGGTGTTTTGGGCAGAGGCTGTTTCGACAGCAGCTTATCTGATAAATAGATGTCCCTCGACTGTGCTGGGAATGAAGACACCTGAAGAAGTTTTGTCCCTCGACTGCGCTGGGAATGAAGACACCTGAAGAAGTTTGGTCGAATCATCCACCAGATCTCGACAAACTGAGAGTATTTGGTTGTTTAGCCTATGCTCATATTAGGCAAGACAAGGTCGAACCTAGAGCTCTGATATGCATGTTCCTTAGATATCCTGAGGGAGTCAAGGGTTATAGGTTGTGGTTCCTAGAACCAGGTCACAGAAGATGTATCACAAGTTGTGATGTAGTTTTCAATGAGGTCGAAATGGAATTCAAGAAAACTGGTGATGTTGGTCGAAATGCAGAAATCTCTGAAGAGGAGCTGGAACAGGTAGAAATGCCTGTTGAGGTGGAGCATAGTGATGCTGAAGTGCATAGCCCGGAAAAAGTCGAAGAGCAAGATGCTGAAGAGGCTGAGGAAACTATTGATGACTACCTACTGGCAAGATATAGGTCGAGAAGAGTCATCAAGCCACCTCAGAGACTTGGTTATGCAGATCTTATAGCTTTTGCCTTAATCTCTGCAAGTGAGGTACTTGACGAAGAACCTAGAGATTACAAGGAAGCTATAAGGAGTCGAGACAAGACTGAATGGCGAAAAGCCATGGATGACGAGATGAAATCTCTTCATGATAATAACACTTGGGAGCTGATTGAGAAACCTGCAGGAGCAAGGTTAGTCAGTTGTAAGTGGATTTTCAAGGTCAAGGAAGGAATCGAAAGAAGGAGTCGACTTCAATGATATGTTCTCACCTGTTGTAAAGCATAGATCCATTCGAATGTTGTTGGCCATGGTGGCAAAGTTCAATTTGGAACTTGAGCAAATGGATGTTAAGACAGCATTTCTGTATGGTGATCTAGATGAAACGATCCTGATGCGTCAACCTGAAGGGTAAGCAAAAAAGGGTAAAGAAGATTATGTGTGCAAGCTGAATAGGTCTTTGTATGGCCTGAAACAATCTCCTCGACAGTGGAATAGGAGATTCGACAAGTTCATGGCACACATTGGTTTCACTAGAAGTCAGTTTGATCACTGTGTTTACTTCAGATTTCGACCTGGAAACTCACTTGTTATGTTGCTGCTGTATGTGGATGATATCCTCATAGCTAGCAACAGGGTTGAGGATGTAATGAAGGTGAAGGCTGAACTCAGTAAGGAGTTCGAAATGAAGGATCTGGGAGCTGCAACCAGGATTCTTGGGATTGACATCCGGAGAGATAGAAAGCAGTCGAAGTTGTGCTTATCTCAGGAGACATACCTACGGAAGCTTCTCGACAAGTTTGGTATGTCGAATTCAAAGCCTGTTGTGACACCTACAAATCCTCAGTTTAAGCTTAGTACTACTCAAAGTCCGAGTACTGAAGCTGAAATAATCTATATGAATAGCATTCCATATGCTAGTGTAGTGGGTTCTTTGATGTATGCTATGGTCTGTACGAAGCCAGACATAGCATATGGAGTGAGCCTTGTGAGCAGGTATATGGCCAATCCTGGAAAGGCGCACTGGCAAGCTGTAAAGTGGATTCTCAGGTACATAAATGGGTCTCTGAAAAGAGACTTAATTTATGGTGGAGCCTGTGATGGTGATAGCATAGTCGAAATCGAAGGATTTGTTGACTCTGATTATGCAAGTTGTATGGATTCCAGAAAGTCTATTTCTGGATATGTTTTCACAATGTTTGGCACAGCAATCAGTTATAAAGCGACGCTTCAGAAGGTTGTTGCCTTATCAACCACTGAAGCTGAATATATTGCCCTCACTGAAGCTGTGAAAGAAGCATTGTGGCTTGAAGGTTTTGCAAAGGAGCTGAAACTTCAAGGTCGAAGTATCACTATTAAATGTGATAGTCAAAGTGTTATACACCTGTCGAAGAATTCAGCCTATCATGAGTGTACTAAGCACATCGATGTGAGGCTGCACTTCGTCAGAGAGATAATCAAGCGTGGTGAAGTCCAGGTGCTGAAGGTTTCGACTGAAGACAATGCTGCTGATATGGTCACCAAGACGTTGCCAAGTTGCAAGTTCTTCCATTGTATGCAGTTGATAAAGCTGCATGATGAAAGCTAGTTGTTTCCTTTTGTTGCTGAGTTAGATCCAAGGTGGAGATTTGTGAGACTTGGGTCGAACTCATCTGTGTCGAAGGAGAGCTTTCATGTATTTCGATAGGAGGCAAGCATGCAGTCGAAGCTTGTTCACATGCTGATGCCAGTTAGTTACATATAGTAGTCAAAGTCTGTTCTTATATGTATTCTGTCGAAATGTTTATATTCTGTCAAATTGGGCCTTGTGTTAAGGATCCAATTGTTTAGGTTTCTTGGGCTGCAAGTTACCTAGTTAGTCTATAAATAGGCTAGTACGCTCAGTTTGTTGAGTGTGGCAAATTGTGATATTCACTTGTAATCATTTGTGACTTTAATGAGAAAGTGAATAGTAAACAGAATTATATTTGCCCAATACTTGTTGTTATTTCTTCTTCTTCTTGTTTTTCCTTTTCCGTTAAACCCTTGTTTTGGTTCTTGATCATCAAGAAACCATTTATACTTTGATTAAAGACATCGTTTTTCATAACACATACCTTAGACGTGTACAAAACTTAACAATATCAACACCATACATTCGCAAGTTGAAACGATCAAATTTGGAAAATCACAAAATGCATCCTCAAGCTAATCAAAAACAAACTTGAGAGCAAACACAAAATTTTATTCTAACAACCTAACAAAATTGAATTAAAACTAACTAAACACAAAGACCAAAATTGGTGAAAGCGGATGGAAAATGAGAGATTTTTCTTTGCAAAACAAGGCACGCTAAGCGCCCTCTGAGCGCGCTAAGTGCGGGCAGGAAAATTTTGTTTTTCAAAATTGATTCTTTCTCTCATTCACTCCATCCATTTTCCCTTTATTAACTTTACTACTAGACATAAAACTGTATAAACTCAAGAATTATTAATATAAGCATACTAAAAGACCAGGTGAAATTGGATTAAACAAGTTGTAAAGTGAAGATTTGAGAATTTTACGAATAATTCGAGTACAACTTGTTTAACGAAAGTTCACCACACTACCTAAGCTAGAATGAAAAAGTAATAACGAATCAAAAATTATAAAACATGCTTGTTTAAGTCATAAGCTCGACGCCTTTATTATGCTTAGCTAGTAACTTCCTCCCTTCATGCCATGGTGATGCCTCACCGCGCAAACCAAAAGCAAGTGTCCTAACCAAACACTTGAACAAACATTACGGGAACAAAATGTATACAACACTTGAACAAACATAATGGAAAATACAAGCAAAACAAGTATCTATACAAACATATATACAATATAAACAATTATGTACAGAGCTCCAAAACATCGAAACTATCGCAATACAACTCAATATCAAAACCACTCCCCGACAACGGCGCCATTTTGTTGGAGCGGTAAAGTGGCAAGCAAAAGTATTATTTTCGGAAGAATTCCCTCCGGGATTTATGTCGTGTCCACAGAGATCGGTTCGAGGGAAAGAGTGTCGTTCGACAATCTCTACGCCTCAAAGTTTGAGTTTAAATGGTTTGGGATAAAAGTGCAAAAGGAAAAACATAAAAGAATAAAATAAATACATTCTTAAAACACGAGAAAACTCGTCAGGAGTTGTATTTCAATCTACCCATCAAGAACTAAAAAAATATATGGATCAAATGCACGCAACCTAAATCACTCATCAGAATCCCCACGTATCGCTCACAACAAGAGGTTATGTCTAACGCAAAAGTTGAGAGATCAACCGTATTCTCTTGGAGGTGATGTCTCACGCAACTCAACAACGCGGAGCATTAAGATCTGACACACATGCGAGTATTAAACCGCTTCCCACATCCAATAGACATTCATCTTAGGTCGAGTTCGAAAAGTATATGTCTATTTTGAATCAAACCCATTTAGATAAACAATAAATCAAAGATGACATTGATTAAGAGTTGTAAAAGAGATTTTATACAAAGATCCATAAGTATACATACGATCAAGATAAACTTACATACAAAACCCCAACAAATGAAGAATACATAAAGAAGAAGGAAGAATAACACAAATCTCGCGGTCTGTCAACTCCGATTGAAGTGGATTCGACTCTGGATTGTCAAGATATACACTTCATGTGTAGTTTCAAAGCTAAATATACTCAAGAATGTTTTTGATGAAGTTGGGGTAAAAAGTTCCCAACAACATAACCTAAAAAATGCTGAAAAGTGACCTAAATAGGGGCTGAAAAGACGCCAACCGCGCTAAGCGCGCTATGAGGGCGCTTAGCGCCATCAGCAAAACCACAATTCTTATTTTCTTCATAACTTTCGAACCGCAACTTCGATTGACGCGTCGTCGAAAGCGTTGGAAAGCTTATTCAATGCTCTATACAACAATGACAAAATATCAATGTTTGAATACCTACAAAAATGAGATAAAATAAAATTAGAAAGAATTAAATTTTATTACAACGGCGCTAAGCGCGATCTCACCTAAAATACACCTAAACCGCCTTAAAGCGCGATAAGCGCGGTCCTGCCCGCGCTAAGCGCGGACAAGGAACCTTAGCTATTGCCTTTGGCAGAAAATGCGCGCTGAAAAGCTCGCTTAGCGCGAGTTACTGACACGAACTTCTCAAAAATCAACTTTTGGGCCTTCATTCCTTCACCAATTGTTCCTATCATCAAATATAAGCAAGAAGACCTGTCAAAGAACATCAAAATGATCAATATTCACAATATTTACAATATAATCTGAAACTTGCATATTTACACAAAAACTAATAGATTTACTACTAAAATATCAAGGAAACCATTGTAAAGGGCCACAAAATACTATCTAAAATATGCACAATTTGGCACTTAATAGTGTGAAACCTTGTTTAATTGTGGTTGATGGTAAGAGAGGGTCAGTTAACTTGAGGTAAGAGGTTTTGTGTGTTTCAGTGTTATGTTGAGGGTATAATGATTTGTCTTATTCTCCCGTTAGAGAACCGGAATTTATAGGGGCTCTTTGGCCAATGATTTTCTAAGGACTGGTAATTGTCCACTTAGTCATTGGTAGACTATTAAGTCTCTATTTTCTAAAAAGACGTGAATAAATCTATTGACACTGACTTCTCTTTAATTAAGAAATATCACGTGTAACGTTTCTCTTGACGAATGAGTAAAAAAGGGGACTTAGGACAAGTCGAGTGCTCTTGATGGGCATCGTATAGGTGACGCCTCTCCTTTAATTACCACTTTCTGCCCTTATTAAGTTTTTTACAAATATATTCCTACACAGCCCCTTAAGTCCTAGGACTTTGACAAAAAATAAATATTTTTAATTCTAGAGTATTGGGAAGCTACAAGTAAGGATACATGAACTTTGTTAGGAATGAATGAAAATTAAAGGTAAAAAAGAAGTAGAAAATAGTTTATTTAAATTATATAATTTTAAGCATTTACTAATAAAGAATATGTTTTAAATCTATTTAATATATTAATTTTATTTTTTTAACTTAAGATAAAAATAAATTAAAAATATAATAATTTATTATATTTCAGAAAAATACTTGTATGGAAACACACTTAAATACATATTCTTATAAACATTCGATAAAAAGATATAAAATTTTAAAATTATTTAAAATATACTATCTTTTTTAATTGAAATCATGGGTGGTTGTGATAATAATGAAGCGAAAAAAATTTATTTTATTTTTTAATTAATAAAAAAATTGTAATTGTTTGTATAAATACATGTAAGAATTTTTCTATATCCCGTTACCATTTCAAATAACTTTAGTTTATTCAGTTACAAACTAACTAACTAACTTTAGTTTATTCAGTTACAAACTCAACAGAAAACAGCAACCACAGTAACTAACTAACTAACTTTATTCACTGACTAACTAACTCTTTCATTTCAATTCTTAGATATATATTTGTTCAAATAGTCATCCTCATCACTTCTTCTCCTTCATTCTACACACAAACAACTCTCTCTCTCTCTCATTTGCACAAAATGGTTAACAAGAATGAAGACGATAAGAAAAAGAGGAAGGGAAAAGAACTCTTTGGTGATCATGATTTTAAGGGTAAAGGAATCCAAAAGCAAGAACATGAGAGGTGAGCATATTTTGAATTGCATCGTGTTTGATACGGTCTTTGTATAGTTTATTTAGTATTTAATTTTTTCTATTTATTTTATAGTAGCAAAAAAATGGAGAAAAGAGCCATGGAAAAGAAACAAAAAAATGACGAAGGTGTTGCTGAAAATGAGGATGACTCGACTGCAACCAGGTTTAGAAGAGGAATGGAGTTTGGAGAATGCAGATTTCATTTTTTATATTTATTTTAATTAAATAGTATTATTATTTATATAGTTTAATTATTACAGTATTTGATTTGGTTATATAAATATTTTTTTAGCAAGAAAAACAAGAAGAAGAAAAACAAAAAGAAGATGAAAAGTAGCGGTGATAATGATGATGCAATTTGGTTCGATGATAGAGGTGTATCTTCTCAATGGGCGGGTCGAAGAACTGTGTTTGATGCCAGAGTACAGAGGTTATATTTTATTTAGTTATTTTAATAAAATAATATTTTTTTTACAAAACACTTATTTTGTGTTTTTTACTTTCAGCACTACTGAAGATGAGATAACCAATGTGGAACAAGAAATTGTTAGGTTGAATCGTTCAATTAAACTTGGGCGTACTGGGGGAGAAGGTCCTCTTCTTAGGTAATGATTTTATTATTATTATTATTATTATTATTATTATTATTATTATTATTAATGTATAATATAATGTGTATGTAGGCGCCAATTAAATCTTGCAAGGCAGCAGTTAGAAATTTTAAGGAGTAACCGCAGAGGAAAAGGAAATCAGAAAGGAAAAAAGAAGTTCTGATGCATAGATTTATATGTTGAATGAAGAAATAATCTGGAAATGTGTCTTGTTTTTTAGATATGTTGGTGTCTTTAGCTGCAAAATACAGATATTGTGTTTGATCTGTTATGGTTCTGCGTCAGGAGTCTTTGATTGTCATGGTTTATAGTAGTACTTTCTTTTGTTTTTCCTCTTAGTGTCTGAACATTGGTTGTATACTGTTGGCAACGTAGATTCGATGGTTTGTTATTTTGCTATGTGAAGTGACGTCGTCTGAGTAGGCTGCCATGCTGCCTATGGTGAATATCATTGTATTCGTTTGAACGAAAATGGCTTAATAGTATAGTACTGTTTTGTTTTTCCAGTTCGTTATGTTTTTTTTATTACTATTATTAGTATTGTTTTCTTTTACTGGATTCTGTCGTAGTGCTCTCAGAATCTGAGACTTAAAAATTCATGCCGTGTCAACACGTGGTGAACATCTATTAGTTTCACACATACAATATAGTCAAATTCTTGGTCCTCTTCAATTTTAGTTTGATTCAAAATTTTAATTTTTTTAAGAAGAAAGTAATATTAAAAAATAACATAGAGCGTTTTAATTTTACAAGTTTCCATTGAAACATCTATTTCTGAATGTAATAACATGTTTAAAGTATTAACAAATGTTAGAGTTTATGAAACTGAGAAGTGGCTTCAGAGTCTTCGGATAGTGTTGAATTCTTTATTCCCAATTCAGTGGAGCTTGTACTCTCTTTCTGAGCGTGTGATTTCAAGCTGCTTAAGTCCAAATAAAAACTCTATTAATAAGAGTTGAAAGGAAATAGTCAAAATTGCTCAAATTTGAAGCGATCTCAGCATATGATATCACTCAAGGAGACATTACAATCACATTTTCAGAGGATTGGGGAAGTATATGTCATTATGTCTTATAATGTTTTAGGACAGTGTGAGGGTAGTTTGGGAAATAATGATCGTAGTGATTTTGTTAAGAGTGCTCAAGAACAAGCTAAAGTTAAATTGGAGTGATTCTATTTCTGCTCAGATTTATCTCTTTAGTTACTTTATCAGTTATAGCTTTTTCCCTAACAGTTTCAGGTTCTTCTTCCTCCTCAAATAAATTACTTTACAACGTTGAATTGAACTAATCATATGCGCAACTGAATTAAACCTCGTTAGCATCTGGGTGTGTGTCGATGTTAATTTGTTTAATAGTAAGAATTTAGTTTAATATAAAGATTCAATCTTAATAGCATCTCGAAAGAAAACATTCGTCGCCACAACCACCGGCGACGTCACCGGTGGATATCAATGTATAAATGACCTTTCAACTTTCGAATGTTATCTCTGCGTCAGCAAGATAACCTCTGCGATGAAGTGGCAGCGGTGAGAGTTCAGCTCAGTGGTTGTTATTTAAGGTACTAAGGTTGTCGGGTTCAAATTCCTATAACTTAGTTTCTCTACAAGGTTTGTGGTTCAAGGAAAGTGGATGACGGTGTTGGGTTTGAGGCATAAAGAAGGGCCAAAGTGCACAAGTTAAGACTTGAGAAAGGAGCTGTGAAAGCTGCTGAGGAGCTTGAGAAATGTGATGACTCATTTATATTGTAAATTTGTTGATTTTCATGGATTTATGTTCTCTTAATGTTGTCTCTCCACCTCCTTCAATGTAGATGATCCACAAAATGATCCAAATATATCAGGAGATCCTTGCAAGACTTTATTTGTGGCCAGACTTGTAAATTATATTTTCCAATATAGTAACTCTGGTTCTATTTCATATTGTTTGACATACCTTATTGATTCCATCTTCTGGTAATGGTTGATCATCCTATTCTTCAACTGGTAAATGATTCTCATATCAACAAAACCCAAAGTCCATACAAGTATAAATTTAAGTTTGGCAGAGTAATGATGCAAAATTGTGCCTTTGGCCTTGTTTTCGAGTAAAGGAGACCGACAACTTCTGTTCTTTTCATGCACAGGTCAAAATATGTTGGGAGTATTTCAATCTCTTCCTTTTTTGCCTAAATTCTTAGTTAGCCTACATTACATGTTGCTAAAAGGTTACTTTTGGCTTTAAAGACTATCAAAACCAAAAATGATGAGAAGATGTTATGGTATTTTCTTTATAACCCATAGTTGTTTTCATTTTATCAATTTTAAAAAATAAATATCTCTTGTAAGGAGACGCTAGTCAAAAACTAGTTAATTGGATACAAATACATCAGCTTTTCTACAACTATTCTTGGTGGTGATGCATCTCATGATAGGAGCTGTGTGATTTAAAGGTGAGCATGGCTAATTAAGCATTGAGCTTGTCTGCCGTGCAATTTAGGATTATCGTCTTGGTCTTTTATTTTGGTCGTATTTTATTGGGTCTCAAATGAGAGAGATAGGATCTTGTGTTATTTTCAGATAGGATCTTATGATTTAAGTTTGACTGCTTAGTGGTTACTGATAGTGAGTCAAATAAGTCTAGGAATTATTTATACATTCATTGAATATCTGCGCACCAGAGACATTAAATATATGTGCATCAGAGAACGGGAGCAGTGCGATGAATCAACCTCTTGATCCTAATATGATTGAAGATGACCATCACACCGAAGGAGCAAAATCTAAATCAGAAACTATGATATTGACCGTGATTATCATCGCTCAAAGAGGTCCCGTTCTCGAGAATATGATTACTAAAAACTTGAGCACCTTACTTCTCAATTTCACTGGTAAGAATGGAAGCGCTTCCATAACTACTACTACAAATTCTTTTTGAAAATGACAAAAATAAACAATTGTAAACAATTGTATGGGTAACCAATTGTATTTCCAAAACACAATTTACTTTTATAGATTCTTTAACCAATATTTTTGGAACACTAGCTGATAAAACCCCTGTTTGTTTAAGAGTTAAAATACTCTAATTTTTTTATTATTGTGATTTAATCATTATTTATTGTGCAACAAATTTATTTTCTTTTTTTTGTGTGTAGTGTACAAATAACACAAAAAATACCAACAATATACAATAGAAACAAGTTAACTAGTATGCGGATAAAAAATTCTAATTATGATATTTCAAACAAAAATGAAATCAACTCAACAGTGTGCCCCAATTTCTAAATGGTCTTCTCTAAATTAAACTAGAAAACAAAAGTACAAATGTGAGTCTTAAAAAAACAGCTTCCAATAAAAAGAAAAGTTACTGCAGAATAAGGGGAAATTACAACCCTCAAGCCAACATTTATTTTCAATAATGAAAATTCAATGATGAATGATATCGACATATTCCTTCCAAAACAAATAATACCTCTTGTAAAAGGTTAAAAACCAGAAGAAAAAAGATTATATATAGCTGAAAGAAAGATTGCCACTTAAGCTTACTATTATACTAATACTATTGTTTTGCCTCATGTATAAGGTTTAAAACCAGAAACAAGTGTTTATAGTCGAAATATAGATAGCCACTTAAGCTTACTATTATTGATTGGAACTCAACTTCGCCTCTGATCTATCTGATGGACAAGCTACGCAGTCGGTGCACGCAATAGAAGGAGACAACTTGGGTGAGAGATTAATCCGTAATGTCTGATGCTTCTCCTCGTTCCCAGGTACGTGGAGGAGAGCGTCCATCATTAAAATTTCCCAATCACGAGGAAGAAAAAAAGAAGACCAAGAGTCATCTGTTTCAAAGAAACCATACAAATAATCAATGATTTTGGCTACTATCAAACTGACCTCACCTCAGTGTCCCCAACTGTCCAAACAATATGTCAAAGCAAGCAACCAGATTTATATTACATCATGGTAATAATATTTAGTTAATTATAGACAGATCGAGAGTTTGAAAAAAGCGTTGGCATTCAAATTGCTAACCTCCATTGCGGACTGCCTTCAGCTGTAAGACACCTGAGCCTAGGGGTCCAGAAACGGGAAATGAGCAAGATACGGATTGCCTCTTGTGAGCCACTGCAAGAGATGCATTGTACCATGAACCTTTAACAATTGGTTCTCCAATAGCATCTATTATTGCCTGGTTCTTGCTTGCATCTTCCATGGCCTTGCTGCAAATTTTACAGGAAATTATTTTAGGAGCTGTCATAGGGAACACGTTCTCAATTTTGAAATATAAAGAGCAGTAGTTGAGATTTGAGAAGCTCCTTTTTTATAAGTATTAGTAATAGGATTTCAGAAATGTTTTTGTATCCGAGTTGCTTACCATCCAATATCTACTGAGAAAAAGATGAAAGCAGATCGAAAGTATAATAATATTCAATTGGAGGGATGATAACAAAGAATTTGAAAATGGAGATATACCAAAGCCACCTAGGGGTTATTATAATTGACGACAAACAAATTACAAGAATGCTATAATTGTAATGCTGGAAGTTTGTATACAATGACAAGAAATGTCTTAAGGCCTCTTCAGTACGAAAAATATTTCCTATTTTCTTTTATATTTTCACTAATTACAAAGATGTCACATTGTTTCACTTTATTTCTTATTTTTAAAGTTTTCTACAAACAGAAACAAAGTGAAAGCCAAGTGATATTCTTGTAATTATTAGTGAAAGTAGAAAATGAAAACAAAATTTAGAATTATTCTTAGTCTTCCAGATCTGATTAGCATGCGCTGCTTTTTTTTTCTATTGGGTGAAAATAAAAAGCTATAAAGTAATGTTGAATCGAAAAGATAAGTACAAGCTTGGATGCTGAACTTACCTATCCAACTTATCTTGCTCTGGATATAACCATCATTACAATTAGTTATTATCATGTAGAAGGAGATAAAAGGATGTTCAACTTTCAATTTTAACCAAAAAGTTTGGCACTCTTGAAGAGCTTCTACTCCCCAAAGACGATAGGTATGGGATTGGAAATACCGTGGATAATGTACATAAAATTGTAAGGCTTGTTTGGGGCTTCTTATTCTAAATTCTAA
The DNA here is from genome assembly GCA_022829125.1 of Lathyrus tuberosus. NCBI lineage: Eukaryota > Viridiplantae > Streptophyta > Magnoliopsida > Fabales > Fabaceae > Lathyrus > Lathyrus tuberosus. The sequence goes on from JALAZF010000441.1 coordinate 602,132, forward strand.
ATCACAGAATGTCAAAAGCTAAGACATAGTTTTTAAGAGTTTGTCACGCATGCCAAATGCATTCCTGTGAGATTAAAGTAAGAATAACACATAAAACATGATATTTACCTGCTACAACCATGATAGATAGAAAGGTCGTCAAGAGCACTCAGAGCAACACCACCAGTAATAGTAATCAAAACAAATGACACTGCCTTCCGTGCGAAATATTTACCCTGTTTTTCATCCGCATCCTTCACGGCACTGCAATTATTTAAATTTGGTAGTTACAACCATGGACCATTCATATTATGATTTCAATTCCAACAAAGTAATGGTACTAAATAGTACTTTTATGTTTTTCATTTTTTAACATTTTCAGCTGAACTTGAAGAATAAGTATTTTACCACTTTTGTGTTAGGACCCAAATTTACTAAATTATCAATCAGTTAATTTACCCTGATTAATGCAAATGGTAAACTTTCCTAACTAGAATCACAGAATCCGATCATTTATGGAGCTGGGAAGCTTGACATTTTGAAGTTAAAAGTGAAATAGTAGAATGAAATACTCTTGCATAGGTTATAGCTACCACGACCATGGACCATTCATATTATGATTTCAATTCCAACAAAGTAATGGTACTAAAGAGTACTTTTATGTTTTTCATTTTTGAACATTTTCAGCTGAACTTGAAGAATAAGTATTTTAGCACTTTTGTGTTAGGACCCAAATTTACTAAATTATCAATCAGTTAATTTACCCTGATTAATGCAAATGGTAAACTTTCCTAACTAGAATCACAGAATCCAATCATTTATGGAGCTGCGAAGCTTGACATTTTGAAGTTAAAAGTGAAATAGTCGAATGAAATACTCTTGCATAGGTTATAGCTGCCACGAATGTAATAATCTTCGATATCAGTATAGCAGCGAACTTGTGTGCAGTGAGTGGCCAGAGACTTCAATAGCATTGCATTTTTCAATACAGCAGTCACGGCTACTATCATGGAAAATTATGGTTCCCGTACTTCATATGGAGAAAAGTCCATATTTACCCTTTTGTGAGTTATCAAACCTATTCTCTATTGGTATCTTCCTCATCTTCCCTTCTAGAAGTAATATTAAGTTTATTTTCTAGGTCGATGACCACAAACTGTAACCTCTTTCGCTTCCACCAAAGTAGCCGATGCACGCCAGTATCTTGTACAGCCAACTTTGGTGATTTCTTACAAGCTCGTCGCTCCAAACTTCATAAACACGCCTGTTCTATGTTGTTTGAAGCCTAACTCTACAAATTATTAAACTCAGCTATGCAACAGGATTCATAACTATTCGTCCTATTTTTGTAGTATGATTCATGATATAGATTTTTTTTTTTTAAATTCAAAAGGTTACATGAAATCAATGTTGTCAATCACAAAAAATTGCAGAAAATAGTAGTTTGATTAAATTATTCACAGAATTACTCTGAGATTCAACATGTAAACCCTAGCAAATTGAAACAAAGATGTGCCATGAACTACGAATTGAACATATTCGACTCAATTTCATCCTATATAAACCAATCCAAATATGATGAAACTAATATTTTTTTTAACTATTTTCAACTCTACGCAATCGTAACATTTTGCAACCTTGAAGAACATACATGTAAATTAACCTCTAATAGAATCACAAGATAAAAATATCAGGAATTTTGAACATTAAAGGAATTTACAAGAAGCAAAATATAACGGACCTGGAAATTTTAGGTTTAGGGGAGAGTTTAAGGAAGGAGCTTAATCTCTTGGTCAACATGATGGATCAATCAACGAACTAAGCCGAAATTGCGATGTTATGTTCTGTTTCATTATATGAATCAGAAAATTAGAAAATAAAATGGAGGGAGATGAAGAAGAATTAATTAAAAAAAGAAAAAAAAAAACCTAAGTTACCGAGAGAGAGATAGTGCAAGTGCAAGTAATTTCTTCACTTGTGCGCTCGTATTTTGTTCTTCTTTACAGATTTTAAATCACGCACAAGAGAAAAACCTTGGTGGTCACTGATGAAACGCTGAAGTTGATACACGCAGTGTTTTAGAATGAACCAGGCCCGAAGGTCCGACCCGAGCATATGAATAGTTCGGTCAAGTTTTCAGATTGGATTTGTAGTTGAAGAATGCCGGTCCGACCGGTATGACGCCACTAAACCGGTTCGATCGTTACGTCTCTAAACCGGACGAACAAAGAGGAGGAGATCAATTCACAAAATAAAGAGTAAGATTATGAAGAAAAAAGATACCATGGATCAAGAAAAATCATCGACAAACAATAGCAAAATTATTGAACATAACCTTCACTTAAAAAGAAATTAATAGGTAAAATTATGGATTATTTAATAACCTAACCGTTGTAGTTAATTAGGTTCGGTTTGATAAAAATAACATTTGGCTGATAAATTAGTTGATAGTTTATAGCTTATGACTGATAGTCGATGACTGATAGTTTATACCGTATAGTTGATGGTTGATGACGTGTAGCTGATAAGTTAATTGAAGTGTTTGGTAAAATTAGCTGTTTAATTAGGTGATAAAATAAAATGACATAAAAAATATTTAATAATTATTATTTTATTTTAAATTATAATAAATTATAAAGGATGGTGGTGAATTTTAGTTAAAATAATAAGGATAAAAGTGGAAGAAAAAATGATAAGTTATAAGTTATAAGCTAAAACGTTATTTAAAATAGCGTCTGAAAAATAAACTATAAGCTAATAAAATAAACCATAAGCTCGTAATGAAAAGACTGTTACCAAACAAGTCTTTTATTGTCATATGAACTTATAAGCTATAAAACATAAACTATAAGCTCAAAAATATCTTCCAAACAGAGCCTTAATTTATATATATATATATATATATATATATATATATATATATATATATATATATATATATATATATATATATATATATATATATATATGGGTTAAATAAGTATTAGGTCCTTGAAAATAACCCAACATTTAAGTTTGGTCCCTAAAAAAATTTTCTTCAAGGTTTGGTCCTCCTAAAGTTTTCCGTTTCTAATTGTAGTCCCTCCCGTTAGTTTCCACTAACGGAGGATGATGTGGCACGCCATGTGGAAATTTTTTGATGACGTGGCTTACATGTGGCAATGCCAACGTGGCAAAAATTGCTGACATGTATGCCACGTGGCAATAGTTTCAATTTAAATTTTTTTTTTATTTATATCATATTTGAATCCAGAAATTATAGCTAATTTGCAGCTACTTTCTAGCTAATCTCTAGCTAATTTAAACACAACATTTTTGTAGTTAATTCATAGCTAAACTCTAGCTAATTCATAAAACCTCCAGATTTTTTTTCCATTCATAGTGAACATTCACCTTACAAAATTAAGTTACAAAGCTTCTCAAATTAAGCTTTCAATAACGAATAGATTTCTAAACAGAAACTTCTTAGTTTGAATCTCATACACTCAACCAAACTTGCTAAAGAAGCTATGAAATCCATAATCATTATAATTAATATTTTCCTTTTTCTATTTACAGCAAAATCTTTGAGAGTCCACCAACATACTTTCAGGATTGTCTCCAACAATCAGAAGTAGCTTACCGTCTGGACTGAGAGTAGTATGTTGCAGTATAGCAAAAAAAAGGACAAAGATGAGAAAATAAATAGAAAGCAAAGAATGTCACAAGAACAGAAAGATATCAAGAATTCTAGTTAGTTACTGAAGGTCATATTAACACTCGACTCATCCATACAGCTAATGTGTAAGCAATGTTTCATAATGCAAAAATTGCTCATTAATGCACAATGAAATGGCAATAAAACTTCTGAAAGAACAAAATTAAAGTATTCATTTATCAATCTTAAGAGGGGGTAAGGAACTAAAAGATTAGAACATAATCTAAGACTCACATTCACTGGCCAGGGAAAACGAAAATGCTTAGAGAGTTGAAACTTCTCCATATCAAAGTCATAACTTTTTTATAGAAGACCAATGATAGGGAGCCAATGGGGAAACTTGGACTTTATAGGGATCACAAAAAGATTTTGATGGTGCTTAAAGGGAAAACCAGTCTCTTTTACTTAGACAAAAAAATGTTTTTAAGTCTTTACAATGTTACCTAAAATATTATTCATCGCCACATATAAGTCACGTGTCTGCTTGTGCATGTGGTGTATAAACTTATGAAAGCAGAGCATTGCATTCTTTAAATTTTGTTTAAATGTTTCACGGAATGATCAGAATGTGTATGTCCAGTATTACAATTTAAACTTACTGCTCTATTCACAACAGATTAAAAAAAATTGATATTCCTCAATAACACAAGCAAATTAACATTTACCTTGCAAATAAGTTCACCCTGAAATCCTCCAGTAACTAGAAGATTATCTTTTACTGCAAGTGTGCTAACTTGAGTGTGTGTGAATCCTTCCAATAGACTTCCAGGATGTTTCTGGCAACGAAAATTGATGGCATGGAAGATTACAAACATATTATTGATGATTTTTTTTCTCAAAATTTACAAAATGAATAATCAGAAGCCTAACCATTACAAACATGTTTAGCTTATCTCAGAGCAAGGTAAATGCAATTGTAACATGAAGATATTGGTTAATAACTATACACCAACAATATAAGTATATAAAACATGAAATCTAATCATATTTTGACCATTTTTTCATATCATAATATTATTATATAAAACATGCTTACATCGTGACAGAGTGGTGAAGTATGATTCAATATCTATGTAGAAGTTGTTTTCACTGTTAATATATATTAACTACAAACTATCATATCATAATCACACAAAAAAACTTCTAAGAACATGGTATTATAGTCAAAAAAGAAAGGAAACAAAAGTCACATTACTCGTGGATCTTCAAAATATTACTGAATGACAGACGGAAATAAAAAAAGAACAGTCCAGCACTAGATTGAAGCATACCATTGGTATACCCATGGTCTTGAGGTCCTCGTCATTCATATGTTAGAGAGCTGCCATATCAACCTGCGAAAAAAAAATACAGCTTTTACGTAGAATATTAACTCATGACAATCAAATAAAAACCCGGTTAAGATAATGAACTTTTTTAATGGAGAAGATAAGCAGATGCATGACATACTTCTTCAGCTTGAAAAGTTATGAGATACTTTTCGAGACCCATGGACAGCAAAAAATCATCCACTGTAGTATCAGCCTATAAAAATAGCATATTAATATGCTTTTAATTTTCTTTTATTTAGTAAAGAAATTAATTTGAAGGGTATTATTCATATCCACAAGTATATGAACCAGCTTTTTATTGTATACGTCAGAACCAACTATGTTGTGTAGATTGAACATAGTAAGGTAGTTTCACGTCACTCCAAGAGTTTAAACAACAGTGAAGGGAGAAAGTGTGGTTGCAAGGGAAGTTTGATTTCCTACGTGTGCAAGAGGGGGAAGAATGAAGGTAGATTGTTTTGGAGATGTCCGTTTTGGAAGAATGAGGGAACGTGCAACATGTTTCTTTGGGATGATGAAATTGAAGGTGGGATTGAAGAACTTCAAGGGGGGATGTAGATTGAGAGATCAAGATTGAGAGATTGAGCGATTAAGAGGAATTGGGGGTTTAGGGATTTGGTCGTGGATGGAAGAAGAAGAAGCCAACATATAAGACAACTGAGAATGAATGAATCAATTATATATTTTGACTGGTCAAACAAATTAAACACACTTGACAAAGGATTTCAGCACACATGGCACGCCATGTCACCCTCCGTTAGTGAAAACAAACGGGAGGGACTAGAGTTGGAAACGGAAAACATTTGGGGGACTAAACCTTGAAGAAAATTTTTATAGGGACCAAACTTGAATGTTGGGTTATTTTCAGGGACCTATTACTTATTTAACCCTATATATATATATATATATATATATATATATATATATATATTGTTCTGGACTGGGCCCAGGTCTGCCCCTCAGTCGAGAAGGCCAACCTACTTGACATGAGATGGCCCAACAATGACCTCTTTACAAGACCACTGTCGGGCACATACGCGCCCCAACAACGTCGAGCACGTGCCACACCTTTACATGGTCGGGCTCAGCAGAGTTCGTCGAGCACAGGCATCGATCCCCCCGGACTCGCCTATCCTCGACGCTCATGTGCTCCTCCCCGCGAGGAGCCATCTCCGTCCACAAGCAAGTCCTCCCCTCGAGGACACGTCTCTCCCCGACACGCTAGACTCCTCCCCGCGAGGACACGTTCTCATGTAACCGCCCAACTCCCGATGGAATCGGTCTGCCCTAATTCCGAAGATCTAGGAACGGTTACCCCAGGGCGAAGACCACGTGCTGGTCTTCACTACGCCACGCAAGCCCTGGCAGTTACTTGGATTGGGCCTGGCAATCCAACCCAATGCAAGTAACCGTTGGCCCCGCGCTTTGGGCTCTCTATAAATACCCTCTCACTTGAGAGGGTCAGGTTACACACTCGCTTTCTTACTCATCTCTGTACTTGCTATTTCTCTAACAGTCACCTTACTTGAGCGTCGGAGTACCTTGCAAGTACACCCCCCCCCCCCCCCCCCCCCCGCCGTCTTTCAACTGCACCGGAGCTGAAGTCCAGACGACGTTGTTGGCCACAGAAACTGTCTGATCCAGGTACGATCAGTGGCGCCGTCTGTGGGAACTTTTGCTTCCCCGTTTTTCCTCCATTAAACCAAAGCAACTCTCATTCATCACCATTATGGTCGGCAATCCGTCCGCTACCAAAGCTCTGGACATCGTCCTCGCGCAACTCGAGAACAGGAACCACCGCGAAGACGCTGCTACCCTCCATATCGAAGAAGGCGACGTGAGAGATGGGCAGACCGCCTCCCCATACTCCCAAGACGTGGCTTACAACGCCGCCCACCAAGACGATCAGCAGGCCGTTTTTCAGTCAGTTGCTCCTCCACCCAATGCAGACGCGAGCACCGTGGCCCTGTTCACCTTGATCAATCAGACCAATCAACTGATCGCGCACCAGAATTGAAGCGCTGGAGCAAGGGCGGGCACGACGATCTTCCCCACGAAGACATCGCCGTCCACCGTCGCCTCGCCGTTCCCCTTCCCCGCGAAGGACTCCTTCAGACGAATCTCGAACCCCCTCGCCGGTACACGAGGGTCGTCGGCCACGTCTTGAGCGCCCCCAGCCGACGATCTCCCAGAAACGCCCTCGTTCCCCGCCTCGGAAGGAACCCAGGGCCTCCACCACTACCAAGAAGTCCAAGCAGACCGAGGAGAGGCCGAGACACCGCTCGAGGAATTCCCCTCCACGGCATCAGCGATCCCCTTCGGTGTCCCCGACAGGAAGTGACGACGACGACCAGAGGATCCCTCTGTCGTGGGAGATCATGAACGCCCCAATCCTCGCGGGCATGGAGAAACCTCCGCAGCTGGGAAACGATAACGGCCTATCCGACCCTGACGACCACGTCGAAAGTTTCGAAGCCATGCTCGACTTCAGAAACGTCAGGGGAGCTATCAAGTGCAGGCTTTTCCCCACCACCTTGAGGAAGGGTGCCATGACTTGGTTCAAAGGTCTGGCACCCGGGTCGATCACATCCTGGAAGCAACTGAGGCAACGCTTCACTAAACACTTTACCGCATCTCGTCGACATCCGAAGATGGAAGCTGCCCTAGAAAGTATCTTTCAGGGGAATAACGAATCTCTCCGGAACTACATTGAGAGATTTAACAGAGAAGCTGTAGAGGTCCATACGACCGACGACATGAAGAAATATTTGATCATCTACGGGCTACGTTTTGGATCTGACTTTGCCAAGTCAGTGGGCCTCCGCAGACCCCGCCGTCTCGAGGATCTCCTCCAACGGGCGCAGTCGTACATCGAGCTCGAGGAGTCGGAGGCGGCACAGATCGCCCTCGAATCGAGGCACAAAGAAGGCCCCCGCGACCACAAAGAAGAAGACTCCCCTCCCCGACGAGGAGGAGAAAGAAAGAGAGATAATTGCCCCCGAGAACCTCGTGAGCCACGCGGACCAGCTGGCCGGTTCACCGAGTACACCTCACTCAACGCTCCCCGCGCGCGTATCCTCTCCGAGTTCCAGAACTCAGAATTTGTGAAAGGAGGAGTCCGCTTTCCGAAGCCCACTGCCCCCAAATCAAACGTTGACAAGTCAAAATACTGTAGGTTCCACCGGAGTCACGGGCATGTGACGGAAGACTGCATCCATCTCAAAGATGCAATTGAAATTCTGATCAAGGAAGGGCACCTAAAGAAATACGCCCAGAAGAATGACACTCCTCGTCAAAGTTCCCGGGAAGCCCAGAACGTCGAGGAGACGACGCCTCCCCCCGACGAGAGTCGCCTTCAAGTCGCCCTCAGTGTCACCCGACCCGAAGATTTCTTTGTCCCCCCAATCATTGAAGGCCAAGAAGCAATTCGCAACATGTGGGCGACCTTCCCCCACGAGGACCCCGTCACTGCCCGTAGCACCTGGGAAAGCTTCCCCAGGGCGATGGTCATCTCCAGGGGAGGTCCAGAGAAATTGTCCGTCAGATCGATCAAGCAGAAATTTGACGAGTTGGAATCCGCAATGTCGGCGAAGGCAACCACTCTCGAGAAAGTGCGGGGAAACTCCAACCCTATCACCTTCTACCTTGAGGAACTCCCCGGGGGAGCGCCAAACGCCACTATTCCCCTTCTGGTCAGGGCGCAGATGGCTAACTTTGACGTTCGAAGGATCCTAGTCGGCCAGGGAAGTTCGGTCGACATCATGTATGCTCATCTGTTCGGAACCCTTCAGTTCGACGAAAGGCATCTGACCCCGTACGTCGGTTCGGATCTACAGGGGTTCAATGGAACCACCACCAGACCATGGGGTTACGTGGAGCTGATGGTTACATTCGGGCCCAAAGACACTGCCCGACAGGTGAAGATCCATTTCCTGGTGGTCGAATGCCCGTCCCTTTACAACTGCATCCTCGGGAGGACCACCCTGGCTGAACTTACGGCGGTACCATCAACGGTCCACCTCAAAATAAAGTATTACACGACCAGGGGACGAGTAGCGATGATGCACGGGGACATCGACGCGGCCAGAAGATGCTTCGACGCCGCCATCAAAGGCCTGAGTTCCATCGGCCCCAAACCCAAGACCGTGGCCAAACCACCCCAGGACGCCGAACAGGTACCTCTCTCGCGAGTCAACGCGGTCGAACTCGACAGCAGGTTCCCGGGCGAACCCGATGAAGATGGGGCAGAAGACCTCGACCTCCAGGCGGAGAACAACGGGCGGCCTCTTTACCCAACGTGCCCCATCCTAGACGGGGACTTTGAGCTCGTGGTCCTCGGGGACGATCCAGATCGTAACGTGAAGATTGGCACCGAGACCCCCAACCTGGCAAAGGAGCAGCTGAAGGCATGTCTGAGGGAGAACACTGATCTCTTCGCGTAGAGCGCATCCGAGATGCCTGGCCTCGACCCCGAGGTGGCTTGCCATCAGCTCGTAGTAGACCCGGCCGCTAGGGCCATAGCACAACGTAGGCATAAGCCGTCTCCCGAAAAAGCGGAGGCTGCTGAAAAAGCTGTAAAAGACCTCCTAGAGGAAAATTTTATTTCGGAGGCCAAATACACGACCTGGCTGTCCAAAGTTGTACTTGTTAAAAAGAATAATGGAAAATGGAGAATGTATGTTGATTATACTGATCTTAACCGGGCTTGCCCGAAAGACTGTTATCCCTTGCCTAACATCGACCAACTGGTCGACAATTCTGCAGGTTACAAACTACTATCCTTCAAGGACGCTTACTCGGGATACAATCAAATTCCCATAGACAAGGCCGACAAACAACACACGGTCTTCATGACCGCGTCGGGCAACTACTACTACAACGTAATGCCCTTCGGTCTGAAGAACGCCGGTGCGACCTACCAACGGATGATGAACAAGGTTTTCCGGGCTGAAATCGGCGACATGCTCGAGGTCTACATGGACGACATGATCGTCAAATCCGCAGAAGAAGTCGACCACGCCGCGCACCTCAAGAAGGTGTTCGACACGGCGAGGAGATGCCGCATGAGGTTTAACCCCGACAAGTGCACCTTCGACGTTCGGGCAGGTAAGTTCCTCAGATTTTACCTTACAGAACGAGGAATCGAGGCCAACCCTGAAAAATGTAGGGATTTTTCCGAGCTCCCTACACCGGACTCAAAGAAGTCGATACAATCATTAAACAGGATGATCACCGCCCTCTCCCGCTTCATCACCAAATCCGCACAGTACGCACTCCCATTTTTCAAACTTCTTCGATAAAAAGTGGAGTTTGAGTGGAGCGAGGAATGCGAGCAGGCGTTCGTCCACTTAAAACAAGTCCTATCACAACCCTCGGTCCTCTCGCGGCCTAAGAACGGGGAGACACTCTTCTTGTATCTTACAATCACGAGTGAAGCAGACAGCGCCGTCCTCATTCGGGAAACCCCGGACGGGCAGAAACCAGTTTACTTCACGAGCAAAGCCCTCCAAGGCCCCCGAGCTCAGATATCAGCAGATTGAGAAAGTCGCCCTGGGCCTCGTCACCGCGGCCAAGAGCCTACGCCACTACTTCCTCGCCCACACCATCGTCGTAAGTACCAAACAGCCTATAAGGCAGCTCCTCGAACGACCGGACATGGCGGGGAGGATGCTCAGGTGGTCACTCGAGCTCACCGAGTTTGACATCCAATACGAAGGGAGGAAAGCCCTGAAGGTACAGGTATTGGCCGACTTTGTAGCAGAGATGACCGTCCCGGAACCTTCGACCAACGGATCACAGAAATGGACGATCTATGTCGACGGAGCATCCAGCCTGAAGGGAAGCGGGGTGGGCATCATTCTCAAAAACGAGGAAGGCATCCTGATCGAGGTATCCCTCAAACTATCCTTCCCGACATCGAACAACCAAGCCGAATACGAGGCCTTCCTCGCAGGACTCCGGCTGGCCGAGGACCTCGGCGCCAAGGAGGTCAAACTTTTCACCGACTCACAGCTCGTGGCCTCGCAAGTCCGAGGAGAGTACCAAGCCAAGAACGACAGCCTCATAGAATACTTGGCCTTAGTAAAAGAAAAGATGAAAAAGTTCACCTCCGTGGAAGTAACTCACATCCCCCACGAGCACAATGCCTTGAGCAGATGTCTTGTCCAAACTGGCGAGCACAAAGAAGAAAGGCGGGAACAAATCCGTCATACAAGAAGTGCTTTCCCGCCCGAGCATCGACAAAACGGCCATGGTTTCGGACATCAACACCATCGGGGACAGCAATTGTTGGATGACCCCGGTATACGAATACCTCATGACGGGCAAACTGCCCGAAGATCCCAAAAAAGCAGGAATGGTCAAGAGGCGGGCATGCTCGTACACTATAGTCGAGGATAAACTATACCGGCGAGGGTTCTCTATTCCCCTCCTCAGATGTGTCGAGGAGACCAAGGTCCCCGACATACTCCAGGAGATCCATGAGGGAATCAATGCGCAGCACCTCGGCGGGCGATCGTTAGCCCGTAAGGCGCTTCGAGCAGGGTATTACTGGCCCACCATGCAACAGGACGCCAAGGAACACGTCAAGAAGTGCGACAGATGCCAATGACACGGGGACATGCACCTTGCTCCCCCCAACGAGCTCAGTCCATTGTCCTCCCCGTGGCCGTTTGCGTGGTGGAGAATGGATATCCTTGGACCTTTCGTCCAGGGGTCGTATCAAAAAAATACCTCATCGTCGGGGTAGACTACTTCACGAAGTGGATTGAGGCGGAAGCATTGGCCAAAATCACAGCCTTCAACATACTGTGTTTCTACAAAAGAAACATCCTCGCCTGATTCGGCGTGCCTCAAGCCATTGTCACCGACAACGGAACACAGTTCACCGACAGGAACTTCCAAGACTTTGTCACAAAACTAGGCACGAAGCAACATTTCACGTCGGTCGAGCACCCTCAAACGAACGGACATGCTGAGGTGGCGAACAGGGTAATCCTCCGAGGATTAAGACGTCAATAGGCGACGCCAAACAACGGTGGGTCGAGGAGCTACACAGCGTCCTCTGGGCCTACCGGACGACCCCACACTCCACAACAGGAGAGACCCCCTTTCGTCTGACCTATGGAACCGAATCGGTGATCCCCGTGGAGATCAGGGAACCCTCGACGAGGATAGAAGCCCCCCTCGACGGGGACGCGAACGACGAAGCCTTGAGGGAAGAGCTCGATTTTGTCGAGGAGATACGTTCGGGCGCTTCTCTCCGAGAAGCTTCGCTTAAGCAGAAAATAACACTACATTATAACGACAAAGTTATCAAACGTGATTTTCAGGTAGGCACCCTCGTCCTACGAAGGAACCAAAAAGAGTCGCGATAAGGCAAACTCGCCGCGAACTGGGAGGGCCCGTACCGCGTCCGCGCGAAAACGGGGACAGGAGCCTATTTCCTCAAAAATCTGCACGGGGAAGAACTTGCTCGACCGTGGAACGCTGAAAGGCTAAAACAATATTACAGTTAAGCGCTGCCCGCGACGCACTAGCACTGCGATTACGGGGATGCGCTATGGTACGAGCGCAACACCCCTAGACAGGACACGATGATCGAAGACTGCATTGTGTGTGCGCGAGGACTTCGATCTGACGGGGATACCTCAACCGAGCTCCGTCGTCGTTGTACCAATCAGGCAGAACACCCAGCTCGCGATGGGAAGTTCACGCCACGAAGCTAAGACCTCGACCGACCTCTTAGCCTCGTTGAAGGTCGGAATACATCTCCGACCACCTGACCAGCTCTCCACGCGGTCAGGGACTATCAAGGTCGAGCAATCCCAAAGTCTTTATTACTTAGACAGAAAAACAAAGTATAGAAGTCTTTAACACTTAGACAAAAAATAGTATAGCAAATGCATTAACATCACACACAATTAAAACCATGCAAACAATACCAGCAGATAAACAAAGGTACATTAAAACGGGCAGAAACCAAATGTACAAATATTACAATCAAAGGTCAAAAAGCCCCTGGCACGCAGGCCGGGCAGAAATATCACAATAAATAAAAATGGCTCAAAGGCCGAACAAAACAGGAAAGAGAATCCTACTCAGCGGCGGTCCCTTCAGGCTGCTCGGGATCATGGACCTCGTCGTCTCTCATCGGTTGCACGATCTGACCATCGACCACCTCGTAGTCGGGGTCAATCCCCTCGGTCGAAAGTTCGGGGTTGAGGACCCGAAGCTGCTCCACCGCGTTCTTGAAACCTATGCCTGCGACCGCGAGATTGTCTTCCTCGGCTTCCCGGAGTTTCGCTATCAGCGCTGCCCGCGAAGTCAGCAACCTATCCTCCTCGGTTTCCTCCTCAACGGGGCGGATAGCCTCCTCCAATTCAGCGTTCCTCGCCAGGAGTCAATCCCTTTCTTCCTCGACACCGGCAAGGCGTTTCCGCTCCTCTTCGGCACTCTTCAGCTTTTCCTCCAATTTCTGTTGAAGCTCGAGCTGGGCCTGGTTCTGGCTTTTGCAGTCAGTTAGCTCCTTACCCACCTTCTCCATTTCGGCCGAGATGGATTGAAAACGCTCTCGCAACCTGTTCAGCTTGCTTGTGGGGCACGCCTCGTCGTTCAGAACCAAGACGACCACGCAAACCCGCATCACGGCAGACACATCCTCCACCAGCATCCTTCGTCGAGAAGCCTTGTCGACGCTTAAGATGGCCTGAGTTTCGGGGCCACCCACGCACAGCGAATTGTTCCCCGTAAAGAAGTTCGGCCTTGTGTGACAAGGCGGGAGCACAAATTTCACGGCAGGGGGACTCTCGTGCTCGGTAAGGTCGACGTCCACCGTGTCTGCAATCCTTTGCCTCTTCGGAGAGCTTTGGGGGCTGAGAGAATCACTACCCTGGTGAGAGCCAGAGGAAACCCCAGGTGTCGGGGTGGGAGCGGGCTCCTGCACTCGGAGCTGATCGACGCGGCTCTTACCTCCTTTCTTCGCGGCACGGTCAGCCTTCAGCTTCTTGAAGCGCTCCTCAGCATTCGACATCTTTCCTGCAAAAATAAAAATAAACATGTCAGTAATCTGGAGGTCGAAGAAAGAGTAAGTCAAAGAGAATGGCACCACCTAGCAGCTCGAGAGCATCCTCATCGGAGAACGTCTCGTGGAGGGCCTTCATATTGATTAGACGACGTTTCGTCAACACCTGCCCGTCGTCCCCCCGGACGAATTCCTCGTCCATCGTCACGAACTTTCCCCTATTGAAACTGTTGACAAAGGCGACTATCTGCTCGTAGGCCAAGCGATCCCCCTCGTCGAGACGGCTAGGCCTGACTTTGTAGCTGTCTGTCCCATACTTGAAGTATTTTTCCGTCCAGAACAAGGGGAATCTCGGCTCGAGGACCTCCTCTGTTTGCCCGTCCACCTCACGGGAAACTCGACGGTACATCGAATTCACGGCTTCAAGAGTGATCGGCCTCACGATATAATACAGGTGTTTAAAGTCACGAACAAAATCCAAATAAGTATGGAACAAGCTGCTCACTTGCTTGAAAGACACCCAGCCGTGTCTACCATCGGAGGCCTGTCGCTGGAGGTGGAAGATGCGAAAGAAGAGAGTCACAGTTGCCCCGATTCGGAGGTATTTGCAGACGAGCTCGAAAGCTCGGATGAAAGCGAGGGAGTTGGGTGGAGTTGTGAAGGCGCCAGGCGCAACCAAACGAAAACAGCCTGTTGAAAATCTGTAAAGGGTAGACGCCACCCCGCCTTGTCGAACATGAACTCGTAAAGAGGAAACCTCATCCCTCGGTACGCCGAGCATATGCGATGGTGGGCTTGAGGTCGGAACACCTTCCACGACTTTGAGGAACCCACCACTTGATGCTCGACGGTACAAAAAATAGTGTCCTCGTCCTCGTCGACAAAATGGGAAGCAATGTTCAACGGCTCATCGCTGACCCACTCCTCGAGGGGACGTTCCTCGACCCTAGCGATTGGCGCCATTGGAGAGTCGGGTTGGTCGTCGACGTCCAAAGATCCCTCAGCCACGGGCAATACATCCATCTACCTAAAAAGCAGAAGGAAATGGTGAATTCGATGACCCGTATCAAATCCACCCCTCCACCGCTGATTAAGTGAAAGGGCGAGGATGGAATGTCGGGGAACATGAACCCACGACCATCCCCGATCCCACGGGGAGCGAGGTTGGGCGGGACCCCGAGGTATTCGACCATGTCCCCGAGATAAACTTCGGTTCCCCGGGGATCCCGTCCTTATTCCCCGGGACATTCAGCAAACGAACTAAGAAACATTCATCTCAGGACCCCGAGATATTCTTCATGTCCTCGGGGATTTCATCATCTTTCCCCGCGAGATTCAACGACTAAACTATGAAATTCCGCCGTTTTCGCCAGATATTTCACGAATTCCATGGGAACTTCACCTGTTCACCATAAGATTCGCCCTATAAATGCAAGAGAAAAGAGGAAAAAGAAGAAAGAAACTTACTTGAAATACATTTTTTGGGTTTCCAGCACGACGATCGTCGGCGGAGAACGGCGGAGAACGGTGGAAGGTAGCGGCGGAAGAACGGAGAAGAAGAGAGAGAGAGTCTGAGAGGAAAAGAGCAAAAGGTGCAAATGAAACGAGGTGAGGCCTATTTATAGGATCCTCACGGAATTCGAAGAGTCTAGACTACTAGAGTACACCACCCTAGCCTAGCCGCCCTAGGCAATGATGGCGTCTGACACGTGGCGTACATGCGACCGCTCGCTCCCCAACACGCGCGTCTCTCCATTTTCTCTAACACCAAATATCAAACTTCTCGCATCCCTGACAAGTCGACCATCCGTGAACTACCACGCTCGAGTCCGCCCCCGCTACTCTCTCCGACGATACGACCAGTGGATCCCGAACAAGTTCCCCTCTTCGCGGTCACGCGATTGATACTTCCCCGACACGCTTGTTGGCCCTTAAGTCATTGCTCTGACACTTCGGAGCAACGACTTGGGTGGCTCCTGTTCTGGACTGGGCCTGGGTCTGCTCCTCAGTCGAGAAGGCCCAACCCACTTGACATGAGATGGCCCAACAAGGACTTCTTTACAAGACCACTGTCGGGCACATACGCGCCCCAACAACGTCGGGCACGTGCCACACCTTTACATGGTCGGGCTCAGTAGAGTTCGTCGAGCACAGGCATCGATTCCCCCGGGCTCACCTATCCTCGACGCTCATGTGCTCCTCCCTGCGAAGAGCCATCTCCGTCCACAAGCAAGTCCTCCCCGCGAGGACACGTCTTTCCCCGACACGCTAGACTCATCCCCGCGAGGGCACGTTCTCATGTAACCGCCCCACTCCCGATGGAATCAGTCTGCCCTAATTCCGGAGATCTAGGAACGGTTACCCCAGGGCGAAGACCACGTGCTGGTCTTCACTACGCCACGTAAGCCCTGGCAGTTACTTGGATTGGGCCTGGCAATCCAGCCCAATGCAAGTAACCGTTGGCCCCGCGCTGGGGGCTCTCTATAAATACCCTCTCACTTGAGAGGGTCAGGTTACACACTCACTTTCTTACTCATCTCTGTACTTGCTATTTCTCTGACAGTCACCTTACTTGAGCGTCGGAGTACCTTGCAGGTACATCCCCCCCCCCCCCCCCCCCCGGCCGTCTTTCAACTGCACCGGAGCTGAAGTCCAGACGACGTTGTTGGCCACAAAAACTGTCTGATCCAGGTACGATTATATATATATATATATATAGGTTATGCTAATGCACACCCATGTAGGTGTGCATTAGCAACATACACCTTAGTGTATTTTTGTGTGGGGCCCACCAATTTTGGGTGGGACACTAAAAAGATGAAGAAAAAAAATAGAAAGAAAATAGATGTAGTATATTTTTGTGTAGGACCCACCAATTTTGGATGTATGTTAGCATTTTCATATATATATATATATATATATATATATATATATATATATATCAAAGTACCAATAAGGGAATCTGATTTCTAACTCTTATATATCATATATTGTCCAAATCAATAAGAAATAAGACAATATAACGTTGTTAGTTTGTGGTTTTCGACCATGTACTGAAACCCACTAAACCTTGTTTGGATGAGTCTTAGGAACAGATCCAAAAGATTATGATCACTCTCTTTTTAAAACATGTTATGAATCTCGAAAAGGTTCGCATAAATCAGCACTTCAACGTGGAACTGTGGTATAGAAGTGTTGAGTGCGATGTGTCCATCAGATTTTAAGGATTTAGCGTGTTTTGAATCCAGAGGTCAGCTAAACTAGAGATGCTTCGACAACACTATAGGAGTCTATCAGAGATTATAGTTATTAGCGTGAGGGATGGTTTGCAGTAGTTTAAACGTTAAAGACGCATGGAAGCAAATTAGAATATTTCGCGTAGGGGATAAGTGTCGATGTCTGCAAAGATAGTCGTTATTGACAGTTAACATTGTAATAGTATATAAGTCGGGTTCAGTTTATGTAACAGAGGTTGCAAGTTTTAATTATTATATATAGAATTAAAGTATCCAAGTCACAGAGAAAAATAGATTGTAAGACGATGTATGAGTTTGCGTCCTTTCTTTTATTTCTTTAAAAAACACAATGAATAAAAAAAACACAACCGTTTTCTGCATAAGTTAAAATTTCTTGCACAAAAGAGTCCCACCGGGTGTCCAACGTTAAAAAAAACCCTCCCAAAAACAATACTCTAAACGTAGAAGAACAACCAGTTGAACTGATGGTTGGTAATGCAGGAACTTCAACAACCATTGGAGTAACCCCTCCTGTCATAAAATGCATTTAACCTCGGACATGAAGTTAATTTAACCTCGATTATATAGGCGGGGTAACGAATGGGGTCATGAAAACCCTCCATTATACCCCTCGGTTTTAGAATAACTTAGGGGATAGTTGAAATGGTCATTGGTTCGATTCTCATCAATAACTTTTTTATATTTTCAAAACTATCGCCACATACCTCTCAGTTTATGGCCAAACCCTAGGGGAAAGATAAATTCTTTTTTTAAAATACTCATTACATTGTTTACATAGGATATTAATAAATTAATTTGTTTAAAAACTACATTTTTTACGTATAATATTACATTTCTTACACAAAATATTAAAGTAAAAATATATAACAAATTTTGAATCTCATTCATCGTCATCGTTGTCGATGAAGAACAAATGTTTTATATCTTAGAAAAGAACAAATGTTGGGGATCCTCATTTAATTTCATTGATTTTGGAAAAGATCAAATGTTGGATGCAATATATTTTTCTTGGCTTTTGCATTCATCTGTTTCTAATATAAAACAAAAGAAGGTTAGATAAATAAAACAAATATCAAGTTATATGATTATTTAAGAACAAAAACTTTGGACCCAAATAATTTTCTGCTCTTACAAACCATCCTAGAGAATTTTTCCCAAATAAAATAAACGCTTATTTAAGTTTCAAAGTTTTTATGTCAAATGTTTCATTATCAGTTAGGTTTAGGGTAACATGTCTGGGCAATAAAAAATTGAAAGTAACATGTCTTGTTTCCTTTTCAATTTTTTACAATTCACCATTTTTTCGTACTGCAATTGCTTGCAATTTACAACATATTTAGGAATAAATTTCTCAATGTTGCCAGTTGAGGAAAACAATAAATTATGGAGTGTTTTCTTTGATTGACAATGTAGGAAGGTTATTCCAAAAATACAACAACAACATCAACACCATTATGTTGGGCTGGATTGCAAGAGCAAAGAACATTGAATATTTTTTCTGTCTTGCAATTCATCCCAAAGTATGATGTATACAAGTTTAGAGTGGCTACATATAAGTTAGGTTTAACCGTTTAAGGTAAAATAATAAGTGATTTTATAGTACAATTATGATTATCTAATTTGTCGGTTATTAAAGATAACTGAAGGAATGGATCATTAATTTAAAAATATAAAATAAAATAAAACGAAAGACATCACTTTTATAGAAATAAAAATATAAATTGTTGTTGTTGGGATTCAAAGCATGTCCTGAATTATTTTTTCCCTCGGTTATATTTTGAAATTGAGGGAATATGTGGTATTTATATATTTTATTTTAAAACATGGAGCGCCTTGGCATTATACCTCGGTTTTTTGTTGGATGGGGTGAAAGCATTGTTATGAAATTTATCATTTGTAGTAGTGAGGGAAACAATTTCTACTTCAACCCCTCAAACAGTCCATACCCATGTGTCGCACCTCGAAAAATATCGATAAATACGACCCTCGCGGGAAAGGCCTGGAAGAAATTGTTCGACAGAGTCGCCACCGAACTTTATTTATCCCAAACGAGGGAAAGGAAAATATCGAGAAAACCTTTAAGAGATAAGAACATGGTCATCACAACCATATTCTGGGTTCGGGAGTCAGTTACGTAAGGGGAAGGTATTAGCACCCCCTCACGCCCGTTGTACTCAACGGGAACCTCTTAGTTCGATTTGTGATGAACGTTAGCTAAACGTATTTGTTTTCTTCTAAACGATATAAAGCGAAAAGGTACGATGAAAAGTTTCGATGCTAAAGGGGAAAATGGGTGGTTTTAGATTAGGGTGCTCGCCAAGGATTGGGGCCCTTATACCTACGTATGCTCATTCGGACGAGAATGAGGAATCAGAGCACTCGTAGTTTGACTACATGGAGGTTTGGATAGGAAAATAAAAGGTTGACGCAAGATTACGGAAAAAAGAAAAAGGTAGCTCGCCAAGGATTGGGGTCTTTGTGCCTACGTATCTTTATTCAGACGATAATGAAGAATTAGAGCGTTCGTAGTTCATGGAAATACGACTTGTTGGTTTGTGTGTTTTTTAGAGGTGTCAATTGTTCACACACGAGTAAGGGAACTCGCACCCAAACAATTGAAGAAAAGGATCGAAGACTCAATCTCCCTCCCTTTCACCTTGAAAAGAGTTTCAATAGTTGTTATGTGTTTTGAAATTTGATTGAGAAAATCCGCTTGATGTTGAATCAAGGGTTTGATTGTATTCGCGCTTGGTTTGTTTACGAGGCAAAAGGCACTCGACTTAAAAGTTTGAAGAAAATGCCACTTAACGTTGAATCAAAGGTTTGCGAAAAGGTGTGGATCGATCATAGTCCCTAAGGGTGCTCCTAGTAACGAAACCACGACAAAAAGTGTGAGTGTGTGCATTAGGTTGATGGCAATGCTAAAAAGCAATCGACTTACGAGGGTGTTTTGAAAAATGGCTCGACTACGAATCGAGAATTAGTTTGAAAATGACTTAGTTTATGCTAGTCCCTAGGGGTGCTCCTAGTAAACAAACCACAATCAAAGCAAAGCGAGTAAAGTGCGTACATCGAAAAGGGAGTGAGGTACATGTAAAGTACACGGGATTGTGAGAAATACAGGGTATCATTGTAAGGTAACCCAAGAGGAATTCGTGTGTGTGTGGGGTGTCCTAAACTAAGCCACAAACAAGAGTTCAGACAAATCTCCTTGCTAGGGTTTTTGTACAAGGTCCAAACTCTAAGTCTCAGAATAGTAACCAATAGTCCACCAATTAATCGTTTTTAGGGTGGCAATAGTTTTATAATGTTTTTTGTGTTTTTGAATAATATGATCAAGATATGAATAATGTGAATATGACAAGATAATATGAACAATATAATGAGCAAGGTAATATCAATAATATGAACAAGATATACTCACAGAAAAATAAAGCAAGAGTATATTGAGCAAAAATTAAAGTTAGTGGTTAATTGTTAATTTTTAATTGTCATTAATCGGATGAATTGCTTTTGAATCGGGTTCACTATAGCGCTAAAACATCATAGCACGATCTATGATGAAGATCATGCTATAGGAGGTCGCGCAAGAACGATGTTTGTGCTAAAACACAATGGAAAACGGTATGAAAATCGTTCTCAAAGAATCATGCCACACGAAAAGGAAAAGCGAACGGTCTCGTCTTAATCATAAACTTTTATTTATTAATCGAAGGTAACCTATCACGATCCTAAAGTATAGGAAATGATATCGATGATCATTCACTACAGATTTGAAATCATGAAGGTTAAAAAACCCCGATAACCAACGTCTATGATTCTAAATGTCATCGACCCAAAATTGAAAATCGAAATGACAATTGATATAAAATAAAATAAAATAAACAAAATGGAAAATGATAAATCAAGAACAAAACACAATATCATAATATAAGTATTTCTATTTTAAAAAGGAAAGAAAAAGATAAAAACTAGTATGAAATAATAAAATAGAATAAATGAAATGAAAACTAAAAAAAAAAGTGGGGGGTGCGCAGAAGCATGGAAGGTGTGAATATGTGGAATCCTTTGGGCTTCATGAGCCCATCATCCACTACAAAAAAAAAACTTAGTAAAAAGAAGGGTGGATGTACAAAAAAAAAGGGACACGGGCCATCAAGCCCAATCCACATATAACCAAACAACGCATTATCACTTAAAGCAAGGCATGATGGAAACAAAATCAAACATCAACAGCAATAACAAGCTTAGTGAAAACAACACCATCAGGTTTCCTCTAAAATAAAAAAGTGGATCCAAGGTCAGCATCCATTTTTACTCCTTAAAAAAAACCAAACACACACAACAACAAGTCATTTCATTTTTAAAAAGGAATACAATCACGCCATGAAACGAAATATGGAAGGAGAACACAATAAAACATCAATAGAATCCATCATCCTTTCAAAAACAAGTTTGCATCGGATCAAAAACAAATTGAATAACAAATTCATCCCAGTGAAATCTCTCCAACCTTCTTCGCTTTTTCTGTCTCAGTCTCACTAAGATAACGATTCCTCGTTCTCTGCTCACGTTCGATTCAAGCTTCAGGTTTGTGGGTTGGAAAATGTGTTTGGATTCTCTTTTTCTCGTCTTAATCTCTCTTTCTCCTTCTTCTATTCTTGAATCACGATTTGGGTTTGACTTGTGGTAGGTGTTGATGGGATTTGTGGTTTTGAGGTTGTGGGTTGAAGAACTGTTTTGTTGAAAGGATAAAGAAATGGTGGAGAGGATTTGAAGGTTGAGAGGTTTTTTCGTATGTTTGTCTTATGTATAGGTCAGTTTGATGGTGTGTTGCATTGTTAAAAGTTTTGGTTGTGAAAAGTTTGAGGCGGGATCATAAGGAAATTGTGGAATAGCAGCAAGTTGGTACATTGGCTTGTGATTGTGAATCATGTTGTTGATATTTTGGTAGTTTAATTTTGTGCAGGTTGTCAATTTGTACATGTCACGTTATGATTTTGTGCACGTTATGGCTTTTATTTTTGAATGGATTTTGAAACTTTTGTAACTTAAAATGGATGCATGGGTTTTGAAACAATATTGTCTTTAATATGGTAATTGGACTTTTTTTAGTAAAACATGAATCAATGCATCATCCCCTTTTTTTTAAAGTTTTTTTTTATATAATGTATGGTGTATGGATTTTGGGTAGAAAACAAAATAATTGAAAATGGATAGTTTGGTGTATAATGTGGATATATAAATGGGAATTGGATATTGACAAAAAAAAAAGTGGATTTGAAATTGGATATGTGGTCATGATATTGGGTTTTTAAAAAATGAGAATTGGATTAACAAATTGGATAATTGGAAACTAAACAAATGGTTTATGAACTAGAGAAAATGATGATGAAATGGGTATCAGAATGAATGTTTGAAAATTGGAAATGAAGAGAATTTGGAGAATGGGCAATGGACTTGAATCATGAAAATGAATTCTCAACCTAGAACCAAATATGCACACCTTGACTGATCTTTATCTAACACTGCACTCGAATCGGACACACTAAGGACCAAATCCCAACAGCCTTTGAATACCTCCTAAGAAAATGAATCAGGAAACCATATGGATCTTCAGATACATTAGAACTGTGAACCTTCTTGATCAAGAATCATGCCTTGAAATCAGAGAAATTGAGATATGAACTTCAAAATGTTGCACAAAACCCTAATTGAATCCTGATGATCCTTAGTTACTAAAGTATTTTACTTTGCATAGCCTGATACCCTGATTCATCCACAAACTGTCCTGACTTGGTGCAAAATCCTAATTGGAACCTCAGCCCCAAATCACTTTAATTACGCACACCCTGGCCTTGATCATGAAACAAATTCTTATTTGATCAAGATCAGGTCAAACCTGATGAACCTCAATCAATACCGCCTACACACACCTGACCGGATATCTTCAACTACAACTTGGGCTTAGATGAAAGCGACAACACATTTTTAGGTTTTTGAATGATTGGTTAGTAAGTGGAAATACAAATGAAAGTTATACACAAGTAGGACAAATTTGGGGTATGACACCGTGGTAGTCGAAGGATGCCTAGGTAGGAATGGCCCGAAAGTAGTGTTGGTCAATAGGAATCAAGATGGCGACGAAGTTGTTAGTAATGTCTAACAAAACAATTTTGGGGGAAGAATAACATAGCCAATGTGGTCGAACGGATCCTATAAGTATGAAATGTAATCTAAGATGGGGTGAATTAGATTAATTGGAATTATTGAAATTTTCTCGATTTGTGTTGTTAGAAATTATGTTCTTAATTTTTTCAGAACTGATGTAAAAGTAAAGATGTTGAAATATAAGTGCAAAAAGTAAATAACACAACGACATATCCTAGTTTCTATTTCCAAACAAGAATACTTCATTCCCCTCACATCCCGTGAGAGATTTCACCGTGTCAGATATGCTACAGCTGATCAACTTAACTCTCTTAACTATCTAACACAATCATAAAGGCACACCACCTTTTGCGTTTACAATATATAAGAAAAAGCACACCACTTTGACTTAAGTATAATGAACACTATCACTTAGTGGAGAATGCATAATTTTGAATAGGTAATGAAGATGATTTATATTTTGAATAAGTAATCGATTTTCCCTTCCAAGTAAACAATTCATAACGTATAATACTAAGTGCTCAGAACATTTAAGAACGAAACTTTAATGATGATGTAAAATTATGTGCATAAAGTTTCACTAAGTTTTTTACTCAAAGCATTTTAGATGAAAATCGAGAAAATTATGTATTTGAATTGTTAGGAAGAAGTGAAATTTGAAATCACAATCCATAGCTATTTATACTTGAATTATACCTTTTGGAAATAGTATAATATCATGAACCATTGCCATGATTGATAAATAAAGTTTGGAAATTGTTGGAATCATATTGAATATGAAAAGGTGCCACTGCTTCAGTGGTAATCGATTAACACATTATCGTAACCGATTAGAGCTGAAGCCAAAAAAGAATTTTCAAATTTTTTTGTAGTTGTAACCGATTAATGTTAACCGGTTATGGCTGCATTGATTTCCAAAAATACTGATTTTTTTCGTTCTTGTAACCGGTTAACACATTAGTGTAACCGGTTACAGCTGATTGAAAATCTTAAAATTAGTTTGTAACCACATGTTCTCAAAAGAATAAATTTCAAAATGTGTTTGTATGCTTAGATATGAAGGATGCAAGTTTGTTATGTATACTATGGTAATATATAAAGCTTAATTGTAACTTGATGAGTCCAAGCCCTTGAGGTTGGCATTAATTTTGGTAAAACTAACTTAGCAGAAAAATGTTGGACAAGATGTCCTGACATGATGAACTAACTGCAAGTTAAGTTGTTAGACAAGATGTCCTATCAGGAGGATTCGACATCTTTGTCTGTTACAGTTTTGGCATAACTGTATTTTGGTGACATGTGTGATTGGAATATGACTTGATTCCAGGTGGCATATGAGATTGTGGAATCAGAGATTCTGATTCTAAATGGAATATGTGGTTTCCTTGTAAGGAGACATTTTTGGTAACTTGGGATTTAAGAAAAGAATAGGTCGCAGATTCTTAGGAGTAGAATTGCTGCGCTTTTGAAGCCCAAGCCCCACTGTGTTTTCCAATATAAATAGGATGGTTTTAACCTAGTTTATTGGTTGAATATTGCAGCTGTTTAGAAGTATTAGGGTTTGTACTTTTGTGAGCCTCTCGTGTATTGTGTGAATACTAGAGAAGGACAGTTTATTGAGTTGTAATATTTTCAGTCACTGCTGTGATTGGAAGGGATTTGATAAGGGTCTCATACCTAGGAGTGTCTTAGGTAGAAATCTAGGAAGGGTAGTTTCTAGGTGCTAAGTTGTAAACGTTGGAGTTTAGCTTAGAATCAATTCTACTTAGTGATTTCATTCCTGGCTTGGTAGCCCCTAGACGTAGGTGTTGTTGATCACCGAACTGGGTTAACAATTTCTGTGTGTTGTTTTCGTTCTGCTATTTATTTATGTTCTTCCTTAATCCTTGTGAGAAGCAGATATCAAGTGTCACGACATCCTGTAACGCCCCGATTTTGATTATTCCATTATTCTTGAGTCTTTTGTTTTAATTGGGTGATAAATTATTTTATTTGTTAAATTGGTGTGTTAAATGTTATTTTACCATTTTTTAGAGTTTTCGGGGAAATTAGAATGGAGGGTATTTTAGACTTTTCTCAATTAATCATAAGTTAGAAATTTTGTGGAGTTAGAATTTTGTGAGAAAAATGAATTAATTGATTTAGTGGAAAATGAGAGAAAAGAAAATAGATAGAAAAGAGAAAGAAAAGAGAAATAGAGAGAAAAAGGAGAGAAAGAAAGAAGAGGAAGAGAAAAGAAGAGGAAAAGGGGAAAACCAAGAAAATCAACCTCTAGGAATCGATTTAATCGGGTAAGGGTGTGAAACATTGTTATCTTATCAATGTATAGTATTATGTATGATTGTGTATGTGTGTATTGGATTGGTTGTGGTGTTTTCATAGTTTTCCATTTTAGGTCGATAATGAGAAATCGATGTTTTCGCGGTTGGAAATCGACGAAAATGTGGAAGAATGTTTGTTTCCATGATTAGATTGAGTTCTGATGGATGTATGTTGTTTTGGGTTGAAAAATAGGGTTTTTGGGTTTTCAACAGCGCTGAAGGATTCTGAGTTTTCGCAGGTTCGCCTAGCGAACCAATCAGCGAAGGGTAGCGAAGGTTCGCTACGGGTATTCGCCTAGCGAAGGCATGAGCGAAGGTTCGCTAGAGTGTTCGCCTAGCGAACTTTGGGTGTTTTTGGCTCTGTTTGGTTCTGACTTGGTTCGCCGAGTGCTCGCCTAGCGAACTTTGTGTCTGTTTTTAGCTAACAGTTGGTTCGCTGGAACATTCGCCTAGCGAAGGAGCTAGCGAATGCTCGCGAGGGATGTTTGCCTAGCGAATGAGCTAGCGAATCCTCGCGAGGGAGGTTCGCCCAGCGAACAGTGCTGTTCGTGTAATTTTGTTTTCTGCACAACTTTTGATCTGTGGTTCGGTTTGAGGCGTGGTTTGATGCGTTAGAAAGCTTATGGAATGTTCTTTCTTAATATGATGAATTGGAAATTATTAGCCGATTAAATAAGTCGGAAAAGTCAGAAATAGTGTTATTTAGCGACTTTTGCCGTTTTGCATGTGTGTTTGACTGTGAATCATACAATAGTGCATTGATGTGAATGTATATAGATTGTATGTGATTGTATGAGATGAATGCATGTAGATATTGTGAATATGTATGCATTTCAAGAATTTCTTGAGTCATTATCATGTGTAGCATAATGATGTACATTCTTGTGTTGAGAGATTCTAATGAGAATCTGCTATAACATTGTGAGCCTCTCTTGGTGGAGGTGTGAGCAATCGGGTCGTGAGCCTTTCTCGGTGGAGGTGTGAGCGATGGTTGTAGACGATTGTGAGCCTCTCTTGGTGGAGGTGTGAGCAATCGGATTGTGAACCTCTCTTGGTGGAGGTGTGAGCAATCGGGTCGTGAGCCTCTCTCGGTGGAGGTGTGAGCGATCCATAAACACTGTGAGCCTCTCTTGGTGGAGGTGTGAGCGGTGGGTGAACATCATAGGCCCGACGGGGAGTTACTTTGGTAACGAGCGATGGTTCCAGCAGAAGTTCCTGAGTGAACTTGAGATGATTGAGTCGGTACCGCATTGCATTTGCATAGAGTCGTGAGTCGGTCTCTATGATTTGCATTTCTCATCTTTAAATGATGCATTGGTGAATAAATAGTTGTGTATGTTTATGTGGAATGATAAGAATTGTGAAAGTATGCCTGATGTGTATGCTTGGTTTTATATATATATGGATACATTGCGATGTATATGAGTGACTTGTGATGAATTGTGGTGAGAAGGTGAATTATGTGTAATTTTATGCTATTATATATAATTATATGCATTGTTATTATGATAATATTTCTCACCCTTCTGCTGTTTTATGATGCTCTATGAGGCATTGCAGAGTAGGTATGATGGTGGTCTTTTTGTGAAGCGTGTCTTCATTCTTTTGGTCGGTTGGCTCTGATATGTAGCACCGGGTAGCTAGGAGGGCTATGATTCTTTTGTGATACATTATATATGTATCTTGTTGATAAATGTTTATGTAAACATGAATTATGTTGGTGGATAATACTTGGCGATGTATATATGTGTATGTATATATATGAATTGGTTGTTATTCAATGTTTAGATCTTCCGCTTTTATTCTAAATATTGACATGTGGGTGTAAGGACTAAGTTCCTCTATTGCAAGTTACCCCACTGTTGCATATCAATTGTGGAGCAGGTGTTGTATGTTTAAATTTCGTAATTGATGTGACACGCCTCTTTTATACTATGTTTTAATCGTACTCTGACGAAATCTTTAATATGTGCCTAAATGATTATTTGGGGGTATAGAAAGGGGGTGTAACATAAAGTGGTATCAGAGCCAGAGTTGAGTTAGTTGTGTCTGTCTTGTTGTTGTATTGGTTGAACTGTTGTTTAACCTTGTTGTAAATTTTGGGACTGATCAGAATATGGCTGGTAGAAATGATAATGCGATGGCTGCTGCTTTGGAAGCAATGGCTAGGGCGGTGCAAGGTGCGCCGAATGTGAATGCTAATGATGAGTTCAGGAAGAATCAACCACCGGTTTTCAAAGGAAGATTTGATCCCGATGGTGCTCAACTTTGGTTAAAAGAGATTGAACGGATCTTCAGGGTCATGGACTGTGCGGAAGAGAATAAGGTGAGGCTTGGGTCTCACATGTTGAAGGAAGAAGCCGACGATTGGTGGGTCGGTATGCGTGAAGTTCTTGAGGTGGATGATGAAGAAGTAACTTGGGATTTATTCCGTACTGAATTCTTGAGGAAGTATTACCCTGAGAGTGTGAAGGGAAAGAAGGAGATGGAGTTTCTTGAACTAAAACAAGGTAGTATGTCGGTGGTGGACTATACTGCTAAGTTTGTGGAGTTGGTTCAATTCCATCCTCATTATGCCGCAATTACTGCTGAGTTCTCAAAGTGTATTAAATATGAGAATGGTTTACGTCCTGAGATTAAACAAGTTGTGGGGTGTCAAAGGATAAGAAGATTTTCGGATTTGACGGAATGTTGTAGAATCTTCGAGGAAGATAGCAAGGCTCGTTCTACACATTATAAAAGTTTGAATGAAAGGAAGGGAAAGCAACAAGCTAGAAGTGGACCTTATGTGACACCCGCTGATAAGGGCAAGCATAGGGGAAACTTTGAGAGGAGATCTGGAGGAGGAGTTTCTGGTCCCATTAAGTGCTACAAGTATGGTGAAATGGGTCATAAATCATTTGAGTGTGGGAAGACAGTGGCGAAATGTTCTAACTGTGGAGGCCTTGGGCATGCTACTACAGATTGTAGAAGGAATGTGGTGAAGTGCTATAACTGTGGGGAAATTGGTCACATTAGCCCAAAGTGTCTGAATCCGAAGAAAGCTCCATCCGGTGGGAAGGTATTTTCTCTATCAGGAACTCAGACTTCGAGTGCAGATCGTCTGATTCGAGGTACTTGCTTTATTAATAGTACACCTTTAGTTGCCATTATTGATACTGGAGCGACTCATTCGTTTATTTCGTCTGAGTGCGCAAAGCGTCTAAATCTTGTGTTGTCTCTGATGGATGGTAAGATGGTTATTGATACTCCAGCAATGGGGTCAGTAACTACGTCTTTGGTTTGTTTGATGTGTCCTTTGACCATTTATGGTAAAGACTTCGAGATGGATCTAGTGTGTTTGCCGTTGGAAGGATTGGATGTGGTCTTGGGTATGAATTGGTTGCAATTTAACCGAGTTCATATAGATTGTTATCATAAGTTAGTGAGGTTTCCTTCTTTGGAAGATGATGAATTTGAGAGTTTCCTATCCACTAAAGAGTTGAAGAAACTTTTAGCGGACGAAGCTCAATTGTTTGGCTTGTTTGCATCATTGTCGGTGGAGAGTCAAGTTGAGCTTGATGTGTTCCCAGTGGTGTGTGAATTTCCAGAAGTGTTTCCGGATGATATTACGGATGTACCGCCGGAAAGAGAAGTTGAATTTTCAATTGATCTAGTTCCGGGTACTAGACCGATTTCGATGGCACCGTATCGTATGTCGGCATCGGAATTGGTAGAATTGAAAAAGCAATTGAATGACTTGTTGGACAAGAAATTTGTAAGACCAAGTGTTTCTCCTTGGGGTGCTCCGGTATTGTTGGTAAAGAAGAAGGACGGGAGTATGCGGTTATGCATTGATTATCGACAGTTGAACAAAGTGACAATTAAGAACAAGTATCCGCTTCCAAGGATCGATGATTTGATGGACCAATTGGTTGGTGCAAATGTTTTTAGCAAGATTGATTTGAGATCAGGATACCACCAGATTCGTGTGATAGGAGAAGATATTCAAAAGACGGCATTTAGGACACGGTATGGTCATTACGAATATTCTGTGATGCCATTCGGGGTTTCTAACGCGTCGGGTGTGTTTATGGAATACATGAATCGTATTTTTCATGAACAGTTGGATCGTTTTGTGGTTGTGTTCATCGATGATATTTTGATTTACTCTAAGTCTCAAGAGGAGCATGAAGAGCATTTGAGGATTGTGTTGCAAATTTTGAAAGAGAAACAATTGTATGCTAAGTTGTCGAAATGTGAATTTTGGTTGTCGGAAGTAAGCTTCCTTGGACATGTTATTTCCGGTAGTGGTATTAGTGTT
The DNA here is from genome assembly GCA_022829125.1 of Lathyrus tuberosus. Lineage (NCBI taxonomy): Eukaryota > Viridiplantae > Streptophyta > Magnoliopsida > Fabales > Fabaceae > Lathyrus > Lathyrus tuberosus. Next base: position 632,213 of record JALAZF010000441.1, read on the forward strand.
GATCCATCCAAGATAGATGCGGTGATACAATGGGAGGTTCCTAGGTCGGTTACGGAGATTCGAAGCTTTTTAGGCTTGGCGGGTTATTATCGGAGGTTTATTGAGGGATTTTCGAAGTTGGCACTTCCTTTAACACAATTGACTTGTAAAGGAAAGGCTTTCATTTGGGATATTCATTGTGAAGAGAGTTTCAATGAGCTAAAGAGAAGGCTGACAACGACTCCGATCTTGATTTTGCCTAATCCTAATGAACCATTTGTAGTGTATTGTGATGCTTCATTGGTGGGTTTAGGTGGTGTTTTGATGCAAGATGGAAAAGTTGTGGCATATGCTTCTAGACAATTGAGAGTGCATGAAAAGAACTATCCTACGCATGACTTGGAGTTAGCGGCCGTGGTGTTTGTTTTGAAAATATGGAGGCATTACCTTTATGGTGCAAGATTTGAAGTTTTTAGCGATCACAAAAGCTTGAAATATTTATTTGATCAAAAAGAATTTAACATGAGACAAAGAAGGTGGTTAGAGCTTTTGAAGGATTATGATTTTGGTTTGAATTACCATCCGGGTAAGGCAAACGTGGTGGCCGATGCTTTGAGTCGGAAATCGTTACATATGTCCGCATTGATGATGAGAGAATGGGAACTTTTGGAGGATTTTAGAGACTTGAGTTTGGTTTGCGAAATGACGCCGCGAAGTGTGCGACTTGGTATGCTACATGTTACGAATGATTTTCTTGCAACGGTTAGTGAAAAGAAAAAGTTGGATTTGAAGTTTGTTGATTTGATGATGAATGAGAACGAGGATTTTAAGGTTGATAATTTTGGAGTTTTGAGATTCCGTGGTCGTATTTGTATTCCCGACGATGTGGAGTTGAAAAAGATGATTTTGGAGGAAGGACACCGAAGTAATTTAAGTATTCATCCGGGTGCGAATAAGATGTATCAAGATTTGAAGAAGATCTTTTGGTGGTCCGGTTTAAAGAGAGATGTTGCTCAATTTGTGTATGCGTGCTTAACTTGTCAAAAGTCTAAGGTGGAACATCAAAAGCCTAGTGGATTGATGCAACCGTTAGATATTCCAGAATGGAAATGGGATAGTATATCGATGGATTTCGTTACGGGATTGCCGAATACGCAAAGAGGTCATAATGCTATTTGGGTAATTGTTGATAGGCTTACTAAATCTACTCACTTTATTCCAATTGATATTAGTTATCCTTTGGAGAAGTTAGCCGAGATTTATGTTCTTGTGGTTGTGAAGTTACATGGAGTTCCTAAGAGTATTGTATCGGATCGAGATCCGAGATTTACATCGAGATTTTGGGTGAGTTTACAAGAGGCTTTGGGTTCTAAGCTAAGATTGAGTTTGGCTTATCATCCGCAAATGGACGGTCAAACCGAAAGGACGATTCAATCGTTGGAGGATTTATTGCGTGCTTGTGTACTCGAGCAGGGTGGTGCTTGGGATGGTTATTTGGCGTTGATTGAGTTCACTTACAATAACAGTTTTCATTCGAGTATAAGTATGGCACCATTTGAGGCTTTGTATGGTCGGAGATGTCGAACACCTTTGTGTTGGCATGAAATCGGCGAGAGGACGATAGTTGGACCGAAAATGGTACAACAAACGACGGAGAAAGTGAAGTTTATTCGGGAGAAGATGAAAGCTTCTCAAAGTAGACAAAAGAGCTATCATGACAAGAGAAGGAAAGATCTTGAATTTCAAGAAGGCGACCATGTGTTCTTGAGAGTTACACCGGTTACGGGTGTGGGTCGTGCTTTGAAGTCGAAGAAGTTGACTTCTCGTTTTATTGGTCCGTATCAGATTACTTCACGAGTTGGTGTTGTGGCTTACCGTGTGGCGTTGCCTCCGAACCTTTCGAATTTGCATGACGTATTCCATGTTTCGCAACTTCGGAAATATGTTCCGGGTCCGTCACATGTTATTCCTATGGACGAGGTAGAAGTGAGAGATAACCTTACGTTGGAAACTTTACCGGTTAGGATTTTGGACCGTGAAATTAAGAAACTAAGAGGCAAGGATATTGCGCTTGTGAAAGTAGCGTGGGGAGGCGCTGCGGAAGGCAATATGACTTGGGAACTAGAGAGTGGGATGCGAGAGTCGTATCCGGAGTTGTTTGAATCAGGTATTATTTTCGAGGACGAAAATTTCTAAAGTGGGGGAGAGTTGTAACGCCCCGATTTTGATTATTCCATTATTCTTGAGTCTTTTGTTTTAATTGGGTGATAAATTATTTTATTTGTTAAATTGGTGTGTTAAATGTTATTTTACCGTTTTTGAGAGTTTTCGGGAAAATTAGAATGGAGGGTATTTTAGACTTTTCTCAATTAATCATAAGTTAGAAATTTTGTGGAGTTAGAATTTTGTGAGAAAAATGAATTAATTAATTTAGTGGAAAATGAGAGAAAAGAAAATAGATAGAAAAGAGAAAGAAAAGAGAAATAGAGAGAAAAAGGAGAGAAAGAAAGAAGAGGAAGAGAAAAGAAGAGGAAAAGAGGAAAACCAAGAAAATCAACCTCTAGGAATCGATTTAATCGGGTAAGGGTGTGAAACATTGTTATCTTATCAATGTATAGTATTATGTATGATTGTGTATGTGTGTATTGGATTGGTTGTGGTGTTTTCATAGTTTTCCATTTTAGGTCGATAATGAGAAATCGATGTTTTCGCGGTTGGAAATCGACGAAAATGTGGAAGAATGCTTGTTGCCATGATTAGATTGAGTTCTGATGGATGTATGTTGTTTTGGGTTGAAAAATAGGGTTTTTGGGTTTTCAACAGCGCTGAAGGATTCTGAGTTTTCGCAGGTTCGCCTAGCGAACCAATCAGCGAAGGGTAGCGAAGGTTCGCTACGGGTATTCGCCTAGCGAAGGCATGAGCGAAGGTTCGCTAGAGTGTTCGCCTAGCGAACTTTGGGTGTTTTTGGCTCTGTTTGGTTCTGACTTGGTTCGCCGAGTGCTCGCCTAGCGAACTTTGTGTCTGTTTTTAGCTAACAGTTGGTTCGCTGGAACATTCGCCTAGCGAAGGAGCTAGCGAATGCTCGCGAGGGATGTTCGCCTAGCGAATGAGCTAGCGAATGCTCGCGAGGGAGGTTCGCCCAGCGAACAGTGCTGTTCGTGTAATTTTGTTTTCTGCACAACTTTTGATCTGTGGTTCGGTTTGAGGCGTGGTTTGATGCGTTAGAAAGCTTATGGAATGTTCTTTCTTAATATGATGAATTGGAAATTATTAGCCGATTAAATAAGTCGGAAAAGTCAGAAATAGTGTTATTTAGCGACTTTTGCCGTTTTGCATGTGTGTTTGACTGTGAATCATACAATAGTGCATTGATGTGAATGTATATAGATTGTATGTGATTGTATGAGATGAATGCATGTAGATATTGTGAATATGTATGCATTTCAAGAATGTCTTGAGTCATTATCATGTGTAGCATAATGATGTACATTCTTGTGTTGAGAGATTCTAATGAGAATCTGCTATAACATTGTGAGCCTCTCTTGGTGGAGGTGTGAGCAATCGGGTCGTGAGCCTCTCTCGGTGGAGGTGTGAGCGATGGTTGTAGACGATTGTGAGCCTCTCTTGGTGGAGGTGTGAGCAATCGGATTGTGAGCCTCTCTTGGTGGAGGTGTGAGCAATCGGGTCGTGAGCCTCTCTCGGTGGAGGTGTGAGCGATCCATAAACACTGTGAGCCTCTCTTGGTGGAGGTGTGAGCGGTGGGTGAACATCGTAGGCCCGACGGGGAGTTACTTTGGTAACGAGCGATGGTTCCAGCAGAAGTTCCTGAGTGAACTTGAGATGATTGAGTCGGTACCACATTGCATTTGTATAGAGTCGTGAGTCGGTCTCTATGATTTGCATTTCTCATCTTTAAATGATGCATTGGTGAATAAACAGTTATGTATGTTTATGTGGAATGATAAGAATTGTGAAAGTATGCCTGATGTGTATGCTTGGTTTTATATATATATATATGGATACATTGCGATGTATATGAGTGACTTGTGATGAATTGTGGTGAGAAGGTGAATTATGTGTAATTTTATGCTATTATATATAATTATATGCATTGTTATTATGATAATATTTCTCACCCTTCTGCTGTTTTATGATGCTCTATGAGGCATTGCAGAGTAGGTATGCTGGTGGTCTTTTTGTGAAGCGTGTCTTCATTCTTTTGGTCGGTTGGCTCTGATATGTAGCACCGGGTAGCTAGGAGGGCTATGATTCTTTTGTGATACATTATATATGTATCTTGTTGATAAATGTTTATGTAAACATGAATTATGTTGGTGGATAATACTTGGCGATGTATATATGTGTATGTATATATATGAATTGGTTGTTATTCAATATTTAGATCTTCCGCTTTTATTCTAAATATTGACATGTGGGTGTAAGGACTAAGTTCCTCTGTTGCAAGTTACCCCACTGTTGCATATCAATTGTGGAGCAGGTGTTGTATGTTTAAATTTCGTAATTGATGTGACACACCTCTTTTATACTATGTTTTAATCGTACTCTGACGAAATCTTTAATATGTGCCTAAATGATTATTTGGGGGTATAGAAAGGGGGTGTTACACATCCTGTCTGACATCTTAGTGATCTGCTTAACCAGAATCTCATAACTTGTACCTTATTTTTTAGATCAATCCAATGAAGTCCAATATCTTTTTGAAGATTGCTTGAATTCCAAGTCTTGTCACCATGGATTCTTGTGAACTTATAAATTTTTCCTTCTTTGGTAATGCATTTGATCTCGATATACTTGTCTTCATCAAAACATAAAACAATGTTGGAAGCTTGTCTTCATAATCTCCCCCTTTTTGATGATGACAACCATGACTTATTGAAATGTTTAAAGTTGGTGCTTGAGCAACACACTCCCCCTTAATATGATATCTCCCCATTAATAGATCAATGTTGTAATTTAATGTCTTTTGGATCTTGGATATGTTAGTAAACTACAACATACTCTTCTCCCCCTTTGTCATCATCAAAAAGAAGGGAAAATAACCAAATAAAGAGATGTGCATAGGAAATAACATAGAAGGATAAACAATCATACATATCCATATGTCAAAACAGAAGCAAACATGTCTTATCATTACAAATCATAATCAAAACATAAGTAAACATAATTAAGATTCAAAACATAACCATGAAACTAGTAAGGAAACATAAAGATAGACTAGGAAATAACATAAATATTTAACATAGAAATACACAAGACAAAACATATTAGCCATTCTAGTCACTTTCTTCCTCCGACTCCTTTTCACTTCCCTCTTGGTTTTGGTTGCGTTTAAGGTTGATTATCTCAATACAGATATAACGGAACTCTTGAGTGATAAAGTTTTCAATGTAGCAAAGTTTATCGTAAAGCATTTGATTGGTTGGACCTCATTCGGGTATTGGAGTAAATGAAGAAGTAGATGATGCAACCTGTTAATCTCATGTTCCTTGACATTCATTTTGAACCTTAATTCGCCACACAAATTAATTGAACAAAATTCTAAAATCTTAGTTATCAACCTTCATAAGGAAGACCACCGGAGAGCTTCTTTTGGTGAATCATATGATGCATGATAAGATAAGCCCAATTCACTTGCATTTTGTTCTTAACATCATAGACGATTTACATTTCAGTGTCATTTATTTGAGAATGGTTGGAGTGTTTTGGCATTAGTATATAACAAATGAAGTAGTGTAGCATTCAGTCACTTACCGATAGATTTGCTGAGTATAAAATTTGGCTGTTTGGAGCAGAGCCAACATTCCTTGCTCTCTTGTTGAAGATTGCCTGCTCAGTCAACCTACTTATACTAAAGTAGTATTTATTTTTCTCATAGCGAGGCCAATCACATTTAAAAACTTGACAAATTTTCTCACCCTCAAAAGAAACATCCAAGCATCTCCCAAAATCTTCCATAGATAGTATAATGTATATTCCTTTGATACACTATTTCACAATGTAGCCAGTTGCAATAGACAGATTACAATAAAAGGTTCGTACTAAATCATGAAAATAAGGACCAAACTATGAAATAAGTATTCCTAACCCTAGATCATTCAGCAACTCAGGGAAATAAAAACTAGAAGCGAGAAAAGATGATTGATTATCATATTTTGGAGTTGTCAGCGAACAATTTATGAATACAAGCATGAAATCAATCTTCTCTTTTGGAGAAGGAACCATTCTTCCCAAGCTCAAGTTGTCAGACCTGTTAGGTTCAAGACCAGTGCAGTCATCAATAACTTTTCCCTTGCCTTTATCCTTTCTTGATGGAACCATTTCAGGTTCTGAGTTAAAAATGAAAGTTTGATGTTTTTTGAGGTTTTGGTGAGAGGATGCGTGTTTGATGAAATGTTCAAGAGATGGGGTTGAGATTTATATAGGAGAAATTAATGGAGATTAAATGTATTTCATGGGGATTTGTTGAGAGGTGAGTGGAGCTTTTAATGGATAAGGTTTTCCAAGATAATGATGGAGGAAGAAGCTTGGCTAAGCATTAAAAGCAATTTTAAAAATTGATTTTTTTAACAGGTGTAACCGGTTAACATATACCTATAACTAGTTACAACAACGCGCCTCTTAAAAAATATTAAAATAAAAGTGAAGATTTTGACCTTGTAACCAATTACAGTCAGAATGTCACTAGTTACACTAAAAAAATTGAATTTTTTTATAGAAACAAGTATGAAGGAAGAACTACCAAACACATATACACATAATACCATGTTAAACACATATATGAAAACATATAAGATAGATCATCAAAGCTTTTAATTCACACAAGAAATTATGAATTAATATATAAGAAGAACAATAACCATGTACCTTGATATAAGTTTGAAGATGATGACATTATATATATGCAATGTTGACTTTGTGTTGAATTTAAACATCATTCTCATCTAATATCCAAAGCTCTCTTTGAATCTTATAAAATGGTTCCTTGGCTAACGCTTTTTGTGAAAATATGTGTCAATTGGCTATGTCGCGGTGAGAATCAGATACCATAGCTATTGAGTTAACTAGGCTCACAAATCTTAATTTACCACCGATCTTTAATTTATCCAAGGGAAGGGAAAAAGAACGAATAAACCCATAAGTATGCAATGCAAAGCAAAACAGAAGAGAATCTAAGGTTCGGGGGTTGGTTATACCTAGGGAAGGTGTTAGCATCCTAAGTATCTGTAGTACTCTATATGAACCTCTTATTTTATTGTGTTATTTATTATTTTGTCTGCTAACAGATTAAAAGGTAAATGGGGAGAGACCTAAGGTATTAGTCCTAAGTATGCTCGCCAAGACATCGCATCTCGTGCCTACGTATCTTGACCAAAAGAATCAGAGCATTCGTAGTTCCTCTCACTAATGGTAAACAAAGGTTGTTGGTTGGTTTTAGGAGAAGAGACAAGTTATCATCTTAAGGAGAATACTCAACTTAAGCCACCACAAACATGTGGAAGATGGATCTTTGCTTCACATTAAGAGAATGGCTCCAACTCGGATATAGAATCGACGAGTATGCCACACACCTCTCTCAAGTGGAAAAGAAATCAACATCTTTCTCAACTATGTCATGGGGTTGGTGAATTATATCTCGACTAAGGATGACTCATGTCTAATTCTCATGGGATAAAAGGGAACCTAATTGTAGGTTGTCTAAGTTAACATCCTAAGGGAACTAACCCAATGTTATCATGCAATGGCCAAAACCTAAGATCTAACCTGATTCAATTTATTGAAGACAAAGTTGAATCGAGAACCTAAGGGATCATGGAAATCAACAAAGCATATAGGCATGTCAAATTTTGAATACCTATCATAATTCATCAACAAGGAAAAACAATCAGATGCTCGGGAACACAATCACTGTAATTCTAATGACATCATAAATTCAATTACAATTCTATTAAAACTTTCAATCTAAATCTAATTAAGTGATAAATTTACGTTCTAAAGAATAAAATGCGATCGAAATTTATTTAAAAGGGCAAACAACATGTTAACTAGAAATCCCCAATAAATCTCAAAAATTAATCAAAGTCTAATTAGTAAAAGTGAAATGATCATAATTTAATAAACATTTAAATGACAAATAAAAGGTAAGGAAAAAATTCAAAAAAAACAAAACATTTGGGCTTATCCTAATCCAAGCCCATGACCTAAAAAGAGAGAGGTGATCCTAAATTGGGGTGTGTAGAAACCAAAACTAGTTGGACTTTCTCGAATTGAATTAAAGGTACTGATTCGATTTCGATGTCGCCACTTGCTGCTCTCCTTACGCGTGTGTATGCTTCTCTGTGAATAATGTTGATGCTGTGATGTGGGTGTTTTGAGATAAGGGGGTGTTGTGAAATTCTACCGTTGTCTGTGGATATTTGTGCGAGGTTTTTTTTTGTGTGTGACAATGGTTTCCATGTATGATTTCCTGATGTGTTCTTGATATCCCCTTTTTATAGCTAGAATGTATTGAATTCTGATTTTTAAACTTGAATGCTCCGGATTAAGTTGTCGAAACTTGTTTTAGAAAGAGACAAAGCTACTTGATGATGATTCTACTCTTGTATGCTATTTCCAAAATCTGATGGCAGTTGATTCTCACTTATTGTCATGTTTGGTTATGTGTGTCATTGTAATGAATTCTTTCCTTTTTTTCTTAACATGTTTGATCGTGTCTTGATAGCATGATGAATGAATTTCTTCTTTTACTTGATTATGTTTTGGGAATGTCTTGGAAGTGTTTAGTGAGGATTTTATCCATAACATCTCTAACTTCTTGCTTTGTCAATGATTCTGATGAGATGGGTTCTGCTACCACCATAAACTAGGGTTACTACCATAATTGAAAAAGATAAAATTGAACAAAATAACATAAGTTTAATATTCTGCATAAAAATTTAAGAGTTTCACACAACTCCTATAAATACAGGATATTACTGGACTAAGAAACTAATGGAAACTGGGCTAGGCCCACTTGGAGGAAAAAGAAAACTAAACTAAAAGAAAAAATACAAAATTTAATTCATAATATAATCCCTTTGCCAACTGGGCTTCTTAATCACTCGTATGGGCCTATCACTAATATCCTGCCCAAAAGTAACCTTGTCCTCAAGGTTGGAGTAATTTGTTAATGGGCTTGGTTCAAAGGGTGGTCCAGTCGGGTAAACCGGTTTTGGGTTTTCAAATTGGGGAAAAGGAAAAGGCTGTGGTTGGAAAACGTGACCCTTGTGGAAAAAGGAATCTGAAGGTTGCATAGGGGAAACAAGTGGAGAATACGTGGCTGGTGGAGGGAGGGCAGCAGGTATACGTTGGGAATCCAACAGCTGAGAGTGAGATTGGGTGGCATGTGAGATAATGGGAGTAGGTTGGAGTGATGCCTTGGGCAGTGTTTTTGTCAAATTGGCACATGGTTTTGTAGAGAAAGTGGGCGGTGGGTCAGACAAGTTGGTGGGGGCCACGCGGTTTGGAGAATTGATGGGCATGGGAGAAGTACTTGAAGTGGGTGGCTCAGATTTTGTGGAGTTCATTTTCAACGGCTGTGATGGCTTTGGAGGATCTAGAAGAGTCTGACCACTTTCCAAACCCTTCTTGTACTTGAGAGCATACCTTGCGTGTTTTATCTCTTCAAAAGCAAGAGGAGTTTCTGAGTCATAACCCATTTGTTATTTGTTGGTTTGTGTCAAAACCTTTGGTGTTGAGTTCACTTGAAAATTCTTCTCTCTCAAAGCAATATTTTCTAAGTCCTTCAGATATGAGTCCTACTTCTGTTTCTCTTTAAACGAACACACATCTTGTTCATCAGCGTCTAGGCTTGTTTCGGTGGTTGGGTCGTGTTCAGCTGGCTCCTCCGCCGGCATATTTACGGGTATAGGGACCAGATCAGCTTGAGGATCTTGACCATGGTAAGCTCGAAGCTGGGAAACGTGAAAGACTGGGTGGATGCGAGAGGAAGGCGGCAGTTGCAGTTCGTACGCGACAACACCCACACGACGCAAAACCTGAAAATGGCCGAAATATTGTTTTGAAAGCTTCTGAGATGTCCTTCTGTGGATGGACGTTTGCCGATACGGTTGCAGTCTTAGCAACACAAGATCTCCGACATCGAAGGTACAGTGTTTACGCTTCTTATTAGCTTATTCCTTCATGATCTTTTGGCTTCTGATGAGGTTGGTTTTTAACTTGTTAAGGATTTCTTGTCGTTGTTGCAGTGTGTCATCCAACAAAGGAAGTGTGGTGAATCCCTTAACATAGTCTTTTACTGCCGGAGGTTGTCGACCGTAGAGAGCTTTGAAAGGAGTCATCTGAATAGAGGAGTGCCAGCTTGAGTTATGCCAGAACTCGGCCAAATGGAGGTACTTGTACCAAAGTCTCGGATTGTCACTGGTGAAGCAACGCAGGTACGTCTCTAAACATTTGTTCATAACTTCAGTTTGGCCATCTGTTTCTGGGTGATAAGCGGTGCTGTATTTCAGGGTTGTGCCTTGCACTCGGAAAAGCTCTTTCTAAAAAGTGCTTAGAAAGATAGGATCACGATCAGAAACTATAGTCTTTGGGATTCCATGGAGTCTACAGATTTTGATGGAGAAACGCATCGCCAGATCTGAGGCAGAAAATTTGGATGGAAGCGCAATGAAGTGCGAGAACTTTGACACTCTATCGCAAACGACCCAAATGACGGTATGTCCAAATGATTTTGGTAGATGAGTAATGAAATCCATGGATAGGTCTTCCCAGACTTGGTTAGGTATTTCCAATGGTTGTAGTAAGCCCTGTTTTTTGGTTGGCATGTACTTGTTATGTTGACAAGAGGAGCAGCATTGGATGAACTTTTTTGTGTCGCTGTGCAAGCCAGGCCAACGAAAAGTTGTGGTGATGCGGGCTAAAGTTGGGCACAACCCTGAATGCCCTGCAGATGGAGCACAGTGATATTCTTTGAGGAGAGTAACTCGAAAGTCTAGGTTGTCAGGTACAAAAATTCTATCTTTGAAATAAAGAAGATCGTGTCTAAAGTTAAAAACAAGTTGCATCTTTGGGTCGGTGTCATACTTAGTGATGAGATCTTGATCGTTTTTATGTTTTGTGTAGTATTGCTGAAGCTGAGTGAGAAGAGTTAGAATAGGAGATGAAATGGCAAGCATCGGTGAGCTGTCCTCTGCGTGTCTTCGGCTCAATGCATCTGCAACATTGTTTGATTTACCAGGTTTATACGAAATCTCAAAACTGAATCCTTGCAATTTTGCAGCCCATTTCTGTTGTTCTGGAGTCTGTATTGTTTGTGTCAAGAGATTTTTAAGACTTTCCTGATCTGTAAAGATGTGAAAATGCTGACCAATGAGGTACTGACGCCATTTTTTTACAGTTTCGGTGATGGCGTACATTTCACGCACATAGACGGATGCAGCTTGGAGGCGAGGGCACAATTTCTTGCTGAAGAAGGCTAAGGGATGACCGTCTTGTGAAAGAACTGCTCCAACAGCGACAGCGGAAGCATCGGTCTCAACAACAAAGGGCTTGCTGAAGTTGGGAAGAGCCAGAACTGAAGTTCTCGTCATAATTTGCTTTAGATTTGTAAATGTTGTCTCAGCTTCTGTATTCCATGTAAATCTAGTGAAACACAATAACTCGGTGAGCGGAGCGGCGAGTGAGGCGTAGTGGCAGACAAACCGTCTATAAAAACTGGTGAGGCCCAAAAATCCCCTGAGCTGCGTGAGTGAGCGTGGCTTCAACCAATCAATAATTGCTTCAATTTTTGTTGGATCAGGGGTGACTCCATTAAAAGAGATAACATGACCTAGATAATCCACTTTAGGAACTGTAAAAACACACTTAGACAGTTTTGCAGCAAAGTGATTTGAAGCAAGTAAGTCTAAAATCAAAGTTAAGTGAAGTAAATGGCCAGAATAAGAAGTGCTATATATCAAAATATCGTAAAAAAAAAACAAGGACAAACTAGCGTAAATAAGGTCGTAACAAGTCATTCATTGCTGATTGAAAAGTACTAGGAGCATTAGTTAAACCAAAAGGCATTACTAAAAACTCGTAGTGCCCATCAAAAGTTCTGAATACTGTTTTGTGTGTGTCCTCTGGTACAACCCTGATTTGATGGTAGCCTGACCTTAGGTCAATCTTTCTAAACAAAGAAGCAGAACCCAGCTCATCAAAGAGCTCATCGATGGTAGGTATAGGAAAACAGTCACGAATGGTGACAGCATTTAAGGCTCGGTAATCGACATAAAATCTCCATGAGCCGTATTTTGTTCGGACCAGTAAAATGGGTGATGAGTAAGGACTAGTGCTAGGTTTGATAATGCCCTCTGATAGCATTTCATGGATAATATTGGTCATTGCTTCCTTTTGAGAATGGGGATAGCGGTATGGTTTCACATTGATGGGTGAAGTGTTTGGAGTGAGAGGAATTTTATGGTCGTGAAGTCTACTTGGAGGTAGGCCATGTGGTGTGTGGAAAATGGATGGGTAGGATTTGATGAGGGCGGCAATCTCTGGTGGAGTGTTGGTGGGGAGGCTATTAAAGTTTGAGGAGGTAAAAGGTGGTGTGGGATGAGTTGCAGGTTGATAAAGTAGAAGGTGCATGGATGCTACAGAGTCTATATGTAAAAGGTGACGAATTTGAGTGAAAGTGGATGGAATTGGGGAGTTATTTGAGTCACCTTTAATGCAAATTTGCTTGTCTTCATAGGTGAAAGAAATCTGTGGTATTGAAAAATCAGCAGTCAGTGGCCCAAGTGTGCGCAGCCATTCTATCCCTAACACGACATTAGCTCCCTCTATGGGAATTAGATAGAATGGTATAAAAAAATGGTCTTGTAGGGTGATTGGGACTTGAGAGCATAGGCCTGAACAAGTTAATTTGGAACCATTTCTAACCATAACTGAAAAATTTGAAATGGGAGTGATAGGGATTTTGAGGTGGCTTGCGATTCATGGCTGAAGGATGTTGTGAGTGCTACCGGTGTCAATGAGAATAGTTACAATCAATCCGTCTAGTATCCCTTTGAACTTTAATGTTTGAGGAGAAAAATGACCGTTAACAGCCTGTGGTGACAGCTGGAAATATGTTTCAACTTTTTCCGCACCCGTAGTTGCATCTTCCACGGAAGGTGGATAGTCACTAGTCTCTTCCTCAACAACTAGGGATGAATCCTCATCAACCATAAGTAGCAAAAATTTTCCTGATGCACATTTGTGGCCTGGTATGAACTTTTCGTCGCAATTGAAACATAAACCCTGTGCGCGACGTTCTGCTTGTTGTGCTGGAGTGATCCGTCGAATTGGAAATCGACTTGTATTGTGGGAGGGATTGGGTGTAGTTGGTGGTTTAGCAGCAGAAGTAGTGGGCGGTTGATTTGATGGTTGTTTAGGGTAGGTGGGGTGGGTAATAGTGTTTGAGTTGGGCATGTAAGGATTTTTCAGTTTTGGTTTAGAATCCTTAATCTTGGCTTCAATGAGTTTAGCCAAACCAATGGCATGGGAAATAGATTGGGGCCGCTGAACAGCAAGTTCATTACGAATTTCTGGAAGTAAACCAGAAATAAAACAATTCAAAATAGCTTCTGGTGGTAATCCAATTACCCTGTTCCCCAACTTCTCAAAATTAGCCTGATATGCTGAAACACTGCCATGCTGTCTAAGTTTAAATAATTGAGCTTGGTGATTTTCATATGTCGAGGGACCAAAACGTAATTCAACCGCTCTAGAGAATGCTTCCCAAGTTGTAAGTTCGTTACTTTGATACATCCACTTATACCAGCCAAGGGCTTCGCCCTTCATGTAAAAAGAAGCCATAGGTAATCGATTTTCCATGGGAATGTTATAAAAAGTAAAAAAACTGGTCAGCTTGAAATAGCCATTCCAAGACATCAGTACCGTCAAAAGTGTTTAGTTCGATTTTCGGAGTACGAAAAACTGGTGGTTGGGCATTAGTGTGGGGGTTTAGCTGAGAGAAAGGGAAGGGTTGTGGGAAAGGGTTGCTGTATTGAAAAAAAGGGTGGTGTTGCTGTTGTGGGATGGTGTTGTTGTGTAAAAGGGAGGAATAAAGAGGTGGAGGTTCGGTGAGTATGTGTGGAGGTTGTGTATATTGTGGTGGAAAGGGGTTTGTGAAAGTTGGTATATAATGCTGAAATGCAGAGTTAGTTGAGTGTAAGCTAGAAATTGGGGGTGTGAAGGTAGGTGGTGGTGGTGGTGGTGGTGTATATAGTTGGCTACTAGTGAGTGCGAAGCTGATGTAAGGTGTAGACTTAGTTAGGGGTAGCGTAGGTATACCTGATGTGGATCTGGATGTTGCTGTAGATGTAGATCTGGGTGTAGAGGTAGGTGTAGAGATGGTTGTTGAAATAGATCCAGATCTGGCTGTCATCGCTGCAAACTATTGTGTCATCAAGGCTGTTAGAGCTGCAAAGTTGTTATTCATGGCTGTCTCCAAATTTTTGTGGTTAGTATTGATTTGACCAAGTTGTAATGCAACAGCTTGGTTATTAGCTTCCATGGTAGATTCCAAATTTTCATGGGTTGAGATGAGATCTTCAATACGCTGGTTGGTAGCTTGAAGAGTATCATCTAGGTCTTTAGGTGTAGGGTTTGTGAGTTTTGGAGGCATTGAGGAAGAAGATGAAAGCACCAAATAATAAGATGGGTTCTGCTACTACCATAAACTAGGGTTACTACCAGAATTGAAAAAGATAAAATTGAACAAAATAACATAAGTTTAATATTCTGCATAAAAATTTAAGAGTTTCACACAACTCCTATAAATACAGGATATTACTGGACTAAGAAACTAATGCAAACTGGGCTAGGCCCACTTGGAGGAAAAAGAAAACTAAGCCAAAAGAAAAAATACATAATTTAATTCATAATATAATCCCTTTGCCAACTTGGCTTCTTAATCACTCCTATGGGTTTATCAGATTCCGTCACTGCATCTTGTATCATGCTTGAGATGCTAAAAACAATGTTTTTCATTTTCATTTGTGTATGACCACTGCCATCCCGTTTTGCCAAATTGAAACAAGTATTTCTTTCCTTATATCAATCCAATGAGTATGCTCTTCTATTCCTATCTCCATCTTAATGTTGTTATGTTCTTAACACCATTTTTTTTCTATTTTTTCATGTGTTTGGAGATGATGATTTTGGCATGAGGACTTTGGAATTTAGGGGAAACGCTTGGATGAAGAAGTTGGTCGTGAAGAAACTTCATGGCGTAGCGGCTAGCCTACTAAAGTTGTTTGGGCATTGGCAAGTGATTTGTGTGAGGAAACCATAACATGAAGAACTTGATGAGTGCTTGGTCGTGGCATAAAGACAAAGATGCCAAGGGCTTTTGGAAGCAACTACTTGTTAGAATTAGGCTTTGTTTTATGTAGTTTCTTGAGAATCTTTGGACTTGGCGCTTTAAATCCTTGTATCAAGTGTATTGTGATTAATTTTGGAACTTTCATGTTTTTTGACAATGCTTCTTTGTACTTGACAGTTCTAGGTGACAATACTTCTTTGTATTTTGTGAATCTTCTTTGTACTCGACAATGCTTGAGTTTCTTTTCGGAATCATTACTTTGTAGTGCTTGTATTTTGTTAATGTTCACCTTGTAGTTCATAACTCAAGAATGGTTTTAACTAACTTGAACATGGCTTGACCACACTTGAATACTTGGTTACAGATTGAAATGAAACTTTTGAAACATGCCTTCTATGGCTCACAAATCAAACGTGACTTGAAACATATCACAAAACTTGAATTTAAGTCATGGTACAAATGATCTTGAACACTTCTTGAAATTATTATGGGACATGGCCTACAATCATCTAGAATCATTTTGAAATATGACTTAAAATCAACTTTAAGTAACTCTTTTTCCAAGAAATCCATTTAAATGCACCTTTCAGCCAAACCTTGACAACCGTGATTGAATTGAACTCATGGACCCATTTGTAACAACCTTCAAATTAAACTTTAATTCCACTCCTTCATCCACAAATAACTTGTATTACAAGAAATAAGCAAATCAAAGAAATGATGTCTTGAACATAATGAATCTTTTAAAAGAGTTCTTGGTGAAAGAAGCTTGTCATGCAACCCTAATTCATGTTCTGGGGAATCTCTGAGGAAAATGAACAGTAGAAAACCATATGGCCTTTTGAATCAGAATCCATTGGTCACGCTCTGCAATGCTTGACTGTGAGAATCTACACTTGAAAATATTGTACCTGCACAAACTGGTTAGTTATGATAAGCACGCATACAAGATCTCATGATCTAATTCTCAGAAGATCACAACCAAAGGCCAGATGATCTTACAGAGAGAAAACTGAGAAAGGTAGAACAAATTTGGGGCATGACAAATGAGATGCGTGATATTCCATGCAGACGATGCGAAACGAAAAACAGAATCTTAGGGTCAAAAATTAGAGTATGACAGGCTATGTGTATCAACAAATGTAACTTCAACATCTCAATTGATCACGTGATCTCGTAGAAAATGATGTTGTATGTCTATGTGTTTATTTTTTGATTGCATGATTAGATTTTTTTTGTTATGTTGATAGCATTTGTATTGTCACACTTCAATGCAATGCATCCCAGGATTACACCACAGTTGCAAAGTTATTGCTTAAACCATATAATTTGTGCACAACAACTTCCCGCTGCAATATATTATGCTTCAGCTATACTAAGAGCAATGCATGCTTGCTTTTTACAGGACCATAATACTAAAGCATTTCCAAGGATATGTCATGTCCCGATTGTGATTTTCCGCATTTTTTTGCAGCCTACATAATCTAATTCATAATTGCCTTTAGGATACCATAGCCCAAAATTTGTTTTTCCTTTAAGATACTTCATGATTCGTTTCATGGAGGCAAGATGAGATTCCTTTGATTTGCTTGAAAACTAGCACAAAGACAAACACTAAACATAATGTCAGGACGGTTTGCTGTCAAATAAAGTAAAGAGTCAATCATACCTCAATATTTTTTATATTAATCGGAATACCAGATTTGTCTTGATCTACATATGTTCTGGAACCCATTGGAGTAGCTATTTCTTTGCAATTGTCCATATCGAACCTTTTCAACAATTCTTTGCAATACTTCGATTGGTTGATGAAGAAGTCATTATTTAACTGCTTAATTTGAAGTCCAAGAAAATAGTTTATCTTACCCATCATGGACATCTCGAATTCTCATTTCATCATCATTGAAAATTCCTCACATAGGTATTTGTTTGTTGATCCGAATATCACATCTTCAACGTAAGTTTGAACCAATAAAGTATGATATTTAATTTTCTTAATGAATAATGTAGTATCAACCTTACCCTTTTCAAATTCTCTTTCATAAATAAAGTTGCTAAGTCTATCATACCATGCCCTTGGTGCTTGATTCAAGCCATAAAGAGCTTTTCTCAACTTGTAGAAATGTGAAGGATTCTTGAAGTATTCAAAACTGGGAGGTTGTTTGACATAGACTTCCTCATTAATATATCCATTTAAGAAGGCAATCTTGATATCCATTTGGAATAACTAAAAATTTAATGAATAAGTATAAGCAAGTAATAAGTGAATAGCTTTTAACCTTGCAATAGAAGAAAAAATTTCTTCAAAGTCGATTCCATCTTTTTTATTATATCCTTGGGTCACCAATCTTGCCTTGTTTCGAACAATTATACCATTCTCATCAATTTTTTCTTAAACACTCATTTGGTACCAATGATGTGTTTACCACTTGCCCTAGGAACAAGTTCCCAAACTCAGTTTCTTTCGAATTGATTTTATTCCTCTCGCATGGCAAGTATCCATTGGTCATCTTCTAAGGCTTCATTAATCTTTGAGGTTTTATTTGAGAAACAAATTCCATATTCAAGCAAGCATCTCTAAGATTTAGTATTATTGAAACTCCTTTACTAATGTCACTAATAACTTTGTCTATTGCGTGATCGCGATGGATTCTCCATCATTGAGGAAGGTCACTTTGATTTTGCTCTTGTGGAATTCCTCTTTGTGTTCCAATTGATCAACCTTGTTATTTTTATCAATTTATTCCATAGGTACTTCTAAAATATCATCATCTGTGAGTGTAACTTTCCGTTAGATGTATTTTGTATGATGTTAAAACTAGGATACTTTAGCGTTTATGTATATTGGACGGTATCCCCTAAGTCTTAATGTGCCTCTTAGCATTAGGAAGCATAAAAACATTTTGGAAATGATTTAGAAAATGTTAGAAATTATTCTACATGAAAAAAAATGTGTTTTTATGCAAGTCATAGGCTTATGTGTCGACACATATGGTGTATAGGTCGACGGTTGTTGTTAAGTTTTTAAGTATGTAGCTTATGTTTATGCATGTGTCGATACATGCAGTATACAGGTCGACATATAGAAGAAAATTTTCTTCTATGAGTCAACACATGCATTATATTGGTCGACACATGTCGATGAGTTTTAAAGCTTGTAGCCTCTGTTTGATGTGCCTACTGTGGAAAGATTTCAGGTCGACATTTAAAAGAAAATTTTCTTCTATGAGTCGACACATGCATCGAATAGGTCAGCACATGACTTACATAGGTCGGCTCACACACACATACACATACTTCATACATGCATCTTTTTAAGATATGAAACCACATATACACAAAGAGTTATTTTCATCTTAAATACATGTTTTATGCATACACACAAACAAATTACACATAATCATTCTTTATTTGAGTGTCGTCTTAAATCAAGTTGATAACGTCCAATTTAGGTTGTTGAATTGTAAATTGGGTTTAGAATCTTTGGGGGGGGGGGGGGTTCAAATAAGAAAATCAAGCTGGGGTTTTTCTTCAAGATCAATTAGGAATTTGAATATTTTGGACAAGATTATGCAATATGGATTCGATTTAGTGAAATTTTGAAGAACGGGGTGTCTTGCAAAGGAGTAACGTAAAACGGTGAATCTAAGGTGACAATAATTCACAATTTGGATTCAATCGAATTAAAGCTTTGAAGAACGGAGTTTCTTGTAAAGGATTAGCGGGAAATGGTGAATCAAATTTGTATTGTTGAGTGAGTTGATCAAGCTCAGATCAAGGGATGAGAAAGTGTTATAATCAACATCAAACATAGGGTTTGTGATGTTGTATTGCTATATTTCTCTTGTAAAGCTACATTTGCAAAGTAGGATTGATTATCTCAATTCGAGTTCGAATTGAGGATAGACGTACCCATAGCAAGGTCAATTGGGGAACTGTCTAAACAAATCCTTGTGTACTCATTATCTCTATGTTTTTTACTTTTCATTTGTAAATGGTTGAATTCGTTGATTGTGCGATCAATAAGTTTGGTTAAACTTTTTTATAACCTTTTGAAAAAGGTTTTCTTGAGTTGATCACAATCTATTAGATTGTGGTTGGATTTTCAAATCAATAAAACCATACAAAAATCTAAACGAAATTAATTGCACACAAGGTGTTCGATAAATTGCCTCAATTACGTTTTTGTGTATTTTATCATTGGAAATAGACTTTAATTTTTGTGTAGCATTCAAGTGATTGTTGTTAAAAATATATTAATTAATTTGTTTATCATTATCATCAATTGGTTTTCATATACGCATATCCGAACTTTTCGATAGCGGTTTGGTGTAGCTGATTCAATTCGGGTTACTTCTGCTAGCCGTTAAAATTTTCAAAATAGTTTTTTATAAAGATTTTTTAACTTAGGATCTATTCAACCCCCCCCCCCCCCCCCCACACACACACACACTCTAGATAAGTTCCCTTCATCTAACATCATCATCATCATCACAAACAATTATATCCTCCTTAGAGGGGTTAGTTTCATCAAAAGATACATGCATTGATTCTTCAAAAGTTAAAGTTCTTTTATTATAAATTTTATCATCCTTATCTGAGAAAGACAAACCAAGAAAAATACCTTCGTCGGATTTTTCATCGAACTTACCAATATTGTCTTTGTCGTTGTTGAGGACAAAGCACTTACATCCAAATATATGAAAGTGAGCATTGTTTGTCTTTCTTCCCCTAAAGAGTTCATATGGAGACTTTTTTTAAATTGGCCTTACGATAACTCGGTTTCTTACATAACATATCGTGCTTACCGCATCCGCTGAAAAATACTTTGGTAGATTTTAGTCACTTAGCATGGTTCTTGCAAGTTCAACTAGAGATCTATTTTTCCTTTCAACCACTTCATTTTGTTGAGGAGACCTTGGTGCTGAAAAATTATGAAAGATAATATTTTCTTCACAAAATACTTCAAATGATGCATTTTGGAACTCTCCACCATGGTCACTTCTTATTGATGTAATCTTTAATGATTTTTTTTTATTTTGTACTTGTTTTGCATACTTCTTAAATGCCTTGAAAGCGTCACTTTTCTGCACTAAAAAAAGTGTTCAAAAAAATCTAGAAAAATCATCGACAATAACTAAGGCAGATACATTACCTCCAAAGCTTTTTGTTCTTTATGGACCAAACAAGACCATGTGCAACAATTGAAGTGGCCTTGTAGTTGTTACCACATTCTTTGTCTTGAAAATTGATTTGGTTTGTTTTCCTTTAGACATGCATCACATAACTAATCTTTGACAAATTTTATGTTTAGTAAACCAATGACCATGAGATCATGTTTGACTAATTTGTTTAAATATTCCATGTGAATATAGGCTACTCTTGTTGTACCAGAACTGTAACACCCCCAATCTATATCCCCAATTAATTAAAGCAATAACAGATAATCAGAGTAGAATTA
Organism: Lathyrus tuberosus; assembly: GCA_022829125.1. NCBI lineage: Eukaryota > Viridiplantae > Streptophyta > Magnoliopsida > Fabales > Fabaceae > Lathyrus > Lathyrus tuberosus. Next base: position 653,023 of record JALAZF010000441.1, read on the forward strand.
AAACATTCATGGCATAGACGGAGCGTCACATCAAAATGAAGAAATATAATAACCTGCTCATAAAGATATGCAACAATTAGGTAGCAACATAAACAGAGGAACTCGGTTCCTAACACCCACAATTCAGATACAAAATAAAAGCAGAAAATCTGCAACTGAAATCTCATATATATAAACATAAAAGTTTGTCTGTCTTATATAGAGTCATACATGTCAAATCCAAAAAGATATATATACATAATGTCACATAACGATCTCCTCGACTATCCGGTGCTACATATCAGAGCCGACCGACAAAAGAATGAAGACAAATTCTTCACAAAATGATCTCCAGCATCTAATCTGCAATGCCTCATAGAGCATTCAAAACAGCAGAAGGGTGAGAAACACAATTATAATATAGTTGCATACCATTTTGTAATAACAGGAAATACGCACACAACAACATTCTCACCACAACATATTCCATAATTCAAACACAAGACAACACGATTCTTATCTCATACATCCATCACAAAAGCATATCAATCATGCTCAATACATTTATCACCAATATGTGTATATATCAACTCATCAATTCCATTCACAAATCCCACACATAATCAATCCATTTATGACTTATGCAAATGCACAGAGACCGACACAACGACTTTATGCAATGCAATGTAGTACCGTTCCATCCATCATCTCATTATTAATTCACTCAGGAATTATTGGAATCATCGCTTGTTACTTAGTGTAACTCCCCATCGGGCAAACGATGTTCCCCGTCGCTTTAGGTCCTCTTTGTATAAGGCACACGACATTTATGGATCGCTTTCGGTCCTCTTTGTATAAGGCACACGATCCGATCGCTTTCGGTCCTCTTTGTATAAGGCACACGATCGTCCATAACATCGCTTTTGGTCCTCTTTGTATAAGGCACACGACCGTTACAGCAGATCCCCTGGGAAATCATTTTGTCGCTCACACCCACTAGGGCACACGACATCACAAGAATGCATATCATGATACTTGGCATACAAAGACTCATGACAATCAAATGCATACACATATACAGCCATGTAAACCATTCCAACATCCATAATCATGCATATACAATCAAACATAACACAATGCATTTATTTACCATAAGGCCGCAAAACATCATCACATACATTCACATCATATAACAGCACACAAGCTATACGTTATAGATCAAAAGCGTATCGCATGTTAACACATCAATTACACACAATTACGACAGTAAAAGTCGACAAAATGACACATTTCCAAATTCCCGACACAATTAAATCGGCCAACCATCCCTAAACCATTTCTATAAGAAAGAACATCTCATTAGCTTTCCAATGCATCCGACCTCGCCTCGATACGAGTTACGGATCAAAAGTTATGAAGGAAACAAAACGGAACAATCTGTCATATTCGCTATGCGAAGCTCCTAGCGAGCATTCGCTTTCCTCATTCGCCGTGCGAAGCTCCAGCGGACCCTGGCAGAAGAAAAAGGGCACAAAGTTCGCTTTGCAAACTACTGGCGAACATTCGCCTACCCATTCACACTGCGAAGTGTAACACCCATTTTAATTATTTAGTCATCTTGTATTAATCTTTAAGTGTGTCCTTGTTTGGGAGAGTGTTTGAGTGCGTTTACTTGTTGACCTTGGCTTAGAAGGTAGATTATTGGAATAAAACATTAGACTAATAATAATAGAGACATAATTAAATAATAATCCTAATTTCATTAATAATAGAAATATTATTATTATTATTATTATTATTATTATTATTATTTGGAATTAATTAAAATAAGGAATTAAGGGGTTAAGAGAGGTTTAGGGAATTAAGAGAACAGTTTCACGTTTAACGAAAAGAGAAAGAACAAGTGCTAGGGCTTGAACCATCTTCCCCAATTTGTCAATTTTACTGCAGAATTCGAGGTAAGGGGGGAAACTGTTAAATATTGGTGATTTACTCATGATAGGGTAGTGGGAATTCCTTAATCCCGTAGGTTTTCATATCCATGATTGTGTTGTGATGAATTTTAGAGTATGTTTGATTTAATTCTGAATTCGTACATGTGTTGATATGTATTCTCTGAATTCCTTGTTGATAATACTGTGGTGTTTGAATCTGATCTGGTATGTGGTGTGTTGTTCCTATTTTGGAAGAATGATTCAAAGTATTGGATCCATAATTGATGTAGTAATCATAGGATGCAAGTGAAATAAGAAGAATTGAACCTAAAATCAAAGTAGAAGAGATTATAGGACTGGTTGAGAGTGAACAAGTGAGGAAAATGCAGCAGAGAGCAGAAAGATGAGCTCTCTGGTCGTTCGCATATGAGATCTGGCCGTACACGTAACGAGGGAGGACGTACGCGTATGTGAACAAGGAAGAGGGAGCCTTACGCGTAAGAGAAGTGGGAAAGGAGGGAATTGCACGGCCCTCTGCCCGTACGCGTATGGTTTGCGTATGCTTGGCAGGGCAATACGCGTATGGAGTAGCCGTACGCGTATGGGGATCTGAAAATGAGATTTTCTTGGAAAGAGAGCCTCTGCTCGTACGCGTATGATAATGGGTAGTACGCGTAGGGTAGAGTAGGGAAGGGCGAGCAATACGCGTATCAGATGGTGCCTTACGCGTATGGATGAGCGAGAAAATGAGTCAAACGCGTATGACCTGGGTCAGTACGCGTATGGACTGGCAGTGTGCAGAATTTTACCGTTTAGCGATTTCTTTCCCGTTCTCTCATCGGTTTTGATTTCTAATGGTTTGAGAGGTTGAGGGTAGAAGTCAGTTGCTGAGGAATAATAATTTGGTGATGAAAATAATAAGTTTAATAATTTTAAATTAATTAATTAATCAATAGTTGATGTATGTTGTGTGACTTAATTGTATGGTGTTGAATATTGGTGTTTAATTCTGGTGTCATCAGGAGGATCGTGAACATGTATCTATGTGGTAATATACATGTGTTTTATATGCATTTGGTGTCATGCATTTCATGGTGATTGGTGGGATAGATCGTTGCTCAGGAGGAGTGTATGCGATTCATCCGTACTCCTATGTGGAGAATGGTGAGGGATAGATCATTGCCAAATAGAGGTGTATGTGATCTATCCGGGGTTCGATTGAATGAACCAATGAGTCGGTACCGCATTGCATGTGTTGAGTTGCATACATTATTGATAATGGGCAGTAGGCCGTGTTTGATGTTTGATGATGCTTGTGTATGATGACTACCTGTTGATCATGTTTTTATTCACCTATAATATTTGAACATGAATTCTCACCCCTTTGTTGTTGTTGTGTCTGTGCTTCTTCGGAAGTACAGATAATCCAGGTACTTAGGTAGCTTGGATATTAGTGTTGCTGATCGAGTCTGTAGGAGTGCTATGATACGTAACACGGGATGTCGGGATATCTTTATAGTTGCTTTTTGGTGTTATTACATTCTTTGTTACGTATTCCATTCTGTTGAATTATTTTATGGAGAACCTTGTTGTAAGGAACTATTGGTGTATTTGGGCAGTAGGCCGTGAATTTGAAACCAAATGATTATTTCCGCTGATTCTTTATTCAACTTAATACAATAAAGAGTTATATTTGTTTTGATGATGTGGCATTCCACTTTTTGGTGAAAACTCTGATTTATTTTTAATATGTTGTATTTTAATTTAAAATGGGAAAGTGGGGGTTTACAATTGGTATAAGAGCAGGTCGGTTCGTCCGGCCAGGTGTTATAGTTGAGTCCGTCCTTAGAATAGGAGTTGATTTTGTGTTCTGACCTTGTAATGATTGTTGTCCAGTATGGCAGGAAGGAATGATGCTGCTCTTGCTGCTGCTATGCAAGCCATGGCACAAGCTGTAGAGAATGCCAACCAGGGTGGAGGTGCTCAGTTTCGTGACTTAGCACAGTTTCAGAGCAACAAGCCGCCTACATATGAGGGAGGTATCTTGAACCCAGAGGCTGCACAGAAATGGATGAAGGCTGTGGAGAAGATCTTCAGGACCATGGAGTGCAGTGATGCTCAGGAGGTACGGTTTGGTACTCATATGCTGGAAGAAGAGGCTGAGGCTTGGTGGGACAACAGTCGTCAGAGATTGAAAGCTGCAGGTACTGAGATTACTTGGGCTGTGTTTCAAGCTGAGTTTCTGGAAAAGTATTTTCCGGAAGACATCCGTAGTGCGAAAGAGGTGGAATTTTTGGAGCTGAAGCAGGGTGATAAGACCGTTGCTGAGTATGCTGCTAAGTTTGAGGAGCCGGTTCAGTATTGTGCTCATTACAATACTGAAGAAGCTATGACTTCGAAGTGTTTGAAATTTGAGAATGGGCTGCGTCCCGAGATCAAATTGGGTATTGCTTGTCAGAAGATAAGAAACTATCCAGAGCTGGTAAGCAGAAGCAGAATTTATGATAATGACAACAGAGCCATGATTGCTCATTACAAAGCTGTGAATGAGAAGAAAAATAAGCAGAGATTTGGAGGGACTCCTTACAGTGCTCCAGCTGATAAGGGGAAACAGAAAACTGATGTGGGAAAGAAGCCAAAGGAGAAGGGAGCAGGTACTGATACCCTCAAGTGCTTCAGATGTGGTGGCGCGGGTCACCGTGCTAACGACTGTCAGAAAGAGGTGAAGAAGTGTTTCAAGTGTGGCAAGGCAGGTCATGTTATAGCTGATTGCCGAGCCACTATGCCTACTTGTTATAATTGTGGAGAGAAGGGTCACATCAGCACTCACTGTGAGAAGCCGAAGAAGTCTCAGGCGTCTCAAACTAGTGGGAAGGTGTTTGCCTTGGTGGGAGCCCAATCCACTGAGGAGGAGCGTTCCGTCAAAGGTACTTGCTTTATTAAGTATGTTCCTTTGATTGCTATCATTGACACGGGTGCAACACACTCGTTTATTTCTGTTGACTGTGTGAAGAGATTAGGGATTGTGTCGTCTACTCTAGAGCAGAGGATGACGATTGACACTCCATCTATTAGTTCCGTGGTTACTTCTTTGGTGTGTTTGAAGTGTCCGCTGACCGTGTTTGGTAGAGATTTCAGAGTGGACTTGATTTGTTTGCCACTCGGTAATCTTGACGTTATTTTGGGAATGAACTGGTTGGAGTTCAACCGGGTGTATATTGATTGCTTCAGGAAGACGTTACTGTTTCTTATTCCTGAAGAGGAAGCATTAGCATATTCGCTATCTAGCAAGGAGTTGAGGGCGTTGTTGGAAGATGAAGCGAAGCTGTTTGCAGTATTTGCCTCGTTATCTGTTGAGAGCAAGACTTCAGTTAATAAATTGCCAGTAGTTAAGGAATTTCCTGAAGTGTTTCTAGATGACATCACAGAGTTGCCTCCGACAAGGGAAGTTGAGTTCGCTATTGATCTTGTACCCGGTACCAGACCTATCTCTATGGCACCGTACAGGATGTCTGCATCAGAGTTGGCAGAGTTGAAATCTCAGGTCAGGGAATTTCTCGATAAGAAGTTTATCAGACCAAGTGTGTCGCCGTGGGGAGCTCCAGTGTTGTTGGTGAAGAAGAAGGATGGTAGTATGAGTCTGTGCATTGACTACCGTCAGTTGAATAAAGTAACCATTAAGAATAAGTATCCACTTCCTAGGATTGATGACTTAATGGATCAGCTGGTTGGAGCTCGTGTTTTCAGCAAAATTAATCTGAGGTCGGGTTACCATTAGATTAGAGTAAAGGAAGGTGATATTCAGAAGACTGCCTTCAGAACTCGCTCGGACATTACGAATATACGGTGATGCCTTTCGGAGTGTCTAATGCGCCAGGTGTATTTATGGAATATATGAATCGTATTTTCCATTCTTATCTGGACCAGTTTATTGTGGTATTTATTGATGATATACTGATTTATTCTAAGTCTGGCGAAGAGCATGCAGGTCACTTGAGAATTGCATTGCAGGTGTTGAAAGATAATAAATTGTTTGCAAAGTTCTCGAAGTGTGAATTTTGGTTGAAGACCGTGAGTTTCTTGGGTCATGTGATTTCTGGTGATGGTATAGCGGTGGATCCCTCTAAAGTAAGTGCAGTACTTCAGTGGGAAACTCCGAAGACCGCAACGGAGATTAGAAGCTTTTTGGGTTTGGCAGGTTACTATATAAGATTCATTGAAGGGTTTTCTAAATTGGCGTTGTCGTTGACTCAGTTAACCAGGAAGAATCAAGCTTTTGTCTAGGATGCTGCTTGTGAGGAAAGTTTTGAGGAACTAAAGAAGAAGTTAACGACAGCACCAGTGTTGATTTTACCAAGTCCAAATGATTATTTCGTAGTGTATTGTGATGCGTCTAAGATGGGATTAGGCGGTGTGTTGATGCAAGGTGGCAAGGTAGTGGCTTATGCTTCAAGACAGTTAAGGGTGCATGAGAGGAACTATCCTACTCATGATCTCGAATTAGCTGCAGTGGTGTTCGTGTTAAAAATTTGGAGACATTATTTGTATGGATCGAGATTTGAAGTGTTTAGTGATCACAAGAGTTTGAAGTATTTGTTCGATCAGAAGGAATTAAATATGAGGCAAAGAAGATGGTTAGAATTCCTGAAAGACTATGACTTTCATTTGAGTTACCATCCGGGAAAAGCTAATGTTGTGGCAGATGCTCTGAGTCGGAAGACAATTCATATGTCTGCGTTAATGGTGAAGGAAATGGAATTGATTGAACAGTTCAGAGATTTGAGCATGGTTTGTGAAACTACACCAGGAAGTATCAGATTGGGTATGCTGAAAGTGAATAATGACTTTTTGGATGTGATTAAGGACAATCAGAAATTGGATGTGAAATTAGTAGACTTGGTGCCTACAGAAGGAGATAATCCTGATAGTGACTTTAAAGTGGATAATGTTGGTGTGCTGAGATTCCGGGGCAGAATTTGTGTACCGGATAATGAGGAATTGAAAAAGGCAATCTTAGAGGAAAGTCATCGGAGTAGCTTGAGTATTCATCCGGGAGCTACAAAGATGTACCATGATTTGAAGAAGTTGTTTTGGTGGTCCGGTATGAAGAGGGACATAGCTTAGTTTGTCTATGCTTGTTTGACATGTCAGAAGTCAAAAGTGGAACATCAGAAACCTTCTGGATTAATGCAACCGTTGGAAATCCCTGGGTGGAAATGGGACAGTATTGCGATGGATTTTGTAACTGGTTTGCCAAATATGGCGAGGGGCTTTGATGCTATTTGGGTAGTGGTAGATCGACTTACGAAGTCCGCATATTTTATACCAATTAACATCAGTTTTCCGTTGTCGAAGCTGGCAGAGATTTGTTTCAGGATAATTGTGAAGTTGCATGGTGTTCCGTCGAGCATAGTGTCGGATAGAGATCCGAGGTTTACTTCAGAATTTTGGAGGAGTCTGCAGGAAGCCTTGGGTTCTAAGTTGAAGTTGAGCTCGGCTTATCATCCACAGACTGATGGTCAGTCAGAGAGGACCATCCAGTCGTTGGAGGATTTGCTGAGAGCATGTGTATTGGAAAAAGGTGGTGCGTGGGATACTCATTTGCCATTGATTGAGTTCACATATAATAACAGTCACCATTCTAGCATCGGAATGGCACCTTTTGAAGCTTTGTATGGACGGAAGTGTAGAACACCTCTGTGTTGGTATGAGACAGGTGAGAATGTGGTGCTTGGACCAGAGATTGTGCAACAAACTACGGAGACAATTCAAATGATCCATGAAAAGATGAAAGCGTCTCAGAGTAGACAGAAAAGTTACCATGATAATCGAAGGAAGGAATTGGAATTCAGTGAAGGTGATCACGTGTTCCTAAGAGTTAACCCAGTGACCGGTGTGGGTCGTGCTTTGAAATCTAAGAAGTTGGATCCTAAGTTTATTGGATCGTATCAAATCTTGCAGAGAATTGGTGCAGTTGCTTATAGAGTGGCATTGTCACCGGAGCTTTCGAACTTGCATGATGTGTTTCATGTGTCACAACTTCGGAAGTATGTTTCAGATCCGTCTCATGTGATTCAGAGAGACGAAGTTCAGATCAGGGAGAATCTTATTGTTGAGACGATGCCGTTGAGGATCGATGATCGCAAGATGAAACAGCTCAGAGGAAAGGAGATACCTCTGGTGAGAGTGGTTTGGGGAGGTGCTGCAGGAGGCAGTGTGACCTGGGAATTGGAAAGCAGGATGCGAGAGTCGTATCCAGATTTATTTCCATCAGGTAATTTTCGAGGACGAAAATAATTTAAGTGGGGGAGAGTTGTAACACCCATTTTAATTATTTAGTCATCTTGTATTAATCTTTAAGTGTGTCCTTGTTTGGGAGAGTGTTTGAGTGCGTTTACTTGTTGACCTTGGCTTAGAAGGTAGATTATTGGAATAAAACCTTAGACTAATAATAATAGAGACATAATTAAATAATAATCCTAATTTCATTAATAATAGAATTATTATTATTATTATTATTATTATTATTATTATTATTATTTGGAATTAATTAAAATAAGGAATTAAGGGATTAAGAGAGGTTTAGGGAATTAAGAGAACAGTTTCACGTTTAACGAAAAGAGAGAACAAAGGAGAAGAGAAAGAACAAGTGCTAGGGCTTGAACCATCTTCCCCAATTTGTCAATTTTGCTGCAGAATTTGAGGTAAGGGGGGGGGGGGAACTGTTAAATATTGGTGATTTACTCATGATAGGGTAGTGGGAATTCCTTAATCCCGTAGGGTTTCATATCCATAATTGTGTTGTGATGAATTGTAGAGTATGTCTGATTTAATTCTGAATTCGTACATGTGTTGATATGTATTCTCTGAATTTCTTGTTGATAATACTGTGGTGTTTGAATCTGATCTGGTATGTGGTGTGTTGTTCCTATTTTGGAAGAATGATTCGAAGTATTGGATCCATAATTGATGTAGTAATCATAGGATGCAAGTGAAAGAAGAAGAATTGAACCTAAAATCAAAGTAGAAGAGATTATAGGACTGGTTGAGTGAACAAGTGAGGAAAACGCAGCAGAGAGCAGAAAGATGAGCTCTCTGGTCGTTCGCGTATGAGATCTGGCCGTACGCGTAACGAGGTAGGCCGTACGCGTATGAGAACAAGGAGGAGGGAGCCTTACGCGTAAGAGAAGTGGGAAAGGAGGGAATTGCACGGCCCTCTGTCCGTACGCGTATGGTTTGCGTATGCTTGGCAGGGCAATACGCGTATGGAGTAGCCGTACGCGTATGGGGATCTGAAAATGAGATTTTCTTGGAAAGATAGCCTCTGCTCGTACGCGTATGATAATGAGTAGTACGCGTAGGGTAGAGTAGGGAAGGGCGAGCAATACGCGTATCAGATGGAGCCTTACGCGTATGGATGAGCGAGAAAATGAGCCATACGCGTATGACCTGGGTCAGTACGCGTATGGACTGACAGTGTCCAGAATTTTACCGTTTAGCGATTTCTTTCCCGTTCTCGCACCGGTTTCGATTTCTAATGGTTTGAGAGGTTGAGGGTAGAAGTCAGTTGCTGAGGAATAATAATTTGGTGATGAAAATAATAAGTTTAATAATTTTAAATTAATTAATTAATCAATAGTTGATGTATGTTGTGTGACGTAATTGTATGGTGTTGAATATTGGTGTTTAATTCTGGTGTGATCAGGAGGATCGTGAACATGTATTTGTGTGGTAATATACATGTGTTTTATATGCATTTGGTGTCATGCATTTCATGGTGATTGGTGGGATGGATCGTTGCTCAGGAGGAGTGTATGCGATTCATCCGTACTCATATGTGGAGAATGGTGAGGGATAGATTATTGCCAAGTAGAGGTGTATGTGATCTATCTGGGGTTCGATTGAATGAACCAATGAGTCGGTACCGCATTGCATGTGTTGAGATGCATACATTGTTGATAATGGGCAGTAGGCTATGTTTGATGTTTGATGATGCTTGTGTATGATGACTACCTGTTGATCATGTGTTTATTCACCTATAATATTTGAACATGAATTCTCACCCTTTTGCTGTTGTTGTGTCTGTGCTTCTTCGGAAGTACAGATAATCCAGGTACTTAGGTAGCTTGGATATTGGTGTTGCTGATCGAGTCTGTAGGAGTGCTCTGATACGTAACACGGGATGTCGGGATATCTTTATAGTTGCTTTTTGGTGTTATTACATTCTTTGTTACGTATTCCATTCTGTTGAATTATTTTATGGAGAACCTTGTTGTAAGGAACTATTGGTGTATTTGGGCAGTAGGCCGTGAATTTGAAACCAAATGATTATTTCCGCTGATTCTTTATTCAACTTAATACAATAAAGAGTTATATTTGTTTTGATGATGTGGCATTCCACTTTTTGGTGAAAACTCTGATTTATTTTTAATATGTTGTATTTTAATTTAAAATGGGAAAGTGGGGTGTTACACGAAGCCCTGGCGAGCCTTCACTTTCCTCTTCGCTGCTGTTCGCAATGCGAACCTGCGAATTCTGGGATTCGCAGCAGCACTGTTACTCACCCCAAATGAACATTTTCCCCACCAAAACACTTCCAAACCCCAACATAACAATCAGAACATATTCCAATCATAACAACAAGTATTCTACCGCATTTACATCACATTTCAACCGCGAAAACATCGAATTCTATTGTTTTCTCTCATTCGACCTAGAATTGAAAAACTATGAAAAAACCAACAAACATTCCAACACACATATACATAATCATACACAAGCATAACATAACCGAGTTTCGCACCCTTACCCGATTAATCGCGCTTCGAAGTGTCGGTTGAATCGATTTCTTACACTCCAAGTTTTTCCTCTTTTTCTTCTTCTCACTCTCCTTTTCTCTTCTCTTTTTTTCTTTCTATTTTTCTCTCTATGTTTCTATTTTAATGAAAAACAATATCTAACCAAGCCAAAAAGACCCAAATACCCCTACACTCAATTTTCTCGCAAACGTTCCCAAAACGCGATAAAACATAATAACCAAGAATAAAATAATATAAAGACCAAAAATAATTAAATCGACTCGATTAAATAAATCTAACAAAAACCGGGGCGTTACAACTCTCCCCCACTTAGAAATTTTCGTCCTCGAAAATATTACCTGAGACGAACAACTCCGGATACGACTCCCGCATCCGACTCTCCAACTCCCGAGTCAAATTTCCTCAGCAGCGCCTCCCCACGCTACTTTCACAAGCGCAATATCCTTGCCTCTTAACCGCTTCAACTCGCGATCCAAAACTCTCACCGGTAATGCCTCAACCGTAAGGTTCTCCCTTACCTCAACCTCATCCATTGGAATCACATGCGACAGATCCAGACCATACTTCCGAAGCTGTGAAACATGGAACACATCATGCAAATTCGAAAGATTCGGCGGCAACGCCACCCGATAAGCCACAGCACCCACTCTCGCAGATATCTGGTAAGGACCAATAAACCGAGAAGTAAGTTTCTTCGACTTCAATGCACGCCCAACACCCGTCACCGGTGTAACTCTCAAAAATACATGATTGCCTTCTTGAAACTCGAGATCTTTCCTTCTTCGATCATGATAACTCTTCTGCCTACTCTGAGAAGCCTTCATCTTCTCACGAATAAGTTTCACCTTTTTCGTAGTTTGTTGAATTAACTCCGGTCCAACCACCGAACTCTCACCAGATTCATGCCAACACAACGGCGTTCGACATCTTCTTCCATACAACGCTTCAAAAGGTGTCATTCCAATACTCGAATGGAAACTATTGTTATACGTGAATTCAACCAACGAAAGATAACTATCCCAAGCACCACCTTGCTCATGAGCACAAGCCCGCAACAAATCTTCCAATGACTGAATAGTTCTCTCGGTCTGACCATCCGTCTGAGGATGATAAGCAGAACTCAATCTTAACTTGGAACCTAACGCCTTTTGCAAACTTTCCCAAAATCTGGAAGTAAACCTTGGATCTCGATCTGAAACAATACACCACCACCCAAATGGCATTATGCCCCCTCTGAGTATTCGGCAACCCTATCACGAAATCCATAAAAATGTTGTCCCATTTCCACTCGGGAATATCCAACGGTTGCAATAATCCACTAGGCTTCTGATGTTCTACCTTTGACTTCTGACACGTCAAACACGCATAAACAAACTGAGCCACATCCCTCTTCAATCCGGACCACCAAAAAATCTTCTTCAAATCTTGGTACATTTTATTAGCTCCCGGATGTATACTCAAACTACTCTGGTGTCCTTCCTCTAAAATCATCTTTTTCAATTCCAAATCATCCGGAATACAAATTCTACCACGGAATCTCAAAACACCCTTATCATCCACTTTAAAGTCACCATTCACACCTTTATCTCCAACCGTCATCAAATCAACAAATTTCACATCCAGCCTCTGTTTCTCGCTAACGGTCAACAGAAACTCATTAGTAACCTTTAACATACCAAGCCTCACGCTGTCAGATGTCAACTCACACACCAAACTCAAATCTCTAAATGCTTCCAAAAGTTCCCACTCTCTAACCATCAAAGCGGACATATGCAAAGATTTCCGGCTTAACGCATCGGCTACCACATTAGCTTTACCAGGATAGTAATTCAAGCTAAAATCGTAGTCCTTCAAAAATTCCAACCATCTTCGTTGCCTCATATTCAGCTATTTCTGATCAAACAAGTATTTCAAACTCTTATGATCACTAAAGACTTCGAATCTTGCACCGTAGAGATAATGCCTCCAAATTTTCAACACGAAAACCACCGCTGCTAATTCCAAATCATGAGTAGGGTAATTTTTCTCATGATCCCTTAATTGCCTCGAAGCATAAGCCACCACCTTACCTTCCTGCATCAACACTCCACCTAAACCAATCAAAGACACATCGTAATACACCACAAACGATTCACTAGGATTCGGTAAGATCAAAATCGGAGCTGTAGTCAATCTTCTTTTCAGCTCACTAAAACTTTCCTCACACTGAATATCCCAAATGAACGCTTTACCTTTACAAGTCAGTTGGGTCAAAGGAAGTGCTAACTTGGAAAAACCTTCAATGAATCTTCGATAATATCCCGCTAAACCCAAAAAGATTCTAATTTCAGTAACAGATCTAGGAGCCTCCCATTGTAGAACTGCATCTACTTTGGATGGATCCACAGCAATACCATTACCTGAAATCACATGCCCAAGAAAAATCACTTCTGACAACCAGAACTCACACTTGGACAACTTGGCATAAAGTCTCTTCTCCTTCAAAATTTGCAATACAATACGCAAATGCTCCGCATGCTCCTCCCGAGACTTAGAATAAATCAAGATGTCATCGATAAACACAACAAGAAATTGATCCAAATGCTCATGGAAAATGCGATTCATATACTCCATAAACACTCCCGGCGCATTACAAACCCCGAACGGCATCACGGAATATTCGTAATGTCCGTATCGTGTCCTAAAAGCCGTCTTTTGAATATCTTCCTCTTTCACTCTAATATGATGATAACCTGACCTCAAATCAATTTTACTAAACACACACACACCTACCAACTGGTCCATCAGATCATCAATTCTCGGAAGAGGATACTTGTTCTTAATCGTCACCTTATTCAGCTGGCGATAATCAATACACAATCGCATACTTCCATCTTTCTTCTTCACCAATAAAATTGGAGCACCCCAAGGAGATACACTCGGCCTCACAAACCTCTTCTCTAACAATTCATTCAACTGTTTCTTCAACTCAACCAACTCAGATGCTGACATAAGATATGGTGCCATAGATACAGGTCTAGTACCAGGAACTAGATCTATGGAAAACTCCACCTCTCTTTCTGGCGGCACATCAGAAATATCCTCCGGAAACACCTCTGGAAAATCACACACGACTGGAACCACATCAATTGCAACTTGACTATCCACGGTCAACGATGCAAACAACCCGAACAACTGAGCTTCACCCGCCAAAAGTTTCTTCAACTCTTTGGTAGCTAAGAAACTCGATTCCTCGTCTTCTTCAAGAGAAGGAAATCGTACCAACTTATGATAACAATCGATATGAACTCGATTGAACTGCAACCAATTCATTCTCAGAACCACGTCTAAACCCTCCAACGGCAGACACACCAAATCCATATCAAAATCCTTACCATAAATGGTCAAAGGACAACTTAAACAAACCAAAGAAGTAGTTACTGACCCCATTGCTGGAGTATCGATAACCATCTCTCCACCCATCGAAGACAACGAAAGATTCAAACGTTGCGCACACTCAGACGAAATAAACGAATGAGTCGCTCTGGTATCAATAATAGCAACTAAAGGCGTACTATTAATAAAACAAGTACCTCTGATCAGACGATCTGCACTAGTAGTCTGAGTTCCTGCCAATGCAAATACTTTCCCTCCAGCTTGAGCTTGATTTGGTTTCTGACACTTCGCACTAACATGACCAGGTTCACCACAGCTGAAACACTTCACCACATTCCTCTTGCAATCAGTTGCGACATGTCCTATACCTCCACAATTGGAACACTTCCTTATATCCTTTCTACATTCAAACTGACGATGTCCTAAGTCACCACACCTATAACATCTCAGAGGATTATACGTACCTCCCCCACTTGGCCTTTTATCACAATTAGCCCTTTGCTTACCCTTGTCAGTTGGTGACACATAAGGACCACCACGAAACGGTTGCTTTCCTTTCCTTTCGTTCACACTCTTATAATGAGTAGAACGAGCTTTGCTATCCTCCTCATAAATTCTACAACAATCCACCAAATCCGAAAACCTCCTAATTCTTTGATAACCAATTGCCTGCTTGATCTCAGGACGCAACTCGTTCTCAAACTTCACACATTTGGAAAACTCCGCAGTTGCTTCAGTATAATGTGGATAAAACTGAACAAGCTCCACAAACTTAGCAGTGTAATCAATAACAGACATGTAACCCTGTTTCAACTCCAAGAACTCTATATCTTTCTTTCCTCTAACATCTTCAGGAAAACACTTCCTCAAAAACTCGCGGCTAAACAAAGCCCAAGTGACCTCTTCACCTGTAGCTTCCCACACATGACGCGCACTAACCCACCAATCATCAGCCTCCTCCTGCAACATATGAGTACCCAATCTCACCTTATGTTCCTCAGCACAGTCCATCACTCGAAAGATTCTTTCAATCTCCTTAAGCCAAATCTGAGCACCATCAGGATCATGTCTTCCTTTGAAGATAAGCGGTTTGTTCCTCCTGAATTCATCATTCCCACCAGCATTAGGTGCACCCCGCACAGCCTGAGCCATAGCTTGCATCGCAGCAGCAAGAGCGGCGTCATTCCTTCCAGCCATATTCTGTTCATATCTAATAACAGTAACTATGGTTAAACAATCAGCTCTCTAGAGCACAACAAACAACTTGATCAAAACGACCGACACGGACTGGCACGGACTGACACAAACTGGCTCTGATACCACTTAATGTAACACCCCTAATCTATACCCCCAATTAATTAAAGCAATAACAGATAATCAGAGTAGAATTAAAACATTCATGGCATAGACGGAGCGTCACATCAAAATGAAGAAATATAATAACCTGCTCATAAAGATATGCAACAATCAGGTAGCAACATAAACAGAGGAACTCGGTTCCTAACACCCACAATTCAGATACAGAATAAAAGCGGAAAATATGCAACTGAAATCTCATATATATAAACATAAAAGTTTGTCTGTCTTATATAGAGTCGACATGTCAAATCCAAAACGATATATATACATAATGTCACATAACGATCTCCACGACTACCCGGTGCTACATATCAGAACCGACCGACAAAAGAATGAAGACAAAATCTTCATAAAAAGACCTCCAGCATCTAATCTGCAATGCCTCATAAAGCATTCAAAACAGCAGAAGGGTGAGAAACACAATTATAATATAGTTGCATACCATTATATAATAACAGGAAATACACACACAACAACATTCTCACCACAACATATACCATAATTCAAACACAAGACAACACGATTATTATCTCATACATCCATCACAAAGGCATATCAATCATGCTCAATACATTTATCACCAATATGTGTATATACCAACTCATCAATTCCATTCACAAATCCCACACATAATCAATCCATTTATGACTTATGCAAATGCACAGAGACCGATACAACGACTCTATGCAATGCAATGCGGTACTGTTCCATCCATCATCTCATCATTAATTCACTCAGGAATTATTGGAATCATCGCTTGTTACTTAGTGTAACTCCTCTTTGTATAAGGCACACGACGTTTATGGATCGCTTTCGGTCCTCTTTGTATAAGGCACACGATCCGATCGCTTTCGGTCCTCTTTGTATAAGGCACACGATCATCCATAACGTCGCTTTCGGTCCTCTTTGTATAAGGCACACGACCGTTACAGCAGATCCCCTCGGGAATCATTTCGTCGCTCACACCCACTAGGGCACACGACATCCCAAGAATGCATATCATGATGCTTGGCATACAAAGACTCGTGACAATCAAATGCATACATATATACAGTCATGTAAACCATTCCAATATCCATAATCATGCATATACAATCAAACATAACACAATGCATTTATTTGCCATAAGGCCGCAAAACATCATCACATCATTTCATCACATACATTCACATCATATAACAGCACACAAGCTATACGTTATAGATCAAAAGCGTATCGCATGTTAACACATTAATTACACACAATTACGACGGTAAAAGTCGACAAAACGACACATTTCCAAATTCCCGACACAATTAAATCGGCCAACCATCCCAAAACCATTTCTATAATAAAGAACATCTCATTAGCTTTCCAACGCATCCGACCTCGCGTCAATCCGAGTTACGGATCAAAAGTTATGAAGGAAACAAAACGGAACAATCTGACATGTTCGCTATGCGAAGCTCCTAGCGAGCATTCACTTTCCTCATTCGCCGTGCGAAGCTCCAGCGAACCTTGGCAGAAGAAAAAGGGCACAAAGTTCACTTTACGAACTGCTGGCGAACATTCGCCTACCCATTCGCACTGCGAAGTCCTGGCGAGCTTTCGCTTTCCTCTTCGCTGCTGTTCGCAATGTGAACCTGCGAATTCTGGGATTCGCAGCAGCGCTGTTACTCACCCCAAATGAACATTTTCCCCACCAAAACACTCCAAACCACAACTTAATAATCAGAACATATTCCAATCATAACAACAAGTATTTTACCGCATTTACATCGCATTTCAACCGTGAAAACATCGATTTCTATCGTTTTCTCTCATTCGACCTAGAATTGAAAAACTATGAAAAAACCAACAAACATTCCAACACACACATACATAATCATACACAAGCATAGCGTAACCGAGTTTCGCACCCTTACCCGATTAATCGCGCTTCGAATTGTCGGTTGAATCGATTTCTTACACTCCAAGTTTTTCCTCTTTTTCTTCTTCTCACTCTCCTTTTCTCTTCTCTTCTTTTCTTGCTATTTTTCTCTCTATGTTTCTATTTTAATGAAAAACAATATCTAACCAAGCCAAAAAGACCCAAATACCCCTACACTTAATTTTCTCGCAAACGTTCCCAAAACGCGATAAAACATAATAACCAAGAATAAAATAATATAAAGACCAAAAATAATTAAATCGACTCGATTAAATAAATCTAACAAAAACCGGGGCGTTACAAAAACCATGAGTCATTACTGCTTATCATAAGACACTTTATTTTCAAGGATAAATCATCTAAAAAATCATGAAAATATTATTAATTATTTTACCCATAAGGTTTACCTCATGTGTGGCTTTATCTTCAATTAAGCATTCATTTTTTGTGAACTTTATTTTGAAAGTTGGCTTATGCTAAGAAGATTGTGCTTTAGTCCTTCTACATAAAGTACATCTTCAATAGTTGTGAAAGGTGGTGCTCCAATTTTACCTATGTCAAGAATTTTTTTCTTTGTTGTTGTCCTTATAAGTGATATATCTCTTGGCCTTTAGGATTAGAGATGAAATTTTGTTTATATCTTCCGTCATATGCTTAGAACAACAAATATGCAGATATCATGAATTTGTAATGGTTTTCAAACAAACTTACAAAACAAATTAAGATTTGTTAGGTACTCAAGTGCCTTGAATCCTTGATAATTAGTTCTCTTTTACACGTTTTCAAGAATACAAGATCTTTATCGAACTATTTCATCATGTTATCAAAAGAACCCGTTATAATCCTTCTGATGTTGATTATGTTTATTTTGGGTAGCTAATGGTATATTAACATGAGGAACAATGTACCGTGGAACTTTGAAGTAAATGAGAAGAAGAAGTGATTTGAGTTTCAATTTTGGAACAATTTCTTTTCAGAATTGAGTTTGTTATTTATTGACAGATTTATTGGGTTGAAGAGAAAACAAATAAATGTAAAAAAGATTCTAAATTTTAAAGATGAGAACAATTTTTAAGAAATATGATGAATGTTTGAATAGATAGATGATAATGAAGCTTACTATCATTCAATAAGAGTATATTATCATGTCATGTCATATAATTAGTTTAAAATTTTAAGATAATTTGACCGAATATATGGTCGTCATTGATTAACAGTGTAAATTACTGTCAGTACATCACCATTTTTTCCTTTTTATATAATCCATTTCTTGATCAAAGTTAAGATCTTTATGGTTCTTTAATAATTGGATCAACGGAAAAAAAATTAAATTTAGGATGATTAAATTTTTGTGAGTTTAGATAAACGTATTAGTTTAGTTTGAGAAGATCAAGATAAAGGAGAAGATGAAAAATAAACTATTTTCATTTAATTTCTATTTATAATAGTTAAGATTAATTTGGTATAAAGTTATACTTAAATAAAAAAAGTAAAGAATTAATGTTGATTAATTAAGACTATATTATTTAACATAAAAAATATTAAATATTTACAAATAAAACTTAGTAGTAAGTGATCTTTTCATTCTTTATTATAATAAATTTTAGTTTTTAAAAATTTATTAAATAATATATATATATATATATATATATATATATATATATATAATTTAATTAATTTAAAAAATAAAAATTGCTTATAATAAAAAGAATGAAGGGAGTAATCCTAAATGTCCAAACTAAATAGTAATAATATATCAATGTTAAAAAAAACACTAGATCATAGTGGACCAAAACAATTCTTCCTGCACTAAATGCCACCAATGTTTGGGTGTGCATTTTGGTCACCGCCACCGCAAGTTTGTTGAAAACTTGACTAATAAAAATGCACAAGCTACAAGCTGTAGCTTTTAAAGCAACGCGCGTACACTTTTTTGTCTAAAGACACATGTTAAGCACTATTTAGAGACCATTCCCTTTAACCAAACAAGTTTTGTGAACCAACTTCAAATAGTCATCAATTTTGATGAGAAACTAGTAGAATACCCGTGCTCCCGCACGGGTAAATTAAATCTGTAAAAGTATACATAATTTTGATAGATATATCTGTATAATGATGAAATGAAAGATAATGCAATAAGGAAGAACAATTCAATAGATTTGTTGCAACATAAGAAATGGATATGAAACAACTCATTTAATATAATGTTGTGTGATGTTGACAATACATGACAAAAGTAATAATAAAAAGCAAAAGAGAAGTGCAACAACAAAATGTCATTCAACAGCTTTGGTAAAATAACTTGTCTCTTGAGAGAACCAAAGAGTCCTCATCTTAATTACCAACTTATTGTATACTCTATCAGTTTCATCTTAAAGCCTATATAAAGGCATTGTAATGCTAAGTTGAAAAAAAAAACAGAAAAAAGAGTTTGTAGTGAATTCAGTAAAATTGGAGTGTTTTTAAGTATAACTTCCACCAGTGGAAGTTAAGTGTAAAACGTGCCTTCAGTAAAATTGGAGTGTTTTTAAGTATAACTTCCACCAGTGGAAGTTCAGTGTAAAAAGTGACGAAAAACTGTTTTCTTACTCCACCACCTCTAGAATACCACCAACACATATATCGAATAGATTATAGGCAGCCATAATTTTGTGCATGCCAGCTGAGATATGTTTCTATAAATATTGATGTTTTGATATGAGGAAGAAAAGTAAGATAACAGAATGTTATGGTTGAAAGGTAAGAAAAACAGAAAAAAGAGTTTGTAGTGAATTCAGCCAAATTGGAGTGTTTTTAAGTATAACTTCCACCAGTGGAAGTTAAGTGTAAAACATGCCTTCAGTAAAATTGGAGTGTTTTTAAGTATAACTTCCACTGGTGTAAAAAGTGACGAAAAACTGTTTTCTTACTCCACCACCTCTAGAATACCACCAACACATATATCGAATAGATTATAGGCAGCCATAATTTTGTGCATGCCAGCTGAGATATGTTTCTATAAATATTGATGTTTTGATATGAGGAAGAAAAGTAAGATAACAGAATGTTATGGTTGAAAGGTAAGAAAAACAGAAAAAAGAGTTTGTAGTGGATTCAGCCAAATTGGAGTGTTTTTAAGTATAACTTCCACCAGTGGAAGTTAAGTGTAAAACGTGTCTTCAGTAAAATTGGAGTGTTTTTAAGTATAACTTCCACCAGTGGAAGTTCAGTGTAAAAAGTGACGAAAAACTGTTTTCTTACTCCACCACCTCTAGAATACCACCAACACATATATCGAATAGATTATAGGCAGCCATAATTTTGTGCATGCCAGCTGAGATATGTTTCTATAAATATTGATGTTTTGATATGAGGAAGAAAAGTAAGATAACAGAATGTTATGGTTGAAAGGTAAGAAAAACAGAAAAAAGAGTTTGTAGTGAATTCAGTAAAATTGGAGTGTTTTTAAGTATAACTTCCACCAGTGGAAGTTAAGTGTAAAACGTGCCTTCAGTAAAATTGGAGTGTTTTTAAGTATAACTTCCACCAGTGAAAGTTCAGTGTAAAAAGTGACGAAAAACTGTTTTCTTACTCCACCACCTCTAGAATACCACCAACACATATATCGAATAGATTATAGGCAACCATAATTTTGTGCATGCCAGCTGAGATATGTTTCAATAAATATTGATGTTTTGATATGAGGAAGAAAAGTAAGATAACAGAATGTTATGGTTGAAAGGTAAGAAAAACAGAAAAAAGAGTTTGTAGTGAATTCAGTAAAATTGGAGTGTTTTTAAGTATAACTTCCACCAGTGGAAGTTAAGTGTAAAACATGCCTTCAGTAAAATTGGCGTGTTTTTAAGTATAACTTCCACCAGTGGAAGTTCAGTGTAAAAAGTGACAAAAAACTGTTTTCTTACTCCACCACCTCTAGAATACCACCAACACATATATCGAATAGAGTATAGGCAGCCATAATTTTGTGCTTGCCAGCTGAGATATGTTTCTATAAATATTGATGTTTTGATATGAGGAAGAAAAGTAAGATAACAGAATGTTATGGTTGAAAGGTAAGAAAAACAGAAAAAAGAGTTTGTAGTGAATTCAGCCAAATTGGAGTGTTTTTAAGTATAACTTCCACCAGCGGAAGTTAAGTGTAAAACGTGCCTTCAGTAAAATTGGAGTGTTTTTAAGTATAACTTCCACCAGTGGAAGTTCAGTGTAAAAAGTGACGAAAAACTGTTTTCTTACTCCACCACCTCTAGAATACCACCAACACATATATCGAATAGATTATAGGCAGCCCTAATTTTGTGCATGCCAGCTGAGATATGTTTCTATAATTTACATGTTGCTTTGGTTTAGTTTTCTTATTTTTGTATTATTACTCTAGAATACAGTATCTCAGGTCCTATTATTTGTGCTCAAGAACCATGAATAATATCAATGACAACATATGGTATGGATTCAGTACTAAGACATATGGGATTTTGTTACTTAATTTTATTGGCTATCATAATCTGTTCTTAATTGTTGCAGCCAATAGTAATAATATGCCACTAATAATTATGGTTCTTATGTAATGTAACGACATCACTACCGCAGCTTTGACCACAATTTAAAACTATAAATTAACATACTCAAGTTACAATTAAATACTTACATTTGAATCTGTTGTGAAGTTGAAAAACTGAAATAAGGTTGGCACAACCAAGACAATACCAACAACTATAGTATCCTAAATTTATGGTTAGTCATTGTGGTGTAATATGAGCTAAATGACTTGTTAATAACGTGAAAGTTGTTTGTTTTTTTCATTTATTAAAAAAAGATTCTTTCACAGTAACAAACATCTAAGTGGGTGGTGATCATGTGTGAGGTTTATAAGAAATAAATTAGTATGTGCACATAAAAAAATTACTTATAAAATTAGTATGTGCAAATAGAAAAAGTACAGTCCTTCAATGTTTTCATAACAATGTCATCCTCAATGAACAATAACAAAATCAAACAAACAACAACAACAAATCAGAACTGATAAAAGTGGAGAAGACAAAACCAAATATAAAGTATAACAAAGTAAAATAAAGCTTCAATCTCATAAATCTTAATAAAATTTAAACCAGACGAAACTTAATAGCAATTTATACCATTCAACCTAACCGAAAAATTTGCATCATACTCTGAACTTATTTGAAACGAAACTTATACAAAACTGAACTTAATGACAAATAAACATCAAATTCAGATCTCGTCGTGCGAAAACTTAACCAGAACTCAAACTAAATAAAACTTACCAGGATTTAAACAAAGTTTAACAGAAGAGATGACATCCGGAGCCAAGCTCGCAACAACAGAACTCAAAACAATTTCTAAGCCGCACAACCATAAAAAATATTAAATATTTACAAATAAAACTTAGTAGTAAGTTATCTTTTCATTCTTTATTATAATAAATTTTAGTTTTTAAAAATTTATTAAATAATATATATATATATATATATATATATATATATATATATATATATATATATATATATATATATAATTTAATTAATTTAAAAAATAAAAATTGCTTATAATAAAAAGAATGAAGGGAGTAATCCTAAATGTCCAAACTAAATAGTAATAATATATCAATGTTAAAAAAAACACTAGATCATAGTGGACCAAAACAATTCTTCCTGCACTAAATGCCACCAATGTTTGGGTGTGCATTTTGGTCACCGCCACCGCAAGTTTGTTGAAAACTTGACTAATAAAAATGCACAAGCTACAAGCTGTAGCTTTTAAAGCAACGCGCGTACACTTTTTTGTCTAAAGACACATGTTAAGCACTATTTAGAGACCATTCCCTTTAACCAAACAAGTTTTGTGAACCAACTTCAAATAGTCATCAATTTTGATGAGAAATAGAATAATCCAACTAGCATGTGAAATAGCACGTGTAGGGACAATAAAAGATTCTCGTGAATCAACGGAGGATATACTCTTCACATGTGAGTGACCCTCAGTTAGTTGGTGCAACAGTAGTAGTACTTGACTCACTTTATCATCACGTTTTAATGGTTAGTCTATATATCACAAAGACACTCACATTTATAACAAGTACTACTACTTTTCATATCCACCGTCCCTTTAACCAAACAAAACAATATCACATCAAATTTCTGATCCAAACACTTTCTCCACCATTCATTCATTTTTAATACTATTCATATTCATGCATTAAGATCCAAATATTCAACCACTTGCTACAATCATTTACCTTATATAAAGGTTCTTGTGTGTTTGTTTATTTGATTTGTCAAATAATTGTTTCATTTGTTGTCTACTACTACAAATATCTTTTTTCTGATCTTGCTTTAATCACAAAACATGATGCTAAGAAGTTCTTCAACACCAGTTCTTGGATCTCTTCTCTCATCTGGTTCCTTTACTGATAGTCCTAATCATCATCATGAACCTTGTCATGCACTCAAGCATCTACCACCACCGACACATCACAACAAACTCTCTTTTCATCAATCTGGTTCATTCAATCTCTCGTGCAGTTCATCTCCGATCTCCCCTTCCATTGCTGATCTTGAAAGACAAAACAAAGGGTTGATTAGAAGAGTTCAATCTGAAGGAAACTTGGAAGATTTAGCTTATGCTAATGAAGAGAGATTCGGTTATATGGATCATTCTTCTAAGAGGTATTCATTGAGACACAGATGTTTGCCACTTGAGACTATTCCGTCTTTCTCTCTTTCTAAGCGAACCGGTTTGCGCGAAGAAGAGGAAGATGTTGAAGATGAAGAAGGCTATGATGATGATGAGTTTAGTGTAATGAGTAGTATGAAGGTGAGTGGAGAAATGGATAGAGTTTGCAGGTTGAGTTTTGGGGAGGAGGGAAAGATTGGTAGTAAAGAAATGTATCTTGCAAAGGGGCTTGGTGTTGATGTGTGTGGTGATGGAATAGGTGGTGGCTGCAGAGGAGGCAATGGAGGAGGTGGTGATTATAATTCCATGGGATCTAGAGGGAATGATGGAGATAGTAACAATCATGAGGTGGAAGAATATTACAAGAAAATGGTGCAGCAAAATCCAGGAAATTCATTGTTTCTGAGAAACTATGCTCAGTTTTTGTATCAGGTAACTTCTATTTGTAGTTTTCTACTTGCAAACTTGGTTGTATTGGTGATGATTGGAAAGTTGATGTTGTTTATGATTTGACAGAGTAAGCAAGACCGTGAAGGGGCAGAGGAGTATTATTCCAGAGCCATACTAGCAGATCCAAATGATGGAGAAGTTCTATCCCAGTATGGAAAACTAGTTTGGGAGTTGCATCAAGATGAAGAAAGAGCCTCTAGCTATTTTGAAAGAGCAGTGCAAGCGTCTCCTGAAGACAGGTAAATTCGGATTAGAACATTGTTGTACTAATGTAACAACAACCTTAGATGTTGGAAAATCATTCTAACAGTTGTTTGTTTTCATGTGATGATATATATATCAGTCATGTACAAGCAGCTTATGCGAGTTTCCTTTGGGACACAGAAGAAGATGAGGATGCGGGCTGTGATGAGATGCAATGCTTACCTCAACATTTTCATGTGGGAGCTATGGCTACTACTGGTGCTTAGAAGAGAAATGCTGAAAGCATTTTCTGATGTATATAAGGGTCTCTGAGATGAATTGGAGTTTTATTGTAGAGAACCAGAAATCACAAGCTGAGTTTCTTTTGCAGTGTCGGTTCTTTCGATTCAGAATTATTTAGTCCTGCTACAAGTTTGTAACCATTTAAGTAATCAACTAATTGAAGTGTTGTTATGTTTGAGATTTGTTCTTGCTAATTGATTTGGCAACAAACACACTAATTTAAGAATGGTAAAATTGCAAACACTTACTCGAGAAACATGATAATCAATGGCACAAAAAAAAAAAAAGTAATAAAACACATAATTTTAAGTATCCCAACCAATGAGTTTCAAGTCAACGGTAAGTTACAGCAGAAATCTCACCGCTGGGAACTGTATAACTTATCAAAGATCTGGTTTAGAGTGGAGGATTTTATTAGAAAAAATACTCCCCAACTTGAATAAAGGTATTTATTTTTTTCAGAATACAAATCCCCAAATTGGGAGAGCTCAATAAAACGGCGTAAAGAATATTGGAAAAATTAGATGCATTCTTCAAATAATATTACTTAAATTCAGCATATGTTAACACAGTATGATTAGATAATCATTTATTTATCTCTATTATAAACCTAAAACTGCAAAAATATGAAAGATTTCTTATATTTTCCTATATGCCTCTCCTAAAAACTAAGAATATCTTTGAAAAGAAGACTTCAGAAGGAAAAGAGGACCGACTTATTTTTCTTTATTAAAATTTAGTTATCAGTTGTTTCTTGAAAGGATTGAAATGTTACATGACTGTTTATCACGTTTTTATTCAATTTTTTAAACTTTCAAATATAGCAAGTATAGACTCAAACCTGCAAAACCCTCTCAGAAATCCAACTCTCAGACACACCCAAAGAAACGGTTTTACCCCAATTTTGAAAACCCCTGGCCAAATTAAAACATTGAATCATAATTCCCCCGACACTAACTAAATAAGTCTCAAGAAACGCAATGAAATGATCAGCAGCACAACCTCAACAATCTTTTTTTCCCCTTTCAACACCTTTTCTCATTAAAAACAACATCCATGATCCTGACATGAGGCAATATAAATAACAAAATTTCCCACCTGAAAGGCATCATATAAACCATTCAAAGGAAACTAACTGACCTATACTCGCATAACAAACTATTAAGTCTCAACAGCTTTTAAAGACACTGAAAATGTAAGAATCCTTTTCATGAAACCACAGGAGGAAAATGTTGTGCATTAGATACCGAATCAAGCTCAGATTTCACTAAATGTATAAGCCCCTTCAATTACACATTCAACCACGCTTTCACGACATTTTCCTATCGTGAACCATACTGAACATAACTGTCGCCTCTGGGTCTGGTATAGTCTGAAGTATCCTGATAATATCCCCGTCCCGAGCTCCTACCACCAAAACGCCCTCTTGGAGCATCTGTAGGATAACTGCCTCTGCCTCTTCCCCTTCCTCCTGAAAAAGACATAGGAAATGGATATCAATATTACAAAATATCACTACTTCATATGAAAGCTAAAAGACAAAAACACTCGAGCGAACACAATACTAAGAGGATTGAAGTCTATATTACACAGACATCATTTTAAAATAGTTTCATTGAAGAAAGAAAACCAGTATAAGAGGAGGTCAAGGACAAAGATACAGTTCTTCACAAAAACACAAGAATAAAAACAAACAGGCTAGTAAACCCAGTCTCTTGGAATGTCTACCTTAGAAGCTCCCTAAAATTTTTTTAAATATCTATTGGCATAGACCCATAGAACAAAAGGCCTTCAATGCGAAACCGCACATTCAGATCCAAACCCACAATTTTTCAAAACAATAATAATTTGACAGTAGCACAAATGCAAAATAATCGTTATTGGCAACACAAAAGAGAAATTAGGAAACAAAGACAAGATATTCTGAAGGTCCCATGAATTTTTTGGCAATTCCCAACCCCTGTCATCCATTCCTTTGGTGGATATAATAGAAGCAACAAATTGTCAGAAAAATATGAATTCCATTATTAGTCACCTACCCTGCATAACCTCATGCAACCCAATGGAACCCAGAAATATGCCCACATATTTTTCAGAGCAAAAACGGTTAATGATAAACTTTCAGCTCCCCAAAAGGCATCACTATCAAGCAGCACCCATATTGCAATAATTATTCCATTTTATCACACTTGGACTCTATGATACATGCCCCAGCCCACCCATATTTCAGTTTCAAACAAGATTCCCAAGGTTGGTAAAGCCATCACAACAACCAGTATATTAGCATGTACAGCCATAACTCAGTCCCCTGTAAAACTAATATGGCATGCACACACAAATGAGACCCGGCAAGAACAGCCACAGGTCTAATAATAAGAGCACCAAAGCTACTGCACATACGTGAGACCGACATGGTCCATTATGCAATGGAAGTAACAACTAGCAATCAATACTTTCAAAGTATTTTGACCAACAGGTAAAACACTCATATCGTTAGAAAGAGTAAGAAATTGAGGCAAAAAAATGGACATTACTTCCTCCTCGAGTGGCACTGCTAGTGCTTGGTCTTCGCTCCTCAATGTATATTGGTCTTCCATCCATATGTATTGGAGAAGCCTACAATAAGTGCATAAATTTAGACAAATGTGAATAAAAAGTTGTTTAAATGAATAATATGGACATTGCAGTTATTGCAGCATACGTATAACAAGACCATTGATGTTAATAGAGCAGCAGCGTTAGATATACTTTATAAGCAGGAATTTTAACAGGATTAGATATTGATACATGACTTCAAAATGTAAATTTAAT
Organism: Lathyrus tuberosus; assembly: GCA_022829125.1. Lineage (NCBI taxonomy): Eukaryota > Viridiplantae > Streptophyta > Magnoliopsida > Fabales > Fabaceae > Lathyrus > Lathyrus tuberosus. The sequence goes on from JALAZF010000441.1 coordinate 680,832, forward strand.
TAAAAACCTACGCCCACAGATTTTGGTATGCACAATAATATAGAAATCATGCTTCAAATATATATAAACCAGGTAAATAAAGCATAAAAATTAAAAATATAAAATGAAACCACAACAATTTAACCCAATATCTATCTGTATGAAAACATCTGATGATGACGATAGATCAAATGAAGGAATGGAGAATGTTCTCACTTTAAGGAATAGAAAAAATGAATTTGTACATCTGTGGCAATTTTAACTGATAGCATGGTCAAGCAAATAAAAAAGTAGAACTGCATCCAGTATCTTTATTATATTTTCTGATTATTATTAGCGGTAAGAAAAAATTAGATAATCAAAGCATATATTATGTCTAAAGGCAAAAAATATCTAAATAAAATAACAACAAACCTGAAGCGCATTTTGAACGCCAATAACGTCTTCGAATTCCACAAATGCATAGCAAACTCCAATTTCCTGTAAATACCCATTTCTATTTTAGATTTTTCTTTTTCCTTGGTTGAATGTATAGTCATTCAGTTTTATGTAATGAGGAGCTACCTGCTTGACCCTTACGAATATTCCATCTGGCTTAATTCTGCCGAAATTCTTAAATTCCTGTTCAATCTCAGCTTCGGTAATATCAGCAGGCAGGTTTCTTACATAGACAGATGTTACTTCTTCTGGAACAGTTATAGATTGGGTGTTAATTTGATGACTCAACTATAAATTCCCAGACAATATTGATTTCAAATCTTTAATAATGCAGCTCAGGTATAACATAAGACACAGAAATACCATTTTCAGGGTCGTAGAACAAAACATCAATTTTACCATAGAGAATACTCGAGTTTGATTTTAAAAATTCCTTTGGGAATAAAAGTTTATGCCTAACAATTTCTGATGTCTCTTCCCAGACATTTCTTCTTAAAAAACATTTCATCAAGTAGGAGTGTAGGACAATAGTGTAAAAAATTAAACAAGCTCCATTTAAGGTGACAAATGCAGCAGTCAAGAACACGCCTAAAGGGATGGTCTGAAGGATGAGTGAATAAAAGATTTCCCACATATCAATAACATAAGTACTACAAATTATACAGATACCATACCACATATACTAATAAAACAATTATATTAGGAAAAAGAATCAAACCTTGGTCAAATCTGTAGCCTTCCACAGCTGCATCAGCCCCCGACTCTGAAACATAGGCAGATGCTGGGCTTGACTGTTGATAAGCAGGCTGCACCACAGCCTGCTGAGCAGCAGGCTGTGTCACATGATTAAACTCTGAAGGAGGGGCACTTTGAAAAGAATGCTGTGGGGCATGTTCGGGTGCAGCGGGCAACACTGATTGGCCTTTGGAGACACGTAACTACAAATTCATTCAAACATGATTGTATTAAGACAGCAGCAAAACGAGGAAAAATATTTTCCTTTACTACAGGTTTGAGTCCAGCAAACAACAAATAGTTATAGTATTTAATGCCTAAGATTCCATTAAAGGAAGCTTCAAAAGTATTAAACTCTGACAAAAAGGAAACCTTATTTCCTTCGGGCCTTAGAACGTATTGGTTTGGCATTTGCAACATCCAAACTAAAGTTGGTAACTATCCAACAAAAATAAACATGCACTTATTTTGTAGCCTGCTTCACGTTTGGATTTTCTTCCAGTATTAAGAGACTATAAAAATATTTCTCTCTGCAGTTAATTGTCAGCTAGTAATTCCATCAAAAACAAGTTTCCATCCCAAGGAAAGTTCAAAATACAAAAATATAGACACAGATTTTTCAATGATGTCAAACTTTGTTTATGGGCAGTGTAAAGCTATGTAAAACCGCCACATATAAAAAAGGTGTGTCCGTGTCCATGTTGGACACCTACACCGACACTTATGATTACGTTTAGTTTAATCATTTTTTCAAATTATTACCTGTGTCGTTGTGTCCGTGTCGGTGTCGTATTCAAGGTGTCCGTGCTTCATAGGTGTAAAGAAATTTTTTACTGACACTGTACCAAAACTAAAACAATAAAAAAAGGTAGACATGGATTCTTCAATGATGTCAAACTTTGTTTATGGCAGTGAAAAGAGATTTTTACCTGACACTGTACCAAAACTAAAAAAAGTTGTTTAATAAACATAACTGAAAGTTGTACATACAATAGATGCATAAGTTTTCTTTGCAGGCTCCTCAAAAGACTCTTCCACAAGAGCGACAGGGGTTTCACGGATAGTATGAGCAACATTATGCACGGGTTGATATGCCTCCTGTGTAGGAGTTTCCTCCACCACAACTTCAGTCTCGAGATCTTCTTGTAGTTGCTGCTGCTGCTCAGGAAGACTATACTTGTCCACTGGATCATCATCTATATGAACTGTGTTGATATATTCTCTTGCTTCTTCCTCAAAACCATAGTCCGAAACTGATAAAAAGATTAATGGCTAAGAAATTATTGCACGGAAGCATGCTTCTTTTTGTCAATGAAAAATGTATATATACATAAACATTTTTCCTATAATCTATATGAACTGAGTTGATATATTCACTTGCTTCTTCCTCAAAACCATAGTCCGAAGTTGATAAAAAGATTAATGACTACAAAATTATTGCACAGAAGCATGCATCTTTTAGTCAACGAAAATTTTAAACATACACATACATTTTTCCGATAACCACCATCACCATGAAACCAATTCTGCTAAGCCAGATTATTAGAAAGTACCATTAACTAAATAGGAAGATACTGAATACAGAGACCATAAATTTTTTAACTAAGAGTTTCAGTTTGTATAAACACTAATTTAGATAGCAGCACAGATATTTCCGGTTAAACTACAAATAAACATCCTAAAAACATGATTCTGAAATCAAAATACCTGGTGGTTCAGCATAAGAAGCAGAAACATGCGGCTGTGATTCAATCCTCTCAGATGTCACCGGTATCAGATTCTGATGCACTACTTCATCCTCAACAAACTGAAATATATCATTGAGCACAAAGTAACCCTTCTCCTGAGGTGCAAGGAAGAAAGTTTGAACAAACCTCTGCCTCCTATTGACATCCTTGATCTTAACAACACCCGAAACCATCACAACCACTCCTCCATTCCAAGAGTCAAGAGAATTGATCGTCTTGATCTCAATTGCCGAAAAATTCAACGATGTAACAATGTTATGAATTTGCTGCACAACAACAACACAGTCCAATTCAACCCAATCAATACCCTCATGATTAAAATCACCTAGATGCTAAACCCCTATGACCCAGAAACCTTAAACAAAATCAAAAACCAACAAATTTGAGTCAGTATAATATGTATTACCAACACATCAGACGCATTCTCGGTATAATCACCATCGACGCGAATCATCGAGCTTAAATCAGAGTAGAACTGATGAACAAGATCAGGCTGCTGACGAAGAACTTGATAGTACTGTCCAACGAAGTAAGAACCCACCTACAAAGCAAAAAAAAAAAACTATAAATTTACACAAAACAAAAAATACAAGAACAAAATAGATTCAAAAAATAAAAAATAAAATAAAATAAAATAAAATAAACCTGGGCAGCACTAACGGAACCCTGATACGAAGACGCCATTACTAAAGCTAAATTCTAAAGCAAAACAAGCATGCAATGTTTCTCCTAGCTCTGGTGGCGGATCTAGGAGAAAAACGAATCAACGAAAACCCTAAATCTCCAATAACACTGTTCCGAAAACGAAACCCCAAAGAAAAAGGTGAACGAAAATGCGAATTGAAGAAAAACGAAGGAATCGAAGTAGATTGATATAGATCGAGAAATGAATGAATCGGAGTGGCTCTGCAGTTAACTGAAAAGACGAAGAAAACGAAACAGCGAGAGAGATTCTTTCTTTCATCTTCTTTATATATATGCGATTTCGCAAGGGGTTTAGGATGAAATCCTGGCCGTTGGATTATTATCGTAGATAAATTATTAATAAATGTTTTTAATTTAGTGATTTATAAATAGTAACGTAAAATTTCAGGGGTCAGATTGCTTTCAAGTCAACAAAAATGGACGGACGGAGATGAATGGACTTTGTTGGACTTTGATGCTTAAAGTGTAAACTGTGTGCGTCAGAGTTTTATTCTTGTTTAGATTTTTTTTTTTTTTCTATTTCTTCTCAATTTAGAAAATATGAATTCAACTTGTGTTAGAATAGATGTAGTTTGATAGATCTAGTTTTGCTTCATTTGGATATAACTATTTTTAGATTGTTTATGCTCTTCAAACTTATGATGATGTATGTGGACATTCAAGGCATGGAAAAACAACTATTTCCATATAAATAAACATGGAATATTGTATGCAACAATTTGTTGGCAGTATTACAATTTTTTTTGACAATTTAGAAATGGGTAAATTTAGTCTTTACTAAGAGTGTAATTTAAAGGGTATAATTTATTAATGTATACACTGGAAAATATGTAATCTAATAGTTAAAATAAACAAGCATGTGAATTTAGGGTTGTTTGAATTTTCCATTGTCGAAAGAAGGTTATGAGAGTAAAAAGATAATTAAAAGCCTGTTTGTTTTGCTTTTTAAAGCCCGTTTGTTTTTTTTTTTTTTAAATAATTTTTATAGTGTAATATAATATTGTAGAAAAAAATTTTATAAAAATTTTTTTTTTAAAAGCTTCAAATGAAAATTTGGTTTGAATAGTTATTCTTAAAATGTTATTTTAGGTATTCATTATTTTATCGAAATTTTTTTTGGATATCAAAATTTCAAAAAATCACTTAATTTTGAAACTATTTCAAATAGTTTTTCATAAAAATCATTTATGAAATACAACTTTTTGAAAAAATTGTGATTTTGACTATGTTTTGGTCTTCAATAATGTATAATAATGTTATGGAATGTCAAAATTAGTCTTTTAATTTATAAAAAACAAATTTAAAAAAATTTGTAATATTTTGAAAGACGTTTTTGTAAAATCTATTTTCTAAAATACAAAGAAAAAATCTATTTTTTTAAAGCTGAAACAAACTGACCCTAAATGTGGATAAGTTTGGACTTTTTTTTAAATATGTTGAAGTCATCATCAGTAGCTGTGGTGTTAGATTTAATTAAAATTTTGGGGAAGTAAACAATTTGGCATTTGACTTACACTCTTTGTTTGTAGTGTCATTACAAAAAAAAATATTGACACGAGTCACGTTTTAAGAAGACGGTGTTGTTTACTGGGAAAAATAGTAAACAACCTCTGGTCTATTAATTTTATATAAAAAAATGAGTAACTTGCAGGATCGATCAAACTAGACCCTAGGACATGTGCTAAAACGATTTTAAAAAATAAGGAAATAATGTTGAACATTTCGACTACATTCATATTTGGAAACACATGCATTTCGACAAGACTTGAAAATAAGATAATACGAAGAAATTAAAAGTGCATTGGAAAGTGACTTAACAAAGTAAAGGAAAAAAGGTAAACTTCTGAATAAAAACTAATTGGATTGCATTGAATAAGAAAAATGGTGTTACATAACACGTACGTTTCTTCAGTAACTCGTTTCTCGCTACACACGGATACTTTGAGTGATTTGAGAAATTTGTACAACTTTAACACACACAAATTCTAATACTAAGACTTGCTATTTATAATGGTGAAAAATAACTACCCATTAACGGCCTATTAATCAGAGTGAAACACATGGCATCCTGCATGTCTTCATTCTTTAGATGTTCAACACGTGTCCTTTCTCTCAAATGGATAAGGACAAAGTTCCCTCCATTATTTGAATTTGAATCTTCAAATCGAACGACGCTAAATAACATTCTGTCGAAGAACATCTCCAAATGGTTAAAAATGTTTCTAAGTCCCTGAAATACTTCCTTTTTGCATGAAGACATCTTCGACTAAACCTTTTACAAGTACAAGCCCTATCGAAATCCCTTAAAGCTTCAAAAATCTCATTTCTTAGAATAAAGCTCTTAATCCAATATCAGGCGTCGAAATTGGGAGCTAACAAATTGCCCCCCAAAAATGTCATTTTCGACACCATTGAAGAAAAGGGCATTTTTTTAGAACATCATTTGGTGCCTTATTCAATTCCTTGTATAGCTTCGACGCTTGTCAGTGGTTCCAACAGTTCATTTTCCTTTCAACAGACCTATGACGTCATAGCCATTATTGCTACTTCTGACATGTCTTTTCAAATCACGCAAAATCTCCATCATCATTACCTTTTCCTAGGATATAGGAGATCATGGGGGTAGGCACTTATTACCACCGCTTCATCGAGAAACATGGAGAAAACAAGTGTCCCACTATCAGGCTGAACATTTCACAATCTTTTTAAAACTGCATCCACTCTCCACTTATAAATACTCTTTCCAACAATTGTTACCACTTTTGCGTTCTCCTCCTCTCAAATTTCCCAGCAACCTCTGCACTCTAAAACTCAATCTTCTTCATTTTTTTCCAAAAATGGCTTCCTTCACACGCTCCACTAAAGATGCTGCCAAGGTCACCAAGGATGCTGGCAAACCCACAAGAGCTCCAAAAAAGATTTCTCAACTTGCTCCGTTTGACTCCGTTTCTGGACCTACCATGGTGGGGAACCAACAATATCTACCTGAACCTCTTGTTGAAAAGAAAAGGAGAATTTACACTTCTCAGGTACTTATTCCTTTAACCGTTTCTGATAAACCATTGGCTTCGTTTGGTCCTTTAGCTGATTTAAGTGTATATCCTGCTAGGCTTAAGGAATATTTTCCCTCTTATCATAAATACAACCCTGTAGGACAATGTAGAAAACCTAGGGCTAGTATTGAAAATCCTGCTAATCCAAACGATCCCCCGACTGAAGGGGCTATTGACCTTAGATACATGAACAATTTTAGGGTTTTTAGAGCAAGCCCGACCTTTAAGAATCCCTTTGATTATTTAGGGTGGTTGAAAAAATTAGAAAAAATGAAATCTAGTGATTGGAAGAAAATGGGCATTTATGACCTGATTATGTTGTCGAAAGTAGGACCTGATTACTGTTCGAATATGCTGATTTCGTCCTTGTACTTCTGGGACAGCACTCACTAGACCCTTCATCTCCCATGTGGCATGATGACACCCACCCTTTTTGACATATCCGCTATCACATGGCTCAAACCTACTGGGAATACTTACGATCCTGGCTTTATGGCTGAAGATATCATAGTTTTTACTACCTCTAAGGCAGCTTATTCGACCCACAAAGCTCACTATCACGATAAAAGCGGAGAGGAAGTGTCAGACGTCGAACATATAGCCTTCTTAACTATGTGGTTGTCACATTGTGTCTTCTGCTCGAAGTCAGTGCAGGTTGTTAGAAAGTTTCTGACCATGGCGAACCAATTACACTCTACCCATGACTTATGTTTAAGCAAATTGATCTTAGCCAGCCTCTATGAGTTCATGAGCGAAAGGGTCACCCAGCTAAAAAGCTTAGCTGACAAGGGAAGTTTACTACTCTCTGGACCCTTCTGGCTGCTTCAGTTGTGGTTGAATGCTTCGCTCGAAGCTTGTCTCCCCCTCAAGAATCAGATTAATGAAGATGTTGATGATGTGAAGAATCAAAGAGTAGAAGGTCCTCGTTTGGAGAAATTGACACCTGCTGATGATGGTCGACATGTCCAACAGGCTTTCGCCAACTTTATCATGATGTTCGCCAAACGTTATGATTTTACACCCAACATGGCTCCTTTTGGTGCAAGGAAGTGTGGTCCTGAATGGTTCACCAGGCCATTCCCAGCGCCGTCGAAAACACAAGCAGCAAAATCCATTGCGATTTGGGAAGCCTTTTTAACCCCTATGGTCTTAACCCTCATATTTAACCTCTCAAAAAGCTAAGTCTCTTTATTCACTTACCAACCAAATCTTGTCGCTCGACAGTTTGGATTATTTCATGTCTTACCCCGACCGATCTATGATAAGAAAAGTGCTCTCCTTCTTTACAATGCCAATCTTAGTGAAGCAATGGTCATTAAGCAGATTGCACGATATGTCAGTCGAACGCAGTTTCTTCCAGTAGCTTTTGAACTAAGCTTCCTTTGTACTCAACAATTTGATGACTGGTGGAAGGCTTATTATGCTGAAGAATTTTTCGACGTGGCTGCATTTACGTACCACATTAACAAGGCTTTCCTCTCTGTGCAGGAAAGAGTGAAGAAAGGTACTTCGATGCACATTAAAGAAATCCAAGCCTTCCAAAAATACTTTGAAACTGTTTATCGACCAAATGACCTTGGTCGAACCGTCCGCAACGCAGCTGTTACTCTGAAAGAATTTTTTTTTAAAGAAAATGGAGAACTTAAAGATCCCTTCATACGTTCCTCCTGAGAAACGATACGAAACGGCTTTCAATATGTTTCCTCCCAAATTCCCTCGACTGCCAAGCGCTGACTTTGGAGTGGCCCTTGCCCCTCTATTTCAAAATTGGTTTGTCTGTGGGGATTCTATCAAAATCCTTCGTCAGCAATCAAAACCGAAAGCGCAACGGGTGGTTCCGACCAAACATACACTAGGCAGTTTCAAAGGGCATCTTCGTATTGGGATAAAAGATGTTCGCATCGAATCTGAAATATATGAAGGTGTGGAACGGGAGGATTTCGACCCAACATTTACTTGCCTATTTATTTTCACATATAATGACTGCTTTTCTATTTATTTTAGTCGTAAAGATTCCTCCGAAGAAACCACCAACTAGAAAGGTTGCAAAGGTGAAGGAAGAGGAAGGGAGCAAGACAGCAACAACAACAACAACAAAGGTATTTTCACACCCTTTGTTAAGTTTGTCACTTTATGTTCGTTATTTTCTAATATTTTCCTCTTCAGGACGCTCGAAAACAACCCCCGACTCCCCAGAAAAGGAAGGCCAAGGATGACACATTAGTGATAGTCGAATTCGATGATGAAGACTTATCTCCAACTGCTGAACAACCTCTGAAGAAGAAGAAAAGACAACCAAAGATAAACAAAGCCATTGCTCAATCTCAGGCGAAAGACGTGAAGGTCTTGATCAAGAAACCCACTAAACTAACCATCTTGGAGCCAACTCTTGAAGAGATGTCGAAAAAGGCTGCAGAGCAGTCAGAAAGTGACAACTCAAGTCCTAGGGCAGAAGCTCCTAAGGTACCAAAATGATTCACATATATACTTCATCGTCCTTAGTCTTTCTGTTCGACCACTAACTCCGTTTATGCTTTTCAGGATGACGCAGGAGTTTCGACTCAACCAGCCGCTGAATCATCCATCCCAACAATCCTCAATAGTGAAGGTGAACCAACATATCACCCTACTTCAGCAAAGGATTCTGAGAAGAGCTCACTGAGCTAAATCAACCAAGTGATCGAGAAACAACGTGAAACTTGTCCACCCAAGACCACCACTCAAGCTTCTCACACCAGTGAATCTGATCACGAAGATGATCAAGACAAAGACACACAGGCTAAAACAATTGGGGTTGACATGGAGATGGATAAACCTGAGGTGCAAGTCGAAGACGAAGCTAATGATAGGTCCCCAAGAGTCGAAACCTCAGATGTTATTCAAGATGATGCTATGGAAGAAGAAGGTAAACATTTTATGTTCCCCAACCAATCAATGCCCATTGAGGAGTTTATGGATGACGATGAAAGCGTCGAAGGGGGTAATGACCAAGATGAAGAAGAGGAAGAAGACATTCATGAAGAGATAATTGTAGAAACAACTCATAACCCTAACCTGTCAATTGCGAAGGATTTGAGCAAAGCCTCTATGACCCTTTCTGCAGAAGAACTAGATGCTCTGAAAAAGAACTACCCCCGTGAGTACTTAAAAGTTTTACTTGGTTCCAGGGGAAGTTCGCCAGACAAAAACCTCAATTCGCCCTCTGTATCTGACGGCCAATCCACTACTGATCCTTCCAGCCAGATATTGTCAAAGATCAAAGAAAAGGTTTTTAAGGGTGACTTGTTTCGAATCATTGAGTTTGACCCCACTTTTCCAATTGCTTTGAAGAATATTCTCAAGGAGGTTGACATTCTAAATGCTTCTTTAGAAATTGCCAATATTATCTTGGAGCTGACCTCAATGATAGATCGAATTGTTGTTGATCTTGCCAAAATTAAACAAGTATCGAAAGACATTGAAAATCAAACTGGCTCAGTCGCAGCTGCATGGGACGATGCTTCAGAATCTACCAATCGACTGGCTAATTTGAAGCAAATCCAAGAACAGAACAAGACTCAAATCGAATCCAATAACCAAAGTATCAACTCCTAGGAGGCACAAATTAAAGAGCTGCAAACAAAGATTTCGAACGCCAAGAAGCAGAACACTGAGCTCGAAAAGTTTGACAACTCTCAGGTGGCGAAAGAGCTTAAGTAGGTCTGAATTTTGCTGACAAAGCTCAGAAACTAGAAGCAAAACTGGAGACCATGAGGTCGAACCAATCCCTCTGTGATAGGCGGCTAGGACTTTTGAAGGCAAAGTACTCCACCATGTAAGACAACCTGCCGCTCTAATTTCAAAGACTTTTTATTCTTATGCCTCATCAATATTCCTTGGATTCTGTAATGCTTATTTTACTTTTTGATGTAACGAATTTAGCCATTTTGACACTATGTTTTATTTCGCCATATTAGTTTCGATTGTCACTACAAGAAATTTAAAATATTACGACACTAAAGTTAGGACAGTTCATCAAAAACTGCCTCCTATGCTCATTCTCGGCGGTTCCTACGACAACTTTTCACAACCGCCTTAAGGTTTCTTCTTGACTTTGGAGAAAGAGAAGGAATTTTTCATCCACGTTCAAACTTTTCACGTCACTCCCAATGAGGACGTATTTTTCATAACTTTCCACCTCTTCACATCCCGCGTTCTAGTTCTTTAGGTCACTCCTCTCTCAAATCCCCAGATTTCTAAATCCTTCATTTTTTCTAAAATCCTCTCCCTTTCCTCAAATTCGTAAACCCTTCTAACCCATTTCTAAAAACATTCTCAATTTCTCAAACCATGTATTTCAATTTTTTCAATAAACAACGGGTAACTATCAACAAACGGTGTCTCTCATTTTAGTTCCATTTCAAAACCTACAATGGACTCAAAGACCTGTAAGATGATTTCACTCCAATCTTTTTCTCCTAGATAATTTCTATTGTTTGATTCTAATTTTAAATTAAAGGTCATAAATCCCTATTATTTTTCAATTACTAAAATTTCAATTTTGGATTCCTCTTCCTTATGATTTTTACTCAATAATCAAAAAACATTTTTTGAGACAATGGAGTTTGTGTCAGTGATTGTTTCTAGAAAGCCATCATTGATATTTTACTATTTATGTATTAGATACTAGATGTATCATTTTATATCTTACCTCGCTGATAAGTGTTTTGATTTAGGCTGTTGTAGTTTTGTATTCAATGAATATAAACTGATATGATATCAAATTTGGATCAGCCACTTGTTTGCTTTTTTTATTGTTTACATTTCCTTATCATATTGATGTTGATTAATTGGTCAAATATTTGAATGACTAAACCTTGCATTCCTAGTTTTATGTTTAGAGTTTCAAAGCCTATAATGTGCTTACTAGATCTTTATAACTTATATTTTCAGTGATCCACATCTCAAATATTTTAAGTCAAAGAGTAATTCATATATATTCAATTTTTTAAACTATAATTGATATTATAAATGGTATTTGATATATTATGCTCCTTTGCTCTGTGAGTCACATGCTTATGAATAAAAATAGTTCCAGTAGAAACAAAGTTAGCATAGCTCCAATTTTAAAAAAGATGGAATGATACATTTTCTCTTAGGTTGTCTGTAAAGAGGGTATATTGAATTAAGGATAAATCATTAGTTAGAGACAAGGTTAAGGAAGACTATAGATCATTCCATTAAAAAATATATTGCAAATGGTTCATTTTTAGTCACAATTTAACATAAAAAATTTGGCATTATGTGATTCATTTAGCTTATCTCACCTAAGGAAAAAGTTTAGTGGTTGTTGTTTACTGTCATAGAAGTTCAAGCAAAATCCTTTTGTTTTGATGTGATTAATGATTTGTCTTCTGCTGTCTTTTCATTTTCAATAACATACAGTAATTATATATTTGTGGAATATTTGTTTGCTGATTTTGTTTATTTTTACTATTCATAGGGTTTGAAAAGGGTGGAGATAGTGAGAGATTTTGATATCAAGGGTTCTTCACCCTAAGGTAATGGATATTTTGTCTTCACTATTTCATTATGATTATAATTGAAGTTTTTTCTTATTAGTCTCTTAATGTAAACTCTTATAATTTACTTAAGATATGCGAAATATACTGCAAATATATTTTTCAAATGCATGATCCAGGATTTAATTTTGTTGCCATTTGCAAGTATTGTGTATCGTGTTGTAAAGAGGCTTATGAAACTTACACATTCAGCTTACAAGGTGATTAATTATTCTATTTTTAAAATTTATTCCAAACATCATCAAGCTAACTATGCTTTGAACTCTAAAAAATGACATAATATAAGGTCGAGACCTTTAACTAGTAAGCTAATAATAGGCTTTAAAGTAGTTTAGTAGGTGATTGTTATTAACATGAAATACAATAACTATTGTTATAGGAATTAAGTTAGTAACTAATGTTACATGCCTCTCCTATACGCGGTTACTAGAAATATGGAAGTAAAAATGGTCTTATAGGTAGTTGTAGTTTTGAGGAACCAAAAATGGCTTGAATTATGGTGATACATGGTTACGACAAGATTGTCGAGTTGAGTTTTAGAATTAGTAGTTACTATGCACTTCATTCACATTGTTCATGGCACTGCAGTGATTTCAAATTGGTAGTTACAATCAAGGACCATTAGAATTAGCTTTTGTTGTTATTTTTTCTTTTAGTTTTGCTTCATTGGCATTATAATAACATAGAAAATAAGACTTTCTTGGGTGAAAATTCCATCTTCTAATTTCATTCTAATTCTCTTTAAGTACTTGTATAATTCTTATTTTCTTCTAATTTTATCTTCTTGAAATTACAGCATGTGCCTCACATAAACTCCTTCCATACCATAAATGATGCCATTATGGATAACTAGTGTATGCTACAGAGGTATGCCATTCTGTTAAATATTAAAAATATATGCGTATTTGAAAAATGTTTCTCTTTGTCAGCTCAAAAACCATCATTCCTTGATGAACGCCATACACGAATGACGTAGAAACAATATTAGAAGAAAATGGCTAAGTATGCACTTTCAAATATACCATCACTTAAACCATCATATATTAAATAAGTTAACACATTTTTCATTTCCTTTAGTAGATTTTTCTTTAAATTTTCACCTTACTTCTTCTACCTTGTGCAGATACGAAGAGAATGGATGACCATATTACCTTACATGCAGCCTGTGATAAGGTTCATTTTCAATTTGTCTGACACAGGATTTTCCATATTTTGTTCGATTTTAATTTGTTCGATTCAGATTTCTTTGTATTTGCAGTAGCAAGTAATTTCCATTCTCTTCCATCTTCTTAGTATGTAGCACACTATGAAGCTTCGACACGCCATTCACACAGTGTGTCGCCGTGTCAGACACGTGTCCGACACGGATACGCGTACGACACACGTACGATACGTATCTGACACGTTTTTGAAGTGTCCAACACAAAAATAAATTTGAATCACAACAGACACGGATACGACACCTTATTTCAAATAAAGGACACGGTCCAACTCAAAATTTCATAATTAAACTAAAAAATTTTCAAATTATTTTTAAAAAAAGGAATTTTTATCTTTCATATTCCACTTCTCCACTATAATAACACAATTAGGATTCTTTATTTTTTCATATTCCACTGCTGCTTGTGTTGAAAAAAATTAGAGCACATAATTATTTATCCATTATTTGAAGAGAAGCAATATAGCACCACATCGAGCGGAAACTTTAGTATATATACATAGTAACCTTCCACTTCTATCAAGGAGCACTCCCTAATTTCATCAAGAAGAAACTAAAATGTGGGATGTCACCGAAGATGAGTTTGGATCATTAGATGACAAGAAATTTCTTGAAATTGTTGACTTGGATGAGCTAGGTTTAGAGGCTGATTTTCTCAACGTGGAGTAACTATGACATGATTTGTATCATTTTGCTTTGGTGGATTTATGTCTTTTTTTCGTTGATTGAAAGTACTAGGTTTAAATAAACATAAATTTTGCTTCTCATTTTAAACTCTTTATAATTTGTGATCATAAATTGCATTATTATATTAATATATAAAGTATATATAGCTGTGTCCGGGTCCTATGTTTTTTATATTAGCGGAGTCCTCGTGTCCGTGTCCTGTCCTGTATCCGTGTCCGAGTCCAGGCTTCATAGGTAGCACACAATACAATAGGAAAAAGTGTCTTATATTATATATCTAAGTTATTCACTATTATTTTCTAACAGACAACTATCAATCTTTCCAACAAGCTCTTTCTGTCTCAGCAAGGTCAGCAACAATCAACACGATACGTAATAACACAACTCTGGTTTTTCATTATGATTAAAATGAAGTCTGTTTCAACTCTGGATCGTTCCAAAAAATGGTATAAAGTTTTTAACTTAACATGTAAATACTTTGCTTGAACTTAATTTTATTAAAAGAGAAGAGTTTTGATTCATAGTTTTTATAACATTAATAGAGTTAAAATAGAGTTAGAATTTATTTATATATTTTATTATTATTATTATTATTATTTTTTATAATAATGCTTAAAAATTCATGGTAGAGTTTTTATTTTTTTAAATATTCGCCACAATTTACCGTCATAATCAATAATAAAAACAAAATTCTACAACGGTTGGTAACCGTCGCAATATTCAGGTTACGTCAGTTCCCTAACCGTCGTAAAAGAGAACGACGGTTGGTATGACGGTTTTGACAACCGTCGCAAAACAACCTCGCGACGCGACGCACGCTTCTGGGACGGAGATGCAACCGTCGTAACATGCAAATTGTGGCGGTTCTGACCGTTGTAATCTACCAAAATGAACCGTTGCAATATGCCAATTTTCTTGTGGTGTGTTTTGCATGCGTGATCATTCTCTAGTTATTCTTACTTCTCGAAGTGCAGGTTTGTACTTCTTTAAGTACTTCCCATTTACCCTCAAGATTCTCTTATCTTGATCTAATTCTTCGATCTCATAAGCACTATTCGTAAAAACTTGTATGATTTGAAAAGGACTTTCCCACTTAGGAGATCATTTTTCCAAACATCTATCCTTTCAATCCATAGGCAAAATTACTTTCCAAACCAACTTTTCAAGCGAAAAAGTCTTGACTTTAACTTTCTTATTATAAGACTGTTCCACTATCTTCTTCTGCCTTTTCAACAATTCTAAAGCATTAAGCCTTTCCTCATCTAAGTCCACCAATTCGTCTAACATCATATTCCAATATGACTCAGATGAGATTTCAGGATGCCTCTGGATTCTTGCCGACTGAAGATAGATTTTAGTTGTTAATACTCCATCATGGCCAAAGGTTAATCGAAAAGGCGCGGAATTAGTCGTCTCTTTGGGGGAGGTTCGACATGCCCAAAGAACTTGGTCCAATGTTTTGTGCCAATTTCTAGGCTTCTTTCCCACATGCTTTTTGATTAGGCTAATTACCACTTTATTTGCTGCTTCGACCTGACCATTAGCCTGAGCGTAATAAGGCGTAAAGGTTAAGAGTTTGAAACCTATTTCTTTAGCAAATTCTTGCATTTTTCGACCAGTGAACATTGATCCTTGATCTGTCGTAATGGTTTCTGGGATTCCGAACCTATAAATAATGTGTTTTTTAATAAATTCGATCACGTCTTCTCGGTCAACATTCGGTAATGGCACAACCTTGATCCATTTCGTAAAATAGTCAATGCCCACCAAAATATACCTTTGATTTTTAAATGACGTTGGTCGAATCTCACCAACCAAATCTAAATCCCAACCTCTAAAGGGCCATGGTTTGACTATGGATTGTAGTTCGCTTGCAGGAACATGTTGTACACCTGCATGCACTTGGCACTCTTGGCATCCCTTAGCGAATTCGATGCAATCTTTTAACATAGTAGGCCAATACATCCCTTGTCGGAACAAAATCCATTTCATCTTGTGGTCTACCTGATGAGCACCACATGTCCCACTATGAACAGTCGAAATGGCTAAGTATGCTCCTGACTCACTAAGGCACTTAAGCAAAACTCCCTCAGGAGTCTTTTTAAATAACTTATTACCCAAAAGAACATAACTTAAAGCTCGATACCTGGTTTTTCGATCAGTGGACGTCGTTGGGTTCTACAAATATTCAACTATTGGTTTACTCCAATCTTCGTCCGTTAAGCTATCCACTGCTAAGATTTCAGAATTTTCTTTATCAACATATCCAAACTTCGTTGTTTCCAAATCTGATGGGGACAATCTGGCTGATACAACTCTTCCTCTGACTTCGATTGCATCTTCTAGTCTTTCCTTCGACACCTTATATCCAGAAGCAATCTGAGCCAGGTCATTTTTCCACTTGATTTTCCAATCGAGGTATGTGTCGAATATTCACTACTTTGAACTTTTTCAGTAATCGATTGGCTATTACGAAGTACATAATGAGATTCTCTTTAACACATTTATACTCCCTTGTAATTTGTTTTATGACTAACTCTGAGTCTCCCATTATTTCAACTCCAGTTGCCCCCAATTCCAACAATATTTCAAGTCCGACTATTAAGGCTTCATATTCAGCCTCATTATTTGAATAGATACCTTCGACTTTATACTTGAATTTTGTTGGAATTCTATTAGGAGAAATGATCAGGACTCCTACACATGTACCATCTTTATGACTAGAACCGTCGAAATACAATTTCCAAGGTTCAAGCTCAAGATAGTTCGACACATTTTCGTTTATAGAGTGGTTGACAATAAAATCAGCTACCACTTGTCCCTTAACAGCCTTTAAAGGCATATACGTCAAGGAATAATCAGTTAAAGCCAATGCCCATTTACCAATTCGACTATGCAAAATTGGCTTAGACAACATGTGTTTAATGATATCGAAATGAGATAAAACATAAACTGGTTTTATATAATGTTTTAACTTTGTACAAGAAAAATACAAGCATAAACACAATTTCTCAACTATGCTATACCTAGTTTCTGCATCGTTTAAAACCCTACTAAGGTAGTAAATGGCTATTTCGACGCCATTTTCATCCTCTTGAGCCAACATGCTCCCTAAAGTTTTGTCCGGCGCAGATATGTACAATCTCATGCTCCTATTTCTACAAGGTGGTTCTAGAATTGGAGGATGACTTAAATACTCTTTGATTTTGTCGACAGCTTCATGCTGAGCTTACCCCCATTCGAATCCCTCCTTGCTTAGTCAGAGTAGAGGTGAGAAGGCTTGAGTTCTCCCGCTGAGGTTAGAGATAAATCTGCTTAAGAAATTGATCTTTCCCAACAGTGACCGCAGTTCCTTCTTTTTTGATGGCGCTTTCGCCTCCATAATGACCTTGGTCTTATTCTGATTTATTTCGATTCCATTCTTATGGACCACAAAGCCTAAAAAATATCCCGCCTGCACACAAAAAGCACATTTGAGAGGATTTATTTTAAGACCATGCCTCCGCATCCTTTCAAATGATTGTCGAAGATGGTCAATATGATTCTTCCCTGAAACAGACTTTACAACAATGTCGTCAATGTAAATTTGCATAAAAGTCTCTATGTAATCATGGAAGATTGTATTCATTGCTCTTTGATATGTTGCCCCCAGCATTTTTTAGGCCAAAAGGCATAACTACCCATTCGTAAGTGCCTAAGGCCCCAGGGCATCGAAACGCCGTTTTAGGGACATCCTCTTCAGCAATGAATATTTGGTTATACCCAGAATACCCGTCGAGCATGCTAAGGTATTCATGACCAACGACAGAGTCAACTAACATTTCCACCACATGCATTGAATATTCGTCCTTTGGGGTCGCAACATTTAGATCTCTAAAGTCTATGCAAACCCTTAAAGTACCATTATTTTTTATAACAGGCACAATGTTTGTTAGCCATTCGACATACCTGGCCGTTCGAATAAATCTGCACCGAAGAAGCCTTTCGACTTCCTCCTTGATCTTCGAGAGAATTGCTGGCGCAAACCGCCTTGGATTTTGCTTGATTGGCTTCTTTCCAAATTTAATTGGCAGCTTCAATTCGACCAGCTCTCTGCTCAAACTAGGCATCTCGTCGTAATCCCATGCAAAACAATCATTGAACTCTTTTAACAACTGGATCACTTCGACCTTGAGTTGTGGGCTTATATTTGCACTGATATATGTTGGTCTTTTCGTTGCACCCTCTCCCAAGTCGATTTTGTCCAAAGGATCTTGCACTAGCATTTTGATGTTGGCTGCCAACGGATCCTTCTCGAAACCCAAAGGCTCGTCATCATAAATTGCATCGAGCCTCTGGCCTTGTATTTCATCCTGAACTTTATCAGGTGTTTCTGGATCGAAGTCCTTACCAAGACCTTCTTGATTTGCTTCTTTGTTGGATTCATCAGCCATATGTTTAACTTTGGCCTCCAAGGCCGCTTGTAGTTGATTTTCGGCTATGTAAGCCGAAATCCTTTCGAGCGCCTCAAACTCAGGCATCATCGTCGAATTCACTTCCCCATCCTGTGGGGTTAACTCCAGATGTCCCTTCATAAGCGAAGTCATCTTCTCCTACAACTTCCCGATCCCACTGGAACTCATTTGTTGGATGTAGGTACAGTGAACAATAAGCGTTGTCATTTGGAGTGAATGCAAAATTGGTTGGGTTACATGGAGCGATCTTAAACAAATTCCTGTCGAAGTTTTGACTATCGACATGGTTAGCTGAAACCAATAAATAACTCTGGTCGGCTTCAATGTTCTCAACAATACCATCTGTTCGCCAAATGGTGATTCTTTGGTGCATCAAAGACGACACAACTCCTATTCTGTGGATCCATTCTCGTCCCAATAATAGGTTGTAGTTGGCCTTTGTCTCTACAACTATAAACATGGTTGACCTTGTGACTGTCCCTACCGTCAGGTCTACTTGGATTACCCCTAACGTGTTGCCAACCTTTCCTTCGTAATTAGATAACACCATGTTGTGGGGTTTGGTGTCAGTATCGAACTTTCCTATCTTTCTCAACATGAAGTGCCGCATCAAGTTCACAGTAGCACCGCAATCCACCAGAATTTTGTTAACTTGTACGTCTTCAATCTTCCCAGTGATGAAGATAGGATTCAGATGGCTTTTCATAGCTTCACTGGGCCTTTCAAAGAATGCATTTTGCTCTTCGACACTCCCGTTATTCATCACATAATAGCAAATTGGCCTATGTGTGGCCATTTCTACATCAATGTTATCCACCCTATCTTCGACCTCACATATCTGGTCGAAATCCCTAGGTTGAACATATACCTTGTTGACCAAAATGTCGAGAGACTGCTCTGATCCTGAATCAAAATTATCAGTGAGCAATTCGTCCTCAGCAACCTTTCGATCATGCTCTTTCTTGCCTGCTTGTTCTGGTGTAGCGGCAGGGACTTTTTCGGCAGGGTTGGGCTTTTTCCCGTCGACTGGTACGTTGGTGCTGGGTTCTGCTTTCACCTCAGCTTCTCTCTGGGCTTTCCTTCGTCATTGTACCCTCCTCCACTAGGACCTAGACATGGGGTTTTTCCCTTTGTAGTTCTATGAGACGTAAGCTGGTTTCTTTGAAGCCATCGAAGTGCCTCTTTCTACATCAAAATTCTGCCATTTCTGTTGGCTCTTTTCCTTATTTTCATTTGGTTTTACCCACTTGCCGTTGGAAAGTTCTGCAAATGGTTTAAAAGTAGCGGGGTTTTCCCTTGGAACTCTAGTCTTCGACTGTTCTTGCTTCGAAGTAGACCTCCTTGGGTCAAAACCCCACTTTCCATAAAGGGCTTTCTCCTCGCGCCTTTGTTTGGCCTTTCGAACTCCTTCAAGATTTTGCGATGCCTTCTTGTCAAATACAGCGCTACATCTGGGACACAACATGACTTCTGACCTCTTTTTTTGACACCTGTGTATAAAGTTAATCAGATTCTCCTCCTCTTTTGGGAAGGCCAACTTGTTGTATTCTTCCTATTGACGTTCATCATCGACCTCCATGGGTGTCTCCTGCGAAATCTCCACCATGTTGATTTCCATTTTGACATCCTCAGTGATATCAAGCTTACACAATTCCATCTGAAGGCTCTCAGCAACCTTGTCCATCTGAACGAAACCGTCAGCGGTTTCTTTGGTTACCATTATCCACTGGGAACCCTCAGTGATTCCTTCGTCGGCGTCCTCAATAACCCCTATATCGACACCATCAGTGGTGTCTTTGGTGAAACTTTCGACAGCCCCGCTAGCAAAACTCTTTATGAATTCTTGGTCGAGACATTCAGTGATCCTGACCATGACTACTCCATTGTTGAAATCATCAGCGACTACGACCGTGTTGATATTGTTGTTAAGGCCTTTAGCAACCTCAATCATATTAACCTCAGTTGGCTCTGTATAGTGAGCATCAGCCACTAGTAAGGAGTCTGAATCGATCTTCATCTGGCTTTTGGTCTTCTCACAAAACTTGAGCCTTCCTTCTTGGATAGCGTTCTGGACGAGATCCCTGTAAATAAAACATTGAGAAGTCTTATGGCCCAAGAAATTATGATACTTACAAAAACTTTTATTTTTTCTCTGTTCTAAAGGAGGCGTTTTAGCACCAGGAGGCACTATCATCTGGCCATCCTTAACTAACAAGTCGAAAATTTTGTCACATTTAGTAACGTCGAAAGTGTAAGTTTTCTTGGGGAATTTATCATTCTTTTCTGGTTCGACAGGGTTTTTCCCATTCGAAGGGGCCAACAGCTTACAAGAATAAGGTGGGCCTTGTTTCAATTCAGCAAGATCAATCTCGCCTTCGTCGAAACTTACTGGCTCATTATAATACTTTTCATCTTCGTCATTAACTTCGACGTAGGCCACCCTTTTATTCTTATTCGCCCTAGCATTTTCTTCCTTTAGGCATTCTAGTTGTCAAACTCTATCAGTCAATTGAGTCATATCTCTTAAATATTGGATATCCAATTTCTTCCTAATGGAATAATCGAGACCTCCAGCGGCCATTTCGACTAACTCATGCTCCGAAACTTGTGTAAAGCATCTGGCCTTGAGCAGTCAGAATCTGTTTAGATAATCATCTATTGGCTCAGTGAATTTTCGTTTTATACTAGCCAACTCCTTCAGACTGATCTTTGTTTGTCCCATATAGAACTGCTCATGAAATAGCCGTTCCAACTGGGTCCAATTGTGGATCGAATTTGGTGGCAAGGTTGTGAACCACGTGAAGGCATTCTTCGTCAGAGAACTTGGGAAGTATTTTATCCTAAGATTCTCATTATTCGCAAACTCTCCAGCCTCTATCACATGTCTGGCCACGTGTTCGACAGTGGACTCAGTGGTGTCCCCAGAAAACTTAGTGAACTTAGGTACTTTCGTTCTAGGGGGTAACTCCGACTGGAGAATATATTCTGACAATGGAGATGTATAATTTGGCCTCCGAAGTCCAAAGTTTACTCCATTTTGGACCATAATCCTTTCGACCATGGCTGCCAAATTGTTATCTGCTGCAACGTCATGACGTCGAACCTGTTGTATAACGTTGTCAGCGTCCTGGTTTCTATTCACCAAAACCATCCTTGGTTGTTCTCCTACAGGAATTTATGGTTGATTCCTAGGGGGCTCGACTATTCCCTGCTTTGCTAAATTCGCCTGAGGGATGTTTCCTGGGTTTTGTTGGTTCTGGTTAATAGTGGGGTCCTCCTCGAACACTGCCCCTTGGTTTCCTGCGATATACTCTCTTTGAGGGTGTCGAGGAGGGTTAGGTACACCAAAGAAATCTACAAGGCACGTCATATGCGCAACCATTTGCTGATTAGTCTGGGTGGTATTTTGGATTAGAGGCTGAAAGATTTCTCCTATAGTTTGGGACATCATTTGGATCATTTGATGGTTACTTTCATCCATTTGTTGCCTTAAATATGTTGCAGTAGTATTCGTCAAGCCTAATACTTGGGTTGAATATCCTATTCCTAAGGATTGGTTATTTTGACCCATGTTAACACCGGATCCTGACCCTTGTAAAGGTGAAGTAACTATAGATTCTGTAAATACTGGAGGAGCATTCTGTAAGTTCGCCATCATCGAAGTTGGCATCCCATAAGGCGGGTCTCGACTAGGCAAAGGCATAGAAAATCCAGGGGAAAATGGTTGGAAATTAGCATTTCCCATTGGTGGGGGAGTCCTTGGTGGACCCCTTGATCCAACATAACTCAGAATGGGCTGAGTATGGATGATCGAATGTGTTGGGGTCGAATTTGCCATAGATGGTATGGCTTCGGATACGGGCGCAGAAATCGTGGGTCCTCTAGTCCAAGACCCTGGGATTGGTTCTACATTAATACTGGACGTAGTTTGAGGATTCGAACTATTTGGCTGATTAGTACTTGCCATTTTCCTCGTATATCTCCTCTTTGGTCTATCATCGTTTATGGTGGCTACTTTACCACTTCTTAATAGCATACAACACAGTTTTCGATAGAGAAGAGATAATAAAAATGCAGAATTTTAAATTTCTTTTAAAAACACAAGAAATTCGTTTAGCACTTGTCTCATTGGGCGTGCCAATTTGTTTACTGGGAAAAATAGTAAACAACCTCTGGTCTATCAATTTTATAAAAAAATGAGTAACTTGCAGGATCGACCAAACTAGATCCTAGGACATGTGCTAAAATTATTTAAAAAGATAAGCAAATAATGCTGAACATTTCGACTACGTTCATATTTGGAAACACAGACATTTCGACAAGACTTGAAAAGAAGATAATACGAAGAAATTAAAAGTGCATTGGAAAGTGACTTAACAAAGTAAAAGAACAAAGGTAAACTTCTGAATACAAATTAATTGGATTGCATTGAATAAGAAAAATGGTGTTACATAACACGTACATTTCTTCAGCAACTCGTTTCTCGCTACACACGAATACTTTGAGTGATTTGAGAAATTTGTACAACTTTAACACACACAAATTCTAATACTAAGACTTGCTATTTATAACTTGCTATTTATAATGGTGAAAAATAACTACCCACTAACGGCCTATTAATCAGAGCGAAACACATGGCATCCTGCATGTCTTCATTCTTCAGATGTTCAACACGTGTCCTTTCTCTCAAATGGATAAGGACAAAGTTCTCTCCATTATTTGAATTTGAATCTTCAAATTAAACAACGCTAATTAACCTTCTGTCGAAGAACATCTCCAAATGGTTACAAATGTTTCTAAGTCCCTAAAATACTTCCTTCTTACATGAAGACATTTTCGACTAAACCTTCTACAAGTACAAGCCCTGTTGAAATTAAAAAATCCCATTTCTTAGAATAAAGCTCTTAATCCAATATCAGGCGTCGAAATTGGGAACTAACAGGTGCACACATGAATCAGAGAGTCGAGAACTGCCATGAAAGGAAAAAAACCGAACATATGGCTTCATACCATATAGTGAGAGAAATTGTGCAATACTACTTGCATAATTATTAGGGGTAGACAGAAAGTAACCACCCGAGCGTATCCGTCCGACTCATGCTATCCTCAAGCAATCGGGTTGTCGGGTTACACGGGTAATTTATCTGGTTATTATTGGATAGTGACGGTTCAGTTCAATTTGTTTAATTCAACCCAAAATAAATTGCACTGGGTCGAATTAACAACCTTTTATTGTATTATAATAATTCAATTTGAGTGGATTTTTAAAGCCCAACAGACTTACCCAATAACTCACCTATATTATTAGGTTGCAAAGAAACCCTAGCAACCACATTACTTACAATTCATCTCTCAGAAATTTCTCTCTGTTTTCTCTTACTCACAAACAAAACATTCTTAGTTTTTTTGCTTCTTTTAAATTACATAATCATAGATTTTGGTGGAGATGTCTTTAAATATCATCTCTATTTTAATTCTTTGAATATCATCCTTATTTTAACTTAGATTACGTTTAATTATTTTTCTATTTTAACTCTTTATTTGTTCTGTTCTATTTCTTTATTTTCTTTTTTATCTTTTATTTTAAGTTGTATTTGGTGCAGATGTAACTTTAATTTGCTTTCTTCAGTTTGAATATAAACTCAAATGTAGTAATGGATTGATGTTTAATTTTTTAGGGTTTTCATTCCATTGTTTTACTTTTTTTTTTTTGCTTTTCGTACTCTGCTTTCTATAAGAAAGGGGTCTAATAATCCAGAGGTCGTGACACTGGCCAAACATTATTCCCACCAGGAATTTTAGCAGAAGCTCGTTTACCACTCAAGTACAAATATTTGGTTAAGGTAAGAGTTATAGACTTAGTATTGATATAATATATGTTTTCTTAGTGATGATTTCTTATTTTGTATATATTAGGTACCATTTAGTGTTTTGAGCATGAACAATGTCTGTGAATAGTGTCCGCGAGCAGTTCTTGAACAATGCCTTTTAATAGTGAATCAAAGTTGGTTAATGAAATGTAAAAAGTTGGTTAATTAATTGATGAAGATGGTTAACAAACGCCCAAATATTAAAAATAATTTTTACTAGTAAAACAAAGTTGGTTAATGCAATGTAAAAAATTGGTTAATGAAGTTATGAAGTTGTTTAATAAACGCTCAGATATAAAATTAATTTTTCATAGTGAAACAAAGTTGGTTAATGCAATATAAAAAGTTGGTTAATAAATATTCATATATAAAAAAAAATAATTAATTTTTATATATTTTTTAAAAAATTATTTTATTGTTATAATATTTCACTATTCACTATATGTTGAGTATAGAATTGTTGTTGGATTTTTTTGTTAATTGGATCAAAGATTGCGTTGTTATAATATATTTTGTTGGTGGGTATTTTAATATCATATTTTGTAGATATTTCTTTAAAATAAGTTAAGTTATATGTTTGATTACGTAAAAATAATTATTTGTTTTAGTAACTATTTAAAAGTAAAGCGTAAACTTTAAGTTTTGCAGAAAGAGCATTGTTTTGTAAGTTTTTTTTAATTCTCTGATAAGTTTTGTTTTGTAAGTTTTTTTTTTTTAATTCGCTTGATAAGTTTTTATTTGTGCAGATAGGAGAAGTTATTGTTGCAATAGTTTTGTTTTTATTTTTGTCTAATGAATTACTAGTGTTAAAGATAATGCTCTTAACATTGTATAGAAAATTATCACGCACCTTCTAAATTCATTCAAAGTTGGTGTTAGTTAGATTCATATATTTTAGATAATTCTATATTTGTATTGGTTTTGGTTTTGTATTATATCTTATTAAATTTGTGATTTATATATAGGTAAAGATTTATTTTTATTTTTAATATTATTTAATATTGTTTTTGAATGATTTAGTATCTAACTTCATTGAAAATATTGAACTATTATGTTTATAGGTTTTAGAAAGATGAAGCAAAATGACTCAAAAGAGCCCGCTTTGAACAAATAATTAGTTTTTTTAATTTAAATAATCAATAATTTATTTATATATAAAAAATCAGGTAATTTGCCCTTTTTTTTTAAATAAAATAATATTAGGTTGTAATTGGGCTTAATTTGAGTGGCTCAATTACTAACTTGATGATAAGAATTTAAAAAGTAGAAAAAAATCTATTGGATTTACTATTTGTGCCGGATTTCGTATTGGCCCAACTGAAAATGAAATTCGAAATAAACCGGTCTAATTATCCAAACTCGTTTCAATCCAAACTCGAAAAAATCGAAGGTTAAACTGGTCGAAATTAGGCTTAAATATATCACCCGAGGATTGGGCCAGATTGAGATTTTGGACCCGAACCGGCTAGAACTGATGTTCACCCCTAATAATTATCTTTACTTAAAATTTGTATGTCCTATCGCTTTGACAAAGCAAGACTAGTATTTGTCCATAAATATTATTTTTATTAATTTTGTTATCACACAGAATCAACCAAACAAACTTTTATTCATTTTATCTCTTTATTATTTAGTTTAATTTACTTAATGTGTTTTTTAGTTTATAACAACTCAAAATACCCACACAAAAAAATATGCATAACATTGTTTGGAAGGGTTAAAGAATTTGTAGTTGGGGACAAAGTTTCTTTCTTAGCATAGCACTTGAAGAAAAAAAACTCACAATTAATATATTTTCATAAACACTAAAATTAGACTTCAAGTTCAAAAACAAATTTGACATGTTAAGGGAGACACTGCAATCAAAACCACTAAAACTTCAATTTGGCAGGTCACGAAAACGCTTGGTCTATCCACTTGCTTTCACGAGATTTAATCAACCGTATGGATCAATCTTCGTCATCAATTCATGAGGTCATGCCAACATAAACCTAACAATCTTCGACAAATTTTAAGAGTATATGTATTTGTAGCTTTTTCACATTGCTTATGGAAACACTTCGACTAATCTGCCTGAAGCCCCAGGTTCTTTCAATATGTTTTTCATTAGTTCACAACAACCCAGTAACACTATGAAACTCACTAACATGTTTAAAGTCTCACAAAAGCTCACTAACTTTGTCAAACTCATAGTTCATAATGGGGTTCAACAAGTTAAAAAGTTTGAGGACACCCGAGAAGTTGTCACCTCCATAATCCAATTAAGTCAAGCGAACCAAGGCTAGGCATGCGTTATAAATCGAATCTAATCATTCCTTGCAATGACAAAACCTTCACATGCTTAGATGATTCATATACATTGGATACCTTTTATTTCCTATAATTTCCAAGCTAGTACTTTTATCACGGTTAACCTTGAGGGCGCCTAGTGGTGAGTGAAAAGTTTAACTAGGTAATCCTCAGTTTAGACAGGCATATAAAGCAAGAAGGTCGGTTAAAGTAGCATGACAAATTTTATGTTGTGGGATTCGTCGTTGGACAATGCTATTTCCGCAAAAAACATATATTGTGTTGGGGAACGAGCCTTTAACCTAGTAGCAAGAACATAGAATAAAGTTGTTAATTACTCAACTCATAAGCCATGGGGCCACTTCCCATATGTATCAGTGTATTCCATAATATACATGTCAATAGTTAATATACCAGTATTTACCTTGGTGAGTCTAACCATGCCAAGACAGACTATTGTTTATGTTGATGAACAATAATGGATTACTATTTGTTGATCAATCAGGGTGAAGTATCATACCTCATAAGTTTCTGGTGATCAAGTGTTTTATATATATATATATATATATATGAGATAAAGAGTATGAAATTTAAGTATAATAAAAGAAAGGATAAGTTTTCAAATTGATAGTTTGTTTTCATATGAGCAGAAATGTCCAAAGGTGCCTATGACAAAAAAAGAGATCATGACCAAGACCAGTGTTCTCTCTTATAGAAAGATTCAACTAAATGGACCCGACTATCAAAGAGTGATGCTTCAGGGCTGACCGCCCCTCTTCTCAGGTTGCGACTATTCATCATTCCTGGATTCCCTGTGAAGGTGTGAGAAAGACACAAGAAATGGGGGGTTTGAATTGTGTTTTAACTCTTAGAAACTTTTCGCCTCTTATCGTTAACGTGCTAAGAGAATATCAAAGTTGCGTTAAGAGACTCTGACATGCGAAGCGTCATTCAGATTGTGCGATGCATGAAGCATAAGCGACAAGGAGAATCTGAATTAGCGATGTTTGAATCAGACTTGCAATGCGGAAGCTTATCAGAGTTGGGTTGCAAGGTTCTGATAATTAATACAGAAACATAAACAATAAATTAAAGCATAAGCAAGAGTAAAGAACACATGATATATCCTGATTCACCTGAGCAACTCTCAAGCTAGTCCAGTCCGCCCTTTCAAGGTGATTTCGCCTTGAACACAAGGACTTAATCCACTATAATCAAAACCGATTACAGATGCACGGGCTAACGCCGGTGACTAACAACCTGCACAACCACAGTTGTGACTAACCCACAATGAATCGTTCAGGGATACAAGTTAATGGATATAACGAACATTGACCCAATAGGTTCCAATATCGCAAGATCTACTATCAGGATTTCACAGCTAAACGTTCAGGGATCCGAGTTAACGGATATAACGTTTACTGACCATTCTTCCAGGATTTTCAATGAGTTCCATCAGTGATCTCACAAGAGTCTGGCCCACAATTGGTCCTCTTTGAGATATGACTATCGTTGACCATATTTCAGGATTTCCACAATGACACCCAGCCATTGTCTTCTCAAGTCTCCGATCACACCGATCACTTGAGGAATCCTAATTCACATAAAATTAGTTGTTCTAGAAATTACATTGATGCTTCTTAACAAGCAGATAACTCCTAAGTTTAAGTACAAATGAACACACAGTGTTCTAGCAAGATATGAGTAACAGCTCCTTGCTATCTTCAGATTCTACAAAGATGTATATTGATTTGACAGTTGATGACATCTTGTAGATCTTCTTCATCTTCTTTGTTGAGCAAGCTTCAAGCAACAACCCCTTGCTTCAGATCTTCAATATAGCCCAGATGATTAAGTTGGTTGATGACTTGACTGATTTGCAATGTTGTCTTGTTCATCAACATCTTCTGTTATAATTAATTGTTGTTGTGTTGAATGATGATCTTTGAGCTTCAACAATAATGGTCGTGTGTTAATTCTGATAGCTTTTTATGTTAAGTGTAACAACGATAACTAATCGTTGCGACTATCATCACATCGACACCTTCAGAAGCGCATACTCCTTACCTTTAAATAGCCAAGTAAAATATAGTCGTTGAAGAGTTGTTGGCTGTTTGAAAAGAGTCGTTATGCAATGATGAAAGTTGTACTGCCATATCTTATTTTTACTATAGAAGAAGTGATGGGATAGATCTTTTTAGTACGGTGTACAGTCATTGCTAATGGTAACAGTCTTCAGTCTTCAGAACTTGTCCATTAGGAATTTGTCTTCAGAGCTTCAGCACTTGTCTTGAAACCCTTTATCTTCATAGCTTCAAGTCTTCAGAATCTTCAGAACCTTGTTCACTCAGAACATTGTCTTCACAGTCTTCAACACTTGATCATTTGAATCTTAATCTTCAGAACACTTCAGTCTTCAGAGTCTTTCTGCACTTGGTCTTCAGAGCTTGCAGCCTTCAGAACTTCAAGTCATGAGAATCTTCAGCACTTCGGTTCTCCACAAGATTATATCTTTAGAAGCTTAGCTATCTTCAGAATCATAACCACTTTCGGAGTAGCATCCACAAGAGCATTGTAACAGCAATATCGACATCCTTGGATCTATCTGATTATGATCAGATACATAAGCATACTTGCTTCTTGCGACTTGTGTTACACATAGTAACTCGCATATGATCATTTACGCACATCTTGTTGGTGTTTATTGGATCTAATATCTTCTATGATTATGATCTGCACACAACACATATTAGAACATAAAATAGTTCTATAAAAAATACTCATTATTATCATCAAAACATAGAGATAACTTCCAGAGACAACTCTTGCTCTAACACCCTGCACTCCTAAGGAGGTTATTTCAGCCATGTCCAACGAGGATTTGGCCTACCTTCAGAATCTGCTTGAGGCGGATAGGATACAAATTTTCTCATAAGCCATTTTCCATGCTTACTAGACGACTTTCTTATTCTCCTTAGATGTTGCTGGTCGGGGGGACATTCTAGCCACGAGCAATCCTTCCAAAGAGAGGGATACGTAGAAAGAGAAGTGTGAAGCTATGAAGGAAAAATTATGTAATATTAAGAAGAAAATGTCGACCCTTCGAAAGAAGGCTAATCAGGACGAGGCTCTTCATGAGGAGGCAAAAATACATGGCTCCCTTTCTTACTTAGTTGCTAGAATTGTTGAACTTGAGTCCTCCCTAGAGAGAAAGAAGAAGTCTCAGCTGAACACTATTGTCGCTGCATAGGAGATGAAGACTTGTGTTGACGGATCTTTCAAAGATCTTTAATAAGAGAAGGAATCCCTAGTTAAGGATCATGAGGCCCACGATGACTGGGTAAATGAATTTAGGAACAAGGTCAATGAGTCCCTCCAGCAAACTCTCAATAATTGGTTTGGGAACTTCGACCAAGAAACTGGCCATGTGGAAATACTTCTATCAAACATCATTATTCCCCGCTCGCAACTTGACATCTTTAATTTCATTCGGGATGGTGCCTTGGTGGAAAACTCTGGTGCAACATCTCAGGATGGAGGATCATGATTTCCTTTCTCTTTATGTTTTCTTTTTAATGTGAACAAAGTATTTTGCCCTTATGTTCTCTTGTTATTTTCATGAACAATGATATCTACATATATTTATACATATATTTACCCATTTACTTGATGTTTTCTTCATGTATGATAAGATTTATTTAATTTCCTTTGTGGTTTTTCAGCTTTGTTATTTGAGTCGTTAGCAGCTTGGCTTTTGGGCTTTAAAGTATCTTGTGGTTTCCTACTCTTGTTGTTATCTAACCCGATTGCTTCGTAAGTGGGGTTTGTCCCGTTTACAATATCCTTTATTGTATTTTGAAGCCATTGGTAACCTGTCTTACTTATGATATTTGGCATGTTCACAAAACTCTGTAGTCTCAATTAGTGCAAATTGGAACATCAACTGAGTTTGGTCGTTATTAGTTTCGATCGAGAAGAGGTGATGTTATTCTTCAACGTCACTAGGAACCATCCCTAGCCAATGGTGGGGTTAATGTCCCGAACCCCCAATTTTTATCCTAGTTAAGGGCGCATGTCTTTAGGACTCTACCGCCTACGCTTTTATAATGGATAGTTCATAAGAAGGGGGGTGTGCGAGCTACGCTTTAAGCACGTTTCACCAAGTGAGGGATTTGCGTCAAAAACACAGTCTATGTTATCTTGTCAAAGGTTACAATAATATTTGTAAGCGTAATATTTCTCATAGTTAGAAAATTTATTTATTCAAATTTCAAAGAGCCTCGAGAAATACCTATCTTTTTTGGAGAACCACAATTAAGGCATGTGAAACCTCTTTTCAATCTCCTCCCCAGTCGACTATGCAATCGAAGAGTATTGATATTGACTTATCTTAGAAAATAATATGAGTCTTAGTAGGTAGCATGTGTTATCCTTGTTTCCTTTTGGTCGGAACATTGGGTCACCCTTATTTCTCGTGTT
Organism: Lathyrus tuberosus; assembly: GCA_022829125.1. Taxonomy (NCBI): domain Eukaryota; kingdom Viridiplantae; phylum Streptophyta; class Magnoliopsida; order Fabales; family Fabaceae; genus Lathyrus; species Lathyrus tuberosus. The sequence continues at coordinate 712,049 of JALAZF010000441.1, forward strand.
TGTGCATCCCCGTCTGAGGGGTGCAGTCATGTTACTAGCATACATGTGGCTAGTTTACATGATCATGGATGGTGTTTTCTCTCTATCAAGTGTGACTATACATGTTTAACCACACTTGGAGGCAAATGGTCACGACTGGTGAGGGTGTGTGGTAAGTTGAGACTAACATAATATGTACACACACATCCTTTATTTCTCCCGAGGCTTTCGTAACTAGTCCAACATTAGAGAACTGTCCCATGTATATGCATATAATAGTACTCTAAAAACATTAGCTTTGGCCTTAATTTTTCTAGGAGATTGCCTCTTTTTTTCGTTGTGAGACGTGCTAAGTGTCATGATTGACGTTCCATTGACGACACATTATGTTAGAGTTAATGCCAAGCATTTCCCCTAGAGAAAAAGTGAATGAATCCTCATTATCCTGGAGTCATCTAATCAGTGTGTTATTTATCTTAGAAGGTAGTATTGATCATATCTTCGTGGATTTGATTTGATTATCCTTAAGCTGAATAACTTTGGAATCACCATTCGACATCAGTTCAACTTCTTTTTCATGCATGTCGAGGTTGATCCCACTGACTCTCTTTGTACCTTCTTCTACCATCACTAAAGAGGTGAGAAGTTTTTAGTGTGACTTATCTGATATGCATTGCCTCCTTCAGATCGGTGTTGATCATGTTTGACTTCCCATCGTTACTATGATACGTTATCTTTAGGTGGACTGGAGAAGCCGCATCATCTATCCTTGCCATAAATGTTCTACCAGGGATGCAACTGAAGGTATTCTCGCATAAAATTACCAAGAATATGAGGGTTACCTTCTGTTCACACTCTCCTTCTCTAAGCGATAGTGTCATATTTATCATTCTATGTGGGTGAATTACTGAATCATTGAAGGTTAAAAGATCTCTGTCATTATATGGACTCAAATGAATAGGCCATTACATGAACTTCTGTCGCCCAAGAGGAATTCTGATACAGTGTGATTTTCATGGTGATTATTATAACTAACAGCGATTCCATGTTCGGGACACTGTTTACCTTATCGCGATCTAGAAATCCTAGCATTTATCGGTCCTTGCTTCACGATATGGTATCAGTTATTGCTTGGAAGAGGTATTCTGATTATGGATCTTCGTCGGGTATTTCTTTCATTCAAATATCATTTATCATAGATAATTAAAGTGGTTCCAGATTTAAGAATTCAGAAGAGTTATCTGGTGCGACGTAAGAGGTTATTCTTCCATCTTATGGTGGTTACGGTAGAGGTCTGGCTTTGGATCGAGGATGATTTGTTCTTGGAATTTTATCGTGGAATTTCTCAGGAATTAGATGTCGATTCCCACAGACTACATCATTGTTCCATATTATAACTAGAATTGGTGTTGATTAATGACATATTATTATGAAATCAGCATAGCAGAAATCTGGTATGGTGGCGCAGGGATGACTTGCAAGATTAGTACTCCAACGTCCAAGACAACTCATAGTCCAATATATGTGTAATGAAAATTAGAGATCATAAAAGTGTACCTTGAATCTCATGTGGGCTAACTATTTATGCTGGATAATTTGGATTGAGCTTATGCATGGTTGAATCCTTGTATTGGACCTTTGTCTGACTTAGAATAGAACCTGTGACCAATTATTTGGTTTATAAGGAAATCCAAAATTTTCAAATTTCAAAACAATTTTAAATCCCTTTGGATTCCTAACTTGTATAGAAAATACCATGAGAAGTTTTACATTTCTCATATCTCGTAGTTCTTATTAAAAGAAAATCCTTGCGGTTAATGATCATATCATTCTTCATGATGACTACAATTATGAGACATGTTTTATCTATATATTCAACTTGATCTTTCTCATTAGCATCATTCTTCAAATCTAGTTATTTATCGAGAACACACAATTTTTCTCGTGCTTAAAAACAATTCTCAATTTTTGTACCAACTCAAAAAATTCCTAACTGAAGCATATGTTCGTCAGAGTAAAATATAAAATGAATTTCAATAAATTCTAGATACAAAATGTGTAAACAGATTGTATCAAAATCATTTTAATAAGGACTTTAATTAAAATGCTCATTCTATTTTTACTCAAACTAGAATTTGATTTGGAAAATCCTGTTGAAAGATTTTCTAGAGGACAAAAATCTATATTTCACTTTGTTTTAAGTATGTGGTAGGCGGATTACACAAAACTCCGGTTATTTAGGTAGGAACTCATTTCGGTTGTAAAGGGCCGACCAAGAGAATTTGGAGGCCCTAGTCCAATTTTGAAAATGGACCACAATAAAAATGAAGGTAATTTTTTTTAAATAATATATTTAAATAGTAAAAATGTAGGTGTTAAAAGTTGAACCATTAACCTTTGAATTAAAAACAATCTTCTTTACCACCATGCTAACTAGCTTACATTTCAAATTATATTAAACAACTAATATTTATATATTTATTTCATGTTTATAATTTATAAAAAATCATTTTGAGGCCCCTATTATTTAGAGGTGCTGGGTTGTAGGCCTTCTTGCCCAGACCTAAGGCCGGCTCTGGTTGTATCTAATACAACTCTATAATTTTATGAATTGAGTGAACAACTACTTACACTACTAAAAAAGTTCTTTTAACGTCAGACGCAAAATGAATTTTACCTCGGCTGCAATAGCGAGGTAACAAAGGGCGCTATGAAAAGTAACGACTTATCACCTCAGTTTCTTAAACACCGAGGGGTATATTAATTTGCACATGGGTTTGAACCTCAACATCAACATTTTTATTATTCACAAAACTAACACCTCATACATCTCAGTTTACAATAAAACTGAGGTGGTAAGATATATTATTATTTTTAATTGAAATTTGTTACATTGTTTACACAGAAAATAAATAAAAATAATTTGCTTAGAAACTACAATGTTTACCTAGAATATTACCTTGTTTACACAGAATATTAAAATAAAAATTAATGTATCCCTGAAGATCATATGTTGAATATTCGACTCCTTGATAATTGGGCAATATTAAATGCTTCACCTTGCAAGTATTTGTTTTTGATATAAAACAAAAAAAAAAAGATTAGAAAAAAAGGGTTAGAAAAATAAATGATTTTCTGCTCAAATGAATATTTAAAAACACAAACTTTAAACCCAAATAATTTTCTTCACTTGCAATCCATCATAGAGAACTCCTAATGGCAAAAGTTAAAGTGGAAGATGTAGATAGTTTCAAGTTGTAAGTTAGGAATGCACCTAAGAGGGGGGTGAATTAGGTGTATAGAGATTTTTCTCGGTTTTTTGACGGTTTTGAATTTTACTTTCCTAAAAGTTACTAAGTGATGAAATGTTATAAAGACGGAAAGTAAAGAACACCAAGAAGTATACTGGTTCCCCTCACAGGTTGAGAGTACTCCAGTCCCCTTTCAACTTAAAAGAGATTTCACTAAAATGTTAGATCTTAGACAAGACAACCTAGTATTTCTATACTAGACTCTAACACACCACCAAGAACAATCCTCTTGGATTTTACAAGTTTAAAGTCCAACCGAGAACCAACCTCTCACAATGGACCTCTTGTATCCACAATCCAGATAACAAGGATAACAAAACCAACTGAACTTAATTCCAACAATCCTGGAAATTAAGATAACATACAATGATGTAATTCTGAATTTTTGAATATTTGTGACAAATGGAATTTTGATACTTATCAATCACAAGATTGATCTTCTCCTTTGTAACACTCAATTCTCAAGACAATTATACAAGTGTTCTTTTGTATGCAATGAAACTATGATGCTTAAAATGAAGGTTTATGCAAAGTTTCACTTTTAGAAAAATTCTGAAGAACACTTAGAAAGATTTTAGAGATTGAAAGATAATGAGTAATTGATTTGAAATTTTGTAAGGAGGTGAGAATGAAATCTGACAAAATGATGTTTATATATGCCTATGACACCTCTACAAATGGGTACAAATCATGAAAGGATGCCATGGTTGATCAGAAGAAAAAACAAAAAGCTTCAATGAAAGGGTGCAACTAATTTTGGCCACTGCTCCAGTGGTAACTGATTACTCTATAATGGGTAACTGGTTACTTGACTGTAACGTTTAAAATATTTGAAAGTTTTGAGAGGGTAACCGGTTACCTTATATAGAGTAACCAGTTACTCAATCCCAGAAATGAAAAATAACAAAAACAGAGGTGCAAAAAACATTTTTAATGCAGCAAAACAAGTTTCTAATGATCATGGCATAAATGAGGAATATGATGAACACTTGTATGATTGCAAGAGGTTAAGTGTTATACCTATTCCTTTGAGCTTCAATCTTCATAAATCTTTGATAATTGTAGAGACTTGATTCTTGAGCAAGAGACTTGATCAATCCTTTTTGTTAATCCATCTTTGTAGAAGGCGTGTCTTCATCAAAACCTCCGAGAAGCCATGTCTTCACATTCTCCCCCTTTTTGATGATGACAACCAATCTTTGAAATTTTGAATCAACTTTGCTTTCTCAAACTAGCTCCCCCTAGAAGGATGCTCCCCCTTAATCCAATATTTGAAAGAGCTTTTGAAATCTGCAAGTTTTGTTAGAGAAAAGCAAAAAATAACACAACACTAATTCTTCTCCCCCTTTGTCATTAACAAAAAGGATGGAAAAGATTTTTGAAAAATGAGTGTTAAATAAGCAATAGTATGAATATGAATAAAGCATAGAACACATTCACATAAATATAACAACACACAAGACTTAAAAACAAACAATACTTAATAATCTTTGTACGAACATTCACGAAACAAAGAGTACTTAACAACAAAAAAATCTTAAAACTGGGAATGTAACCAACTAGAACTTAAAACAGTATTTCAACAACAACAACATAATGCAAAAACATAATCATAAGTCTTAGTCATCCTCAGACATTTGGTCTCCCTCTTCCTCTTCATCTTCACCATCTTCGCCTTCTTCACTTTCTTCAATAGCAGCCCGGGAACGGTTCATGGACCTAAAAAGTTTCCTAAGAGCACTGATTCCCCAAGTTGTTTCACGATGATTCCTTTCCATTGTTTCCTTGATGAGGCGAACTTCAGGATATAAGAACTCATTTGTGACGCCACCATCTGGGATTTGAGGATTTTGAGGAGCAAGCTCATCCTTGTAACGAAACATTCCATTAGGAGCAATGATGATGTCGGTGTTCTTAGTAGCAATTGTAGCATTAATCTCACACACCTTAGCAACCATGTCGGTTTTTGGCTCTCTTTGAAGTAACACCTTATTATACTCCAAAAACCTTGAAATGATCCTAACGTTGGGTAGTCCGCCGTTGAGAGAAAGTTGGTGCTTCATGTTATGCATAATGACATAATCCCAATTAATTTCCACATTCAACTTCATGCATCTGATTAGTTCCATCTTTAACTCACTCACTTGTGAATGATTGGAATGTTTTGGAACAAGAATGTATGCCAAAACATAATGAAGCATCCTATCACTCACTGTTAGGAGATTTGCATACTTCACAACCCTGCTTGAATTATGTGATTGCTTACTCATGACATCCTCATGAGTTCCTCTAGAAATTGAGACAAAATAATCCAAACTGTCAAAGTTTTTCCAGAAGGCAATGTCTGGAAGAACACCGTGACGAAGTTCTTCCCCTTTTGAAGGGATTCCTAAACATTTTCCCACATCAGATAAATCCATACTAATATCAACCTTTTTAACCACATCAGTTATCATAAGATCTCCAAATTCATCTATAGTAAACTATAAAGTAGAGTCAAACTCCCTAATCAAATCCGGGGTAATAATGACCCTTCTCAGAAACTAGGTCTTTGACACCAGAATCCTCTAACAGAGTACTAAAAGTAAAGCTAGTACTAGGAAAAGCTCTGAAATTTACATACTTTACCGCCATTAACAAACGAATTCGAACAGCGAAATCCAATCTTCGAGACTTGACAGTAGGTGCATGTTGTTCCTTGACAAGATCAGAGCTTCCTTCAGCCATCTTCTTCTTGCCCTTGTCTAGTTTTGGAGCCATTGAAGGAGCTTTGAGAAGTTAGGGTTTGAAAAGTGATTTTCGGATTAGGAGATAGAGAGGAGTTTTGTGATGAGGGTTTGAGAGATTTGAGGTTTATAAATAGAAATTAGTGAGTGGGTTTTAATTTCCTTTGAAATTCCTCTTTTAATGGAGCTTTGAAATTTCTCTTAAATGGGGTTAATGGAGAAAGTTGGAATGGTAGAAGAAGAAGTGAACCAAGACTAATTAAGAGAGATACAATGAACTTATCACATAAGCACTTATATGACATAAAGAAAATAATAAACACATGTGGCAAAGGAAAAAACAAAATTAAAAAGGAATAAATTTCTGAAACTTACAGTGGTAACCGATTACTTCATATAGGGTAACCGGTTACTTGATCAAAAATAGCGCAGATACTGGAAAACTTGAATGGGTAACCGGTTACTTCAGATAGGGTAACCGGTTACCTTATGCAAAAGTTGAAAAACAGCAACATCATTACTCCAAAAAGGTTAGAATTTTCTAAAACTTTTTGCTATGACATGTTATAACATATTATTATGCATCTTTAAGTACATCACTTATGTCATGAAAAAGTATTTAAGATCATGAAAATTTAAGAAAATCACATATGTCACATAATACATATTTTAATGTAATATTGAAAAAATTTAAAATGAAATAAGTTTGTGTGTCGTGGCTTCATTATAGCATATAATGAATAATTATTGAAGATCTACACATCACCTTCATCTAGAATGCCAAGTTCTCTTCGAATCTTGTAAAAAGCTTCTTTTGCGAGCGGTTTTGGAAAAATATCCGCGAGTTGATTATGTGTATCCACGAATGAGACTTCAACATCGCCTTTTAGCACATGATCATGTAGAAAATGATGTCGAATGTCTATGTGTTTTGAACGGGAATGCATGACTGGATTCTTTGTAATATTGATAGCACTTGTGTTGTCACACCGTAGAGGGATGCATCCGAGATTGAGTCCATAATCAATAAGTTGTTGCTTGAGCCAAAGAATTTGCGCACAATAACTACCCGCCGCTATGTACTCTGCTTCTGCCGTGCTAAGAGCAACGCATGCTTATTTCTTGCATGCCCATGATACTAATGCATTTCCTAGTATGTGACATGTTCCATTTGTGCTTTTTCTATCAGTTTTACATTCTACATAATCCGTGTCAGAATAACCTACTAAATCACATATACTACCTTTAGAATACCATAAGCCGACATTTGATGATCCTTTAAGATACTTCATTATCCTCTTTACCGCCGTGAGATGAGATTCCTTCGGACAAGCTTGAAACCATACACACAAACATACACTAAACATAATATCAGGTTGACTAGCAGTTAGATATAATAAAGAGCCGATCATACCTCGATATTTAGTTATATCAACTGGAATTCTGGATTCGTCATGATCAAGATATGTGTCGGATCCCATTGGAGTTGCTATCTCTTTGCAAGTATCCATGTCAAATCTTTTAAGAAGTTATTTACAATATTTTGATTGATTAATGAATATCCCATTCTTTGTTTGTTTGATATCCAATCCAAGAAAGTAGTTCAACTTTCCCATCATGGACATTTCAAATTCTCCTTGCATAATTTTTGAGAATTCTTCACATAAAGACTCATTCGTAGATCCAAAAATAATGTCATCTACATAAATTTGCACTAAGATAGTATGATGGTTAGTTCTTTAAATAAACAAAGTAGTATCAACTTTACCTTTTTCGAAACAGTGTTCGCAAAGAAAATTACTTAGCCTATCATACCAAGCTCTTGGTGCTTGCTTCAATCCATACAAGACCTTTTTGAGTTTGTAGACATGATTAGGATATTTGAAATCTTCAAAACCTGGATGTTGATTTACATAAACTTCTTCAAGTATGTATCCATTTAGAAATGCGCTTTTAACGTCCATCTGATACAACTGAAAGTTCAAAGAGCAAGCATATGCCAACAATAGTCTAATTGCTTCTAGTCTAGCAATCAGTGCAAATGTTTCCTCAAAATCTATACCTTTTTCTTGATTATAGCCTTGTGCTACTAATCTTGCTTTGTTCCTTATAATGATACCATTTTCATCTAGCTTATTTTTGAATATCCATTTAGTGCCAATAATATGCTTTCCTTTTGGTCTTGGAACTAAATCCCATACTTTATTTCTTTCGAACTGATTTAATTCTTCTTGCATGGCTAGAATCCATTGATCATCATCTAAGTCATATTGGACTTTAGATGGTTCTATTTGAGAAACAAAAGCTATATTAAGACATGCATCCTTTAGATTTAACCGAGTGGATACTCCTTGAGATATGTCTCCAATAATCTTGTCAATTGGGTGATCTCTATGAGTCCTCCATTCTTTTGGTAGGTGGTCGACTATAGACTCTTTTTGGATAGATTCTTGATGATCTACTTGATTCTTATTGTTGACTTTGGAGGAGTCTTCTTGAGGAGCTTCCATGGAATCATCATCATCATCACAAATAACATTATCCTCCTTGGAGGGGTTAGATTCATCAAACTTAACATGCATAGATTCTTCAATAGTTAAAGTTCTTTTATTATAAATTATATATGCCTTTCTAGAAAGTGAGTAGCCAAGAAATATACCTTCATCCGATTTTTCATTGAACTTACCAAGATTGCCTTTGTGATTGTTAAGGAGAAAGCATTTGCATCCAAATATGTGAAAGTAAGCAATGTTTGGTTTCCTCCCTTTGAAAAGTTCATAAGGGGTCTTCTTAAGGATAGGTCTAATTTTAACAAGATTACTTACAAAACATGACGTGCTTACCGCATCCGTCCAAAAGTATTTTGGACGATTTGAGTCGCTAAGCATTGTTCTTGTAAGTTCCACCAATGACCTATTCTTCATTTCTACAACACCGTTTTGTTGGGGGGTTCTTGGTGCCGAGAAGTTGTGAGATATTCCATGTTCTTCGCAAATCTCTTCGAAATAAGCATTTTGGAATTCTCCACCATGGTCGCTTTTTATGGAGGCAATTGAAAGTGACTTCTCATTTTGAATTTGCGTTGCATACTTCTTGAACGCCTTGAATGCATCACTTTTCTGCACTGAAAAGAATGTCCAAGTATATCTAGAGAAATCATCAACAATAACTAAAGCATATACATTACCTCCAAAGCTTCTTGTTCTTGATGGACCAAATAAGTCCATATGCAACAATAATAGTGGCCTTGAAATGGACACCCCATCTTTAGATTTGAAAGTTGACTTAGTTTGTTTCCCCTTTTGACATGCATCACACAACTTATTTTTGACATATTTTATCTTTGGTAAACCAATAACTAAATCATGCTTAATTAATTTATTCAAATGCTCCATATGAATGTGAGCAATCCTTTTGTGCCATAGCTATGAATCATTATTGTTTGCCATAAGACATTTAACCTTCAAAGAAACGCCATCAAGGGAAATCATAAAAATATTGTTAATTTCTTTACCTTTAAGCATTACCTCATTAGTGACTTCTTCTTCTATCAAACTTTCATCTTTGGTGAATTTGATTTTGAATCCTTTGTCACAAAGTTGGCTTATGCTAAGAAGGTTATGCTTTAAGCCTTCAACATAAAGCACATCTTCAATAGTTGTGAAAGGTGATGCACCAACATTGCCTACGCCAAGAATATTTCCTTTATTGTTATCTCCATAAGTAACATAACCCTTGGCCTTAAGCACTAGATTTGAAAATTTGTTTATATCTATGGTCATATGCTTCGAACAACTGCTATCAAGATACCGTAGATTTGAAGTGGTCTTCAAGCAAACCTACAAAACAAATTAAGTTTTGTTAGGTACCCAAATAGCCTTGGGTCCTTCATAATTAGCACCTTTCTTTACCCACACATAATGCCCACTTGCAACACTAAAGTTTCTTACATAGTAAGCATTAGGTGTATGGCCAATAATACCACAATAAAAACAAGTAGGAACAAAATTGCTTTTATATCTAGGAGTATAGGATTTCTTTTTAGGAAATCTTTTCTTTGTAGGAGTTATTTTCTTTTTAGGATAAGGATACAGATTCCTAGGTTTGTTCACTTTCTCTTTAGAAGTTTGGTCATTAGCCTTAACAAAGATTGTTTTATTAGAACTTGGTTTAGAAAACTTTGAGTAACCAAGTCCACTTTTATCATTTGAATATCTTTGTTGACTAAGGACCGCTTCTAATCCAATTTGTCCTTTCTCATATCTTTCTAAGACTCTTTTTAATTTAACAATTTGGAAAAAAAGTGATTCACAATTTTTACATACCAACTCTTGTTTTTCTTCACTAGTTTTCTTTTGTTTTTCATCTTTTGACTCTTTTTCCATAACATCGACTTTTTCTTCTAAAGATGATATTTGTTTCTTTTGTGAAGAAATTGTTTTACACAAGACCTTACATTCATTTAAGAGTTCATTTATAGCTTCTTGTGCATCATTATCATAAAGAGAAAATTTAGTACTAACCTCGTTATTTTCATCATCGGAGTTGTGTGTAGCCATAAGTGCCAGTTTTGCGCTTTCATCACTCTCCGAGTCGGATGATGAACTAATGTCGTTGTCTTCCCATGCAATGTATGCCTTTTTATTTTTTGATTCCTTCTTGCTTTTGAAACTTCCTTTCTTTGCGAGTTGTGGACATTCGGGCTTTGTATGACCTTGCTTTCCACATTCATAACATGTAATATCTTGAGAAGAAGTGGCAGCCTCCTTTTTCTTAAAGTATTTCTTTCTTTTAGCATAAAAATACTTGTCTTTATTTCCAAAAAATTTACCGAGTCTTTTTATTAGTAGCATGAAATTTTCGTCTTCCTCCGATGAATCATCATTTTGTTTACCTTTTAGATCTACTTTTAATGTAATACCCTTGGATTTCTTGTCTTGGAGTTCTTGTTTTTCAAGTTGTCCAAGTTCTAATTCATGTTCTTGGAGTTTACCAAATAACGATGCGGAAGTCATTGTAGAAAGGCTTTTTATTTCCGATATTGCCGTTACTTTTGGTTGCCATTCTCTAGTTAATGATCTTAGAATTTTGAGATTTAATTCATCATTTGAAACTGTCTTACCAAGTGCCATTAAGTGATTAGTCAAATGAACAAATCTCTTCTGTAATGCGACAATGGATTCTTCGGGATGCATTCGGAACATTTCATATTCTTGACTTAAGGTGTTTAGTCTGGATCTTTTGACTTCAGTCGTTCCTTCATGTGTTTCTACCAAAGTATCCCATATTTCTTTCGCCGATTTACATTGACAAACACGAAAGAACTCATCAATACTTAAAGCACTTTGAAGAAGATTTATAGCTTTCTTTTCATTTAGAATTTTTTTCTTGTCTTCTTCATCATATGTACTCTTTAATTTTGCAGTACTAACACCATTGACCACATTAACAGGATTATGCCGACCATTCTTAATGGCTTCCCATATACCTTCTCCTTGTGCTTCAAGATGAGCCTTCATACAAATCTTCCAAAAAAATCAAAATACTCTCCAGAGAAAAGTGGGGGCTTGTTACTACTTCCACCATCTTTGAATACCAGGTTTGTGCTTGCCAAAGCCATGTTGGATCGGTAGGAACAGGATACCTATGACCTGCTCTGATGCCAATTGTAAGTTAGGAATGCACCTAAGAGGGGGGTGAATTAGGTGTATAGAGATTTTTCTCGGTTTTTCGACGGTTTTGAATTTTACTTTCCTAAAAGTTACTAAGTGATGAAATGCTGTAAAGGCAAAAAGTAAAGAACACCAGGGAGTATACTGGTTCCCCTCACAGGTCGAGAGTACTCCAGTCCCCTTTCAACTTGAAAGAGATTTCACTAAAATGTTAGATCTTAGACAAGACAACTTAGTCTTTCTATACTAGACTCTAACACACCACCACGAACAATCCTCTTGGATTTTACAAGTTTAAAGTCCAACCGAGAACCAACCTCTCACAATGGACCTCTTGTATCCACAATCCAGATAACAAGGATAACAAAACCAACTGAACTTAATTCCAACAATCCTGGAAATTAAGATAACATACAATGATGTAATTCTGAATTTTTGAATATTTGTGACAGCTGGAATTTTGATACTTATCAATCACAAGATTGATCTTCTCCTTTGTAACACTCAATTCTCAAGACAATTATACAAATGTTCTTTTGTATGCAATGAAACTATGATGCTTAAAATGAAGGTTTATGCAAAGTACACTTTTAGAAAAATTCTGAAGAACACTTAGAAAGATTTTAGAGATTGAAAGATAATGAGTAATTGATTTGAAATTTTGTAAGGAGGTGAGAATGAAATCTGACAAAATGATGTTTATATATGCCTATGACACCTCTACAAATGGGTACAAATCATGAAAGGATGCCTTGGTTGATCAGAAGAAAAAACAAAAAGATTCAATTAAAGGGTGCAACTAATTTTGGCCTCTGCTCTAGTGGTAACCGGTTACTCTATAATGGGTAACCGGTTACTTGACTGTAACGTTTTAAAATTTGAAAGTTTTGAAAGGGTAACCGGTTACCTTATATAGAGTAACCAGTTACTCAAGCCTATAAACGAAAAATAACAAAAACAGAGGTGCAAAAACCATTTCTAAAGCAGCAAAACAAGTTTCTAATGATCATGGCATAAATGAGGAATATGATGAACACTTGTATGATTGCAAGAGGTTAAATGTTATACCTATTCCTTTGAGCTCCAATCTTCTTAAAGCTTTGATAATTGTAGAGACTTAATTCTTGAGCAAGAGACTTGATCAATCCTTTTTGTTAATCCATCTTGTCTTTAAGAGATTCTTTGTAGAAGGTGTGTCTTCATCAAAACCTCTGAGAAGCCATGTCTTCACACAAGCGCTTCATGGCATTTTTTTTATCGATTATAGATATCAGAAGGCCTTTAAAATGGAAATTTTTTAGGTTTCATGCATATCACTAATGGTAGTGTCTTGAACTTTGATAATTATGAAATGGACGACAAAGATTATCACGCTAAGTTATCCCCTCGGTTTTGTTAAAAGCTGAGGTGAACATGTTTTTTTTTTAAATTACATTGTCTACACGGAATATTGAAAAACAATAATAAGTTATCTGGTCCAAATATTGCACGCATCCAATTTCTATGAGTTTTATGGTCCAACCATTGAATGCATCCAACTTTTAAAGGAATTATATGTTCCAACTATTGAAAAAATATTTTCTGCACTTGCAATCCATCACAGAGAACTTTTACAAGCTTCTAAGTTCTAAATATAACAACAACAACATCAACACAATTTTGTGAGATGGATCCCGAAAGAATGGTGCGTTCGAGTTTGGAGCGGCTACATATAAGTTAGGATTTGTAATGCCCTGTATAATATATATCTGGAATAATACAATACAAGCATTTTTGTTTGGTACTGACCCATCAAAAGTGCCTAATGGCCTAATTCACATGCTTGTCCATTTCTACAACATAAATACAACACATGGCACGAGACATGGAAACTAGCCAAAATAATAAAATTCTAAGAATAATATACAATATCCTCAATTATATACAACGAATAATAATACACAGCGGAAAAAGCTTAACTAAGCTTCTCTTGAGTCATCCAAGCATCGCTCCACTTGTAAACCAAACATGCAAACCACACCTTAAATAAAGCAACTATAGTGGGGTGAGATACATCAAATCTCAGTGAGTTCCCTGTCTTATAGATTCTCTCGGCTTTACAGGGTTCTATCATTCCTAACTCAGGTCAAGGAGAAGGTAAAAGACCTTGAGTTCACAATCTCACAATCTCACACTATATGGAAACACGCTATTGAGCGCGTTACTCAAAATATTCTCTTATCGATAACCTTGTCAAGGCATCCCCTTTCTCCCGCCCTCTTCTACGTCTAGAAGTAGGAACGAGTCATGGACCCTCGTAGATTTCTTGGCATACGAAATGGATTCGGAAATAAGGGACACATTATCACCTTAAATAGTCACTTCACACGGCCTGTGCACCGTCACAAGTCTCTTTACCCGTAGGCTTCATTCGTACTATAACATTGGGAATCAAACTTACCAAGAAATCGTGCATTCATTACAGAGGAGCTCGTTACTCATGAAATAGCACATAATAGAATAATGGTTACGATTTCGTGATTTCGTGATTTCACATACAACCATAATTATATTCAATAATTCTAGGCCACATTAGCCTTTAGGCCTCTTTTGCCTTTAACAATTAAACATAAAATTACACGTGTTCCATAATAGTGTTTTACTCTTTCTATACCATTCGGTAATGGACACACGCCTCGGCCTCTCCTGCACGAGCGTTGTCATTAAGTTATCTACTCTAGGCCAGAACTCGTCAATGAATGCACGAGCGCCGCCATCCAGTGTTTCTATCATAATTATATTCACAACCTAGAATTATACCATTTTGTTTTGGGGTAAAGTTTCCTCACTCTGCCTAACTCATTTTTACATGCATATTCTCTCATTCATTTTAACAACAATACTAGATAGATATGGCATAACACAAATATTACAAGTAAAAACATATAATCACACATCACATAAAACATCACTTTCGGGTTCCCTCCGATTCATTTAATCGGGTATTGAAATCAATATTTCTCACTCATATCCCGTAGGATATTTTCACAGCTTTCTAACGGCTATAATTATGCCTCGATTGGATTCACGATCTAAAAGATATGGATTTCAACATATCACATAACCATTATTTGATTCATTTTCCACTAAAATAATTAATCCCACATCATAGCTTTCCAACGGTACCAAGAACGCCTCGATCCGAGTTACGGATCAAAAGTTATGGATTTCAGAAAAAAAAGTTTTATTTTTTGTGTTCCAGGTCGCGCTAATTGGGCTCCACCCCGCGCTAAGCGCGCTACTCTCGGCCTGGAAGGGTTGCAAATTCTCCAGACCGCGCGCTGCGATTTTCAGAAAAATGACTCTTTTGACAGCAGAATTTCCAACCCCCAATTCACCCTCGATCCATACCCAAACAACCAATAGAGGTATATCATCATATTTCTACCATGGTTTATCCCACAATCCTCACAAACATAAATTCCAACATCAAAACCTAGTTTTCACACAAAACCCCAACATTTCCAAACTCACTCCAAATCAATATCAAACATCATAATCATTATCAATAGATGTTTCTACATATATAATGATCATGCTACACGATTTATATCACATTTCAACCGTTAGATTTCATTGATTTTCCAAAACATCCATTTTCTCAAAACCTAACATAACTCAAAAACCTCAAGGAATTTTTACTCTAAGGTTTCTATCTAGAACCCACCTGATAATCAAAGAGGAGTTTGAAGAAGATGATGATGATCCAAGATTCTTCCCAAGCTTTTCCTTCTTCTCCCATGGTTTTCTTCTTCTCTTCTCTTTCTCCTTCTTTCTCTTTTCCTTTTTCTCTTCTTACTAACTTCTTCTTATTTCTTTCTCTTTCCAATATATATATATATATATAAACCAATATTATATAATATAATCCAACCGAGTAAAATATCTCCAATTGATATTTTGTCATCTCAACCTAATTGATCAATTATTAAAGTTACCTTAAAATACTCCCTTAAACTAATAAATATCACTTTGTCTTTTTAATAAAAGTAATTGATCTCTTCTGATATCCAATTGAGAACTTAATTAATACGGGGTATTACAGGATTATGGCAAAACATGTTTAACGAGTGCTTTTATAGGGTAAAATATGTTATAATAATAATAAAAAAGGCTCCTGAATTATTTTTCCCCTCATATTTTTTGAATGACTGAGATAATAAGTTGATTCTCCCTTTGGTTTTGTTAAAAACCGAGGTAATATGTGGTTTCTATTTATTAAAAAAAAAATTATAACGCGCATTGGAATCATATCACTAGAATAGTAACGATCATCCATATTAAAAAAACGGTAATATATCTTTTGAATTTTCAACGAGGTGTTTGAGCTTCTCTGATTGTTTCACTTCCTATTCTCCACTTTGTTTAAACATTATTCCTAGTTTCAACGTCTCATTTCCAACCATTTGTGTCTTCAAAGTCTTTTATTTTCTTCAAAAATGTCTTAAACAACCTTAGATGAAAATCTTTTGTTCGTTATCAATGAAAAGTTTGTTGATTTCGATAATTTGAAAGTAAGAGGTTTTGATCTAAGGAAAACTATTAGCAAACAAAAGTTGAATGGTTACTTTGACATTCTTCATGGACCCATCTACATTAATCTCGTTAAAGAGTTCTGGTTAAATGCCTCTGTTGGGCTATCTAGTCATGATGTTGAGTCAATCCAACCACATGTCAATGGTTATCCTATCACAATTACTCGGTCACTTATTGCTCAGACATTAAATCATGAAGAAGAAGGTTGTTGTGTTAAACATTATAGATTCAACAATGTCTACTCCTATCACATTCATCTAATTTATGCCAACAACGATAATCTCAGCAGTCCTGCTACTCTACTACCAATTGGAAAAGTTTTGTATCAACTTCTAGTGTCAAATGTCTATCCAGGAGAGAAACAATTGGAAACGCTTATTTGGGATGATAAGCATCTCTATTTATTCCTTACCAAGAACATCAGAGTTAATCTTCCTCTTACCATTTTTAACTTCTTAAAGGAAATGATAATCATCTCTAGGGAGGAAATGACTTTCCTCATACCATATGGAAGAGTCCTGTTCTGGACCGGGCAAGGCTTCCTGCCCTTAAGGGCCAGGCCCAATCCATCATATTTGGCGAACAGGCCCAATAGGCACAATATAGCCGTTGGGCACAATATAGTTGTTGGGCACAATATAGCCGTTGGGCATGTCCCCTTCACGCGCAGAGTAGTTCACGCGACCAACTGCCTCCCCGGATCTCACGGAAACAGTTAGAAAGACCACGCGCTTCGCCCCTATCTGGCAACACCTTATTGGTCGATCAGGCACTTTGTTTGCCAATAATCTCCCTATAAAAACCCCTCGCTTGAGAGGGGCAGGTAACACAAATCATACACTTGACTTCTCTTACTTGCTTTCCCCTTTCTTTTAACCAAATACTTACTTTGGCATCGGAGTACCTTGCAGGTACCTCCACCCCTTTTCCTCTCCTACGAGCATCAACTTTTGTCCTACACGAAGGCCACGACGATCTCCTTCTGGTCCTCTCCGATCAGTGGCGCCGTCTGTGGGAATCCTCGCTTCGCCGTCTTTTTGAATCAAGACCCCTCATCTTTTCACCCAAAAGACCAAAGCTTTCATCTCTCTCCAAAATCCCAGATCATCATGGCTTTCGTTAAGAGTGACATCCAAGAACATGTGGCCACCGCTGCCAATGTCGACAAGGATGCTTTCGTCGGGAACATCCCATCTGAAAACGCCCAGCGTAATGGTGGACCGGCTTCCCCAAAGCCCGACGAACAAAAACCACGAGCACAAGCCGTGGAACTTTCCTTCGAACCCATTCCGGTTCCTCAAGGCGCTGATCCGACCACCGCGGCGCTCATCGCCTCTTTGAAAAATTCCAATCGTTTCATCATCCAGCAGGGAGAAAAGATCAGCGCCCTCGAGCATGCCCTTCAAGAGCACGCTTCGGAGACGCTAAACCTCTCCCCGCCTCCGCGAGTTCACTCAAAGCGGAGACGTGATAGTCCTTCCCCGGTCAAGGAACGTTCAAGATCAGGGAGCCCAACACCCGACCTTGCTCGCCGACATCGTCGTTCTCCTAGGAAAACTAGGCACTCCCCTGTTTCCAAAAGACACCGACATTCGGACAAATACGAGCATAGGCGTACCCGCGGACACTCTCCTCGCCGCAGTCAAAGTCGCGACCACAGTCTTTCTCCGTTAGTCTATCACAGCTCTAGCAGTGACGAAGAAGCTCAAGGTCCATTCACGAGAAACATTATGGACACCCGGGTCCCCCACGGGTTAGAGAAACCTCCCACACTAGCAACGTACGATGGCACATCAGATCCTCACGAGCACCTGGAGAACATCGAAGCTATGCTCCAGTACCATGGTGTCTCCGGAGCCATCCGGTGCAAAATATTTCCCATCACCTTGAGGAAAGGTGCGATGACAAGGTTCAAAAGACTCCCTCGAGGATCCATCTCCTCCTGGCGCGAGCTCAAAGGCCAATTCACCCGCCATTTCACAGCTTCCCGACGACATCCAAAGATGGAGGCAACGTTAGAAGCGATCATACAAGGCAGGGAAGAACCTCTGCGGGAGTACATCGAGAGATTTAATAAGGAGGCAGTGGAAGTCAGAACTTCCGATCACATGAAGAAGTACCTCCTCGAGAAAGGACTCCGACCGAAGAGCGACTTCCGCAAAGCTGTCGGGATCGAAGCTCCTCGAACGCTGACAGAGCTTCTCCACATGGCCAAAGATTACATCCGCTACGAGGAGAAAGAAGCCGCATACCGTGCCCGGGACGCAAGAGATCGGGAAACACCCTGAGCACCCAAAAAGGAGGAGCCAGAGCCATCCCGTAAGGGGAAGGAGAATCGACGGGAGGAGCGTCCCCGTGAAGGCAAAGGGCCAGCTGGCCGATTCAATGAATACACTGTGCTCACTATCTCACGTGAGCATATTTTCTCCGACTGTATCAACACCGAGTTCAAACAAGGAGGTGTCAGGTTCCCTAAACCAACCGCGTCCAAAGGAAACGTCGACAAAAGCAAATACTGTCGTTTCCACCGTAGTCACGGGCACGTGACGGAAGATTGCGTGCACCTCAAGGACGCCATAGAGATCCTCATCAAAGAGGGTCACCTGAAGCAATACGTGAAGAAGGGAGAATCCTCCCGACGAGACATATCTGATCCAAAGAAAGAAGCAGAATCAACCCCCTCCAGTCCTCCCCCGCAGGTCGCAATGTCCATCAGTCGACCAGAGGACTTCTTCGTTCTGGACTACTTCGACCCGACTTCCCAGGCATTCATACACAGCACCTGGGAAGCCTTTCCTACGGCCATGGTCATCTCATGTGGGGGGTACCATGAGCTCATGATAGGATCCATCAAACAAAAGTTTGAACAGCTAATAGACAGCAGCCCCGACCAGTTGTACACGATCGACAAGGGTAAAGGGCGTTCACAGCCGATCACGTTCTACAGAGAAGAACTCCCCGGAGGATCGCCGAACTCCCACATTCCTCTGCTGGTCAGGGCCAGATTATCATCTACCAACGTGCGGAGAATCCTGGTCGACCATGGCAGTTTCGTGGACATCATGTACTCCAGCCTGTTCCGCGCACTAAAGCTGAATAAATCTAATCTCTCCCTGTACGCAGGATCTGATCTCCAAGGATTCAATGGAGCAACGGCCCGACCGTGGGGTTACGTGGAGATACCAGTCACGTTTGGCGAAGAAGAGGCATCTCAGACAATCAAAATGCAGTTCTTAGTCATTGATTGCCCGTCGCTCTATCAGTGCATCCTCGGCAGACCAGCTCTTGCCGAACTCGTTGTGTCCCCTCGACGGTCCACCTCAAGCTCAAGTACTATACTGAGAAAGGACACGTCGCAACTCTGCACGGTGACATCGAGGCTGCTCGCAGATGCTTCGAGGTCGCAACAAAGGGGCAGAACCAGATCGCGACAACAGCAAAGTCGGCAAAGCGCACCAGAGAAGGCGAGGTTCCAGCCGAAGATGGTCAGCCGGAGAAAAATCCCACGCTTCCCGTACACACCATCGACCTCGACAGCAGGATTACTGAAGATGGAAATGAAGATCGGGACGAGGACAAAAAAGTAGGAGTGACAAGCTCCCCGTCTCCTACACTTCTACGACCAGTTCCAGATGGGGAATTCGAGATCATCACCTTCAGCAACAACCCCAACAGGGGAGTGAAGATAGGCGCTGGTCTCCCCGAGGAGGTAAAGAAGGAGTTGAAGATATGCCTTGACGATAACGCCGATCTGTTTGCCTGGAGTGCAGCGGATATGCCCGACCTTGATCCAGAAACTGCGTGTCACCACTTGACCATCAATCCAGCTGCCCGTGCCATTGCCCAACAATGAAGGAAACAATCCGAGGAAAAGGCACAGGCTGCCGAAAAACTTGTACAAGACCTCTTAGAGGCAAAATTTATTTTCGAGGCCAGGTATACGACCTGGCTCTCAAATATTGTACTTGTAAAGAAAAGTAATGGAAAGTGGCGCATGTGCATTGACTACACTGATCTCAATTGGGCTTGCCCGAAAGACGCTTACCCACTCCCGAGCATAGATAAACTCGTAGATAATTCTGTAGGATTCAAGCTCTTGTCCTTCATGGACGCTTATTCGGGATACAACTAAATCCCAATGGCAGACGAGGACAAGAGATACACGACATTCATGACCTCCTCGGGGAATTATTACTATAACATAATGCCCTTTGGACTGAAGAATGTCGGGGCCACATACCAACGCATGATGAACAAAGTATTCCGATCAGAAATCGGCGACATGCTCGAAGTATATATGGATGATATGATCGTGAAATCCCAAGAGGAATCCGACCATACCACCCACTTGCGTAAGGTGTTTGACCAAGCTCGAAAATGCAAAATGCGTTTTAATCCAGAAAAATGCACCTTCGGTGTGCGAGCAGGAAAATTCCTCGGATTTTACCTCACCGAAAGAGGAATAGAAGCAAACCCAGACAAATGCCGAGCACTCGTGGAATTCCCCACGCCGCGGTCGAAGAAGGCGATACAATCCCTCAACGGGATGCTCGCGTCCCTTGCTCGCTTCGTAAGCAAGTCCACCCAGCACGCCCTGCACTTTTTCAAATTACTCAGGAAAGAGGCAAATTTCGAGTGGACGGACGAGTGCGAGCAGGCCCTCGCCCATTTCAAACAAGCTCTGTCCTAACCACCAGTATTATCCCGACCAGACCGCGGGGAAACCATATACCTGTACCTATCCGTGGCCAACGAAGCAGTAAGTGCAGCACTCATTCGCGAGACTACTGACGGGAAGAAGCCCATCTATTTCACCAGTAAAGCCCTACAAGGACCCGAAGTCAGGTACACGCAAATAGAACGGGTGGCCCTTGCTCTCATAATTGCCGCGAGGAGACTCAGATATTACTTCCTGGCGCACACTATCGTCGTCAGGACCGACCAGCCAATTAGGCAGCTGTTAAGCCGACCAGATATGGCGGGCATGATGCTAAAATGGTCCCTTGAACTGGCCGAGTTCGACATTCACTACGAAGGGAGGAAAGCCCTCAAGGCACAGGTCCTGGCCAACTTCGTGGCAGAAATGACTCCGGATTCATCCCCTCCGGGAGGGACACAGGAATGGATCATTTACGTGGATGACGCGTCAAGCCCCTCGGGCAGCGGAGCAGGAATTATCCTCGAAAACGAGGAAGGGACCCTGATCGAAGTATCCCTGATCCTTTCCTTCAAAACATCCAACAATCAAGCCGAGTACGAAGCCTTCCTCGCAAGATTACGACTCGCCAAAGACGTCGGCGCGAAGAAAATAAAAATCTGCACTGATTCCCAGCTCATGGCGCCTCAAGTACGAGGAGAATTCCAAGCAAAGAACGACCAACTCGCCGAATACTTGGCCGTGGTGAAAGACAAAATGACGGAGTTTGAAACATGGGAAGTTCAGCACGTCCCGCGCGAACAGAATACCCGAGCAGACATCCTCTCTAAACTAGCCAGCACCAGGAAAAAAGGTGGAAACAAATCCATCATACAAGAAATACTGGCTAGCCCAAGCATTACAAAGCCCGACCTGCTAGACGTTAATGTCGTCGGAGAGCCCCATTGTTGGATGACCCCAGTATACAATTATCTCACCAAAGGGGAACTTCTCGAAGACAGTAAGGAGGCCAGTTTGACTAAGCAACGAGCCTGCTCGTACGTACTGGTCGAGGACAAGTTATATCGACGAGGATTCTCCATCCCCCTGTTGAAATGTGTCGACGAGGATTAGGTCCCCGGGATCTTACAAGAAATTCACGAGGGCATCAACGCGCAACACCTAGGGGGAAGATCCCTGGCTCGAAAAGCTTTGCGCGCAGGATATTACTGGCCGACCATGCAGCACGACGCCCAAGAACATGTGCAAAAATGGGACCGCTGCCAGCGCCACGGGGACATGCATTTGGCACCACCCAACGAGTTGAAGACCCTCTAGTCGCCGTGGCCCTTTGCCTAGTGGGGGATGGATATCCTAGGCCCCTTTACAATGGAATCTTATCAAAATAAATTCCTAATCGTGGTCGTCGACTATTTCACAAAATGGATTGAAGCCGAAGCGCTCGCCAAGATCACAGCCTTCAACATACTGCGTTTCTACAAAAGAAACATCCTCGCCAGATTCGGGGTACCCCAGGCCCTCGTGACCGACAACGGAACCCAATTCACGGACAAAAAATTCCAAGACTTCGTCGCCAAATTGGGAACGAAACAACACTTTACTTCTGTGGAGCATCCCCAAACCAACGGGCAAGCGGAGGCCGCGAACAGAGTGATCCTATGCGGATTAAAACGAAGGCTAGGCGGGGCCAAGAAAAGGTGGGTCGAGGAGCTCCACATCGTCCTCTGGGCGTACAGGACAACACCTCACTCCACCACCGGGGAAACCCCTTTCTGACTAGCATATGGAACAGAGGCGGTAATACCGGTGGAGATAAGGGAGCCCTCCAGAAGGACAAAAGCTCCCCTCGACGAAGAAATGAACGATGAGGCTCTACGCGAGGAGCTCGATCTGGTCGAAGAAATAAGATCAGGGGTTGCCCTCCGCGAGGCCGCATTGAAGCAACAAATAACGTTGCGACATGACGCCAGAGTCATAAAGCGCGACTTCCCCGTAGGCAGTCTGGTCCTGCGCAGAAACCAGAAGGATTCTCGCGAAGGGAAACTGGCGGCGAACTGGGAAGGATCATATAGGGTCAAGTCCAAGACGGGCACGGGAGCATATTACTTGGAAACACTGGACGAAAAACAACTTGCTCGACCATGGAATGCTGAAAAACTCAAGCAGTACTATAGCTAAGTCCTTAACCACGAGGATAGACAAGTCGCCCACATAGTCACCCCAAAACGGGGAGAGCTGCGCGACCATCGTATCATGCCCTGGTGAAGCACGACACGCATTACAATGCCGGCCAGCTTCTGCTCATTGTACGAGCAGATCCTGTGCACAACGAGGATACCTCAACTGAGCTCCGCCGTTGCCGCACCATTCAGGCAGGACACCCAGCTCGCGATGGGAACAGTCCAAGCCTATGAGATTAGTACTTCAAACGAAGTCCTAGCCTCATCATGGGCGGAACCACTTCGCCCTCCTCGGTAGGTTTTACGCCTAGCAGGGGACACATGCACACATATAAACGAAAAGAACAAAAGTCCATGATAAAACATTCACAATCCAAGTATATTAAAGTACCGGCCTTGACCGAATAATGTCATAAATACAAGAAAAAAGGGGCAACGCCCATACACATTGATAAATACAAATTGATAAGGGCACGCAGGCCCACAAAACATGCTAAAAACAACAAAGTCCTATTCTGCGACTTCACTTTCCTCCTCGGCAGGAACAACTTGACCGTCCACCACTTTGTTGAACAAACCCATCCCATCTGTCGTAAGCTGCACATCAGAATTGAGGGCCACCATCTGCTCTTTTGCAACATTGAAGCCGAACTCAGCAGCTTTTAAGTTGTCCTCGCCTAGGATTCTAATCCTCCCGATCAAATCAGCCCCCGACTTCAGGGTCTTCTCGTCATCATTTTCATCCTGGACAGCTGAAGTCAATCCTTCCAGTTCAGCGACCCTCGCCTGCAGACTCGCCATCTCCTCGTCAGCCTTGATCGCAACTAACTTCAGCTGGGTCACCTCCGTCTGGAGCAACACCTTGGCCTCCTCGTGACCTTCAAACTGTTTCAAATAATTGAACAACTTATTATTCTCCGCCTCCAACTCGGCAATCCTATTTTTGAACTTCACGAGATTCGCCCGAGTAGAGGCTTCATCGTCGGCGAGGACAAGGGCAGCTTCAAGAACTCTAAACATGCCCGCCGCATCCTAGCACAGCTGTTTTCTCCTCACCTTAGAGTTGGCGTTCAGAATAGCCACAGCTTCAGAATCATGGACCTCAATCGAATCCCCTTCAGCGAACAAATCCCGACGCGTGTAGCAGGGGGGCAGGACAAGATGACCGGCACCGAACCCCCCGGACCTGCGGCCACTGAAGCCCCCGCGACATCTCTCTTCCTTTTAAGGGAACCCTCCGGGGTCTGCGGCGTTGAGCCTCTCTCCAGGACGGGGATAGGTCCAGCAGTAAAACTCTCCATCACTGTCTGTTTAGGCGCTCCGGTCTTGGTACCTGTGGTCGCTTTCTTGTGAACCTTGGCCGCCTGCGACCTCATCAGACGCTCTCGCATGTCAGCCATCATACCTGCAAACACATATCACGTCAGGACTAAGAATTTAAAGAAATAAAACTAAACAGTGGAGCATACCAAGCAAAGTCATCGCGTCATCATCGTTATCACACTCAAGGAGAGCTTTGACATTAATATATCTAGCTGCTCGGGCAGGCCCATCCTCCCCGACCAACTCATTCCCGTCCCGATCAACGACGAAGGCCGGAGTAAAGCTCTCCACGTAAGCATGAAGGATCCTGTACGACTCCTTATCCGCCGGGCAAAGCTGGTCATGCTTCACCAGGAACTGGTCTGTTCTGCGCTTAAAATGGGTGTAGACCCATTCCAAAGGAAAGATGGAGACCACACCATCCCTCTCCCGACCATCCACCATCACCCTCTCAATGGTCGAGATGCTCCTCTTTGCCTCCTCGGTAATAGGCTTCACAATCAGAAACCTATCCTTGAAATTGCGTATCGAATCAGAATACGGCCAGAACAACCTACTCTGTTGCTTAAACGATACCCAACTTTGTTTCGTCCCCGTCGTGCTCCGTTGGATTTGGAAGAGGCAGAAGAAGAGATCCGTGGTCGCCCCGATATTGAGATAACAGCATACTAACTCAAAAGCCCGGATAAAATTCAAGGCGTTCGGGTGGAGCTGGGACGGGCACAAGGCCAGATGGGTGAACAGGGAGGATTGGAAGTCAGTGAAAGGGAGACGCATCTTGGCCTCCGTAAACGCGAACTCGTACATAGGAAAGCGCAGTCCCGGGTACGAGGAACAAATTCTATCGTACTCCCCGGGGCGAAATGCTTTCCATGCCCGTGGAGCGTCCTCGTCACGTCTCTCCAACAAGTCGAAGTCCCGTATCTCCTCGGCGGAGAAAGTTGATCGAAAAGACAAAGGCTCATGTCCGAGCCAGTCAAGGTCCCCTCCTGCGACCTTGATATTTGAGTAATCGGCGGACATACTGGGCCCCTCTTGTACTTCCTGTGTGTCAGGCACAACTTCATCGCGGGGTTCAGCCATTTTCACCTGAAAAGCAGAGGAAGAGAAGTGAATTCGACATCCGCGATCAAATCCACCCTTCCACCACTAATCAAGTGAAAGGGCGTTAACGAATCCGAGGACAACCACGTGCCCGTATAAATTACCAACCAATCGCTAGGAGAGGTCTCCGCGACCAGAACTCGCAGATGCACATACGAGGACGCATTTTCGTCTCACAATCACGTTAAAATTCCGAACAGGCCTAGTGCCCGACTACAAACAAAATTATACACCTAACCAGATTCTACAAGGATCTACGCTAACAATTTCTACAAATTTCTACAACATTCTAGAAATTCCTAAAATTCATCATGTTCTTCACAAAATTTCCTGGAATTCATGTGTTCATCAAAGAACACATGAAGTTCAACCGAAAAATATGAACTTCAACCGGAAAACCTATAAAAATATGCAGAAAGGAAAGAACGAACTTACAAGTAAAAGAAGAAGTTGACGGTGGCGAAGAGAAGCTCCGGCGAAGACTAATTGCAGAGCAAATGAGAGCAAAGAGTAAAAAACTTGTGAAATTATGAAAATGAAACCTCCCCCCACCTTTTTATAACCATTCGATCGTGGGGAATCGTGAAGGTCATCATAGCCTATACGCCCCTAGGACTGACAAAGGCCATAAATGCTCACCACGTGTCACAAAAACTCTTCGTCTGGTTCAGCGCAGAAAATACACTAACCCTTGGCCCCCGCGAGCAAGTCTCTTCGTCAAATAAACACATCCGCGCAGGGCTGCTCGCCGAAAACTCTCATTTCTCCAAGGATATTGCAAACCCTGATCGACATTTTCGCGCTAGTAGCTAACGACCACATCTGGTCGGGCACGAAATGAACATTCCAAGCGAGCAACCACCTCCCCGACAGTACGGTCGAAGTCACAGCTACCTAAAGTCATTGCTCTCCAATAGAGCAACGACTTAGGGGGCTCCTGTTCTGGACCGGGCAAGGCTTCCTGCCCTTAAGGGTCAGGCCCAATCCATCATATTTGGCGAACAGGCCCAATAGGCACAATATAGCCGTTGGGCACAATATAGTCGTTGGGCATGTCTCCTTCACGCGCAGATTAATTCACGCGACCAACTGCCTCCCCGGATCTCACGGAAACAGTTAGAAAGACCACGCGCTTCGCTCCCATCTGGCAACACCTTATTGGTCGATCAGGCACTTTGTTCGCCAACAATCTCCCTATAAAAACCCCTCGCTTGAGAGGGGCAGGTAACACAAATCATACACTTGACTTCTCTTACTTGCTTTCCCCTTTCTTTTGACCAAATACTTACTTTGGCATCGGAGTACCTTGCAGGTACCTCCACCCATTTTCCTCTCCTACGAGCATCAACTTTTGTCCTACACGAAGGCCGCGACGATCTCCTTCTGGTCCTCTCCGATCAAGTCCTCATAACAACAGAAGTCTTGCATCGTGATAAACCCTAACGTAAATATGTTCATGTCATCAAAACACAATGATCAATTATTCAATATGATTGATCGGGCTGTCATTACTTCACCATACAAATATTAGATTCCAAAGCATAATGAACATTGATAATTCAAATGTATAACAATCATTACTACGAAACAAAATAATATTTCAAATACACTAATGTCGCATCAAAAATATTTATATCATATATAAATTTATCAATCATATTTGTATCTCTTATGAGTGATTTAAGTATCATTGTTTCACCATTCAAATGTCGAATTTCAAAGAATGATCAACATATAACATCCAAATTATATAATATTATACATTATTATTATTATTATTATTATTATTATTACTATTACTATCATCATTGTCGTTGTTGTTGAAATATTAAAGATTTCTAGCTTAAATATACGAGTGTAGCAACTTTCATGCTTTAGATAGTTTTCAAAATTTTATTAGAGCAGTTACTATTTGGAAACTTGTTTGTTAGAGGTAGTTAGAAGTTAGGTAGATTAATTTATAGCTTCCTCTACTTGCTATACATTGTTTACTCTTGTAACGTTTGGAGATTAAGCACAATAATCAAATCATTTACTTTGTGTACTATTCTGCTTCTTCTTTTTCTTCCTTGAATCTCCAAAAGCTTCAAGCTTCTCTTTCATAGAGTTTTAATTTCTTAACATGGTATCACACGCCTTCACCGATCTATCTGTACTCCTCCACCTCTGATTCTTTTCTTTCTTTCGATTTTCACCATGCCACCTCTTCTTGATCCTCATGCGGATCAAACCAGTCAATATTATGTTCTTCATAGTGATGAACCTTCTTCAGTTAAAGTCACACCAGTTATTGAAGGTTTCAACTATCATTCAAGGGTGGGATTTATGCGCAAGGATTTTGGTGGGAAAATGAAGCTCAAATTCATAGATGGATCGATATCAGTCCTGGTTAATGATTTTGATCCTTCCTTTCGTGCATGGAACAAGTGCAATATGATTTTGTGCCATGATTTTGATACTCAATTCTGTTTCTAAATCTATTACACAATCCATTGTTTTCGTGGAAAATGCTATTGATGTTGGAATGATCTAAATGGAAAGATTCTCTCAAGGTGATATTGTTTGAATTTCTGAATTACAACAACAGGTTTATGTTTTAAAGTAAGAATCTAAAACTGTTACTGGATTCTACTTCACATTGAAAGTTCTTTGGGAAGAACTTTAAATTTATATGCATATTCCTAGCTACACATGCACAATCAAATGTTCTTGTGCGGCTATGAGACAAGCAAGAAGGAATCATAACTTGCTTCATGTTGTTCATTTTTTTACTGGCCTAAATGATGACTTTGTAGTGGTAAAATCTTAAATATTGCTCATGGATCCCTTACCTAGGATAAACAAAAAAAATATGGTTCTTCAACATGAGAGACAAGGTAACTTTGCATTTTTTGATGATTCTCACGCACTAATCAATGTTGTGGGATTTAAGAAACATTATCCCAAGCATGAGAGTTCAGTCACTCAATTCTATACCTCAAAATCCAAGGTTTGCACTCATTGTGGTACAAATGGCCACACAATTGAGGTATGTTATCGCAAACGTAGACTTCCACCATATTTTAGTAAAGGTTCTATGGCCAACAATGATACCACAAATGATGGTGTAACTACTTCAGTTTCAACTATTAACAATGGCTCTTCTCTAAGGTACTATATTCGCAGCTTCAACTATTATATCTACTTCAGAACTCATCCCTTAACCAAGGTACTATCTCTGCAGTTTTCTAATCAAGTTGTCTCATCTTCATTCACATGTCATCCACCTTTGAATTATAAAGATAAATCTCATCATTTAGCTTATAAGTGTTGTTTTTTAGACTTTTGGATCATAAATTCAGGAGCTAGTGACCATATTTGTTCCTCGAGTTCTTCGTTCCACTCTTATAATGAAATCCCACCTATTAATGTTAGCTTACCTCATGGTAAATTTGCTTTAGAGAATCACATATGTACAATCAAGTTTTCCTCTAATTTTACAATTAACAATGTGCTATATATACCTGATTTTTCTATTAATCTCATTTTAGTGTCTAAATTATGCAAACAGTCAAAATATAAAGTGAGTTTTAACCATGTTAAGTGTTTTATTCAGGATCCAATAACAACAAAGATGATTGGTTAGGCTGAAAATTTTGAAGGCTTGTATCACTTAATCCTCAAGGACAATCATGGAGATGCTCATGCCACAAACAATTTTTCAGTTTACCATTTCCCAAAAGTTCCCTATGGCACTTTAGACTATGTAACCTGTCCCCCACTAAAATGCAATCTCTTCATAGTAATTTTCCCTTTGTTGTTTTTTTATCAAAAGGCTGCTTGTGATGTTTGTCATTATCCTAAGCATAAGAAACTTAAATATAGTTCCAATTTAAATAAAGAAAAACACCCTTTTGATGTTGTACACTTTGATGTATTGGGGACCTTTAGCAATAAAATCTTGTCATGACCATTCATATTTTTTACTGTTGTTGGCAATTGCAGCAGATATACATGGATCATTCTCATGAGAAGCAAAGTTGAAACTAAACAAAATGTCATAAACTTTGTTAAGATGGCTGAAATTCAACATAGTTCTCATATAAAAATCATTAGAAGTAATGATGGTCATGAATTCCTCATGCCAGAGTTTTATGCTTCTAAAGGCATTATTCACCAAACTAGTTGTGTTGAATCCCATTAATAAATTGGGAGGGTGGAAAGAGTGCAACAACACATTCTTAACATTGCTAAAACTCTTATATTTCATGCTAATGTTCCTGAGTCATTTTGGTCATATGTTGTTAATCATGCAATATACATCGTGAATAGAGTTACTAGTTCCATTTTGAATAACAAGTCACCCTATTATCTTTTATTCAAGGAAGAACCTGATTTACAAGTTTTGAGAATCTTTGGTACTTTAGCTTATTCATCCACATTACAGTCCCATATAACCAAAATTGGCCATAGAGGTAGAAAATACATTTTTTTCTTCAGATTCAAGCATGATGTTAAAGGTGTGATTCTCTTAGATATTAACAATAAAGACATTTTAATTTCAAGGAATGTTGTTCATTATGAACACATTTTTCCATATAAGCCAAATTGGAAGTGCCATGCATGTCCCAATAATGAAACATCAACATTTGATGTTCCATCATTTTCTCATGACAATACCAAACAGTGTTTTAAAAACCGGACCGGTCATCAAACCGGTGAGGGTACTGGGTCACTGGTTTATCGGTCGAACCACTGGGTCATTGGTCGAACCGCATGACCAAACCGGATTAAACCGGATTAAACCGGATAACTCGGTTGAATAAACCTGTCATTATAATAGGTATAAAACCGGTAAAACCGGTCGAACCGGATGATTCAGTCTCTAAAAAATATAACTAGCACTTAAATTTTTTGAAAATATCATATCATAAATTCACAGGTTCATAATTTAAATTCAAATTTTAAACAGAGTCTAATTGTAAATTTTAAACAGAGTCTAAATTAAACAGAGTTTAATTTAAATTCATAGTTTTATTGTTAATAGAAAATCAGTTTTAATGTTAATAATTAAAACAATACAAATATTAACATTATTCTAAATAATAGATTTTCCAAGTCTATATATATATAATGGAAATCAGTTAAGTCTAAAATTATATTATATTTAGTTTTTTAATCTGTGTTCTTAAATTTCTATACAAATATTTGTATGATGATTTTTCAATCAATATAAATACAAAATAGTAAAAATAGTTTTGTGGATATTAGAAAACTTAATTTGTGTATCACTTGAATCAAATGAGTGATCACTATTATTCTTGGAGAAAAGTTTCTATGTATTTGAGTAAAAAAAAATTTTAAACAAAATTAAAATAAAAATTAAAAAAAAATTCTTTTTTTTTTAAATAAGCAGTTGAACCACCGGTTTGCGAAAACTGCCGGTTTTTTCGGTTCGCACCGGTTCACACCGGTTCCCACCGGTTCGAAGACACGGCCGATCGAGCAAGTGAACTCGGCCGGTTCCCGGTCCAACCGGCCCGACCGGCCGGTCCGGTCCGGTTTTTAAAACACTGATACCAAATCAATTAGTAACAATGATGACACAACCTGACCTTTCATAAAATGACATCACATATGGTGAGTCATTCCCTCAAACTATACAAACTAATGATGAAGTATCTTTTCCCATTGACCAACAAACCAATCTTAACTAATAAACTTCACAAAGACATGCTAGAACAAGGCATTCTCCAGCTCACCTCAAGGATTATGTCTGCGACAATTCAAATAGTCAAGCTCAATCATCATCTTCAGGTATACCATATCTCATCTCATCTTTTCATTCCTTCAATTTTTTATCTTCTAGTCATAAGTCTTTTACAGATTCAATTACACTTTACTCTGAGCCACAAATTTATGAGGAAGCATACAAAGATGACAATTGGTTAAAGGTTATGCACTTTGAACTAGAGGTATTAGCTATCAATGGAACTTGGAAATTGGTTGACTCACCACCAAACATTAAGAACATATGAAATAGGTGGGTTTACAAGATCAAACACAAGGCTAATAGTTCAATAGGAAGATACAAGGTTAGGTTGGTTACCAAAGGATATTGTAAAATCAAGGGACTAGATTTTTTTGACACATTTTCACCTGTATCCAAGTTATCCATAGTCAGGGCATTGCTTGCAGTAGCATCCTTTAACCATTGACATTTACATCAGTTGGATGTAAATAATGCCTTCTTACATGGAGACTTGGAAGAATATGTTTACGTGAGTGTTCCACAATTAGATGTAGCAAACCAAATTAGATTTGCAAACTTGTTAAAAGTCTATATGGATTAAAGCAAGCTAGCAGGAAATGGTATGAGAAGCTCACCTCCTTACTTCTCAAACTTGGCTATACTCAATTAAGCCCAAATTACTCAATGTTCACACTTCTAAAAGATGGCAACATCAAAATCATGCTTAAAAGACACCTCTATTTCTGAGTTTGATCGCATCAAACACATTTTACACACTGCTTTCAAGATCAAGGACCTGGGCATACTGAAATATTTCCTTGGTCTTGAGGTGGCTCACTCAAAGGAAGGAATTATAATCTATTAAGGAAAGTATTACTTAGATCTTCTTAATGACACACAATTGCTTGCATCTAAGCCTTCTGATACACCTCTAAATCCTTCAATAAAACTTCATCAAGTTGAAAGCAAGCTCTTTTATAATGTCACTGAGTACATAAGACTTATTGGAAAATTGATGCACTTGAACAATACTAGGCCTGATATAACACTTGCAACACAACAGTTAAGCCAGTTCCTTCGAACTCCGAGTCAAGTTCATTACCATGCAGCCTGCAGGGTCATTAGGTACCTGAAAGGAAATCCTGGCAAGGGTTTGTTGTTCCCTAGATCATCAAACATGCAGGTTTTAGGGTACTCTGATGCAGACTGGGCAAACTATCTAGATTATAGGAAGTTTACACCAGGCTACTATTTCTTTATAGGATCGTCTCTTGTATTTTGAAAGGCAAAGAAGCAACAAACTATAGCCAGATCCTAATTTGAAGCAAAGTACAGAGCTCTTGGATCAGCCACTTGTGAATTGATTTGGCTCATCTACATTTTGAGAGATCTACATATCATATGTTGCAAGCCACATGTTCTCTATTATGATCATCAAAGTGCCATAAATATAGGAATGAATCCAATTTTTCATGAGAGGACAAAGCATCTTGAGATTGATTGTCACATTGTAAAAGAAAAGATCAAGCAATGAGTTATGAAGTTGTTACCTATATCGTCACTAGAAGTCTAGAACAATTGACTAATTTTCTCACAAAACTGATGACAAATTCCAAAGTTTCATTTCTAAACTTGACACGATAGACATCTACCATACTTAAGCTTGAGAGAGGATGTTGAAAATTTGAAGTTTTCTAGCTTAAATATAAGAGTGTAACAACTTTCATGTTATAGATAGTTTTCAAAATTATGTTAGAGCAGTTACTATATTTGAAAACTTGTTTGTTAGAGGTAGTTAGAATACTATATTTGAAAACTTGCTTGTTAGAGGTAGTTAGAAGTTAGTTAAATTAGTTGATAGCTTCTTTACTTGCTATATATTGTTTACTCTTGATCAGTTGGAGATTAAGTACAGTACTCAAATCATTTCTTCATTTATTATTCTTCTTCTTCCTTGAATCTCCAAAAACTGATTAAATTCAGTAATCAAATCATTTCTTCATCTATTATTTTTCATCTTCCTTGAATCTCCAAAAATTTCAATTTTCTCTTTCATGGAGTTTTAGTTTCTTAACCATTATTATATAATATGAACTTAACTATTAAAATGCCTTAACATTTATAAGTTGTAATAAAAACTAATATGCAATTAATGATATAGAAAATTGACACTATATTTCTATGTAGCAATAATGACTTAAACAAACACTAATAGCAAGTATACCGAAGTGATTCATGTGACTTGTTAGTAAGAGCACAATTAAAATTTGAAATGGCAGTATTAACAAATGGAGTATATTGGAGTGAATTACTACTATTTACCAAATTTCGAAACACTCATTAATCATTCACGCAATAAACCATTGTGATATTACCTTAGGTATATACTTATGTTTATGTTATTAAATTGGAAATCTCATGACTTCTAAACTGAACCATACACGAAATAATGTTAAAATTTAAAACAAAATTAAAATTCAATTCAATTCAATTAAACAAATTTGATAATTATAATATCATATAATTATCATGCATAAATTATATTTGAATTTAATGGTTTAACCAAAACCTAATATCTGATACCTCTAAAAGAATTTAAGAGATTTTTTTAAATTTTGATTCTTTTAACAAACAATTATCATAAATAGATTTTGATTAAATTATTAATCATATAATAATTATTAAATTAAAAATTCTATGAATGTGAAAGATATCACCGTAGCTTTGATTATGAATGTGAAAGATATCACCGTATCTAAAAAGTCTAAATAAGTATAAAGAGGGACACGGTGCTACTTATTTTTTTTAATAATGATGACAATTAGGATTGAAATGGAAAGAGCGTCTTTATTTATAAAGAGTTATTAAAATTATAATGTCCTTATTTTAAATTTTTTAAAATAAGATCAATATTATCTATATTTAATTAAATATTTTTAATTAAATAGAATAACATATTATTTATATTTAATTAAATTATTACAATCAATTAAAATAAAATATTAATTTAATTAATTATCAATTCACATTTATTTAATTAAATTATATTTAATCAAATAAATTAAATATGTATTAATGTATAAAATAATTCAAAAATAATTAACATATAATTAAATTAAGTCTTATTTAATTTAACCATTAATTCACTATAAGTTCTTTATGTGTGTAAATTATCATAACATTGACAATAATATTAAATTGCTTATTTAATACTATCTCCGGTCTTTTTTATAAGGAACACTTCGTCTTTTTAGATATATCAAATAATTAATGTATTTAGTCTGCATTATAGACCAGCTACATTAATTGTTTAATGAATCTAAAAAAAGAAATATTTCTTATAAAAAAAACCAGAGGAAATATTATAAAGGCAAAATTTCAATTTTGATCCTCTCTTTTAGTTCAATCACGAAATCAATTTCCATATTTTACTTTTAAATATTTTTGGTCACCTTTCTGACATGTGGACTCAAATTAAATTTGATGGTGTGTCACATTTCATCTTATATATATAAAAATTGTTAAATCACTTAATAATTATTAGCGCCAAAACAAAGTTTAATTTTATAATTTGATATATTTATTTTATTTCTTTAATAAAAATTACCCCTTCATTTTTTTTTATTAATTTTCTATATTTATTTATTTTTTTAATAATAATTACTCCATTAATTTAATATTGTTTATATTTATTTATAATTATTATTAAAAAATTCTCTTAATCCAATTTTTCCAAATAAATATATAAATAAATACACTCAAACTACGTCACTCTCCACTTTCTTAAATAAATTAATAATTTAAAAAATAAATTAATAATTTAAAAAAAATTACACGTATTGCAAATCTAAAAAAAAACACTACACTATTTCTCCAACCACTCTCTCCACTTTCTTCATTACTTAAATTCTTCATTAAAAAATTGAGCACGTTTTGCAAACATCAAAAGATTATTATTTATTAATAATAGAAATAATTAATTTTTAGGTTCCTTAATTTTGAGTGAAGTTTGACTTTAGTTTTCGAATTAAAAAAATATTATATAATGATCTTTTAACTTCACTTCTATTAAACTAGCGGGATACCCGTGCCTTCGCACGGGTACCCGTCGGTGACGCGTATTTGTTTACATTTAAAATTTTAAAAAAATAGAATTAATAAAAATTAATAATATGAAGAAAAAAAATTATATTTAAAAAATAGAATAAATACCCGTAGATATCGGTTGATGATGTATATTTGTTTAAAAAAAAGTAAAAATAAAAAAGAAAACAAAATTATTTTACCAAATAAAATAAAATAGTTTTAGAAAAAGAACATATTTTATTTATATTTGAAGCATAGATATAGTTTTTTCATATATACAAATATTTGGATCAATCGTATATTTTTCCCGTGAGTTCGCATGGGTATTGACTTGTCAATGGCAAAATATTTTCCAGTATTTTCATAAATAATAAACTTGTTCTCGTAAAAAAATACTATTAACATTGACTTATTAATTTAAAAATATTTTAAATTAATTTATAAAAAACATTTATTTTTTCCCGTATTTAGATATTTAAATTTATTTATAAGAAAAATATTTTTCTCATTTTTGGATAAGTAGTACACTTTTTCCCGTAGATATATATATTTCCCTTATTTACATCAATAACATATATCATTGTACGCGCATTTATTCTAAAATATAATAAAAATGATATTTAAAAAATTAAATTGTTTAATCAAAAAAGTTATTTATTCTAAAATTATTCTCATTTATAACATGATATTTTTCCCGTATATATAAATAAATTAATCAACAACGAATTTGATCTCGTATATTTTGACACGAATTTAATCAACAACGAATTTGATCCCGTATATTTTGACAACAAACTTAATCAACAACGAACTTGATCCCGTATATTAGACACAGTAGACGTTCCATTTATTTATTTACCCGTAATAACTTTGATTGTATATATATATTTTAAATATTCTTAGTATTTTTTAATATTTATCAATGAGACAAATTTGTCTCATAATTTATTTATTTTTGTATTTTTCTAATACAAATATATCCGTTATTATTAAAAGAAATAATGAATTTTTTTTAAAGAGTACTAAAATTTATCAATAGTGTAATGACTATATGGTATAAATAACACCAAATAATAGTAACATAAATTTCAAATTTAATACAGATTATAAATATATTTTTCTTAAAAAAATGATTATTTTGTATTTCCATTTAATGTATCTTAAATATAAATTAACAGTCATTTATAATGGAATATTATATAAAAAATGAATGAATGTAATTAATTATTTGTATATTATTTCTTACAATTTATTTTGTGATAGACAGAAGTGTAAAAATATAAAGAATATTAGTAGTTGTATGTATGGATGGGTTAAAATAGAAGAGTATATTGACATTCCCGAAAATAATAATAAAGTATTTACATTGCAATGCCAAAGTGTAAACAATATATTTTTTCCCATTTATAAAAATAACACCATTTATTAAAATATTTGTATCAACAATACTTTTTTTTACCTATATAAAAATTAATTTTGTTTTAACTCCGGTATTTTAAAATATTTATATCAACAATATATTTTTCCCGTAGATACAAATAAAGTTGTTTTTGTTATATATTTGTATGAAATGTCAATAATAAACATTTTTTTAGTATATAAACTAACACTCATATTTGAAATTCACTTTGAAATTTCAAGTATAAATATTTGAATCATTTTTAGAATGAATTGTTGAGTTTGTTAATCTTTTTCATAGATATTTTAATACAAAATAAAATGTATTTAATAAGAGTAATTAATGTCATGAATAAGATAATTAAAAATAAAATTTATTTAATGATATATTAAAGAAATCATTAATTTTAGTATTTTCTTATAAATAAAGTAATAATTTTATAGATAGAAAGTACCATTATAGTATTTTCCAATAAATAATCCCAATAAAATATTTCCCATTTATCAAGTGGTAATTATGAATTGTTGATATATATTACATTTTTAATACAATTTAATTATGTAAATTATAATTAATAATATAGATTATGGTGGAAACATGTTTAACTAATTTAAAAATAACACATGTTTTCTGTGTGTAGATTCTTAGCTCATATTTCTCATGCATATAATTGCACAAAAATTTATAATGAAAATTATATTAGTGAACATAGAGTACAATTGATACACAATAATAATAATAATAATAATAATAATAATAATAATAATAATAACATCTTACCATAAATATAAAATTTAATACCATTGATTATATTTTAATATAATATAATATTTCTAATTCTAAATAATATTTTTTTTTAAAGAAATACTCACACAATTTTAATTTTAATATGTAAAAAAGATTTTAATATTAGTAAAAAAGAAGTATTTGTAAAAAAAAGTTTAATAGGAAATATAAAGGATTTTAATATTAAACTCTTTTTGTTTATTTATAATTTTAAAGTATTTTAATATTTGTAAAAAAGAGTTTAAAATAAAAAGATTTTAAACATATTTGTAAAAAAGAAGATTTTAATATTAAACTCTTTTTGTTTATTTACTAATGATAAAAATATAAAGGATTTATTATTATACAACTCACACAATTAGTAAAAAAGTTAAAAATATAATTTTATAATAATTTAGTTTTGGTGATCATAAAATAATTATGAATGGTTTATATTAGCATATAATTTCAATATCTTTTTACTTATATATTTAAGAATCATATGTTCATACATTTCATTTCATATTATTTATTCCAGATTTCACTATTTGTAAATTATATTATCATACATTTTATTTAATATCATTTATTCTTGATCTAACTATTTATTATCCTTTATAAAAGAATAGAAATATAAATATTTGTCGTATTTATTTATTTATTAGTATCATAATCAATTAAAAAAAACATTTTTTTCAGTGTTTGGTTTCATACATTGTTTAAATATATATTTATTTTTATTTTCTTTAATGGCACAAAAAATATAATATTTATTATAATAAATATAGTACAAACTTTATAAAATAAAATTGTACCATATATTTGAAAAAATTGAATACCATATATGTTCATATTCTTTCAATTATATTTATGTTAATTAATGTAAGATTTTTTCTATTTAAAATTGCTAGAGTTATTATTAATTAATGTTAATTAATGTATTTATTCATTTTTTACAATCTTCTCTCACAATTATAAATATTAAGTTTTAAAGAAATGATGTTGTATATTTTGAGAAATATCTAACTAAACCTGACAAGTTCTCCATATATTTAAAATTTTTACTTGCATTATGTAATAAAAATTTAAAAAAATATTTGTATTAACAAATAGGAGAATTTTTTTTATAAAATAGGTTGGTTTACCACAAAATTGGTTATCCATTAACTTGATATGCTAGCGAGTTTGATTTATATAGTTGAGAAATTGAAATTCACGTAAAACAAAATGCATAGAAAAAGTATGTGTATCTTATGTTAATTTTAGTTACAAATTGTCAGATACTGTACTTTATATATAGCAATTCATCTTATAGGTCTTTTTAGCTACATAAAGTCATATACCTGAAAAATACGTGAGGTAATTATGAATATCTTCACTGTCAGGATAGTACATAACAGAGGTATAGATTTGGTATAGATTTGAAAATGGAGTGAACTTTTGACATTCTGATTCATCTCCCAAAATTTATAATTTCTTTTTAGCTTAGCCCTCAAATCTAGCTCTGTAGCAGCTAGTATGTGTCACAAGTTACTATGTAATGACTCAATGTTCAATGTAGTCCAACAAATATTTATAATGACAATATATATATATATATATATATATATATATATATATATATATATATGACACTTAAGGTAAATTAATTAAATATAGTAGTTTATATATATACTAGAGTCATAGTATTTAACCAAGGAAAATAGTATAGTTGGCACATAAATAAAATTGACAAATGCAAAAGCTTACAAATTTGCCGATTTTTATCAAGTGTCTAACATAAAAAATAAATTAGTTTTATTGTAAAATAACTCAAGTCACACAAATTATTTTAAACAAAATACGTGTAATGGAGATTGCTGAAATTTAAAAA
Source organism: Lathyrus tuberosus (assembly GCA_022829125.1). Taxonomy (NCBI): domain Eukaryota; kingdom Viridiplantae; phylum Streptophyta; class Magnoliopsida; order Fabales; family Fabaceae; genus Lathyrus; species Lathyrus tuberosus. The sequence goes on from JALAZF010000441.1 coordinate 751,430, forward strand.
AATAAAAGATATTAATTAATATTTTTTAAAACAAACAAATAATAATTATCTATTGTTTAACATTATAAACCCATAGTCATAAAGTCATAGGAGAGCATTGTCATAGTCATAAAACCATAGCAGAACATTGTCATAGTCATAGAGCTATAGTAGATAGTAGTAGCATGTACTCATGTACTCAAGTGTTCAAATTTTATCTATTTTTAATTGATTGCTTAGGTTCATAGCAGAGCATAGTAGTAGCAGCATAATAAGTTAATAACATGCAATTCAATTTAATTTTATTTTTAATTTTTAATTTTTCCTTTGCTTAGAATACTTTTTTACATCAATTAAATATATTAGAGAAGAGAATAGATAATTTCATTTTTTTTCACCCATCTTAGAAAAAAACCATTATTTTTTGCCTTAAATCAATAAAAAATGATTCACACCAAACAAATTTAATTGTCATTAAATGTCTTTTATTTTTTATTTTAAATGCAAATGGTCAATACTGTTTAAATAGAGTAATATAAAAATTTAAAGTAGTGTTTTAATAAAATATATATATAATAATGTTTCACAATTCATTCATTAAAACATAAAGAATTATATATATATATATATATATATATATATATATATATATATATATATATACACACACACATTAGGTTTAACATAAACGAATAAAAAAAATCAAATCTCTTTTTAACTTTTTATTTCAAATTCTTAATCCAGTTTTTTTCTTTTAAATACGAATTTATCAATAATTAATTTTAAAATTACTTTTTTATAACAAATTATATCATATATTTTTAGAAGTATGAACTATAATTTTTTTGTTACTAAAATATTATTTAAAAATCTCTTATTAACTATAAATTAATCAATATTTTTTTTTTATGTTTTGATATATTAGCAAAGTAACACTTTTAAACTTACATATTAGTAGGGGTGTACACGGGTTGGGTTGGACCGGATTTGGCCTAACCCGTTACCCAACCCGTTCAAACTTCAATGGGTTGGGTTCATCATCCAACCTGCAATTTCATTGATAAAACCGACCCGAACCGCATTCATTTATGGGTTGGGTTCGCGGGTTGTGTTTCAAATTAAAAAAAATTATGATTTTTTGTCGATTTAAAAAAATGTAACACAACTCAATACAATCATACTCATTTATAACACTCAAATTCGATGAAACACATCATATAATATCTAATAAAGTTCATCAACACGACATAACACTTGATGTTAATATAAAATTTCACAAGTCACGTTATTTCCATTAAATATGTAAGTTAGAAATGATTCAAAAATATATAAGAGACCCATTTAATATTAGAATTACGTAAACTCATTCGTCTAGTAAAATTATTAGTGGAGAATAAATTTTTTAAAAAATTATGGTTATTAGTGAGATATTAGTTTTATATTTTTATTTAAAATTAAAATAAAAATAATAAAAAATTACTAAAGTCACATCAATGGGTTGGGTCTGTGGGTTGCAAACCTCAAACCCGATACCCGGCCCAAAACTATACGGGTTGTTATGGGTTGGGTTGGGTATACCCGTAAATGAATGAGTTTTGGTAATTTATGGGTTGGGTTGGTTTGGGTCAATGGGTTCGTGGGTCGACCCACACCCATGAACACCCTTACATATTAGTTAATATGAAGTGCAGCAAGTCAATTTGAGTATATAATGATTTTAGCATTATCTCTTATGCAGCTTCACTTGTGCACATATATTGATTTGAGCATCTATAAGACATTTCAAAATCAAACAATTAAAATATTAAATATTTGAAGAAATTCAATTTCAGATTAATGTAATTTCAAAACTAAGATTTAAATGACATTTAATTTCTAGATAATAGTGTGCCATTAATAAAACATGAATGCATGATGGTTGTATTAAAATAAAATAGTAAATAAATCAAAATGAAATTGTTCAGGAAAATTGAAACTACCTAAATATCATATTTACATTAATGTGTAATATCATTTTTTGTATAAATATTGTATTTTTTTTCTCCATAATGTGTAATATAGTATAGGTCTCAATTAGACCATTCAGAGATATTAATATTAATGTGTATTCATTAATACAAAATAATCAATATTAATAATAATAATAATTTTGAAAATTTAAAGAAATATAATAACATAATTTGTTAGATAGAATATGTATCAAATATAATATAAAACAATCAATATCAACAAATTAAAATTAACCAATAAAATTTTTGTAACTATTTTTTTAGATCTTAAAGTTAAATTGAAAATAGATAATATTATTGTGTTGAAATTTTATAATGAGTTGATAAAAAAAGAATAAAAAATATATTTGAAATACCATATATCAATAATACATTAATTATTTACAAAGAGAATAAATATTCTATCTTTAATAAAAAATTTTAATTATAGTATAAAAGAGCACATTACTAAATAAAAAATAAATAAAAAATAATATCGAAGATTGAATATTTTAATTTTATTTACTTATTTAATTGTATTATTATGATTCAAGTTAGCAAAAAAGACACTTTTTATATGTACCTACAAACAATCAATGTTCAGATAAAAATAATTGAAAATAAGAAGAAAAAATAAAGTAAAAAATAATAGACAGAAATATGCAAGAGAAAAAGTAAATAAAAACATCCTTTCCACCATTTTCATTTATTGGAAGAAAAAGGTGATGGGAAAATTAAAAGATTGACGTGACATGCATTTAGTTTGTAAATGAAGCAAAATATGGTTACAATAACGTCAGAATGGAGAATTGATACATATTTATTAAGAATTTCTAATAAAATAAATATTTAATGTTAAAGAGTAAATCACATTTATTATAATTTTAAATAATAATAAATAAAATATTAAATTGATACAAAAAACAACAATCATTTTAGCCTGCATTATAATTTTTTTAATGCATCCTTAGATAAGTCATAATTAATTGTTCAAATTGTGGGTCTCAATGCATTTTAGCCTTTGTAGGCCTGTCATTGAGGTAACATCCTTTTCTTCTGACATATCACATGGTTTTGTCCTCTTAATGATGAATATATATTGAGTATTTCTATGGCAAGATCTAATAAAGAAATAAACAAATAAAGTAACTATTCATTTAAAAAAATCAATAAAACACATCAATAAAATATAATATATAACTTAAAGATACAAAATAAACAAAAGTCTCCATGAATCTTGATTTTGAGACATAATTAATTATAATATTTTTATAAATTAATATTCATAACTTTTAAATTCCTATCATCCTTCATCTTCTGAGAAAATTATGCCTTTTCTTCTTCTTTTTTAATTTCCAATCTCTTCTGTATTGACCCCTACATATAAAAATCATTCAAATAAATGAAAACATAGCTAAAATTTACAAAATCATTAAATAAAACTAAAATCACAAAATCACATTACAATTTCACATTAAATCATTTAGATTTAAAATACAGACTAAAAAAAGCAACAAAAAAAATTAAAAATGAAAACTAAAAATGCATAAGAAAATTAAAAAAATAATAATAATTCTTAAGAAAGTAAAACTTAAATTCATATTTTTATTTCTTCTTACGTAAAAACTAATATTTTCTGCACAAAATTAAAAAAAAAATTAATAAGAAAAAGTAAAACTTATCAACTTATCAATTAAAAAAAACTTGAATCATCATCTTAAAATATTTTCACTATCTTCTTCCATCTGCCAAAATATTTTAGGCTTTGCATCTAAAACTCAAAAATCAAATTAAAAATTAAAACACAAAAACATAACACCATTAACCATTTACCTTGTTATTTTCTTCTCCGTAACTTCATATATTTCTTTACACATATTAGTCCTAGCTCTGGTCACAAGTCGCAGAACTGCCATGCCGGAATTCGCATACACAAATTTTTTCATCAAAATTAGAAATAACAGATCTCAAAATAACATAAATGAAAATAATAAATCTGATCTAAAATTACTAACCACAATTTATGTTTTTCACAAACATTGTTGATGTTATTGTACTATCGTCTTCATATTTTTATCGATAGATCTAACGCCTGAAAACATAAAAGAAGTGAAAAAGATGTTAAAGATGTTAAGATATGAAAAAGAGAAAACAAAAGTTTATGTTCAAACTTACATTTTTAATGTTGTTTTACTACCAGCTTTAGTGTGTATCAGTAGATCTACAATCTGAGAAGAAAAAAAATAGAAAACCAAAAAGAAATCATGAAAGTGTAAAAAATTGATGAAGATAATAAGATGATATATGAATGGATGAAAAAATAATTGAACTTGAAGAAGAAAGAAATAAAGAACAATGAGAGAGAGAAGCAGCGAGCAATGAGAGAGAAGAGAAAAAGAAAAACGGTTGGAGAAGAGAGAGAGCGTGAAGAAAATGAGAGAGATGGAAAGTTTACAAATGAGAGAGAAGAAATTTAACTCTATAAACCCAATTTATGTTTTTTGTTAACCAAACCCAATTTAGCCAAACCAGAACGTGGATTGCAAAACAAAAAGGAGTTAGTGTTCAATTAGCCTATCCACGTGGCATGCTTAGGAGCCAAAGGGGCAAAATAGTCTTTTATAGAACATCTTATGTTCTTATATGGTAGATTATTTGGTCCCTACCGTTGGTTTATGTGAAAAAACACTAACTATAATTGAGGTGACATGTCAGATAAGCAAATGGGTTCATGGGTTCCATCCTCCATTTACACGGTTCGTCCATATTTCCTCCATCTTCTATTTTTTTTCTCAAAATTAGAGTTAAATCACCATCTTCTTTCTTCCATCCCCATTTTCCATCTTTCATATTCTTCTCTAAATTAGGGTTTAATGTCAAAAATTGCAAGCAATGCTTCAAATTTGGAAAAGAATGAATCATAACACAAAAAATACATAGGAAATGTGAGAAACAAAACTTGAAGGAACACGAATTTCCATAAGAATCCAAACCCATTTTCCATCCCCTCTACCTAAAATCTAAAAATTCAAAATTTTAAGAGCAGAAAAATATGAACAAAAATAGCTCTCAATTAGTAACAATTTCTATCCCAATTTACCATCCCAAAAATCTAAAGAACAAAAATCCCAACCCATTTTCCATCCCAATCTATTGCAGTTAAAAAAATAGCTCTAAAAAAATTCAGCCATGGAATTGAACAAACGGAGTGAAGTTGAGTGATGAAATCAAGAAGGTGAGGATTTTGGAAAAGGAGATGTTTGGTGGGAGGGGAGAGAATAAAAATTTTAAAGAGGGAATGCATGTGTTTTATGAAAATCATAATGGGTTTGATTGTATTTTATCTTTTGATTGTATTTTGCATTTTGATTTTAGATATAATAAATCAACTTCAATTTAGGTTAGTAGAAACCAGACTAACCAAACAATAAATTAGGAAACAAATCAAATTTGTTACTCCAATATGTTACAAAATTTGAAAAACAAATCACATGCTTTGGTTTGATGATATCTAATTAATAGGAAACAAAATTAAATTACTTTAAATAAAACATTCCTGATAATTTAGTTTAGTTTATTTTTTATTTTTTAATTTTATATTTTATATATTATTTAAATAAAAATTATTATAAATGATGTGAAAATTATTATTTGTAATATTTTAATCAATACAAAATAAATAAATATTCCAACTCAGCCATTAAAAATCTAACAATGCAAGTTTTAATATTATTTTAACAAAAATTATCAAAAATAATCAAAATATATAACGGAGTATAAGTTAATAAACCACTATGTAACATTTTTATATTTAAAAACAAAAAAAAATTATTGACTAAAATCAAGAAATCAAAAGAGATATTAAGCGTTAATAATAACTATGTCAGTGGAGGATTCAATTGAACAATTTTCTGACCCTTCATTTTTTGATGTGCTACGCAGAAACCCTAATCCTGCTTCCAATTTGGGGATTAGGGGAGATTCTTTTTCTTCTAAAAACGATTCTGATAAATTCTCTGCTGGAGCGATCCTTTGTTGCGATCAAACTACTGATTCTGATATGAGATGCTGCAATCAGAAATTTTGGAAAAACATCCAGTCAACGATGGGAGCTAGATTGAAGGGAGCGATCGATGGTTTGGGTATCAAGACGTGAACGGAGGGCACAAACATTTCAGGGGAAATTCTTAAACATCTTGAAGACATGGAAGAGGAAGACAGACGAAGATTTGCGGGCCAGAAGGAAAAACCATCAATTTTTCAATGATTATTGGTTCGCTAAATATCAGAGGGAGCGGTTCGTTTTCTAAGAGACGAGGACTTAATCATATTATCTCTAAAGGTAAAGCTGACATTTTTCTTATTCAAGAATCTAAAACATGTAAGGTGGATGATTCTTTCATAAGTAGCATTTGGAATATTGACGAGGTGGGTTGGTCATTTAGTGGTTCATCTGGTCATTCTGGTGGTATTATCTCTTTGTGGAACGTGAATTCTATCAAAGCTTTAGGTTCCTTTAAAGGCCCTGGTTTTTTGGGGATCAAGATCATTTGGAACAACGATTATTACTATGTTATCAATGTTTATTCTGGGTGTGGTTTAAATGTCAAGAGAAAGCTTTGGGGAGATCTGCTCAAACTTAAATCTTCTCTTTCTGACGAACACTGGATCTTGGGGGGCGATTTTAATGCTACAATAGCTGCATCGGAAAGAAGGGGTCTATCTTGTTCTGGCAGAGCTACTGAGGCTAGAGAATTTCAAGATTTCATCAATACTTTAGGAGCGGTTGATCTACCTATTTCAGGGAACAAGTTCACTTGGTTTAGTGGAGACGGTTTCGCTATGAGTCGGATTGACAGGTTTTTATTTGAGGAAGCTATCATTCAGAAATGGGGTATGGTGGATCAGAGTATCGGCAGTAGAGACATCTCGGACCATTGTCCGATTTGGGTCAAGATTAAATCCATTAATTGGGGTCATAAGCCTTTTAAATCCAATGATTCTTGGTTTGATCACCCTGATTTCCTCAAATTCGTGGAGAAAGAATGGAGCTCTATAAAGTTAGTTGGTAGAAGTGACTTTGTCCTCAAAGAAAAACTTAGGATCCTGAAGGAGAAACTTAAGGTCTGGAGAGATCAGGTCTTTGGGTGGATTGATCTTTCTATTGAAGAGGAGGTTGTAGAATTCAATAAAGCGGTCTGGCTTCTTTCTTCTGCTGATTCTAAAGAGGTTGAGGAGTTAGTGACTATCAGAGCAGCCAAGAGTGCTTCTTTTTGGAGAAAGCTTCACCAAAAAGATAATCTGTTGATTCAAAAGTCCAGAATTAATTGGATTAAAGCAGGTGATACTAATTCTAAGTTCTTCCACCATTGGATTAGAGGAAGGCAAAGGAGGAAATTCATCGGGAGAATTGCTACTTCTCAGGGCCTGGTTGATTCAGTGGAAGGTGTGAAGGAAGAGGTATTTAGGTTTTTCAAATCTGTGTACATTGAACCTATGAAACATAGACTGAAGTTGGACAACTGTTATTTTAAAAGGCTCTCTGAGGAAGATGTTATTTTTCTTGAGTCTCCTTTTTCTGAATCTGAGATCAAGGCCGCAGTTTGGAGCTGTGATGGAACCAAAAGTCTAGGGCCCGATGGTTACAACCTAAATTTCATCAAGAAATGCTGGAACATTTTGAAACCGGATATCATTCTTTTTGTTCAAGATTTCTATGACAGGGCTTATCTCCCTAAGGCCTTTGTGTCTGCGTTTCTCACTCTTATCCCTAAAGTTGACAATCCAATTCACCTTGGAGAGTATAGGCCCATCTGCTTAGTTGGTAGTATCTATAAGATTCTATCTAAAATTCTCGCCTTGAGGTTAAAGAATGTCATTGGTAAAGTTATATCTCCCTGCCAATCTGCGTTCATCCCTGATTGAAATATATTGGACGGGGTGTTGATCGCGAACGAAATAATGGATATGGCCACTAGAGAAGATCTGGACTGTATTTTTTTCAAAGTAGATTTCGCGAAAGCCTATGACTGTGTCAGTTGGAACTTCCTCCGTAGTATGCTAGAGAATCTTGGTTTCGGGGCTAGGTGGAGAAGGTGGATAGAAGTGTTAATCTTTAACTGTCATCTTTCTGTGCTAGTGAACGGTAGCCCTACTTCTGATTTCAAGGCTGAAAGGGGTCTCCGTCAAGGGGACCCTTTAGCTCCTTTCCTTTTTCTGATGGTAGCAAAGGGGTTAAAAGGACTGATGAACAACGCGGTTGAGTTTGGAAATTTTGATGGCTTCAAAGTGAACAAAGATGTGTCCGTTGAATTGATTCAATACGCTGATGATACTCTGATAATAGGAAAAGGAAACTGGAACAATTTATGGTGTATCAAATCGGTTTTAAGAGGATTTGAGTTGATTTCTGGTTTGAAAATTAACTTCAATAAAAGCATAATCATTGGGTTGAATGTCAGCAACCACTTTCTTCAAGCTGCTTCTTATTTCCTCTCTTGTAAGATTGCTGATTCCTCTTTCTCTTTCTTAGGTATCCCGATAGGTTTCAATCCTAGGAGGATCTCTGCCTGGAAACCTATAATTGAGAAAATCAGTAGGAAGTTGAGCTCTTGGAGAGCTAGATATCTGTCTCTGACTGGCAGGGCCACGCTCATTAATTTGGTGCTCTCTAGCCTTCCCACGTATTGGTTCTCTTTTTACATGGCTCCTAAGGCTGTTCTTAAGAAGATTGATTCTATTAGAAGCCACTTTTTATGGGGAGGGACGGCGGAGAAGAAGAAAATCCATTGGCTCAGTTGGGAAACTTGTTGCTCTCCTAAAGCTAAAGGTGGACTTGGCATCAGAAAAATGGAAGAGTTCAATCACGCATTGCTTACTAAATGGAAATGGAGGATCGTCGCAGATAAACCTGACCTTTGGAAGGATGTTTTGAAGGCGAGATATGGATCAATTCTTCATTGCGTTCTGTCTGATTCCCTGAGGACTTCTTACTCATCTTCTCAGTGGTGGAAAGATCTCCTAAACAGCGGGAAGTTTTTATCTAACAAAAATTTTATTTTTGCAGATAAAATTCAGTTTCATCTTGGAGACAGCACGAATATTCCTTTCTGGTATGCGAAGTGGAGGAATGAAAAGACTTTATCCAACATCTTTCCATATCTTTATGATGCTAGTTTGATCAAGGATGCTTCCGTCAAAGAATTGTTGATGGCAGATTCTCAAGGCTGGAATTGGCAATCTGTATGCCTGTCTGTTAATGCTCAGACGGAGTACAACCCTCGTATCCTTGAGCTTCAGAGTCTCATTGGTGACAGGACTCAATTTCAGGAAGGTGAATCTGATTCTGTTAGATGGATTGATGCAGCGGCTAAGAGTTTTTCTTCCAAGCAGGTTTATAACTCTCTGGTGAATTCCTCAATTTTAGTTTACCCTTCTTCTTTGCTTTCTTCTTCTCTAGCTTTCCAAACGCTTTGGAAGCTTAAGGCTGCTCCTAAAGTGCTTTTCTTTGGCTGGAGAGTTCTATGGGGTAGGATTCCGGTTAATTCTGAACTTATTAGGAGAGGAGTTTCTCTAAGCATTAACTGTGCTATTTGTGGTATGGAAGAAGAAGAAGTGGGTCATCTTTGCTTTGCTTGTGCTCCTGTGCTAGCTGTTTGGGAAAGAATTGGTGACTGGTGTGGTCATGGGAGTTTTTATGAAGGAAATACTATTGACTTCTTTTTGGATTGGTGTGGTGTCAGCAATAATTCTGCAGGTAATTCGAAGTTGGGTGTGATTTGGTTAATCACAGTTTCGAGCATATGGTACTGCAGAAACCAAATCATCTTCGAGAATGAGAAATTCAATCTGGACAACTTATGTTGGGACATTAAAATGAGGGTTTGGAATTGGTTTAAGGGGGGTGAAATTTGTAATACCAACTCCAATTTTTTAGCTTTTTGTATGGACCCTCTAAGAGAGTAGCTAAGATAGAGTTGGTTGGAATTTCATCCTGTTCCTTTTTGTGTAATTTTTCTTTGAACACTGTTCGTGTTCTCATTTAATTTCATTGGCGTTAAGAAGAAAAAAAACTACCACTAACTCTATCCAATATATTTAGAGTTTCATGAGACACAAATAAACTCATAAATCATCATCAAAATATCTATAAACGAATTTCTTTGCTATCTTATTATGAGAAATTAAGCTAAGTTAGTATCTTATCAATTTTGATCTTAATGAGTCATAGTCCTATATTAATGAATGGGATGTCATTATTTTTATAATTACAAAATATAAAAATAAAACAATTATTAAAAACCTAAAAATTCAGGAACACAAACCAAAAAAACTTCTATTATTTAACCAGATAACTCATTATATTCTCATTATTCTTCAATCAATTTTTTCATATTCACTTCTTATTTTCTTTCATTTTCTCCTTAAATCTCAAATAAAAAATTTAAATATCAATTGTCAGTAAAATAATGAAAGTAAAGATTTATGTGTTAATAAGAAATCAAATGATTTTAACTGTAAAAAATTTGGGAAGAAAAATTTTATGATTTAATCAAAATTCAAAATTTTGATTTTTGCAATCAATAAGAAAAGATTTACATGTCAATAAAAGTTCCAAATTTCTACAGTCAATAAAAAGAACCTAATTTTCCAAATTTCATAATCAACATTTTTACAATGCCATTTTCCAACTCTAAATCCAAATCATATTATGCACCACACTCCTCGCCTCCAAATCAGATTGTGCATTACTCTCCTCGTCTTCTGTTGAAAAGGGTCTCATGGGGAGGGTTCAACCACCATAAAAATTCAAAATTTAAGAGAAACTAAGAGCAAAACCAAGGGTTATCAAATGGGTCGAAAATGAGCAAAAATGGTGGTGAAGTTGAGAATTTGAACAATAAACGTGTGTCATTGAAGAGAAGAGTCTTGAACCTTGCAATAATTTTTTTTTTCTTGTGCACAATAAGAAAACTGAAGAAATTAGGCTTCTAGTCATTGAAATTGAGAAATAGAAATTAAGAAGAAAAAGGATAACCCCTAAGGGTTGGTCTAGTGGTGGAGGCTTGGGTCTTGAGAGTGTGTTCCTCTCAAGGTCTCAGGTTCGAATCACAATCAACTCTTGTGTGGGTCAATGAATTTTTTTGGAAAATCAATTTGTTATTTTTAATTTTTGCCATAATTTATTTAGAGTCTATGGGAAAAAAATATACACCGACAATATAAAATATTTTTTACACCATTAATCAATGAGAAACATGTATACCGTTGTTGCGGTGAGAATCGGATAACAAGCTATTAATTAACTTGCATCGCAAAACTTTGAAATTCACCACCGAGCTTTGATTTATCCAAAGGAAAGGGTAAAGACCGAAAAACCCTAAAAAGAGAATCTAGGTTCGGGGGTTGGTTATACTAAGGGAAGGTATTAATACCCTAAGTATCTGTAGTACTCTACAGGAACCTCTTGTTAGTATTTGTGTTATGCTAAGTTTGCTTGCTAAAGGTAAATGTGCTAAGGTAAAGACCTAGGGGTATATACACTAAGTATGCTCGCCAAGACGTCGCATCTTGTGCCTACGTAACTGACTAAAGAATCAGAGCAACCGTAGTTCACCTAACTAAGGGTGAAAGAGGAATCATTGACTATGGCCAAAGTTCCAAGGGGAAATGAGTATGAGCTCATTTAGAGTTTTTAAGAAACTCTCTAAATCTAAGTTATGATGGGAAAAGTGAGTTCTCATGATGATGAGAATCACATAGAATTCAAAACTCTAACCTACTGCTAAGTTATGATTCCATGGCTCTTATGAGGCCAGGAAAAGGGAAAGGCTCTTATGAGGCCAAGGTGGTATGATTGGTTTATTGACTTATGAGTCAACTGAGGAGAACTTTCCTTTGGAATAGTATCGAGGATGTGTCAAATGAAACAGGCAACCAGAATAGTAGTCCACAAGACTTTATCAAAAAATATTTACAAGTCTCATTAAAGAGAGAAATGAAAAAGTTAGTATTCAAATAACTTAAAATTGAAATGAAGTAAAAATAGTCTCGTCTTAGTCATGATTTAATCGAGAAATCGATAATCAATGATTCTTGACTTTCATCGACTAAAAAGTAAATGAAACTGAAATAAAGAGAAAGCGGTCTCATATTGATCAAAGTTTTGTTGATTCAATGAAGTCAACCAAACCATGAAGTTTGTTATGTCATCGACCAAAATAAAAATAATGAAACCGGAATGAAAAAAATAAGGTTGGTCTCGTCTTAATCAAGATTTAAATCGATAATCTTAGATTTTTTACTTTCATCGACCAATAAAAATAAGTAAAAAGTGGCCTCATATTTATCAAGACTTTATTGATTTGAAATAATCAAAGTCAAGATTTGTGCAATGTCATCGGCCTAAAGTAAAGAAAATGGACTCGAAATGAAGAATAAAGTTAGTCTCGTCTTGATCAAGATTTAATCGGAGGATCGATAATCTTTTGATATTCGACTTTCATTGACCAACAAAAATAAAGAAATGAGTCTCATACATATCAAGACTTGCATAAATCAACTAAGTCATGATTTTGTAATATCATTGGCCCTAAAAATCGAAATAAAGATCGTAAGCGAAAAATAAAAATCAAAACAAAATTCGAAAGAAAAAGTTATGAATTCAAGAAATAACCTGATAAATTGAAACTAAAAATTCAAAGTGCTCCTAAAATAAAAACTAGAGAAAAAAAATTAAGAAATAAATGGAAAATAAAATAATAATAGTATGAAATAATAAAAGGGTGGTGATGAAGCATATTTTTTGTCTTTTTGAATTTTTATCTCATCTTTTAAACATCATTCATAATAAAATCAAACAAAAATTATATGATATTACAATACTTTTTCCAGAAAAATATTAACATGCTAATGAACTTGATAACAACATAGATAAATGATCATGGTACTTTGAAAACGGAGAAATAAAAGAGGTGAATGTTACCTAGTGGAGACGGTCCACTGCCTCTTCAATGACACGAGTTATGGAAAAATGAAGACGAGCCGTCTCTCCAGAAAATTTGCAAGAATAATTTAGGGAGAAAATTAAGAGAGTATTCAGCCTTTGTGTGGGGTGAATCTGGTGTGTCAAATGAGAGAAAGAGAGATCTTATTTATAGTGTGAATAAAGTAAGAGTGTTGATGTGGCAATCCATGTGACTTTATGAGAATGATTCTTGGCCATTGATGAGTGAAGTGTGAGAATGATTTTTGGTCATTGATAAATCCAAGTTTGCATTCCATGTGAAGTGTTAGAATGATTGAGTGGTCCCTACTTACCATGAAGATAAACAAAATAAAAGTAATAATAATAATAATAATAATAATAATAATAATAATAATAATAAAGCTTAGTAATAATAAAACTAATAATAATAAAACTAATAATGATAATAAAGCTAATAATAATAAAATTAATAATAATAAAGAAATAATAATAATAAAACTAAAAATAATAAAAAAGATAATTGAAAATAGTTAGTGAAAAAAAAATAAAACAAATTAAATTCTAACAAAAAAATGCATGATTATTGATATGTTTACTAAAATGCGAAAACAGAGACCAATGAAAAGGATATGCAAACGATTAGAATATCGGAGGGTAAAATTTGGGGTACAACAGTTGCCCCTATTTAAATATCTTCACCGGATGACATGAGTGATGATAGTCTTCATGAAATCATGGTGGAAGGTATTTAAATATAGATAACTGAAAATTTTGCGCTCAGACGCACTGACATGCAATGCAATGGACAAAAATGCTGACATGCAATGAACTCTAATATGATGAAAATGATGGAATGCTAAATGCAAAGGGGCAGACAAACAAAACACCAAGGATGAAGGGCAATCCACCACAGGTGAGCTTACTGGGGAAGGATAAGGTTAACATTCACGAGAAAGACTCACTGGGGATACAGACTGTCCAACGATAGACTCACTGGGGAGACTCTAAGGATGCACCGGGGATAGAAAAATAAAGAGGAAATCCTACAGGCCCTCACTGGGGATGGGAGCCAGAGAGGGGCTCTCCACTAGGGAAAAGTCTAAGGAGATGGACGATAGGTTTATAGGTGACCGGACGACACTGGGGAAATGAAAGTACACTCTTTACTGGGCATGGAACCAGAAATAAGACATGATCTCCCCTGGGGATCAATTTGGAATAAAAGGATAGACACCAACAAAATATTTTCTGGGATTTTCTTATACTGAAGAGTTCAAACGGGATCTTCAAGAAAAACCAGAAAAGACAGAGAAAGACACATCCGGAAAACATCAGATGGAAAAAAAAACCAGTCATCCAATAATGGCTGTAAATGAAGGGTACAAATCATAATATCTAATAATGGCTTTAGATGAATGTGAACAGAGACTACATTCAAGAATGACTTTGAATGCAAAGAAACCAGTCATCCAATAATGGCTTTGAACAAAAGGTATAAATCACAATATCTAATAACGGCTTTAGATAAAGTGAATAAAGACTCTATCTGAAAAATATCAGAAAGAGAGACACATCCGGATAGGCATCAGATGGTAGAGAAATCGGACATCCAATACTGGCTTTGAATGAAAGGTATAGATCACAATATCTAATAACGGCTTTAGATAAAGTGAACAAAGACCCGACCTGGAAAAAACATCAGAAAGAGAGACACGTCCGGAAAGGCATCGGATGGTAAAGAAACCAGACATCCAATAACGGCTTTGAATGAAAGGTATGACTCACAATATCTAATAATGGCTTTAGATTAGTGTGAACAAATACTACATTCAAGAATGACATTGAATGTAAAAAAACACCAGTCATCCAATAATGGCTTTAGATGAAAGGTATAACTCATAATATCTGAGAAGGCATCAGATACGAGTGAGACAAAAGGTGAAATCTAAGAAGGCATTGGATAAAAGGGATCACAGTATCCAAGACAGAATTAAATGACTATGAACTTTCAGGAATGGCACCGAAAGTAAAGGTAAATCACTATATTCAGGAATAGTATCAAATAATAGTGAGAAAGACATCCAGGAATGGCACTGGAGTGAAAGAATATAAAGATCCAAGAATAGCACTAGAATGAGAGAAGATAAACATCTATCAACAGGATTAGATGCGCAAGATAATGACAACATTCAGGAATGGCACTGAATGAAAAGGACAGGTAACGTTTTGGTAAGGTAAGACGTGGATAATGACACGACCTCGGGAGAAATGCAAATGAGGATGAAACACTCATGATATGCATACGTATATGAATTATGCAGATGAAGATGCTGACGACACAACACGACTGTTTTATGGAGAAGACAAAACTGGAAGACTGATTCCTCCACACGGAGATCACTGCCATTCCACTTGGGACTAGAGATACAACTGCTGAACACATCATTGCCACACTGGTAAACTATATCCAAATTGATGATCCTCGTAGGAAGGATGGAGAGCTGCTTGGGGATTCTTCAAGTAAACTGCCCCAGATTAGCTGACTGTTGTAGATAAGCTGATCATTGCTTCAGTTTGATTAATTCTGAAATGACTGTTTCATGGTGCTCTTAGAAAGCTTGCCCCAGTATGAGTCTTGAAAGCTGATTATTTTACTTTACACTGGGAAAGCTTGCCCCAGTCTGAGTCTAGAAAAACTTCTGTATAAACCAATTTTGAGAAGTCGCCATTAAACCACAAATCTTGAACTGATTCTCAACAGGATATGGAAGGAACTTGCCCCTGGTTGGATCACCGACTAAGTTTCTCAAATGTTTGAAAATTCCTTAAGAAGAAAGCTAGTTTGCAAACCAAAGTATTTGTACACACATGGTAAATGCAAAGTTTATGCAACTTTTGAAATCAAAATCATTTTGAAAGAGGTGCAAAGTATATGGGATACTAGTCAGAACACGGTGGTTCAAGACACTAAAGTGAAAAGTTTAAGCAAAAGGTGTGATGCCAAAACAGATGATCCGCAAAGATCTTTTGGAGTCAGTTTACGCAACCTTTATGTAGTATGCTTTCAAAATAACCTTGTTTCAGTTAGGTCTTTTGAGGGTTGTAATGTGGCACGGTTCACGATTTATGAAACAAAGGATAAAGGCTCAAAGTTTATTTGTGCCCACCCAATCTTCGTGATGATCTTCAGCCCTACGCTCAGTTAACTCAGCCTATGCACTCAAGTTCCCATAGGTTAGGAATTGCACTGATGTTAGTAATGATGGTTCAGAAATCAATGGACTCTAAATGGTAGTCACCACTTCCCTATAACATTTAGTTTTTTTTTCATTGAGGACTTTTATGGTAAGGATTTAAAGATTTCTCTTTTTTATTATCCCTAACTTTTGCCTGAACTGTTTCTTGTGAATCTTACAGTCAGCGGGATGCCCCAATTTTGCCTAAGTCTCCTTCATAGGTTTCGACTTAGCGGGCTTTTTCTGTTTTTGATTTTTATCTTTTTTGAAAGAAAGTGACTGTCTGGCTTAATGATTACGGCGAACCATCATCGGCTTTCGACTTGAAAGACATCTTCGACACTTGCTTGTTGTGTGCGAAGGAAAACTGTGAGTACAACATTTTGTTGAAAGTCGTCTTGCATGAAGCCCTTGTAATTGAATGCACAATCCAGTTAACTGAGAACTACCCTGCCCCAGGTTAAGATTGTGGGTTTTTGTTTGTAAAGAAAGAAACTCCTACTTCTAGGCTCGAAGGGGTTAAAGAGGGGTTATCTTCCTTATGTCTCCAGTGTTTAGGGATTGAAACAATGCCTTACATCGTCAGCAAAGTTTTGATTTGAAAGCATACCAACAGCAATTATGAGTATTTATGTTTTCATCATCCTCCCTCTGATCTTTGCATAATCAAAAGAAAGCGGGAAAAGAGATAGAATATTTTGCAAAAGAAAGCATAAAGATGTAAATAGCAAACACAAATGAATTGAATCAAAAATTGCAATGCTCATTTTATTAATTTTGAAAGTACAAACATAGTTGAAAGCAAACAACCATTACAAAATAAAGAAAGTGCAAACAACAAGAAACAAAGGCCTGGTGACTAATCAAACACAAGGATGAGCTGTCCTATCTTTAAGAAGTAGCTGAGCCGAAGTCGACTGAGGCTTCACTTGGCGTGCCCTGGCATAGGATTGCTCTGAACATTGGGATTGCCTTAAAGGAGAGGACTTTGTTCCTCATCAGCTCTTGTACTCTAGCCTTCAATGCAAAGCAACTTTCCAAGTTATGGCATGCACCACCTTGATGGTATTCACAATGAAGATCAGCCCTATAGTCGGCTGGAAGAGGATTTGGAGGAGGAGGCAGAGGCCTTGTGGTAATCAAACCTTGTTGAACCAAACCAGGATAAAGTTTTGTGTAAGTCATGGGAATAGGATCAAATTGACCCCTACTATGGTACTGGCTCTGTCCTGCAGCCGGACGTTGGAAAGCTTGAGTTGGTCGTGGTGCAGCAACCATAGGAGTAACAACAGCAACAACAGGGTGAATGGTATATCGAGGTTGGGGACGAGGCCTTCTTGCTTTAACCATGACAGCAATAGTCTGCTCTTCCTTTTTCTTCTGAAAATTACCATAAGATTTCTTCACAGCATTGGAAGTTTCAACAGCCTTGGATACTTTTCCCTTCTTAAGACCTTCCTCTAATCTTTGACCAATAGTAACCAAATCAGTGAAATTGGAGGAAACACTTCCAACCATCTTCTCCCAATAGAATGGGGACAGGGTATCCATGAACATTCCGGTTAACTCTTTCTCAGCCAAAGGAGGTTCAACCTGGGAAGCCAACTCCCTCCAGCACTGAGCATACTCCTTAAAAGATTCCTTATCATTCTGAGACATGTTTTGCAGTTGACGGCGATCAGGAGCCATGTCGAGGTTATACTTATACTGCTTCATGAAGGCATTTGTGAGGTCTTGGAAGCTATGGATAGAGTTTTACTCGAGACCCATGTACCATTTGAGCGATGCTCCACTCAAGCTGTCTTGAAAACAATGGATAAGCAACTTCTAATTCTTGGCATGAGCAGTCATCCTGCGAAGATACATGACCAGATGAGCTCTTGGGCAAGAGTGACCCTTGTACTTCACAAAATCTGGAGTTACGAACTTAGCAGGTATAACAAGGTCTGATACTAAGCACAGGTTGTCTGCATCCACATTAAAGAAATCACTACCCTCAACGGCTTTGAGTCTCTTCTCTATGCTCTGAAACTGCTCTCGAACAACTTCAGGTTCAACAAAGTCTTCACGGTCTTCACCTTGAGCACTGGCAACATTGTACTCATAGCGGGGATCCTCAAAGGGAGCTCGAATAGTCTGAACTATAGGTTGAGGTTCGGCAAAAACAGGAGCTTGAAACACTGGCATAGTATTCTGACCAACCATAGCAGTAGATGCAATCGGTGGAGAGTAGTTGTGTGGCAAACCAAACTCGGGCCAAGTTGAAGGTGGCACTTGAACCGGTGGAGGATTAGCACTTGAAACTTCCTGGATGACAGTCCTTTGGGGTGGCTCTCCCCTAGCAATCAAAACTTGGAGCATCTCAGTGAGTTTAGTCATGCTCGACTTAAGGTCATCGATCTCCATTCGGACCTCAACATTGTGTATATCTTGCTCTGACATCTTGCGTCTATAATTAGCTCTAGTCCGATATCGGTGTTGAGGGATCAACTTGACGACTAACAGACAAACACTGGAAGATAGAGACAATTAGAGATGAGTTGCTGGACAAACAAACGCATGCAATGAATCATGCAAAGATGCAAATGATATGCAATGCAAACAGGAAGCGAAACACATGCAACAGGATCAAGGGCTCGAGATCACAGCATGGAGTCCAGGGTAAAGAACCAAACCAAGGGTGTGTACTAGGGTTCTTGTATCTGCAGAGCAAGGTTCTAAAGAGTTCCCAGAGTCGACAACCCATCTTTCGGATTTTATCAACTTCCCAATTGCTCGGTGGTCGATAAAATCCTCAAGAGAGTCTCGTCTGAGCGTAGTATCGTGTAGCAATCATTTAGGATTACTCCCTCATAATCATCGCACTACATCCTAAATAGGCCAGGTGGGGTAAAGGGTAACTAATGGTCATCAGTATCCCTGGCACCAAGGTTGAAAGTGGCAACGCATTCACGATTGCTCGTTCAGCATATACCACCCCCAAGAGGGCCTCAACTGAGTATGGAACCTCAAGTCAACTCCTTTGGGATTTCTCCCTCGAAGTCTCCTTGACTATGTCCATGATCCTATCATATGTGTACACTCAAGTCCGGGTTAGGACTTAACCTCACCACTCAAGGTAGCAACCCTGCACACAGAAAAACCCAAGCACAAGCAGATATATATACAGATATGAATATACAAATGTGCAAGCAAGCAAACATATAAATAACACAAATACAAACAAGATAGGCTTAACCCTCTTAGGGGAATTCCACAGTGAAGTCGCCATTTCTGTTGCAGTGAGAATCGGATAACAAGCTATTAATTAACTTGCATCGCAAAACTTTGAAATTCACCACCGAGCTTTGATTTATCCAAAGGAAAGGGTAAAGACCGAAAAACCCTAAAAAGAGAATCTAGGTTCGGGGGTTGGTTATACTAAGGGAAGGTATTAACACCCTAAGTATCTGTAGTACTCTACAGGAACCTCTTGTTAGTATTTGTGTTATGGTAAGTTTGTTTGCTAAAGGTAAATGTGCTAAGGTAAAGACCTAGGGGTATATACACTAAGTATGCTCGCCAAGACGTCGCATCTTGTGCCTACGTATCTGACTAAAGAATCAGAACAACCGTAGTTCACCTAACTAAGGGTGAAAGAGGAACCATTGACTATGGCCAAAGTTCCAAGGGGAAATGAGTATGAGCTCATTTAGAGTTTTTAAGAAACTCTCTAAATCTAAGTTATGATGGGAAAAGTGATTTCTCATGATGATGAGAATCACATAGAATTCAAAACTCTAACCTACTGCTAAGTTATGATTCCATGGCTCTTATGAGGCCAGGAAAAGGGAAAGGCTCTTATGAGGCCAATGTGGTATGATTGGTTTATTGACTTATGAGTCAACTGAGGAGAACTTTCCTTTGGAATAGTATCGAGGATGTGTCAAATGAATCAGGCAACCAGAATAGTAGTCCACAAGACTTTATCAGAAAATATTTACAAGTCTCATTAAAGAGAGAAATGAAAAAGTTAGTATTCAAATAACTTAAAATTGAAATGAAGTAGAAATAGTCTCGTCTTAGTCATGATTTAATCGAGAAATCGATAATCAATGATTCTTGACTTTCATCAACTAAAAAGTAAATGAAACTGAAATAAAGAGAAAGCGGTCTCATATTGATCAAATTTTTGTTGATTCAATGAAGTCAACCAAACCATGAAGTTTGTTATGTCATCGACCAAAATAAAGATAATGAAACCGAAATGAAAAAAATAAGGTTGGTCTCGTCTTAATCAAGATTTAAATCGATAAATCGATAATCTTAGATTTTTGACTTTCATCGACTAATAAAAATAAGTAAAAAGTGACCTCATATTTATCAAGACTTTATTGATTTGAAATAATCAAAGTCAAGATTTGTACAATGTCATCGGCCTAAAGTAAAGAAAATGGACTCGAAATGAAGAATAAAGTTAGTCTCGTCTTGATCAAGATTTAATCGGAGGATCGATAATCTTTTGATATTCGACTTTCATTGACCAACAAAAATAAAGAAATGAGCCTCATACATATCAAGACTTGCATAAATCAACTAAGTCATGATTTTGTAATATCATTGGGCCTAAAAATCGAAATAAAGATCGTAAGCGAAAAATAAAAATCAGAATAAAATTCGAAAGAAAAAGTTATGAATTCAAGAAATAACATGATAAATTGAAACTAAAAATTCAAAGTGCTCCTAAAATAAAAACTAGAGAAACAAAATTAAGAAATAAATGGAAAATAAAATAAAAATAGTATGCAATAATAAAAGGGTGGTGATGAAGCATGTTTTTTGTCTTTTTGAATTTTTATCTTATCTTTTAAACATCATTCATAATAAAACCAAACAAAAATTATAGGATATTACAATACTTTTTCCAGAAAAATATTAACATGCTAATGAACTTGATAACAGCATAGATAAATGATCATGGTACTTTGAAAACGGAGAAATAAAAGAGGTGAATGTTACCTAGTGGAGACGGTCCACTGCCTCTTCAATGACACGAGTTATGGAAAAATGAAGACGAGTCTTCTCTCCAGAAAATTTGCAAGAATAATTGAGGGAGAAAATTAAGAGAGTATTCAGCCTTTGTGTGGGGTGAATCTGGTGTGTCAAATGAGAGAAAGAGATATCTTATTTATATTGTGAATAAAGTGGGAGTGTTGATGTGGCAATCCATGTGACTTTATGAGAATGATTCTTGGTCATTGATGAGTGAAGTGTGAGAATGATTTTTGGTCATTGATAAATCCAAGTTGGCAATCCATGTGAAGTGTTAGAATGATTGAGTGGTCCCCACTTACCATGAAGATAAACAAAATAAAAGTAATAATAATAATAATAATAAAGCTTAGTAATAATAAAACTAATAATAATAAAACTAATAATGATAATAAAGCTAATAATAATAAAATTAATAATAATAATAATAATAATAAAGAAATAATAATAATAAAACTAAAAATAATAAAAAAGATAATTGAAAATAGTTAGTGAAAAAAAGAAATAAAACAAATTAAATTCTAACAAAAAACTGCATGATTATTGATATGTTTACTAAAATGCGAAAACAGAGACCAATGAAAAGGATATGCAAACGATCAGAATATCGGAGGGTAAAATTTGGGGTACAACAACTGTCACATCACATTTTTATTTTTAAAGTACGGTTATGATTTGACAGTTTAAAATATTCTAATTAGATGTATGTATAATACCTTTTTACACTTTCACTGCACTTACTTTAAACTCAATGTTTATTTAGATTTTAATTTGTTTTTGTTTAATATAGTGAATATTCAAAAATAAAAAATAATTTATAATATATAATTAACCAAGTAAAAAAAAATTTATAATATATAATTAACCAAGTAAAAAAATTGTGTATAATATGTAATTAACCAAGTATCACATTCCATGTCACTCAATAATTATCACATATTAAAAATAAATTACACATTAGTGAATAAAGAAGGGGAACCAAAATTGTTTAAAAACAAAACAGGGGAATTGATTTCGTGAATAAATCAAAATAGAGTGACCAAAACTATAATTTAGTCTATCATAAACTGTGAGCGATATCTAGTAACACATCACTGCTACCCAAGTGACGAGAAAATCATGTGATTTGACATAACCTTCTATGATAGCGGTCATCTGTATAATTATCCCTTTGTCATATATCTATATTGAACACAATGAATAAAATGTGTCACTCTTGTATAGTCCAATATTATATTCATTGATCCCCGAGTATACTCGATAACAATAAATAAGCTTAATATATCATATTAACTTATTTGAGTATGACCATGCATATTTATTAAAAGCTTTTACTAGTGTTTAAGTAGAAGTCAGTTGCTTGTTGATCAAGTTAGTTAGATTGTTGTAGTGTAACTAACTAACTAATTCAATTAAGCTTTGTAACTAATTTTTTTCTCTTGCTTCTGCACCTATATATGTGGAAGAAGCTCATGATAATTAATGAATCACATTCATTATCTTCTCCATCTTTGTATTTCTTATTATGCACTTTCCATGCAAGTGCATTACTACAATATGGTATCAATAGGTATTATTTGATTCGCTTCCGTGTTTCGTTTGTGATTCCTTTCATCATTTCCTTTCTCCCTCGATCATTTGCTTTCATGGCTAATCATGATGATCCTTATTAGGGGTGTTCGCGGTACGGTTTGGGCGGTTTTGACGCTAAAAATCATCCTAACCGCAAGAGAAAAAAGCATGCAGTTTGGTTTGGTTCGGTTGGCTTTTAAAAAATCCGAACCAAACCAAACCAAACCAATGCGGTTTGGATTGGTTCGGTTGGTTCGGTTTTTACAAGATTTTTATTGAGTGACATTTACATATATAGAGAACAACATAACTTTGTGTTTAGTCATTCACACATTGACAAATAACAACAAAACTCATCATATTTAGACAAAAAGTTCTCATTCAATATACAAAAATCAATTTAAACAAAAGTGAAAAAAAAATAGTAGCATAAAACAATATCAAAAATATTATAATAAAACAGAAAATAGAGGAGAATGGAGATTAGAGAAGATGAAAAAGAAAGAACATAAGAGATGTGAGATTAGAGAAGAAATGTGCGATAAAAATATAATTAGAAGAGAAAATAGTAACATAAAAATGAGAAAATAAAAAAGAAAAAACGTGAGATGAGAGATTAGTGTAGAAGAGGTGAGACGTACATGACAAAGAAGATGAGAAGAATGCGCAATACTATTAGGAGAGATTTGAGAATATTAAAACTGAAAAGTTAAGTGTGAGTAAGAGAAAATATTTCGTAATTGTAAGGTTAAGGCATAATGGATTTAAGTTTTGGGTTAGATGTGGTATAAGTGAAGTTTGGGTTGTAACATAATGCGGTTTGGTTTGGTTTAGTTCGGTTTTCAAAATACAAACCGCAAACCAAACCGAACCGTGCGGTTTTGTTAAAAGATGGCCCGAACAAACCCGAACCAAATGCGGTTTTTTGCAGTTTTGGTTTGGTTTGGTTTGGTTTGCGGTTTTCTATTGGGTTGGTTCGGTTTTGAACACCCCTAATCCTTATTACCTACATTTCTTCGATCACCCCTGCGTCATCTTGGTTTATTAACCACTCACCGGAGATAACTTCAATTCATGGCGACGTGCGATGATCATGGCTCTTGATGGCAAGAACAAGACTGGTTTTGTGGATGGCACGATTCCAAAACCATAAGAAAATTCTCCTCAGTTTCGTTCTTGGATGCAAAACAATAGCACCGTTTCATCGTGGCTTCTTAATTCAATTTCAAAAGAAATCTCTGCAAGTGTGATCTATGCAACAAATGCAACTAAAGTATGGAAACAACTTTAAGATCGATTTCAACAAAAGAACGATCCTCGTGCGTTTCAACTGAAGAAGAATTTGCTAAGATGCACTCAAGGTTCTTCAACTGTAAGTGCTTACTACACTCAATTCAAATCCTTGTAGAAAGAACTGTGAGAATATCGATGTGTGTACACATGTCAGTGTGATGGAGTGCCACCCATTGTTTTATATTCCAAAAAAATATCAAGACAGTACAAAGCCGATCCGAGGATTTAGGCAACCAGAAGACTACAACGACCAGCCGACAAAAAACGGTCTAAAAATAAAATTCTATTACAATACATAACAAGTTTTTTGTCATTTTCCTCTCTTAAGAGAATAACATTTATGATATTTTTACTGTGGAAACAATCAACCATTTTGTTCTAGAAAATAATTTTATTTCTACTTGTCTATATAATGTACATAGTTTCTGCTATAGCAATTTTCAGAAGCCTTTTCTTTCACCCTTTACCTCTTGTCATTTGGCAAATACAACTCAACTTATTAACCCACCCCCTGGGGTGTGGGTGATATTCATCAAACTCAGAACATTGATCCATACATTCTTCGTCACAACGCACTCAAAAAACAAGTGATTACAGCTTTCACATAACCCACAAAATACACAAACACCATTCGTGATTGTACCAAAATGATGTAATATATATTTCGTGGGTAGCCTATCCTGACAGTTGATTTTGGATTTCTGTATAAGGATACTTTCCTCGATTTGATTCAGATGAACAATATGATCAGTGCGCTTTTTAACTTTGTCTATTGCATGAGGGTCAAATAAATTTGTTTGAAGGTTGTTGTGAGCCTAAACAAGATCCTTCCTGGCATGTTGAATTTGCACCTAGATATCTGTAACTTTTTTATTAAGAGGTTTCAAGATAGGTTGAAGCCTCCCCAACTTAGTCCACAATCTTTGCATTGCATTGCCTGTAACATTTTGCTGCTAGCTACTCTCAATTAAATGACCAGAAAAAGCATCCCGAGTAGTGATATTGATGAACACGAACATCGTTTTCCTCTTGGCTTGCTGCTGATTCACAGCTACCCTTAGTGGAGTATGGTTGGAAATATTTTGATCTAAAACTTCCACGGTAGCATCTTGAAATATTTGCAACCCATTATTGATCACCTGCAGAATGGACATATTCTTACATTCTTGATGGGCTTGACAGAAGCTTTCAATCATGTTTGTGGTCAAATCTTGCTTATGGATGCTTTGCCTTCAATAAATGTTGTTCTATCAATGCTTACTCAAGATGAGAAACAAAGATAAGTAACAAGCATTATGCCCTACACTGAAACACCTATGGCATGTGTATGCAAAGCAGTTCAAAGAACTTCAAGAAGGATAAACCAATTTGTCTCATTGTGGAGTCATTTACCACTTCAAAGAAAAATGCTTCAAGCTCCATGGCTACCCTCTTGGATACAAGAAGACTCAAGCTTACAATCCAACCCAACAAAGCAATCATGTTCACGATCATGGTAACACAAGCAATGAGTGTGTTCCTGATATAGCAACTATGACTTCACAAAACTTCCAACAGATCATTCAATACCTTCAAACTCAAATTTCCAAATTAGGTAGTATGAAGCCACTACATCTGTTAACTCAGTCATAGGTATGATTTTTTCCACTCTTGAGTCTCATGAATCATAGACTTAGGTGCCACTTCTCATATTTGTTGCAATCTCTCCTTTTTTGAGTTATACACACCTTTGCTAGCTAAATTTGTTACTCTTCATAGTGAAAATCAAATACTTGTCCAAGCCATAGGGAAAGTTGTTATCAATGATGAATTGACCCTTATAGATGTCTTATTCATTCCAACTTTTCGTGTCAATCTGATTTCAGTAGCTAAGTTACTTGCCCTTACTCACATAAAATTGATCTTTGATGAGAATCATTTTTTCATTCAGGACACCAAGCAATCCAAGATGATTGGCAAGGGTGATCTCCTATAAGGCTTGTACATTCTCAGGGAAAGCAACACCAAATTCATGATATATCACCTCATTCTTGTAATACACTTAGCTCTTGGAATGTAGCTTCAAGTAGTGATAATGCCCAACTATGGTACCTTAGGTTAGGGTATCTATATAATTATTTGCTTAGAACTGCTAGCAATAAACTTAAACTTACTGTACCCTCTAATTTTGATTCACATAAATGTATTATTTGTCTATTTGCAAGTTAAAAAGACTTCCTTTTAAATCTGAAAATAACTTTTCTGCTAACAATTTTTATCGTATCCATTGTGATTTATGGGATCCTTATGGAAAACCTACATATCATGGCAAATCATATTTTCTAACCATTGTTGATGATTTGAGTCGTTTTACATGGATATATTTGCTATCTAACAAATCAGAAGCTCTCATCAAGATACAACAGTTATTTATTCTTGTAAAGACTCAATTTGGAAAAGTCATTAAAGAAATGAGATATGACAATGCCAATGAGCTACAAATGACTCAGTTCCTTTGTGAACTAGGCAACATGCATCAATACTCATTTCCTTATAGACCCGAGAAAAATTCAGTTGTGGAAAGGAAGCATCAACATCTACAAAATGTAGCAAGATCACTAATGTTTCAAGCCAAGGTGCCAATCAAATTTCGAGGGGATTGTATAGCCACAACCACATTCATCATAAATGGAACTCCATCAATGGTTTTGAAGAGTAATTCACCTTATGAACTCCATTATAACAAATTACCTACATATTCTAAGTTCAAGGTTTTTGGATGTTTATGCTACATATCCACAATTCCTCAACATAGACGCAAATTTACCTCTAAAGCCATTCCTTGTGTTTTTCTTGGATATCCTGCTGGCTATAAAGGTTTAAAAGTTTATGACCTGGTGTCCAAGACATTTCATGTGTCTAGAGACATTGTGTTTCGTGAAGACACTTTTCCATTCCATTCATTATCTGATAATAACAGTTATGATGATCCCTTTCATAATATAGTTTTGCCAAATTCCATTTCTGATCCTTCAAATCATAATCTTGGTGATTTTGTGCCAAATAATATAGATGTCCATCATGACATTCCTGGCCCTGCAGGACCTACACACAATACAAATCCTATTGTGCCACATGACCAAAACATAATTGGCCTAAGAAGGTCAGCTAGAACACACAAACATTCATCCAGCTTGAAAGACTTTGTGTGTCATATCCCTCATCCCATCACTGATGTCATCTCTTATGATAAACTATCTGATACTTACAAATAGTTTCTCATGAATGTATCATTTGTTTATGAACCTCTGTTTTATCTTTAAGTAGCGAAAATTCCTGAATGGTGGATATCCAAGAGTGAAGAAATAACATCTCTAGAGGCAAATAATACTTGGTTCATACAAGTCTTACCTCGAGGAAAGAAGACCATTGGTGCAGGTGGAGCTACGAGACAAAGTTCAATGTTGATGGTTCATTAGATAAACAAAAGGCTCGATTGGTTGCCAAAGGTTACACCCAGCAACCTGGCCTTCATTTCATAAACAGTTTTTCACTAGTAGTAAAAATCACATCTGTGATAGTTGTTCTTAGCTCAGTTGCAACTCAAAATTGGAAATCGGCACAACTTAACATAAACAATGCCTTCCTGAATGAAGATTTAAATGAATAAATCTTCATGGATCTTCCACTTGGTTATCCAAGTAAGGGGGAGAACATGGTATGCAGACTCAACAAATATCTCTATGGCTTAAGGAAAGCTTCAAGGCAGTGGTATCACAAGTTTTCCACAACTGTCATGGAATATGCCTTTGTACAATCATCACCTGACCATTCATTATTTACTAAAGGAACAGGTGACTCACTTGTTATCCTTCTAGTATATATAGATGCCATTGTTATGACCAGCCCCGACCATAAACTTGTTTAAGAAACTCAAAATATGCTACAAATCCAGTTCAAATTGAAGTTTCTTGGAGATCTCAAATACTTTCTTGGATTAGAAATTGCATACTCGAGCAAAGGGGTCCACTTATGTCAAAAGAAATACACCTTGCAGTTGCTCATTGACACAGGTTTCATAGATGTTAAACCTCTTTCTCTACCAATGGATCCTGGTACCATTTTCAATGATGAAGAAGGACCATTACTTGAAGGTGTATCTCAGTACAGAAGAAGCATTGGAAGATTACTATAACTCACTATTTCCAGGCCTGACATTTCATGTGTTGTTCACAAGCTCAGTCAATACATGTCTAAACCAAGAAAACAACATCTGAATAGGATCAATCACATCATGCAATACCTGAAAGGAACTTCAGCTCAAGGAATATTGTTCTCCTCAAATCCTTCTCTTCATATTTTGCTTATGTTGATGCAGATTGGGGAAGTTGTATCACAACAAGAAAGTCTACCATAGGCTATTGCATTTTCATTGGGGAGTCATTAGTGGCTTGGAAATAAAAAAAACTGCCAATTGTCTCAAGATCCTCAGCTGAAGCAGAGTACAGAGCTTTGGCATCAATTATATATGAGTTGTTATGGCTGAAGACACTCCTAAGGCCATTTGGTATCAATGTTCCATCTTGTAAAGTCTTTTGTGATAGCACATCAGCAATCCAGATGGCAAATAATCCAATGAGCCATGAAAGGGCCAAACACATTAACATAGATTGTCATTTCATTAAAGAACATGTGGTTGCAGAGTTCATCTAGTTAATACACATCCCATACAAGTACCAGCTGGGTGATCCACTCACAAAAGCCTTGCCTAGAAACTTATTCACTATTTCATAGCCAAAATGGGAATTTGCAACATATACCTCCCAAATTTAGGGGGGAGTATTAAGAGCTTTTAATAGTGTTTAGGTAGAAGTTAGTTGCTTGTTGATAAAGTTAGTTAGATTGTTGTAGTGTAACTAACTAACTAATTATGTTAAGCTTTGTAACTGGTTTTTTCTCTTGCTTCTGCACCTATACATGTGGAAGTAGCCCATGATAATCAATGAGTCACATTCATTATCTTCTTCATCTTTGTATTTCTCACAACGCACTCTCTATGCAAGTCCATTACTACAATAATTTACAGTCATACTCGACCAAGGGGCTCATAAATATTACTCATGTATATGTGGGAGGAAAAAGTTATGTTTAGGCCACTCATGTCCCTAAGCATGATCTATGAAGTACTTATCAACCATCTTTACGGTCATCTTATTACGAACAATATTTGATTGCCAATAAAATACTCGACTCACATATAGGGTTCATGGTGGTTTTATGTCAAATAGGTGGTATGCACCACTATCACTATAACATGGTATGTAATATTCTCGTTGTGAGTCAATCTAGTATAAATATTACTTCTAATATTCATACATATGTGAAGACTTGATATCTCATATCTAAGACAAGCGAGATACAATCATTAGTTTACTCACATGACAATCTATATGCATTACTTGTCCTATTTGATAGTAAAGCTTAACTACGAATATTTTAAGAATAATGTCTTTATGTTTAATGAGGTGTAACGGAACAGACTAATTATTCTAAGGACTTAATTATGTCATATATAAATAACACGTAAATACAATACCAAATAATAAGTGTTTATATATATATATATATATATATATATATATATATATATATATATATATATATATATATATATTAAGCACACTAAAAAAACTTCTACCTCTACAATATTTTTGGGGTTAGTTGTATCAAAGAAAATGTTCACATATTCTTCTATAGTCATGATATTTTTGTTATAAATTTTAAAGTTTTACATGAAGTGAAATAACCAAGAAATAAACCTTCATAAACCTTAGAATCAATTTTTCCAATTACCTTGTTATTAAAGACCTAACATTTTTATTTGAATTCATTAAGATGAGAGATATTTGAATTTCTTCTTTTATATATTTCAAGGAGAATAATTTTTAAAATATGTCTTATTAAGACTATATTTATAACTTTTCATACCGTACTTATTGTGTCAACCCATAAATATTTAGGAAGCTTAATTTCATTGTGCAGCATTTTTTCTAGCACTTCAAAATATCTATTTTTCATTTTCACTATTCCTATTTTGTTGCGGAGTTTGTAGAGATGAAAAAGTATACCCAGTTCCATTTTCATTACAAATTTTTTCAAAATCCTTATTTTAAAAGTCACTTTTGTGATCGCTTCCTATAGATGCAATATTAAGACTTTTTTTCTTTGGATAACCATAGCTAGTTTTCGAAATATAATTAAAGTGACTCTTTTGTGAGGAAGGAAAAAAGCCTAGTTAAAATGAAAAATTCGTCCATAAGTACAACTACATAATAATATCTACCAAAACTCATGGTTTTGAATGGGCCATAAAGGTCTATATGTAAAATATGTAGGAAATTTCTTATTGCACCCCATGCATTTCTTTCCCACTGTGTGGTTTTCCACAAATGCCCCCAAATTTCGGAGATATATAACAATTTAAATCTTAAATGGCCACAACATATCTCCCATAGCCCATTTCCATTTGAATATTTTCGGATATGCATATACGAGGAATTTCCGGAGATATATCTTCGAAGTATCAGAATAATTTTTTTTTTTTAAATGCATTGTGTATTTGTTCGCTGATGAATTATAAAATAACAGACATACCGAAATAACATAACAATATAGTAATAGGATGTCATACGTCACGAAAATCCAAAATGTAGTAACAATGTCAAGAAAAACGTACAAACTATAATACTGAAACAAAATAAACACAGACAACTACTGGGTGTGCCTGACAACCTCTCCTCAACCTCCTCTGCCTCCTTGGCCATCGATCCCCCATGTCCTCGCGTAATGTCTGCGATACAAAGGTTCTCCCTGTTCCTCCGCAATAATGTAATCTAGTACTCGCCTGAAAGCAGACCCCGCAGGGAAGATACCCTCGTCAATGCTTGTCTGCGCCATCTCCACTATGCAACGACAATGAGGCAAGATATCCTCAGTATGATCCAACTAAATTTCCTGCTCCATTAGAATCTCCTAATGAGCGGGTCTGGGCGGAACTCCTAGAGCAGTCGGCACCATGTATGAATGTGAGACCCTGAAGAACCACCTGATGTATTCGTCGACGTAGCTCCAGTTATTCGGCGCTATGGTAGCGTGAGTCTCATCTGGTACTAGATGACTCTGATAATCATTAAACATCTCCTTTATCTACATACAAGTCAAGGCAGGAGGAGTACAGACAGCAGGGTGTCTGAGGATGGTCTGGGTGTACCCGAACTGCCGCATGACGCGTGTAACGCCCCAGTTTTGTTAGATTTATTTAATAGAGTAGATTTAATTGGTTTTGGTTTTATATTATTTTATTATTGACTTTTATTTGGCAATATATTATTTTTCATCATTGTTTATGTTTTATCGCATTTTGAGAGCATTTGGGAGATATTTGAGCTGAGGGGTATTTTGGTCTTTTTGGGTGGTAGATATTTTTATAAATAGAAAGAAAAAGAAAAAGAAGATATTAAAGACCTAACATTTTTATTTGAATTCATTAAGATGAGAGATATTTGAATTTCTTCTTTTATATATTTCAAGGAGAATAATTTTTAAAATATGTCTTATTAAGACTATATTTATAACATTTCATACCGTACTTATTGTGTCAACCCATAAATATTTAGGAAGCTTAATTTCATTGTGCAGCATTTTTTCTAGCACTTCAAAATATCTATTTTTCATTTTCACTATCCTATTTTGTTGCGGAGTTTGTAGAGATGAAAAAGTATACCCAATTCCATTTTCATTACAAATTTTTTCAAAATCCTTATTTTAAAAGTCACTTTTGTGATCGCTTCCTATAGATGCAATATTAAGACTTTTTTTCTTTGGATAACCATAGCTAGTTTTCGAAATATAATTAAAGTGACTCTTTTGTGAGGAAGGAAAAAAGCCTAGTTAAAATGAAAAATTCGTCCATAAGTACAACTACATAATAATATCTACCAAAACTCATGGTTTTGAATGGGCCATAAAGGTCTATATGTAAAATATGTAGGAAATTTCTTATTGCACCCCATGCATTTCTTTCCCACCGTGTGGTTTTCCACAAATGCCCCCAAATTTCGGAGATATATAACAATTTAAATCTTAAATGGCCACAACATATCTCCCATAGCCCATTTCCATTTGAATATTTTCGGATATGCATATACGAGGAATTTCTGGAGATATATCTTCGAAGTATCAGAATAATTTTTTTTTTAAAAATGCATTGTGTATTTGTTCGCTGATGAATTATAAAATAACAGACATACCGAAATAACATAACAATATAGTAATAGGATGTCATACGTCACGAAAATCCAAAATGTAGTAACAATGTCAAGAAAAACGTACAAACTATAATACTGAAACAAAATAAACACAGACAACTACTGGGTGTGCCTGACAACCTCTCCTCAACCTCCTCTGCCTCCTTGGCCATCGATCCCCCATGTCCTCGCGTAATGTCTGCGATACAAAGGTTCTCCCTGTTCCTCCGCAATAATGTAATCTAGTACTCGCCTGAAAGCAGACCCCGCAGGGAAGATACCCTCGTCAATGCTTGTCTGCGCCATCTCCACTATGCAACGACAATGAGGCAAGATATCCTCAGTATGATCCAACTAAATTTCCTGCTCCATTAGAATCTCCTAATGAGCGGGTCTGGGCGGAACTCCTAGAGCAGTCGGCACCATGTATGAATGTGAGACCCTGAAGAACCACCTGATGTATTCGTCGACGTAGCTCCAGTTATTCGGCGCTATGGTAGCGTGAGTCTCATCTGGTACTAGATGACTCTGATAATCATTAAACATCTCCTTTATCTACATACAAGTCAAGGCAGGAGGAGTACAGACAGCAGGGTGTCTGAGGATGGTCTGGGTGTACCCGAACTGCCGCATGACGCGTGTAACGCCCCAGTTTTGTTAGATTTATTTAATAGAGTAGATTTAATTGGTTTTGGTTTTATATTATTTTATTATTGACTTTTATTTGGCAATATATTATTTTTCATCATTGTTTATGTTTTATCGCATTTTGAGAGCATTTGGGAGATATTTGAGCTGAGGGGTATTTTGGTCTTTTTGGGGGGTAGATATTTTTATAAATAGAAAGAGAGAGAGAAAATGAGAGAAATAGAAAGAAAAAGAAAAAGAAGAGAAAGAAAGAGAAGAGAAGGAAAAAGAGAGAAGAGGAAAAAGAGGAAAATCGAGGAAATCTCCGTTTTAAGCGCGAATAATCGGGTAAGGGTGTGAAATATTGTTATCCTAACTTTGTGTATGATTATGTATGTGTTTTATGTGGATGTTTTGGTTGGTTTTCCATATTTCTCCGTTTAGGTCTAATTGGACATAATCGATAGAAACCGATGTTTTCGCGGATGAAATTCAGAATAGATTGTGTAGATTAGTCGTATGATGTTAGGCCGTGATTATAGAAACTTGTTTGGTGGAAATCGGTTAAGTTTTGTAACTTTCGACGTTTTGGATATTAGAGGGTTTGAGTTTTCGGGTGGAAATTGAACGTCGTAGAATTGTGTTTTCATGGTCCTAATATGTTGGTATGTATTTAGTAAGGATTACCATGTATTTAGTCGGGATGAAAGAATTGAATCGGTCGGGTTTCCGGAAGGTTTTGTGTTGGGGCAGCAGCTCGTTTTTCTGGTTTTTAACAGGTGCAATCGATTGCAGTAGGATGCAAATCGATTGCACATGAAAAAAGGGCGAAAAATGTGATTTCTGGGGCCGTGCAATCGATTGCACACAGGTGTAAATCGATTGCACTCTGCTGTTCTTTTTCAAAAATTTGGTTTTTTAAAAGTTGCATAACTTTTTCGCCGTTTATCCGATTGAGCTGTTCTTTATATCAAACTGAAGCTAAAAATATGTTCTATTTGATGGTGATGAAAAATATTATTTTTAGCCGACTTTTAACCGACTTTTCCGGTAAACCGTAAATTGAATTATTTGGATAAATGTGTATATTGGTTGTGTAACATACAATGTGGCATTGATATTAATGTGTATGCCTTGTATGATGTTGAGTAATGATAGTGCATGTGATGACATGTTGTGATGATAAAGTGTGGCCGAAAGGCAAATGAATGTGATATGTTGTAATTGGTTTTATATGCATGTTTATGATTACATGTATGTGTGAAAATGAATTGCTTACGTTAAGTTCAATGTATGCTAATTGGTGGCCGTATGGCAAGAAAATGCATTGTTGGATTGATTTCTAATGCATGAATAAAGATGGTGAAATAATTCATATTGATGAATTGTATGTGATTGTAAGAGATGAATGCATGACAATGTTTGTATACATGTATGCATTATAAGAATGTCTTGAGTCATTTTGCATGTGAAGCATAATGAAGTACATTCTTGTGTTGAGCGATTCTAATGAGAATCTGTGGTAACATCGTGTGCCTATGTGAGGTGTGAGCGATGATTACAAACGATTGTGTGCCTAGGTGAGGTGTGAGCAATCTGATTGTGTGCCTAGGTGAGGTGTGAGCAATCGGATCGTGTGCCGGCGTGTGGGGTGTGAGCGATCGGGTCGTGTGCCCAGGTGGGGTGTGAGCGATCCATAAACATTGTGTGCCCATGTGGGGTGTGAGCAATGGGTGAACATCGTAGGCCCGACTGGGAGTTACATTGGTAACGAGCGATGGTTCCAGCAGAGTTCCTGAGTGAACTTGAGATGATGAGTCGGTACCCGCATTTCATCTGCATAGAGTCGTGAGTCGGTCTCTATGAGTTTGTCATCATTGTATTTGTGCATTGATGAATAAACATATATATGTATATGTTGATGTGGAATGAGTAGAATTGTGCAGGTGTGCATGGATGGATAAACATGAATATGTGTGTTTATGTTGAATGATAAGCATTATGAGGAATATGCTTGGTTTTATATATATATGCCTTGCGATGTATATTGAGTGAGATGTGATGATTGTGACATAGTAAACATAATATGTATGTTTGTGTGGTATGATGGAATGGTGAGAATATGTGGTATATGTGTATTTTTATGTTGAGATATATAATTATATGCATTGTTATTATGATAATATTTCTCACCCTTCTGCTGTTTTATGATGCTCTATGAGGCATTGCAGATTAGGTATCTGGCGGTCTTTTTGTGAAGCGTGTCTTCATTTTCCTTGTTGGTCGGTTGGCTCTGATATGTAGCACCGGGTAGCTAGGATGTGTTTATGAGCTTTTGTGATACTTTTGTACATGTATCTAGCTGATGAATGTTTATGTAAACATGAATGATATTGGTGACTACTATTGGAGTATGATATATATATATATATATATATATATATATATATATATATATATATATATATATATATATATATATATATATATATATATATATATATATATATATGTTTGTGAATCAATGTTTAGATGTTTCCGCTTTTATTCTAAATGTTGACATGTGGGTATAAGGACTGAGATCCTTTATTGTTGAAAGTTACCCCACTGTTGCATATCATTTGTTGAGCAGGTGTTGTATGTTTTAATTTCAAGGATAATGTGACATACCTTTTTATGCCGTGTTTACAATTACACTCTGATGAAATTTTCAATACGTGCCTAAATAATTTATTTGATTATTTGGGGGTATAGAAAGGGGGTGTTACATTAAGTGGTATCAGAGCCAGTGTTGAGTCAGTTGTTGAGTCAGTTGGTGTGACAGTTAAATACTGTCGTTGTTGTTTGTCCCTTAGTACGTGATATGTGTGGAAGCACTGTCAGTACTTTCTGGTTTTCTAATCTTTTGTCTTCAGGATTGTGAATGAGATAAGTGGGGGAGAAGCTGGTACTTCTCCATGTTGCTTCAGGTGTGGAGCGTTGGCTCAGTGTGTTGTGAATTGCAAGATTGTAAGTGTTGGTTGGACAGTGTTGTTCCCGATTCCGTAAGAAATGCGGAGGTAAGGTTTATGTCAACTAAGGATTTGTGCCTTAGGTAGTTTTGTGTATGGGATGCAAGAAAGGCTATTATAGTTTGGTAAAGACGGTTTATGCCCCATCATGATTGTCGATTGTCTATTGGCAAATTGAGGAACTGATCACCCTTAATCTCTTGTTGATAGCAGACGGAAATTATGTTGGATGGAATAGGCGGGTCTTTCCGGCTTTGATAGTGTGTGAAATGAGTTGTTTGGAATTTAAGGAGATGATTACAGATTGTTTTGATGAGTCGATGAAGATGCTAATATCGGAAGATGAAATGGATTAGAGGTTTTGGTATGTTAGTCCAGTTGGGAAGTCATTGAGAGAGAATGATTGGGTTTTATTTAAGGACTGCTTCACAGAGAGTGGAGATTGAACTTAATTGGACGAAGGTGAATAGTTGAGGTTTATATCTGCTAAGTAAGTAGGAAACTCTTAGTAGATGGGAATAAGATGTTTGTTTTGTTTGTGATGGTAGTGTTCTGGGAATTGGCAGGAAGTCGCAGTGATGGGCCGTCAGTTGGGCATAGTTTTCAGATGTGTTTTTGGATGGAACGTTAAGGTGTTGTCTTAGAGAGCTCCAGTATTGTTGGTAACAAAAGGAAGGATGATGGAATGGAATAACAAGTATAATGGTATTGAGACTAAGGACAGCAAACTTAGAGTTCTGGTGGGTTTGGAGTCTTTGGAGTTTTAAGGCATTAATGGAAATTGTGAGGAAACCCTTGTGGGTGGATGTAACATTGTGTTTGAGAATTCTTATTGGTTGGTTGTTGATACATGTTGGAATTGTGGAATTGGACGGTTAGGAGAAGAAATTGTGTATGGATTACTAACAGTTGAATAAGGGAATGATTGAGAATAAGTGTCCACTTTCATGAACAGATGACTAGAATGGTTTGGTTGAGTTTGAGTGAATTACAATTGTTTGGAATGTTTGATAAGAGTGGTGAATTGTGTGAGTTGAGGCTTTGATCGATTTAATGTGACTGGTTAGGTTTGTTATCCTCGGAATAGGTTGTTATTTACTCGGTTAAGCTTGTATGTGAGTAACCAGTTACCCAGTGAAAAGTTTTGCAAAAGCTTTAAGGATTTATATCTTTTGGATTTTGGTTGGGAATCGCAACATACAGTGATGGTATTTGGTGTTAGTAACGCGTCTCTAATGTTTATGGAGTAGAGGGATCGTATCTTCCATATTTAATTGGATAAGTTCGTAGTGGTTTCGATTGAGGATATTTGGATTTGTTATAAACTCAGGGGAAGAACATGTAGAGTGTTTGAGAATTGGATTACAAGTGTTGAAAAGAGACGAAGTTCTATGCTAAGTTCGTACTTCTGTTATCTCAGTTGACTTGCAAAGGGTGAGTCGTTTGTCTTGGGTGTTCGTTGTGAGTAAGTTTTGGTGAGCCGAAGTGGAATTTGTCTACGGTTTCAGCTTTGATTTTGTGTGATCCTAATAAACCGGTTGTGGGGTATTGTGATGTGTCTTTGATGAGTTTAGTCAACTTGGTAATGCAAGAGGGTAAAGTCGTGGCTTATGCTTTACGACAATTGAGGATTTATAAAAGGATCTGTATTATTATGGATTTGGAATTGGTTGCGGTGGTATTGTGTTGGAATATTTGGAGGTATTATCTCTATGGTGCGAGATTCGAAGTGTTTAGTAATCACAAGAATATTGAGTACTTGTTTGGTCTAAAGGAATAGAGTATGAGACAACAAGGATGGTTAGAGTTCGTGATGAGTTATGAATTTGGCTTGGATTATCCTTCGGGGAAAAACTGTTGTTGTGCCTGAAAAGTTAAGTCGGAAGTTTCTATGCATGTCTGTTTTGATGGTCAGGGAGTTAGAATTATTTGAGCAATTCCGAGACTGGTGTATGGTGTATGAGATAACACAGGAGAGTGTGAGGTTGGTAATATTAAAGTGAACAGTGATTTTTGGCGAATATGAGAAAGAGTTAGACTTTGGACGTGAAATTGATAGTTTTGATGGTTACGAGTAACCAGAGTGTGCAACGGAAGCGTGAGGTGGCAGGATTCGTATATGCATGCGTGACTTGTAAGAGTTCATAGGTTGAACATTGGAAACATGTAGGAATGATGAGACCATTGGACGTTTCAGAATGGAAGTGTTAGGTGAAAGGTTTAAATATTATTCATGGGCTACTATGTAGATGCTTGTTTTGGTTATATGTTCGATTGGGAATCGTAGCATTGTTGTAATAAGGTTGTGTGACAAGGATGTTGGTATTCTGGTTTTGTAGAGGTTGTGGAATCGATGTTGTGTCGTGGAACTTGTGTTCTTGTTTGTGTTGTTGCCTCGTTTCCATCGTGATGGTTCGAG
Source organism: Lathyrus tuberosus (assembly GCA_022829125.1). Classification (NCBI taxonomy): domain Eukaryota; kingdom Viridiplantae; phylum Streptophyta; class Magnoliopsida; order Fabales; family Fabaceae; genus Lathyrus; species Lathyrus tuberosus. The sequence continues at coordinate 789,858 of JALAZF010000441.1, forward strand.
TGTGTGTGGCTAATTCCTTGTGGTGAGTTAGAGGAGTGTTATCTGTGGTGATGGTAACGATCTTGTTGTGTTTCGGTTCTAGACTGAACCTGTGTGTTTGTATCTTGGTTATCCTTTGAGTTGTGAGTTGGTCGTCAAGTGCATTGTATGGGCATTGCATCTTGTCGTGGTTGTTGTCGTCGTTGTCGTGTCGTTGTTGTTGTGGTTAGTGTACTGGTTTGTTGTTTGTGTTATTCGTGGTGTGCCTTTGGTTGGCATGATAGTGGTTGGTCGGATGCGAGAGTCGTGTCCGGAGTTGTTCGTCTCAGTATATTTTCGAGGACGAAAATGTCTAAGTGGGGGAGAGTTGTAACGCCCCAGTTTTGTTAGATTTATTTAATAGAGTAGATTTAATTGGTTTTGGTTTTATATTATTTTATTATTGACTTTTATTTGGCAATATATTATTTTTCATCATTGTTTATGTTTTATCGCATTTTGAGAGCATTTGGGAGATATTTGAGCTGAGGGGTATTTTGGTCTTTTTGGGGGGTAGATATTTTTATAAATAGAAAGAGAAAGAGAAAATGAGAGAAATAGAAAGAAAAAGAAAAAGAAGAGAAAGAAAGAGAAGAGGAGGAAAAAGAGAGAAGAGGAAAAAGAGGAAAATCGAGGAAATCTCCGTTTCAAGCGCGAATAATCAGGTAAGGGTGTGAAATATTGTTATCCTAACTTTGTGTATGATTATGTATGTGTTTTATGTGGATGTTTTGGTTGGTTTTCCATATTTCTCCGTTTAGGTCGAATTGGACATAATCGATAGAAACCGATGTTTTCGCGGATGAAATTCATAATAGATTGTGTAGATTAGTCGTATGATGTTAGGCCGTGATTATAGAAACTTGTTTGGTGGAAATCGGTTGAGTTTCGTAACTTTCGACGTTTTGGATATTAGAGGGTTTGAGTTTTCGGGTGGAAATTGAACGTCGTAGAATTGTGTTTTCATGGTCCTAATATGTTGGTATGTATTTAGTAAGGATTACCATGTATTTAGTCGGGACGAAAGAATTGAATCGGTCGGGTTTCCGGAGGGTTTTGTGTTGGGGCAGCAGCTCGTTTTTCTGGTTTTTAACAGGTGCAATCGATTGCAGTAGGATGCAAATCGATTGCACATGAAAAAAGGGCGAAAAATGTGATTTCTGGGGCCGTGCAATCGATTGCACACAGGTGTAAATCGATTGCACTCTGCTGTTCTTTTTCAAAAATTTGGTTTTTTAAAAGTTGCATAACTTTTTCGCCGTTTATCCGATTGAGCTGTTCTTTATATCAAACTGAAGCTAAAAATATGTTCTATTTGATGGTGATGAAAAATATTATTTTTAGCCGACTTTTAACCGACTTTTCCAGTAAACCGTAAATTGAATTGTTTGGATAAATGTGTATATTGGTTGTGTAACATACAATGTGGCATTGATATTAATGTGTATGCCTTGTATGATGTTGAGTAATGATAGTGCATGTGATGACATGTTGTGATGATAAAGTGTGGCCGAAAGGCAAATGAATGTGATATGTTGTAATTGGTTTTATATGCATGTTTATGATTACATGTATGTGTGAAAATGAATTGCTTACGTTAAGTTCAATGTATGCTAATTGGTGGCCGTATGGCAAGAAAATGAATTGTTGGATTGATTTCTAATGCATGAATAAAGATGGTGAAATAATTCATATTGATGAATTGTATGTGATTGTAAGAGATGAATGCATGACAATGTTTGTATACATGTATGCATTATAAGAATGTCTTGAGTCATTTTGCATGTGAAGCATAATGAAGTACATTCTTGTGTTGAGCGATTCTAATGAGAATCCGTGGTAACATCGTGTGCCTATGTGAGGTGTGAGCGATGATTACAAACGATTGTGTGCCTAGGTGAGGTGTGAGCAATCGGATTGTGTGCCTAGGTGAGGTGTGAGCAATCGGATCGTGTGCCCGCGTGTGGGGTGTGAGCGATCGGGTCGTGTGCCCAGGTGGGGTGTGAGCGATCCATAAACATTGTGTGCCCATGTGGGGTGTGAGCAATGGGTGAACATCATAGGCCCGACGGGGAGTTACATTGGTAACGAGCGATGGTTCCAGCAGAGTTCCTGAGTGAACTTGAGATGATGAGTCGGTACCGCATTGCATCTGCATAGAGTCGTGAGTCAGTCTCTATGAGTTGCATTTGTCATCATTGTATTTGTGCATTGATGAATAAACATATATATGTATATGTTGATGTGGAATGAGTAGAATTGTGCAGGTGTGCATGGATGGATAAACATGAATATGTGTGTTTATGTTGAATGATAAGCATTATGAGGAATATGCTTGGTTTTATATATATATGCCTTGCGATGTATATTGAGTGAGATGTGATGATTGTGACATAGTAAACATAATATGTATGTTTGTGTGGTATGATGGAATGGTGAGAATATGTGGTATATGTGTATTTTTATGTTGAGATATATAATTATATGCATTGTTATTATGATAATATTTCTCACCCTTCTGCTGTTTTATGATGCTCTATGAGGCATTGCAGATTAGGTATCTGGCGGTCTTTTTGTGAAGCGTGTCTTCATTTTCCTTGTTGGTCGGTTGGCTCTGATATGTAGCACCGGGTAGCTAGGATGTGTTTATGAGCTTTTGTGATACTTTTGTACATGTATCTAGCTGATGAATGTTTATGTAAACATGAATGATATTGGTGACTACTATTGGAGTATGATATATATATATATATATATATATATATATATATATATATATATATATATATATATATATATATATATATATATATATATATATGTGTGTGTGTGTATATATGTTTGTGAATCAATGTTTAGATGTTTCCGCTTTTATTTTAAATGTTGACATGTGGGTATAAGGACTGAGATCCTTTATTGTTGAAAGTTACCCCACTGTTGCATATCATTTGTTGAGCAGGTGTTGTATGTTTTAATTTCAAGGATAATGTGACATACCTTTTTATGTCGTGTTTACAATTACACTCTGATGAAATTTTCAATACGTGCCTAAATGATTTATTTGATTATTTGGGGGTATAGAAAGGGGGTGTTACAATGCGCTCGGGCAGATGAGGAGCAGTGATACTCAATTCGCAGGCCAACCATCCGGAGTATAGCGATATATCTTCAAATGGCCGCGTCTGACGGTGATCCATGTAGTTGTTGAAGTGGATGTCCTTGGCAGCCAAGCGGTCAAGATATACTTTGAAAGGCTCGACCGCCTGGTTCTCTCTCAGCAAGATAAAAACACAGGCACGGGGAATCTCCTTAGTGTACTCATCCTAACACGACCAGACAGCGATGCGCGGGAAGTGCTGGAGGATCCAAGTCTGAAATGAAAATAAAAAACATTCGGGGATCAAGAATTATTGCAAATATGAAATGAAAAAGATAAAAAAAAACATGATGGGATAAAAAATTATTACCACTAGTAGTGTCATGCTGCTTGTGGTCTGCTTTGTCGTCCACCGACATCCATCTCTCAACTTCGAATACAGATATGCAAGGCAAGCCGCCCCCAGTATTACTAATGGATCCGTGTGAGATCTAAGAAGTACCGGAGGTATGCAATGTCAGTGTAAGTGGAACTTGTGTCCATAAAAATCACAGTGCCAACTAAAAATAGAAAATATGCCCTCAAAGCATGAGTCTTGTGTATGGACACCTCCTGGGCATCACCATCAGCATGCTTTACAGCAACGAGCGCCTCATCAAATCTCGCCTTCAAGAACGAAAATCTAACATGATCACCCCTGGTCCTATCCACCTCCTTGAGCGTCTTCCTTGGATCAGCCCCCAGACGCTCCACCATCATATCGATTGCCTCGTCTTTTGTCATTATATCATGATGGAGGAATCTCACCCTGATCAGTAGATGCAACAAAGACGAGACATCGTCTAGTGTAATCGACATCTCACCATGCAGAAAATGAAAGGAAGAGGTCTGAGAATGCCATCGCTCCACGAATGCATTAAGCATCCTATGGTTGACCAGACTGTAATCGGTCAAGCATAGGTCCCTCAATCCAGAAGCGGTCAGAACCGACTAAAACCACTGCTCGTCCGGCTGATGCAATGCTAAGATGTTATGCCCATAGTTCAGAAACTTCTAGGGATCACACACCTGCGAATTTCCAGAAATAATCAATGTCTATAAGAATCAATGTTAGAAATAATCAATGTCAGCAATTTAAATTAACGTAAAAAAAAATATAGTAACAATGTGACTAATGTTACGTCTCCGTCCTAGATATGTCTGGCAGTGTGATTTGGGTATATAAGAAGTAGGGACATATCAGATGGACACCCTCCGAAAGCCTCTGACTCAGGATCAACAACATCACCCTCTGGAGGTAGCACCGGTGCATCAGGATCATCAGCAACCTCACCCTCCGGAGGTGGCACCAGATCAACAGGAGGTGGCACAGGTGCATCTCGATGCCTGCGGAAGGATGGGGGAAGTGATGCGTCATCAAGTGCATCCCGTGGCTCGCGGAAAGAAGAAGTAGAAGGTGGCGTGGGCTAAGATGTAGATGGAGTGGCCTGAGGCGAAGGTCGATCCCCAAGAGTGGGCTGAGATGGAGTGGCCTGAGGCGAAGGGCGAGCCCCAGGAGTGGACTGAATCTCAAGAGTAGACTGTGCCCTAGCACTCGACACCTCTCCCTAACCAGAGGTACCTGCTGCCTCCGAAACCTGCTGCCTCCGCTCCCGCCGAACAGATGCGTGCTGGGCAACTCGTTCATGCCTCAATCGGTTGGCTCTGTCAGAGATACAACTACATAAACATCATGCAGATGTATCTCCAGAATCACCCAGAGTACATAAAACGTTGAATTTTTTCGGAGATGTATCTCCAGAATTTTCTGAAACTCAGAGATCGCGACAATGACGTCCTCTGCCCCTCAAAATGAGAAATATGAAACTCTGATCGTCCATTTGAGCCAACAAACAATATATACACTTACTTTAAACTATGTTTCAGGTGATTTATAAACATTTATACACCTAACAATGCATTATAACTCGTTCACAAGAATACTCGAATGTTTATCGAAAACTCGAAAAACTTACCCGAATTATATGATTTGGAAGATGTTGAGTAATGTACTAGATGTTGTTTGATGATTACTTGAGCCTCGGACGAATGAAATCAAATTTGGTGAAGTTGAAGATATTTGGGAATGCGAGAGATGAAGAGGTTTGTGAATGAAAATGAAAAAGTGAGGGAAGAGAAAAGTCTGGCACAATAATATTTCAACGTTCACTTAAATTTTGGTGCGTCCGGAGATATATCTCCGAAATATTTTAACGTTCAATTAAATTTTGGTGCGTCCGGAGATTTATCTTCAAAATCTAGGGGCATATAAAAAAAGTCACATAGCGTATCAGAAGTCCATATGGTGCAAAAAAAATCCTCAATATGTAAAGACATATTTGTAGAAATTTTATTTTTATATTTAAAAGAAATCTTTGCTTATTTACTCTTTTGACAAACGTCACATAACCTTGATTTTAAAACTCAATTTTGGTAGACCGATTATTAATTTCTTACGGACCAACTTATTTAAATAGTTCATGTGAATACAACTATTCTCTAATGCCATATCCACATTCCACTCTCTTTACTAATAAGACAATGTGCATCATTTGAAGGTAGTTTATTTAAGTTGACATTATAAGTATTTCTACTTCTTTAACTAGTAAAAATAATTTGTTTGTTTTTAGATTTTACAACCTTAAATATAGAAAAATTAAATACTACTTTATTATCTTTGTCACAAAATTGACTAGTACTAAAAAAAATTATGCCTTAAACCTTTAGCAAGAACATTCTCAATAGTAGAATTATGTCTCTTACCAGCAGTACCATAACCCATAATTACACCCTTGTTGTTGTCACCATAGAAAACATAGCATCCTTTCTTATTAGTAAAAGAATAGAAGTTTTTATTTGTCCACAATCATATGTTTTGAACACCACTATCGAGATGATGTTCAATTTATATACCTCTTTGATAAATTTATTAAAAGTGTTATGTAAGTTTTTTATCTTATTTTTAAAAGATTTTTCACTCTACACGCTTGATAAATTTATCCTGCAATTTTTTAGAAGATAAAGAAGGCGCATCTATAATTGAGAAAGTTTATTTTTCTCTAAGAAAATATATTTCTTTGATTAAATTATGTTTTTCCTAGAGATTGAGATAATATAATTAATTTACTTTATTCATTACCTAATTCTTTACAAATAGAGAAAGATCATTTTACAAATAGAGAAAGATCATTATAAGCAAATTCGGATTCAAATTTGTTTATCTCATTTTCTGCATGGTTTGGCATAAGATATATGATAGTTTTTTCCTCCTTTTTGGATTACTCTGAGGAGTCCATGTTGTTTTACAAATGATCGTTTTTATTCTTTTGGTCCATTGGACAATTTGGCTTTGTGTAACATGTATGTATTTCCGCATTGAAAATATGTTGGAACAAAGGATGACATTTTTTCATTTTTGCAAATTTTTTTTCTTCTAAGAGAATTTCTTAATACATTCCATAAAATTTTTAGGCACCACGCGAAATTATTTTTTTACTCCCTGCTTCCGGATATTAAAATGCCATTTTCTATTATACAGTAGCCATGACAGCGGTTTTAGAACTTGAAATACGTACCGGATGTGCAGATCAGAAAAAATTCTAACATTGATTGCTTTCCTGATGTGCACATCCGGAAAAACCCAACATTAAATATTCTGAGTACTTTCTGATGTGCATCCACGGAAGTTTTCCTGATGTGCAAATTCGGAAGCAACTTGGTTTCTATTTTTGTTTTTTTTTTTTTTTATTGTTTATTGTTTTTTTAATTATTTAAAAAAAAATCTAATTTATTTATTATGCTTTGCAGATTACATGGCTGCCAGAGACGATCGTATGATACATGGACGGACAGCTCAGCATGCATCTGTCCGACGTGAGCGGACGCAGTCTACAGCCGAGGATTCCGGTCGGTGCAGAGGCAGTTCCAGCAGCCCCTACATCTGAGGGACATCCTACCCCACAACCTTCCACATCACAGGTTCAGGCCACTCCCCCTTCAGCCGCCGTTTCTACATCTCGGAGGCGTCGGGTTCCTACTGCTGGTTCATCAGGGGTCCCGCCCGTACGCAAGCGCCGTCGGGAAACTCCAGTTCCATCACTTGCTCCTATTCGATCACCTGCTCATGTCATATCACCTGCTCATATTCCATCACCCGCACCTCAGGAGCCTGTTCCCCCGACCAGCTACGGTATGCTGATGGCTTTTGTTGAGAGATGGCACCATGAGACATCCTCATTCCCTCTACCGTACGGCGAGTTCACGATCACACTCGACGATATCTCGTGCCTTTTACATCTACCGATCACGGGTACCGTTCTCCGTCACGGTAAGATGTCGAAGGTGGACGCGATAGAGATGTTGACTGAGGAGTTTGGGGCTACCCCAGATGATGCACTTGCGGCGGTGACCCAGTTAAGAGGCGCACACGTCCGGTTCTCCTTTCTGACACGCAGATTTCGTGAGGAGCTTGCAGAGGCAGGACGAGCAACAGGTGATCCAGCTGAGGTGGAGATCCACAGGCAGCGTGCCCTGAGATGCTACTATCTGTTTTTGCTCGGCATGCAGGCGTTTGTGGACACCAGCGTCACTTACGTTGATATCATTTACCTCAGGTACCTTTTGGATCCCACAGAGATCTATGGGTACAACTGGGGGGCAGCTACGCTGGCATACACCTATTCTAGGCTCTCAGATGGGTGCCTCTGGGCAGCCAAGACTGTGGCAGGCAGCTGTACACTATACGTGGTAACAATCTTATATTCTAAGTCTTTTTTTTATTTCTTTTCTTTCTATATTCATTATAATGTTTGACACCGATGTTATGTTTTCCATTTCAGGCGTGGATATCACAGCACTTTCCCAAGATTACTGGTTAGGGGATTGTCCGGGGGTACACTGAGGATATGCTGCGTGCTGCTGTATTTCTCCTGCTCAGAGGGAACCAGGCGCCTGAGCCCTACAGAGTTTATCTTGATCGGATGGCTGTTGAGGACATTTTTTATGACGCCTATGTCGATCACCGTGTGACGCGGCCGTTCGATGAGGTTTCGATGTTCTCAGGATGGTTGGCATGCAGTTCAACCATTACTGCTCGATACCTGCCGGAGCGCGTCTTGCGTCAGTTCGGTTACACGCAGACGATCCCCAGGATGTCTCATGAGTATGCTCCTCTAGGCTTGACCTGCACGCAGATAGGTGAGAGATATGCTGACTTCTAGTCCCACTTGGTACCGGAAGAGGCTCGGGCGACCAGAGCGCCGAGAGACTAGAGCGTTGTTGCCGGGTACCTCATGTAGTTCTATACCGTCTCACACCCATGCATGGTGCCCACTGCTGAGGGATCGCCACCCAGACCTGCTCATCAGGTGATATTAGCGGAGCAGCAGTCTCAACTGGACCATACTCAGGATGTCCTACCTCGCTGTCGTGAGATAGAGGAGATAGCGCGGGCGGCCATTGCGGACGGTCACCTCCCTGAGGGCTCTGGTGGCAGACTTGCCATGGATAGGATTATTGAGATTGCTCAGGGGGGCACTTCAGTACCGCAGGCATCGAGCCAGGACGGCGGGTAGAGGCAGAGGAGCAGGGGAGCCAGGAGAGATCCTTCGGCATATACAATAGTTTTTTGTTTGATGTATTCTATTTTTATTACATTTATGTACTGTATTTTGACAGGAGTATTATTATGTATATATATCATTTTATTTTATATATGGATGTTTTCGAATGTATATTAAGTTGCGACGATATATTAACATCTGTGACCAACCAACAAAACTGGTTTTTAAAAAAAAAATAAAGTTCTGATATTTTTCCTGATCTGCATATCACGAATTATTCCTTGTAAGAACAAGAGTCGTCTCTGCTAGTCGTCTCTATGTTTTGATGATAACAATGAGTATTTGTGAAAGAACCATTTTATGTTCTAATGTTTGTTTTTGTGCATATCATATTCAGTGAAGATATTAGATCAAACAAACACTATCAAGATGTGCGCCAAAGATCATATGTGAGTTACTATGTGTAACACAAGTCGCAAGCGTACTGAAGAAGCTAGTTTGCTTCTGTATCTAATCACAATCAGAAAGATCCATGGATGCCGATATTGTTGTTGCAATGCTCTTGTGGATTCTGTTCTGAGAGTGTTTCTGATTCTGAAGCTTGCAAAGCTTCTGAAGGAATAATCTTCTAAAGAACCAAGTGCTGAAGACTCTAATGACTTGAAGTTCTGAAGGCTGAAGGCTCTGAAGACCAAGTGCAGAAAGACTCTGAAGACTTAAGGGTTCTGAAGATTAAGGATCAAATGAGCAATTACTGAAGACTGAAGACTTGAGATTCTGAAGACCCAATTATCACGTCTCTACTCATGCTTCAACTAAACTACCATTAGAAGCCTCTGAAGTTCAGAAGACAAATGTTACTATTAGCAATGATAGTACACCGTACTAAAAAGCTTTATCCCACTACTTCTCAAACTACCTTGAAATATGGAAAACATGAAACGTGGCAGTAATACTTTCATCATTGTGTAACGACTCTTTTTAAATAGCCAACAGCTCTTCAACGACTCTATTTTATTCGGCTATTTAAAGGAAAAGATTATGTGCTTTTGAGGTTGTCGGTGTCGTCGTCATTGCAGTAACACACCAAGTTGTTACGATCGTCATTATACAACACAGCAATAGCTGTTGCAATCAAAACACGACCATTGTTGTTGGTACATAAAAGAATCATCTATCAATACAACAACAATCAGAAAGTACAGAAGTTGATGAACCAATACATTGTTGGAAAACAATCAAGTCATCAACCACTTCATCATCTGAGCTAAATTAAAGATCTGAAGTAAGGAGTTGTTGCTCGAAGCTCGCTCAACGAAGAAGATGAAGAAGATCTACAAGATGTCATTCAAGCGTCAAATCATATACATCTTAGTAGAGTCTGAAGATAGCAAGGAGTTGTTGCTCGTATCTTGCTAGAACACTTAATGTTCATTTGCACTTAAATTAGGAGTAATCTGCTTATTAAGAAGCACTTATGTAATCTCCAAAACACTAATTCTGTTTAGAATTAGGAGTTCCTCAAGTGATCTTGTGAAGATCTGAAGCTTGAGATGAAAATGGTTGCGGTGATTATGGAAATCCTGAAATAGGGTCAATGATAGTCACATCTCAAAGAGGACCTGGTAAAGGTTGGACTCTTGTGAGATCATTGATGGATATCACTGTTGAGGAAATCCTGAAATAGGGTTAATGAACGTTATATCTGTTTAGTTGGATCACTGAACGTTTCATTATGGGTTAGTCACAGCTGCGGTTGTGCAGGATGTTAGTCATCGGCGGTTGCCAGTGCATTTGTAATCATGTTTTGATTATAATGGATTAAGTCCTTGTGTTAAAGGCGAAATCACCTTAGAAGGGTGGAGTGGGTTAGCTTGAGAGTTGCTCAAGTGAACCAGGATATATCATGTGTTCTTTACTCTTGCTTATTTATTTATGCTTCTGCCTCGCAAACTCAGATTCTCCTTATTGGTTATACTTCTGCATCGCAAGTCTGAATTACGCATCGCACGTCAGAGCCTCTTAAAGTAACTCTGATATTCACTTAGTGCATTAACAATAAGAGGCGAAAAATTTTTAAGACTTAAAACACAATTCAAACCCCCTATTTCTTGTGTTTTTCTCACACCTTCATTTCTGATATGCACATCCGGAACAAATCAACGTTTTTTTAAAAAATGGTGTGTCCGGATTTGCATATCCAGAAACTGGGGGCAAAAACGGAAATTCACGTGGTACCTAAGAAATTTTTGGAGTGTAATAAGAAATTATCCTAATTTTTTTCTTATCACATTCTCTGCTTACAACAAAACACTTTAGTTCAATTTAATGTTTCTGTAATTTACTAAATAAAGTAGTCAAAAACATAGTGGACATGTCTTTTAACTTTGAAAGCCGTGGTGATGTTTGGTTTTCATTTACGGTTTAAATATCTAAGAACTTTGTGAATGAAATCTTTATTTAAAAAAATTATTTTCATAGTTCTTAAATAATTTACTATATAGATGGATATCTTTGGTGATTTTTGGTTTTATTCTATACAAACCATACTCAAGACCAAACTTCAACTGCACCAAACGGTGTTACCTTTTTCACTTGGAATGGTCTCGACTACCTAGAGCTGAGTTTTTCCAAGTAGAGTTTCAACCTAGAGTTGAATAGATCCTTCTTTGAAATTTCTTTTTAGTACACTTATCATGCAATCTTATAGTTCGTTCCTTATAAAGCCTAGCTTTTAGTCTCAATTCTTCTAGTTCATTAAATTGCAATCTCTTCCTCTCTCTACAGTTTTAGCATCAAAATTAGTGGCTTTCGCCCAAAAAGGTTTGTGATCAATTTAAACACGATTCTTCTAGTTCATTAAATTGCAATCTCTTCCTCTCTCTACAGTTTTAGCATCAAAATTAATGGCTTTCGTCCAAAACGGTTTGTGATCAATTTAAACACGGATATTTATATGGTGTCATTTCAATAAGTGTATTATATGTTGTTTAGTACTCAATCCGTTTCAACAACAACGATGGCTGATGATATTTAGAGGTTTGGAAAAATTAAAACCCTTTCAAATTAGAGGTTCCACGGATGTTCAATGCGTTTCAACCGATACTCTGCACATCTCATGTTTTTGATAATGTCTTCCTTTTACCAGAGCAATCTCTGGTAACGCATAATTATTATGATGACTCTGGCTATTTTGAAAAGAAATACGATTAAGAGATGCAATATTGTAATCAAAACTTGCAAAAGGCATACGAACAGCTTCTCTCAAAATACAATTTTCATTTGTCTTTCATATTAAGATTGAAGAAACCGTTTGTAAAGCACTGACCCGTGATAAGATCAATATCAAGAAAATGTCATATGCAACAACAACTAACTACAATTGAGTCAAAAAGATTATCTATCCTTAGGACACTCAATAGTATCACTTAAAGTTTACACTGATCTATGCTCCAAATTACCTAGAAACAATTACCTACAATATTCAAGGCAAAAATTACATGAAGCAAAAACAGTAGCCATCTCACTCTGTCAACTCAGTAATAACTCCCGTAATAGGCCTGAGGAACTGCTGCGGGTTGCTGTGCCGGGGCTGCAGGTTGTGCATAATTTTGTTGAGGAAGTGCCTGTTGAAATTCAGACAAAAGAGTCAACAATCTAGATCCAAATCCCAATACTCACTGGTTTAGCAGAATGTACAGAAATACAAGGATCAGACAAGGTTAAAGAAGTCAGATATCAATTGAGAAATGATACCAAATCTTAGTATTATTAATCATGCCAACCCAAATAAACTATCAAGATTAAATCCCTCAATTAAAATTGAAAGTGGTCTTTGACCATATCTTTCTTGCAAAGACCTTCAGTGTGTTATGTGTACCTGTTGCACATTTCTTGATTTTTTTTCTCGTTTCTATGTTTCTCTCACAAGCCATGTTCTTTTCTTTTTAGATTTCATTAATTGGCTTTAAGATTCTAGTTTTGGCCCACGCTTCATATGTGGGACCCTAGCCTGTCCAATTTATTGTTCTATTGGAACCTTGGCAGTTAAGAATCAACACGAAAATAAAGTAAATGTAGCCGAGATGAGGATGTTGCAGTGGATGTGTGGTAAGACTCAACTAGATAAAATTAAAAATGAAAAATATGAGAGTATCGGGGTAGCGTCCATAATGGAGAAGATGGTGAAAAATAGACTTAGGTGGTTTGGGCATGTAGAAAGAAGACCGGTAGATTTTGTAATAAATCAATCCTCTTACTTAATATGACCCCCTATCCTACTATTACACACTTTCCTTTCTTTTGCTTCATTGTTCAAAGGAGCAGAATTGTAATTACTATAATATGCAAGAACTGTAGAGCAGAAATATATCAAGGAACAAATGATCACTACAACTAGAGCTGAAACAGATTTTCACCTGTGCAGGATATGCAGGAGGATAGGCCCCGTAAGCAGTGCTTTGTGGAACTGGCGCAGGCAATTGTGGGTTAGCATAGTTGCCTCCATATCCGGGATAAGCCCCATAGGAAGCCTGTATCATATTAGAATGGATCACTTAAAAACAGAGATACGTCATCATTCAAAGCACGAATACAATGCCAAACATACAATATACACCAAATGCCAACTCCAGAATAAAGACATGAAACAGTCAAAGCATAGCATGAATGATGACGTGACAAGGCTCAAGGCAAATATAAATTAAAGGGGTAATCAACTCATTGCAATCTGAGATATGAAGCATGAATTCTTCATGGATTAGGATTGTGACACATCTTATGTCCACACCCTTATTTCCAAGAACAAAAACAGTTAATATTGCACAACATGGTAACAAAGCATAACTAGCTTATAAAACATTGTGTCCCAAGTCATGGACGAAACCCATTCAAACAACATACTACCAAAATAGGTGGGGGTAAAAGAAAAGTAATTTACCGGCTGGGTGTAGCCAGCAGGCCATTGCTGTCCTTGTGTGGTCGCTGGCCAAGTTTGAGGCTGTACTCCATAGTTAGTCCATTGGTTAGGTGCATTTGGATATGCACCCGTTACAGAATGGGCAGGTGATTGAGCAGAATAAGCTCTCGACACTTTCGTTTTATCTGAAGCTAAGAAATCCTCTGCATGACGTTTTTTCAACTCTGACATGCTCCTGTGTGGCAAGAACAATTTGGCATGTCTATCCTCACCCCTTTTGATAGATTGAACATCTCCAAAGAGATTTAAAAACTGAAAATCAACAGAAAATAGATATGAAATTAAAAATACTTGCAGCATTTATTAACAAATTAAGGTATGGCATAAACAGAGCAGACAGAATTCCCATAAACAAATTAATTTACTTATTAGTAACAATTAAGAAACAAACACAGCTGTGAAACTAACAAAAAATAAAAATGCTATACCATACACTTCTTTACTGTAGCATTAGATGTGTACCTTAAAAGTTGTTTAAAAAACCATGCGAAACAACAAACACGCATATACTAACTACCCACTAGGATTTGATTTGATGATACTATTGTAAATGAACCACCCTAGAAATCCTCCAAGACAAAACTCAATATGTGAAGTGAAAATAGGTCCTCGCTGCTAAATTGTCCCCGTCTACTACATTTTTCATGTGAACAAGTTTGTGTCGAGTGTGAAAAGACACCACGGTGCACCCAGTGACATAGTCCGTAAGATATGGAACAAAAGTTGTCATCCGCTTGAGTATCCATTTTTGGCTATATGGAGTTTAACACGACTACCTACATGTAATACACCTGTCCCAAACCCATTGATTAACTCCAGTTGGTTAAACAAAGTTTATTATAGTCGCTTACTGAGATGTGATATGATGTGAAGTGGGTGCTTTAGAACAAGTGTCCCCAACATTACTCAAGGAAACTCATAAAAATATAATATTGAATCTCCATGCAAAATCACCTCCAGAAAAATAGTAGAAAGTTCTTCGCGCTCTGTTGCACTTGCTACCCCAGGGTTCTCCGGGTTGGGCATTATGAATTTTACAACCAATGACTCTAGAAAGTCAATGTCAACTCGCTTTGGCTGGGGTTGAATAGCCTCAAAATGCAATAAAGCCTGTGAACAACATGGAAGTTATATAATCTAATTAGATATGAACAACAATTGGAAAGATGAAAAGATGAATTTTCAACTGCATAATGTAAGGGCTCATTGAAAGTGAAAGTTCCGACAGACCTCGAGTAGTGCTTTTGACAGTGAAGCATTCTCAAGCCCCCCAACTAAAATCTCTTTAGCCTTTTCAGCATTTCCCGAAGCCTAATGACAGAATGGGAGAATATTTCAAAAACAAGACAACACAATTTATTCACAATCGAGCAAAGCAACCGAAGCAAAAAACTAAAAAACTGTAAAAAATAAAAATAAATGTAAGAATGGTCATTTTAAAATTGAGGTTGTGATCTTGTACAGAATCATTTGGATGCTTTACTAATAGGCATAAATGAGAAGCTTGCAAAGATCATTATCATTTAGCAGGATCCAGAGAGATCGGAAAAAACAGTAGCTCATGTTAATTAAGAGGAGTTGTAACTATTTCAAGTTCAAAAGCCAAATATAGAAATGTCAGAAACAAGCATGCATAACAAGCGAAGAATACAAATATGCTACCAGACCTACCAAATAAACAAATCGAGAATACTGAGCAAACAACATTGGCAGTGTTTGTGAATGTTCTTTTCCTTTCTCAATGGCAATGGCCTGTTCATACAAAGAGAAGGCATCCTCCAACTTCCCCTGCAGTATCATGGATGTGAAAAGCTGTAAATTTAATTAAAAATCAAGTCACAATCGATGAACACTTTTGTAAGTCAGCATACCAATCGATGTTCCATATTGGCATGCTTGATTATTGCTTCAAGAAGGCCTGGAGAAATTTCAGTGTGCACAAGATGATACGCCGCCCTAGCACCCACTATATCTCCCGCCTGCTCCTTGAACCGAGCACAAAAAATATGTATCTCAGGTTGTCTCTGCATTATGACAAGCAAAAACTGATAAAGCAGCAGAAAATCGAGGGGAAAATCCTCTCACAAGAAATGTAATTACGCTAAAGCTAGTAGACAAAGGTACATGCAAACATCACATTTTCTAAATCAAGACTAAGTTGTATGCATGAGTAGTGACAAGAAAAAGCTCGTCGGTGATGTAAAAATACTCTGGACGTATATATGACCAGGTTGGTTAGGCTTTCAGGAAAACAGCTTTACGACATAATATCAAAGTCTCCATGAAAAAAAAGTGAGTAATTAAATCACTATCAAGTGCCACCTCAAAAGGGTCATATATGTAAGAGAGGTGGGATAAAAAATGATTATATTCATAAGCGTTCATTTGCAGGAAAATGGATTATTGGCAACACACGGTGTACATAAAATTTATGTTTTCAGCTAAGGGAAGGTCACAGGGGAAAAACAAAAGACAACTAAACTCTCATTTAGCAAAATCATATATAGATAGAGCTCAAACATATATAGTACCACTTTATCAAAGTGGCAACCACCGACTATTTATTTTTCTATATATATGTGTATATTCTCTCCACATTATAAAATAAGAAATACAAATTCAAATTTCCACCGATAAAATCACAATAACCCGATGTAGAGCATCTATCACTTGCATCTCCTACCCAATCAGCATCTGAATATCCAATGATATCGGTGTTGCCTCTATCACAAAAAAACAAGCCCTTTTCCAGGTGATCCTTTGATATACTTGAGGAATAACTGCAACCCAATGGTTGTCACAAGCAGAGTTCAGAAACTGGCTTACTACACTGACTAGAAAAGATATATCAGGGCTAGTCGAGGTAAGATAATTCAACTTTCCTACAAGTCTTCGATATCTTCCTGGATCAGTATATGGCTCCCCCTGATTAGGGACAAGCTTTACATTAGGATCCATAGGAGTGTCAACCGGTTTGCAAACTGTAAGACCTGTTCCGTCCAGAATATCAATAGAATACATCCTAACTTTGATTGAGCTACCTCAATTCCCAAAAAGTGACAAAGAGGACCTAAATCCTTAGTCTAAAAGTTCTGAATATGTAGTTTTAAAGCCTTAACTACAGGAACTTGTATGTGATAACCACTCAGCTTTGCACCTCTCCCCCAATCCAGTTTTTTATGAGGACAAAGCATATAAAAGTCGACTGTCACTGTCACTTTCTTAAAGAGAAGATTACCATCGGGACGATCAGAACCTCCGTTGTTAATTCCAAAGATCAACTTGCTGACCTCTTTACAAAATCTCTTCGGAGACCTCGGATTACTTACATATGTGACAAGATGGATGCTTATGATGTATATGCACCACCTTAAAGGGGAGTGTTGAGATATTGTTTTATTATTTTTCCGTATCTATTGCTTTTATTAGTAGTATCAATTAGGATATTATGGTATCAAATCTTTCCTCTCTTAGTATATCTTCTCCTTAATTAATGGGGTTGATTAGGAGAATAAGACCTATATATGTGTGTATTCTCTCCACATAATAAAATAAGATACATATTCAACAGTCAGAAAGGAAGAAAAATTGTGGATATAATATAGATTAATGTTCAGGGTAATCTATTGCTCTGCAGAATCACCAGTAACCGACTTAAAATGTATTTACACACAAGTTCAAGTTTCAAGAACTTTTTTTTTTTTGAAATCTTGGTATCCAGCCTTGCGACCGACTATTATCATATGGCTAATATTATAGTCTATTATATATATTGCTCATTCACTTAGCTTAAAACTGAACACATGAATATAACAATAAAGTGCAGCAAACGATTGCCAAACCTACAGCTTTAACATTTAGAAGATATTACCTTGACAAAGACTTGGCTCGCCCGAGCAAGAACATTATTTGCAAGATCCATACTTTCACTAGCTTCCATACACAAAACATAACGTATCCAGTACTCGGGATAATTGGCACAAGCAATGACACATCTTTCATACAACTTGACAATCTAATTCACAAACAACACAACAAAAAAGAATGTTTGGTGAGAAGTATGCCCAGCAATAAAAAGAAAAAGCAAAAATGAAGAAAGAGAAGCATAAAAGGAAAATTCAAAGCATTAAGAAATACTCCATAGCGGGACAGAGAGGCCCCTCAAATATGAAAAGAGGGACCCTCCTTGCCTGACACAGATGATTATGAAGATTAGAAGATACCTGCATTCATAACATTCACACTTTAAAAAATAAACTTTTGCAAATACATGACAAACCTAGAATTGTCCACTGACAAAATAGGGTTTGAAGTACTTAGCCTCAAGAAACCAATTTGAAGGCCCATGCTTTATAGTCTCAGTTCAATTTCCCGGTTAAAAAGTTTCTTCATCCAACAGATTAGCCAATAAAACATATGATGCAGCAGATATTACTAACTGTGAGTCAATCTATAACTGGAAAAACTATTAAAAGAATGTGCACTTATAAGAAAGCAGTTTAGTTACCTTGCTTAAGTCACCTTCTCTTTCTATAAAGTCCAGATAGCTATGCCAATTCTCAAGCTCCCCAACATTAAGAGGACGTACATGAAAGTAGGGCCTCCTGATTGCTGTTTCAAAACCGATGATCTTAGAATCGAACTCTTTTGCTTTCTTATACATCTCTTCTCTAATGGCAATATACTTCTCCAACTCTTCTGCTTCTGTTAATCCAGCACTAACATGTTTAGGAGAATTCTCAGTAGCATTGGGACGAACCTCTCCTTCAACACCTAGGTCAGTACCCTCTGGAACAACATCTGCCACTGCAGCAGCTTCCTCAGTTGTCCGTAATTCTGACAAAGGTCGATTACTAGCTAACTCCTTGAAGCTGCAAAACCATTTACAGCATTGAAGTAATTTAATTTGGGGGGAACTAGAGGGGAGACAGCAGAGAACATACGTGGAAATAAAACCAAAAACAGTTACTGTTTCCTTTTTGGAAACTACTGAAGTAGAATGTCAATTGTAAAAGAAGTAATTACCTGCTGAAATACCGATCCAACTGCTGATTTGGATTCTCTAATATTCTGGTGTAAATCACCGCAAGACGCGCCCAATCTTGCTGCATGTACTCATATTCAATGTATTTATCCCAAAGAGAAAACGAAAGATAATCTGTTCCAACATAAGCTAATCCTCGTTCAAATAGCCTGAAATATGCAAGCATGCAGTTTTGATTAATATGTAACTTGAAGCATCCATTTCCAGATGCACATCCATGTATGGGAGACAGCAGCACTAGTGTTCTAGGGTAACAAACAAATCACTCGTAACATCATATAAGACATCCAAACGCTGCATTTACCTTCCTGCAAAAAATCATACTATGTCCGAGAAATGGAGCAGTCATAGAGGCCATCTAGCCCTTAACCAGACGAGATCTTCCCAGCAGCAATTTGCAAATTGATGCACCTCAGAATGTCAAAGATAAAAACAGCTACCAATTCAACAGTAAAGGGGGGAAAAGAACCCTTCTACAACTATGAACTTTGAAATAATGGAAAAGTTTTATTGGGGAAATGGACCTAAGATTTCAACTACTACACATAGTGGACTCAAAACCAAGGATTTAAACATCAGAATGTAAAACATTCTGACATGCAATCCCATCAAAGCTTTTCCGCCATAAAAGGGAGTTAGCACTGTTGCACGGTCTCTGAAATCAGGTTAAAGATCAAGCAAGAAACAGCTGAGCCTAGTAATGGAAAATCAGATCATACAAAATAATTAGCAAACAGGTAACTAAGCATCCATTACCTACGAACTGTATCTGAATCCCCATAGGTGCTTATGGCAAATATGCAATAATGCAACCACATGTCCACCGAATATGTAACCCCTTGAACAGCACGCTCATAAACTTCAACAACTTTATCAGCAGAACTAAGGCGCGCCTCATGGTCAGCATATTTCTTCCAATACCCATAACACAAAGGGAATTCTGCTAGGAATGCATCATAGACTCTACGAATCTTCAAAATGTTGCTCTTCAATGCAGAAATAATTAAATGAGAACCGCAAGTCTTAAAATAAATCAATGAAAAAATATACTACATTAATTTGCTAATCTTACTTAAATGCTACAAAACCAGGAATTATGGTACTTCGATTGTCGATTGGAAACAGCAAGCACCAGAGAACCCACCCACATAACTTGTGTGTACATTACACACATTTTTAATCAAAACAAAATGAAACAAATGAAGATGTCTTTTCACACATAACATGCCGAATCAAAATAGCATGCATGTAATCTATATCCAACAGCTACAAAAACATTGTGAATCAGCCATTTATTTTAATTCCTACTTATTATATTGCTTCATCTTAATGGTCAATAAGTAATGGCTTTAGGAGTACAAAAAATAATCTGAGAATTCTCAAAAGGGTTACATCGCATGCATTTGGCTGAAGCTAACTTGAATCACAAAAAATAAAACACAACACAATAATCCAAAACACTAGATTAATTCCAGTATCAGTGTCCATCCATCCAAATCTATCCCAACAAAAAATAATAGAAAGTACAGAATACAAGTTTGAAGATGACAATGCCATTAGAGACATGTCCAAGTATCCAAATAGGTAAAAGCTGAAACAGGTGAATATTAACAAATCCTCAACATGTGACTCATGTCTTAAAAATTAGGTAGAACATAGCATACCTCTGCCACCTTCTCTGTTTCTTCAATCAGAGAAGTCCAAGCAGTAAAATCTGAAGAATTAGCTGTTACAATGTTCCACAATCGATCTTCTTCAGCAGACAACGCAGCTGCTAAACATGAAATACACGAATAGGGAAAAATCATAATTTGGTTGAACAGCCACATGGCTGTGAATAATTAATAACCAAGTATTAAAACAAGATGTATGGAGATAAGATGTATATTCAGGCATTGAATAAACATGAGAGAAGACATCCAAAAGTTGATGGAGAATTGGCTTACAATATGTGATCACCAGATTACAAACCAGTTAAATACCTTTATGCAGTGGTAAACCAACAAAATTGAATCAAATTTAAATGTGTGAACTTATTTACACACCAGTTAAAGCTATCTATTATATCAATGGTCGAGATCCTGGTCAAACTACAACTTCTGGCCTGGAAATTTTTCTCAGTCCCATGAAACATAAGTGAATTGAAGTAGCATTATATATCTTTTCTCAAAGTCCAAATCTGGTTGCTAAAAACGACCTTTCATTAAAAAAACATGTAAGACTAGTTGTTCTAGCCTTAAATGCCAGAAAAAGGAGTAGAGAAGAGCATTATATAGCTTTTCTCAAAGTCCAAATCTGGTTGCTAAAAACGATCTTTCATTAGAAAAACATGTAAGACTAGTTGTTCTAGCCTTAAACGCCACCTCCAATGCATAAAAAATAAAGCTTCTTACACCATGAGCAATTGAAGTTTTCTGTATTCTCGTATTATATAAATATTGGTGAAAATTCATTAGTTCTCAGACATTGATATGCAGCTTGCACTAAAAAAAGATAATGTGGGACACTAATTATCAAAATAGTAATAGATACAAAGCCTACATGAACTATTTCCTAGTTAATAAACCACTTAAACCTCAAGTTCTTGACTCTTAATTGGTTGACTATATCACCTATGAACTTTAAACTTAAACCTGACATTGAATTTTGATTTTTATTACAAAACTTCAAATAACAATAAGGTCATGAATCAGGATAGCTTTGCTTTAGACAAAGGCAATGGAGTATGTGTAGGTAGCATACAGAAAAGACATATACATACCGTAAGCATCTGTAAGTTGTTTCTCATCAGCGGAACCATCAACATTCTCCGGTGCATTTCCATTTTCAAGTCCAGTTGTATCAACCCCACCGTTTACAGTCGAATGGTCACCAGAAACAATAGCAGACTCTGTAGCTTCCATTCCAACCACACCGGAGGCATCATTAGCGTCCGGCACTCCAATAGCTTGCTTAGACTCGTCGACAGCACTAAATTGAGCTTGTTGAAGTACAGAATTAGGACCCCCGGCAGCATACTCACTCCCATCACCCGAATAAGGAAGCTCATAGCTTGAATTAGCCTGAGTAGCAGCTTCTCCTGCAACCTCAGCAACAGCAGTAGCACCAGCTTCGGGAACAGGATTGGATGCGGTGTTAGTGTTATTGTAACCGTCCAGTGGATAAGACTCGGCCGCCGATGTTTCTGCAACCATTGGTTCACTACCTCCCATACTTGAATAAAGAACCTTTTAACTTCAAAGAAAAGATTCTGAATCCACAAACAAGCAAACAAGAAAACAAAAAGATTAACGACTTTTCTATTGCAAATTACAGCGCACTAATAAGATATCAGTATCAAATAATTGAAAATGCAATATCAACAAAACCAGTGAATCTAATGTATGCATCATTTGAAAGCAACATTTGGAATCGGAATCATCAAACAAATAGATATAACAGCAGGATTTAAAAACGCAACAGAATCAAGTAAAATCCCTAGGGTTTCAGACGATAAACCCTAATCAAAAATGGAGGAGAAATCGAAATACCTGATGGAGAAAACGGTTACGTTGCAGAGAAGAGCGAGGGTTTTTAGGGTTATTCCTATTGTTTGGCGAAGACGGAAATGAAAGACGTTAAGCGATGACGATTTCTGGTGATATATCGAGAATTGGAATTTGCGTAGTAGGGCACCGAGCGTGAGTTTCTGCTGTTAATATATATCGGTGCTGTGTGTTGGCGTCCTCATGGCACGTCATGCTATTGCTAGATCTGACACCGTTGGTGATGGATAATGATGCGATGAGATGCGATGCGATCTGAACAGTTGGTTACGGTTGGGATTATTCGTGTTTTTTTTCTTTTGCTTTTTCCTCTTGTCCTTTGAATTCTAAAATCTACAAGCTGTTTTTATATTTTTAAAGTGTGTTTGGATGAAGGATTTTAATAAAGAAAAATAAGTTTTTGAGAGAATTTGAAATGACTTGATCAAAATTTATTGATTAGATAAAAAATATGGAGAATTGTTAAAATGATGTAAATTTATGTAATATTTTATTCATATTAAATTTAAGAAATTTAAAATGACACCAAAAAGTAAATAATTTTAAATTGCTTCTTCACTTTATATAATATAAATGTTAAATTGTTTATTATTAATTTTTCAAATTTTGTAAAATGGTCCTCATATTTTATGAAAATTTCAAATTCACCCCAAAAATTTTAAAAAATTGCAAATTAGTCCCTAATAATTTTCAAATTTTACAAATTGGTCTCTTCAAATTTTCAAAAATTACAAATTGGTCCCTATTTTTCATATTTTAAATTTGACCCAAAAACTTTAAAAATTATGAAAATGACCCCAAATTTTTTACATTAAATCATTTTAATACTCCATCCAAACAAAAGAATTTAAAAATGAATGAATTTCAATTGAATCATTTGAATTACTTAGAATTTTAAATTCCCTAAAAATTCTCAAATTCCTCATCCAAACACACTCTTAGAGTGTATTTGGATGAAGGATTTTAATGAGGAAAAGTAATTTTTTGAGGGAATTTGAAATGATTTGATCAAAATCTATTGTTTGGATAAAAAATATGGAGAATTGTTAAAATGATGCAAATTTATGGAGTATTTTGTTCATGTTAAATTTAAGGAATTTAAAATGACACCAAAAAGTAAAGAATTTCAAATTGCTTATTAACTCTATATAATATGAATGTTAAATTGTTTATTATTAATTTTTCAAATTTTACAAGATGGTTCTCATATTTTATGAAAATTTCAAATTCACCCCCAAAATTTTTAAAAAATTGCAAATTAGTCCCTAATAATTTTTAAATTTTACAAATTGGTCCCTTCAAATTTTCAAAAATTACAAATTAGTCTCTATTTTTCATATTTTAAATTTGATCCAAAAGCTTTAAAAATTATGAAAATTGCCTCAAATTTTTTACATTAAATCATTTTAATATTCCATCCAAACAAAAGAATTTAAAAATAAATGAATTTCAATTGAATTATTTGAATTACTTAGAATTTTAAATTCCCTAAAAATTCTCAAATTCCTCATCCTAACACACTCTTAAATTTTGAAAATCACGAACAAAATACAACGGATTGAAACACTTCAATAAAGCAAATGAAATTTAACAAAATGTTATACGTTAAACACCAATAAGTTGTGGATAACTAAAAAGATTAATTACGTGTATTGTTAAATTAGTTCATTTAGAAGGATTAATTCAAGTCTATAATATTTCACTCGTTTATTTTTAATAGGTGAATTTCTAATCATTAGGTCTTTGACAAAAAAAAAACAATTAAATACAAACATATTGAAATAACTAGTTGCTTATTTATTAATTTAATTTTAAATTAAGCACATTGTTTATTGTGATCTCATAAAATACAATGAGATGAATCAGGCTTTCACAAATAGCAACAATAAATCTCATCACACTACTCACACTTGTTAATACTTAACAAAGATAACGTCTAACTTGATCGGCCCTAAGGAATGATATCAATCAAATATTGCGAATATGGTCTTCACATCATTTTTGTTTTGAAGTTGCAAATTTGCAAAGCAAACACATTCATCATCGTCCACTAACAAACGATAACACTCAACATTTGTCATCATTAATGTGTTGTGGTGGTTAAGACAGTAATTAATTTATTTTAGTTGATGTTTTAGATTAGATAGTATAACATCGACATTAATATTGAATAAACGGGGGAGTCTTTATATTATAGTAAAGTGCATTTAGGTTATAGTTCATTTTGACTAAATATGAGTAAGAATAATTTGTTGTTTTTCTAATATGAACTCCAAATAAACCAAAACATCAGTTTACACAAGTCGGTGTGAATTATAATCCATAAAAATTTCGGTGTAATTTAGACAATGCAAAAAAAATCAAGAAACATGTTTCAAGTTATAGAATTTGGACTATATAAAAATAATCTCTTCATAGGTTCAAATTATAGAACACATATTGTGCAACAACAAAGAAAAACATAACACAAGTTCAAATTATAGAATATGGAATGTAAAAAAAAAATTACTTAAGGTAGGTTTGGATTATAAAATCTATAATTTCCTGTTATAATATCAAGATTCATATATTTGATAATAACACATTCAAATCACACCAACATAAAATTGTTGGTGAATATAGGTATGAAATGATCTAAAGGAGGGTTGAATAGTCCAGCTCAATATAAA
Source organism: Lathyrus tuberosus (assembly GCA_022829125.1). NCBI lineage: Eukaryota > Viridiplantae > Streptophyta > Magnoliopsida > Fabales > Fabaceae > Lathyrus > Lathyrus tuberosus. The sequence continues at coordinate 814,809 of JALAZF010000441.1, forward strand.
AAATATTTTTCAAAACAAAGTTGAGAGTGGAAGCAGAAGTTTGAAAAGCGTTTTTAGAAATTACGTGATTGGATCAATGTATAGTGGAATTTTGAGGAATGCACAACAATGATGAATTAATAGATAGTAATAAAGGAGTTAATATATTTATATTCAAATAGAGAAATTTGAACATAATTGAACTAATTATTTAAATATTATGATATTACAATTCTTCAATATAATTATCATAAAGACGAATTTAAAAGACATGTTCTAAACGAACATACACTTAAATAAATTTCTATGAACAAAAGGAAACCTAAAACATAAAAATTATTGAAAACGGTAAATTTATCATTCAAGATCTAAACATGAAATAAAGAGAAAAGTTAGAGAGATTGTACGCCGAATTTATACTAGTTTAGTGTTTGTGTTTCGTCCTTGCATGACACCTAATGCAGTTTCTGAAGGTAAACCATAAGAAATTGTTTGCAGTCTTCCACGATGAAATTTATACTGTTTCTTTTTGTACATATGATAATCCAATATAAAATTTTAAAATATTTTAACTTAAAATATTTTATATTGTTCCTCGATTAAACTTTTCAAAGCCTATACTACCCGAGGACGTTGAAAAGTTCAATGATAAAATTAAGGAGCTTAAATTGGAGAATACTGAGTTGAGGGTTAAGTTGAGCCGAACTTCTTTGGAGAATGAAAAGCTGAAGGATGAACGTAAAGGGAAATCCCAAGAACTCGAAGACAGCAACAAGAGAGCCAGGTTATTCGAATACCAAAAGGATTATCTTGATCACATCTTCTTGGGTTCCACATCTGTAGTCCAGAAAAAAAAAAAAGGAAAAGCTCAAGAAAGCTGAATACAAAATTCATGAGTTAAAAAAGATATTGGATCGGTCTCTTATGACGAAGAGTGAAGTTAAACGCGACTTTGAAGCCCATATCCATGAACTTAAGTATACTCTCAAGAGATGCAAAACGAGTTGTCTCACGAGGTATTTAGAAAGGAGGAAGCTGTGAAAAGATGTCTCTACTTCGAGTACCAGTTGGGAGAAGTTAATATGAGGATTGCCGCTTTAGAAAATCAAGAAAGTGATGCAACCTACATGCTCTTGAATAATGAATACGTGTACTGGAGGAAGCTGTATGGGGAAGCTAGAGAAGCCCTAGATGAAGATGAGTGTGTCATTAAGAATCTTCAAGACCTTTATGTTGAATGAAATGGCAAGTTCCATAACTTGTCAAGATTTTCTAATCTCCACATGTTGGAACTCCCAGAGAAACTTCAAGAAGTCGATTGGCCCATGTGCCCAGAGAACACTCCACCTCAGGTTTTCGACTTTGTTAAGTATTGTAAGAAGATGGTGAAATAGCTCACCACATATCTTGCAACAATCATAAAGGGCGAGTTAGAGCATAAGATTACTCGTACTTGAGTTTGAATTGATTTGTCTTTTTAAATGTAGCTTTGAACTTTTTGTACTTTTACTTGAAATATTTGAATTAAATGATAGTTTCATTTTGGATTCCATTTATTGTCTTGCTTTTTATTCTTGTTCAAAAAATATTGCAAAAAATGTTCTAATATTACTGAAATAAATAAAAAGGGATAACTAAGAGCTTTGCACACACAAAAAATACATCCATATATGCATCCATGCATTCATGTCATTCTTTTATCTAAGCACATAACAAGAGACTTGTATCTAAACTACTGAAGGCTCAGCAGAATAGAGAACAAGGTGTACATGATGTAAGCATTAGAGGTATGGGAAATCACCATAACAAATACCTAAAGCTCTTAAGACTTATAAGATATTCAATAGTAAGAAATCTTAAGGCTTTTACAATTACAACCTAAAACAGAAAATCTGCATATTACATTAGAGTTGATAATTGCTTGATCTTGCTACTCCTTCATCTGAAGAATCCTTGTTAAGATTCAAACTTGAATCTTAAGCCATATTTATAGCCTTTGCAGAAACTAGCCGTTGAGGAAGTGACTTGATCATGTGTCTTTGCTTTTGCCCCATAGTACAAGAGACATTAAAGATGGATGCACAGCAAATTCTGAATCCAGTGTGTAACATGTTTAACCTTTGAGTCTTTAAGAGGTTTTGTACTGATAGAGCTGTTGAGAGCAGACATTCGTAGAGCATGCCAACCTTTCTTGAGCCTTGCAATCATGTAGACTCTAGGTGACAAATTGATAAGATGATATAGCCTGTTTTCTGCAGTACGGACAATCCACAACTTTATCACCAACTCTGAATGGTACCAGATGCTGATATACAATTGCCAAGTGTAGTAACTCGTCTGAATGTTGAGGCCTTCAGCTCAGAGTCTGCGCCAAGCAACACTAGCAATTGTTCTTCAGACTCTGCCACCAGAAGCTAGCAATGAAGCAACTCCCAAGTGTGTCTAAGTAAAAGAGATTCTGATTATTTATGTACAAGAACAAGAACCTACATAAATAAAACACACATCAAATAAACCATTGTTCTTTTAATACTTTTGTTATCATCAAAACTAAAAGAGAATATGTCATGAACAAACCTTGTTCTAACAATCTCTCCCTTTCTAATGATGAAAAACACAAGTATTTAAAGGACAATGTTGGGCATTTAATTTTCTCTGCAACAACAGGGTATGAGGTTTGTAAGCACCCCCTGAGTCTGATAGTCCATAGTTGAGTTCTATTGACTCTAACACCAAGAACTATTTTCAAGAAAAAATAAATTAGTCTTCTTAGTAACATCAGGGTCGGAGGTTTGCAAGCTTCCCCTGAGTCAAACAGTTCCAAGGTGAGGTTTGTAAGCTCCCCCTTAATTCCATATTTAAGAAAACCAAAATAACAACATTTTAACTTCCTTTGGCAACATCACAATACGAGGTTTGTAAGCTCCTTCTGGGTCTAATAGGATAAGTCATAAGTTTGTAAGCTCTTACTTAACACTATGTACAAGAGAGTTAAAATATGTTGCCATTTTAACTTTATTTGGTAACACCAGAATATGAGGTTTGCAAGCTCCTTCTGGGTCTGATAGGCTAAGTTTGAGGTTTGTAAGTTTTTTCTTAAGCCTATGTATAAGAAAATTAAAATACGCCCTAGGCAACGTAACCACAAAAACAAAAAATAAATGGCCAATATGTACAATTGAATAGGTACTCAATGGGTTCAGTTTCCACTTAAATACTTACTATTATTTCTCCCGTTTTTGTCACATTAAAAAGAATAAAATAAGGAAAAGGAATAAAAGAATAAAGAAATTTTTTTCACTAATTAAAGCAATTCAGATCATCATTACTTGATCAGTTTCCAAGAGGAAGAGTAATCAAGTAGTAAGAATCATTAAGGTTTGTAAAGTGCATGCTTTAAAGTTTTATTGGTCATTACTATTCCAAGAATTAAGTAAGGATTAATTTCAGACTCTTGATATCCACAAAAGCCATTATAAAAGCATCCAACTACTAAGTCATTTTCATCAACATCTTCCTAGAGAAATGGAGTCATCAACTGAGAGTCATAATACATAATGTCATAACAGATGTAACCAAGAGCTCTACAAGTTTAGAAGTCCAATCTCCTCAGAGGCGAGCTACTTCTAAATATTTTACAATTGAGTCTTTGCCCTCAGCACCACTTACTTCTGAAGAGGCAACTTCAGCAGTTCCTGAACAACCTTCAGAAGGAGGTCCTTCAATAGCTGCTCTAAAGCCAAAGAAGAGAAGTATGAAGAGGTCAAAGAAAAGAAGGTTCAAGAAGCAGTTCTATCGATCACTCCTAATAATAGAAAAGGAAGAAGCGATTGATTTTGAAGACGAAGAGGTGGACTATGCCAACAGTGGACGCTGTTGGGCACGAGATGCTCTAGCTAGGGATTTCCTCTAGAAACATCTTGCCCATTTTAATTAAAATATTTTTGTAATCCAAATGCTTAATTATTAATGAAATAGTGTTTTGACCAAGAATTCTTCATCATGCAAGTACATTCCATTAATTTTTCTTTAGATTTTCTAAAAGTACATTAATACAGTGAAAGTGATATCAGAACCATCAGTAAAACAAATTAAACATTAATTCATAGGTATTTAGAGAATCTTAAATAGATTAGACTACTAGATAACATTTCCAAGAGTTATTATTAGATAACCGATAAGATTTAACCAATTCTTAAATAATATTAAACTCAAGATAATGTATGTAACAAGTCTATAAAAAGGACTCAAGTAAGCATTCTTCCATCATCACTTAATTCCTAAAACACCAAGATGTACAAGCAAAAGCAAATCTGGGTTCCAAAGAGAGATTTCAGGAAGGCAACATTACTAAATGCAGCAACTCAAGCAAACTAAGGCAAAGTAACAACTGAAGGATCTGCAAGCAAGCAGACAGCTTCAGAAGTGCTCTCCTCTTCAGCATCCTTTGTGAAAACACACAGAAGAAGAAGATCTTCTGGATCCAAACACAGAAATCAACTGAAAAATGAGGCTTTGGAGTTTACTAAGGAAGAATGGTAAGATTTCTTAGATAATCTGGACATGTCAGATGATCCAAGAGAATTCCTTAGGCTGCATCCAACAGACTAGGAAATCCAATTGTCTTATAATAGCTTCCTCTTTATTAATGAAATAAGTTGCAAACATTGAGTAATTTTACCTAGTTAATTTTTTTATTCTCATGAGCAACAAAGAATAAATATTCAACGGTTAAAATTGAACACAAGCATTAACAAACTCTAAATTTATTAATGAGAAGCTTAATACAAAGATTTCATCAAAATACAAAGCATAACTATGCAGAAATCTAACTTCAGAAACTTTCATAGATAGCTTCAAATTTGTCTCTCCAAATCTTAGAAGAACTAGCCTCAGAACTTATATTAACCCCCTACTGAACAAGTATCTCAGAAATAACTCGTCCACAAGGAATGGAGAAGGTCTTTCCCTTTTGAAAAGAAGAAAAAAACCTCTTCAGATGGTCAAATATAACTCGATGAAGATCAATCTTTAAATCTGAATTAAGAAGTAGAAGCAGATCTTTTTCAATAGGGTCCACGTGGTCTAAATCCTTATCCTTAGGAAGTAAGTTTGAATTCAGAATCTGATTCCAAACAACAACATCAGAAAGAAGATTGAGACCTCTGATGTATAATATGTATCTACAAAGATACACCAAGTAGGAAGATGGTGTTCCCAAATAAGAGTTCTTGGTATTTCTCCAATCTCCTCACAATTGATCACATTTGTAATCGCTTTAGAGGTTACTATTATAGAAACACCAGTTACTCTGGATAGAATAGCACACTCTGAATTTAGCTCAACAATTGAGGCATTAATCGAAAACTCTTTGACAAGACTTGGATAAGTGAAACCACAAAGCATCTCAAAGTAACCATTCCAACCTTGTTTAGACACAGTCTTCCAAAAGTTGAAACCAATCTTAAGCAACTCATCAAAATTCATAAACTTTTCATTGATGACAACCATCTGATTCAAAGGATAATTAACTGAAAAACTCATCTCAGGTTTGGTTTGATCAGCAGACAAACAAGAAGAAGAGAAGAAGACGAAAAAAAGAACTGAACAAGAATCCTATAAGAATAGGAATCTTGTCAGAAAAAGGACACAGTGATGTTTCACAAGTCAGGGCATAATAACAGCAAGTACCAAAAGAGAAAACATCATTACCAAAAGGTTCTTTATCCAACAAATATTTCAATTCCACTAGATGAGTTTCACCTTTATGAAAACTTAAGTGTTATAAAAATTTTTGAAAAACTTTTTACTTAAACTGCTATGTCAGTCATAAAGAATCTTCTTCTGAATCTCAGAACCTGACACTTTTAGAAGCTATTATCCATCATAGTCTAGTATATTTTAGACTTAGACAGAGATAACATCTGTCAGTCATAAGTCTCTAAGATTCTATTCATAATTAGCACTTTATCATGAAACAAGAGTCATGGGTGATAGATGAATATTGAATTGTCTTCTTTAGACAGCTAACAAGCAACAATATCAACACAAAAAGTGAGAAAGTTATTTTCATAAATATGATCATCATCCGGCTTAATAAGACATTCAATATAGATAAACACAACAGAGTTTCCTCTTAAAAATTTCTGAAGTTCTTCTTTTCAAAAGAACCTCTCTAGAAGTCTAACAAAAACTTTGCATTTACATCTATACAAATGTTTCATTGAATCAAAAGATAAACCAGAAAAGAACAAACATACCTTTTTTTGTTGGCCAGACTCGATTCAGTATTCAGACTTGACCAATAGAGTATGAACACAGCTTTGAGTGGATTCTGATTCAATGGCTGTCTAACCATTGATTCCACTACTGTCACCAAATTCAGTACCACCAGTACTTGAATATGGGTTGTTGGTTCTTCCTCCGTTAAATGTTGTAAACAACCTTATGGAAGATGCCTCTGCTTCTTTCCTTGAAATCTGTAGCTGATACATTATGATACTCATATTTCAATAAGACTATACATGTAAGTACAAACAAACTCTTCTTTACCTTACATCTCAATCTAATAGAAAAATCATAAGTCATTCCAGAGTATAAGTCTAGGATGAGATATGATAGGAACAAAATCTTGTTCTAAGCAGAGTCGCTAATCTCATTGTCTAGGATTAAATCTTTTGACTCTAAAATCATTGACAAGCTCAGAACCATATGGTGTTAGCTATCAGAAATTGACATAAAGTAAATCATAATATTATCTTAGTACAACTGACAGAACTCAAAGAGAAATTGAAGACTTCTCATAGAAATGTCTTTTAAAACAACTTCCATGATGATCTTCAATCAAGAAGCAATGGAGTTTCTTAAGATATCACCTTAAAGAACAAACTCCATATTATCAATATTTTGAAGAAAGATAGATTTAACACCATCTCTTATTTCTTATTACTTGATTTTTATTTCAGAACACAAATGCTTCTTTTAATCTATATCCTGCACTAATAACAACTTCAAAAGTTTAGACATTGAAGAGCATCTGATATTAGGTTATGGTAGTATTTCTTCTTGCTTTTAAATCTGGGAAATCAATTGAAATATAAGTATTTCAGAAGCCTTTGAAGTTACTCTTCTATCAACATATATCACAATCCACTCAGACAGTATGAAAATTCTTCTGACAAGAAACCTAAGTCTCTCATCATTAGTCATTCCAAAGAGCTGAGCTAAATTGGGAAGGTGATCTGTTGAATAGTTTTTCATCATTTAACTTCATTTCTTTCCTTTGAAGATTGTAAGACAAACCTTCAGAACACAGCAGATTCAAGATGTAAACATCCTGAATAACTATGACTTTAGATTTAAGTCAAGGAACAATCTTCTCAGAATTTGCTTGAAAAGATTAGATGAAGTGTAACTACCCAAGCTTCAAAAACTGATCCCCACAAATCCAAGCACAAGAAATCAAAGATAGTCCAAGCATCAGACACATCAATGATGTTGATATACTTAGAATTGAGATAGAGTATCTACCAGAATGCAACTACCTCTGAAGATGTCTAATAAGCATCTTCTGAGCTGGTGAAAGAGTTTTTCAAGATGATCATCTTTGCACCATTAGCTTCTATAGTAATACCTCTTTCAAGGATATTCTATAGACCTCCAGGAACCCTTTATCAAGACCAATAAGTTAAAAATATGTTTAGCTTTTCCATCATTTAAAATCCAGTGGAATCATCAATTTGAATATGGTAGGAAAAGTCGTATGATATTTTTCATATGGCACTTGATTCCTTCTTGAAGAAGAAATATACTTTTCTTATTGGATCATTATATGCGCCACTGCTAAGTGTTAAGCACAAACCATGCTCTGATACCAATTGAAGGTGTAAAAAGTACACAAGAAGGGGGGTTAAATTGTGTTTCGCGTTTTCTTTAATTAAACTTCTGATCAGAGTTTTGGAATTAGAACTGGTGTTCAGATTCTGTTTTAATTCATTGGCAGTGGATATAGAGAAGTAAATAAATAACAGCAAAAGACACAAAATATTTATCTTGGTTCCTCCCCTAACTGAGAGTACTTCAGTCCCCTTGCCTCACAAGAGTTTTTCATTATAACCACTTCATGGTTACAATCGTTTATGCTTCTGTATAAGTCTTTTACACCTGCTCAGACCAACTGTCTGAGACTTTCTTGCTTAGAGCACATGTTTAAGACTTTCCCATGCTCACACCTTCTGACCGAGCCATTTGCTCCAAGGTCTTCTGGCTGAGACTTCCCCTTGCTTAGAGCACATGTCTAAGACTTCTTGCTCACGCCCTCTGACCGAGTCACCTGCTCTTCTGGTCATCAGGCTGAGACTTCCTCTTGCTCAAGCTCTCTTGAGACTTCCTGATCACGCCCCTTAGATAGAGACTTACCCTCTGCTCAATTAGACTAGCTGAATAAGACTTTCACAACTCAAGCACTTAAGCAATGAGACTTACGTGGCTTAAGCATCTTGGCTCAAGACTTGTTGCTTGAATCCTAATGAGACAAAACTTTTGCTCAAGCACATAGCAAGAGACTTTGATCTAGACTACTAAAGGCTCAGCAGAATAGAGAATAAGGTGTCCATGATGCAAGCATCAGAGGTACGGGAAATCACTGTAACAAATACCTAAAGCTTTTAAGATTTCCAAGTTATTCAATAGTAATAAATCTTAAGGATTTTACAATTACAACCTAAAACAGAAAATCTGCATATTACATTAGAGTTGATAATTGCTTGATCTTGCTACTCCTTCATCTGAAGAATCCTTGTTAAAATTCAAACTTGAATCTTCAGCCATATTTATAGCCTTTGCAGAAACTAGTCGTCGAGGAAGTGACTTGATCAAGTGTCTTTGCTTTTTCCCCATAGTACAAGAGATGTTGAAGTGATCGGTCACCATTTCTATGAGGTTTCATTCATTTATTCTGCATAAATTCAAGAAATATGTAACACTCTGTTGGTTTCTTTTATTATTTCTTGAATTAATTTCAACTTTTACAGTTTCATTATAGCATATTATGATTTAGAGTTTTATGTCGATTTAGTGGCATTTTACGCGTTTGTTGGGTAGTTTCAGGTCCAGATACAAATCCAAAAGGATGTGTGCGAAGAAAATGAAGGTTCCAGAGATTGGAAGAAGTTGTTGGAAGAATATCAGGGGGCTGACACGGCCACCCGTGTCACCTGACACGGGCCGTGTCAGGCTAAGACCAAGAAATGGCAAGATTTGAGGACACCAAGAAGCTGACACGGCCACCCATGTCAGCAGACACGACCCGTGTCAACAAGCCTGGGAAGAATGGTTTTGAAATTGTGAGGCAGAGGGCCAACACGGCCGCCCGTGTCAGCTGACACGACCCGTTTTGGCCAAGGCGCTACATTTTCTGATTTTTGCGGATTTTTATGCTAAGTGACCCCGGAGGGTATTTTAGGCATTTCCTAGTGTTGTTATGTGATTTGTGACTATTTAGGCTACTCTTTAGAAAGAGAAAAACACTTTTGAGAATACGAAAGAATTTTACGATCAGAATTGGTGCTTTCAAGGGATTCGGAGAACGGAGATTTTCACGAGCACTCGCAATTGAAGATCAAAGCCATCCATCTATCTTGTAATGTCTAATTTATCTGTTATAATCTCTTTGAATATTATGAGCGGCTAAACCCCCCAATGCCAGGGGGTGTCCCTGAATTGCTATTGTATTGACTTTGTTTTCCTTTATTCTATGGAATAAGTGCTTTTTATTAATTTATTTTGTTGTGCAAAGTTCTTAAGGCTTTTTCTATCTGACCAATGGAATTTGATTTATGGTTAAGGTTTAGGTCGGACAAACCAACTTAACGCTTTTTGCATAATAATATTACAGTAGAAATCGCCTAGGAATAGGGATACTCTGTAGTAACCGTGATAATCTTGTTAAAAACATAAAGCTTGATATTCATCCTAAACTGCTAAGGAATTATGGTATAGGATGAATACCAAAGGTTTTTCTGGCTAAGGAATTAGGGAAAAACATTCTTAGGATTCGGTAAAGGTTAGTTTAAAACATTGTCTCCTCGAATAAGGATTTAGGTTAGTGCAAAGCAATTCACACACCTTACCCTGGCATGCTCTCTTTTAACTGTTAAAAGTCAATTTTATTTTTCTGCTCTATTTTCTCATTACCGTTATTATTTTCTTAACAAACCAAACCCCCAAGGCATTTTTGTTTAATTGAATCATTATCGAACTTATATTTTCTACGCAGTCCTCGAGATCAATTCTGGGGATAAAACCCCCTTTTATTACTACATCGGTGAGAATAGTACACTTGCTATTTTACCGATCAAGTTTTTGGCGCCGTTCCGGGGACTGCCAAAATATATTTTTTTTATTTTAATTCAATTGGAATTTTGTCACTCTGTGAATAAAATTTTATTTTTGTTATTTTTATTTTATAACTTTTGGATCATTACTGATATTTGTCTAATCTGTGTATGCGAGGAAAGTCCTCAGCTGAATTTCTTTTTGACGCAGAACCAGAAAGGTCGTTGCGCGCGAGACTCCGAAAAGCTAAAAGAGAAAGACTGGCAGCGTCAGGTTCAGAACCGGTGATTTCAGAACCGGAAAAAGAGGAAGAAATTCCTGTTCATTCTGAGAATTCTGGCTTAGGAGCTGATACAAACACAGAGACACAACCGGAGATTGTAATCATGGCTGGAAATCAACCAGCAGAGAGACTTCTGGGTGATTATGGCGGAGCTAATGCTCCAACCGGGCGATTGACCATAGTGAATCAACCGGTCAATGAACCACACTTTCAGTTGCACCCGACTACGATCAGGCAACTTGAAAAGATACCGTTCACCGGAAAAATAAATGAAGATGCAAACAAACATTTGCAATGGTTTCTTACAATGAGCACAACCTTGAAGATCAAGGGGCACTCAGAAGAGGCGAAGAAGCTAAGGATGTTTCCATTCACCTTAGCGGATGATGTTGAAGAGTGGTTTTACTCCCTACCTACTAGAAGTATAACTACTTGGGAAGAAATGGAAACAACATTCTTGAATGAGTATTTCCCTGCTTCTGTTTACATCCGCAAGTTACGACATAGTGAATTTTAAACAGAAAGAGGGAGAATCACTTGGGGATGCATACAAAAGGTTCAAAAGGTTATTGGTAGCTTGCCTAACTCACAATATGGATCCTACTGAACAGATGCAAATGTTTGTGAATGGGTTAAGAATGAAGACTAAACAATTAATTGATACAGCTGTCGGTGGTTCATCAAACTTTACAACAGCCACTAGTATAAAGAAGATTATAAAAGCTATAGCAGCAAATAAGCATTTGGAGCTGTATGACCGTACTGTAAGTAAGCCAGAAGGGATCATTGACTTAAAGCTGGAAGACCAGGTGGTAAAAATGGAAGATCAGATTACTGCCGAGGTAGAAAGAAAATTGAAGGCAATGAATGTGGACACTCAGACTGTTGCCCAAGTTCAACCGGTCCAAGCAGTTAATTGTGAGATTTGTAATTGACCGCATTTTACTGCACATAGCGTTGCGGCTGCGCAATAAATTGAGGAGATTAAGTATCTAAGGAAAAATAATCCCTATTCTCAGACTTATAATCTGGGTTGGAGGAATCATCCCAACTTCTCTTGGAAGGTGTCGCTCCCGAGATTTTCATCCAAGTACAAACACGAAAGTGGCACCGAAACAGAGACGCCAGCAATGTGTATTTATCCCAAGAGAGGGAAAGGAAACACTGCATAAACCTGAGGGAAAGGAAAGAGCATGGTCTTACGACCAAGAGAACTGGGTTCGGGAGTCGGTTACGCGAGAGGAAGGTATTAGCACCCCCTCGCGTCCATCGTACCCGATGGGATCCACGCTTGCTTGCTTCAATCAAAGGTTGTAAGAAAAGATACTGGAAAAGGAACTGCTAGCTGGAAGGAAAGGTAAAAAGGAGGGATAGAAAAGAAAAAGAAACAAATGTAGGGAAAATAAAAGAAGTGCTCGAATGGGCCCTACCCCACTGCCTACGTATCTCATCGGGAACATGAGAATCAGAGCGACGTAATTCCCCTCACTAGGGATGGATTGTTTGTGTTTTTTTAAGGAACGGCTAATGTTCTAGCTCAGGTGTTGCAGCTCGTTGTATGGAGACTTAGGCGTTACCTTCTTGCAAGAGAACGAGGAGAAGCACGTTCGTACGTTGAGAATGAGTGAGATGAGAAAAGAATTCCCGAAGGAAAGACGCTATTGTTTGTTTTTTGTCTTTTAAAAAAGAAGTGTTTTGATTATTTTATGTTTTGTAACACATATTGTATTTAGGTCCCTCATGTAGGATCGAATGCCTGCATATCGACCCAAGACGAGACGTACGCTAAACATTCCAAGAAAGTGAGAGAAGACCCTTCACTATCTCGTTCTTACATGAAAGGCTCAAATACAATAGTTGTTATGCCTTTATTAAGTATTTTTTACTTTTTGTTTTGAGATGAGAAGAAGAGACTCAAAGGAGGATCAAATGTGAAAATCTAATGAGGAATACTAAGACTCAATCTTAATGTTATCATACATAGTGATCCTATGGTTAATGAGGTTTAAGGAACCTAATCCTAAAAGAAAAAGGAGAAGAAGATAGAAAGCAACTTACTTCCAAGATGGAAGTTAAGTTATTTCTAAGAGGGAAGAAAGAAGGTTATGAAAGAAAAGCATCATTAAATGCTTAAACAACACAAATTGGAGGATTAAAAGATGAAGGGAGAAATTAGAATGTGGATGTACATCCACACTCAAGTGACTTACCATTAGCCCCTGAAATGGTTAGTACAATTGTTTACAAGTGAAGAAACAAGTTAAGATGAACAAGTAAGGCTTAAACAAATTCAATAACCAAAGTAAAAGCATCTTAAAGGTTAAGGAAAACATAAGGTCAGAATGCACATCATAAGAATGTTCTTTAATGCTATGAGACCAAACACAAATCAAATACACACAAACAGTGCCTTAAACCGCAAAGAAATGCATTATGAAGAAAGTAGATGAAAAATGAGTGGATATGCAAAGTGATCATGCATTAATGCTTCATGAAAGGTTAAAGTCAAAACCATATTCAATTCATAAATGTCTTAAGATGCACGTGAATCATCATACAAAAATGGATAAAAAAACAAGTAGAAGGAATAAGATGAAATAGAAGTAAGAAGAAGTGAAACATGTTTCAATATATGCACAAATTGACATATTATAGATGCATATCATGTAAAATGATTGATTAATGCACATGGTCAGTGACATAACATTGATGAGATGTAAATGGAATGAGGGAGATGTCATATAAAATGCACACATAAAGCAATTAAAGCATAAGAGGAGAAGATGCAATAATTCATATCAAACTTCAAATTAGAAAGCATAAACTCAAGTCAAAATGCAAACACATATCTAAATGACCTATAATGAAACAAATGTGACCCCTAACATCATATAAATGACCTATAATAGATGCACAACAAACATCAAATGGTGGCATAAATGCCTCATCAAAACATGTGAGAATGGGACACAAAAGAATGCACACAAGTAACTTCAAATGCAAGGCATTCAACAACTATCAAAGTATATGAGAAAATTGTAAAATTAAGTCCTAAACAATCCAAGTCAGAAGCAAAAACATGGACCAAAACTCATATCAAAAATCAAGAGAAAGCATGACCTAATAGTTCCACAAATTCACATTGAAACACATCACAAGATTACACAAAAATGAACACCTACACACATGATAAAATGACTTTAAAAATCAAATAAAAATGGATTTAGATGATTTAATGTGTTATATAAATAATGCAAAGAGAATGAGTTAAAAATGTGATGTGAAATGGGAGAAAGAAAATATGCAAGTTGTAGTGTCAATGAAGAACATCAACTAAAAAGAAATTGGAAGAAAATTATGCAATTAAGTGCAAAAATTAACAAAACCAGAATTAAAAATAAAATAAAATTATTTAAATGTGTCAAGAACACACATGAATTATTTTGGGATTTTTATAATTTATTTGCTATTTTTAAAAATAGGAAATCAAAACAATATGGAAAAGAAAATAAAAAATAAAAAGAAATGGGAAGAGGGTGTGGCGAAAGTAATTTCCATGTTGAAAAATCACATTGGGCTCAACAAGGGGGCGCAAATATCAATTAGGGTCCAGTCCAATTAACATGTGTTGTGTGTGATAGTGCGCATGATTAGTCAATGTGAGGATGCAATCAGAACCACATGATTAAGTCTATCAGCAATGACCATCCAAGTAATCACATCTAACCATCCACAACGCACGCACACCAAAGCATTCATGTACGCATACACACAAGAACACTCAGATTAAAATAATTTGCACGTGTGATGCACATGGTTTCATTAATGCGTTGTCAACATTTAAACCCTTGGATTAATCCCCACGCATGATCATCACACATCAAACCAATCAAAGATGATGTCCACGGTAAGTAACATGCACACACACATACGAAAGCCATTCAAATTAAAAAGAAAGCACGTGAGAGGGATAGTGGATTTTAATGCGTTAGCACTTCCATGAGCGTTGGATTAAAAGATCAGACGGCTATGATTCAAACATGCATAAACCCTAACATTAAACCTCACCGGCCGGAGAAGGACCTCCGGTCGTCTTCTCCGGCCACTCTTCGGCCACCTGCAACCTCAAAACTTCCAGAAATGCACAAATATGATACCAATCGAAAGCTCAAGCTACGTACATCAAGAATCCAAGCATAAAATCAACACATCATGCACGCATAGCAAGAACAGAATCCAAACACTTTTGCCCTAATTTTTCAACTAAGCTCCTAATAAGCCTATAAACTAGCCAGGACACACACATCCTCTAGTAAGCTTCAACACCATGAAAACAAAGTTAGATTCAGTGGAAAAGGTTGAGAACAAGGAACCTGAAGTGTGAAGAGTCTTGTATCCAAAGAAAACCAGAGAAAATACACTTGATCTTGAGCTTTTAGAGCTTCAACTTGAGCAAAATAAATGCTGCTTGATTTGGAGAATGAAGAGAAACGATGACTGTAATGGTGTTGAACTTGGAGATATGTGTTTGTTCTTGAATGTTCTTGCTCAATAATCAACAGAAGTGATGAAGATGATTGAAGAAATGGATGAAATCGTGTGAAATCAGAGAGAGAGAGAGAATAGAGAGAGTTTGAGAGTGTTTGTGAACTGTGTGAGCAAAAATGAAGTTTAAGTTGGAATTGTGAGTGAAATTTAGTTATATATGTTGAGTTAAATCTATTAACCCGTGGTCAAGTGAGTTGGTTAAGTGAGTTGCTTGGGTGGTTAACTGAGTGCACCCTAACTAACTGAGTCAAGTTAGTTAGGGGCGAGTGGAAAGAGGTTATGCTATGGTGCAGTGTGTTCATGATGTTATGGTGGAGTGGAGATGAATCAGTGGTGATGGAAGCATGCTGCAGCGAGAAAACTTGCAGTGTAAGCTTTTGTTTTTCTTCTTTGATGCATGAGAAAACATGGTATGAATTGTGTAAGAAGTGTGTTTGGTTCAAAGAGGAAAAGAAAGTGACTGATGCGGGTGAATGTTTAACAACATCAATGTTAAAACATTGCTATCTCTGGCAGCTTGAAACAAGGAAGTTTGTGAAGGAATTTCTCTCATGTTGGTGCATGAAATAATGAGATATTTATGGCATTAGAAATATGGCACATAGTAGAACAAGTTTGGTGTGGAAATGAGATTAAATAGAAGCTTATAGAGTAGTGAAAATGGCCTAAAACATCAGGGTTCACAACTGACTTCATGGGCGTGGCAGGTTGTGGCATGGCATGGCAATATGGTGCATGGAATTCAGCATGATCATACCAACTTGGGACCATCATAACTATCTCATAACATGCTCAAATTAAAAAATGTCCAACATGAACATTGAAGAGGGCATGGAAAGGAACAACTTTGATGTTGGAAAGTTTTCCATTTGAAGCTTCCTTGATGGAGAAAAATGGCTGGACATTTGGCACACCAAGTGTTTGTCAAAATTATGGCGCATGGGCCAGGTCTTGCTTGGTCATGACTTGGTTTGTGACCTAGTTTTGTCAAACTTTGATCAATCATAACTCTCTCAATATTGATCCAATGGAAGAGTTCTTTATATGGATTTGAAGCTTAGAACATGAACTTTAATTGACTCAACTTGGGCCTGAGGTTTGGAGCTTTTATCATAGAGAAAGAGAGCCTCAAAGTGTGGTGCAAAATGGTCCAAACTTGCCATTTTTGGAAACCCTAAATTTCCAAAAATGGAAACTTTGCACAATTCTTGATTTTTCATGATTCCTCCATCATTTCTTGATCAAATCTTGTCCAATGAACATATATAACTTGAATTTCATGATTTTGACCTTAAAAAGTCAGGAGTTGACTTTTTCACTGCACAGTTGACTTTTCCCCAATTCTCCTGATTTTGAATCTTCTGACCAATTGAAACCCTTCTGAAACCAATTGATGAGCAATTTTCCATCCATATACACTTAAGGACATAAGTAATACCATGAGATCAAGTTTTGTCCAAAAAATCAGAAATAAACTGATTTTATGTCAAACCCTAATTTTGGCACCCTCTGGTTAGGAGGAGATATCACATCCTCCAAATCTAAATTCCTCTGAATATAATGTATATCCTATCTAACAAAGATGAGATATGACATTTGGAGGTGATGAAAACTCAAAGAGCTTGCCCATTTAAAGGTCAGATCCCAATTTTAGACTGTTTTGTGTAGGAGATGATACACTGTCCAATCTACTTGATGAATTCTCCTCTTCCAATGCCTTGTGGGATCAATTGAGATGATATATGATATAAGAGATCCTTGAGGATTGTTTGAAGACCCTTGGCTCTTGTTCCCTTGCTTTGGATGATCAACACCTTTGAGAATCACCTGATCTCATGCCCTTATGCAAGATGCAATGCAATGCTTTATGTTTTATTTTTCTATGCTTGAATGCAATGCAATGAATTGAAAGCACATGCTAAATGATATGAAAAAAAAAGAGGGCAAATTTTAGGGCATGACAGCTGCCCCTATTCAATCACTGTAGACCTGAATGGATGATAGCGATTGCTGTCAGCCTTTCAAGGTATGGAGGGATTGAATACCAAAAATAACCAGAAAATTTGCACTATGTGGAGAAGAAGAAAAGGGATATAAACCCAGCCAAATGAATTCTGCTTGTAGAAAAACTCTGATGGGAAGAATAACACTGGAAAACTGTCTTTTGTACGACGCCAGACGACTACTGGCTTGCCACGCTGCTGGTGGACTTTAACGACGTCTTTTAGAACGACGCCAGACGACTACTGGCTTGCCACGCTGCTGGTGGACTTTAACAACGTCTTTTAGAACGACGTCGGGCGACTACTGGCTTGCCACGCTGCTGGTGGACTTTAACAACGTCTTTTGGAACGACGCCAGGCGACTACTGGCTTGCCACGCTGCTGGTGGACTTTAACAACGTCTTTTGGAACGACGCCAGACGACTACTGGCTTGCCACGCTGCTGGTGGACTTTAATAATGTCTTTTGAACGATGCCAGACGACTACTGACTTGCCACGCTGCTGGTGGACTTTAACAATGTCCTTTGGAACGACGCCAGACGACTACTGGCTTGCCACGCTGCTGGTGGACTTTAACAACGTCTTTTGGAACGACACCTGACGACTACTGACTTGCCACGCTGCTGGTGGACTTTAATAATTTGCCACCCTAAGATGGACTTTTGCCAATCTGTTGTTGGATTTTGCTAATTTGCCACCCTAAGATGGACTTTTGCCAATCTGCTGTTGGACTTTGCTGATTTGCCACCCTAAGATGGACTTTTGCCAATCTGCTGTTGGACTTTGCTGATTTGCCACCCTAAGATGGACTTTTGCCAATCTGCTGTTGTACTTTGCTGATTTGCCACCCTAAGATGGACTTTTGCCAATCTGCTGTTGGACTTTGCTGATTTGCCACCCTAAGATGGACTTTTGCCAATCTGCTGTTGGACTTTGCTGCTTTGCCACCCTAAGATGGACTTTTGCCAACCTGTTGTTGGACTTTGCTGCTTTGCCACCCTAAGATGGACTTTTGTCAATCTGCTGTTGGACTTTGCTGCTTTGCCACCCTAAGATGGACTTTTGCCAATCTGCTGTTGGACTTTGCTGCTTTGCCACCCTAAGATGGACCTTTGCCAATCTGCTTGAGAGCTCTAGTTTATACCCAGTGGAGATAAAGTTCCACTGAGACACAATATGGTTTTCCTAGAGACTCTCGTCCTTTCTTATGAACATGCTTCCAAGCGTGCACTATTTCTGTCTTTAGTGCCCTGTCATTTTCTCCTTCCTTGAAGAAAAGACCTTCTAGATGAACATTACGCGGGACATGTCTCATCGGGTACCCAAATTAATGACAGACTAAAACTGGATGATAATTGATTCCTCCTTTAGTTCCTATGAGGGGTACGTTAGGGAAATTTCCACAACGGTCAATGATCCTTATCCTGTCATAGATGCGATTGTACCAGTCGATGTCGGAGTTGGTAAGAGACATGATTCTCTGCGACCAACGTAAGGCACTCTTATGATCCCAAAAAGTGGCATACTTAGGTAAATGGGAAGTGAACCATTTATATAGCAGGGGTACACAGCATGTGATCATTCCTCCGCTGTACAAATTCCTTAAGTGTAGAGAATGATAAGCATCTGCGAGCAAGGTTGGTACAGGGTTTCCAATGAGAAAAACCTTAATGGCGTTAATATCAACGAAGTTATCAATGTTGGGAAACAGAAATAACCCGTAGGTGAGCAGAACAAAGATGCTTTCGAATGCAGTCACGTTCCCTATACTAGCGAAGTATAGAGCCTTCTTTACTAGGAACTTAGCTGGTAAACCTGGGATTTCACCCTTAGTGGTCATGTGAGTCCTGACTTCTGACTCGTCCAAATAAATTAATCTTGCAATGGTTTGATCCTTTGGAATTTCTTCCAGTCCAGAAAAGGGAGCTTGATCAGTAATGGGTAAATCAGTCAGGTGAGAATACTTCTCCAATGTTGGTGCCAGCTGATAATTCGGGAATGTGAAACAGTGATAGACCGGATCGTAGAACTGAATGAGCGTAGCCAAGATTCCCTCAATTACATGGACCTTTAACAGAGACAGTAGACCTCCGTATTTGGCTCTGAACGCCTCAGGATTGGTGATCATCCTTGCCAACCCTCTTAAATCCTCTAGTTTTGGAACCTTGAAGGTATACTTGTGAGTCTTCCTTCTACCGAAATCCATTAGCGTAATCTTTCTCTCCGCCATTTGCAATCATGGTCTTAGTTTAATTTAGAAAAGAGAGACTAGAAGAGAAGATTTTCTTTGTTTAATGTTTTTTAAATGAATGTATGAATGCAGCACACAAAAACATAGAAAAAACATGGGGTCAAAGGGTCAGTGTCATGAAGTCAAGGCTCTACCCATCCCCAAAGGTTTATACTGGTGATTTTTTGTACCTATCCTCAAAATCACTGACCCCTCTTAGGATAACTACAACAAGCGGATCGCCAGCGAGTTGTAGTATCTTAGAGTAATCTCAAATGAGGGTAGTATCGCGTGACAACTATTTCCGATAGCTTCCGCACTACAAAATGGTTTAAGTCTACTAAAACCTCAGCTTCTCAGATAACCCAATCGACCACACTACTTTCAACAACCGAAGTCGTATAGGCAATGCATCTGCAAAGGGAGTCTCCACTGAGTTTGATGGTCGACCGGGGACTCTTAGCTGGGATTCACTCCCCATAAGATTACCCGTATTGCCATCACCTATCTTAGGTGTATACTCAATCTTTCCACATGCAGCATCCACACATTCCCATTAGCAGAAAAATAAACATATATATTAATTAGGAAAAGCAGTATATATATTTGTCATAACATCCTAGACCTTTTAAGAGCTATAGATCCTATGATCCTAACAGAAAATGGCTCCCTAGCAGAGTCGCCATTTTGTGGCACCTTCCCAACTTTAAAGGTTTCGACCTAAGTTCCTAGTGATGACAGGTCCTAGCAATAATACTGGTCCCCAGTGAAGTCTTGTGAACTCAAAGGTTCACCCTGAGAGAAGCAAGACCGAATGCCTCCCACTGTGGTCGCCATTTTTCTGTAGTGTGGTTTTTGTGGTTTCGAATCACTATCGCTTTGGTGCTATAGTTCGATTCATTTTTTATCCTATTGAGCTGATTAAGGAAGGGGAATAGATGTCTCCAATTAACCATGCTTGCAAACTGAGTTTAAACAGTCAAAACTGTTGGTTTACAGATGCTATCAAAAAGGGGTCTCTCTCTGGGTTATTTGTTTTAAGAACGCAAGTGTCAGAATCATTTAGGGGACTTTTGGTTAGGATACTGCTCTAGATTGATTGATGTATGGGGGTACCAGATTTGGAGTATTTTATTAGTATGCTCGCTAAGATTCTACAATCTTATGCCTACGTATTCCCGTTTAATGACACAGGGAAATCAGAGCGATCGTAGTTCCTCCTATTCTAAGGGAGGAAAAAGGTGTTTTGGTGTCTTGTTCAAAGCCCAAGGTTGAAGCTAAAGGGTGATTTATATCTTGTTCAAAGCCCAATATATGAAGCTAAAGGGGTCCTGACTGAGAGGGAATTTGTCATCTCTAAAGAGGAGTCGTTGATGTTTGTATGGTGTGAGCAAGGCATGTTTTGATGCTAAAAGGTTGATTGACTCAACCGGGGATTTCCTTATACAAAGCCTAAGAGGAGGCTGAAAGTTTGACTTTTCTGGGGAAAAATATTCTTTCTGTCTTGTAAAAAGCCCAAGATTGAGGCTAAAAGGGTTCACTCAACAAAAAAGTGTTTTTGTGTCTCGTACGAAGCCCGAGGTGAAGGCTAAAAGGATTTGACTCAACAAGAGAGTCTTTTATACTCAACAAGAGAATGATTTTATGTCTCGTACGAAGCCCGAGATTAGAGGCTAAAAGGGTTTGACTCAACAAGAGAGTCTTTTATACTCAACAAGAGAGTGTTTTTATATGTGTCTTGTACAAAGCCCAAGACGGAGGCTAAAGGGTGACTCAACAAGAGAATCTTTTATACTCAACAAGAGAGTGTTTTTATATGTGTCTTGTACAAAGCCCAAGACGGAGGCTAAAGGGTGACTAAACAAAAGAATCTTTTATACTCAACAAGAGCGTGTTTTGCTGTCTCGTACGAAGCCCGAGATTGAGGCTAAAAGGGAGGTTGACTCAACAAGAGAGTCTGAAAAGGTTAGCTCCGTTTGAGGAGAATCATTGTACAAAGCCCAAGAGAAGGTTATCTTACTGCTGAGGATTATTGAAATCCCTAGGCAGGTCCAAGTAGATCGCTCTCCTGAGAGAGGCTGGGTTTCTTCCTATGTTTAGAAGGGAACTTGAGAATGTCTTTGAGACTCAAGGGGATTAGACTGTCCAAGTCTAGAGTTTTATCTTATGTACTATACCCAAGAGGTACGTTTACGGGAGAAAGATCTAGACTCATTTGAAAGACTGCTCTATTTAAGATGACTAATTTCTGTTCCTATACCTTTAGGAGGTCGTCGGGACAATTTGTACAAAGCCCAAGAGAAGGCGGAAAAAAATTTTAAGAAGCCGAAGGGACAATTTGTATGAAGCCCAAGAGGAGGCTATCTTCGTTGAGGAAGAATCATTATACGAAGCCTAAGAGGAGGCTGTGAAAACTTCTAAGAAGCTGAAGGGTCCTTGTACGACGCCCAAGAGGAGGCGGACATGCTTTTAAGAAGCCCGTGGGTACCAAGCCGGGAAAGTTCAAGAAATGCTATTCACAGAGAATAGATCATTTAGTGAGAGTTCCGGGTTTGAGGAACTCAAGAGATGCTATTCACTGAGAATAGATCAACTCTGGGGAGTAGAATTCCTTTTGACAATTTCTAGGGTTACAGTCTGAGAAAAGGTTCACCGAGAATACTGCCTTTCTCTTTCTTCCATATTGTTTAACCCCAAGAGGAGGGAAGACTGTATCTGGAATCCTATGGGGATCTAGTTTTGTTTGTATTTAAGAGTGACCAATGAGGCTTTACCTAGTGCTAGACGTAGTTGTCAGGGACACTCTAAATAACTATACTAGTATTACACAGTGGATATGTGACAAGCATATAAAAGGATGTGAAGGAAGACTTACGGTGAAACAGCCCCACAATACAGTTATATACATATGAAAGCGGATAAACACTTACTCGGTTGTAGAGCTTCCATGCTGTTTTGTTAGTTGTTCAACAAAGAAAGTTTAAAAACAACGGTATAGTTCAAAATCAAAGGAGAAAGTACTTTGAAAAGAAATTGGGGCTTACAGCTCAAAGAGAGGCCCAAATTTTAACAGTGATTGAACTGTTGTTTTGAATTTGTACAGGGACTTATACAAGTGACTAAGGCCCAAGAAAGGTTTTCTGTACAAAGGGATGGGTCTTACACTCTATTAGAGGCCCAAAAGTGTTTGAAAATGAATAAAGATGGGTCTTATAACTCAAGGAGAAGCCCATGGGTTTTTGTTAAAAAGGCGACGATCGTGCCAAACTTTTTGACGGTACGGGACTTATACAATACACTGAGGCTTAAAAAAGGTTTATTCACAGAGGGGTAGGAGTTACGCTCCCTCAAGAGGCCCAAATGGTTTTGAAAAAAGTTTGTTAGAGTGAAAATCAACAAAACCCTAATTTCATCATTTTTTAAAGTAATTATTCAAAGAAAATTAATTAAAATGATAAAAATACCAAATAAGTTCTAATAAACAACTTATGATTTTTTGTTAAGGTTTGAAAAATGACGTCTTAATCACAAGATGAATTAAAGCTCATTTGGTTTTGATTTTTCAAGGTGAATATTCATTTTAAAATGTTTAAAAAAAATGAATTTATTCACAAAAATATTAACTATATTAAATAATTAATACAAATCTGATTTTTTTGTGGAATAAAATATTTTAACATTTTTGTGACTTTTTGCAAAAAGAACCAATAAAAAAAAATTAAAATTGAGTGAGTTATTAATTTTTCAAATCATTAAAAAATAATATGAAAAATAACAAAAAATAGGAAAAAGTGGTAAAAAGAAGATCTGGGGCGAGGGGGATTCGAACCCCAGACCTCTTGTGTGCAGTGCGCGCCTCCTACCACTGGTTTGGAAAGTGGCTGAATCAATACATGGCTTAAAAAATGCACAAAAGTCATATTTTTGAGGTTTTGAGAGGTGACTTTGAGATTTGGGTGTTACAGGTCACTTGTGTGAGTTTGGACAACTTAGATATGACATATTGGATGTGTTTAGATCATGAGCTATGATGGAATTGATCTCTAACTCAAAAACTCAGAGTTACCTTGCTAAAAAAGGTATTTTTGCCTAGAGAAAGAGATTTTGAGGAAGGCATCTGTTTGATGGCTTTGGTGTACTCAAACTGAGCACAAATGAGCTTTATTTATAGTAGAGCAAGTTTGTTTTGGGATCAATAGTGAATGGCAATTGCAGCAGAGGTTTGGCCAATGTTGATCAATGAGAACCCAAGTCTCCTCTAGCCATTGACTAGAGGTTAGAGCACAGAGTTGTGGTTCCCTAGTTGTTGGATCATCCTTGACTGAATTCAGTTGGAAAATGCTCAGTCCATGCCACCTTGGTGTATCCATTAAATGCCCCAAAACAAAATTGGAGTTTTGTCCCTCTTTTAGGGCTTTTTAGGTTTGACATGTTATTTTTGGTTCCAAAGACTTGACAGGCTGATGGATCGGTGTTTGTCCCTCCTTGGTCTCCCCTTGTGGTGTTCAGATGGATAGAGTTGCTTGCCCTTTGCAAAATTTAAGCAAATCGAGCAAAATGCCCAAATCTGCCTTGTTATGACAGTTACAGCAAGGCATATTGCCAGTGTCATAACTTCTTGCTCATATTGAGTTTGATGAAGTTCTTGGTCATTTTGAAAAGCCCTCATATGATACAACATATGTGTGATCATAGTTTGTTTTGATACTTTTGGGATCCAAGTGAAAAATCCCCTTACTTTTTGGAAAAAGTGAAACAAATTTTGACTTAGTGAAAATTTCACTAAGTGTTGGAAAAAGTAACATTTCATGTTTTCAGCCATTTTGATCCAACCATAACTCAAAATCCATAATAAATTGGAATGAGGTGTAGTTGAAACTTTTAAAGCATGCCATGAGAGCTACAAATCCAGCTTTGAATGGGGAAAAATAGCCTTGTGGTTTAGGAGATATGGTCCTCCAAAGTTGGTACCCTAGCCACTTTGTTCCATAACTTAGAAAATTTCTAAGTTATTTATGGTTACCCCTTTTACAAGTTATCCCACTTTTCTAGATTTTTCTTGATGAATGATGATTCAAATCACACATTAACATCATTTTAGGGTTAAGGGACCATAATTGATCAAAAAATCAAAAAGTCAAACTTTGACTTTTTGGCACAGTTGACTTTTTATCAGATGAATTCCAAACTGTGCGATCCTCTATGAAATTAAGTCCTTGACCTAAATCAAACTTGATGGATGGATTCCATAGGTGTTATAGGGTGTGTTGACTTATGTCCCAAGGTTTGGGAGCAGGCCCGGGTCAAAAGTCAAAGATACAATTGACTTTTCCCGCGAAACCCTAACTGTGGTTTAGATGAAATTGAAGCTTGTTGATCAAGTTTCTTGGATCAATCCATTGTTGCAAGTGGATCAATATAGTGTATTGGAGATCCTCAAATCATGTCTTGAGGTCTTGGCTCATGTTTTATCCCAAAAGTCAACTTAGGGGTGAATTAGGTCAAGAAACCCTAATTCCTGATTTTTTATGTATGCATCCCCTAAGGCTAAATTGACTTGATGATTGGGTCCATGAGGTCCCTTGGAGTATCTTAGGTTATGTTTTGGAAGCATTGTCTCATGCGCAGAGGAAAATCTCCACCTGGAGGCCCTGGTTCACCAAAACCTTAATTTGGTGACACTAGCAATCTTGAGGCTTAATCCACTTGGAATGCTGCAACCTTGTGCTTGATTCTTGATATGGGAGTCCTCTTGATCCTTTATAGGTGTTTGATAGGTTAGACAAATGTCATCTCATGATTGATCCTTTGTCTAAGAGCTCTGAGAGGGCTTGAAACCCTGATTCTGATTATGGTGAATGCCTAACCATCTTTGAGGAGATTGATGAGGCAGGATGGTTCACCCATATTGTGGTGATGATTTGCACAATGATGGGAATCTTAGTGGTCAAAATTTTGGGTATGACATCATGGTTTTGAATGATGTTGGAATTCGTATAAGTCATGTTAACTTCCCGAATTCGGTGATCTTGGATCCATCAGAGATCCATCTGTTCCTGTAGAGCTGATTACACCATAGAACACCCTTGATTGTTTTTCGAGCAGATATCACACTGGTGATAGTTGTGAGATGATACATGACCATATCCACTCTGTCTGCAATGCATCTTGACCAGGTTGGTCCCCAATAAGAGTACATCGTGAATTTGATAGCTGTGCTTAAACTCTTCTTCTATCAAATTTACCACAGCTTTCTCGTGTTAAGGTAGCGGGTTCATGAGAACATTTGGATTTGTATCCTTGAAGGATAAGACCCCGCTTCTAATAAGCTTTTGTACATCGGATTTGAAGCTGAGACAGTTTTCTATGTTATGCCCTGGTCCTCCTTGATGGTAAGGGCAAATCTGATCTGCCTTGAACCAAAAAGGCAAATTTTCCGGTATCGCCAGAGGAGCCCTGGTTTGGACGTGCCCTTTGACCAGTAGTAGTGGAAATAGTACCGTGTACAACATTGGTATAGGGTCAAACCCTGGTGGTCGCGTTGTACGGTTGTTGTTGTACTGAGGATGAGCCTGTTGAAGAGGTTGTTGTGTCATTTGCTGATATTGTTGTTGATTCGTTTGGCTCTGAGCAACCTGAGGTTGATACGTTGGAACAGGCGCAAGGTTGATAGCAGGAGTTACAGCTGCTACTGGTTGGTACCGTCGCCTTTGCTTTCCGAGAGAGATATTGCCAATATATTGCTCTTTTTTCTTAGGGAGAGCACTACTGTATCTCTTGGTACTGCTTGATGGTCCAGAATCTTTAACCAAACGTCCATCTCGAACTTCTTCTTTAAGACGAACTCCCATGCCTACCATCTCAGTGAAGTCGCTGGGCGTATTGGCGACCATTCTGTCGTAGTAAAATGAGCCCAAGGTCTTTAAGAAGATCTTTGTCATCTCTTTTTCCTCAAGAGGTGGACAAATCTGAGCGGCAATTTCACGCCATCTCTGAGCATATTCCTTAAAGGTTTCCTTGTCCTTCTGCGACATGGCTCTAAGTTGATCTCTGTCCGGTGCCATGTCCAGGTTATACTTATATTGTTGAATGAAGGCAGCGCCAAGGTCTCTGAAAGTGACGATCTTAGTGCGGTTTAAACTCATATATCATTTGAGCGCAACACCGGTTAAACTATCTTAGAAATAATAGATCAGTAGCTGGTGGTTCTCGGTCTGAGTTGACATCCTCCGAGCGTACATCACCAAATGGCTTTGAGGGCAAGAGTTACCCTTGTACTTTTCAAATTCGGGCACCCTTGAATTTGTGCGGAACTTTCACATTGGGGACCAGACAAAGGTCTGCAGCATCCTTTTCGAATAGATCCTGACTGCGAATGGCTTCCAGTTCCTTATGCCTTTCTAGGAACTGTTCCTGGAACTCCTTCATTCTCTCGTCCATACTTTCATTTCCACCTGAAGGTATCTGGGAAATCTGTCCTTCCGGGACAGTGTGTACCACGGGTGGTGGTACAGTCATTACGGCAGTGACTCTTGGTACTTCCTGAAGTTTGTAACCTTCAGGAGTTGTTGTCATGCCCCTGGCATCTTCGCTTTCCCAAAGTTTGTAACCTTCAGGCCCAATGGCTCCTGCTACTGTTTCCGAACCTTCAGTGATCGGCAAAACATATCCTTCAGGGATATAGTTAATAGGCATGCCCCAGGGACGATCTTTAGGCATGGTATACCTAGGATCATACTTCTCCACTATGGGCGTCGATGTGATCTCTGAGGTCACAGTCCTTTGTATCTGAGCTTCTGCCAGAGCTTGCATGTCATTGTGAAGCTTTCTCAGATCTTCTTTCAGAGCGTCGAGTTCTTCTCTCAGCTCTCTATTCTCTTCCTCGAGATTTTCCATCCTTCTTTGTCGATTGGCCCGAGTATTGTACGAGTAATACATTTTGACTCTAGAATCGAGACACAAACGTGAGATTCGTAGGTAAGAAGAATGTGTTATGTGAGAATGATGAATGATATGCAATGATTATATTAATTATTTTCTGTTTAATCAAAATAAACTTCGACAATTGGATTGCAAATATCATACAATGGAAACCCCGTTTTATTGAATTCAAAGATTGCGAAATGGAAATACAGTAATTTACAAAGTGTTGTAAAAGGAAAAGTCTAAGCTAATGGATCCTGAGTCCTCTCTGGTGAGGGCTCCGGTGCTGGTTCTGGTACTTTCCTTTTCTTTGACCGGGGCTCTTGAGCCGTTGTCGGGTTGTCATTCCTTTGCCTGGTGAAAGGAGCGAGCAAATTCCTTTGGTCTTCTTGATTCTCTACAGCATGTTGCTCTAAAATCTCGATCAGAGCGTCCTTTTCTTTTAACAGTTGCTGCATTTTGTTACACTCCACGTTAAGGATGTGGTACTTGTTCTTCCAAGACCGCCTCTCCTGTTGAATTTTGTTGAGAGTAACCTGAATTTTTTCCGTATCAGACATAAAGTAAAGGAATGATTCCTAACTTCTTGACGAGGGTAAGGCATCCTCAGTTTGAGAGCTCTGGTTTGTACCCAGTGGAGATAAGGTTCCACAGAGACACAGTCTGGTTTTCCTAGAGACTCTCTTCCTTTCCTGTGAACATGTTTCCAGGCATGCACTATTTCTGTCTTTAGTGCCCTGTCATTTTCTCCTTCCTTGAAGAAAAGACCTTCTAGATGAACATTACGCGGGACATGTCTCATCGGGTATCCAAATTGATGACGAACTAAAACTGGATGATAATTGATTCTTCCTTTAGTTCCCATGAGGGGTACATTAGGGAAGTTTCCACAACGGTCAATGATTCTGATCCCGTCATAGATCCGATTGTACCAATCTATGTCAGAGTTGGTAAGAGCCATGATTCTCTGTGACCAACGTAGAGCACTCTTATGATCCCAAAAAGCGGCAGACTTAGGTAAACAGGAAGTGAACCATTTGTATAGCAGGGGTACACAACATGTGATCATTCCTCCGCTGTACAAATTCCTTAAGTGTACAGAATGATAAGCATCTGTGAGCAAGGTCGGTAAAGGGTTTCCAATCAGAAAAACCTTAATGGCATTGATATCAATGAAGTTATCGATGTTGGAAAAAAAATAATCCATAGATGAGAAAAACAAAGACGCTTTCGAAAGCAGTCACGTTTCCTATACTAGCAAAGTACAGAGCTTTCTTTACCAGAAACTTGGCTGGCAAACCTTGGATTCCACCATTAGTGGTCATGTGAGTCCTGAATTTTGACTCGTCCAAATAAATTGCTCTTGCAATGGTTTGATCCTTTGGAATTTCTTCCACTCCAAAAAAGGGAGCTTGATCAGTAATGGGTAAATTAGTCAGGGGAGAGTACTCCTCCAGCGTTGGTGCGAGCTGATAATCCGAGAATGTAAAATAGTTGATAGACCGGATCATAGAATTGAATGAGCGTAGCCAGGATTCCTTCAATTACATGGACCCTTAACAGAGACAGCAGTCCTCCGTACTTAGCTCTGAAAGCATCAGGGTTGGTGATCATCCTTGCCAACCCTCTCAAATCCTCTAATTTTGGAACCTTAAAGGTGTACTTGTGAGTCTTCCTTCTACCGAAGTCCATAACGCAATCTTTTTCTCTGACATTTGTAATCATTGTCTTAGTTTAATTTGAAAAAGAGAGACTAGAAGAGAAAATTTTTCTTTAGTTTAAAGTTTTTTAATGAAATAAATGCATGAATGCAGCACACAAAAACATAGAAAAAACATGGGTCAAAGGTTCGGTGTCATGAAGTCATGGCTCTACCCATCCCTAAAGGTTGTACTGGTGATTTTTTGTATCTGTCTCTCAAAATCATTGATTCCCCTTGGGATAACAACAGCAAGCTGGTTCACCCGAGCGAGCTATAGTATCTTAGAGTAATCTCAAATGAGGGTAGTATCACGTGACAACTATTTCTGATAGCTTTCGCACTACAAAATAGTAACAAGGTCTCAGCCTACTAAATCCTCAATTTCACGGACAACCACAATCGAACAATCAGCTTTCAACAACCGAAGTCGTATAGGCATTGAATCCGCAAAGGGTGTCTTCACTGATTCAATGGTCAACTAGGGTCTCTTATTTTGGAGTCACTCCCTGTAAGATTACCCGTCTAGTGCCATCACTTATCTTAGGTGTATACTCAATCTTTCCAGATGGGGCATCACCCGCAGTCCCATTAGCAGAAAAATAAACACAGATATCAATTAGGAAAAGCGATATATATATATATATATATTTATCCTAAAACTAACATCCTAGACCTCTTAAGAGCTATAACCTATAATCCTATACAGTCAATGACTCCACAGCAGAGTCGCCATTTTAATGTAGCGAGCGATTTTTGTCGGTGACGCGACCACCTTATCGCTGGGTTTTCCTCACCGTAATGAGGAGGAGGGGGTGCTACTTTCTGATTTCTTATTTATCCCATAAAGCTGAAAGGGAAAGGAAAGTTATCTAAAACTAACCTTGCACGCAAATGTTTAACTGAACAAACGCTTAAAAGAGATTGGGGGTCCGGGGTCAGGTTATACAATGTGGAGTTGTCAATTACCCATCCTATATGTGGTTTTCCACAGGATATTAGTTTTAAGTTTCGCTTTGTACTTGATAGTGTTTATCTGTTAATGGGTTGGGAAAGTTTCTTGGGAAGTATGAGTGAGTGAGTGAGTTTTTGTTGATGTTCGGGTTTTTCCCGATGTTTTTGGTAAGGTACTAGACTTAAGTTTTAGTGTGAAGGTACTGGACCTAGAGTTTTTGATTGGGATGCTCGCTAAGATTTCGCAATCTTATGCCTACGTATTCCCGTTTAAACGAAACAGGGAAATCAGAGCAATCGTAGTTCCTCCTATTCTAAGGGAGGAAAAAGATGTTTTGGTGTCTTGTTCGAAGCCCAAGATTGAAGCTATGAGGTTTTGACTGAGAGAAAATTTGTCATCTCTAAAGAGGGATTGTTGATTTTTTTGTGCCTTGATCAAAGCACAAGGTTGATGCTGAAAGGTTAATTGACTCCACTGGGGAGATCCTTATCCAAAGCCTAAGAGAAGGCTAGATAAGACCGACTCAACAAGAGAGTGTATATATTAGTGTCTTGTACAAAGCCCAAGATTGAGGCAAAATAAGAGACTGACTCTTTGGGGATATCATTACACAAAGCCTAAGAGGAGGCTAGAAGTTTGACTTTTCTGGGGAAAATGTTCTATCTGTCTTGTACAAAGCCCAAGATTGAGGCTAACAGGAATTTTGACTCCGCCGAGGAGGTCTGTATGTGTCTTGTACAAAGCCCAAGATTGAGGCTGAATGGTTTGACTCAATAAGAGAGTACTTTTATCTGTTCTGTATAAAGCCCAAGATTGTGGCTGAACAAGCTGGAGAAGTTATTCTACACAACTTGAGAGGAGGCTAGCTCCTGTTAGGGGAAATCTTTATACCAAGCCAGGAAAAAGATTGACTCAACAAGAGAGTATTTTTATCTGTCTTATACAAAGCCCGAGACTGAGGCTAAAAAGTTTGACTCAACAAGAGAGTCTGAAAAGGTGATTGACTCAATGAGAGAGTCTAAAGAGGTGATCGACCCAACAAGAGAGTCTGAAAGTTGATTGACTCAACAAGAGAGTCTGAAAGTTATTGACTCAACAAGAGAGTCTTGAGAAGTGATTGACTCAACAAGAGAGTCTGAAAAGGTTAGCTCCGCTGGGGAGAATCATTTGTACAAAGCCCAAGAGGAGGCTAACTTCACTGAGGAAGGATCATTATACAAAGCCTAAGAGGAGGATAGACTTTCTGCTGGGGACTATTGAGATCCTTGGGTAGGTCCAAGTGGGGAATCAACTCTTGCTGAGGATTACAGAAGAGTTGAGGTATCAGATGCCTTGAGGTTCTGATTCTAGTGGTGAACTGACCCTGGTTGGGGAACTCTCATGAGAGAGACTGGGTTTTAGATCTGCTGGAGATTGTTCCAGAGAGACCGGGGTTTCTTCCTATACTTGTGAGGAACTTGAGAATGTCTTTGAGACTCAAGGGGATTAGACTGTCCAAGTCTACTGGTGTGGAAGAGTTTTATTTTTTGTATGATGCCTAAGAGGAGGCACGGGCATTAAGGGATGAGAATCAACCCTAAAATGGCAGAAGTTTCGACACTGGAAAGACTGCTATAACAAAGGATGACTAAGTTCTGTCTTATACCTTTTAGAGGTCGTCAGGGTCCTTGTATTAAGCCCAAGAGAAGGCACGAGAACTTCTAAGAAGCCGGAGGGTCCTTGTACAAAGCCCAAGAGGAGGCGGGGATGCTTTTAGGAAGCCTGTGGGTCCCAAACCAAGAGAAGTTCAAGAAATGCAATTCACCAAGAAGAGATCATTTCATGAAAGTTTGAGATTTGAACAAACTCAAGAGATGCCATTCACCGAGAAAAGATCATCTCTGGGGAGTAGAGTTTCTTTCACAATTTCTAGGAGTGACAGTCTGAGAAAAGGTTCACGAGGAATACTGCCTTTCTCTTTGTTCCATATTGTTTAACCCCAAGAGAAGGGAAGACTGTATCTGGAATCCTATGGGGGATCTAGTTTTGTTTGTTATTCAAGAGTGACCAACAGGGCTTTACCTAGTTCTAGACCTAGTTGTCGGGAAAAACTCTAAATAACTATACTAGTATATATACAGTTGATATATGACGAGTACTTAAAAAGGGTATGAAAGAAGACTAACCATGTGCAGCTTCCCACAATACAGTTATATATATTTGACATGTATTTAAAAGAATGAAAGAAGACTAACCATGCGCAGCTTCCCACAATACAGTAATATATATAAAAGTCGGTAAAAGAAAGCAGATAAAAACTTACAGGTGAGCAAGCTTCCATGATGTATTGTTAGTTGTTCAAAGAAATTAAAGAAAGTTTTGAACAATATATATATTGAATCTAAATCAAAAAGGGAATTGTTTTGAAAAGATTGTTGGGGCTTACAACTCAAGGAGAGGCCCAAGGTTTAACAGTGATCGCACCATTGTTTTGAATATCGTATCGGGACTTATACAACGACTGAGGCCCAAAGATAATTTTGGTTAAAAGGGATTGGGTCTTACACTCTATTAGAGGCCCAAAGAGTTTAAAAATGAATAAAGATGGGCCTTATAGCTCAAGGAGAGGCCCAGCTAGTTTTGTTAAAGGCGACGATTGCGCCAAACTTTTGAAAATATACAGAGGGACTTATACAATGTGTGAGGCCCAAAATTGTTTATTTACAAAGGGATGGGACTTACACTCTATCAAGAGGCCCATGAGTGTTTGAAAAAGATTGATGAGGGTGATAATGATCAAAACCCTAATTTTGTTAAAAAAATGGAATTAATTTTGTTTAAAAATTAATAAAAATTATTGAAACTATGTGAAAAATGAGTGGTGATCTTGGATCAATGTTTCAAAAATCATGTTTTTATCCACAAAATGATTGAAAACCATTAAAATTTGGAAAATCAAGAGAAAGAAAATATTTTAAATGTCAAAAAACAAATAAAAATTAATTCTTTGCAAAAATATCAAATATATGAAATAAATAATATTTTTGGGAAATTTTTGTTAAATAAAATATTTTAACATTTTTGTAAATTATTAAAAAAAGAATCAACTCAAAATCATTAAAATTCAGGGAGAAATTAATTTTTGAATAAATTAAATAAAATCATAAAAATTCAAAAATTCAAATATTTGAAAAAGGGCGCCAAGAACATCTTGGTCTTGCCCGCGTGCTCTGTTTTGCCCAGATTTGCGTTTTCTCATCAATCTCACTGAACACTTGATGAAATCACATAATCCACATATCAATCTGCTCGTTTGGCAACTCACGATCATGTCTATGGTCTTTAATTTCATTTATTTTAAGCCTGGAATAAGAAATCAAAGCAAAACCTCAAGAACCCTAAATTGTGTATGAAGGCTGAGAAATTTGATACATGATTCAGACAAAGCAATTAATAGAGGGGAAACATTCTATGCATGATTATGAACATTTGGCAAAAGTATTGTGCGGGGAAATATGCATGAATCATGAGATGGCCAAGTAGAGGCTTACCTCTTGCAGCTGGTGATCGAGTTCTAGGTTGGAGGTGTTGCAGCTTGGTTCCAATGATGTGGACAGTTTCCTCAGGTGCTATGGAGTGTGTCTGAATGCTTGGAGTGGATTGAATTGAGCTGGAACTTGATTTGGCACCTCAATTGCAAATCTGTCAAAGGCTTGTGCAGATGGCTGGTGATTTTGAGAATCTGGTGTTCCAGATGTTGTTTAAGTGGTTGGATCACTTCTATATGATGTTTATGAGGTGTGTGTGTGATTGGTTTGGTTAGAATTGTTCCCAAACTCAAAACCCGATACTGACTTGCTTTAGAAGGCAAATTTGGAAGTGAAAGTGTGATTTTGAGGAAAACATCAGTTTGGGTGCTTTGGTGTACTCAAACTGATCACAAATGAGCTCTATTTATAGTAGAGCAAGTTTGTTTTGCAAGGAATAGGGAATGGCAACTGCAGCAGGCCTTTGGCCAATTGGATCACTTTGGAATCTCAAGTCTCCTCTAGCCATTGACTAGAGGTTAGAGCACAGGCCTATGGTTCTTTGATTCAAGGATAAGGCTTGACTGAAGTGTTCATCTTTGCTCTGATACATGCCACCTCTAAGCATCCATTGAATGCTTGAAAACAAAATTGAATTCTTAGCACATTTTAGCCTTTTTAGGGATGACAAGCCTAATGTAGATTCTTGGACTTTGGTGGCTTGAGGATCAGATCATTCCCTTCTTGTTTTTATCCTCAAATGTGTCCAAAATGATGACAAGGCTTGGAGTTGCACAATTTGATCAAATCAAGCCATAATGCACAAATCTGCCTTGTAGGACAGTTTGCATCAAGGCATATTGCAGTCATCATAACTCTTAACTCAGATGGAATTTGATGAAGTTCTTGGAGATTTTGGAAAGCTGGTATATCCTATTTCATCATGATGTCTAACTTTGGTTTTGAGTCAACCTGAATTACAATGAAAAATGCCTCTACTTTTGGGAAAAAATAAGGCAGATTCTGACTTAGTGAAAATTTCACTAAGTGTTGGAAAAATGCCACTTTTGTGTTTTCAGCCATTTTGATCATTCCATAACTTAAAATCCACGAGGAATTGGAATAAGCTGTAGTTGACACTTTTAAAGTATACCATGAGATTTACAAATCCAGCTTTGGATCATCCAAAATGGTTGCTTGGATCTCAAGTTATGATCCTTGGAAGTTGGTGCCCTAGCCACTTTGTTCCATAACTTAGAAAAATTCTAAGTTTTTATGGTTACCCCTTTTACAAGTTATCTCACTTTCTTTGATTTTTCTTGATGAGTGATGATTCCAATCACACATTATCATTGTTTTATGGTCAAGGAACCATAATTGTGGAAAATCTCAAAAAGTCAAACTTGACTTTTGTGCACAGTTGACTTTTTATCAGATGAATTCCAAACTGTGCGATCCTTGGTGAAATCAAGTTCCTGACCTAAATCAAACCTAATGGCTATGTTCCATAGGTGCTATAGGGTGTATTGAATCATGTCCCAAGGTTTGGGAACATGTCCTGGTCAAAAGTCAAAGGTACAGTTGACTTTTCCCTCGAAACCCTAATTGTGGTCCAGATGAAATTGAAACTTGTGAATCAAGCTTCTTGGATCAATCCATTATTGCAAATGGATCAATGTAGTGTGTTAGAGACCCTCAAATCATGTCTTGAGGTCTTGGCTCATGTTTTGTCCCAAAAGTCAACTTAGGGGTGAATTAGGTCAAGAAACCCTAATTCCTGATTTTTAGATAAATGCATCTTCTGAGGTTAAATTGGCTTGATGATTGGGTCCATGAGGTACCTTGGAGTATCTTAGGTTATGCTTTGAAGCATTGGCTCATGCCCAGAGGAAAATTTCCATCTGGAGACCCCGGTCGACCAAAACCCTAATTTGGTGACACTGGCGATCTTGAGGCTTAATCCACTTGGAATGTTGCAACCTTGTGCTTGATTCTTGATGTGGGAGTCCTCTTGATCCTTTGTGGATGTTTGAGAGGCTAGACAAGTGGAAGATCATGTCATTTCTTGATTGATCATTTGTCTAAGTGCTCTGAGAGGGCATGAAACCCTAATTCTTGATTGTAGAGGATGCCTAACAATTCCTGAGGAGATTGATGAGGCATGAAAGTACATCCATATTGTGATGATGATTTACACAATGATGAGAAATCTTAGTGGTCAAAATTTGGGGTATGACAATTTCTTCTCATTTTTTTCTCTTTATTATTATTTTGTTTAGTTTTATAACGTAATTTAGTTAATTATTATTTTTAATTAAAAAATTTTGATTTGCAATTTTCTAGTCAAATGGATTAATTTGGGAAACTGGTTTTTTGTCGTGTGGGTTAATTTATTTCTTAGAAAGTAATGAATTTATTTCAATATTATTATATATTAAAATATTTAGTTTTCCATTATATATTTATGTGGGTTATCTTTTTAGATAGCAATAAATTTATTTACTTATTGTTATTTATTAAAATTACGTGGCTTGCTATTTTTTTTTATTTGAAAATGTGGAGTTAGTTTTTATTATTATTATTAGATGGGGTTAGATGGCTATTTAATTTTTTATTTTATTAATTTTAATTATTTTTATTAATTTTTTGGGTAGCAAATTTATTTACTTACTATTATTTACCAAAAATATTTGTCTTGCTATTTAGAAAGTTAAAAATATTTGGCTTGCTATTTTTAGCTATTTTAAAAGAGACGATTTGGTTTTTATTTATTATTTTATGGTAGATAGCAATAAATTTAATTAATTAATAATATTATTTATTATAAGTTTTGATTGGATATTTTTATTTGTCTAATTACTATTATTTATTAATGTTTTGTATATGGCTATAAATTTTTTATTTGTTATTTTTTAGCCAAACACTTGAATTAGGATTTTGTTTGAAAGCTGATCGTACCTGATCAGAAAGGATGATAGTGGCCAACAACATCGTGAGATCAGCAATTTCGGTGGTAATGAGACGGTCGGGGGAGGGGGGAGGGGGTGTACCTGCAAGATACTCCAATGCCAAAGTCAGGGAAAGGAGTGAGCAAGTACGGAAAGCAAAAAATGAGTTAGAGAATATTGCGTAACCTGACCCTCTCAAATGAGAGGGTATTTATAGGATTGCCAGTCTCAATCCAGGCAACTGCCAGGGCTTACGTGGCGTAGGGAAGACCAGCACGTGGTTTTCGCCCTGGGGTAACGGTCCCGAGATCTCCGGAAGATGGGCAGACCGATTCCTTCGGAGGTGGGAGGTTACAAGATGACGTGTCCTTGCGGGGAGGAGCACGCGGAGGTCGAGGAGAAATGTGCTCCACAAGACTCACAGCCTCTGCTTGACTATGTCTGTTCAACGTGCCTGACACTGGTGTAGGTTGGCACGTGCTCGACACTGGACAAGTGTGGGCCTTGTTGGGCCACCTCAGATCATTGGGTTGGGCCTGCCCGACTGGTGGGCAGGCGCTGGCCCAGTCCAGAACAGAGCCCCCTAAGTCGTTGCTCCGAAGTGTCAGAGTAATGACTTAAGGGTCAGCCCCACATCGGGGACAGAACGGCGTGCTCGAAAGATCAGGTTGAAGGTAGTTGTCTGACACCTATAGGTAATCCTCTGTCGGGGAAACTCGTTAAACGGGGCGATGTCCCCGCGATAGCGAGCATATGACAACGGAAGGACCGCGAGCAGAGGATGCAAGGCGGGCAGGAATTTTGAAGTCTGCTCGGATTTCACATGTCGCTGTTGGTCGTCGTTGCGGAGAGATGATAGGTTGTGGATTCGAGCACCGAAGCAAATGAAAGGACATACGCGGAAATCTGTGTGCCACGTGTCACTCGTCATGATTACCTAGGGCGGCTAGGCTATGTCTAGGGTACTCGAGTGCCTAGGGGTGCCTCGAGTCCCGTGAAGGGCTTATAAAAAGGGGATCAGTCTGTGCCATTTGCACGTTTCTCTCTTCTTCGCTCCCTCTTTTCGCTCCAAGTCTCTCCCGTCTCCTTTTTGCTTCTGTCGCCGTCTCGTCATCGTAATGCTGTACCGGAACTCGTCACCACCGTTACAAGTAAGCATTTCTCCATTTCTTTGCATTTTACGTTTTCTACGGTGGTTCTCCGGTGAACTGATGAAGTTCTCCAGACTCACAAGGGTCTCCGAAGAGACAGAGGACCATCGAGCAGACCCACGTCGATCTCACTGAGAGCCCTCCTCGTGACGGATTTGTGTTTCCACCCTGTCATCTGAGGCCTAACGTCTTCTTGGGGGCCAACTCCCCGACCGTGCCTGGTTTCGAGGTCCAGGCCATCTTGAGAGCTGACCGGGTTTCGAGGAGAAAAAACCCGGTGGAGGATATGGCCGCGATGATGCGGGTTTGTGCCACTGCGCTGGTCCTGAACGACGAAACCTGTCTGTCGTCGGAGCTGACAAAACTGCAGAACAATTTCAAATCAGTTGAAGCTGAAATAGAGAAGGTGAGCAAAGACCTTGCGGAGTGCAAGAAGCAGAACGAGGCCCAGGTCGAGCTTCAGAAACAGCTGGAAGGGAAACTGGAGAAAGCCGCTGGGGAGAGGAAAAACCTCCTGGCGAGAATCGCCGAGCTGGAGCAGGCTGTCCGACCTGCCGAGGAAGAGACTGAGGACGAAAAGCTGTTGACCTCCTGAGCTAAGCTGATTTCCAAACTCCGGTTGACTGAGCAAGATGTTCTTCAGTCTGTCGAGTTTGGTTTTAAAAAAGCCTTGAAGCAGCTCCAGGTGCTGAACCCTGACCTTATCACCGAGGGGACTGGCCCTTATCACGATGTCGTCGACGGTCAGATTGTCCCCTCGACGTCCGAGGAGGAAGACGGTGAGACTGCGGAGGAAGGACAGCCCGGAGGGGACGTGGATGCTTAGATTTTCTCTGTTTAGCTTGCTTGGCCT
Source organism: Lathyrus tuberosus (assembly GCA_022829125.1). Classification (NCBI taxonomy): domain Eukaryota; kingdom Viridiplantae; phylum Streptophyta; class Magnoliopsida; order Fabales; family Fabaceae; genus Lathyrus; species Lathyrus tuberosus. Next base: position 853,223 of record JALAZF010000441.1, read on the forward strand.
GCGCGCCACTTGTCTTTTGACTTTGTTCGGTTTGGCCTGCGCGCCGTGAATTTTGTAATTGCCTGACCTGCGTGCCAGGGGCCTTAAGACATATTTGTAATATTTGCACAATGGGCTTATGCCCGGCTTAATGCTTTGACTTTTGCTTATTTGTGTGTGTGATGCTTGTATGCTTGATATACTTATTATTTTTGTCTAAGTAATTCAGTAATTTGGGGGCTTGCTCAACTTCGTTGATCCTCGATAGTGTAGGGAACTGGTCGAGTGGTCGGAGTTGTATTCCGACTTTTGACGAGGCTAAGAGCTCGGTCGAGGTCTTAGCTTCGTGGCGTGAACTTCCCATCACAAGCTAGGTGTTCTGCCTGATTGGTACGGCGACGACGGAGCTCGGTCGAGGTATCCTCGTCGGATCAAGGGTCCTCGCGCACACATAACACGGCCCTTGATCTTCTCGTTTCATGAAAGGGAGTCGCGCTTGTATCTTAGTGCGTCCCCGTAGTCGCGGCGTGGTTGTGTCGCGGGTAGTGCTTAACTGTAGTATTGTTTAAGCTTCTCAGTGTTCCATGGTGGAGCAAGTTCCTCCCCGTGTAGATTTTCGAGGTAGTAGGCTCTTGTCCCCATTTTCACGCGGACGCGGTAGGGGCCCTCCCAGTTCGCGGTGAGCTTTCCTTCTCGCAAATCTTTCTGGTTCCTTCGTAGGATGAGGGTGTCTACCTGAAAATCATGTTTAATAACTCTATTGTTATAACGTAGAGTTATTTTCTGCTTAAGTGAGGCTTCTTGGAGGGACACGCCCGACCTTATCTCCTCGACAAAGTCGAGCTTCTCCCTGAGGGCCGCATGGTTCGTCTCCCCATCGAGGGGAGACTCTGTTCTCCTCGAGGGTTCCCTTATTTCCACAGGGATCACCGCTTCTGTTCCGTAAGTCAAGAAGGGAGTCTCCCCGATCGTGGAATGCAGGGTCGTTCGGTAGGCCTAGAGGACGTTGTGTAGCTCCTCGACCCACCTTTTCTTGGCGTCGCCTAGTCGGCGTTTCAGTCCTCATAGGATTACTATGTTCGCCACTTCAGCTTGCTCGTTTGTTTGAGGGTGTTCGACCGACGTGAAGTGCTGCTTCGTGCTTAGCTTGGTGACGAAGTCTTGGAAATTCTTGTCGGTGAACTGTTTCCCGTTGTCGGTGACAATCGCTTGGGGCACGCCGAACCGGGTGAGTATGTTCCTCTTATAGAACCGTAGTATGTTGTGAGCCGTGATTTTGGCCAGGGCTTCAGCCTCAATCCACTTCATGAAATAATCCACGCTGACGATCAGATACTTGTTTTGGTATGAGCCCACGACGAAGGGCCCGAGGATATCCATTCCCCACCACACAAACGGTCATGGGGACGTCAGTGTTTCGAGCTCGTTGGGCGGGGCCAGGTGCATGTCCCCGTGTCGTTGGAATCTGTCGCACTTCTTGACGTGCTCCTTGGCGTCCTGTTTCATGGTGGGCCAGTAGTACACTACTCACAATGCCTTGCGAGCTAAGGACCGCCCGCCGATGTGTTGTGCTTTGATCCCCTCGTGGATCTTCTGGAGTATACCGGGGACCTTGGTCTCTTCGACGCACCTGAGGAGGGGGATCGAAAAGCCACATCGGTATAGTTTGTCTTCGACAATTGTGTATGAGCACGCACGTTGCTTAACCACTCCAGCTTCCTTGGGATCGTCGGGCAGCTTGCCAGTGGTGAGATACTCGTATACCAGGGTCATCCAACAGTTGCTGTCCCCGATGGCGTTCACGTCCGTTGCGGGGACGGGTTTATCGATGCTTGGGCGCGAAAGTACTTCTTGTATAACAAATTTGTTCCCGCCCTTCTTTTTCGTGCTCGCCAGTTTGGACAAGACATCTGCTCGAGTGTTGTGCTCGCGTGGGATGTGGGTTACTTCTGCTGAGGTGAAGTTCTTCATCTTTTCCTTCACCAGGGTCAGGTATTCGATGAGGCTGTCGTTCTTGGCTTGGTACTCTCCTCGGACCTGAGAGGCTACGAGTTGAGAGTCGGTGAAAATTTTGACTTCTTTGGCGCCGAGGTCCTCAACCAACCGTAGCCCGACGAGGAAAGCCTCGTAGTCAGCCTGGTTGTTCGATGTCGGGAAGGACAATTTGAGGGAGACTTCGATCAGGATGCCTTCTTTATTTTCGAGGATGATGCCTGCCCCGCTTCCTTTTGAGCTGGATGCCCCATCGACATAGATCGTCCACTTTTGGGATTCGTTGGTCGAAGGTGCCGGAAGGGTCATTTCTGCCACGAAGTCGGCCAGTACCTGAGCCTTCAGGGCATTTCTTCCTTCATATTGAATGTCGAACTCGGCAAGTTCGAGCGACCATCGGAGCATCCTCCCCGCCATGTCTGGTCGACTGAGGAGTTGTCTTATGGGCTGCTTGGTCCTTACCACCACCGTGTGGGCCAAGAAGTAGTGACGTAATCTTCTGGCCGCGGTGACGAGGGCCATGGCAACTTTCTCGATCTGCTGATACCTGAGCTCGGGGCCTTAGAGGGCCTTGCTGGTGAAGTAGATCGGTTTCTGCCCGTCGGGGGTTTCTCGGATAAGAACTGCGCTGACTGCTTTGCTCGTGATGACGAGGTACAGGAACAACATCTCCCCGTTCTCTGGTCGGGAGAGAACCAGGGTTGTTAAAGGACTTGCTTGAGGTGGAGAAGCGCTTGCTCGCATTCCTCAGTCCATTCGAATGTTATTTTCTATCGTAGAAGCTTGAAAAATGGGAGTGCGTACTGTGCAGATTTGGCGGCGAAGCAGGAAAGCGCGGTCAGCATCCTGTTTAGCAATCGATTCCTCGCTCTGTGAGATAGAAACCGAGGAACTTACCCGCCCGAACGCCGAAGGTGCATTTGTTGGGTTTGAACCTCATCCTGCATCTCCTCGCCGTGTCGAGGACTTTCTTGAGATGGGCAGCATCGTCGACTTCTTCTGTGGATTTGACTATCATGTCGTCCGTGTAGACCTCGAGCATGTCGCCGATCTCTCCCCGGAAGACTTTGTTCATCATCCGTTGGTAGGTCGCACCGACATTCTTCAGGCCGAAGGGCATTACGTTGTAGTAGTAATTGCCCGACTCAGTCATGAAGGCAGTGTGCTGCTTGTCGGCCTTACCCATGGGGATTGGTTGTACCCCGAGTAGGCGTCCATGAAGGATAATAGTTTGAAACCTGCAGAATTGTCGACCAGCTGGTCGATGTTAGGCAAAGGATAAGAGTCTTTCGGGCATGCCTGGTTAAGGTTGGTATAGTCAACACACATCTTCCATTTTCCATTATTCTTTTTGACAAGTACAACGTTGGACAACCAGGTTGTGTACCTGGCCTCCGAAATGAAATTTGCCTCTAAGAGATCTTTTACAGCTTTTTCGGCAGCCTCCGTTTTTTCGGGAGACTGCCTACGCCTACATTGCACTATGGCCCTAGCGGCCGGATTAACGGTGAGCTGATGGCAGGCCACCTCTGGGTCGAGGCCAGGCATCTCGGATGCGCTCCATGCAAACAAATCAGTGTTCTCCCTGAGGCATGCCTTCAGCTGCTTCTTCGCCAGGTCGAGGAGTCTGGTGCCAATCTTCACGCTCCAGTCTGGATCGTCCCCAAGGGCGACTCGAAGTCTCCGTCTGGGATGGGGCGCGTTGGTTGGAGAGGCTGCCCGTTGCCTCCAGTTAAGAGGTTGTGGTCAGCTGCTCTGCCTTCTTCCTGCTCGTCGGGGAACCTCCTGTCGAGGTCGACCGCGTTGACGCGCGGGAGCGGGTTCTGTACTGCGTCCGGGGATGACTTCGCTCCAGTCTTGGGTTTGGTTTTGATGGAACCCAGACCCTTGGTCGCGGCGTCGAAGCACCTCCTGTCCGCTTCAATGTCCCCGTGCATAGTGACGACCCGGCCCCTGGTCGTGTAGTACTTCATCTTCAGATGGACTGTCGATGGTACTGTTGTGAGTTCGGCCAGAGTGGTCCTCCCCAGGATGCAGTTGTAGAGGGACAGATATTCGACCACTAAGACGTAGGTCTTGACTTATCGGGCAGTGTCCTCGCTCCCGAAAGTGACCATTAGTTCAACATAGCCCCATGGTCTGGTGGTGGTGCCGTTGAACCATTATAGATTCGAGCCCACGTAAGGGGTCAGATGTTTCTCGTCGAGCTGTAGGGTCTCGAAGAGGTGGGCGTACATGATGTCCACCGAGCTCCCCTGGTCGACCAGGATCCTGCGGACGTCGAAATTAGCCATCTATTCCCGGATCAAGAGGGGGATGGTGGCGTTGGGCGCTCCGCCTGGCAGCTCCTCAAGGTAGAAGGTGATGGGGTTTGATATCCCTTACATCTTCTTGAAAGTGGTGGTCTTCGCCGATGTCGCGGACTCCAGCTCGTCAAATATCCGCTTGATCGATCCGATTGAGACCTTCTCGAAGCCTCTGTCGGATATGACCATCGTCGTGGGGAAGTTCTCCCTGTGTTGCAGGCAGTGACGGGGTCTTCGGGGGGGGAAGTTCGGCCATATACTGCACACTGCCTCGAGGTCCTCGATTCCCTCGGGGACGAAAAAGTCCTCGGGTCGAGTGACGCTGAGGGTGACTTGCAGTCAGTTTTCCCCGGAAGGAGGTGTCGTCTCCTCGACGCTTTGAGTGTCTCAGGCATCTGACCGAGGAGCATCGTTCCTCTTGGCGTACTGCTTTAGATGCCCTTCCTTGACCAGGATCTTAATTACATCCTTGAGGTGGATGCAATCTTCTGTGATATGTCCATGACTTCGGTGGAACCTGCAGTACTTGGACTTGTCCGTGTATGGTTTGGGGGGTGTCGGCTTTGGGAAGCGGACACTTCCTTTTTGAAATTCCGAGTTGGCGCACTCGGAGAGGATTCGCTCGCGAGGAGCATTGAGTGGTGTGTACTCCGTAAACCAGCCAGGAGGACCCCTCAGTTCGCGAGAGTCCTGTGGATGGCCTTCGCGTCTTTTCTCTCCTCCACGCCGAGGGGGAGGAGAGCCTTCATCTCTTTGGCCGTGGAGGCCATCCCGACGTCTTGAGTCGAGGGCGATTTGGGTGGCCTCCGACTCTTCGAACTCGATGTACGATTGAGCTCGGTGGAGGGGGTCTTCCAAGTTGCAGGGTCTATGGATGCCCACAGACTTGGCGAACTCGATCCCGATACATAGTCCCCGCACGATCAGGAACTTCTTCATGACGTCGGTTGTGTGGATCTCGACAGCTTCTCGGTTGAATCTCTCAATGTAGTCTCTGAGAGATTCATTCTCCCTTGGAAGATGCCTTCCAGTGAGGCTACCATCTTCGGATGTCGCCGAAACGCAGTGAAGTGTTTGGAGAAACGTCCCTTCATTGCTTCCAGGACGTGATGGATTCAGGCGCGAGGCTTTTGTACTAAGTCATGGCCCCTTTCCAAATAGTGGTTGGGAAGAGCCTGTACTTAATAGCTCCCTGGACATTCCTATAGCCGAGCATGGCTTCAAAGCTCTCTGCGTGATCGTCGGGGTCAACTGTGCCGTCGTAGGTCACCAGGGGTGGAGGTTTCTCCATGCCTACGGGGATAGGGTGTCCATAATCTCCCTGAACAGAGGGGTCCTCTGGTTGTCCTCATCACTTCATACTGGTGACCGTGATGGAGAGCGATGGCCTCGACCAGGTCCATGTCGTCGGGGAGAGCTCCTAGAACGGCTCTTCGGCTTTTCGCCATCAGCGTTGCTCCTCTTCTTGGTCGGGGAACGACGTGGCTCCTTCGGAGGAGGAGAGCGAGGGCGTTTCTGGGCGACCACAGGCTGGGTTCGTTCCAGGCGCGGGCGGCGGCCCGCAAGTTGCGGGGAGATGCTGCGAGAGTTCGCCGAGGGTGTCCTTCACGGGGAAGGAGAATGGCACGGGAATAGCGTTTTGGTCGCCCCCTCTCAAGTGTTTCGATCCTGAGATTCTGTTGGGCGATCAGTTGGTTGGTCTGGTTGACCAAGGCGAATAGGGCCACCGTGCCTAGATCGGCGTTTGGTGGTGCAACGACTGGCTGGTAGACAACTGGCGGGTTGTCCTGTTGGGCGGCGTCATATGCCGCATCATCGGAGAAAGGGGAGACAGTCTGCCCGTCCCTTACGTTCCCTTCTTTGACGTGGATGGTCGCGTTGTCCTCGTGGTGGCCTCCGTTGACGAGCTGCGTGAAGGTGGTGTCCGGAGTCTTGTTCCTAGGCTGGGTGCTGGCCATGGTCGTTAAGAAAAGTAGAAGATGCTTTGGTTTTACGATGAGGAAAATGGGGAAGCAAGTGTTCCCACAGACGGCACCACCGATCGTACCTGATCAGAAAGGATGACAGTGGCCAGCAACGTCGTGAGATCAGCAACTCCGGTGGTGATGAGACGGCGGGGGGAGGGGGTGTACCTGCAAGGTACTCTGATGCCAAAGTCAGGGAAATGAGTGAGCAAGTACGGAAAGCAAAGAGCGAGTTAAAGAATATTGCGTAACCTGATCCTCTCAAATGAGAGGGTATTTATAGGATGCCCCCAGCGCGGGCCAAACGGTCACCTACACTGGGCTGGATTGCCAGGCCCAATCCAGGCAACTGCCAGGGCTTACATGGCGTAGGGAAGACCAGCACGTGGTCTTCGCCCTGGGGTAACGGTCCCGAGATCTCCGGAAGGTGGGCAGACCGATTCCTTTAGAGGTGGGAGGTTACAAGATGACGTGTCCTCGCGGGGAGGAGCACGCGGAGGTCGAGGAGAGACGTGTTCCATAAGACTCACAGCCTCTGCTTGACTATGTCTCTTCAACGTGCCCGACACTGGTGTAAGTTGGCACGTGCTCGACACTGGACAAGTGTGGGCCTTGTTGGGCCACCTCAGATCATTGGGTTGGGCCTGCCCGACTGGTGGGTAGACGCTGGCCCAGTCCAGAACAAAAGCTATAAATTTAATTATTATTATTATTATTATTATAATAATAATAATAATAATTATTATTATTATTATTATTATTAGTATTATTACTATTGTTCTAGCCAAAATGGTTAAATACACCAAAAGTGCTAATTTCCCTTGTCCTGGACAAGAAGAACTATGCTGTCTATATTGTGAGGGATATTTGGGGATATGAGAGCTACACTTGTGCTGTGTATTGTCTCAAGATGATTGTGTCTTCCTTAACCCTTATGTGGGAGCCCCTTTTATAGTCTTCCTTTAAGATATGTCATTAAGAGAAGTCTCTTGGCATTCTGATGTTACATGACCATCATTGTTGTAACTCCCCTTCATGAATATAGGCTTTGAAGCTCTGGTAACTTCCGTATTAATGCTTCGCCACCGTTACAACTGTTGGTATGTCGAGTGAGCTCATGTCTGGCGTAAGTACCGGGTTGATGAGGTCTGTACTCGACTTCGTAGGAGCTCGGCTGATGAGAGTCGGGTTATGTGACCGGTCCGGGTAATAGAAGATACTTACCTAGCTCTTTGTATTGCTCGACCCTTCTTGGTATCGTAGTCTAGTTCATACTTAATCTTGGCTGACTACGCAACTCAGATTCAAATATATTTGGCATGTACATAAGCCCTCCGAGTATTATATCCGTTTACAAGGGTACAGTACTCGGCAGTAACATGAGCCCGAATATATTTGACTGATGTCATGCTATAGGTCGACTTTTCTTCTTAGGTCCTTACATGTCAAACAAAACCTTCGAACGGCCGTGTCCCCTAATCTTTCCTAGCATTATGATGACTTTAATGCGTCATGAGTGGCTATTCTCTAGCTATTTTTGAACGTTGGGCTCCTATTAAAGTCATTTTTCTCTTCCCTTTACTCATACGCTCTTATTCTCCTTTAAACAAGTCTGTTTCAACTTCAAGCGTTCTCTTCATTTTAGGTATTTTTTCTTTCGCTCTTGATTTTCCTCTATATTTCTTTAGTAGAAATGGTAGTCCTTAGGGAATGTGATAATGAGGGTAAGGTCATCCATAAGAGTGATGAGGAGAGGAAAAGATTATGGAAAGAAAACATGCAAGAGATGAGGGGTTCTTTAGGGGTAAAAGAGTATATGCGAGTCATGGACAAATTTTATAATGATGTTCTCACTTCTGAAAGTGACTTTCACTCTGACTCTTCAGGTTCTGTAGAAATTCTAATGGAGACTGCTGCTCCCTTTGATTATGAGGTTATGAATCATAAGAATAGTACTGCTGATGACATGGATATTGCCAAAATCTGATCCATGAGGATTATATCCTCTACTGGTTCTGAGAATGATGTTATTTTGGAACCATGTGGCCCAAAGGAAAGAGTGTGTATACTTCGGCCAAAAGATGTTTCCGAAGATTTTTTCTACTTCTATCCTAGTATTTTGGAAGATTTCAACATCTGTATCCCTTTTTCCAACTTCAAGGTTGACGTGTTGAAGACCGTCAATATAGCACCTTCCCAACTTCGTCCTAACACTTGGGGATTTATAAAGGCTTTTGAGAGGGTTTGTGAGGTTTTGAACATTGTTCAAACCATATGCTTGTTCTTCTCCTTCTTCGAGGTAAAAGGAGTTAATAACAGAAGTTGGGTTCAAATAAGTGGAATTCCTAGCCAAAGCTTTCTTCAGGCTTATACCTCAAATTATAATAATTATAAAGATCGTTTCTTGAGGGTCCGATGTGGGCCGAGATGTTCGCAGGTGTTACACGCCTTAGATGGACATTCACACTTTCCTCACTATTGGACCAAAGATCCTTTATCGGTTACTGGTTTTAACTATGACAAACTGAATGGCTTGGAACTCCAATCCTTGGCCATTCTTGACTCATTCCGTATGATGAGGATCAAATAATTGTTGCCCTTAGATGACGACCGACTTTTTGCCTTTCTGGGTAATCATCATCTTTTGCTTTAAATATTTCTCGTCTTCATTTTATTCTAACCTTATATTGCTTTCTTGTAGACAAGATGACTAATCTGATTGTAGCCGAGCAAAAGAGATTGATGTAGGCAGCTTGGGAAGCCCGGAGAGGGGCTGGGGGTACGTCTGCATCCAAATCTGATATAAGTGGGTTAGAGGTCTAAGCACCAAAATGATCCAGGGGGACGAGTACTAAAGGCGCCCCGAGTAAAGGTGAGCCCTAACCTCTTGTTCTTCCTGCTTAAGATGAGATCTCTCAAGGTGATCCAAAGAAGCTGAAGGTTCTAATGAATGAAGATATCCATCAAGCCGAAATGGAGATCAAATCCCTCATGCGAGGCCATGGGGGAAATTTTGCGTCTAGGGAATTCAAGTTTTGGTTTAATGACTTTGATGGCTTCAGATTTCTGCGTGATCACTGTCGTAACCCAAAATTTGACCTCCCTCTTTTGCCTTTTGCATGAGCATAAGCATTCGCATCACTGGCATACGCATTCGCAATTTTCCTCTAGTGATTTTGTTGCAGGAATATTCGGGTTTTCCAAGCCCGATTAATCGCATCCTCACAAGGTCATCACATCATCGAGACGAGCACAAAATAAAGGTTTCCATGCCTATTCATCAATGCAAGAGGTCGAAAATCGGAACCATGGTCATAGCACCTTTTCAAAGCAAAATTGGACAAGTTTTTGAATGGTTGATCGGTTAACCATTTGGGTTAATCGATTAACACCCTTTCACAGCGCCAAATTCAGCTTTTTAACAGCTGTTAATTGGTTAACCTGTTGGTTAATCGATTAACACCTGCTATTTCAGCAAAAATTCAACATTTCCATCATATTTCAGCAACTCTCTCCACACTCTTTTGGTTTATTCTATTCTAGCATTGTGTGGAACATTCTAGACAGTTCAAGACCATTCAAGACATTTCCCTTACATTTATTCTATGCATCACTTCAAATCAAGTGCACCATGTTCCTTGTTTTCCAAGCAATGTGGATCTTTGGATGTTGGAGTTCACCTTGAGATTGTTACCGAGTTGGTTCTAACTAACCGAGTTAACTGCCTTGACTCGGTGAGTCAAGTCCAACTAACTCCTAGCCTAGTTCCAAATCCTAAAGCTAATTCCAAACCAAACTCCAAACCTCTCATACTCCAAACCTAAAATCTATATAAACTCACCTTCACTCACTTTTCAAGCTCTCAACCATTATCTCCATCATTTCCCACATTTCTCACACAAATCCTTCATAATTTCACTCTCAATTCTCTCACATTCTCCCTGACTTTTTCTGCTACATTTTCATCTTCATCTCACTTCTCCTCCAAAACCTCACAAATAGCTCCTAATTCTTGAAGGATAATCACTTTTCACATTGAAAGTGATTATTTCTTGAGCTTAACCTCCATTGCCGTTCCATTTTACTGGTTTTTCTGGAGTTCCAGTAGCTTTTGGATTCATCTCAAGTGATCGATTCAAGTTTCTTCGGTGATAATTCTCGTTTTGGAGTTTTCGTCGCGATTTGATCGGTTTCGATACGTTTCGGCTATTGTTGAAGATTTCCTCTGGTTTCCTTTGATTATCTTCGTCAAGATCATATTGCAACATTCACCAAGGCACATCTCAGTCTTGTAGGTTGGTGGATCTCATTCATTTTTTTGTTTCGATCGTTTTCGTATCATTCGCGATGTAGTTTCAATGTTTTTTTCTTTGCATGTGAATTGATTATACTTTTGCTTGATCCATGATCTTGTTTGTTTAATTGATTCTATTGTTGATCATTTGCTGCTTCTAAACTTGATTTTTCGTGCATAATTTATGTCCTAGCATGTGGAAGTTTGGATAAGTGATTATGTGTTGAAAACTACTTTTGAAAAGTTGTTTTTACTGTTTTTTTTGCCACTGTCACAGTGTTAATCAGTTAACCATTTGGTTAATCGGTTAACCAGTTCATTTTTCACCAAGAACGCTGATTTTTTAGCGGTTAACTGATTAACCCAAAGTGTTAATCGATTAACACTGAATCAGTAGGCCATTTTCTTGCATTTTCAAGTGTGTTTGCCATGCTTTCTTCATTTTAACTTCCATTGATTGTCATGCTTGATTTTATGGATGTTTTAAATGTCATTTAACTTCTGTTTGAAGCTTATGCTTGATCTTTTGTTGCACCCTTTCAATTTTTCAAATTGTTCATGTTTTGGTATTATGTGAATATAATCAATTCTTGCATTTTTCTTTGATCACAATAACGTGATTTTGTGTTGCATTTGTTGATCATTTGGTACTATTTTGTACTCCCTTCCTTGGTTTTGCATTAAGTTTCATTCTTCATGGACGAGCTTAATCGTGTATAATCAATAATTCCACCTTTTGCCTTAATGATTTTTCATCCTCTTTGGAAAATTATTGACATGGCTTTTCCCTTTGATTAATTGATCGAAACCATGTTTCGATTAGTTGATCTTCCCCTTCTCTCTCTTTAAGCCTCCTTTAGAGCTTTCTCTCTCGATCCCCCGTGGAGTTGGAGTTTCGCGCCACGCCATACTTCGGAGCACTGTAATAATTGGAGTTGTTACGCTGTCCGTTTCGGGCAGGAACACTGTTCAACTTGGAGCTGTTGGACCGTCCGGTTCAATTTCTGCATTACACCTTGTGTGTTAGAGAAGGAATGAGAAGGGAGAATTCCTACTCTCATTCTGACTACTTTAGGTAGGGGATGAATGACCCTGTGCTTGGCTTAGTCATCTTTATCTCCAGGCGATAGTGTACTTTCCTTCCCCAGTCGAGTCAATCCTGGATCACTCTTTTCCCTTTACAATCTCTTTTGATCCTTGATCACTCCTATCTCTTTCAACTTCTCTCTTTATCTATCACCATTCTTCTTGGTTAAGATCCTTTGTTCATTGGGTTAGCAAGCTTTCTTTATTTCAATACCCTATTCTTTTTATGCGGTCGATCATCGTCTTGATTCCCCTGGAGAGTCTCTTTTCTTTTTCTTCGGTTAAACACAGTACTCCTGTTACAACCGAATCCCCTACGGAGTTCGCAACCTTCTTTTGGTTCTTCTCCCTTGGTGTGGTTAATCACTGCCTGTCAGTTAAAACACCAATATTTGCACTCTTTCTCAGTTAACCACGGTCCTTCTGTTAACATACTGAGTTCCTTGGGTTAATCACCTTCTCTCAGTTAATCACCCTTTTCTTCAGTTAACCACAGTCTGTCTGTTAAAATACTAAACCCCTTTTTGAGTTAATCACCTCCCCTTGGTTAATCACTCATTTTTTTTCGGTTAATCATAATGTTCTGTTAAAACCAAACCCCAGCAGTTAGCAACCTCTTTTGGTTCAATACCCTCATTCGTTGGTCAAGTACTGTTTGTTCAGTCAATACCAATGCCCCTTTTGGGTTACGACTTTCGATCGGTCCTACACTCGTTCTTCTGGTTAATCACAGTTTTTCTCTGTTAAAACCAATGCTTCTCTATCCCCACAGAGTTACAATCCTTGTTTCCCCGGTTAACCACTATTTTTCAGTTAATATACCGACGTCCCCTCAGAGTCAAACACCTTCTCTTGGTTCAGCACTCTCTCTCTTGGTTTATCACAGTCCATCTGTTGATACCAGTCTCTTTTCCCCGCCAGGGTCTTATTATCTTTCTTCGGTTAACCATTGCCAGCCAGTTAATATACCGAGCCTGCCTTTTCTCTTGGTTTTTACACCATCCCTTTATTTGGATCCCCAGCCGATCTTTGATCAGTTCTTCCCCAGCGGAGCTCTTTCTATTCATTTTGCTCTTACTTTCTTGGTTTCAACACCAATTCTCTTTGTTGTCCCCATCAGAGTTTCTTTCATTCTTGGTTTTAATACTATTCTTTTCCTGGTCTCTTGTGCAATCGCTCTTACTGTGTGGTCTTCACCAGTAGAGTTTTTCTTTCGCTCATGCTCTTGGTTTTGACACCATTTCTTTCGTCTCCCTGTTTCTTTCTTGTTTTGTTTTCCGTTCGGTTCCCCGAACTACGGAAGCTCTGATTCTGCATTCTTTCGAATGACAGATACGTAGGCACGAGACGCGATGTCTTGGCGAGCACACTTCCACCCTTCCTTCCTTCTTTTCCCTTTTTTTCTGTCCTCTAGTTCTCTGAACTACGACGCTCTAATTTTCTCATTGCACTATGAGGGTACGTAGGCACGAGGGCCCCAATCCTCCGCGAGCACTTTCTTTCTTTCTTTTCTTTTCCTCTTTTCTTTTCTTCTCTCCTTTTCTTTAGCTAGAAGTCTTTAGATAGTTAACCCATCCAAGCCTAGAAGCAAGCGAAATGGTTCCCGTCGAGTACGACGGATGCGTCAGGTGCTTGTACCTTCCTTTCGCATAACCGACCCCCGTTCCCGTTTCTCTTCCCCTTGGGTTTTATCGATATTTTCCCTATCCTTTGGGACTAAATAAAGTTCGTTGGCGACTCTGTGCTATCTTTGAGTGTACGATTCACTCAGGTATAAACCAGCCATCTTCAACTAGCGACTCTGCTGGGGAGTCTTGCTTGCAGGTTGGGGTCTCGCCTAGTTTTGTTTGCTTTTCTTGCTGTTAACCCTCAATTTCGACGCCAGACAAAATCAAAGTTATGTTAATGTTAAAAAAAATTATTTTTAATATAAAGAAGGCTTCGACCTAACTTTTGAGAGGCCTGAGTCGAATAAATGTGGAGAAACCTTAAAAAATGGCTAAGTATGGAAAGTGTTCTTCGACCGTGAGAATATAGCGTTGCAGTGGTTATGTTAAGATTGAAGGGAATTTCCAATATTTGAAATTTAAATAAGAGCAGTTGTGGACGTGGGAACAATTGAGATTAAGGGAAATGCGCCAAAATCCACACGTTCGAAGCAGTAACCACCACTGAGTAGTTATTTCCTAGCACTATAAATAGGAGTTGGTTCTATGTAAATGGGGTGTTCATATTTTTGTACAAGTTACTCTAAGAAACTCAAAGTACCCGCGTGTAGAGAAACGAGTTCGTGAGAATGTACGTAATGTAACACCATTGTCTTCATTAATCTAATTTATCTTCAGCATGTTTACTTTCTATGCCTTTACAGTTTCTTGAAATTTATCTTCCATGCCAAATTTATGTTCAAAGTCATTTAAGTTTTCTGCGTTTTACTTTCGACCACATTTTACGTTCAAGCATTTAATCTTCAAACCTTTACTTTTCAAAGCCTTTCATTTTCAAGAACGTGAAGTTCTCCTTTAAATCAACTGCATTTATTTTCAAAGTCTTTTACTTTCCAGCACCTTACCTTCGACAACACTTTTACTTTCCCAGCCTTTACTTTCCAAGAACGTGGAGTTCGTTGTATTTTACTTTCAAAGCTTTTACCCATTCGATGCCTTTAATTTTCGCACCCTTTACTTGCATTACTTTAAATTTCAAGTTCTCACTTTACTTTATTGCCTGTAGTCGAACGTGGAGTTCAGTTAGATTTTATTTTCAGCATTGTCGAACATGGAGTTCAGTTTACATTTTCTTTAAGTTACACTTGTCTCTCAAACTTAGCACATGTCCTAGGATTTGTGTGATCGATCCTGCAAGTTAAATCAATTTGCGTTTAGATTGATAGATCAGAGGTTGTTTACCAAAATTCACAGTAAACAAATTGGCACGCCCAGTGGGACCCAGTGCTAAGTCAAACCTTTTTGTCAGCCTTATCTCTCTTGGTGAAGAAGTGTTTTCGTTGCATGTTATTGAGGAGTGGGAAGTTAGCCACAGCAAACGAAGAGATACCAAAGAGAAGATATACTAAGAAGATGGCAACTAATTCTAATCAACAAGTTGATCCTCAAGGGAGTATTTCAAACACTCAGTCCAGTAGCAGTATTGGGACTCAAAGCACTCCATCACCAGTGTCTTCGACAGGAGGACCGGTGTCACTTCCGTTAGTGGTGTCTGAGCCAGGATCAACATATACAAAATCATATACTCAACCTCTGTTGGAATATATAGGACCATAAAGTTTTGATTCGCCAACATCCCCAGGAGGAAATACAATGTACAGGCATGTTCCTCCACCAGGTTTCCCACATCCAGGGTCAAGGAGTCAACCCTATGGTATGCCTACATCAATGATGCAAAACCTGCAGAATGCTCCACCTGTATTTTTAGAAACTGTTGTGTCTTCGCCACTACAAGGGTCAGGATCAGGGGGACGAAACAATCAGAGTATAGGCGTTGGTTACTCTGTTCAAACCCCTAGCCTTACAAATACATCCATAAATTGTTTGAGACAGCAGATGGATGAAAGTAACATGCAAATTATACATACGTTGTCTCAGACAATGGGAGAAGTTTTTCAACCTTTGATTCAAAATACAACTCAAACTAACCAACAACTGGCTGCACAAGTGGCACACATGGCTGATTTCATGGGAGTGCTAGCAGTAGATCGGAGAGCGATGGTGGTCGAAGATATCCCAAGGCGTCATCAACGTCAGATACCTGATGCTAACCTGGAGAATCAAGGAATGGTTGACCATTTCAGAGTCGAACCACCAAGAAACCAGATGCCATACCAGATGGAGGTAGAACCAGTAGTGATGGTGAACAGGAACCAAAACGCAGACCAATTACTTAGGCAGGTTCGACACCAGAATCAAGCAGAAGAAAATAATCTTGCGGCCATGGTCGAAAGGATAATGACTAGGAATGGGATGAATTTTGGCTTCACCAGGCCAAATTATACATCACCTATAGTAGACTACATTCTCCAAGCAGAACTTCCCCCTAGGATGAAGGTTCCAAAGTTTAGCAAATTTTCAGGAGATACTACTGAGTCTACTGTCGAACATGTGGCTAGATATTTGATTGAAGCGGGCGAGATTGCTGCTGATGAAAGCCTTAGGATCAAATACTTTCCAAGTTCCCTTACTAAGAATGCCTTCACATGGTTTACTACGTTGCCTCCAAATTCCATATACAATTGGACCCAATTAGAACGTTTGTTTCATGAACAGTTCTACATGGGGCAAACTAAAATTAGTTTGAAAGAATTGGCTAGCATCAAGCGCAAGGTCACTGAGCCAATTGATGATTACCTGAATAGGTTTCGGCTTCTTAAAGCCAGGTGCTTTACACAAGTGCCAGAACATGAGTTGGTCGAAATAGCTGCTGGGGGTCTTGATTATTCCATTAGGAAGAAATTAGATACCCAATATCTTAGAGATATGGCCCAGCTTGCTGATAGGGTTCGACAGCTAGAGAGGCTAAAAGAAGAAAAAGCCAAATTCAGTAGGGGTAAAAAAGTAGCGTTTATCGAATGCAAGGAAGAGGTGGAGAGTCTGTATGGTGAGCCATCTTGTTTTGACGAAAATGAGGTTGACGTTGCTGAGTTAAAGCAAGGTCCACCTTACGCTTGCAAATTATTGGCTCCTTCAGAAGGAAAAAATCCTGTCGAATTTAACGACAAATTCCCTAAGAAAACATATACGTTCGACGTCACTAAATGTGACGAAATTTTTGATTTGTTAGTTAAAGATGGGCAAATGATAGTGCCTGCTGGTGCTAAAACGCCACCTTTAGAACAAAGAAAGAAAAGAGGTTTTTGTAAGTACCATAATTTTTTGGGTCATAAAACTTCTCAATGTTTTCTTTTCAGGGATCTGGTGCAAAACGCTATCCAGGAAGGAAGGCTGAAGTTTGGGGAAAAAGGCAAAGCCCAGATGAAGATTGACTCTGACCCGTTGCAAGTTGCAGAGGCCAACTATACAGAGCCTCATGAGGTTCAGATGGTGGAAGCCACAGGGGGATTCGACGAGTCAGTCAACATGGTAGAAGTTACTGAAGACTTCGCCATCAGTGCTGTGAAGATTGAAGGTTCTAGTAAGGCTACAAGTGGCCTAAACGTTGATGGCACCAGTTTGATGTTGGTGACCAAAGAAACTGCTGATAAGTTTGTGAAAATGGATAATGCTGCTAAGGGTTTTGATGTAACCGTGAGTGGGTGGAAGTTAACTATCAATGAAGGCATTAATATGGTCGAGTTGGCTGAGGAGTCTGATTCTAGTTCAGATAGTATCAACACCAATGAGGCTATGGGTAGAAATGCCCCCAAAGTTCAAGTTGTTAAGGAATTGGAAGATGACATGCTCTTGGTTGGAGAGATGCTGGACATGGATGGTTGTCTGGTGGAGAATTGGATCTGAATGGCTGCTGAAACTTTTTTCAAGACATCTCCTGGTGTCGAGAGAGTTAATGCTGCGGAGATGGTGGAGGCTGAGAAAGCTGCTTGGGAAAAAGCTTCCCAAAGAGCTGCAAAAGCGGTAGTAGGTGGTGGCTACTTTGCAAAGACCGCTGAAAGTCTGGAAGCCAGCTTCTCCAAGATGCGCCTGAAGGACAGAATGGATGTCAACATGGTCGAAATTACTGATCGAAAGAATAAACCATTGAGTAAGGTAGATGAGCAAGAGAAACTCAACAAAATGGCTTATCCTAAGCCAGAAGAGACAATTGTGGACTTCTTACATCGTTGCCAGAAAAAAGACTCTGGAGTAATGCTGTGTCCCAGGTGCAGCGCCATTTTTGATGAAAAGGCTGCCCACAAGCTTGAAGGTGTTAAGAAGGCTGGCAAAAGCTGGGGGCAGAAGGTGGGCAAGGGGCACCGAGGTTTTGACCATAGGCGACTTTCGACAGGGCTAAAAAACCAAACACCAGGAATTAGGCCAGGTACGTTCAAGCCAACGGCGAACGCACCGACAGGTAGTTGGATCAAACCCGTCGAAGGGAGAGGACAGAGGAAAAAGTGGGAGAAGTTCGATGTGGAAAGAGGTGCGTCATTTGAGTACAGGAAGGAGAATCGCACCACAAATAAATCAGCATACATTTCGCAGAATTACAAGGGTAATAACCCAATGTCTAGATCGCAATGGCGAAGAGAGCAGCGCAGGCGAAAGGCTGTTAGGGAGGCTCAGGTGCAAGGGGAGTCAAGCACCAATGTGGCTGGGGCAATGGAGAAACTGCCCATACGACGAAAGTTGTTTACTATTCAGCCAGAAAAGAAGGTCGAAGAGGATGATGAGATGACTGATAACTTCGACAATGAGTCAGCCGCTTCCCTAGACATTTTGGTAAATGTGGTGTCAGTAATGCCAAGAGAATTTGGTCAAGTCTCAGAGATCGAAGATTTAGACCAAACTGCTGAGTTGGAAATGATGGCACACAAGCCTGTGTGCTATTATATCATGAACAATGGGTGCGTCGAAGAACAGAATGCTTTCTTTGAGCGTCCCACGGAGGTAATGAAGGGTCACTTGAAGCCTCTTTATATTACTGGAAAAGTGGAGAACGTTCCTGTCAACAAGATTTTGGTAGACTGTGGTGCGACGGTTAATTTGATGCCAAGATTTCTGTTGAGCAAGATTGGAAAATTTGAAACTGATACTAAACCCCACAACATGGTTCTGTCGAACTATGAAGGCAAAGTTGGCTCTACTCTGGGAGTGATTCAGGTAGATCTCACTGTGGGAACTATCACCAGACCAACAGTGTTCATGGTCGTCGAAACAAAGGCTAACTATAATCTACTCTTAGGAAGGGAGTGGATTCATGGGATAGGAGCAGTGCCCTCATCTATGCACCAGAGAATCACAATCTGGAGACTAGATGGGATAGTGGAAAACATTGAAGCTGATCAAGGGTACTTCAAGGTGCCTGTTAATCATGTGGACAGTAGGCAATTTGAGAAACATCTGGCGAACATTGCTCCATGTCCTCCAGCTGATTTTGAGTTTACACCTGACGAGGAAACGTTTTATTCGTTGTACTTACACCCTGTAGAAGGTTTCAGATGGGACAGGGAGGTACCAAGAGGAAGATTGCCATCCCTAGGCACACCTCTAATAGAGCCCACAGGGTGGGGAGATGAATTCAGTGATCATGACTGAGTTCGATGCTATGAGAAGAATTTCGGCCTATGTGGCCGAAACAAAACTACAAGCGGCTTTGGAAGCCGCCAATGATTATATGGCTGGTGAAGCCATTTCTGAAGTGTATCAAGAAGGTCCTGGCAAGGACTTCGACCCAAAACCACCAGACAAGGTTGAAACTGGAGGGCAAAGCCAGAGGCTCGACGCTATCTATGAAGATGAGCCTTTGGGATTTGAAAAGGATCCGTTGGCAAACAATATAAAAATGCTAGCACAAGATCCTTTGGAAGAAGTGGATCTCAGTGAGGGGGCAACAAAAAGGCCTACTTACATCAGTGTCAATCTTGATCCCCAGTTGAAAGTCGAAGTAGTCCAGCTGTTGAAAGAATTTAAAGACCGCTTCGCTTGGGATTATGATGAGATGCCTGGTCTGAGCAGGGAGTTAGTCGAACACAAGTTGCCTATGACGCCTGGGAAAAAACCAGTCAAGCAAAATCCAAGACGGTTTGCACCAGAGATATTGTCAAAGATCAAAGAGGAAGTCGAAAGACTGCTTCGTTGCAAATTCATTCGCACTGCATGGTATGTCGAATGGTTGGCTAATATAGTACCTGTTATTAAAAAGAATGGGTCTTTGAGAGTGTGCATCGATTTTAGGGATTTAAACTCTGCAACTCCCAAAGATGAATATTCAATGCCAGTAGCAGAAATGTTAATAGATTCTGCAGCAGGACATGAATACCTTAGTATGCTGGATGGATATTCTGGCTATAACCAAATATTCATTGCTGAGGAAGATGTTCATAAAACTGCTTTCAGATGCCCTGGAGCCTTAGGCACCTATGAGTGGGTAGTGATGCCTTTTGGTCTCAAGAATGCTGGTGCTACTTATCAAAGGGCAATGAGTTCAATTTTCCACGATTTTATAGACACCTTCATGCAAATTTATATTGATGATATTGTTATAAAATCTATTTCTGGGAATAGTCACATTGACCATCTTCGACAATCCTTTGAAAGGATGAGAAAATATGGTCTTAAAATGAATCCTCTTAAATGTGATTTTTGTGTGCAGGCAGGGGATTTCTTAGGCTTTGTGGTCCACAAGAAAGGGATTGACATAAATCAAAATAAAACCAAAGCCATAATGGAGGCGAAAGCGCCATCAACCAAAAAGGAGTTGCAGTCGTTGTTGGGCAAAATCAACTTCTTAAGAAGGTTTATATCTAACCTGAGTGGCAAAACACAAGCCTTTTCGCCATTGCTTCGTTTTAACAAAGATGGTTTCGAGTGGGGGCAATTGCAATAGGAAGCCTTCGACAAGATCAAGGAATACCTAAGCCACCCTCCAATTCTTGCACCACCTTGTAGAAACAAAAGTATGAGATTGTACATAGCTACAGCAGATAAAACTCTAGGGAGCATGTTAGCTCAAGAGGATGAAAATGGAGTCGAAAGAGCCATTTATTACCTTAGTCGAGTTTTAAATGAAGCAGAAACTAGGTATAACATGTTTGAAAAGTTATGTTTATGCTTGTATTTCTCTTGTACTAAATTAAAGCAATATATAAAACCTGTTGATGTGTATGTTTCGTCTCACTTTGATGTTGTAAAACATATGTTATCTAAACCCATTTTGCACAGTCGAATTGGCAAATGGGCATTAGCATTGACAAAATTTTCCTTAACATATCAACATTTAAAAGATGTGAAAGGGCAAATAGTTGCAGACTTCATAGTTGACCATTCCATAAATGAAAATGATTTGAATTACGTCGAATTAAGATCTTGGAAATTATACTCTGACGGATCAAGTCATAAAAATGGAACAGGAGTAGGAATATACATTATTTCTCCTGAAAAAATTCCAACAAAATTCAAGTACAAGGTCGAAGGTCCTTGTTCTAACAATGAGGCTGAATATGAAGCATTAATTGCTGGCCTTGAAATTTTGTTAGAATTGGGGGCAACTAGAGTCGAAATAATGGGAGATTCAGAATTGGTTATAAAACAAATCACAAAGGAGTATAAATGTGTTAAAAAAAATCTCATTATGTACTTTGTGATAGCCAATAGATTATTAAAGAAATTTGAGGTAGTGGGCATTCAACACATACCTAGAATAGAGAATCAAGTTGCTAACGACTTGGCCCAAATTGATTCTGGATACAAGGTGTCGAAAGAGAACCTTCAAGAAGTAATTGAGGCAAGAGGTAAGGTGGTGGCTGTTGGATTATGTCCATCAGACTTAGAAACAACTAAGCTTGGGTGTATAGATGGCAAAAATTTTGAAATTTTTGCCATAGATAATTTAACAGATGAAGATTGGAGAAGGCCCATAATTGAGTATTTGCGAAACCCAACGACTTCGACAGAACGGAAAGTCAGGTATCAAGCTTTGAGCTATGTGCTGATGGGTAATGAATTGTTTAAAAAGACCCCTGAGGGAGTCTTATTGAAATGCCTTAGTGAGGCAGAAGCGTATTTGGCACTTTCGACAGTACATAGTGGGGCATGTGGAGCACACCAAGTTGGCCAG
The DNA here is from genome assembly GCA_022829125.1 of Lathyrus tuberosus. Classification (NCBI taxonomy): domain Eukaryota; kingdom Viridiplantae; phylum Streptophyta; class Magnoliopsida; order Fabales; family Fabaceae; genus Lathyrus; species Lathyrus tuberosus. Next base: position 874,573 of record JALAZF010000441.1, read on the forward strand.
AAGATGAAATGGTTGTTGTTTCGACAAGGCATGTATTGGCCCACTATGCTGAAGGATTGCATAGAATTTGCTAAAGGGTGCCAAGAATGTCAAATTCATGCTGGCATACAGCACATCCATGCAAGTGAATTACATTCTATAGTGAAACCATGGCCTTTCAGAGGATGGGCTTTGGATATAGTGGGAGAGATTCGACCAGCATCTTCAAAGAACCAGAGATATATTTTGGCGGGGATTGATTATTTCACCAAGTGGATTGAGGCAATACCACTGGTGAATATAGGTCAGGAAGATGTTATTGAGTTCATCCAAAGTCACATTATTTATAGATTTGGTATTCCTGAAACAATTACTACAGATCAGGGATTCGTGTTCACTGGTCGAAAGATGCAGGAATTTGCCAAAGAGATGGGTTTTAAGTTATTAACTTCTACACCATATTATGCTCAGGCCAATGGGCAAGTCGAAGCGGCCAATAAGATAGTGATTGGACTAATCAAGAAACATGTGGGAAAAAGGCCTAGAAATTGGCACAAGACGTTAGACCAAATTCTTTGGGCGTGTCGAACATCCCCCAAAGAGGCTACCAACACTACCCCATTTCGACTCACTTTTGGTCATGATGCAGTATTACCTGTTGAGATTTATCTACAGTCTGTAAGAGTTCAAAGACATCATGAGATTCCCTCTGAGAATTATTGGGAAATGATGATGAATGAATTAGTGGATTTGGATGAAGAAAGGCTTAGAGCCTTGGAGTTGCTGAGAAGACAAAAGAAGAGGGTCGAAGAATTCTACAACAAGAAGGTTAAATCTAAATCTTTTGCATGTGGGGAATTGGTTTGGAAGGTGATTTTGCCCATGGATCGAAAAGATAGAACATTGGGCAAGTGGTCCCCTAAGTGGGAAAGACCATTCCAAGTCATACAAGTATTCTCTAATGGAGCTTATGAAGTGGAAGAATTAGACAGAGATAAAAGAATCTTGAAAGTAAATGGCAAGTATTTAAAAAAATATAAGCCTATGCTGCAGGAGATTCATATAAAAACATAAGCTTTATTTGATAAAAGAAAGCCAAAATAGGCCGAGTCAGGCTAATATGGCATACAAAGCGAAGAGAAAATAGTAAAACATTTTTCTTTTTCAAGGTAAGGTTATTCATAATCTCTCCAATCTATGGATTTGAGGAATTCCATATAATCTGCATCTGGCTCATCATCAGATTCTTGGGTGCTGGAGCGCCCTTTCTTGGAGATCTTCATTTTGGTTTCCTTCTTCTTGGCTAAAGAGGCTGCTCCAATGGAGGCATTGGGTTGTTGAGGCGCCTCTACTTTCTTTGTTTCCTCAGTTGTCTTGGCCTTTCCAGCCATCTTCTTGGTTGGAGGTTTCTCTGAAGTATTCATGGTTGCTTCTACGCAAAACATGGTCAGATGGAAGAGATTTATAGAGGCTAAGGGCTGATTGGATTGGCCAGCCAAACGGTGGAAATAGGTGAGTGATTCTTGGAAACAGGCCTGAGGGCTATGCTATAAGTGTCACTTCAAAGCTATAAGCTTTTGCCTTGGAATTTAAAGCTGGAAGGGTGACTTTCCAAGAAAAAGATAGAACGCTTTAATTGCGAATTTGACTGGTAAAAATAACAATAGAGAACATCATCATGCAATATAGGTGAAAGCAGTTAAAGGCAGAATAATAATGATAAATTAAATCAGTGCCAACAGGCATAAAATTGTCATTACATAAAAAAGCCTGAGAAGGCCAAGAAACAAGTGATGATTAGACAAATGAAATAAAGGTGTCGAAGGTATCAAAAGGGAAGCCTCGACGCCAACTGAGAAAAAGACTCTATGTGATGTTTGAGACGAGCGTTGCACAAAGATTCGTCAAGTTTTGCTTCTGCGAGCTCTTTCTCGTATCTTTGGGCCGCCTCAATACGATCAATAGCATGCTTCGTCTCTTCAGCTATCTCAGTGTCGTCGAGTTGGCGCAGATCACGGTTGCGGTTTTCAGCATTTGCAATTTTAGCTTGTAGCTCTGTGATCTGTTGCTTCCATGCTTCAATGTCCTTCGTGTTGGAGGCTATCTCGTCTTGCTTTTTCTTTTGATTAGCCTCCATACGTTGGATCTCTTCGTACGCCTCTTGTGCACTACACCAGGCTGCACTCTCACAGCCAGATGTTCTCTCGATGGTATCCTTGATCGAAGGAAGCAGTTTTATTTCTGCAGCTATTTGGTTTACCACGGCAGTTAGCTCTATCAGAAAACTAGAGACATCTGGATTGAGGGTAGTGAGCTCAATCTTTGCAAGGGTGTCCTTCAAGTAAGCAGTTGCAGTTGGATCTGAGGTGAGAATTTTGTAAATATCCCCTTTGAAAAAAAAATTTCTTGATGGCTTGGAGAATTGATTGGGCGAAGTCATCTGGTGCTGAGGTCGAAGAAACAGAGGAAGAACCGTGCCTTTGCTCAAGAATTAATTTGGCAAACTCATGTGGGTTCGACCACTTGAGCGCTATCAGTGAGTCCCCAGATAGTGGAGCGACCAAAGGCGAAGGAGTGTGGTGGGGGCGAGGCTCAGCTTGTTCTTCTTCCTCCTTTGATGATTCCTCTTCCTCTTCACCTTCTTCTCCTCCCATTTCATCATCATATTCATCCGTAGCTGGTTGCACATTCTCCTGCTGATCAGCCAGTGTGGTTTGATCAAGAGTGGCGTTGTGTGTTTGGATCTCAGGTTCACGCCTTTCGTCTTCAACCATCTGGCCCTTGTCCATGGAGGTACCCTGATTGATAAGTGGTGGGCTTGAAGCGTCATCCTCTTCAGAGTTAGCTCCCTCTGCTTGTGCATGCTGAGTCGGGGTTGGAACTGGTGCTGCATTAGCTGTTGTAACACGTGGAATAGGTTGATTAATCTCACTCAAACCAGAGCCAATATCAGAAGATGGGTGATAAGTTGGCTCACCTTGGCTGTTGAGAAGCGTGGTAGTGAGGCTTTCTGAAGTTGGGTGAGAAACGGATTCGTCAAGTGTGGTGGAGGCAAAGTTGCTTGGAGTTGGTCGAGGATCCGGATTGTTGATAATGGATGCCTGAAGAACACAAGTGGAGATAATGAGAATGAAATAATAGGCGGAGGATGTCAAGCATAATAGAAAAGGTAATGGTATGCATACCTGAGTTTGTTCAACAGCAGGACTTGATTCTTCAACCCCATGGTCACCAGGAGGGGTTCTCAAGGCTACCTTGGAGGGTTCCTTCTCGACACCACTTGTGGTGGGTGCCTTTTCGAGTATTTTGGCCACCTTCGAAGGAGGTGGGCCAGCAGGTCCAGAGGCCTTTGTGGGTTTTTTCCTTTTCCTCGTGAGAACCTCTTCAGGAGATTCATCTGAGGCTTCTGAAACTGTAACCACAGCTAGGGTATCCTTCTTACCTTTCTTGGAAGGTGTTGGAGGCCTTCGACCAGTCTGAAGAGGCGGTGAAAATAAGGAAGAAATTCATAGAGTATAAGTAAAAACAAAAGGTGCAAAGTATACCTGTGTACTCCCTTGGTCTTTGCCACTTTGTAAGGTGGCAGCTCTAGTCGAAGCAGTTTTCCTAGGCACAGCTGAAAGATAACACACAATTGTTACAAATTAATGATTACATGACTAGTCGTAAAGCCATGGAGTAAGGATCTCAAACCTTCATATATTTCAGATTCGACATGAACGTCCTGAATTCCTATATGAAGGTGCCCTTTGAAACTGTCTAACGTATGCTTAGTCGAAACCACTCGTTGGGCTTTTGGCTGAGACTGCTGTCGAAGAAGCTTTAAATGCTCCCCACAGACAAATCAATCTGGAAATGGAGGGGCAAGCGCCACTCCAAAATCAGCATTAGGCAGTCGGGGGAACTTTGGGGGAAAAAGTTTAAAAGCTACCTCATAACGTTTCTCACGAGGGACGTTGGGAGGAATTTTTAGTTGATCCAGCTTTTCTAGAAATTTTCTCTTTAGAGTGCCAGCAGCCTCATGAATGGTTCGACTAAGATCATCTGGTCGATAGATAGTTTCGAAGTATTTTTGAAAAGCCTGTATTTCTTCGATGTGAGTGAACTTACTTTTTTTCGTCTTGTCCTGCACATGGAGGAAAGCTTGGTCAAGTAACGAAGAAAACGTAGTCGCATCAAGGAAGTGCTCATTATAATGCTTCAACCACCATTGGTGGAAGGATGAAGTGCATAAAAAGGAAGGTTCGAAAAACACAGGGGAGAGGATGCTTCTTTTTTCGTTCCTGATGTTGAGTGCTTCAGAGACGTTCTCCTCGTCGAGGTAGGCGGTGTGAAAAATCACTTGACCCTTTTTCTCATATAAGCACTGAGGGAAACTCTGGGTCAACCCAAATTGTCGAGAAACCAAATTGGGTTGGTAAGCAATCAACGCTGATAACCCTCTCTCTAGGTTCAGCCTGTGGACAATAAATCTAGGAATAAAAAAGGCTTCCCAGATGGCAACAGACTATGGATCAAGGGGTTGGAGAGGATTTGGAAATGTCCTTTGAAACCACTCAGGGCCATGGCTTCGTCGAACAAAGGGTGCCATGCTAGGAGTAAACTCATAGCGTTTGGCGAACATCATTATATAACTAGTGAAAGCCCTCTGAAGGTTTTCACCATCATCATTAGGAGTGAGCTTAGCCAGACGTATCCCTTCGACGCTCCTCTCCCTGATCTCAGCGGAAGCTTCATCGACTATGCCTTTTCTGGGGAGGCTGGCCTCAAACATAGCATTGAGCCACAGTTGAAGTAGCCAAAGAGGACCGCTCAAATGCATAGGACCTTGGGCGTCTACATTCTTCAGTCGAGAAGCCCCTTCACTGATAGATTCGTAAAGGTTCGCCAGAATGAGTTCACTCAAACAGGTCCCTCTGTTGTGGTGGAGTTGGTTCGCCAGGGGCAGGTATTTCTTAGCCACCTGCAAGGACTTGGTACAAAAAACATACTTCGACAGCCAGACTGTGAGGAAAACGATGTGTTCTTCATCAGACACCTCATCATCTTCTTGTTTGAAGTGGTGCTTGATAAAGAGGGTGTAGGTCAGTTTTGAGCCTGCAATGTTGATGGTATCATCAGCGTCAACCTCAGGATTGTAGACAAAGCCATCTGGTCGAAGCCCCGTGATGGCAGCTACGTCAAAGAGGGTTGGAGTGACCATTCCACATGGCAGGTGGAATGTATAATGGGTGCTGTCCCAAAAGTACAAAGATGCTGCCAACATGTTCAAGCAATAGGGTATGTTGGTCTTCGACAACATCAGAAGGTCATAGATCTCTATCTCCTTCCAATGGTCAGCTTTAACTTTCTCCATCTTTGCCATCCATTTGTCGAATTCCTTTAAAGGGTGGACGACTCTCATCAACCTAGTGCCATCAGTGAGATAGCCAACATTGAGTTTGGGTAAAGGGATCTCTTCGGGGGAAGCTCCAGCAGCAGAATCAATTTTAAGGGATCTCTTTTGCCCTAATGGTTTGGATTTCCGGTACGATGGGAAAAACTCACTCAGCTTCTCGTTGGAAATATCCACCTCAGCCAAAGGACCAGATAATGCATAAGTTTTATCAGACATAACAAGGGGAATCATTACCTGAGATTGGTAGATGGCTCTTGCTTCTGTAGAGGTAGGTTCCGGCAAACAACGACGGTTATCTACCAGTTGAGGGCCTGGGATGTTAGCGAACGGTGGGATGGTTTGCTTGAATGGAGTGACTTTGCCCTTTTGGGTCTTCTTTGCTTGAGGATTAATGTGGGAGGATGCCATTGTGGAAGAAGATGGAAAGATGGTGTCTTTACTGGGTTGCGCAAAAAACTGAAGAGAAGAAGAGTTGCTTGAGAGTACTAAAGGAGTGGAAAGATCGCAAAATGGCGGAAATGGGTATATATAGATGTTTGAGAACCTTCAGGGACTTGGATCCACCGTTGAAGCTGAGGGGTTAGTGGGACACGTGGCTTCCTCCTGAAGGCGTGATGGAATGGAGCAGTTATGTGCAGACTGTTAACGTCTGTTTTCAAGAAAGGCGTTATGATGAATACGACTGAAAAGACGTTTTAAGGACTTGTCATGATGGCGTGACGTCAGAGGCGTGGTTTAAAGGAACTGAACAGTGTAGCCATTAGGGAATTAGTGGGATGTTAAGTTAAGGCCATGCAAATAGGCGTCGAAATAAGCATTATGTCAAGAAATGGCCTTCCTACCAAGCCTGGCGAAAGGACATTCCTTGGGGGAAATTTGTTAACCCTCAATTTCGACGCCAGACAAAATCAAAGTTATGTTAATGTTAAAAAAAATTATTTTTAATATAAAGAAGGCTTCGACCTAACTTTTGAGAGGCCTGAGTCGAATAAATGTGGAGAAACCTTAAAAAATGGCTAAGTATGGAAAGTGTTCTTCGACCGTGAGAATATAGCGCTGCAGTGGTTATGTTAAGATTGAAGGGAATTTCCAATATTTGAAATTTAAATAAGAGCAGTTGTGGACGTGGGAACAGTTGAGATTAAGGGAAAGGCGCCAAAATCCACACGTTCGAAGCAGTAACCACCACTGAGTAGTTATTTCCTAGCACTATAAATAGGAGTTGGTTCTATGTAAATGGGGTGTTCATATTTTTGTACAAGTTACTCTAAGAAACTCAAAGTACCCGCGTGTAGAGAAACGAGTTCGTGAGAATGTACGTAATGTAACACTATTGTCTTCATTAATCTAATTTATCTTCAGCATGTTTACTTTCTATGCCTTTACAGTTTCTTGAAATTTATCTTCCATGCCAAATTTATGTTCAAAGTCATTTAAGTTTTCTGCGTTTTACTTTTGACCACATTTTACGTTCAAGCATTTAATCTTCAAACCTTTACTTTTCAAAGCCTTTCATTTTCAAGAACGTGAAGTTCTCCTTTAAATCAACTGCATTTATTTTCAAAGTCTTTTACTTTCCAGCACCTTACCTTCGACAACACTTTTACTTTCCCAGCCTTTACTTTCCAAGAACGTGGAGTTCGTTGTATTTTACTTTCAAAGCTTTTACCCATTCGACGCCTTTAATTTTCGCACCCTTTACTTGCATTACTTTAAATTTCAAGTTCTCACTTTACTTTATTGCCTGTAGTCGAACGTGGAGTTCAGTTAGATTTTATTTTCAGCATTGTCGAACGTGGAGTTCAGTTTACATTTTCTTTAAGTTACACTTGTCTCTCAAACTTAGCACATGTCCTAGGAGTTGTGTGATCGATCCTGCAAGTTAAATCAATTTGCGTTTAGATTGATAGATCAGAGGTTGTTTACCAAAATTCACAGTAAACACTTGTTTGCTTGGGTGTTTATCTTTTGCGATTTACTCGCTTTATCTTTATGCTTTAGCTTTATGTTTATTTACTGCATTTCTTTTTTGCTTTAAATATTCATATGCTGCATATTCTGGATATCTGCTATATTTTCTGCTGTTGTTAGGATGGGTAGATATTATTGGAGAGAAAGGTCCTAACACCGGGCCTAGTATACACATAGGCTAGAACGTGGATAGTCGTGAGGCGTGTGTTTTGCGCGTTGGGTTATCACGATAGCCACATCCCAGATCGTGATTCGCTTGAGAATACTTCCGTCCTGTGAGAATTCACTACGGTGGGGGGTTTTCACTCTGAGTCCTATGGTTTGGGCGACCTTTCTATGGACCACCTTGTTGTGTCTCGATCACACCTGTAAGGGGGATGGGTTTTTGCAGGAAAACAAGCCACTTCATACCTTTGTTCTCTCGCATGTCAGAGTTCTTCACCGACACATCAGATTATGTTGCACCGAAACAGATTATATGCAGATATCCGGATTATTCAGATTGGATTATTTCAATAGTGTTGGCTTCCTGTTGTTGTGTTGCATGTCATTTCATCATGTAAATTAATTTTTACATGTGCATTTCCAGGTTTTCGAGGACTTATCTTTTGTTGGCATTATCATAGAGATGAGTACTGGTTGTCGTGGCATCTTTGGTTACAAGTTTGTGGAGCCTAAGCTGGGTATTTTGAGAGGTATAGCAACCCTGTTGGTGGGAGATCACCGAGGGGTTTTCATAGATACTTATGGTAATCTATTGACCATCCTCAACACTGAAGTCAACATCACTGCTATTCATACTCTAGTTCAGTTCTATGACCCGCCGTATAGGTGCTTCACTTTCAGGATTATCAGTTAGCAACTACACTTGAGGAGTATGCTTATATTCTGGGGGTTGAGATCAAGAAGCAGGTTCCTTATGTTTACACTAGTGGTTGTCCGAAGTTTCCCCTTATTGCTGATGCGCTTTGCATTAGTAAGAAGGATGTGGAGGATAATCTCAAGACCAAAGGGAAAGGTATTCGAGGGTTTGCTTCGAAGTTCTTGGTTAACAAGGCCACTTCTTTTGCTAAGGATGGAAACTGGAAGGCTTTCAACGCCGTTCTTGCTCTGCTGATATATGGGATTGTCTTGTTTCTGAACATGGAGGATTTCGTAGATTAGGCTGCCATCAGTATATTCTTGACCAAGAACCCTGTTCCGACACTTCTTGCTGATACCTATCATTCTATTCATTCCAGGAATGAAAAGAAGAAAGGAACCATTGTCTGTTGTGCTCCTTTGCTGTACCGATGGTTCATGTCTCACCTTCCACAGAAGGGTCCCTTTGTTAGGAACAAGGGTAATCTCAAGTGGTCACAACGAATCATGTCTCTTACTGCTGATGACATTTCTAGGTATTTTTGAGTCTTCGACGACGTTCCGGTCATTCTTCATTGTGGGAAATTCTACAATGTGCCTCTCTTGGGTACAAAGGGTGGAATTAACTACAATCCGAGAATGGCCTTCCGACGGTTGGGATACCCTATGGTCGCCAAGCCTGATCCTGAGGTAGTGGAAGAATTCATCTTTCATGATGGGGTTAATGACATGGGTTTGCTGAAGAGGTTCAGTGCTTCCTGGTCTCAGATTCATCTCGAAGGAAGAGCCGATTTGGGTAAGAAGAATTGCGTAGCCAAGGAAGCTTACACACTTTGGGTCAAAGAGCGCGTCAAAGAGATCTTGTTGCCATTTTCTCCTGAGCCTTCCCTGAATGCCAAGCCTCCTGAACTTGCTATTGTTCCTCCATCCGAGGTCGACCAACTCAAGCTGATTATTGAGAAGTTGAAGAAGGAGAATGTTGATCTTCGTCTCAACCTTGATAGAGTCACGTCCGAGAAGGATGGTCTACAGATTGAACTTCGCCAAAAGCGTGAGCGCATGCTCAAAGAGGTGGAGGTTGAGCAAAACAAGCGTAGGAAGGTGGGTGATGCTTTGAAGAGCACCTATGAGGGATTTGCTTCAAAGAAAAGACAACTCGCCGATGCTCATTGTCAAGCCTACAAAGAGGAGCTGAGCTACAACAAGCAACTTGAAGAGCTTCGAGGGAAGTTATCCGAGTTCAAGACGAAGTGGAAAAGTGAGCAAGACCGTGCTAATCAGTTAGCAAAGGACTTTTCCCAATGTTAAGCTAAGCTCGACAAAGTCTTCGGTGAGATTCAGAAGCTGCAGGATCAAGCACGTCAGAGTCAAGAGCAGATTAGTCAGCTCAATACAGAGAGCACTCATTGGGAGCATCAGAGCCATCATCTGCAGAACCTCCTTGATCAGAAAGAGGCCTTTCTTCAGGATATGCTTCAGGGACCTAACCATTCTTTGCTACGTAATCTCATGAAGGATGCGAAGTATTGGAGTGAGAGGCATGGCCGTTTAGCCAGATTTGCTGAGCATGCATTGGAGGACTTGCCTGGGTTGTTGAAAGATGCATATGCTGATGTATTGCCACACCAACTTCCTTGGGCTGTTTTCCATTTCTTGTCTGTGTGTAGGGTGGTCTTTGATAGGATCCATGCGGATTTTTTTGTAGCCCAAAAGGCAGATATTTGACTTGTACTCGACTTGTACTATTTTCCTTTATTGCTGAATGAATGCAGTTTCTTATCAATCCTATCTTTTGTGCCTTTACTTGTATGCTTTATGATTATTGTCAACAAAGATAAGTTTAAGAATTCCTGGAATTTAAAACTTTATTTTTGCATGGATATCATACATTCATTTGCACACATATGCAAGTCCCTTCATCCGAAACCGTTGCTCATCCTTGTCCGTATTCCCTGTAGCAAGACGACGACTCGACATCGGTATTTTACTCGCTCAAACAAATCCAGAATCATGGCTGATTTCGAAGCTGAGAATGCTGCTTACAAGGAAACTCTGGCTCAATTCCAAGGTCGGATGGATCAGTTTTAGACGAACGTGGATGCCATTATGGAACTCTTTCGCGCTCAGAGGGACGTCGTTGCTGCTACCACTGTTGTTGCAACTGCTACTGATTCTACCATTGTCACTCCTGTTGTGACTACTTCCCCTGTTGTTACGGCTACTCCTGTTGTTGTTCCTTCTCCTGCTATGGTTAAAATGCCAGTTGAGCCTGTGAATCAGCCTGTTGTCCAATTTAATGTGAACAAGATGCCCGCTGGTTTCCCATGGGGCATGCCTCCAAATTACACTCCTCAGATTGCCAACAATGGTAGTGCATTCCTACCATATCCGCCTTTTGTTGCGCCCATGCATAACGGGAATGTGGCTGCATATCCCTGGGGCATGTCTACTCCAGTCCCACCTCCAGTGGTAAGTGATGATCATGAGAATCCTCAGGTTCAGACTCATCAAACCTCCAGGTTGGCTGACATTGAAACTCCTGATGAAGAAGAGCATGTGTACAGGGGTCCTCCTATTCATGTTCCAGTTTCATCTCAAGCTGCTCAAGCTGCTGTTCAGAATACTCGTCCTGGGATGTTCTATCCTGGGGCATCTTCCTCAGCTGCTGTGATACCTCCTCCACATTATCCGTTTGGTGTTCAGATGGGTCAGAATACTGGTCAGATGGTTAATGCGGGTTTGGTATATCCTTCTCAGTTTGCTACTCAGCAAGTGAATGCTCCGGCCGCATCTCAGCTGCCAAATCCTCAGGTTCTGGTCAGGCCCACTCATCAGAATAAACCTGTTGACTACAAGTTGTTGGAAGACCGTATCAGAGCTATTGAAGGGTTTTTTGCTTTTGGCATGGAGGCCAAGGACTTGTGTTTGGTTCTGAATGTTGTGCTGCCGCAGAAATTCAAAATACCTGATCTTCCAAAGTACAAAGGTTTGAGTTGCCTGCGTAGTCACACCACTATGTACTGTAGAAAGATGGCGTTCCATATTGATAATGATGAACTGCTTGTTCATTGTTTTCAAGATAGTTTGTCTGGTGCTTCATTGGATTGGTACATGAGTCTGGAACGCAGCAAGATCCATACTTGGAGGGATTTGTCTGAAGCATTCATGAAATAATACAAATACAACCTTGATCTGGCACCTACTAGATTATAGTTGCAGAATCAGTCTCAGTGTTCAGCCAAAACATTCAAAGAGTATGCACAAAGATAGCGTGAGATGGCATCTCGTGTGCGACCTGCTCTCTCTGACAATGAGTTGGTTGACATCTTTACGGGTACGTTGCAAGGTTCCTCTATTTGGCCCAAAGCATAATCCAAATGCATCATGTGCTTATCATGCTAGATACATAAGACATGCAATAGAGGATTGCTTTGTTTTCAAACTAAGGTACAGGAACTCATCGATAAGAAGGCTCTGACTTTCGCTGAGGAAGGACCTAACATTCAGAATAATCCGTTGCCGAATCACGGTGGACCTGCAATTAACATGATTGAGGATAGTCCGAAGGCTGAATTGATCATAGATATTGACGAAGTAAAGACCCTGATGGCTATAGTTTTCAAGAAATTGAATGAGCATGGGCTGTTGAAAGGGTTGCATGGTAAATGTCAGATTTGTGACGATAATCCCAGCCAGTGTCGAAGGCTGAAGGGTTGTGTCCAGATTTTGATGAACCGTGGTGAAGTGCAATTTGCCAGATCTAAGCCTATTGAGGAAGTCGCTTTCATCGAGCCATTCACCATCGTCTATAGAAAGGTTCCAGTGGAATCCCCTAAACAGAAGAAGGTGCAACCCATCGTGGTTTGTCCGCCAAGGCCGTTTCTGTATCAGAATTCTAAGGAAGTACCGTGGAATTATGGGTCTACTGTGATTTCTGGAGCTCAAGAGATAAGGTTCGCCGAATCTGAGATCGTGAATGTTACAGCCGATGGAGGTATGACTCATAGTGGACGAGTGTTTTCTCCGAAGGTCACTACAAAGCCTGTTCAAGTTCCAATTGCTATTTCTTCCAAGGAGACATCTGCAATTGCAACCCCTGTTGTTCAACCAGGGGCACCCAATGCCATTCCAGTGCCGACTATTCCGTCTGAGGATGTTCCGAAGAGTAAAGAGACACTTGATGATCAAGAGTTCCTTAAGTTGATCAAGAAAAGTGATTTTAAAATTGTGGATCAGCTGGGGCAGTCTCCCTCGAGGATCTCGATTTTATCCTTACTCATGAGCTCGCCCGCGCACAGATCAACTTTATTGAAGGTCTTGAACAGTGCCCATGTCATGCAAGATATATCCGTCGTCGAATTTGATGATGTAGTGGCCAATATAACAGCAAGTCGGTATTTGGGTTTTAATGAATCAGAATTGCCTCCTGAAGGAAATGCCCACAATAAAGCACTACACATTTCTGTCACCGGTACATACATCCTCTTATCTCATGTCCTTGTAGACACCGGTTCTTCCCTCAATGTGATGCCCAAGGGCACATTGAGTCAATTACTGGTAGAAGGGAGCGAGATGAGGCCGAGCTCCTTAGTTGTCAGAGCCTTTGACGGTTCTCGAAGGCAAGTTATAGGAGAAGTGGACTTACCCATCAAGGTTGGACCGCATTTGTTTACCATTACCTTCCAAGTGATGGACATTAATCCTGCGTACAGTTGCCTACTGGGTCGTCCGTGGATCCACGCCGCTGGGGCAGTCACTTTCACTTTGCATCAGTAGTTGAAATTCATGTTCGACGATCAGCTGGTCATCGTCTGTGGTGAAGAGGACCTGGTTGTGAGCGAGTTATCATCTTTCCGATACATCGAGACTGAAGAAGGCATAGTTGAGGTGCTGTTGTAGTGTCTCGAGTTCGAAGATGTCAGCTCTGCTTCAACTAGTTAGAGTAGATCGCCACAAGTGACTTTAGCTTCTGCCAGGAGTGCTAAAGAAACCATCGAGAGAGGTGCCTTGTCAGGCTGGGGACATGTGATTGATGTGGTTGAAAAGCACAATCGTTTTGGATTGGGTTACCATCCTGGTCGTCAATCTAGCCTGCATGGTCTAAAGCAGTGCAACTTTGTCAAGTTCAATAGCGCAGGTTACCAGCAAGGTGACATCGTGGCAGCTACGAATGACGCTGGTCCTAGTAACCAGACTTCGAGCTTTGTGCGCAAGTGTCCACCAGGTTTCAAGCTCAACAATTGGACATCTACCATGATTCCTGTGGTTTTCCCATATAACATGTAATGCATTTTGCTTTCTCATTTCCTCGTCCTCGCCCGAGACGAGTGGATAGCTTGTAAAGGGCCTTACGCTTTTGCAATATTATGTGATCAATAAATAAAAGTTTTTTTGCATTCAAAATCATGCTCTATTTTCTTTCTTTATTTTACTTTTCACAAATAAATGGCAAAAGTTTCTTTTCTTTTAACTTTTCAAAATAGCTCATTCTACTCATAAACATGCAGAACTAATAAAAGCATTGATAACAACATGGAAAAATCCATTGTAATTCTGGAATTCCAATTAACCAAGCCGAAGAAGATGGTGAGGAAGATTGTGAATTACCGGCTGAACTAGCAAGGCTCCTTGAGCACGAGTATAGAGATATTCAGCCGCACAATGAGCCAGTGGAAGTTGTCAATCTTGGTACTGATGTGGTCAGAAGAGAAGTGAAGGTTGGCGCATCCCTCGCAGAGCATGTACACTCCGAGTTGGTTAAGTTATTGAAAGAGTATGTTGATATCTTTGCCTGGTCCTATCAAGATATGTCTGGGTTGGATACCAACATCGTTGAGCATCACTTACCACTCAAGCCCAGATGTCCTCCTGTTAAGCAAAAACTCAGAAGGACTAGACCCGACATGGTACTCAAAATTAGAGAAGAGGTGAAGAAACAGCTTGATGTTGGGTTCCTAGCCACTTCCGAATATCCTGAATGGATTACCAATATCGTCCCGGTTCCTAAGAAGGACAGTAAAGTCAGAATGTGTGTCGATTATCGAGATCTCAACAAGGCAAGCCCGAAGGATGATTTTCCTTTACCTCATATTGATGTCTTGGTAGACAACACAATGCAGTTCTCTGTCTTTTCCTTCATGGACGGTTTCTCAGGATATAATCAGATCAAGATGTCCCCAACTGATATGGAGAAGACTACTTTCATCACACCATGGGGTACATATTATTACAAAGTTATGCCATTTGGTCTAAAGAATGCATGGGCAACATACCAACGTGCCATGACAACCCTCTTTCACGATATGATTCATAAAGAGATTGAGGTTTATGTGGACGATATGATTGCCAAGTCCAAAACTGAAGATGATTACCTGGTTCATCTGAAGAAACTGTTTGATAGACTCTGGAAGTTTAGACTGCGGTTGAATCCTACGAAGTGCACCTTCGGAGTTCGATCTGGTAAACTGTTGAGCTTTATTGTTAGTCAGAAGGGCATTGAAGTTGATCCTGATAAGGTTCGGGCAATTTAGAAGATGCCGCCTCCCAAAACAGAAAAAGAAGTCTGTGGCTTTTTTGGCAGACTCAATTACATCTCAAGATTCATTTCCCATTTGATGGCTACCTGTGAACCAATGTTCAAAATACTAAGAAAAAATCAATCGGTTGAATGGAATAATGATTGTCAGAAAGCATTTGACAAAATAAAATAATACTTGCAAGAACCACCGATCTTAGTACCACCGGTTCCTGGTAGGCCTTTAATCATGTATCTCACCGTTCTCGATGAATCGATGGGATGTGTATTGGGTCAACATGACGACACTGGAAGAAAAGAACATGCGATATACTCTCTGAGCAAGAAGTTCGCTGATTGTGAGGCCAGATACTCACTCTTGGAGAAAACTTGTTGTGCTTTGGTCTGGGCTGCTCAACGCCTAAGACAATACATGATCTGCCATAATACTTTGTTGATATCCAAAATGGATACGATAAAGTACATATCTAAAAAGTCTACTGTCTCTGGAAGGATTGCTCGGTGGCAGATGCTGTTAACTGAGTATGATATCCAACATGTTACCCAGAAAGCAATAAAAGGGAGCGTCTTGTCTGACTACCTTGCCCATCAACCTATAGAGGGTTATCAACAAATGAAGTTTGAATTTCTCGATGAGGATGTTCTGTTTATCAGAGATTATGAGACTCCAGAACCTGACATAGGACCTGAACCAGGGTCGCGATGGACGCTCGTGTTCGATGGTGCCTCCAATTCTAAAGGTTGTGGAATCGATGCTATCCTCATCTCTCCAACAGGTTTTCACCTTCCCTTCACTGCCAGATTATGCTTTGCATGCACCAACAATATGGCTGAATACGAAGCATGTATATACAGTATTGAAGCGACTATTGACATGAGAATCTTTGAGGTCTATGGAGATTCTGCCTTGGTCATCGGTCAAGTCAGAGGGAATTTTGTGACTCGGGATTCCAAGCTGGTTCTGTACCAACAACACATAGCGAAATTGATTCCTTACTTTGATGAGATCACTTTTCATCATATTCCCAGAGAGAAAAATCAACTAGCTGATGCTCTTGCCACTTTAGCATCCATGTTCAAGGTCAAGTGGAAGAATGAAGCTCCTTATATCCGCATTGATCACTTGAACAGACCAGCACACTGTTTATCAATCGAGGATGAGTCTGATGACAAGCCTTGGTTCTATGACATTAAGAGATATATGGAAAAACAGGAATATCCCGAGGGTATCACCATCACTGATAAGAAAGCTCTTAGGCGGCTTTGCGCCAAATTCTTCTTAAGTGGTGGTATACTGTACAAGAGGAATTATGATTCCGTGTTGCTCAGATGCGTGGATAGACACGAAGCAAACACGATCATAAGGTCCATACATGAGGGTTGCAAGGGTGTACATGGTAAAGGTCCTGCTATGGCCAAGAAGATCCTTCGGGCTGGGTATTACTGGACAACAATGGAGGTAGATTGTTACAACTTTGCCAAAAGATGTCACAAATGCCAAATTTACAGAGACAAGATCCATGTGCCTCTATGTTTTAACTTCGCCTTGGCCATTCTCTATGTGGGGTATAGATATGATTGGAATGATCGAGCTGAAGGCTTCCAACGGTCATCGATTCATTCTGGTTGCTATCGACTACTTCACCAAGTGGGTTGAAGCTGTTTCTTATGCAAATGTTACACGACAAGTGGTTGCCAGATTTATTAAGAAAGAGATAATCTGTCGCTATGGCATTCCTAGCAACATTATCACAGACAATGCAAACAACCTGAACAACACATGATGAAGGAGTTGTGTCAAGAATTTAAGATCGAGCACCACAACTCTTCACCATATCGGCCCAAGATGAATGGCGTCGTTGAAGCAGCAAACAAAAACATCAAGAGGATTGTTCAGAAAATGGTCAAGACTTACAAGGATTGGCATGAAATGCTTCCTTTTGCATTGTATGGATACAGAACTTCAGTTCGCACTTCTACTGGGGCAACTCCGTATTCGCTTGTGTATGGTATGAAGGCAGTTCTACCCATTAAAGTCAAAATTCCTTCGCTCAGAGTCATCATGGAAGCAGGTCTTGATGAAGCTGAATGGGTTCAATCCAAATACGACCAGCTGAATCTCATCGAAGAGAAGCGCCTTACAGTCGTTTGTCATGGTCAATTATATCAGAGACGCCTCAAGCGAGCTTTCGACAAGAAAGTTCTTCCTCGAACATTCTGTGAAGGCGAACTCGTGCTTAAGAGATATTCACCTGTTCACTCAGATCCACGAGGCAAGTGGACTCCCAATTACGAAGGACCTTTTGTTGTCAAGAAGGCCTTCTCAGGCGGAGCCCTGATCCTCACCACAATGGATGGGGAGGAGTTGCCATCGCCCGTAAACTCCGATACAGTCAAAAAATATTATGCCTGAAAAAAAAAAGTGGATAAGAGTCCGCTAGATTGATATCCATAAGGACAATCTAGGCAAAAATGGACGTCCCGATGGACCAAAAAAAAAAGAGAGATGTCCATGCAAAAGTTAGGGACAGTGGAAAAAACAATGATAGCCCGCTAAGTTGAAAACCCGAAAGGGCGACTTAGGCAAAAATGGGTATCCCGGTGAACAAAAATATAAGAAAAAACACGTCCAGGCAAAAATTAGGGATAAAGGCATTGATTGTGAACCCTTGAGCCTATCTTCATCACAGCTAGACCTCAGACGGTAACAGAACATTCCAATCATCATCAACAGGTGCAAGGCGTTGGAACCTAGACTTACAGCGGATGGTAGCCAATGTTGTAATCAATGCAAAGCATGATTTCCCTTTGCCATTTACACTTGTTTTTCAATTTTATTGCAAACTTCCTCATAAAGGATTTTGCATCCTTGTACACACCTTATGTACAAAATTTTACATTCAATAAAATGCATTCTTTGATATCTCAAATTGTTTTCATTCTAGTATTTTGTTTGCAAAATAAGCAATTATTTGTGATCACATAATACAATAAAACGTTGAGAATAATAAAAAGATAAACCAATCGAGAAAGCATTATGCATTGCATGTGTTACTGGTAACTCCTGCAGGATAATCGGTAATATCCATTGGTAAGCCTAACACCTGGCCGGAAATATGATGGTTCTATGAAGAAGTTGTTGTTTACTCAGCAGTTCCTCAGCAGCGTCATCATTATCCCCAGCGAGCGCCATTACGATTTATCGAAAAGCTTGTTTACACATCGTTTCCCCGACAGATTTGTAATACCTCTAGGCAGGTTGCCGAAGTGTTCCCAGCAAAGACACTTTGCTCTTTTTTCCCCAGCAAGGGTTGTACATCAGCTCCAATAATTTGAAACTATCTGGCCCCAGCAGCAGTGGGTTCTCCTCAGCGAAGTCAACATGATTTGGAATGATGTATTTCCCCACGCAGAGCCAGTCTTGGTAGGAAAGGTCGATTTGATTCTTTCATCCCTAACAGGGAGAGCCATGGTGATTTAGAAACCTGAGATGTTATCGGTTTCTTTCCCCGACAGAATCATCATCCTTTGTGAACTCTCTTCTCTGTAGAGATTGTCTTTATCTGCGGGTCCTCTCCCCGACCGAGGATGTCGAAGTCGTTTTGCTACAATTTCTGCCTAACCGCTTTACACTATACCCTAACCTTGCGCCTTTGCATTGCATGACATCAAGCATCATGTAGAAACGCATACATAGCATATGCATCGATCATACTCCCTCTCTTTTTCCTGACTTATCTCCCAGCAGATTTTCAGCCAACTTTGTTCTTTCCTAACACTATTCTTTTGTCGCCGTCGACCAAATTCTCGAGCTACTCTTTTATTTAATCCCCTTTTATCTCGAATCATCGAAAAGCTGGTGCAATTCGTACATTCAGGTCCAAGCAGATTAAATAGGGGCAGCTGTCGTAACCCGAAATTTGACCTCCCTCTTTTGCCTTTTGCATGAGCATAAGCATTCACATCGCTGGCATACGCATTCGCACTTTTCCTCTGGTGATTTTGTTGCAGGAATATTCGGGTTTTCCAAGCCCGATTAATCGCATCCTCACATGGTCATCACATCATCAAGACGAGCACAAAATAAAGGTTTCCATGCCTATTCATCTATGCAAGAGGTCGGAAATTGGAACCATGGTCATAGCACCTTTTCAAAGCAAAATTGGGCAAGTTTTTGACTGGTTAATCGGTTAACCATTTGGGTTAATCGATTAACACCCTTTCACAGCGCCAAATTCAGCTTTTTAACAGCTGTTAATCGGTTAACCTGTTGGTTAATCGATTAACACCTGCTATTTCAGCAAAAATTCAACATTTCCATCATATTTCAGCAACTCTCTCCACACTCTTTTGGTTTATTCTATTCTAGCATTGTGTGGAACATTCTAGACAGTTCAAGACCATTCAAGACATTTCCCTTACATTTATTCTATGCATTACTTCAAATCAAGTGCACCATGTTCCTTGTTTTCCAAGCAATGTGGATCTTTGGATGTTGGAGTTCACCTTGAGATTGTTACCGAGTTGGTTCTAACTAACCGAGTTAACCGCCTTGACTCGGTGAGTCAAGTCCAACTAACTCCTAGCCTAGTTCCAAACCCCAAAGCTAATTCCAAACCAAACTCCAAACCTCTCATACTCCAAACCTAAAATCTATATAAACTCACCTTCACTCACTTTTAAAGCTCTCAACCATTATCTCTATCATTTCCCACATTTCTCACACAAATCCTTCATAATTTCACTCTCAATTCTCTCACATTCTCTCTGACTTTTTCTGCTACATTTTCATCTTCATCTCACTTCTCCTCCAAAACCTCACAAATAGCTCCTAATTCTTGAAGGATAATCACTTTTCACATTGAAAGTGATTATTTCTTGAGCTTAACCTCCATTGTCGTTCCATTTTACTGGTTTTTCTGGAGTTCCAGTAGCTTTTGGATTCATCTCAAGTGATCGATTCAAGTTTCTTCGGTGATAATTCTCGTTTTGGAGTTTTCGTCGCAATTTGATCGGTTTCGATACGTTTCAGCTATTGTTGAAGATTTCCTCTGGTTTCCTTTGATTATCTTCATCAATATCACATTGCAACATTTACCAAGGCACATCTCAGCCTTGTAGGTTGGTGGATCTCATTCATTTTTCTGTTTCGATCGTTTTCGTATCATTCGCGATGTAGTTTCAATGTTTTTTTTCTTTGCATGTGAATTGATTATAATTTTGCTTGATCCATGATCTTGTTTGTTTAATTGATTCTATTGTTGATCATTTGCTGCTTCTAAACTTGATTTTTCGTGCATAATTCATGTCCTAGCATGTGAAAGTTTGGATAAGTGATTATGTGTTGAAAACTACTTTTGAAAAGCTGCTTTTACTGTTTTTTTTGCCACAGTCACAGTGTTAATCGGTTAACCATTTGGTTAATCGGTTAACCAGTTCATTTTTCACCAAGAACGCTGATTTTTAAGCGGTTAACCGATTAACCCAAAGTGTTAATCGATTAACACTGAACAAGTAGGCTATTTTCTTGCATTTTCAAGTGTGTTTGCCGTACTTTCTTCATTTTAACTTCCTTTGATTATCATGCTTGATTTTATGGATGTTTTAAATGTCATTTAACTTCTGTTTGAAGCTTATGCTTGAACTTTTGTTGCACCCTTTAAATTATTCAAATTGTTCATGTTTTGGCATTATGTGAATATAATCAATTCTTGCATTTTTTTTATCACAATAACGTGATTTTGTGTTGCATTTGTTGATCATTTGGTACTGTTTTGTACTCCCTTCCTTGGTTTTGCATTAAGTTTCATTCTTCATGGATGAGCTTAATCGTGTATAATCAATAATTCCCCCTTTTTCCTTAATGATTTTTCATCCTCTTTGGAAAATTATTGGCATGGCTTTTCCCTTTGATTAATTGATTGAAACCATGTTTCGATTAGTTGATCTTCCCCCTCTCTCTCTTTAGGCCTCCTTTAGAGCTTTCTCTCTCGATCCCCCGTGGAGTTGGAGTTTCGCGCCACGCCATACTTCGGAGCACTGTACAAGTTGGAGCTGTTACGCTGTCCGTTCCGCGCAGGAGCACTGTTCAACTTGGAGCTGTTGGACCGTCCGATTCAATTTCTGCACTACACCCTGTGTGTTAGAGAAGGAATGAGAAGGGAGAATTCCTACCCTCATTCTGACTACTTCAGGTAGGGGACGAATTACCCTGTGCTTGGCTTAGTCATCTCTATCTACAGGCGGTAGTGTGCTTTCCTTCCCCAGTCGAGTCAATCCTTGATCACTCCTATCTCTTTCAACTTCTCTCTTGATCTATCACCATTCTTCTTGGTTAAGATCCTTTATTCATTGGGTTAGCAAGCTTTCTTTGTTTCAATACCCTATTTTTTTCTTGCGGTCGATCATCGTCTTAATTCCCCTGGAGAGTCTCTTTTCTCTTTCTTCGGTTAAACAGAGTACTCCTGTTACAACCGAATCCCCTGCGGAGTTTGTAACCTTCTTTTGGTTCTTCTCCCTTGGTGTGGTTAATCACTGCCTGTCAGTTAAAACACCAATATTTGCACTCTTTCTCAGTTAACCACAGTCCGTCTGTTAACTTACTGAGTTCCTTGGGTTAATCACCTTCTCTCGGTTAATCACCTTTTTCTTCAGTTAACCACAGTCCGTCTGTTAAAATACTGAACACCTTTTTGAGTTAATCACCTCCCCTTGGTTAATCACTCATTTTTTTCGGTTAATCACAGTGTTCTGTTAAAACCGAACCCCAGTGGTTAGCAACCTCTTTTGGTTCAATACCCTCCTTCGTTGGTTAAGTACTGTTTGTTCAGTCAATACCAACGCCCCTTTTGGGTTACAACTTTCGATCGGTCCTACACCCGTTCTTCTAGTTAATCACAGTTTTTATCTGTTAAAACCAATGCTTCTCTATCCCCACAGAGTTGCAATCCTTGTTTCCTCGGTTAACCACTGTTTTTAGTTAATATACCGACGTCCCCTCAGAGTCAAACACCTTCTCTTGGTTCATCACTCTCTCTCTTTGTTTATCACAGTCCGTCTGTTGACACCAGTCTCTTTTCCCCGCCAGAGTCTTATTCTCTTCCTTCGGTTAACCACTGTCAGCCAGTTAATATACCGAGCCTCCCTTTTCTCTTGGTTTTGACACCATCCCTTTATTTGGATCCCCAGCCGTTGTTTGATCAGTTCTTCCCCAGCAGAGCTCTTTCTATTCATTTTGCTCTTACTTTCTTGGTTTCAACACCAATTCTCTTTGTTGTCCCCAGCGGAGTTTATTTCATTCTTGGTTTTAATACTATTCTTTTCCTGGTCTCTTGTGCAATCGCTCTTACTGTGTGGTCTTCACCAGTAGAGTTTTTCTTTCGCTCATGCTCTTGGTTTTGACACCATTTCTTTCGTCTCCCTGTTTCTTTCTTGTTTTGTTTTCCGTTCGGTTCCCCGAACTACGAAAGCTCTGATTCTGCATTCTTTCGAATGACAGATACGTAGGTACGAGACGCGATGTCTTGGCGAGCACACTTCCACCCTTCCTTCCTTCTTTTTCCTTTTTTTTTGTCCTCTAGTTCTCTGAACTACGACGCTCTGATTTCCTCATTGCACTATGAGGGTACGTAGGCACGAGGGCCCCAATCCTCCGCGAGCACTTTCTTTCTTTCTTTTCTTTTCCCCTTTTCTTCTCTTCTCTCCTTTTCTTTAGCTAGAAGCCTTTAGATAGTTAACCCATCCAGGCCTAGAAGCAAGCGAAATGGTTCCCGTCGAGTACGACGGATGCGTTAGGTGCTAGTACCTTCCTTTCGCATAACCGACTCCCGTTCCCGTTTCTCTTCCCCTTGGGTTTTATCGATATTTTCCCTGTCCTTTGGGACTAAATAAAGTTCGGTGGCGACTCTGTGTTATCTTTGAGTGTGCGATTCACTCAGGTATAAACCAGCCATCTTCAATCACCTCAATGCTACCGAGGATGTTAATAAAGTTAAATACATTAGACAACAAAAGATTACCTAGAACAGTAGTTCCTATCTGATGAGATGTGTCATTCTCGCCCGTGGTTTATTTGAATTATCTGACGACTCTGAAAAGATTGAGTCGAAATTTAAGGATGAAATTGCTCAGTTGAAGAGTACCCAAGAATTCCAGTCTAAGAAGTTTTCCAGCTTGGAGAAGGATTTGGCTAATGCGAGGAAGGAGAAAGAGACTTTGGAGTCGGATCACAAGTCGGCCTTAGCCCAACTTGCTGATCAATTGAAGATATCTGAGGCCTCCAATGCCAAGCTCTTATTATCCAATAACGATCTTAGAAAATCTCTGAAGAAAGCTCAGATCGACATTTTGTCTGCTGGTGATGAAGCTTTTGATAGAGCCAAAGATCAAGTTCTTTATCTCCATCCTGACTTGGATTTGTCGGAGATAGATTACTTCAAGGTGGTGCAGGATGACCGCCTTGTGGATCTTGGCGAGCTGGAGAAAGATAGTCCGGAGGGATCTCAAGGCCCAGTCAATGGCGCTGACGGGAATGTGAACCCGGTCAACAATGATGTTGCCAATGAGACTTCGGCTGATACATGATCTTGATGTTTTCTTATTTGGGTTAGTTATCCTTCTGGATGCATTTTTGATATAATCTTTTCAACCTTCGGGCTTTGTAATGAACAAAATTGAACAAAATTTGGCCCTTTTATGTCTTTCCTTTTGCTAATGTTATTTTCGTTTACCATCACTTTAATTTCTTTGCAAAATAATCCTGTGCATATATCCAGCCACTCGGACACTAAGTTAAAGTAACTTAAGGTGTCCGATTATAAAGTGTCGGGCATTATTTTGCCTTTTTGCTTTGCTTAGTTTGATTCTTATGACTTTTTGGATAACTCGTTTCTCGGCTATCTTTTATTAAAGCCCTAGGTTATAAAGCTTTGACACATTAGAGAGTCCAGAACTCTTATAGTCTTAGGTGCCGATTACGATGTTGACTTGTGTATCCTTTTGTTAGAGACTTGCTCCTAGTTCTTTATAATCCTTTGGCAGTTAGTCATGTGTGATTTTGACACTCACAAGCCCCAATTTTATTTTGGTGTGCTTAGGCTTGGGTATTTCATCATTTTGGTAATTGACTATCTGAACTGTGTACGCGGAACAAGCTGACACGCTTATAAGTGTTTGTTCAACCCGTGTACGCGGAGCATTTATAGGCGACCTATGTACGTGGAGCAAGTCAACACTTTTATAGGAGTTTAATCAACCCGTGTACGCGGAGCGTTTCTGGGCGACCTATGTATACGGAGCAAGTCAACACGTTTATAGGAACATAATCAACCCTTGTATGCGGAGCGTTTTATGGGCGACCTATGTACGCGGAGCAAGTTAACACGTTTATAGGGGTTTAATCAACCCATGTACGCGGAGCGTTTATGGGCGACCTATGTATGCGGAGCAAGTCAACGCGTTTATAGGAGTTTAATCAACCCTTGTACGCGGAGCGTTTATGGGCGACCTATGTACGTGGAGCAAGTCAACACGTTTATAGGAGTTTAATCAACCCTTGTACGCAGAGCATTTATGGGCAACCTATGTACGCGGAGCAAGTCAACACGTTTATAGGAGTTTAATCAACCCTTATACGCAGAGCGTTTATGGGCGACCTATGTACGCGGAGCAAATCAACACGTTTATAGGAGTTTAATCAACCCTTGTACGCGGAGCGTTTATGGGCGACCTATGTACGTAGAGAAAATCAACACATTTATAGGAGTTTAATCAACCCTTGTACGCAGAGTATTTATGGGCGACCTATGTACGCGGAGCAAGTCAACACATTTATAAGAGTTTCCCAAGTTATAACTCACCACCTTCAGCCGAATACCTATAAACAAGACATAAAAAAAATTTAAGTCCAGGTGCCTCGTTAAAAACCCTTGCCCTTGCAAGGGAAAATAGTGCAACCCAAACCGGCATATGATATTCCTCCAATAAAATTTGCGAACCCTCTCGGCAGAGATCCGAGCAACAGCCTCGGCTTCCACCCATTTTGTGAAATAGTCAACTGCAACGACTAGGAACTTGAGCTGTCCTGAAGCAACTGGGAATGGTCCTAGGATGTCTGCTCCCCACTGATGGAATGGCCATGGAGATGAAATCAAATGGAGCGACTCAGCTGGTAGGTGTTTAATTGGAGCGAATACTTGGCACTTTTTGCACTTGCTAACGTACTCGATGCAATCTCGCATCATATGCGGCCAGTAGTACCCGACTCTTACAATTTTTTCGGATAATGCTCTCCCACCGATGTGGCTACCACAGGCTCCCTCGTGGAACTCTTTAATTACCAATTCAATCTCAGGCTTTGACATGCATCTGAGCATAGGTGTTGACCTACCCATCTTGTACATCGTGTCCGAGATTATAACGTATTAGGAAGCTATTCTTTTAATCTTATGGGCTTCATTGACATCTTCAGGTAATATTTCCTGGGTCAGATAGCTGATGATGGGCATTATGCATCCTTGGACATCCTCTATTGTTAATATTTCCTCTGATTGAATGTTGGGTGCTATGAGAACTTCTTGGATCACAGTCTTACTCATTCATGAATTCTTTAAGCATGCTAATCAGGCTAGGAGGTCGGCCCGAGCATTGTCTTCTCTTGGGATGTGGACGACTTCAAATTCTGAGAATGCTTTGGATATTCCAGAAGCTTTCTGAAGGTACTTTATCAGAGTGGAATCCTTTGTTTGGTACTTGTTCTTTATCTGTCCGACCATTAGCTGGGAGTCGGTCTTCACTAATAAATGTGTTACTCTAACCTCTCTCGCCAATTCATTATGGAAATCAAAGCTTCATACTCTGCTTGGTTGTTGCTAACCTGAAAATTAAAACCTAAAGAGTATTCTAATGTTAGATCTTTGGGTCCTTCCAGAATTATTCCGGCTCCGTTTCCCTTGAGATTTGAAGATCCATCTACATAGAGGATCCATCTGTTTGAGATCTCTTCTCCAGCTGGTGCACTTAATTCTATCACAAAATCGGCCAGTGTCTGTGACTTGATACATGTTCTGGGCACAAAGTTGATGTCATACTCGGAGAGCTCTACTGCCCACTTGACCATCCGTCCTGCTAAGTCAGGCTTTTTCAGTATTTGTTTGATTGGGTAATTCGTCTTGACTGTGATGGGGTGACCTTGAAAATAATGTCTCAGCTTCCGGGCTGTGATAACTACTGCCAGCGCCAACCGTTCAATCTTCTGGTACCTTAGCTCTGCTCCTTTTAGAACTTTACTGATAAAGTACACGGATCGCTCTCGGTCTTCTCCATCTTGTACTAAAACTGAGCTAAGGGCTTTATCCGTGACCGACAAGTATAAGACCAAATGTGTGTTTTCTCTGGGCCTTACTAGGATAGGAGGCGAGGACAGAAAACACTTTACTTCTTGAAAGGCTTCTTCACTTGCCTCTGTCCATTCAAACTCCTTAGACTTCCTTATAGTTGCAAAGAAGTGTATTGATTTGTCTCCTGCACATGATAAAAATCGTGACAATGCGGCTAGTCTCCCGGTCAGCTGTTTGACCTCCTTTTTCCTGGTTGGACTTCTCATATCTATTATAGCCTGTCATTTGTCCAGGTTCGCCTCGATTCCCCAGTTGGTGAGCATAAATCTGAGGAACTTCCCGGCTTGTACTCCAAAGGTACACTTGTCCGGGTTCAGTCTCATGTTGTAGCTTCTTATAGATGCAAAGGTTTCTGTTATTTCTTTGATTTTGTGGTTGGCATTTATTTTGCTAAAACTATTCTAGCAGCAAGATGTTGAAACAAGATGTTCTAATTTACTGCATTTGACATGTCGGATGAAGATGTCCCATCCTGGATCATAGGACATCGCGTCTGATTTTGGTTAAAAGGAAGATTCTGTTGTTGTTATTTGTTACTGAATATTCTGTGAATATTTAGTTATCCTATGTGGCGTCCAAAGTAATTTGGGCTGAGTTTTTGTGTTGGTTTTCGGAGTTTCACTAATTTCTAAATATGGAGACATATTAGGAAACATTAGATTGAAGACCTATTTTCTTGTAGTTTATTTTGCAGAATTATGTGCAGTCTCTCTGCTGCGTTTTGAAGCCCAAATCCAGTTGGGATGTAGGTTATAAATAAGAGTGTTTGTAACCTGATTTGAAACGATTCCAAGATGTAAAATTATTAGGGTTTCGTTCTTGTGAACCACTCTCTAGGAGAGTTGGCATGTGTGAACCACTCGGATTGTGAGATGGTCACTGTACTCCTCGAAGCTTTTAAGCAAGAGAGATGTATTGTTATTGGAGGAAGCTTTGAAGCAACTCCAGGTTGTGGTCTTAGTTAAGGGAAGAAGCTAACAAATGGTGGAGTTTGGCATCATACTTAGCTAGGCATTGTTCTCATCAGATGTTGATGTGTCATAGGAGTATGTCTCCTCACCATGGAAGTGTGGTTTCATGTCTATCTGTGTGATCAAAATGTAGGCGAAGGGCTGTCGATGCAGTGGCTGAGATGTTAACTTCTAGACATCATTGTGATGATTGGAAGTGAGATGGAGTCTCTTACCTAGGGAGGACTTAGGTAGAAGGGTCATTGGGTAGTTATTGAGTGAGCGGATTGTAACCGGGTGTGGTTGCTATGTGATCTGTAATTTGATACTGCTAATAGTGGACTTCCTTCCTGGCTTGGTATGCCCCCAGATGTAGGTTGTTAGACCGAACTGGGTGAACAAATTCTGTGTGTGGTTTAAGCTTTTTGGTACTGTTATTGTTTATGCCTTGCCATGTTTTTTGTTCAGATCAGATGTCCAGACATTCTATAGGACATCTGTAGTCTGATATACCAGAATTTCAATTGGTATCAGAGCAGGCATCCTGTTCTGTTTATGGGTGAGATCCAAGGGGGATACTTTCTGGTTCATGGTAGAGGAAGAAGGATGTTATACTGAAAAGCTGTTTGAACGTGATAGGTTCATATTGGTGTTTCAATGGTCCCTAGAAGTGGAGGATGGACTATTCTTGACAGCTGGTACTTATAGGCAGAAAATGATGTATGGTGGATGTGTGCTTGCTGTGTAGCTGTCTTGACACCATGTTTCAGTTTCTTTTGGAGGATCTTGTTGTGGGGGAGTTTATTTCTCTCCAAGAAATTGCTTTGTGCGCCCAGTATTTCATGCAAAGGCTGTTTCAGCCAATATTAGCCAAAGTGGAAGAATGGTGTTTTTTGTTGCAGAGCTTCAGTTCATGATGTCAAGACTGATGTCCTAACATGTGACTACAGAACTGGAGAACATTCAGTTCAGAATGTTGTGTTTGGTTTGTTACCTTTTGGTTGCAATTCTTTGGGTTTTCTTGATGAGAGATTCCTGGCGAAAATCATGGTGGAGATTTTATTTGTTTCAAACCTAGAATTTCGTTTGCACCTGGATAGTGGTAGTTTTGTGTAATATGTTGTACCTGAAGACTGTTGAGGAGGTTGTGATTGTTGTGTATTCCGCTGCATGGTATCTGATGGAACCCTGGGGGTCCTTGTGTCGCTAGTAAAGGAAGGGCAGTAGGGTTGGTCTCCTCAGAAGAGTTGATGTGTGATGATGTAGTGTATGCAAGACTGTTTCAACCAATTGTGTAAAGTTGCCAACGATACTTGAGTTTTATTTCTCAAGTCCACTCTTAAAGGCACTATAGTGTGTGGTTGATTTACTCTTCAAGAAATCTGTTGAAGAAAGGATAGAGCCATTTATTTTGGTATCTAGAAGAGTCTTTCTAATACTTGACCTAATTAGGAAAGTGACTCTGAGTCTTGCTGTTGTTTAATTTTGCTGGAGCTTGGATTAGTTTTGAAGACCTTTAAGATGATCAAGGGAAGTCTTCATCTAGCTTGGGTTCAGCTATGTGATGTCCCCCAATTGAATGTCAGACCAAATGTCGTACCTTATGTGAGAAGGTTACCCTATCTCATATGATAAATACCTTGACAGGAGTTGACTATTTGTCTGCTTTTGATAAGGATGTGCATCTAACCGATAGTGAATACTCTGACGGGAGCTGAGCGTTTATCTAAGATGTTGTGCATTCAACTAATGACAAAATACATTGACCGGAGACTATGTATATGTCTGATGTAAAAGTGCAGGACTACTGGAGTGTTGAGAATTTACTTTTCTCTATGTGGCTGTTTATTTCTCTTCGTGGTGTGTTGGTGTGTGATGACCTGAATTAGCTACTGAAGGTGTGATCCTTGGAGATCATCCTGGGTTCAAGGAACTCTGTGTTGATGTCCTACATGATATTGAAACAATCATGGTGGTTAAAAGAAGCTTGGGATTATAAAGATAAGATTGTGTGTTCTATAGTGTATTTAGAAGTGGAAATTTTTGTATGGCTATGGGGTAGTCTTGGACTACTTATTTTCTGAAGATTCAGATATGGCAGATTTGAAGTCTTTGGAGTTTCTAAGTAGGATGGAGGTTGTCTACTCAAACTTGATTGTTGAATCAAGTCTATGAGAGCATGGAAATCTATTTCTGCAAAGGGAGAAGGTTCTTCAGAGTAGAAGAAGGAAGAGCTGAATTCAACAGTTTGATGTCATAATGTTTTGACATTTAGCTTAACATCAGAAGTCTCAGCTGGTGATGTGGCACATCAGCTTATGATAGGGTGATCTACAGGAATGAACAATAAGATGTTTCAAAAAGATCGTTCTCATGGCAGTTTGCAGGAGCTGCAGGAAGGAGAAGATGTTACACGACCATGGCTTAGGGAATCTAAGTGTGTTTGCGAGTGAGCAATTGGAACATGTGACTTAAAGACCAATTTTCCTTGGTGGATCAGGATATCTATGTGAGAGTTCTGACAAACGTGAAAAAGGTCAAAATGTGGCATTTGGTTGTTTTCAGATGAGGATTCATGAATGAGGTGATCAAACTGTGGCATTTGGTTGATTTCAGAAGTAAATTCGAAGAATCAAGATAATCAGAGTGTGGCAGCTAGTTATTATTGAGGATTGTCTTGGAACAAGTTACTCTTGGGCAGAAGGGTGATGAGTTGAAGACTCAAGGAGATTATTCTTCTTGAAGGTGGACGAGAGCTTATTTCTCTAGTTCTTTGGATTACTATGCTATAGTAAGTCCAGTTGGTGGAGCATATCAAGAATCATGGTGATGATGTCTTAGTGTGTGGCAGATGTTCTAACTTGTGTTGGGACATTATCTGGTTGGATATCCTTGGTGAAGGATGATTATGCTCTGGTTCAGAAGCGTGGAGCCTACATTATGCCTAAGGAGCGTCTACATACTCATACGGGAGAATGATGAAGTAGAAGGTCTGCCTTGGATGGAGGATGTAGGAAGACTGAAGTAGATCAGTTATTATTGATTGATTGGAAGTCTGAAGATGAAGAGTATGATAGGGAATGACTGCCTTTGGAGAGTTGGGACTTTTATGTGCAATGAGTCCTTTGAATGGTGATGGGAAGCTGATGTCCCAAATGATGATTGTAACATCATGATTGTTGATGGTTATATTTGGAAGATGATTGAGATTGTGCACTTGGAGTTGGATGCTCAAGCATTTTTGTCAGAAGAGGTGGGTCTGACTATGTGGATTAGAATGTGGTGGCTCTGATCTTGTTTTTAGTAGTAGGTTCTGGCAAAGCATGACTACTAATTTTGAAGACTTCACTAGTATCAACAACTACTAGTGAATGTAATGGCAGAGGAATTGTGTCATATGATGTGATCTGATCAGAAAGTTTTCTTAGGAGCTGTTCTTCTGCTGTAAGTATCTCTTGAAGAGATTGGATCTCAGTAAAGCTTTTAAGTAAGCTGAGAATTCGTGGGGTCTGTATGAGCATGAAGATGTTCATGTGCTTGAACTGAGGATTGGTGTTTTTATTTCCGTTGTGTGCCTCAGGGGGAGTAAAGTGTGTGTTGATTGACTGTTTTATTATCTTGTTCATTTAGCAGACTGTGTTGTTGTGACATCACACTTAACATTACAGATCTGATGTGCATATGACATGCTAGAAGTGGATCAGTTTGGTGCTTGTGGAGTAAATAAGCTGAAGATTTTTGGAGCATCATTCGTGAAATATAGGGGGAGAACTTCCGTCTGCTAATTATACTAGTGTGGTACTTGGCTTGCTTAAGGATCAAGCATTAAGTGAATGCGTTCAGCAGGTGTGTTGAACAGAGGGTGCGCTCTTGAAGACATATAGATGAGTCTTATGTTTTCCATTCATTTAAGGTGTTCTTCTTGCAAAGGAGCACTGGTTATCTTAGATAGGGGGAGTTGGACTTCTGTTTTGGATTTGTTGCTGCAGTAGTACAGTTGTTTATCAAGATTGTTTGTGGTTTCAAAAATCTATGATAGTGTACCTCTGGTGAGGGTGTAATGTCAGACAGGATGTCAAGACATTGTGTGACTGGTTTAGTTCTGGGTTGTCAATGTATTGAATCAAAGTTGTATGTGTTCTACTACTGGTTGATTGCCCTTATCGCATAGTTGCTTTGTTTCCAAAAAGGGGGAGAGTTAGCCTAGGTGCTGTCAAGTTGTCTGGTGTGATTCTCGTATGTGCAGCTGTTAGGCTGTTTGAGTTTTTTTTAGGTGCAGGTGTTTATGAAGGGAAAGATGCTGAAGTTTGTGCATGACATTTGGTCATGTGATTGTGTGTGCATCTACTTTCTGATGTTGTTTGTTCTGGTGTATGATTTGATCATTTCTAAAAAATAATGCCTGTTCTACTTGCCTTTGTCATATTTATGGCTAAAAAGGGGGAGAAGTGTGCTTGTGGTGTGATTGTGGTGTGCTTGTGCTGCAGTTGAGGGGGAGAATGTTGTTGTGTTGCTGCAGTTGAGGGGAAGTTTTTTTTGGGTGTGAATTTTTGCTGCCTTGTTGTGTTTTGTGTTGGTGGTATGGTGTGTTTTTCACTGCTGTCTCTGATATTGTTGTTGTGTTATCTTTGCAAGATTGTTTGGTGTGTAGTTTTAGCCAAAATAAGCCAAAGGGGGAGATTGTTATTTCTTTGATTTTGTGGTTGGCATTTATTTTGATAAAACTATTCTAGCAGCAAGATGTTGAAACAAGATGTTCTAATTTACTGCATTTGACATGTCGGATAAAGATGTCCCATCCTGGATCATAGGACATCGCGTCTGATTTTGGTTAAAAGGAAGATTCTGTTGTTGTTATTTGTTACTGAATATTCTGTGAATATTTAGTTATCCTATGTGGCGTCCAAAGTAATTTGGGATGAGTTTTTGTGTTGGTTTTCAGAGTTTCACTAATTTCTAAATATGGAGACATATTAGGAAACATTAGATTGAAGACCTATTTTCTTGTAGTTTATTTTGCAGAATTATGTGCAGTCTCTCTGCTGCGTTTTGAAGCCCAAATCCAGTTGGGATGTAGGTTATAAATGGGAGTGTTTGTAACCTGATTTGAAACGATTCTAAGATGTAAAATTATTAGGGTTTCGTTCTTGTGAACCACTCTCTAGGAGAGTTGGCATGTGTGAACCACTCGGATTGTGAGATGGTCACTGTACTCCTCGAAGCTTTTAAGCAAGAGAGATGTATTGTTCTTGGAGGAAGCTTTGAAGCAACTCCAGGTTGTGGTCTTAGTTAAGGGAAGAAACTAAAAAACGGTGGAGTTTGGCATCATACTTAGCTAGGTATTGTTCTCATCAGATGTTGATGTGTCATAGGAGTATGTCTCCTCACCATGGAAGTGTGGTTTCATGTCTATCTGTGTGGTCAGAATATAGGCGAAGGGTTGTCGATGCAGTGGCTGAGATGTTGACTGCTAGACATCATTGCGATGATTGGAAGTGAGATGGAGTCTCTTACCTAGGGAGGACTTAGGTAGAAGGGTCATTGGGTAGTTATTGAGTGAGCGGATTGTAACCGGGTGTGGTTGCTATGTGATCTGTAATTTGATACTGCTAATAGTGGACTTCCTTCCTGGCTTGGTATGCCCCCAGATGTAGGTTGTTAGACCGAACTGGGTGAACAAATTCTGTGTGTGGTTTAAGCTTTTTGGTACTATTATTGTTTATGCCTTGCCATGTTTTTTGTTCAGATCAGATGTCCAGACATTCTATAGGACCTCTGTAGTCTGATATACCAGAATTTCAGTTTCTATTAAATCATTTACATGTGACCAGTTTGCGCTTGTCTTGATAACCATGTCATCTACATAGACCTCCATATTCCGACCTATTTGAGTAGCGAACACCTTATCCATTAGCCTCTGGTAAGTAGCCCCAGCATTCTTTAGTCCAAAGGGCATTACCTCATAATAATAATTACTCTGATGTGTCATGAAGGCAGTTTTTTGGTGCGTCTATTGGATTCATCCGGATCTGATTGTATTCGGAGTATGCATCCATAAAGCTGAGCAAACGGAACCCAGACGTAGCATCTATCAGCTGGTCAATGTTTGGCAATGGATACGGATCTGTAGGACACGCCTTGTTGAGGTCCGTGAAGTCCACACACATTCGCCATTTCCCGGATTTCTTCTTTACCATCACCATGTTGGATAACCAGGTCGGATACTTGATATCCTTGATGAACCCGACCTGTAACAGCTTCTCGACTTCCTCTGCAATTGCTTTCCTCTTTTCATCACCACTCTTTCTTTTCCATTGGGAAACTGGATTGATATCCGGATCGATTGCTAAGTTATGGCACATGAAATTGGGATCTATCCCTGGCATGTCTGAAGGTTTCCAGGTGAAAAGATCGACATTATCTTTTAGTGTTTGAACGATCTCTTTCTCCTCTTCGGGGGACAAGTTGACTCCTATGTGTGTAACATGGGACGGTAGGTGCCCAATCTGGACTTGCTTTATTTCTTCGTTGGGCATTATGTCGTCTTCAACTGAATCATCATGCGGGTCTATGTCGATCAGGTTAACTTTGAGGGTATTCTTGGGATCTGCTTCTCCTGCAGGTTCCTTTCTTTTTAACTTTAGGCTATCCTTATAACACTTTCTCGCTAGCCCCTGGTCGCCTTTGACAATACCAACCCGGCCATCTCCGAGTGGGAATTTCATGGTCAAATAAAGAGTTGAAAGCAAAGCTTCTAGGGCGTTGAATGATGGTCGGCCTATAATGATGTTATAGGGTGAAGCAACGTTGACTATCAGGTACCTCACTCGGATGGTCTTCACATTAGCCGTGTTGCCAAAGGTGGTCGGCAAGGCTAGGTGCCCGAGCACTTGCACCTGTTCTCCCGAGAATCCTACTAGACTGCCTTTGAATGGTAATAACTCGGTCGTATCGAGCCTCACTCCTTTGAAAGCATCCAAATACAGTACGTCGGCTGAGATTCCGAGGTCTATCAATATCCTTTTCACGCTCCAGTCTCTTATTTATACTTTAATAACCATGGGATCATTTTCATGAGCTAGGACTCCTACGACATCTCATTTTGAGAATGTTACAGCATCTAAGTTGCCTTCCGGTTTCTCTGGAGATCTCTGGTCGATATGCATGACTGCCCTAGCATATCTCTTTCTAGCAGACCTTGTTTCTCCACCACCAGCAAACCCTCAAGTGATGGTGTTTAGTATGTGTCGAGCTGTCTTTATCTAGTGACCCTCTTTGGCATCTGAGCTCTTCTTTCGGGATGACTTTTCTGGTCCCGGGTCGTCTCGGCAGGGACTTCTTTTATTATTTAGTGGTCGAGAATCCTTCACATATGCCAAGAGATGACCTCTCTAGATTAGAGATTCAATTTCTTTTTTCAGCTATTGACAGTCCTCGGTGTGATGTCCCTGTATACGGTGGTAATTACACCAAGCCTCATGT
The DNA here is from genome assembly GCA_022829125.1 of Lathyrus tuberosus. Taxonomy (NCBI): domain Eukaryota; kingdom Viridiplantae; phylum Streptophyta; class Magnoliopsida; order Fabales; family Fabaceae; genus Lathyrus; species Lathyrus tuberosus. The sequence continues at coordinate 909,145 of JALAZF010000441.1, forward strand.
TGCCTTCCCATGATAACGTTGGTTCTTTTGGGACGATGAGGCTCCGGTAACAGGTTCATATGGCCAACTTCTTTAAGGATATCTCCCCTGCTTGCATTCAATGGGGTAAGGTCTCTGTCCGACTCATATGACTGTCTGTATGGTCTGGGAGCATGTCGCTCGTGCATAGCTACCCGAGGATGCTCATGTCTTCTGTTCGACGCATCTTTCTTGCTCTTTGTCTTTTCACTGCTGTCCCAGGCTATTTTCTCTTGGTTACTTTCTTCTCCTTTGATGTAACACTCAGCCCGAGTAATGATCTCGTCCATGCTAATAGTCGGCTTCTGAGCTAATGACTTATTGAACTGTCCGGCTCGTAATCCATGTTGAAAAGCTCCCACAAATAGTTCCTGGTTTTGATGAGATACTTTGAGGGTTTCCTCATTGAATCGAGTCAGGTACTCACGTAGTGATTTTGACTATTTCTATCGAACACTGAACAGTGTGGTCGTGGACACCTTCCGGCGCTTGCTTGCTGAGAAGTGTTGTGCTAACTTCTTAGTCAAGTCTTGGTAGCTTACGATGGAGAGCCGAGGAAGGCTCATGTACCATCTTAGAGCTACATCTTTAAAGGTACCGGCCATGAGCTTGCACTTCAGTGAATCCGAATGGGCAACTATGGTCATCTGATTGTTAATGGCAATAATATGCTCCCGAGGATCCGTCTTTCCATCATAAGAGGTTAGTGATGGTGCTTTAAAATTTTCCGGGACGCGGTCGTCTCATATCTCTTGAGAAAGAGGTTGTGGCTCAAGAACCTCCTCCTCACGGTCGCCGTCAGCCTGACTTTATTGTTGCAGAACTTAAATACTATCTTGCAGCGTCTCATTCTGCTGACGCATGGCCTCCATCATGGCTAGCAGTTGAGTCATATCTGGAAGATCTCCTTCAGAGGACATGTTGTTAGTGTAAGGTGTGACCTGTGAGAATTTTACCTAGGCCCCACGGTGGGCGCCAAATCTTCTATCCAAAAATGGTTAGATACACCAAAAGTGCCAATTCCCCTTGTCCTGGATAAGAAGAACTATGTTGTCTATATTGTAAGGGATATTTGGGGATTTGAGAGCTACACTTGTGTTGTGTATTGTCTCAAGATGATTGTGTCTTGCTTAACCTTCATGTGGGAGCCCCTTTTATAGTCTTCCATTAAGATATGCCATTAAGAGAAGTCTCATGGCCTTCTGACGTTACATGGCCATCATTGCTGTAACTCCCCTTCATGAATGTAGGCTTTGAAGCTTTGGTAACGTCCTCATTGATGCGCCGCCACCGTTATTACTGTTGGTATGCCGGTTTAGCTCATGTCCGACGTAAGTACCGGGTTGATAGGGTCTGTACTCGACTTCGTAGGAGCTCGACTGATGGGAGTCGGGTTATGTGACCGGTCCGGGTTATAGAAGATACTTACCTAACTCTCTGTATTGCTCGACCCTTCTTGGTATCGTAGTCTAGTTCATACTTAATCTTGGGCGATTACGCAACTCGACTTCAAATATATTTGGCATGTACGATTATTATTATTATTATTATTATTATTATTATTTATTAAAAATATTTAATTTTCTATTTTTTTTTAGTTGTGTATGTTAATTTGGGTGTTAAATTTGTTTTAAAGCAATGAATTTATTTAATTATTATTATTTACTAAAAATATTTGATTTTCTATTTTTTTATCCACGTGGGTTATTTAAAAAGTAATAAATTTATTTAACTACTGTAATTATTAACGTACGACTATTTATAAAAAAAATTAACTTTGCTATTTGGAAATGTACAAATATTTTGCTTGCTATTTTTAGGTATTTGGAAAAGGAGAATTATTTATTTATTTATTTATTTATTATTTTATTGTAGATTGCAATAATTTACATTAATTATTAATATTATTTTTTATAATTTTGATTGGGTATTTTTATTTAATTATTTATTACTTATTTATTTTAAATTTTTGGATGACTCTAAATTTTTGAGTTGCTGTTTTTTAGCCAAAAACGTGTGGGTTTGATTTTAGTTAAAAATCAATAAATTTGTTTTATTATTATTATTAATCAAAAAGATTTGATTTTCTATTTTTTAGCAAAGTAGGTTAATTTGGCTTGTTATGTTTCGGGTGAATTTTTTTTTATAGAAAGTATTGAATTTATTTAATTATTATTGTTTATTAGAAATATTTGTTTTACTATTTTTTTTGCGTGGGTAATTTTTTTTAAATATCAATAAATTTATTTACTTTTATTATTTATTAAAATTATGTGGCTGGCTATTTTTTTGGATTTGAAAAGGTGGAGAGTTGTTTTATTTTATTTTATTTATTAGGTGGGGTTAAAGGATTATTTAAAAAAAAATAAGTTATTGATTAAAGAAAAAGAGTGGCGGTGCTTTTTAATGGTGTAGATATTTTTTTTAATCTAGTTTAATTTGTTTCACATTTAACCTAATCTTTACTCTTTAAATAGTGACGGAATCCATATTCCATCAACGTGAGACGGTGAATATGAAAATCAACATGAAAAGAAAGATGATAAGTTTTCACAAATCACTCTTTCTCCTCACTATGATGAAGAAGAAAACTTTTACGGCACCGCTTCTTGCTAGGAAAAAGACTATGAAAAAGAAGAAGAGAATTTGTGTCAAATCTCTTCAACAACAACAAGATTCTATTATAATTCCAGAACCTGATTTTTACTTACCAGATGATTGCTGGGAGCATGTCTTCTCATTCATCATCAATCCACTCGACGGAACCGAAGACAAAAATAAACTCTACTTCAAATCCCTATCTCTCGTCTCAAAACACTTCCTCTACATCACCAACCGTCTCATATTCTCTCTCAGAATTTATTATCCACAACTTTGTTTTCTCTATCGTTTCTTCCATAGATTCTCCAACCTTAATTCCCTTGATCTCTGGTTCAGCTCCCGTGATCTCGATGCAGACATTGCTTTGGCTCTCCGTGACAGACCAACATTGAAATCTTTATCTATTTTTGGGATTGAGCTAAAGGATCCCAACTATGTTACTTCACAATACATTGATTCCTTTGTGAGTTTGAAGGGGTTGAATTCTCTTAAGTTTCATTGTTCTCAAATCTCTGATGATTTGCTCTACTCTTTTGCAAGAGAAGGTCTTTCTTTAAAGAGTTTTATTCTTGAAAATTGTACTGGCTATAATTACCGAGGAATTTATGGTTTATTATCTAAGTATGGTGGGATACAACATTTGAGTCTTCAAGATGTTGACTTTTTAAATAATCATCATGTTTTTCAGATGTCTTTGCTTCTTCCAGGTTTGATATCTATAAACCTTAGCCAAAATTCCAAGCTCACCGAATTAGCTTTATTTGCACTCATTAAGAATTGTCATTCACTTAATGAGATCACAATGAGAAACATATATAAAATTGGAAGAGAGAGTGTAGAAAGTTCTGATATTATGAAAGATTTTATTGTCAACCCTCAATTAAAGTTTCTACATTTGTTTAACAATTCATTAATAAAAGACGAGACCCTCATATTGTTTGCTTCGATTTTCCCCAATTTGCAGCTTCTCGATTTGAGTTTTTGTCATTACATATCTAAAAAAGGTATTTGTCATGTTTTAAGTAGATGTTGTGAGCTTAGACATCTAAACTTGGCTCATTGTTATTGTGTGAGAGGACTTAAAATGAATTTTGTAGTTCACCAGCTTGAGGTGTTAGACTTATCTGGTACAAATGTTGATGATAAAACACTCTATGAGATCTCAAAGAGTTGTTTTGGACTTTTAGAACTATTATTGATATTTTGTGATTACGTCACAGAAAAGGGAGTAATGCGTATGGTTGAAAACTGCACACAACTGAAGGAGATCTATTTGAAGTGGTGTGATAAAGTGAATGTTGATGTTATTGTCTCAATGTTTTCATCAAGGCCATCATTACATGTGTTGTGATAAAGTGAATGGTGAAGTTGATATCTCAATGCTTTCATCAAGGCCATCATTAAAAAATAGTCCTGTTAACTAGTGTCTCAGGGCACTAGTTAAAAATTTCAAATAAAGAAAATATGTTATATTCAGTTCATTTAATACACATAATATTCTTTTATAAAGCTGGTTATTTCTCTTTTTGTTAGGGTTTTATTTTGCTAGGTATGGATGTATTATTTGTTGAAGTTTTGATTCTTAAATAAAAGATATTTTTTGTTTTTTAGATTTGTTTTATTTGATTGTCATTTTGTCGAATAATCACTTAAATAAAGTGAGTTTTTTATATGAAGTTTTAATTTTTGATGTTTTTCTTTAATCTAAGTTGAATTATATTAATATTTTTATATGCAAAGATTTTTATTATGTAGTGGCAAGTTATCATAAATCTTAAAGATATCAATGATCTAGCAGCAAGGAACACAATACACACAAATAACTACTAGAACTGTAAATGAAAAAATTTACACAAAACATAGATTGCATTATACTGCACATTTTAGATTCAAGATAATTATTAGTATTCTCTTAAAAAACAAAAAAGAAAAAAAAAATCTGACATAGTGATATAATCTAACATAGTCTACTCTCTGTCATGATATGATGACATGTTCAAGTGTGTTTGTAATTCTGCATATTGACTTAATATGAAATTAACAATGAAGTGTGAATGAATGAGACTTACTAAATATAATGAATGAAACTAACATATGCTCTTATGAGCTTTGTATTTTCATCTTTTCATCAAGAGTCATCAAAGAGCTGTAGTATATTTTCATTTGCTGTTATATAATAATTTCTTCTTTGCATTTTTTTCCAAGTTGACAAAAGATTTGTTACACGATATGTTCTTTCATTAATTGACCTTATATGCATGTATATATTACATTACAAGTTAGATTAAATCCTTATGATCATTGCAGTAACGTCATAACTGATAGGACCCTGTGCATTGTTGGCCTTGACCATGGTTCACTAGCAGCATGGCTTTGAGATTTTGTAAGGACTGAAAATTCAAGATTAAGTATTAACATTCTTTGGAGCAATTGAAATGAGCAGAGAGTGTTTGAAGTTTCTCTGTCCATTATTATCAATTTTTCTATTTGCAAATTGGCATCTTTAATCATTTCTTGAATTTCATTTGTTGTGGCAGTTTTCTTTTTTGTGATAATAATCACCTTACATGGGGTACTCGCTGGATGCCAGAATTGATGGTATTTATATGTTTTCCTTAAATAATGATGATATACATAGTTAATGAGTCCCAACTGTTTGCTTCATAGAACGTGTTTAACCTTTGAGACATAGTGTGCGGTTTAGCCATGGGGTTCTGTCACAGTCTGGTTTCGGAGAGTGTAGTTAAGGCGTGTGTGCTATGCAGTTTTAGGTTCGCAGCACCCACAATATTGTTTTGGTCTGCTACGGCCTATCCACAATATTGTGGGCATGGTTTTAAATTGCGGTTGCAGGTGCGGATGCGGTTGCGGTTGCAGCCACTGTGGTTGCGGCTATTGCGGCTTTTGCGATGCAGATTGCGGTCGTTGCGGCGTGAATTTATTTTTATCAACATAAAATCATTTTGTTTATTATATGTATTAGGTTTCACATGTCATCTATTGTTGCGGGCTGATGCGGTCTGATGCGGGTAAATGCGCCCGTTGCGGTGTTGTGATGCGGCCGTTGCGGCGTTATGATGCAGTTTTTATTGTGATTTAGAATCACACTGCAATTGCGGCCTGATGCGGATGCAGACACTACCGCAATCGCAATATTGCGGCCGCATAAGGTGATGCCGTCCGCAATTTAAAACCATGATTGTGGGTCTCCGGTCTGGTGCGAATTGGTTACCTGTTGATACTTGATAGTTTTTTTTTCTTTATGTTTGTTCAGGTTGTTTTCAAGCCCAGTTATGTGGATAATTCTGAAATACAATGGTGCTTCATGGTTGAATTTACAAAATGTCCTTTAACCTTTGTCGTAATTTTTCTGTATGCTAAATTTTCCTTTTAGACTTTCATCTTATAAAATGCATAATAACGCATAAATAAGTCTATAGACACGACTTGGAACTTCTTTAATCACAAAAATGTGTCACATTGAATTTCCTTTACCTTTAATCAATAACAAACACCAAAATCAGAAAGTTTGGCATTGGCTGATAGAGAAATCTGGGGAAAAGATTGTCACGAGTTTAATCCAATGAGATTTAGAAAATCTCGAAAGCATTTAGCATCGTTTTGATCGCCTCTAGAACTTGTGTTGTGCAAAATTTGGCATTGTCAGAGGCAAAGATAGCTCTTGCTTTGATTATTCGTTTTGTAGTATCTCCAAGCTATATACTTGCTCCTATACTATTTATAACTTTGCATCCTCAACATGGTGCACAAATCATCTTCACATGGATTTCAGGTTGACTGTTGTTATTTCCCTTTTTGTGTAATTTTGAACTTTGATTTGTAGCAAGTCTTTTGGCTATAAATTAAGTGTTGTTCAATATATATAAAATTAATGGAATTAACTTGGTCTGAATCCTATAACCTTTTTGAGCATGTTGTCAAAAGGTCTGGAGTTTCACATTTCTTTTTGCCTAATGCTCCGTGATATTTATCTATCTATCTCTCTATAATAGAGCAGATGGTCTTCCAAACCTATGGTGTTTTGGCAAATTGAATCAAATTCCTATTGTGATTTCCATTGGGGAGCAACATGTTGCTTTCAGTGCTTTGTCGAGAACAAGTTGTTTCGTATGGTTGCAATCCATGCTGCTACTAGTTTCATCACAAGAACGATCCTTTGGCATGACTTGTCTAACATCCTTGCCTCTCACTCTATTTTTTGGTGCCTCATTGGAGACTTCAATGTGGTTCTAGGAGACCATCGTATTGTTTGCTTCCATTTTTTCCAATTTGCAGCTTCTCGATTTGAGTTTTTGCCGTGGCATATCTAAAAAAAGACATTTGTTAAGTTTTAAGTAGATGTTGTGAGCTTAGACATCTGAATTGAAACTTCTGTAACGAATTGAGAGGACTAAAAATGAACTTTGTAGCTCACCAACTAGAGGTGTTGAACTTATCATGTACAAGTGTTGATGATAAAAAAACTCTATGAAACCTTAAAGACTTGGTGTGGGCTTTTGCAACTATTATTAATATTAAATATATCACAGAAAAGGGAGTGATGTGTGTGGTTGAAAACTGCACGCAACTGACGAATGTCGATTTGATGTGTTGTGATAAAGTGAATGTTGATGTTGTTTGACTTAATGTTATCATCAGGTTATCATTAAAAAAAGATAATTGTTCCACCTCATTTTTGTTTTGGTGAGAAAACTGTTTTAGTTAGGGATGTCTTTTTGTTATACACTTTTTGTACGCATTAGTTAAAGTGGTTTGATTACCGCAATATATCAAACACCTTTGAAACATTGTATTTAGCCAATAGAACTTCCAACAAAAGTTCCCTTAACCATTTAGCTTATTCACCGGCGGAAGCAAGAGCTTCCACTACGCCAAAACTAGTTTTAGGCAGCACTCCATAGACAACGTTTTTTTCCCAAAGCGCTGCTATAAGTTCAAAAAAAAATTAAAACTATATACTAAATTGAGAAAAAGCGTTGCTAGAGGCTAACTTTAGAAAACGCTTTTGAAAAGTGCTGCTAAAGGCTATACGTACGAGAGCGCTTTTAAAAAGCGCTGCTAGAGGCCACACTTTAGAAAGCGCTGCTAAAGGACGTTCTTTAGAAAGTGCTTCAAAAAAGCGCTGCTTTAGGCTATAGAATAGAAAACACTTTTTATGAAAAAACACTGCTAAAGTCAATACATAAGAAAGCACTTCAGAAAGTGCTGCCTTATGTCATTAATTTCTAAATACTAAACTCACTTCCAAAACTTCTGAAACTCTCCTTCCGATCGTTCCCCATTCGTATCCAGCGATTTTCTCTTCGTTTTCGACCAGCCTTTCTCCGTTCGTTTCGTCTTCGTTCCGTCGTCGTTTTCATGGACATTTCAAGTGGAACCTAAATAGAAACGAAGAAGAAGCTCGCGAAGCTCCTCCCTCCCATTTCGTCACTGTTCGGCTCGACCACCCCCACCGTCCGATCTCCCCTCCGTCTGAAGCATCTCGCAATGCTACTTGTAACACCCTTCTAAACCCCGCGGAAATTATATAAATAAGTTAGAGTAAATATCATGCATTTCACAAAAGAGTGTCACATACTTTTTTAAAACATCATACAACACCTGTCATGCTCATTAACACTTAAATAATTTCATGCTTTTCAAAAACTTTCACATTAGCATGTAGCAGCGGATTCAATTCAATCATGATAGACATAAAGAAAGTCTCATGCTCATCTCATTCATAATCAATACTTAGGCATAAAAGCCAAAACTTCATACAATTCAAATAAACATAAAAACATAAGGTAGAGTATATAATGTATCTCTAAAACACAAACCGACACGATCCCAGTGTTACATTATCAGAGCACGACTCGACCCAACATAACTAAAGAAACTAAATCAACTACTCCAACAGCTACCTCGCGCTAAAAGCAACTCTACTCCTCGGTACCTGAGCGATGTCGTATAAAACATCATTCCAACAGAAGGGTGAGAATTCACATCAATATTGAAATTATTTAAGATAATGATTAATATAAAGCACATAAACATAAATACAAACAATTCCACACTTCAATATTCATCAACAAGTATCACTCAAGTATCCACACAATTCATATCAATTTTCAATATTCAACAAGTCACATTCACACACATACTTCCATATAACATTCATATATGCCATGTGACTCAATGTAAACTCAATGCAACTCTTGCCATGTGGTACCAACACTAGTTATTATTTTACGGTTTTTACATTTAAACCGGGTCCGTCCCCTAGACCAATAACAAACAAAAGCCCGTCCTCTAAGCTTTCAAACCTCACTCTAGGTTTGGGACAAGTCACTGGCTCTCACAAAACTAGCAAGCATTGCCTATTGACACAAATGATGCGTATACAATCAACAACCATATGCAATTAAGATCGTTCTCTAATCTTAATATCCAAGCATATCTCCAATAATTCATCACACTTGAATTACCACACATTTGCATACACAATCACATTTTTATAATCAAAATTCCTACTTCAAGTGTAACGCCCCAGTTTTTGTCAGTTTTTATTTTATTGAGTCTTTTGATTATTTTATTTTATTTTCGACTTTTGTGTGAAAATATGTTATTTTTCGTCGTGATTATATTTTATCGCGTTTTGGGATCGTTTGCGAGAAAATTGAGTGTAGGGGTATTTTGGGCATTTGGGTGTATTTTATTAAGTTAGTAAAAGAAAGAAAAATAGAAATAGAAAAGAGGAAAAAGAGAAGGGAAGAAAGAAGAGGAAAGGAGAAAAAGAGAGAAAAAGAGGAAATCAAAGAAAATCAAGTTCTAGGAATCGATTAATCGGGTAAGGGTGCGAAATTCAATTATCTTATACATGTGTATGATTATGTATGTGTTTGTTTGTTGTTTTGTTGAATTATATGAAAAATACTTCAAAACCCATTTTTGGTAGAAAGTGTTAGAATTCGATTTAATCGTGTCGGAAGTGATGTTTTTCTGGTTTCTTGTTGTTGATACATGAAAGATATATGTTGTTGTACATCAAATTGGTATTTTTCTGAGTTTGGTTGATGATTTGGAGGGTTTTGGGTGTGAAATTCGTAACAGCAACGCAGCAGGAAAAATTCTGGGTTTCGCTGCCCATACGCGTATGGTACAGTGCAATACGCGTATGGGGTAGGGCAATACGCGTATGGCTGAGGGCAATACGCGTATGGCAATGAAGGAAAATAGGCAATACGCGTATGGGGTAAGGCAATACGCGTATGGCTGAGGGCAATACGCGTATGGCCAGCAAGGGTGCAGAATGTGTTTTTTTGCGATGTCTTTTCTTGTTTAGTCCGTAACTTTTGTTCCCTTTATCTGATTTTGACATTCTTGGTGTCGTTGGAAAGGTATTGAACTGTACTTGGTGATTATGATGTTTTGGAATTTGTTAGCCGATTTAATTATGTTGGGAAAAGTGAATAGTGTTGATTGTCGACTGTTGTCGTTGTAAGTGTGCATAATTGATGTGTATTATGCCATGTGCTGTTGTGTGATGGAAATACTTGTGATGACATGTTGTGGTGATGAATTGTGGACGAAAGGAAAATAAATGCAACGAGTTGTATTTGATTATATATGCATGTTTATGGTTGCATATATGTGTGAAAATGCATTGTTTGTCATGAGTTCTTGTATGCCAAGCATCATGATACGCATTGTTGTGACGTCCTGAGTGGCGGTTTGATTCCTGAGAGAATCTGCTATAACACCGTGAGCCTTATGTAAGAAGGACTGAAAAGGTGGTTATAGATGATCGTGAGCCTCATGTAAGGAGGACTGCAAGCGATCGGATCGTGAGCCTTAGATAAGAAGGACTGCAAGCGATCCATAAACGTCGTGAGCCTCATGCAAGGAGGACTGCAAGCGACGGGCGAACATCGTAGGCCCGACGGGGAGTTATAGTGATGTAACGAGCGATGGTTCCAGCAGAGTTCCTGAGTGAACTAGAGATGAGAAATATTTGGAGTCGGTACCGCATGGCATTTGCATAGAGTCGTTGTGTCGGTCTCTGTGCATTTGTATAAAGCATAGTCTGATTGTTTGATTATGTGTGGAATTTGTGATGGTATTGGTGAATTGATGTGCATTCGTGTTACATGCTTGGAATTATGGATGATGTGTTTCGTGTATAAACATATGTATTATGAGTGAATATGTGATTATGTGAATATAATCGGTATATGCTTTATGTGTTAGCATTTGATAGTTGGGGTGAGAATACTTTATATGTGTATGAATATGTGGATATATATAATTATATGCATTTATATTATGGTTGTTTTTCTCACCCTTCTGCTCGTTTTATAATGCTCTATGAGGCATTGCAGATTAGAGTTGCTGGAGGTCTTTTGTGAAGCTTTGTGTCTTCACCCTTTTTGTCGGTCGGCTCTGATATGTGACACCGGGTAGTTAGGGAGGCCGTTGGCGATTATTATGTATTATGTATATATTATATTTTGGCTTGTACATGTATAACTGGATGTTTGACAAACTTTTTACATGATGTATGTTAATCAGATTTTAGATTTTCCGCTTTAATTCTAATTTCTGAAATGTGGGTGTAAGGAACGAAGTTTCCTCTGTTGATTGCTACCCCACTGTTGCATATCTTTATGGGCAGGTGTTGTATGTATGTTTGGTTACGAATTGATGTGATTTCCCCGTCTATGCCATGTTTTTAAATATACTCTGATCAAATTTCGAATTTGTCTTTTATTGCTTTAAATGCATGATTATTTGGGAGTATAGATTGGGGGCGTCACATTAAGTGGTATCAGAGCCAGTCCGTGTCAGTTTGTGTCTGTTATGTGTGTCTTTGCTGGTCCTTGTGGTTCGGTGAGCTGTTTGTTTAACCATTGTTGCTGTTATTGGGGATGAACAGAATATGGCTGGTAGGAACGATGCTGCTTTGGCTGCTGCAATGGAGGCTATGGCACGAGCTGTGCAGGGTGCACCGGATGCTGCAGGAAATGATGAGTTTAGAAAGAATAAGCTGCCGATCTTTAAAGGGAAACATGATCCGGATGGTGCACGGATTTGGTTGAAAGAGATTGAGAGGATTTTCCGAGTAATGGATTGTGAAGATGATCACAAGGTGAGGCTGGGTACTCACATGTTACATGATGAGGCTGATGATTGGTGGGTCAGTACTCGTCAGGTGTTGGAAGCTGCGGAGGAAGAAGAGATCACTTGGGAAGTGTTTAGCCGAGAGTTTCTGAGGAAGTATTTTCCCGAGGATGTCCGAGGAAAGAAAGAGATAGAGTTTTTGGAATTAAAACAAGGTAATAGGTCTGTTGTTGAGTATACTGCTAAGTTCGTGGAGCTGGTGCAGTTTTATCCACATTATGCTGAACCTACTGCGGAATTTTCTAAGTGTGTGAAGTATGAAAGCGGATTGCGTCCTGAAATCAAGCAGGCAATCGGTTACCAAAGGATTAGAAGGTTTGCAGACTTGGTTGATTGTTGTAGGATTTATGAAGAAGATTGTAAGGCTCGTTCGGCTCACTATAAAAGTGTGAATGACAGAAAAGGGAAACAACAGTCTCGTGGTAGTCCTTATGTGACACCCGCTGACGATGGTAAACATAGGGGTAATTTTGAGAGAAAGGCAACTGATGGAGGAACGTCTAATCCCCCGAGATGTTACAAGTGTGGTAAAGAAGGACATCTTCAGTTTGATTGTGCAAAGAATAAACTGAAATGCATCAATTGTGGACGTAAGGGACATGTCGCAGCTGATTGTAAGGACTATGGGATGAAGTGTTTCAACTGCGGTAAAATAGGTCATATTAGCACGAGGTGTACAGAACCAAAACAAGCTTAGGTTGGTGGGGAGACTTGTGCGTTGGCAGGAACTGAGGCTACTGTTGCAGACCGTTTGATTAAGGTACTTTTTTTATTATTACGCCTTTAATTGCTATTATTGATATTGGGACGACTCATTCGTTTATTTCGTGTGAGTGCGTGAAGTGTTTGAATTTGTGTTGTCTTCTTGGGATGGTGTAATGGTTATTGATACTCCAACAATGGGGTCAGTAATTACTTTTTTCGATTTGTTTAAATTGTTCTTTGACCATTTTTGGTAAATGCTTGTAATGGAATTAGTGTGTCTACAGTTGGAGAGATTAGAATGAGATAAGTGGGGGAGAAGCTGGTGCTTCTCCGTGTTGTTTCAGGTGTAAAGCGCTGGCTCAGTGGATTGTGAATTACAGGATTATAAGTGTGATTTCTGGTTCAAGAAGGGATGTAGAAGTAAGGTTTATGTTAACTATGGATTTGTGCCTTAGGTAGTTTTGTGTATAGGATGTAAGGAATGCTATTATGGTTGGGTGGAGACGGTTTATGCTTCATCATGATTGTCGGCTGTCTATTGACAAATTGAGAAACTGATCACCCTTAATCTCTTGTTGATAGCAGACGGGAGTTATGTTGGATGTATGGACGTGTCTTTCCGGCTTGATAGTGGTGCGAAACGGATTACTTGAAATGGAAAGAGTGGGCTATAGATTGTTTTGTTGTGGCAATGAAGATTCTTATATCAAAAGATGAGATGGATTAGAGGTTCTGGTAGGTGGTTAACTTGGGAAATCATTAAGAGTTCTTTTTGGTTGGGTGTTGTAATAGGTTGGAATTTGGATTATCAATAGAAGGGATTGTGTATGGATTACGGACAGTGGTATAAGATGACGATTTAGATTAAGTATTCATTTTTGGGATTAGAATTACAATTGTTGGGATGTTTGATAAGAGTAGTGATTTGCTTGAGTTGAGGCTGCTATCGACTTGTGTGTCGGGTTATGTTGTTGTCATCGGAAGTAGATGCAGTGTTGTTATTAGAGGATCCGAAGTTGGTAAAGGTGATTGGGAACTTTTTGGACTTTTGTTGGTTATTATTGAAGGGTATGGGAGGCTTTTCCAAGACTAGCATTTGGTTACTTCAGTTGACTTGCAAAGGTGAAGTCGATTGTGTGGGATGTATCTTGGATGAGTAGTCAGTGTGTTAGGGTAAGAGAGTAAGTCGTGGCTTATGTTTGCCGACATTTGAGGATTCGAGAAAGGATTAGTATTATTGTGGAAATCGGAATTGTTTGCAGTTGCAATTGAGTTGGAATATTGGAAGTATTATCTTTATGATTCTAGATTCGAAGTGCTTGGTAATTACAAGAATGTTGAGTACTGGTTTGGTCTGAAGGTATAGAGACAACGAGAGTGGTTAGAAGTTGAGAAGAGTTATTGCGGTGTCTGAGGATTTAAGATGAAAGTTTCTATGAATGGCTGTTTTGGTGGTCCGAGTATTAGAATTGTTTGAGCAGTACAAAGGCTTGTATCTGGTGTACGAGATAACGCGAAAGAATGCGAGGTAGAATATTAAAGTGAACAGTAGTTTATGGAAAGTTTGTGAAAGAGTTAGACCTTGGGAGAGATATTGGTGGTATAGATGGTTACGAGTCATCAGAGTGCGCAGCGGAAGCGTGATGTGGCACATTTCGTATATGTGTGTGCGACTTGTAAGAGTTCTTAGGTTGAACATTGGAAATCGGTAGGAATGATGAGATCATTGGATGTTTCAGAGTGGAAGTGTTAGGAGAAAGGTTTTAATAGTATCCATGTGTTGCTAAGTTGGGGGATGTTTTGGTTTTATGTTCGATTGGTGAATCGTAGCGGTGTTGTGGTATGGTTGTGTGACAAGGATGTTGGCGTTCTGGTTTTGTAGATGCTGTTGAGACCGTGTGGTGTCGTGGAACTTTATGTTCTTGTTTGGGTTATTGTCTCGTTTCCATTGTGGTGGTTCGAGTGCGAAGAGCTAATTTCTGTATGGGAATTAGAGGAGTGTTACCTACGGTGGCGGTGACGGTCCTGTTGTGTTTCGGTTCAAGAGTGAGCCTGTGAGTTGTGTTTTGCGTATTCCTTGAGTTGTGAGTTGGTCGTCAAGTGCATTGTATGGGCTTTGCATCTTGTCGTTGTCGTGTTATCGTTGTGTTTAAGGTTAGCAAGGTGGTTTGTCAGTTGTGTTATTCATGGTGTGCCTTTTTGGTAGGCCTGATGTTTGTTGGTCAGATGCGAGGGTCGCATCCAGAGTGGTTCGTCTCGTTATATTTTCGAGGACGAAAATTTCAAAGTGGGGGAGTATTGTAACGCCCCAGTTTTTGTCAGTTTTTATTTTATTGAGTCTTTTGATTATTTTATTTTATTTTCGACTTTTGTGTGAAAATATGTTATTTTTCGTCGTGATTATATTTTATCGCGTTTTGGGATCGTTTGCGAGAAAATTGAGTGTAGGGGTATTTTGGGCATTTGGGTGTATTTTATTAAGTTAGTAAAAGAAAGAAAAATAGAAATAGAAAAGAGGAAAAAGAGAAGGGAAGAAAGAAGAGGAAAGGAGAAAAAGAGAGAAAAAGAGGAAATCAAAGAAAATCAAGTTCTAGGAATCGATTAATCGGGTAAGGGTGCGAAATTCAATTATCTTATACATGTGTATGATTATGTATGTGTTTGTTTGTTGTTTTGTTGAATTATATGAAAAATACTTCAAAACCCATTTTTGGTAGAAAGTGTTAGAATTCGATTTAATCGTGTCGGAAGTGATGTTTTTCTGGTTTCTTATTGTTGATACATGAAAGATATATGTTGTTGTACATCAAATTGGTATTTTTCTGAGTTTGGTTGATGATTTGGAGGGTTTTGGGTGTGAAATTCGTAACAGCAACGCAGCAGGAAAAATTCTGGGTTTCGCTGCCCATACGCGTATGGTACAGTGCAATACGCGTATGGGGTAGGGCAATACGCGTATGGCTGAGGGCAATACGCGTATGGCAATGAAGGAAAATAGGCAATACGCGTATGGGGTAAGGCAATACGCGTATGGCTGAGGGCAATACGCGTATGGCCAGCAAGGGTGCAGAATGTGTTTTTTTGCGATGTCTTTTCTTGTTTAGTCCGTAACTTTTGTTCCGTTTATCTGATTTTGACATTCTTGGTGTCGTTGGAAAGGTATTGAACTGTACTTGGTGATTATGATGTTTTGGAATTTGTTAGCCGATTTAATTATGTTGGGAAAAGTGAATAGTGTCGATTGTCGACTGTTGTCGTTGTAAGTGTGCATAATTGATGTGTATTATGCCATGTGCTGTTGTGTGATGGAAATACTTGTGATGACATGTTGTGGTGATGAATTGTGGCCGAAAGGAAAATAAATGCAACGAGTTGTATTTGATTATATATGCATGTTTATGGTTGCATATATGTGTGAAAATGCATTGTTTGTCATGAGTTCTTGTATGCCAAGCATCATGATACGCATTGTTGTGACGTCCTGAGTGGCGGTTTGATTCCTGAGAGAATCTGCTATAACACCGTGAGCCTTATGTAAGAAGGACTGAAAAGGTGGTTATAGATGATCGTGAGCCTCATGTAAGGAGGACTGCAAGCGATCGGATCGTGAGCCTTAGATAAGAAGGACTGCAAGCGATCCATAAACGTCGTGAGCCTCATGCAAGGAGGACTGCAAGCGACGGGTGAACATCGTAGGCCCGACGGGGAGTTACAGTGATGTAACGAGCGATGGTTCCAGCAGAGTTCCTGAGTGAACTAGAGATGAGAAATATTTGGAGTCGGTACCGCATGGCATTTGCATAGAGTCGTTGTGTCGGTCTCTGTGCATTTGTATAAAGCATAGTCTGATTGTTTGATTATGTGTGGAATTTGTGATGGTATTGGTGAATTGATGTGCATTCGTGTTACATGCTTGGAATTATGGATGATGTGTTTCGTGTATAAACATATGTATTATGAGTGAATATGTGATTATGTGAATATAATCGGTATATGCTTTATGTGTTAGCATTTGATAGTTGGGGTGAGAATACTTTATATGTGTATGATTATGTGGATATATATAATTATATGCATTTATATTATGGTTGTTTTTCTCACCCTTCTGCTCGTTTTATAATGCTCTATGAGGCATTGCAGATTAGAGTTGCTGGAGGTCTTTTGTGAAGCTTTGTGTCTTCACCCTTTTTGTCGGTCGGCTCTGATATGTGACACCGGGTAGTTAGGGAGGCCGTTGGCGATTATTATGTATTATGTATATATTATATTTTGGCTTGTACATGTATAACTGGATGTTTGACAAACTTTTTACATGATGTATGTTAATCAGATTTTAGATTTTCCGCTTTAATTCTAATTTCTGAAATGTGGGTGTAAGGAACGAAGTTTCCTCTGTTGATTGCTACCCCACTGTTGCATATCTTTATGGGCAGGTGTTGTATGTATGTTTGGTTACGAATTGATGTGATTTCCCCGTCTATGCCATGTTTTTAAATATACTCTGATCAAATTTCGAATTTTTCTTTTATTGCTTTAAATGCATGATTATTTGGGGGTATAGATTGGGGGCGTCACATCAAGCATCATCACCACAATTAGAAATTAATCCACAAGTATCAACTCAATTCAATCACAACTCATAAAACACACGATACCGATTAAATATAGTATAATTAATCGATCACCAATAATTGAATCCAATATTCTATAAAATTTCACTATTTAATAAATAATAATTAAGATTTAAATAAACAATCAATATCTAAATAAGTAATTAATATTTAAATAAATAATCAATATTTAATAAATAATCGAAATTTAATAAATCATCGAAACTTAATTAAATTCAATATTTAAATAAATAGTCAATATCTAAATATATAATTCATATTTAATAAGTAACCAATATTCAAATTAATTCATCAATGTTCTAGTTAAATAATTAATATTAAATAAATAATTAATATTTAAATAAATAATTATTATTTAATTTAAATAAATAAATATGGAAATTAAAGAATCATGTTATTTAAAATATCCTAGAATATATCATATAGATTTTATGAAGGAAAGTGGCTAGGAGCTACAGGTACCATATATAAATATACTACTTGTTTGGTAAGCTACATGGACTAGTTTTATGGAAGTGGAGTGCCATATTAGTGTCACTTTTCATTTTCCAATTGAAACCAATGTGCTACATGACCAATTATATCAGTTGTTTTTCAATGAAACGCTACCGGAATAAGGTATAATATTATACAATTTCTATTTTTCCTACCAATTGCATATGCCTACTAAATTATTTATTAAAGCATCAGTGAAACTTTTATGTTTCGTAGGCATCAAAATTGCTACTGTAGCATAATTTTTTCTAGTTAATCCATTCAATACCTACTGTACTTTATTTACTAAGAATCTATCACCCTTTTCGTTGATCAACAAGACATATGAGCTACTGCTATTTAGCATTACATGTCCATCAATAAATTAATGCATCATTTGGATATTAGTACTACTACTAGTTTTCATTTAATACAAAGTCATTACGTCAAAAATAGGATTAGACAACACTAAAAAGACAATGCTTTTATCAAAAAGCGCTGCTAAAAAGAATAAAAAAATTTCGCTAAAAAAAAGCGCTGTAAAAGACAGCCTTTAGAAAGCGTTTTTTAAAAGCGCTATTAAATGCCATAAATGGAAGCCACCTTAGAAAGTGCTTTTTGCACAAAGCGCTGCTAAAAAGAATAAAAAAATTTCGCTAAAAAAAGCGCTGTAAAAGACAGACTTTAGAAAGCGCTTTTTAAAAGCGCTGTTAAATGGTAGCCACCTTAGAAAGCGCTTTTTGGAAAAAGCGCTGCTATAGGTATTAACCTTAGAAAACGCTTTCAGAAAAGCGCTCTTATATGTGGCACTTAAGAAAGCGCTTTATGAAAAGCGCTGTCTAAGCTTAATTATGAATTAAATTATAAAACAATTTCTATTCATTTTCAGAAACCTCTTTTCATTTTCTTCTCTCGACCGTTGCTTTCATGCGTTCTGAAACCCTTGCTTTCAATCGTTCTTGCATGCGTTCTGAAACCTTACCATTGTCGTCGTTCTCATACTTTTTCTGTCACGGTTGTCGTCGTTCTGATACTTTTTCCGTCACGGTTGCCGCCGTTCTGAAACCCTCGCATTCGTGAAGGAGAAGACGAAAACGAAGAGGTACGTTCTTGTTGTTGTTCTTGCGTCTTACCATTGAAACTTTTTCCGTCATTGTTGATACTTTTTCCGTCATTGTTGTTCTTGTTGTTTGGTTCGCTTTAGGCATTTTTGTTGGACCAACTTGTATTGATTCTTTTTCTGCATTTTTGTATCTCCTTGAGGAGATTTGTTCAACACTCTTTATGCTATTAATTTTTTCTATTTTGTATTATGGTGATTTTCACCTCTTTATTAATATAATATTTTGCTATTAAAAAAGTTAGAGAAAAGAAAAAAAATTATAAATTGTTAAACACTAAACGCATTTTCATCAATGACTATGCCTACAACTGTTACAATTTCTTATTATTACTTGAATGAATTAAGATTTAAAGTGTTACAATTACCACTTTATGTTTCAAACACTATTTTTTCAACAAATCTATAATACATATTTTTTTATGATACGTGTACAGGGGGATCTTGGTAATTCTAACCTATCTGGACACTGTGTGGGTAGAAGTTGTTTACATCTCTACAGGTAAATATTTTTTATTTTTGTTTTTGTTTAGTTTAATTAGTATAACTATGGATAAGAAATGGATTTCTTCAAGTCGATTGTCGAAAGAGTACGAGAATGGGGTATCAGAATTCGTTAAATTTGCTGTTGCGCACGCCAAAGACCCCAGTCGAATGAGATGTCCTTGCTTGGTTGTTGTTTTGGGAGTCGGGTTGACGCGGTTCAGTTGGCATCGCATTTAATGAGGAGTGGAATTGATAGAAGTTATACATGTTGGAATTTGCATGGTGAGAAAATTAACGGGAATGTTGAACCGGGGGATAATACGACCTATGCTTCAAACGACAATGGCACAGATACATATGATTCTGATCGATTCGAAGAGATTGCAGAAGCACTTGAAGAAGATCTTAAGGATTGTCCCAAAATGTTTGAGAGGTTGGTAAGCGATGCAGAGAAACCGTTATATAATGGTTGCACCAAATTCACAAGATTGTCTGCGGTATTAAAGTTGTACAACTTAAAGGCGGGCAATGGATGGTCGGATAAAAGTTTCACAAAGTTATTGGCCCTTATGAAAGATATGCTTCCAGAGGATAATGTTCTTCCCAATCGAACATATGAGGCCAAAAAGATGTTGTGCTCTATTGGCATGAGCTATGATAAGATACATGCATGTCCAAACGATTGCGTTTTGTTTCGAAATGAGTATGCATCGTTAAATGAGTGTCCTAAATGCGGTGTCTCTCGATATAAGGAAAAGTTGTCTCCAGCAAAAGTCTTATGGTATTTTCCTATAATTCTGAGATTTAGACGCATGTTTCGTAGTGAGACCGATTCAAGACACTTGTCTTGGCATGCAGATGAAAGAATTATTGATGGAAAGTTTCGACATCCGTCAGATTCACCACAGTGGATGAAAATTGATGATGATTATCCTGAATTTGGAAAAGAAGCAAGAAACCTTCGTTTGGCATTATCTACTGATGGAATGAACCCACACGGTCTTCAGAGTATCTCACATAGCACTTGGCCTGTGATCATAATGATTTATAACCTACCTCCATGGCTATGTATGAAGCGTAAGTACATGATGTTATCTATGTTAATTTTTGGGCCTAGACAATCAGGGAATGACATAGACGTATACTTGGCCCCCTTAATCGAAGATTTAAAGTTTTTGTGGGAGAACGGTGTGGAGGTTTATGATGGGTATAGGAAAGAAAGTTTCAACTTGAGGGCGATGTTGTTTGGCACAATTAATGATTTTCCAGCATATGGAAATCTATCAGGGTACAGCATAAAAGGTCAATGTGCGTGTCCTATTTGTGAAGATAAAACAGATTGGACACGATTGGAGTTTGGTCAGAAGAATGTATTTCTCGGTCATCGTAGATTCTTAAATTCTAATCATCACTATCGTGGGTGGAGAAAAGCATTCAATGGAGAGGCAGAACATGGTGGAGCTCCAACTATATTGACAGGTGATCAAATTTTTGAAAAGGTGAAGATGTGAGTACTCAGTTTGGAAAGCCTTTTGCACATACACTTGTCAAGAGTGGGTGGAAGAAGAGGTCAATTTTTTTTGAACTGTCATATTAGAAGTCGTTGTATGTAAGACATTTTCTCGATGTTATGCATATTGAAAAAAATGTATTTGACAGTGTTATTGGTACGTTACTCAATATACAAGGAAAGTCTAAGGATGACCTTAAAGCAAGAAAAGACCTGGTAGCGATGGGAATAAGAAATGAATTAGGACCCATGAAGAAAGGAACACGAACATATCTACCACCTGCTGCTTATACTCTATCTAGAAAAGAGAAAAATGTATTGTGTAAGTTTCTAAGTGAAGTTAAAGTTCCAGAAGGATACTCTTCCGATATTAGAAGACTTGTGTCTATGAAAGACCTCAAGTTAAAGAGTTTAAAGACGCATGACTGCCATGTTATAATGGAACATTTTCTACCAATAGGTATACGTTCTATTCTGCCAGAAAAAGTAAGAAACGCAATAACTAAATTGTGTTTTTTCTTCAAGTCAATTTGCAGTAAGGTGATCGATCCTGCGATCTTACCAACATTGCAAAAAGAAATAGTTATTACTTTGTGTGATCTTGAAATGATTTTTCCTCCCTCGTTTTTTGACATAATGGTTCATCTAGTTGTTCATCTGGTGAAAGAGACACAATTGTGTGGACCAGCTTATATGAGATGGATGTACCCTGCTGAACGTTATATGAAAATATTAAAAGGGTATGTGAAAAACCGAAGTCGACCAGAGGGTTGTATTGTCGAACGATACATTGTTGAAGAAGCGATTGAGTTTTGTACTGAATATCTGTCCAATGTACAATCAATTGGACTCCTCAAATCTCATATTGTCGAAAAAAAGAAGGAAAAAAGTTAATTGGAAATGAAGTTGTGACAGTATCAAGGGTCAAACGGGATCAAGTGCATTTGTATGTTCTACACAATGAGAATGAGGTTGAGCCATATGTTGAAATGCACAAGGATGTTCTCCGAGGTTTAAATCCGAATAGAAATGAGAATTGGATAGTACGAGAGCACAATCGAAGTTTCATACCTTGGTTTAAGGATCATATTTTTTCAAAGTATTATTCAGATCCCGCTTCAATAACAGAAAGGTTGAGATGTTTAGCATATGGTCCAAGTTTGGTTGTGTTTTCTTATAGCGCATACGCAATTAATGGATACACATTTTATACCAAAGAACAAGATGATAAAAGTACTATGCAAAATAGTGGTGTCACCGTGGTAGCTGAAGCAATGCACATTTCAAGTGTGAAAGATTTAAACCCCAAATTTGCAAATCTGTCATATTTTGGGGTTATCGAGCGCATTTGGGTGTTTGATTATGAGAAGTTTCAGATTCCTATATTTCGTTGCAAGTGGGTTGAAAATAATAATGGCGTACGAATGGATAAGTCAGGATTTTTGCAAGTGGATCTTAATAGGGTGGGGTACAAAGATGAGCCTTTTATTCTAGCCTCTCAAGCTAAACAAGTGTTCTATGTCACTGATCCGACAAGTACAAAATGGTCTATAGTGCTTTTATCTAACAAAGTCATTGATGAAAACATTGGAGATCAAGGTGATATTGATGTTGATATTGAATCATTTACTAGAAATGATCAAGATGGAAATATTATAGCGAATGAATCATATACAAGAAATGATCATAATGAGGGTATTTGGATCAATCCAACCGTCCGTGTTGTTAAGAGACAGGTAGAACATATTCCAACCAAGAAAAGAAAGAGACGTTAGTGAAAAAGGTACTAGTTATAAAATTATAGCTTATATCATTCAATAATATTAATTAGTTGTCATGTTATATATAGCTTATATCATTCAATGGATTATGGATTATGGATTTTTATATTTGTCATTTAATTTTTATTTTTTTCTTTCTTACAGGTGAAATGGCTAGTGACCATGACGACACACACGAGACACATGATGAAAATGAAGCTCAAAAGGTATATTAATTTTCACAATGTTGCTTATTAGTGATGCTACTTGATAACACAAAACAACTATATATTAATTCTTATTTGTTTGTCTATGTGTAGTGCCCTCGTCAGCGTAATGGCATAGACTGCGGGTATTTCGTTGAGGTTTATGAGAGAATACGCGTGTTCATGCATATTTTGTTTTGTTATGTAGTATTTTGATGAATACGCGTGTTCGATCATTACACGAAGGATAAATTGCAAGAAATTAAGGAGGAATTGTGCGAATACCTTATTGGAAAAAAAGTCATATAAGGTATAGGATAATGAGATTATGTGAATGTATAGTTTTGTGAATGGTTTATTTTATGGGATTGTATAGTTTTGTGAATGGTTTATGTTATTTATGTGGTTTTGGGTTGTAATTGTATAGTTTTGTGAATGGTTAATGTAAATTACTTGAATTATAATGGAAATGGTTTATGTGGTTTATGTGATTTATGGGATTAGTGGAAATGGTTAATGAACCATACTAGAAATTGTTAATGGAAATGTGAAATATACAGGTTTATTGAAATGGCTTGAATTATACAGGTTTCTGCATAAAAAAAATGGTTAAAATGGGATTTTTTTTAAAAACCATTAAAATTATACGTAGAGAAAAGACAGCGCTTTCTAGAAAAAGTGCTGTCTATAGTTCACAACAGAAAGCGCTTTTCCTAAAAAACGCCCTCTAAAGGTATAGAAAAATTCATAACTAAAATTATAGGCACACATTAGACAGCGCTTTTAAAAGCGTTGTCTAAAGGGGGCCTTTAGAAAGCGCTTTTCCTAAAAAGCGCCCTCTAAAGGTATAGAAAAAATTACATTAGACAGCGCTTTTTAAAGCGCTGTATAAAGGGGGCCTTTAGACAGCGAAAAAGCGCTCTCTAAAGGTATAGAAAAATTGATAATTAAAATTATAGGCGTACTTTAGACAGCGCTTTTTATTGAAAAAGCGCCCTCTAATGTATACTTTAGAGAGCGCTTTTTCGTAAATACAAAAACGTTGTCTTTACCTACGCCAGCGCTGCCTTAAGCAGCGCTGCCTTAAGCAGCGCTGCCTTAAGCAGCGCTTTTAAACGCTGTCTAAGGCATAAAAAAACGCTGTCTAATGTCTTGTTTGGCGTAGTGAGTGGGTATCTCCCAAGTGCCACTAAAATTCATTTTGGTGCTACCAAGTTATTATATGTATATATCAGACATTAATTTGAGGTGAATATACTAAATACACAAAGAAAGCATATAGATTTGTGGGCTAATTAAAATTAAGCTTTTTTTTTTTACATATTAAAACCCACATGAAAACGTTACTGTATTCGTCAATATTATTTGGTGAAGATTGGGATGATGATTAGGAGTATCTTATAGAAAATAACCATTCATTTTAATCATTAATTGGTTAATTAATCCAATAAGATGTGAATTACAGTTAAAAGAGACAATAATCTAGAACATAGATGGTGGTAATCATTTTATTTGGTAATGTGAAAATGTACAAAAATATATGCTTTTAAATTTGGGAATGTAAATGGAATGCTGATGCCAAAGTGTAAACATTGTGCACTTTGTATATATCAGTATATACTTTGAACAGGTCATCGCATTCGTAAGGTCAGTGCCGGCAAATTTAATATTCTTAATAAAAAAATTGTTAAAGCCGTATTGCTTTTTATTAAAACATATAAATAATGATAAGTAGTATATTAATTCCTATTGCTATGGGTTATATAAGAAACAAGGGTGCTACACTTCCTATTCCATTTCCGGCTCAGCATTAATGGGGATGTGGCGCTACAGTATTGAGAAAAAAAAGAGTTCACAATTAATTTACATTTTATTTCTATGCTCTAATTATCGATGGATCTCTATAATATACCAATAAATCAATTCCAAAACACACAAAATTAACATATTTAAAAAATTAATATTAAACCTAATAATTTCAAACTTTCAATA
Source organism: Lathyrus tuberosus (assembly GCA_022829125.1). Taxonomy (NCBI): domain Eukaryota; kingdom Viridiplantae; phylum Streptophyta; class Magnoliopsida; order Fabales; family Fabaceae; genus Lathyrus; species Lathyrus tuberosus. Next base: position 933,828 of record JALAZF010000441.1, read on the forward strand.
AAATTTTGGGGATTTTACTCTTACCCTATTTCTATCCAATAATCATCACCCAATAATTCCAATAATGAGTAAAAATCCACCGTTTGGAGATTTTACTCTAACTCTATTTCTTGATGACTTTGGGTTCCTCTTCTCTTCTATTCTTCCTCTTTTCTCTTCTCCTCTTCTACACTTTCCTCCTCTAATTTTCTGGTTTTTCTCACTCCTTCGACTCTTACTAAAACCCTACTATTCATAACCAAATGGGTCTAACTCACTTATTACACTTAATATCAACACCTCCCTGTAAGCCCAATATTTTCTAGTAACTATAAAATCATGTAAAATAGAATAAGTTAAATAGTTCACAAAATACCAATAATCCAATTAAAATAAATAATTAGATAAGTTCAACAATTTAATTTATTTTCAAATAATAAATTAAATCACACAATTCAATTTAATCAATTAAATCAATTAATTTACATAAATTAAATAAATCAATTAATTTATATAAACTTAATAAATTATATAAATCAATTAATCATGAAGAACCTCAGATTTTCATGTAATATTAATTTATCATGAACATTGTATTATATACTTGTTCCACAGGTGTTCTGATATGACTTAAACTTGTTTATCCAGAAAGTGAGTGACATAAATCGCCAATGAGCATCAAAACCCGCGTATCCATACAAAAAAGGGAGTTTGGGATATGCACGCTTACAACAAAGAATAGTAAGTATATATAAATGCTATGATATACTTGTTCCCCATGTGTTATAATTAATCTTATTATTTGTCTTAATGTGTAGTTAGAAGAGGAGAAAAGTGAAGAAACATCTATTCCGGAACATGTTTTGTGGAAGGCTGCTCGTGTGGGTAAGGATGGAGTTGTTAAGGAAGACGTTCAACAAGTTTTTGAGAAATGTGTAAGTATAACATTAATTCTTTAATTAAATCAAAAGTTTATTAACATATAGTATTTATGTTTTTTAATCCTCATTACCCTTTTTCGATATGCATATGAATTTCAGGAGAATGTATCTCAGTCTTTATCTCTAGCTGAAGACCATGATTGCAAGAGCATACTAAGTCAAAGTATTAAATGATCCTGAGTATTCTGGTCGTGTGAGGGGTAAGGGATTTGGGGTCACTCCAACATCCTTGTATAAGCATCCAAAGAGTAAAAGTCCTAGCAATAAACAAGTGATGGAATTGTTGGAAGAATTAAGATCTCAAGTTCGTGAAATGAAAAAGGATAAAAAAAGAGATATGTCAGAAAGGCGAGGTTCAGGGTTTAAAGATACTAGCGACAAAGATAATATCAATTGTAATTTTCAACAAAAAATTCCCGAGGTAATTATATATATTATTATGAAATTAAATTAGCACAATTTTTTTAATTTACATATATACACATTAACAATTTCATATTTATTATTGGTTTAGGACATTTCACCTTGTCAACTCTATTTATCGTCACCGATTTATCGCATGGTTGGCAAGGGATAAGTGCATAACACTTTGGGAGGTGTACTTTACCATAAACTGCTCCCTGCTGGATTTTTGAAAGTATCGATTGATACTGCTTTAGAGAGGGATGCACTATATTACCTATACCTGACGATGTTTCAGATGCAACATTGTGGGAGACGCAATAGAATCGTATGTTGCATGGCCGTTAAACCTCATTTTCATAGATGATGAGGTATGTTGAAAATCATTATGAACCTTTGAGTATTCAAATGTTTTACGAGTCATGTAAGTTATCCTTGCATTGACATACATTTTATTTACATGGTAATGTTAGACTCCAACAAAATCTAAATCAAAAGATAAGGGGATTATGTGACACAACGAGTCAGTTGCATAAAAAAAAAGACGTACATTGATATATATATATATATATATATATATATATATATATATATATATATGCATAGAAAATGTTAATTCTATCCTCCAAAATCAAAAGCTTCATGATCTTATACATTACCTAACTTATATGATATTTAGATTCATGCCCAAGAGTTGCAACAGTTCAGCAGGAATAAGAAGCTTGAATTTAGCAACATGTCAAACAAAAAAATAGGATCTTGCAAAGACCGAGCCTAAAAAACATCTATTTCTCGATTTAGGCCGTGCCTTGAAACATATGTAGGAACAACATATGTGATGGAAGGTGGTATTCGTGATATACCTATGGAGGAAGGTATTTTTCGTTTTTCTTATACCGAAACAATTGCTAAAGAGGATATGGATCAGATTTTTCATCATGATGAATTAGGCATCAGTGTTATCAATTCATACATCAGGTACTCAGATCAACTTTATTTAATTAATTGAATAATTTATTTACTCAGTTGAATGAATAGTCTAATGTTAATTATGTTTTTATTTAAGGTTCTTGTATGAAAAATTGACGCCTGCGTCAATTGACAGAAAGATTCTCTTTCTTATCTCCCAACTGTATCTACGCATAGTTAATCGATCAAAATCCAAATCCAATCAAAGAGTACTTAGTCGGTGCATTTATGGCCAACAAAAATACTGAAAAGTTGTTTCTTTTACTTGGTTAGATTTTCATTTTAACTTCATTTATTATAATTTTTGTTTTTTGACGTTGTGTAGAAAATTTCCATGTAAACTTTTGTTTTATTTTACAGTGGGCACTGGGTGTTGGTTGCGATTAATCCTATAAGAGAAATAGTATATTACTTGGATTCGTTAGACGGTGATCAAACAAAATACCCAAATATGAAGAAGATGGTTGATACGTAAGTGAGATTGATCTAAACATCTGTGTGTATATTTATTTATTCATGTGAGATTGTTCTAAATATTCATTTATATTTTGTTAGAGCTATACAAATATTCCGATCACAAAGAAAAGCTCGAGTACCAAAGAGTAAAGCAAACAACATTACATGGATCAGAGTGCAGGTACATTTTCACAATTTTGATTATAATAGTGATGCTACTTGATAAAACAAGTTAAACTATATATCCTGATATATATATTCGTATTTTTTTTATATGTGTGGTGTCCTCATCAGCTTAATGGTATAGATTGCGCTAATTTTGTATTGAGGTTTATGAAAGAAACTATTCTTTTGGATCAAATAGAGATTCCAAACATGGTATGGATTTATAAGTTAGGATTTATTTTAATATTTAACATATATTTCATCTAATTAATTAGTTTTAACTAAATCATATTATGTTACTTTATGTAGTAATTTGATGAATTCAAGGGTGCTACTTACTCGAAAGATCAACTGGAAGAAATTAAGAAGGAATGATGTCAATACATTCTTGAGATGAGAATTATATAAGGTATTGTCTTTCTTTCTTTTGTGTGAAGTTTATGGTCCTTAGAGATTTTTGTTGTTGTGATGTCCTGTATTGGATTGGAATAGTTCTGGAAGTTGTTGTGAATTAAGGGTTGATGGAATTTGTAATTATGTTTGGTGAATCTTTAGAAGTTAAAGGTTTTGGAAGTGGATCTGTTGTTATTAGAATGATGGATGTTTTAATTTTGAAGAAAATTGATTATTAACGGTATATAGCATTTACAAATTTTGATAAAAATATTATTTTCTTGGTGTATGAGGTTTGTGTTGAATTATAATGGTCATAAGGTTTATGTGTTGAATTATAATGGTTATAAGGTTATAAGGTTTATGTGTTGAATTAAAGGCCTGTGTTGAATTATAAAGGTTTGTGATAAATTTTGATAAAAGTATGATACTCTTGATGTATAATGGTATATAACAATATTTATAAGGTTTGTGTTGAATTATAATGGTTATAAGGTTTATGTGTTATATAGCTTGGTTCTGATGCGCTGCCTAAATGAGACATTAGACGGCGCTTTTTAAAAAAAGCACTGCCTAAGTGGAGAATAGAAAGCGCTTTATAAAAAAAGCGATGCCTATAGTGGAGAATAGAAAGCGCTGCCTAAAAGAGACCAAAAAGAGAACTAAAAGATACATTAGACAACACTTTTAAAAGCGTTGTCTAAAGGGGGACAATAGAAAGTGCTTTTCAAGAAAAAGCACTGCCTAAAGGTGACAATAGAAAGCGCTTTTAAAAAGAAGCACTGCCTAAATGGGACATAAGGCAGCGCTTTTGCATTTAAAAAAAGCATTGTCTTTACCTACAACAGCGCCAGTATAGGCAGCGCTTTTAAGCGTTGTCTATGCTAAAAAAACCGTTGTCTTTTACCTTATATGGAGTAGTGCTCGAACTCTGATTCAATGGTTAAGAGAGCGATCCACATTTATTTCTTGCTCTTCCAAGAAATTGCACCCCATGCTAGCGTAAATATCGACCCAAATAAAGATTTATGATATTCAACACTTAATATCCAACTCACATCAGTATATCCTTCTAATATGGCAGAAATTCTACCATAATGGAGACCAAGATTTTTTTTTTGTTTTCATAAGATAGCCTAAAAACCTAATGATGGCCTTCTAGTGCTCACCATTTGAATTGCTATTAAAATCTACTCATTTTACTAATTGCAAATGCTATGTCGGTTCTAGTACATTGCATGCACTTGCATATTTCAATTGAGTCACAACTCTTCCATCATTCTTTTGAAGTTTGACACTACGATCAAATGGAGTGGTCACTTCCTTAAAGCGTAAGTGTTTGAACTTATCTATCACTTTCTCAACATAGTGTGTTTGACTAAGTTCATAACCCCCACTATTTTGCTTTACTTTAATCCTCAAAAGTGTGTAAACTAGTCCAAGATCATTCATCTTAAATGTGGAAGTTGGAAACCTCTTTGTTTATAAAATTCCATTCATCTCGTACTAATGATCAATCATATAATCAACTTGGAGATAAATGAATATCAAAATATTCTCACACAACTTTGTGTACAAACGCTTGTAACAAGAATCAGATGGAGAAGACTTTTAGATAATCATGCATGATGATGCAAGAAGGTTTTAGATGAAGTGAAAGATAAAATTATGAGAAATTTAAAATAGTATAATATAAATTACAATGAACACCTTGTTTATGTTCAATTGTCTCAAATATTCACTTGAATTTAAATGCTAAACCTTCTTGATCAACTTCATCATTGATGTGCATGGCAATTTTGAACCTTTTTCTTCTTTGATAGTATTTGTCTTCATTAAAATTGAATTAGATATAAGATATATTCTTCTCAATCTCCCTCCTTTTGATGATGAAAACTTTAACTTTTTATTTTGACAATGATTTAAAAATATCTCGCTAAGTTGTGTGTCTCTCCATTAATTGGTGAATCTTGCAACGACAAAGTCAAACTTTAGATGTCATTGATTTGGTGTTTGTTTTAATCCATATAATGATTTGTCAAACTTGCATACCTTTTGTTTATTTCCACATAACCTTCTAGCTACTCCATGTAAATCTCCTCATCGAGATCTCTATTTAGGAATGTTATTTTGACATATATTTGATGAACTATAAGGTCATGCAAAGAAGTTATTACAAACGATATTCTAATTTTTGTTGTGCTTGCCACTACCGCGTATGTGTCGAAATAATCAACACCTTCTTTTTTTAAAAAATACCCTTGGTCATTAATCTAAACTTGTACGTGTTTAGGGAAGGATTACCCAAATTTCTGTTGGAGCAACAACCAATATCAAAGTGGTAACCAAGTTATGCAACAAAATCAATAAGCTTCTATTTTTCAAAGGAAGCCCTCACAGTTGGAAGAGACCTTACAAACTTTCATGAAAGCCACTCAAATTAGCTTGAAACATATTAATAAGAACCATGCGACCATGAGCAGAAACCATGATGCGTCCATCAAAAATTTGGATACGTAGATTGGTCAGTTATCGAGACAACTAGCGGCTTTACCAAGCTTGAGTGGAGGATTCTCAAGTAACACTGTAGATAATCCTAAGAAAGAAACATGCAAAGTTGTGAAGACCGATGTGGGGGTAGTCACTAAAGAAAGTGAAGCTGAAATAGTTCAAAGGATAAAGTTGAGAAAAAGGAATATGGGATTGAGATAGAGGAGAAGGAACCTCAAGAGAACCTAGAAAAGAGAGAAGTTACCCTAACCAAATTCATATAAAAAACTCTCATTGGAAGAGAACAAAGAAGAAAAACCTGAATGAACTAAACCCACCTTTACCTAATTACATGAAACCACCATATCCCATTATTAAGAAGAAGTTCATACATGAGGATAAAGCTGGGATGTTTGAAAAATTTAAAGAAATGTTGAAACGACTTCAAGTAAGTATCTTTTTTCATTAGGATTAGGGATGTAAATGGATATCCATGGGGACGGATACTATGATATCCGTATCCACCCCGTTGGATAAATATGATATCCATATCCGCCCCATATCCATGTGGATATCCGTTAAGCGGGTAATCCGCGGGTTTTGCGGTATCCGTGGATATTTACAGATATCCATGGATAATATTTTTTTATGAAAATTATTGTTTTAAAATATACTTTTAACTTCTTTTAAAAACACAAAAAATTATTATCATATAACATCGATACAATTCGCTCTTAATTTAACAATAAAATTTCATCACATTAATTTTCTTCTTATTCACCAAAATATAATTAGATCCAAACATAATATCCATACATTTCATTTTAACCAAACAAATAAATAGATATTGTGATTGTGAGTTATGATGGAAGAGCGAACGACAAAGGGGTAGGCAGAGATAGACTGGTTCGATAAAGGAATGACAACACTAGTTGGTTGGACTGTAAAATTGTTGAAATGGAGTATGAAGTATTGAAGAGTTTAAATATGAAATGGCTAATAGAATTTGAATGAAATATGAAAGGTTTTCTTCAAAGAAAATTTTAAAAAAGAAATAAATATAATAAGACTTTTTATTTTAGAAGATGAAAAGATAAGGTATAATAAACTAACGATATTTAAAGGATTTTTATAATTTATTAACGGATATGGATATCTGCGGATACGGATATCATTAAACCCATATCCATATCCATTAACAAACGGATATTTAAATATCCATTTATTTTATCCGTGACTATCCATTAAGTTATCCGCCCCATATCCGTGACGGATTTTATCCACGGATATGGATATTTTTGCCATCCCTACTTAGGAACTGGAGATAGGAGAGATCATACTGAGAAACATGACGCTTACTATGGTTGATTCATCTGAAACCAAACCACTTGGTATTGTAAAAGATGTGCTAGTTCATGTCAATGGTTTACCCTTCCCCACAGACTTTGTGGTGATTGAAATGATCAATGATTCGGAAGGGTCAGTTATTCTCAGACACCCATTATTGGCGACTCGGAAGGAAAAACTAGATGTGGAGACTGGGGAATTGATTTTGAAGTTTAACAAGGAGAAAGTGGTGTTTAATGCATATAAATCGACACCTTATGCAAAGGATCTAGAGACATGCTACAAATTGGGAGAAAGAGGTGGTGGAGTTGACAAAAGAATGAAAAAAGAAGTTGTCACCGGCGTGAGAGCATCCCTTGCACCTGACGTCTTTTGAGCATGACCCGTCAAGCTAGTGACAGAAAAGAAGCGTTGGATGGGAGACAACCCATCAATTTTTAATCAGTTTTTATTTTGTTTTGCAGAATTTACTTTTGTTTTATTCAAAACCATCCACAAGAGAAATTAGATACTCAAGAAGAACCTTGTCATGAAGATCCATATTGTTCTTAATAAACTTTTGTGCCGTTGTTTTTTTCTTCCAGATTTTCAAGTTTAACTTTAGCATTGAACACATGATCCAAGAAAAGAAAAAAAGAGGGACTTGATCATAATGAAAGCAACTGATGACTTTAAGGCAAAGGAAGAGAAAATAATCAATCAACTTGTACTCAACCTTCAAATACCTCATCTGGTAAGGTTTGATCCTAAATATTTCCATTGTTCACTTTTTATTTCTTAGAGTGTATCCATGCAATTTTATTTTATCTGGTTTGATCTATTTCCGATTAAGTTTTATACTCTGATTAACACACACCGAGGGAAGTTCCTTGGTTATAATTTTGAGACTTTGTAGCCAACCCATAGTATTAGGAACTTCCTTTGCTAGCCACTTTGAGCCTAAGCTTTTCTTTCTGTGACGTTTCCTACAACTCTTAGCCATTTGACTTGAAAGATTCGTTCTTTCCACCCTCTCTTTGGAGTTAAGTAAAACTTTGGTTCTTAAAGTTGAATGAAAAAGATTAAGTTCGAGGTTGCTCTTGGAAGTGAGCAAAGTTCTAAGTTTAGGGTTAGGGTAGTAGAGATAAGTGGTCAAAATTTCAAAAATATTGAGAAAATAAGAAGTGGAAAAAGTCCCTTAAAAAAAATAATGAGAAAGAATTAAAAAGAATGACCAAATCTCTAGTACCATTAAATATGGACAAAAGGGTACGAGAATAGAAGGAGGACTAGGCACCTAATTCCAAAGGTTTAAACCTATTTTCCGAAAAATATCCTACCCAAACATAAGCAAGTTACAACCTAAAAAGTCCTCTTATGTGTGTGTTATGATTTTTATGTTGAACTATATTAGAACATGATCAAGTTAAGCATAATTTATTTTTCATGTTGATTGAGTGATAACCTCATCCATTTAACGAGTAAAGTGAGCTGAGAGACATGTTGAGTACTTGTCAATGTTAAGGACATTTTCCGAATTTGTCATATTGAAGTTGGAAGCCGAAATAATGGTCAGGTAATGAAAAAATAGGGAGATGTTCAATTGTTATTGTACGGCTTGTTGTTTGTAGAAATGTGCAGTTGCAGGTGAGTTGCTTGTGGACAAGCAAAGATTCAAGTTTATGGTTATAATGGCAATCCTTCAATACATCAAATTAGTCGAAGAATTGGGGAAAAATAAGCGAAATATGAGCCAAAACGATGAACAAAGACCCAAGAATGAGTTAAAAATAGCCAAGTATGGAAGAATGGGATTTAGTGGAAATTCTGGTGCAAAAAAGGTGTTTTTTACGCAACTACTGGAATAATCACACACGCCACCGCGTGCGCGATAGAGGCGAAGGAATTGCATCGCGCGCGTGACGCTTGTGTAATGCGCGCAATGGGCATTTTTCTGGGTTTTTTCTAACGTATTCTAACACGTAATGAGTGCTTTTTAAGGGGATTTTCAGCTGTTTTACAAGGGTTGCAAAATTTGGAGACTAGAGCACGATTTTGAGGGCACAAGTGGTGATTTTTAGAGCATTTGAAGCCATTGGAGGCCATCTCTTCAAGGTACTTCTCATGTTATTTTCATCTATCGATTGTGGTATATTATTTTATGAATAATGTGTAGCTAAATTCTCCTAGGTTAGATTGTGTTAGGATTAACCTATTTCTATATTGTTGGATTCTACGTTGATTTGACCGTTGTATGAACCTTTTGATCTATAACTCTATTCAGTTGTTGCTTAATCTTAATACTTTTTATTTGAGATACTTTGTTAATCTGATATTGGACACATAGGGATTAGTGACCCTTAGCCTATGTGTTGGACCTAGGGAAACTATTCTACATACGTTGGTCGAATATCGATAAGAGACCCCGAGTAGTGGCATAGAGAATTAATGTTTATACATCGCCTAATCCTATTTACGCTGGCGAATTAGGGATAAAAAGTTCCAAGTAGTGGTTAGTGAGATAATTCGTGAGGGATCGACTTTAACGGTTTTTTTATTCTCCATGGGGTTATAGTGATTAGATCATTAATACAGGGCATCAGACATCAACAATAGAGGAATAGGGAATTCTACAACAAAACCTGACCTCTTTCGTGACATTAATTTCTCGTTTAATTACTTTTCGCATTGAAACTTACAAAACCCCCTTTTTACAGTTTTACTTTAAAATTGCACAAATCTTGTCTTGTTCGAACACTGTCCTTATAGATTTAATTTTTTTATTACCGCGACATTATCGTTATTCATCAAGCCTCTCTTATACAAGATCTCTCTTACTACTGTATATTCACTAGCCTTTCTCTTCATGAGCGTTTCTTTAGTTGGATCTAGCGGTAAATTTCTATGCTCAATGTATTCTTGGATTTTGGTGATCCAAGCAGGTGAGGCAGCCACATCTACGGTATTTGGTGTTGGTTCAATGCTCATGGATTTATTGGTCTCCTGATCAAACGAATGATTTATCTCATGGCTTCGCGTATTAGATAATCGGGATAACACGTCAGCATGTGTGTTATCTTCGTGTGGGACATGCACAATCTCACACTTTTTGAAATTTTCTAGATTTTTCAGTAGCTAGCTTGAGGTTTCTCTGAAACAAGGGGTCATTGGGTTTATCTTCTCCCCTTATTTGAAAGACAACCAACTGGGAATTAGATCATAACTTGATACGTTCGACTCCTACCTCGTCGGATAACATTATCCCCACTATTACATCCTCATTCTGGTCCATTGGTGGTTGTTGGAAACCCGAATATCAATTATACTTATAACATGAGCCCATTACTATATTCTAATATAACACCAGCTCCACTCCCTCGGTTGTAGGGAGATCCTGTAGCGCGGTTTTTGTGGTTTTGAATCAGTATCGCTTTGGTACTACAGTTCGATTCATTTTTTTTATCCTGTGAAGCTGATTAAGGAAGGGAAATAAATGTCTCTAATGAACCCTGCTTGCATACTGAGGTTAAATAGTCAAGACTGTTGGTTTATAGATGCTATCAAAATAGGGGGGTCTGTCTTTAGGTTATTTGCTTAAGAACGGAGTGTCTGGATTATTTGTGAGGCTTTTGGTAAGGTGCTGGATCGAATGTTTTTCATTAGTATGCTCACTAAGATTTCGCAATCTTATGCCTACGTATTCCCGTTTAACGAAACAGTGAAATCAGAGCGATCGAAGTTCCTCCTATTCTATGGGAGGAAAGAGATGTTTTGGTGTCTTGTTCAAAGCCCAAGATTGAAGCTAAAGGCGATTTGTATCTTGTTCAAAGCCCAAGATATGAAGCTAAAGGGGTCCTGACTGAGAGAGAATTTGTCATCTCTAAAGAGGGATTGCTGATTTTTTTGTGCCATGATAGAAGCCCAAGGTTGACGCTAAAAGGTTAATTGACTCAACCGGGGATTTCTTTATACAAAGCCTAAGAGGAGGCTAAAAGGTTTACTTTTCCAGGGAAAATGTTCTTTCTGTCTTGTACAAAGCCCAAGATTGAGGCTAAAAGGGCTTTTTGACTCTGTTGGGGAGGTTTATATGTATCTTGTACAAAGCCCAAGATGGAGGCAGAAAAGAGTTTGACTCAACAAGAGAGTGCTTTTATGTGTCTTGTACAAAGCCCAAGATGGAGGCTAAAAGAGTTGACTCAACAAGAGAGTCTGGAACAGGTGATTGACTCAACAAGAGAGTCTGAAGGTTGATTGACTCAACAATAGAGTCTTTTATACTCAACAAGATAGTGATTTGATGTCTCGTTCAAAGCCCGAGATTGAGGCTAAAAGGGGATTGACTCAACGAGAGAGTCTTGAAAGGTGAGGGACTCAACAAGAGAGTCTGAAGAGGTTAGCTCCACTTGGGAGAATCATTTGTACAAAGCCCCAGAGGAGGCTGACTTACTGCTGAGGATTATTGAGATCTTGAAGCGGGTCCAAGTGTGGGGAACTCTCATGGGAGAGACCGGGCTTCTGCTTATGTTTAGAAGGAACTTGAGAATGTCTTTGAGACTCAAGAGGTTTAGACTGTCCAAGTCTAGAGTTTTGACACGGGTATTAATGGATGAGAATCAACCCTAAAATGGCCGGAGTTTTGAAACTGGAAAGACTGCTCTAGCAAAGGATAACTAAGTTCTATCCTATACCTTTAAGAGGTCGTCAGGGTCCTTGTATTAAGCCCAAGAGAAGGCATGAGAACTTCTAAGAAGCTGGAGGGTCCTTGTACGACGCCCAAGAGGAGGCGAGGATGCTTTTAGGAAGCCAGTGGGTCCCCAAACCAAGAGATGTTCAAGAAATGCAATTCACAGAGAATAGATCATTCTAGGAAAGTTCGAGGATTTGGAAGAAACTTAAGAGATTCCATTCACGGAGAAAAGATCATCTCTGGGGAGTTAGAGTTTCTTTGACAATTTCTAAGGGTGACAGTCTGAGAAAAGGTTCACCGAGAATACTGCCTTTCTCTTTGTTCCATATTGTTTAACCCCAAGAGGAGGGAAGACTGTATCTGGAATCCTACGGGGGATCTAGTTTTGTTTGTATTCGAGAGTGACCAATAGGCTTTACCTAGTTCTAGACGTAGTTGCCGGGGAAAACTCTAAATAACTATACTAGTATATATGCAGTTGATATATGACCAGTATTTAAAGAGGGTATGAAAGAAGACTTACAGTGAAGCAGCCCCACAATACAATTATGTATATGAAAGCAGATAAAAGAAAGCGGATAAACACTTACCCGTTTTAGAGCTTCCATGTTGTGTGGTTAGTTGTTCAACAAAGAAATTAAAGAAAGTTTTGATAACAACTATATATTTGGATTCAAAATCAAAGGAGAAAGTATTTTGAAAAGATGGTTGGGGCTTACAGCTCAAGGAGAGGCCCAAATTTTAACAGTGATTGCACTATTGTTTTGAATTTGTACAGGGACTTATACAAATGACTGAGGCCCAAAGAAAGATCTTCTGTATAAAGGGGTGGGTCTTACACTCTCTTAAGAGGCACAAAAATGATTTTAAGAAAGATAATGGGGCTCACAACTCCAGGAGAGACCCAAGTGGTTTGTTTTTTAAACGACGAACACGCCGAGCTTTTGAAAATATACAGAGGGACTTATACAATGTGTGAGGCCCAAAATTGTTTATTTTACTAAGGGATGGGACTTACACTCTATCAAGAGGCCCAATGAACAAGGATGGGTCTTATAGCACAAGGAGAAGCCCAGTTGAAAATAGTTTAAAAACGACGATCGTATCGAAATTTTCGACTATATCGGGACTTATACAATACACTGATGCCCAAACAAATGATTCTTATTTACAAAGAGGTGGGACTTACACTCTATTAGAGGCCCAATGTGTTTGGAAATGATTGATGAGGGTTGAATTAATCAAAACCCTAATTTTGTTTAAAAAGGAATTAATTTTGTTAAAAAAAATTAATAAGAAGTATTAAAAACATGTGAAAAATGAGTGGTGATCTTGGATCAATTATTCAAAAATCATGTTGATATCCACAAAATGATTGGAAACCAATTAAATTTGGAAAATCAAGGAGGAAAAAATATTTTAAATGTAAAAAACCAAATAAAAGATTAATTCTTTGTAAAAATATCAAGTATATGAAATAAATAATATTTTTGGGAATTTTTGGCAAAATAAAATATTTTAACATTTTTGTGAATTATTAAAAAAAGAATCAACTCAAAATCATTAAAACTCAAAGAGGAATTAATTTTTGAATCAATTAAATAAAATCACAAAATTCAAATATTCAAATTTGTGAAAAAGGCGCCAAGAACATGGGCCAAGAACACGCGCGAAGGGAGTTTTGCTCAGATTTTCATTTTCTATTCAATCTTACTAAATGCTTGATGAAATCACACAATCCACATATCAATCTGCTCGTTTTCACCTCAAGATCATGTCTATGGTCTTTAATTTCATTTATTTTAAGCATGGAATAAGAAATCAAGACAAAACCTCAAGTACCCTAAAATTTGCATGAAGGCAGAGAATTTTGATACACGATTCAAACAAAGCAATTAATTGAGGGGAAACATTCTATGCATGATTATGAACATTTGACAAAAGTATTGTGCGAGGAAATATGCATAGATTAAGAGATGACCAAGTTTAGGCTTACTTGAAGGTCGTGACAGCAAGAGCAATGTGATTTTTGAGTTGGAGGTGTTACAAATGAGTTGTGACGATTTGAACAGCTTCCCTACACCATACGGAGTGTGTTTGAATGCTTGGACTTGATTGGAAATGGCTGGATCACTTCATGGCATCTCAACTGTAACTTGGTTGAAAACATGAGCAACTGGATGGTGATTCTGAGAAATCAGTGTTATATTTGTGTGTTTAGTGTTTGATCAACTCACATATGATGTTTATGAGGTGTTAGAGCAATTGGTTTGAGTGGAATTGCTCTCTACTAAAAAAATCGATAGTGACTTGCTAAGAAAGGCATTTTTGAGAGTGAGAAGATGAATTTGAGAAAGGCAAGTGTTATAGGCCTTTGGTGCACTTAAACTGAGCAAAAATGAGCTCTATTTATAGTAGAGCAAGTTTGTTTTTGCAAGCAATAGTGAATGGAAACTGCAGCAGCTCATTGTCCAATTGCATCACTTTGGAATCTTAAGTCTCCTCTAGCCATTGACTAGAGGTTAGAGCACAGGCCTTTGGTTCCCTAGTTTAGATATCATCCTTGACTCATTCAGTTGGAAAAGGCTCAGTTCATGTCACCTTGCTGCATCCATTGAATGCTCCAAAACAAAATCGGAGTCTTGTCCCCCTTTTAGGCATTTTTAGGTTTGGCATGCTACTTTTAGTTCTAAAGACTTGGGAGGTTTATGGATCAGTGTTTGTTCCTCCTTGGTCTCCCCCTGATGTGTTTAGATGGATAAACTTCTTTGTCATTTGCATAATTTGATCAAATCTAGCAAAATGCACAAATCTGCCTTGCCATGACAGTTGCAGCAAGACATATTGTCATTGTCATAACTCTTAGCTCAAATGGAATTTGATGGAGTTCTTGGCCATTTTGGAAAGCTCTCATATGATACAACATATGGGTGATCATAGTTTGTCTTGACACTTTTTGGATCCAAGTGAAAAATGCCCCTACATTTTGAAAAAAGTGAAACAAATTCCGACTTAGTGAAAATTTCACCAAGTGTTGGAAAAAGTGGCATTTTCATGTTTTTGTCATTTTGATCACTCCATAACTTGAAATCCATGAGGAATTGGAATGAGGTGTAGTTGACACTTTTAAAGTATGCTATGAGAGCTACAAATACATCTTTGGATCAGCCAAAATGGTTGCTTGGATCTCAAGTTATGATCCTTGGAAGTTGGCACCCTAGCCACTTTGTTCCATAACATAGAAAAATTCTAAGTTTTTATGGTTACTCCTTTTACAAGTTATCCCACTTTTCTTGATTTTTCTTGATGAATGATGATCCCAATCACACATTAAAATCATTTTAGGGTCAAGGAACCATATTTGTGAAAAATCTCAAAAAGTCAAACTTTGACTTTTGTGCATAGTTGACTTTTTATCAGATGAATTCTAAACTGTGCGATCCTCTATGAAATCAAGTCCTTGACCTAAATCAAACGTGATGGATTGATTTCATAGGTGTTATAGGGTGTATTGAATCATGTCCCAAGGTTTGGGAGCATGCCTGGGTCAAAAGTCCAAGATACAGTTGACTTTTTCCTCAAAACCCTAATTGTGGTTCTGATGGACTTGAAACTTGTGAATCAAGCTTCTTGGATCAATCCATTATTGCAAATGGATCAATGTAGTGTATTAGGGAATGTTGCAAATTTCCACTTGGAGGCCCTGGTCGACCAAAACCCTAATTTGGTGACACTGACGATCTTGAGGCTTGATCCACTTGGAATGTTGCAACTTTGTGCTTGATTCTTGATGTGGGAGTCCTCTTGATCCTTTGTGAATATTTGAGAGGTTAGACAAGTTGAAGATCATGTCATTCCTTGATTGATCCTTGGCCTAAGGCTCTGAGAGGGCCTGAAACCCTAATTTTTTATTGTAGTGAATGCTCAACCATCTCTGAGGAGATTGATGAGGCATGATGGTTCATCCATATTGTGGTGATGATTTGCACAATGATGGGAAATCTTAGTGGTCAAAATTTGGGGTATGACAAATCCGTCCGTGAACATCACCCTAGTGAGATCTGGATCAGGTGGCACTGGGGTCATCTAGGATAAAAAATTAGTGAATAGCTTGGCCTTCAACTCTTTCATTCCTTTGAAGAAGTCCTCAAACTCAAACAATTCTACTGCCCGTTTTGTCAATCGTCCAACCATATCCGGTTTGTAAAGCACCTATTTCAAGGGTAAGTCTGTTCCAACCTTTATAAAGTGTGCTAGGAAGTACCTCCTGAGTTATGCAACCACTAGTTCCATGGCCTCTTTCTCGATTTTCTTATACTAACTCTCTTCCCCCGCTGAATCCTTTGATATAAAGTATATCGAACTTTGACCAACCTAAGATTCTCCGATTAAGACATCGCTCACCGCCTCTTCGACGAAAGTAAAATAAAGGTACAAAACCTCACTCAGAATGGGTCTAGTGAGTCTTGGTGGTGTGGACAATATCTTTTTTTACTATTCAAATACTTCATCACACTCGGTCGTCTCTTCGAAATTCGTATTTTTCCTTAACATCCTGTATAAGATTAAGGCATGCTGGGTCAGTAGATGTTGATCATGGAGCTCACCATATTGAACTTTATTCACCATTCTTTGGTTTGTTGTGTCAGTGTTCTTCAACCAAAATGACATGATGCCCCTATTTAATCCTCTTGGACCCGAAGGTGTGAATGTCGAAGGTATTCGGGAATTCGGGGTACAAGATGATTAAATATCGGAATACCCAAAATTTTGATGGTGGTTATGCATGGCAGCTTGCGCACCCATCTTCTTTTGCTAAGCAATGATGCTTAGAAAAGGTAGAAACTTCCCCTCGATCCTGGTCTTCAGCCATGGAACGGGTCTCAGTTTCTGAAATAAACTTCCCCTTGCTCCTGGTTTCCTACCAAGGAACTGGTCTCAGTTTTCGGTGTAAACTTCCCATCGATCCTGGTTTCCTACCAAGGAATTGGTCTCAGTTTCTAAAATAAACTTCCCCTCGATCCTGGTTTCCTACCAAGGAATTGGTCTCAGTTTCTGATATAAACTTCCCCGCGTTCCTGGTTCCCTACCAAGGAACTGGTCTTAGTTTCTTTTGTCAATAAACTTTCTTGACAAGGGACGCTATTGATAGCGATTTTCCTCAAACATCTCGCCAAATTTTCTTGGGAGATGCCATTTGACGGAAAAATATTTGTTGTCAGACTTGATGGGAAACCCATTCGTCTGAGTTGTAGAGGTGCACAAACTTCTCTGGTGGAGACGCCATTTGTTGACTCTATTGGGGAAAACGAGTCTCTTGAGAGACTGCTTCCTGTTTGGGGATATTACATCATACCCTTCTCGAGATCTTCTCGGAGAAATGCCATGCGATGTGATCCAATTTGGAAAGGGATTTCTCTGGGGATTTTCCTTAATCCAGGAAAGCGAAGATATCACCGAAGAGCGATATTAGTTGAAGGTATTTTTGCTTTTCAAAGGTTCAAGTTATCAAAGTGGTCAAGGACCGGTTCCAATCCAGAAATAAGCTGGGGGAGAGAGATTGTTCAAACGCAATAGTTCTTGACGAGGAAAGAACTGACAACTCGATTGAGAGGACTTTTATCACTAGGGGATAAGACTGACTAGAGTGATAGTGATGCAATATAAATGTGAATGTAAATCAACAATGCATGATGTATGTATGTTTATGCTGACAAAACTAACGCGACATATAGACTAATAGATGAACACAAATAAATACTCGGCCACTGCGGGGGATGAAAAGTACAATTGGTTCAAGATAGCAATTATGCCTTGCTTAGGAGGGATAGTCCCCGCGGGGAAAACCGTTGGTCAGCTTTAGGAGGTAAGAACTCTGCCGGATGTTAGACAGAACATGGTCTCTGACACAGTTGATCCTTCGTTCAGGCATACTGGTTTAGAAGGAGTACTTTGATTCTGCACTTTGAGGTTCGATTATTTCTGGAGAAGCGATCAATGTTTTTTTCGATGTTCATTAGTAAAAAAGAAATGCCATCTTTATTTTAAAAGTGTAAAAATTTTGACAAGTAAATTCATTTTAGTTTTATTTCAAGAATCATTAGTCATTTTAAAATGTCGTTCTGTAAAGCTAAAACAAATAAGAATTGCAAACAAAAGCGCTAGGGCTCAACTTTATTGATAGGATGGAAATCAGCCAAACGCGTGATTCCATGGAATATTTACAATGTTAGAAAATGGTAATTTAAGGGAAAAGGGCTATATTAAAACATAACGATCGCTATCCTTCTTCCAACTTTGAATTCTGGGCATCCTGAGCTTTTGTCGAAGATGACCTTGATCGAGATTTCTGATGAACGACATGACTGTTGCTGAGGGATTTGCCCTTTTGTTGAACATAGTTACTTGCCATTATCCCTAATTTTTGCCTGGATTGTACTGTGATGTTTCCAATCCACCGGGATGATTTTTGATCATGTCTCTAATTTTTGCCTGGACCGCCCTTTTGGGTTTTCAATCCACCGAGACGTTTTTTTTATTTTGGCGAAGTATTTCTTGACTACTTCAACATTTGTGGGGTAGGCAAATTCCTCTCCGTCCATGGTTGTGAGTCTCAAGGCGCCACCTAAAAAGGCTTTCTTGACCACATAGGGGCCTTCATAGTTCGGGGTCCACTTGCCCCAGGAATCGGTGAGAAATGATTGTATTTTTTTGAGCACGAGGTCTCCTTTTCTGAAGACACGAGGTCGAACTATTTTGTCAAACGCTTTCTTCATTCTTTGTTGATACAACTGACCACGGCATAGAGCCGTTATTCGCTTTTCTTCTATCAAATTCAGTTTGTCGTGTCGACTTTGACACCATTCAGCCTCTGTTAGCTTAGCTTCCATCAATAACCGGATTGATGGGATCTCTACCTCTATGGGAAACACTGCTTCCATGCCATATACTAGAGAGAAAGGGGTTTCCCCTGTTGAAGTGCGGACAAATTTGCGATAACCGTGAAGAGCAAAGGGTAACATCTCGTGCCAATCTTTGTAGGTTACAACCATCTTTTGAACGATCTTCTCGATGTTCTTGTTAGCCGCTTCTACTGCTCCGTTCATCTTAGGTCGGTAGGGAGATGAGTTATAGTGTTCGATCTTGAACTCAACGCACAACTCTTTCATCATCTTATTATTCAAATTAGATCCATTATTAGTAATGATCTGGCTTGGAACACCATAACGACAGATGATATTATTTTTGATAAATCAGACCACCACTTGTCAGGTTACATTGGCGTACGGCATTGCTTCGACCCACTTAGTGAAGTAATCGATGGTTACTAGAATAAACCGATGTCCGTTTGAAGCCTTGGGTTCGATCATGCCAATCATGTCGATTCCCCATATGGAAAAAGGCCATGGGGAAGAGAGAACTTTGAGATATGTTGGCGGTACATGGATTTTGTCTGAGTATATCTGACACTTGTGACACCTCCTCATATACTTGTAGCAATCGGATTCCATTGTCAATAAATAGTACCTTGCTCTTAGAATTTTTCTCGCCATTGTGTGTCCGTTGGCATGAGTGCCAAAGGATCCTTCATGAATTTCTTTTATCAGCATGTTTGCTTCTGGTTCGTCTACACATCGAAGCAAAACCATGTCAAAGTTTCTCTTATAGAGTGTATCACCACTCAGGAAGAAGCTACCTGCCAGTCTTCTGAGGGTCTTTCTGTCCTTTCTGGATGCCCCAGGTGGGTACTCTTGTTTATGAAGGAAGCATTTGATATCGTGATACCAAGGTTTGTCGTCTATGACTGCTTCGATCGCGAAAATGTAAGCGGGTCGTTCAAGGCGCATTATGATAATCTTATGTATGTCATTCCATTGACCTACACTAATCATGGAAGAGAGAGTGGCTAATGCATCGGCCATGTGATTCTCCTCACGAGGGATATGATGAAACTCGATTCTGTTGAAGAATGGTAACAACCTTCTCGCATAGTCTTTGTAAGGAATCAATCCTGATTGGTATGTGTTCCAATCTTCTTTGATCTGATTGATAACCAGGGCTGAGTCGCCATATACATCCAAATTCTTGATCCTTAAATCAATCGCTTCTTCGAGACCCATGATACAAGCTTCATATTCGGCCTCGTTGTTTATATACTTGAATGTGAGTCGGGCGGTGAAAGGAATGTGGGTACCCTAAGGGGTTATGATGATTGCCCCAATTCAGTTTCCGTAATGATTGACAGCTCCGTCAAAGATTAGTCCTCATTGGGAACCTGGTTCTGGCCCTTCACTGGGTAGCGGTTCATCACAATCTTTCATTTTCAAATACATGACATCTTCGTCTGGGAAGTCAAATCTGACCGATTCCTGATCGTCAATCAGTTGATGAGCCAAATGATCGACTAAAATACTTCCTTTAACGACTTTCTGAGCATGGTACTCAATGTCGTATTCTGATAACAACATCTGCCAACGGGCAATCCTTCCCGTGAGAGCAGGCTTTTCAAAGACGTACTTGATTGGATCCATTTTTGAGATTAACCAAGTAGTGTGACGAATCATATACTGGCGAAGACGTTTGGCTGCCCAAGCCAGAGCGCAACATATTTTCTCAAGCATAGCGTATCGAGTTTCAAAGTCTGTGAATTTCTTGCTTAAGTAGTAAATGGCAGACTCTTTCCTTTTGGTTTCGTCTTGTTGGCCAAGCACACAACCCATTGAGTCTTCCAAGACTGTTAGGTATATGATCATTGGTCTTCCTTCCACTGGAGGTGATAGAATAGGTGGGTTCAACAGGTATTCCTTGATATTATCGAAGGTGGTTTGGCAGTCTTCTGTCCAAACGCAGTCCTGATTCTTTTTAAGTAATTTGAAGATTAGCGCGCATGTCGCGGTCATGAGGAATATAAATCTAGAAATGTAATTCAACCGTCCCAGGAATCCCCTGACTTGTTTTTCAGTCTTTGGAGAAGGCATTTCTTGAATGGCCTTGACCTTGTCAGGATCAACCTTAATTCCTTTCTGGCTGACGTTGAACCCTAATAGTTTCCCTGAGCGAACACCAAAGGTGCACTTATTGGGATTCAAGCGGAGATTGTACTTTCTCAGCCGCTCGAATAGTTTTAGCAGGTGGGTCACATGCTCCTCCTCTGTTCTAGATTTGGCAATCATATCATCGACATATACTTCTATCTCTTTGTGTATCATGTCATGAAACAGAGTAGTCATGGCCTGTTGATAGGTAGCCCCGACGTTCTTCAAACCGAACGACATTACCTTGTAACAAAAGGTGCCCCATGGGGTGATGAAGGAAGTTTTCTCCATATCTTTTGGCACCATTTTGATCTGATTATAGCCCGAGAATCCATCCATGAAGGAGAATATTTTGAACTTTGTTGTACTGTCCACCAGCATGTCAATGTGTGGTAAGGGAAAGTCATCCTTTGGACTGGATTTGTTCAAATCCCTGTAATCTACACACATTCTGACTTTTCCGTCCTTTTTTAGAACTGGTACTATGTTGGCTAACCATTGAGGATATTCTGATGTGGCGAGAAAACTCCCGTCAATTTGTTTCTGTACTTCCTCTTTAATTTTGATGGCCATGTCCGGATGAGTCCGTCTCAACCTTTGTTTTACTGGCGGACATTCTGATCTCAACAGTAAGTGATGTTCCACGATGCTGGTATCCAACCCTGGCATGTCCTGATAGGACCAAGCGAATACATCTGGAAATTCTTTGAGGAGCTTTATCAAACCTTCTTTGACAACTAGACTAAGCAGTGACCCAATCTTGATTTCTTTTCTCTCTTCTCCTGAACCCAAGTTGACCCTTTCCAACGGCTCCCTGTAAGGTTCAATGGACCTTTCCTCTTGTCTGAGTAATCGGGAGATCTCCTCTGGAATTTCTTCGTCACCTTCTTCTTCAGCCTCTAATACTGGGAATTCAAAGTTGGGAGAAGGCATTGGATCGCGTGTTTCAACGGGGTTTAAAACAAGAAGTCTGCAAGACGTGATGATTTGTGTGTAGAAGAAATAGAGAGAATGCAAGAGTGTGTGCAGTGTATTTATGAAAAATGCTTGTTTTTATTATTTGAGTTTTTTTTAGGATTACCATTTTTTGAAAAATCAAAAAGAGAAAACAACAATAACTGCGGAAATTACAGAACGAATTTATTTTATTTATGATTTTGTCGATTCTTGAAACTACAGCCCTATAAAACAAAACTGTCTCGCTTTGGGCAAAGCGAAGAGGGACATTTACAGAGAATGAGCCCTATCAAAACATCCGTTTCACCTGGGCAAGGTGAAAAGTTAAGATAAAGACGGCAATACTTAGACTTATGAACAACTTTCGGAACGTTGACGACAACTCATTGGCGGCGAACTCCTCTATGAATCACAAAGTCTGGTACCTTCTTTCTTTGCTTGTATTCAGAAATAACGCTAATTTCTGGTGGAGCAGGATCATTGGAATCTGTCTCCCAGGCAGAGTTGTCGTAGGAGGATTCCTCCGTTGTATCATGCATAGTGTTTGCACTCTCAAGTATATCTCCCCATCCAGTCGGTTGGATGTCTTTGAGCATGATATGAGAGCTTTCGGGAGCGGTGTATTTGACCAAGAAATTAAATTTGCCACTCGGTTATAGTAAGGTATCCTACACTTCTTTGGAACTAGAGGAGTCATCCCTTTCGATGACGTTGACCTCGGGAAAAGCATAGTTAAGGAACTCTTGTCCTGCAATCGCCGCAAATTCACTACGCCAAACAAGACCTTAGACAGCGCTTTTTTTGACCTTAGACAGCGCTTTTAAGCGGTGTCTAAACCCGCGCTGCTAAAGGTTTAGACAGCGCTTTGGGTAATACCAAAAGCGCTGTCTAAAGGGGGGTATATTTAATGAAAAGCGCTGTCTATGGTACCATTAGACAGCGCTTTTTGACATTTTTTAGGTATACCTTAGACAGCGCTTTTTTTAAACTCGCTGTCTAAGTCCCACCATTTTGACTTTTTTAGGTATACCTTAGACAGCGCTTTTTTTGAAAGCGCTTTCTAAGCCCCACCTTTTTGAACCTCTTAGACATCGCTTTTGGTGAAAGCGCTTTCTAAGCCCCACCTTAGACAGCGCTTTTAGTGTAAAGCGCTGTCTAAGGTATACGAAAATTTTTATATAATTTTTTTTAAACCACAATTTTTACCAGGGTTTTCAACCAGAATTTGACCTGTTTTTCAACCAATTTTTTTCCAGAAAAATACCACAATTTGGAGATTCAAATCAATCCAATTTGGCCTATTTAAATGTACCAATTTACACCAAAATTATATATCCAAAACAATTGGCAATTCAAACCAATATATATATATATATATATATATATATATATATATATATATATATATATATATATATATATATATATATATATAAATAATTACAAATCATTACATTTTTTCTACAAAGCATTGCATTCAACCAAAGCATATTACTTATACTAGTACTTTTGCATCCAACCAAAGCATTGCTTCAAATCTACATAGGTCCTGAAAGAACACAAAGATTGTAATTCAATTAAAAGAATACATCAACAATGTCTATAGTTAAAAAGTTACACATATTTAAATTCTCATCAATTAAAGTAAGAGTACAATATTATACCTGATAAAACTCCGAGCTCCATAATGTATTGACACCAATCCTCTTTAATTTCATCCAATTGAGAAATTGAGTAATGAGCACACTTGCATTCTTCAAAGTACTACATTATAATATAACATAGTGTTAGATGGAAACTTTCTACACGACGTCAAAATACAAAAAAAACTATAATAGATGAATTTAGAATGAAATAATATATAACATTTTATTATTTTACCTCTTTCACTAACATCTCTTTCTTTTCTTGGTTGGAATATGAATTACTTGTTTCTTAGCAATGTGGACGGATGAATGGATCCAAATTCCCTCGTTATGGCCATTTCTGATATATGACTCATTCGCTATAAGATCCTCATCTTGATCATTTCTATTCAACTCATTCCGTCTAATGCATGACTCATTCTCAACATTAATATCACATTGATCTACACCGCTATCATCAACCACTTTGTTAGATAAAA
The DNA here is from genome assembly GCA_022829125.1 of Lathyrus tuberosus. Lineage (NCBI taxonomy): Eukaryota > Viridiplantae > Streptophyta > Magnoliopsida > Fabales > Fabaceae > Lathyrus > Lathyrus tuberosus. Next base: position 957,753 of record JALAZF010000441.1, read on the forward strand.
GTACTATAGACCATTTCGTACTCGTCGGGTCAGTGACATAGAACACTTGTTTAGCTTGAGATGCTAGAATAAAAGGCTCATCTTTGTACCCCACCCTATTAAGATCCACTTGCAAAAATCCAGACTTATCCATTCGTATGCCACTACTATTTACCCACTTGCAACCAAAGATTGGAATCTGAAACTTCTCGTAATCAAACACCCAAATGTGCTCAATAACTCCAAAATATGACAGATTTGCATATTTGAGGTTTAAGTCCTTCATACTTGATATGTGCATTGCTTCAGCTAGGACGGTGACACCACTATTTTGCATAGTACTTTTATCATCTTGTTCTTTGGTATAAAATGTGTATCCATTAATTGCGTATGCGCTATGAGAATACACATGCAAACTTGGACCATATGCCAAACATTTCAACCTTTCTGTTACTGAAGCAGGATCTGAAGAGCGCTTCGAATAAATATGATCCTTTAACCATTATTTGAAACTTTGATTGTGCTCTCGTACTATCCAATTTTCATTTCTGTTCTGATTTAACCTTCGGAGTACATCCTTGTGCATCTCAACATATGGCTCAACCTCATTATCATTGTGCAGAACATACAAATGCACTTGATCCCGTTCATCCCTTGATACTGTCACAATTTTATTTCCAATTAATTTTTTACCATCCTTTTTTTCAAAAATATGAGCTTTGGGGAGTCCAATCGATTGAACATTGGACAAATATTCAGTACAAAACTCAACCGTTTCTTCAACAATGTATCGTTCAACAATACACCCCTCTGGTCGACTTCGGCTTTTCACGTACCCTTTTAATATTTTCATATAACGTTCAGCAGGGTACATCCATCTCATATAAGCTGGTCCACACAACTGTGTCTCTTTCACAAGATGAACAACTAGATGTACCATTATGTCAAAAAAATAGGGAGGAAAATACATTTCAAGCTCACACAAGGTAATAACTATCTCTTTTTGTAGTGTTGGTAAGATATCGGGATCGATTACCTTACTACAAATTGACCTAAAGAAAAAACACAAATTAGTTATGGCGCTTCTTACTTTCACTGGCAAAATAGAACGTATACCTATTGGTAGAAAGTGTTCCATTATAACATGGCAGTCGTGTGTCTTTAAACTCTTCAACGTGAGGTCTTTCATAGACACAAGTCTTCTAACATCTGAAGAGTATCCTTCTGGAACTTTAACTTCACTCAGAAACTTACACAATATTTTCTTCTCCTTTCTAGACAGAGTAAAAGCAGCAGGTGGTAGATATGTTCGTCTTCCTTTCTTCACGGGTGCTAATTCAGTTCTAATCCCCATCGCTACCAAGTCTTTTCTTGCTTTAAGGTCATCCCTAGTCTTTCCTTTTATATTGAGTAACGTACCAATAACACTTTCAAATACATTTTTCTCAATATGCATAACATCGAGAAAATGTCTCACGTACAAAGACTTCCAATATGGCAATTCAAAAAATATCGACCTCTTTTTCCACCCATCTTTGACAACCTTATGTGCAAAAGGTTTGCCAAACTGGGTACACATATCTTTCACCTTTTTAAAAACTTGGTCACCTGACAACATAGGTGGAGCTCTACCTTGTTCAGTGTCTCCATTGAATTCTTGTCTCCACCCACGGTAGTGATGTTTGGCATTTAAGAATCTACGATGGCCGAGAAAGACATTCTTATGACCAAACTCCAATCGCTTCGAATCTGTTTTATCTTCACAAATAGGACACGCTTTTTCACCTTTTATGTTGTACCCTGATAGATTCCCGTAAGCTGGAAAATCATTAATTGTGCCAAACAACATCGCCCTCAAATTGAAACTTTCTTTCCTATATCCATCATAAACCTCCACACCGTTCTCCCACAATATCTTTAAATCTTCGATCAAAGGTGTCAAGTATACGTCTATGTCATTCCCTGGTTGTTTAGGCCCAGAGATTAACATAGATAACATCATGTACTTACGCTTCATGCATAGCCACGGAGGTAGGTTATAAATCATAAGAATCACAGGCCATGTGGTATGTGAGATACTTTGAAGACCATGCGGGTTCATTCCATCAGTAGATAATGCCAAGCGAAGGTTTGTTGCTTCTTCTCCAAAGTCAGGATAATCATTATCAATTTTTTACCACTGTGGTGAATCAGCCGGATGTCGCAACTTTCCATCAATAATTCTTTCATCTGTATGCCAAGTCAGGTGTCTTGCATCGGTTTCACTACGAAACATGCGCCTAAATCTCAGAATTATAGGAAAATACCATAAGACCTTGGCTGGAGACAATTTTTTCTTATATCGAGACAAACCGCATTTAGGGCACTCAGTTAACGATGCATATTCGTTTCGAAACAAAACGCAATCGTTTGGACAAGCATGTATCTTATCATAGCTCATGCCAACAGAGCACAACATTTTTTTGGCCTCATAGGTTCGATTGGGAAGAACATTATCCTCCGATAGCATTTCTCTCAAAAGGGCCAACAACTCTGTGAAACTTTTATCCGACCATCCATTGCCCGCCTTTAAGTTGTACAACTTCAATACCGCAGACAGTCTTGTGAATTTAGTGCAACCTTGATAGAGCGGTTTCTCTGCATCGCTTACCAACCTCTCAAACATTTCAGGACAATCATGAAGATCTTCTTCAACTGCTTCTGCAATCTCTTCGACTCGATCACAATCGTATGTTTCCGTGTCTTTGTCATCTGAAGCATAGGTCGTATTACTTTTCCCCTTCGGTTCAACATTCTCGTTAATTTTCTCACCATGATGTATCCAACACTTATAACTTCGATCAATTCCATGCATTAGTAAATGCGATTTCAATCCATCTGCGTCAACCTTACCCACATAACAACAACCCAAGCAAGGACAGTCCATTCGACTGGGGTCTTTAACGTGTTGAACAACAAACTTAACGAAATCCAATACCCCATTCTCGTACTCTTTGGACAATCGATCGGCATCCATCCATTTTTTATCCATGGTTTTCCTACTTATTAAGGTCAACAAAAACACTATTATATGAGGAATCAAAACATTGAATGAGGAGGAAAGTTATGATAAAACATAGAACATTGAATGAGCTTCTAACAGGGCTTCTAACATAACACAGTATTAAAATAACAAAATAACACTAACAACCTCAAGGATTTACAATATTAAAATAATGAGCAATATTAACACTAACACTAACACTAACCTAAACTAACCTAAACTAAACTAACACATTATATAGCAATAACATTCAAAATAAAAAGCCAAAAACTCAATATTATTTCACCCGCTAAAATAATACTATTTCTCCTCATATCAAATATAAGCAAAAGTTGGTAAAAAATTGATATATTTGTATCAAATTCATAAACTTTATTGTTCAATTTTTAAAGTTTATCCAACATAAGTCAATGCCCATAATAATTACATAGACTTCATTGATCAAAATTTGAATTATATCCAACATGATTAAATGCCCATAATAATTACATAGACTTTATTGATCCAACATGACTCAGTGCCCATAAGAATTAGTAAAGTGAAAGAAAAACCATCCTTCTTTCTATTAAACATTACACTAGTAGAGTTTGGCAAACATCATAACTTGAAACCACCGTCATTCAAAAATAAACAATTTCTTTTTACATTAAAGAATGAACATAATGAAACCGTGGAATGGAAACATTCACTGTGATTGGTGTTGAAGATTCAAATTCAATCTCAAAACTGTGTACTCATAAGATCTATGCAACCTCTTTCTGAATCTTCTAGGATGAATTTCATATAAAGAAAAATATGAAACTCACTTAAAACCTAACATAAAAAGAAAAACTCTTACCAGAACAGTGGAGCACGGTGGAGGATGGTGGAGGACAAAGTAGGAAGGACGACGCCGAGAAAGGACGGACGACGGCGATGAAAGGACGGACGACGGCGGTGGTTTCAGTTGGTTCGTTCTTGTTCGCAGAAAGAGAGGGAAAGAGGGAAAGAATGAAATGAAAAAGTATAGAATACTGATACCGTTTCAATTTTTATTTTAATTAAGAAGACCTTAGACAGCGCTTTTAATAAAAGCGCTGTCTAATGTGGGCCTTAGAAAGCGCTTTTGAAAGCGCTGTCTCATATGGGCCTTAGACAGCGCTTTTGATTTTATTATTTTTTTAATTTATAAGACCTTAGACAGCGCTTTTTAGTAAAGCGCTGTCTAATATTTTCCTTTAATTTTTTTTTTAATTTATAAGACCTTAGAAAGCGCTTTTCTCAAAAGCGCTGTCTAAAGTCTTATATTTAGACGCGCTTTTATTTTTCTACGTGAGCAGTTTCCGTGTTTTCTAAATTTTTTAACTTATAGCAGTGCTTTTGTAATAAAGCGCTGCCTATGTAGTGCTGCCAAAGGACACTTTTGGCGTAGTGATTCATCGTTGTACTGGATATTGTCTGAATTACCTGAGTGTTGATCCCATGACATGGTGGGGACACAGATATTATTTTCGATGATGCTGAGTTGATAAGCATCGTTGGGCTGATTCTCTTGCCCCGAATCTCCTGGGTACGGCTGCCAGATAGGCAGGCTATCCATCGGGCCATAATAGTCGTAGTCAAAGTTTTCTTTCATCAGAGTGTCCTCCTCTAATGAGTTTGGTGGAGCACGACATCCTTCCGGATCGCAATCTCCGTACATCATTTTGACGTCTGACCTTGGTATAAATCTCAGACTCTGTGCGGGATAGCAAATGGCGTAGGCACTTCTTCCTGAGACATATAACCGTTCTTGTTAAGATAGGACTTCCATTCTTCATCCGTATCGGAGGAATCACCCTCGTTGATGGTATGTACTTCTTGAGACACTGGGTAAAGGAAACCTCCACTATGGAAGAAGTCCTGAATGGGATGAAGACTTTCATCGTTGGTAGCTGTCTGGGTACAGGTTGCAAAAAAACCAAGACCCTTCTTCGCTTTGTTATCAGCAGGAATGACAAGCTATTCCCATCCTTTTGTACTGTTACTTTTGATCACTTTGAAAGCATCTTTATACGAGGAAATCGATGTTCCTTTTTCTGATCTGTTGTCATTACTCACTGAAAGTGCTTGGAACTGGGTTCCGATTACCTCCTCTAGTTCTACATAAGTGGATGACGATAGGTTACTCACGATCAAGGTTTACTTTCCGCAGACTGTGACGAGTTGGTCATTCTTGACAAACTTCAGCTTCTGGTGAAGTGTCGAAGTGACTGCCCCAGCCTCGTGTATCCAAGGTCTTCCTAACAAGCAACTGTATGTTGCCCGGATGTCCATGACCTGGAAAGTGACTTGGAAGGTGTGAGGATCGATAGTTATGGGAAGGTCGATTTCTCTGATAACTATTTTTCAAGATCCGTCAAAGGCTTTGACGGTGACCTCACTGGCTCTCATCGGAGATCCTCGGTATGATAATCGTATCAATGTAGACTTCGGCATTACATTTAGAGTTGATCTGGTATCTACCAGTACGCTGACCAAAGCATCGTCCTGGCAGTTGACTGTGATATTGAGTGCCATATTATGATTTGGGCCCTCTTCCGGTAGTTCCTCATCACTGAAACCCAAATTGTTGCAGGAAGTGATGTTAGAGACGATGCTGTCGAACTGCTTGATTGACACATCCTGTTTCACAAAGGCCTGCTCTAAGACTTTCTGTAGAGCTTCCCTGTGAACTTCAAAACTGAGTAAAAGTGATAACACTGAGATTTTTGAAAGAGTTTGCAACAACTGATCGACGATGTTGTATTTACTCTTCTGGATAAGCTTCAGCATCTCATCGTTGTTTTTTGAAAGGTCGGGATCACTAGACTGACCGACTGGTTGATCAGGAACTTCTGTTTGAGGTTCCTTTACTCTGCTAGGTTCTCCAACTCCTCGGTTGAAGATTCGACCACTCCGTGTTACTCGACTGATGTCTGTAATATTCACGACGGAGGGTAATGGAGTTTCCTTTCCATTCTCAATTGTTGTTGCACCGTATTTGTAAGGGATAGCCTTAGTTGATTCATACGGTAATGGTCCTGGCAGATAGATAACTATAGAAACCTTCTGAGTTTTCTAACCATTGTAAGTAATCTCAATTAGTTCCTGGTTGAGAACTTTCGATTCGTCAAGTAGAGGGATGATGGCATAAACATCCTTGGTCCTCTCATGATCAGAGATTACAACAACGTCCTTGATTTGATCAGCGAAATAGTCTGGCATCAAGTTGATTGACCCAGAACTTGGACACGGTCGAATCTCTTTGTGGTCCAACTAACTTTGAAGGGCTGCTCGCACGAGGTAACATCCTTGATTATCTTCCGAGCAAACTCTACAGCGTTCATAGTTGTGTGGTGGCACCTGGCCACATCCGCTTTGTATGCAGTGTAACCTCACTAGATCAGTTTCCATTTATTAGACATCCTGACTTTGATACCTAGTAGGGTTCCCGTTAGTCATGCTGACTTGTTGTGTGTCTTCATCCATATAAATCGGAAGCCACCAGTGGTTTAACAAGTGTTGCAAAGTTCTTTGAACGAGAGCACATCCTTGGTCGCTCTCACGATATACCTTGCAGTTCTGATAATTATGCGAAGTCAGAAAACCGAGTTGGACTTGTGTAGCGTGTAAATCCACCAAGCTGGTATTCATCAAGCGAATATCAAATATTTGCATCATATTCACTTGATACTGATTTTTATCGCGGTAATCCTAAATCCATCTAAGATCCATCTGACGCTGGAGGGCCTCCTGTACAAAAGAGCATCCCTGTTTATTTACCGAGCATGTCAGACAGGAATCGTAATTGTGCCGTGGAAAATTATGATGTTGGCTTTTCCTTGAGTGCATTGCCACTAAGTTGACATTCATTGCATGGATGTCGTGATTCTGAATGATGTGGGAATTCGTATAAATCATGTTGACCCCACGAATTCGATGATCCTGGATCCATCCGAGATCCAATTGTTCCTGTAGAGCTGATTGCACCACAGAACATCCTTGATTGTCTTTAGAGCAGATATCACATTAATGATAATTATGAGGCGGCACATGGCCGTATCCGCTCTGTCTGTGATGCATCTTGACCAGGTTGGCCCTTAATAAGAGTACATCATGAATTTGATAGCTGTGGTTAGATTCTCCCTCTGTCAAATTTACCGCAGCTTTCTCGTGTTGAGGCAGCGGGTTCGTGAGAACATTAGGATTCGTATCCTTGAAGGATAAGACCCCGCTCCTAACAAGCTTTTGTACGTCGGATTTAAAGCTGAGACAATTTTCTATGCTATGCCCTGGTCCTCCTTGATGGTAAGGACAAGTCTGATCCGCTTTGAACCAAAAAGGTGAATTTTTCGATACTGTAAGAGGAGACCTGGTTTGGACGTGTCCTTTGACCAGTAGTAATGGAAACAGTTCTGCGTACAACATCGGTATAGGGTCAAACCCTGGTGGTCGTGTTGTACTGTTGTTGTTGTACGGAAGACGAGCCTGCTAAAGAGGTTGTTGTGTCCTTTGCTGATATTGTTGTTGATTCGGTTGGCTCTGAGCAACCTGAGGTTGATACGTAGGAACAGGCGTAGGGTTGATAACAGGAGTTACAGCTGCTACTGGTTGGTACTGTCACCTTTGCTTTCTGAGAGAGATATTCCCAATATCCCGCTCCTTTTTCTTAGGGAGAGCACTACCGTATCGTTTTGTACTACTTGATGATCCGGCATCTTTGACTAGACATCCCTCTCGAACGGCTTCCTCGAGACGTACTCCCATACCGACCATTTCGGTGAAGTCGCTGGGCGCACTGGCGACCATTTTGTCGTAGTAACATGAGCTCAAGGTTTTTAAGAAGATCTTTGTAATCTCTTTTTCCTCAAGAGGTGGATAAATCTGGGCGGCAATTTCACGCCATCTCTGAGCGTACTCCTTAAAGGTTTCCTTGTCCTTCTGTCACATGGATCTAAGTTGATCTCTATCCGGTTCCATGTCTAAGTTATACTTATATTGTTGCACGAAGGCAATGCCAAGATCTCTGAAAGTGGTGATCTTAGTGTGGTTTAATCCCTTGTGCCATTTTAGTGCGGCACCGGTTAAACTATCTTGGAAATAGTGGATTAGTAGCTCTTGGTTCTTTGTCTGAGTTGACATCCTCCGAGCGTACATCACCAAATGACTTTGAGGGCAAGAGTTACCCTTGTACTTTTCAAATTCAGGCACTTTAAATTTGTGCAAAAGTTGCACATTGGGGACCAAACAAAGGTTTGCGGCGTCCTTTCCAAATAAATCCTGACCGGGAATGGCTTGCAGTTCTTTCTGCATCTCCAGGAATTGTTCCTGGAACTCATTCATTCTATCGAACATACTACCGTTTCCACCAGATGGTATCTGTGGAATCTGTCCTTCTGGGACAGTGTGTACCACGGGTGGTGGTACTGTCATTATAGCAGTGACTCGTGGTGCTTCCCGAAGTTTATAACCTTCAGGACTTGCTATCATGCCCCTGGAATCTTCGCTTTCCCAAAGTTTGTAACCTTCAGGCCCAGCGGTTCCTGCTGCAGTTTACGGATCCTCAGTGATCGGCGGAATATATCCTTCTGGGATATAGTTAATAGGCATGCCCCAGGGACGATCTTTCATCATTTTATACCTAGGATCATACTTCTCCACTATGGGCGTTGATGTGATCTCCGAGATCACAGTCCTTTGTATCTGAGCTTCTGCCAGAGCTTGCATGTCGTTATGAAGCTTTCTCAGATCCTCTTTCAGAGCGTCGAGTTCTTATCTCAACTCTCTGTTCTCTTCCTCGAGATCATTCATCTTTTTCTGTCGATTAGTCTGAGTATTGTACGAATGAGACAGCTTGACTCTAGAATTGAGACACAAACGTGAGATTTGTAGGGAAGAAGAATGTGTTACGTGAGAATGATGAATGATATGCAATGATTATATTAATTGTATATTTTTTTGTTTAATCAAAATAAACTTCGACAAATGGATTGCAAATATCAAACAGTGGGGAAACTCCGCTTAATTGAATTCAAAGATTGCGGAAATGGAAATACAGTAAATTACAAAGTGCTGTAAAGGAAATGTCTAAGCTAATGGATCCTAAGTCCTCTCTGAAGAGAGCTCAGGTGCGGGTTCTGGTACTTTCCTTTTCTTTGACCGGGGCTCTTGAGTCGTTGTCGGGTTGTTATTCCTTTACCAAGTGAAAGGAGCGAGCAAATTCCTTTGGTCATCCTGATTTTCTACAGCATGTTGCTCTAAAATCTCGATCAGAGCATCTTTTTCTTTTAACAGTTGCTGTATTTTCTTACATTCCACATTGAGAATACGATACTTGTTCCTCCAAGACGTCTTCTCCTGTTGAACTCTGTTGAGAGTCACCTGAAGTTTTTATGTATTAGACATAAAATAAAGGACAGGGTCCCTTAACGGAAGAACTTCCCGACGAGGGTAAGGCATCCTCAGCTTTAGAGCTCTAGTTTGTACCCAGTGGAGATAAGGTTCCACCGAGACACAGTCTGGTATTCCTAGAGACTCTCGTCCTTTCCTATGAACGTGTTTCCAGGCGTGCACTATTTCTGTCTTTAGTGCCCTGTCATTTTCTCCTTCCTTGAAGAAAAGACCTTCCAGATGAGCATTACGCGGTACATGCCTCATCGGGTATCCAAATTGACGGCGAACTAAAACAGGATGATAGTTAATTCCTCCTTTAGTTCCTATGAGGGGTACGTTGGGGAAGTTTCCACAACGATCAATGATTCTGATCCCGTCATAGATTCGATTGTACCAATCTATGTCAGAGTTGGTGAGAGGCATGATTCTCTGCGACCAACGTAAAGCACTCTTAGGATCCTAAAATGTAGCAGACTTAGGTAAATGAGAAGTGAACCATTTGTATAGCAGGGGTACACAGCATGTGATCATTCCTCCGCTATACAAATTCCTTAAGCGTACGGAATGATACACATCTACGAGCAAGGTCGGTACAGGGTTTCCAATCAGAAAAACCTTAATGGCATTGATATTAACGAAGTTATCAATGTTTGGAAATAGAAATAACACGTAGGTGAGCAGAACAAAGACGTTCTTGAAAGCAGTCACGTTCCCTATACTAGCAAAGTACAGAGCTTTCTTTACCAGAAACTTGGATGGTAAACCTCGGGTTCCACCCTTAATGGTCATGTGAGTCCTGACTTCTGACTCATCCAAATAGATTGCTCTTGCAATGGTTTGATCCTTTGGAATTTCTTCTAGTCCAGAAAAGGGAGCCTGATCAGTAATGGGTAAATCAGTCAGATGAGAGTATTCCTCCAACGTTGGTGCAACTTGATAATCCGAGAATGTGAAACAGTGATAGACTAGATCGTAGAACTGAATGAGCGTAGCCAGAATTCCCTCAATTACATGGACCCTTAACAGAGACAGCAGTCCTCCGTATTTAGCTCTAAACACATCAGGGTTGGTGATCATCCTTGCCAACCCTCTCAAATCCTCTAATTTTGGAACCTTGAAGGTATACTTGTGAGTCTTCCTTCTACCGAAATCCATAACGCAATCCTTTTCTCTGATATTTGCAATCATTGTCTTAGTTTAATTTGAAAAGGAGAGAGTAGAAGAGAAAATTTTCTTTTTTTAATGAATGCATGAATGCAGCACACAAAAACATAGAAAAACCATGGGGTCAAAGGTTCGGTGTCATGAAGTCAAGGCTCTACCCCTCCCCAAAGGTTTATACTGGTGATTTTTTGTACCTATCCTCAAAATCACTGACCCCTCTTGGGATAACGACAGCAAGCAGATCACCAAGCGAGCTGTAGCATCCTAGAGTGATCTCAAATGAGGGTAGTATTGCGTGACAACTATTTCTGATAGCTTCCGCAATACAAAAATGGTTTCAGTCTACTAAAATCCTCAACTTCTCAAATAACCCAATGGAACAATCTGCTTTAAACAACCGAAGTCGTATAGGCATTGAATCCGCAAAGGGTATCTCCACTGATTTGATGGTCGACCGGGACCTCTTATCTGGGATTCACTCCCCGTAAGATTACCTGTATAGTGCCATCCCCTGTCCTAGGTGTATACTCAATCTTTCCAGATGCGGCATCACACGCATTCCCATTAGCAGAAAAATAAACACGGATATCAATTAGGAAAAGCAGTATATATATTTGTCCTAACATCCTAGACCTCTATAATCCCATTTCCTTTACAAACAATGACCCCCCAGCAGAGTCTCCATTTCTGTGACATTTTGTGAACTCAAGGTTTCATCCTAAGATTGTAAGAAGGAACAAGCTCCCACTGTGGTCGTAATTTTTTCTGTAGCGCAGTTTTTGTGGTTTCGAATCACTATCGCTTTGTGAAATTCTGGTATCAGACGTGTGATGTTAAGTGCGATGTCACAACAACACACTCTGCACAATGGACAAAATAAACAGCAGAATAACACACAAAATTGTTCACCCAGTTCGGTCTAACTACCTACGTCTGGGGGCTACCAAGCCAGGGATGAAATTCACTACTTGTAGAATTAAATTACAGACTCAACAACCCAGTTGACAATCTCCTAATCTTAATTCCTACTAGTGACTTTCTACCTAAGAAACCACTTAGATACGAGAACACTACTCAATCCCTAAAACACTTCAGTGATATACTTCAAAGATCACACACTTTGAATAACACTACTTGATTCTGGTTCACAGCTTTGATCAAGAACAACTCAAAACAACAATACCAATTCACACTCGAATGGTTTACAAAACATACACGAAGACATAATCGACACTCAGTCTTTAGCTCTCTTCCTTCGTCTGTTTTCCTTCATTACAGATGCGCTTTATATAGCTATCTGAATTGGGCTTGGACCTGCTACAATATTTGACTTGGTTTGTTATTTAAAACTGAATCTTCAAAACAGATTTTCTCCTAAAATATTTTCAAATCTTCAACCTTTTAAATCTCCTACAAATCTGCACCAGATCTCCTATGCAGCGGAAAATATTTATCCCAAGATATTCTCATCCAATGAGACTAACAACTCTCCACAATTCCAGCTAACACGCAAACCCTAACAACATCACAAAACCTGATGTTATTAATTCTGCAGATCTAATGTCACAACATCGCCTGTGACATCATACATCCAAACATCAGTAACTTAAACACTTAACACAGCCTAGTGTTAAGACTCAATGTTGTGACATCACCACCTTGACATCAAACATTGAACAGCTTTTTGTTTTACCAAAATTCCAGCCAATCCAAGAAACTAACAATCTCCCCCTTTGGCTAATTTTGGCTAAAACAATCTCTGCACCTTCAGAGACTTCAGCAGCGGAATAAACTTGAATAATTCTAAAAACTTTAAGCAGTAGCAGCATCAATACACAAAGACTGCACTCCACACAAAAACTCTGCTGCAGCACCATCTTCAACAGCTATAATTTTCAACGATCAACAATGGTGCTCCCCCTCAAAACAAAAACCAGCATAACAGCTATTCAGCAAATACTCCCCCTCAATATCTGCACTTCTGTATTCCAGCATCAGCTACATCAGCTACATCCTCAGCAGTTGACAAACTTTAACTCCTTAGCTACTTCTCCCCCTTTTTAGCCACAATTCGACAAACTTCAACCAGAAGCCCTACTAACTACAGTTAGTACTACCCTAGCTCTCATTGTTAGCCTCACAGTTAGCATAACAAATCATAGAACAAAAACATAAGGGGTGCATATAACAGTACAATATTCAAATTACAAACCGAGCATAACAGTGCTGAATAAAAAAAACAATAGAAATAAAACTAAAACTACTTAGAAGGAAAAGCAAATACACTAGTCTTCACTTGATCCTTCTCCATGATCAACATCCTCATCATCTTCTTCTGAACCTGGTTCTTCAACATCATCATTATTGTTAGCATTGACTGCTTCATCTTCTTTTTCTGCCAATCTCAGAGTCATGAGAAGTTTTTCAAATTTTTGCTTTCTTCTAGTACTCACTCTGATGACTTCATCCAACTCCTTGCAGGCCTCCTCCAATTCTGAAATCAACCCAGTTTTGGCAGGTGGCTGTTGTGATGTTGAAGCAGATGTCTTGACAATGTCAGGAACATGTTTCCCTTCAAACAACTTGTAATGGATTGACAAGGCAGACTCCCTTTTGCAAGCAACATCCGAATCCTGTAGAATACCAGGATGCTGAGATAAGATAATCCCACAGATAAGAGAGGGAAAGGTAATAGGCATCTTCACAGCATTTGTAGCAGCATGCTTAATAGTCTGATCATAGATGTAGGAACCATAATCAAATCTTTGCTTTGTCCCAATCGCATAAATTATCTTCCCCAATCCAACAGAAATAGTGGTATTGTGGTTAGTAGGAACCCAGTTAACAGCACCTATTCTATGAAGAAGAGCATATTTCACACTTAATAAACTTGCTGATAACTTCCCTTTCGAAGGCCAAACTTCTACCTGACCAGCTGTGATTTCTTTGCAGATAACATTTTTAGAAACTTCTAATTCTCCATAATCTTCCTCACTTCTTCCTAAGTAGGCATTGATCACCTTAGGAGAGAACCAGACACACTTACCCCTGACAGTAACTCTTCTGAAAGTTAGGCTTTTGCTGTCATTAATAGACTCAGGGATATTCACTATAAATTCTCTGACCAGTCTATCATAGCAACTAGTCAATCCTGACACAGTCCTTATGAGACCAGCAAACTTAATTAGATCTACAATTCCAGTAGACTCTAAGTCATCTACAACTAGCTCTCTTTCCAGAGCTATCCTTCGTTGGCTCACACAATTCCACATGGATGCACTTCTGGCACAGTGAAATGAGATGTTATCAAGTACTTGATCAGCAGCTCTGTTCCTCACAGGGTTGATGTCTTGAACATCACACTCTGAATCTGATTCTTCCCTGATTCTCCTCTTCTTGCCAGACATGGCAACTTTGCTCCATGACTTGAGAGAGTCTGCAACTGAAGTCCTTTTCTTATCCTTGACCATATTTTCACTAGGAAGTGACTCCACTCCTTTCCCTTTCCTATCCTCCCTTCTTCTTGCTATCGCATTACTAATGATATCACTATCAGATGAGCCCTTAACATCTATAACCTCAACCTGATCCTTCCCTTTATAACTGTGACTTTCATCCCTAGGGGACGATGTTCTGACATCAGGGATGACATTAGTATCTTCAAGATCTTCTTCTTTACTACCACCTTCAGCGTCTTGAATCACAGACAAGGCCAGTCTGTGAAGATTTGTGTCCTCACTTTGAGAGTCCACCTGTTCAGCAGGCATTTGCCTTAAAGGGACAGAAATCCCTTTCACACGTATTCCCTTCTCAAGAATTTTGGTGGCAATCTGCTCCAAATGCATGTCCACGTCATACTTCTCCTCAACAGCTTGAGAGGATGATGACCTAGTTTCAGTTTTATTCAACTTGGTTGAAGATTTAGAGTTACCTGAATCTGGGAGTGCCATAGGAATGTGTTCTTTGTCAACAAGTTCTTTTTCCGAAGAAACCCTAGTTCGTACATGCGCAGGTCTTTGAGAATCAGAGTTCTTGGATGGGGAAGACATCGTTCCTTTGTAACAGACTAGGTTTAGAGAAGATTTTTCTATTATGTTGAGATTAAGGGAGATGAACCGTTAAGACGAGAACGCTTTGATGAATCTTGATATAGAATCAATATGGTAAGGCGCCTGATTTTGAATACCTCTTAAAGACCAATCACTAATTTTCTCCCTCCATAAAGACTTTCCTTTTAAAAATTTAAAAGGATTCACATCAGAATTCATTACCTCTGAGTGACCTTTCAGCATCCTTTCACACCTGATGTCATAGTCTGATGTTATAACATCATCAGTTGAATTAACTTCAAGAGGAATCCACTGATAGCAGTTATCTTTGGATCTGGCGCCCTTCATAACAACCTGATTATGCTCATCAGATACCACACACTCATCTTTGGTGTAGTTAACTTTGTAACCTTCATCACATAGCTGACTTATGCTAATCAGATTAGCCTTCAAACCTTGGACAATGATCACACTATCAAGAGTAAGACCATCATGATTCTTTACTCTTCCAACTCCTTCTACTATTCCTTTTTCTCCATTTCCAAACACAACCTTATTTTCATGGCAAGGATTGAACTCCACCAACTGCTCCTTGGATCCAGTCATGTGCTTTGAACATCCACTGTCAAAGTACCATGCATCTATGACAAAATGTCCATCTGAGGTATGAGCCAATAGACATGTGACCTGAGCTTTAGGAACCCATTGTTTCACCACCTTGGGCCTGACCTCCTTCTGTCTGGGTTGAGGAGCAGAATTTGGATAACCATGAAGCTTGAAGCACGAGGACTGCATATGTCCAAACCTGCCACAATAGAAACATCTGACTCTGTCATCTCTAAAGTGGTTAAATCTTCTGCCACTTTGATGATAATGCTGTGGCTGCCACCCATAATGTTGTCTCCTTCTTCCATAGTTGGATTGTCTTCTTCTGTACTGAGGATGTTGTCTCCTAGGCTGTCTCCTATGGTGATGAGGCTTCCTTCTTCCATAGTGATGAGGTACAACATTGTTGTATCCATATCCATATCCATACCAGTCTCCCTGATGTTGAGACATCTGATGAGACATGTTCTGTTTGAACCTGGCAGCTTGCATGCTCTTGTGATATTGGGGAGGCATATACTGACTAGCTCCTTGGAGCTGCATCTTCCTCTGATGAGGACCATTCTTTTTCTCAACATTCTGAGGCTGAACACCCTTCTTAGGGGTAGGATCCTGTCTCTTTGTTAGATGATGAGACATTGGTTGGGACACCTCCTTCTTTGTTTCTGAAGTGCTTGCTTCAGCAGAAACCTTTTTCTCAACCACATATCCTATACCTGATTTATCTCCAGCAGCTTTCTCTGACTGCAGAATCTTATCAAGAGTGTCTGTACCACTGTTCAGCATCCTAACAGATTTAGTCATATGATCAAGATGAGCTTTGACCAGTGAGACTTCATTCTCCAAATCAGCTTTAGCAGTCTCAAGCTGAGCAATCTGTTTCTTTAGACTCTTGTTTTCTTGACAGATTTCAGCACTCTTCAGGCAAAGCTCTTGATAAGTAGAAGCTAACTCCTCAAAAGTTATTTCCCCATCACTAGAATCATCATCAGAAACAATAGTTCCTATTAAGGCTCTAACATGCTTTGCTGACTCACCTTCACTTTCACTATCAGATTCAGACCAGGAAACTGACATGCCCTTCTTCTGCTTCTTCAAGAATGTGGGACATTCTTTCTTGACATGTCCATACCCTTCACATTCAAAGCACTGAACACCTTTATCCTGGGCAGTCTTCTCTTCATCTTTCTCTTTTGACTTGCTGATATCAGAAGGGATGTTCTTGACATTAGGCCTGGACTTATTGTTCATCCTCTTGAACACTTTGTTGAACTGCCTTCCCAATGTAACAATGGCTTGAGATAGATCCTCCTGGGATTTAGAGCTATTCCCTTTCTCTTCTTGATCATTTGACACCAAGGCTATACTCTTTGGCTTCTTTTCTGGTTCTTCCTCATTCAACCCAAGCTCAAAAGTTTGAAGAAATCCAATGAGCTCATCAACCCTCATCTTGCTGATGTTTTGTGATTCTTCAATGGAAGTTACCTTCATCTTGTACTTCTTAGGAAGGGACCTAAGGATCTTCCTTACAAGCTTTTCATCTGACATTTTTTCACCAAGAGCAGTGGATGCATTAGCCAGCTCAAGAACATTCATGTGGAAGTCATGAATAGTCTCATCTTCTTTCATCTCCAGACTTTCAAACTTCGATGTTAGAAGCTGAAGTCTTGACATCTTAACTCTAGATGTACTTTCATGAGTAGCCTTCAAAATATCCCAAGCTTGCTTAGCAACTTCACAGGTATTGATTAACCTGAAAATATTCTTATCCACTCCATTGAAAATTGCATTTAGAGCTTTGGAATTACCAAGGGCAAGCTCATCTTCTTCCTTGGTCCATTCTTCTTCAGGCTTTGGCTTTGAGGTGCCTTCTTTATCTTTGCCAGCATCATCTTTCTCACACACAATAGGTGCTTTCCACTCTTTAATAATGGCCTTCCATGCCCTGCTGTCCAAGGATTTTAAGAAAGTAGTCATCCTTGGCTTCCAATAGTCATAATTGGATCCATCAAAAATAGGGGGTCTGTTGACAAATCCTCCAACTTCTTTGTCCATCTTTACACCAGAAAATAACTTCCCTAGATCTCACCCAGAGACAGACAGGATGTCTGCTCTGATACCAATTGAAATTCTGGTATCAGACGTGTGATGTTAAGTGCGATTTCACAACAACACACTCTGCACAATGGACAAAATAAATAGCAGAATAACACACCAAATTGTTCACCCAGTTCGGTCTAACTACCTACGTCTGGGGGCTACCAAGCCATGGATGAAATTCACTACTTGTAGAATTAAATTACAGAATCAACAACCCAGTTGACAATCTCCTAATCTTAATTCCTACTAGTGACTTTCTACCTAAGAAACCACTTAGATATGAGAACACTACTCAATCCCTAAAACACTTCAGTGATATACTTCAAAGATCACACACTTTTAATAACACTACTTGATTCTGCTTCACAGCTTTGATCAAGAACAACTCAAAACAACAATACCAATTCACGCTCGAATGGTTTACAAAACATACACAAAGACGCAATCGACACTCAGTCTTTAGCTCTCTTCCTACGTCTATTTTCCTTCATTACAGATGCGCTTTATATAGCTATCTGAATTGGGCTTGGACCTGCTACAATATCTGACTTGATTTGTTATTTAAAACTGAATCTTCAAAACAGATTTTCTCCTAAAATCTTTTCAAATCTTCAACCTTTTAAATCTCCTACAAATCTGCACCAGATCTCCTATGCAGCGGAAAATATCTATCCCAAGATATTCTCATCCAATGAGACTAACAGCTCTCCACAATTCCAGCTAACACGCAAACCCTAACAACATCACAAAACCTGATGTTATTAATTCTGTAGATCTAATGTTACAACATCGCCTGTGACATCAGACATCCAAACATCAGTAACTTAAACACTTAACACAGTCCAGTGTTAAGACTCAATGTTGTGACATCACCACCTTGACATCAAACAATGAACAACTTTTTGTTTTACCAAAATTCCAGCCAATCCAAGAAACTAACACTTTGGTATTACAATTGATTCATTTTTTATCCTATGAAGCTGATTAAGGAAGGGAAATAGATGTCTCTAATTAACCCTGCTTGCATACTGAGGTTAAACAGTCAAGACTGTTGGTTTACAGATGCTATCAAAATAGGGGGGGTCTGTCTTTAGGTTATTTTCTTAAGAACGGAGTGTCTGGATTATTTGTGAGGCTTTTGGTAAGGTGCTAGATCAGATGTTTTTTATTAGTATGCTCGCTAAGATTTCGTAATCTTATGCCTACGTATTCCCGTTTAACAAAATAGGGAAATCAGAGCGATCGTAGTTCCTCCTATTCTATGGGAGGAAAGAGATGTTTTGGTGTCTTGTTCAAAGCTCAAGATTGAAGCTAAAGGTGATTTGTATCTTGTTCAAAGCCCGAGATATAAAGCTAAAAGGGTCCTGACTGAGAGAGAAATTGTCATCTCTAAAGAGGGATTGTTGATTTTTGCGTGCCTTGATCGAAGCGCAAGGTTGACGCTAAAAGGTTAATTGACTCAAACAGGGATTTATTTATACAAAGCCTAAGAGGAGGCTAAAAGGTTGACTTTTCCAGGGAAAATGTTCTTTCTGTCTTGTACAAAGCTTAAGATTGAGGGTAAAAGGGATTTTTGACTCCGTTGGGGAGGTTTATATGTATCTTGTACAAAGCCCAAGATGGAGGCTGAAAGTTTTACTCAACAAAAGAGTGCTTTTATGTGTCTTGTACAAAACCCAAGATGGAGGCTAAAAGAGTTGACTCAACAAGAGAGTCTGGAACATGTGATTGACTCAACAAGAGAGTCTGAAGGTTGATTGACTCAACGAGAGAGTCTTTTATACTCAACAAGAGAGTGATTTGTTGTCTCGTACGAAGCCCTAGATTGAGGCTAAAAGGGGAATGACTCAACGAGAGAGTCTTGAAAGGTGAGGGCCTCAATAAGAGAGTCTAAAGAGGTTAGCTCCGCTGGGGAGAATCATTTGTACAAAGCCCAAAAGGAGGCTGACTTACTGCTGAGGATTAGTGAGATCTTGAAGCGGGTCCAAGTGTGGGGAACTCTCATGAGAGAGACCAGGCTTTTGCTTATGCTTAGAAGGAACTTGAGAATGTCTTTGAGACTCAAGAGGTTTAGACTGTCCAAGTCAAGAGTTTTGACACGGGCATTAAGGGATGAGAATCAACCCTAAAATGGCTGGAGTTTTGACACTGGAAATACTGCTCTAGCAAAGGATGACTAAGTTCTGTCCTATACCTTTAAGAGGTCGTCAAAGTCCTTGTATTAAGCATAAGAGAAGGCATGAGAACTTCTAAGAAGCCGGAGGGTCCTTGTACGACGCCCAAGAGGATACGAGGATGCTTTTAGGAAGCCTGTGGGCCCCTAAACCAAGAGAAGTTTAAGAAATGCAATTCACAGAGAAGAGATCATTCCAGGAAAGTTCGAGGATTTGGAAGAAACTCAAGAGATGCCATTCACGGAGAAAAGATCATCTCTGGGGAGTTAGAGTTTCTTTGACAATTTCTAAGGGTGACAGTCTGAGAAAAGGTTCACCGAGAATACTGTCTTTCTCTTTGTTCCATATTGTTTAACCCCAAGAGAAGGGAAGACTGTATCTGGAATCCTGCGGGGGATCTAGTTTTGTTTGTATTCGAGAGTGACCGACAGGCTTTACCTAGTTCTAGACATAGTTGTCGTGGAAAACTCTAAATAACTATACTAGTATATATGCAGTTGATATATGACCAGTATTTAAAGAGGGTATGAAAGAAGACTTACAATGAAGCAGCCCCAAATTACAGTTATGTATATGAAAGCAGATAAAAGAAAGCGGATAAACATTTACCCGTTGTAGAGCTTCCATGCTGTGTGGTTAGTTGTTCAACAAAGAAATTAAAGAAAGTTTTGATAACAATAATATATTTGGATTCAAAATCAAAGGAGAAAGTATTTTGAAAAGATGGTTGGGGCTAACAGCTCAAGGAGAGACCCAAATTTTAACAGTGATTGCACTGTTATTTTGAATTTGTACAGGGACTTATACAAATGACAGAGGCCCAAAGAAAGGTCTTCTGTACAAAGGGGTGGGTCTTACACTCTCTCAAGAGGTCCAAAAATGATTTTAAGAAAGAGAATGAGGCTCACAACTCCAGGAGAGGCCCAAGTGGTTTGTTTTTGAAAACGGCGATCGCGCCGAGCTTTTGAAAATATACAGAGGGACTCATACAATGTGTGAGGCCCAAAATTGTTTATTTTACAAAGGGATGAGACTTACACTCTATCAAGAAGCCCAATGAACAAAGATGGGTCTTATTGCTCAAGGAGAAGCCCAGTTGAAAATAGTTTGAAAACAACGATCGTATCGAAATTTTCGACTATATCGGGACTTATACAATACACTGAGGCCCAAAGAAATGATTCTTATTTACAAAGAGGTGGGACTTACACTCTATTAGAGGCCCAATGTGTTTGAAAATGATTGATGAGGGTTGAATGAATCAAAACCCTAATTTTGTTTAAAAAGGAATTAATTTTGTTAAAAAAAATTAATAAGAAGTATTGAAAACATATGAAAAATGAGTGGTGATCTTGGAACAATGTTTCAAAAATCATGTTTATATCCACAAAATGATTGGAAACCAATTAAATTTGGAAAATCAAGGAGGAAAAAATATTTTAAATGTAAAAAACCAAATAAAAGATTAATTCTTTGCAAAAATATCAAGTATATGAAATAAATAATATTTTTGGGAATTCTTGGCAAAATAAAATATTTTAACATTTTTTTGAATTATTAAAAAAAGAATCAACTCAAAATCATTAAAACTCATAGAGGAATTAATTTTTGAAACAATTAAATTAAATCAAAAAATTCAAATATTCAAATTTGTGAAAAAAGCGCCAAGAACACGCGCGAAGGGATATTTGCTCAGATTTGCATTTCCTATCCAATCTCATTGAATACTTGATGAAATCACACAATCCACATATCAATCTGCTCGTTTTCACCTCACGATCATGTCTATGGTCTTTAATTTCATTTATTTTAAGCATGGAATAAGAAATCAAGACAAAACCTCAAGAACCCTAAAATTTGCATGAAGGCTGAGAATTTTGATACACGACTCAAACAATGCAATTAATTGAGGGGAAACATTCTATGCATGATTATGAATATTTGGCAAAAGTATTGTGCGAGGAAATATGCATAGATTAAGAGATGACCAAGTTTAGGCTTACTTGAAGGTCGTGACAACAAGAGCAATGTGATTTTTGAGTTGGAGGTGTTACAGATGAGTTGTGATGATCTGAACAGCTTCCCTACACCATATGGAGTGTGTTTGAATGCTTGGACTTGATTGGAAATGGCTGGATCACTTCATGGCATCTCAACTGCAACTTGGTTGAAAATATGAGAAACTGGCCGGTGATTCTGAGAAATCAGTGTTACAGTTGTGTGTTTAGTGTTTGATCAGCTCACATATGATGTTTATGAGGTGTTAGAGCAATTGGTTTGAGTGGAATTGCTCTCTACTAAAAAATTCGATAGTGACTTGCTAAGAAAGGCATTTTTGAGAGTGAGAAGATGATTTTGAGAAAGGCAAGTGTTGTAGGCCTTTGGTGTACTTAAACTGAGCACAAATGAGTTCTATTTATAGTAGAGCAAGTTTGTTTTGCAAGCAATAGTGAATGGCAACTGCAGCAGCTCATTGTCTAATTGCATCACTTTGGAATCTTAAGTCTCCTCTAGCCATTGACTAGAGGTTAGAGCACAGGCCTTTGGTTCCCTAGTTTAGAGATCATCCTTGACTCATTCAGTTGGAAAATGCTCAGTTCATGCCACCTTGGTGCATCCATTGAATGCTCCAAAACAAAATTGGAGTCTTGTCCCCCTTTTAGGCATTTTTAGGTTTGGCATGCTACTTTTAGTTCTAAAGACTTGGGAGGCTTATGGATCAGTGTTTGTTCCTCCTTGGTCTCCCTCTGAGGTGTTCAGATGGATAAACTTGTTTGTCATTTGCACAATTTGATCAAATCGAGCAAAATGCACAAATCTACCTTGCCATGACAGTTGCAGCAAGGCATATTGCCACTGTCATAACTCTTAGCTCAAATGGAATTTGATGGAGTTCTTAGCCATTTTGGAAAGCTCTCATATGATACAACATATGGGTGATCATAGTTTGTCTTGAAACTTTTTGGATCCAAGTGAAAAATGCCCCTACATTTTGAAAAAAGTGAAACAGATTCTGACTTAGTGAAAATTTCACTAAGTGTTGGAAAAAGTGGCATTTTCATGTTTTTGTCAATTGGATCACTCCATAACTTGAAATCCATGAGGAATGGGAATGAGGTGTAGTTGAAGCTTTTAAAGTATGCCATGAGAGCTACAAATTCATATTTGGATCAACCAAAATGGTTGCTTGGATCTCAAGTTATGATCCTTGGAAGTTGGTACCCTATCCACTTTGTTCCATAACTTAGAAAAATTCTAAGTTTTTATGGTTACCCCTTTTACAAGTTATCCCACTTTTCTTGATTTTTCTTGATGAATGATGATCCCAATCACACATTAACATCATTTTAGGGTCAAGGAACCATATTTGTGAAAATCTCAAAAAGTCAAACTTTGACTTTTGTGCACAGTTGACTTTTTATCAGATGAATTCTAAACTGTGCGATCCTCTATGAAATCAAGTCCTTGACCTAAATCAAACTTGATGGATTGATTTCATAGGTGTTATAGGGTATATTGAATCATGTCCCAAGGTTTGGGAGCATGCCTGGGTCAAAAGTCAAAGATACAATTGACTTTTTCCTTAAAACCCTAATTGTGGTTCTGATGAACTTGAAACTTGTGAATCAAGCTTCTTGGATCAATTCATTGTTGCAAATGGATCAATGTACTGTATTAGGGACCCTCAAATCATGTCTTGAGGTTTTGGCTCATGCTTTGTCCCAAAAGTCAACTTAGGGGTGAATTAGGTCAAGAAACCCTAATTCCTGATTTTTGGTAAATACATCCCCTGAGGCTAAATTGACTTGATGATTGGGGCCATGAGGTCCCTTGGAGTATCTTAGGCTGTGCTTTGAAATATTGGCTCATGCCGAGAGGAAAATTTCCACCTGGAGGCCCTGGTCGACCAAAACCTTAATTTGGTGACACTGACGATCTTGAGGCTTGATCCACTTGGAATGTTGCAACTTTGTGCTTGATTCTTGATGTGGGAGTCCTCTTGATTCTTTGTGAATGTTTGAGAGGTTAGACAAGTTAAAGATCATGTCATTCCTTGATTGATCTTTGGCCTAAGGCTCTGAGAGGGCTTGAAACCCTAATTCTTGATTGTAGTGAATGCTCAACCATCTCTGAGGAGATTGATGAGGCATGATGGTTCATCCATATTGTGGTGATGATTTGCACAATGATGGGAAATCTTAGTGGTCAAAATTTGGGGTATATGACAGATCCGTCCGTGAACATCACCCTAGTGAGATTTGGATCAGGTGGCACCGGGGTCATCAAGGATAAAAAAATTAGTGAATAGCTTGGCCTTCAACTCTTTCATTCCTTTGAAGAAGTCCTCAAACTCAAACAATTCTACTGCCCATTTCGTCAATCGTCCAACCATATCCAGTTTGTAAAGCACCTATTTCAAGGGTAAGTGTGTACCAACTTTTATAAAGTGTGCTAGGAAGTACCTCCTGAGTTATGCAACCACTAGTTCCAGGGCCTCTTTCTCGATTTTCTTATACTAAGTCTCTTCCCCCGCTGAAGCCTTTGATATAAAGTATATCAAACTTTGACCAACCTAAGATTCTCCGATTAGGACATCGCTCACCGCCTCTTTGACGAAAGTGAAATAAAGGTACAAAACCTCACTCAGCATGGGTCTAGTGAGTCTTGGTGGTGTGGACAATATCTTTTTTTACTATTCATATACTTCATCGCACTCGGTCGTATCTTCGAAATTCGTATTTTTCCTTAACATCCTGTATAAGAGTAAGGCATGTTAGGTCAGTAGATGTTGATCATGGAGCTCACCATATTGAACTTTATTCACCATTCTTTGGTTTGTTGTGTCAGTGTTCTTCAACCAAAATGACATGAAATTGTACTGATAGCTGTCCTGCTCGGTCATGAATGTCGTTTTTTATTCGATCGGGTCCGACCATATGTATCTAATGGTACATGGAATATGCATCCATGAAGGATAACAACTGGTAGCTGGCCAAATTACCCACAAGATGGTCAATATTGGGTAGTGGATAAGAATCTTTTGGACATCAGAAAGGAGAAACACATATCGTTATCAACATGGACTTTATGGAACTAGATCAGGTTTCTTGAACATAATTATAGAAGTTATCGCCTCTATTCGATAAGTTTTCAATAGAGACCTATCTTTCTGATTGAGAATGGTATGTTCTTGGAAAACCATGGGAATCAGAAGCTAATTCTCATAGACGGCGTAATTGTTATGTTCTGGAACCCGAATTAAATGATATTCGTTGAAGTAGAATCTTGAACCTAAGGGGATGATCTTGGAACTTGTGCTCCTAATCTCTAATGTTGTAGCACGGGGGATGCTTGCAATGTTAACACTCCAACACTCAAGTCAGTTTATGATTCAAGATCAGAGTAGTGAAAAGGGAATAATAGAGATTGTACATAGAATCCCGCGTGAGATGGTATTTATATTAATTGGGGTTATGAGAGATGGAGTGAATTAATAAGAACCTTGTTATTTTGGACCTTTGGTTAGTCCAGAACATTAGGAAAATATGTTTCAGAGTCTCGAAATTCACCTTCTCCTTCACACATCGAAATTCTTTAGCCATTATCACATTTTTTTATAAATTTATTGTAAGAGAATATATAGACAATAGGACGACCATGTGGTTGTTTACTTAGCCATGCAAGATAGCATTAACAACGAGTCTAATTGACCAGAGCGTATTTACAAATATCATATTTTATGAGGCGTACATGCAACTAAGATTACACGATACGGTGGTAAAACCCTACAATAGGGCGGTTATAGGATTCTCAAATAATAGTGTTGAAGTATTAGGATTCATATAAGTCCCAATGACCTTTGCAACAAACGTTGATTCCAAGTCATTATAGGCTAAACTATTGGTCGTGGAAGGCACATTGAGCTACTACATTGTTACTAGATGACTAACATTGACACACTATAAGCTATCATTCAACAATACAATACAACAGTACATTTAGAAACGAATTTCCCACTTGAGAATGGTAATATATCTAATATGCACACATATTGGGAAAGTGAAAGCAAAATGCAAGGAAGTAATATGTCAAATTGTCAACAACCTCAAAAAGCATTGCAACGACCCTGATTGAGATGATAGATCCATCTAGTTACAAGATTACAAGAAAGAATTGAAATTTGTAGAGTTGGACCTAATGTAAGAAGACCCTCATAAATCAAGCTATAGAGCAACAAAAAGAGGTCGAAATTGAATGCAATGGAAAAATCACCAAGATCGACACGCAGGTTCCACATGAAGAAAAGGTCACCATGATCGAGAAATTGAGAGATAAGTTAGACTTGATTGCATGGAGCCTATTCAATATGCCCAACATTAATCTGGAGGTGATGTTCACCCGCTAGCCATTAACCATGATGTCTGACATGTGGTGCAAAAGAAAACAAATTTTGTAGGTGAGAAACAAGTTACAGTTTATAAGGTAACCTCAAAAGTTGGCTAAATAATGTTTTATATGGGATGGTAGGAACACATTATGATGGTACACAGTGGAAATGGAGGATATGCATGAACTACACAAACCTGAACAAGACATGCCCCAAAGATACTAATCTATTGCCAAACATATATATATATATATATATATATATATATATATATATATATATATATATATATATATATATATATATATATATATATATATATATATATATATATATATTGTACACGTGATGTTAGGCTGGAATACACAAAGTTTCTGATTTCCTATTTAGGCCACGACCAGATCATGATGAACCTAATAGACACTTTGAACCCAAAGAGGCAATCAAATCCCAAATCCTAGATGGTTTTGTGGCAGTGATAACATACTCACCACACAATGACCTCTGGTCTATCTCTTTCCATGGTTTGTCCATTGTTAATGGAAGTCAAGAATGGATTATCCTTGATGGATCTGAAGAATCTAGTGTAAATTATGCCTTGCGGTTCAATTTCAAGAGAAGTAACAACCAAGAATATTACATAGCCATGTTAATAATAGGACTCTAGTAATCATGGGAAGTAGGTGTCTCACAATGCTAAGTCAATACAAATTCTCACATGATTGTTAACCAAATTAGAAGATAGATTACAAGGAAATCATTCAGACGTAAGGCTAGTGTCAATGGTTATCTAACTATTTTACATTTTACAACCTCATAAGGTGCTACATTAGGTTGTAATCTAACCTCTTAGACTTAAACTCACGTCGGCTTTAGTTTTCCCCCACTAGCATCATAGCTAATCACCTGAAGTTTATAGTCGTAACTCTAGACTACTTATCTAATTAGATAAAGGTTGAAACCTTGTACACCATCACCACACAAAATATATGAAATTTCATTTTAAATAAACGTTGTTCGTCGGCATGGTCTTCCACACTCAATCATCATAGACAATATAACTCAATTCACAAGCCATAGGCTCTATATCTTCTACAATGAGCTTGATGGGTGGTTGAATATTCCAACAAGGTAATCCTTGACGAACTAAGGAAAATATCAGATCAAGCAAAGGGGGAGTGGATAGAATAGCTCATCAGAGTCTCTTTGTACAATTATAGAATGCCTCAATAATTAATGCAAGAGACATTCTTCAAATTGGTCTATGAATCTGATGCAATGACACTGGTTTAACTCACGTAACATCAATCTAAGGGAGTTCATTTCGAGACTAAAATGGGACAGGTGCATGAGAAAACGGAAAAGCATAAAAGATAGGGGGCATGGAAATAACAAACAGCACATGTTTGCTTCATAATTTACACTATGGTGTAAAAGTTACAATTTATGAATTTCCATTCATATATAGATGATAATTTTCCATTACTATTTAGCTTTTACCATATACAGACTACCACAATTGTTGTTATCATCTCTAAAATTAAACATATATGCGTGACAAAACTTATTGAAAATTAAGACAAATAATAAACCAATACGCAGCGGATATAAAACTCCCCCAAACTTATAGAAATCTTGAAGATAAAAAACAATATACGCAATACGCCAAAAATGATTTTTCGCAGCACAACAAAGACAGCGCTTTTTGGCAGAAAAGCTGCTATATGTTTCGCTAAAAACAAAAATAAAAAACGAAAGAAAAAAGCGCTGCTATATGGGGGACATAAGACAGCGCTTTTGAAAAGCGCTGCTAAATCACTAAGGCAAATGAACTTTAGAAAGCGTTTTATGAAAAGCGCTGCTAAAGGGTTACCATAAGGCAGTGCTTTTGAAAAGCGCTGCTAAAGGCCTTTCGTACAACACGCTTTAGCCAGCGCTTTTGGAAAGCGCTGCTAAAGACCTTTCATTTTTCCCACATTAGAAAGCGCTTTTACCTCCAAAGCGCTGCTAAAGGCCTAACATAAGAAAGCGCTTTCTAAAAGCGCTGCTAAAAGTCTTTTAAAATATTAAAATTAAAACAGATTCTGATATCCCTCTATTTTCATTTCGACCGTTTCTATTTTGCCCTAACTCTCGCGACTGTTTATCATCGTCTTCCTCTTCTGCAAACGAAACTCCCTCCGTCCTCCGTCGTTTCTGCAAGCGAAACTCTTGCGTTTGTGGCTTCAATCTGTTCGTGGCTTCCCTCCGCCCTTTCTGCTACCGTCATACCGCCGTTTGAGGTTTTTACTCTCCTTTTTTCTGGTTTTCTCTCCAATAATGAAAATGTCAAATATTCTCCATTGTTGATTGTTTCTCTGCAGTTTCTGTGAGATAAAGAAGTTGTATTATTAGTTGTTGATGTTAGGTTTTCATTTTTTGATTTGTAGAAGTTAGTTAGTGATTAATTAGAAAAGTGATTAAATAGAAAAATGATTAATTAGTAGAAGTTAGTATAGTGATTATTGTGTAAAATGTGATTAGTTTGTAGAAGTTAGTTTAATGATTAATTTGTAGAATAGTAGAAGTTAATTAGTATAGAGCATAATTTGTAGAATAGTGATTAATGTGTAAAATTTGTAGAATAGTGATTAATTAGAAAAGTCAAGGTAGTTAAGAGTGTTGTAGAAGTTAGATTGTTGAGGTTGTTATATGGCTCTTTGTAAAGTTAATAGGAATATTTATCGAAAAGCTTTAGTGATGTAAGAATTTGGTTGTTGATTGAAAATGATAATGAAATTAGTTGTTAATTGAACTAGTGATTGAATTTATTTTGAGAGTTGATTGAAAATAATTATAAAATTAATTGTTATTTTGATAGTTGATTGAAAATGATAAATAGTGATTGAATTTTTAATTGAATTTGAATTGATGATAGAACTTTGAAGTTGATTGAACTTAAGCGTTGAAGTTGTTTTTTTGACAATGTTGAGTCGAAACATTAAGTGTTGATGTGTCATTTGTGACAAATCAAATTATACCATGCTATTTGATTTAATGATGATGTTTACTAAATTTATTTCTTGAAACTTTGACTTGTTCCTCCGATATTTCTTGTTTGTCATATTACATACAAAATTTGTCTTGTTATATGTGGTATACACCATCAGTTACTAACTTACGTTCATTTGCTATAGGGGTTACTTGTGAAGAGTGAATTCAGATTGTTTTCAAGAATCTTACACTTTGTGGTTCAGTCCAGAAGTTGCTGACTTCTATATATACAAGTACGTAGTTGTTCTTTTGTTTTTGTTTTGGTTACTTAGTAAAATCATGGATAAAAAATGGATGACGTCCAATCGATTGTCGAAAGAGTACGAGAATGGGGTATCAGAATTCGTTAAGTTTGCTGTTGAACACTCCAAAGACCCCACCTGAATCACATGTCCTTGCTTGGGTTGCTGTTTTGGGCGTCGGATTGACGCGGGTTAGATGGAGTCGCATTTAAAGAGGTATGGAATTGATCGAAGTTATACAAGTTGGACACTTCATGGTGAGAAAAGTAACGGGAATGTTGAACCGGGGGATAATAAGACCTATGCTTCAAACGACAATGCCACAGATACATACGATTGTGATCGAGTCGAAGAGATTGCAGAAGCACTTGAAGAAGATCTTCAGGATTGTCCCAAAATGTTTGAGAGGTTGGTAAGTGATGCAGAGAAACAGTTGTATAAGGGTTGCACTAAATTCACAAGATTATCTGCGGTATTTAAGTTGTACAACTTAAAGGAGGGCAATGGATGGTTTATGATGGATACAGGAAAGAAAATTTCAACTTGAGGGCGATGTTGTTTGGCACAATTAATGATTTTCCAGCATACGGAAATCTATCAGGGTATAGCATAAAAGGTCAATGTGCGTGTCCTATTTGTGAAGATAAAACAGATTTGACGCGATTGGAGTTTGGTCAGAACAATGTATTTCTCGGTCATCGTAAATTCATAAATTCTAATCATCACTACCGTGGGTGGAGAAAAGCCTTCAATGGAGAGGCAGAACAAGGTAGAGCTCCACCTATATTGACAGGTGATCAAGTTTTTGAAAAGGTGAAAGGTGTGAGTACTCAGTTTGGCAAGCCTTTTGCACATACCCTTTTCATGAGTGGGTGGAAGAAGAGGTCAGTTTTTTTTTTTAATTTCCATATTGGAAGTCGTTGTATGTAAGACATTTTCTTGATGTTATGCATATTGAAAAAAATGTATTTGACAGTGTTATTGGTACGTTACTCAATATACAAGGAAAGTCTAAGGATGACCTTAAAGCAAGAAAGGACTTGATAGCGATGGGGATAAGAACTGAATTAGGACCTTTGAAGAAAGGAAAACGAACATATCTACCACCTGCTGCCTATACTCTATCTAGAAAGGAGAAAAAAATATTGTGTAAGTTTCTAAGTGAAGTTAAAGTTCCAGAAGGATACTCTTCAGATATTAGAAGACTTGTGTCTATGAAAGACCTCAAATTAAAAAGTTTAAAGACGCATGATTGCCATGTTATAATGGAACATTTTCTACCAATAGGTATACGTTCTATTTTGCCGGAAAAAGTAAGACGCACAATAACTAAATTGTGTTTCTTCTTTAGGTCAATTTGTAGTAAGGTGATCGATCTTGCGATCTTACCAACATTGCAAAAAGAAATAGTCATTACATTGTGACAGCTTGAAATGTTTTTTCCTCCCTCATTTTTTGACATAATGGTACATCTAGTTGTTCATCTTGTAAAGGAGACACAATTGTGTGGACCAGCTTATATGAGATGGATGTACCCTGCTGAATGGTATATGAAAATATTAAAAGGGTATGTGAAAAATCGAAGTCGACCAGAGGGTTGTAATGTTGAATGATACATTGTTGAAGAATCGATTGAGTTTTGTACTGATTATCTTTCCAACGTTTAATCCATTGGACTTCCCAAATCTCATGTTGTTGAAAAAAAGAAGGAAAAAAGTTAATTGGAAATAAAATTGTGACCGTATCAAGGGCTGAACGGGAGCAAGTGCATTTGTATGCTCTGCACAATGACAATGAGGTTGAGCCGTATGTTGAAATGCACAAGGATTTTCTCCGAGGTTTAAATCCGAATAGAAATGAAAATTGGATAGTACGAGAGCACAATCGAAGTTTCATACCATGGTTTAAGGATCACATTTATTCAAAGTTTGGTGTAGATCCCGCTTCAATATTAGAAAGGTTGAGATGTTTAGCATATGGTCCAAGTTTGCATGTGTTTTCTTATAGCGCATATGCAATTAATGGATACACATTTTACACCAAAGAACAAGATGACAAAGTACAATGCAAAATAGTGGTGTCACCTTGGTAGCTGAATCAATGCACATTTCAAGTGTGAAGGACTTAAACCCCAAATATGCAAATATGTCATATTTTGGGGTTATCGAGCGCATTTGGGTTTTTGATTATGAGAAGTTTCATATTCCTATCTTTGGTTGCAAGTGGGTTGAAAATAATAGTGGCATACGAATGGATAAGTCAGGATTTTTGCAAGTGGATCTTAATAGGGTGGGGTACAAAGATGAGCCTTTTATTCTAGCCTCTCAAGCTAGACAAGTGTTCTATGTCACTGACTCAACAAGTACGAAATGGTCTATAGTGCTTTTATCTAACAAAGTAATTGATGATAACATTGGAGATCAAGGTGACTTTGTTGGAGCGAATGCATCATACATTATAAGTGATCAAGATGAGACTGTTGGAGCGAGTGAATCATATATTAGAAATGATCATAATGAGGGAATTTGGACCAATCCATCCATCTGTGTTGTTAAAAGACAAGTAGATCATCTTCCTACCCGGAAAAGAAAGAGACGTTAATAAAGAGGTAATAGTAAAATTATATATTCTGTCATGTATTGTTCATATTTGAGAATGATTATGGATTATGGATTATAGATTATAGATTTATATGTTTGTCATGTGTTTGTCATTTCATATTTGATTATGGATCATGGATTTATATGTTTGTCGTGTGTTTGTCATTTCATATTTGATTATGGATTATATTATGTTCAACTGATTATGGATTATGGATTATGGATTTATATGTGTTTTTCTTTATTATAGGTAAAATGGCTACTAATGAGGAGAACTCGCACGATACTTCCAAGAATGATCCAAAAGAACCAGTTCAAGATGCGGAAGGAGATATTTCAAGAGGAATACCAATCATGAAAGGATTTATTTGTGCTAGAGACAAGGGAATAAAATACGACGTTCATTGGAATAAAACTGGTCAACTAATTGAGCCTAATGGCGCAATGTTGACTAGTTACATTGGTGCACTTGTCTGTTCACTAGTTCCTATTACTTGTGACAATTGGCGAAATCCAAAGTTGAAACCTACCAAAGATAAAATATGAAGTGAGATACAGGTACTATATGTGATGTTATTTTTTATTTTTGACGATTATATTTTTAAATTAATTATACAAACACGCTTTATTTATTATTGTAGAGATCTTTTAACATTGGTGACGAGAAGCAAAAATATTGTCTTCAATTAGCCGAAAAAAGACTTAGAGGGTTCCGAGCATTTTTATCCAACAAGTTTCTGAGGGATGCCCAAGGAATGTTTGTTGAAGCGGAATGCCCGAAGAAGTATGTAGACTTGATTGCACCCGAAGAATGGGACACTTTTGTCGCCAAACGAAGAACTGAAGAATTCCACGTAATCTTAATTTAATTTATCATGAACATTGTATTATATTCATGTAGTTATTACATGTGATCTGATATGACTTATAATTGTTTATGCAGGTTGTGAGTGACATAAATCGTCAAAGAACCTCGAAACCCGCGTATCCATACAAGAAAGGACGTCTGGGATATGCACGCTTGGAACAAAAAATCGTAAGTATATATAATTGCTATGGTCTTTTTGTATTATTATTCATCCTAATTATTGACTTAATGTGTAGCTTGTAGAGGAGAAAAGTGAAGAAACATCTCTTCCGGAGCATGTGTTTGTGGAAGGATGCCCGTGTGGGAAAGGATGGAGTTGTTACTAAAGGTGTCCAACAAGTTTTTGAATAATGTGTAAGTATAATGTTATTTGTTTAATTAGATATAAAGTTCTTGTTTATCTAATATATTTATGCATTGCTCTGATATTGAATTTTAGGAGACTCTATCTCAGTCCTTAACTCTCACGGAAGACCAGGATTGCAGGAGCATACTGTGTCGACTATTAAATGTTCCTGAGTATTCTGGTCGCGTGAGGGGTAAGGGATTTGGAGTCACTCCATCTGCCTTGTATAAGCGTTCAAAGACAAAAAATCCTAGCAATAGAGAGGTGATGGAAACGTTGGAAGAATTGAGAGCTCAAGTTCGTGAACTGCAACAGGATAAAGAAAGATATATGTCGGAAAGGCGCGGTTCAGAATTTAAAGATACTAGTGACAAGGCCAGTATCAATTGTCAACAAAAAATTCCAGAGGTAATTATATTTATTAAATTAGTACAATTTTTTATATTGACATCATTGCCTAATAACAATTTCGTATTATTTTTGTTTTGTTTAGGGCATTTCACCTTGTCAGCTATATTTATCGGCACCGACATATCGTATGGTTGGCAAGGGAAAAGTGCATAACACTTCGGGAGACGTCCTTCACACTAGACCACTCCCTGCTGGATTTTTGAAGGTTTCGATTGATATTGCTTTAGAGAGGGATGCGTTACTACCTATACCTGACGATGTTTCAGATGCAACATTGGTGGGGGACGTAATACGGTCGTATGTTGCATGGCCGTCACACCTCATCGTCATAGATGACTCGGTATGTTGAAAACCATTATTAACCTTTTAGTTTTCAAATGTTTTACTTGCATATAAGTTATGTTATGCTTACTTTTACCTACATTTTATTTACATGACATTGTTAGACTCCTACAAAATCCAAATCAAGAGATAAAGGGATTGTGCGGCAAACCGAGTCAGTTGCATCACAAAAAGAGGTACATTGATATATATGCATCGAAAATGTTAATTCTATGATTCGAATTCAAAAGCTTCATGATTACTAACTTTATGACTTATATGATTTTCAGATTCCTACACAAGAGGTGCAACAAGGGAGCAAGAACAAGAAGCCAGTAGTAGCCAAGGCAAAAAAAGCATCTATTTCTCGATTTCGGTTGTGCCTTGAAACAATTGTAGGCACAACGGATTTGATGGAAGGTGGTATCCGTGAAATACCTATGGAAGCAAGTATTTTTGGGTTTCCCTATTCAGAAACAATTGATAAAGAAGACTTTGATCAGATATTTACGCATTCTGAATTAGGCGTCGGTGTTATGAATTCATACATCAGGTAATCCATCAATTTTATTTATTTAATTGATCAATTTATTTACTCATTTCAATGAATATTAGAATGTTAATTATAAAAACATATTTATTATAATCTGTTTTTATTTCAGGTTCTTGTATGAAAAATTGGTGCTCCCGCGTCAGTTGACTGAAAGATACTCCTTCTTGTCTCCCAACTGTGTCAATGCAAATTTAATCAATCGAACTACAGATGAGGTCAAAGATCACTTAGTAGGAGCATTTATGACCAACATTGATACAGAGAAGTTGTATCTTTTACCATATAATACTGGCCATGGGTAAGATTTTCATCCTAACTTCCTTTATTATATTCTTTCGCTTTTTTACTTTGGGTATAATATTTCCATCTATACTTTTGTTTTATTTTACAGTGGACACTGGTTGTTGCTTGCGATTAATCTGATAAAAGAAATAGTCTATTATCTGGATTCGCTAGAGGCTGATCAAACGAAATACCCGGAGATGAAGAAGATGATTGATACGTAAGTGATGCGATTGTTCTAAATATTCGCGTGTGTATTTCTTTATTCATGTGATATTGTTCTAAATATTCGTTTATATTATGATAGATCCATACAAATATTCCGATCACAACGACAAGCTCGGGTACCAAAGAGCAAAGCAAACAATATTACATGGATAAGAGTGGAGGTATAATTTGTTATTATAATAGTAATGCTACTTGATAACACAAGTCATCTATGATACATATTAATACTTTTTTCTATGTGTAGTGTCCTCGGCAGCGTAATGGTATCGATTGTGGTTATTTTGTCTTGAGATTCATGAAAGAAATTATTCATTTGGAACAAATAGAGATTCCAAACATGGTATGGATTTATATATAAGTTATGATTTATTTTAAGATTTATTATCGGATATTTCATCTAATTAATTACTTTTAACTAAATCATGCATATTATGTTATATGTAGTATTTTGATGAATTCAAGTGTGCCACCTACACGAAAGACAAATTGGAAGAAATAAAGGAGGATTGGTGTCAATACATGGTTAAAATGAGAATTTGTTGAATAGTTTTAGAAATTGTGTTAGGTTTATGGAAGGTGTTGTATATATAGGTGATGAAAATGGTGTATAAGGTTTCGAATTGGTGCATGGAATTGGTGTTGTATAGTTTGTATTGAGTTATATATATGTAATGGTTATTTTGGTGTTGTATATATAATGGTTTTTACGGTTTATGTGTTGAATTTTAATCGTATAAAGGCCTATTGTTGATTATAATGGTATAAGGCCTATGTGTTGAATTATAATGGTATCAAAAGCCATGTGTTGAATGATTATGGATTCTGTTTAATTATACAGGTTTAATAATTGATTTAAAAAAAAAGCTTTTAAAAGGCACTTTTATAAAAGACAGCATTTTCTAAAAAAAGCGTTGCCTAAAGGGGTGTCATGGCGTATACATAAGACATCGCTTTTAAAAGCGCTACTAAAGGAGGCATACGAAAGCATTTTTATTTGAAAAAGCGCTGCTAAAGGGGGTTCTACGAAAGTGCTTTTCTTTGGAAAAGCACTGCTATATGGGGTCATACGAAAGCGCTTTTAAAAGTGCTGCTAAAGGGAGTCCTAAGGGGGATCTAAGACATCGCTTTTAAAAGGAAAAAAAGCGTTGTCTTTACCTTTAGCAACGCCATCTTTGGCAGCGCTTTTAAGCACTGCTAAAGGTCTTCTTTGGCGTAGTGAAGAAGGCAAATCGAATAAATAAAGACACAAAAGAACACCGAAATTTTTAACGTGGAAAACCCCTCAATATAAGAGTAAAAACCACAAGTCGTCCAAACCAAAAAAATAACTCCACTATAATCAATTAAGGGTACAAGAGAGTCTTAAAGTGATTCATAAACTAGTGCTAATAACCGCAAATCACAAAGCAAACTAGGTTATAAATAAAAATAAAAAAGCTAATTTTTTTTTCAAATTTGCAGCTTCGGTGCCAAGCAAATAACTTTCATCTCAGACGTTGTTTTGAAATTCTGAAGCGTCTAAAGTTGGATATATGTGTTACGAACCTGCCCACCAAATTTGAACTCGATCCAGCGATTAATGAATCGAGGATCGTAGATTTAGTGAGACTGGTTGCAGAAAAACGGGAATGAATTTCTCTCCTCTTTTCTCTCTTTTTGAATCCTTATTTTTTCTCTATCTCTCTCAACCCTAAATTTATCCTTTCCACTTAAAAAATGAGACAAGTGAGATAATCATATTTGGGTCTTTCTCCAAATAGGAAGGGAGCCCAAACCCAACAAATCTCCCCCTAATAACTATGTGGAGGAAATCTCCAAACCGACGATATCACAACAAGCATCAAATTTCCCTCTTGGTAATGCTTTAGTCATCATATCAATACCATTATCATCTGTATGAACTTTAGCCAAATCCAACACCTTAGCATCCAAAACATCATGTATCCAATGATATCTCACGTCAATGTGTTTGGACCTATTATGAAAATTCGGATTCTTACCAACATGAATAACGCGTTGACTATCAACAGATAACACATATTTGTTTTGAACAAAACCAATCTCTTGCAAAAATTTCTTTAACCATAGTAACTCTTTGCGTGCTTTGGTAATTGCAATGAACTCAGCCTCTGTAGTAGATAGTGCTACAGACTTTTGCAATCTGGACCGCAAAGCAACAACTCCCCCTGCAAATTTAATCACGTAGCCCGAAGTGGACTTTCTGGAATCAATGTCTTCAGCCATATTAGAGTCAAAGTACCCCACTAGAGTATACTTATCTGCTCCAAAACAAAGCCACATAGAACTAGTAGCACGAAGATACCTTAAAATCCATTTTACAGCATTCCAATGCTCTCTACCTAGATTTGACAAAAATCTACTAACTGTACCAACAACATTTGCTATATCTGGTCTTGTACACACCATTGCATACATCAAACTACCCACAACAGATGTATAAGGAACACATTTCATATTAAACGCTTCATCTTCACTTGAAGGACTTTGATTATAACTCAACTTGAAATGAGTAGCGAGAGGAGTGCTTACCGCCTTAGAACTTTCCATTTTTGAAACTTTGTAGCACTCTTTTAATATAATTTTCTTATGACATCCAAAGTTTCTTCTCTTTTCTGTCACGCATGATTCTAATTCCAAGAATCTGTTTAGTTGTTCCCATGTCTTTCATGGCAAATGACTCTCCGAATTGCTTCGTTAACATGTTAATGTTAGAAATACTTTTCCCTACAATAAGCATATCATCAACATATAACAATAGGATAATGAAGTCATCGTTAGAAAATTTTCTAACAAATATGCAATGATCTGAAGTAGTCTTCTGGTATCCTTGATCACATATAACATACTCAAACTTCTTGTACCACTTCTTTGGAGCTTGCATCAACCCATATAAACTCTTTCTCAATCTACACACATGATCTTCTTTACCTTTAACTTGTAAACCATCGGGTTGTTTCATGTAGATCTCTTCCTCTAAATCACCATAAAAGAAAGTCGTTTTCACATCCATTTGCTCAACCTCTAAATCAAGAGTAGCAGCTAAACTCAACACGATTCTAATTGATGACATATTTACAACAGGTGAGAAAATATCATTAAAATCAACACCCTTTCTTTGACGCAAATATTTCACTACTAATATGGCTTTATATCTTGTAAACTTAGAGTTGCTTTCATGTTTAACTCTATAAATCCATCTGTTTTCTGTAACACCCCAATTTTTAGTAATTATTTATATATATATTAAATTAATTAATTAATTGTGTGATTTTGTGCGTAATTGATTTATTTGGATTATTTTATTTGGTGGAAATGATATAGAAATAATATAAATAGGATAATTGGGCCTATTGGATGAGAATGTGAAGAGTAAAGGTGGGGGTATGATTAGTAAGCCCATTAGTTACTAAAATTAGTTGTTATAAGGGTTTTATATATAAAGAGAAAAATAGAGTTAATAAGGGAAAAAAGAAGAAAAGAATCTAACATAGAGAAAAGGAAAAGGGGAAAAGAGGAGAAGAAAACCTAAAGAGAAAACTCAAGATTTCAAAAAGAAACCAAGGTAAGGATGGGTCTTTATATGGTTATCGGATTGTATGAAAGTGTATGATGGGTAGTATCATATTTAGGATAAAAATCCCTAATTTCCATGGTTTTGAAATCGATTATTACATGATGTATAATGGTAGGATCCTTAAATATGTGGTGTGGGCTGTTATGATTGTCATATAATGGTAGTATTTCGAATTTTAGAACTAGAACTTTTTACGGAATCGAAATCGGAGGTCTGGAGGGCCTCCGACAGTGAAAATGGGTTTTTCTGGGCTCTGATACGGCCGGTGTCACCTGACACGATTGGCCATGTCATCCCCCCTCCCTATTTTGGAGTGTAAATACATGATTTTCTGACTTTGGAGTGCCACGGGCCGTGTCCCTTGACACGGGCAGCCGTGTCAGCTCGCTGGATTTTATACCCGGAATTGTCTCGATCATAACTTTTGATCCGTAAGTCCGTTTTGGTCCTCGTTTGAAGCGTCGAAAAGCTAATGAATAGAGGTATAACATAGTATAGATAATAGAATTGGTTTCCCAATGCAAAGTTGTTCAAACTTGAAGTGACACCAGCAAGGTATGCTGATGAGTTTGGCCCACGGAGTTTAGGATTGATTTCTAGTGTTAAGTAGATGATAGGATACCTAAGAATGACACATTTATGCACTTTAACTAGTCCTGCCTACGTTAGGCTCACTTATGAATTCTTAAGTTCGTTCGGCTACCAAGCGCCGATAGCTTGTCAACACACCGTAAGCACGGTTAAGTTTAGGATGTTCAATAGAGATTATGAGTTCACCCAAGATCATCTTGCCGACTTGCTATAAATCCCACATGATTATGGTTTTACATGTGAATGACCCTTCGAATGAGAATGGCAAATGAAGGCTTTCCAATTCAGGAAAAGACTCACCGGTGAGATCACCGATGATTGGGTAGGCCTGAAATCCACCTCAATTCATAACCTGACCATTCATAAATTCAAAGGAGCTTTAGTTTCTTCATTGTTCACTTACACAGACACGAGTCAATCCGGCTTTATACTATGTAAAAGTGTATGAAAAGCATGAATTTAATTTAAGTGTTATTGAGCATGACAGGTGTATATGTGAGATTTGAATTATATTTGACACCCTTGTTTGAGATGCATGTTATCTTACTCTGATTTATGACGTATTATTTCATGGGTTTTGAAGGGTGTTACATTAGTGGTATTAGATCAAGGTCGGTCAGTTGACCAAGTTGTTATTGCGTTTATTCCCTTTTATATTCGATATGTGTATGTAACACTATCGGTATTGTTTGTTCTAATGAAAATTTGTTGTTGGAAACTCTCAGAACAATGGTTGCAGGCAGGAATGACGAAGCAATTGTTGAAGCTTTGGCAATATTGGCTGGAACGATTAGGCGGAATCATCAATGTAACGTGAATGCTGGGAATAACAATGATGACGAGTTTCGTGCTTTGGGAAAGTTTCAAAGGAACAATCCTCCAATTTCAAGGGAACGCGTGAACTTGATAAGGCAAAAGTATGGCTGAAAGTAATTGAGAAGATCTTTTGGGTCATGAACTGTTCAGATGCACAGAGAGTGCAGTTTGGCACTCATATGCTTGAAGAGGAAGGTGAGGGCTGGTGGGGTAATACTCGTTAGAGGTTTGAAGAAGAGGAAGTTGAGGTTACTTGGGCTGTTTTCAGAGAAGCGTTTCTGGAGAAGTATTTTCCAGAAGATGTGCATGGGAAGAAGGAAATTGAGTTCCTTGAGCTAAAGCAGGGTAACTCAACTGTGGCCGAGTATACAGCAAGATTTGAGGAGTTGATTAAATTTTGTCCTCATTATAACACTGCTAATGCTAAGAGATCCAAATGTCTTAAGTTTGTGAATGGTTTGAGACGTGAGATCAAGCAATCCATTGGTTAATATGAGATTAGGCGATTTTCTGAGTTGGTTAACAAGAGTAGGATCTACGATGAAGATAGTAGAGCGCGGTCTACTCACTACAAGAATTTGAATGAGAAGAAGGGAAAGAACCCATTCAGACGGAAGCCGTATGTGACTCCTACTAATAAAGGGAAATAGAAAGATGGTTATGACAAGAGGCCAAGTGGGGGAGGAGCTCCTACTCCGGTTGTGCTATAAGTGTGGTGTTGAAGGACATAGTACCCCAGAGTGCACAAGTGCTGAACTGAAATGTTTCAAGTGTGGCAAGCCAGACCACAATGCTTTTGAGTACAAAAGTGGTGCAGATGAGACTTCCTACAACTGTGGTGAGCAAGGGTACATTAGTACCAAGTGTGATAAATTAAAGAAGGCTCATGCTAAAGGGAAGGTGTTTGCTTTATCAGGATCTGAAACTGCTAGTGAAGATCGATTGATCAGAGGTATGTGCTTCATTAATGGTACATATTTGATTGTTATAATTGATACTGGAGCTACACATTCATTTAATGCTTTGGATTGTGTTAAGAGGTTAAATCTTGAGTTTTCTATTATGAATGGAGGTATGGTTATTGACACTCCTGCTATGGTTTCAGTGACTACTTCATATGTGTGTTTGAATTGTTCGTTGAGTATTTTTGGTAAGGATTTTGGAGTTGATTTAGTGTATCTACACTTAGATCAACTTGATGTTATCCTTGGGATGAACTAGTTGAAGTTCAACCATGTTTACATCAACTGTTTTGATAAGATAGTTATTTTTCTTGAACCTGAGAATGAAGGAGACTTGTTAATGTCTGCTAAGCAAGTGAACAATTCAGTGCAGGATGGTGCTGAGATGTTTATGTTGATGGCACCTTTGAGTATTAGTGAAGGTGGAGAAGTTGGTGTTTTGCCAATTGTTTGTGATTTTCCAGAAGTTTTTCCTGATGAGATAAGTGATTTACCGCCGAAACGTGAAATGGAGTTTGCGATCGACTTAGTTCCTAGAACTAGTCCGGTATCGATGGATCCATATCGTATGTACGCATCGAAATTGAAAGAGTTGAAGAGTCAACTCGAAGATCTGCTTAATAAGAGATTCATTCTTCCGAGTGTGTCATGATGACTCGATTTCGTATTGTTTATTTCAATTTAATTCGTGCATGTCTAATTGTATTTTTATCAAGTCGTTATCGTTTTATGAATTATTTACTTATGTTTTCTTTCATTTTCCCTTGACATGTCCTATATCAGCCCTATACAAGGAAAGAACAATAACTGAGCTAAAAGAGAAGAAAAAGTAAAGAAAATGCATGAGTCTACCCCATCCTGAACTGAATGGCGCTCGCCATCTTACCAGTGTAAAAGGAATGGCGCTCGCCATAGCAAAAAAAGAGGGAAATTCAAATTCAACTGAATGGTGTTCGCCATTATGCCTACGGCGGTCGCCGTTGGTTCGCGGGAGCAGTTTCCAGAGGCAGTTCTGGCAGTTTTGCAAGTTAAAGTTCAAATTCGAAAATGTGTTCTTGGAGCCAATTTCTCCCTATAAATAGACCATCAGGGTCTGCATTTTATCATCTAAGAACCCTGCGGAAGCGCTGCAGAATTTTCATTAGCCTACCTACTTAAATTACTTTTCAAAGTATCAATCACTTGCACTGAGAGATTGATACAACTGCTGTATTTTCTTTTCATTCTGTGTTACTGATGTACACTTGGATCGATTTCAATTAATAGAAGATTTACTTCCTGTTTACTTTCTTCACATTTCAGGTTATTTACATTCCATTTACATCACTGCATTATTTAATTGTACTTGTATGCAATATAACTTGTTTTACTAATAAATCGTAAGTCTGAACTTTATTAAAATTAATCAACATGTATGCCTTAAAATTCAGCAATGTCAACGCGTTAGTATTAAGTTTAAATATGTCTGAGTAGATTTGCATGAGTCCATAGATTGAGGACCGTCATTTCGACGGGACTCTGTAGAGCCATCGGTGTTCAATTTAATGTTTTCAAAATTCTGATTTTGGTGTCTAATATGAATTTAGGCAGCCTTGTCGTGAGAGCGAGAGGTTGTTTACTATTGTTTCGTCACGAGAGTGAGAAACGCACCAAGGCGTGTCCAATAGAGCGAGAGTTTGAGGTGATCGCCGGATAGTAGGCATCGAACATTGAGCCTAAATGCAACGAGAGCGCTTTAGGGCCTCATTTCGGTTATGTTAGTTTTCAAAGTGCGTCTTTTAATTACCGAGCGAGCGAGAGAAAAATCTTGGGGTCAATAGGCGTGGCTTGGTTAATACCGTGAGAGCGTGAGATCGAGCCTTTAAACCGGTATTTCCTTCAGATCAACTTCAAAACCTTTGTTAACACCCAGATTTTACAGAGTCCCCAAGGAGAACGGAAATCATTCTTCGGTCTCGTCTTTATTGTTGTTTTCAAAACCCGTTAAAAACCAAATTCATTTTACCTCCAAATCTAGCCTTAGCTTTACACCGCAATAATTGATCACTGTAGGTTAATTATTAGTCCTTGTGGGTTCGGCAATCTTTTAAAACTACGCGATAAGATGTATACTTGCAGCAGTAATCCGACCAATACGCAAAGTCGTGGTCATGTCACCGTGGGGTGCACCAGTTTTGTTGGTTAAGAAGAAAGAAGATTCTATGAGGCTTTGTGTGGGCTATAGACAATTGAACAAGGTGACTATTAAGAATAAGTATCCACTTCTGAGGATTGATGATCTGATGGATCAGTTGGTTGGTGTAAGTGTGTTCAGTAAGATAGATTTGAGGTCTCGGTATCATTAGATTCGTGTGAAGGCTGAAGATATTCAGAAGACTGCTTTTAGTACCAGGTATGGTCATTATGAGTATTCTATGATGTTGTTTGGTGTGACTAATGCACCGGGTGTATTTATGGATTACATGAACAGGATTTTCCATCCGTATTTGGACAAGTTTGTGGTTGTGTTCATTGATGATATTTTGATCTATTTGAAGAGTGAAGAGGATCATGCTGAGCATTTGAGAATTATGTTATCATTGTTGAAAGAGAAGCAGTTGTATGCTAAAATTTATAAGTGCGAATTTTGGTTGAAGTAAGTGAGTTTCCTTGGCCATGTGATTTCGAGTAGAGGTATTGCAGTTGATTGTTGAAGGTTGAAGTTGTATCGCAGTGGGAAGCTTCGAAATCATTTTTTAAGATTAGAAGTTTTCTTGGTTTGGCAGGTTATTATCGGAAATTCATTGAAGGATTTTCCAAGCTAGCCTTATCATTGACGCAGTTGACTAGGAAGGGTTAAGATTTTGTTTGGGATGCAAAGTGTGAAGAAAGTTTTCAAGATCTTAAGAGAAGGTTGATGACAGCTCCTGTTTTAATTTTGCCTAATCTGGAAGAACTGTTTGTTGTATGTTGTGATGCTTCGTTGATGGGATTAGGGGTGTGTTGATGCAACATCAGCAAGTTGTAGCTTATGCTTCAAGGCAACTTAAAGTGCATGAGAGGAATTATCTGACGCATGATTTAGAGTTGGTTGTTGTTGTGTTTGTATTGAAGCTTTGGAGGCATTATTTGTTCAGGTCGAGATTTAAAGTGTTTAGTGATCATAAGAGCTTGAAATATCTCTTTGATCAGAAAGAGTTGAATTCAAGGCAGAGGAGATGGTTGGAACTTCTGAAAGATTATGATTTTGGTTTGAATTATCATCCGGGTAAAGCAAACGTAGTAGCTTATGCATTGAGTAGGAAATCTTTGTATATGTCGATGATGATGGTAAGAGAGTTAGAGATGATTGTGCAATTTCGAGATATGAGTTTGGTTTGTGAAGAGACTTCTCATGGAGTTAAGCTTGATATGGTGAAGCTTACTAGTGGTATTCTTGATGAGATTCAGGAAGGTCAGAAATCTGGTTTGAGTTTGGTAGATCGATTGACTTTTATCAATCAAGGTTGAGGTGGTGATTTTCGGATTGATGAAAATGGTATTATGAGATGTTGTGATAGAGTTTGTGTTCCGGATATAGCTGAGCTGAAAAAGAGTATTCTTGAGGAAGGGCATCGTAGTGGATTGAGTATTCATCCAGGTGCTACTAAGATGTATC
Source organism: Lathyrus tuberosus (assembly GCA_022829125.1). Classification (NCBI taxonomy): domain Eukaryota; kingdom Viridiplantae; phylum Streptophyta; class Magnoliopsida; order Fabales; family Fabaceae; genus Lathyrus; species Lathyrus tuberosus. Next base: position 1,002,134 of record JALAZF010000441.1, read on the forward strand.
AGGATTTGAGGAAAATATTTTGGTGTCCTAGTATGAAGAAAGAAATTGCAGAGTTTGTGTATTCCTATTTGACTTGTCAGAAGTCGAAGATCAAACATGAGAAACCGTCGGGTTTGATGCAACCATTATCTATTCATGAGTGGAAATGGGATAATATATCGATGGATTTTATGTCTGGTTTACCCAAAACACCGAGTAATTGTGAGGCTATTTGGGTCATTGTGGATAAACTGACGAAATCTGCTCATTTTATTTCAATGAGAATGAATTACCCATTGGAGAAGTTAGCAAAGTTGTACACTGAAAGGATTGTCAGTTTGCATGGTATTTCGTTTAGCATTGTGTCAGATAGAGATCCAAGGTTTACTTCGAGATTTTGGGAATGTTTGCAAAGTGCTCTGGGTACGAAGTTGCGGTTGAGTTATGCTTATCATCCGCAGACAGATGGTCAGACGAAGAGGACGATTCAGTCACTTGAGGATCTTTTGAGAGCTTGTGTGTTGGAAAAAGGAGGTGCTTGGGATAGCTACTTGCCTTTAATTGAGTTTACTTACAACAACAGTTTTCATTCGAGTATTGGAATGGCACCGTTTGAAGCCTTGTATAGTAGGAGGTGTAGAACGCCATTGTGTTAGTATGAGTTGGGAGAGAGTGTTGTGGTTGGACCTGAGATAGTCTAGCAGACTACTGATAAGATTAAGATGATTCAGGAGAAGATGAAGATTCTCAGAGTCGTCAGAAGAGTTATCATGACAAGAAGAGAAAATCACTTGAATTTTAGGAAGGAGATCATGTGTTTCTTAGAGTTACTCTGGTAACTGGTATTGGTCAGGCATGAAAGTCGAGTAAGTTAATGCCGCGTTTTATCAGTCCATACCAGATTTTGCAGAGAATATGAGAGGTGGCATATCGGGTTGCTTTGCCACCGTCGTTTGCTAATCTCAATGATGTGTTTTATGTATCTCAATTGAGGAAATACATTGTGGATCCGTCTCATGTAGTCCAAGTAGATGATATGCATGTGAGAGATAACCTGATTGTGGAGACATTACCTATGCGGATAGAGGATCGGGAGTTGAAGCAACTTCGAGGTAAAGAGATTGCATTGGTGAAGGTAGCTTAGAGAGGACCAGCAGATGGAAACGTGACTTGAGAGCTTGAGAGTCAGATGAGAGAGTCTTATCCTGATTTTTTCGTTTGAGGTAATTTTCGAGGGCGAAAATCTTTTAAGTGGGGGAGGGTTGTAACACCCTAATTTTTAGTAATTATTTATATATATTATATTAAATAATTAGTTGTGTGATTTTGTGTGTAATTTATTTAGTTGGATTATTTTATTTGGTGGAAATAATATAGAAATAATAGAAATAAGATAATTGGGCCTATTGGATGAGAATGTGAAGAGTAAAGGTGGGGGTATGATAAGTAAACCCATTAGTTACTAGAATTAGGTGTTATAAGGGTTTTATATATAAAGAGAAACATAGAGTTAATAAGGGAAAAAAGAAGAAAAGAAGCTAACATAGAGAAAAGGAAAAGGGGAAAAGAGGAGAAGAAAACCTAAGGAGGAAACTCAAGAGTTCATCAAGAAACCAAGGTAAGGGTGGGTCTTTACATGGTTATGCGATTGTATGATAGTGTATGATGGGTAATATCATATTTAGGATAAAAATCCCTAATATCCATGGTTTTAAAATCGATGATTACATGATGTATGATGGTAGGATCCTTAAATATGTGACGTGGGCTGTTATAATTGTCATATAATGGTAGTATTTCGAATTCTGGAACTGGAACTTTTTACGAAATCAAAAATCGGAGGTCCTAAAGGCCTCCGACAGTGAAAATGGGTTTTTCTAGGCTCTGACACGGCCTGTGTCACCTGTGGCTGTGTCATCCCCCCATGTTTTGGAGTGCAAAAACTTAATTTTCTAACTTTTGAGTGCCACGGGCCGTGTGAAGGTGCGAGAAAGACACAAGAAAGGGGGGTTTGAATTATGTCTTTACTCTTTTTGTAACTTTTTGCACCTTGTTAATTTGACGCTCAAGAACCTTCAGTGTTCGTTGAGAGATTCTGATCTATTAACTAAAGAGTATGAGAACCGTATAAGTTCTGTTCATAAGATACGATACTCAGAACTTGCAGTGTGGAAGCTTATCAGAGATAGGCTGCAAGGTTTTGGCTTTGCTTAATATGAGGTTCTGATATTCAAAGCAAGAACATAAATTAAGATACTAAGCAAGAGAGTAAAGAACACACGATATATCATGGTTCACCACGCGGGCTAATCCAGTCTACCCTCCTCAGGTGATTTCGTCTTGAACACAAGGACTTAATCCACTATAACCAAATCATGATTACACTTGCACGGGCAACAGCAGGTGACTAACCACTTGCACAGCCATACTATGACTAACAACCCAATGAACCGTTCAGGGATCCAACAGGATATAATGTTCATTGACCGAGCAGACCCACTGCTGGGATTTCACAACTAGTCGTTCAAGGATTCATCACAATGAATATAACGCTACTGGCCATGTTTCAGGATTTTCCATAATGACCCTCAGCCATTGTCATCTCAAGTATCTGATCACCACGTGATCTACTCAAGGGCCTCAACTCACAGCTGAACCGTTTAGGGATCCCATCAGGATATAACGTTCACTTGAGGAGTCTTAATTCATCTAGTTGAATTGGCAAACTGGAGATTACAAATTGCGCTTCTTAATAAGCAAGTTTCTCCTAGGTATAAGTACAAAGAACACACACATGTGTTCAAGCAAGTTTTAAGCAATCAGCTCCTTGCTTTCCTAAGAAACTACAAAGATGTATTTAGATATTATGATTGTTGACATCTTGTAGATCTTCTTCTTCTTCGTCTTCTGGTTGAGCAAGCTTTAGCTTTGCCGAGAAGGTAGGTTGATGACTTGACTTATCTTCAATTGTTGTCTTCTTCATCAACAACTTCTGTTTGATTGTTGTTGTTGTGTTAATTTGTTCTTTGGAGATTCAACAACAATTGCCATGAGTGAATTGATGACAGCTTTGAATATTCTAAGTGTTACAACGAGAACTCATCGTTGTTGCTATCTTCACACAATGACTTGGTCAATTTTGTAGATGAACATTCAGTTCGTAATTCTACAAGTGATCGACACATCAGAAGCAAAAACTCTTTCCATTAAATAGCCAGTAGAAATATAGCCGTTAGAGAATACTATTGTTGTTTGGAAAAGAGACGTTGTGATATAATGAGTTGTACTGACATATCTTCTTTTTACAGAGGAGATCTTTTCTTGGGAAGTGTGTACAATTAACTCACAACGGTAATATTTAGACTTTGAAACTTCAGTGGCTTCTGATTTTAATTTGATGAAGCATGAGTGGAGTCTTTATAGCAGAATATCTGATGCTTCAAGTCTTCCGTTAATTGAAGAAGTCCATTAGGAATCAGTCTTCAGAACTTCAGCACTTGGTCTTTAAGAGCGTTATCCTTTTCTGCTTTAAGTCTTCCAAATCTTTAGATCTTGTCTTCAGAGTATTCAGAACTTCTTGTTTGAGACCTTGATCTTCAGAACTCGTCAGTCTTCAAAATCTTTCTGCACTTAGTCTTCAGCGCCTTCAGCCATCAGAACTTCAAGTCATAGGAGTCTTCAGAACTTTGGTTCTTTCTGAGTGTACTTCTTCAGAAGCTTCATTATCTTCAGAATCTTGATCACATTCAGAGAGCATCCACAAGAGCATTGCAACAACAATCTTGGCATCCTTGGATCTGGCTGATTATGACTAGATAAACAAGCGTTATTGCTTCTCGCGACTTTAGTCACACATAGTAACTTCGCATATATATATATATATTCAATCATAGTACATCTAGCTGGTGTATGTTGGTTCTGATGTCTTTAGTTCTTATGATCTGCACACAACACGCGTTAGACCATAAAATGGTTCTTTCACAAATACTTAATGTTATCATCAAAACATAGATTGACTTGTAGAGACAATTCTTGCTCTCACAATCTCTCCCTTTTTGATGATGACAAAATCAAGTATTTTGATTGAACATTTTATACAAGATAATCACCAAAGCAGACAAATTCAGAGTGTGGAACAACAGCTCCCCCTGAATGAGTTATCCTCAAAGCTTTATCTGAGATCATCTAGGATTTTATATAATCCAAAGATATACAGAGCAACAACTTGAGTTGCCAGAACAAAAATAGAAAAGAGTTACTCTTCTATCTTATCCTTAGGAAAATGAAGAGTCTTTAGCATCTAGACTAGTTCAACAGAACTTCCATCTTTAGATCTTCAGAACTCGGTTTCCTTTATTGTCATATCTGAGCTTGTTATCTTCAGAGTCGTCTGAAGCATTTCTACTTTTTAGTAGATTCAATTGAGCATAGAATTAGAGCAGTTCTTTGACTGATAAACATAGCTTCGCTGTATATCAAAAATTGTCTTTTGAGATACTCCCCCTGAGTTTCAGGCTATATGAAGATTTTAGATTTTGCATTTTAGTCTCCTGGGTAATCTCCCCCTAATTTCCATAAGTCAGATATTGGGATCTTTCAGAATCGAAATTTAGAGTTTCTAAATTTTAATCACCAGTGTTGATCATGACTTTTCAGAGTTTGACTATGAGCACAGGTTTATTTCAGACCTTGTTATTGCACAACTCAGTTAAATTATCAAAGCTTGATTTTTGATCAGATACCAAATGAAGGTTAAAGCTTGTGATCAATCAACGCTTGATTCTGAATATGGTACATCTTGTTTTAGTCGGATGTAAAATTGATGTGCTGACTCTTACACCAGAGTATTTTGAATCTGATACCAAGTGAAGAATTTCTTCTCGTACGCTTAAGAGATAATTCATTAGAGTGCTGATACCAAAGAAGGTTTTTGACAGTAGTCCACAACTTTGCTTTGAGAGTCTGATACATAAGCTTTGTGTACTGAATCTGATTTCCAATTGATGATTTAGTATGATACCGAATCGTCTTTACTTCAAATGGTTCCTGATAAACATCAGAAAGGTTTCTTGCTTGGATCTTTAATCCAGATCTTCAGACAGTTCTTGACTTCTAATTTGCACAGATCTTCTGAGTGAGCATCTTGAAATGTAGATTTTGCCTTGACTGCTTTCAGAGTTTTCTTACTTAATCTGATTCTTTATTTCATGATCGTAGTTCTTCTTCTTATCCTGTTTTTAGAATGCCTAGTGAACTTGTTTAGAGTTCCTCGGATAACATCAAACAACAAACGTTAGTAGTAACGCATTTTATAAGGGTGTACTTTGTTTGAGTCCTGCATTCTTTAGATTTCTTTCAATCAAAATTAATATATTTCTCCCCCTTTTTGACATCATCAAAAAGTGTTAAGGCGTATAAACATTTAAACATGCAGCCATTTATATTCAGTTACAGAGTCACAAAGTCATTTGAACATTTAGAAGCATTTAGACTCATTTTAGAGAAATGAAGGATGATAGATGTAAAACAACAAAATGGAACACATAAGACATCATATTTTTACTAAGTGAGAAAGAAACATCAGCACAAAATAGAGCGATAAGCAACAAAACATAGCATTACACTTCATCAGAATTTTAAAATTTTAGTCATCAAAGTCTTCAACGTTGTCCACCCTATCACATCTTGTCTCAGTTACTGAAGGTTCTGGTCCGAGTCTCCTTACTAATCCCCAAAATTTCTCTTTTAGGATAATTTCAGATATTATTCTCCCGTATGGAACATAAGAGTTCAACTGAGTTCTTGAAACTCTGATAGAATGTTTCAGGTGATTGAAAATAGTTTTGGGAAGATTGATTTTAAAGTGATGTGTTAGGAGGAAAACGAATACTCTGTCATATTGGTTAGAGAGAATCTGAACCATGTTCTGGGTGAAGGAAGAAGTTTCTCAGGGTTGTTTGGTTCATAAGGAACCGAATCATCGAATAAAACCTTGCATTTCTTTACTAAGCTCAGGTCAGATTGAAAGTCTTCAACAGTGACCCCAGAGACGACATAATTTATAAGCTTTTCTAATGAGGGAATGAAGATGGTGATTGGAAAGCTATATACTTTAGACCAGATAGTGTTGCCATCATTACTGATTCTGGCATATTTCCAGAATTTTTTCACAAGAATTGGAAAGATAGGGCCGTTTAGCAGTGAATAATAACCACTCCAAGATTGTATTTGCATGCTTCTTACAATTTCCAGACCATTATTTTGAAGTCTAGCTAGGTTTGGTATTTTCTCTGGGATAACTTCTAGAGTTTCTACGTTTCCTCTAAATGTTGGAGAGGCCATTTGTTAACACACAGAAGATTCTAAATTAAGATTGGTTTGGATGAGGATGAGCGAGAACGAAGTAGAATCCTATTATTTATAGGCGAAATGAGAGTGAGGAGTGTAATGACTAAATTGGTACACCAAGATTTGGGTTTACTATTTCCTAGGTGGTCATGATTAATTAGGGTATGCTAAAAGGTGTGAACATGTGGAAAAAGAAAACGGAGCAGTTACTCATTTATTGGGAAGTTAAAGACTTTATTACTGAAGATTTCTTGAGCCGTAAAACACGACACGTCATTTATACAATATTTTAGTGGTTCATTAAGAATTTTTATTAGTGGGTACCAGATATAAATAACGTGAGACATAAGATAACATATATATATATATATATATATATATATATATATATATATATATATATATATATATATATATATTCATAAATGTTACAGGCATACATTTAACCATCTAGTATCCTAATCTGTCAACTAATTTGAGAACCAGTCACTGTCAAGCGTTTTGCAAGAATTTTCAATAAGGGCAATATCAGGACCGCGTTTAGTTCTGCTAATTGTCTGCACAACTCCTGTTTTGAAAAACACTTCAATTAGGATTCTTTCGTACGGGATCGTAGTTTCAAGGGTAGCTCTTGACACGAGAATGGTGTCCTTGAGATGATCAAATATAATTTGTGGCAAATTTATATGAATTTGGTTAAGAAGACACATGATTATGAGCTTGTCATCATGATACAAAAGGTTTTTGTATGTGCTCCGAGGTTTGATGTTTGTCAGAATGAATTTAAACCAGCCTCTGGCGTGGGGCAGGAGTTTCTCAGGATTAGTAGGTTCGAAGGTAGAACCTTTATCAAACAAGTAGTGTAGTTTTGCATCAGGGGTGCATCGAATGGATGCATGACTGAGAGTGATGCCTTCTAGTGCGCATTCAATGGCTTCAGCGATTTTTGAAGCGTTGAAGGAGAGAGGAATACCATAGATGTCTGAAGAAATGGTCAGACCATCATGGCTGACAGCAGCATTGATTCAAAAAGTTTTTATGATGTTTGGGTATATGGGACCTCTAAGCATATGAATGTACCCATTCCAATTTTGTGAATGAATGCCTAGATGGAAATTACGATCAACATCCATTAGCTTAGGTTGTTTTTCACTAATGATTTCAAGAGAGTTGTCATCGCCAAAGAAGGTTCTTGGAGTCAATGATTGGTTTGCCATGAGAATGGTGAGAAAGTCTTTTGAGGAGATCAAGTCAGGAGTTTAGAGAAGTGTGAGTTTTAGTAAGTTAGAAACTGCGGATAATATACATATATAGAATAAGGCTTGTATTATTGAGTAATAGGGTTAGCTGGGATGAACATATATTTTTGTTAGGGAGAGAGAGAGAGAGAGAGAGAGAGAGAGAGAGAGAGAGATTTGGTTCTAGAGAGGTGTTGACTGAAGCTCACCTATGGGCAATAGGATATGACTAGACGCTGATGGAGGAATCTCTTACTAGAGGACATAGGCAAACAGATACACGGGAGGACAAAAAGGTTTTCTTAAGAATTTGTTTTAAGAAATTAAAAATAGATTTGAGTTTTGATTATCAAGAAAAGTAAGTGGAGACATGACGATGGTTGGACAAGGAGGCTTGGAGTTTTAGGGTTTTGAGTTATAGGAGCATGAAAGGGAGACGTGGCTTTATAGAGTAAGTGTGTAGATTGATTTATGCCTAGTCTAGGGAAGATATGGGTCAGTTCAAAAGATTTTAGTAAAATCTTATTGAGTTGTCAGAGATATGTTGTGGACTTAATAGATTCGCAATTATGATTGTATCTTTTGCGTGTAGTTTTTGTTAAAGGGTTTTCTTGTATTTAGCAATTTCTTTTCATCTATGCTTAACAAATTTTCTATTGGTTGAATATTTCTCTAAAGAAACATGTAAGAATTCCTAAATAATTATCTAGTAAAACTTGCTATGAAAAAAAATCTAATTAAGGCATCTCATGAGTTTAACAAATTATTAGTGAAAAGTAAAGTGTACCTTAGATCTTTCAGACCTGAGTACCTTTTGTCTTGACTTTGGTCTTCATTCTGATGAATTTGAATTCTACGTAATTTTTCGTGAGTGCATTCTTCTGAGCTTTTGATCATCTTCTTTCAGACTTGGCTTGCTTGAGCATCTTTCTGATTCTGCCTATTTCCAAGTAAGTTGCAGATGTCTCTCGGGTTCTTCAAGATAGGCTTATCTTCTGACTTCTGAAAAGAATATTTTCTTGGAAAGATATCCTAGTTGAATTATAGCTTTCTCTCTCTCTTTTCTTGTTCAACTTTGTCTTTTAGTTTTCTAGGTTACAGTAACCGAGATTGGGACTTAGCATGATCAGAGTGACCATTTTAATTGAACTAAGCCAATTCCATGCAATCCCTTTTGATAAGGCGATACTCATATACGCGGGAGTAATACTGAGTGAACAGTAGATTTCATTTTATGACCCCATTCATAAATAACAGATTACATCTGTTTTGAATGTTTCTCACTTCTCATTTCCTTGATCCATAGAACCTGTTTAGTTCTGATACAGTTCTTGAGATATGGATCCGAATCTTAAATAACAGACTTTTAGAATTGGTTGAGTTCTCCTTTCATAGCCTGAATTCAGTTTGTGTTTGTGAGAGTTTCTTTTCTTTGAAAGATGATTGATTTCACTAGTTCAGTGAGAATCTTTGAGAGGTTATTCGGGAAGGAGTTGCCATATCAACATTTGACTTTGTTCCTCATGGTTGTTTCAGAACATGTTCAGAACCAAAACATCATCATGCCTCATGTGTACATCACTAGACATGATTTGCATGAACCTCTTGTTCTCACAATAATGATCAACTTATTTGGGGTTGTTCACATATATCTAAGAGTTAACTAATTTCTTCAAGCGAACATCATTTAACTTTTGTGACATCAGTTGGAGAACCTGGATATCTGAAATGATAGCATCCAATTTCATAGCACAAGTGGTTCTGAGAACACTTGATCTGTAGAAAATCAGATTATCAACATTTGATATTTACTAAGATGATTTCAGGTTGTTGGAGCTTGATTACCGAACCAGTTAAGAGTTCGTTCGAAATCAACTGAGTCTTTGGGATTCAGTTCTCCATTGAATTTTTTGATCATTTCAGATTCTGGCATTGAATCATTCTTAATAATAATTTGAATTTTTTAGATTCTGAATTTAACAGATTTCTTTCTGAAATTCAAAGTCTTAGAACAACAATCTTCCTTCTTTACATGAAGAGATCCAGAATGAGTTTTTAAACGAGAAAGTCAAGGGTGGACCTAATCTGTTTCTTGAAAACATCTCAAAAACTCATAGTGAATTAATCTTCAGCAAACAAGATTTATTGCTTTCTGATGATTCATCTTTTAATCATATACGTGGTTTTATCCATACGTATTTTCCAGAATGAGCATTCAACAGATACTTCCTTTTATCTGATGAATTTATCTTATCAACTGATTCTTCAAATTTAGTGAGGCTTCATCTAGAATCAGTGACTTGCTCATGAAGTAATCAGATTGATTACAATTTTGTACACAGTTAACTGCTGAACTGTTACAGAATTATAAGTGGATTTTAATTTCACCAAGAGTACTTCTACGCACCACGTCTGTATCTTTTTCTGACACTATTAAGTGTTTGATGTGAATCAATAACAGAACCGGAGCTCTGATACCAATTGAAGGTGCGAGAAAAACACAAGAAAGGGGGGTTTGAATTGTGTATTTACTCTTTTTGTAACTTTTCGCATCTTGTTAATTTGACGCTCAAGAACCTTCAGTGTTTGTTGAGAGATTCTGATCTATTAACTAAAGAGTATGAGAACCGTATAAGTTCTGTTCATAAGATACGATACTCGGATCTTGCAGTGCGGAAGCTTATCAGAGATAGGCTGCAAGGTTCTGGCTTTGCTTAATATGATGTTCTGATATTCAAAGCAGGAACATAAATAGAGATACTAATCAAGAGAATAAAGAACACACGATATATCCTGGTTCACCACGCGGGCTAATCCAGTCCACCCTTCTCAGGTGATTTCGCCTTGAACACAAGGACTTAATCCACTATAACCAAATTATGATTACACTTGCACGGGCAACAACCGATGACTAACCACTTGCACAGCCGCACTGTGACTAACAACCCAATGAACCATTCAGGGATCAAACAGGATATAACGTTCATTGACCGAGCAGACCCACTGCTGGGATTTCACAGCTAGTCGTTCAAGGATTCATCACAATGAATATAACGCTACTGACCATGTTTCAGGATTTTCCACAATGACCCTCAGCCATTGTCATCTCAAGTATCTGATCACCACGTGATATACTCAAGGGCCTCAATTCACAACTGAACCGTTCAGGGATCCCATCAGGATATAACGTTCACTTGAGGAGTCTCAATTCATCTAGTTGAATTGGCAAACTGGAGATTACCAATTGTGCTTTTTAATAAGCAAGTTTCTCCTAGGTTTAAGTACAAAGAACACACACATGTGTTCAAGCAAGTTTTAAGCAATCAGCTCCTTGCTTTCCTAAGAAACTACAAAAATGTATTTAGATATTATGATTGTTTACATCTTGTAGATCTTCTTCTTCTTCGTCTTCTGGTTGAGCAAGCTTTGATCAGCAACTCCTTGCTTCAGATCTTCAATGTAGCTTTGACAAGAATGTAGGTTGATGACTTGACTGATCTTCAATTATTGTCTTATTCATCAACAGCTTCTGTTTGATTGTTGTTGTTGTGTTAATTTGTTCTTTGGAGATTCAACAACAATTGCCATGAGTGAATTGATGACAGCTTTGAATACTCTAAGTGTTACAACGAGAACTCATCATTGTTGTTATCTTCACACAATGACTTGGTCAATTTTGTAGATGAACATTCAGTTCATAATTCTACAAGTGATCGACACATCAGAAGTAAAAACTCTTTCCATTAAATAGCCAGTAGAAATATAGCTGTTAGAGAATACTATTGTTGTTTGGAAAAGAGATGTTGTGATATAATGAGTTGTACTGACATATCTTCTTTTTGCAGAAGAGATCTTTTCTTGGGCAGTGTGTACAATTAACTCACAACGGTAATATTTAGACTTCGAAACTTCATTGGCTTCTGATGTTAATTTGATGAAGCATGAGTGGAGTCTTTATAGCAAAATATCTGATGCTTCAAGTCTTCCGTTATTTGAAGAAGTCCATTAGGAATCAGTCTTCAGAACTTCAGCACTTGGTCTTTAAGAGCGTTATCCTTTTCTGCTTTAAGTCTTCCGAATCTTCAGAACTTGTCTTCAGAGTCTTCAGAACTTCTTGTTTGAGACCTTGATCTTCAGAACTCGTCAGTCTTCATAATCTTTCTGTACTTGGCCTTCAGCGCCTTCAGCCATCAGAACTTCAAGTCATAGGAGTCTTCAGAACTTTGGTTCTTTCTGAGTGTACTTCTTCAGAAGCTTCGCTATCTTTAGAATCTTGATCACTTTCAGAGAGCATCCACAAGACCATTGCAACAGCAATCTTGGCATCCTTGGATCTGGCTGATTATGACTAGATAAACAAGCGTTCTTGCTTCTCGCGACTTTAGTCACACATAGTAACTTCGCATATATATATATATATATATATATATATATATATATATATATATATATATATATATATATATATATATATATATATATATATATATATATATATATAGATATATATATATATATATATATATATATTCAATCATAGTACATCTGGCTGGTGTATGTTGGTTCTGATGTCTTTAGTTCTTATGATCTGCACACAACAAACGTTAGACCATAAAATGGTTCTTTCACAAATACTTATTGTTATCATCAAAACATAGATTGACTTGTAGAGACAATTCTTGCTCTCACACCATGTCCCCTGACACGAGCCACCATGTCAGCTCGCTGGATTTTATACTCAGAATTGTCTCGATCATAACTCTTGATTCGTAAGTCCGTTTTGGTCCTCGTTCGAAGCGTCAGAAAGCTAATGAATAGAGCTATAACATAGTATAGATAAGATAATTGGTTGCCAAATATTTTTATATCTAATATATTTAGGAATCCAATGGTGTCTATGTTCTATTAATCAATTGTTGCACTTTCGCTGCCGGTTGTGAAATTATTTGTGGATAATTTATCGAATACTTGTGTGTGTGCTTGTATAAGTATATTTTGGTGTGCGACAACATGAGATGCATGATTTTTATTGCTTGTTGTAAAGATAATACAGTCGTGATTGTATTGTAAAATGTGTTGTATACCATTTGAAAGTGAATTGTGTGTGTATGATTCATAAATATGTGCAAGTATGTGTAATTGTGTGGTAATTCAATTACTATGAATTATTGAAGATATGCATGGATGTTAAGATTGATGGATGGACTCAATTGCATATGGTTGTTGAACTTGCACATGCATCATTGTAGTCAAGAGGCAATGCTTGTTTGTTTCGTGGGAACTAGTTACTTGTCCCAAACCTAGAGAGGGGTTTGAAGCTTAGAGGACGGGTTTTTGTGTGTTATTGGTCTAGAGAACGGACCCAGTTTAATGTAAAAACTGAAAAATAATAACAGTGATTGGTACCACATGCATGAGTATTGCGTTTGAGTCTTGTATTGAGTCATATTGTGTCTATATTTGCATTATGAGATTATGTGCATTATGTGAATTTGATGAATTGGTGAAATTGTGCATTTGTGAGTATGCACTTATGAATTGTATGGTTGCTTGAGTGATGTTATGTTTATAAAGAATTTGAAGTGTGAGAATAATTATGCTATGCATGTATGCTATGTATTATATATTATTATATGATTTCGATAATTATGTGAATTCTCACCCTTCTGTTGGAATGATATTTTATACGACATCGCTCAAGTATTGAAGAGTAGAGTTGCTTCTAGTACGAGGGTAGTTGTTGGCGTTACTTACTTTATTTTCCTTATTTATTTTGGGTCGAGTCATTCTTTGATCATGTAACACTGGGAACATTTTGATTCATGTTTTTAGAGATATTTTATGTACTCTATTTTATTTTGCTATCATTATTTGAATTATGTGGAGTTTTGGCTTTCATGCCTAATTGGTGATATAAATGAGTTATTTATGAGACTATTTATTATGTTCGTTATGAATGAAAGTGATTTCGCTGCTACATGCTATGTGAAAGTGTATGAAAAGCATGAATTTAATTTAAGTGTTATCGAGCATGACAGGTGTATGTGTGAGGTTTGAATTATATGTGACACCTTTATTTGAGATGCATGTTATCTTACTCTGATTTATGATGTATTATTCTGTGGGGTTTAGAAGGGTGTTACATTTTCCAAAGCCCTTTTTGCCTTTATGCCGCTTCACTAAATCATAAATGTGATTATCATGCAATGATTTCATCTCATCATGCATTGCATCCATCCACGTTTGATTTTCATCACTTTCCATGGCCTCTTGAAAACACTCGAGTTCACCCTCATCAGTCAAGGTCACACACTCATCAGAATTATACCTTGTAGAAGGTTGTCTCTGCCTGTTAGACCTCATAGGTTAAACTTGAGATGATTATGGAGTTTCACCAAGATTCTCATCCAAGTTGTTGATCATCAAAATAATCATATGGCTCACCATTGTGATCATCACCACCAATAACATCCAAATTATGGCTAGGTAACTGAACTAGATTAACATTAGACAAACTAATATCTTTCTTGGGTGTATCCTTCTCTACCTTATCAATATCTTCAATAGTTTGGTCTTCCATAAACACCATATCGTGGCTTCGAATAAGCTTCTTTCCTACGAGATCATACAACCTATAGCCAAACTCATCTTACCCATAGCCGATGAAGATACATTGTTTTGACTTTGCATCCAACTTGGATCTTTCATCCTTTAGAATATACACAAAAGCCTTACAACCAAAGACTCTCAAATGATCATAATTGACATTCTTTCCAAACCAAATTTTGTATGGAACTTCAGTGTTCAAAGCAACAGTAGGAGTGAGAACAAGAGCATGCACTGTCGTGTAAAGTGCCTCACTCCAATAATGATTAGGCAACTTAGCTTCAGAGAGCATACACCTTACTCTCTCAATTAGTGTTCGATTCATCCTCTCTGCTAAACCATTCAATTGAGGAGTTTTAGGAGGAGACTTTTCATGTACAATACCATTTTGTTTGTAATAAGAATCAAATGGTCCACAATACTTTCCACCATTTTCCAAAACATGGTCTTTTGTCTTTAAGGCATAAACCCATAGTTTCATGGAGCAATCATCAATAAAGGTAACAAAATAAAGTGCACCACTAAAGGATTTTACCTTTAATGGACCACAAACATCAGAATGTACCAATTGAAGCAACTTTGACTTCCTTGAGGGAGGATGTCTCTTGAAAGATACTCTAGTCTGTTTACCAGCCATGCAATGAGAACACTTCTCCAAATCTACATTCTTTAATCCAGGAAGAACATCCTTTTTGTCCCAAACATTCAGCCCCTTTTCACTAATATGACTAAGTCTTCGGTGCCACAAAATGCTTCCATGTCGATAGCATTCACACTGTCCCTAGCAACCAAAGATTATGTCTGATACAATTTAGAAAGCTTTTCCCCTCTAGCCACAACCAAGTTACCTTTGTTGAGTTTCCACTTTCCAGAACCAAAGTGATTATCATAACCACAATCATCTAGCATATGTACAGAGATCAAATTAAAGCGGACATCTAAAGCATGTTTGACACCTCTAAGCAACAATTGCATTCCCATGTTGGTTTGTAAGCAAGCATCACCAACACAAATTACCTTAGATACACCATCATTACCTATCTTCAACACTCTAAAATCACCAGAAGTATAAGATGTGAAGAAATCCTTCCATGGTGTAACATGCAATGAAGCACCACTGTCAACTATCCACATGCTCTCGTCTGATACAAGATTAACAGACTCATGATCACGAAGAATAACAAGATCATCACTAGTAGAAGTAGTAACACGATCATCATCATGATCTTCATGGTCTCTTTGTTTAGACTTACCCTTCTTGCATTTGTTATCTTTTTTTCACTAATAGCAATACTTTTGTACGTGTCCTATTTTACGACAATAATGACACTCCAGATTCTTGTATCGTGGCTTGGACTTGCTTCTGCTATTCTCTCTACCACCCATCGGTTCCTTTTTATGACTTCTCCCCATATTTTCAGTGACAAGTACCTCGAGTTGAGATGAAGAACCCTGTGCCTTCCTTCTCATTTCCTCATTAAGAATACCACCCTTAACCATTTCCAAAGAAACAACACCTCTAGGAGAAAAACTTGTGATAGAAACCCGAAATGTCTTCCAAGACTCTGGTAAAAGATAGCAATAGAAATAGTCCCAAATGTTCATCATCAAATTTGATACTCATTCTTAACATCTGATCAAGGAGGCCTTGAAATTCACTCAAGTGATCTGAAATAGAAGTCCCCTCTTTATACATCAAACTTATGAAGCTATCCAATAATAATAATTTATTATTCCCTGATTTAGAGGCATACAAGGACTATATCTTCTCCCACAAAGTTTTTGCATGTGTCTCATTAGCAATATGATTATTAACATTATCTTCTACATATTGTCGAATAAAACCACATACCTATTGATGTTCAAACTCCCATTCTTCATCAGACACTGAATCTAACTTTGCAGAACTAAAAACCGATAAATGCAATTTCTTCACAAATAGTAAGTGTTTCAACTTGCCCTTCCATACATGATAATTAGAACCATTCAACAATACCATATTCATCTTTGTATTTGACTCCATCATTCAAACAAGTAAAATAGCCCTTAACCAATAGCTTTGATGCCACTCTGATGGGAAATTACGACACAATAATAGACCAAACGCAGCGGATATAAAACTCCCCCAAACTTGTAGGAATCTTGAGGATAAAAAACAAATATAAGACGAAAAATTGAACAAATAAAAACGCAAAAGAACACCGATATTTTTAACGTGGAAAACCCCTCAATATGAGAGTCAAAACCACGAGTCGTCCATACCAAAGAAATAACTCCACTATAATCAATTAAGGGTGAAAGAGAGTTTTAAAGTCACTCACAAACTAGTGTTAACAACCGCAAATCACAAAGCAAACTAGCTTACAAATAAGAATAAAAAAGCTGAAAAACTTTCCCAAATTTGCAGCTTCGGTGCGAATCAAATAACTTTCACCTCAGACGTTGTTTTGAAATTCTGAACGGTCAAAAGTTAGATATATGTGTTACGAACATGCCCACCAAATTTGAGCTCAATCTAACGTTTAACAATCGAGGATCATCGATTTAGTGAAACTGGTTACAGAAAAACGAGAATGAGTTTCTCTCCTCTTTTCTCTCCTTTTGAATTCTTATTTTTTCTCTATCCCTCTCAACCCAAAATTTATCCTCTCCACTTAAATGACTGAGACAAATATGCTACTCATATTTAAGTCTTTCTCCACTTAGAAAGGGAGCCCAAACTCAACAAAATTTTCTCGCAATTCATAAATAGAGCATCTAACTTCTAAATGCAATTTTTACAAAAGCAAAAATATGAAGCATTGTTCAAAATACTTATTTGACCTCGCTCCAGAAGCTAAACCAGACATGCTAATATGTTTAAAGTGAAAGAGCTTTTATAGATGATGCTAACCAATTCAATAACCAAAAGAAAATAAAAGTCATTGCTAACCAAGATTATAACCTGAGTAATACAAATAGCATACTGCATTTGTATGCTTATTTCAACTAGTATGCCTCTTAAAAAAAATAACAAACCAGAACAACACTATGGTGTGTATAAAATACAATTTGTATATTTTTTATTTATTGGTGTCTAAAAGATAAAATATGTATGCACAGTATATTCAAAATATTAGTTTGGTTAAATTCATTAATAATTGGTTTTGGTTAAATTGAGCATCTGAACTACTTCCATCTGTTTAACGACAAACTCAACTTTTTCAAACTATCTAGTAAAGTATTTCTATCAATTTTATCTTATTTTCTCTTTTCATCTTCACATAAACACTTTTGATCCAACGAAATTCATTGGCTGCTTTCATAAAGAGAAAGAAAAAAAGGTTGCTCCTCATTAATTGCGTTTGAAAATTATCTTTTGAAAGCTCTCTTATCAAACTTTTATTTTAGAATGAGAAAAGTGTGTATAAAATTTATATTTTCTAAAAATAACGATAACACACTAATTGTGTTTGTTTTAATTTTAAAACAAATAAAAAATTTTAGTGTAATAAATCTTTATGCAAACACAATTAAAAATAAATTTTTTATAAAAGCTTCAAATCAAAATTTATTTTGAATAATTATTTTTGAAATGTTATTTTAAATATTTCATCATTTCATTAAAAAAAATTTTAGATATCAAAATTTCAAAAAATTACCTAATTTTGAAACTATTTTAAATAGTTTTTCATAAAAATCATTTTTGAGATACAACTTTTTAAAAAAAATTGTGATTTCAACTATATTTTAATCTTCAATAATGTATGTTTATGATATAGGATGTCATAATTAGTATTTTAATTTAGAAATAACTAATATAAAAAAACTTATAATATTTTAAAAAACATTTTACAAAATCTATCTTTAAAAATAAAATAAAAAATTATTTTTTAAAGCTGAAATAAACAGAACATAAATAATATAATTCAAATGAGTTAATTTCTAGAGCATAACACTTTTTACATGATCAATTTCTTAAACTCTCTCATCCAGATGAGTTAACTAACTTCTGGATCATAACATTTTCTACATGATCAATTTCTTAAACTCTCTCATTCATATGAGTTAACTTCTGAAGCATGACATTTTTTACATGATCATTTTCTTTAAAGCCACTCATTCAAAATTCCGGATCATATTTTCTTAAACTCTCTAAAAAAGTTATTTCTAACTAATTTAATTATTGTATTTCGTATAAATTGTATTTTAATCAATATCATCAAATAATATATCAACCCATATTTCTCCATTTCTTTTCTTCTTTTACATTTTTCTACTGTGCATCCCTTATTTTCTTGGCTTCAATGTTTATAACAGCCTTTTTTAGATTCTTATGCTCAGTCATCCAACGCTATACATTCTTCTCTTTCCTTTTAAGTGCAACCCTAATTTATAATAAAATATATTGGACAAAATATATTTTTTTGTCCCTTAATTATATTTCGGGATTCATTTTGGCCCTTAACTTTAAAAAGGTTCATATTGGCCCCTTAACTATTTAAAATATTTCATATTAGTCTTTTTTGTCCTATTAACTACTAAAAAATTTAAAAATCAGTCGTCAAATTCGTTATTAATTAGACAAAAATGACTAATTTTAAATGTTTTAAAAAATTAAGGGTCCAATATAAACCTTTTTAAAATTAAGGACCCAAAATAAACTCCAAAGTATAGTTAAAGAATAAAAAGAATATTTTACCAATATATTAATAATAATAAATGAATAAAAAGAACCGTTAACTTAAACGAATTATTAACTATTTATATCTAAGTTTATCTCTTGTTTTTGAAAGACACCTTCCTCATTTATGGAAAGCTTGAGAGCTTTAATTGCATCTTCCTCTTGATCCTATAAGTTAACGAATTTTTGAGTTTGGTTTTTATAAGTTATTTTTTGGTCTTAGTCCAAATATCTCATTTTTGCGTGTGGTTTAGTCCCTAAAGTCAAAATTCTTAAAAAAATTCGCAGATTTCCTGTGAATTTTTCTTGGATTTAGGACTACTAAACTCTAAAACTCGCTAATTTACATAAACCAAAAATACATTTAAACCTATTTTTGTTTAATTCCTTCATTTTGTCCGTTATTTTATCCACGATTCTCTCTACACTGCTCAAAATAAAGATGGCATAACTGATAATTAACAGTAAAATATTTTCAATTAAAATTATTATGCAAATGTGAAATAAAAAATGTCGTACCTCCAATCTCCAAGTAGTTGTCTTTTCCTATCACCTATTATGCCAACATGGTTCTTTCTAAATTTAAAAAATATATATAATCTAAAATCTAATGAATTAAAAAAAAAAAAAAAAAAAAAAAAAAAAAAAAAAAATAATAATAATAATAATAATAATAATAATAATAATAATGCATTTCACTATTAAATCTGTCCTTCCCTTTCAAACTTTTTGGAAAAAGCTCTTTTTATTGCTTTGTTTTTTCTTTCTTTTTTCTTGTGCTTCGGATTTACCATAGCTAATTGAGTGAGAAAATGAGAGCAAATGTGAGAGTGTATTTTCAAGAGATGGTTTGAAAAGTGATACGAGGATAACAAAGAGAGATCTGTCACGAAAGATTAAACCACATTTAGATAGGGTTAATTCAGTTAGTTAAACTACGGTTAATTCAGTTAGTTAATTTAGATAGGGTGAATGAAAAAGATTGCAGAATGTTTATGTAACAACAAAAATTTCTTGAGTTTTGTGCAATTTATTACCTGACTTCCTGCAAAAATATCTTGAATTTTGTGCAACCTAAAAAACTAACTGACTTCCAAACTAATGGACTAACTCATGATGTTTAGTTTGTTATATATATATATATATATATATATATATATATATATATATATATATATATATATATATATATATATATATATATATATATATATATATCATTACAGTATTTTATAATTACCTCATAGATTTAAATAAAATCTAAAATCTTATATACTAAACTCTTTAATTAATTTAAATTTTCTAAAATATAAAAAAAGAAAACGGTTACAAAACCACAGAGAGAATAAAGAGAGAAATGGTAATGTGATGATACCTTCGGGTCTTGATCTAACGGATTTCCTGAACCTTGAATAAATCAAAGGTTTCTCGTTCTCATCGTTAAACGCAAACTCAGACAAGTTCTTCTGCAAGCTTGGAAAGAGAGTAAAGTCATCGGCGACTTTGATAACCATCGTTTTCGCTGGAGTATTTTCGTCTGATAACATATACAGTGGAATTGTTAGATTCGTTATCTACGGCAACTGTTTCTTGGTATCAGAAACGAAGCCATGGTTGTTAGTTAGAGGTGTTGAAAAGAAGAGGCTCTGGTGGGGATGATGATGTTGATTGTGGAATTTTGAGGTGACAATGATGGTAGGTTGATGAGGTTGAGGAGGATATAGAGATAAGGCAGTGTGAAGCATATGTGAGGATAAATGACCATATGGTTGGAGCTTCCTTAAGGATGAAGTGCGACTGTGAGCTTCAACGCCGCCGCCATTGATAAAATTCCAGTGGGGATTAAAGCTAGTTTCAGCAAGCTTCTCAGAAATTTGATAAAGACTAGGAGAAAGGAATGTATAATGCGTGTGATAAGAAATGTTGACCGTTGGATGAAAGCATGTATAGGAAAATTAGGGAGAAATTGAAAAAATTATGAAGTAGTGACAGTGATAGAGGTAATGGTAGTAGTAAAAAAATAAAGTCTCTTTTTATTGTCATTGTGTTGTTTGCTTACACATCGAATGTAGCAAAATTAAATCAACACGCATAACATCATGTTCTCTATTTCAAATTATAAATCATTTTTTTATAAAAATTTGTTCCAAATTATAAGCCACTTTATTATTCTAATGCAACATTAACGACTTTTTTCTCAACATACCCTCTATCATTTATTATTATTTCTTCTTCTAATTTTCTAAATTTCTCTTTCATTTATAATAAATGAAGAGAAATATTGTAAAGTCATGCATAATTTGTCTTTTCCATACAACAACAATTATGATTTTTAATTTGCCTAAAAGATTCAAAACGTCTTATAATTTAGGACGAAGGGAGTAATTTATAATATTATATATACTAACCAAGTATTTGGGCTAGAGTGGTAAACGAGCTCAAACCAGACGCATTATGTTTCAAACCAAATTCCACTAAACTTAAATCTAACCCAAACTCAAACCTATATGCCTTAGCCTTACAATTAGATATTTATCACATATCTTCTTCTCTAATCCCTTATCTCTTGTAATCTTTCTTTTTTTCATTTTCTCTAATCTCTCATCTACTCTATTTTTTCTTGTTTTATTATAGTATTTTTTATATTGTTTTTTATGCTACTATTTTATATTTTTTATTCCACTTTTGTCTAATATGATTTTTATATATTAAATAAGAAGTTGTTGTAATGTATGAACGACTAAACACAAATTTATGTTGTTCTCTATATGTGTATGTATGGCTTAACAATTTTTTTTTGTAAAAAACCGAACCAACCAAACCAACTCAAACTGCATTGGTTTGATTTGGTTTGGTTTGGTTTTATTTCTAAAAGTCAACCGAACCAAATCGAACCACACATTTTTTTCTCTTACAGTTCAGATTAATTTTAGCGTTAAAACCGCATATACTGCACCGTGAGCACCCCTAACTAGGATTATGTTAAGATTTAATAATGAAGATTTCCGTTTGAAAGAGTGTTGGTTGGTCTCAGTGATAGTGAGGAGCATTTATTTAATTAATAGAGAGAGGGGAGCGAATGATGAATATGAGGTAAAATTTTCAATTTCAGAAATTTTTTACCTCATACACCTACACTTATCCCTATACGCCTACATTTTATTAAAAATGTCAACTTTATCCTTGTTTGTTTTAACTAATTTATATTTTTTGTTTTTACTATTCACTTGAAACTTCCGAAAAATGAGTTCTGGTACGTATTAATTGTTTACCGGATCACTTTCAATAAGATGTCCAATTTGTATTTTATTTACCATTCTGAGAACTTGGAAAAAAGTTCTGATTTTAGTTTAAAATTTTAGTGTACCAGAACACTTGCCAAATGTATTCCGGTTTGCGTGTTGTTGTGTACCAGAAGACTTTGTGCCAAGATATATGGTTTTCATTTTTTGTGTACTAGAACACTTGATGTTAAGATATCTGGTTTTCATTTTTTTTTTAATTATATTTTTTTATGTTGCAGGTATATAAATTCTTCTACAAATATGCGATACAAATCAAATATGTGTAGATACCTATGATGCATTCTCAACTACACAAAGATTTGATACACGAGAAGACATGATAAGGTGGATTAAAGAGGTTGGAATTATAAATAAATCAATTATTATTGACTTGTTCAGATATCAAAACAGGCAAGAGAGAAAGAAGCAACAAAGTAATATTTGGTTGTGATAAATGTGGGAAATACAATGATACAGATAATGGAATAAAAAGTGTGACTAAGAAATGTGGATTTCCATTCAAAATTAGGTTGAATTCGGCAAAAGATGGGTCTGTGTAGAAGGTTGATGTAAAATGCGGACTTCATAATCTTGGTTTACCTGATAGATTAAAAGGTCATTTCTTTGTTGGTAGGTTGAGCGCTATATTGAATTTCTTGATTATGTGAAAGACACATGGTTGAATCCTCATTGACATAGATTTATTGGAGCTTGGATTAATCGAGTGCTACATTTGGGTAAAACCACGGCTAATATGTATGTTTATTAGTATTTTAACTTTGTATTTTTTATGTGGTCGGTATAATTTAAATTTTTGCTTATTTTAAGGTTGAGTCTGCTCATTGGAAGGTAAAGCAGACATTGGGGAAACAGTATAGGTGACATGGTCAAATATTAAGAGGCTACGAATAAAACTTGAAGTTATAATTTGGCAACATTAGAGCTTTTTTTTAAAAAAAATTATGAAACTGAGCACGCGCACACAATTCCATTTTATGGTAATCTACATGGATCAGTGTCTCGGACTGCTTTGAGACGCGTTGCTGAAGAGTTACTAAGGGTTGATTATGTGGGAACCAACAGGAAAATATGTGGTTTTACTCTTAGAACATCTTATGGGTTGCCTTCACTACAACAAATAACGCTTTTCATGATGAAGCTTTCACCTCGAACAATAAAAAAAACGAGGTATAAAGCTAAGGCGCGCTATTTTTTATTATTTAAAAAATAAGAAACCATAAATTCCTTCGGTTTTTATAAAAAACCTGATGTGAAAAAAAACTCAGTACGCTTCGATTCCCAGCTAACACAGTTTATGATTTTATTTTTAAGTAAGTGTAAAAAAATGTTCTAACCCTTCGGTTTTTTATTTAACCGAGGCATAGAATAATAAGATTTTACTATAAAAGCACCCGTTAAATAGATTTTACCCTAATCCTTACTAATATGAGCCGCTCCAAACTCACAAGCATCATTCTTTGGGATGGATTGCATGACACAAAAAATCTTTAATGTTCTTCTATCTTGAACAAATCATTTTTCTACCCTTGCAATCTATCTCACATAATGGTGTTGATGTTGTTGTTGTATTTATGTAATAATATTTCTATGTTGTCAATCAAAGAAAACATTGAGAAATCTATTGCTTTTCTTAGTTGACAACATTGGTGTAGCGGTAAAATTGTGAGTATAGGCTATTGATTAACTTAACTCATAAAAAAGAGTTGCCACCATACTTTTATTTTATCCAAAGGAAAGGAAAAACAGTGAACAAAATCTAAGAAAGTTCTAAACAAGAACAAATAAACAGATATAAGGGTAAAGGGGTGGGTTATGCAATGGGAAGGTGTTAGCACCCAAAATGTCTATAGTACTCGATAGGATCCCTTTGAAATATCTACACTTTTTGGTTTGAAAATGGTTTGCTTGTAAAAGATTAGGGAGGTGAGAAAAGAAGTATTTTTTTTTTATAATTTTTGTGTTTGACAAGATTTCTCGAGTCTCGTGCCTACGTACCCACAAAGTGCAATGGAAGATCAAAACCTCGTAGGTCGTGGTAAAAATAACAAAAATGGTGTGTTTTGATTCATTTTAAATGAAAAGACAAGTTGTCATTTTAAGGAGAATACTAGAACTAATCATCCACAAGTATGAGAAATTAACATTTGCATCATCTTAAGATGGAAGATTTTTGCTTGGATAAAAATCAACAAGTCTATCACTCAACATCTTTAATACTATGAGGATAGGAGAATCACATCTCAACTATAAAAATGACCCATGTCTAAACTTTATGAAAAGTTTAAAAGAAAAAGTGCACAAAGGCACAAAATGATTGAATGATTTTTTTGCATTTTTAAGTCTTTTGGAAAATTATTCAAGTATGCTTAAAGTGTCTTAGCATTTATTAAAGAAGAGGTTTTGAAAATCACTTGACAAGAGTCAAGGTTTATGATGAAAGAGGTTCTAGTTTTAAAGAAGAAGATTTTGAAAAAGGGGTAAAATTTTGAAAATTTAAGAAGGGGAGGAGATGAAGTGACTATCCTACTGCATAAAATAAAAGATAAGAACAAAGAAAGATCTGACCAAGGAATAAACGAGCTTCATGACATAAGTCAATCAAGAATTCCCTCCTTTGAATTTAAGTCTCAATCAAGTCAATCAAGCCTCAGATGAGATCATAATAACCAAGATGAATCTTCAAGAATAACTCAAACCAAAGGTACCAGATGAATCCAAGTAATTCTTAAGATATACTTCCAAGCAAAAGGTCAAGGTCTTAGTTCTAAGTCCAAACTCCACATCAATGCATAGGATAGTAACATCAAGTTCACAAAGTAACCAAATCTTTTAAAAAGGTTTAATATTTATTAATGTCTTAGAAGGAAGAAAGTCCAAATGGACAAAAAAAAAAAGCGTAAACATAAACAAAAGTACAGGGGGACAAAGACAAAATCAATATGATAATATGATATGAAATGCTAAAATAAAAACATAAAGGTAAATGGCAATAAGTAAAGAGCATAAAATAAATTACAAGTAAAGTGAAGCAATAAAACAAAAGTTACTGAGTTAATAATTAGAGAAGATAGGTCAATTTATCATTTTTATGGAGAACACTCAACTAAACATCCACAAGCATGAAAACATGGTCTCATACGTTATCAAGAGAAGGGCTCCAACTTGGATAAAATCAACAAGTATGCCACTAGCTCTCTTTGATAACAAAATATGCAATCTATTTCACACAATACCATGAAGACTAGGAGACTGACAATCTCTTTTACAAAAATA
Source organism: Lathyrus tuberosus (assembly GCA_022829125.1). Classification (NCBI taxonomy): domain Eukaryota; kingdom Viridiplantae; phylum Streptophyta; class Magnoliopsida; order Fabales; family Fabaceae; genus Lathyrus; species Lathyrus tuberosus. Next base: position 1,027,546 of record JALAZF010000441.1, read on the forward strand.
ATTTAGTTTCCGATTCGGGACAAATTTAGCTCTAAGTTAAGCAATCGTAATTGGACTTATATAGAAGTCACAACTATCTGAGGTCGGTCAATAACAATTTATGTGCTAATACAAGTTAGAGAAATGACATATAATTCATTCTACTAAGGTGTGAATGGCGAAGACGTTTGGACATTCAAGGTAAAAGAGGATTAAATATCAGAATACCTAAAATTTTGATTGTGGTTGTGAATGGTAGCTGTTTGCTTCATCCATCTTCTTTTGCTAAGTAATCTTACTTAGAAAAGGGTAAAACTTCTCCTCGGTCCTGATCTTCAGCCACGGAACTGGTCTCAGTTTCTTTTGAAATAAACTTCCCCTTGATCCTGGTCTTCAGCCACATAACTGGTCTCAGTTTCTTTTGAAATAAACTTCCCCTCGATCCTGGTCTTCAGCCACGGAACTGGTCTCAGTTTCTACTTGTAGAGTCCTTCTCTTGACAAGGAATGTTATCTGTGGCGGTCTTCATCTAACTTCTCGCCGAGGGTTACTAGGGAGACGCCATTTGATGGAAAAATATTTGATGTCAGACTTGCTGTGGGAGATCCATTTGTCTGAACTGTAGAGGTGTGCATACTTCTCTCGTAGGAGATACCATTTGTCGACCTACTGGGGAAAAACAAGTCTCTTGAGATACTGCTTTTTTCTTGGTGATAAATATTTCTTTGGAGGATGTGACGTCCAAGATTCTTTTGTTGATAAGCTTCCGCTGGGGATTTTCTTTAATCCGGGAAAGCAAAATTTCATCTTTGATGATGAAGGATGAATTCTCAAAGGTGTATATCCTAATGCCTTTTCATCTTTCAGAGGTTCAAGTTATTAAAGTGGTCAAGGACCTATTTCAATCCAGGAATAAACTGGAGAGAGATTGTTTAGATGATACATTTCCTGACGAGGAAATAACTTAAACTAGGATTTTATCCTATCTGTCGTAGAAAGGAAAACTAACAACTCTAATGGAGAGAGAATATTTATCACTTGGGGATAAACGTGACCAAAGTGATTGAAATATGATATGCAATATGAATATAAATCAATTATGCGTGATGTATGTATGAAATGCTTATACAGACAAAACAGACACGACATACTGACTGGTGATAGACACAACTGGATACTCGGCCACTGTGGGGGGAATAAAAAGTATCACTGGTTTGTCGAGGGAACAAAGCCCTATTGTTGAACTTCAAATACTCTTGGGGTAGTAAGGAGATGCAACTCCTGAGGAGCGAAAACTTTATACCGATGTTTTCTGAAAGTAACAGCCTGTTGGAGAAAGGAATTCCTGTTTCTCTCTTTATTCCTGTGGATAGAGACCCTACTGGGGATGACATATGGGATGCTCCACCCAAAGTAATTGATCCTATATTCGGGATATGATGATCATAAGGAATATTTTGATTATGCATTTTGAAGTTTGATCATTTTCGGAGAAGCTGTCGACATTCTTTCTCGTGTTCATTAATCAACAGGAAATTGTCGTCTTTATTTTAAAAGCGGAAGTAAATTTGAAAAAGTAAAATTCATTTTATTTCAAGAATGTTAATCAAATAAACATGTCATTTTTGCAAAGCAGAATAAATGAGAATTGCAAACAAAAGGCACTAGGGCTCAAGTTTTACTGATAGAATGGTAATCAGCCAAACGCGTGATCCCATGGAGCATTACAAAGCTTTGAAAATGGTAATTTAAAGGAAAAGGGCTACATTGAAACATAACGACCACTATCTATCCACCAATTTTGAATTCTGAGTATTTTTAAGCTTCTGTCGAAGATGACTTTGATTGAGAATTTATTGACGAATGACGTTACCCGCAGAGGAGCCAATCTTGTTGGATGTAGTTACTTGCCATGAATCCCTAACTTTTGCCTAGATTTCCCTTTCGGGTTTTCAATCCATCGGGATGATTATTGCTTATGTCTCTAATTTTTGTATGGACCGCCCTTTCGGGTTTTCAATCCAACAAGACATTTTTTTTCTTTTTTTTTTCTTATTTAGGCGAAGTATTTCTTGACAGCATCAATATTTGTGGGATAAGTAAACTCCTCTCCAACCATGGTTGCGAGTCTCAAGGCATCGCCTGAAAAGGCTTTCTTGACAACATAAGGGCCATCATAATTCGGAGTCCATTTTCCCCGGAGATCAGTGAGAAATGATTGTATCTTCTTGAGCACAAGGTCTCCTTCTCTAAAGACACGGGGTCAGACCTTTTTGTCGAACACTTTCTTCATTCTCTGTTGATTTAACTGACCATGGCATAAAGCCATCATCTCTTTTCTTCGATGAGGTTCAGTTCATCGTATCTGCTTTGACACCATTTAGCTTCTGTTAGCTTGGCTTCCATCAATACTCTCATTGACGGGATTTCTACTTCTATGGGGGAGCACTGCTTCCATGCCATACACTATAGAGAAAGGGGTTGCCCCTGTTGAAGTGCGGACTGATGTACGATAACCGTGAAGAGCAAAGGATAGCATCTCGTGCCAATCTTTATAGGTTACAACCATCTTCTGAATTATTTTCTTGATATTTTTGTTAGTTACTTCTACCGCTCCATTCATTTTAGGTCGGTAGGGAGACGAGTTATGGTGTTCAATTTTGAACTCAGTGCACAACTATTTCATCATCTTGTTATTTTGGTTTGATCTATTATCAGTAATGTTCTGACTCGAAACACCATAACGACAGATGAGATTGTTCTTGATAAATCGGACCACCACTTGTTGGGTCACATTGGTGTATGGGACTGCTTCGACCCACTTGGTGAAGTAATCAATGGCTACTAGGATGAACTGATGTCCGTTTGTGGCTTTGGGTTCAATCATGCCAATCATGTCGATTCCCCACATAGAAAAGGCCATGGAGAAGAAAGAACTTTGAGATGCGTTGGCGACCCATGTATTTTGTCGGCGTATATCTAACACTTGTGACACTTCCTCATGTACTTGTAACAATCAGATTCCATCGTCAGGCAATAACATCCTGCTCTCAAAATTTTTATTGTCATTGTGTGTCCATTGGCATGAGTGCCAAATGAGTCTTCATGAATCTCTTTCATTAACATGTTCGCTTTGTGTCTATCCACACATCTAAGCAAAACCATGTCGAAGTTTCTCTTGTAGAGTATATTATTGTTTAGGAAGAAGTTATCTGCTAGTCTTCTGAGAGTCTTCCTATCTTTTCTCAATCCCCTAGGCGGGTATTCTTGTCTTTGAAGGAAACATTTGATATCGTGATACCATGGTTTGTCATCTATGACTACTTCAACTGCAAAATGTAAGCAGGCATGTCAAGGCGCATTATGTCAATCTTGGGTATGTCATTCCAATGATTTACAGTAATCATGGAAGAGAGAGTAACTAGTGCATCTGCCATGTGGTCTTCTTCACGAGGAATATGATGGAACTCAATCTTGTTGAAGAAGGGTAACAACCTTCTCGTGTAGTCTTTGTAAGGAATCAATTCTGGTTGGTATGTGTTCCACTCTCCTTTGATCTGATTTATAACCAGGGCTGAGTCTCCATACACATCCATGTTTTTTATCCTTAAGTCGATAGCTTCTTCGAGACCCATGATACAAGCTTCGTAATCGACCTCATTGTTTGTACATTTGAATGCCAATATGGTAGTGAAAGGAATATGGGTACCCTGAGGGGTAACGATGATTTCCCCAATTCCATTTCCATAAGCGTTGACAGCTCCGTCGAATATTAATCCCCATTGGGAACCTGGCTATGGCCCTTCGCTTGGTAGCGGTTCATCGCAATCTTTCATTTTTAGGTACATGACATCCTCGTCTGGGAAGTAAAATTTGACTGATTCCTAATCTTCAATTGGTTAATAAGCCAAATGATCGGCTAAAATACTTCTTTTGACGGCTTTTTGAGCATGGTACTCGATGTCGTATTTCGATAACAACATCTGCCAACGGGCAATCACTACGCCATAAAACACCTCTAGTAGTGCTTTTTTGGCCTTTAGCAGTGCTTCCTAAAGTAGCGCTGCTGTAGGTAAAGGCAGGGCTTTTTTAATTTCAAAAGCGCTGCCTTAGGTACCCTTTAGGCAACGCTTTTTCACTAAAGGCGCTTTCTTTTGTCCCCCTTTAGGCAGCGCTTTTAAAAGCGCTGCCTATTGTATCTTTCCTTTCTACCTTTGGCAGCGCTTTTTCAAATTAAATTGTTTTCTTCTGTCCCCCTTTAGGCAGTGCTTTTAAAAGCGTTGCCTAATGTGTCTTCTCTTTCTACCTTTTGCAGCGCTTTTTCAATAAAAGAGCTTTCTTTTACCCCCTTTAGGCAGCGCTTTTAAAAGCGATGTCTAATGTGCCTTTTCTTACTTCTTTAGGCAGCGCTTTTTGTAGAAAGCGCTTTCTTTTGTACACGTAAAAAGCACTTTTTAAAATCACTTTTTTAAAAATCATTTTTTTGGAAGCGTTTTTTGGTATAAGTACTGCCTATTGTCCTTTTTTTAGGAAGCGTTTTTCACAAACCATTTTAACTCAAATCTTTATCAAAACTTATCACAAACCTGTAATTCACCATTATAACTCAAATTTGTATCAAAACATATCATAAACCTGTAATTCAACATTATAATTCAACACATATGTAGGCCTTATATTTTAACACATAGGCCTTATATTTCAACACAAGCCTTTATTTCAACGCATAGGCCTTATATACCATTATAATTCAACATATATACACCGCTATAATTCAACACATAAACCTTATAATAACCATTATATATACCAATAAAACATCCATAATTCTAATAACAACTTATCCACTTCCAAACCTTCTAAAGATTCCAAAACTATACAACAACTTCTAAAACTTTACAACAACGTATACAAAAACTTCAATAAACTATACAACAACTTCAATTCCAAAACAATACAACAACTTCCATAAACTACACACAAAAGACAATATATCTTATATGATCCTCATCTCAATAATGTATTGACACCATTCCTCCTTAATTTCTTCCAATTTATCTTTTGAGTAAGTAGCACACTTGAATTCATCAAAGTACTACATAATATAACATAATATGCATGATTTAGTTAAAATTAATTAATTATATGAAATATCCGATAAATATTAAAATAAATCTTAAGTTATAAATCCATACCATGTTTGGAATATCTATTTGTTCCAAATGAATGGTTTCTTTCATAAACCTCAAAACGAAATAACCGCAATCTATACCATTACGCTGACGAGGACACTACACATAGAAAAAAAATACGAATATATATCAAGATATATAGTTTATCAAATAGCATCACTATTGTAGGAAAGAACACAATTTAGTTATTGTGCTTCTTACTTTTTTTGGCAAAATAGGACGTATACCTATTGGTAGAAAATGTTCCATTATAACATGGCATTCATGTGTCTTTAAACTCTTTAACTTGAGGTCTTTCATAGACACATATCTTCTGATATCTGAAGAGTATCCTTCTGGAACTTTAACATCACTTAGAAACTTACACAATATCTTTTTCTCCTTTCTAGATAGAGTATAAGCATCAGGTGGTAGATATGTTCGTTTTCCTTTCTTCAAGGGTCCTAATTCATTTCTTATTCCCATCGCTATCAAGTCTTTTCTTGCTTTAAGGTCATCCTTAGACTTTCCTTGTATATTGAGTAACGTACCAATAACACTTTCAAATACATTTTTTTTAATATGCATAACATCAAGAAAATGTCTTACATACAATGACTTCCAATATGGCAATTCAAAAAAAATAGACCCCTTCTTCCACCCACTTTTGACAAGCGTATGTGCAAAAGACTTGCCAAACTGAGTACTCACATCTTTCACCTTTTCAAAAATTTGGTCACCTGTCAATGTAGGTGGAGCTCTACCTTGTTCTGGATTTCCATTGAATGCTTTTCTCCACCCACGATAGTGATGATTAGAATTTAAGAATCTATGATGACCGAGAAAGACATTCTTCTGACAAAATTCCAATCGCGTCCAATATGTGTTTTCTTCACAAATAGGACATGCACATTGACCTTTAATGCTATACCCTGATAGATTTCCGTATGCTGGAAAATCATTAGTTGTGCGAAACAACATCGCCCTCAAATTGAAACTTTCTTTCCTATATCCATTATAAACCTCTACACCATTCTCCCACAAAATCTTTAAGTTTTCGATTAAAGGTGTCAAGTATACGTCTATGTCATTCCCTGGTTGTTTAGGACCAGAAATTAACATAGATCACATCATGTACTTACGTTTCATACATAGCCATAGAGGTAGGTTATAAATCATGTGGTATGTGAGATACTTTGAAGACCATGTGGGTTCATTCCATCAGTAGATAATGCCAAGCGAAGGTTTCTTGCTTCTTCTCCAAAATTAGGATAATCATTATCAATTTTCATCCACTGTGGTGAATCTGCCTGATGTCGAAACTTTCCATCTATAAGTCTTTCATCTGCATGCCAACTCAAGTATTTTGCATTAGTTTCACTACGAAACATGCATCTAAATCTCGGAATAATAGGAAAATACCATAAGACTTTTGCTGAAGACAATTTTTTCTTAAATCGAGAGACTCCGTATTTAGGGAACTCATTTAACGATGCATATTCATTTCAAAACAAAATTCAATCATTTGGACAAGCATATATCTTATCATAGCTCATGCCAGTAGAGCACAACATTTTTTTGGCCTCATAGGTTCGATTGGGAAGAACATTATCCTCTGGAAGTATGTCTTTCATAAGGGCTAATAACTCTGTGAAACGTTTATCTGACCATCCATTACCCTCCTTTAAGTTGTATAACTTTATTACCGCAGACAATCTTGTGACTTTATTGCAACCTTTATACAACGGTTTCTCTGCATCGCTTACCAACCTCTTAAACATTTTTGGACAATCCTGAAGATCTTCTTCAAGTGCTTCTGCAATCTTTTCGACTCGATCACAATCGTATGTATCTATGCCATTGTCGTTTGAAGCATATTTCATATTATCCACCTGTTCAACATTCTCGTAACTTATCTCACCGTCTAATATCTAACATGTATAACTTCGATCAATTCCATGCCTCATTAAATGTGATTCCAACTGGACTGCGTCAATCCGACGCCCATAACAGCAACCTAAGCAATGACATGTGATTCGACAGGGGTCTTTGGCGTGTTCAACAGCAAACTTAACGAATTCTGATACCCCATTCTCGTACTCTTTTGACAATCAATTGCAAGACATTCATTTTTTATCCATGGTTTTAATAAGTAAGCTAAACAAAAACAAGATATATCGGAGAAACAAGTCAAAGTCTGAAGAATCAAATTTAGTAAACATCATCACTTCCTTCAATTAAGCAACATGGCATCGACACACAAATTCAATCACATTAATTCAAGTAGCATGGTATACTTTGATTCATCACAAATGACACATCAACACTTAATGTTTCAACTCAAGTAAGTAAAAAAAAACAACTTCAACACTTAAGTTCAATTAACTTCAAAGTTCTATCCAACAAAGAATCATCAATTCAAATTCAATTAACAATTAACTTCAATCATTATTTATCATTTTCAATCAACTCTCAAAATAACAATTAATTCCATTATCATTTTCAATCAACTCTCAAAATAAATTCAATCACTAGTTCAATTAACAATTAATTTCATTATAATTTTCAATCTACTCTCAAAATAAATTCACCACAAATATCACTATTTATCATCTTCAACCTTACTATGAACATTATCAACAAGCATTCACCAAGCTACATAACCTTTTTCTGAAATCTATAACAACGGTACACAAATGAAGCTCACAATGGTTTTTTTAACCAAATCCTTACATCACTAAGTCAAATTGGATTCAATAGTAGTGCATCACATTCTAATTTCAATCATGATTTCATAAGCTAACTCCTTCTATAACTATTAACAACAATTAACAATCATTGACAGTTAGCAAGAATCACACATTAGCATAACCAATCCAACAATTCACTCTCCTAACAATATCTATTCAAATAGTATAACCAGTTCATATACTTAACCAATTTCCAACTCCATTCTCATTAACAATTCAAACACACCACATTAACTTGGTTAGCATTACATTTAGAAACTCATGTCCTAACTCATGCACACTTATCCAATGCAACTAATCCACAAATTAGCATAACTTATTTTCAACAGAACTGATAAACAAAAGCATGAAATTAACATTGCAAACGAAAACATACCTCAAACGAAGTTATGATGAAGGGAGTTACGGTGGAGGGCGGAGGGAGTGACGAAGACACGAACGGAGGGAGTTTCGTCGCTGTGAGAGTGCTTCGGAGAAGAGGAAACAGTCACGAACAGAGGGAGTTGCGCAGAGGGAGAGGGAGATACAGTGGAGAGAGTATGAAAGTGCACGTTAGGGCTACGAAGAAGAGAAACAACAGTATTGAAAATTAGAGGGAGAGTATCTATTTTATTATTTATATTTTAAAAGCGCTTTCTTATGTGATACATTTAGCAGCGCTTTTGAATTAAAAGTGCTTTCTTTTCCTAGGCATATAGCAGTGCTTTATAAAAGCGCTTTCTAATGTGTGGTATAGGAATGGCCTTTAGCAGCGCTTTCCAAAAGTGCTGGCTAAAGTATGGTCTACGAAAGGCCTTTAGCAGCGCTTTTTAAAAGCGCTATCTAATGTTAGCCTTTAGCAGCGCTTTCCAGAAAGCGCTTTTCTAAAGTGTAACCTACAACGGGCCCTTAGTAGCGCTTTTCAAAAGTGTTTTCTAAAGTCCCCCTATAGCAGCGCTTTTTTCCTTTTTTTTTGTTTTTATTAAAACATATAACAACGCTTTTGGGAAAAAGCGTTGTCTATGTAGTGCTGCCAAAAAACAATTTTGACGTAGTGAATCATTCCTGTGAGAGCATACTTTTCAAAGACGTACTTAATTGGATCCATTTTAGAGATTAACCAAGTAGTGTGACAAATCATGTACTGGAAAAGACGCTTACCTGCCAAAGCAAGAGTGCAGCAAATTTTCACGAGCATAGTGTATCGAGTTTCACAGTCCGTGAATTTCTTGCTTAAGTAATAAATGAGAGACTCTTTTCTTTTCATCTCGTCTTGTTGGCCAAGCACACAGCTCATGGAGTCTTCCAGGACTGTTAAGTATATGATCACTGGTCTTCTTTCCACTGGAGAAGACAAAATCGGCGGATTAAGCAGATATTCTTTGATGTTGTCGAAAGCCTTTTGGTAGTCTTCTATCCATATACAGCTTTGGTTCTTTCTGAGTAGCTTGAAGATTTGATTGCATGTCGCGGTCATGAGGGATATGAATCATGATATGTAATTCAAATGTCCCAAAAATCCTCTTACTTGCTTTTTAGTCTTTGGAGAAGGCATCTCTTGAATGGGCTTGACTTTGTCGGGATCAACCTCGATTCCCTTCTGGCTTACGATGAATCCCAAGAGCTTTCTTGAGCATACAACGAAGGTACATTGATTGGGATTTAAGCAGAGTTTGTATTTTCTCAGACGCTCAAATAGTTTTGACAAATTCTCCATGTGTTCTTCTTCTGTTTTAGATTTAGAAATCATGTCATCGACGTACACTTCAATTTCTTTGTTCATCATTTCGTGAAACAGAGTTGTCATAACCCTTTGGTAAGTTGCTCCTGTGTTCTTTAGACCGAACGACATTACTTTGTAACAAAAGGTGCCCCAAGGGGTGATGAATGAAGTTTTCTCTATGTCTTCTGGTGCTATTTTGATTTGATTATAGCCCGAGAATCCATCCATGAAGGAGAATACTTTGAATTTTGTTGTGCTTTCAACCAGCATGTCAATGTGTGGTAGGGGAAAGTCATCTTTCAGACTTGCTTTGTTTAAATCCCTGTAGTCTACACACATTCTAACTTTTCCATCTTTCTTAGGAACTGAAACTATGTTGGCCAGCCATTGAGGATATTCTGAGGTGGCAAGGAAACCTGTGTCACCTTGTTTCTTCACTTCCTCCTTAATTTTGATGGCCATATCAAGGTGAGTCCTTCTCAATTTTTGTTTGACTGGCGGACATTCTGGTTTCAATGGTAAGTGATGTTCCACGATGTTGGTATCCAACATGGCATGTCTTGGTAGGACCAAGCAAACACATTTGGAAACTCTTTGAGCAGTTCTATCAAGTTTTCCTTGACAGCTGGACTAAGCAGTGCTCCAATTTTAATTTCTTTTTTCTCTTCTTCTGAACCCAAATTGACCATTTCCAACGGTTCTTTGTAAGGTTGAATTGACCTTTCCTCCTGTATGAGTAGTCGAGAGATCTCTTCTAGAATTTCTTCGTCCTCTTCTTCTTTGGCTTCAAATACCGGGAACTCAAAGTTGGGAGAAGGAATTGGATTGTATGTTTCAATGGGGTTAAAAACAAGTAATCTGCATGACGTGATGATTCCTTTTTTAGAAAAGACATAGAGAATGCAAAAGTGTGTGCAGTGTATTTTTGGAAAACATTTGTTTTTATTTTGGGTTGTTTTTTAGGATTACCATTTTCTGAAAAAGTGAAGAGTGAAAATAGCAATAAATGCAGGAATTGATAATGACATTATTTATTCATGATTTGTTGATTCTTGAAACATAACCCTATAAAACAAAACTCTGTCGCTTTTGGCGAAGCGAATAGGGACATTTACAGAAAAGCAAGCCCTATAAAACCTCCATTTCACCTGGGCAAAGTGAAAGGTCAAAACAAAGATGCGGCAATTACTTTTATTTGTGAACGACATTCGGGACATCGACCATGACCTGATGGCGACAAACTCCTCTGTGGATCAAAAAGTCTGGTATCTTTCTTCTAGATTTGTCATCAGAAATAACATTGTTTTCGGGCAGAGCGGGATCATTGGAGTCATCTTCCCATGCATATTTATCATACGAGGACTCTTCTATTGCATCCTCAACAGTATTTTCATTTTCAAGAGGATCTCCCCATCCAGTTGGCTGGATGTCCTTGTATCTGATGCGAGAGCTTTCGGGAGCAGTGTACTTGACTAGAAAGTCGTACTTGCCGCTCGGCTGTCCCAAGGTATCCCAAGTTTCCGTGGGAATGGATGAGTTATCTTCTTCAATGACGTTGATCTTAGGAAATGCATAGTTAATAAATTCTTGTCCTGCGATCCTTGCGAATTCATCAACGTGGCGTTTGACATCCTCAGAATTTTCTGGGTAAGGATTCCATGACTTTGGGAGAACAGGTGTATTCTTTTCAAGATTATTCAGCAGATATGCGTTATCCGGCTGACTCTTTTGCCCCGAGTTTTCCATGTAAGGTTTCCAAATGGGCAAATCATCCATAGGATCATACAAGTTGTTGTCAAAGTTATCCTTCATTGGAGTGTCTTCTTCCAATGAGTTTGGCAGAGCACGACATCCTTTAGGATCGCAATCTCCATAGATCATTCTGACGTCTGATCTTTGGATATACCTGGGCCTTTGCTTCGGAGAACAGAATGGCATGTACGTTTCTCCCTGAGATATATAACCCTCATCGTTAAACTAGGATTTCCACTCTTCATCTGTATCAGAAGAGTTGTTTTCCTCGATGGTGTGGACTTCTTGAGATATTGGGTGGAGGAAGCCTCCACTGCGGAAGAAATCCTGATTGGGATGAAAACTTTCATCCTTCTTTGTAGTCTGGGTAAATGTTGGAGAAAAACCAAGACCCTTTCTTGTCTTGTTATCGGCAGGAATTATAATTTGTCCCCATCCTTTTACATCACTACTTCCTATTACTTGGAGAGCGTCTTTATATGAGGAAATCGGCGTCCCTTTTTCAGGGTGATTCTCATTGCTCACCGAGAGTGCTTGAAACTGGGTTCCAATAACCGCCTATGGTTCTAAATATGAAAATGATGATAGGTTGCTCACAATCAAAGCTTGTTCTCCACACACCGTAACCAACTTGTCATTCTTGATAAACTTCAGCTTCTGGTGAAGTGTCAAAGTGACTCCCTCTGCCTCATGTATCCAAGGTCTTCCTAATAAATAGTTGTACGCTGCCCAGATTTCCATGACCTGGAAAGTGACTTGGAAAGTGTGGGGACCAATAGTTATGGGAAGGTCGACTTCGCTGATAACTGTTTTCCTGGATCCGTCAAAGGCTTTGACGATGATCTCAGTACCTCTCATTGGAGTACTTTGAAAAGATAGTCGTACTAAAGTTGATCTTGGCATGACATTCAAGTATGAACCTGTGTCTACCAGTACGCTGGCTAAAGAATCGTCCTGGCAATTGACAGTGATATTGAATGCCATATTATGATTCTTGCCTTCCTCTGGAAGTTCTTCATCACTGAAACCCAAATTATTGTAGGAAGTGATGATGCTAATAATGCTGTTAAACTGACCTACTGTCGCATCTGGTTCTACAAAGGCCTATTTTAAGACTTTCTGTAGAGCTTCTCTGTGAGCTTCTGAACTAAGCAGGAGAGATAACATGGATATCCAAGAAAGAGTTTGTAACAACTGATCCATAATGTTGTACTTGCTCTTCTGGATTAGCTTTAGCATTTCATTGTTATTCTTTATGGGTTCCGGGTTACTGGATTGACCAATTTGTTGATTAGGAACCTCAACTTGGGGTTCCTTTTCTTTTGCAAGTTCTCCAACTCCTCTATTGAAGATTCGACTGCTCTGGGTAAATCGACTGATATCAGCGATGTTTACAACGGATGGTAGTGGAATTTCTTTTCCATCTTCTATGGTAGTCGCATTGTACTTGTATGTAATAGCTTTTTCTGACTTGTACGGTACGAGTCCTGGCAAGTAGATAACCACAGGGGCTTTCTGGTTCTTTTGACCGTCATAAGCAACCTCAATTAGTTCCAGATTGGGACTGTTAGGTACCTTTCTACTGTCAAGATGGATTTTTGACTCATCAAGCAGAGGAATTATGGCGAGAACATCCTTGTTAATTCCATGACTGGCAGGTTCTCTTTTGTCAGAGACTGTGATAGTGTGTTTGTCTAGTAGTCCTTGGCCATTGTTTTGGTCAGGGAGGCAACCTTGCACCATGTTGATTGATTGAGAACTCAAACATGGTTGAGTTTTCCTTTGGTCCACCAGATGTTGGAGAGCTGCTCGTACGAGGTAGCATCCTTGGTTAATTTATAAACATACTCCACAGCGTTCATAATTATGAGGTGGTACTCGACCGTACCCACTTTGTATGCAGTGCATCCTTACTGTATCGTAATTTTTTGTGGTTTCGAATCACTATCACTTGGGTACTACAGTTTGATTCATTTTTTATCCTATTGAAGCTGATTAAGGAAGGAAAATAGATGTCTCCAATTACCCTGCTTGCAAACTGAGGTTAAACAGTCAAAATTGTTGATTTACAGATGCTATCAAAAATAGGGGGGTTCTTCCTTTGGGATTATTTCTCCTGAAAATAGTGTATGGGAGTATGGGCAGGATGTTTAGGATTGAGGCTTTTCAATTGATGTGTGAAGGTACAGGATTTTGGTCTTTTATTAGTGTGCTCACTAAGATTTTTCTTTCAATCTTATGCCTACGTATTCCCGTTTACTGAAACAACGAAATCAGAGCGATCGTAGTTCCTCCTATTCTATGGGAGGAAATGGTGTTTTGGTGTCTTGTTCAAAGCCCAAGACGTGAAGCTAAAAAGTGATTTATATCTTGTTTGAAGCCCAAGATGTGAAACTGAAGGGTCTATTTGTATCTTGTTTAAAGCCCAAGATAGGAAGCTAAAGTTTGTTGGTCTTTAGAGAGAATTTGTCATCTCTAAAGAGGGTATGTTTGTCACAACTGTTGGGTGACTGGTTATAAAGGAGGATTACTTTAACCGGTATATGCGAATCCAGCAATGCCATAATTTCCTTTATAGGGGATTTAACCCGAAGGAGAAGACTTTAACTCAGTGTAGAGCAATGTCATCTTTCCTTAGGAATTTCTCATGCTAAAAGAGGGACAGTGGCATGGATTTAAATAATCCAGAGGCTTGCCGCTTACAGCAATTAGATGAAGGAGTTGTTGATGTTTGTATACTGTAAACGAGGCACAACTTTGATGCTAAAAGGTTGATTGGATCAACCGGGGTTTTTCTTATACAAAGCCTAAGAGGAAGCTGTTGGCCCAACAAGAGGGTGTTTTTGTGTGTCTCGTATGAAGCCCGAGAGAGAGGATAAAGGGGTTGACTCAACAAGAGAGTGCTTTTATGGTATCTCGTACGAAGCCCGAGATGGAGTCTGAAAGAGTGTGACTCAACAAGAGAATCTTTTTGTATCTCGTATAAAGCCCGAGATGGAGGCTAAAAGTTGTTTGTGACCCAACAAGAAAGTCTTTTGTATCTCGTACGAAGCCCGAGATGGAGGCTAAAATTGTGATCGACCCAACAAGAGAGCCTTTTTGTATCTCGTACGAAGCCCGAGATGGAGGCTAAAAGGTTACTGTTTCAGTTGAGAGGCCAGTATGCTGGTTCAAAGAGAAAATCAGTTTTTATATGAGTCATGTTGTGCTCATAGATTTGATCAGAGGATCGGGATTATTTCCTATTCTTTAAGGAAACGAGGAGTCCAAAGGAGCTTTAGACTGTCCAAGTCTACGAGTTCCATCTTTTGTACTATGCTTAAGAAACATTAGTAACAGGATCTAGACTCTTTGAAAGACTGTTCTATTAAGATGACTAATTTCTGTTCCTATACCTCTAGGAGGTCGTCGGGAAAATTTGTACGAAGCCCAAGAGGAGGCTGGAAACTTTTAAGAAGCCGAGGGACAATTTGTACGAAGCCCAAGAGGAGGCTATCATTCCCGGAGGAAGAAATCATTTATACGAAGCCTAAGAGGAGGCTGTGGATACTTCTAAGAAGCCGACGGGTCCTTGTACAACGCCCAAGAGGAGGCGGGGATGCTTTTAGGAAGCCTGTGGGTCCTTGTACTAAGCCCAAGAGGAGGCGGATGAACAGTTCCATAAGGGATTTCACATGGAACAATGGCCTTCTGTATAATGAACTGTTCAAAAGGGGGAGATTTCCTAGATCTAGTTGTCTAAAATCGATGTAAGGTTCTGTATAATTCTAGACATATTTGCTGGGGAAACTCTAAATATCTATACTATTATTACACAGTTGATATGAGTTTATGAAAGGAGACTTACAGTGAAACAGCCCCACAATACAGTTATATACATATGAAAGCGGTAAATGAGAGCGAGTAAACACTTACTCGGTTGTAGAGCTTTCATGCTGTATTGTTAGTTGTCCAACAAAGAAAGATTAAAAACAACAGTATATTTCAAAATCAAAGGAGAAAGTGCTTTGACAAGAGAGATTGGGGCTTATAGCTCAAGGAGAGGCCCAGGGTTTTACCAGTGGTTGCACTGTCATTTTGTACAGGGACTTATACAAGTGACTGAGACCCAAGAAAGGTTTTTTGTACAAAGGGGATGGGTCTTACACTCTCTCAAGAGGCCCAAAGAGTTTTAAAGAAAAGAAATGGGTCTTACTACTCGAGGGTAGGCTCAGATGACTTTTGTGTTTGAAATGGCGATCGCGCCGAGGTTTTGAAAACACTGTGGGTCTTATACAACGACTGAGGCCCAAAATTTTTTTGGTTTCAAAAAGGGATTGGGTCTTACACTCTATTAGAGGCCCAAAAGTTTTGAATGAGTCTTATAGCTCGAGGAGAGGCCCAAATGGTTTGTTTTCGAATCGGGCGATCATTGCATCGAGCTTTTTGAAATACAACGGGACTTATACAATAAGTGAGGCCCGAGAAAGTTTGTATTTACAAAGGGTTGGGTCTTACACTCTATTAGAGGCCCAAAGAGTTTTGAAAATGATTTATGAGTGTTGAAATAATCAAAAACCCTAATTTGTTTTCAAAAATGTATTTTAATTGAATAAAAAATTCAATTAAAATGATCAAAATTATTTAACATGTGGAAAACAAATTGTGATCTTGGATTAATGTTTCATAAATCAAGTTTTGACCAACAAAATGATTAGAAACCATTAAAATTTTCAAAATCAAGAAGGAAAAAAGATTTTAAATGTCAAAAACAATTAAAATATTAATTCTTTGCAAAAATATCAATTATATGAAATAAATAATATTTTTGGGATTTTTTGGGAAAATAAAATATTTTAACATTTTTGTGAATTATTAAAAAAAGAATCAACTCAAAATCATTAAAACTCATAGAGAAATTAATTTTTGAATCAATTAAATAAAATCATAAAATTCAAATATTTGAATTTTCAAAAAAAGGCGCCAAGAACACCCAAGAACACGCGCGTGTTCTGAGTTTTGCCCAGATTTGCATTTTCTCTCCAATCTCACTGAATACTTGATGGGATCATGCAAAACACATATCAATCTGTCCGTCTCAACCTCACGATCATGTCAATGGTCTTTAATTTCATTTATTTTTAACATGGAATAAGAAATCAAGACAAAACCTCAAGAACCCTAAAATTTGCATGAAGGCTGAGAATTTTGATACACGATTCAAACAAAGCAATTAATTGAGGGGAAACATTCTATGCATGATTATGAACATTTGGCAAAAGTATTGTGCGAGGAAATATGCATAGATTAAGAGATGACCAAGTTTAGGCTTACTTGAAGGTCGTGACAACAAGTGCAGTGTGATTTTTGAGTTGGAGGTGTTACAGATGAGTTGTGATGATCTGAACAGCTTCCCTACACCTTATGGAGTGTGTTTGAATGCTTGGACTTGATTGAAAATGGCTGGATCACTTCATGGCATCTCAGCTGCAACTTGGTTAAAACCTTGAGCAACTGGCTGGTGATTATGAGAAATCAGTGTTCCAGATGTTGTTTAAGTGTTTGGATCACTCCTATATGATGTTTATGAGGTGTGTGTGTGATTGGTTTGATGGGAAAAGCTCTCAAACTCAAAACCCGATAGTGACTTGCCTTAGAAGGCAAAATTGGAGTGAAAGAAGAGATTTTGAGGAAAGCATCTGTTTGATGGCTTTGGTGTACTCAACCTGATCAAAATTGAGCTCTATTTATAGTAGAGCAAGTTTGTTTTGCAAGGAATAGTGAATGGCAACTGCTGCATAGGTTTGGCCAATGTTGGCAAATAGAAATCCAAGTCTCCTATAGCCATTGACTAGAGGTTAGAGCATAGAGCTTTGATCCCCTTGGTCTTGGATAAGTCTTGACTAAATTCAGTTGCAAATAGCTCAGTCCATGCCACCTTGGTGTATGCATTGAATGCTCAAATCCAAAATTGGAGTCTTGTCCCTCTTTTAGGCAATTCTAGGTCTAGCATGCTATTTTTAGTTCCAAAGACTTGGGAGGCTTGGGATCAGAGTTGGTTCCTCCTTGGTCCCCCCTTGAGGTGTTCAGATGGATAGAGTTGCTTGCCTTTTGCCAAATTTGGGCAAATCGAGCAAAACTCCAAAATCTGCCTTGCCTTGGCAGTTTTCAGCAAGACAACTTGCCAATGTCATATCTCATGACTTAAGTTGAGTTTGGTGATGTTCTTGGCCATTTTGGAAAGCCCTCACATGATACAACAACTGTTTGATCACATTTGGTTTTAATACCTTTTGGATCCAAGTGAAAAATCCCCCTACATTTGGAAAAAAGTGAAGGCAGATCCTGACTTAGTGAAAATTTCACAAAGTGTTGGAAAAAAGTGGCATCTTCACTTTTCTTGATTTTGATTTTTCCATAACTCAAAATCCATGAGGAATTTGGAAAGAGGTCATTTTTTAACTTTTGTAGAGGGCCATGAGATCTACAAATCAAGCTTTGGATGGGAAAAAATGGCTTTGTGGTTTAGGAGTTATGATCCTCCAAAGTTGGTACCCTTGCCACTTTATTCATAACTTAGAAAATTTTCTAAGTTTTTATGGTTACCCCTTTTACAAGTTATCCCACTTTCCTTGATTTTTCTTGATGAATGATGATCCAAATCATACATTAACATCATTTTAGGGTTAAAAATCCATTTTATGAAAAAATCTCAAAAAGTCAAAGTTAACTTTTGTGCACAGTTGACTTTTTATCCGATGAATTCCAAACTGTGCAATCCTTTGGGAAATCATGTCCTTGACCTAAATCAAACTTGATGGACATGTTTCATAGGTGTCATAGGGTGTATTTAATCATGTCCTAGGGTTTGGGAGCATGTCTGGGTCAAAAGTTAAAGGTACAGTTGACTTTTCCCGCGAAACCCTAGTTGTGGTACTGATGAAATTGAGACCTTTAGCTCAAGCTTCTTGGATCAATCCATTGTTGCAAATGGATAAATATGGTTTATTAGAGACCCTCAAATCCTCTCTTGAGGTCTTGGCTCATGATTTGTCCCAAAAGTCAACTTAGGGGTGAATTAGGTCAAGAAACCCTAATTCCTGATTTTTGATGCATGCATCCCCTGAGGTTAAATTGACTTGATGATTGGGGTTATGAGGTTCCATGGAGAATATTAGGATATGCTTTGAAGTATTGGCTCATGCCCAGAGAAAATTTCCATCTAGAGGCCCTGGTCGACCAAAACCCTAATTTGGTGACACTGGCGATTTTGAGGCTTAATCCACCTAGAAGGGAGCAGCCTTGTGCTTAATCCTTATAGTAGGGGTCCTCTTGATCCATTGTAGATGCTTGGGAGGTTAGACAAGTTGAAGATCATGTCATTTCTTTATTGATCCTTTGTCTAAAGCTCAGAGAGGGCTTGAAACCCTAATTCTTTGTTGTAGTGAATGCTTACCCATCTTTGGGGAGATTGATGAGGCATGAAAGTACATCCATATTGTGGTGATGATTTGCACAATGATGGGAAATCTTGGTGGTCAAAATTTGGGGTATGACAGATGCCCCTATTTAATCTTCTTGCCATATGATGTACCCCAATTTTGAGGTGCCGATGACTTTGTTGACGTTGACTTTCTGGGGAGAAGAACCAATGTGCTACCGAAAGTCTTTAGTTGAGAGGCTTTCTCTAGGGATTTTCCTTAATCCGGGAAAGCGAAGACATCATCTTCAATGGCGAAGAGTGACGTTCATTGAAGGTTTTCTTGCCTTTTAAGAGGTTCAAGTTATCAAAGTGGTCGAAGAACCAACTTTAGTTCAACAGCAAAGGGGAGAAGCGGTTGTTCAAACATGACGTTTACTGACAAGGAAATAACTGACAACTAGATTGACAAGAGGACGTTTATCACTAGGGGATAAGACTGACTAGAGTGATAGTGATGCAACATGAATATGACTATCAATCAATAATGCATGAGGCATGTATGTATATGCTGACAAAACTGATGAGACATACAGACTAGTGGATGAACACGACAGGATACTCGGCCACAATGGGAGATGAAAAGTATCACTGGTTCACGATAGTAATTCTGCCTTGCTTAGGAGAGATAGTCCACGCGGGGAACACTGTTGGTCGGGCTTAGGAGGTAAGTACTCGACCGAGGGTGTCAGATGAAACATGGTTTCTAACACAGTTGATCCTTCCTTCAGACGCACTAGTTGAGAAGGAGTACTTTGATCCTGCACTTTGAAGCTCGACTACTTCTAGAGTAGAGATCAATGTTCTTTCGATGTTCAACAGTCAAAAGAAAATTGCCATCTTTATTTTAAAAGCAGAAAAAGTTTTACAAGTAAATTCATTTTTGTTTTATTTCAAGAATCATTGATCATGTTAAAAACGCCGTTCTGTAAAGCTAAAACAACTGAGAATTATAAACAAAAGCACAAGGGCTCAAATTTTATTGATAGGATGGAAATCAGCCAAACGTGTGATTCCAAAGAGTATATACAAAGTTAGAAAATGGTAATTTACAGGGAAAAGGGCTAAGTTGAAACATAACGACCACTATCCTTCTACCAACTTTGAATTCCGGGCATCCTGAGCTTCCGTCGAAGATGACCTTGATTGAGATTTCTGACGGACGATGTAACTGCTGCTGAGAGATTTGCCCCTATTGAACATAGTTACTTGCCATTATCCCTAATTTTTGCCTGGATTGTACTTTGAGAATTCCAACCCACCGGGATGATTTTTTTTTATTTTGTCTCTAATTTTTGCCTGGACCACCCTTTCGGGTTTTCAATCCACCGAGAAGTTTTTTTTAGGCGAAGTATTTATTGACTACATCAACATTCGTGGGGTAGGAAAATTCTTCTCCGTCCATGGTTGCAAGTCTCAAGGCACCACCTGAGAAAGCTTTCTTGACCACGTAGGGGCCGTCATAATTCGGAGTCCATTTGCCCCGAGGATCAGTGAGGAATGATTGTATCTTCTTGAGCACGAGGTCTCCTTTTCTGAAGACGTGAGGTCAGACCTTTTTGTCAAATGCCTTCTTTATTCTTTGTTGATACAACTGACCATGGCATAGTGTCGTCATTCTCTTTTCTTCGATCAGGTTCAGTTCATCGTGTCGACTTTGACATCATTCAGACTCTGTTAACTTAGCTTCCATCAATACCCGGATTGATGGGATCTCTACTTCTATGGGGAGCACTGCTTCCATGCCATACACTAGAGAGAAAGGGGTTGGCCCTGTTGAAGTTCGGACAGATGTTCGATAACCGTGAAGAGCAAAAGGTAGCATCTCGTGCCAGTCTTTGTAGGTTACAACCATCTTTTGAACGATCTTCTTGATGTTCTTATTAGCCGCTTCTACCGCTCCGTTCATCTTGGGTCGGTAGGGAGATGAGTTATGGTGTTCAATCTTGAACTCAGCGCACAACTCTTTCATCATCTTATTGTTCAAGTTAGATCCATTGTCAGTAATGATCTGGCTCGGAACACCATAACGGAAAATGATATTGTTTTTGATAAATCGGACCACCACTTGTCGGGTTACATTGCGTATGACGCTGCTTCGACCCACTTGGTGAAATAGTCAATGGCTACCAGGATGAACCAATGTCCGTTTGAAGCCTTAGGCTCAATGATGCCAATCATGTCGATTCCCCATATGAAAAAAGGCCACGGGGAAGAGAGAACTTTGAGATGCGTTGGCAGTACATGGATTTTGTCTGAGTATATCTGACACTTATGACACCTCCTCATGTACTTGTAGCAGTCGGATTCCATGGTCAACCAGTAGTACCCTGTTCTTAGAATTTTTCTCGCCATTGTGTGTCCATTGGCATGAGTGCCAAAGGATCCTTCGTGAATTTCTTTCATCAACATGTCTGCTTCTGGTCTGTCTACGCATCGGAGCAAGACCTTTTCAAAGTTCCTCTTATAGAGGGTATCACCGCTCAGAAAGAAACTGCCAACCAGCCTTCTGAGGGTTTTTCTATCCTTTCTGAATGCCCCAGGAGGGTACTCTTGTTTCTGAAAGAAGCATTTGATATCATGATACCAAGGTTTGTCGTCTATGACCACTTCAATCGTAAAGATGTAAGCGGGCCGTTCAAGGCGCATAATGTTAATCTTAGGTATGTCATTCCATTGACCTACACTAATCATGGAAGAGAGTGTGGCTAAGGCATCGACCATGTGATTTTCCTCACGAGGGATATGATGAAACTCAATTCTGTTGAAGAAAGGTAACAACCTTCTTGCGTAGTCTTTGTAAGGAATCAATCCTGATTGGTATGTGTTCCAATCTCCTTTGATCTGATTGATGACCAGGGCTGAGTCGCCATATACATCCAAGTTTTTTATCCTTAAATCGATTGCTTCCTCGAGACCCATAATACAAGCTTCGTATTCAGCCTCGTTGTTTGTGCACCTAAACGTAAGTCTGGCAATGAAAGGAATGTGGGTACCCTGAGGGGTAATAATGATTGCCCCAATTCCATTTCCATAATGATTGACAGCTCCATCAAAGATAAGTCCCCATTGGGAACCTGGTTCTGGCCCTTCACTAGGTAGCGGTTCATCGGAGTCTTTCATTTTCAAATACATGACATCTTCGTCTGGGAAGTCAAACCCGATTGATTCTTGATCGTTAATCGGTTGATGAGACAAATGATCGGCTAAAATACTCCCCTTAATGGCTTTTTGAGCGTGGTACTCTATGTCATATTCTGATAGCAACATCTGCCAACGGGCAATCCTTCCCGTGAGAGCAGGTTTTTCAAATACATACTTGATCAGATCCATTTCGGAGACCAACCAAGTAGTGTGACGAATCATGTACTGGCGAAGATGCTTGGCTGCCCAAGCCAGAGCGCAGCAAGTTTTCTCAAGCATAGTGTACCGAGTCTCACAGTCGGTGAATTTCTTGCTCAAATAATAAATGGCAGACTCTTTCCTTTTGGTTTCGTCTTGTTGGCCAAGTACACATCACATCGAGTCCTCTAGGACTATTAAGTAAATGATCAGTGGTCTTCCTTCCACTGGAGGTGATAGAATCGGCGGATTCAACAGGTACTCCTTAATACTGTCGAAGGCGGTTTGGCAGTCCTCTGTCCAAACGCAGTCCTGGTTCTTTTTTAGTAATTTGAAAATCGGCGCACATGTCGCGGTCATGAGGAATATGAATCTCGAGATATAGTTCAATCATCCCAGGAATCCTATGACTTATTTTTCAGTCTTCGGAGAAGGCATTTCTTGAATGGCCTTGACCTTGTCAGGATCAATCTCAATTCCTTTCTGGTTGACGATGAACCCTAAGAGTTTCCCTGAACGGACACCGAAGGTGTATTTGTTAGGATTCAAGTGGAGTTTTTATTTTCTCAACCGCTCGAATAGTTTTGACAGGTAGGTCACATGCTCCTCTTCTGTCTTAGATTTTGCAATCATATCATCGACATATACCTCGTTTTCTTTGTGTATCATGTCATGAAAAAAAGTAGTCATGGCCCTTTGATAGGTTGCCCCGACGTTCTTTAATCCGAACGACATTACCTTGTAACAAAAGGTACCCCATGGGGTAATAAATGAAGTTTTCTCCATGTCTCTCGATGCCATTTTGATTTGATTATAGCCCGAGAATCCATCCATGAAGGAGAAAACTTAGAACTTTGTTGTACTGTCAACCAGCATATCAATGTGCGGCAAGGGAAAGTCGTCCTTTGGACTAGCCTTGTTTAGATCTCTGTAGTCGACACACATTTGGACCTTTCTGTCCTTTTTCGGAACGGGTACAATTTTGGCTAACCATTGAGGATATTCTGACGTGGTGAGGAAACCCGTGTCAATCTGTTTCTGTACCTCCTCTTTGATTTTGATGGCCATGTCCGGGTGAGTCCGTCTCAACCTCTGTTTTACTGGCGGACATTCTGATTTCAATGGTAATTGATGTTCCACGATGCTGGTATCCAACCCTGGCATATCCTGATAGGACCAAGCGAACACATCGGGGAATTCTATGAGAAGCTTTGTCAAACTCTCTTTGGCAGTTGGACTGAGCAGTGCCCCAATCCTGATTTCTTTTCTCTCTTCTTCTGAACCTAAGTTTACCGTTTCCAACGGCTCTTTGGGAGGTTCAATAGACCCTTCCTCTTGTCTGAGTAGTTGGGAGATCTCTTCTGGAATTTCGTCGTCATCTTCTTCTTCAGCCCCAAATACCGGGAACTCAAAGTCTGGAGAAGGCACCGGTTCGTACGTTTTAACGGGGTTTAAAACAAGCAATCTGCATGACGTGATGATTCGTGTTTAGAAGAGGTAGAGAGAATGCAAAAGTGTGTGCAGTGTTTTTCTTGTTACTGCTTATTTTTGTTAATTGATTTGTTTTTTAGGATTACCATTTTCTAAGAAAAGAAAAAAGAGAAAACAACAATTAATGCGAAAATTACAGAACGACGTTATTTTATTAATGAACAAGTCGAATCTTGAAACTACAGCCCTATAAAACAAAACTTTGTCGCTGTGGGCGAAGCGAAGAGGGAAATTTACAGAAAGCGAGCCCTATCAAAACATCTGTTTCACCTGGGCAGGGTGAAAGGTTAAAGTAAAGACGACAATTACTTTGACTTATGAACGATCTTCGAAACACCGACAACAACCCATTGGCGGAAAACTCCTCGGTGAATCACAAAGTCTGGTACCTTCCTTGATTTGTCTTCAGAAATAACGCTGATTTCTGGTGGAGCAGGATCATTGGAATCTGTCTCCCAGGCTGAGTTGTCGTAGACGAACTCTTCTGTTGCATCTCGCATAGTATTTGTACTCTCAGCTGTATTTCCCCATCCAGTTGGCTGGATGTCTTCGAGCCTAATACAAGAGCTTTCAGAAGCGGTGTACTTGACCATATAGTCGTACTTTCCACTTGGTTGTCCCAAGGTGTCCCACACTTCTTTTGAACTGGAGGAGGCATCTCTCTCGATGACGTTGACCTCGGGAAAAGCATAGTTAATGAATTCTAGTCCTGCAAACGTTGCGAATTCATCGTCATGTTGAGTACTTTCAGGATAACCTGGGTGTTGATCCCATGACATGGTGGGGACGCAGGTATTCTTTTCAGTGACGCTCGGCTGATTTTCATCGTTCGGCTGATTTTCTTGCCCCAAGTCTCCTGGGTAAGGTTGCCACATCGGCAGACCATCCATCGGGCCATAATAGTTGGGGTCAAAGTTGTCTTTCATCGGAGTGTCTTCCTCTAATGAATTTGGTGGAGCACGACATCCTTCACAATCTCCATATATCATTTCGACATCTGACCTGGGTATAAATCTCGGGCTCTGTGCAGGAAAGCAGAAGGGAGTCTGCATCTCTTCTTGAGACATATAACCGTCCTTGTTAAGATAGAACTTCCATTCCTCGTCTGTGTCGAAGGAATCATCTTTATTGATAGTGTGTACTTCTTGAGTCACTGGGTGAAGGAAACCTCCACTGTGGAAGAAGTTCTGAATGGGATGAGGACTTTCCTTAGCAGCTGTTTGGGTACAGGTTGCAGAAAAACCAAGACCCTTCTTTGTTTTATTATCAGTAGGAATGACAAGTTGTCCCAATCCTGTTGTATCGGCACTCTCGACCGCTTTAATAGCATCTTTGTATGAGGAAATAGAAGTTCCTCCTTCTGATTGATCGCCACTGTGTAACGAAAGTGTTTGGAACTGGGTTCCAATTATCCCTTCTGGTTCCACATAAGTGGATGACGATAAATTACTCACGAGCAAAGCCTGTTCCCCGCAGACTGTGACGAGTTGACTGTTCTGGACGAACTTTAACTTTTGGTGGAGGGTCGAGGTGACCGCCCCAGCCTGATGTATCCAAGGTCTTCCTAATAAACAATTGTAAGTTGCCCGGATGTCCATGACCTGGAAAGTGACTTGGAAATTATGAGGACCGATAGTTATGGGAAGGTCGACTTCGCCGATAACCGTTTTTCTGGATCCGTCGAACGCTTTGACGACGACCTCGATGGTTCTCATCGGAGGGCCTTTGAATGATAATTGCATCAAAGTGGACTTTGGTATAACATTCAGGGCTGACCCTGTGTCTACCAGTACGCTGGCTAAAGCATCGTCCTGGCAGTTGATTGTGATATTGAGCGCCATGTTATAACGGTGACCCTCTTCAGGTAATTCCTCATCACTAAATCCCAAATTATTGCAGGAAGTGATGTTAGAGACAATGCTATCGAACTGTCTGATTGTTACGTCCTGTTCCACAAAGGCTTGCTCTAAGACTTTCTGTAGAGCCTCCCTGTGAACTTCTGAACTAAGTAACAGTGATAATACCGAGATCTTTGAAGGAGTCTATAACAGTTGATCGACAATGTTGTATTCACTCCTCTGGATGAGCTTCAGCATCTCATCATCGTTTTTCAAAAGGTCGGGATTACTAGATTGACCGACTGGTGGATTGGGACTTTCTGTCTGAAGTTCCTTCTCTCTGCTGGACTCTTCAACTCCTCTGTTGAAGATTCTACCACTCCGTGTTACACGACTGATGTCTGCAATATTTACGACGGAGGGTAATGGAATTTCCTTTCCATTTTCAATTATCGTTGACCGTATTTATAAGGGATTGCCTTAGTTTATTCATACGGTATTGGTCCCGGTAGATAGATGACTATGGGAACCTTCTGATTTTTCTGACCATCGTAAGTAATCTCGACCCGTTCCTGGTTAGGAACTCTCGATTCATCCAGTAGAGGTATGATGGTGAAAACATCCCTAGTCCTCTGATGATCAGAGATTACGACGACGTCCTCAATTTGATTAGCAAGGTAATCCGGCGCCCAGTTGATGGGTCCAGAACCCGGATATAGGCGAATCTCTCGCCGATCCACCTGACCCTGAAGAGCTGCCCGCACAAGGTAAAATCCTTGGCTACTTTCCAAACAGACTCTACAACGTTCATAGTTGTGTGGCGGCACTTGGCCACGCCTGCTTGAAATACAATGTAACCTCACTAGGTTAGCTTCCACGGATCTGACATCCTGAATTTGACACCGAGTAGGGTTCCTGTTATTGATACTAATTTGTTAAGTATCTTCATCCATATAGATTAGCATCCACCAGTGATTTAACAAGTGCTGAAGTGCTTCCTGGACAAGGGCACAACCTTAATCGTTTTCGCAACCCACTTTACAGCTTTGATAGTCATGTGAAATCAGGAACTCGAGTCGGACCTGCTCAACATGTAACTCTACCAGGTTGGTATTCATTAAGCGAACATCGAAGATCTGAACCATGTTGATCTGATAGTGGTTCCTATCATGGTAATCTTGGATCCATCCAAGATCCATCTGGCGCTGGAGGGCCTCTTGTACAAAAGAGAATCCCTGTTTGTTTACCGAACAACTCAGATAAGAACTGTAATCGTACCGTGGCAGATTATGATACTGGCTTTGCCTTGAGTGCATTGCCACCAAGTTAACATTCATCGCACGGATATCGTGGTTTTGAATGATGTTGGAATTTGTATAGACCATGTTAACTCCACGAACTCGATACTCTTGGATCCATCTGAGATCCATTTGTTCCTGTAGAGCTGATTGCACTATAGAACATCCTCGATTACTTTTAGAGCAGACATCACATTGATGATAATTATGAGGTGGCACATGGCCATATCCACTCTGTCTACAATGCATCTTGACCAGATTGGTCCTCAACAAGAGTACATCGTGAATTTAATACACATTTCCAGACTCTCCCTCTATCAGGTTGACTGCAACTTTCTCGTGTTGAGGCAGCGGGTTCGTGAGAACATTGGGATTCGTATCTTTGAAAGATAAGAGCCCGCTCCTAACAAGATTTTGCACGTCGGACTTGAAATTAAGACAATTCTCTATGTTATGCCCTGGTCCTCCTTGATGATAAGGGCATGTCTGGTCCGCCTTAAACCAAAAAGGCGGATTTTCCGGTACTGTAAGAGGGGACTTAGTCTGGATGTGCCCCTTGGCTAGTAGTAACGGAAATAGTTCTGTGTACGATACGGGTATAGGATCAAATCCTAGTAGCCGCGTTGTACGGTTGTTGTTGTATGGATGATGAGCCTGCTGAAGAGGCTGCTGTGTCCTTTGCTGATTAGGTTGGCTTTGTGCAACCTGAGGCTGATACGTAGGAATAAGCGTATGATTAATAGTAGGAGTCACAGCTGCTACTGGTTGATAACGTTGCCTTTGCTTTCCGAGAGAGATATTCCCAATATCTTGCTCTTTTTTCTTAGGGAGAGCACTACCGTATCTTTTTATACTACTAGATGATCCAGCGTCTTTTACTAAACGTCCTTCTCGGACGCCTTCCTCGAAACGCGCCCCCATACCGACCATTTCAGTAAAATCACTGGGCGCACTGGCAACCATTCTGTCATAGTAAAATGAGCTTAAGGTCTTTAAGAAGATTTTTGTCATCTCTTTTTCCTCAAGAGGTGGACAAATTTGGGCGGCGATCTCACGCCATCTCTGAGCGTACTCCTTAAAGGTTTCCTTGTCCTTTTGTGACATTGATCTGAGCTGATCTCTGTCTGGAGTCATGTCCAAATAGTATTTGTATTGTGGGACGAAGGCAGGGCCAAGATCTCTGAATGTGCTGATCGTAGCGCGGTTTAAACCCATGTATCATTTTAAAGCGGAACTGGTTAAACTATCCTAAAAGTAATGACTCAGTAAGTCCTGATTCTCTATCTGAGCTGACATCCGTCGAGCGTACATCACCAAATGGCTCTGAGGGCAAGAGTTACCCTTGTACTTTTCAAAATCGGGCACTTGGAACTTACGCGGAACTTTGACATTGGGGACCAGACAGAGGTCTGCGGCGTCATTTCCAAATAAATCCTGACCGCGAAGGGCCTGCAGTTCCTTTTGCATTTCCAAGAACTGGTCCTGGAACTCGTCCATTCTATCAAACAAAGTTTCCTTTCTACCAGACGGTATTTGTGGAATCTGTCCTTCCGGGACAGTGTGCACCACAGGGGGTGGTACCGTTACTACGGCAATGAACCTTGGCGTTTCCCAAAGTTTGTAACCTTCAGGAGTCCTCAATATGCCTCTGGCATCCTAGCTTTCCCGAAGTTTGTAACCTTCAGGCCCAGCGGCTTCTGCTACGATTCCCTGATCTTCAGTGATCGGCGGAACATATCCTTCCGGGATATAGTTAAAAGGCATGCCCCAGGGACGATCTTTCAGCATTTGATACCTAGGATCGAACTTTTCCACTATAGGCGTCGAGGTGATCTCTGAGATCACAGTTCTTTGTAGCTGAGCTTCTCCCATGGCTTGCATGTCGTTACGAAGCTTTCTCATATCCTCTCTTAGAGCGTCGATCTCTTCTTGCAATTCTCTATTTTCTTCCTCAAGATCATCCATCTTTTTCTGACGATTGGCCCGAGTATTGTACGAATGAGACAGCTTGACTCTAGAATCGAGACACAAACGTGAGATTCGTAGGTAAGAAGAATGTGTTACGCGAGAACGATGAATGATATGCAATGATTATATTAATTGTATTTTTTTTTGTTTATTCAAAGTAAACTTCGATAATTAGATTGCAAATATCAAACAGTGGGGAAACCCCATTTTATTAAATTCAAAGGATTGCGGAAACGAAAATACAGTGAATTACAAAGTGCAGAAACAAAAACCTAAGCTAATGGGTCTCGAGTCCTCTCGGAGGAGAAATCGGGTGCTGACTCGGGTACTTTCCTATTCTTGGACCGGGGCTCTTGGGCCGTTGTCGGGTTGTCATTCCTTTGCCAGGTGAAAGGAGTGAGCAAGTTCCTTTGTACATCCTGATTCTCTACAGCATGTTGCTCCAAAATTTCAATCAGAGCATCCTTATCTTTCAGTAGTTGTTGTATTTTGATACACTCCACATTGAGAATGCGGTATTTGTTCTTCCAAGACCTCCTCTCCCTTTGAACTCTGTTGAGAGTAACCTGGAGTTTTTCCATTTCAGTCATGAAGTACATGACAGACTCCCTTGGCGGAAGAACTCCGTGACGAGGATAAGGCATTTTTAGCTTGAGAACTCTAGTTTGCACCCAGTGGAGATAAGGCTCCACCGAGACACAGTCCGGTTTTCCTAGAGACTCTCGTCCTTTTTTATGAACATGTTTCCAAGCGTGCACTATTTCCATCTTTAGTGCTCTGTCATTTTCTCCTTCCTTGAAGAAAAGACCTTCCAGATGAGCATTCCGTGGGACATGCCTCATCGGGTATCCAAATTGACGACGAACCAATACCAGATGGTAATTGATTCCTCCCTTAGTTCCTATGAGGGGTATGTTGGGGAAGTTTCCACAATGGTCAATGATCCTGATCCCCTCATAAATCCTATTGCACCAATCTATGTCAGAGTTGGTAAGAGACATGATTCTCTACGACCAACGTAAAGTATTCTTTTGATCCCAAAAAGCAGCAGACTTAAGCAAATGGGAGATAAACCATTTGTATAGCAGGGGTACACAATATGTAATCTCCCCTCCGTTGTACAAATTCCCTAAGTGTACAGAATGATACGCGTCTGCGAGCAAAGTCGGCACGGGGTTTCCAATGAGAAAAACCTTAATGGCGTTGATATCTACAAAGTTATTAATGTTGGGTAACATAAATAACCCGTAGGTGAGCAAAACAAAGATGCTTTCAAAAGCAGTCACGTTCCCTATACTAGCGAAGTACAAGGCCTTCTTTGTCAAGAACTGGGTTGGCAAACCTTGTATGCCACCCTTAGTGGTCATGTGAGCCCTGACCTCTGACTCGTCCAAATAAATTGCTCTTGCAATGGTCTGATCCTTTGGAATGTCTTCCAGTCCAAAAAATAGAGCTCGATCAATGATGTGTAAATAAATCAGATGAGAATATTCCTTTAGCGTCGGTGCGAGCTGATAATCCGGGAATGTAAAACAGTGATAAACCGGATCGTAAAACTGAATGAGTGCGTACAGGATTCCCTCAATCACATAGACCCTTAATAGAGATAGTAGACCTCTGTACTTGGATCTGAAAGCTTCAGGGTTAGTGACCATTCTCGCCAAACCTCTCAAATCCTCTAGTTTTGGAACCTTGAAAGTGTACTTATGAGTTCTCCTTCTACCGAAATCCATTAGCGCAATCCTTTTCTCTGACATTTGCAATCATCATCTTAGTTTAATTTGAAAAAGAGAGACTAGAAGAGAAGATTTTCTGTGTTTTAATGTTTTTTAAATGAATGCGTGAATGCAACACACAAAAACATAGAAAAAACATGGGGTCAAAGGGTCGGTGTCATGGAGTCAAGGCTCTACCCATCCCAAAGGTTTATACTAGTGATTTTTGTACCTGTCTCTCAACATCATCAACTCTTGTCGAGAAAACACCAGCGGGCCGGGAACCGTGCTAGGTGGTGTTTTTCGAAGAGTCCTCAGAAGGGGGTGGTATCGCGTGACAACTATTTCCGATAGCTTCCGCACCACTAAAAGGGGTTTTTCCTAGGTGTATACTCAATCTTTCCACATGCGGCATCACACGCATTCCCATTAGCAGAAAAATAAACACATATATCAATTAGGAAAAGCAGTATATATATTTGTCCTAATGTCCTAGACTTTTAAGAGCTATGAATCCTACGTTCCTGACAGAAAATGGCTCCCCGGCGGAGGCGCCACTCTGTGTTTCCTTCCCAATTTAAAGGTTTTGACCTAAGATCCTAGTGAAGGACGATCCTAGTAATAACATTGGCCCCCAGTGACATCACTAGGTTTGTGATACTTTGACCTCAAGATTTTCATTCATTGGGAAAACAAGAAAGAAGTGCTCCCACTGTGGTCGCCATTTTGGCGGGCACAGTGAACATGACTTGTTCTAAAACTGTAAGAAAGAAGGCTCTCCCACTGTGGTCGCCATTTTGGCGGGCACAGTGAACATGACTTGTTCTAAAACTGTAAGAAAGAAGGCTCTCCCATTGTGGTCGCCATTTTTCTGTAGTGCAATTTTTAGTGGTTTCGAATCACTATCGCTTGGCTACTACAGTTCGATTCATTTTTTATCCTATTGAAGCTGATTAAGGAAGGGAAATAGATGTCTCCAATTAACCCTGCTTGCAAACTGAGGTTAAACAATCAAAACTGTTAATTTACAGATGCTATCAAAAATAGGGCGGTTCTTCCTTTGGGATTATTTCTCCTGAAAACAGTGTCTGGGGGTATGGGCAGGATGTTTAGGATTGAGGCTTTTCAATTGATGTGTGAAGGTACATGATTTTGGTCTTTTATTAGTGTGCTCGTTAAGATTTTTCTTTCAATCTTATGCCTACGTATTCCCTTTTACTGAAACAAGGAAATCAGAGCGATCGTAGTTCCTCCTATTCTATGGGAGGAAATGGTGTTTTGGTGTCTTGTTCAAAGCCCAAGACGTGAAGCTAAAAAGTGATTTGTATCTTGTTTTAACCCCAAGATGTGAAGCTGAAGGGTCTATTTGTATCTTGTTTAAAGCCCAAGATAGGAAGCTAAAGTTTGTTGGTCTTTAGAGAGAATTTGTCATCTCTAAAGAGGGTCTGTTTGTCACAACTGTTGGGTGACTGGTTATAAATGAGGATTACTTTAACCGGGATATGCGAATCCGACAATGCCATAATTTCCTTTATAGGGGATTTAACCTGAAGGAGAAGACTTTAACTCAGTGTAGAGCAATGCCATCTTTCCTTAGGAATTTCTCATGTTAAAAGAGGGACAGTGGCATGGATGTAAATAATCTAGAGGCTTGCCGCTTACAGCAATTAGATGAAGGAGTTATTGATGTTTGTATACTGTGAACGAGGCACAACTTTGATGCTAAAAGGTTGATTGGATCAACCGGGGTTTTTCTTATACAAAGCCTAAGAGGAGGCTGTTGGCCCAACAAGAAGGTGTTTTTATGTGTCTCATACGAAGCCCGAGAGAGAGGCTAAAGGGGTTGACTCAACAAGAGAGTGCTTTTATGGTATCTCGTACGAAGCCCGAGATGGAGGCTGAAAGAGTGTGACTCAACAAGAGAGTCTTTTTGTATCTCGTATAAAGCCCGAGATGGAGGCTAAAAGTTGTTTGTGACCCAACAAGAGAGTCTTTTGTATCTCGTACGAAGCCCGAGATGGAGGCTAAAAGTGTGATCGACCTAACAAGAGAGTCTTTTTGTATCTCGTACGAAGCCCGAGATGGAGTCTAAAAGGTTATTGTTTCAGTTGAGTGGCCAGTATGCTTGTTCAAAGAGAAAATCAGTTTTTATATGATTCATGTGGTACTCATTGATTTGATCAGAAGATCGGGATTATTTCCTATTCTTTAAGGAAACGAGGAGTCCAAAGGAGCTTTAGACTGTCCGAGTCTACGAGTTCCATCTTTTATACTATGCTTGAGAAACAGTAGTAACAAGATCTAGACTCTTTGAAAGACTATTCTATTAAGATGACTAATTTCTGTTCCTATACCTCTAGGAGGTCGTCGGGACAATTTGTACGAAGCCCAAGAGGAGGCTGGAAACTTTTAAGAAGTCGGGGGAAAATTTGTACGAAGCCCAAGAGGAGGCTATCATTCTCGGAGGAAGAAATCATTTATACGAAGCCTAAGAGGAGGCTGTGGATACTTCTAAGAAGCTGACGGGTCCTTGTACAACGCCCAAGAGGAGGCAGGGATGCTTTTAGGAAGCTTGTGGTTCCTTGCACTAAGCCCAAGAGGAGGCGGATGAACAGTTCCAGAAGGGGTTTCACATGGAACAATGGCCTTCTGTATAATGCACTGTTCAAAAGGGGGAGATTTCCTAGATCTAGTTGTCTAAAATCGATGTAAGGTTCTGTCTAATTCTAGACGTATTTGCTGGGGAAACTCTAAATATCTATACTATTATTACACAGTTGATATGAGTTTATGAAAGGAGACTTACAGTGAAACAGCCCCACAATACAGTTATATACATATGAAAACGGTAAATGAAAGCGAGTAAACACTTACTCGGTTGTAGAGCTTCCATGCTGTATTGTTAGTTGTCCAACAAAGAAAGATTAAAAACAATAGTCTATTTCAAAACCAACGAAGAAAGTTCTTTGACAAGAAAGATTGGGGCTTACATCTCAAAGAGAGGCCTAGGGTTTTACCAGTGGTTGCACTGTCATTTTGTACAGGGACTTATACAAGTGACTGAGACCCAGGAAAGGTTTTCTGTACAAAGGGGATGGGTCTTACACCATCTCAAGAGGCCTAAAGAGTTTTAAAGAAAATAAATGGGTCTTACTACTCGAGGGTAGGCCCAGATGACTTTTGTGTTTGAAATGGCGATCGCGCCGAGGTTTTGAAAACACTGTGGGTCTTATACAACGACTGAGGTCCAAAAGTTTTTTGGTTTCAAAAAGGGATTGGGTCTTACACTCTATTAGAGGTCCAAAAGTTTTGAATGGGTCTTATAGCTCGAGGAGAGGCCCAAATGGTTTGTTTTCAAATCGGGCGATCATCGCACCGAGCTTTTTAAAATACAATGGGACTTATACAATAAGCGAGGCCCGAGAAAGTTTCTATTTACAAAGGGTTGGGTCTTACACTCTATTAGAGGCCCAAAGAGTTTTGAAAATGATTTATGAGGGTTGAATTAATCAAAAACCCTAATTTGTTTTCAAAAATGTATTTTAATTGAATAAAAAAATCAATTAAAATGATCAAAATTGTTTAACATGTGGAAAACAAATTGTGATCTTGGATTAATGTTTCATAAATCAAGTTTTGACCTACAAAATGATTAGAAACCATTAAAATTTGCAAAATCAAGAAGGAAAAAAGATTTTAAATGTCAAAAATAATTAAAATATTAATTCTTTGTAAAAATATCAATTATATGAAATAAATAATATTTTTGGGATTTTTTGGGAAAATAAAATATTTTAACATTTTTGTGAATTATTAAAAAAAAGAATCAACTCAAAATCATTAAAACTTAGAGAGAAATTAATTTTTGAATCAATTAAATAAAATCACAAAATTCAAATATTTGAATTTTCAAAAAAAGGCGTCAAGAACACCCAAGAACACACACGTGTTTTGAGTTTTGCCCAGATTTGCATTTTCTCTCCAATCTCACTGAATACTTGATGGGATCATGCAAACCACATATCAATCTGCTCGTCTCAACCTCACGATCATGTTTATGGTCTTTAATTTCATTTATTTTTAACATGGAAAAAGAAATCAAGACAAAACCTCAAGAACCCTAAAATTTGCACGAAGGCTGAGAATTTTGATACACGATTCAAACAAAGCAATTAATTGAGGAGAAACATTTTATGCATGATTATGAACATTTGGCAAAAGTATTGTGCGAGGAAATATGCATAGGTTAAGAGATGACCAAGTTTAGGCTTACTTGAAGGTCGTGACAGCAAGTACAATGTGATTTTTGAGTTGGAGGTGTTACAGATGAGTTGTGATGATCTGAACAACTTCCCTACACCTTATGAAGTGTGTTTGAATGCTTGGACTTGATTGAAAATGGCTGGATCACTTCATGGCATCTCAGCTGCAACTTGGTTAAAACCTTGAGCAACTGGCTGGTGATTATGAGAAATCAGTGTTCCAGATGTTGTTTAAGTGTTTGGATAACTCCTATATGATGTTTATGAGGTGTGTGTGTGTGTGATTGGTTTGATGGGAAAAGCTCTCAAACTCAAAACCCGATAGTGACTTGCCTTAGAAGGAAAAATTAGAGTAAAAGAAGAGATTTTGAGGAAAACATCTGTTTGATGGCTTTGGTGTACTCAACCTGATCACAATTGAGCTCTATTTATAGTAGAGCAAGTTTGTTTTGCAAGGAATAGTGAATGGCAACTGCTGCATAGGTTTGGCCAATGTTGGCAAATAGAAATCCAAGTCTCCTCTAGCCATTGACTAGAGGTTAGAGCATAGAGATTTGGTCCCCTTGGTCTTGGATAAGTCTTGATTAAATTCAATTGCAAATAGCTCAGTCCATGCCACCTTGGTGTATGCATTGAGTGCTCCAATCCAAAATTGGAGTCTTGTCCCTCTTTTAGGCAATTCTAGGTCTAGCATGCTATTTTTAGTTCCAAAGACTTGGGAGGCTTGGGATCAGAGTTGGTTCCTCCTTGGTCCCCCCTTGAGGTGTTCAGATGGATAGAGTTGCTTGCCTTTTGCCAAATTTGGGCAAATCGAGCAAAACTCCAAAATTCGCCTTGCCTTGGCAGTTTTCAGCAAGACAACTTGCCAATGTCATTTCTCATGACTTAAGTTGAGTTTGGTGATGTTCTTGGCCATTTTGGAAAGCCCTCACATGATACAACAACTGTTTGATCACATTTGGTTTTGATACCTTTTGGATCCAAGTGAAAAATCCCCCTACATTTGGAAAAAAGTGAAGGCAGATTCTGGCTTAGTGAAAATTTCACAAAGTGTTGGAAAAAAGTGACATCTTCACTTTTCTTGATTTTGATCTTTCCATAACTCAAAATCCATGAGGAATTTGGAAAGAGATCAGTTTTTAGCTTTTGTAGAGGCCCATGAGATCTACAAATCAAGCTTTGGATGGGAAAAATGGCTTTGTGGTTTAGGAGTTACGATCCTAGAAAATTTATTCATAACTTAGAAAATTTTCTAAGTTTTTATGGTTACCCCTTTTAAAAGTTATCCCACTTTCCTTGATTTTTCTTGATGAATGATGATCTAAATCATACATTAACATCATTTTAGGGTTAAAAATCCATTTTATGAAAAAATCTCAAAAAGTCAAAGTTGACTTTTGTGCACAGTTGACTTTTTATCCGATGAATTCCAAACTGTGCAATCCTTTGGGAAATCATGTCCTTGACCTAAATCAAACTTGATGGACATATTTTATGGGTGTGATAGGGTGTATTGAATCATGTCCTAGGGTTTGGGAGCATGTCTGGGTCAAAAGTCAAAGGTACAGTTGACTTTTCCCGCGAAACCCTAATTGTGCTACTGATGAAATTGAGACTTGTAGCTCAAGCTTCTTGGATCAATCCATTGTTGCAAAGGGATCAATGTGGTTTATTAGAGATCCTTAAATCCTCTCTTGAGGTCTTGGCTCATGATTTGTCCCAAAAGTCAACTTAGGGGTGAATTAGGTCAAGAAACCCTAATTCCTGATTTTTTATGCATGCATCCCCTGAGGTTAAATTGACTTGATGATTGGGGTAATGAGGTTCCATGGAGCATATTAGCATATTATCTGAAGTATTGGCTCATGCCCAGAGAAAAATTTTCATCTGGAGGCCCTGGTCGACCAAAACCCTAATTTGGTGACACTGGCGATTTTGAGGCTTAATCCACCTAGAAGGGAGCAGCCTTGTGCTTAATCCTTATAGTAAGGGTCCTCTTGATCCATTGTAGATGCTTGGGAGGTTATACAAGTTGAAGATCATGTCATTTCTTGATTGATCCTTTGTCTAAAGCTCAGAGAGGGCTTGAAACCCTAATTCTTTGTTGTAGTGAATGCTCACCCACCTTTAGGGAGATTGATGAGGCATGAAAGTACATCCATATTGTGGTGATGATTTGCACAATGATGGGAAATCTTGGTGGTCAAAATTTGGGGTATGACACTTACCAGATCTTTTTTTAGTAAGCGGATATCACAGTTTTGGTGTTTATCAGGATTTCCATTAGTGATAATAACTTGACATGTGTCTTCATCCTGGAAGATTGGAAGCCACCAGTGGTCTAATAGATGTTGAAGAGTTCTCTACACAAGCACGCAACCTTGGTTGTTTTCAGATCAATCCTCGCAGTCCTGATAATTATGCGAGGTCAGGAAACCGAGTCTGACCTGCTTGGCATGCAATTATACCAAGTTCTTATTCATTAAATAAATATCGAAGATCTGAACCATATTGACTTGATGATCATTCCTTTCATGGTAGTCTTGGATCCATCTAAGATCCATCTGACGCTGGAGGACCTCTTGTACAAAAGAGCATCCTTGATTGTATTTTGAGCAGATTGGACAAGCGTTGTAATCGTGCAGTGGTAAATTGTAGTACTGACTTTATCTTGAATACATTGCCACCAAATTGATGTTCATTGCACGGATGTCATGATTTTGAACAATGTTTGGATGTGAATGGGCCATATTTACTTCACGAATCCTGTGATCCTGAGTCCAGCCTAAATCTATCTGCTCTTGAAGAGCTGCTTGTATAATGACACATCCTTCATTGTTCTTTGAACATATATCACACTGATGATAGTTGTGAGATGAACATGACCGTACCCACTATGCCTGCAATGTATTTTCACCAAATTTTCCCCCAGTAAGTGTACATCGTGAATTTGATAATTGATGTCGGGTTCTTCTTCTATCAAGTTCACCGAAGTCTTTTCATGCTGCGGTAATAGGTTTGTTTGAACATTCGGATTAGTATCTTTGAAAGATAAAATTCCGTTTCTGACGAGCTTTTGTATATCAGATTTGAAGCTGAGACAGTTATCAATGTTATGTTTTGATCCTCCTTAATGGTAAGGGCAAGTTTGATCCACTTTGAACCAAAAAGAAGGGTTGTCTGGTACAGTAAGAGGAGTCCTGGTTTGAACGTGCCCCTTAGCTAGCAGAAGTGGAAATAACTCTGCATACATCATTGGTACGGGGTCAAACCCTGGGGACCGCATAGTACGATTATTGTTATTGTACTGCGGGTAAGCCTGCTTAAGAGGTTGTTGCTGCCTTTGCTGATACTGTTGTTGATTTGGTTGTTGTTGAGCAACCTGAGGTTGATATGTCAGAGCTAGCGCTGGGTTGATAGCGGGTGTTACGGCTGCCACCTTCTGAGGTTGATACCTTCGTCTTTGTTTACCCAGAGAGATATTACTGATATCTTGCTATTTCTTCTTTTGGAAAGATCTACCATATTTTTAGTACTGCTGGATGGTTTTGTATCCTTGACCAATCGTCCTTCTCGGACTGCTTCTTCAAGGCGTACCCCCATGTTCACCATTTCAGTGAAGTCACTAGGTGCACTGGCGACCATTCGGTCATAATAGAACGAGCTTAATGTTTTTCAGGAAAATCTTTGTCATTTCCTTTTCTTCGAGAGGAGGAAAGATCTGGGCGGCGATTTCACACCATCTCTGAGCATACTCCTTGAAGGTTTCTTTATCCCTTTGGGACATGGCTCTGAGTTGATCTCTATCGGGTGCCATGTCCAAATTATACTTGTATTGTTGAATAAAATCTGCCCCAAGATCTCTGAAAGTACTAATCTTGGTACTATTTAAACCCATGTACCATTTGAGTGCGGCACCGGTTAAACTGTCTTGGAAGTAATGGATTAATAGCTATTGGTTTTTTTGTCTGAGTAGACATCTTTCGAGCGTACATTACCAAATAACTTTGAGGGCAAGAGTTGCCTTTGTATTTTTCAAAGTCAGGCACCTTAAATTTGTATGGTATTTTTACATTAGGGACCAAACAGAGGTCAGCGGCGTCCTTGCCAAACAAGTCCTGTCCACGAATGGCATGCAATTCCTTCTGCATTTCCAAGAACTGTTCCTGGAATTCATTCATCCTTTCATATACTTCTTCGTTTCTGCCAGAAGTGGCTTGCAGAATCTGTTCCTCTAGAATAGTGTGTACCACTGATTGTGGTATAGACATTATGGCGGTGACTCTTGGTGCTTCAGTGACCTGAAGTTTGTAACCTTCTGGAGTTTCTGTTGTAATCCTTGCATCTCCATTTAC
This sequence comes from Lathyrus tuberosus, assembly GCA_022829125.1. Classification (NCBI taxonomy): domain Eukaryota; kingdom Viridiplantae; phylum Streptophyta; class Magnoliopsida; order Fabales; family Fabaceae; genus Lathyrus; species Lathyrus tuberosus. The sequence continues at coordinate 1,066,628 of JALAZF010000441.1, forward strand.
GTGAAGTCTGTAACCTTCGGGTCTGGAGGTTCCTGCTACGGCTTCCGGGTCTTCAGTGACTGGAGGTACATACCCTTCAGGTATAAAGTTGAATGGCATGCCCCAGGTAAAACCTTTGGGCATAGTGTACTGAGGGTGATTGCCAAGTATCTCAAATGCTGGTGTTGACACAATTTCTGAGATCACAGTCCTTTGAGGTGGTTGATCCTGAGCTGCTGCCAGGGATTAAATCGTGTTGTGGAATTTCTCCAAACTCTCCTTCAGAGCGTTGATTTCTTCTCTCAGCTCTCTGTTCTCTTTTTCGAGATCGTCCATTTTCTGTTGCCGATTGGTCCGAGTATTGTACGAATGAGACAGTTTGACTCTAGAGTGTGACACATGTGTGAGACTCAATGACAAAGATGTATTATGTGAGAATGATGAATGATATGCAAAGAATGAGAATGATGATTTTTTTTTTAGTTTTTGATTTTCAAAAGAAATTTTAACAATCATGTTGCAAATATCATACAGTGGTAGAAACCTTTTATTAAACTCGAAAGATTGCAGTATTTTACAGGGAAAAGTACAATATTTTACAATGTGCGAGAAGGGAAATTAGGCTTATGGATCCTGAGTTTTATTTGAGGAAAGCTCATATGCTAGTTCCTGAATTTTTCTTTTCTTTGATCGGGCCCCTTCAACCGTTGTCGGGTCGATGATCCTTTGCCATCTGAAAGGAGAGAGCAAATTTCATCGTTCCTCCTGACTTTCTATAGCATGCTGCTCTAATATCTCAATCAGAGCATCCTTTTCCTTCAATAGTTCTTGGATCTTTGCGCACTCCAAATTAATAATATGGTACTTGTTCTTCCAAGAGTTTTTCTCACGTTGGACTTTATTGAGGGAGATCTGAAGTTTTTCCGCATCGGACATGAAATAAAGGACATATTCCTTTAAGGGAAAAACTTCTTGACGAGGGTAAGGCATCTTTAGTTTGATGGCTCGAGTTTGTACCCAGTGGAGGTAGGGCTCTGCAGAGATGCAATTTAGTCTACCTAGAGACTCTCTTCCCTTCCTATGAACATGTTGCCAGACATGCACTATTTCTTTCTTTAGTGCCCCGTCATTTTCTCCTTCGTTGAAGAAAAGACCTTCCAGATGAATATTATGTGGTACATTCTTCATCGGGTATCCAAGTTGACGACAAGCTAGGATTGGATGATAATTGATCCCTCCCTTAGTACCAATGAGGGGGACATTGGGGAAACTTCCACACTTTTCAATGATTTTTATCCCATCATAAACCCGGTTGTACCAATCTATGTCAGAATGGGTAAGAGACATAATCTTCTGTGACCATCGCATACCACTTTTGAAATCCCAAAAAGCAACAGACTTGGGCAAGTGGGAAATGAACCATTTATAGAGTAACGGTACACAACATGTGATCATCCCTCCACTATACAGATTTCTTAAGTGTACATAACGATAAGCATCTGCGAGCAAGGTTGAGACTGGATTCCCAATTAAGAATATCTTGAAAGCATTAACATCGACAAAGTTGTCAATGTTGGGAAAGAGGAATAACCCATATATGAGCATAATAGAGATATCCTCAAAAGCAGTTACATTTCCTACACTGGCAAAGTATAGGGCTTTCTTCATCAGGAATTTAGCTGGTAAACTCTGGATTCCTCCCTTAGTAGTCATATGGGTTCTGATGTCAGACTCTTCCAAAGAGGTGGCTCTTGCAATGGCTTGATCCTTTGGAATTTGTTCCAGTCCAGAAAATGGATCTTGATCAATGATAGGTAAATCAATAAGATGTACTCTTCCAGTGTCGACGTGAGCTGATAATCTAGAAATGTGAAGCAGTGGTATACTGGATCGTAGAACTGAACCAATGTAGACAGGACTCCCTCTACCATGTGGACCCTTAAAAGAGACAAAAGTCCTCTGTGCTTGGCTCTAAAAGCCTTGGGATTAGTAATCATCCTTCCCAATTTCCTTAAGTCTTCCAGTTCTGGAACCTTGAATGTGTACTTGTGCGTTTTTCTTCTACCAAAATCCATAACGCAACTTCTGATATTTGCAACTAATTTTTTAGTTCTTCTTAGAAAAAGATATTTTCTTGTTAAAAAGAGTTTTTTAATGAAATACATGGATGCATGAATGCAGCAAACAAAAACATTTGAAAACATGGGTTTAAAGGTTCATCGTCACGAGCATGGAGTCATGGATCTACCCATCCCCAAGGTGTGTACTAATAGGTCAATTTTTTGTACCTGTAGAATGGGTTCTAACAAAGGTTCCCAAAGTCATTTACCCCTCTCTAAAATATTAACAGCAAACCGACTGACTCATGAGAGCTATAATATCCCCAAGATGAATCTCTTTTGAGTGTAGTATCGCGTATCAACTATTCCCGATAGTTACAGCACTACCTAACAATGGTCAGGGGTTTAAATGTCTATTAAAACTCAATTTCAAGGGTGACCAATGGGAAAGCAATGTTTTCATGACTTGCTCGTTCAACATTAACAATTCCACAAAGGTACCTCCACTGAGTTGGCGGACTCTAAGGTTAGCTTGGTTGGGACTCACTCCCTGTAAGCCTCCCCGAATATGCCACCACTTATCTTAATGTTCTCTCAGACTCACCACATGCGTATTAATCACATTCCCAGATGACATGAATTTAAACAAAGGTATCAAGTAATAAGATAACAAATGATATAAAATGAGAAAACAAACAAAATAGCAGAAAAATAAATGTAAAAACAAGGCCTAAACCTCTTAGGAAATCTAATCTTAAACTCCCTAGCAGAGTCGCCATTTTTTTGTAGCGTCGATTTTTTGGTGATGCGACCACCTACCGCATTTGGTGCTACTTTCTGATTTCTATATTTATACTGTGAAGCTCAAATGAAAGGGGGAGATATCTTAAACTAACCCTGCTCGCAAGTGTTTTCTTTAACAAATGCTAAGAGATCGGGGGTCGGGGTTTGGTTATACAAAGGGAAGTTATTAACACCCAGAGTATCTATAGTAATCTATAGGAACCTTCTTTTGCTTGTATTTCTACTGTTTGAAATGCTTTCTTGTGTTTATCTGCCATTGATTTGGAAAGTTTCTCCTTTGGGGAGGGTTGAGAGAATGTTTTTGTTGTTTTCAGGTTTTCTATTATTTTTGGGAAGGTACTGGACCTAAGATTTTTTATTTGTGTGCTCGCTAAGATTTCACAATCTTATGCCTATGTATTCCCGTAAAAAGATCAGGGAAATCAGAGCAATCGTAGTTTCTCTTATTTCTATGGGAGGGAAAATGATGTTTGGTGTCTTGTTCAAAGCCCAAGATTGAAGTAGCTGAGTATTTATGTCTTGTTTAAAGCCCAAGATTGAAGCTAAAAGTTTGTTTGTGTCTTGTTTAAAGCTCAAGATTGAAGCTAAAAGTTTTTTTGAGAGAGAATTTGTCATCTCTAAAGGGAGATATCTTACTTATTCATCACAAAAAGGTCAGGTAATTGGTTATAAGGGAAATTACTTTAACTGGGATATGGGATCCAGCAATGCCATAATTTCCTTTATAAGAGAAATGTCATGAAGGAATAAGCTTTAACTCAGTGTAGAGCAATGCCACTTTTCCTTATTAGTCTTTCATGCTAAGAGATGGAAATTGGCTTGGATGTTTGGAATCCAGAGGCTTGCCACTTACAGCAGTTAGACGAAAGAGCAATTTTAACCATGATAAGAGAGGGACATTGGCTTGGATGTGAGGAATCCAGTGGCTTGCCACTTACAACAGTTATCTGGAAAGAGGTTTTTTTATTGTTTGTTTTGATATGTGATGTATAGAGAAAACGTCTTCCTATAGAGAAAACTCTTGGTCTCATCTGAGAGGATGTTAATTTTTGTGTGCCTTGTTTAAAGCCCGAGGTTAAAGCTAAAGGAAATTAAATCCTACTGGGGAGTTTTATTTTAGGATCATGTTTAAAGCCCAAGATGATGAAGTTGGAGAAGACTAACTCAACTGAGGAGTATTATATATGTCTTGTACAAAGCCCAAGATTGAGGATGTCAGGGAAAATCATTATATAAAGCCTTAGAGGAGGCTGTTTCTTGCTATGGATTATTGAAATCCAGGGGAAAGCTTAAGTTGTATCCGAGAATCCAAAGGGAAATCAAATCCTGTTGGGGATTGAAGAAGAGTTGATGTATCAGATGCCATGAGGCTCTGGTTCTTTTAAGGATTTGTTGATGGTAATATGACCCTGGCTGGGGATTTTTAAGGTGAAGTTCAAGCCTTGTTGGGGATCAGTAAAGACTGAAGAAGATAAGCTTGAATGTTTTAGGAGCTCTTGACTTTCCTGGGAATTGATGTAGGGATAGAGGTATCTAAGACTCATCCTAAGTTTTTTAGGAAGTCTGAAGAATCTTTGTATTAAGCCCAAGAGGAGGCAGAGGGTTCTAAGGATTAAGATCAAGCCTTGAGTGACTGGAGATTCTAGGGTTTTGACTTTCTTGAGGATTAAACTAGTAAAGATGACTGGATTATTTCCTATGCTTTTAGGGAGCCTTTGGGTCCTTTTACTAAGCCCAAGAGGAGGATAGGGAACTTTTAAGAAGCATGTGGGTCCTTGTACTAAGCCCAAGAGGAGGCTAGGGAACTTTTAAGAAGCCTGTGGGTTCAAACCTAAGAAAAGTTCAAGGAAGGTTTCACCAGGAATAATCCTTTCTTTGTTGAACAGTTCTAGGGTTTGAGGAAATTCAAAAGGGGTTTCACCGGGAATTAATCCTCTTTGGGAAAATGAATTCCTTTGTATAAGTTTCTAAGTTTTTACAGTCTTGAGAAAAGTTTCACCGAGAATCATGTCCTTCTATATTCCATATTGAATAAAACCCAAGAGGAGGCAGACTATATAGAGGGAATTTCCTATGAGGGAACTAGTTGTTGACTATGTTAGAAGTAACCTCTGGTTTAACCTAAGTGTAAACCTAACTGCTGGGGAAAATCTATACAAATATACACAAGTATATATACAAATATGGGAACAAGTGTATAAACAAAATATGATTTGAATTGAAGAGATGTTGGGGCTTATACTCTGATGGAGGCCCAAGTGTATTGTGATTGGCTGTATGATTTCCACTGTATGATTAGGGTTTTGAGAAATTGAAGAAAGTTTTGAGAAAACTTTGAGTTTGAATTTGAATTAAAGAAATGTTTGGGGTTTATAACTCAAAGAGAGACCCAGATGACTTATTTTGAAAATAGTGACTGCATTGCGATACCGAAAGACATTGTGGGACTTATACTCTAGCAGAGGCCCAAAATTTATTTATGTACAAAGAGGTTGGGTCTTACACTCTATTAGACGCCCAATATATTTATTAAAAGAAAGAAAAGTGGGGCTTATACTCAAGGAAAGACCCAGATCAAAACAGTGGACGCACCGTTATTTTGAAAATCGCACCGGGACTTATACTATGACAGAGGCCCAGGAATTATTTATTTACAAAGGGGTGGGTCTTACACTCTATTAGAGGCCCAAAGTGTATGATGAGAGTTTGAAGACTTGAAAAATCAAAGAAACCCTAATTTCAATTTTAAAATGTATTTTTCAAAGAAAAATCAAATAAAAATTATGAAAATTATCAAATATATTCAATAAACATGTTACGAACTTTGATAAACATTTTAAAATTGATGTTTTATTCACATGAATGCTTGAAATTCATTTGGTTTTGAAAAATCAAGAGAAAGAATTCATTTAAAATGTTTAAAAACAATTAAAAGGAAATTCTTTACAAAATTAAAAAATATATTAAATAATAAATATTTTTTTTGATTTTTTGGTGGAATAAAATATTTTAACATATATGCGAATTTTGAAAAAAAGAACCAATAAAAAATGATTAAAATTAGAGGAGAAATTAATTTTTGAAATCAATTAAAAAATAAAAAATTCAAATATTTGAAAAAAGGCGCCAAGAACACATCTTCTTCCTCGCGCGTGCTCTGGTTTTCTAGATTTGTAAAACCTTCTCAATCTCACTCAATACGTAATGAAATGGAATGATTCAAACATCAATTTGGTCGCTTTTGATCAAGGAACACGATGGTGGTATGTAATATCATTTATTTTAAGTGTGGAGTGAGATAATTCGTATAACACAGAAACCCTAGTTTTTGCAAAAACCATAGTGAAATCTTATACACGAAAGATAGCATGCAATTGATTGAGGGTTATCACTCTATGAACTACCAGAAACATGTTTGTAACTTGAAAATAAATTTATGATGCATGGAGTATAGAGTTTGACAGCTTCATGCTTACTTGTGCAAGAGGAATTCAAATTTTGATGTAGAGGTGTTACATATGTTGTGTGATGATCTGGACAGCTTCAATGGACCTTATGTAGTGTGTTGAGAAGCTTGGAATGGATTGAAAACACCTGGAACTATTTGTGGCATCCCAACTGCAAATTGACTTGAGTTTGATTTTGAGGTTATTGATCCTGGTGCTACAAATGATGGAGAAGTGTTTGGACAACTTCTATATGATATATGTGTGGTGTTAGGATCATTGGTTGTGGTGGAATGGCTCTCTATTGAAAAATTTGAAAGTTATTTGCTAAAGAAGCATTTTCTGGTTTTGAAGAGTGATTTGGAGTAAAACATGAGTGGAGATGTTTTGGGGTGTGTTAATCAGTCACAAATGACCTCTATTTATAGTAGAGGAAGTTTGTTTTGCAAGGAATAGTGATTGGAGGCTGATCACTATGTGTAGCTATGTAGCCATTGACTTGGATGTTTCAAAGTGCCAAGTCTCCTCTAGCTTGACTCAATTCAATTTCTGCAGGTTTGAACACTCAGAGCTTGGACTGAATCTTGACGGATTTGGATTGGTATGGCTTGGTTCATGACACCTCAATGCATTGCATTAATGTAACCTTGCCAAAATTGAATTTCAAAATTCATGTCATGATGGATTTGCACATGCTTAAGTGAGATTCTTGACTCCTTGATCAAGTAACAAGTGAGTCATCAGAATTTTTGTGTTTTTGGATGATGACAAAGTTGGCAAAGTGACAAAACTTGTATGAGAAAATCGTGTGGCACAAGTCATGCATCCATGTTGTTGTGTAGCTAGGGTGAAAAATGTCATTTTGGGAAGCTTATAACTTCTTACTCAAGTTGAATCATGGGAAACTCTTGTACTTTTTAGAAATCCCATATATCATACTTCAACTTTTATGTTTAACTCTGGTCTTGATTCATCTTGGATCATGACGGGAAATGCCTCCAAAGTTGGACAAAACATGAGACAGATTCTGTCTCAAATTTTTCTAAGTGTCTAAAAAAATTCCATTTCTTAATTTTTGTGATTTTGATCTATCCATAACTCAAAATCCATGAAGATTTGAAATGGGGTGTAGTTGACATTCTTGCAGTATGTAATGAGAGCTTTCATTTGAGCTTTGGATGGGAGAAAATGGTTACTTGGCTCACAAGTTATGGCCTTACAAAGTTGGGTAAAAATCACTTTTTTTCATAACTTAGTGAAATTTCAAGTTTCTTAAGATTACCCCTTTTGCAAGTAACCTCACTTAACATTGTTTTTTACTTAAAGAAGTCATGTTTATAAAAAAATCTCAAAAGTCAAACTTGATTTTGGACACAATTGACTTTTTATCAGATGAATTTCAAACTTTGTGATCCTTGATGAAATCAAGTCCTTGGGATAAATTGAACCTAATGGATGGATTCCATAGGTGTTTTAGAGTGTCTTGAATCATGTCCCAAGGTTTGTTATCAGAGTACCTTGCAGATCAGCCTGTTGAAAACTACGAACCTCTTAAGTTTGACTTTCCCGATGAAGATATCATGGTGGTAAAAGATTGTGAAGAGCCAGGCCCTGATGAAGGTCCTGAACCCGGTTCTAGATGGAAGATGATGTTTGATGGTTCTTCCAACTACAAAGGACATGGTGTGGGTGTGGTGTTAATAAACCCTGATGGCGGTTATACTCCTTTCACAGCAAGGTTAGACTTTGGATGTACAAACAATGTTGTTGAATATGAAGTGTGTATCTTGGGTTTGGAAGCTGCAATTGATCTTAGAATCAAGATTCTAGAAGTCATGGGTGATTCTGCCTTGGTTATCTACCAAGTCAAGGGTGAATGGGAAACTAAAGATGAGAAACTGATCCCATACCGTGCTTATATTGTGGAAATGATCAAATACTTTAATGAGATCACCTTTTGTCATGTTCCTCGCTCAGAGAACCACATAGCTGACTCCTTTGCCATGTTAGCTTCAATATGGAGAGTTAACTTTGTTAATGAAGCACTGTTCATCAGTATTGAGCGCAAGACCGAACCAGATTACTGTCAGTCAGTTGAAGAAGAGGTAGATGGTAAACTGTGGTTTCATGACATCCTGAATTATCTGAAGACTCAAGAGTATCCCGCTAATGCTTCCAGTCTTGACAAGAAGACTTTGCGGAGGCTGTCATCCAAATTTTTCCTCAGCAATGATGTACTTTACAAAAGGAATCACGACATGGTCCTGCTAAGATGTGTCGATAAATGAGAAGCAGACCTGTTGATTCATGATATTCATGAAGGAGCCTTTGGTACTCACGCCAGTGGGCATGTTATGGTTAAGAAGATCTTGAGAGCCGGTTACTATTGGTTGACTATGGAGGCTGACTGTATCCAGTATGCCAGAAAGTGTCATAAATGTTAGATCTATGCAGATAAGATGCAAGTTCCTCCGATCTTGCTGAATGCGTTGTCGTCTCATTGGCCTTTCTCTATGTGGGGCGTTGATATGATTGGGGCTATCGAGCCGAAAGTTTCTAATGGTCATCATTTCATCCTAGTGGCCATCGACTATTTTACCAAGTGGGTTGAAGCGGCTTCTTATGCCAACGTGACCAAGCAAGTGGTTGCCCGTTTCATCAGGAATAATATCATTTGTCGTTATGGAATCCCTAACAAGATCATAACCGACAACGGGACAAATTTGAACAACAAGACCATGAAGGAGCTATGTGACAGTTTCAAGATTGAGCATCACAATTCTTCACTGTATCTTCCCAAAATGAACGGAGTTGTCGAAGCTGCTAATAAAAACATCAAGAAGATCCTGCAGAAGATGATCAAAACTTATAAGGATTGGCATGAAATGTTACCATATGCTTTGCATGGATACAGAACTTCGGTTCGAACTTCGACAGGGGCAGCTCCCTTTTCTCTGGTTTATGGAATGGATGATGTTCTTCCTTTTGAGGTTGAGGTACCGTCTTTGAGAATCCTGATGGAAACTAAATTGGATGAAGCAGAATGGGTCCAAGAGAGATATGATCAACTGAACCTCATCGATGAGAAGCGACTGACTGTCATGTGTCATGGTTACCTGTATCAGAAGATAATGAAGAAAGCATTTGACAAGAAGGTCCGTGTTCGAGAATTCCGAGAAGGAGAGCTTGTACTTAAGAAGATTCTGCCATCTCAAAGGGATGTTCGCGGAAAATGGGCGCCTAACTATGAGGGTCCATTTGTGGTAAAAACTGTGTTCTCAGGAGGTTCCTTATTCCTCACAATGATGGATGGTGAACAACTCGCACACCCTGTGAATGCTGACTCAGTACGAAAATATTACGCCTAAAAAACCCGCTAAGTCGAAAACCAGAAATGGCAACTTAGGCAAGAAAAGGGTATCCCGGTGGGTCATAACCTATGAAGGAGACTCAGGAAAAAGTTAGGGATTAAATAAAAAGAAAGAGCTCGCTAAGTTGAAAACCCGAAAGGGCGACCTAGGAAAAAAAGAGCATCCCGGTGGGCTGAAAACTCGAAAGGGCGGTCCATGGAAAAGTTAGGGACAAAGGTGTTTCACTGTGTTAGATAGGGTCGTCACCTACATCCAGAGATTCATGAAGAAATTCAAGTTTCAGTCGCCTTTATCGGCAGCGAAGATTTCTAGGACTCTCAGTCATTAGGGATGGTAGTGGTCATTGAATATGATGTAACCTTTTCCCAAATTTCCATTTTTCAATTGTAATGTTCCATGGAGCTTCGCCATTTGCAAGTTACCATTCTAATGAAATCAATTTTTGAGCCATTCTTTGTTTGATATTTATCATTACTCTGATATTTTCCTTGTTATGTGAAACTTCACTTATTCATTAATAATGGTTTTGAAAGCGGAAAATGTTTTGAAACAAATCTTTTGAGAAAATACAATGAAAATATATATTTTTCTTTGGCATTAGGGACGATTTAGTGAAATCATCTGCCTCCCTAAAAAAACTCTGGATGTGACGAAAACAATGATAAATCATCTGGTATGAATCAGACATTTCAGTAATGACTGACCACCAATACAACGGACTTCTCCCCAGTATCTTCACAGATGTTTGTTTAAAATGTGAAATTTTATTTCCCTAGTGAAATGAGGACGTTCCCGGATTGGTTCCAAGACTGATTATCTTCAGATTTCAGTGTGATTCCTTGCAGTGGATGTGTCATCCTTCCACTCACTTTTCCTCAGTCTGTCGTCTCTCGTTAGAGTCGTCTTTTGCATATCATTGAGCATTCGCATCATACCACATCATCCTGCATCTTTGCATTTGGGTGTGCTTTTGCTTGTGGGTCTTTACCTTCCTTTACTTCAATTTGTTGATCTGTGGGTCTTTATTTTTGTCCAGCTTGCCTCCGGTCTTCACCCGCGTGCGCCAGATTTTGACTCTTTTTGCATTATTCCTTAGGAAGTCTAACCTGCAAAACCCTGGCATCGACCTATCTGATACTTAACCTCCTCATATGGATACCTTAAGTCCAGTATTTTCTGGCATTGTTTCATCAGGTCAACTATGAATCTAAACTTTAAGTCAGATATGAACCCGTTGTTTAAAACCATGGTCAACTATGAACCTAAAAATCTCAGGTCAACTATGAACCTAAACTTCAGGTCAGATATGAACCCGTTATTTAAAATCGTGGTCAACTATGAACCTAAAAATCTCAGGTCAACTATGAACCTAAACTTCAGGTCAGATATGAACCCGTTGTTTAAAACTGTGGTCAACTATGAACCTAAAAATCTCAGGTCAACTATGAACCTTGGTCACCTATGAACCAAAATTTCAGGTCAACTATGAACCTTGGTCACCTATGAACCAAACTTTCAGGTCAACTGTGAACCTTAATTCTTGTCCAACTCATATTGGTTCCTTAACCTTACCCCTAACCAAAAGTCCAGCATATTTCATTATCCGGTGTGCGAGCTCTTTTTTTTTTTTACCTTTTCTGGCTTTTCTTGAAGATCCCGTTTGAACTCTTCAGTATAAGAAATCCCCAGAAAATCTTTTGTTGGATGCTTATCCTTTTTCAGACTGATCCCCAGTGGAGATCATGTTTTCTTTCTGGTTTCATGCCCAGTAAGAATGCGTCTTATTTCCCCAGTGTCATCCGGTCACCTGTGAACCTGTCGTCCATCTCCCTAGATTTTTCCCCGGTGGAGAATACCTCTCTGGATCCTATCTCCAGTGAGGACTTGTAGGGTGTTCTATCTTACTTTTCTATCCCCAGTATTTCCTTAGAATATCCCCAGTGAGTCTCTCTTGTTGGTCAACCTGTATCCCTAGTGAGTTTTCCTCATGGATACTAACATTCATCCTTCCCCAATGTTACTCACCTGCGGTTGTTTGCTCCTTATCCCCGGTGTCTGGTCTATATGCATTTTTGCACTATCATGACATCATATTAGAAATTTATGGCATGTCAGTATTTGCATGTCCGTCGCTTATCCTCGGCATCTGCATTCCATCTAAGGGCAAAATTTTCGGCTTGCTATATTTAAATACCTTTCCACCTTGATGTCCTGAGGATTTTCTTTCCTCGTGCCATCCGATAAAGCTATTTAAATAGGGGCAACTATTGTAACCCAAATTTTACCTCTTAGATGTCATAACATCTTGCATAGAAATTTAGGATCAATCATATATGTACTTGTTTAACTAACCCATATCTTGCAGTTTATTTCTCTTATGTTTGAAATTAGGGTTTACACAGAGAGATTCAATGCCTCCTAAGGCATTCTATGGCTCCATATAAACATCACAAAGATTCACCAGTTGTTTGGAACCAAGATCTCAAGAATTTGAATCAAGTCAAGTCAACAAAGGATCACCAGACCAAAAGTTGGAGTTAGGGTTTTAACCTGAAGAATCACTGAAGAATTTTGCCATGATAAATCAAGATTTGATTGGCTCATCAACCAATTGAGCTTACCTACATTCAAGAGGTATCATTCAACAAAAATTCAAGATCATTTGGCTCACATCATGAGTAGTTTGAGCCACAGATTCATCCTGCCTCCAAATTAGGGTTCTGTTAAGACTAGTGGATCATGGCCCTTGATCTTAACCAAGAATTGTTCTCAAACCCTAGGACTTGACTCCATGTGATGGTAGACATCCCTAAAGGCCATCTATGAGCTTTAGATGTGATGGAAGAAGTAAGATCATAATAGATTATCCCAGTGCATTCAAAATTGAAATTAGGGTTTTGACTGAAACCCTAATCCTTGAGATTTTGATTCAAAATGAAACATCCAATACCTCAATCCATCATGACATGTATCATTGATGATTTAAAGTATTTGGGATCAAGTTTTAAGAAGTTTCTTGCAAAGGAAGAAAGGTTTGGTTCATGAAACTTTTCATAAGTGGAAATTTCCCCTCTTGTGCAAAATTGAAATAGTCATAACTTCCAAACCACACATCCAAATTGGGTGACTCAAAGCCTAAATGGAAGCTCTTTCCATGAACTTCAAAGTGTTAAACATGACTTTTCTCCAGAAAATGCATGGTTTGTGAGTTATGAGACTTGGAAGTTAGATTGCCCAAGGACTTAGAGAAATTTCAGCACTTTTTGCCTTAATAACTAGCTGACTTTAACCCAAATTTTCATGAAGTTCCAAGCCTCAACTCAAAAATATTTGAACATGAAAGTTGTAGAGGGCATTGAGGGATTTCTAAAATGTACTAGAACTCCTCAATCCATTGAGTGAGCTGGGAGTTTCGAGGTTTCAAAGTTGGAGGTTCCATTTCTTAAAACCCAAGAAACCAACTTTTGTGTAATGACTCAAACCCTACTCTAATCACCAAATCTTCATGGTTCTGAGTTCTAATGTTGAATTTAACCTTAATCCAAGCTTGGCCACGAAATTTCCACTTGGTTTGCATTAAAATATTAGTTTGTGTCATAGTTATGCAAGTGGGAGGAGGAAAGAAAAACTTTACAAATCAAATAAGTATTGTTTATTCCTAGAGCCTCTCACCAATCACTTCTCACCAGCTTGGCTCAGAGCTTCAGAAGATATTGGAAGATTTTTGCTCAGCAAGCATGGTTCCTCACGAAGGAAAAAGGGTAATGTTGGCATAATGTGTAAATATGACCATGCTTTGAGTTCTCATTCCTTCCCTATAAATAGCAAGCTGCTTTCCTTCATTAGACACCAATAATCTTCATATACTCACCCTAAAATATCTCTGAGGTTAAGCTTTGCAAGTGAAAAAGGAAGGAGGAATACTTGGAGAGCCTGCCACTAGTTCAAAGGAGGGAGAATACTTCATTGTTGAGGGTGCAGTAGACATATTCCCCTTGGTAATTTCTTTCTTCACACTCTATATCTCTGTTCATATATATTACTATCATCATCATATCTTTGTTATAAATGCTCATATAATGTGTGTTAGTATTCTTCCATCCATCCATAATGTGAAAATAGTGTGTTTAAGTTTGTGTTAAACTTTTGTCCATGGCATGCTATATGGAGGTAAGACAGTTATGGTTGTTTTGGTTGAGGTACATAGTTGGTTAGCTACCCCACCTTCTGTTTTTAGCATTATGAGTGAGTTATATTGAATGGTAACTGAATCCCTTCATACTGCTTATTGACTGCTTGTTAAACTCAGGTAGATTCCCTTGTTTGTTACACTACTAAAACTCAAATGTCATTGGTCATGTAACTGCCTTGTTAAGGTTTGATGTCATGGTTTGAACAAAGACAGTTGAGGTCGTTGTCAAGACTTACTCCACTGTCATTAACTTGAGGTATTTGTAGATTATGAAATTATTGTAAAACTGCTTGCTTTTTTTGTATGTTACAATGTGATAACTGTGTGGATTTTGGTCTATACTGAATATATGGTGTATTGATGTTGTTGACAAGCTACCTGACATATTCAAGTTGGATGTATGTGTTATGCTTTTGATCTATTTTTCTGAGGTGTACTCAAGTTTTGCAACTGTTTCCTTGTTATGAATTCAATTTATGTGTGCAAGTGGTTGGTAACATTGTTCTGCCTTGATATGGCAGGCTGCTCAGGTATTGGTGCTTGTTGAATTTGTTTTTAAGTTTGAAAGCTTGCTATGGATTCATTTTGTTATAGTATTATATCCATATATTTTCTCACATCATGCTATTCATATAAAACCATGTCAAGCCATGTCAGTTATTTTGAGCCAAGCTGACCTAAGCATATGAGAATGATATGTGGAACTATTTGTTTTTTGAAGTTTTGATGCCATGCCACCTACTCATAACTCTGTCGTCACCTGTTGGTTTTATTTGCTTTGATGCCATGTTTGGTTTGAACTCAACATATGATATCTCTTAAGACCAATACTTGAATGCTGCTAAGATTCCAAGACTTGTGTGATAAGGTTCACATGTCTCCATTGGTTTTGTGTTCTGGCATGATTATACTTGCACTACCATGTTCACCTAGATCAGAATATACTAATATCATTACCTAGATTTTAAGAATTTGTATGAACTGACATCTTTGTTTCAGTTCTTATCATAAATAACAACATGTAATATGTTTACTTGCTTGATCACTTTTGTTTCCAATTTCCCCTGCTACATCAGTATCATCACTTGCCATGATTTGAAACCCATATGTCCATGCTTGCATATATGCCTTGTTCCTAAAATTCCATATGATGTTAAAGTAACATGAAAATTTTTAATGAAGGGTATGTTTGGTGTGACAAGTTCCCTCTTTTCTCATTTTCTCTACTGATAATTATACGAATGTATGCTATCCATGTCATAATAATACTACTTTCATGATAGAGGTTGGTTTCTATTAGTCCACATGCTCATGTTTTAGTTTAGGATGTCTTCTTACTACAAATAGGCATTTGATCATTTGCCTTGGCTGATTTTTTGCACATGACTATATGTTTGTCCTTTTGAAAGATCATTTGTTTACACATAATGCCATGTAACCTGGATTGATGTTGGAACTGCTAAATCTCTTGAGGTCTTTGTCTTAATGCCATGTGTCTGCCATGCCATATTCATGTGACTACCATGTGGACATCTTGTTTTCTTGCATCTTAATCAAATAGTACTATTGATATCCATACTTTGTTCTTAACCCAAAAATCCTTGGAAGTTTTTCTTTCTACATCAGTCTACTAAAGGAATATAGACTGGTGTGACACTATTTAGTGAGTATAGCAACATCCTTGTTTTGCTTTGAACCACCTACCTGTTGGAATATCATGAATTCTGGAATATGTGTTGCCACTGGCATGAGCTTTATGTTATATACTTGTACTTATGTTGAATTGTTCTTGTGCCCTCTCCAATACTAGCATGATAAGCACTTACTCCTACCTGCCACCAATACCCGATTGCTATGATTTGCTCTGATGTTTTATCTTGGTCTGAACTAATGCCATTGAGTTGAATGTATGAGGCTTTGAGACCTATGCTTGAGTTATGGCTATCACCATCATGGTTCCAAGATCTATAAGATAGAGTTTGCATGTCTCAATTTTGTTTTTGTGTGATGGTTCACCTCTCTGTCATGACATACCTAGAATGTTATGAGTTTGGTTTGTCTTGATGTTGTTGTTATTGTATGGTTTTAATATGCAAGTTTTGGTACCCTTTACTCCTGCATTGTTTGGATTAATCACAAGAGTACAAAATCCCTTGCCTTTGTGTTCTAAATCCATATGCATCTGTACCTAAGGAACTGTTGAAGCTTTGTTCCTTTTATGCCATGACCATTTGTTTAAGCTGTGTGTGGTACCAGTGTGAGTTTGAACCAATTCTTAAGGATGCTTTTGTATTGGATATCAAGGAACTAAATTGCAGCCCTACCCAGGATTGCTAATCCACTCTCCCATTGATTAATCCTTACTGCAATGATTATGACTTTGAGTAGAATGAATTTATTTTGATTCCAGTTATTTCTGATGATGTTGTCTTGATCAATTTTGGATCCACACTTGTACTGGTTATAATAATATGAGCGGCCTTTATGTTTTTTGTGCTTACGCAAGGTTAAGTATTTGTGGGGTGGGCACATACACTGGATGTATGGCCACCCCAGTGGTAAAACACACGCGCATTTACTACCAGGATTGGGGTTCGAATCCCCCTCGCCCCAGTCCTTTTGTTTTTAATTTCCAGAAAAACACGCCTTTTCCTATTTATATTGTTCTAACCATTTGCTTGTCAATACGTGCTCATGGTTGGTGTGATACATATTTTGAGCTACATCCACCATGTCACGGGTTCAACACCCATGAGATCCATTTCCTCATATTTTTATTACTTGTTCACTTTGTGTTTTATAGTTTATGCTTTGATTTTCATAAATTCATAACTGGATCATTTTCTATTCTTTTTTACTCATTCTTTTTGCCAATTACTCCTTAATGAGTCCACTTTTTGAACATAAAAAGAAATTAGTGGAAATAAATGTTTTTGAGGCATTTTATCATGTGGGAAGTAGAGGATCTTTTAGGGTTTCTGTAATGAATACTCTTGACTTCTTTGATTATTTTATCATGTTATCTTGTTCATTTTGACCTAGTGATGCCTAATGCATATGGTTCTAACCTTGTATGGCATTGTAAACTTTGTTTCACTTGAATACTTTGTTATTTAATGTTGCATCTTCATTTAAATATCCATATAAACTTATTGTTTCATAAAAAACTGTTATCTTCCTGATTCCAAAGGAAAGTCCTCCTAAGTTGACTCATAAGTAAATAAGCAAATTATACACCATCTTGGCCTCCTAAGAGCCATCTCCCCTCTAGGCCTCCTAAGAGCCTTTGTTTATTCTTGGCCTCCTAAGAGCCATTGAATCTTACAACTTAGAAATAGGATGGAGTTTCTGAACTCTATGTGGACTCATCACACTGAGTATCCACTTTCCCCCATAACTTAGACTTAGAGAGTTCCCTTAAACTCTAAATGAGCTCACACTCATTTCCCCTTGGAACTTTGGCCATAGTCAATGGTTCCTCAAATTCACCCTTGGTTAGGTGAACTACGGTTGCTCTGATTCTTTAGTCAGATACGTATGCACAGGATTCGACGTCTTGGCGAGCAAACTTAGTGTACATACCCTTAGGTCTTTACCTTTACCCTTAACAGATTCTTTTAGCAAGCAAACATAACATAACACAAACTAAACAAGAGGTTCCTGTAGAGTACTACCGATATTAAAGGTGCTAATACCTTTCCTTAGTATAACCAACCCCCGGACCTTAGATCTCCCCCCTTTAGGTTTTCTCGATCTTGAACCTTTCCTTTGGATAAATCAAAGTCGGTGGTGAATTCAAAGAAATGTGATGCAAGTTAATCAATAGCTTCTTATCCGATTCTTACCGCAACATCAGGGACCTAAGGTTTTTTGTTTAGTGTGCTCGCTAAGATTATCGCAATCTTGTGCCTACGTATTCCCTGTTATGGAGTATAGGGAAATTAGAGCAATCGTAGTTCCTCCTATTCTAAGGAAGAAACAGATGTCTGGTGTCTTGTTCAAAGCCCAAGATTGAAGCTAAAGGGTTATTTGTTTGTGTCTTGTTCAAAGCCCAAGATTGAAGCTAAAAGGTTATTTGTATCTTGTTCAAAGCCCAATATGGAAGCTAAAAGGTTTTGACTGAGAGAGAATTTGTCATCTCTAAAGAGAGATATCTCATATGTTAATCACAGTTGTTTGGGTAACTGGTTTGATTATAAAGGAATTACTTTAACTAGACTGTATGAAGTCCAGCAATGCCATAATTGCCTCTACAGGGTGATTTTTCCTAAAGGAGAAAACTTTAACTCAGTGTGAGCAACGCCATTTTTCCTAAGGAATTCATGCTAAAAGAAGGACAGTGGCATGGATGTTTGTATCCAGAGGCTTGCCACTTACAACAATTAGATGAAGGTTTTAACCAGGATAATGATGGATAGACAGCTTGGATGTTAATATCAACAAGTGTGCCACTTACATCAGTTATCTGGAATTGAGGTTTTGTTTTGATTGACTGTTTTGGATGTGTGATTAAACAGAAAAGGTATCTTCCTACAGAGATTTTTGATTTCCTCTGAGGGAATGGTTTTTGTGTGCCTTGATTAAAGCCCAAGGTTGAAGCTAAAAGGTTAATTGGATTCCACTGGGGAAATCATTATACAAAGCCTAAGAGGAGGCTGGAAAAGGACTGACTCAACAAGAGAGTGTTTATCAGTATCTTGTACAAAGCCCAAGATAGAGGCTAAAAGACTGATTAACTCAACAAGAGAGTATTTATTTTGTATCTTGTACAAAGCCCAAGATAGACGCTAAAAGAGATTTGACTCTTTGGGGAAAAGGGTTTTATCTGTCTTGTACAAAGCCCAAGATTGAGGCTAAAAAGTTTTAATGACTCCACTGGAGAGATATTTATATGTGTCTTGTACAAAGCCCAAGATTGAGGCTAAAAGGTATTTACTCTGTTTAAGAGTATATTATATGTCTTGTACAAAGCCCGAGATTGAGGCTAAAAAAATGACTGACTCTACTGGAGAGGTATTTAGGGGGTATCTTGTACAAAGCCCAAGATTAAGGCTAACTGTGGGGACTCAGCTGAGGTGTTATCATTATACAAAGTCTAAGAGGAGGCTGACTGCTGAGGGATGATCATTATACAAAGCCTAATAGGAGGCTAACTCTGCTAGGGAAAGAATCATTATATAAAGCCTAAAAGGAGGCTATCTTTACTGGGGACAGACAAAGAAAGAAATCTTTATACAAAGCCTAAGATGAGGCTATCTTCTGCTAATGATTATTGAAATCCAGATACAGGTCCAAAGTTTGGTAATTCAACTCTTGCTGGAGATTACAGAAAAGTTGAGGTATCAGAGACCTTGAGGTTCTGATGAGGTTTATGATAGTGAAATGACTCAATCTGGGGATTTAACTGAAAATGTGACAGTTTGAGGATAATTGACCCTGACTAGGGAAAATTAAAGGTAAGATTTAAGGATTAAGTTGTGAAAACTGTTGGTTTTAACTCTGCTTTGGGATTGATTTGCTGATCAGGGTTATTTCCTGTTCTTTAAGGAAATGGGAAATCCAAAGGGTATGAGACTGTCCAAGTCTACTGATATTTGAGAAATAGATTCTCAGATGGTGAATGATCTTTGTATAATGCCCAAGAGAAGGCTGGTTAGTTACCGGGTGAAGGTCAACCCATAACTGGTCTGTTGTTTTTACTCAGAAAGATAGCTCTAGCAAATGATGACTAGGTTTTGTTCCTATGCCTGTAGAAGGTCTATGGGTCCTTGTAATAAGCCCAAGAGGAGGCATGAGAACTTTTAGGAAGCCTGAGGGTTCTTGTACAAAATCCAAGAGGAGGTTGGGGATGCTTTTAGGAAGCCTGTAGGTCTAAACTTAAGAATGTTCCAAAAAGGTTTCACCGGGAATTAATCCTTTCTGTAATGAACAGTTCTAGAGACTGAAGAAATTCAAGAGAAGTTTCACTGGGAATTAATCCTCTCTGTGGGAATTGAATTTCTTTGACAATTTCTAAAGTGACAGTCTGAGAAAAGGTTCACCGAGAATACATCTTTTCTCTTTGTTCCATATTGTTTAAACCCAAGAGAAGGCAAGACTGTATCTGGAATCCTACGGAGGATCTAGGTTTTACTATTATTGAGAGAGTGACCAACTGGTTTTACCCAATTCTAGACTTAGTTGCCGGGGAAAACTCTATACTGTTATACAAGTATATATACAGTGATATATGACAAGTATTTAAAAGGATGTGAAAGAAGACTTACAGCGGAGCAGCTTCCCACAATACAGTATATATATGACTTATATTTAAAAGATGAAAGAAGGACTTACAGGCGAGCATCTTCCCACAATACAGTATATATATATATATATATGTAAAGCTTGTAAATGAAAGCAGATAAAAACTTACAGGTGAGCAAGCTTTCATGCTGTAATGTTAGTTGTTCAAAGAAATTGAAACAAGTTTTGATAACAGTTATTTCAAAGCAGAAAATTGTAGGGGCTTATTCAACAAGAGATGCCCTGATGATTTATTTAAATACATACTGTATTGATTAACAGAGTATTTACAAAGATAATTGAGTCTTATGCTCAAAGAGAGAGCCCAAGGATTATTTTTGTACAGAGTGTGGGACTTACAACTCAAGGAGTGGCCCAGGTTATTTAATTTTGAACTGGCGATCGCGCCGAGGTTTTTGAAAATGCAGTGGGACTTATACAATGAAGGAGGCCCAAAATGATTTTGGTTGAAAAGGGATTGGGTCTTACACTCTATTAGAGGCCCAAAGAGTTTGAAAATGAATAAAGATGGGTCTTATAGCTCAAGGAGAAGCCCAGATGATTTTGTTGAAAAGGAGACGATCGCGCCGTTGTTTTGAAAATGTACAGAGGGACTTATACAATATGTGAGGCCCAAAATTGTTTATGTACAAAGGGGTTGGGTCTTACACTCTATTAGAGGCTCAAAAATGATTTTAAAGAAAAGGAATGAGACTTATAGCTCAAGGAGAAGCCCAGTTGAAAATAGTTTGAAAACGACGTTCGCGTCGAAATTTCTGAAACTGTATCGGGACTTATACAATGCACTGAGGCCCAAAAATTATTTATTTACAAAGAGGTGGGACTTACACTCTATCAAGAGGCCCAAAAGTGATTTAAAAAAGATTGATGAGGGTGAAATTTATCAAAACCCTAATTTTGTTTTAAAATGGGATTAATTTTGTTTAAAAATTAATAAAAATTATTGAAAATATGTGAAAAATGAGTGGTGATCTTGGATCAATGTTTCAAAAATCATGTTTTTATCCACAAAAATGATTGAAAACCATTTAAGTTTGGAAAATCAAGAGAAAGAAAAATTTCAAAATGTTGAAAAATAAATAAAAATTAATTCTTTTAAAAAATATCAAATATGTGAAATAAATAATATTTTTGGGAAATTTTTGTAAAATAAAATATTTTAACATTTTTGTGAATTATTAAAAAAAGAATCAACTCAAAATCATTAAAATTCAGAGAGAAATTAATTTTTGAATCAATTAAATAAAATCACAAAATTCAAATATTTGAAAAAGGACGCCAAGAACACCTTGTTCTTGTCCGCATGCCCTGTTTTGCCCAGATTTGCGTTTTCTTATCAATCTCACTGAGTACTTGATGGAATCATACAATCCACATATCAATCTGCTCGTTTTCAACTCACGATCATGTCTATGGTCTTTAATTTCATTTATTTTAAGCATGGAATGAGAAATCAAAACAAAACCTCAAGAACCCTAATTTTTGCATGAAGGCTGAGAAATTTTATACACGATTCATACAAAGTAATCAATAGAGGGGAAACATTATATGCATGATTATGAACATTTAGCAAAAGTTTTGTGCGAGGAAATATGCATAAATTATTAGATGACCAAGTTTAGGCTTACTTGAAGGTCGTGGCAGCAAGAGCAATTTGATTTTTGAGTTGGAGGTGTTAGAGATGAGTTGTGATGATCTGAAAAGCTTCCCTACACCATATGGAGTGTGTTTGAATACTTAGATTGATTTGAAATGAACTGGAACAGATTATGGCACCTCAACTGCAACTTTGTTGAAAACTTGAGAAAATGGATGATGACTTCATGAATTTGGTGTTCCAGTTGTTGGTTTAGTGTTTGATCAGCTCACATATGATGTTTATGAGGTGTGTGTGTGTGTGTGTGTGATTGGTTTGGTTGGAAACACATTCTAATTCAAAACCCGATAGTAGCTTGCATTAGAAGGCATTTTTGGAAGTGAGAGTGTGATTTTGAGAAAGGTAAGTGTTATAGGCCTTTGGTGTACTCAAACTGATCAGAAAGGAGGTATATTTATAGTGTGTCAAGTTTGTTTTGGCAACAATAGTGAATGGCAACTGCAGTAGGCCATTGTCCAATTGAATCACTTTGGAATCTCAAGTCTCCTCCTACCATTGACTTGAGATTAGGGTACAGGTTTTGTAGCTTTGGTTCAGAGATAAGTCTTGACTGAATTCAGTTTGAATAGACTCAGTTCATGTCACCTTGGTGTATCCATTAATTGCTTGGAAACAAAATTGGAGTCTTAGCCTC
Organism: Lathyrus tuberosus; assembly: GCA_022829125.1. NCBI lineage: Eukaryota > Viridiplantae > Streptophyta > Magnoliopsida > Fabales > Fabaceae > Lathyrus > Lathyrus tuberosus. The sequence continues at coordinate 1,089,074 of JALAZF010000441.1, forward strand.
TTTGTAGCCTTTTTAGGGATGACAAGTCTAATGTAGATTCTTGGACTTGGGAGGCTTGGAGATCATATCATCCCTCTTGGATTTGATCCTCTGATGTGTCCAAAATGATGACAAGGCTTGGAGTTACTCAGATTTTCCAAATCGAGCAAAACAACAAAAACTGCCAAAATCTGCCTTGCCTTGGACAGTTGGAAATGGTGATCTTGAGGGATTCATATCTCCCAGCTCAGGTTGAGTTATGGGAGGCTCTTGTGCTTTTTAGAAAGCCCTTATATGATACAAAACATATGTGATCATAGTTTGTTTTGAAACTATTTGGTTCCGATTGAAAAATCATCATGAACATTGATGTTCAAGACTGCCAACTTAGGCAAATTTTCACTAAGTGTTGAAAAAGTGTAACTTTCATTTTTTGCCATTTTGATCACTCCATAACTTAAAATCCATGAGTAATTGGAGTTTAATGCATTTGAAACTTTTGTAGAGTGTAGCAAAACCTACAAATCCAACTTTGGATCACCCAAAATGGTTGCTTAGATCTCAAGTTATGATCCTTGGAAGTTGGTACCCTAGCCACTTTGTTCCATAACTTAGAAAAATTCTAAGTTTTTTTATGGTTACCCCTTTTACAAGCTAACTCACTTTCTTTGATTTTTCTTGATGAATGATGATTCAAATCACTTATTAACATGATTTTAGGGTTAGGGGAACCTTGGTTGACCAAAATTTCAAAAAGTCAAACTTGGGTTTTTGTACAGTTGACTTTTTCAGTAGATGAAACTTTGACTTTGTGATCCTTTTGTGAAATCAATCCTTAGGCCTAATTAAACTTCATGGATGGCCTCTAAGGGTATTTTGAGATGTCTTGGACCCTTCCCCAAGGTTTGAGAACAAGGGTAGGTCAACAGTCAATGACAGGGTTGACTTTTTCATCATAAATCCTAATTTGTGATCAGATGGCATTGAGTTCTTGTGGCTTATGATTTGAGCTCTTTGAGTTAATCAAATCTTGTAGAAATGTCAATGTGATGTAATTGAGGTCATTGAAGTTTATCTTGAAGCTTCAAGTCATGTCTTGCTTCACAAGTTTGATCAAGGGTTGAATTAGGTCAAAACCCTAATTCCTGATTTTTTGATAGATGGTCCCTTAAGGTGACTTTGCCATTGTAGATGGACTCTTGAGATTATTTTAAGCTTATTGGACCATATATTGAGGTATTGGCACATTTCCAGATGAACATTTTCATCTGGAGGCCTTGGTCAACCAAAACCCTAATTTGGTGACACTGGCGATCCTGAGGCTTGATCCTCTTGGAATGTTGCATAACTATGCATGGTTTTTGATATGGGAGACCCCTTGATCCTTCATGGATGTTGGAGGGGTTAGACAAGTTGAAGATCAAGTCATTTCTTAATTGATCCTTTGTCTAAAAGCTTTGAGAGGGATTGAAACCCTACTATTTGATTGTAATGAATGCTCAACATTTCCTGAGGAGATTGAGGAGGCAATGATGATACATCCATATTATGATGATGATTATCATAATGATGGGAAATCTTAGTGGTCAAAGTTTGGGGTATGAAAACTCTCCAGCCCCGTCAGTCCTCAGAATTCTTAGCTTTCGACCACTCTGTCATTCGACCATATATTTAAATTTGGCTAATACCTCGATCACTTCACTCTTCTTCTTGATCAGGTAAGTCCACAGTTTTTGACTGAAATCATCAATAAACGTTACAAGGTATCTGTTACCTCCAATCGAATCCACCTAGATAGGACCACGTACATCATAATATATGACTTCGAGAATTGCCTTCGACTTGCTTCCTGCATCCTTGCTGAAGTTATTCTTGTGTTATTTCGCCTGAACACATTCTTCACACTCTTCGCTTGAAATGTCGATTTCTGGTAATCCTGAAACCATATTTCTTCTCTTTAAATCTCAGATGTCCTTGAAGTTGAGATGGCCAAGTCAATAATGCCATATTCATTCATCTCTGCTGGCTGGAGTTGCAAGACACTTATGCTTCATCACATTAAGTTCAATCTTGAAGGTTCTATTTTGAGACATCGGAGCCTTCAAGATTAACCTACCATCTGAGTCGATAACTCTCATCATCTTGTCTTCGATCGACACCTTATAGTTATTTTCGACCAACTGCGCTATACTGAGTAAATTACTCTTCATGCCTGGTATGTACAACACATTGGAAATTATTGACCTCTTGCCATCTTTCCTCATAATCAGAACATCACCAATACCTTCAGCTGCTAGAGTATTGTCATTTGCAAATTTCACCATGTTCTTCATTGAGGACTTTATGTTGACAAACCAATCTTTCCTTCCATTCATGTGTGATGAGCATCCTGAGTCCTAGTGCCGCTACTCGAAAAATACAGAGAAGTCACCATCGAATGTTATTTATTCCAAAGGGGGGAAAAGGAAAACATCGACAAAACCTAGGAAAAAGGATGGTCTTGGCCAAGATATAGGTTCGGAAGTCGATTATGCAAGGGGAAGGTATTAGCACCCCTTCACGTCCATCGTACTCGATGGGAACCATCTAGGTAGTCTACGCATGAATGGGTGTCACTATCTAAGGTTTACTTGATAAAGAGAAATGAAGAGGTTTTAAATAAAAGGGGACTCGATAGGATCTCGCAATCCCATGCCTACGTATTCCCTCGTGCAATGGGAAAGTTAGAGTCATCGTAGTTTGGAGGACTATGCGTGAATTGGTGGGAGGTTTCTCGCCAAGGATTTGGCCCTTGTACCTACGTATCTTCATTGACGAATAAAGAATCAGAGCGTCCATAGTTCGTGGGACTATGGGTTGTTGGTCTCGATCGCACACGAGCGAGAGAAGGCTTATTATTTTTTTGGACGAGATTAACGGTCACGTTCTAGCAGTTAAGCGTTGCTTGTATTGCGTTAGAACGGAGGTAAGGTGCCCTTTTGGAAGGTCTTAAAGTGGTGCCCTAAGGCAAAGGTAGTTTGAAAGTTTGTTTGTTTTGACGAGTTTAATCGTAGGTACTTAGAGGGGGGAGAGTATCCAACCATAGGCTAAGTACGACCCACAATCAAATACTTGAGAGTTGAGGGGACAATAGTATCCCAACCCCTCATGTTCACCCTAAGAGAACCTGATTAAACTCTTGGTTTAGTTTAAAGGTTTTGTTTGGATGGAAAAAGATGAAGATGATACATAAATGATGGTGGACTGAACCAAGGTAGGTCGGTGGCGATGCACAAGGCAATCGACTTATGGTATGTGCATACAAGGCTTGCAGGGTTTAGATGGAATGGAGTGGAGTTGTTAGAGGAGATGGAAGGAAACCCTAAGGTGATGGAGGAATGAGCAATTCATTTAATTAGTTTGAAAAGTGGCCCGACGTTGGATCGAGTTTTTATTTGTCTTTTTGTTTTGAAATTGTTTTCTAAATGTTTTTTATTTTATCTTTTCTAAACTATTAACATGCAAAACATACAGACGTATATAAGAAAGTAAATGTCCTAATCTATTACATTGTAATCGGGGAGAGGGATGTATGAGAAGCCCACCAAGGGGGGAGAAAACCCTAATCTAAAGCAAGGTACAATGATGATGTACAATCAATAAATGCCCAAATGTCAAATGTAGATATGGCTCAGGTGAATACCTCACAAAACAAATCAAAATAGTTAGTATGAAGTAAATAATGAAAAGATGCTATGCATGGAAACATGTATTCATATATAATTAAATCAGGAAGTTGACACAAGCAATCAAGTGATATTCAAACAAGATTATCAATCATGAACATGACATCAAGAGGAACTCACAAAATCTAATTAATCAGATGACATGCTCATTAATTCAGGATTCACTATCTTAGTCACAAAATTCAACATCCAACAATTTAATCATCACGTGAACATTGTAAAATTTAACCAATTTGAGTAATCAAGAACTACATAGTTTTTCTTACTTGAATATTCACAAACAAAACAATTAATATTCAAATTCAATCAACACTAATCATGAGTTCAAGCAACAAGGTACCATGTTTAATCAACAATATTAATCAAGAAAAACTAATTCACAAAGCAATTAACAATCAACTATGATGATTAATCAATTAATTAATTTTAATATAATTAGGAACAGGGGCAGAATAGTGAAACTGGTGGTGCAAATTGAATTTCAATTTTGGGCTTAGGGTAGGCCCATTAGCATCACAATTCTCAAACCAGGGGTGCATTGTGGAAACCAGAGTATGGAAAGAAGTGGGATTAGGCCCGCGCTTACACGGCCTAAAGAATTCACCAAGGGTTCAACATGAATCCCTCGTCCTTCACATGTTCAGGAAAATGCTCTTCTCTCTCTTACACTTCCCTCCATCTCGTCCCACTCTCTTTCTCAAATGAAGGTAAAACTCGGTTGAAACCTAATCGTCCACCACGCCGAAAACAAAATCTTCCAAATGGATCATCTCCTCCGCCTCTACGCTAATCCTAAATTAATTTGACCTAAATCCAAGCAACGACTATGCAATCCGTGTTTGAAGTAAACCCTAAGTGCGGCGGCGAACGGAGACGACGGAGACCTCACGCGCGAGGAACCCTAAGCTCGGAGGATACACAACCAATGAAAACCAACAGAAAAAGTGCGAAGGAAGAGCAATTTACCTCGACGACGGCGCAGATTAAAATTTCCAGAGAAGACGACGACGTTGGCGAGGAGCTTTCAGATAAGCCTCTTTTCTTTACTTTAGCTTTATCTTCTTCTTCTTCTTCTTCTTCCTCTGCAACCTTATTCTATATGTTAGCTTGAGTCTTCGTGAGTGTAGTATTAGGTGAGGTGCGTGTGCGTTGAAGAGTGGTTATGAGGAATGATGAAGTTTAGATGGAGCTTTGAAGGTTGAGGTGAAGATGATGAATATTGAAGTCGCTTGAAGGAGAATTGCAATGTGGTAAATGGTGAAGGATAAGATTGCAGAGAGAATTGGAATGTGAAGATTGGGAAAGATGAAAAAGGTAATGCGTGAGGAGTTAAATGATCGACGGAGAAAATAGGAATGATGAAATGCAGAAGGTGATTTTTTAGAGAAAATGTATTGAGGATAGTAAGGTGAAGCATAGATTGGAGGGGAGAAGATTGAATGGTATTGAAAGGGTGAGAGAAAAATCAGAGTGTGAAGTGATGAAGAGGATACGAGTCTAGAGGTTAGAACATAGTCACATGGTTCGCAATTCGTTTCGGTACGTGGTACAAATTCGGGTACGCGGTTCGCAACTCTCTAAGAATTCGGTACGTGAGGGGTATACATAGTCGGTACGGTATTTGGGTTCGTGGTACGTTCAAATATAATAGTCGGTACGCTATTATTAAAAAAATTGTTTACTTATAATAAAAATTGGTTGGGAGAAAGACTTCATAGTCCCACATCGACTATTTTATTAACACTACTTTGAAAAATCAGTTATACACTCATTACTCTTATATCAGCTCACAATTGTTTTATTTTAATTGATGATGATCATTAATATTCACTTTTATCAAAGTGATAAAGACATTATCATAATTAAAAAATTAGTTGAAAAGTTTTTTTTTAATTTCTAGTTTATTTGACTATTATTGTCTCATTTAAACTTGAAATTTATATTTGGTTCGTGGGTACTTCATTTTACGTGAATTCTACACGAATTCGTGTGAACCAATTCGCAAAAGTACCGCGAACCGGTACTCACGAACCAATTCGCGGTTCGCAGGGGGTACCTGCGAATTATGTGACTATGGGTTAGAAACTGAATTGAGGTTGGTTAGAGGTAGTTAGTTAGTGTATGTAAGTTAGTTGTTAGATGATGAAAACAATTAGCAGTTAGTTATTGACAGTTATGTTTGAAGTTAGTTTAAGTAAAAATTGGTTAGGATTCAGTTAGGTTGGTTAATGAAATCAGTTGGAGGGTATGATTTAGTTAGGAATTTAGTTGAAAATTGGTTGTCAGTTGTGAAAGTTCTGCAGTGAGTTTGAATAAGTTGGACAAAATGCAATTATGTGAAAATCTGTTATGTATTGCTTGTGCATGCTATGTTTTGAAGTTTGTTTTTTCCTCATGCTCTGGATGCAGTGACTTGCGTGTGCGTATGTGTTGATTATGTATGAAATTAATGAGTTATCTTAGGGAGGTTATTAGTTGATGTAATGGTTTTGTTAGTGTGTTAATGTGGATTGTAAAGTGAGTTATGTTAGGATGTGGTTACATGACTGTTGGTGACAGTTAGATGATGTTAAAAAGTTAGTTATTGAATCTGTTAGCATGAAATTATGTGAATCTATCATGAATTTTCTTGAGTTATCTTGGTTTTGTTAGTGAACTTGATCAGAATATGCCTTGAATGAGTGAATTCCTGTTAAGATCAGTGGCTAGAAACCAGCTCGAATGTTTAATTGCAAAGCATGTTAACTATGTTAATCACACTGTTGCTTACTTAAGAACTAGGGCTGTCAATTTAATGTCAGTGCAAGATACAATTATAACTGTTAGAAATGCTTTGCTTATTAGTGAACATGTCACATTAGTTATGGACTGTTATTTTCAGTTAGGGTGTGAAGTGATTTGGTGCTGGTTGTGATGTTAGGAAGTGGCTGGTCTATTATAACTGTTATGCTAGTGTGAAATTCTGCAGTTAGTTAAGAGTTGTGACATTCTACTAGAGGTAAAAGAAATTGTTATGATGTTGTTATGGCTTTGAAATGGATGAAGTTTGAAGTTGAGTTAACGTTAGGAGAATCGAAAGTTAGCTTGAACTGAACTTGTTAATATCCTGTTAGCATGATGAGCTTATCAATAAATTTCCTGTTGTGTTGTAAATGAACTGAACTATAATGTTATGATAGCAGCTATTATGTAAAACATGAAATGTTAGATATTTTGAATGCATATTTCATTTGGTATGGAATGTGGAGATTAATTGAATGTGATATGGTAATGGGCTAATGTTTCTTATGAGATGGAAATTCTATGCTTTGAAATTATGAAAATTGTCCTGCTAGAAACTGTCAGCAAATTGTATCAGTGAGTGTAGGATTGTCATGGAATGGACATTGTAAATTAGCTTGTAGTTGGTGAGATTAGTTGAAATTTGTTATCCTAGGTTGAATTTGGTTTCCTAGTGAAAGTTGGTTAGGGAATTGGTTAGCTTATTAATGGTTTGTGAAGTTAAAAAAAGCTGTTATGAATTCTGAAACTATTGTAACTGTGAAATCTAATTGGCTGTTAGATTCTATTAACTATGTTGGTTTTGCTATGGAATGCTACAAGGTTAGTTAGCTAGTGAAATTAGATGGATTTTATGCAGGCTGTGAACAAAATTGGAGAGGATATGTTAATTGAATGGGTTGAACTGAATGTGTTTGAACTAAATGTGTTTGTCATGATTTATATGGCCTTCTTTTATGACTGCTACTGTATTCATGGCCTTGGTTATGGTAGTTTGAATTTGAATTGCTGCAATTACTTATTCCACTGTTTGAGGTTGGATTTAATTGAGTCATTAGAAGGTTGGTTGTGAATCAAACTAATAAACTCTATTGTGTTCAGGTGGTAGTGAGGTGGTAATGGTGATGTGTTAATAGGTTCCAGCAGGATGTTTGTATACTGTGCATATCATGTGATTGAATGATGAACCACATTACATGTCTTGAACTTGTATGCTTATGGCAGTCATGCTGAATTTTGTTGTGTAGTTTAGAACTTGACTTTGGATTTGTTTGTTGCAGGGCCAATATGCATAAAGTATGACAAGGTTTAGGCATGATCAAGATTGGTAATGGCAAGGTTGGCATAGCATGGCACCACGGAGATGCTTGGAATGCACTTGGAGAGATGGAAGATTTTGGGAATGAAAACCAAAGCAGGCTTAGGGTTTTAGGATCAATTTGACTTTGGTCAACTGTTTGACAAAAAAGTCAACAGTTGACTAAAAGTCAACCTTAGGTCAACTGTAGTTTTTTTTCGTGTGTAATCTTGTAATTTGGATCTCTTTTGTAATGTAATGTTGCTTTTGGTAACGAAAATGGCCTTTTTTGAAATGAACGGGTATATGTAACTTGTGTCTCAAGTAACATGCTTGTCCCTCCAAGTTTCCTATTTGAATCATGGGCCACATGAACCTATGCAATTTGAATGAATGCACTCAATGAAATAAGAATGAATTAAAATGCCTTATGAACTCATGAAACCTGGATAAATGGACTAGGAATGCATTATGAATCAAAAGCCCAATGTAATGGTCAAGAAATGGTTAAACTTGGTGGAGGACTCTGCAATGATCAGATAGCTTCTAAATTATGGTCTCAAATGTAAGGCCAAGCCATATTGACAAATGTCAGACATCCACAATTAGGTTTTGAGTCAACCACAAAATTCAAGTTCAAGTCATCTAGTCAAAGGTCACACAAGCCAAGAAATGAGGTCCTTTAATGATGTCTCAGACCAAATGGATTATAATATCATGAATCAACAATTAGGGTTTCATGCATAATGGAACACCACAATGCAATCTCCACAAGCCAAAGTCTCAAGCACCAAGAATTAGGGTTTGTGGCCTTGGTTGAGCACACTTTGAGTTACACCTGAGAAAACACTAACTCCTTATCAAGTACAGCCGACCATACCTTGAATACATGATGCATGTCCTCTTTTTTTTGTAGATGCCAATGCAAATGGTGAAATGAATGATGAATTGATGAAGATATATGCAAATGTCTGCAATCAAAGGCCACATAAAAAATGAAAAAGTTAGGGCAAATTTTGGGGTGTGACAGCTGCCCCTATTGAATCTTCTTGCAACTGAATGTATGGATAGCAATGACTTTCAAACATTCGAGGCAAAAGAAGATTAAATATAAAAATATCCAAAAATTTGTCCGCTGGGGAAAATGATGTATTTGGAGTTGAAATTGACTTGTTGGGGAACATGGAATAATAGATGAATTTTTGTAGTTTTATTTCTTAATGATTTATGATTGTACTGGGAAAAACAAGGTTTCTTTTATGATGGAGATGTTATGATATGCAATGCATGCTATGCTTTTGCCAGTCCTGAAATGGGAGACATATCCGCAGGATTCTCAGAATGGAAACAAGTATAATTATAAATGCCGACTATTCAACTGTAATCGGAAATTCCTTCTGCAAAAGGCAAGGAGGACTCTTGAACAAAAGGTTTAGGAGAAGTTTATTTGGTTAAAACGTTCCTTCTGCAAAAGGCAACGAGGACTCCTGAACAAAAGGTTAGGAGAGAAATTTGGTTGGGTAATAATATTCCTCCTACAAAAAATAAAAAGGACTCCTGAACAAAAGGTTAGGAGACACAATAACTTCCTCTTGCGAAAGGCAACGAGGACTCCTGAACTAAAGGTTAGGAGAGACTTTGATTGGGTAACAATATTCCCCTACAAAACGTAGAAAGGACTCCTGAACAAAAGGTTAGGAGTAACAATTTGATTGGATATATTTCTTCTACAAAAGGTAGAAAGGACTCCTGAACAAAAGGTTAGGAGAAACAATGATTGGCTTGATGTATTCCTCCTACAAAAGGTAGAGAGGACTCCTAATCAAAAGGACAGGAGAAACAATGATTCGATAATGATATTCCTCCTACAAAAGGTAGAAAGGACTCTTGATCAAAAGGATAGGAGAAACAATGATTTCCTCTTGCGAAAGGCAACGAGGACTCCTGAACAAAAGGTTAGGAGAAACAATGATTGGGTGATGATATTCCTCCTACAAAAGATAGAAAGGACTCCTGAACAAAAGGTTAGGAGAGAAATTTGATTAGTTAATATATTCCTTCTGCAAAAGGCAGAGAAGGTACTTACAAAAGGTAAGCTGAATTGATTGCGAAAGGCAATGTGGACTTGAAAAAGGAAAAGGCAGAGGGAAAAACATTCATCGTGCTAAAGGCAAAGATAACTTGCAAAAGGCAAGTACAAAGGGAAATAACCATCCTCATGCGAAAGGCTGAGGGAACTTGCAAGAGGTACTAGAACATCATTTGACATCACAGGCACAACGGCGGAGATGACGTTCTCGGGGTATGACAATCATTCATTACTTGGCCACACAGGCGCTAAGCATCCAACTTGATAGAAAAAAGAATAGATTATTCATCGAGTCCATTATTTGTACTCAATATGCGAAACTCTTTCTCGTGCAAAAGGCAGCGAGAGTGCTTACAGAAGGAAAGCGAGGGATACGACTTCGTGCAAAAGGCAACGAAAGCACTTACAAAAGGTAAGCTGACTCCTATACGAAAGGCAGGGAGAAGATACTCCATGGAAAAGACACGGAAAGACTTACAAAAGGTAAGTTGAAAAGATCTTGTGCAAAAGGCACTGAAGGACTTACAAGAGGTAAATTAAGGGCAATAACCATCCTCATGCAAAAGGCAGAGGGAACTTGCATAGGGTATTAGAACATCATTTGACCTCACAGGCACAACGGCGGAGATGACGTTCTCGGGGTGTGACGAACATTGAGTACTTGGCCACACAGGCATCAAGCGTCCAAATTGATCGAAAAAAGAATAGATTATTCATTCAGTCCATTATTTGTACTCAATATGCATAGCTCTTTCTCGTGCAAAAGGCAGCGAGAGTGCTTACAGGAGGCAAGCAAGGGATACGACTTCATGCAAAAGGCAACGAAAGCACTTACAAAAGGTAATTTGAGGAGATATATCGTACAAAAGTTACATAAGGAGTTATAAATGGTAAGCGACAAGATAAATACCTTGAAAGAATCCTGATAGGATGTCCATAGGAGTTTCGTGTCTTCGAGAGCACATGTAATGATGCAGAATGTATGCAAAGTATGTACGCAAAATGCAAAGTATGGTTGGGCTTTTTTGTTCGAGGGAATAAACTCTGGTCTTTTGGTAGTTGCCAATACAGATTGGACTTTTGGGTTGGTGAAAGGATTTGACTTCGCGACACTCAGTATCTGACGATGCCATGATCGAAAGATGGATGCCGATGCTCTTGGGGCCTCAAGTTTGATCTTTTGCTGGAGTCACACACTTGTTTCTAATAATTCTAGCTTCTTTTTCCTGACATACCATGATGACTTGCAAATGATTTAATGAGCATAGAGACATGATTAATGATGATTGTGCTTTTACTCTGCCCCAAGGAATCTTACCAAATATATGATGTTCTACTAGCGTGATCTTTTGACATTTGTCATGAACTCAACAGTTATCAGCGTATGGCATGACTTCCTTGCCTTTCTTAAAAGCATGGAGTGAATCTTCCCCATTGCCAATTGTCTGCCCCAGTTGTAGGGTATTCAAAATAATTTTCCTTTAAAGGAAATCTTGGGAGTGATTATATCATGACAAGGTCTGAGATGGTTTGCCCCAGTGTCTGGATCTGAAGTGATCTGGCCCTGCCTTCGCCTTTGATGGAATTTTCACAGGTTTACTGAATATGGTTGATCTTTGAGAGATTTTTCGAATCTCGACGTGGTTTCCCCATATTTCTTGAATTCAGGATTGGCCCGCCTTTCTGCTCAACAGAGTTCTTCTCCAGGCATTTTCACTTTTCGTGTGATCATTTGAAATGACTTGCCCCTAACTAGCCCACCTTTGAGGGATTTGTCGTAGACTAACGGGTCTTTGAGAGATTTGTCGACTCTCGACATGGTTGGCTTTAGATTGACTGACCCTTGGAGTGGCATGTTTTTCTGCTCAACGGAGCCTTAAGGCATTTTCCCCCTTGGTGTAATCATTTGAGGTGACTTGCCCCTGCTCAACGGAGTTCTCCTTCAGGCATTTTTCCCTTAGGTGGGATCAATCTTTCCATTGTGGAACCTTTCTTGATGTCAAGTGGTCATTGGCAAGTAAAAACTGTTTGTTTTGAAAGTGATAATTTTAATGCAATGCATATGACAATTTTGAAATCCACATCGGTTCAGTGAAATGATGGTGTGATATATAGTGATCGAATCACTGATTAGAATGTCACATTGATACCAACACGAATGGTAAGTAAATCGTTTTAGGAGTCAGTTTTGATGCAATTTTACCGAAGTATGCTTTTGAAATAACCTCGTTTCAATTAGGTCTTTCGAGGGTTGTAACGTGGCCTGGTTCACGGTTTGAGAAAAAAGGATTTATGGCTCAAAGTTTATTTTAACCCACCCATTCTCCTTGATGTTCTCCAGCCCTAAGTTCAGAAAATTTGACACAAGGGCTCACCTTTTAAAAGGTTATTGAATGATGGAAGTGATGGTAAAGAAACCAACATGGTTTTTTGGAGGGACAATCACTCGCTTTTCACCTTTTTGTTCGTAGTCACACGACTTTGTTCTTGTTAAGGATTTTTCTTTTGATACTTTCTTTTTGTTTTTGTTTTCCCTAATTTTGCATGGACTCTTTCATTTTCGTTTTTTTCGATTTTGAAGTCCAGCGGGATGCCCTAATTTTTGCCTAACTCAATTGTTTTCGATTTATTGACCAAGCGGGCTTTTTCTCTTTTTTTTTCTTTTTGAATTTTCATTTTTTCTTGTTTGGAAAAAATCGTGTGACATTTGTGATTGCCTCGTTCCTTTTGATGATGAGGGACAACCTTGGTGATTTGTGAGGTACGAACTCTCATGAGGTATAAGGTATGATTGATCTTAGAATGAGACACTCCTCTTTTTTCCCTTTCAAAATTTGAACGCATGGTTAAATTAACTGAAGACTACCCTGCCCTAGGTTAAGATTGAGGGTTTTTTTTTGTTTTTAGAAAGAAACTCCTACTTCTAGGTTCAACAGGGTTGACGAGGGATTATCTTTCTTATATCTCCGGTGTTTGGGGATTTGAAACACTGCATGTACATCATCAACAGGGTATTACTCAAAAGTATACAATCGAGAATTTTGTGTTTTTCGATTTCAACATCCTCCCTTGGATTTTGCTTAAACAAGCGTTTGATATCAATGAAAAAAATGAGTGAACACGAATGGATTTATTCAAAATATGCATATCTATTTCATTATCATTATCATCTAAAAGCAGACGAGTCTTTACAAATGAATTTGCACTTAACAGAATGAAAATTACACATGAAAATGATTGACACAAATGATGGTTGGCATGATCAGCCTTATTATCCACCACAGATTGGGGTTTTTCTGCTAACGGAAGTTGATGACGGTCCCTCAGGAGGCTCTTCTCTGATCTACCTTTGCACTGGTTATGGAACTGCAGATGTGCTTGTATGCGGAAGCATGAGATTGTTGAGTATGCTAAGACCGCTTGGTACTGTCATACCCCAAATTTTGACCACTAATATTTCCCATCAATGTGCAAACCATCATCACAATATGGATGAACCATCATACCTCATTAGTCTCCCCAAAGATGGGTGAACATCCACTACAATCAAACTTAGGGTTTCAAGCCTGTTAGTTCTTGTAGTTGGTTGGAATTTTGGTAAAACAATGGTTGTGTCATGGTTGATGTTTCAACATGAGTTTCTAACATTCTGGTTATGTTAAGTTTTTAAGGGTTGCAGTTTTGTGCTGATGTCAAACCCGATGTCATGACATCAGATGACAGAACATCAGTTTGGTAAGTTTTAGGGCTGCGCGTGTGCAAGTTTGTTAAGGATAAGATCTGATTGAGAGATTGCAGGAGAATATCATGGAATAGATATATTCTGTTACAATCAAATGTGGAGCAGATCTTGTTACTATTTTTAGGGCTGAAAGATATGATAATAATTGAAGATTTAATCATGAAGAATTGATTGAAGATTTAATTGAAGATCTATTTAGTAGCAGAATCTTTTGCAGATTTGTAGCAGAAGATTTGATATGATTTGAAGGCCCAAATCCAGTTGGGAAAAAGCTATAAATAGAATGTTTGTAACCTAGAATAGGTACGGGTCAAAGATGTAGATCTTTAGGGCTTTGTCTAAGTGAACCACTGAGATGGTCACTGTGTAATTACTCAGAAACCTGTAGGTAATGAGTATTGTATTGTTCTTGGAGGAAGCTTTGAAGCAACTCCAAGGGGTGTCATGGAAGTGTGTCTTCTAAGGTTATGTGTTTGAAGAGTTTTGGAAATCAAGTTGTTGATGCAGTGGCGGAGATGTTGACTGCTAGACATCATTGCGATGATTGGGAGTGAGATGGAGTCTCTTATCTAGGGAGGACTTAGATAGAAGGGTCATTGGGTAGTGATTAAATTAGGTAGATTGTCAACTGGTTTATTGAGTCTGTAATTTGATACTACTAATAGTGGACTTTCTTCCTGGCTTGGTATGCCCCCAGATGTAGGTTGTTGGACCGAACTGGGTGAACAATCCGTGTGTTGATTTACTGTTACTATTATTGCCTTGTTCATACAGCAGATTGCGATGTTGTGACATTGCACTTGACATCACACGTCTGTACCAGAATTTCAATTGGTATCAGAGCCTGGTTTCCTGTCTGTTTCTGGATGAGATCTAGGGAAGATACTTTCTGGTTCATGAGCAAGGAAGATAGTTATGGCCTTGGTCAGTTAATATAGTAGTTTGGATGATCCCTTTTGTGAAGGTTGGACTATTCATAAGAACCGCTGTTGTGGGCGTGGGTTGTTGACACTCAGTTTGTTTGGTCGTGCCTGAAGGTTGTTGAGGAGTTGTTGTGTGTTCCGCTGCATGGTATCTGATGTTACCCTGGTTGGTTCTTGTATCTCTGGTGGTGAGATTCTAGAAAGGTATTCTCTTGGAAAGATAGAAGGGTTTGGTCTCCTCAGCAGGATATTCTATGATGTTGTAGCTTATGCAAGACAGCTTCATCTGCTTGGTTAGAGATACTAAAGATACTTGAGGATTATCTCATATCTTTGTTTTAGGGAAAAAAGTGATCAAACGGTGAATGGATCTTATTAAAGACTGTATGACATGAAGGTTCAGTTTTTTTTAAGAAGAATATATTTCAAATCAGGCATTGGAGACCAATCTGTCCAGAACATTGATGGTGAAAGAAGAGGGTGGAGCCAAAGCAAAAGAGTATCACTGTCAAATCTTTCATGCGGGAGTGAAGATCTTGATAAGCTATCTCTTAGCTTAGTAGTGGTGACTTAATTAGGAGGTATGATACATGTTTCTGATTTTCAAAATCATGAATTGGAGGAAGTTTCATCAAGCTGAGCTTGAATTATTCTCATGTGTTCCTTGTAAGAGATGTGTGTGTGGATTACTATGGGTGTTGTCTCCAAAGCCATAGCAGTTGTTTAATGTGATGTAGACTGATGTCGGAACTGATGTTGAAACATCATTTTAGTTCTTTGCTTTCTCAGCCAAAGAAAGTTAGTTGTGCTCATGGTGAAGTATCAGGTCAAGCCACTTACCTAATCTGAAGTGATTAGTGGTGTGGATTAACAAAAGAGGGATCAACTAGTGCCTCAAGTGTGCAGGTAAAGAATGTCAGACCAAATTAAATGTTGTACCTTATGAGTTTGATTGATAATGTTGAGCAATCAATTAATGACAATATACATTGACGGGAGACTATGTATATGTCTGAGGTAAAAGTGCAGGACTGCAGAAGTGTTGAGAATGTACTTTTCTCTATGTGGCTGTTTATGGTGTGTTGGAGAATTTTCAAGGGTTAAGCACTTTGGAGTTGAATCAACTGGTGGGGTTGATTGGTGACTATGTACTTAGAGTATCATCCAAATTGTCTGGGATGAGTTTGGATTAGAAGAGGCAGATTGATTGTGGAATGTTGATGACATCCAACATCTCATGTCAGACAAGTTGCTAAGAGATATGAAGACATCATAATGGTTACAACTTGGATAAGTTTATTTATGATCTAAGTGGTTTGGAGAATGGTGTTTGCTCTAGTTGTGAAGGTCGAGGATGAGTGGCAGTTATCTCTGGCTTTCTACTGGCGGCTCTACTAAGGGAAGTGACTTTCTGTAGTATTGCCATGGGGTAGTCTTGGACTACTTATTTTCTGAAGATTCAGATGTGGTAGGTTTGAAGTCTTTGGAGTTTCTAAGCAAGATGGAGGTTGTCTACTCAAACTTGATTGTTGAATCAAGTCTATGAGAGCATGGAAGTCTGTTTCTGCAAAGGAAGGAGGTTCTTCTGAGTGGCGGAAGGTTGAGCTGAATTTAACAGTTGGATGACATAATGTTCTGACATCCAGCTTAACATCAGGAGTCTCAACTGGTGATGTGGCACATCAGCTAATGATAGGGTGATCTACAGGAATGAACAATAGGATGCTTCAAAAAGATCGTTCTCATGGCAGTTTGCGGGAGCTGTAGGAAGGAGAAGATGTTACATGACCATGGCTTAGGGAGTCTAAGTGTTTTTGCTTTTGAGCAAGTGGAACATGTGACTTGAAGATCAAGTTTCCTTGGTGGATCAAGATATCTTTGTGAGAGTTCTGACAAACGTGAAAAAGGTCAAAATGTGGCATTTGGCTGTTTTCATATGAGGATTCATGAATGAGGTGATCAAACTCTGGCATTTGGTTGATCTCAGTAGTGGATTCGAATAATCAAGATAATCAGAGTGTGGCAGCTGGTTATTATTGAGGAGTGTCTTGCAACAAGTTACTCTTGGGTAGAAGGGTGATGAGTTGAAGACTCAAGGAGATTATTCTTCTTGAAGGTGGATGAGAGGTTAATTCTCTAGTTCTTTGGATTACTATGCAATAGTAAGTCCAGTTGGTGGAGCATATCAAGAGTCATGGTGATGATATCTTGGCGTGTGGCAAATGTTCTAACTGGTGTTGGGACATTATCTGGTTGAATATCCTTGGTGAAGGATGATTTTCGTTTGGTGCATTCATTATGCCTAAGGAGCATCTACATAGTCATACGGGAGAATGATGAAGTAGAAGGTCTGCCTTGGATGGAGAATGTAGTGAAGACTGAAGTAGATCAGGTATTGATTGATTGGAAGTCTGAAGATGAAATTTATGATAGGGAATGACTGCCTTTGGAGAGTTGGGGGATCTATGTGACTTTGATCCTTATCTAATAGTTTGTTTGAAGGAGGATGGTGATTTTTATGTTCCTCACAAATAGCCAAATTGTAACTTCTTGTGGAGTTGGATGCTCAAGCATTATTGTCAGAAGAGGTGTTTCTGACTATGTGGATTAGAATGTGGAGATTCTGAGCTTGGTTTTAGTAGTATGTTCTGGTAAAGCATGACTACTAATTTTGAAGACTTCAGTAGGATCAACAACTAATAGTGAATGTAATGGCAGAGGATTTGTGTCATATGATGTGATCTGATCAGAAAGTTTTTTGAGCTGTTCTTTCTTCTGCTGCAAGTACCTCTTGAAGAGATTGGATCTCAGTAAAGCTTTTAAGTAAGCTGAGAATTCGTGGGGTCTGTATGAGCATGAAGATGTTCATGTGCTTGAACTGAGGAGTGGTGTTTCCGTTGTGTGACTCAGGGGGAGTAAAGTGGTGTTTTGTTTGATGTTTATGATGTCAGATTAGATGTCATGACTTTATGTCATGTGTGTACTACTGCTTAGGATGAGTAGATACATTTTTGTTGCTGAACTTGTGCAAATATTTAGGGGGAGCATGATAGTATGTCATGCGTGATTGCTCCTGCTGAAAAGATGTGGAACTCCTTACTGTGTCTGGGAAAATTTATTTTTCTCTGCAGCTTTTGTTGGAAGAACTCTGTAGGGGTCTTGGTTGATGGGAGATGTGACACTTGTCTTGGTGTGTGTAAGAGGAGTTTACTTAAAGTATAGTGGAAGGTAGTGTATTTGTGCCTCAGATCTTGTGGATGATTGTGTGGAACAAGAATGTCTATGGCTGTAAAATTCAAGGTGGATTTGTACAGGGTATGGATGGTTTCTGGATGAGAGGGATCAATGATGATTTTGGTATCAATCCAAGAGGTTGTTGGAGGTGATCCTGGTACATTCTTACTATATGATCATAAAGGTGTCATGGGATATCATTGGTGATTTTGTGGTGGTTCTTGTTGAAGGAGCAACTTCTGTCTGTACTAGTGTGGTACTTGGATTGTTTGAGGATTAAGTATTAAGTGAATGCGTTCAGCAGGTGTGTTGAACAGAGGGTGCACTCTTGAAGACATGAAGATGAGTCTTATGTTTTCCATTCATTTTAGGTGTTCTTCTTGCAACGGAGTACTGATTATCTTAGATAGGGGGAGTTGATCTTTTGTTGAAGAAGTTGTTTATCAAGATTGTAATGTCAGACAAGATGTCGTGACATTGTGTTACTGGTGAAGTTCATGGTGGACATGACAGTTTAGACCTGGTGTGTCAATAAACCAGAAGTTTAGACATGGCAGTATACCCCAATGCTTGTCAATTTTTGGCCAAAAAGGGGGAGAGAAGTAGGTTTGTTCAGCTATTGTGAAATGTAGAATAGTCTGCTCTGGTCTGAGTATATTGGTTGGATGATATATTGGTTGGAAGGTTTTTGTGCTTGCTGCTATGTTCAGAGGTTGGCCAATTGTGGCTAAAAAGGGGGAGAGTTAGCCCATGTGTTGCTTGAGGGGGAGTAATCGTGTTTGAACAGCTGGTATGATGGTTCTTGCTTTGAGGGGGAATTTGTTTTGTGCTGAGTTACTAGTTGTTTGTTAGTAAGTGTTTTGGTACAGCTGGTTGGTATTGCTGCAGGTTGTGCTGTGAATGTTAGAAAGTGTTTTAGCCAAAATTAGCCAAAGGGGGAGATTGTTAGTTCTTGTAGTTGGCTGGAATTTTGGTAAAACAATGGTTGTGTCATGGTTGATGTTTCAACATGAGTTTTTAACATTCTGGTTATGTTAAGTTTTTAAGGGTTGCAGTTTTGTGCTGATGTCAAACCCGATGTCATGACATCAGATGACAGAACATCAGTTTGGTAAGTTTTAGGGCTGCGCGTGTGCAAGTTTGTTAAGGATAAGATCTGATTGAGAGATTGCAGGAGAATATCATGGAATAGATATATTCTGTTACAATCAAATGTGGAGCAGATCTTGTTACTATTTTTAGGGCTGAAAGATATGATAATAATTGAAGATTTAATTATGAAGAATTGATTGAAGATTTAATTGAAGATCTATTTAGTAGCAGAATCTTTTACAGATTTGTAGCAGAAGATTTGATATGATTTGAAGGCCCAAATCCAGTTGGGAAAAAGCTATAAATAGAATGTTTGTAACCTAGAATAGGTACGGGTCAAAGATGTAGATCTTTAGGGCTTTGTCTAAGTGAACCACTCGGGTTGTGAGATGGTCACTGTGTAATTACTCAGAAACCTGTAGGTAATGAGTATTGTATTGTTCTTGGAGGAAGCTTTGAAGCAACTCCAAGGGGTGTCATGGAAGTGTGTCTTCTAAGGTTATGTGTTTGAAGAGTTTTGGAAATCAAGCTGTTGATGCAGTGGCGGAGATGTTGACTGCTAGACATGATTGCGATGATTGGGAGTGAGATGGAGTCTCTTATCTAGGGAGGACTTAGATAGAAGGGTCATTGGGTAGTGATTAAATTAGGTAGATTGTCAACTGGTTTGTTGAGTCTGTAATTTGATACTACTAATAATGGACTTCCTTCCTGGCTTGGTATGCCCCCAGATGTAGGTTGTTGGACCGAACTGGGTGAATAATCCATGTGTTGATTTACTGTTACTATTAT
Source organism: Lathyrus tuberosus (assembly GCA_022829125.1). Lineage (NCBI taxonomy): Eukaryota > Viridiplantae > Streptophyta > Magnoliopsida > Fabales > Fabaceae > Lathyrus > Lathyrus tuberosus. The sequence goes on from JALAZF010000441.1 coordinate 1,108,728, forward strand.
TGCCTTGTTCATATAGCAGATTGCGATGTTGTGACATTGCACTTGACATCACACGTCTGTACCAGAATTTCAAAGCCCTCTCAGAGCTCTTAGACAAAGGATCAATCAAGAAATGACATGATCTTCAACTTGTATAAACCTCTCAAACATCCACACGTCTGTACCAGAATTTCAAAGCCCTCTCAGAGCTCTTAGCACAAGGCTGCAACATTCCAAGTGAATTAAGCCTCAAGATCGCCAGTGTCACCAAATTAGGGTTTTGGTCGACCAGGGCCTCCAGATGGAATTTTTCCTCTGGGCATGAGCCAATGCTTCAAAGCACAACCCAAAATACTCTAAGGGACCTCATGGACTGGATCATCAAGTCAATTTAACCTCAGGGGATGCATTCATAAAAAATCAGAAATTAGGGTTTCTTGACCTATTTCACCCCTAAGTTGACTTTTGGGACAAAGCATGAGCCAAAACCTCAAGACATGATTTGAAGGTCTCTAATACACTACATTGATCCATTTGCAACAATGGATTGATCCAAGAAGCTTGATTCACAAGTTTCAAGTTCATCAGAACCACAGTTAGGGTTTTGCGAAAAAAGTCAACTGTGCCTTTGACTTTTGACCAGGACATGCTCCCAAACCTTGGGACATGATTCAATACACCCTATAACACCTATGAAATCAATCCATCAAGTTTGATTTAGGTCAAGGACTTGATTTCATAGAGGATCGCACAGTTTGGAATTCATCTGATAAAAAGTCAACTGTGCCAAAAAGTCAAAGTTTGACTTTTTGATTTTTTGATCAATTATGGTTCCCTAACCCTAAAATGATGATAATGTGTGATTGGAATCATCATTCATCAAGAAAAATCAAGAAAAGTGGGATAACTTGTAAAAGGGGGTAACCATAAAAAACTTAGAATTTTTCTAAGTTATGGAACAAAGTGGCTAGGGTACCAACTTCCAAGGATCATAACTTGAGATCCAAGCAACCAATTTGGCTGATCCAAAGATGGATTTGTAGCTCTCATGGCATACTTTAAAAGTGTCAACTACACCTTACTCCAATTCTTCATGGATTTTTAGTTATGGAGTGACCAAAATGACAAAAACATGAAAATGCCACTTTTTCCAACACTTAGTGAAATTTTCACTAAGTCAGAATCTGTTTCACTTTTTTCAAAATGTAAGGGCATTTTTCACTTAGATCCAAAAAGTGTCAAGACAAACTATGATCACCCACATGTTGTATCATATGAGAGCTTTCCAAAATGGCCAAGAACTCCATCAAATCCCATTTGAGCTAAGAGTTATGACAATGGCAATATGCCTTGGTGCAACTGTCATGGCAAGGCAGATTTGTGCATTTTGCTCGATTTGATCAAATTGTGCAAATGACAAACAAGTTTATCCATCTGAACACCTCAGGGGGAGACCAAGAAGGAACAAACACTGATCCATAAGCCTCCCAAGTCTTTGGAACTAAAAGTAGCATGTCAAACCTAGAAATGCCTAAAAAGGGGACAAAACTCTAATTTTATTTTGGAGCATTCAATGGATGCACCAAGGTGGCATGAACTGAGCCTTTTCCAACTGAATGAGTTAAGGATAATCTCTGAACTAGGGAACCAAAGGCCTGTGCTCTAGCCTCTATTCAATGGCTAGAGGAGACTTAAGATTCCACGGTGATGCAATTGGACAATGATCTGCTGCAGTTGCCATTCACTATTGCTTGCAAAACAAACTTGCTCTACTATAAATAGAGCTCATTTGTGCTCAGTTTAAGTACACCAAAAGCCTACAACACTTGGCTTTCTCAAAATCATCTTCTCACTCTCAAAATAGCCTTTCTTAACAAGTCACTATTGAATTTTTCAGTAGAGAGCGATTCCACTCAAACCAATTGCTCTAACACCTCATAAACATCATATGTGAGCTGATCAAACACTAAACACACAACTGTAACACTGATTTCTCAGAATCACCAGCCAGTTGCTCATGTTTTCAACCAAGTTGCAGTTGAGATGCCATGAAGTGATCCAGCCATTTCCAATCAAGTCCAAGCATTCAAACACACTCTATATGGTGTAGGGAAGCTGTTCAGATCATCACAACTCATATGTAACACCTCCAACTCAAAAATTACATTGCTCTTGCTGTCACGACCTTCAAGTAAGCCTAAACTTGGTCATCTCTTAATCTATGCATATTTCCTCGCACAATACTTTTGCCAAATGTTCATAATCATGCATAGAATGTTTCCCCTCAATTAATTGCTTTGTTTGAATCGTGCATCAAAATTCTCAGCCTTCATGCAAATTTTAGGGTTCTTGAGGTTTTGTCTTGATTTCTTATTCCATGCTTAAAATAAATGAAATTCAAGACCATAAACATGATCGTGAGGTAAAAACAAGCAGATTGATATGTGGATTGTGTGATTTCATCAAGTATTCAGTGAGATTGGATAGAAAATGCAAATCTGAGCAAAACTCCCTTCGCGTGTGTTCTTGGCCCATGTTCTTGGCGCCTTTTTCACAAATTTGAATATTTGAATTTTGTGATTTTATTTAATTGATTCAAAAATTAATTTTTCTCTGAGTTTTAATGATTTTGAGTTGATTCTTTTTTTAATAATTCACAAAAATGTTAAAATATTTTATTTTGCCAAAAATTCCCAAAAATATTAGTTATTTCATATACTTGATATTTTTGCAAAGAATTAATCTTTTATTTGTTTTTTAACATTTAAAATATTTTTTCCTCCTTGATTTTCCAAATTTAATTGGTTTCCAATTATTTTGTGGATATAAACATGATTTTTGAAACATTGATCCAAGATCACCACTCATTTTTCACATGTTTTCAATACTTTTTATTAATTTTTTTAACAAAATTAATTCCCTTTTAAACAAAATTAGGGTTTTGATCAATTCAACCCTCATCAATCATTTTCAAACACTCATGGGCCTCTAATAGAGTGTAAGACCCAATCCCCTTTTAACCAAAACAATTTTAGGCCTCAGATGTTGTATAAGTCCCTCTGCGTTAAAAGAAAAATCTTGACGCAATCGCCAGTCAAAAATCAAAACATCTGGGCCTACCCTCGTGTTGTAAGTCCCATTTCTTTTCTTTAAACAATTTTGGGCCTCTAATAGAGTGTAAGACCCAACCCCTTTGTAAATAATACCTTTGGGCCTCACACATTGTATAAGTCCCTCTATATAGTTTCAAACGTTCGGCGCGATCGTTGCCTTTTTTAACAAAATAACACTGGGCTTCTCCTTGAGTTGTAAGTCCCATCACCTGTATAAAAATAAATCTTTGGGCCTCTAATAGAGTGTAAGACCCAAACCCTTGTACATAAAAACTTTTTGGGCCTCGCATATTGTATAAGTCCCTCTGTACAGTTTTCAAGACAACGGTTCGATCATCGTTAAAACTTGGGCCTCTCCTTGATCTGTAAGCCCCAACAATCTTTTCAAAGCACTTTCTCCTTTGATTTTGAATTCAAATATATGTTGTTATCAAAACTTTCTTTAATTTCTTTGTTGAACAACTAACAAAACAGCATGGAAGCTTTACAACGGGTAAGTGTTTATCCGCTTTCATTTACCGCTTTCATATGTATATAACTGTATTGTGGGGCTGTTTCACTGTAAGTCTTCTTTCTCATCCTTTTTTATACTTGTCACATATCCACTGTGTAATACTTGTATAGTTATTTAGATTTTCCCCGGCAACTACGTCTAGAACTAGGTAATGCCTGTTGGTCACTCTCGAATACAAACAAAACTAGATCCCCATAGGATTTCCAGATACAGTATTCCCTTCTCTTGGGGTTAAACAATATGGAACAAAGAGAAAGGCAGTATTCTCGGTGAACCTTTTCTCAGACTGTCACCCTTAAAAATTTTGAAAGAAACTCTACTCCCCAGAGATGATCTTTTCTCCGTGAATGGCATCTCTTAAGTTTCTTCCAAATTCTCGAACTTTCCTGGAATGATCTCTTCTCTGTGAATTACATTTCTTGAACTTCTCTTGGTTTGGGGACCCACAAGCTTCCTAAAAGCATCCTCGCCTCCTCTTGGGCGTTGTACATGGACCCTTCGGCTTCTTAGAAGTTCTCATGTCTTCTCTTGGGCTTAATACAAAGACCCTGACGACCTCTTAAAGGTATAAGACAGAACTTAGTCATCCTTTGCTAGAGCAGTCTTTCCAGCGTCAAAACTCCGGCCATTTTAGGGTTGATACTCATCCCTTAATGCCCGCGCCTCCTCTTGGGCATTGTACAAAAGATAAAACTCTAGACTTGGATAGTTTAAACCTCTTAAGTCTCAAATACATTCTCAAGTTCCTTTCAAACATAGGAAAAAACACCGATCACTCTGGATCAATCTCCAGCAGAAACCCGGTCTCTCTCATGAGAGTTCCCCACACTTGGACCCGCTTCAGGATAAATAATCCTCAGCAGTAAGTCAGCCTCCTCTTGGGCTTTGTACAAATGATTCTCCCCCAGCGGAGCTAACCTTTTCAGACTCTCTTGTTGAGTCAACCACTTTTAGCCTCCGTCTTGGGCTTTGTATAAGACATATAAAAACACTCTCTTGTTGAGTATAAAAGACTATCTTGTTGAGTCAATCGCCTTTTAGCCTCAATCTTGGGCTTCGTACGAGACAATAAATCACTCTCTTGTGGATTATAAAAGATTCTCTTGTTAAGTCAATCAACTTTCAGACTCTCTTATTGAGTCAATCACCTGTTCAAGACTCTCTTGTTGAGTCAACCTTTTTAGCCTCCGTCTTGGGCTTTATACATAATAGATAAAAGTACTCTCTTGTTGAGTCAAACCCTTTCAGCCTCCATCTTGGGCTTTATACACGATACATTCTCCCCAACGGAGTCAAAATCCCTTTAAGCCTCAATCTTGGGCTTTGTACAAGACAGAAAGAACATTTTCCCCGAAAAAGTCAAACTTCTAGCCTCCTCTTAGGCTTTGTATAAAGAAATCCCCGGTTGAGTCAATCAACCTTTTAGCATCAAATTTATACTTTGCTCACAGTATACAAACATCAACAATTCCACTTTAGAGATGATAAATTCCCTTTTAGTCAAAACCCTTTAGCTTCTCATCTTGGGCTTTGAACAAGATACAAATCACCTTTAGCTTCAATCTTGGGCTTTGAACAAGACACTAAAACATCTCTTTCCTCCCATAGAATAGGAGGAACTACGATCGCTCTGATTTCCCTGTTTCGGGAATACGTAGGCATAAGATTGCGAATTCTTAGCGAGCATACTAATCAAAAACTCAAAGTCCAGTACCTCCATACATCAATCAAAAAACATCAGACCTAACACCATACCAGAAGCCTCACAAATAGTCCAGACATTGTATTCTTAAACGAAATAACCTAAGACAGACCCCTCTTTTGATAGCATCTATAAACCAACAGTTTTGACTGTTTAACCTTAGTATGCAAGCAGGGTTAATTGGAGAGATCTATTTCCCTTCCTTAATCAGCTTCACAGGATAAAAAATGAATCGAACTATAGTACCAAAGTGTAACACCTCAAAATTTGCCCCTTTTGTTTATATACTAATTGGCTTATGTTTCTTTTCATTTTTTTTTGCATTAGCATTGCTGCATTTGCATGTTTCTTTGAGCAGGGGATCAGGGCATTTTCTTCAGCAGTACGAGATGTTCTCAGCACCGGTTTGATCTTTACCGGCAGTTGAGGCCAAGCATTTGACTTTCCAAGTCTTTTTGGGCATTTATTTTGCTCACTAAGTGATTTGAAGATCAACAACTCTGGCAGTCAATTTTTGATCAGCTATTCAGCACTAGACAGTTGTCATCAGCAATTTAATCGGAGCACGGAAAAATAATTAACAGCATCTTTCAAGTGTTATCCAGTGGAAATATCAAATGGCAAGTTCCAGAGGTCTATTGTGGTTCAGAACAGATGGAACCAGGCGAATATCCAAGTTTCCCTCCTTTTGGCGCCAAATTTGAATTTTTGAACTAAGTAATCGATTACTCAAAGTGAGTAACCGATTACTCTGTGCGAATTTCCAAAAATATGGCAATTTTCAGCATTTGGCAGAATTTGAGTTAAAATGTGATCATGTGATTCCCATGTGCATGTTGGAAGGATCTAGATTTCATCATTTTCTACCCAAATTCAAATTCTCTCCATCATTTTTCCACTATAATTCCACACTTTTTCCCCCTAATTTTTCTCTTAATCTCCATTCCACTTATTAACCCACACTCCAAACCACATTTGAATTCCTAACCTAGCATCTATTTAAGTGAATGCATTCCAAACCTCAAGGTACTTTTGATTCATTTTCTGAATTTTCTACACTCTCATTCCATTTTTCTCTCAAACTTTTCTCTCGTTCTCCAAACCCTCACTCAAAGTTCCACCATCAAAGATCAACAAATTTTGCATTGGAATTTGTTGATCTTGGAATTAAACCATCATCCATCCATCAATTCTTGAAGGGATCTTTGATTTGCTACTGTTTTGGAGCTTGGAATCACTTTTGGAGCAACTTTTGATTATTTGGAGTGTTCTAGCTTGGATCTTGATTGTTCTTGCTTGGATCTTGAAGTTCATTGCATAGATCTTTGGTTTTCTTGCTTGGATCATCAATTTTCGTGCTCAACAATTACCAAGGCAAATCTCAGCCTTGTAAGTTGGTTTTCCTTAGATCTATGTTTGATTTTGCTTGATCACAACTTATGCAATGTAGATCTTTGGTTTATGATGTGATTTGATCCATTTGCTTGTTTTGATTTGTGAACGTGTTGTTTGATTGCTGATATTTGATGTAAATTTCGTGATTAATTGATTACATGATCATTTGGAAGTTTGCATAAGTGATTGGATGTTGAAAAGTGCTTTTCAAAGTTGATTTTCTGCCTCTGTTTCAGTGGTAATCGATTACCCTAACAGGGTAACCGATTACTCTGCCTAATTTTCACGTTTCTGGCCAAATTTCAACTGAGTAACCGATTACTCAAAGTGAGTAATTGATTACCACTGATGCAGATTGTGTTTTTCTTGCATTTTCTTGGTTGTTTGAGGTCCGATGCATGCCTAAACTTCACGAATTGATATGTTGATGATTTGCGGGTTATTCATATGCTGTTGCACCTCACATTCTTGCATGTTCACATTTCTCGACACGCGACCTCTTGAATTTCATCGTTTATGTGTGTATTGGCATTGTTGAACATTTGAAGCTATGAACACACACACACACTTGTTGATCATGTTCATTGTGCATTGTTACTGGACTGGAATTGTTGTGCATGATTGTTTGCATTTAATCTCATGATGTGCGGACTTGACTCAACTTGATCACATGTTAAGTTTGTGCATTCTTTCATGATCCTTTGAGTTTGTGGATGCTATGCCGCGAAGCATGTTAGTGTTCGTGATTAATTATGCAATATGGAATTCTATGATGCATGTTTGATGCGCCTTGTCTGGATCGTATTCGAATACAATGCATGCTGCCCTGTTTTACCGCTGTTTGTGTGCATACGTGCTGTTATAGGTGCTGCCTATGTGTTTATGCATGTTGTTGTGATCTTTTACACCTATTTTCATGCTGAATGGTATGCTGTCAATGCTGTTGGGTATGTGTGCTTATTTTTCAATGCTAATCTGAAGCAAGTGTGCTGTTGTAGGTGTTGTTCCTTCTCTTTTCACTCTTTTCTTCCCTTGGATCTCAAGACTTGTTTAAGTCTTGGATCCCTTTCCCCTTAGAGCTACCTAGTCCAACTTAATTTTTGATTAAGCTTGGAGTAGGATTAGCAATAGGTTCTAGGTAGTCGTCTCTCCTAAGCCTCACTAACCATAGGTTACCCATGCATGACAACATTAGGACTCTTAGTTTCCCTTTAGAGTTTCCTTTGTGTCTTCTCTCTTCTCATCTCAAAACTTCTTTAAAACACTTAATAAAGATAAAGTGTATTGCGCACGAGCCTTAAGCGGGGGGAATGAGAAATGAGGGGCTTCCTCTCATCTTTCTAGAGTGCTTAGCGAGCGTCCTGTCTTGGGACGATTCGTTAAGTATTCGTCCCTGTGCCCTAGACTTTGGTGCAATGCAAGTTATGAACTAACTTAAAAGTCACTTCTGTCTAAAAAACTTCAAACAAACAATAACGTCTTTCCTTCGGGAATTCTTTTCTCACCTCACTCACTCTCGACGTATGAACGTGTTTCTACTCGTTCTCATGCAAGACGGTAACGCACTCGATTCAGCGAGCTGCAACACCTGAGCTAGAACGTTAGTCGTTCCCTAAAAAACACAATCCACCCCTAGTGAGGGGAACTACGTCGCTCTGATTCTCATGCTCCCGATGAGATACGTAGGCAGTGGGGTAGGGCCCATGCGAGCACTTCTTTTATTTTCCCTACATTTGTTTCTTCGTTCTTTTCCGTTCCCGTTCCTTCTCCTTTCCAGTAGCAGTGGAGCTCCAGACGACGACGCCCTTTGATGCAGACAGCAAGCGTGGATCCCATCAAGTACGATGGACGTGTTGGGTGTTAACACCTTCTCTTCGCGTAAACGACTCCCGAACCCTGTTCTCTTGGTCGTAAGACCATGTTCTTTCCCTTCTTTCAGGTTTACACAGTGTTTCCTTTCCCTCTTTTGGGATAAATACACTCTGCTGGAGACTCTGGGTTTTTTGCGCCACTCTCGCGTTTGTACCGTTGGATGCGAATCTTTTGGGAGCGACAGCTGGCGACTCTGCTGGGGACTCTGGTTGACCTCTTGCTGGTCCATCCCCTTTAGCGAGTCGATCCTAGCGCTTGTTTGTTGTTTTCGTTGGGTGTTTATTTGTTGTGCTTTATTATGTTGTATATTGCTGTTTTACAGCTTTTAATGCATTGCATTTCATTTTATTACTATCATACTGGATATTGCTGTGCTGTGCTGGCTGTTTTCTATTTGGCAGGTTGGGTTGTTCTGAGAGATAAGCCCAATACCCAGGCTTGAGTACACCCTAGGACTAGAGTGGAAAGTAGTGGGACCTACGTGCCCGCTTGGTATGTTTGTGTGTTCACGAAATCCACAACCAGACGAGGTTATCTTGGGACGCATTCTGACGTGTGTCTTGTGCATGTTAGGGTGTTGATCTAGAGAGCTGTCGACTCTGGTGACCGTTTCTCCGATACCTCAGTTGCGCCTCTCCTCCCGAGATGTGACAGTGGTAGACCACATTCTATGGCAAACCCATTGCACACTCTCAATCCGAGGACCCAATGCTGAGGGACTCGCATAGGATGACCTTGCTTTTTGAGAGTGAATCAGTAGAGGCACTCCTCGTTTGGCGATAGTACTGTACCCCGAGGGATGAATGTACTATTGCTTCTCGACCTCAGTGCTAGAAGTTGAGGACCTTTCGTCTTGGAGAATCAGTTGAGGCCTCCTCGATTGATGATGATGCCAAACCAGAAATGGTGAACGTATCATCATTTCTCGACCTAAGAGCCCGGGATACTGAACATCCTAGTACCCACACGTGAGAGGGGATGGGTGTTTGCAGGTTTGCAGGAAACCGAAACCTTCAACGTACCCGGTTTTCTGGATTTCTCATCAGTGTCTGATTATCTGGGTTTCTGGTTATCTCAGTGGTTCGGTATTCTGGAATTCTGGTTTTCTGGGTTGTAGGTCTCGTTCAGTTAACATCACAGCCCATCCAGCAGTGGTGCCTTGATCCCATGCTTGCATGTGCATATCATTTTTCTTGCATTCTAACATGTTTGACATTTTTTAGGGCTTGCATCTTACTCTTGATTCCGGTTTTCTGAGGTTGCCTTGCAATGGATGTCCAGAGAAAGAAGACTATTGCTTATTCGTTCCCAGACCCGACCTTGACGTTGATTCACAAGCTGATTAGTATGGCTGGTCCCGGAGTTCGTACAGAGTTCAGTGGAGGGTATGGGAGACTTCTGAAGTTTGCCTACAATATCTCCAAGTATGAGAAGGATGCCATTCATACACTTCTTCAGTTCTATGATCCTTCTTTGCGTTGCTTCACTTTTCCAGACTACATCTTGGCTCCAACGCTGGAGGAGTTCTCATTTATTTTGGGAATCCCCATCAGGCATGGCATAGTTTTCTTTTCTGAAGAACGCCCTGGGATAAAAGAAATGGCCACTGCTCTTTATATTGGTGCATCCGTTCTGAGCTATAATATTGTGGAGAAACAAGGAGCTGAGGGTTTCTCATTGAAGTTCTTGTTTGATCAAGCCTGCATACGTGTTAAAGAGAAGAATTTGACTGCTTTCCAAGCTATTCTGGCTATGTGCATCTATGGGATTGTCCTGTTTCCCAATGTTCCTGATCTGGTGGATATGCATGCTGTCAGGATCTTTATTTCAAAGAATCATATACCTACCTTGCTAGGTGATGTGTATCACTCAGTTCACTACAAGAATGAAAATAGGCGTGGAAAAACTGTGAGTTGCTGTGCACCACTCTTATCTACTTGGTTTTTGAATCATCTCCCCAAAGCTGGCGCTTTTGTTGATACGAAAGATTCCCTGAAGTGGTCAAAGAGGTTAATGGGCTTGACCGCTGACAACATTATTTGGTTCAACCATGACTTGCTAGGAATGGAGATTATTTACAAGTGCGGAGAATTCCCTAATGTACCCTTGATAGGGAGGAAAGGTGGAATTAACTATAATCATTCCCTTGTTATCAGGCAGTTTGGTTATCCTTTGAGAGGTCCACCTGAAGGGTGAGATATCGGAGAGTCCTTATTCTTCAATGGTACTGGAGATCAAGAGATGATAAGGAAGATTGTGAATGCTTGGAAGCAGGTGACCAAGAAGGGAAAAACTTCATTCGGGAAATGTAATAATCGGGCCTTTCCTTCCTATGAAGAATGGGTTAAGAAAAGAGCAGAAAATGAGCTTCTTCCCTTCCCGGTGGAACCACCTTTGTATCCTTTGATGATCGAGGCTCCCACAACTGTTGATATAGAGAAGTACGACAAGTTATGGGCTGAAAAGGAGAAACTCCAGGAGGAGAATCGTGAGCTGGGTAGAGAGGTTGGTCATTTGAAGCACGAAAGAGGTGAAGCTATCCATGCTGCCAGGTTGAAATCAGAACTTTTGGCTGTAAAAGAGAAAGAATTGTCTAAGGAAGCCACAGCCAAGGAGAAAATGGCTCAAGCGTTGAAAGATGTTAGCAAGGTCCTTTCATCCAAAAAGAAAGAGTTAGCTTATGCTATGTCAAGAATTCACAAGTTCCATGACCGTCGGAATACAACAATCACTGCCAACAGGTTGAAAGAAGACAAGTATCTGGAACAGATCGAAGGTTTGAAGACAGAGCTTCGGAAAAAGGATAAGGAGATTTTATCAGGGGCCTTTGAGAGGAGAGCAGTTGAGGAAAAGCTCAAGGAAACCATGGCAGATATGGAACAGCTGAAGATCCAAGCTGAAGTGAAGAGAGCCAGAAGCGAAGGTCGAAGTTCAGGTGGAGCTTATGGAGAAGATGATTGGGAGTTACATAGTCGTTATTTAACAGGAATCTTGCACAAGAGGGATCTTTTGATCCAGGAATTGATTCAGAGACCAGAGCATCCTAATACCAAGAAACTTCTCAAGAAAGTGCAGAATTGGTGCAAAAAGAATGACGAATGGGAAATTCTAGCACAGCTGAGTCTAGATGATATGCTTTAGTTTCCTTGTTGCTGTTTTCTTTGTATTTCCGGGATCACCGCCAGGCTTGTTGGTCGGGGTCTTTGTTTATGCTTATTCAGACTTATGTTGTAACAGATGCTTATTCTCTTTATATGATCAGGAATTCAGTTCTCTTCTGTTGTTAAAACTGGAATCAAGGGATAGATCGCCTTGATAATGTTCATACATGTTTGCATTTGCATAATCATAGTCATTTTTGCATTGTAGATTATCCTGAATTCTCTGGTTTTCTTATGCTCTCTCTTTTTGTCAGTCAGGATTGATCAACCAACTCATCGGTATTCTACCAGGCTTAATCAAAGCAGAGTGATGGACAAAGTTCAGGCAGACATGGCAGCTATGCAAGCTCGCATCGATTAGTTCATGGAGATGATGCAGGGTATGATGCAGAGTCAGAATGAATTCAGAACTCTGGTTCAGCCTTTGGTGTCACAGGTTGATGAAAATGGTCTCTTACACGGTGGTCTTCTTAATCGTGTCATTCCTCCGGGCGGAGGTGGTGCTGGTATCAACATTCCTATTCCTGGTGCTGGTGGACAAGGTGGGATTCCTTCAGTGGTTGGGGAAGGAAGTACTATTCGGGCTATCCCTGGCCATCATTTTGATGACCAACAGGATGATGTTTTCTCAGTCAGAAGTTTGGATGCGACCCTTCCTGTGGTCAGTGATGAAAGGATCCGGTTAATTGAGGCGCAATTGAAAGGGGTTGTGAAACAGGATGATCTGGGAATAGATTTGGACGACCTAGGGTTGGTCCCTGATATTGTCATTCCACACAAGATTTAGATTCCTACACTGGAGAAGTATAATGGTTCTACCTGCCCTAGAACTCATATCAAGGCGTATACCAGGAAGATGGCTGCTCACGCCAAAGATGAAAAGTTAATGATGCACTTTTTCCAAGACAGCCTATCCGGCGCATCCTTGGAATGGTACATGGGGATGGAAATTAGAGATGTTCGTACTTGGAGAGAGCTAGCTGCAGCCTTTATTAAGCATTACCAGTACAACATGGACATGGCGCCCAACAGAACTCAGCTGTTGAGCATGTCCTAGAAAAGTGACGAAAGTTTCAAAGAATACGCGCAAAGATGGCGTGAATTGGCGGCTAGGGTGCAGCCACCAATGCTGGAAAAAGAAATGTTGGACATGTTTATGGACACACTGCCTAAGCACTATTATGAGAAGCTTTTGCCTTGTTCTCTAGGCAAGTTTGCAGATGTGATTGCTATCGGACAAAAGATAGAGGTTGGAATTAAGGCTGGAAAAGTTTCTAGTGGTGATGGATCGTCCTCCGGACATGGAAAGAAGTCGTTTGATGGTTATAAGAAGAAAGGAGAGGCCAATGCTGTATCATCTCACAGGGGAAAAGGGAAACAACGTCAGGGTAATAATCAACAAGTAGCATCGATAACTATCCCAGCAACGTTACCTCCACCACAGCAACAAAACAACAATGCTAATCAATATCAGAACGGGTAGCAGGGCCAATATCAGAATAGACAGAGAAGAGTTGATAGGCACTTTGATCAGCCACCAATGTCATATGCACAGTTGTTGCAACATTTGCTGCAGTTGCGTCTAGTTGAGCTCCGTACCCTGGCTCCACCAAAAGGGGAGTTGCCACGAAGTTATGACGCTAACGCACATTGCGACTTTCACTCCGGTGCTCCGGGGCATACTATAGAGAAGTGTAAAGCCTTCATGCACAAGGTGCAGGATCTTGTAGACTCCAAAGCTATCAATTTCTCGAATGCTGGGCCCAATGTTATTCAAAACCCTATGCCTGATCATAATGGGCCAAGAGTGAATGCGATAACTGAGGAATGTGAAGCTCTGAATTTGATAACGGATGTTGAGGAGCTGAAGACTCCGTTGGCTGTGGTTAAGAACAGGTTATTGAAGGGTGGAGTTTATCCGGGTTGTGGTGAGAACTGCTCAGATTGTTTGACAAAGGTTAATGGTTATGATTCGTTGAAGAGGGGTATTCAGAGTATGATTGATGAGGGTTGTTTATAGTTTGACAGAGGTAATCAGCAAGAAGAGGTTGTTAGTGAGAAGGTTGCTACTATCACCATTCCGTTCAAAACAGTTACTATTTCTGGTCCGGCAAGGCCACCTCCAGTCATTATCACAAGGGCTGGACCCATTCCGTATGAAAGTTATAAGGCTATTCCGTGGAATTACGGTGCAGAGGTGTTTGTCAATGGACAAAAGCAGGAATTATTGACTACTTCACCAGTGAGTTCTAGTCCTGAAGTCAAAGTTGAGACTGATGCTATAACCAGAAGTGGCAGAGTGCTTACTCCTGTTAATGATCAACCCAGTACCTCTAGGCAAGATAGGGGAAAACAGGCAATAGAGGGTTCTGTTCAGACTCCAGTGGTTATTGAGTCTACAGTGAAGCCGGTTGATGATGTGTTTTCTGAAAATGTGGAAGAATTTATGAGGCTTATCAGGAAAAGTAACTACAAGATTGTGGACCAGTTACATCAGACCCCGTCCATGATCTCTATTCTGTCTTTGTTGTTATGCTCTGAGGCTCACAAGAATGCTCTTCTGAAATTTTTGAATGCAGCCTACGTTCCTTAAGAGATTTCTGTTAATCAGCTGGAAGGGGTTGTAGCGCACGTGAATGCGGGTAATGGATTGGGCTTCACAGATCTTGATTTGACTCCCGCTGGGAGGAATCATAACAATGCCCTACATATTTCGATCGAGTGTCGTGGTTCTCTAATGTCACATGTACTTGTGGATACTGGGTCTTCGTTGAATGTATTGCCCAAGAAAGCATTAATGAAGTTAGATACCAGGGGACCTATTTGTACACCAAGTGACTTAGTGGTGCGAGCTTTTGATGGCTCGAAGAGATCCGTCTTTGGTGAAATTGTGCTTCCGATCAAGGTTGGACCTGAGGTCTTTGATGCAACGTTCTATATCATGGATATTCAGCCAGCATACAGCTGTCTGTTGGGTCGTCCTTGGATCCATGGGCCAGGCGCTGTAACCTCCACTTTGCATCAAAAGCTAAAGTACATGGTTGGTGGTCATGTAGTAACAGTGTGCGGAGAAGAAGACATAATGATCAGTCAGTTGTCAACCTTCAAATACGTGGAAGTGGATGGTGAAATCCATGAGACGTTGTGCCAGGGGTTTGAAAAGGTGAAGATTTCTGAAGAGGTTGTCCAATCTGAGACTATAGAGCAGCCTGCAGGGGAAAATCAGCCTGAAGTTTTTATGTCTTCGTTTAGAGACGCCAAAGCTGTGGTTGAGGCTGGTAGCTCACAAAGGTGGGGCCAGGTGGTTGAAGTCCAGGAGAAGAGGGATACTTATGGATTGGGATATAAGCCATCCAGGAGAGACAGGGATCCTCCCAAATTCTATGGCCCAGTCCGTTTCACCAGTTCTGGTGTTTTCTTCGACAGTGTTAATGCTATTGGGGAAGAAGGGGACAATGATTATGATATGGATAGCTGGATTCGCCCTTGCGTCCCAGGAGAAAGTCTGTGCAACTGGTCGTCCAAGAAAGTCATTTCACTGACTAGCTTCGAGTAATTGCTTTGTTTTCCTGCTATGTTAATCCTGCGTTCTGCCCAAGACGTAGTGATTTTATTTGTAGGGCTTTTAATTGTTGCATGTTTTGCTTTATCATTAATAAAGGACTTTTCACACTCAAATGTTTTGATCTCTGTCTTTCTGTTTTTTATTTTTATGCATAAAAACCCACATCAAAATGGCAATGTGTTTCTTTTGTTGCATCATAATAAAACATACCTCATCAATCATGCAGGTCTCTTTGTTCAGATGACACCGATCATGACTCAGCTATAGCTCGGTATGACTTTGACAATCCAATCTATCAGGCTGAAGAAGAGACTGACAAAGATTGTGAACTGCCCGAAGAGTTGGCCAGATTGTTGAAGCTAGAGGAGAGAGTCATCCTACCTCATCAGGAGGAAATTGAGATTGTGAATCTGGGAACCGAGGACGCCAGAAGGGAAGTAAGGATAGGGGCTGCATTGGAAGACAGTGACAAGGGAAGATTGATTAAAATGCTCCGAGAGTATGTGGACATCTTCGCCTGGTCTTACCAAGACATGCCTGGGCTCGATACTGATATTTTTGTACACCGGCTACCACTCAAAGAAGGTTGTGCTCCGGTCAAGCAAAAGTTGAGAAGAACTAAACCGGAGATGTCTGTTAAAATCAAGGAAGAGGTTCAGAAACAGCTAGATGCCTGTTTTCTTGCCGTAACCAGTTATCCTCCATGGGTTGCTAACATCGTGCCTGTACCTAAGAAGGATGAAAAGGTCAGGATGTGTGTTGATTACAGGGATTTGAACAGAGCAAGCCCAAAGGACGATTTCCCGCTCCCTCACATTGATGTGTTAGTTGACAATACTGCTGAGTACTCTGTGTTTTCCTTCATGGATGGCTTCTCTGGGTATAACCAAATCAAGATGGCCCCAGAGGACATGGAGAAGACAACATTCATAACACCGTGGGGAACTTTTTGCTACAAGGTGATGCCCTTTGGATTGAAAAATGCAGGGGCAACTTACCAGCGGGCGATGGTGACTCTCTTTCATGATATGATTCACAAAGAGATTGAGGTCTATGTTGCTGACATGATTGCAAAGTCACAGACGGAAGAAGAACATCTGGTGAATCTTCAGAAGTTATTTGAAAGGTTAAGAAAATTCAGACTGAGGTTGAATCCAAACAAATGCACCTTCGGGGTGAGATCAGGAAAATTGCTGGGGTTCATTGTTAGTGAAAAAGGTATCGAGGTTGATCCTGCAAAGGTAAAAGCCATACAAGAAATGCCTATTCCGAAAACAGAAAAAGAGGTTCGTGGTTTCCTGGGGAGATTAAACTACATTGCTAGGTTCATCTCGCATCTCACAGCCACGTGTGAACCAATCTTCAAATTGTTAAGAAAAGATCAAGCGGTCAGGTGGAATGAAAATTGTCAAAAGGCATTTGAAAAGATTAAAGAATACTTGCAGGAACCTCCGGTCCTTATGCCACCAGTGCCAGGGCGACCTTTGATTATGTATCTCACGGTTCTTGAGAATTCAATGGGTTGTGTGCTCGGTCAACAAGACGAGTCAGGTAGAAAAGAGCACGCCATCTACTACCTGAGTAAGAAGTTTACTGATTGTGAGTCGAGGTACTCGATGCTGGAGAAAACATGTTGTGCACTCGCTTGGGCCGCTAAGCGTTTGAGACAATATATGTTAAACCATACAACCCTTTTGATTTCGAAGATGGATCCGATCAAGTATGTGTTTGAAAAGCAAGAACTTTCTGGTAGAATAGCCCGTTGGCAGATGGTTCTGACAGAATATGATATTCAGTATGTTTCCCAAAAAGCCATTAAGGGAAGTGTTTTGTCAGAATATCTTTCCGAACAGCCAATTGAGGATTATCAACCGATGAAGTTTGAATTTCCGGATGAGCACATCATGTATCTGAAGATGAAAGATTGTGAAGAACCTTTGCCTGATGAAGGACCTGAGATTAGATCTCAGTGGAAGATGGTTTTTGATGGGGCTGTTAATTCATATGGTAACAAAATCGGGGCAATCATTACGACTCCACAGGGTTCTCATATACCCTTCACTGCCCGATTAGCGTTCATATGCACCAACAATGAGGCAGAGTATGAAGCATGCATCATGGGGTTAGAAGAAGCGATTGATTTGAGAATCAAGAACCTCGATGTGTACGGTGATTCTGCGTTGGTGGTTAATCAGATTACAGGTGAATGGGAGACTCATCAAGCGAATCTTGTTCCATATAACAACTATGCCAGAAGGTTGTTACCTTTCTTTGACAGAGTGGACTTCCATCACATTCCCCGGACAGAGAATCAGATGGCTGATGTGTTGGCAACGTTGTCATCAATGTATCAAGTGAATCGTTGGAATGAAACTCCTTCAATCAGAATCATGCGCTTGGACATACCTGCTTTTGTATTTGCAGTTGAAGGGGTATCAAATGGCAAGCCTTGGTATTATGATATCAAAGTCTTCTTGAAAAGTCAGGAATACCCAGCTGGGGCATCTTCCAAGGATAAGAAGACATTGAGGAGGTTATCAGGAAACTTCTTCTTGAACAAAGACGATGTGCTATACAAGAGAAACTTTGACATGGTCTTGCTACGTTGTGTTGATGAACACGAGGCAAGCCTGTTAATGGAAGAGGTTCACGAAGGTTCCTTTGGTACTCATGCAAATGGGCATGCTATGGCAAGAAAATTGTTGAGAGCGGGGTATTATTGGATGACTATGGAGTCTGATTGTTTTAAATACGCCCGGAAATGTCATAAATGCCAGATTTATGCTGATAAGGTGCACGTGCCGCCTACTCCTCTGAATGTTTTATCATCACCTTGGCCCTTTGCTATGTGGGGCATTGACATGATTGGGAAGATTGAGCCGACTGCTTCCAATGGGCATCGTTTTATTCTGGTTGCCATTGATTACTTCACGAAGTGGGTAGAAGCTGCATCGTATGCCAACGTCACCAGACAAGTGGTAGCTCGGTTTATTAAGAAGGACATCATCTGCCGGTATGGAGTCTCGGAGAGAATCATTACTGATAATGGTTCAAATTTGAACAATAAGATGATGAAGGAGATATGCCAGAGCTTTAAGATTGAACATCACAATTCTTCTCCCTATCGTCCGAAGATGAATGAGGCTGTTGAAGCGGCTAATAAGAAAATAAAGAAGATTGTGCAGAAGATGGTAGTGACATAGAAAGACTGGCATGAGATGTTGCCTTACGCTTTGCATGGTTATCGTACTTCGGTACGCACATCAACTGGGGCAACTCCTTTCTCACTGGTGTATGGTATGGAAGCAGTTCTGCCATTAGAAGTTGAGATTCCTTCTTTGAGAATTCTGACAGACGTGAAGCTTGATGAAGCTGAGTGGGTGCGTTCCCGGTTGAATGAACTGAACCTCATTGAAGAGAAGAGATTGAAAGCCATTGCGTATGGCTGGTTGTATCAGAGCAGGATGAAAAAAGCATTTGATCAGAAAGTGCGTCCTCGGTGCTTCCAAACTGGTGAATTAGTCCTGAAAAGGATTACTCCTCCTCAAACAGATCACAGGGGCAAGTGGACTCTGAATTACGAAGGGCCATATGTAGTAAGACAAGTTTTCTCTGGTGGAGCCTTATTACTCTCAACTATGGATGGCGAAGATTTTACGTCCCCTGTGAACGCGGATGTAGTCGAAAAATACTTTGCATAAAAGAGACCCGTTGAACATAAAAAGAAGGTTCAGGCAAAAATGGGGCATCCTGGCGAACCATAAAAAGAAAAGGTTCGGGTAAAAATTAGGGATAAAAAGAAAAAAGAATAAACCCGCAAGGTTGAAAACCTGAAAAGGCAACTTTGGCAAAAATGGGTATCCTGGTGGATTGAAAACCCGAAAAGGACGATCCAGGCAAAAGTTAGGGATTTAAAAGCAAAGACTACGATCCGCGTTCGATATGTGATTGTTGTTCACACTTGGAAAATTCGAAGGAAAGGAATCAGTCCAGTTAGTCATCTTCAAAGGCCAAAGTATCTGCAGATAAACAAGTCATATGGGTTATAGCTGAGTCAAGTCATGGTGGATGTCTGTTCCCCACATTGCCGACATTTGTATTTTCTTTTGCTTTTTGCGCAATTACCTCTTTTCAGGAATTGCTTCCAGATGTAAATGCCTATTTATAGGCCGATTCATTCAATAAAGTTTGCATTTCAGTCAAAGAGCTTTTGTTTTTGTTTTACCTGTTTTGTTTGTGAAAATGTCCGATATTTTTGATAAAAAACATTACATGCTAAAATGTTGAGCTCTGTGAAACAAGTTGGAAAACAGTGGCAATTGCTTAGGCGTCAGTCACCATGGTGATAATCA
This sequence comes from Lathyrus tuberosus, assembly GCA_022829125.1. Lineage (NCBI taxonomy): Eukaryota > Viridiplantae > Streptophyta > Magnoliopsida > Fabales > Fabaceae > Lathyrus > Lathyrus tuberosus. Next base: position 1,128,381 of record JALAZF010000441.1, read on the forward strand.
AAGTAATCATTTTTGCGCGTAAACCGTTCTGTTGGTTTTACAGGATGACAGGTGTACTTCCCCAGAGTTGCTCTCTCCAACTTTGAAGCTTAGTTTTCCTCAGCAGTTTGTTGCTCTCCCCAGTAGAGTTGCTCTCTCCAACTTTGAAGCCTAGTTTTCCTCAGCAGTTTGCTGCTCTCCCCACTAGAGTTGCTCTCTCCAATTTTGAAGTTTGATCTTCCTCGGGGAGTTTATTACTCTTCCCCATCAGAGTATCGAGGACCGTCTTCCTCAACAGAATATAAAGGAATAATTCCCAAGCGGGGTCGTTGAGGATCGTCCCCCTCAGCAAGATATAAGGGGTTTTCCCCCAGCCAGAGTTGTGATTTGGCTCACCTTTCTTCAGTAAGTGGTGTTTCCCCACAGAGTATGGGGCAGTTGTCTTTCCTCAGCTAGTCAGGAGACAAGGTGTCTATCCCCTAGCAGGGTGGATGTTGACAACTACTTTTCCCAAAAGGAGTCGTTGAGGATTGTCCCCATCAGCAGAGTACAGAGGATTGTGTGCCCAACCGAAGTTGTGTTGGGATTACTATTCCCCAGCCAGCGTTCAGTAGCTGATTGCTCTAAGTGGACGTTGTTGTATCTCCCACAGGAAGTTCGTGGACAAAGATGTTACTATCCCCACAGAGTCCTGATGTTTACTTTCCTCAGTTGGTGAGAAAGTATAGTCTCAACGACAATGGTTTGATCTAATCCCCAGCAAGGTGAGGGTAAAGTTATTTCCCTAGCAGCAGATTAAGCTCACCAACACCCCCAAGCAGAGTCTGGTGGTGAGTGGTATCCCCAGTAGGTCTTGAGTCCAATCGTTTTGGCAGGCGTCGAAGCCAAGTTCTGAAGTGTTTGGTGATCCCTAGCGGAGAAGTTTCCATCTTCAATATTCATCTCCCTCCCCCAGCAAAATGGGTAGTCTCTCGGAGTTTCGTCCATCTCCAGCAGAGTTGTTGATCCTGGCATTCCCCAACAGAGTGGTTATTCTGTCGGAGTTTCGTCCGTCTTCGACAGAGTTGGTGGTCTTGTTTCTTCCTAACAGGGTGAAGTATACCTCATCAGGATCTCTGGGTTAAGAATGGCATGTCAGTTTGCCATACCCAGGAGCTGTCTTTGTCCTTAGCGTTTATTTCTCTAGGACGCCCTTTTTGCATTGCATAAGCATCTTTTGCATAGCATCCTCCCAAATGCGTAGCATTTCATTTCGTATGGAGCATTACGGCAAAATTCAAACATATGCATTTGGAGCATAGGCCAGGTTTGGTATTTTGTTGCAGGATTTCTTTTGCCAGCAGAAAAGGATACGATTCAAGGGATGTTGTTTAACATCGCAACCGCATCTGGGGATTTCTTCATTATTGCACTTCCCCCGCAGAGGTTGACGTTCAGGTCTCTCTCATGTGAAGTCATGTCAAAGATTTCTTATTGCACTTCCCCCGCAGAGGTTGACGTTCAGGTCTCTCTCATGTGAAGTCACGTAGAAGATTTCTTATTGTACTTCCCCCGCAGAGGTTGATGTTCAGGTCTCTCTCATGTGAAGTCACGTCGAAGATTTTCTTCGCCAATTCCCTTTATCAGCAGGGATGGTGTTCTTTATGAAAATTTCAGGTTTCTTTTGGTATTCAATCTCCCTGAATCCTTTGAATGCATGACAACCGTTGCTATCATACCTTCAGGACCAAGTTGATTGAATAGGGGCAGCTGTAACACCTCAAAATTTGCCCCTTTTGTTTATATACTAATTGGCTTATGTTTCTTTTCATTTTTTTTGCATTAGCATTGCTGCATTTGCATGTTTCTTTGAGCAGGGGATCAGGGCATTTTCTTCAGCAGTACGAGATATTCTCAGCACCGGTTTGATCTTTACCGGCAGTTGAGGCCAAGCATTTGATTTTCCAAGTCTTTTTGGGCATTTATTTTGCTCACTAAGTGATTTGAAGATCAACAACTCTGAAAGTCAATTTTTGATCAGCTATTCAGCACTAGACAGTTGTCATCAGCAATTTAATCGGAGCACGGAAAAACAATTCACAACATATTTCAAGCGTTATCCAGTGGAAATATCAAATGGCAAGTTCCAGAGGTCTATTGTGGTTCAGAACAGATAGAACCAGGCGAATATCCAAGTTTCCCTCCTTTTGGCGCCAAATTTGAATTTTTGAACTGAGTAATCGATTACTCAAAGTGAGTAACCGATTACTCTGTGCGAATTTCCAAAAATATGGCAATTTTCAGCATTTGGCCGAATTTGAATTAAAATGTGATCATGTGATTCCCATGTGCATGTTGGAAGGATCTAGATTTCATCATTTTCTACCCAAATTCAAATTCTCTCCATCATTTTTCCACTCTAATTCCACACTTTTTCCCCCTAATTTTTCTCTTAATCTCCATTCCACTCATTAACCCACACTCCAAACCACATTTGAATTCCTAACCTAGCATCTATTTAAGTGAATGCATTCCAAACCTCAAGGGACTTTTGATTCATTTTCTGAATTTTCTACACTCTCATTCCATTTTTCTCTCAAACTTTTCTCTCGTTCTCCAAACCCTCACTCAAAGTTCCACCATCAAAGATCAACAAATTTTGCATTGGAATTTGTTGATCTTGGAATTAAACCATCATCCATCCATCAATTCTTGAAGGGATCTTTGATTTGCTACTGTTTTGGAGCTTGGAATCACTTTTGGAGCAGCTTTTGATTATTTGGAGTGTTCTAGTTTGGATCTTGATTGTTCTTGCTTGGATCCTGAAGTTCATTGCATAGATCTTTGGTTTTCTTGCTTGGATCATCAATTTTCGTGCTCAACAATACCAAGGCAAATCTCAGCCTTGTAGGTTGGTTTTCCTTAGATCTATGTTTGATTTTGCTTGATCACAACTTATGCAATGTAGATCTTTGGTTTATGATGTGATTTGATCCATTTGCTTGTTTTGATTTGTGAACGTGTTGTTTGATTGATGAAATTGGTTTTTGGTTGCTGATATTTGATGTAAATTTCGTGATTAATTGATTACATGATCATTTGGAAGTTTGCATAAGTGATTGGATGTTGAAAAGTGCTTTTCAAAGTTGATTTTCTGCCTCTGTTTCAGTGGTAATCGATTACCCTAACAGGGTAACCGATTACTCTGCCTAATTTTCACGTTTCTGGCCAAATTTCAACTGAGTAACCGATTACTCAAAGTGAGTAATCGATTACCACTGATGCAGATTGTGTTTTTCTTGCATTTTCTTGGTTGTTTGAGGTCCGATGCATGCCTAAACTTCACGGATTGATATGTTGATGATTTGCGGGTTATTCCTATGCTGTTGCACCTCACATTCTTGCATGTTCACATTTCTCGACACGCGACCTCTTGAATTTTATCGTTTATGTGTGTATTGGCATTGTTGAACATTTGAAGCTATGAACACACACACACACTTGTTAATCATGTTCATTGTGCATTGTTGCTGGACTGGAATTATTGTGCATGATTGTTTGCATTTAATCTCATGATGTGCGGACTTGACTCAACTTGATCACATGTTAAGTTTGTGCATTCTTTCATGATCCTTTGAGTTTGTGGATGCTATGCCGCGAAGCATGTTAATGTTCGTGATTAATTGTGCAATATGGAATTCTTGGATGCATGTTTGCTGTGCCTTGTCTGGATCGTATTCGAATACAATGCATGCTGCCCTGTTTTACCGCTGTTTGTGTGCATACGTGCTGTTATAGGTGTTGCCTATGTGTTTATGCATGCTGTTGTGATATTTTACACCTATTTTCATGCTGAATGGTATGCTGTCAATGCTGTTGGGTGTGTGTGCTTATTTTTCAATGCTGATCTGAAGCAAGTGTGTTGTTGTAGGTGTTGTTCCTTCTCTTTTCACTCTTTTCTTCCCTTGGATCTCAAGACTTGTTTAAGTCTTGGATCCCTTTCCCCTTAGAGCTACCTAGTCCAACTTAATTTTTGATTAAGCTTGGAGTAGGATTAGCAATAGGTTCTAGGTAGTCGTCTCTCCTAAGCCTCACTAACCATAGGTTACCCATGCATGACAACATTAGGACTCTTAGTTTCCCTTTAGAGTTTCCTTTGTGTCTTCTCTCTTCCCATCTCAAAACTTCTTTAAAACACTTAATAAAGATAAAATGTATTGCGCACGACCCTTAAGCGGGGGGGGAATGAGAAATGAGGGGCTTCCTCTCATCTTTCTAGAGTGCTTAGCGAGCGTCCTGTCTTGGGACGATTCGTTAAGTATTCCTCTCTGTGCCCTAGACTTTGGTGCAATGCAAGTTATGAACTAACTTAAAAGTTAATTCTGTCTAAAAAACTTCAAACAAGCAATAACGTCTTTCCTTCGGGAATTCTTTTCTCATCTCACTCACTCTCGACGTATGAACGTGCTTCTACTCGTTCTCATGCAAGACGGTAACGCACTCGATTCAGCGAGCTGCAACCCTGAGCTAGAACGTTAGTCGTTCCCTATAAAACACAATCCACCCCTAGTAAGGGGAACTACGTCGCTCTTATTCTCATGCTCCCGATGAGATATGTAGGCAGTGAGGTAGGGCCCATGCGAGCACTTCTTTTATTTTCCCTACATTTGTTTCTTCGTTCTTTTCCGTTCCCATTCCTTCTCCTTTCCAGTAGCAGCGGAGCTCCAGACGACGACGCCCTTTGATGCAGACAGCAAGCGTGGATCCCATCAAGTACGATGGACGTGTTGGGTACTAACACCTTCCCTTCGCGTAACCGACTCCCGAACCCTGTTCTCTTGGTCGTAAGACCATGTTCTTTCCCTTCTTTCTGGTTTAAGCAATGTTTCCTTTCCCTCTTTTGGGATAAATACACTCTGCTGGCGACTCTGTGTCTTTTGCGCCACTCTCGCGTTTGTACCATTGGATGCGAATCTTTCGGGAGCGACACAAAGCTATAGTGATTCGAAACCACAAAAATCGCGCTACAGAAAAAATGGCGACCACAGTGGGAGATATTTATATCTTGCAGTCTTACAGTGGGAGAAGGCCTTTCTTTCTTACAGTCATAGGTAGAAAACTTTAAATTCACAAAGTGTCACAGAAATGGCGACTCTGCTGGAGAGTCATTGTCTGTATAGGATCATAAGACTAGAAGTCTAGGATGTTATGACAAATATATATACCGCGTTTCCTAATTGATATCTATGTTTACTTTTCCGCTAATGGGAATGCGTGTGATGCCGCATGTGGAAAGATTGAGTATACACCTAAGATAAGTGATGGCACTAGACGGGTAATCTTACGGGGAGTGAATCCCAGATAAGAGGTCCCGGTCGACCATCGAATCAGTGGAGATGCCCTTTGCGGATTCAATGCCTATACAACTTCGGTTGTTGAAAGCAGATTGTTCGATTGGGTTATCTGAGAAGCTGAGGATTTTAGTAGATTGAAACCATTTTTTAGTGCAAAAGCTATCGGAAATAGTTATCACGTGATACTACCCTCATTTGAGATTACTCTAAGATACTATAGCTCGCTGGCGATCCGCTTGCTGTCGTTATCCCAAGAGGGGTCAGTGATTTTGAGGACAGGTACAAAAATCACCAGTATAACCTTTGGGGATGGGTAGAGCCTTGACTTCATGACACCGACCCTTTGACCCCATGTTTTTTCTATGTTTTTGTGTGCTGCATTCATGCATTCATTTCATTAAAAAAACATTAAACAAAGAAAAATCTTCTCTTCTAGTCTCTCTCTTTCAAATCAAACTAAGATAATGATTGCAAATGTCAGATAAAGAGATTGCTAATGGATTTCGGTAGAAGGAAAACTCACAAGTACACCTTTAAGGTTCCAAAACTAGAGGATTTAAGAGGTCTGGCGAGGATGATAACCAACCCTGAGGCTTTCAGAGCTAAGTATCGAGGACTGCTGTCTCTGTTAAGGGTCCATATAATTGAAGGAATCCTGTCCACACTAATCCAGTTCTACGATCCAGTCTATCACTGTTTCACATTCCTGGATTATCAGCTAGCACCAACACTGGAGAAGTACTCTCACCTGATTGATTTACCCATTACTGATCAAGCTCCCTTTTCTGGACTGGAAGAAATTCCAAAGGATCAAACCATTGCAAGAGCAATCTATTTGGACGAGTCAGAAGTCAGGACTCACGTGATCATTAAGGGTGGTATCCAGGGTTTTCCAGCCCAGTTCTTGATAAAGAAAGCTCTGTACTTTGCTAGTATAGGAAACGTGGTCGCTTTCGAAAGCATCTTTGTTTTGCTCACCTACGGGTTATTTTTGTTTCCCAACATCGATAACTTTGTAGATATCAATGCCATTAAGATTTTTCTGATTGGAAACCCTGTACCGACCCGACCCTGCTCGCAGATGCTTATCATTCGATAGACCTAAGGAATTTGTACAGCGGAGGAATGATCACCTGCTGTGTACCCCTGCTGTACAAATGGATCATTTCCGATTTGCCAAAGTCTGCTGCATTTTGGGATCAAAAAGGTACTTTACGTTGGTCGCAGAGAATCATGTCTCTTACAAACTCTGACATCGATTGGTACAATCGAATCTATGACGGGATCAGGATCATTGACCGTTGTGGAAATTTCCCAAATGTACCCGGCATAGGAATTAAAGGAGGAATCAATTATCATCCAGTTTTGGTTCGTCGTCAATTTGGATACCCGATGAGGCATGTCCCGCGTAATGCTCATCTGGAAGGTCTTTTGTTCAAGGAAGGAGAAAATGACAGAGCACTAAAGACAGAAATAGTGCATGCCTGGAAACACGTTCATAGGAAAGGAAGAGAGTCTCTAGGAAAACCAGACTGTGTCTCGGTGGAACCTTATCTCCACTGGGTACAAACTAGAGCTTTCAAGCTGAGGATGCCTTACCCTCGTCAAGAAGTTCTTCCATTAAGGGACCCTGTCCTTTATTTTATGTCTGATACGGAAAAACTTCAGGTTACTCTCAATAGAGTTCAACAGGAGAAGAAGTCTTGGAAGAACAAGTACCACATTCTCAATGTGGAGTGTACCAAAATACATCAACTGTTAAAAGAAAAGGATGTTCTGATCGAGATTTTAGAGCAACATGTTGTAGAGAATCAAAAAGACCAAAGGAATTTGTTCGTTTCTTTCACTTGGCAAAGGAATGACAACCCGACAACGGGTCAAGAGCCCCGGTCAAAGAAAAGGAAAGTACCAGAACCAGCACCTGAGCTCTCCTCAGAGAGGACTCAGGATCCATAAGTTTAGACATTTCCTTTTATAGCACATTGTAAAATACTGTATTTCCATTCCGCAATCTTTGAATTCAATAAAACGGGGTTTCCCCACTGATTGATATTTCCAATCCAATTGTCGAAGTTTATCTTGGAAAAAGTTATTAATTAAAATATAATTATTGCATATCATTCATCATTCTCACGTAACACATTCTTCTTACCTACAAATCTCACGTTTGCGTCTCGATTCTAGAGTCAAACTGTCTCATTCGTACAATACTCGGGCCAATCGACAGAAAAAGATGGATGATCTCGAGGAAGAGAACAGAGAGTTGAGGGAAGAGATCGACACTCTGAAAGAGGATCTGAGAAAGCTTCAATGATATGCAAGCTCTGGCAGCAGCCCAGATGCAACAACAAAGGACTGTGATCTCGGAAATCACATCAACGCCCATAGTGGAGAAGTATGATCCTTTGTATAACATACCTAAAGATCGTCTCTGGGGCCTGCCTATTAACTATATCCCGAAAGGATATATTCCGCCGATCACTGAGGATCACAGAACCGCAACAGGAGCCGTTGGGACTGAAGGTTACAAACTTCGGGAAAGCGAAGATGCCCGGGGCATGACAGGACCTCCTGAAGGTTACAAACTTTGGGAGAGGGAAGGACCTAGAGTCACTGCCATGATGACTATACCACCACCCGTGGTACACAGTGTCCCGGAAGGACAGATTCCACAGATACATTCTTGTGGAAACGAAAGTATGTTCGACAGAATGAATGAGTTCCAGGAATAGTTCCTGGAGATGCAGAAAGAGCTGCAAGCCCTTCGCAGTCAGGATCTATTTGGAAAGGACGCCGCAGACCTTTGTTTGGTCCCCAATTTGAAAGTTCCGAACAAGATCAAGGTGCCCGAATTTGAAAAGTACAAGGGTAACTCTTGCCCTCAAAGCCATTTGGTGATGTACGATCGGCGAATGTCAACTCAGACAAAGAACCAAGAGCTACTGATTCACTATTTCCAGGATAGTTTAACCGGTGCCGCACTCAAGTGGTACATGGGTTTAAACCGCACTAAGATCGCTACTTTCAGAGATCTCGGCGTTGCTTTCGCTAATATAAGTATAACCTAGATATGGCACCGGACAGAGATCAACTCAGAGCCATGTCACAGAAGGACAAGTAAACATTTAAGGAATATGCTCAGAATGGCGTGAAATTGCCGCCCAGATTAGTCCACCTCTTGAGGAAAAAGAGATGACAAAGATCTTCTTAAAGACCTTGAGCTCATTTTACTACGACAGAATGGTCGCCAGTGCGCCCAGTGACTTTACTGAAATGGTAGGCATGGGAGTTCGTCTTGAGGAAGCAGTCCGAGAAGGACGTTTAGTTAAAGACGCTGGATCATCAAGTAGTACAAAACGATACGGTAGTACCCTTCCTAAGAAAAAAGAGCAAGATATTGGCAATATCTCTCTCGAAAAGCAAAGGCGACGGTACCAACCAGTAGCAGCTGTAACTCCTGCTATCAACTTTGCGCCTGTTCCTATGTATCAACCTCAGGTTGCTCAGAGCCAACCAAATCAACAGCAATATCAGCAAAGGACACAACAGCCTCTTCAGCAGGCTCGTCCTCCATATAACAACAACCGTACAACGCGACCACCAGGGTTCGACCCTATACCCATGTTGTACGCAAAATTATTTCCACTCTTACTGGTCAAGGGACACGTCCAAACCAGGCCTCCTCTTACAATACCGGAAAATCTGCCTTTTTGGTTCAAAGCGGATCAGACTTGCCCTTACCATCAAGGAGGATCAGGGCATAACATAGAAAACTGTCTCAGTTTCAAATCTGATGTGCAAAAGCTTGTTAGGAGCGGGGTCTTATCTTTCAAAGATATGAATCCGAATGTTCTCACGAACCCGTTGCCTCAACACGAGAAAGTTGCGGTAAATTTAATAGAGGGAGCGTCTCACAACAGCTATCAAATTCATGATGTACTCTTATTGAGGACCAATCTGGTCAAGATGCATCGTAGACAGAGCGGATACGGGCATGTACCATCTCACAATTATCACCAGTGTGATATCTGCTCTAAAAATAATCAAGGATGTTCTGTGGTGCAATCAGCTCTACAGGAACAATTGGATCTCGGGTGGATCCAAGAGCATCGAGTTCGTGGAGTTAACATGGCTTATGCAAGTTCCAACATCATTCAGAACCACGACATCCATGTAATGAATGTCAACTTAGGGCCAATGCACTCAATGTAAAGCCAGTATCATAATCTGCCGCGACACGATTACAATTCCTGTCTGGTTTGCTCGGTAAACAAACAGGGATGCTCTTTTGTACAAGAGGCCCTCCAGCGTCAGATGGATCTTGGGTGGATCCAGGACTACCATGATAGAAATCCTTATCAAGTTAACATGATTCAAATCTTCGATATTCGTTTGATGAATACCAGTTTGGTGGAGTTACACGCCAAGCAAGTCCAACTCGGTTTTCTCACTTCACATGATTCAAAGAACTTTACAACACTTGTTAAACCATTGGTGACTTCTGATCTATCTAGACGAAGACACACAACAAATCAGTGTGACAAACAGGAACCCTACTAGACATCAAAGTCAGGATGTCCGATCTATGGAAATAGACCTAGTAAGGTTACACTGCATTCAAAGCGGACGTGGCCAGGTGCCACCACACAACTACGAGCATTGTAGAGTCTGCTCGGAAAATAATCAAGGATGTTACCTCGTGCGAGCAGCCCTTCAAAGTCAGTTGGCTCCCAAAGAGATTCGACCGTGTCCAAGTTCGGAATCAATCAACTGGACGCCAGACTATTTCGCTGATCAGATTAAGGATGTTGTCGTGATCTCTGATCGCGAAAGGACCAAAGATGTTTGTAAAATCATCCCTCTACTTGACGAATCGAAGGTTCTTAAACAAGAATTGATTGAAGTTACTTACGAAAGTCAGAGAAATCAGAAGGTTCATGTAGTTATCTATCTACTGGGACCAGTGCCGTATAAATCCGATAAGGCGATCCCTTACAAATACGGTGCAACAATAATTAAAAATGGAAAGGAAACTCCATTACCCTCCGTCGTGAATATTGCAGACATCAGTCGAGTAACACAGAGTGGTCGAATCTTCAACAGAGGAGTTGGAGAACCTAACAGAGAAAAGGAACCTCAAACGGAAGTTCCCAATCCACCAGTCGGTCAATCCAGTAATCCCGACCTTTCAAAGAACAACGATGAGATGTTGAAGCTCATCCAAAAGAACGAGTACAACATTGTTGATCAACTGTTGCAAACTCCTTCAAAGATCTCTGTGTTATCTCATTTACTCAGTTCCGAAGCCCACGGAGAGGTTCTACAGAAAGTCTTAGAGCAGGCCTTTGTGGAACAGGATGTGTCGATAAGGTAATTCAACAGTATCGTCTCTAACATAACTTCCGGCAACAACTTGGGGTTTAGTGATGAGGAATTTCCAGAAGAAGGCAAAAGTCACAACATGGCACTCCATATCAGAGTCAACTGCCAGGACGATGCTTTAGCCAGTGTACTGGTAGACACTGGATCGGCTCTCAACGTCATACCGAAGTCCACTCTAATGCGACTATCATTCAAAGGATCTCCGATGAGAGGCTGTGAGGTCGTCGTCAAAGCATTTGACGGATCCCGAAAAACAGTTATCGGCGAAGTCGACCTTTCCATAACTATCGGTCCTCATACTTTCCAAGTCACTTTCCAGGTCATGGACATCCGAGCAATATACAGTTGTTTGTTGGGAAGACCTTGGATACACCAGGCTGGGGCAGTCACTTCGACACTTCACCAGAAGCTGAAGTTCGTCAAGAATGACCAACTCGTCACGGTCTGTGGAGAACAAGCCTTGATCGTGAGTAACCTTTCATTGTCCACTTGTGTAGAACCCGAGGGGGTTATTGGAACTTAGTTCCAGGCACTTTCGGTAAGCAATGAGAATCAATTAGAGAAGGGAACATCAATATCCTCGTACAAAGATGCTCTCGAGGTGATCAAAAGTAACAATGCAAAGGGATGGGGACAACTTGTCATTCCTACTGATAACAAAACAAAGAAGGGTCTTGGTTTTTCTTCAATCTGTACCCGGACAGCTGCTAACGATAAAAATCTTCATCCTATTCAGAACTTCTTCCATAGTGGAGGTTTCCTTCACCCAGTGTCTCAAGAAGTCCATACCATCAACGAGGGTGACTCCTCCGACACAGATGAAGAATGGGAGTCCTATCTTAATAAGGACGGTTATATATCTCAAGAAGAGGTGCCTACGCCATTTTTCTATCCCGTACAGAGTCCAAGATTTATACCAAGGTCATATGTTGAAATGATATACGGAGATTGTGATCTGGAAGGATGTCGTTGTCGCATCTGCGAAAATCAACCGGCGGAAAAGTAAAGAAGAGTCGCCACCGAACGTTATTTATCCTGACGCAGGGAAAGGAAACGATCGAAGAAAACCTCAACAAAGGGAAAGGAATGGTCGTCGCAACCATAGCCTGGGTTCAAGAGTCGGTTACGCGAGAGGAATTTATTAGCACCCCCTCACGTCCATCGTACTCGATGGGATCCACGCTTGTTGTATTTAATCAAAGGGTGTAGGTTATCTGAAGCTCAACTGCTAACAGGAACGGAAAAGAACGGGAAACGGAGAAGCGGGGGGAAAAAGAAAAGAAGTGACTCGATAGGACATCGCCGTCCTAGGCCTACGTATTCCCTCGGGAGCGGGAAAGTCAGAGTCAACGTAGTTCGGACTACGGTTTTGTGAGGGAAGGTTGCTCGCCAAGAAGTCGCGTCTCGTGCCTACGTATCCTCAATCTAACCAGAGAGAGGAAGTCAGAGCAGTCGTAGTTCGACCTAACAAAGGTCAGTTGTTTTGTTTGTTAATGTCTCGATCTCACGCGAGCGAGAGAAAGGTTTTATTGATAAGGTTGTGCTCGCAGAGATGTCACACGATCTCCTGCCTACATATCTCCATTAACCAATGAAGAATCAAAGCGACGTAGTTCCCCTCACTAGGGATGACTTTGCTTTGTTTGTGTTTTTTTAGTAGAATACGCCAACGTTCGCGTTCCAGCAGTTTAGGTGTTGCCGCTCGTTGTGGAGTCTTACGCGTTTACCTGTTTGCAGTAGAACGGAAATGACGCATCCTTTACGAATAGAGTGAGGGAGATGAGAAGAGAATCCCGAAGGAAGAAGGTTGTTTGTTTTTATTTTTTATGAGAAAGTGTTTTGATTGTTTTGTTTACGATATACAAAGTGTTAAAGTCTATGACATAGTGAACACTTTGCGTAACGAGTCACACGCCTCGCGCGGCAAAGCATACTATGTACTTAAGGCTCATGGCACACTAAGCACATCTTTATTCATTAAGTGTTTTAGCTTTTCTTTTGAGAGAGAGAAGAGATGACTCAAAGTTTGAAAGAAAATGGAAGTTAGTTGTTAGTGTGCTCGCCGAGATATCGCATCTCGTGCCTACGTATCCGCAATCTGAAAAGAAAGAGGAATCAGAGCATCTGTAGTTCACGCTACTACAGAAACAGAATCTCGATCACCCTAAGGCGAGAGAAAGGGACATACCGAAGGTCCAAGGGAAACTCGTCCCTACAAGTTAGCATGCATCAATGGCACTAAAGTGGTGGATGAGAAAGGAAATTCTATCCTAATGTTGTCATGCAAAGGTTAGTCCTATGTTATGTTTTCTAACCTATCTAAATTGGACAAGTTAGAATAGGTATCCTAATGAGGAAGCAAAAGCTAAAACAAACAATATGATGATATCACATATCAAAGTAGATCAATAAAAAAGATGTGAATGAGATCACATAAGCGTCAACATCAATCGATGTGAGCTAATGACAATGAGCGGGGGTCGGTTGTGAACCCTACCTTCCACTTGACCGACTCGATAATAAGAGCAGGTGATGTTCAAAGCTTTAATCATGTAATGAGAGCTAAGAACGACTCAACTAGAATAACGGGGGTCGGTTGCGAACCCTACCTTCCGTCAATTGCCTTTTTGGAGGTCTTACAAAGGGATACGGGAGTGGGATGCCTCTTTGGAGGTCTTAGGCACAATATTAAACAAACACAATCAGAGCCTCTTTGGAGGACTTTAAAACAAATAAACAGCCTTGCCCACCTAAAGTAGGGACTCCCAGTCATGCATCTCTATTCCTACTTCTCATGGCATTTTGAAAGCGGTAAAGTTCGAGGGATATAAAGAGATGAGATGTCCTAACAAACGGATATAGATCCATAGCGAAGCAACGCAAGCAAAAACAATGTAAGCACCTGTTAATGTTAATGAACAAACAAGTTAGAAATGAGCATTTACAAAGTAAACAAACTACGCCATTCTTGGAGATTTCCTTGAAGCACCTTGCACAAATCAACAAATAAGTTAGGAATCACAAGGAAAAAGCAACAATGAAACAACCAAAGGAACAAGGCCTTAGTCGGTAAACACCTTTGGTTAAACCATATCCATGTTAATGGACCAAAAGAAATCAAACAATTACAAACTATAGCAAAAGCTAAAGTCTACTTCAAAGTCAATTGTAAACTACAAAAGAAAGCCATTATAAGTTAGATGAATTGAATTAAAACATGAAAATGGACCAAGGTCAGAATGTGCACCCTTCATTGATGCATGAGAATATCGTTGAACTAACATAGAGATAGCACACGGATGCATTCATGATGAGCAAACAAGTTATACACTTGAGTTCACTAAGATGCAACATTTCAAATGCATTTATGCACAAAACAAATGAGTATGGATGTAGGCAATTAATAAAGCTCAAAGTCAGAAATGAAATCAAGTTATGAACACCTCAAACATCCTACAATTATCAAGAGGTTTCAAGTTATCACATGTCTCAAGCACTCAACCAAAACTACCACAAGTTAACTTCAATAAATTCTTAAACTAGTGACTTGCAATACAAGTAAGAAATGAAGTCATGAAGATGTAAATACACATGAGGCAAGTTTAGGTCAGTAGAGAAGGCACCCACAAGTTATGTTTAAAGCTCCCAATCAATGCACACAAGTGAAATTCAAAGGATTAAGTAAACTAGGCAAGCAAGTGTCAATTCCCTCTTAGGAGCCAAAGCAAACTTAATCATGCAAATAAGAATTGTAGGTCCAGTTTAAATGAAAACAAATATTATAGGTCAGTACCTATGCTTCATAGCATCATGCTTACAAGTATCAAAAGGGATTGACAACAAGAGGTCTCAAAAGCACAAGTAGAATGCCACAAAGTTGGTGCAAAATGATGCTTAAAACATACAAGCTTCCATGCACACTATGAACATACAAAAATGACTTGGAATAGATTATAGGTCCCCTAAATTGTGTCACATTCCAAGCATATGAGATCAATATAAGTTTCCAAGTCATGGCATAAATGCCTTCTCATCAAACATCTCACGAATACAACATGGGCACAAGCGTGTTAATCATAATGAAAATGCACGGAAAATGGTTATGAGCATTGGAAAAATGTGTGATTTAAAGCATAGTTGGATGAGGTCAGGGCCTAAACATGTCAAGAATATGGGCTCAAAATTTGGCTTTTATCACGTTCAAATTAGTGCAAGCAATTCACCTATGATCAATGACTATACATCCACAAGAGATTACCACAAGTACACTTAAAAAGGCTCTAAAAAACTCAAACAAATGTACAAGGTCCTTCAATATGTGCACAAACCAAGTATCAAACTAGGTGCAAAAATTCAATTCACAACTAACTAAGAAAAATCAATTAGGAAGCATGTAATCGAGAGTATGATCATAGAAACACATTTCAAGGTAAATTCAAGAAAAAATACCAAATTATACCAAAAATGGAATTAAAAATTGAGGAAAATTAATTAACATCTTCAGGTACACATCTAAATTTATTAATAATTTTCCTCAAATAGAAACTATTTTTAAAAATAGAATTTCTAGCATGTATCAAAAAGAAATTAAAAAACATAAACAAAGCTTAAGGGGTGTAACAATAGCAATTATTCTGTTCATTTTCTTATAGGCCCAAAACAAAGGGGGTGCGAGTAGTAAACAGAATTAGGCCCAACGAAAGTTCTGGCCTGAGGTGTATGGTGAGCCCTCATAATCTAAGATCAATCTGATCTGTTTGATCCAACGTGGGGGCTCAACCAAGGGACTGGACGCGCGGGTGCACGGTATCTATCATGGGATCGCGCACATGGTAACCTGAGATGAGGAACCGGACGGTGACAAGTGCCACCGCCGGAATGGCCGTGGATATCACACCTATCTCCTTCTTAAAGAACTAACGGTGGGAGTGAGAAACAAATCAATGAAACTTCTTCTTCTTTCCTCATGTTCATCTCTCTCTCTCTGCAAATTAACCTTCTGAAGCCCTAACCTCGCCCGAGATAGCGGTGGCGCACGGTCGCCGCCGCCGTCCTCCTCCGGCTAACCACCACCAAACTCCAAACCTTCTACATGAACCCTAACTGAAATTCTTCCCACATCACGAATCCGGAACTGGTTTTCTCAAACATTCGACCAAACAACGGGATCGGAGCATAGAAATCCAAGAAACGAAATCACACAAAACTCAAAGTATAAATACTAACTCACAACAGATTATAAATCCAAAGCCGCAGCTATCAAGATTAAAACGAAGACGTTATTACCTTGATTACAATGTTAACAGCGATACGGTTCGTGTTCTCTTTCTTCCTTCTCTTTCTGCAACTTCGAGTCTGGTTACGTTGAATTGTCATTGTTGTTACGTACGAATTGTTTCCGTGAGGCTGTGAATTCTTGAAGTTGAATTGTTGAATCGTTACAGAATTCTTCTACTCTTTG
Source organism: Lathyrus tuberosus (assembly GCA_022829125.1). NCBI lineage: Eukaryota > Viridiplantae > Streptophyta > Magnoliopsida > Fabales > Fabaceae > Lathyrus > Lathyrus tuberosus. The sequence goes on from JALAZF010000441.1 coordinate 1,144,536, forward strand.
CGAATTGCTGATGTTGAGTCTTGTTGCAGGTGCTTCGAAATCGTGGCGATGTTTGCAGGTTCTAATGAATCGTTATGTTGCTGGATTGATGATGGAGGTTATGCTCGCTCCAATGGCAACTCCAGTGAGAAGCTCCAATGGAGTTTAAGGAAAAAAAGAGCTTTAGGTGGTATGTGGGTGAGTGTTCAGAGGGAATTGAGAGAGAGAGATTGAGAAATGGGAAAGATGGTGATTAGCCCCTGAAGAGAGCAATGAAGGGTGTTTATATAGGATGAAGGAGGAGGTTGAGATTCTGTTAGTTAGTTGTAACTGTATTGAGAGTTAGTTGGGCTAATCAGGTTAGAGTGAATTGGAATGAGTTAGTTTTTGAACTTGAAGTTGGTTATAGGACTGTTATAGAGAAGTTTGTGGTTAGTGAATTCGGTTAGTTATCACAATGCCAATGAAGTTATACTCTACTGTTAGAGAAATGGCAGTTGGCGGTAATTCGCGGTTGTGATGTGTTAAAACAGCTAGAATAAAAATGGCTAGGGATTGTTAGCAAGTGGCTGGATTGTTATAACTGTTATGCTATAGCACTTATGAATGAGGCTCAATTTGCCTTGATTCTGCCAGTTGGAGTTGTACTTGAAGTTAACTTGAACTGTTAGTAAATTGAAAGTGGTTGTCCTGATTTATATGGCCTTTTTTTGGTATGACTGCTACGGTTTTTTATGGCTTGATATTATGGCAGCATGATGTGCAGTTGTTGAACCCTAATTTTTACCCCTAAGATTTCGCACATTTCATTTGCATATCATTACCACAAACAAGATCACAATCTTTGTTTGTCTTGAGCACCTGTGTGATTCTCTTATTCTTACTTGTTTCTGTTTACTAACCTCTACCCAAAATACCAAAAATTTGCTGCAGTTTTCTCTCTCTGTGTGTTGTGCAGGTTTGTCAGAGCAAGGGCATAATTTCAAATCAAGTGTGGTTGTTCGTTCATGATCCAGTTCAGATGGATGTTTGACCTAATCTTGGTCAAATTATCAAGCATTTGTTCCAAGTGCAAGATATCTGTTTCAGTGGGCAATTCCTCAAAGCAGTGATTGTCAAGTTGTTGTGTGGTGATATTCATCAGATTCAAATGGTTGTTGTTCAGTTGTGGTTTATTCAGTGGCAACTGTATGCACTTTATCAGAGGCTTGTGGAAAAAGTCAAGATTGGTTTTGGGCTAAAAATAAAGATTTGTGATGCATATCCATTTTTGCTATCCATTATTCATAAAATCCATTTCTCCATTTAAACCATTCTTATTTTCCAAGTTCTAAATCCAATAAACCATTATCCACATCATGAACCATTTCTTTTTGTTTTAACCCATTTTTTTAAAACCCATTTTTTATAGATATCCATTTTTTCTAATCCACTTTTAAACCAATTTCATTTTATCCATATTCCATTTTATTCAAAAAAAACCATTTTTCTAAATATTCCTAGAACCTTTTACCTAATCCATTTCTTCTAAACCATAATCTTTTCCAAACTATCCAATTCATTTCCATTTCCTCTTTTATCCAACTCATAGTCATAAACCCATTCCTCAATATCCATAAGAATCCACATTTCTAATTTCCAATTTAAAAACCATTTTTTATCCATTTGATATCCATATTCATAAACCATTTTTTTTTCTAAATTTCAATTACCTTTTTTTTAGTTTAGCCCATGATCTATTACAATACAAAAAAAAGGGTCCATCTCTCTACAACAAAAATTTGCAACAAAATGAATAAAAAAGAAAAGATGTAGCCAATACAAGAAGGAAACAAGTTGTAAAGCTGAAACAAGCCAACAAGCCAACAAGCCGTGCAAAATCACACACAAGCTGCATAACCAAACACACATATCATGAATCAAAACGGCAGCGCATCACACACCCTTCAAAAGCATGAAACGCAGCAATCCAAGAAACAAAACGTTGTACATGATCAATTTCAAAACGCAGAAGAATAAGTGAAAACGACATCGCAATAAACAACACAGTGGAAGAATTCAAAACGCGTGCGAGAAACTCCAAAACGGCAACAATTTCAGAATTTCAATTTCAATTCTCACCTCACTTGTTCTATAAATAAGAGCTCATACCTCACTTCAAATTCAAGCTTTCAATAGCCAAAAATACTCTGCCAAGTTCAAAAAAAGCTTCAATTCACCAATAAACTCCATCAATCCAACTTCTAACCTTCCTCAACAATTCACAAATTCTTTTTCAATTCAAATCAACACACCATAAAATCACTACACAACTTCCATTTTCGATTCCAAATAATAAACCGAATCAATTCCTTCTTCATCTCACAACAATTCATATCAACATCTTCATTCAACAATATCCAACAATTTCAAGAAGCAAGTTCAGAAAAGAGAAGAAGATTTGAAGCTAAACTCACCATTTTTGGAGGTAGTGAACATTTTTCCGTCGAAGCTTTCATCTCCGTTTACGTCGCAATTTGTTTCCGGCGGTTGAAATCGTTTACATATTTGGACTCCTCTTGCTTTCCCGGTTGCAACGGTACCACATCGGAGCACCGTCGTTCCGATCCGGCGGAGCTCCATTTTGCTAGCTTCGCCATGAATAATGTCCGCGGTTTCAAGAAGAAGAAGATACAATTTCCATTTTCTTTTTTTTTCTTTCTGATTTGTTTACTTTGTAGTTAATCTTTTTTTTTTACTAAAAAAAACTATGTAGTGTTTGGGCCTAGTCCATGTTGATTTCAATTACTACATCACCACCTTCTTTTTTTAACGAAACCTCCCTCTCTACTTTTTTATTTCACCTCCGTTTCTTTTATTTTTTCTCTATTCTTAATTTCTTTTTAAATATTTTCTTTTTTTATATAATTTCTTTTTAATCCTTTTTATTTTAAATTTGGATTTACCACTGTTCTTTTGAATTTTGTTTAGAAAACTTTCTTGAAAAATCATTAAAAATAGTCTTGATTTTATTTTCTTTCATTTCTCTTTATTGTTGGTTGTGTGGATCAAAAATGTTAGATCCACTTTCTCTTCATCTTAATTTTTTTTCTTTTTGATTGATGAAAGTCTAATTGATCTTGGAATTCTTTTGTTGAATTTCGATCAAGACTAGATCGCTACCATTTTTTTCTTTTCGTGTGGTACCGCTTTCGGATGACGATTTACATATCGTTCATCTAGCATACATTAGCACATAGAGCTATTGGCCGGCCTCATTGTAGGGTAATTACTCCGTAAATTACTCGGCGATTGCTTAACATAGCGCAATATTTGTCCCGCATCGGAAAACTATCAAGAATAGTTGATTATTTGTCTTTTGGTTCAAAACTTATGAAACTTGTTGTTAGGAGGCTTTGGTCTTATCAATCCTCTAATGAGTTCTCATTAATCTTGACCTAAGTGCAATTATTCAACTATAATTGATCACTAACTTTAACAACTAATCACTAACGTACTAACATTACTATTTTACTAATCATTTACAATTCCTTCTCGCACCCTATCTCTCTTTTACTTTTATGCTTCATTTTTATCATTTCATATCATGTTTATGCTTCCACAATTTTTCCTTTGTTCGTTGGACATATGTTTATGCTTCCGCAATTTTTCCTTTGTCCGTTGGACATATGTTTATGCTTATGCCTTTTTCTCTTTGTCCACTTGGACCAAAAACATTAATAAAGGCTAAAACCCCTAAAAAAAACTTGTGCTTCTAATCTTGGACTATGGTTACTATCCTTTGCAATGCACATGGAGCTTTGCACCTAGACCTTGGACATCCAATGCAATTCTTGGAACCTTGGACTTAGAATTTAAGACCTTTCTCCCTTTGCTTTGGAATTATGGTTCGAAGACTATGGAGCTTACTTGTGTGGTTAGGCTATTCTTATCCTTAGCTTTTACTTTATGCTTTAGGATAGTCACTTCTTCTCCTCCCATTCTTCAATTTTCAAAATTCTCTCCCTCTTTCAAAACTTTCTTGATTTCAAACTATCACTTCTTTCATAATCAAACCTTGACTTTGTCAAGTGATTTTACTCTTTTTTTTTCATTTCTTAACAAATGCTAAACTACACAAGCATATTATCACCTTTTTCAAAAGACTTTAAAAAACATCAAACTCATCACTTTCTTTTTGTGCCCTCGTGCACTTTTTCCTTAAACTTTTTTCATAAGTTTAGACATGATTCATTTCTTTAAGCGGAATTATTCGCTTGGAAATGACGACTTGTCTTTACATTTAAAAACAACCAAAACAAACTAATTTTCATTCTTTGTACCACGAACTATGGGGTTTTGATCCTACATTGCACATCGTGGGTACGTAGGCATGAGGCGATAAGTCTCTCCAAACACAAAAATCTTAAAAACAATTTCTCTTCTCATCTCCTCAATCTCTTTTCAAGCAAACCTTTTTCAGACCAAAAGCGGTAGATATTTCAAAGGGCTCCTATAGAGTACTATAGACGTTTTGGGTGCTAACACCTTCCCATTGCGTAACCAACCCCCTTACCCGGACTCTCTTCACTTGTTCTTGTTTAGAGCTTGTGTAGGTTTTGTTCGCTCTTTTTCCTTTCCTTTTTGGATAAAATAAAAGTGCGGTGGCGACTCTTGCTTTTCGAGTTAAGTTAATCAATAGCTTACACTCACGATTTTGCAGCTACAGGAAAAGTGGCGACTCTGCTGGGGACAAATTGACCTCTTGCTGGTCCATCCCTTAAGGGGTTTAGCCTACTTTGATTTATTTACTGCTTTTTGTCTGACTTGCTTGTTATCTGTTTGTTTTGGTTGGGATGTTCTGAGAGATAAGCCCAATACCCAGGCTCGAGCATACACCTAGGCTTTAGTGTGGGCAGGCGTGACGCTCCCGTGGTGTTGGCCACGTGCGAGTGATCACGATCCCTACAATCAGACGAGGTTCTATCAGGAGCTTTCTGCTACTGTATGTTGATACAGGCCAGTAGTTATTCTCTTGAGGAATTGTCGACCCTGATGACCATTCCCGAGGACTCAATAAAGGCACTCCTCCTGGGATGTGACAGTGGCAGACCACGTTCGGTGGCAAACCCATTGCACAGTCTCGATCCGAGGACCCAATGCTGGGAACTTGCTATAGGATATCCTTTTTGGAGGAATCAGTGGACGACCTCTTTGTTTGGCGATAGTATTGTACCCCGAGGGATGAATGTACTATTGCTTCTCAAATCGTGAATCTAAAATTGAGGATCCCGACTTTTTAGTACCCACATGTGAGAATGAGCGGGTGTTTATAGGTTTGCAGGAAACCCTGACTTCCAACATGCCCGGTACTTTGGATTTCTTATCAGTGTGGACTTATTAACCTGGTATTCCGGTGTTCTCTTCAGAGCGAACCTTTGAACCTGTGTGCTTTGAGTGATCTTGTTTGTGGTTGTTGCATTCATGCATTCTTGCATACATGAGCATACATATGCATTCTTCCGAGTTGTCCCAGAAACTTATTTCAGCTGTCTCCTTCTCCAGTTATCTGTTCGCCGTCAAGCTGTTTCCTCAACACAACTACGGAACTAGAGCTGCCATCAGATTGAGAATGGAAAACCAAGAACAACACAACACCGAAGTCAGAATGGAAATTGATGAGTTGAAGGCCGGCATGACCAAACTCACAGAAATGCTGCAAGTTCTGATTGCTAGAGGTGAACCACCTCAGAGGGCTGCGATTGTTGAAACTTCACCTGCTGCTGTTGACCCTCCACTGACTCAGCAACCAGCTTCTACTTGGCCAGAATTTGGGTTACCTCTGAATTACTCGCCACCCTTTGTAACTACTCCTGTGTTTGTCTCACCAGTATCTTTAGCTCCTTTGTTCACTGAACCTCAGCCTGTTGTGCATTCTGTTGCTCAAGCTGTTCCTGAGAATCCTTTCGTGTACCATGCTGCTGGTCCACAATCTAAAGTCAGGGAGAACCTGGATACATTGAAGAAGTCAGAGAGCAATGGTAAACTCTAGAAAAAAGGATAAGAGCCGTGGAAGGAAGTGATGTCTTTAATGCTGCCGCAATGGACATGTGCTTGGTTTCCGACTTGGTTATTCCTCCAAAATTCAAGACTCCTAATTTTGAGAAATACCAGGGGCACACCTGTCCCAGAACTCACTTGGTGATGTATTGCCGCAAGATGGCTGCTCATGCAAAAGATGACAAACTGCTCATTCATTGTTTCCAAGACAGCTTGAGTGGGGCTTCAATGAAATGGTATATGGGACTTGATAAGAACCATATTCAAAGCTGGATGGACTTGTCCGATGCTTTCTTAAAGCAATATAAGTACAACTTAGACATGGCACCTGACCGCCGTCAATTGCAGAATATGTCTCAGAAAGAAAAAGAATCCTTCAAAGAGTACGCTCAGCGATGGAGAGAGCTAGTTGCTCAAGTGGAGCCACCCTTAGCAGAAAAAGAATTGACTGGATTGTTCATGGACACTCTTCAGCCACTCTATTGGGAAAAGATGATAGACAGTGTATCATCCGGTTTTGCTGACCTAGTCACTATTGGAGAGAGACTAGAAGAAGGTATCAAGAAAGGAAGGATTGCTAATGCTGAAGCCTTCAGTGGTGCTAAAAAGTATGCTGGGAATTTTCAAAAGAAAAAGGATGGTGATACCCATGCTGTTTCAGTTGAGAGGAAACCTCGTCAGAAACAACAATATGTAGTTGCAGTTGCTCCTGTTGTTAATGCTCAACCAATTCAAGCTCCTCGTCAGCCTTTCAGATAGAATCAGACTCGCAATAGGGTTAACTTTGATCCTATCCCGATGTCCTATACTGAGCTTTATCCATGTCTTGTAAAGAAAGGTTTGATTACAACAAGGACTCTACCTCCTCCTCCAAATCCTCTTCCAGCCGGCTACAGGGCTGATCTTCACTGTGAGTTCCATCAAGGTGGGGCAGGTCATAACTTAGAAGGTTGTTTTGCATTAAAAGCTAGAGTACAAGAGTTGGTGAACTTAAAAATTCTAGACTTTGTTGATAATAACCCCAATGTTGTCAACAATCCTTTGCCATAGCATGCCAAGTGAAGTTTGAGTCAGTTCAGACGGATCACCTCCTAAAGCCAGTGCTTCAGACAGGACAGCTCATCCTTGTTGCTGATTAGTCACTAGGCCTTGTTTCTTTCTGTTTGCATTTTTTCTTGATTGTATTGTTTGTTTGCTTTCGAACTTTATTTGTACTTTCATGGTAATTTCAATGAAATGAGCATTTCAATGTTTTGATTCAATTCATTTATATCCACTGTGTGCATCTTTATGCTTTCTTTTTCACAAAAAATATATCTCCTGTTCACTTTCTTTATCAAGCTTTTGTTTATGCAAAGATTGGAGGGAGGATTATGAAAGCGAAATACCTAAAATTGCTGAATTGTATGCTTTCAATTTAAAACTTGGCTGAGGATGTACAGGAATTGTTTCAACTCTCAAACACTGGAGAAATAAGGAAGTTAATCCTTTGTCAACCCCTTCGAGCCTAGAAGTTGGAGTTTCTTTCTGTACGAAAAAACCCGCAATTTTAACCTGGGGATGAGTAGTTCTCAGTTAATTTGACTGTGTATTTAAACACAAAAGAATCGTTGCAATCACAAACTTTCCTTCACACATCAAAGAAGTGTCGAAGATGTCTTTCAAATCAAAAGACAATGATGGTTCACCGTAATCATTAAGCCAGGCTGTCACTATATTTCAAAAAAAAATGAAAAAAAATCAAAAGAAAAGCCCGCTAAGTCAAAACCTATGAAGGAGACTTAGGCAAAAATTGGGGCATCCCGCTGACTGTAAACTCAAATGACACAGTTCAAGCAAAAGTTAGGGATAACAAAAAAAAATCAATCAAGAGGTTACCAAAATCCTCAAAGAAAAAACGAGTTGACTAAGGTCCTCATCAAAAACAACAAAGTGTTGTAAGAAAGAGTGACTGCCATCTCAAAAATCCCTTAGTTCTTGAGCCATCATCATAACAGTGTTGCAACTCCAAAAACACTTGGAACCTGAATGCATTGTTTGAATTAACTGGGCATAGGACTGGAGATCATCATGAAGATTGGGTTGGGTACAAATTAACTTTGAGCCTATATCCTTTGTTTCGAAAACCGTGAACCAGAGCACGTTACAACCTTCAAAAGACCTAATTGAAGCCAGGTTTCTTTTGAAAGTATACTACAACAAGGTTGCGTAAACTGACTCCCATGTTTGTTGCCAATCATTTGCTTTGATGTCATACCTTTGCTTTCTCTTTCACTTTGCATGTCTAAACCGCCGTGTTTTGACAAAGTGATTCATTTTGCTTTGCATCAATAATATCATTCCAAAAATGATTTTTGATTTCAAAATTGCATTGAGCTTTGCATTAAAATTACCATGCTTGTTTGAATAATCTTATTTGCAGGCAAACTTTCCTCATTAAGAAAATTTCAAACAGTTGAGAAACTTGGTCAGTGATCCTATCAGGGGCACATTACTTCCAGAGCCTATCATGGATCAATTCAAGATTTGTTGCTCAGTGCAAGTTATTCTCAGAATTAGTTATCCAGAAGATCTCTTTCCAGATTCATACTGATTTTAGCCTTCTCAACAGTCATTTCGAGAACTGAAGCCATGATCAGTTCATCCCCAACAGCTGAAGCCATGATCAGTTTGTTCTCAAAACAATCATTTTGAGAATTGAAGCCATGATCAGTTCATTCTTCCCCTGCAGTAGTCAAACTAAAGCTATGATCAGTTTATTTTCATCAATCAATCAATCTGGGGCAATCTTCTTCAAGAATCCTCAAGATGTCTTTCCTCAAAAGACCATCAGCCTGATACAATTCATAAGTGTGGCAGAGATGTGTTCAACATCTTCTCTCCAAGCAGAGTGGGCAGTGTTCCCTGTGTTGAGGAATCAGAGTTCCGTTCTTCCCTCACAAAAAAAAGTATATCTCGGTTGTCCCCATCATATGCATTGCATACATAAAGCATTCATTTATCATCGCATAGGAAGATTTTCATAGCTCGAGCGTGCTTCGCACTCATATGCATTTTTCCGAGGTCCTGTTGCTTTCAACATCTTACCTTGTGGTCAAAGTCCAACTTACTTGGCGCCTACCAAAACTTTTACCTGTCTTCTCATTCAGTGCTATTCCTGAATGTTGTCGTTCACCTGTCTTTTCACCCAGTGCTATTCCTGGATGTCTTGTTTGTCTTCTTTCTTTCCAATGCCATTCCTGGATGTTGTCGTTTCCCTGTGCATCTTATTGCTGTTGTTAGATGTTTGTCTTCTTTCATTCCAGTGCTATTCCTGGATCTTTGCTTTCTTTCACTCCAGTGCCATTCCTGGATGTCTGTCTCTTTTGATCTCCGGTGCCATTCCTGGATATCTTGTTCCTCTTGTTTCTCCCAGTGCTATTCCTGGAAGTTTTGCCTCTGTTCTGCAATCCCCATCATATTTGCTTGGATATCTTTCAGTGCCATTCCTGAAAATTTTACCTGTTCACTCAGTGCCATTCCTGGATGAGTTCTCTTCTTTGCATTCAGTGTCATTCCTGGATGTATTTCTCACTATCATTCAATGCCATTCTTGAATGTAGTGATTTACCTTTACCTTTCAGTGCCATTCCTGAAAGTCCCTGCTCACTTTATTCAATGCCATTCTTGGATATCGTGAACCTTTTTATCCAATGCCATTCTTGGATAATTCTGATGTATTTTCCAGAACTTTTCTCACTTCATTCAATGCCATTCCTGGATGTTGTGATTTCTTTTGTCCAATGCCATTCTTGGACACCTTTTCCCCAGCCAAGTCCAATGCTATTCTTGGATATTTCTGATGTTTAACCTTGCCATCCAATGCCATTCTTGGGTGTCCCCAGTGAAGTTTTCAGATGGAATTTTGTTTATATCCAATGCTATTCTTGGATGACTCTGATGTTTGTTGTTGCCTCATTCAATGCCATTCTTGAATGTTGCAGTGCCTTTATCCAATGCCATTCTTGGATATTTTATCCCCAATAGAGTGTTTTTCACCTCCATCCAATGCTATTCTTGGACGACGCTGTTGTTTTTACCAGAAACTTTCTTGTTGCTGTCCAATGCTATTCTTGGACATCTTTTGACATATCTTTTGTCTCGTTCGTAGTTTCCATCCAACGCTATTCTTGGATGCCACTACTAGTTTCCCAGGGTCTTATCCCTCTTTTTCCAACTATTGATGGATACTTCCTGTCGCCTTGGCAGATCTCCAGAAATAGCTTGTGTTCCCCGACGTGTCTTTTCGCGTTATCTCTCTCAATTTACCTTATATCCCTTGTTTCAAGTTTCTCCGCAGTCTGTTTCATTCTTTGCATTTCATATCATCTTGTGACATCTTATGGCTAAAAATTTGGTTTTCTGTATTTAAGTATCTTCAATCTTATCGAGACGAAGTTTTCAACCTTCACATCTCCTGATTGAAGAAACTTAAATAGGGGCAGCTGTTGAACCCTAATTTTTACCCCTAAGATTTCGCACATTTCATTTGCATATCATTACCATAAACAAGATCACAATCTTTGTTTCTCTTGAGCACCTGTGTGATTCTCTTATTCTTACTTGTTTCTATTTACTAACCTCTAACCAAAATACCAAAAATTTGCTGCAGTTTTCTCTCTCTGTGTGTTGTGCAGGTTTGTCAGAGCAAGGGCATAATTTCAAATCAAGTGTGGTTGTTCGTTCATGATCCAGTTCAGATGGATGTTTGACCTAATCTTGGTCAAATTATCAAGCATTTGTTCCAAGTGCAAGATATCTGTTTCAGTGGGCTATTCCTCAAAGTAGTGATTGTCAAGTTGTTGTGTGGTGATATTCATCAAATTCAAATGGTTGTTGTTCAGTTGTGGTTTATTTAGTGGCAACTGTATGCACTTTATCAGAGGCTTGTGGAAAAAGTCAAGATTGGTTTTGGGCTAAAAATAAAGATTTGTGATCCATATCCATTTTTGCTATCCATTATTCATAAAATCCATTTCTTCATTTAAACCATTCTTATTTTCCAAGTTCTAAATCCAATAAACCATTATCCACATCATGAACCATTTCTTTTTGTTTTAACCCATTTTTTTAAAACCCATTTTTTATAGATATCCATTTTTTCTAATCCACTTTTAAACCAATTTCATTTTATCCATATTCCATTTTATTCAAAAAAACCATTTTTCTAAATATTCCTAAAACCTCTTACCTAATCCATTTCTTCTAAACCATAATCTTTTCCAAACTATCCAATTCATTTCCATTTCCTCTTTTATCCAATTCATAGTCATAAACCCATTCCTCAATATCCATAAGAATCCACATTTCTAATTTCCAATTTAAAAACCATTTTTTATCCATTTGATATCCATATTCATAAACCATTTTTTTTCTAAATTTCAATTACCTTTTTTTAGTTTAGCCCATGATCTATTACAATTACAAAAAAAAAGGGTCCATCTCTCTACAACAAAGACTTGCAACAAAATGAATAAAAAAGAAAAGATGTAGCCAATACAAGAAGGAAACAAGTTGTAAAGCTGAAACAAGCCAACAAGCTGTGCAAAATCACACACAAGCTGCATAACCAAACGCACATATCATGAATCAAAACGGCAGCGCATCACACACCCTTCAAAAGCATGAAACGCAGCAATCCAAGAAACAAAACGCTGTACATGATCAATTTCAAAACGCAGAAGAATAAGTGAAAACGGCATCGCAATAAACAACACAGTGGAAGAATTCAAAACGCGTGCGAGAAACTCCAAAACGGCAACAATTTCAGAATTTCAATTTCAATTCTCACCTCACTTGTTCTATAAATAAGAGCTCATACCTCACTTCAAATTCAAGCTTTCAATAGCCAAAAATACTCTGCCAAATTCAAAAAAAGCTTCAATTCACCAATAAACTCCATCAATCCAACTTCTAACCTTCCTCAACAATTCACAAATTCTTTTTCAATTCAAATCAACACACCATAAAATCACTACACAACTTCCATTTTCGATTCCAAATAATAAACCGAATCAATTCCTTCTTCATCTCACAAAAATTCATATCAACATCTTCATTCAACAATATCCAACGATTTCAAGAAGCAAGTTCTGAAAAGAGAAGAAGATTTGAAGCTAAACTCACCATTTTTGGAGGTAGTGAACATTTTTCCGTCGAAGCTTTCATCTCCGTTTACGTCGCAATTTGTTTCCGGCGGTTGAAATCGTTTACATAATTGGACTCCTCTCGCTTTCCCGGTTGCAACGGTACCACATCGGAGCACCGTCGTTCTGATCCGGCGGAGCTCCATTTTGCTAGCTTCGCCATGAATAATGTCCGCGGTTTCAAGAAGAAGAAGATACAATTTCCATTTTGTTTTTTTTTCTTTCTGATTTGTTTACTTTGTAGTTAATCTTTTTTTTACTAAAAAAAACTATGTAGTGTTTGGGCCTAGTCCATGTTGATTTCAATTACTACATCACCACCTTCTTTTTTTAACGAAACCTCCCTCTCTACTTTTTTATTTCACCTCCATTTCTTTTATTTTTTCTTTATTCTTAATTTCTTTTTAAATATTTTCTTTTTTTATATAATTTCTTTTTAATCCTTTTTATTTTAAATTTGGATTTACCACTGTTCTTTTGAATTTTGTTTAGAAAACTTTCTTGAAAAATCATTAAAAATAGTCTTGATTTTATTTTCTTTCATTTCTCTTTATTGTTGGTTGTGTGGATCAAAAATGTTAGATCCACTTTCTCTTCATCTTAATTCTTTTTCTTTTTGATCGATGAAAGTCTAATTGATCTTGGAATTCTTTTGTTGAATTTCGATCAAGACTAGATCGCTACCATTTTTTTCTTTTCGTGTGGTACCGCTTTCGGATGACGATTTACATATCGTTCATCTAGCATACATTAGCTCATAGAGCTATTGGCCGGCCTCATTGTAGGGTAATTACTCCGTAAATTACTCGGCGATTGCTTAACATAGCGCAATATTTGTCCCTCATCGGAAAACTATCAAGAATAGTTGATTATTTGTCTTTTGGTTCAAAACTTATGAAACTTGTTGTTAGGAGGCTTTGGTCTTATCAATTCTCTAATGAGTTCTCATTAATCTTGACCTAAGTGCAATTATTCAACTATAATTGATCACTAACTTTAACAACTAATCACTAACGTACTAACATTACTATTTTACTAATCATTTACAATTCCTTCTCGCACCCTATCTCTCTTTTACTTTTATGCTTCATTTTTATCATTTCATATCATGTTTATGCTTCCGCAATTTTTCCTTTGTCCGTTGGACATATGTTTATGCTTCCGCAATTTTTCCTTTGTCCGTTGGACATATGTTTATGCTTATGCCTTTTTCTCTTTGTCCACTTGGACCAAAAACATTAATAAAGGCTAAAACCCCTAAAAAAACTTCTGCTTCTAATCTTGGACTATGGTTACTATCCTTTGCAATGGACATGGAGCTTTGCACCTAGACCTTGGACATCCAATGCAATTCTTGGAACCTTGGACTTAGAACTTAGGACCTTTCTCCCTTTGCTTTGGAATTATGGTTCGAAGACTATGGAGCTTACTTGTGTGGTTAGGCTATTCTTATCCTTAGCTCTTACTTTATGCTTTAGGATAGTCACTTCTTCTCCTCCCATTCTTCAATTTTCAAAATTCTCTCCCTCTTTCAAAACTTTCTTGATTTCAAACTATCACTTCTTTCATAATCAAGCCTTGACTTTGTCAAGTGATTTTACTCTTTTCTTTTCATTTCTTAACAAATGCTAAACTACATAAGCATATTATCACCTTTTTCAAAAGACTTTAAAAAACATCAAACTCATCACTTTCTTTTTGTGTCCTCGTGCACTTTTTCCTTAAACTTTTTTCATAAGTTTAGACATGATTCATTTCTTTAAGCGGAATTATTCGCTTGGAAATGACGACTTGTCTTTACATTTAAAAACAACCAAAACAAACTAATTTTCATTCTTTGTACCACGAACTACGAGGTTTTGATCCTACATTGCACATCGTGGGTACGTAGGCATGAGGCGACAAGTCTCTCCAAACACAAAAATCTTAAAAACAATTTATCTTCTCATCTCCTCAATCTCTTTTCAAGCAAACCTTTTTCAGACCAAAAGCGGTAGATATTTCAAAGGGCTCCTATAGAGTACTATAGACGTTTTGGGTGCTAACACCTTCCCATTGCGTAACAACCCCCTTACCCGGACTCTCTTCACTTGTTCTTATTTAGAGCTTGTGTAAGTTTTGTTCGCTCTTTTTCCTTTCCTTTTTGGATAAAATAAAAGTGCGGTGGCAACTCTTGCTTTTCGAGTTAAGTTAATCAATAGCTTACACTCACGATTTTGCCGCTACAGCAGTTTAGCGTCACCCTATGAAATGGTTTTGATTGTGGATGTTGATGCAGGTCCTGGACTGGCACCTTATCAATGAAAGCTTCGGCCTCGACAAGCCTTAACGGTTTCCCAAGAAGATCAACTATGCAGACACAATGCTCTGTTCCAGTAGGGACACCAAATTCAGTAGTTAACAAAGAAAGTTCGTACGATCTTCGTTCACGAAACTCCGACGGCTATAGGCTCTACTCTCATAGGTACCAAGAACTGAAGCCACATGTGTGAAGTCATAGATTCGAGGGTAAATGTACAGGGCTTCCCATCCTTTCTATCATGTTCAGACCAAACCGTGTTTAAAGTGACACTGAGTGCGTTGATCTCGGCTTCGAGAAGAACAACGTTTATGGCCCAAAATGGATCACCAATCATAGCAACTATAAAGCCTCCAAAGTAAGCCTTCATATCAAGTAATTTATAGGATCTCCTGTGTTATTCTAGCTGATATTCTTAGTATGCAAATAACTCGGTATTTTCTTTGAACATATTAGCTGTGACCGCTTTCAAGTTTCCAGCGCTAATCCTTGGGATTTATGTTAATTCTGAGCTTGAGCTATTGAATAATGAATGAGGTGAAATTAATTTGGTTAGGATTAGAGATGCAAGTTCTGATATCTCTGTTATGTTGCTTGGCATTCCGTTTCACATCATATGCTATTTTGACGGATCTTTCATTTTGTGAAATCGGCTGCAGGTTAGAAACGTCATCAGCTACAATGTTCACAAATTTCTCAAAGGCGCTCAAACCAGGTGCAAAGGCTTTCAACCCCGCTCTCAAGCATAATTCTTGGATCCATCACTTAATTATCACCCATCCTTGCTTGTGCTTCGACATGAGACAACGCTGCCTCGGATTTTACGCCACCTCTTTTGTGGAGAACTGGTGTCTCATGATGTTCTTTAATTTTTAGTAGTCTTGAACTTGCATGGACTCGGTTTATTTTACTTCTTCTGTTATGAAATTGTTAGAAAAGAAAAACCTGTTAGAAACTCTCTGTTGTATGCTTTCATTCTGTTAAGTGAGCTTGAAATAGAATAGCATGTGAACTCAATGGAACCCGATGTTGGGCCGTACCCAAAGTCATGTTCAGATTGTAATATAATAAAGACTTGCTATCATACTTAATAACCTGTATCAAATTCTCATATGCCTTTTTCCCCAACGTGTCCGCATAAACCTTTTGGGTATCAGAGAGAGAACCAGCAGAGTAATATTGGTAATTGGTGATTAGGCCACTTTGAAAACGACACGAACATTCCTTGCATCATCAGGATAGTATACATAGAGTTTTCCATTGAGGACATAATTCTTTGCATGTTCAACAAGAACTTCTCATATTTCATTTGACATGCCACTCCTTAGAATATTCCACAATCTCTGTGGGTCTCTAATCACAAGTTGGAGAACGTCTCTAACAGAACATATTCATGGCAAAATTCATTTATACCCTTGGTGAAACCCCGATCTTCTGAGAAACCCAGAGAAATAAACTCTGATTCGACACCATGGTGAATTTCGGATACAAAACAGCCCTAGCAGCTTGAAGAATAAGAAGTCCATGATAACCATACTTCACAACCCTAATCCCACACTTCCCTACTTGAAGAAGAAACGGAAGAGTCAGTCCTATTTATTATATATACCTCAGACCACTGTGAAACCTTAGCTTGTAATTATCATTTATCCTTTTGAACCATGGTGCCTCATTGAATGCATGCATGCTTGTTGCTCCCGGGATTTTCATCCTAGTACAAACGCGAAAGTGGCACCGAAACAGAGTCGCCAGCAATGTGTATTTATCCCATGAGAGGGAAAGGAAACACCGCATAAACCTGAAGGCAAGGAAAATCATGGTCTTGCGACCAAGAGAACTGGGTTCGGGAGTCGGTTACGCGCGAGGAAGGTATTAGCACCCCCACGCGTCCATCGTACCCGATGGGATCCACGCTTGCTTGTCTCGATCAAAGGGTGTAGAAACTGGAGCTCTGCTACTACTGGAAAGAAAAAAGAATGAGGACGGAAAGAAACAAAGAAACAAATGTAGGGAAAATAAAAGAAGTGCTCGAATGGGCCCTACCCCACTGCCTACGTATCTCATCGGGAACATGAGAATCAGAGCGACGTAGTTCCCCTCGCTAGGGATGGATTGTTTGTGTCTTTTAGGGAACGGCTAATGTTCTAGCTCAGGTGTTGCAGGCTTGCTAGTCCGAGTGCGTTACCATCTTGCAAGAGAATGAGGAGGAGCACGTTCGTACGTTGAGAATGAGTGAGATGAGGAAAGAATTCCTGAAGGAAAGACGTTATTGTTTGTTTTTGTCTTTTAAGAAAGAAGTGTTTTGAATGTTTTATGTTTTGTAACGCGTATTGTATTTAAGTCCCTCATGTAGGATCGAATGTCTCGCATATCGACCCAAGACGGGACGTACGCTAAACATTCCAAGGAAATGAGAGAAGACCCCTCACCCCCTTGTTCCCACATGAAAGGCCTAAATACAATGTTTGTTATGCCTTTATTAAGTATTTTTTACTTTTTGTTTTGAGATGAGGAAGAGAGACTCAAAAGCGGATCAAAGGTGAAACTCTAATGAGGGACTAAGACTCAATCTTAATGTTATAATACAAGGTGATCCTAAGGTTAATGAGGTTTAAGAAGTCTAATCCTAAAAGAAAGGAGAAGAAGAAGGAAGAAAACAACTTACTTCCAAAGTAGAAGTTAAGTTGATTCTAAGAGGGAAGAACAAAGATTATGAAGCCAAAGCATTATTAAATGCTTAAGCAACACAAATTGAAAGATTAAAAAAAAAGGAGAAGAAATTAGAATGTGGATGCATATCCACACTCAAGTGACTTACCATTAGCCCCTGAAATGGTTAGTACAATTATTTACAAGAAATTCTAAGTAAAAGAACTTGGTCAAACAAGCAAATGGAAAGAAATAACGAAAACAGCAGCTATTACAGCCCACATGCAACAGAACAATAGTAAATTCAACATCATTTATCAAACAGCAAACAACAGCTCACATTAAGCATGCAAAATGGGTGTAAAAAGCAAATGGCAGCACCTACTACAGCACATATGTGTTCAAGCAGCAGTGGAAGATTAGAGACAACATACATTATCAAACAATTCCAATCATGAACAACAATTATCATGCATCAAGTCTTGCACATTCCTCAAATAAACATGATCACAATCACATTACCAATCATGGTGAACAATCCTTGAAATCGAACATGGTATAATGCACATTACAAAAGAATTCAAATTGTCAAGAATATGAGCAAGTCAAAACAAGTATACATCTCTTGAAATGGAAAGCAAATGAACATGCGCATAACAATTCCAGCAACATAACATAAATTAGCAATTAATGAGCTCGAAGTATGTGCATCATGTGTTCCTCACATCAATTAATCAACAATGCAAACATTATGCTCAACAATAAAAACCAATGCACGCATGTCGTAAAATCATGTCCATACTGTGGTGTGAGTGAATATAGGTCAAGAACAATCTACCAATCATCAATACATTGATCCATGAAGTTTAAACATGTCAAGGATGTCAAACAAGCAAGAAAATGCAAGAAAATATCATTCTGCAGCAGTGTTAATCGGTTAACCATATATGTTAACCGGTTAACAGCTCAAAAATCAGCGAAAAATAGCAAAAATGCACTAGTTAACTGATTAACCAGTTTGCAGTGCAATTGGTTAATCGGTTAACCCTGTTACAGCAGCAAAAATTACTTTAAAAAATCACTTCCAGCAGCAAAAATTACTTCTCATAATCACTTTTTAAGCACCAAACATCCAAATGATCATGTACACAATTATGCAC
This sequence comes from Lathyrus tuberosus, assembly GCA_022829125.1. Taxonomy (NCBI): domain Eukaryota; kingdom Viridiplantae; phylum Streptophyta; class Magnoliopsida; order Fabales; family Fabaceae; genus Lathyrus; species Lathyrus tuberosus. The sequence goes on from JALAZF010000441.1 coordinate 1,162,847, forward strand.
GAAATTACATTGAATTATAATCAACAAACATCAATTGGATTCAATTAACAACCACATCAAGAATCATATTCAAGCACATGAATCCAAATCGAAAATCCACAAAGATCTACATCGAATAAGTTGCGAATAAGCTAAAAACAATGTAGATTTAGAGAAAACCAACCTACAAAGCGGAGACTTGCTTTGGTAATTGTTGCAAAGTAATCTTGGTGCAGAAAATGAAAGAAAACCAGAGAATCTTCAATCAATAGCCGAAATGCGTCGAAACCGAACGAAATCGCGAAAATCCACCAAAATCCAACTTGCACCAAAATAAATGGTGAGAAACCTTTGGATTGAAGAAGAACAAACTGAAATTCCAGAGAATCCAACCAATGCAAACCAAGAGATGAAGCTTAGCTCAAGAATTAATCACTTTTCAATGTAAAAGTGATTATTCTTTAAGAAATAAGAGCTTTTGTGTGTGGTTTTGGAAGAGAGAAGTAGAAGTTGTAGCAAAGTGAAGAGAGGAAATAAGAGTGAAATGTGAGAAATTTGAGAAATGGTTCCAGGTCCCTTTGAAAATAAGTGAAGCATCTCTTAAATAGATTTTAGGTTTGGAGTATAAGTGGCTTGGGGTGAGGTTTGGAATAAGGTTTGGAATGAGGTTTGGGTTTGGAGCTAGGGTCGGAGTTAGTTAGCCTCAACTCACCGAGTCAAGTTGGTTAACTCGGTTAGTTTGGATCAACTCAGTTACTTGGAAAACAAGGAATCTAAACTAGTGCATGAATGTATGACTTGGGCTGCAAGCAAGGCCTTGTGACTTGTGAACTTTCAGCATGAAACCACCATGTTCGAGCCCTCGTATGACCTTCATAACTTGTTCAAATGAAAAAATGTCCAACATCAAAGTTGAAGAGGACATGGAGATGAACAACTTTGATGTTCAACAATTTTTCATTTGAAGCATTCTTGATGGAGAAAATTGGCTTGACATTTGGCACGCCAACTGTTCGATGAAATTATGGCCTATGGGCCTGCGCTTGCCTTGCCACGACTTGGTTTTTGCCTTGATTTTACCAAATTTTGATTGATCATAACTCTCTCAATTTTGGTCCGATGGAAGAGTTATTTATATGGATTTGAAGCTTGAAACAAGATCTTTTGTTGTGGCCTGGTGGATTTTTGATTTGATGCTTTAAAATTGAGAAAGCCTGACTCAAAGAGAGGTGCTAGAATGGCCAAAACTTACTATTTTTGGAAACTCCAAACCTTCTATTTTTGGCAGTTTTGTGATTTCTTGATTTTTTCATTATTCCTCCATCATTTCTTGATCAAATTTTGTCCATTGAACATATATAACATGAATTCCATGAATTTGACCTTAAAAAGTCAAGAGTTGACTTTTTTCACTGCACTGTTGACTTTTTCCCCAATTTCTTGATTATCAAGCAACTGATCAATTGAAACCCTTCTGAAACCAATTGATGTGCAATTTTCCATCCATATACACTTAAGAACATGAGGAATACCATGAAATCAAGTTTTGCCCAAAAAATCAGAGATAACTTGATTTTAGGTCAAACCCTAATTTTGACACCCTCTGGTTAGGAGGAAATATCACATCCTCTGAATCCAAATTCCTCTGAACATGATGTGTATCTTCTCAAACAATGATGAGATATGCCATTTGGAGATGATAAAAACTCAAAGAGCTTGCCCATTTGGGGGTCAGATCCCAATTTTTTATTGCCTTGTGTAGGAGACCATGCACTGCCCAATCTTCTTGATGAATTCCCAACTTTCAATGCCCTGTGGGATCAATTGAGATGATATATGACATAAGAAACCCTTGAGGCTTGTGAGAGACTCTTGGCTCTTATTCTTTAGCTTTGGATGATCAACACCTTGGAGAAACACTGATCACATGCCCTTATGCAAGATGCAATGTTAAATGCTTGATGTTTTGTTTTTCTATACTTGAATGCAATGCAATGAAATGAAAGCTCATGCTAAATGATATGAAGAAAATGAGAGGGAAAATTTTGGGGTATGACAGCTGCCCCTATTCAATCACTGTAGACCTGAAGGGATGATAGCGATTGATGTCAGACTTTCAAGGTATGGAGGGATTGAATACCAAAAATAACCAAAAAATTTGCACTCTGTGGAGAAGAAGAAAAGGGATATAAACCCAACCAAATGAACTCTGCTTGAATGGATCTCTGGTGATGAAGAATAACACTGCAGAGATGTCTTTTGTACAACGCCAGACGACTACTGGCTTGCCACGCTGCTGGTGGACTTTAACAACGTCTTTTGTACAACGCCAGACGACTACTGGCTTGCCACACTGCTGGTGGACTTTAACAACGTCTTTTGTACAACGCCAGACGACTACTGGCTTACCACAGTGCTGGTGGACTTTAACAACGTCTTTTGTACAACGCCAGACGACTACTGGCTTGCCACACTGCTGGTGGACTTTAACAACGTCTTTTGTACAACGCCAGACGACTACTGGCTTGCCACACTGCTGGTGGACTTTGCAGCCTTGTGCCACCCGAAGACGGACTTTTGCCAATCTACTGTTGGACTTTTTCCACCCGAAGACGGACTTTTGCCAATCCACTGTTGGACTTTTGCCACCCGGAGACGGACTTTTTCCAATCCACTGTTGGACTTTCGCTGCTTTGCCACCCGAAGACGGACTTTTGCCAATCTACTGTTGGACTTTTGCCACCCGAAGACGGACTTTTGCCAATCTACTGTTGGACTTTTGCCACCCGAAGACGGACTTTTGCCAATCTACTGTTGGACTTTTACCACCCGAAGACGGACTTTTGCCAATCTACTGTTGGACTTTTGCCACCCGAAGACGGACTTTTGCCAATCTACTGTTGGCCTTTTGCCACCCGAAGACGGACTTTTGCCAATCTACTGTTTGACTTTTGCCACCCGAAGACGGACTTTTGCCAATCTACCATTAGACTTTTGCCACCCGAAGACGAACTTTTGCCAATCCACTGTTGGACTTTCGCTGCTTTGCCACCTAAAGACGGACTTTTGCCAATCTACTGTTGGACTTTTGCCACCCGAAGACAGACTTTTTCCAATCTACTGTTGGACTTTTGCCACCCGAAGACGGACTTTTGCCAATCTAGTGTTGGACTTTTGCCACCCGAAGACGTACTTTTGCCAATCTACTGTTGGACTTTTGCCACCCGAAGACGAACTTTTGCCAATCCACTGTTGGACTTTTGCCACCCGAAGACGGACTTTTGCCAATCTACTGTTGGACTTTTGCCACCCGAAGACGGACTTTTGCCACTCGAAGACGGACTTTTGCCAATCTACTGTTGGACTTTTGCCACCCGAAGACAGACTTTTGCCAATCTACTGTTGGACTTTTGCCACCCGAAGACGGACTTTTGCCAATCTACTGTTGGACTTTTGCCACCCGAAGACGGACTTTTGCCAATCCACTGTTGGACTTTCGCTGCTTTGCCACCTGAAGATGGACTTTTTCCAGTCTACTGTTGGACTTTTGCCACCCGAAGACGGACTTTTGCCAATCTACTGTTGGACTTTAAGGATTCCAATACTGGACTACTCTCTGCATCTGCGTCAGACATCTCTGCTGACTCTGCTGAGGAACAATGATCAATGATTTGACTTCAGAGACTCCTGAAAGGATGGTATCTCTGCTGGAGAATGAATGAACAATCCGTCTGCTTCGAATTGTCAGGTTTGCCAAAAATAAATTATACTTTGGGATATGAGAGGAGTGATGATTCTGCCAGGAATTACTTCATCTGCTTGGGAATGAATTCTGGTCACAGCCACTCCGTTGGGGATGAGAATTTGTTGAATGACGTCCTGCTAGGGAAGAAAAGTCATTAAAACTCTGCTTGGGGATCTACCAAATTTGAGATCTTTTGCGGGGATTATCAGCCTTCTAACCCGGCTAGGGAAGAATGCACTAACACTTTGCTGAGGAAGAGACCCTGTTGATCTGATAAACCTCTTGCGGGGAGAAAAAAAACAACTCAGCTGGGGAGTATTATTGACAAGATTTAATGCTGAATTCTGTGGGGATACCATTACCAGAGATACGATCTTCTGGGAATCAGGGTTACTCTGCCGGGGATATGCAAATCCTGGTTAGAACATTTCACTGCAACTTGTCGGGAAAGGGTCCTTAAATATCTGCTGGGGAAACCCAAAGCAATTCCATAGTAGTCTGTTGAGGAACAAACTGTCGAGCTTAGGATAAGTGCCATAATGCCCCATGTTAGGAGAACTTTCCATCTGATGATTCCGTTGGGGATGATGAGTTTATAACAAACTCTGCTGGGAAAAACCGCTTTAAAGCGTCTCATGCTGGGAATGCCTCTTGAGAGGATTTTACAGAAGACTAAGTGTCTTCAAACTCTACTGGGGATAATAGATCTGGAACATCTCCTGCCAGGGAAATTCAGATGCCCCATGCCTGGGAAGGTCAACAACTTGCTTTTTGCCCCATGATATAAGACTTATCTGAAGAAATCATCATAAGAGGATTTTGCAGAAGATTAAAAATCTTCAAACTCCTGGCGACTTTACTGGGGATTGATCATCAACTTCGGTGTCTGCGAAGCAACTTCATTGGGGAATTTGCAACCGTTATCGACACAGAAAAGCTTGTAGCTGTTGGAAGTACTGAATGAGAGAATCGACTCAATAAGATACAACGGCCCAGTTGAACTCATTTCGCTGCTATCGAATCGTCATGAACGATCGTCGACCGAATGATGGACTTGATCAGTAAACGTTGCGACAAAAGGGTGACCAGTGAACCCTTCCTTGAACATGATTTCCCCAGTCTTCTGCGTGGGGATAAGCGATTACTCGTTTAGGAGAGAATGCCCCTTGTGCTTGAAACCATCTGGATCTGTTACCTGCAACAAAAGCATACACACACATGTCCCGCAATATTGCGTGGTTTGAATCCACCATCCAGGATTATTCAACATTCAAAGTGATTTTAAATGTTTTTCTGCGCATGTTATTGTAAAGCCATCATGCTTCCAAATGCAATGTTTTATCAAAAATTCAGACGTTTTTGCAAACAAAGCAGTAAAACAAAAAGAAGTTTTATACTGAAATTCAATTTATTGAAGAAAAGCCCAGAATAGGCAATTACATCAGGAAACAATCCCTGGAAAGAGGTGATCGCTGAAAATTGAGAAAAGAAACTATCCTAATGGCAATGTGAAGACGTCATTCCACTGAGTTTCAATTCTGCTATGGCCAGTATGTCTTCAAAACTCCCCGACCTTGCCTTCTGAGGAATGATCAGACTGATTCCTACCCTTCGGAATGTCAGTTGTTGAAACGGTGATGGAGTACAGATAACTCAGACCATAGTCGTTCGCTTAAATCCCTCTTTTGCGTGGACCGCCCTTTCGGGTTTTCAATCCACCGGGATACCCATTTTTGCCTGAGTTGTCCTTGCGGATTTTCAACTCACCGGGTGTACAACTTTTTTATTTATTATCCCTAATTTTTGCCCGAACCTTTTTATTCTGTTTTTGTGGTTCGCCGGGATGCCCTTTTTTTCCTGGATTTTCTCTTCTTTTTTTTAATCCAGCGGGTCTATTTATGCGAAGTATTTTTTTACTACGTTTGAGTTGACAAGGGACGAAAAGTCTTCGCCGTCCATGGTTGTAAGCAGTAAGGCTCCGCTAGAGAAGACCTTCTTAACCACGAATAGACCTTCATAGTTAGGAGTCCATTTGCCCCTGTGATCTGTACTGGGAGGAAGGATTCTTTTGAGTACCACATCTCCAACTTTGTAAACCTGAGGACGCACCTTTTGGTCAAATGCCTGCTTCATCCTCCGCTGGCACTACGCCAAACAAGACCTTAGACAGCGCTTTTTTTGGCCTTAGACAGCGCTTTTAAGCGCTGTCTAAACCTGTGCTGCTAAAGGTTTAGACAGCGCTTTAGGTAATACCAAAAGCGCTGTCTAAAGGGGGGTATATTTTCACAAAAAGCGCTGTCTAAGACCCACCTTTTTGAACTTTTTAGGTATACCTTAGACAACGCTTTTGGTGAAAGCGCTTTCTAAGCCCCACCTTTTTGAACATTTTTAGGCATACCTTAGACAGCGCTTTTGGGGAAAGCGTTTTCTAAGCCCCGCCTTAGACAGCGCTTTTAGTGTAAAGCGCTGTCTAAGGTATACGAAAATTTTTATATAAATTTTTTTAAACCCAATTTTTACCAGGTTTTTCAACCAGAATTTGACCTGTTTTTCAACCATTTTTTTTCCAGAAAAATACCACAATTTGGAGATTCAAATCAATCCAATTTGGCCTATTTAAATGTACCAATTTACACCAAAATTATATATCCAAAACAATTGGCAATTCAAACCAATATATATATATATATATATATATATATATATATATATATATATAGACAAATGTACATATTACTTATATACTACTACTTTTGCATCCAACCAAAGCATTGCTTCAAATCTACATAGGTCCTGAAAGAACACAAAGATTGTAATTCAATTAAAAGAATACATCAACATTAATGTCTATAGTTAGAAAGTTACACATATTTAAATTCTCATCAATTAAAGTAAGAGTACAATATTATACCTGATAAAACTCCGAGCTTCATAATGTATTGACACCATTCCTCTTTAATTTCATCCAATTGAGAAATTGAGTAATGAGCACACTTGTATTCTTCAAAGTACTACATAATAATATAACATAGTTTGATTTAGTTTTAACTATTTCATTATATGAGAGATATGTGTTAAATATTAAAATAACTCATAAGTTAGAAATACATACATCGGATGGAATCTCTATTCGATCCAAAATAAGAGTGTCTCTCATAAACCTCAACATGAAATATCCGCAATCTATTTCATTACGTTGCCGAGGACACTACAAATGAAAAGAAAATATGGATAAATCCTAAGTTTTATCAAGTAGCATCACTAATATATAATAAAACATGTGATAATTAATATACCTTCACTTTATTCCATGTAATGGGGTTGACTCTCCTCTTTGGTACTTGGCCATCTCGTAGTGCTCGGAAAGCTTGTATAACGCTAATAAAATATAAATGAATATTTAGAACAATTCACATAAATAAATAAACAAACAAATAAATATACACATTCATATTTAGAACAATCTCACTTACGTGTCAATACATTTCTTCATATCCGGGTATGTTGTCCAATCATTTCCTAACGAATCCAGATAATACACCACTTCTCTACTAGGATTAATTGCGACCAACAACCAATGTCCACTGTAAGATTAAACAAGTGTTAGATGGAAACTTTCTACACGACGTCAAAATACAAAAAAAACTATAATAGATGAATTTAGAATGAAAATCTAACCCAGTATTAAACGGTAAAAGGAACAACTTTTCCGTTTCTTGGTTGTCCATAAAAACGTCGCGTACAAACGCCAGGACCTCATCTGGTTTATTTATTATTAAGGATAAGTTGATAGACGCGGGGCATAAGAATGCAAATCTTTACTGCAATCCACGTGGGCGCATAACTTTGTCATACAGAAACCTTAAATAAAAACATCATTAACATTAGACTATTCATTTGAAACATAAAGTAAATAAGGTGTTCAATTAATATACCAAAGTAGATCGGATATATACCTCACGTATATATTGACAACACTGACGCCCAATTCTTCATGATTGAAAACTTGCTCGAAGTCTTCATTACCAATATTTTGTTCATGTTCAAAGCCATATATACCTTTCTCCATATGTATAAGACGAACACCTCCGGTCGGAATATCTGTCATTTGTAGAAACGTCTGAAGGCACGACCTAAACTTGGAGATAGGTTATTTTCTAGCCCTGTTCTTCTTAGCACCAACCTTTTTCTGTGTTGAAACATTGTTAATCTCTTTACTAGGCAGCTATATATCATATAATTTGTTAGATGAAGTATAAGATATCCAATTTAACATTTTCCATGCATAAATATCATATAATTGTGATGTACCTCTTTTTTTGAGACAACGGACTCGGTATGCTCCGGAATCCCCTTATCCTTTGTTTTGGATCTTGTTGGAGTCTAAATAACATTACCATGTAAAAAATGAAAATAAAATGCTCGTAAAATCTTTGAATCTACACATTAAGGTTAACAAAGGTTCATAACGGTTTTAAGCATACCTCATATCCTACGAGTATGAGGTTTGACGGCCATGCAACATACGACCCTATAACATCTCCCACCAATGTTGCATCCGAAACATCGTCAGGATAGGGTAATAATGCACTCGCCTCTGTAGCAATATCAACTGATACTTTCATGCATCCAGTAGGGAGTGGGTTATTGTGAAGTAATTCTACCGAAGTGTTATACACTTTTCCCTTGCCAACCTTCCGATAAGTTGGTGAAGATAAGAAGAGCTGACAATGGGAAACGCCCTAAAACCAAAAATAAATATGACATTGTTAATGTGTATATATGTCATTTAAATAATTTAAGCTACTAATTTAATTTCATAAAAATATATATAATTACCTCTGGAATATTCGGTCGAAAGCTGCAGTTGATACTATCTTTCTCCGATCCATCTCTAAAACCTGAAGCGTTATCCCTTTCTTTCTCCTTTCTTAATTCCCGAACTTCAGCTTCCAGTGCTTCCAATTTAGCTTGAAGTTCTATATTACTAGGAGCCTTTCCTTTTTTAATATTCAAGGAGGTCAGAGTGATCCCAAATCCCTTACCCCTCACCCGACCAGAATACTCAGGGACATCTAATGCCCGACTAAGTATGCTCCTGGAATCATCTAGAGATACAGACTGAGATAACGCCTCCTGAAAATCAGATGAATATCGAATATTTGTCAAATATTTGTTTATAAAGTTTTGATTTAATTAAATAAATATTGTTATACTTACACATTTCTCAAATACTTGTAGAACCTCTTCTGCAACAACTCCAGACTTGCCCACACGGGCTTCCTTCCACAAGACATGTGCAGGAAGAGATGTTTCAGAGCTATTCGCCTTTTGTAACTACATATAAAGCCAAATAATATGATCAAATATAACTCATGATGAACAATTATTATATCATTGCAATTTATTGATACTTACCAAAGATTGCTCCAAACGTCCATATCCAACACGTCATTTCCTGTATCGATACTGGGGAGCTGATGCTCTTTCCCGATTAATTGCACTTAAACTCTTAAATGTCGGGGTTTGTCATTTGGCTTTAAACGTTACCCATTCTTGTGGTGAAATCAAACTTGCATATTTAGATGGATACTCTGCATCAACAAAGTTACCGTCAGCATCCTTAAGAAAGGTGCGGTTTAAATATGTCCTAAACCCTCTTAGGAGCTTCCCTGCCAATCTCATCAAATAAGCTTTTCTTTCTTCCTCAACGTTGAAGCACCTCTAAAAAAACCATACACGTTGGTTAGTACAAATAATTTAAAATACATGATTAGTTGGCATAATTAAAGACATAATTATGGTACCTTTATCTCATTCCAAATTTTTTCTTTGACTTCCTTCAACTGTTTGTTTCTCCAATCATCACAAGTAATAGGAATCGCATTCCTTACAAGTACACCAATGAAACTTGTCAAGGTATGACTGTTAGGCTCAACAAGAGTGCCTGAAGGGCTCCAATGCACATCTAAAATGATGCCTTGATCTCTAGCACGGATCACTTTCTTCATAACGGTTATTCCTCTTTTAATCTCTTCTTCCATAGATTTTTGACTTTCCTCCTGAATAGGATCATCATCATGTGGGTAATCATCATCATGTGGGTGATCATCATCATGTGGGTGATCATCGTTAGTAGCCATCTAACCTGTAATAAAGAAATCAAGGATAACAAATATAATATGACATAATATATAACAAATATAATAAAGAAATCAAGGATAAAGAAATCAAGGAAATCAAGGATATCAAATATAATATGACATAATATATAACATTGAATGAGCAATATTAACACTAACCTAAACTAACCTAAACTAAACTAACACATTATATAGCAATAACAATTATTAATTTCCATTAGTAATTAATAGAAATTAAAACCAAAAGGAGGAAAGTTATGACTTAAGGATTTACAATATATTTCTTTACCTAATAAACTAACCTAAACTACAATAACACTAATCTAAACTAACTTAAACTAATATTCTTAGACATGAAAACTTTGAAATTGTCATAAAAAAGATCTTTAAAAGTTTTCGAGGAGGAGATTCTAAAACTTAAAAAAAGTGAGTAAAATAAAATAAAATAACAGAAATAATCCCTGAAAGTTGAAATACTGGATTATATTTTCCCTTGAAAAACTGATTTTGAACATTTACATTATATGCAGTTTCTTTCGTAATAACTCAAACTATAGCAACAAGTTGTTGTCAAACATGCACATTATTCCATTCTCATTCCATTCATTTATGGTGGAAATCACAAAGTGAAGGTATAAAATCAACATCCCTGGTACTATATCAACAAGTTGTTGTCAAACATTCACATTTTCATCCTCATTCTCACACTAACCTAACAGAAACACACTTACTTAGTCCATTGTAACACCCTAAACTACAATAACACTAACCTAACAGAAAAATATGAAACTCACTTGCTTCTAACATAAAAAGAAAAACTCTTACCGAAAATGTAGGAAGGACGACGGCTGGACGGACGACGGCGAGAAAGAACGGACGACGACGGTGAAAGGACGGACGACGGCGGTGGTTTCAGCTGGTTCGTCTTGTTCGCAGAAAGAGAGGGAAAGAGGGAAAGAATGAAATGAAAATTGAAACGGTATCAGTATTAATACTGATACCGTTTCAATTTTTATTTTAATTAAAAAGACCTTAGACAGTGCTTTTAATGAAAGCGCTGTCTAAGGTGGGCCTTAGACAACGCTTTTGGTTTTATTTTTTCGGGTTATTTATATGAAACCCCCTTGCCATATGAGTGAATTTTGCTTTCCCCCCCTCCATGCCTTTTGGCAACGGTTTTTTCAAAAAAAACGTTGCCTAAACCTGCCTATGGCAACGGTGGGGGGGTAAAACGAAACACGCTCATATGGCAGGGGGGTCTCATATAAATAACCCTATTTTTTTTAATTTATAAGACCTTAGACAGCGCTTTTGAGTAAAGCGCTGTATAATATTTTACTTTAATTTTTTTTTTAATTTATAAGACCTTAAACAGCGCTTTCCTCAAAAGCGTTGTCTCAGGTCTTATATTTTTTTTTAATTTATAAGACCTTAGACAGCGCTTTTAAGGAAAGCGCTGTCTAATATTTTCCTTTAATTTTTCTTTTTTAATTTATAAGACCTTAGACAGCGCTTTTAAGGAAAGCGCTGTCTAATATTTTCCTTTAATTTTTCTTTTTTAATTTATAAGACCGTAGAAAGCGCTTTCCTCAAAAGCGCTGTCTAAAGTCTTATATTTAGACGCGATTTTCTTTTTCTGAGTGAACAGTTTCCGTGTTTTCTAAATTTTTAACTTATAGCAACGCTTTTGTAATAAAGCGCTGCCTATGTAGTGCTGCCAAAGGACACTTTTGGCGTAGTGTGGTATAACTGTCCATGACATACAGCTGCCAATCGTTTCTCTTCAATAAGGCTCAACTGATTGAATCTGGCGCGAACCCACTCAGCTTCGTCTAACTTGACATCCATCATGACTCTGAGGGATGGGATCACAACTTCAACCGGTAGTAATGCCTCCATACCGTATACAAGTGAGAATGGTGTTGCCCCAGTAGACATGCGTACTGACGTTCGGTACCCATGCAAAGCAAATGGTAACATCTCATGCCAATCTTTATAGGTAACAACCATTTTCTGCACAATCTTCTTAATATTCTTGTTGGCCGCCTCCACAGCGCCATTCATTTTCGGGCGATACGGAGAAGAATTGTGATGTTCAATTTTGAAGTCCCGGCACAGCTCAGCCATCATTTTGTTGTTTAGATTAGAACCATTGTCAGTAATGATTCTCTCGGGCACTCCATAGCGACAAAAGATATCCCGCTTCAAGAAGCGAGCTACCACTTGCTTAGTGACATTGGCGTAAGATGCTGCTTCAACCCATTTAGTGAAATAGTCAATGGCGACCAAGATGAAACGATGGTCGTTTGAAGCAGTAGGCTCAATTTTTCCGATCATGTCAATGCCCCACATGGCAAAGGGCCAAGGAGAAGACATGACACTCAACGGATTTGGAGGTACATGCACTTTGTCTGCATAAATTTGGCACTTGTGACACTTGCGGGCGTACTTGCAACAATCTGCTTCCATGGTCAACCAGTAATACCCTGATCTCAACAATTTCTTAGCCATTACATGTCCTCCGGCATGGGTACCGAAAGAGCCTTCATGTACTTCCTGCATTAACATGTCTGCTTCGTGTCTATCCACGCATCTGAGCAGAACCATGTCAAAATTCCGTTTGTACAACACATCATCTTGATTTAGGAAGAAGCTACCAGACAACCTTCTCAACGTCTTCTTATCTTTAGTGGATGCCCCTGGCGGGTACTCTTGACTTTTCAAGAAACACTTAATGTCATGAAACCATGGCTTGTCATCAGACTCTGCATCAACAGCAAACACAAATGCAGGTCTATCAAGACGAGACACTTCAATCTTAGGCACATGATTCCATCTTTGCACTTTGATCATGGAAGACAATGTAGCCAAGGCATCAGCAAACTTATTTTCATCTCGAGGAATATGGTACAGCTTCACTGTTGTGAAAAATGTCAGTAATCTCCTCGTATAATCTCTATACGGAACCAGATTGGCTTGGTGCGTGTACCAATTCCCTTTCACTTGATTGATTACCAAAGCTGAATCACCAAAGATATCAAGGGTCTTAATTCGCAAATTAATCGCCTCCTCAATCCCCATTATACAAGCTTCATACTCTGCTTCATTGTTGGTGCATCCGAAAGTTATTCGAGCTGTGAAAGGCATATGAACACCTTCCGGCGTGATCAGAACTGCTCCAACTCTGCACCCATTCATATTGACAGCCCCATTAAGCATCAAACTCCATTTGGATTCAGGGTCTGGCCCCTCCTCCGGGAGTGGTTCCTCGCAGTCTTTGACCTTGAGAAACATGATGTCCTCATCAGGGAAATCAAATTTCATGGGTTGGTAATCATCAATCGGCTGTTGTGCAAGATAGTCTGACAAGATACTTCCTTTGATGGCCTTTTGGGAAGTATACTGGATATCATACTCTGTCAAAACCATTTGCCACCGTGCAACTCTGCCTGTTAGCGCTGGTTTCTCAAAAATGTACTTGATAGGATCCATTTTGGAAATCAACAAGGTTGTGTGCCTAACCATATACTGCCTCAATCGCTTAGCAGCCCATGCAAGTGCACAGCATGTCTTCTCAAGCATTGAGTACCGGGACTCGCAGTCATTAAACTTCTTGCTCAGGTAGTAGATAGCATGCTCTTTCCTACCTGTCTCGTCGTGTTGACCGAGAACACAACCCATAGAACCTTCAAGCACTGTCAAATACATTATCAAAGGTCTCCCTGAAACTGGAGGCATGAGAATTGGAGGTTCCTGCAAGTATTCTTTTATTTTATCGAATGCCAATTGGCAATCGTCATTCCACCTGACCGTCTGATCTTTTCTTAGCAATTTGAATATTGGTTCGCATGTGACCGTTAGGTGAGATATGAACCTTGCAATGTAGTTCAATCTACCCAAGAAACCACAAACTTCTTTTTCTGTTCTCGGTTCAGGCATATCTTGTATTGCTTTCACTTTGGCAGGATCGACCTCAATTCCTTTTTCGCTCACAATGAAACCCAGCAGCTTTCCAGAACGCACCCCAAAAGTGCACTTGTTTGGATTCAATCTCAAACGGAACTTTCTCAACCTTTCAAACAACTTTTTCAAGTTAATCAGATGCTCTTCTTCTGTTCTCGACTTGGCAATCATGTCATCCACATAACATTCAATCTCTTTGTGAATCAAGTCGTGAAACAGAGTTACCATTGCCCGCTGGTACGTTGCCCCTGCATTTTTCAACCCAAAAGGCATCACTTTATAACAATATGTACCCCACGGAGTAATGAACATGGTCTTCTCCATATCTTCAGGTGCCATCTTGATCTGATTGTACCCGGAGAAACCGTCCATAAACGAGAACACTGAAAACTGAGCTGTATTGTCAACCAGCACATCTATGTGAGGCAGCGGAAAATCGTCTTTCAGGCTAGCTTTGTTAAGATCTCGATAATCCACACACATTCTAACCTTTCCGTCTTTCTTTGGTACCGGCACGATGTTGGCAACCCAGGGAGGATAATTGGTCACAGCAAGAAACCCTGCATCCCACTGTTTCTGAACTTCCTCTTTGATCTTTATGGCCATGTCGGGATGAGTCCGACGAAGTTTCTGCTTGACTGGCGGGCATTCTTCTCTCAATGGCAGCCTGTGCACAACAATATCAGTATCCAACCCTGGCATGTCTTGGTACGACCAGGCGAAGATATCAACATATTCACACAACATTTCAGTCAAAGCTTTCTTCACATCTGCTTGCAGGTTGGCGCCAATCTTGATCACTTTCATAGCATCCTCGGTACCAATATTGATGACCTCTATAACCTCTTGATGTGGCTGGATGGCCCTTTCCTCTTGTTTTAACAATCTGGCCAGTTCCTCAGGGAGTTCACAATCTTTCTCATCCCCTTCTTCAGCTTGATAAATCGGTTTGTCAAAGTCATACATAGCCATAGCAAAACCGTTATCAATGGAATCCGGAGGATCAAGTATGCACGAACGGGTTCATGCTTTATTTTAGAATTTATTTTAAAACAAAAAGAAACGAAACATTGCCATTTTATTATTTTTTGTGCAAAAAATAAAACTGAAAGACAGAGAACCGAATTTGAGTGCAAAACGTCCTTTATTGATGATTAAAATTGCAAATGCAAACAGGGTGGCCCTACAAATGAATCTATACGCCTTGGGCAGAGCGCAAGATTTAACATGCATTATGGTTAGAAAAACAAAGAAAATTACTCTGTTTGAAGAGTAACCCGGACGACTTCTTCAACAGACCAGTTCTGCAATTGTTGTCCCGGAGCACGTGGGCGTACCTGTAATACCCCAAATTTTGACCACTAAAGTTTCCCATCATTGTGCAAATCATCATCACAATATGGATGAATCATCATGCCTCATCAATCTCCTCAAGGAATTGTTGAGCATTGACTGCAATCAGCACTTAGGGTTTCAAGCCCTCTCAGAGCTTTTGGCAAAGGATCAATCAAGAAATGACTTGATCTTCAACTTGTCTAACCTCTCAAGCATCCACAAAGGATCAAAAGGACTCCCACTTCAAGGATTAAGCACAAAGCTGCTCCCTTCTAGGTGGATCAAGCCTCCAGATCGCCAGTGTCATCAAATTAGGGTTTTGATCGCCCAGGGCCTCCAGATGAAAATTTTCATCTGGGCATAAGCCAATGATCCAAAACATAACCTAATATACCTCATGGAACCTCATGAACCCAATCATCAAGTCAATTTTGCCTCAGGGGATGCATACATCAAAAATCAGGAATTAGGGTTTCTTGACCTAATTCACCCCTAAGTTGACTTTTGGGACAAAACATGAGCCAAGACCTCAAGACATGATTTGAGGGTCTCTAATGAACTATATTAATCCATTTGGAACAATGGATTAATCCAAGAAGTTTGAGCAACAAGTCTCAATTTCATCTGCACCACAATTAGGGTTTCGCGAGAAAAGTCAACTGTAACTTTGACTTTTGACCTGGACATGCTCCCAAGCCCTAAGACATGATTCAATATACCCTATGACACCCTTGGAACATGTCCATCAAGTTTGATTTAGGTCAAGGACATGATTTCCTGAAGAATTGCACAGTTTGGAATTCATCTGATAAAAAGTCAACTGTGCACAAAAGTCAACTTTGACTTTTTGAGATTTTTCACCAAAATGGATTTTTAACCCTAAAATGATGTTAATGTATGATTGGAATCATCATTCATCAAGAAAAATCAAGAAAAGTGAGATAACTTGTAAAAGGGGTAACCATAAAAACTTAGAAATTTTTCTAAGTTAAAAATAAAGTGGCTAGGGTACCAACTTTGGAGGACCATAACTCCTAAACCACAAGGCCATTTTTTCTCATCCAAAGATGGATTTGTAGCCCTCATTATCCTCTACAAAAACTTCAACTACAAGTCATTCCAATTCATTAAGGATTTTGAGTTATGGAGTGATCAAAGTGGCTGAAAAGTGAAAATGTCACTTTTTCCAACACTTAGTGAAATTTTCACTAAGTCAGAATCTGCCTTCACATTTTGCCAAATGTTGGGGGATTTTTCACTTGGAATCAAAAGAGATCAAAACCAAATATGTTCAAACAGTTGTTGTATCATGTAAGGGCTTTCCAAAATGGCCAAGAACATTACCAAATTCAACTTACACCATGAGATATGACATTGTCAAGTTGCCTTGCTGAAATCTGTCAAAGCAAGGCAGATTTTGTATTTTGGCTCGATTTACCAAAATCAGCCAATTTCAAATGCTCCTATCCACTTGGATACCTCTGAGGATTGAATCCAAAGGGGACAATCACTGAGCCAAGCCTCCAAAGTCCATGGAACAAGAAATAGCATGTTGAACCTAGAATGGCCAAAATAGGGACAAGACTCCAAATTTGGATTGAAGCATTCAATGGAACCATCAAGGTGGCATGGACTGAGCCATTCTCATCTGAATTCAGTCAAGACTTATCCAAGACCAAGGGGACCAAAGCTCTGTGCCCTAACCTCTAGTCAATGGCTAGAGGAGACTCGCATTTCCATTGGCCAACATTGGCCAAACCTACTT
This sequence comes from Lathyrus tuberosus, assembly GCA_022829125.1. Taxonomy (NCBI): domain Eukaryota; kingdom Viridiplantae; phylum Streptophyta; class Magnoliopsida; order Fabales; family Fabaceae; genus Lathyrus; species Lathyrus tuberosus. The sequence continues at coordinate 1,179,777 of JALAZF010000441.1, forward strand.
ACCAGATGCCATTCACTATTCCTTGCAAAACAAACTTGCTCTACTATAAATAGAGCTCAATTGTGTTCAGTTTGAGTACACCCAAGCCATCTAACAGATGCTTTCCTCAAAATCTCTTTCTCTTGGCAAAAATGCCTTTCTTAGCAAGGTAGCTATCGGGTTTTGAGTTTGAGAGCAATTCCAATCAAACCAATCACTCACACACCTCACATACATCATATAGAAGTGATCCAAACACTCAAACAACATTTGGAAGACAGATTTCACAAAATTACCAGCAGGTTGCTCAAATCTTCAATCAAGTTGCAGCTGAGGTACCACAAAGTGATCCAGCCAATTTCAATCAAGTCCAAGCATTCAAACACACTCCATAGGGTGTAGGGAAGCTGTTCAGATCATCACCACTCATCTGTAACACCTCCAAATCAAAAATCACTTTGAACTTGCTGTCACGGCCTAGAGGTAAGCCTAAGCTTGGTCATCTCTCAATCTATGCATATTTCCTCGCACAATATTTTGGCCATATGTTCATAATCATGCATGGAATGTTTTCCCTCAATTAATTGCATTGTTTGAATCGTGTATCGAAAATCCTAGCCTTCATGCAGAAATTAGGGTTCTTGAGGTTTCTTCGTGATTTCTTGTTGTATGTTTAATTTAAATGAAATTAATGGACATAGACATGATCGTGAGGTTGAGACGAGCACAATGATATGTGGATTGTATGATATAATTAAGTATTCAGTGAGATTGGATAGAAAATGCAAATCTGGGAAACCCAGAAAACGCGCGTGTTCTTGCTTGTGTTCTTGGCGCCATTTTCAGAAATTTGAATATTTGAATTTTGTGATTTTGTTTAATTGATTCAAAAATTAATTTCTCTCTGAGTTTTAATGATTTTGAGTTGATTCTTTTTTTTATAATTCACAAAAATATTGAAATATTTTATTTTATAAAAAAATCCCAAAAATATTATTTATTTCATATAATTGATATTTTTGCAAAGAATTAATATTTTAATTGTTTTTGACATTTTAAATATTTTTTCCACATTGATTTTGCAACTTTTAATGCTTTCTAATTATTTTGTAGGTCAATACTTAATTTTTGAAGCATTAATCCAAGATCACAATTTGTTTTCCATGTTTTAAACAATTTTTTATCATTTTAATTGAATTTTTATTCAATTAAATACATTTTGAAAACAAATTAGGGTTTTGGATTAATTCAACCCTCATAAATCATTTTCAAAACACTTATGGGCCTCTATTAGAGTGTAAGACCCAATCCTTTTTTGACCAAATCATTTTTGGGCCTCACTTATTGTATAAGTCCCGATACCGTCAAAAAACAAACGGCGCGATCGTCGCCTTTTCAAAAATCATTTGGGCCTACCCTCGAGTAGTAAGACCCATTTCTCTTTCTTAAAACTTTTGGGTCTCTTGAGAGAGTGTAAGACCCATCCCCCCTTGTACAAAACATTTTGGGCCTCACTCATTGTATAAGTCCCTCTGTACAAGTAAACGGCGTGATCCTCGCCCGTTTAAAAATAAACCATCTGGGCCTCTCCCTGAGCTATAAGACCCATTCAAAACTTTTGGGCCTCTATTAGAGTGTAAGACCCAACCCCCTTTTAACCAAAACCTTTTGGGGCCTCACTTATCGTATAAGTCCCTTTGCGTTAAAAGAAAACCTCGGCGCGATCGCCATTTTAAACGAAAAGTCAACTGGGCCTACCCTCGTGTTATAAGCCCCACTCTTTTTCTTTAAAACCATCTGGGCCTCTCCTTGAGCTGTAAGCCCCAAATCTTTATTTTTCAAAGCACTTTCTCCTTTGATTTTGAATATACTGTTGTTTCAATCTTTCTTTGTTGAACAACTAACCAAACAGCATGGAAGCTCTACAACCGAGTAAGTGTTTACCCGCTTTCATTTACTGCTTTCATATATAGATAACTGTATTGTGGGGCTGCTCACTGTAAGTCTTCTTTCACAAACTCAAGTATATATAACTGTATTGTGGGGCTGCTCACTATAAATCTCCTTTCATAAACTCGTATCGACTGCGTAATAATAGTATAGATATTTAGAGTTTCCCCGGCAACTACGTCTAGTACTAGGTAAAGCCGTTTCGTTTATTCGTAGAAATAGACAGCTAGATCCCAAATAGGAGCACCAGATACAGTCTTCTCTTCGGCTGTCCTCCTTAGGAATTGTCAAGAAACTCTATTCCCAAAGATGAATGTATTCTCCGTGAATAGCATCTTTGAGTTTCTTCCAAATTCTCGAACTTTCCTGACTCGCTCAATTCCTTGTGAATAGCTTGCCTTGAATTTCTCAGGGTTTGGGGACCCACGGGCTTCTTAAAAGCATCGGCCTCCTCTTGGGCATTATACAAGGACTCACAGGCTTCCTAAAAGCAACCCCGCCTACTCTTGGGCTTAGTACAAGGACCCGTCGGCTTCTTAGAAGTATTGACAGCCTCCTCTTAGGCTTCGTATAATGATCTCTTCCTCCGGGAATGATAGCCTCCTCTTGGGCTTCGTACAAGGACCGATCGGCTTCTTAAAAGTTTCCAGCCTCCTCTTGGGCTTCGTACAAATTGTCCCGACGACCTCCTAGAGGTATAGGAACAGAACTTAGTCATCTTCATAGAACAGTCCTTTCCAGAGTCTACTACTATTTCTCAAAGCATAGTACAAAAGATGAAACTCTAGACTTGGACAGTCTAATATCCTTGAGTCTCAAAGACATTCTCAAGTGACCCCTTTCGTTAAATAGGAAGGAAACCTGCAGACTCCGATAGTCTCAATACCCTTCGGATTTCCCCCTTCCTTAAAGAACAGGAAATAACCCGGGTCTTCAAACCAAATCCCCGAGTGCAACATGGCTCATATAAGAATTGATTTTCTCTTTTAAAATCAGTATACTGGATCTGTCACTCAACTGAAACAGTTACACTCGCCTCCTCTTGGGCTTTGTACAAATGATTCTCCCCAGCGGAGCAAACCTTTTCGCCTCCATCTTGGGCTTCGTACGAGATACAAAAAGACTCCCTCGTTGAGTCAAATAACTTTTTAGCCTCTCTCTCAGGCTTTGTATGAGACACCACACAAAAGACTCCCTCGTTGAGTCAATCACCTTTTCGCCTCCATCTCGGGCTTCGTACGAGATATAAATTCCCCTAAGTAGGGTCAAACTCTTCTTCAGCCTCCATCTCGGGCTTTGTACGAGATACAAAAACACTCTATTATTGAGTCAAACCCTTTTAGCCTCTCTCTCGGGCTTTGTACGAGACACATATTAGCCTCCTCTTAGGATTTGTATAAGAAAACCACTGGTTGATCCAATCAACCTTTTAGCATCAAACCTGTGCCTCGTTCACAGTAAAAAAAACATCAATAACTCCTTCCCTTTCATCTAATCGCTGTAAGCGGTAAGCCTCTGGATCATCTATATTCATGCCATTGTCCTTCTTTTAGCATGAGGAATTCCTAAGGAAAGATGGCATTGCTCTACACTGAGTTAAAGTCTTCTCCTTCAGGTTAAAAACCCCTTCTCAGGAATTTATGGGATTGCTAGGATCCACGTATCCCGGTTAAAGTAATTCTCCTTTACCCCTCTTTAGAGACGACAAATTCTCTCTAAAGTCGAGACCTTTCAGCTTCACATCTTGGGCTTTGATCAAGATACAAACAACCTTTCGCTTCACGTCTTGGGCTTTGAACAAGACACCAAAACCCCATTTCCTCCCATAGAATAGGAGGAACTACGAACGCTCTGATTTCCCTGTTTCGGTAAACGGGAATACGTAGGCATAAGATCGAAAGAAAAGATCTTAGCGAGCACAATCAACAAAAAAAACCCAAATCCCATTTCAAAAAAGCAATAATTCACAAGCATCCTAGATCCTTATTTCCCATCAGAAACCCTCTGCCTAGATAAAAAGAAAGAAAATCGTATTGGCGAAAATACAAATAACCAGTACAAAGGCCCCCCACATTGTAGCATTCTTAACATAACAGACCGCTGTTCAAACTCAGTATGCAAGCAGGGTTAATTGGAGACATCTATTTCCCTTCCTTCATCAGCTCACAATAGGATAAAAAATGAATCGACCTGTAGTAAACTCAACCGCAGAGAGTGACCAGCGCTTAAGAACCGCGTCCAAAATCGCTCGCTACAGAAAAGTGGCGCCCACCGTGGGGCCGATCACTGACTTTCGTAAAATTTAAGGTGAAAACCTTGGACGAATCTTTTTCATGGCGGTGCCCACCACTGAAAAGTGGCGCCCACCGTGGGGACTTTCAAAGTTAGATCTAGGCACGGTCTTCCTTTTCTCCACTTATGTGAATACCACAGATTGGGGCTTCCGCCGGGGAACCCATTTTCTGTTAGGAACTTAAGATTCTTAGCTTCATTAGGTCTAGGATGTTTAAGACAAATATATATACTGCTTTTCCTAATTGTTATATGTGTTTATTTTTCTGCTACTGGGAATGCGGGTGATGCCGTATGTGGAAAGATTGAGTATACACCTAGAAAAGCCAACCCTTTCGTAGTGCGGAAGCTATCGGGAATAGCTGTTACGCGATACTACCCTCATTTGAGGTTGGTGATCTATTCTCGGTGAATAGCACTTACTCTAAGATTGCACACAACTCGCTGGCGATCCGCTTGTTGTCTGCCTTCCTGGGAGGAGCTAATGATAATGAGTACAGGTACAAAAATCACCCTAGTAAACCTTTGGGGATGGGTAGAGCCTTGACTTCATGACAACAACCCACTGACCCCATGTTTTTTCTATGTTTTTGTGTGCTGCATTCATGCATTCATCTAAAAAACATTAAAACATTCAAAAATATTTCTCTTCTAGTCTCTCTGTTTTTCAAATTAAACTAAGACTGTGATTGCAAATATTAGAGAAAGGGATTGCACTAATGGATTTTGGTAGAAGGAGAACTCACCAGTATACCTTCAAGGTTCCAAAACTAGAGGATTTGAGAAAGTTAGCAAGGATGATCGTTAACCCAGAGGCTTTCAGAGCCAAGCACGGTGGTTTGCTACCACTATTAAGAGTCCATGTAATTGAGGGAATCATGGACGCGCTCATTCAGTTCTACGATCCGGTTTATCACTGTTTCACATTCCCGGATTACCAGCTAGCACCAACGCTGAAGGAGTATTCTCATCTGATGGATCTACACATCACTGATCGAGCTCCATTTTCTGGACTGGAAGAAATTCCAAAGAGTCAGACCATTGCAAGAACAATTTATTTAGACGAGTCTGAGGTCAGGACTCACCTGACTACCAAGGGTGGCATACAAGGTTTGCCAGCCCAGTTCTTTACAAAGAAGGCTCTGTACTTCGCTAGTATAGGGAACGGGACTGCTTTCGAAAGCATCTTTGTCTTGCTCACCTACGGGTTATTTTTGTTTCCCAACATTAATAATTTCATCAATATCAACGTTATTAAGGTTTTTCTCATTGGAAACCCTGTGCCGACTTTGCTCGCGGATGCGTATTATTCTGTACACTTAGGAAATTTGTACAGCGGAGGGGAGATCACATGCTGTGTACCTTTGCTCTACAAATGGTTTATCTCTCATTTGCCTAAGTCTGCTGCTTTTTGGGATTGCAAGAGCGTCTTGCGCTGGTCGCAGAAGATCATGTCCCTCACCAACTCTGATATAGATTGGTGTAATAGGATTTATGATGGGATCGGGATCATTGATCGTTGTGGAAACTTCCCCAACATACCCCTCATAGGAACTAAAGGGGGAATCAACTACCATCCGATATTGGTTCTTCGTCAATTTGGATACCCGATGAGGCTTGTTCCGCAGAACGCTCATCTGGAAGGTCTTTTCTTCAAAGAAGGAGAAAACGACAGGGCACTGAAGATGGAAATAGTGCATGCGTGGAAGCACGTTCATAAGAAAGGACGAGAGTCTCTAGGAAAACCGGACTGTGTCTCGGTGGAGCCTTATCTCCATTGGGTACAAACTAGAGCTCTCAAGCTAAAGATGCCTTATCCTCGTTACGGAATTCTTCCGCCGAGGGAATCTGTCATGTACTTCATGACGGAAACTGAAAAGCTTCAGGTTACTCTCAACAAGGTTCAAAAGGAGAGGAGGTCTTGGAAGAACAAGTACCGCACCCTCAACATAGAGTGTATCCAAATACAACAACTACTGAAAGAGAAAGATGCTCTGATTGAAATTTTGGAGCAACATGCTGTGGATAATCAGGATGACCAAAGGAATTTGCTCGCTCCTTTCACCTGGCAAAGGAATGACAAACCGACAACGGCTCGAGAGCCCCCGTCAAAGAAAAGGAAGATACCAGAATCAGCACCCGAGTTCTCTCGGGACCCTTTAGCTTAGGTTTCTGTTTCTGCACTTTGTAATCTACTGTATTTCCATTTCCGCAATCTTTGAATTTCAATAAAAAAGGGGTTTCCCCACCGTTTGATATTTGCAATCTAATTGTCGAAGTTTATTTTGATTAAATCAACAAACAATTAATATAATCATTGCATTTTATCATTCTCACATCGCGTATTCTCCTTACCTACGAATCTCACATTTGTGTCTCAGTTCTAGAGTCAAACTGTCTCATTCGTACAATACTCGGGCTAATCGTCAGTAAAAGATGGATGATCTTGAGGAAGAAAACAGAGAGTTGAAAGAAGAGATCGACGCTCTGAGAGAGGATATGAGAAAGCTTCGTAACGACATGCAAGCCATGGCAGAAGCTCAGCAACAAAGGACTGTGATCTCGGAGATCACCTCAGCGCCCATAGTGGAGAAGTTCGATCCTAGGTATCAGATGTCGAAAGATCGTCCCTGGGCTGGGGCATGCCTGCGAACTATATCCCGGAAGGATATGTTCCGCCGATCGTTGAAGATCAGGGAATCGCCACGGATACCGTTGGTCCTGAAGGTTACAAACTTCGGGAAAGCGAAGATGCCAGGGGTATACTGAAAACTACTGAAGGTTACAAACTTCGGGAGGCGCCAAGATTCACCGTCGTAGTTACGGTACCACCCCCTGTGGTGCACACTGTCCCGGAAGGACAGATTCCACAGATACCTTCTGGTAAGAAGGAAACTATGTTTGACCGAATGGATGAATTCCAGGAACAGTTCTTGGAAATGCAGAAGGAACTGCAAGCCATTCGCGGTCAGGATCTTTTTGGAAAGGACGCTGCAGACCTTTGTCTGGTCCCCAATGTGAAAGTTCCGCACAAGTTCCAAGTGCCCGACTTTGAAAAATACAAGGGTAACTCTTGCCCTCAAAGTCACTTGACAATGTACGCTCGACGGGTGTCAGCTCAGACGGAGAATCAGGACCTACTGATTCACTACTTCCAGGATAGTTTAACCGGTGCCGCATTAAAATGGTACATGGGTTTAAACCGTGCCTCGATCAGCACATTCAGAGATCTTGGCACTGCCTTCGTTCAACAATACAAATACAATTTGGACATGGCACCAGACAGAGATCAACTCAGATCGATGTCTCAAAAGGACAAGGAAACTTTTAAGGAGTACGCCCAGAGGTGGCGTGAAATTGCCGCTCAAATTTGTCCACCTCTTGAGGAAAAAGAGATGACAAAGATCTTCTTAAAGACCTTGAGCTCATTTTACTACGGCCGAATGGTCGCCAGTGCGCCCAGTGATTTCACCGAGATGGTCGGTATGGGTGTACGTCTTGAGGAAGCCGTCCGAGAAGGACGTTTGGTAAAAGACACTGGATCGACGAGCGGTACTAAAAAATACGGTAGTGCTCTCCCTAAGAAAAAAGAGCAAGATATTGGGAATATCTCTCTCAGGAAGCAAAGGCGTCGTTATCAACCAGTAGCAGCGGTAACTCCTGCTATCGGCCCCGCGCCTGTTCCTACGTATCAACCTCAGGTTGCGCAGAACCAACCTAATCAGCAAAGGACTCAACAGCCTCTTCAGCAGGATCGTCCTCCATACAATAACAACCGTACAACACGACCATCAGGGTTTGATCCTATACCCGTGACGTATGCAGAACTATTTCCGTTACTACTGGCTAAGGGGCACATTCAGACTAAGTCTCCTCTTACAGTACCAGAAAATCTGCCTTTCTGGTTTAAGGCGGATCAGACATGCCCTTATCATCAAGGAGGATCGGGGCATAACATAGAGAATTGCCTAAATTTCAAATCTGACGTACAAAAGCTTGTTAGGAGCGGGCTCTTATCTTTCAAAGATACGAATCCAAATGTTCTCACGAACCCGCTGCCTCAACACGAGAAAGCTGCAGTCAACCTGATAGAGAAAGAGACTAACAACGTCTATCAAATTCACGATGTACTCTTATTGAAAACCAATCTGGTCAAGATGCATTGTAGACAGAGTAGATATGTCCATGTGCCACCTCATAACTATCACCAGTGTGGTATCTGCTCTAAAGACAACCAGGGATGTTATGTGGTGCAAGCAGCTCTGCGGGAACAGATGGATCTCGGATGGATCCAAGAGCACCGAGTTCGTGGAGTTAACATGGTCTACGTGAATTCTAACGTCATCCAGAACCACGACATCCATGCGATGAATTTCAACTTGGTGGCGATGCACTCAAGGCAAAGCCAGTATCATAATCTGCCGCAGCACGATTACAGTTCCTGTCTGACTTGCTCGGTAAACAAACAGGGATGCACTTTCATACAAGAGGCCCTCCAGCGTCAGATGGATCTTGGATGGAACCAAGACTACCATGATAGGAACCCTTATCAGATCAACATGGTTCAGATCTTTGATATTCGTGTGATGAATACCAACCTGGTAGAGTTACATGCTGAGCAGGTCTGACTCGGATTCCTGATCTCACATGACTATCAAAGCTGTAAAGCGGGTTGCGAAAACGATCGAGGTTGTAACCTTGTCCAGGAGGCACTTCAGCACTTGTTAAATCACTGGTGGATGCCCATCTATATGGATGAAGATACTCAGCAGATTAGTATCAATAACAAAAATCCCACTCGGCGTCAAAGTCAGGATGTCCGATCGGTGGAAGCTAACCTAGTAAGGTTACATTGTATTCAAAGTGGGCGTGGTCAGGTGCCCCCACACAATTATGACAGTTGTGGCGTCTGTTCAAAAAGTAACCAAGGGTGTTACCTTGTGAGAGCAGCTCTTCAGGGTCAAGTCGATCGTGGAGAAATTCGTCCATATCCGGGTTCTGGACCCATCAATTGGGCGCCAGACTACCTTGCCGATCAAGTTGGGGATGTTTTTGCCATTATTCCTCTACTTGACGAATCTAGAGTTCCTAACCGGGAACGGATCGAGATTACTTATGATGGTCAGAAAAACCAGAAGGTTCCCATAGTCATCTATCTGCCGGGACCATTACCGTATGAATCAGCTAAGGCGATCCCTTACAAATACGGTGCAACAATAGTTGAGAATGGAAAGGAAATTCCATTACCCTCCGTCGTGAATATTGCAGACATCAGTCGTGTAACACGGAGCGGTAGAATCTTCAACCGAGGAGTTGGAGAGTCCAACAAAGAAAAGGAATTTCAGACAGAAGTTCCTAATCCACCAGTCGGTCAATCCAGTAATCCCGACCTGTCGAAAGACAAAGATGAGATGCTAAAGCTCATCCAAAGGAGTGAATACAACATTGTTGATCAACTGCTACAGACTCCTTCAAAGATCTCGATATTATCACTGTTACTCAGTTCAGAAGCGCACAGAGAGGCTCTGTAGAAAGTCTTGGGGCAGGCCTTTGTGGAACAGGATGTAACCATCAGATAGTTCGATAGTATTGTCTCTAACATCACTTCCTGCAACAATTTGGGATTTAGTGATGAGGAATTACCTGAATAGGGTCGCCGCCATAACATGGCGCTCAATATCACAGTTAACTGCCAGGACGATGCTTTAGCCAGCGTACTGGTAGACACAGGGTCAGCCCTGAATGTTATGCCGAAGTCCACTTTGATGCAATTATCATTCAAAGGCCCTCCGATGAGAATCAGCGAGGTCGTCGTTAAAGCATTCGACGGATCCAGAAAAGCAGTTATCGGCGAAGTTGATCTTCCCATAACTATTGGTCCTCATACTTTCCAAGTCACTTTCCAGGTCATGGACATCCGGGCAACATACAGTTGTTTATTAGGAAGACCTTGGATACACCAGGCTGGAGCGGTTACTTCAACCCTCCACCAAAGGTAAAGTTCGTTCAGAACGATCAACTTGTCACAATCTGTGGGGAACAGGCTTTGCTCGTGAGTAACTTGTCATCATCTGCTGGTATAGAACCTGATGAGGTTATTGGAACGCAGTTCCAAGCACTATCGGTGAGCAAGAACAATCAATCCGAAGGAGGAACGTCGATTTCCTCGTACAAGGATGCTATCAAAGCGGTCGAGAGTACCGATACGACAGGATGGGGACAGCTTGTCATTCCTACTGATAATAAAATAAAGAAGGGTCTTAGTTTTTCTGCAACCTGCACCCAGACAGCTGCCGGTGATGAAAGTCTTCATCCCCTTCAGAACTTCTTCCATAGTGGAGGTTTCCTCCAACCAGTGACTCAAGTAGTCCATGCTATCAATGAAGAGGATCCCTTTGACATAGATGAGGAATGGAAGTCCTACCTTAACGAGGACGGTTATGTGTCGCAGGACGAAACGCAAATTCCTTTTTGCTATCCCGCACAGAGTCCGAGATTTATACCCAAATCAGATGTTGAAATGATCTATGGAGATTGTGATCCGGAAGGATGTCGTGCTCCACCAAATTCATTAGAGGAAGACACTCTGATGAAAGACAATTCTGACTACACCTACTATGGTCCAATGGATGGTCTGCCAATGTGGCAACCTTATCCAGGAGACTTGGGGTAAGAGAGTCAGCCGAACAATGAAAATCAACTGACCGTCATTGAACAGAATACCTGTGTCCCCACCATGTCATGGGATCAACACTCAGGTCATTCGAAAACTATTCAACATAACGATGAATTTACAACGTTTTCAGGACTTGAATTCATCAATTATGCTTTTCCCGAGGTCAACGTCATCGAGAGAGATGACTCCTCCAGTTCCAAAGAAGTTTGGGACACTCTGGGAGAACCAAGTGGAAAGTTTGACTTCATGGTCAAGTACACCGCTCCAGAAAGCTCTCGTATCAGGCTCGAAGATATCCAGTCAACTGGATGGGAAGATGCAGCTGAGAGCACAAATACTATGCAAAATGCAACAGAGGAATCCTCCTACGACAGCTCTGCCTGGGAGACAGATTCCAGTGATCCTACTCCACCAGAAATCAGCGTCATTTCTGAAGACAAATCAAGGAAGATGCCAGACTTTGTGATTCACCGAGGAGTTCGCCGTCAATGGGTTGTCGTCGAGGTTCCGAGGGTCGTTCACCAGTTAAAGTAATTGCCATCTTTAAGCCTTTCACCCTGCCCAGGTGAAACGGATGTTTTGATAGGGCTCGCTTTCTGTAAATTTCCCTCTTCGCTTTGCCCGAAGCGACTGAGTTTTGTTTTATAGGGCTGTAGTTTCAAGAACCGGCTTGTGCATAAATAAAATAATGTCGTTCTGTAACTTCCGCATTTATTGTTGTTTTCTCTTTTTGCTTTCTTAGAAAATGGTAATCCTAAAAAACAATCAATAATAAAAAAAAGCAGTAAAATAAATACACTGCACACACTTGCATTTTCTCTATCTCTTCTAAACACGAATCATCACGTCATGCAGATTGCTTGTTTTACACCCCGTTGAAACATACGATCCGGTGCCTTCTCCCGACTTTGAGTTCCTGATATTTGGGGCTGAAGAAGAAATTGACAACAAAATTCCAGAAGAGATCTCCCGATTACTCAGACAAGAGGAACGGTCTATTGAACCTCACAAAGAGCCGTTGGAAACGGTAAACTTGGGTTCGGAAAAAGAGAGAAAAGAAATCAAGATTGGAGCACTGCTCAGTCCAACTGCCAGAGAGAGTTTGATAAAGCTTCTCCGAGAATTCCCCGATGTATTCGCTTGGTCCTATCAGGATATGCCAGGGTTGGATACCAGCATCGTGGAACATCACTTACCATTGAGATCGGAATGTCCGCCAGTAAAGCAGAGGTTGAGACGCACTCACCCGGACATGGCCATCAAAATCAAGGAGGAGGTACAGAAACAGATTGACGCGGGTTTCCTTGCTACGTCTGAATATCCTCAATGGTTAGCAAACATCGTACCCGTTCCTAAAAAGGACGGAAAGGTCAGAATGTGTGTCGATTACAGAGATCTGAACAAGGCTAGTCCAAAGGACGACTTCCCTTTACCACACATTGACATGCTGGTAGACAGTACAACAAAGTTCAAAGTTTTCTCCTTCATGGATGGATTCTCGGGCTATAACCAGATCAAAATGGCGCCGAAAGACATGGAGAAAACTTCGTTCATTACCCCATGGGGTACCTTTTGTTACAAGGTGATGTCGTTCGGTTTGAAGAACGCCGGGGGAACCTATCAAAGGGCCATGACTACTCTGTTTCATGACATGATACACAAAGAAATCGAGGTATATGTCGATGATTTGATTGCAAAATCAAAAACAGAGGATGAGCACGTTGAACATCTGTTAAAATTGTTCGAACGTCTAAGAAAATTCAAGCTCCGCTTGAATCCCAACAAGTGCACCTTCGGTGTCCGTTTGGGAAAACTACTAGGGTTCATCGTCATCCAGAAAGGAATTGAGGTTGATCCTGACAAGGTCAAGGCCATTCAAGAAATGCCTTCTCCGAAAACTGAAAAACAAGTCAGAGGATTCTTGGGACGTTTGAACTACATCTCCAGATTCATATTCCTTATGACCGCCACATGTGCGCCGATTTTCAAACTACTTAAAAAGAACCAGGAATGTGTTTGGTCAGAAGACTGCCAAACTGCCTTCGACAGTATTAAGGAATATCTGTTGAATCCGCCGATTCTATCACCACCAGTGGATGGAAGACCACTAATCATTTATCTCACAGTCCTAGAGGACTCAATGGGATGTGTACTTGGCCAACAAGATGAAACCAAAAGGAAAGAGTCTGCCATTTACTATTCTAGCAAGAAGTTCACCGACTGCGAAACTCGGTACACGATGCTTGAGAAAACTTGTTGCGCTTTGGCTTGGGTAGCCAAACATCTTCGTTAGTACATGATTCGTCATACTACTTGGTTGGTCTCCGAGATGGACCCAATCAAGTACGTATTCGAAAAACCTGCTCTCACGGGAAGGATTGCCCGTTGGCAGATGTTACTATCAGAATATGACATAGAGTACCACGCTCAGAAAGCCGTTAAAGGAAGTATTTTAGCCGATCATTTGGATCATCAATCGATTGACGATCAGGAATCAATCGGGTTTGACTTCCCAGACGAAGATGTCATGTATCTCAAAATGAAAGATTGCGATGAACCATTACCCAGTGAAGGGCCAGAACCAGGTTCCCAATGGGGACTTATCTTTGACAGAGCAGTTAATCATTATGGAAACGGAATTGGGGCAATCATTGTTACACCTCAGGGTACTCACATTCCTTTCACTGCCAGACTTATGTTCAAATGTACGAACAACGAGGCCGAATACGAAGCTTGTATTATGGGTCTCGAAGAAGCGATTGATTTAAGGATCAAGAACTTGGACATTTACGGTGATTCAGCCCTGATTATCAATCAGATAACAGGAGATTGGAACACATACCAATCAGGACTTATTCCCTACAAAGATTGGCACAAGATGCTACCCTTTGCTCTTCACGGTTATCGTACATCTGTCCGCACGTCAACAGGGGCTACCCCTTTCTCTCTAGTGTATGGCATGGAGGCAGTGCTCCCCATAAGAAGTAGAGATCCCATCAATCCGGATATTGATGGAAGCTAAGCTTTCAGAAGCTGAATGGTGTCAAAGTCGACACGACGAATTGAACCTGATCGAAGAGAAGCGAATAACAGCACTATGCCAAGGTCAGTTGTATCAACAAAGAATGAAGAGGGCGATTGACAAAAAGGTCCGACCCCGTGTCTTCAGAAAAGGAGACCTCCTACTCAAGAAGATACAATCTTTTCTCACTGATTCTCGGGGCAAATGGACCCCAAACTATGATGGCCCCTATGTGGTCACGAAAGCTTTCTCAGGCGGCGCCTTGAGACTTGCAACCATGGACGGAGAGGAATTTGCCTACCCCACGAATGTTGATGTAGTCAAGAAATACTTCGCCTAAACTAAAAAAAAACGTCTCGGTGGATTGAAAACCCGAAAGGGCGGTCCAGGCAAAAGTTAGAGACATGAAAAAATCATCCCGGTGGATTGGAAACATCATAGTACAATCCAGGCAAAAATTAGGGATAATGGCAAGTAACTATGTCCAACAGAGGCAAGTTCCTCAGCAGCAGTTACACCATCCATCGGAGGAAATCTCCCGTCAAGGTCATCTTCGACAGAAGCTCAGGATGCCCCAAATTCAAAGTTGGTAGAAGGATAGTGGTCGTTATGTTTCAACGTAGCCCTTTTCCCTGTAAATTACCATTTTCTAACTTTGTAAATACTTTTTGGAATCACGCGTTTGGTTGATCTCCATCTTATCAATAAAATTTGAGCCCTTGTGCTTTTGTTTGTAATTCTTATTTTGTTTTAGCTTTACAGAACGACGTTGTTTAACTTAATCAGCGACTCTTGAAATAAAACAAAATGAATTTACTTGTTAAAACTTTTTCTGCTTTTAAATTAAAGATGGCATTCCTTTTGACTGTTGAACATCAGAAGAACATCGATCGCTTCTCCAGAAGTAAGCGAGCCTCAAAGTGCAGAATCAAAGTACTCCTTCTAGGTCAGTGCGCCTGAATGAAGGGATCAACTGTATCAGAGACCTTGTTTCGTCTAACATGCTTCGGCCGAGTTCTCATCTCCTAAGCCCGGCCAGCATAGCTCCCAACAGGGACTATCTCCCCTAAGCAAGGTGGAATTGCTATTTTGAACCAACGGTACTTCTTCGCCCCGCGATGGCCGAGTATTCAACCGTGTTCATCCATTAGTCTGTATGTCGCGTCTGTTTTGTCAGCATATACATACATACATCATGCATTTGATTTGCATTCACATTTCATACTGCATCACTATCACTTGAGTCGGCCTTATCCTGCCGTGATAACCGTCCTCTCAATCGAGTTTGTCAGTTCTTTCCTCGTCAGGAAGTATCACGTCTGAACAATCTCTTCACCAGTGTATCTCTAGATCAGAGTCGGCGCTTGACCACTTTGATAACTTGAACCTCTGAAACATCAGAGAACCTTCAACAGATGTCACTCTTCGCCATTGAAGATGATATCCTAGCTTTCTCGGATTAAGGAAAATCCCCAGAGAAAGCCTCTTAAGCAAAGATTTGGCAATACGTCAGTATTTCTCTGAAAATCCGCTGATGAAAATGTCATCAGCACCTCAAAATTAGATCCCATCATATGGCATTTCTCCGGGAAGATCCCGAGAAAAGTATGATGCAATATCCCCAAGCGGAAGCAGTCTCTCAAGAGACTCGCTTTCCCCAGTAGAATCGACAAATGGCGTCTCCAAACAGAGAAGTTTGTGTACCTCTACAATTCAGACGCTGGGTTCCCCAGCAAGTCTGACATCAAAACTTTTTCCGTCAAATGGCATCTCCCCAGGAAAATTCGGCGAGAAGTTTGAGGAAAAACGCTACGAATAGCATCCTTTGTCAATAAGGTTTATTGACAAAAGAAACTTAGACCAATTCCTTGGTAGGAAACCAGGATCGAGGGGAAGTTTGAATCAGAAACTTAGACCAGTTCCTTGGTAGGAAACCAGGAACGAGGGGAAGTTTATTTCGGAAACTAAGACCAGTTCCTTGGTAAGAAACCAGGACCGAGGGGAAGTTCAAATCAGAAACTAAGACCAGTTCCCTGGTAGGAAACCGGGATCGAGGGGAAGTTTACCTTTTCTAAGCATTATTACTTAGCAAAAGAAGATGAATGCGCAGGCTGCCATTCATAGCCATCAAAATTTCAGATATTCTGATATTTAATCCTCTTGCACCCCGAATGCCCGAATCCCTTCGTCATTCACACCTTCGGGTCCAAGAAGATTAAATAGGGGCATCTGTAATACCCCAAATTTTGACCACTAAAGTTTCCCATCATTGTGCAAATCATCATCACAATATGGATGAATCATCATGCCTCGTCAATCTCCTCAAGGAATTGTTGAGCATTGACTGCAATCAGCACTTAGGGTTTCAAGCCCTCTCAGAGCTTTAGGCAAAGGATCAATCAAGAAATGACTTGATCTTCAACTTGTCTAACCTCTCAAGCATCCACAAAGGATCAAAAGGACTCCAACTTCAAGGATTAAGCACAAAGCTGCTCCCTTCTAGGTGGATCAAGCCTCCAGATCGCCAGTGTCATCAAGTTAGGGTTTTGATCGCCCATGGCCTCCAGATGAAAATTTTCATCTGGGCACAAGCCAATGATCTAAAACATAACCTAATATACCTCATGGAACCTCATGAACCCAATCATCAAGTCAATTTTGCCTCAGGGGATGCATACATCAAAAATCAGGAATTAGGGTTTCTTGACCTAATTCACCCCTAAGTTGACTTTTGGGACAAACCATGAGCCAAGACCTCAAGACATGATTTGAGGGTCTCTAATGAACTATATTAATCCATTTGGAACAATGGATTAATCCAAGAAGTTTGAGCAACAAGTCTCAATTTCATCTGCACCACAATTAGGGTTTCGCGAGAAAAGTCAACTGTAACTTTGACTTTTGACCTGGACATGCTCCCAAGCCCTAATACATGATTCAATATACCCTATGACACCCTTGGAACATGTCCATCAAGTTTGATTTAGGTCAAGGACATGATTTCCTGAAGAATTGCACAGTTTGGAATTCATCTGATAAAAAGTCAACTGTGCACAAAAGTCAACTTTGACTTTTTGAGATTTTTCACCAAAATGGATTTTTAACCCTAAAATGATGTTAATGTATGATTGGAATCATCATTCATCATGAAAAATCAAGAAAAGTGAGATAACTTGTAAAAGGGGTAACCATAAAAACTTAGAAATTTTTCTAAGTTAAAAATAAAGTGGCTAGGGTACCAACTTTGGAGGACCATAACTCCTAAACCACAAGGCCATTTTTTCTCATCCAAAGATGGATTTGTAGCCCTCATTATCCTCTACAAAAACTTCAACTACAAGTCATTCCAATTCATTAAGGATTTTGAGTTATGGAGTGATCAAAGTGGCTGAAAAGTGAAAATGTCACTTTTTCCGACACTTAGTGAAATTTTCACTAAGTCAGAATCTGCCTTCACATTTTGCCAAATGTTGGGGGATTTTTCACTTGGAATCAAAAGAGATCAAAACCAAATATGTTCAAACAGTTGTTGTATCATGTAAGGGCTTTCCAAAATGGCCAAGAACATTACCAAATTCAACTTACACCATGAGATATGACATTGTCAAGTTGCCTTGCTGAAATCTGTCAAAGCAAGGCAGATTTTGTATTTTGGCTCGATTTGCCAAAATCAGCCAATTTCAAATGCTCCTATCCACTTGGATACCTCTGAGGATTGAATCCAAAGGGGACAATCACTGAGCCAAGCCTCCAAAGTCCATGGAACAAGAAATAGCATGTTGAACCTAGAATGGCCAAAATAGGGACAAGACTCCAAATTTGGATTGAAGCATTCAATGGAACCATCAAGGTGGCATGGACTGAGCCATTCTCATCTGAATTCAGTCAAGACTTATCCAAGACCAAGGGGACCAAAGCTCTGTACCCTAACCTCTAGTCAATGGCTAGAGGAGACTTGCATTTCCATTGGCCAACATTGGCCAAACCTACTTACCAGCTGCCATTCACTATTCCTTGCAAAACAAACTTGCTCTACTATAAATAGAGCTCAATTGTGTTCAGTTTGAGTACACCAAAGCCATCTAACAGATGCTTTCCTCAAAATCTCTTTCTCTTGGCAAAAATGCCTTTCTTAGCAAGGTAGCTATCGGGTTTTGAGTTTGAGAGCAATTACAATCAAACCAATCACTCACACACCTCACATACATCATATAGAAGTGATCCAAACACTCAAACAACATCTGGAACACAGATTTCACAAAATCACCAGCTGGTTGCTCAAATCTTCAATTAAGTTGCAGCTGAGGTACCACAAAGTGATCCAGCCAATTTCAATCAAGTCCAAGCATTCAAACACACTCCATAGGGTGTAGGGAAGCTGTTCAGATCATCACCACTCATCTGTAACACCTCCAAATCAGAAATCACTTTGAACTTGCTGTCACGACCTAGAGGTAAGCCTAAGCTTGGTCATCTCTCAATCTATGCATATTTCCTCGCACAATATTTTGGCCATATGTTCATAATCATGCATGGAATATTTTCCCTCAATTAATTGCATTGTTTGAATCGTGTATCGAAAATCCTAGCCTTCATGCAGAAATTAGGGTTCTTGAGGTTTCTTCGTGATTTCTTGTTGTATGTTTAATTTAAATGAAATTAAAGGACATAGACATGATCGTGAGGTTGAGACGAGCACAATGATATGTGGATTGTATGATATAATCAAGTATTCAGTGAGATTGGATAGAAAATGTAAATCTGGGAAACCCAGAAAACGCGCGTGTTCTTGCTTGTGTTCTTGGCGCCATTTTCAGAAATTTGAATATTTGAATTTTGTGATTTTGTTTAATTGATTCAAAAATTAATTTCTCTCTGAGTTTTAATGATTTTGAGTTGATTCTTTTTTTGATAATTCACAAAAATGTTGAAATATTTTATTTTATCAAAAAATCCCAAAAATATTATTTATTTCATATAATTGATATTTTTGCAAAGAATTAATATTTTAATTGTTTTTGACATTTTAAATATTTTTTCCACATTGATTTTGCAACTTTTAATGCGTTCTAATTATTTTGTAGGTCAATACTTAATTTTTGAAGCATTAATCCAAGATCACAATTTGTTTTCCATGTGTTAAACAATTTTTGATCATTTTAATTGAATTTTTATTCAATTAAATACATTTTGAAAACAAATTAGGGTTTTGGATTAATTCAACCCTCATAAATCATTTTCAAAACACTTATGGGCCTCTATTAGAGTGTAAGACCCAATCCTTTTTTGACCAAATGATTTTTGGGCCTCACTTATTGTATAAGTCCCGATACCGTCAAAAAACAAATGGCGCGATCGTCGCCTTTTCAAAAATCATTTGGGCCTACCCTCGAGTAGTAAGACCCATTTCTCTTTCTTAAAACTTTTGGGCCTCTTGAGAGAGTGTAAGACCCATCCCCCCTTGTACAAAACTTTTTGGGCCTCACTCATTGTATAAGCCCCTCTGTACAAGTAAACGGGGCGATCGTCGCCCGTTTAAAAATAAACCATCTGGGCCTCTCCCTGAGCTATAAGACCCATTCAAAACTTTTGGGCCTCTATTAGAGTGTAAGACCCAACCCGCTTTTAACCAAAACCTTTTGGGGCCTCACTTATCGTATAAGTCCCTTTGCGTTAAAAGAAAACCTCGGCGCGATCGCCATTTTAAACGAAAGGTCAACTGGGCCTACCCTCGTGTTATAAGCCCCACTCTTTTTCTTTAAAACCATTTGGGCCTCTCCTTGAGCTGTAAGCCCCAAATCTTTCTTTTTCAAAGCACTTTCTCCTTTGATTTTGAATATACTGTTGTTTCAATCTTTCTTTGTTGAACAACTAACCAAACAACATGGAAGCTCTACAACCGAGTAAGTGTTTACCCGCTTTCATTTACTGCTTTCATATATAGATAACTGTATTGTGGGGCTGCTCACTGTAAGTCTTCTTTCACAAACTCATGTATATATAACTGTATTGTGGGGCTGCTCACTATAAGTCTCCTTTCATAAACTCGTATCGACTGCGTAATAATAGTATAGATATTTAGAGTTTCCCCGGCAACTACTTCTAGCACTAGGTAAAGCCGTTTCGTTTATTCGTAGAAATAGACAGCTAGATCCCAAATAGGAGAACCAGATACAGTCTTCTCTTCGGCTGTCCTCCTTAGGAATTGTCAAGAAACTCTATTCCCAAAGATGAATGTATTCTCCGTGAATAGCATCTTTGAGTTTCTTCCAAATTCTCGAACTTTCCTGACTCGCTTAATTCCTTGTGAATAGCTTGCCTTGAATTTCTCGGAGTTTGGGGACCCACGGGCTTCTTAAAAGCATCGGCCTCCTCTTGGGCATTATACAAGGACTCACAGGCTTCCTAAAAGCAACCCCGCCTCCTCTTGGGCATTATTCAAGGACCATACGGCTTCTTAGAAGTATTGACAGCCTCCTCTTAGGCTTCGTATAATGATCTCTTCCTCCGGGAATGATAGCCTCCTCTTGGGCTTCATACAAGGACCGATCGGCTTCTTAAAAGTTTCCAGCCTCCTCTTGGGCTTCGTACAAATTATCCCGACGACCTCCTAGAGGTATAGGAACAGAACTTAGTCATCTTCATAGAACAGTCCTTTCCAGAGTCTACTACTGTTTCTCAAAGCATAGTACAAAAGATGAAACTCTAGACTTGGACAGTCTAATATCCTTGAGTCTCAAAGACATTCTCAAGTGACCCCTTTCGTTAAATAGGAAGGAAACCTGCAGACTCCGATAGTCTCAATACCCTTCGGATTTCCCCCTTCCTTAAAGAACAGGAAATAACCCGGGTCTTCGAACCAAATCCCCGAGTGCAACATGGCTCATATAAGAACTGATTTTCTCTTTTAAAATCAGTATACTGGATCTGTCACTCAACTGAAACAGTTACACTCGCCTCCTCTTGGGCTTTGTACAAATGATTCTCCCCAGCGGAGCAAACCTTTTCGCCTCCATCTCGGGCTTCGTACGAGATACAAAAAGACTCCCTCGTTGAGTCAAATAACTTTTTAGCCTCTCTCTCAGGCTTTGTATGAGACACCACACAAAAGACTCCCTCGTTGAGTCAATCACCTTTTCGCCTCCATCTCGGGCTTCGTACGAGATATAAATTCCCCTAAGTAGGGTCAAACTCTTCTTCAGCCTCCATCTCGGGCTTTGTACGAGATACAAAAACACTCTATTATTGAGTCAAACCCTTTTAGCCTCTCTCTCGGGCTTTGTACGAGACACATATTAGCCTCCTCTTAGGCTTTGTATAAGAAAACCACTGGTTGATCCAATCAACCTTTTAGCATCAAACCTGTGCCTCGTTCACAGTAAACAAACATCAATAACTCCTTCTCTTTCATCTAATCGCTGTAAGCGGCAAGCCTCTAGATCATCTATATCCATGACACTGTCCTTCTTTTAGCATGAGGAATTCCTAAGGAAAGATGGCATTGCTCTACACTGAGTTAAAGTCTTCTCCTTCAGGTTAAAAACCCCTTCTCATGAATTTATGGCATTGCGAGGATCCGCGTATCCCGGTTAAAGTAATTCTCCTTTACCCCTCTTTAGAGACGACAAATTCTCTCTAAAGTCGAGACCTTTCAGCTTCACATCTTGGGTTTTGATCAAGATACAAACAACCTTTCGCTTCAGGTCTTGGGCTTTGAACAAGACACCAAAACCCCATTTCCTCCCATAGAATAGGAGGAACTACGAACGCTCTGATTTCCCTGTTTCGATAAACGGGAATACGTAGGCATAAGATCGAAAGAAAAGATCTTAGCGAGCACAATCAACAAAAAAACCCAAATCCCATTTCAAAAAAGCAGTAATTCACAAGCATCCTAGATCCTTATTTCCCATCAGAAACCCTCTGCCTAGATAAAAAGAAAGAAAATCGTATTGGCGAAAATACAAATAACCAGTACAAAGGCCTCCCACATTGTAGCATTCGTAACATAACAGACCGTTGTTCAAACTCAGTATGCAAGCAGGGTTAATTAGAGACATCTATATCCCTTCCTTCATCAGCTCACAATAGGATAAAAAATGAATCGACCTGTAGTAAACTCAACCGCAGAGAGCGACCAGCGCTTAAGAACCGCGTCCAAAATCGCTCGCTACAGTACCCAGTTGTCCAAGTCACAGTCGTTGTCAACGCCATCTTCTGTAGCTACACAAGACTGGTCCGGGTAGATGATTCCCCCACTACTGAAAGTGATGGGTCCACTGTTCTCTGCACCTGAAGTCATAGAAGGATGATAACCAATGCCAAATTTGTCCTCCTTTATTGGCGTCTCTATCAGCCTGCCCCAGCCTTGGGCGTTGCCTGCCCTGACGACCTCGACAGCTTGTTTGTAGGATGAAATAGATGTATCGGCTCTCTCTGGTGCAAGGGAAGATTCAGGCACGTTGTCAATATTTACCGCTTCAAATGACTGGCAAAGCATCTCGTGAATTTCCCCGTCCATTTTAATATATTTGAACGTGGATAGATGGCTAACAAAGATGTCCTCTTCGCCGCATACAGTCACCACCTGTCCTTCAAACTCATACTTCAACTTCTGGTGTAAGGTGGACGTAACAGCCCCGGCCGCATGAATCCAAGGGCGACCTAATAAGCAGCTATACGCCGGCTGTATGTCCATTACATAGAATGTAGATTTGAATATTTGCGGTCCAATCTGTACGGGCAATTCCACCTCTCCAAACACAGATATTTTCGTCCCATCGAACGCTCGGACAACGAACTCACTTGGCCTTAAGATCAAACCATCAACTTCTAACTTCATTAGCACCTTTTTAGGCAAGACATTGAGTGAGGAACCAGTATCTACCAATACGTGAGACAGCACTTCACCTTTACACTCCATCGTGATGTGCAAGGCCTTGTTGTGGTTCCTTCCTGCAGACGTCAAATCTCTACTTGTGAAGCCCAGACCATGACTGACATTAACGTTAGATATTACACCTTCAAGCTGATTAACAGTGATTTATTGTGGCACGTAGGCCCTCTTCAACACTTTCAACAAAGCCTCTCTATGCGCATCAGAACACATCAATAGTGATAAGATTGAAATCTTCGAGGGGGTCTGATTCAACTGATCGACAATCTTATAATCACTTTTCTTTATTATCCGCATGAATTCTTCTATCTCATTATCAAGAGTAGCCTTGGCATCTGTTGCAGGTACAGGCACGCTTTCAATCACCTATTTCCCTTTAGCTTTTGCTGCAGCTTCAATTTCTTTATCACTGCGCAAAGTTTGGGGAGCAAATAATCTTCCGCTTCTTGTAAAACCACCAACACCACCCACATTGTCGATATTTGAACTGGCTGATGTCTCGACTTCCTGCTTTTTACCTTCATAGTACACGTCTTCCCCATAGTGCCATGGGATTGCTTTTGTAGATGTAAACGGAACTGGTCCTCGCACCGTGATGGTAACAGGACCGGATCTTTCTGGCACAACACTTGCTACAGGAATTATACTTGCAGGCACCTGAATCTCCGCGGGAGTATAATAGATGGTCACAGTTGACACCTCACTAGTATCCTTCACAACCCTATTAAACTGTAGCTGACCTTCATTGATCAGATTCTGCAGGCCAATTTTTAACCTATCACAGCCATTCTCTTGATTCATACACTCAGAACAATCTTGATTACAGCCTGGGAACACATGTCCCTTCAGCAAACGATCCTTTACAACCAACAAGGAAGTCTTCACCTGATTAATATCTACCACCAAATTCAATCTCTTTCCGTCTTCAATAGCATGCACATCTGCTACACCATGGTCAGGCATGGGATTTTGGAGAACATTAGGAGGTAGCGAGAAATTGATCGCTTTAGCATCGATTAAGTCCTGCACTTTATGATGAAACACCCAAAATTTTTCAATGGTATGCCCCTGAGCACCTGAGTGGAACTCACAGCGGGCGTTAACATCAAAATTAGGCGGCAAGTTTCCTGCAGCAGGAGCTTTCATAGTACGAAGCTCAACCAACTTTAACTTGAGTAACTGTGGCAATAATGCTGAATAGGTCATAGGTAAAGGGTCAATCTTACGATCCTTTTTCCTAGACCTCTGCTGGAATGGAGGTTGCTGCTGGGCTTGCTGTTGTGGTTGTTGCTGGACAGCTGGTGCTGGAATCGTCACTGCCCCTACCTGATGGTAAGTTTGAGAACGTCCTCTGCCTCGTCCTCTATATACAACATTAGTATCACCTTCTCTTCTTTTCTGACCACTAGCAAACGGTTTCTTCGTCCTAGAAGAGCCAGCACCACTCATGTCTTGGATCTTTCCCAGCTTCAACAGACTCTCAATCCTTTCCCCCACAATAATAATGTCAGCAAATCCTGTTGATGGACATGCAGCCAACCTATCAAGGAACGTCCCTTGCAAGGTGCCCATAAACATGTCTTCCATTTCCCTATCCAGCAAAGGAGGTTGGACTTGTGCAGCCATCTCTCTCCACCTTTGAGCATATTCCTTGAAACTTTCTTTAGCATTCTGTGACAACCCCTGCAATTGAGTGCGGTTGGGCGCCATGTCAATATTGTACTGGTACTACTTTAAGAATGCTTCTGCCAGATCCTTCCAACTTCCTATAGTAGCTCTGTTCAATTTCATATACCAGGTCAAATGAGCTCCAATCAGACTGTCTTGAAAGTAATGCATCCATAACTTCTCATCATCTGTATGGGCTGAAATCTTCCCAAAATAAGCTTGGATATGTGTCTGGGGACACGTGTTACCCTGATATTTATCAAAAGTAGGCGGCTTAAATTTGGGAGGAATTCTGACCCCTGGTACTAGACCCAGTTTGGTCACATCAATGCCCATAGAATTCTTACATTCCATAGCCCTTATCTTCTCAGCTAATTCGTCGTATCTCTTGTCATGATGGTTACCCACCTCAGCATCCAGCAGAGTAAATTGGTCTTCCTGAAGATCTTCCTGAACAACACCAGCATTTCTGACATTTCCATTAACCAGATTACCAACAGGAGGAGGATTGCCAACAGGAGGAGGAGTACCATGAGCCTGTGAATTATCAACCTGATTACCTCCAGGCGTGGTTTCTGGACGCTCGACCAGAATTCTCAATCTCTCTTGAGCTTGGGCCATGCCAGTCATGAGAGTCATGAACTGGTCCATACGTGCCCTCATATCAGCCAAATCATTCTGCACTTGATCCATTATCCTTGCTTGATTTCTTCGAGTAGAGTATCGGTGTACGTGATTCTCAGCTATAATGCCTGAAATCAAATAAAGATTAGAGATCTCCTGCAGCAAGTACCTGAAAAACAAAAAACAAAAATGCAAAATGATATGCAATGCAAATGCCATGCGAATGCCATGTTTATCATTTCCGAGGCGCTTGACATCCTGATTCCAATCTTAATCACAGAAATCTGAAGATCAGAAATCTTGATATAAAGAGACGTGTCGTGGTCATGTGCTTGTGTACAAATATCTGATAAGGACTAACTCTGAATAAAACTGCTCATCCTCATTCAACAAAGTATTCCAGTACATTCAAAAGAAGTTCATCAACAAATGAAATACAAGGGAGAGATGGATCCATCAACAAGCCTGGTGGTAACCATTAACAACAAATTACAAGAAAAAGAGCATCAGTCTGATAATTCCACGCCCTTCAGCTTATCACTTGAGTATTTAACCTCCTCAAAGAGTATGCGAGTACGCTGGTGATTCGGCTTTTCAATTATCTCTTTGATCAGAACATCCCTTTTCTCAAGAGCCTCAGTTAAGGAACCCATATGCAGCATCAAAGCTTCGTCATCACACACTCCTTTGTGTCTCTTTAGGCCAGCTTGCGTCTTGAGTATCTCCCTTTCTATCATGACTTCTTCAAGCTCTTTCTTGGTATTCTTCAGCTCACTTCTAGTTTCCTCTAGCTGTTCTTGACTTTTACCGAGGTTTTCCCAATACTTTCTCCTCTGCTCGTGTGCCTTCTTAAGCTCTTCGTCTTTAATCTTCAACTGTTCCTGTAACTCAGCATTTTCAATTCTGACTTCATCCCATGCTCGTTGGAATTTGGCCAATGTATCTTTGGTCTGAGCTAAGTCCTGTTTAGTTGTCTTGTGAGCTTGAGTGGCAGCATTTGCACCCTTACTAATCTTTTGAAAATGTTGTACTCTTTCAGCGAAATCCTTTTGCTTTACAGCTAAGATTCTCTCGGCGTCTTGGGCTCTTCGCTCCAAATCCTTGTTAGCATGTAGAGCATTCTGAAGGAGACTACTCAGATCAGAGTTCTCCACTCGAAGCTCCTTCATCAAAGCTTGCAATTTGGTAAACTCCTCCATGGGAATAGTGGTAGGTGGTTCCGGAATTGCTGGATACAAGGGTGGCTCTATTGAAAACGGCAAAAGAACTTCTTTTACTTTCCTCTGAATCCACTCTGTATACTGTGGATAGGCTCTACAATCACCTTTTCCGAAGACAGTCTTCCCAGTCTTGTGGAGGTGCCCCCAAGCATGCACAACCCTTCTCAACATTTCTGTATCTTCGTCCCCATTGAAGAACAAAGACTCTTCTACATGTTGGTCTTCAGGAGGGTTCCTTGAGGCATACCCAAATTGTCTGATAGCCAGGATTGGATTGTAATTAATTCCCCCTTTTCTGCCTATCAGAGGCACATTCGGGAAGTTTCCGCAACTAGTAATAATCTCTACCCCTTGCAACTGACGGTCAATCCAAACAATGTTGTCCGCCGTCAACCCCATTATTCGTTTAGACCACCTTAGAGAATCCCTGGTGTCCATAAACGCACCAGATTGAGGCATATATTTCAAAAACCAATCAGATAGAAGTGGAGTGCAGCAGTTTATGGGACCCCCTCTTCTTTTCTCATTTTTGAAATGTACAGAGTGGTAGAAATCACCCAACAAGGTAGGGACAGGATTTTTCCGTATAAAAACCCTCACAGCTTGCATATCCACAAAATGAGATTGGTTAGGAAATAGAACGATGCCGTAGATACACAAGGCCAGGATAGAGTTATAGACTTTCCAATTCTTGGCATTGGCATACTCTTGAGCTTGATCTGCAAGAAACTCCAAATGAAAACCTTTGACTCCATTCTTACCAGCAACATTTTTCTTTAGAACTGACTGTTCCACCTGTAAGGCCGCTGCAATTTCTTCCATGCTAAGGTGATCTCCAGAAAAGAAAGGCACATTTGATTTGACTGATATACCCAAAATGAATGAAAGCTCTTCCAGTGTAGGCATCAAAATGTACCCCGGAAAGACAAAGCATCTTAGTGAGGGCTCATAGAACTGTAGTAGAGTGTGGAGGGCATCATGCTCGTACTTTGAAATGTTACGGACCATTTTCTCCAATCTCCCATAGTTCTTCTGGAAAGTATTAAGAACGCCCGGGTCAGCCATGGCTATGATTTTGTGAAGTAGATCCAAGATTGGCTCTGGAAATTTGTAAGCAACATTATTCTTCCTCCTAGCACTTGTCTCCGTCGAATCCATTGATTGGAACCAGAAGTAAAATAAGCACCTGGAAATGACAACATTGAATGTTATGATATGACAATGCAATGCAAAAGGCATGGTATCAGTGCTCTGTGTCTGTGCTGGACTGTGTGCACGGTGTCTGTACAAGTCTGAGAATAATACTGTAGATAGAAACTCATTGACTATAACAAGTTACATCATCTGTCTGTGCAAATATCAAAGTATCAGGGTATGTAGGAGGCATGGTCACCTGCAAACCTGTAAACCCCGCCCATGCTCACATGTAGGTACTAGAACATCGGTTCCTCAGTTTCGGATTCTCAATTTGAGAAGCAATAGCACATTCGGCCCGTAGGATACAATGCTATCGCCAAACAAAGAGGTCGTCCACTGATTCCCCAAAAAAGTCATCCTATAGCAAGTCCTCAGCATTGGGTCCTCCGATCGAGAATATGCAATGGGTTTGCCACATAATGTGGTCTGCCACTGTCACATCTCGGGAGGAGTGCCGCAACTGAGTCCTCGGGAATGGTCACCAGAGTCGACAGCTTTCTAGATCAACACCCCGAAATGCACAAGATGCGCAAATCAGAACATCTCCCAAGAAAACCTTGTCTGGTTGTGGATTTCGTGTAAACCATACATAACAAGACGCTACGTAGGCCACACTACCGTCCACTCTAGTCCTATGTGTACACTCAAGCCTGTGTAATGGGCTTATGTCTCAGAATACCCATCCCGCCAAACAGAGAAACCAGTACAACACAGTCCAGTATAGTAATAAAGCATATGAAATAAAAATGCTAAAAGGCGGTAAATACAGTAATATACAGTAAAGTAGTGAATAACTATACAGTAACAGTAAATACAGCACAACAGTAAATACATCAAAAAAGTAAACACCCAATGAAAGAAAAACACACAAGCGCTAGGATTGACTCCTAAGGAAACCAGAGATTCTGGGTTCGGTCCCCAGCAGAGTCGCCAGCTGTCGCTCCCGGGATTTTCATCCTAGTACAAACGCGAAAGTGGCACCGAAACAGAGTCGCCAGCAATGTGTATTTATCCCATGAGAGGGAAAGGAAACACCGCATAAACCTGAAGGGAAGGAAAAGAATGGTCTTGCGACCAAGAGAACTGGGTTCGGGAGTCGGTTACGCGCGAGGAAGGTATTAGCACCCCCACGCGTCCATCGTACCCGATGGGATCCACGCTTGCTTGTCTCGATCAAAGGGTGTAGAAACTGGAGCTCTGCTACTACTGGAAAGAAAAAAGAACGAGGACGGAAATAAACGAAGAAAAAAATGTAGGGAAAATAAAAGAAGTGCTCGAATGGGCCCTACCCCACTGCCTACGTATCTCATCGGGAACATGAGAATCAGAGCGACGTAGTTCCCCTCGCTAGGGATGGATTGTTTGTGTTTTTTAGGGAACGGCTAACGTTCTAGCTCAGGTGTTGCAGGATCGCTGGTCTGAGTGCGTTACCATCTTGCAAGAGAACGAGGAGGAGCACGTTCGTACGTTGAGAATGAGTGAGATGAGGAAAGAATTCCCGAAGGAAAGACGTTATTGTTTGTTTTTGTCTTTTAAGAAAGAAGTGTTTTGAATGTTTTATGTTTTGTAACTTGTATAGTATTTAAGTCCCTCATGTAGGATCGAATGCCTCGCATATCGACCCAAGACGGGACGTACGCTAAACATTCCAAGGAAATGAGAGAAAACCCCTCACCCCCTTGTTCCCACATGAAAGGCCTAAATACAATATTTGTTATGCCTTTATTAAGTATTTTTTACTTTTTGTTTTGAGATGAGGAAGAGAGACTCAAAAGCGGATCAAAGGTGAAACTCTAATGAGGGGACTAAGACTCAATCTTAATGTTATCATACATGGTGATCCTAAGGTTAATGAGGTTTAAGAAGTCTAATCCTAAAAGAAAGGAGAAGAAGAAGGAAGAAAACAACTTACTTCCAAAGTAGAAGTTAAGTTGATTCTAAGAGGGAAGAACAAAGATTATGAAGCCAAAGCATTATTAAATGCTTAAGCAACACAAATTGAAAGATTAAAAAAAAAGGAGAAGAAATTAGAATGTGGATGCATATCCACACTCAAGTGACTTACCATTAGCCCCTGAAATGGTTAGTACAATTATTTACAAGAAATTCTAAGTAAAAGAACTTGGTCAAACAAGCAAATGAAAAGAAATAACGAAAACAGCAGCTATTACAGCCCACATGCAACAGAACAGTAGTAAATTCAGCATCATTTATCAAACAGCAAACAACAGCTCACATTAAGCATGCAAAATGGGTGTAAAAAGCAAATGGCAGCACCTACTACAGCACATATGTGTTCAAGCAGCAGTGGAAGATTAGAGACAACATGCATTATCAAACAATTCCAATCATGAACAACAATTATCTTGCATCAAGTATTGCACATTCCTCAAATAAACATGATCACAATCACATTACCAATCATGGTGAACAATCCTTGAAATCGAACATGGTATAATGCACATTACAAAAGAATTCGCATTGTCAAGAATATGAGCAAGTCAAAACAAGTATACATCTCTTGAAATGGAAAGCAAATGAACATGCGCATAACAATTCCAGCAACATAACATCAATTAGCAATTAATGAGCTCGAAGTATGTGCATCATGTGTTCCTCACATCAATTAATCAATAATGCAAACATTATGCTCAACAATAAAAACCAATGCACGCATGTCGTAAAATCATGTTCATACTGTGGTGTGAGTGAATATAGCTCAAGAACAATCCACCAATCATCAATGCATTGATCCATGAAGTTTAAACATGTCAAGGATGTCAAACAAGCAAGAAAATGCAAGAAAATATCATTATGCAGCAGTGTTAATCGGTTAACCATATATGTTAACCGGTTAACAGCTCAAAAATCAGCGAAAAACAGCAAAAATGCACTGGTTAACTGATTAACCAGTTTGCACTGCAATTGGTTAATCGGTTAACCCTGTTACAGCAGCAAAAATTACTTAAAAAAATCACTTCCAGCAGCAAAAATCACTTCTCATAATCACTTTTTAAGCACCAAACATCCAAATGATCATGTACACAATTAGGCACGAAATTACATTGAATTATAGTCAACAAACATCAATTGGATTCAATTAACAACCACATCAAGAATCATATTCAAGCACATGAATCTAAATCGAAAATCCACAAAGATCTACATCGAATAAGTTGCGAATAAGCTAAAAACAGTGTAGATTTAGAGAAAACCAACCTACAAAGCGGAGACTTGCTTTGGTAATTGTTGCAAAGTAATCTTGGTGCAGAAAATGAAAGAAAACCAGAGAATCTTCAATCAATAGCCGAAATGCGTCGAAACCGAACGAAATCGCGAAAATCCACCAAAATCCAACTTACACCAAAATAAATGGTGAGAAACCTTTGGATTGAAGAAGAATAAACTGAAATTCCAGAGAATCCAACCAATGCAAACCAAGAGATGAAGCTTAGCTCAAGAATTAATCACTTTTCAATGTAAAAGTGATTATTCTTCAAGAAATAAGAGCTTTTGTGTGTGGTTTTGGAAGAGAGAAGTAGAAGTTGTAGCAAAGTGAAGAGAGGAAATGAGAGTGAAATGTGAGAAATTTGAGAAATGGTTCCAGGTCCCTTTGAAAATGAGTGAATCATCTCTTAAATAGATTTTAGGTTTGGAGTATAAGTGGCTTGGGGTGAGGTTTAGAATAAGGTTTGGAATGAGGTTTGGGTTTGGAGCTAGGGTCGGAGTTAGTTAGACTCAACTCACCGAGTCAAGTTGGTTAACTCGGTTAGTTAGGATCAACTCAGTTACTTGGAAAACAAGGAACCTCAACTAGTGCATGAATGTATGACTTGGGCTGCAAGCAAGGACTTGTGACTTGTGAACTTTCAGCATGAAACCACCATGTTCGAGCCCTCGTATGACCTTCATAACTTGTTCAAATGAAAAAATGTCCAACATCAAAGTTGAAGAGGACATGGAGATGAACAACTTTGATGTTCAACAATTTTTCATTTGAAGCCTTCTTGATGGAGAAAATTGGCTTGACATTTGGCACGCCAACTGTTCGATGAAATTATGGCCTATGGGCCTGCGCTTGCCTTGCCACGACTTGGTTTTTGCCTTGATTTTACCAAACTTTGATTGATCATAACTCTCTCAATTTTGGTCCGATGGAAGAGTTCTTTATATGGATTTGAAGCTTGAAACAAGATATTTTGTTGTGGCCTAGTGGATTTTTGATTTGATGCTTTAAAATTGAGAAAGCCTGACTCAAAGAGAGGTGCTAGAATGGCCAAAACTTACTATTTTTGGAAACTCCAAAGCTTCTATTTTTGGCAGTTTTGTGATTTATTGATTTTTTCATTATTCCTCCATCATTTCTTGATCAAATTTTGTCCATTGAACATATATAACATGAATTCCATGAATTTGACCTTAAAAAGTCAGGAGTTGACTTTTTTCACTGCACTGTTGACTTTTTCCCCAATTTCTTGATTATCAAGCAACTGATCAATTGAAACCCTTGTGAAACCAATTGATGTGCAATTTTCCATCCATATACACTTAAGAACATGAGGAATACCATGAAATCAAGTTTTACCCAAAAAATCAAAGATAACCTGATTTTAGGTCAAACCCTAATTTTGACACCCTCTGGTTAGGAGGAAATAACACATCCTCCGAATCCAAATTCCTCTGAACATGATGTGTATCTTCTCAAACAATGATGAGATATGCCATTTGGAGATGATAAAAACTCAAAGAGCTTGCCCATTTGGGGGTCAGATCCCAATTTTTGATTGCCTTGTGTAGGAGACCATGCACTGCCCAATCTTCTTGATGAATTCCCAACTTTCAATGCCCTGTGGGATCAATTGAGATGATATATGACATAAGAAACCCTTGAGGCTTGTGAGAGACTCTTGGCTCTTATTCTTTAGCTTTGGATGATCAACACCTTGGAGAAACACTGATCACATGCCCTTATGCAAGATGCAATGCTAAATGCTTGATGTTTTGTTTTTCTATGCTTGAATGCAATGCAATGAAATGAAAGCTCATGCTAAATGATATGAAGAAAATGAGAGGGAAAATTTTGGGGTATGACAATGCTATGCGAAAGACCTAGTGGAGATGCATATGTATGTGAAGCAAAAGCCACATATTGATGGTATAAATAAGAGGGCAAATTTTGAGGTGTTACAGCTGCCCCTATTCAATCAACTGTGGACCTGAAGGGATGAGAGTAGCGGCTTTCAGACATTCGAGGTAAATTGGGATTGAATGCCAAAAGAAACCGAAAATTTGCACTCTGGGGGATGAACCAGGGTAGAAGATACGATGAGTATGGAAGACTCTACTGGGGATAACAAGGAATACGTGAGATTGGAAAATATGATATGGAGAAGACACGACACAGACCGGTGCCTAAGGTCACGGGGTAGGATGAGCATCGGAAGATGACGCTCACTAGTATAAAAAGGGGAAGATGATACAGACACGAAACGTGTACTGGATCGACGACACTTTCCGGCATCGAAAGATAATGCTATCCGGCACCAAAGGAAGTACAGACGCAAATACGCGTACTGACTAAACGACACTTATCGGCATCGAAAGATGATGCTATCCGACATCAAAGGAGGAATGAAATGACGACACTTTCCGGCATCGAAAGATGATGCTATCCGGCATCAAAGGAGGTACAGACGCAAATACGCGTACTGACTAAACGACACTTACCGGCATCGAAAGATGATGCTATCCGGCATCAAAGGAGGAATGAAATGATGACACTTTTTGGCATCAAAAGATCATACTAGCCGGTATCAAAGAAGGAATGAAATGACGACACTTTCTGGCATCGAAAGATGATGCTATCCGGCATCAAAGGAGGTACAGACGCAAATATGCGTACTGACTAAATGACACTTACCGGCATCGAAAGATGATGCTATCCGGCATCAAAGGAGGAATGAAATGACGACACTTTTCGGCATCAAAAGATGATACTATCCGGTATCAAAGAAGGAATGAAATGACGACACTTTTCGGCATCGAAAGATGATATTATCCGGTATCAAAGAAGGAATGAAATGATGATACTATCCTGTATCAAAGAAGGAATAAAATGACGACACTTTCCGGCATCGAAAGATGAATTGAGGTGATGACACTTACCGGCATCGAAAGATGATGTTTTTCGGCATCAATAGGAAAAAACTGTGATGACGCACTTACCAGCATCGAAAGATGATGCTTTCTGGCATTAGAAGGAGAAATTGAAATAACGACGCTTGCCGGCATCGAAAGATGAATAAAGATAACGACACTTACCGACATCGAAAGAGGATATTATCTGGTATCAAGAAGAGGAATGAAATGACGACACTTTCCGGCATCGAAAGATGAATGAAGATAACGACACTTACCGGCATCGAAATATGATGCTATCCGGCATCAAAAGGGAGTACAGACGCGGATACGTGTACTGACTAAACGACACTTACCGGCATCGAAAGATGATGCTTTCCGACATCAAGGAAAAACTGAAATAACGACACTTTTCGGCATCGAAAGATGAACAGAGATGACGACACCTACCGACATCGAAATATGATGCTTTCCGGCATCAAGGAAAAATTGAAATAACAACACTTTCCGGCATCGAAAGATGAACTGAGATGACGACACTTACCGACATTGAAATATGATGGTTTCCGACATCAAGGAGAGACTGAAATAACGACACTTTCCGGCATCGAAAGATGAACTGAGATGACGACACTTACCGGCATCGAAAGATGATGCTTTCCGGCATCCAAAGAAGTACAGACGCAGATACGTGTACTGACTAAGCGACACTTACCGGCATCGAAAGATGATGCTTTCCGGCATCAAAAGAAGTTCAGGCATGAATGAGTGTACTGAAGAGACGACATTTACCCGGTATCGAAAGATGATACTTTTCGGTATCCAAAGGAAGGATCTGACACGAATGAGTGTACTGAAGAGACGACACTTACAGGTATCGAAAGATGATACTTTTCGGTATCCAAAGGAAGGATCTGACACGAATGAGTGTACTGAAGAGACGACACTTACCGGTATCGAAAGATGATACTTTCCGATATCAAAAGGAAGGATCTGACACGAATGAGTGTACTGAAGAGACGACACTTACCGGTATCGAAAGATGATACTTTCCGGTATCAAAAGGATTGAGGGTGTACTGGAATCCTAGTCAGACAACTCTGCTAGGGGACAAAGACCAAAAAAAGGAAGATAGACTGATCTACTACCCTAGTGATTGGTTACGGTGCCTGCGGGAGGGCTACAGTTACATCGTTCTGCTGGGGATAAGAGAGGCCTGAATAGACAACTCTGCAGGGGAATACCAGTATGATGAACAAGTTGGTCGCGACTTTGTGTAATGGTCGAATTACTGCTGCAAGTATACAGCTTATCGCGTAGTCTTAAAAAGGTTGTCGAACCCACAGGGGCTAATAATCAACCTAGAGTGATCGATTATTGCGGTGTAAATCGAAGGCTAGATTTGGCCGTAAAAGAAATTTAGTTATTAACGGGATTTGAAAAAACAATAATAAAGACGAGACCGGAGAATGATTTCTGTGCTCTTTGGGACTCCGTAAGATCCAGGTGTAAACAAAGGTCTTGAAGTTGGTCTGAAGGATATACCAGTTTAAAGGCTCGACCTCACGCTCTCGCGGTCTTAACCAAGCCACGCCTAATGACCCCAAGATTTTGCTCTCGCTCGCTCGGTAGTTAAGAGGTGCTTTTTGAAAACTAATATAAACTAAATGAGTCCCTAAAGTGCTCTCGCTGCATTTAGGCTCAATGTCCGATGTCTACTATCTGGCGATTACCTCAAACTCTCGCTCTGTTGGACACGCCTTGGTGTGTTTCTCACTCATGTGACGAAACACTGTTAAACAGCCCCTCACTCTCACGACAAGGTTGTCTAAATTCAGTTTAGACACCAAAACCAGAATTTTAAAACAAAAGCTAAATATCGAAGGTTCTACAGAGTCCAGTCGAAACGACGATCCTCAATCTACGGACTCGAAACAAACTACTCAGACATAATTAAATCTAACTCTAATACATTACCATTTCTGAATTTTAAAACATACATAATGGCTTGTTCTTAATTAAGTTCAGAATTAGGTTTATATGCAAAATCAGAATTATGAAATTAATCAATCAAAGAAAACAAAATGCAGTAAAGTAAATGAATCGTAAATAACCTGAAATGCGAAGTAATTAAAATGGGAAATAGACTTTGTATTAACTAATCGATCCAAGTGTACATCAGCAGCAAAAGAAATGAAAATTACAACGGGTGTATCAATCTCTCGATGTGATCGATTGATACTTTGGCTAATGATGTAAGTGGTTAGGAATTTCGGCAGCGCTTCCGCGGGGTTCTTGGATACCAAATGCATACCTCTGGTACTCTATAAATAGGCAAAATGGGCTCCAAAACAGTTAAGTTCGAATTTTGAAATCTTACTTGCAAACTGCCAGAACTGCATAAAGAAAACTGCTCCCGTGCACAATGGCGGTCGCCTTAGGGAAAACGGCGGTCGCCTTTTCTTTAAGTGTTTGAATTTCCCTCCTTTCTGACATGGTGAACGCCATTCATTTGCACTGAGGGGAATGGCGAACGCCTTTCATCTAGAAGAGGCAGAACCATGCAATTTTCTCCACTTTTCTTTTCTTTGAGCTCATATCTTGGTATTTTCTTCTCTGGAGTTGATATAGGACCTGAAAATGGAAAAGAAACGAAAACATAAGTAAACAATACACGAAATGACAATGACTCGATAAAAAATACGATAAAACATGCACAAATTGAATCGAATTAGACGATACGAAATCGAGTCATCAAACTCCCCCACACTAAGGCTTTTGCTTGTCCTCAAGCAAACTCCTAATGCAATAAAACAGTAAGCATTATGTTTCGACTCTTAGGCACGACAAAAACAATCTAAGCACAAGGTTGCTAGGCTACAGTGAAACGGATAGGTACTGAATAGTGAAAACAACGATACTGTAATGACACAACTCCACAAAAATGGACGAAAACTCCCTTCCTATGCAATACCAATTCAAATCACAAAATTATACCTAGACCTATATCCTTCATCTTATTTCACCTCTTTCCTATATCCTTCATCTTATTTCACCTCTTTTTCATTCGAGCGCAATCACATTAAGCCCGTTATCCTTTGTACTTACATGGTAATCGAACCTATTAGTGTTTATGATCTCTTATTCAACAAGAATTTTTTTCTTTTTCGCATTTGTGCATTCTTTTGCTTATGAATTTCAAGAGTCCGAACCTTTAGGCTAAATGGTCGGGTGAGGACCACCTAACTTAGCGGGAACATGTCCTTCATTCCCATTTTTCTATAAAAAGCATATAAATCACATTTTGAGATCACACATATTTGCATCGGCTCGTCACTTAGTTCGCACTTAAGGATGGTGCTGACTGCTAGAATAAACTAATCAAGAGGTTAAATCTAAGAAACTAGGCATAAGGTCATGGCATAATGTCTATTTAAATCAATATCACATATTTAGGGAATCTAAGGTGTAGGATCGGTACCGTTATTTTCAAAACTTTCCCAAGTCCGCCGACCTAGCCTAAATCAAAGAATGAAACAACCTATACTATACGCGTCATGCCTTTGAGTCTAAACAAAAAAATTTGAAATTTGGGGTCAAATAAGGGGATTGATAGACATAGGGAAAACGTAAAGTAAAAACGACTCAAACATGCATATGACTCAAAAATGAAGAACAAACTAAACTAAAAAGCAAGAAATAAATAAAAGCAATAAACGACTCCTCCCCCACACTTAAATTAGACAATGTCCTCAATGTCTTAATCTAAGGTGAAAGAAGGAGCGATAGAACCTGGATACATCAATGGTAGCGAGCACGCCCTCCACGATGGTGTCTATCCAGCCTGATGGCTGGGTTGTCTTGTGGGACATGCTAGACACAATCTGCAATTCGGCTTACCTCCCTGCGCAGTCCCGCCATCTCCAAAACAACATCTCTCAAATCCGTCTCAGCCCCGGCCATAAACTCGTACTATCTCCTCTCTAACTCATGCATCTGCATATCACGTGCGGCATTTCTCTCTCTCTGCTGCCTGAGCTCTAAAAGAACTTCATCCAATGACGAGCGAATACCTGCAAGATCAGCAAAAGGTGCCGTGTGTGCTTGGGTACTAGACCCAGGAATGTCAGTGGCATGGCTATGAGCACGGGGCTGCTCATGATGTTATCCCATACTCTCACGGTAGTGCCTCTCGGTGCTCTCAGCCTCTACATCACGGGCTCCTAAATCAAACAGCCAATTGGTGCTTCGATGCACGTTAATACACTCAACATTTGGCAAAGAAAAACCTTGAAACTCGTGTGTCCGGACTATAAAGTGATACTTGTTACCGTGCAAACTCTTGATAAGCCGTGCATTACGGCAAAAGTCAATGTCGGCATAGAGACAAGGTATGCTCTCTTCGTTTTCTAAATCAGCGTCTAACTCTAAATAGATGGAAATGGCAGTAATGATACCGATGATACCGCCTATACAGATGGAACCGCCGACTCTGTTTGCTACACTGATAAAGTGGGCAAGAACAAACAGTGTTGGGTTTACAGGGGTCCGGGAAAGTGTACAGTGGACAAAGAACAAATCCTTAGAGTTCACGTTTCCGGGGTTTTCACGGCCGAAGATGGTGGAGGCGAGGGTGCAGTGAAAATAGCGAATAGCAGGGTTGTGGATTGTTGTTGCTTTCAAGCCCTCCCATCTGGTGGCTCTTGTGTTTGTTATTTGGTGCCAAAATTGGAAGGCTCCTTCCTCCCAATCACTATCTAATGGTGCTTGAGTCGCAAGACCCTCACCGGTAAGAAAACCAAAGAACTCAGCTATCTGCTCATGAGTGAACGAATAGTCAACGTTAAACATCCTGAAGTGAATGGTTCCGGTAGTGCGGCTAAGGTCATGGACATATCAGACCGAACTAAGAAACTCATAGGTAAGCCTAACCGAAGAAAAATTAAACATAGAGCAAAAGCGGGTCATACCTAAATTTCGGAGCATCCACGAGACACTATCATAAAGTCCCAAGGTGCGAAGAGTTTCGGGCTCTGGATACCTCGTGGCATAGACTGGCCTTTTGGATACTCGGTGGAAGTTGGAACGCATGGTGGCTCCAAGTTCTCCGTCGGGGAACTCAATGCCCATGTAGTCAACTTCTTGGTTAGCAGCCATGGTTGTTTCTTAGCAATATGGGTGTTGTGGAAAATTTCTGAAGTGGGTAGAGAAATGGGTAGTGGGTATGAGAAAGGTGAATGGTAATGTGTGGTTAAGGGTGCTTAAATAAGGATTTAGTGGAAGAATATGGATAGATGGAGTTAATGTGGGATGGTGAAGGGTTACTAGGTACTTAAGGGGTCTAGGAACATGCAAGAGTGCATTGAATGGGGAATGGAAGAGGCAAGGGCGCGTTTTAAAAAAAAACGCGTGTTCTGCCAATTCGAATGCACGATAAGCGCCGTTAGGCATAAGGCGATTGCCTTTTGCTTTCAGCACATTTTTTGGTTTTTTTTTTTGTTTGTAGAATGCAAGTTGGTATTAAAATTTTTTTTTTTTGGTTTTTCTTGACAAGCCTAGGTTTGCTAAACATTTACGACAAGTAAAGTAAATATTCAAAACACTAAAATAGAAATTTAAAGAGAAACTTGCATTAAACGAAACTGAAATGTACTACAATTACGCGTCAGCATCCCGACGGTACACAGTGGAATGAAAATTACAATTCAAACAATACAATAAGGGGAAACACTATACGTGTAAACAAACTAATCTAAGAAAACAGGAAAAAGAAATGTGCGGCTACGGATCATCCATGGTGCTGTCTAAGAGAGTAGACAATTTGGAACATATGGTCCAACTCTTCGTGAACAACATCCATTAGGCCTATGAAGTCGACTCGGAGAGAGGAAATCTCGTTTCGGAAGGAATCTACTTCAGCCTGGAGAGCATTAATAGCAGCGGCAACATTCAGAGGCGGCATATCAGGATCGACCTCGGAACCTTGAGTGGCCTCAGCGGACATGATGGTATCTCTATTTTCATAAGCCTGAGGAGAGTCGGGTGGAGTCAGAAGCTCGTTGACGACCTCCAAATCATAAAGCCAATTGTCTTTGTTGTGCACACTAGTCTTAGCATGGTTAGGCAAAGTGAAGGCATGGACCACATCATTATTGATAAGTAGCTCGAATTCTACCGGACCAAGGTTAGCAATAATGCCTCTGTTGAAACAGAAGCTAATGTCCATCGGGCGGAAACCACTGAATGTAAAGGATCGGTTCAGATGGTACCTCATCCCAATTGCATTAGCAATCATGGTCACAGCCCACCTATTAAAATTGGTTCGAAGGAATCACGGGCAATATGACTGAGATTAGCAAGTAGGTACGGGGCTGCATTGACCGGCTTTCCCTGGGATGCGCAGAGCATGATATATAGATCATCCCTTGACACAGACGTTACATTCTCTTCTTTGCCAAAGAAGGTGTGAGCCAGGACCTTATGGAAATATCTCCATCCAGGGTTGTGAATACTTTCGGAGAACATAGCATTAGGGTCGGCATTACCGCTTCCTGTTATGGTACCCCAGAAATGTTCAAGATCATAGCTAGTGAAGGCATCAACAGGGGTTTTGGTCACAGCATCAGGTTCATTAGGAAAACCCAATAATTCAGCGAATTCATGGTGGGTGAATCTGTACTTGTTTCCAAATAACCTGAAGGTGGCCAATCCACGGCCAAATCCGAAACCACAGGTGGCAACATAATAGAAGGGGCTTAGGAACTCCAAGTTCAAGCTACGGTAAGTGCTAAATCTCTTCTCTAAAGCAAAGTGAGACCATCCTATCTGGCTCAGAAGGAAAACAACACTGTCTCGGATGCTAAGGGTTTGCATGGCCGAGTCGTCAGGATAGATGGACAGACCAAAATCTCTCTGAGACAAAGCCTCAAATCGACGCCTCTAGACATCGTTCCTGAAAACAATGGCACGGGTTTCAAATGTCTGCATGGTTGTTGGTCAAAGGTTTCCTAGAGAAGGGTATCCTGAAAAATTGAAAAACATTACAATATTAGGGGAAAAATACTATTAGCTACGCGTTAGTAAGATAAAAATAGTAATAATAATTGTAATAATTATAATGATAGCAGAAATAATGAGATGCAACAAATAGTGATGCATATTGCGTAGACTTTATACTAAACATGCATGCAATGTCCTAAAACTAACAAAGTAAAATAGAGGGTAAAATAAAAATAAAAGATAAAAACTAAAGATCGTGGTTTAGCTCCCACAGAGCGCTTTGTTTAATGTCGGAAGCTCGACATTAGAATTGGATAGGGCATCATTTATTGGGAAGAGCGTGAAGCTCTTCCAACTTGTAATAATTGATGAATTCCTTGTTTTCTACTAAGTGGTAGTGTTTGAGTCTCTGGTCGTTCACAAAGAACGTCTCATTCGACTTTCCTCTAATTTCAACTGCTCCACTTGGTAGGACTTTTGTAACTTCGAATGGACCAGACCATCTAGAGCGTAATTTTCCGGGAAAGAGTTTAAGCCTAGAGTTAAAGAGAAGAACTATATCTCCTTCGTTAAACTCCTTCTTTGTTATCCTTTTATCATGCCACTTCTTGGTTCTTTCTTTGTATATTCGGGCATTTTCATAGGCATCTAGTCTTAGTTCTTCTAATTCATGGATATCGAGAATTCTTTTCTCGCCTGCTGCCTTGTAATTCATATTCAAGGTTTTAATGGCCCAATAAGCTTTATGCTCAAGTTCCACAGGCAGATGGCATGACTTTCCATAAACTAGTTTATACAGTGTGGTTCCTATGGGGTTTTGTAGGCTGTTCTGTAAGCCCACAGAGCTTCATGAAGTTTAATAAACCAATCCTTCCTAGAGGTTGCAACGGTTTTTTCCAAAATTTGCTTAATCTCCCTATTCGACACTTCTACTTGTCCACTAGTTTGAGGGTGATATGGTGTTGCTACTCGGTGTCGTACTCCGTATTTAAGTAATAGCCTTCCGAAAACATTCGAAATGAAATGGGATCCGCCATCACTAATAACAATTCTTGGTACACCAAACCTGGGAAAGATTATGTTCTTGAAAAGTTTTACCACCACTCGTGCATCATTTGTAGGTGAAGCTACTGCCTCAATCCATTTTGATACGTAATCTACTGCGACGAGTATGTATTTGTTTCCAAAAGAAGATGGAAAAGGTCCCATGAAATCAATGCCCCATACATCAAAGACTTCGACTTCCAAAATTCCCCTTTGAGGCATCTCATCGCGTCTAGAAACATTTCCAGTGCTTTGGCACCGGTCACAGCTCATAATGGCAATGTGAATGTCCTTCCAAAGGTTTGGCCAAAAGAGGCCAGATTGTAATATCTTTGCGCATGTTTTTGATGTACTGTCATGTCCTCCGTACGGTGCAGCATGGCATTGGGATATGACATCCTCTATTTCTGATTCAGGGACACATCGACGAAATATTCCATCGGCGCCTCTCTTGAATAATAGGGGTTCATCCCAGTAATATTGTTTAAGATCATGGAAAATTTTCTTTTTCTGTTGGTATGTTAGATCTGGTGGAAGCACTTTGGCTGCTAGGTAGTTGACAAAGTCAGCATACCATGGCAATGTGGTTTTTGTATAGATTGCTTCTACTACTTCATTTGTCTCTACATTGTTAAATAACAAGGAACATTCTACAGTTTTGTTTTCTCTTTCCAACTGGGCTACTAGTCTGTCGTAAGGAAAATCATCGTTTATAGGCACTCCTTCGGGCTTTAGATCCTCAATCCTAGAGAGATGATCTGCTACCACGTTCTCTGTACCTTTCTTATCCTTTATTTCCAAATCGAATTCTTGCAAGAGCAAAATCCATCTCAAGAGTCTTGGTTTGGCATCCTTTTTAGCTAACAGGTACCTAATAGCGGCATGATCGGTATAGATAATAATTTTTTCTCCTACCAAATAGGAATGAAATTTGTCTAAGACGAACACAACAGCTAGGAGTTCTTTTTCTGTGGTCACATAGTTCATCTACGCGTTGTCTAAGGTTCTACTTGCATAGTAAATAGCATGAAGCCTTTTATCCTTTCTTTGTCCTAAGACAGCGCCTACAGCATAATCGCTAGCGTCGCACATTATTTCAAATGGTAAACTCCAATCAAGTGGTTGCATAATTGGTGCGGTAATAAGAGCATTTTTCAGATGCTCAAATGCTTTCAAGCATTCTT
The DNA here is from genome assembly GCA_022829125.1 of Lathyrus tuberosus. NCBI lineage: Eukaryota > Viridiplantae > Streptophyta > Magnoliopsida > Fabales > Fabaceae > Lathyrus > Lathyrus tuberosus. Next base: position 1,222,666 of record JALAZF010000441.1, read on the forward strand.
CATCGAATATAAATTCAGCTTCTTTCATTAGTAGTCCAGTCAATGGTTTTGTAATCTTAGAGAAGTCTTTAATGAATTGTCGGTAAAAACCGGCATGACCTAAAAAGCTTCGTACTTCTCTAACTGTTTTGGGTGGTTGAAGGTTTTCTATGACTTCTACTTTTGCTTTGTCTACTTCAATACCTCTATCGGATACTACATGTCCAATAACTATACCTTGTCGCACCATGAAATGGCACTTCTCCCAATTTAGCACAAGGTTCACTTTGACGCATCGTTCGAGCACCAACTCAAGGTTTGACAGACAGTGTTCGAAACTTCCCCCACATACTGAGAAATCGTCCATAAAGACTTCCATTATGTCGTCTATGAAATCTGCAAAGATCGACATCATGCATCTCTGAAATGTTGCGGGAGCATTACACAGTCTAAACGGCATTTGACGATATGAAAATGTACCATAGGGGCAGGTGAATGTTGTCTTCTCTTGGTCATCAGGGTGAATAGGTATTTGAAAAAATCCTGAGTATCCGTCTAAGTAACAAAAATATGAATGTTGGGAAAATGGTCTTTTCTAGTAGCCTTATTCAACTTTCTATAGTCTATGCACATCCTCCACCCAGTTTGAGTTCGTTTGGCTACGGACTCGCCTTTTTCGTTAGTTACAACTGTAACACCACCCTTCTTTGGTACGACATGCACTGGGCTGACCCATTTGCTGTCAGATATTGGATATATGATTCCTGCTTCCAATAGTTTTTGCACTTCTCTCTTCACTACATCGCTTAGGACAGGGTTCAACCGTCTTTGATGCTCTCTGGACGTCTTACAGTCTTCCTCCATCATGATGCGATGCATACATATAGAGGGACTTATCCCTTTTAAATCGGGGATGTTATATCCAAGAGTTGTGGGATACTTCCTTAAGACTTCCAATAATTTCTCGGTTTCTATTTTTCCAAAGTCGGCATTAACTATTACTGGCTTTTCAAGTTCAGTATCTAGGAATTCATATCTTAGATCTTTGGGTAATGTTTTGAGTTCTACAGATGGTTTCTTTGGGCAAGGCATTGGATCGGGTGTGAGTGCTAGGCATTCTCTTAGACTGTCATCTTCATATGGCTCATGCCAATTATCGTCTTCGAATATTGGAGGGGCTGGAATCTTTAGTACTTTCGTGTACCTTGTCGGTTCCTTCTCCATCTCTCTGACGCATTCGTCGATAACATCTAGAAAACAACATGAATCGTCTAAAGCAGGGGCTTTTAGGAATTGGGCTAAAATAAATTTGACTTTTTCTTCCCCTACTTCGAAAGTTAACTTTCCTTTATTCACATCTATTATAGCTCTAGCTGTTGCTAGGAACGGTCTACCTAAGATAATTGGTATATTAGAATCTTCCTTAATGTCCGTTATCACGAAATCTGTTGGAATATAAAACTGACCCATGCGAACTGACACGTTTTCTAGCATACCTACTGGATATTTCACAGAGCGGTCTGCTAGTTGTAGCGACATCTTCGTTGGCCTCAAGTCTCCTAATTCAAGTTTCTTACATGTGGATAGGGGCATTAGGCTAACATTGGCTCCTAAATCACATAACGCTTTGTCTGTGACAATTTTTCCGATTACACAAGGTATGGAAAAGCTACCTGGATCTTTTAGTTTAAGAGGCATGTTATTTTGAAGTATGGAACTACACTCGGCAGTGAGCATAACGGTTTCGTTATCTTCTAACTTTTTCTTGTTTGACAGGATCTCTTTAAGGAACTTGGCATATGAGGGCATTTGTGTAATAGCTTCTGTGAAAGGTATCGTTATATTCAGTTGCTTTAGAAGCTCTACGAATTTCTTAAACTGTCCTTCATTTTTGGATTTAGCCAGTCTTTGGGGATAAGGCACATGTGGTTTATATGGTGGCGGAGGCACATAAGGTGTTTCTTCCTCTGCGGCCTTTCCGTTTTCATCTTCCTTCTCCGTGTTAGGTTCTTTTATTTTCTCAGTTCCCTTTGGTGAATTTTGGTGCATGGCTGAATTTTGGAATCTCGGGTCAACAGGTCCATCGTACTCTGTTCTGCTTCGCAAAGTTATAGCGTTAGCATGACCTTTTGGGTTTGGTTGTGGTTGGCCAGGAAATGTTCCAGCGGGGGCTGCGTTAATTGATTGTTGTTCGGCTACCTGAGAAATTTGAGTTTCTAACATCTTGTTATGGGTAGCCATAGCATCAAGCTTGCTTGACAATTGTTTCATCAATTCACTCGTGTGAGCGTTTTGATTTACGAATCCTTGTTTTGCTGAGCTTGAGCGTTCATAAAGTTTTCCATCATGATTTCTAGATTTGATTTTTTTGGTAGAGGTGGAGCGGGTTACGCTCCTTTCTGAAATCCGGGTGGAATAGCAGGTGCTGGGTTAGGTGGATTCAAAGCATTGTTATTCTTATATGAAAAATTCGGGTGATTTCTCCATCCAGGATTGTAAGTGTTTGAATACGGGTTCCCTTGAGCGTAGTTCACTTGGTCAGTAGGAGTACTTGCCAACACTTGACATTCAGCGTTTGTATGCCCAAGATTTCCGTATATTTCACAATTTGGTGTAAGTGCAGCTATGGTAGCTGCTGGAGGTGCTATTGCTAAACTTTCGATCTTTTAAGCAAGTGCGTCCACTTTAGCATTGACTCAGTTTATACCGTTAACTTCGTGCATTCCTCCTTTCGGAGCTGGTTTCTCTATACCAGCGCGTTCACCTCCCCATTGGAAATGGTTTTGAGCCATAGTCTCTATGAGTTCATAGGCTTCTGCATACGGTTTATCCATTAGAGCACCGCCTGCGGCAGCGCATAGATTCATTTTGGTATTGTACAGTAACCCGTCGTAAAAGGTATGTATTATCATCCATTATTCAAGTCCATGGTGTGGGCATAACCTCAACATGTCCTTGTATCTCTCCCAAGCATCGAATAAAGATCCGTTGTCCTTTTGCTTGAATCCGTTAATTTGGTCTCTCAGCATAGCGGTCTTGCTTGGTGGGAAATATCTGGCTAAGAAGACTTTATTCAACTCATCCCATGTCATCACTGAGTGAGATGGTAGAGACTGGAGCCAAGCCCTTGCTCTATCTCTCAATGAGAACGAAAAAAGTCTCAGTCGCATTGCTTCTTGACTAACCCCATTGGCCTTCACGGTGTCTGCATATTGCACGAATATTGATAAATGAAGGTTTGGGTCATCTGTAGCATTACCTGAGAATTAGTTTTGTTAAACTGCGGATATTACCGAAGGTTTCAGCTCGAAATCATTACGGTTAATGGATGGGGCAGCAATGCTATTATGTGGTTCATCCTGCGACGGAATAACAAAGTACTTTAGAGGACGGTTTTGTGGGCCTTCTGCCATGTTTTGCCCTGGCTCTGATTCGGCTTCCGAATCTGAGTAGGGAATAAGAGGATCTGGGATATTATATCTAAGAAGGAATTCGTTAATTCGGCGTCTCAGAAGTATGTAACGTTCGATTTCGTTGACTAGTTGCTCCAACTCTTCGCCTTGTGAGTGAGTGTTTGGCATACAATTGACGAATCGAAAAGGAAAAGAAATAAAAAGTTGCCTTAGTCTATACTATGCAACGAAAGTATCACAATAATGATTAAATTGGTCCCCGGCAACGGTGCCAAAAACTTGGTCGCGACTTTGTGTAATGGTCGGATTACTGCTGCAAGTATACAGCTTATCGCGTAGTCTTAAAAAGGTTGTCGAACCCACAGGGACTAATAATTAACCTAGAGTGATCGATTATTGCGGTGTAAATCTAAGGCTAGATTTAGCGGTAAAATAAATTTAGTTATTAACGGGATTTGAAAAAACAATAATAAAGATGAGACCGGAGAATGATATCCGTGCTCTTTGGGACTCCGTAAGATCCAGGTGTAAACAAAGGTCTTGAAGTTGGTCTGGAGGATATACCAGTTTAAAGGCTCCACCTCACGCTCTCGCGGTCTTAACCAAGCCACGCCTAATGACCCCAAGATTTTGCTCTCGCTCGCTCGGTAGTTAAGAGGTGCTTTTTGAAAACTAATATAAACTAAATGAGTCCTAAAGCGCTCTCGCTGCATTTAGGCTCAATGTCCGATGTCTACTATCCGGTGATTACCTCAAACTCTCGCTCTGTTGGACACGCCTTGGTGTGTTTCTCACTCTCGTGATGAAACACTGTTAAACAGCCCCTCGCTCTCACGACAAGGTTGTCTAAATTCAGTTTAGACACCAAAATCAGAATTTTAAAATAAAAGCTAAACACCGAAGGTTCTACAGAGTCCCTTCGGAACGACGGTCCTCAATCTACGGACTCGAAACAAACTACTCGGACATAATTAAATCTAACTCTAATACATTACCATTTCTGAATTTTAAAACATACATAATGGCTTGTTCTTAATTAAGTTAGAATTAGGTTTATATGCGAAATCATAATTATGCAATTAATCAATCAAAGAAAACAAAATGCAGTAAAGTAAATGAATCGTAAATAACCTGAAGTGCGAAGTAATTAAAACGGGAAATAGACTTTGTATTAACTAATCGATCCAAGTGTACATCAGCAACAAAAGAAATGAAAATTACAACGGGTGTATCAATCTTTCGATGTGATCGATTGATACTTTGGCTAATGATGTAAGTGGTTAGGAATTTCAGAAGCGCTTCCGCGGGGTTCTTGGATACCAAATGCAGACCTCTGGTACTCTATAAATAGGCAAAATGGGCTCCAAAATAGTTAAGTTCGAATTTTGAAATCTCACTTGCAAACTACCAGAACTGCATAAAGAAAACTGCTCCCGCGCACAATGGCGGTCGTCTTAGGGCAAACGGCGGTCGCCTTTTCTTTAAGTGTTTGAATTTCCCTCCTTTCTGACACGGCGAGCGCCATTCATTTGCACTGAGGGGAATGGCGAACGCCTTTCATCTAGAAGAGGCAGAACCATGCAATTTTCTCCACTTTTCTTTTCTTTGAGCTCATATCTTGGTCTTTTCTTCTCTGGAGCTGATATAGGACCTGTAAATGGAAAAGAAACGAAAACATAAGCAAACAATACACGAAATAACAATGACTCGATAAAAAGTACGATAAAACATGCACGAATTGAATCGAATTAGACGATACGAAATCGAGTCATCACAAGTTCATTGGCAACTTTGTCGGGGATAAGATAAGACTAGTCCTCCTGGATTAAACCACTTTCTGTTGGGGAACCGTCTGGCAGCAAGAATATCCAAATCTGGCTTATGCTTCAAATGCATATGTTTGAATTTTTCTATGGCGTAATGCTCCATGCAAAATGGAAATGCTACGCGTTTTAAGGATGCAATGATTACTACATGCAAGATGCAAAGGGAATCCTCTGCAAAATAAATGCCGAGGATATGAAGGCAACTCCACTGGGGATGACAAACTAAATTATCCTCAGGGTCACAAACCGTGCTGAGGAAGACAAATTAAGCAGCCTTCCCAATCCAAACCTCTGCGGAAGATGAAACCTGAAGAGAATTTCCACTCCGTTGGGGATTAAGAATGACAACTGATAATGATGGAACCCAAAGATCTGATACGGAAAAGGCGCCAATAACCATTGGACTTGGAATCTACCAGGGATGTCAAACATCATTGATCAACCATTGAGAGGATAAACACCAAACTCTGCTTGGGGTGAGCAGTGAATAATACCAAACCTGCCGGGGAATATCATTGCCTTTGACCTGCTGCTGGGGAAATGTCCCTTCATATGCTGGGGGTGATAGCATACCCTTGCTGACGAAATTACGCTTCTTGTCCTGATGAGGAAAGGAGGCACCAAGACTCTGTGGGGAAAACAGATCTCTACGAAGGAGAGATACCAAACAAGTCTCCTGCTGGAGTTACAATGTCACTTTGTCTGATGTGGTTGACTTCTGAGCACTCACTAGGGAGTAATAAACCAATCTAACTGGGGAAGGCAATTTTCCACACTCTTGCTAGGGAGAGAGAGGTTCTCGATGCTCAGCTGAGGATTCTAGCTCTTTTATATTAGAGAGAAAGACTTTACTGAGGTCGAGAGGTCAAACGAGCCTCTTGCTGGGGATGCGCATCTGCTTGGGGAGTAAGAACAAACCATCTCTACCCTGTCTGGGGACTTGAACTCTTGCTGGAGAAAGGAAAATCGAACTCCGGTTGGGGGAACCAAACCTTGGGACTCTCGCTAGGGAGAATACTTTGCCGAGGACCATACCATCTTGGCTATTTCTGTCGGGGACGACTAGCAATTCTAATACCTCACTGGGGAACGATACCCTCTGGCGCCCTGCCGAGAAAGAGAAACCCCATGCTGGGAACTACTTTGGCGCTTCACGCTTCTGCTGATCAACTGTATGCCAAATATCACAAGAGAACTCCCAACTTGTCTCAAACCACATGGTCTATTGGGTGAAATCGTCTCAAGAGGATTTTACAAAAAACCCGGCATTCACAATGCCCCAAGGTATTCAAACTCTCGAAGAGATTTATGGATCTCGAAGTAACTACCCCAGACTGCATAGTTTATGAAAGAATTTGCCTCGAGATGATTCGTAGTGATTTGAAATACTCTGCCCCAATATACTGAATCTTGAAGAGGTGCTTTTGATTAACCGTCTTTTAGAGGAAGATAACTTCTCGTGCTCTTGAGGTGGCCTGCCTCGATACGAGCCTTGAAGTGATTTTGCCCCTGACTGATTGATCTTCGAGAGATTTGTTGAATCTCGACACGATTGCCCCAGATTGGCTCAACCTTTTGCTCAACGGAGTCTTGAAATAATTTTGCCCCTGATTGGCTGATCTGTGAAGGGGTGCCTCTGACTAACTGACCTTCGAGAGATTTGCCTAATCTCGACGTGATTTCCCCTGTTTAGCTTAACTTTAGAGAGATTCCTTGACGTGGCTGCTCCAGATTAGCTGAATCTTGGAATGGCTTGCCTATTTGGCGTGATCATTTAATGACTTGCCCCTGCTCAACAGAGTCTTCTGGCGTTTGTATCTTATCTTGATCAATCTCTCCATTGCAGAAACTCTCCTGATATCAAGTGCTTACTCGCAAGTAAAACAATTCGTTTTGAAAATGACAATTTTAATGCAATGCATATGACAGTTTTGACATCCAAGTCTGTTCACTGGAAAAATGTGGTGACATATAGCGAACGAATCACTTATTAAAATGTCACATCGATACCAACATGAATGGTAAGAAAAACCTTTTAGGAGTCAGAACTGACGCGATTTTAACCGAAGTATGCTTTCGAAACAACCCTGCTTCAATTAGGTCTTTTGAAGGTTGTAACGTGGCCTGGTTCGCGGTTTGAGATAGAAAGGATATGAGGCTCAAAGTTTTGTTTGTACCCACCCATTCTCCTTGATGTTCTCCAAACCTACATTCAGCTAACTCGACACAAGCGCTCATCTTTCAAAAAGGTCAATGAATGCTAGGAGGATAGAAAGAACCCACACGGTTTTCGGAGTGACAGTCACCCCTTTTGTCTTTGTTGTCTGTGGTCACACGACTTGTTCTTGCTCAAGGATTTTTCTTTTTGTTCCTCTTATTTTCGCTTTTCATTCTATTTTTTTTTATTTCCCTAATTTTTTCCTGGACTGATTCTTTTTTAATCTTTCGATTTGAAGTCCAGCGGGATGCCCTAACTTTTTCCTAAGTCACTTGTTTTCAAGTTTCGACTTAGCGGGCTTTCTTTTTTCTTTTTTTTTCGATGATTCTTTTTTTCAGAACAATTCGTGTGACACGGGTTTGTCTGACTTGTTTGAAAGGGTTGTGATTGCCTCACTCTTCGGTTGGTGAGGGATAACCGTAGGTGTAATTGATCCTCGAACGAGACACTCCTTTTGAAATTTGAACGCACGGTTAAGTTAACTGACACCTACCCTGCCCCGGGTTAAGATTGAGGGTTTTTCATTTTCAGAAAGAAACCCCTACTTCTAGGCTCAACGGGGTTGACAAGGGATTATCTTCCTTATATCTCCGGTGTTTAGAGATTTGAAACAATGCCTGTACATCATCAATAGGGTTCTTGTTCAAAAGTATACAATCGGTAGTTTTGCGTCTTTCATTTCGTCATCCTCCCTCGGATCCTGCTTAAACAAGCATATGATATCGATAAAAAAAGTATGAGTGAACATGAATGGATTAAATCAAAACATGCATATTCATTTCATTATCATTATCAGTTAAAAACAGACAAGTTTTACAAATGAGTTTGCACTTTAACAGAAAAGAAACTACAAATGCAAAGAAATGACATGATATAATGATTTCCAGCTTCGTGGAACTGGGCTTTCCAAGCTTGATTTGCAACTGAGCTGGCCATCTTCAGAATTGCTCGTCGAAGTCAGTCTGATAATCATTTGCACCACTGCTCTCAGTGACTTCTTCCATAACCTGGACTGATGAACCCACACGACTGGTAGAAGAAGAATTGTTGATCTGAATACCCTGAGGCGTGAATGAGAACATATTAGAGTCAAGAAGTGTCTGAACCTTACTCTTGAGTACCTTACAGTCTTCAGTTGAATGCCCATGTGCCCCAGCATGGTAATCACAACGGGCATTGACATCACAACCTGGTGGGTATGGAAGAGGTACTGGATTCATTTCCTTCGGCACTATTAATCCACCTTCGATCAAGTCTGGCAACATCTGACTGTACGACATTGGCAACTGAGTGAAATGCCTCTATGGCTTCCTTGGGCTTTGTCGGACAAAAGGATGTTCTTGCACAACTTGATTCTCAACAGGGACTCGCACAGGCTGAGCTTGAGCAACATTATTCATTGGAGGTGGAATGACATTCCCAGTTCTATGAATATTGGCCTCTCCCCTTGTCATGGCGGCCATAGCTTCCATAAGCTGATCCAACTGAGTTTTCATCAATTCGACATCGGCCCTAGTCACAAACTGATTATGCTCTTCAGAGTTCATGATTCTTCCAAAGGCTGATTCAAGTCCAATACGAAAGTCTGGAAATCAACTGCAGTTCAGACAAATGATGGATGAGCTCACGGTTCTGGCCTGGAGGAGGATATGCAAAATGATGCAAGATGCAAATGCAATGCAAAGTTATGAATGCAATAAGACATGGGATCAAAGCATTCATATATTCTGAATGATCAATGTGCTGTGCTGATGCCTGAATAAGCTCACAGGTCTGCTCTGAAGAAAATACCGGAATACCAGAATATCCGAATAATCAGAATACCAGAAAACCAGGATGTCAGAATACCGGAATAATCACAATATCGGCATAATCAGAATACCAGAATACCAGGCTGATAAGTCCATATTGATAAGAAAACCAGAATACCGGGTATGTTGAAGGTTATGGTTACCTGCAAACCTATAAACACCCTCCCATTCTCACATGTGGGTACTAAAACCAAGGTTACTCAGTTTCAGATTCTCGATTTGAGAAGCAATAGTATATTCATCCCTCGGGGTACAATACTATCGCCAAACAAAGAGGTCGTCCACTGATTCCCCCAAAAAAATAAGGTCATCCTATAGCAAGTTCCCAGTTTCGGGTCCTCGGCAAGATACGTAATGGGTTTGCCATTTCAGGTCTACCATTATCGCTCCCTGAAGGAGTGCCTACACTGAGTCCTTGGGAAATGGTCACCAGGTATCGACAATCGTCTTCAGACCACTTAGCCACCACATACGCATATAATGACCAAGCATCCTTGGAAAGATCTCATCTGGTTTGTGAGCTCAGGTTAGCAACACGTGTCACACGCCATGCGTACCAATAGGAGTCCATGCTAAAGTCTAAGTGCACTCGAGCTGGGTACTGGGCTCATCTCTCAGAGCACCCTGCCCACCAAACAGGAAACAATAGTCCAGCACAGTATAGAATATATGGCAATAGTAAATGTAAAGTAAGTAAATGCAATGAAAGCGATAAACATGCAACAATGCCATAAATAAAGCGAGTAAAGTAAACAGATAAACACCCTAAAATCGAAAACAAACACGCGCTAGGATTGACTCGCTTTGGGATGGGAAAGTCCCCAGCAGAGTCGCCAGCTGTTGCATCTGCGAAAATCAACCGGCGGAAAAGTACAGAAGAGTCGCCACCGAACGTTATTTATCCCAACGCAGGGAAAGGAAACGATCGAAGAAAACCTCAACAAAGGGAAAGGAATGGTCGTCGCAACCATAGTTTGGGTTCGGGAGTCGGTTACGCGAGAGGAAGGTATTAGCACCCCCTCGCGTCCATCGTACTCGATGGGATCCACGCTTGTTGTTATCGATTAAAGGGTGTAGGTTATCTGAAGCTCAACTACTAAAAGGAACGGAAAAGAACGGGAAATGGAGAAACGGGGGGAAAAAGAAAAGAAGTAACTCGATAGGACATCGCCGTCCTAGTCCTACGTATTCCCTCGGGAGCGGGAAAGTCAGAGTCAACGTAGTTCGGACTACGGTTTTGTGGGGGAAGGTTGCTCGCCAAGACGTCGCGTCTCGTGCCTACATATCCTCAATCTAACCAGAGAGAGGAAGTCAGAGCAGTCGTAGTTCGACCTGACAAGGGTCGGTTGTTTTATTTTTTAATGTCTCGATCGCACGCGGGCGAGAGAAAGGTTTGATCGATAAGGTTGTGCTCGCAGAGATCTCACATAATCTCCTGCCTACGTATCTCCGTTAACCAATGAAGAATCAGAGCGACGTAGTTCCCCTCACTAGGGATGACTTTGCTTTGTTTGTGTTTTTTAGTAGAATATTCCAATGTTCGCGTTTCAGCAGTTTAGGTGTTGCCGCTCATTATGGAGTCTTACACGTTTACCTGTTTGCGGTAGAACGGAAATGACGCATCCTTTACGAATAGAGTGAGGGCGATGAGAAGAGAATCCCGAAGGAAGGAGGTTGTTTGTTTTTATTTTTTATGAGAAAGTGTTTTGATTATTTTGTTTGCGATATGCAAAGTGTTAAAGTCTATGACATAGTGAACACTTTGCGTAACGAGTCACACGCCTCGCGCGGCAAAGCATGCTATGTACTTAAGGCTCGTGCACACTAAGCACATCTTTATTCATTAAGTGTTTTAGCTTTTCTTTTGAGAGAGAGAAGATATTACTCAAAGTTTGAAAGAAATGGAAGTTAGTTGTTAGTGTGCTCGCCAAGATATCGCATCTCGTGCCTACGTATCCAAAATCTGAAAAGAAAGAGGAATCAGAGCATCCGTAGTTCACGCTACTACGAAAACAGAATCTCGATCACCCTAAGGCGAGAGAAAAGGACATACCGAAGGTCCAAGGGAAACTCGTCCCTACAAGTTAGCATGCATCAATGGTCTTAAAGTGGTGGATGAGAAAGGAAATTCTATCCTAATGTTGTCATGCAAAGGTTAGTCTTATGTTATGTTTTCTAACCTATCTAACTTGGACAAGTTAGAATAGGTATCCTAATGAGGAAGCAAAAGCTAAAACAAATAATACGATGATATCACATATCAAAGTAGATCAATAAAAAAGATGTGAATGGGATCACATAAGCGACAACATCGGTCGATGTGAGCTAATGACAATAAGCGGGGGTCGGTTGCGAACCCTACCTTCCACTTGACCGACTCGATAACAAGAGCAGGTGGTGTTCAAAGCTTCAATCATGTAATGAGAGCTAAGAACGACTCAACTAGAATAACGGGGGTCGGTTGGGAACCCTACCTTCCGTCAATTGCCTTTTTGGAGGTCTTACAAAGGGATACGGGAGTGGGATGCCTCTTTGGAGGTCTTAGGCACAATATTAAACAAACACAATCAGAGCCTCTTTGGAGGACTTTAAAACAAATAAACAGCCTTGCCCACCTAAAGTAGGTAAAGTTCGAGGGATATAAAGAGATGAGTTGTCCTACCAAACGGATATAGATCCGTAGCGAAGCAACGCAAGCAAAAACAACGTAAGCACCTGTTAATGTTAATGAACAAACAAGTTAGAAATAAGCATTTACAAAGTAAACAAACTACGCCATTCTTGGAGATTTCCTTGAAGCACTTTGCACAAATCAACAAATGAGTTAGGAATCACAAGGAAAAAGCAACAATGAAACAACCAAAGGAACAAGGCCTTAGTCGGTAAACACCTTTGGTTAAACCCTATCCATGTTAATGGACGAAAATAAATCAAACAATTACAAACTATAGCAAAAGCTAAAGTCTACTTCAAAGTCAATTGTAAACTACAAAAGAAAGCCATTATAAGTTAGATGAATTGAATTAAAACATGAAAATGGACCAAGGTCAGAATGTGCACCCTTCATTGATGCATGAGAATACCGTTAAACTAACATAGAGATAGCACACGAATGCATTCATGATGAGCAAACAAGTTATGCACACTTGAGTTCACTAAGATGCAACATTTCAAATGCATTTATGCACAAAACAAATGAGTATGGATGTAGGCAATTAATAAAGCTCAAATTAAGAAATGAAATCAATTTATGAACACCTAAAACATCCTACAATTATCAAGAGGTTTCAAGTTATCACATGTCTCAAGCACTCAAGCAAAACTACCACAAGTTAACTTCGATCAATTCTTAAACTAGTGACTTGCAATACAAGTAAGAAATGAAGTCATGAAGATATAAATACACATGAGGCAAGTTTAGGTCAGTAGAGAAGGCACCCACAAGTTATGTTCAAAGCTCACAATCAATGCACACAAGTGAAATTCAAAGGATTAAGCAAACTAGGCAAGCCAGTGTCAATTCCCTCTTAGGAGCCAAAGCAAACTTGATCATGTAAATAAGAATTGTAGGTCCAATTTAAATGAAAACAAATATTATAGGTCAGTACCTATGCTTCATAGCATCATGCTTACAAGTATCAAAAGGGATTGACAACACGAGGTCTCAAAAGCACAAGTAGAATGTCACAAAGTTGATGCAAAATGATGCTTAAAACATACAAGCTTCCATGCACACTATGAACATACAGAAATGACTTGGAATGGATTATAGGTCCCCTAAATTGTGTCACATTCCAAGCATATAAGATCAATATAAGTTTCCAAGTCATTACATAAATGCCTTCTCATCAAACATCTCACGAATACAACATGGGCACAAGCGTGTTAATCATAATGAAAATGCACGGAAAATGGTTATGAGCATTGGAAAAATGTGTGATTTAAAGCATAGTTGGATGAGGTCAGGGCCTAAACATGTCAAGAAGATGGGCTCAAAATTTGGCTTTTACCATGTTCAAATTAGTGCAAGCAATTCACCTATGATCAATGACTATACATCCACAAAGTACACTTAAAAAAGCTCTAAAAAACTCAAACAAATGTACAAGGTCCTTCAATATATGCACAAACCAAGTATCAAATTAGGTGCAAAAATTCAATTCACAACTAACTAATAAAAATCAATTAGGAAGCATGTAATCGAGAGTATGATCATAGAAACACATTTCAAGGTAAATTCAAGAAAAAATACCAAATCATACCAAAAATGGAATTAAAAATTGAGGAAAATTAATTAACATCTTCAGGTACACACCTGAATTTATTAATAATTTTCCTCAAATATAAACTATTTTTAAAAATAGAATTTCTAGCATGTATCAAAAAGAAATTATAAAACATAAACAAAGCTTAAGGGGTGTAACAATAGCAATTATTCTGTTCATTTTCTTATAGACCCAAAACAAACAGGGTGCGAGTAGTAAACAGAATTAGGCCCAACGAAAGTTCTGGCCTGAGGTGTATGGTGAGCCCTCGTAATCTAAGATCAATCTGATCTGTTTGATCCAACGTGGGGGCACAATCAAGGGACTGGACGCGCGGGTGCACGGTATCTATCATGGGATCGCGTACATGGTAACCTGGGATGAGGAACCGGACGGTGACAAGTGTCACCGCCGGAATGGCCGTGGATATCACGCCTATCTCCTTCTTAAAGAACTAACGGTGGGAGTGAGAAACAAATCAACGAAACCTCTTCTTCTTTCCTCATGTTTATCTCTCTCTCTCTCTCTGCAAATTAACCTTCTGAAGCCCTAACCTCGCCGGAGAAGGCGGTGGCGCACGGTCGCTGCTGCCGTCCTCCTCCAGCTAACCACCACCAAACTCCAAACCTTCTACATGAACCCTAACTGAAATTCTTCCCTCATCACGAATCCGGAACTGGTTTTCTCAAACATTCGACCAAACAACGGGATCGGAGCATAGAAATCCAAGAAACGAAATCACACAAAACTCAAAGTATAAATACTAACTCACAACGGACTATAAATCCGAAGCCGCGGCTATCAAGATTGAAACGAAGACGTTAGTACCTTGTTTGCGATGTTAACAGCGATACGGTTCGTGTTCTCTTTCTTCCTTCTCTTTCTGCAACTTCGAGTCTGGTTACGTTGAATTGTCGTTGTTGTTACGTACGAATTGTTTCCGTGAGGATGTGAATTCTTGAAGTTGAATTGTTGAATCGTTATGGAATTCTTCTACTCTGTGCGAATTGCTGATGTTGAGTCTTGTTGCAGGTGCTTCGAAATCGTGGCGATGTTTGCAGGTTATGATGAATCTTGCGTTGTTGGATTGATGATGGAGGTTATGCTCGCTCCAATGGCAACTCCAGTGAGAAGCTCCAATGGAGTTTGAGGAAAAAAAGAGCTTTAGGTGGTATGTGGGTGAGTGTTCAGAGGGAATTGAGAGAGAGAATGAGAAATGGGAAAGATGGTGATTAGCCCCTGAAGAGAGCAATGAGGGTGTTTATATAGGATGAAGGAGGAGGTTGAGATTCTGTTAGTTAGTTGTAACTGTATTGAGAGTTAGTTGGGTTAATCAGGCTAGAGTGAATTGGAATGAGTTAGTTTTTGAACTTGAAGTTGGTTATATGACTGTTATAGAGAAGTTTGTGGTTAGTGAATTCGGTTAGTTATCACAATGCCAATGAAGTTATACTCTACTGTTAAAGAAATGGCAGTTGGCGGTAATTCGCGGTTGTGATATGTTAAAACAGCTAGAATAAAAATGGCTAGGGATTGTTAGCAAGTGGCTGGCTTGTTATAACTGTTATGCTATAGCACTTATGAATGAGGCTCAATTTGCCTTGATTCTGCCAGATGGAGTTGTACTTGAAGTTAACTTGAACTGTTAGTAAATTGAAAGTGGTTGTCCTGATTTATATGTCCTTTTTTTGGTATGACTGCTACGGTTTTTTTATGGCTTGATATTATGGCTGCATGATGTGCAAATTAGCATCACCCTATGAAATGGTTTTGATTGTGGATGTTGATGCAGGTCCTGGACTGGCACCTTATCAATGAAAGCTTCGGCCTCGACAAGCCTTAACGGTTTCCCAAGAAGATCAACTATGCAGACACAATGCTCCGTTCCAATAGGGACACCAAATTCAGCAGTTATCAAAGAAAGTTCGTACGATCTTCGTTCACGAAACTCCAACGGCTATAGGCTCTACTCTCATAGGTACCAAGAACTGAAGCCACATGTGTGAAGTCATAGATTCGAGGGTAAATGTACAGGGCTTCCCATCCTTTCTCTCACGTTCAGACCAAACCGTGTTCAAAGTGACGCTGAGTGCGTTGATCTCGGCTTCGAGAAGAACAACGTTTATGGCCCAAAATGGATCACCAATCATAGCAGCTTAAAAGCCTCCAAAGTAAGCCTTCATATCAAGTAATTTACATGATCTCCTGTGTTATTCTAGCTGATATTCTTAGTATGCAAATAACTCGGTATTTTCTTTGAACATATCAGTTGTGACCCCTTTCAAGTTTCCACCGCTAATCCTTGGGATTGATGTTAATTTTGAGCTTGAGCTGTTGAATAATGAATGAGGTGCAATTAATTTGGTTAGGATTAGAGATGCAAGTTCTGATATCTCTGTTATGTTGCTTGGCATTCCGTTTCACATCATATGCTATTTTGACGGATCTTTCATTTTGTGAAATCGGCTGCAGGTTAGAAACGTCATCAGCAACAATGTTCACAAATTTCTCAAATGCGGTCACCCCAGCTTCCAAGGCTTTCAACCCCGCTCTCAAGCGTAATTCTTGGATCCATCACTTAATTATCATCCATCCTTGCTTGTGCTTCGACATGAGACAACGTTGCCGCGGATTTTACGCCACCTCTTTTATGGAGAACTGGTGTCTCATGATGTTCTTTTATTTTTAGTAGTCTTGAACTTGCATGGACTCGGTTTATTTTACTTCTTCTGTTATGAAATTGTTAGAAAAGAAAAACCTGTTAGAAACTCTCTGTTGTATGCTTTCATTCTGTTAAGTGAGCTTGAAATAGAATAGCATGTGAACTCAATGGAACCCGATGTTGGGCCGTACCCAAAGTCATGTTCAGATTGTAATATAACAAAGACTTGCCATCATACTTAATAACCTGTATCAAATTCTCATATGCCTTTTTCCCCAACGTGTCTGCATAAACCTTTTGGGTATCAGAGAGAGAACCAGCAGAGTAATATTGGTCATTGGTGATTAGGCCACTTTGAAAACAACACGAACATTCCTTGCATAATCAGGATAGTATACATAGAGTTTTCCATTGAGGACATAAGTCTTTGCATGTTCAACAAGAACTTCTCATATTTCATTTGACATGCCACTCCTTAGAATATTCCACAATCTTTGTGGGTCTCTAATCACAAGTTGGAGAACGTCTCTAACAGAACATATTCATGGCAAAATTCATTTATACCCTTGGTGAAACCCCGATCTTCTGAGAAACCCAGAGAAATAAACTCTAATTCGACACCATGGTGAATTTCGGATACAAAACAACCCTAGCAGCTTGAAGAAGAAGAAGTCCATGATAACCATACTTCACAACCCTAATCCCACACTTCCCTGCTTGAAGAAGAAATGGAAGAGTCAGCCCTATTTATTATACATACCTCAGACCACTGTGAAACCTTAGCTTGTAATTATCATTGATCCTTTTGAACCATGGGGCCTCATTGAATACATGCATGTTATGCGAATGACCTAGTGGAGATGCATATGTATGTGAAGCAAAAGCCACATATTGGTGGTATAAATAAGAGGGAAAATTTTGAAGTGTTACAGCCGTGCTCCACAAAACTCATTAGAGGAAGACACTCTGATGAAAGACTACTTTGACCACGACAATTATGGCCCGATGGATGGTCTGCCTATCTGGCGGCCGTACCCAGGAGACTTGGGGCAAGAAAATCAGTCGAACAATGAAAATCAGCTGAGCATCATTGCAAAGAATACCTGTGTCCCCACCATGTCATGGGATCAACACTCAGGTCATTCAGAAAATAGCCAGCACGACGATGAATTCGCAAAGCTCGCAGGACTAGAATTCATCAACTATGCTTTTCCCGAGGTCAACATCATCGAGAGAGATGACTCCTCCAGTTCCAAGGAAATATGGGACACCTTAGGACAACTAAGTGGAAAATTTGACTTCATGGTCAAGTACACCGCTCCTGAAAGCTCTCGTATCAGGCTCGAGGACATCCAGCCAACTGGATAGGGAGATTTACCTGAGAGCACAAATACTATGCAAATTACAACTGAGGAATCCTCCTATGACAATTCTGCGTAGGAGACAGATTCCAATGATCCTGCTCCACCATAAATTAGCGTTATTTCTGAAGACAAATCAAGGAAGGTACCAGACTTTGTGATTCACCGAGTTCGCCGCCAATGGGTTGCAGTCGATGTTCCGAAGATCGTTCATAAGTCAAAGTAATGGCCATCTTTGTTTTAACCTTTCATCCTGCCCAGGTGAAACGGATGTTTTGATAGGGCTCACTTTCTGTAAATATCCCTCTTCGCTTCGCCCAAAGCGACAGAGTTTTGTTTTATAGGGCTGTAGTTTTAAGAATCGACAAGTTCATAAATAAAATAACGTCATTCTTTAATTCTCGCATTAATTGTTGTTTTCTCTTTTCGCTTTTTCAGAAAATGGTAATCCTAAAAAACAATTCAAACAATAAAAACAAGCATTGTTCAAAAAAATTTACACTGCACACACTCTTGCATTCTCTCTATCTCTTCTAAAAAACAAATCATAACGTCATGCAGATTGCTTGTTTTAAACCCCATTGAAACATACGATCCGATGCCTTATCCCAATTTTGAATTCCCGGTATTTGAGGCTAAAGAAAAAGATGACAAAGAAATTCCAGAGGAGATCTCCCGATTACTCAGACAAGAGGAAAGGTCCATTAAACCTCACAAAGAGCCGTTGGAAACGGTCAACTTGGGTTCAGAAGAGGAGAGAAAAGAAGTCAAGATTGGGGCCCTGCTCAGTCTAACTATCAAAGAAAGTTTGATAAAGCTTCTCAAAGAGTTTCCTGATGTATTCGCTTGGTCCTATCAGGATATGTCAGGGTTGGATACCAGCATCGTGGAACATCATCTACCGTTAAGATCAGAATGTCCTCCGGTAAAACAAAAACTAAGACGGACTCATCCAGACATGGCCATCAAAATCAAAGAGGAAGTACAGAAACAGATTGACACGGGTTTCCTCGCCACATCAGAATATCATCAATGGCTAGCCAACATAGTACCAGTTCCGAAAAAGGACGGAAAGGTCAGAATGTGTGTAGACTACAGGGATCTGAACAAAGCAAGTCCAAAGGATGACATTCCCTTACCGCACATCAACATGCTGGTAGACAGTACAACAAAGTTCAAATTCTTCTCCTTTATGGATGGATTCTCGGGCTATAATCAGATAAAAATGGCGCCGAAAGACATGGAGAAAACTTCATTCATTACCCCATGGGGCACTTTTTGTTACAAGGTAATGCCCTTCGGCTTGAAAAACACTGGGGCAACCAATCAAAGGGCCATGACTACTCTGTTTCATGACATGATACACAAAGAAATTGAAGTATATGTCGATGACATGATTTCCAAATCTAAAACAGAAGAGGATCATGTGACCCACCTGAAAAAAACTATTTGAGCGGTTAAGGAAGTACAAACTCCGCTTGAATCCCAACAAATGCACGTTCGGTGTCCGTTCAGGGAAACTTTTAGGGTTCATCGTCAGCCAAAAGGGAATTGAGGTTGATCCTGACAAGGTCAAGGCCATTCAAGAAATGCCTTCTCCAAAGACTGGAAAACAAGTTAGGGGATTCCTGGGACGCTTGAACTACGTCTCCAGATTCATATTCCTCATGACCGCGACATGCACGTCGATCTTCAAATTACTCAAAAAGAATCAGGACTGCATTTGGACAGAAGCCTGCCAAACCACCTTCGACAGTATCAAGGAATACATGTTGAACCCGCCGATTCTATCACCTCCAGTGGAAGGAAGACCACTGATCATCTACCTAACAGTCTTGGAAGACTCAATGGGTTGTGTACTTGGCCAACAAGACAAAACCAAAAGGAAAGAGTCTGCCATTTACTATTTGAGCAAGAAACTTACCGACTACGAGACTCGGTATACTATGCTTGAGAAAACTTGTTGTGTTTTGGCTTGGCCAGCCAAACGTCTTCGCCGATATATGATTCGTCACACTACTTGGTTAATCTCCGAAATGGATCCAATCAAGTATGTCTTTGAAAAACCTGCTCTCACGGAGAGGATAGCCCGTTGGCAGATGTTGTTATCGGAATACGACATCGAGTACCATGCTCAGAAAGCCGTTAAAGGAAGTATTTTAGCCAATCATTTGGCTCATCAACCGATTGACGATCAGGAATTAGTCGGATTTGACTTCCCAGACGAAGATGTCATGTACTTGAAAATGAAAGAATGCGATGAACCGCTACCCAGTGAAGGGCCAGAACCAGGTTCCCAATGGGGACTTATCTTCGACGGAGCTGTCAATCATTATGGAAACGGAATTGGGGCAATCATCATAACACCTCAGGGTACCCACATTCCTTTCACTGCCCGACTTACGTTCAAGTACACAAACAACGAGGCCGAATACGAAGCTTGTATCATGGATCTCGAAGAAGCGATCGACTTAAGGATCAAGAACTTGGATGTATATGGCGACTCAACCCTGGTTATCAGTCAGATCAAAGGAGATTGGAACACATACCAATCAGGACTGATTCCTTACAAAGATTACGCGAGAAGGTTGTTACCATTCTTCAACAGAATCGAGTTTCATCACATCCCTCGTGAGGAGAATCACATGGTTGATGCATTAACCACTCTCTCTTCCATTATTAGTGTAGGTCAATGGAATGACATACCTAAGATTGACATAATGCGCCTTGAACGGACCGCTTACATCTTCACGATTGAAGCAGTCATAGACGACAAACCTTGGTATCACGATATCAAATGCTTCCTTCAGAAATAAGAGTACCCACCTGGGGCATCCAGAAAAGACAGGAAGACTCTCAGAAGGCTAGCAGGCAGCTTCTTCCTGAGTGATGATACACTCTATAAGAGAAACTTTGACATGGTCTTGCTTCGATGTGTAGATAGACCAGAAGCAAACCTGCTGATAAAAGAAATTCACGAAGGATCCTTTGGCACTCATGCCAACGGACACACAATGGCGAGAAAAATTCTGAGAGCAGGGTACTATTGGTTGACCATGGAATCCGATTGCTACAAGTACATGAGGAAGTGTCATAAGTGTCAGATATACTCAGACAAAATTTATGTACCGCCAACACCTCTCAAAGTTCTCTCTTCCCCATGGCCTTTTTCCATATGGGGAATCGACATGATTGGCATAATCGAACCTAAGGCCTCAAACGGACATCGGTTCATCCTGGTAGCCATTGATTACTTCACCAAGTGGGTCGAAGCAGCGTCATACGCCAATGTAACCCGACAAGTCGTGGTCCGCTTTATCAAAAACAATCTCATCTGCCGTTATGGTGTTCCTAGCCAGATCGTTACTGATAATGGATCCAACTTAAACAACAAGATGATGAAAGAGTTGTACGCAGAGTTCAAAATCGACCACCATAACTCATCTCCCTACCGACCCAAGATAAATGGAGCGGTAGAAGCGGCTAACAAAAACATCAAGAAGATCGTTCAAAAGATGGTTATAACCTACAAAGACTGGCATGAAATGCTACCCTTTGCTCTTCACGGTTATCGCACATCTGTCTGCACTTCAACGGGGGCAACCCCTTTCTCTCTAGTATATGGCATAGAGGTAGTCCTTCCCATAGAAGTAGAGATCCCATCAATCTGGGTATTGATGGAAGCCAAGCTAACAGAAGCTGAATGGTGCCAAAGTCGACACGACGAACTAGACCTAATAGAAGAAAAGCGAATAACGGCTTTATGCCATGGTCAGTTGTATCAGCAAAGAATGAAGAAAGGGTTTGACAAAAAGTTCCGACCTCGTGTCTTCAGGAAAGGAGACCTTGTGCTCAAGAAGATACAATCATTTCTCACTGATTCTCGGGGCAAATGGACTCCGAACTATGACGGCCCCTATGTGGTCAAGAAAGCTTTCTCAGGCGGTGCCCTGAGACTCGCAACCATGGATGGAGAGGAGTTTGCCTACCCCACGAATGTTGACGTAGTCAAGAAATACTTCGCCTAAATAAAAAAACAAACGTCTCGGTGGATTGAAAACCCAAAAGGGCGGTCCAGGCAAAAATTAGAGACATAATAAAAAATCATCCCAGTGGATTGGAAATCTCAAAGTACAATCCAGGCAAAAATTAGGGATTCATGGAAAGTAACTACGTCTGATCAGTTTAAATCCTCAGCAGCAGTCATGTCATCCATCAGGAAAACTCCAGTCAAGGTCATCTTCGACAAAAGTTCAGGATGTCCAGAATTCAAAGTTGGTAGAAGGATAGCGGTCGTTATGTTTCAATGTAGCCCTTTTCCCTCAAATTACCATTTTCTAAACTTTGTAAATACTCCATGGAATCACGCGCTTGGCTGATTTCCATCCTATCAATAAAATTTGAGCCCCAGTGCTTTTGTTTGCAATTCTCATTTGTTTTAGCTTTACAGAATGACGTTTTAATGTGATTATCGATTCTTGAAATAAAAAAAAAAAAGAATTTACTTGTCAAAATTTTTCTGCTTTTCAAAATAAAGATGGCAATTTCTTTTGACTGTTGAACATCGAAAGAACGTCGACCGCTTCTCCAGAAGTAATCGAGCTTCAAAGTGCAGAATCAAAGTACTCCTTCTAAACCAGTGCACCTGAATGAAGGATCAGCAATGTCAGATGCGAATATTCCGTCTGACATCCCCGGCAGAGTTCTTACCTCTTAAGCCCGACCAAGGTTGTTCCCCACAGGGACTACCTCTCCTAAGCGAGGCAGAATTGCTATCGTGAACCAAATGGTTTTTCCTCGTCCCCTGCAGTGGCCGAGTATCCAGTCGTGTTCATCCATCAGTTTGTATGCCGTGTCAGTTTTGTCAGCATAAGCATACATACATCATGCATTATTGATTTACATTCATATTCATATTGCATCACTATCACTCTAGTCGGTCTTGTTCCCAAGTGATAAAAGTCCTCTCTCAATCGAGTTGTCGGTTCTTTCCTCGTCAGGAAGTGAATCATCTAAGCAATCTCTCTCCAGTTTATTTTTGGATTAGAGACGGTCCTCGACCACTTTGATAACTTGAACCTCTAAAAGACAAGAAGACCTTCGACGAATGTCACTCTTCATCAGTGAAGATGATATCTTCGCTTTCATGGATTAACGAAAATCCCCAGAGAAAGCCTATTAATCAAAGCTTCGGCAATGTAGCAGTTTCTCTCTAAAAATTTGCTATCAAAAAGGTCATCAGCACCTCCAAATTGGATTACATCACATGGCATTTCTCCGAGAAGACCTCGAGAAAAGTATGATGTAATATCCCCAAGCAGGAAACAGTCTCTCAAGAGACTCGTTTCCCCCAGTAGAGTCGACAAATGGCATCTCCAACAGAGAAATTTGTACACCTCTACAGCTCAGACCAACGGGTTTCCCCAGCAAGTCTGACATCAAAAGTTTTTCCCATCAAATGGCATCTCCCCAGGAAAATTCGGCGAGAAGTTTGAGGAAAACCGCTAGTAATAGTGTCCCTTGTCAATAAAGTTTATTGACAAAAGAAACTTAGACCAGTTCCTTGGTAGGAAACCAGGATCGAGGGGAAGTTTACAAAAGAAACTTAGACTAGTTCCTTGGTAGGAAATCATGATCGAGGGGAAGTTTAAAAAGAAATTTAGACCAGTTCCTTGGTAGGAAACCAGGATCGAGGGGAAGTTTACATCAGAAACTGAGACCAGTTCCTTGGTAGGAAACTAGGATCGAGGGGAAGTTTTACCTTTTCTAAGCATCATTGCTTAGCAAAATAAGATGAATGCGTAAGCTACCATTCATAACCACCATCAAAATTTCGGCTATTCCGATATTTAATCCTCTTGCACCCCGAATGCCCGAATACCTTCGCCATTCACACCTTCGGGTCCAAGAAGATTAAATAGGGGCATCTATCATACCCCAAATTTTGACCACTAATATTTCCCATCATTGTGCAAACCATCATCACAATATGGATGAACCATCATACCTCATTAGTCTCCCCAAAGATGGGTGAACATCCACTACAATCAAATTTAGGGTTTCAAGCCCTCTCAGAGCTCTTAGACAGAGGATCAATCAAGAAATGACATGATCTTCAACTTTTCTAAACCTCTCAAACATCCACAATGGATCAAGAGAACTCCCACACAAGTATCAAGCACAAGGATGTAACATTCCAAGTGAATTAAGCCTCAAGATCGCCAGTGTCACGAAATTAGGGTTTTGGTCGACCAGGGCCTACAGATGGAATTTTTCCTCTGGGCATGAGCCAATTCTTCAAAGCACAACCCAAAATACTCTAAGGGACCTCATGGACGGGATCATCAAGTCAATTTAACCTCAGGGGATGCATTCATAAAAATCAGGAATTAGGGTTTCTTGACCTAATTCACCCCTAAGTTGACTTTTGGGACAAAGCATGAGCCAAAACCTCAAGACATGATTTGAGGGTCCCTAATACACTACATTGATCCATTTACAACAATGGATTGATCCAAGAAGCTTGATTCACAAGTTTCAAGTTCATCAGAACCACATTTAGGGTTTCGCGAAAAAAGTCAACTGTGCCTTTGACTTTTGACCAGGACATGCTCCTAAACCTTGGGACATGATTCAATACACCCTATAACACCTATGAAATCAATCCATAAAGTTTGATTTAGGTCAAGGACTTGATTTCATAGAGGATCGCACAGTTTGGAATTCATCTGATAAAAAGTCAACTGTGCCCAAAAGTCAAAGTTTGACTTTTTTATTTTTTGATCAATTATGGTTCCCTAACCCTAAAAAGATGATAATGTGTGATTGGAATCATCATTCATCAAGAAAAATCAAGAAAAGTGAGATAACTTGTAAAAGGGGTAACCCTAAAAAACTTAGAATTTTTCTAAGTTATGGAACAAAGTGGCTAGGGTGCCAACTTCCAAGGATCATAACTTGAGATCCAAGCAACCATTTTGGCAGATCCAAAGATGGATTTGTAGCTCTCATGACATACTTTAAAAGTGTCAACTACACCTCACTCCATTTCTTCATGGATTTTTAGTTATGGAGTGACCAAAATGACAAAAACATGAAAATACCACTTTTTCCAACACTTAGTGGAATTTTCACTAAGTCAAAATCTGTTTCACTTTTTTCAAAATGTAAGGGAATTTTTCACTTAAATCCAAAAAGTGTCAAGACAAACTATGATCACCCACATGTTGTATCATATGAGAGCTTTCCAAAATGGCCAAGAACTCCATCAAATCCCATTTGAGCTAAGAGTTATGACAATGGCAATATGCCTTGCTGCAACTGTCATGGCAAGGCAGATTTGTGCATTTTGCTCGATTTGATCAAATTGTGCAAATGACAAACAAGTTTATCCATCTGAACACCTCAGAGGGAGACCAAGGAGGAACAAACACTGATCCATAAGCCTCCCAAGTCTTTGGAACTAAAAGTAGCATGTCAAACCTAGAAATGCCTAAAAAGGGGACAAGACTCCAATTTTGTTTTAGAGCATTCAATGGATACACCAAGGTGGCATGAACTGAGCCTTTTCCAACTGAATGAGTCAAGGACGATCTCTGAACTAGAGAACCAAAGGCCTGTGCTCTAACCTCTAGTCAATGGCTAGAGGAGACTTAAGATTTCAAAGTGATGCAATTGGACAATGATCTGCTGCAGTTGCCATTCACTATTGCTTGTAAAACAAACTTGCTCTACTATAAATAGAGCTCATTTGTGCTCAGTTTAAGTACACCAAAGGCCTACAACACTTGCCTTTCTCAAAATCATCTTCTTACTCTCAAAAAAGCCTTTCTTAGCAAGTCACTATCGAATTTTTCAGTAGAGAGCAATTCCACTCAAACCAATTGCTCTAACACCTCATAAACATCATATGTGAGCTGATCAAACACTAAACACACAACTGTAACACTGATTTCTCAGAATCACCAGCCAGTTGTTCATGTTTTCAACCAAGTTGCAGTTGAGATGCCATGAAGTGATCCAGCCATTTCCAATCTAGTCCAAGCATTCAAACACACTCCATATGGTGTAGGGAAGCTGTTCAGATCATCACAACTCATCTGTAACACCTCCAACTCAAAAATCACATTGCTCTTGCTGTCACGACCTTCAACTAAGCCTAAACTTGGTCATCTCTTAATCTATGCATATTTTCTCGCACAATACTTTTGCTAAATGTTCATAATCATGCATAGAATGTTTCCTCTCAATTAATTGCTTTGCTTGAATCGTGCATCAAAATTCTCAGCCTTCATGCAAATTTTAGGGTTCTTGAGGTTTTGTCTTGATTTCTTATTCCATGCTTAAAATAAATGAAATTAAAGACCATAAACATGATCGTGAGGTAAAAACGAGCAGATTGATATGTGGATTGTGTGATATCATCAAGTATTCAGTGAGATTGGATAGAAAATGCAAATCTAAGCAAAACTCCCTTCGCGCGTGTTCTTTGCCCATGTTCTTGGCGCCTTTTTCACAAATTTGAATATTTGAATTTTGTGATTTTATTTAATTGATTCAAAAATTAATTTCTCTCTGAGTTTTAATGATTTTGAGTTGATTCTTTTTTTAATAATTCACAAAAATGTTAAAATATTTTATTTCGCCAAAAATTCCCAAAAATATTAGTTATTTCATATACTTGATATTTTTTCAAAGAATTAATCTTTTATTTGTTTTTTAACATTTACAATATTTTTTCCTCCTTGATTTTCCAAATTTAATTGGTTTCCAATTATTTTGTGGATATAAACATGATTTTTGAAACATTGATCCAAGATCACTACTCATTTTTCACATGTTTTCAATACTTTTTATTAATTTTTTTAACAAAATTAATTCCCTTTTAAACAAAATTAGGGTTTTGATCAATTCAACCCTCATCAATCATTTTCAAACACTCATGGGCCTCTAATAGAGTGTATGACTCAATCCCCTTTTAACAAAAACAATTTTGGGCCTCAGATATTGTATAAGTCCCTCTGCGTTAAAAGAAAAATCTCGGCGCAATCGCTAGTCAAAAATCAAAACATCTGGGCCTACCCTCGTGTTGTAAGTCCCATTTATTTTCTTTAAACAATTTTGGGCCTTTAATAGAGTGTAAGACCCAACCCCTTTGTAAGTAATACCTTTGGGCCTCACACATTGTATAAGTCCCTCTGTATAGTTTCAAACGTTCGGCGCGATCGTCGCCTTTTTTAACAAAATAACACTGGGCTTCTCCTTGAGTTGTAAGTCTCATCTCTTGTATAAAAATAAATCTTTGGGTCTCTAATAGAGTGTAAGACCCAACCCCCTTGTACATAAAAACTTTTTGGGCCTCACATATTGTATAAGTCCCTCTGTACAGTTTTCAAGACAACGGTGCGATCATCGTTAAAACTTGGGCCTCTCCTTGAGCTGTAAGCCCCAACAATCTTTTCAAAACACTTTCTACTTTGATTTTGAATTCAAATATATGTTGTTATCAAAACTTTCTTTAATTTCTTTGTTGAACAACTAACAAAACAGCATGGAAGTTCTACAACGGGTAAGTGTTTATCTGCTTTCATTTACCGCTTTCATATGTATATACCTGTATTGTGGGGCTGTTTCACTGTAAGTCTTCTTTCACATCCTTTTATATACTTGTCACATATCCACTGTGTAATACTAGTATAGTTATTTAAAGTTTTTCCCGACAACTACGTCTAGAACTAGGTAAAACCTATTGGTCACTCTCGAATACAAACAAAACTAGATCCCCATAGGATTTCCAGATACAAACTTCCCTTCTCTTGGGGTTAAACAATATGGAACAAAGAGAAAGGCAGTATTCTCGGTGAACCTTTTCTCAGACTGTCACCCTTAAAAATTGTCAAAGAAACTCTACTCCCCAGAGATGATCTTTTCTCCGTGAATGACATCTCTTGAGTTTCTTCCAAATTCTCGAACTTTCCTGGAATGATCTCTTCTCTGTGAATTTCATTTCTTGAACTTCTCTTGGTTTGGGGACCCACAGGATTCCTAAAAGCATCCCCGCCTCCTCTTGGACGTTGTACAAGGACCCTTCGGCTTCTTAGAAGTTCTCATACCTTCTTTTGGGCTTAATACAAGGACCCTGACGACCACTTAAAGGTATAAGACAGAACTTGGTCATCCTTTGCTAGAGCAATCTTTCCAGTGTCAAAACTCCGGCCATTTTAGGGTTGATACTCATCCCTTAATGCCCGCGCCTCCTCTTGGGCATTGTACAAAAAATAAAACTCTAGACTTGGACAATTTAAACCTCTTGAGTCTCAAAGACATTCTCAAGTTCCTTTCAAACATAGGAAAAAACACTGATCACTCTGGATCAATCTCCAGCAGAAATCCGGTCTCTCTCATGAGAGTTCCCCACACTTGGACCCGCTTCAGGATAAATAATCTTCAGCAGTAAGTCAGCCTCCTCTTGAGCTTTGTACAAATGATTCTCCCCCATAATTTAATATTAGACTCAACTTCTAAGTTTAGAAGCATAATGAAGTGCAGAATCCAATTTTCTTTGTTCTGCACATTCTAAACTTAAATAGTAAACTACAGGAGGGTCACTCATTCTGGTCATAGTGTTTGCAATTTCTAAAGAATGGAGTGCCTCAAATTGTTTCTCAAACGTCTCAGAATTAGAAACAACCAATTTTGAGTATGTTGAAAGTGAAACACCGAGTAAGCAAGTGACGAGACTTTCCAACTGATAACATCTTTCACCCAAGTTCTCACGCACTCTGCTAGCATAGCTAACCCCATCTTTGCAAGGTCCGCATTCTCACAGCATATCTTAGAAGCCATTAACAAAGCAGGAATATGTTTTGGATCCTCTCCGTTACTCAACAACTTTATAAGAAAATTAAAGGCCACCAAGTCCTTATCTACCCCAAAATAACAAAAAGCAAGGGTATGGTACCTTTCTCTTTGATTGATACTATCAGGGAGTAATTCTCCCAAGATAAACAATTTCCTTGCCAAAGCTGTAGCTTCCTGCAGATTAGAGACATGACAGACATACACACATACAGAATGAGATAAAAGGAACAATTCTATTAAACAGCTAATGGTTGGATGTTGGAGGCTCTCAACCTTCCTCAAATAAATGTAGGACAGAAAGATCTGTAACAATAAATATTAATAACCGAAAAAAACTAAGGAATTAGACCATGATTATGTAATCTCTAGAGTATACGACAACATTTAAAACAACTTATATGAATTTAAGCGTGAAAGATGAAATCATATATTAGTTATCCAGTAGAAACCGAAGTCAACCTCATAGTTCAAGATACCGCTCTCACGCAAAGACGATTAAACTTGTTTTATATTAGCAGAATCTGACCTCCTCTCAACTTGTCCATATGTCCATAAATCCCAATAGCCGTAGCAGAATAATAATCTTTGGTGGCAAGAAATTCCAACGAATCTTCTTTTACAACCTCTCAGGAACAAAAAAAAACTTCATTATCCTCTCAAATCTATAACTTGTTTAGCAAAACTGTAGACTTCAAAAGCAATTTCTATAACAACAAATCGATTAAAAAATGCGCTAATTGAGGATTGAGAAGATACTGTTGGAAAGTTTTTTTTATTAGAGAGCATTGAACATGGTGGGACTTATATTTTTAGATCAACACCTCAGCTATATTCTCAACACTTCCCTTCAAGTGTGAGTCACAATGCTACCCTCTAGTGGAAGTGCTTCTTATTTCCACAAACTCTTATACCACACGGAAGGTTTCTTACTCACCACCCTTGTGACACCCAGTTTCTTACTCACTCCATCTTTGTGGCGCCATTTTTTTTTATAAGCCAAAATGTATATTAAAGATAAAAGGGTACTAGGGGTACCCCAACCCAATTACATCAATAAGGATTACACCATACCAAATATTTCAAAAAGTCTAAGGGATGCATAAACCATTCATTAAAATTACAATTCATAACACCCTTTGAAAGAATAAGAATCCACCACCACAATAAAAACTTTATCCGCAATACTATCACATCCGGATCTCTCACCTCGTCATTAAAGATAATGTTATTCCGAGCCCTCCAAATATTCCAACAAACCACCACCCATAAGCTACAGGCTATCTTCTCGGAAATTCTACCTTCAAAGCAATTCAACCAAGCCTTCACATGATTGTGAATCGAAGTTTCGTTCACCAATCTTACCTCCAATCATTCACAAATTTTACTCCAAACCTCCCTAATTTGTAACAAGATGAAAACAAATGGCTAGAATCTTCCAATTGTAAGAAACATAAAACACAAACCACTTCATGAGAATTAATTAGAATACCCCGAAGTTGAAATAACGCTCTTTGTGGCGCCATTGACCTTAGATACAAGTAAGTTGGTCCTTTTCTCAAACTAAAGGCTCATAATACCATATTGTTAGGGGTGTTTTTCACTTAGGAGCATCGAACATTATGCGGCATTTTTTTTAGAGATAGACATTTCACCCAAAACTTTAATGCCCACACTTGCTACATTCTCAAGAGATAGTAACGAATACATTCGAAAATGGGTTTTGACTTCAACAATTGAGAATTGCTTCTACACAATTTATTAATGTTGGGATTTCGAAATCTCACTTTGGCAAATTACTTCTACACATTTTATGGATTTTGTCATTTCACCATGATTTTTGTGATAACTCTTTGTAAAAAAAAATAGAGGTGTAACAAACAACACTATTAGGGATGACAATTGTATCCATCCGTAGTGGGTACCCTCAAAATTTATCCACAATGGGTAGGGTAAAAATCCACAAAATGGATACGGGTACGAGCACAAACAATTACCCATTAAAATAAGTGGGTATGGGTGCGGATACGGGTATCTTAGTACCCAGCCCGCCCCATGCCCGCACGATGTATATTTATATATTTTTTATTTTCATTATTATGTATATATGTTAATCTAAAAATTTTATTAAATACATCACTTTTAAATTTCTACGCATTTTAGTATAAATGTTTTAACATCCTCAAATTTTGTTTAAATGTTGTTAAAAAAATTAAAATGACATGATAAATTATAGTTGTTCATGATTTTTTATTAGAAATGCAGATAAACAGGTATGGATATGGGTACTGAGATACCCATAGGATGCGGATACGGGTACAAACGTTGGTGCCCATGCAGATATAGGCTCGAGTACGGGAATTTTTTAAAATCGCGGGTTTGAGGACGGGTACTATAGTACACTGCCATTGTCATCCGTAAACACTATCACCTATTATTATATTTCAATAATGATTATTACAAATTACAAATTAAAGAGAGTGTACTGGTTTCAAAGAGTGTAACAAAACAACAAAATTTATTAATAATAATAAATAAATAAAAATAAATGAGGTAAACGAATTAAAGAATTAACTATTTTTTTAACCTAAGTTCTTCATTTGTTTTTGAATCTTTTATTTCCTTCTCCTCTTTGTAATATTTTCAGTTATTTGGTTAACAACATCGTTTTTATGGTTCACATAATCCTTAATGGTTAGATGTTGGAGGCTCTCAACCTTCCTCAAATAAATGTAGGACCTAAAAATATGTAATCCCACTAGCAGTAGCAGAATGATAATCTTGGTAGCACTTCATTATTCTTTGCGAACTCTTTCTCAAATTTCTAATCGTAGTCTTCATATTTCTTATCTTCCCTATCAATTTAAGCGAAAAATTAAATTCTTTAAATCGCAAAAGATTTCCTACCTACGGAACAGTTTGCTTTGACTTTTTATTAAATGGTTTTTATAATGTTACGATTAAAAAAATACTAACCGCGCATTCTAGATGAGATTTAGCATGATTAGCATTGGAATACAATTCTGGAAAATGAAACCTCCTTTTGGCAAATTTTGATTTTTAATTTTAATTTTAATTAAAATATTGGTTAAGTTAAAAAAATAAAATACATTTTTTTTTAAGCAAGAAGTATATTAAAAAGAGTACAAAGGATACTCAAGCCTGATTATAAAATATGTGAGACTGAGTTCTACAATAAAAGAAATTACCAACCAATTGAATTCTACGACAAATAGAACAAAGGATTCTTAACGAAATCGTAAAAATTACAATTAGGATTAATAATGTCTCATATAAAAGACCACCTCCACACCGTAAACTTAACCGACCACACAGTGTCCAACACGTTCCAACCGGTATTCCTAAAAGCAATTTCGTTTCTGAGAATCCAAAGATTCCAACAAACCGCCAACCAAATGCAACCCTCTCTGCCTGGCTTAACTTTCCTAGATTTGCAGAAAGAGAACCAATCCAAAAAACTTCCCATGAAACCAATTCTAACAGGGGCTGTGAAACTAATCCACTCGGCCATTTCTTTCCAAACCAAATTGGCCACCGAACACAAAAGAAAAGAGTGCAAGGCGGACTCCGGAAGAGTATTGCAAAATAAACAATTAGAATTGCTCGCCGAGGAGATAATACCTCTAGAAAACACCAAATCTTTTGTCGGATTTTTGTTTAAAAAACATCTCCATCCGAACACCTTGATTTTCAAAGGAGCCTCGACTTTCCAAATTAAATTGAAAGCGACATCATTCTGATTAGGAGGTCCGAAAGGAATGTGAAAACTGTTGGCCATGTTGTATAACGAACACACCGAGAAGTTGTCAACATCCCCTAAATTCCAACTCACACGATCCTTCACCGTAAAATCCAAAGTAGTCGTATTCAGAAAATCACGCAATTGAACCAACTCCTCCGCCACAATCCCCACATTTTGGCTGCCGAAAAAACTCATTGGATCATCCCCTGGATTGTACATAGCAGACACAACAGTTCTGCCTGGAATACCGTTCGTCGTATCCATTCCGTCCACGGCATTGCTTTGGGCATGATCAAACTCATTGCGGACCAAACCGTTCAAAGCAGCAGTCCGACCGGAAAAGCTGCTGTTAAGGCTGTGCTGACTATGATTTCTGAGAAGACTGTTAACTAAAACAAATTATCATCATCATGACTGCTATGGCTGTGCTCAGTATTAATACTGAGATTATCCCTTGCTATCGTGCCATAGGAATTCTCTTCTATTCCTTCCTATGCAATAACCGAAGAAAACAGATGAGTACCAGCCTCATTTGTGGAATAAGAGACAGAAGAACCAACCGCCAAATGAGCAAACAGAGGAATTCCAAGATCACCCCAGGACCACAAACCATTGTTCCAGCCTCCCATTCCCGCCACTGCCACATCCTTTAAGCGAGACAAAGAAAAGGCCTTAGGAAACCTGTATTTTAAACAACCTGTTCCAGTCCAATTGGTGTGCCAGAACGGAACCGCATAGCCATTACCAACTTGAAACAAACAATTATTTAAGAAAAAATCTTCCAGATATTTTCCCGGGAGAGATAGAATGTCAATCCACCACGATGAGCAAGATCTCCAACTGATACGAGAATATCCCCCGCCTAACACTAACATTCTTATGTCGCCATACCGCGCTTTCAAAACTCTAAACCAAATATCTTCCGATCCTACGAGAATCCTCCAACGCCACTTACTAAGGAGGGCAAAATTAAAGTCTTTGATTCTCTTCAAATTTAAACCCCATTTGTCTACCGGTAAACAAAGATAATTCCAATTGAT
Source organism: Lathyrus tuberosus (assembly GCA_022829125.1). Lineage (NCBI taxonomy): Eukaryota > Viridiplantae > Streptophyta > Magnoliopsida > Fabales > Fabaceae > Lathyrus > Lathyrus tuberosus. The sequence continues at coordinate 1,255,861 of JALAZF010000441.1, forward strand.
CCAATGAACTCTCCTCTTCGAATCTGAGCTATCCCAAAGAAAGTCATTCCGAATCTTAATGATGTCGTTGCATATTTCCATCGGAGCCAAGTAAAAAGAGAGCTGAAAAATCGGAAGACTAGTAAGGACTGACCTAAGAAGTGTAATTCTTCCCCCAATGCTCAAAAAACGATTTTTCCATCTAGAGAGCCTTCTCTCCATTTTCGAAATCAAAGAAGACCAAGTAGATACCCTCCTAGGATTGGATCCTATAGGAATGCCTAGGAATGTAAATTCTTTCCTCTCCATTCTACAAGATAAGAAGTAAGCCGCAACATCAACGAAATTGGACAGAGCATTGATACCTATAAGCTTACTCTTGTGAAAATTGATGTCGAGACCCGAAACTAATTCAAAACCTCCAAGAACCGTTTTGATAGCCCACAAATGCCTCCAACTCCCATCTCCCACCATAAGAGTATCATCCGCAAATTGAAGGATGTCAATCAAACACTCTCCGTTAACGTTGATACCCGCGAAATCTCTAATCAAAACGAATCTCTTTACCAACCCCGTTAGACCTTCCGCCCCTATAACAAAAAGAAAGGGAGAAATAGGGTCTCCTTGTCTCAATCCTCTTTCCACCAAGAATTCCTTAGTCAGACTATCATTCACCAAAACGAACATCTTGCTTGAGAAAATAGTGGCCTCCATCCACCTCAACCAAAGATCTCCAAAACCCATTCTCCTCATCATGTATCTAAGAAAACCCTAACTAATCTTATCATAAGTCTTCTCGAAGTCAACCTTAAAAAGCGTTACTTCCTTCTTTTCCTTAACCGCATAGTCAACCACTTCATTCGCAACCAAAACACCATTGAGCAATTGTCTTCCGGGCACAAAAGCACTTTGACAATTAGAAATAAGAGAGTTCAAAACCATCTTAAGCCTTGCCGCCAAATGCTTAGACAATACCTTGTACAAACAACCAACAAGGCAAATAGGTCTATAATCATCCAAATCCAACGGATTCTCTTTCTTCGAAATCAAAGTCAAAAAAGAGGAAATTATAGCTTTTGATAAAATAGCCCCACTGTGAAATTCATTGAAAAATCTATAGAAATCCTCTTTTAGAAAATACCAACATTTCTTTATGAACAACAAGGAATATCCATCCGGGCCCGGACTTTTAGAACCATCACAACCCCATACGGCTTCCTTAATTTTGTCCTCCGAGAACGGTTTCTCAAGTAATTCCTTCAAAACCGAACTAAGCGATTTAAAAGGAATTCCTTCCAAAATAGGCCTATGAAGATCGGGTTCCAAGAACTTCCTAGAAAAATGATTTTTCACCTCCTCCTTAACTTCCTTGACCTATTCTAAAACTCCTCTATCCGAGTTAAGAATACCAATGAAATTACGCCTCCTTCGCTCTTTCATAACACTATGAAAAAACCGACTATTATTATCTCCATCATTAGCCCACTTGATTCTAGACTTTTGAATAAGCATATTCTCCTTAATTCTTAGATTCATCCAAAAACGACTAGATGCCTTCTTACGATTACTCATGATCTCATCCAAAATAAATCCTCTAGCCAACTCGGCCGCTTCATCCCCCTCATTCACCCCCTTTACACTTTCTTCAACCTCCAAATCGAACTTACCGAAGACCTCAACATTCCACCTTCTAAGGCTACCTTTAAGTAATCTCAATTTCTCTTTCAAAACATAATCACTCCTTCCCTCAACCGAAAGATCTTTCCATTCATTCTCAACGAAAGAGATGAAATTTTTATCGTTGAACCATTCATTGTTAAATTTAAATGGTTTCGGCCCCCAATCTGACGAGTCCACATCAACCAAACCGGGCAATGATCCGATACATCTCTCATGCCAATGAATTGACCCACCACTCCCCACCTACTAACAACCTCGTTTGAAACCAAAAAGCGGTCAATCCTGCTCATTGAAGTTCCATCTCCACTATACCAAGTGAACCTCTTTCCTTTACACGGCACATCGACCAACTCGCTATCCTTTATGAAATTCGAGAACTCCTTCATCTCCATGATACGAGTTCCTTGAACCCTACCTTTCCTTTCACAAGGAAAATATATTGCGTTGAAATCACCCCCAATGCACCAAGCTCCATCCCCAAGACGGGATTTCAGCTCCAATAAAGATCTCCATAAAGCTCTTTTAGCTCCCAACACACACAGAGAATACACATTGACTATATAGTAAAAATTATCCCTCTATAAAACTTTAACTCCTAAGTAACCGTCCCCTTTAAATTTACATAACACCTCTACACTGTTCTTCTAAAGAATTACTATCCCTCCGGACATTCCCGTCGCACCAGAGTAAGTCCACCCTATATCCTCTTTAGACCAGAAACTCTTCGCCATGTTTTCTGAAATAGACAACATTTTTTATTCCTGTATAAGAAACATATCCGCGTTGCCCTTCTTAATAATCTGACTGATCCTCTTTCTCTTAATCAAACTGCCACCCCCTCTTATGTTCAATGATCCGATAATCATTTCCACACTACTAAATTCTCCTTCCCTCCCAACATTATTTCCTTGTCTATTCTCTCCATCATATCTATTTTGCTTTTGTAATCCTTCTTCTTATCAACTTCCGCTACCCCTAGATTAGAGATTGCCTCCCATAACTTTCCTCCAACATTTGAATCTAAATTAGCCCAAAGACGAAAACTACTCCTAAGGATATCAGAATCGGCCGAATTATCTCCGTAGTATATCGATTTAAAAGTGGAGTCCTCCTCATGAGTCTTGAACGTGCCATTAGGAGAAACTCTGTCCTTTAGGCTAGCCACTGGTTCCAAGTGAGTTGAAGAAGAATAAATAACTCCCTTTTTTTTCTCCCTGAAGGTAAAATTTTCACTTTCACCTTTTAGTATTTCCCAAGATGCCACCGGTCCCACACAAACTCTTGAATTTCATTTTCTTGTAGAATTTTTTTCTCCTTTCTTCGCGGTCCCCACTTTTCTTACCTACTTCATTGTCCAAAGAACAAAGGACCTTTGTTCCTTCTGTCCCCGAAGTACTTAAACCTGGGAAAGTGTTATTGTTCGAAGAGAGAGAAAGCTTTGAATCTCTCGATGAACGTTTGTTATTCCTAACTGTCTCGTCAAAAGTGGTACCAGCTGTCGGTGCCCCTTTCATATCAGCAGTCCTATTCTTCTTACCCGAATCATGAAACTCAAAAAGTTTCTCAGAACACGTCACCTGCTCCTCCTGCTGCGAACCATTTTTCGTCGCCATTCCTTCTTCCAAGAAACCATCCTCGAAAAGACCATCATCGTCTACCTCGAACCCAGATTCTTCCACCATACTCCTAATCTCAGAATCTGAATCTGTTGAGCTTTGGACATGTTCAGACGGCGAAAATGGAGATAAACGCAACGGGGCAAAGGAGTCCTCACGTAAGAATATCTCAAAAGATTTGCCATCAATATCAACCTTCACCTTGTCTTGAAGAACAAAAACTGAAGGCACTCTCACCATAAATCTTCCTATATCCATGTTAGTACCTCTCTGAGTGTTATCATCAGAACACATGTAAGAACCAAAGGAGTTTGCCAATTTCTCAAAGAAGTCCAAATTCCAGGCATGGCGCAAAGCTCCGTATGCTCTAACCCATGTCAATCTTTCCTCGTCTACTTCCTCCTCCGACCAAGCTTTAATCTCGCTAAACCACTGCCTCCACCACGCTTTTCCCTCTGAAATCAATTCTTTTAACGCCCCTGACTCAGTTTCTTCTAACAGACATAAACTCGAACCCAAAGGGGTGACTTTAATGAAGAAGACACCCTCTGTTTCGAAACATGTCTGGATGTTGCAAGGCATCCCTGAGTTTATAGTTCTTCCAACATAGGCCTTCCTCATTCTATCTAAGTCGACTTTATTAGAAACATACCTCATGCAAAGGGGCTGAGAGGAATCATTTTTACTCCTGCTAAGAACCTCCGCAAAAGACCTTCTTCCGGCGAACACCCCATGAGCTTCATCTACTTTCACTCTCCTTTTTTCTGGACCTCCATCATATTCATTCTTCTTAATGTTCTTCTGGACAAACTCAACTTTGTTTCTAGCAGTGCCCCTCTCATACCTAGATGGGTTGGCATGTTTTTGAAAATTAATTTAAGATGGATAAAAGTTTAAAAAAAAAAAACATGTATGCCAAAGTGTATTGCACCTCTACACTAATATCCTTCTCTCAATGAAATAAAAACAAAACATAACAAATGTATATCTATTAAAGGAACAAGAGTGTTTTTCATAACAATTTCAGTGAATACCTAAATATTTAAATGGTCGTATTTATTTTCACCGTATTTTTTTAATATTCATATTTGAATATTTGAATAGTCGTATTTAAAATATTTTAAATTACTCTTTTTTATAATTTTTATTTTTTATATTTTTAATATTGATTCTAATTTTGAAATTTTTTATACATTTTAAAAAATAAATTGTATTGACATTAACTAAATGAAAATATTGTATTTTTATTTATTTTTACAAATCTAAAACAAATAAATTTTATTTATGTCAAAATTTTACAAAACTACAATCAACCACAAATATTTGATGTCAATATTTTATTTATTTTTGTTAATTTATTTAGTGATATCTATAAATTTTACATTTACAAAAATAATAATGCATAAAATTATGACCTACACACTTAAATTCTCATAAAATTACAAAATGTTTAGTATGGTGAAAAATATAATAGAAAAAAGCATAACAATCATTTAAAACTTAAAAATGTTATTATTTATAAAAAATATATAATTCAAGAACTTAAAAGAGAGGAAAAAATATTTAACCACAATTAATAGAAAGAAGTTTATATTTGGCAATTTCTTATCACACCACCCTTGTTTCTTAGGCACCATCTGAATTTTTGGTTTTGCCCCCTGATTTCGGATGTGCACATCCGGACGCACCAATTTTTTTAAAAACGCTGATTCTTTCCGAAAGTGCACATCCGGAAACATTCCTGATCTGCAGATCCGGAAAAAGGCAGAACATTATTTTTTTTTTAAATCGGTTTTTTTGCTTGGTCGCATATGTTAATAAATCGTCGCAATTTAATATACATTTGACATTATCCATATATAAAATAAAATGATATATATATATAATAAATCTCTGTCAAAATACAGTGCATACATCTAATATAAATATAATACATCAAACAAAAAACTACTGCGTATGGCGAAGGATCTCTCCTGGCTCCCCTGCTCCTCTGCCCCTACCCGCCATCCTGGATCGATGTCTGCGGTACTAAAGTGCCCCCTGAGCAATCGCAATAATCCTGTCCACGGCAAGTCTGGCACCAGAGCCCTCAGGGAGGTGACCGTCCGCAATGGCCTGCTGCGCTATCTGTTCTATCTGACGACAGCGTGGTAGGACATCCTGAGTGTGGTCCAGCTGAGACTGCCGCTCCTCTAATATCTCCTGATGAGTAGGTCTGGGTGGCGATCCCTCAGCAGTGGGCATCATGCATGGGTGTGAGACGGTGTAGAACCACACGATGTACCCGGCAGCAACACTCCAGTCTGTCTCCGCTCTGGTCGCCCGAGCCTCCTCCGGTACCAAGTGGGACTGGTAGTCAGCATATAACTCATCTATCTGCCTGTGGGTCAAGCCTAGAGGAGCAGACTCATGAGGCATCCTGGGGATCGTCTGCGTGTAACCGAACTGACGCAAGACGCGCTCTGGCAGGTATCGGGCCGTAACGGTCAAACTGCATGCCAACCATCCTGAGAACAAACAAACCTCATCGAACGGGGCGCGTCACACGGTGAGCAGCATAGGGGCAATACAAAACGTCCTCAGCAGTCATCCGATCTAGATACACTCTGAAGGGGTCCGGCGCCTGGTTCCCTCTGATCGGGACAAATGCAGCAGCACGTGGCATATCCTCAGTGTACCCCTGGGCACTCCCCCAACCAGTAATATAGGGAAAGTGCTGTAAAATCCACGCCTGAAATGGAAAACATAACATGGGTGTCAAACATTATAATGAATACAGAAAGAAAAGAAATGAAAAAATCACTTAGAATATTAGATTGTTACCACGTATAGCGTACAGCTGCCTGCCACAGTCTTGGCTGCCCAGCGGCAACCATCAGAGAGCCTGGAATAGGTGAATGCCAGCGCAGCCGTCCCCCAGTTGTACTGATGGATCTCTGTCTGATCCGAAAGGTACTTGAGGTAGACGATATCAACATAATAGGCGCTGGTGTCCACAAACACCTGCGTGCCTAGCAAAAACAAGTAGTAGCACCTTAGGGCACGCGTCCTGTGGATCGCCACCTGTTAGATGTCAATCATGATATATTTGAGTATGAGTTATTTGGCATTTTTCATGACTTTTCATGTGGAATAGGTTGATTTTAGTGTGAATTGATGTTGTTATGCATTATTTGAAATATACTTGTGGTGCTTGTAATTTGTGTGCTAAATGTGCAGAAATAGGAGTGAAAAGATCAAAGTTTGAAGACCCAAAGAAATAGTGCAAGCTGCCAAAGAATTGAAATCAACAACAGTATTCGCTAGGCGAGTGTTGGCGAAGGTGCCAGCGAAGGTTCGCCTAGCGAACGTCAGCGAGCATGCCAGCGAGATGGTGGCAGAAAGTGTGCAAAACTTACAGTAGGAAAACTGGGTAAATTCGCTGGGCGAGTAGGCCAGCGAATGCTCGCTGATATGCTCGCGGGGCGAATGTGCCAGCGAAGGGTGGCAGAAACTTTCCAATTTGAAAACACCCAAGCTTCGCTGGGCGAAGGTTGCAGCGAATGCTCGCGAAGCGAATGTTTTGGTTCGCCTAGCGAACCCACGATAATTCTGAGGGGCGGTTTAAGTCTGAGGCACTTAAATGTGCCATATTTTGGGCATTCGTTGGGCGAATGAAAAGCTTCGCTGGGCGAATGGTGCTGTTTGGAAAAGTGTATAAATAGAATTGTTACTTTTTGGACCATGGATCTTGCTCATTTTTACATTGGAATTAAGTGTTTACAGTATTTTGTTCAGAAAAGCTTGTATTTTCATTGGAGAAGCTGATTTTGCATCCATTCTCGATTATTCGTTGTGGATGCTCATTCATCTCCTCTCTTTACTTGTCATCCAAGCTACCATGAGAAGTGGTAGCTAATCACTCAATGTTGAGGTTAGAGGTAGTTGATCCTGTTTTTATGTATTGATATTGATCTCTTGTATATGAACAAGGTCTTTGATCAATATAGATGATGTTGTTTTCTCTTAATGATCCATTTGTGAATTGTTTTGCTCTAGACATAGACTTTACAACTCTTGACCTAACAATTTCATCTCTTAAAAACCAAACTCTAGACATAGATTTGGGATTTGCTATTCGCATTGTATTGATCTTAATGATCGTTGCTTAGATTGTTAGCGTGAGACATCATCTAACGGTCTAAACAACGGTACTCACGATTCCGCTTTAGACATAAACGTAGTCGGGAGGATACGCGGTTATATTGGTCGGAAACCGAGTTCATATGCTTGATTAATTGTTTATACATGAATAGGATTGATGAAACCTAACCTTAACATGTTTTTACAAAAATCTTTGTGACCTAATTAATCTTTGCTACAAGTGAATGATAACAACAAGTGAAACTTTTGAAAACCTTAACTTAGAATATCACAACTATTGAACGGCTAGCATCAAATATCCGACAATCCCTGTGGAGACGATAACAAAAACCCACACTGACACTATATTCTAACAAATTGGCGCCGTTGCCGGGGATTGTTAGTTGATATTGCAGCATTGCGATAGTTGAGTTATTGTAAGCTGTTACCGCTTTATCTTGAACTTGTTAATCTGTTTGTTAGTGTGCAGACTTAGTTTATGCGAGGGAAACTACCGGCGGACCAACTTCTTTTCGATCCTGAGATTGAAAGAACCGCTCGTAGAATCAATAGCCGAACTAGAAGAAGGAGGCAGCTAGCGAAACAGAGGCGAGAACAAGAGGAGAGTACATCTGCACCACCACCATTTCCACACATACTTCCAATTATGGAGGGAGATCCACCACCACCACCACCTGCTTCTAGGCCTTGTACAAACAGTCCGAGGCATAATGCTCAGTTCGCCCGTCATGCAAACAACGGTCGTCATGCTGAGATGAAGACCGGAATCCTCCAACTGTTATACCAAAGTCCCTTTACGGGTATGGATCATGAAGATCCTTTCACCCATTTGACAAAATTTTATGAAATCGCTGGAGCGACGGGTGCGCCGGAAGCAGAAGAGGAGTCTCTGTTCAAGAGACTATTCCCGCATTCCCTCATTGGGAAGGCCAAGGAATGGTACCTTGATCAGTCAACTGCCATCATGACTGATTGGAATGCTTTGGAAGAAAATTTTTTGGAAAGATTCTTTCCGCACACTCGGTTCATGGAAGCGAAGACCGCTATAGCTGTATTCACACAAGGAGCTAACGAATCTCTCAACGAAGCTTGGGAGAGGTTCAAATCAATGTTACGAAAGTGCAAAGGCCATGGTTTCGATGAATTGTCATAGATTCATATATTCAGAAATGGGCTGCAGCTAGTACACAAAACCTTGTTGGATGCCACTGCGGGTGGGTCTTTGTTAAGCAAAACTGCTGCGGAAGCCACTGCTATCATTGATAAAATGGCCTTGAATGATCATCAAGGTAGTCACAATCGTGGACCTGCTCAACGAACGCCGGGTGTGTTGGAATTGGGAACAAGTGACGCTATCCTTGCACAAAACAAATTGTTATCACAACAGGTTGAGCTGTTAACAAAGCAAATGTCTAAGCTGCCTCAACAATTCAAGGAGATGCATGAATCTTCAAGTAAAAAGGTGCAAGTGTTAGTGTGTGAGTTATGCAGAGGTGACCATTTGACCGGTTATTGTCCTCCGGTTGTGGAGGAAGCGAACTATGCGGGAAATCAAAGTTACCAACCCCGTCCTCCGTATCAACAAGGCAACCAAGGTTACCAACAACGTGGTAACCAAGGTTATCAACAACCATGGAGACCGCAAGAAGCCGGGCCATCAAACCGTCAACCTCACGAAAATTACACCCAACCTTCGCAAGCTCCCGTTGGAAATTCAAAGATGGAAGATACTCTAACACAATTTATGCAAATATCCATGTCTAATCAAAAGAATACAGATGCTGCGATAAGGAACCTCGAAACACAAGTCGGGCAATTATCTAAACAATTGGCCGATCAACAAAAAGGTCCCTTTACGGCAACTACTCTTCCAAATCCGAAAGATTGTAAAGCGATTATTACAAGAAGTGGACGTGAGATTGACATGAATGTGGGTAAAAGAGTAATGGAGGAGGTTGTGGTTGAAAAAGAACATGTGAGTGAGGAATTAGAAGTAGAAAAGAATGTCGAGGGTGTTGTAGTTGAAAAAGAGATAGAAAAAAATGAGAGAGAAAAAAAAGAGAATGAGAGAAAAATTGATAATGAGGAAAGAGTGAAAAGAACGAAAAAAGGAAAAGAGCCGGTGAGTAATATTCTGATACAACACTTACCTTATCCACATGCTTCTACGAGGAAAGATAGTGCAAGGCATTATACTCGGTTTATGGATATTTTTAAACAGTTGCAAATAAATATCCCATTTTCCGAGGCCTTGGAACAAATGCCCAAATACGCTAAATTCATGAAGGACATCCTTACGAAGAAGAAAAGATACACAGATCAAAAAACTATTATGGTGGATGCGAGTTGTAGCGCAATCATTCAACGGACTCTCCCTCGGAAAGAATGTGATCCGGGAAGAGTTACATTGCCGGTTACGATTGGAAACATGTATGTGGGCAATGGGTTGATTGATTTGGGTTCTAGCATCAACTTGATACCATTATCGATTGTGAGACGCTTAGGCCATATGGAATTAAGGTCCACTCAAATGACTTTGCAACTCGCCGATAAATCCACTACCCGTCCTCACGGTGTAGCGGAAGACGTGTTGGTCAAGGTGGACAAATTTTTGTTTCCAATTGATTTTGTTGTCATTGAAATGGATGAGGATGATGATGCACCTTTGATTCTTGGAAGGCCTTTCATGAAAACTGCCCGTATGGCAATTGACATGGACGATGGTCTCATGAAAGTGAGAGTCCAAGATGAAGTGGTTTGTTTTAATCTTTATGATGCAATGAAGCACAAGAAGGATAAGGGTGATTGTTTTCGAATTGATGAAACGGAAGAGGCAAGTTCGGGGGTGAAAAATCAAATTCATGTCATTGAACCGTTACAAAGAGCTTTAGATGAGTCCTTGGAAATATTCTCGGTTGAAGAAGAACAAGCTTTAGTAGAGTGTTTATTAGAACTTGAAGCTTTGGATGAAATGCAACCATGGGAATATGAAGAGGAGATTCTAAAAAAATTAGTTAATGATGATGAACCACCCAAAATTGAATTGAAAAGGCTACCTTCCAACTTGAAGTATGCTTTCCTTGATGACGGAGGGAATAAACCGCTGATCATAAGTAATATTTTGTCTGAAAGTGAGGAAAACCGATTAATTCAAGTGCTGAAAAAATATCAAGATGCAATGGGATGGACATTGTCCGATCTCAAAGGCATTAGTCCGTCATATTGCATGCACCGTATTTTTATGGAGGAGGATTTTAAACCGGTTGCTCAACCTCAACGCCGCCTTAATCCAATCATGAAAGAAGTGGTCAGAAAAGAAGTGGTGAAAATGTTGGACGCCGGAATGATTTACCCTATTTCCGACAGCCCATGGGTTAGTCCGGTGCATGTGGTTCCAAAAAAAAGTGGAATGACGGTGGTTCGAAATGACAAAAATGAGCTTATTCCAACAAAGACTGTTACCGGGTGGAGGATGTGTATCGACTATCGTAGGTTGAACAAAGCTACGAGAAAAGATCATTTTCCTTTACCTTTTATGGATCAAATGCTCGAACGTCTCTCCGGTCAACAAATTTATTGTTTTTTGGACGGTTATTCGGGTTATAACCAAATCATTGTTAACCCGGATGATCACGAAAAAACAGCGTTTACATGTCCGTTCGGAATCTTTGCTTATAGAAGGATGCCGTTTGGATTATGTAATGCACCGACCACTTTTCAGCGGTGTATGCAAGCTATCTTCGCGGACTTGATCGAAAAGATAATCGAGGTCTTTATGGATGATTTCTCAGTTTTTGGGCAATCGTTTGATTTGTGCTTGAAAAATCTGGATACGGTGTTGAAGCGGTGCGTGGAAACTAATCTGGTTCTTAACTGGGAGAAATGCAACTTCATGGTTAAAGAGGGAATTGTGCTCGGCCACAAGGTGTCTTCAAAAGGCCTAGAAGTTGATAAGGCTAAAGTGGACTTAATCGAGAAATTACCACCGCCGATGAATGTCAAAGGAATACGGAGCTTTCTTGGACATGCCGGGTTCTACCGGAGATTCATCAAGGACTTCGCAAAGGTCGCGAAGCCGTTGAGCAACTTGCTTGTCCAAGGTAAGGTTTTTGACTTTGATGAGTCATGTCTTTTTGCTTTTAATTTTCTGAAAAACAGTTTAACAACTTCACCGATAATCGTTGCACCAAACTGGAAAATGGATTTTGAATTAATGTGCGATGCTAGCGATTATGCGGTGGGGGCTGTTTTGGGACAAAGAAAAACGAAGGTTTTCCACGCTATACATTATGCGAGCAAGGTGCTAAATGAGGCTCAAATTAATTATGCGACAACTGAAAAAGAGTTGCTCGCCATAGTGTATGCGTTGGAGAAGTTTCGTTCTTATTTGATTGGTGTGAAAGTCATCGTTTACACTGACCATACCGCTATAAGGTATCTGCTTACCAAACCTGATTCTAAGCAGAGGCTTATTAGGTGGATCCTTTTGTTACAGGAATTTGATTTTGAAATTCGTGACAAAAAGGGATCCGAAAATTTGGTAGCAGATCACTTATCTCGTTTGGTAAACGTGGAGGTGACCAAGAATGAATTTGAGGTAAAAGAGGAGTTCCCTGATGAAAAACTTTTTAGAGTGCAAGTTAGACCGTGGTTCGCCGACATGGCTAACCACAAAGCCACCGGATTGATACCGGACGGTCTAACGCACCACCAAAAACGGAAATTTTTGTCTGATGCCAAGTCATTTGTATGGGATGAACCCCATTTATTTAAACTTGGTGTCGACAACCTCCTCAGAAGGTGTGTGTCAGTGGAGGAAGCCACGAGTATTCTGTGGCACTGTCATAACTCTCCTTACGGAGGACACTTTAATGGGTTAAAAACGGCCACTAAAGTCCTGCAATCGGGCTTTTATTGGCCGTCCTTATTCAAAGATGCGCATGCGCATGCCCTTAGTTGTGACAGGTGCCAGAGAAGCGGCGGTATTTCACAGCGGCAAGAAATGCCATTACAAAATATGTTAGAAATCGAAGTTTTTGACTGTTGGGGGATCGACTTTGTCGGTCCATTCCCATCTTCGTTTTCTAATGAATATATTTTGGTCGCTGTGGATTACGTTTCCAAGTGGGTAGAGGCGATAGCTTGCGCTAAAGCCGATGGAAAAACTGTGGTAAAATTTTTGAAGAAAAATATTTTTGCACGTTTTGGTACTCCTCGAGTGTTAATAAGTGATGGAGGATCTCACTTTTGTAACACTCAGCTTGACAAAGCTTTGGAGCAGTATGGTGTGAAGCACAAGGTTGCTACACCATATCATCCACAAGCTAACGGTCAAGCAGAGGTATCTAATCGTGAAATTAAACGGATTTTAGAGAAAACTGTTGCAGCCTCGAGAAAGGATTGGGCGAATAAACTTGATGATGCTTTGTGGGCGTATCGGACCGCTTTTAAGGCTCCGATCGGTCTCACACCGTTTAAAATGGTCTATGGTAAGAATTGTCACTTGCCGGTAGAGTTGGAGCACAAGGCGTTTTGGGCCTTAAAATTTTTGAATTTTGATCCAACTCTAGGCGGGGAAAGAAGAAAAGTGCAATTACACGAGTTGGATGAATTGCGCCTTCAGGCGTACGATTCCAATAAATTGTATAAGGATCGTGTCAAGTCTTACCATGACAAAAGAATTGTCATCAAACATTTTGAGGTCGGACAGCTGGTCTTATTGTTCAATTCTCGATTAAAATTGTTTCCCGGAAAATTACGATCTAAATGGTCCGGACCTTTTCGGATTGTGGAAATCAAGCCCTATGGAGCAATCGTAATTGAGGACACAAAGTCAAAGGAAAGTTGGACTGTCAATGGACAGAGGCTGAAAGTTTATCTTGGAGGAGATTTCGAGCGGAATCCCGCCATTGTTCCCTTCCGCGATCCGTGAGATTGCGGTGGGCCGTCGAGCTTAGCCGACGTTAAACAAGCGCTGGTTGGGAGGCACCCCAACATTGTAAGTATTTCTGTTAATTCTGTTTTGAGAATGTTTAGATATCACTATGAAGCTTAAAAAAATTGTGGCAGTTTGGAAAAATTTTGAAAATTTTGGTCTTGTTCGCTGGTGTTCGCCTAGCGAGCTGGGGCGAGCATTCGCTGGCCTTCGCTCCGCGAACCCAGCGAGGCAGACCAACCCAAGTTCCTGCCACATCAGAAAAAAAATGGATTGTGGGTGGGCCACCAAATTGGGCCCAAGACCCACTTTGAACTCAGAATAGAGGGGGGAAAAACCCTAGCCTCTTGACCTCTTCATCATTTCCCTCCTTGTCATTCTTTTCCTTTCATTTCCTCTTGTACACTTCAACACTAATCTCCTTCTACTTTCCAATTGCCCTACTCCACCATTAACAGTGCGAAATTCAGGTTTGTTTACTCTTTACGATTTATTTCTGTAAGCATTGTTTATGTTCTTAAGTGATCAATATGGGTTTGGTGAAAAATTGGTATGCTCTGTCATGTTATTTTTGTCTTGCATGTTAGAAACTACATAAGCAATATGACTAGAGTGGTATTTGAAATTAGGAGATGGGAGAGGGACTGTTTGTAACTGTGTTTTTCTGAAAAATCGTGCCTTCGCTGGTTCGTTCGCCTCGCGAGTCTGCGCGAGCATTCGCCAGACTTCGCCTAGCGAGTCTGGCGCGAACAGAGGCAGATTTTTAATTTTTTGCTTGTCAATGCAGAGCTCTGGCTGGTTGTTTTTAGTTGCTAATGCGTTTGTTGCCCTTGTTTGGTTTCATTGTTTGTTATGTGCAGATGGCACCAAAAATGGCGATTCACGCGGCTAAGAAGCGAAAGGCTCAAACCTCCAGACAAGTGCCCGTGCGATTTGACGAAGAACGATTCAGGGGAGCTAAGCAGGCTGCCAGGTACGAGACCCTTGAAAGAAAGACCATCCTGCCGGAGAAAAGATTCCTTCTTAGTGATCGAGGAAGTTACCGAACAATTGATGCACTTTTCGTGGCAAAGAAGTGGGATCGTCTAATGATGCCGCTGGATGGGTACAACATTGAAATTGTTCGGGAATTTTTTGCGAATGCATTACCGGATGATGGTGAAAGATTCAGTTGGGCCTCTTGGGTTAGAGGTACTGTTGTGAGGTTTGATCGTAGGACGATCAGCAATGTTTTGGGAGATCCTTTACCGTTGGTTGGGACTGAGATCGATGCTTATCATCGAGACTTGCATCTTCATCGTGATATTGAGAAGATGACTCAGGATTTGCTTCTTGAAGGTAAAGAAGTTGCGCGAAATTCCTCCGGGGTGCCGGTTAGGTTCAGAAGGGTGGACATGCTGCCCTTGGTTCAGGTTATTTTGTTGTTTGTGCTCACTAACATTTGTCCCAGGTCGCATCATAGTACAGTTCCTATTGCTCTGGCTCATCTTATCCACAGCATTCAGCAGAATGTCCAGATTGACGTGGCCTGCATCATCGCGGATGAAATCAGGGCAGTTGTGTTAAGTGGTTCGGGAGGTACGGCGGCGCGCAAGAATGCCCCGCTTATTTTTCCATGTCTGATCATGTCCTTGTGTGCTCACGCTGGTGTTGATATGCCAGCCCGCAGGCAGGTCACTATTCCATCTGCTATTGATGATCGGTATGTGGATAAGTTCTGTAAGGCTAGAGTGATGGTTGGAGCCTCTTCTAGTGCTGGTGCTGATGATGCTGCTGCTGAAGCTGAGGAGGGTTCTGAGCCGGCAACGCCGGCCTATTATCCATATCAGCAGGAGATCTGCAATTATAACTGGGATTGGATGGCTGCCCAGCAGCGTGCTATGACGGATATTCATGATTCCTTGCAGGCTCTTCAGTTGCAGATCCGTGACCCTTCTTCTGAGCATCTTATGATGACTAGGGAGCAGTTCCTAGTGCATGCTGGTTGGCCTGAGGCCATGCCAATATTTGGAGGGGGTGAGGACGATGCTGATGACGATGTTGATGATGATGAGGCTACTTCTGCTGGAGGTGAGGAGGAGGACTTGGACGATGATGATGAGGAGGATTGATTTTTTTTTGTGATCTTAGACTTGTGTACTTCCTTTGGTCTCCAAAGTGAAGTTTTCTTATATTATGTATTTTTCAGCTTTTACTAGTCAAGTATTAATGTACTTTTTGGAATTATGTAGGTGTTTTATACACCAGGCACTTTATGACATTATTAGTAATAATTATGGTTTGTAAAAAAAAAAAAAAAAATTTTTTGTTTCGCTTTACTAATAATTGTTGGTTTTTAATTATAGTAGTAAGTGTGTTTTTGTATGTGTTATTTTGATTTTTCTTCTTTAATGGTGGAACTTTGGGAAGAAGGTTGGACTCTTGGGATTATAGAAATTCCTCCAAGATGTGAGGGCGATGATAGTACCGTAAGCATTGTGTTGCGACAAGGTATATCGTTACCTTGATTCAAGAATTTTTTATGTTTTAGAATTTTGTGTCTTGGGCAAGTGTAAATGTGTTTCATGTTACAACTTCTTTTGGAATACATATGTCATTTTAGGATCTGAAACTAGTAAAGTGAGAAGCCTCAAAATTGTATTATATGTCAAGGAGTGTTGATGAATGTTGTCTTTATTTTTAATTCATGCCTTATCTTGTGATCGTGTGATTTTGTGGAAGTAGGAGAAGTGATCAAGGCAATTTTTTTGTAGTGAGCACAACTATGCCCAAATATTAATTTACCTGTGAGTAGTGAGCATTCGGTAGCCCCTTTGAGCCTAAACAGTTTAGAACTCAATTGAATGATGAACTTGTTTTATGTACATAATTTGCTAGTTTAGTTCATCATTGAATTTAGTGAGTTTCTAACATTTTCTTCTTGAACCTTTGTAAATTGTTTATTTTGACTTCCTTGCCCTAAAAAGCAAGGAACATTCACTTTAGGTGGAGTTGAAAATGAGTTGGGGAGAGAATAAAAAGGAAGATAGGTGCATTACTCCTAATTATGAAAAGAAAACATTTTTCAAGCAAGCATGTCAAAAGAAAAGTGTGAATATATTGTACAAAAGAGAAAATGCTTGCTTGAACGAGAAAAAAATAATAGAATCAAAGAGTGTGCACGGTAGTTTATGAAGGTGGAATGACAATTTGGTGAAATGAAGTGTGTTGTGTAAATATGTACATAGTGAATGTTCTTTTGCGTCGGCATTTTCGTTTCAAAGACCTTTAGAAATGTCCCTTTTTTTTTTGTTCACCCGACCAAGCTACAACCCTTGAAGTCCTTAGTGATCTTTTACTTCCATAATTTCTGTTATGATCATTGAGATATGATATGAATTGCTTAAGTATTGCATCATTTGTCATGTGAGTTTAATTGTCCCGTGCTTGTACGCGCGTTTGCCTTCAATCCTATTTCGAAGAGGAGTGTAGAATGACATGTGTATGATAAGTTAGTTGTCTCTTGAAGCATGGTTGAAATTGTTTAGGAGTCAAGTTCTTGTACATGATTGGTTCTTGAATTGTGTAATTGATGCATTGTTGTGATTACTGTTTAGCTGAGCCATTTTCGTATCTTGGTTGGATTTAATCCTCGAGCAAATCCTCGTGAGAGGCATACTTTGCTTGAGGACGAGCAATGAGTTAGTTGGGGAGAGTTTGTTAGATGTCAATCATGATATATTTGAGTATGAGTTATTTGGCATTTTTCATGACTTTTCATGTGGAATAGGTTGATTTTAGTGTGAATTGATGTTGTTATGCATTATTTGAAATATACTTGTGGTGCTTGTAATTTGTGTGCTAAATGTGCAGAAATAGGAGTGAAAAGATCAAAGTTTGAAGACCCAAAGAAATAGTGCAAGCTGCCAAAGAATTGAAATCAACAACAGTATTCGCTAGGCGAGTGTTGGCGAAGGTGCCAGCGAAGGTTCGCCTAGCGAACGTCAGCGAGCATGCCAGCGAGATGGTGGCAGAAAGTGTGCAAAACTTACAGTAGGAAAACTGGGTAAATTCGCTGGGCGAGTAGGCCAGCGAATGCTCGCTGATATGCTCGCGGGGCGAATGTGCCAGCGAAGGGTGGCAGAAACTTTCCAATTTGAAAACACCCAAGCTTCGCTGGGCGAAGGTTGCAGCGAATGCTCGCGAAGCGAATGTTTTGGTTCGCCTAGCGAACCCACGATAATTCTGAGGGGCGGTTTAAGTCTGAGGCACTTAAATGTGCCATATTTTTGGGCATTCGCTGGGCGAATGAAAAGCTTCGCTGGGCGAATGGTGCTGTTTGGAAAAGTGTATAAATAGAATTGTTACTTTTTGGACCATGGATCTTGCTCATTTTTACATTGGAATTAAGTGTTTACAGTATTTTGTTCAGAAAAGCTTGTATTTTCATTGGAGAAGCTGATTTTGCATCCATTCTCGATTATTCGTTGTGGATGCTCATTCATCTCCTCTCTTTACTTGTCATCCAAGCTACCATGAGAAGTGGTAGCTAATCACTCAATGTTGAGGTTAGAGGTAGTTGATTCTGTTTTTATGTATTGATATTGATCTCTTGTATATGAACAAGGTCTTTGATCAATATAGATGATGTTGTTTTCTCTTAATGATCCATTTGTGAATTGTTTTGCTCTAGACATAGACTTTACAACTCTTGCGCCTTCAGGCGTACGATTCCAATAAATTGTATAAGGATCGTGTCAAGTCTTACCATGACAAAAGAATTGTCATCAAACATTTTGAGGTCGGACAGCTGGTCTTATTGTTCAATTCTCGATTAAAATTGTTTCCCGGAAAATTACGATCTAAATGGTCCGGACCTTTTCGGATTATGGAAATCAAGCCCTATGGAGCAATCGTAATTGAGGACACAAAGTCAAAGGAAAGTTGGACTGTCAATGGACAGAGGCTGAAAGTTTATCTTGGAGGAGATTTCGAGCGGAATCCCGCCATTGTTCCCTTCCGCGATCCGTGAGATTGCGGTGGGCCGTCGAGCTTAGCCGACGTTAAACAAGCGCTGGTTGGGAGGCACCCCAACATTGTAAGTATTTCTGTTAATTCTGTTTTGAGAATGTTTAGATATCACTATGAAGCTTAAAAAAATTGTGGCAGTTTGGAAAAATTTTGAAAATTTTGGTCTTGTTCGCTGGTGTTCGCCTAGCGAGCTGGGGCGAGCATTCGCTGGCCTTCGCTCCGCGAACCCAGCGAGGCAGACCAACCCAAGTTCCTGCCACATCAGAAAAAAAATGGATTGTGGGTGGGCCACCAAATTGGGCCCAAGACCCACTTTGAACTCAGAATAGAGGGGGGAAAAACCCTAGCCTCTTGACCTCTTCATCATTTCCCTCCTTGTCATTCTTTTCCTTTCATTTCCTCTTGTACACTTCAACACTAATCTCCTTCTACTTTCCAATTGCCCTACTCCACCATTAACAGTGCGAAATTCAGGTTTGTTTACTCTTTACGATTTATTTCTGTAAGCATTGTTTATGTTCTTAAGTGATCAATATGGGTTTGGTGAAAAATTGGTATGCTCTGTCATGTTATTTTTGTCTTGCATGTTAGAAACTACATAAGCAATATGACTAGAGTGGTATTTGAAATTAGGAGATGGGAGAGGGACTGTTTGTAACTGTGTTTTTCTGAAAAATCGTGCCTTCGCTGGTTCGTTCGCCTCGCGAGTCTGCGCGAGCATTCGCCAGACTTCGCCTAGCGAGTCTGGCGCGAACAGAGGCAGATTTTTAATTTTTTGCTTGTCAATGCAGAGCTCTGGCTGGTTGTTTTTAGTTGCTAATGCGTTTGTTGCCCTTGTTTGGTTTCATTGTTTGTTATGTGCAGATGGCACCAAAAATGGCGATTCACGCGGCTAAGAAGCGAAAGGCTCAAACCTCCAGACAAGTGCCCGTGCGATTTGACGAAGAACGATTCAGGGGAGCTAAGCAGGCTGCCAGGTACGAGACCCTTGAAAGAAAGACCATCCTGCCGGAGAAAAGATTCCTTCTTAGTGATCGAGGAAGTTACCGAACAATTGATGCACTTTTCGTGGCAAAGAAGTGGGATCGTCTAATGATGCCGCTGGATGGGTACAACATTGAAATTGTTCGGGAATTTTTTGCGAATGCATTACCGGATGATGGTGAAAGATTCAGTTGGGCCTCTTGGGTTAGAGGTACTGTTGTGAGGTTTGATCGTAGGACGATCAGCAATGTTTTGGGAGATCCTTTACCGTTGGTTGGGACTGAGATCGATGCTTATCATCGAGACTTGCATCTTCATCGTGATATTGAGAAGATGACTCAGGATTTGCTTCTTGAAGGTAAAGAAGTTGCGCGAAATTCCTCCGGGGTGCCGGTTAGGTTCAGAAGGGTGGACATGCTGCCCTTGGTTCAGGTTATTTTGTTGTTTGTGCTCACTAACATTTGTCCCAGGTCGCATCATAGTACAGTTCCTATTGCTCTGGCTCATCTTATCCACAGCATTCAGCAGAATGTCCAGATTGACGTGGCCTGCATCATCGCGGATGAAATCAGGGCAGTTGTGTTAAGTGGTTCGGGAGGTACGGCGGCGCGCAAGAATGCCCCGCTTATTTTTCCATGTCTGATCATGTCCTTGTGTGCTCACGCTGGTGTTGATATGCCAGCCCGCAGGCAGGTCACTATTCCATCTGCTATTGATGATCGGTATGTGGATAAGTTCTGTAAGGCTAGAGTGATGGTTGGAGCCTCTTCTAGTGCTGGTGCTGATGATGCTGCTGCTGAAGCTGAGGAGGGTTCTGAGCCGGCAACGCCGGCCTATTATCCATATCAGCAGGAGATCTGCAATTATAACTGGGATTGGATGGCTGCCCAGCAGCGTGCTATGACGGATATTCATGATTCCTTGCAGGCTCTTCAGTTGCAGATCCGTGACCCTTCTTCTGAGCATCTTATGATGACTAGGGAGCAGTTCCTAGTGCATGCTGGTTGGCCTGAGGCCATGCCAATATTTGGAGGGGGTGAGGACGATGCTGATGACGATGTTGATGATGATGAGGCTACTTCTGCTGGAGGTGAGGAGGAGGACTTGGACGATGATGATGAGGAGGATTGATTTTTTTTTGTGATCTTAGACTTGTGTACTTCCTTTGGTCTCCAAAGTGAAGTTTTCTTATATTATGTATTTTTCAGCTTTTACTAGTCAAGTATTAATGTACTTTTTGGAATTATGTAGGTGTTTTATACACCAGGCACTTTATGACATTATTAGTAATAATTATGGTTTGTAAAAAAAAAAAAAAAATTTTTTTGTTTCGCTTTACTAATAATTGTTGGTTTTTAATTATAGTAGTAAGTGTGTTTTTGTATGTGTTATTTTGATTTTTCTTCTTTAATGGTGGAACTTTGGGAAGAAGGTTGGACTCTTGGGATTATAGAAATTCCTCCAAGATGTGAGGGCGATGATAGTACCGTAAGCATTGTGTTGCGACAAGGTATATCGTTACCTTGATTCAAGAATTTTTTATGTTTTAGAATTTTGTGTCTTGGGCAAGTGTAAATGTGTTTCATGTTACAACTTCTTTTGGAATACATATGTCATTTTAGGATCTGAAACTAGTAAAGTGAGAAGCCTCAAAATTGTATTATATGTCAAGGAGTGTTGATGAATGTTGTCTTTATTTTTAATTCATGCCTTATCTTGTGATCGTGTGATTTTGTGGAAGTAGGAGAAGTGATCAAGGCAATTTTTTTGTAGTGAGCACAACTATGCCCAAATATTAATTTACCTGTGAGTAGTGAGCATTCGGTAGCCCCTTTGAGCCTAAACAGTTTAGAACTCAATTGAATGATGAACTTGTTTTATGTACATAATTTGCTAGTTTAGTTCATCATTGAATTTAGTGAGTTTCTAACATTTTCTTCTTGAACCTTTGTAAATTGTTTATTTTGACTTCCTTGCCCTAAAAAGCAAGGAACATTCACTTTAGGTGGAGTTGAAAATGAGTTGGGGAGAGAATAAAAAGGAAGATAGGTGCATTACTCCTAATTATGAAAAGAAAACATTTTTCAAGCAAGCATGTCAAAAGAAAAGTGTGAATATATTGTACAAAAGAGAAAATGCTTGCTTGAACGAGAAAAAAATAATAGAATCAAAGAGTGTGCACGGTAGTTTATGAAGGTGGAATGACAATTTGGTGAAATGAAGTGTGTTGTGTAAATATGTACATAGTGAATGTTCTTTTGCGTCGGCATTTTCGTTTCAAAGACCTTTAGAAATGTCCCTTTTTTTTTTGTTCACCCGACCAAGCTACAACCCTTGAAGTCCTTAGTGATCTTTTACTTCCATAATTTCTGTTATGATCATTGAGATATGATATGAATTGCTTAAGTATTGCATCATTTGTCATGTGAGTTTAATTGTCCCGTGCTTGTACGCGCGTTTGCCTTCAATCCTATTTCGAAGAGGAGTGTAGAATGACATGTGTATGATAAGTTAGTTGTCTCTTGAAGCATGGTTGAAATTGTTTAGGAGTCAAGTTCTTGTACATGATTGGTTCTTGAATTGTGTAATTGATGCATTGTTGTGATTACTGTTTAGCTGAGCCATTTTCGTATCTTGGTTGGATTTAATCCTCGAGCAAATCCTCGTGAGAGGCATACTTTGCTTGAGGACGAGCAATGAGTTAGTTGGGGAGAGTTTGTTAGATGTCAATCATGATATATTTGAGTATGAGTTATTTGGCATTTTTCATGACTTTTCATGTGGAATAGGTTGATTTTAGTGTGAATTGATGTTGTTATGCATTATTTGAAATATACTTGTGGTGCTTGTAATTTGTGTGCTAAATGTGCAGAAATAGGAGTGAAAAGATCAAAGTTTGAAGACCCAAAGAAATAGTGCAAGCTGCCAAAGAATTGAAATCAACAACAGTATTCGCTAGGCGAGTGTTGGCGAAGGTGCCAGCGAAGGTTCGCCTAGCGAACGTCAGCGAGCATGCCAGCGAGATGGTGGCAGAAAGTGTGCAAAACTTACAGTAGGAAAACTGGGTAAATTCGCTGGGCGAGTAGGCCAGCGAATGCTCGCTGATATGCTCGCGGGGCGAATGTGCCAGCGAAGGGTGGCAGAAACTTTCCAATTTGAAAACACCCAAGCTTCGCTGGGCGAAGGTTGCAGCGAATGCTCGCGAAGCGAATGTTTTGGTTCGCCTAGCGAACCCACGATAATTCTGAGGGGCGGTTTAAGTCTGAGGCACTTAAATGTGCCATATTTTTGGGCATTCGTTGGGCGAATGAAAAGCTTCGCTGGGCGAATGGTGCTGTTTGGAAAAGTGTATAAATAGAATTGTTACTTTTTGGACCATGGATCTTGCTCATTTTTACATTGGAATTAAGTGTTTACAGTATTTTGTTCAGAAAAGCTTGTATTTTCATTGGAGAAGCTGATTTTGCATCCATTCTCGATTATTCGTTGTGGATGCTCATTCATCTCCTCTCTTTACTTGTCATCCAAGCTACCATGAGAAGTGGTAGCTAATCACTCAATGTTGAGGTTAGAGGTAGTTGATTCTGTTTTTATGTATTGATATTGATCTCTTGTATATGAACAAGGTCTTTGATCAATATAGATGATGTTGTTTTCTCTTAATGATCCATTTGTGAATTGTTTTGCTCTAGACATAGACTTTACAACTCTTGACCTAACAATTTCATCTCTTAAAAACCAAACTCTAGACATAGATTTGGGATTTGCTATTCGCATTGTATTGATCTTAATGATCGTTGCTTAGATTGTTAGCGTGAGACATCATCTAACGGTCTAAACAACGGTACTCACGATTCCGCTTTAGACATAAACGTAGTCGGGAGGATACGCGGTTATATTGGTCGGAAACCGAGTTCATATGCTTGATTAATTGTTTATACATGAATAGGATTGATGAAACCTAACCTTAACATGTTTTTACAAAAATCTTTGTGACCTAATTAATCTTTGCTACAAGTGAATGATAACAACAAGTGAAACTTTTGAAAACCTTAACTTAGAATATCACAACTATTGAACGGCTAGCATCAAATATCCGACAATCCCTGTGGAGACGATAACAAAAACCCACACTGACACTATATTCTAACACCACCTCAGCTGGATCACCATCTGCCCGTCCTGCCTCTGCAAGCGCCTAAGTAAATCTATCCATCAAAAATGAGAACCGGACGTGTGCGCCCCTCAACTGGTGCACCTCCGCATGTGCCTTCTCTGGGCTAGCCCCAAGCTCTGTAACCAACAACTCTATGCCGTCCGCCTTCGTCATCCTACCGTGACTCAGAAGGGTGCCCGTGATCGGTAGATGTAAGAGGCACGAGATGTCGTCTAGCGTGATCGGATCTTGCCGTACGGTAGATGGAATGAGGATGTCTCAGGGTGCCATCTCTCAACAAATGCCATCAAGATACCGTACTGGATCTGGGAATACCCAATCCTAGACAGGCCTCCAAGACCAAACTCCGCAAGTGCAGACGTGAACCACTCAGCCTCTGGCAGCATCTCAATCGTGTCCATAACCTTGCCCCCATGGTTATAGAACTTCTGTGAATCCTTATCCTGAAAATTTCCAAATAAAACAATGTTACAAATGAACATATTTTCAACGAATACAATTCTATAAATAAACCGAGAAAGGTTACCTGTCCTAGCCAGACAAATCTAGCAGTATGCTCAGAGTACCCCGCGAGTAGGGACATATTAGACGGTCCCCCGGGGTAACCGCCCAGCTCATCGAAATCGTCATCATCGTCGACACCCTCATGTGTTGGGTGATCACCCTCTGGAACAGGAACAACAACAGGGGAACGAGGAGGAGCAGCTGATGGAGCTGTAGTCTCCCGACGACGCTTGCGTGCGGGCTGGGACCCTGATGAACTAGCAGTAGACTCCCGACGCCTCCGAGATGTGGATGGCTGTGGTGTAGGATGTGGTGTAGGATGTCCCTCAGCTGTAGGGGCTACCCCAACTCCCTCTGCGTCGGAAGCCTCGGCTGTAGACTGCATCCGCTCACGTCGGACAGATGCGTGCTGAGCTGTCCGTCCATGTATGGTACGATCGTCTCTGCCAGCCATCTAATCTGCAAAGCATAATAAATAAATTAAATTTTGTTTAAAAATAATTAAACAAAAACAAACAAACAAGCAAAATTAAAAAAGGAAAAAAAAATAGTCTTCCGGATGTGCACATCCGGAAGGACTCAGAATTTTAAACGTTAGGTATTCCCGGATGTGCACATCCGGAAGGACGCAGAATTTTAAACGTTGGGTATTTCCGGATGTGCACATCCGGAAACACTAAACGTTTCAATATTTCCGGATCTGTACATCCGGTACGTATTTTGAAGTTTAAAAACGGCAGCCATGGCCACTGTAACAACCAAAAGGGCATTTTTATGCCCTGATCGTCCGTTTGAAGCAGTAAAAATGACCTACATTGTCTCTAACCTATGTTATTCATACAACCTAACAATTTCTACACCTAAATGTCTACTCTAAATCGATTACTCGAAAATTACTCTGAAACTCTAAAATTTGAAAACTTACTGATTAAAATGTGATACAGAGGATTTGGAGTGTGTTGATCGTTGTAGCAGTTGCTCTGCGCCGAACTCGAGTGGAAAAAATCGAGATTTGTGGTGATTGAAAATTTGAGAGTTTGAGAGAGTTTGAGAGATTTTGGAAATGAAAAGGTGAATAATGAGGGGGGAAAGAACGTCTGGCGCGAACTAATAAGAAATACTTCCGGATGTGCACATCAGAATTCTTTCCGGATATGCATATCCGGAAAATCTCTACGATTTTTAAAAATTTGGTGCGTCCGGATGTGCACATCCGGAATAGAGGGGCAAAAAAATAATTTCACGTGCTACCTAAAAAACTTGGGTGGTGCATTAAAAAATTGCCTTATATTTTGTTAAAAACTCAACTTTTTCTTCGATTTTGAAATTTCATAGAGTGAACAAACTAGAAATATCTACCTCACTAGGCTTCCAACACCCTAAAAACTTAATGTATTGATAAATGCATGTATTAACTACCTTGCAATTAAGAAATACATTACCTGTATAAAAAATATCTATTACATGACTATCTTAACTAATTTCAACTAATTTAATCTCAACCAATTTCATTTTATTAATGTTGTTTATCATTCATAAAATATCTTTCAATTTAGATTTGAATTTTATGATAACCCTTTTATTAAATTTTTGGTACTTCTATTTTGATGGTTTTAACCATTCGATCATCTATTTCACAATTTTTGAATTTTGTGGTCTCTTCTCTTCACTTTCCCTAAAGCATAATAAAATAGGTTAAAATAATAATAATAAATATAAATAAACTACGTAAACGGATTGTTGAAATAATTTTTTTACCTAAATGTAGCTTTTGTTTTTGAACCATGAGATTTTTTTTTTTGTAAGCAAGTGATATATTAGATACGGGTACAAAGGATACCACCTGAATACAAAAAGAAAGGCCGAGTTCCTAATATTTTTCATTAATTTTTTTATTGCATTCGTCTTTTTCATTATATGAATGTGTATCAGCACCGCTGAAAACAATTAAAAGTTAAAATTTTTATTTGAAATTAATATACAAAGTGAAATAAAAAATACCGTAGAAAAATATAGTTTTTTTAATCGTTACCTATCATCTTAGCATGGTTCTTTTTATAATTAAAAACAAAATAATAATGATAATCTAAAATATAAGAAATATAAATTAAATATAACAATAATGCATATCAGCAAGAAAAAAAACTTATGGTTCGTTTTCTTCTAATTCTTTCCCTATCAAATTGCTACCTTCTCTTTCAAGTTTTTCCCCAAAACTTCTTTTTGACTTTGTTTCTTCTTGAATTGTTGTAGTTCTTTTCCATTACTGATTGAGTAACAGCGAAAGAGAGTGAAAGAGAAAATGCGAGTGTGTGTGGAAAAAGAAAATGCGAGTGTGTGTGTGTTTTGAAGGATTGAGAAAGGATGATCAGTATTCATATACTAATTGAAAGATTAAAGTTTTTTTTATCGGTTAGTCATGAAAGATTAATTGGAATAAAAGCTACTAGTTCTAAAAAGTGTTCGTGAGTTTTGTGCGATTGTATGGAATTGCGATGAACAAGAGTTCTACAGCTCATTCTTAAATAGATGGACAAACTAAGGTAACCAACTGAACTATGGGGAATATGAATCGGAGTGCTTGTGGAGATAAGCTAATGTAGTGAGATTTAGTTTTGCCTCAGGTCAAATCCGCTTACAATAACACTGTGCACTCATCTACGGAGAAATCACCTTTTTCTCTAATTTATACTTATGTTTCCAAACATGTGATTGATTTGGTTAAGTTGCCTAAGGCGCCTGGAGTTAGTGCAGCGACTGAGAATATGTAGAGGAGATTGTAGCTGTTAAAGAAGTTGTCACTACTAAGTTACAAGCTATTAGGAAGAAGAATAAGGCAATTGTTGATAAACGCATGAGAGTTAAAGTTTTTAATGTGGGCGACAAGGTGATGGTGTTTCTGCTCAAGGAGAGGTTTCTGGTTGGTACTTACAACAAGCTGCAGCTAGAGTTGTTAAAATGGGCCTAGCCCATTGGGCCAACCCATAAGCCTTAAATTTTAACACGGGCCAGACCATAAAAAAGTATTTAAAAAATACAACCCTATCTTTTTGGGTCAGCCCATCGGGCCAATGTTTTTTATGGACTGGGTCGGGTCGGCCAAACAGGTTTCAGGCTGACCCATTAAAAATATTAAAAAAATAGTAATTTGTACTCATTACATTACTTTATTTTTCTATTCAAGCCTAGTTTAAATAGTTTTTGCATGTCTAATTTTAAGAATACCATCAAGAAAATATACAAAAGATTTCAAATGATGGCAAGTCCAAACTTGAAATATACCTGGATGAAAAATGTTTGGATGATGATGTGGATATTCTTCAATATTGGTGGCTTGTGACATTTTAACCATTCCAATCACAACAATGACTTCTGAATCTACTTTTAGCATTGGAGGTCTTATTTTGCATAAGTATAGGAATTGCTTACTCCCCGAAACTGTGCAAGCATTAATTTGTATGTGTAATTGGTTGCATGATTTTAAAGATGTTGGACCTTCTAGTGAGTTTTTAAATTGTAATTAATAGTCTTTGTATTTTATTTTCAATTTACATTTGTTTTCAAGTTATAGAGTTGCAAGATATGTTGTAACATTAACAAAGGCATACATGCACCACAAGGTGGTAGTTTAATGTTCATCTACTGCATTATAAATAAAAGGACTGTACCGAGAGGCAGAAGCATATAAAAACATAATTGCATTACCATTTGTTAATATAATCATTCTTAGAAAATAGGCTTATATCATAGTAGAAGTGGGAAAGATACAATTGTTGGATTCACCAAGTGTTCAAGAGACTTATATTCTATTGTCTCTAAAGTTACACTATATGACAACTGTTGGATTCACCAAGTGTTCATAAGACTTTGCCAAAAAATTGTCTACTTTATAATTTATTTTTATATCTATTTTGAACGGTTAGATGAGTAATTATTTTGTTATGTATGATTGTATTTTATTGTCTCTAAATTTAAAATTTAAAATTATAATATTGAAATATATAGGCGGATCTGGCCCATCGGGCTGCACAGCCCATAAAGAACTGGGTCGGACTCAATTTTGATAGCCCATGAAATAATCGAGTCAATCTAGTCCATTTATAAGTGTTGGCCTACCGGGCCGATGCGGGCTGGACTGGACCGATCCATTTGACAGCTCTAGCTGCAGCCACATAATTATGCCCCGTTCAAAGTGACCCGAAAGATCAATGATAATGCTTATGTTATGGCTCTCTCGGAGTCGAGTTCTCCAGAGGTGGAGGAGACTGATGTAGGAAGGGTGGTTGTGCGTATTGAAGTAGCATCGGAAAGGTTTGACAAGACTTATGCAAGTTTGGTGTTCGATGTCAGAATAACTATTATTATACTTTTTTGAACATATAATCGGCTCACATGTCCAACTCTCGGCTTCACTGTAACTAATGAGCTTTTTAAGCCATTCGAATTCGTTGCCGGCTTCAAAATAACATTTTAATATTTTCCACAATTTTCTGCTTTATTTTTGTTTTGGATAATTTTTCGAATTAATTTTGCATTAAGGTTTCTTTTTATTATTTAAACTTTTTTGGGGCGTGGCAGCCAGGGTATAAAATTTTAGAGTTTTTCTTTTCTAGTGAATTTCAAAACTTTATTTAAAAGGTTTGTCGTTTAAAAACTTGTATTTTCCTTCTAGACTTAATATTTGCTAATTATTTGTGATTCCAACTGTCCATGAAGAAAGGAGTATTTTTCTTTTTTATTTATTTTATATCCTTTCTTTTTCTAGTTATCTTTTTTGACTCAGCTGTGAAAGTGTATACTTTCTTCACAAGTTTTAACTAGTGGCCACAGAACATGAGGGTTCAATAATAAACTTAGATAGAACACAAATAAATAAAGAAAAAATTACTTTGAAAAACATAATCATATTTTAATAATTAAAAGTGAAATTAAAAAAAAATTCACAAATCAAATAAATATTAAAATTTCCTTCGATATTCAATTTCAAATAAAACAAGCTAGTGGCTTGTGTTATCTAATCAATTTCATTTCACTTTTACATTATATAACAAAGCAATGATGTTCAATGCAAAAGCAATGAAATTCACTGATTTTCTCTTTTTTCCCATACTAATAGATTCTATTGTTTTAGCTGCTTATATTATCAAAATTCACTTTTTTTTTTAAAAGCAATTAATTGATAAAAATACAAGGGGTATTCAAGCCCTTATAAAAGAGAGAAAAAATCTCGTCCAAATCCGCTCACAAATAATGAAAAGGATCGCAACAAAATCCTAAAAAGCTAGACTTGTAATAAAGAATATTTCTTATAGATCCCCATATCAAAATTCACTTGAAGTAGATTTTTGGTTACAAACTTCTCAAACTATAGCAAGGTAATATTTAAATTAATGATCCAACTCTTGTCAATATTTATGATTAGAGCTGTCAATTTAGGGAGCCAATTAATTTAGGCCCCAGCCCCCATAATAAGGGGGCCTAAAAATATTTAAGAATAGTAAGACCTCAAATTCATAGGCCCAAAAATTAGAAGGCCCTAAAATTCAAAAGGGGGTCATAGGGCCCCAAATAAAATAAAAAAAACTTAATTTTGAAAAATAAAATAAAAATATTCAAAAAATAAAAAATATTTTTAAAATATTTTTTTTAAAGTAAAAAAATATACTAAAAATACAAAAAAAAAACATCTTTAAAAGAAAATTTAAAAATTTCAAAAAAAAATAAAATAAATTATATTAAAAATATTCTAAAAATAAAAAACAACTTTTAAAAAAATTAAAAATCCAAAAATTAAAAATTCCCAATGTGCTCACACCTAGGCACGTTGTCGAGTCTTGGCGCATGCACACACACATTACATATCCATGTCCAAGTCTAAGTCTAAGTCGTCATCATGCTTGTGGTGTTTAAGCACACATTGTCAACAAAACTTTGATTTTGGCTCACTTTCCCGGGCCTTGTCTTTTGTTCCTGACCTAGTCAATTTTTTTACAAACAATGCAACAGGGCCTCATGTACACAAGCCATTCAATGTATTGTATTAAAAATATTAAATTTGAGACAGAATTATTAATAACCTAACAATCATTGACAATTGTCTCAGGGGAATTTGAATCATATCATGTGAGGTTATAATTTTACCATTGAATTGAAACCTTTTAAACACAGAGTATTCAAAATTACTACTGATATACCACTTCATATTAAATATAAGCTCTAACTAGAAAGAAAAGAAAGGTTACTCTGCATGTATGTGTAAGTTGCATCCATACATTAAAAATGCATACCTTTGTCACATTAACAAAAGAATCTAGATCCAGAGTTGGTTTTCCATTAATTTCAACTATCCACTAAAGCGCAAACTGACCATATATATATATGTACTAAACTACCATGACACCATCTGTGAAATTGACAAAATTTGTGAGCTAATGCTTATTCAGACAAGCATGCAAGTGGTGTTCCAAGTTCATGAATAAACAAAATGTAGTACGTCTATAACTATTGACTATATACAAGTATTCATAAATATTAATACCTCAACTAAATTGAATTATGCCTAAATTGATGGTGACAATGCACTATAAGATTCAACATCATACCTCAACTAAACCAACATATTTTGAGAACCCATTGTTATGGCTAGATTTATAGTGTATTTTGAAATAGTTACCGAAACAGAGATGTTATCTAACACACCAGTACCTCCATAAAAATTATTCCCATTCAATGTTACCGAAACAGAGATGTTATCTAACAAAATTTCCCATACATAATTACTAACAAATTTCCAATCACCACATTAAACAAATCCATCCAACTTCTATCAAACATGAAATCATAGTGTTCCAACTAACAACATCTCTAAGAGGCATTCTATCAAACATGTGGCAGGCCTTATAAGAAAATAGTCACTTTTGAACAACCATTTCAAGCAAATGTTCCAGGAAGTGGAGTTCTGATAAGAAATATCCTCAAACACCTTCAAGGCATCGTTAATATGGCCAAACTCAATATAAAGATCGATACAACGATTACCCAAGTGATGGGTACATGTAAACTTAAAGAGAAAGAATTTCATTGAGGCATTTTCACAAATAGATTGAGTTCATAAAGAGAGATGGAGAGAGATGAGTACCTCAAAAATAGAACAACGTGAAAAGAAGATGACGGCGGCGGCGCAACAAGCTGGACGACGGTGGTGGCGCAATGCACGGCGGCGGCGACACAAGTGGCACAAGTTATGAACGTGCTGAAAAAAAATACAGTAAAGGAGAAATGTTTTTTAATAAAATAAGGCCCTGTTCATAGGGCTCAAAAATAAAATAATAATGGAGGGGCCTAAAATTATGGGGCTTATCTATGTAGCACTATGCTTTAAATCGAAGAAGTGTCCAGCTCACAGTGACACATTATTATATTTTTTCAATTATTATTAATATATGAGTTATTATGTCTGGTGTCCATGTTTATGCCAACATTTTAATTTGTTGCAGGGTTGGTATCACCTCAGTGTCTTGAACGATTTATTGGGAGATGGTGTAACACCCCTTTCTATACCCCCAAATAATCCATTAAATCATTTAGGCACGTATTGAAAATTTTATCAGAGTATAATTGCAACTACGGCATAAAAGGAGAATGTCACATTATGCATGAAATTAAAAACATACAACACCTGCTCACAAGATATGCAACAGTAGGGTAACTAATCAATCAAGGATCTGAGTCCTTTCACCCACATCTCAAATGTTTAGAATAAAAGCGGATCATCTAAACACTGATAAATATCAACCATATATATAAATCATATATATATATATATATATTCATATACCAAACAGTATGGTTCATCAACATCGGTCATGTTATATACACAAAATCATCAGCCAGATACATAAGCAAATGCATCACCAAAAAGGAAAACAAAAGCATCCTAGCTACCCGACGCTACATATCAGAGCCAGACGACCAAAAAGAAATAAAGACACGCTTCACCAAAGACCACCAGCATACCTAATCTGCAATGCCTCGTAGAGCATCATAAAACGGCAGAAGGGTGAGAAATATTATCATAATAACTTTGCATATAATTATATATCTCAACATATAATACACATATATCACCTTCTCGCCATTCACGCATATACATCAAAATGTATATTTAACAATTCAAGCATATAACATAAATAAATTACACGGCATAACAATCCGTAATTAACACATCAATCACATAGGCATATTCATTCATGCTCAAATACATGTATCACCAATACATATCAATTCATCACCATTTATCCAACATAAACACCATACAGGTTTATTCACCAATGTATCATTACAAAGATACAATTATCATCATTTCACATAAACATACATATTATGTCTATCCAACAATGCACATCTGTACAATTCTATTCATTCCACATCACATATACATATATATGTTCATTCATCAAAGCACAAATACAATGATGACAAATGCAACTCATAGAGACCGACTCACGACTCTATGCAGATGCAATGCGGGTACCGACTCATTATCTCAAGTTCAATTGAAGAACTTATTGAAACCATCGCTCGTTACTTAGTGTAACTCCCCGTCGGGCCTACGATGTTCCCCATTGCTACCACCTCTCAAAGGCTTACAATGTTTATGGATTGCTCTCGCCCCTCAAAAGGCTTACAATCCGATTGCTCCCGCCCCTTAAAAGGCTTACAATCATATTGCTCCCGCCCCTTAAAAGACTTACAATTATATTGCTCCCGCCCCTTAAAAGGCTTACAATTATTTGTAATCATCGCCCCTCAAAAGGCTTACAATGTTACAACGGATTCAACTTAGAATTCCACAACACAAGAATGCACACATCACACACAATCGACATACATTCACATCAATTGTGCCAAACGGCAACCGAACGTTTTCACAAATAACCAAACAATTCGATTTACGGTTTACCGGAAAAGTCGGTTAAAAGTCGGCTAAAAATAATATTTTTCTTCACCAAATCATAGGACATATTTTTAGCTTCACATCCATATAAAGAACACTTAAATCGGATAAACAACGAAGAAGATATGAATATTTCAAAATAACGCAAAAACATAAACCGGAGGCCGGACACAACGAAACGTTTCGAAAATACTGTTCCAATTGGACCAGGTTCAGACCTCAAAACCATTTTTCCTAGAAAGAACATCTCGTTAGCTTCCCAACGCTTCGAACGGGGGTCAAAACCGACTTACGGTTCAAGAGTTATGAATTTCCGAAGTTTCCCCGACAAACCATAATTTTCTGGTTCAGCACAGTATGTATCAATACATAGGCTTATGTATCGATACAAAAAGGTCACATGTATCGATACATAGCACGCATGTGTCGACACATGCTGTAGTGAAAATGCTATTTTCCCAAATTTCTACAGTATGTATCGATGCATAAGGGTTATGTATCGATACATAACCATTTCGTATCGATACATAGCTGTTATGTATCGATGCATAGCCCTGTTTTTCTCAAAAACCAGATTTCTCAAATTACACCCTTGCTGTCATTTTTTCCCGAATGCCGAAAACTCGACTAAATCGAACATTTTCACCGAAACAAACATATACGCGCAACCACCAAATACATAAGAACAATTTAGAACACATAAACGAAATTTCTACGACGTTCGATTTTTCGATTAAATTTCCACCTTTCAAAAACCAGATTTTTCAAACATCATCAAATCGAATAAAAAGCACGCTATACGACGACCTAACCTTACTCGATACAACTACGTAATTTATTTCGAATTCTAACCGTGAAAACATCGGTTTCTATCGATTTCCTACAATTCGACCTAAACGGAAACAACAACGGAAACATACCGAAAACTAACCGAAACATAACCAAACTTCATGAAACTTTAAACAGCAGCTCACATACATATAACCAACCAACACGTGTATTTATACGACTTTTCGACCGTAAAAACATCGGTTTCTATCGATTTCGTCCAATACGGCATAAACGAAAACATATGGAAACCAACCAAAACATCCACTCAAAACACATACATAATCATACACAAAGTTAGGATAACAATGTTTCATACCCTTACCCGATTAAACCGATTCCTAGAAGTTGTTTTCTTTGATTCCTAGCTTTCCTCTTTTTCTTCTTCTCTTTCTCTTCTTTTCTTTTCTTCTCCTCTTTCTCTCTATTTTTCTGTTTTTCTTTCTTTTCTCTCTTTCTTACTACTTTTCTATTTTTATACAAAAATCAAAATATCTAGCCACCCAACAAGACCAAAATACCCCTACACTCAAATATCTCGCAAACGCTCTCAAAACGCGATGAAACATCACAACATTGAAAAATAACATTTTTCTAAATAAAAGTCGAAAATAAAATAATATAATAATAAAATAATAAAAAACGACTCAAATAAAAATACTAAAACTGGGGCGTTACAACACTCCCCCACTTGGAAATTTTCGTCCTCGAAAATATTACCGAGACGAACAACTTCGGACACGTCTTTCGCATCCGACCAACAAACAACAGACCTACCAAACGGCACACCACAAACAACACAACTGACAAACCACCTTGCTAACCGCAAACACAACGACACAACAACGACAAGCTGCAAAGCCCATACAATGCACTTGACGACCAACTTACAACTCAAAGAATACTCATAACACAACAAGATCGTAACCCTCACCGTAGGTAACTCACCTCTAATTCCTCACACAGGAATTAGCTACCCTCACTCGAACCAACACAATGGAAACGAGGCAACAACACCAGCAAGAACATAAAGTTCCAAGACACGACAAGGTCTCAACAACATCAAGAAAACCAGAATACCAAACATTTCAAATCTAGAATCATACAGATAATACTTCCTGTATTCCAACATAATACAACCGTCAACAATTCCAATTTCCACAATAATACTGATCCTTTCATGAATCCTCGAATGTCGAAAAAACACAAGCCACAACTTTACCCTCTCATATCAACACACCAACTATCCTCATCAAAGATGCATCCCAAACAATCGACTTCACCTTTGCAAGCCAACTGAAGTCACAAAACGCTAATCTTGGAAAAACCTTCCATATCCTTCGATAATAACCAACAAAATCCAAAAAGTTTCCAATCACCTTTAACTAACTTCGAAACCTCTACTCAAACCATCACAATGCTTATCAAACATTCCAACAATTGTGGTTCTAATCAAACTCAACCAACCCATTACAGTTACCTAATCCCGAAAATGAATACTTATCCTCTATCGTCACCTTATACCATTATCCATAATCCATACACCATTCCTTCTCTTAACAATCCCAATTCCAATTTATTACAATAACCAACCAAAAAGGACTCTCAAATACTACATCCACCCCTAAAGGTTCCCTCAAGATTCCTGTGATCTCTATACCATCAAAGAATTTCGAATCGTTTGCAATTCGTCACAATTCAAAACTCCAGTTATGCAAAACACAATAGCAAGTTCCCATACAACTCACTGGTTAAAACGCATCCTTCTACTACCATCTTATTCCTTACCAACCCCTAGTAATACCCAATTATTAACCCTCTGAGACATTCCAACTTAGTCCACATACACCAACCTCTAATCCGTCTCATCTTCTGATATAAGAATTCTCATAGACTCAACAACGCAATCTGCAACCATCAAACAAAATCTTGATTCCGTATCACTATCAGATATAAAATCTTTTCCAACTTAACAAAATAATCCGCAATCATTTCCTTAACTTTTAAGTAATCCATTCCGCACCACTATCAAGCCGGAAAGACACGTCCATTACATCCAACATAATTCCCGTCTGCTATCAACAAGAGATTAAGGGTGATCAGTTCCTCAATTTGTCAATAGACAGCCGACAATCATGATGAAGCATAAACCGTCTCCACCAAACTATAACAGCATCAATTACATCTTATACACAAAACTACCTAAGGCACAGCTCCTTAGTTGATGTAAACCTTACTTCTGCATTCCTTCTTGAACCAGAAACCACACTTAAACCCTTGCAATACATACACACTGAGCCAGCGCTCTACACCTGAAGCAACATGGAGAAGTGCCAGCTTCTCCCCCACTTATCTCATTCTCAATCCTGAAGACAAAGGACTAGAAAAACCAGAGAGCACTGATAGTGTTCCACACACCTATCACGTACTAAGGAATAAACAACACCGACAAAAACACTAAATCCATAATGAAGTCTTTACCATACATGGTCAAAGAACAACTTACACACACCAAAGACGTAGTTACCGACCCCGAAGCAGTCATAAACAAATTCAAACACTTAGCGCACTCATAGGAAATAAACAAATGAGTCGCTCCCAAAACAATAATAGCAACAAAAGGGTACTATTAATAAGACATATACCTTTAATCAACGATCCGCACTAGTAGTGTCTGACCCTGCCAATGCAAACACTTTTCCGCCCGCCTGAGCTTGTTTCGGCTTAGTACAATTAGTACTAATGTGACCCACTTCTCCACAATTAAAGCACTTCATCATAGTTCTTCTACAATTAGTAGCAACATGCCCAAGACCTCCACAGTTGGAACACCTCCCAATGGCCTTCCTACACTCAATCGCTTTATGACCCATTCCACCACAATTGAAACATTTCATAGAACCGGAACCTCCTCCGCCAATTTTCCTATCAAAGTTTCCCTTATGCTTGCCCTTATCAGCGGGTGTCACATAAGGTCCACTCCTAGCTTGTTGCTTACTCTTACTCTCATTCACACTCTTGTAATGTGTAGAACGAGCCTTGCTATCTTCCTCAAAAATTCTACAACATTCAGTCAAATCAGAAAACGTTCTAATCCTCTGATATCCCACAGCTTGCTTAATCTCAGGACGCAAACCGTTCTCATACTTAATACACTTTGAGAACTCAGCAGTAACGGCAGCATAATGAGGATGAAACTGAACTAACTCAACAAACCTAGCAGTATATTCCACCACTGACATACTACCTTGTTTCAGCTCTAGGAATTCTATCTCTTTCTTCCCTTTAACACTCTCAGGGTAATACTTTACCAAAAACTCAGTACGAAACAATTCCCAAGTTATCTCTTCATTATCCACCTCAAGAATTTCACGCATACCGACCCACCAATCGTCGGCTTCTTCCCTCAGCATGTGAGATCCAAGCCTCACCTTATTCTCTTCCGCACAGTCCATGAATCTGAAGATTCTTTCAATCTCTTTCAGCCAAAGTTGAGCACCATCGGGATCAAATCTTCCATTGAAAACCGGGGGTTGATTCTTCCTGAACTCTTCATTAGCACTTACATTCGGCGCACCCTGCACCGCCCTAGCCATTGCTTCCATAGCAGCAGCCATCACATTATCGTTTCTACCAGCCATATTCTGATCATTCCCGAAAATAACAACAAAGGTTAAACAACAGTTCAACCAACACAACAACGAGACAGACACGACTGACTCAACACTGGCTCTGATACCACTTAATGTAACACCCCTTTCTATACCCCCAAATAATCCATTAAATCATTTAGGCACGTATTGAAAATTTTATCAGAGTATAATTGCAACTACGACATAAAAGGAGAATGTCACATTATGCATGAAATTAAAAACATACAACACCTGCTCACAAGATATGCAACAGTAGGGTAACTAATCAATCAAGGATCTGAGTCCTTTCACCCACATCTCAAATGTTTAGAATAAAAGCGGAACATCTAAACACTGATAAACATCAACCATATATATAAATCATATATATATATATATTCATATACCAAACAGTATGGTTCATCAACATCGGTCGTGTTATATACACAAAATCATCAGCCAGATACATAAGCAAATGCATCACCAAAAAGGAAAACAAAAGCATCCTAGCTACCCGACGCTACATATCAGAGCCAGACGACCAAAAAGAAATAAAGACACGCTTCACCAAAGACCACCAGCATACCTAATCTGCAATGCCTCGTAGAGCATCATAAAACGGCAGAAGGGTGAGAAATATTATCATAATAACTTTGCATATAATTATATATCTCAACATATAATACACATATATCACCTTCTCGCCATTCACGCATATACATCAAAATGTATATTTAACAATTCAAGCATATAACATAAATCAATTACACGGCATAACAATCCGTAATTAACACATCAATCACATAGGCATATCCATTCATGCTCAAATACATGTATCACCAATACATATCAATTCATCACCATTTATCCAACATAAACACCATACAGGTTTATTCACCAATGTATCATTACAAAGATACAATTATCATCATTTCACATAAACATACATATTATGTCTATCCAACAATGCACACCTGTACAATTCTATTCATTCCACATCACATATACATATATATGTTCATTCATCAAAGCACAAATACAATGATGACAAATGCAACTCATAGAGACCGACTCACGACTCTATGCAGATGCAATGCGGGTACCGACTCATTATCTCAAGTTCAATTGAAGAACTTATTGGAACCATCGCTCGTTACTTTGTGTAACTCCCCGTCGGGCCTACGATGTTCCTCATTGCTACCACCTCTCAAAGGCTTACAATGTTTATGGATTGCTCTCGTCCCTCAAAAGGCTTACAATCATATTGCTCCCGCCCTTAAAAGGCTTACAATTATATTGCTCCCGCCCCTTAAAAGGCTTACAATTATATTGCTCTTGCCCCTTAAAAGGCTTACAATTATTTGTAATCATCGCCCCTCAAAAGGCTTACAATGTTACAACAGATTCAACTTAGAATCCCACAACACAAGAATGCACACATCACACACAATCCACATACATTCACATCAATTGTGCCAAACGGCAACCGAACGTTTTCACAAATAACCAAACAATTCGATTTACGGTTTACCGAAAAAGTCGGTTAAAAGTCGGCTAAAAATAATATTTTTCTTCACCAAATCATAGGACATATTTTTAGCTTCACATTCATATAAAGAACACTTAAATCGGATAAACAACGAAGAAGATATGAATATTTCAAAATAACGCAAAAATATAAACCGAAGGCCGGACACAACGAAACGTTTCGAAAATACTGTTCCAATTGGACCAGGTTCAGACCTCAAAACCATTTTTCCTAGAAAGAACATCTCGTTAGCTTCCCAACGCTTCGAACGGGGGTCAAAACCGACTTACGGTTCAAGAGTTATGAATTTCCGAAGTTTCCCCGACAAACCATAATTTTCTGGTTCAGCACAGTATGTATCAATACATAGGCTTATGTATCGATACAAAAAGGTCACATGTATCGATACATAGCACGCATGTGTCGACACATGCTGTAGTGAAAATGCTATTTTCCCAAATTTCTACAGTATGTATCGATGCATAAGGGTTATGTATCGATACATAACCATTTCGTATCGATACATAGCTGTTATGTATCGATGCATAGCCCTGTTTTTCTCAAAAACCAGATTTCTCAAATTACACCCTTGCTGTCATTTTTTCCCGAATGCCGAAAACTCGACTAAATCGAACATTTTCACCGAAACAAACATATACGCGCAACCACCAAATACATAAGAACAATTTAGAACACATAAACGAAATTTCTACGACGTTCGATTTTTCGATTAAATTTCCACCTTTCAAAAACCAGATTTTTCAAACATCATCAAATCGAATAAAAAGCACGCTATACGACGACCTAACCTTACTCGATACAACTACGTAATTTATTTCGAATTCTAACCGTGAAAACATCGGTTTCTATCGATTTCCTACAATTCGACCTAAACGGAAACAACAACGGAAACATACCGAAAACTAACCGAAACATAACCAAACTTCATGAAACTTTAAACAGCAGCTCACATACATATAACCAACCAACACGTGTATTTATACGACTTTTCGACCGTAAAAACATCGGTTTCTATCGATTTCGTCCAATACGGCATAAACGGAAACATATGGAAACCAACCAAAACATCCACTCAAAACACATACATAATCATACACAAAGTTAGGATAACAATGTTTCATACCCTTACCCGATTAAACCGATTCCTAGAAGTTGTTTTCTTTGATTCCTAGCTTTCCTCTTTTTCTTCTTCTCTTTCTCTTCTTTTCTTTTCTTCTCCTCTTTCTCTCTATTTTTCTGTTTTTCTTTCTTTTCTCTCTTTCTTACTACTTTTCTATTTTTATACAAAAATCAAAATATCTAGCCACCCAACAAGACCAAAATACCCCTACACTCAAATATCTCGCAAACGCTCTCAAAACGCGAT
Organism: Lathyrus tuberosus; assembly: GCA_022829125.1. Lineage (NCBI taxonomy): Eukaryota > Viridiplantae > Streptophyta > Magnoliopsida > Fabales > Fabaceae > Lathyrus > Lathyrus tuberosus. The sequence goes on from JALAZF010000441.1 coordinate 1,296,220, forward strand.
GAAACATCACAACATTGAAAAATAACATTTTTCTAAATAAAAGTCGAAAATAAAATAATATAATAATAAAATAATAAAAAACGACTCAAATAAAAATACTAAAACTGGGGCGTTACAACACTCCCCCACTTGGAAATTTTCGTCCTCGAAAATATTACCGAGACGAACAACTTCGGACACGTCTTTCGCATCCGACCAACAAACAACAGACCTACCAAACGGCACACCACAAACAACACAACTGACAAACCACCTTGCTAACCGCAAACACAACGACACAACAACGACAAGCTGCAAAGCCCATACAATGCACTTGACGACCAACTTACAACTCAAAGAATACTCAGAACACAACAAGATCGTAACCCTCACCGTAGGTAACTCACCTCTAATTCCTCACACAGGAATTAGCTACCCTCACTCGAACCAACACAATGGAAACGAGGCAACAACACCAGCAAGAACATAAAGTTCCAAGACACGACAAGGTCTCAACAACATCAAGAAAACCAGAATACCAAACATTTCAAATCTAGAATCATACAGATAATACTTCCTGTATTCCAACATAATACAACCGTCAACAATTCCAATTTCCACAATAATACTGATCCTTTCATGAATCCTCGAATGTCGAAAAAACACAAGCCACAACTTTACCCTCTCATATCAACACACCAACTATCCTCATCAAAGATGCATCCCAAACAATCGACTTCACCTTTGCAAGCCAACTGAAGTCACAAAACGCTAATCTTGGAAAAACCTTCCATATCCTTCGATAATAACCAACAAAATCCAAAAAGTTTCCAATCACCTTTAACTAACTTCGAAACCTCTACTCAAACCATCACAATGCTTATCAAACATTCCAACAATTGTGGTTCTAATCAAACTCAACCAACCCATTACAGTTACCTAATCCCGAAAATGAATACTTATCCTCTATCGTCACCTTATACCATTATCCATAATCCATACACCATTCCTTCTCTTAACAATCCCAATTCCAATTTATTACAATAACCAACCAAAAAGGACTCTCAAATACTACATCCACCCCTAAAGGTTCCCTCAAGATTCCTGTGATCTCTATACCATCAAAGAATTTCGAATCGTTTGCAATTCGTCACAATTCAAAACTCCAGTTATGCAAAACACAATAGCAAGTTCCCATACAACTCACTGGTTAAAACGCATCCTTCTACTACCATCTTATTCCTTACCAACCCCTAGTAATACCCAATTATTAACCCTCTGAGACATTCCAACTTAGTCCACATACACCAACCTCTAATCCGTCTCATCTTCTGATATAAGAATTCTCATAGACTCAACAACGCAATCTGCAACCATCAAACAAAATCTTGATTCCGTATCACTATCAGATATAAAATCTTTTCCAACTTAACAAAATAATCCGCAATCATTTCCTTAACTTTTAAGTAATCCATTCCGCACCACTATCAAGCCGGAAAGACACGTCCATTACATCCAACATAATTCCCGTCTGCTATCAACAAGAGATTAAGGGTGATCAGTTCCTCAATTTGTCAATAGACAGCCGACAATCATGATGAAGCATAAACCGTCTCCACCAAACTATAACAGCATCAATTACATCTTATACACAAAACTACCTAAGGCACAGCTCCTTAGTTGATGTAAACCTTACTTCTGCATTCCTTCTTGAACCAGAAACCACACTTAAACCCTTGCAATACATACACACTGAGCCAGCGCTCTACACCTGAAGCAACATGGAGAAGTGCCAGCTTCTCCCCCACTTATCTCATTCTCAATCCTGAAGACAAAGGACTAGAAAAACCAGAGAGCACTGATAGTGTTCCACACACCTATCACGTACTAAGGAATAAACAACACCGACAAAAACACTAAATCCATAATGAAGTCTTTACCATACATGGTCAAAGAACAACTTACACACACCAAAGACGTAGTTACCGACCCCGAAGCAGTCATAAACAAATTCAAACACTTAGCGCACTCATAGGAAATAAACAAATGAGTCGCTCCCAAAACAATAATAGCAACAAAAGGGTACTATTAATAAGACATATACCTTTAATCAACGATCCGCACTAGTAGTGTCTGACCCTGCCAATGCAAACACTTTTCCGCCCGCCTGAGCTTGTTTCGGCTTAGTACAATTAGTACTAATGTGACCCACTTCTCCACAATTAAAGCACTTCATCATAGTTCTTCTACAATTAGTAGCAACATGCCCAAGACCTCCACAGTTGGAACACCTCCCAATGGCCTTCCTACACTCAATCGCTTTATGACCCATTCCACCACAATTGAAACATTTCATAGAACCGGAACCTCCTCCGCCAATTTTCCTATCAAAGTTTCCCTTATGCTTGCCCTTATCAGCGGGTGTCACATAAGGTCCACTCCTAGCTTGTTGCTTACTCTTACTCTCATTCACACTCTTGTAATGTGTAGAACGAGCCTTGCTATCTTCCTCAAAAATTCTACAACATTCAGTCAAATCAGAAAACGTTCTAATCCTCTGATATCCCACAGCTTGCTTAATCTCAGGACGCAAACCGTTCTCATACTTAATACACTTTGAGAACTCAGCAGTAACGGCAGCATAATGAGGATGAAACTGAACTAACTCAACAAACCTAGCAGTATATTCCACCACTGACATACTACCTTGTTTCAGCTCTAGGAATTCTATCTCTTTCTTCCCTTTAACACTCTCAGGGTAATACTTTACCAAAAACTCAGTACGAAACAATTCCCAAGTTATCTCTTCATTATCCACCTCAAGAATTTCACGCATACCGACCCACCAATCGTCGGCTTCTTCCCTCAGCATGTGAGATCCAAGCCTCACCTTATTCTCTTCCGCACAGTCCATGAATCTGAAGATTCTTTCAATCTCTTTCAGCCAAAGTTGAGCACCATCGGGATCAAATCTTCCATTGAAAACCGGGGGTTGATTCTTCCTGAACTCTTCATTAGCACTTACATTCGGCGCACCCTGCACCGCCCTAGCCATTGCTTCCATAGCAGCAGCCATCACATTATCGTTTCTACCAGCCATATTCTGATCATTCCCGAAAATAACAACAAAGGTTAAACAACAGTTCAACCAACACAACAACGAGACAGACACGACTGACTCAACACTGGCTCTGATACCACTTAATGTAACACCCCTTTCTATACCCCCAAATAATCCATTAAATCATTTAGGCACGTATTGAAAATTTTATCAGAGTATAATTGCAACTACGACATAAAAGGAGAATGTCACATTATGCATGAAATTAAAAACATACAACACCTGCTCACAAGATATGCAACAGTAGGGTAACTAATCAATCAAGGATCTGAGTCCTTTCACCCACATCTCAAATGTTTAGAATAAAAGCGGAACATCTAAACACTGATAAACATCAACCATATATATAAATCATATATATATATATATATATATATATTCATATACCAAACAGTATGGTTCATCAACATCGGTCGTGTTATATACACAAAATCATCAGCCAGATACATAAGCAAATGCATCACCAAAAAGGAAAACAAAAGCATCCTAGCTACCTGACGCTACATATCAGAGCCAGACGACCAAAAAGAAATAAAGACGCGCTTCACCAAAGACCACCAGCATACCTAATCTGCAATGCCTCGTAGAGCATCATAAAACGGCAGAAGGGTGAGAAATATTATCATAATAACTTTGCATATAATTATATATCTCAACATATAATACACATATATCACCTTCTCGCCATTCACGCATATACATCAAAATGTATATTTAACAATTCAAGCATATAACATAAATCAATTACACGGCATAACAATCCGTAATTAACACATCAATCACATAGGCATATCCATTCATGCTCAAATACATGTATCACCAATACATATCAATTCATCACCATTTATCCAACATAAACACCATACAGGTTTATTCACCAATGTATCATTACAAAGATACAATTATCATCATTTCACATAAACATACATATTATGTCTATCCAACAATGCACACCTGTACAATTCTATTCATTCCATATCACATATACATATATATGTTCATTCATCAAAGCACAAATACAATGATGACAAATGCAACTCATAGAGACCGACTCACGACTCTATGCAGATGCAATGCGGTACCGACTCATTATCTCAAGTTCAATTGAAGAACTTATTGGAACCATCGCTCGTTACTTTGTGTAACTCCCCGTCGGGCCTACGATGTTCCTCATTGCTACCACCTCTCAAAGGCTTACAATGTTTATGGATTGCTCTCGTCCCTCAAAAGGCTTACAATCATATTGCTCCCGCCCTTAAAAGGCTTACAATTATATTGCTCCCGCCCCTTAAAAGGCTTACAATTATATTGCTCTTGCCCCTTAAAAGGCTTACAATTATTTGTAATCATCGCCCCTCAAAAGGCTTACAATGTTACAACAGATTCAACTTAGAATCCCACAACACAAGAATGCACACATCACACACAATCCACATACATTCACATCAATTGTGCCAAACGGCAACCGAACGTTTTCACAAATAACCAAACAATTCGATTTACGGTTTACCGAAAAAGTCGGTTAAAAGTCGGCTAAAAATAATATTTTTCTTCACCAAATCATAGGACATATTTTTAGCTTCACATCCATATAAAGAACACTTAAATCGGATAAACAACGAAGAAGATATGAATATTTCAAAATAACGCAAAAATATAAACCGAAGGCCGGACACAACGAAACGTTTCGAAAATACTGTTCCAATTGGACCAGGTTCAGACCTCAAAACCATTTTTCCTAGAAAGAACATCTCGTTAGCTTCCCAACGCTTCGAACGGGGGTCAAAACCGACTTACGGTTCAAGAGTTATGAATTTCCGAAGTTTCCCCGACAAACCAGAATTTTCTGGTTCAGCACAGTATGTATCAATACATAGGCTTATGTATCGATACAAAAAGGCCACATGTATCGATACATAGCACGCATGTGTCGACACATGCTATAGTGAAAATGCTGTTTTCCCAAATTTCTACAGTATGTATTGATGCATAAGGGTTATGTATCGATACATAACCATTTCGTATCGATACATAGCTGTTATGTATCGATGCATAGCCCTGTTTTTCTCAAAAACCAGATTTCTCAAATTATACCCTTGCTGTCATTTTTTCCCGAATGCCGAAAACTCGACTAAATCGAACATTTTCACCGAAACAAACATATACGCGCAACCACCAAATACATAAGAACAATTTAGAACACATAAACGAAATTTCTACGACGTTCGATTTTTCGATTAAATTTCCACCTTTCAAAAACCAGATTTTTCAAACATCATCAAATCGAATAAAAAGCACGCTATACGACGACCTAACCTTACTCGATACAACTACGTAATTTATTTTGAATTCTAACCGTGAAAACATCGGTTTCTATCGATTTCCTACAATTCGACCTAAACGCAAACAACAACGGAAACATACCGAAAACTAACCGAAACATAACCAAACTTCATGAAACTTTAAACAGCAGCTCACATACATATAATCAACCAACACGTGTATTTATACGACTTTCCGACCTTAAAAACATCGGTTTCTATCGATTTCGTCCAATACGGCATAAACGGAAACATATGGAAACCAACCAAAACATCCACACAAAACACATACATAATCATACACAAAGTTAGGATAACAATATTTCACACCCTTACCCGATTAAACCGATTCCTAGAAGTTGTTTTCTTTGATTCCTAGCTTTCCTCTTTTTCTTCTTCTCTTTCTCTTCTTTTCTTTTCTTCTCCTCTTTCTCTTTATTTTTCTGTTTTTCTTTCTTTTCTCTCTTTCTTACTACTTTTCTATTTTTATACAAAAATCAAAATATCTAGCCACCCAACAAGACCAAAATACCCCTACACTCAAATATCTCGCAAACGCTCTCAAAACGCGATGAAACATCACAACATTGAAAAATAACATTTTTCTAAATAAAAGTCGAAAATAAAATAATATAATAATAAAATAATAAAAAACGACTCACTTAAATAAAAATACTAAAACTGGGGCGTTACAAATGGTATATTTATAGGGGTGTTTGCGGGTTGGGTTGGATCTAATCTGATTAAATTCAATATCCAACCCGATCAATATTTTTTGGATTGGGTTGAGTGTTCAACCCGTACTTTTAACTTGGGAATATTTTAATTTTCAAATTCTCATTATGCGCTATTTCGCCCGCTTCAATCAAATGTCGGGCCACATGTTCGACCGTTGATTCACTCGTATCCCCTGAGAATTTTGTAAACTTGGGAACCTTCCATCTTGGAGGTAAATCTGCCTGCAAGATATATTCAAATAAAGGGGAAGTGTGACTGGGCCTCTGTAGGCACACATTCATTCCATTTCGAGCCATAATTCTTTCGACCATGGCTGCCAAATTATTTTCTGCTGGCATATCATTACAACGCATTTGTTATATAACATTATCAGCATTTGGGTTCCTATTAACTAACACTACCCTTGGTTCCTATTGAATAGGGATTTCGACTCTTGGTTGTTCGACCACGCCTTCTTGGTTCACCACGTTCGCCTGAGGGATATTTGGTTGCCTTTGATTTATGGTAGGTTCTTTAACGGCTACCTTTGGGTTCTGAACTACATGTTCCCTCTAAGGAAGTTGGGGGACACCAAAGAAATCAGTAATACGCGCCATCTGCGCTGCCATTTGTTGGTTTGTTTGTGTAGTATTTTGAATCAAAGGGTTAAATACAACCCCCATTTGTTGAGTTAGCATCTGAACCATATCATGGTTTCTTTCGTCGAGTTGTTGCCTAATTACTTGTGCAGAATTATTAGTAATGTTCGGCATATAGGGTTGATATCCCGTTCCTAAAGGCTGGCTAATTCTACCCATATGGTTTACACCAGAACCAGACCCTTGCAAAGGGGAAGTTATGTTAACCATTGGATCTATAAATGCTGATGACGTATTATGTAGACTTGCCATTACTGATGTTGGCATTCCATATGGCTGTTCTCGATTTAATGGAGGCATCGAAAAACCAGATATAAAGGGCCTGTACATACTCCCTGGAGGGGGAGGGGTCATTTGAGGCATTTGGGGTCCTATAGTAGAAAAACTAGGCGCACTTTGAGGGATTGAATGCGCTGGTGTAGACCCCGCTGTTGATGGTATAGCCTCTGATACTGGTATTAAGGCTGTGTTGCCCCTAGTCAAAAGAGTAGGGGGTGGCACTCCATCATTTGTGGAATTTTGATTGTTTGGCGGATTTGGATTCACCATCGTCCTTACTTGTCTTCTTCTGGGTCTTTCTTCGTTATTTATGGCTATCTTACCACTCATTAGTCTCATGCAACGAAGCGAAGAAGGCTTTTGTAAGAATAGTGTAAAAATAAAGGTTTTAAATTGTCAAATGCACAAAGTCCCACTGGGCGTGCCAATTTGTTTGCCTAAAAAATTAGCAAACAACCGCTGATCTCCTAATTTGTGAAAATTAGTTTACTTACAGGATCGACCATATAAATCTTAGGACAATGTGCTTTAAAAGTATTGACAATTTGTGTAAAAATCAAACCTTTTGTATGTCATATTCGTCATTGTTTTTGTGAATCAATATGATTCATACGAAATAATAAAGTTTTATTTTTTAAGATGAAATGGCGAAAACGTAATACAAATGCAAGAAGGCAATTGCAAGAAATATAAAAGAAACTGCAAGTAAATAATTTAAAACTTCATTGAAATGTAAATAAAGAAACTGGTGTTTTTCAAACGTACATTTTCTTAGTAACTACTCTTTTCTCTCTCACGGTTACTTTGAGTATTCTTGAGTAACTTGTACAAATTTGGAACACACACGGCAATCTAACACTATGATTCCCTATTTATATACAATTGAAATAACTGTCAATAACAGTTATTTTCCCTAATGACGACAAATGGCATCCTGCATGCCTTCACCTCTTAGATGCATTCCACGCGTTTAGCTTTCAAAATGAATTTCCCTCCTGAATTTAAATTTCAAAACATCCATCGAACAAGGTCTTCGTACCAATATGTCAAAAATATTTCCAATACTTAGAAAAAATCTTCAACTATTTCATTCCAACTGAACACTTGTTTTCGACTGACTTCTTTCACCAGAACTAAACTACTGTCGAAATATCCTGGCAAATCTCAAACTTATTTTCTGAACAAAATCCAGGCGTCGAAATTAGGAGCCTACAGCATTGTAAGAATTATGCTAGATAATTTATAAATAAAATAAAATAAAAATAGTGTGACATATCAATGGGTTGGGTTCACGGGTTCGTGGGTTTAAAACTTTAAACCTGTTACCCGACCAAATACCAATGAGTTTGAATGGGTTGATAATTAGGTTGGGTAAAAATAAGGGTTGGGTTGGGTTGGGTGAATGGGTTCGCAGGTTGGCCCGTACCCATGAACACTCCTACATATTTAAGGTCAATGGAGACAAGTCGCAGCATAAGAGGAAATCAACACACAATCAATTCTCAATAACTAAGTTATTGAGAGTATTCAGTAGCTCGATGTTCAAATCCAATACTGTCAAACATGCAGGGATAATGTCTGAAGCTACAATCTCAAACAATATCATTGAACTGCAGGACTTATTCAAGAAATCATCTTTAGATTATGTATTCAAAGTTATCCTTGTGCTTGGTGTTGAACTCGACACAAAGTTCTCTACCTTGCCAACTCCATGCTAATTACGCCTCTAATAGGCCATAGGAAGACCTACACCATGCAAACTTATCAGAGTTGATCGGCTTCGTCATTGCATCTACTAGGTTATCTTTGGTGTGAATTTTCTGCATATCCACACTTCCTTCTTCTACTACCTCACTGACAAAATGGTATTGAACTTCTATGTGTTTTCTCCTGGAATGAAAAGTTGGATTCCTTGCAATGTGTAAGGCACTCTGACTGTCACAATACCCAGTAATCTTCTGTTGCTTGTGCACAAGTTCTTCCAATAACCTTTGAATCCAAATTATTTCCTTACATGTTTGGGTAGCGGAGATGTATTCAGCTTCTGTAGTAAACAAAGCTACAACAGTTTGCAATTTGGATAACCAGCTTACAGCTCCTCCTGCAAGTGTGAACACATAGCCAGTAGTAGATTTTCTTTTATCAAGGTCGCCTGTAAAATCTGAATCAACATAGAATTTGATAGTGAATTCTAATTCCCCAAAACATAATGCAGCACCTGAGGTTCCTTTGATGTATCTAAGGATCCTCTTAACAACATTCTAGTGTTCATTACCTGGATCTGCCATAAACTGACTGACCATTCCAATTGCTTGAGCAATATCTATTCTAGTACATATTATAGCATGCATAAGGCTTCCCACCACTGATGCATATGTTACTCAAGACATTTCCATCCTTTCTGCTTCATTGCTAGAATTCGTACTTGAGTATAATTTATAATTGACTGGTAGTGGGATAGAGATTGCCTTACAGTCTTACATGTTAAAGCTGCACAAGACTTTTTGAAGATAATTCTTCTGAGAAAGCCAAATCCTTTTGTCTTTTCTATCTCGGTGAATTTGCATCCCTAAAATCTTGTTTGCTGGTCTCAAGTCCTTCATATCAAACTCTCTAGCCAATTCTACCATCAATTCTTGGACTTGATCTTTGTTGGGGTCTACCAACATGTCATCCACATACAACAGAAAAATGATAAAATCATCATTATCATCAAACCTTTTGTAATACGTACAATGGTCTGAACTTAATCTGTTGTATCCAAGGTTCATGATGAAGGAATCATATCTCTTGTACCAACACCTTGGCGCCTGTTTTAAACCGTACAGAGATTTGGTCAACCTACAAACCAAGTTTTCTTTTCCTTGTTCTTCAAAGCCTTCGGGTTGGAGCATATATATTTCCTCTTCAAGTTCTCCATGAAGAAACACAGTCTTTACATCAAGCTACTCGCGGTTCAAAAGTTATGGCCAAAATAGTGCTGGTTTTTTGCTGTCTACTGTCAGCTGCGCCTCAGCAGATTCGGCGGTACATTTTGAGCGTCGGGCGGTGCAGAGGCAGAAGAGAATTGAAATAAGAATTCCAGTAGCTTTCTAGGAATTTTGGCTAGCCCCGGGCGGTACTAGATATTTGTTGCCAAGCTGGTCTTTTGTACAGCTGGTGTGAGTGTAATTAAAGCCAGCGCCGGGCGGTGGCGTCGTGATAGCTTTTTGTATATAACTTATTTTTAGTTCATTTGTTAGGTTATGATGTTTGGGAGTGATTTTTGGTCTCCCAACTTCATCAACCTCATTCTTTGATGAGAGAACTTGATAACAACACATGGATTTTGCATCTTAAAGAATCAGATTTGGATCTTCATCAATCGGGTTGACAACCGGGAGGTTTTGGTTTATCTTTCTTTCTCTCTTTTTGTAATTTCTATTGTGTTGGGTGTTTGTATAGTTACTCTGAACTCATGTATCTTTGTTGATCATAATAATGTATAAATCTGCTTTACAAATCATTATCGACGTCTTCCTTGATCTTTTTGCATTTATGTTTGGATTTGTGTTGTGTTAGAGATAAACATCACGAATCTTAGTTAGGGATGGATATCTATTGTCTAGATGCTAGAGATAGATTTAGATAATAATCTTTAGGGTGTCAGTTCTTAATGCCTTCCGTGTTTCGAGGCGTCGTGCGCGAGAGTGACGACGAGAGTAATATGGTTGCTCTCTCAGCTCAGTGTGCCAGAGATGGACACTGTTGTGAGCGATACTGGATGATTTTTACGAGTATTGTAGTAGAGTGAAAATGATCGATAAATTTATGTTTGTGACGAGTGGGTTATATATATGCCTGATAAGTTTCTTTTCTCCAAAGAATGAATTATTTTTGTGTTAATATTTACTTTTCTGTTTCTATGTTTAAAACCATTTTAAACCCAAACTCGTTAACATTTAAATTGTCGAACGGAAGTTCAATATCACCGATCTCTGTGGACGTGATAAATTCCTGGAAAAATACTTCCAAATCTTTTTGTTGCTTGCCGCTTTACCGCTTCAACAATGAGATGTTCCAACATCTTGTTGAACATCAGCAATCTTGACTTTCAAGGATAATCAATTAAATACTTGTGGATTCCACAAATAGCAATTGATCTTAAATCCTTGTACAATAACCCTTCTTCACTGCTGTAGCTGAGCTCCACCAGATCATGTCATGAACACTTATAAAGTATTCAATCTTTTTGCAAGTAGCTTCTTCAAGGACAATGTTGAGATACCAAGGCTGCCACCCTTGACTCAAGTAACTAAGACTTTCTCTGAACAAATCTTATTTACCTCAACAATTCTTCAATCACATTGGATCCACTCTTAGGGTCAAGAGAGATGAATCCTTCCTTGCTGTTTTTGGATGGTGAAAATAAATCACCTCCACGTTCTTCAGATTGTGTTTCAAAGAAACACCTTCTAGTGAGAAGAGTAACTAGAAGACTCCAGATACACGACATAGATGCCTTTATGAGTGGACTTGAGAGAATTCTCAAGTATCTTTGACAACCAAGCCGACCAATAATTTATCAAACTCTTAGAGCAAGAACCTGATAAACTTAACTCAACTCCTCTCCTCTTCAACTGACTCCAAACTGCACCAAGAAACCAAGCTTCCAAGTACCAAGTCATCATACCAGATATCTAACCACAACTTCATTCACTCCATCGCTCCCGACTTTGGAATAAAAGAATATAGATATCTTCAAATATAGAGGCCGAAGATTGAGACCTTCCACCAACTATCTTCAGTAACAACTCCAGAATCCCATAATTCTAGAGCTTTTCCATCAGAAATACATGCAGCGGAACCACCAAGGAACAGATCCTGCTTGCCCTAATAAGATGTCACAACATCTTATAAGACACACCAACAAGAGAACTAGCCACTTCTCCTGTAGTTGTTGTAGAACCTCCTCAACAACATGAACAACCTCTGGGTTGCTCCCTTCGATCCAGAACATCCATCTCATCCATTAATACCCTTGAGTATGTCTGAGTTGATTGATCTGATCTTCAAAACTCCTCCTTGTTTAAACGCCAGAAAGTATCTCTCATGGATCTCATCCAGAACCAGACAAGATGCCTGCTCTGATACCAATTGAAATTCTGGCCTATGCAGACAACAGATGTCCTAACACTTGTCAAGACATTGTGCTACATAATCTTTTAAACTCAGAGGCGCAACAGCAGACTGATACCTTGAATATCAGAACTGCACACTCACAGATGTCACGACATCTGATCCAACATGTTCATCATGAACCCTAACAAAAAACGTAAATCTGCAGAATGATAAAGAACACACTAATTGTTAACCCAGCTCGGTGCAACTCACCTACATCTGGGGGATAGCAATCCAGGAAGAAGACTCCACTATGTGTAGACTGTTACAAAGTTAAACTCCCACGTTTACAACTTTATCCCTAACGTCTACCCCAATGAACATCTTTACCAAGGTTAAACTCAAAGGTTTAGAACCCTGATATGAGATAACCCACTCACTTCCCTCAATCACCAACTGTGATTTCTACATCATCCCTGTCAATACAGTAATCTGTCAAGCCTACTTGACAAACAAGCTAACTCGGATTTGCTTAAAAGCTTCATCCAAGAATAATACACAATCCAATACCTCAAGGCTTATGGATCTGTGCGACACCTATATCTACCACAATGTATCAACTGATACAAAGTGAGACTTATAACCTAGAGAGCCAACGACTCTCAAAACCCTAAACCCTTGTTTCTTACGCAAGAAAGCAAGGTTACAAAAGGCGTACTAAGGCATACATAAACCTAGGTCTAAGTCTTTTATTTATAGTGTCTTCTGCTTCCTTGGGCTTCAATCTTCTATTCGTTGATTCCTTGATCCATGCACTGAATGCTTCCTTAAATTTTGCCACAGATTTAGAAACATCCTGCAATATCAGATACAGATGTCTCGACATCTGTTAGGACATCATCTCTGAACAGTCTTCTTCATGTTTAAACATCTCTTTTGACATTCTGTTTTTCCTAAAAATTTGCTCAAATCAGTATAACTTTCACTGTTTGGACCTTCTTTTTTTTTAATTTGTTATGTATGTGAAGTGTGATTAAATATATAGAAACTTCTCCCTATAATTCATCTAAGAAACTATACTACTTTAATAGTATACAATAGTAATATCCATAAAGGCCAACAGCATATGTAGTTTCACTTTTCTTTTTTTAATCTCCACTTGCTTACACTGTTAGTTCATATTTCTATGAAGGCATATTATAGAAAAAAGGCCGTGAAAAAATGAGAGTTCGACAAAGGCATTGTAGTAACAATTAAGAGTTCATATAATGTTTGAAAAATCTGTGAGCAAAAGTTGCAGCTTTGAATCATGCCTGAGACAGATTTATCCCAAATAATAGCAGAGGAGTGTATTCCTACCTTTGTGAACCCTTGAACATCAATTGTTAAGATGTCAGCTACTCACTTTAGGAGATACTATAATGAAAAAAGTGTTTGTGAACTTCATTTCATATTCATTTGTTGAAGTTACCTTCTTACATTGCCATGACTCCTATATATAGCATCTCATGCATGGTTGATTATTGCTCATACACATGATGAATGCTACACATATCCATGATATCATACATACTACACTATGCCATATTTACAAGAGTTTCATGCAAGCTATGTCATGGTGCAATTGCTCTACTATATTACACTACATGCATGCTATGTCATGGTGCAGTTGCTCTACTATATTATACTACATTCTATTAATCCAACAAAAACTAACCATATATACATGCTTCAAAAGACACTATATGGCTTTAAGCAAGCAATACATGTTTTTGTTTCCAAATTTTTTGATCGGCATTAAGAGTCTTACTAATTCACTTTAGATTCACAAATTCAAAGAGTGACACAGAATAGGAATTAGGAAACGACACACAAAAATTTCAGCAAGTTGAGACATATAAAAAAACTGCAAATTAGTAATGATACAAAGCTTTGTGATGCCAGCACAAACATTTCCCTTTATTATCCATGGCAACCGTATATATAAACAAGAGATGAAGGCTTTTGGATGAACCTTATTTTACAGAAGTATTTACATCTCAGCAACCTTAACCCCAAAATTCTCTAGAGTATACATCTAATCATATAAAAATAAAGTCAACATCATAATGTTAAAAGAACTTGTCACTCTTGCTGAGAATGAAGGCGCCTTCTGAGTTGCTAATAGTCAACATTTTCTTATTGAGTTTCTTCTAGTTTGTTACAATTGGTGGATGTAGTTTTATTTAGTTTTCCTATTTGTGATCTTGAGGTATAAGTAACACCTATTGAAACAAAAGAAATACCCTTTGGACCTGTCTTCTACATTGGCTTTCGGGGTTTCAACAGGGTCGTCTCGTCGGAACATTAATGCACTTGTACCAGGAGATTCTGGTGGCAATACAATATTATCAGATGAAGCCATCCGCATCGGAACAACTGGTTCTGATGGCGAAATGGTAGAGAGATACCGTAGGGGCATCTGTATGATTTGACTCAAATTAGGTCGATTGTTTGGATCCTCTTTCCAGCATGATGTTAGAATCATAGCTAAATCCTCTGGAAGCTCTTCAGCACTAGGTCTTGTATGCTGAAATAATTAATTATGTGTGTCATAAAGTTTTAGTAAAGTCGAAGCAGAAGTGAGTTCAGGGGTAAACACTAGTTAAATTAAGGTGGTGTCAATTGCGGATTTGTTATATACTTTAAAAGCAGCTGCATATGCTGCTTGTAGGTTAGACATACCTTCAAAGGGCAACTTGTTATGGATGAGCTCCCACAACACAATTGCAAAGCTGTAAGCATTCACTTTACGATTGCAATGCTTCTTCTCACCTTGTCTTAGAGTAACAGTGCTGTAAAGCTGCACGAAACAAAAAAAGTAACGATAAATTAATAATTACTGAATATGGAAACCTAACCGGAAAGTTCATAAACCTTAGAAGTTTTCAGAAATTAAGAAGTACTTATGGAGCCATCCAATGATATGTTCCTGTTTCAGCAGTCATCATCTCTGTTAAGGACTCCTCCCTAGCTAGACCGAAATCAGCAAGTTTTACTGTCCTGTGATCTCCAGTCAAGATCAAGTTATCTGAAAAGGAAAGAAGGAACCTAGTTATCAGGATTAAGCTTGGTCCACTCTTCGATACAGAGAACCGATACTTACTTACAGTACTGTAAATTTTATGATAAGTCAATCCACACATCAAACATTTTTTGCCTAGACCAAAGAAAGAAGAAAACCAGCAGAAAACCAATAATCTACCAGGGATAGTATCGATTCAAATAATAAACATAATTTATCATCCAACCAACTCTTACAAAGAACCGCTATCAAGATTATCAGTATAGGGCCAAAGTCAGGATTCCACACAAAAACAGACAAGACAGTGATTACCAGAAGATGGTTTGAAATTTGAAAGTGTTCAATTGAAGTTGTTCCATATATCACATACATACTTACACATAGACCCAGATCCTAAATTCAGAAATTAAACTCCCAGTTAGAGTTTTTCCCACATCACTCCCAATTTGAACTTTCAAGCAACAACAACAGTGTTAGAAGTCAAAACCCATCATTAGAAAATATGAACAATGAAAAAGGGGACAAATTATACCTCTTAATTTATCTTTTTCCTGTAAGACATAGCAACTCACCATAATTAGCCTACAGCTTAGACCTACCTAGACAAGAATAACATATTGCTTCACACGATAATCCCACAGTAAAGCAAATAATCATATAGAGACAAAAGTAGCAATAGAGGACAAACAAACTACTTATTCAAAGTTGCAATTGAGTAGTATTTAAACTTTAAGACAAGTACTAATTAGAAAACAGGCAAAGATTATGTTTTTAAACTTGAGATAGCATAAGTACTAATTGAGTAGTATTTAAATTTGAGCAGCAAAGATTATGTTTTTGTTTCCAAAAAAAAGGCAAAGTTTAAATAATTGAGTACTAAATGCTTCTAACCACAGAAAACAAGTATTAATTAGAAAACAATGTCGTAACAAAATCAACACAAAAAAGGCAAAGAGACGAAAAATTAGAGAGTAACGTACTCGCTCCGTAGCAAAGTCCATTGCTAGATTTCTCGAAAGCTAACATGGTTATAACTCTGAGTAATGAAATTAGAGCACTTGATGCTACCAAATCAGCAAGGAAAGACTGCGTAATGTTCACAATATTATGCATTAAGTACAAATTCAACTAGACAAAATCGATACTATAAAATTTAATTCAAACAAGTTATGTGGAAGTTGAACCTGCAAGAAATCAGGACACATAAAATGTAAATCTCCTACAATACCATCTTCGACAAAAGCATCGACAACTCAAAAACAAGCGGATTGAAAACATATAACAAGATAAGGTCCAATTCCACGGATGCTGCGAGATCCTATTGCCGTAACCCATTATGGAAATCTGTTATATATACACGTTAAAAATCAGATACTAGAGCAAATGATAGAAACCATAAGTGTGTGTGTGTGTGTCATTAGGTTTAGTAATCACATACCTTCTCAATGTTATCCATCATTACTCCCTTGACCTTAGATATTTAAGCCTTCTCTTTCAAGATTAGTAATATTAGATCCATAACGCTGTTTAAAATCATCCTTCACTCATTCCAGAAATACAAAAGGAAAACTGCATATCATACATTGATTGACCCATATAATATATCAGCCAAAACAGCAAATAATACATCAAAAAAAGAAACAATAAGAGTAAACACTAACTATTTCCTGCTATTTGAAAGAAGCTGGTTCAAACACCCAACAACAATGGTTCGGAAATTTCCTGTATACTGAGTGTGTTCTGCTAAAACAACGCCACAGAAAAAAAACTACACTGCTAAAAGATACAATACAATCACCACAACAACCTAATCAACCTGTAAATAAAAAAAATCAATCCGAAAATTCCACAAAAAAAAACTCAAATTATAACCATTAATAACCCTAATTGAAGTCAGAAACTAAACCTAAACGATTCCAATTAAAGCAACATAAGTTGAAATCAATCAAAACCAACAACTTAAATTCGTCTCCGATACCTAATATTTTGTTGCGCACACAAGAAAAGAGAGAAAAAAAATTAACAGAATCGTCTGTGTTTGTGATCTGAGAAAAAAGGATTACGAATCTAGGTGAAATTGATGTGAAATTGATCAATCATCACTATCTGATTAAACTTGTAAACAGAGAGATGGGTGAAGGAGAAAGACGCTATGTGAAATTAATTAATTCTCAATACAAAAAATTATTTATTTTTTATTTAACAAAATTTTTACTTTTGAGTAAAAATAAAATGCGAACGATCGTACATGTTCCCACTCTTTAATATAGTAGATCAAAACTATTCTTCAATCTCATGATTATTTTTGGAGGTTTCACCGTGCACCCTATTTAAGGAAAGTGATTACTATTACACAAGGTGACTATTACATGTCAAACAGTAGCTATTACATTTCAACCATTTTCAACGGTGTATATTACATTTAAGAATGATTTATTACAAAAACAACAAACGGTAATCAATTCGTAACAAATAGAAACAAAGATTTATCCATATTATTTCCAGATTATGGTTGCTTCAAAAAGACTGGCAGCTTCCATCAGCAAAATGTCCTTCTCTAAAACCATTGTTGCACTCTTCAAATCTTCAATTTCCTTCTCCTTTTTGGCGATGTTTGTGGTTAGTTGGTTAACCTCTCTACTTTTCTCTCTCTGAGTTTTTTTGAGCATTGCTGAAAGTGAAAATAATCACGGTCCATCAAAACGAGGTGTTTTCCCTCTGCATTGCGTATAATTCCCGTTCTTCCTAAAATTACAAAATAATACTAATAAGAATAATATATCAGAAAATTAAATAAAAGATTATAACAATGCAAGAAAAAAAAAACATACATTCTAGCCATTTCTAATTCTGTCAAGTTCGAATCCGTAGATTCTTGGTCGATCTTTTTCCCTAAACATCTCTTCTGAGCCCGATAGTTTCTTGAATTCTTCTTTTTCCGACCCATGACTGCTTGAATGAGGGAGAGAAAGAAAAAAAGAAAAGAAATATGTATTCTAGAGTTGAAAACTGATGAGAGGATGATTAGCATTCCAATATCCAATGGTATATATAATTATCATTTGGAACTAAAAATCACTTAATTCAGTTAGCAGTTAGTAACTGCCAAACTAACCGACTAACTAACTTGTTCTTTTAATTATTTTAATATTTTAGTGGTTCTTAAAATAATAATTTTTTTATTGGGTTTGAACCCACGTCTCTTATATTAATAATTAATAGGTTTAAATGCACTTTTAGTCCCCTAATTTAGGTTTTTTATATTTTTGATCCCCCTATTACAAAACCTGCGATTTTAGTCCCTTAAGTTAGATGTACTTTGCATTTTTGTGGTCTCTCTCCATTTTTGCATATGTGGCAGGATGATTAGGATAAAAAAAATTATTTTTAATTAGTTGGCATTAATGACTAGGATATTTTTAATTAGTTGGCAAAGATATTTTATTAATTAATATATTTTTAAGTAAATTAATATTTAATATATTTAATAATATAACTAAATTAATATTTATTTTTTTTAATTAATTAAAATATTAAGACTTTCTTTTTGGGCCTGGGCCCATTTAGTTATAGTTCCATATCCATCCAATATCAATTAAACTTGTCATGTATATATGACATATATAAACACTTTGCTTTATTACTAAAAAATCGATGTGGGACATTTCACAGCTTTAGTTACAGTTTCATTCTTCACTTTCTTCCATTCAACTACAACATCATCCTTATCAAGTTACTACACTGACTTTTGGTTCAGGTTTCCTCCATGTTAATACACCACAACCTCCATAATAAGCTGGAAATGGAATTTCCAAATATCATCAGAGCATTTAGCAGCTTTGGTTCAGATTTTTATGTTAATACACGTGAAAATTCTAAGAGAAAAACAATGCACTGACAACCCTCATAAACACGTGAAGCTTCAAACATGTTGGATGGAATAATGCCTATAGAAAAATGATGTCTTCTAAATTTGTATTATTTGAATCTCTCCCACAATCAAATCAGTGGTCCACTTCCAAAAAATATTGGCCATATACCGGTTTCGTTGAACTTTTTTCTAGGAAATAACAAGTTAAATGGTTCAATACCATTCTCTTTATGTCAAAGCCAAATTACCAACCTAGACCTTTCAAACAACAAAATGTCTGGTGAAATTCCAAACTGTTGGAATGATAATAAAAAATGGTCTGAGATAAATTTGTCATCCAACAAACTAACCGGAACATTCCCAAGCTCATTCGGGAATCTTTCCTCATTGTTTTGGTTGCATTTGAACAACAATAGCCTTCGAGGAGAGTTTCCTGTGTCTTTTGTAAACTTGAAGCAATTGTTGATTTTGGATATTGGTGATAATAAACTTTCTGGGAGCATACCATCATCATAGACAACAAACACCTTTCCTTTACTACAAGTTCTTAAACTTGAAATCTGTTTCTTTTCTTTACAGAAATTAACTAGTTTTTTCTTCATATTTATAGAAGCATGTTTCTGTCTTTATGCATTTTCTGGAATATTTACATTTCTTTAAACTCTGGATCATCATGATGCAGGTTCTTGTCGTTGCCAGCTCTGAAACTAGTGTTTTCAGTTAATAACTAATGTTTTCAGTTAATTGTTTTTCATTTGTTTAATTAATGTTTCATATGTTTGTAAAAAGTAGTCTTAGTGTTTTGAATGGTGTTGTATACTATTGGTACGTATAGTGAAAGTTACTGCAATAATTCCATTGTAAATTTGCAGTTGTGATATAGTGTAGTGTAAATGGAAGAAGCTTGTAATTGAGTCCCACATTGATTTATTTGCAAGTTATGTTAGAGTTTATAAAGCTTGAACATATGGAGGTAATTGGATAAGTGTGTTGAGATGAAAGTGGGTCATTGAGATTAGACATGTGTTGCAAGTAAGTGGGCTGCAAGCTCTTAGTGTTTTTTAATTAATAAATTTATTAAATAACAATTTATAAAATTAATAATTATGTAAAAAAGTATTAAAAAATAAATTATCCTAGTCATTGATTCCACATAATTAAAAATAATTTTTAAATCCTAGTCATCATTGCCACCTATGCAAAAATGGAGGGGGACCAATAAAATGCAAAGCGCACCAAACTAAAGGGACCAAAAACACAGGTTTTGTAATAGGGAGATCAAAAGTATAAAAACCCCAAACTAGGGGGACCAAAAGTGCATTTAAGCCTAATTAATAATATGTCTGTTTCTTAAGACCGACAATAAATTGAACCAACTCAAAAATAGTTTGAAACTTGATTTAAAAATTAATTTGTTGAATTTGATTCATGAACCTAAAGAGCTGAATATAAGTGAAAAATTAAATTCATTAACTAAATGAGTTGAACTTGAATTATACATAGTTCGACTCCTTAGATTCATGAGTCAACTCGATTATATATGAGAATGATTATATTATATTTAAGAGTTGATTTAAAGATTTAATATAAATTTTAATCTTATATTTTATTTTAATCTAATAGTATTAATTAATAATTTATATTCTCAAATGAACAAAATATTACTAAAAATAATTATACATATAAATTAATTAATTTTTGAATTAATAAATTTTTTAGACAAGTTAAATTTTAATTTAATAACTTTTATTTTATTTCAATATTTTCTTTTTAAAATAATATAAATATAAAATGTCAAATATAAAAAATAAAATAAACTTTACAAAATGACTTTTAAGTTCATGAAGCAAGCAAGCTGAATCTAACGAGTCGAATCGAGTTGCTCGTGAACTTATAACGAGTCGAGTTTGAACTTAAGAAAAAGTTTTTGTCAAACTCGAACCGAGATTTGAACTGAATCAATTCTTAACGAGTCGAGTCAAACTGACGCGAGTTCGACTCGAATCGGCTCATTTCCAACCCTTTCTAAACCACTCATCCAAATGAACCATTAATTCACTATTTTCACGGAGCTTTAAATATATCTAAACTGTTTTCTTATCAACTGCAATTTTTAATTGCTAAACTCATTTTCGATGAATCAAAAGACACAATCATCTCACAAAACCCATTAATCTCAAATAGTATTCTTCTCCTACACCAGCCAAACAGAAAAACTTTCAATCTTAGTTTACTATCATGGTGGTGCTTTTGGTCTTGAATCAGCTTTGTCTTTCTTCCATCAACGTACGTAACCTCATTAGCTTTCAGTTTGTAACCATTTGAGTAATCAACAAACTAATTGATGAAGTGTTGTTATGTTTGAGATTAGTTCTTACTAGTTAATTTGGCAACAAAGACACTAACTTAAGAATGAAAAACGAGATTACTAAAGAAAGTATAGGATCTTTTTTCTCTGCATGTCAAATATGTGATTCAATGGCGTTCAAGATCAAAGTTATGGTTGTGGAAGGTATAGAATCAAATTGTCGCACCTCGAAAAAATCGCTTAATCGAAGACACGACCCTTCGCACGAAAGGCGCGGAACGGTTCGACAGAGTCACCACCAAACTTTATTTATCCAAAAGAGGGAAAGGAAAATATTGAGAAAACCTTTAAGAGAGGATAAGAACATGGTCGTCGCAACCACATTCTGAGTTCGGGAGTCGGTTATGTGAGGGGAAGGTACGCGCACCCCCTCACGTCCGTTGTACTCAACGGTAACCTCTTGATTCGAATCGCGATGCTCGTTAGCTAAACTTGTTTGTTTTCTTCTCAAAATAAATGCGAAAAGGTAAGATAAAAGAGAAGGATGCTAAGGGGAAATGGGTGGTTTAAGGATAGAGTGCTCGGCAAGATCATCGTAGTCTTGTGCCTACGTATGCTCATTCGGACGATAATGAGTAATCAGAGCAATCGTAGTTCAACTACGGAGTTTGATGGAAAACGATGGTAGTGTGCTCGCCAAGATCATCGCAATCCTGTGCCTACGTACCTTTACTCGGACGAGAATAAAGAATCAGAGCAGTCGTAGTTCGTGGTACGCCCACGAAAAGAGGGAAGTTGATTTGTTTTAAAGGCGTCAATTGCTCACACACGAGTAAGAGAACCCGCACCTAAACAGCCGAAGAGAGATCAAAGACTTGAACCCCCATTTTTCACCTTGAAAAGAGTTTCGATAGTTGTTAGTCTTTTTTTAGTTTTATTGTGAAAATCCGCTTGACGTTGGATCAAAGGTTTATTTGTATGCGAAGAGGTTAGTTTAACAAAAAATTTGGTTAGAGGTCGATTTGAAAATGGCTCGACGACGAGCGAGGGTTTGGTTGAAAAGAGGTTTGTTTGAAAATGGCTTGACGACGAGTCGAGAGTTTGGTTGAAAATGGGTGAGAACGGATGTGGATCGATCCTAGTCCTTAGGGGTGCGCCTAGTAACGAAACCACGATGAAAGGTGATAGGTTGATGGCGATGATGCTAATGATCAATCGACTTACAAAGGGTGTTTTGAAAATGGGCTCGATGACGAATCGAGAATTAGTTTGAAAATGGGTTGTCTATGCTAGTCCCTAGGGGTGCTCCTAGTAAACAAACCACAATCAAAGAAAGCACGAATGCGTACATCGGAATAGGAGAGGGGTACATGTAAAGTACAGGGGATGACATGAAATAAAAGGTCTCATTGTAAGGTAGCCCAAGAGGAAGTCGTGTGTGTGCGAGGTGTCCTAGACTAAGCCTTGAGCAAGAGTCGGACAAAAGCTCTAAGCAAAGGATAGTAACCAACAGTCCACCAATTAATCTTTTATTGTTTCGATATTTTTAGTGTGTTTTGATTAAGGTATGAACAAAGAAGCAAGAAGAGGGTTAGATGAACAAGTATGAATATGATATGAACAATATGAATAATAATCAAGATAATATTGACAAGAAAGCAAAGCAAGATAATATTTGACGGAAAGTAAAGTTAATTGTTAGTTGATTAGTTGTTAGGAGCAAATGATACGTTACATGTAGCGTTAAACCATCGTAGCACGATCTATGACAAAGATCACACTATAGGAGGATGCGCAATTTGATCTTTGTGCTAAAACACGATGGAGAAATGATATTGAGGATCATTCTCCAATTGAATCGTGCCACATGAAAAGAAAAGGTGAAGATCTCGTCTTAATCACAAACTTTCATCGATTAATTGAAGGTAACCTATCACGATCTCAAAGTATAGAAAGAGATCTCAATGATCACTCACTACAGATTTGAAATAATGAAGGTTAATCGCTTCAATAATCAACAATTCGTGAATAGAAAGACTTCATCGATCGAAAATGAAAAAGAAGATAGAAGAAAATGCGAAATGAAAATGAAATGGAAATAGAAAATAAATCGAAGTGGTCTCGTCTTAATCAAGATTTAATCAAGAAATCGATAATCTATGATATTTGACTTTCATTTACCAACAAAAATAGAAAATAAGAAATGAAATGGAAATCGAAAAGAGATCGAAAATAAGAAAGGTCTCATCTTTACCAAGATCTTAAATCGATAAATCGATAATCTTGGTTTTAGATTTTCATCGACCGATAAAAAAGAAAAATGAATAAAAAAAGATAATAAGAAATGAAATGGAAATCGAAAAGAGATCGAAAATGAAAAATGTCTCATCTTTACCAAGATTCTAAATCGATAAATCGACGATCTATGGTTTTAGATTTTCATTGACCGATAAAAAAGAAAAATGGCCTCATATTGATCAAGATTTAGTCGATTTGAATAAATCAACCAAACTATGACCTTTTGTTATATCATTGGCCCATATAAAAAAAGAATCAAAACCAAGATGGACAAAATAAAATGAAAATCATTATAAAACAAGTATATTAAAATTAGAGAAAATCATATGGAAAATAAAAAAAGAAAAAGAATAAGAAGGAAAGGATGAAGGTGCAAAATTAAATGAGGGCGGGTGAGTATATGGATTCACACGGGCTCCCAGGCCCATTATCATCATCATGTTTAAAAAAAACAATTAAATAAATAAACAAGGCCTTGATTCTTCTAAGACACGGTCAAACTTTAAATCAAACTTCTTTCCCCACAAAACAGTATCAGCATCAAACTTTAAATCAAAATGCTTGAAATAGTTTTTAAGTCTAAAGCAGAGCATCAGGTTTCCAATTTCAAAACAAAAACAACAACAACTTGACGACCTTCTTGCAGTGAAAAAAAAAATGAAGCTCGACGATATCAAGCCTACCTTCTTCTGTTTGTGTTCGTCACGGTTTCAGATCCGTATTCAATTCTGGTTAGGTTCGCTGCAGGTTCGAGTTTGTGAGTTTCATCTTTCTGGTTTCAATCTCTGCGTGTTATGATTTGTGGATGGTTTTGAATCTCACCCTTCATCTTTTTCTTCTGATTTTTGGGTTTGATTTAATTTGGGTTGTGTTGATTTGGGGTTGAAATGGAAGAAGGTTAAGGGTGAGTGAACGTTGATGAGGTTTACGGGTTGGTATTGTTTTGGTTGAGGTGGATCTCTGAGAATGTTTTGAAAGTTGTGGTGGTAAACGAGAAGAATGAAGTGAAGGTTAGGTTTAAGATTAAAGGTTGAGAATAGGTTTGGGAGTGAATTTCTGCAGGGTGGATTTGGATTTTTGAAGCTTGGAGAAGAATGAGTGAGGAGGGCTCAATTTATAGCAGAGGCAAAGGGTACAATGGGAATAATTGGTGAGAAGGTTGTGATGAAATTGTGGTGACGTGGTATTTTCCGTTTGCAGGGTGTATTGTTGTGACGCAGAGTTCGTACGGATAAATTGTGTGTTGCAATTTGAAATTGTTTCTTTTTATTTTTTCCTTCGCAGATGGGGTTACTTTTGATTTGTTGCAGAAAATTTGAAGCTAAGGTGTGATGGACTGCAATGTTTGTTATGGTGTGTAGTGCGTAGTGAAGCGGTTTTGTGGTGTATCGGAGTACGTTGTGGTGCTGTCAAGGTCTTGCAATTGCTGTATGTGGCTGTGTAATTATTTTGGTTGTGCAGGCAATGAGCTTGGCTGGTGGGGTCATTTGGTTTGTTTAAAAATGAATTAGATGATGTAGTGTTTGTTTTATGCAGGTTACTTTGGTTGTGTCATGTTGAAACTTGAGGAGTTGGTGATTGTGGCTAGGAATGGTGGTGCGATGTGATTTGGTAGTGTAGGTTGAGCTCGTATTCATGGCTTGTGAAGGCATGTTGTTGCGTTGTCGGCTTAATTGTGTGTTTAAGAATCAAGAGCTTGTCCTCATGGGCCCCATTTCTTCTATTATTATTTTTGCAGTATTGTAATGCTCTTTGTATGGGGTAATTGTGGGTTGACTCGCAAAAAGTTAGTTGGGTGGGTGAATTGTATTAAAGGTGTTGTCTCATATGTGTGTGTGCATGGCTTGTAGAAAAGTAAGAGAATGATATCTTGTGTTTTTTATTTTGTGAATTAGTAATTGTTGTGTACATGGCTTCTCATGGAATTTGTGATGGGCTTTTCATTGGTGAAAATGAATTTGGAAATGATTTTTGGATAAAAATGATACTAATAACGTGGTTATGATCATGACACATAGATATTAAGAATGGGTATGAACGTGGTTTAAAATAAATGGATTCGAGTCTTATTCGTGAAAAGTGGATAATGGATGTGGATGAATTTGGATATGGATAATGAACTGATGCTTTGAATCAGTGAGTCCTCCTGAATACCAATAAAATCAAAACTTCCACTATGCACCTAGTGAGCACTAAATGACTTGAAATCAGAGGGTTATGACTTGAGATATGAACTTCAGTACGTCACACAAAACCCTAATTAAAGCCTCCAACACACCACCTGGATCAATTGCACCCAAACCTTGACATTGAAACAAACTTTGTTTGACTGAGATTAGATCAACCAACAAATGACCTTTAACTCGTACTCATTCTTGACATAATGAACCTCAAATGAAACTTGAACTTAGACACACATTTTTTTATTTTCTGGATATGGTTAGTGGATAGAAATACAGATGAAAAATATATACAAGTAGGACAAATTCGGGGTATGACAGATGCCCCTATCTAATTGGCTTAAACCGAGTAAGATGAACTGCTACGGCGTTCGCTCTTTCGAGGTAGAAGACAATTAGATATGAAGAAGACCACGAATTTGTCCAGAAAGAAAGAGAATGTTTGGGAAGTGGAATAACAGTTAGTTTGTAGAGGTCGTTATCACCAAAAGGATGATAACATGAAATTTGACACCAAAAGGATGACAGACCTATCACCAAAAGGATGATAGTAAACACACGCACCCAGACCCTTCACCAAAAGGATGAAAATGAGGCCAAAGCTATTACCAAAAGGATAATAGGGCACACACACAGTTATCTGACACCAAAAGGATGACAGACCTATTGTAACACCCCAACTCCCATCGCACTAAATAATACATAAATAAATCAGAGTGAATAAAAATAAATTCTTTTTGACAGAAATAAGGATGCCACATTTGAAGAAAGAAAATACAATCCCTGCTCATAAATTTGATACATAACACAAAATGGAATAACCTAAAAGGGAAACTTTTCCAACAAAAGGAAAGTTCAATTATGGAATAAAGCGGAAAGATCCATAACTGACTTGTTTTACAAAATAAATTATTTTATAACATCAAAATATTCATACAAAGGTAATACAAAATAGATCCAACAAATGTATACATATATAACAAAAGCGTTCCCCGACTCCCGTGTTACGTATCAGAGCAGACATACCGACAAAAGGATGGAGAACTAATCTTCACAAAAGCCTCCAAGATACTAATCTGCAATTGCCTCATAGAGAAACAAACCACAGCAGAAGGGTGAGAAATAACAACTAAGTCAAGATTGCATAATAATACGCAAACACATATTAATTCACATGCATAATTATTCTCACCACAAGCATCACATACTAATACATATAGCATGCCATAGATACCTAACATATTTCTAATAATCCAACCACATAGCATATATCACTTATACCAACATAATCACATATTCACATGTAAGGCATACCAAGGTTATAACATATGGAAACACACCACCACATCACGTATATTCATATATAGCATACCATAGAGAATTAATACAATCATTGTAATGTACAACATCCCCACAAAACATAGCATATGTCTATACATAAAACATATCATCCATAACCAATGCATTTATCACCAATGCACATCAAATCACCAATGCTATCACAAGCTCAACACATAATCAATCAATTCACAATTCCCCACACATAATCAATCCATTCATGATTTATGCAAATGCACAGAGACCGACACAACGACTTTATGCAATGTAATGCGGTACCAATCCATCCATCATTCTCATCATCATTAATTCACTCAGGAATTATTGGAATCATCGCTTGTTACTTAGTGTAACTCCCCGTCAGGAAAACGATGTTCCCCGTCGCTTTAGGTCCTCTTTGTATAAGGCACATGACGTTTATGGATCACTTTAGGTCCTCTTTGTATAAGGCACACGATCCGATCGCTTTAGGTCCTCTTTGTATAAGGCACACGATCGTCTATAACGTCGCTTTAGGTCCTCTTTGTATAAGGCAAACGACCGTTACAGCAGATTCCCTCTGGAACCGTTTCGTCGCTCACACCCTCTAGGGCACACGACATCACAAGAATGCATACCATGATGCTTGGCATACAATGACTCATGACAATCAAATGCATAACATACATAACCATGTGAACCATCTCAACATCAATAATCATGCATCGAAATTAAACCCAAAACAATGCATTTCATCATAATCCACAAACCACAACAATTAGCATTTTAGCATATACACTCATATCAATTCACGTCAAGAATTACTCACCACCAACCACAACAATCCCACAAAACATCATAACACATATATTGATATTCAATCAAACAATGCATTTTACCACACAACAACATCATTATCACAGGCATCAACATCATATAAATAGCACAAAAGCCCCACATTTATATGACGATAGCATATCACATTGAACACCAACAAACACAACAAAACCTACAAACCACTAATCATCCTCTACCAAATATTCTTAGTTAACACATGGTATCATATAAGCCTTTACTAGCACATTGGATTCTCTTTCCAAGGCTTCAAGTCCCACATCAATCGGATTCCCGATTCATGAATTTTGGTGGAAACATAAACTACACTTATCACATTCATCACAATATTTAACTCTACCATATCAATCCATGGTATAAACATATGTTCCTATTCCATTATCATAAAGAGCATTGAAATAGTTTTCCAACACATCCGACCGTGCCTCAATCCGAGTTACGGATCAAAAGTTATGAAGGAAACAAAATGGGAAATATGTCATGTTCGCTTTCCTATTCGTAATGCGAACCTCCAGCGAACTGTGGCAGAGAAAAAACAGCATAAAGTTCGCAATACGAACTTCTGGGCGAACCTTCGCTTTCCCCTTCGTTGGGGTTCGCAAAGTGAACCTGCGAACCCATAAATTCACAGCAACGTCAATATAGGTCATATGGGACCAAAATTCATCATTTCTTCCACCCAAACACTTCTAAATCACAATATATCAATCAAAACATGTCCCAACATAATCAACAAGTATTCTACGCAGTTTATATCGAAATTCATCCGTGAAAACATCGATTTCTATCAATTGTTCATCAATTTATCAATGTCAAAAAGTTGTGAAACAACCAAAACAATTACAACAAACAACACATATACATACACAAGCAAGATATAATCGAAACTTCTCACCCTTACCCGATTAATCGCGCTTGAACGGATGATTTCTTCTATCCTAAGTTTTCCTCTTCTTTTCCCTTCTCTTCCTTTCTATCTTCTCTTTTTCTTTCTCTCTATTTTCTCTCTAAACTCTCTTTTCTTTCTTTCTTATAATAACAAAATATCTAAACCCCTAAAAAGACCATTTTACCCCTCAGCTCAAATATCTCGCAAACGCTCTCAAAACGCGATAAAACATAATAACGATGAAAAATAATATATTGTCAAATAAAAGTCAAGAATAAAATAATATAAAAACAAAAATAATTAAATCAACTCAATTAAATAATAAGACAAAATGGGGCGTTACACCTATCACCAAAAGGATGATAGTAACACACGCACACAGACCCTTCCACCAAAAGGATGAAAATGAGGTCAAAGCCTGCTATTATCAAAAAGATAATAGGGCACACACACACACAGACCCTTCCACCAAAAGGATGAAAATGAGGTCAAAGCCTGCTATTACCAAAAGGATAATAGGGCACACACACACAGACCCTTCCACCAAAAGGATGAAAATGAGGTCAAAGCCTGTTATTACCAAAAGGATAATAGGGCACACACACACACACAGACCCTTCCACCAAAAGGATGAAAATGAGGTCAAATCCTGCTATTACCAAAAGGATAATAGGGCACACACACATACCCTTCCACCAAAAGGATGAAAATGAGGTCAAAGCCTGCTATTACCAAAAGGATAATAGGGCACACACACAGACCCTTCCACCAAAAGGATGAAAATGGGGTCTAAAGCCTGCTATTACCAAAAGGATAATAGGGCACACACACACAAACCCTTCCACCAAAAGGATGAAAATAAGGTCAAAGCCTGCTATTACCAAAAGGATAATAGGGTGCACACACACAGACCCTTCCACCAAAAGGATGAAAATGAGGTCAAAGCCTGCTATTACCAAAAGGGTAATAGGGCACACACACAGACCCTTCCACCAAAATGATGAAAATGAGGTCAAAGCCTGGTATTACCAAAAGGACAATAGGGCACACACACACACAGACCCTTCCACCAAAAGGATGAAAATGAGGTCAAAGTCTGCTATTACCAAAAGGATAATAGGGCACACACACAGACCCTTCCACCAAAAGGATGAAAATGAGGTCAAAGCCTGCTATTACCAAAAGGATAATAGGGCACACACACACACACACAGACCCTTCCATCAAAAGGATGAAAATGAGGTCAAAGCTTGCTATTACCAAAAGGATAATAGGGCACACACACACAGACCCTTCCACCAAAAGGATGAAAATGAGGTCAAAGTCTGCTATTACCAAAAGGATAATAGGGCACACACACACAGACCTTTCCACCAAAAGGATGAAAATGAGGTCAAAGCCTGTTATTACCAAAAGGATAATAGGGCACACACACATAGGAATCTGCTGTTGTCGTTCACCAAAAGGATGACTCGCAACCCGAAGATCCCACTGATGTACCGGCACCAAAAGGATGACGGGTCTATCACCAAAAAGATGATACAGACCAACGGTTCACGGATCGGCGACACCAAAAGGATGACGGATCAATACAAACTAATACCACCAAAAGGATGATAGGAACTTCCCACTTGCAAGGACCAACACCGAAAGGATGCAGGTTAGGTTGATATGACATGAACGGCTACCACCAAAATGATGATAGTAAGTTTCTGATTTTGAGGATTGACCAACACCAAAAGGATGCAGGTTGAATTGAGTTGACAGGGTTCGACTATCACCAAAAGGATGATAGTAAGGAAATTGATAAAAGGTCAATTTTGCTGGGGATATGATGAGTGAAGCTTTTTTTGAGACATTAACAAAAGGTTGAAGAGACCCAACTCAATGAGGAACACCCACTGATTTGCTTGGAGATCACAATTTCAGCAACAAAAGGTTGGGGTAACCTCATAAAGAACGCCCATGAACTTGAAGAAGATGCCCCTTACTAGGCTAGAGATTGCTTGAGCTTGTCTTAAGCTTGATCAACAAAAGGTTGAACAACTTCGTGAGGAACGCCCATGGTCTTGATGGAGATGCCCTTGGATGGGCTCAAGATCGTCTTGGAATCTTGAGATTAATCCTGGATCTCGACTATGCATATATGAATGCTTGATCTTGTAATGATGTTCCATACAAATGCTGACGCGTGGAGATGCAATTACTGGGGAAGTATGATTTAGTTTTGGTATGCACATGATGCAAATGATGCTTATGATGTCAAATGTGATGCATATGATGCTCATGATTGCAGACAGGTGATTAGACGTGTTTTGAAGGTGCCAGCGTGGTGGACTTTCAGGTAGTTGCCAATGCGGATTAAACTTTGAGTGGAGGGAGGGTTGATTTCCTCGACACTCAGTTTGTTGAAGACGCCATGATTGAAGCAGACGAAGATGACTTCACAACTCGTGCTTGATGGTCAGGATGGCCAGAAAATGAGCGTAGCGACGTGATCAACTCATGAAGGTCGTGTTTTTGCTCTGAATTTGATGATTGCCAATGTTTGGAAGGATCTGTCTATCCAACTTAAAAGGATACAGAGAGGATATGCTATTTGAAATTGGTCTTGCCCCAGTCTGAACGTGGTAGTGGTCTGCCCCCGATTAACTAGTTCTTGACATAGTTGGATCTTTGGAAGTCGAAATTTGATATGCTTTGAGATGTCTTGCCCCTGATTGAGCTGTTGAAGGATTTGCCCCTGACTGAGGGTTTGAGGTAGTCTTGCTTCGGGTCGGCACCACTGAAAGTTCAAGTTCCTCTTTTATTTCCCCTTGTTGGAATTTCTTGAATGTTTAGCACTGATTTGCAATTAAAATTGCTCATTTACAAATGGTAATCTTAATGCAATGCTCATGCAAGTTTTGAAAAAGAGTCGTTTATTGGAGTGTTGTGATAGTGAGACGAATGGACCGTTAGCCCAGACTTTGTACTGATTTTGATGGTGTGAAAGATATAGTAAGGAAAGTGAAAGCAATGCTGAAGATTAGCAAATATGTGGGGAGTCAGTTTACGCAACCTTGCAACAATATGCTTTTAGAATAAACCTCGCCTCAATTAGGTCTTTTGAGGGTTGTAACGTGGTCTGGTTCACGGTTAATGAAACAAAGGATATAAGGCTCAAAACTTGGTTTGTACCCACCCCTTCTTCGTGATGACCTCCAATCCTACGTTTAGTTAATTCTACACATGTTTGTATTCCAAAAGGGTTGACGGTGTAAGAGTGATGGCTCATGGGTTGCTCCAACTGGCAGTCATCTTATTTTGTTTTTGACGGATGTCAGTGACCCTTTGGTTTTGATATGGTGGTCACTGGATCTTATTTTGTTTTTGTTGAGGATTCGATGGCCTCTTTTGTTTTTTGATCCCTATCTTTTGCATGGACTGATTTCGCTTTTCAAGTCCATCGGGTTTGCCTTGATTTTTGCCTAAGTCTCCTTTGAGGTGCTCGACTTAGTAGGCTTTTGATTTTTATTTTGGTTTTTGGTTTTTTTTATTGGAGGATTGTGACTGCCAAGTCATGGGTTTTTTATGAACAACCGTCATGTCTTGTGGAATTTTGCTTAGTGATTTGAGTGCGTAATTGGATTAACTGAACACTACCCTGCCCCAGGTTGAGTGTAAGGTTTTGTATATCCGAAGGAAACTGCTACTTCTAGGCTCGAAGTGGTTTACTAGGGATTATCTCCTTGTCTCTCCAGTGTTTGGGGGTTGAAATAATGTCTGTACATCATTGACGAGATTCTGTCCGAAAGCATACAGTTTGCAATTATGGATATTTCGTTGTCATCATCCTCCCTCCAATCATTGCTAACAACAGTTTGATATAGAGAGTGAAGTGGATAAATATGTCGGTGTTTTGCAGTAAATGGAAAAAATGAGTGAATACGACATAACTGATTCAAAACATGCATAGTTACTACATTAAGAAAGCCACATACAAAAGGCAATGTTCAAAGCATACAGTACTTAAACAAATAAAGACAAAATACAAGAATGAAAATGATGGGATGGCAACATGACTGCCTTCTTCGGGGAATGAACTTGACTTGATTTTACTTGACTTGATTTTACTTGACTTGATGCTGACACTAGTTTGGCGGCGGCAGAGGGTTGTTGATGACATTAGGAGCCCTCCCATTGAATGTGAGAAACTTCGAGTCAATCAGGTCTTGAACTTTGTGTTTGAAGGCTCTGCAGTCCTCAATCGTATGCCCTAGAGCACCCTTATGAAACTCACAATGAGCATTAGCATTATAATCTAGAGGAATGACAGTTGGAGGAGCCAAGTCTCTGGGAGTAACAGCCCTCTTTTCCAGCAATTGAGTAAAGATCTGAGTATATGACGTTGGCAGACGATCAAAGTCTCTATCATACCTCCTTGTCCTCTGTTGACTAGGCTGACGTTGTTGAGCAGCTCTCTGTTGTTGATGTTGAGGAGGATATTGATACCCTTGCTAATTGTAGGATTGTTGTTGAGGAGCCTATTACTAAGGCATTGGAGCTTGAACAGCTTGAACAACTGGCTGATAAGGCATTGGTGCATGTTGCGCAACATCAATATATGGATACTGGAAGTAGGGAAGTGGAAAAGGCATTGGAGCGAGAGCTTGTGAAGCTTGCCCTTTCTGAGCAGAGACATCATTTGTTTCGCCCTCTTTCTTTTTGTATCCATTGAAGAGTTTCTTGGCTGCAGACTGACTACTAGAACCTCCTTGGATCTTTCCACTTTTCAGACCCTCTTCGATTCTTTCACCGACAATTACCAAATCAGAGAATCCATCAGAAACACTATCAATCAGCTTCTCATAGTATTGGCTTTGCAAAGTACCCATGAAGATGTCAATCAGTTCACGGTCAACCAGAGGTGGATGCACTCTTACAGCTAGCTCTCTCCAAAGTTGCGCGTACTCCTTAAAGGATTCGTTTTCCTTTTGAGCCATACTCTGAAGTTGAGTACATTTCGGAGCAAGGTCGGTGTTGTATTTGTATTGCTTGACGAATGCATCTGCTAGCTTAGCCCAAGTGCGCACATTAGTACGCTCCAGCTGCATATACCATTCGAGTGATGCCCCAGGCAAGCTGTCTTAGAAGCAATGGATCATTAGCTTTTCGTCTTTGGCATAGGCAGTCATATTGCGGCAGTACGTCTTCAGATGGATGTGAGGACAACTGAGACCTTTGTACTTCGAGAATTCTTGCACTTTAAACTTGGGAGAAATGACAACATCTGGCACCAAGCACATCTCCAGAGCATTCAAAGAGTTTAAGTTGCGCCCCTCCATGACTCAGAGTTTTTCAGCTAGATCACGACACATTTTGATGGCTTCAGAATCTTGAGCAGCAGTAGGATTGGCAATTGGGATAGCAGCATGGTAGTTCTGTACCTCATCATACTGATCTAGCAAATTTTCTTCAGCATGAGGAATAGGAATCTGAGTGACAATAGGTTGGGCTTGCGGAATAGCTCCAACAGTAACTCCAGATGTTGGAAGTGGTTGAGAAGTGGCTCCTTCAGCGGCAGGAGTGAAGTTCATTGGTATCCCATAATTGATAGGGTTGGGAACAGGAATTGAGAGCCCTGAGGTTGACCCTTGCACAGGCACATTGTTGTTGGTAGCAGCGGCTTCACGCAGTTCTTCTTCTTTTCTGGCCATCATGATGGCTTCGAGAATCTGGTCAATCTTTCCTTTAATAGAGTCTAATTCTTCTCTAAAGGCGGCTTGCTCTTGTTGAATCTGCTTCATCATTCATCTGGTATTGGCTCGAGTTGCGTACTGGTGTCGAGGAATCAACTTGATTTATTGGAGAAGGAAAGAAGTTGAAGTGAGATTCTGAGGTTGAAAATGTAATGCAAGATACATAACAAATACACTGCAATGCAATGACATGAGATACAATGCAAGAGGTAAGATCCAGGATCGCAGATCATAGGTTCACAGTTCTG
Source organism: Lathyrus tuberosus (assembly GCA_022829125.1). Taxonomy (NCBI): domain Eukaryota; kingdom Viridiplantae; phylum Streptophyta; class Magnoliopsida; order Fabales; family Fabaceae; genus Lathyrus; species Lathyrus tuberosus. Next base: position 1,331,167 of record JALAZF010000441.1, read on the forward strand.
AGGTTGGCCGGAGATGACGGGTCCAGAACCACAACTAGGATCAAGAAAGCCCACGGGTAGGTTTCTAAGACGGGTAGGTGCCTAGAGTTATGGATATATTTTGACACATTATAACCAAGACGAAGAGACACCCGACTATAATATCCTTGAAATAATCTTGTCTAGGTGAGGTCTTCGTTTCTTCCCCACGAGAAAGACTCCTCGGAGGCGCCCACTACACAACCATCAACACACGAGTTCTAAATAGGGTTCTCAGAATCCTAGATCGAGGTCGAAAATATTACTGTCAGGAAGTAATATGTTCGAGGGATCTCATCTGATTGGGGCGTTCGCATTAACCCACATGGAGTTAACACTACCAACCACCATGGATAAATAGGTTAATGGTCCTTGGGATTGACGACTCATGCTCGAAAACATTACCATCGCGACGAAGGAACATCAAAACGATAACATCTCCAAGGGAGTCTACTCCAAGCGGGGTTTTCGCTTTGGCTCACGCGGAAGAGACCACGGAAGCCTCCACTACACAACCACCATCCTAATCCTAGGGTTTTTCTCGACTCGGGTGTAGAGCCATCTCACAAAGTTCCCGATATAAGAATAACCCAACAATGTCACAAAAGGTAACACAGATAAGGAAATAGGAAAGCAAGTAAATAAGTAAACAAGCGAGAAGAAAACATGCAAACAAAACCAACGAGCTCGCGATTCGAATCAAGATAGGCTCGACTTTCTCTTGCATGGAGCAAATGTATCCCCAGCAGAGTCGTCAGCTGTCGCACCTCGAAAAAATCGCTTAATCGAGAGATGTGCTCGACAAGATCATCACAATCTTGTGCCTACGTATGCTCATTCGGACGAGAATGAGTAATCAGAGCAATTGTAGTTCGACTACAGGGTTTGACGGAAAAAGATGGTAGTGTGCTCGTCAAGATCATCGCAATCTTGTGCCTACGTATACTTACTCGGACAAGAATAAAGAATCAAAGCAGTCGTAGTTCGTGGTACGCCCACGAAAAGAGGGAAGTTGGTTTGTTTTAAAGGAGTCAATTACTCACACACGAGTAAAAGAACCCGCACCTAAACAACCGAAGAGAGATCAAAGACTTGAACCCCTATTTTTCATCTTGAAAAAAGTTTCGATAGTTGTTAGTCATTTTTTGAGTTTTATTGTGAAAATCCGCTTGACGTTGGATCAAGGGTTTATTTGTATGCGAAGAGGTTAGTTTAACAAAAAATTTGGTTAGAGGTCGATTTGAAAATGGCTCGACGACGAGTCGATGGTTTGGTTGAAAAGAGGTTTGTTTGAAAATAGCTTGACGACGAGTCGAGAGTTTGGTTGAAAATGGGTGAGAACGGATGTGGATCGATCCTAGTCCCTAGGGGTGCTCCTAGTAACGAAACCACGATGAAAGGTGATAGGTTGATGGCGATGATGCTAATGAGCAATCGACTTACAGAGGGTGTTTTGAATATGGGCTCGATGACGAATCGAGAATTAGTTTGAAAATGGGTTGTCTATGTTAGTTCCTAGGGGTGCTCCTAGTAAACAAACCACAATCAAAGAAAGCACGAATGCGTACATCGGAATGGGAGAAGGGTACATGTAAAGTACAGGGGATGACATGAAATAAAAGGTCTCATTGTAAGGTAGCCCAAGAGGAAGTCGTGTGTGTGCGAGGTGTCCTAAACTAAGCCTTGAGCAAGAGTCGGACAAAAGCTCCAAGCAAAGGATAGTAACCAACAGTCCACCATCGTAGCACGAATATGATATAAACAATATGAATAATAATCAAGATAACATTGACGGAAAGTAAAGTTAATTGTTAGTTGATTAGTTGTTAGGAGCAAATGATACGGGACATGTAGCGCTAAACCATCGTAGCACGATCTATGAAAAGAATCATACTATAGTAGGATGCACAATTTGATCTTTGTGCTAAAACACGATGGAGAAATGATATTGAGGATCATTCTCCAATTGAATCGTGCCACGAACAAAGAAATGGTGAAGATCTCGTCTTAATCACAAACTTTCGTCGATTAATTGAAGGTAACCTATCATGATCTCAATGTATAGAAAGAGATCTCAATGATCACTCACTACAGATTTGAAATAAAGAAGGTTATTCGCTTTAATAATCAACATTCGTGAATAGAAAGACTTCATCGATCAAAAATGAAAAAAAAGATAGAAGAAAATGCAAAATGAAAATGAAATGGAAATAGAAAATAAATCGAAGTGGTCTCGTCTTAATCAAGATTTAATCGAGAAATCGATAATCTATGATATTTGACTTTCATTGACCAACAAAAATAGAAAATAAGAAATGAAATGGAAATCGAAAAGAGATCGAAAATAAGAAAGGTCTCATCTTTACCAAGATCTTAAATCGATAAATCGATAATCTTGGTTTTAGATTTTCATCGACCGATAAAAAAGAAAAATGAATAAAAAAAGATAATAAGAAATGAAATGGAAATCGAAAAGAGATCGAAAATGAAAAAGGTCTCATCTTTACCAAGATTCTAAATTGATAAATCGACGATCTATGGTTTTAGATTTTCATTGACCGATAAAAAAGAAAAATGGCCTCATATTGATCAAGATTTAGTCGATTTGATTAAATCAACCAAACTATGACCTTTTGTTATATCATTGGCCCATATAAAAAAAGAATCCAAACCAATATGGACAAAATAAAATGAAAATCATTATAAAACAAGTATATTAAAATTAGAGAAAATCATATGGAAAATAAAAAAATAAAAAGAATAAGAAAGAAAAGATGAGGATGCAAAATTAAATGAGGGCGGGTGAGTATGGATTCACACAGGCTCCCAGGCCCATTATCATCATCATGTTTAAAAAAAATATTAAATAAATAAACAAGGCCTTGATTCTTCTAAGACACGGTCAAACTTTAAATCAAACTTCTTTCCCCACAAAACAATATCAACATCAAACTTTAAATCAAAACGCTTGAAATAGTTTTTAAATCTAAAGTACAACATCAGGTTTCCAATTTCAAAACAAAAACAACAACAACTTGACGACCTTCTTACAGTGAAAAAAAAAAAGAACGAAGGTCGATCATATCAAGCTTAACTTCTTCTGTTTGTGTTCGTCACGGTTTCAGATCCGTATTCAATTCCGGTTAGGTTCGCTGCAGGTTCGAGTTTGTGAGTTTCATCTTTCTGGTCTCAATCTCTGCGTGTTATGATTTGTGGATGGTTTCGAATCTCACCCTTCATCTTTTTCTTCTAATTTTTGGGTTTGATTTAATTTGGGTTGTGTTGATTTAGGGTTAAAATGGAAGAAGGTTAAGGGTGAGTGAACGTTGATGAGGTTTACGGGTTGGTATTGTTTTGGTTGAGGTGGATCTCTGAGAATGTTTTGAAAGTTGTGGTGGTAAACGAGAAGAATGAAGTGAAGGTTAGGTTTAAGATTAAAGGTTGAGAATCGGTTTGGGAGTGAATTTCTGCAGGGTGGATTTGGCTCTTTGAAGCTTGGAGAAGAATGAGTGAGGAGGGCTCAATTTATAGCAGAGGCAGAGGGTACAATGGGAATGATTGGTGAGAAGGTTGTGATGAAATTGTGGTGACGTGGTATTTTCCGTTTGCAGGGTGTATTGTTGTGACACGGAGTTCGTATGAATAAATCGTGTGTTGCAATTTGAAATTGTTTCTTTTTATTTTTTCCTTCGCAGATGGGGTTACTTTTGATTTGTTGCAGAAAATTTGAAGTTAAGGTGTGATGGACTGCAATGTTTGTTATGGTGTGTAGTGCGTAGTGAAGCGGTTTTGTGGTGTATTGCAGTACGTTGTGGTGTTGCCAAGGTCTTGCAATTGCTGTACGTGGTTGTGTAATTGTTTTGGTTGTGCAGGTAATGAGCTTGGCTGGTGGGGTCATTTAGTTTGTTTAAAAATGAATTAGATGATGTAGTGTTTGTTTTATGCAGGTTACTTTGGCGGTGTCATGTTGAAACTTGAGGAGTTGGTGATTGTGGCTAAGAATGGTGGTGCGATGTGATTTGGTAGTGTAGGTTGAGCTCGTATTCATGGCTTGTGAAGGCATGTTGTTGCGTTGTCGGCTTAATTATGTGTTTAAGAATCAAGAGCTTGTCCTCATGGGCCCTATTTCTTCTATTATTATTTTTGCAGTATTGTAATGCTCTTTGTATGGGGTAATGGTGGGTTGACTCGCAAAAAGTTAGTTGGGTGGGTGAATTATATTAAAGGTGTTGTCTCATATGTGTGTGTACATGGCTTGTAGAAAAGTAAGAGAATGATATCTTGTGTTTTTTATTTTGTGAATTAGTAATTGTTGTGGAAAATGGACAATAGACATTGGACTATTATAAATGGAATATACTGAATGTGGACTTTTTGTGAACTTGGTACATGGAATTTTTTTTAATGAAATGAAAGTGTAATGGGGTTGAACTCATGGAATTTGTGATGGGCTTTTCTTTGGTGAAAATGAATTTAGAAACGATTTTTGGATAAAAATGATACTAATAACATGGTTATGATCATGCCACATGGATATTAAGAATGGGTATGAACGTGGTTTAAAATAAATGGATTCGAGTCTTATTCGCGAAAAGTGGATAATGGATGTGGATGAATTTGGATATGGATAATGAACTGATGCCTTGAATCAGTGAGTCCTCCTGAATACCAATAAAATCAAAACTTCCACTATGCACCCAGTGAGCACTAAATGACTTGAAATCAGAGGATTATGACTTGAGATATGAACTTCAGTACGTCACATGAAACCCTAATTAAAGCCTCCAACACACCACCTGGATCAATTGCACCCAAACCTTGACATTGAAACAAACTTTGTTTGACTGAGATTAGATCAACCAACAAATGACCTTCAACCCGTACTCATTCTTGACATAATGAACCTCAAATGAAACTTTAACTTAGACGCACATTTTTTTGATTTTCTGGATATGGTTAGTGGATAGAAATACAGATGAAAAATGTATACAGGTAGGACAAATTTGGGGTATGACACAAATAAAAAACACTATTGTTTGTATCTTATTGGGCTCCTCTTAAAGAAAAAATGTGCACTTGAGTTGATAAAAATCAAGGGCAACATTGGAAACATTTACGAGTAACATTACAATTAATGGTAAAAAAAAGAAATATAATACATGAATTTAAAAAAATCCAAACCAATGAGTTTCAAGAAGAAATAACAAATAACAATGGAATTATTTGTTGAATAGATAATACAAAAGAAATCTCATCCCAATACTTCATTCATATTATGAGTTTCTTTATAAGTTATGGACTTTTTTTTCTTTATGTATGATTATTGATCATATTAGTGTTGATAATGATGAGTGTTTTGGGTTGCTGTGAAATCATGTCTTGAATGAGAAAAAGATTTTGAAGGCATGATTGAAGTTTTTCTGAAGCTGACACAATGCATGGTGGAAGTTTGCTATTGGGTTCCAAATTCTACAATTGGAAGAAATAGTTTGGATATATTTTGGTGCAAATAATGATTAATGGTGTAGGTGGATGAATGGAAAATGAGTAGTTCTTTTAATGAAAGGAGGGGTTCAAACCTTACTAGATGACAAAAAAAAGTTATTATGTTCTTATAACTTTGATTTAGTGACACCAATCATAATTGATTTAGTAAATACTCTTTCCGTTTCAAAATGAGTGTCATAATTAAAGGACACAATTGAAAAAATATTAATGAGTGTCTCGTGTTGAAATTTTGGCATTGGCAGACAGCAGATGTCCTAACACATGTTAAGACATTGTTCTGCATAATCATTTAAATAAGAACAGAAGAGCAGACTGATACCTTGAATATCAGTAACTGCAGAATCACATATGTTTCGACATCTGTTCCAACATGTTTATCAAGACCAATAATAGAATATGTAAATCTGCATAATGATAAAAGAACATAGCAATTGTTAACCCAGTTCAGTGCAATTCACCTACATCTGGGGGATACCAATCCAGGAAGAAGACTCCACTATCTGTAGAATTATCATAAAGCCAAACTCCCCCGTTTACAACTTTATCTCCTAATCTCTACCCAATGAAATCCTTATCAAAGAACACCCTCTTTGATATGAGAATCATTACTCACTTCCCTTAATCACAATCTGTGATTTCTAAACCATCTCTTTCAATACAGAATTCTGTCAAGCATACTTGACCAACACGCTAACTTATATTTGCTTAAAAGCTTCATCCAAGAACAATACACAATCCAATACCTAAAGGCTTATGGATTTGTCCGATACATATGTATACCACAGTGCATCAAATGATACAAAGGGGGACTTACAAACCTAGAGAGCCAACGACTCTCAAAACCCTAAACCCTTATTTTTACACAAGAGAACTAGGTTACAATAGTTACATTCAAGGTACATCAAAAACCCTAGGACTAAGTATTTTTTTATAGTCTTTAGTCGGGCTTCAAATCTTTCCTTAATCCACTGCTGAGCACGCATAGGATCTTGGAACAGATTTAAACAATTTTTTATAACAGTCCAGGATGTCGAGGCTTCAAGTTGAGGCATCTTCTTTGACATCTTTATTCTTTGGCAGAATCCTTCAGCTTTGGTCTTCATGTTGGAACATCTTCTTCAGCACTGAGTTTCACGTGTATTTGGGGTTTGGTTAGGGTTTCAGTGTGACCCTTCTCTGGCAGTTTCCCAGCTTTGTCGGCGGTGCCTCTTTCTGATTGGTTTAAATTCCTAATCTTCGGCTTAGGGACCTATCATAGGGACATTGCAGGTGAAGTTGTGATTTTGTTTCTCGTCATCTATGTGCGACGAAAAGGAAATGTTTGCTTCTGCAAACCCAAAACTCACACTAATTGAGGATGATATTTTGGTTTCAGGCACGAAAAATGCATTTTGGTTTGATTGCGCGGGTGCAGGTGCCTTCTATCTCATTGTTAGGACAAAAACATATTATGCAAGATCAAGAAATGCAACAATGCCAGGAGGTTATCCCTTCTTATAAACATATGGTTACCGGGGAACGGTTGGGAGAGAAATTTCATACTCCTGAGAAAGAAAATGTTGAAGAGTTATTCTGGGAACCTAGGAGGAAGGTGCAAGGTTTAAGGATTGAAGAACGAAAATGCGGTGAGTATGAGAGCCCTGAAATTATTCTTTCTCCGGAGGAGGAGATCCGCATTGCTCAAACTTGGAAAAATGGTGACATCATTAAGATGTTGGGGAGGCGCATCAGATTCAAAGCGCTGGAAACAAGATTGCAGCAATTGTGGGCTCGAAAAGGAATTATTCACATAGTGGATCATGGGCAAGATTTCTTTCTAGTTACTTTTACTTGCGAAGAAGATCAAGAATTTGATTTGCTAGAGGGGCCGTTGATGATTTATGATCAGTATTTGACAGTGCGAGAGTGGAGCCCTAACTTTTATCCTGCAGGAGATGCGATTGAAGAGCTTGTGATTTGGGTTCACATTTATTGCTTTCCAATTGAATATTATGATGGCAGAGTCTTGATGTATATAGGTAATAGAATCGGAAAAATAATCAAAATAGATAAGAACACACTGTCGAGAGAGAGCGAGAGAGAGAGAGAGAGGGGGGGAAATATGCTAGATTGAGTATCCAAGTCAATTTGCTGAAGGCGTTGCTTTTCGTGTTTTCGATGAAGGGTAGACATTATAAAGTCAAATATGAAGGTCTACACCTTCTTTGCCTCTCTTGTGGACATTTTGGACACAATTCTAGAGGTTGCACTGCTCCTAAGAATCATCAGCCTGAGGTTAAAATGAACGTTGTTCCAGACGATCTTGAGCTCAGAGAAACCAAGGTTGACGATGGAACAAAGGTAATAGACATGTGGACTGTAGCTCAGAAAGCAAGACGAGCTAGGAAATATAAAGTGGAGAATACTAAGGAAGCTAAAGAGAGTGAAAACACTAGACCTGCTAGGAAAACTAAAGAATTTATAAGTTGGATGGGCTATAGATTCATGGCGATTAGAGACTATACTAGTGTGGTTGAGAAGGAAGCAGAGATAGAGCCTAACTTGATTACAATGGATATATTGGACAAAACAAGACTAAAGAAGTTATGTTGGTGGAAAAAGTGAATGACAGCAAAATTAATGGGGGAAAGAGGGAGAATGAAAGAGTTTTATAGAAAAAACAGTAGAGATGTAAATTGTTGTCCACAGAGGGAACCCGAAGAATCCGAAAAAGGAATGGAAGAGGTGTTGTGAAAAGTAACGGTAACCAAGATATTGATGAATTATTGACAATTGATGAAGCCAGCGCCCTTGTCTCAGGATTTAAGATCCAAAATGAACCAACTTTAGTGGAGAAAGGTGCTGCTAAGCATGAAGATGGAATCCAAAGGAATAAGAGGACCAATCTTGACCAACTTGGTTCAAAAAAATTGAGAGCCCAAGGTGTTTCCCTTGTTACTGAGTTAGACTATTGCCCTTCCTAAACTCTCCACAATCATGTTGTTCCAGACATGGATGTCCCTATTAGTGCAATGGAACAAGTGAAGGAAGAGGATTTTGTTTCCAGATCCAAGGAAGACGACACTCTTGTGGAATTTGTTGAGGAAACAATAAAGGAGCTTCAAGGGGCTACCTTATTGAATTAGCCTTTTCATGAACCAATATCAGATCAAAGTTTTGTTCTGGAACTGTCCCAGAGCTGGTAATAAGGACTTTCTCAGTGTCTTCAAGCATTATATCAGAGATCATCATCCTTCTATATTTATCATTATAGAGACCAGTATAGACCCTAGTTTACTTATAAAAAAGTTTTCCATCTTGGGTTTTGATGGATACTACTTCACTGATAATCAAGGCTATGTTGGGGGATTGTTATGGGCTAGAAGAGTGATATGATGCATCTGACTCTTGTCGCTACTTGAAAAAAAAATACAGAGTCGCCATCGAACTTTATTTATCCCAAAGGGAAGGGGAAACATCGAGAAAACCCCAAAAGGAAGGATAATATGGTCTCGCAACCAAGATATGGGTTCGGAAGCCGGTTATGCGAGGGTAAGGTATTTGCACCCCTCACATCCATCGTACTCGATGGAAACCATTTGTTTGTATTATGCGTAAGGATGTTTGCTAATAGTTTATTCTTTGTATGAATGTTTTATTAAAGGAAAAATGGTTTTAAATTAGGGTGTTCGCAGAGGATTGGGGCCCTTGTACCTACGTACCCTCATAGTGCATGAGGAAATCAGAGCTTCATAGTTCGGAACTAGGGGGAAATGAAAGAAGGTTGTGAAAGAAGGTAGCTCGCCAAGATCTCACAATCTTGTGCCTACGTATCCTCTCGTGCAATGAGGAAGTCAGTGCCTCATAGTTCTTGGAACCAAATGGTTGTGGGTTTGCTTTTTTTAGTGAGCGATGTTAACGTCCAGATCTTAGCAATATGTTTATGCCGCTCACACGTAAGGAGACTTATGCTTTCACATGTGTTGCGGTAGAATGGAAATAACACGCCCTTTTACGAAAAAATTATGATTTGCGCCCTCGAGGCAAGATGTCACGTTTGATGGGTGATGTTGATTTTAGGGGAGAGATAAGTCCTCAGATAGAAACCCCTGCAAGTAGTACCCAGTTCTTTATCTCAAAAGATTTGTTTGGAAAAAAGGTGTGGCAAGTATAGTCACATATTTGTATTGAAAGAAGAGTATCAAAACCACACACTCTAAAGTGAGCATCCCAATACTCGGAGAAAAAGAAGTCTTCACTCAATCCTCTCTTTTTAGTTCAATACAAGGAGGACCTTACTCATTTTATTTAGGAAGTGTTTTACTTTGGAAGGTAAGTTTTTAGACACTAAACCCTAAAGGTAATGTCAAACACTTAGGATAGGAAAAGGCCTTCGCCTAACCACTCCATAACCATTCCAAGTTTGTTTAGAAAAAAGTTTGAAAATTCACTTGGTACAAAGACCAAGGTTTTAGTCTTAATGAATAATGGGTGATGATGAAGGAAGTGGAATAAATTAAGAAGGTGGTGGATTGAGTTAGGGTAGGTTGGTGGTGATGCGCGGGCCAATCGACTTATGGTGAAAGCATACAAGGCTTGCTTGTGGTTGATGGAATGAATTGGATGTAGGTAGAAGAAAGGTGTGGGAAACCCTAAGGTGGAGATGAAATGAGTAATTTAATTAATCAGTTTGACAATGACTCGAGGTTGGATCGAGCTTTATTTTTATTTTTGTTTTTGAAATTGTTTTCTAAGCACTTTGTTTTTATCTTTTCTAACCTATACGCATGCAAGCATAAAACACTAAAGAATGTAAAGTCCTAAACTATTACATCTAAATGGGAGAGGAGGAAAATTTTCCCACAATGGGGGGATGGAATAAGAAAAGGAATTAAAGGAATAAAAGTAAAATAAAAGAGAAAATGAATTAAAGTCCCAAAAGGTGATCCAAGTCTTCAAAGTGATACCTCACACCAAAGAAGAATGGTTAGTCACTTGAAATCACGAATGAATGCATAAAAGGTACAAGATGAATCCATATGGATCATAAGAATCGATCAAGGAATAACACAAAAGTTTAACATCATAATGGCATAAGAATTCAACAAACTAAGATCATGAAATTCTTAAAAAAATAGTCATAAAAATCAACATCAAGATAGAAATATTTCTACAACATAGTGGCAAAGAATATTCAACTAAATCAAACACAAAGTTCAAAAGTTATCCAAGAAAATCAACAAACAATTGGCATAGAATCCACAAGAATGTTCATGCAAGAAACAACAAGACAATGTCTAAAAAATTAACAAGAAATTGAAAAGAATTTGAAACCAAAATAGAAAAAGGTTTTAATCAAAGTCTTAACAACAATTAATCTAAAAAACTCAATTAAAATCAACAAGCAACTAATCAACAATTAACAAAAATTTAATCATCAATTAACAAAATTTTCAACCCACAATTAACAAAGAAGTAAAACAATTAACAAAGGATTAGAAAACAATTAATCAAAGAATTAATCTTAAGCTCGGAGGAGGTACAACAATGGGTATTGGTGCTCAGTGGTAAAAATGGCGCAGTGCCCAAACTCAGGGCCTATTAGCTTTGTCTATTGACTCAGGGGGTGCTTTAGAGAAAACAAAAGATGCGAATAGTAATTTAATAGGGCTTAGAAGCCCAATCCAATGCAAGGCACATGATGTGGGAAAAATCAAGTTCAACATAACCAAACCTCACGCTTCTCTCTCGACTCAACGTTCACTCTCTCTTTCTCTCAAAATTTTGCCGTCGGAAATAAATCGCTGCCTCACGGCGGCAGCCTTCGGCCCCAAACCGAAACTGACAACAACAAATCCATTCACCTTTTCCCCACGATTTCTAATCTAGCCATCATTTCCTCGGATTCCACGCGAATCTCCATAAATCTAAGCAAACCAAGGGAACCATAGGAAGTTAGATGTTAAATTAAACATCATTGTTGAAGCTTCTAAGCACAACTCTTGAGGGCTTTCACTCTACTACCTCCCCTCTACGCACTAGTATCAAGAAATGACACAAAAGAAGTGAATCAAGCTTTTCTCTGGCGATGACGACGATGAACTTTCCAGCGAAGACCTTTGAGGTACGTTCTCTTCCCCTGGATCCTCTTCTTCACTTCTTTTACTCCTTCTTATTTGTCTAGAATCACTAAGAGTGTTTCTTATTTTTGTTGTTGTTCTGAGTTTGCGTCTTGTTGTTGTTGTTGCGACGCGTGTTAAATTTATTGATATGATTGGTGATTGCATGGATTGTTGTTGTACGTGATGTTGTTCTTGTTGAAGTTGAGCAGTGAGCAATTTTTTAATGAGTGGGTGGCTATGAAGGTGATGCTGGTGATTGTTGTTATTGTTACAGATGTTGTTGAATCAGAGAGATTGAGAATTGGGATTTAGTTAGGGGGTGAAGAAGATGAATCTGAATAGGTTGTGTGAAGTGTGTAAAATGTGAAGGGGATGAAAATGTGAAGTGAGTAGTGAAAAGATGGAGAAGAATGGAGGGAATGAAAAATTGCATGGAGAAGTTAAAGAAATGGAAGAGTGTGTAAGTGTGAATTCTGAGAGGTTTAAAGTGTGTATAAGGGGAGAATTGAAAAGAAAAAGTGAAAGAGAGAGGAAAATGTGGAGAGAAGGAAAAAACTGTAGTGAGTTTTTTTGAATGAATTTTGAGTTGTGTTCAAGGGTAGTTTAGGGAAATTCATGGAAAGTTAGTTATAACTGAAAATTCTATGATGAGTGAGTTGGCTAGAATAGGAGGAATGAATTCAGTTAGTTCTATTTTGAGTTAGTTATGAATGAGATAGTTAGTGTCGTGGTGAGAATCGGATGTCAAGCTATTGGATTAACTTGATTCACAATCCTAATTCACCATCGAACTTTGATTTATCCAAAGGAAAGGGTAAAGGCCGAAAACCCTAATTTAAGGGAATCTAGGTTCGGGGGTTAGTTACGCCCAGGGAAGATATTAGCATCCTAAACGTCTGTAATACTCTACAGGAACCTCTTGTTAATACTTATGTTATATATTGCTTGCTTGCTAGAGATATCTGCTAAGGGAAAGACCTAGGGGTTAGTATCTAATTATGCTCGCCATGACATCGCATCTCGTGCCTACGTATTCTGACGGGAATGGAATCAGAGCATTCGTAGTTCCCCTCAATGAGGGTGAGGAATTCTTGACTGTGATCAAGGTTCCAGGGGGGAGGTGGCGTCCATGGCAAGACGCTACATAGAGTGCGGTGACTCCGAAGTTAAGGTTAAGATAAGGGGAAGATCCTAAAGTTTAGGCTAAGTTGTGACATGGCAGTCAACGTGATATGATCCTTTCCTTTGGAATTTGTATAGGGAGGCAATATCAAGAGCACAAGGTAAGACTTAAACATGGACGAATGGCAATGTGAACAAAGCATGTGCTATATAGAAGATCAACTCATAAGGTAAACACTCGAGAGGTTAAGAGAACATCAACTAGCTTCATATCAACACATGTGCACAACATTAAGCACGTATCAAGGAGAGACCAAGTCGTGATACTACCATACACAAAAATAGAATCAGGAGAAAAGAAAATTGAGATATGGATGGTCAGAACAACAAGATCGGAGTCACAAATTCACGCAACAAGAAATTTTGAATTACAAACCCACCAAGAAAATAGTTAAATTAATCAAAAAATAGAAACTAATTCTAAACAATAATATTTAAAAAATAAATAAACTACTAAAAAAAATATTTTTGGGTTTTCTTTAATTTTAATAAATAAACTAAAAAAAAGAAAATAAGTTCCTAAATTTAAAATAAAAAATAAATATGCTAACAAGTTTTTAAAAATAATAAGAATTAAATAATAAAACAAAAAACTAAATTTCAATGGAAATGAAATTAAAAAAAAATCTATTTAAAGCTAAATAAATTAAAATCTTATTAAAAGCTAAAGTTAAAATCTAATTAAAAATTAAATATATACTCTAATTAAATTATAATTAAAAAAAAACTCCAATTAAAATTATAAGGAAACAATTTAAAACGTAAATATGATAATATAAATAAATCCAGTGTGGCGCAGGTCCATGAGATCTGATGCACCTCCATGTTCAAAAACGTCGATCATATGATGAGGGGTAAGCAACGAGGGGTAGAGCACAGGGGAATGTAACTATGATGATGCGCTCTGATGATGACATGTGTCATCATCAGGATCCCAAGCGTGATTCAACAAGCGACACGCAGGCGGATGATATTACAACTATGAAAAGGGAAAAAAAAGGTGGTTTGAACGCAACTCTTTCAGCTCTCTTCTTCCTCCTATCCCAACGTCTCTCTCTATATCCTTCACCGGAAACCACTATTCTCGCCGGGGAATACGGTGACGCGCGGTGGCCGCCGTCGTGCTTCTCCGGCCAACCACCTCAGAACGACTAAAAACCTAAACGAACCCCACCTTATTTTCTCTCTTCTTTTCAAATCTGAAGTCGATTTAGCCAAAGTCTCATTCAAAAACTCAAATTAAACTCGTCCCCAATCTAAACTCTAAGCATATACTTAACATGATCAAGCAATTAATATAAACAAGAGCAAGCTACTCTACACGAAGCTGAGCAAAGGAATTCAATTTAAAGAGAAATGGAAGTTGCAAGATACATCTTGAAGACTACCTTCAGTCGAGCCTCTGAGTGTGATTTATGGGTAATGTTGCTTCAACCTTTTCTTCTTTCGAGCTTGAACTCTCCTTCAATGTGTGCGTCTATTTTTTCTGGTGTGAATGTCTGTTGTTGTTGTTTGTGTGGCTCTGAATTTTCTCTGTGTATGTTACTGGTATGTGGCAATGTTCACTGTGATTGTTCTCTACTGATATGCGAATTTTGTGTGTGTGATAATCGTGAACTCCTTCTCTTGTGCGGTGTTGATGTTCTTTGCGTGTAGGCGACTGATACGTGGACTTCTCAGTGTATGTGATTTTTGATGCTGCACTGCTGTTTGTATGTTGGTGATGTGAGATTTCTGGTGATTTTTCTTCTCTCTACAATGATTTGTGTATCTCAGAATGTGTTTCTGTCGATCCTGCTGATGATGTTTTTGTGAAATTTGTAACTTGTCAAACCGTGTCTGCCCTGTGCTTGTGATGACTTATTGTTGCGAATTTCTTCGACTCTGCATGTGTTGATTTTTGTGTGTGTGATACCCTGCGTAGTGTTTGGGGCTGTTGTTTGTGATGACTTTTCCTTCCCTGCTATGTATGAGTTTTGGCTCGTATGAGTGTGTGTTTGAGTTGTGGGGAGTTTTTTTTATCATCTCTGTATGTGAGAGCTGATGGTTTCTTGCGTGTTTTTTTCTCTATGATTTTTCTCCCTGTCATCTTGTGTGTGAGGTTCCCCTTTTATAGACGCAAGGAGTTGAATTTCTGACTCTGAAATTGAGTTGAGATTATGTGGCCGATTTCAACCGTGGAAAGAAAAAACGTGGATATTATTGAATGTTGATTCTGTCATGAACACGTGATCCTATGCCTTATTCGTGTGATTCCTCAATGATTGCTTGATTAAAAATTTCCAATTTTAATTTGATCACATTGATTATGTGGTTTGGAATTTCGAAAACCTTCCTTATAGGATTAATAAGCTTTTATGAAACTTGATCCCTTCCATACTCTTGTGATTTAGGTGATGAATGACTTTCCGTTTTCGCTTTCACGCATTATGGCTCTTGTTTGGAACTAGATAATTGTGATAACTGCTTCTTGATTCTTTCCTTGCTTTTGTGATTCGTGTAATGAATACCGTAGATTTTTGTTGTTTTCGTTTTGTTCACATATCTGAACTTTTGTGATTCGTGTAATGAATACCGTAGATACTCTTTCTCTCATAGTCGGGCGCATCATTGGGACATCGATGCACTTGTCATCGCTGGTTGCGGTAGTTTCGACGGAGGTAAATTCTAACAAACCGACTGTTACACGCTTCTACACACTTCAAGGTCTCATAAATGACAATTTTACTTGATACTTAGCCTCAGAGTGCTTAATATTCTCAACATGGTGAATTTCCAGCTTTTGCTCGTTTATGTGTTGCGAATTGTTTATGCGGTGTGGTAGCTACTGTGGGTTGAAGCATTTACTGACTCAAAAATGGAGTTGCCAACACAGTTACTTGATAATTGAAGATAATTGGAAAGAGAGGAATTGGATAGGAGGATTATATGTGGGTCCTTATTGTCAAGCTTCCTATGTGCAATTCCTAAGGATTCTAAAGCATGCGAAACAACTGCAATTCCCGTTTGATGTACCTGGTTACGACGACTTGGGGAATTTAGCGCAGTAGGATCAGTTCCGTCATGTTGTTTAATTTGCTTTGTAGCGAATTTAGAACCAACTTTGTGGGTTTAGGATTTAGCATGATCTTCCTATCATATCTTTGTAAAGTGTAATGGACTTTGTATCAGTTCCTTTTTTAGTGATGGACTTTAACATTTTTCATCTTAGAATTGGAAAAATGAAGCATGAAATAAACTTTCGCACAAAAATCTGAATGTATCAAAACTTCACGCTATCACCAATGCCATAAATTCATAATAGATTATGCCCAAGAGACTTAAAAAGGAGGCAAACAAGTCATCAAAGTTTTACTTAATTCCAAAAATCAGATTGTTAATAACTAATCAACCTTCAATTTAAGTTGCAAACCCCTGACAGCACAGCTGCAATAGTACTCGTAAATGCATCAGGTTGACTTTGGCCAGCTTGGAATTTGGAATGTATCTTCGTAATTTTTGGAATGAGTAGTGTGACTCTTGATTACTTTTGAATTGGACTTTGTATGCTTTCAAAATTTGAATTTGTAATGCTTGTGATTTTGGATGTGAGCTTGAATTGTAATAAACTCTTAAACCTTGTGACCTTGTCATGAAGTTTTTGAATTTAAAATTTGATGGAAACCACATGAAAATCTCTTGTGACTTGAATTCTTGAGTTTGAACTTTGAACGGTGGTGAATAATACAAACTTGAATTTGAACGGGAGAAAATATGGCAACTTGAATGAATAATTTGGATTTGAAGTTTAGAACTTGCAATCTTGAACATGAGTGGATTTGAGATTAAAACTTGAATACATGTAGAAACCTAACATTGAGCTTACACGTTATATTCACAACTTGAATTGGTCCACAAACTCGTACAACACCTCCGTTACTTGAATCTTAAACAAGCCACACAAGACATCCTCCTATTGAATCAAGTCGCGTAACTATTGAATCAAGTCGCGTAAGATCTCAATCCATAATTAACATGAAACACATTGACAAAATTCAAACGACCCTTTAGATAAACACAAGCACCGTGTCTTGAGGAATCCCTGGAAATACCACTTGTAATGTGACTTGCCACGAAATCATAACCAGTCCTTACACTGAATACAACAGGAAGCCTTAATTCTCCTTGAGACACACTGAAACTTCTGAGAAACTCTGAGGAAATTAACCAGTAGAAAACCTTAAGACCCCATTAATCAGAATTCGTTGATCCCGTCTTGAGGTACTTGACTGAGAGAATGAACACCAATTCCATTTGAAACCAGTGTTCCTGCACAAACGTGTTAGTAATAAAACATGCAGACATGCGAGATGATATACAAAGGGGTGTGATCTTAGGGTTAAAAATTAGGGTTTGACAGTTAGTTATGAGTTTGGAAACATTTAGTTATTGATGTGGAAAATTGTGTTATGAGATTCAAAATGAGTTTGGCTTGCAAGTTAATTGATTTTGAAAATTTTTGTGGTTAGTTGGTTTGGTTTGGAATTTTTGTTATGAGTTTATGTGTTTGGCCTTTGAATTGTGTATTGGTAGCTTGATTGCAGCTTATGTGGATTCAAAGTTTAGTTTATCATGAGTGTGATGTTATGAACTCATTGTGATGAGATCGTGTTTTTGATTTGTAGCTCGCTTCTTGGCCTATTTTGTGTTTTTTTCGTGGCTGATATGGCAGCATGTTTTCGTTTGGCTTGTCTGGAAATCTAAATTTGTTATTGCATCTTGCTGCTTGAGTTTGTAACTAAGTAATCCTTTTGTGCAACAACTATAGTTTGCATCACCTTCGAAAGGGCATCATTTTACGCCTATTCCTATGTTCCTTGTTTTGCTAATTCTTTTTGAAATTTTTCTGCAAGAACGACTTCATGCTTGTCATTGATTTTACTGTTTTTGCCAAGTTGTAATAATCAATGTCACAAGATTTCAAGCCTTTCAGTTCTAAATATAACTCCTTGGTTATCAATAATCATACAAGAACATCTTTTGATTGCAGCAGTACCACTTGAAGGCATTTTAGAGGATGACGATTCTGTGAGAACAAGATTTGTTTCTGCAATATTGTCTCTGAGTTTTGATAATATCAAACAAGTATGTTTGTATGAACAATTTTGTGAATCTAATGTTTGTTACTTTTGAGAATTTAACAAACAGGTTCTGCTTCCGATAAATAGCGTGGCTAAAGTGTTAGAAGAGAATATTTTCGTCTATGCGCTACATCTGCTAAATAGCAGTAATAGCTTCAGGAGAATCTGAAGATTGCAAGACTCTGATATAATGTCTAAAGAGAACAAGTTCTGAAGATCTGAAGACAGAGGTTCTGATGAACAAAGTTCAGATACTGAAGAACTTACGCTCCCTAGATAAAGGGTTCTGAAGACCAAGTGTTGAAGACTCCAAAGACGCAGTTCTGAGGACCCCAAGACTTGAAGATTTTAAGAACCAAGCTACGTTTTCCCTCCTTACTCATGCTCCCAGAGGCCTCTGAAGTTAAGAAGACAAGAAGACTAAGCAATGAAGTACAACTGTACAACAGTACAAACGAAGATATCTTGAAAACAGTGCAACAGTACAAACGAAGATATCTTGACAAGACAGGACACAAAAAGTATTATCTGTCCCCACGTCTCTATCAAGCCTCCATCAGTCTAAATCGCTATGATTACTTTTCAACGGTCATATTTACACGACTATATAAGGACATGAAGACTTGAAGAAAGAAACAAAAAAAAAGCTCACTGCAAAAATACTCTCTTACTAATATCTTTCTTAAGTCATTTAGATATAAACTTGTTTACATTTCAGCTTGTATAAGAAGCACTATTCTGTAAACGAAACTCTTTCAAACTTAGGTTTGGATTCCTTAAGAAAGAACTGTAAGGTTGGATTTCTTGAGAAGTCTAAGACGTGTTGTCTTAGAGGTTGTTCCTTGAGAAAGACCGGTAAAGTTAGATTTCTTGAGAAGTCTAGGACTTGAGAGTCTTAGAGGTTGTTGTTAGTCACCAGCAGTTTGGCTTGTGCATTGTATTAATCTGATTGATTAGTGGATTAAGACCTCGATTGAGAGAGGCAAAATCACCTTGGCGGGTGGACTAGATTAGCTTGAGGATTTCTCAAGTGAACTAATATAAACATAATGTGTTATCTCTTTCTAACTTCATTAAGATTATTACTCATAAGTGAAAGTGTTGTTAAGTGGATTAGTTTATAAAGAAACGATTTTATTTTGAAAAACCAATTCTAATCCCCCTTTCTTGTGTTTTTCACACCTTCAGATTTCATACAAGCTCCTTCGGCAACGACAACATTGACAGACATCGCTTTTAGTGTATGATTAATGTGTTTAGATGGAGGTAAAACATATCCATCATCCATAGAGAAGCTAACTAATTGGTTTTCCTTAACTTTAGAAGTCTGTCTTCAATAGGAACAATAGATTCATCATCAAGAGATACATCCGGGAATGCGTCAAGTGATACTTCTTGAAATGCATCCAATGCAAAAACTTGTTTCTGTAAAAAGAATCACTTGTAATGTTTTCTAATTGTGAATTTGATTGTTTGGCTATTGTGGTAGATTGCCATATGCTTGAACTTGGGGCTTTTGTATTTATGATTTGAATTTGGATTTAGATATGGATTTTGGTTTTAGATTTTGGTTACATGTGGATATGGGTTTTTGGAAATGGATTAAAATGAGGATAAAAATGGATAAAGAAAGGGTCATGGATTTAGAAAAATGGATTTAGGATAATGGTTTGGGTTTGGATATGAATTTGTGACTCTTGACATGGACATGGATACAGATAAATGAATGTGAATTGAATATGGATATTGAGGTTTAACAATGGATATGGACTAATTTGACTTAAAATGGTTTATGGATTTGGAAAGAAATGGATTTTGGTTTGGTTTTAGCTTTTGAAATGGATAAAGTCTAAGAATTGGTTTTAGGTTTGGATTAATTGGAGATAATGAAATTGGACATGATAATGGATATTTGGATTATGGAATTAAAATGTGGATAAGCAAAGAAAGGTTTAACATGGATTAAGAACAATGGTTTCAACTGTGGATAAGAGTAATTTCGGACCACTTGACCTTACACTCCATGATCTTGAACTTGAACATGACCTTGAATGAAGTATGATCTTGCATTGTCATATCTTGAATCCAACCAGACATCCAATGAACCTTGTCACACAATCCCTCATGCTTGATTCCCAACCTTCTTGTGCCAAGATACCATCAACTTGATTCCATATACTCCTTGACTTCCAACTGATTAGGGAAATGAACCCTAGTCAAATGATTATGGTGAGCACCAGAAAATAATACCCTTGTGTAGCAAGGAAAAATAACAAGAGTCGCCACCGCACTTTTATTTTATCCAGAAAAGGAAAGGAAAAAGAGCGAACAAAACCTAAGGAGTTCTAAAAAAACAAGAACTAACAGAGAATGGGTAAGGGGGTTGGTTACGCAATGGGAATGTGTTAGCACCCAAAACGTCTATAGTACTATATAGGAACCCTTTGAAATATCAATCGCTTTTTGGTTTGAAAATGGTTTGCTTGAAAAGAGATTGGGAGAGGTGAGAAGAGAAATATTTTTTAAGATTTTTGTGTTTGGAGTGACTTATCGCCTCATGCCTATGTACCCACGAAGTGCAATGTAGGATCAAAACCTCGTAGTTCGTGGTACAAATAGCAAAAATTATTGGTTATGGTTCGTTTTATCTTGAAAAGACAACCCGTCATTATCAAGAGAGAATACTCAACTAATTACCCAAAAGTATAAGAAAGAGGCATTTGCATCACATTAAGATGGAGGATTTGCTTGGATTAACATCAACAAGACTATCGCTTCAACATCTAAGTGGAAAATAGCCAAACTTTACACAAAATACCATGGTTAGGAGCTTTACATCTCAACAAAAAAATGACTCATGTCTAATTCTTTTTGAAAAGTTTAAAAGAAAAAGTGCATAAAAGCACAAAAATTTTGAATGAGTTTTGTACTTTTTATGTCTTTTTTGAATTAGTCAAAATTGATTAACATTGATTGACATTTATTAAAGAAAAGCAAAGTTTAAAAATCACTTGACCGAAGTCAAGGTTTTATCATGAAAGCGGTTTTAAGTTTGAAAACAAGAAAGCTTTGAAAAAGAGGGGAGATTTTGAAAATTGAAGAAGGGGTGTGTAACACCTCAAAATTTGCCCCCATGTTTTAGCTTTGACTGGCTTATGTTTCATTGCATTCTTGCATTATCATCTGTGCATATCATTAGCCTTAGCATGGGATCAAGGTGTCTAAATCCAATCAAAGGAACCTTGAGCCTCAAGGTATCTTAATTGATCTACCATCTCATCATATGATCAAGCTTGTCAAAAGACTTCAAGTGAATCACATTCTCCTAACCAGTGCAAAATTAGGGGTTTTGGAATTCTTGAGTATAACACCTCAATAGGCAAGATCCTTGAGCTTCTATCATCACCAAGTGGCACATCTCATCTTTGTTTGAGAGGATACACATCATACTCAGAGGAATTTGGATTTGGAAGATGTGCTGATTCCTCATAGACTAGAGACACCAAAATTAGGGTTTGCCATAAAATCAGTTTATTTCTGACTTTTTGGGTAAGACTTGATTCTATGGTATTCCTCATGTCCTTAAGTGTCTAAGATTGGAAAATTGTCCATCAATTTGGTTTGGAAGGGTTTCAATTGATCAATTGACTGAAAATCAGGAGAATTGGGGAAAAGTCAAATGTGCAGAGGAAAAGGTCAACTCTTGACTTTTTTGAGGTCAAAATCTTGTTCCTCATCTCAAATATGTTCATTGGTGAAGATTTGATCAAGGAATGTCTAGGGTTTCATCAAAAATCAAGAAAGATTCAAAGTTTCCAAATTTAGAAACTTAGGGTTTCCATTTATGGCAAGTGTAGGCAAGTTGAAGGGCTCACTTTAAGCTATTCTTTCTCCATGTTCCAAGCTCCAAATTGAAAAGTTATGGAGGCCTATCAAAAGTTCATATTTCAAGCTTCAAAACCATACCAAGAATATCCTCATTGGATTAAAATTGAGAGAGATATAATGGATTAAAGTTGAGACAATTCAAGGCAAAATGGCAAGTCATGACCAGTCAGCGCGCAGTTATTTCTACAAACACTTGGTATGCATGTTGTGTCCAAGTTCAAGGGCAAATATCTCATTGATGGAGGTTTCAATTGGAAAATTATTCAACATCAATCTTGTTCATCTTGATCTCCTCTTCAACTTTGGTGTTGAACAATTTTTCATCTGATCAACCATTGGAGATTTATAGTGGATCAAAGTTAAGGTCATCACTCCTGAACTTCACGTGCACATGAGCTGGTCGAGGCAGGTCAGGGTGACATGCCTAGGCAGGGGTGTACACATATTTTCATGATCATTTTTTAGCACCTTGGAGGCCTCCACTGCTTTTATTTTCCACTCCAATCTTGCTGTATTACATCTCCTCTTTCCAAATAACCCAAGACTCACCATTTTCATCCCATGATCATGGAGATATCATGCTTCAAACTCATCATCATACCATCTGCTTGCTTCCATGCCAAGTAAGGCAAACCAAGTCAAAACCTTGTCCCTTATGGTTCAGCATGCGCATACATCATGTATCATGTCACTAAACATTGCTTTTTCAAGACAAACCACTCTTACACACCACACATGCTCATGTACCATACATTCCTCATTTGTTCAAACATAAGAGAGAGTGAGAAACTTGCAGAGCAAGCTGCATTACTGCTATCATCAGTACATCATCACCTTTCATCATATCCTCACCATAACATGCCATGTCCTCTCTTCACCCTAACAAAACCACTAAACCCGAGTTCACCCTCATGACTCACTCTCTTTTAATTCATTTTGTTGAACTCACTCATTTAACCATGGTTCTAACTGTCAACCATGACAGTTAGAGCTTAACCAAGGATATAAAACCAACCTCTAACAGAATTTGGATCAGTTTTTGCTCATTCTTCACTCTCCTCCAAAATTTCATCCTCTCTCTCTCTGAAGCTTCTCTCATACGCAGCATAATATTCATCGTTCTCCTCAACATTTTGGAGCTTGTTGCTTCATCAATCTGCATCTAAGAAGAGTGTAGAAGCAAGGATCTGAGGCTACACGATTTATACATTGAATCATCTTAACTTCATCAACTGAGTTCAAACACATCAAGCCTTTATTTTGTCAGTTGGAAGTTCAAGAAGCAAGGACTCATTCCTCTGGTTTTCTTGTTTTGAAAGAATTCATCAATAAAACAGATTTTAGTTCAAACTTCTTACTCTTATATTGCTCTGATTTGAACTTGTTTTTGTGTGTTTTTGAGCTTAATAGAAGCATGTGAACCACTGGCTAGTTGATAGGCACCTTAGGTGCTTAGTCGAATTTTCTAGGGCAAACTTGCTCTCTTCGATTCTCTCTGTATGTGAGTTATTTTTGATTTTTGATGCTGGATCCATGATCTACATGACCTAAGGAACATTTTGATATGTGATTTGACAATTTCGGATGACTTGAAAGTTGTGCCACGGTGGTGTGTGGCCGGAGAAGATGACCGGAGTCTTCTCCGGCCGGTGGTGTTCATCCACCACATAAACCCTAACTCGTTTGGCCAGTTTAAAACACAACCGTCTGATTATTTTGATATAATGCTGCACAACATGCCAGCGCATTAATGAAGAGGGTGGGAGTTACGTGCCTTTGATTTCTGAATTATTTTGAATTTTGTGATTTCATGTGTGTGCCTCATGATTGCTTAACATGTGTACACGTTGTGATTCATCTAATTGTGTTACCTTCCATGATCATCATGTTTGACTCCATCCTAGGGCTGAGAATGAGTCAATATTTTGACTGAAGTCTATGATATGAACCTCATCTGAGAGCGTGTAATTGGACTGGGCTCCTTTTGTTATTCACACCCCCTCCCTTTGAGCCCAAAGCACATTATAACTTGGAAATTGCTAGTGTAGCACCCCCTGCCCATTTTCTTTTATTTTTATTTTCTTTTGCATATTTGTATCATTCTTAATTTCGAAAAATACTTCTCAACATCTAAAAATCTCCAGAAAATTCATGATGCATTCTAAGGGATTTAAATAATTTTTTGCATATTTTATTTCTTGATTTTAGCATATTTTGCTATATTTTCATGAATTTTCTTCTAATTTCTTTTGTTTGTGCATCTATTCATGATGTATGCTTTATTTCTAATTTGTTTGACATAGTTGTGAATTGAATTCTTGCCTAATAATTGATACATGTTTTCATGATATATCAAGACATCTCATACATTTTTCATAGATTTTTAGGTCATTTTTAATTGACTTTTGGATGCCATCTTTGAGCATTTTGCTTGTATGATTTATATGACATCGTGAGGTATGTTTGAGCATGATTCTTGATGAATCTTGAACCATCCTTTTGAGGCTTGTTTGCACACTGATTGCACCTCAATTTTATTTTATTTTTCTTTCAATTTTCTCATCCTTCTAACATGACCTTAGGGATTATATAAAATCATGTTTGTTTGTGTGGATGTTAGAAGACTCGTGCTAGGGTTTTAATATGCATTGTGTGCAACCTTCTTTGACAATTCTTGAGACCTTTTAATCCATGTTGCATGAACATTATAGGTCACTTTTCTCATGTTATAGGTCACTCAAAGTTCATCCTTACATGACTTGTATGCACATGTTTTAACTTGAAATGTGTTGTGTAATTGTGCATTCTCACTTGACCTTCTTCGAGCACATGTTTGTATCAACTCTCGTATGATCTTGCACATTCACTTTGAAATGATTCCACTTCTGTTTGTAATCAATCTTAACCCTATGCCATGGCTTCTAACATCACCTCACATGTCTCTTAAGTTCATAAATCTTAGGGTGTTTGTTTGAACTTGTTTGACCTAGTTTGAACCATAAATCCTTCTAATCTTCAATGTGCTTCAACATGATACTTGTGTGGACTTTGTGCATACATTATTGACTTCTAAATGTCATCTCCAATGCCATATGCTACTGACTTGCATTCATATTACATGATTGTTCATCTTACATCTTCATTTCTTACTTGCATTACAAGTATGCTTCATTGTTGGAACTTGAATGATGTTTGCTCCCACTTCTCCCTACTTGATCAATGTTTGCATTTATGAATCTCATGATATCTTAATGACATCTCTACACATTCTTAAATGTCATTAAATTATGACTTTGATGTTTACATATGCATTTATTCATGTTTATGAACCATTTGCATCCATCTTGCATTGTTTATGTATAACTTGTAATTGTATGAACATTTGGTGTATAGTTTAACATTGTTTGATCTCCTTTGGCATGTTTGCTTTAGTAGGACACCTTGACATGTACTTACTGACCTTGGATGTTCCTTAACCCTTAGGACCCTTCCCTTTTGGTTTAAGCTTTGTTTGCTTCTCAAGTTGGCTTCTTAAAGCAACTAGCATTTGTTTGGTTTACTTTTGATACTTGTATTCATTACTTGTAATCATTTGGTACTAACCTTTTATGTAGGGGTAGAGATAAGGTGCTTGAACATGTGGATGGTTATCCATGTTCATATCTTATTTCATCTCTCATCTATCTTACTTGCCTTTTACTTTTGTGAATAGCATGATATAATGCTTGATTGTGTAGAACTCTCTCACATCCCTTTGGGATCCTAGCTCATCCTTAATTTTTTATTAAGGTGAGGTAGGATAAACATTAGGTAGTTCTATCCCTCTCTCTTCTTTAGACTTAGGTTGTTCTTAAACCTTGACCTTAGGGCCACCTTTGCATGATAACATTAGAAACAATTAGTTTCCCCTTTGTGTTTTCTTCTTCTTTGAGTCTTCTCTTCTCATCTCATAATTTCTATAAAACACTTAATAAAGGTTAACGTGTATTGCGCACGAGCCATATATATCAGAAGTGAGGTATGGGGGATCTCCCTTCATTCTTCTAGGGTACTTAGTGTACATCATGTTGGGGACGATACGCGACGTATTCGTTCCTATGTTGTAGACTTGGGTGCAATGCGAGTTGCAAACTAACTCCAATCCATTTCTTGTCTAAAAAACATAAAACAAACTCAAACCTTTTTTATCCTTCGGGATCATTAAGTTTCAAACTTATTTTCAGAAAAAGCACGTTATTTTCCGTTACGTCGCAAACAGGCCTCGACCCCAACTGTCGGACGCGAACTTAACGTCGCTCATAAAAAACACTAAGACCCATAGGTCGAACTACGACTGCTCTGACTTCCTCCTGTCATACCCCAAATTTTGACCACTATGATTCCCATCATTGTGCAAATCATCATCACAATGGGGATGTACCTTTATGCCTCATCAATCTCCTCAAGGGTTGTTGAGCATCCACTGTAATCAAAATTAGGGTTTCAAGCCCTCTTTGAGCCTTAGACAAAAGATCAATAAAGGAATGTCTTGATCTTCAACTTGTCTAATCTCTCAGACATCCTCAGTAGATCAAGAGGACTCCCACTTCAAGGATTAAGCACAAGGCTGCTCCCTTCTAGGTGGATCAAGCTTCAAGATCGACAATGTCACCAAATTAGGGTTTTGGTCGACCAGGGCCTCCAGTTGGAAATTTTCCTCTGGGCATGAGCCAATGATCCAAAACATAACCTAATGTACTCCATGGAACCTCATGGGCCCAAGCACCAAGTCAATTTGACCTCAGGGGATGCATTCAACAAAAATCAGGAATTAGGGTTTCTTGACCTAATTCACCCCTAAGTTGACTTTTGGGACAAATCATGAACCAAGACCTCAAGACATGGTTTAAGGGTCTCTAATGAACCATATTTATCCATTTGGAACAATGGATTGATCCAAGAAGCTTGAGCAACAAGTTTCAATTTCATCTGCACCACAGTTAGGGTTTTGCGGGAAAAGTCAATTGTAACTTTGACTTTTGACCAGGGCATGCTCCCAAACCCTAAAACATGATTCAATATACCCTATGACACCCATGGAACATGTCCATCAAGTTTGGTTTAGGTCAAGGACATGATTTCTTGAAGGATTGCACAGTTTGGAATTCATCTGATAAAAAGTCAACTGTGCACCAAAGTCAACTTTGACTTTTTGAGATTTTTCACTAAAATGAATTTTTAACCCTAAAATGATGTTAATGTATGATTTGAATCATCATTCATCAATAAAAATCAAGAAAAGTGGGATAACTTGTAAAAGGGGTAACCATAAAACTTAGAAATTTTTCTAAGTTATGGAAAAAGTACCACTAATGCACCAACTTTGGAGGACCATAACTCCTAAACCACAAGGCCATTGTGCCCTATTCAAAGCTTGATTTGAAGATCTCATTACCCTCTACAAAAACTTCATACTAACCTATGTCCAAATTCCTCATGGATTTTGAGTTATGGAGTGATCAAAATCAAGAAATCACACTTTGTTCCAACACTTAGTGAAAATTTCACTAAGTCAGATTTGGCCTCACTTTTTGCCAAATGTAGGGGGATTTTTCACTTGGATTCAAAAGAGATCAAAACCAAACATGTTCAAACAGTTGTTGTATCATGTAAGGGCTTTCTAAAATGGCCAAGAACATTACCAAATTCAACTTACACCATGAGATATGACATTGGCAAGTTGCCTTGCTGAAATCTGTCAAAGGCAAGGCAAATTTTGCATTTTGGCTCGATTTGCCCAAATCAGTCAATTTCAAATGCTCCTATCCACTTGGACACATCTGAGGATTGAATCTAAAGGGGACAATCACTGAGCCAAGCCTCCAAAGTCCATGGAACAAGAAATAGCATGTTGAACCTAGAATGGCCAAAATAGGGACAAGACTCCAAATTTGGATTGAAGCATTCAATGGAAGCATCAAGGTGGCATGGACTGAGCCATTCTCATCTGAAATCAGTCAAGACTTATCCAAGACCAAGGGAACCACAACCCTGTGCCCTAACCTCTAGTCAATGGCTAGAGGAAACTTGCATTTCCATTGGCCAACATTGAACAAACACCTGCTGCAGTTGCCATTCACTGTGGATCCCAAAACAAACTTGCTCCACTATAAATAGAGCTCAATTGTGTTTAGTTTGAGTACACCAAAGTCATCAAACAGATGCTTTCCTCAAAATCTCTTCTTTCAATCTAATTTTGCCTTCCAAAGCAAGTCACTATCGGGTTTTGAGCTAGAGAGCAATTCCACTCAAACTAATCACACACACACCTCATATATATCATATGTAAGCTGTGCAAACCATCAAAAGTGACCTGTAATCACAACATCACAAAGTCGTCTCTCAAAACCTTAAAATGGCACTTTTTTGCATGTTTCAATCCATGTCTTGATTCAGTCACATTCCAAACCAGATAAAACCTCAAACACACTCCAAATGTCATCCTTGAACTGTCCCAAATGGTTCCCACCATCTGGAACACCATTTGAGGGAGTTGCTATTTTGGTCACTTTTGACCCTTTTTACAAGAAAGGGACAGTTTGTGTTTTTGCAGGTACCAGCTGATTCCAATCATCCTAAAAGCATCCAAGGGATCATTTGAGGTTGTCCAAAGCATAAAATCATATCTGGAGCAAGAGAGTTGGCAGATTGCAGAGAAAACTCCAAAATCCCAAAGAAGGGTAAGCCTCTCAACTTGCAGTCACCAAAACATGTGTGCATTTGAAGTCCATTGATTATGCATCTCTTATACATGTCATTTGTGTTGTGTTTGTGCCAATTGATCATGTAATTCATGCCTGTAATGAGCTGTAGCACAGAAAATGCAATTATAGGTCCTTTTCAAAACCACTATCGGGTTTTGAGGAGGGAGTGTGATCTGAAAAAACTACCGCCGCCATTGGATTCCTTGTGAAATTCTAGCCCAGATGCATATAAATTTTGTCTCAAACCATTGAGAATTGAGAAAGTTATGACCTTCACGTTTTTGAGCCAAAACTTGCCTTGGGCAAGCCAAAACTAAGTCATGCCTTGTATATTTGTTGGTTTGTTTCAAACAATGGATGTATCACCACCCCAGTGGTAAGGCGCATGCCTTGTATGCTTGAGGTCGTGGGTTCAAACCCCACCCATGCCATTTTGTGTTTTTTCACATTTTGCTATTTTTTCCAATATTTTCATGTTTTGTTAATTACTTGGAAAATTAATAACTCTTTCAATTTTAATTATTTTTGATTGGTTATTTTTGCAAAAAATCACAAAAATATTGAAATATTTATTTCCACAAAAAAATTAGATTTATATTATTTATTTAATATAGTTAGTATTTTTGTGAATAAATGCCTTTTATTTGTTTTTAAACCCTTTTAAAAATAAATATCCATGTTGAAAAATCAAAACCAAGTAGGTTTTAATTCATCTTGTGAGTAAAACCTCATTTTTCAAACCTAAAACCAAAATCACAAGTTGTTTATTCAAACTTATTTGGAATTTGTATCATTTTAATTAATTTCTCCTTGAATAATTACTTTAAAATGATGAAATTAGGGTTTTGTTGATTTTCACCTTAACAAACTTTTTCAAACACTCTTGGGCCTCTAATAGAGTGTTAGACCCAATCCTTTTTTGACCAAATCCTTTTTTGGGCCTCAGTGTATTGTATAAGTCCCGATACTGTAAAAAACGAACGACACGATCGTCGCCTTTTTAAAATAACCTTGGGCCTCTCCTCGAGCTGTAAGACCCATTCAAAACTTTTGGGCCTCTAATAGAGTGTAAGACCCAATCCCCCTTTTAACCAAAAACCATTTTGGGCCTCACTTATTGTATAAGTTCCTCTGCGTTAAAAGAAAAAACCTCGGCGCGATCGCCATTTTAAACGAAAAATCATCTGGGCCTACCCTCGTATTATAAGCCCCACTCTTTTCCTTTAAAAATTTTTGGGCCTCTTGAGAGAGTGTAAGACCCATCCCTTTGTACAGAAAACCTTTTTGGGCCACAGTCACTTGTATAAGTCCCTCTGTACAAATTCAACGGTAAAACCCTGGGCCTCTCCTTGAGCTGTAAGCCCCAATCTTTCTTTTTCAAAGCACTTTCTCCTTTGATTTTGAAATATACTGCTGTTTTAAATTTTTATTTGTTGAACAACTAACCAAACAGCATGGAAGCTCTACAACCGAGTAAGTGTTTATACGCTTTCATTTACTGCTTTCCTATACATATAACTGTATTGTGGGGCTGTTTCGCTGTAAGTCTTCTTTCATAAACTCATATCAACTGTGTACTAATAGTATAGATATTTAGAGTTTCCCCGGCAACTACGTTTAGAACTAGGAAAAGCCGTTTCGTTTATTCGTAGAAATAGACAGCTAGATCCCCAATAGGATCACCAGATACAGTCTTCTCTTTGGTTGTCCTCATTAGGAATTGTCAAGAAACTCTACTCCCCAAGATGAATGTATTCTCCGTGAATGGCATCTTTGAGTTTCTTCCAAATTCTCGAACTTTCCTGACTTGATCTATTCCTTGTGAATAGCTTGCCTTGAATTTCTCGGGGTTTGGGGATCCACGGGCTTCTTAAAAGCATCGGCCTCCTCTTGGGCATTATACAAGGACCCTCAGGCTTCCTAAAAGCAACCCCGCCTCCTCTTGGGCTTAGTACAAGGACCCGTCGGCTTCTTAGAAGTATTCACAACCTCCTCTTAGGCTTCGTATAATGATCTCTTCCTCCGGGAATGATAGCCTTCTCTTGGGCTTAATACAAGGACCGATCGGCTTCTTAAAAGTTTCCAGCCTCCTCTTGGGCTTCGTACAAATTGTCCCGACGACCTCCTAGAGGTATAGGAATAGAACTTAGTCATCTTTATAGAACAGTCCTTTCAAAGAGTTTACTACTGTTTCTCAAAGCATAGTACAAAAGATGAAACTCTAGACTTGGACAGTCTATTTTCCTTGTGTCTCAAAGACATTCTCAAGTGACCCCTTTCGTTAGATAGGAAGAAACCCGTAGACTCGGACAGTCTCGATACCCTTTGGATTTTCCGTTTCCTTAAAGAACAGGGAACAATCCCGATCCTCAGATCAAACCCCTGAGTACAGTGTTGCTCATATAAGAACTGATTTTCTCTTAAAATCAGTATACTGGACCTGTCACTAAACTAAAACAGTTACCAGCACATTAGCCTCCTCTTGGGCTTTGTACAAATGATTCCCCCAGCGGAGCAAACCTTTTAGCCTCCATCTCGGGATTTGTACGAGATACAAAAGACTCCCTCGTTGAGTCAAACAAATTTCAGCCTCCATCTCGGGCTTCGTACGAGATACAAATTCCCCTAAGCAGAGTAAAACTCTTTTGCAGCCTCCATCTCGGGCTTTGTACGAGATACAAAAAGGTTCTTATTGAGCCAAACAAAACTTTCAGCCTCCATCTCGGGCTTCGTACGAGATACAAAAAACTCTCTTGTTGAGTATAAAAGATGCTCTTGTTGGATCAACCCCTTTTAGCCTCTCTCTCGGGCTTCGTACGAGATACAAAAACTCCCTCTTGTTGGACCAATAGCCTCCTCTTAGGCTTTGTATAACGAAATCCCTAGCTGAGTCAATCAACCTTTTAGCATCAAAGTTGTGCCTCGTTCACAGTACGCAAACATCAACAACTCCTTCTCTTTCATCTAATCGCTGTAACCGGCAAGCCTCTGGATCATCTATATCCATGCCACTGTCCCTCTTTTAGCATGAGAAATTCCTAAGGAAAGATGGCATTGCTCTACACTGAGTTAAAGTCTTCTCCTTCAGGTTAAAACCCCTTCTTAGGAAATTATGGCATTACCGGATTCGCATATCCCAGTTAAAGTAATTCTCCTTTACCCTTCTTTAGAGATGACAAATTCTCTCTAAAGTCGAGACCTTTTCAGCTTCACATCTTGGGCTTTGAACAAGATACAAACAACCTTTTGCTTCACGTCTTGGGCTTTGAACAAGACACCAAAACCCCATTTCCTCCCATAGAATAGAAGGAACTACGAACGCTCTGATTTCCCTGTTTCGGTAAACGGGAATACGTAGGCATAAGATCGAAAGAAAAGATCTTAGCGAGCACACTAAACAAAAACCCAAAATCCCATACTTTCACACATCAATCAAAAAACGTCCGTCCTAACATCTCTTTGAACAAAATAACCTGAGACAATCCCCGAATCTTTGTAGCATCTGTAAAACAACAGTTTTGACTGTTTAACCTCAGTATGCAAGCAGGGTTAGTTGGAGACATCTATTTCCCTTCCTTCATCAGCTTCAATAGGATAAAAAATGAATCGAGCTGTAGTACCAGAGTGATTGTGCTTCGCAACCACATCCAAAAATCACTCGCTACAGAAAAGTGGCGACTCTCCTGGGGAGAAAAAATCCATGCATTGTTTGTTCATTCTTGTCTCCTAGGTAGAAACCTTCACTGAGATGAGACTTTTTGACTTTTCTAGGATCTTAGGTCAAAACCTTCACTTTGGAAAGAAACCACAGAATGGTGACTCCGCCGGGAAGCCATTTCTGTCAGGAACATAGGATTCATAGCTTAAAGTCTAGGACATTAGGATACATATATATACTGGTTTTCCTAATTGCTATACGTGTTTATTTTTCTGCTAATGGGAATGCCTGTGATGCCGCATGTGGAAAGATTGAGTATACACCTAGGAAAACCCCTTTAGTGGCGCAGAGGCTATCAGAAATAGTCGTCATGCGATGCCACCCTCTTCTGAGGACTCTTCAAAAAACACCACCTAGCACGGTTCCCGGCCCGCTGGTGTTTTCTTGACAAGAGTTGATGATGAAGAGAGACAGGTACAAAAGTCATTAGTAAACCTTTGGGATGGGTAGAGCCTTGACTCCATGACAACGACCATTTGACCCCATGTTTTTTCTATGTTTTTGTGTGCTGCATTCATGCATTCATTTAAAAAACATTAAAACATTCAAAAAAGTTTCTCTTCTAGTCTCTCTGTTTTTCAAATTAAACTAAGACTGTGATTGCAAATATCAGAGAAAAGGATTACGCTGATGGATTTCGGTAGAAGGAGAACTCATAAGTATACCTTCAAGGCTCCAAAACTAGAGGATCTGAGAGGTTTGGTGAGAATGATCACAAACCAGGAGGCCTTTAGAGCCAAGTACGGAGGTCTGCTACCTCTGCTAAGAGTCCATGTGATTGAAGGAATCATGGATGCGCTCGTTCAGTTTTACGATCCGGTTTATCACTGTTTCACATTCCCGGATTACCAGCTAGCACCAATGCTAGTGGAGTACTCTCATCTGATCGATTTACACATTACTGATCAAGCTCCATTTTCTGGACTGGAAGAAATTCCAAAGGATCAGACCATTGCAAGAGCAATTCATTTGGATGAGTCAGAGGTCAAGACTCACATGACTACCAAGGGTGGCATCCAAAGTTTGCCAGCCCAGTTCTTAATAAAGAAAGCTCTGTACTTTGCTAGTATAGGGAACGGGACTGCTTTCGAAAGCATCTTTGTTTTGCTCACCTACGGATTATTTTGTTGCCCAACATTAATAACTTCGTCGATATCAACGCCATTAAGGTTTTTCTCATTGGAAACCCTGTGCCGACTTTGCTCACAGATGCGTATCATTCTGTACACTTAGGAAATTTGTACAGCGAAGGGGAGATCACATGCTGTGTACCTTTGCTTTATAAATGGTTTATCTCCCATTTGCCTAAGTCTGCTGCTTTTTGGGATCATAAGAGTGCCTTACGCTGGTCGCAGAAAATCATGTCTCTCACCAACTCTGACATTGATTGGTGTAATAGGATTTATGATGGAATGAGGATTATTGATCGTTGTGGAAACTTCCCCAACGTACCCGTCATAGGAACTAAAGGAGGAATCAACTATCATCCAATATTGGTTCGTCGTCAATTTGGATACCCGATGAGGCTTGTTCTGCGCAACGCTCATCTGGAAGGTCTTTTCTTCAAAGAAGGAGAGAATGACAGAGCATTAAAGATGGAAATAGTGCACGCTTGGAAGCATGTTCATAAGAAAGGACGGGAGTCTCTAGGAAAACCGGACTGTGTCTCGGTGGAGCCTTATCTCCACTGGGTACAAACTAGAGCTCTCAAGCTAAAGATGCCTTATCCTCGTTACGAAATTCTTCCGCCAAGGGAATCTGTCATGTACTTCATGACTGAAATGGAAAAGCTCCAGGTTACTCTCAACAAAGTTCAACGGGAGAAAAGGTCTTGGAAGAACAAGTACCGCACCCTCAATGTGGAGTGTATCCAAATACAGCAACTACTGAAAGAGAAAGATGCTCTGTTTGAGATTTTAGAGCAACATGTTGTGGA
This sequence comes from Lathyrus tuberosus, assembly GCA_022829125.1. NCBI lineage: Eukaryota > Viridiplantae > Streptophyta > Magnoliopsida > Fabales > Fabaceae > Lathyrus > Lathyrus tuberosus. The sequence continues at coordinate 1,365,381 of JALAZF010000441.1, forward strand.
TAACCAAGATGACCAAAGGAATTTGCTCACTCCTTTCACCTGGCAAAGGAATGACAACCCGACAACAACTCAAGAGCCCCGGTCAAAGAAAAGGAAGTACCAGAATCAGCACCCGAGTTCTCTCGGGACCCATTAGCTTAGGTTTCTGTTTCTGCACCTTGTAATCTACTGTATTTCCATTTCTGTAATCCTTGAATTTCAATAAAAACGGGTTTCCCCACTGTTTGATATTTGCAATCTAATTGTCGAAGTTTATTTTGATTAAACCAAAAAATAATTAATATAATCATTGCATTCATCATTCTCACATCGCGTATTCTTCTTACCTACGAATCTCACGTTTGTGTCTCGATTCTAGAGTCAAACTGTCTCATTCGTATAATACTCGGGCCAGTCGTCAGAAAAAGATGGATGATCTTGAGGAAGAGAACAGAGAGTTGAAAGAAGAGATCGATGCTCTGAGAGAGGATATGAGAAAGCTTCGTAACGACATGCAAGCCATGGCAGAAGCTCAGCTACAAAGAACTGTGATCTCAGAGATCACCTCAGCGCCCATAGTGGAGAAGTATAATCCTAGGTATCAGATGCCGAAAGATCGTCCCTGGGGCATGCCTGCTAACTATATCCCGGAAGGATATGTTCCGCCGATCGTTGAAGATCAGGGAATCACAACAGATGCCGCTGGTCCTGAAGGTTACAAATTTCGGGAAAGCGAAGATGCCAGAGGCATATTGAAGAATCCTGAAGGTTACAAACTTCGGGAAACACCAAGATTCACTGCCGTAGTTACGGTACCACCCCCTATGGTGCACACTATCCCGGAAGGACAGATTCCACAGGTACCTTCTGGTAAAAAGGAAACTATGTTCGACCGAATGGATGAATTCCAGGAACAGTTCTTGGAAATGCAGAAGGAACTGCAAGCCATTCACGGTCAGGATTTATTTGGAAAGGACGCCACAGACCTTTGTCTGGTCCCCAATGTGAAAGTTCCGCACAAATTCCAAGTGCCCGACTTTGAAAAATACAAGGGTAACTCTTGCCCTCAAAGTCACTTGACAATGTACGCTCGGCGAATGTCAGCTCAGACTGAAAATCAGGACCTACTGATTCACTACTTTCAGGATAGTTTAACCGGTGCCTCCTTAAAATGGTACATGGGGTTAAACCGTGCCACGATCAGCACTTTCAGAGATCTTGGCACTGCCTTCGTTCAACATTATAAATACAATTTGGACATGGCACCCGACAGAGATCAACTCAGATCAATGTCACAAAAGGACAAGGAAACCTTTAAGGAGTACGCTCAGAGATGGCGTGAAATTGCCGCTCAGATTTGTCCACCTCTTGAGGAAAAAGAGATGACAAAAATCTTCTTAAAGACCTTAAGCTCATTTTACTACGACAGAATGGTTGCGAGTGCACCCAGTGACTTCACCGAGATGGTGGGTATGGGAGTTCGTCTTGAGGAAGCCGTCCGAGAAGGACGTTTGGCAAAAGACGCTGGATCATCAAGTAAACGATACGGTAGTGCTCTCCCTAAGAAAAAAGAGCAAGATATTGGGAATATCTCTCTCGGAAAGCAAAGGCGACGTTATCAACCAGTAGCAGCGGTAACTCCTGCTATCAATCCCGCGCCTATTCCTACGTATCAACCTCAGGTTGTGCAGAGCCAACCTAATCAGCAAAGGACTTAACAGCCTCTTCCGCAGGCTCGTCCTCCATACAACAACAACCGTACAACGCGGCAACCAGGATTTGATCCAATACCCGTATCGTACACAGAACTATTTCCGTTACTACTGGCTAAGGGGCACATTCAGACTAAGTCTCCTCTTACAGTACCGGAAAATCCGTCTTTTTGGTTCAAAGCGGATCAGACATGCCCTTATCATCAAGGAGGATCGGGGCATAACATCGAGAATTGTCTCAATTTTAAATCCGACGTGCAAAAGCTTGTTAGGAGCGGGCTCTTATCTTTTAAAGATACGAATCCTAATGTTCTCACAAACCCGCTGCCTCAACACGAGAAAGCTGCAGTCAACCTGATCGAGAAAGAGACTAATAATGTCTATCAAATTCACGATGTACTCTTGTTGAAAACCAATCTGGTCAAGATGCATTGTAGACAGAGTGGATATGGCCATGTGCCACCTCATAATTATCATCAGTGTGATATCTGCTCTAAAAGCAATCAAGGGTGTTCGGTAGTGCAATCAGCCCTACAGGAATAGATGGATCTCGGATGGATCCAAGAACACCGAGTTCGTGAAGTTAACATGGTCTATACGAACTCCAACGTCATTCAAAACCACGACGTTCGTGCGATGAATGTCAATTTGGTGGCAATGCACTCAAGGCAAAGCCAGTACCATAATCTGCCGCGTCATGATTACAGTTCCTGTCTGACTTGCTCGGTAAATAAACAGGGATGCTCTTTCATACAAGAGGCCCTCCAGCGTCAGATGGATCTTGGATGGATCCAAGACTACTATGATAGGAACCCTTATCAGATCAACATGGTTCAGATTTTCGATATTCGCGTGATGAATACCAACCTGGTAGAGTTACATGCTGATCAGGTCCGACTCAGATTCTTAATATCACATGATTACCAAAGCTGTAAAGCGGGTTGCGAAAATGATCAAGGTTGTACCCTTGTCCAGGAGGCACTTCAGCACTTGTTGAATCATTGGTGGATGCCAATCTATATGGATGAAGATACTCAGCAAATTAGTATCAATAACAGGAATCCTACTCGGCGTCAGAGTTAGGATGCCTGATCTGTGGAAACTAACCTAGTGAGGTTACATTGTATTCAAAGTGGGCGTGGCCAGGTGCCACCACACAATTATGATCGTTGTGGAGTCTGTTCAAAAAGTAACCAAGGATGCTACCTTGTGAGAGCAGCTCTTCAGGGTCAGGTGGATCGTGGAGAGATTCATCCATATCCGGGTTCCGGACCTATCAACTGGGCGCCGAATTATCTCGCCGATCAAATTGAGGACGTTGTCGTCATCTCTGATCATCAGAGGACTAAAGATGTTTGTGTCATCATCCCTCTGCTTGACGAATCAAAAGTTCCCAACCGGGAACGGATCGAGATTATGTACGATGGTCAGAAAAACCAGAAGGTTCCCATAGTCATCTATCTGCCGGGGCCACTACCGTATAAATCAACTAAGGCTATCCCTTACAAATACGGTTCAACGATAGTTGAAAATGGAAAGGAAATTCCATTACCCTCCGTCGTGAATATTGTAGACATCAGTCATGTAACACGGAGTGGTAGAATCTTCAACAGAGGAGTTGGAGAGTTCAACAAAGAAAAGGAACCTCAGACGCAAGTTCCTAATCCACCAGTCGGTCAATCCAGTAATCCCGACCTTTCAAAAGACAAAGATGAGATGCTGAAGCTCATCCAAAGGAGTGAATTCAACATTGTTGATCAGCTGTTACAAACTCCTTCAAAGATCTCGGTATTATCACTGTTACTCAGTTCAGAAGCCCATAGGGAGGCTCTACTGAAAGTCTTGGAGCAAGCCTTTGTGGAACAGGATGTAACAATCAGACAGTTCGATAGTATTGTCTCTAACATCACTTCCTGTAATAATTTGGGATTTAGTGATGAGGAATTACCTGAAGAGGGTCGCCGTCATAACATGGCGCTCAATATCACAGTCAACTGCCAGGACGATGCTTTAGCCAGCGTACTGGTAGACACAGGGCCAGCCCTGAATGTTATGCCGAAGTCCACTTTGATGCAATTATCATTCAAAGGCCCTCCAATGAGAATCAGCGAGGTCGTCGTCAAAGCGTTCGACGGATCCAGAAAAGCGGTTATCGGCGAAGTTGATCTTCCCATAACTATTGGTCCTCACACTTTCCAAGTCACTTTCCAGGTCATGGACATCCGGGCAACGTACAGTTGTTTATTAGGAAGACCTTGGATACATCAGGCTGGAGCGGTCACTTTGACCCTCCACCAAAAGCTAAAGTTCATCCAGAACGATTAACTCATCACGGTTTGTGGAGAACAAGCCTTGCTCGTGAGTAACTTATCATCATCTACTTGTGTAGAACCTAAGGAGGTTATTGGGACGTAGTTCCAAGCACTGTCGGTGAGCAAGGACAATCAATCTAAAGGAGGAACTTCGATTTCCTCATACAAAGATGCTATCAAAGCGGTCGAGAGTACCGACACCACAGGATGGGGACAACTTGTCATTCCTACTGACAATAAAACAAAGAAGGGTCTTGGTTTTTCTGCAACCTGCACCCAGACTGCTGTCAACGATGAAAGTCTTCATCCCATTCAGAACTTCTTCCATAGTGGAGGCTTCCTCCAACCAGTGACTCAAGCAGTCCATGCTATCAATGAAAAGGAATCCTTTGACACAGATGAGGAATGGAAGTCCTATCTTAACGAGGACGGTTATGTGTCGCAGGACGAAATGCAAACTCCATTTTGCTATCCCGCACAGAGTCCGAGATTTATACCCAGGTCATATGTCGAAATGATATATGGAGATTGTGATCCAGAAGGATGTCGTGCTCCACCAAATTCATTAGAGGAAGACACTCTGATGAAAGACAATTTTGACTCTACCTACTATGGCCTGATGGATGGTCTGCCAATGTGGCAACCATACCCAAGAAACTTGGGGCCAGAAAGTCAGCCGAGCAATGAAAATCAGCTGAGCATCATTGAACAGAATACCTGTGTCCCCACCATGTCATGGGATCAACACTTAGGTCATTCAGAAACTACTCAACATGACGATGAATTCACAACGTTTGCAGGACTAGAATTCATCAACTATGCTTTTCCCGAGGTCAACGTCATCGAGAGGGATGACTCCCCCAGTTCCAAAGAAGTGTGGGACACCTTGGGACAACCAAGTGGAAAATTTGACTACATGGTCAAGTACACCGCTCCCGAAAGCTCTCGTATCAGGCTCGAAGACATCCAGCCAACTGGATAGGGAGATACGGCTGAGAGCAAAAATGCTATGTAAAATACAACAGAGGAATCCTCCTACGACAATTCAGCCTGGGAGACAGATTCCAATGATCCTGCTCCACCAGAAATCAGCGTCATTTCTGAAGAGAAATAGAGGAAGGTGCCAGACTTTGTGATTCACCAAGGAGTTCGCCGCCAATGGGTTGCTGTCGAGGTTCTGAAGGTCGTTCACCAGTCAAAGTAATTGCCATCTTTAAACCTTTCACCCTACCCAGGTGAAACGGATGTTTTAATAGGGCTCGCTTTCTGTAAATTTCCCTCTTCGCTTTTCCCGAAGCGACAGAGTTTTGTTTTATAGGGCTGTAGTTTCAAGATTCGATTTGTTCATTAAAACGTCGTTCTGTAATTTCCGCATTAATGGCTGTTTTCTCCTTTTGCTTTTCTCAGAAAATGGTAATCCTAAAAAACAATTCAATAATAAAAACAAGCAGTAAAATCAAAACACTGCACACACTTTCGCATTTTCTCTATCTCTTCTAAACACAAATCATCACCGTCATGCAGATTGCTTGTTTTACACCCCGTTGAAACATACGATCCGATGCCTTCTCCCGACTTTAGGTTCCCGGTATTTGGGGCTGAAAAAGAGGTTGACGACGAAATTCCAGAAGAGATCTCCCGATTACTCAGACAAGAGGAAAGGTCCATTGAACCTCACAAAGAGCCGTTGGAAACGGTAAACTTGGGTTCAAAAAAAGAGAGAAAAGAGATCAGGATTGGGGCACTGCTCAGTCCATCTACTAAAGAGAGTTTGACAAAGCTTCTCAAAGAATTCCCCGATGTATTCGCTTGGTCCTATCAGGATATGCCAGGGTTGGATACCAGCATTGTGGAACATCACTTACCGTTGAGATCGGAATGTCCGCCAGTAAAACAAAGGTTGAGACAGACTCACCCGGACATGGCCATCAAAATCAAAGAGGAGGTACGAAAATAGATTGACGCAGGTTTCCTTGCTACATCTGAATATCCTCAATGGTTAGCCAATATCGTACCTGTTCCCAAAAAGGACGGAAAGGTCAGAATGTGTGTCGACTACAGGGATCTGAACAAGGCAAGTCCAAAGGACGACTTTCCTTTACCACACATTGACATGCTGGTTGACAGTACAACAAAGTTCAAAGTTTTTTCCTTCAGGGATGGATTCTCGGGCTATAATCAGATAAAAATGGTGCCAAAATACATGGAGAAAACTTCGTTCATAACCCCATGGGGCACCTTTTGTTACAAGGTGATGTCGTTCGGCTTGAAGAATGCCGGGGCAACCTATCAAAGGGCCATGACTACTCTGTTTCATGACATGATACACAAAGAAATCGAGGTATATGTCGATGATATGATTTCTAAATCTAAAATAGAGGAGAAGCATGTGACCCATCTGTCAAAACTATTCGAGCGGTTGAGAAAGTACAAACTCCGCTTGAATCCCAACAAGTGCACCTTTGGAGTCCGTTCAGGGAAACTCTTAGGGTTCATCGTCAGCCAGAAAGGAATTGAGGTTGATCCTGACAAGGTCAAGGCCATTCAAGAAATGCCTTCGCCGAAAACTGAAAAACAAGTCAGAGGATTCCTGGGACGTTTGAACTACATCTCCAGATTCATATTCCTCATGACCGCCACGTGTGCGCCGATTTTCAGATTACTGAAAAGGAACCAGGACTGCGTTTGGTCAGAAAACTGCCAAACTGCCTTCGACAGTATTAAGGAATATCTGTTGAATCCGCCGATTCTATCACCTCCAGTGGAAGGAAAGGAGACCTTGTGCTCAAGAAGATACAATCCTTTCTCACTGATTCTCGGGGCAAATGGACCCCGAATTATGATGACCCCTATGTGATCACGAAAGCTTTCTCAGGCGGCACCTTGAGACTTGCAACCATGGACGGAGAGGAATTTGTCTACCCCACGAATGTTGATGTAGTCAAGAAATACTTCGCCTAAACTAAAAAAAAAAACATCTCGGTGGATTGAAAACCCGAAAGGGCGGTCCAGGGAAAAGTTAGAGACATGAAAAAAAAATCATCCCGGTGGATTGGAAACATCATAGTACAATCCAGGCAAAAATTAGGGATAATGACAAGTAACTATGTTCAACAGAGGCAAGTCCCTCAGCAGCAGCAGTTACATCATCCATCGGAGGAAAACTCCTGTCAAGGTCATCTTCGACAGAAGCTCAGGATGTCCGGAATTCAAAGTTGGTAGAAGGATGGTGGTCGTTATGTTTCAACGTAGCCCTTTTCCCTGTAAATTACCATTTTCTAACTTTGTAAATACTCTATGGAATCACGCGTTTGGCTGATCTCCATCTTATCAATAAAATTTGAGCCCTTGTGCTTTTGTTCGCAATTCTTATCTGTTTTAGCTTTACAGAATGGCGTTTTTTTAACTATGATCAACGATTCTTGAAATAAAACGAAAATGAATTTACTTGTTAAACTTTTTCTGCTTTTAAATTAAAGATGGCAATTTCTTTTGACTGTTGAACATCAGAAGAACATCAAACGCTTCTCCAGAAGTAAGCGAACTTCAAAGTGCAGAATCAAAGTACTCCTTCTAAGCAAGTGTGCCTGAATGAAGGATCAACTGTATCAGATGCGATTTTCCTGTCTGATACCTTCGGCCGAGTTCTTATCTCCTAAGCCCGACCAACATAGCTCCCAGCAGGGACTATTTCTCCTAAGCAAGGTAGAATTGCTATTCTGAACCAACGGTACTTCTTCGCCCCGCGATGGCCGAATATCCAGTCGTGTTCACCTGTTGGTCTGTATGTCGCGTCAGTTTTGTCAACATATACATACATGTATCATGCATTTTTTATTTGCATTCGCATTCACATTGCATCACTATCACTTGAGTCGGTCTTATCCTGCCGTGATAACCGTCCTCTCGATCGAGTTTGTCAGTTCTTGCTTCGTCAGGAAATATTATGTCCGATCAAACTCGTCTCCAGTGTATTTTTAGATCAAAGTCGGCAATCGACCACTTTGATATCTTGAACCTCTGAAAGACCAGAGAACCTTCAACAAACATCACTCTTCGCCATTGAAGATGATATCCTTGCTTTCCCGGATTAAGGAAAATCCCCAGAGAAAGCCTCTCAATCAGAGATTCGGCAGTACATCAGTTTTTCTCCAAAAAAAACCGCTGATGAAAAGGTCATCGGCACCTCAAAATTGGATCGCATCATATGGCATTTCTCTGGGAAGATCCCGAGAAAAGTATGATGTAATATCCCCAAGCAGAAGCAGTCTCTCCAAAGACTCGCTTTCCCCAGTAGAAACAAATGGCGTCTCCAACAGAGAAGTTTGTGCAACTCTACAACTCAGACGATTGGATTCCCCAGCAAGTCTGACATCAAAACTTTTTCCACTCAAATGGAATCTCCCCAGGAAAATTCTGCGAGAAGTTTGAGGAAAACCGCTACGAATAGCGTCCCTTGTCAATAAAGTTTATTGACAAAAGAAACTGAGACCAGTTCCTTGGTAGGAAACCAGGATCGAGGGGAAGTTTATTTCAGAAACTGAGACCAGTTCCTTGGTAGGAAACCAGGATCGAGGGGAAGTTCATTTCAGAAACTAAGACCAGTTCCTTGGCAGAAAACCAGGATCGAGGGGAAGTTTACCTTTTCTAAGCATCATTGCTTAGCAAAAGAAGATGAATGCGTAAGCTACCATACATAACCACCATCAAAATTTCAGGTATTCCGATATTTAATCCTCTTGCACCCCGAATGCCCGAATAACTTCGTCATTCACACCTTCGTGTCCAAGAAGATTAAATAGGGGCATCTGTCATACCCCAAATTTTGACCACTATGATTCCCATCATTGTGCAAATCATCATCACAATGGGGATGTACCTTTATGCCTCATCAATCTCCTCAAGGGTTATTGAGCATCCACTGTAATCAAAATTAGGATTTCAAGCCCTCTTAGAGCCTTAGACAAAAGATCAATCAAGGAATGGCTTGATCTTCAACTTGCCTAATCTCTCAGACATCCTCAGTAGATCAAGAGGACTCCCACTTCAAGGATTAAGCACAAGGCTGCTCCCTTATAGGTGGATCAAGCTTCAAGATCGACAGTGTCACCAAATTAGGGTTTTGGTCGACCAGGGTCTCCAGTTGGAAATTTTCCTCTAGGCATGAGCCAATGATCCAAAACATAACCTAATGTACTCCATGGAACCTCATGGGCCCAAGCACCAAGTCAATTTGACCTCAGGGGATGCATTCAACAAAAATCAGGAATTAGGGTTTCTTGACCTAATTTACCCCTAAGTTGACTTTTGGGACAAATCATGAACCAAGACCTCAAGACATGGTTTGAGGGTCTCTAATGAACCATATTGATCCATTTGGAAGAATGGATTGATCCAAGAAGCTTGAGCAACAAGTTTCAATTTCATCTGCACCACAGTTAGGGTTTTGCGGGAAAAGTCAATTGTAACTTTGACTTTTGACCAGGGCATGCTCCCAAACCCTAAAACATGATTCAATATACCCTATGACACCCATGGAACATGTCCATCAAGTTTGGTTTAGGTCAAGGAAATGATTTCCTGAAGGATTGCACAGTTTGGAATTCATCTGATAAAAAGTCAACTGTGCACCAAAGTCAACTTTGACTTTTTGAGATTTTTCACTAAAATGGATTTTTAACCCTAAAATGATGTTAATGTATGATTTGAATCATCATTCATCAAGAAAAATCAAGAAAAGTGGGATAACTTGTAAAAGGGGTAACCATAAAACTTAGAAATTTTTCTAAGTTACGGAAAAAGTACCACTAATGCACCAACTTTGGAGGACCATAACTCCTAAACCACAAGGCCATTGTTCCCCATTCAAAGCTTGATTTGAAGATCTCATTACCCTCTACAAAAACTTCATACTGACCTATGTCCAAATTCCTCATGGATTTTGAGTTATGGAGTGATCAAAATCAAGAAATCACACTTTGTTCCAACACTTAGTGAAAATTTCACTAAGTCAGATTTGGCCTCACTTTTTGCCAAATGTAGGGGGATTTTTCACTTGGATTCAAAAGAGATCAAAACCAAAAATGTTCAAACAGTTGTTGTATCATGTAAGGGCTTTCCAAAATGGCCAAGAACATTACCAAATTCAACTTACACCATGAGATATGACATTGGCAAGTTGCCTTGCTGAAATCTGTCAAAGGCAAGGAAGATTTTGCATTTTGGCTCGATTTGCCAAAATCAGCCAATTTCAAATGCTCCTATCCACTTGGACACATCTGAGGACTGAATCTAAAGGGGACAATCACTGAGCCAAGCCTCCAAAGTCCATGGAACAAGAAATAGCATGTTGAACCTAGAATGGCCAAAATAGGGACAAGACTCCAAATTTGGATTGAAGCATTCAATGGAAGTATCAAGGTGGCATGGACTGAGCCATTCTCATCTGAAATCAGTCAAGACTTATCCAAGACCAAGGGAACCACAACCCTGTGCCCTAACCTCTAGTCAATGGCTAGAGGAGACTTGCATTTCCATTGGCCAACATTGAACAAACACCTGCTGCAGTTGCCATTCACTGTGGATCCCAAAATAAACTTGCTCCACTATAAATAGAGCTCAATTGTGTTTAGTTTGAGTACACCAAAGCCATCAAACAGATGATTTCCTCAAATTCTCTTCTTTCACTCCAATTTTGCCTTCCAAAGCAAGTCACTATCGGGTTTTGAGCTAGAGAGCAATTCCACTCAAACTAATCACACACACACCTCATATATATCATATGTAAGTTGTGCAAACCATCAAAAGTGACCTGTAATCACAACATCACAAAGTCACCTCTCAAAACCTCAAAATGGCACTTTTTTGCATGTTTCAAGCCATGTCTTGATTCAGTAACTTTCCAAACTAGATAAAACCTCAAACATACTCCAAATATCATCCTTGAACTGTCCCAAATGGTTCCCACCACCTGGAACACCATTTGAGGGAGTTGTTATTTTGGTCACTTTTGACCCCTTTTGCAAGAAAGGGACAGTTTGTGTTTTTGCAGGTACCAGCTGATTCTAATCATCCTAAAAGCATCCAAGGGATCATTTGAGGTTGTCCAAAGCATAAAATCATATCTGGAGCAAGAGAGTTGGCAGATTGCAGAGAAAACTCCAAAATCCCAAAGAAGGGTAAGCCTCTCAACTTGCAGTCACCAAAACATGTGTGCATTTGAAGTCCATTGATTATGCATCTCTTATACATGTCATATGTGTTGTGTTTGTGTTAATTAATCATGTAATTCATGCCTGTAATGAGCTGTTGCACAGAAAATGTAATTATAGGTCCTTTTCAAAACCACTATCGGGTTTTGAGGAGGGAGTGTGATCTGAAAAAACTACCACCACCATTGGATTCCTTGTGAAATTCTAGCCCAGATGCATATAAATTTTGTCTCAAACCATTGAGAATTGAGAAAGTTATGACCTTCACGTTTTTGAGCCAAAACTTGCCTTGGGCAAGCCAAAACCAAGTCATGCCTTGTATATTTGTTGGTTTGTTTCAAACAATGGATGTATCACCACCCCAGTGGTAAGGCGCGCGCCTTGTATGATTGAGGTCGTGGGTTCAAACCCCACCCATGCCATTTTGTGTTTTTTCACATTTTGCTATTTTTTCCAATATTTTCATGTTTTGTTAATTACTTGGAAAATTAATAACTCTTTCAATTTTAATTATTTTTTATTGGTTCTTTTTGCAAAAAATCACAAAAATATTGAAATATTTATTTCCACAAAAAAATTAGATTTATATTATTTATTTAATATAGTTAGTATTTTTGTGAATAAGTTCCTTTTATTTGTTTTTAAACCCTTTTAAAAATAAATATCCATGTTGAAAAATCAAAACCAAGTAGGTTTTAATTCATCTTGTGATTAAAACCTTATTTTTCAAACCTAAAACCAAAATCATAAGTTGTTTATTCAAACTTATTTGGAATTTGTATCATTTTAATTAATTTCTCCTTGAATAATTACTTTAAAATGATGAAATTAGGGTTTTGTTGATTTTCACCTTAACAAACTTTTTCAAACACTCTTGGGCCTCTAATAGAGTGTAAGACCCAATCCTTTTTTGACCAAATCCTTTTTTGGGCCTCAGTGTATTGTATAAGTCCCGATACTGTCAAAAACGAACGACGCGATCGTCGCCTTTTTAAAATAACCTTGGGCCTCTCCTCGAGCTGTAAGACCCATTCAAAACTTTTGAGCCTCTAATAGAGTGTAAGACTCAATCCCCCTTTTAACCAAAAACCATTTTGGGCCTCACTTATTGTATAAGTCCCTCTGCATTAAAAGAAAAAACCTCGGCGCGATCGCCATTTTAAACAAAAAATCATCTGGGCCTACCCTCGTGTTATAAGCCCCACTCTTTTCCTTTAAAACTTTTTAGGCCTCTTGAGAGAGTGTAAAACTCATCCCTTTGTACAGAAAACCTTTTTGGGCCACAGTCACTTGTATAAATCCCTCTGTACAAATTCAACGGTAAAACCCTGGGCCTCTCCTTGAGCTGTAAGCCCCAATCTTTCTTTTTCAAAGCACTTTCTCCTTTGATTTTGAAATATACTGTTGTTTTCAATTTTTCTTTGTTGAACAACTAACCAAACATCATGGAAGCTCTACAACCGAGTAAGTGTTTATACGCTTTCATTTATTGCTTTCCTATACATATAACTGTATTGTGGGGCTGTTTCGCTGTAAGTCTTCTTTCATAAACTCATATCAACTGTGTAATAATAGTATAGATATTTAGAGTTTCCCCGACAACTACGCCTAGAACTAGGAAAATCCGTTTCGTTTATTGGTAGAAATAGACACCTAGATCCCCAATAGGATCACCAGATACAGTCTTCTCTTCGGCTGTCCTCATTAGGAATTGTCAAGAAACTCTACTCCCCAAGATGAATGTATTCTCCGTGAATGGCATCTTTGAGTTTCTTCCAAATTCTCGAACTTTCCTGACTTGATCTATTCCTTGTGAATAGCTTGCCTTGAATTTCTCAGGGTTTGGGGACCCACGGGCTTCTTAAAAGCATCGGCCTCCTTTTGGGCATTATACAAGGACCCTCAGGCTTCCTAAAAGCAACCCCGCCTCCTCTTGGGCTTAGTACAAGGACCCGTCGGCTTCTTAGAAGTATTCACAGCCTCCTCTTAGGCTTCGTATAATGATCTCTTCCTCCGGGAATGATAGCCTTCTCTTGGGCTTAATACAAGGACCGATCGGCTTCTTAAAAGTTTCCAGCCTCCTCTTGGGCTTCGTACAAATTGTCCCGACGACCTCCTAGAGGTATAGGAATAGAACTTAGTCATCTTCATAGAACAGTTCTTTCAAAGAGTCTACTACTGTTTCTCAAAGCATAGTACAAAAGATGAAACTCTAGACTTGGACAATCTATTTTCCTTGAGTCTCAAAGACATTCTCAAGTGACCCCTTTCGTTAGATAGGAAGAAACCCGTAGACTCGGACAGTCTCGATACCCTTTGGATTTCCCCGTTTCCTTAAAGAACAGGGAACAATCCCGATCCTCAGATCAAACCCCTGAGTACAATGTTGCTCATATAAGAACTGATTTTCTCTTAAAATCAGTATACTGGACCTGTCACTCAACTAAAACAGTTACCAGCACATTAGCCTTCTCTTGGGCTTTGTACAAATGATTCCCCCAGCGGAGCAAACCTTTTAGCCTCATCTCGGGCTTTGTACGAGATACAAAAGACTCCCTCGTTGAGTCAAACAAATTTCAGCCTCCATCTCGGGCTTCGTACGAGATACAAATTCCCCTAAGCAGAGTAAAACTCTTTTGCAGCCTCCATCTCGGGCTTTGTACGAGATACAAAAAGGTTCTTATTGAGCCAAACAAAACTTTCAGCCTCCATCTCGGGCTTCGTACGAGATACAAAAACACTCTCTTGTTGAGTATAAAAGATCCTCTTGTTGGATCAACCCATTTTAGCCTCTCTCTCAGGCTTCGTACGAGATACAAAAACTCCCTCTTGTTGGACCAATAGCCTCATATTAGGCTTTGTATAACAAAATCCCTAGCTGAGTCAATCAACCTTTTAGCATCAAAGTTGTGCCTCGTTCACAGTACGCAAACATCAACAACTCCTTCTCTTTCATCTAATCGCTGTAAGCGGCAAGCCTCTGGATTATCTAAATCCATGCCACTGTCCCTCTTTTAGCATGAGAAATTCCTAAGGAAAGATGGCATTGCTCTACACTGAGTTAAAGTCTTCTCCTTCAGGTTAAAACCCCTTCTTAGGAAATTATGGCATTACCGGATTCGCATATCCCAGTTAAAGTAATTCTCCTTTACCCTTCTTTAGAGATGACAAATTCTCTCTAAAGTCGAGACCTTTTCAGCTTCACAACTTGGGCTTTGAACAAGATACAAACAACCTTTCGCTTCACGTCTTGGGCTTTGAACAAGACACCAAAACCCCATTTCCTCCCATAGAATAGGAGGAACTACGAACGCTCTGATTTCCCTGTTTCGGTAAACGGGAATACGTAGGCATAAGATCGAAAGAAAAGATCTTAGCGAGCACACTAAACAAAAACCCAAAATCCCATACTTTCACACATCAATCAAAAAACGTCTGTCCTAACATCTCTTTGAACAAAATAACCTGAGACAATCCCCGAATCTTTGTAGCATCTGTAAACCAATAGTTTTGACTGTTTAACCTCAGTATGCAAGCAGGGTTAGTTGGAGACATCTATTTCCCTTCCTTCATCAGCTTCAATAGGATAAAAAATCAATCGAGTTGTAGTACCAGAGCGATTATGCTTCGCAACCACATCCAAAAATCACTCGCTACACCTCCTTTTGGTTAGATTGAGGATACGTAGGCACAAGAAGGCGATGTCTTGGCGAGCAACCTTCCCCTTTAGTTCGCGTCCGAACTACGTTGACTCTGACTTTCCCATTGCACGAGGGAATACGTAGGCATAGGACGACCGATGTCCTATCGAGTCACTTTTTTTTCTTTTCTACCTCGTTCCTTCGTTCTTTTCCGTTCCCATTCCTTTTCCTTTCCAGTAGCAGTGGAGCTCCAGACGACGACACCCTTTGATCGAGACAGCAAGCGTGGATCCCATCGAGTACGATGGACGCGTGGGGTGCTAATACCTTCCCCTCGCGTAACCGACTCCCTTACCCGTTTCTCTTGGTTGCGAGACCATGTTTTTCCTTTCCCTCAGGTTTACGCAGTGTTTCCTTTCCCTCTCTCGGGATAAATACACATTGCTGGTGACTCTGTTTCTGCGCCACTTTCGCGTTTGTACTTGGACGAAAATCCCGGGAGCGACAACTGGAGACTCTGCTGGGGACAGTTGACCTCTTGCTGGTCCATCCCCTTTGTGAGTCAATCCTAGCGCTTGTCTGTTTTTATTTCATTGGGTGTTTATTGTGGTGCTTTATTTTGTTATGCATTACTGTATTACTGTATTACTATTTTACTATTTTACTGTATTTACCGCATTTATTGCATTGCATTTCATTATTATGCTGGACTGTGCTGTGCTATACTGGTTTTCTGTTTGGCAGGTTGGGATGTTCTGAGAGATAAACCCACTACCCATGCTTGAGCATACACATATGTATTAGCGTGGGCAGGCGTGACGCTCCCGTGGTGTTGGCCACGTGCGAGTGTTCACGAGACCTATAGCCAGACGAGGTTCTATCGGGAGATATCTGCTACTGTATGTTGATACAGGCCAGTAGTTATTCTCTTAAGGAACTGTCGACTCTAGTGACCATTCTCGAGGACTCAGTTGCGACACTCCTCCCGAGATGTGATAATGGCAGACCAGAAATGGAAAACCGATTACATTTCTCGATCCGAGGACCCAATGCTGGGAACTTTCTATAGGATATCCTTTTGGAGGGGAATCAGTTGAGGCCCCCTCGATTGATGATGATGCCAAACTAGAAATGTTGAACGTATCATCATTTCTCGACCTGAGACTCCGTGATATTGAGGATCCTCGCCTTTCTAGAACCCATATGTGAGAGGGGTTGGGGGGTTTGCAGGTTTGCAGGTAACCTTGACTTTTAGCATACCCGATACTTTGGATTTCTTATCAGGATTTCTTATCAGTATGAACTTATCAGTGTGGTTACTTTGGTGTTCTGGGTATTTGGTGCAAAGCCTTGAGATTATTCAGTTTGTTCAGTGCAGCCAGCTTGTGTGGATACTTTGATCCCATGCTTTGCATTGCATTTCATTTCTCTGACATTCATATTTTTGCATTTCCAAGTAGTATATGATCTTTTGATTCCAGTCAACAGGCAGTCATCGGGATGGACACTCAGAAGAGTAAGAAGAATATCATTGTTTACAAGTTCCTGAAGCTCACTCTTGGTCAGATTGGCAGTTTATAGGGTATGGCCGGTCCGGAAGTGTTGGGAATGTTCAAAGAGAAATATGATTGGATCGTATCTTTCGCTCACAACATCAGTGAGTATGAATACAAGGGCTTGCACACCTTGATGCAGTTCTATGATCCTTCCTTGAGATGCTTCGTGTTTCCAAACTATGTATTGGTCCCTACTCTTGAGGAGTACTCAAACATCCTGGGGATTTCCATTAAAGAAGGTGTTCCGTTCTGTGCTTCCAGGGCAGACCTTGACTTCAAAGCTGTAGCTGAGGCTCATTATTTGAGCAAATCAACTTTAGAGGCTGACATTTCTAATAAGGGAAAGTCCCGTGGCTATCACTTGGCGTACTTGGTAAAGAAGGCTCAAGAAGCGGCTAAGGAGAAGAGGTGGACAACTTTCAATGCAATACTGGCTCTATGTGTATATGGCATTGTCCTTTTTCCTAACGAATCTGAATTTATTGATACAGATGATAGCCGGATCTTTACAACTCAGAATCCAGTGCCGACCTTGTTAGGAGATCTTCACTATGCTTTGTACAACAGGAATGAGAAGAGACGAGGCGGGATAGTTCATTGTTGTGCATCTCTTTTCTATAAGTGGTTTGCAAACCGTCTACCCCGGTCAGGTGCTTTTGTGGATACTAGGACTTCTCTGGATTAGAGTAAACGTCTGATGGGTCTAACTGCTAAGGATATTGTTTGGGTGGATCAAGGACTGCTTGGCAAAGACATTTTGCACAGCTGTGGTGAGTACCCTAACGTACCATTGATAGGGAGAAAAGGGGGTATTAATTACAGTCATTCTTTGGTTATCAGGCAGTTTGGATATGCTCTGAAAGATCCTCCAGTTGAAAAAGATTTGAAAGAATCTTTGTATTTTCATGTAGTTGATGGTTTAGCTGTGGCGCAGAAGGCTTCTGAAGCATGGCTCAGTAGACAAAATAAAGGAAGAGCCGCTCTGGGCAAACCCAACGATCAAGCTTTCTCTCCGTATACAGACTGGATAAAGAGAAGAGTGGAAGAGTTCCACTTGCATTTTGATTGGGCGCCCCCCTTGTACCCTGAGACTGTGGAGGAGAGGCTCACTGTGCCCATTGAAGAATTCGACAAGCAGAGAGAATTGGTGCATGATTTGAGGATGGAGAATGCTGGTATGAGTATTCAGCTGCAAGGTGCTTTACATGACAACCGAGAGTTGAAATGGAAAGTTCAAGATGTGACAGAGCGCCTGAAAGAGAAGGAGAAGGATCTCACTGATAGAGCTCAGTACTTCAGAAAAGTCAGTATGGCTGTTGAATCCTCTGGCAAGGCCTACAGGAAAAACAAGAAGCTCTTGACCGAGACTGAAGCTAAGCTTGCCACGTATCAGGAGATGTAGGAAAAGCTCAAGATTGAGAATGGGGAGTTGAAAGAAGAACTTCAAAGTATGAAAGTTAGAAAAAAGCATTTCTCTGGTAGTGGAAAGAAGCTCAGAAGGAAATTGAAGAGCTCAAGTTGCAAGCCGAAGTCAAGAAATCAAGGTGCGAAGGCAACAATGTTGAAGAACAGATTGCTAGGTTGAATCAAGATATTGAAAAGAGAAACAGACTGATCAAAGGGCTGATAGAGCGACCTACACATCCGGACACTGTGGATCTTCTTGAGGAAGTTGAAGCCAGCTTGTTTGGAATTAATTTGTAGTGATTTTGTTGTTATGTTTTGTTGTGATTACCATCAGGATTGTTGATGGAATCACTTTTGATTGTATCAGACCTGTCTGTATGGATTCTTATGACATGATATAAAATGCTTGGTTTAATCATGAATGTGTCAACAACTCTCATTTTTTGGAAGGATGTGCTTCCGTTGTGTTGATTCTGCAGTATTTCTGGGTTCGAATTTATTTTCCGATGACGTGTCCAATCCCTTGCCTGGTTTCAAAGACTGGAATCAAAGCAGATACACCCTGGGAATGTTTAAATATGATGTTTGCATTTGCATTTGCATAACCATAATCATTTTGCATTTTGCATAACAGGTTTATCTCCGGGTTTCTTATCGTGTTCTTCCACAGACAGGATTGCTGACCAGCAGATTCATCGGTATTCTACCAGATCCAATAAAAAGAGAGCTATGGAACAGATGCAGGCTGAGATGGCTGCCATGCAGACTCACATGGCCCAGTTCATGGAATTAATGCAAGGCGTTGCACAAGGGAAAGAACAGCTGAGGACCCTTGTCCAACCTTTGGTGGCAAGAGTTGACGAGGATGGTGTTCTTCATGGTGGACTTCATAATGATGTCATTCCTCCGGGAGGAGGTATTGAGGGTAATGGTATTCCTATTGGTCCTCCGGGCGGAGGCGTTCATGTCCCTTCTGTTGTGATCCCTCCGGGCGGAGGAGAACAGGTTGTGATTCCTTCTATTGTAGGAGGAGGAAATAGTGTATGCGCTGTTCATGGTCGTCGATATGATGACCAACAGGATGACATATTTTCTGAGCAAGGCGGGGATGCTGGTGTTCCCCTGATTTTTGATGATCTGAGGATCAGGTTGATTGAAAAACAGCTGGCGACTATGCTGGGGAAGAGTTTATGAGGCTGATTCGGAAAAGCGACTATAAAATCGTCGATCAACTACACCAAACACTGTCTAAGATATCCATTTTATCTCCGTTGTTGTGCTCGGAAGCGCATTGAAATGCGCTGTTGAAAGTGTTGAATGCTGCGTATGTACCCCAGGAGATCTCAGTTAACCAGCTAGAGGGGGTAGTGGCTCATGTAAATGCAGGAAATGGCTTGGGATTTACTGATGTTGATTTGACTCCAGCTGGGAGAAATCATAATAATGCTTTGCATATTTCAGTTGAATGCCAAGGATCTTTGATGTCGCATGTGCTTGTTAACACTGGGTCATCTTTGAATGTTTTACTGAAGAAAGCACTGATGAAGTTGGACACTCGTGGGTTAATCTACACACCAAGTGATTTGGTGGTGCGTGCATTCGATGGTTCCAAGAGATCTGTCTTCGAGGAAATTGTGCTGCCAATTAAGGTTGGTCCAGAGGTTTTTGAAGCCACTTTCTATATCATGGACATCCAACCTGCTTACAGTTGTTTCCTGGGCCGTCCATGGATTCATAGTGTCGGGGCTGTGACGTCCACACTGCATCAGAAACTGAAGTACATGGTAGACGGGCATGTGGTGACGGTTTGCAAAGAAGAGGATATCATGATAAGTCATCTATCTACTTTCAAATATGTGGAGGTAGATGACGAAATGCATGAAACTTTATGTCAGGCTTTCGAAGCAGTGAAGATCCCTGAGGAATCTCTTAAGGAAGTCAGCCAATCTGATGTGGCAAAGCAGTCTGCAGTGGTATATCAGCCAGAGGTCTCCATGTCTTCCTTCAAGGATGCACGGGCGGTGGTTGAGACCGGTAGTTCACAGAAATGGGGTCAAGTTATTGAGGTCCAGAAAAATTAGAATACTTATGGGCTGGGATATAAGCCACCCAGGCGTCCTGAGGATCATCCCAAGTTTTATGGTCCGGTTCGTTTCACCAGTGCTGGTGTGTTCTTTGACAGAGTCAATGCTGTTGATGAGGAAGGGGATAGCGATTGCGATATGGATAATTTGATCCGCCCTTGCATTCCAGGTCAAAGTCTTTACAACTGGTCAGCAGAGAAAGCCATTCAAGTGACCGGCCCAGTGTAATTGCCTTTGTTTTCCTGTTATGATAATCCTACGTTCTGCCCAAGACGTAGTGATTTTTGTTTGCAGGGCTTGAATATTTTGTGTGTTTTTTTATCATTAATAAAGGACGTTTTTCACATTCAAATATTTTGATTCATGTCTTTCTGTTTTTACCTTTGTGCATTAAATCACATCAAAATGGCAATGTGTTTTTGTTTGTTGCATACGTAATAAACTTAAATCATCAATCATGCAGGTTTCCTTGTACAGATACCACCAATCATGATTCAGCTATGGCTCGGTATGATTTCGATAATCCCATTTATCAGGTTGAAGAAGAGATTGATGAAGATTGTGACTTACCCGAGGAATTGGCCAGACTGTTGAAACAGGAGGAAAGGGTCATTGTACCTCATCAGGAGGAGATTAAGATTGTTAATTTGGGAACCGAGGATGCAAAGAAAGAAGTAAAGATTGGGGCTGCTTTGGAAGATAGTGTAAAGGGAAGATTGATTGAAATGCTTCGAAAGTATGTTGATATCTTCGCCTGGTCTTACCAAGACATGCCAGGGCTTGACACTAACATCGTGGTACACCGGCTGCCGCTCAAAGAGGGATGCACTCCGGTTAAGCAGAAGCTGAGAAGGACGAAATCGGAAATGTCTGTCAAGATTAAAGAAGAGGTCCAGAAACAGATAGATGCTGGATTTCTGGCTGTGACAAGTTATCCTCCGTGGGTTGCTAACATTGTGCCTGTACCTAAGAAGGATGGAAAGGTTAGGATGTGTGTTGACTCCAGAGATCTGAATAGAGCAAGCCCAAAAGACAATTTCCCGCTTCCTCACATTGACGTGTTAGTGGACAACACTGCTTAATATTCGATATTTTCCTTCATGGATGGCTTCTCTGGGTATAACCAAATCAAAATGGCCCCAGAGGACATGGAGAAGACGACGTTCATAACACTGTGGGGAACATTCTGTTACAAGGTAATGCCCTTTGGATTGAAAAAAGTTGGGGCAACCTATCAGCGAGCAATGGTGACTCTCTTTCATGATATGATTCACAAAGAGATCGAGGTCTATGTTGATGACATGATTGCAAAGTCACAAACAGAGGAAGAACATCTGGTGAATCTTTAGAAACTGTTTGAAAGGTTGATAAAGTTCAGACTGAGGTTGAATCTGAACAAGTGCACCTTCGGGGTGAGATCTGGAAAATTACTGGGGTTTATTGTTAGCGAAAAAGGTATCGAGGTTGATCCTGCTAAAGTAAAAGCCATACAAGAAATGCCTGAACCAAGAACAGAAAAAGAGGTTCGTGGTTTCTTAGGGAGGTTGAACTACATTGCTAGATTCATCTCTCATCTTACAGCCACGTGTGAACCAATATTCAAGTTGTTAAGAAAAGATCAAGAGGTCAGGTGGAACGAAAATTGTCAAAAGGCGTTTGAAAAGATAAAAGAGTATTTGCAGGAACCTCCGGTACTTATGCCGCCAGTGCCAGAAAGGCCATTGATTATGTATCTTACGGTTCTTGAGAATTCAATGGAGTGTGTGCTCGGTCAACAAGACGAGTCAGGTAGAAAAGAGCATGCCATCTACTACTTGAGTAAAAAGTTCACTGATTGTGAGTCGAGGTACTCGATGCTGGAAAAAACATGTTGTGCACTCGCTTGGGCAGCTAAGCGTTTGAGGCAGTATATGTTAAACCACACAACCCTCTTGATTTCGAAGATAGATCCGATTAAGTATGTGTTTGAAAAGCAGGCATTTTTCGTAAGAATAGCCCATTGGCAGATGGTTCTGACAGAATACGATATTCAATATATTTCCCAAAAAGCCATTAAGGGAAGTGTTTTGTCAGAATATATTGCTGAGCAACCGATTGAGGATTATCAACCGATGAATTTTGAATTTCCTGATGAACACATCATGTTTCTGAAGATGAAAGACTGTGAAGAACCGCTACCTGATGAAGGACCTGAAATTAGATCCCAATGGAAGTTGGTCTTTGATGGGGCTGTTAATTCATACGGTAACGGAATCGGGGCAATCATTACGACTCCAAAGGGTTCTCATATACCTTTCACTGCCCGGTTAGCGTTCGTATGCACCAACAACGAGGCAGAGTATGAAGCATGCATCATGGGGTTAAAAGAAGCAATTGATTTGAGAATCAAGAACCTCGATGTTTATGGTGTTTCCGTGTTGGTAGTTAATCAGATTACACGTGAATGGGAAACTCGTCAAGCGAATTTGGTGCCTTATAACAACTATGCCAGAAGGTTGTTACCTTTCTTTGATAGAGTTGATTTCCATCATATACCCCAGTTAGAGAATCAGATGGCAGATGCGTTGGCAACGTTGTCTTTGATGTATCAGGTGAATCGTTGGAATAAGACTCCCTCAATCAGAATCATGTGTCTGGATAGACCAGCTTTTGTGTTTGCGGTTGAAGGTGTATCAGATGGAAAACCTTGGTATCATGATATTAAGGTTTTTCTGAAGAGTCAAGAGTATCTAGAGGGTGCATCTGCCAAAGATAAGAAAACTTTGAGGAGGTTGGCAGGGAACTTCTTTTTGAACAAAGACGATGTGCTGTACAAGAGGAACTTTGACATTGTCTTGCTATGTTGTGTTGATGAACACGAGGTAAGCCTGTTAATGGAAGAAGTTCATGAGGGATCTTTCGGTACCCATGCCAATGGGCATGCTATGGCTAGAAAGCTGTTGAGAGCGGGGTATTACTGGATGACTATGGAGCCTGACTGTTTCAAATATGCCCGAAAATGTCACAAATGCCAGATTTATGCAGATAAGGTGCATGTGCCGCCTACCCCTCTGAATGTGTTGTCATCACCTTGGCCCTTTGCCATGTGGGGCATTGATATGATTGGAAAGATTGAGTCAACTGCTTCCAATGGGCATCATTTCATTTTGGTTGCCATTGATTATTTCACGAAGTGGGTGAAAGCAGCCTCGTATGTCAATGTCACCAGGCAAGTGGTAGATCGGTTTATCAAGAAGGACATCATCTGCCGGTATGGAGTCCCGGAGAGAATCATTACTGATAATGGTTCAAATTTGAACAACAAGATGATGAAGGAGCTATGTTAGAGCTTTAAGATTAAACATCACAATTCTTCTCCCTATTGTTCGAAGATGCATGGGCTGTTGAAGCAGCAAATAAGAATATCAAGAAGATTGTGCAGAAAATGGTAGTGACGTATAAAGACTGGCATGAGATCTTGCCTTATGCTTTACACGGTTATCGTACTTCGGTATGCACATCAACTGGGGCGACTCCTTTCTCACTTGTATATGGTATGGAAGCAGTTCTACCAGTAGAGGTTGAGATTCCTTCTTTGAGAATTATGGCAGATGTGAAGCTTGATGAAGCTGAATGGCTGCGTTCCAGATTGAATCAACTGAACCTTATTGAGGAAAAGAGATTGGCAGCCATTGCACATGGTCGGTTGTATCAGAGCAGGATGAAGAAACCCTTTGATCAGAAAGTGCGTCCTCGGTGTTTTCAGGCTGGTGAATTGGTTTTGAAAAGGATCCTTCCTCCTCAAATAGATCACAGGGGCAAATAGACTCCAAACTACGAAGGGCCATATGTAGTAAGACAGGTTTTCTCTGGTGGAGCCTTATTACTCTCAACTATGGATGGCGAAGATCTTACGTCCCCTGTGAACGCAGACGTAGTCAAAAATTACTTGCATAAAAGAGACCCGCTGGACACAAAAAGAAAGTCCAGGCAAAAAAGGGCATCCCTGCGAACCATAAAAAGAAAAGGTTCGGGCAAAAATTAGGGATAAAAAGAAAAAAGAAAAGAATAAACCCGCAAAGTTGAAAACCAGAAAAGGCAACTTTGGCAAAAATGGGTATCCCGGTGGATTGAAAACCCGAAAAGGGCGATTCAGGAAAAATTTAGGGATTTGAAAGTAAGAGGCTACGATCTGCGTTCGATTTCGAAGGAAAGGAATTAGTCAAGTCAGTCTCTTCGAAGGTCAAAGCATTTGCGGATAAACGAGCCATATCGGGTCATAGCTGAATTGGATCATGGTGGATATCTGTTCCCCACATTGCCGACATGTGTATTTTCTTTTACTTCTTTTGTGCAATTACCTCTTTTTAGGAATTTCTTCTGGATATAAATGCCTATTTACAGGCCCATTCATTCAATAAAATTTTCATTTTCATTCAAAGAGCCTTCCATTTGTGTTTTTGCTTTAACTGTTTTTGGTTGTGAAAACGTCCGATATTTTTGATAAACATTGCATGTGAAAATGTAAAGCTTTGCAAAACATATCGGAAAACTGTGGAAATTGCTCAAGTAACAGTCATTGTGATGGTAATCGAGATAGCCATTTTTGCATATACTGTTGATTTTGTTTGCAGGGTAGCAGGATTTCTCCCCATTAGAGTTACTATACTCAGCATTGAAATTTCATCCTCCTCAACTGGTTGTTGTTCTCCCCAACCAGGGTACAGAGGATTATTTCCCCAGCTAGAGTTGTGGTTGATTTACTCTCTCAGCAGGCAGTCAGAAGTTGATACTTCTGCATCCCCAGCAAGAGATTGATGGAATACTTTCTTTGGACAAAGAGGTTGTTTTCCCCACAGAGTCTTGGCACTCATTTTCCTCAGCTAGTTAGGAAGTGTTTTTCTCATCAGCAACGGTATGGTCTGATCCCCAATAGATGAGTAAGCTTGATGGTATCCCCTAGCGGAATTGATGTCGTCAATCACCAAGCAGGTTTGCTAATAGGGGCTGATACTCCCTAGCAGGGTGAAGGTACAGATGTCTCCCAGTCGCAGGTTAAGTGCAGTAATATCCCCAAGCAGGTTCGGTATTATTGACTTGTCTCCCCAAGCAGAGTTGGTGGTGATCTTCACCGTGGTTTGTTCAACAGCAGTTGACATCCCCAACAAGTTTAAGTCCAATTGTTATTGGCATATTTCAGATCCGTGTTTTGGGTTCTGTCTTCGGTAGAAGTCACTGGTAATCTCCAGCGGAGAGAAATTTCTTGGGTTCCATCTTTAATATTCATATTCATCCATCTCCAACAGAGTGAAATTTCTCTCGGAGTCTTCATCTCCAGCAGAGTTGGTGATCAGGAAGTCATTCAGTGAAATCTTCCTTAGCGGGGTCTTTTAATTCAGAGGACAATTTAGTTTGTCATCCCCGTGGAGTTGCCTTCGTCTTCAGCATTTATTTTGCTGAGACGCCTCTTTTGCATTGCATAAGCATTCTTGCATGGCATCCTCCTAAACGCGTAGCATTTCCATTTTGTATGGAGCATTACACCATAGAAAAATTCAAACATATGCATTCGAAGCATAAGCCAGGTTTGATATCTATTACCAGTTTCTTCCCCCAGCAGAAAGAGATGTAATTCAGGAGATGTTGTTTGACGTTACACTGCAACCAGTTGATTCGTCCTTCTTACTGTAGTTCCTTCCTATACTCCCCTACAGAGTTGTCTGTGTAGATTTCTCTATCCCCAGCGGAGTCATTTTCTTTTCAGGTTGTAAGTCCGTTGATTCTACTTCCTGTGCATTCCCGACCGTTATCCCAACTCTTGGTTGGTCCCCTCTTAGCTATCCCAACTCTTGGTTGGTAGTCTTCGTTATGAGTTCGCCTTTGGTCGGCGTTCTCGATTACCCTAACTTTTGGTTAGTGTATTTCATCCCAACTCTTGGTTGGTCTCCTTTGTGGTGAGTACGCCTTTGGTCGGCGTTCTCGGTTACCCTAACTTTTGGTTAGTGTATTTCATCCCAACTCTTGGTTGGTCTCCTTTGTTGTGAGTACGCCTTTGGTCGGCGTCCTCGTTATCCTAACTTTTGGTTAATGTATTTTATCCCAACTCTTGGTTGGTCTCCTTTGTTATGAGTACGCCTTTGGTCGGCGTCCTCGTTATCCTAACTTTTGGTTAGTGTATTTTATCCCAACTCTTGGTTGGTCTCCTTTGTGGTGAGTACGTCTTTGGTCGGTGTCCTCGTTATCCTAACTTTTGGTTAGTGTATTTAGTCCCAACTCTTGGTTGGTCTCCTTCGTTGCGAGTACGCCTTTGGTCGGCGTCCTCGTTATCCTAACTTTTGGTTAGTGTATTTCGTCCCAACTTTTGGTTGGTCTCTTTTGTTGTAAGCACGCCTTTGGTCGGCGTCCTCATTATCCTAACTTTTGGTTAGTGTATTTCGTCCCAACGTTTGGTTGGTCTTTTTTGTTGTAAGCACGCCTTTGGTCGGCGTCCTCGTTATCCTAACTTTTGGTTAGTGTATTTCGTCCCAACTCTTGGTTGGTCTACTTTGTGGTGGGTACGCCTTTGGTCGGCGTCCTCATTATCCTAACTTTTGATTAGTGTATTTCGTCCCAACTCTTGGTTGGTCTCCTTTGTGGTAAGTACGCCTTTGGTCGGCGTCCTCATTGTCCTAACTTTTGGTTAGTGTGTTTCATCCCAACTCTTGGTTGGTCTCCTTCGTTGTGAGTATGCCTTTGGTCGGCGTCCTCGTTATCCTAACTTTTGGTTAGTATCTTTCATACCAACTATTGGTTGGTCTCCTGTGTTATCCTAACTCTTGGTTAGTGTTTTTTTCCCAACTATTGGTTGGTCTCTATTGTTCGTTCCAACTATTGGTTGGTATCCTTCCTTTACCCAACTTTTGGTTGGTCTCTTTTGTTGTAAGCACGCCTTTGGTCGGCGTCCTCGTTGTCCCAACTATTGGTTGGTATCCACTATTTCTAAGTCCACCTTCGGTTGGCAAACACTTTATTTCATTACCCCTCACAGGTTGCAAATTTCCCGGTTATTTTGGTATTCAAACCCCGTGTATCCTGATTGTCTGAAAGTCGTTGCTATCATACCCTCAGATCCAAGAAGTTTGAATAGGGGCAGCTGTAACACCTCAAAATTTGCCCCCATGTTTTAGCTTTGACTGGCTTATGTTTCATTGCATTCTTGCATTATCATCTATGCATATCATTAGCCTTAGCATGGGATCAAGGTGTCTAAATCCAATCAAAGGAACCTTGAGCCTCAAGGTATCTTAATTGATCTATCATCTCATCATATGATCAAGCTTGTCAAAAGACTTCAAGTGAATCACATTCTCCTAACCAGTGCAAAATTAGGGTTTTTGGAATTCTTGAGCATAATACCCCAATGGGCAAGATCCTTGAGCTTCTATCATCACCAAATGGCACATCGCATCTTTGTTTGAGAGGATACACATCATACTCAGAGGAATTTGGATTTGGAAGATGTGCTGATTCCTCATAGACTAGAGACACCAAAATTAGGGTTTGCCATAAAATCAGTTTATTTCTGACTTTTTGGGCAAGACTTAATTCTATGGTATTCCTCATGTCCTTAAGTGTCTAAGATTGGAAAATTGTCCATCAATTTGGTTTGGAAGGGTTTCAATTGATCAATTGACTAAAAATCAGGAGAATTGGGGAAAAGTCAACTATGCAGAGGAAAAGGTCAACTCTTGACTTTTTTGAGGTCAAAATCTTGTTCCTCATCTCAAATATGTTCATTGGTGAAGATTTGATCAAGGAATGTCTAGGTTTTCATCAAAAATCAAGAAAGATTCAAAGTTGCCAAATTTAGAAACTTAGGGTTTCCATTTATGGCAAGTGTAGGCAAGTTGAAGGGCTTACTTTAAGCTATTCTTTCTCCATGTTCCAAGCTCCAAATTGAAAAATTATGGAGGCCTATCAAAATTTCATATTTCAAGCTTCAAAACCATACCAAGAATATCCTCATTGGATTAAAATTGAGAGAGATGTGATGGATTAAAGTTGAGACAATTCAAGGCAAAATGGCAAGTCATGACCAGTCAGCGCGCAGTTATTTCCACAAACACTTGGTATGCATGTTGTGTCTAAGTTCAAGGGCAAATATTTCATTGATGGAGGTTTCAATTGGAAAATTGTTCAACATCAATCTTGTTCATCTTGTTCTCCTCTTCAACGTTGGTGTTGAACAATTTTTCATCTGATCAACCATTGGAGATTTATAGTGGATCAAAGTTAAGGTCATCACTCCTGAACTTCACGTGCACATGAGCTGGTCGAGGCAGGTCAGGGTGACATGCTTAGGCAGGGGTGTACACACATTTTCATGATCATTTTTTAGCACCTTGGAGGCCTCCACTGCTTTTGTTTTCCACTCCAATCTTGTTGTATTACATCTCCTCTTTCCAAATAACCCAAGACTCACCATTTTCATCCCATGATCATGGAGATATCATGGTTCAAACTCATCATCATACCATCTGCTTGCTTCCATGCCAATTAAGGCAAACCAAGTCAAAACCCTGTCCCTTATGGTTTAGCATGCGCATACATCATGTATCATGTCACTAAACATTGCTTTTTCAAGACAAACCACTCTTACACACCACACATGCTCATGTACCATACATTACTCATTTTTTCAAACATAAGAGAGAGTGAGAAACTTGCAGAGCAAGCTGCATTGCTGTTATCATCATTACATCATCACCTTTCATCATATCCTCACCATAACATGCCATGTCCTCTCCTCACCCTAACAAAACCACTAAACCCGAGTTTACCCTCATGACTCACTCTCTTTCAATTCATTTTGTTGAGCTCACTCATTTAACCATGGTTCTAACTATCAACCATGACATTTAGAGTTTAACCAAGGATATAAAACCAACCTTTAACAGAATTTGGATCAGTTTTTGCTCATTCTTCACTCTCCTCCAAAATTTCATTCTCTCTCTCTCTCTGAAGCTTCTCTCATACGCAACATAATATTCATCGTTCTCCTCAACATTTTGGAGCTTGTTGCTTCATCAATCTGCATCTAAGAAGAGTGTAGAAGTAAGGATCTGAGGCTACATGATTTATACATTGAATCATCTCAACTTCATCAACTGAGTTCAAGCACATCAAGCCTTTATTTGGCCAGTTGGAAGTTCAAGAAGCAAGGACTCATTCCTATGGTTTTCTTGTTTTGAAAGAATTCATCAATAGAACAGGTTTTAGTTCCAACTTCTTGCTCTTATATTGCTCTGTTTTAACTTGTTTTGTGTGTTTTTGAGCTTAATAGAAGCATGTGAACCACTGGCTAGTTGATAGGCACCTTAGGTGCTTAGTTGAATTTTCTAGGGAAAACTTACTCTCTTCGATTCTCTCTGTATGTGAGTTGTTTGTGATTTTTGATGATGGATCCAGGATCTACATGACCTAAGGAACATTTTGATATGTGATTTGATAATTTCGAATGACTTGAAAGTTGTGCCACGGTGGTGTGTGGCCGAAGAAGATGACCGGAGTCTTCTCCGGCCGGTGGTGTTCATCCACCTCATAAACCCTAACTCGTATGGCCAGTTTAAAACACAACCGTCTGATTATTTTGATCTAACGCTGCACAACATGCCAGCGCATTAATGAAGAGGGTGGGAGTCACGTGCCTTTGATTTCTGAATTATTTTGAATTTTGTGATTTCATGTGTGTGCCTCATGATTGCTTAACATGTGTACACGTTGTGATTCATCTAATTGTGTTACCTTCCATGATCATCATGTTTGACTCCATCCTAGGGCTGAGAATGAGTCAATATTTTGACTGAAGTCTATGATATGAACCTCATCTGAGAGCGTGTAATTGGACTGGGCTCCATTTGTTATTCACACCCCCTCCCTTTGAGCCCAAAGCGCGTTATAACTTGGAAATTGCTAGTGTAGCACCCCCTGCCCATTTTCTTTTATTTTTATTTTCTTTTGCATATTTGTTTCATTCTTAATTTCTAAAAATACTTCTCAACATCTAAAAATCCCCAAAAAATTCATGATGCATTCTAAGGCATTTAAATAATTTTTTCATATTTTATTTATTTATTTTAGCATACTTTGCTATATTTTCATGAATTTTCTTCTAATTTCTTTTGTTTGTGCATCTATTCATGATGTATGCTTCATTTCTAATTTGTTTGACATAGTTGTGAATTGAATTCTTGCCTAATAATTGATACATGTTTTCATGATATATCAAGACATCTCATACATTTTTTATAGATTTTTAGGTCATTTTTTATTGACTTTTGGATGCCATCTTTGAGCATTTTGCTTGTATGATTTATATGACATCATGAGGCATGTTTGAGCATGATTCTTGATGAATATTAAGCCATCCTTTTGAGGCTTGTTTGCACACTGATTTCACCTCAATTTTCTTGATTTTTTTCAATTTTCTCATCCATCTAACATGACCTTAGGGATTATATAAAAGCATGTTTGTTTGTGTGGATGTTAGAAGACTTGTGCTAGGGTTTTAATATGCATTGTGTGCAACCTTATTTAACAATTGTTGAGACCTTTTAATCCATGTTGCATGAACATTATAGGTCAATTTTCTCATTTTATAGGTCACTCAAAGTTCATCCTTACATGACTTGTATGCACATGTTTTAACTTGAAATGTGTTGTGTAACTGTGCATTCTCACTTGACCTTCTTTGAGCACATGTTTGTATCAACTCTTGTATGATTTTGCACATTCACTTTGACATGATTCCACTTCTATTTGTAATCATTCTTGAACCTATGCCATGGCTTCTAACATCACCTCACATGTCTCTTAAGTTCATAAATCTTAGGGTGTTTGTTTGAACTTGTTTGACCTAGTTTGAACCATGTTTGCTTCTAATCTTCAATGTGCTTCAACATGATACTTGTGTGGACTTTGTGCATACATTATTGACTTCTAAATGTCATATCCAATGCCATATGCTACTGACTTGCATTCATATTACAAGATTGTTCATCTTACATCTTCATTTCTTACTTGCATTACAAGTATGCTTCATTGTTGGAACTTGAATGATGTTTGCTCCCACTTCTCCCTACTTGATCAATGTTTGCATTTATGAATCTCATGCTATCTTAATGACACCTCTACACATTCTTAAATGTCATTTAATTCTGACTTTGATGTTTACATATGCATTTATTCATGTTCATGAACCATTTGCATCCATCTTGCATTGTTTATGTATAACTTGTAATTGTATGAACATTTGGTGTATAGTTTGACATTGTTTGATCTCCTTTGGCATGTTTGCTTTAGTAGGACATATTGACATGTACTTACTGACCATGGATGTTCCTTAACCCTTAGGACCCTTCCCTTTTGGTTTAAGCTTTGTTTGCTTCTCAAGTTGGCTTCTTAAAGCAACTAGCATTTGTTTGGTTTACTTTTGATACTTGTATTCATTACTTGTAATCATTTGGTACTAACCTTTTATTTAAGGGGCAGTGGTAAGGTGCTTGAAAATGCGGATGGTTATCTATGTTCATCTCTTCTTTCATCTCTCATCTATCTTACTTGTCTTTTACTTTTGTGAATAGCATGATATAGTGCTTGATTGTGTAGAACTCTCTCACACCCCTTTGGAATCCTAGCTCATCCTTAATTTTTGATTAAGGTGAGGTAGGATAAGCATTAGGTAGTGCTATCCCTATCTCTTCTTTAGACTTAGGTTGTTCTTAAACCTTGACCTTAGGGCCACCTTTGCATGATAACATTAGGAACAATTAGTTTCCCCTTTGTGTTTTCTTCTTCTTTGAGTCTTCTCTTCTCATCTCATAATTTCTCTAAAACACTTAATAAAGGTTAACGTGTATTGCACATGAGCCTTATATATGGGAAGTGAGGTATGGGGGGGTCTCCTTTCATTCTTCTAGGGTACTTAGTGTACGTCCTGTTGGGGACGATACGCGACATATTCGTTCCTATGTTGTAGACTTGGGTGCAATGCAAGTTGCAAACTAACTCCAATCCATTTCTTGTCTAAAAAACATAAAACAAACTTAAACCTTTTTTATCCTTCGGGATCGTTAAGTTTCAAACTCATTTTCAGAAAAGAGCACGTTATTTTCCGTTTTGTCGCAAACAGGCGTCGACCCTAACTACCGGACGCAAACTTAACGTCGCTCATAAAAAACACTTAGACCCGTAGGTCTAACTACGACTGCTCTGACTTTATCCTTCTGGTTAGATTGAGGATACGTAGGCACAAGACGACGATGTCTTAGCGAGCAACCTCCCCCCTTAGTTCGCGTCCAAACTACGTTGACTTTGACTTTCCCATTGCACGAGGGAATACGTAGGCATAGGACGAGCGATGTCCTATCGAGTCACTTTTTTTTCTCCCTCGTTCCTTTGTTCTTTTCCGTTCCCGTTCCTTTTCCTTTCCAGTAGCAGTGGAGCTCCAGACGACGACACCCTTTGATCGAGACATCAAGCGTGGATCCCATCGAGTACGATGGACGCGTGGGGTGCTAATACCTCCCCCTCGCGTAACCGACTCCCTTACCCATTTCTCTTGGTCGCGAGACCATGCTTTTCCTTTCCCTCAGGTTTACGCAATGTTTCCTTTCCCTCTCTCGGGATAAATACACATTGCTGGCTACCCTGTTTCTGCGCCACTTTCACGTTTGTACTTGGATGAAAA
The DNA here is from genome assembly GCA_022829125.1 of Lathyrus tuberosus. NCBI lineage: Eukaryota > Viridiplantae > Streptophyta > Magnoliopsida > Fabales > Fabaceae > Lathyrus > Lathyrus tuberosus. Next base: position 1,397,989 of record JALAZF010000441.1, read on the forward strand.
TCCCGGGAGCGACAGGGTGGAGAAGAAGTGAATATCCTAGTGCATAAAAATAAAAGCTAGGGTAAGAAAGATCTAACCACATGGAGGCACTCTTCAAAGCATAATAAGAAAAGAATTCCATCCTCTTGAGCCAATAAGCATGCCAAATAAAGGCTAGAATACCAACTCCATAATGATCCATAGCATAAGGGAGAAAATCCTAATTCTAAGTCCATAAGTCCATAATCAAGAGTATAGATCCTCCAATGCAAGGGGTAGTAGCCATAGTCCAACAATTAAGAGCACAAGTATTTTAGTGGTTTAATCCTTTATTAATGTTTTTGAGTCCAAATGGACAAAAGAAAAACAAAAGCACAAGATAATATGGTCCAAGTGGACAAAAGAAAAATGAAATAAACATAAACATGACATGATACATGATAATATAAAGCATAAGAAATAAAGAGAGATAAGGAGCGAGAAGGAAACATAAGCAAGATTAATACAATAATATTGTTAGTAAGTTAGTGATTAGTAGTATGTACACAATAGTATCACCGATTATTTCATCTCGCGTCTTGAACTATATGGTTGAACAATGTGCTTAAGACAAGGTTAATGAAAACTTGTCAGAGGATTGATAGAATCAAAGCCTCTACGCAACAAGCTTCAAAGATTATGAACCTAATACAAAAGAACAACCATGCTTGGGCTTACACAATCAAAAGGTTTGGGCCATGAAAGATCAAGTTCTGATTCGGAGGGAGGGACAAATGTAGCGCTATGTTAAGCAATCGCCAAGTGATTTATAAATAAATCACCCTACTCGAGGCCGATCAATTGTGATATTTATGCTAATGCATGCTAGATGAACGATATGTAAATCGTCATCTGAAAGCAATACCGCACGAAAAGAAAATAGGTAGCGATCTCGTCTTGATCAAGAATTCAACAAATAAATTCTAAGATCCATAAGACTTTCATCGATCAAAATAAAAAGAAATAGATGAAGAGAAAGCCAAATTGAATTACACTTTTAAGATCCTTTCATCTTCAAGTTCAATCACCTTTAATTAATAAGTTTAAGTGTGAAAACATATCACTAATTCAAAGCACCTCAAATGAATTCAACAATTCATTTAAAGATAGATTTGAACTAATGAATGTTTAATCACTTTAACCATATCCAAAGTCCATTGAAATTGAAGTGAAATTAATCTCAACAATGCATTTCAAGGCTAAAACAAGAAGAAAGGGGAAGAAGGAGAGAAAGGAACCAAAACAGTCCCAAAAACAAAGCAAAAACTGCATTCTGACTTAGAGTAACCGGTTACTCTATATAAGGTAACCGGTTACTCTGCACGCAGAGCCAAAAAAACAATGCAAAATTCAGCATGATCAACTTTCAAAACTTTTTACAAACACCTTGTGATCATGGAACTGAAATTGCACGAAATTTTAAGTAAAACAACAGTGAAAACCAGCAATTAAACACAATTACAAGATCCAAAAGATCAAGTAACAAAGATCTCCAAAGATCTACATTATGGAAGATGAAGATGAAACTTCAACAATGGTTAAAGATGAATTACCACTTCAAATATGAAAATTCCTTCAAATTGCTTCAAGATCCAAACACCAAAACCTTGATCTATGAGAATTGATGAAGAAAACAAGTGTGGATGAAGGTTTAGCTCAAAGTTGAACAAGATTCAACGTAAATTCTTGTTAACTTTCAAAATAAGAAATGTGAGCTTTAGTGAAATTTGTGATTGGGAAGATAATTTGCAAGAGGTTTGTTGGCTATCAAAAGTTTGTGAAATGATGAAATGAGGCCTCTATTTATAGAATTTAGGCTTGGAAAATTGGTGGATTGGAATTTGGTTTGGAAATGAAAATTAGGCTTGGAATTTGAATTTGGAGGGAAATTATCAAAAGAGTGGTGATTAGTGGAGGTGTACGGTAGGAATTAATTATGATGATGTAGGGAATTAAAATGGGATGGTATGGAATATTCCACATGTGATCAAAATAATGAAAATTGGTGCCAATTGCTGAATTTGAATTTGCTTCCATTTTTTCAAATTTTCACGAGGGTAATCAGTTACTCTGTATAGGGTAACCGGTTACTCAGTGCAAATTTTGAAAAAATGCCCTTTTTTAGTGCACTGCTGTGGTTCGGCTCGACTCTTCTGCTTGTCAAAGAAGGCATGGAAATAAACACATGAACCTTGGAGTCTCTTGAATGATAATCAATTAAATCTTGGAAACTCTTGATCAGATGATTTTTGAATTGTTTGTAGATCAACTTTGACTTTGTTCAGATGAAATTCATTCGAGTTGAGGGACTGATTTTGGTTTCCCTTATCCAAATTCTTCTTGAAAAAGTTAGTAAAGGAAAAGCAAGCATATTTTTGGATTTTAATTAATGGTTAGTAATCATAAACAAAAACAAACATCAAAACGAACAAGAGAAATAGGGGTGCTTGGCGATCTCACCCAAGAACAAACCTTCAGAGAAGGGCAAAAGAACCAAAGCTTGTGATCTTGTTTGTGGTATGAGATACAAAAAGACATGTGGGATCTTAGGGGTAAAAATTAGGGTATTACAGCTGCCCCTATTTAAGTTTCTTCTATCCGGAGATATGAAGATGGGCATCTTTATCTCAACAGGATAAAAGGTACTTAAATATAATAACAACCCAATTTTTTGGCCCTAAGAGACCACAAAATGATATGATCATGCAAATGATATGCAGACACAAGACCACTATGGGGAAGTATCGCCACAGGAGACAAAAAAAGACCAGGGAGCAAAGAGAAAAGACTCCACAGGGGAAAACGAAATAGGGAAAGTACATCCCAACAGGGAAGGAAACAAACTCCGTTGGGGAAGAATAAAGAGAGAGTAAGATTCCACTAAGGGAAAGTTACCAACACCAGAAATAAAAGAGAAAAACTCGTCCCATCAGGGAGGGAAAAACTCCACTGGGGAAAAGATCGTCTACTACCCGACATCCGGTAATAGCATGATCAAAAGGAAAGATTTCCAGCTACCAATCAAGTGATAGCTACAACAAGGCAGTCAACCAAAAGGATATGAGAAATATTACCTACTACCAATAAAGGGCAGGACGACAAAGGTAATAATCTCAAAAGATCCGAGAAATATCACCTACTACCAACAAAACGGGCAGGACGACAAAGGTGATAAATTCGAACAGGGAAAGATTATCAGCTATCAACCAATTGACAACTATAACAAGGTAATCAAACCCGGCTATATTATCTACTACCAACAAAAGGGCAGGACGACAAAGGTAATAAGCCAGCTATATCACCCACTACCAACGAAATGGGCAGGACGACAAAGGTGATAAGCTTCCATTGCCAAAGCAAGGGACCAAAATTCAATCCGGGAACAAGCCAGAGAGAAACGGTCAAATAAGACTCATCCCGAGGAGGAAATATCTCAATTGGGGATTAATTCCATCCAGACGAATGAACTGGGGAGGAAGTCTAAAACAAATATCTTCCACGAGGCATAAACTCAGTGGGGAATTAACAAAGATAAGCATTTTCTGCTTACGGGTCAACACTCTAATGGAGAGAGGACACACACGATTTGCGGGAATAACAGCACCATAGAGCAAAGAAGCACCAACACAAATGCAAAATGCGCAATGCAACAACAAAATGCTATGCACAACAAAAGAATGCACATACAATGCGTATGAGTATAAATATGCCGACAAAACAGACAAAAGGATAAGCGGAGGGTGGAATAAACATCACAACACCAGTGAATACTCGGCTAATCTCAACAACATGGAGATATCAATAGCAGCCCTGCTAGGGATTCAGCTGAAGAAATCCTGCAAGAGATAAACAGAAGCCATCAAGGGAAAATAAATTCTACTACAGGGCTCAAATCTTGCTGGATTGGAAGATACTCCTTGGGGAGAAACCCAAATATCAATCTTCTAACATCAACGATCCAAAAAGAGGATAACCACATAAACTTTGCTTTGAGGATGGCAGGAAAGCTGTCGGGGAATCATAACAACCCAAATCTTTCTGACTTTTCCTGGGGATAATAAAGAATTCACATGAACTTCCACTTCAATAAGATGAGGAGATCTGTTGTGGAAAAAATAATGAATCTGCTAGGGATTGTAGACGTATAAACATCTACGCAAAATCCACTGGGAAAACAAAGCAAATCTACTTGAGATACGAGAAAACTCGCAGGGGATTAACCAATCTGAGCAAAGCATCCTGGACTTGCTGAGTAAAACAACAAAAGGTTAAACTGTGGGGGATTTTAGATCAATACTCATCATAAATGAGAGAAAACCCAACAGGTGGCTAAAAGAGATATCATCAGCGACTTCACTGGGGAACATCTAAAATAATGATGTTCAATATTCACTAGGAGGATAAATCTCTGAAAAACAATCTGGTGAGAAGTACATCCTGGAATTGTCGGGGAAAATAAGAAGATAACATCATTGCTTTATGCTTGGGAAACATTCGAAACAAAAAATGTACTACCTCAGTTGGGGAATCAGTAAGGATCAACCTGGAGAGATATACATCCACAAGGCAAGATAAAATTCGACAAGCGGCCATTATGTCACTGCTTCTTAGAGGGAAATAATGCCGCTCTCCGCTTGAGGATATCCAAAGCAACAACACACATCTAGAGGGTAAAACTCTGAATGAGGACTCCTCATATGATTTTTGCTGGGGACAGCTAAAGATTGAATCTCTGCGTGGGGATTAACATCAAGGAGAAGTGGGCCTCAAAATTACTCAACTACTTGACCATTACATGATCAGCTGGAGAAGATCTGGATCAAGACCTAGCTGGGGAAAACCAAGCATCATTAGACCTTGTGAATTCAACACATCATAACAAACCTTTGAAGGAACCCATCATCTTGTCAACAACCCTATTGAGGAAGTATCAATAAACTCTACTAGGGACCTGTCAATGAATTCTACCAGAGGAGCGAGAACGAACCATGCTGAGGAAAACATTGATCTTACCATCCTTGGAATAACCGTTGACATTCCTTTTTATCATTCATAAATCAAAGGAAAATGTTTTTATAATTTTCAAAAAATTTAAATCAATTATTTACATTTTGTTTCAAAAATCATCATCAGCAATAAATGAAATTTTGCAAACATAAACAAAGTAAGAATTGCAAACAAAGGGACAAAGGCCCAAATTTTATTAATAGAATGGTAGCCTGCAAATGGCGTAACTCCATGGATCATTACAAAGTTTGAAAAATGGTAAATACATAGAAAGGGTTACATTGAAATACAATGACCACTATTCTCCCTAACAACTTTAAATTCCGCTGTGCTCGAAAACTTCAGCTGAGGATGAGTGAAACAGAATCCTTGATAGACAATATTGCTTTCAACGATCAAGACTGGCCAGATGCAGTTACTTGCCATAATCCCTAACTTTTGCCTAGATTGCCCTCTCGGGTTTTCAATCTACCGGGATGATTTTTTCTGTTTTTGTCTCTAATTTTGCCTGGACCGTCCTTTCGGGTTTTCAGCCCACCGAGATGCTCAATTTTTCCTAAGTCACCCTTTCAGGTTTTCAACTTAGCGAGCTGTTCTTTTTATTTTTTAGGCGAAGTATTTCTTGACTGTATCGGCATTCACAGGACGAGTGAACTCTTCACCATCCATAGTTGTAAGAAGTAATGCACCGCCAGAGAAGGCTCTCTTAACAACATATGGGCCTTCATAATTAAGAGTCCACTTGCCCCTAGAATCATTGGTAAAAGTCGAGATCTATTTGAGTACGAGGTCGCCTTCTCTAAACACACGAGGTCGAACCTTCTTGTCAAAAGATTTCTTCATTCTCTATTGATATGACTGGCCATGACACAAGGTGTCGCGGTGAAAATTGGATACCATAATTATTTGTTAACTAGGATTGCATTTTTAATGTCACCACCGGTCTTTGATTTTATCCAAGGGAAGAGAGAAAAACCGAATTCCCACAATGCAATGCAAATGCACTAAGATTCTAAGTTCGGGGGTTGGTTATACCTAGGGAAGGTGTTAGCATCCTAGATATCTGTAGTACTCTACAGGAACCTCTTGATTATTATGTTATTTGTTTTTCGTTTTGCTAAGGTTTTAAGGGTAAGTGATTTATTATTTTATTCCTAAGTGTGCTCGACAAGATATCGTATCTTGTGCCTACATATCCTGTCAGGAGGGAATCAGAGCACTTGTAGTTTCTTATTAAGGATACTAAATGTTTTAAAGTTTTAGGAAAAGAAGATGAGTCATCATCTTAAGAAAACCACCACGATTTTGAAAATGTTTGTATTTTGTGGGGTATGGGATTATATGTCCCTTTCTTTGAGATGATTAACATCTAATTCTCTTGTGTGGAGAATTTGGTGGGCTAAAGTTTGATTTTAAAAATCAAAATTGTGGGGGACTAACCTAGGAAATCTATCCTAAGTTATCTAATAGTCTTAACTTAAGGGTGTCGAGTATGAATGCAAATGATGTGCACCATGCACAATAACATGGTTATCATGCATGAGATTTTCCCTTGGATATTTATGCGATTTAATTATATTATTTAGGCGAAGGTGCTAGCAAAGTGATGCTAGACTTGTGTCCAGTGATCGATAGGTCGAATGCGATGCCCGAAGGCGATCGACTTATATGGGTGGAAAATTGGCTCGACGTTGGATCGAGAGTTTTATAATTTTGAAAAGGTTTGAATACAGAACAAGCATACATCAAGTAATCATAAAGCATAATAAGGCATAATAAGGCATCAATCACAAACACGATATTAAGGAACACACAAGAGAACACTCAAGCGCGTGACGAAGGATCCTAATAGGGAGCAGTTAAGAAAAGGGTTGATTTTATTATAAAAGGTTTATTTAGAATTATATGTTAAAGATTATTTTATTTTAAAAAGGTTTATTTTTATTTTAAGATTAAGCTTAATTTGAAAAAGTTAAGGACTTCTTTATTATAAAAGATTTTAATTATCTTAAAGTTTTTTTTTATTTAAATCAAAGTTACAAAAAAACGATAGAGTTCTTATAAAAGAGTTTTAATATTATTATTTGATAACTGAGAGTTTTTATTAAAAGGTAAAAAAAAGTTTTAACAAAATACTTTAATTTGCTTAGTTTTTTATTATTGTTAAGAATATTGTACTAATTGTTATTATTAATAAAAAAGGTTAGAGGTTTTTTTTTATATTAAGTAAAAAGGATTAATTTTGGTAAATGGAAAAAAAAAATTCATTATTAAAAAGTTTTTACTAATTTTGAAAAAAAAGTTTTTTTAAATTATTAATATAAAAGGGACAGTATAAGATTAAATTATAAAACTTAATTTTGATTATAAAAAAGGTTTTTCATTTTAATTATAAAAGGGTTTTTAATTGTAATTATAAAAAAAGTTTAATTGTGACTAAAAAAAGGAAAAAAAAATGAAAGGAAAAAAAACCAGGAACCGAGAACATCATCGTCACTCTCTCTCTCGCTCTCAAAAATCTCTCTCGCTCTCTCACTCCTCTCAAAAGGAAAAAAAGAAAATTAGGGTTCATGAGAACCTAATCACCGTCGTCGCTCCTCTCGATCTGCAAAAAGGAAAAGCAATCAGACAAACCCCACCCCACACAACCCTAATACCCCGATTTCACTATGATTATCCACGGTTTTACAATTTACAAGCGAAAATGATAAAAAGGGAAACGGCCGGTGAAGGTTGGCGAAGGAGGCGCGATCAAGACTCACGATCCTCTATTACAGATAAGTATTCTCTTCTTTGCTTGCGTGATTCGGTGTATTGTCTGCGTCCGCCGTGTGTGTGTTTATGGGTTCTCCGGTGTATCCTCTTCTTCTTCTTGGATCGAGTATTCTGGCGAAGTTGATTGATGTCTGATGAATTTGGTTTGGTATGTTGATGAATGGGTTTGATGTTTAGGCGATGAATTGGTTGATGAGTTTGGATTATACTCTGCCCCCCCTTGTGACTGATGTTGCGTGTTCTATTTATAGGCCTAGAATGATTGAAAAATGAATTATTGAACTTCAATGCTCTTCATTGTGTATTGAAACTTATTTTGTCAAAGTAGGAAGGTTTTTGAAATTTGTCTGATGTGTTTATTTGGTTTTAGAAAACAATTGATACTGTCTACAACCCGTTGGTTTTATTTTGGACGAAAATTGTGTTGTCTGATATATTCCTTTTTCTGGTTTTGGAAACTCTTAATGATGTCTGATAAATTGCTTTGATGATATGGATGTTATCTGAAGGTTTGCTTTGGAAAGTAATTAAAACGTGTTTTTTTCAAATTTCCTGTCAAGCTTAGGACGTGGGTTAGTACAACCACGTGAACTTTGTTAGAGTCATGATGAAGTAAAATTCTAAATCCTTCCTGTTGATGAATCACAACCTTAATTTCCACGAGACATTTAACATATGCTGATGATTGCAGGTGTATAAAAGTATATCGGCTTTGCAAATAATTGATATGCTGGAAGTCATGGTTGAATCTGATTATTCGTCATCCTGGGTTCAAGATAATGAAGTTGTTCAGTTCAATGTTAAAGGCGGTGCATTGCATCATGGGAGATCCTTTTGATGTGAACCTGAGGTTGATGGTTTAGATCTTCCTCTCTATGTTAAGGTTGTTGTGTTTGCTACTAACTAGGTCAAGGACCTTCTTGTTCTCCATTTTCAATTAACCGTGTCTTACGATTTTAATAACTGTTTTTGATCTTCAGTGCCTGTGATGATGCAGGTTATTTCTGGTTTTTCACATTTGACGGTGAACTCGTGTGGTCTTCATTGTCAACGATCAATTGCAGCAGGATCTCGAAGCTTACTAGGTAAGTTTGCAACTCTTGTTAATAGAAATAGGGAAAAGCATTAGTGGCTGCCGAAACTAGTTACGAATGGCATGTTATAAATGGCTTGAACTGACTGTTAGTATGGCCACTACTTATGGAATCCCAAAACTGGTTATGAGATGAACCCTCGTGGACTGCAGGCCTGTTTGAATTATCAGTATTGATAACTCAATTGTGTAAACCCACTGTTTAGGCTAACTAGGTTGAGGAAATTAAAGATTGAAATATTAATTAGTTTGAATGTTCGGCGGTTAATTCAATTGGGGTTAATGCTTGTCCGTGCGCTTTTCTTGTTGTTTTTGCAGGATTCGATGACGCCCTCGAATTAGTTTCAAAACCTTGGAGAAGATGGAAAGGAAAAAACATGAAGAATGTGCAAGCCTTTATTGTTTGTATCATGGCAGTATTTGTTTTTTCTTTTAGGAGCTTGAACTTGTAAGTATTTCACTGTCTCAGGTTTCAACAAGTGTAACACAAGGATGCACTTCATCATTAAAGAATTCAGTAGATAGTTCCGTGCAATTGTAAACCTTCTTACTTTGAAGATATTTAAAACGTGCACAATCACACTTGGCCAGCAGGTAAAGTACCGTTTGTGGATTCATGCCGACAGTAGCAGCATATGACTCGAGCCTCCCAATGGCAGTGCCAAGAATTTGTCCAAATTGTTGTAATGAGCGTAAGCTTTGAATGTGTAGATTTTGGAACTTTCAACATGGATTGTAGATTGTGTGAATAACATGGTTCATGCTTTAAGAAAAGCTTAAGTTTATGATAAGAACTCCCTAATGATATGCTTTGAATTTGTTTTGTAATGATTGATTATGGGTGTCTGTGTACTAACTCATATTGCGTGTGCAGAATTGATGGACCAAGTGATGCCTCTGGTGCTTAAAGAAGTGTCGTCATCTGTTGCAACAAGAAGGAATGCCACATTTTGTGTTGAGGAGTTGTGCGAATGGCGGCGATTCGTCTTTGAAATGCTTTTGCAATATATCAAGTGAGCTTTACCCTCTGTTTAGTGAGTCTGAACCTGATTATGCAGTGAAGGATAATGCAGTTGGTGCCATGGCAAAGATGGTTACAGTTCACCCCGAGTCCATTCTTTGAAATCCAGTACTTCTTGTTTCTTGAAAGCTCTTCCATTAAAAGAAAACCACTAGGAGTCCATGGTTGTCTATGTTCTTGTATTCCTATTCAATCCACTGATCGTCTCCCTTATCCCTGAGTTAATTAACATTTTTGCTCAAGTGATGACATCACCTATTGTAATAACCTTTTTAAAATAAGGCTGATGAATGGTGCGACGCCCCCAATCTAATACCCCCAAAAACACGCAATTAAGGCGGTAAAAGAAAATTCGAAAATTCGCCAGAGTATATTTGAAATACGGCATAGAAAGGGGAATCACATCAAAGTAACCAAACATACACATAACATGCAACACCTGCCCATAATGATATGCAACTGTGGGGTAGCAATCATACAGAGGAAACTTTGTTCCTTACACCCACTTTTCAGAAATTAGAATTAAAGCGGAAAATCTAAAATCTGATTAACATTTATACATATACACATATAAACAGTTTGTCATACACCAGGTAGCATATGTACAACCAAAATATATCATCAGATATACAAAATAATAGCACGTGGCCACCCTAACTACCCGGAGTCACATATCAGAGCCGACCGACCAAAGTAATGAAGACGCAACGCTTCACAAAAAGGAATACCTCCAGCAGCTCTAATCTGCAACGCCTCATAGAGCGTTATAAAACAGCAGAAGGGTGAGAAAAACAACCATAATATAATTGAATAAAATTATATATATAAACACAAAAATGTACAAGTAACACATTCTCACCACAACCACATATAACATAATACCGCACAATTCTCAAGCATCGAATACCATTACACACCACACATATACCATACAATCATCAATCACATTCACAAATTCACACACAATTAATTCATGATTTATGCAATGCACATAGACCAACACAACGACTCTATGCACATGCCATGCGGTACCGACTTCCAATGTCTCATGTCTCATCATCAGTTCACTCAGGAACTATTGGAACCATAGCTCGTTACTGAGAATCTCAAGTAACTCCCCGTCGGGCCTACGATGTTCACCCGTCGCTTTAGGTCCTCAAGCAACGCCTCATTTTTTCGAGGCACACGACGTTAAAGATTGCTTTAAGTCTCCAAAGGAGCCCATAATCGTCTATAACCACCACTTTAGGTCCTCAGGCAGCGCCTCATATTTTCGAGGCACACAATGTTATAGCAGATTCCATCAGGAACCAAACCGCCACTCAGGACGTTTCAACAATGCACATCATGATGCTTGGCATACAATGACTCATGACATTCACATTGCATGCACACACACATCCACAATCATGCATATATCATCAAATACCACACTTAGCATTTTCTTGCCTTTCGGCCACAAATCATCATCACAACATTTCATCAAAAACAACTATTCACGATTAATCGGTAAAGTCGGCCAAAAGTCGGCTAAAAATAATATTTTTCTTCACCAAATCATAGAACATATTTTTAGCTTCACATCCATATAAAGAACACTTAAATCGGATAAATAACGAAGAATATATGAATATTTCAAAATAACGCAAAAACATAAAACGGACGCCCGACACTACGAAACGGTTCGAAAAAACTGTACTGATTGGACTAGGTTCAGACCTCAAAACTATTTTTCCTAGAAAGAACATCTCGTTAGCTTCCCAACGCTTCGAACGGGGATCAAAACCGACTTACGGTTCAAGAGATATGAATTTCCGAAGTTTTTCCAAAACATAATTTTTTCACCTACAGCACGCGGCCGTACGACTGCGCACAAAACCAGAAATTCTGCTACATTCTGGTACAGCTGCGTAATCGCCCGAAACCCGACCGATTCAATTACTTTCTTCCGAATAAATACATGGTAATATCACATAAATACATACCAACATATTAGGATCAAGAAAAATCCGATTCCACGACTTTTATTTTTCACCAAAATCTCACATTCTCAAAACCCAAAAATGTCAAAACTCACAATATCAACCGATTTCAACCAAACGAGTTTCTATAATCTCGGCCTAACCTCATACGACTAATCTACGCAATTTATTTCGAAATTCAACCGTGAAAACATCGGTTTCTACTCGTTTATCTCATTTCGACCTATAATTGAAAAACCAACAAAACTTCCACACAAACATACACAATCATACACAATCATAGTATAATCGAGTTTCGCACCCTTACCCGATTTAATCGTGTTCTAGAAAGTCGGGAGATTGATTTCTTCCTTCACAAGTTTTTCCTCTCTTTTCTTCTTTCTCTTCTCTTTTCTTCTTCTCTACTTTTCTTTTCTCTCTTTTTCTTTCTATTCTTTCTATTTCTATTTTTCTTTTCTTTTCTTACTAACTTAGTGAAATTAAATGTGAAATGTCCAAAATACCCCCACACTCAAATATCTCGCAAACGTTCCCAAAACGCGATAAAATATAATCATGACGAAAAATAACACATTTTCACATAAAAGTCGGAAATAAAATAAAATAATAATAAAATAATCAAAAGACTCAATAAAATAAAATTGGCAAAACTGGGGCGTTACAACTCTCCCCCACTTAGAAATTTTCGTCCTCGAAAATATTTCCTGATACAAACAACTCTGGATACGACTCCCGCATCCTACTCTCCAACTCCCACGTCAAATTACCCTCAGCAGCGCCTCCTCACGCCACTTTCACAAGTGCAATCTCTTTACCCCTCAACCGCTTCACCTCGCGATCCAAAATACTAACTGGTAATGCCTCGATCGTAAGGTTATCTCTTACCTCAACCTCGTCCATAGGAATCACATGTGAAGGGTCCGGAACATACTTCCGAAGCTGTGAAACATGAAAAACGTCATGCAAATTCGACAGATTCGGCGGTAACGCCACACGATACGCTACAGCACCCACTCTCGCAGATATCTGGTAAGGACCAATAAATCGAGAAGTAAGCTTCTTAGATTTCAAAGCACGACCAACACCCGTTACCGGCGTAACCCTCAGAAATACGTGATCACCCTCTTGAAACTCAAGATCCTTCCGTCTCCGATCATGATAACTCTTTTGTCTACTCTGAGAAGCCTTCATTTTCTCACGAATAAACTTTACCTTTTCCGTCGTCTGTTGCACTAATTCCGGTTCAACCACAGAACTCTCACCAGTTTCGTGCCAACACAACGGCGTTCTACATCTTCGTCCATATAAAGCCTCAAAAGGTGTCATTCCGATACTAGAATGGAAACTGTTATTATACGTGAACTCAACCAATGCAAGATAACTGTCCCACGTACCACCTTGTTCCAAAACACACGCTCTCAACAAATCCTCCAAAGACTGAATCGTTCTTTCGGTCTGACCATCCGTCTGCGGATGATAAGCCGAACTCAACCTCAATCTAGAACCCAAAGCCTTCTGTAAACTTTCCCAAAATCTTGATGTAAACCTAGGATCTCGATCAGAAACAAAACTTAAAGGAACCCCATGCAATTTCACCACCACACTGATATAGATCTCAGCTAACCGTTCCAAAGAAAAACTGATGTCAATTGGAATAAAATGCGCCGATTTAGTCAGCCTGTCCACAATCTCCCAAATAGCATTATGCCCACGCTGAGTGTTCGGTAATCCCGTCACAAAATCCATCGAAATGCTATCCCATTTCCACTCAGGAATATCCAACGGTTGCAACAAACCACTAGGTCTCAAATGTTCCACTTTCGATTTCTGACAAGTCAAACAAGCATACACAAACTGAGCCACATCTCTTTTCAAACCAGACCACCAGAAAATCTTCTTCAAATCTTGGTACATCTTATTCGCACCCGGATGTATACTTAAATTACTCCGGTGTCCTTCCTCTAAAATCAATACAAATACGACCACAGAATCTCAAAACACCAAAATTATCCACCTTGAAATCCACATTCTCATTCATCAACAAATCAACAAATTTCAAATCCAACTTTTGTTTCTCACTAACCGACATAAAAAATTCATTCGTAACTTTCAACATTCCAAGCCTCACACTAACCGATGTCACTTCACATACCAAACTCAAATCTCTAAACGATTCCAAAAGTTCCAACTCTTTCACCATCAATGCGGACATATGCAACGATTTCCGGCTCAATGCATCGGCTACCACAATAGCTTTACCAGGATGGTAATTCAAGCCAAAGTCGTAATCTTTCAAGAATTCCAACCATCTCCGCTGCCTCATGTTCAACTCTTTCTGATCAAATAAATATTTCAAGCTTTTATGATCACTAAAGACCTCGAACCTTGCACCATAGAGATAGTGCCTCCATATCTTCAACACAAAAACCACAGCCGCTAATTCAAGATCATGAGTAGGATAGTTTTTCTCATGAACTCTTAATTGCCTTGAAGCATAAGCTACAACTTTACCTTCCTGCATCAGAACACCACCCAAACCAATTAAAGAAGCATCGCAATACACAACAAATGGTTCATTAGGATTAGGTAAAATAAGAATCGGAGTTGTCGTCAATCTTCTCTTCAGCTCACAAAAACTCTCTTCACATTGAATATCCCAAATGAATGCTTTGCCCTTACAAGTCAACTGCGTCAAAGGAAGAGCTAGCTTAGAAAAACCTTCAATGAACCTCCGGTAATAACCAGCCAAACCCAAAAAGCTTCGAATTTCAGTAACGGATCTAGGAGCCTCCCATTGTAGAACTGCTTCTACTTTAGATGGATCCACAGCAATACCATTACCTGAAATTACGTGCCCAAGAAAACTCACCTCAGACAACCAGAATTCACACTTGGACAATTTGGCAAAAAGCTTCCTTTCCTTCAAAACCTGCAAAACAATACGCAAATGCTCTGCATGTTCTTCCCGAGACTTAGAATAGATTAAAATATCATCAATAAACACCACCACAAAACGATCCAAATGCTCGTGGAAAATCCGATTCATGTATTCCATAAACACACCAGGCGCATTAGAAACCCCGAACGGCATCACCGAATATTCATAATGACCGTACCGTGTTCTAAAGGCCGTCTTCTGAATATCCTCTTCTTTCACTCTTATTTGATGATAACCCGATCTCAAATCAATCTTACTAAATACACAAGCACCAACCAACTGATCCATCAGATCATCAATCCTTGGAAGCGGATATTTGTTCTTAATCGTCACTTTATTCAACTGGCGATAATCAATACATAATCGCATACTCCCATCTTTCTTTTTCACTAACAAAACTGGAGCACCCCAAGGAGAAACACTTGGCCTCACGAACCTCTTTTCCAACAACTCATTTAACTGCTTTTTCAACTCCACCAATTCAGATGCTGACATTCTATAAGGTGCCATAGAAACAGGTCTAGTACCAGGAACTAGATCAATAGAAAATTCAACTTCTCTCTCTGGCGGTACATCTGAAATATCCTCAGGAAACACTTCAGGAAAATCACACACAACAGGAAACACTTCAAGAGAAACTTGACTATCCACAGTTAATGATGCAAACAAACCAAACAATTGAGCTTCGTCCGCTAAAAGTTTCTTCAACTCTTTACTAGACAAGAAACTCGAGTCTTCATCTTCCTCAAGAGAAGGAAACCTTACAAGCTTATGATAACAGTCAATGTGCACCCGATTAAATTGCAACCAGTTCATTCCCAACACCACATCTAAACCTTCCAATGGTAAACACACCAAATCCATCACAAAGTCTTTGCCATAAATGGCCAAAGGACAACTTAGACACACCAAAGAAGTAGTTACTGACCCCATCGCTGGAGTATCAATAACCATCTCAAAATCCATCACAGACAACACAAGATTCAAACTCTTCGCGCACTCAGACGAAATAAACGAATGAGTCGCTCCAGTATCAATAATAGCAATTAAAGGCATATTATTAATAAAGCAAGTACCTCTTTTCAGACGATCTGCACTTGAGGTTTGAGTTCCCGCCAATGAAAACACTTTGCCACTAGCCTGAGCTTTCTTCTGATTCGGACACTTCGAGCTAATGTGACCAGGTTCCCCACAATTGTAACATTTCACCACATTCTTCCTTTTACAATCCGCTACAACATGCCCTTCACCGCCACAATTAGAACACTTAATCACATTCCTCCTACATTCATGCTGGCGATGACCCAATTCACCACATTTAAAACACCTAGGAGAATTAGACATACCACCTCCACCTGACCTACGATCAAAAGTACTCCTTTGTTTACCTTTATCAGCCGGTGACACATACGGTCCACCACGGAACTGTTGCTTCCCTTTCCTGTCACTTACACTTTTATAGTGAGCAGAACGGGCCTTACTATCTTCATCATAAATCCTACAGCATTCCACCAAATCAGCAAACCTTCAAATCCTCTGATATCCAATAGCCTGCTTTATCTCAGGACGCAACCCACTTTCATACTTTACACACTTTGAAAATTCAGCTGTCGCTTCCACATAGTGAGGATAAAATTGCACAAGTTCCACAAACTTAGCAGTATACTCAACAACAGATAAATTACCTTGTTTTAGTTCCAAAAACTCAATCTCTTTCTTTCCTCGGACATCCTCCGGAAAATACTTCCTTAGAAACTCTCGGCTAAACACTTCCCAAGTAATCTCTTCTTCCTCCTCCTCAGCTTCCAACACCTGACGAGTACTGATCCACCAGTCGTCAGCCTCTTCATGTAACATATGAGTGCCTAACCTCACCTTATCATCATCGTCACAATCCATTACCCTGAAAATCCTCTCAATCTCTTTCAACCACAACTGTGCACCATCCGGATCATGTTTCCCTTTAAAACCCGACGGCTTATTCTTTCTAAACTCATCATTTCCGGAAGCATTCGGTGCACCCTGTACAGCTCGTGCCATCGCTTCCATCGCATCAGCCAAGGCAGCATCATTACGACCAACCATATTCTGTTCATCCAAATGCAGAAAATATGGTTAAACAACAACTTGCTCAACACAACTCGCCCAATATGCCAGACACAACAGACACAAACGACACAACTGACACGGACTGGCTCTGATACCACTTAATGTGACGTCCCCAATCTAATACCCCCAAAAACACGCAATTAAGGCGGTAAAAGAAAATTCGAAAATTCGTCAGAGTATATTTGAAATACGGCATAGAAAGGGGAATCACATCAAAGTAACCAAACATACACATAACATGCAACACCTGCCCATAATGATATGCAACTGTGGGGTAGCAATCATACAGAGGAAACTTTGTTCCTTACACCCACTTTTCAGAAATTAGAATTAAAGCGGAAAATCTAAAATCTGATTAACATATATACATATACACATATAAACAGTTTGTCATACATCAGGTAGCATATGTACAACCAAAATATATCATCAGATATACAAAATAATAGCACGCGGCCACCCTAACTACCCGGAGTCACATATCAGAGCCGACCGACCAAAGTAATGAAGACGCAACGCTTCACAAAAAGGAATACCTCCAGCAGCTCTAATCTGCAACGCCTCATAGAGCGTTATAAAACAGCAGAAGGGTGAGAAAAACAACCATAATATAATTGAATAAAATTATATATATAAACACAAAAATGTACAAGTAACACATTCTCACCACAACCACATATAACATAATACCGCACAATTCTCAAGCATCAAATACCATTACACACCACACATATACCATATAATCATCAATCACATTCACAAATTCACACACAATTAATTCATGATTTATGCAATGCACATAGACCGACACAACGACTCTATGCACATGCCATGCGGTACCGACTTCCAATGTCTCATGTCTCATCATCAGTTCACTCAGGAACTATTGGAACCATCGCTCGTTACTGAGAATCTCAAGTAACTCCCCGTCGGGCCTACGATGTTCACCCGTCGCTTTAGGTCCTCAGGCAACGCCTCATTTTTTCGAGGCACACGACGTTAAGGATTGCTTTAAGTCTCCAAAGGAGCCCACAATCGTCTATAACCACCGCTTTAGGTCCTCAAACAGCGCCTCATATTTTCGAGGCACACGATGTTATAGCAGATTCCATCAGGAACCAAACCGCCACTCAAGACGTTTCAACAATGCACATCATGATGCTTGGTATACAATGACTCATGACATTCACATTGCATGCACACACACATCCACAATCATGCATATATCATCAAATACCACACTTAGCATTTTCTTGCCTTTCGGCCACAAATCATCATCACAACATTTCATCAAAAACAACTATTCACGATTAATCGGTAAAGTCGGCCAAAAGTCGGCTAAAAATAATATTTTTCTTCACCAAATCATAGAACATATTTTTAGCTTCACATCCATATAAAGAACACTTAAATCGGATAAACAACGAAGAAGATATGAATATTTCAAAATAACGCAAAAACATAAACCGGACGTCTGACACTACGAAACGGTTCGAAAAAACTGTACCGATTGGACTAGGTTCAGACCTCAAAACTATTTTTCCTAGAAAGAACATCTCGTTAGCTTCCCAACGCTTCGAACGGGGATTAAAACCGACTTACGGTTCAAGAGATATGAATTTCCGAAGTTTTTCCAAAACAGAATTTTTTCACCTACAGCACGCGTCCGTACGACTGCGCACAAAACCAGAAATTCTGCTACATTCTGGTACAGCTGCGTAATCGCCCGAAACCCGACCGATTCAATTACTTTCTTATGAATAAATACATGGTAATATCACATAAATACATACCAACATATTAGGATCAAGAAAAACTCGATTCCACGACTTTTATTTTTCACCAAAATCTCACATTCTCAAAACCCAAAAATGTCAAAACTCACAATATCAACCGATTTCAACCAAACGAGTTTCTATAATCTCGGCCTAACCTCATACGACTAATCTACGCAATTTATTTCGAAATTCAACCGTGAAAACATCGGTTTCTACTCGTTTATCTCATTTCGACCTATAATTGAAAAACCAACAAAACTTCCACACAAACATACATAATCATACACAATCATAGTATAATCGAGTTTCGCACCCTTACCCGATTTAATCGTGTTCTAGAAAGTCGGGAGATTGATTTCTTCCTTCACAAGTTTTTCCTCTCTTTTCTTCTTTCTCTTCTCTTTTCTTCTTCTCTACTTTTCTTTTCTCTCTTTTTCTTTCTATTCTTTCTATTTCTATTTTTCTTTTCTTTTCTTACTAACTTAGTGAAATTAAATGTGAAATGTCCAAAATACCCCCACACTCAAATATCTCGCAAACGTTCCCAAAACGCGATAAAATATAATCACGACGAAAAATAAAACATTTTCACATAAAAGTCGAAAATAAAATAAAATAATAATAAAATAATCAAAAGAGTCAATAAAATAAAATTCGCAAAACTGGGGCGTTACAAATGGCATTGTTCTGAGTTTCAATTTGGCTGGTTATGGAATTTTGTAGGTTTGCAGTAGTCCAATATTTAATTTTAGAATTTTCAAAGAGATAACAAGACCGAGTTAACACATACCCACGTAGGGCCTACCAACTTTGCAAATCAATAAGAGATGAACCGATGTAGGATATACAATACTGGTTTCATAATGTCGGCATGATTCATTCTTAAACTTTAATGACCAAATTACTCAAGTGTAATGAAACACAAGCATTTCGAATGTTTCGACTTAAATTTGAAATCTTACAATTCGATCTTTCACGCATTGGATGCTTGAATTTGAATCTTGGAATGATGTCTTGAGTTATTTTGAAAGTGGAAAAGAGGTTGTGACATGTAGTAAATTCTTGGGTATTGTCCATATGTATGAAATCATGCTTGATGAACATCTTTAATATTCATTTCCAAATATGACTTATGAGTGACCTTAACAACTTGTATTATAGTTTTGAATTAATTTGCAACCCGATCTAAGAAAAACATTTCTTGAGCTTGAAACATCTTAGTCTTGGCCATGCCATTTGAAACAACAGGAAATTTGGATCTCCACTTGCAACAAAGCTCCTACCATGCCTTGATGTAATTTTCGAACAAGACCTTGGATTGAATATGTATCTTGATCACTCATCAACCCATGCCATGTGCTTCTTAGGTAGATTATCCATGATGATATACTCAAAAATTGACTGACTAACCCTTGAGGTCCCTTTGGAGAATACACCGAAGCTTTTGAGAAATTTTGAGGAAAATGAACAGTAGAAAACACTAGGAATCTTCGAATCAAAATCCATTGGTCACACCTTGAAGTATTTAACTTTAAGAAAGAATATTATCTCTACTTGAAATTACTGCACCTGCATAAACTGGTTAGTCACAGAAAAAACACGCACACAAAGACCGCATAACCTAAAGATGATATGCAAAGAGAAAAAAAGGATCTTAGGGTAAAAAATTAGGGTGCGACAGATGCCCCTATTTAAGTTTCTCCTATTCGGAGATATGGATATTGAAATCTTCGTCTCGACGAGATAGGAGAGACTTAAATACAAACATGCGCAAATTTTTGGCCCTAAGATACCGCCAAATGCATATGATATGGTATGAAATGATATGAAATGCAAGACAAGGATCCTGTGATGAAACAATGTCTGAGGGGATAACCGATGTTAAAAACACAAAGAAAGGAAGACCCGACGAGAACGACTAACAAAGCAAGACTCCACGGGGAAAGACCTAACTCCACTGGGGGGAAGAGACTACCAACTGACAATCACAGGGTAGCTTAAGCGCATGGCAAGAAACTTGAAAGGAAGGATAACTTACTACCAACAGCTGGTAGCCTAAGCGAAGGTATCCAATTGCAACAAAAGGGCGTATATTACCTACTATCACGCAGGATAGCCTAAGCAGAGGTAATAAACTAGGGAGGAAGGATCACCTACTGCCAACTTGTGGCAGCCTGAGCAAAGGCGTCCGACCAAAAAGGTGTGTCACCTACTATCAAGCATATGATAGCCTAAGCCAGGTGAACATAAGAAGGAAAGATGACCTACTACCACCTCGGTAGCCTAAGCGAGGCATCTGACCAATATACAGACGTATTACCTACTATCCCTACGATAGCCTGAGCAGAGGTAATAGACTAGAAAAGAAGGGTCACCTACTGCCAAGGTTTTATTGAAAATGTGTCCACTGGGGAATCTGCTGAAAAAGAAATGATTGTCTGTCAAATTTGAAGTTAGCCAGGGAATCTACTGCCGAGATCCTGGAAAGAAACGACTGTTTGTCGAAGTCTGCTGGAAATCTACTGCCGAGAATAACCAGGGAAATACCTACTGCCGAGGTCTTCTGGAAATAAGCGACTGTTGGTCGAAGTCTGCTGGAAATCTATTGCTAAGAATAACCAGAGAATTTAAAATGAAATAACCACTGCCGAGGTCTTCTGGAAATCTACTGCCGAGGATAACCAGGAAAATATAAGATTGAAATACCTACTGCTGAAGTCTTCTGGAAATCTACTGCCGAGAATAACCAGGAAATGAAACGACTGGTTGTTGAAATTTAATGTAAACCAGGGAATCTACTGCCGAGATCCTGGAAAGAGACGACTGTTTGTTGAAATTTAATGTAAACCAGGGAATCTACTGCCGAGATCCTGGAAAGAGACGACTGTTTGTCGCAATTTAAAAATAAACCAGGGAATCTACTGCCGAGATCCTGGAAGCTTCACCGGGGATCTTCAAAAGAGATGTAGGCCGACTGGCTTGTAAATTATGTCTTCTCAAATAAAGAGAAAGATCATCTGAATCTTCATCAAACTTCTCGAAGAGATGCCATTTGATAGAAGCAAATTGAATTGTGGGCTCACTGGGGAAAATACCACTGAGAAGTAATATTGCTGTAGTTGAAAATTCGTTGAAGTAATAAAATTCTTGCAAAAAGGATTCTCAAATAAAGAGAAACACCTGGAAGGTCTTCAATAACTTTCTCTGGAGAATAAGCTGATAATCTTCACAACTTCACCGGGGATAGACAAACTGTCCTGGGGAGACCGCCATTTGTCATCCAGATAAAAAACTGTGCTCAAATAAAGAGCTACCACTCGTTGTCTAGATTTAAATCCCTTAATACTGCTGGAGGAATAACTTTTGTCCTCCATAGAGATCTTCGAATAAATTCTTACTGGGGAGACAAAGTGCAAAATAAATGCACGCTCGATCTAGATTCAAAAACCTAGAGATATTCAATATTGTGATTGTCAGGGACCAAAGTTCAATTCAGGAAATAACTGAAAAGAAATGGTCAAGCAAGACTCATCCATTGAGGAATGAACTCAAAGGAGTTTATCCTTTATCCAAAAATGGAAAAGAAAACTAAAGCAACCATCTTCCAAGAGGATCGAACTCAGTGGGGAATTAGGAAGGATGTGATCTTTATGCCTAAGGCTGACAATTCTACTTGGGGGGAGCAAACAAAACCCTGTCACTTGGAGATAAGCGCAACCAAGGTGATAGAACAAACAAACAAACAAACACACAAAATGCAAGAAGCAAAAAATGCCATGCATCTACATGAAAGAATGCCATGATATGCTTATGCTTATGCTGACAACACATCAACAAGAAGCAGACAGGAGATGAAAACAAGCATCTCGATACGGATACTCGGCCAATCTTCGCAAGGTATAAGCATCACTGGGGATGAAAGGAGAGCCATATATGGAAACATGTCCTGCTTCAGAGCTTCAGACTTCTCTGGGGGAAAAAGAGAGCACTCCACTTGGGGATGAACATCGTAACTTCACTTAGGATTGTCAAGATGAGCCTTGTGATTCTGTTGGGGATGAGAAGATTCACTGGGAACAAATCAAACTCATGATCAAAAAGACTCCATGGGGATAAAATAAATATCCGCTGTGAACTGAAATAATCTTGAATGAAAGTTGTAGATGGATAAAATAAATATCCACTTCATCGAGGAAACTTGGATTAATAGTAGTTGAAAATGTCGGAGATAAAACTTCGAGGGGACGAAATAAACATCCTCCTTTACTGGTGAAAATAGAGATAACGATGAAATCCAATGAGGAGTGAAATAAACACTCGCTTTGCTGGGGCAAAGTTGAAGTTGTAAGAAAATCCACTGAGGATTCTTAGGTTGTCGACCAGAGAAATCTTGCGTCAAACGTGCCATAACTTCTTAAAATAGAGATCCACTGGGGAATGGTCGGGACTACCTGAAGTAAAGACTTACTGGGGAATCGTCACAGTATTTGAGTCAAAAGCTCCTTAGGCGTGGATGAAGGATGAAAACTCTACACCGACATTGTATAGTAGTCGCCATTTTGAACAATAGTTATTGTGAATGGAAGAAGGTTTTCAATTCTCGAATGCCCCAGATCCCATGGTTTATGAGAAGGAGTCATCCTAAAAGGATTTTACAGAAAACTTGGTATTCGAGGTGTCCCAATGTATTCCAACTCTTGGAGAGATTCGTCGAATCTCGACGTAACTGGCCCATATTGATTATGTTACATATAACCGAGTCTTCAAACTTGGAGAGATTCGTCAAATCTCGACATAACCGGCTCGGATTGACGGTGTTCTGAGTCTTCAAACTTTGTTCCTCAGACTGTGGAGAGATTTACCAAATCTCGACATAACTGCCCCAGATTGACGGTATTCTGTATAACCGAGTCTTCAGACTTGCCCCTTGAGGTCAGACTATGAAAGAAACAACTAGGCAACAACTTGCCCCTGCTTAGTAGAGTCTTCGGGTAGCATGCCCCTGGATACTATCATCTCCTTGGAACAGTACTAAATTTTAGCTCATCATTTGCCACACGTATGTTAATTTCTATGATGTCAAGCAATGTTAGCAAGTAGAAAATGTTAATTCTGAAATTGCTAATGCAACACCATGTTTGTCTTGAAGTTTTATTCAAAGATTTTGGTGGTCGAATTATCGATTTTATAATGCCAACGCAAATTTTGAGCATAGATCATAGGAGTCAGGAAACGATATCTCAATGAGTATGCCTTTGAAATAAACTTTGCTTCAATAAGGTCTTTTAAGGGTTGTAATATGGCTTGGTTCACGGTTTAAGAAACAAAGGATATAAGGCTCAAAGTGTGTTTGTGCCCACCCAATCTTCGTGATATTTTACTCCATTTTTTGAAATTACCCTGCCCCAGGTTAAGAATGAGGGTTTTTTGATTTGGAAGAAGAAAACTCCTACTTCAAAGGCTCAAAAGGGTTGACGAGGGTTTATCTCCTTATATCTCCGGTGTTTAGGATTTTGAAACAATGCCTTATATCACTAGCAGAGTTTTATTCAAAAGAATACAACTAGAGGTCTTGCGTTTGATTTCATCATCCTCCTTCCAATTCTTTGCCAAGGCAAGAGATTAGGCAGCATTAGCATTATAAAATAGAAAAAGTGTTTTAAAATGAGTGAAACGAATGGATTTCTTCAAGACAAACATTATTCATTACATCAAACATTCAAAATAACAAGTTCTTACACGCAAACATGCTCATAATCAAAGAAATAACAACAAGATGCAAGCAAATGAATAAACAACTTAATGGTCTCGGGAGTGAGCTCTTCTCTTGATTCCATTGGCTTGGAAGGAACTTCTTGAGTATTCACATCTCTCAGTATAAAGGTGTTCCATTTATAACTGGGATTCCTCTCCTGAAGGTCAAGACTTCATTGTCGATCATTTCTTGGACCTTTTCTTGGAAAACTTTACAGTCTTCAATCGAATGCCCCAACACTCCATCATGAAATGCACAACTGGTATCTGGATTGAACCATGGAGGGCGATATTTCATGGCTCAAGTCTTCCTGGGTGCCATCACCGAGTTTCGGCAAAAGTAAGACCACAATTCACTGTAAGTCATTGGGATTTGGTCAAACCAACGAGTCTTTTCTTCTGGACTATTCAGGGGTCTCTGTTGATCCTGACGCTGATTCTGGTGATTCATGTTCTGAATTCGTGGATTGACATTGATTATGAGGAGTCAACCTTCGTCGTTTATACGGACGTCCATGAGGTAGTGATTGCTGGCACTGAACAGGCGTTGCAAACCGACGTTTGTGATAAGGCTCTAGAATTGGAGCTTGTAAAGTCTGAGGAGAGTCCAAAATTGCATTAACTTCAACACTCCTTTCTTCTTGGGAATCACTAACAGACTTTTCTTCATTATCTTGTCTATTCGAGACGTCTTTAATTTTCCCACTTTTGAATGCGTTCTCGATGTTTACTCCGACTTCCACAATTTTAGAGAACTCTAATGGCACAACGCCTATCATTCTGACATAATAAGAGTCTGACAGTGTTTTTAGAAACATCTTGGCCAGTTCTTTCTCTTGAAGTGGTGGCTGAACTTGGGCTGCCAATTCTTTCCACCGTTGTGAATATTCCTTGAAGGACTCGTTGTCTTTCTGACTCATGTTCATCAATTGATCACTGTCTAGAGCTATGTCCACATTGTAATCATATTGCTTCATAAAAGCGTTAGCTAAGTCTTCCCAAGACTGAATACGGTCCCTTCTTAGCTGCATGTACCATACCAAAGATGCCCCAGATAAACTTTCTTGGAAGCAGTGGATCATCATCTTGTCATTGTCGACATAAGTGGTCATCTTTCGACAAAACATTGTCAAATGGTACCTTGGACAACTAACACCCTTGTATACTTCGAAGGTAGGCATTTTGAACTTCGGTGGAAAAACCACGCCCGGAACTAGACACAAGTCAGAAGCTTTAAAACCAGATGCATTAGGTTTCTTCAACATTTTCAATTGTTCTTGGAGGTCACGAAATCCTTTCTCAATTTCCGCAACTCTAAGATCGTTCACAGTTGTCACATGACGGACGTTCTGAGGATTAGGCATATACCTTAGAAAATGGGAATCTCTTTCATTAACTTGACCAACCAGATTATTTTGCACATGCTGAGATCGAGTAGGGACATCCACTTGTGGAGCATTGTCGTCAAACATCGGATTAATCGTTACTCTGAAGCCTAACATGGGATCCACACTTTGTGTTCTATCCATTATCCCCAGTAACTACTTCAAGTTCGGTACGAATGCCAGAAGATCAGCTGAGCGACACAAAGATAGAAGACTGAATAAGCTGAGGTGGGGAAAAGACGTATGCAAAAAGGATGCAATACTAAAGATGCAATGCGAATGCAACAAGTTTCATGGAACTCAGCTATTTATAATTACCAAGGAATATCAAAAGACTTGTTTTTTCTATATTAAAAACGGTTACAACTATACTAAAAGATTGATTTATTACAAAAATTGATTAAAATGCGTCTGTATGCCTTACAAAAGTCATAACGTAACGCTAAATAAAAGCTAATAATGATGGATCTAAGGAGACTCTTCCAACGGTCTTCCTTGAATTCTTTGACCTTCTTCCAATTGGGCTTCTTCTAGAAGTGTTGACCGAAGATTAGAATGGAATAAGACGTCTTTGGGCTTTTCTTTGCAAGAAATAGCTTTTTTCCAGTATATCCTCATTTTGTAGTTGTCTTAGCTTGAATATGAACTAAGGATAGGAAATGGATGCCTATCTTAAATTAGTGACTCCATCAGCTGAGGAAATTCTTCAGGAATTGTCACCAACAGTGATGGACTGAAGTAGAGTAGATAGCATTTCCTTATCAATAAGGGCTTCCCCATATCTGGTCTTGAACCCTTCTTTATCCGTCAATAAGGTCTCCAATCCCCTTAGATCGTCTAGGTTATGACTCTTGTAAGTGTACTTCAACGTTTTTTTTAGAGTCCATGATATCCCTATGATATTTACAAACAAGACTAAGTTCCATGAATCTTTATGATATGATGCTAATGAATGCGGGGACGCAAACACACAAAGCATAGAGCACAAAGCACACACAAGCAATCAAACAGACAAAAAGTCCTAGGTTTAAAAGGTTACATCATGGAGCCAAGGTCTACCCTTCCCAATAAGTGTGCACTATAGTTTCAAATGTACCTGCCGAACGGGTTCTACGAAGTTCCCAGAGTCTACAATCCATCTTTCGGATATTATCGATTTTCCAGATCACTTGGTAGTCAATAATATTCTCAAGAGAATCTCGTCTGAGTGTAGTATCGCGTAGCAACCATCGCAGAAATAGACTCCCGCATAGTCCTCGCACTACGCCCTAATAGGGAAAGTTGGGTTAAAGGTAACTACGGTCCCCAGTTCCGAGGGCCTTTAGATCGAAACCATATCGTCTTCACAAATGAACTCGTTGGACAAATATTTTATTCGAGAGGGCCTAGACTGAGTGGTGAAGTCTTAATTCAACTTCTTCAGGAATCGACTCCCTCAAAGTATCCTTGAAGTCTCACCGTTTTCCTATCTTAATTTCATTCTAGTCTGGGTGTATGACTTTGTCTCACCACACAAGAACCCCTGCACACAGCAAAACCAAATAAGTATATAACAGATAAAAATAAAGATTCAAGTTAGGGGGAACCCTCTTATGAGAGTCCCCAGTGAAGTCACCATTTCTGTCGCGGTGAAAATTGGATACCATAGTTATTTGTTAACTAGGATCGCATTTTTAATGTCACCACCGGTCTTTGATTTTATCCAAGGGAAGGGAGAAAAACCGAATTCCCACAATGCAATGCAAATGCACTAAGATTCTAAGTTCGGGGGTTGGTTATACCTAGGGAAGGTGTTAGCATCCTAGATATTTGTAGTACTCTACAGGAACCTCTTGATTATTATGTTATTTGTTTTTCGTTTTGCTAAGGTTTTAAGGGTAAGTGATTTATTATTTTATTCCTAAGTGTGCTAGACAAGATATCGCATCTTGTGCCTACATATCCTGTCAGGAGGGAATCAGAGCACTTGTAGTTCCTTATTAAGGATACTAAATGTTTTAAAGTTTTAGGAAAAGAAGATGAGTCATCATCTTAAGAAAACCACCACGATTTTGAAAATGTTTGTATTTTGTGGGGTATGGGATTGTATGTCCCTTTCTTTGAGATGATTAACATCTAATTCTCTTGTGTGGAGAATTTGGTGGGCTAAAGTTTGATTTTAAAAATCAAAATTGTGGGGGACTAACCTAGGAAATCTATCCTAAGTTATCTAATAGTCTTAACTTAAGGGTGTCGAGTATGAATGCAAATGATGTGCACCATGCACAATAACATGGTTATCATGCATGGGATTTTCCCTTGGATATTTATGCGATTTAATTATATTATTTAGGCGAAGGTGCTAGCAAAGTGATGCTAGACTTGTGTCCAGTGATCGATAGGTCGAATGCGATGCCCGAAGGCGATCGACTTATATGGGTGGAAAATTGGCTCGACGTTGGATCGAGAGTTTTATAATTTTGAAAAGGTTTGAATACAGAACAAGCATACATCAAGTAATCATAAAGCATAATAAGGCATAATAAGGCATCAATCACAAACACGATATTACGGAACACACAAACGAACACTCAAACGCGTGACGAAGGATCCTAATAGGGAGCAGTTAAGAAAAGGGTTGATTTTATTATAAAAGGTTTATTTAGAATTATATGTTAAAGATTATTTTATTTTAAAAAGGTTTATTTTTATTTTAAGATTAAGGTTAATTTGAAAAAGTTAAGGACTTCTTTATTATAAAAGATTTTAATTATCTTAAAATTTTTTTTTTATTTAAATCAAAGTTACAAAAAAAAGATAGAGTTCTTATAAAAGAGTTTTAATATTATTATTTGATAACTGAGAGTTTTTATTAAAAGGTAAAAAAAGTTTTAACAAAATACTTTAATTTGCTTAGTTTTTTATTATTGTTAAGAGATATTGTACTAATTGTTATTATTAATAAAAAAGGTTAGAGGTGTTTTTTATATTAAGTAAAAAGGATTAATTGTAGTAAATGGAAAAAAAAATTCATTATTAAAAAGTTTTTACTAATTTTGAAAAAAAAGTTTTTTTAAATTAGTAATATAAAAGGGACAGTTTAAGATTAAATTATAAAACTTAATTTTGATTATAAAAAAGGTTTTTCATTTTAATTATAAAAGGGTTTTTAATTGTAATTATAAAAAAAGTTTAATTGTGACTAAAAAAAGGAAAAAAAACGAAAGGAAAAAAAAACCAGGAACCGAGAACATCATCGTCACTCTCTCTCTCGCTCTCAAAAATCTCTCTCGCTCTCTCACTCCTCTCAAAAGGAAAAAAAGAAAATTAGGGTTCATGAGAACCTAATCGCCGTCGTCACTCCTCTCGATCTGCAAAAAGGAAAAGCAATCAGACAAACCCCACCCCACACAACCCTAATACCCCGATTTCACTATGATTATCCACGGTTTTACAATTTACAAGCGAAAATGAAAAAAAGGGAAACGGACGGTGAAGGTTGACGAAGGAGGCGCGATCGAGACTCACGATCCTCTATTACAGATAAGTATTCTCTTCTTTGCTTGCGTGATTCAGTGTATTGTCTGCGTCCGCCGTGTGTGTGTGTTTATGGGTTCTCCGGTGTATCCTCTTCTTCTTCTTGGATCGAGTATTCTGGCGAAGTTGATTGATGTCTGATGAATTTGGTTTGGTATGTTGATGAATGGGTTTGATGTTTAGGCGATGAATTGGTTGATGAGTTTGGATTATGCTCTGCCCCCCCCCCCTTGTGACTGATGCTGCGTGTTCTATTTATAGGCCTAGAATGATTGAAAAATGAATTATTGAACTTGAATGCTCTTCATTGTGTATTGAAACTTGTTTTGTCAAAGTAGGAAGGTTTTTGAAATTTGTCTGATGTGTTTATTTAGTTTTAGAAAGCAATTGATACGTCTACAACCCATTGGTTTTATTTTGGACGAAAATTGTGTTGTCTGATATACTCCTTTTTCTGGTTTTGGAAACTCTTAATGATGTCTGATAAATTGCTTTGATGATATGGATGTTATCTGAAGGTTTGCTTTGGAAAGTAATTGAAACGTGTTTTTTTCAAATTTCCTGTCAAGCTTAGGACGTGGGTTAGTACAACCACGTGAACTTTGTTAGAGTCATGATGAAGTAAAATTCTAAATCCTTCCTGTTGATGAATCACAACCTTAATTTCCACGAGACATTTAACATATGCTGATGATTGCAGGTGTATAACAGTATATCGGCTTTGCAAATAATTGATATGCTGGAAGTCATGGCTGAATCTGATTATTCGTCATCCTGGGTTCAAGATAATGAAGTTGTTCAGTTCAATGTTAAAGGCGGTGCATTGCATCATGGGAGATCCTTTTGATGTGAACCTGAGGTTGATGGTTTAGATCTTCCTCTCCATGTTAAGGTTGTTGTGTTTGCTACTGACTAGGTCAAGGACCTTCTTGTTCTCCATTTTCAATTAACCGTGTCTTACGATTTTAATAACTGTTTTTGATCTTCAGTGCCTGTGATAATGCAGGTTATTTCTGGTTTTTCACATTTGACGGTGAACTCGTGTGGTCTTCACTGTCAACGATCAATTGCAGCAGGATCTCGAAGCTTACTAAGGTAAGTTTGTAACTCTTGTTAATAGAAATAGGGAAAAGCATTAGTGGCTGCTGAAACTAGTTACGAATGGCATGTTATAAATGGCTTGAACTGACTGTTAGTATGGCCACTACTTATGGAATCCCAAAACTGGTTATGAGATGAACCCTCGTGGACTGCAGGCCTGTTTGAATTATCAGTATTGATAACTCAATTGTGTAAACCCACTGTTTAGGCTAACTGGGTTGAGGAAATTAAAGATTGAAATATTAATTGGTTTGAATGTTCGGTGGTTAATTCAATTGGGGTTAATGCTTGTCCGTGCGCTTTTCTTGTTGTTTTTGCAGGATTCGACGCCGCCCTCGAATTAGTTTCAAAACATTGGAGAAGATGGAAAGGAAAAAACGTGAAGAATGTGCAAGCCTTTATTGTTTGTATCATAGCAGTATTTGTTTTTTCTTTTAGGAGCTTGAACTTGTAAGTATTTCACTGTCTCAGGTTTCAACAAGTGTAACACAACGATGCACTTCATCATTAAAGAATTCGGTAGATAGTTCTGTGCAATTGTAAACCTTCTTACTTTGAAGATATTTAAAACGTGCACAATCACACTTGGCCAGCAGGTAAAGTACCGTTTGTGGATTCATGCCGACAGTAGCAGCATATGACTCGAGCCTCCCAATGGCAGTGCCAAGAATTTGTCCAAATTGTTGTAATGAGCGTAAGCTTTGAATATGTAGATTTTGGAACTTTCAACATGGATTGTAGATTGTGTGAATATCATGGTTCATGCTTTAATAAAAGCTTAAGTTTATGATAAGAACTCCCTAATGATATGCTTTGAATTTGTTTTGTAATGATTAATTATGGGTGTCTGTGTACTAACTCATATTGCGTGTGCAGAATTGATGGACCAAGTGATGCCTCTGGTGCTTAAAGAAGTGTCGTCATCTATTACAACAAGAAGGAATGCCACATTTTGTGTTGAGGAGTTGTGTGAATGGTGGCGATTCGTCTTTGGAATGCTTTGGCAATATATCACGTGAGCTTTACCCTCTGTTTAGTGAGTCTGAACCTGATTATGCAGTGAAGGATAATGCAGTTGGTGTCGTGGCAAAGATGGTTACAGTTCACCCCGAGTCTATTCTTTGAAATCCAGTACCTCTTGTTTCTTGAAAGCTCTTCCATTAAAAGAAAACCACTAGGAGTCCATGGTTGTCTATGTTCTTGTATTCTTATTCAATCCACTGATCGTCTCCCTTATCCCTGAATTAATTAACATTTTTGCTCAAGTGGTGACATCACCTATTGTAATAACCTTTTTAAAATAAGGCTGATGAATGGCATTGTTCTGAGTTTCAATTTGGCTGGTTATGGATTTTTTTAGGTTTGCAGTATTCCAATATTTAATTTTGGAATTTTCAAAGAGATAACAAGACCGAGTTAACACATACCCACGTAGGGCCTACCAACTTTGCAAATCAATAAGAGATGAACCGATGTAGGATATACAATACTGGTTTCATAATGTCGGCATGATTCATTCTTAAACTTTAATGACCAAATTACTCAAGTGTAATGAAACACAAGCATTTCGAATGTTTCGACTTAAATTTGAAATCTTACAATTCGATCTTTCACGCATTGGATGCTTGAATTTGAATCTTGGAATGATGTCTTGAGTTATTTTGAAAGTGGAAAAGAGGTTGTGACATGTAGTAAATTCTTGGGTATTGTCCATATGTATGAAATCATGCTTGATGAACATCTTTAATATTCATTTCCAAATATGACTTATGAGTGACCTTAACAACTTGTATTATAGTTTTGAATTAATTTGCAACCAGATCTAAGAAAAACATTTCTTGAGCTTAAAACATCTTAGTCTTGGCCATGCCATTTGAAACAACAGGAAATTTGGATCTCCACTTGCAACAAAGCTCCTACCATGCCTTGATGTAATTTTCGAACAAGACATTGGATTGAATATGTATCTTGATCACTCATCAACCCATGCCATGTGCTTCTTAGGTAGATTATCCATGATGATAAACTCAAAAATTGACTGACTAACCCTTGAGGTCCCTTTGGAGAATACACTGAAGCTTTTGAGAAATTTTGAGGAAAATGAACAGTAGAAAACACTAGGAATCTTTGAATCAAAATCCATTGGTCACACCTTGAAGTATTTAACTTTAAGAAAGAATACTATCTCTACTTGAAATTACTGCACCTGCACAAACTGGTTAGTCACAGAAAAAACACGCACACAAAGACCGCATAACCTAAAGATGCTATGCAAAGAGAAAAAAGGGATCTTAGGGTCAAAAATTAGGATGCGACACAAGGCCGTCCTTTGAAATTCTGGCCTATGCAGACAACAGATGTCCTAACACATGTCAAGACATTGTGCTACATAATCTTTTAAACTTGGAGGCACAACAGCAGACTGATACCTTGAATATCAGAACTGCACCCTCACAGATGTCACGACATCTGATACAACATGTCAGTCAAGAACATTAACAAGACTGTAACTTGCAGAATGTTAAATAAGACAATAATTGTTAACCCAGTTTGGTGCAATTCACCTACATCTTGGGGATACCAATCCAGGATGAAGACTTCACTATCTGTAGAACTGTTACAAAGCTAAACTCCCCTGTTTACAACTTTATACCTAACATCTACCCAATGAACATCTTTATCAAGGCTAAACTCAACCGTTTACAACCTTGATATGAGATACCCCACTCACATCCTAATCACAACCTGTGATATCTCTGTCTTCTGCCAATTCAGAACTGTCGTGGTTTCTTGACCTTCAAGTTATCTTGGACTTGCTTCAAAGCTTTGTCCAAGAACAATACAATAACCATTACCTACAAGTTTCTGGTTGTGTCCATGTACCTATGCCTTCCACCCTATATCCCATAATACAGAGTGGAGACTTACAACTCTTAAGAGAGCCAATGACTCTCAAACCCTAAACCCTTATTCAACATAAAGGAACTAGGTTACAAAGTTACAAGTGATACAAACGTACAGTTCCTATAAACCCTAGGTCTAAGTCTCCTTATATAGTCTTCTGTTGTCTTGGGCCTTTAATCTTTTCTCCTGTGATTCCTTGATCCGCTCCTTAATTCTTGCAGTGGATTAAAACCTGCTAACTTACCAAGTCAGTCAGGATGTCGAGACATTTCCTTCGACATCTTTTTCTTCTGCAGATTCTTCAAGTTTATCATCAGAATGTTTTAGCAAAATTTAGTCAAACAACAGGTGCTTTCAATCTCCCCCTTTTGACAAATTTTGGCTAAAACAAACATTTTCTTCTGCATTCTGCACACAACAAGGCTCCTTCATCAAGACTCCTTTGTCGTGAGAATTGATTGGAGCTAAGGTCTGAGAGAATCTTCCCCTCAACATATTCAGAAAGAGAGTCTGAAAGGGTTGAGAAAACATAAGACTCCTCCAGGAAAGAAACAACAGTTGTAGGCTTCGTACACTGAGAGCATAGATTGCGTAACTCAGGTCACAAGACACAACCTGCTTCATAACTCAGATCACAAGACACAAGAAAAGAAATTGTTAAGATGTCAGAACATCTTAACCAACATTCTTGAAAAACAACTGCAGGAATGTACCCAAACCCAGACAACATCAAAAAACCATTCTCCCCCTTTTTAGCCAAAACTTGGCAAAAGTGACCAAGACAACTCCAAACCCAGACGCAACATACCCAGATTTTGAAGAACCCCATCTGTCACCAACCCTGAGAGAGTATTGAGACGAAGAAGAACAAAGTAATCCTATTTATAGCCAAGTTATTTTCGTAGGAAGTAATGAACCTTAAAAAACACCAGTCAATTCAAAGGTCATTTATCGAAGGTAATAACTCCACTAATAGCGCTTTGACCAAGACTACTTTGACAGTTTCTTCTTTTGAGACCACCGACCAAAGAACCCAATACATGCAGACATGTTTTAAAACAATGTCCTGACATCATGTTAGACATTGTCTATTTTTCCCAGATTCTTCTTCTGATTAGACATTACAGAGAAATCTTCACAAAATTATGATCCCAATCTGCAGAGAAAATAAATTCCCCAGACTTAAACAATGATTCTTAAGCATCCAATAAGAACCATTCAATATGCACTGCCAAGTTTCCCACAACTTGCAACAGTACTCCAATGTCAATACATCCTCCGTGACATCTCAGTTTGCTTGACACGCAAATGCAAACTGGAACTTCCACTGCATCCTCGCAGCAATTCATCTTAGACCAATGGGCCTCTCCCCCTGACTAAGGTAACTGGTGCTCCTCCACTGAACACCCAAGCTAATGATTGGAAAACATAAGACGCATCTTCATGTCTTCAAGAGCACACCCTCTGTTCAACACACCTACTGAACGCAACCATTAACTATCTTATTGTTCCCTCTGACAAGAAACAATAATCACTCACACATGATCATTGCCACGCATCCCGTGAGGACGTGTATACAAACCATAACAAACTCTTGGCTTGAGATCAAAATCCCATTGATCCCCCTCATTCCACAACCATCTTATACACCACACGAACTCCTCTTGAATTCTCATGTATAGACATCCAGTTGCTTGAGGCACAAACCAATTGAATCAGAATGCTTTCCATTCCTCAAAGAGACGCGTAGGGTCCCTTAGTTTGTTATAACGATGTCAGCTATCGTATGCATGCTCCAGAACTTCACAGTTGCTAAATTGATCCAGTACTAGCATGACTTGCTCCCAGAGGCACCATCCCCTTATGCAAGATTTTCCACTGACCTCACCAGGCCAGCATTAGAGATAAACACCTCGCAATCCAAGACAGTCATTCCTTATCATTCTCCTGTATGATAACCTGGAATACTTCTGATTTATGGTGAATCTCCACTTCTGAACGCATTCAGGAAACAGACTTCCATGTATTCAACTCGTGATCCACTTCAGTCTTCACAAAACACTTACATCCACCTTCCAAGGCAACCCTTCTACTTCATCATTCTCCCGGATGATAATGTAGATACTTCTTGGACACGATGCAAGTAACCAGTTCCTCACAGAACCTAATAATCCTTCACCAAGGATATCCAACCCAAAGATGTTCTAACATCAGTTAGGACATCTCCCACACATCACAGACACCACACACCATGGTTCTTGATATGCTCCACTACTGGAATTACTATCAGCATAGTAATCCACACTGAAGATCTTCACACAACACTGAGCCACCAGCTTGAACAAAGAAGACTTCAGAAACCCAGAGAGAAATAAACTCTCATCCACCAAAGAAGGTATGCTTTCATTCTCAAACCAGATCTTCTGCCACAAGCTCCCAGAGAACCAGAACCTTCATACAAATTAAACTAACTACTCTTGTACACAAGAGCAATCAGTTTCAAGCGTCCTGCTTGAACGCACATTGTGAAACCAACTAAATGCCACCTTTTGATTAACCTCACTCATCTTCAGAACTCTCACAAGATACCCTGATCTATTAATGAAATCAAATCTTCAAGTCACACGAACTATTTGCCCTATAGCAAGACATCTTGGAT
This sequence comes from Lathyrus tuberosus, assembly GCA_022829125.1. NCBI lineage: Eukaryota > Viridiplantae > Streptophyta > Magnoliopsida > Fabales > Fabaceae > Lathyrus > Lathyrus tuberosus. Next base: position 1,434,029 of record JALAZF010000441.1, read on the forward strand.
CCACCAAGCCTCTTAGTCATGTAACATCTTCTTATCCACAGTTCCCGCAAACTGCATGAGATGGACCTTTTTGAAGAATCCATAACTCTCATTCTCCTGTAGATCACCTTATCTTAAGCTGATGTGCCACATCACCAGCTGAGACTTCTGATGTTAAGCTAGATGTCAGAACATTATGACATCCAACAGTTGAATTCAGCTCTTCCTTCTGCCACTTAGAAGAACCTCCTCCCTTTGCAGAAACAGATTTTCATGCTCTCATAGACTTGATTCAACAACCAAGTTTGAGTAGACAACCTCCATCCTGCTTTGAAACTCCAAAGACTTCAAACCTGCCACATCTAAATCTTCAGAAAATAAGTAGTCCAAGACTACCCCATAGCCATACCAAAGAATGCCACTTCCCTTAGTAGAGCCGTCAGTAGAAAGCCAGAGATAACTGCCACTTATCCTCGACCTTCACAACCAGAGCAAACACCATGCTCCAAAGCACCTAGATCAGAAATAAACTGATCCAAGCTGTAACCATCAAGATTATGATGTCTTCATCTTCATCTTCAACAGCATCTAAGTCCAGACTAGTTTCTTACCAGGAAACTCTCCAGAGAACACATGCTTCTGTCACACCCGACTGAAGCCACTTCTTAGGTCACCACCTAAGGCAAAAACAGATGCTAAAGCGTATGCAGTACCCCTCCCATGATTCTGCATAAACCCTGATGATGAGATGTTCCAACATCTTGTTGAACATCAACAATCTTGACTTTCAAGGATAATCAATTAAATATTTGTGGATTCCACAAATAATAATTGATCTTAAATCCTTGTCCAATAACCCTTCTTCACTGCTGTAGCTGAGCTCCACCAGATCATGTCATGAATACTTATAAAGTATTCAATCTTTTTGCAAGTATCTTCTTCAATGACAATGTTGAGATACCAAGGCTGACACCCTTGACTCAAATAACTAAAAAATTCTCTGAATAAATCTTATTTACCTCAAAAAATCTTCAATCAGATTGGATCCACTCTTAGGGTCAAGAAAGATAAATCCTTCCTTGCTGTTTTGGATGGTGAAAATAAATCACCTCCATGTTCTTCAGATTGTGTTTCAAATAAACACCTTCCAGTCAGAAGAGTAAGTAGAAGACTCTAGATACACGACATAGATGTCTTTATGAGTGGACTTGAGAGAATTCTCAAGTATCTTTGACAACCTAGCCGACCAAACATTTATCAACCTCCTAGAGCAAGAACCTGATAAACTTTAACTCAACTCCTCTCTTCTTCAACTGACTCCAAACTGCACTAGGAAACTAAGCTTCCAAGTACCAAGTCATCATACCAGATATCTAACCACAACTTCCTTCACTCCATCGCTCCCGACTTTGGAATAAAAGAATGCATATATCTTCAAATATAGAGGTCGGCGATTGAGACCTTGCACAAACTGTCTTCAGTAACAACTCCAGAATCCCATAATTCTAGAGCTCTTCCATCAGAAACACATGCAGCGGAACCACCAAGGAACATATCCTGCTTGCCCTAATAAGATTGCACAACATCTTATAAGACATGCCAACAAGAGAACTAGTCACTTCTCCTGTAGTTGTTGTAGAATCTACTCAACAACATGAACAACCTCTAGGTTGCTCCCATCGATCCAGAACATCCATCTCATCCATTAATACCCTTGAGTATGTCTGAGTTGATTGATCTGATATCCAAAACTCCTCCTCATTTAAACGCCAGAAAGTATCTCCCAAAGATCTCATCCAGAACCAGACAGGATGCCTGCTCTGATACCAATTGAAATTCTGGCCTATGCAGACAGCAGATGTCCTAACACATGTCAAGACATTGTGCTACATAATCTTTTAAACTTAGAGGCACAACAGCAGACTGATACCTTGAATATCAGAACTGCACCCTCATAGATGTCACGACATCTGATACAACATGTCAGTCAAGAACATTAACAAAACTGTAACTTGCAGAATGTTAAATAAGACAATAATTGTTAACCCAGTTCGGTGCAATTCACCTACATCTGGGGGATACCAATCTAGGATAAAGACTTCACTATCTGTAGAACTGTTACAAAGCTAAACTCCCCCGTTTACAACTGTTAGTTCTGTTATTGGCTGCAATTTTGGTAAAACGATGTGGTGGTTCAAGATGTCATGTCTGATGTCTTAACATGTGCTTCTAACATTCTGCATATGGTGTGTTATTTGGTTTTGCAGTTTCTGTGCATGATGTCAAGACTGATGTCTTAACATCTGTTGATAGAACATCAGTTATGTGGTTTCGGGCTGCGTGTTAATTGTTGTGTTTTGAGAGATTCTGTTTGAGAGATTGCAGGCGAAATTCGTGTAGAAGATTTATTCAGATGCAATAATTTGTTTCTCTATTTAGGGTAAAAAGATTTGAAGATAAAATCAGTTTTAATTGTGCATCAAATCTGAGTTTTTCACAGAGCCCAAGCCCAAGAAATCTGTTTCTATTTAAAGGAGTCTCAACCCTACTTGAAGAGTACGAAGACAAGAGATTGTGAACTGAGTGTCAAGTGTTAGGGTTTGTGTTTTTGTCTGTTATTTGTGAGCCATTCACTCGTCTCTTTGATGTTTGAATAGGACTGTTTTATTGAGTTGTAATATGTCCACTCTAAGCTTTTAAGCACGAGTGTTTGTTCTTGATTAAAGCTTTTAAGCAAGATCAAGTATTGTCTTTGAAGTGTGTCTTCTACTTTCATTAGTGTTTGTTGTTATCACTGGTGTGATTGAGGGGGAGTGAGAGGTGTCTCATATCTAAGAGTGTCTTAGGTAGAAGTGTCATTGGGTAGTGATTAAGTGAGTAGATTATCAACTTGTGTGTTGATGGTAGAGTCTATGAATTAATACTACTAATAGTGAATTTCCTCCCTGGCTTGGTAGTCCCCAGACGTAGGTTGTTAGACCGAACTGGGTGAACAATTCTCTGTGTTTATTTATTGGCATTTAAAGTACTATTATTATTATTGCCTTGTTCATACAACAGATATTGATGTTATGACATCTCACTTGACATCACATATCTGATACCAGAATTTTAACTGGTATCAGAGCAGGTCATCCTGCTCTGTATCTGGGTGAGATCTAGGGCTGTTAATTTTTGGTGCAATGGACAAGGAGAGTAGTGGATTTGTGAATAGACCCCCTGTTCTAGATGGATCAAATTATGACTATTGGAAACCTCACATGGTTTCCTTTTTGAAGTCTTTAGACAGTAGGGCTTGGAAGGCTGTTTTGACAGAATGGAAACATCCTGTTATTGTGGGAAAAGATGGTGTGTCAAAGCTGAAACCTGAAGAGGAGTGGACCAAGGAAGAAGATGAACTTGATCTTGGGAATTCTAAGGCCTTGAATGCCTTATTTAATGGTATAGACAAGAACATTTTCAGGCTAGTCAACTCATGTGAAGTGGCTAAGGAGGCTTGGGATATCCTAAAAACAACTCATGAAGGAACCTCCAAGGTCAAGATGTCAAGACTTCAGCTGCTAACAACAAAGTTTGAAAGCTTGAAGATGAAAGATGAAGAGACCATTCATGACTTTCACATGAATATACTTGAACTGTCAAATGCTTCTAGTGCCCTAGGAGAGAGGATGTCTGATGAGAAGCTGGTGACAAAAATTCTCAGATTTCTTCCCAAGAGATTTGATATGAAGGTGACTACTATAGAGGAAGCTCAAGACATCAGCCAGATGAGGCTAGATGAATTGATTGGTTCACTTCAGACATTTGAATTAGGGTTGAATGACAGATCTGAAAAGAAGGTTAGAAGTATAGCCTTGGTGTCTAGTACAGAAGATGATGAGAAAGAGTATGGTCCTGAAACTCAGGAAGAGCTATCCAATGCCATTGTTCTGCTGGGAAGACAGTTTAATAAGGTTTTGAAAAGAATGGGCAGAAGCTATAAACCTAATGTCAAGAACATCACATCTGAAATCAACATGTCAGGTGATCAGATGAGGAAAACAAGAACTGAGGAGAAGTCTAATTATGACAAAGGAATCCAATGCCATGGCTATGAGGGTTATGGTCACATCCGAGCTGAATGCCCTACATATCTTAAGAAGTAGAAAAAGGGCTTATTTGTGTCTTGGTCTGATACTGAAAGTGAGGAAGATGAAGAGACTGCCCAACATGTTAGGGTATTGACTGGAAGGTATATATCTGACGATGATTCTAGGGATGAAGAGAGCACATATGATGAGCTTACTGATTCTTATAGAGAGCTATGCATTAAAAGTGAAGAAGCTTATCAAGAAGGGGAAAGGCAAAAGAAGATTATTGCCCAACTCCAGGCTGAAAAGACAGAGAATCTGGAAACCATTGCCAAGCTGAAAGATGAAGTTTCTGTGCTGAACTCTAAACTTGAATTTATGTCCAAGTCTATCAGAATGCTGAATAGTGGAACTGATGTTCTAGACAAGATTCTTGATGTTGGAAGAACTGCAGGAGACAAAAGTGGATTGAGGTTCAACAGTGGATCTGCTTTAAATGAGGTTATTCCTGTTCCAAGCCAGTGATGTTGAAACAGATGTTGAAGCATCCTGACAGGACTCCCTCTAGGAAGAAATTCAGGCGCTGGAGATGCCATCATTGTGGGAGCTTTGGACACATAAAGACCTTATGTTATAAGTTACATGGGTATCTTAAGAGTGCTGCTAATTGTGCTCCCAGACAGGGCATTCATAAAGGTAATCAAGTCATCAAGCAAAAGAAGCAATGGATCTCCAAAACTAATGTTGTCAGCTTGATAGCTCATACTTCTCTTAGAGTCTCCACTAAGGAAGACTGGTACTTTGACAGTGGCTGTTCAAGATACATAACAGGAGTGAAGAACTTGCTGGTGGATGTTAAACTTCATTCTTCTGGCCATGTGACTTTTGGTGATGGTGTCAAAGGAGAAATCAAGGGTGTGGGAAAGCTGAATTGTGAAGGTGCTCCTAGACTTGATGATGTTTTGCTAGTCAAGGGGTTGACAGCAAATTTGATCAGTATTAGTCAACTATGTGATCAAGGAATCATAGTTAATTTTACTAAAACTGAGTGCATTGTAACAAATGAGAAAGGTGAAGTTATCATGAAGGGTGCTAGGTCTAAGGACAACTGTTACCTATGGGTGTCACCAGAATCAAGTTCCTCCATATGTGTTCTTACAAAAGAAGATGAAGTCAGAGTATGGCATCAAAAGTTGGGACATCTACATCTGAAGGGAATGAAGAGAATCATATCTATAGAAGCAGTAAGAGGAATCCCAGAGCTCAAAATTGAAGAAGGAAGAGTTTGTGGAGACTGTCAGATAGGGAAGCAGACCAAGATGTCACATCAAAAGCTTCAACATCCCACTACCTCTAAAGTATTGGAACTTCTTCATATGGACTTAATGGGGCCTATGCAGGTGGAAAGTCTAGGTGGGAAGAAATATGCTTATGTAGTTGTGGATGATTATTCCAGGTACACTTGGGTGAATTTTATCAAAGACAAAACGGAAGTGTTTGATGTGTTTAAAGATCTTTGTCAAAGACTCCAAAGAGAAAAGGAGAGCAATGTCATCAGAATAAGAAGTGATCATGGGAGAGAGTTTGAAAATAGCAAGTTTGCTGAATATTGTTCTACCGAAGGCATCAGCCATGAGTTTTCTTCACCTATTACCCCTCAGCAAAATGGAGTTGTTGAAAGGAAGAACAGAACCATTCAAGAATCTGCTAGAGCAATGATTCATGCCAAAAACCTTCCTTACCATTTCTGGGCCGAAGCTATGAATACTGCCTGCTACATTCACAACAGAGTTACCTTGAGAAGGGGTACTTCAGCTACCTTGTATGAGCTATGGAAGGGGAGAAACCCAAGTGTGAAGTACTTTCATGTCTTTGGAACTAAATGTTATATTCTGTCAGATCGTGAACAAAGGAGGAAAATGGATCCCAAAAGTGATGAGGGAATCTTTTTGGGATACTCTACAAATAGCAGAGCTTATAGGGTATTCAACTTCAGAACTAGAGTCATGATGGAATCTATAAATGTGGTTGTTGATGACTATGGAATGAAGGAAGGTGCTGATGTCCTGGGTGATGTTGGAATATTTATTGATGATGTATCAACAGAAGCTGAAGACAAAAGTGTAAATCCCAGTCCTACTGCTGCTGAGCCTGAACCAGAGCAGCCTAACAAGGGACCATCCATCAGAGTGGAAAAGGACCACCCAAAAGAACTTATCATAGGTGATCCAAACTCTGGAGTTACCACTAGGTCAAGAGAAGTTGTGTCAAATTCTTGCTTTGTATCCAAAATTGAGCCCAAAAATGTTAAAGAAACCTTGAAAGATGAATTTTGGATTAATGCCATGCAAGAAGAGCTGGGACAATTCAAAAGGAATGAAGTGTGGGATCTTGTACCAAGGCCTAATGGAATAAATGTGATTGGCACCAAGTGGGTTTACAAGAATAAATCTGATGAACAAGGAGTGGTCACCAGAAATAAGGCTAGACTGGTTGCCCAAGGTTACACTCAAGTAGAAGGGATTGATTTTGATGAGACTTTTGCTCCTGTGGCCAGATTGGAATCTATAAGGTTACTCTTAGGTGTGGCTTGTAATCTCAAATTCAAGTTATTCCAGATGGATGTAAAGAGTGCTTTCTTGAATGGGTACTTAAATGAAGAAGTTTATGTAGATCAACCTAAGGGGTTTATTGATCCAACATTTCCTAACCATGTTTACAAACTAAGGAAAGCTCTTTATGGATTAAAGCAAGCACCTAGAGCTTGGTATGACAGGCTTACTGAATTCCTGTCTCTGAATGGTTACAGAAAAGGAGGAATTGACAAGACATTGTTTGTCAAAGAGGAAGGAGGAAAACTGCTAATAGCTCAAATATATGTTGATGACATAGTGTTTGGTGGGATGTCAGAAGCAATGGTTCAACATTTTGTGAAACAAATGCAGTCTGAGTTTGAGATGAGTCTTGTTGGTGAGCTCAGCTATTTTCTGGGTCTGCAAGTTAGACAAATGGAAGACTCCATATTTATCTCTCAAAGTAAGTATGCAAAGAACATAGTCAAGAAGTTTGGTCTGGAGAATGCTAATCACAAGAGGACACCTGCTCCTACTCACCTGAAGCTGACCAAGGATGAACATGGAGTGAGTATGGATCAAAGCTTATACAGAAGCATGATTGGAAGCCTACTGTATCTCACAGCAAGCAGACCTGATATCTCCTTTGCTGTAGGAGTTTGTGCCAGATATCAATCTGAGCCTAAACTGAGCCACATGAATCAAATAAAGAGAATTCTGAAATATATGAATGGTACTAGTGACTATGGCATACTATACAGTCATGGAACAGGCACTGAACTGAGTGGATATTATGATGCTAATTAGGCAGGGAGTGCTGATGATAGAAAAAGTACTTCAGGAGGATGCTTCTTCTTAGGGAACAATCTTATCTCGTGGTTTAGCAAAAAGCAGAACTGTGTGTCTCTCTCTACTGCTGAGGCTGAGTACATAGCAGCAGGAAGTAGTTGTTCACAACTGGTTTGGATGAAGCAAATGTTAACTGAATACAATGTCAAGCAAGATGTCATGACATTGTACTGTGATAATCTTAGTGCTATCAATATCTCTAAGAACCCAATTCAACATAGCAGGACTAAGCATATTGACATACATCATCACTTTATAAGAGATCTGGTTGAAGATAAAGTGGTTGCTTTGGAACATGTTGCTACTGAAATGCAATTAGCTGATATTTTTACTAAGGCCTTAGATACAAATCAATTTGAAAATTTAAGAAGCAAATTAGGGATTTGCATATATGAGATTAGTGGATCGTTTGTTGGAGTGCAGGAGGATGGTGTTTTTGGTGCAGTTGTCTTTTGTGTGTGAGCTTATCTAGTTGGTGAAATTGAAAAAAGAAAAAAAATGTTTGGAAACAAACAAGAACATTTTTATTGCTGGAAGTACTCAACATTACATTCTTTTTAAACAGAAACTACAAGCAAAGAGGTTTATTGTTTGGATTCAGCTACTCATTCCAACCACCTGAGTTAATGCAATTAACCCAGTCTTCATCTGCTTCATCATCAGAAGCATGTAGTAGCACTGGAGGTTTCTTGATGGTCTTCATTCTTGTTTCTGTCTTTCTTCCTGTTCTTCTTGCTCCTGTAAAAGATCCTGCTATTGTCAAATCTTTGGACTTCATCTCATTTGGTTTGGTGGTCTTGTTTTTCTGGTCTTGCTTCAACTGACCCTTGTGTGTTTCAACTGTTCTGGAGGTCTGGCTCATGTTTCCTTCCTTGTTTGGATGTCTACACAAGCATTTTGGTGTGGATTTTATAATTCAAATAAAAGTCATTGTTTGTATCGCCTGGTCAGTCAAGTTGTTTGGTGTCTGTGCACTTCTCTCCGTTGAGTAATGTGTCACTTTTTCCCAGCTGTGGTTCAACATTCCTTCTTGGCAATTTATTTTGAAACTTGGAGTTTGACCATGTTTGACAAAGTGTCAGAACATTGTGCTTGCTGCTATGTTCAGAGTTTGTCCAATTATGGCTAAAAAGGGGGAGAGTAGAGTAGTTGGCTTTGTTGTTGCTGGAGTTCTAGAGTGGATGTTTTGATGTACTGTGATGTTCTAATGCTGGTGTGGGTTCTGGTTGCTGTTGGTCCCTTGGCTTTAGGGGGAGTTTGAGTTTTGATGGTTGTTTTGTTTTTCAGAATGTTAGATTTGTTTGTGAGGTGTGTTTCTGCTGTTGGTATCTCTGATGTGTGCTGATATTGTTTTAGCCAAAATTAGCCAAAGGGGGAGATTGTTAGTTCTGTTATTAGCTGCAATTTTGGTAAAACAATGTGGTGGTTCAAGATGTCATGTCTGATGTCTTAACATGTGCTTCTAACATTCTGCATATGGTGTGTTATTTGGTTTTGCAGTTTCTGTGCATGATGTCAAGACTGATGTCTTAACATCTGTTGACAGAACATCAGTTATGTGGTTTAGGGCTGTGTGTTAATTGTTGTGTTTTGAGAGATTCTGTTTGAGAGATTGTAGGCGAAATTCGTGTAGAAGATTTATTCAGATGCAATCGTTTGTTTCTCTATTTAGGGCAAAAAGATTTGAAGATAAAATCAGTTTTAATTGTGCATCAAATCTGAGTTTTTCACAGAGCCCAAGCCCAAGAAATCTGTTTCTATTTAAAGGAGTCTCAACCCTACTTGAAGAGTACGAAGACAAGAGATTGTGAATTGAGTGTCAAGTGTTAGGGTTTATGTTTTCGTCTGTTATTTGTGAACCATTCACTCATCTCTTTGATGTTTGAATAGGACTGTTTGATTGAGTTGTAATGTGTCCACTCTAAGCTTTTAAGCACGAGTGTTTGTTCTTGATTAAAGCTTTTAAGCAAGATCAAGTATTGTCTTTGAAGTGTGTCTTCTACTTTCATTAGTGTTTTTTGTTATCACTGGTGTGATTGAGGGGGAGTGAGAGGTGTCTCATATCTAAGAGTGTCTTAGGTAGAAGTGTCATTGGGTAGTGATTAAGTGAGTAGATTATCAACTTGTGTGTTGATGGTAGAGTCTATGAATTAATACTACTAATAGTGAATTTCCTCCCTGGCTTGGTAGCCCCCAGACGTAGGTTGTTAGACCGAACTGGGTGAACAATTCTCTGTGTTTATTTATTGGCTTTTAAAGTACTGTTACTATTATTGCCTTGTTCATACAACAGATATTGATGTTGTAACATCTCACTTGACATCACATATCTGATACCAGAATTTCAACAACTTTATACCTAAAATCTACCCAATGAACATCTTTATCAAGGCTAAACTCAACCGTTTACAACCTTGATATGAGATACCCCACTCACATCCTAATCACAATCTGTGATATCTCTGTCTTCTGCCAATTCAGAACTGTCGCGGTTTCTTGACCTTCAAGTTATCTTGGACTTGCTTCAAAGCTTCGTCCAAGAACAATTCAACAACCATTACCTACAGGTTTCTGGTTGTGTCCCTGTACCTATGCCTTCCACCCTATATCCCATAATACAGAGTGGAGACTTACAACTCCTAAGAGAGCCAAAGACTCTCAAACCCTAAACCCTTATTCAACACAAAGGAACTAGGTTTCAAAGTTACAAGTGATACAAACGTACAGTTCCTATAAACCCTAGGTCTAAGTCTCCTTATATAGTCTTCTGTTGTCTTGGGCCTTCAATCTTTTCTCCTGTGATTCCTTGATCCACTCCTTAATTCTTGCAGCAGATTAAAACTTGCTAACTTACCAAGTCAGTCAGGATGTCGAGACATTTCCTTCGACGTCTTTTTCTTCTGCAGATTCTTCAAGTTTATCATCAGAATGTTTTAGCAAAATTTAGTCAAACAACAGGTGCTTTCACTCTTCAATCAAATTCAACTGGTCATATCTACTCTGACACCATTCAGCCTCAGGCAATTCGGCTTCCATCAAAACTCTCATATAAGGGATTTCAACTTCTACCGGGAGCACTGCTTCCATACCGTAAACAAGAGAGAAAGGGGTTGCCCCTGTTGAAGTGCGGACAAATGTACGATACCCATGCAAAGCGAAAGGGAGCATCTTGAGACAGCCTATGTCCCATTGGTGAAATTCTAACGAAACCTTTAATAAAAATACAGAAAAATTTGAAACTTTTAAATAACAAGACTGAAGTAATTAAAAACATATTGTTTTATATACATATGCTTCAAATATATTTTACATAGAGTTGGACATCGTTATGACTAGTGGTCTTGCCACATAGATAAAACATAAAATAAAAGTACAGAAAGGAAACCAAAAGAAAGCATAACGAAAATGACCTCAACAAGACTGCCACTTATACTGACTGTAGTAGTAGGGATGTGTCAGCGTTTGACAAAACGCTAACACCTCCCAATCTAGATGTTATAGTAACCCCTCTCCACGTCACTTCATATCCTATCCTTCTGAACTGTCGGGAAGTAAGCATGATTCACGCTCATTTTCTGATCATCATAGATTAACCCACAAAACAAAAAGGAATACAGGGCTAAGATTTATGTACAAGTTTAAAAGTGGGAACAAATGTGTAAAATAATAATATATATGGCAATCACAATTATTCAAACAAGCGTATCTTTAATCCATAATTATATATACTCTATCTCTATTTATTCTAATGCATCCCTGAACTATATGCTGACTCAGGCCACTAAACGCTGTCAAGGATATCTATCCCATTTACCAAGATCAGATATCTCAAGACCACATGCCACCAACGTACTCCCAATTACCAAGAGCTACGCCACCTAACTTCACGTGGAGTCAAGGTGTTATAAGTCGATCGTCCCTGAGAATTCAGGCCAAGAACCTTGCCTTGCCTAGCATGCATAGACAATACTCCCCGTCGGGATTGTAGGCGACCGATCAACCTCGTGCGTCCCATACCGCACGGCAGTGGACTTACACATTCCTCAATGCAAGTCTATATGATCATTCAATCATCTTGTGGCAACTCTCAACCATATGTATTAAGTTAATACTTGGGAAATATCGTATCAACCCTTAAGGTTATACTTATTATCTAGATACTTAGGTTGAGTGCCAAATCCATCATATGTCTTGTCGTATTTCTTCTTGGCATGACCCTTAACTCTACACAATCAGTTCAGTTTGTACAATGAATAATTGTATGGTTGACTTCCCAAGTAAGAGAGGTGGACCGTAAAAGACATAGTCGACCAAGTCTTTTCCATAGCCAGAATCCAACCAAAAACAACTACTCAATGTATCCAACTTCCCTGATGTTATTGGGGATCTAATACTTAATATCTAGAAATGTTGTTCTCTCCTTAATATATCATTATTCTTAGTCTATCAATCACAATCATTCAAGTATAAATAAAATAAACAATTTAGACAATTAATCAAACAATACAAGCACAATACAACCACAAATTGTCATATATTATTCCTATGATAAATAATTAAGGCCGGCGTAACCTTGCTTAATGATTCGTGAAAATCATTCTTCGAGAATAGGCTCTCCTTACTTATTTATCGCTAGTAGGGCTTGGGTCACCGCTACACACATATATATTAAGCTATTTTACGCTAATCGTCCCAACGTGTACGAAATCTTGCCCCCACCTTTAGTTGTTGAGCGTTGTTGAAAGTCCACGAGCGTTTTCTCCGATCTTTGCCAAGAACCTAATTTACGATAACCGTTGAATTGTAAGAAATTTATAAAATTATTAGAATATAATTTATGGTTAATTAAACATAATCCCATTATAACTTGAAATATTTATTTATTAAAATATTTAATAATAACCTCCATTATATTTCATTAATTATTAAATTCAAATATAAATTAGACTATAACTCCGTTTAGATTTGTTCGTTTTAGAAAATTATCAAGAGTATATTCCTAATAACAATTAAATTATAATAATACTTGGGCATTATAACGACTTAAAATGGTAAGATTTATTTTGGACTTTATAAGTTCAATATCTCGACGTCTAAAAGGAATTTGCATAGAAATTTTAAAATAATCTTTATATAAATAACATAATTAAAATAATATAATTAAAATAAAATGGACATTATAACGGCTTACCGGTTACTTATGATAATGATTTGGGCAGAACTTTGACGTATAAAACTCTTTTGAAATTTTTGAAGAACTTTTACCACAAAATAACTCTAAAAGTTACGAACCGACACCGTGAGAACCTCGATAACTAAAACTAATATTGCTATATGAAGAAATTAGAGAAGGAAAGAAATAAAGAGGTAAGAAAGAAAATTTGTGAATGAGTGAATGAAAATGGGGTGGGAAATACCCCTATTTATACTAGTTGTAAAATATTAAAATAATATAAATGTGTCTTATTTTTCCAATACCTTCTAATTTTTCAAATCTTGTTGGTAAATGTCTTTATCAAATTTTTACAAGTCTTACATTTCTAAAAATGACTTTTGTGTGAAAATAATTTATGAGAAAGGTAGGTGAGCTTGATATTTTAGTGTTTCATGACATAATATCATTTATGATATTAAAAAAAATGAGATATATATTTCTTTTATAAAAATGAAATGATAATAATAATGACAACAAGGATAATTATTATTACTTAAGATTATTTTATTCACTAATTAGTTTGTAGAGTAAAATGATAATATTCAAATAAAATAAAACCAAATAATAATAATAACGAATCAACACAATAATAATAGTAAAAATAATATGAATAATTAATTAACTTAAAGTTAAATATTTTTAAGTATTAATTTCAATTTCAATATTTAGTTTGTAAAATAAAACGATGATATTCAAATTGAATAATAACATTAATAATAAAAATAATGGGTAATTAATTATTATAGGTGTTAGTTTTAATATTTAGTTTTTAATGATTACCGGTGTTAAAATCTCAAATCTAATAAGATATATTATTTAAAGTATGGAAAATTAGGATGTTACATTACCACCCCCCTTAAAAGAAATTTCGTCCTCGAAATTAGCGTACCTAAAACATGTGTGGATACTTCTGACGCATATCTTCTTCTCTTTCCCAAGTAGAATCACCAGTTACATCATCCCATAAAACTCTAACTAATGGTATTTGCTTTCCACGAAGTTCCTTAATTCGAAGATCTAAAATCTTGACAGGTAAAGCCTCACATTCTAAGTTATCTCTAAGTTCCACAGTTTCAGGCTCAATGACATGTGAAGGGTCAGGATAATACTTCCTCAGTTGTGATACATGGAATACATCATGAAGATTAGACAGGTTTGGCGGTAAAGCAATGTGATACGCTACAGGTCCAATCCGCCGTAGAATTTGAAAAGGCCCGATAAACCTTGGTGTTAACTTCTTAGTTTTTATTGCTCGTGCAATTCCCGCTCTAGGAGTTACCCTAATGAACACGTGATCTCCTGCCTCAAATTCCAAAGGTCTTCTCCTCTTATCATTATAACTCTTTTGACGATCTTGTGCAACCTTCATTTTTTCTCTAATAAGCTTAACCTGATCTGTCGTTTGTTGCACGAATTCTGAACCCAATATTTTGTTTTCTCCAACTTCATACCAACATAAAGGTGTACGACACTTTCGTCCATACAATGCTTCATATGGAGCCATGCCGATACTTGAGTGAAAGCTATTGTTGTAAGTAAACTCAATCAATGGTAAGAACTCATCCCAACTTCCTTTGTGTTCAAGAGCACAAGCTCTCAACAGATCCTCTAACGACTGGATTGACCTTTCAGACTGGCCATCTGTTTGGGGATGATAAGCTGAACTTAACCTCAGTTTGGTTCCTAACTCTAAATGCAACTGATGCCAAAAATTTGATGTGAATCTGGGATCTCTATCACTAATTATACTTGAAGGTATCCCATGCAATCTAACAATTTCCTTTACATATACCTGAGCTAGTCTCTCCAATTTATACGTCTGGTTGATGGGAATGAAATGTGCACTCTTTGTCAACCTATCAATGATTACCCAAATTGCATCATGCTGCTTCTGAGTTTTTGGCAAAGCGGTTACAAAATCCATAGCTATTCCGTCCCACTTCCACTCTGGAATGTCTAAAGGTTGTAACAGTCCGGCTGGCTTCTGATGTTCAATCTTTGCCTTCTGACATACCAAACAACTTTGAACATATTCTACTATATGCTTCTTCATTCCAAACCACCAAAACATTTTCTTCAAGTCTTGATACATCTTTGTGGCTCCTGGATGAAAAATCATCTTACTTTTGTGGCCCTCTTCCAAAATCAACTTTCGAATATCCTGATTTTGAGGTACACACAGCCTTTCTCTAAACCTTAGGATTCCGTCACTCCTTATGTTAAAATCTCCGCTTCTACCATCTCTTATAGTTTCCTTTAGGTTCATTAGATGGTCATCAAGTTGTTGTTCATCTTTGATCCATTTCAGAAATTCATTAGACATGACAATATCGCATATGAATATACTTCCCTCATTATGATGTACTCCTAAGTTTAAATCCACGAATTGGTCAATCAACTCTTCTTCCTTCAACATCATTGCAGATACATGAAGTTTCTTTTGACTCAACGCGTCTGCAACAACATTGGCCTTTCCTGGATGATACTGCAACTCAAAATCATAGTCCTTCAAGAATTCCATCCAGCGCCTTTGTCTCATGTTTAGATCCTTCTCATCAAATAAATACTTCAGGCTTTTGTGATCACTTAACACGGTGAACTTTAATCCATAAAGATAATGCCTCCAAATCTTTAAGGCAAACACAATTACTGCTAACTCTAGATCATGAGTCGGGTAGTTCCTCTCATGTACCTTCAACTGTCTTGATGCATAAGCTATCACCTTCCTTTCTTGCATCAACACACAACCAAGACCTTGATATGACGCATCATAATACACATCAAATTGTCCTGATGGATCTGGTAAGATGAGTATTGGGGATGAAGTCAATCTTTCCTTTAACTTCTGAAAACTTTCTTCGCACTCTTTAGTCCATTTAAATTCTTTACATTTTCTTGTTAACTGAGTTATAGGCAAAGCGGTCTTTGAAAATCCTTCAATGAACCTCCGATAATATCCAGCTAGTCCAAGAAAACTTCGAATCTCGCTAACATTCTTTGGACTCTCCCACTTTGTTACCGCTTCGACTTTACTCGGGTCTACTGTAATACCTTCTTTACTGATTACACGACCAAGAAATTGTACCTCCTTCAACCAAAATTCACATTTCGAGAATTTCGCATACAATTGATGGTCTTTTAATATTTGTAGCACAATTCTCAAATGTCCTTCGTGCTCTACCTCATTCTTTGAATAAATCAAAATGTCATCAATGAAAACTACAACAAATTGATCTAAGTATGACCTAAAGATCCTATTCATGTAATCCATGAATACTGCTGGAGCATTAGTCAAACCAAATGGCATAACTAAGTATTCATAGTGTCCATAACGGGATCTAAAAGCTGTTTTTGGAATATCATCCTCCTTCACCCTGATTTGATGATATCCAGACTTCAAGTCAATCTTTGAGAATATTGATGCTCCCTTCAACTGATCCATCAAGTTGTCGATTCTAGGCAAAGGATACTTGTTTTTCACAGTAGCTTTATTAAGCTGCCTGTAATCTACACAAAGTCTAGAAGAACCATCCTTCTTCTTCACAAACAAGATTGGAGCTCCCCATGGCGATACACTTGGTCTAATAAATTCCTTCTCTAACATCTCGTCTAATTGTTTCTTTAACTCTGCAAGCTCAGAGGGTGACATTCTATAAGGAGATATAGAAATTGGTCCAGTGCCTGGAACCAAGTCTATAGCAAACTCCACTTCCCTAACCGGTGGTAAACCTGGAACATCTTCTGGAAAGACTTCCGGGAATTCACAAACTACTGGAAAATTTTCAACACTGGGGTTTTCTTCTATTGACATGGCGAATAACATCATAAATTTTTGAGTGAGAGTTTCAACCTTGCTAACTTCTCCACTACCTTCTCCAAACGTAAAAATTTTCTTCTTGCACCCCAAGTTTACATCGTTGGCTGATAACCAATCCATTCCTAAGATGACATCTAGGTCTTGTAGCGGGAGTACCACAAGATCTATAAAGAATCTTCTATTTTCTAAGATTATTGGGCAGTCTACACAGACTGAACAAGTTACCATTCTTTCTCCCGAGGGGGTTGTAATGGTCAACTTATAGTTGATATCAACAATTTCAAATCCCAAAAATTCAGCACAAGATGTAGATATAAAAGAATGTGTAGCTCCTGAATCGAATAAAACTGATACCAGCTTATCTCTAATTAAACACATACCTTGAATTAACCCAGCTGAATTTGAGATCTCAGCTCCTCTAATTGCAAATACTCTTCCAGTGGTTGGCTTATTGTGATTCTGAGGTCTCTGACCAACACTTGGGCCTCCATTACTTGCTCTCCCTACATTGTTATTGTTTACTAGACCGCTCTTCTGGCCTGCTGGTTGGTTTTGTCCTTGGGGACAATCTTTGAGAAAATGGCCTTTCTGACCACAGCGAAAACAAGCTCCAATATTTCTATTTGGACAATCTTTGTTAAGATGCGCCCCTCCACATCTGTAGCACTTGAACATTAACCTCCTAGAATCCTGGTTATGATAAGGCGTAGGTCTTTGGTATGACCTACCCCCTTGTTGGGTCTGTAGTACCCTAAATTTTGACCGGTGTTTTTTAGAATATTTGGTACTACTAGGGAGTGTCATTTGGGGCTTTGAGGGGTTTGTTAGTACTTTTAGGTCCATTTTGGAATTGGTTTGGTATAAGGGTTTTTTTAGCAAGTTTATTTAAATTTAATTAAGGTTTTATTTATTCTTTTTTTTTTATAGTCTTAGATTTTTGGATTTAATTATAATAAAATGTTTTTGGGGATTTTCTCATTTTTAGGTTTTTATAGTTAAGTGGTTTTTTTTTTAATTAGTTAGAAATAAAAAAAAAAGACTTTTTAGGATTTTGGTTAATTATTTTTTTAAAAAGATTAGGAAGTAAAGTTTTTAGAGTTATTTGTTTATTTTTATTTTTATTGTTTTTTTGAGATTAATTAGTTGACAATCAAGTTTTATTGTAGAATTAATTTTTTTTTCACTATTTATTTATTAATATAATTTTATGGCTTTTATATTGGTTTTTTTTTATTATTTTTATCATTAGTAATTAGGGAATGTTAGAACTACCGTTATTTGCTTGTGAAATTGTTAATCATTTTATTTATTTTTATTTAAAATTGGATAATTAGGTTATTTTTAAGTTTTTATTAAAAATTTTGTTTTAGAATTAAATATATATATCATTAGGATCCAATTAGAGATAATTTTATTAATTAGATTTTTAATAACAATCAGATTTTATTTTTAATATCTTCATTATTATTGATTGACTTCTTATTTATTTCTATTAATTAGGAATTTTGTTTTATTAACAATTAATATTTTTTTATTATTAGTTATTAACTAGGATTATTTTTGTTAATTAAGGTTGATTGATATTGGATTTTTATTATTAAAATAATTATTATTTGTTTAGTTATTTTCTGTTCGTTTAAAATTTTCTTAAGGTGATTTTTGTCCGGTTTTTATTAGTGGCTAGTTGTTGGTTTTTTTATATTTTATTTTATTATTTATTTATTTTTATTAAAGTTGTTGACCAATCATCTTCCCCACTTTTTAATGTTTTATTTATTTTTTCTTTACTATTAACTTTTTCTATTTTTATTTTTAATAAAAAAATCACAAAATAAAAATCTTTTTTTGGGCTTTTGATTATATATATATTTTTCTTTTTTTAAAACTATAATTGTCATCTATAAATAGGACACATTTTACACACTTTTGGGGGGCAATTGACAAAACCATACGATAAAAGTTGTTGTTCTTCACAAATCGAAGAACAACAACAATAAAACCCTAAACCCTCAACAATAAAACCCTAAACCCTCAACAACAAAACCCTAAACCTTCAATAAAACCCTAAACCCTCAACAACAAAAGCCTAAACCTTCAACAATCCTAAACCCTCTGAAAGGGAAAAGGAAAGGAAAAAGAATCTCATACCAAAGGAGAAACAAGATAAAAGAAAAAGAAGGGAAAAAGGAAGAGATACAAAAAACCACCACCAAGAGGAAAAGGTAAAAGAAGGGGAAAATGCACAAGGGAAAAGGCACAGGGAAAAGAAAAAAAAGGAAGAGATACAAAAAACCACCACCAAGAAGGGGGAAAAGGCACAAGAAGGGAAAAAGCCAAAGGAACAGGAAAGAAAAGAAGGGATGAAGGAAGCAGCTTAATTTGGTCAAGGCAAGGGGAGGTAACTTAGGTTTTTTTTATTGTTGTTACTATTAATTGGTTGGGTTTTTTCCTGGAAAAGTTAGGGTTAGGGTTCATATTGAACCCTTGGGGTCTTAATAAATTTATTTTTAATAATTTTGGGTTTTTAAAATTGGTTTGTTTATTTAGAAATTATTATTATAATAATTGGAATCAAATCATTTTGTTTTTTTGTTTTTTTTTCTGAGGTGGTGTTGGCCATTGGGCTTTACGCCCAATGCTTTTGGCACCCCAATCTATGGCCCAATTGCTTTTCCTAAAGGTTTTTACCCCCTTGTTTTTTTTATTTAATTAAATTATTTGATTAAATTATAAATTAATTATTTTATTTGGGTTTTTTTAATTAGGAGATTTTAACATAAAAATAGAATTTAGGGTTGGTTTTTTTTATTTTGGGATTTTTGTGGTTTTTTATTTCCATTTATTTCATTTAAAAATTATTACCATTGAATCAATTCCTTGATTCAAGTTGTAATAAGTTTTTCATTTGGTTTCTATTGCTTTTTTTTTATCATTTAGTAAAAATTATTTAATTATATGGAAATTAAGTTTTTATGTAGATTTAATAAAAGGAGTTATTTTCTTAGGAAAATTATTTTAAAGGGATTAAAAAAAATATTAATAAATTAATTGGAACAAATATTTTAGTAGATTATTAATATGGATTTATTTTGGATTAATTTGTATTTTTGATATATTAAATTATTTGACGTTTGGGGTTCAATTTTTTTTTTTAATTAGAAAAATGGTTTTAGAAGGAAAAAGGATTTTTAAAGTTTTAAGGGATTTACACATGGGGATAAAGCTCTTGGTCCGAGAGCCTAAATAAAGGATGGGATTTGGGATTGAGGAATTAAACTCTTGATATCCGAGAGTATAAATAAAAGTATTAAGGGATAAAACTCTTGGTCCGAGAGCCTAAATAAAGGATGGGATTTGGGATTGAGGAATTAAACTCTTGATATCCGAGAGTATAAATAAAAGGATTAAGGGATAAAGCTCTTGGTCCGAGAGCCTAAATAAGGGATGGGATATGGATTTTTGGGATAAAACTCTTCCTCCGAGAGTATAAACAATGGACAAAGGGATTTAAGGGATAGAACTCCTCATCTAGGAGTATAAACACTAGATTTAAGGGATAGAACTGTTTATCCAAGAGTATAAATAGTGGATGGGATTTAGGGATAGGATTTGGGATTTAGGAATAGGATTAGGGGGTAGGAATAGGGGAGGTGAACTACGGTTACTCTGATCCTTCATTTTGAGGGTACGTAGGCATAGGGTTGCAAACCAACCCTAGCGAGTATAATTAGGAAAAAACTTAGGTTTTCTTTTCATTTAGACAAACAAACATGCCCTAAACTCAAAGGTGGATCCCATTGAGTACAATGGAAGTAAGGGGTGCCTAACACCTTCCCTTTACTTAACCGACTCCCGAACCGTAGGAATCTCTACCTTAGGATAGGATATTTAGGTTTATCATTATTTTCCTTTAAAAAATATGGTGGTGACTCGAATATTTTTGCCGGCCGCGACAGCTGGCGACTCTGCTGGGGATTCCTTCCTAGCGAGAGTCAATCCTAGCCTTAGGATTTAGGGATTTGTTTGTCTTGGATGTTATTTTGGTTTTTTTTATTTTTTTATTGTTATTTATTTATTTTTATTTCATATATTTATTTATTTAACATTTTGTTTTTTGTATTATCATGCAAGGGATTGGGACATAAAAAAAAAGGAGTGAAGCTAAAACCCAAAGCTTGGAGGATAACCCTAGAACCTAAAGTGGAACGGACATGTTTTTGCGAGGGATGCAACGTCCCCTAAAATGCATTGATGCCACACTCAGAGTAGATCCTTCCAAAGTCGTCCTCACGAAAGGGCTAGCCCCTCTCGTAGTGGAATGATTTGGATGTGGTCTGTGACTCTGAGAACCTTAACCTACCCCACACCAATCATGGACCTTATGTATTCAACCCTCAGGGGTTATTACTAGGGTCCTATCCCAAATGAGACTTATCCCGAAGGATTACCGTAGGAAGGCTTGCTTCTTCTCATGGTAAAACAAGGGTATAGTCTAAACATTTTGGGGTCGTTATGCTGTCCAAATT
This sequence comes from Lathyrus tuberosus, assembly GCA_022829125.1. Taxonomy (NCBI): domain Eukaryota; kingdom Viridiplantae; phylum Streptophyta; class Magnoliopsida; order Fabales; family Fabaceae; genus Lathyrus; species Lathyrus tuberosus. Next base: position 1,455,058 of record JALAZF010000441.1, read on the forward strand.
TTTATAACCTACATGTGAGGGGATTGGGTAGTCTTAACTTAGATCCAGCCTGTTCTAGGGAGCCCACCTTACTAGGGCATGCTTGCACATTACCTTACCCTAACCCAATAAAATACTTAATTAAAACATTCATTCATCATTTTCATGAAAATATATTTTAAAAGAAAATGTTCTTGCATACCCCATGCATTTTCATGCACTTTGCATACATACACATACATTTGCATATCCTTTCCACCTCCGCCTTTATCCAACTGCCTAGTTTGCAGATTTCCCGATACTCACAAAGGAAGATGAAAGATATCTCAAGAAGCTTTGGAGGAAACCAACAAGGGGAAAGTACCATTGAAGATGGAAGGTAACCCTTCACCATGCCAACTAGAGGCCCACCTAGAGCCTCAAATATGACAACCTTGGATGATATATGCCTCTGCAACAGAGTCTCAATTGTATCTACTTCAGTAGCAGCCTCATGTGTTTCAACAAAGGAAGTTTGGAAGAGAATAAGATCCTACACCAATGTCTCATGACTTAATGGGAGGTGCCTTAGTGAAGCTGCAGTTACTTGACCTTATTCAGGCACTACAAGCTATGAGCTCAAAGCACAAGACCTGCAACCGAATTTCAAAGGAGGAGTTCCATGGATTAAAAGACACCCCTTACTTTTACAAGTGGAGGGACATCAAGAAGTCTCCCAAAATTGGTTGGATCAACAAGGGAGCTCACTTCTAGGATCACTAGGCCTTTATCATTCCCAGTTGTATTTTCCTTTTTGCTAAGTGTTGTTTGTAATTAAAAGATGTACTTTTTGGGAAATAATTTTAATAAGATGAGCATGCATGCTTTTGGAATTCATCCATTCGTTTCACTCTTTCTTATGCCACCAAAATAAAATAAATCACACCTTTTCTTTTCACTTATCACCTATTAACAAACTTAGGAGGAGAAGGATGTAAATAAACAAAAGAATTTGCTGATGTATGCTTTAATGGTATGACCTGGCTGAAGATGTAAGGCATTGTTTCACTCCCCAAACACTGGAGAAATAAGGAGATAATCCGTAGTTAACCCCCTCGAGCCAGAAGTTGGTGTTCTTTCTATTTTCAAAAAACCTTAATCTTAACCAGGGGCAGGGTAGATTTCAATTAACTCAACAATGCGTCCTAATGCAAGGGAATCAGTACACCTAATCACAAGGAAAAAGGTTTAAAGCACATCTTCTTCCTCACACCATTCAACATTGAGGAAGAAAAAGGGATAATAGCTCATAATATCTAATATGCCAGTCACACCCTTTCTAAGTCAAAAGCAAATCACTCAAGAATTGTTCCAAAAAAAAACCCGCTAAGTCAAGAAGAAAAGGAAAAAGCTGAAAAATAGTGGACTTTGACTTAGGCAAAATAAGGGTATCCCGATGGACCACTAAATTCAAAAGAATTGGTCCATGCAAAAATAAGGGATTAAAAGAAAGGAAAAAGGAAAATAGGGAACAATCTTATAAACAGGAGTGGGTGACTGCACCTCAAAAAAGAGCTCATTAAGTGCTTAAACCAGTATACCTTTTAATCACCGTGACTGAAAAGGTTCTTTTACAGGATGAACGCGTCTGTTGGGTTAATTGGATTTAGGAATGGAGAATATCAAGGAGAATGGGGTGGGTTAAATTTCAAATTTTGAGCCTTGTATCTTTGTTTTCTTAAACCGTGAACCAGGCCACGTTACAACATGTAAAAGTCCTAATTGAAGCTAGGGGCACGATAAAAGCATACTCGGAAAATTCATTGTTAAACTGACTCCGAATCCGAATGTTTGTTGGAACATCGCTAACCATATTCTCACATTTTCATTTGTGCCAACCTTATGAACAAATATCATTTGTATACGCCGTAAATTTTTTTTTCTTTATTGATTTCAAAACTTGCATGAACATTGAGTTAAAATTACTTTTCAAAGGGAATAATTTTACTCACAAATCAATACTTAGCACCAAGGAAATATCAATAATGGTCTAATCAGGGGTATATCATTTCAAGGAATTTCGGACTAGGGGCAAGTCACCTAAGGATCCTCGCAATCAAGGGGCAAATCCTAATGATCATAGGAGCATATTATCTCGAAATCCTACTAACTAGGGGCAAAGCATCCCAAGATTTGACACACTGATGCTGAATCACCTCCACGACTCTAATGATAAGCGGTGGACCTTTCAAGACGTTCACGCTGGGGCATACCAACTCAAGGGTGCATTGAGGTCAATCACTCTACGAGGCATCTAATCAGAGGCAAAGACATGATATTGGGGCAGTTCATATTAAGGTCATATCATAGCATGGTAAGATCCAAGCTCCTTTGCAAGCCACTCCTCCATACCCAATTAATTAAGGGGCATACCTTTTAGAGTCAAAAACTGGGGCATACTTTTCAAGACTCAAATACTGGGGCAGTTCATATCAAAGTCATACCTCAACATGGTGGGATCCAAGTTCCTTTTTAGGCATACCTTTCAAAAGCTCAATCGGGGGCAAACCACTTAAAGCATGATCAAAAGAAACCACTTCAAGAAAATTGTTCATTTGGAGCATATCATTCCAAGGGTTGGTTAGTGGAGGATGAGTCTCTCCAAGGCTAATATAATCGCAAGTTGTCTTAAGTGCATGGTATAGTCAAGCTTCTTCAAAAATTATATTAAGGCGAATCTCTTCGAAGACACAACAGATTGGGGCAAAAGGCATGATACTGCATGGGCAAGCCCTATCGATACTTCAGAGGTTGCACATACGAGCTCTATCCTACATCTACAATCTTCAAGTTCAAAACAAGTATCGGGAGACCATGTTAGCTTAATACCCACTACCCTTTTTTGGGACAAGTATCCTTGTTACACAAGCAACCTTTCAAGGTCTTAACCATTCCATTACTCACCACAAGGGCATTCATAGAGAAAACTAAATCATTATCATGCATTAATCATTTCGTTACGCTCTATCATAACATAGCATCACATGCATACATGCACTCATATACACAAACATGCATACATGCATAGGGTTCATAATCACTCTTAGGGGTTTAACCCCCAGCAATATCATTGAATCATTGCTTCGATAAAGGATTTTACAGGATTATCATCCATCAGTGAGCAGGTCTTCACCTCTCACATCCCCAGATTATGAACTTATCCCACACAAAGGATAAGTTTCATCAAGTATCTAAGGGTTTTTTTTATCAAGGGTTTATGAAGGGTTGTCAAAGAATTTTAAGGGGTTTCATCGAAGGATCTTATCGAAAGGAATTCATCAAGGGATCTTATTAAAGGGGTTTTATTAAGGAATTTATCAAAAAACGTTTTACCAAGGAATTATCAAAGGGGTTTTATCAATGGGTTTTTATCCAAAAGGGGTTCTACTGGAATTTTATCAAGGGGTTATACCAAAGGATTTTCATCAAAAGGAGTTCTATCGGAATTTTGTCAAGGGGGTTCTACCTGATTTATATCAAAGGGGTTTTATCAAGGGATTTTTATCCTATGAGTTATATTAAGGGATTTTCATGCAAAAGGGGTTATATTAGAGTTTCATCAAGGGGTTCTACAAAAATTTCTATTAAAGGATTTTCGTCCAAGGGATTTCGTGGAGGAGTTGTATCAGGGGTTCTACTGGATTTTGTTCAAGGGGTTCCATCTAGGGATTTTCATCCAAAAAGGGTTTTTGTTTAGAATTAAAAAAGGGGGAGGATTTATTGGGTTTGTCATCAAAGGATTCTACCTAGGGGTGTCACTGTTGTGTCAATAGGTTTTATCACAAGGGGTATTCATCAAGGGGTTCTATCGGGTATTTCGTTAAGGGTTTATTACTAGGGATCTTAGGATAATCAGCGTAGTACCTACTGGACTCTGCGGTCAAAATTAGGGTTCTTCTTATATTTAATCGTCTCTCAACAAAAGAGGAAGACTCGTCAACATCCTCTTTCTGATTCGAAGACGACTAAATAGGGGCAGCTGTAGTATCTTAAATTTTGACCGGTGTTTTTTTAGAATTTTTGGTACTACTAGGGAGTGTCATTTGGGGCTTTGAGGGGTTTGTTAGTACTTTTAGGTCCATTTTGGAATTGGTTTGGTATAAGGGTTTTTTGAGCAAGTTTGTTTAAATTTAATTAAGGTTTTATTTATTCATTTTTTTATAGTCTTAGATTTTTGGATTTAATTATAATAAAATGTTTTTGGGGATTTTCTCATTTTTAGGTTTTTATAGTTAAGTGGTTTTTTTTAATTAGTTAGAAATAAAAAAAAAGACTTTTTAGGATTTTAGTTAATTATTTTTTTAAAAAGATTAGGAAGTAAAGTTTTTAGAGTTATTTGGTTTTTTTATTTTTATTGTTTTTTTTTTTAGATTAGTTAGTTGACAATCAAGTTTTATTGTAGAATTAATTTTTTTTCCACTATTTATTTATTAATATAATTTTATGGCTTTTATATTAGTTTTTTTTATTATTAGTCATTAGTCATTAGGGAATGTTAGAACTACCGTTATTTGCTTGTGAAATTGTTAATCATTTTATTTATTTTTATTTAAAATTGGATAATTAGGTTATTTTTAAGTTTTTATTAAAAAATTTGTTTTAGAATTAAATATATATATCATTAGGATCCAATTAGAGATAATTTTATTAATTAGATTTTTAATAACAATCAGATTTTATTTTTAATATCTTCATTATTATTGATTGGCTTCTTATTTATTTCTATTAATTAGGAATTTTTGTTTTATTAATAATTAATTTTTTTTTTTTATTAGTTATTAACTAGGATTATTTTTGTTAATTAAGGCTGATTGATATTGGATTTTTATTATTAAAATAATTATTATTTGTTTAGTTATTTTCTGTTCGTTTAAAATTTTCTTAAGGTGATTTTTGTCCGTTTTTTATTAGTGGCTAGTTGTTGGTTGTTTTATTTTTTATTTTATTATTTATTTATTTTGATCAAAGTTGTTGACCAATCATCTTCCCCACTTTTTAATGTTTTATTTATTTTTTCTTTACTACTAACTTTTTCTATTTTTATTTTTAATAAAAAAATCACAAAATAAAAATCTTTTTTTGGGCTTTTGATTATATATTTTTTTTCTTTTTTTAAAACCATAATTGTCATCTATAAATAGGACACATTTTACACACTTTTGGGGGGGCAATTGACAAAACCATACGATAAAAGTTGTTCTTCGCAAATCGAAGAACAACAACAATAAAACCCTAAACCCTCAACAATAAAACCCTAAACCCTCAACAACAAAACCCTAAACCTTCAACAACCCTAAACCCTCTGAAAGGGAAAAGGAAAGGAAAAAGAATCTCATACCAAAGGAGAAACAAGATAAAAGAAAAAGAAGGGAAAAAGGAAGAGATACAAAAAACCACCACCAAGAGGAAAAGGCAAAAGAAGGGGAAAAGGCAAAAGAAGAGGAAAAGGAAAAAGAAGGGGAAAAGGAAGAGATACAAAAAACCACCACCAAGAAGGGGGAAAAGGCACAAGAAGGGAAAAAAAACCAAAGGAACAGGAAAGAAAAGAAGGGATGAAGGAAGCAGCTTAATTTGGTCACGGCAAGGGGAGGTAACTTAGGTTTTTTTATTGCTATTACTATTAATTGGTTGGGTTTTTTCCTGGAAAAGTTAGGGTTAGGGTTCATATTGAACCCTTGGGGTTTTAATAAATTTATTTTTAATAATTTTGGGTTTTTTAAATTGGTTTGTTTATTTAGAAATTATTATTATAATAATTGGAATCAAATCATTTTCTTTTTTTGTTTTTTTTCTGAGGTGGTGTTGGCCATTGGGCTTTACGCCCAATGCTTTTGGCACCCCCCATCTATGGCCCAATTACTTTTCCTAAAGGTTTTTACACCCCTGTTTTTTTTTATTTAATTAAATTATTTGATTAAATTATAAATTAATTATTTTATTTGGGTTTTTTTAATTAGGAGATTTTAACATAAAAATAGAATTTAGGGTTGGTTTTTTTATTTTGGGATTTTTGTGGTTTTTTATTTCCATTTATTTCATTTAAAAATTATTACCATTGAATCAATTCCTTGATTCAAGTTGTGATAAGTTTTTGATTTGGTTTCTATTGCTTTTTTTTATCATTTAGTAAAAATTATTTAATTATATGGAAACTAAGGTTTTATATAGATTTAATAAAAGGAGTTATTTTCTTAGGAAAATTATTTTAAAGGGATTAAAAAAATATTAATAAATTAATTGGAACAAATATTTTAGGAGATTATTAATATGGATTTATTTTGGATTAATTTGTATTTTTGATATATTAAATTATTTGACGTTTGGGGTTCAATTTCTTTTTTTTTTTTTAATTAGAAAAATGGTTTTTGAAGGAAAAAGGATTTTTAAAGTTTTAAGGGATTTACACATGGGGATAAAGCTCTTGGTCCGAGAGCCTAAATAAAGGATGGGATTTGGGATTGAGGAATTAAACTCTTGATATCTGAGAGTATAAATAAAAGGATTAAGGGATAAAGCTCTTGGTCCGAGAGCCTAAATAAAGGATGGGATTTGGGATTGAGGAATTAAACTCTTGATATCCGAGAGTATAAATAAAAGGATTAAGGGATAAAGCTCTTGGTCCGAGAGCCTAAATAAGGGATGGGATATGGATTTTTGGGATAAAACTCTTCCTCCGAGAGTATAAACAATGGACAAAGGGATTTAAGGGATAGAACTCCTCATCTAGGAGTATAAACACTATATTTAAGGGATAAAACTCTTTATCCAAGAGTATAAATAGTGGATGGGATTTAGGGATAGGATTTGGGATTTAGGAATAGGATTGGGGGGTAGGAATAGGGGAGGTGAACTACGGTTACTCTGATCCTTAATTTTGAGGGTACGTAGGCATAGGGTTGCAAACCAACCCTAGCGAGTATAATTAGGAAAAAACTTAGGTTTTCTTTTCATTTAGACAAACAAACATGCCCTAAACTCAAAGGTGGATCCCATTGAGTACAATGGAAGTAAGGGGTGCCTAACACCTTCCCTTTACTTAACCGACTCCCGAACCGTAGGAATCTCTACCTTAGGATAGGATATTTAGGTTTATCATTATTTTCCTTTAAAAAATATGGTGGCGACTCGAATATTTTTGCCGGCCGCGACAGGGTCCTTCCTCCATGGCCTCGGTTAAAGTGACCCTTGTGATTGTGGTTTCGAGTTGGTCCTCTTGATCCATATTGATTCTTCCTATTGTCAATTCCTTCCAACTCCAGATACCTTTCTGTCAGCTCACCAAAGTGTACAATATGCAGAGGTAAAACTGCCCTCTAGATATCATATTTCAATCCATCTTAATACTTTTCACACATCCATTCTTCCCTTGGATGCAAGCGGTAAAACTCAGAATACTTTAGCAAGGATTCAAACTTCCTGGTATACTCTCCCACTGTCATCACACCTTGATGCAGGTTCTGAAATTCTCTCTCCTTCTCCTTTCTACATAACTTTGGAAAATACTTCCCTAAAAATTCTTCTTTGAACAAGATCCAGTTGATCTCTCTACCTTCTTCTTCCAACAATCTATGTTTTCCTCTCCACTAAGCTTCAGCATCGCCTGTCAGCATGAATGTTGCATAACCAACCCTTTTATTCTCTCTACAGCGAGTGAAAGAAAATATCTTCTCTATCTCTTGCAACCATTTCTCAGCACCCTCCGGATCAACGTCACCACCAAACTGTGGTGGTTTTCCTTTTAGAAACGAGTTCAATCCCGTATCTTCATACACAGTTTCTCTTTGTTGTTGTTGAAAAAGTTGATAATCTCGAGTGATTTGCAGGATTTGAGCATTTTGTTGTGTTTGAACTAACATAGCTGCAGCAAGCTCACGAACATCTCGAGTGTCAGCTTGAGAGTTCGTTCCAGTTTGGGAATGATCTTCTCGTCCCATGGAAATGGTAGGTGCTGCTTCAGGAGTAACTTCATCACTCGCATTCCTACGTACACCTCTAGTAGTGCCTCTACCAGCACTCCTACCACGCCTCGCGTTTCTGACGTTCTGAACCATAACTTCCTGAAAAGGATAAGTTATTAGGTTCAATCATTCATAAGACATAAAGAACATAACAATTATGTATATTTATATCCCAATGAATGATTCATCGATAAGGATTTTTGTCAAGTCTCTCACAAGAAAGGGATAGTTATGTCTAAAATGTTGAATTAATGCTTTAGACATGGTTATATCTAGAATTCGGGAAAACATAATAAAAATATATCAATTTATTCAATAACAACGATTACAAAACCATGATCACGTCTCATTCAAAAACCTCAATTTGTAAACCAAGCTAAGACTAATAATGGTAAAACTATAATTATCATTATTGCTACGAAATCTTTACCTAATTCTTCATGCTTTACAATACCAATAATAAAAAGGATAATGACAAGAAGAGTGATGAATAAAAGAAAACATTTAGCCATTTGAAAGGTATAGATAAATATTCTAAAGTTGATATGAAAATAATGAATGGGTGTGAAGTATTTATAGAGTGAATTTTGTGAAGTTTCCGTTACGTTACCGTTGGGTTTCTGACCGTTGGGTTTGTGACCGTTGGGGGAGGAAAAAGTTAAGTGTGTTAAAGACTCTTCTAGATCACGGTACTAGAAGACTCTCAAGATGAAGACTCAATGCACAAAAGAAAAGTTATCATCCAGTTTGGAATCCAACTTGATACAGTCAGTATAATTCTAGACACTTACGGTCCGAGCTGAATTGACCAGCTCTGATACCATTAAATGAGACAGCCTATGTCCCATTGATGAAATTCTAACGAAACCTTTAATAAAAATACAGAAAAATTTGAAACTTTTAAATAACAAGACTGAAGTAATTAAAAACATATTGTTTCACATACATATGCTTCAAATATATTTTACATAGAGTTGGACATCGTTATGACTAGTGGTCTTGCCACATAGATAAAACATAAAATAAAAGTACATAAAGGAAACCAAAAGAAAGCATAACGAAAATGACCTCAACAAGACTGCCACTTATACTGATTGTAGTAGTAGGGATGTGTCAGCGTTTGACAAAATGCTAACACCTCCCAATCTAGATGTTATAGTAACCCCTCTCCATGTCACTTCATATCCTGTCCTTCTGAACTGTCGGGAAGTAAGCATGATTCACGCTCATTGTCTGATCGTCATAGATTAACCCACAAAACAAAAAGGAATACAGGGCTAAGATTTATGTACAAGTTTAAAAGTGGGAACGAACGTATCTTTAATCCATAATTATATATACTCTATCTCTATTTATTCTAATGCATCCCTGAACTATATGCTGACTCAGGCCACTAAACGCTGTCAAGGATATCTATCCCATTTACCAAGATCAGATATCTCAAGACCACATGCCACCAACGTACTCCCAATTACCAAGAGCTACGCCACCTAACTTCACGTGGAGTCAAGGTGTTATAAGTCGATCGTCCCTGAGAATTCAGGCCAAGAACCTTGCCTTGCCTAGCATGCATAGATAATACTCCCCTTCGGGATTGTAGGCGACCGATCAACGTCGTGCGTCCCATACCGCACGGCAGTGGACTTACACATTCCTCAATGCAAGTCTATATGATCATTCAATCATCTTGTGGCAACCCTCAACCATAAGTATTAAGTTTATACTTGGGAAATATCGTATCAACCCTTAAGGTTATACTTATTATCTAGATACTTAGGTTGAGTGCCAAATCCATCATATGTCTTGCGTATTTCTTCTTGGCATGACCCTTAACTCTACACAATCAGTTCAGTTTGTACAATGAATAATTGTATGGTTGACTTCCCAGGTAAGAGAGGTGGACCGTAAAAGACATAGTCGACCAAGTCTTTTCCTTAGCCAGAATCCAACCAAAAACAACTACTCAATGTATCCAACTTCCCTGATGTTATTGGGGATCTAATACTTAATATCTAGAAATGTTGTTCTCTCCTTAATATATCATTATTCTTAGTCTATCAATCACAATCATTCAAGTATAAATAAAATAAACAATTTAGACAATTAATCAAACAATACAAGCACAATACAACCACAAATTGTAATAGATTATTCCTATGATAAATAATTAAGGTCGGCGTAACCTCGCTTAATGATTCGTGAAAATCATTCTTCGAGAATAGGCTCTCCTTACTTATTTATCGCTAGTAGGGCTTGAGTCACCGCTACACACATTTATATTAAGCTATTTTACGCTAACCGTCCCAACGTGTACGAAATCTTGCCCCCACCTTTAGTTGTTGAGCGTTGTTGAAAGTCCACGAGCGTTTTCTCCGATCTTTGCCAAGAACCTAATTTACGATAACCGTTGAATTGTATGAAATTTATAAAATTATTAGAATATAATTTATGGTTAATTAAACATAATCCCATTATAACTTGAAATATTTATTTATTAAAATATTTAATAATAACCTTCATTATATTTCATTAATTATTAAATTCAAATATAAGTTAGACTATAACTCCGTTTAGATTTGTTCGTTTTAGAAAATTATCAAGAGTATATTCCTAATAACAATTAAATTATAATAATACTTGGGCATTATAACGACTTAAAATGGTAAGATTTATTTTGGACTTTATAAGTTCAATATCTCGACGTCTAAAAGGAATTTGCATAGAAATTTTAAAATAACCTTTATATAAATAACATAATTAAAATAATATAATTAAAATAAAATGAACATTATAATGACTTACCGGTTACTTATGAAAATGATTTGAGTAGAACTTTGACGTATAAAACTCCTTTGAAATTTTTGAAGAACTTTTACCACAAAATAACTCTAAAAGTTACGAACCGACACCGTGAGAACCTCGATAACTAAAACTAATATTGCTATATGAAGAAACTAGAGAAGGAAAGAAATAAAGAGGTAAGAAAGAAAATTTGTGAATGAGTGAATGAAAATGGGGTGGGAAATACCCCTATTTATACTAGTTGTAAAATATTAAAATAATATAAATGTGTCTTATTTTTCCAATACCTTCTAATTTTTCAACTCTTGTTGGTAAATGTCTTAATAAAATTTTTACTAGTCTTACATTTCTAGAAATGACTTTTGTGTGAAAATAATTTATGAGAAAGGTAGGTGAGCTTGATATTTTAGTGTTTCATGACATAATATCATTTATGATATTAAAAAAAATGAGATATATATTTCTTTTATAAAAATGAAATGATAATAATAATAAAAATAATAATAATGACAACAAGGATAATTATTATTACTTAAGATTATTTTATTTACTAATTAGTTTGTAGAGTAAAATGATAATATTCAAATACAATAAAACCAAATAATAATAATAACGAATCAACACAATAATAATAGTAAAAATAATATGAATAATTAATTAACTTAAAGTTAAGTATTTTTAAGTATTAATTTCAATTTCAATATTTAGTTTGTAAAATAAAACGATGATATTCAAATTGAATAATAACATTAATAATAAAAATAATGGGTAATTAATTATTATAGGTGTTAGTTTTAATATTTAGTTTTTAATGATTACCGATGTTAAAATATCAAATCTAATAAGATATATTATTTAAAGTATGGAAAATTAGGATGTTACACATCTCATGGCAATCCTTATATGTAACAACCATTTTCTAAATAATCTTCTTAATGTTCTTATTAGCAGCTTCAACCTACTTGGTAAAATAGTCAATAGCCACCAGAATGACTCATCACCATTTTTTCTTCTTTTTTTACCCTTTTTTCATTTTTTTTTCATTTTTTATTTATATTTTTTTTTTGCAGACATTCGGGCTTCAGCGGCAATCTATGCTCCACAATATTAGTACCAAAACCAGACATGTCTTGAAAAGACCAAGCAAACAAGTCAACATATTCTCTAAGAAGCTCCACAATCCTCTTCTTAACATCTGACTGAAGGAGTGCCCCAATCTTGACTTCTTTTATATCATTATATGAACCCAAGTTAACCAATTCTATCGGCTCTTCATGAGGCTGAATGGTTGTTTCCTCGTACTCAAGCAACCGAAAAATTTCATCTGGAATCTCTTCAATACCTTCTTCTTCAGCTCCAAACACAGGGAACTCAAAGTTGGGAGAGGGCATAAGATCATTATTTTCAATGGGTTTAACAATCAATCTGCACAATGATTTTATGTTTGATTTTAGAATATGAATAAGAAGTGCAAGTATTATGCAGATAAAAGTGATTATCACATTATTATTATTTGGCTTTTTATGTTACCATTTTTCAGAAATAAAGCAAAAAGGGAAAACACAGTATGGATAAACAAAATAACATTTTATTGATAATGATAAAATTTGAAACAAAGCCCTCACAAATTCTCTTTCACCTTGGGCAGAGTGAAAGGATTTTTTGAAAGAAACAAAATCAAATTACTTTTAAATATGAATAACAGTGGGAACATCAACAGCTATCCAATTCTGGCAGATTTGTCCATGTGTCACGAAATTGGGAAGTTCTTCCTCTTCATCATCTTCAATGATGGCAGCAGTAGAGTGATCTTTGTTGATGAATCCGGCGCTGTGAAAGATCTCTTCTGACCATACCAGGCGTAAAGCCTAAACCAGTTTTGCCCAGGTTATCGACCACATCAATAACTCGGCCCCAACCGTCAGATCGACCAGTCTCTAATACATGCAGAGCATCTTTCAAAGAAGACATGGGTAACTCATTCTTCTTAACAGCTTTATCATCAACGGAAAGAGCTTGGAACGGAGTCCCAACAATTTCGTCGACATCAACATACGAAAATGATGAAAGATGGCTCACCAGCATCGCTTCCTCGCCTCTAACAATTACCAGCTTGTCATTCTTAACAAATTTCAATTTCTAATGAAGAGTCGAAGTCACTGCCCTAGCTTCATGAATCCAGGGTCGGCCAAGCAAACAACTATAAGCAGGACATATATCCATTACTTGAAAAGTAATTTGGAAGAAGCGCGGTCCTATCTTGATTGGAAGATCAACCTCTCCAATCACATTTTTTCGAGATCCATCATAAGCTTTAACAACAACCCCACAATACCTCATGGGAGCACCTTGGCACGAAATCCTTGACAAAGTATATTTTGGTAACACATTCAAAGAAGAGCCAGTATCAACAAACACATTGGAAAATGCATCTTCTTGACAATTCATAGAGATATGTAAAGCCAAATTGTGATTTCTCCCCTCCTCGGGTAACTCTTCATCGCAGAAACTCAAATTATTGCATGCTGTGAGGTTGGCAACAATGCCATCAAACTGATTAACAGTCACATCATGCTCAACATATGCTTGTTCCAATACCTTCTACAAAGTTTACCTATGAGCTTCAGAATTCATCAGTAGGGACAACACTGAAATCTTGGACGGGGTTTGCAAGAGTTGATCTATAACACTGTACTCACTCTTCTTGATCAATTTCAATACCTCATCCTCATAAGCCTTCTTATTTAAACCACTGGACTGGCCAGAAGTATCGACATTATTCTCATCTTGAGGTCGTTTGCCAGCAACAACATTCTCCACAATCTTTGGAGGCTCAGAACCAAAAAATCGACCACTCCGGGTCACTATACTAACATCAGCGATGCTTACCACAAAAGACAAAGAAGGAATAGGCACTTCCTTACCGTCTTCTACCATGGTAGCATTGTACTTATATAGAACATCCTTGTCAGACTCATAGGGTACTGGACCGGGTAACCGAATAACCAAAGGTGTAACAGTGGTCTTCCGACTATCATAAGAGATAACAACTCGTTCAGGAATATTAAAGCGTGGTGCAAAAACATTCACCACATTCTGATATTCGTCTCTTTTAGCAGTGACCTCAATAAAATTCAGATCCATCATCCTCTGAATATCCCTCTTCACTATCACACAACCACGCGGATTCACGGAACAGATGCAATAAACTGCATAGTCATGATTAATATCATGGTATTCACTCCAAAGTGCATGCATTTCCACAAGAGATCTTCGAATCCAACGGATATAAAAAATTTTGAATGTACCAGGACAACCATAAACCATATTGACAGACGCCTTGCCATGATTAGGCAGTGGATTCGATTGTACATTAGGGTTGGAATCTTCGAAAGATAAAATACCACTCCTAGCCAACCTTTGCACTTCCATCTTCAATGGATAACAATTCTCAGTATCATGCTCAGCTCCTCCTTGATGAAAAGCATAATGAGCTTCAGGCTTATACCACCACGGCGAATCCTTTGGAGTAGTAGGTGGTGCACGGGTCTGAACAAGATTCTTTTGAATTAAACAAGGAAGCAAATATGTATATGTCATCGTAATTGGATCAAAATCCTTCTGAAAATGGCCCTGTTGATTGTTCTGTTGATTAGAACGTTGTTGATGAGCAGGAGCTGCCTGAACAACAGGAGTTAAATTGATAACAAGAGTAACAGATGCAACATATTGCTGACACTGATTATTCTTACCATAACTCTTTTTGCGTCCTCCACGGGAAATAACATTGGTCTCACCTTCTTTCTTCTTGGCAAGTCCTCCCCCATATTTCTTGGAATTACTAGCAGAATTACCATCTTTTGACAAACGTCCCTCACGGACACCTTCTTCTAATCTCATCCCCACATTAACCATCTCAGTGAAATCACTTGGGGCACTAGCAATCATACGCTCATAATAGAAAGGACTAACGGTTTTCAGAAAAATCTTAGTCATTTCTTTTTTCTTCCAAAGGAGGATTAATTTGAGCAGCAATCTTGCGCCACCTCTGCGCGTATTCTTTGAATGTCTCCTTATCTTTCTGAGCCATTGCTCGAAGCTGGTCACGATCGGGAGCCATATCCACATTATACTTATATTGCTTTACAAAAGCTTCACCCAAATCTTCGAAAGTGCGAATTCGAGTACTGTCGAGTCCCATATACCATTTCCAAGCTGCACCAGACAAACTGTCTTGAAATTAGTGAATGAGAAGTTGATTATTATCAGTCTGAGTCGACATCTTACAAGCATACATAGTCAAGTGACTCAACAGACAAGAATTACCCTTATACTTTTCAAAGTCAGGGACCTTGGACTTATGTGGGATCTTCACATTAGGAACCAAGCATAACTCATGAGCATTCTTCCCAAATAGTTCTTTACCTCTCATAGCTTTGATTTCTTTCTGCATTTTAGCAAACTGGTCTTGAATCTATTCCATTTTCTCATAAGCATCAACACTCTCACTTGGAGCAATGTGGAAAATCTACTATTCACCAAAAGGAACGGTATGAACCACAGGCGGTGGTACAGTCATCACAGGTTGAATGGTAGGAACAATTGGAACTTCAGGAGGCGGTGGTGGTTGATAACCTTCAGGAATAAAGTTACGAGGTATGCCCCAGGGGTAGCCAGGAGGCATGGAGTGTTGAGGAAAACTAGCAGGCACCAAGGGCATGGAGTGTTAAGGAACACTAGCAGGCACCACAGAGATGGGCGTAGAGACAATCTCAGAAATGACTGTCTCTTGCACAGGAGTCGAAAGCGGAGGAGGAGGGGGCGGCTAATTCTGAGCAGCAACCAATGCTTCCATCCGAGCAGTGAGCCTTTCCAAACTATCCTTCAAAGTTGTCACTTCCTCACGAAGTTCACGATTTTCTTGTTGCAATTGATCCATCTTCCTCTTCAGATTAGCCTGAGTATTATACTGGTGCGACATCTTGGATGAATGAAGACCAAAGGAAACAATAAGACACCTGGAAAAGGCAAGAAACAATGCAAGAATGATACTTGAGGTGCAAATGCAAATGCAAAGTTTCAAGGAATTATAAGGCATATCACAAACATTGTTATTTAAAATACTAAAATCTCATTCATTAATGATGGAAAATATTACATCTTGGAAGTACAGATTCAAGAATCCTAAAACAATAGAGAATAAAGAAAACTAGAACCCTAGAGAATCTCATGAGGAGAAGTCCCAGCTCTCTCTTCCAGCTTTTTGATGCGGGCCTGCATTTGAGTCTTCTCAATCAGCAACTGATCGACGATCAACTTCCAAGGAGATTCTAAACTCTTAGGAATATCAGAAACTGGCTGAATGCGAGAGGAAAATAAATCCTCTTGCGCCTTTCTCTTCTTGTTGGCGACTTCGTCTTCATTCTTCTTCTTGAAGTGTTCTTGAAGTCTTGCATTCTCTAACTCGACAATCTGATACTTGTTCTTCCAAGCATCTCTCTCTTGTTGCATCTCGGCCAAAGCGATCTGAAGCTTCTCTATGTCTTCCATAAAGTAGAGGATATGCTTCTTAGCAGTTAAAGACAAAGGCTTCTGACGCGCATAAGGCATCTTCAAAGTAATAGCTCTATTTTTAACCCACTGGATGTAAAATTCCCAAGAGACGCGATTCAGATTTCCCAAACTCTCCTTTCCTTTTCTACGAATGTTGCACCAAGCTTCCAGAATCTCTCTCTTAAGAGCAACCTGCTGTTCATCTTCCTTGAAAAAGAAATCGGCCAAATGAATGTTCTTCGGTACCTCTCGCAAAGGATATCCCAACTAACAACGAGCTAACACCGAATTGTAGCTGATTCCTCCCTTTATACCAAGAAGAGGCATATTGAGAAAATCACCACAACTATCAATAATCATTGCTCCAAAAGGAACACGGCTACACCAATCAATATCAGAATGAGTGAGAGACATGATCTTCTACGACCAATATAAACCATCCTTGAGGTTCCAGAAAGCTGCAGACTTCGGCAAGTGAGAAATAAACCACATGTAGAGCAAAGGCGCACAACAGTTAAGCATCCCTTCACCATGGAAATTCCTGAGGTGAATAGAATGGTAAGCATTGACAAGCAAAGTAGGAACTGGATTCCCAATCAAGAAGATCTAAATAGTGTTGATGTCGACAAAGTTCTCAACATTTGGGAAAAGGAACAGTCCATAAATGAGCAAGGCAAGAATAGCCTCAAAAGCAACTGAGTCCTTCACAATAGCAAAGTGACGAGCTCTATCCATCAAGAATTTAGCGGGTAACCCAAGAATCTTTCCTTTGGTATCCATGTGAGCCTTAATCTCAGAAATCTTCAAGTGAGTAGCCTTCACAATAACGTGATGCTCGGGAGCGGGATCCGAACCAGAGAAAATCTGACCATGAACAGGCAAACCAAGCAGGAGAGAATACTCTTCTAGCGTAGGTACCAACTGATAATCAGGAAAGGTGAAACAATAAAGCAAAGGGTCATAGAATTGAACCAAAGTAGCAAGCAATCCTTCAGCCATATCAACCTTCAAGAGAGATAAAAGCCTTCCATATCTGGACTCGAACTTCTCGGTATCAGCAACCAAAGATCCTAGCTCTCTCAAACCCCCTAACTTAGGACTCTTAAAAGTGTACTTCCTTGTACTTCACCTTCCAAAATCCATAACAAAAGTATCTGCAATGTTTGCAATAACACCTTTAAGTTCCTTGAAACCTTTTAGAAGAATGCTCATGAATGCAACAACCACAAACAAGATCACACAAAGCACACGGGTCAAGGTTCAAGTCACGAGCATAAAGCCAAGGGTAAGAACCAATCCCACAAAGGTATGTACTAAGGTTTTATCTTCATTGTACCTGCAGAAAACAACGATTCTAACACAGAGTGCCCAGGGTCCACAATCCACTATCAGACACACTAGCGCACCGATTTACTCGGAGGTTAGTAGGTATCCTCAAAAGAATCTAAGTTGAGTGTGGCATCGCGTAATAGCTAAGTCGAATTTGCATCCTCATAGCTTCTGCGCCACGATCCTAAAAAGGCTAAGATGGGTTAAGGGTTACTACAGTCCTCAGTGTTATAGGCTTCTATGGAAAAAGTAATGCCTTCAACGATTGCTCGATCGGCATCAGTAATTCCAAAGAGGCAACCACCGAGTGGATAGATTCTCAAGTTCTACTTTTTCAGGATTCGACTCCCTCAAAGCTCCCTTGAATATACCATCCTCCTATCTCAAAGTACATTCTGGTTCGGGTATAGGACCTATCTCACACACACAGAGGAACTCCCAAACAGAACAAACAAGTAACAAGTACATCAAACAAAAAGCAATAAATAAATCAAAGTAGGCTAAACCCCTCAAGGGAGTTATCCCCAGCAGAGTCGCCACTTTTCTGTAGCGGGGAAATTTGTGAGTGTAAGCTATTGATTAACTTAACTAAAAAAAACAAGAGTCGCCACCACACTTTTATTTTATCCAAAAAAGGAAAGGAAAAAGAGCAAACAAAACCTAAGGAGTTCTAAAAAAACAAGAACAAACAGAGAATGGGCAAGGGGGGTTGGTTACGCAATGGGAAGGTGTTAGCACCCAAAACATCTATAGTACTCTATATGAACCCTTTGAAATATCTACCATTTTTTGGTTTGAAAATGGTTTGCTTGAAAAGAGATTGGGAGAGGTGAGAAGAGAAATATTTTTTAAGATTTTTGTGTTTGGAGAGACTTATCGCCCATGCCTACGTACTCACGAAGTTCAATGTAGGATCAAAACCACGTAGTTCGTGGTACAAATAGCAAAAATTATTGGTTATGGTTCGTTTTATCTTGAAAAAACAACCCATCATTCTCAAGAGAGAATACTCAACTAATTACCCAAAAGTATGAAAAAGAGGCATTTGCATCACATTAAGATGGAGGATTTGCTTGGATTAACATCAACAAGACTATCGCTTCAACATCTAAGTGGAAAATAGCCATACTTTACACAAAATACCATGGTTTGGAGCTTTACATATCAACAAAAAAAATGACTCATGTCTAATTCTTTTTCAAAAGTTTAAAAGAAAAAGTGCATAAAAGCACAAAAAGTTTGAATGAGTTTTGTACGTTTTATGTCTTTTTTGAAATAGTCAAAATATGATTAACATTGATTGACATTTATTAAAGAAAAGAAAAGTTTAAAAATCACTTGACCGAAGTCAAGGTTTTATCATGAAACCGGTTTTAAGTTTGAAAACAAGAAAGCTTTGAAAAAGAGGGGAGATTTTGAAAATTGAAGAAGGGGTGGAGAAGAAGTGACTATCCTAGTGCATAAAAATAAAAGCTAGGGTAAGAAAGATCTAACCACATGGAGGCACTCTTCAAAGCATAATAAGAAAAGAATTCCATCCTCTTGAGCCAATAAGCAAGCCAAATAAAGGCTAGAATACCAACTCCATAATGATCCATAGCATAAGGGAGAAAATCCTAATTCTAAGTCCATAAGTCCATAATCAAGAGTATAGATCCTCCAATGCAAGGGGTAGTGGCCATAGTCCAACAATTAAGAGCACAAGTCTTTTAGTGGTTTAATCCTTTATTAATATTTTTGAGTCTAAATGGACAAAAGAAAAATGACATAAACATAAACATGATATGATATATGATAATATAAAGCATAAGAAATAAAGAGAGATAGGGAGCGAGAAGGAAACATAAACAAGATTAATACAATAATATTGTTAGTAAGTTAGTGATTAGTAGTGTGTACACAATAGTATCACCGATTATTCCGTCTCGCGTCTTGAACTATATGGTTGAACAATGTGCTTAAGTCAAGGTTAATGAAAACTTGTCAGAGGATTGATAGAATCAAAGCCTCTACGCAACAAGCTTCAAAGATTATGAACCTAATACAAAAGAACAACCATGCTTGGGCTTACACAACCAAAAGGTTTGGGCCACGAAAGATCAAGTTTCAATTCGGAGGGAGGGACAAATGTAGCGCTATGTTAAGCAATCGCCAAGTGATTTATAAAGAAATCACCCTACTCGAGGCCGGTCAATAGTGATATTTGTGCTAATGGATGCTAGATGAACGATATGTAAATCTTCATCCGAAAGCAATACCGCACGTAAAGAAAATAGGTAGCGATCTCGTCTTGATCAAGAATTCAACAAATAAATTCTAAGATCCATAAGACTTTCATCGATCAAAATAAAAAGAAATAGATGAAGAGAAAGCCAAATTGAATTACACTTTTAAGTTCCTTTCATATTCAAGTTCAATCAGCTTTAATTGATAAGTTTAAGTGTGAAAACATATCACTAATTCAAAGCACCTTAAATGAATTCAACAATTCATTTAAAGATAGATTTGAACTAATTAATGTTTAATTACTTTAACCATATCCAAAGTCCATTGAAATTCAAGAGAAATTAATCTCAACAATGCATTTCAAGGCTAAAACAAGAAGAAAGGGGAAAAAGGAGAGAAAGAAACCAAAACAGTCCCAAAAACAAAGCTAAAACTGCATTCTGACTTAGAGTAACCGGTTACTCTATATAAGGTAACCGGTTACTCTGCACGCAGAGCCAAAAAATAGTGCAAATTCAGCATGATCAACTTTCAAAACTTTTTACAAACACCTTGTGATCATGGAACTGAAATTTTACGAAATTTTAAGTAAAACAACAGTGAAAACCAGCAATTAAACACAATTACAAGATCCAAAAGATCAAGTAACAAAGAGCTCCAAAGATCTACATTATGGAAGATGAAGATGAAGTTTCAACAATGGTGAAAGATGAATTACCACTTCAAATCTGAAAATTCCTTCAAATTGCTTCAAGATCTAAACACCAAAGCCTTGATCTATAAGAATTGATGAAGAAAACAAGTGTGGATGAAGGTTTAGCTCAAAGTTGAACAAGATTCAATGTGAATTCTTGTTAACTTTCAAAAGAAGAAATGTGAGCTTTAGTGAAATTTGTGGTTGGGAAGATAATTTGCAAGAGGTTTGTTGGCTATCAAAAGCTTGTGAAATGAATGAAATGAGGCCTCTATTTATAGAATTTAGGCTTGGAAAAATTGGTGGATTGGAATTTGGTTTGGAAATGAAAATTAGGCTTGGAATTTGAATTTGGAGGGAAATTATAAAAAAAAAGTGGTGATTAGTGGAGGTGTATGGTAGAAATTAATTATGATGATGTAGGGAATTAAAATGGGATGGTATGGAATATTCCACATATGATCAAAATGATGAAAATTGGTGCCAATCGCTGAATTTGAATTTGCTTCCATTTTTTAAAATTTTCACGAGGGTAACCGGTTACTCTATATAGGGTAACCGGTTACTCAGTGCAAATTTTGAAAAAATGCCCTTTTTGAGTGCACTGTTGTGGTTCGACTCGACTCTTCTGCTTGTCAAAGAGGGCATGGAAATAAACACATGAACCTTGAAGTCTCTTGAATGATAATCAATTAAATCTTGGAAACTCTTGATCAGGTGATTTTTGAATTGTTTGTAGATCAACTTTGACTTTGTTCAGATGAAATTCGTTCGAGCTGAGGGACTGATTTTGGTATCCTTGATCCAAATTCTTCTTGAAAAAGTTAGTAAAGAAAAAGAAAGCATATTTTTGGATTTTAATTAATGGTTAGTAATCATAAAAAAACAAACATCAAAATGAACAAAAGAAACAGGGGTGCTTGGCGATCTCACCCAAGAACAAACCTTCAGAGGAGGGCAAAAGAACCAAAGCTTGTGATCTTGTTTGTGGTATGAGATGCAAAAAGACATGTGGGATCTTAGGGATGAAAATTAGGGTATTACACCTTGATGATTGCAGTCGCCAAACTTTGAGGATCCATCTGATGAACATAAGCATGGGGGACAAACCCTAATCACTGATCTTTGGATTTTCCAATGAACCAATCCTGCAAAAGAGTGGAACCCTGATTCACTATGAAAACCCTAATTATCCAAGGCCACTAATCCAAGTAACAAGCTTATGATGTTAATAAACGCATGATGTATTAGATGACCTAATAGAGGATATGCACATGAGGAAAATGAAAAGTATAAGTCATATGATTTGAATGAAAGGGTAGGACAAATTTGGGGTATGATAACTCTCATACAAAATCATTTCCAATTTTTGTACGTTAGTATCAAGAATGGGGTTGAAGCCTCTTGGACCTTAACAGTTGTTTATGCTAGCCTTATGCCTGAAAGGAAGAAGGCTTTGTGGCAAGAGCTTTTAAAAATTGCTGCTAACACTGATTATGAATGGCTGTTAGGTGGAGAGTTTAATGACATCAAAGATAAATCGGAGAAACGAGGTGGTGTTCCCCCGTCAGACAAGAAGTGTGCCTTATTTCATAGCAGATTGAATGAGTGCAACCTTCTGGGCATAAATTCACTTCGTGTGGTGCAATTGGCCATGGAGGAATTCGTGTTTTTGAAAGGTTGGATATGGCCATTTGCAATGATTCCTGGATGTTACAATTTCCTAATGCTTCTATTAGGGTGCTTACACGAATTGATTATTATGACCATCACGCTATTCTTGTTAACCTCTATGAGGATCAACGCAGGCCTAGGGCGCTATTGAATCAAAATGTTTTAATTATGTCAAAACTATTTTATTTTCATTTACCGTATTTTTAAATTCATGACAATGTATCTTAAAAGCATTTGTGTTACACGTGAGGATCAAAGAGATATGAAAATGACATTATGGTAATAAAACTTCATGCGTGTGCACCAAGAAAATAAAGTAATGGTACTTCTGTAATATCATAACAAAGCCAAGGATCAAGACTACATGTGATTAGTATCAACATCATTATATGGCATTCTTGTAAATAAGAAGACCTTCCATGTTACACTACAATGGCAAAATGGTAATTCCTAGTGGCAAGATTGTAAATGAAGGTTCATACTCATGACAATCTTGGGACTCAAAAGTAAAGAGGATCAGAAACTCTATAAAAGGACATTTGCTCTTCACTTTCAAATACATCCAACGAAGGCAAAAATTCAAAGAGAAACAATTCATCACCTTGCTTATCAAAATTCCTTCTCACTAAAAACATAATCTTAGAATCAAGAAATTCCATTTCTAAGTTTATTTGTATCAACATCACATCTTCTTTACTCATCTATTGAAGATTTTTGAAATCCTTTTTTCTTACAAATTCCTTCATATTGTTGTATACTTGCTCAAGAAAAGTTGTTCTTGAGTAATATTGTAAACTAGTTGTAGCTAAATTCAGTTGTTGTAAGCCTGGTGAGGCTAGAAGAATACATTTTGTTGTAAAAGTTCAAAGAAAGTTGATAAGAATTTATTGGAAAATCTCACAAGAAATTGTGGGGACTGGAATAACCAAGCTTGGTGAACCAGGATAAGCCTTTGTGTGATTCTTCTTTGAACTCTTCATTTCAAATTATTTAGCCACAATCAATTCACACACATACATCAACAAGTTTATTTCTTTCATATATAAGAGAAAAAAATCCAAGGAAAATGTCAGAACAAACAAAGTTCGTACATGAAGGAGGATCAGCACATAAACCACCTTATTTTGATGGATCAGATTACTACTACTGGAAAGCTAAAATGAGGTTGTTTCTATTATCACAAGACAACAACATGTGGTCAGTTGTAGAAAATGGAAACTTTGTACCAATGACAACTCCAGCAGATGGAACAGCCTCAATACCAAAACCACAAAGTCAATGGACTAAAGAAGAAAATGATAAGGTACTTTTAAACTCTAAAGCTCAACTATTCTTATCATGTGCATTAAGTAGAGAAGAATATGATAGAATAGAAGAATGTACAACTGCAAAAGAAATTTGGGATGCTCTTAAAATTCACCATGAAGGAACAAGTCATGTCAAAGAAGAAAGAATACACTTGAGAATCAAAAAATTTGAAACCTTTGAGATGAAAGAAGATGAGACAATAGATGAAATGTCTGCTAGACTTACTATTATTACAAATGAACTTCGTTCTTTAGGCAAAACATACTCAACTCATGATAGAATCAAAAAAATACTAAGAAGTCTTCCAAAAATCTGGAGACCTATGGTAACTGCAATCACACAATAAAAAAATCTTAAAGAATTAGAGGTTGAAGAACTAATTGGATCTTTACGTGCATGTGAAGTCTTGCTTATTGAAGACAAACCACAAAGAAAAGGAAAAATGATTGCACTTAAAACATCACAGAATCCTGAAATCAAAAATGAAAAATCACAGGAGTTTAAACAAGAAGGTACTCACACTTACTCTGATGATGAAGAAGAAATAACCATGATATCTAGAAAAATTCAACAAATGATTCTAAGAAGGAATCAGCTTCGAAGACTATTTCAAAACAAAAAGGAAACTCAAAGAAACGAAATAGACAAGAGCAAAATTACATGTTATGGATGCAACAAAATAAGACACTTCAAAATAGAGTGTCCTATGAATAAAAAGACAACTGGACGCTACCCCTTCAAAAAGAAATCAATGATGGCCACCTGGGAAGAATCAGATAACTCAATTTCAGAAAGTGAAGCTGAAGAACCAAATCTATGTTTAATGACGAGCTCGGATTCAGAAGAGGTAAATCTTTCTAACTCTTGTCATACATACAAAACTATGGAAATACTATTTGATAATCTTCTTAAAGATTCAGAAATATTATCTCAAAATTGCATCGATCAAAGAGAAAAAATTCTTGAGATAACTAAAGAAAAAGAAAAATTGCAAGACTTGAATGAAAAAAAATCAAAAAATCATTCAAGACTTACAAGATGGATATTTTACTTTATCTGAGCATCAGAAAATGTTGAATAACAAAACTAAACAACCTGTCACTCAAAAAAATTTTGAAAAGGAAAAAGAAAACAAGATTCTAAAATCAAAAAATGAAGAATTAGAAAGGGATATTTCAAAATTCATAAAATCAACTGAGACCCTTCAGAAAATCATGGGATCTCAAGTAGGAATCTTTGACAAAGCAGGAATTGGTTTTAACATTTCAAAAAAATCAAAAGATATATAAAAAAATTCTTTATTCCTGATAGTAAAAGAAAGAATTCCATAACCTCTCCTACAGACAACAATTGCAAAAAGTATACGTACCCAATCAAAGAATATGTGTTTAAG
The DNA here is from genome assembly GCA_022829125.1 of Lathyrus tuberosus. Taxonomy (NCBI): domain Eukaryota; kingdom Viridiplantae; phylum Streptophyta; class Magnoliopsida; order Fabales; family Fabaceae; genus Lathyrus; species Lathyrus tuberosus. The sequence continues at coordinate 1,480,013 of JALAZF010000441.1, forward strand.
AAATGTTGTTACTACAAAAAAACAAATCATCATGAATCAAAATGTTTCTTTAGAAAAGGAAGAAAATGTCCTTATTGTAATCAAGTAGGTGATCATGAATCTAGATGCTTTGGTAAAATAAAACCTCTTCAAACAACTAACAAACAAGGACCTAGAACTATATGGGTACCTAAGAAAGTTACAAATTACAATGCAATAATGCCTGATAACTGTCAAGAAAAACCATGGTATCTGGATAGCGGATGTTCAAGACACATGACTGGAGATAACGAAAACTTCATATCATTCAAAGAAAAAGATGGTGGATCCGTAACCTTTGGAAATAATGAGAAAGCTTTCATCAAAGGTATTGGAAATATTGGTAAGAATAATTTCACTCAAATTAAAAAGGTTCAGTATGTGGAAGGATTAAAACATAAATTACTTAGCATCAGTCAATTATGTGACAACGGCTTCGAAGTCATGTTTAATTCAAACACATGTGAGATAAAAGAACCATCCTATGGAAAAGTTTTCTTTACTGGATCAAGATTAAAAAATCTTTACATTATATACTTAGATGATCTTCCTACAGAATCTTGTCTCATATCTATTGACAAAGATAAATGGATATGGCATAAGAGAGTTGGTCATATAAGTATGAAAACAATCTCAAAACTCTCTAAACTTGATCTAGTAAGAGGACTACTCAATATAAAGATGATTTTTCAAGGTATAATTGGGTCCTTTTCTTAAAAAACAAAGATGATACTTTTGATGCCTTCGAAAATTTTTGCAAAAAAATTCAAAATGAAAAAGATTCTAATGTTGTCTCTGTTAGAAGCGATCATGGAGGTGAATTTGAAAATTCTCACTTTAAAGAATACTTTGATGAAAATAGGATAGCTTACAATTTTTCCCGTCCAAGAACTCCTCAACAAAATGGAGTTGTAGAAATAAAAAATAGAACCTTACAGGAAATGGCAAGAATCATGCTAAATGAATCAAAAATAGAAAAAAATTTGGGCCGAAGCCATAAACACATCTGTCATACCCCAAATTTTGACCACCAAAATTTCCCATCATTGTGAAGATCATCACCATAATATGGATGTACCATCATACCTCATCCATCTCCCCAAAGATAGTTGAGCATCCACCATAATCAAGAATTAGGGTTTCGAGCCCTCCCAGGACACTTAGACAAAAGATCAATCAAGAAATGACATGATCTTCAACTTGTCTAACCTCTTAAAACATCCACAAAGGATCAAGAGGACTCCCACATCAAGAATCAAGCACAAAGTTGTAGCATTCCAAGTGGAATGAGCCTCGATACACCCGATGTCACCAAATTAGGGTTTTGGACGACTAGGACCTCCAGAGTGAGATTTTCACAAGAGGATGAGCCAAGAATTCAACATATGACTCAACATGCTCAAGATAATCCTAAGAATCCATTTGAAAATTTAAACTACCCTCAGGAAGCGCATTTCTCAAAAGTCAGGAATTAGGGTTTTTACGCGTCGAACCGCTCCAGAGCCAAAAGTCAAAATATGACCTTTTTGGCAAAAAAAAACGATCCTTATGACTCATATTTTCATAAAATATGACTTATAATGTCATTTGAACAAGAATTGATCAAGAAGTCAAGATAACTTGTGAAAGGGGTAACTTTAAAAATTTGGAAATTTTTCTAAGTTACTAAAATTGGATGGTTTTTGTACTAACTTTCAAAGACCATAACTCTTGATCTAGGCAGCCATTTTGAGTTACCCAAAGCTTGATTTGTAGGTCTTCCTACACTCTATAAAAGCTTAAACTACATGAAACTCTAAATCTTCATGGATTTTTAGTTATGGATGGATCAAAGTGGTGAAAAATCAAGAACATAACACTTAGTGCAAAACTGTATAAGTGCCACCTTTGGACATCAAAGTTCATGAGTTTTTTTTAATTGGATTCAGATACTTTCAAAGAAAAATATGATCACACAGGAATGGTATCATATGAGGGCTTTCTAAAAAGCACAAGAGCATTCCACAACTCCATTTGAGTAAGGAGATATGATCCCCTCAAAACCACACTTTCAAATTGTCTTGTACAAGACAGAATTTGGCATTTTTTCTTGATTTGGGAAAATCAGACAAGTACAAGCCTTGTCATCCATTTGGACACCTCAGGGGATAACATCAAAGAGAAATGATCTGATCCACAAGCCTCCCAAGTCCAAGGATCTACATGTAGCCTTAAATTCCCTAAAAAGCCTAAAAAGCACAAAGACTCCAATTTTGTTTCAATGCATTCAATAGATTCACAAGGTGGCAAGCATCAAGATATTGCTTACTGAATTGAGTCAAGATTCAGCTCTGAACCAAAGTACTCATAACCTGCTACATTGACTCAAGTTAATGGTTAGAGAAAACCAAAAATGCCTTTTGATCAACATTGGCCAAGGGACTGTCCAAGCCTCCATTCACTATTGATGCCAAAACAAACTTGTTGCACTATAAATAGACATCAATTGTGATCAGTTTGAGTACACCAAAGCACCCAAACTGATGCTTTACTCAAAATCTCTCTTTCACTCCAAAAATACCTTCCTTTGCAAGTCACCATCGAATTTTGCATTAGGAAGCTATTCCATCATAACCAATTGATATAACACCTTCCATATATCATATAAGAGCTGATCAAACACCTTTTACACTTCTGAAACATCAGGATCATCATCTTCATTTCTCACTTGGACCAATTGCAGTCAGAGTTGAGCCAGCCTATCCAGAGAATTTCAAAACATCCTGAAGGTTGCAACACGATTCTTGAGATTCAAGGAAGCTAACCAGGCCACTGTTTCACTTCTGTAACACCTCTACCATTGAAATCGAATCCTACTTGCAGAGGTAAGCCTTAAACTCTCAAACTCAATGAATCATGCATCATAAACGTGTTTTCAAATTACCATTGTGTTTCTAAATGTTTATAGATAATTTTCCCTCAATCAATTGTTGTTTCTCTTATGTGTATGAGATTTAGTTAAGTTCTTGCACATTTTAGGGTTCATCTAGTCAGAGTGTAATATCTTTTGTTACACTTAGTTAAAATGAAATTGAAAAAATCCATTGTATTCCTTGTTTAAAAATGCACGATTTTCATCTTTACATCATGTGAAATGGTTGAGAGATGTGAGAGATAGAGTGATTCACGTAGCTTGCTCAAGGAAGAAGATGGCCATGGCGCCATTCTTCATAATCAAAAGCAATTTTGGTATACATTATTTCCTTGCCACTATATATTTGAATTGGCATTGCGCCCCAGTGGTAGATCAGCTGGTTTTGTGTGTGTAGCGAGTAAAGGGTCTGAGGTTCGAATCCCCCTCGCCCCAGACCTTTTGGTTTATTTTTTAAAACCATTTTCAAAGGATTTTTCATACATTATTATCACTTGCCATCCTCAATCAGCCACACGCAAGTGGCTCAATTGGTAAACTTTTAATCTCACCACCCCAAGGGCGTGAGTTCAAACCATGGGAGGACCATCCCATTTTTTTTACCACTTATTTCTTTCATTTTTTTCACAATTTCTAAAATAACTTCAAAATTTAACTTTTCTTTCAATTTCAATCATTTTTTAATGATTCTTTTTTTTTAAAATTCATAAATATGTTAAAGTATTTTATTCCACAAAAAAAATCAAAAAGATATTATTTATTTAATATATTTTGAATTTTTGAAAAAAATTCCTTTGATTTGTTTTAAACATTTTAAATAAATTCTTTCTCTTGATTTTTCAAGTTCAATTTATTTTCAAATCATTTTATGAATGAAAATATGTTTTTTTCAAACATTTATCCAAGATCACAACTTGTTTTTCACACATGTTTGTTAATTTTGATCATGATAATTGATTTTTATTCAAATTAAAATGTATTTTTCAATCAAATTAGGGTTTTGATTATTTTCACCCTCACAATCATTTTTCAAAACACTTTTAGGCCTCTAATAGAGTGTAAGACCCATCCTTCACAATCATTTTCGCCCTCACATGGGAGTACGCCTTGAAGAGGCAGTCCGAGAAGGACGGTTGGCCAAAGAGGCAGAGCCCTCTAGTAGTACTGTCATACCCCAAATTTTGACCACAAGATTCCCATAATTGTCCAAACAATCATCACAATATGGATGTACCTTTATGCCTCATCAATCTCCTCAGGAATTGTTGAGCATTCACTACAATCAGAGATTAGGGTTTTCAAGCCCTCTCAGAGCCTTAGACAAAGGATCAATCAAGAAATGACATGATCTTCAACTTGTCTAACCTCTCAAACACCCATAAATGATCAAGAGGACTCCCACATCAAGAATCAGGCACAAGGTTGCAACATTCCAAGTGGATCCAGCCTCAAGATCGCCAGTGTCACCAAATTAGGGTTTTGGTCGACTGGGGCCTCCAGATGGAAATTTTCATCTGGGCATGAGCCAATGCTTCAAAGCATAACCCTAAATACTCTAAGGGACCTTATAAACCCAATCATCAAGTCAATATGACCTCAGAGGATGCCTTCACCAAAAAAATCAGGAATTAGGGTTTCTTGACCTAATTCACCCCTAAGTTGACTTTTGGGACAAAACATGAGCCAAGGCCTCAAGACATGATTTGAGGGTCTCTAATAAACCACATTGATCCATTTTCAACAATGGATTGATCCAAGAAGATTGGTTCACAAGTTTCAATTTCATCAGGACCACAATTAGGGTTCTGAGGAAAAAGTCAACTGTACCTTTGACTTTTGACCAAGACATGCTCCCAAACCTTGGGACATGATTCAATACACCCTATAACACCTATGGAACATATCCATCAAGTTTGATTTAGGGCAAGGACTTGATTTCATAGAGGATCGCACAGTGTGGAATTCATCTGGTAAAAAGTCAACTGTGCATAAAAGTCAAAGTTTGACTTTTTGAGATTTTTCATAATTATGGTTCCTTAACCCTAAAATGATGTTAATGTGTGATTGGAATCATCATTCATCAAGAAAAATCAAAGAAAGTGGGATAACTTGTAAAAGGGGTAACCATAAAAACTTAGAATTTTTCAAAGTTATGAAATAAAGTGGCTAGGGTGCCAACTTCCAAGGATCATAACTTGAGATCCAAGCAACCATTCTGGTTGATCCAAAGATGGATTTGTAGCCCTCATGGCATACTTCAAAAGTGACAACTACACCTCATTCCAAATCTTCATGGATTTTAAGTTATGGAGTGATCAAAATGGCTGAAAACATGAACTGTCACTTTTTCCAACACTTAGTGAAATTTTCACTAAGTCAGGATCTGTCTTGCTTTTTTTCAAAATGTAGGAGGATTTTTCACTTGGATCCAAAAATTTTCAAGACAAACTATGTTCACACATATGTTGTATCACATAAGGGCTTTCCAAAATGTCCAAGAGCTTCATCAAACTCCATCTGAGCTAGGAGTTATGACACCTGCAACATGCCTTGCTGTAAACTATCTTGGCAAGGCAGATTTGTGCATAAAGGCACGATTTTCTCAAATTGTGCAATTCCAAGCATGCTTATCCATCTGAACACCTCAAGGGGGAACAACCAAGGGACAAACACTGATCCATCAGCCTCCCAAGTCCAAGATTCCCAAAGTAGCATGCCAAACCCTAAAAAGCCTAAAAGAGGCCAAGACTCCAATTTTGTTTCCAAGCATTCAATGGATGCACCAAGATGGCATGAACTGAGCCATTTCCAACTGAATAAGTCAAGGATAAGCTCTGAACCAAAGAACCATAGGCATGTGCTCTAACCTCTAGTCAATGGCTAGAGGAGACTTAAGATTCCAAAGTGATGCATTTGGACAATGAGTTGCCGCAGTTACCATTCACTATTGCTTGCAAAACAAACTTTCTCTACTATAAATAGAGCTCATTTGTACACAAAAGCACTACAACACTTGCTTTCCTCAAAATCTCTTTCTCTAGGCCAAAATGCCTTCTTTTGCAAGGTAACTCTGAGTTTTTGAGTTAGAGAGCATTTCCATCACAGCTCATGATCCAAACACATCCAATATGTCATACCTAAGTTATCCAAACTCTCATAAGTGACCTGTAACACCAAAATCACAAAGTCCCCTCTCAAAACCTCAAAATTGGACTTTTTTGCATTTTTCAAGCCATGTCTCGATTCAGTCACTTCCAAAACCAGATAAAGCCTCAAACACACTCCAAATATCATGCTTGAACTATCCCAAATGGTTCTCCACATCTGGAACACCATTTGAGAGAGTTGCTATATTGGCCACTTTTGCCCCTTTTGCAAGAAAGAGCTCAAACTTGTTCCTGAGGATTCTAGTTGATTCCAACCATTCTAAAAGCTTCTAAGGGATCATTTGAGGGTGTGCAAAGCATCAATTTATTTCTGGAACAAAGCACTTGACAGATTGTCCAAAAAGCTCCTAAAGAGGTAAGCATCACAACTTGAACTCTTTGAAATATGCATTGCTTTGAGGTCCACTGATCATGCACATCTCATACATGTTATATGTGTTGTGTTTGAACCAATTTATCATGTAATTCATGCCTGTAACAAGAGATAGCATAGAAAATGCAATTATAGGCCTATTTCAAGAACACTATCGGGTTTTGAAATAGGAGCCTCATCTGAAAAAACCACCACCACCATTAGACTCCTTGTGAAATTCTAGGCAGGATAGACATAAATTTTGTCCCAATCCATGGAGAAATGAGAAAGTTACAAGCTTCACGTTTTTGGGCAAAATCTTGCCTTGCCTTGCCTTGGCCAGGCCAAAAACAAGGCATACCTCATATATCCATGGGGTGGTTTTGATACACGGATGTATCATAACCTCAGTGGTAGGAGGCGCGCACTGCATACAAGAGGTATGGGGTTCGAATCCCCCTCGCCCCAGATCCTCTTTTTTACCATTTTTCCACTTTTTATCATTTTTCATATTATTTTTAAATGATTTGAAAAATTAATAACTCTCTCAATTTTAATCATTTTTGGTTGATTCTTTTTCTGAAAAATCACAAAAATGTTGAAATATTTTATTCCACAAAAAAATCAGATTTATATAAATTATTTAATATAGTTTATATTTTTGTAAATAAATTCATTTTTATTGTTTTTAAACCTTTTAAAAAATGAATATTCTCCTTGAAAAATCAAGACCAAACGAGTTTTAATTCATCTTGTGGTTAAATATCATTTTTTAAACCTTAACCAAAAATCACAAGTTGTTTATTCAAACTTATTTGGTATCTTTATCATTTTAATTAATTTTCTTTGAATAATTACTTTTAAAAAATGATGAAATTAGGGTTTTGTTGATTTTCACCCTAGCAAACTTTTTCAAAACACTCATGGGCCTCTTGGTAGAGTGTAAGACCCATCCCTTTGTAAATAAACAATTTTGGGCCTCAGTGTATTGTACAAGTCCCGATACCGTCAGAAACCTCGGCGCGATCATTATTTTCAAACAAACAACTGGGCCTGCCCTCGAGTTGTAAGTCCCATTTCTTTTCTTTAAAGCACTTTTGGGCCTCTTGGTAGAGTGTAAGACTCATCCCTTTATGCAGAAAACCTTTTTGGACCTCAGTCACTTGTATAAGTCCCTGTACAAATTTAAAACAATAGTACAATCACTATTAAAACTTGGGCCTCTCCTTGAGCTGTAAGCCCCGGTCTCTGTTCAAAATATTTTCTCCTTTGATTTTGAATCCAAATGTATAGTTGCTATCAAAACTTTCTTTAATTTCTTTGAACAACTAACAAAACAGCAAGGAAGCTCTACAACGGGTAAGTGTTTATCCGCTTTCTTTTATCTGCTTTCATAAAAATAACTGTATTGTGGGGTTGCTTCACTGTAAGTCTTCTTTCACACCTTTTAAATACTCGTCATATACCAACTATATATATACTAGTATAGTTATTTAGAGTTTTCCCCGACAACTACGTCTAGAACTAGGTAAAGCCCGTTGGTCACTCTTGAATACAAACAAAATTAGATCCCCATAGGATTCCAGATACAGTCTTCCTTTCTCTTGGGGTTAAACAATATGGAACAAAGAGAAAGGCAGTATTATCGGTGAACCTTTTCTCAGACTGTCACCCTTAGAAATCGTCAAAGAAACTCTACTCCCCATATATGATATTTTCTCCGTGAATGGCATCTCTTGAGTTTCTTCCAAACCCTCGAACTTTCCTGGAATGATCTCTTCTCTGTGAATTACATTTCTTGAACTTCTCTTGGTTTGGGGACCCACAGGCTTCCTAAAAGCACCCCTGCCTCCTCTTGGGCGTTGTACAAGGACCCTTCGGCTTCTTAAAAGTTCTCATGCCTTCTCTTGGGCTTAATACAAGGACCCTAACGACCTCTTAAAAGTATAAGACAGAACTTAGTCATCCTTTGCTAGAGCAGTCTTTCCAGTGTCAAACCTCAGACCACTTTAGGGTTGATTCTCATCCCTTAAGGCCCTTGCCCTCTTTTGGGCATCATACAAAAGATAAAACTCTTCGACACCAGTAGACTTGGGCAGTCTAAACCCCTCCTTGAGTCTCAAAGACATTCTCAAGTTCCTTTCAAACATAGGAAAAAACACCGATCACTCTGGATAAATCTCCAGCAGAACCCCGGTTTCTCTCATGAGAGTTCCCCACCCTTGGGCCTGCCTATGGATCTAATCCTCAACAGTAAGATAGCCTCCTCTTAGGCTTTGTATAATGATATTTCCTTAACACAGTCAGCCTCCTCTTGGGCTTTGTACAATGATCCTCCCCCAGCGGAGCTAACCTTTTCAGACTCCCTTGTTGAGTCAATCACTTTTCAGACTCTTTTGTTGAGTCAATCATTTTTTTCAGACTCTCTTGTTGAGTTAATCACCTTTCCGCACTCTCTGGTTGAGTATAAAAGACTCTCTTGTTGGGTCAATCTCCTTTCAGCCTCCATCTCAGGCTTCATACGAGACATCAAATCACTCTCTTGTTGAGTATAAAAGACTCTCTTGTTGAGTATAAAAGACTATCTTATTGAGTCAATCAACTCTCAGACTCTCTTGTTGGGTCAATCACCTTTGCAAGACTCTCTTGTTGAGGCCACTCTTTTAGCCTCCGTCTTGGGCTTGGTACAAGACATATAAAAGCACTCTCTCGTTGAGACAAGCTAATTTCAGCCTCCCTCTTCGGCTTTGTACAAGACACATATAAACCTCCCCAACGGAGTCAAAAATCCCTTTTAGCCTCAATCTTGGGCTTTGTACAAGACAGAAAGAACATTTTCTCTAGAAAAGTCAAACTGTTAGCCTCCTCTTAGGCTTTATATAATGATATCCCCAAAGAGTCAGTATTTTTTGCCTCAATCTTGGGCCTTGTACAAGACATATACACTCTCTTGTTGTGTCGATCTCACATAGCCTCCTCCTGGGCTTCGTATAAAGAAATCCCTAGCTGAGTCAATCAACCTTTTAGCAGCAAACTTATGCTTTGATCAAAGCACACAAACATCAACAGTTCCTCTTTAGAGATGACAAATTATCTCTCAGCCAAAACCCTTTAGCTTCATATCTTGGGCTTTGAACAAGATACAAATCACCTTTAGCTTCATGTCTTGGGCTTTGAACAAGACACCAAAACATCTTTTTCCTCCCATAGAATAGGAGGAACTACGATCGCTCTGATTTCCCTGTTTCGTTTAAACGGGAATACGTAGGCATAAGATTGTGAAATCTTAGCGAGCATACCAATCAAAAACCCTAGGTCCTGTACCTTCAAATCAATCAAAACTTAGGTTTAGTACCTTATCAAAAACATCGGGAGTCACCCGAACATCAACAAAAACTCACCCACTCACTCATACTTCCCGAGAAACTTTCCCAACCCATTAGCAGATAAACACTATCAATTACAAAGCAAAACCTAAAAGCTAACATCCCGTGGATAACCACATATAGGATGGGTAATTGACAACTACCCATTATATAACCTGACCCCGGACCTCCCAATCTCTTTTAAAGCGTTTGTTCAGTTAAACATTCGCGTGCAAGGTTAGTTTTAGATACCTTCCCTTTCCCTTCCAACTTCATTGGATAAATAAGAAATCAGAAAGTAGAACCCTTTCTCCTTGAGGAGGAAAATCCAAACTTCAGCGATAAGGTGGTCGCGTCACCGACAAAAATCGCTCGCTACTAGTACCAAAAGATATGGTAGTGCTTTTCAGAAAAAGAAAGAACAGGAGATCAACAATATCTCTCAGGGAAAGCAAAGGCAAAGGTATCAACCAGTAGCGGCAATAACTCCCGCTACTAACCCTGCACTAATTCCAGCTTATCAGCCGCAGGTTGCTCAAAGTCAACCTAATCAACAACAGTATCAGTAAAGGATGCAACAGCCTCTTCAGCAGGCTCATCCACAGTACAATAATAACAATCGTACAACATGACCACCAGGGTTTGACCCTATACCAATGTTGTACGCAAAAAATTTTCCACTTCTACTGGCCAAGGGGCACGTCCAAACTAGGTATCCTCCTATAGTACCAGAAAATCCTCCTTTTTGGTTCAAAGCATATCAAACTTGCCCTTACATCAAGGAGGAACGGGGCACAACATTGAAAACTGTCTCAGCTTCAAATCTGACGTACAGAAACTTGTCAGGAACGGGGTCTTATCTTTCAAAGATACTAATCCAAATGTTCAGACAAACCCGTTGCCACAACATGCGAAGGTCGCAGTAAATTTGATAGAGGAAGAATTTAGCTGCAGTTATCAAATTCGCGATGTACTCCTATTAAAAACCAATCTGGTCAGGATGCATTGCAGACCGAGCGGGTACGGTCATGTACCGCCACACAATTATCACCAGTGTGATATCTGTTCGAAAAATAATCAAGGGTGTTCCGTAGTGCAATCAGCTCTACAAGAACAGATGAATCTAGGCTGGATTCAAGATCACACAATTCGAGAGGTCAACATGGCCCATGCAAATCCCAACATTGTTCATAACCGCAACATCCTTGCGATGAATGTCAATTTAGTGGCAATGCACTCAAGGCAAAGTCAATATCATAATCTGCCGCGGCATGATTGCAACACTTGTCCGATCTACTCAACAAGCAATCAGGGATGCTCTTTTGTACAAGAGGCCCTCCAACGTCAGATGGATCTTGGATGGATCCAGGATTATCAGGAAAGAAGTAACCATCAAGTCAATATGGTTCAGATCTTTGACACACCCTTGATGAATACTAGTCTGGTAGAACTACATGCTAAGCAAGTCAGGCTCGGTTTTCTGGCTTCACATGATTATCAAGACTATGAAGAGTGTCGTGAGGACGACCAAGGATGTGTACTTGTACAAAGAACACTTCAACACTTTTTGGATCACTGGTGACTTCCAATTTACTTGGATGAAGCTACACAACAAATCAGCATGACTGACGGAAATCCTAGTAGATATCCAAATCAGGATGTCCGTTTAATGGAAACAGATCTGGTAAAGATGCACTGCATACGAAGCAGGCGTGGCTGGGTGCCACCACATAATTATGAGCGCTGTAGAGTTTGCTCAGAAAATAACCGAGGATGATACCTTGTACGATCGGCTCTTCAAAATCAGTTAGACCGAAAAGTGACTCGACAATGTTCAAGTTCCAGGTCGATCAACGTTATACAAGACTATCTTCCTGATCAAAGCGAAAATATTGTCATAGTTTCCAAGCATGAAATGGACGAAGACATTTGCGCCATAATCCCTCTGCTTCATGAATCAAGACTTCCTCTTGATAGTAGAAAGATTCTCAACCTTGAACCAATTGAGGCACCTACGATATGATGGTCAGAAGAATCAAAAGGCTCATGTGGTGATCTACTTACCAGGGCCAATACCGTACAAATCAGATAAGGCTATCCCTTACAAGTACGGCGCAACAACAATCAAAAATGGAAAGGAAACTCTATTACCCTCTGTCGTGAACATTGCCGACGTCAGTCGAGTCACTCGGAGCGGCCGGATCTTCAACAGAGGAGCTGGAGAACTTGCCAAAGAAAAGGAACCTCAAACAGACGTTCCAAATCAGCAAATCAGGCAATCCAATAGTCCCGAACTTACAAAGAACAATGATGAGATGCTGAAGCTCATCCAGAAAAGCGAGTTCAACATTGTGGACCAACTGTTGCAAACTCCATCTAGAATCTCTGTATTATCTCTCCTACTTAGTTCCGAAGCTCACAGGGAAGCTCTGCAGAAAGTCTTAGAGTAAGCCTACGTGGAACAAGATGTAACGGTAGGATAATTTGACAACATCATTTCCAACATCACTTCCTGCAACAATTTAGGGTTCAGTGATGAAGAGCTGCCGGAAGAAGGCAAGAATCATAATATGGCGCTTAACATTACAGTCAACTGCCAAGACAATGCTTTTGCCAGCATACTGGTTGACACATGATCATCTCTGAATGTTATGCCAAAATGAACTCTAACATGACTATCATTTCAAGGAGCTCCGATGAGAGGCAGTGAGATCATTGTCAAACCCTTTGACGGATCCAGAAAAACAGTTATCGGTGAAGTAGATCTTCCCATAACCATCGGTCCTCATACTTTCCAAGTCACTTTCCAGGTCATGGACATCCGGGCAGCGTATAGCTGTTTATTAGGAAGACCTTGGATACACGAAGCTGGGGCAGTCACTTCGACACTTCACCAGAAGCTGAAGTTCGTCAAGAACGGCAAGCTAGTCACAGTCTGTGGAGAGCAAGCCTTAATCGTACGCAACTTATCATCATTCTCCTATTTAGAACCAGAGGAGATTGTTGGAACCTAGTTCCAATCACTTTGGGTGAGGAATGAGAATCGATCGGAAAAAGGGACGTCGATTTCCTCATACAAGGACGTTCTCGAAGTAATCAAAAGTAACGACGTAAAAGGATAGGGACAACTTGTAATTCCTACAGATAAATAGACAAAGGAAGGTATTGGTTTCTATTTAACCTGTGCCCAGACTGCCAAGAAAGACGAAAGTTTTTGTCTCATTCAAAGCTTCTTCCATAGTGGAGGCTTCCTTCACCCAATGTCTCAAGAAGTACACACTATCAATGAGAGTGACTCCTCCGATATGGATGAAGAGTGGAAATCTTATCTCAACGAGGACAGTTATATGTCTCAGGGAGAGGCTCATACGCCATTTTTCTTTCCCATGCAGAGTCCGAGATATATACCAAGATCAGACGTCAGGATGATTTACGGAGACTGTGATCCTGAAGGATGTCGTGCTCCGCCTAACTCGTTAGAAGACGATCCGATGAAAGACAACTTCGACTACGACTATTATGACCCACTGGATGACTTGCCTATCTGGCAGTCGTACCCAGAAGACTTGGGGCAAAAGAGTCATCCCAACGATGCATATCAGCTGAGCAACATTGAAAAGAATACTTGCGTCCCTACCAAGTCATGGGATCACTACTTAGGATATTCAAAAAATACCCAACGCAATGATGAACCTGCAAAGATTGCAGGATAAGAGTTCATCAATTATGCTTTTCCTGAGGTTAACGTCATTGAGGAAGATGACCCGTCCACTCCCACAGAAATGGGATGCCTTAGGACAACCGAGTGGTAAGTACGACTTCTTGGTCAAATACACTGCTCCTGAAAGCTCTCGCATCAGATACGAAGACATCCAGCCAACTGGATGGGGAAATCCTCTTGAGAATGAGGAAACAGAGGAAACCACAACAGAAGAGTTCGTTTACGACAACTCTGTTTGGGAGGAAGACTCCAATGATCCTGCTCCTCCAGAAATCAGCATCATTTCTGAGGGAAAATCAAGAAAGAAGGTACTAGACTTTGTGATTCATCGAGGATTTCATGGCCAATGAGTTGTTGTCGATGTCCCGAAATTCGTCCATAAATCTAAGTAATTGACGTCTTTGTTTTAAACCTTTCACTTCGCCCGAGTGAAACGAATGTTTTATAGGGCTCACTTTCTGTAAATGTCCCTCTTCGCTTAGCCCAAAGCGACACAGTTTTGTTTTATAGGGTTGTAGTTTCAAGAATCGACAAATCATAAATAAATAATTTCATTCTGTCATTCCCGCATTTATTGCTGTTTTCACTTTTTTTTCTTCAGAAAATGGTAATCCTAAAACAACTCATACTATAAACTAGCACACACTCTTGCATTCTCTCTATCTATTCTAAAAAACCAAATTGTAACGTCATGCATATTGCTTGTTTTAAACCCAATTGAAACATACGATCCAATGCCTTCTCCCAACTTTGAATTCCCGGTATTTGAAGCTGAAGAAGAAGAGGACGCATAAATACCAGAAGAGATCTCCCGATTACTCAGACAAGAGGAAAGGTCTATTGAGCCTCACAAAGAGCCATTGGAAACAATCAATTTAGGTTCAGAAGAAGAGAGGAAAGAAGTCAAGATTGGAGCACTACTCAGTCCAACTGTCAAAGAGAACTTGATAAAACTTCTCAAAGAGTTTCCAGATGTATTTGCTTGGTCCTATCAAGACATGCCAGGGTTGGATACCATCATCGTGGAACATCACTTACCGTTAAAATCAGAGTATCCGCCGATGAAACAGAGACTAAGAAGAACTCACCCAGATATGGCTATCAAAATCAAGGAAGAAGTGCAGAAACAGATTGATGCAGGTTTCCTTGCCACCTCAGAATATCCTCAATGGCTAGCTAACATAGTGTCAGTTTCGAAAAAGGACGGAAAAGTTAGAATGTGTGTAGACTACAGGGATCTGAACAAAGCAAGTCCAAAGGATGACTTCCCCTTACCACACATTGACATGATGGTAGATAGTACAACAAAATTCAGAGTCTTCTCCTTCCTGGATGGATTCTCGGGCTATAATCAAATCAAAATGGCACCGAAGGACATGGAGAAAACTTCATTCATCACCCCATGGGGAACCTTTTGTTACAAGGTAATGTCGTTCGGTCTGAAGAACACCGGGGTAACCTATCAAAGGGCCATGCCAACTCTGTTTCATGACATGATACACAAAGAAATCAAAGTGTATGTCGATGACATGATCGCCAAGTCTAAAATAGAAGAAGAGCATATGACACAACTGTCAAAGTTATTCGAGCGTCTGAGGAAATATAAACTCCGCTTGAACCCCAATAAATGCACGTTCGGTGTCCGCTCAGGAAAACTCTTAGGGTTCATCGTCAGCCAGAAAGAAATTGAGGTTGATCCTGACAAGGTCAAGGCCATTCAAGAAATGCCTTCACCAGAGACTGAAAAACAAGTCAGAGGATTTTTGGGACGTCTGAATTGCATCTCAAGATTCATATCCCTCATGACCTCGACATGTGCGCCAATCTTCAAATTACTCAAAAAGAATCAAAGCTGTGAATGGACCGAAGATTGCCAAAAAGCTTTCGACAGTATCAAAGAATATCTGTTAAGTCCACCAATCTTATTACCCCCAGTGGAAGGAAGACCACTGATCATTTACCTAACAGTCTTGGAAAACTCAATGGGTTGTGTACTTGGCCAACAACGCGAAACCAAGAGAAAAGAGTTTGCCGTTTATTACTTAAGCAAGAAATTCACTGACTGTGAAACTCGATACACTATGCTCAAGAAAACTTGATACGCTCTGGCTTGGGCAGCCAAACGTCTTCGCCAATACATGATTTGTCACACTACTTGGTTAATCTCCGAAATGGATCCGATCAAGTACGTCTTTGAAAAACCTGCTCTCACAGGAAGGATTGTCTGTTGGCAGATGTTGTTATCGGAATACGACATCGAGTACCATGCTTAGAAAGCCGTCAAAGGAAGTATTCTAGCCAATCATTTGGCTCATCAACCGATTGACGATCAGGAATCAGTCGGATTCGACTTCCCAGACGAAGATGTCATGTACTTAAAAATGAAAGATTGAGATGAACTGCTATCCAGTGAAGGGCCAGAACCAGGATCCCGATGAGGATTAGTATTTGACGGAGCTGTTAACACTTATGGAAATGGAATTGGGGAAATCATCGTAACACCTTAGGGTACCCATATTCCTTTCACTTCCAGACTGACATTCAAATGAACAAAAAACGAGGCCAAATACGAAGCTTGTATGATGGGTCTCGAAGAAGCAATTGACTTAAGGATTAAGAACTTAGATGTGTATGGAGATTCAACCCTGGTTATCAATCAGATCAAAGGAGAATGGAACACATACTAATCAGGATTAATTCCTTACAAAGATTACGCGAGAAGGTTGTTACCATTCTTCAACAGAATCGAGTTTCATCATATCCCTCATGAGGAAAATCACATGGCGGATGCACTAGCCACTCTCTCTTCCATGATTAGTGTAGGTCAATGGAACGACGTACCTAAGATTGACATAATGCGCCTTGAAAGACCCACCTACATCTTCATGATTGAAGCAGTCATAGACAACAAACATTGGTATCACGATATCAAGTGCTTCCTTCAAAAACAAGAATACCCACCTGGGGCATCCAGGAAAGACAGGAAGACTCTCAGAAGACTGGCTGGCAATTTCTTCCTGAATGGTGATACGCTCTATAAGATAAACTTTGACATGGTTTTGCTCCGCTGTGTAGACAGGCAAGAAGCAAACATGTTGATGAAAGAAATTCACGAAGGCTCCTTTGGCCCTCATGCCAACGGACACACATTGGCAAGAAAAATTCTGAGAGCAGGGTACTATTGACTGACAATGGAATCCGATTGCTACAAGTACATGAGAAGGTGTCATAAGGATCAGATATACGCTGACAAAATCCATGTACCGCCAACGCATCTCAAAGTTCTTTCTTCTCCATGACCTATTTCTATATGGGGAATCGACATGATTGGCATGATTGAACCCAAGGCTTCAAACGGACATCAGTTCATCCTGGTAGCCATTGATTACTTCACCAAGTGGGTCAAAGTAGCGTCATATGCTAATGTAACCCGACAAGGGGTGATCTGATTTATCAAAAACAATATCATCTGCTGTTATGGTGTTCCAAGCCAGATCATTACTGATAATGGATCTAACTTGAACAATAAGATGATGAAAGAGTTATGCGCTGAGTTTAAGATCGAACACCATAACTCGTATCCCTACCGACCTACGATGAACGGAGCGGTAGAAGCGACTAACAAGAACATCAAGAAGATTATTCAAAAGATGGTTGTAACCTACAAAGACTAGCACGAGATGCTACCCTTTGCTCTTCACGGTTATCGTACATCTTTCCGCACTTTAACAGGGGCAACCCCTTTCTCTCTAGTATATGGCATAGAAGCAGTGCTCCCCATAGAATTAGAGATCCCATTAATCCGGGTATTGATGAAAGCTAAGCTAACGGAAACTGAATGGTGCCAAAGCAGGCACGATGAATTGAACCTCATCAAAGAAAAGAGAATGACGACTCTATGCCATGGTCAGTTGTATCAACAAAGAATGAAGAAAGCGTTTGACAAAAAGGTCCGACCCCGTGTCTTCAGAAAAGGAGACCTTGTGCTCAAGAAGATACAATCATTCCTTACTGATTCCCGGGGCAAGTGGACTCAGAATTATGAAGACCCTTATGTGGTCAAGAAATCCTTCTCAGGCGGCGCCTTGAGACTCGCAACCATGGACGGAGAAGAGTTTGCCTACCCTACGAATGTTGATGTAGTCAAGAAATACTTCGCCTAAATAAAACAAAAACAAAAACGTCTCAGTGGATTGAAAACCCGAAAGGGCGATCCAGGCAAAAATTAGAGACATAAGCGAAAATCATCCTGATGGATTGAAAATCTCAAAAGACAATCCAGGAAAAAGTTAGGGATTCATGGCAAGTAACTACGTCTGACAAGGTTAACTCCCAGCAGTAATGCCATCCATCAGAAAAACTTCAGTCAAGGTCATCTTCGATGGAAGCCCAGAATGTCCAGAATTCAAAGTTGGTAGAAGGATATCATGTCGTTATGTTTCAATGCAACCATTTTCCATTAAATTACCATTTTCTAAACTTTGTAATGCTCTATGGTATCACGCGCTTGGCGGATTACCATTCTATCAATAAAATTTGAGCCTAATGCTTTTGTTTGCAATTCTCATTTATTTTTTCTTTATAGAATGACATTTAACATGATCAACGATTCTTGAAACAAAACGAAAATGAATTTACTTGTAAAAAATTTCTTTCTTCTGCTTTTAAAATAAAGATGGCATTTTCTTTTTGACTTTGGACATCAAAAAGAACATCGACAGCTTTCCCGGAAGTGATTAAACCTAAAAATGCAGAATCAAAAGTACTCCTTCTAAACCAGTGCACCTGACTGAAGGATCAACTATTTCAGATGCAATGTCTCATCCGACATCCCCGACAAAGTTCTTACCTCTTAAGACCGATCGACAATTCTTTCTCCCCACGGGGTCTACCTCTCCTAAGCAATGCAGGATTGCTATCTTGAACCGATAGTACTTTTCATCCCCCGCAGTGCCCGAGTATCCAGTTGTGTTCACCCACTAGTTTGTATGTCGCGTTAGTTTTGTCAGCATAAACATATGTACATCATGCATTATTGATTCATATTCATATTCATATTGCATTGCTATCGCTTTGGTCATACTCATTCCTAAGTGATAAAGTCCTCTTGTCGATCAAGTTGTCAGTTCTTTCCTCGTCAGGAAATGTTTTGTTTGAGCAATCTCTCCCCAGTTTATTTCTGGACTGGAGCCTGTCCTCGACCACTTTGATAACTTGAACCTCTAAAAGGCAAGAATAAATTAAACAGACACCTTTGGAACATCACTCTTCATCATTGGAGAAGATATTTTTCGCTTTCCCGGATTAAGAAAAATCCCCAGAGAAAGCTTCTTAACAAAAGACTCTCGACATGCTGGACAACATGAAAGAGGTCTATGAACAGGCTAAAAAGTGGAATTTGCATTCTGTTTAAAGTTTAGTGCAGGAGAAGAAATCTATTATGTGCAAAGTTGAAGGTATTCAACGCAAAGCCCATGATGAAGTTTTCCATGCTAGCCTTCATAAGCTGGAAGCTAATCTGCAAAAGGAGTTACACAACATTCTCTGTTAGGAAGAATTAGTCTGGTATCAGAAGGCGAAGAATCGGTGGCTCGCAGATGGAGATAGAAACACCCGATTCTACCACATAAAAGCTCTCAACGGTGACGTCACAAGAAATTTCTCACCATTAAGGATGGTCAGGGGACTTAGTTAATTGATGCTGTTGAAATTGCTTCACCTTTTAGAGAACATTTTCATCAACTATATACCTCTGACATCGACACTTGTGATAGTCTTTCGACTTCTCATTCATTCCCTTCTCTTTCGGAGGATTCTAAAATCACTCTAGCATCTGAGATAAGTAAGGAGGAAATCAAACAAGCTACTTTGGCAGCTTGGAAGTCTCCGGGCTCCGACGGTTTTCCTGCTGGGTTCTCTCAACAGTCTTGGGATATTGTTGGTGAAGTCGTTTACCGGTTTATATTTCAGTTATGGAGGCACCCTTCTCAAATTGTCGAGGTTAACCATACAAAAATTTGTCTCATTCCTAGAGTCCCCCAGCCATAGCTTATTAGTCAGTTTGGCCTATTGCTTTATGCAATGTGGTTTACAAGATCATGAGCAGGATTGTGGTCAATAGGTTGAAAGGGCTTATGGACACGATCATATCCCTAAACCAAACTGGGTTTATTCCTAACAGGAACATCCAGGACAACTTAGTGGTTGCTCAAGAAATCATGCATACTATGCACCATTTAAAAGGAAGGTCGTATTGTTTCTCCATTTAGGTAGATTTAGCGAAAGCCTATGATCGGGTGAGTTGGAGTTTTGTGGAAAGGGTGATAATGGAGCTTGGCATCCCATCTCAGTTGCAGGATATTATAAAGAATGTTATTTCCACGGTGCAAATGTGTGTGACTTGGAACTGATCTAAAGGAAACTACTTTAAGTTCAAGAAAGGGTTACGCCAAGGTGACCCTATATCTCCGTACATTTTTGTGCTATGTATGGATAAGATGTCTTATTTAATTACGGATGCGGTGGACGACAAGCATTGGGTAGGCATTAAAGATGGTAGGAAAGGCCTTGTCATCTCCCACCTTATGTTTGTCGATGATCTCATTCTCTTTGATAAAGCTACAGAGGGTCAAATATCTAACAAGATGGATGTTTTAGATATTTTTTGCGCTGCTTCGGGACAACTAATCAACATGGAGAATACTAGAATCGTGTTCTCCACTAATACTCCAGTTGGAATTCGTAGAATAATTTCTACCCGGTCTGGTTTCAGAGAGGTTGATGACCTTGGTCTGTACTCTCTCAGGAATGACCCCGAGGCAAAATAACTTTTAGTTCCTAATCTGAAAGGTGTGTGCTAAATTGAGTTATTGGAAGTGTAACCACCTGTCTTTTACTGGGAGAGTGACTCTTGCGAAATCTGTCATTGAAGCTCTCCTTACCTATTCCTTGATGAGTTGTAAAGTGCCTACAGAATGCCTTAAACCAATTCACCGTCTACAACACAATTTCATCTGGGGGCATAGTGGGGAGGAAAAGAATATGCATATAATTTGGTGGCAGGACTTGTGTAAACCTAAGCGAATTGGGGGTTTGGGCCTGAAGAATCTTATCAAGATGACTTTTGTGTGCCTCTCCAAATTGAGCTAGAAACTTCAAAGTGGCGAGGAGGCTTTTTGGTGCAAGCTTCTAAAGGACAAATACCACAGGAAAGGCAGAGTAGAACATTTTAGAAGTGAAAAATTATGACTATAGGTTATGGAAGACCTTGGATAAGGAATAAAGCATCAACCATATGTATGTTTAGTGGGAAATTGGTGATGGCTCCAAGATTAAAGCTTGAGATGATTATTGGGTGCAAGTTGGGTTCAGAATGTGTGATGTTGTGACCAATACGGATTTATGTGATGTGGATATCGTGCTTATCGATTTGGTTGATAGGCACGGTAATTAGAATTGGTAGGCCTTTGAAAAGTTGTTGCATGACCAGTATGTGCATCAAATTAGGTCAATAGCTACCCCTATTAGGAATAATAGGCATAAGGAATGTAGCATTAGGAGTGGTTCAGCAGACAGTTCGTACTCGATCGCCAGTTCGTATACGATGTGCATTTTCTCTGACCATGTTGTAGGCAGTGGAATCGCATCTGGAAGTTAGTTATCTCAGAGAGAATTCGCCATCATGTGTGGATGATGCAGCCCAAGGTTTGAAATCAAATCTGATGTTGTTTCAGCGTAAACTTCGGGACCCTTACTGCGATTTCTGCCATAATGTGATTGAGTTAGTCCTCCATGATATGCGTGACTGTTTTGCTGCTAGGACTGTCTGGCTCTCTTTGGTGCCTTATAATCAACATACAGTCTTCTTTTCTGCTAACCTGGACGATTGGATAGATCTCAATTTTTTGACAAAGCAGAGCAATTGGAATCAAGATTGGTCTGCTATGTGGGCTACAACTTGCTTCAAGTTGTGGCAGTGGCGTAATCAACTTATGCACAACCCGAATTATGTTCTTCATGCATCCTTAGGTGATGATATTCTGAAGGCTCTAGACTGTTATAATATAGTGATGTTGATGCAGAAAAAAGTTTTTGAAAGCATTTCTCCTAGGCAGATAGTGAACTGGCTTCCCGCAGCGGGCGATTAGGTTACTTTGAATGTCGATGGGTTTGTTAGCAGCAGGCATAGTAAGGTTGGGTGTGGCGGGATAATCAGGACAAGTTTTGGTGGTTGGCTCGATGGTTTTTCGAAGTTTCTTAGGTCGTGTAACAACTACAATGTCGAGGTGTGGGGTGTTCTGGAAGGAATTCGATTGGTCAAGCAGCTAAAGCTCCCAAATGTTGAGATTCAATTTGATAATGAAACTGTGTCAAAGATATCTTGTGCGATGAAACTCTTCGGGAATTTGGTCTTAACTTGGTCCGGCTATCAAGGATGAGCTCAAGACCATTGTTAATTATCGTTTTAAGATTATTTTCCGCAAAGCCAATTTCTGTGCGGATCAGCTAGCTAAGGCTAGCCTCAATTCTAATCCACATATTGTAATTTTAATTTTTGTCCTGCCTTCTTGTTTGGGCTTGCCGAGCAAGATGTTGTCGGAATTGATTAGTGTTGCAGTTGTTAGGGCTCGGCCCTCCTCTTGCCGAGCAAGATTGTTATAGACTAGATACATTAATTATTCAATGTATCTAAAAAATAAAATTTGCTTATAATATGAAACAGAGGGAGTACTACATTAAAAAGTGAGAATAACAATTATTTTAAAACAAATTTTATTTATTAAAACGATTATCATTTTAAAATAGAGGGAGTATTATTCAATTTATTTAAGTTTAAATGCATTTTTAGTCCATTTATGCAGTTTTCTAAATTTGTTTCCCCTCCAATGAGTGATATGTGGCACTGAATACGTCACGTCATTAAATGTGCTTACATGAAAATATCTAAATTTAAAAAGTATTATTTTATTTTATTCTTAAATATGTTTTTAAATTACTAGAATTAATTAAATAACTATTAGTTCTAATTAGTAAAATAATTTTCCAAAATTAATTAACTAACTATTAGTTCTAATTTGTAAAATTAAAAAACAGTTGAACAGCAGGATCGAACTCCAAACACAATTTCTCTTGTTTAATTAGATGCAACGAGACATAAATATAGGAATGTGTATGGATAGATAATTTCTATAACCAATCCATAACCATAAATAATTCATATATTATAATCGGTTATTAAAACCAATTATCATAACGGGTTTTTATTTTTGAAAATAGTTATAAGCCGGTTATATCCATAATCAATTTTATAATTAGTTTTTATTTAATTTTATTTTAAAATCGATTTTTTCAAGAACTTTTTTTAAGAAAAAATATTTATGTTAAAAAATAAAAAATATTTTTTTCTTTAATTTTTGGAAAAAGTATTTTTTTTTATTTTAAGAAAATTATTTTTTAAAATTTTTGAAAAAAAATTATTTACTGAAAAAAATTAAAAATATATTTTTTTTCAAAAAAAATAATAATTTTATTTTCAAAATAATTATTTATTTTTTTAAAAATATTTTTTTTTCCATAAACAAAATTTTTTTTTCAAAATAAATATTATTTTTCAGAAAAAAAATAAATTTTTTTTTTCAAAAAAAAATAATTTTTTTGAAAATAAATTTTCAAAAGTTATTTTTTTTTAATAAAAAAATTTGATTAATTTGATTTTTATTTTTGATATGGATTTCCAAATTATGGATTTAGTTAAAACTATATTAAAAATATATCTAAAATATAAATTTGATTAAAATCATACTAATAATTAACCGGTTTTTAAAAATTTAAATATGGATATAGATTATTTAAATATCAGATTTTTTTTTTTTAGCATTCATACATGAATGGTTCTATTTACATATGCATGATGTGATACAACAGCAGCAGGGCAAAACGGCAAAACGGAAGGGACTAGTTACCTGGATTCAGTTTTGCTAAATTGCTACATTAAAGTTTTGTTGCACAATGTTCAAAATTAGGTATTGTGGTCTATTGGTTGATTCAATTGCTTAGAGAAGTTCAAAGTCTTAAGGGTTCGAACATCTCAACAACATTTTTAATTTTACAAGTTAGAACCTCTCAACAACATTTTTAATTATATAAGTTAGAACTAATAATATAATAATTGATTAAATTAATAATTAATTAATTAATTCTGAAAAACTTTAATAATTGATTAAATTAATAAGACGTCAATTAATTCTGAGTTAAATTTAATTTAATAATATATATTTAGAATTAAGAAAAATAATTAAAAATTAAATAGTGATTTTTTTTAATTTAAATATTTTCACGTAAGTAAATTTAATGATGTGGCACCACATATTCAATGTCACCTTAGTATTTTGAGGTGCCAAATACACAAAAGTGAAGGAGAACGAAAAAATATCCAGAAAAAATTTAATTGATGGATTAAAAAGCTGTTTTTTTTTAAAGTGACTAAAATAGTTAAAAATAACTAAATAAGGAAACTAAAACTATATTTAAGCTATTTATTAATTATATTCAATAATATTTTAAAGAAATATGTTATTTTTTTATAAAATGAAGTGGCATGCATTTATGATGTGGCCCACATAGGCAATGTCATGTAAAGGCTACGTCTTTTGACAATTAAACAAATCTAAGAATGGATAAAAAAAATTAAAAAAATGTTAAACTGTGGGATCAAAAATTTGAATTTTTTTTAAGTGTGATTAAAAAATTAAAATAATTAAAATAGGAGGTCCAAAAGTGCATTTAAACAATAATAATATAAAGACTAAATACATTTTTAGTCTTCCTCTACTTTGATTTTTTAAATCTTTTAATCCCTTTTAAATAAATCACTTTATTGATTCCTCTGTAAAATATTTCTTGAATTTTTTTTGTTCCCCTTCAACTAAATCACTTTTTTTTTGCCGCCATGTCATATATTTTTGTCACGTCATATTGAAAAATAATTAATTTTAAAATAAATAATTAAACAATTAAATTAATTATGTGTGTTACATGTTAAATTAAATATTATTTATTAAATAATTATTATGTGTCACACGTCAATACATAATTGGACAATGAATATTAAGCAAATAAAATAAATAATGTATTGGTAAAAACTTTCAATAGAAAGACCTAATATATTGACAAAAAAAAATTTGACTGAATCCTTCCGGATCGCCTTATATTATTTGTTTTTGGTGTAATCAAAGTTATTGATTTAAAAAAAAATTAAAACAAAAGATATTTCACAATAAAATAAAGAATATATAAACACAAATAATTTAAAATAACTAGTAAAAATATAAAAAAATAATCTAAACCAAAAATATATATATTTAAAAGAATGATTAAAAAATATCTAAATATATTATATGTTTAAAGAGGAAATAATTTTTTTATACATTCATTTTGTTTTGTTCAAAGGTTACTTTTGTCTTTTTACAAACTTATATATCTCTGTTTATGCTAAAAACACTAAAAAATTGACTTCTCAGAGATTAATCAAGGAGCGTCTCAAATGATTGTTGAGTGCTTACTATTGCGTTTCTCTGATCGTCCTCCTCCTTTTCTCAGGGAGAAAGTCTCCTTTTATACTCATGCGTCCATCAATGGCCCTTACATGAGTGCTTCTTCGCGACCCTCATTATGGCAACTCTGAATAACATTCGTCGTCTCTCATAATCAACACATAATGTCTTTTTCCTCAACTTCGGTAACTCTCTGACATCATGGAAACATTTCATAATCATTCATTTGCGATAATTCATATGACTTCCTTTCACCGATTATATGGTTGGAGCCGACGTGTTTCTATTGTTTGAGTTCTGCTACAAGACCAACATGTTTATACTGCTGGTATAAGAACCTTAACCGAATTCTGACATGTGTATGGTTACGACTACCCGACCTACTTGTATCTTCGTACTCGATTTTCCACAAGCTCGGCCTCAGGTAATTCCGGGATGTACATAAGCCAGAACCAAATCTTGTTCTAACAATCTCCCCATTTTTATAATGACAAAACAATGTATTTTGATGAAACAATCTTGTATGAAGATAATCAATAGGAATTGACAGAGATAAGTTTAGAGATAACTTCCCTTTATCAAGCTCCCCTTGAATCTAAGACTTAGATTTTTTTATCAGATTACCATAGTCTGATTATGAATATCTTATCAGATCCAAAGTAATAGAGGCTGATTATCATGGTAATGGAGTCTGATTATACAACAGAGCCTGATTGCCAAAATATTAATTTTGTTCCTGAAAAACATTCTAAGAAAAAATGTGTGCATTTAAAATGTTAGAATGTCAGAGCTATGATTTAGAGACAATGTTGCACCCCAAATTTTACCCTCATTTTTTTGCTAGTTGATGTTTTATTGTTCTCCATTTTAATTTAGTATTTATTTTAATATCTTTATCTGTCTTTATTTTAATTTATATCCAATATGGCCTATTTTTATTTCCTTTATATTTAAGTTGTTTAGTCTTAATTTAATTTAATTTTAATAATTAGTTAATTAATCAGGTTAATTATTCATTTAGTTTATTTCTTTTCTAACTAATTATAATTTAGAATATTTAATTAGTTTATTATTTTTTTATTAATCATATTATTAATTCAATTAAGAAAGAAGCTATTTCATTTCTACCACCACCTTTTGGTCCACCGTGTTTCTCTTTTTTTGGATTTTTCATTAAACATTAATCAATGAAAATCAACTTATTTGCTTTGACTTTTCAACCCTCATTCACAACCAATGGGGAGCTGATATGTGGCACGTGAGGAATCAAACAATCTTTGTTTCCTTCTTCTTCATCGTGTGTGGAACACAGATGGGAAAGAATTTCAAACCCTCATCAATTCTTGGCGCGTCAATTCATTTTGAGTTCTCCCAAAACCTTTCTCGTCTCAGCTTTCAATGGTTTGGTTTGTTTAAAGATGCTCTGAGCCATTACCAATTTCAGCATGGATCTGCCACCTCCTGCAAACCGCGAAAGCAACATTTGAGCAACTGGCAAATTTCAAACGAGGTGTTATTTTAGGAGAGGAAGGTTGGACACAGGGAGGGACCGGGTGTTCCCATTTTTCCAATCTCCACAAACACCCTTTAAAACCCAACCTCATTAACCCGATTTGGAGAGGAGAACCCAACCATCATCACCTTCCAAACCTCTCACCTCCTTCAATAGCAACAACTCTTCATCACCATCTTAATAACCTTCAAATACAAACTCACCAAAACACCAAAACCAACGTCAACAATGAGAACGACGCCGTAAAAAAAAACGTTGACATACCTCTGTTCTTCCAAACCTCTTCTTCCTTGAACCCTTCTTCAAACCACAACACAACCCAGCGCCTCTCCTTTTCCAATCTCCATCAACACCCTTCTTCAACCAAATCAGAAATACAGAACCCGAATCAACCACCTCCAGAAGCAACAAACCTCAACCTCGACATCGTCAAACACCAACCTCTTCAAATCTTCTTCTTCTCAAATCCAAATTAGAATCAAAATCACCAACAACCCTTCAATCCACCTTCCGCCTCCGTCAAACATCAACACCAAATTTTAAATCCAAATCAGAGAGGGAGAGGAAGAGTGAGAATCAACGAACCCTTTTAAAAAAAAACCGTGAGCTTTGAATCGAAAACGAAAAGTACAAACTTGGACCGGAGAGAGTGAGTTACGAGGAATAGAACGAGCGCGCGGAGAGGTAAAGGTGAGATTGAGTTGCATCGTGTTGATTTATTTCGACCTCGTTACTCGTTTGCTTTCTCCACGAGTTGTTCTTGGTTCAGTTATTGATTTTGTTTTGATTCTCTCCCTTTGGGTCACCGGGTTAACCGCTTTGTTCATTTTCAGCTTGCTTTTACTGATAGTTATCGTTTAATCTATTTTCTTAAGACCTAAATTGTTTTGTTTGAAATAGTGCATTGTGATTTTGGGCTTTTAGAAGCCTGTATTCATGTTTTTTTTACCACCCTTTTTCAGCCGTGCCACTTTTACATGGATGATGGGCTTTGTTTGACCCACATGATTCCACCTTGTGTTATCTCCCCTATTTACTCATGCGCCCCTCCCTCTTTTAATTGTTTTAGAAAGTTGTAATTTACTTTTATGGTTTATTTCTTTTCTAAGATTTTTAGAAGTTTTTCTAAAAAATGGTGAATCTTTTAAATATGTAGTAACTTGTTTTTTTATTTCTCATTTTTGCTTTTAATCTTTTTGGCCAATGATATCATATAAATTTTGACTTTGTTGATGATTTCAAAATCACTAAAAGTCTAAATTTGTAGGAGGCCACTTTCTATTCATTTTTTTTGGTCGATGAAAGTTAAAAAAATCTATAAGATAATCGATTTGTCGATTAAATCTTGATTTAAACGAGACCAAGTTGTATTTTTATTCTGATTTTTTTATTTTGGTCGATGAAAAGTTAAAAAATCTAAGATAATCGATTTGTCGATTAAATCTTGATTTAAACGAGACCAACTTGATTTTATTCCGTTTTTTATTTTGGTCGATGAAAAGTTAAAAAATCTAAGATAATCGATTTGTCGATTAAATCTTGATTTAAACGAGACCAACTTGATTTTATTTCGTTTTTTATTTTGGTCGATGAAAGTTAAAAATCTAAGGTTATCGATTTATCGATTAAACCTTGATTTAGACGAGACTAGTTTTATTTTCATTCCGATTTTATGTTGGTCAATGAAAGTCAAATATCAAGATTATCGATTTACCGATTTAAATCTTGATTAGGACGAGATCAACCTTTTAATGTCATTTCTTTATTTAGGCCAATGACATACAAAATCGTGACTTGTAGATTTATTCTAAATCAATAAAGTCTTGATAAATGGGAGGCTACTGTTTGTTTATTTTTGTTGGTCAATGAAAGTCAAATATTAAGATTATCGATTTCTCGATTAAATCTTGATTTAGACGAGACCGACTTTTATTTTGGTCGATGACATAACAAACCTCATGGTTTGGTTGATTTCATTGAGTTGGCAAGACTCTGATCAACATGAGACCATTTTCTTTCTTTTTAGTCGATGAAAGTCAAGAATCATTGATTATCGATTTCTCGATTAAATCATGATCAAGACGAGACTATTTCTATTTTATTTCATCTCATATTTAGTCATTGTCTAATATGTTTAATTCTCACTTTGCATTGATATCATGATTTTATCTTATCTCGTCTCTCTTATTCATGTCCTTTACATCATCATACTTGAATTATTAACCTGTTTCTTGTTAGTAACTTATAACTGTTTTCTTTCCCTCCATTCCAAAGGAAGGTGATTATTGTTGACTCATAAGTCATTGACCTCCCACCTTAGCCTAAGTAACCTCTTAGGAGAAAACTTCATTTCTTGGTCTCATCAGAGCCATATAAATTATAACTAGCTTTAGGAGAGAGTTCTTAAACTCTTAGTGATATTCATCATAATGAATTTATCACTTTCCCTACTGACTAAAACATAACATAGGTCCATTTACAACTAGATTTAGAGAGTTCTTAAACTCTACAATGAGCTTGTACTCATTTCCCCTCTGAATATTGACCATAGTCAATCATTCATTAGAAGTAGAACTACGCATACTCTGATTCTATTCCCGAGGATACGTAGGCGCAAAGTGCGATGCTTTGTCGAGTATACTTAGATACTAACCCCTAGGGTTTTAGCCTTTAGCATAGAACCTTTAGCAAACATAAGATAACAGTAGAACAAGAGGCTCCCGTAGAGTACTACGGACGTTTAGGGTGCTAATACCTTCCCTAGGCGTAACCAACCCCCGAACCTTAGATCTCTTCCCCTTAGGTTTTTCTAACGATCTTGAACCTTTCCTTTGGATAAATCAAAGTCGGTTGTAAAAGAAAATGATGCAAATTAATTAATAATTTGTTATCCGATTTTCACCGCAACAGACAAGATCTTTTTTATCAAAATAATTTTCCATTAATACTCCCCCTTTTTGTCATAATAAAAAAGGTAATCAATGGTTAGCGCAAAAATTTGGAGTATTGGGTTTGATTCAAGAGAAATTAGGTAAATTAAAATCAATATTTCTCCCCCGTTGTTAGCAATCATAAAGAAATGCGATAAGATAAAACAGAAGCAACAAAAGGTTAATTTCATTGATTAAAAATGCCAGAGGCGCAGGTACATGAGCAAGAAGCAGAACAAGACAACCACTAAAAATAACAGACAGACAGACAAGCAAAAAAGATTAATCAAAGGCATGAAAAGAGAGAACAAAATCTGAAAAACCAACAAGAACACCCGCCCAACAACCATAAAAAATCCTCCACCTTATCAACCCTTTCACATCTTTCTTCAACCATAGCATTTTTTGGTCCAAGTATTCTAGCCGGTCCAATGATTTCAGCCTTGAAGAACAACTCAGACATAATTCTTCCATAGGGAATGAAGGACTTATGCTGATTTCTAGAGATTTCAACACAGTACTTCAGATGATTAAAGATAGTTTGAGGCAGGTTGACCCTGACATTGTACATCATGAAGTAGATAAAGAGTCTATCATCGTGAGACAAAGCATTTTTTGCCACTCATCGGGGTTAAAAGTTGGTTAGCAGGAGTTTAAACCACATTTTACCGGTGGGAATGAGTCCTTCAGGATTGTAAGGTTCATATCTGTTAAGAGAAACATCATGAATGCCAATGAGTTCTTCAACAAAGGAGTAGGACAGATGAAAGTCTTCAACAGTGACTCCAGATTGGACACAGTTGATGGCTTGAGCGATGGAAGTAGGTGTTATGATGAAAGGGACACCAAAAACAGAACACCAGATAGAGTTTTTATCTTCTCCAATCGTTGCATATTTCCAGAATTCCTTCACAAGGACAGATGGGTCCATGCAAGATTGTGTAGTATCTAGACCACCCTTGAATCTGCATATTATTAGATATGTACAAGCCTGAGTCTCTGAGTCTAGGGAGGTTAGGCCTTTTCTCATTGATGACTTCCATTACTTCTTCATTTCCAAGAAAAGTTTTGACAGACATAGTGATAGAAGCAGGATAGGAAGGATAGACAAGTTTTGAAAGACTGATGAAGAGAAATGAGGAGGAGTATGATATATAAAGAGAAGAAATGTATCAGCAATAAAGATTAGATTAACTGAACAAAAAATTCATCATTTCCAAGACAAGAGCAGGGTAAGAGACAAAAATATCAAAGAATGGGAAAAGAGTGTTGCAGTCTCCAAAAGGTCGCAGATTGGGTATACGTTATTCAAAACTTGACATCAGTCAATAAATACAAATAAATGTATAATAATTCTGACAGGGGATAAAGATAAAGAATATAAGCACTTAGTTTCAAGAAATCTTTATCTCACAAATGTCTTAATGAATGCATAGTTATAGGGGAAGACTTAAAGATTTAAATTATTCTCAAGTAGGTTACCCAACCCAATGCATCAAGTCATGATTACAACAATAATAGGGAATAATAAGGAGTAATTACTTGAAACCTAGTCTCACGAAATCACAACGCTCAAGGTGTCTCTTCGACAACAAGATATGATTTGATTTTGGATAGGAGTCACAAAATGATCATAGCCGATTGTTTAAGAGAACACATTTGATATTGCCAAAGTCAAGAATACCAAGAGGTATCTGACTAGACAAGTTTCTGATAAAGACATCTTCTAACATGTAGAAGTATCGTTAATCAGAAAGACATTAAATAAATCAAGAACAATTGCTTAACGTTAGAATCTTATTTTAGAAATTCTGATGACTTGACACATTAAAATTCCATCTACTCATTCTGGACACAGTTTTATAAATAAGTTTTCCATAATGAATACGAATCTATCCTCATCAAGGGGTTTTGTGAAAATATCAACCCACTGGTGGCCTGTATCCATAAATTTTAACTTAAAAACACCCTTCTGAACATAGTCACATAAAAAGTGATATTTTATTTTAATATGTTTCGCCCTAGAATGCAAAATAGGATTCTTAGATAAACAAATAGAAGAAGTATTATCACAGAAGATAGGAATGTCACTTTCGTGTATCTGAAAATCTTCTAGATGATTATTCATCTAGAGTATCTGAGTACTGCACAGTGATTCTGAGATATATTTTGCTTCTGCATTTGAAAGTGCAATGGTTGATTGTCTTTTGGTTGCCCACGAGACAAGGTTGTTACCCAGAAACTGACAGTTTCCAGAAGTATCCTTTCTAATCTGTCTCCAGCATAATCTGCATCACAATAACCAGAAAGCTTGTACTCTGATGTTTTCTTATACATCAAGCCAAGGTTAGTTGTTCCTTTTAGATACCTTAGGATTCTATTAACAGTTGTTAAGTGAGTTTCCCTTGGATCTGATTGGAAACGAGCACAAAGACATACACTAAACAAAATATCTGGACGAGAAGCAGTCAGATACAGAAGAGAGTCTATTATACCACGATAGAGCTTCTGACAATCCTTTTTACTTACTTATTCTTTCTCCAGAATTCATGTCGAATGAATAGGAGTTTTTACAGGTTTACTTTCTGACATATTAAACTTCTCCATAAGTTCTCTTGCATACTTGCTCTGATGAATGTACTTTCCTTCTGGACGTTGATCAATTTGAATTCCCAGAAAGAATTTGAGTTCTCCCATCAGACTCATTTCAAATTCATCCTGCATTAACTTATAAAATTCATTGCATAAGGAAGTATCAGCAGAACCAAATATAATATCATCAACGTAAATTTGCACAACCAAAATGTCATTCTTAAAGGTTTTGCAAAAGAGTGTTGTATCCACTTTTCCTCTGGTAAAGTCATTTTCCAAAAGAAAGTTACTTAGCCTTTCATACCAAGCTCTGGGAGCTTGTTTCAGACCATATAACGATTTTTTAAGTTTGAAAAAGAAATCTGGGTTTTCAGAACTTTCAAAACCAGGAGGTTGGTGCACATACACTTCTTCAGAAATATACCCATTTAAGAATGCACTCTTTACATCCATTTGATATAAAGTGATGTCATGAATTACTGTAAAGGAAATTAAGAGGCGAATAGATTCTAACCTGGCAACTAGTGCAAAGGTTTCTGTATAGTCTATCCCTTCTTGCTGACTATAACCTTGTGTTACTAGTCGTGCCTTGTTTCTTACGATCTCACCTTTATCATCTAACTTGTTTCTGAATACCCACTTTGTTCCAATGACGTGGATACCTTTTAGTTTCTGAACAAGATCCCAAACATCATTTCTGGTGAATTGATTCAACTCTTCTTGCATGGCCAGAATCCAGTCATTTTCCATAAGAGCTTCGTCGACTAATGTTGGCTCTATCAGAGACACCAAACCCAGAAGAGATTCTTCAGAAGGTTTGAATGATGAACGAGTTCTGACTGGATCAACTTTGTCTCCCAGAATCAATTCTTCAGAATGAGAAGTCTTTAGTCTATTCTTCTTTTGATGAGATGGATTATTTGTTATTTCTGGTAAGATTGTATCTGATTATGTAGTTTCTGCATCTTTGTCTCCTTCTTTAGAATCTTCCTCCTTGGATTCTGATAAAGTAATCTTCAAATCTGCAAACTTGTCAACTAGCTTTGACTTTTCAGGGTCAAGATTATCATCGAATCTTATATGAATTGATTCCTCAACAATTCGTGTTTCTGTGTTATAGATTTTGTAGCCTTTAGAGCGTTCAGAGTATCCTAACAGTAAACACTTTTGAGCTTTGGAGTCAAACTTGCCAAGATTCTCTTTAGTGTTTAACATAAAACAAATACAACCAAAGGGATGAAAATATGAGATGTTGGGTTTTCTATTCTTCCACAATTCATAAGGAGTCTTACCCAGAATACGTCTGATAGAAATCTTGTTCTGAATATAACATGTTGTATTTATTGCCTCTGCCCAGAAGTGCTTAGCCATGTCAGTTTCTTGAATCATGGTACGAGCCATTTCTTGAAAAGTCATATTCTTCCTTTCCACTACTCCATTTTGTTGTGGAATTCTAGGATAGGAGAAATCATGGGAAATGCCATAGGAATAAAAAAGATTCTCAAAGTATCTGTTCTCAAATTCTCCACCATGATCACTTCTGACTCTGACTATTTTGCAATCCTTCTCTGTGTGCATTTGTGAGCAAAAGGTAGAGAACACAGAATGTGACTCATCCTTGTGTTTCAATAATTTTACCATGTCCAACGACTATAGTCATCAAAGATAACTAATCCATACTTCTTTCCACTGATTGAAGCAGTTTTCACTGGTCCAAACAAATCAATGTGTAGAAGTTCTAACGGTCTAGAGGTGGACACACCATTTTTTGTTTTGAAGGAAGTTTTAGAGAACTTTCCTTTCTGACATGCTTCACAAAGAGCATCCGAAGAATACTTCAGATTTGGTAATCCCCTTACAAGTTCAAGCTTATTTAGCAGAGAAATCCTCCTCATGCTAACATGGACCAAACGTCTATGCCATACCCATTGCTCCTCATTAACAGACATTAAGCATTTAACATTCTGTTCACAGAGATCAGAAAGTCTAATCTTGTAAATGTTGTTTTTCATCTTTCTGATAAAAAGGATTGAGCCATCATTATGACTGACAACCTTACATGACTTTTGAATAAAAATAATATCATAACCACTGTCATTAAGTTGACTAATTGACAATAAGATATGTATCAAACCATCTACCAGAAGAACATCAGTAATAGAAGGAAGTTTACCATTACCAACAAATCGAGAGCCAATGATTTCTCCCTTCTGGTTTCCTCCGAAACGAACGAAGCCTCTAGGCTTAAGTTCCAAAATTTGGAACATATGCCTTCTTCCCGTCATGTGTCGCGAGCAACCACTGTCCAGGTACCATGATTGGTGTTTCAACTGAGTTGCTAAGGATATCTGTAACATAAATTATCTTATCCTTAAGTACCCACTTTCTGGGTCCTCTTTTGTTATTTTTCCCAGAGTGTTTAACAACCTTGGTTTTATGTGCAACAGGATAATCAAGTGGAATTTGTGCATGATATTTAGGTTTAGAAATAAATTTATGTGTCAGTGTGGGTTTCTGTGCAAGCTCAGAATAATCAAGCTCAGTGCCATAAGGCACAAAATGGTTATAGAGAGGTTTTGGTTTTACAGGATGACTTTCGTCAATTTTAACTGTTTCTGTACACCCCAAACCTTTCTTGCCATTTCTGCTAACTCCATAGATCATGGAAGCTATTTTTCTTCTATCTATGCTTTTAGCCAGAAAGTACTGGAATACTCTATCATACTTGTTGACACAACTAGTGTTAGAGACATTAGAGATTAATTCTTCTTCTAGTTTGGAAATTTTGCTTTTCAAAGCACAGTTACAAATTTTTAAAGAGAAAATATTTTCACTTAGAGAAGAATTATTCTGCTCAAGCTTATCTCTAGCTTCAGAAACAATTATATGGGATTTTTTAAGATCATTTTATTTACTTTGAAGAGTTTGATATTTTTCCACATTTCTAAAAGACACGACTCTAATTCACAACGAGAGAGTTTAGATAATACCTCTGAGTCGGAGTCTGAGTTTGATTCTGGTTCTGATAGCATTTTGTCTTCTGGTTCTCCAGAGACATCAACGTCAATTGTTGTTGCCGCTAATGCAACGTTTTCCTGTTCTTCATCAGAATCTTCTTCTTCAGAATCAGAGTTATCCCAAGTTGCCATGAGTCCCTTCTTGGCTTTGGAGAAGTTCTTATTAGGCTTCTTGTCTTTCTTGAGCTTTGGACACTCATTATTGTAATGATTTGAATCATTACACTCATAGAAGATGATTTCTTTTCCAGAACTCTGCTTCTTTTGTCCAGATGATGAGTCAGCATGACCTTTGTTCCTTCTTGATCCTCTGAAATCTCCTTGCCTATGTTTCCAGAGTTTGTTGATCCTTCTGGAGATAAGTGATAGCTTATCTTCTGAGTCTTCCTCAGAATCTTCTGATTCTTCTTCAGCTTGATAAGCCTTTGCCTTTTCAGGTTTAGACATAAGATTAATAGATTTACTCGTCTTCTGAGGTTCATCTTCCTCCAGCTCTATCTCACGACTTCTTAAAGAACTAACAAGTTCTTCAATACTTATACTGTTCAGATCCTTGGATAGCTTTAGAACAATTACCATAGGTCTCCATTTCTTGGGAAGGCTTCTGATGATCTTTTTGACATGATCAACAGTTAAGTATCTTTTGTCCAAAACTTTGAGTCCTGTGACTTGCATTTGAAACCTTGAAAACATAGTCTCAACTGTTTCATCATCCTCCATTCTAAATGCCTCATATTTCTGGATTAGGGTAAGCGCCTTTGTCTATTTAACTTGAGCATTTCCTTCATGAGTCATTATTAGAGAGTCAAAAATGGATTTGGCAGTATCTCTATTTATTATCTTCTCATACTCAGTATAAGAGATAATATTTAGCAGTATAGTTCTTGCCTTGTGATGATTCTTGTAATCTTTCTTTTGTTGGTTGGTCATAGCACTTCTAGACACTTTTACTCCTGTAGCATCAACTGGGTGAGTGTAGTCATCAAGATGCGACGTCTTGGCGAGCACACTAACAACTAACTCCCTTATCTCTCGCCCCAGTGCGATTGAGACTCACCCTTAGTGAGTTGAACTACGAATGCTCTGATTCCATTCTAGTCAGGATACGTAGGCACGAGATGCGATGTCTTGGTGAGCATACTTAGGAAAACTTCAGGTCATTCCTTTTTATCCTAGCCTTAGGATTAGAGTCGCCGTACTTTATGTGAGTGTCATGGTTATGAACACTTACTTTCCCTTTCATCCTAGCCTTAGGATTAGAGTCACCGCACTCTATGTAGGTATCTTGCCATGGATACTTACCTTCCCCCTTTGGAACATTGATCACTATCAAGTGTTCCTCGCCCTTAGTGAGGTGAACTACGAATGCTCTGATTCCATCCTAGTCAGGATACGTAAGCACGGGATGCGATGTCTTGGCGAGCATACTTTATATATACCTTAGGTCTTTACCTTTGCACCTTTTTCGTTAGCAAGCAAACTTTAGCATAACACAAATACTAACGAGAGGTTTATGTAGAGTACTACAGATACTTAGGATGCTAACACCTTCCCTATGTATAACCAACCCCCGAACCTTAGATTCTCTTAGCTTTGTTGTTACATAGCGCACTTAGGGTTTTCTTCGATCTTTACCCTTTCTTTTGGATAAATCAAAGCTCGGTGGTGAATATTTAAAGATTTGCGATTCAAGTTAATTCAATAGCTTGATATCCGTTTCGCACCGCAACATGATCTAACAAGTCTGAACCCAAAAGTTCCTCGCAAATTGAATTTTCAAAGTTTTTTTCCATTGACTGCTTTACCATCGATACGCAACCCGAGTAACATGTATGCATCCTCTGACGTCACAGTACATTCATCAGTTGGAAAAAAGAAAGTGTGTGTCTCGGGGCACCATCTCTCTTGTAAAGATAGTATAAACTTTGCATCAATCGAGTAAGATATGATTTTGCTTACATGTCCGAAACCGACGAGCTCAATATAAGGTACAATTAATTCGTTGAGGACAACATACTCATGGACACGAGGACGAAACTTAGAGACATCCTACAAAAAATAAACACTTACAAATGAGAAGAAATATAAAGACATACCAAAACTAGTGGGAGACCCGTGCATTCGCACGGGTTCTGGTATGGGACGCGCATTGATTGGGAGAGAAAATTAAGAAATAGAAAAAGAAATGTGTTGGACCGGGAAAAAAATATTAAAATGTAAGACATAAGTGATGTTTAGTTGGAAGAAGAAATTAAAAAGTAAGTAATTAGAGAGCATAAAATTGGTAAAATGAATACGGATAGATGAATGCAAAATGAAATATATCATTACATCAGGTAGTGCTGTTAATAGAAGGCAGTACAATGAAACCAAAAAACTAAGTTAAATTACAAAGAGAGGAGAGTAATGAGCTAGAAGACCAAAAAAACCAAAATATATTGGTTAATACAAGAAGACATGAGTAACATTGGTTGTTTAGAACATCATTCCATCAAACAAAACAAAGTAGTAAAAGAAATGTTTAAAGAATGCATCAACAATTTAAAACTTTGACAAAAACCGTGTCACCACGAGGATCCCTCACAATGAAAGTCAGCCGATCACCCTTTCTGATACACTTCTTTTTGGCGAACTCGTACCATCCCTTGCCAATGAACATGTTAACACCATATTTTCTTTCAGAGCGGTGAAGTTTGCAGTCGTAACCTTCCCGAGTATCCACATCAAATAATTTAATACCTCTGTCTCCAAATTGGCAGCATTCCTTAATGACCCTGTGGGGGATTTGCTAAAGGAAATAGAAAAGTGGAATTAATCTTCAGAAGGGATGTAAAAGTGTTGTAGTGGTGGTAAAAAAAGAAAAGGATGTGACTTACAAGGACGTTGTTTCTTGACGTTTTCCCATACCTGATTTTGCGTTTCCAAACAAAAAACTGCGGACGACCGCGTGTAATCTTAGCATAGCCATCCGTATCAGAACTACTCCGAAATATTTATGTTAAAATGAGAGAACGAAGTAAGGTTTGGTACACGAAAGACAAATACTATAAGAAAGAAACAAAAATTAGAAGTCCTGTAATTGAAAATTTGTAAACAATTATATAAAGTAGTACCGTTCACTATCAGATGAAACTGTGATGCGGGATGATCGAGCAGGTGAGTTGACTATGGGTTGATTGTGCTCTGTTTGTGTCATTGGAACCGCACGGTTGGCCTTTGGATCTTTATCTACGTCAATTATATGCGGTGGCATATAAACATGAGTGGAATGTTGAAGTTGAATAGGTCTAGTGTAAAATAACAATAGCATAATTAGATGTATGGAAACAAGAGATAACTTAAAATGATGTAAAAGATAACATATATGTAATGGTAAGACCAGAAATACCCTCCGATGGTTATTGGTTTTGTAGAAAAATCTCCTAGTTGACGTAGCATTTGAAATTCCTTGAAGGACATGATATTTTTCCGTTGTTTCTTTAGCTCCTGTGTCTCCTGGTACTCCAGATAATTAAGTTGCAGCATAATGTCTTTGCGTTTAACCTCCCTTGATGTTCGATCGTTACGGAGTCCGGAATAATGTTAAACCACATAATCAGGGGGCAAGTTGAAAATAGTCAGGAAGTGTAAACCGTATAACATCAAATAAGTAAAGACCGAGAAAGCAAAGAGTATATGTTACAAAACCCAAATGCATCCAAAACCCTACATAACAAAATGGGAGGTAAAATTGGGAGGACATTTTTATTACATTTGCTAGGAAGAAGATTATAAGGCATCTGTAAACCGTTGATCTAAAAAGGAACAGAGGAATCCGGTTGTGCATGTCAAACAAATTTTAAAAAAAATGATCCAAAACTGTATCACCCAACTCAGCAATAATCGTAGGAGACTTCTGACATAAAGATTAGTGTAATAATAGAAAATACTTACCCCATGGGAGACGCGATGTTGATGTTGTTGGACATGTTTCATTTCCTAGGTAAAAGTTATGTTTTACTTGTGATTGTGAAGTTTGCAGTGAAAAGAAGTATAGGGGAAGTGAAACAGTAAGTAATAGGTGTGTGTGGGTTTGGGTCTGGTGAAATTATGTATGGGCCCAGCAAAATGTGTCTATCTAATACAGATTTTATTGAAGCCCATGTCTACAAAGTGGCAGATAAAACATAATGTGAAGGAATAAAATAACTTAAACTTACATTCCACACACAATATATTATAGATACATTGCGTCGACCCAAAGTAACGAAAGCTTTAAAGAGTAATATATTAAACGGTATTAATATTGAAAACTGGACCGTTTTGTCCATGGGAAAAATAAAACATTCAACTACTTAAATAGTCAGACTGTAGAGTAGAAATGCAAAGAAAGTCGATTTATTACCTTTTCATATGAAACATATATTTAGACTTGCAGACGATTTGAAGAATGACGCAACAAAGAGGAAACGACAGTCATCCGCCGTAAGTTTTATGGCTTGCATGTAGAAATATTATGATGAATATTATTATGATGTTGTTCACACGAAATGATAACTTATTCTGATTGTATTAAAATAGTTCCGCAGAGAAGTTGGATGTTGATGAGACCCTGAAACGTATGATTGAGGAAGTGTCTGGTAGTACGAAAGGTCATTGGAAAGGAAAAGGAACTTTATGCATGAAGGATTTTGTTGATCTAACTGTTGAAAATGTCGAAGTAGTAGGCAATGGGGAAGAGAAGACATGAAATTTTAAGGGAAGGTAAGAAATTAATTTGATTTTGACATGCATGTGAAGGAAACCTATAGGAAAACGTTAGATGACTAGAATTTGTGTGAAACATAAAATAATAAAAAAAATTGGGGTTTGTAAGAATTGGAATTGTACAAATTGTGTTAATAATTGAAAGTATCATGTAACGACATTGAATATCAATATGGAAGATGTTGAAGTGAGCGTGGCGATGTCAGACAAAGAAGATACAGAAGCTGAAAACCTGAAGACATTGAGATCCAGGTACATCATTCT
Source organism: Lathyrus tuberosus (assembly GCA_022829125.1). Taxonomy (NCBI): domain Eukaryota; kingdom Viridiplantae; phylum Streptophyta; class Magnoliopsida; order Fabales; family Fabaceae; genus Lathyrus; species Lathyrus tuberosus. The sequence goes on from JALAZF010000441.1 coordinate 1,520,161, forward strand.
TCTATAATATAGATGCATCATTAATTTTTTTTTGAATAAGCTTCGTAATCAAGTCTTTATGGTGTGAAATGGTTGTAGGAAGTTTCGGTAGACCTATTTGTTGTAAAGATATGTAAGTTAATAATGTATTAATTGTCATTTTGGATATGTAGAAATATTGAGACCTGGTTGAAAGAAAAATAGGTAATCAATGCTAAGCTCCGTGAGTTGGGGCGGAACAATACAGTGAAATGTCAGAAAGGAAGCAAGGTAAGACATTGAAGAAAGTATCATTTACCAAAGATACAGTGGAACTGATTGGTGGTAGCAATACCGATGGTGGCAATCGTGACGAAAGAGGTGACCGAAATCGTGTCAGGTAAAAAAATGCCGCATATAAAATAAATGAAAAATTACAAAATTGAAATTATGGTTGAAGTTTGTAGAAAATATAAATAAATTACTGTTGTATCCAAAAGTATGACTATAGTAAGATATGAATTTGTAAATATAGTCAGTTATTGATAGGTTTATTAAATTTGTGAATTGCTTGGGACAATATCAGGAACCAAATTCATAGAATGTATTAATAAAATTTGTAGTTTCATATTGTTAGATTCATGGAATTAGCGTGTGTTTCTTTAGCTTATAAATGTAAGGTCGAAAAACAGGTTCAGTGGTGTTGGAGACCCCGTTTTAGACAGGACAGATGCAGAACCTGTTAGGCAAGTTGATGTAGGAACTGGTCATCCTAATCCTGTGGAAGTTGAGGAAGAGGGAGATGCTTCAGATGAAGATGATGCAGAGGAAGAATACTGTTGGGAAAAGACTCTCGCCTATGGATACAAAGCCATGAGAAACATGATGGTAAGACTTCTGTAATATATTACAAATCAATACGTTTGAGTAGATGTATAAAAAGATGGTTGAAAGAGATACTGAAATACTTTCTGATGACTATATTTGCAGTATTTTCTGGCTTACGTTACCAAGAATATCTTAGGAGTGAACCAGAGGACCATCGAGTTAGTTGACTTGGACAATGGGAGACTATACCGTGCGAAGGTTCATTCAGCCAGGCGTGACAAAAAGATTGTGAAGACGGAAAAGTTCATGGGGCGTGGCTGGTACCAGTTTGCACAGTATAGGAGGCTTGGGAGGGGCGATAAGCTTCGTTTCAAAATAACAATCCCAGGAGAAAGAGTTTATGTGTCCGTTGTAAGAAGGGAAAATTAAAGTATATTTGAAATTTGGAAGTTGGTCGTAGTATTAGTAGGATAGTATGGTTGGGGTTAGTATTTGCTGAGACATCAGTAATATTAAAGTTGTTTGGGTGATATTTTAGGATTATTATATAGAATGAAGCTTAATTAGTTGGTTACAAAAATGGGGTTGTTGTGATGAAGATTTGTATTATGTGTTGTTCTTTAACATGCACTATGTATGGTAATATAAGCAGATGTTTTGTGAAATGAGGAATGGTAGACGGTTTTCATTATTGTGCTGAATTTGTTTGCATAGTAAAGTTATATTATGTAGGTTCAGTGTTGCTGGATGTAAATAAAGTTTTATACAATGTTAAAAAATCTATAAGAACTTGAGAAGAAAAATGGAGTGAACAATATAATATTCCAAAAACTTCTTAAGAAGTATTTTTGTTCTAAGTTGATTGGCATGAATTATTGGTGGCAGATTGAATAATTTGTATAAGTACTGTAGTTTAAATATGTGGGTTGTATGTATATGTTGTGGAAAGATAATGATACATGATAAAGATAATGATATTCTAAATATTATATAAACATAATTAGATCCATAAAAAAATGGGTTATATATTTAAGCTTTTAATCGTGTCATACAAAAGTTGTGATATTGGAAATTATGGTAAAAATTATTTTTGTAGAGACAATAGAAGAGTTGGCAAATCAGGGATATAGCTTAATAATGGTAATTCAATGTGAAATATAAAGGGCTGAATAATTTGAATCAAAAGTAATAGTAACATCTCATGTATTTTATGAACTGTAGAAACATGTTATATATGTGGCAAAATTATTAGGATATATGTGGCAAAATTTAAAGTAGTTGCAACACGCCACTGTTAGATGTCAAACATGTTATATATTTGTATGGAATATTTGGCATTTTTCATTTCTTTCTAACGGTATAGTGTGAATTTAAGCGGTAAATGAAGTTGTTATGCTTACATCGGAATATAAGTATGGAGCTTGTAATTTGTGTGCTAATGTGCAGGTATAGGCATGAAAGGAGCAAAATGGTGAACACATGGAACCAATGCAAGTTCCACTGAGTTTTTATTGCTGTAACAGGGTGTTCGCAGTGCGAACAATCTGGCGAAGGACCAGCGAATGTTCGCACTGCGAGGGACCAGCGAAGGAGCCAGCGAATGGAGGCAGTGAGTTCAAGGTTTTCAATTACCTTGTGTTCGCACTGCGAACTCCTAGCGAAGGACCAACGAATGTTCGCTGGTTGGTTCGCAGTGCGAAGGTGCTGGCGAAGAGAGGCAGTAAGTTCCAGTTTTGAGAATTCTGGCTCGCTGGTTTATTCGCAGTGCGAATGAAGCTAGCGAATGATTCGCAGTGCGAATGAAGGGTTCACAGTGCGAACCCACGATTTCTGCTTGGGGCGGTTTAAGTCTCAGAGGCACTTAAAGTGCCATTTTTCCTTATTCGCAGTGCGAATGGATTGCTCGCAGTGCGAATCCTTTAGAATTCTGCTTTGTATAAATAGAATTTCACTTTTTGTAAAGAGGATCTTTTGTTCATTTTTGATCCAAAATCATAGTTTTCAGTCTTTTACCATTGGAGCTTGTATTTTCACTTGGAGAAGCTGATTTTGCATCCATTCTTGATTATTCGGAGTGGATGTTCACTCATCTCCTCTCTTTACTTGTTATCCAATCTACCATGAGAAGTGGTAGCTAAACCCTCTATGTTGAGGTTAGAAGTAGTTGATTCTGTTTTTATGTATTGCTTTTGATCTATTGTATATGAACAAAGTCTTTGATCAATATAGATGAAGTTGTTTTCTCTTAATGCTTTAAGTTTGATTTGTTTTACTCTAGACATAGATTCCACAAATCTTGACCTAACAATTTCATCGCTTAAAAACGAAACTCTAGACATAGATTTGGGATTTGCTATTCGCATTGTATTGATCTTAATGATCGTTGCTTAGATTGTTAGCGTGAGACATCATCTAACGGTCTAAACAACGGTACTCACGACTTCGCTTTAGACATAAACTTAGTCGGGAGAATACACGGTTATATTGGTCGGAAACCGAGTTCATGTGCTTGATTAATCGTTTATACATGGAAAGGATTAGCGAAACCTAACCTTAACATGCTTTTATAAAACCTTTTACAAAAATCTTTGTCACAATTTAATCTTTGCTACAAGTGAATGATAACAACAATTGAAACTTTTGAAACCGTTAACTTAGAATATCGAAACTATTGAAAGGCAAGCATCAAATATCAAACAGTCCCTGTGGATACGATAACAAAAACCCACACTATTACTCTTCTAACAAACTGGCGCCGTTGCCGGGGACTGTTAAGTGATATTGCAAGCATTGCGATAGTTGAGTTATTGTAAGCTGTTACCACTTTATCTTGAGCTTGTTAATCTGTTTGTTTAGTGTACAGACTTAGTTTATGCGAGGGAAACTACCGGCGGATCAACTTCTTTTTGATCCTGAGATTGAAAGAACCGCTCGTAGAATCAATAGTCGAACTAGAAGAAGGAGGCAGCTAGCGAAACAGAGGCGAGAAAAAGAGGAAAGTACTTCTACACCACCACCATTTCCACAAATACTTCCAGTTATGGAGGGAGATCCACCACCACCACCACCACCTGCTTCTAGGCCATGTACAAATAGTCCTAGACACAATGCACAGTTCGCCCGTCATGCACATAACGGTCGGCATTCTGAGATGAAGACCGGAATTCTCCAACTGTTATACCAAAGTCCATTTACGGGTATGGATCATGAAGATCCTTTCACCCATTTGACAAAATTCTATGAAATAGTTGGAGCGACGGGTGCACCGGAAGCAGAAGAGGAGTCTCTGTTCAAGAGACTATTCCCGCATTCCCTCATTGGGAAGGCCAAGGAATGGTACCTTGATCAGTCAACTGCCATAATGACTGATTGGAATGCCTTGGAAGAAAATTTTTTGGAAAGATTTTTTCCGCACACTCGGTTTATGGAAGCAAAGACCGCCATTGCGGTATTCACACAAGGAGCTAATGAATCTCTCAATGAAGCTTGGGAGAGGTTCAAATCAATGTTACGAAAGTGCAAAGGCCATGGTTTTGATGAATTGTCACAAATTCATATCTTTAGAAATGGGTTGCAACTCGTACACAAAACCTTGTTGGATGCCACCGCCGGTGGATCTTTGTTGAGCAAAACTGTAGTAGAAGCCACAGCTATCATCGATAAAATGGCCTTGAACGATCATCAAGGCAGTCACAACCGTGGACCTGCTCAACGAACACCGGGAGTGTTGGAATTAGGAACAAGCGATGCTATCCTTGTGCAGAACAAATTGTTATCTCAACAGGTTGAGTTGTTAACGAAGCAAATGTCTAAGCTGCCTCAACAATTCAAGGAGATGCATGAATCTTCAAGTAAAAATGTGCAAGTGTTAGTGTGTGAATTATGTCGAGGTGACCATCCGACTGGTTATTGTCCTCCCGTTGTGGAGGAAGTAAATTATGCTGGAAATCTAACTCAAGGTTATCAGGGGCGACCTCCGTACCAAAGTGCTCAACCAACGTATCAAAATCAACAAGGTTATCAACCGCGAAGCAACTACCAAAATCAACAAGGATGGAGACAAAATCCTTACCAACCACCCCAAGATCAAAGTGGAAGTTCAAGAATGGAGGAGACTTTCACCAAATTCATGCAAGTATCTATGGAAACTCAAAAGAGTACGGAAGCTTCGATTAGAAATCTTGAATCGCAAGTAGGGCAACTTGCCAACCAATTAGCCCAAAACCAATCGGGGCCATCCTTCTCCGCTACCACTCAACCAAATCCCAAAGGGGAGTGTAAAGCCATTTTCACAAGAAGTGGTAGAACACGTGGAAATGATGTTGAACATGAGGTGGAAGTTGAAAAGGAAAACGAAATTGTGTTGGAGGAAGTTGAAAAAAATGATGAAAATGAGGTAGTTGAAAAGAATGAGGAAGAAGTGGCCAAGAAAAAAGAAAAAGAAAGGAAGGAGTTTGAGAAGGAAGTCTTACAAGAACGATTGCCGTATCCACCTACTCCTAAGAAAAAAGAGAATGATAGACATTATGCAAGGTTTTTGGAGTTATTTAGTCGGTTGCAAGTCACCGTACCTTTCTCTGAAGCTCTTGAACAAATGTCGAGGTATGTCAAATTCATGAAAGACATACTTAGGAAAAAGAAGAGGTGCACGGACAAAAGCAACATTGATCTTAATGCTGAGTGTAGTGCCGTCATCCAATGTGTGCTTCCGCGAAAAGAACAAGATCCGGGAAGAGTAGCATTACCTATTACAATAGGTACTGATTTTCAATGCAAAGCTTTGGTTGACATGGGTGCGAGCATCAATTTAATCCCCTTGTCGGTGGTGAAAAGACTTGAAAATATAACCATCAAATCAACAACCATGACATTACAACTTGCGGATAAGTCTAGAACGCGTCCGTATGGTGTTGTAGAGGATGTGCTAGTAAAAGTAGATAAATTCTTCTTCCCTGTTGATTTTGTGGTTGTTGAAATGGATGAGGATGAAGATACGCCGATTATATTGGGCCGACCATTTATGAAAACCGCTAAGATGTTGGTGGACGTTGATGAGGGCTTAATGAAAGTGCGGATCAAGGAAAGTGGTATGGAGGAAGAAGCTTGTTTTACATTATTCAAAGGAGTGATGTTTGTGAATCAAGTGGATGGCGTCGTGCAAAAGGCCAAAAATGTGGAAAAAGAGAAGTTGGAACGTATAGCATTGGAAAAGAAAAAGAATGAAGATGCAAGGGTTGCCCTGATAAATTCATGTTGGGATTGGTCGTTTTTAAAGAAAAGGAGACCTAAAACTGGGCATGATAACGGATGAGTTCGTGGGCGTGTAGTGTTTCGGTTCAGTAGCCGGTGCTTTGGATTTTGTTTGAGAGGCGTCTAGTCTCTGGGCCGTCGAGCTTAGCCGACGTTAAACAAACGCTTGTTGGGAGGCACCCCAACATTGTAAGTATTTTTGCTTTAATTTGCTGTTTTAAGTCATTTTCACATTTTGGACATTTGGAAGTGTGGTAGCAAGACAGACCTGTAATTTTGAAAAAAAACTGTCTTGTTCGCTGGCTCATTTGCAGTGTGAATCTGGGGCGAGCATTCACCAGCCATTCGCACTGCGAAGCTGGGGCGAGTATTCGCTGTCCATTCGCACTGCAAACGTCAGCGTACCTGCCTGGGTTGTATTGCTGCCACATCATAAAAATTGGAGGATTTTATGATGGGTGGGCCTGTACGTTGGCCTAAGACCCATGTTGAAAGTCTGATTGACTTGGGGGGACCAAACCCTAGTCTCTCACTCTCACTTTCAACCATTAACCAAAAAGAGAAAAAGACATTATCCTCTCCCCTCTCACGTGCAAGTGTCTACCATTCTCTCAAGTTTTTTTTCCTCAATTGCCAACTCTAAACAAGGTTTGAATTTAGTTTCTATGTTTTTTCTGTTATTTTGATGTTGTTTGGATATTTACATGGAAAATGTGTAGGAAGTTTGGGGTTTGAATTCTGGTTTTGGTTAGTCAATGCATGTCTAAATTTTTGCTAGATTTTAAGTTGAGAATACCTGTAGAATGTTGTTATGTGTGAAATCTGGGGGCTGCATAAATTTTTCAACATTTTTGTGCATTCACTGGCTTGTTCGCACTGCGAACCTGGGGCGAGCGTTTGCCAGGCTTCGCAGTGCGAATGATCTAGCGAGCAGCCCAGAATTTTGATTTTCTGATAATGCATTCTGTTGCTTGTCTGTCTTTAATTCTAATGATCTGTCTTGGTGTTTTTGTGTGGATTCATTTGTCATTTGTGCAGATGGGTCCTAAAACTATGATGAGGAAAAGAAAGACATCCACATTAAGACAAGCGCCGGTCCGTTTTGATGAGACCCGGTTCCGAGGTATTAGACAAGCTCAGAGGTATGAAGTGTTAGAATCAAGGACCATCCTTGCGGAAAGGAGGTTTGTTCTGAATGAGCAGGGAAGTTATCGTACCATTGCTGCCCTGTTAACTGCAAAAAAAATGGGGTACACTGATAACTCCTGTTGATTCATACGATGTGGAAATGGTTCGTCAGTTTTACGCCAACGCCCTTCCTGATGAGGGCGATCTGTTCACTTGGACTACTTTTGTTGGCGGTAAAACGGTAAGGTTTGACAGAAGAACTATCAACAGAGTTCTTGGAGATCCTCTCCCACTGCGGGCTAGCGAAGAGGATAGGTATCATGAGACTCTTAATCAGTATCGAGATATTGCTTTAATGACTCGTGATCTTCTGCGGCCTGGTAAAAATGTGAAATTTAATCATTCAGGAGTGGCTGTTCGCTATCACCGTGAGGATATGGTGCCTTTGGCTCAGTTGGTATTACTTTTAGTTGTCACAAATATTATGCCTAAGTCACATTCCTCTACGGTTACGATTCCTCTTGCACACTTGGTTCACAGTATCCTTACAAATGTGCAAATTGACGTCGCAAGGATCATTGCTGATGAGATAAGGGCCATCGTTGAGAGTGGTTTTGGTGCGACTGCTTCGAGGAAGAATGCCCCTCTTGCTTTCCCTTGTTTGATTATGACCCTTTGTGCTGATGCTGGAGTGACTTTGCCGTCGCGCCGTTAAGTTACTGTGCCATCGACTATTGATGATCAATATGTCGACAAATTTTGCAAACCGAAGGGTGCTAGAGCTGAATCTTCTGGGGCTGGTGCTGGTGCTGAGACCGGTACAAGCGAGGGTGCTGCTTCTGGATCTCACGGCTTCTATCCATATCAGCAGGAGATCTGCCAATATAATTGGGATTGGATGGACGCCCAGCAGCGTGCCATGATTGATATTCATGATTCATTGCAGATTCTCCAATTGCAGATCCGCGACCCTTCTACGCAGCACACGATGATGTCGAGGGAGCAGTTCCTCGCGCATGCTGCATGGCCTGAGGCCAGGCCTGTTTTCAGTTGGGGAGAGGATGCTGCTGAGCATGATGCTGAGGAGAGGGGAGATGGCGATGATATTATGATGTCTGATGATGATGATGAGGGGCAGAGGACGGATGTAATCGGGACTGAGCCTGAGGATGATCCGGGTACTGATATTGTCGAGACGGAGTCCGAGGAGGACTGATTTTTGGATCTTAGAGTTGTACACTTCCTTTGGTCATCAAAGTGAAGTTTCTTGTATTTTGTTTTTTTTTTTCAGCTTTTACTAGTCTAATATTGATATACTCGTACTAGTATGGTACTTTTTGGATTATGTAGGTGTTTTATACACCAGGCACGTTTTGATTATTATTAGTAATGAGTATGGTTGCTGTAAAATTTTTTGTTTCGCTTTACTAATAAATTGTTGGTTTTTAATTTTCATATTAAGTGTTGAGTTCTTCAGTTTACGAATGCTCAACACTTCAGTATGTTTGTTGTTGTTAAGTGTTAGTAAGAGTTGAATTCTTCAGTTGACGAATGTTTAACTCTTACACTGTGCATATGTGTTATTTTGATGTTCCTTCTTTTAGGATGAATTTAGGGAAGTAGGTTGGAGACTCTTGATTTTAAAGGTAGATTCCTCCAAGATGTCAGGGCTATGATAGTACCGTAAGCATTGTGTTGCGACAAGGTATATTGTTACCTAGTTCGAGAATTTTTTATGTTTTTGAACTTTGTGTCTTGGTGAGATTGAGAATGTTGTTTCATGTTACAACTTCCTTTGAATGCATGTGTCATTTTAGGATCAAAACCATTAAAGTGAGAAGCCTCCAAGGTTACTATATGCTAAGGATTGTGATGAATGTTGTCTTTACTTTTAATTCATGCCTTATCTTGTGACCATGTGATTTTGTGGAAGTATGAGAAGTGATCAAGGCACTTGTTTGAATTTGAGCACAACTATGTCCATATATTAATTCACCCGTGAGTAGTGAGCATTTGGTAGCCCCTTTGAGCCTAAATAGTTTATAACTCAATGGAATGATGAACTTGTTTTATGTACATAATTTGCAAGTTTGGTTCATCATTGAATTTGGTGAGTTTCTAACATTTTCTTCTTGAGACCCTTGAAAACCATATACTTTGACTTCCTTGCCTTTAAAAGCAAGGAACATTCACTTTTGGTTGAGTTAAAAATGAGTTGGGGAGAATAAAAAGAAGATGGGTGCATTACTCCAAATTTTGAAAAATTTTCAAGCAAGCATGTAAAGAAAAGAATGAATATGTTGTACAAAAGAGAAAATGCTTGCTTGAACAAAAAAATAATAGAATCAATAAGTGTGCACGGTAGTTTGTGAAGGTGGAATGAAAAATTGGTGAAATGAAGTGTGTTGTGTGAATAGGTATATAGTGAATGTTCTTTTGCTTCGGCAATTTCGTTTCAATGGCCATTAGAAATGTCCCTTTTTTGTTCACCCGACCAAACTACAACCTTGAAGTCCTTAGTGATCTTTTACTTCCATGATTTCTGTTATGATCATTGAGATATGGTATGAATTGCTTAGTATTGCATCATTTGTCATTTGAGTGTAATTGTCCCGTGTTTGTATGCACGTTTGCCTTCAATCCTTTTTCGAAGAGGAGTGTAGAATGACATATGCAGGATGAGTTAGTTGTTTCTTGAAACATTGTTTGAAATTGTTTAAGTCGCAAGTTCTTTTTCATATCAAATTCTTGAATTGTGTAATTGTGCATTGTTGTGATCGTTGTTTAGTTGAGCTGTTTTTCGCGTCTTGGTTGAATTGGGTGCTCGAGCAAATCCTCGTGAGAGGCATACTTTGCTTGAGGACAAACAAAGAGTTAGTTGGGGAGAGTTTGTTAGATGTCAAACATGTTATATATTTGTATGGAATATTTCGCATTTTTCATTTCTTTCTAACGGTATAGTGTGAATTTAAGCGGTAAATGGAGTTGTTATGCTTACATAGGAATATATGTGTGGAGCTTGTAATTTGTGTGTTAATGTGCAGGTATAGGCATGAAAGGAGCAAAATGGTGAACACATGGAACCAATGCAAGTTCCACTGAGTTTTTATGGCTGCAACAGGGTGTTCGCAGTGCGAACAATCTGGCGAAGGACCAGCGAATGTTCGCACTGCGAGGGACCAGCGAATGGAGGCAGTGAGTTCAAGGTTTTCAATTACCTTGTGTTCGCACTGCGAACTCCTAGCGAAGGACCAGCGAATGTTCGCTGGTTGGTTCGCAGTGCGAAGGTGCTGGCGAAGAGAGGCAGTAAGTTCCAGTTTTGAGAATTCTGGCTCGCTGGTTTATTCGCAGTGCGAATGAAGCTAGCGAATGATTCGCAGTGCGAACCCACGATTTTTGCTTGGGGCGGTTTAAGTCTCAGAGGCACTTAAAATGCCATTTTTCCTTATTCGCAGTGCGAATGGATTGCTCGCAGTGCGAATTCTTCAGAATTCTGCTTTGTATAAATAGAATTTCACTTTTTGTAAAGAGGATCTTTTGTTCATTTTTGATCCAAAATCATAGTTTTCAGTCTTTTACCATTGGAGCTTGTATTTTCACTTGGAGAAGTTGATTTTGCATCCATTCTTGATTATTCGGAGTGGATGTTCACTCATCTCCTCTCTTTACTTGTTATCCAATCTACCATGAGAAGTGGTAGCTAAACCCTCTATGTTGAGGTTAGAAGTAGTTGATTCTGTTTTTATGTATTGCTTTTGATCTATTGTATATGAACAAAGTCTTTGATCAATATAGATGAAGTTGTTTTCTCTTAATGCTTTAAGTTTGATTTGTTTTACTCTAGACATAGATTCCACAAATCTTGACCTAACAATTTCATCTCTTAAAAACCAAACTCTAGACATAGATTTGGGATTTGCTATTCGCATTGTATTGATCTTAATGATCGTTGCTTAGATTGTTAGCGTGAGACATCATCTAACGGTCTAAACAACGGTACTCACGACTTCGCTTTAGACATAAACTTAGTCGGGAGAATACGCGGTTATATTGGTCGGAAACCGAGTTCATGTGCTTGATTAATCGTTTATACATGGAAAGGATTAGCGAAACCTAACCTTAACATGCTTTTATAAAACCTTTTACAAAAATATTTGTCACAATTTAATCTTTGCTACAAGTGAATGATAACAACAATTGAAACTTTTGAAACCGTTAACTTAGAATATCGAAACTATTGAAAGGCAAGCATCAAATATCAAACAGTCCCTGTGGATACGATAACAAAAACCCACACTATTACTCTTCTAACAACCACCTAATAGTGGTTTCCGATAATACAATATACATTTCCGATAATGGATTTTTTTTGAAAAACCGAACACAAAATCGATTACGAAGTACATCCATAAGCATAAGGCAACAGAAAGAGGGAGATATATCAGTACAAGAAGGAAAATACAAAGAAAATGGTAAGGAAAATACAAAGAAAATGGTAAAGTGCAAGGCAATCAACGAAACTGCCACACAACCCCAATCAAGACACAAATAAGCGACTGACAACTTCATTACGGGTTTACTATGAAAAACAAAGAATGTAATTATGCATTGTAATGAGAAATCTTAGTACCGGCTAAACATTGTTGAAGACTTCCTTATAGACGACGTTAACAGTGGTAGACTTCGGTTTATTGTCATCGTCGTGTATCAAAATTTTGATACCCTTTTTGCGAGTTACCCTCGAGATAGCCACGTAAAGTTGCCCATGACTGAAGAGATCCTTAGGAATATAGAGTCCAACCCAATCCAAAGACTGACCTTGAGACTTGCTAATCGTTATTGCATAGGATATGATGATCAGGAACTGTCATCTGCTTAGTTTGAAAGGCCAAGGTGGTTGTGAAGGCGACATATCCATTCGTGGTATGTATATGACTTTTCCATGACCTTTGCCACCCATAATTTCAGCTTCAAGGACGTGGTTAGCCATTCTCGTAACAATCAGTCTCGTTCCGTTGTACAATCCTTCAACTTGATCAATGTTCCTCATAAGCATGACTGGAGTCCCAATCTTCAATCTAATGTGGTGGTTGGGTAACCCTGAAGTCCGTAGAGAGCTAAGAAACTCAGGAATAAGGACTTCCATAATGCTATTGTCATGTATTTCTGAGCGATCAACTGAGTTGGAGCTATAATAATCCTTGGTATCGCCTATGAAATGCCAAAAAAAAGAAATAATTAGAAAAATAAAAGGAAGGGGTTAAGTGCCGGAGTCTTGAATGAAGTATGAAAAAAGTATAAAAAAAATAAGTGTATATATCGGGCATCGTGTCTAGAATATGATTATTGATCTTATCAACGACATCAAGAGTGGATGCCAAAATGGCCCAACATTTAAAGTAGTCATAAGAAGTATAATTTTGCAACATAGAAGGATACGTGCTTTTGACAATTGCGACAATGGGGTCATCAAACTCTGAAATAAGGAGATCTGGTGGAATTTCAATATCAGCATATCCGTCATTCGGTTCACTTAACCTCCCCTCACCCAATTTTAAAAGCCAGTAAGAAAATTCGGCTATTTCAATTGAGTCTTGGTAATTGGCACCACACTGTAGACGCATATTCCGAGTGAAAGTCAGAACTTCACACGAATCCCATATGTAAGATGCGTTTATGGCAGACTGGACAATGTCCGATCTACTCCCTCGTGGAGTGACCGGTAAAATTTGACTGGCAAAATTTGTCTAAAATCTCCACCGAGTACAATGACCTTACCTCTGAATATTACGTAAGAATTCCCATGATTACTCATGACATCCCTTAAAGTCTTATCAAGAGCCTCAAAAGTAAATGTGCTTGACATTAGGGCCTCATCCCAAATAATCAACTTTGTTTGTCGAAGCAGTTCGGTGTGGTCATCACCATAATTAATTTTGCATGTTGAATTCTCCAATGTTGGAACCGGTATTTTAAACTTAGAATATGTAGTCCTACCGCCTGCCAATAAAAGTGAAGCAATCCCACTGGATGCAACAGTCAAAACAATATTGTGTTTCGATCACAATGAAGTTGCCAGTGGTTTCCACATATAGGTTTTTCCGGTTCCGCCATAACCATGAAGAAAGAACACGCCCCCTTTCTGAGTAGTTACTGCCAACATGATTTTGTCGTAGATAACCCGTTGTTCTTCTAATAAATAATAAGAAACAATAGGCAATATAAAATGATGAAAGTGTAACTTAAAATACAGCAGTAGTTAAAAGAAGACTTTACCTGTCAGTGCCATGAATAGAGAATTGAATTCAGATTTCATTAGAGCAGTGTTGTAGCTTCTCTCATCAAAGATTAGCCTATTTCCCAGTTGTTGTAGAACATAACCATCAGGAGATGTATGGTTTTGAATTTGGCAAGACTCCTGTGGTTGGCCTGAAGTAATGATTCTATTTCAATCAGTGTCAAATTCTTTAACTCATCGTCTTGCAATACCAGTTCTGCAGAATGCGTGACAAAGATGCAACAATAATCGTAACATAAGGGATAGTAGTTCCAGAAACGGAATTAACGGACAAAATAAACCAAAATGGAAGAGGAAAGATGAAATACCTTGGTTACCTTCCACCTCTCTCTATTTGTGCAGAATACCATCACACAACAAGGGCCGCGTCTCAGTCCATACATGTGCCGGTCTGTTAATAGTTCCTGAAAGAAGCATAACAAGAAATAATTTTCTTATGAAATGGTCGGATCCCCAGTGACTTGCATCTTTAATGGCTCCGATGTATTCCTGATCGTCATCAAGGAAACCCATTGCAAAGCATGCATCCCTCAAAGAGTCATATTGTATTTCTCCGACCTTACGAATATCCTCATAAGTCTTTGGTCCTTTTACAACTGTGAGCATCATCCTGAGGTAAAACAGTTCTCCAGTTGTTGGAGGTACCCAAATTAAGCGCCCAATGGTAAAGCCTTTCTTACACGACTTCCATGCCCATTTTGTTATAACATAAACAAATTTGGATACGAATTGGCCATAAGTTAAATGTTGAGCCTCTAACAAAATTTGGTTGGCAACTAACCATGAAGTGAACATCGATTCCGTTACGCTAGCCTTTTCCAAAATATTTTTTCATTCTTTCAAAATCAGTATAGTAAAGAGGTTCTTCACCTATCAAATGGTAAAACATGCGTTCAACCGCAGGCTTTCTCCCATGAATTTTGTATGAAAATATCCTCCAACATGCCTCACTTGGGGAAACATACCTACAGTCAAGATATTCCTTGATCTCATCAACGACGTTTTGCCCAACTGAAAAAGAATTAGATGCAGGAACAACCGTAGCCGTGATTCTATCATATCCCTTGTGGATATATTTGAAAATGTATTTTATGGAAGTACTTTGATTACACCACTCCATGTTGATGTGGGCTTCATACTTTAGGACCAATCGTGTGTTGTACGGGACGACGTGCCTATTGTCTAATGAAATTCCTGATTTGACAATTGTATGAGTTTGAGAACTTCTTTTGTAGAGTGGGTATCCATCGATATCAACAATTGTTTCTTCATTGAATATTTTTGGAAAAAACTTAGAGAATCTGTTATTCTTCATGCATGGGGAAGTCAACCGGGCGAAACCGCAAGGTCCATGCATCATGTGCGATTTAACAAATTGATACATCTTAGGATGCAGGACTGGATTAGGGATTTCAGCAGAAATGATGTTGTCAATGTCCGGCGGTGTAGGATACTTACTGTGCGGATGCAAGAATAGTATAACGTGTGCGTGTGGTAGGCCCCTCTTTTAGAATTCAATGGTATAAATGTCTACAAAACAAACGAATGGGAATAGCAGTTAAGTGTGGGGAAAATAGCAGTTACAGAACTATGAAATGTGAAATCACTCACATGCCAAAACTGAAGGTGTGAAAAACACAAGAAACGGGGGTTTGAAACAGGGGTTTGAATTGGGTTTTTAAAATGAAAAATATTTTCTAAAAATAATTCCCTTTATAATTAATCTTCACTTCTTGATAATATCGCAAGAGAAACTGAAAAGAAAGAACACAATAGGTTTATACTAGTTCACTTGAGAAATCCTCAAGCTAGTCTAGTCCACCCGCCAAGGTGATTTTGCCTCTCTCAAGCGAGGTCTTAATCCACTATAATCGAAACAATTACAAATACACTAGCAACCTGCTGGTGACTAACAACAACCTCTAAGACACACTAGTCCTAGACTTCTTAAGAATTCTGACCCAACTGGTCCCTTAAGGAATACAATGCACAAGCCAACTAAAAGTGACTAACAACACTAAAACACACTGTCTTAGTCTTCCTAAATAATTATGACCCAACTGGTCCTTTAGGGAACATAAACAATCTGTTTGTTACAAGGTTTGTTTACAATAATGATGCTTCTACACAAGCTGATAAGTAAATAGATTTTAAGAACAAGATGACTTAAGAATGATATTAATAGTATAGTGTATGAACAATGAAAGTTGCAGTAACCATTCTTGAAGTCTTCAAGCCTTTATATAGCCATGCATAATATGATCATTGAAGGATATTTCTGACATTTCAGAATTATGGCGGCTTGAAAGATCGTGGGGGACAAATAGTACATTTTGCGTTCGCCCTATCAGGAGTGGAACAAAGCGTCCTTGTACTGTTGTACTATTGTACCACGTTGCTTGGTTTTCTCAACTTCCAGACTTCAGAGGCTTCTGAGAGCATGAGTTAGAAGAAGGGAGAATGCAACTTGGGTCTTAAGAGCTTCAAGTCTTCAGAGTATGCAGAGCTACATCTTCAGAGTCTTCAGCACTTGGTCTTCAGAACCCGTTGTCATCAAAAGTATAAGTCTTCAGCATCTGGACTTGTTTATCAGAACTTCTGTCTTCAGATCTTTGGAACTTGTGTTCTTAAGTCTTCAGCATCTGGACTTGTTCATCAGAAATTCTGTCTTCAGATCTTCAGAACTTATTTTCTTAAGTCTTCGTATCAGAGTCATACAACTTCAGAGTCTTGTGAAGCAAATGCGACTGTTCAGCAGAACATATGTAGCGCAGAAGCGGAACAATTCTCTTATAATAACTTAGCCACACTATTTATCAGAATCAGAACCTGTTTGTTAAATTCTAAAAAATAACAACCATTAGAGTACCAAAGTTGTTCATACAAACATACTTGTTTGTTATCATCAAAACTCAAAGGTATTATTGCAGAACCAAACCTTGTTCTAACAAAAACTTTTCCCAGTACATTACGTTTGGTGAGGTCTGTCATAAGTTCATCAAACTTTATCTTGAAAACTTTGGAAACAATATCCGGCCTGTCGTGTGCTTTTAGGTTATCCTTTGAAAGCAATCGCGTTATTTTCGGCCAAGTCGGGTTGCACGTAAATGTAATAAATAAATAAGGAAACCCCATTGCACTTGAGATAGCCATACCGGCGAAGTAAAGTTGATCCATGTAACGTTTTCCCCCAACATACGAAGACGACAAGACAACTCTTTGCCCCATTTATTTTGTTGGTTTTGTTGATCACTTCCATGAGCCTCATTAAGTTGTCTATACTTCCCCACTCGCAGTTTAGATTGGTTTTTTCACAGACAGTTTAGACTCTCGGTCTCCATCATTGTGTATCCATCAACCAAAAATTGTTGGAAAAGTCGCCTGGAACTCAAAAGTGTTTTTGCCTCTTCGGTTCGTGCGTGCAAGCGGAAGCAAAACCAATCCTTGATGGTTTAATGATTTTGCTTCGTAACAACCTTCTGATGTATACATTTGTGGAGTATGTTTAGCCTATATCCATCTTCACCATAAGGAAAAATCAAAGGGTATTGATATTCCAAGTAAGCCGAGTGGAATTCATCGATCTTTTGTAATTGTCCATCACGCTGCTGAACTATAATGTCTCTTTTCGACACAGAATCTATATCCCCAACTATTAAAGCCGCCACTTCAGATACGGACTAAAAATTATAAATGCGACCGTCGGTGGATCTTTCAGAGATTAGCCTCAGTTTTAAATACTGGAAAGTGTTATTCTACAACATATCTCTTGCCATGCGAAAAGCTTTAGCATGGGGATTGTGTTCATCCAACATGAATTTGAGTTGTTACTATGGAACTGTAAATGTATTTATTGTCACTGCCAAAAAAAGGAACAAATCAAAAGTTATGGATAAACCAATAATGGAGATGCCGTATAATTAATATAAATGTATTAAGAATGTAACCCGAAACACCCCATTCTGTTGAGAATTTCGTTGTCGGTGTCGTGGATATATAATTGTGCATATTTTGGCTTTTGACCAAGTTTAGGAAGCAAGGTTCCAATTCGATGGCATGTCTGACCATGAAGCCGCAAAGTTGGTGGACCCCTTCACCCTTTGTGTTGGAAGTATCAAATTTCATGCCCGGAGAAGTGAACGAAAACATTGCATTATAGGTGCGAATGTTGGATTGAAAACTCTTAGCATGCCGACAGTCATGATCAAATAGAAGTTTCTGCAATTAAGGTGGTGGAGGCTTAAGCAGTGGAAGCACAAACTTTCTTCCCTTGCAACATAATTTAAACTTTGTAACAGTTGAGTGTCTGGCCTTATCTGTACGCTCTTGATACCACATAGCCGCGCGACAGTGTTGGCATTCCCAGAAAGGATCTCCAATGTCCGAATATTCTGAAAAAAAATGTAACAGCCAAAGTTTTGATACGTCATGAGTATGTTACACATAAATGTTCACCAAATTGCATGGTTGCATTAAAATGATTGTAATAATATGTAATGGGAAATCATTTGAACCTTGAGCGTAAGAACTTCCTAACGGGAGAGAGTGTTCATCGTCGTTATCACCCGAACTTTGATCAAACGTATCCTCGTCACCACAATTGTCCGATTTGTCGGTGTCTAAAGTGGCCCTTGTTCGAGTGTTTGGATGAAGAGGAGACTGTCTGAAACCATCGATACCAGACGTTGAAGGCTGCAGAATTATGGGTCGTTCAGTGATAGCGGTGCAATAAGGCGGTGTGGCGGAGTTGAATTAGGTGATCAGATTAATGCCCGAGGGGAATGGTATTCTAGGCCTTTTGAATCTTTGATTGTCCAAGTGATGACGATCAGATGAATGAGTATGCAGTGTATTCGATATGTCTGTAGCCTGCGGTGTAACGACTTCAGTTCGAGACGTTGAAGCCGGGGTGGACAATGTTGAATGATATCGTTGTTGAACATCATTCTCCTTGTTGAAATGATTTTGTTTGTTTCTTTTGTTGTATATACAAAGTTTTCTTTTCTTTCTTGCAGTAGCAGCTGCAGTGGCAATCATGATATTATTTAAATCCTCCATTGTAGGTGTTTATATTTCTGTATGGAGATATGAAAATCAGTATTGAAAGAAAAAGCAATCAAATATTGAATACCGTTAATATTGGAAAGGAAGTTGTTACCAGTAGCTGGAAAGGAGGTTAAACACAATTACCTTTAATGTGTCATGTGTTCATTATCCAGGTTGATGATACTCTCCCCTGCTCACATAACCTTGAAAAGGTTGGGATGTTGAGTAAATGTTTCAGCAGATACAAATAGTTTATGGGTGGTTGTTGTATTCGTCCATGCTTCCATATAGAATAAGGTGATAACTATTAACTACACTGGCCAGAGAAAAAAATAATGTGAAACCGGTGCATGAGTGGCGTGTTCAAATGTTGTTAGTAAAGAACATGAAGTTTAGATGGTTTGGTAGCAGCAAGTTGTGTGGGATGTGAGATGAATATTAAATGTTAAAATAATAGTTCAAGTAGAGGAGTTGACAAATGCTTATAAGTACGACTGTACAAAATTTGTCATGGGAAAATGTGTCTAATTGTTGGAAAGACAGCAAGTGTATAATATATTGTAATTTAAAGTAATGAGGTGATGTATTAGGTTGTAATTGAGTACCTAAGAAAATATGACAGTCAAGTTGTAATGATGTTGGGATACTGCAATAAAAAATAATATCACACACCTCATATAGTACGTGACACATGTGAATATGATAAGCAACTAACAGTTATGCAACCCATTGTATTCTTAGGACTAATATCGTTAATTTGAGGACGAAGGAATGAAGCAGTATACCATAAAACAACCTGTATGATAATATTTAGCATAAAGTGATGCAGAACATGCTAGGAATGAGTGAATTCACATGGCTGGATTTTTGAAGAAGGTATAATACTATTAAAGCAAAGCGTATGGCATGGTACAGAAGTCTAACATTTGTTTAGGACATTCAAAATTCAATCAAATAATACAGAATTATAAAAACTTGACATAACTTGTAGTGCAAATACAAAAGTATGCATTAAAGATTCATTACATAACAGATACATGAAAGCATTGTTTAGACATCAAGAAATTACACTACATTTTTGCATAGGTATGGTCATTACAAAATACAACATTAAGGAAGAATGATGTCTTCAAAAAAGATGTTGCAAATTGAGATTCTACGACTGCTGCAGAATGTTGAATAGTCCTTTTCCATTGGTGCAAGCATTACTTCTCCAATTTAATGATCTTCTTAAGTTTGGGGGATGAATGTTGAGAATCGTCCAAGTCATTTGATATTGCAGATGCATCCGAATCAGCTGTTGCAACCAGCTTCGAAGCAGTGGACGGTGTAACCGGATCAGGAATAAGATTCGAAGTAACATCAATCTCCTGAACATCATATATAATTTATAGTCATTGACATGAAGTCGATATAACACTTTCAGAAACTAAAGTGAATTACTGAAGGAATTAAAGTTGTAATTTACAGCAACTAATTCCCACTCCCCAATTGGAACGACATCAGAAACGCTCTCGACGATCTAAAAAATAAATAGAAGGTAACAAAAAACTGTATTAATATACAATATTATACATGTGTCAAAATCCAAGGAATCACTGAAATAATACACGTAGATATACCTGCAGCATATCATCCTTGAACGGAGATATCGAATTCATCTATTTGGAAAAGGAAGATAATGAACAACTCAAAATTAAAGTTGAGGCATCGTAGAATGAGTATGTATACTTAGATTTTTTAATACCGGTTCAGGTGCTAGTGATGATTCAAGCTATTTGAAGACAGTTTCATCCCGATACATGGAGACGACGAATGCATTCTTCCATGAAGGTTGTCACTTAACTTTGAAAGCCAGCTTCAAACCAACCAAAGCATCAAGTGCTAAAGGGTATTCGAGTGGA
This sequence comes from Lathyrus tuberosus, assembly GCA_022829125.1. NCBI lineage: Eukaryota > Viridiplantae > Streptophyta > Magnoliopsida > Fabales > Fabaceae > Lathyrus > Lathyrus tuberosus. Next base: position 1,540,573 of record JALAZF010000441.1, read on the forward strand.
TCGGTGACTCCGACCTAATGTAAACTTGGTACCAATATTATGGATGGTTATAGTTTGTATAACAGTCTTTTACATGTGAATAATATAGTGTAGAAATTTACATTAAGCATGTTGGCGTGCAATTGATCTACAGAAATGTCCAACAGTTATGAACACTCACGATCCCACAACATAAAAGTGGTTCGACAACCTTGACTTACGACTTCAAGCAGAATCTTATACCTACAGAGGGAATTCATCAAAGTCCAAAAATAAAAGTAATTAAGTAATGTAGAAGAGAAAATGCTTAAGCAAAACAATTTTTACATGTTTAAGAAGAAAACATAATAAAAATAGGACCTGAAAATTTCAGTCTCAGTGTTATGGCCAGCACCACAGATGTAAGGATAACTTTGTCCCTTTGCAGCCCGTGGACATTCGTGACATGCCTGATAATACCACCCCCTTTGGGATGTTTTTAGTATATCGGTTGTTGCAACAGTAACACACTGAGTGATCTATTTTGAATAATGGAATAAGATACAGAATTAGTCACAAGCAAGAGTATAACATCCTATCAATGTAAGTTATGAAAAAAATAAAAAAATTACGTTATTAAGTTGTATAATCTGAGCAAGCGACAATACAATAACCTTATACATGAATTTGTCATAAGGCGTGAGTTGTGAGCTCCCAGAAGACTGAGACCAGTTACTTGATTGGGTAGTCAAAGTCTCCGACGAACCCTGAAAGCCAACCATGTGTCGGATGTTACGGTTGAAAAAATTTATTGGAATTAGACTCAATAACATAATGTAAACCATATGCATAATGACTAACAAATAATGTAAATTGTATGAAACAACTTAGGACCTATTGAGAAAATCGTTAATTTCACGGGAGTCATCGTTGATGTGCAACTTAGTCACGTTGAATGTGTTAGAAATACATAAAGGATATTTTCCTGCATGGGAGGCAAATAAGATATACAATGCGCAGGTGAAAAACAATGTCAAGTTATAGAAGAAGGAAAACACATGAATAAAATGTATACCTTCCTCTTTGACCCTAGCAAATTATAAGATAATTATTATAGGTAACGAAGTGTTCTTCCTCTGTTGGAAGTATTCATTGAACTCCAAAGCATATCCCTCCCACAATGTACAATGGACTGTGTTGTTACTAAGAAACACAAAAACAATGACTAAATTAGAAACATGAAAAAATGTCCAATAATGAAACTGAAATAAGTAATTAAGTGAGCCACTACCCTAAATCTTTCAGCACCAAATTAATTTGTTGTTTCTTCGATCCACTTTGAAGTTGCGTGTATCCAATGTCGGCGACTATACCAATGACGTCTGCAAAGCACGGGTGCATACATATCAGAAACATTTCAAAACAGTGTGATTGAAAGTAATGTATTCAAAGTATTACAACATATACATTGCAAACACACCTAGTAAAACATCCCTTTTCCACTTTCCACATATAATATTAGCAAAGGGTGTGAATCTCAGACTTTTTGGGGGAATGTTGTGCTTGTTTCTGTCGCAGAAGGAGGTGCCACCAGTAAAAACCAACATAAATTTGTGTTCAGATACCTTGAATAACAATTCATTAGAAATGACTTGAAAATTTGCTATAGTGTAAGCGTTATTAACGGATAACACGGAATCAAAGGCCTATTTAAGCATTGTTGGGACCTTGACATGAATATCAGAACCCTGAAATTTGTATGAACTATCATTGACTAAACCATATATAGAACTTTGCAGAAAACTAGTGTACACACGACATGGTGAGCTGCACAAATGATTCCACGAAACCAAGTTTACAATATTTTTTAAGAAGTGAGTGGAATATAACATACCTCTTTATCAACCACAACCATCTCAAAGTGTTCCTTTGATTTCGAAACAACACTCCATTTGTGATGTACTCGAACCACTATTTTCCAGAGCTCATTCCCATCATTTAAATCCCGCACCATTGCAAAATGTCTTGCCATTGATGATGTTGGAGGTCTGAAGTTTTTCTCAAAAATATTAGGGTTTGTGGTTGTTCACAAAGACACTGGTTGTTGAAACAAACCGTAGTATTATGTGCTGCTACTTCAAACATACATAGAGTGGAAGTGAAATGATGACCCTTGTGCCTCAGTAAAGCAAAGCAGCAGGTAAGGGTGGTTTTGGTGGCTTGCAGCAGCTTTGGGACGTGCGTTGATGATGACATGCATGGCAGTAGTGTATAGAGTTGGTTTTACATGTGATGTCAAGCTCCTACTTTTTAGTTGACTTACACAATTGGTTTCCTCTTATTCGGTTACAGTAGTGTACATACATTACATGTTATCTGCCAAGTACATAGTTAGTTGCTAACCAAACACTAACCTGGTTGCAAATTGTTACATTTAGACGCTTAATACCCCTTAATCAATGAGGTGGAATTAATTGGAAGAGGGTTAGTGGAGTATTATCCAGAACCATTAAAGTTCCTATATTATAGATATAAACTACTTAGTGAATTAAACACTTACATCATTCTCAATGTTGGCATCGATGCCTCTGTGCATTTCACCTATTGTCAATAAAGATGTAATGCCCTGTATAATATTTATCTAGAATAATACCATACAAGTGTTTTATTTGGTACTGACACCATCATAAGTGCCTAATGGCATAATTCACATATTTGACCATTCTAAAAACATAAAACAATCTATGGTACAAGATATGGAAATTAGCCAAAACAATAAAAACTAAGATCAATTTACAATATCCTCAATTGTATACAACAAATACACAGCAGAAAAACAAAAGCTAATCTTCTCTTGAAACATCCGAGCATAGCTTCACTTGTAAATTAAACCGGCAAATACCTCCTGAAAATAATCGAAAATAGTGGGGTGAGATACATCAAATCTCAGTGAGTTCCCTATCTTATAGATTCTCTCGGCTTTACAAGGTTCTAACCAAATCCTAACTCAAGTTCGGGGGAAGGGAAAGGGACTTCGAGTTCACAATTCAATTCTCACACTATATGAAAACATGTTCACGAGTTCACTAACTCAAAATTATTTTCTCTAATCGGTATCACATACCAAGGCATCTTTCCCCTGCCAACCCTACAAGAGAGTTCAACACGGGTCACGGATCCTTAAAATCGTAGACAACCATTCTCGGCCAACTCTTCCAAAGAGTTTTCGACACGAGTCTTGGATGCTAAGGTAGATAACTTTCCCCGGCCATCCTACATGAGGCTCTTCAACACGGGTCACGATTACCTACACATGGTACTTTCCCCGGCCATCCTACACCAGAGGCTCTTCAACACGGGTCACTAATACCATCTACTAAGCAACTTTCCCCGGCTACCCTACATAAGAGGATCTCAACACGGGTCACGGTTACTTACATAATAAATACTTAACGTTATTACACATGTTCCATATTAGAGTCTTACTATCATCTAGACCATCACTCGTCGAAGATGCATACCTAGGCATCTAATGCACGAACATCGTCATCTAGATTATCTAACAATCCTAGTCACAACCTAGAATCGTATAATTTGTTTTGGGGTAAAGTTTCCTCACTCTTCCTATTTTGTTTTAAGCATGCATATACTCTCATTCATACTTAACAACAATTATATAGACATGTTATAACACAATTTGCATAAAACAATATTAACCATAAAACACACATGATACACAACAAGTCAAACATAATCCACATAGTAGTTCACACACATAATTTAAGGCATACAAGCCACTACTATTCTCTACCAAGCATTCTTGGTTAAATCATGGTCTAACATTACCATTTCATAGCTCGTCACATAAAACGTCACTTTCGGTTTCCCTCCGATTCATTTAATCGGTTAAAGAAATCTATACTTTTCACTTTCATCCCGTAGGATATTTCCACAGCTTTACATCGGCTGTAATTATGCCTCAATTGGATTTACGATCCGGATTTACGATCCAAAAGATACGAATTTCAACTTATCACATAACATAACTATCCTTCATTTTTCACTAAATAATTTATCCCACATCATATCCTTGATTTCTACTTTTTATTGGGTAGAGGGTCGTCATGGCTTTCTAACGGTACCAAGAACGTCTCGATCCGAGTTACGGATCAAAAGTTATGAAGGAAACAAAACTGAACAATCTGTCATGTTTGCTAGGCGAACTCTCAAGCGAGCGTTCGCTTCCGCCTTCGCTAGGTGAAGTTCCCAGCGAGAACAAGAAAACCAAAACAGCACCGAAACTACCTAAAGTTTGCTGGGCGAACGTCATTGGCGAACATTCGCTGACCTTCGCTGTCGGGTTCGCTAGGCGAACCCTCGAAACCGTTCGCGTTTGATTCGCCCCAGGTTCGCTAGGCGAACCCTAGGAAACCTAACATCTCAGCAGTGCTGTTACTCATCCAAATTGAATATTTTCTCAATCCAAACACTTCCAAATCACACCATAACAATCAAAACATACGCCAATCATAACAATAAGTATTCTACACAGTTTATACCATATTTCATCCGTTAGATTCATTGATTTTATCTGATTAATCATTTTCTCTCAAATCTAACCTAAGTTCAAATCATTGATTTCTAGAACTTAGAGTGTCTAACTAGAACCCACCAGATAATCGAAGAGGAGGTTGAAGAAGATGATGATGAATCCAAGCTTTTCCCAAGCTTTTCCCTCTTTCTCTTCTTCTTTCTCTCTTCCTTCTCTTCTTTCTCTTTACTATCTTTTTTTCTTTTCTTTTTCTTACAACACACACACACATATATATATATATATAAAATACTAATATTATATAATATAATCCAATAGAGTAAAATATCTCCAATTAATATTTTATCGTCTGACACCAATTGATCAATTATTAGAGTTACCTTAAAATCCTCTCTTAAACTAATAATTATTAATCCGTCTCTTTAATAAAATAATTGATCTCTTCAGAGTTCCTCAGTTGCTCTATTGATCCCAACTAACAATACTTAAAACACTTAGAGAATTCCATTAATCCAATTATCCTAAGATAGAGTACACAAAAGCTCATCTGATCTTATATGATATCCAATTGAGCATTTAAATAATATGGGGTATTACAAAAGACATTATATCCAATGCTATAAAACTGTTTCTGATGTTATAAAACTACTCGACTATATCTGATGCTATAAAACTATTTCTGATGCCAAACTAGAAACAACTCTATATGAATTTATAGAGGAAGAATAGTAAGAATTCAAATGCATGCAGCTAGTTAGCGCTAATTAAATTGGCGACCACGTAGGAAATGTGAGCATTGTCTCCAGTCCAAGTGGAGACTCCTAGGCACGCATTGTAACACCCTAAATCCCCGCGTAAAATAATACAATTATCAGAGTAAAAATTCAAATAAAAATTCAGCACTTAGGATGTTACTTCCAACATACACCTGCTCAAGCAAATAACATGTAACACATATTTATTATTATAAACGGTACTACAAAATCATTATTAAAAATTATTCTCAATAAGCAACGAAAAACTTCTTCGAATCGACAATCAAAACTTCGTATATTTAAACCACTTATTCATCATCAATTAAAACAAAATATAGTAACTGTAACGGAAATAAAACATAAAGCGTTCCATAATCCCCAGTGTTACATGTCAGAGCAGACGCTAACTCAAAACATAAAGTGAAGGACTTCGTCTTCACTAACCGCAACTCCGCACTATCCTTGATTATCTGCACGTTACCTGCGTGGAGGCAACATTCAAACAGAAGGGGTGAAATATCATAACTAGATAAAGGAAAACATGATAAAAAGTAGGCAACAACTAAATCATGCATATCACCCATTCCACAACAAACCACACCAACATCCAACATACAATACAACATTCACGCAACAACAGATGCAACAATTATGCAATGCAATAAGACTCAACAACCTGACTCAATGCATGTGGTACCAATTCGATCCCTTTTTCATGATCATAATTCCCGTCGAAATTTCCATATAAGTCGCTCACACCCCACATGGACACACGACATCCGTGATCCCTCACACCCCACATGGGTACACGAACACCCGTAATCGCTCACACCCCACATGGGCACACAATTACCTCAACAACAACAATAACACAATTCTATTTCAAAGAATCCGGATAAGGCGCTCACACCCCACATGGGCACACGACTTATCATACAACTTATGCAACATGATATGCATATCAAAAACAACATACAATACAACGTACAATGATATTCATATTAATTATTATACCACACCAATACTGGTCACCATGCAACACTAATGCTATAACAGCTTAACAACATCATCAACGACAACTTACAGTATAACAATCAACAACGATATATTTCGGATTCTATCACATCACAACATAAACACTAGAATTTAATTTAAGCCACCACATAGAAAAATAATCCACTTCTGAACCATAACCCATTTTTATAAGATAATTCGTAGCGTTAGCTTTCTAACGCTTCGAACGACACGCGAATCGGACACCCGAAACTCAAGTTATGAATTTTCGAAGTTTTCCAAAATTTTCCGACACAACGATGTAACAGGTTACCTCACCATGTAACCGGTTACATCAGTCCCAGAAGCACAATTACCCAGTTTTTCTTTGATGCAACCGGTTACCTCAACCATGTAACCAGTTACATCACCCAAATTGCCCAAAAAAACACATTTTCTGCTATATTTTTACACCAGAACTTGTTTTTAAGTTGTTTCAAAACCAGCTTTTCTTAGAATTCGTCCAAAACATTTTTCAAAGCAAAAATACACTTTTCAAAAGTTTAAAAACTCATGTTTTCCTTTTCAAAATCGTTCATAACATTGTTCCGACTCTGACACGCGAATTACACGTACAACACTCCACATTTACAACATACGCCTCTCAATCCAACGAATTCAACAACAACAATCACACAAGACACAATTTTCAACAAAAATCAACACAACAACATACAATCTATTAAATTATCAAGAATCAATCACTCATCAAAACCATCACATTCATGAACAAATAGAAGAAAATTCAAAACCCTACATGTTAGAAACTACCCACCAATCATCATGGCAACCCTTAGATAGTTAGAACCTCACCCTTACCTTAGAGTTCTTATGACAAAGCTTCCTAAACTCCAACAATGGTGATTCTTCCCTTTTTGCCCTAACTCTCTTTTTTCTCTTTTCTCCACCCAAAACACGTACTGACTCTTTTTCCCTAATTCTATTCCCTTATTATATTATTATTATTATTATTATTATTATTATTATTATTATTATTATTATTATTATTATTATTATTTCTATTATTATTATTATTCTCCCAAATAAATAGTAACAAATAATGCCAATAATAATAATTATTTAATTTCAAATAATATCCATATAATATTATTCCAATAAATAATTACTAACTAATATTAATAATTAATTACTAACCACAACACCCATCTCTACACAATCAGTCACACACCCTCATTACCTTATTCTCTATAATTCTAAGGTCACTACCCCATACTAAGGGTAATCTAAACATAACCCAACTAACATAAACACATACATACACACAACAACATAAACTTTAAATTACGAGAATAATTAAAATAAATCGGGGCGTTACAGGCATAGATGAGCATAGGCTGTAGACATAGGGTCCATGCATGGTTTGGCAGTCTGAGTATGACATGGCGACAATGTAGGGTGCAATCTGAACCATGTCGCCAATTTGAATGGCGCCAATGTAGGAAAATACTATGGTGTCGCCGATTGATATGGAGAGTCCATTTAATGCTCCATGCATATTTAACATGTCCCATGCATTCTCATATGCAGCAAATAAGTTCACATACGAAAAATATAGTAACAAACAATGTCATATACATCGAGATACATTATTAACGCCCACTACAACTGAGAGACATATGTCTATGATGTATCTGGGTTTGGTTTTCAAAACACCGTTGTTGTCCGATTCACAATCAATAGAAAATACAAGTTTCTTGGATTTTAAAGATAGATTGAAATCAAAATTAGGGTTCGGTCCTATATCACAAATTATATATCAAAACCTGGTTTTTCTTAAACCAACCACGTTAAATTTTATCCACTTAAAGTGCGAGATAATGAAGATATTGAAAATATGTTCGTTAGTCACGAACATTCTAGTTTCACTAAAAATTAAGCGTTGAATTGATATGTCAAGACATTTTGCCTCTTATTAACAAGGATCCATCAGTGAAGGTGAGTATAATAATCTCTCATATTGCTACGCAGTATAATTATACACCCTCGTACTAGAAAGCATGGATTGCAAGGACAAAGGCAGTTGAACAAGTATTTGGCAATTGGGAGGATTCATACAAAAAGAATTACCATGATTTTTGGTGGCACTTAAGACATACACACCGGGGACTATTGTAATTATGCTGACAATGCTGACATGCAGGCCAAATGGAACTATTGTTGACGAATATGCAATATTTCAGCGACTCTTTTGTGTGTTTCAACCATGCATCAAAGGTTTTGCATTCTGCAAACATATTATTCAAATTGATGGAACATGGCTATACAGAAAATACAAGGGCACCTTGCTTATGGAAGTTGCCCAAGATGGCAACAATAATTTCTTTTCCATTGCCTTTGCTCTGGTTGAAGGTGAAACCGTTGTTAGTTAGAGTTTCTTCCTTAAGAATCTCAGAACACATATGGCTCCATAAGCGAATCTCTATTTGATTTTAGACCGGAATGCTGCTATTGAGAGTGCTTACAATAACCATGATAACGGGTGGCATAATCCTCCTTCTACCCATGTCTATTGCATTAGACATATTGCACAAAACTTCATGCGTGCAATCAAAGACAAGAACCTTCGCAAAAAAGTTATGAATGCAGGGTATGCTCTAACTCAACCATCATTTCAATACTACCGTGACGAAATTAGATTGTCAAATACAGATGCAGGAAGGTGGTTGGATAACATTCCATTGGACAAGGGCATTTGACGGTGGATGTCGTTGGAGTCGCATGACAATAAACCTTGTGGAATCCATGAACAATGTCTTCAAAGGAATTAGAAACCTTTCAATCACCGTATTGGTGAGATCAACTTATTATAGGTTGGCATTATTTTTCGCATCAAGAGGCGAAAGATGGAGTGCAGTGTTAATGTCAGGTCAATTATTCAGTGGATGCATAATAAAAGTGATAAAAGATGAAACTATCAACGCTAGCACACTTGCAGTTACAATAGTTGACCGTCATAGGTAAACTTTTAGTGTACAGGAAATAATGAACCATAATGAGGGGAGGCCAAATTTATCTAATGTTGTCAAACTAAACAGATGTTGGTGTGACTGTGGCAAGTACCAAGCCTTCAGAGTACCTTGCTCCCATGTCATTGTGGCATGCGCACATGCTCGTCAAGACGCTTACATCCATCTATCTGATATTTACAAGGCCATTAACGTTATGAATGTCGAAAACAAAGGCTTCGAAGTGCTAGCAATGGAGGAATGTTGGCCTCCATACCAAGGGGACATAGTTGGCACAACGATGAGATGCGAAGAAATAAAAAAGGTCGCCCAAACAACACACGTATAAGAACAAAAATAGATACAGATGATAAAATGATAAGATTATGTATTATATATCGTCAACCCGGACACAATCAGAAAAATTGTCCCAATGTCGGAGCAACCTCTGCATCATAATTTAGTTTCTCCTTTCAATTGTTGTAACCTTAGATTTTGATATATTAATGACTTTTTGTTATAACAAAGTTAACAACAAACAACACATATAATATATATCAGAACAGATAAACACAACATTTCTAACTGATTACAACAATCAAACTGATATCATTTGGTCCAAACATCACTTCCCTCGCATCCTTGTCAGTCTTAACTAGGGATGTAAATGGATATCCATGGGGACAAATACTATGATATCTGTATCCACCCCGTTGGATAAATATGATATCCATATCCGCACCGTTGGAGGTTTTACGGTATCTGTGGATATTTACAGATATTCATGGATACTATTTTTTTATAAAATATATTTTTCAAAAAAAACATTTTTAACTTCTTTTAAAGACACAAAAAGTTATTATCATATAACATCCATACAGTTCGCTCTTAATTTAAGAATAAAATTTCACCACATTAATTTTCTTCTTATTCACCAAAATATAATTAGATCCAAACATAATATCCATACATTTCATTTTTAAGCAAACAAATAAAAGATATTGTGATTGTGAGTTATGATGGAAGAGCGGACGACAAAGGAGTAGGAAGGGAGACACTGGTTTGACAGTGGAATGACGACATTAGTTGGTTGGACTATGAAATTATTGAAGTGAGGTATGAAGTATTAAAGAGTTTAAACATAAAATGACTAATAGGTTTTCAATGAAATGTGAAAGGTTTTCTTCAAAGAAAATTTCAAAAAAAAGAAAGAAATATAAGAAGACTAATTTTTTTAGAAGATGAAAAGATAAGGTATAATAAACTAATGATATTTAAATGATTTTTATAATTTATTAACAGATATGGATATTCATGTGCACGAATATCATTAAAACCGTATCCATATACATTAATAAATGGGTATTTAAATATCCATTTATTTTATTTATGAATATCGATTAAGCTACCTGTCCCATATCCGTGACGGATTTTATCCGCGGATATTTGCAGGTACGTATTTTTTTTGCCATCCTTATTCTTAACGCGGACCCACCACACAAGGTATCGTGTCTCTCAATACTTCTAATTTTTTCCCCTTCAGATATGTCTCTGTTTAACCAACGATTCAGCTCCCTCTGTAGTTTCTTGAAACTTTGGATGTTCCAGAAGAGCATCTCCATCGGAGGCTTCTCTCTCAAATAAATCACTTTCCAGTAGCAGCGACGAAACATGTTATCCCTAATACAAGAATATGAGAAGAGATGTGAAAATAAATGATCACATCATCTCTATTTAAAGTAAAATTATACATTGCACCCTGTCTCCAAATGAATTGGTGACATCATTCAAAAATTAACACATTGTTGCCAATTAGATTGGCAACACCATATGGTGTCTCCAATCCAATTGGCGACACCTCTTTAACCTACAAAAGAGTCGCCAGTTCATCTGGCATCTGCACTCTATCAGTACCCTAAAGTGCGATACTTTAGAAAATAAATTGAAAAGTGAATTATTTTGGGATTTTTTTTTGAAAAGGTGGGTATTTGGATAAAACTTTCTTTGAAATAAGTCTAATTTATAAAATAAAAAAAGTGGTTCAAAAATTTATAATATTTAATGTTAAGAGGAGTTATAGTAGTAAAATATTTTAAATTATAATATTAGTGACATAAATTATAAAAACTTTATGGAAAATTTATTTGACAATTTTTTAGACAAAAATTATGTTACTAAAGTTATAATTTGGAAAGCTTTGTTTAAATTTATATTTTAAAAAATAATCTAATACATGTAAATAATAATATATTTAAACCTTAGAAAAAATATTCAAATTAATTATCAAAACTGACCAACTAATAAAATGATTTGTTATTAAAGAAACTTAATCACATAATACTCGTTTTTTCTTCAATATTTAGACCATCAAACAACTAATTAACTTTAAATACATTCATTTAAAAATTAGTGTCTACTTAGATGCTTAATAAAATGTAGTTCAAAAGTTTATAAATTTTTTTAAGAAAAACGATAATGAAATTAAGAAAAAGGAGAGAGCACAAGAGAGAGGGGGGAACCGAAACCCTCTAAAGATATAACAAATCTAAAACTAGGGAAACCTAGTTTCTCATGAATCACCGTAGGAGAAATCAAAGAGGGGTGCAATTCTAAAGCAAAGGTTGAGTAGCATCCAATCCTAGAGAGGTGATTTAGTAAGGGCATTAATTTCCCTTATGGTAGATATGCGAAATGAAGAAGGACATATGTCTCAAGAGCACCAAACAACTTAACCAACGATTCCTCAACTTCCAAGGAACCAAAAAGGAGCCCTTGAAAATAAACATGAAATTCGGGTATCAGATGTGTGATGTTAAGTGTGATGTCACAACAACACAATCTGCTATATGAACAAGGTAATAAAAACAACAGAAAATCAACACAAAGAATTGTTCACCCAGTTCGGTCTAACTACCTACGTCTGGGGGCTACCAAGCCAGGGAGGAAATTCACTATTAGTAGTATTAAATTACAGACTCAACAATCCCATTTGATCATCTTCTAACTTAATCACTACCCAATGACACGTCTACCTAAGATACACTTAGATATGAGAAACCACTCACTCCCCCTTAATCACCTCAGTGATACAACTCAAAGATAACAAAGTTCACAACTTGATCTTGCTTAAAAGCTTTGATCAAGAACAATACTCTCTTGCTTAAAAGCTTTAGAGAGGTCAATTATAACTCAAACAAACTATACCAATTCAAGCATGAATGGCTTACAAAACACAGACAAAAACACACACTTGACTCTCAGTCTTTAATCTCTTGCTTTCGTATCTTCCAATTATGGTTAAGGCTGCTTTAAATAGAAACTCAAACTTGGGCTTGGACTCCTTGAAAATCTCTGATTTGATTTGAAATTAAAACAGATTTTATATTCAAATCTTTTCATATCATACAACCCTAAAATAATAACAAGATCTGCTCGACATCAGATTGCAACAGAAGGAATCTAAACCAAGATCTTCGACTGCAATCACTCCACCAGATCTCTCAAATCAAACTGATACACACAGCCCTAACAAAACACACCAGACTGATGTTCTGATGTTCTGTCAACTGATGTCAAGACATCATGTTTAACATCAGCACACAAAACTGCAACCGTTCATAACTTAATGTTAGTAACTCATGTTAAGACATCAGACATATGACATCTTCAACACCAACATTGTTTTACCAAAATTCTAGCCAATAACAAGAACTAACAATCTCCCCCTTTGGCTAATTTTGGCTAAAACAATCTCAGTCAGTATCAGAAAAACCTGCAGCGAAAAAACAATACAAACAGCAGCAACAACTTACCAAAGCTGCACAACACAAAACTCAAACAAAACTCAAACAGCATAACAGCTCCCCCTCAACACTAGAACCACAGCAGCAAACAGTACACACTAGGCACACACTAGGCTAACTCTCCCCCTTTTTAGCCATAATTGGCCACACACTTAACCTACCAAGGCAGCAAACACAAAGTCCCGACATTTACTATGACAAGGTCAAATAAATGGCTACCAAAAAAAAAACAAGTTCCCAAACCAAAGACCACTTTGACTGGTCAGGCGATACAAACAAAGACTCTTTATGCAGTATAAAAACCAAGTCTCCTTGCTTCTGACAACATACCACAGATAGAACCATGAGTCAGTCTAACAGAGATGCAGGAAAGAAACACATGCAAGAGGTCAAGAAACCAGATCCACAGAAGTTGAAGAACAAAACACTGTCTATAGCTGGGGTAACCTCAGGAGCAACACGGACAAGAAAAACATCAGAGACAAGGATGAAAACCATCAAAAAACCTCCAGTGCAACTTCATGCTTCTGATGATGAATGGGATGAAGATTGGAAAACTTTTCTTGATTCAAGGGGTTGGGATAATCTTTAGTTCCTTTGTATGTTGAAAAAACTAATCTTGTATGTTTTTAGCAGTTGAATAAAATTATGTTTCCTTTAAACTAAACATATGCAATAAATTTCACAACTGCACACGACACCTCCCAGCAAACTTAATCCTCATATATGTAAATTCCTAATTTACTTCTTAATTTTTCAAATTGATTTGCATCTAAGGCCTTTGTAAAAATATCAGCTAATTGCTGTTCAGTAACAACATGTTCCAAAGCAATCACTTTATCTTCAACCAAATCCCTTATAAAATGATGACGTATATCAATATGCTTAGTTCTGCTATGTTGAATAGGGTTCTTGGAGATATTGATAGCACTAAGATTATCACAGTACAATGTCATGACATCTTGCTTGACATTGTATTCAATCAACATTTGCTTCATCCAAACAAGTTGAGAACAACTACTCCCTGCTGCTATGTACTCAGCTTCAGCAGTAGAAAGAGACACACAATTTTACTTTTTACTAAACCAAGAGATCAGATTAGTCCCTAAGAAGAAACAACCTCCTGAAGTACTTTTTCTATCATCAGCATTCCCTGCCCAATCAGCATCACAATAACCACTTAACTTAGTACCTGATCCATGACTGTAAAGCATGCCATAGTCACTAGTCCCATTCACATACTTCCGAATCCTCTTCACCTGATTCAAGTGACTAACTTTAGGTTCAGATTGATATCTGGCACAAACTCCAACAGCAAAAGAAATATCAGGTCTGCTAGCTGTGAGATACAAAAGACTTCCAATCATGTTTCTGTATAGACTTTGATCCACACTCACACCATGCTCATCCTTGGACAACTTTAAGTGAGTAGGAGCAGGTGTCCTCTTGTGACTAGCATTTTCCAGACCAAACTTCTTAACAATGTTCTTAGCATACTTGCTCTGAGAGATAAATATGGAGTCTTCCATTTGTCTAACTTTTAGACCCAGAAAATAGCTGAGCTCTCCAACAAGACTCATTTCAAACTCAGAATGCATCTGTTTCACAAAATTTTTAACCATTGCATCTGACATCCCACCAAATACTATGTCATCAACATATATTTGAGCTATCATCATTTTTCCTCCTTCATCTTTGACAAACAAAGTCTTGTCAATCCCTCCTTTTTTGTAACCATTTACAGCCAAAAATTCAGTAAGCCTTTCATACCAAGCTCTTGGCGCTTGCTTCAAACCATAGAGAGTTTTCCTTAGTTTGTATACATGATTAGGAAATGTTGGATCAATGAACCCTTTTGGTTGATCAACATAAACTTCTTCATTTAAGTACCCATTCAAGAAGGCACTATTAACATCCATCTGAAAAAGCTTGAATTTGAGAATACAAGCCACACCTAAGAGTAATCTGATAGATTCCAGTCTTGCCACAGGTGCAAAGGTTTCATCAAAATCAATTCCTTCAACCTGAGTGTATCCCTGTGCTACCAATCTGACCTTGTTTCTGGTGACCACTCCTTGTTCATCAGATTTATTCTTGTAAACCCACTTGGTGCCTATCACATTAACTCCATCAGGTCTTAGTACAAGATCCCACACTTCATTCCTCTTGAATTGTTCCAGCTCTTCATGCATGGCATTAATCCAGAATTCATCAGTCAGTGCTTCTTTGACATTCTTGGGCTCAATTTTGGACACAAAACAAGAATTTGACACACCCTCTCTTGATCTAGTGTTAACCCCTGATTTTGGATCACCTATGATAAGCTCTTTTGGATGGTCCTTTTGCACTCTAATGGAAGGTTCTTTATTAGGTTGTTCAGGTTGAGCCTCAGCTTCAACAGGACTGGGAGCAACACTTCTATCTTCAGTTTCTGATGTAACATCTTTAAACGATGTTCCAACATCATCCAGGACATCAACATCTTCCTTCATGTCACTGTCATCAATTACTACATTTATAGACTCCATTATAACTTTGGTTTTGGAGTTGAAGACCCTATAAGCTCTGCTATTTGTAGAGTATCCCAGAAAGATTCCCTCATCGCTCTTAGGATCCAATTTTCTCCTTTGTTTACGATCTGACAAAATATAACATTTACTACCAAAAACATGAAAGTACTTCACAGTTGGTTTTCTCCCTTTCCACAGCTCATACAATGTAGCTGAAGTGCCTATTCTCAAGGTAACTCTGTTGTGAATATAGTAAGCAGTATTCATGGCTTCAGCCCAAAAATGGTAAGGAAGCTTTTTGGCATGAATCATTGCCCTAACAGACTCTTGGAGAGTTCTGTTCTTCCTTTCAACAACTCCATTTTGCTGAGGGTAATAGGAGAGGAAAACTCATGACTGATGCCTTCAGCAGAGCTATATTCAGCAAACTTGCTATTTTCAAATTCCCTCCCATGATCACTCCTTATTCTGATGACATTACTCTTTTTTTCTCTTTGGAGTCTTTGACATAAATCTTTAAACACATCAAACACTTCTGTTTTGTCTTTTATGAAGCTTACCCAGGTGTACCTAGAATAGTCATCTACAACAACATAGGCATACTTCTTCCCACCTAGATTTTCTACCTGCATAGGTCCCATCAAGTCCATGTGAAGAAGTTCCAACACTTTAGAAGTGGTGTTATGTTGAAGCTTCTGATGAGACATCTTGGTCTGCTTCCCTACTTAACAATCTCCACAAACTCTTCCCTCTTCAATTTTGAGTTTAGGAATTCCTCTGACAGCTTCTGAGGCTATGATTCTCTTCATTCCCTTCAGATGAAGATGTCCCAACTTTTGATGCCAGACTTTGGCTTCATCTTCTTTAGCAAAAACACATGTTGAGAGACTTGAGTCTTGTGACACCCATAGATAACATTTATCCTTAGACCTAGCACCCTTCATGATGACTTCACCTTTCTCATTTGTGACACTGCACTCAGTCTTTGTAAAGTCAACTTTGAGCCCTTGATCACATAGTTGGCTAATACTGATCAAATTTGATGTCAACCCTTTGACTAGTAGTACATCATCCAGCCTAAGAGCACCAGCACAATGCAGCTTTCCCATACCCTTGATTTCTCCTTTGACACCATCACCAAAAGTTACATGTCCAGAAGAATGTAGCTTAACATCCACCAACAAATTCTTCACTCCTGTCATGTGTCTGGAACACCCACTATCAAAGTACCGGTCTTCTTTAGTAGAAACCCTAAGAGAAGTGTGAGCTATTAAGCTGTCTACTTTTCCTTTTGGAATCCATTGCTTCTTTGGTTTGATGACCTGATTACCTTTGTGAATGTTCTGTCTGGGAGCCACCTGATGTGCCTTCGGAGGATACCCATGTAGTTTATAACAATAAGCCTTTATGTGTCCAAAACACCCACAATGATGACATCTACAACGCCTGAATTTCTTCCTAGAGGGAGTCCTGCCAGGATGTTTAAACATCTGTTTTAACATCACTGGCTTGGAAATAGGAATATCATTATTTGAAGTTGAACCATTGTTGAATCCCAAACCACTTTTGTCTCCAGCAGTTTTTCCAATATTAAGAATAATGTCTAGAACATCAGTTCCATTATTCAACATCCTGACAGATTTTGACATAGATTCCAGTTTAGAGTTTAGCACACTGACTTCCTTCTTAAGCTCAGACTTTTCAGCCTTTAACTGCATTATGATTTTATTTTGTTTCTCTCCTTCTAGACAGACTTGTTCACTTCTAATGCACAACTTTCTATAAGAGGCAGCAAGCTCTTTATAAGTAACCTCTTCATCACCTGAATCATTGTCAGCCTCACACATCCCAATCATAGCTCTAACAAGATTGGCTGATTCTCCTTCAGGTTCACTATCAGTATCTTCATCAGACCAAGTAACAGACATGCCCTTTTTCTGCTTCTTAAGGTATGTAGGACATTCTGATTTGATGTGACCATAGCCTTCACATCCATAACATTGTATTCCTTTGTCATCATTGGTCTTTTCTTCATCTCTAGTTTTCTTCACCTGACCACCTGATCTGTAAGTGTCAGAAGTGATGTTCTTGACATTAGGTTTGTAGCTCCTATCTATCCTTTTTAGAACCTTATTAAACTGTCTTCCTAGAAGAACAATGGCATGGGACAGCTCCTCCTGAGACTAAGACTATTCACTTTCTTAGCATCATCAGAACTAGATACCAACGCTATGCTTTTGTTCTTCTTTTCAGGTTCCTCTTCCATCCCTAATTCAAAAGTTTGAAGAGAACCAATCAACTTATCCACCCTCATCTTGCTGATGTCTTGAGCTTCTTCTATGGCAGTCACCTTCATTTTATATCTCTTGGGAAGGGATCTAAGAATCTTCCTTACCAGCTTTTCCTCAATCATTTTCTCTCCAAGGGCACAAGAAGCATTTGACAGCTCAAGAATATTCATGTGAAAATCATGAATGGTCTCATCATCCTTCATCTTCAGATTTTCAAACTTTGTTGTCAGCAGTTGAAGTCTTGACATCTTGACTTTGGAGGTTCCTTCATGAGTAGTTTTCAAGATATCCCATGCATCCTTAGCTACTTCACAGGTGTTGACCAGCCTGAAGATGTTCTTGTCAATACCATTGAATATGGCATTCAAGGCTTTAGAATTCCCAAGGGCAAGCTCATCTTCTTCCTTGGTCCATTCTTCTTCAGGTTTCAGCTTAGAGCTACCATCCTTTTCCACAACAACAGGATGTTTCCATTCTTTCAAAACTGTCTTCCAAGCCCTGCTGTCTAAGGACTTCAAGAATGTAACCATACGAGGTTTCTAATAATCATAATTTGAGCCATCAAGAATAGAGGGTTTATTCACAAATCCACCACTCTCCTTGTCCATAGTACCAGAAAGTAACAACCATAGATCTCACCCAGATGGAGAGCAGGATGCCTGCTCTGATACCAATTGAAATTCTGGTATCAGATGTGTGATGTCACAACAACACAATCGGCTATATGAACAAGGTAATAAAAACAACAGAAAATCAACACAAAGAATTGTTCACCCAGTTCGGTCTAACTACCTACGTCTGGGGGCTACCAAGCCAGGGAGGAAATTCACTATTAGTAGTATTAAATTACAGACTCAACAATCCCAGTTGATCATCTCCTAACTAAATCACTACCCAATGACACTTCTACCTAAGATACACTTAGATATGAGAAACCACTCACTCCCCCTTAATCACCTCAGTGATACAACTCAAAGATAACAAAGTTCACAACTTGATCTTGCTTAAAAGCTTTGATCAAGAACAATACTCTCTTGCTTAAAAGCTTTAGAGAGGACAATTATAACTCAAACAAACTATACCAATTCAAGCATGAATGGCTTACAAAACACAGACGAAAACACACACTTGACTCTCAGTCTTTAATCTCTTGCTTTCGTATCTTCCAATTAGGGTTGAGGCTGCTTTAAATAGAAACTCAAACTTGGGCTTGGACTCCTTGAAAATCTCTAATTTGATTTGAAATTAAAACATATTTTATATTCAAATCTTTTCATATCATACAACCCTAAAATAGTAACAAGATCTGCTCCACATCAGATTGCAACAGAAGGAATCTAAACCAAGATCTTCGCCTGCAATCACTCCACCAGATCTCTCAAATCAAACTGATACACGCAGCCCTAACAAAACACACCACACTGATGTTCTGATGTTCTGTCAACTGATGCCAAGACATCATGTTTAACATCAGCACACAAAACTGCAACCCTTCATAACTTAATGTTAGTAACTCATGTTAAGACATCAGACATATGACATCTTCAACACCAACATTGTTTTACCAAAATTCTAGCCAATAACAAGAACTTACAAAACAAAGCAAAAGATGAGTCAGTTTCGATCTATAGCTTGTTCCGGTTCCTATCATGAGCCAACTCAATACCATGCATAATGCCACAAAATTCAGCTTAGAACAAAGAAGAGCAAACAAGATTCTTAGTAAATCCAAGCAAGAAACCACCCTTCAAGTCTCTAAAAACACCACCATAAGACGCTTTGGAAGAAAGGAAGGATCCATCAGTGTTACATTTCATCCACCCCTTAGAAGGAAGTTGCTAAAAGACTTCAATGATCTTATGAGCAACAGAAGGACGAATCCTAATTCCGAATTTCTTGATGATGGAGAAATCACAAATAGAAGAATTGGAAGTTCTCTTAGACAGGGAAGTAATCAGGGCCCCTTTAGTCATGATTTTATCAATAGCTCTGTTGCAAAGAGTCTTCTTGTTATCAAATCTACTAGAATTCCTGGAAGACTAGATGTAGTAGATAATCGCCACTGCCATAACTTGGATAACCACTCTGCATTGAGGTATCCAACTTCTATCACAGGCTTCAAGGGGCTGAAGAAGAAAGTACATGTCTTATTCAAATCCATTATTGAGGAAAATCATTTCCAAAGTTTGCAAGAAAAAGATCAATTGAAGAATAGATGAGAAGATATTTCTTTCTCTGAATTGCAAAGACTACACATAGATGGTAAGTAACCGCCTCTAGTAGTGAGGTTCTCATTTATAGGAATTTTGTTGTGATAATGTATCCAAAACAAAAATCTTTCAATGGAGGTATACCAATGTTCCAAATATGTTTTTCCCAAGAGATGATGGGAGTAGAGGAATCTTTAAGATCATAAGCATCTTTCATGGTTAAATGACCAGAAGTGTTGTGGTTCCAAACTCTAGAATCTTCACAAATTTCCAAATGGATGGTTCCTTATTTAGCAAGCAAAGGCAGATCAGGAATCCGGTTTAGGATTGAGTCAGGAAGCTAGCAAATACTTGCAGTGATGAAGTTTGCCACTTTAGAATTGATTTTGATATGGTCTTACAAATGGATAACGTTGATCAAATGAGGACCCCGCCAAGGGTTTAACCAAAATCTAGTATCCTGACCATTTCCAATCAGAATAGTAAAGTTAGAAAAAATAGAATCAAACTCCTTCTTTAGGTTGCATCAGATGGAAGAGACAATAAGGTAGCGACAAAGAGCATCATGCTTGACAACTCTAGCTTTCAGAAGAAAAGCCCATTATTCTTGGGAGTTGACCACATCCCAGCAGAACTTTAGGTTAAATGCCTCATTCAAAGTGATCAAAGACCTTAGACCAAGACCACCTTGAGAAATAAGTCTGCAAACCTTCTTCCAAGAAGCAATCACCAACTTGGAATTTTTAACTTGACCAAACCAAATGAAGTTTTAAAAGCTTATGTATATGCTTTTGATCAAGGATACAGGCCAATCATACACTAAGAAGTTGTGAATCAACATAGTGTTAATACTTAATTTAACTAACTGAACCCTATCTGTAAAACTCAAAAGATAGGGACCTCAAGATAATTGAAAGGAAGAGAGCCAGTTTTGAAGCCAAGAATATTTGAAAGAAGATAAAGTCTATTATTAAAAATGGATCCAACAAAAACGGAAGATTTGGACGGATTCACAAGTTGACCAGAATTAAGAGCGTATCTAGTGAACAGGCCAGACAAAGCTTCAATGGATGATTCATTGCCTTTGTAGAAGATCATGACATCATAAACATGGAGGCAATAATAAGGAATCAATTTATCTCTAGGATCAGGAATGAGCTTCAAGTGATTTTGAATGAAAAGATTTGAGATGCTCCTACTGAGGACATCCACAACAATGCAGAAAAGAAGAGAAGGGAGGGGGTCCCCCTGCCTCACACCACTCTCACAGTCAAAGTAACCATTAAGCATACCGTTAATAAATATATAGATCTTAGGAATATTGAGGATCGCCAAAATCTAATTAGATAACTTAAGACTAAAGCCAAAATTCTTAAGGACCTGCATATAAAAAGACCAATAAAAAGAATCAAAATCTTTTGAGATGTCAACTTTCATAGCAAGATTCCCACAAAAAGATTTCTTGTACAACAAGTTAACAACTTCAAAAGTTATCCTAATGCAATCTCAGACGTGTCTCCCTTGTACAAAGCCTCTTTGCTCCTTGAAAATAATGAGAGTCATAATATAAACAAACATGTTAACAATAATTTTGGAAATGCTTTAAATTTAAAGTTAGCTAAAGAAATAGGCTTGAGTATGTCAATCAAATATGGATGGCTATTCATAGGCAGAAGAATGAGAATATTTGCATTAAAGTTAGGCAAGATCCAGGAAGTGTGGAAAAACTAAAGCGCTGCATCAATAACTTCCTTGTGAATAATACCCTAAAAGGTTAGAAATAAGTAAGCTCCAAAGCCATCAGCGCCTGGGAAACCACTTTTGTTTAAGTTGAAAAATGATTCCTTGATCTCCAAGGGATTGGGAATTCTATTGAGCATAACATTAATGTCATCATCCAACAAGTGAGGGATACAATCTTCAATTAAAGAGACATCTGGAGTGACATTGGGAGATACAGAGAAAAGATTGCTAAAATGGGAAACCACATTGCACAAGATGTCCTAATCATGAATTAGAACACCATTGATATTCAAAGGAAATATGAGACAAGTATCATGTTTGATTCTATCCATCATGTGGAAGAGTTTGGTGTTTCTATCACCATCCAAGATCCAATTGACTTTAGCTTTTTCTTGCCAACATGGAAGATTTTTCCATAACTTTGAGGTCATCAAAATAACCAGAAACTTGAATAATATCTTGGTGTAAGTTCAAGTCTCTCTCAGCATTCCTAACCTTAAGAGTGACATTACCAAAGTGGCCCTTATTCCAAATTTTGAGGGTGGACTTGAGATTTTTGAGTTTCTTAGATAGGATGAACATGGGGCATCCCATAACCCTGTATTTCTAAATGTTAACAAAAATATCTCTACAAGATGAGCAAGCATCCCACATTCTCATGAATTTGAAGTGAGATGAAAAGGCCATTGGGGGCTTGAAATCTAACATCAGACGGTAGTGGTCAATCGCACCTTGATGAGGGTTTTGCAAGAAGTATGAGAGAAAAAATATAGCCAGGACATGTTGCAAATGGACCTGTCAAGTCTCTTTTGAGTGTGGATTTATTGAGCCTACCATTGGAACATGTATATTTAGCACCGACAATGGGTACGTGAAAGAACCACATTGAAGTCTCCAATGAGGCACCAAGGAATAGAGTGAGAAGCAAGGATGTTGGACAAGTCATGCCAAAGCAGCCTTTTTCTGATGTAACTAGTAGTAGCATACATAGAAACCAGACCAAAAAACTTGTTCTCGACAAAGGCAGCAAAAGTAATATGTTTCTCTCCAATGGAAATCACAACTAGATTGTGAATCAATTTGCAAGAACACCAAAAGTTTGGAAAACCATCTGCTATATTATTGTGTGTGTGTGTTTGTGTGTGTGTGTGTGTGTGTGTGTGTGTGTGTGTGTGTGTGTGTGTGTGTGTGTGTGTGTGTGAGTGAGTGAGAGAGAGGGAGAGAGAGAGAGAGAGAGAGAGAGAGAGAGAGAGAGAAAGAGAGATTTAAGACTAAGTCTGCTTAACCAAACATGAGGGAACACATCAAAATTCATCCATGGATCAACAACAAAGAGAAAATAATAATGTATAGAAGTGATCAAATTTTTAAGAGCCAATTTTGAAAGGGAATTAGCCAAGACCCTTATAATCCAAAAGAGACAGGTCATTTCAAAGGTTTTAATGCTCTAACATTTGATGTGGTTTCATAGCTACCTCTGGACTGCAGTTTCTGTTTTCTATTTTTAGGCCTGACCAAAGTGAAACCCTGAGAACCAGGAGGGGAGTTAGGAGAAGCAAGGAAATCCTCCTCACCGTCAGCATTATCAACCATATTATCCCAAGAATCATGAAGGAATTGTTGGTTACTAAGCTCATTACCCACAAGGAATTGACTATGGACCAAAGGACTAAAGGACTATCTTCAAATCATCTTGAACCTCTACTACTTTTTCAAGGGCATCAAACATGTTTTGAAGAAGAGGATTTTTGAACACTCCACAAGTCTCAAGGTATTTGCTATTAACTGTAATATGAATCTTACCCTTGTTCACTAGAGTAACTTCCTTAACAACACCAGGATCCAAATCCTTTGTCACATTCATCTCATTGATAAAATAAGAGTCACTGTTACCATTCCTGACTTGAAAATAAAGTCTTGTTGTTGGCATTTTTGACTAGATTCTCTTTAGCTTTCAGGTTACGGTGCAACTTTTTACAAGCCTCCAAAGCAAGACCAATCATATTACAATGGGAACAATAGGGAGGAATGATTTTATATTCTATGTCAACAAAGAATGCATATCCATTCCTTTTCACCAGAACATTGTAAGAAAGGGGCAATGTAAGATCCATGTCAACTAGTACTCTCACAAAATGGCCAAAAGTCCTATCGAACATATGCTTAGAAGCAATGTCGTCAGTGTAAATTAATGTACCAACATAACTTGAAATTGCAAAGAAAATGTTGGGCCTCTAATATTTATGAGCGATGTAATATCTCATATTCTCTTAAATGCTTTATTCTTTTCTAGTTGGGGGCAAAATGAGTTCCTAAATGCTCTATTCTTTATTAGTTGGGATAAATTGAGTAATCAGTGAGCTCATATGTGACTTATTAGTAAGAGAGCACAATTTAGTAAATTTGAAGAGTGGCATTTGAAGGTTTTGACAAGGGTAAAATGGACATTGTGAGACCAAAAAGCCTAATCCACACTTGAGTTTTTGAGATTTTTTTAGAGTTAGGGTTGAAATCCCTGGTCCAAGGAAAGAGCTTCAAGGAACCCGAATTGATATTCCACAAGGCGGATGACCTAACTCTCTTAACGTCTTAGAGGGAGGAAAAAGAAAGCTCATAGAATCTCTTTCTAAGAGAGGTGATTCCCTAACACTCAATGTTTGACCAAAGGGCAAAAAAACTTGTTTTTTAAGTCAATCACGGTCAACAGAGTTGACCCTTTAGGGAAAATGACATCGCCATGAAGATTGTGTTTACAAGATTCGATTCCGAAAAGGTATTCCTCCAAAGCAAGACCAATCATATTACAATGGGGACAATAGGGAGGAATGCTTTTATATTCTATGTCAACAAAGAATGCATATCCATTCCTTTCCACCTGAACATTGTAAGAAAGGAGCAATGTAAGATCCATGTCAACTAGTACTCTCACAAAATGGCCAAAAGTCCTATCGAACATAGGCTTAGAAGCAATGGCGTCAGTGCATATTAATGCACCAACATAACTTGAAATTGCAAAGAAAATGTTGAGCCTCCAATATTTATGAGCCATGTAATATCTCATATTCTCTTAAATGCTTTATTCTTTTTTAGTTGGGGGAAAAATGGGTTCCTAAATGCTCTATTCTTTATTAGTTGGGGTAAATTGAGTAATCAGTGAGCTCATATGTGACTTATTAGTAAGAGAAGACAATTTAGTAAATTTGAAGAGTGGCATTTGAAGGTTTTGACAAGGGTAAAATGGACATTGTGAGACCAAAGAGCCTAATCCACACCTGAGTTTTTGAGATTTTTTTAGAGTTAGGGTTGAAATCCCTGGTCCAAGGAAAGAGCTTCAAAGAACCCGAATTGATATTCCACAAGGCGGATGACCAACTCTCTTAACGTCTTAGAGGGAGGAAAAGGAAAGCTCATAGAATCTCTTTCTAAAAGAGGTGATTCCCTAACACCTAATGTTTGACCAAAGGGAAAAAAAACTTGTTTTTTAAGGCAATCACGGTAAACGGAGTTGACCCTTTAGGGCAAATGACATGGCCATGAAGATTGTGTTTGCAAGATTTGATTCCGAAAAGGTATCTCTCCTCTAGAATTATATTTTTAGGCAAAAATTATTTTAGTAAAGTTGTAATTTGGAAAGCTTTTTTAAATTTATATTTTAAAAATGATCTAATACAAGTAAATAATAATATATTTAAATAAAATAAAATAAATACTTTTTAGCAAAAAAAATTAAAATAAATAAAATTTAAAAAGGTGAGAATTAAAATGATAAGTTATATTTTAAAAATAAAATAAAAAATTATGAGCTTTTGTTAGTGTTATTTCTTTGATTTTGTGGTTGGCATTTATTTTGCTAAAACTATTCTAGCAGCAAGATGTTGAAACAAGATGTTCTAAGCTGCTGCATCCAATATGTTGAATGAAGATGTCCCATACTGACTTATAGGACATCGCGTCTGGTTTCAGTTTTAAAGGAGTTTCTGTTGCTGTTAATTGTTACTGAATATTCTGTGAATATTTGGTTATCCTATGTGGCATCTAAAGCATTTTTGGATTGTGTTTTATGTTGGTTTTCGGATTTTTCAGCGCTTTCTAATTATGGAGACATATTAGGAAACTTTAGATTGAAGACCTATTTTATTGGAGTTTTTATTGCAGATTTGTGAGCAGTGTATTTGCTGCGTTTTGAAGCCCAATTCAGTCCAGATTTAATGCTATATATTGACTGATGTAAACCTAGTTTTAGGTGTGGAACTTACGTGTGTTTGTTAGGGTTTTGTGTTATTTGTGAGCCTAACTGGTATCATTCTGATAACAGTACAAGGACTGTGTTTTGTGTTGTAAGTTTTGTCAGTTACTCATAAGCTTTTAAGCATTGAGTTTCTGTGTGTCAATTCTCATAAGCTGTGAAGTATTGAGAATTGTGTGTGTTGAAAGTGTGTCTTTCGGTTTTTGTTATTTGTGTGGAAGGAAACCAATCACGGGTTGTGGTTGTAGAGGGATTTGAGGAGGGCCTCATACCTAGGTGAGTCTTAGGTAGAAGTCATAGGAAGGGTAGTGATTAAGTGAGCAGATTATCTGGTGATTGTATGATCTGTGAATTGATACTATCGTATATTGGTTTCGTCCCTGGCTTGGTAGCCCCCAGAGTAGGATTGTTGATCCGAACTGGGTAAACATATCACTGTGTTATTTACTTTCTGCACTTATATTATTATTGTTATCTTGTTCATTGTGTTGGATATCAGTGTCTCGACATCTGTATAGGACATCTGATATCTGTGCCAGAATTTCAATTGGCATCAAGAGCTTGCACCCTTGTTTAGTTCTGGGTGAGATTCAGGGAAGGTACTTTCTGGTACAATGGACAAGGATGGAGGATTTCTGAACAAACCACCTCTGCTTGATGGTTCCAACTATGACTATTGGAAACCAAGGATGATAACATTTATCAAATCCATGGATGATCAGGCATGGAAAGCTGTTATAAAAGGATGGGAACCCCCAAAGGTTAAAGATGAGAAAGGTACCCCTACTGATGTGGTGAAGGAAGAGGAAGACTGGGATGATGCAGATTACAAAGGGTCCGTGGGAAATTCCAAAGCCATGAATGCATTGTTTAATGGTGTCAACAAGAATATCTTCAGGTTGATTGAACATTGCACCATTGCAAAAGAGGCGTAAGAGGTCTTGAAGGTGGCTCATGAAGGGACTTCAAAGGTGAAGATGTCAAAACGTCAGCTTCTCACTAGCAAGTTTGATAGCTTGAAGATGAAGGAGGATGAGAGCATTCATGATTTTCACATGAACATTATTGAGATAGCTAACGCCTCAAGTGCCCTAGGTGAAAAGATGTCTGACAGCAAACTGGTCAGAAAAATCCTCAGATCTCTACCTAAGAGATTTGACATGAAAGTGACTGCTATAGAGGAAGCTCAAGATATAGACAAGATAAAAGTGGATGAACTTGTGGGATCTCTTCAAACATTTGAATTAGGGATCAGTGAAAAGTCTGAAAAGAAGAAGTGCATAGCGTTTGTGTCAAGTGCTAGTGACTCAGAGGATGAAGGTGACCTGGTCAGAGATGAAGGGGTGTCTAAAGATTTGGTATTGCTTGGAAAACAATTTAACAAAGTGTTGAAAAGGATTGACTGGAAGTCGAGAGCAAATGCTCAGAACAAGTCACTCGACATCAGTAAAAACCAGGATGGAGGCAGAAGGTCTAGAACTGAAGAAGACTCCAATCAAGGAAAGAGAGTTCAGTGTTTCGAATGTGAGGGATTTGGGCACATAAAGACTGAGTGTACCACGTATCTCAAAAGGCAGAAGAAGGGCTTATCTGTGTCTTGGTCAGAAGGAGAGTCTGAAAGTGATCCTGAAGAAGAATCAGCAAAATTGGTGACAGCCTTGACCGGGATATGTAAAGCTGATGGAGAAACTACTTGTGAGTCTGACTCTGACAAAGAATCCGATATTGGAGAACTCACTAAGGAAGAAGCCTTCACCGGGTTCTCAGAGTTGTGTGTCAAGAATGAAGAAAGGTGCCAGATAATATTAGAACAGAAGGTTCTGATAGCTCAACTTGAAGCTGAGAAGGAAAAACATCTATAAATCATTGCTGATCTGAAAGAGGAGGTTGTTTGGAAAAAGTCAAAACTTGACAATATGACCAAATCAATAAGAATGCTGAACAATGGTACCACGCAGCTGGATGAGATTCTTCAGAATGGGAAAGATGCTGGAAATATGCAAGGCCTTGGTTTTAACAATCAAGCAGAGACCTACAAGAAGCCTGTATTAAAGTTTGTTCCTCAAAAAATAAAGTAAGAAGAGGGGATGTCAAATCACA
Source organism: Lathyrus tuberosus (assembly GCA_022829125.1). Classification (NCBI taxonomy): domain Eukaryota; kingdom Viridiplantae; phylum Streptophyta; class Magnoliopsida; order Fabales; family Fabaceae; genus Lathyrus; species Lathyrus tuberosus. The sequence goes on from JALAZF010000441.1 coordinate 1,568,760, forward strand.
TGTTACAACATCAGATGAAGCATCAGAAAAGGGTATGGAGTTCAAAGCATAAACAATGGAGATGCCATTACTGTGGAAAGATTGGTCACTTAAAGTCTTTTTGCTACAAGTTGCATGGCTATCCCAAAACTGCTCATCAACAAAATAAAGGACAGAGTTGGGCTAAAGTGAAAAAAAGATGGATTCCTAGAAATATGATGGCCGGTCTAATAGCACATACATCTTTTAGAGCATCCGCAAGGGAAGATTGGTACTTTGACAGTGGTTGTTCGAGACACATGACTGGTGTGAAGAAATTCTTGTCAGACATCAAGCCTCACTCCACCAATTATGTCACTTTTGGGGATGGATCAAAAGGTGAAATAAAAGGGGTTGGAAAGCTGGACTACACAGGACAACCAAATCTGGATCGTGTTCTATTTGTCAAAGGGCTGACTGCGAATCTGATCAGTATAAGCCAACTGTGTGATGTAGGACTCAAAGTAAATTTCACAAAATCTGAATGTCTAGTAACCAATGAGAAAGATGAAGTTGTTATGAAGGGAACCAGGTCTAAGGATAACTGCTATCTGTGGAATCCTCAAGAATCGGAAAGTGTGTCTACCTGTTTGATGTCAAAGGAAGATGAGACCAAACTGTCGCATCAGAAATTGGGTCACTTACACTTGAAAGGGATGAAGAAAGTTATGTCAAGTGAAGTTGTTAGAGGGATTCCCAAGCTGAAGATTGATGAGGATAGAATATGTGGTGAATGTCAAGTTGGGAAGCAAACAAGGGTGTCACACAAGAGGCTTCAACATCTTACTACAACTTCTAGAGTCCTGGAACTGCTTCACATGGACTTAATGAGACCTATGCAGGTTGAAAATCTTGGAGGGAAGAAGTATGCCTATGTTGTCGTTGATGATTACTCTAGATTCACCTGGATAAGTTTTATCAGAGAAAAGTCTGAAGTATTTACAGCCTTCAAAGAATTGTGTCAAAGGATTCAACGGGAAAAGGATTGTGGTGTTGTTCGAATCAGAAGTGATCATGGGAAAGAATTCGAAAATAGCAGGTTTGAAGAGTTTTGTTTGTTTGAGGGAATCACTTATGAATTCTCATCACCGATCACTCCTCACCAGAATGGTGTGGTGGAACGCAAGAATAGAACTATACAAGAGTGTGCAAGGGTCATGATTCATGCCAAAAAGCTTCCATATCATTTTTGGGCAGAAGCCATGAATACCGCTTGCTATATACACAATAGGGTGACTATCAGATCATGTACATCTGTCACGCTTTATGAGCTATGGAAAGGTAGGAAGCCAAATGTGAAGTATTTCCATGTGTTTGGGAGTAAGTGCTATATCTTGGCGGATCGTGAGCAGAGGCGAAAGATGGATCCTAAGAGCGAAGAAGGGATATTCTTGGGATACTCTACAAACAGTAAAGTGTATAGGGTATTTAATTCCAGAACTAAGGTGATGATGGAATCCATAAATATGGTGGTTGATGACTCTGGCAAAGACGAAGATGTCCCAGATGATGTTGGAGCATGTCTTCCCATGAACAATGAAACTTCACAAGACACTGAGTCTGTAGAAGTTAATGCTCAAGAGACCAACACTAGGCCTGAAGATGAAGAGGTAGAGGATGCCAACAGAGGACCCTCTATAAGAGTTCAGAAGGATCATCCTAAGGAGTTGATTATTGGAAATCTGAATGAAGGTGTAAGAACCAAAACGAGGGAGGTTGTGTCTAATGCATGCTTTGTTTCAAAGATTGAACCAAAGAATGTCAAAGAAGCATTGAAAGATGAGTTTTGGATAAGTGCTATGCAAGATGAGCTTTGTCAATTCGAGAGGAATGAAGTCTGGGAACTGGTACCACGACCAGCATAAACGAATGTGATTGGAACAAAATGGGTGTATAAGAATAAGTCAGATGAACAAGGAGTAGTTACCAAGAACAAAGCCAGATTAGTGGCTCAAGGATACACACAGATTGCAGGAGTAGACTTCGATGAAACATTTGCTCCTGTGGCTCGATTGGAATCCATCAGATTGCTGCTAGGAGTGGCATGTTTGTTGAAATTCAGACTGTTTTAAATGGATGTCAAGAGTGCCTTTCTGAATGGCTATCTTAATGAGGAAGTCTATGTTGAGCAGCCTAAAGGGTTTGTGGATCCAAATTTTCCTGATCATGTTTTCAAGCTAAAGAAGGCTTTGTATGGGTTGAAACAAGCTCCACGAGCTTGGTATGAAAGGCTGACTGATTTCTTAGTCAACCATGGATACAGGAAGGGTGGTATTGATAAAACTCTTTTTGTCAAAGAGAAGGATGGGAAACTAATGATTGCTCAGATTTATGTAGATGATATTGTGTTTGGTGGGATGTCGGATGAAATGGTCCAACATTTTGTCAATCAAATGAAGTCTGAATTTGAGATGAGCTTGGTAGGTGAATTGACTTACTTCCTTGGATTACAAGTCAAGCAGATGGAAGATTCCATTTTTATTTGTCAGAGCAAATATGCGAGGAATATTGTGAAGAAGTTTGGACTGGATAATGCCAAGCATAAGAGAACTCCTGCTCCTACTCACTTGAAGTTATCCAAAGATGAAAAGGGAGTGAATGTTGAACAAAGTGTATACCGAAGTATGATTGGAAGTTTGCTGTATCTTACAGCAAGTAGGCCAGACATAACCTTTGTTGTTGGCGTATGTGCAAGATACCAAGCTGAACCCAAGGTCAGTCACATCAATCAAGTTAAGAGAATCCTTAAGTATGTGAGTGGTACATGTGATTATGGGTTGTTGTACTCCCATGACTTAAGTTCCATTTTAGTAGGCTACTGTGATGCTGATTGGGCTGGAAGTGCAGATGATAGGAAGAGTACCTCTGGAGGCTGTTTCTTTTTGGGAAATAATCTTATTTCATGGTTTAGCAAGAAGCAGAATTCAGTATCTCTCTCTACTGCTGAAGCTGAGTACATAGCAGCTGGAAGTAGTTGTGCTCAACTGATGTGGATGAAGCAAATGTTATCTGAGTATAATGTCACACAAGATGTCATGACATTATTTTGTGACAACCTGAGTGCTATTAATATTTCCAAAAATCCTATTCAACATAGTAGGACTAAGCACATTGATATCAGGCATCACTTCATCAGAGAACTTGTGGAGGACAAAGTCATAACTCTTGAGCATGTGAGCACAGAAAATCAGCTTGCTGACATATTTACCAAGGTTCTGGATGCAGTTCAGTTTGAAAACCTGAGGATCAGACTTGGGGTTTGCATTCATGAAGAACTATAGCAATTAGTGTTCCTTCTAGCTGCCAGATTGAAAAGGTTACAGGCGGTTCTGGTAGTGCAGGGTATGCAGGGGGAGATGCAGAAGTTTGTGCATGACACTTGGTCATGTGATGTGGTGTGCATCTACTCTCTGATGCTGTTTATTCTGGTCTATGACTTGACCATTTCTCAAATCTTTATAACTGTTCTACTTGCCTTTGTCATATTTCTGGCTAAAAAGGGGGAGTAGTATGTGTGTGTGTGGTTAGTATGTGTGTGTGTGTGGTGTGTGGTGTGCTTGTGCTGGTGCTGCAGCTGAGGGGGAGAATGTGGAATGGTTATGTGTGTTGCTGCAGTTGAGGGGGAGTTTTTTGTTTAGCATGTGTGCTGCTATGGGATTTTTTTTGTATGCTGTTGGTATTTCGCTGCTGTCTGATATGGTTTTTTTTTGCTTCTTTGCAAGTTTTTTTTTGGTGTGTAGTTTTAGCCAAAATAAGCCAAAGGGGGATATTGTTATTTCTTTGATTTTGTGGTTGGCATTTATTTTGCTAAAACTATTCTAGCAGCAAGATGTTGAAACAAGATGTTCTAAGCTGTTGCATCCAACATGTCGAATGAAGATGTCCTATACTGACTTATAGAACATCGCGTCTGGTTTCAGTTTTAAAGGAGTTTCTGTTGCTGTTAATTGTTACTGAATATTCTGTGAATATTTGGTTATCCTATGTGGCATCCAAAGCATTTTTGGATTGTGTTTTATGTTGGTTTCGGATTTTTCAGCGCTTTCTAATTATGGAGACATATTAGGAAACTTTAGATTGAAGACCTATTTTATTGGAGTTTTTATTGCAGATTTGTGAGCAGTGTATTTGCTGCGTTTTGAAGCCCAATTCAGTCCAGATTTAATGCTATATATTGACTGATGTAAACCTAGTTTTAGGTGTGGAACTTACGTGTGTTTGTTAGGGTTTTGTGTTATTTGTGAGCCTAACTGGTATCATTCTGATAACAGTACAAGGACTGTGTTTTTGTGTTGTAAGTTCTGTCAGTTACTCATAAGCTTTTAAGCATTGAGTTTCTGTGTGTCAATTCTAATAAGCTGTGAAGTATTGAGAATTGTGTGTGTTGAAAGTGTGTCTTTCGGTTTTTGTTATTTGTGTGGAAGGAAACCAATCACGGGTTGTGGTTGTAGAGGGATTTGAGGAGGGCCTCATACCTAGGTGAGTCTTAGGTAGAAGTCATAGGAAGGGTAGTGATTAAGTGAGCAGATTATCTGGTGATTGTATGATCTGTGAATTGATACTATCGTATATTGGTTTTGTCCCTGGCTTGGTAGCCCCCAGAGTAGGATTGTTGATCCGAACTGGGTAAACATATCACTGTGTTATTTACTTTCTGCACTTATATTATTATTGCTATCTTGTTCATTGTGTTGGATATCAGTGTCTCGACATCTGTATAGGACATCTGATATATGTGCCAGAATTTCAGTTAGAATGACATGTCATTTTATTATATTGAAATTTTTTATATTCCTCCAAAGCAAGACCAATCATATTACAATGGGAACAATAGGGAGGAATGTTTTTATATTCTATGTCAACAAAGAATGCATATCCATTCCTTTCCACCCGAACATTGTAAGAAATGGGCAATGTAAGATCCATGTCAACTAGTACTCTAACAAAATGGCCAAAAGTCCTATCGAACATAGGCTTAGAAGCAATGGCGTCAGTGCATATTAATGTACCAACATAACTTAAAATTGCAAAGAAAATGTTGGGCCTCTAATATGAATTCTCTCTCCTCGTTAACTTGTTCCCCGTCTTCTCTCTAAGGGGTCTAGGTTTTGGGGTTTCTCCGATGGCCGGCGGTCCGCCGCAGAAGAGACAAGACAACGACTAGGAAGTGGCAACAAAACATGCTTTCAGGAACTATTTTCCGCGGTGGGATACCTTTCCGGTTAGAAGGAAGTCGTTAAAGTCGGAGTTGAACAAGCTTGTGTCGATCTACTTGTCTGAGTTCCCCGATCACTGCAACGCGGAGGGTTTCTTCGAAATTTTCGGTTGCATTGCGGCGGTGGTCGAGATCGCTATTTCTCCTAGGAAAAACAAGTTCGGCAAGAAGTTTGGTTTCATGAGGTTTTCTGAGGTGGAAGATGGAAGGTTGTTAGCTCTGAAGCTCGATAAGGTTACGGTGGAAGGGAAGAAGATTCATGCGAATCTTCCCAAGTTTGATAGAAATCTAAGCCTGACAGTTAAAAGGTTTAATTGAGGAGGGAATTTGAAGGGGAGGGTTGATAGTCTTATTACCGGCAGAAGCAATTGTAATGTGGTTAATGCGTGGAGGGGTCAACGTTCATTCGTGGATGTGGTTACAAACTCGTCTAGCTTTATCTCTGATGAAGGCAAGGTTTGGATGAACTACACTTCAAAATAGGAAGACAGAAATATACTTCTTAAAGCTTACATAGGTTTTGTGACGTCACCCGATTCTGCCATTAATATTCAAACTCAGTTTGAAATGGAAGGGCTTTATAATATCAGCATCATCCCGATGGGTTTGAATTTGTGTTTGATTGAGGAGACGGAAGATGGAGCCATTGATAACTTACTGAATGATGATAGTTGTTGGTGGAAAAATTGGTTTTCTGAAATCAGGGCTTGGAAAGCTGAAGAAGTGGACACGGATAGAGAGGTTTGGGTCAGGATTTTTGGGATCCCGACTCATGCTTGAAACGATGTTTTCTTCAGGGACTTGGCCAACTCGTTGGGATCCCTGATTTGCATTGATGAAAATACTTCTGAGGGGAAATATCTAATTGCTGCTAGATTGAAGTTGAAGATCAGGCTGACGTTCAAAATTCCAGACTCGTTGAAAGTGTCGATCGATGGAGTTATGTTCAACTTAGCTCTGCGGGAAGAAGTTCCAGTTCCTCCGCGTCGTTTTCCAGGTAATCCAAAAACTCAAATTACTGGTGCCACTTCTTCTGTTTCAGAAGATAGTTGGTTTATGAATCACAGTGACGTCAACGCTGCGCCGGTCCGTGGTGATACAGACGACAGTATTGAGGAATTTTCTGAAGGTGTGGAGGCGGGGTCGAAAGCCCGCATTCGTAAGGGGTCGAAGTTGGATGGTACTAAGGCGGAGGGGTTGAATTTTCCTGATGCTGCTGTCACGTAGGTCCTTCATTCTCCTAGTCAGATAGACGGAAGTTTCGATTTAGCTGTGGGTAATGTTGGCATGCAGGTGGCGGAACCTTCGGCCAGTTCTGAATCAAACAATTTACCGGTGGCAGGCGCGTCTGTTTGTACTATAGTGCCATGTTTGTTTGGAGCTTCGAATGGGAAGAGAAGGAAAAAAATGAGATATGTCAGTATGTTGGAGGTGGGATGTGGGTGGAAAAGGAATTCTTGGAGGCAGATCAAAAGAACTAAAAACAGAGGCATAGGTGCTCACTTGAGGGATGGGAGGCATACTCATGGTTCAGTTCCTCCCTGTGCGGTAGTGGAGAGGCTTATCTCTCTCAACATTCTGTACCTGCTCTGCATTCCAATTATTCTAGTTCTGGAGTTTATGGTGAACAGTCCGAGAATTCTGGATTGTTCGCATTAATGAGAGACAATGGCAAATTTTGGAAAGTAATGTTGTACCTAAATTGTGGAAAGCTATGATTGATTTAGGAGTGGTGGATGCGGAGGGGAGAGGAGATTTCGTTCAGAATATTGTGAATTTAGAGCGAGTGGATAGGCAAAGGAAGGAAGGTAGGAAGGAGCATCAAATTTATTCTCAATGATTATAGGGTCGTTGAACATTAGAGGGGGAGGGAACATTCTTAAGAGAAGAAGAATTGGTTCCTTGATCAAAAAAGGAAAGGCGGACATATTTTTAATCCAAGAAACGAAGTTGTCCAACCTTCATGATTCCATGGCCAAAAGCTTTTGGAGTAACACCGATGTCGGTTACTCTTTCACCAATTCAAGGGGTGCGTCCGGTGGTCTTTTAATTATGTGGAGGGAGAGCTTAGGAGAAGTATTACATAGTTTCAGGGGTGTTGGTTTTCTGGGCATCAAGATTGTGTGGAAAGACCATGTTTACTATATAGTGAACGTTTGCTCTTCTTGTATTTTTCTCAACAAGAAAGAGTTGTGGAATAATTTGTTGGATCTTAAAGCGAAACACAATGACGGAGAGTGGATTATAGGGGGAGATTTCAACGCGGTGAAGTATTGTAGAGAAAGAAAAGGGAGGACGGATGGCGGGAGTAGCAACGAAATGAAAGCTTTTGCGGAATTCATTGATAATAGTTTGTTGGTGGATATTCCTTGCAAAGGAAAAAAATATTCGTGGTATAGTGGGGATGGTTTATCTATGAGTAGGATTGACCGTTTCATCATATCGGATGTCATTGTGAATAGATGGGGAGTCATAGGCCAACTCATAGGGCCTAGGGACATTTCCGATAATAGTCCCATATGGTTGGTTTTGGATAATTCAAATTGGGGTCCTAAACCTTTCAAGTTTAATAATGAATGGTTTAATCATAAATCGTTCATTCTTTTTGTGGAAGAGAAATGGAAACAGTTTAAGGTGGAAGGAAGAGGGGACTTCGTTTTAAAGGAGAAATTAAGACTTCTTAAAGACAATCTTAAATGGTGGAATGTGGAGGTTTTTGGGAGGTTTGATTTGAACGTGGAAGAGGAGGTAAAAGATATTAATATAGGTGATGATAGGGCGGAAGAAGAGGATGTGGAGTTGAATCCGGATATAATTCTTAGAAGGAAGGAGTCTACGAGTAAATTTTGGATGAATTTGAGAATTAAAGAGAATATGCTTCTTCAAAAGTCGAACTTGAGGTGGCTTAAGGAGGGAGATTGTAATAGTGGCATTTTTCATAAGGTGATGAAGGAAAGACGGAGACATAATCATATTGGACCCATTGTTTCTTCAAACGGTTTGGTGGAGACGGTTTCGGAGGTTAAGGAGGAGGTTTGGAGTCATTTTTCTAAAAAGTTTGAGGAACCGGTTAGGGTGAGGCCGTTGCTAGAAGGGATCCCTTTTAAGAGATTAAGCGTGGAAGACAATTTGTTTCTTGAAAGGACATTTCAAGAGAAGGAGGTTAAAGAAGCGGTTTGGGGTTGCCGAGGATCTAAAAGTCCGGGTCCGGATGGTTTTTCTTTTCATTTCATTAGAAGGTGTTGGCACTTTATTAAAGATGATTTCATCCGGTTTTGCAATTATTTTCATAGTGGCAATCATCTTTCGAAGGCGGTCACTTCTTCTTTCCTCTCGTTGATTCCTAAGTCTCCAAATCCGGTTACGTTGGATGATTATAGACCCATTTGTTTAGTTGGTTGTATGTACAAGGTGGTTGCTAAACATCTAGCGGGAAGGTTGAAACGAGTGTTGAACTTACTTGTCTCTCCGTGCCAAAGTGCTTTTGTTCCGGGGAGACAATTACTTGATGGCGTTTTGGTGGCTAATGAAATAGTGGATTATGCTAAGAACAAGGAAAGGAATTGTCTTCTTTTCAAAGTGGACTTTGAAAAGGCTTATGACAAGGTTAGTTGGAACTTTTTGAGGTACTTGTTGACTAGAATGGGTTTCGGTCCATTGTGGAGGAAATGGATGGAATTGTTGATCTTTCAAAGTAAGATGTCGGTCTTGGTGAATGGTAGCCCCACGAAGGAATTCAATGTTGATAAGGGTTTGAGGCAAGGTGATCCCCTCTCACCTTTTCTTTTTGTTTTGGTGGCGGAAGGTCTAACGGGGTTGGTGAGAAATCTTATGAGAATGGCGAATATAGTGGGTTTAATTTGGAAGGAAAGTGTACGGTGGATATCCTTCAATTTGCGGATGACACCTTGTTGGTGGGAGAAGGGTCTTGGAAACATGTTTGGGCGATTAAGACGGTTTTGAGAGCTTTTGAACTTGTTTCCGGTCTTGGTATTAATTATCATAAAAGTAAGTTGATCGGCATCAACCCTAACCCCCATTTTTTAGAGGCGGCTTGCTATGTTCTTTCTTGCAAAAGGGAGGATAGTAAGTTCATTTTCCTTGGTATTCCTATTGGCTTCAATCCTAGGAAGCTTTCGACTTGGAGCCCCTTTTTGTTGAAGATGAAAAACTGGTTGGCGGGATGGAAAAATCGCTTTCTTAATCTTAGTGGTAAGACCACTCTTCTTAAGTCTATTCTTTGCTCTTTAACAAATTTCTCTATGTCTTTCTACAAAATGCCAACGAAAATTGTTAAAGAATTTACCAAGATTCAAAGTAATTTTTTATGGGGTGGGTTGGAGGAGAAGCGGAAGATTCATTGGGTAAGTTGGAAGGATGTTTGCTTACCTTATGATAAAGGAGGGTTAGGGATTAAAAACTTGGAGGAATTTAATTTAGCCCTTCTTCATAAATGGAGGTGGAGGATTCTTCAAAATCCTAATGTCTTATGGCACAAAGTTTTGAACGCTCGGTACGGAGATATTTCTTCCAAGTTGTTTTGTGGAGATTGTCCTTTAAAGGATTCTTCTTTTTAGTGGAAGGATTTGAGTTTGATTAGAAAAAAGTCAATTAAGGATCCTTTAATCAATTGTAGTACTTTCTAGGTTGGAAAAGGTTTCACCACTCCATTTTGGAAAGCAAAATGGATGGAGAATAAGATTTTGGAGGAGTTATTCCCGAATTTATATAATGCCTCTTATTTGAAGAAAGTTTCAATTGCGGGAATGGGAGGGTGGAGTAGTGGTGCGTGGATTTGGGGCGATTTTGGCATTCCAACGGAGATTCTTAACGAAGTTTCAATTCAAATGGAGGTTGCTTCTTTGAAGTCTTTGCTAGGTAACCATGTCTTAATGGAGGAAGGTATTGATAACATCCTTTGGGATCTTGAACCCGGAGCCAACTTCTCGGTTAGTTCTTGTTATTATTTTTTGGCTAATTTTCGTATTCCTTACGGCCCTTCAAATAGGTGTGACGCGGTTTTTTGTTTGTTATGGAATTTGTCGGTTCCCTTTAAAATCAAGGCTTTTGGTTGGAGACTTTTTGTGAATAGACTTCCAACCAAAGATTTATTGGCTCTTAGAGGTGTGAATTTTTCGTTGGATTCTTTAAAGTGTTCTTTTTGCGGGATAGAGTTAGAAAATAGGAATCATTCTTTTTTTTCTTGTTTGGTGGTTAAAAAGATTTGGAAGGAGGTAGCCATTTGGATTGGTAAATCGGATGAGATGGAGGAAGAGTGTTTATCGAGTTTTATGGATTGACACTCGTTTTGCCGTGTAAAAAAGGCTAAAGAGGGCAATTTGGGTTTGGTTTGGCTAGCTACTACTTGGAGCATTTGGTTAGGAAGGAATGGAATTTGCTTTAGGTCGGAGGTTTGGAATTTAAACAATACGGTGTGGGGTATAAAATATTTAGTTTGGAAGTGGTCTTTTTGCCGTGAAATTACCCACTCCAATTTTAGTTTTTACGAGTTTAGTAAAGAGCCTTTACTTTTTCTCTCGTAATTCAATTAGTTTGTAATTTTATCTTTTGTCGGGTTTTTTTTCCCGTTTCCGTTGCAAACAGGTTGGAGAACCCTTAGTTCTCCCGTTATTGAATTCTTGTTTACAACCAAAAAAAACATAAGCAAAGTGTAGTTTATTTAGTATTTAGTTATATATGGTTGCTCACATGGTTGCGTATGCTTTAAAACATGATGAGTAGTGAGCACAACTGAAGAGAATGGTAGCATAACAGATTCAGTTATAACTAATGGACACTTGGAGAATGATGAAAGCATCATAGAATTAGAGTTGCTTATTCTAGTGAACCATGATATAAGGCATCATAGAATTCGAATGATTGATTCCTTTAACGAATGCCTAAATAATTTCCATCCATTTTCATCTATCCCTGATTGCTTTCCTGGCGTTGAAAGAAGCTATCACACAAGCATCAGTTTTGAGCCTTTTGTTTTGGAGACTGATGCGAAGCTCTAGAATGCCAAAACCGAACCTGTTGATGGCATAGTAACTCTTGACAACATGCTAACAAAGGTTATAGGATTAAACCAAGTTAACTCCATCTACTATATGTTATATTGACCAATACTTAAATAGTATAGGAGCATGTTTATAATTTGGAGAATGCTGCTAAATGCTTCCTAGGTTCCCTAAATCAAAGCAATAACTCTCTTTGCCTCAACCCAAATGGAATGAATGCTGCTAAATGCTTCCGAGGTTCGCTAAATCTTCTCCCCAGATTTCTCTGTCATGATGGATAGCAGTCAATGCCAAGTAGAGCTGAGTCTTTGCAGTAACTTCAATGCTCCATGGCATCACATTTTCATTGGTTTGCCTCATTAACATTAGAGCTGGAGGATAGAGTCGAAGTGTTTCACTAATGATCATGGATTGTTTCTGATGAAATGCAAATTCCGATTTCCCCAACATACTAGTATTACATACTGCAGTATTTTTTTAAGGTTTTAATTTAAATTCTTAAGTGATTTCAGCATAGACGGAATGTCCACACCCAACCATTTGACAATGAACAAATCAATCAACTAGACATATTTACTGATAAATCACTATGCTCCCATTGAAATTCCACAATATCTAGACGAAATGTTTCATTGACATAGTGTTTAGAGAAAAAAAGACAACTAACAGAAACAATGATTTTTGAAAACCAGGTGGTGATTCTGGAGAATCATTTTTTTCAGCATTAACAAGAGCTTCGAAGAGAAAAATTCTTAGTCCATAAACTCCATGGAATTTGTTAAAAATCAGTTTTTGACATTTCAATTGCGGTAACGGGTTACGAGTTTTGGCGTAACGGGTTATGGAATTAAAAAGAAGCTGAAGATTTGTTGGCACGGGCTCGTAATCGGTTACGGTATTTTGCGTAACCGATTACGAAGGCATATTCTGTGAAATTCTGGTATAACAGATCCCTGATGTCCTACATGATGTCGAGACATCTGGTCTGACATAAACAACAAGGCAATTATAGACAATTAAATAAGTTGCTGAAAAGAAAAGTGCACACAGAATTTGTTCACCCAGTTCAGTCTAACAACCTACATCTGAGGGCATACCAAGCCAGGAAGGAAGTCTACTATTAGCAGTATTAAATAACAGACTCAACAATACCAGTTGACAATCTACTCACTTAATCCCTATCCAATGACCCTTCTCACTTTCAATCATCGCAATGATGTCTAGCAGTCAACATCTCAGTTATTGCATCAACAGCTTGATTTTCAACAACTCTCCAAACACATAAAAATAGGAGACACACTCCTATAACAATAACTAGACATGACCCTCATGACTAAGAACAATGCTTAGAGTAGCTTAACAGCTTCCTCTAAGACCAATACATCTCTTACCTACAGGCTTAGAGATAAACATGATGACCATCCCGCAAACCGGGTGGTTCATCGACCAACACAGCCCTTATAATTTACATGATGGTTGGTTTCCAACTAGGTTACAATGCTTCTATTTATAACCTATTTTCCAACTGGATTTGAGCCTTGAAATCACAACAAATCAGCTGCTACAAATCTGCAAAAGATTCTGCTACTAAATAGATCTTCAATCAAATCTTCAATTAAATCTTCAATTAAATCTAATTATTCTCCATATCTTTTTGCATAAAAATAGTAACAAAATATGCTCAATATAAGATTGCAACATAATATATTTGTCCCATGATATTCGCCTGCAATCTCTCCACCAGATCTTCTCAAAACACACTTAAACAAATACAGCCCTAACAAAACACATCACACTGATGTTCTGATGTTCTGTCAACTGATGTCAAGACATCAGGTTTAACATCAACATACAAAACTGCAACCCTCCAACAACTAATGTTAGGAACCAATGTTAAGACATCAGACATCAGCATTGTTCAACTTTGTTTTACCAAAATTTCAGCCAATACAAGAACTAACAATCTCCCCCTTTGGCTAATTTTGGCTAAAACAATCTCTGCCAACATCAGAGATACCTGCAGCGGAAAAACTTCATACTCCTAACATTCCAAAACACAACCAGCATCAATCACATCCAAAATCTGCTCAGAGCTAAACTCCCCCTCAAAACAGGAACCAGCATACCAGTTGTTCAAACATGCACACTTCCCCTCAAGCCTAGAACCACAACAGACAACTAGGCAACAGCTAGGCTAACTCTCCCCCTTTTTAGCCAAAAATGGACAAACATTGGTGTAAATGTATACTTCTGATTCAATCCATTGACACACAAATCTATAGAACCAGGTCTAAACTGTCAAGTACACCATGAACTTCACTAGTAACACAATGTCACGACATCTTGTCTGACATTACAACTTCTTCAACAAAAGATCAACTCTCCCTATCTAAGATAATCAGTGCTCCTTTGCAAGAAGAACACCTTAAATGAATGGAAAACATAAGACTCATCTTCATGTCTTCAAGAGCGCACCCTCTGTTCAACACACCTGCTGAACGCATTCACAAAATGCTTAATCCTCAAACAATCCAAGTACCACACTAGTACAGACAGAAGTTCTCCCCTTATATTTCACAACTGATGCTCCTTGACCAGTACATCATAGCATTTGGAAAATCCAGACACAGTCTTCATCCATCCAGTCAGGAATGCTTCACACAATCATCCACAAGTTCTGAAGCACACTCACAATGCCTTCCACTGAACTCTAAGTAAACTCCTCTTACTTAGAATTAATAACACACATCAAGACAAGTGTGACATCTCCCATCAACAAAGACCCTCACAAAGTTTTTCCAAAACTGCATAAAATTGTCTTCAGACTTCTCCTCAGAAGCATGTGCGCACATGATACAAACAATTAGCTTCACATGGCTAGAACCATTCATGTCCACACCAACATGCCATCCAACAGCCTAATGTCATAACATGTTATCTGACATTATCTCCTCATAAGAGGCAACCAATCTCCACAAGCTTGATCAGCATGCAAGCTTCACAATATATGCACCTTTGCTGCAAAATCCATAGACAAGTACTCCCCCTGTCATGGTTAACTAATGCTCCAGATGGAGATGAACATTTGAGCACACTTGCTGAGCACATTCACATACTGTACTTTCACTTTTGGAAAACACAACCAAGTATCCTGACTTGTTTGACACTGCTCACAGACTCCACAAATTCTCTGCTTTACTGAGATCTAATCTCTTCAAGAGATACTTGTAGCAGAAGAAGGAACAACTCTCTAAAAAAATGTCCTGATCAGATCACATCACAATCCCTCTACCATTACATCCACCAGCAGTTGTTGATACTAGTGAAGTCTTCAAAATTAGTAGTCATGCTTTGCCAGACAAACTACTAAAAACAAGACCAAAATCTCCACATTCTAATTCACATAGTCAGAAACATCTCTTCTGACAAAAATGCTTGAGCATCCAACTCCACACGCACACTCTCTCTGAAGCAAAGAGTTCAGACTGAAAATTAGTATACTCACATGATTCCCTCTTGGTTTGTTATCTTCACATGCTCCAAAACTCCACATCTTGCCAGGCTGATCAACTACTCTCTAGTATGACTTGACAATAGGGCTATGTCCCCTTCACAGGCTTTTCTTCTGCCTTTAGCGATACACATCCAAGCATCTATCTTTGACATTTGGATCAATTGATGAATATCCACATTCAGACTTTCAAGCAATCAATACCTGGTCTACTTTAGTCTTCTCTACATTCTCCTTCCAAAGCAGACCTTCTACTTCATCATTCTCCCGTATGATTAGGTAGATTCTCTTTAGATACAATGTAGGTAATCATCCCAGATAATGTCCTATCACAAGTTGGAACATCTTCCACACACCAAAACATCAACGCCATGATTCTTGATATGCTCCACCAACTGGACTTACTCTAGCATAGTAATCCAATAAACTCTCATCCACCTTCAAGAAAAATAATCTCCTTGAGTCTTCAACTCATCACCCTTCTGCCCAAGAGTAACTTGTTCCAAGACAATCCTCAATAATAACCAGCTGCCACACTCTGATTATCTTGATTCTTCGAATTCACTTCTGAGATCAACCAAATGTCACAGTTTGATCACCTCAAGCATGAATCCTCATATGAAAACAACCAAATGCCACAATTTGACCTTTTTCACGTTTGTCAGAACTCTCACAAAGATATCCTGATCCACCAAGGAAACCAGATCTTTAAGTCACAAGTTCCAATTGCTCAATAGCAAACACACTTCGACTCCCTAAGCCATGGTCATGTAACATCTTCTCCTTCCTGCAGCTCCAGCAAACTGCCATGAGAACGATCTTTTTGAAGCATCCTATTGTTCATTCCTGTAGATCACCCTATCAAAAGCTGATGTGCCACATCACCAGTTGAGACTTCTGATGTTAAGCTAGATGTCAGAACATTATGTCACCCAACTGTTGAATTCAGCTCTACCTTCTGCCACTCAGAAGAACCTCCTCCCTTTGCAAAAATAGATTTCCATGCTCTCATAGACTTGATTCAACACTCAAGTTTGAGTAGACAACCTCCATCCAGCTTAGAAACTCCAAAGACTTCAAACCTACCACATCTGAATCTTCAGAAAATAAGTAGTCCAAGACTACCCCATAGCAATACTAAAGAAAGTCACTTCCCTTAGTAGAGCCGTCAGTAGAAAGCCAGAGATAACTGCCACTTATCCTCGACCTTCACAACCAGAGCAAACACCATGCTCCAGACCACTTAAACTGATCCACGTTGTAACCAACAAGATTATGATGTCTACATAGTCTTCCGTCTTCATCTTCAACAGCACCACCATCTGGACAAGTCATTCACAATACTTTCTAGGAACAGATGCTAAGCAATAATCCCAGGTCAACACCTAGGCGACTTGTGAGCGAATATAGAACCCCTCCCATGATTCTCCAAACCTCTGATGAAAAGATGTTAAAACAAATGACAGAACATCCTAAATCTTGTCTTTCAAGGATAATCAATTAAATACTTGTGAATATCACAAATAGCAATTGATCTTAAATCCCTATGGTTTAACCCTTATTCAGATTCTAGCATATTCTGAATCTTCTTCATGACAACCATTCTGACAACCATTCATACCACAAAAGCCTTCCAGGTTAGGTCAGTGTCTTGATCTTTCACTCCACCCTGAGCAAAGAACTGAAGTGATGTTTCAACATCAGTTCCGACATCAGTCTAAATCACATTAAACATCTACTAGGATTTGGAGACTACAACCATAGTAATCCACACATATCTCTTGCAGCGAACATACGAGAACATATCAACATCTGATCAACTTCCAAGACCAACAAAACTGTAGTAACTTGCATAACACACTCTTCCAGAAGCTTCTTCTTATAAGCACAAGGTTCAGACCTCTTGTCTAACTTAAGAGTGATAACATACCATAGATAATCTGCTACTTCCAATCCTTTAAGCCACAAAATTGAAAGAGCTCACGCATACACCAATTGACCACAGGCTAATTTACACTGCTACTGCACACAAACTCTTGGATGCATTTTCCCTATAAAATTGTCCTTAGACATTTTAGCTTAAACAGGGATCATCTCCTTCTCTTCTGCTATCAAGATTACTACCTTTTCTTCAACCAGCTCTAGCTGAGATGCTATGACATTATGAACAGCATCTCAAAAATTGTTCAACTTCACAGCTTCAGTGATCCTTCAAAACAGCTACAATCTAAAAGGACTTTGACTCAGCATGTACCATAAACTGCTGATATGTAGCGCGATGTCGAGACATTTAGGATTGACATATCAAGCTCAGCTTCTTTCTTGATGAAACTTCCTCCAGTTCATGATTTTGAAAATCAGAAACATGTATCTTCACAAGAGAATTCATCTTCAGATATACCAGAACTACATTGGACACCATAAATACGCTTAAGAGATAACTTATCAAGATCTTCACTCCCGCATGAAAGATTTGATAGTGATACTCTTTTGCTTTGGCTCCACCCTCTTCTTTCATCATCAAGAAAATTGAGAAGGAAGGAATCAGTGTTTTGGACAGATTGGTCTTCAATACCTGATTTGAAATATATTCTTCTTTTGCTGAGGAGACCAAACTCTGAAGTCTTTCCAAGAAAATACCTTCCTAAAGTCTCACCACCAGAGACACAAGAAACAACCAGGGTTACCATGCAGCGGAACACACAACAACTCCTCAACACTCTTCAGGCACTACTCAATAATCCTTGCACACCATCACCATAATCCAAGTGCCAAAATTTTTTTGAAAATAAATCAAACTCACAACAGCAGTTCTCCACTTAAGCTACACACCTGATAACAACAGACAGGTCCAATACATACCCTATCATGAATAGTCCATCCTTCACTTCAAGGGATCAAACAAACAACTATATGAACTGACCAAGTCCATAACTCAGCAAAACTATCTTCCTTGCTCATGAACCAGAAAGTATCTTCCCTAGATCTCATCCAGAAACAGACAGGATGCCTGCTTTGATACCAATTGAAATTCTGGTATAACAGATCCCTGATGTCCTACATGATGTCGAGACATCTGGTCTGACATAAATAGCAAGGCAATTATAGACAATTAAATAAGTTACTGAAAAGAAAAGTGCACACAGAATTTGTTCACCCAGTTCAGTCTAACAACCTACATCTGGGGGCATACCAAGCCAGGAAGGAAGTCTACTATTAGCAGTATTAAATAACAGACTCAATAATACCAGTTGACAATCTACTCACTTAATCCCTATCCAATGACCCTTCTACCTAAGTTCTCCCTAGGTAAGAGACTTCATCTCACTTCCAATCATCGCAATGATGTCTAGCAGTCAACATCTCAGTTACTGCATCAACAACTTGATTTCCAACAACTCTCCAAACACATAAAAATAGGAGACACACTCCTATAACAATACCTAGACATGACCCTCATGACTAAGAACAATGCTTAGAGTTGCTTAACAACTTCCTCTAAGACCAATACATCTCTTACCTACAGGCTTAGAGATAAACATGATGACCATCCCACAAACCGGGTGGTTCATCGACCAACACAGCCCTTATAATTTACATGATGGCTGGCTTTCCAACTAGGTTACAATGCTTCTATTTATAACCTATTTCCCAACTGGATTTGGGCCTTCAAATCACAACAAATCAGCTGCTACAAATCTGCAAAAGATTCTGCTACTAAATAGATCTTCAATCAAATCTTCAATTAAATCTTCAATTAAATCTAATTATTCTCCATATCTTTTTGCATAAAAATAGTAACAAAATCTGCTCAATATAAGATTGCAACATAATATATTTGTCCCATGATATTCGCCTGCAATCTCTCCACCAGATCTTCTCAAAACACACTTAAACAAATGCAGCCCTAACAAAACACATCAGACTGATGTTCTGATGTTCTGTCAACTGATGTCAAGACATCAGGTTTAACATCAGCATACAAAACTGCAACCCTTCAACTACTAATGTTAGGAACCAATGTTAAGACATCAGACATCAACATTGTTCAACTTTGTTTTACCAAAATTCCAGCCAATACAAGAACTAACATTCTGTTTATTTTTTTATTCAGTTTTTGTTAATTTCAGCTAATTTTATTAAGCTGTTTTGAATTCTCAATAATTTTGTACTTGTTGTATATAAGACTTTGTAAACTCCCATTTGTGGTTAATGTCAATTATTCTTCTCACCCTCAATTACTCTCTCACTCTATTTTTCTCTCTCAATTTCTTAACTTCATCTTCTCCAAATTAACTCAATTCTCCATTAATTCACCATTACAAATTTTGTATGTTCAAACATTTGGCATCAAGAGCACTGGTTCTGATCCATTTCTGCTGCAACAATAAGTATCATTTTCAACGATAGAATTCTCATCAACTTTTCGATTCTTGATTCGAAGAATTATGATAAGTGGTCCAATTAAATGAAAGTTCTGTTTGGGTATCAAGAAGTTCTTGAGATCATCAACAATGGAGTTACACCACTTGGGGCTAAAGCTACAAATGATCAAAAGGTTGCATTCAAGGAAGAAAAGAAGAAAGATTACAGGGCACTCTTCTTGATTCATTCTTGTGTCGATGGTGACAACTTTGAGAAAGTTGGCGACTGCGGATCGGCGAAGCAAGCTTGGGAGATCTTGGAGAAAGTTTATGCAGGGGCCGTTAAAGTTAAGCTGGTGAGGTTACAAACTCATAAGAGGAAATTTGAGTTAACGCAAATGGAAGAGAAGGAGGCTGTTAAAGATTATGTGACGCGTATTACGCGTTTGGTGAATCAAATCAAGTCTTGCGGAGAAACTATTTTGGAGCAGAATGTTGTGTCGAAGATTTTGCGTTCTTTAACGTCAAGATTCGACAATATTATAGTGGCTATCGAAGAGTCGAAGGACCTTGCGACGTTGAGCAAAGATGAGCTTCAAAGCTCTCTTGAAGCTCATGAGCAAATGATGGATGAGAGAGGAAGCGATAAAGGTAAAGCGGAGATTACTTTGCAAGTACGACTTAACGAGAAGAGTAGAACATCGAAAGGAAAATGGGTTTCGAAAGGGAAGAAAAATTCTTAGAATTTGGGTGGAAATGATCCACAAAATTCGAAGGTTTCGATGGGGAAAAAGGGTGAGAGCAGCTTCAAAGATATATATCAAGGCAACAACTTCAAGAAGTTTGACAAGAGTAGATTGAAGTGTTACAATTCTTATAGACTTGGTCATTCGCAAAAGATTGTCGCGCGAGACCAAGGGAGAATCAAAGCGATGAAGCTAAGGTTGCGAGGCAAGAGGTAGATGATGAAAATACGCTCTTGGTTATGATCACGGAGGAGAATTATGCCATTAAAGAGGTGTTGGGAAGCAGCAGTAGCAGCTGCAAGTTACGGAACAACAGCTGCAGCAGTTCAAAAAATGCTACAGAAACAGGTTCGGGGCAAAACATAATGATTACGGTTCGAGATAGAGTCCAAGGCAGCAATGAATGATACTTGGATTCCGGTTGTTCAACGCATATGATTGGTAGAAAGGATTGGTTAATGCAAATGAATCAAGATGCAAAAAGTAGAGTAAAATTTGCGGATGATACCACTCTTACGGTCGAAGGTGTCAGTGATGTTTTAATCAAGAAGAAGAATGGTGGACATTCTATGATCAAGGATGTTTTTTATATTTCGGGAATTAAGTGTAATCTCTTGAGTATTGGCCAATTGTTTGAGAGGGGTTACAAAATTCGCTTCGAAGACAAGATCTTGCGCATTGTGGATGCAAACGGTGTTTTGATCCTTAAGGCTCCTATGGCTTCCAATAGGACTTTCAAAGTGGAGTTGTAAGTGATTGAGCATAGGTGTTTGGCTACAGCGGAAAGTCAAGAAGAGTAGTTATGGCACTACCGTCTTAGACATCTCAATTTTCGTGATCTCGATGCGTTACAAAGGAATGGTATGGTAACCAGGTTGCCAAGAATCAACATTCTAGCTGAGATATGTGAAGAGTGTGTACAAGGGAAGATGCACAAGAGTAATTTCAGTAAGGATGCAGGTCATACGACAAAACATCATCTTGAGATGGTGTATTCTGATGTGTGCGGTCCAATGCAAGTCGATTCGTATGGTGGCAATATGTATTTTGACACATTTATCGATGATTTTAGTAGGAAAATATGGATATACCTAGTCAAGAGGAAGGATGAGGTATTTGATGTGTTCAAACGATTCAAGTCATTGGTTGAGTGATAATGTGGTCACAAGCTCAAAATTCTCAAAACGGATGTTGGTGGTGAGTATACCTCGAATGAGTTTGGGAAGTATTGTGATGAAGATGGGATAGTGCGTGAGATTGTTCCACCCTATATGCCACAACAAAATGGTATTTCCGAGAGGAAAAATCGTTCGATAATGAACATGGTTTGAAGCATGATAAAAGGTAAAGGCTTGCTGAAGGAACTATAGGTGGAAGCCGTTTCTACAGCCACCTATTTGTTGAATATGTGCCCTAAGAAGAAGCTTGATAAGGTGACTCCAGAAGAGGCGTGGTCTGCATTTAAACCAAGCTTAAGTCGTTTGAAAGTTTTCGGTTTGTTAGCATTTCGACACGTTCCGGGTCAGTTCCGAAAGAAGTTGGACATCAAGGGTGAGATGATGTTACTCGTTGGTTATCATCCTACTAGAGGTTATAAGTTGTTTGATGTTGCAAACAAGAGGATCGTGATTAGCCGGGATGTTGTGGTGGACGAGCTGCGAAAGTTTGACAGCAGCAGAAAAGTTGTTGATGCAGGCCCCATAACGGGTTACGTTAAAAGCTGTAACTGATTACGAGAATCCTGTAACCGGTTACGGGCTAGAAAATCAGAATTTTCAGAATCCTGGAGGTGCAGAACAACAACATGTCAAAGCCGAAAACGGAAGAAATAGTAGACGACCAACAAGGCAACGAGTTTTTCCTCAGAGACTCCAAGAATGTGAAGTATTCCGGGATAACAAAATCAATGATGATGGCGATTTCGTTCACTTTGCGCTTATGGCCGAATCCGAACCGGTGAACACGGAAGAGGCCCTAAGCGATCCAAAGTGGATTTGTGCAATGAAGGAGGAGCTGGAATCTATTGAAAAAAATGGTACTTGAAAGTTGGTCGATTTTTCGCTTGGAAAGAAGCCAATTGGTATGCGATGTGTCTATAAAGTGAAGGCAAATCCAAAAGCCGAAGTGATCAAGCATAAGGCTCGTTTGGTAGCGAAGACATTTTTGCAACGTGAAGGTATAGACTTTGAGGAAGTGTTTGCACCTATGGCTAGGCTTGAAACCATCTGATTAGTTGTTGGCATTGTGAATAACAACGATTGGACAATATATCAAATGGACGTCAAATATGCGTTTTTGAATGGTCCACTTGATAAAGATGTTTATGTTGAGCAGCCCCCTGGGTTTGTAGTAAAGAATCAAGAGATAAAGTTCTACAAATTACATAAAGCTTTATATGGTTTGAAACAAGCTCCAAGAGCTTGGAACAAACACATTGATGGTTTTCTTGTTGATATTGGTTTCAAGCGGTGTGTGTCCGAACACAGCGTTTATGTGAGATCGGATGCAAATGATGGTGTGATCATTCTTTGCTTATATGTGGTTGATCTATTGATTACCGACAGCTGTGAGAAGAGTATTTCAGTTCAAGAGTGAACTTATGGATGAGTTTGAGATGACGGACCTTGCCATTATGACGTATTTTCTTGGCATAGAGTTTCATAAGTAAAAAATGAGACTGCTCATGCATCAAAGGAGATATGCTCTTGAGATCTTGAAGAGGTGTGAAATGGAGCATTGTAATGCTGCCATTACACCATGTGAGGAAAGGTTGCAGCTGTCCAAGAGTGAAGATGAGCAAGATGTGGATCCAACGCAATATAGGAGATTGATTGGATCATTACGGTATTTGTGCAATACACGACCGGATTTGACATTTAGTGTCGGTATTGCTAGTAGATTCATGGAGAGACCGAAGGTGTCCCACTTAGCAGCAGTCAAGAGAATCCTTAGATATGCTAAAGGAACTCTTGGTTGCAGAATTCTCTTTCTCGCATCAGTATTTATGCAATAAACTTTGCGAAGAATCCGATTGCACACGGAAGAAGCAAGCACATAGAGATGCAGTTTTATTAGTTGAAGAAGCTAGTGAATGAAGGTAAGTTACGATTGGGATATTGTCGAAGCGAAGACCAAGTTGCAGATTTGTTGACCAAGAGGGTAACAAATGAGATGTTCAAAAGGTTGAAGAAAAGCTTGAGCATGCTGGACTTGGAACAACTGAAATGAGATGTTGTGTTGAAAACCAGTTTTTGACATTTTAGTTGTGGTAACGGTTACAGATTTTGGCGTAAGGGGCTACGGAGTTAAAAAAGGCGGAAGATTTGCTGGCACGGGCTCGTAATCAGTTACGGCATTTTGCGTAACTGGTTGCGAAGACATATTTTGTTTTTTTTTTTTCAATTTTTGTCAGTTTCAGCTTATTTTGTTAAGTTGTTTTGTTATTCCCAATCATTTTGTACTTGTTGTATATAAGATCTTGTAAGCTCTCATTTGTGGTTAATGTCAATTATTCTTCTCATCATCAATTACTTTCTCTATTTTTGTCTCTTAATTTTTTAACTTCATCTTCTCTAAATTAACTCAATTCTCCACTAATTCACCATTAAAGATTTTGTATATTCTAACCGAACACAGGTGAAACATTAAAAAACAATACAAGTCAAACATAGAGAAAAACAAAATGACTAAGGGCTTGTTTATTATTGATTAAAAGTAAAGGAAACGCAATGTGACACATCTCGTCTCTTGTTTATTAGTTATTATATTTGTCATTTAACAGGCAACCAATTCACAGCAGACAGCATTGAGGATAGGCCGTAGCAGACCGAAATGGCAGTATGAATAGCCTAAAGCAGACCGAAACAACATTGTGGATAGGCCCACCAGAAGGAAAATCTCCCTGCACTAGAACAAACAAGAAACTGCAGTCTCACCTGACTTCTGCAAACCAAAAACTGCAGAGCACACTCGCCTTGACCACACTCCCCAAAACCAGACTGCAACAGAAACCCACGACTAAACCGCATGGTGCCTCACGCAGCTATTGCCACTAATTCAACATACCTGCCACCCTGCTCATTTGCAAATAGAAAAATTCAAGAAATATGCCAACTCGCAAATAGAAAAATTGATAATAATGGACAGAGAAACTTCAAACACACCCTGCTCATTTCAATAGCTCCAAAGAATGTTAATACTTAATCTTGAATTTTCAAACATAACAAAATCTCAAAGCCATGATGCTTGTGAACCATGGCCAAGGCCAACAATCCACAGGGTGTTATCGATTATGACGTTACTGCAATGATCAGAAGGATCCAACACAGAATCGAAGGCAAACAAATGTACCAAGACATACCAACAACTTGTATAACTGTGTCAGGCTCTTTTTTTACTTTTGAAAAGAATAATAATCATCTTGAATTTAAAATGTGAAGTATGATGAAATCTATGTTGTGCGTAAATTTTTTCATTCACAGTTCTAGTAATCATTTGTGTGTATATCTAAAAGGTTTCTGATAACTTGCTAATGTTGAGATATAGCTACAGAATTCAAAGGTCAATCTTGGGATGCATGTCCACATTGCCTTCTATTTCTTAAATATATCAAAATAAAAATCTTTATGCATATAAGAAAGTTAATATAATTCAAATTAGTGAAAAAAAAAACATCAAAATATAAAACTGAAATAAAAAACTAACCATATTTAGATAAATATTCGACAAAATGACTAATAAACAGAAACAAATGTAAAAACAAAAAACATCTAATATTTAAGAATCAAAACTTCAACAAATAAGACATCCATAACTAGCAAAAGACACCCCTATGATGACCTTGATGAAAGAATTGAGACAACAACATCATCATTCACTTTATCACAATACATTGTGGGCGATTTTCAACAACATGCTTCACTCCCTTTTCCGTGACATATTTACAAGACACTACTGATAGTCTCAAAAGTCCACAACAACTCTTTGAGATCTCGTAGAGTGTTTTATCATCAACATTTGTATTAGATAAGTTCAACATTTCTAACTGGTGAACTGCAAAGTTCATTTTAAATCCTCTCACATTTTTACAGCATGCCAAGTTCAGATGTCTAAGCTTACAACATCTACTTAAAACTTGACAAATACCTTTTTCAGATATGTTAAAGCAAAACCTTAAATCGAGAAGCTCCAAATTGGGGAAAACAGAAGCAAACAATATGATGCTCTTGTTGTTTATAAATGAATTGAGAGTTAAATGTAGAAATTTTAACTGAGGGTTCACATTAAAATCTTTCAAAATATCATAATTTTCTACATTGCCCCTCGCAAGATGTATTTCTTCCATTGTGATCTCACCAAGTGAATGACAGTTTTTAGTGAGTACAAACAAAGTTGATTCTGTGAGTTTGGAACAACCACTAAGGTTTGTAGATACCAAATCAGGAAGAAGCAAAGACAATTGGGAAATATGATGATTATTTAGAAACTCATCACCTTGAAGACCCAAATGTTTTATTCCGCTACATTTGGATAATAAATCATAAATTCCATGGTAACTATAGCCGGTACAATGTTCAAGAACAAAACTCTTCAAAGGAAGACCTTCTCTTGCAATAGAGTAAAGCAAATCATCGGAGATTTGTGAACTCCAAAACTTCAGAGAATTCAAACCCTTCAAACTCACGAAGGAATCAATGTAATATGAAGTAACATAATTTTTTAATGCAAACCAGTAAACAGATAAAAATTTCAATGTTGGTCTGTGACGGAGAGCCAAAGCAACGTCTGCATCAAGATCTGCATCAAGATCATAGAAGCAGTCGAACCAGAGGTCAAGGGAATTAAGGTTGGAGAATCTATGGAAGAAACGAGAGAGATGAGAAAGACGTAGCTGTTCAATTTCCAAAGAGAATATGACACGGTTGGTGATGGAGAGGAATTGCTTAGAGACGAGAGATAGGGTTTTAAAGTTGAGTTTGTTTTTGTCTTCGGTTCCGTCGAGTGGATTGATGATGAATGAGAAGACATGCTCCCAGCAGTCATCTGGTAAGTAAAAATCAGGTTCTGGAATTATAATCGAATCTTGTTGTTGTTGAAGAGATTTGACACAAATTCTCTTCTTCTTTTTCATAGTCTTTTTCCTAGCAACAAGCGGTGCCGTAAAAGTTTTCCTCTTCATCATAGTGAGGAGAAAGAGTGATTTGTGAAAACTTAGCATCTTTCTTTTCACGTTGATTTTCATATTCACCGTCTAACGTTGATGGAATATCGATTCCGTCACTATTTAAAGAGTAAAGATTAGGTTAAATGTGAAACAATTAAACTAGGTTAATGAAAAACAACTCTCCACCTTTTCAAATCCAAAAAATTAGCAAGCCACGTAATTTTAATAAAATAAAAAATAAAAGTAAATAAATCTATTGGCACAGAAAAAATAGAAAAACAAATATTTATAAAAACAATTAAATAAACTCAATACTTTCTATAAAAACAATTAACCCAAAACATAACAAGCCAAATTAACCTACTTTGCTAAAAAAATAACAAATCAAATCTTTTTAATTAATAATAATGATTAAATAAATTTCTTGTTTTCGAACAAAAATCAAACCTACACGTTTGGTTAAAAAACAACAACTTAAAAAATTTAGCCATTCAAAAATTTATAATAAATAAGTAATAGCTAAGTAAATAAAAGTAGCCAACCAAAATTATACTAATAACTAATATCAATAATTAATGAAATTTATTGCAATCTAAATAAAATAATAAATAAATAACTCTCTTTTTCCAAATAATATCTAAAAAATTACAAATTAAAAATTTGCACGTATCCAGATATCTAAAAATAGAAAAAAAAATTAATAAATAGTGTAAATAAACAAATATATTATCCAAAAATTTATAATAAGTAATAATTAATTAAATAAAATTTAAATCTCCATTTAACCCCACCTGTTAAATAAAAAGTTAACTCTTCACATTTTCAAATCGCTATAAAAAAGCATGCAACATATTTTTAATAAATAATAATAATAATA
Organism: Lathyrus tuberosus; assembly: GCA_022829125.1. Lineage (NCBI taxonomy): Eukaryota > Viridiplantae > Streptophyta > Magnoliopsida > Fabales > Fabaceae > Lathyrus > Lathyrus tuberosus. Next base: position 1,595,674 of record JALAZF010000441.1, read on the forward strand.
ATAATAATAATAATAATAATAATAATAATAATAAATTTAATGCGTTCTATAAAATAACGCGAGTGTATAAAAAATTGAAAATTAAATATTTTATTAAATAATAATAATTAAACAAATCCACTGTTAAAAAAAAGTACCTACGGCCTAAAATATAACAAGCCAAATTAACATACACGGCGTAAAAATAGCAAAATCAAATATTTTTAATAAATAATAATAATTAAATAAATATATTGCTTTCAAACAAAAACCTAATCTCCTTGTTTGCCTAAAAAATAACAAGGCTTAAAACTCTTTTTAGTTCTTACTTCTTACATATGTAATCTTCAAAATGATGCTAACTTAGATCTTCATGTGATATCATCTTTAGGTTTATAACTTAGATGATCTGACTTTTGAAACATAGATGATTCAAAAACATTCTTCATGAGAGGAAAATTATCACTGGCCGAAGTGGCTCTTTGTCTTGGAACTAATTCAATAATTAACTAATACCAGACATCCTCTTTATACAACAGTTAAGACTATAATCATACTTTATTGCTGGATATGTATGTTCATGGAGGTAGTATTATGTTGCTGATATTTAAATCCATTGCTTTTGGATCTTGCTTTATTGTTCAGTTGTATTTGCATACTGATCTAGATCTGTTTGAATGCTTTGCGTAGTCGTGATAATTTTTGATATCGTTGTAATGTTGTGTATTCCGTTTACATCTCATTTTGTATTGATCACATGTTGCTGATGCAATTACCGTTCGAAGCTTGCTTTGTGGTTGTATTGTTTGTTTCGTCGTGCCTTTTTACTTTCTATTGGATATTCCATTGTGAAGTTGTTGTTGTTTCATTGCATCTTGGTTTTGAAAATGGTGAATCTGTAAACATTTATATATCAGATGCTAATGTAAGGTTCTTTCCACCTTTTACTTGCATTTGCCTTAATTGTATTCGGTTCGTTTTCTCTTTGCGAGTGTTCTGCTGCTGTTATGGGTAAAGGCATCTATTTCTTGTTATATTCAATTTGGTTACTGATTTTGTTTTCCTTGTGCAGGGCGTTAATTTCATAGCAGTTATGATGCCATAGTTTTATATGGAGTTTGGTATGTAGCAACACATATCCAAATGAATATACTTTGCAACAACACAATTCTATAAATACAAATCATCACTTGCACATTTAAGTGTTTGATAGACCACTTCAAAGGTATTGCATCTTTTGAAGAAGAAAATATACATGCCTAGCGTTCTCGTTGTCAATAACTATTTATAGGATGTTTCATTGTTTTAGTATTTGATAGACCACCACTAGTGTGACTTTCATGGGGTTTGTGAAGTTCCACATTGAATATTCAACAATAAATGTAAGTGTTTATATAGTTTCTTCACATCACAATAATAAGACTTGATTATTGGGCTGGTATGAAGAATATGGGCTTTAGGTCCAAATATTCTATATAAGAGTTTGTGAAATTTAATTTAAATAAATTTTCTAAAAAATTTAATTAAAATTAATAAAAAATAATTCTGCCACGTAGTTCTGTGTTGCCATCTCAACGACTAAAAATGTATTAAGTCTAGCCATCCAAAACTTTATAATAAATAAGTTAAATAAAAATATACAATCTAAATTTATAATAAATAATATTAATAATTAATGAAAGTTATGGCTACCTAGAATAAAATAATAAAAGGATAAATATATGTCAATGCTTTTAATATAGAAACTTTTGATTTTGCCTCATATAAGATTTCTTTTTGTAATTTTTCGTTTGCAATATTTGAGTTCAGATTTGATTTTTTGGTAATGTGGCATTTAAGGTGGATTTTGTTAAAGTTTTTTATTTCTTATATAGAATATCCGTAGATTTTTAATTTTTTTCTAATATTTTTTTATTAATAATTTTAATTTATCTATTTTTAAAAAATTAACTTGAAAATTAATATTACAAATTTTAAAATATTATATTTGGGATTCTGTAAAAAATCCCCACTTTTTCTAATATTTCTTATATTTATTCCTAGACTTGTTTTTATTTACAATTTTATTCCTAGACTTGTAATGTTATCTTTTAGGTAATTTACACACTTTCATACATCATGCAAATGAAGTACCATGCATAACAGAGATACCAAACGAAATTGTAATAGTTTAGTGAAGGATTCAGAAATTGTTCTTAAACTTCTCAGGTTTGAAAATGTAATGTGCCTATCAGCAGCAAGCCAAAAAAAAGTGATTACACGCAACATGCTTTAATTGTTATGCCTTCTTAATTGTTCTCCTACAATTATAATAACAATTTGTTGAGAATTCAACCGAAGCATCAAAACCACTATGACCTAAAACAAATAGAAACCTAGTAGGGAAATGGTCATCATTCACTCTAAAAATATACTTGAAATTAAAAGTTGGAATGAAGATAAAGAGAGAAGTCTGAATGGTGCAGGGTTTCGGCCACCATCAAATAAAGTTGGAAACGGAATATGGATGGACCATCATTGGGAAACCAAAGCATGCAGATATTGGAGAAGTAAAGGCTTTTGTTGTTGCATCAGTTCAAATTTGTAAAGCGAAGTTCAGGATAGTTGTTACAACAGGCAGATATAAATAGTGCAACGAGCTCTCTCTTTCACTGCTGCATCAAGTTTTTGCTACCCAAGGAGCTCTCTCTTTTTCTTTTTGAAGAGATGTGTATGATGGGGTGTGGGCACCGTTGTCCAATCAATGAGTACAATGCACATATGGCAAGAAAAAGGTGGTGAAAGCAACTTACTATGTTTTTACTATATAGCTCTAGTTGTAAGTTCAAGAACAATATCTATTGCAAGAAGATGAACAGAAGATGAGATATTTTTACGGCCATGTTATCAAAGTATTCCAGCCTGATGAATGTAAGTACGTAGAAGCCTATGTGAGCCACAAAGAGTTCCTAATGGGTAAGTCTCACATTGGTTGATTTATAAATTATATAAGGGTTTATAAACTTGGGTTAAATATGTTAGTGGTCCTACTAAATATCTCAAATTTCGATTTTAGTCCCTCCAAATATTTCCTTCAAAGAATGGTCTTCCTAGAAATTTTTATCCACGATTTTGGTCCCTAATACTAAAATTGTCGCTAAAACTGTCGCTAATTCAATCGCTAAGTAATAAACGGTCGTTAAAACCGTCACTAATTCAGTCGCTAAGTTATGAAATTCGTCGCTAAGTTGCAGGAGGGACCAAAAGTGTGGATGAAAAATTTTAGGAGGACCATTCTTTGAAGGAAATATTTTGAGGGACTAAAAACGAAATTTTAGATATTTAGGAGGATCACAAACATATTTAACCCTATAAACTTTAAGCATGCGTAAGTATTTGATTAAGAGTGTTGGGTTGACAATGGGTCTGTGTGTATTTGAAATGGGATTAACTATAATAATTAAAAAAAAATTATAAAAGTAAAAAAAAATCCACTGCCAAGTCATCAATAAAATGGAATCTGAGCTGAAAATGTGTCCTATAGTCTTTATTGGGTAAAATCAAAACCATCAAACTATCCCTTTTAAAATAGCTTACAAATAGCAAGCCAAATATTTTTACCTTTACAAATAGTCAAAAAAATAATAAGTCAAATATTTGTTATTCGACGGTGAATGAGACATATGCGGTCCTTGTTGCTGCTGAGGTCGAGATAGGTGAGACCCTTATTGCTATTGAGACCAAAATAAATACGGTCTCTATTGCTGCTGAGGTTGGGACAACTGGTGAGGCTGAGACGGGTGAATTTGAGGCTACTGCTACTAGTGATACAAAGGTTACGACTTCTGCTTTGACGGAGCCATCTGTGTTCACTTACAGAGAATTCCCTGGAGAGCCCAGTGACTGATCAATGCTTACCGATTATGTTGACCATGTGACATACCGATTATGGCAGGGAGAGGTATATATATTTTGTTTAACTTTAATTTATTTATTATTGATATTATGCGTTGAAACTAACACGGGACCTATTTAGATATTTGATTTTACAATTGTATTATTTGTAAATTTTGTGACTCATACTATTTACCACCGTACTTTGTAGGTTTAATACATGTGTAATACCCCGTAAGTTATTTTGCTCTGGTTAATATTAGTATGATCAACTGGGTTCTGGTGTACTCTGAGAAATTATTGGTTAAGATAATTAGAGTAAACTGATGAGCTCATAGCAGATCAAATTAATATTATCTGACTCTGAGGTGTTAGCTTTTGGTGCTATAGAGGTGTTTTGGACTTTTAGTAGTGTTACTAATTAATTGGAATTCTCTATATCATTTCATTTTCCACACTTGTACAAAATAGAAACAAAATTGGAAAAGATAGAAAGGGTTAGAAATAAGGAAGAGAAAGGAAAGAAAGAGAAGAAACTTGGAAGAGAAAAACAAGAGCTTGGATCATCATCTCTTCTTCATCAAATCATCTCAACATCTTCTTCATCTTGTTGTTGGTGAGTTCTAGTTAGAACCCTAAGTATAGAAACTTAGGTTAAAACTTGAAAATAAATGGTGAAAATGGATTGATCATGCTAAATGATGTTTGCTATGGTTAATATTTGAAATAGAACACATAATATGTGTGGGTTGTATGAAATATGGATGTTTGATGCTTACTATGATGTTCCCAAAAATTTTGATGGGTTCCATTGGGCTTTGATGCTGAAAATAACAGGTTTTTAGGTCTCAGACTCAGTGGTAACCGGTTACTCTATATGAGGTAACCGATTACGTGCAAAAAAAAATGGTTGTTTTACGTAAAATGAACTGAGTAACCGGTTACTCTATATGAGGTAACCGATTACCCAATTGTGCCTCTAAACGTGAATTCAGTTCTGTTTTGGAAATTTGGCTTGAGTAACCGGTTACTCTATATGAGGTAACCGGTTACCCTATTAAGATTTTGGTTCTGGTTTGAGAAATGAACTTGAGTAACCAGTTACTCTATATGAGGTAACTGTTTACCACTGTTGTGTTTTGAAAAATATTTTTAGAAAATTTATATATTTTGAACCGTGCTTCCGATTGAGGTGTTCGTGGTACCGATGGAAAGATATGGAAATGTACTACATGATAAAGGTGAAAAATATTGTTTTCGGTGCCCGATTAAATAAATCAGAGGGAACCTAAGGGTTATGTAACTTATGATTGAATTATTATATGTAATTCTAAAATGCAATTGTAGTATGCTTTGCCTAAAATTGATGTTAAACATGATTGAGAGTAAATGCATGTTAAAATATGGAATAGGTAGAGTGAGGAAACCTTACTATGAAATTATATTGGAACCTAGTAATGAGCTAGGAATTTGATGAATAACTAAATGACCACGCTCGTGCAGAAGAGGCCGAGGTCTGCGTTCAGTACCAAATGGTAATAGAAAGGATAAGACACTAGTATGGAACACATGTAATTATTATGTTTATTGAGAAAAGCAAAAGAGGCCTAAAGGCTATTGTGGCCTAGAATTATTGTATACAATTATGGTTGTATGTGAAATCACGAAATCGCAACCATTCCCCATTATGTGTCGTTTCATGAGTAACGAGCTCCTCTGGAATGAATGCATAATTACTTGGTAGGTTTGATTCCCAATGATATAGTACGAATGGAACCTATATGGTAAAGAGACTTGTAACGGTGTACGGGCCGTGTGAAGTGATGAATTAAGGTGATAACATGTCCCTTAGTTCCGAATCCATCTCGTATGCCAACTAATCTACGAGGATCCATGACTCGTTCCGACTTCTAGACGTAGAAGAGGACGGGAACATGGGATGCCTTGATAGAGTTGACGATAGTGATAACTTTTGAGTTAACGGACTCAATAATGTGTTTCCATATAGTGTGAGAGTGAGTACTCAAGTTCACTTCCCATCCCTTTTGACTTGGGTTAGGATGATAGAACCTTGTAAAGCCAAGAGAATCTATAAGATATGGAACTCACTGAGATTTAATATCTCACCCCATGTTGTTGATTATATTACAGGTACTTCAGGTTCCGCGAAGGGTAAGAATAAGGTCGTTTGATTATCCTTACTTATCTTGGCTTTTGGGATGGCAAGACTTCCGTTGTGGGGATTATTTTGAGATCATTATTTTGATCTAGTTCTTAGTGTCTTGGAACATCTTGTATACATTATGCCATAGATTTTTTTTGTGTATTGTATTTTGGGCATGTGGGTGTTACAGTTGGTATCAGAGTTGGTTGTATCCTCGACCTAGCCATGAAATAGTATAAGTATTTCTTTCCGTTTCATATGCGTTGTGTCGCCATTGGTCTTAAGTGTTATATTTATGGTATTGAGCCTGATCAACTTAATCTTATCTATATGACATTTAGGAACATGGATGAAGGACGTAGAAGCAATCGTGGTAGACCCAGAACTACTCCTATTGGGACGAATCCGCCGGGTGGCGAGGAGTATGTCCCATGGCCTCATTTTTTGCAACAGATGCAACAGCAGCAGAACCAGTTCATGCAACAGATGGTACAACAAATGAATGGGGGTCTTCATCCTCCTTGGTTGTTCCAGATGCTGTAGGTGGGAGTTTTTGGGATTTCATCCGCATGAATCCTCCATAATTTCATGGCAGATTAGATCCTTTGAAAGCTCATGAATGGATAGCTAGCATGGAGAGAATTTTCTTGATAGTCCATTGTAGTGAGGAGAACAAGGTGGTATTCGTTTCTCATTCGTTTAAGGGTCATGCCATGAGGTAGTGGGAGAGTGCCTCAGCCCTAATGACTATCCAAGAGGTACCTAAGGTCTGGGAGCAATTTAAGATTAATTTCATGGAGAATTATTTCCCTAGTTCCTTGAGGACCCAGAAGGAATTTGATTTTCAATAGTTGAGACAGGGTACTTTGACTGTGGCTGCTTATGCTCAGAGGTTTGAGGTTATGGCTGCTTATTCTAGGTAGGCCATGTATGCTCTGGATGAGAGGTGGAAATTTGACCAGTGTCTGTTTGGTTTGAAGGCCGAAATTTCTCATAGTGTGTCTCAGAGAGAGTTCACTAGTTATGCTAAATTGCTAAGGCAATGTTATGTGGCAGAGAACAGTTTGAGGAAAGTTCAGGCAGAAGGAGATTCGCGTAGGTCGATTCAGAATGATCGAGGGAGATCGAACCAACAGTTTAGGCCTAGGCAGCAAGCCTTCAAGGGAAAACAAGTTCAGGATTCTAGATCAAGTGCGCCTTCTGTATGTCGTACTTGTGGTAAGATGCATTTTGGTAGATGTCGCTTCAAAGGAGTGGAGTGTCATCGGTGTCACAAAGTGGGTCATATGGCAAAAGATTATCCTCAGAATAGGAATCAAACGCAAGAAAGGAGTACCGACCGTGTTTATACTTTGGATGCGAAGAAAGCAAAGGGCGATAACTCTTTGATTGCTGGTACGTGGTTCGTTAATGGAAATCCTTGTTTTGTATTATTTGATTATGGAGCAACACACTCTTTTGTATCGATGCAATGTGTGAAGCGACTTGGGTTGCAAGTTATTCCGTTGTCTCCACCCATTGTGGTTACTACTGCCATGGATGACATAATTGAGACACCTTTAATGTGTGAAAATTGTGTTTTATTTGTGGATGAGAGAGATTTTCAGATTGATCTTATTTGTTTGCCGCTTAAGAAAGTGGATGTTGTTTTGGGAATGGATTGGCTTTCTGCTAATTCGGTATTTATTGGTTGTGAGGAAAAGTTAATCATCATTCCGTCTGTTGAGGCTACTCTGAAGGATGTGTTGACTACTATTTTGGAAGGTACGGTTGGAATGATAAATTTCTTATTTGAGAAGGAAAAATATGTTATTTTGGTTCTCACTAAGGAAGAGAGTAGCAACCTTTAAGTTCTGAGTATTCCTGTAGTCAGTGAGTTTTCCGAAGTTTTCCCCGAGAACATCACTTCTCTTGCTCCGGAAAGGGAAGTGGAATTCTCTATTGACCTGATACCGGGAACGACTACTATATCCGTTTCTCCGTATCGGATGACACCACTTGAGTTAAGGGAATTGAAGGATCAATTGGAAGAGTTAATGTCTCAGCATTTTGTCCGACCTAGTGTTTCGCCCTGGGGAGCTCCAGTGTTATTGGTAAAGAAAAAGGATGGTGGAATGCGGCTATGTATTGATTACCGGTAGTTGAATAAAGTCACCATCAAGAACAAATACCTATTACCTAGGATTGACGACATGTTAGATCAATTGAAAGGAGCCAGTGTGTTCTCGAAGATTGATTTACGGTCGGGTTATCACCAGATCCGTGTGAAGAGTTCAGATGTATCTAAGACCGCATTTAGAACCCGTTATGGTCATTATGAATTCTTAGTAATGCCTTTCGGTGTGACGAATGCTCAGGAAGTTTTTATGGATTATATGAATCGGATATTTCAAGCTTATTTGGACCAATTTGTAGTGATCTTCATTGATGACATTCTTATTTATTCTCGTACTTCTCAAGAGCACGAAGAGCATTTAAGAATCATTTTATCGATCCTACAAGAGAGGAAACTTTTGGCTAAGCTAAGCAAGTGTGAGTTTTGGATGTCGGAGGTTAGTTTTCTTGGTCATGTCATATCTTGGGGAGGTGTGGCGGTAGATCCATCAAAAGTTGAAGCGGTGATTAATTGGGAGAGACCAAATAATGTTTCAGAAGTTAGAAGTTTCTTGGGGCTGACAGGTTATTATAGGAGGTTTATCAAGGGCTTTTCACAATTGGCCTTACCAATGACTAAACTTACTCGAAAAGATTGTCCTTATGAGTGGGATTCAGATTTTGAACGAACTTTTATGAGTTTGAGAGAAAGATTGATGACTGCTCCTGTTTTGATTATTCCTGATCCTAGCAAGTCGTATGAGGTATTTAGTGATGTGTCAAAGATGGGATTAGGAGGTGTTTTAATGCAAGATAGTCATGTGATGGCTTATGCCTCTCGACAGTTAAAAGTTTATGAAGAGAATTATCCAACACATGATTTGGAATTGGCGGCAGTTGTGTTTACGCTGAAAGTGTGGCGTCATTATTTGTATGGGGTACATTTTGAGATGTTCAGCGACCACAAGAGTTTAAAGTATCTATTTGACTAGAAAGAGTTGAACATGTGTCAAAGAAGATGGATGGAGTATTTGAAGGATTATGATTTGGAACTAAAGTACCATCCGGGTAAAGCGAATATAGTAGCGGATGCATTAAGCCGAAAAGTGTTGCATAATGCCGAGTTGATGATATTAGAGTATTCCTTATTAGAAAAGTTTCGAGATCTTAATTTCCAATTTGTTTGGACTCCTAGTGGTGTGATTATGGGAAATTTGAATGTTAATTCTACTCTTAGGGAGGAAATTCAACAAGGACAAGTGTAAGATGAGAAGTTACAAGGATTGTTAGTTCAACTGGGTTTTGTACGGGCTAACTATGGAATCATTTTATTTAACCAAAGGATTTGTGTTCCGGATGATGCGATGTTAAAAAGAAGAATTTTGGAGGAAGCGCATAAGGGTGCTTTTACTATACATCCTGGTTCTTCGAAAATGTATCAAGACTTAAAGAGGGACTATGGGTGGTCCGATATGAAAAGAGATATTGTGGTGTATGTATCGGAGTGTGCGGTATGCCAACAAGTAAAGATTGAACACCAAAGACCGGGTGGCTTATTACAACCGTTAGAAATTCCGGTATGGAAGTGGGTTAGTATTTCTATGGATTTTGCAGTTGGATTACCCCGTGCAAAAGGTGGTTATGATTCTATTTGGGTAATTGTGGATCGGTTGACGAAATCTGCGCATTTCTTAGCCGTGAAGAATACTTACAAGGAAAGTCATCTTGCAAGGTTGTTTATTTCAGAAATTGTGAGGTTGCATGGTATTCCCCCTAGTATTGTTTCCGACAGAGACCCAAAGTTTACTTTAAGGCTTTGGAAAGCTTTGCAACAAGCTGTGGGAACAAAGTTGTGTTTATGTACGTCGAATCATCCGCAAATGGATGGTCAGACAAAACGGACAATACAAACGATGGAAGATATTTTAAGGGCTTGTGTGCTTGGAAGTGGAGGAAATCGGATAGAACTTTTACCGTTGATTGAGTTTTCGTACAATAATAGTTATCATGCGAGTATTGGTATGGCTCCTTACTAGGCATTATATGGAAGGAAATGTAGGACGCCTTTGTGTTGGGCGGAAGTTAGCGAAGATAGAATTTTGGGACCCGAGATTATTCAAGAGACTACGGAAAAGATTAGAATGATCCGTGATAAAGTTAAACAAGCACAAGATCGTTAGAAGAGTTATGCGGATAACCGTAGGAGACCTTTAGAGTTTGATGAAGGTGATCACGCATTTTTAAAAGTTACTCCGAGATTGAGGTTGAAAGGACCGTTTAAGTCGCGGAAGTTAAGTCCGACATACGTGGGACCATATCAAATTTTAGAAAGGATTGGTGAAGTAGCTTACAGATTAGCCTTACCGCCTTCTCTGTCAGAAATGCATGATGTCTTTCATGTGTCTCAACTCAGGAAGTTTATTCCAGATCCTCTTCAGCCAATTCTACCAGATACGATTGAGAAAGAAATAGATTTAACGTTTGAACCTCAACCATGTCGTATCACAGGAAGAGAAACTAAGGTGCTAAGGAATAAAGAGATTCCTCTAGTGAAGGTTCAGTGGGATTCGACGCATCCAGATGATGCAACTTGGGAACTAGAATCATAGATGCGAGATGCTTACCCTCATCTTTTCAGGTAATCTTTAAATTTGTGGGCGAATTTCTATTTAAGGGGGGGAGGATGTAATACCCCGTAAGTTATTTTGCTCTGGATAATATTAGTATGATCAACTGGGTTCTGGTGTACTCTGAGAAATTATCGGTAAAGATAATTAGAGTAAACTGATAAGCTCAGAGCAGATCAAATTAATATTATCTAACTCTGAGGTGTTAGCTTTAGGTGCTATAGAGGTGTTTTGGACTTTTAGTAGTGTTACTAATTAATTGGAATTCTCTATATCATTTCATTTTCCACACTTGAACAAAATAGAAACAAAATTGGAAAAAATAGAAAGGGTTAGAAAGAAGGAAGAGAAAGGAAAGAAAGAGGAGAAACTTGGAAGAGAAGAACAAGAGCTTGGATCATCATCTCTTCTTCATCAAATCATCTCAACATCTTCTTCATCTTCTCCATCTTGTTGTTGGTGAGTTCTAGTTAGAACCCTAAGTATAGAAACTTAGGTTAAAACTTGAAAATATATGGTGAAAATAGATTGATCATGCTAAATGATGTTTGCTATGGTTAATATTTGAAATAGAACACATAATATGTGTGGGTTGTATGAAATATGGATGTTTGATGCTTACTATGATGTTCCCGTGAATTTTGATGGGTTCCATTGGGCTTTGATGCTGAAAATAACAGGTTTTTAGGTCTCAGACTCAGTGGTAACCGGTTACTCTATATGAGGTAACCGGTTACTTGCAGGAAAAATGGTTGTTTTACATAAAAATGAACTGAATAACCGGTTACTCTATATGAGGTAACCGATTACCCAATTGTGCCTCTAAACGTGAATTCAGTTCTGTTTTGGAAATTTGGCTTGAGTAACCGGTTACTCTATATGAGGTAACCGGTTACCCTATTGAGATTTTGGTTCTGGTTTGAGAAATGAACTTGAGTAACCGGTTACTCTATATGAGGTAACCAGTTACCATTGTTGTGTTTTGAAAAATATTTTTAGAAAATTTATATCTTTTGAACCGTGCTTCCGATCGAGGTGTTCTTGGTACCGATGGAAAGCTATGGATATTTACTACGTGATAAATGTGAAAAATATTGTTTTCGGTGCCCGATTAAATAAATCGGAGGGAACCTAAGGGTTATGTAACTTATAATTGAATTATTATATGTAATTCTAAAATGCAATTGTAATATGCTTTGCCTAAAATTGATGTTAAACATGATTGAGAGTAAATGCATGTTAAAATATGGAATAGGTAGAGTGAGGAAACCTTACTATGAAATTATATTGGAACCTAGTAATGAGCTAGGAATTTGATGAATAACTTAATGACGACACTCGTGCAAAAGAGGCTGAGGCGTGCGTTCAGTACCAAATGGTAATAGAAAGGATAAGACACTAGCATGGAACACGTGTAATTATTATGTTTATTGAGAAAGGCAAAAGAGACCTAAAGGCTATTGTGGCCTAGAATTTTTGCATACAATTATGGTTGTATGTAAAATCACGAAATCGCAACCATTCCCCATTATGTGTCGTTTCATGAGTAACTAGCTCCTCTGGAATGAATGCACGATTACTTGGTATGTTTGATTCCCAATGTTAAAGTACGAATGTAACCTATATGGTAAAGAGACTTATGACGGTGTACGGGCCGTGTGAAGTGACAAATTAAGGTGATAACATGTCCCTTAGTTCCGAATCCATCTCGTATGCCAACTAATCTACGAGGATCCATGACTCGTTCCGACTTCTAGACGTAGAAGAGGACGGGAACAGGGGATGCCTTGATAGGGTTGACGATAGTGATAACTTTTGAGTTAACGAACTCAATAACGTGTTTCCATATAGTGTGAGAGTGAGTACTCAAGGTCACTTCCCTTCCCTTTTGACTTGGGTTAGGATGATAGAACCTTGTAAAGTCGAGAGAATCTATAAGATAGGGAACTCACTGAGATTTAATATCTCACCCCATGTTGTTGATTCTATTACAGGTGCTTCAGGTTCCGCGAAGGGTAAGGATAAGGCCGTTTAATTATCCTTACTTATCTTGGCTTTTGGGATGGCAAGACTTCTGTTGTGGAGATTATTTTGAGATTATTGTTTTGATATAGTTCTTAGTGTCTTGGAACATCTTGTATACATTATGCCATAGAGTTTTTTTGTGTATTGTATTTTGGACATGTATATGTATATAATGTGTTAACTAGGAACTGTTGGGTATTTCAGTACCAAACACTTGGATTCATGTATAGTATTTGTGCTTTGATGTATGATATTATATGTGGGTGTTATAGTTGGTATCAGAGTTGGTCGTATCCTCGACCTAGCCATGAAATAGTATAAGTATTTCTTTCAGTTTCATATGCGTTGTGTCGCCATTGGTCTTAAGTGTTATATTTATGGCATTGAGCCTGATCAACTTAATCCTATCTGTATGACATTTAGGAACATGGCTGACGGACGCAGAAGTAATCATGGTAGACCCATAACTACTCCTGTTGGGATGAATCCGTCGGGCGGCGAGGAGTATGTCCCATGGACTCGGTTTTTGCAACAGATGCAGCAGCACCAGAACCAGTTCATGCAATAGATGGTACAACAAATGAATGGGGGTCTTCATCCTCCAGTGGTTGTTCCAGATGTTGTATGTGGGAGTTTTCAGGATATCATCCGCATGAATCCTCCAGAATTTCATGGCGGATTAGATCCTGTGAAAGCTCATGAATGGATAGCTGGCATTGAGAGAATTTTTTTGATAGTCCATTGAAGTGAGGAGAACAAGGTGGTATTCGCTTCTCATTCGTTGAAGGGTCCTACCATGAGGTGGTGGGAGAGTGCCTCAGCCCTAATGACTATCCAAGAGGTACCTAAGGTCTGGGAGCAATTTAAGATTAATTTCATGGAGAATTATTTCCCTAGTTCCTTGAGGACCCAGAAGGAATTTGATTTTCAATAGTTGAGACAGGGTACTTTGACTATGGCTGCTTATGCTGAGCGGTTTGAGGTTATGGCTGCTTATTCTAGGCAGGCCATGTATGCTCCGGATGAGAGGTGGAAAATTGACCAGTTTCTTTTTGGTTTGAAGGCTGAAATTTCTCATAGTGTGTCTCAGAGAGAGTTCACTGGTTATGCTGAATTGCTAAGGCAATGTTATGTGGCAGAGAACAGTTTGAGGAAAGTTCAGGCAGAAGGAGATTCGCGTAGGTCGAGTCAGAATGATTGAGGGAGATCGAACCAACAGTTTAGGCCTAGGCAGCAAGCCTTTAAGGGAAAACAAGTTCAGGAGTCTAGATCAAGTGCGCCTTCTGTATGTCGTACTTGTGGTAAGATTCATTTTGGTAGATGTCGCTTCGAAGGAGTGGAGTGTCATCGGTGTCACAAAGTGGGTCATATGGCAAAATATTATCCTCATAATAGGAATCAAACGCAAGAAAGGAGTACCGGCCAAGTTTATACTTTGGATGCGAAGAAAGCAAAGGGCGATAACTCTTTGATTGCTGGTACGTGTTTCGTTAATGGGAATCCTTGTTTTGTATTATTTGATTATGGAGCAACACACTCTTTTGTGTCCATGCAATGTGTGAAGCGACTTGGGTTGCAAGTTATTCCCTTGTCTCCACCCATGGTGGTTACTACTGCCATGGATGACATAGTTGAAACACCTTTAATGTGTGAAAATTGCGTTTTATTTGTGGATGAGAGAGTTTTTCAGATTGATCTTATTCGTTTGCTGCTTAAGAAAGTGGATGTTGCTTTGGGAATGGATTGGCTTTCTGCTAATTCGGTATTTATTGGTTGTGAGGAAAATCTAATCATCATTCCGTCTGTTGAGGCTACTCCGAAGGATGTGTTGACTACTATTTTGGAAGGTACGGTTGGAATGATAAATTTTTTTGTTTGAGAAGGAAAAATCTGTTCTTTTGGTTCTCACTAAGGAAGAGAGTAGCAACCTTCAAGTTCTGAGTATTCCTGTAGTCAGTGAGTTTTCCGAAGTTTTCCCCGAGAACATCACTTCTCTTCCTCCGGAAAGTGAAGTGGAATTCTCTATTGACCTGATACCGGGAATGGCTACTATATCCGTTTCTCCGTATCAGATGACACCACTTGAGTTAAGGGAATTGAAGGATCAATTGGAAGAGTTAATGGCTAAGCATTTTGTCCGACCTAGTGTTTCGCCTTGGGGAGCTCCAGTGTTATTGGTAAAGAAGAAGGATGGTGGAATGCGGCTATGTATTGATTACCGGCAGTTGAATAAAGTCACCATCAAGAACAAATACCCATTACCCAGGATTGATGACCTGTTAGATCAATTAAAAGGAGCCAGTGTGTTCTCGAAGATTAATTTACGGTCGGGTTATCACCAGATCCATGTGAAGAGTTCGGATGTATCTAAGACCGCGTTTAGAACCCGTTATGGTCATTATGAATTCTTGGTAATGCCTTTCTGTGTGAAGAATGCTCCGGCAGTTTTTATGGATTATATGAATCGGATATTTCAAGCTTATTTGGACCAATTTGTAGTGATATTCATTGATGACATTCTTATTTATTCTCGTACTTCTCAAGAGCACGAAGAGCATTTAAGAATCGTTGTATCGATCCTACAAGAGAGGAAACTTTTTTCTAAGCTAAGCAAGTGTGAGTTTTGGATGTCGGAGGTTAGTTTTCTTGGTCATGTCATATCTCGGGGAGGTGTGGTGGTAGATCCATAAAAAGTTGAAGCGATGATTAATTGGGAGAGACCAAAGAATGTTTCAGAAGTTAGAAGTTTCTTGTGACTGACAGGTTATTATAGGAGGTTTATCAAGGGCTTTTCTCAATTGGCCTTACCAATGACTAAACTTACTCAAAAGGATTGTCCTTATGAGTGGGATTCGGCTTGTGAACGAAGTTTTATGAGTTTGAAGGAAAGATTGACGACTTCTCCTATTATGATTATTCCTGATCCTAGTAAGTCGTATGAGGTATTTAGTGATGCGTCAAAGATGGTATTAGTAGGTGTTTTAATACAAGATAGTCATGTGGTGGCTTATGCCTCTCGACAATTAAAAGTTCATGAAGAGAATTATCCAACACATGATTTGGAATTGGCGGCAGTTGTGTTTACACTGAAAGCGTGGCGTCATTATTTGTATGGGGTATATTTTGAGATGTTCAGCGACCACAAGAGTTTAAAGTATCTATTTGACCAGAAAGAGTTGAACATGTGTCAAAGGAGATGGATGGAGTATTTGAAGGATTATGATTTGCAACTAAAGTACCATCCGGGTAAAGCGAATAAAGTAGCAGATGCATTAAGCCGAAAAGTGTTGCATAATGCCGAGTTGATGATATTAGAGTATACCTTGTTGGAAAAGTTTCGAGATCTTAATCTCCAATTTGTTTGGACTCCTAGTGGTGTGATTATGGGAAATTTGAATGTCAATTCTACTCTTAGGGAGGAAATTCAACAAGGACAAGTGTGGGATGAGAAGTTACAAGGATTGTTAGTTCAACCGGGTTTTGTACGGGCTAACGATGAAATCATTTTATTTAACCAAAGGATTTGTGTTCCGGATGATGCGATGTTAAAAAGAAGAATTTTGGAGGAAGCGCATAAGGGTGATTTTACTATACATCCTGGTTCTTCGAAAATGTATCAAGACTTAAAGAGGGACTATTGGTGGTCCGGTATGAAAAGGGATATTGCGGTGTATGTATCGGAGTGTACGGTATGCCAACAAGTAAAGATTGAACACCAAAGATCGGGTGGCTTATTACAACCGTTAAAAATTCCGGTATGGAAGTGGGATAGTATTTCTATGGATTTTGCAGTTAGATTACCCCATGCACAAGGTGGTTATGATTCTATTAGGGTAATTTTGGATCGGTTGACGAAATCTACGCATTTCTTAACCGTGTAGACTACTTACAAGGCAAGTCATCTTGCAAGGTTGGTTGCATGGTATTCCCTCTAGTATTGTGTCCGATAGAGACCTAAAGTTTACTTCAAGGTTTTGGAGAGCTTTTCAACAAGCTGTGGGAATAAAGTTGTGTTTGAGTACGTCGAATCATCCGCAAACGGATGGTCAGACGGAACAGACAATACAAATGATGGAAGATATGTTAAGGGCTTGTGTGCTTGGAAGTGGAGGAAATTAGATAGAACTTTTACCATTGATTGAGTTTTCGTACAATAATAGTTATCATGCGAGTATTGGTATGGCTCCTTACTAGGCATTATATGGAAAGAAATGTAGGAAGCCTTTGTGTTGGGCGGAAGTTGGCGAAGATAGAATTTTGGGACCCAAGATTATTCAAGAGACTACGGAAAAGATTAGAATAATCTGTGATAAAGTTAAACAAGCACAAGATCGTCAGAAGAGTTATGCGGATAACCGTATGAGACCTTTAGAGTTTGATGAAGGTGATCACGTGTTTTTGAAAGTTACTCCGAGATTGAGGTTGAAAGGACCATTTAAATCGCGGAAGTTAAGTTCGAAATACGTGGGACCATATCAAAATTTAGAAAGGATTGGTGAAGTAGCTTACAGATTATCCTTACCGCCTTCTCTGTCAGAAATGCATGATGTCTTTCATGTGTCTCAACTCAGGAAATTTATTCCAGATCCTCTTCAGCCAATTATACCAGATACGATTGAGATAGAAATAGATTTAACGTTTGAACCTCAACCAAGTCGTATCACAGGAAGAGAAACTAAGGTGCTAAGGAATAAAGAGATTCCTCTAGCGAAGGTTCAGTGGGATGCGACACATCCGGGTGATGCAACTTGGGAACTAGAATCAGAGATACGAGATGCTTACCCTCATCTTTTCAGGTAATCTTTAAATTCGTGGGCGAATTTCTATTTAAGGGGGGAGGATGTAATACCCCGTAAGTTATTTTGCTCTGGATAATATTAGTATTATCAACTGGGTTCCGGTGTACTCTGAGAAATTATCGGTTAAGATAATTAGAGTAAATTGATGAGCTCAGAGCAGATCAAATTAATATTATCTGACTCTGAGGTGTTAGCTTTTGGTGCTATAGAGGTGTTTTGGACTTTTGGTAGTGTTACTAATTAATTGGAATTCTCTAGATCATTTCATTTTCCACACTTGTACAAAATAGAAACAAAATTGGAAAAGATAGAAAGGGTTAGAAAGAAGGAAGAGAAAGGAAAGAAAGAGGAGAAACTTGGAAGAGAAGAACAATAGCTTGGATCATCATCTCTTCTTCATCAAATCATCTCAACATCTTCTTCATCTTGTTGTTGGTGAGTTCTAGTTAGAACCCTAAGTATAGAAACTTAGGTTAGAACTTGAAAATAAATGGTGAAAATGGATTGATCATGTTAAATGATGTTTGCTATGGTTAATATTTGAAATATAACACATAATATGTGTGGGTTGTATGAAATATGGATGTTTGATGCTTACTATGATGGTCCCATGAATTTTGATGGGTTCCATTGGGTTTTGATGCTGAAAATAACAGGTTTTTAGGTCTCAGACTCAGTGGTAACCGGTTACTCTATATGAGGTAACCGATTACTTGCAGGAAAAATGGTTGTTTTACGTAAAAATGAACTGAGTAATCGGTTACTCTATATGCGGTAACCGGCTACCCAATTGTTCCTCTAAACATGAATTCAGTTCTGTTTTGGAAATTTGGCTTGAGTAACCGGTTACTCTATATGAGGTAACCGATTGCCCTATTGAGATTTTGGTTCTGGTTTGAGAAATGAACTTGAGTAACCGGTTACTCTATATGAGGTAACCAGTTTCCACTGTTGTGTTTTGAAAAAATATTTTTAGAAAATTTATATCTTTTGAACCGTGCTTCCGATCGAGGTATTCTTGGTACCGATGGAAAGCTATGGAAATGTACTACATGATAAAGGTGAAAAATATTGTTTTTGGTGTTCGATTAAATAAATCGGAGGGAACCTAAGGGTTATGTAACTTATGATTGAATTATTATATGTAATTATAAAATGCAATTGTAATATGCTTTGCCTAAAATTGATGTTAAACATGATTAAGAGTAAATGCATGTTAAAATATGGAATAGGTAGAGTGAGGAAATCTTACTGTAGCGAGCGATTTTGGACGCGGTTCTTAAGCGCGGTCGCTCTCTGCGGTTGAGCTTACTACAGGTCGATTCATTTTTTATCCTATTAAAGCTAATGAAGGAAGGGAAATAGATGTCTCCAATTAACCCTGCTTTGCATACTGAGTTTAAACAGCGGTCTGTTAGGTTACGAATGCGATCAATGTGGGGGGCCTTTGTACTGGTTATTTGTATTTTCGCTAATACTGATTTCTCTCTTTTTATTTTGACAGAATGTTTCTGGCGGGGAACAAGGATTAGGATGTTAGGACTGATGTTTTTTGATATATATGTGAGAGTGTGGGATTTAGGTTTTTTGTTGATTGTGCTCGCTAAGATCTTTTCTTTCGATCTTATGCCTACGTATTCCCTTTTACCGAAACAGGGAAATCAGAGCGTTCGTAGTTCCTCCTATTCTATGGGAGGAAATGGTGTTTTTGGTGTCTTGTTCAAAGCCCAAGACGTGAAGCGAAAGGTGGTTTGTATCTTGTTCAAAGCCCAAGATGTGAAGCTGAAAAGTCTATTTGTATCTTGTTCAAAGCCCAAGATGTGAAGCTAAAAGGGTGTTGACCTTAGAGAGAATTTGTCATCTCTAAAGAGAGGGTTGTATATCAACTCTGTTTATGAAGGAGAATTACTTTAACCGAGATGTGTGAATCCGACAATGCCATAATTTCCTTAAAAGGGGATTTCCAACCTGAAGGAGAAGACTTTAACTCAGTGTAGAGCAATGTTATCTTTCCTTAGGAATTTCTCATGCTAAAAGAGGGACAGTGGCATGGATGTAGATGATCCAGAGGCCTGCCGCTTATAGCGATTAGATGAAGGGGAAGAAGTTGTTGATGTTTGTGTACTGTGAACGAGGCACAGCTTTAATGCTAAAAGGTTAATTGAATCAACCATTGGTTTTCTTATACGAAGCCTAAGAGGAGGCTGTTGGCCCAACAATAGGGTATTTTTGTGTGTCTCGTACGAAGCCCGAGAGAGAGGCTAAAAGGTTTTGACTCGACGATGGAATCTTTTGGTATCTCGTATAAAGCCTGAGATGGAGACTATTTGACTCAACAAGAGAGTTTTTTGTATCTCGTACAAAGCCCGAGATGGAGGTTGTTGTTTGTTTGGCTCAATAAGAACCTTTTTGTATCTCGTACAAAGCCCGAGATAGAGGCGAAAGGGGGATTGACTCAACGAGGGAGTCTCTTATGTGTCTCGTACAAAGCCCGAGAGAGAGGCTAAACGTTGTTTCAGTTAAGTGACAGGTCCAGTATACTGATTTTGAAAGAGAAAATTAGTTCTTATATGAGCAACACTGTACTCAAGGATTTGATTCAAGGATCCGGGTTATGCCTGTTCTTTAAGGAAGCGGGAAATCCGAAGGGTATTGAGACTGTCCAAGTCTACGGGTTTTCTTCCTTTTTTTTAAGGGTGCTTGAGAATGTCTTTGAGACTCAAGGAGATTAGACTGTCCAAGTCCGGAGTTTCATCTTTTGTACCATGCTTTAAGAAACAGTAGTAGACTCTTTGAAAGGACTGTTCTATGAAGATCACTAAGTTCTGTTCCTATACCTCTAGGAGGTCGTCGGGACAATTTGTACGAAGCCTAAGAGGAGGCGGGAAACTTTTAAGAAGTCGATCGGTCCTTGTACGAAGCCCAAGAGGAGGCTATCATTCCCGGAGGAAGAGCTCATTATAAGAAGCCTAAGAGGAGTCTGTGAATACTTCTAAGAAGCCGGCGGGTCCTTGTACTAAGCCCAAGAGGAGGCGGGGTTGCTTTTAGGAAGCCTGTGGGTCCTTGTACGATGCCCAAGAGGAGGTCGATGCTTTTAAGAAGCCCGTGGGTCCCCAAACCCCAAGAAATTCAAGGCAAGCTATTCACAAGGAATAGATCAAGTCAGGAAAGTTCGAGAATTTGGAAGAAACTCAAAGATGCCATTCACGGAGAATACATTCATCTCTGGGAGTAGGGTTTCTTGACAATTCCTAATGAGGACAGCCGAAGAGAAGACTGTATCTGGTGATCCTATTGGGGATCTGGTTGTCTATTTCTACGAGTAAACGAAACGGCGTCACCTAGTTCTAGACGTAGTTGCCGGGGAAACTTGAAATATCTATACTATTATTACACAGTTGATATGAGTTTATGAAAGAAGACTTACAGTGAAACAGCCCCACAATACAGTTATATGTATATGAAAGCGGTAAATGAAAGCAATAACCACTTACTCGGTTGTAGAGCTTCCATGCTGTTTGGTTAGTTGTTCAACAAAGAAAGATTGAAAAACAACAGTATATTCAAAATCAAAGGAGAAAGTGCTTTGAAAAAGAAAGACTTGGGGCTTACAGCTCAAGGAGAGGCCCATGGTTTTATCAGTGAGCGCACTGTTTGAATTTATACAGAGGGACTTATACAAGTGACTGAGGCCCAAAAAGGTTTTCTGTACAAAGGGATGGGTCTTATACTCTCTCAAGAGGCCCAAAAAGTTTTAAAGAAAAAAGAGTTGGGTCTTACTACTCGAGGGTAGGCCCAGATGATTTTTCGTTTAAAATGGCGATCGCGCCGAGGTTTTCTTTTAACGTGAAGGGACTTATACAATAAGTGAGGCCCAAAATGGTTTTGGTTAAAAAGGGATTGGGTCTTACACTCTAATAGAGGCCCAAAAGTTTTGAATGGGTCTTATAGCTCAAGGAGAGGCCCAGAGTTTGTTTTTCAAAAGGCGACGATCGCGCTGTTTGTTTTTGACGGTATCGGGACTTATACAATACACTGAGGACCAAAAATGATTAGGTCAAAAAAAGGAGTGGGTCTTACACTCTATTAGAGGCCCAAGTGAGTTTTAAGAAAAGAAATGGGTCTTACTACTCGAGGGTTGGCCCATGGTTATTTTGAAAAGGCGACGATCGTGCCGTTTATTTGAAAATGTACAGGGAGACTTATACAACGAATGAGGCCCAAAATGTTTTCTGTACAAGGGTGTTGGGTCTTACACTCTAATAGAGGCCCAAGTGTATTTGAAAATCAATTTTGAAAGTTGAATTAATCAAAAACCCTAATTTTAATCTTTAAAAGTAAATATTTAAAGAAAATCAAACAAAATACAAAATAAATTTGAATAATCCATTTATGATTTTGTTTAAGGTTTGGAAAAAATGAGGGATAACCACAAGGAATATTTAAACTCATTAGGTTTTGATTTTCAAAGCAAATATTCACTTTTAGAATGTTTAAAAACAATTAAAAATGAATTTATTCACAAAAATACTATAAAAAATGATAAAAAATTGAAGGAGTTATTAATTTTTCAAATCATTAAAAATAATAATATGAAAAATAACAAAATAAACAAGTGATAAAAAGAAGTCTGGGGTGAGGGGGATTCGAACCCCAGACCTCTCGCTTGCCAATACACACAAAACCAGCTGATGAACTGCTGGGGCGCAATGCCAATTCATTAATAACATGGAAAGTGAAAAATATATATCAAACTTAGTTGGAAAACCTGAAGAATGGCGCCATGGCCATCTTCTTCCTCGAGCTCGTGCATGAAGCACCATATCTCACTCATCTCTCAACCATTGGACATCATTCAAACACCAAACTCATGCGTTTTTTCACAAGGAAGAAGATGGCAATACCCAATTTTATTCATTTTCAGTGTATAACAAATTATATCATTGTGGCCGTATGAACCCTAATTTTGCAAAAGCAATCGAGTAGGCATGATTATGAGTGCAATGATTAAATTTTCTGAGGGAAAACAATCAGCATATGATGGCAAGCAATTGACAAAAATATCATGCGAGGAAATATGCATGGATCATGGAGTTTGAGTTTTGAGGCTTACCTTGATGCAAGCTAAAATGGAACTCTGCACAAACTTTGTTCCAGTCGTGAATTAATGATCCCTACAGCTTCAATGGATGTTACGGAGTGTGTTACAAGCTTTGGAACACTTTGAAACTCTTTGGATCAAGTTGGAGACCTCCACCTGCATAATTGAGGCATAATGGCTTAGTTGAAGGGTGATTTTGAGCCTGAGGTGTTACAGTCAGTGTTTAAGTGTTTGGACACCTCAAATACATCATATGTGATGTGTTTGAGCAATTGGAATTGATTGCCTAAGGCTGCAACTTAAAACCCGATAGTGGTTACTCAAAAACCAAAAAACTTGAGGTCTAAGGAAGAATGAGAGAAAGCAGTGCTGTAACTGGCTTTAGTGTGAGTTGAATGATCCATTGGGACCTCTATTTACAGGTGATCAACTTTTGTTTTGGAGGAATAGTGAATGGCTGCTGGATCAGATCACATTTGCATGGATTGGCTTGGAGGATTTCTTCTCAAGCAAGGCAAGCTAGCCATTCCCAAGAGCAGGGCTATGCCTTGACCAAAATCACATTCCTCAGATGTTTTTATTGTTGTTTAATCAGAGAATTTGACTGAGTAGGGTAGCTACCTTGACAATGCACTATTCCACATTAATGCACTTTGAATTCAAGGCAAAATGTGCCAAAGTGGATGAATTTCAAGTTGGAAGATTCCTTGGCTTTTTTACTCAGATTTATCAGTTGGATCAGATGCAATGTGATTGGTTTGAATACATGTGGCATGCTGATCCTCAGTTTTTGGTTCAAAATCGTGTGTGGCAAGCAAACATGCAAACTGATTTTTCCAAAACAGCTTGCAGCAGCATGACTTTGGGCATGGATTTCTCTTGGCTCAAGTTGAATCAATTCATGCTGTTAAGCTCTTTGAATTCTTGGCAACATATGCAACAACATTGATGTTTAACTTTGGACTTGATTCAGCTTGCATCTATGTGAAAAGATCTCACAAGTTTTGGTGTTTCAACAAAATCTGTCTTGGAAAGAATTTTTTCTAAGTGTTGGAAAATGGTGTACTTTCATATTTTCAGCCATTTTGGCTCACTCATAGCTCAAAATCCACAATGAATTGGAGTTAGGTCTAGTTGAAGTTTTTGTAGAGGGCAATGAGATCTACAAATCAAGCTTTGGATGGGAAAAAATGGCCTTGTGGTTTAGGAGTTATGACCCTCCAAAGTTGGTACCCTAGCCACTTTATTTTTAACTTAGAAAATTTTCTAAGTTTTTATGGTTACCCCTTTTACAAGTTATCCAACTTTTCTTTATTTTTCTTGATGAATGATGATTCAAATCATACATTAACATCATTTTAGGGTTAAAAATCCATTTTGGTGAAAAATCTCAAAAAGTCAAAGTTGACTTTTGTGCACAGTTGACTTTTTATTAGATGAATTCCAAACTGTGCAATTCTTCAGGAAATCATGTCCTTGACCTAAATCAAACTTGATGGACATGTTCAATGGGTGTCATGGGGTATATTGAGGCATGTACTAGGGTTTGGGAGCATGTCCTGGTCAAAAGTCAAAGTTATAGTTGACTTTTTCCTTAAAACCCTAATTGTGGTGCAGATGAAATTGAGACTTGTTGCTCAAGCTTCTTGGATTAATCCATTGTTCCAAATGGATCAATATAGTTCATTAGAGACCCTCAAACCCTCTCTTGAAGTCTTGGCTCATGATTTTCCCCAAAAGTCAACTTAGGGGTGAATTAGGTCAAGAAACCCTAATTCCTGATTTTTTATGAATGCAACCCCTGAGGCAAAATTGACTTGATGATTGGGTCTATGAGGTCCCATGGGGTATATTAGGTTGTGTTTTGGATCTTTGGCTCATGCCCAGAGGGAAATTTCCCTTTAGAGGCCCTGATCGACCAAAACCCTAATTTGGTGATACCGGCGATCTTGAGGCTTGATCCACCTAGAAGGGAGCAGCTTTGTGCTTAATCCTTGGAGTGGGAGTCCTTTTTTATCCTTTATGTATGTTTGAGAGGTTTATACAAGTTGAAGATCATGTCATTCCTTTATTGATCCTTTGTCTAAGGCTCTGAGAGGGCTAGAAACCCTAATTTTGATGGTAGTGGATGCTCACCCATCTTTAGGGAGACTGATGAGGCAAGATGGTTCCTCCATATTGTGGTGATGATTTGCACAATGATGGGAAATATTAGTGGTCTAAATTTGGGGTATGACACTTACTATGAAATTATATTGGAACCTAGTAATGAGCTAGGAATTTGATGAATAACTTAATGACGACGCTCGTGCCGAAGAGGCTGAGGCGTGCGTTCAGTACCAAATGGTAATAGAAAGGATAAGACACTAGTATGGAACACGTGTAATTATTATGTTGATTGAGAAAGACAAAAGAGGCCTAAAGGATATTGTGGCCTAGAATTATTGTATACAATTATGGTTGTATGTGAAATCACGAAATCGCAACCATTCCCCATTATGTGTCGTTTCATGAGTAACGAACTCCTCTGGAATGAATGCACGATTACTTGGTAGGTTTGATTCCCAATGTTATAGTACGAATGAAACCTATATGGTAAAGAGACTTATGACAGTGTACGGGCCGTGTGAAGTGACGAATTTAGGTGATAACATGTCCCTTAGTTCCGAATCCATCTCGTATGCCAAGTAATCTATGAGGATCCATGACTCGTTCTGACTTCTAGATGTAGAAGAGGACGGGAACAGGGGATGCCTTGATAGGGTTGATGATAGTGATAACTTTTGAGTTAACGGAATCAATAACGTGTTTCCTTATAGTGTGAGAGTGAGTACTCAAGGTCACTTCCCTTCCCTTTTGACTTGGGTTAGGATGTTAGAACCTTGTAAAGTCGAGAGAATCTATAAGATAGGGAACTCACTGAGATTTAATATCTCACCCCATGTTGTTGATTCTATTACAGGTGCTTCAGGTTCCGCGAAGGGTAAGGATAAGGTTGTTTGATTATCCTTACTTATCTTGGCTTTTGGGATGGCAAGACTTCCGTTGTGGAGATTATTTTGAGATCATTGTTTTGATCTAGTTCTTAGTGTCTTGGAACATCTTGTATACATTATGCCATAGAGTTTTTTTGTGTATTGTATTTTGGACATGTATATGTATATAATGTGTTAACTAATAACTGTTTGGTATTTCAGTACCAAACACTTGGATTCATGTATAGTATTTGTGCTTTGATGTATGATATTATATGTGGGTGTTACAACATGTTTTAGCTACTTAATTTAATGTTCTGCTTTAGACCCTTAACTAAAAAATGTTACAAGTTAGTCCCTTAACTTCACTTCTGTCCCCCTATTTGGTCCCTTTCGTCAATTTCTGGCAAAAACATTAAGTTATGGTGATGTGGCCATCTAGCTAGATATATTTATCTGACATGGCTTTTTTAACTTATATATATATAGAAGAAAAACCGTTCACACATTGACATTTTAGAACCCTAGGTCACACTTGACTGCTTCTTTTACATTATCTTCTCTCATCACCTCCACTTTATCTTCTCCCATCACCTCCATTGTTGTTTATCTTTCCAATCGATCTACCACTACCACCGTCAAATTAACTAAGGAAAACCCTCCCGAAACCATAGACAACACCTCACCCAAACCACTATCATATTGAATCTTTGACGATAAAGATGCGAACGACAAGTAATCCAAAGAAACACTAGCTAAAATTGAAAGCACTGCTCCACTTTCCTATGTTCAAAAGAAGATGTGTCACTCAAAGCGATTTGGTATATTCGTTCAGTTGTCCGAGAAAGAGAAAAGTAATTTACGATTCGAAAGGTATTAAATTTAGGGTTTGTTTTGATTGCAGGTTTGGTATTCAATTTAGGGTTTATTTTGATTGCAGGTTTAGTACTACTTATGTATTACTTCTTCTAGTGAACAATTATTTTGATTTTTCACAGGTTTGGAATGCCTACTCCTTCTACAGATGATGATGAGGATGCAAGGAAGAAAGCTTGCCTTGCTAGGTTTGTACCTGGTTCCAAGACGGATGAAGAGGATGTATCGGGAAGATATCATCGAAGAAGATGGATTCAACTATTTGAATGGAAGGGTAATTTGGTGAGTGTAGCACCCCAAAATTTGCCATTTTTTTTCTAACCTTAACTGGCTGATGTTTCCTTTTCTCATTTTGCATCTCCTTAGGTCATAACTCATAATCATATCATCGCATTGGTTTTTTGAGACATGGGATCGAAGAGTTTTTCATGCTATTGGTATTTTCCTATTCAGAGGTTCATCAAGATCCAGGGTTGTTGTATTCAAAGGTTCACCAGGTTTCAGGGTGTACATCAACAAGGGTCATGGTTTCTCCTTCTTGGTTGAGTTTGTAGACAGTCATCAATTAAAGATTATGAGACTAGGGGTTCGTGTCAAGGATATCAGTGGTTATCAGGACAAGGCATCTGTGGATTGATTTAAAGAGCGTTGGGTCACATTCGATTGAGCTTACTGGTTGATATTTTGGAAATCATTGAGGAAAGAAGTTGGTGTGGATTGGGAATTTGGTTGGAATTAGACATGGCATGAGTAGTCGTGCGGGTTATTTGGAATTCAAAATACAAAGTCATCATAAACCATTATCCCTTATTGTTGATCCAATTAACTATTCTTTTTTTAAGTCATTAACCCATTTTCCACTTTTAACCCATATCCAAACCCAACTTCTATCCAGATATCCAATTGTCCATATAGGGATCCATATCCATTTTTCAACCTACATTTCATAAATATCCATTTCATTTTTTTACTATTTTAGTCCATTCTTTCTAAGCCATATCTATTTAATATCCATTTTCATTAATTCCAAATTCTAAGCCATATCCATTTAATATCCATTTTCATTAATTCCAAATTCTAAGCCATATCCATTTAATATCCATTTTCATTAATTCCAAATTTTATATCCATATCCATTTAATATCCATTTTCATTAATTCCAAATTTTATATCCATATCCATTCAAAATTCATATCCAAACTCATTATGTTTTTAATCCATTTATAATCAAAATCCAAATTGCTAAACTAATCACCCATTGTCATTCAAACCACAATAATAGGAAAATGAAGTTTCAGAATTCCAGAGGCGTAACAGAGTTTCTTAGATCAGAATTTCACAACTCCAACAAACTCTAACTGAATTTCAACTGAAAATCCTATTCTACCCTTCCCAATTTCTGGTATAAAAGTAGATCTGTAACAGAATCTTCAGCTTCTTCACCATTTTTTCACAATTCTTCATCACGCATCACCTTAAACAATTCTTCACTCTCTGCATAATCTCTCACCATCTTCAATTAACTCTGCAACTCTCATCATCTTCAAATCTCTGCGATTCGGCAGAAACCTCAACAAACATTCATCAAGAACCTGCGCAAGATCACCATCATATCATTATAACTTGAAGATTCGCAACAAACTCCATATTATTTTCGAGTTCAGAATAGTACTTCAACAACAATTAAAGCAAATAGAAGAAGAAGAAATCACGCAGCAAGCAATGGATTAAGAAGATTTTGCTAGATTCAAGTTCGCTCAAGCACGAGAATCAAAAGTGAAGTGGAATCAACATTACCTCTGTTTTTCTATTTTCTTTCGTCGATTTGAAGAAGCACCAGACTGTCTCCGTTCGGTAAGCTCGTCGAACCTCCTTGTTGTTTCTTTTTCTGCGAATCGATAGATAGTAGCTTTTAGGTCGCGGTGTGATTGTCGCTTGTTGTTGTTCTTGCTTGATTCCGAATTCTTGTGTGCGAGTGCTGAGGGTTTGAATCATGGTTGAGAGATCGAGTGATCCAAGAGAGAGTTGTGCGCTGTTCTGTTCTGTTTTGCGAATATTAGCGTATTGTTGAGAAGGACGGAATCGGTGGCGATGTGGTCCGCGACGGCGATTCTCCGGAGAAGAGAGTGAGGTGGTGGCTGAAGGTCTTGCGAAGACGAAGAGGAAGAAGTCCAGTGGCGGTTTATGTTGAAGCTATGATAACAATTGGACGGTGATAATGGTGAACGGAGGAAGGTTGAAGATGGCTGAAGGCGAATTGAAGAAGGGAAGCGCGGTGGTTGAAAATGGAAAAGAAGGTTGAATGGAGTTGAGAGAAGGATGAAGGGAGTTTGATTTGAGGATTCTGTTGCGGTGGCGTGAGTTATGGCCGGAGAAGGAGGATCGCGACGAAGAGGCGATGAAGTATTGAAGGCGGCGAAACGGCGATGATGATGTTGAAGAGGGGAATGCCGTAGTGCATTGAAAGCGAAGATGATGGTGATATATGAACAGAGTGACGGAGGGAGACTGTGAGCAGACGGCGGCGATGGCTTTGTGTGAGGAGAGAACGGAAGTAGAGTGTGGAGAGGAAACAGACGGATGTCGCTGAAGAGGTGCTCCTTAGGGTTTTTTAGTAAGAATTGTGGATCGGGCTCTTAGGCCCATGTGTTTTCCTTTCTACACCCTCAACCACTCTTCTCACCCTCCTGGCTTTGGTTAGGAGTCTTGGGCCAACAACCTAGGCCCACTCGCCCAGAACGCTTCTCACACACCCCAGAGCACTTTGTACCCCCCTGTCTGCAGTGTTGAATTCATTGGGCCATTAGTTGCCAAGGCCCGTGCGCTTGGCCTTGCTTTTCTCACCAACCAGAATTTGACTGCACCCCCTGTTATTTTCACTTAGTCTTAGTTTTTGTTTTGTTTTTTTTCAAATTAATTCTAACTTTATAATTAGATAGTAATTAGATTATTCTTGTATTTAGTTTCAATTTTAGAATTAAATATAATTTTTAGAATTAGAATTAGAGTTAGATTTCTTCTAATTATATTTTTAGAAATAGATTTAATTAGAATTTAATTGGGAATTAATTTTTAGGTTTGGATATTAATCTTAGATTAACCTTTTTACTTAGAAATTAATCTTCTCTTTTTTTAATTAGCATTTTAATTCTAGCTTGGATTTTTGATGCTTATTCTGATAAATTTCTGATTAAATACTTGACTTGTCTCTTGCTTGATTTTTCTTTTGTGATTGCGATGCTTTGTGTTTACTTGCTGATTACTCTGTATTCACATGCTCCCTTAAGGGTCCTAGTCCGACTTAATTTCTGATTAAGCTCGGAGTAGGATAGACATTAGGCTCTCAATCCAAGCATGACAACATTAGGTTAGCTCCCTTCTAATCCTGAACTTAGGGCCATTTTGTATGATAACTTGTAGGATTCAGTTCCCTTAGACCTTCCGTGCGTCTCCCCCTTTTCTCTCGCCTCAGTGTGATCGAGATCCCATTCCCCGTAGTGCCACAAACTACGGACGCTCTGACTTTCTCTCTCTGGATAAATTGAGGATACGTAGGCACGAGGATCTCTATCCTTGGTGAGCACACTAACTACTAACTTCCCTCTTCTCTCGCACCCTTACGATCGAGACCAACCAGTTTACCGAACCCTTTCTCTCGCCCTAGTGCGATTGAGATCTTTTCCCTCTTTTCGACCCATAAATCGAACTACGACTGCTTTGATTTCCTCCTCTGGTTAGATTGAGGATACGTAGGCACAAGACGGCGATGTCTTGGCGAGCAACCTCCCCCCTTAGTTCGTGTCCGAACTACGTTGACTCTGACTTTCCCATTGCACGAGGGAATACGTAGGCGTAGGACGACGATGTCCTATCGAGTCACTTCTTTTTCTTTTATCCCCCGTTTCTTCGTTCTTTCCCGTTCCTGTTCCTTTTTCTTTCTAGTAGCAGCGGAGCTCCAGATGACGACACCATTTGATCGAGACAACAAGCGTGGATCCCATCGAGTACGATTGACGCGTGGGGTGCTAATACCTTCCCCTCGCGTAACCGAATTCCTTACCTGTTTCTCTTGCTCGCAAGACCATGCTTTTCCCTTCCCTAAGGTTTACGCAGTGTTTCTTTTCCCTCTCTTGGGATAAATACACATTGCTGGCGACTCTGTTTCCGCGCCACTTTCGCGTTTGTACTTGGATGAAAATCCCGGGAGCGACAGTGAGAAACTATGTAAGAATACTGATAGTTCTTAAGAAAAGGGAAAATTGTATGGTGTATGATGTTAAAGGTTGTAAGGTATAATCTTACTCATACCAACAATATTTTCTACTCATATAAAATATCTACACACTTAAGAAAAATATTATAGTACAAAATTGTTACATATAAAATATATGCATTGTTATAATCAAAACTAGAGATTATATGCAGAACAAAAGTCTTATTCTAACACATGTATATTTAGCACCAACAATGGGTATATGAAAAAGCTCATTGGAATTAGACCCTTCTTGAAAGTCAATCATGGGGAGCTTAGTAGGAAATGAAGCACCCTTGTGTTCATGGGCCACTAGAACCTCATTGAAGTCTCAAATTAGGCCCCAAGGAATAGGGTGAGAAGTAAGGATGTAGGACAAGTCATTCTAAATTAGCCTTTTTCTAATGTAACTAGTAGCGACATATATTGCAACCATATTGAAAAACATATTCTCGACAAAGGAAGTGAAAGCAACATGTTACTCCCTAATGGAAATCACAACCAGATTGTGAATTAATTTGCAAACAACACCAAAGGTTTGGAAGACCATCTGCTCTATTATTGAGAGAGAGAGAGAGAGAGAGAGAGAGAGAGAGAGAGAGAGAGAGACGTTTAAAACCAAGTTTGCTTAACCAAGCATGAGGGAGCAAATCAAAATTCATCCATGGCTCAGTTGCAAAGAGAAAATCAGGATGTATATATGTACTCAAATTTCTAAGAGCCAATTTTAAAGGGGCATTGGCCAAGCCCCTTATAATCCAAAAGAGACAAATCATTTCAAAGGTTTTGGTGCTTTAACCCTTGATCTGGTTTCATAGCTACCTATGGACTTCAGTTTCTTTTTTCTATTTTTAAGACTGACCAAAAAAACCCTGAGAACCAGGAGGGGAATCAGGAAAAGCAAGGAAATCCTTCTCACCATCAGGATTATCAACCATATTAACCCAATAATCATGAAGCTTACCCATGTCCACTATCACAACATCCTTAAAACATCGGGATCCAAATCCTTTGTCACATTGATCTCATTGATAAAAGGAAGGTCATTGTTATCATTCCTTTTTGGAATATTTTATAATTTAAATATTGTTTAATTATTATATTCTAATAATAATTATGTGTGCATATATATTTCAATTATATTAGCTATTTATCAAAATTTAAGAGGCTTAATTTATTAAGTGGTCAAATAAATTTAAATGGCTAATTAGATTTCTATTTAGTAATTAATTAGATATGGGCTCAAATATGAGTGGATGTAAGGATTGCCCATTTGGGAATAATGGGAACCCTAATTGGCCATCACACTATATATAGGTTATGATCCCCAATATACCGTACAACAAGCAATTCATCTTTTCTCCCCATCTGAAGAGAATTCAAGGCATTAGGAGTACCGGTAGAGGAAGAACCGCAAGTCAACGGGTGCTCGTCATTCGTCTCTTTTTACTTTGTGTTTCAGGAAAGTATAAAGTTGTCATGTCAATGATTTGATTATCCATGTATTCCTAATTGCAATCCTTGATAAATTAACATGTTGTAGATCCTAGTTTATATATATGATCATATGGTTTCAGCACTAAAGCAAGATTATAGTTTTAATTTTTGTTATTGAGCATATTTGTATAATTATTATTAAATTAATTCCAACAAGTGGTATTAGAGTAGGTCTTTATGTTTAGTTTATTGAGATTTGTCCTCTAAACATCAATGTTTTAATTTATTTATTTTGGATCATGAAACATATATTTGAAATTCATGGTTTTTTTTCAATATTGATATATATGTTTTAAGAGGCATGAAGTTTTAATGATAATTTTTCAATATTTTTTTTGTTACACTTACTTGAAATTTATGGAATGTTTTGAATTTGACATAGAAACTATATGATAAACATTTGTTTGAAAATTAAAATTTGAATATTTTTTGGAAGAAAAATATTTTGTGATAAAGATTTGTTATCATGGAAAATTTTGACAAACAGATATGTTATTTAATATATATTATGCTAAATATATTTGAAATCACATGTATGATTATGATTGATGATTGAAAATCTTAAAATCTATTTTCTTTAAAAAAAATATATATTCTCAATAGTTTATTTAAGGCTATAGATAATATATTTAGAAATATATATTTTCTTGTCAATTATTT
Source organism: Lathyrus tuberosus (assembly GCA_022829125.1). NCBI lineage: Eukaryota > Viridiplantae > Streptophyta > Magnoliopsida > Fabales > Fabaceae > Lathyrus > Lathyrus tuberosus. The sequence continues at coordinate 1,628,596 of JALAZF010000441.1, forward strand.
GGGAAAGATAAATATTGAATTTAAAGTGATTTGATTCTTGGTTGTGAATTTAAAAAAAAAAATTATTATCAAATCTTTTTATTTGATTTTTAATTATTGTTTTATCTTTCAATTTGATTCACATAAAATCTGCACATGAATTTAGAATTTTGAGAGATAAGACACATACTAATTTGTTTAATATATATTTAGTTATTATATATTATTTGTGGAAATTTTTTGAATTTTTTGAATGTTTTGAATGTTTTGAATGTCTCTCAAAATTATAAGGTAAATCTAAAGATTTGATTCTTTAAATTGTAGATACTTTGAATTTTAGAATTGATTTTATTGATTCTAAAATAATTTATTTAAAGAATTATTTTGTGCATATGTGAATTTGTTATATATATTTAATTTGATTATTATATATAATTTATTGAAAGATCAATTACCTTTATATAACACTTAATAGTGAATCTCAAAATATTGTGATCCGATTTTGGTAAGTACTAAATTAAGATTTTGACTCTTTAAATTTTAGAAAATTTGAATTATAGATTTATGGTTTATTTATAAGCATGTGAAGATTTGTTTCATTTATTACTTTTTATTTTTTATTGAAAACTTTAATTCTAAAATAATTGTTCATTTATTTAAAGAGTCATTGAGTATGTCTGTGAATGAATTTTAGCATGAAATAATTTTTTGCTATATATAAATATTCAATTTTTATTTGAATTGAAATTGAATATTTGGTTTATAGCATAATTATGATGTTTGAATTTTATAGTTATTAAGTTTCTACAATAATTTTTTTGTATTTCATGTTATTTCTTGTTTTCTTGTGAGTTTGTTCTCACATTAAGGGTCGCTAAGTAATCTTATGATTATGAGAAATGCGACAAAGTTTACGGATCTAGCCTACATTTTATGGGCAGTACGCCTTGTAAATTAAGACCTTTTTCCATTTGATTATTAAATTGTCTAGTAATTTTGATTGAGTTGGTTGAAACAACAAATTGCAAAAGTAACCTCTGTTGCGTATATTTGCTTCATTTTTAAATTACAAAAGATGTAGTATGGAATTATTCATGCGAGCTGTTATAGTCGGCCAAAAGGAAGACACAGTTTAGCTGGATAATTACATACCTGTGATGGTGAATATGTGATAATTATTAAAAAATTTCAATGTGATTAATGGTTGGTGTCAAAGACGCACATTATCTGACATGACTCATTACCAATATTTGATCATTACGTTGAGAGTACCGCTTGCAGTTAATTCTTGGAAATCAAAGATTGCGGATTAATGGTGTGTTTGATAGCTTGTTCTAGTCTTATAATTTACAATTAAATATCTGTTTATCTCTATAATTATTTATTGATGTGCCTAATAAAGTCGTGTGAATGTAAACTCGTGAAAGTATTCAGTGGATTATATTCACACCTATTATGGTAAACATGTGACGATTATAAGGATTTATTGTTTATCAACATTAATTGTCAATGTTTGATCATTGTAACAAAATACCACTGACAATTAATGTTGTTGTCTAAGGACTTGACATGAATGATGCACTTGGTATTTTGGTGAGTACAATTTTTTGTTGTTGTCTATAAACTAATATATTTTATGTATCTGCAAAATTAGTTAGATTTTGATTCTCAAAAGTTTTAACTTTTAGGAATAAAATATGAACATTATGTTCTTTGATCTAGACCTTACATAAGGACGGAGAAAGTAAAATTCTCTCACGATTTAGTATGTTTAGAGTGAGACTCAAGTTTAAAAAGTGAGTACACTCCAAATTACAAAGGTCTATGATCTTAAAGCTTTGCAATCCAGAGACATTAGAAGTGTTATTTAAGATGACATAATTTTTTCCATATTATCTTTGCTTAAATTATAGTGATTCTAAAGTAATAAAGCGAAAGACAAACTCTCATTGGAGAGATGACTTTTCATTAAGATTATTAAGCAAAGAAAATATCAGAAGCGCATTATGAAACTATTTAATCTTGCAAAAGCGCTATAGTTTCGTCAATTAGGTGACTTTGTCAAAAATTTAGCATATGGTATTCTCTTTGCACAATTAAGTTTATAACTATTAAAGTTTGAAATTATTCTTTAATAGAATAATTTCATAAAGAGTGAAATAAAGAAAAGATTGAAGTAAGAGAAAATAAAATAGTGATCATTCGGTAAATACCTCAAAGGATAAGGGCAAATAAAGAATAATAAGAAAATATGATCTGAACTGACAAATGTTCAATGGTGTTGAAAGATATATCAATTTAAAGGGGACAAATTCGGTAAAGATTGATATCTTTTTAATTCAAATTGTCATTATAAGCTTAAATTTGTATTTAAAAGACAATTTGGTGAATGAATAAAGTTTTGTTTTAATATGACAACTTCTTTTTTTAATGATGAATTCAGTTTGTATTTTAAATTCAAATATTATTCTAGTTAATTCAGTCATGACTTGTGACAATCTAGAATTGTTGAAAAATTTGAGAAATGTTCTGTGAAATTCTGGTATCAGATGTGTGATGTTAGATGTGATGTCACAACAACACACTCTGCTAATATGAACAAGGCAATAATAAGCAGTAAATAACACAATGAATTGTTCACCCAGTTCGGTCTAACTACCTACGTCTGGGGGCTACCAAGCCAGGGAGGAACTTCATTATTTGTAGTATTAAATTACAGACTCAACAATCCCAGTTGACATCTACCTAACTTAATCACTACCCAATGATAATTCTACCTAAGAAACCACTTAGGTATGAGAAACCACTCACTCCCTAAATCACCACAGTGATACAATCCAATGATTACAAATTAATCACACAACTTGATTCTGCTTAACAGCTTTGATCAAGAACAATTCACACCTCAAAAATAGTAACACCAATTCACACACGAATGGTTTACAAAACACACACAAAAACACAAATGACACTCAGTCTTTAGCTCTCTTTCTTCGTACTTTACCAACAAGGGTTGAGACTGCTTTTATAGAATTCTGACTTGGGCTTGGACCTCCTCCAAAAATATCTGATTTGATTTGTTTTAAAACCAGAATTTAAAACAATTTTGATCTTCAAATCTTTTTAAATCTCTTCAAATCATCCCTAATGTTAGTTACATGATCTGCTCCATAATCTGCAAATTATCTGATTGGAAATATCTTCTCCAAGATATTCGCATCCAATCTCTCTAACAGATCTCCTCAAAACTCACTAACACGCGCAACCCTAAAACATCACAATCTGATGTTCTGATGTTTTGATATACTGATGTCAAGACATCAATTATAACATCAGCATATAAAACTTCAACCCTGCAACAGCTAATGTTAGGAACCAATGTTATGACATCAGACATATGACATCAATATTGTTCAACTTTGTTTTACCAAAATTCCAGCCAATACAAGAACTAACAATCTCCCCCTTTGGCTAATTTTAGCTAAAACAATCTCTGCCATCATCAGAGGTACCTGCAGCGGAAAAACTTCACAACCAGCAGTAATCCTAAACAAACTGCACACCGCTAAAGTCCCCCTCAAAATAAGAACCAGCATACCAGCTGTTCAAACTTCACACTCCCCCTCAAGCCTAGAGCCACATCAGCCAACTAGGAGCCAACTAGGCAACACATAGCCTAATTCTCCCCCTTTTTAGCCACAATTGGCCAACTACCCCCAAGATACCCTACCACTTTACTACAGTTAGTCCTACTAGCTCTCCTTGTCAGTCAAACAGTCAGCACCACAAGACAAGACAAATCATAGAACAAAACCAAGATAAGCATAAAAGTACATTTATCCAAGTTACACACCACGCACACAATGTGCAGAAACAAAAAAAAAACTACAAACTACAAAAGCAATAAACAGCAAAAACAACACTTCAATCTTCATTAGCATCAGAACCATCTGCAGCATCCTCATCACCTTCTTCTGAACCTGAATCTTCAGTATTGTCATTCACATCATCTTCACCCTGTTCCAAGGATTTGATCATCTTCTTAATTTTCAGCTTCCTAGCAGTGCTAGTACTGATAACCATATCCAGATCCTTGCAGGTTGCCTTCAATTCCTCAATCAACTCAGTTTTAGTACTGGCCTTCTTAACACCAGAACTTGATGTTACAACAATGTCTGGAACATGATTCCCAACAAACAGCTTGGGATGTAAGGATAAAGCTAACTCCCTCTTACATGCTACATCTGAACTGGTTAGAATTCCAGGATGTTGGTCTAAGATCATTCCACAGACAAGGGAAGGGAATGCTATAGGCATCTTGATAGCATTAGTGGCACCACGCTTCACAACTTGATCAAATATGTAATTTCCATAATTGAACTTGACCTTTTTTCCAACAGCATAAATAAACCTTCCTAATCCCACAGCTATGGTGGTTTTGTGATTAGTAGGTACCCAGTTAGCAGCTCCAATTCTGTGCAAAATAGCATACTTGATACTGAGTTTGCTAGCTGTCAATTTACCTTTCAGTGGCCAAACCTTCACTTGAGTGGCTGTGATCTCTTTACATACATCATTATCAGTCACTTCCAGTTCACAACCCTCTTGATCATCTCTTCCCAGATACTTATTGATGGTACTAGGAGAGAAATTAATACACTTACCCCTAACAAACACCTTCATGAAGTCCACACTTCTTTTATTAGAAATGTCTATGGGAATGTTAACAACAAATTCCTTAACAAGTCCACCATAGCACTTAGAGAATTTTGTCACAGTCTTCAACAGTCCAGCAGCATGAATGAGCTCCATAATTTCTTTCATCTCCAATTCATCTTTTCCCAGCTCTCTTTCCAGAGCTAATCTCCTTTGGCACACAAATTTCCACATTGGAGCACTGCTAGCATAATGAAAGGATATGTTGTCCACTGGCACTTCAGGAACCTTATCAGAAATTCTCTTCAAAATGCACTTTCTGATAGGGGTGATGTCTTGAACATCTTCCTCAACATCATACTCAGATTCAGATTCTTCTCTAATCTTTCTCTTTTTGGAAGTCACAACAACCTTGCTCCAAGATTTAGTTGGACCAACAACAGATGTCTTTTTCTTCTTGCCTTCAGCTGTCATCTTAGGAGAACATTCCACAGTCTTTCCTTTTCTAGTCTTCAATCTATTGGCAATCCCAGGAACGACATTACCAATTACTTCATTATTAGATAAGTCAACAACATCCACCACATCAGCATTCTTCTTCCCTCTGGGACTAGGAGTAACATCCCTAGCATGTGATGTTCCAACATCATGTTCAACATCAGCCTCATCTTCAACATGAGTATCCCTTTCTCTTTCAGCTTCAGCTTCAACCTCATCTTCAATCTCAGCATCTTCAATAACTGAAACAGCTAATCTGTGAAGATTTGTTTCAGAAGTTTCAATATCATCCTTTTCTCTAACAGATTGATCAGCAGAAATTTGACTCAGAGGTCTGGATATTCCCTTCACAGAAATCCCTTTCTCAAATATTTTTGTAACAATCTGATCAATACTTTTGTCCACATCTACCCTTTCTTCAACAGCTTGAGGAAGAGGGGTGGTAGTCCTAGGAGTAGGTTTGTCTCCAAACAATACACTAGTGACAAACACTCTACTCTCGCTATCATCAAATTTCTTACCATAGATTGATTAGAAGTATTACCTTTTGAAGGCCTCTTAGGTTGATACTTCTCAGGTCTTGTCTTTTCTGAAGCTGGAATCATAGAGATAGGAGCAATGTCCATAGCTTCATCCATAGATACCTCTTCTGTCGAAACCCTAGAATTTGCATGAGTGGAACTTTTGGACGCAACCTTCTTGGATAGAGATGACACTTGTTTAGACATCGTTCCTGTGTGACAACTGAGAACCAAAGGTGTTTTGTAATTTCTGTTCTTAGGGGGGAAGATGAACAAACTTGGAGTTTGGAGAGTGAAGTAGCGTGTGAGAGTAATAATAGGGAATGATAGCCTAAGGTAAGGGGTCTGGTTTTGTTGGTCACTTAAAGGCCAATAAATGTATTTTCCCTACTAAAACAAATTTCCTTTTAAAATTTTGAAATTTAATAAATGCACACCATAATTCTCTAACCATTGAATCCTTTTCCATATGCCCAAATTTCTACTTAACATTTCACAAATTTCAGCACACATATCTTTAGGGAAATCACAATTACCCTTCAAACCTGAATGATCAACCACTACTGCCTTGGTTTCTTCAATATTTCCTCTTAATAGTTGCATAAGACTAGGTTGATTAGTGACCTTTCTAATGTCACATTCAGATGTCATAACATCATCCTTGACATTACATGACAAACTGGACTCTTCAGGAACCCATAAATACCAGTTATATATGGATCTAACTCCCCTCATAACAACTTCACTCATCTCATTAGTCACTAAACATTCATCTTTAGTGTAGCTAACCTTGAATCCTTCATCACATAACTGAGTGATGCTAATCAAATTAGCAGTCAATCCTTTGACCAGAAGAACACTTTCAAGATTAGGTCCAGCCTCACAATTCAATTTTCCAATTCCTTTAACTTCCCCTTTTTTTCCATTACCAAAAGTTATATGCATTGAGCAACCACTGTCAAAATACCAACCATCCATAGCTGGAGTTCTAACAGATGAGTGAGCTAATAGACATGTGATAGCAGCTTTAGGAACCCATTGTTTAACAGTCTGAGGCCTGTCCTGCTTCTATCTAGGTTGAGGAACAGGCTTGGGATAACCATGCAGTTTAAAGCAAGAAGATTGTATATGGCCAAATCTTCCACAATAGTAACATCTTACTCTTTGAACCTCTTCTCTGAAGTGATTGAAATGTCTCCCACCTTGATAATGATTTCTGTCATAATGCTGAGGCTACTATCTGTCAAAATATTGATGATGTCTTCTCCCATAATTAGGTTGTCTTCTGTAGTGCTTAGGTTGTCTTTTACCATGATGATGTGGCCTTCTTCTGCCATAACCATGAGGCACAGCCTTATTTGGTCCAAACACAAACATTTTCCCTTGATGTTGAGACATCGGATGGAACATGTTATGTTTGAGGTTATAAGCCTGCATACTCCTATGGTATTGGGGAGGCATATACTGTCTAGCTCCAAAAACTAGAGGCTTTCCTTAAGGCTGAGGCAAAAACTTCTTAGGTACAGGCCCATAGCCCTTTCCATTATTTTGTAGCCCAAGGTGAGGAACAACCTTCTTAATTCCAGAGCCATGTGCTTTTTCATGCTGATGAGGAATGCTTTGTTTAACCCCAGACAAACTAGCCTCTGCAGATATCTTCTTCTCACCCTCATATCCTAGACCAGTCTTATCACTTGCACCTTTTCCAGCTTCAAGTATTTTATCCAGAGTGTCAGTTCCACTGTTTAACATTCTGATGGATTTTGACATTTGATCAAGCTGGGATTTTAACAACAAAACTTCATTCTTAAGTTCAGCTTTCTTAGTCTCAAGCTGTACAATAATCTTCTTCTGCTTCTCCCCTTCTTGAAGGAGCTCTTCACTTTTCAGACACAGCTCTTGATAAGAGGATGCCAGCTCTTCAAAGGTCAATTCCCCATCACTAGACTCTCCATTAGAGGCACATAGTCCAGTCAATGCCTTAACATGCTTGACATTCTCTTCTTCACTTTCACTATCTGTATCAGACCAGGAAATAGATAACCCCTTTTTCTGCTTTTTGAGGTATGTAGGGCATTCTTTCTTGACATGACCTTAACCTTCACACTCATAGCATTGAACCCCTTTGTCATGATTGGACTTTTCTTTATCTCTTGTTTCCTTCACTTGATCACCATACCTGTTGTTGTCAGATGTGATGTTCTTAACATTAGGTCTATAGTTTCTATCCATTCTCTTTAACACCTTATTGAACTGTCTCCCAAGCATCACAACAACATTTGACAGTTCCTCCCGAGTTTCAAAATTACACTCCTTCTTACCATCTTCAGTATTGGATACCAAAGCTATGTTTTTGGTCTTCTTTTCAGGCTCCTCATTCAATCCCAACTCAAAGGTTTGAAGAGAACCAATCAACTCATCAACCCTCATCTTGCTGATGTCTTGAGCTTCTTCAATGGCAGTCACCTTCATTTTATATCTCTTGGGAAGGGATCTGAGAATCTTCCTTACTAGCTTCTCTTCAGTCATTCTTTCTCCTAAAGCACTAGAAGCATTGGACAGCTCAAGAATATTTATGTGAAAATCATGAATGGTTTCATCCTCCTTCATCTTCAGATTTTCAAACTTTGTGGTCAGCAGTTGAAGTCTTGACATCTTGACCTTGGAGGTTCCTTCATGAGTAGTTTTCAAGACATCCCAAGCTTCCTTAGCTACTTCACAAGTGTTTACCAGCCTAAAGATGTTCTTGTCAATACCATTAAAGATGGCATTCAAGGCTTTTGAATTTCCAAGTACAAGCTCATCTTCTTCCTTTGTCCAATCTTCCTCAGGTTTTAGCTTAGTTGTATCATCCTTTTCAACAATAACAGGTGCTTTCCATTCTTTTAAAACAGCCTTCCAAGCCCTGCTGTCTAATGACTTCAAGAAGGTAACCATCTGTGGTTTCCAATAGTCATAATTAGAGTCATCTAGAATAAGGGGTCTATTCACAAATCCACCAGTCTCCTTGTCCATTGCACCAGAAAGTATCAGCCCTAGATCTCACCCATATGCAGAGCAGGATGCCTGCTCTAATACCAATTGAAATTATGGTATCAGATGTGTGATGTTAGATGTGATGTCACAACAACACACTCTGCTAATATGAACAAGGCAACAACAAGCAGTAAATAACACAATGAATTGTTCACCCAGTTCGGTCTAACTACCTACGTCTGGGGGCTACCAAGCCAGGGAGGAACTTCACTATTTGTAGTATTAAATTACAGACTCAACAATCCCAGTTGACATCTACCTAACTTAATCACTACCCAATGATAATTCTACCTAAGAAACCACTTAGGTATGAGAAACCACTCACTCCCTAAATCACCACAGTGATACAATCCAATGATTACAAATTAATCACACAACTTGATTCTGCTTAACAACTTTGATCAAGAACAATTCACACCTCAAAAATAGTAACACTAATTCACACACGAATGATTTACAAAACACACACAAAAACACAAATGACACTCAGTCTTTAGCTCTCTTTCTTCGTACTTTACCAATAAGGGTTGAGACTGCTTTTATAGAATTCTGACTTGGGCTTGGACCTCCTCCAAAAATATCTGATTTGATTTGTTTTAAAACCAGAATTTAAAACAATTTTGATCTTCAAATCTTTTTAAATCTCTTCAAATCAGCCCTAATGTTAGTTACATGATCTGCTCCATAATCTGCAAATTATCTGATTGGAAATATCTTCTCCAAGATATTCGCATCCAATCTCTCTAACAGATCTCCTCAAAACTCACTAACACGCGCAGCCCTAAAACATCACAATCTGATGTTCTGATGTTCTGATATACTGATGTCAAGACATCAATTATAACATCAGCATATAAAACTTCAACCCTGCAACAGCTAATGTTAGGAACCAATGTTATGACATGAGAAATATGACATCAACATTGTTCAACTTTGTTTTACCAAAATTCCAGCCAATACAAGAACTAACATTCTGGACTGGACCAATGGCTAGGCATTGCCCAATCCACTTCTGCTCCCGAAACGGCCCAATTTCCTAAAGCCTAATCCGCATAGGGCAGAGTACGCTTTGCTTCCCTCCAACCGGACAGGGATTACATCGCTCCCCCCGGTACTGCTTCCCGTCACCCACAACTGCATTAATCCTAGGACAGCTATGGGAGGTTCCCGGATCTACGCCTTTTCCCGACAAAACGACTAGTTTTGGGCACCCTGCCCGACGTAACGGCTAGTTTTGGGCAGTTATCTATTTTTGGGAAACGGTTATTTCGCCCCAAAAATAGGGACCGTTGGCCACGCGCTGGGGGCATTGTCAGGTATCCAATATTCATCCTAAGAACATACTTTGTACTTGCCCCTTTTTCTCTGACCCTTTCTTACTTGAGCGTCGGAGTGCCTTGCAGGTGTACCCCCTCCTCTCCTACAAGCATCATCATCTGCCCTACACTAAGGCCATGACGATCCAGTCTGATCACCTCCGATCAGTGGCGCCGTCTGTGGGAAACTAGCTTCCCAGTATTTTGATTCAAAATCCCCTCTTTTTCACTTCGAAGAGTAAAGCTCTCTTCAAACCCCTTTTCGATCATCATGGCCTCCACCAAGAATGACGATATCCATCAAGAATCTACTCTCACCGTTATCCCTAATAACGTCGACCACATCCTCTCCGGAGCTGCTTTCCCGGGGACAGATCATCGTGACAGAAAGACCACCTCCCCTACTCCCGATGACGTGAAATCTTGAGCACAAGCAGCTGATCGTGTTTTCGAGCCTATTCTAGTTTCGCAAAATGCCGACCCTAGCACAGCTGCTCTCATAGCCTCCCTCAACAGATCAAACCTCTTGATCTTCCAGCAAGGTGAAAAGATCAACGCACTCGAGCACGTCCTCCAGGAGTGCCTGTCCTCGGAGAAGCCTCGCAGCCCGTCTCCATGTCCTCGGTCTCCCCCTCAGAAATGCAGGCGTGACAGATCCGAAAGCCTCTCCCCAGAGAGAAGACGACCAAGATCAGAAGAGCCTGCGTTCAATCTTGCACGAAGATGACACCGGTCTCCTCCGCGGAAGTCAAGATGTTCCCCTGCACCAAAGAAATCCAGGCCCTCAGAAAAGTACGAGCATCGCCATTCGCGCAGGAATTCTCCGCGAAGCAGGAGCCGTGGTCGTAGCCATTTCTTCTCCCATTCCCCGAGCACAAGTAGTGATGACGACGTCTATGGCCCCCTTTCATAGAAGATCATGGACACCAGAATTCCACGCGGGTTGGAAAAGCCCTCCGCCTTAGCAACCTATGATGGGACCTCTGACCCCGCCGAGCACATAGAAAACATAGAGGCAATGCTCCACTACCACAACGTGAGTGGGGCCATAAAATGCATACTGTTCCTAATCACCCTCGGGAAGGGGGATATGGCTTGGTTTAAGCGCCTTCCCCGAGGGTTGGTCACATCGTGGAGAGACTTGAAGAGCTAGTTTGCCTAGCATTTTACGGCTTCCCGATGACATCCCAAGTCGGAGGCCACCTTGGAAGCTATCATATAGGGCAGGGACGAGTCCCTGCGGGTATATATTGAATGGTTTAACAAAGAAGCCGTGGAGGTCCGTACTACGGACCATATGAAAAAATATCTTCTTGAGAAAGTCTTGAGACCAAAAAGCAAGTTTTGCAAGGCCGTCGGAATCGAGACTCCTCGAACATTAACGGAACTTCTCCGGAAAGCTGAAGCGTATATATAGTACGAAGAGAAGGAGGCCGCATACCATGCCCAGGACGCAAGAGATCGCGAAAATACCCGGGCACTAAAAAAAGACGAGCAGGAGACATCCCGACATGGAAAAGAGAGGCGTCGAGACGATCGCCCTCGAGAAGGTAAAGGGCCTGCTGGCCGATTCACGGAGTATACCCTGCTCACTGCTCCTCGCGAGCGCATTCTCTCTGAATGCATCAATACGGAGTTCAAGCAGGGAGGCATCAGGTTCCCCAAACCAACGACGTCCAAAGGCAATGTGGATAAAAGTAAATATTATCATTTTCACCACAGCCACGGCCACACGACCGAGGACTGCGTGCACCTTAAAGATGGTATTAAGATCTTCATCAAGGAGGGCCATTTGAAGCAATATATCAAGAAAGGTGAGTCCTCAAAACGGGAGGCGCCAGATTCAAAGAAGGAAGCAGAATCATCCCCATCTAGTCCTCCCCCGCAGGTCGCTATGTCCATCACGCGACCAGAGGACTTTGCCGTCCCAGATTATTTCGAGGAGTCGTCCCAGATGTTCGTACTCAGCACTTGGGAAGCATTCCTTGTAGCCATGGTTATCTCATACGGGGGGTACAATGAGCTAACAGTGGGATCTATTAAGAGAAAGTTCGAGCAACTTATTAATTGCAGTCCTGACCGGCTATCCACACTTGAAAAGATCAAGGGACGCTCCCAGCCGATCACCTTTTACCATGAAGAGCTGCCCGGAGGCTCTCCCAACTCACACATCGCCTTGCTCGTCAGGGCAAGATTGGCAAGCACCGACGTCAGAAGAATCCTGGTCGACCAGGGTAGTTCGGTGGACATAATGTACATTGGCATGTTTCGGGCCCTCAAGCTGGACCAGAAGAACCTCTCTCCGTACGTGGGATCCAATTTGCATGGGTTCAACGGATCCGCGGCCAGGCCCTGGGGGTACGTTGAACTCCTTGTCACATTCGGGGAAGAAGAGGCGTCTAGTTCATTCAAGACCCAATTCCTGGTGATCGATTGCCTGTCATTGTACCAATGCATCTTGGGGAGACCGGCCCTCGCAGAGTTAGTTGTTGTCCCTTCAACTGTCCACCTCAAGTTGAAGTATTATAAGGAGAAGGGTCACGTTGCGACATTGCACGGGGACATAGAGGCTGCCTGCAGATGTTTCAAAGCAGCGACCCGGGGACAAAACTAGATCGGTGCAGCACCCAAAACAACTAAGCGGGCACGGGGGGAAGATCATCCATCTGAAGGCGGCCAATCGGACAAGAAGCTGGAACTCCCTGTACACACTATCGACCTTGACAACCGAATTTCAGAGGAAGGTGAGAAAGATAATAGTGAAGGTGCTTCGGTTGGGACGACCAGTTCCTCCATGTCAGCCCTCATGCGACCAGTTCTAAACGGGGAGTTTGAAGTCATCGCCTTCAGTAATAACCCCAACAGAGGGGTGAAGATTCGTGCTTGGAAGACAACGCTGATCTGTTTGCTTAGAGTGCCGCAGACATGCCCGACTTGGACCCTGAGACCGCTTGCCACCATTTGACCATCAACCCAGTTGCCCATGTCATCGTGCAGCGCAGGCGGAAACAATCCGACGAAAAGGCACAGGCTGCCGAAAAACTTGTACAAGACCTCTTAGAGGCGAAATTCATTTCAGAGGCCAGATATATAACCTGGCTGTCCAATATTGTACTTGTTAAAAAGCATAGTGGAAAATGGCTCATGTGCATTGACTATACTGATCTCAACTGGGCTTGCCAGAAAGACGTTTATCCCTTACCGAGCATAGACAAGCTCGTAGATAACTCTGCAGGATTTAAACCTTTGTCCTTCATGGACGCCTATTCAAGGTACAATCAAATCCCTATGGCCGAAAAGGACAAGAGGTACACCACGTTCATGACCTCCTTGAGGAACTATTACTACAATGTCATGCCCTTCGGTCTAAAAAATGCTGGGGCCACATACCAGCGCATGATGAACAAGGTCTTTCGATCAGAGATCGAAGACATGCTTGATGTTTACATGGACGATATAATCGTGAAATCCCAAGAGGAATCTGACCATACGGCCCATTTGCAAAAGGTCTTCGACCAGTCCAGGAAGTACAAAATGCGCTTTAATCTAGAAAAATGCACCTTCGGCGTGCGTGTGGGGAAGTTCCTCGAATTCTACCTCACCGAAAGGGGAATAGAGGCTAATCCAGACAAGTGCCGAGCATTCGTATAGTTCCCCACGCCCAGATCGAAGAAATCTATACAATCCCTCAACGGGATACTCGCTTCACTTTCCCGCTTTATGGCCAAGTCTGCTCAACACGCCCTGCCCTTCTTCAAACTCCTCAGAAAGGAGGCCAATTTTGAATGGACGGAGGAGTGCGAGCAAGCTCTGACCCACCTTAAGCGAGCCCTATCCGAACCTCCTGTGCTTTCTCGACCAGAATACGGGGAGACCTTGTGCCTATATTTCTCAGTTACCAGCGAAGCCATCAGCACTCCACTCATCCGCGAAACAATGGGCGGGCAAAATCCCATCTATTTCACCAGGAAGGCCCTAATAGAGAAAGTCGCCCTTGCCCTCGTTACCGCCACGAGGAGACTCAGACACCACTTCCTGGCCCACACCATAGCAGTACGCACGGACCAACCCATCAGGCAGTTGCTCCGCCAGCCAGATATGACCGGCAGGATGCTCAAATGGTCCTTGGAGTTATCAGAATTCGACATTCACTACGAGGGCAGGAAGGCCATCAAGGCACAAGTCCTGTCCAACTTCGTGGCGGAGATGACACCTCCATCGTCCCCGCTAAACGGACGCAGAGATGGACCATTTACGTAGACGGGGCACCCAACCCCTCGAGTAACGGCGCAGGTATCATCCTCGAAAACAAGGAAGGAATACTAATCGAAGTATCTCTAGTCCTGTCCTTCCCTACGTCCAACAACCATGCCGAATACGAGGCCTTCCTCGCAGGACTACGGCTGGCAAAGGACGTGGGCGCCAAGGAGGTGAAGATTTACACAGATTCCCAGCTCGTAGCATCCCAAGTACGGGGAGAGTTTCAAGCAAAGAACGACCAGATAATCGAATATTTGACACTAGTGATGGAGAAAATCACCAAGTTTGACGCGTGGGAAGTCCAACACATCCCCCGCGAGCGAAACACGCGGGCAGGCGTCTTGTCCAAAATGGCTAGCACCAGGAAGAAAGGCGGCAATAAATCCATCGTGTAAGAAATACTCGCCCGACCTAGCATCGAGAAACCATCGCAGTTGCTCGACGTCAACACCATTAGGGACAGTCACTGTTGGATGACCCACGTGTACGATTACCTCACCAATGGGGAGCTTTCTGAGGACAGCAAAGAGGCCAACGTGACTAAATGACGAGCTTGCTCATACGTGTTGATTGAGGACAAACTCTACCGACAAAGATTTTCCATCCCCCTCCTGAAATGCGTCGAAGAAAGCAAAGTCCCCGAAATCCTCCAAGAGATCCACGAGGGCATCAACACACAACATTTGGGAGGGAGAACACTGGCATGCAAAGCTCTGTGGGCAGGATACTATTGGCCGACCATGCAGCACGACGCCAAAGAGCACGTCCAAAAATGTGACCGATGCCAGTGCCACGGGGACATGCACTTGGCACCCCCCAACGAGTTGAAGACTCTATCCTCGCCTTGGCCCTTTGCCTGGTGGGGGATGGACTTATCAAAACAAATTTCTGATTATGGCCGTCGACTACTTCACCAAGTGGATTAAAGTCGAAGCCCTCGCCAAGATCACAACCTTCAACATACTCCGCTTCAACAAAAGGAACGTCCTCGCGCGATTCGGGGTGCCCCAGGCCCTGGTGACCGACAATGGAACCCAGTTCACGGACAGAAAGTTCCAAGACTTTGTCGTTAAATTAGGCACGAAGCAGTACTTCACCTCCGTCGAGCATCCTCAAACTAATGGACAAGCGGAGGCCGCGAACAGGGTAATCCTTTGTGGCCTAAAGCGAAGGCTGGGTGAAGCCAAAAAGAGATGGGTCGAGGAGCTACATAGCATGCTCTAGGCCTACAGAACAACACCACACTCCACCACCAGGGAAACCCCTTTCCAACTAGCTTACGAAACTAGGGCGGTGATACCGGTGGAGATCAGGGAACCTTCCAGATGAACGGAGGCTCCCCTCGAAGAGGAGATGAACGACGATGCCTTGATAGAAGAGCTCGATCTAGTCGAAGAGATACGGTCGGGGGCAGTGTCATACCCCAAATTTTGACCACTAAGATTTCCCATCATTGTGCAAATCATCATCACAATATGGAGGAACCATCATACCTTGTCAGTCTCCCCAAAGATGGGTGAGCAATCACTACAATCAAAATTAGGGTTTTAAGCCCTCTCAGAGCCTTAGACAAAGGATCAATCAAGGAATGACATGATCTTCAACTTGTCTAATCTCTCCAATATCCACAATGGATCAAAAGGACTCCCACTTCAAGGATTAAGCACAAGGCTGCTCCCTTTTAGGTGGATCAAGTCTCAAGATCGCCAGTATCACCAAATTAGGGTTTTGGTCGACCAGGGCCTCCAGATGAAAAATTTCATCTGGGCATGAGCCAAAGATCCAAAACACAACCTAATATGCTCCATGGAACCTCATGGACCCATTCACCAAGTCAATTTTGCCTCAGGGGATGCATACATCAAAAATCAGGAATTAGGGTTTCTTGACCTAATTCACCCCTAAGTTGACTTTTGGGACAAATCATGAACCAAGACCTCAAGAGAGGGTTTGAGGGTCTCTAATGAACTATATTGATCCATTTGGAACAATGGATTAATCCAAGAAGCTTGAGCAACAAGTCTCATTTTCATCTGCACCACAATTAGGGTTTTAAGGAAAAAGTCAACTGTAACTTTGACTTTTGACCAAGACAAGCTCCCAAACCCTAGGACATGCCCCAATATACCCTATGACACCCATGGAACATGTCCATCAAGTTTGATTTTGGTCAAGGACATGATTTCCTGAAGAATTGCACAGTTTGGAATTCATCTGATAAAAAGTCAACTGTGCACAAAAGTCAACTTTGACTTTTTGAGATTTTTCACCAAAATGGATTTTTAACCCTAAAATGATGTTAATGTATGATTTGAATCATCATTCATCAAGAAAAATCAAAGAAAATTGGATAACTTGTAAAAGGGGTAACCATAAAACTTAGAAATTTTTCTAAGTTATGGAAAAAGTACCACTAATACACCAACTTTGGAGGACCATAACTCCTAAACCACATGGCCATTTTTTCTCATCCAAAGATGGATTTGTACCCCTCATTACCCTCTACAAAAACTTCAACTAGACCTAAGTCCAATTCATTAAGGATTTTGAGTCAAAAGAGATCAAAACCAAACTTGTTCAAACAGTTGTTGTATCATGTAAGGGCTTTCCAAAATGGCCAAGAACATTGCCAAATTCAACTTACACCATGAGATATGACATTGTCAAGTTGCCTTGCTGAAATCTGTCAAAGGCAAGGCAGATTTTGCATTTTGGCTCGATTTGCCAAAATCAGCCAAATTCAAATGCTCCTATCCACTTGGACACCTCAGAGGATTGAATCTAAGGGGGACAATCACTGAGCCAAGCCTCCAAAGTCCATGGAACAAGAAATAGCATGTTGAACCTAGAATGGCCAAAATAGGGACAAGACTCCAAATTTGGATTGAAGCATTCAATGGAAGCATCAAGGTGGCATGGACTGAGCCATTCTCATCTGAAATCAGTCAAGACTTATCCAAGACCAAGGTAACCAAAGCTCTGTGCCCTAACCTCTAGTCAATGGCTAGAGGAGACTTGGATTTTCATTTGCCAACATTGGCCAAACCTACTTACCAGCTGCCATTCACCATTCCTTGCAAAACAAGCTTGCTCTACTATAAATAGAGCTCAATTGTGATCAGTTTGAGTACACCAAAGCCATCAAACAGATGCTTTCCTCAAAATCTCTTCTTTCACTCCAATTTTGCCTTCTAAGGCAAGTCACTATCGGGTTTTGAGTTTGAGAGCTCTTCCAATCAAACCAATCACTCACACACCTCACATACATCACATATGAGCTGATCAAACACTTAGATCACTTCTGAAACACCAATTTCACAAAATCACCAGCTGGTTGCTCAAGGTTTTAACCAAAGTTGCAGCTGAGGTACCACAAAGTGATCCAGCCAATTTCAATCAAGTCCAACCATTCAAACACACTCAGGGTGTAGGGAAGCTGTTCAGATCATCACCACTCATCTGTAACACCTCCAAATCAAAAATCACATTGCACTTGCTGTCACGGCTTAGAGGTAAGCATATACTTGGTCATCTCTCAATCTATGCATATTTCCTCGCACAATAATTTGGCCATATGTTCATAATCATGCATGGAATGTTTTCCCTCAATTAATTGCATTGTTTGAATCGTGTATCAAAAATCCTAGCCTTCATGCATAAATTAGGGTTCTTGAGAATTTTTCATGATTTCTTGTTATATGTTTAATTTAAATGAAATTAATGGACATAGACATGATCGTGAGGTTGAGACGAGCATAATGATATGTGGATTGCATGATATAATCAAGTATTCAGTGAGATTGAGGAGAAAATGCAAATCAGCCAAACCCAGAACACGCGCGTATTCTTGGTGTGTTCTTGGCGCCTTTTTTCAAAATTTGAATATTTGAATTTTGTGATTTTTATTTAATTGATTCAAAAATTAATTTCTCTCAGAGGTTTAATGATTTTGAGTTGATTCTTTTTTTAATAATTCACAAAAATGTTAAAATATTTTATTTTATCAAAAAATCCCAAAAATGTTATTTATTTTATATAATTGATATTTTTGCAAAGAATTAATGTTTTAATTGTTTTTGACATATTAAATATTTTTTCTACATTGATTTTGCAACTTTTAATGCTTTCTAATTATTTTGTAGGTCAATACTTAATTTTTGAAGCATTAATCCAAAGTCACAATTTGTTTTTCATATGTTAAACAATTTTGATCATTTTAATTGAATTTTTATTCAATTAAATACATTTTTGAAAACAAATTAGGGTTTTTGGATTAATTCAACCCTCATAAATCATTTTCAAAACACTTTGGGTCTCTAATAGAGTGTAAGACCCAATACTTTCTTGACCAAAACATTTTTTGGACCTCAGTGTATTGTATAAGTCCCGATACCATAAAAAACAAACGGCGCGATCGTCGCCTTTTGAAAAATAACCTTGGGCCTCTCCTTGAGCTATAAGACCCATTCAAAAACACTTTGGGCCTCTAATAGAGTGTAAGACCCAATCCCCTTTTAACCAAAATCTTTTTGGGCCTCACTTATTGTATAAGTCCCTCTGCGTTAAAAGAAAACCTTGGCGCGATCGCCATTTCAAGCGAAAAAATCAATTGGGCCTACCCTCATGTTATAAGCCCCACTCTTTTTCTTTAAAACTTTTTGGGCCTCTAATAGAGTGTAAGACCCATCCCTTTGTACAGAAAACCTTTTCGGGCCTCAGTCACTTATATAAGTGCCTCTGTACAAATTTAACAGTGCGCTCACTGATAAAACCCTGGGCCTCTCCTTGAGCTGTAAGCCCCAAATCTTTCTTTTTAAAAGCACTTTCTCCTTTGATTTTGAATATACTATTGTTTTCAATCTTTCTTTGTTGAACAACTAACCAAACAGCATGAAAGCTCTACAGCCGAGTAAGTGGTTATTGCTTTCATTTACCGCTTTCATATACATATAACTGTATTGTGGGGCTGTTTCACTGTAAGTCTTCTTTCATAAACACATATCAACTGTGTAATAATAGTATAGATATTTCGAGTTTCCCCGGCAACTACGTCTAGAACTAGGTGACGCCGTTTCGTTTAGTCATAGAAATAGACGACTAGATCCCCAATAGGATCACCAGACACAGTCTTCTCTCAGGCTGTCCTCATTAGGAATTGTCAAGAAACTCTACTCCCAGAGATGAATGTATTCTCAGTGAATGGTATCTTTGAGTTTCTTCCAAATTCTCGAACTTTCCTGACTTTGATCTATTCTCGGCGAATAGCATTGCCTTGAATTTCTCGGGGTTTGGGGACCCACGGGCTTCTTAAAAGCATCGGCCTCCTCTTGGGCATTGTACAAGGACCCACGGGCTTCCTAAAAGCAACCCCGCCTCCTCTTGGGCTTAGTACAAGGACCCTACAGCTTCTTAGAAGTATTCACAGCCTCCTCTTAGGCTTCGTATAATGATCTCTTCCTCCGGGAATGATAGCCTCCTCTTGGGCTTAGTACAAGGACCCGTCGGCTTCTTAAAAGTTTCCAGCCTCCTCTTGGGCTTCGTACAAATTGTCCCGACGACCTCCTAGAGGTATAGGAACAGAACTTAGTCATTTGCATAGAACAGTCCTTTCATAGAGTCTACTACTGTTTCTCAAAGCACAGTACGAGAGATAAAACCCTAGACTTGGACAATCTAACTTCCTTGAGTCTCAAAGACATTCTCAAGTGACCCCTTTGTTAAATAGGAAGGAAACCCGTAGACTTGGACAGTCTCAATACCCTTTGGATTTCCTGTTTCCTCAAAGAGAGGGAAATATCCCTGATCCTCAAATCAAATCCCTGAGTACAGTGTTGCTCATATAAGAACTGATTTTCTCTGTCAAAATCAGTATACTGGACCTGTCGCTTAACTGAACAGTCACCTTAGCCTCCTCTTGGGCTTTGTATAATGATTTTCCCCAGTGGAGTCAAACAACGTTCAGCCTCTCTCTCGGGCTTTGTACGAGACACATAAAGAGACTCGCTCGTTGAGTCAATCACCCTTTAGCCTCCATCTCGGGCTTCGTACGAGATACAAAAAACTCTCTTGTCGAGTCAAATAGCCTCCATCTCGGGCTTTATACGAGATACCAAAGAACTCCCTCGTTGAGTCAAAACCTTTTAGCCTCTCTCTCGGGCTTTGTATAAGAAAACCACTGGTTAATCCAATTAACCTTTTAGCATCAAAATTGTGCCTCGTTCACAGTACACAAACCTCAATAACTCCTTCCCTTTCATCTAATTGCTGTAAGCGGCAAGCCTCTGGATCATCTACATCCATGCCACTGTCCCTCTTTTAGCATGAGAAATTCCTAAGGAAAGATAGCATTGCTCTACACTAAGTTAAAGTCTTCTCCTTCAGGTTAAAATCCCCTATAAAGGAAGTTATAGCATTGCTAGGATCCGCGTATCCCAGTTAAAGTAATTCTCCTTTATAACCAGTCCTCCAACAGTTGTGACAGAGAAACCCTTCTTTAGAGGTGACAAATTCTCTCTAAAGTCAACACCCTTTTGGCTTCATATCTTGGGCTTTGAACAAGATACAAATAGACTCTTCAGCTTCACATCTTGGGCTTCGATCAAGATACAAATTACCTTTTGCTTCACGTCTTGGGCTTTGAACAAGACACCAAAAACAACCATTTCCTCCCATAGAATAGGAGGAACTACGAACGCTCTGATTTCCCTGTTTTGGATAAACGGGAATACGTAGGCATAAGATTGAAAGAAAAATCTTAGCGAGCACACTAAACAAAAACCCAAAATCCCATACTCCCATGTATCTATCAAAAGTACCAGTCCTAACATCCTAATCCTAGTTCCCTGCCAAAAACCTTCTGCCCAGGTAAAAAGAAAGAAAACGGTATTGGCGAAAATACAAATAACCAGTACAAAGGCCCCCCCACATTGATAGCATCCGTAACTTAACAGACCGCTGTTTAAACTCAGTATGCAAAGCAGGGTTAATTGGAGACATCTATTTCCCTTCCTTCATCATCTTTAATAGGATAAAAATGAATCGACCTGTAGTTTTAAGCTCAACCACAGAGAGCAACCAGCGCTTAAGAACCGCGTCCAAAATCGCTCACTACAGGCAGCTCTCCACAAAGCTTCGCTGAAACAACAAATAACCCTGCGCCACGATGCTAGAGTCATAAAGCGCGACTTCCCCATTGGCAGCTTAGTCCTACGTAGAAACCAGAATGATTCGCGCGAAGGATAGCTGGCCGCAAACTGGGAAGGACCCTACAGGGTCAAGTCCAAAATGGGCACTGGAGCATACTATTTAGAAACTCTGGACGGAGAACTATTTGCTCGACCATGGAATGCTGAAAAGCTCAAACAATACTACAGTTAGAACCAACTACAAGGTCGGACTAACTTCCGACACGATCTCCCATAAACGGGGAGACAACTCGGTCACAGGATCGTGCCCCGGTGTAAGCACGATCCATTTTACAATGCCAGCCAGTTTCTGCTTATGGGACAAGCAGACTTTGCGCACAATGGGGATACCTCAATCGAGCTCCGCCGTTACCACACCAATTAGGCAGGACACCCAGCTCGCGATGGGAACCGTCCAAGCTTATGAGATTGGTACCTCAACCGAGATCCTAGTCTCATCACGGGTGAAACCACTTCCCCGGCCGTTCGACCAGTCCCCCTCACTATCGAACACATCTACGTCGAGCAATTCTCTAAATCGTAAAAAAAATCAGTGATCCCTGTTGCGGGCACAAAAGCTTATCGAGCAATAGTAAAACACTTGGAAAAATAAACAATGAAAGCCATACATACAAAACCGGCCATACTGACCGGACACATACATAAATAAATTAAAATAACCACAGGGGCCACAAGTGTGCATGTTACAAAATAAGGGGGTCGTGCCCCTGAAGAAAATAAGGCACATTAAAAGAAAACACAGCACACAGGTCGGATACATTACAACAAGATAAACTGAAATTATTCTTCCATCAGCTCCGACTGATCCTGGACGAACTCTGACTACTCGGGGACAGGCGGCGACGACTGGGTCTCCTCGGGACGGGCGTGCTCAGCACCAAGGTTGAGGAAGTCAGGGGCTACTATCTTTCCATTTTCCACATGGCCAAGAAAGTTGGTACCCTCTTTGGTAATATGGACGCCGGGGTTCACCAGCTTGAGCTGCTCTACGGTATTCTCGAGCAATTCCTCCCTAATGGAAAAGACGTCATCTTTCACCCGAAGCATACGAGCAACTATCTCCGCCCTGGTTCTCAACGCCTTTACATCCTTAGGCGCATCCTCGGCTGGAGCACTTACGGGTCTCAGCTTCTTGACCAGATCCTCGGCAGCTTTCTTCTCGGCAGCCAAAGTCTCATTCTCCCCCCTTAATCGGACAACTTCTTCGTTCGCTTTCTTCCCCGCAGCAGAAGCAGCGTTGGCCTCCTCCTTGGCCTTTTTTAATTTCTCCTCTAGAGCATTTATCGTCGCTTGGGCCCTTTTAAGCTCAAGATCAAAGGAGGTGTCACCCTCCGCGTACACCGCCGCCATCTCCAAAACACGGACCACCGCAGAGGCATCTTACGCTAACAATGCCCGCTTATCCTGAAGATCCATGCCCTCCAACTTAAGAGATTCTGCCTGGGGAACCACCAGAGACGTCCCCTCGAAGTATGTCCTGTCATGGAGGCAAGGAGGAAGTTCGAACTTGCGTTTTTTCGGCCGCCCGGCTAAGGTCCACCAGCTCGTTGGCTCTGGTCCGCTTAAACCTTGAAGCCAAAGGCGCTGGAGACCCCTGGGTGGAGGCAGGAATAGGCGAAGAGCTCCCCGTCTGTGGCGGAGGAGGAGGTACCCGCTGGGGAAACCAAGACTTCAGAATGGCCACACTAGACTTGTTCCTCGCAACAGCATTCTTCACCATTCTTTCGTGGGAGGAAGGCATCTCACCTGCAAAAACACAACATATAAGATGACGACGAAGAAAATATAGTTTGGGCAAGTTAAAATAACTAAGACTACCAAGAAACTTATAGGTATCCGCAGGAGTCTTGCACTCCAAAATCGCCTTCGTGTTAATGTATCGGTACTCCACCCACTGGCTACCGTCCTCCTCAAAAATAGGACTCCCCTTCTTTGTCCAACATTCAGCAAGTCTAAAAGAATTTACATAGTTCACCAGCTTTTCGTAGCCGGTCAGATCCTACTCGTCCAACATGTTCGGTTGAGCAACTTAACCATTGGGCTCCTTAGAGAAATGATTCCCACTCCATTGAAAGGGAAATTTGAACTCTCTGTCCTCGATCAGCTTCCCGTTCTCGTCGCGCACATCGTTACCATTCTCATAAATCGACACCGCCCAAACATACATGTTGTCCTTAGCCCTCTCCGACACAGGCTCTATAATGTAGAACCTCTCCTTAAATGTCCGGATTGACTTCGAGAAGGGCTTGAACAACTTTCGGGGTTGCCTCAACGATACCCAGCCGTATCTCTTCCCCGTGACCTGCCACTGAAGATGGAATATGGTGAAGAACAAGGGCAGCATGGCTCCTATCTCCAGGAACTCGCAGGTCAGCTCGAAGGCGTGAATGAACACCAACGAGTTAGGGTACAGCTGCGACGGGACCAGGTCCAGGTGTACGAAGATAGACTATTGGAAATCAGTGAATGGCATCCTCAGACCCATCTTCTTGAAGGCATGTTCATACATAGCGAATCTCTCCCCGAAATCCGAACAGATCCAATCGTCTTGGGAGGGGAAATGCACCTTCCATTCCCCCTCCGATCCAACATCGATGAAAATGTCCCCGGTGAAAGTCACAAAGATAGATTCGTGCTCGGCAGGCTCAGCCACTAACCACTCCTCAGCAGAATTCTCCTCCAGCTCCTCCTCGACTTTGCTGGGGACGGTTGAAGCTTCCGTGCTACTGCTCTCCAAGGAGCTCTCCTCAGACGAATCTATTAAAATCTCCCCGTCGGGCCCTGTCGCCATCACTTGAAAAGCAGAGGACAAAAGTGAATTCGACGCAAAATCAAATCCACCTTTCCACCGCTGGTCAAGTGAAAGGGCGCGAAAAAGGCTGAGGACGTCGTCCCCGGCCTAAGCCCTAAATTAAACAAAAATGTAAAAGCCTCCCATGAGGAGGCGCTCGGGGAAACTCCCTCACACAACGAGGAGCTTCCTCGAGTCACTTCCCAGTTTCTGTTTGAAGCTTCACCGAAAACTTCAAACGTTCACCAGAAACTTCATCAGAGTACCAGAAACTGAATGGCCACGACGGTTACTTGTGTGTCATCGTCGCAACGATGCCAGTGACCGTCCTACTCTTAGTTCTCTAAAGGGCTCCGGCGGCCATGCCAGCAGCAGAAGATGGCCCAGCCACCGTCCACCACCAACAGCCACCGGAAAACACCACCACATGTCCTAAATCTAACCTAACCGCATACATTCTAACATGAAAATGAAAAAGCTGGAAGAAGACAAGGAGTTGGATGACTTACGTGGTCGGAGAAGTTGAAAGGAAGTGCTCAAAGCTTGTACGGTGGCTACGACGGCGGACGACGACGGCGGCGAACTAAGCTTTCTCAAGAAGACAAAGAAGAAGAGAGAGAAACAAAAATGTGAAATGGCCAGACTCTCTCTCCTTTTATACTGCTGAGGAGCACCTGCAGAGGCACGCCCAATTAGGTCATTATGGCAACGGACTAGCCATTATTGCCTAGTTACTGCAGCACAGGGCTCGAGGCACACGTGACGCCCCAACATTTTAGTTCTTCCTAACCGTTGGTCTCCCCGTACGATGGGCAAACTAGATGCGGTCACGAGCCTTACGAACGCTGGGGCCCACGGGCACCATGAGACAACTCCCTCCGTCACCAAATGACGACTCTGTTACAGTTCCCCGGAACAACGGGCTATCCTTAATTCATCACTCTCATGCTCAGGAATAACGACTTAGGGGGCTCCTGTTCTGGACTGGACCAATGGCTAGGCATGGCCCAATCCACTTCTGCTCCCAGAACGGCCCAATTGCCTAAAGTCTAATCCGTGTAGGGCAGAGTACGCTTTGCTGCCCTCCAACCGGGCAGGGATTACATCGCTCCCCCCTATAACACCCTTTTCTACCCCCAATAATGTTGCAGCATAAACAACTCAATTATCAGAGTAAAGCATAAAAATCACCTCAAAGGGTGCACATTTCTCATTTAAATCAAAATAATACACTTGCCCTGTAAACAAAGGGGTTTCCTCAAAATAAACCAAAAAGCCTTCACATGGCAGCGGAACTCAAAATTCTCAATTAAAAGGGTTTCAACAAAAGGCCCTCAGAAGTAGCAGCAGAACCACCATAACCACAAATAATAAAAAAGGTTTTATAATAAACCATAACATCAAATAACAACAAATAAATCAACATGATTCGACTCGACGACCCAACCCGATGTTACACTATCAGAGCAAGACCCTCTACATCGACCAAAAGCAAATAAACTTCAAGGTCCTCGAAAGCATCCACGGCTAAACCTGATCACCTGCACGTTACCCACGTGGAGGCAACATTCAAACAGGCAGGGTGAGTAATCACAATTCATAATAATCATTATAAAACAAGATATACATAAAGTGGCATTATCTTCAAATACAACATCATCAGGGCCATCATCAAAGAAAACATCAGGAATCACTATATCATAAATCACATCAAAGTCACATAAAATGCAATGCACAACAAGACTCATGCATGTGGTACCAATCGTCATAATCGATGGACACTAGGCCATCACCCCTCCAAAGATCCCCGTCAATAGTATCAATTTCTCTTAGGAACCAGAGCACGTCATAATTACCTCATATCCGCATAATGGGAATGAAACGTCGTCACAGAGTATGCATATGAATGCATGATACACAACCGTCAATAATCATCATCGTCAAAACATCATTATGTGCATCATCATTCATCAAAACATCATGTTCGTCATGTCGTCATTTATCCATAAAAACATCATGCGTCATCGTCTTATCGTCATACATCATATATAAACAACTCATGATCATCAATACACGTCGTAGTAATTCATATCGTCAAGTAATCATCATACATCAAATATACGCAGTTCATAATCATCAATGTTTTCATGAAATTCATATCATCAATTACTCGTTAAAACATCACGAAATCATCATTAGTGTCACTAACAGCATCATAAAAATCAGAGCATCAAAACATCAAAATAACACAGCAACATAAACAGGATTTTGCGAACAGCAGACGTTCGCTCCAGGGTTCGCTAGGCGAACTTGTTCGCTACAACCTTCACTTAGCGAAGCGGCCAACGAACCCCACAGACCCCACACTAAGACACCAGAAATTCACCATTTGTTATATTCGCTAGTTTGTTCGCCTAGCGAACCCACTCGCTGACTCCTTCGTTTAGCGAGGTTCCCAACGAATCCCCACTTCTACTCCAGAATCATCTCAGTACCTACACTCATGTTATCGCGCATTTGCTGCGCTGCTCGCTTAGCGAGCCTTGGCGAACATTCGCCTAGCAAAGCAATGGTTCGCTTAGCGAACCTGCGATTATAGCTAATTGCTTCTACGCATCAGTAGCTCCATTTCCTCAAAGGTACCAGCGATTACAGCTCCAAATGACCCAAAACATCCCTATAACAGTTCTAATGTATCACGAAAATTAAAGGCACAAAACCTACGTCTATTAGGTCGATTCATGACACTACGGGAACCTTATTTTCCCTAAACCTTCACAAACTCTCAAGCTCCCCATAAACTCCCTAAATCCCTTTCGCCACAAATTCAAACAACATCAACAGGGAAATCATCTCCAAGGTTTATTTTACCCGATTAAATTCAACTCTTAGTAATCGATTCACAAAATGCCCTTAAATCATCAATTCGTCACAAAAATCCCATAAACCCTCAAACACAAAACAACCACTTCAATTACATCGAATCATATAATGAAAACAATGAAAGGAAATTACTCCCCATACCTTAGATTGGCGAATCTGAGCTTTCTCTATCGATCCTGCGGAAACCTTCACGAATCCTCGCTGTTTCCCTTCTTTCCTCAGAGCTCTTCACCTTCTTTCCTTCTTTTCACGGTTAACCAAAAATGGACCCTATTCTCAAAATCCTCCTTTTATATTCACACTAACCCTTGGGCCTCAAATTGTGCTTTCTCCATAATGCCCTCACTAATTGTAACACCCTTCTACCCCACAAACAATTTTAGGGAAAACACGTAATATTATCAGAGTAAAATTAGCAAGAAAGGTGCCACATATATTCAAAAACATAATTTAGTAATCATTGTCCTGTCCCGTAACACGGGTTATTCATTCATCAATAACATAAATTTATAACTACGCAGCAGAAATCAACTTTTAAATTTTTTATCAACAAAATACTCCATGGGTAAAGTATCCAATTCAACATAGCCACAACAATATAAAGATTTGCAACATAAAATCAAAAGAAGACATGAGGTTCACAAATAATCCCAACCCGATGTTACATGACACAGAGCAGGACACCTCTAAACTAATAGCGAAAACTACACACTTCAAGGCTACATCCTCCATCATCTCGAATCTACTCTTGGTTATCTGCAAGTTACCCACATAAGAGGCAACATTTCCAAGCAGGCAGGGTGAGAATCATAATTCATTATAGTAATATAAATACATGGAAAATGAACAGGAAGGCAACAACAACATCATAGCATAGCCAACAACAACATCATGTCATAATCGATCAACAACATCATAGCAAAATCAACATTAATCTCATAGCATAGTCAACAACAACATCATAGTATAATCAACATCAATCTCATAGCATAGTCAACAACAACATCATGACATAATCAACAACAACTTCATAATACAATCAACATCAACATCATAGTATAATCAACGGCAACATCATGATGAGATCAGCAATAACATCATAGTTCAATCAACAACAACACCGTGATATCCACAATAAAACATACATATTATTCGACAATCAACTCATACACATGCAATGCCACTTAGAATGAAATGCAACTTCATCGGAAACATGCATGTGGTACCAGTTCAACGTGGATGGACACTTGGCCATCAAACCTCCAAAAGGAGCACAACGTAATCAACGTATCACTTTAATCCGCACAATGGGATTGAGGCTACCAATAGGCCGAAGCCCCAACATAAAAATGCTATGAAATGCAATGATGCTAATTCTCCTCAATTCATCAAAAATCAACGTGTGCATCATTCATTTCATATTCAACAAGGATTTATCATACAATCATGTTTTATCATCTTACATCAACAACAACTCGACAACAAAAGATCAGCACGAGAAAACGTCAAGAAACCTCATGAAAACAACAAAAAACAGCAAAACAGCATGTCTGACACGACCGCCCGTGTCCTGTGACACGGCCCGTGTCAGAAGCATGCGTTAAAAAGAAACAAAAAGACAAAATCCAGCAACTACAGTGATCTGACATGGCCGCCCGTGTTCTAAGACACGGCCGTGTCAGGAAGTCTGCACCCATAATTTTTCAAAAGATTTTTCTGCTGCGTTTTGGCCTCAAATATCCCAAAATTCAGTTTTTTCCAATACGAAAATTTGACCAAAAGACTCACACAATACACATACATCAACACATAACATTCTATCTCATTATATTTCATCGAATCATTCATCCCTAATTCATTCTACATCATCAAACACCACAATTTCCCAAAAATTCATTTTCTACGTTTTCGACTCGAAATACCCTAAAAACTCAATTTTTCCCAAAACGAAAATTGACCAAAAATGCTTACACGATACATTTACATCAACATATATATCAATACATGCCAAACAATTCATCATATTTCACATCACATCATATATTTCACATCAAAATCATCAAAATCAAACAACATTCATACAAAACCTAATCTATTCATCTCCAACCTCATAAACTATAAGGAATTAGGAATTCTCCCCATACCTTAGAGTAATCTGAAGCCTTTCCTTTCTTTCTTCAAGATTCCTCTAGAAATCCTCAAGCCCTAGCCTTCTTCTCTTCTCCTCTTCAGAGTTCTTCAAAAAAATACGATAATGAGAAAATGTGATCGTGTTTCTCCTTTCTCTTGGATAACTAATCCCAACTTATGAACTTCCCATCCTCTCCTTACTCATTTTCACATAAGACCACCTTGCTCTTTTCTCATTTTAATTTTTAATAATAATAATAACATAAATAATATTTTATTATTTACTTTATTAAAATTATTCAAAATTGCATCTTTTAATCCATAATTCTCCAAAATTGTCACAAACCTAAATAATTCATCTAAATTAATTAAATAACTCATTAGATAAATAATTTAGATTTTCGGGTCGTTACAACTCTCCCCTACTTTAGGAATTTTCGTCCTCGAAAATTACCTGAAGTGGACAGAGTCGGATACGACTCCTTCATCTGGTCCTCATACTCCAAGTCCAACTCTCACCAGCTGGTCTGCCCTACAACACCTTTACTAGAGCAATCTCTTTCACTCTTAGGTTGGAACACAACCATGTCGTTACCATTGCCATCAACACTGTCATAAGAACATCAACATAACCTATAACACCGATAATTTTGTCTTACCACATTAATCCCATAATATTGTGATTCTTTTAACGAACATATACCTCAACACTTCTACTGACATGGCCGTAACTCGAAAACTTTTCTCATATCACTTTCATTCTAGAATATCCAATAGTGTGCATAATTCTCGCAAGCTTCTGATGCCTGATCCTTACTTCCAATAAGTCGTATTCACATGATACACACCACGCTTCAGCTGCACACTCTGATTACTTGCAAAGTATCAAGACTACTCAATTTAACTCCAACTTCTAATCACCAATCCGACATAACAGCGACTTTCAACTTAATTCTTCAGAATTTCGTTCCAACAGGTATTCTACACTCTCGTAGTTACCGAATACTTCAACTTAGATACGTAGGATAACACCTATGACATTCAACACCATTACAGCGACGACTACTTCCAGATCTTGGATCATATATATATGTGCTTCCATGAATTTCCCGATTATCATCAAACATAAACTACAACTTTACCATCTCCTATTTACACGTTCCTCGAAAATCATCTTAAACATGCAACATCATTACAACAACATAGGGTACCTGTGTACAATTAACTTCAACCAGATAAATCATCTTTTCCTTTCCAACTAATCTGACAAACCAAATCATCAACTTTTACTCATACTGATACAATTCTTCATACATTCTCATCCGAATTAACACAACCAAGTAACCCAACTTTACCAACCAAAAGTTCCACTTTCACAATTCAACTTACAATTTCACTTCTTTTAATACTTGCAACTCAACCCTCTAATACTCTATCCGACTTTCTTTTCTAATCATGGTCTTACATTTCTATCTACTTTCCCTTCGAATCATCTCAAGAAAGCTTCAAGTCTCAAGTCACTTGACTCATCACAAAACAACACTCAAGTTATCCAGAACTCGATGATGAGTTCCCATACTACTCATCAATCCAATCGCAACTTCATGCTACGTCTACAAACCCAACCAATTTCCTTACATATGAACCTGCATCGACAAAATAACCCATAAGCAATGGGCTCAACTTCAACCAATTCAACCTACATACTATACTAGCTGGCATGACATATCTGTCCATCAATTATGATTCTGTCTACTATCAACAAGAGATTAAGGGTGATCAGTTCCTCAATTTATCAATAGACAACCGACAACCATAACAGTGGCATAAATCATCATTACCCAACAACAATAGCGTACTTTACCTTGTGACCAAAGTCCGTAAGCATAATGCTCCGCCAACTTCCCAAGGCTTACCAACAACTTCTTAGTTTTCTTAACTCCGACCTCGTCAATTATACCAAAACGTCCAAAATCCAATACCTAATCTCTTATATATGCTCATAGCACAACACAATTATTAAATATCTTTCCAACATCGGAATCGCAACTACTTTAAGTACTATCCAACTCGGTTCGCTCCAATTACAATTTTCATCCAAGTTAAAATTTTTAACAACACTAATCAAACATTCGCCTTTCTCTCAACATTACCATCACATAACATCGTCACTTTAACCATTCTCATTCGACATAAATCGCATCTCTATGCATTCTCCGATACCGTCGCATTCTTTCTAATACCAACATTTTATTCCTCATCGATATTTCACACGCGTCTTCATCTTTCCAATTTTTTTTTCAGCAACAGTCGCTCAACTTCGGACACATTTATCTCTTCCAAAACAGACCTCCCAAACATAAAATTATATTCCAAAATGAAGAGAATTTTGTGAAGATTCCATAACTTCAAGAATCGCTTGAATCCGAGTTACAAGTAAAAATTATCATCCTTACACCGGAACTGGTTCAGAATTTATGTATGCAGAATTTTCCAAAAATCAACATCAGACCCAAATATTAAAACGCGTTTTTCTCTCTCTTCAAAAACATGCATAAAACAGAGTTTATATGCAAACTGAAGGGAATTTCTTAAGCTTTTCAAAAATTCCAGAATCGTTTCCATCGGATTTACAAGCGAAAAGTTATACCCCTTTTTCTGAAGGCTGTTCCATAACTGCGAAAATAGAACCTGAGATTGATAAACATGAGTTCTACCTCTCTCTCTTGCTTCTAGATCCTCCAACTATTCTTGCTTTTCATCCAAATCCGAAAATAATCCGACATCAATCCAATTATACGGAAAACATACTAGCCTATCAGTTGATCCATCAAATCGTCAATCTTTTTGGAGTAGACCCTTATTTTCAATCATCTCCTTAACCCGCCGTCATTAATCTCCTCACATCTTATAAAATCGTCATTATATACATACACTCATATAAGCTTCACTCTCTAAGAGTCATCTTCTTCGTTTATCCGGTAAAACACTATTTCTTCATTGTCTACAATTCTAATCTACACTCCAGAGGCAAATCATAATTATACTTCGCTTGCATATCAACATTCGTCACATTACTCTCTATCCTCCGAGAAGTAACATCAACTATACCGGCTTGTTCTATCTCTAGGAATCTCAAACTTGATCGGCAACTAAGAATTCGTGAATCTGTACTCTCGGTGGTTCGCGACATTACAACTTCAACAACACTTGTACTCTTACCCTTAATATCACCTTGAATCAACTCCTCACACCAGAAACATCTCCGGAAAACAAACTTCTCCCCTACTTGTTTCAACCAACACCGGATGCCAACGGTAAAAAAAAAAAACAAGTACCGACAGTGTTCACCCACATGTCGCGTACTAAGGAATAAACAACATAGACAACTTGGCCGGACAGACCGACCTGCTCTGATACCACTAATGTAACACCCTTCTACCCCACAAACAATTTTAGGTAAAACACGTAATATTATCAGAGTAAAATTAGCAAGAAACGTGCCACATATATTCAAAAACATAATTTAGTAATCATTGTCTTGTCCCGTAACACGGGTTATTCATTCATCAATAACATAAATTTATAACTACGCAGCGGAAATCAACTTTTAAATTTTTGATCAACAAAATACTCCATGGGTAAAGTATCCAATTCAACATAGCCTCAACAATATAAAGATTTGCAACATAAAATCAAAAGAAGACATGAGGTTCACAAATAATCCCAACCCGATGTTACATGACACAGAGCAGGACACCTTTAAACTAATAGCGAAAACTACACACTTCAAGGCTACATCCTCCATCATCACGAATCTACTCTTGGTTATCTGCAAGTTACCCACATAAGAGGCAACATTTCCAAGCAGGCAGGGTGAGAATCACAATTCATTATAGTAATATAAGTACATGGAAAATGAACAGGAAGGCAACAACAACATCATAGCATATCCAACAACAACATCATGTCATAATCGATCAACAACATCATAGCAAAATCAACATTAATCTCATAGCATAGTCAACAACAACATCATAGTATAATCAACATCAATCTCATAGCATAGTCAACAACAACATCATGACATAATCAACAACAACTTCATAATACAATCAACATCAACATCATAGTATAATCAACGGCAACATCATGATGAGATCAGCAACAACATCATAGTTTAATCAACAACAACACCGTGATATCCACAATAAAACATACATATTATTCGACAATCAACTCATACACATGCAATGCCACTTAGAATGAAATGCAACTTCATCGAAAACATGCATGTGGTACCAGTTCAACGTGGATGGACACTTGGCCATCAACCCTCCAAAAGGAGCACAACGTAATCAACGTATCACTTCAATCCGTACAATGGGATTGAGGCTACCAATAGGCCGAAGCCCCAACATAAAAATGCTATGAAATGCAATGATGCTAATTCTCCTCAATTCATCAAAAATCAACGTGTGCATCATTCATTTCATATTCAACAAGGATTTATCATACAATCATGTTTTATCATCTTACATCAACAACAACTCGACAACAAAAGATCAGCAAGAGAAAATGTCAAGAAACCTCAAGAAAACAACAAAAAATAGCAAAACAACATGTCTGACACGGCCGCCCGTGTCCTGTGACACGGCCCCTGTCAGAAGCATGCGTTAAAAAGAAACAAAAAGACAAAATCCAGCAACTACAGTGATCTGACATGGCCGCCCGTGTTCTAAGACACGGCCGTGTCAGGAAGTCTGCACCCATAATTTTTCAAAAGATTTTTCTGCTGCGTTTTGGCCTCAAATATCCCAAAATTCAGTTTTTTCCAATATGAAAATTTGACCAAAAGAGTCACACAATACACATACATCAACACATAACATTCTATCTCATTATATTTCTTCGAATCATTCATCCCTAATTCATTCTACATCATCAAACACCACAATTTCCCAAAAATTCATTTTCTACGTTTTCGACTCGAAATACCCTAAAAACTCAATTTTTCCCATAACGAAAATTGACCAAAAATGCTTACACGATACACTTACATCAACATATATATCAATACATGCCAAACAATTCATCATATTTCACATCACATCATATATTTCACATCAAAATCATCAAAATCAAACAACATTCATACAAAACCTAATCTATTCATCTCCAACCTCATAAACTATAAGGAATTAGGAATTCTCCCCATACCTTAGAGTAATCTGAAGCCTTTCCTTTCTTTCTTCAAGATTCCTCTAGAAATCCTCAAGCCCTAGCCTTCTTCTCTTCTCCTCTTCAGAGTTCTTCACAAAAATACGATAATGAGAAAATGTGATCGTGTTTCTCCTTTCTCTTGGATAACTAATCCCAACTTATGAACTTCCCATCCTCTCCTTACTCATTTTCACATAAGACCACCTTGCCCTTTTCTCATTTTAATTTTTAATAATAATAATAACATAAATAATATTTGATTATTTACTTTATTAAAATTATTCAAAATTGCATCTCTTAATCCATAATTCTCCAAATATGTCACAAACCTAAATAATTCATCTAAATTAATTAAATAACTCATTAGATAAATAATTTAGATTTTCGGGTCGTTACAACTCTCCCCTACTTTAGGAATTTTCGTCCTCGAAAATTACCTGAAGTGGACAGAGTCGGATACGACTCCTTCATCTGGTCCTCATACTCCAAGTCCAACTCTCACCAGCTGGTCTGCCCTACAATACCTTTACTAGAGCAATCTCTTTCACTCTTAGGTTGGAACACAACCATGCCGTTACCATTGCCATCAACACTGTCATAAGAACATCAACATAACCTATAACACCGATAATTTTGTCTTACCACATTAATCCCATAATATTGTGATTCTTTTAACGAACATATACCTCAACACTTCTACTGACATGGCAGTAACTCGAAAAATTTTCTCATATCACTTTCATTCTAGAATATCCAATAGTGTGCATAATTCTCGCAAGCTTCTGATGCCTGATCCTTACTTCCAATAAGTCGTATTCACATGATACACACCACGCTTCAGCTGCACACTCTGATTACTTGCAAAGTATCAAGACTACTCAGTTTAACTCCAACTTCTAATCACCAATCCGACATAACAGCGACTTTCAACTTAATTCTTCAGAATTTCGTTCCAACAGGTATTCTACACTCTCGTAGTTACCGAATACTTCAACTTAGATACGTAGGATAACACCTATGACATTCAACACCATTACAACGACGACTACTTCCAGATCTTGGATCATATATATATGTGCTTCCACGAATTTCCCGATTATCATCAAACATAAACTACAACTTTACCATCTCCTATTTACACGTTCCTCGAAAATCATCTTAAACATGCAACATCATTACAACAACATATGGTACATGTGTACAATTAACTTCAACCAAATAAATCATCTTTTCCTTTCTAACTAATCCGACAAACCAAATCATCAACTTTTACTCATACTGACACAATTCTTCCTACATTCTCATCCGAATTAACACAACCAAGTAACCCATCTTTACCAACCAAAAGTTCCAATTTCAAAATTCAACTTACAATTTCACTTCTTTTAATACTTGCAACTCAACCCTCTAATACTCTATCCGACTTTATTGTCTAATCATGGTCTTACATTTCTATCTACTTTCCCTTCGAATCATCTCAAGAAAGCTTCAAGTCTCAAGTCACTTGACTCATCACAAAACAACACTCAAGTTATCCAGAACTCGATGATGAGTTCCCATACTACTCATCAATCCAATCGCAACTTCATGCTACGTCTACAAACCCAACCAATTTCCTTACATATGAACCTGCATCGACAAAATAACCCATAAGCAATGGGCTCAACTTCAACCAATTCAACCTACATACTATACTAGCTGGCATGACATATCTGTCCATCAATTATGATTCTGTCTACTATCAACAAGAGATTAAGGGTGATCAGTTCCTCAATTTATCAATAGACAACCGACAACCATAACAGTGGCATAAATCATCATTACCCAACAACAATAGCGTACTTTACCTTGTGACCAAAGTCCGTAAGCATAATGCTCCGCCAACTTCCCAAGGCTTACCAACAACTTCTTAGTTTTCTTAACTCCGACCTCGTCAATTATACCAAAACGTCCAAAATCCAATACCTAATCTCTTATATATGCTCATAGCACAACACAATTATTAAATATCTTTCCAACATCGGAATCGCAACTACTTTAAGTACTATCCAACTCGGTTCGCTCCAATTACAATTTTCATCCAAGTTAAAATTTTTAACAACACTAATCAAACATTCGCCTTTCTCTCAACATTACCATCACATAACATCGTCACTTTAACCATTCTCATTCGACATAAATCGCATCTCTATGCATTCTCCGATACCGTCGCATTCTTTCTAATACCAACATTTTATTCCTCATCGATATTTCACACGCGTCTTCATCTTTCCAATTTTTTTTTCAGCAACAGTCGCTCAACTTCGGACACATTTATCTCTTCCAAAACAGACCTCCCAAACATAAAATTATATTCCAAAATGAAGAGAATTTTGTGAAGATTCCATAACTTCAAGAATCGCTTGAATCCGAGTTACAAGTAAAAATTATCATCCTTACACCGGAACTGGTTCAGAATTTATGTATGCAGAATTTTCCAAAAATCAACATCAGACCCAAATATTAAAACGCGTTTTTCTCTCTCTTCAAAAACATGCATAAAACAGAGTTTATATGCAAACTGAAGGGAATTTCTTAAGCTTTTCAAAAATTCCAGAATCGTTTCCATCGGATTTACAAGCGAAAAGTTATACCCCTTTTTCTGAAGGCTGTTCCATAACTGCGAAAATAGAACCTGAGATTGATAAACATGAGTTCTACCTCTCTCTCTTGCTTCTAGATCCTCCAACTATTCTTGCTTTTCATCCAAATCCGAAAATAATCCGACATCAATCCAATTATACGGAAAACATACTAGCCTATCAGTTGATCCATCAAATCGTCAATCTTTTTGGAGTAGACCCTTATTTTCAATCATCTCCTTAACCCGCCGTCATTAATCTCCTCACATCTTATAAAATCGTCATTATATACATACACTCATATAAGCTTCACTCTCTAAGAGTCATCTTCTTCGTTTATCCGGTAAAACACTATTTCTTCATTGTCTACAATTCTAATCTACACTCCAGAGGCAAATCATAATTATACTTCGCTTGCATATCAACATTCGTCACATTACTCTCTATCCTCCGAGAAGTAACATCAACTATACCGGCTTGTTCTATCTCTAGGAATCTCAAACTTGATCGGCAACTAAGAATTCGTGAATCTGTACTCTCGGTGGTTCGCGACATTACAACTTCAACAACACTTGTACTCTTACCCTTAATATCACCTTGAATCAACTCCTCACACCAGAAACATCTCCGGAAAACAAACTTCTCCCCTACTTGTTTCAACCAACACCGGATGCCAACGGTAAAAAAAAAAAACAAGTACCGACAGTGTTCACCCACATGTCGCGTACTAAGGAATAAACAACATAGACAACTTGGCCGGACAGACCGACCTGCTCTGATACCACTAATGTAACACCCTTCTACCCCACAAACAATTTTAGGTAAAACACGTAATATTATCAGAGTAAAATTAGCAAGAAACGTGCCACATATATTCAAAAACATAATTTAGTAATCATTGTCTTGTCCCGTAACACGGGTTATTCATTCATCAATAACATAAATTTATAACTACGCAGCGGAAATCAACTTTTAAATTTTTGATCAACAAAATACTCCATGGGTAAAGTATCCAATTCAACATAGCCTCAACAATATAAAGATTTGCAACATAAAATCAAAAGAAGACATGAGGTTCACAAATAATCCCAACCCGATGTTACATGACACAGAGCAGGACACCTTTAAACTAATAGCGAAAACTACACACTTCAAGGCTACATCCTCCATCATCACGAATCTACTCTTGGTTATCTGCAAGTTACCCACATAAGAGGCAACATTTCCAAGCAGGCAGGGTGAGAATCACAATTCATTATAGTAATATAAGTACATGGAAAATGAACAGGAAGGCAACAACAACATCATAGCATATCCAACAACAACATCATGTCATAATCGATCAACAACATCATAGCAAAATCAACATTAATCTCATAGCATAGTCAACAACAACATCATAGTATAATCAACATCAATCTCATAGCATAGTCAACAACAACATCATGACATAATCAACAACAACTTCATAATACAATCAACATCAACATCATAGTATAATCAACGGCAACATCATGATGAGATCAGCAACAACATCATAGTTCAATCAACAACAACACCGTGATATCCACAATAAAACATACATATTATTCGACAATCAACTCATACACATGCAATGCCACTTAGAATGAAATGCAACTTCATCGAAAACATGCATGTGGTACCAGTTCAACGTGGATGGACACTTGGCCATCAACCCTCCAAAAGGAGCACAACGTAATCAACGTATCACTTCAATCCGTACAATGGGATTGAGGCTACCAATAGGCCGAAGCCCCAACATAAAAATGCTATGAAATGCAATGATGCTAATTCTCCTCAATTCATCAAAAATCAACGTGTGCATCATTCATTTCATATTCAACAAGGATTTATCATACAATCATGTTTTATCATCTTACATCAACAACAACTCGACAACAAAAGATCAGCAAGAGAAAATGTCAAGAAACCTCAAGAAAACAACAAAAAATAGCAAAACAACATGTCTGACACGGCCGCCCGTGTCCTGTGACACGGCCCCTGTCAGAAGCATGCGTTAAAAAGAAACAAAAAGACAAAATCCAGCAACTACAGTGATCTGACATGGCCGCCCGTGTTCTAAGACACGGCCGTGTCAGGAAGTCTGCACCCATAATTTTTCAAAAGATTTTTCTGCTGCGTTTTGGCCTCAAATATCCCAAAATTCAGTTTTTTCCAATATGAAAATTTGACCAAAAGAGTCACACAATACACATACATCAACACATAACATTCTATCTCATTATATTTCTTCGAATCATTCATCCCTAATTCATTCTACATCATCAAACACCACAATTTCCCAAAAATTCATTTTCTACGTTTTCGACTCGAAATACCCTAAAAACTCAATTTTTCCCATAACGAAAATTGACCAAAAATGCTTACACGATACACTTACATCAACATATATATCAATACATGCCAAACAATTCATCATATTTCACATCACATCATATATTTCACATCAAAATCATCAAAATCAAACAACATTCATACAAAACCTAATCTATTCATCTCCAACCTCATAAACTATAAGGAATTAGGAATTCTCCCCATACCTTAGAGTAATCTGAAGCCTTTCCTTTCTTTCTTCAAGATTCCTCTAGAAATCCTCAAGCCCTAGCCTTCTTCTCTTCTCCTCTTCAGAGTTCTTCACAAAAATACGATAATGAGAAAATGTGATCGTGTTTCTCCTTTCTCTTGGATAACTAATCCCAACTTATGAACTTCCCATCCTCTCCTTACTCATTTTCACATAAGACCACCTTGCCCTTTTCTCATTTTAATTTTTAATAATAATAATAACATAAATAATATTTGATTATTTACTTTATTAAAATTATTCAAAATTGCATCTCTTAATCCATAATTCTCCAAATATGTCACAAACCTAAATAATTCATCTAAATTAATTAAATAACTCATTAGATAAATAATTTAGATTTTCGGGTCGTTACAACTCTCCCCTACTTTAGGAATTTTCGTCCTCGAAAATTACCTGAAGTGGACAGAGTCGGATACGACTCCTTCATCTGGTCCTCATACTCCAAGTCCAACTCTCACCAGCTGGTCTGCCCTACAATACCTTTACTAGAGCAATCTCTTTCACTCTTAGGTTGGAACACAACCATGCCGTTACCATTGCCATCAACACTGTCATAAGAACATCAACATAACCTATAACACCGATAATTTTGTCTTACCACATTAATCCCATAATATTGTGATTCTTTTAACGAACATATACCTCAACACTTCTACTGACATGGCAGTAACTCGAAAACTTTTCTCATATCACTTTCATTCTAGAATATCCAATAGTGTGCATAATTCTCGCAAGCTTCTGATGCCTGATCCTTACTTCCAATAAGTCGTATTCACATGATACACACCACGCTTCAGCTGCACACTCTGATTACTTGCAAAGTATCAAGACTACTCAGTTTAACTCCAACTTCTAATCACCAATCCGACATAACAGCGACTTTCAACTTAATTCTTCAGAATTTCGTTCCAACAGGTATTCTACACTCTCGTAGTTACCGAATACTTCAACTTAGATACGTAGGATAACACCTATGACATTCAACACCATTACAGCGACGACTACTTCCAGATCTTGGATCATATATATATGTGCTTCCACGAATTTCCCGATTATCATCAAACATAAACTACAACTTTACCATCTCCTATTTACACGTTCCTCGAAAATCATCTTAAACATGCAACATCATTACAACAACATATGGTACATGTGTACAATTAACTTCAACCAAATAAATCATCTTTTCCTTTCTAACTAATCCGACAAACCAAATCATCAACTTTTACTCATACTGACACAATTCTTCCTACATTCTCATCCGAATTAACACAACCAAGTAACCCATCTTTACCAACCAAAAGTTCCAATTTCAAAATTCAACTTACAATTTCACTTCTTTTAATACTTGCAACTCAACCCTCTAATACTCTATCCGACTTTATTGTCTAATCATGGTCTTACATTTCTATCTACTTTCCCTTCGAATCATCTCAAGAAAGCTTCAAGTCTCAAGTCACTTGACTCATCACAAAACAACACTCAAGTTATCCAGAACTCGATGATGAGTTCCCATACTACTCATCAATCCAATCGCAACTTCATGCTACGTCTGCAAACCCAACCAATTTCCTTACATATGAACCTGCATCGACAAAATAACCCACAAGCACTGGGCTCAACTTCAACCAATTCAAAGTACATACTATACTAGCTGGCATGACATATCTGTCCATTAATTATGATTCCGTCTACTATCAACAAGAGATTAAGGGTGATCAGTTCCTCAATTTGTCAATAGACAGCCGGAAACCATAACAGTGGCATAAATCATCATTACCCAACAACAATAACGTACTTTACCTTGTGACCAAAGTCCGTAAGCATAATGCTCCGCCAACTTCCTAAGGCTTACCAACAACTTCTTA
Source organism: Lathyrus tuberosus (assembly GCA_022829125.1). Lineage (NCBI taxonomy): Eukaryota > Viridiplantae > Streptophyta > Magnoliopsida > Fabales > Fabaceae > Lathyrus > Lathyrus tuberosus. Next base: position 1,670,212 of record JALAZF010000441.1, read on the forward strand.
GTTTTCTTAACTCCGACCTCGTCAATTATACCAAAACGTCCAAAATCCAATACCTAATCTCTTATACATGCTCGTAGCACAACACAATTATTAAATATCTTTCCAACACCGGAATCGTAACTACTTTAAGTACTATCCAACTCGGTTCGCTCCAATTACAATTTTCATCCAAGTTAAAAATTTTAATAACACTAATCAAACATTCGCCTTTCTCTCAACATTACCATCACATAACATCGTCACTTTAACCATTCTCATTCGACATAAATCGCATCTCTATGCATTCTCCGATACCGTCACATTCTTTCTAATACTAACATTTTATTCCTCATCGATATTTCACACTCGTCTTCATCTTTCCAAATTTTTTTTTTCAGCAACAGTCGCTCAACTTCGGACACATTTATCTCTTCCAAAACAGACCTCCCAAACATAAAATTATATTCCAAAATGAAGAGAATTTTGTGAAGATTCCAGAACTTCAAAAATCGCTTGAATCCGAGTTACAAGTAAAAATTATCATCCTTACACCGGAACTGGTTCATAATTTCTGTATGCAGAATTTTCCAAAAATCAGCATCAGACCCAAATATTAAAACGCGTTTTTCTCTCTCTTCAAAAACATGCAAAAAACAGAGTTTATATGCAAACTAAAGGGAATTTCGTAAGCTTTCCAAAAATTCCAGAATCGTTTCCATCGGATTTACAAGCGAAAAGTTATACCCCTTTTTCTGAAGGCTGTTCCATAACTGCGAAAATAGAACCTGAGATTGATAAACATGAGTTCTACCTCTCTCTCTTGCTTCTAGATCCTCCAACTATTCTTGCTTTTCATCCAAATCCGAAAATAATCCGACATCAATCCAATTATACGAAAAACATACTAGCCTATCAGTTGATCCATCAAATCGTCAATCTTTTTGGAGTAGACCCTTATTTTCAATCATCTCCTTAACCCGCCGTCATTAATCTCCTCACATCTTATAAGATCGTCATTATATACATACACTCATATAAGCTTCACTCTCTAAGAGTCATCTTCTTCGTTTATCCGGTAAAACATTATTTCTTCATTGTCTCCAATTCTAATCTACACTCCAGAGGCAAATCATAATTATACTTCGCTTGCATATCAACATTCGTCACATTACTCTCTATCCTCGGAGAAGTAACATCAACTATACCGGCTTGTTCTATCTCCAGGAATCTCAAACTTGACCGGAAACTAAGAATTCGTGAATCTGTACTCTCGGTGGTTCGCGACATTACAACTTCAACAACACTTGTACTCTTACCCTTAATATCACCTTGAATCAACTCCTCACACCGGAAACATCTCCAGAAAGCAAACTTCTCCCCTCCTTGTTTCAACCAACACCGGATACAAACGGTAAAAAAAAAATAACAAGTACCGACAGTGTTCACACACATGTCGCGTACTAAGGAATAAACAACATAGACAACTTGGCCGGACAGACCGACCTGCTCTGATACCACTAATGTAACACCCTTCTACCCCACAAACAATTTTAGGGAAAACACGTAATATTATCAGAGTAAAATTAGCAAGAAAGGTGCCACATATATTCAAAAACATAATTTAGTAATCATTGTCCTATCCCGTAACATGGGTTATTCATTCTTCAATAACATAAATTTATAACTACGCAGCGGAAATCAACTTTTAAATTTTTGATCAACAAAATACTCCATGGGTAAAGTATCCAATTCAACATAGCCTCAACAATATAAAGATTTGCAACATAAAATCAAAAGAAGACATGAGGTTCACAAATAATCCTAACCCAATGTTACATGACACAGAGCAGGACACCTCTAAACTAATAGCGAAAACTACACACTTCAAGGCTACATCCTCCATCATCGTGAATCTACTCTTGGTTATCTGCAAGTTACCCACATAAGAGGCAACATTTCCAAGCAGGCAGGGTGAGAATCACAATTCATTATAGTAATATAAGTACATGGAAAATGAACAGGAAGGCAACAACAACATCATAGCATAGCCAACAACAACATCATGTCATAATCGATCAACAACATCATAGCAAAATCAACATTAATCTCATAGCATAGTCAACAACAACATCATAGTATAATCAACATCAATCTCATAGCATAGTCAACAACAACATCATGACATAATCAACAACAACTTCATAATACAATCAACATCAACATCATAGTATAATCAATGGCAACATCATGATGAGATCAGCAACAACATCATAGTTCAATCAACAACAACATCGTGATATCCACAATAAAACATACATATTATTCGACAATCAACTCATACACATGCAATGCCACTTAGAATGAAATGCAACTTCATCAGAAACATGCATGTGGTACCAGTTCAACGTGGATGGACACTTGGCCATCAACCCTCCAAAAGGAGCACAACGTAATCAACGTATCACTTCAATCCGCACAATGGGATTGAAGCTACCAATAGGCCGAAGCCCCAACATAAAAATGCTATGAAATGCAATGATGCTAATTCTCCTCAATTCATAAAAAATCAACGTGTGCATCATTCATTTCATATTCAACAAGGATTTATCATACAATCATGTTTTATCATCTTACATCAACAACAACTCGACAACAAAAGATCAGCACGAGAAAACGTCAAGAAACCTCAAGAAAACAACAAAAAACAGCAAAACAGCATGTCTGACACGGCCGCCCGTGTCCTGTGACATGGCCCATGTCAGAAGCATGCGTTAAAAAGAAACAAAAAGACAAAATCCAGCAACTACAGTGGTCTGACATGGCCGCCCGTGTCCTATGACACGGCCGTGTCAGGAAGTCTGCACCCATAATTTTTCAAAAGATTTTTCTGCTGCGTTTTGGCCTCAAATATCCCAAAATTCAGTTTTTTCCAATACGAAAATTTGACCAAAAGACTCACACAATACACATTCATCAACACATAACATTCTATCTCATTATATTTCATCGAATCATTCATCCCTAATTCATTCTACATCATCAAACACCACAATTTCCCAAAAATTCATTTTCTACGTTTTCGACTCGAAATACCCTAAAAACTCAATTTTTCCCAAAACGAAAATTGACCAAAAATGCTTACACGATACACTTACATTAACATATATATCAATACATGCCAAACAATTCATCATATTTCACATCACATCATATATTTCACATCAAAATCATCAAAATCAAACAACATTCATACAAAACCTAATCTATTCATCTCCAACCTCATAAACTATAAGGAATTAGGAATTCTCCCCATACCTTAGAGTAATTTGAAGCCTTTCCTTTCTTTCTTCAAGATTCCTCTAGAAATCCTCAAGCCCTAGCCTTCTTCTCTTCTCCTCTTCAGAGTTCTTCACAAAAATACGATAATGAGAAAATGTGATCGTGTTTCTCCTTTCTCTTGGATAACTAATCCCAACTTATGAACTTCCCATCCTCTCCTTACTCATTTTCACATAAGACCACCTTGCCCTTTTCTCATTTTAATTTTTAATAATAATAATAACATAAATAATATTTGATTATTTACTTTATTAAAATTATTCAAAATTGCATCTTTTAATCCATAATTTTTCAAAATTGTCACAAACCTAAATAATTCATCTAAATTAATTAAATAACTCATTAGATAAATAATTAAGATTTTCGGGTCGTTACACTAATCCTCCTCAAATGTCCACTTCGCCCTTAATTCCTCTAATATTGTTTAAAATAAATTATAATACAATACATTCCGTAATATATACTATTATTTAATTAAATAACCAAAACTTCTCAAAATCACCGACATCCACCCGAATCACCAAAATTCACGAATATAATATTTAAATAAATTAAATAAATATTCTTACGAAATTTGGGGTGTTACAACTCTCCCCCACTTAAAGAATTTTCGCCCTCGAAAATTACCTCAAGGAAACAGAGTCGGATACGACTCCCTCATCTGATCTCCACACCTCAAGTCAAACTTTCTTCTTTCTTAGATCCTCTTAGCCTTTGCAGGTGTCTCTTACAAAATTTCAGGTCCGAGTACAACACTCTCGCCCGACCCATACCAACACAATGGAGTCCTACACCTCCTTCCGCACGAACTTCATACAACGTCATTCCAACACTAGCATAAAAACTGCAAATGACCATCCCACGATCCCCCTTGACCCAACACACAAGCCCTCGGCAAATCCTCTAAAGATTGGATAGTCCTTTCTGTCTGGCCGTCCGTCTGCGGATGATAGGCAGAACTCATCCTCGACTTAGTACCCAACGCATCTTGCAAACTCTTCCAAAACCTCGATGTAAACCTCGGATCTCTATCCGACAGAATATTCGAAGGTACCCCATGTAACTTCACAATCTCCTTAATACCCGTCTCAGCTAGCTTCCGCAAGGAGTGATCAATCTTCATCTGTAAGAATGAGCCGATTTAGTTAATTCCTCCACTATCACCCCACAAAGAATCACTCCCTTTCCCAGTCTTCGGCAATCCCGACACAAACATCCACAGACATACTATCCCATTTCCATTCTGGAATACTCAATGGTTGCATCATACCTAAGGCTTCTGATGCTCAAACTTCGACTTCTGACAAGTCAAACACGCGTACACAAACTCCGCAACATCCTTCTTCATAGAACAATTTCCTTGATCTCTAGAACATCTGGAACCCACACTCTATCTCGGAACCTCATCACACCATTCTCATCAATCCGGAAGTCACCTCCGTTATCTTGGTTAATCAAAGTCAATTGGTCAACCAACTTTAAATCAGACTGCTGTCCCATTCTGATTTCTTCCAGAATACCACTCGTCAACCTCAACATTCCCAACTTCACACTGTCAAGAGTCGCTTCACATACCAGACTCAAATCTCTGAATTGTTCAATTAATTACAATTATTTCACCATAAGAATCGACATATGTAATGACTTTCTGCTCAATGCATTGGCCACTGCATTTGCTTTGTCCGGATGATAACTCAAATCAAAATCGAAATCCTTCAACAACTCTAACCACCTCCTCTGCCTCATATTCAATTATTTCTGATTAGATAAGTACTTCAGACTTTTATGATTATTAAACACTTCAAATTTAGAGCCAAACATATAATGTCTCCAAATCTTCAACACAAACACCACAGCGGCCAATTCCAAGTCATGTGTAGGATAATTCCTCTCATGAACTCACAATTGTCTTGAAGCATAGGCAAGAACTTGTCCATTTTGCATCAGAACTCCACCAAGACCCATCTTCGACGCGTCACAATACACCACAAAAGATTCACTTGGATTAGGCAAAATCAACACTAGAGCAGTAGTCAATCTCTTCTTCAATTCCACGAAACTCCATTCACAAGTTACATCCCACACAAAAGTTTGACCCTTTCGAGTCAACTGAGTCAAAGGTAATGCCAACTTAGAAAATCCTTCAATAAACTTGCGGTAGTAACCTGCTTATCACAGAAAACTTCGTATCTCGGTAACGGACTTCGGAGTCCCCCACTGTAACACAACATCAATCTTAGAGGGATCAACAGCAATTCCACCACTTGCAATCACATGGCCGAGAAAACTCGCTTCCTTCAATCATAACTCATACTTCGATAGCTTCACCTACAACTTCTTCTCTTTCAACACCTGCAACACAGTCCTCAAATGCTCAGCATGCTCTTCTTCAGATTTAGAGTCTATCAGAAGATCGTAAATAAAACCCACTACAAACTTATTCAAATACTCAAGAAAATTCTGATTCATATACTCCATGAATACCAGGTGCATTAGACACACCAAACAACATGATAGTATCCTCATAGTCACCTTACCTCGTCCTGAAAGCCGTCTTCGGAATATCATCAAGCTTAACACAAATCTGATGATAACCTGACCTCAAATCAATCTTGATAAACACACAGATATCTACTAACTGATCCATCAATTCCTCAATCCTCGGAAGCTGACACTTATCCTTGATCGTCACTTTACTCAACCGTCTATAATCCACACACAATCTCATAATACAATCTTTCTCCTTCACCGACATCACATGGGTACCTCACAGAAAACACTCGATCGAACAACTTCTTCTCAAACAATTCTTCCAGCTATTCCTTCAATTCACTTATTCAGAAACATATTCTGTATGCAAACCCCGACATCGAGCTTGCATCGAGTACCAGGTCGATAACAAGTTACACTCCACACTACAGTGGTAAATCGCTGATATCTCATGGGAACACCTCCAAATAGTCACACACCATAGGTAGATCACACACCACCACATCCCTTATGCCTCCCAATAATCCAACATCATAACACCTTTGCACCATCTTTCACAGACTCCCACTTGCTTCACAGAACGAACAACTCTTCACCTTCGTCGAAATTAGATTTCAGGTGATCGTCAGGAATTACACACCACCGGCACATCACTAGTCGTCACATTGTCCTCTATCCCTCAAAAGGAAGACATCAACAATACTTGGTCATTCTCTTCAAGGTATCCCAACTTGACCGTTAGACAAGAAACTCGAATTCGCCTCATCTTCAAGTCTATTAGTCTACATAAACTCATCAAAACAATCCTTAAGCACTCAACTTAACCCCAACAATTCACTGGGCACACTACTCAAGCTCGCAAGACACGTCTATCCCATCCAACATGACCCCGTCTATTATCAACAAGAGATTAAGGGTGATCCGTTCCTTAATTTGTCAATAACAACCGATATCATGAGGCGGTATAGACTATCTCCACCAACTCTCGCAGCGTCCAACACCACACCAAGCCAACGCTCCACACTCGAAACACCTTGGAGAAGCACCATCTTCTCCCCCACTTGTTTCATTCCCATCCTGCAAATGGAAAACAAAACAAGCATCGACAGTGTTTTTACGCACATGTCGCACACTAGGGAAACAAACAACATTAGACAACCTGGCCGGACGAACCGACCTGCTCTGATACCACTAATGTAACACCCTTTTCTACCCCTAATAATGTTGCAACAGAAACAACTCAAATATCAGAGTAAAGCATAAAAATCACCTCAAAGGGTGCACATTTCTCATTTAAATCAAAATAATACACTTGCCATGTAAACAAAGGGTTTTCCTCAAGATAAATAAAAAAGCCTTCACATGGCAACGGAACTCGGAATTCTCAATTAAAAGGGTTTCAACAAAAGGCCCTCAGAAGTAGCAGCAGAACAACCATAACCACAAATAATCAAAAAGGTTTTATAATAAACCATAACATCAAATAACAACAAATAAATCAACATGATTCGACTCGACGACCCAACCCGATGTTACACTATCAGAGCAAGACCCTCTACATCGACCAAAAGCAAATAAACTTCAAGGTCCTCGAAAGCATCCACGACTAAACCTGATCACCTGCACGTTACCCACGTGGAGGCAACATTCAAATAGGCAGGGTGAGTAATCACAATTCATAATAATCATTATAAAACAAGATATACATAAAGTGGCATTATCTTCAAATACAACATCATCAGGGTCATCATCAAAGAAAACATCAGGAATCACTATATCACAAATCACATCAATGTCACATAAAATGCAATGCACAACAAGACTCATGCATGTGGTACCAATCGTCATAATCGATGGGAACTAGGCCATCACCCCTCCAAAGATCCCCGTCAATAGATCGATTCCTCTTAGGAACCGGAGCACGTCATAATTACCTTATATCCGCACAACGGGAATGAAGTGTCATTACAGAGTATGCATATGAATGCATGATACACAACCGTCAATAATCATCATCGTCAAAACATCATTATGTGCATCATCATTCATCAAAACATCATGTTTGTCATGTCGTCATTTATCCATCAAAACATCACGCGTCATCGTCTTATCGTCATACATCATACATAAACAACTCATAATCATCAATATTTTCATGAAATTCATATCATCAATTACTCGTCAAAACATCACGAAATCAGTCCCAAGGTTTATTTTACCCGATTAAATTCAACTCTTAGTAATCGATTCACAAAATGCCCTTAAATCATCAATTCATCACGAAAATCCCATAAACCCTCAAACACAAAACAACCACTTCAATTACATCGAATCCTATAATGAAAACATTGAAAGGAAATTACTCCCCATGCCTTAGATTGTCGAATATGAGCTTTCTATATCGATCTTGTGGAAACCTTCACGAATCCTCGCCGTTTCCCTTCTTTCCTCAGAGCTCTTCACCTTCTTTCCTTCTTTTCACGGTTAACAAAAAATGAACCCTATTCTCAAAATCCTCCTTTTATATTTACACTAACCCTTGGGCCTCAAATTGGGCTTTCTCCATAATGCCCTCACTAATCCTCCTCAAATATCCACTTCGCCCTTAATTCCTCTAATATTATTTAAAATAAATTATAATACAATACATTCCGTAATATATACTATTATTTAATTAAATAACCAAAACTTCTCAAAATCACCGACATCCACCCGAATCACCAAAATTCACAAATATAATATTTAAATAAATATTCTTACGAAATTTGGGGTGTTACACCCCCGGTACTGCTGCCCGTCACGCACGACTGCATTAATCCCAGGACAGCTATGGGCAAGTGCCCGGACCTACGCCTTTGCCCGACATAACGGCTAGTTTTGGGCACCCTGCCCAACGTAACGGCTAGTTTTGGACAGTTACCTATTCTTTAGGAAACAGTTATTTCGCCCCAAAAATAAGGACCATTGGCCACGCGTTGGGGGCATTTTATAAACCCTCTCATTTGAGAGGTTCAGGTATCCAGTATTCATCCTAAGAACATACTTTGTACTTGCCTCTTTTTCTCTGACCCTTTCTTACTTGAGCGTCGGAGTGTCTTGCAGGTACACCCCCTCCTCTCCTACAAGCATCATTATCTGCTCTACGCTAAGGCCACGACGATCCAGTCTGATCACCTCCGATCAAGAAATATAAACTTTAGTCTCAAGTTAAAGAATATTTTGAGACAAATTTTGTAATGTGTCTTGAGAATATTGAGTTTGGGGGAGATATGGTCAAAAAACAAAATTGAGTGGGAAAGAAATAGTTCTGACTCAATTCATACAGTTGTTATTTATATAGCAAATTTGGACCCTCATACGGATATTATTGTTCTTTCTCTTAATTAAATTAAGAAATTAATTCTTAAATATCAAACTCAACATCCTCAAGAACTAGAGCATCAAGTGTCATAAAGAATTGACTGAAAAAAGAAATTCTATTCGGTATGATTGAAAGACTCTATTATGATAGTTGTGACACTTGTTACTTGTTATAATTTTGGAGCTTCATAAGATGGATATCAAGTTAGTGTTTCTTAATGGTGACATTAAGAAATACAATATGGTGCAACGAGAGAACATTTTGTGTTAATGGATACAAAGTTTATGGTTTGCGAACAGATAAAATCCATTTACGAGTTAATGAAATTGTCTCCTTAGTGACACCACAATATTTCATAAGGTAATTGTCTCGTTTGGTTTTGAGATGCCTATTATGAAAAATTATTGAGTTTTACAAGCTCAATGGGAGTAAGTTTATGTTTCTAGTTTAATGTGTCGATCTTATTTTATTTAGTCAGCAATTATATATGATTGTTGTATGAAACCAAAAAATCTCTAACAAAAGTTTAGCGATGAAAGATCTTGGACACATCTCTTTTGTATTAGGTATTTAGATACTTAGAGATTATTCTCAAGGTATCATCCAGTTAGCACAAAAGATTTATGTATATATCAATAAAGTTGAAAATAAAATTGACATGAAAGACAATAAACTAGGGTATGTCTCAATTATTAAGGGTGACTATTAAGTCTCAATCATTGTTCAAAATAAAATAATCTGGAAAATTTAGAAAATTAAGTTTTTTTATACTTTTTCGGTTTTTGAGAATCTTATGTATATGCATCAAGAATAAGCGTATATATAATGAGATCATTTGGTAGATATGAAAATTCAAAATTTGAATTGTTGAAATAAGGCAACCATAAGGATTGTTATAGAGAATAAAAGGACTTGTGCTCACAGATTAGAGATCAAATAATTTGGAGATCATCAGGATGTTCGACTCTGATCCTTTTGGATGTCTATATATAATGGGCATCCTAACTCAAGAAATGACTATAAGTACTGATCGTACCTAGATCAGATTATTTGAAAGTGGCCAACAGTGTCTGGAATGATCGTTACGTCAGTGATGATGAGAGACAGCAGGGGGGTGTACCTGTAGGACACTCCGATGCTTAAGTCAGTGAGTGCACAACAAATACAGAGAGTATGAGTGAGAGTAAGAAGTTAACTTATCCTGACCCTCTCAAGTGAGAGGGTATTTATAAGAGACCCCCAGCGCGTGGCCAACGGTTACTTGCAACGGGTGGGACCAGCGTGTGACCCGTTTCAAGTAACTGCTAGGGCTTACGTGTAGTAATAATGACCAGCTCGTGGTCAACACCCTAGTGTAACTGTCCTTTTAATGCCATTATTAGACGGTTACATGAAACATATCTGTGTAGATAAGGCCGTTGATGGGTTCCTCGGGGGAGAATTTACGATGTCGAGGAGATGGGCTAGTCGTGGTCTGGATATGTCCTTACGAGAGAGAACCATGCTTGTCGAGGACCTATGAGTCGATGAGATTATGAGTATTCTCGTGGGGAGAAACTAATAGGTCGAGGAGACCTGTATCATCGGGGTGTGGTGTCTTCTTTTCTTTGTTGTCCTCAGGTGCCCGACACTGTCAAGGAGTCAGATGTCCGACGTACCTTTGGCTTTGCGTATGGTCGTCGTGTGTCTCTTTGTAGGATTCTATTGGGCTTTTTCAAGCTGTATGGATTGGGCCTGTTTGATTGTAGGAAACCACGGCCCAGTCCAGAACAGGAGCCCCCCCCCCCAAGTTGTTGCTTTGATGTGTCAGAGTAATGACTTGAGGGTCAATAATCATGTCGGGGAGATGCCAAGGGATGATCCAAGGAGGATATCAGCATGGTCAAAATTCCCATGATTATTATGACGTCGGGCATTGATATCATGCGAGCAATTATCAGGAGGCGGGCACTGGCAGCTTGTGGTCAAAGGGGAGTTGCATATGACTGAAGTATTGGGGAGATGAGAAGTTTTCGTTTTTGAAACGATGGGGTGATGAAAGGACACGCGTGGGTTTTTTTGACCGGTGTCAGTGTGCCACGTGTCTCTAGTCATCATTGCATAGGGTGGCTGCCTAGGGTAGAGTACTCGAGTGCCGCAGGCTTCTCGAGTTCCGTGATTTATCTATAAATACTCTCTCTTCCCTTTATTTCTCATTTTTCGCTCTTTTGCTCCAGAATCGTTTCTTCTTCTTTCTCCGTTTTCTCATCCTCTGCTTGCTACCGTCAACCACCGCAAGTTCGCCGTGAACCGCCGTGCTACGCCACGCCTGAACCCTAATCCACCATTTACAAGGTATTTTCTTCAAAACTGTTGTTTTCTCTGGCATTTTCTTTAAGTTTGACTCTTTTGAAATCATTTCTCTGATGAACTGGTGAAGTTCTCATGAGAAATGGGAGGATTCCTGGAGAGTACGGCAGGGATCTTTGGCTGTTTCAAGAGAAAAAGTGTATGAAGTTTTCTCTGTTTCTGTTTCCGTTAAATAAAACCGAGGAGCTGGATGAATATGCCGGGGACTCGTAGAAGTTTTCTGGGGATTGTCATGAACATCGCGGGGACCAGATAATGTTTTGGGTCCCCAACAATTATTCTTTTCGTTGATTTCACGGGGAAAGGGGCAAGTTTCCTGAGGACATCTGTTATTCGTCTTCGACTGGTTAGTTTAGTATGGCTCGTCGGATTCACCTGTTCCCTTCTGCTTTTTAGGTTGATGGACAGATTGGCTGCTGAAGTGGCCGTAGGTGAATTCGAGGAGGATACCCAAACTGAGGTCCCGATGGCCCATATGGCTTTCAGGCAAGAGCGTCCTCTCGAGGACTGGGTATGTGATGAGGCCTTCACCATGTCGTCCGTTTTCACATTCCCTAGTGAAAATGGGTTTTGCACTGTTGAACATAGGTTGCTCGGTTCAGAGCAATCCTGGAAAGTGTACCATCCCAATGATGATCAGCGTATATAGACACCTTACATGGGGATGCGCTTCCCGATGTACGAATTTATGTTTCAAGAGGTGGGGTGGAGGCTCCCCTTCACAGACTTCCAAGAGGGGGTCTTTAAATGGTTAAAATTGGCGCCATCGCAAATTCATCCAAATTCTTTGGCCTTTCTCTGGGCTTTTGAGTTCATCTGCAAATATTTGGAGATCAGGGCAACAATGTCCCTTTTCTTCCGAATTTTTCATGTGCAGCGGTGTACGACTGACGGTCGACACGGTTGGGTGTCGTTCAAACAGAATAAAGCTCTGTTTCATACCTACTTGGACTCTGTTCGAGATTTCAAGTGGCGTTATTTTTTTGTGAAGCCGGCTTCTCCCGAGGCCATTAATTCGATCTATGATCGGGTGAATCAAGAAGTGAATGGGCTGGCCACAGAAGTGATGGTGCCAAAATTCCCCTCTATTGGACAGAAAAGCACTATGAATAGGGGGTTGATAAATATAAAGTGAGACACAATAAGCTCAGTGTCGAGGACCGCGAGGCTTATGAAAAGATTGTCGAGTATGTGGAGAGTTTGAATAAACCCTTCGGCGTATTCGAGGGAGGAGAGACCTCAACAGTCAGTGATGAGCAGGTGCCGAAGATCCATCGCCTGGTTAATACTCGTGTCTTGCTCGAGACTTTCTCTGATGAGGAGGCTGTCGAGCTTTTAGGTGGTGCAACGATCCTCGAGTTATATTTGTCTCTTGTCTGTGTATCTTGTTTTACTAATTTCTTTCTTTTTGTAGGGAAAATGGTCAAAGCAGCAGACAGATACACGAAGCTAAGGGCGAAGAGGGCTGGGGAGGAACAATCCCGTCTGGTCGAACAAAGTACCTCTCAGCCTGCCTCCTCTATGGTAGTGCCCGAGGATGCTCCTTCTACTGCGGTGCCTGAGGGTTCCGAGCAAACTCATGTCACGTTAACTGCACCTGTGACTTCTGAGGATCAATCCCTGGGGGCTCAGAGGATACCTAAGCGGGCAAGGACTATTGGGCCGCTCATTGTTGATGTGGAGGGCAGTCCTTCTCCTCCTCCTGCAAGCTTCGAGATTCCTCCGTGTTATCTCCACCGCCGCTATTTCTCCGAGGCTGTTTGTCCTCGCGTCGCTCCTTCAGAAGTCCGGGCTATATTATGGAGTACTCCGGAAGGGAGGAGGAAAGTATTCATGGAGGATATGTCTGCTGTTATACGGCTTTGTTTGGCTGCCCTCATTTTGAACGAGGAGAGTTGTTCTGCATCCGAGCTTTCTCGATTGGAAGAAAGGCTTCAGGCTTTGGAGGCTGAATTGCTCGGTGTGTAGAAGGATTTAAAGGACTACAGAGAGCTGAACAAGGAACAAAGCGAGCAGCAAAAACGGTCGGAGAGGAAGTTGAAGGAAGCTGAGGATGCGGCGAAGGGCCACCTTGCTCGAGTTGCTGCGTTGGATGTGGAAGAGCAGCGCCTCAAGGATAGGATAGTTGAATTAGAAGAATCTGTTCGGCCAGCTGAAAACGAGACTGAGGAGGACAAACAGTTAACCTCCCGAGCAGCCTTGATAGCCAAGCTTAGGGAGGTCGAGAAAGATCTTCGGTTGGCTGAAGATGATGCTCTAGAATTTGCAGATGTCGGGTTCCAGAATGCTGTGGCGCAGCTTAAGCTCCTGAATCCGGACCTTGTAACTGATGGAGCTGATTCCAAGTTTGAGGTGGTCGACGGCAAGATTGTGTTGCCCGGACAAACAGTCGGCAGAGAACAGGAGAATCCCGAGGCATCTGATGCTGCTGTGGAGTGACGGTGTATTCAGTTTGGCCTGCGTGCCAATTTTTTGTATTGACTGGCCTGCGTCCCATACTTTTTGTATTGACTGGCCTGCGTGCCATACTCTTTGATTTGCCCGGCCTAAGAGCCAGGGCTTTATGTAATATTTTTACAATGGGCTTGCCCGATTTAATACTTCCATTTTTGCCTCTTTATCTGATCTGTGCATGGTATTTTACTTATTTTTATCTAAGTTATTTTGAATTTGCTGGATACTTGGGAGTTTGCTTGACTTTAGTGATCCTCGACTGCGAAGAGGGCTGGTCGACCGGTCAGGGGTTGTACCCCGACCTTTAATGAAACTAAGAGGTCGATCGAGGTCTTAGTTTCATGGCGTGAACTTCCCATCGCGAGCTGGGTGTTCTGCCTACAGGGTACGTCGACGACGGAGCTCGATAGAGTACTCCTCGCCGGGTCAATAGTTCAGCGCACACACAACGTGACTTGTGACCTTCGTTAGCGTATTGAGGTGTCGTGCTTGTACCATGGCACGCTCCCCGTAACGACAACTTTTGTATAGTTACATGTGGCATTCACCTGTAATATTGTTTAAGTTTCTCAGCGTTCCATGGTCGAGCAAGTTGTTCACCTTGGAGGTTTTCGAGGTAATAAGCACCTGTCCCCGTCTTTGCAATGACGCGGTAGGGGCCCTCCCAGTTTGCGGCCAGCTTTCCTTCACGTGAATTCTTTTGATTTCGCCGTAAGACAAGACTGCCTACTTGGAAATCTCGTTTGATGACTTTGTCATTATAACGTAAAGTTATTTTTTGTTTTAAAGAGGCTTCTCAGAGGGATGCGCCCTTCCTTATTTCTTCGACCAGGTCGAGTTCCTCGAGAAGGGCTTCGTTGCTCGCTTCTTCGTCAAGAGGAGCTTCTGTCCTTCTCGACGGTTCCCTGATTTCTACGGGGATTACTGCCTCGGTTCCATATGTTAACCGGAACGGGGTCTCCCCGGTCGTGGAATGAGGGGTAGTTCGATATGCCTAAAGGACGCTGTGTAACTCCTCGACCCATCGTTGTTTGGCTTCACCGAGTCGTCGTTTGAGTCCCTGGAGTATTACTCGGTTCGCAGCTTCGACTTGTCCGTTGGTTTGTGGGTGTTCGACTGACGTAAAATGTTGTTTTGTACCCAGTTTGGCAACGAAGTCTTGGAAGTTTTCGTCGGTGAACTGTGTCCCATTGTCTGTGACAATAGCCTGAGGCACGCCGAATCGGGCGAGTATATTTCTCTTGTAAAAATGTAATATGTTGAAAGCAGTGATCTTGGCCAGCACTTCTGCCTCGATCCACTTTGTGAAGTAATCTACCCCGACGATGAGGTATTTATTTTGGTATGATCCTACGACAAAAGGTCCGAGGATATCCATTCCCCACCATGCAAAGGGCGGGGATGACAATGATTTAAGCTCGTTTGGAGGAGCGAGGTGCATGTCAGCGTGCCTCTGACAACGGTCACATTTTTTGACGTGTTCTTTTGCGTCTTGTTGCATAGTGGGCCAGTAATATCCTGCCCGGATAGCTTTTCGAGCTAAGGATCTTCCGCCTAGGTGTTGTGCGTTGATTCCTTCATGTATTTCCTGGAGAATTTCGGAAAATTTATTTTCCTCGACGCACCGGAGTAGAGGGATGGAGAATCCTCGACGATATAACTTACCGTCGACTATGGTGTATGCACATGCCCACCTCCTAACTATCCCAACTTCTTTAGGGTTGTCGGGCAGTGTGCCCGTCATCAGGTATTCGTAAATTGGAGTCATCCAACAATTTGCGTCCCCGATAATGTTCACCTCGGTGGTCGAAGTGGGTATGTTGATGCTCGGATGAGTCAGTATTTCTTGGATTACTGATTTGTTCCCTCCTTTCTTCTTAGTGCTCGCTAGCTTTGATAGCACGTCTGCTCGAGTGTTATGCTCGCGCGGGATGTGGGCCACCTCTGCGGAGACAAATTTCTTCAACTTTTCTTGCACCAATGTTAGGTATTCAATGAGACTATCATTTTTGGCCTGGAATTCTCCCCTAACTTGTGATGCTACGAGCTGAGAGTCCGTAAAGATTCTGACTTCTTTTGCGCCAAGGTCTTCTGTGAGTCGAAGTTCTGCGAGGAAAGCCTCATACTCGGCTTGGTTGTTTGATGTTTTGAAAGATAGCTCTAGCGAGACTTCTATCAAGATACCTTCCTCGTTTTCGAGGATAATGCCTGCCCCGCTGCCCTTTGCACTAGAGGCTCTGTCGACGTATATTGTCCATCTTTGGGAGCCATTGGTCGAGGATTCGGGGACTGTCATTTCCGCTACGAAGTCGGCCAGTACCTGGGCCTTCAAGGCTTTTCTCCCCTCGTAACGAACGTCGAACTCGGATAGCTCGAGAGACCACCGGAGCATCCTCCCTGCCATATCTGGCCGACTAAGGAGCTGTCTGATAGGCTGCTCGGTTCTTACTACAATTGTGTGGGCCAGGAAGTAATGGCGTAATCTTCTGGCTGCAGTTACGAGGGCCAAGGCAACCTTTTCAATCTGTTGGTATCTAAGCTCAGGACCCTGGAGAGCTTTGCTCGTGAAATAAACTGATTTCTGTCCGTAGGGGGTCTCCCGTATGAGGACAGCACTTACCGCTTCGCCGGTGATGGCCAGGTACAAGAAAAGTGTTTCTCTGTCGTCTGGTCGGGATAAGACCGGGGGTTGTGACAAGACTTGTTTTAGGTGGAGGAGGGCTCGTTCGCATTCTTCACTCCATTCAAACGTCGCTTTTTGTCGAAGAAGTTTGAAAAAGGGGAGCGCGTATTGGGCGGATTTAGCGACAAAGCGGGAGAGAGCAGTGAGCATCCTGTTAAGTGACTGTATCGATTTCTTTAAGTTCGGAGTGGGAATCTCGGAGAAGGCCTTACATTTGTCGGGATTCGCTTCAATTCCTCTCTCTGTAAGGTAAAATCCGAGGAATTTTCCTGCTCGAACTCCGAAAGTGCACTTGTCGGGGTTGAATCTCATGCGACATTTCCTCGCTGTGTCGAACACCTTTTTAAGATGAGCAGCGTGGTCGACGTCTTCTGCGGATTTGACGATCATGTCGTCCATATAGACTTCAAGCATGTCACCAATTTCTGCTTGGAAGACCTTGTTCATCATTCGTTGGTAGGTGGCGCCATCATTTTTCAGACCAAAGGGCATCACATTATAATAGTAATTGCCTGACTCAGTCATGAAAGCCGTGTGCTTTCTGTCGGCCTCATCCATGGGGATTTGGTTGTATCCCGAATAAGCGTCCATGAAAGATAACAATTTAAATCCTGCAGAGTTGTCGACCAATCGGTCGATGTTAGGCAATGGGTAAGAGTCTTTCGGGCATGCCCGATTAAGATCCGTGTAGTCAATGCACATCCTCCATTTTCCATTAGATTTTTTAACAAGTACAACATTGGACAACCAAGTGGTGTACTTGGCTTCCGAAATAAAGTTTGCCTCTAGGAGGTCTTTTAAAGCTTTTTCAGCAGCCTCCATTTTTTTTGGATAATGCCTACGCCTACGTTGAGCTACAGCCCTAGCATTTGGATCTATGGTCAGCTGGTGACAAGCCACTTGAGGATCTAATCCGGGCATTTTCGAAGCGCTCCACGCGAACAAATATGCATTCTCTCGGAGACATGCTTTCAGTTGTCTTCTCGCCAGGTTGGGGAGTCCATGGCCGATCTTCACATTTCGCTTTGGGTCGTCGCCAAGGGGGATCAGTTCGAAATCTCCATCTGGGATGGGGCGCGTTGGGTAGGTAGGCTGCCCGTTGATTTCAACTGGGAGGTCTTTGCCTGCAACTTCTTCCTGTTCCCTGGAGAACCTGCTATCAAGGTCGACCGCGCTGACCGGCGGCAGTGGAACCTGTGCGACATCTGCCGCTGCCCTTTTGGGGTGGACACCACCGACGTCACTAAGGCCTTTGATCGCTGCATTGAAACATCTTCTGGCTGCTTCAATATCCCCGTGTAGGGTCACCACACGTCCTCGAGTAGTATAATATTTCATTTTTAGGTGAACAGTGGATGGTACAGCCGTTATTTCGGCCAAGGCGGTTCTTCCCGAGATGCAGTTATAGAGAGAAGGACAGTCAACCACTAGGAAACGCGTCTTCGCCTGTCGAGCTGTTTCACCTGCTCCGAACGTGACCACCAATTCTACATAACCTCGAGGTCTAGTAGATGCGCCGTTGAAACCTTGTAGATCGGATCCCACATATGGGGACAGGTGATGCTTTGTCAGCTGGAGAGTATCGAAGAGGTGAGTGTACATGATGTCCACCGAGCTTCCCTGATCAACCAAAATCCGATGCACATCAAAGTTGGCCATTTGTGCTCGAATTAGGAGGGGTATATTAGCATTCGGGGATCCACCTAGTAATTCCTCGAGATAGAAGCTTATGGGGCATGATTTTCCACGAGATAAGCTGAGAGTTGGGTCTCGAGGAGTGGATGTCCTTAGTTCGTCGAACTTTCTCTTTATTGAACCGACGATCACTCGTTCAGGATCTCCGCCTGATATGACTAAGGCTTTGGGAAAACTTTCCCAGGTACTGCGAACACTTACGAGCTCTTCCGCCGGGAAGCTCCTCCACATGTTTCGAACAGCTTCGGCATCGCTAATATTTCCAAGGAAACCGAAGTCTTCAGGTCGTGTGATGCTTAAGGTGACCTGTAGTTTTCCGGTGTCCGGATGGTTTGACTCCTCGGTATTCAGAGCTTCTTGGCCGGAAGGTCGAGGAGCTTCGTCTGGTTTGGCGTACTTTTTCAGGTAGCCTTCTTTAATCAATCTTTTGATTGCGTCCTTAAGGTGGATGCAATCCTCAGTAACATGCCCGTGGCTACGATGGAACTGGAAGTACTTGGATTTGTCAGTATTTGGTTTGGGAGCTATTGGCTTTGGGAAGCGGATTCCCCCTTTTACGAACTCCGAGTTTGCACAATCACTGAAAATGCGTGCACGGGACACGTTTAGTGGAGTGTATTCTTTGAAAAGACCGGCCGGTCCCCGAGATTCGCGGGACTCTTTATTCCGATTTTCTTTTTTCTTCTCCCCACCTCGCTTAGGTGGAGGGGATTCTTCTCTTTTCCTTTCCCCTCCTCGCCTAGGTGTCGGGGAGTCTTCCCTGTTCCGGCCGCGGGGGCCTTCTCTGCTTCTTAAGTCAAGGGTTATCTGGGCTGCTTCTGCTTCCTCGAACTCGATGTGTGATTGAGCTCGTTCGAGGAAGCCTTCGAAGCTGCGAGGGCGGTGTAATCCGACAGATTCTGCGAATTTGGAGCCAACCCGTAGTCGTTTAATGATGAGATATAACTTTATATGGTCAGTCGTATGGACCTCGACCGCTTCTTTGTTGAACCTCTCTATATAGCTCCGGAGAGATTCTCTCTTTTCTTGAAAGATGGCCTCCAAGGAGGATATAGTTTTTGGATGTCTTCGAGAAGTAGTGAAATGCTTCCTGAATCGTTCTCTTAGAGTTTTCCACGACGTTATTGATTCAGGTGCCAGGTTTTTATACCAAGCCATGGCCCCTTTTCGAAGAGCTGTCAGGAATAGCCGATATTTGATAGTGCCGGAGACGTTTCTAAAGTCGAGAAGAGCCTCGAAGCTCTCGACATGGTCGTCTTGGTCAGATGTTCCATCGTACATCCCCAAGGACGGAGGTCTCTCCAAGCCTTTAGGAATAGGAGCTTCCATTATTTGTCTGGATAGGGGAGTCCGGTAGTCTTCGTCATCGCTATCTTCTGGGGATACAGAAGGGGAAATATGACCCCGAACATAGTGATGTCTCGGGGAGTTTTCTTTATGACGGACTCTTGGCTCCTCGACATAAGGCTTGCTCTTCTTAATCTTCAAGGGACGAGTGGCTGCTTTTGGTGGCGGGGAGCGATGGCGTTTCAGTGGATGCTCGGTCTGGTTACACTCCAAATGAGGTCTGCGACCTTTATCTACCGGGGAGGGGCTGCGAGATTCCACTGGGGACAGTGAATGTCTGGGATAAGGCGGTGGTCGGTGCTTTCGCGGGGAAGATCGGCCGCGGCCCTTTTCCAGCTTCTCGATCCGTAAGTTTTGGTTGAAGATCATTTGATTGGTCTAATTGACCAACGCAAACAAAGCAGCAGTGCTCGGATCTGCATTTGGTGGTGGGTCCACGAGATGATATGTGGGCTGGAGGATAGCTTCCTGTGCATCTTGTTGAGCAGTCTCGTACTCTACCTCATCGGAAGATGGGGAAACGGTGACTCCATCTCTGACGTCGTTCTCAACGACGGGTTGAAGAGCATTATTGTCGCCATGGGCGTTACCACCAAATTGTGCAATGACATTATCTATGGCTTGATTCGCGGACGGGTTGGCCCTTGCTGGTAATTGAATGAGGAAACTTTGGTTTATCGCAAAGGAGAAACGGGGAAGTTTATGATTTCCCACAGACGGCGCCACTGATCGTACATGGATCAGATTATTCGAAAGTGGCCAACGGCGTCTGGAATGATCGTTACGTCAGTGATGATGAGAGACAGCAGGAGGTGTACCTGTAGGATACTCCGATGCTTAAGTCAGTGAGTGCACAACAAATACAGAGAGTATGAGTGAGAGTAAGAAGTTAACTTATCCTGACCCTCTCAAGTGAGAGGGTATTTATAGGAGACCCCCAGCGCGTGGCCAACGGTTACTTGCGACGGGTGGGACCAGCGTGTGACCCGTTTCAAGTAACTGCTAGGGCTTACGTGTAGTAATAATGACCAGCACGTGGTCAACACCCTAGTGTAACTGTCCTTTTAATGCCATTATTAGACGGTTACATGAAACGTATCTGTGTAGATAAGGCTGTTGATGGGTTCCTCAGAGGAGAATTTACGATGTCGAGGAGATGGGCTAGTCGTGGTCTGGATATGTCCTTACGGGAGAGAACCATGCTTGTCGAGGACCTATGAGTTGATGAGATTATGAGTATTCTCGCGGGGAGAAGCTAATCGGTCGAGGAGACCTATATCATCGGGGTGTAGTGTCTTCCTTTCTTTGTTGTCCTCAGGTGCCCAACACTGTCAAGGAGTCAGATGTCCGACATACCTTTGGCTTTGCGTATGGCCGTCGTGTGTCTCTTTCTAGGATTCTATTGGGCTTTTTCAAGCTGTATGGATTGGGCCTGTTTGATTGTAGGAAACCACGGCCCAGTCCAGAATAAGTATTTACGTCACTTGGTTGCATATAGTAAAAGGTTTTAAAAGACAACTCGAGCTATATTGTGACATAAGTCAGTCAGATAATATTTTAACAACTGTTTATAAAGTTCATTAACTTGTAAGTTTTTATTGAATGATAGAACATATAGATAGAAATTTTATACTAGTTGACTTACTAATAAAATACTTGACATATAAGGTATTTCATATGATTGTTCTCACTAAGGGTGTCCAAGATTAGTGGGAGTCACTCATTCTTTATGTTTTATAATATTGTTTTGATATCGATACAGACTTTATGTTAAGATTATATGTAGAAATAAAGCTTATGAGGTTATTATTGTTATAACCATTTCTGTATTTTTGTGCAAATATTGAATTTGTAAACTTCAGTTTGATCTCGATAAAGAATTCAGATGGACCAGTTGGAAATAGGAATGATTCAGAGATCACATTACATGAAATTTTCATGCCACTCATCCATATCGATCTATGTCATCAAGTATATTGATATGGTGGTCGTCGGGGTTTCATTACGTTATACGTTAGTGACAACAGCCGCGGCGGTCCCATTATTGTTGTTAGAGGTGGACCAGATTGTAAAGTTGAAATCTAAAGATAAATAACATTCAGATGCGCGCCTAAAGAATTCTGATATAATTATTAAAAATATATTGCCCAAGTGGGAGATTGTAAGAATATTTTATAATTTAAATAATATTTAATTATTATATTCTAATGATTATTATGTGGGCATATATATTTTAGTTATATTAATTATTTATCAAAAATTAGGAGCCCTAATTGATTAAGTGGTCAAATAAATTTAAAAGGTTAATTAGATTTTTATTTAGTAATTAATTAATTAATTAATTAGATAAGGGTTCAAATATGAGTGGATGTCAGGATAACCCATTTGGAAATAATGAGAACCCTAATTGACAATCACACTATATATAGGCTATGGTCCCCAATATACCGTACAACAAGCAATTCATCTTTTCTTCCCATTTGAATAGAATTCAAGGCATTAGGAGTACCGGTTGAAGAAGAACCACAAACCAACGGGAATTCGTCATTCGTCTCTCTTTACTTTGTGTTTTAGAAAAATATAAAATTGTCATGTCAATGAGTCGATTATCCAGATATTCTAATCTCCTTGATAAATTAACATGTTTTAGATCCTAGTTTATATATATATATATATATATTCTCATATGGTTTCCGCACTAAAATAAGATTATAGTTTTAATCTTTATTATTGAACATGTTTATATAATTATTATTAAATTAATTCCAACATTCCTAACTTGAACATAAGTCTGGTTGTTGTTAGGGTGCAATGTTTTTGTATTTTATGTTTACAAAGAATGTATATCTCTTCCTTTCCACCTGAACATTGTAAGAAACAGAAAATGTAAGATCCATATCAACTAGTACTCTTGCAAAATGTCCAAAAGTCATATCGAACATAGACTTAAAAGCAATGGCGTCAGTGCATATTAATGTACCATCACTGCTTGCAATTTTAAAGAGAATGTTGAGCCTCCAATATTTCCGAGCGAGACCAAAGAGCCTAATCCACACCTGAGTTGTTGATATTTTTTTAGAGTTAAGGTTGAAATACTTGATCTAAGAAAAGAGCTTCAAGGAACCAGATTGATATTCCACGTGGCAGTTGATCTAAATAAAATAAAATAAATATTTCTTACCAAAAAAATAAAATCATGTTAAAGGAAGTAGAATTTGAAAAGGTGAGAATTAAAATGATAAAAATAAAATAAAAAATTATGAGCTTTGTTAGAATGACACATCATCATATTAGATTGAAAAATTGTATAAGAATGTCACATAAGCAAAGTGTAGTTTACTTTAAGACATGATGTGTAGTGAACACAACCGAATAGAATGGCAGCATAACAATTGTTGGAGCATGATGAAAGCATCATAGAATTCGAATGATTGATTCCTTTAACGAATACTTAAATAACTTCCATCTATTTTTATCTATTTTTTATTGCTTTCTTTTGGCGTTGAAAGAAGGTATCACACTAGCATCAGTTTTGAGCCTTTTGTTTTGGAGAAGCTATCATGGAGCATTAGACAAAACGAAATGCGAAGCTCTGGACCTCTTGACAACATGCTCACATAGGTTATAGGCAGAGCCGTCTCAAACTTTTGAGAGGTTCTGTGTAAATATTTAAAGTTAACTTCATTTGAGTTGTAAGTTATTTTTAAGAGATCCTTCTTAACTGTGAATATTGTGTATGGAGACCCATTCTGTTATAGTTTAAGTATGAAAAAATGTGAGATTATATGTTGTAGGTCGTCTTGCACGTCCTCAAAAACGGTCCTAGTTATAGGATTCAAACCAATTTAACTCAATCTATTATATATTATACTGAACAATACTTAATTTATATCGAAAAAGACTTGCTACAAATCAGGGCCGGCAAATAGGGGAAACCATTAAAGCCCTAACTCTAAAGCCTCAAAATATGCTTAGGCCTCAAATATAATATTTTTCATTAAAATAATTAATTAAATATTGCTTTAATTATTACAGTTTAGGAAAAAAGAAAAGACCTTTATAATAATTTAATAAATGAATTTGTATTTCAAAAAGTTGAAAGAGTAAATTTTAAATAAATATTATAATAATTTAATTTTTTTTTTTTAAATATATAAGACCTCAATTCGAAGTTCGCATTTTTATTAGAATATAAAAGGTTTTAATTCGAAGTTCATTTTAGGCCTCATATAGTGTTGGGTCGGCCATGCTACAAACCAAAGTTCAAAATTACACACACAAAAAAAAAAAAAAGCAGTAGTCAGTAGACTCGACTGGCTGCTGCAAACCAAAAACTGCAGAGCACACCCGCCTTGACCACACTCCCCGAAACCAGACTGACAGAAACCCAAGACTAAACCACATGGAGCCTCACACAAATATTGCCATTAATTCAACATACCTGCTGTCAGGTGTGGTTTACTGGTCAGGAGTTGGAGTCCTTATAGCTAGGGGTAGAGTTTAGTGGTACACCTTTTGGAAAGATCTCTCAATTTGGATTATCATCTGAGTTCGGATTTTGGATATCAATACTTATCCTGTTAGTGTAGGCTGAGGGTCGGAAGCTTCCAGTTGTTTGTTTTCCTCTGGATCTGTGGTGGCAGCGTTGGGAAGATTTGCCCTCTCCTTAGTTGCAGCCTCGACAGTTGGGACGGATAGCAGCCTGTCAGTTGGTGCTGCAGCCCTGGTGGTTTTGTTATGCCACTATATTGTTGTGGAGCAGCTCTGTTAACAGTAGTTTGATTGGAGTTGTGAAGTGAGGTTGTAAGTCGGCACAGAGATTCAGTTTTTCGTGGCATTTTAATCCATCAGTCCTGTTTATGCAGCCGCTTGGGGGTAGGGTCGCAAGTGTTCCCGGATAATGCTTAGATCAGGACTTGGTTTCTCCTTCTTGTTATCCAAGGCGTAGAAGTGTCGTAGCGTTTGGTGGCTATGCAGTTTGTGCCTGCAGCATTCTGCTGGTTTTATTTTTTCTGGTTTTGTTCTGGTGCAGGAATGTTCTTTTGCACTGGTGTTATTTTGGAATGGTTTGGGATTGTATTGATGTACCTGTGTAACCTTGGCATAGCTTATGCCCATGTATATCAATAAAATATTCTCTTTGCTGTTTCAAAAAAAAATTCAACATACCTGCCACCCAGCTAGTGCCCCATGTAAAGTGCAACACCACCAAAATTGATTATTATCACAAAGGAACAGCCACAACAAATGAAATTCATGAAAACCAAGCCTTATAATTCAAGAAAGGATGAAAAATGCCAATTTGCTCCAAACACACCCTGCTGATTTCAATTGCTCTAAAGAATTGTTAATACTTAATCTTGAATTTTCAGTCCTTACAAAATCTCAAGCCATGCTGCTAGTGAACGACCAAGGCCAACAATCAACATGATGCTATTAGTTATGACGTTACTGCCATGATCATAAGGATCAAATACAGAATCGAAGGCAAACAAATGTACCAAGACATACCAACAACTTGTAATGGAATATATACATGCATATAAGGTCAATTAATTAAAGAACAAATCGTGTAACATATCCTTTGTCAACTTGAAGAAAAAAATGCAAAGAAGGAATTCTTAAATAACAACAAATGAAAATATACTACAGCTCATTCATTCACACTTCATATTAAGTCAATATGAAGAATTACAAACACAACTGCACATGTCATCATATCATGTCAGAATAGATTTTGTTAGATTGTATAACTAATGTCAAGTTCTTTTTTTACTTTTGAAGAGAATAATAATTATCTTGAATCTAAAATGTGTAGTATGATGAAATCTATATTTTGTGTGAATTTTATTTTTAATTTACAGTTCAAGTAATCATATTTGTGTGTATTGTGTTACTTGCTGCTAGATCATTGAAATCTAAAAGGTTTCTGATAACTTGCCACGATATAGCTACATAATACAAAGGTCGTTAATTACTTCATTTCAGCTATTGATGCTTGGACATGCATGTCCATAGCTACATATTTTGTGTGTATTGTGTGCAGAATGACGATTAAATAGAAACAAATGTAAAAACAAAAAATATCTAATATTTAAGAATCAAAACTTCAATAAATAAGACATCCATAACTAGGAAAAGACAATCCTAACAAAATGAATTTTCTCTTTATGTCACAAAAACAAAATTACATTTTTCTTTTTTAATAATGGCCTTGATGAAAGCATTGAGACAACAACATCAACATTCACTTTATCACAACATGACAAATCGATCTCCTTCAGTTGTGTGCAGTTTTCAACCACAAGCATCACTCCCTTTTCCGTGACATAGTTACAATTTACCAATGTTAGTTCCAAAAGCCCACAACAACTCTTTGAGATCTTATAGAGTGATTTATCATCAACATTTGTATCAGATAAGTCCAACACCTCTAGCTGATGAACTACAAAATTCATGTTAAGTCCTCTCACTTCTTTAAAGTTGCCCAATTCCAGATGTTTAACCTTACAACATCTCTTTAGAACATGATAAATACCTTTTCTAGATATGCCACGGCAATAACTCAACTCGAGACGCTCTAAATTGGGGAAAATGGAAGCAAACAACATGATAGTCTCGTCGTCTATAAATGCATTGTTATACAAAGCTAGAAACTTTAATCGAGGGTTGACATCAAAATCTTTCAAAGTATCGAAATTTTCTACACTCTCTTTCATGATATACATGTGTTTTATTGTGATCTCACAAAGTGAATGACAATTCTTAATGAGTGCAAATAAAGCTAATTTCGTGAGCTTGAAACATGCGCTAAGGTTTACAGATATCAAATTAGGAAGAAGTAGAGACAACTGGGAAACATGATCAGTAGTTAGAAAATCAACCTCTTCAAGACGTAAATGTTGCATCTCGTGACACTTGGATAATAAACTATAAATTCCTTCGTAACTATAACCGTTACAATTTTCTAGAACAAAAGTCTTCAAAGGAAGACCTTCTCTTGCAATAGAGTAAAGCAATTCATCAGAGATTCTAGAAAACTGAAACTTAAGAGAATTCAAACTCTTCAAACTCACGAAAGAATCAATGTAATGTGATGTAACGTAGTTTGCATCTTTTAGCTCAATCCCGAATATAGATAAAGATTTCAATGTTGGTCTGCCGCGGAGAGCCAAAGCAATGCCTGCATCGAGATCGTAGGAGACAAACCAGAGTTTAAGGGAATTAAGGTTGGGAAATCTATGGAAAAAATGAGGGAGCAAACAAAGTTGTGGATAATAAATTTTCATAGATAATATGAGACGGTTGGCGATGGAGAGGAAGTGTTTTGAGACTAGAGATAGGGATTTAAAGCTGAGTCTTTTTTTGTCTTTGGTCCCGTCGAATGGATTGATGATGAATGAGAAGACATGCTCCCAGCAATCATCTGGTAAGTAAAATTCAGGTTCTGTAGAAGAAAGAGATTGCTCTTGTTGTTGAAGAGATTTGACACAAATTCTCTTCTTCTTTTTCATAATCTTTTTTCTAGCAAGGAGCGGTACCGTAAAAGTTTTCTTCTTCATCATAGTGAGGAGAAAGAGTGATTTGTGAAAAGTTTTCCTTTTCATGTTGATTTTCATATTCACCGTGTCACGTTGATGGAATATGGATTCGTCACTATTTAAAGAGTAAAGATTAGGTTAAATGTGAAACAAATTAAACTAGGTTAAAAAAAACAACTCTCCACCTTATCAAATCCAAAAATATAGCAAGCCACGTAATTTTAATAAATAATACAAGTAAATAAATCTATTGATATTTTTTAAAAAATTATCGACACAGAAAAAAATAGAAAAAAAAGATTTCTAATTAAATTCTTCTAATAAATTATAATAATTAAATAAATTCAATACTTTCTATAAAAAAAAAAACCCAAAACATAACAAGCCAAATTAACCTACTTTGCTAAAAAATAGCTAATCAAATGTTTTAATTAATAATAGTTAAATAAATTTATTGGTTTCTAACAAAATTCTAATCTACATGTTTGGCTAAATAATAGCGAGCCAAAAATACTAACCTAATAATTAAAAAACTCATATATATATATATATATATATATATATATATATATATATATATATATATATATATATATATATGGTTCATATCCTATGAGAATGCAATTTTTATGTAAGAACATGAGAATGAATCTGAATCCTTAGATTTTAAAATAAATGGTGAAGATTATGTGTGGTTTTTATTTTTCTCTCTCCTCCATTATTAAAATAAATGATGGAGGAGAGAGAAAAAAAAACTGACACATAATCTCCACCATTTATTTTAAAATCTAATGGCTCAGATTCATTCTCATGTTCTCACATAAAAATGGCATTCTCATATGATACGTTCTCTATATATATATATATATATATATATATATATATATATATTGTTCTGGACTGGGCAGGCATCGTGCCCCCAGAGGGCAAGGCCCAATCCAACCCAGCCATTGGACAGGCACAATAGGCAGAAACTAGCCGTTGGGCAGGAAGTAGCCGTTGGGCAGAAACTAGTTGTTGGGCATGTCCCCTTCACGCGCAAAGTAGTTAAAGCGACGAATTGCCTCCCCGGATATCACAGAAACAGTTAGTCCAAGTCAAAAGGTCACGCGCTCTGCCCTCCACTTGGCAATCCCTCATTGGTGGACCAGGCGCTTTGCTCGCTAGGGATCCCCCTATAAATACCCCCTCGCGTGAGAGGGGCAGGTATCAAAAATCCAATACTTGAACTCCTGTACTTGTTTTTCTCTCTTTTGACCAAACACTTACTTTGGCATCGGAGTACCTTGCAAGTACCACCACCCCTTTTCCTCTCCTACAAGCATCATCACCTGTCCTACGTGAAGGCCACGACGATCCAGTCTGATCCGCTCCAATCAGTGGCGCCGTCTATGGGAAACTAGCTTCCCCGTCTTTTTCAAGATTCTCTCTTTTTCACTTCAAAAACCAAATCTTCATCTTCTAAAGATCATCATGGCCTCCACCAAGAGTGATGCTCGCCAAAACTCTGCTGCCACCGTTGTGACTGACAATGCCGACCATATCTTCAGCGGACATGTGCTTCAAGAAACCAACCCACGGGACGGAAGGACTGCGTCCCCGACCCCCGAGGAAGTGAAACCTAGGGCACTAGCTGCCGAACGGGTTTTTGAACTCATTCCTGTCTCGCAGAACGCTGATTCAAGTACAGCTGCTCTCATCGCCTCCCTCAACAGATCAAACCTTTTGATCTTCCAGCAAGGGGAGAAAATTAACGCTCTCGAGCACGTCCTCCAAGAGCGGCTTGCTTCGGAGAAACAACTCAGCCAGTCTCCACGTCCCTGGTCTCCCCCTCAAAAACGGAGACGCAATAGGTCCCGAAGTCACTCCCAGAGAGAAGACGATCAAGATCGGAAGAACCTGCATCTGATCTCGCCCGAGGACACTGCAGATCTCCTCTACGAAAGTCAAGATACTCTCCGGCGTCCAAGAAGCCTCTACAGCCAGATAGGCATGAGCGCCGCCATACGCATAGGCGTTCTCCACGATGAAGCAGGAGTCGTGGTCGCAGCCATTCCTTCTCCCGTTCCCCGAGTTCAAGCAGTGACGACGACGTCCATGGCCCCCTCTCACAGGAAATCATGGACACCAGGATTCCTCGCGGGTTGGAAAAGCCCCCCGCTTTGGCAACGTATGATGGAACATCCGACCCTAGCGAGCACATAGAAAATATAGAGGCTATGCTCCACTACCATAACGTGAGTGGGGCCATAAAGTGCGGACTGTTCCCGATCACCCTCAAGAAGGGGGTTATGGCTTGGTACAAGCGCCTTCCCCGGGGGTCGGTCACATCATAGAGAGACTTAAAGAGCCGGTTCGCCCGACATTTCATAGCTTCCCGACGACATCCCAAGTCGGAGGCCACCTTGGAAGCCATCATACAGGGCAAAGACGAGTTCCTGCGAGTGTACATTGAGCGGTTCAACAAAGAGGCCGTGGAAGTCTGTACCACGGACCTTATGAAGAAGTATCTTCTCGAAAAGGGCTTGAAACCAAAAAGTGAGTTTCGCAAAGCCGTCTGGATCGAAACTCCACGAACGTTGACAGAACTTCTCCAGAAAGATGAAGCATATATACAATACGAGGAGAAAGAGGCCGCCTATCATGCCCGAGACACGCGAGATCGAGACAGCACCCGGGCACCAAAAAAAGACGAGCCGGAGTCATCCCGGCAAGGAAAAGAAAGGCGACGAGACGATCGTCCTCGAGAAGGTAAAGGGCCTGCTGGCCGTTTCACGGAATATACCCTGCTTACGGCTCCCCGTGAACGCATTCTCTCCGAATGCATCAATACAGAATTCAAGCAGGGGGCGTCAGGTTCCCCAAACCAAAAACGTCCAAAGGCAACGTCGACAAGAGCAAGTATTGTCGCTTCCACCGCAGCCACGGCCACACAACCGAGGACTGCGTGCACCTTAAAGACGCCATAGAGATCCTCATCAAAGAGGGTCATTTGAAACAGTACGTAAAGTAAGGTGAGTCCTCCCGACGAGAGGCTTCAAATCAAAAGAAGGAGACAGAATCACCTCAGTCCAGTCCTCCCCCGCAGGTCGCCATGTCCATTACGTGACCAGAGGACTTTGTCATTCCTAATTACCTCAAAGAACCTGCCCAGACATCCTCCCACAGCACCTGGGAAGCTTTCCCTGTAGCCATGGTTATCTCATGCGGGTGGTATAATGAGCTGACAGTAGGATCTGTCTAGAGGAAGTTCGAGCAGCTTATAGATTGCAGTCCTGACCGATTGTCTACGCTCGAGAAAATCAAGGGACCCTCCCAACCGATCACGTTCTACCGTGAGGAGCTGCCGGGGGCTCTCCGAATTCTCACATTCCTCTACTCATCAGGGCCAGACTAACGAACACTGACGTTCGAAGGATCCTAGTCGACCAGGGAAGTTCGGTGGACATTATGTACACGGGCTTGTTCCGCGCCCTAAAGCTAGACCAGAAGAACCTCTCTCCGTATGTGGGATCCGATCTGCAGGGGTTCAACGGAGCCACGACCAGACCTTGCGGATAAGCGTCCAGGTCGATCAAGACCCAATTTTTGGTGATCGATTGCCCCTCGCTGTATCAATGCATTTTGGGAAGGCCAGCACTCGCAGAACTGATCGATGTTCCTTCAACCGTCCACCTCAAGCTAAAGTATTATACTGAGAAAGGTCACGTCGCAACTTTACATAGGGGCATAGAAGCAGCCCGCAGATGCTTCGAGGCAGCGACCAGGGGACAGAACCATATCGGAGCACACCGAAAGCAGCCAAGGGATGAAGATCGTCCAACCGAAGATGACCAACCAGACAAGAAACCTACACTTTCCGTGCACATCATCGACCTTGACAGCCGAGTTTCGGAAGACTGCGAGGAAGATAACGATGAAGTTGCGCCAACAGGGACAACTAGCTCCCCCACTTCAACTCTTATGCGACCAGTTCCAGATGGGGAATTCGAAGTCATCACCTTCAGCAATAACCCCAACAGAGGGGTGAAGATAGGCACAGGATTGCCCGATGAGGTCAAGCTACAACTGAAGAAATGATTGGACGAAAAAGCTGGCCTGTTTGCTTGGAGCGCAACAGACATGCCCGGGTTAGAGCCCGAGACCGCATGCCACCACCTTACCATTGATCCAGCTGCCCGCGCTGTCGTACAACGGAGAAGAAAGCAATTCGACGAGAAGGCACAGGCTGCCGAAAAACTTGTACAAGACCTCTTAGAGGCAATATTCATATCGGAGGCCAGGTATATAACCTGGTTGTCCAACATTGTACTTGTGAAAAAACATAGTGGAAAATGGCGCATGTGCATTGACTACACCGATCTCAACCGAGCGTACCCGAAAGATGCTTACCCTTTACCGAGCATAGATAAACTCGTGGATAACTCTGTAGGTTTCAAGCTCTTGTCCTTTATGGACGCCTATTCAGGATATAATAAAATCCTTATGGCCGAAGAGGACAGGAGGTATACCGCATTCATGACCTCCTCGGGGAACTATTACTACAACGTAATGCCCTTCGGTCTAAAAAACGTTGGGGCCACGTACCAGCGCATGATGAACAAAGTCTTCCGATCAGAGATCAGGGACATGCTCGAAGTATACATGGACGCCATGATCGTAAAGTCCCAAGAGGAATCCGATCATACGGCTCACCTGCAAAAGGTCTTCGACCAGGCCAGGAAATGTAAAATGCGCTTTAACCCTGAAAAATGCACATTTGGCGTACGAGCAGGGAAGTTCCTCGGGTTCTATCTCACCGAAAGAGGGATAGTAGCAAACCTGGATAAGCGTCGAGCATTCGCAGAGTTCCCCACGCCCAGGTCTAAGAAGTCCATCCAATCCCTGAACGGGATGCTCGCCTCCCTTTCTCGATTCGTGGCCAAATCCGATCAGCACACCCTGCCCTTCTTTAAACTACTCAGGAAAGAGACCAGTTTCGAATGGACAGAAGAATGCGAGTAAGCCCTGTCCCACCTTAAGCAGGCTCTCTCCAAGCCACCTGTGCTTTCCCGACCGGAGTACGGGGAAACCCTATTCTTGTACCTCTCTGTCGCCAGCGAAGCCATTAGTACGGCCCTCGTCCGCGAAACAACGGACGGGCAGGCCCATCTATTTCACCAACAAGGCCTTACAAGGGCCAGAAGTCAGGTACGCACAGATAGAGAAAGTCGCCCTTGCTCTCATCACCTCCGTGAGAAGGCTTAGACACTACTTCCTGGCCCACACTATAGTTGTCCGTACGGGCCAGCCCATCACACAATTGCTATGTCGACCAGATATGGCGGGCAGAATGCTTAAATGGTCCCTGGAATTGTTAGAATTTGACATTCAATACGAGAGCAGAAAGGCCCTCAAGGCCCAAGTACTGGCCGACTTCGTGGCAGAAATGACGCTGCTACCGTCCCCGTCATGTGGAGCACATAAATGGACCGTTTACGTAGATGGGGCATCCAGCCCCTCGGGGAGCGGAGCAGGTATCATCCTCGAAAACGAGGAAGGAATATTGATCGAAGTATCACGTTCCTGTCCTTCCTTACGTCTAACAACCAAGCCGAATACGAAGCCTTCCTCGCAGGACTGCGCCTGGCCAAGGACGTGGGCGCCAAGGAAGTAAAAATCTACACCGATTCCCAGCTCGTAGCATCACAAGTACGGGGAGAGTTTCAAGAAAAGAACAACCAGCTAGCCGAATACCTGGCGCTAGTAAAGGAAAGAATCGCAAAGTTCGACGCATGGGAAGTCCAGCACATCCCCCGCGAACGAAACATACGAGCAGACATCCTGTCCAAACTAGCCAGCACTAGAAGGAAAGGCGGAAATAAGTCCGTCGTACAAGAAGTACTAGCCCGGCCTAGTATTGAGAAACCATCTGAGCTGCTAGACGTCAACATCATTGGGGACACCCATGGCTGGATGAGTCCCGTATATGACTACCTCACCAAAGGGGAGCTGCCCGAGGACAGTAAAGAAGCTAGCATAACTAAACGACGAGCCTGTTCGTATGTGCTGGTTGAAGGCAAACTCTACCGAAGAGGATTCTCCATCCCCCTCTTGAAATGCGTCGAGGAGAGTAAGGTCTCCGAGATTTTACAAGAAATCCATGAGGGCATCAACGCGCAACACTTGGGGGGAAGATCCCTGGCACGAAAAGCCTTGCGAGCAGGATATTACTCGCCAACCATGCAGCACGACGCAAAGGAACACGTCCAAAAGTGCGACCGGTGTCAGAGTCACGGGGACATGCACTTGGCACCCCCCAATGAGTTGAAGACTCTATCCTCGCCATGGCCATTCGCCTGGTGGGGAATGGACATACTCGGCCCCTTTACAATGGGGTATTATAAAAAAAAATCTAATCATGGTTGTCGACTACTTTACGAAGTGGATCGAAGCCGAAGCTCTCGCCAAGATCACATCCTTCAACGTACTTCGTTTCTACAAAAGAAACATCCTCGCACGGTTTGGGGTGCCCCAGGCCCTCGTAACCGACAACGGAACCCAGTTCACGGACCTAAAGTTCCAAGACTTCGTCGCCAAATTAGGAACGAAGCAGCACTTTACTTCCATCGAGCATCCCCAGACCAAAGGACAACCAGAAGCTGCGAACAGGGTGATCCTGCGTGGTCTAAAGCGAAGGCTGGGCGACTCCAAGAAGAGATGGGCCGAGGAGCTACATAGCGTGCTCTGGGCCTACAGGATAACACCGCAGTCCACCACCAGGGAAACCCCTTTCCGACTAACCTACGGAACCGAGGCGGTGATACCGGTAGAAATTAGAGAGCCTTCCAGACGTACGGAAGCTCCCCTTGACGAGGAGATGAATGATGAAGCCTTAAGAGAAGAGCTCGATCTGGTCGAAGAAGTACGATCAGGAGCAGCTCTCCACGAGGCCTCGCTGAAATAACAAATAACCTTGCGCCACGACGCTAAGGTCATAAAGTGCGACTTCCCCGTTGGCAGCCTGGTCCTGCGTAGAAACCAGAAAGATTCGCACGAGGGGAAGCTAGCCGCAAACTGGGAAGGACCTTACAGGGTCAAGTCCAAAACGGGCACCGGAGCCTACTACTTAGATGTTCTTGTGGAAAATGTATCTTTGTTTTCTTTTGTTCCTTCTTTAACTTCAAGAATCACTAACCATTACAAAATGAGAGAGGACATAAAAGCTTATAACACTACTACAAAACGCGCAAACAATAATGTCAGGTTTACAACGACATCCTATACACCGTTGTAATAGTGCGTACTGGATGCGCGCATTGTTTTAAGTCTTATTAAAATTCTTTTAGTGACGGTTAAAATTCCAACCGTGGTGAACTGTGAGGCCTTTCACCATGGTTATTTAGAAAACCGTCATTATAGGTAGCGTCTCGTCATGGGTTCAAGTCCCAGCACCAGCATTTTTTAGTTTTTTACATATTTTCTCAAACACTGTGGTGATACTTCGAAACTCATGCACTAATATTTTTTATATTATTTTAATTAGAAATTTCAAGGGTATAATAATGGTTGTTGTGAACACCGTGGTGATACAATCAAGCTTTCATGGGTTCGAACCTCATCGCCCTCAAATAGTTTATTCCTTTGACGTAAATGCGCCTCGTTTTAGTTTTATTTATATTTAACTAAATAATAATAAGGATATCACTACGGCTATTTCTTAAAACTGGTGTTACAAACTGAAGCTTCTTTATGTATTTTAAACACCAAGTATATATCTATTTATCCACTGAAAAAAGAAACAAGACGAAACAACCCTAACACCAACGTCGTCGCCATCGCCAGGAAGAAGACAACAACAACAAGAAATTTTTCTAATTTAAGGTGTTTCAATATCTCATTTGAAGACAAACTCACCAAAGGTGTTTCTATGTCTTCTTCCGCTGTAAAATCTCGATCTGGAAATTTTTGTGGTTGTGATGGTTGTATGGCTTCGTACCAATGCAAGAAGGGACAAAATAAAGGAAGGTTTTTTTGGAGATTTCCATTTTGGAGGAGCGATGAAACATGTAATTTGTTCATATCGGATGAAGATATGGTAGAAAGAGGTGAAAATGAAGATAAGAGCATTATGAAGTCAGAGTTGGAAGTTGTGTGCTGTTTGAAGGTTATGTATGAGGATTTAAAGAAGAAGAACAAGAATTTGAAGAACAAACTGAAATCAGAGAGATTTTCTGGAAATCTCAAGATGTTATGTTTTCTTGTCTCCTTTATGTTTAATGTTTACTTTGTTATGAAATGTAATTGTTGAATTAGGGTTTGAATTACATTGTTGATGTTTAAACTGCAGATGCATTATTGATGTTTGAATTACATTATAAAGAAAGGAATGCAACTAATAAAAGACGATTTCTTACGAGTAAACATTTGAATTTTCAATTAGTTATATGTTTGTTAGTATATTAGTTGATAGATATTGTAGCTGATAGTTTAAGTTGTTAAGCAAAAAGATTAAAATTTCATTAGATAAATTAAGTTTCATTACATAAACTTAATCATCAAATCTAAATGCTCTGGATGAGAGGAAGTTTGACAAACCATAGTCAGCCTCGTCATCATCATCAAAATCGAAAACAACCATTCTTCTCTTTCTTCTCATTCTTCTCCTCACCCTCAGAGATCTCCTTCTTTCCGCAACAGCCCCCTCTACAACAGCAACTTGTTGATTTTAAGGAAAGTTTTGAACAACAATCCTATCTATGACAACATGTTGATTATGAGGAAGGTTTTGAACTACATCCCCTTCCACAGTAACAACTTCATTTTCAACATTTTTGGTAGCTTGAGCAGTATAACTCATTTTGATTCTTTTGGATTAAGTTGTTTTTATGTTTTGGCTCTTATGCTTTTATATTGTTTCTTCTGATTCTTCATCTTCTCTTGGAAGTTGGATAAGTTTCTGCCAACCTCGAGTTGTTGAATTAATGATTATATCTCTTTGTCTTTTGAAATTTCATTTTTCATCATTTGATATTCCTTCGTAATTAATGGTTTTGATATTTGTTCACAAATGGTGTATTGCTTATTCTGGTATGATACATTTGTTTTTAATTCATAAATAATATCACAACGGTTATTATTCTTAACCATTGTTATAGGGCGCGCGCTTTCCAATTTATTACAACAATCACAAGACCGTGATTGTAAGTATTATATATACAACAACACTCTACATAACAACGCATGTGTCTGCGTCATTATATATCTTTCCCAACCGTTGTTAAATGGGTCTTCCGTAGTAGTGTAGCCTTGCTTGAATGTGTTGTGAATGTTCTGTTTTTCATTGCCGATGCAACAACCTCAACACAAGAAAGTATGTACTTTGATGAGATAATTTTCAAATTTTGCATTAATTTGAGGGTGAATTATTAATTAGAAATATTGATTTTTTACCATATTTTCTTAGAAACATCAAAGCATGAATCTCTTGCATCTTTATGTTCATTTTTTTACAGCTCCATATATTTTAAACAACAAAATTGTGGTTACTCTGCAAACCTTGATAATGCTGCAAAATACAGTCGTAATTGAGGTTGCGAAGACCTTTAGAACTTTTATATTGCAACTAGAATTGAAAAATTTTCTTTGTTATCACATGTAGTTTATGAAGGTTGTAAAATAAACTCCCAACTTATGATGGCGCAAAGACTCTTTACACTTCCAGTCGACTTCCGTTTACACATAATGTTCAAAATACTATTGAGTGAGGATGATGAGAGAACTTGTAGTACAAAGTGATTGATTATTCAAGGAAAACTAAGTAATTTTTTTCCATATTATGAAACAAATATGAGTTGTAAATTTTGCATTCAGGAAAAGAAAATTTGAAGTTCAAATCAAGTTTGTAGCTCATGTTAGCATGCATCAATTACATGAGCTTCTCAGTGGAAAAAAAAGTGGATACTCCAAATGAAGCTCTTAATGTCATTGACATTGTACTAAAAGAGCTTGCATCTCATAGGTGCTTTTTTATTTTTTCTTTCAAGTTTTATTATATATCATTATATTAATTTTTCTTACACCTTAATTTGCATGTTTAGCTATGTATCATTTAGGAAGTTATTGTATTCTCCGAATTTAAGAAAATCACATATGCTAAGTGGTGGAGTGGAATCTTGGCAGAGCTTTTATCAAAGTGTAAAAGCTACTCACATGGGATTATAACTTAATGTTGGTGAGTGTTCTAGTCAACCTTCGAACTCGGGTTCTTCCAAACAAATTTACCCTGTGATGGTGATTGTTCTACTCATTTCATCGTTTTTCTTCTGATTTATTTTTTATGCTAGAGATGTCGTCCATGACGGTTATAGAACCACTCCTTGTGATTGACATTGTAGCCTAAATATTAGGAAAAGAGGTGCACTTAAAGCCTTTGTCGGATGCAGATCGCATCAAGGTAAGAAACGTATTTTACTATGGAAACTTAAAAGGTAAGCACTATTAAGAAATCCTTGAGAGATCTGAAAGTAGAAATTATAAGGGCATGTGAAAGTAGAAATAATAAGATTGGTCGAAAGTGAGAAAATATGAAGGATTGGTATGTGCTTAGACTCCTCGCGATTAACTTATTCAAGATCTTTTCAAATGTTGGAACGATTCACAACATGGTATCATTTACTGTGACATCATCAGGTCACTACTACAAAACGCTAAAACAACAACGTCAGACTTACAACGCATCCTTTTATACTGTTGTAATAGGATAAAAATTTTGCGCTCATGTAAAAGTTGAGTCATTTAATGACGGTTGAATGAAACAACCGTAGTAATAAATAAAATGTATCAAACTTCGATTCCCTGCAACTACATTTTTTCCATTTTTTAGAGTACATTTAGTGTGTGTCACTTAAGTCCATTATTTAAAAAATAAATTGTAAATTATTTTACAACGGTTAAGATGAACAACCGTAGTAATAAATGAAATGTAACAAGCTTCGATTCCCTGCAACTACAGTTTTTTTCATTTTTTAGAGTACATTTAGTGTGTGTCACTTAAGTCCATTATTTAAAAAATAAAGTGTAAATTATTTTACGACGGTTAATAGGAACAACTGTAGTAATAAATGAAATGTAACAAGCTTCGATTCCCTGCAACACATTTTTTTTCCTTTTTTTAGGATACATTTAACGTGTGTCACTTAAGATTCCACTACGGTTTGTTTCTCCAACCGAGATTAAAAGGTTTACTGATAAATTAAAACAAAACTTATTATGTATTTCTTTCATAGGACGCCCTAATCGAACAAGTGAGCCAGAGACGCCCTAACATTTACCCTCTTCGTATCCATTCATTTGGAGCTCAAATAAGATACTATTCAACATATTCATTCCTTTTTTCTAGGTTTATGCTCAAATATTGACCGTTTTCATTCATTTGCTTCTTCAGCTTCGAAGTAAGGTTCTCTTCAACATCTTCATTCCTTTTTTCTTGGTTTATGCTCAAATATTGATCGTCTTCATCATTCATTTTCTTCTTCAGCTTCGAAGTAAGGTACTCTTCAACATCTTTATTCCTTTTTTCTTTGTTTATATTGTATATGCTCAAGTCAGAATGAGATGTTTCATATGCTTTACGTTTAGTATGAGAGTACATCTTCATTGATTTTTTCTTTGTTCATATTGTATATGCATATGCTTGAGTTTTTGGATTAGATTTTGGTGTGTAATTCACATTATTATACATGTATAAATTTCAGAAGTTGTAATGGATCGTAGTTGGATGAAAGCCAATAGATTAGATCCGGTTTATGAAAACGAAGTTTGTGAATTCCTGGAATACGCTGATAAACATCTTCCCGGAAATGATGGTATCTTTTATTGTCCTTGTGTTGTTTGCGTTAATATCAAAAAGGGTACAAAGAAAGAAATACACAATCACCTTTGTTGTGATGGTATATGTCAAAATTATATAATATGGACGTGGCATGGTGAGGTGGACAATAAGGAAAGTCGGGCGTCACAAAGTCAAAGAGTGGAGGAAGATGAATATATGGAAGATCACCTAGAGGATATGTTCCGTGATATTGGGGAATCTTCTTTTATGAATGCTCATATTTATGATAATTTATGTAGTGATAAAGACACCCCTTTATATAAGGGATGCACAGAGTTCACACGATTGTCGGCGGTGTTAAAGTTGTTTAATCTGAAGGCAAAAAATGGATGGTCAGATAAAAGTTTCACGGAATTACTTGAATTGCTACAGCAAATGTTACCAGAAGATAACAAATTGCCGGATTGTTGCTATGAGGCCAAGAAGATATTGTGTCCACTGGGTCTGGAGTATATCAAGATACATGCTTCCCCTAATGATTGCATATTATACCGGAAAGAGTATGAAGACTTGTTTCAATGTCCGAAATGTGGTGTGTCGCATTACAAGCTGAAGGCTAGCAATGGTGATGACAATGATCACTATGACAATGTTAGTAGGAAGCATCCTCCTGCTAAAGTGTTATGGTACTTGCCAATACTTTCACGATTAAAGAGACTTTTTGCTAATTCGAATGACGCAAAGAATCTTAGATGGAATGCAGATGAAAGGATTCATGATGGAAACATTCGCCATATAGCTGATTCTTTGCAATGGAAGAAAATTGATTCGTTGTTT
This sequence comes from Lathyrus tuberosus, assembly GCA_022829125.1. Taxonomy (NCBI): domain Eukaryota; kingdom Viridiplantae; phylum Streptophyta; class Magnoliopsida; order Fabales; family Fabaceae; genus Lathyrus; species Lathyrus tuberosus. Next base: position 1,710,099 of record JALAZF010000441.1, read on the forward strand.
CCGGATTTTGGAGTCGAGCCAAGAAATCTTAGGCTTGGGCTTGCCACCGATGGAATGAACTCCTTTGGTAATCTGAGCACTAATCATACTTCTTGGCCTGTTCTTCTCACTATTTACAACCTATCTCCTTGGTTGTGCATGCAGTGCAAGTATATACTGTTAAGTATGACGATTTCTGGACCACGACAACCTGGTAACGACATAGATGTTTATCTTAGTCCATTAATTGATGATTTACGATTCTTGTGGGATGAAGGCGTTGAAGTTGATGATGCATATTCTGGGGAAAAGTTTAATATGCGTGCATGCAATGTTATTTTGCACAATTAACGACTTTTCGGCTTACGGTAACTTGGCGGGATACAGTGTCAAATGACATAAAGCGTGTCCTATATGTGAAGATGATACTTGTTATCACCAACTTGAGTTTGGAAAAAAGACCGTTTACCTTGGGCATCAAAAATTTCTAAAACCGGGTCATCCTTATCGTAGATTGCGAAAGGCTTTTAATGGAGAGCAAGAGTTTGGTGAGGCTCCTAAACCTTTAACATGGGATGAAGTTTATCAATGGAAAGAATACATTAATGTTGTCCTTGGGAAGAGAGAAAAAGAAAAATGTGGGAAGAGAGAAAAAGAAAAATGTGGGAAAAGAGGAAAAGAAACAAGAGCAGTTGCGAAAAATATATGGAAAAAGAGGTCCATCTTCTTTGATCTTCCATATTGGTCAAGTCTTGATGTTAGACATTGTATTGATGTGATGCACGTGGAGAAAAATGTGTGTGATAGTTTGATTGGCACACTTCTAAACATTCCGGGAAAGACTAAAGATAGTAAGACTTCCCGTCTTGATATGGAGAAGATGGGTATACGAAAACAGTTGGCTCCAATAGAGAAAGGAAAAAGAACTTATCTGCCTCCAGCATGTCACACTCTATCTAAAAAGGAAAAGAAGATGTTCTGGGAGTGTTTGCAAGGTATTAAAGTTCCGCAAGGTTACTCATCAAACATCAAGAAACTTGTATCAATGAAAGATCTCAAGTTAATTGGTTTAAAATCTCATGATGAGATTTGGGAGATTGATTATGCTATTTTCAAAGTGGCTTTATTTAAATGCAAGTGGGTTCCCAATAATAGTAATGGTGTAGACATTGATGACTTAGGATTCACCCGGGCCAACCTTGGCAAGGCATCTTTTAATACAGAACCATTCATCATGGCTTCTCAAGCAAAACAAGTTTTCTATGTTTCCGACCCATCGGACAAATCGGGGAAATGGTCAATCGTTCTCCAAGGAAAATACATTCCTCTTAGTGATGAAAGTCTTGATATTCCATCCACACCTTCTTACACAACACAAGTTCCTACCTCATATGATGAAGTTGATGGAGATGACGTGCATGTTATACGACTCGATCATGAAGAAGGCATATGGGAAAATTAACAAGTACGTAATTTATTATTTATTCATAATATATTAATTGTATGTTATAGTTTAGAAGTATTTTTACTAACAAGTATAATTATTTGAAATCATAGGTATTTTGAGTCCAGACACCAGGCCAAGAGACAAGACACCAAGAGACAAGATACCAATACACCAAGTTACAATTATGTGAAGTTATGTAATGTGGGTAAACTGTAATATGGTGTATGTGATATTTTATATATGCAGGTTGTTTGTTCTGATAAACTGTAATTTGTTATATGTGATATTATAAATATGATACGATTAATATTATTATGAAAACTTTATCACAAAATGTGAATTGTATTTTTCTGTTGTGCTGTGATATGGGAACAATAATACAGGTAAAAAAAATGGGGTTACTTATAAAAGCAGGATCATATTTGTTAATTTTGCAGAAACTTTAACGACGGTTATATTTCATAACCGTTATAATATCTGGCGCGCTGTCCAGGAAAAAATAAATATCAAAACTGCGCTGCTGGGAATCGAACCGAGGACAATTATATTTATTACAACGGTGTAGTGTAAAACCGTTGTGATAGTTAACGCGCTTTCCTATTTATTACAACTCCTACAAGGTCGTCGTTGTAAGTATCATATATACAACGACAATCTACATAATAACGCCCTCGCCCGCGTCATTATATGTCATTCCCAACCGTTGTTAAATGAGTTTTTCGTAGTAGTGGGTAATTTAGTTACACATTTTCTAAAATCAAACATCTTGTGCTACTGTAGAGAGCTCTTACTCTCATTTTAAAAGGCGACAGAAAAAAAACCATATAAGATAATATTTTACAAGGGTGGTTATGGGATGGACAATTATACCAGGTTTTGCAATTCGAGCGCGATGCAATCTGCAAGGTATTGCCTGCTAAGTCAGAGACATAACACCTCAAAACAGCTATATTTGTTTCTATTGGTTATGAATTTATAGCATTCTTGAATTTTTAATATGTGTAGGCTTGTGCGTCTTTGGAACCTAGTTACCAACCTCCAGTAACATTTGTGTGGTTCAGAAATAGCATCACACTATACTTATCCCGAACAATCAAAAAGACAAAAATAGTGCCGATAGAAGTGGGAATATCTTGTTAGGTATAATTGTAGAATATTTGGAATACTCTCCAATTTTATCTGCTAAATTTGTGATTATTAGTGCATGAGTTGAAACATTTCCATAAACAAACATGTTTGCTAAGTGTTACAAGAATCTTAACATGCATTGATTGAATACAAATGATAACAATATAAGTATGTACAAGATATTGCTAATATAATCATTGTTTTTGTGCACATTCTCTGTATAAACTTAGTATCTTTGAGTTTGCTAACTTTTGCTTTAACTTTGAGTATGCCCAATCTTATTCAAATTTTGATCTTCTAACAACTAGTAGTCTTGAGCTCTATGGCTCTGTTTGGGAAGATATTTTTTGAGCTTATAGCTTATAAGCTCATATGATAATAAAAGACCCGTTTGATAACAGTCTTTTCATCACGAGCTTATAGCTTATTTTCCAGACGCTAGTTTAAAAAGCGATTTAGCTTATAGCTTATAGCTTATCATTTTTTCTTCCACTTTTATCCTTATTATTTTAACTAAAATCCACCACTATCTTTTATAATTTATTATAATTTAAAATAAAATAATAATTATTAAATATTTTTTTTGTCATTTTATTTTATCAGCTAACTAAACCGCTAATTTTACCAAACTCTTCAATTAGCTTATCAACTATAAGTCAGCATCCATCAGCTATAAGCTATAAGCTATAAGTCATAAGCTATAATCTATCAGTTAACTTATTAGTCAACCACTATTTTTACCAAACAGAACCTATGTGTTTGGATTTGCTAACTTTATTTTTTTTGTCAAATAATCTTTAATTTCCTAAAAGTGTTTGTATTTGATAAATAAATAGGTGGAATGTTGTTGGATTCATTCTTGTAATATATATACTATATATATATATATATATATATATATATATATATATATATGACATATCTAGTGAGAATGAGTAAGTTATATGAGAATGTTATAATGAATAAGAACCAGGAGATTTAAAAATAAAATGTTGAGATTAAAAGATATTTTTAAAATTTGGTTAATGATTTCTATTTCCTCTTAATGACACATGATTTAGTGAATCCTACGATTTAATCTCAACATTTCCTTTTTAAATCTGATGGTTCTTATTCATTCTCACATTCTCACATAACTTACCCATTCTCACTAGACATGCATATATATATATATATATTATATATATATATATATATATATATATATATATATATATATATATATATATATATATATATATATATATATTGATTTTGTTAATTTTTTGTTGCTAAAAAAATACTATAGATAAAAATTAATAGTGGTTTAAATTGTTGCTAAAAGTAAATACTAAAGAGTTATTAACACTTTAAACCGTTACCAAATAGATTTCTATTATGAATTTGTGAATCAGATTACAACGGTTTAAATCGTTAGTATTTCACACTTAAGACGGTTTGCAAAATTAAAAAATAAAATTCATAGCTGTTTGTATCCGTCACAACTTGCAATTTACATCAGTTTTCCATCTGTCGCAATTTAGAACTGTTGCATTTGGATCAAACTCTAGTATCGACAAGGGTAATTTCATGGTTCGACAGGAGTTGTGCATGTTGTAGTCGAAGTCTGTTCAAGCATGTTGCCGAAATATATTAGTTGTGTTTAAGTTAGCATGTCGAATTGGGTCTTGCTTGTAAGCTCAATTGTTAAGATAGTTTGTAGCCTACGTTGGCTTATTAGTATATAAATAGACTAGTTCTTTCTGGTTTTTGAGAGAGGTTAATTGTTGGTATTCAATTGTAATCTTTGAATCCTTATTAAGTAAGTGAATAGTAAAATAGTTTTAACCAAATCTTTTCCTTTTTCTTCCTTCTTCTCCATCTTTTGTAAAACCTAATAGGGTTCCTTGTGTTTGTTCAAGAAACTCAATCTTTTTCTCATATTTTGGTTTGTTCTTGACGACATCAATTCACAACAAACTCGTGCGATGAACGTGCAAGAGAAAATGTCGTCAACAAAAAATGAGATTGAGAAATTCTCTGGTGCGAATGATTTTGGTTTGTGGCGCTTGAAGATGCAAACCCTTCTTGTTCAACAGGGTTTGTTAGAAGCGTTAAAAGGATCAGAGAATATGGACATCGGCCTATCAGAGAAGGAGAAGACCAAGATGGTCGAAAAACCCCACAGTGCCATAGTATTGAGCCTTGATAATAAGGTTCTCCAGTAGGTTTCAAAGGAGAAAACTGAAGCTTGTGTGTGGACGAAACATGAAGGTTTGTACTGTTAGACGATGACACTGATCTAGAATCGGGGGTTCAATAGATCACTAATTTTTTTAATAATTTTCTCTTAAAAATTCGTTTTAAAAAATTATGCGAAAGCGGCCTTGGATTAACACTCGTCTAAACGACCCGTTATTGGTAACATCAGATATGCGAATCTGAATGAAATGATATTAATGAGATAGTTGAATCAATAATGTTCCCAATCAACAATTCAAATAAAGACCACTTAAAGTGAACCAATTTCCAATGCTTAATAGAGGATAAATTTGAATTGACAATTTAACGAACAATTTGAGTTCTATCAAATTGTCAAACACTTGGCGTGCGAAGCACACCAAGTCAAATTTCCTTTGAATTTGTAGTGCATAATTTTTCACACTTGTATCAAAGTGATTGCAATGGTTTTTCGCAACACTTTTAAAGCCTTACAAATCAATTGAAATATTTCTAACAATTGATTTCACACAAACTTCAACAACGTAAAGTAAAGAGATATAGAGATAGAGAGAATGACGCCCAATTTGTTTAGGTAGTTCCCCTTTCTTCCTCGCTTCGGGTACGCCTTCCCCCAATTCTAAAAATACAATTGAGATATGTATAATATTTGTTTGCAAAATTTAGTACAAGAGAAATCCTAGCTAACCAACAATATAACCCAATTGTTGAAGTTGAATCTAACCACTTCTCATCCCTTGATTCCATCTGAATTAAGAACATCAAACACTCCGAACAAACCTCCGGTTACCGCTACTCACTTGACTGAACCTTCCGTTCTTCAAGTCTTTCACTTGTGTGATTTAGATCGCAAGATGTTTGACCCTAAATCTTTCAAAACAATTCTCCCGGTTACCGTTACTCCCTTGACTGAACCTACCGTTCTTCAAGGCTTTCACTCGGCTAAATCTGTAATGCAAAGTTTTATGCAGAAACCCCAAAATCTGCCAAGATCTTGGAGGAAAAAACCCCAATGGTTTTATTGAAGAAAATCCCACTGAATCTCTACCCAAACTTGATTTACAAATCCTACGTTTGGACTTTATCACTCTTGACAAAGCACAAATCAATAAAGATGATTATGTGATTATTGATGAATGTAATTTGTGAGAGTGAAGATGAAGAGCAATGCAATGTATCTTTCAATTTTCTTCTTGTTTTTCAAAGTGATGCATATGAGAATATATATGTGCATGAATGAATAACAGAAAAAACTGAGTTTGGGAACACAAAATACAGAAAAATAGGTGGATACAAGCGAGAGGTTGACTTGTAGGAGCTGTGAGTCGACCTGAGTAAGACAGAATGCAAAACTACACATGAAAAGAGTCCATGCGTCGACCTACAAAGGAGTCATGTGTCGACGCATGCATGGCAGAGATTTTTCAAGCATTTTCATTTCAGTGTGCGTCGACCTGTAGGAGTCCTGGGTCGATGCAAGCATGCCAGAAGGTTTTAAACACCATTTTTCTTGATTGTGAGTCGATCTGTACCTTATGTGAGTCGACCTAAGGCATAAAAATGACTCAAAACTCATTTTTGACATAGTGTATGATCCTATATGCCTAAATACACGTATACGAATCTTTATGCACGTTTGTAAAAGATGAATGCATGGCTTAGACAAGGTGATACCGTCCAAAATACACAAGTACGAAATATCCTAGTTTTGACATCATTAAAACAAAGTAAGAAAGGAACCTTGCCCTCATATACTCCCCCTTTTTGATGATGGCAAAACCTTGCAAAACCTTCTCAAACATTGAGTACTTGAAGGACATTCTCCCCCTGATTGTATGCACTTCCATAAAATTCTGAACATTGTGAACACGCTTTTGCTTTGGCTTTCTCCCCTTTTGACAACATCTAAAAGATTAAAACAACTTGTCATTTGTAAACATACCATACACATAACAACACAAGCATATGCGATTGCAACAGATACGACATTAACAATCATCCACATATAATATTGTCAATAAAAACAATAGAGAAATAAATAACTGAAGAATCATAGAGAAATAATAATGCATTACACAACATACATTGTTCAATACAAGTATTGAGAATCCAGGAGGAATTCGTGTGGTGTATAGATGGTTTCTGGACGAGAGGGATTAATGGTGTTTTGGTCTCAATCCAAGAGTTTGTTGGTTGTGGTACAAGGATGTGTTCCTGTTACTCTCACTATATGATCATGAAGTTGTCATGGGATATCATGTGGTGATTTTGAGGTGTTTCTTGCTGAAGAAGCATCATTTGAGAAAGATAGGGGGAGAACTTCTATCTGTTAAATGTACTAGTGTGGTACATGGATTGCTTAAGGGTCAAGCATTAGGTGAATGCGTTCAGTAGATGTGTTGAACAGAGGGTGTGCTCTTGAAGACATGAAGATGTGTCTTATGTTTTCCATTCATTCAGGGTGTTCTTCTTGCAAAAGAGTATTGGTTATCTACGACAGGGGGAGTTAGACTTCTGTTCTGGATATATGGCTGCAGTCATGCAGATTGTTTATCAAGATTATTTGTGGTTTTAAGTAGGTTGTGATAGATTGCCTCAGGTGAGGTTGATATGTAAGATGAGATGTCGTGACATTGCTCTACTGGTATAAGTTCTAGGTGAACTTATCATGTTGTTCTGATTCTGTCATTGGTGTCAATGGATTAAATTAAAAGTGGTACAAGTATCTTGGGAATCTCTACTGTTGTCTGGAAGAAATTAGTTATCTCTGCTGATGGGAAGGTCAATGGAAGAATTCTGTAGTAATCTAGTTTGCTAATTCTGGATTAAGGAAGTGACTCAAAATAAACAGAAGATGGGTGTAATTGTAGTTCTGTCTATGGGGACCATAAGTCTGACAAAATCACGAGTATCATGACACTGTTCAGAAGCAGTTTCAAGGACAAGTCAGAAAAGGTGGAATCCTTCGAAACTAACTTGACCAGCAGTTATTGCACTCATTGACTACTCTTTTGTTTCTTTCAAATGGTTTGGCTCTACCTACATAGCATCTTCAATATTTAAGGAGGGTCGTGCTAGAACATTTTTCTTAAGTTGAGAGCCAATGGGTTTTGTCCGTGTTTGGGTAAACACAATCTGGGTATGGGCTTGCATGCGTCACTTTTGTCATCTTTTGGCTAAAAGGGGGGAGAATTGCTAAGTTCTTACTATGAACTGTTTGCATGCTTTTGAGCTACTGATCATTTGGAAAAATGTCTCAAAGAATGTTATGACGTTCTGGGTGCTAACATCTTGGGTAAATTGTATTTTGTGATAAAAGTTAGAGAGCAAGTTATGTTTTGTGATTTGAGTTACATTCTCTATATACTCAGTATCACAAGGTGAATGAGGAGGGGATCTTGAAATTATCTTCTCTCTCTTTCTTGACACTTGCTTCAGGTTTTCTCACTGCATGCACCATCAAACTGAAGAATGTTTTAGCCAAAATTTGTCAAAAGGGGGAGATTGAAAGCTCCAAGAGTTTGACTAAATTTTGGTAAAACATAATGTTATGAAAGATGTTTCAACATGAAGGGTTCTGCCCTAGACCAAAGATGTCGAGTGAAATGTCCCAGCATGACGACTCGACATCACGATCATTACAGCAGGTTTGTTCTAAATCTGTTCCAAGATTCAAGGCACGAGTGGCAGTGGATCAAGCACTAAAGATATGAAGCCCAACGCAACAGAAGAGTATAAAACAAGACCAAGACCTAATCCAGAAAAAAGAGAGAACGACATAGACTTAAGAATCCTATTTTGTAAAGTATGGTTTAGGGTTTTAAGAGTCGTAGGATTTCTTGTAAGTCTCCCTCTGTATCGATTTGATACATTGTGGTAGACATAGGTACTTGTACAGATTCAGAAACCCGTAGGTAATGAATCGTGTATTGTTCTTGGATGAAGCTTTGAAGCAAATACAAGTTAACTTGTTAGTCAAGGATGCTTGACTGAACTTTGTATTGAAAGGGGTGTCTTTCAATAGGATGATACAGTTATGGTGTCGTAACTGTTAGATAATCACAGGTTGTGATTTAGGGAGTGAGATGGGTTTCTCTTATCTAGGATGAAGTTCTTAGATAAAGTCTTCATTGGGTAGTGATATGTAAACATGGGTGTTTACTGTAAACCTGAGGTTGTTTACATAAAACTATACTACTGATAGTGGATTCTTCTTCCTGGATTGGTATCCCCTAGAAGTAGGTGATTTGTACCGAACTGGGTCATCATATTCTGTGTTGTTCATCATTCTGCAATTTACAGTTCAGTTTTGATTAACATGTTGGGACAGTTGTCGAAACATCTGTGTTTATACAGTTACTGATATTTTAGGTATCAGTCTGTTGTTATGTTCATTGTTTAATTATTATGCAGAACAATGTCTTGACATGTGTTAGGACATCTGCTGCCTGCTATGCCAGAATTTCATTTCCAATGGTAACAGGTAACGTAACCCTTCCAGGATCTTTCTCCTTTTATGGAAGTGTTCGTTGTAAAATCGCACTACATCTTGCGTCAAGGTGAATTGTTTCTTCATATGTAATCCTCCTTTTCTTGGTAAGGATTTCCTTCATGAATTTTGCATATATCGGCATTTTTCTAGTGATTCAGCAAACAGAATGTTGATTTGTAAGCATTTGAAGAAGTCCAAAAACCGAGCATATTGACTTTCCTTATCTTTCTTTGTTAGAGCATTAGGGTATGACAGATTTTGTGCTGGTGGAGTGATCATTTTCCCTTTGTCTTCTCCCCGATTTCTCCGTTCATCCTTTGTTTTTTTCTGATCTTTGCATTCATTTTTAATTTTGTCTTCTGCTTTTTCTTTTTTTTCTCTTTTTCCTCATTTTCTTCTTCTTATATTTCTCTTTTTCCAACAATACTTTCCTCTCGGTCTTCATTAACACTTGCTCCCAGATTAATGATTCTACCGCTTTGTGTAGTTATTGAATTACAATGTTCCTTTGGATTCGTATGAGGGGTGGCTGTAAAGGTACCTCCTTGTTGATCTGTCAATTGCTTTACAATTTGTCCAACTTGTGTTTCCAAGTTCCTGATCGAGGCATCTATATTCTTCTAATTTGTAATTGATAATTGCATCAATTGGTTCAATGTGTCTTCTAGTTTGGAGATTCTGTCCGGCTGAGTTGTATGTTGTTGTTGTTGATGAAAATTCTGATATTGGTTGGGTCTGTTTGATGTTCTTGCTTCTTGCCTCCAGCTTTGACCATAATTGGTGTTGCTTCTGCGTTGATAGTTCTGATTTCCTTGGTATAGTTTTGGCCTTTGTTCATTTACCATGTAATTTACTTCTTCATTAATCAGAAGACAAAAACCTGTTGGATGGTCATCCGTACATAGCTCGCACAAGGCTACTTGTTGTGGTTTGTTGGCTCATCCTTGCATCTCTTTGAGCTGTTGTGGAAGTTTGGACAACTGCTTAGTTAATTCTCTTGCTATTTGAGTGAGAAGTTTATTTTGTGCCAGTATTGCATCATTTGGGCCTAACTCCGATAGTCTCAATTTCCTTTGTGTAATTCCTTTGTTATATTGAACTTGATGGTCATTGAGAGCCATACGATTAATGATGGACACTGCCTCTTCTGCACTTTTGGATAGTAACGAACCACCGCCAGTTGCATCAAGCAGAAGCTTTGGTTATGGCTATAATCTGTTACGGAAGATGTGGATTTGTGTGAGTTCGTCGAAACCATGATTCAGACATTTCCGTAGCATAGATTTATAGCGCTCACATGCTTCACATAGAGTCTCTGTTGCACTTTGAGCGAATGCGGCTATTTTTGTTTTGGCGTCCATGAAATTGTTGTGTGGGAAGAATCTATTCAGAAAGTTTTCTGCCAAGATACTCCAATTGGTCATGGTTTGAGTGGGTTGGTCCAAATACCAATCCTTTGCTTTGCCGATCAAAGAGTGTGGAAATAATCGCATGAAGAATGCTTCTTCTTCTGCTTCAAGTGCTCCCAACGTACCAGCCAATTCATAGAACTTGGTGAAGTGTGTGTGTATGGATCCTCGTGATCTAGGCCTCCAAAGGGATTAGCATAATTGATCTATAACAATCCTGTTTTCATTTCCGCTTTTCAGTTGGTTGGATTGTTGGTGAGGCGAGTCAACCATCTTGGGCTGCTTTGACATGGTCCTCCATTGAAACTTCAGGTCCACCTTCAACCATGGTTTCTTTTGTTGAAGGTGTTGATGTGGAAGCTCCTTTCTTTTGTGATCTTTTTTTAGCTAGCTTTTTTGCCTCTTTGTTTGTCTTTTGTTTTTTCAGATTATTCTTTTAATCTCAGGATCAAAAGGCAGTAAGTCTTCCGACTTTGTACCTCGTATACACAAAGCTTGCAATTTTTGACCAATACAATGTTAGGAAAAGGTAAGGTAACGAATAGAGAAAAGAATATATACAATTTTGTACAAACTTAAAAAGATATCATCAGTCGTTTTGTTCTTAATATCTAAACGCCAATCCCCGACAACTGTGCCATTTTGATGTCGAGTAAATCAAAAGAAGTATTTAGTATCGTATCCACAGAGACTGGCGCGATATTACAACTTTTCAAGACAATCGTTATCATTTTCAAGTTAAGTTTTTCAAATGGTTTGATTAAATTAACTGAATGTAAAATCGTAATTTGATAAAGTAAATTTCATTTGATAAGAAAACTTGTCGGGATTGGAATTATTCTACCGTGCATGTATGACCTTAATTGATTATTCTTGTAAAAAACTTGCTTTTTCATTTCTTACCTTCACCAATCACTCACAACTACACATATGTCTATGCGTTTGTTGAGATTTCAATCGCTTAGTTTAATCGATGATTTCTCAATCTATTAAACAAACCGATCGCATTAAGGACTGAATGTTTATGAAAGTTAAACCCTAATTCTATGTCTAGTAATTAGTGTTTAACTTATTATAATCTTTAAAACATAATACGAACATATTTTTCAATCACAATTCGCATTCAAATTTTTTATTGATAAAACTAAGATATAATCGATAATTATGAAGAACAAGATTTCATTAAAGAAATAATCAATAAATATACACACGATTACGGTAGATTCTTTCCAATCCCAACAAGAGAAGAGTTTAGCTATCCATTGTCATGGTAGCTTGTACTAAAAAATAGAATTGAAGATGTATTAGCATCAACAATGATTTCTCAATTCTTGATGCGTATCCATCTCGATTCTTCTATTCTTTTCCCTTACAATCTAATACAAGCTATCTATTACAATATGTTTCTATATTTTTCTCAGATGATTCTCAAAGTGTTATGCTGCATCCATTTTATAATGGCTGGGTTGAGGTACTTTCGCTATGCGAAGTTCTGCTCGCGACGCAAAGTAAGCATACATAACCTTGAAGAACTTTTAAACTGCCCCTAGGAACCGCCATACATCACGTAGTGAACTTTCCTTGCTACTCTTTCGCACATGTCGCTGCAAGTGAACCTTTGTGTTTTTGCTTTTGTTTCTCACTTCGCTGCATGAAATGAAGTTCGCATAGTGAACTTGCTTCTCTTGCTTCAATCGAAGTTCTGAGGTTATGATTTTGTTTCTCCTTTGCTATTGTTCGCTTCCTCATTGCGTTGCGACCTTTGTATTACGACCTTTGCGTAGCAAAGTGTTTGCTCGCTATGCGAAGTTTGCAGGGCATGACTTCTTTTTGCTTTATCTGATGTGTTCCTTAGTCCTTTCCTGTACACACAAAACCATTTAAAAGTAACAGATTTTTGGATCATGGTTAATAAAGTTTAATCGTTTTTTAGTTAATAGAAGCGACCAATTGTCAGGTTTTGATCAAAGTTTTGTTAGCAATTTGAACCTCTATCACCAAGAAAAGTGAGGTCTCAGACAGGGAGACCCAATATCTCCCCTTCTATTTGTTCCCATTATGGAGTACCTCCATTGTGTTCTACAAAAGCTTGTCAAGAATCTGAATTTCAATTTTCACCCCGAATGTGACAGCCTAAATATTATCAACCTTTGTTTTGTTGATGATATTCTGGTGTTCGTGCGAGGGGACCAAGAATCTATGAGATTGATCATGAATAAAATGATGGATTTCTCTGATACCACGGGTCTGAACGTGAGCATTATGAAAAGAAATTTTTTTTGGTGGTGTTGATGAAGAGACTAGGAAGGCCATTCATCAAATAACCGGTTTCGCGGTAGGAACTTTGCCAGTTAAGTACCTTGGGGGCCTTAGCAGCCAAAAAGCTTATTGTGAATGATTGCCAACCTCTGATTGAAAGGTTGATTGGGAGGCTTAAGCACTGGAGCATCCGCGTGTTGTTGTATGCTAGTAGGTTGCAGCTGGTGAGAAGCGTTATTTTCTTGATTGCTAACTATTGGATGTAGATTTTCCCGCTTCCCAAAAAGATCATCTCCCACATTGATAACGTTTGTTGTAGCTTCCTCTGGTCTCGTAAGGATTTCACCTTTCGTAAAGCTCTGGTTTCGTAGGACCATATCAGTGACCCCATTGCAGCAGGTGGGCTAAACTTGATATGTTTTCGTGATTGGAACAAAGCTACCATATGAAAAATGTTGTGGAATGTGTTTGTGAAAAAGGAAAGATTGTGGATACACTGGATTCACATCTATTACCTAGAAAAAAAAAGATGTTGTGACTTTCACTCCAAAGATCCACTACTCGTGGATTATCAAGGCTATGTTCAAACATCGAAATACCATCATGAACTCTGCGGTTTGGAACGCGTTTGCGGAGACTAGTAATTATGAGACCAAACAGGTTTATCAAATGTTTAGAGGGACCAAACCTAAGGTGAGCTGGAGAAAGATTTTTATAGTAATCTAGCTAGACCTAGAGCGACTTTCATTTTATGGATGGTGTGTCAGGAGCGGTTGCCTACGAAGGATGGTTTAATCAAATTTGGGAGGATCACGGATGGTAAATGTGTTTACTATGGAATGCCAGAAAGTTGCAACCACCTCTTCTTTGACTATGAGGTGACAAAGAACATTTGGAACCAAGCCCTTCGTTGGCCATAAATCCATCATCGCCCTAAAGAGTGGCACGCGGAACTTCCAACAATTTACAACTTGACCCACGGTAAAGGTTGCATTAAGAAACTTTTTATGATAGCCTTTACAGAAACTATTTATGCTACGTGGTCTGCTAGGAATTTGATTATCTTCCGAACAAGAAAGTGGATTGTCTCAATCGCAAAGATATTATCGAGAAACACTACTACGAAAAACCCATTTAACAATGGTTGGGAATGACATATAACAACGCGGGCGAAGGCGTTGTTATGTAGATTGTCGTTGTATGTTCGTTGTTTCTACAACGGTCTGGAAACCGTTGTTGTATTCTGGAAAGCGCGCGTTATATTGCAACGATTATGGATTTCAACCATTGTAATATATATTAACTATCATAACGGCTATTAGTTTCAACCGTTGTTAAATGTACCCTTAGTTTATTAAATACAAATATATATTGCTTGTTTTACCATACACCTAATTAAAGAAATACAACCATTAAAATAGGTAAAGAACTATATAATCTGAAAATTAAACTGTTCTTGAAAACTGTTATGGACTGGACCAATGGCTGGACATGGCCCAATCTGCTTCTGCTCCAGAGCGGCCCAAATCGCCTAAGTCCAACCCACAAGGGGGGAAAAGTTACCTTTCTGCCCCTCCAACCGGGCAAGGAATGCATCGTTCCTCCCCGGAACTAACACTTTGTACTTGCCCCTTTTCTCTGACCCTTTCTTACTTGAGCGTTGGAGTGCCTTGCAGGTACACCCCCCTCCTCTCCATATGACCAGCATCCCAGACGCATTTGGTGGCCCACTTCTACAGGATCTGATCCAGCCTTCACGATCAGTGGCGCCGCTTGTGGGAAACATTGTTCTCCCCATCTTTCTTTCCCCAGAAACCGAAGATCAAAACAATTTTCAAAGATCATCATCATCATGGCCTCTCAAGATCGCGCCAAGGATGCTCTCCAAACTGATGTCTTCCCCGTCAACAAATCTGACATTGACGGCCAATCATCTCTCCTCTGAGATGCCCATTTTCTAAGGGACAGAGCCACTGCTTCTCCTTCCCCTACCCCCGCTGATCACAACAACGATCAGTCTTCATTTGAGGTCCAGCCCATTCTTGTTCCACCCAACGCCGACCCGGCTGTGGCAGCCCTCTTGGAGGCGATCAACAAAACCAACACCCTGATCCTGCAGCAGAACGAGAGGATCGGGGTGTTAGAAGAATCCAAGCGTCCAAGATCCCCTCCTCCGCAGAGGAACCAGCGACGATCAAGGAGCCCGCAGCCCCGGAGAGATATTGACTGGAGACTGCGCCAAGAGCCTGACCCTCGTGCCACCCGGAAGCTTGACCGGGTTTCCCCGCGTGACCAGCACTCTCCCGACCACAAGTGGAATCGAAGGAACGAGCAATCTCCCCCGGTCAAGTCTAAAGGTCGGGCCCGTTCACCTTCTCCCCGAAGGAACCGTTCGCCAACTCCTCGAAGGAACCGCTCACCTTCTCCTCGAAGGAACCGCTCTCCTTCTCCTCGGAGGAACTGCCGCGGCGAGCGTCCCCTTCGGTCCCCATCATTCATCAGTTCTAGCAGCGACGACGAGCCTCACGGCCCATTATCCCAGGAGATCTTGGCTACCCGTCTCCCAAAGGGCCTGGAGAAGCCCCCGTCAATGGGCACGTACGACGGGACCACTGACCCCGACGAGCACATCGAGAACATTGATGCGCTGTTGGACTACTGCGACGTACGAGGCGCCATCAAATGTCGACTAATTCCGACCACGCTCCGAAAGGGAACGATGACATGGTACAAGCAGCTGCCCGAGGAGTCCATTACCTCATGGAGATAACTGGGCAGGATGTTCTCGCGGCATTTCACAACATCTCGCCGCCACCCCAAGACTGAGGCCTCCCTTGGGGCCATAATCCAAGGAAAGGACGAACCTCTCCGAACATATATCGAGAGGTTCAACAAGGAAGCAGTACAGGTCCCTACAACGGAAGAAATGAAGAAGTTTCTGCTCGAGTAAGGGCTCCGCCCGGGCTCCGAGTTTTCTAAAGCCATTGGCCCCGCACCACCAAGGAACTTAGATGCCCTCCTCCTCAAAGCCCAATTGAACATTCTGTACGAAGAGAAGGTTGCGGCCAGCAACGTCCGAGCATCACGCCATCAGGAGAACGCTCGGACCTCCAGAGGTGAGGAGGCCTCAACATCTCGTCGAGGCGAACAGAGGCGTGAGGACCGTCCTCATGACTCCCGTGACAACAAGGGGCCCTCCGGGCGGTTCCATGACTACACCCCCCTGACAGTCTCCAGGGAGAAGATATTGTCCGAATGTGCCAATTCGGAGTTCAAGCAGGCAGGGGTCTGCTTCCCCAAACAACTACCGGCCAGACCAAACGTGGACAAATCGAAGTACTGCAGTTTCCACAAGAGTCACGGCCACACTACACAAGACTACATCCATCTGAAGGATGCCATTGAGATACTGATTAGGGACGGCCACCTGAAACAGTTCGCGAAGAAGAAGGACACTCCTCGGCAGGACGCCCAGGAGTCCAAGAAGATAGAGGAAGAAGTACCCTCCTCGGAAGACACCAACATACAGGTCCCTATGTCAATATCGCGACCAGATGACTTCTACGTCCCGGACGGGCTCAGCGCCCCTGCTTATTTCGCGGCCCACAGCCCGTGGGAGACATTTCCCTCCGCCATGGTCATCTCCGGCGGGGGCTTCAACAAAGTCACGGTGGGCTCCGTGAAACGAAAATTCGAGCATCTGATCAACACAAGCTCCAATAAGGTGACCACGCTCGATCAGGCCCAGAAGGGCTCTGTCCCCTTCTCCTTCTACCGAGAAGAGCTCCTCGGGGGTTCCCCGAACTCCAGCATACCTTTGCTTGTCAGAGCCCGAATGGCGAACTTCGACGTTCGTAGAATCCTCGTCGACCAGGGCAGCTCGGTCGACATCATGTTCTCCCAGCTGTTTTCAACACTTCAGCTGGACGAATCACACCTTACCCCCTACGTAGGGTCTGATTTGCAGGGATTCAACAGATCAGTGACCAAGCCATGGGGATACGTCGAACTGATCGTAACCTCTGGGTCAGCTGAGACGGCCAGATCCGTCAAGGTACAATTTCTGGTAATCCACTGCCCGTTGCTTTACCAGTGCATATTCGAAAGGCCAACTCTGGCCAAGTTGGTAGTGGTGCCTTTAACAGTCCACCTAAAGATGAAGTATTACACTTCAAAAGGGATGGTCGCCACCCTCCACGGCGATATCGAAGTTGTACGACGGTGTTTCGAAGCGGCTACCAAGGGGCTCAACGCCATTGCGTCCAAACCAAAAGCGTCGAGCAAGCCAGCGTTGCCAAGCAGCTCCGAGGAAGCCAAGCCTCTGCCACAGGTCAACTCCATCGACCTCGACAGTCGCTTCCCCGAAGACGACCAACAGGAGGAACGAGCAGCTTCAACCAACCCGTCTACATCGTCCAGCAGCAGCTCCCATCCGATACGCCCAATCCCGGATGGCAACTTCGAGATCATTCTGTTCGATGACGACCCTCAGTGGGGAGTGAAGATTGGAGCAGACCTGCCCGACATCGCAAGGAAGCAGCTCAAAGCATGCCTCCGTGAGAATGCCGAACTCTTCGCATGGAGCGCCGCCGAAATTCCCGGCTTAGATCCGTCTGTCGCCTGCCACCAGCTGACAATTGACCCGGCTGTCAAGGCCGTAGCACAACGTAGGAGAAAGCAGTCTCCGGAGAAAACGGAGGCTGCTGAAAAAGCTGTAAAGGACCTCCTCGAGGCCAAATTTATTTCGGAGGCCAAGTACACCACTTGGCTGTCCAACGTTGTACTAGTTAAAAAATCTAATGGAAAATGGCGCATGTGCATTGATTACACCGATCTCAATAAGGCATGCCCGAAGGATGCCTACCCCTCCCCAATATTGATAAACTTGTTGATAATTCTACCGGTTTTAAACTTTTATCGTTCATGGACGCCTACTCGGGCTACAATCAAATTCCAATGGCAATGGCCGACAAAAAATACACGGCCTTCATGACTGAATTGGGCAACTATTACTACAACGTAATGCCCTTCGGCCTAAAGAACGCCGGAGCAACCTACCAAAGAATGATGAACAAAGTATTCCGGGGAGAAATAGGCGACATGCTCGAAGTCTACATGGACGACATGATCGTGAAATCCCACGAGGAAACCGATCATACCGCCCATTTGAGAAAGGTCTTCGAACAGGCTAGGAAATACAAAATGCGTTTTAACTCGGAGAAGTGCACGTTCGGTGTCCGAGCAGGCAAGTTCCTCGGCTTCTACTTAACGAAACGAGGAATCGAGGCCAATCCCGATAAGTGCCGAGCATTCTCCGAGTTTCCTACGCCCAAGTCCAAGAAATCCATCCAGTCCCTCAACGGGATGCTCGCGTCGCTATCTCGTTTCGTGGCCAAGTCTGCCCAACACGCCCTGCCATTCTTCAAACTCCTCCGCAAATAGGCAGCATTCAAATGGACCAAGTAATGTGACGAGGCCCTTCTCCATCTGAAACAGGCACTCTCAGAGCCACCAGTCCTCTCTCGCCTGGACAATGGCGAAACGTTGTACCTGTACCTCGCCGTAGCAACCGAAGCAGTGAGCGCCGCTCTCATCCGCGAGACACCTGACGGGCAGAAGCCCATATATTTCACGAGCAAAGCACTGCAAGGACCAGAGTTAAGATACCAACAGATAGAGAAAGTGGCGCTGGCCCTCATCAACGCAGCCAGAAGATTAAGACACTACTTCCTGGCTCACACGATCGTGATTCGAACAGATCAACCCATAAAGCAGCTGCTTGGACGACCAGATATGGCCGGCCGAATGCTCAAATGGTCACTAGAACTGTCCGAATTTGACATCTAATACGAAAGCAGGAAAACCCTCAAGGCCCAAGCTCTGGCCGACTTAGTCGCGGAAATGACGTTCGCAGACTCCCCCGTGAGCGAAGCGCGCAAATGGACCATTTTTGTTGACGGTGCCTCAAGCTCGGCAGGGAGCGGCGCGGGCATCATACTAGAAAGCAACGAAGGAATCATAGTTGAAGTATCACTCACCCTGTCCTTCCCAACCTCCAATAACCAGGCTGAATACGAGGCCTTCCTCGCCGGGCTACGCCTGGCCGAGACATGGGCGCAGAAGAAGTCGTCATTTGCACAGATTCACAACTCGTGACCCTCCAGGTTCGGGGAGAATATCAAGCCAAAAACGACAACCTGACCGAATACTTAGCCCTGGTCAAGAAGGAAATGGCAAATTTCGCAACAGTGGAAGTGAGACATGTTCCCCGCACACTTAACGTACGAGCAGACGTGCTATCCAAACTAGCCAGCATAAAAAATAAAGGCGGAAACAAATCCGTCATACAGGAAGTACTTCTTCGACCCAGTATCGAGAAAGCCACCCGGACCCTCGACGTGCAAGTGATCGGCGACAACAACTGTTGGATGACCCTTGTTTACAACTATCTCGCCAAAGACGAACTTCCGTCCGACCCAAAAGAGGCTAGCACGGTTAGGCGAAGAGCCTGCTCTTATGTCTTGGTCGAAGATAAACTCTACCGGCGGGGATTCTCCATTCCACTGCTCAAATCTGTCGAGGAAGAAATGGTTGCACACATCCTGCGCGAAATCCACGAAGGAATCAACGCCCAACATCTCGACGGAAGGTCACTTGCCTGAAAGGCCCTCCGAGCAGGATACCACTGGCCGACCATGTAGCACATCACGAAAGAACACGTGAAAAAATGCGATAAATGCCAACGGCACGGGGACATGCACCTGGCTCCGCCTAATGAGCTCAAGGATATGTCCTCCCCATGGCCATTTGCCTGGTGGGGCCTAGACAGCCTAGGACCCTTCGTGGTAGGATCGAATCAGAATAAATACCTAATAGTAGGCGTGGACTACTTCACAAAATGGATAGAAGCGGAGGCTCTAGCCAAAATAACCGCCCTCAACATACTGTGTTTCTACAAACGGAACATCCTTGCATGTTTCGGCATTCCCCAAGCAATAGTGATGGACAATGGGACACAATTCGCGGACAGGAAGTTTCAGGACTTCGTCGCCCAACTAGGCACGAAGCAGCACTTCGCATCCGTCGAACACCCTCAAACAAACGGGAAGGTTGAAGCTGCTAACCGAGTCATCCTTCGAGGCCTCAAACGAAGGCTGGACGAAACAAAGAAGGCTTGGGTCGAGGAACTGCACAGCGTATTATGGGCATACCGTACAACCCCACACTCTAGAACCGGGGAAACACACTTCCGTCTAGCATATGGGACCGAGGCTGTAATTCCCGTCGAAGTTCACGTACCCTCCAGGCGGACAGAGTCGCCCCTAGATGAGGAGATGAACGACGAATCATTAAGAGAAGAACTCGACCTCGTCGAGGAAATCCGAACCGGGGCAGCCCTCCGCGAAGCCTCACTAAAGCAAAAAATTACCATCAGGCACAACGCCAAGGTGATCCGACGAGAGTTCGACGTGGGAAGCCTTGTTCTAAGCAGAAACCACAAAGACTCTCGTGAAGGCAAACTAGCAGCTAACTGGGAATAACCCTATCGCGTCCGAGCAAAAATGGAAAATGGGGCCTACTACCTAGAACATCTCAACGGGGAAGAACTTGCTCGACCATGGAATGCCGAAAAGCTGAAACAATACTATAGCTAAGGCCCTAATTCTCGGTTCGGCCCGTCACGAAGACGAACGTCAGCTATCGACCACTATGCATGCCTAGGTACAAGCGTCATATACCAGCAAAGCAGAACCCCGCTCAGTAACGAGTCGAGTAACTGCTCGACGGCGGTCCTTGATCGAGCATCGTCGTCGTCAAAGTACCATGACTGGCAGAACCCCAGCTCGCGATGGGACGTTCATGCCACGAACTCAGGCCTCAAACGCGACCTGAGCTCCGCATCCTCGCCAGGACATTCCCCGACCGTTCGATCAGTACCCCTCACTGCGGAACACATCTACAACGAGCAATCCCTCTAAAAATTCGCATAAGTCAAATACTCCCTATCACGGACAGACACACATTCACAACGAGCATGAGTACAACACTTAGCAAAAAATAAAAGCAAGTAAAACCATGCAAATGACCAAATCGAACATATAATTTAAACATAAATAAGTGGCCACTAGGACCACGGATGTACTAGGTTACATAAAATAGGGGCCATGCCCCCCCAAAAATAAATTACAACACAATCACTCGACACGAAGGCTGGCCAAGTTACAACAACAAAAAAAAACAGACTCCTCACTCATCCATGTGCTCAGCAGGCTCAGTCTGAGGCCCCTGGTCCTCTATGGGCTGATCCTCGGTGTTCCCTTCGAGGAGAGCGTCGGGCATAACGATCCGGCCATCCTCAACATGCGCCAGATAGTGGATACCCTCGACAGAAAAGTCAAGCTCGGGGTTCATCACCCACAGTTGAGCCACGGCGTTTCTGAAGGATTCATCCCGATGGCAATACTGTCATCCTCGACCACCAGCATACGGGCGACCATCTTAGACTTCATTTTCAATTCCTTCACATTTTCTGGCTCATCTTCACCTGGAGAATTGACCGCCCTCAACTGCTGGACCAGCTCCTCGGAAGCTTTCTTCTCCGCCGCCAGCGTGGAATTCTCCTTCTTCAACCGAGCTACCTCCTCCTCCACCTTCTTCCGAGCTTCGTCTGCACCCTTGGCTTCTTCTTTGAGGGACGCCATAATAGCCCGGGCAACATTAAGTTCGGACTCAGTTACAGAGTCCCCTTCAGCATAAACAGCCGCCATCTCCAGCATCCTAACCAAAGCTGAAGCATCTTGAGCCACCAACGCCCTCTTGCTCGGGCGGTCCATGCTTTCCAAACGAAGAGACTCAGCCCGAGGCACGACCAAGGATTTTCCCTCAAAAAATCTCCTATCAAGGATGCAAGGAGGAAGCTAGAACTTCCCTTTCTCCGATACTCGAGTAAGGTCCATAGCGTCATTAAACTTTGGCCGCTTATTTCGTCCGATCAAAGGAAGAGGAGATCCCCGGGGAGCCGAAGTAGGAGAAGAGGTCCCTGCAGCAGACTGAGCCGGAGGAGGAACACGAGCACCAGCGAACCGAGACTTCAGAGGAACTGTTCCGGCTTTGTTCCTCGCAAGAGCGTTTTTCACAACCCTCTCATGGGCCTGAGGCATCTCACCTGCACAAACGAAATTCGAACACGTTAGTTACGAGGAAAAGAAATAACACGAGCAAATCTAAAATAACTAAAACTACCAAGCAGCTTTTCGACTTCCGCAGGAGTCTTGCACTCCAGCAGCGCCTTGGTGTTGATAAACCGGTACTCAACCCTCTGACTACCGTCCTCCTCGAAGATCGGATTACCCTTATTCGTCTAGCACTCAGCGAGCAGGAAGGAGTTAACGTACTTCAGTAACTCCTCGTACGCCACGGCATCCTGCCCGTGTAACTCGTGCGGTTAGAGAACGTAGTCACTAGGCTTCTTGGCGAAATGATCAGGTGCCCAATGAATGGGGAACTTATAGATTCTCTGCCCAATGAACTTCCCCGTCTCGTCGTGCAGATCATTCCCATCCTCATCAACTTCGATCTCCCAGACATATGTACTATCCTGGGAAGCTTCGAACACGGGCTCGATGACATAATACCGCTCTTTAAACGTCTGTATCGACTCCGAAAATGGTTTAAACAACTTGCGAGGGAGAGTAGCCCCAATACCTGCCTATGGAAGTGGAAGACGGTGAAGAACAGAGGGAGAGTAGCCCCAATAGACAGGTACTCGCACACCAGCTCGAATGCCCGGATGAAGGCTAACGAGTTAGGGTGCAGTTGCGTGGGAGCCAACTTCAAGTGCATGAACACCGACTGCTGAAAATCGGTTAACGACAACCTCAAACCCAGCTCCTTGAAAGCATATTCATACATTGTGAAGCGGTCCCCGAAATTCGTACAGACCCGCTCATGCTTGGAGGGAAAGTGCACCTTCCACTCCCCCTCCGGTCCGACCTCCTTGAAGACATCACCCAAGTATGTTGCAAAAGTGGACACGTGTTCAGCAGGTTTGGCCACCTCCCACTCATCCAGGGAATCTTCAGCGACATCCTCGTCCATACCCTCCAACTCTTCTTCCTCCCCGACCTCACTGAAGGAACTCGAAGCCGTCGAGCTACTATTATCCGAAGAGCTTGTCTCTTCCTCGGACGTATCTAAGATAATCTCTCTATCTGGCCCCGTCGCCATGTCGATAACCTGAAAAGCAGAGAAGAAAAGTGAATTCGACAAAAAATCAAATCCACCCTTCCACTGCTAAGTCAAGTGAAAGGGCGCGCAAAGGGCTGAGGACAACGACCCCGGTCTGAGCCCTAACATCAAAAAAATGAAACCTCCCCGCGAGGAGACGCTCGAAACAAATCGTCCCCAAACAAGGAGATTCCCCGCACTCATACCCATTTTTCGATCGAAGCTTCGCCGAAAACCGCAAAGCTTCGCCGAAATCTGGGAGCATTCTACCGGAAAACTCATCACCCACTCAGAAGATGAACAGACACGACGGGTACACAAGCATCACCATCGCAATGACGCCGTCAACCGCCCTCCTAACCAAAACATACTAACGCGTCCGGCGACGTGTCAGAAGTGGAAAAATGGCACAACCACCGTCTACCACCAACAATCGCCAGAAATCAACCTATTTCGTCCTCTAAACCTAGCCCTAACCACGTGCAACCTACCATTGACCACCAAAAGGAGTAGAACAAGTAATGGATCGAAAACTTACTTGATTTAAGAAGACGAAAGTGGCTGCCCGAAGCTTGGAGCGGTGGTCGGTGTAAGCAGACGGCGGTGACGGGTAGGAACGCTGAAGGAGACGAAGAGAAATCAAAGCGAAAAAGTTCCTAATGGAACGAATTTCCCCCTTTTATACAAAGGGGCACGTGCAGACACGCGCTCGTAGGCCATGATGATTATCAACTAGCCATCATTACCTAGTGACTGCTACACGGAGCTCTAGGAACACGTGGCGCCCCAACGTTTCCAATTCTGACTGACCTTTAGTCTCCCCAGACACCGGACAACAAGGTCACGACCACGAATCTCACGGACACCAGGGGTCGCGAGCACGCTGAGACAACCCTCCTCTTCTTCAAATGACGACTTCACGCTAGATCCCCGGTGTGACGAGCTGTCCTTAAGTCATCACTCCCATGCTCAGGAGCAACGACTTGGGGGGCTCCTGTTCTGGACTGGACCAATGGCTGGACATGGCCCAATCCGCTTCTGCTCCAGAGCGGCCCAAATCGCCTAAGTCCAACCCACAAGGGGGCAAAAGTTACCTTTCTTCCCCTCCAACCGGGCAAGGAATGCATCGTTCCTCCCCGGAATTACTGCTCGTTACGCACGGCTCAATTGCTCCCCGAACAGTCAAGGGCAGGTGCCCGAAACCATGCATGTGCCCGACATAACGGCTAGTTTCGGGCACTCTGCTCGACATAACGGCTAGTTTGGGTAGTTACCTATTCTTCGGGGAAAATGGTTATTTCGCCCCGAAAATAGGACGGTTGGCCACGCGCTGGGGGCTCTATATAAACCCTCTCGCTTGAGAGGGTCAGGTATCCAATATTCACCCTATGAACTAATACTTTGTACTTGCCCCTTTTCTCTGACCCTTTCTTACTTGAGCGTCGGAGTGCCTTGCAGGTACATCCTCCTCCTCTCCATACGACCAACATCTCAGATGCACTTGGTGGCCCACTTCTACAGGATCTGATCCAGCCTTCACGATCAAAAACCAACTTAAACACACCACTGTTTTTCAAATTGCATCCATTTCATTCAACACAATGTATGTTCCTCAACATAAAATTTATGGTTCAATGGTCTGTTCCCTTCAATCCATCGATGTCTTTTATTATAGGTTACCTCTACATCGCCAAAAATCATCGCAATTTTATCATCATAACAATCATGATCTTAACAACGACGATGATTTTTGGCGATGTAGAGGTAAACTATAATAAAAGATATCGATGAATTGAAGCAAACGGACCATTGAACCATAAATTTTATGTTGAGGAACATACAATGTGTTGAATGAAATGGATGCGATTCGAAAAACATTGACATGATAATGATTGGTTTTCAAATACATCTTAATTTTCAGATTATAGGTTTCTATATCCATTTAACTGATTGCATTTTTAATAAAAGGATAGTAAAACAAACAATATACATAGTATATAATAAACTAAATTTCATGTAAAATATCATAATGAATTCATATATATGTACCTTATCAGAATGAATTCATATATATATATATATATGTACCACCATCATCATCACCATGTGAAACAAACCCTAAGAAGTGGGAAGCAATGAAGAAAATTAGTTAGTATTCAAAACAAAACAAGCAAAATTTGAAACAAACCCTAAGAAGTGGGAAGTAAAGAAAAAGTTGAAACAAAACCCTAAGAAGTGGGACTGTACCATTACAATGAAGTTCACCTTGCTTGTAAAGCATTGAAGTCGAATCTGCGCAAAATGAGAACAATCAACAAAAATAACATGAAGCAAACAAGATAATGAGAACTATCTAACAAAAAGATTGAAGTAGAAGAATACCTTATTTTCCATAAACAATATCTATATTACGCTTGCTACCACCAGCATCATCACCATGTTCATCTAGTTTTAAACTTCTGCAAGAAGAAATACAAGGAGGAAGAAGCTTAAATTAAAAGCCTCATACTTCTTGTATTTCTTTTCGCGGATTCTAAAAATAGATGAAGTTTGCTGCAAAAAATGTAGAGAAAAAATGGGTGATAGGGTTTCGCTGTGAAGGAAACGGCGCTACTGTCAATAAGGGAAAGTTAATTCCCTTATATAGGTAAATATTTCACAATGGTTTTCTTAAATAATCGTAATGATAAGTATACATTATTTTAATAATATCACAACGGTTAGTTAAATTAACCGTAGCGATACCCTTTATACGTGGTACAAGGTTCGACCCCAAGTAACAGCATTTTTCTAAATTTACGCCTGAATTATAAGGGATATCACTACGGTCATTACTTCTAACCGTTGTAATATTATAACCATTGCTCTTCCCAAGATAGAGAATATAAACGGTTTACAAGGAAATATCGTTCCAGAATATGAACGGTTTACAAGTTATCATCATTGCAAGCATTAAACTATCAGACTTTTCATCTTCAACCACATCTATAAATAGACAAATTTACATTTCTTCATAATATATTCTTCGTAACAATGAGTTCTACAATTGAGAATGCTAGAAACATCACCAATGAGGAATGTCAGGCGCCAATTCAGGAGGTCCAACCAGCGGCCAACGTCAGGGATGCCTTAAGGGTGAGGAAGAATAAGAAGAAGAAGAAGAAGAAGAAGCTGAAGAAGAAAAAGATAAAGAAGAAAAGGAGGACGATTTATTATGATTCCGATGAGGGGAGTGAGGAGAGATGTCTGGATTATGAAGATGCATTTGCAACTATGGGATCTGATATTGGTATATATATATATATATATATATATATATATATATATATATATATATATATATATATATATATATATATATATATATATATGTAATATGATTATCAATGTACTCTTCTTAATGGAATCTTAATAAAATGTTATTTTATATATGCTCATCTCTTACAGTTTTATTCTCTTGCACTTAAAAACACTAACAAAAGAAATAAAATAGATGTTTAAAAGAAATAAAATATATGTTTAAAATCTAAAAATATGACAAAAAATACAGTTGCTAGGAATCGAAGCTTGATACATGTATTACAACGGTGTTTTAATACAAGCGTGTTTAAAATGTAAAAATATGGAAAAAAATATAGTAGTTGGGAATCGAAGCTTGTTACACAGCTTATATTACAACGGTTATGTAGTACAACCGTCGTTAAATATGGCGTTATAAATTTTTAATCCTGTTACAACGGTGGGATACGAATCCGTGGTAAACCTGGCGTCGTTAAATGAGTTTTTCGTAGTAGTGAAAGTTTGACATAGAGCTTAACTTAATGAAAAATTAGTTATGGTCTGTAATAGTATTTAGGTTGTTTGGTCTCTTTTTGTTTTGTTGGTCTCTATTGTCGGTTGGACACCTAGATCCAAGGATCGGTCTTGTACACTATTTTTTCAAGACACTATTTTTTTAGCAATATAATTCTTTCATTATTTCATATATATATATATATATATGATCGTGAAGGCTGGATCAGATCCTGTAGAATCAGGCCGCCAAGTGCATCAGGGATGCTGGTCGTAAGGAGAGGAGGGGGTGTACCTGCAAGGCACTCCGACGCTCAAGTGAGAAAGGGTCAGAGAAAAGGGGCAAGTACAAAGTATGAGTTCTTAGGGTGAATATTGGATACGTGACCCTCTCAAGCGAGAGGGTTTATATAGAGCCCCCAGTGCGTGGCCAACGGTCCTATTTTCAGGGCGAAATAATTGTTTCCCCCCAAGAATAGGGAACTGCCCAAACTAGCCGTTATGTCGGGCAGGGTTCTTGAAACTAGCCGTTATGTCGGGCATAACTCAGTTCCGGGCACCTGTCCTTTGTTGTTCGGGCAGCGAGGAAGCCGTACGTAACGGGCATCAACGCCGCGGAGGAACGTTGCATTCCTTGCCTGGTTGGAGGGGCAAAAAGGTCATTTTTTCCCCTCTGTGGATTGGACTTAGACAATTTGGGCTGCTCTGGAGCAGAGGCGGATTGGGCGAATTCTAGCCATTGGTCAGTCCAGAACAGGAGCCCCCCAAGTCGTTGCTCCCGAGCATGGGAGTGATGACTTAAGGACTGCTCGTGGCTTCAGGGAGCTAGCATAGAGTCGTCGTTCGTAGACGAGGAAATGTCTCAAAGTGCTCGTGACCCCAGGTGTTCATGAGATTCGTGGTCGTGACCATGTATCCCGGTGTACGGGGAGACTAATGGTTAGACAGAATTTGAAACGTTGGGGCGCCACGTGTACCTAGAGCTCCATGTAGCAGTTAATAGGAAATGATGGCTAGCAAATAGTCATAATGGCCTACGGGCGCGTGGTTGCACGTGCCCCTTTGTATAAAAAGGGGGAAACCGTTTCATTTGAAACTTTTTCCTTTCTGATTCCTCTTCGTCTCTTTCAGTTCTTGCCTATCATCGTCTTCAGGCTTTTCGACCACCATCATCAGCTTCGAGCAACTTCTACCTTCTTCCAAAATCAAGTAAGTTTTCTGATCTGTAGCTTGTTTTACTCCCTTTTGTTGTTAGTGGTAGATTGTATGCGGTTAGGGTTAGCTTTAGATGACAAAATAGGTGGATTTCTGGCGAGTGTTGGTGGTGGACGGTGTTTGCGCCATTTTGCTGCCCCCAGCACTTCGCCGGAGTATATAGTATGTTCAGCGAGGAGGGTGGTCCACGGCGTGGTTGCAGTAGTTGTACACGCGTGACCACCGTGCTTGTTCATCTTCTGATAGAGCGATGAGTTTTCCGGTAGAACGTTTCCAGGTTCTGGTGATGCTTCAAATGGAATCTGGGCATGAGTGCGGGGAGGCTCCTCGCAGGAGGAGGATATGTTTCGAGCATCTCCTCGCAGGGAGGCTCTAGTCCTGAAACTTTCGATGTTAGGGCTTAGGCCGGGGACGTTGTCCTCAGCCCTTTGTGTGCCCTTTCACTTGACTTAGCAGTGGAAGGGTGGATTTGATTTGTTGTCGAATTCACTGTCTTCTCTGCTTTTCAGGTGATCATAATGGCGACGGGGCCAGACAGAGAAGTTATTCTAGATACTTCTGAGGAGGAAACTGGCTCCGAGGAAAATAGCAGCTCGACGGCTTCGAGCTCGGCGACCTCAAGTTCCTCCAGCAATGCCGGGGAGGAAGAAGAGTTGAACGTTATGGAGGAAGATGCCGAAGGGTTCTCCGAGGAGGAGTGGGAGGTGGCCGAGCCTTCCGAGCACATTTCTACGTTCGCAAAGTCTTTGGCGGATGTCTTTACGGAGGTGGGACCGGAAGGGGAATGGAAGGTGCATTTCCCTACTGTGAACGAGCGGGTCTGCACGGACTTCAGGGACTGCTTTACAATGTACGAGTATGCCTTCAAAGAGCTGGGACTGAGGCTGCCTTTTACATATTTTCAGCGGTCGGTGTTCGAGCATCTGAAATTAGCCCCTACCCAACTACACCCTAATTCGCTGGCCTTCATCAGAGCTTTTGAATTGGTGTGCGAGCATCTTTCTTTGGGGGCCACTCTCCCTCTATTCTTCACTGTTTTCCATCTATAAAGGAAGCTGACGGGGAAGAAGTATGGTTGGGTTTCTCTGAAGCAGCCTCGCAAGCTGTTTAAACCGTTTTGGAGTCAGTCCAGACATTCAAGCAGCGGTACTTCGTTGTCGAACCCGTGTCCGAGGTCTCCCAGGACAGCACATACGTCTGGGAGATAGAGGTTGATGACGATGGAAACGAGTTGCTTAACGAGGAGGGGAAGTACATCGGGCAGAGGCTTTACAGGTTCCCCATTCATTGGTCACCCGATCACTTCAGCAAAGAGCCCAATGATTAAGTTTTTCAACCGGGCGATCTGCGCGGGCAGGACGCCGTGGCTTACGAGGCGTTGGTGAAGTGGGTCAACTCCTTCAATCTCTATGCGTGTTAGACTAGCAAGGGCTACCCGATCTTCGAGGAAGATGGGAGTCAGAGGGTCGAGCGTCGGTTTATCAACGTTAAGGCACTGCTGGAGTGCAAGACTCCTGCGGATGCTGAGAAATTTCTCAGTAGTCTTTAGTTGTTTAATTTTGTGAGTCATTTTATTTCCTCGTAAATAACATGCTCGTATTTTGTATGTGCATGTGAGATGCCTCAGGCTCATGATCGGGTTGTGAGGAATGCTCTGGCGAGGAACAAATCTAGAACGGCTCCTCCGAAATCTCGGTTCCCTGGTACCCGTGCTCCTCCTTTCGTTCAAGCTACTGCGGGGACCTCCACTTCTCCGACTCCTGCTCCCCGGGGATCTCCTCTGCCTTTGGCCGAGCGACCAAAGCGGCCAAGGATTGTTGATGCCGTGGACCTTACTCGGGTAGCGGAGAAAGGGAAGTTCGAGTTTCCTCCCTGCATCCTTGATAGGAGGTTCTTCGAAGGCAACTCTTTAGTTGTTCCCCGGGCAGAATCTCTTCTCTTGGAAGGCACGGACCGCCCGAGCAAGAGGGCGCTGGTGGCCCAAGATGCTTCAGCCTTGGTCCGGATGCTGGAGATGGCGGCAGTTTATGCTGAAGGGGACTCTGCAACTGAGTCCGAACTCAACGCTGCTCGTGCTTCCGTGGCATCCCTTAAGGAAGAAGTCAAGGGTGCCGGTGAAGCTCGGAAGAAGGCGGAAGAGGAAGCGGCCAAGCTAAAATAGGAGAACTCTAGGTTGTCGGCAGAGAAGAAAGCTGTCGAGGAGCTGATCAGGGAGCTGAGGGCGGCCAATGCCCCGGGTGCTGATGAGCCAGACGATGTGAGGAATTTGAAGACTAGATCTGAGCTGGTCGCTCGTATACATCTGGCCGAAGACGATGGCATCGTTGTTGCGGAGGAATCCTTCGGAAACGCTGTGCCTCAGCTGCGCGTGGTGAACCCTGGGCTTGAAATCTCTGCCGAGGGTACTCACTATCTCGCGTGTGTTGATGATGGTCACATTGTCTTGCCCGAAGGTCTCTTTGCCATTACCTCCGAGGATCAGCCCGCAGAGGAGCAAGGACCCGAGCCAGAGTCAACCGAGCATGCCGATGAATGAGGAGTTTGTTATCTTGTTGTAATTTGTCCGGCCTGCGTGCCGTTTTAATTTATTTTTGGGGGGCATGGCCCCCGTTTTATGTAACAATGTACAATTATGGTCTTTGCGGCCACTTGTTAAATTATCGCATATTTAGCTCTGTTGTTCGCATGACTTTACTTGCTTTTATTTTCGCTAAGTGTTGTATGCATGCTCACTGTAAATGTGTGTCCACCCGTGATAGGGGGTACTTGACTTGTGTGAATATTTTTTTTGGGGAGATTGCTCGTAATAGATGTGTTCGGCAGTGTGGGGAACTGGTCGAACTGTCGGGGAATGTCCTGGCGGGGAGCGGAGCTCAGGTCGCGTTTGAGGCCTGAGTTCGCGGCGTGAACGTCCCATCGCGAGCTGGGGTTCTGCCAATCGTGGTACTCTGACGACGGCGATGCTCGATTGAGGACTGCTGTCGAACACTTACCGGGCTCGTTACTGAGCGGGGCTATGCTTTAGTCATATGCGACGCTTGTACCTAGACACGCATAGTGGTCGGTAGCTGACGTTCATCGTTACGACGAGTCGAACCGAGGATTTAGCTGCAGTATTGTTTTAGCTTCTCAACGTTCCATGGTCGAGCGAGTTCTTCCCCAGTGAGATGTTCTAGGTAGCAGGCCCCATTTTCCGTTTTTGCCCGGACGCGATAGGGTCCCTCCCAATTGGCTGCTAGTTTGCCTTCGCGAGAGTCTTTGTGGTTTCTTCTTAGGACAAGGCTTCCCACGTCGAACTCTCATCGTATCACTTTGGCGTTGTGCCTAATGGTGATCTTTTGTTTCAGTGAGGCTTCGCGGAGAGCTGCCCCGGTTCTGATTTCCTCGACGAGGTCGAGCTCTTCCCTTAAAGATTCGTCGTTCATCTCCTCGTCTAGGGGCGACTCTGTCCGCCTAGAGGGCACGTGAACTTCGACTGGGATTACAGCCTCGGTTCCGTATGCCAGACAGAAAGGTGTTTCCCCGGTCGTCGAATGGGGAGTTGTACGGTACGCCCAGAGCACGTTGTGTAGCTCCTCGACCCATGCCTTCTTTGTTTCATCTAGCCTTCGCTTGAGACCTCGAAGGATGACTCGGTTAGCTACCTCGGCCTGCCCGTTTGTTTGGGGGTGTTCGACGGATGCGAAGTGTTGCTTCGTGCCCAGTTGGGCGACGAAGTCCTGAAACTTCCTTCCGTGAACTGCGTCCCGTTGTCCGTTACTATCGCTTGGAGAATACCGAAACATGCAAGGATGTTTCGTTTGTAGAAATGCAGGATGTTGAGGGCAGTTATTTTGGCTAGAGCTTCTGCTTCTATCCATTTTGTGAAGTAATCTACGCCCACTATGAGGTACTTATTCTGACTTAATCCTACCACGAAGGGTCCTAGGATGTCTAGGCCCCACCTGGCGAATGGCCACGGAGAGGACATAACCTTGAGCTCGTTGGGAGAAGTCAGGTGCATGTCCCCGTGCCGTTTGCATTTGTCGCATTTCTTCACGTGTTCTTTCGCGTCGTTTTGCATGGTCGGCCAGTAGTATCCTGCTCGGAGAACCTTGCGAGCAAGGGACCTTCCTTTGAGATGTTGGGCGTTGATTCCCTCATAGATTTCGCGTAGGATTTGCGCGACCATATCCTCCTCAACACATTTGAGCAGTGGAATGGAGAATCCCCGCCTGTATAGTTTACCTTCGACCAGGACATACGAGCAGGCTCTTCGCCTGATCGTGCTGGCCTTCTTTGCGTCGAACAGGAGTTCGTCTTTGGTGAGATAGTTGTAGACTGGGGTCATCCAACAGTTGCTGTCGCCGATCAACTGCACGTCGAGTGTCGGGAAGGTCTTCTCGATGCTGGGTCGAGGAAGCACTTCATGTATGACGGATTTGTTTCCGCCTTTCTTCTTCGTGCTGGCTAGTTTAGACAGCATGTCTGCTCGTACGTTATGTTCGTGGGGAACGTGTTTCACTTCCACTGTTGTGAATTTCGCCATTTCCTTCTTTATCAGGGCCAATTATTCGGTCAGGTTGTCGTTTTTGGCTTGGTATTCACCCCGGGCCTAGAGGGCCACGAGTTGTGAGTCCGTACAAATGACGACTTCTTGTGCGCCCAGGTCCTTGGCAAGGCGTAGCCCAACGAGGAAGGCTTCGTATTCCGCCTGGTTATTGGAGGTTGGAAAAGATATCGTGAGTGATACCTCGATGATAATTCCTTCGTCGCTCTCCAGTATGATGCTCGCGCCGCTTTTTGCTAGCTTGAGGCACCGTCGACGAAGATGGTCCACTTGTGCGCATCGCTCGCGGGGGAGTCTGCGAATGTCATCTCCGCGACGAAGTCTGCCAAAGCTTAGGCCTTGAGGGCTTTTCTGCCTTCGTATTGGATGTCAAATTCGCACAGCTCCAGCGACCATTTGAGTATTCGGCCAACCATATCTGGTCGTCCGAACAGCTGCTTTATGGGCTGGTCTGTTCGAACCACGATCGTGTGAGCCAGAAAGTAGTGTCTTAATCTTCTGGCTGCGTTGATGAGGGCCAATGCCACTTTCTCTATCTGCTGGTATCTTAACTCTGGTCCTTGCAATGATTTGCTTATGAAGTAAATGGGTTTCTACCCGTCAGGCGTCTCGCGGATGAGAGCGGCACTCACTGCCTCGGTCGTGACGGCTAGATATAAGTACAGTGTTTCTCCGTTGTTTGGTCGAGAGAGGACCGGCGGCTTTGAGAGTGCCTGTTTCAGATAGAGAAGGGCCTTGTCGCTCTCCTCGGTCCATTCGAATGTTGCCTCTTTGCGGAGGAGTTTGAAGAATGGCAGGGCGTGCTTGGCGGATTTGGCCACGAAACGAGATAGTGACGCTAGCATCCCGTTGAGGGACTGGATGGATTTTTTGGACTTGGGCATAGGAAACTCAGAGAATGCCCGACATTTATCGGGATTGGCTTCGATTCCTCGTTCCGTTAAGTAGAATCCGAGGAATTTGCCTGCCCAGACACCGAATGTGCACTTCTCCGGGTTAAAACGCATTTTGTATTTCCTGGCCTGTTCGAAGACCTTTCGTAAGTGGGCAGTATGATC
This sequence comes from Lathyrus tuberosus, assembly GCA_022829125.1. NCBI lineage: Eukaryota > Viridiplantae > Streptophyta > Magnoliopsida > Fabales > Fabaceae > Lathyrus > Lathyrus tuberosus. The sequence continues at coordinate 1,743,874 of JALAZF010000441.1, forward strand.
GGTTTCCTCGTGGGACTTAACGATCATGTCGTCCATGTATACTTCGAGCATGTTGCCTATTTCTCCCCGAAATACCTTGTTCATCATTCGTTGGTACATTGCTCCGGCGTTCTTCGGGGCGAAGGGCATTACGTTGTAGTAATAGTTCCCTGATTCGGTCATGAAGGCCGTATATTTTTTGTCGGACATTGCCATTGGGATTTGATTGTAGCCCGAATAGGCGTCCATGAACGATAAAAGTTTAAAACCAGGAGAATTATCAACAAGTTTATCAATATTGGGGAGGGGGTAGGCATCCTTCGGGCATGCCTTATTGAGATCGGTATAATCAATGCACATGCGCCATTTTCCATTAGATTTTTTAACCAATACAACGTTGGACAGCCAAGTGGTGTACTTGGCTTCCAAAATAAATTTGGCCTCGAGGAGGTCCTTTACAGCTTTTTCGGCAGCCTCCGTTTTCTCCGGAGACTGTTTCCTCCTACGTTGTGCTACGACCTTGATGGTCGGATCAATGGTCAGATGATGACTGCGAACAGGTCAGCATTCTCTCGGAGGCACGCTTTGAGCTACTTCCTCGCAATGTCAGGCAGGTCTGCTCTGATCTTTACTCCCCGTTGGGGGTCTTCGCCGAACAGGACTAGCTCGAAGTTGCCATCTGGGATTGGGCGCATCGGATGGGAGCTGCTGCTGAATGACGCGAATAGGCCGGCTGAAGCTACTCGTTCCTCCTGTTGGTCCTCGGGGAAGCGACTGTCGAGGTCGATAGAGTCGACCTGGGGCAGAGGCTTGGCCTCATCGGAGCTGCTCGGCAGTGCTGGCTTGCTCGACGCTTTAGGCTTGGGCGCAATGGCGTTGAGCCCCTTTGTAGCTGCTTCAAAACACCGTCGAGCAGCCTCTATATCACTGTGGAAGGTGGCGAACATTCCTTTCGAAGTGTAATACTTCATCTTCAGGTGGACGGTCGATGGGACCGCTACCAACTCGGCTAGAGTTAGCCTTTCGAAAATGCATTGGTAAAGTGACGGGCAGTCGATTACCAGAAATTGCACCTTGATGGATCTGGCCATTTCAGCTGCTTCGAAGGTCACGATCAACTCGACGTAACCCCATGGCTTGGTCACAGACCCGTTGAACCCCTGCAAATCGGATCCTACGTAGGGGTTAAGGTGCCATTCGTCCAGCTGCAGCGTTGAGAACAGCTAGGAGTACATGATGTCGATCGAGCTACCCTGGTCGACTAGGATTCGGCGAACGTCGAAGTTTGCCATTTGGGCTCTGACGAGCAACGGAATACTCGAGTTCGGGGAGCCGCCAAGGAGTTCCTCCCTATAGAAGGAGATGGGGATGGAACCCTTCGGGGTCTGATCAAGCGTGGTCACTTTGTTCGAGCTGGTGTTGATCAGGTGTTCGAACTTCCGTTTCCCGGATCCCACAGTAACTTTGTTGAAACCCCCGCCAGAGATGACCATGGCGAAGGGAAAGGTCTCCCACGGGCTATGGGCCGCGAAATACGCAGGGGCGCTGAGCCCGTCAGGGACGTTGAAGTCCTCGAATCGCGATATGGACATAGCGACCTGTATGTTGGCGTCTTCCGAGGAGGGCACCTCCTCCTCGACCTTCTTGGATTCCTGGGCGTCCCGCCGAGGAGTGTCCTTCTTCTTCGCGAACTGCTTTAGGTGGCCGTCCCTGATCAGTATTTCAATAGTGTCCTTCAGATGGATGCAGTCCTCTGTAGTATGGCCGTGACTTTTGTGGAAGCGGCAGTACTTTGACTTGTCCACGTTTGGTTTGTTCGGCAGTTGTTTGGGGAAACGGACTCCGGCTTGTTTAAACTCCGAATTGGCATATTCGGTCAAAATCTTCTCCCTGGAAACGGTCAGGGGAGTGTAATCATGAAAATGCTCGGAGGGCCCTTTGCTATCACGGGAGTCGCGGGGACATTCCTCGTGCCTTCGTTCACCTCGACGAGACGTCGAGGCTTTTTCTCCTTTGGAAGCCCGGGCGTTCTCCTGGCGGCGAGACGCTCGGACGTTACTGGCCGCAATCTTCTCCTTGTACTGAATATGAGATTGGGCTTTGAGGAGGAGGGCGTCTAAGTTCCTCGGTGGCGCGAGGCCAATGGCTTTAGCGAACTCAGAGTCCGGGCGGACCCCTTGTTCGAGCGGGAACTTCTTCATCTTATCTATCGTCAGGACCTGGACAGCTTCCTTGTTGAACCTCTCGATATATGCTCGGAGAGGTTCGTCTTTCCCCTGGATTATGGCTCCGAGGGAGGCCTCAGTTTTGGGATGGCGGCGAGATGCCGTGAAGTGCCGCGAGAACATCCTGCCGAGTTGTTTCCACGAGGTGATGGATTCCTCGGGAAGTTGTTTATACCATGTCATTGCTCCCTTTCGGAGCGTGGTCGGGAACAGTCTGCACTTGATGGTGCCCCGTACGCCGCGGTAGTCTAAGAGCGCATCTATATTTTTGATGTGCTCGTCTGGGTCAGTGGTCCCATCGTACGTGCCAAGTGACGAGGGTTTCTCCAAGCCTTTCAGGAGACGGGTAGCCAGGATCTCTTGGGACAATGGGCCGCGAGGCTCGTCGTTGTCACTAGAACTGGTGTATGATGGTGACCGGACTGGTTGCTCGCGTCGGCGGTTCCTTTACGGAGAAGGTGAGCGGTTCCTTCGAGGAGAAGGTGAGCGGTTCCTTCGAGGAGAAGGTGAACGTGCCCGTCCTTTGGACTTGATCGGAGATTCCTCGTTCCTTCGAGTCCTTTTGTGGTCATGAGCGTGCTGGTCACGCGGGGAGATCTGGTCGCGCTTTCGGGCTACGCGAGGATCGTGCTCTTGGCGCAGTCTTTGATCGATTTCTCTCCATGGTTGCGGGCTTCTAGATCGTCGCTGGTTCCTCCGCGTAGGAGGGGATCTTGGACGGCGAGACTCTTCCAGTGCCCCAAACCTCTTGTTTTGCTGCAGGATTAGGATGTTGGTTTTGTTGAGGGCCTCCAGGAGGGCTGTCACGGCCGGGTCGGCGCTGGGCGGAACAGGAACGGGCTGCAGGTCGAGAGACGGTTGATCGTTGTTGCGATCAGCAGGGGTAGGGGAAGGAGAAGCAATGGCTCCATCCCTAAGAAAACGGGCATCTCGGAGGAGAGATGATTGGCCGTCAACGTCAGATTTGTTGACGGGGAGGATGGTGGAATGAAGAGCATCCTGGGTGCGATCTTGGGAGGCCATGATCGTGATGATGTTCGAAATTTGTTTTGATCTTCGGTTAAAGAAAGAAGGGGAGAACAAAGCTTCCCACAGACGGCGCCACTTATCGTGAAGGCTGGACCAGATCCTGTAGAATCAGGCCGCCAAGTGCGTCAGGGATGCTAGTCGTAAGGAGAGGAGGGGGTGTACCTGCAAGGCACTCCGACGCTCAAGTGAGAAAGGGTCAGAGAAAATGGGCAAGTACAAAGTATGAGTTCTTAGGGTGAATATTGGATACCTGACCCTCTCAAGCGAGAGAGTTTATATAGAGCCCCCAGCGTGTGGCCAATGGTCCTATTTTCGGGGCGAAATAACCGTTTCCCCCAAAGAATAGGTAACTGCCCAAAATAGACGTTATGCCGGGCAGGGTGCTCGAAACTAGCCGTTATGTCGGGCATAACGCAGTTCCGGGCACCTGTCCTTTGCTGTTCGGGTAACGAGGAAGCCGTGCGTAACGGGCATCAACGCCGGGGAGGAACGTTGCATTCCTTGCCCGGTTGGAGGGGCAGAAAGGTCATTTTTGCCCCTCTGTGGATTAGACTTAGGCAATTTGGGCCGCTCTGGAGCAGAGGCGGATTGGGCCAATTCTAGCCATTGGTCCAGTCCAGAACAATATATATATATATATATATATATATATATATATATATATATATATATATATATATATATATATATATATATATGTGTGTGTGTGTGTGTATATATATATATATATTGTTAAATAAAAATTATTTTTTGTAATGAAACCACTAAACTATTAATTTAAAAAATTTATTTCATGAGTCAAAAAATAAAAAATGTTACTTCATTTCATTTTTTATGATTTTGAATGACGATGACACTAATCTTGGTAATTTTAGTGTTTTGGATTTCCGTAAATTGATTGGCCATGCTAATGGTAGGCTCACGGTTTTACGCGTAAGATTGATTATTTCAACCTCTTTCATATTAAGATTATGGTGTTCTATTACCATAGCCGACCTTTGGTCAAGGCAACCAAATTCATTGCCTAGAACTTAAAAATTTGTGTCGTGGGTTTAGGGGTGTTCAAATAAATTGATTATTAACATTTTTCATATTCATATCTATATTTGGTTATCAAAAACTGCTTAATTATCAATATAGTTTTAATCAAATACATATTTTAGATATGTTATTAATATGAATTTAATCAAATTCATAAATTGGACATCTATATCCAAAGGTGGTGGGGAACCAACAATACGTACCAGAGCCTCCCAATGAAAAAGAAAAGAGGAGCATTTACTAATCACAGGTACTTATTCCTATTCTTATTTCTGGTAAATCGCATGCAATGTTAGTACCTTTGCCTGATTTATCTCTAGATCCGTTAAAGGTAAAGGAATTCTTTCCAGCTTACCACCGTTACAGACCCATAGCTAATGGGGTTACGCCTAGAACTGATAAGGAGAAAGCCATAGATGAGAAATCCACAGTTGATGGCCAAGGATCACCTTCTGTGGAAGCCATAAACTTAGAATATATGAACAATTTTAGGATCTTTAGGTCTTGTCCTCTGTCGAAGGACCCATCTGATTACTTAGCCTGGCTAGAGAAAATTGAAGCAGTCAAAGCTGACACTTGGAAAACTATGGGTATTTTCGACCTTATCTAACTGTCGAAAGTAGGACCAGGATATTGCCCATCTATGCTTTTAGCTTCCCTTTACTTCTGGGATAACACATATAACAATTTCCATCTTCCTTGTGGAATGATCACCCCCACCCTTTTCGACGTGGCTGCCATTACTGGCCTTAGCCCACTAGGAGTGGATTATGACCCCAACCTTTTATCTGATGACTCCATAGGCTTCGGCACAAACAAAGCTACCTTCACAGCCTACATTGCCAACTACCATGACAAAGAAACCAAAGACGTCTCTGACCAAGAGAATGTAGCTTTCTTAGCCCTTTGGTTGTCGAGATGCGTCTTCTGCTCTAGATCTCTTCAAGTAGCAAAACTTTACATCACCATGGCAAATCAACTTCACGCTGGACGCCAACTATGCCTCAGTGAGATCATCCTGGCGAATCTATATGAATTTCTGGGTGAAGGAGTTACTTCTCTGAAGACCATTAAAGACAAAGGAAGTCTTCTGTTATCAGGACCCTTTTGGATCCTACAACTGTGGCTTAATGCTACGTTCGAAGCTTCCCTCACCAACAAAAACTCGGTGGACGAAGCTGCTCTGAAGGACAGGAGAGTCGAAGGGACCAGACTGGCGCAGCTAACCCCCACTGATGAAGGTCTAAGCCTTCAACAAACTTTCACTGGCTACGTTATGATGTTTCCTAAACGTCATAACTTCACTTCCAATATGGCTTCTTTCGCCAACAGAAAGATTGGACCAGAGTGGTTTACCAGAAAGCTTACCTTAGAATCGAAAGCTCAAGAAAACGAATTCCTCAATGTTTGGGAATCCTTCCTTACACCTAGACTTCTAGCCTCCAGGATTAGTCCTGCAAAGCTGAAAAACTCTCTTGTTAATTACCAACCCAATCTTGTCTCTCGAGAGTTTGGGTTAATTCAGATAAAACTAAAACCCCTCTTCTCAAGGAAAGATTCTTTAATTCACTACAACATGACCCACACCGAAGATGAGTGTTCTGAACTGCTGGAGAAATATTCCAACTTGGTCGAAATTCAATCAGTACCCTTCAAGCCTAACTTCCTCTGCACTCAAGAATTTGATGAATGGTGGAAAGATTATTATAATTCTCAATTTTTTGACGTGCCTTCTTTCACCATCCAACTGACCAGATCTTTTGCCCTTGTGCAGGATAAAACAAAAAAAGGTACTTCAAGACACATCAAAGAAATCCAAGCATTCCAGAAATACTTTGAAACTGCCTACAGGCCCAACGAACTTAGTCGAACCATAAGCGAAGCAGCCGTCATTTTAAAAGAAAAATTTACAAGAAAACTGGATGATTTAAAACTACCTCCCTACGTTCGACCAGATCAACGTTATGAGTTAGCTTTTAACCTTCATCCACCAAATTTTCCTCCCTTACCATCTGCAGAATTTGGGGTGGCTTTTAGTCCTCCATTTCCAGATTGGTTCACTTGTGGGGATTCCATGAAAATTCTTCGTCAGAACTATCAAAAACGCTCTAAACGAGTGGTTCCGACTAAGTATACCTTGGACAATTTCAAAGGCCACCTTCATATTGGCATAGAACACGTTCGCGTGGAAACTCCAATATATGAAGGTGTGGAATGGGGAGATTTTCGACACCACTTACTTTTCATTTACATACTTCTTTTCAACTGTGTCTTTAACTCTTTTCTTCCTTTTCTCTAGCCTTAAAAATTAAAAAGCCAAATGTCGAAGGGTCAACTGCAGAGGCAGAAGAAGGGCAAAAAGACACTACCAGGAAACCCTTGGCGAGAGTATGATTTCGCCTTTCTTTTGGTCAATATGTCTTTATTATTATTTTCTGAAGTACTAATGAAATTTCCTGTTACTTCTTTTAGGGAAATCTAAGACCTCCTTTGACATCAAAGAAAAGAAAGGAGAAAGAACCTGAAGTTCATGTCATTGAATCTGGTGACGAATCCCCTGATCAAGTTAAATCTTCCAGAAAGAAGAAAAACATCGAAGCCTCAACAACAAAAACCCTCTGTTTCCAGAATCTTGGAGAAAACTCCCCACAAAATTCCCGTCGAGCAAGCTACCCCTACCCCTGCAGAAAGTGAGAATTCTAGTTTCAAAACTGTCATTCCCCAGGTATGCTCGTTTTACACTTCGACAACTAAAAATTTACTTTTCCGCTTATGATGAGGTTTTTTGACTTTCTTTATCTTTCAGGTTCTTGTCGACACCCATGGGCATCCTATTGTCCAAGTTCTTCCCAAGACCAGCAGCGATCCTACTTACAAACCAACCAGCTTCTCCAAACCTTCTCCAATGGATTCGACAAAAGAATCTGCTACTGAAGTAAACCAACCTATCACTGCTCCCAAGAAACTTCCAACACAAGACATAATCAAAGAAGAGACTAGCCTTAAGGACGACATCTTAGTCGATGTTGGCGGGGACACTGTGATGCCCAATGCAGCATTGACTACTGAAGATGATCCTGAAGACAACTCTCTCATCATTTCAAAGCATGATGACGAATAGAAAGATGGGGATGCTGATTCTGATGGCGAAAAAGGAGAAAAGAAGGATGGCGAAAGGGAACCCACTCCAGAGATTGCTGCTGATGAAGAGAAAGGAAGTGACAAGCAAAACCCTACTGATCACCTCAAAGCTGGTTCAGCCAACACCACTTCGACTAGCCTTTCTCATGAGGAACTTGAAAACCTGAAGGTACAATGACCCTTGGAGTATCTGAAGGTCATACTCAGCACACGCTACAACTTTTGCAACACCTCTAACAGCAGTTCGACCACTTCAGGAACCGTTTCTGGTGCTAAATCCATGGCTGCAGTAATGACCCAGATTCGAGAGAAAATCCTTGACATTGATCTGTTTCAACTTCTGGAGAAAGATTCATCTGCTCAGTTCAACTTGAAAAAGATCTTGAAGCAAATCAACGTTCTAGAGGCTTCCCCTGAAGATGTTGTTGTGGATCTAACTACGCTGATTGACCTGGTGGTGGCAGACTTCAACTGACTTCGAGACTATTCGAAAAAACTTGAAAATAAGTCGGAATCGCAACTCGCTGAATGGGATGCTGCCACGAACTCCACCAACAAAGTGACTGAACTGGGACAAATTTTTGAACAAAAGAAGAAAGAGGCTGCCAGCTATGACGAAGACATCCTCAAATGGGAGAAACAGATTGCTGCTCTTCAAAACAAGATTTCTCAAGTGAAGAAACGCAAAGAAGAACTGCAACAAGTCAACCAAGAGGAAATAGCTAAAGATCTCGAAGTTTGAGTGCATCATGCTGAAAGGGCTCAGAAACTAGGCAAAGAAGTTGAAGAGCTTTCGACCAGCAAGGCCCTTTGTGAACGTCGGCTTCAAATTCAAGGGTCCAAGTTTGAAAAGCTGAAGAAATCTTTCCCTGTTTAAATTTGTTATGTTGTTTGGTCCTTTGAGGCCCACTATTTGTAATGACAATTAAGCCATCTGTTTGGCAAATTTCACCAACTTAGTTATTTCCTTTGCAAGATTATTCGATTTCTATTTTAACTTCCTGCAATATGGGTCTATATTTTTTCAAATATTTCCCATTTGTTTTCAGCATTCTCTTATCTTTATCTAATTCCTCAACTTCATATGCGCCATTCGAAAAACTCTTACAATTTGAAAAGGTCCTTCCCACTTAGGGGACCATTTTCCCATTAATATATATTTTCGATCCATGGGAAGAATAACTTTCCAAACGAGGTCACCAATAGAAAAGGCTTTATTTTTTACCCTTTTATTGTAGGATTTCTCCACCCTTTCCTTTTGCCTTTTTAATAAATCTAACGCATTTAAACTTTCTTCGTCTAAATCAACTAATTCGTCTATCATCATATTCCAATATGAGTCTGACGGAATTTCATAATGTCTTTGAATTCTTGTTGACTGCAAATATATCTCGACTGGTAAGACTGCATCATGGCCATACGTTAGTCGAAAGGGTGTAGCATTGGTAGCTTCCTTAGGAGAGTTTCGACAAGCCCATAGAATTTGGTCCAAAGTTTTGTGCCAATTCTTTGGCTTTCTTCCCACATGCTTCTTTATCAAACCAATTATAACTTTGTTTGCTGCTTCAACCTGTCCGTTGGCTTGAGCGTAGTAAGGCGTTGATGTGAGAAGTTTGAACCCCATTTCCTTCGCAAATGCTTGCATATTTTTACCAGTGAAAACAGATCCTTGATCCATTATTGTTGTCTCTGGGATCCCATACCTATAAATGACGTGCTTTTGAATAAATTCGATTACTGCTTCTTGATCCACATTCACTAAAGGTATGGCTTCGATCCATTTTGTAAAATAATTTATGCCAACCAAAATAAACTTCTGGCTTTTCGAAGAGGCCAGTCGAATTTCTCCAATTAAATCCAAAGCCCAACCTCTAAATGGCCAAGGCTTTATTATGGAATGTAATTCACTTGCAGGAATATGTGGTATCCCTGCGTGTACCTGGCACTCTTGGTATCCCTTCGCGAATTCGACGCAATCTTTTAACATAGTTGGCCAATACATTCCTTGTCGGAATAATAACCACTTCATCTTATGGCCTGCTTGATACGCACCGCATGCCCCGCTGTGTACGTTCGACGAGGCTATGTATGCCTCAGATTCGCTTAGGCACTTAAGTAATATCCCCTCTGGAGTTTTCTTAAATAATTCATTCCCTAAAATCACATAACTCAAAGCTCGATACTTGATTTTCCGTTCGAATGGTTGTCGCACCCTAATTTTTGACCCTAAGATCCTTTGTTTTTTGCATAGCATTTTTTTAGGTCTTTGTATGTTTTTTACAACTAACAAGTTGTGCAGGAATATTGGAGGTATGTTCTTTCTCGCAGTCAAGCATATCAGGGCATACCCTTTCTCATGCAAGGATCCTGTTTTTTTTTTCTACTGGTTTGAAGCTTCTAAGTTTGACTCGACTAGTTCTTTCATGAAACTAAGTTTGTTCTTGAAGAATATGGTGCATTTATTTCCAACTTAAGTTCGTTGGACTCTAGCGTATTATGATTTGGGCCATGGTATTCCAAGCTTGGTTTAAAAGTGATGTTTATCTTGGACAAAGTTTGACCATTGTTAAAAATTCTTCATGGTTTCAAGATTAGCAATGGTGCTTAATAGCAGGATCATGATATAGTCAGCATTCAATAGTCCAAATTCAAAGAAATGGTTTTCCATGACAACACTCTCATTGAAATAAGTGAAATGATTTCAAAACTCGTGACTCAAATTGGCTCCCAACTTCAAGTTACGTTCATAAAATTCAAACCAGAAATATCAAATTCAAGTTCAAGATTCTTGTTCAAGTTATAATCTCAAAGAAGTTTTATGAAGAGCAAAGTTCTCGATTCGAGATATTAATGTCATAATTCATCAATAATGGATTCAAGGCTTTACTCGTGTGGTTTTGTTGTACACAAGTTACAAAGGCCTACACCAAGTTCTCAAAGTCTATCCAAGTTCAAAAGGTTCAAACCATCATTATTTGCACAAGAGATTAGGAAACAAGTCTCAAGTTATGTCGAAATCATAAAACATCTGCAGATATAGCACAGCACAGGAAACCACGGGTTGGGCTGGAAAAGCGTACAATCACCTTTGTTTCATGTGCTACTAAAAAGCCTTAACGTATGATAATAAGGGTTTATATTGGGATTCACAAGATGATAGTACTTATGGACTTATGAGACATTGGAGGAATATGATGTCACTGATAAAACCTGTTGGGGAAATAAAACTAGAAAAAACCAAACTATTACACCAGATACAAAGTTAGAGCTTTGAAAACTCAAATTTAAGAAACATTGAACCAAGCCTGGAATCTAAAGCTCCTGTCAAGACTATCAAAAAGCCGCACGAAAGCTACCTCACGCTACATATCTAACCACTATTACACAACTTTAATTTCCAAAGATTCAAATTGAAGAGTACAAGTCAAACAAACGTAACGGCATCGTATTGGGGGAGTTTAGAGCCATCCGTTGTTGGTGACAATTTGAATCATCAACCGAATAGTTTCACTTGTTTGTTTCTCTTTTGCATCGAGATGGATCGGCTCAGGGACCTTAACGACATTAGACTTAAACCCGACCTCGTCGAATGCGTTTCTTTGGTTTCGTCACCACCAATCAAGGCAATCATCGCCATCGGTATCTCAGCCTGCAATGAACAAAGAGAGAAAGGTTGCATCAAGCCTTAGTTCATCCTCCACCAAAACATCATAAATGTAATTTGACAATGTTTACAAGGCTAACCAATCTAGCACAACTGAACATCAAAGCCAACAGTGCGTGTGCCTCACAATTCATTTAGCTTGAATAACCAAATACGGTTCAAAGCTGGTCCGTGAGTTTTCCTGCATATAAAAAAATTAAATTAATTACTACAGCAATCCTACTCCATCTCTCTACCCAGCACAATCATGAACAGCATAATATAGACATTCATTCAAAAGAGCTAAGTGCAAAAGGACAACTGCAATAAGCTCATAGAAAACTCAGGACTCTATTTACCGCCAAAATTCATGCGTTAGAGGGTCGGTTGAAGGAGCTCGTTCTCGCTGTTACCAAGACAGTCTTGTCAGCTACAATGTGTTAGAAGCACACATATACCAAGTCAGGAGATTAAATTACAAAGCAATTCCAGGATTTCTTTGCGCTAATGTCGAGAATGTTGACATTCCAATCTGTCTTGGAATAAGACAAGCAAATCCGCATTTGTGTCATCTTTGAATCCCTTAGAAGCTCATGTATTAAACCTGCATCAACTATGAAATGTTATGAGACAAAACCTGAAAGCAATTCAAGTGCAGCACCTATAATGTCTAATAAGATATAAAAACAAGAGGTCGTTCCTCCTACATAAGCTTACGAATATATGACAGTGACCTTTACAACACAATAACGGAACACGGTTTGAAACAAGGTTCAACAAGCTAGCATTCAGCATGTTCGGCATAGCAGTAATAGATTCGGCACATTCAAAATATATTTCAAGCACAAGCTTAGCATGCTATCCACTTAATCTAACTACTTGACATGGTTAGCAATTTTTGATTACACGGATAAGCAAGGTGATGACTTAACTTCTTTTGCCAATTGTATGTGGTGTCATAGGTATCCCTGCCTAGTGTCGTTTGCTGGCGTTGGTCTTGAGTCTTCTGGTTCCTGCTTGTCCGAAGTTAAAGCTATTTCCATAGTTGAGTTGGCAATCGTTACAGCTTCTAATCTATCATAGGCAACGATGGTGATCTTCAAGGAGTTTAATCAGTCATCCACCTAAGATGATGATGTAGGTGCAAATACGATGCAACTTACCACTTTGTTCTAAACAAGCTAGTACCTGCTACCATGACCTGTCCAAAATAAGTACAAATCAGTTCTTAGCAATTACTTTATGACATGGTCAAGTCAAATAGTTTACCTGCTGCTTTTGTCGCAACTATCTCATGGAAACTCATTCAAAAGACTTTCAAGTGTGTCTGAATTGAAAAGGAAGCTCTCAAACAGCAATAAAACCTAGCAAATAAAAACCATCAAAATGGATTTAAAAACTCCAAATACATTTTGTAGCACCCCAAAATTTGCTCTCCTACCTTTAGTACTAACTGGCTTATGTATCATTTCATTTTTTGCATTATCATATGTGCATATCATTGGTTCTTAGCATGGGGTCAAGGTGCCTGAGGCAGTTCAAGAGGAGAAGATGTTCTTCAAGGGTCAAGTTTCATACCATTTATCAAGGATCGAGAATTTGTTCTAAAGTTACTAAATATGGAAATGACCTATAATTTGAAAGTTTCCATTTTTAGCAAGTTTTTTCACTACATTCAACTTGACTTTTCACCACCAAGGAAGCTTCAAATGAATTTTTCTCAAACATGAAAGTTGAAGATCTTTTTCTCCCATTTCCAACAAGTACTAGATGGTCTCCATATCATTTGTGAAACTCAATTTATGATCAAAAGAAGGCAAGGTGGTTTTTAGGGTTTTCTCATGGTTCCATTTTCACAACTTTTGCATTTTGGGACATATGGGCCTATAATTGATTCTATTGCTTCAAGTCACATTCCAACATCCAAGTGCACCTCATGAGGATCATCTTTGGCCTTGGAATCAAGTGGATCCATGACTTATTCATCACTTATTTCACATTATGCAAAATGGCAAGGTGCATCAAAACTCACAAACCAAGACATTTCAAGGCCCAAATTCCATTCATGTGTGATTAGCAATTGACAAGTGAGTGATCCATCATAGGAAGCTAAGGTGTACACGCATGGAGGGGGTGTATGATCCAAAATGCAAATTTCCAAAATCACCCAAAACTCATTAATCAAGGAATTAATAAGACCTAAATGATAATCAGTGGAATGACCTAGAGTATATAAGCTTACTCATGCACTCATTGGAGAGGGGGCACGTTATTTTGATCAGATTTCAAGTTTTAACCCTAATCCTTCTCTCCTTCGAATCTCCTCACTCACAAAAGCTTTTCAAAAAACCTCTTTCACATTCTTAATCCTTGGCCTTCATAGAACACAAACCTACCATCATCTGAAGCTAATAACAAGTGTATTATAGGGTACGAATTTGGGGACCTCTTCTCCAAAACTCAAGATCTAGGTCAGATTCAAGCCCTAATTGCATTTATTTTGCAATTAGGGATTGTTGTGGTGTGATCTGGAGCGTGCAGACGGGTTTCTTGAAGTATTTCCTGCTATTTAAGGTCTCAGGTTAGTCACAATTGCATGCTCTTAAAACTCAATTTTTTGATGCGCATAATGATCTATGATACTCACTGATGATGTTGGTATATTTTGTTTTGAGATTGGACGTGTAATATGTGCGTGTCGTGAGTTTTAAAGTTTTGAACCCTAACTTATTTCGTTCGATTCTCCTTATTATTGCATCGTTTGTGATTTTTAATTGCATATTTATAATCCTCGTGAAATTCTGGTCAGAATAGTGTACTTGTTGGCATTTTCTGGGAAATTTTCGGTTGCAGGTGGCCGGAAGGGACGACCGGAGCTAGGGCTCCGGCGTCTGTTTTTTTCTCCGGCGAGGTAGGGTTTGTGTGAAGGAGATGAAATCTCAGTCGTTCATGGCCTTAATCCAATGGTTCACAGCATGCCACGTTTCTAAAAAATTTGTTTTATTTATTTAGTTATGTGTGTGGCGTTCCATGATTACTATCGTGCACTTCAATCTGAATCACACATCACGTGTACTTTTGTTTATTATTGACTGATCTTGGACGTTGGATTCATCTGACGGTTTGTAAGCTGACAACGCATTAAAATATAGTGTACCTCTCATGTGTTATTTATTTAAATTCTGAGTAATTGGATGTGTGTGCGTGTTTCATTATTATGGTGTACTTTTAATCTGAGCCTCTTATCTTGCTTACTTGTGGTTTGGTTGACTAAATTTGGTGCGTAGATCTGATCCAATGGTGAGTGTTGAGTCTGACCGTTGACTGGGTTTCATGTTCTTTTTTTATTTTCGCTGATGGATTTTAGGTTTTGGGCTTGCTTTTTGCACCCCTCCTCTGGGCCGATGTTTATTTCCCAACGTGTTGTGGCTGCTGTTTACACCCCCTTGTTTTATTTTCTATTTTATTTTATTTAATTGTTGCATTTCATTTTTAATTTTTAAAAATAGATAAATGCATCCAAAAATCATAAAAAAATCATGAAGCACATTTAGGGTTTTACAAAAATTTTCCAAATTTTATTTTTTATTTTTATTTTATTTTTAGCATCTGAATTAATTATTTGAGTGATTCCTTTTGAATTGTTCTTATTGTGCACACTTTGCATTGTAAAATTTATTTCTCATTGCATATAAATCATTTTGAACTCATTCTTCTTGGATTGTTTCATCAACATATTTAAGTTCATTAAAACATTTTTCTCACATTTTTAGGATCATTCCATATTGCATTTTAGTCCCTCTCTTTTGCACACTGAACCATGTTTATTACTTGATCTTTGCATGATTGTTTGGGTGACTTATCTTGTGAATTTTGGCATGAGCTTTTGGCATGATGTTTACCCCTGGTTGAGGTGTTTTGAGTTTTAATTTGATAATTTTAGAAGATGTTGGGCTAATTTTTTGATTGCTCTTTGTTTGAGGTCTTCTTTTATGCACATCTTTGATCACGTCTGGTTACTTGTTTGAGAAGGCACTTGTGCCATCATTTGGGTTTGCTTCTTTGACTTCATAAACCATGTTTGAATCATTATAGGTCATTTGTTTGCAATTATAGGTCATTGGTGTGAGGTTGTTGCATATTGTGTGCACATGTTCACTGTTGGATCTACATGCCTCTTTTTGACTTATCTTCTTACTTCTTCTCATCTGTGTCTCTTCATGACTTATGTTTGGTTTGTGTATGCCATGCCATATCATTCATTTGCATTTCATTTGATGTATGTTTCTGACCTAGGAGCTTTGCATGCATTCATGTCATATGTTATTCATGTTTCATCTTGCATATGTTTCACTTACATGCTTCCTTCTCCTTCTTCTGATGATGCTTAATGCTTGGATGCTTGTTTGTATGCCTCATGTAACACGTGTATAGCATGTTTAGGCACATGTTTAGGTCATCCACATTCTGACTCGGATATTATTTGAAGCATTCTTGCATGATCACCTTGCATATCCACTCATTCTTCTTCTACTCCTTCTTTGATGGCTTTCTTGTGTGTTTTGCCACTTGTTTACATTCTATTTGCTTGATCTTGTTTGGTAAACATTATGGGTCACCTCTAAGGTGTACATTCTGACTTGGATGAGTTTCATTTGGTTTGTAACCATTTCTCTTTGGGTTATGACTTGTTTGGGTTTCATTTATCTTATTGTTGCTTATGTCTGTTTTGTACTAACCTTTTATGCAGAGGCAAAGGTAAGTTATTTGAGGGTGTGGATAGTCATCCATGTCCACCCTCACTCTTTCTTTCTCTCATCTTTTATTTTCTTTAGGCTTAGGTTGTTGTCAAACCTCCCCTTAGGGTCAGCTTTGCATGATAACATTAGGATAGAATCCCCTTAGTGTTTTTTTTCTTTTTTTTTGAGTCCCTCTTCTCATCTCTTGACACTTCTAAGATACTTAATAAGGTCAACTTGCCTTGCACACAAGCCTTAAACATAGGAAGTGATGATTGAGGGGTCCCCCTTCATTCTTCTAGAGTGTTGAGCATACGTCCCATTGGGGACGACCATGCGATGCATTCGTTCCCGTGTCATAGACTTTGGTTCAAGGTGAGTTATGAACTAACTCAAGTCACTTCTATCTTAAAAAATACAAACAAACTTCTAACCTTTTTGTCCAGCGGGATTGTCAAACTAAAGGCTATTTTCAAAAAGGGTACGTTACTTTCCGTCTAAGTCGCAAACAGGCATCGACCCTAACTGCCGGACGCGAACTTAACGTCGCTCATAAAAAACACAAAAAGAACTTGGTCCGAACTACGTTGACTCTGAATTTCCCATTGCACAAAGGGAGTATGTAGGCCTAGGACGACGACGTCCTACCGAGTTTGTCTTTGTTTTCCCCTTCCCCGTGTCAGTACAGCCATAGATTTTAGGATAACTCACCCTTAGAATAGACAACAAGCGTGGATCCCATCGAGTACGATGGACGCATGGGGTGCTAATACCTTCCCCTCGCATAACCGACTCCCGAACCCAGGTTATGGTTGCGACGACCATGCCTTTCCTTCTTCCTCAGGTTTATGCAGTGTTTCCTTTCCCTCTCTTGGGGTAAATATACATTGCTGGCGACTCTGTTTTCCGCGCCACTTTCGTGTTTGTACCTGGATGAAAATCCTGGGAGCGACAGCTGGGGACTCTGGTTGACCTATGATGGTCCATCCCCTTTAGCGAGTCTGTCCTAGCGCTTGTTTGTTTTTGTTCTCTTTGGGTGTTTTTGTTTTTGTTTGCTTTATTTGTTGTATTTTATTTTTACCACATTTTTTGCATTGCATATTATTATCATCTGCTGCATTGTTCTTCTGTTTGGCGGGTTGGGGGTTCCGAGAGATAAGCCCAATACCCAGGCTTGAGCGTACACGTAGGATTAGTGTGGAAAGTAGTGTGACTTGTGTGGCATTTGGCCAGACGTAGTATACACGAAAATTCCACATCCAGATGAGGTTTTCCTTGGTAATGTTTTATCCTGCGCATTGGTACAGATGATTGAATGTAACTTGGAAAACTGTCGACTCTGGAGGCCATTCCCGAGGACTCAGTAACGACACTCCTCCCGAGACGTGATAATGGCAGACCAGAAATGGCAAACCCATTACACATGTCGATCTGAGGACCCAATGCTGGGAACTTGCTATAGGGTTTCCTTTTGGAAAAGAATCAGTAGAAGCACTCCTCGATTGACGATAGTACTGTACCCCGAGGGATGAATGTACTATTGCTTCTCGACCTCAGTGCCGAAACTGAGGACTTGCCATAGGATGTTTTCTTTTGAGGGGAATCAGTTGAGGCCTCCTCGATTGGTGATGATGCCAAACCAGAAATGGTGAACGTATCATCATTTCTCGACCTGAGAGCTCGTGATATTGAGGATCCTCGGCTTTCTAGTACCCTCGTGTGAGAGGGCAGGGTGTTTACAGGTTTGCAGATAACCTTGACCTTCAACATACCCGGTTTTCTAGTCAGCAGAATTATCAGTGTGGTATTATGGTTATTCTGGTATTCTGAGTATTTGGGCAGATCTTTGTGGTTATTCAGCTTGTTCAGTGCAGCAGTTGTCCAGTTTGTGTGGCATCCTTGATCCCATGTGTGCATTTGCATCATCATTTTGCATCCTAACATATTTATTCATTTGCAGGGTTGCATCCTATCCTTGATTTTGGTTTCTGAAGACTATTAAGGATGAGTACTGAGAAGAGAAAGAACATCATAGTGTACAAGTTCCCATCACTTATTCTGGATCCTGTTCACAAGATTGTGTCTATGGCAGAACCTGGGGTATTGGCAGACTTTAGAGGAGAGTATGGAAGAATTCTGAATTTTGCTCGCAACATCACTGAATACGAGTATAGGGCTTTGCACACTCTGGTACAATTCTATGACCCACACCTGCGATGTTTTCTATTCACTGATTATCTTTTGGCTCTGACATTGGAGGAATTTGCTCTCATTCTGGATGTTTCTATCAAAGAAGAGGCTCCTTTCTATCCTTCTAAAGAACTTCCTGATTTGGGAAAGGTCTCCGAGGCTTTGCATTTGGATCCATCTTTGTTGAAAAACAACATTGCCAGTAAGGGAGGGTGTAAAGGCTTTCATGTGAAATTTTTGGTAGAACAGTCTGCTGTGTATGCTAAGGCTAGATGTTGGTCAGTTTTCAACGCCATCTTGGCTATGTGTGTCTATGGAACAGTGTTGTTTCCAAATATGAAGGATTTTGTGGACATGCACGCTGTCTGGATATTTACCACGAAGAATTCGCTACCTACTTTGCTTGGAGATCTGTATTATTCAGTGCATTATAAGAACGAGAAGAGGAGGGGAGGACCCCTTAATTTTTGTGCGCCGGTCTTCTACAAATGGTTTGTTGATCGTATTCCCAAATCTGGGGCATTTGTAGATACTCAAGGAACATTGGATTGGTCCAAAAGATTGATGGGTTGAGGGCAGATAATCTAATTTGGGTTAACCGTGACTTGTTGGGCCAAGATATCATGATCAGTTGTGGAGGTCTCCTGAATGTGCCTCTAATAGGAAGGAAAAGGGGAATTAACTACAACCCTATTCTTACTATTAGGCAATTTGGGTACGCCTTGAAAGAGCCACCAAAAGACGAGGATGTCCAAGAATCTCTATATCTGAGTGGGGAAATCAATCCAGAACTATTAAAAGAAGCTGCAAATACTTAGGAAGATCGTCATAAGAAGGGGAAGACTTCTTTTGGGAAGAGCAACAATAGAACATTTCCTGCGTATGAAGATTGGATTCAGAAAAGGGTAGAGAAGGAGCTTTTGCCATTCTCCAAAGAACCACCATCTTACCCCTTGCTGATTGAGCCTCCTACCACAGTTGAGATAGAGAAGTTTAACAAGTTGTGGGCTGAAAAGGAAAAGTTGCGAGAAGAAAACAGTGAGCTACAAAGAGAGATTTATCAGTTGAAACATGAGCGGGGTGAAGCTGTTCATATCGCCGAGTTGAAGACAAAGCTTCTCGGTAAGGCAGAAAAGGAGCTAGCTGACAAGGTCACAGCTAGACAAAGGATGAAGCAAGCTTTAGAGGGTATCAGTAAGGTTCTCAAGTCTAAGAAGGAGGAATTGGCCAAGGCTTTGTTGAAAATTCACAAGTCCAATGCTCATCGAGACACTGCAATGGCTGATAATAAGCGAAAGGAAGACGATTATCTAGCTCAGATTGATCAATTGAAGTTGAAGCTCAAGAAAAAAGACGTTGAGATCCTATCAGGGGTATTCCAGAGACAAGCAGTCGAGGGTCGACTCAATGTAGCCATAGCCTCCATAGAGGAACTAAAGATCCAAGCAGAAGTAAAGAGACCTAGAAATGAGGGTCCTAGCATGGATGGTGTTTTTGAAGAAGACGCTTGGGAGTTGCATTGCCGATACTTGAAAGGGATCATGCATAGGAGAGATGTTCTCATTCAAGAGCTAATTCAGAGACTGAAGCATCCCGACACCAAAAAGTTGTTCAAGGAAATTCAAGACTGGAGCAAAGAGCATAATGGATGGGGGGATTGGCACTAGTGGACTTTGATGACATGCCGTAATTTCTATTTTCTTTTATTGTATTTGGATCACCACCAGGCTTATTGGTTGGGATCTATGATTATTGTGTTCAGACTTATTATTTTGGGTTGTGATTGTTGACAATTGGTTATCCTCTGGTTTTTCTTAATACATGAGCAGAAGTTCTGTTTTATCTTGTTGTTAAACTGGAATCAAGGGGTGGATCGCCCTGCGAATATTCAAACATGTTCATTTGCATTTGCATATTCATGATCATTTTGCATAACAGGTGTTTATCTCTGGTGTTCTTATCTTGTTCTCATCTCAGCGCAGGATTGCGGATCAACACATTCACCGGTATTCTACCAAAAAAAATCAGAAGAAAGTCATGGATCAACTACAAGCCGAGATGACTGAGATGCGGACCCGCATGAATCAATTCATGGATTTAATGCAAGGTGTTTCTTAAGGCCAAGAGCAGTTAAGGACTCTTGTTCAGCCACTGATTGCGAGAATTGATGAAGAGGGTGTCCTTCATGGAGGAGTTCATACTGGTGTTACTGGTAATAATGTTCAGAATGGCCCTCCGGGCGGAGGTATTCCTGTTACTGGTGTTGTGATCCCTCCGGGCGGAGGAGAAAATGTTGTGGTTCCCACTTTAGTGGGGGGAGGTAATAGTGTCTGCGTAATTCATGGCCGTCAGTATGATGATCTTCAGGAAGATGCATTCTCTGTGCCAGGTGGGGATGTTGGTCCCCAGATTGAAAATGATCAGAGATTCAGGTTGATTGAGGAACAACTAAGGGGTGTTGTGAATCAAGATTCTATGGGTATGGATCTGGAGGATTTGGGGCTGGTTCCAAGCGTCATTATCCCACACAAGTTTCAGACTCCTACTTTTGAAAAGTACAATGGTATGGCTTGCCCAAGGACTCACGTGAGGGCGTACGCAAGTAAGATGGCTGCTCATGCAAAGAATGAGAAGCTGATGATGCAATGCTTTCAGGATAGCCTATCTGGGGCATCCCTGGAATGGTATATGCAACTAGAGAGGAAAGATGTTCGTAGTTGGAGAGAGCTGGCAGGGGAATTTATCAAACACTATCAATATAACACTGATATGGCTCCGAACAGAACACAACTGGAGAATTTGTCACAGAAGAACAATGAGAGTTTCAAGGAATACACTCAGAGGTGGCGAGAACTGGCAGCAAGGGTTCAACCTCCCATGTTGGAGTGAGAAATGATAAGTATGTTTATGGCCACCTTGCAGGGTCATTACTATGAAAAGCTGGTACCGTGCATGAGTGGAAAGTTTGTTGATCTCATCTTAGTAGGAGAAATGGTGGAAAGCGGAATTAAGGCGGGAAAAATATCAAGCGGTGATGGGTCCTCATCTGGAGGAGGTAAGAAGCCGTATGCTAGTGGTTACAAGAAGAAAGAGGGAGATACAAACTCTGTGTTTTCATATCATGGTAGAGAAGGACCTCGTCAGAATTTCAATCAGCGGGTGGCTTCTGTAACCATCCCAGCAGCACCTCAGCAGCCAGCAGTACCTCAACAACAAAATCAGGTTCCCCGCAGACCACAACCTGCGTCTAGGCGGGATAGGCATCTTGACACTCCGCCTATTCCCTACTCTCAATTATTTCAGCACTTGTTACAACTACAGTTAATTCAGAAGAGAACATTGGCTCCACCTACTGGTAATCTACCTCCCGGCTATGACGCCAACGCCCAGTGTGAATTCCATTCTGGAACACCCGGACATCATACTGAGAACTGTAGAGCTTTTAAGCATCTGGTTCAAGATTTAGTGGATTCCAAAGCCATCAATTTCTCCAATGATGCTCCAAATGTGAATCAGAACCCGATGCCGAATCATAGTGGGCAAAGGGTTAATGCTATTATTAAAGACTGTGAAGACTTGAATTTGATTTCAGATGTGAACAAGGTTCAAACTCCTTTGGGTGTGGTGAAGGAGAGACTGTTGAAGGGAGGGGTATTTCCTGGTTATGATAAAGGTTGTGCAGGGTATGTGGCGTAACCAGACGGTTGTGATTTATAGAAAGCATGTGTCTAGAGAATGATCAATGAAGGGATATTACAGTTTGACAGGGGTTGTAAGAAGAGCAAAACTACTGACAGAAGGGTTGATGTTGCCACAATAACGATTCCATTCAAGACAATAACTATATCAGCGCCGGCGAGACCAGCGCCGGTCATTATCACTGTCCCTGGGCCAGTCCCGTATGAGAGTACCAAGGCCATCCCATGGAACTATGGGGCTGAAGTATTTGTTGATGGTAAGAAGCGGGAATTGGTAAAGACGTCAGCTGTGAATACAGGGGTTGAAAATCTTGTTGAAGTGGGGGCTATCACTAGCAGTGGTAGAGTCTTTATTCCATCTGAGGATCAAGTTGGTAGTTCAAAACAAGACAAAGGTAAACAGGTGATGGATGAGTCTATACAGAGGCAGGAAGTGAATAATCTTGTGACAAAGCCAGTTGGGGATACTTTCTCAGAAGATGTAGAGGAGTTTATGAGATTGATCAGGAAAAGTGATTTCAAGATTGTTGATCAACTTCACCAAACTCCATCGAAGATTTACATCATATCCTTACTGTTGTGCTCTGAGGCACACCGAAATGCATTACTGAAGGTTCTGAACATGGCTTATGTACCGTAGGAAATATCTGTCAACCAGTTAGAAGGGGTTGTGGCTCATGTGAATGCTGGTAATGGTTTGGGTTTCACCGATTTAGATCTGACTCCAGCTGGGAGGAATCACAACAATGCTCTGCATATTTCAGTGGAATGACGTGGTTCCTTAATGACGCGTGTGTTAGTTGATACTGGGTCATCTTTGAATGTGCTGCCGAAGAAGGCTTTGATGAAGTTAGATACTCGTGGGTTGATTTGTACACCGAGCGACTTGGTGGTACGTGCTTTTGATGGTTCCAAGAGGTCAGTTTTTGGAGAGTTAGTTCTGCCGATCAAGGTGGGTCCTGAGATTTTCAACACCACTTTTTACATAATGGATATTCAGCCTGCCTATAGTTGTTTGTTGGGTCGCCCTTAGATCCATGGTGCTGGAGCAGTAACATCTACGCTGCACCAGAAGTTGAAGTATATGGTGGATGGCCACGTTGTGACTGTTTGTGGTGAGGAAGAGATCATGGTGAGTCACCTATCAACCTTCAAGTATGTAGAGGTAGATGGTGAAGTACATGAAACTTTGTGCCAAGCCTTTGAAGTTGTGAAAATTCCTGAGGAACCCCCAAAGGCAGTCAGTCAGCCTGAGGTGGTTGTCCAACCTGAAGTTGTCAGACAATCAGAGGTTCCGATGCCCTCTTTCAAAGAGGCGCGCGCTATAGTTGAAGCTGGTGTTTCTCAGAAGTGGGACAGTGTCATTGATGTTCAAAGAAAGCAGGATACCCATGGACTAGGGTACAAGCCACCCCGACGAGCTCAAGAGCCTCCCAAGTATGCTGGCCCGATTCGGTTCATAAGTGCTGGGGTTTTCTTTAATCAGGTTAATGCTATTGAGGATGAAGGAGATAGTGAGTGTGACATGGATGAATGGATCCGTCCCTGCACCCCTGGTCAGAGTTTAGGCAACTGATCTTCCGAGAAAGTCATCCAAGTGACTCGCCCGGAGTAATTTACTTTTGTTTTCTGTTATGTTAAATCCTACATTCTGCCCAAGACGTAGTGATATTTATTTGTAGGGCTTGGATGTTTTATTTTCTACTTTTATCATCAATAAAGGATGTTTTTTTCATTCAAATATTTTGATCCCTGTTTTTCTGTTTTTTACTTTTTGCATTAACCCACATCAAAATGGCAATGTGTTTTCTTGTTTGTTGCACTCATAATAAACATAAAACATCCATCATGCAGGTTCCTGTGTTCAGATTCCACCCCTCATGACTTAGCTATGGCTTGATATGACTTCGACAATCCCATCTATCAGGCCGAAGAAGAGACTGAAGAAGACTGTGACTTACCTGAAGAATTAGCCAGGCTACTGAAACAAGAGGAAAGGGTTATTCTACCTTATCAGGAGGAAGTTGAGACTGTTAATCTGGGAACCGAGGATGTTAAACGAGAAGTAAGGGTTGGGACTGCCTTGGAACACACTGTTAAAGGAAGATTGGTTGAGTTGCTTCGAGAGTATGTGGATATCTTCACCTGGTCTTACCAAGACATGCTCGGGCTTGACACTGACATTGTTGCACACCGGTTGCCGCTTAAAGAGGGTTGTACTCCAGTCAAGCAGAAACTGAGAAGGACGAAACCAGATATGGCTGTCAAGATCAAGGAAGAGGTTCAGAAACAATTGAACGCCGGATTTCTTGCTGTGACAAATTATCCTCCGTGGGTTGCTAATATCGTACCTGTACCTAAGAAGGATGGGAAGGTCATGATGTGTGTTGATTACCGAGATTTGAATAGGGCGGGCCCGAAGGATGATTTCCCGCTCCCCCATATTGACGTGTTAGTAGACAATACTGCTCAATATTCTGTGTTTTCCTTCATGTATGGCTTCTCTGGGTATAACCAAATCAAAATGGCCCAAGAGGACATGGAGAAAACAACGTTCATAACACCGTGGGGAACATTTTGCTACAAGGTAATGCCCTTTGGACTGAAGAATGCTGGGGCAACCTATCAGCGGGCAATGGCGACTCTCTTTCATGATATGATTCACAAGGAGATTGAAGTCTATGTTGATGACATGATTGTGAAGTCACAGACAGAGGAAGAACACTTGGCAAACCTCCAGAAGTTGTTTGAAAGGTTGAGGAAGTTCAGACTGAGATTGAATCCGAACAAGTGCACTTTCGGCGTGAGGTCTGGTAAATTTACAGGAACCTCCAGTCCTTATGCCACCGGTGTTCGGGAGACCGTTAATTATGTACCTTACGGTTCTTAAGAACTCAATGGGTTGTGTGCTCGGTCAACACGACGAGACAGGTAGGAAAGAGCACGCCATTTACTACCTGAGTAAGAAGTTCACTAATTGTGAATCAAGATACTCTATGTTGGAAAAGACATGTTGTGCACTCGCTTGGGCAGCCAAGCGCCTGAGGCAGTATATGTTAAACCACACAACCTTGTTGATTTCGAATATGGATCCGATTAAGTACGTGTTTGAGAAGCAAGCACTTTCTGGAATGATAGCCAGTTGGCAGATGGTTTTGACAGAATACGATATTCAGTATGTTTCCCAGAAGGCCATTAAGGGAAGTGTTCTGTCAGAATATCTTGCTGAACAGCCGGTCGAGGATTATCAGCCAATGAAGTTTGAGTTTCCGGACGAGCATGTTATGTTTCTGAAAATGAAAGATTGTGAAGAGCCTCTGCCTGACGAAGGACCTGAGATTGGGTCTCAGTGGAAGCTGATTTTTGATGGGGCTGTCAACTCATATGGTAATGGAATTAGGGCAATCATTACAACCCCGAAGGGTTCTCATATACCTTTCACTGCTCGGTTAGCGTTCGTGTGTACCAACAATGAGGCGAAATATTAGGCATGCATCATGGGGTTAGAAGAAGCAATTGATTTGAGAATTAAGAACCTCGATGTCTATGGTGATTCCGCGCTGGTAATTAATCAGATTATAGGAGAGTGGGAGACCCGTCAGGCAAATTTGGTACCTTATAACAACTATGCCAGAAGGTTGTTACCTTTCTTTGATAGGGTGGATTTTCATCATGTGCCCCGAGCAGAGAATCAGATGGCTGATGCATTGGCAACATTGGTATCCATGTATAAGGTGAACTGTTGGAATGAAACGCCTTCAATTAGAATCATGCGTTTGGATAGACCAGCTTTTGTGTTTGCAATTGAAGATGTGTCTGATGGCAAACCATGGTATCATGATATTAAGGTTTTCCTGAAGAGACAGGAGTATCCAGAGGGTGCCTCCACCAAGGATAAGAAAAATCTGAGAAGGTTGGCAGGAAACTTCTTTCTGAACAAGGATAATGTGTTATATAAGAGGAACTTCGATATGGTCTTGCTACGTTGTGTTGATGAACACGAGACAGGCTTATTGATGGAGGAAGTTCACGAGGGTTCTTTCGGTACCCATTCCAGTGGACACACCATGGCTAGAAAGTTGTTGAGGGCAGGATATTACTGGATGACTATGGAGTCTGATTGTTTCAAGTACGCCCGAAAGTGCCATAAATGCCAGATTTATGCAGATAAGATGCATGTACTGCCTACGCCTTTAAACGTGTTATCATCTCCTTGGCCTTTTGCAATGTGGGGCATAGATATGATTGGAAAGATTGAGCCCACTGCTTCCAATGGGCATCGTTTCATTTTGGTTGCCATTGACTATTTCACAAAGTGGGTGAAAGCCGTCTCGTACGCCAACGTCACCAAGCAAGTGGTAGCCCGGTTTAAAAAGAAGGATATCATCTGTCGTTATGGGGTCCCGGAGAGAATCATTATCGATAATGGCTCGAATTTGAACAATAAGATGATGAAGGAATTATGTCAGAGTTTCAAGATCGAGCATCACAATTCTTCTCCATATCGTCCGAAGATGAATGGTGCTGTTGAGGTAGCGAATAAGAATATCAAGAAGATTGTGCAGAAAATGGTGGTAACATATAAGGACTGGCATGAGATGCTACCTTATGCCCTACATGGTTACTGTACTTCGGTGCGTACGTCAACTAGGGCAACCCCTTTCTCATTGGTATATGGTATGGAAGCAGTTTTACCCTTAGAGGTCGAGATTCTGTCTTTGAGAATTCTGGCAGATGTGAAGCTTGATGAAGCTGAGTGGGTGCGTTCCAGGTTGGATCAGTTGAACCTTATTGAAGAAAAGAGATTGGCAGCCATCGCACATGGTCGGTTGTATCAGAGCAGGATGAAGAACGCCTTTGACTAGAAAGTGCGTCCTCGAAGTTTTCAGACAGGCGAATTGGTTTTGAAAAGGATCCTTCCTCCTCAGACAGATCACAGGGGCAAATGGACTCCAAACTACGAAGGGCCATATGTGGTAAGAAAGGTTTTCTCTGGTGGAGCCTTACTACTTTCAACTATGGATGGCGAAGATTTTACGTCCCCTGTGAACGCAGACGTAGTCAAAAAATACTTCGCATAAAAGAGACCCGCTGGACGTAAAAAGAAAGTCCAGGAAAAAAAGGGGCATCCCGGCGAACCATAAAAAGGAAAAGGTTCGGGCAAAAATTAGGGATAAAATGTAAAAAAGAAACGTGTAAACCCGCAAAGTTGAAAACTGGTAAAGGAAACTTTGGCAAGAATGGGTATCCCGATGGATTGAAAACCCGAAAAGGGCGATCCAGGAAAAAGTTAGGGATTTATAAGCGAAAGGCTATAGTCTGCGTTCGATCTGTGAGCACTTTCAATACTTGGAAATTCTGAAAGAAGGGAATCAATACAGTTAGTCTCTTCAAAGGTCAAGATATTTGTGGATAAGCAAGACATAAGGGTCATAGCTGAGTCGAATCATGGTGGATATCTGTTCCCGCATTTCCGACATATGTATTTTCCTTTTGCTTTTGCGCAATTACCTCTTTTTAGGAATTGCTTCCAATTGTAAATGCCTATTTACAGGCCACTTTTCTCAATAAAATTTTCATTTCACTCAGAGAGCTTTCCGTTGTTTGTTTTACTTTTACTGTTTTGTTTGCAAAAACGTCAAATATTTTTGATAAACATTGCATATAAAACTTCGAGCTTTACGGAGCATAACGAAAAGCAGTAGAAACTACTTAGGCATTAATGGTGATAGTCATGTTGTGGCATATTCTATTTGTTGTTATTTGACTTACAGGGCAACAACATTGTACTCCCCCAGTAGGGTTGCTCTCCCCAGCATTGAGATTGCACCTTTCCTCAGCAGAGCAGACCTTCCCCAGCAGGAGACTTAGGAATTATTTTCTCTAGATCAAGACGTTATTTCCCCACAGAATCAGGGTGTTCACTTTCCCCATCCAGTCAGGAAGCATGCTTTCACCAACAATGTCATATTCTAATCCCCAGCAAGGTGGGAGTAAAGTCATTCTCCCCATCAACAGGCTAAGTTCAGCAGTATCCCCAAGCAGGATGGTATTATGGACTGTTTTCCCCAAGCAGGATGGTATTATGGGCTAGCATCCCCCAGCAGGTCCTAAGCCCATCTGTTATTGGCAATCCTCAGTAACAGACTTCCGGTTCCGTTATTGGCATTCATTCTCAACTCCCCCAACAGAGGAGGAATCTCAGGTTCGATGTCACATTCAGTAAAGGACATGTGTAATCCCCGGTAGAGTATATATGCTTTTGGATTTCATCCCCGGCAGAAGTTATGGATCCAAAGAGTCGGTCAGTGTGATCCTTCTCAGCAGAGTTCCTGGATTCAGAGGAGAATTTATTTTTGTCATCCCCAGCTGAATTGGTCTTTTCTCTCCAGTATTTATTTTGCTGGAGGGACCCTTTTTGCATATCATAAGCATTTGTATTGCATCCTCAAAAATGCGTAGCATTTCCACTTCGTGTGGAGCATTACGGCAAAATTCAAACATAGGCATCCGAAGCATAAGCCAAGTTTGAGTTTTCCTTCGTCGGGAAAAAAGCAGATTTCGGAGAATATCATTCGATTTTACTCCACGAGTGTTGGGTTTAGTCATTCAAAGCAATATTTGACATTCCCTTGCAGAGTTGTTTGCCAGGAGCGTTAATCCATGATTTCATTTTTACCCCTTCATCCAGGTGGTCCTTTGGTTTATTTCCTCAAGGGTTTTTACCGTCAGACACCCGTCAGTGTTTGAAACTTCGTTTCAATGCCCATCTGCATTGACATTTGACGCCCGTCCGTGTCCTTTCAGCACCCGTCCGTGTTTGAACCTTTTAAGCCAATGCCCGTCCGTATTGACTTTTGACGCCCGTCCGTGTTTGAACCTTCGTTTCAATGCCCGTCTGCATTGACTTTTGACGCCCGTCCGTGTCCTTTCAGCACCCGTCCGTGTTTGAACCTTTAAGCCAATGCCCATCCGTATTGACTTTTGACGCCCGTCCGTGTTCTTTCAACACCCGTCCGTGTTTGAACCTTCGTTTCAATGCTCGTCTGCATTGACATTTAACGCCCGTTCGTGTCTTTTCAGCACCCGTCCGTCTTTGAACCTTCATTTCAATGCCCGTCTGCATTGACATTTGACGCCCGTTCGTGTCTTTTCAGCACCCGTCCGTGTTTGAACCTTCGTTTCAATGCCCATTTGCATTGACATTTGACGCCCGTCCGTGTCCTTTCAGCACCCGTCCGTGTTTGAACCTTTTAAGCCAATGCCCGTCCGTATTGACATTTGGCACCCGTCCGTGTTTGAACCTTTGTTTCAATGCCCGTCTGCATTGACATTTGACGCCCGTCCATGTCCTTTCAGTACCCGTCTGTGTTTGAACCTTTGATTTCGATACCCGTCCGTATTGACCTTTGGATGACACCCGTCTGTGTTGCCTTCCATTCCCCAGCGAGATCGATCCCCAGTAAATTTACCTTTTTACACCCGTCCGTGTACCTTTTCGATACTCGTCCGTATTGAAACTTTTTACACCCGTCCGTGTACCTTTTCGATACCCATCCGTATTGAATCCTTTTACACCCGTCCGTGTACCTTTTCGATACCCGTCCGTATTGAATCCTTTTACACCCGTCCTTGTATCTTTTCGATGCCCGTCCGTATTGAACTCCTTACACCCGTCCGTGTATCTTTTTGATACCCGTCCGTATTGAACCTTTTTACACCTGTCCATGTATCTTTTCGGTACCCTGTTCGTATCTGATATCTTTGACTCTTTGACACCCGTCCGTGTTTATCCCCAGCGTAGTTAACACTCGTTTGTGTTTATTTCATGACATTCTAATACATTGTTCGTATTGGTTTCCAACACTCGTACGTGTTGTGACAAGTGCAACATTTATCGCTTGTTCCCCAGTGGAGTCGTCCCTCCTTTGAGGATTGCAAATTTCAGGTTTCTTTTGGTATTCAATCCCCGTGAATCCTTTGAACGCATGACAGCCGTTGCTATCATACCTCCAGGACCAAGTTGAGTGAATAGGGGCAGCTGTAGCACCCCAAAATTTGCTCTCCTACCTTTAGTACTAACTGGCTTATGTATCATTTCATTTTTTGCATTATCATGTGTGCATATCATTGGTTCTTAGCATGGGGTCAAGGTGCCTGAGGCAGTTCAAGAGGAGAAGATGTTCTTCAAGGGTCAAGTTTCATACCATTTATCAAGGATCAAGAGTTTGTGCTAAAGTTACTAAATATGGAAAT
Organism: Lathyrus tuberosus; assembly: GCA_022829125.1. NCBI lineage: Eukaryota > Viridiplantae > Streptophyta > Magnoliopsida > Fabales > Fabaceae > Lathyrus > Lathyrus tuberosus. The sequence goes on from JALAZF010000441.1 coordinate 1,773,815, forward strand.
GACCTATAATTTGAAAGTTTCCATTTTTAGCAAGTTTTTGCACTACATTCAACTTGAATTTTCACCACCAAGGAAGCTTCAAATGAATTTTTCTCAAACATGAAAGTTGAAGATCTTTTTCTCCCCTTTCCAACAAGTACTAGATGGTCTCCATATCATTTGTGAAACTCAAGTTATGATCAAAAGAAGGCAAGGTGGTTTTTAGGGTTTTCTCATGGTTCCATTTTCACAACTTTTGCATTTTGGGATATATGGGCCTATAATTGATTCTATTGCTTCAAGTCACATTCCAATATCCAAGTGCACCTCATGAGGATCATCTTTGGCCTTGGAATCAAGTGGATCCATGACTTATTCATCACTTATCTCACATTATGCAAAATGGCAAGGTGCATCAAAACTCACAAACCAAGACATTTCAAGGCCCAAATTCCATTCAGGTGTGATTAGCAATTGACAAGTGAGTGATCCATCATAGGAAGCTAAGGTGTACACGCATTGAGGGGGTGTATGATTCAAAATGCAAATTTCCAAAATCACCCAAAACTCATTAATTAAGGAATTAATAGGACCTAAATGATAATCAGTGGAATGACCTAGAGTATATAAGCTTACTCATGCACTCATTGGAGAGGGGGCACGTTATTTTGATCAGATTTCAAGTTTTAACCCTAATCCTTCTCTCCTCGAATCTCCTCACTCACAAAAACTTTTCAAAAAAACCTCTTTCACATTCTTAATCCTTGGCCTCCATAGAACACAAACCTACCATCATCTGAAGCTAATAACAAGTGTATTATAGGGTACGGATTTGGGGATCTCTTCTCCAAAACTCAAGATCTAGGTCAGATTCAAGCCCTAATTGCATTTATTTTGCAATTAGGGATTGCTGTGGTGTGATCTGGAGCATGCAGACGGGTTTCTTAGAGTATTTCAAGCTATTTAAGGTCTCAGGTTAGTCACAATTGCATGCTCTTAAAACTCAATTTTTTTGATGCGCATAATGATCTATGATACTCACTGATGATGTTGGTATATTTTGTTTTGAGATTGGACGTGTAATATGTGCGTGTCGTGAGTTTTAACGTTTTGAACCCTAACTTATTTCGTTCGATTCTCCTTATTATTACATCGTTTGTGATTTTTAATTGCATATTTGTAATCCTCGTGAAATTCTGGTCAGAATAGTGTACTTGTTGGCATTTTCTGAGAAATTTTCGGTTGCAGGTGGCCGGAAGGGACAACCGGAGCTAGGGCTCCGGCGTCTGGTGTTTTTCTCCGGCGAGGTAGGGTTTGTGTGAAGGAGACGAAATCTCAGCCGTTCATGGCCTTAATCCAATGGTTCACAGCATGCCACGTTTCTAAAAAATCTGTTTTATTTATTTAGTTATGTGTGTGGCGTTCCATGATTACTATCGTGCACTTCAATCTGAATCACACATCACGTGTACTTTTGTTTTTTATTGACTGATCTTGGACGTTGGATTCATCTGACGGTTTGTAAGCTGCCAACGCATTAAAATATAGCGTGCCTCTCACGTGTTATTTATTTAAATTCTGAGTAATTGGATGTGTGCGCGTGTTTCATTATTATGGTGTACTTTTAATCTGAGCCTCTTATCTTGCTTACTTGTGGTTTGGTTGACTAAATTTGGTGCGTAGATCTGATCCAATGGTGAGTGTTGAGTCTGACCGTTGACTGGGTTTCATGTTCTTTTTTTATTTTCGCTGATGGATTTTAGGTTTTGGGATTGCTTTTTGCACCCCTCCTCTGGGCCCATGTTTATTTCCCAACGTGTTGTGGCTGCTGTTTACACCCCCTTGTTTTATTTTCTATTTTATTTTATTTAATTGTTGCATTTCATTTTTAATTTTTAAAAAATAGATAAATGCATCCAAAAATCATAAAAAAATCATGAAGCATGTTTAGGGTTTTACAAAAATTTTCCAAATTTTATTTTTTATTTTTATTTTATTTTTAGCATCTGAATTAATTATTTGAGTGATTCCTTTTGAATTGTTCTTATTGTGCACACTTTGCATTGTAGAATTTATTTCTCATTGTATATAAATCATTTTGAACTCATTCTTCTTGCATTGTTTCATCAACATATTTAAGTTCATTAAAAAAATTTTCTCACATTTTTAGGATCATTCCATATTGCATTTTAGTCCCTCTCTTTTGCACACTGAACCATGTTTCTTACTTGATCTTTGCATGATTGTTTGGGTGACTTATCTTGTGAATTTTGGCATGAGCTTTTGGCATGATGTTTACCCCTGGTTGAGGTGTTTCGAGTTTTAATTTGATAATTTTAGAAGATGTTGGGCTAATTTTTTGATTGCTCTTTGTTTGAGGTCTTCTTTTATGCACATCTTTGATCACGTCTGGTTACTTGTTTGAGAAGGCACTTGTGCCATCATTTGGGTTTGCTTATTTGACTTCATAAACCATGTTCGAATCATTATAGGTCATTTGTTTGCAATTATAGGTTATTGGTGTGAGGTTGTTGCATATTGTGGGCACTTGTCCACTGTTGGATCTACATGCCTCTTTTTTACTTATCTTCTCACTTCTTCTCATATGTGTCTCTTCATGACTTATGTTTGGTTTGTGTATGCCATGCCATATCATTCATTTTCATTTCATTTAATGTATGTTTCTGACCTAGGAGCTTTGCATGCATTCATGTCATATGTTATTCATGTTTCATCTTGCATATGTTTCACTTACATGCTTCCCTCTCCTTCTTCTGATGATGCTTAATGCTTGGATGCTTGTTTGTATGCCTCATGTGACACGTGTATAGCATGTTTAGGCACATGTTTAGGTCATCCACATTCTGACTCGGATATTATTTGAAGCATTCTTGCATGATCACCTTGCATATCCACTCATTCTTCTTCTACTCCTTCTTTGATGGCTTTCTTGTGTGTTTTGCCACTTGTTTGCATTCTATTTGCTTGATCTTGTTTGGTAAACATTATGGGTCACCTATAAGGTGTAAATTCTGACTTGGATGAGTTTCATTTGGTTTGTAACCATTTCTCTTTGGGTTATGACTTGTTTGGGTTTCATTTATCTTATTGTTGCTTATGTCAGTTTTGTACTAACCTTTTATGTAGAGGCAGAGGTAAGTTATTTGAGGGTGTGGATAGTCATCCATGTCCACCCTCTCTCTTTCTTTCTCTCATCTTTTCTTTTCTTTAGGATTAGGTTGTTCTCAAACCTCCCCTTAGGGCCACCTTTGCATGATAACATTAGGATAGAATCCCCTTAGTGTTTTTTTTCTTTTTTTTTTTAGTCCCTCTTCTCATCTCTTAACACTTCTAAGATACTTAATAAGGTCAACTTGCCTTGCACACAAGCCTTAAACATAGGAAGTGAAGATTGAGGGGTCCCCCTTCATTCTTCTAGAGTGTTGAGCATACGTCCCATTGGGGACGACCACGCGATGCATTCGTTCCCGTGTCATAGACTTTGGTTCAAGGTGAGTTATGAACTAACTCAAGTCACTTCTGTCTTAAAAAATACAAACAAACTTCAAACCTTTTTGTCTAGCGGGATTGTCAAACTAAAGGCTATTTTCAAAAAGGGCACATTACTTTCCGTCTAAGTCGCAAACAGGCATCGACCCTAACTGCCGGACGCGAACTTAACGTCGCTCATAAAAAACACAAAAAGAACTTGGTCCGAACTATGTTGACTCTGAATTTCCCATTGCACAAAGGGAGTACGTAGGCCTAGGACGACGACGTCCTACCGAGTCTATCTTTGTTTTCCCCTTCCCCGTGTCAGTACAGCCATAGATTTTAGGATAACTCACCCTTAGAATAGACAACAAGTGTGGATCCCATCGAGTACGATGGACGCGTGGGGTGCTAATACCTTCCCCTCGCGTAACCGACTCCCGAACCCAGGTTATGGTTGTGATGACCATGCCTTTCCTTCTTCCTCAGGTTTATGCGGCATTTCCTTTCCGTATCTTGGGATAAATATACATTGCTGGCGACTCTGTTTTCCTCGCCACTTTCGCGTTTGTACCTAGATGAAAATCCTGGGAGCAACACATTCCAACAACCATCATCCTGCAAAAAGCATAGCGATCACGATTTAGCAGCGGTTATTTGATGCACAAATTGCATTATGACAGAAGAATGGAGTTCCTACTTGAAACCGTATATGATATCATTAAAAGTGACTACAGAAGTTAAGAGTCGACGATATTAGACGGCTTACAATGGCGGTTACCTTCTTATCTGTTGTTGGTCACACGAAAGTCTGCCGGAAAAGATCCAAGTAGAAACATTTGAAGCCACTTTTGTTCAGACATATATCTTGCCGGAGCTAAGCTTGAAATTGCTGGCAAAGAGCATGGTGTAGGGTGTGATCTTCAAGCTTTGGTATTTGTACAAAACAACATTTATCAGACCTGCATCAAACGGTACACAAAGGGAAATATCACTCAAAGGAAAACATTGCGATATGTTGCGTATGAATTCCATATTCAGGTCACTATAAAGTCACGTTACCCTTCACTTCCTTCTCAAACATTGTCCTGAACTCCCTCATGGACAGGATGAAAATAGTTGAAATTATGCACGTAAGAAGTTAACTTAAGTGAACGATTTGAAAACGGAAACGATATCAGAAAGTAATCAAAGCAGAGCAAATTTAAATTACTTTCCAAAACACAGAGGAATATGTCTAAAAATCAGTTTAAACAAAAAAGAAAGAACTTCCTATTTTGGCCTCAGAATATTTTTGAATCAGAGAGATTTCATCATCTTCAAATTTAAGAATTGAGGGCAACATCGTAAAGACGCCGCCAACTTCAATTCTTGCCAATTGGGATTAATCTAAGATTTCAAATCATTTGATTGCAAGAGATCGCACCCAAAATAGAGATTTTCTTTTCAAATATTTCAGATCAAATCGTATCAAATTACCCAAAACAATTCAAAACTTTCTAAAACCATTCACTAAAGACACGTTGGAAAACAGTCAGCAACAGGGCATCAGAAAAATTCAAATCACAATCAGATTGTATCAGGCCATTCAAATATTTCAAAAACCTTCTAAATCCAACCAAATCAGATCAAATCATTTAACACATTATCAATCAGCATTCAATATTTTCAAGTTCCCTAATTCATCATCGGCCTATAAAAAGGGACAAGGTCTTGGCAGAACACAGAGAAAATTGACGGAAAAACAACGAGAATCCCATGCATTCCAAACAATACGATCGAGGCTCAGAACACCAAGAGCGTTCATCATCGCCCAAAGAACCCAGAAGCACGCAATAAGCATATACCAAAGCGCAGATAAAAAAGGATATCACCTGGAACACGAAGGCTAGTTTCAAATCCCGCGCCGCCGCTGAAAGCCCCATCGGAGGGTCTCCGATAGGTAATCCTAAATCCCTTTTACCTTTCGTTTCCCGCATCCATGTTAAATTGCCATTACACTTCTGAAATTTGTTGTCCTGCTGTTTGCCTCTATCGATTATGCTGTTGCGCCGTTAGGGTTTCAAAGAGGAATTTTTCGCCGATTTGATTTTGAGAGAAATGAATGAGGGTGGGTACGAACGAGAGAGAAAGATTGATTTGTGATTTGTTCATTTTGGTTTTTCTAACATGTTATTCTGATACCGTGCATGCGCCCCCCGGACCATATTGTGCACCCTCGCTGGTAGCTTTTTTTCTTTTTTTTTCTCTAAATCAATTAATCTTTTCTTAAAAGTAATCAATTAATCTGTGTTTTTTTAAGTAAACATTAATCTATTTTTTAAAATAAAACATAATTTGCTTTTTTTTTTAAACATAATCTCTTTTTTTTTTGTTTTGTTATAAAATAAAGGTTAACTTGTTAAAAAAATAAATATATTTTTAATTCGTTGAAAAATAAATAATAAAATATAATTTATTAAAAGTAAAATATTTTATTGTTAAAAATAATATGACTTGTTTTTTTGTTATAATAACTTAATAATATGGTTTCTTAATTCGCCTTTTATAAAATAACTTTTTAATAACAACTTAGTTTTTTATAAATATATCATCGAAAATATAATTTTCATAATAAATTTTCAGGTGCAAATTCCTTTTATTAATAAGCTTTTAATATAAGGTCATCATCGTTTCAACATAATAATAATCCTTTGATTTATATCATATTCTTTTCCCAATTAAAATAAATTTATAACCTCTAATACCGTGTTTGTCTCTAAATTTCTAATTGCATGTTTAAATCCCCTTGATTCCGCAAATACATATATGATGCATGATTTGAATGTCTTATTTGAATGTTATTTGTTTGCCTTATATGTTGAAGTTTAAATCATGATTTTATGTTTTTTTACTTTTATAATATAATTGCATGAATTATTATATCTTAATTTAATATTAACTTTTAAATTATTTATATCAGTTATATCCCCCTTTAAATCCAAAGGAAGGTCACTAATATTGACTAAACCGTCATAAGACTAACTCTTAGATCCCTTGGCCTTAAATCCGGAGTTTTCGTACTCCATGTCTCGTTGTAGACACTTAAAAACCTTAGCTTTAGGATCGGAGTTTTTATACTCCGAGTAAATGTCCTCCATGAACATTTACAAACCTACCCCTCTTGGACCATCCTATAACTTTAGAGTCATCGTACTCTATGTAAGGTTTTTCCCAATATCTTACTTCCCTCTTGGAACCTTGACCTCGTCAAGAAGTTCCTCTTCTTAGAACTACGCATACTCTGATTCTACACCCGAGGATACGTAGGTGTAAAGTGCGATGCCTTATCGAGTATACTTAGATACTAACCCCTATGGTTATCAACCTTTAGCATAGTACCCTTAGCAAGCGAAATGTAAAAAATAAAAATAACATAATAAAACGAGAGGTTCCCGTAGAGTAATACGGACGTTTAGGATGCTAATACCTTCCCTAGGTGTAACCAGCCCCCGAACCTTAGATCTCCCCCTTTAGGCTTTTGACCTTGAACCTTTCCTTTGGATAAATCAAAGTTGGTGTCTAAATAAATGTGATCCTAGTTCATTAATAACTATGGTATCTAATTTTCACCGCGACAGAAATGACAACTTCACTGGGGATCTGTCTTATGATGTTTTTTTATTATTGAGGGTTTCCCCTAACTCGTTTATTTATGTTATTATTATTATTTGCTTGCTTGGTTTTCCTTTTGTGCAGGTTTGGGTACTTAGTGTGGTGAGACAAAGTCCTACACCCGGACTAGAGTGAAATTAAGATAGGAAAACGGTGAGACTTCAATGATACTTTGAGGGAGTCGATTCCTGAAAAAGTAAATTGAGACTTCACCACTCAGTCTAGGCCCTCTTGAATAAAATATTTGTCTAACGAGTTCATTCGTGAAGACGATATGGTTTCGATCTAAAGGCCCTCGGGACTGGGGACCATAGTTACCTTTAACCCAACTTGGTCTATTAGGGTGTAGTGCGGGGACTATGCGGGAGTCTATTTCTGCGATAGTTGCTACGCGATACTACACTCAGACGAGATTCTCTTAAGAATATTATTGACTACCAAGTGATCTGGAAAATCGATAATATCCGAAAGATGGATTGTAGACTCTGGGAACTTTGTAGAACCCGTTCAGCAGGTACATTTGAAACTATAGTACACTCCTATGGGATGGGTAGACCTTGACTCCATGTTATGACCTTTCAAACCTAGGACTCTTTGCTTGTTTGTTTTGCTTGAGTGTGCTTTGTGTTGCATACATTCATAAGCATCATGTCATAAAGATTCATGGGACTTGACTATATTTATAAACTTTATAGGGATACTATGGATACCGAAAGAAGGAATACCAAGAAGTACACTTTTCAAGTTCCTGACTTGGATGATCTAAAGAGGTTGGGAGCTTTGATAACAAATGAAGAAAATTTTCGAAGAAAGCATGGGAAGCTTTTACATGTGTTGAATACAAATGTTGATCACGGGCTACTTTCTACCTTGCTCCAGTTTTATGATCCACTGTATCACTGCTTCACCTTTCCAGATTACCAACTTGTACCTACACTTGAAGAGTACTCTTAGATAATTGGGTTACCTATTCGGGACAATTATCCATTTCCTGTCTTCGCAAATAAACCTGATGAAAAGGAAATCGCTAAGCATACACACTTGGATTTAGCTGACATTCAAGCTAATATGATTGTAAAAGGGAAAACTTCCGGTTTTACTGCAGAGTTTTTGGTCACCAAAGCCCGATATTATTTTGACCATCAAGATAAGGAGGCTTTCGAAGCGGTTTTCGCCCTACTCCTCTATGGTGTTCTTTTATTCCCAAGTTTCAAAAATTTCGTGGACCTCAACACCATCAAAATTTTCCTGAAGAAGAATCTGGTTCCGACCTTATTAGCTGAAGCTTATTATTCCACTCATACGAGGAATGCTCGTGGAAAGGGAATGATTACTTGTTGTGTTCCTCTGTTGTACAGGTGGTTTATTTCGCACCTGCCTAAAACACGTGACTTTTGGAATCCCAAGAAGGGGTGGTGGTCGCAAAAGATAATTTCTCTCACTCATTCCGACATCGACTGGAATAATCACTTACCTGATAAAGTGGTTATTATAGACAGCTGTGGAAATTTTGGCAATGTACCCCTCCTCAGCATTGAAGGGTTAATCAGCTACAATCCAGTTTTGGCGCAAAGACAACTAGGGTTCCCTCTAAGAGACAAGCCTGACAGCGCCCAAGTGGAAAACATTTATTTCAAAGATGAAAAATTGAGCAAGGATTTAAGGGAGCAAGTTTTAAGTGCTTGGGATCATAAGATTAAGAAGGATCTGCATAATTTAGGGAAGCCTGATTGTGTCTCTCTGGAACCTTATCTCCAATGGGTTCGAAGAAGGGCCATTGAGTTGAAGATGCCTTATCGTCATCAAGATCCAATGGTTCTAAAAGAAAAACCGATATTATATTTCACATCTGACGCTGACAAGTTGAAAATTGCTTTAGAAAAATCTCAACAAATGGAAGAGGCTTGGAAGAACAAGTATCATATAGCTTTGGAAGAGAATGCCGAACTTCAACAGCAACTCAAGGAGAAGGAGGAAGAATTCACTTCATTCAAAAAAAGGAAAGCACAAGAAGAGTTACCTCATCCTAAACCTCAATCAACACCTTGGAAGTTAATGGTTGACAAGCTTATCTTGGAGAAGAGCAAGATAGAAGAGGAAAACAAGAAGATAGAAGAGGAAAACAAGAAGCTCAAGACAAGGCTTTTGGGAGAATCTCCTTAGATCTTTCTTAGTTTTTATTTAACTATTTCGTTATGGTTTTTAAAAATTGTGTTAATTCATTGTAATGAATATTATTTAATTAGCAGTTTCATCTTTCGGTATTCCAGACATTAATTTTTGTAACCGACTTTTTATGATTAATAAAATATGTTTTTTTATGATATCCTATAATGGTTATAAATAGTCAAGTTCCATGAAACTTTTGCATATCATCTCATTCGCATTCTTTCTTTCCTTTGTTTTCCTTCAAAGAACTCAAAATTATTGTTTTTAGATATCGTAAAATGGATTATGGAAGGAAGGGAACTGTGCCATACACCTTCAGGGTCTTTAATATGGAACAATTAAGGGAACTAGGAGGTCGGATAAAGGATCCAGATGCCTTCGCTGCAAAGCATGGGCATATTCTCTCTTTATTGCAGGTACAAGTAGTTGTTGGTTTATTGGAGACGCTGGTTCAACTCTACCATGTGATCTACCACTGCTTCATCTTTCAAGATTTCCAGTTGATGCCCACATTGGAAGAGTACTCTGCTCTATTGGGAATCCCCGTCAAAGACTCACCCCCGTTCTACGGTGGAGAAGGAAGACTCAGTCAAGAAGACATTGCAAGAGTGACCCGCATCAAGCTGTTGGAGATCCAGACTCACATGACGTTCAGAGGAGGAATCGACGATTTGCCTGCTCAATTCTTATTCGAGAAAGCTCGACAATTCTCCAGCAATGGGAGTACTGAAGCCTTTGAGAATCTATTCGCGCTACTGGCTTATAGATTGTTCCTGTTTCCTAATGTAGAAGGCTTCATCGATGTCCACGCGATCAGGATCTTCATGCTCAAGAATCCTATTCCAACACTATTGGCCGATGCCTACCACTAGATTCATTCAAAGATTCTGAAAGGAGAAGGTCAGATCGTTTGCTGCACTACTATCCTCTATAGGTGGTTTATTTTGCACCTACCGAGGTCCGCGGCCTTTTGGGATGTGAAAGACGGTTCTGAATGGCCTGTTAAACTCATGGCTCTTACTCACCTGGACATTGTTTGGCACGACCCAATGTACGGAGGAATTCCTATGATTCACAGCTGTGGAGATTTTTCCAATGTGCCTCTCCTTAGCACAAAAGGATGCACCAGTTACAACCCTGTTCTCGCCCGTCGCTAGCTTGGACATCCGATGAATGAGATACCCGATCCAGAGAACCTGAAAATAATTTTCCTCTATGAGGGAGAAGACCTTCAGCTGAAGATTCAGATTTTATTTGCTTGGCATCGAATCAACAGACAAGGGATGACTGCAACAACAAACCTCGACTGCATAGTTACAGAATCTTTCCTGGAGTGGTCACGCAAACGAGCCCTTGTTCTGACGATGCCGTATCCTCGGCCCAAGCCTCCTGTAGTGGAATCAAATGAAGTTTCAAGACTGAAAGCAGAAGTGGAGAACACTGGACAAGTACACATTGCAGGAAAGGATTGACAAGTTGATGGAAGAACTCAGTGAAAGAAAGGGAGCATCATCCAGTGGATCGAAGCCCTAGTTCCCTTTTTTGTATTCTGTTTGTTTATTGTAATAAAGCCCTGAAGGTGTATCATTGTTATGAAAGTTTAAATTTTAAATATAATAAATTTCCAATTATGATGTTTAAAATACGCTTTGAGTTCCTTGAAGTGCATGTTGCATCATAAGCATCATTCACATTTGCATTTGCATTCCTTTACATTCTAGGTTCTTATCCGCGTCTCCTTTCATAGGACAAGCTGAGTCATCGATACAATACTTGAGCCGATCGCAAGAAAAGAATGGATCAACTCGAGCAGGAAAACAGAGCACTTCGGGAAGAGGTTTCTACACTGAAAGAAAGTCTAGAGAAGATTAATGGGATGATGGAAGCTTTAATGGCTGCTCAGAATCAGCCATCACATGGCACGGCATCACACAACACTGTTATCTCTGAGATAATATCAGCACCGATCCCAGCGGTGCCTACTACAAATGAAGTTCAATATTCTATGCCTCCTGGTTATCCGTGGGGTATGCCTCCTAACTTTACTCCAGCTGGATACCGCCCACCTGTGTCTCAAGTCATTGCCACAACTACTGTAATGACTGCGCCACCACCTATGGTGAATGCTACTCCTTTTCATCTGGAAGAACCTGTGTTTCATGCTGACCCTAGTGAGTGTGTTGGAATGGAAGAGCGAATGGATGATTTCTAGGACCAGTTTCTAGAAATGAAGAAAGAAATCAAGGCCCTTCGTGGGAAAGAGTTGTTCAGAAAGAGTACCTCTGAGCTATGCTTGGTTCCTAATGTTAAGATTCCTCCAAAGTTTAAGCTCCCTGATTTGGAAAAGTATAAAGGAAATTCTTGCCCGCATAGTCACATAGTTATGTATGCCCGAAAGATGCCTGCTCATAAGGATAATGATCCCCTATTGATACATTACTTCCAAGATAGTTTGACTGGCGCAGCCCTCAAGTGGTACACGGGGCTAGATAGTTCAAAGGTCCACAGTTTTAATGACCTCTATGAGCTTTTTATCAAGCAATATAAATATAATGTCGACATGGCACCAGATAGAGACCAGCTGAGAGCCATGGCCCAGAAGGAAAGAGAGAATTTTAAGGAGTATGCCCAGCGCTGGCGTGAACTCGCTGCTCAAGTTACTCTACCTCTGGAGGAGAAGGAGATGACTAGAATTTTCCTGAAAACACTGAGCCCATTTTTCTATGAGAGAATGGTAGAAAGCACCCCTAGTGATTTTACTGAGATGGTGAACATGGGAATGCGTTTGGAGGAAGGCATCCGTGAAGGGAGATTGGTGAGAGAAGGAAGCGCTTCCAGCAATGCCAAGAAGTATGGAAGTAATTTTGGGAAAAAGAAAGAACAAGAAGTAAGTGTTGTGCGCCAAGGACGGTCGAAAGGAAGATATCACCAACACCCGCAGGTCGTTGCTGTGACCCCAGTTATCAATGCTCCAGCTTACCAAACACAGTTTGCACAACCTTATCAACCATCACCTCAAACTCCACCTGCTTCACCACAACAATAATATCGTCAACAAAATCAGCCGTCTCCTCAACAAGCCCGACAGCCGTTTAACAGCCCCGGTCGTGTGGTCAGGAAACCAAATTTTGATCTGATCCCTATGCTATATGCAGAACTCTTTCCAGCATTGTTGCAAAAAGGCCATATCCAGACTAAGTCCCCACCAACAGTGCCCAAGGACCTTCCTTATTGGTATAGAGCTGATCAGTTTGGTCCGTATCATCAAGGAGCACCAGGCCATAATATTGAGAATTGTTATGGATTGAAAGCCGATGTGCAGAGATTAGTCAAGAGTGGAATCCTGACTTTCAAAGATTCAAATCCAAATGTGTAGAATAATCCTTTACCGCAGCATGGAGCGGCCAATGTGAACATGATCCAAGAGTGTCTTATAGATGAGGATGAAGAAGTATTTATGATAGTTCCCCACATCAAAGATCTGGAACGAATTGAGTTTACTTATGATAGCCGGAAGACTGTTGCTAATCCTCTGGTTATTAATGTACCTGGTCCAGTTCCTTATACTTCCAGCAAGGTTATTCCCTACAGGTATAACGCTACTATGTTTGAAAATGGTAAGGAGGTGCCTTTGCCTAATTTGTCATCTGTAATCAACATTGCTGATGTTAGCCGAGTTACAAGGAGTGGTCGAGTTTTCTCGGCACCAAAAGATAAGGATGTCCCTTCTGAGCAGCCAGTTGTAAAGAATACGACTCTGGGGCAGTCCGGTGGGAATGATTCTGTAGACAAATCTGATGAGGTTCTAAAAATGATCAAGAGAAGTGAATACAAGGTAGTAGATCAGCTGCTGCAGACACCATCTAAAATATTCGTGTTACAATTGTTTATGAGCTCCGAGGCCCATAGGCAGGCATTACAGGGAGTATTGGAGCAGACATACATTGACCACGACGCAACTATAGAGTAGTTTAGTGGAATAGTGGGTAACATTACTGCGTGCAACTATTTGGGATTCTGCGAAGAAGAGTTACCTGAAGAAGGGAAGAAGCATAATTTGGCTCTGCACATTTCAATAAACTGCATGAATGACATGTTATCTGGAGTTTTGGTTGATACTGGTTCTTCGTTGAATGTGATGCCAAGGACGACTGTCGCAAGGCTGACTTATCAGGGACCACCAATGAGGCCGAGCGGTGTTATTGTTAAAGCTTTTGATGGTTCGAGGAAGACCGTGATTGGAGAAGTGGATTTACCCATGACTATTGGGCTCAGTGTTTTTCAGATCACATTTCAGGTCATGGACATTCATACTGCCTACAGCTGTTTACTAGGCAGGCCATGGATACATGAGGCTGGAGTGGTTACATCTACCCTACACCAGAAGTTGAAGTATGTTTGTGACGGACAATTAGTCACAGTTTGTGGGGAAAGGGCTCTGGTAGTAAGCCATTTTTCTTCCTTTTCTTACGTCGATGCAGAAGAGGAGGTAGGAACTCAATTTCAAGCCCTCTCGATTGTTAACAATACTAAGAATAATGGAGTTTCTATGGCATCTTTCAAAGACGCGCAGCGAGTTATGGAAGGTGGTTCTCCAGGGAAGTGGGGGCAGGTGCTAGAGTTGCCCGAAAATAAGAACAAGAAGGATCTGGGTTTCAAAGGTAACAATCTCGAGAAAAAACCAACAGGAAATATGATTATTCTCCCTATCAAGAATGTGTTTCACAGCAGAGGGACTATCCATTCGCCAGAGGTAAGTGTTGTGGAGAATGATTCTGAAGATGCTTTCATTCCTCTCTTTCCTCCTCCACCAGAAGTCCACGGACTTGAATATAAAGCCAGTGCCATCCTTGAAGATGAGTCTGTCGAAGATCAGCCTAATTTTGTGACGCATGGGGCAATGGCTCGGAATTGGAGTGTTGTTAATGTTCCTGTTGTGATCCCTTTATCAAAGTAATTGTTTTGTTGTTTCATTTGTCTTAGTTATTCGCTCTGCCCAAGGCGATAGCATTTGTGTGTGGGCTTTACTTTTCATAATTCCCTTTGCTCTGCCCAAGGCAAAGGTGATTTTGTGTTTGGGCCTTTGTTTGAAATTTGCTATCATCAATAAATTATCATTTTGCTTTCCTGTCTTTTGTTTCCGTTTATTATTACTTTAAGGAAAATGGTAATCACAATTTTAATCACATTTTCACGTTCGGGTACACACTTTCACTTACTCAAAATCTAAAATAAAATCACATCACATGTGCAGATTATTGCACGAATTGAACATCAAAAACAATTACCCAATGCCTTCTCCGAACTTTGAATTTCCTGTGTTCGAAGCCGAAGAAGAGGAAGAAGAGATCCCTGAGGAAATATCCCGGTTACTTGAGAATGAAGATAAAGCCATTCAGCCTCACAAAAAGCCAGTAGAGGTTATTAACTTGGGTACAGAAGAATCCAGTAAAGAGGTGAAGATTGGAGCTTTACTCATGTCTAGTGTGAAAGAAAGGTTGATTGAATTACTCAAGGAATATGTTGATGTGTTCACTTGGTCTTACCAAGATATGCCTGGTCTTGACACTGCTATAGTGGAGCATCGTTTACCTTTGAAGCCAGAATGTCTGTCAGTCAAGCAGAAGCTCAGAAGGACTCGCCCTGATATGGCCTTGAAGATTAATGAAGAGGTACAGAAGCAGATTGATGCAGGTTTTCTTGTTACATCTGAGTATCCACAGTGGTTAGCCAATATCGTTCCTGTGCCGAAGAAGGATGGTAAAGTTCGCATGTGTGTCGACTACAGAGATTTGAACAAAGCTAGTCCAAAGGATGATTTTCCTCTGCCTCATATTGACATGCTGGTGGATAGCACTGCAAAGTATAAGATTTTCTCTTTTATGGATGCATTTTCAGGTTGCAATCAAATCAAGATGGCTCCCGAAGACATGGAAAAGACATCATTCATCACACCCTGGGGCACATTTTGTTACAGAGTTATGCCGTTCAGTTTAAAGAATGCTGGCGCAACATATCAGAGGGCTATGACTACTCTTTTCCATGATATGATGCATAAAGAGATTGAAGTTTACGTAGATGACATGATAGCCAAGTCCAAGACTAAAGAAGACCATGTCAAACATCTGTTGAAGTTGTTTCAGCGTTTGAGGAAGTATCAGCTACGTTTGAATCCTAACAAGTGCACATTTGGTGTCCGCTCAGGAAAGCTGCTGGGTTTCATTGTTAGCCAAAAGGGAATCGAAGTGGATCCAGATAAGGTTAAAGCTATACGAGAAATGCCAGCTCCGACTACGGAAAAACAGGTCAGAGGTTTCCTGGGGCGTTTGAACTACATCTCTCAGTTTATCTCTAATATGAGTGCCACCTGTGGACCCATCTTCAAGCTTCTCAAAAAAGAACAAGGTTATGTTTGGACTAAACAATGTCAGAAAGCATTTGATAGTATTAAAGAGTATCTCTTGGAGCCTCCTATTTTGATTCCTCCGGTTAGGGGCAGACCTTTGATCATGTATCTGACAGTTTTAGAAGATTCCATGGGATGTGTGCTCGGTCAACAGGATGAGTCAGGAAAGCAAGACCATGCCATTTATTACCTCAGTAAGAAGTTCACCGATTGTGAATCCAGATATTCAATGCTAGAGAAGACTTGTTGCGCCTTAGCATGAGAAGCTCGACGTTTGCGCCAATACATGCTAAATTATACCACTTGGTTGATCTCTAAGATGGATCCCATTAAGTACATTTTTGAGAAACCAGCTCTGACGGGAAGGATTTCCAGATAGCAGATGCTGTTATCCGAATACGATATCGAGTACCACACTCAGAAGGCAATTAAAGGAAGTGTTTTAGCGGATCACCTAGCTCATCAACCCATTGAAGATCATCAGTCTGTGGAGGATGAGTTCCCTGATGAGAATGTGATTTATTTGAAAATGAAGGACTGTGAAGAACCATTACCAGATGAAGGACCTGAACCAGATTCTCAGTGGGGTTTGATTTTTGATGGTGCTGTCAACAGCTACGGTAAAGGGATTGGGGCAATTATCGTGACTCCTCATGGATCTCATATCCCTTTCACTCCAAGATTGACTTTTCCATGTACGAATAATGAGGCTGAGTATGAAGCATGCATCATGGGCCTTGAAGAGGCAATGGACTTGAGAATCAAGAATTTGGATGTATACGGTGATTCTGCTGTGGTGATATACCAAATTACAGGAGAATGGATGACCCAACAAGACAACTTGGTTCCATACAGGGATTATGCGAGAAGACTACTTCCTTTCTTCAATAGAGTCAAATTCCACCATATTCCTCGTACCGAGAATAGAATGGCAGATGCTTTGGCAACTCTAGCTTCTATGATTGTGGTGAACCGCTGGAATGACTGTCCTAAGATTAATGTTATGCGCCTCGACAGGCCTGCTTATGTGTTCTCAGTAGAAGAAGTCGTTGATAAAAAACCCTGGTACTATGACATTGAGTTGTTTCTCCGAAAGCAAGAATACCCGCTTAGGGCATCTAACAAGGATAAGAAGACTTTGAGAAGACTGGCTGGCAACTTTTTCTTGAACAATGACGTGCTTTACAAGAGGAATTTCGACTTGGTTCTACTGAGATGTGTTGATAAGTGGGAAGCGAATACGTTAATGACTGAAATTCATGAAGGATCTTTTGGCACCCCTGCTAACAGACATGCTATATCAAAGAAACTCTTAAGAGCGGGCTATTATTGGATAACAATGGAAGCTAATTGTTACAAATTTGCCAAGAAGTGCCACAAGTGTCAAATCTACGCTGATAAGATTCATGTACCACCGACTCTCCTGAATGTTATCTCGTCTCCATGGCCTTTCTCCATGTGGGGCATCGATATGATCGGCATGATAGAACCAAAAGCCTCTAATGGACATCGGTTTATATTGGTCGCAATTGATTACTTCACCAAATGGGTTGAAGCCGCTTCATACGCCAATGTTACTAGACAAGTGGTCGTCAGATTCATCAGGAACTAGCTTATCTGCAGATACGGTGTGCTGAATAGAATTATCACTGATAATGGTTCGAACTTAAATAACAAGATGATGAAGGAATTGTGTGAGGAATTCAAGATTGAGCATCACAACTCTTCTCCGTATAGACCAAAGATGAATGGAGCGGTCGAAGCAGCAAACAAGAATATAAAGAAGATTATTCAGAAAATGGTGGTCACTTATAAGGACTGGCACAAAATGCTCCCGTTCGCTCTACACGGATATCGTACCTCGGTGCGCACATCAATAGGGGTAACACCTTTTTCACTTGTTTATGGTACGGAAGCTATACTCCCAGTAGAAGTTGAGATCCCTTCTATGAGAGTCATGATGGAAGCAAAGCTCTCAGAAGCTGAATGGTGTCAAAGCAGATATGACCAGTTGAATCTGATTGAAGAAAAGAGGTTGACGGCCTTATGTCGCGGACAACTATACCAGCAGAGGATGAAGAAGGCTTTTGATAAGAAGGTTCGACCTTGCGAGATCAAAGAGGGAGACCTTGTGCTTAAGAAGATTCAATCTTTCCTTACCGATTCTAGGGGAAAATGTGCTCCTAACTATGATGGCCCATATGTCGTCAAGAAAGTCTTTTCGGGAGGTGTTGTGATTTTAGCCACCATGGATGGAGAAGAGATCACTCGTCCTGTGAACATAGATGCAATCAAGAAGTACTATATTTAGAGGCAAGGAGAAGTTGACTCAGTTCGGTTCGTCGAAGCTTACTGCAACAACTAAAGTCAAGACCTTCAAGAGGCCTAGAACACGGGGAACTCAAGAAATAGCATTGTTTTGTTTTTGATGTAATTTCTTTTATTACCAATGTCTGACATTGTAATAACATATGGAATCACGCAATTTGCTGATCACCATTTTATGAAATAAAGTCGCGATTTTTATCATTTATTGGTAAATTGTTTTATCTTGCAAAATGATTTTTTATCTTTTGATAATAAATTTCAAATTGTCTCGTGGGCGGGTTACTTTGATTTATGGATACTAAAAGGGATTTTGACAGTCTCCATAAGCCATGGCTCAAAAGGTATTTATCCCAGGTAATGTGGCAACTCCCTAGTAAGTTTCACTTCAGGTGGTCACGACAATTCCCCGGTAAACCCCTACTTCAAGAATTTATGACACCTTTGATGCAAGACCCCTCCGGCTGGCAGCCTAAGAATCCTCGGTGAACTTCTTTGGTTTTAACCTTCCCCAACGAAGCGAGTGTTTATTTCACTCCTTATTGGATGTTCTCACTACCTCAATCTTCTCCAACAAAGGTGGATGTTTATTTCATCCTCTCAGAGTTTTATAGCTGATATTTTCAGCTACTACTGATCCAAGTTTCCCCGGTGAAGGGATATTTATCTTATCCAGTTTCAACTTTCATTCAGACTACTTCAGTTCGCATTGTATATTTATTTTATCCCCATGAAGTCTTCTCGATCAGGAGTTTGATTCGTTCCCAGTGAATCTTTCTCATCCCCGACGGAGTCACAAGGTTCATCTTGACAATCCTAAGTGAAACCACGATGTTCCTCCCCAAGTGGAGTGCTCTCTTTTCCCCAGAGAAGCTTTAAAGCAGGATTTGGTTCCATATATGGCTTTCCATTCATCCCCAGTGATGTTGCTATATTGCCAAGATTGGCCGAGTATTCGTATCGAGATGCTTGTTTTCATCTCCAGTTTGCTTCTCTCTGTTGTTCTATCAGCATAAGCATAAGCATAGCATGGCATTCTTTCATGTAGATTCATGGCATGTGCGCATGTTGTATCTTGCGTTTTTGCGTTACTTGTTTCGTTCTTTCACTTTGGCTGTGTTTATCCCCCAAGTGACTGGGTTTTGTCTGCTCCCTCCAAGTAGAATCGTCAGCCCTAGGCAGAAAAAGCACATACTTTCTAATTCCCCACTGAGCACGATCCTCGTGGAAGATGGTTGCTTTAGTTTTCTGTTCCATTTTGGACGAAGATAAACCCCGTTGAGTTCATTTCTCAATGGATGGAGTCCTTGTTTGACCGTTTCTTTCCAGTTATTTCCTGGATTGAACTTTAGTCCCTGATAATCACAATTTTGGATATTTCTGAGATATTGAGCCTGGACTAAGCGTGCATTTATTTTGTACCCTATCTCCCCAAGAATATATTCAAAGGTATCTATGGGAGACAAAGTTATTCCTCCAGCAGAATTACGGGATTTGAGTCCAAACAGCAAGTGGTAGCTCTTTATTTGAGCTCAGTTTTATACCTGGATGACAAACGGCAGTCTCCTCAAGGCATTTTGTCTATCCCCATTGAAGTTATCAAGGTTATTTAATTCTTTGAAGACTTTATAAGCACTCTCTTTATTTGAGAATCTTTATTGCAAGAACTTACTAGCTTCGACATATTTCAACAACAACAATATTACTTCTATGTGGCATTCTCCTCCATGAACCCACAATACAATTTGCTTCCACCAAGTGGCAGCTCTTCGAGGAAGTTCGGCGAAGATTCCAAGATCTCGTCAATGGGATCCCTGGTTTATTCCCAAACTTGGACAACAATTATTTACTAATTTGAATATTTAAAGAAGCTGGATCATCACCTTGATTGTTGAAGCTTATTTCAGTCTATTACCTCTGCTTAGGCTATCGTGTGATATTAGGTAATATGTATGTATTTTGGTCAGATGCCTCGCTTAGACTACCGTGGTGGTAGTAGGTCATCTTTCTTTCTTGTGTTTACCTGGCTTAGGCTATCATATGCTTGATAGTAGGTAACACACCTTTTGGTCGGACGCCTCTGCTCAGGCTGCCACAAGTTGGCAGTAGGTGATCCTTTCTTCTTCAGTCTATTACCTCTGCTTAGGCTATCGTGGAATAGTAGGTAATAGGTCTGTATTTTGATCAGATGCCTCGCTTAGGCTACTGTGGTGGTAGTAGGTCATCTTTCCTTCTTGTGTTTACCTGGCTTAGGCTATCATGCGCTTGATAGTAGGTAACACACCCCCTTTTTGGTCAGATACCTCGCTTAGGCTACCGTGGTGGTAGTAGGTCATCTTTCCTTCTTGTGTTTACCTGGCTTAGGCTATCATATGTTTGATAGTAGGTGACACACCTTTTTTGGTCGGACGTCTTTGCTCAGGCTGCCACAAGTTGGCAGTAGGTGATCCTTCTTCCCCAGTTTATTACCTCTGCTTAGGCTATCGTGTGTGGTAGTAAGTAATATACGCCTTTTTTTTTGCAACTGGATACCTTGGCTTAGGCTACCAGCTGTTGGTAGTAAGTTATCATGTTCCTTTCAAGTTTCTTGTCATGTGCTTAAGCTGCCTTGTGATTGTCAGTTGGTAGTCTCTTTCCCCCAGTGGAGTTAGATCTTTCCCCGTGGAGTCTCGCTTTGCTGGTCATTCCTCGTCAGGTCTTTCTTTCGCTGTGTTTTAGCGTTTCAACATCAGTTATCCCCTGTGACATTGTCCCTCACAGATTCCTTGTCTTGCATAGCATATCATATCATGTGCATTTGGTGGCATCTTAGGGCCAAAAATTTTGTGCATATTCGTATTTAAGTCCCTCCTATCTCGTCGAGACGAAGATTTCGATCTCCATATCTCCGAATAGGAGAAACTTAAATAGGGGCATCTGTCGCACCCTAATTTTTGACCCTAAGATCCTTTGTTCTTTGCATAGCATTTTTTTTAGGTCTTTGTATGTTTTTTACGACTAACAAGTTGTGCAGGAATATTGGAGGTATGTTCTTTCTCGCGGTCAAGCATATCAGGGCATACCCTTTCTCATGCAAGGATCCTGGTTTTTTTTTCTACTGGTTTGAGGCTTCTAAGTTTGACTCGGCTAGTTCTTTCATGAAACTAAGTTTGTTCTTGAAGAATATGGTGCATTGATTTCCAACTTAAGTTCGTTGGACTCTAACGTATTATGATTTGGGCCATGGTATTCCAAGCTTGGTTTAAAAGTGATGTTTGTCTTGGACAAAGTTTGACCATTGTTAAAAATTCTTCATGGTTTCAAGATTAGCAACGGTGCTTAATAGCAGGATCATGATATAGTCAGCATTCAATAGTCCAAATTCAAAGAAATAGTTTGCCATGACAACACTCTCATTGAAATAAGCGAAATGATTTCAAAACTCGTGACTCAAATTGGCTCCCAACTTCAAGTTACGTTCATAAAATTCAAACCATAAATATCAAATTCAAGTTCAAGATTCTTGTTCAAGTTGTAATCTCAAAGAAGTTTTATGAAGAGCAAAGTTCTCGATTCAAGATATTAATGTCATAATTCATCAATAATGGATTCAAGGCTTTACTCGTGTGGTTTTGTTGTACACAAGTTACAAAGGCCTACACCAAGTTCTCAAAGTCTATCCAAGTTCAAAAAGTTCAAACCATCATCATTTGCACAAGAGATTAGGAAACAAGTCTCAAGTTATGTCGAAATCATAAAACATCTACAGATATAGCACAGCACAGGAAACCACAGGTTGGGCTGGAAAAGCGTGCAATCACCTTTGTTTCATGTGCTACTAAAAAGCCTCAACGTATGATAATAAGGGTTTATATTGGGATTCACAAGATGATAGTACTGAGGGACTTATGAGACATTGGAGGAATATGATGTCACTGATAAAACCTGCTGGGGAAATAAAACTAGAAAAGACCAAACTATTACACCAGATACAAAGTTAGAGCTTTGAAAACTCAAATTTAAGAAACATTGAACCAAGCCTGGAATCTAAAGCTCCTGTCAAGACTATCAAAAAGCCACATGAAAGCTACCTCACGCTACATATCTAACCACTATTACATAACTTTAATTTCCAAAGATTCAAATTGAAGAGTACAAGTCAAACAAACGTAACGGCGTCGTATTGGGGGAGTTTAGAGCCATCCGTTGTTGGTGACAATTTGAATCATCAACCGAATAGTTTCACTTATTTGTTTCTCTTTCGCATCGAGATGGATCGGCTCAGGTACCTTAACGACATTAGACTTAAACCCAACCTCGTCGAATGCGTTTCTTTGGTTTCGTCACCACCAATCAAGGCAATCATCGCCATCGGTATCTCAGCCTGCAATGAACAAAGAGAGAAAGGTTGCATCAAGCCTTAGTTCATCCTCCACCAAAACATCATAAGTGTAATTTGACAATGTTTACAAGGCTAACCAATCCAGCACAACTAAACATCAAAGCCAACAGTGTGTGTGCCTCACAATTCATTTAGCTTGAATAACCAAATACGGTTCAAAGTTGGTCCGTGAGTTTTCCTGCATATAAAAAAATTAAATTAATTACTACAGCAATCCTACTCCATCTCTCTACCCAGCACAATCATGAACAACATAATATAGACATTCATTCAAAAGAGCTAAGTGCAAAAGGACAACTGCAATAAGCTCATAGAAAACTCAAGACTCTATTTACCGCCAAAATTCATGCGTTAGAGGGTCGGTTGAAGGAGCTCGTTCTCGCTGTTACCAAGACAGTCTTGTCAGCTACAATGTGTTAGAAGCACACATATACCAAGTCAGAAGATTAAATTACAAAGCAGTTCCAGGATTTCTTTGCGCTACTGTCGAGAATGTTGACATTCCAATATGTCTTGGAATAAGACAAGCAAATTCGCATTTGTGTCATCTTTGAATCCCTTAGAAGCTCATGTATTAAACCTGCATCAACTATGAAACGTTATCAGACAAAACATGAAAGCAATTTAAGTGGCAGCACCTATAATGTCTAATGAGATATAAAAACAAGAGGTCGTTCCTCCTATATAAGCTTACGAATATATGACAGTGACCTTTACAACACAATAACGGAACACGGTTTGAAACAAGGTTCAACAAGCTAGCATTCAGCATGTTCGGAATAGCAGTAATAGATTCGGCACATTCAAAATATATTTCAAGCACAAGCTTAGCATGCTATCCACTTAATCTAACTACTTGACATGGTTAGTAGTTTTCGATTACACGGATAAGCAAGGTGATGACTTAACTTCTTTTGCCAATTGTATGTGGTGTCATAGGTATCCCTGCCTAGTGTCGTTTGCTGGCGTTGGTCTTGAGTCTTCTGGTTCCTGCTTGTCCAAAGTTAAAGCTATTTCCATAGTTGAGCTGGCAATCGTTACAGCTTCCAATCCATCATAGGCAACGATGGTGATCTTCTAGGAGTTTAATCAGTCATCCACCTAAGATGATGATGTAGGTGCAAATACGGTGCAACTTACCACTTTGTTCTAAACAAGCTAGTACCTGCTACCATGACCTGTCCAAAATAAGTTCAAATCAGTTCTTAGCAATTACTTTATGACATGGTCAAGTCAAATAGTTTACCTGCTGCTTTTGTCGCAGCTATCTCATGGAAACTCATTCAAAAGCCTTTCAAGCGTGTCTGAATTGAAAAGGAATCTCTCAAACAACAATAAAACCTGGAAAATAAAAACCATCAAAATGGATTTAAAAACTCCAAATACATTCCAACAACCATCATACTGCAGAAAGCATAGCGATCACGGTTTAGCAGCGATTATTTGATGCACAAATTGCATCATGACAGAAGAATGGAGTTCCTACTTGAAACCATATATGATATCATTAAAAGTGATTACAGAAGTTAAGAGTCGACGATATTAGACGGCTTACAATGGCGGTTACCTTCTTATCCGTTGTTGGTAACACGAAAGTCTGCCGGAAAAGATCCAAGTAGAAACATTTGAAGCCACTTTTGTTCAGACATATATCTTGCCGGAGCTAAGCATGAAATTCCTGGCAAAGAGCATGGTGTAGGGTGTGATCTTCAAGCTTTGGTATTTGTACAAAACAACATTTATCAGACCTGCATCAAAAGGTACACAAAGTAAGGAAATATCACTCAAAGGAAAACATTGCGATATGTTGCGTATGAAGTCCATATTCAGGTCACTACAAAGTCACGTTACCCTTCACTTCCTTCTCAAACATTGTCCTGAACTCCCTCATGGACAGGATGAAAATAGTTGAAATTATGCACGTAAGAAGTTAACTTGAGTGAATGATTTGAAAACGGAAACGATATCAGAAAGTAATCAAAGCAGAGCAAAATCAAATTACTTTCCAAAACACAGAGGAATATGTCTAAAAATCAGTTTAAACAAAAAAGAAAGAATTTCCTATTTTGGCCTCAGAATATTTTTGAATCAGAGAGATTTCATCAACTTCAAATTTAAGAATTGAGGGCAACATCGTAAAGACGCTGCCAACTTCAATTCTTGCCAATTGGGATTAATCTAAGATTTCAAATCATTTGATTACAAGAGATCGCACCCAAAACAGAGATTTTCTTTTCAAATATTTCAGATCAAATCGTATCAAATTACCCAAAACAATTCAAAACTTTCTAAAACCATTCACTAAAGACACGTTGGAAAACAGTCAGCAACAGGGCATCAGAAAAATTCAAATCACAATCAGATCGTATCAGGCCATTCAAATATTTCAGAAACCTTCTAAATCCAACCAAATCAGATCAAATCATTTAACACATTATCAATCAGCATTCAATATTTTCAAGTTCCCTAATTCATCATCGGCCTATAAAAAGGGACAAGGTCTTGGCAGAACACACAGAGAAAGTTGACGGAAAAACAACGAGAATCCCACGCATTCCAAACAATACGATCGAGGCTCTGAACACCAAGAGCGTTCATCATCGCCCAAAGAACCCAGAAGCACGCAATAAGCATATACCAAAGCGTAGATAAAAAAGGATATCACCTGGAACACGAAGGCTAGTTTCAAATCCCGCGCCGCCGCTGAAAGCCCCATCAGAGGGTCTCCGATAGGTAATCCTAAATCCCTTTTACCTTTCGTTTCTCGCATCCATGTTAAATTGCCATTACACTTCTGAAATTTGTTGTCCTACTGTTTGCCTCTATCGATTATGTTGTTGCGCAGTTAGGGTTTCAAAAAGGAATGTTTCGCCGATTTGATTTTGAGAGAAATGAATGAGGGTGGGTACGAACGAGAGAGAAAGATTGATTTGTGATTTGTTCATTTTGGTTTTTCTAACATGTTATTCTGATACCGTGTATGCGCCCCACGGACCATATCGTGCACCCTCGCTGGTAGCTTTTTTTCTTTTTTTTTTCTCTAAATCAATTAATCTTTTCTTAAAAGTAATCAATTAATCTATTTTTTTAAAAGTAAACATTAATCTGTTTTTTAAAATAAAACATAATCTGCTTTTTTTTTTAAAAACATAATCTTTTTTTTTTGTTGTTTTGTTATAAAATAAAGGTTAACTTGTTAATAAAATAAATATATTTTTAATTCGTTGAAAAATAAATAATAAAATATAATTTATTAAAAGTAAAATATTTTATTGTTAAAAATAATATGACTTGTTTTTTTGTTATAATAACTTAATAATATGGTTTCTTAATTCGCCTTTTATAAAATAACTTTTTAATAACAACTTAGTTTTTTATAAATATATAATCAAAAATATAATTTTCATAATAAATTTTCAGGTGCAAATTCCTTTTATTAATAAGCTTTTAATATAAGGTCATCATCGTTTCAACATAATAATAATCCTTTGATTTATATCATATTCTTTTCCCAATTAAAATAAATTTATAACCTCTTATACCGTGTTTGTCTCTAAATTTCTAATTGCATGTTTAAATCCCCTTGATTCCGCAAATACATATATGATGCATGATTTGAATGTCTTGTTTGAATGCTATTTGTTTGCCTTATATGTTGAAGTTTAAATCATGATTTTATGTTTTTTTACTTTTATAATATAATTGCATGAATTATTATATCTTAATTTGCTATTAACTTTTAAATTATTTATATCGGTTATATCCCCCTTTAAATCCAAAGGAAGGTCACTAATATTGACTAAACCGTCATAAGACTAACTCTTAGATCCCTTGGCCTTAAATCCGGAGTTTTCGTACTCCATGTCTCGTTGTAGACACTTAAAAACCTTAGCTTTAGGATCGGAGTTTTTATACTCCGAGTAAATGTCCTCCATGAACATTTACAAACCTACCCCTCTTGGACCATCCTACAACTTTAGAGTCATCGTACTCTATGTAAGGTTTTGCCCAAAATCTTACTTCCCTCTTGGAACTTTGACCTCGTCAAGAAGTTCCTCTGCTTAGAACTACGCATACTCTGATTCTACACCCGAGGATACGTAGGCGTAAGGTGCGATGCCTTATCGAGTATACTTAGATACTAACCCCTAGGATTCTCAACCTTTAGCATAATACCCTTAGCAAGCGAAATATAAAAAATAAAAATAACATAATAAAACGAGAGGTTCCCGTAGAGTACTACGGACGTTTAGGATGCTAATACCTTCCCTAGGCGTAACCAACCCCCGAACCTTAGATCTCCCCCTTTAGGCTTTTGACCTTGAACCTTTCCTTTGGATAAATCAAAGTCGGTGTCGAAATAAATGTGATCCTAGTTCATTAATAACTATGGTATCTAATTTTCACTGCGACACTGGTCCTGCTGGATTTTGTAGATATTCCATTATGGGCTTCCTCCAATCTCTAGTCGTTGAATTATCTATGTTGAAAATTTCAAAATTTTCTTCGTCAGCGTATCCTAGCTTTATCGTCTCCAAATTTGATGGGGCTAATCTGGCTGACACGACTCTTCCTCTAACTTCAATGGCTTTTTGCAACTTTTCCTTCGACACCTTGTATCTAGAAGCAATCTGTGCTAAATCATTTGCCTCCTGATTTTCTATTCGAGGGATATGTCGAATCATAACCATATCGAATCTTTTCAAGAGTCGATTAGCTATTACAAAGTACATGATCAAATTCTCTTTGACACACTTGTACTCCTTTGTTATTTGCTTTACGACTAACTCAGAGTCACCCATTATTTCGACTCTAGTTGCCCCCAATACCAATAAAATTTCAAGTCCGGCTATCAAAGCCTCATATTCTGCTTCATTATTTGAGCACAAACCTTCAACTTTATACTTGAATTTTGTTGGAATTATTTTAGGAGAAATAATCAGAACCCCTATACCAGTTCCGCTTTTATGACTAGAACCGTCAAAATATAATCTCCATGGTTCTAGTTCGACGTAGTCCACAGACTTTTCATTTATAGTGTGGTCGACTATAAAGTCAGCCACCACTTGTCCTTTGACAGCTTTTAAAGATAAGTATGTCAAAAAATACTCAGTTAATGCCAATGTCCACTTTCCAATTCGACTGTGTAGAATTGGTTTGGATAACATATATTTTATAACATCGAAATGAGAAGAAACGTAAACATCAACTGGTTTTATATAGTGCTTCAATTTCATACATGAAAAGTATAAACATAAACACAACTTTTCAATTACACTATATCTAGTTTCCGCATCATTCAAGACCCTACTGAGGTAATAAATGGCTCTTTCAACACCATTCTCATCCTCTTGAGCTAACATACTCCCTAATGTCTTGTCCGACACGGATATGTACAACCTCATACTCCTACTTCTGCAAGGTGACATTAAAATCGGAGGATGCGTCAGGTATTCTTTAATCCTGTCGAAGGCATCTTGCTGCTCTTGCCCCCATGCAAAGTCTTCCTTCTTTAGTCGAAGTAGAGGGGAAAAGCTTGCGTCTTCCCACTAAGGTTGAAGATGAACCTTCTGAGAAAGTTGATCTTTCCAAGTAAAGACTGCAATTCCTTCTTTGTAGATGGCGTTTTCGCCTCCATTATTGCCTTTGCCTTGTTTTGATTTATTTCGATCCCCTTCTTGTGGACCACAAAGCCTAGGAAATCTCCCGCCTGCACACCAAACGCATATTTGAGAGGATTCATTTTTAAACCAAACTTCCTCATCCTTTCAAAGGACTGTCGAAGATGGTCAATATGACTTTTTCCTGAAACAGACTTAATAACAATGTCGTCAATGTAAATCTACATAAAAGTCTCAATGAAATCGTGAAAAATCAAATTCATTGCCCACTGATAGGTTGCCCCAACATTTTTCAGGCCAAAAGGCATTACCACCCATTCGTAGGTGCCTGAGGCTCCAGGACATCGAAATGCTGTTTTTGGGACATCCTCCTTTGCGATAAAAATTTGATTATAACCAGAGTACCCATCAAGCATACTCAGGTACTCATGGCCTGCGGCAGAATCGACAAGCATTTCCGCCACTGGCATAGGATATTCATCCTTTGGGGAAGCTGAATTCAAGTCTCGAAAATCAATGCATACCCTTAATTTGCCATTTTTCTTTATTACTGGAACAATGTTGGCAATCCATTCGACATACCTGGTCATGCGGATGAACTTGCATCTGAGGAGCCTTACGACTTCTTCTTTAATCTTCGACAGAATCTCTAGTGTGAAACGCCTTGGGGTTTGCTTCACAGGCTTCCTCCCAGGCTTTATCGGCAGCTTCAATTCGACCAAACTCCTATCTAGACTAGGCATTTCATCATAGTCCCATGCGAAACAATCCTTGAATTCTTTCAACAAATGGACTATTTCGACCTTGAGCTGGGGATCAACTTTTGCACTTATATAAGTTGGCCTTTTTTCTTCCCCCAACCCTAAGTCAATTTCTTCAAGCGGATCATGTGCCATCATCTTGATATCTGTTGACAATGGATCCTTCTCAAAACCTAAAGGCTCATCATCGTAAATTGCGTCGAGCCTTTGGTTCTGCCATTCTCCCAAATCTTTATCAGGTGGATCTGGGTCAAAGTCCTTTCCAGGACCTTGTTGATCTTCTTCGATCTCTTTGGCTTTGACAGCCATATACTTTACTTCGGCCTCCAAAGCCGCTTTGAGTTTATTCTCGGCTATATAAGCCACGATCCTTTCGAGAACTAGTGACTCACTCATCATCGTTGAATTCGCTGCCCCAACCAGTTGGCTGGATGTGTGAGGTTCTGAAGATATAATTTTCCTCACAAACTACCTCCCTATCCCATTGGAACCCATGTGTGGGATGGAGGTACAAAGAACAGAAAGTGTTATCTGTTGGTGTCAAATCGAATGTGGCTGGACTGCAGGGAGCAATGTGAGTCAGGTTCCTGTCGAAACATCGGCGGTCGACTTGGTTTACTTCTGCCAGAAAGTAACTCTGGTCAGCTTCTATGTTCTCCATTATTTCGTCAGTGCGCCATATGGTTATTTGTTGATGCATTGACGAAGGAACGACACCTTTGCCGTGTATCTACTCTCTACCCAAAAGCAGGTTGTAGTTTGCCTTTGAGGCAATCACTATGAACATTGTCGGCCTTGCAATAGTTCCGACTAAGAGATCTACTTGTATCACACCCATAGTAGTTCCTACTTTTCCCTCATAGTTCGACAACACCATGTTATGGGGCTTGGTGTCGGAGTCGTCTTTGCTAATCATTTTAAGCATATAATGCAGCATCAGATTGACTGCCGCTCCTCCATTGACCAAAATTTTATTCACCCCTATATTTCCCACTTTCCCTTTTATAAACAAGGGCATCAGGTGGCTTCTCATAAAGTCGCCTGGCCTTTCGAAAAACGCGTTTTGCTCCTCAACGCATCCATTGTTCATGATATAATAGCAAACAGGCTTGTGTCTAGCCGTTTCGACCTCCATTGCTTGCTCTTCCTCTTCCACTTCCATTATTTGATCGTACTCTCGAGGGAGCACTGAAACGACATTGCACATTACGTTGAAGGACGCCTCCGATTATGATTTAAAGTCATCGGTCATCTCTTCATCCCTGGTCGCTTCTTCCTTCGACTATACCTGTTCTGGTACACTTAACTGCTTTTTATCCTTTGACTCTTGTTTCTTACTTAAAGTTTGCACGTTGCTACTAGTTTCTGGCTTGGCCTTCTCTGCAGCTTCTCTCTCTGCTTTCTTACGTCGTTGAAACCTTCTCCATTGAGACTTCATCATCGGGTTCTTACCCTTATAATTTTCGGAGAGGTAAGGCATCCTTTTGAGTGTTTCGACTTCCTTCTTTCCCGTCAGAGATGATCCTCTTTGGACTTCAAAGTCTCTCCATTTCCTTTGGCCTTGAGCCTGTCGAATTGGGTTGACCCACCTATCATTTGGAGCCTTGTTTGTAGGCTTGAAGGTGTTTGGGTATCTCCCCCCAGCCTTTGCTTATTGTGGTCCCCTCTTCTAGGGTCGAACCTTTCTTCCCTTGTAGGTTTGGAATCCTTCCAATTCCCCCTCCTTTTCGCTCTCTCCACACCCTTCAGGTTTTGTGCTGCTTTCTTGTCAAAAAGGGCGCTACAGCGAGGGCAAAGCATCACCTCAGATCTTTTCTTCTTGCATCTCTGTATAAAATCTGCCAGATTTTCTTCTTCCTTGGGATATGCCAATTTATGGTACTCTTCCCTTCGACGTTCTTCATCAATTTGTACTGAAACGTTCTGGGACACTTCTACCATATTCACGTTGGCAGTTGACTCAGTTGCAATGCTTAGTTTATTCATCTTCAGACTGAGGCCCCCATTGACCTCATGTCCCTTCTTGATACGGTCGAAATTTTCGCTGACCTCATTTGCTGGCGCTTTCGGAGGCAAACCTTCGGTATCATGTTGGCAGCAAAATCCAACAACCTTTTCCTTAGGGTCCTCCATGGTCCTGCAAAGGAGCCCAACAATAACTTGGTTATAGGAACCATCAGTAGTTCCTTTGTTGGTCTGGAGGAAACTATCAGCAGTTTCGTTTTTGACTTTGTTGAAACCTTCAGTAGTTTCACTGTTAATGATGTCGAAACCCTCAGTGGTCTCGTTGTTCATGATATCGAAACCCTGAGTGGCTTCGTTGTCGATCTTGACGCCCTCAGTGGCCTCAGCAATATAATTCTCTATGATCTTTTCGTCAAGGTGTTCAGTAACCTTGACCATCACGGGAAGGTTTACGAAGTCACTGGAAACTTCGTCCAAGTCGCTTTCATCGGTGGGGATCTCAGTAATCTCCACCATATTCACACTATTGTCGAAGCCTTCAGTAGCCTCGATCATCTCCATGTTGTAGTCGAAGCCCTCAGTAGCCTCTACCATGTTTATCATAGATGGTTCTGCGTAGTGAGCCTCTTCCACTTGCATTGGGTTTGAGTCAATCTTCATCTAAGGCTTTTATTTATCGCCGAATTTGAGTCTTCCATCATGGATTGCATTCTGCACCAAATCCCTGAAAAGAAAACATTGAGACGTTTTATGACCCAAGAAATTATGGTACTTGCAAAAACCTCTCTTCTTTTGTTGCTCTAAAGGAGGCACTTTAGTACCAGGTGGCACTATCATTTTGCCATCTTTAACTAACAAATCAAATATTTCGTCACATTTTGTGACATCGAACGTATAAGTTCTTTTAGGGAATTTATCGTTCTTTTCTAATTCGACCGGGTCTTTTCCGTTCGACGGAGCCAAAACCTTACAAGCATATGGCGGACCCTGTTTTAGTTCTGCCAAATCAACTTCTCGTTCATCGAAGTCTGACGATTCGTCTTCGTCATTATCTTCACACACTCCGACGTAGGCCACTCTTTCTTTTTTATTCTTGTTAGCCCTAGCTTTTTCGGCTTTTAGTCGTTCGACTTGCCTGACCCTATCAGCCAATTAGGCCATGTCTCTTAAATATTGTGTATCTAACTTCTTTCTGATCGAATAATCAAGGCCACCAGCGGCCATTTCGACTAACTCGTGTTCAGGCACTTGTGTGAAACACCTTGCCTTGAGCAACCTAAACCTATTCAGGTAATCATCAATTGGCTCAGAGAACTTTTTTTTACGCTAGCCAACTCTTTCAGACTTATCTTCGTTTGTCCCATATTAAACTGTTCATGGAACAATCTCTCCAATTGGGTCCAAGTATGCACCGAACCTGCAGGCAAGAAGGTAAACCAAGTAAAAGCATTTTTTGTTAGCGAACTTGGAAAATATTTTATTTTCAAGTTCTCATTATGCGCGATTTCGCCTACTTCAATCAAGTACCAGGCAACATGTTCGACTGTCGATTCACTCATATCCCCTGAGAACTTTGTAAACTTGGGAACCTTCCACCTTGGAGGCAAATCTTCCTGCAAGATATATTCAAATAAAGGGGAAGTGTAACTGGGCCTCTGTAGGCCTAAATTCATCCCATTTCGAGCCATTATTCTTTCGACCATGGCTGCTAAGTTATTTTCCGCTGGCATGTTATTACAACGTATTTGTTGCACAACATTATCAACATTTTGGTCCCTATTAACTAACACCATCCTTGGTTCTTGTAGCACAGGGATTTCGACTCTAGGTTGTTCGGCCACGCCTTCTTGGTTTCCTGCGTTCGCCAGGGGGATATTTTGTTGTCTTTGGTTTATGGTAGGTTCTTCTTCGACAACTACCCTTGGGTTCTGAACTACTTGTTCCCTCTGAGGGGGTTGGGGGACCCCAAAGAAGTCAGCATTACACACCTTCTGCGCTGCCAATTGCTGGTTTGTTTGTGTAGTATTTTGAATCAAAGGGTTAAACACGACCCCCATTTGTTGAGTCAACATCTGAACCATATCATGGTTGCTTTCATCTATTTATTGTCTAATCACTTGCACAAAGTTGTTAGTAATACTTGGCATATAGGTTTGATACCCCGTTGCTAAAAGCTGGCTAATTCTACCCATATGGTTTGCACCAAAACCTGACCCTTGCAAAGGCGAAGTTACGTTAACCATCAGATCTGTATATGCTGATGACCCATTATGTAGACTTGTCATCACCGTTGTTGGCATTCCATATGGCTGTTCTCGATTGAATTGAGTCATCGTAAAACCAGATACGAAAGGCCTGTACGTACTCCCTGAAGGGAGAAGAGTCATTTGATGCATTTGGGGTCCCATAGTAGAAAAGTTAGGCGCACTTTGCGGGATCGACAGCGCTGGTGTAGACTCCGCTGTCGATGGTATAGCCTCTGATACTGACACTGAGGCCGTATTGACCCCTGTCGAAGGAGTAGGGGGAGGCACTGAAATGTTGGTAGAATTTTGATTGTTTGGCGGATTTGGGTTCGCCATTGTCCACACTCGTCTTCTTCTAAGTCTTTCTTCGTTATTTACGGCTATCTTACCGCTCCTTAGTCTCATACAACGAAGCGAAGAAGATTTTTTACAAAAATGATGTAAAATAAAGGTTTTAAATTGTCAATTGCACCAGGTCCCACTGGACGTGCCAATTTGTTTGCCTTGAAAATTAGCAAACAACCGCTGGTCTCCTAATTTGTGGAAATTAGTTTACTAACAGGATCGACCATACAAATCCTAGGACGATGTGCTTTAGAAATATTATCAATTTAGGTAATAATCAAACCTTTTATGTGTTGAATTGATCATTGTTTTCTCAAAATAATGTTTTTCGACTGAAAAAGTAATACAGACTTTGTTTTGAAAGAAATGGCGAAATGTAAGTAAATTGAAAGAATGAAATTGCTGAAATGTAAAGGGAATTGTAAATGAATAACTTAGAATTCATTAAACTGCAAGTAATAAAAACTGGTGTTTTTCAAACGTACATTTTCTCAGTAACTACTCTTTTCTCTCACATGGTTACTTTGAGTATTCTTGAGTAACTTGTACAAATTTGGAAACGCACACGGAAATCTAACACTATGACTCCCAATTTATATACAACATAAAATAACTGTCGATAACAGCTATCTTCCCTAATAATGACAAATGGCATCCTGCATGTCTTCTTGTTCTGGATGTGCTCCACGCGTCTGACTTTCAAACCGCACCTCCCTCCTAAATTTGAATTTCAAGATGTCTGTCGAATAAGACTTTTATACCAAATTGTCTAAAATCCTTTTTTCAATACTTAGAGAAAATCTCCAAACAACTTGTTCCAATTCAACACCCATTTTTAACTGATCTTCTCTTCTCATGATCAAAATGCTTGTCGAAATATTTTGGCAAACTCTTAGATTTATTTCCTGATCAATCATTTAGGCGTCGAAAATAGCAGCCTACAATGGCATACTGAATTATTAAGTTGTCAAACATTAGCTCACATGTTTTCTTTAGAAATAGATGTTGATTTTAAGAAAATAAAGGATTTGATTAGTGTATATGTGTGACAGATTTAGGATTTAACTATTAAGGAATCAGTTAATATAAGAGTCTATATGATGTAAACAGTGACAAAGTCAAGTGTTGATATTTTATGCACTGTGATGTTTTATGTTGTGTAATTGTTATTATTGTTTGCCTTTTGTAAAATTTTAATTGGATTCTTTTAGTAGTTAGTTTTTAAATGGGATTAGGCTGATATGTATTGTTTATTTATTTTTTTATTTATTTTGATACTTTTTTATTGAGCTTGAGTTTATTTCGTTTTTTTTTTTTGTGCTTAATACCCTTTTTGGTCCTCTAGCTATAGGGGTAGGTCCAAATAAGTCCTCTAGCTTTTAAAAGTTCCAAATTGGTCCCATACGATTTTAAATAGGTCCACGTTTGTCCTCGCCGTTAGAAAAGTTAAAATTTCAATTAAAATCTTGATGACATGGCATGGGTGTGTTGAGGTGTACGTTTCTGAATGGGGATTTGGCACGGTGGTTATAGGCTCTTCATTTCCCACTTTTTTTTCATCAAGTCATTTGTTCAGTTTCTCTTCCATTTCTGTAACCCTAGCACAACCAGACGAAGAAGAATAAGATCGCGTGTGAAGACGAAGACGAATATTACGTTTCCAAGACATACGATTGAAGACGAAGAATTATCCTGGTAAGTATCTATGTTGCTTTCGTAGAATTTACGTTTTTAGTATTCTAGGGTTTATGTCTTGATAAAACAATAGTTTTCGGTAATCTAGGGTTTGTGTGTTGAAATTAGGGTTGTTTCAATGTTCTTTTTGTGAAGTTTCTGCTTGTTTATGATATTAGGTTGAAATGGAAGAAATGATAACCCTCAACATTCATCATAGTGGGGAATTTATGGATTCTGATAAAACGAACTACGTGAGGGGGTAAATGTAACGAATTAAAGGTAGATGTTGATAGGTGGTCGTATTTTGAGTTAATAGGTGTTTTGAAAGATATAGGGTATAACGAGGTAAACAACATCTACTACAGGGATCCTACATTTGGGATTAATGTGCTTACTGATGATAGAGGTGTGTTGGACATAGCTGACCTATGTAGGGTACACCTCAAGGTTGACATATACATTGAACACCCATTATCTCAATCTGAGTATGTTGGTGAGGGTGACACATTACATGAAGAACCTATTAACATGGAGGAGGATATATTAAATGAAGAACCTTTGGATGTTATGAATGAATAACAATATGATATTGTTGCTGAACTTGTTGAACAAGTACTTAAGGATGTAAACACTTCTGTTGATTGTGTCAATCCTGTTGAGTGTAGTGTTGGTGAGGGAGTGAATTCTGGTGAGGGTGTCAAGGCTGGTGAGGGAGTGCATACTGGTGAGGGTGTGACTACTGGTGAGGGTGTGACTACTGATGAGGGTGTCTTGGATGGTGAGAATATGAATTCTGATGAGGGTGTCTTAGAAGGTGATAATATGAATTCTGATGAGGGTGTTGAGAAAGAGGGTGTTGAGAAAGAGAGTGTTGAGAAAGAGGGTGATGAGAATGGTGATGGGATTCATGGTCAGGTGCATGATGGGAATGATACTTCATCTGATGACAATGAGGATTCATCCTATAACTATGATAGTGCCTTGGAGCTTCATTTTAGTGATTCTGATGCTAGTCTGGATTATGAGGAAGAACATGTTGCCAAAATGGTGGCATATGATGAGAAACATGAAGGAACAAGTAAATTGAAGAAAAGGAAAGGGGGTGCAGATAGTGGAGAGGAGAATGGAGTTGTATATGATAGTGAAGAGTTGGAAAGTGGAGGTGACACTGAGG
The DNA here is from genome assembly GCA_022829125.1 of Lathyrus tuberosus. Classification (NCBI taxonomy): domain Eukaryota; kingdom Viridiplantae; phylum Streptophyta; class Magnoliopsida; order Fabales; family Fabaceae; genus Lathyrus; species Lathyrus tuberosus. The sequence goes on from JALAZF010000441.1 coordinate 1,810,010, forward strand.
ATGAAGAAGAACCAAGGAAGAGGAAACATCCAATCTTCAAGGCAATGAAAGACATGCAAAACTATAAATGGGAGTTGGGAACCTATTTCAATACCAAAACTGATTTTAAAGAAGCCATTCAAACATATGTTGTGCATAATGGGAGAGGTTTGAAGTTTCTAAAAAATGATAACAGAGTGAAGGTGGTATGTATGCCTGGATGTCAATGGGAGGCATATTGTGGAAAACTTCCTGATGAGGATACTTGGCAGCTTAGGAAACTATTTGATACACATAACTGTGCTAGAGAGTATAATGTTAAGATGATGAGCACAAAATGGTTAAGCAAGAGATTGCAAAATACATTGAAAAACAATCCTAAGCTTAAGCTAAAGGATATTAAGGAGAAATCCCTCAAGAAATGGAATGTAGGTGTTAACACAACCAAGGCTATTAGGGCTAGATTTGCAGCCAAGGACATGGTAGATGGATCTTATTTAGGAGACTACACTAGGATTTATGACTATTGTCATGAAATTTTGAGGACAAATCATCGGTCAACTATTAAGATACATGTTACACCAGTTCAAGAGGGAAGTGAGGATGCAAGACCTTATTTCAAGAGATTGTATGTTTGTTATGATGCTTTCAAGAAGAGCTTCAAGATGTGTAGACCAATAATTGGCCTTGATGGCTGTTTTTTAAAGGGTCTATGTGGTGGCCAGATTTTATCTGCAATAGGAACAGATCCCAATGATCAAATGATGCCTATTGCCTTTGCTGTGGTGGAAGGGGAAAATAGAGAATCCTGGACTTGGTTTTTAAAGCTCCTCATTGATGATCTGGGTGGAAGAGAAGAGTGTAGGACCTACACTTTCATTTTTGATCAGCAAAAGGTACCCCTAGATTTATTGCCTTTATTTAAGTTTGAATTTTTTTTATTTAGAATTTAATCCTGAATTTATATGTATTTGCAGGGTCTTCTCCCAGCTATGGATGAATTGTTACCAGGTGTTGAACAGAGGTTCTGTGTGAGACACCTGTACAACAATTTCAGAAAGAAATTTCCAGGAAAAATGTTGAAAGAAATCATTTGGAAGGCAGCCAGAGCTACTTATCCACAGGCCTGGGAAAGAGAGATGAGAGGCATGAGGAGGATAAATGAATATGCAAACTCCATTACGATTTTGGAGCAAGTCCTATTTCAGAACCACAACAAAGTCTGATACTGTCTTGAATAATATGTCAGAAGCTTTCAACAGTGTAATTGTGGAAGCAAGGTCAAAACCTTTGGTTACAATGTTAGAGGAGATAAGGGGATACATAATGGAAAAATGGGCGGCAAATAGGCTAAAGTTCTCTAAGTTAGGTGATGGTGAAGTCTTGCCAAACATTAAGAAGAAGGTTGAGAAAACCAGCAGTTTCACAAATTCATGGATTGTAAGGTAATATGATTTTCTTTTGATAGGATATAGACTGACTGTTGTGTTTTTGTAGTATGAAATTCTTTTGATAGGATATAGACTTACTGTTGTGTTTTTATAGGATGTCATCTGAACATATTTTTGAGGTGAAGCATATTGAGAATCAGGGAGACATGTTCTCTGTCAACTTGAAGGAACATAGCTGTTCTTGCCGAAAGTGGGACCTGACAGGTCTCCCATGTGTCCATGTGATTTCCTCAATTAAGAGTAGAGGTCTTGATATTGACCAGTTTGTTCTAGACTATTACAAGAAGGCTAGGTACATTAGAGTGTATGAACCAATCATTTACCCTCTAAATGGTACAAATCTATGGGTGAGAACTGAATACCCTGATGTGCAGCCTCCCAAATTCAAGAAAATGCCTGGGAGACCAAAGAAGAAGAGGAATAGGGAACAGGGTGAGATTGATGGTTCTGACAGGAAAATAAGAAAAACTGGTATGATTGTGAGGTGCACTAGGTGCAGACAGACTGGCCACAACAAATCAACTTGTAAGATGGCTCAGCCACCACAACAGTCAACACAGGCCACCCATCAAGCAACTCATACTACTCAACTCACCCAGCAAGCATCTGAAGCAAATCTGGCAACACAGACAAACAAAACAACTCAACCAACTCAGACAAGCAAAACAACTCAACCAACTCAGACAAGCAAAACAACTCAACCAACTCAGACAAGCAAAACAACTCAACCAACTCAGCTTTCTCAGACTACTACCAAGAAGCCTGCAACACAAGCTAGGCACAAGTTGCCTTTTAAGAGACCGACACAACTTTCAAAAAGACCCACCACCAGATTGAGTGCATCACAGAATGCAGTGGATCCTACTACTAGGAGGACAACACCAACTAAAAGGAACATTCCAAAGAAATCCTCTTAGAGTCTATAGTTTGTGTTGTATTGTGTAATGAACAATTTCTACTATTTTGTGTAATGTTGTGTACTAAGCACTTATGGTTACTTATGTTATGAACAACTTCTGTTATGAACAACTTCTGTTATGAACAACCTCTGTAATGATTACTTCTGTTATGATGTAATCAGATTATGCTATTTTGTGTAATGTTGATGTAATCAAATTATGTTTATGGTGTTATCATATTATTATGCTATTCTGTTATGATGTAATGATTACTTCTGTTAAGTTGTTATCTTATAATTGTCATAAATTATGGTGTACAAACTGTTACAAACTGTTAGGCTGTAAAACCATTCAGTGTATAAACTGTTAGGCTGTTAAAACATGTTAAACTGTTAAAAACCTATTAAAACATTTTAAGATGCTAAACTGTTAAAAACTGTTATTTAGTGTAAAACAGATGCAAAATTTCAGGTCCACAAACTGTTTTATACCAACTATTATTTAGTGTAAAATAGGTGCACAATTTCAGGTCCACAAACATATGATGCAAACACTGAATTACTAGATTTGGTAACAACAACTGATACATCAATCCCCACACCTTAACCAAATTGTACATGTCATGGAAGCAACTTTTACATCAATTTCAACATTCACAACACCTTAACCACTAAAACAAATAACATAATAAAACACATGGACTTCCAGATCATCTTCCATTTCCTAGTGTTCTTCAAATCTTCTTCTAGAAGCAGATTATTGTCCTTCAACACTTCAACCATGCTTTTTGCCTCAGCCAACTCTTTTTGGGCTTCTTCCAACTCCTTAAATTGCATTTCAATCTTCCATTGCAGATTCCTCATGCGATCCTCGTTCCTATCTCTTGAATCATCATAGAACCATTCAAAAAAACCGCATCTGGCATTCGTGTGTCCCTATACGTATATGCAGCCAACTTGTTAACAGTGAAGTTGTAATGGATGGAATGTATGTGTTTAACAAAGAAGATTACCTTAAAATGTTTACAACCCCAGAAAAGCTTTCCATAATTTTGGACGGTTCTTGCCTTGCGAAGTACACACAGGTCTCCACAAGCACACATCACTTTCCCAAAACTGGTATAAACTTACGAATCGACATGGGTTCTTGAAGATGAAGAAGAAACGTGCCCAGAACTCATTATTGGGAAGAAGATGAAGAAGAAACGCCGCCCAGAACTTCAAACGGTTCTTGAAGATACTTGATTTCCCTTTCAATTTGGTGAATTTTGGATGAATTGTGAACCTAGGGTTTGAGATTGGGATTCAATTTATAAAGATTCAGATAACATTGTGAACCTAGAGAAGAAGATGCTGACTGTGCTTCACTCCCCAGCCAACTCAGCATACACATCAGTTTTTTTAACACCGTTAGCATGTATTTAACGGAAAGGATCACTACGAACCTATTTAAAATCGTATGGGACCAATTTGGAACTTTTAAAAGCTAGAGGACTTATTTGGACCTACCCCTATAGCTACAAGACCAAAAAGGGTATTAAGCCTTTTTTTTTTTGTAATTGGTCTTTATTTATTTTATTTTTTTAATTGTTTGAACTTAAGACATGTTGAAGTTATATTATGCGTTGTTAAAAAAAAATTTGTCGACCTCCTTGGTAATAAAATTTTTTTTTTTAAATTATGTAGTATATCAAATTATAAAATAAAAAATAAAAAATTAGCGGGTTGGCCCGCCAACTCGTTAGTAAACGGGGTGGGCTTGGATTTTGAGCTCGGACGATTAAGTTGGCCCGCTCCGCCCCACTTTTGAACGGACTTAAATGGGACGGTCTTAAACGGGGCGGACCGCCCACTTTACCACCCCTATATATGACCAAGCAAGAATGGGCAGTGATAAAGAGCAATAGTGAAAATGGATGAGAAAGAGAATAGCGAAAATTTGAGGGAAAATGAAAGAAACACTGCACTAAGATATTTATAATTTTTTTTAAATACAAAACTTGAATATTTTTTGTCTTCACTTAAAAACATATTTATTTTATTCTAAATTATAATAAACTAGCACTAAAAATAAATTTTAATTAAAATTATTTGATAAAAATAGAAGAAAAAATTGCAAACTAAAAGTTACCAACTCAAAAACTAGTAAAAAAGGGAAATCACATTACTTGGCTACGAATGATCAAGATAAACATGCCACTGTCACACATGCACACAGATAAGCCCGGTACAAATTAGAGTCACCTTCACTGGGACTCACAATACTTTTACCAACGAGAAATTTGTATTAACCAGATGCAATAATCGATTTTTTTTTTTTAATGTAAACTATTATTTCAAAAATAATTTCAAAAAAACTCAATTTTGAGAATGTATTGAAGTGGCTGGGTTTGAGAAGAGCCTTATAAAGTTGCGCCATATGGAATGACGCCTCAGTTAGAGATAATTAGTCAAACCATATGGCGCCTCAGGGCATTGGGTTTGTCCTAAAAAAATCCCTGAGGAGGAGCCAAATGGAATGGTGCCTTAGGGCATTTTGTTTTTTTTTTTTTTTTTTTTTTTTTTTATTATGTTTTTTTAATATTTATGTTTAATTAATATTTATATTTTTTTAATATATAAAAAATTATATTATTTAATTAGTTATGATGTGCCTATAAATAAGGGCTCACCTTCACTTCATTTGTTCCCCAAACCTTAATTTTCTCCCTTCCCTCACCAATATCTCAAAGTCTCCCTCAACACCATGTCTTCATCCTCAAATAGTCGGTCGTCGTCGTCATCAGCAGCGGAGGAGGAAAAGTGGTCAGAGTTTTCACTGATGAAACGAAATGCCCTAGTTATATACTCAGCTATCAAGCCTCCGTTGGAGATGCTACTCTGAAACACTCAGGCGTTGGAGCATTTGCACAGGGAACTTCGCCGCTGGCTACCAGAAGAATTTCAGGCAGGTGAAAAGATCAGAAAAATAGAGAGGCAGGTTGAGGAGCCTGGTCCAAATGGAGTAACCCGCAGTTGGAGAAAAGTGGTGAACAATGCATGTGTCCTCATGATGTCAAAACAGGAAATTAGGTTGGTGGTTGTAATTGCCTAGATAAGCTGATTTTATGTGTTGTGTTGTTTGGGTATTGTTATTGTTGTTGTTATTTTATGATTTGGTATTAGGTTTCGTTAAGAGTTGTTTCGCTTAGGTTTCGTTTGGATTTGTTATGTCGTTGTATTGAGTTAAGTATGTCATCAATGAAATGAAATTTGTTCTTATTATAAATAGACAAGATTACATAAGTAACTATGTCGCCGTGCTAGGACCTGACACATTTGGACACTTAGTACGATTGTGGCCTGGCTGGCGGCACAAACTACACAACCTCATCATTTTTTCGATTGTATCCATCTCCGTTTGAATCCGACTGCTGATAGGGCGACCCTTTTTATTTCTTCGCATCAAGTCGTTATGCCACACAATTTCGCCTTCATAGGTAGGCCAGTAGTCCTCCTTTGCGACCACCTGAAAGCTTGTACGGTACACATTGCATAGAGTACTGACTTTGTGAAGAACATGGAGATAGTTGGTTGGGTCCTGTCGGACCTTGGAACAGGCTGCTATGACATGGGAGCAAGGCATACGAAATGCCTGAACCTTTCCACAGTCACACCAACTCCTATCCAGTTCCACTCGATAACATCCCCTAGGCCTTCCTTCGTTGTGATCAATAGACTCTGCAACACTGAAGTGTCCTGCAAAACGGTCGATGACCGTGACGTCGTGTGTGTTAGCCTTTGCAGCCTCGTCCTTCATGAATGTCATGGAATAGTCACTAAACAGCTGCACAGATTGTATGACTGAACCCCACTTAGTACGTCTAGTATCAAAAAGCACAGCGAGCCTAAAATAAGTTGACCTCACTAGAGCGATTATCGGCAGGTTCCGGATGCCTTTGAATACTGAGTTCATAGACTCAACGAGGTTTGTTGTCATATGGCCCCATCGCCGCTCATTGTCATACGCCCTTGTCCACTTCTCCAGTAGAATGTTATCAATCCAAGTCAATGCTTCTAGGTTTGTTTGTCTGATCTCGTCCCGGTAGTATCTGAACGTAGGCTCTGTTAATGCATATCCCGCATTAGTAACCAGCTGCTTTAGGCCCTTGTCTTTGAACGCTCGCAGGACATTTTGCCCGATGTGTCTAATGCAATACACATGGCTCGATTGAGGATCCTGCCAGCCGTTATCAGGATTGTTGTAAGCACTATCGATTGAGGGATGCCTATCGGAGATCATACAAACGTCAGGTTGGGGAGCAACATATTGTCGGATATTTTTTAAGAAAAAACTCCAACCTTCAGCAGTTTCCCCTTCAACTATAGCGAATGCGATAGGGAAAATGTTGTTATTGTCATCCTGTGCCACGGCCATTAGTAGCGTGCCCTTATATTTTCCGTACAACCATGTTCCATCAATTTGAATTATAGGTTTACAAAACGTAAATCCTTTGATGCATGGTTCAAACGCCCAGAAGAGTCTGTGGAAAATGTCATTTCCACTTACACAATTCCCATCAGGAGTATATGCCGACAACGTCTCCAACCAGACAACAGTACCTGGAGCATAGTATTTTAGGGCGACGAGGTATCTTGGGAGTTCTTTGTAAGAGTCCTCCCAATTTCCAAAAATCCTTTCAACCGCCTTCGTCCTAGCAATCCACGCTTTCCTGTACGAGGGAGTATAGTTGTATCTTTGCGCCATATGAGCTATGATGGTACTAACTTTCACAGAAGGGTTGTCGCTCACGATTGATAGAATTTTGTTGCAGATCATCTGAGAGTCAAGTTTGCGATGATCCTGACTTGGATTGGTTAGTATGCAAGTGCTCCGGACCCCCTATCTTCCAAGAATCTCTTCGCTTCCGGAAAGATGTCGTTAGTCTAAAGGGGCAGACCTTGTTGCGGCAGTAGATCTTGTATAGAGTCGAATTTGTTCGATCGACTCTATAATCTGCAGCTAAGTTCATATGGTATTGTTTAATTGCTCGGACACAATCTTCTTTTGTACGAAAATTGTCTCCAACTTTTAGTACTTCCCCCGTCTGTTTGTATGGGTCGTAAAAAATATTTGTTGATGGCTGATCCTCGCCTAAGCTTAGTGTTGTCATGTGTTGAGGTGGGCAATAAACATGATTGTCTGGCAATTGGTCTGCCTCGTCGTCGCTTATCATTTCGTCAACAACGTTCTCTGCTTCTTCTTCCTCCTAGTCAACGACGTCCAACTCAGTTTGTTCGTTGTCGGAATCGTTAAAAACCTGCGATACCTCAAGTTGTTGAGACAATGGTTGATTTTGTAACGTAATATATAACTCAACCTCATTGAAACCAGAATGCTCATGGCTGAGAAACATATTACGCACATCATCATCATCACATATTTTCATCTGAAAAAATTTGCACAGCTCATGCCCCTCAAAAAAGATAGGGTTTTTGTATATAATTTGCCCAACTGGACCGCACTGCAATTTCTTCTCTAACCAGGCTTTCAAATGATAGAAATTTGTTCTTCTATCAATTAAAAACCTAAGTCACTTCTATATCCCTAAAATTGAAACCACTCATTGGACAATCAAATATCTCACCAAAGATATGTGCAGTTATCAAGTATTGTGGTCTTTGAGTCATAACTGAACTGAATTTGTGTTAGGAAGAAATGAGTTACAAACTTTAAAGTTTGAAAGAAATAGTTTGCAGAATATAAATGGTTTGAATGTATGTGATGATGTGATGTATATTTGATGTGTATTAATAGGCAGAATAGATGATACAAGAAATGTGTCTTTGTAGTCTAATTGCTTCAGAAAAGCCTTGCCAAAGAACCATGTGCTGCTCTGCATGCTTAGACTAGCCTTGACATGACCACACAACACTGCATGGCTACACTAGCCTTGATATGACCACACAACTCTGCATGACCAGACTATTGACAAGATCACACTCTGCATGCCTATACTCTGCATGCCTACACTCTGCTTCTATTGTTTCTAAGCATGTCTCTGCACAAAATTAAAAAAAAAAACTTTTTTTTATTTCAGATTAAAAAAAAATAAAACAAAATGCCCTGAGGCGCCATTCCATTTGGCTCCTCCTCAGGGATTTTGTTAGGACAAAACCAATGGCCCGAGACGCCATATGGTTTGGCTACTTGCCTCTAACTGAGACGTCATTTCATATGGCGTCACCCTTTAACTGTCTTCCCAAAACCAGCTACTTTCGTAAATTTTTTGAAAATAGGGTTTTTTCTGTAATTTTTTTGAAATAATAGGTTACATTAAAAAAAAAAATCGCAATAATCAGTAGAAGAAAATTATTTATTCTAAGGCTTGATGCAACATCAAAATACGTGATACTGTTCAGCAAAACTGTCTCATAATTAGCCTCTAAAAACAAAATGTGACGGTTACGGAATCCCTTCCCAAATTTAATGCGTAGCAATTTGTGAATCCCCTTTATTATTGATAAAATAATGAGGCTATGCATAACACAGTCAAATTAATAATACTGCAAACTTGGTCTTAATTGACATTGTAGGAGTTTAAACCCAGCATGGGCGGAGAATATTCTGGTTCACCCGACTCAGTAAGGAGAGACTAAGTCATCCTGAAAATTGAATACATTTCAGTAATCATCAATAATAAATGAGAGACTAAGTCATGATCCCTACACCTTAAACTCTAAACCCGAAAAAATGGGACTAAGGAATTAACAATAAGCAATCAAAATCCCAAAAAATGGATTCCATGAATCTTACCAGTGAAGTTGAGAAGTATTGTGCTCAAGTTTTCAGTAATCATATTCTCGAGAATGGGACCTCTATGGGTGATGATAATCATGTTCAGTATCATAGTTTCTGTCCCTATCACGTGATTTAGATTTTGCTCCTTCGGTGGGATGGTTATCTTCAACCATTTCAGGATCAGGAGGTTGATTGTAATCACCATGGGCATCTCCTTCATCATACCGCCCCCGTCCTCTCTGATGCTCAGAATGGTCATACTGGTCAGGATCATGTTCGAGATCTGCATGTCTATGTGTGCCCAGGTTGATTGTACTGCCCATGATGATCATCAGGTTCATAGTCTAGCTCTCTTTCACCATGAAGCTCCTTCTCATGTTTAGATTCAACATAATCATAATCAGTTCCCCTATCATGGGATCGTCCCCGGTCAGTTTCCCCAACTATATCTTTTTCATGATAACGATCATGTTCTACTTCTTGTTCATGACCCCTCTCTAGATCACGATCACGTCCGCGATCTCTTTCCCTTTCCCTATCCTTACCTCTGCCTCTGTCCCTGTCCCTATTCCTATTCATGTGATCGCTCACGCTCTCTGTCTCTGTCCATACCTCTTTCGCATGACTTTTCTCTGTCCCTAAAATGATTTTGGCCCAACATCAGTCAAACTTGTTTCAAAATATTCCATACTAATATAAAATATAATGCTGGGAAGCCATAACCCTTCCCCCTCTATTGTCTAGAAACGATAGAATGGTCAGCAATCCTGTTGAGAACATAAACCACTAAACGAGTTAAAACTGAATCAGAGACAAAAATTATTACCGATTAACAAGTCGATCCTCTTGCACTATGAGTTCTTCGGAATGCCATGTCCTGACTGATGTTGCTCCCTGAATATAAATCAAGACTAATCAGAATTCTCCTTCAACGTTATAGAGGAAGCATCCAGCAAATTAACTACACAACATTCAACAAGACATATTGAGTATATGACAATTTAATCCATGGTTCAGCTCATGAGTTGAGCAAACCTAATCTATCATGAACCAAAAATGTTAAATGCAAACAAATCTTGATACAAAAATGTTTCAATTTCAGTCAGTTTTAATACTTTGGAATTCGAAGTGGAGGGGGAGAGAGGATATAGCCGGATATTTCCAATTGATAATATGAAAACAACTGTGGGATATAAAGAAAATATCATAACATCTCACCAGCTGATTTGGTTTTGATAGCCTTTAAAGTCAAAAAAAATTTTTTAGCAACATCAAATACTCCCAACATATTTTGACCAGTGCATGAAAAGAACAGAAGTTGCCAGTCTCCTTTACTTGCTCGAAAACAAGGCCAAAGGCACAACTTTGCATCATTACTCAGCCAAACTAAAATTTAGACTTGTATGGAATTTGGGTTTTATTGATATGAGAATCATTTACCAATTGAAGAAATAAGATGGTCAACCATTACCAGAGGATGTATATCGAGATGATTAACCATTACCACAGATATATTGCGAGATGATAAACCATTACTAAGGATGTGTGTCAAGATTTTAAACTTGAAGCAAACTCCAAGAGACTCAAAGCCCTAAAGATTTCAAATCCATCCCTATGTATTAACCATGGAATGTTGCAAATTGGAAATTGACAAAGGAAAATAAACAAAAAGTCAACATCAGGTTCATCACAATCTTCACTAATTATCTCAATCCCCTTTTCTAAGTCATTTACCTGAGATGGGGCCCATTTACCATGGCCAGAGGCTACAAGTTCTCAAGGCATCTCTTAGAAATAAACCACACTTAAAAATATAGACATTAATCATATAGGATACACATATAACACTAACACATACACATTAACTCCATCATGATTTTGAATGGACATTCCAAGAGCTATTCTAACACAATACAACAAGAAACAAAACATAACCAAGTGTGTGAGTGAGTGTAATCGAAATCCTTTATACAAGTATCCATATTCAATGTGCATTAGTTCTTCACAATTTGATGTTGGAATATGCCAATTCATTAGTTTGTAATTGAATTACTTGATTTTTTCCAATTTTGTTGGCAATCAATACAGTGCACATAACATGGATCGAATCTCCCTCTTCTCAAGGAAGTTAGTCTCAGACTACAATTTTTGAAACACAAAAATTGAACAAGCAAAAAAACATGGAGAATTAAATGGAGGAATAAAAAAGGTACCTGAAGCTGAATCAAAAGAAAGAAATTCGAAGATGTTGAAGAGGAAAACGGATTCACATGAAAACCCTAAGGGGCAGGGGATTGAAGAGGGAAGATGAGAGAAGCGTTTCGATTGCGATTGACTCCGTTTTCGTTTTCAAATTTCAATTTGATAAGCTCAAATTCATAAGCAGGGGAGCTTATCAATTTGGGCCCACAAGCACTTAAAAGTATCTCCCTAATAGTTACTACTTACAAAATGCTTTTTTACTTTGTTCAAAAAAATGATAAATTTGAATAAGCTCAAAATAAGCTATCCAAACAGATCTAAATCAAAATTAGCCAAATGAAAAAGACAAAATATTAAAAATATGCCAACAGAGAAATAGATTGGATATAACACGTATTCACAATATTACACATCACTAAGTACTTTCTCAAAAGTCTCTTCTATTTACTAAACAAAACAATCAAACTAGGTTCATTACAATTGCATATAGTTTCTCCACTATTCTTCTTCTAGTTTCTCGTAGTTTCTTTGGCCATTCTTTCTTCTTCTAACGTACTTTCTTTTGCTTCTTTTTGATAGCGTTGCCCAGTTCGTGGTGATGTTTCATTAAGCCAGCGATCTTCTTCTTTTTTCCTTCAATTTTATTCCTAGTAATATATAATAAAACTAAATTAATACTATACATCAAAATTGTTTTTCATACAGAATCTTTGAAAAATTAAATTGTTTTTTACCTAACTTCCTCAGCTTCAAAATTAGGGCAAGTCGAGAGTTCCTGAATCTCTTCCTCCAAGATTCTTACTTTTTGCATGGTTTCCTTTCTAGCTTGCGTCATTTCCATAATAAAACGCTGGTTAGAACCGCTGTTATCAACAACAAAAACTAATTAAAATCAAAGTTGATAGTAATATGCAAAACTAAAAATAAAAAAATAAAAAACACTTAAAAATTAAGAAGAAAATCACCACCACCTTGATTCTCCAGCTTCCATTTTCTTGGATTCTTTCCTACGCTTTCCTTCATAACCTAATTTTTGCCTCAGGACTCTTGGTTTTCTTTCTTCAATCTCCAGATCCTCACATTCTTTATCCATTTTGTTTTGAAACTCAATTCTCTTAATTTTCTCGAGTCTTGTTTTCTTTCTTTTCCCCGACTTTCCCATGAGTGATGGAGAGAGAGATAGAGAGTTTTTTTTGAGTGCTATAGAATGAGTGAGAGAGAGAGAGAGGTATGATTGAGTTGTAATGAATACACCGATGATTATTATTTATATTGTGAAACTCATATTTAGATTTTCAGTTACAAAACGGTTATGGACAGTTAGAGAGAGCGTTTTTTTTTTAAGCATGCATCTTCACTAATAAGTGAATACTTGTCTTCTTTTAACTTTTTCACATACCAAAAATCTTAATAATATTGACTACTTTTCATGTAATGATTGTCTTTTTATCTATAATACCCTCAATTAACTCATTTAATTTTTTCTCTCTCTTCAAGAACAAATTAGGGATAGTTTTGATAAAATGATAATTAATGTTGCTTTGAACTATGAAAACGATCAAAGAGGCAGTATAAGTTTAAAAATAATTAGCTTCCATAATTGTTTTTTTGAGTGCTGCAAATGAAAATAAAATAAAATTCCTCCACACACTAAAATCACAAATAAAAAATGATGGTATTCAACTACTTTCTCTTTTGTTCTCTTACTTATTTTGAAAAGTATCATGGAAATAGTGATTTATTAACAACTAAAATTTTTAACTCGATTTCATTTATATATTTCTTTTTGTTTATTTAGCTCTACAATCAACTCAAAATTTATGTCATTGATATGTATTTTAGTGGAAAAAAACTTTTTAACATGGATGAAGTTAAAAAAAAAATTAATTGGAGTTGAAAAATATATAATTTATTAGCGGGTGTATTTAGTTTTAAAATTAGCATAATTTATCATCTTGTGACAACTTCTTTTTATAACACTAAATTTTGTAAAAAAAAAATAAGGTACGACAATAAATAGTTGTCACAAACATATAAGATGACATATTTAATGAATTGAGAGGAAAAATATCTTACAATACTCAATATTATTGAAATTAACCCAAAATCTTTTGAGAATTTTTAATCAATCTTGATGAACAAGATTTAATCAATCTGATCAAAACTCTTGTTTTTCACTCTTCATTTGAGTGAAACAATCAATCTTAATTGTAAGAAATATTACACGGGACAATTTTAATGGAAGAAGAAAGAAGATTAAACAAGAAAGATGATTAGGGCAAGACAAAAATAAGAGAAGAGAATTTTACCGCAGAGCTTCTCTCTACTTCCAAATTAGAAATTTCTTATTCACTTTGCAACTGCAAAAACTATGAATTCAAGTTATTACAAAATAGGGGTTGCTCCTACTATTTATAGTTGAGAAATCCCAAAATTACAAAAGGCCAAAAATTTCTATTTTTGTCTAAGTCGAAATTCTGTGTCAAGCAACTGCTTCGACACTTCGACACCTAAACAACTTGACACACACATATTAGGCTAATTTCGATTAATCCTTGTTTCTGTCGAGCTACACTGTTTCGACACAAGGAATTACATTTTCAACACACCACCTAATTCATTGTGTCTAAGCTATCTATATTTATCATACACCTTAACTTCTAGAACACTTCAACTTGCACCTCTTTCATCATGATATCTACAATCTGATTCTCAATTTTGCAGTGTTCCAAGTTCATCTTCTTTTCTCCTACCTGCTTTCGAAGATAGTGGAACCTCATTTTGATGTGCTTGCTTTGTCCATGTGCTATTGGATTCTTTGCCAGGTTGATAGCTGACAAGCTGTCGATCTTCATGGTAATTGCTCCATGACTCTTCACTGTAATCTCTTCGACCAGGTTCACCATCCACGTTGCTTGACATGCACAGAGAGAAACAACTATGTATTCTGCTTCGCACGATGATAATGCCACTATTGGCTCCTTTCTCGAACTTCAAGCAACTGGTGCACCACCTAGCATAAACACATAGCCAGCTGTGGATTTTCTATCCTCAACATCACTACATCAACTTGAGTTGGTGTATCCCACTAACTTACATTTTTTTCCTTCATCAGCTGCAGGAAACAAAATGTCGTAGTCGAGAGTTCCTTTCATATACCTTAGTATCCTCTTCGTCGCTGCTAGGTGTGATACCTTTGGCTTTTGCATGAATCTACTAACCATACCCACTTTGTATACTAGATCAGGCATTGTGTGACAAAGGTATCTTAATGACCCAATAAGTCTTCTATACTGAGTTGGGTTGCAATCTTGCATCTCAAATCACTTGAGTATTTTGGTTGCATATCTTCTTTGGTGCATCATCAAACCTCTACCACTCTTATAGAATTCGATGTCAATGAAATGTGAGAGATTTCCCAAGTCTGACATTTCAAACTCCTCACTTAGGTCATGTTTGAAATCTTCGACCTCCTTCTTACAACTTCCTTTTATCAACACGTCAGCGACATCGAGACATAGTATAAGAAATTCACTATTGCTTCTCCTTACATATACTCCATGGTCAATTGTGCACTTCATAAATTCTTTCTCCCTTAGAAAGCTGTCGATTTTCTTATTCCATGCTCTTTGAGCTCTCTTAAGTCCATACAGGGCTTTATACAGCCTGTACACCTTTCTTTCTCCGCCTTGTTTCACAAACCCAACTGGTTGTGTGACATAAACTTTTCATCTAAGGGGTCATTCAGGAATGCACATTTCACATCCATCTGATATGTGTGCCAATTATTCATGTTTTCTAGATCAACAACCAATCTGATTATTTCGATCCTAGCAACAGGTGCAAAAACTTCATCAAAGTCGATTACTTCTTTCTGAAGAAATCCTTTCGCTACAAGTCTTGTCATGTGTCGAGTTACTTCTCATTTAGGATTCAACTTCACCTTGTATACCCATTTCACATTAATTGCCTTCTTGCCTTGAGGCAATTCGACATGTGACCAGGTGTTGTTCACTTCAATGGACTCTAGTTCCTCATTCATTACTTTCACCCATTTTGAATCTCTCAATGCCTCAGCTGCATTGACTGGTTCGACATCTGCATAGAAACCATAGTGTACCAACTCACCTTCTTCATCGACCACATCATATGATGTAATCACGTATTCTTGCAACCTTACAGGCATGTGTCTTTTATTTCGAGGTCTGCTTGAGGCTGCTTTACCTCTATTTTCTTCTTGTCGAACTTTTCTTTGGACTTCACTAGCTGGTTCTTCAAATAGGATTCTCACTGACTCCTTCTTAACATTCTCATTCCAATCTTATTCCTTAAGCTCATCTATAATCACGTCCCTGCTGATCACTACGTGTTCACTGGGTCGAACAACTTGTATCCTCCAATCGAATGATATCATATTAAGATCACCTGGCTCGAATAGTCATCAAGCTTTCTTCTCAAGTGATCTGGCACATGTCTATGTGCTATAGATCCAAACACCTTTAAATAACTAAGGCTAGGCTTGACACCAGACCAACATTCTTCTGGCGTGATTCCTTCTAACTTCTTCGTCGGACATCTATTTAAGATGTATGTTGTTGTCGACACAGCTTCTCCCCATAATTATTTGGGTAGATGCTTGCCTTTCAACACACTTCTCACCATATTCATGATGGTTCTATTCTTTCTTTTTGTAGTTCCATTCAGCAGGGTGGCACCACCTCATGCATAATCCCTTCTTTCTCACATAATGCATTGAAATATTTCGACACATACTCTCCACCACCATCAGTCCTCATAATCTTTAGCTTTCGACCATAGATTTAAATTTGGCAAATACCTCGATCACTTCACTTTTCTTCTTGATCAACTAAGTCCACATTTTTCGACTGAAATCATCTATGAACGTGACAAATTATCTGTTACCTCCAATTGAATCCACCTGAATAGGACCACATACATCAGAGTATATGACTTCAAGAATTGCCTTTGACTTGCTTCCTACATCCTTGCTGAAGTTATTCTTGTGTTGTTTTGCCTGAACACATTCTTCACACACTTCACTCAAAATGTCGATTTCTGGTAATCATGAAACCATATTTCTTCTTGATCTTACCATATCAGAAAGAGGATCAATGACCAACAACACGTCGTGAGCTCCAAGTTCACCGGTGGTGGAGAAGAGGAAAGGGTGTATCTGCAAGACACTCTGATGTCAAAGTGAGGTTCAGAGCGAAGAGAAGGCAAGTACAGAAAGCAAGTGTGAATTAGAATGTCTGACCCTCCTGTGGATGAGGGTATTTATAATGTGCCCTCAGCGCTAGGCCAATAGTTATCTTTCGTGGGCTGGATCGTCAGGCCCATTACGGATGACTGCTAGGATTCTACGTGGGAGTAGGGAAGACCAGCATATGGTCTTCATCCTGGGTCAACTGCCCCATGAACTTTAGGAAGTGGAGGACCTGTTCTTGAGGGTGAAACTGTCGCCCAAAAGTCGTGGGTAGTTGGCTAATGACGTGTCCCCGCGTGGGGAGTATTTGGAGAACATGGGGATGACGTGTGAGGAACGTTTCCTCCCGCAGTAAAGATGGAGTGGGCCTGTGTTGGGCCCTTCCCGATGTGGAGCTGGGTGGGTCATGACTGGCGGTGGGCCAGCCTCATACCCAGTCCTGAACAGGAGCTCCCAAGTCATTGCTCATAGTCTAGGGAGTAATGACTTAAGAGTCAGTTCGCATGTCGAAGAAAAACAAAGGGAACTTGCCCAGGGTAGTGTCTTCCGGGTTTAAAGTGGTGAGCTCGTGAAGGAATGTAGAAGTTAGTCATTGTTCCCAATAACACAAGCATCTGAAGATTTTCAACAGGGTGTTACCCGCAAGGTTTGCGCGTGCTCGACGACAGGGCCTGATTTCGCGTTTACCTTAAGGTCGTGTGCTCACAAAGGGGTCGGAGTCGTAAACTGTGCTCGACAACATAACTTGTTCCAGACGTTTCCCCGAGTTAGTGTTCGGGGCAAAATGTGGAAGTCGAGCATTCTGCTCAATGCATGGCGGAAGTGGAAAGAGTGGACACGTCATTTCCTCGAGTCGCGTGATGGGGCTTGAAATGGCAAGTGTGACATCCACTTAAGCCACGTGTCAAAAGTAATAAATGCCCCTGACGGCCTATGAGCAGGGGTGCTTGAGTGCCTAGGAAAGGGTTCGTTCTGCGTGCCAGCGAATATAAATATGAGGAGATGAGGCTCATTTGTCACGCTCTCAGTATTCCAGCTCTTACACGAATCCCTCGAGTATTTCTGCTCTCTCCATTTCTATTTCGTTGACGCCGCCGTCGTCGGTTCCACTCGCGCCACCGTAGCTTTCCAGAACCTTCTTAACACGTAAGTTTCTTGTCTTTTCTAGCTAGCATGGTAGTGGATGCAGCTCTAGGAGTGCGTGTTCTCGGACACTTATGAGCTTTACGATGAAGTTCTGCATCTTTCGGTGATTTTTATGAATTTTCCAGCGTGTTTTTGAACTTCCGGCGGCCTTCATGGGGCTTCGATGAAGTTTCCGGGAAACTCGTGAAGTTTCCGATGAAGATTCTGGGGACTTCATGGAGATTTTGAAGAACCCTTGAAGTTTACGATGAAGATATCGAGGAACTCATGAGGCTTTCGCGTCCTCGTCGGGTTCAACATCGGGAAAACTTTCTCCTCGCGGGAGTAGGGGTACTCTGAGAAAGTCTCTCGTCGAGGAGAATTCCTTCACTTAGTTCTAATTAGGAACCTAAGTGTTGAGGAATTCCCCCCTCCCCCACGGAGAGGGGGTCTTGTGTCTTGTGTCGAGGTGAAGTTCCTCGTTCTAGTCGACAAAGTCTTTGGTTGAGGACATGTCCTCGAGCTTTTCTTCGCCCTTTCACTTGACTTGCGGTGAAAAGCTGGATTTGATCTTAATGTCGAGTTCACTGTTTCCTTCTGCTTTTCAGGTTAAATGGCTCTAAAGCCTGAGGACACCACTATGGTCGATATAGATGTCGAGGATAATTTGGACCACATAAACGCTGAATCCCCATCGGTCTGGGTCGGGCAGGAACCCCTAGCCATTGCCTCGCGCTTTATCTTCAATGACTCGGGTGCCTTCACGACTGTCGAGGACATAAAGGAAAGGGCATATGTGAACTAGGAGGTCTACAAGCCCAAGGAAATGGATCAGATTTGTTCGTCGTGCACGGGGATGCGCTTCCCTATGAACTAGTGCGCCTTTCAGGAGGCAGGGCTTCATCTTCCCTTCAATGACTTTTAGGCAGGGGAATTTCAATGGTTGGAGTTAGCACCTTCGCAGCTTCAACCGAACGTGATCGCATTCGTGCGGGTGTTCGAGCTCGTGTGCCAACATCTTGGCGTCAGCGCCCTAACGAGCAAAGGAATGCTGGAGTTAGGGGAACCACCCGGCAGCTCCTCGAGGTAAAAAGTGATGGGGTTTAATTTCCCCTAGAACCTGTCGAGGGTTGCGTTCTAGTTGGAGCTCGCATCGATCAGCTCGTCAAACTTTCTTTTCACTGACCCCACGGCGAGCTTGTTGAATCCTCCGCCAGATATGACCATAACGAAATGGAAGTTCTCCCAGGTACTGTGAGCAGATAGGGGTGTGTCGATCGTGTCGGGGACTTAGAAGTCCTCAAACCGAAAGATGTAGAGGGAGACCTGTAGGGTAGTGTTGTCCGAGGGAGGTGTCTCCTGCTCGACCTTTTTTGCCTCGCGGACCTCATGTCGTGGAGCCTCGCTCCTCTTGGTGTACTGCTTCAGGCGTCCCTCCTTGATGAGGATTTCGACCGCATCCTTGAGGTGGATGCAATCCTCGGTCACGTGCCTATGGCTCCGGTGGAACCAACAGTACTTGGATTTGTCGACATTTGGCTCAAGGGGACGTTGGCCTGGGAAAGCGGACCCCTTGTTGGAATTTTGAGTTTATATACTCGGTCAGGATGTGCTCGCGGGGACCGGTCAACAGTGTGTACTCAGAGAAGCGGTCTGCTGGTCTGTAGTGCTCGCGGGAGTCGTGGGGCTTATCTTCTCTTCTTTACTCCCCGCCACGCCGAGAAGCCACGGTGTCGTCATACTTCGCGACTTTGGTACCCTTCTGGTTCAGTGAGTCGCGTGCATTTTTGGCGGCCTCCCTGTCCTCGTACTAGATGTAGGTTTGGGCTTTGAAGAGGAGGTCGTCCAGCGAGTGGGGTGTCTCGATGTGGGATAATATGAACGGATTTCTAGTCGTCGCAGTGAGGGGCTTCGAGACTAATCCTATTGGTGTCTCCATGGGGGATAATGTGGACAGATTTCTCGACGTCACAGGGACGGGCTACGAGAATCTGGGCGCCGATGTCTCCGTAGGGGAGAGTGCGACTGGCGTTCTTTCTCCAACATTCCAATCTGATTGTGAAGGCTTGATCAAATCCTGTGATGGACCACCAAGTACGTCTGAGATGCTGGGCATGTGATGAGGAGGAGGGGGTGTACCTACAAAGCACTCCGACGCTCAAGTAAGAAAGGATCATAGAAAAGAGGCAAGTACAAAGTATGAGTTCTTAGGATGATTATTGGATACCTGACCCTCTCAAGTGAGAGGTTTTATATAGTGCCCCCAGCGCGTGGCCAACGGTCCTATTTTCGGGGCGAAATAACCGTTTTCCCGAAGAATAGGTAACTGCCCAAAATTAGCCGTCATGTCGGGCAGGGTGCCCAAAATTAGCTGTTGCGTCGGGCATAAGCATGGTTTCGGGCACATGCCCTTAGCTGTTTGGGGACTGATGAAGCCGTGCGGAACGGGAAGCGGTTCCGGGGAGGAGCGATGCAGTCCGTGCCTGGTTGGAGGGGCAGAAAGGTGACTTTTGCCCCTTTGTGGATTGGACTTAGGCAATTGGGTCGTTCTGGGAGCAAAAGTGGATTGGGCCATGCCTAGCCATTGGTCCAGTCTAGAAAAGGAGCCCCCCAAGTCGTTGCTCCCGAGCATGGGAGTGATGACTTAAGGACAGCCCGTGGTTCAGGGGAACTAGTATGGAGTCGTCGTTTGGTGACGGGGGGGAAATGTCTTGTGGTGCCCGTGACCCCTGATGTTCGAGCGATCCGTGTTTGTGTCTGGCTTGCCCGTCGTACGGGGAGACTAACGGTTAGGAAGAATTGGAACGTTGGGGCGCCACGTGTGCCTCGAGCCTTGTGCTGTAGTAGCTAGGCAATGATGGCTAGTTTACAGCCATTATGACCTACGAAGGTGTGCCACTGCACGTGTCCCTCAGTATAAAAGGAGGGAGACTCAGGCCATTTGGAACTTTCGCTTCTCTCTCTTCTTCTTCGTCTTCCTCAGAGCATTTGCACGCCGCCGTCGTCCGCTGCTTCAACCACCGCCACCAGTTCCGAGCAACCTTTTTTCAGCCTTTTCAACCAAGTAAGTTCACTGATCTAGTGTTCCTTTTCCCTTTTTACAGTTGTTTGTAGATTGCATGTGGCTAGGTTTAGGTTTAGAAGATGTATCACTGCTTTTCTCGGTGGCTGTTGGTGGTGGACGATGGCTAAGCCATCTTTTACTGCCGATGAGGCCACTAGAGCTCTTTAGATATCTCGCGAGTAGGGTGGTTTCTGGCGCCATCGCGATAATGATGCATGTGTAACGTTGTAGCTACTCAGATTCCGGTGCTTCAATGATGTTTCTGGTGAACGTTTACAGTTTTCGGTGAACGTTTGCAGTTTCCGGTGAAGCTTTAAACGGAAACTGGGAAGTGGCCCGAGGAAGTTCCTAGTACGGGAGTGGTTTATCCCGAGCGTCTCCTCGTGGGAGACTCTTGAGTTTTTTGTTTGATGTTAGGGCTTAGGCCGAGAACGTCGTCCTCAGATCTTTGCGCGCCCTTTCATTTAACTAGCGGTGGAAGGGTGGATTTGATTCTTCATCGAATTCACTTTTTTCTCTGCTTTTCAGGTGATCGATATGCCGACAGGGCCAGACGAGGAGATTATACTTGACTCGTCCGAGGAAAGCTCCTTGGAGAGTAGCAGTACAGAGGCTTCCATTGTCCCCAGCGAGATCGGGGAGGAGGTCGTTGAGGATTCTATGGAGGAGTGGTCGGTGGCTGAACCTGCCGAGCACGTATCTACTTTTGCGACTTACCTTGGGGATGTCTTTACGGTTGTTGGGCCAGAGGGGGAGTGGAAGATGCACTTCCCCTCCGAGGATGATCGGGTGTGTACAAACTTCGGGGAGCATTTCGCTATGTACGAATACGCATTTAAAGAGTTGGGATTGAGGCTGCCCTTCACCGATTTTATGCAGTCGGTCTTCGTGCACCTGGACCTGGCTCCGTCGCAGTTGCATCCTAACTCTCTGGCGTTTATCCGTGCCTTCGAGTTGACGTGCGAGTATTTGTCGATATGAGTCACTCTTCCTCTGTTTTTCATTGTCTTTCATCTTCTGAGGCAGTTGACGGGGAGGAGGTATGGCTGGGTTTCGTTGAAACATCCTCGCAAGCTGTTCAAGCCCTTTTCAGAGTCAATTCGGACGTTCAAAGAAAGGTTTTATATTATAGAGTCTGTGTCGGAGTGGGCCCAGAACAATACGTATGTCTGGGAGGTGTCCCTTGACGAGGACGGCAATGATATGCGCGATGAAAATGGGAAGCTGATCGGGGAGAGAGAATTTAAGTTCCCCTTTCACTAGGGACCTGGCCACTTCTCCAAGGAGCCCAATGAGTATGTTGCTCAGCCGCACATACTGGACGGGCATGATTCTGTTACCTATGACACGCTGGTGAACTTTGTCAACTCTTTCTGGCTTGCTGAATGCTGGACGAAGAAGGGGTCCCCGATTTACGAGGAGGACAGTAGCCAGCGCGTGGAGTATCATTTTATTAACACCAAGGCACTTTTAGTGTGCAAGACTCCTGTGGATGCCTATAAATTGCTCGATAGTCTTAGTTATTTGACTTGTCCGACATATTTTCTCCTTCGTCGTCTAACTTATTTATTTTGTTTGTGCAGGTGAGATGACTTCCTCCCATGAAAGGCTGGTAAAGAATGTGACGACAAAGAACAAGCCCAGAACGGTTGCTCCCAAGACTCGGTTTCTTCAGCGTGCTCCTCCTCCTCCTCAAACTGCATCGGGGAGTGCTTCGCCTGTCCCTGCTCAAGGATCCCCATTGCCTCTGGCCTCCAGGTTCAAGTGGTCCAGGCCTAGCGAAGCAGTAGACCTCAGTCGAGCACCAGCTAAAGGAAAGTTCTAGCTTCATCCATGCATCCTTGACAGGAAGTTCTTTGAGGGGACATCCTTGGTCGTGCCGTGGGCAGAGTCTCTCCAACTGGAGGGCATGGATTGCCCAAACAAGAGGGCGCTGGTGGCCCAAGATGCCTCTGCATTAGTCAGAGATTGGAGATGGCAGCCATCTACCCTGAAGGGGACTCTGCAACTGAGTCCAAACTCAGAGTTGCCCGGGCTACCATAGCATCTCTTGAAGAGATGGCGAGGAAAGCCAAGGAGGAGGCTAAGAGTGGTGATGATGCCCGAAAGAAGGCGGACGAGGAGGTTACCAGGCTGAAGGGTGAGAACTCTACGCTGGCAGCTGAGGAGTTGGTCGAACAGCTGAGGTTGGCAAACGCTCTGGGCGAAGATGAACCTGAGGATGTGAAGGAAATAAAGACGAGGGCCGAGCTGGTTGCTCATATGTTGAGGGCTGGGGATGACAACATCGTCATTGGGGACAAATCCTTCAGGAATGTTGTGGCCCAACTGCGGGTGGTCAACCCCGGGGTTAATATCTCCACCGAGGGTACTCACTACCTGGCACATGTCGAAGACGGTCAGATAGTCAGCCCGAACTCCCTCCTCATTGGCGACGAGCATGCCAAAAATCTGAACGGGGAAAGCCAGGAGCCTCAGCCTAACGTCGAGCAGACTGATCGGATGGACGAGTGAAGGTTCTTTTGTTGCTGTTCTAATTTGTCCGGCCTACGTGTCGTGTATCTTTGTAACTTATTTTGAATGGGGGCGTGGCTCCCTATTTATGTAACAAGCACAATTGTGGTCCTTGCGGCCACTTATTACTTAATTATGTGTCTGGTCCTTGTGGCCGATTTTGTGATTTGCATGGCTTTATCCATTATAAATTCTGCTAAGTGTTGTACTTTTGCTCGATTTGCATGTGTGCCCGCAATAGGGATTACTTTGATTTGCTTTAAGTTTCAAGGGATTGGTCGTTGTAGATGTGTTCGGCAGTGAGGGGTACTGGTCGAACGGCCAGGGAATTTCCGGGCAAGAGAGCGGAGCTCAGGTCGCGTTTGAGGACTGAGTTCGCGGCGTGAACTTCCCATCGCGAGCTGGGTGTTCTGCCTGTCGTGGTACTTTAATGACGGCGGTGCTCGATTGAGGGACCGCTGTCGAGCAGGGACCTGTCTCGTTCCTGAGCGGGGTTCTGCTTTACTGACATGCGACGCTTGTACCTAGGCGCGCATCGTGGTCGGTAGGCGATGCTCGTCGTTGTGATGGATCAAACCGACAGTTAAGGCCTTAGCTGTAGTATTGCTTTAGATTTTGGGCGTTCCCTGGTCTAGCAAGTTCTTCCCCGTTGAGGTGTTCTAGGTAATAGGCCCCATTTTCCGTTTTTGCCCGAACACGATAGGGTCTTTCCCAGTTAGCGGCTAGTTTGCCTTCGCGAGATTCTTTATGGTTTCTTCTTAGGACAAGGCTGCCCACGTCGAACTCTCGTCGTATGACTTTGGCGTTGTGCCTGTTGGCAATTTTTTGTTTTAACGAGGCTTTGCAGAGGGCCGCCCCTGATCGGACTTCCTCGACGAGGCCGAGTTCCTCCCTTAATGCTTCGTCATTCATATCCTCGTCCAGGGGCGATTCAGTTCGTCTGGAGGGTATGTGAACTTCGATGGGAATTACGGCTTCGGTCCCGTAGGCCAGGCAAAATGGTGTTTCCCCAGTCGAAGAGTGTCGAGTTGTGCGGTATGCCCATAAGATGTTGTGCAGCTTCTCGACCCAAGCTTTCTTCGTTTCGTCCAGCCTTCTCTTGAGGCCTCGAAGGATGACTCGGTTCACCGCTTCGGCTTGCCCGTTGGTCTGGGGATGTTCGACGGATGCGAAGTGTTGCTTCGTGCCCAGTTGGGTGACAAAGTCCTGGAACTTCTTGTCCGTGAACTGTGTCCCATTGTCCGTGACTATCGCCTGGGGGATTCCAAAACGTGGGAGGATGTTTATTTTGTAAAAATGTAGTATGTTAAGGGCTTTTATCTTGGCTAGAGCCTCTGCTTCTATCCATTTGGTGAAGTAGTCCACGCCTACTATTAAGTATTTATTCTGGTTTGATCCTACCATGAATGGTCCCAGGATGTTCAGGCCCCACCAGGAAAATAGCCACGGGGAGGACATAGCTTTGAGCTCGTTAGGTGGAGCTAGGTGCATGTCCCCGTACCATTGGCATTTATCGCATTTTTTCACGTGCTCTTTAGCATCTTGCTGCATGGTTGGCCAGTAGTATCCTGCTTGAAGGGCCTTCCGGGCGAGGGACCTTCCTCCAAGATGTTGGGCGTTGATACCTTCGTGGATTTCGCGCAAGATGTGGGAGACCATTTCTTGCTCGACACACTTGAGTAGCGGGATGGAGAACCCTTGCCTGTAGAGTTTCTCCTCGACCAGGACGTATGAGCATACTCTTCGCCTGACTACGTTGGCCTCTTTGGGGTCGGACGGGAGTTCGTCCTTAGCGAGATAGTTGTAAACGGGGGTCATCGAGCAGTTGCTGTCACCGATCATCTGTACGTCGAGGGTCGGGGAAGTCTTCTCGATACTGGGTCGAGGAAGCACCTCATGTATGACAGACTTGTTTCCACCTTTTTTCTTTATGCTTGCCAATTTGGACAAAATGTCTGCCCTGACGTTGTGTTCGCAGGGAACATGCTTTACCTCTACCGCTGCGAACTTCGTCATCTTTTCCTTTACCAGGGCTAAGTATTCGGACAGATTGTCATTTTTGGCTTGATATTCTCGTCGAACTTGGAGGGCCACGAGTTGCGAATCTGTGCAGATGACGACCTCTTCCGCGCCAAGATCTTCGGCCAGGCGTAAACCGGCGAGGAAGGCTTCGTACTCGGCCTGGTTGTTAGAGGTGGGGAAGGACAGGGTGAGTGATACTTTAACTATGATTCCTTCGTTGTTTTCCAATATGATGCCTGCCCCGTTTCCCGCCGAGCTGGATGCCCCATCTACGAAAATGGTCCATTTACGTGCCCCGCAGGTAGGGGAATCCACGAACATCATTTCCGCGACGAAGTCAGCCAGAGCTTAGGCTTTAAGGGCTTTTCTGCTTTCATACTTAATGTCGAATTTGGACAGTTCTAGCGACCATTTGAGCATTCTGCCAGCCATGTCTGGTCGTCCCAACAGCTGCTTTACAAGTTGATCTGTACGGACCACGATTATGTGGGCCAGAAAGTAGTGTCTCAGTCTTCTAACTGCGTTGATGACGGCCAGTGCCAATTTTTCTATCTGTTGGTACCTTAGCTCTGGTCCCTGGAGTGCTTTGCTCGTGAAATATATGGGCTTTTGCCCGTCAGGTGTTTCGCGGATAAGAGCGGTGCTCACTGCCTCGGTGGCTACGGTGAGATACAGATAAAGAGTCTTGCCGCTGTCCGGGCGAGAGAGGACTGGTGGCTCTGAGAGTGCCCGTTTCAGGTGGAGGAGAGCCTGGTCACATTCCTCCGTCCATTCAAATGTTGCCTCCTTGCGGAGGAGTTTGAAGAAAGGTAGGGCGTGCTGGGAAGATTTGGCCACGAAGCGGGATAACGATGCGAGTATCCCGTTGAGGGACTTGAAATTCTTGTATCAGACGTGTGATGTTAAGGTGCGATGTCACAACAACACACTCTGCACAATGGACAGCAATAACAGTAACAAATAACACACCAAATTGTTCACCCAGTTCGGTCTAACTACCTACGTCTGGGGGCTACCAAGCCAGGGATGAAATTCACTACTTGTAGAATTAATTTACAGACTCAACAACCCAGTTGACAATCTCCTAAACTTAATTCCTACTAGTGAATTTCTACCTAAGAAACCACTTAGATATGAGAACACTACTCAATCCCTAAAACAATACTCAAGGAACAACCTCTTTGAGCAACCTTGATCTTACTTCACAGCTTTGATCAAGTAACAACTCT
Source organism: Lathyrus tuberosus (assembly GCA_022829125.1). Classification (NCBI taxonomy): domain Eukaryota; kingdom Viridiplantae; phylum Streptophyta; class Magnoliopsida; order Fabales; family Fabaceae; genus Lathyrus; species Lathyrus tuberosus. The sequence goes on from JALAZF010000441.1 coordinate 1,836,502, forward strand.
CTATTGCTTCACAGCTTCAAAGAGAGGACAGAATACGACTCAGCAATTCACCTTAGAATTCTGGATACAAGACTCATACAAAATACTCAAGACACTCAGCCTATGCTCTTGATTCTTTCTCTGTATCTCTGTCCCTTTTTCCTTTGGTCTTGTGCGCTTTATATAGCTCCTTGAATTGGTCTTAGACCTGCTACAAAATCTCGCCCGATTTGTTATTTAAAACTGAATATTTAAAACAGATTTTCTCCTAAAATCTTTTTAAATCTTCAACCTTTTAAATCTCCTACAAATCTGCACCAGATCTCCTTTGCAGTAGAAAATATCTATCCCAAGATATTCGCATCCAATGAGACAACTTGCTCTCCACAATTCCAGCTAACACGCAAACCCTAACAACATCACAACCTGATGTTATTAATTCTGCAGATCTAATGTCACAACATCGCCATGTGACATCAGACATCCAACTTCAGTAATTTAAATACTTAACACAGCCCAGTGTGAAGACTCAATGTTGCAACATCAGCACCTTGACTTCAACATTGAACATACTTTGTTTTACCAAAATTCCAGCCAATCCAAGAACTAACAATCTCCCCCTTTGGCTAATTTTGGCTAAAACAATCTCTGCACCTTCAGAGACTTCAGCAGCGGAAAAACTTCAATCAATAATTTTGAACTCCAAGCAGCATCAGCAGCAGTAACATCTTTTCATCACAAAACTCTGCTGCACACATTTCAACATTAGCAGCATCTTTAATTCACTTCAGCATCACAAAAACTTCACTATGAACTTTGCTTCACAAAAACTCTGCTGCAGCACCATCAATCAATTGCAACAACTTTCAACAGTGTTGCTCCCCCTCAATCATGAATCAGCAAAGCCAGCTGATCACGCAGTTCAGTAATTACTCATTACTCCCCCTTAATTTCTGCATATTCCTTTGACAGCACCTCAACTCCTTTGACAACTTTAGACAATCATTTACCTTTGGCTTTCTTTCCTTGGCTACTTCTCCCCCTTTTTAGCCACAATTAGACAAGCTTCAATCAGAAGCCCTATTAACTACAGTTAGTACACCCTAGCTCTCATTGTTAGCCTCACAGTTAGCAACCAGGCAAAGCAAATCATAGAAATAAAAACATAACCAGTGCATATAACAACACAATATTCAAATTACATAACCAGCAAGTCAAGTGCAAAACCAAAAAAAACTAAATTATTATCTAACAGCAGATGGAAGTTAGTCCTCATCCGAGCTGGTACCATCAGTGTCTTCATCGCCTTTATCTGACCCGAAATCCACAGTATCGCCATTCCCATTATCTTCCCCCTGTTGCAAGTCTTTGATCATTTGCTCAATCTTCATTTTCCTGACAGTGCTGGTACTGATAACCATATCAAGATCCTTGCAGGTTGCCTTTAATTCTTCAATCAGCTCAGATTTTGTACTGACCTTCTTAACCCCAGAACTTGATGTTGTAACAATGTCTGGAACATGACTCCCAGCAAACAGTTTGGGATGCAAAGATAAAGCTGACTCCCTCTTACAAGCTACCTCTGTACTGGTTAAGATTCCAGGATGTTGATCTAAGATCATTCCATAGATAAGGGAAGGGAATGATATAGGCATTTTGATAGCATTGGTGGCACCATGCTTCACCACTTGATCAAATATATAGCTTCCATAGTTGAACTTGACCTTTTTCCCCACAGCATAGATGAACCTTCCTAATCCCACAGTTATGGTGGTTTTGTGATTAGTAGGTACCCAGTTAGCAGCACCAATTCTGTACAAAATTGCATACTTGATACTGAGTTTGCTAGCTGTCAATTTATTTTTCAGTGGCCACACCTTAACTTGAGTGGCAATGATTTCTCTACACACTTCATTATCAGTCACCTCCAGCTCACACTCCTCTTGCTCATCTCTTCCCAGATATTTATTGATAGTACTAGGAGAGAAGTCAATACACTGCCCCCTCACAAACACCTTCATGTAGTTTACACTTCTATTGTCAGAAATGTCTATGGGGATGTTGACAACAAATTCCTTAACAAGACCACTATAGCACTTAGAGAATCTGGTCACAGTCTTCAGCGGTCCAGCAACATGAATGAGGTCCATAATTTCTTTCATCTCCAAGACATCCTTTCCAAGCTCCCTTTCCAGAGCTAATCTCCTTTGGCATACAAATTTCCACAAGGGAGCACTGCTAGCATAATGAAAGGATATGTTGTCCACTGGCACTTCAAGGACCTTATCAAAGATTCTCTTTAAAATGGTCTTTCTGACTGGTGTAATGTCATGGACATCTTCCTCAACTTCATCCTCAGACTCAGATTCTTCTCTAATCTTTCTCTTTTTGGAGGATGTAACAACCTTGCTCCAAGGTTTTGTGGGACCAACAGCAGGTTTCTTCTTTCCTTCAGTAGACTTCTTTGGAGAGGATTCATCAGTCTTCCCTTTCCTTGTCTTTAGTCTCTTGGCAAAAAACTTGGAACAACATTTCCAATGACTTCATTATCAGATAAATCAACCACATTGATCACGTCCTCATTCTTTTCTTCTTCAGGAGTAGTTCTATCATTCATTTCCTCATGCACATCCTCATCTTCCCCTCATATTTCAGAATCTTCAATGGCAGACATAGCAAGTCTATGAAGATCAGACTCATCTCCTTGCATGTCTACCTTTTCTGCCGGCATCTGATTCAATGGTATAGGAATTCCTTTCACAGGTATTCCTTTGTCCAGTATTTTGGTTTCCAGATTACCCATACTCTTGTCAACATCAAACTTTTCTACCACAGTTTGAGACGTGGATGACCTAGGTGTTGATTTATCACTAAATAGGATACTGGTAACCAGCTTCTTTGTTTCAGTGTTTTTAAAGGTAGTTGCGGCCCTTTTAGAAGCAAGTTTAGATGGTCTAGGTTTACCTGACTCTGGGAGCATTACGGAGATGGGTTATATATTCAGAGCTTCGTCTTCAGAGTGCTCATCTGTAGAAACCCTAGCGTTATTCCGCGAAGAACTTTTTGAAGGAGAAGATGTCTGCTTTGACATGGTTCCTTTGAGGCAGTATAGATTGAGATGACTCTTCTTGTTGAAGGAGACGAACAGACGGGAGATATGAGTTTTGATGAACTGTGATTTTGCTATAATAGGAAATGAGGGTCTGAGGTAAGGCACCAGATTTTGTGTAATTTTTAAAGACCAATCAATGAGTTTCTCCCCCCAAATAAGCTTTCCTTTTACAATTTTGAAGGGATTCAACTTAAGAGTACTTAACTCTACCAGCCTTTCACACCTGATGTCACAATCTAATGCTAAAACATCAGTCTTAACATCGATAGATGGGCTGACTTCTATAGGTATCCACAGATAACAATTATCTCTGGACCTGACTCCTTTCATGATCACTTCATCCTTTTCGTTTGTCACCAGACACTCATCCTTGGAATAGCTGACTTTGTAACCTTCATCACATAACTGACTTATGCTAATCAGATTAGCCTTCAAACCTTGGACAAGGATCACACTATCAAGGGTAAGACCATCAGGATTCTTCACTCTTCCACTTCCTTCTACTACTCCTTTTTCTCCATTGCCAAACACGACCTTATTTGCATGGCAAGGATTGAACTCCACCAACTGCTCCTTTGATCCAGTCATGTGCATAGAACATCCACTGTTAAAGTACCATGCATCCATGGCAACATGTCCATCTGAGGTATGGGCTAAAAGACATTTCACCTTCTCCTTAGGAACCCATTGTTTAGCAACTTTAGGTCTGACCTCCTTTGGTTTGCCTTGAGGAGCAGATTGTGGATAACCATGCAATTTAAAACAAGAGTACTGCATATGTCCAAACCTACCACAATAGAAGCATCTAACCCTATCATCACTGAATTGGTTATATCTTCTACCATTATGATATTGCTGTGGTTTCCACCCATTGTGTTGTCTCCTCCTTCCAGAGTTGGTCTGTCTTCTATGGTGCTGATGTCTTTTACCATAGGTAGACTGTCTCCTAAACTGAGGATGCTGTCTTCTAGGTTGTCTCCTATGGTGATGAGGCTTTCTTCTTCCATAGTAATGGGGCACCGCCTTGTTGCATTCACATCCATACTAGTCTCCCTGATGTTGAGACATCTAATGAGACATGTTCTGTTTCAACCTTGCAGCTTGCATGCTCTTGTGATATTGAGGAGGCATATACTGACTAGCTCCTTGAGGCTGCATCTTCCTCTGATGGGGACCCCCCTTTTTCTCAATATTCTGAGGCTAAACCACCATCTTAGGGGTAGAATCCCGTCTCTTTGTTTGAGACATTGGTTGGGACACCTCCTCCTTTGCTCCTGAAGTGCTTGCCACATATCCTATACCAGACTTATCACCAGCAACCTTTTCTGTCTGAAGGATCTTATCAAGTGTGTCTGTCCCACAGCTCAGCATCCTAATAGACTTGGTCATTTGACCAAGGTGAGCTTTAACTAGAACAACTTCATTTTCCAGATCATCTTTTTCATTCTCAAGCTGAGCAATCTGTTGCTTGTGGCACTTGTTTTCTTGACAAATCTCAGCACTTTTTAAACACAGCTCTTGATAAGTAGATGCCAACTCCTCATACGTTATTTCTCCATCACTAGAATCATCATCAGAAACAACAGTCCCTGTTAAAGCTCTAACATGCTTTGCTGACTCACCTTCACTTTCACTTTCAGAGTCAGACCAGGAAATTATCATGCCCTTCTTCTGCTTTTTCAAGAAGGTGGGACACTCTTTCTTGACATGTCCATACCCTTCACACTCAAAGCAATGAACTCCTTTATCTTGGGCAGTTTTCTCTTCATCCTTCTCTTTTGACCTGCTGGTGTCAGAAGATATGTTCTTGACATTAGGCCTGGAGTTATTATTCATTCTCTTGAACACTTTGTTGAACTGTCTTCCCAACATAACTATGGCCTGAGATAGATCCTCCTGGGATTCAGAACTCTTTCCTTTTTCTTCTTGATCATTTGACACCAAGGCTATACTCTTTGGCTTCTTTTCTGGTTCTTCCTCATTCAACCCAAGCTCAAAAGTTTGAAGAGATCCAATGAGCTCATCAACTCTCATCTTGCTGATGTCTTGTGATTCTTCAATAACAGTAACCTTTATCTTATACTTCTTAGGAAGAGACCTAAGGATCTTCCTTACAAGATTTTCATCTGACATTTTCTCACCAAGAGCACTGGATGCATTAGCCAGCTCCAGAACATTCATGTGGAAGTCATGAATAGTCTCATCTTCCTTCATCTTCAGGCTTTCAAATTTTGATGTTAAAATCTGAAGTCTTGACATTTTAACTCTAGATGTACCTTCATGAGTGGCCTTCAAAATATCCCACGCTTCCTTAGCAACCTCACATGTATTGATTAACCTGAAAATATTCTTATCCACTCCATTGAAGATTGCATTAAGAGCTTTGGAACTTCCAAGGGCAAGCTCATCTTCTTCCTTGGTCCATTCTTCTTCAGGCTTTGGCTTTGAGGTGCCTTCTTTATCTTTGCCAGTATCATCTTTCTGACACACAACAAGTGCTTTCCACTCTTTAATAATAGCCTTCCATGCCCTGCTGTCCAAGGATTTTAAGAAAGTAGTCATCCTTGGCTTCCAATAGTCATAATTGGATCCATCCAAAATAGGGGGTCTGTTAACAAATCCACCAACTTCTTTGTCCATCTTTCCACCAGAAAGTAACTTCCCTAGATCTCACCCAGAGACAGACAGGATGCCTGCTCTGATACCAATTGAAATTCTGGTATCAGACGTGTGATGTTAAGGTGCGATGTCACAACAACACACTCTGCACAATGGACAACAATAACAGTAACAAATAACACACCAAATTGTTCACCCAGTTCGGTTTAACTACCTACGACTGGGGGCTACCAAGCCAGGGATGAAATTCACTACTTGTAGAATTAATATACAAACTCAATAACCCAGTTGACAATCTCCTAAACTTAATTCCTACTAGTGACTTTCTACCTAAGAAACCACTTAGATATGAGAACACTACTCAATCCCTAAAACAATACTCAAGGAACAACCTCTTTGAGCAACCTTGATCTTACTTCACAGCTTTGATCAAGTAACAACTCTCTATTGCTTCACAACTTCTAAGAGAGGACAGAATACGACTCAGCAATTCACCTTAGAATTATGGATACAAGACTCATACAAAATACTCAAGACACTCAGCCTATGCTCTTGATTCTTTCTCTGTATCTCTGTCCCTTTTTCCTTTGGTCTTGTGCGCTTTATATAGCTCCTTGAATTGGTCTTGGACCTGCTACAAAATCTCGCCCGATTTGTTATTTAAAACTGAATATTTAAAACAGATTTTCTCCTAAAATCTTTTTAAATCTTCAACCTTTTAAATCTCCTACAAATCTGCACCAGATCTCCTTTGCAGCAGAAAATATCTATCCCAAGATATTCGCATCCAATGAGACAGCTTGCTCTCCACAATTCCAGCTAACACGCAAACCCTAACAACATCACAACCTGATGTTATTAATTCTATAGATCTAATGTCACAACATCGCCATGTGACATCAGACATACAACTTCAGCAATTTAAATACTTAACACAGCCCAGTGTTAAGACTCAATGTTGCAACATCAGCACCTTGACTTCAACATTGAACATACTTTGTTTTACCAAAATTCCAGTCAATCCAAGAACTAATAGGACTAGATGGATTTCTTCTATTTGGGTGTTGGAAACTCGGATAATGATCGGCACTTATCGGGGTTGGCTTCGATTCCTCGTTCCGTTAGGTAGAAGCCAAGGAATTTGCCTGCCCGAACACCGAACGTGCACTTCTCTGGGTTGAAACGCATCTGGTATTTCATGGCCTGCTAGAAGACCTTTCTCAAATGGGCAGTATGATCGGTCTCCTCATGGGATTTCACGATCATGTCATCCATATAGACTTCGAGCATGTCGCCTATCTCTCCCCGGAAGACCTTGTTCATCATCCCCTAATAGGTCATGTCGGTGTTTTTCAGGCCGAAGGGCATTACGTTGTAGTAATAGTTATCTGATTCGATCATGAAGGTTGTGTATTTTTTATCGCTCATGGCCATTGGTATTTGATTATAGCCCGAGTAGGTGTCCATGAATGATAATAATTTAAAACCGGCAGAGTTATCGACAAGTTTATCAATATTGGGGAGGGGGTAGGCATCCTTCGGGCATGCCTTGTTAAGATCGATATAGTCAATACACATTCACCATTTGCCATTAGATTTTTTCACAAGTACAACGTTGGACAACCAAGTGATGTACTTGGCTTCCGAGATAAATTTTGCCTCGAGGAGGTCTTTTACATATTTTTCTGCAGCCTCCGTTTTCTTCGGAAACTGCTTTCTCCTATGTTGTGCTACTGCTTTGACGGCCGGGTCAATCGTTAGTTGATGGTAGGCGACAGGTCGGTGTTCCAGGCGAACAGATCTCTTTTTCACGGAGCCCACCGTGACTTTATTGAAGCCTCCTCCCGAGATGACCATGGCGGAGGAGAATGTTTCCCACGGGCTGTGAGCCGCGAAGTAGGCAGGAGCGCTGAGGTCATCTGGGACGTAGAAGTCCTCTGGTCGTGATACGAACATGGCGACCTGGATGTTAGCCCTTCCGAGAAAGGCACCTCTTCCTCTACCTTCTTGAACTCCTGGGCATCTTGCCGAGGAGCGTCTTTCTTTTTCGTGAACTGTTTCAGATGGCCATCCCTGATCAGTATTTCGATAGCATCCTTCAAATGGATGCAATCTTCGATGGCGTGGTCGTGACTCTTATGGAAACAGCAGTACTTTGATTTATCGGCGTTGGGTTTGGCCGGTATTTGTTTGGGGAAGTGGACTCCTGCTTGTTTGAATTCCAAATTCGCGCATTCGGGCAGTATCTTCTCCCTGGAGACAGTCAGGGGGTGTACTCGTGAAATCGTCCGGAGGGTCCATAGCTATCGCAGGAGTCCCGAGGACGGTCTTCGCGCTTCCTTTCTCCTCGACGAGATGTCGAGGGCTCTTCGCCTCTGGAGGCCCAGGATTTCTCCTGGTGGCGGGAGGCTCGGGCAGAGTTGGCCGCTTCCTTTTCCTCCTACTGAATGTATGACTGCGCCTTGAGGAGGAAGGCGTCCAGGCTCCTCGGAGGTACGAGGCCGACAGCTTTAGAAAACTCTGAGTACGGGCGGAGCCCCTGTTCGAGCAAAAAAATTTTCATATCGTCCATTGTTAGGACCTGCAACGCTTCTTTGTTAAACCTCTCGATGTATGCCCAGAGAGGTTTGTCCTTCCCTTGGATTATGGCCCCAAGGGAGGCTTCAGTCTTGGGGTCGGTGCGACGCTGTGAAATGTCGGGAGAACATTCTGCCTAGTTGCTTCCACGAAGTAATAGATTCTTCGGGAAGCTGCTTGTACCAAGTCATTGCCCCTTTTCGGAGCGTGGTCAGAAACAGCTGGCACTTGATAATGCCCCGGACGCCACGATAATCCAACAGCGCATCAATATTCTCGATGTTCTCGTCGGGATCAGTTGTACCGTCATACGTGCCCAATGCTAGGGGCTTCTCCAGGGCCTTGGGGAGGCGCGTTGCCAAGATTTCCTGGGACAATGGGCCGTGAGGCTCATCATCGGTGCTGGAACTGGTTAACGACGAGGACCAGATGACTCGCTCGTGGCGGCTACTTCTTCAAGGGGAAGGTGTACAGGCCCGACCCTTTGACCTGATCGGGGGTGACTGTTTATCCCTCTGGGTTCTTTTGTGACCGAGAGAGTACTGGTTTCGCGGGGAAACTTGGTCGGGTTTCCGGACAGCGTGAGATTCTGGTTCTTGGCGCAGCCATAGGTTGACTTCTCAGAGGGGTTGCAGGATCTTGGATCGTCGATGACTTTTCCTCGGAAGGGGGATCTTAGACAGGCAGATTCCTCTAGTGCCCCAATCCTTTCATTCTGCTGCAGGATCAGGAGGTTGGTTTTGTTGATCGCTTCAAGAAGGGCCACCACAGCCGGGTCGGCGTTGGGTGGAGCAGGAACGGGCTGGATTTCTAGTGAGGGCTGATCGTCGTCGCTGTCAGCAAGAGTAAGGAAAGGAGAGGTTGTGGCCCCGTCTCTCAGAAAACGGGGGTCTTTGAGGAGAGATGAAGGACCGTCTACGTCAGTCTTATTGACGGGGAGGATAGGGGACTGGAGAACACCTTTGACGTGATCTTGAGAGGCCATGATGATAATCTCGGACGAGAGTGTTTTGATCTTAGTATCTGAAGTGGATGTTAAGACGGGGAGAACAAGCTTCCCACAAACAGTGCCACTGATCGTGAAGGCTTGATCAGATCTTGTGATGGACCACCAAGTACGTCTAATATGCTGGGCGTGTGATGACGAGGTGGGGGTGTACCTGCAAGGCACTCTGACGCTCAAGTAAGAAAGGGTCAGAGAAAAGTGGCAAGTAGAAAGTATGAGTTCTTAGGATAATTATTGGATACCTGACCCTCTCAAGTGAGAGGGTTTATATAATGCCCCCGGTGCGTGGCCAACGGTCATATTTTCGGGGCGAAATAATCATTTTCCCGAAGAATAGGTAACTACCCAAAACTAGCTGTTATGTCGGGCAGGGTGCCCAAAACTAGCCGTTGCGTCGGGCATAAGCATGGTTTCGGGTACATGCCATTAGCTGTTTGGGGACTGATGAAGTTGTGTTGAACGGGTAGCGGTTTCGGGGAGGAGCGATGCAATACATGTCCGGTTAGAGGGGCAAAAAGGTAACTTTTTCCCCTTTGTGGATTGGACTTAGGAAATTAGGCCGTTCTGGGAGCAGAAGTGGATTGGGCCATGCCTAGCCATTGGTCCAGAACACAATCTATTTATTCTGCTGGAAAATCATCATGTTCGTCAGGTTGATTGCCGCAAACAAGGCCACTATGGTAGGATCAGTGTTGGGCGACACAAGAATTGGTTAGAAAACTGCTGGACTCTCAAAATGTTGGGCGGCGTTGTAAGTTGCATTGTCGGGGGAGGGAGAGGTGGTGAGCCCGTCCCTAGGGTCACCCTCTTCAGAGGGGGCCGTCACATTATTGTCGTGGTCGTCGTCATCCGTGAAGGTGGTGAAGGCAGCTTCGTGGACGTTATCGTCAACGTGTTGATTGGCCATGATCGAAGGAGGTTGAAGGTTTGCTTTGGTCCTTTGATTTCGGAGGAAGAAAAGACGAGGGAGCAAAAGGTTCCCACCTATGGCGCCACTGATCTTACTGGATCAAAAAGAGGATCAGCGGCCAATAACACGTCGTAAGCTCCAAGTTCACCGGTGGTAGAGAAGATGAGGGGTTGTAACTGCAAGACACTCCGATGCCAAAGTGAGGTTCAGAGCGAAAAGAAGGCAAGTACAGAAAGCTAGTGTGAATTAGAATACCTTACCCTCCTGTGGTGGAGGGTATTTATAATATGCCCTCAGCGCTGGCCCAACGGTCATCTGTCGTGGGCTGAATCATCAGGCCAATTACGGATGAATGCTAAGATCCTACGTGGGAGTAAGGAAGACCAGCATGTGTTCTTCGTCCTAGGTCAACTTCCCCATGAACTTCGGGAAGTGGAAGACCTGTTCTCTAGGGCGAAACCGTCACCCGAAAGTCGTGGGTAGTTGGCTGATGATGTGTCCCCGCATGGGGAACACGTGGGGAGGACGTGTGAGGAACATTTTCTCCCGCAGTAAAGATGGAGTGGGCATGTGTTAGGCCCTCCCCGACGCAGAGCTGGGTGGGTCGTGCCCGACGGTGGGCTAGCCTCAGGTCCAGTCCAGAACACTTCTCTTCAAATCTCTGATGTCTTTGAAGTTGAGATGGCCAAGTTGATAATGTCATATCCATTAATCTCTGCTGGCTACAGTTTGTAAGGTACTTATGCTCCATCACATTAAGTTCAATCTTGAAGGTTCTTGATCGTGAAGGCTGGATAAGATCTTGTAGAAGTGGGCCACCAAGTGCGTTTGGGATGCTGGTCGTATGGAGAGGAGGGGGTGTACCTGCAAGGGTACTCCGACGCTCAAGTAAGAAAGGGTCAGAGAAAAGGGGCAAGTACAAAGTATTAGTTCGTATGGTGAATATTGGGTACCTGACCCTCTCAAGCGAGAGGGTTTATATAGAGCCCCTAGCGCGTGGCCAACGGTCATATTTTCGAGGCGAAATAACCGTTTTCCTCAAAGAATAGGTAACTACCCAAACTAGCCGTTATGTCGGGCATAAGCATAGTTTTGGGTACCTGCCCTTAACTGTTCGGGGAGCAATGAAGTCGTGCGTAATAGGCAGTTATCTCGGGGAGGAATGTTGCATTCCTTGCCCGGTTGGAGGGGCAGAAAAGTAAAAGGATTGGACTTAGGCAATTTGGGCCGCTCTGGAGCAGAAGCGGATTGGGCCATGTCTAGCCATTGGTCCAGTCCAGAACAGTTCTATTTTGAGACATAGGAGCCTTCAAGATTAACCTTCCTCCTGAGTCGAGAACTTTCATCATCTTGTCTTTGATCGACACCTTGTAGTTCTTTTCGACTAGCTGCCCTATACTGAGCATATTTCTCTTCATGCCTGGTATGTACAACACATTAAAAATTACTAACCTCTTGCCATCTTTCCTCATATTCAAAACATCACCAATACCTTCATCTGCTAGAGTATTGTCATTTGTAAATTAAACCATATTCTTCATTGAGGGCTTCATGTTGAGACACACCAATCTTTCCTTCCAGTTATGTGTGATAAACATCCTGAGTCCAAGTACCATTGGTCCTAGAATCTCTCTTCATCTCTTGTTGTGACCATCAACATCTCTTCTTCTTCTTCATGTTTCGCCAACTTTGCATCAGTTTCATGATTTTTCTTCTTTTTTGGACAATCACTAAAGTAGTGACCATACTTCTGACAATTATAACACTGAATGTGACACTACGCCAAAGAAGATCTTTAGCAGCGCTTAAAAGGGCTGCCAAAGGTGGCGCTGCTAAAGGTAAAGACCACGCTTTTTTTCCTTTAGAAAGCGCTGTCTTAGGTCCCCCTAAGGATCCCTTTAGCAGCGCTTTTCCAAAGAAAAGCGCTTTCGTAGGCCCCCCTTTAGCAGCGCTTTTTAAAGCGCTGCTAAAGGTTCCACTTTAGGCAACGCTTTTCCAAAGAAAAGCGCTTTCGTATGCCCCCCTTTAGCAGCGCTTTTAAAAGCGCTGTCTTATGTATACGCCATTACACCACTTTAGGCAGCGCTTTTTTTAGAAAGCGTCGTCTTTTATAAAAGTGCTTTTTAAAAGCTTTTTTTTTTAAATCAATTATTAAACTTGTATAATTTAAACCTGTATAATTTAACAGAATTCATAATCATTCATCACATGGCCTTTGATACCATTATATGTCAACACATAGGCCTTATAGCATTATAATTCAACAATAGGCCTTTATACGATTAAAATTCAACACCAAAATAACCATTACACATATATAACTCAATACAAACTATACAACACCAATTCCATACACCAATTCGAAACCTTATACACCATATCCATCACCTATATATACAACATCTTCCATAAACCTACAAAATTTCTAAAACTAACAAATTCTCATTTCAACCATGTATTGACACCAATCCTCCTTTATTTCTTCCAATTTGTCTTTCGTGTAGGTGGCACGCTTGAATTCATCGAAATACTACATTTAACATAATATGCATGATTTAGTTAAAAGTAATCAATTAGATGAAATATCCGATAATAAATCTTAAAATAAATCATAACTTATATATAAATCCATACCATGGTTAGAATCTCTATTTGTTCCAAATGAATAATTTCTTTCAGGAATCTCAAGACAAAATAACCACAATCGATACCATTACGCTGCCGAGGACACTACACATAGAAAAAACAATATTAATAAGTATCATAGATGACTTGTGTTATCAAGTAGCATTACTATTATAATAACAAATCATACCTCCACTCTTATCCATGAAATGTTGTTTGATTTGGTCTTTGGTACCCGAGCTTGTTGTTGAGATCGGAATATTATTATGGATCTATCATATTATAAACGAATATTTAGAATAATCTCACATAATAAATAAAGAAATACACACACGAATATTTAGAACAATCGCATAACTTACGTATCAATCATATTCTTCATCTCTGGGTATTTTGTTTAATCACCCTCTAGCGAATCCAGATAATAGACTATTTCTTTTATCTGATTAATTGCAATCAACAACCAGTGTCCACTGTAAAATAAAACAAAAGTATAGATTGAAATGTTATACACAACATAAAAAAGAGAAAGATTATAATAAAGGAAGTTAGGATGAAAATCTTACCCATGGCCAGTATTATATGGTAAAAGATACAACTTCTCTGTATCAATGTTGGTCATAAATGCACATACTACGTTATTTTGGACCGCATCTGGAGTTTGATTGAGTAAATTTGCATTGATACAGTTGGGAGGCAAGAAGGAGTATCTTCCAGTCAATTGATGCGGGAGCATCAATTTTTCATACAAGAACCTGAAATAAAAACGGATTATAATATATATGTTTTTATAATTGACATTCTAATATTCATTAAAATGAGTAAATAAATTGATCAATTAAATAAATAAAATCGATGGATTACCTGATGTATGAATTCATAACAGTGACGCCTAATTCAGAATGTATAAATATCTAATCAAAGTCTTCTTTAGAAATTGTTTCTGAATAGGCAAACCCAAAAATATCTGCTTCCATAGGTATTTCACGGATACCACCTTCCATCAAATCCGTTGTGCCTACAATTGTTTGAAGGCACAACCGAAATCGAGAAACAGGCGTTTTTTTTCCCTTGGCTACTACTGGCTTCTTGTTCTTGCTCCCTTAGTGCACCTCTTGTGTAGGAATCTGAAAATCATATAAGTCATAAACTTAGTAATCATGAAGCTTTTGAAATCGGATCATAGAATTAACATTTTCGATGCATATATATCAATGTACCTCTTTTTGTGATGCAACTGACTCGGTTTGCCGTACAATCCCTTTATCTTTTGATTTGGATTTTGTAGGAGTCTAACAATGTCATGTAAATAAAATGTAGGTAAAAGTAAGAATAACATAACTTATATGCAAGTAAAACATTGGAAAACTAAAAGGTTAATAATGGTTTTCAACATACCGAGTCATCTATGACGATGAGGTTTGACGGCCATGCAACATATGACCCTATTGCGTCCCCCACCAATGTTGCATCTGAAACGTCGTCAGGTATAGGTAGTAGCGCATCCCGATCTAAAGCAATATCAATCAAAACCTTCAAAAATCCAGCAGGGAGCGGTCTAGTGTGAAGGACGTCTCCCGGAGTGTTATGCATTTTTCCCTTGCCAACCATGCGATATGTCGGTGCCGATAAATATAGCTGACAAGGTGAAATGCCCTAAACAAAACAAAAATAATACGAAATTGTTATTATGCAATGATGTCAATATAAAAAACTGTACTACTTTAATAAATTTAATTACCTCCGGAATTTTTTGTTGACAATTGATACTGGCCTTGTCACTAGTATCTCTAAATTATGAACTGCGCCTTTCCGACATATATCTTTCTTTATCTTGTTGCAGTTCACGAACTTGAGCTCTCAATTCTTCCAACGTTTCCATCACCTCTCTATTGCTAGGATTTTTTTTGTCTTTGATAGAAGGTAGATGAAGTGACTCCAAATCCCTTACCCCTCACGCGAACAGAATACTCAGGAACATTTAATACTCGACTCAGTATGCTCCTACAATCCTGGTCTTCCGTGGCAGTTAAGGACTGAGATAGAGTCTCTTGAAATTCAATATTAGAGCCATGCATAAATATATTAGATAAACAAGAACTTTATATCTAATTAAACACGGACAGCCTTCCACAAAACATGTTGTATACTTACACATTATTCAAAAACTTGTTGAACACCTTTGGTTATAACTCCATCCTTTCCCACACGGGCAGCCTTTCACAAAACATGCTCCGGAACAGATGTTTCTTCACTTTTCTCCTCTTCAAGCTACACATTAAGTCAAGAATTAGGATTAATAATAATACAAAAAGACCATAGCAATTATATATACTTACGATTTTTTGTTCCAAGCGTGCATATCCCAAACGTCCTTTCTTATATGGATACACGAGTTTCGAGGCTCTTTGACGATTAACGTCACTCACAACCTGCATAAAAAATTATAAGTAATATCAGAACACATGTAATAACTACATGAATATAAGACAATGTTCATGATAAATTAAATTAAGATTACGTGAAATTTTTCTGTTCTTCGTTTGGCGACAAAAGTGTCCCATTCTTCGGGTGCAATCAAGTCCGTATACTTCTTCGGGCATTCCGCTTCAACAAACTTTCCTTGGGCATCCCTCAGAAACTTGTTGGATAAAAATGCTCGGAACCCTCTATGTCTTTTTCTGTCTAATTGAAGACAATATGTTTGCTTCTCGTCACCAATGTTAAAAGATCTCTACAATAACAAATAAAGTGTGTCAGTATAATTAGTTTAAAATTATAATCATCAAACATAATAAATAACAACACATATAGTACCTGTATCTCACTCCATATTTTATCTTTGGTGGGTTTCAACTGTGGATATCGCCAATTGTCAGAAGTAATAGGAACTAGTGAACGGACAAGTGCACCAATGTAACTAGTCAACATTGCGCCATTAGGCTCAATTAGTTGACCTGTTTCATTCCAATGAACGTCGTATTTTATTCCCTTGTCTCTAGCACGAATAACTCCTTTCATGATTGTCATTCCTCTTGAAATATCTACTTCCGCATCTTGAACTGATTCTTTTGGATCATTCTTGGAAGTATCGTGCGAGTTATCCTCATTAGTAGCCATTTTACCTATAATAAAGAAAAACACATATAAATCCATAATCCATAATCCATAATCAAATATGAAAATGACAAACACACGACAAACATATAAATCCATGATCCATAATCAAATATGAAAAGTACATGACAGAATATATAATTGTACTATTACCTCTTTATTAACGTCGCTTTCTTTTCCGGGTAGGAAGATGATCTACTTGTCTCTTAACAACACGGATGGATGGATTGATCCAAATTCCCTCATTATGATCATTTCTAATATATGATTCACTCGCTCCAACAGTCTCATCTTGATCACTTATACTATATGATGCATTCGCTCCAACAATATCACCTTGATCTCCAATGTTATCATCAATTACTTTGTTAGATAAAAGCACTATAGACCATTTCGTACTTGTCGGGTCAGTGACATAGAACACTTGTCTAGCTTGAGAGGCTAGAATAAAAGGCTCGTCTTTGTACCCCACCCTATTAAGATCCACTTGCAAAAATCCTGACTTATCCATTCATATGCCACTATTATTTTCAACCCACTTGCAACCAAAGATAGGAATTTGAAACTTCTCATAATCAAAAACCCAAATGCGCTCGATAACCCCAAACATGACATATTTGCATATGTGGGGTTTAAGTCCTTCACACTTGAAATGTGCATTGCTTCAGCTACCAAGGTGACAACACTATTTTGCATTGTACTTTTGTCATCTTGTTCTTTGGTTTAAAATGTGTATCCATTAATTGCGTATGCGCTATAAGAAAAGACATGCAAACTTGGACCATATGCTAAACATCTCAACCTTTCTGATATTGAAGCGGGATCTACACAAAACTTTGAATAAATGTGATCCTTAAACCATGGTATAAAACTTCGATTGTGCTCTCGTACTATCCAATTTTCATTTCTATTCGAATTTAAACCTCAGAGAAAATCCTTATGCATTTCAACATACGGTTCAACCTCATTGTCATTGTGCAGAACATACAAATGCACTTGCTCCCGTTCAGCCCTTGATACGGTCACAATTTTATTTCCAATTAACTTTTTTCCTTCTTTTTTTTCAACGACGTGAGATTTGGGAAGTCCAATGGATTGAACGTTGGAAAGATATTCAGTACAAAACTCAATCGCTTCTTCAACAATGTATCATTCAACAATACAACCCTCTGGTCGACTTCGATTTTTCACATACCCTTTTAATATTTTCATATACCGTTCAACAGGGTACATCCATCTCATATAAGCTGGTCCACATAATTGTGTCTCCTTTACAAGATGAACAACTAGATGTACCATTATGTCAAAAAACGATGAAGGAAAAAACATTTCAAGCTCACACAATGTAATGACTATTTCTTTTTGCAATGTTGGTAAGATCGCAGGATCGACCACCTTACTATAAATTGACCTAAAGAAGAAACACAATTTAGTTATTGTGCGTCTTACTTTTTCCGGCAAAATAGAACGTATACCTGTTGGTAGAATATGTTCCATTATAACATGGCAATCATGCGTCATTAAACTCTTTAATTTGAGGTCTTTCATAGACATAAGTCTTCTAGTATCTGAAGAGTATCCTTCTGGAACTTTAACTTCACTTAGAAACTTACACAATATTTTTTTCTCCTTTCTAGATAGAGTATAGGTAGCAGGTGGTAGATATGTTCGTTTTCCTTTCTTCAAGGGTCCTAATTCAGTTCTTATCCCCATCGATATCAAGTCCTTTCTTGCTTTAAGGCCATCCTTAGACTTTCCTGATATATTGAGTAATGTACCAATAACACTGTCAAATACATTTTTTTCAATATGCATAACATCAAGAAAATGTCTTACATACAACGACTTCCAATATGCCAATTCAAAAAAAATATTGACCTCTTCTTCCACCCACTCTTGACAAGGGTATGTGCAAAAGGCTTGCCAAACTAAGTAGTCACATCTTTCACCTTTTCAAAACCTTGATCACCTGTCAATATAGGTGGAGCTCTACCTTGTTCTGCCTCTCCATTGAAGGCTTTTCTCCACCCACGATAGTGATGATTAGAATTTAAGAATCTACGATGACCGAGAAATACATTCTTCTGATCAAACTCCAATCGCGTCCAATATGTTTTATCTTCACAAATAGGACACACACATTGACCTTTTATGCTATACCCTGATAGATTTCCGTATGCTGGAAAATCATTAATTGTGCCAAACAACATCGACCTCAAGTTGAAACTTTCTTTCCTATATCCATCATAAACTTCCACACCATTCTCCCACAAAATCTTTAAATCTTCGATTAACGGTGTCAAGTATACATCTATGTCATTCCCTGGTTGTTTAGGCCTAGAAATTAACATAGATAACATCATGTACTTACGCTTCATACATAGCCATGGAGGTAGGTTATAAATCATAATAATAACAGGCCATGTGGTATGTGAGATACTTTGAAGACCGTGTGGGTTCATTCCATCAGTAGATAATGTCAAGCGAAGGTTTCTTGCTTCTTCTCCAAATTCAGGATAATCATTATCAATTTTCCTCCACTGTGGTGAATATGCCGGATGTCGAAACTTTCCATCTATAATTCTTTCATCTGCATGCCAAGTCAAGTTTCTTGCATCGGTTTCACTACGAAACATGCGTCTAAATCTCGGAATTATAGGAAAATACCACAAGACTTTTGCTAGACACAACTTTTTCTTATATCGAGAGACACCGCATTTAGGACACTCATTTAACGATGCATACTCATTTCGAAACAAAACGCATTCGTTTGGACAGGCATGTATCTTATCATAGCTCATGCCAATAGAGCACAACATCTTTTTGGCCTCATATGTTATTTTGGGAAGAACATTATCCTCCGAAAGCATATCTTTCATAAGGGCTAATAACTCTGTGAAACTTTTATCCGACCATCCATTACCCGCCTTTAAGTTGTACAACTTTAATACCGCAGATAATCTTGTGAATTTAGTGCAACCCTTATACAACGGTTTCTCTGCATCACTTGCCAACCTCTCAAACATTTTGGGACAATCCTGGAGATCTTCTTCAAGTGCTTCTGCAATCTCTTCGACTCGATCACAATCGTATGTATCTGTGGCATTGTCGTTTGAATCATAGGTCGTATTATCCCCCGGTTCAACATTCCCGTTACTTTTCTCACCATGAAGTGTCCAACTTGTATAACTTTGATCAATTCCATGTCTCTTTAAATGCGATTCCATCTGACCCGCGTCAATCCGACGCCCAAAACAGCAACCCAGGCAAGGACATGTGATTCAACTTGGGTCTTTGGCGTGTTCAACAGCAAACTTAACGAATTTTGATACCCCATTCTCGTACTCTTTCGACAATCGATTGGACGACATCCATTTTTTATCCCTGATTTTACTAAGTAAGCAAAACAAAAACAAAAGAACAACTATGTACCTGTCTATATAGAAGTCAGCAACTTCTGGACTAAACCACAAAGTGTAAGATTCTTGAAAACGATCTGAATTCACTCTTCACAAGTAACCCCTATAGCAAATGAACGTAAGTTAGTAACTGATGGTGTATACCACATATAATCACATTCTACAAATTAATCACATTTTACACAATAATCACTATACTAACTTCTACTAATTAATCACTTTTCTACAAATCAAAAATCAACAACTAATATCAAATCAAATTTATCAACTAACATCAACAATCAAAAATCAAATAAAAAATCAACTAATAATACAACTAATATCAACTCAAATCAACTTCTACTATTCTACAAATTAATCATTAAACTAACTTCTACAAATTAATCACATGTTACACATTAATCACTATACTAACTTCTAATAATTAATCACTTTTCCAATTAATCACTAACTAACTCCTAAAAATAAAAAAAATTAAAACCTAACATCAACAACTAATAATACACCAAATTTATCTCACAGAAACAGCAGAGAAACAGTCTACAATGGAGAATATTAGACATTTTCATTAATGGAGAGAAAACCAGAAAAAGGAGAGTAAAAACCTCAGATAAACAATCAACATTGGAGGACGACAGTGTGAGTAAGCAGAAACGACGGCGGACGGATTGAGTTTAGACGGAGGGAAGCCACAAACCGACAGAGTTTCGTTTGCAGAACGACGGGAGACGGATTGAGTTTCGTTCGTTTGCAAAAAAAAGGAGGAAGAAGAGAAACAGTGTCGCGAGAGTTAGGGTGAAATAGAAACGGTCATAAGAAAATAGAGGGATGTTTTAATTTTAATATTTTAAAAGACCTAAGGCAACGCTTTTAGAAAGCGCTTTCTTATGTTAATCCTTTAGCAGCGCTTTTGGGGTAAAAGCGCTTTCTTATGTGGTAATAATGAAAGGCCTTTAGCAGCGCATTCCAAAAGCGCTGGCTAAAGAGTGTTGTGTGAAAGCCCTTTAGCAGCGCTTTTTAGAAGCGCTGCCTTATGGTACCCTTTTAGTAGCGCTTTTCATAAAACGCTTTCTAAAGTTCACCTGCCTTATGGCTTTAGCAGCGCTTTTCAAAAGCGATGTCTTATGTCCCCCATTTAGCCGCGCTTTTTTCTTTCGTTTTTTATTTTTGTTTTTAGCGAAACATGTAGCAGCGCTTCTGCCAGAAAGCGCTGTCTTTGTTATGCTGCAAAAACTCATTTTTGGCATAGTGTGACTTTTGTCAGGTTTTCGACCACCACCTCTTCCTTTACCTGCAACACTACCTCTTGGGTTGCCTTGGTTCCAGGGTTTTCTCTTATTCGACCAGTTTCCTTTCTGCTGATTTCGACTAGTCGAAGTGTTGTAGCCTCTTCTGCCTTTGTTGTCATTCCAACTTCCTTTGCCTTTCTTTTCTTTTTCTGACCGTGTCTGCAAAGTCATATCACTGTTCGACTTTCCTACAAATCTTTCAGTCATCCTTTATTCATAAGACTCAAGCGTCCCTTGAAGCTCTTCCTTTGTCAATGCTTACAAGTCTTTCGAGTCTTCTATGGCTACTACCACGTGGTCGAACTTTGGAGCCAATGACCTCAAAATCTTTGCAAAAATTGATCTTGATGTCAACACTTCCCACATACCTTGATTTGATTCACCAATTTAGTAACCCTAGTGAAGAAATCTGTTATGCTCTCATTTTCTTCCATCAGAAGCAATTCATATGTCTTTTGTGATTTTGTAACCTCATTTTCTTTCACATTCTCTATGCATCCTAACGATTTCTCCAAGATTTCTCATGCTTCTTTCGCTGATTCTACATCACAAACCTTTTCAAAGTTATCTGGATCAACACATTGATGAATTATAAAGAGAGCTTTAGAATCTTTCTTCTTCAATTCTTTGTATGCAGCCTTTTCTTGATCCGACGCATTTTCTGCAAGCGGTATTACTTCTTCCTTCACAAGATCCCAAAGATCTTGATAACAGAAAATCACATTTATCTGCTTGCACCAATTCTCATAATGATTGTTCTTGAGAATTGGAAGGTTTAGTGGAAAATGCCTGTATGGATGGTTCATCGCCATCGTTATTTTCTTCCCACGAATCACAACCGGAGCTCTAGATACCAGATGTTGGAATTAACCCAAAATCTTTTGAAAATTCCTAATAAATCTTGATGAACAAGATTCAATCAAGCTGATCAAAACCATTGTTCTTCACTCTTCACTTGAGTGAAACAATCAATCTTGATTGCAAGAAAGATTACAAGCAACAATTTTAATGGAAAAAGAAAGAAAGAAGATTAAACAAGAAAGATGATTAGGGCAAAATGAAAATAAGATAAGAGAATTTTTCTGCAGAATTTCTCTCTGCTTCCGAATTGAAAATTTCTTATTCACTTTGCAACTGCAAAAACTGTGAATTCAAGTTATTACAAAATAAGGGTTGCTCCCTCTATTTATAGTTGAGAAAGCCCAAAATTACAAAATGCTCCAAATTTCTATTTTGGTCTAAGTCGAAATTCTGTGTCAAACAACTATTTCGACACTTCAATATTTAAACAACTCGGCACACACATTAGACTAATTTTGACTAATCCTTATTTTTGTTGAGTTACATTACTTCGACACAAAAAATTACATTTTTAACAAATATGAAATACGAAGAAATGTAGAGAAAAAATATATCCTTTAGTTACTTCGACACAAAAAATTACATTTTCAACAAATTTGAAATACGAAGAAATGTAGAGATAAAATATATCCTTTAGTTGTTAAAAGTGTCTAAGATTTATCAATAAAACTTAGTCAAATAAAAACTTCAATGTGCATTCGTACTCGAGATCTCGCAATTATTTATGTCGTATATTACTTTGTCTGCAATCTCGCAATTATTTATGTCGTATATTACTTTGTCTGCAAATAAAAAAGTCTTAAATTCTTACAAATCTAAAGGTATACATTTTGTAATCGTTAATTTTGTAATCTATGATAAAATTGTAATAACCATCCCAAATTCATCCATACAATTAAAATTCTTATATTTAAACTTCAATCTAACAATAATAACATAATAATAACATTTGTTAATTGAAATTTAAATAGACCTTATTATTATTCATATACTTTTACATAAATATTTATAATACATAAATTTGACCCCACTAATAAAAAATCATAGATCCGTCCCTAGGAGAGTAATATCATGGAATCACATTTTTAAAGATAAATATAAAATAATATTTATCATCCTTAATTATCATTTAAAAAATAAAATAAAAATTCAAACTTTGTTAGAAAAAAAATCTGGACAATTGTTTTCTTTCTTATTCGATTTTTTTTTCTCTTTTCATTCTTTTAACAACATACTATTACTGCAACTAATTTTAAAACAACAGTTTGTTTGGATTATCTTAAGAGCTTTTTGTTAGCATTAACATCTAAGTAAGCACTTACATGATAAGCAATTATACTATAAACACTTAATTAAGTTGTGAGTTACTTATTCTATGGAACGCAGAAAGAGGGAAGAATGAAGAAGATGCCTTTGTATGGCCGTAGAGATCTCGTTGCTAAGAGAAATACGAAAGCGGTTATCGAGAAGCTTTTGATCGGAATATTGGAACCAGGTGGCGATGGGGGTGGGCCAATAATGTCACCGTCATCCTCCTCCTTGTATGTGGTGGCAGTAGAGGAAATTCAGCTCTTGCACCGTCGTATATCTCACATTCGTCCTCCATTTATTTTCCTTTTCTTACACAACTATCACTACCACTTTATGGATTATTCCTGTCTCTATATTCGTTAGGACTAAAACTAAAAGTTCACATAAATTGAAGGCCTAAAATTAAAAATAGACCTAAATTGGGGGGACTGAAACATAATTAACCAGTCGTCAATATTTCATCATTTTTAGCAAAAAAACAAAAATAGAAAGGACAATATACCATAATATTAATTAATATCAAAATATGTATTTTTTTTTATATATTTTTGCCACATATTTTTTTTTTTAAATAAATGTTGTTATTTCACTTTTTTTCCTTTAAAAAATAGAGATTAATTGGAATACACTGTCAGTGTAAAACTCCTTTACATTGTCATTCAATTAAAATTAGTTATTTTGACACATATTTATGAAATTAAAAATAAAAAAATTTAAATTATAAATAAATCATTTTAATAATTACTTCTTCCAAATTTTTCTCTTCTCATGTGTCAAAATAACCCATTCTAATTAGATGACAGTGTAAAGTTATTTTACATTGACGGTGTATTCCAATTAATTTCTAAAAAATAATACTAATATATTATGCCATCATCTTTAATTATTATTTAAAAAATAAATTTAAACTTTGTTAGAAAGAAATCTTAGACAATTGTTTTCTTTATTATTCGAATTTTTTTTCTCTTGTGATTTTTTTTTCCTCTTTTCTTTTTTATTGAGAGCACTATCATATTTTAATCTGTTTTTTATTTTTGGTATAATCCATCTAATCTATAAAGAGATAATATAGTTGATTTTTTCTATTCATCTCCTATTTCTCGACCATCATATACCGTTTCTAGATAAATCAAATTAATTCTTTTGTTAGTTTTGGTGATTGCAAGTCGAAAATCATTCTCCTACATGGATTTTATAATTTTAAAACTTTTCTACTAATTCTTTCAATGAATGTCATTATATATCAAAAAAGTTTTTTTTTTTTTAATAATCCAATCATTAGTAAGGGTCAAACTAGATCCAATGTCAACAATACAACTGCTAAATAGCAAGACAAAATAAGTTCAGCTCCAAGAGGCAACAGGGCAACAACAACCTACAATACTTACAAGAAATCCAATGACATCTTATGCCACTCATAAAAATTACAATTATATCTCTTTGTACTACTCAAAGCCTTCCATCTCTGGGTGAAATGAATAATCATATAAACAACCTGTTTAGGCTCAGCTATGCAATCATTAAAAATAATCTGATTCCTGCACCACCAAATGCACCAACACGTGATCAACCAAAACAAGCAAGCTGATAAACCAGGCAAGGAAGAATTTTTCCAAAGAAGGAACGATTCAATACAGCAAGACGAAGAAGGAGCTTGAATGCCGATCCAAGATTCAATATCCCGCCAAATTGATTTAGTTTTGAAACAAGAGGCGAAGAGATGATTATTGGTTTCAACCACCTGAAAGCAAAATACACAAACCGTTTCATGAGGATTTGAAATGATTTTTCTCTTTAAAAGATTGCCGCGAGTGGGGAGACGGTTTAAGAAAAGCCTCCGTCCAAAAATCTTTACTTTAAGAGGAATCGAGGTCTTCCAAAGATATTGCAGAGCTTCAATAGTTTTGCCATCAATCTCGTCATTAGCCGCATCTGAAACTGAAGTGAGGTAGCAAGAATTTACCGAGAACCTGCTGTCGTCACAAAAAGGCCACCAGAATGAATCTTCAACATCAGGTTTGATTGCAAAATCAGATAAGGAATGTTGTAAATCCAACGATAATTCCGATAACTCGTCAACCGTAACAATATTCCTACCATGAAGGTCCCAAAGCCATCTGTTACCGACCCAGCTACCGCAATCCTTGACAAGGACATCTTGACAAGTGGAATGCTCAAATAGAAGTGGAAATAAAAGTTTTAGAGACGAGCCTCCAACCCAACGAGAATGCCAGAACGAGACCAACTCCCCGTTACCTAATTTCCAACTTAGCATATCAGAAAAGCCCATTTCCAATGAATGATCAGCCAGGCCAACGACATCATTCCACCAAGCAGACCAGGATCTGTTATTACCATTGTACTGACCTGACAGAAGCAAAATTTTCAAACAACCATATTTGGCATAGAGAATCCGACACCATAAAGCATTAGGCTCCTTGATCGTACGCCACAACCATTTAGATACAAGAGCACGGTTGAAAATATGTAATACCCTTGATGCCCAAACCACCTCTGTTTTTGGTTCGCAAACTAAGGACCAATTCACCCAATTGATACAGTTTTTGTCAATACCTCTGATCCAAAGAAACTTTCTTTGGATAGCTTTGATCTCCTTAAGAATTTTTAAAGGAGCCAAGAAAAATGATAAGTAAAGAATAGGGAGGTTTGACAAGAAGGAGTTGATTAACGTGACACGACCCCCAATGGACAGGAGTTTTCCCCTCCAAAAAGATAATCAGGCTTTGATTGACGAAACAATTGGTTCCCGGAACTGGATGCGCTTATGTTTACCACCTATAATCAGCCCCAAAATTTTGAAAGGGTATCTGCCAACTTTACATAGCAGGAAAGATGCAGCGGCTTCGACAGAAAAAGCATTAAGCCCCAGACCAATTAAGCTGCTTTTACTAAAATTAACCAACAAACCAGATAAAACTTCGAACCCTCCCAGGATGGCTTTGATAGCCCAGAGGTTGGACCAAGAATCATCGCAAATAATGAGAGTATTTTCCGTGAACTGGAGAAGGCTAACAGAAGTAACATCATCAATTTTCAATTCCTTTAGGATATGATTGTTAACAACATAATTCACCAGTAAGGCAAGGCATTCAGTGACGAGAGCGAAGAGGAAGGGAGATAACGGATCTCCTTGCTTGATACCTCTAAACAACTTGAAATCTTTAGACAAACTCCCGTTTACGAGAACCGAAGAAAAACTGTTGCAAATAACCCCTTTAATCCAGTCCCTCCATTTGGGACTAAAATTCATAGCCTCAAGGATTTTAAGACGGAAACTCCATCTCACACAATCGTACGCTTGAGAAAAATCGACCTTGAACAAGAAACTAATTTTATTTTTCTTAATAGCCAAATCAACCACTTTGTTGGCTATCAGAACACCATCTAGTAACTGTCGGCCTTGAATAAATGCAAATTGGGAGGAGAAACTAATTTCCCAATGACACGAGTTAGTCTAGCAGCAAGGATTTTTGAGATAATTTTCTTAATACAAGTGATCAAAACAATAGGCCTAAATTCCTTCAGGGACTGGGGATTTTCTTTCTTTGGAACCAAAACAAGAAATGAAGAACATATGGCTTTGCGAAGGGATGCCTTCTTATGAAATTCAGTAATACAGTTGATGAAATTTGGGCCAATAATATCTCAAGTCTTCTTAATGAAATTCAGATTAAAATCGTCGGGGCCAGGACTTTTGTTGCCGTCACAAGAATTGATCGCCTCAAGGATATCATCAACAGAAAAAGGTTTAGTCAGTTCAGAATTATCCACATCAGTAAGTTTATTCAAACCTCCTAAATCCAAGCTAAAGTCTCCAGAATAATGCTCTTGAAATTTGACAGCAAAATGGTTCTAAACTGCAAATTTAACACTAGCAACATTGTCTTCCACATGAGAACCCACATTCATAGCAGAAATAGAATTCAATCTCCTTCTTGAATTAAGAAAAGAATGAAAAAAAGTTCTTTGATAAAAAAACTTACAAAAAATTTCAAACCTCTCTCTCTCTCTCTCTCTCCCTCTGACACGACTGTGCTTCCTCCTGAGGAGAACTCCTCATTCGGACTGGTACTCTTTGGTTCTACCATTTTATCAGTATGCAACAACATAAATCTGACACGATGGGTCCCACCGGGTGTGCCAATTTGTTTGCACGGGATTTC
Organism: Lathyrus tuberosus; assembly: GCA_022829125.1. Lineage (NCBI taxonomy): Eukaryota > Viridiplantae > Streptophyta > Magnoliopsida > Fabales > Fabaceae > Lathyrus > Lathyrus tuberosus. The sequence goes on from JALAZF010000441.1 coordinate 1,863,511, forward strand.
TGCCGAACAACCGCTTGCCTCTTATGGAAGTTTACGTGTAGGATCGTCTATAAAAATACTAGACTATGTGTTAAATGTATGTTGACGTTTTAGTTTCTTAGGTTTGAACAAAGGGTAGATGAACAACTGCGTTAAATCAAATAACAAGGAAAGTACAGCAAAAAGGAAAAAACAAACACAAAGGAAAAGAAAACTTGTAAAGTAAATTGCTTTATCAAGAAAAACGTGGATGCATGCATACATTCTACAGAGTTTGACTCATTTCTCTAACACTGGTACTTTGAGTGTATTCTCCAAATGCAACAAAAATGCGACCACTAAAACTGAAAAATGACACTTCCTTAAATAGGCAAAAATGTGACGGTTATTCTTCTGCTTCACAGTCCCTGTGCTGCCACATGTCCCCCACGTTTGTCCACTACCTTGGTAACTCCCCGTGCTTTTATTTGCTCCAAACTTGTTCGTCCGCCTGAAGCCTTTGGGATTCCTTCGACTCCGACTGAGGTGTTTCTCTATCGAGTCCGTTTCAACGCCCTCTTCGACGGGCCCGCTGTCGAGGGTACTCTGACATGGTTTTTGCACAATTCTCTGTCGACCATACTCCTACATACTTGGTCGAAATTTACCAACTAACAAATTGTCCCCCTTAAAGGCCAGCTTCGACTGAGAAACTGGCATTTTACATTCCTCCAAATTTCGCCTTTATGTCACGTCTGCTGACATCACGCATCATGATGACAACTTTTGCTGGCGCTGGGAATTCCCAGAAACCCTTTCATCATTGCTATGATTTTGGCTATTTCCCAGGTGATGGGCTTTCCAACTTCCTCCACCAACATTCCCACTACATGGAAGTGGAGAGGTCATAACGCCGTTGTCGATTGCAACCTATCACCGCGACTGTTCGACTTTTGGTGTGTATAAATACCAGTTTTACTACTCCTTATTTCTTCTCCACTTTGCATTTGCTGAAAAACTTTCCCTTTCTGTAATTTTCACATTTCTTTATACGTTGTCCAGACTCTTCATCCTTTTCATCTCTTAGCTTCCAGTACTCCAATGGCTTCCGTTACTCCAGTCACCGATAACAACCCCATTTCCTTCACCCTCGCTAATGAAAAAGGTTTGACAACCGTCCCTAAACCACCATCTATCGATAAAGCGACGGTGGAAAACTGGCAGCATCAAATGATTATACCTTTTGTGGTGGCTGACAACCTTATGGCTTCCAAGGGCCATATCCCAGTGCCAAAACACACCCAAAACAAGTTCAAGAGTTCTTCCCTTGTTTTACTCCCGCTATTCCACCTGCTTTAAATAAAGATGGCATTATCGACCTAAAATTCATGGATCCCAACGCTCGAGTTTCCCGGTCGATGCCAACTCGTGGCAACAAAGAATACTTGGCCTGACTCGACAGAGTTGAAAACAAACGCAAGACTCAATGCCCATAAGCTTAATCCTTGTCAGCTCATCGCGTCGATATATTTTTGGGAGGGATCGACTAACACCTTCCACCTTCCGTGTGGTATGATGAAGCTCACTCTCTTTGACGTGGAGGCCATTACTGGGTTATCTCCCCTTGGTGAGACTTTCGACCCTACCCCTCCACTGAGACTTCTTTCTCTTTCAATCGTCCTGCCTTCAAAATTTACATCGAGGATCACCACGTCAAGGACTCGGAGGAAGTCTTTAACGAAGAGCACATCGCTTTTATAACCCTCTGACTTTCCTACTACGTCTTTTGTCCTGGATCTCTGCAGATACCCAAGAGCTACATTAACTTGGCAATTCAAATTCATGAAGGCCGGCAAGTTTCTTTGGAGAAACTCTTGTTGGCCTCTCTATACCATTCTTTGGGACTTGCTTTATTGAAGCTCAAGTTATTGCATTCCACCCCCAAGGCGTTAAGTTTGTCGAGCCATTTTTGGTTGCTGCAACACTGGCTGAATTCCACCTTCGAGTACCAACTTGGTGCTCTTCTAACGGAGCATATCATGTATCTGTCGCAGGATCGACCCATCGAATGTCTGAGGTTGGCCCTTACTACCCACCAAGAAACTCCTGGTAAATTCATCTTCCTGGAGTACATTAATTTTTTCGTCAACACCACCACCTTCACAACTGACCTAGCCCCCTTCGCGGATCGATGCTTTGGTCCGACGTGGTTTCGGGATCCTTTCCCTTGCGTCTTCCCCAAGTCTGCAGCTCTGTCAAATTCTGTGTGGAGAGTGTTTTTGACTCCCACCGTGTTGTCTTTCAGGATTGAGTCTGGATCTTAAGGCTATAGTTTTGTGAACTATCAACCCAATTTGGTGGCTAGACAATTTGGCTTAAGCTAAATGCTGCCGAAGTCCTTGGTGTCTCGCTCGACAGACATCGTATGGGCTGGTCGAACTCTGAATTTTGAAGGCCACGTGGCATGTCTTAAATTCCACAAGGCTCAACACCTTGAGATCCCAGCCTTCAAGTTCTAGAATTCTTTCTTCACTACTAAATATTTCGACACATGGTGGTCGAGCTACCAGGGCCAGTATTTCGACAGCTCTGTCTTCCTTCAGAAATTACACGATGCCTTCACCGTTCTGGGCGGCAAAGTTCCCCCTGCACCACCAGCCAAGGAGGCTCCCACTGAAATAATCCAAATCTTTGACACTGAGGTTACTCCCCAGAAGAAGGTATTACTTTTCCTCCTTAACTCTTTGTGTGAGAATCCATTTATGTTAACCACGTTGTATTTTTGTCCTTTAGGGTCGGAAGCGTGCTCCAAACACCATATGTGCTTCCCCTCAACCCTCAAAGAAAAAGAAAGTCGTCTCTTCTTCAAAACCACAGCTATGCCCAGTATTTTGAAGTTTCATAGATTATCCTTTCGATGGGCCTTAACATTGTTTGCTTTTAGGCTGTGGAAGAAGTACCGCCGAAGGACGAAGCTTCAGAGAGCAGTACCTATTCTCAGATCTTTCCTTTGGTCACGACTTCGACGCCGGTTGCTCCGACGAAGCAAAAATTGATCATTCGTGTCAAGAAGACAGCCTCGAAGGCCGTTTCGTCAAGTGATCAAACAGCTGGTCTCTTCGTCTCGACTCCTCCACATGAGGGCTTGACTCCGACTCCTCCTCCCCAGCCAACAACATCTGAGGTACCAATTGTTTTTGTTGCCTAGCTTTGTACCACTTTGCTGATATTGACTCGAGGATTCTTTTTTCCAGGGACCCCCTGCTGAGGAATTAACGGAAACCCCTACCTGTCCGAGCCCTAAAAAACAAGATGAGTTTCAAGGTCTCTCGACTGAGGATACCCATGGTCTCGACACACATGCTGACGTGGATCTAGAGCCTTCGACGAATGTTACTGCCGATCTAGAAACCCAGGCTGAAATGACTCATGAGACTTCAACAACCATTGTTAGCAATATGCATAGTGAAGATGATCACAACTCCCACCAAATTCTGCAAAATGACGGCTCCAACAGCCCTCTTAGTCCTGGGGAGATTCTGTCCATGAGGGAAAAGAAATCAACTGAGACTTTGAGAAGGCTTCAAAAGCTTCGGCAAGTATCTATTGATCCTGGGCCTTCTACCTCTGTTTCTGTACCTCCCCCGGAAGTAAATGTCGTTGTCAACCTTAAGCTTCGACAACTTAAGTCCTACCAGTTTGAGAAGGAATTCTTGGTTGTGGTTGAAGAAGAATCTAAGCTGGGGATTGATGTGCTCAAAATTATTGACGAGCTTTCTCAACATCCCATTCCCGATTCTCTGTCCCAATACTTGATCAAGTTTAAAGATTTCTTTAGTCAGCTCAATATGGATCTGACCCTTCGACATCATGCTGATTTCCAGATCAAGACCAAGCGGAACAAGATGAGGATGGAGTGGGATCAAAGTGAGTTTTGTGTAAAAAAACTGAACAACTTCGAGACTAAGCGTCAAGAGTCTAACGCCCCAGATTGTTTTTAGGATAACCAACTGACCCCACAAACCAACACGAGTCTTTTCAGCATGCTTTGTCCTCACTCACACACTTTCCGAGAAAATTCCCAGAAGATCACTCATTCCAAAAATTCCCCAAGTCAAGAGTCTAACGCCCTAGACTACTTTCAGGATAACCAATTGACCCCACAAACCAACACGGGTCTTTTTCAGCATGCTTTGTCCTCACTCACACACTTTCCGAGAAAATTCCCAGAAGGTCACTCATTCCAAAAATTCCCCAAGTCAAGCACGCTTAACTGTGGAGTTCTTATGGAACGGGCTACCAAAAATAAGGTGCATCTTGTTGGTATAGGTAGTACCAATTAATCCTTATAAGTCCCTCCTCTCATTCCGAAGTGAATTGGGTTTTTCCCAATCCTCTTATTCCGATGTGAATTCGGTTTTTCCCTAGAAGCTGCTAGGAGTATCTTATTCCCAGAAGGTCACTCATTCCAAAAATTCCCCAAGTCAAGCACGCTTAACTGTGGAGTTCTTATGGAACGAGCTACCAAAAATAAGGTGCATCTTGTTGGAATAGGTAGTACCAATTAATCCTTATAAGTCCCTCATCTTATTCCGATGTGAATTGGGTTTTTCCCAATCCTCTTATTCCGATGTGAATTTGGTTTTTCCCTAGAAGCTGCTAGGAGTATCTCATTGTCATGCCTCGTGCACCGACAACCACTCCCTCGCGCTCAGGTGTTACATGTAACCACTCTCCTCCCTCTCTGGCCTCAAGTGTTACATGCCCACCAGCTTCCGCTTGGTTCATCCCCGAACCACATCGTACTAGGAGAGGTCTAACTCTGATACCATTTTTAACGCCCCAAACTGCTTTCAGGATTACCAACTGACCCCACAAACCAACACGAGTCTTTTCAGCATGCTTTGTCCTCACTCACACACTTTTAGAGAAACTTTCTAGAAGGTCACCCATCCCAAAATTGTTCCAAGTCAAGCACGCTTAACTGTGGAGTTCTCATGGAATGAGCTACCGAAAAGAAGATGCATATTGTTGGTATAGGCAGTACAAATTAATCCTTATAAGTCTTCCTTCAACTATGCAGTCCATACCTGCACAGCCTCAATATACCTCATCTCATTCCAATGTGAATTTGGTTTTTCCCTAGAAGCTACTAGGAGTGTCTCATTGTCATGTCTTGTGCACCGACAACGACTCCCTCGCCCTCGGGTGTTACATGTAACCACTCTCCTCCCTCTCTGGCCTCAGGTGTTACATGAATTATAACACCCTACTCTACCCATTCGTATAAAAATAAAAAATATTGCGGAAATAAATCAGAGTTAATACACGTAGGATGTCACATTACAAAAACAACATCAAAGTGAAGTATCACTTTGCTTCACATCTTATTCATTCATAAAGATAAGTAGTTTGATTAAACAGCGGAATTAAATCAAACAGTTTAACATGAAAACTCCAATTACATCAACTCTCCACATAATAAGTGGTTCAACAACAATTAAATCAAAACCAGATACGTAACAAATACAAAGTCAAATAACATAAAGAAATCACGAAATCCCCATCCTTCCCGTGTTACGTATTAGAGCAACTCATAAGACTCGATCAAATAGCAACACATGGTTCAACCACTACTCAGAAAAGGGATGAGAATTACATTCAATAAATACACGGTGAAAAAAACATGCTAAGGAGTAGTTCATATACAAAACACACCAATCATACAATCACAACGCACATGCAAGTGCCACGTCATCGGTCAACATAATCAACCCATATTCAATCATATACATATGCAATGCTACTCAACTTACACAACACAATGCATACGGTACCATCACAATCACATACGGTTCACCCTAGAACCTGATTCCTGTCGGAATCCGGATAAGTCGTATACGTTACACTGAACCACAACTTATCTCCACACGACTCCCACATAGAGTCCGGACGAGACTAGGCACCCATCATGGATTCCTACCTAGCCCATCTCCACATCACATGACATGAATGCATGACACAACATTATGCAAAATATAATAATTATTCAAGCATAATTCACGATCCTTATTGATCCCACGTGAGCCACATACTCACTGTAATTCCCTCCGGAATTACCACCACAACACAAGACCGTCCACACACGACAATCTTGGATCACACACATCCAACACGTCTCAACTAGACATTCTCATAAAATCCCACATTTTATCCTATTTAAGGATATTACTAGTTCTCCTATGTCTAATTGCATTACATGCGAAATCGGGACAGAAATCGCGAAAACGGGAAATTTTCACCACAACCCTGCCCATATGCGTATGACCATACCCATACGTGTATGGACTCATTTCCCTCGCCCCACGCATACGTATCCTTTGCTTAAGGCTCATCTGCCTAGGCCTTGTATGCGTATTGCCTTGGGTTGTACGCGTATCACCAGAGAGTGATTTCTCTCTCAAAACTCCTCAAAACTTCTCCTATGCGTATGGCCCTACCCATACGCGTATGACCACTCCTCATACGTGTCCCATACGCGTTTTAGCAGAGGGTCGTGCTGGCTCTAGGGACGGGGTGCGTATGCTACGTGTATGCCCCTGGGAGTGTCCCCCCATACAAGTATGGCCTTCTACGCGTATGACCAGTGAGCATACCAAAATCCTAGATTTCGTATCAATGCGAATTTCCCCCATTAAAGCACTTTCAAGATTCTAATTCAAACCCAAAATCATCTTTAACTCAGTACCATTTCCAAGGTCCTAATTCTACTTCATTAATCTACTATTTTATCAGGTTTTCTACAGTTTAGAACCCACTTTCGTTAACCCTCAAAATCCATAATTTCCAGATCTGCTTCAATGTCAAAGCCCAGCAACAATAACACATAAATCACACGTATTCACTATTCAAAACTAGTATACGACACATATTCATATCAAAGAGATGCACAAACATAAATTCGTTGCAATCACTACACAAGCATGTCAACAGCCAAGGAGAAGAAGAAATATGCATAAATTCCTAAGAGGGAAGGGACCCTCACTACCCTTTCATGTTATTAACACCATTATTGACCCTATTCTCCCCCCTTACCTGAAATTTCCAAGATTTGATCCTTCAAAAATGGTGGAAAATCCTCTTGTTCTTCTTGCCCTAGCTCTCCCTCTTTCTTTCTCTTGTTCTCTTTTCACGTGTTAACTGCTTCCCCTCTCACCCTTGTTAACCTCTCCCTAATTACTCTTTATTTCTCCTTAATTTTATCTACAATCCAAATATTATTATTACTAATAATAATAATATTACTAATATCAATCATGATAATAATAATAATAATAATAATAATAATAATAATAATAATAATAATAATAATATGTGTTCCATTTATTATTAATTAATTGTCATTATAATATTATTCTAAGACTTTTATGCATATTACTCAATTAAGACTAATTTCTCACACTCGCCCTTAACCACACACCCTTAATTAAGTCAATGCCAAACAATCACACAAAATAAATCAAAAATCGACTAAATAATTAAACGGGGTGTTACAACTCTCCCCCACTTAAAATATTTTCGTCCTCGAAAATGTACCTCACGAGAACAATTCCGGATACGAATCTCGCATATTGCTCTCCAATTCCCAGGTCACACTTCCTCTAGCAGCTCCTCCCCAAGCTACTCTCACTAAAGGAATGTCCTTGCCTCTTAACTGCTTCATCTTGCAATCCTCGATCCATATCGGCATCGCCTCCACAGTAAGATTATCCCAAATCTGTACTTCATCCCTCTGAAGCACATGGGATGGGACAACAATATACTTCCAAAGTTGCGACACATGAAACACATCATGCAAATTCAAAAGTTTAGGTGGCAGCGCCACTCTATAAGCAACGGTCCCAACTCTCTTCAAAATCTGATAGGGTCCAATGAAATTAGGATCCAACTTCTTCGATTTCAGCGCATGACCAACACCGGTCACATGATTGACCCTTAGAAATACATGGCCACCATCGCTGAATTCCAAGTCTTTTCTCCTATTATCATGATAGCTTTTCTGCCTACTCCGGGATGCCTTCATCTTCTCTCTAATCATCTGAATTATCTCAGTAGTCTGTTGTACAATCGCAGGCCCGAGTACAATACATTCGCCCAACTCATACCAACATAGAGGTGTCCTACACCTCCTACCATACAATGCTTCAAAAGGCGCCATTTCGATAGTAGAATGGTAACTGTTATTGTAAGTAAACTTAATTAACAGCAAATGAGTATCCCAAGCACCTCACTGCTCGAGTATACAAGCTCTCGACAAGTCTTCTAGTGACTTAGTAGTCCTCTCAGATTGTCCATCTGTATGCGGATGATAAGCAAAACTCAACTTCAAACTAGAACCCAAAGCTTCCTGTAAGCTCTTCCAAAATCAAGAAGTGAAGCTCAAGTCTCTGTCTGACACAATCACTACTACAAAACGCTTAAACAATGACGCCATGGTCACAACGGTTCATCCCTACACCGTTGTGACGTATCTAAACTAAGGCGCGATTGTATTTTATTTGTTTTTTGAATAAAAATTATCTGTATATAACAACGGTTGATAATCCAACCGTGGTGATACCATCAAGCTTTCATGTGTTCGAACCTCAGCGCCATCATATATATTATTCCTTTTATGTTAAGGCGCGCCTTTTATTTTTTATTTACTTTTAAATAAAAAAATTAAAAGTTATGACTACGGTTGTTTATTTACACCGTTGTGATATATTTTGTATGTTTTTTTAATTTTTAATTCTAAATATAACTCTAGCGCTTTAATATGAAATTTCATTATGAAAGTAATATATCATAACGGTTAAGGATGTTGACCGTCATAGTAGCTTTTCAATATACTCCAAGCTAGCTAGTTTCATTGTCTCTTCAGTATCCTTTTATCCATTGAAAATAGAAACTAGACGAAACGATACACGATTTTAACCCTAAACCCTAACATTCAATACTGTGAAACAATACACGATTTCAACCAAAGCTTGCATCATCAGTATCCATTCTTCACCGTGTTGTTGTCATTTTCGTCATCATCGTCACGATCGTTACGGAAGGAAGATTACGCACCTACCAACACCGTCGTCATCATCGTCACCGTCGAGAAGGAAGATAACAACAACACCGTCATTGCTGTAAGGAAGGAAGACAACAACAACATTAACATCAACATCGTTTACTTAGTCATCACGTTTAGGGTACGTAAAATATTTTCCCCATGCATCTACAGTAAACTTATTTGCCATTGTTGTTCATGTTGTTGTTGTTGTTGTTGTTTATGTTCTTTTTGTTCATGTTGTTGTTGTTGTTGAACATAGATGTCGACCTTGTCGAGTTCTACATCAGGAAGCAGCGAAGATGCTTAAACGATTGAGTGTTCTGCGAATACAACTCAAATGATTGATACTCAATCGAAAAGATCACAAAGAGGTGTCACAATGATGCCCTAATTCCCATCAGTCCGTAACTCATCAGGTGTAAAAATTTCGATCGAGTTTAATTTGCACTACAGATTAGTGGATTGTCCATATTACGCTACTTTTAGGAGTTATGTTGCGTTCCTTACACTTAGCAAAGTCAATATACTGATTGATGATTGTAGAGAAGTGGATGTTAATGTCAAAGACAACATATGGACAGAAATTAAGGTATTTCATACTATAATTTTCATATATTTGATATCACTACCTATAGTTTCTAATTCATGCTTATATATTGATTCAATGTAGTTGAATTTTGAGTTTACCGATGACTCAAAATTGAAAAGTAAGTGGATAACTAATGTCGGTGTTCGTTGGAGGGGATTTAAGTCAGGACTCACGGCTGACTACATTACGAAGCCTAAAAGCGGTCTTCAACCTCCATGGATTCGGTATAGTTTTTTATAGAAGAAGGTGTGGCACAAGTTTGCGAAGAAACGCCGTTCTGAGGAATTCAAGGTTAGTACTAGTCTTATGTAACCTATAATGTTATGCTAATGAGTTATAGATACTAATCATACACATTTTTCACTATGTTAATAACAGGCTAAAAGTAGGAATTCAGAACAAGGTGAAAAACATGTACCCCCATGGATTGTTTCGTGGGGGTTATAGGAAACTTGAGAAGAGGATCATGCAGGAAAAACAACAAGAAGGAGGAGATGGTGACATCCCATCTCCACCTTCAAGACATGAGAAATGGAAGAGGGATCGATTAAGACCTAATGGAGAGTACACCACTGAGGCTTCAAGAGTAGTTGCTGAGAAAATTGTAAGTATGTGTTTTGTTTTGCTTATGTTATTTAAATGCGTTTGCTTATGTAAGTTGCTCATGTTGTGTAGGATAATTTGGTTGTGGCGGCCCGTGAAGGCACATTTGTTCCGGAAGCACGACATGATATATTAGTCGAAGCTATCGGAACAGCTGAGCATGGAGGTCGTGTCCGTGGTGTTGGAGAAGGTGTCGGCTTGAGGTCATACTTTGGATCTCAAAGAAGAAGCACCGAAACCGCTGAATTTCTTGCTCAACGACTAAAGATTGAGAATGTTGAGAAGCAATTGGCAGAGCAAAGGAGCCTGTTTGAAGAGGAGAAGGAAAAAAGGGAGAAAGACGTGGAAAAGTTACAAGAGTTGTATTCGGTATGTGCTTTACTTGAGATGTTAGTGCTTTACTTGAAATGTACATATAATGTGCTTATTTTTGTTTTATGTTCTAATTGAATGTTATGATGTAGATATTAAGTGAAAACCTCAAACAACGAACTAATGAAGATCAACGTTGCGTTAGTGATGATCAAACTCCAAGTAGAAGTGTCGTAAATCGCGCTTCTACAAAAGGAAGTAATTGTACATCCCCTCCCCCCTGTAGATAACCGCAATGGGATATTGGACCCTAGTCCAAATGAAATAACAAGTTTATACTTGTCCATTGCAACAACAAACCTTGCGCAAGCTCTCCCGCTAGAACATTACCCGAAATTGGATGTAGTGTATTACACTCCTGAATATGTAAGGGAATTTCTCGCAGGATTTAAGTGGCTTGACATAGCGATTTTGCAAGTTTGGTGCACGTAAGTATATAGTCGAATATACATGTCATTATAGAACATTATAATTTTTTGTATTTTCTCCATTAATTTATTCATTTTCTTTGACCATTTAGGTACATTCACTGTGTTTGTATAGAATTGAATAAATCAAGTACCTATGGAATCTTGGAGCCAAGTTATCTTTCTTGGGCGTATAATGATAAAATTATCAGAGAAAAGTACTTGAAAGGCCGGCTAAATGACGGAGGAAAAGAATGTTACCTTGCACCATTCCTCTGTAGGTTAGTATTGTTGTAATTTATTTATATATTCTATATTTAGTTTTGTTTTAGTAACAACTAATAATATATATATATATATATATATATATATATATATATATATATATATATATATATATATATATATATATATATTCTCGTGTTCATTGGCAATTGATCATAATATCATTTAGGACAAATACGGTGACATTACTGTGTTCCTTGCACAAACCACTCCACAAACCAATGAAAGATCTTATATTAACGTAAGTGTCTTTGTTTAATATCATTTTCTTTGGCATTAATTGTAATTAGTTTATCATGTAATATGTTTAATTCAATTTTCAATGTACAGTATTGTGGAGCAAGTTAATATAATGAGGAATGTTAGAAAAAAGCCCGCATACCTTGCACCTAAAGTAAGTGACCCGATTACTCGTTTCTTTCATTTACATTCATGTGTGGTTATATTCATGTAATTTGTAGACGAGGAAACAACCTGGGACTTACGAGTGTGGGTATTATGTCATGAAACACATGTTAAACATTGTCCTTGTCCGCACTGTTGATTCATGGTATAAGGTATATATGTCATAAAATGTTTACATATATTAATATATAAGTTGACTATTGAATTATTATCATGCACGATATTCAATTTTTTGCTCTTTCTTATGTAGATGTTTAACGACGAAACCCCATTCTCCGTTGAGGACTTTGTAGATCTTCGTAAACGTTGGGCATATATCCACAATGCGCTTTGTAAGACCTGTATATTTTAGTCTGTATTATTTTGCGATGTTTTATCAATTAATCGATGTTTCTACGAAACTTTGGGGTAGCAAACTATTGGTAGCCGATATTTTTAGGGTTTCCGGTTGTGTAGCAGATTGACCCATATGTTTCTTTTGGCAATCGATCAGACTTTTTTTAAATTGGCGAGGATTATAATTGATTTCAGATATTTTTTTTATGGTATCGGAAATTTTGAAAAACGTGACTCTGTTGATGTTTTGAGAAAACGAGAAAAATATAACCGTCGTTTTAATTTCCACGGACTCCGAGGGTTGTCGGAAAATTTAAATAGGAGTTTATTTATCGCCGGAAATGAAAATTTAATCTCATTTTATTTTTCTAAGCGGCGGAAAAATTTATTTGTCCGGAATAAAATTTTAGTCGAAAATAATGTTGTGTTTTATTTTAAAGATGACAGTAGAATTTTTTTGTTTTCGGAAATGTTACTCGGGTGTGATTTACGACTCGTCTGTGAGCAAACGAGGAGACCGAACGAACTAATGGGTATTAAGAAATAGTAAGGCGGCATATTTTATTACACATCACGTTTTTAGTGATGATGAGCTTGCATGTGGGAGGAAGATCTTGTGGTTGTGAAACATGTATATCATAATCCAATGGCCATGATCTAATGTAGAAACATATATATAAAATGCATAAGTCTTAGTTACAGTAATATTTTTCTAGGATCTCAATCTTTCTCTCTCGCCTGGATGCATAGCGTAGAAACTTGGTATGAATATTTTTGTTGTTTTTTCAAGTTGTTATTTTATTTTGTTCTTATTATTTAATTATTATGGTTAAGTTTAGATAAATTATGCACCGATAGAATATTTCCTATTTACAGTTTTGAGTTAAAAATTATTATTACCGGTTACGGAAAATATTTTTCTATCCGATTATCGGATTATTTTTTTAGAGAAAAATATTGGTACCGATTTAATTTATTTGTGGGTATATTATTTGGATTATTATTATGTGTTACTATTCATTTATTTAAATTGGTTTAGAAAAAAAATAATAATAAGAGAGTGGGTGGTGGGACCCACCCCTTTTATTTGGGTTTTGTGTGACGTTAGTCACTTGTGGTGTTACGGGCGTTTTGCCCATTTTCTGTGCTGGGCGTCCCGCTGTTTCTACTTCCGGTCTCGTAATTTTCATTCTGTTTGATATTTTTTTTATCCCGTTTTTTTTAACTGAAAGAATAATTATTTATCTTTAATTATATATTTTTAGATAATTATTTTATTTTTTCGGAATTCTCCGGATACGTTCGGAATAGTATGTTAAAGTACGATCTGTGCCGATTTTTGGTACCGTTGAAAAACTGTTAACTAGTATTGTGTCGAAATATTTTTAGATCCAAAATAATTTATTGTGATTGGAAAACTATTATTTATTCTAAATTTTAATTTAGAATATTATTGAAATTGGAATATTAGTTAGTATTTTATTTGTTTAATTAATTTTATTTATGGTATGATTAAAGTATTTTGATACAAGGAGATCATTAAATTTTATATTGGTGAAATAAATATTTTGGTTATTTATTTGGTATTTATGGGATATTAGGTTGTTTTATTTTGGGGTTAAAATCTTATTTTGGTGTTTTATATATTTCGTTTTCGCTGAATTTATTCATAGTGCGAGAAAAATAATTTGACGCAATTGTTGGTTCAAATAAAAGAATTTAAAATGGTTTGTGGAAAATTTTCTTTGAGTTTGATATTTATTCTTTTAAGAGGAAAACTAATTTCTTTCTTATTTGAAAAGATTTATTTTATGAAGCAATTAGGTTAGAAACCAGTGTCGTAACCAAAACCTGATTGAGTAGGTTAGCAACCAAGACACAGCCTTGTTGTAGGATATATCCGAGTGGTTTTAACATAAGTCCTTTGTGTATTATAAAGGTTTACAGTGGGATCCGGTTACGAGGTTTCATCGTGAGGGACGAAGTGATCTTACGTAGCGTAGGTTGGTTGGGTTGGAAGCTTGCTCAGGTAAGGGCACTTTCTAACGATATTATATGTGATTGAATGCATGTGTGTTTGTATTCATGGTTGTGTGCCCTTTTGGGGATGTGTGATGATTGTGTGCCCAGTTGGGGATGTGTGGTTATATTCATGATTGTGTGCCCAGTTGGGGATGTGTGTTTATGCTATGATGCTAAACTTGTGATGTGCATTCATATGATTTGTGATAAATATATGATTTGCTGTTTATGTGTATGTCGAGGAGGACAACACGAGGTGTGTCTGAGCCACCTGTTGGAAATGAGAATTATTCATATGATTTGTGATAAATATATGAATTGCGATTGATGTGTATGTCGAGGAGGACAACACGAGGTGTGTCTGAGCCACCTGTTGGTACTGAGAATTGTTTATATGATCTGTGATAGATATATGAACTGAATGGTGAATTGTGAATTGTGAATTGTGAGTTGTGAATTGTGAATTGTGAATTGTGTTTATACATATTGTGTTTATATAAACTGTTGCATTTGCATGTGTGAGTCATGCATACCATAGTTGCGTGTAGGTAGTTGGCGCCGAACGGGCCAGGGTGATGGGTTCTGAATCATCACCTAATCCCGAAGGGAATTCTACTGCACCAGGTGATGTGACTGAGCCGTCATCGATCCTTTGAGATCAAATTGAGTCAGGAGAATGCGAGGGAGGCAACTCTGGGTGTTTGCAAGGGCAACACTTTTGTGTCTGCGAGGCAGCACGGTTAGTGAGGACCCAAGGGGGTATCACGACTCTCTGCGGAGAGGTTAAATTCCGGGATTCATGCATGGTGAGGGTACCCGACGAATTGGGACCGCCAAATTCATATAGGTCTGCATTTAGGATGGGTGTGCATTGCATTTGTGTGTTGAATTAAATGTTGTGATTGTTACATATATCATACTGTCATCTCATTTATGTTGCTCTGCATATCCTATTGTCATCTCATTCATGTTGTTATGTATATCATGTTCTGCTGGCATGTGTGTATTCTTCCATATATGCTGTTTTTAGATTGTGACCCTCTACTATTATTATGATGTGGCTAACGACCACCCAGGTTTAGATGTTGTGATAGTTAAGGTATCCAGGTGTCGTGAAGGCTTGTAAGATGCGATGTCTTGGGGCTAGGAATTCAAGATCAGCTTAGGGTCATGCTTTGAGGTTGTCCATGTTGTTGTTGTTGTTATTATTAAAGCTGAGTGCTTATTTTTATGTGTATGGACAAATATTTATACTAGTGGGCATTACGCTGGTCCTATGTATGGAAAAGACTTAGATCGAAAGCTCGTACTCTGGTTAATCATTTTTATTATTTTCCTGAAAAGACAGTTGTCAATATTATGTATGGCATTCAAAAAAATATATATACACTCCCGCTGTTAAAAATTGGGGTGTTACACGCTTAAGGGTCCTCCTGTTGTTTGATATATCAACAACATTTTTTG
This sequence comes from Lathyrus tuberosus, assembly GCA_022829125.1. Lineage (NCBI taxonomy): Eukaryota > Viridiplantae > Streptophyta > Magnoliopsida > Fabales > Fabaceae > Lathyrus > Lathyrus tuberosus. The sequence goes on from JALAZF010000441.1 coordinate 1,879,055, forward strand.
ATACACATATTTTTGGCTTTTGATGCACATAATGTGAACAATAATTTTGGCTTTTGATGCACATATTGTGTTTGATGCACTGGATATTGTGTTTGATGCACATAATGAAATCAATAATATTGGCTTTGGATGCACGTATTGTATTTGATTTAAACAATGTTAGCAGTTAGCTTTTGATGTAAATTTCTTTTGATGTAAATTCTCTAATTCATTTATAAGGATAAAATATAGGAAGAATTATGTTTGATGCACATATTGTGATTGATGTAAACAGAAGCTGTTTTGACAGGATAAAATATAGGAAGAATTTGATAAGAAGAGAATTTTTATATTTAAAACAGGTGTTTTTGGCAGCGGTTATAAAACCTAACCGTAGTTGTATGTCAAACGCTGACCAAAATAATATAAATAAAAAATGTTGTTGCTGAGAATCGAACCAGATCACCTTTAGTTATATCACAACGGTTGTGTAATCTAACCGTTGTGAAATGGTGCGCGCTTACTGGAATACAACAACGGTCCCATGACCGTCATTGTACGTACTACATATACAACAACACTCTACATAAAAACGCCTTTGCCCGCGTCATTATATGTCATTTCCAACCGTTGTTAAATGGGTTTTTCGTAGTAGTGAATGCTCGACGAAACTCCGTGCAACTTCACTATTATCCTGAAATAAATCTCTGCTAACTTTGCCAAAGGAAAACTGATGTTAATCAGTATAAAATGTGTTGATTTTGAGAGTTTATCCACAATTACCCTAATAGCATCAAAGCCTCTCGTCGTATTCGGAAACCTAAGAACAAAACCCATCACGATACTATCCCACTTCCACTTTGGTATTTCCATCGGTTGCATCAAACCGGAAGGTTTCTGATGTTCCACTTTTGACTTCTAGCAAGTCAAACAAGCATACACAAACCGAGATACGTCTTTCTTCATACCTGGCCACCAAAACAATTTCTTAAGATCCTAATACATTTTTGTAGCTCCTGGATGAATACTCAAGTTACTCCTGTGGCTTTCCTCTAAGATCATTTTTCTCAATTCAGAATTATCCGGCACACAAATTCTACTTCTAAATCTCAACACACCAAAATCATCCACCTTAAAGTCACCTTCTGCATCCGACCCTCCTACAGTCATCAAATCCACCAGCTTCAAATCAAGTTTCTGACTCTCTCTAATCTCACTAAGGAACTCATTATTAACTTTCAGCATACCCAACATCACACTCTCAAGATTCAGTTCACAAACCATTCTCAAGTCTCTAAACTGCTTAATTAAATCCAACTCTTTAATCATCAATGTCGACATATGAATTGTCTTCCGACTCGAAGCATCTGCCACGATGTTAGTTTTACCAGGGTGGTAACACAAACTAAAATCTTAGTCCTTCAAGAACTCTAACCATCTTCTCTGTCTCATATTCATCTCTTTCTGTTCAAATAAATACTTCAAACTTTTATGATCACTGAACACTTCAAACCTCGATCCGTACAAGTAATTTCTCCAAATTTTCAATAGGAAAACCACTATAGCTAACTCAAGATCATGAGTAGGATGATTCCTTTCATGTACCCTCAACTGTCGTGAGGCATAAGCCACGACCTTACCATTCTGCATCAATACTTCGCCTAATCTCTTTTTAGACGCATCACAATATACCACAAAAGGTTCATCTAGCTTTGGTAGAATCAATACTGGCGATGTAGTCAACCTCTTCTTCAATTCTCGAAAGCACTCTTCACACAAGATATCCCACACAAAGGCCTGACCTTTTCTAGTCAACTGAGTCAGAGGAAAGGCCAAATTAGAAAGTCCTTCAATAAACTTGTGGTAATAACCTACCAAACCCAAGAAACTCCTAATCCCTGTCACTGATTTCGGAGGTTCCCACTGAAGTACAACACTCACTTTGGATGGATCCACTGTTATGCCATCACTAGAAATAGCATGTCCCGGAAAACTCACTTCATGCAACCAGAACTCACATTTTGAAAGTTTCGTAAACAACTTATTCTCTTTCAACACTTGCAACGATGCAACTTTAGAAAATCAAGGTTTCATCTTCTAGAAGTTCATCCACTTACTTAGCCAACAGCAACATCAGCTCTCTACTATCACCAAACCCAGATCCATACTCTGGAGTCAAGTCATAATTATCTTCTGGAAAACATCAGGGATTACACACCACTGGCATATCTCTAGCCGTCACCTTGCCCTCTACTTCCTGAGAAGCAACCATCAACAGTACCTGATCGTTCTCCCTTAGAGACATCCTAACTTAATCGACAGACAAGAAAATCGAATCCGCCTCATCCTCAGATATAAGAATCTGCATCAACTCATCAAAACAATTTGTAAGCACTCGGCTTAACTCCAAACAATTCACCGTACACACCATCTAAGCTGGCAAGACACGTCTATTCCATCCAACATGATCTTGTCTATTATCAACAAGAGATTAAGGGTGATCAATTCCTCAATTTGTCAATAGACAGCCGACAATCATAGTGGGGCATAAACCATCTTTACCAAACTATAATAGCATCCAACTACACAGTGAGCCATGACTCCACACTTGAAGCCTCTTGGAGAAGCACAAACTTCTCCCCCACTTATTTCATTCCCAACCTGTAAATGGAAAATAAACAAGCATCGACTGTGTTTTCACACACATGTCGCATACTAGGGAACAACATGTTCCAAAGAAAATACTGGTTAGAAGAAACACATGCCTATACTCACTCTATAGTCGGACTCTACTACACACTGGCCAGATAGACCGACCTGCTCTAATACAAATTAAAACACCCTACTCTACCCATTCGTATAAAAATAGAAAATATTTTGGAAATAAATCAGAGTTAATACACGTAGGATGTCACATTACAAAAACAACATCAAAGTGAAGTATCACTTTGCTTCACATCTTATTTATTCATAAAGATAAGTAGTTTGATTAAACATCGGAATTAAATCAAAGAGTTTAACATGAAAACTCCAATTACATCAACTCTCCACATAATAAGTGGTTCAAAAACAATTAAATCAAAACCAGATGCGTAACAAATACAAAGTCAAATAACACAAAGAAATCACGAAATCCCCATCCTGACCGTGTTACGTATAAGAGCGACTCCTAAGACTCGATCAAATAGCAACACATGCTCCAAGCACTACTCAGGTACCTGATCATCTGTACTCCCCAAGGAGCACAGACACAATAAACAGAAAAGGGATAAGAATTACATTCAATAAATACACGGTGAAAAACACATGCTAAGGAGTAGTTCATACACAAAACACGACAATCATACAATTACAACACACATGCAAGTGCCACATCATCATTCGGCATAATCAGCCCATATTCAATCATATACATATGCAATGCGACTCAACTGACACGACACAATGCATGTGGTACCATCACAATCACATACGATTCGCCCTAGAACCCGATTCCCGTCGGAATCTGGATAAGTCGTATTCGTTCCTCTGAGCCACAACTTATCTCCACACGACTCCCACATAGAGTCCAGACGAGACTAGGCACACATCATGGATTTCCACCTAGCTCATCTCCACATCACATGACATGAATGCATGACACAAAATTATGCAAAATATAATAATTATTCAAGCATAATTCATGATCCTCATTGATCCCACGTGAGCCACATACTCACCATAATTCCCTCCGGAATTACCACCACAACACAAGACCGTCCACACACAACAATCTTGGGTCACACACATCCAACACGTCTCAACTAGACATTTTCATAAAATCCCATATTTCATCCTATATAAAGTTATTACTACTTCTCCTAAGTCCAATTATGCCATCTTACTCTTATTGTTCAAGAGAAATTGCATTACATGCGAAATCGGGGCAGAAATTGCGAAAACGGGAAATTTTCACCACATCCCCTGCCCATATGAGTATGACCATGCCCATCCCGTATGGACTCATTTCCCTCGCCCCAGGCATGCGTATCCTACGCGTAAGGCTCATCTACCCAGGCCTCGTACGCGTATTGCTTGGGCTGTACGCGTATCACCAGAGAGTGATTTCTCTCTCAAAACTTCTCATACGCGTATGGCTCTGCCCATACGCGTATAGCCACTCCTCATACGCGTCCCATACGCATTTCAGCAGAGGATCGTGCTGGCTCTAGGGACGGGGTGCGTATGCTATGTGTATGCCCCTAGGAGTGTCCCCTTATACGCGCATGGCCTTCTCCCACACGCATATGACCAGTGAGCATACCAAAATCCCAGATTTCGCATCAGTGCAGATTTTCCCCGATTAAAGCACTTTCAAGCTTCTAATTCAGACCCAAAACCATCTTTAACTCAGTACCATTTCCATGGTCCTAATTCTACTTCATTAATCTACTATTTTATCAGGTTTTCTACAGTTTAGAACCCACTTTCGTTAACCCTCAAAACCCATAATTTCCAGATCTACTTCAATGTCAAAACCCAGCAATAACAACACAGAAAGCACACGAATTCACTATTCAAAACCATTACACAACACAGATTCATATCAAACAGATGCACAAACATAAATTCGCAGCAATCACTACACAAGCATGTCAACAGTCAAGGAGAAGAAGAAATATGCATAAATTCCTAAGAGGGGGGACCCTCACTACCCTATCATGTTATTAGCACCATTATTGACCCCATTCTCCCCCCTTACCTAAAAGTTCTAAGCTTTGATCCTTCTAAAATGGTGGAAAATCCTCTTGTTCTTCTTACCCTAGCTCTCCCTCTTTCTTTCTCTTGCTCTCTTTTCACGTGTTAACTGCTTCCCCTCTCACCCTTGTTACTCTTCATTTTTCCTTAATTTTAGCCACAATCCAAATATTATTATTACTAATAATAATAATAATAATAATAATAATAATAATAATAATATCAATAATGATAATAATAATAATAATATATGTCGTCCCATTTATTATTAATTAATTGTCATTATAATATTATTCTAAAACTTTTATGCATCTTACTCAATTAAGACTAATTTCTCACACTCGCCCTTAACCACACACCCTTAATTAAGTCAATGCCAAACAATCACACAAAATAAATCATAAAACGACTAAATAATTAAATGGGGTGTTACAAAGACTGTCTCGACAAACATTAATCCTTCGACCAACAAATATCGACCTATCAGGACCTGAAGGCTCTAAAATATTTGACTAAATTTTGGTAAAACATGGTGTTGAACAAGATGTTCCAACATGATGAAATCTACTGGAAGAAGACATGTCAGACAAGATGTCCTAGCTTGTGGACTCGACATCTTGGTCTGTTATAACAGGTTGTTGCAGATCTAGTCCAAGATTTAAGGAGCAATTAAAACATGGATCAAGGAATAAATCAACAGATATTTCGAAGCCCATGGACAACTGAAGATTATAAAAGGAAGACTAAGACCTAGGGCAGAATAAGAATTATTATTAAGACTTTTGTAAAGTAGAAAATAAGGATTTATGGTTTTGAGAGTCGTGTACTTTCTTGTGTTGTAAGTCACCTTTTGTATCATTTGATACATTGTGGTAGACATAGTTTTACAGATTCAGAAACCTGTAGGTAATGAATTGTATATTGTTCTTGGATGAAGCTTTGAGGCAAATCCAAGCATTGTTTGTTAGTCAAGAGTCTTGACTGAATATTGTATTGGAAGGAGTGTCTTTCAATTGAACAGACTGATGCAGTTACCAGAGGTTGTAAGTGTTAGATATCACTGAGGTGATTTAGGAACTGAGATGGTGATTTCTCATATCTAAGAGTGTCTTAGGTAGAAGTTTGCATGGGTAGTGATTAGGTGAAAAGTTGTAAATGGGGGAGTTTAGCTTTGAACTAATACTATTAGTGGATTTCATTCCTGGCTTGGTAGCCTCCAGATGTAGGTGAATTACACCAAACTGGGTCATCATATCTTTGTGTTTTTTTAATCATTTTGTTATGTTCTATTCAGTATGATCTCGTGCTCAGAAGTGTATGCCTTGACTGATGTTGAAACATTTGTCACGACATTGTTTTAAACTGAAGTGTTTTTGAATGTTTTTGTTCTGTCCTTGTTCAGTTTTTTAGCAGACATAAATGTCTCGACATCAAATAGAACATTTGTGATCTGCATGCCAGAATTTCAATTGGTATCAGAGCAGGCATCCTGTTCTGTTTCTGGATGAGTTCTAGGGAAGATACTTTCTGGTCCTTGAACAAGGAAAGAGGTTACATGACCATACCATCCCTTGGTGATGTTGATGGTTGATTGATAATTTGTGAAGATTCTACCGTTGCTACCGATAATGATGCTATTGTTACGCATGGTGCCTGATAAGATGTTTTGACATCTTACCTGGTGCATGTTGAACATGGGTTAGTCTCTCTCGGTGTTTTGCTATCACTAGCTGGGAGTAATAGATAGGAGAAAGCATTGTGAACTAGAGTCCTCTGAAGGTTCTTTCTATGTTGCTTGGGAGATGTTTTCAATCAGGTAACATGAAGGGCAATAGGAGGAAAAAGGTTGAGTTGAGGTCTTGTGTATCTTTTGATCTTTATAAACACTCTATGTCATGTTTAAAGTTTCCAAAGATACTTGAGTTGTCTCTCAAGTCCACTCATAAAGGAACTTTTGAATAATAGAGTCAGAAGAGAAGATGGTCAAGAAGATGTTGCAATAATGCTCTGAAGTGTGACATGAGAATTTCATACTGGTAGAGAGCCAAGAGAAATTTATTTTTGCTTGAGGATCTCCTATCAAATCTCCTGGAAGGAAGTATTTAGGAGGAATTGCATAAGTGCTCTGACATTCAGCTAGGTTGAAACTGGAATAATTACTGATCAATGTAAACACATTGGATCTGTGATTCTGTTTATCCAAGGATGTTATTGGTATGATGAAGTTTGTCTTCTAATGAAGTTTTATGCTTTGAAGATTTCTTCCTAAGGTTGTGTTGGATGTCTTATTTCTGGTTTTGGTAGCTAGAGTAAGGAGGAATACAAATCTGAAGAATACAGAGTTGGGATTTAAGATCAATTGCTATTTATGGCCTTAGCAAGTATTTAATTGATTATCATATTGCTGGTGTTCAAGAAAGATGATGTCAAATAGTCACATCAGAAGGCGTAGCTTTTGATGGTTGCAAGAACTCAGAACCAATTTCAATGATCTATTCACTGAAAAGGAACTAATGTTTAACCAGATGTTAGGACATCTTTCCAGAAGATTGTGTGCAGAATCCTATTGATCCAATGAGTGAAATGTGTGGACAAAGGAGCATTGTGGCATATGTTATGGTTGATAAACAAATGTGTGATGACAGGATTTGTTTGGAATCTTTTTTAGATTGGTCTTGAAGAGACATTTGGTATGCATCCTAGGAAGGTTCTATTCAATCATCTTGGTATGGATAGGCAGGATGGTAGCAGTGAAGATTATCACATGATCGTCCTGATGATCATTCGTTGGGTCAGTTTATTTCTGATCTAAGCGTATATGGATGCATAAGCCATGTTCCTGCATAGGATTTTGGGTTTAAACTACTAGTGGAGGACTGTAAAGACATCTCTACAAGAGTCTGTGCACATGGAAGTCAAAGGTAAATGTCTAGGACATTTGCCCTGGCATCTTGGAGACTTTTCTGGTCTTTTAAAGATGAATCTGAATGATCATGCAAATAGTTGTGTCTATTTGAATTGGTTCTGGCGTGGAATCATGTATGGATAATTCCCTTGGAGAATTATGCTTGAAGAAGACTGTCATCAAGGTATTTGTTCCTTCTTCAGAGTTATCCTGAAAAGGACCGGGGTTTGGTTTTCTTATGTTCAGGATGAAGGTTGTTTACTCAAACTTGATTTCATAATCAAGTCGATGAGAACATGGAACTCTTATTCTGTTATGATGGAAAGGCCATTCAAGGTGGGATATTATCTGGAAGTCTAAGGGTTAGATCTTCAAGACTGTCTCAGGCATGTGTGGCTAGTCAAGCCAATTATACAATGTTTTGACATTGGACTGAACATCAGAATGCTCATGCTGTGGTCCTTTGGATGCATTGGAGCCGCATCATCTTGTATAGGCTGGTTTCCTTAGGAGTGGTTACTCTCCAACTGTACGGATGTTTCCAAAGTCTATCTCAACCTGTTTGAATCATGCAATAACTAAAAGCTCAAGGGAGTTGCTGATTGCTTGGTGTTTTCATATCTGCTTCTTGGAGTTTCATCTAAGATGTTTGATATGAGTGTTCCAGAGTTCTGTCTGGTGTAAGGGGGTGTTAGTACTAGAAGTTTCAGTCTTTTGTCATACTAAAACCATCAAGTACATTGATGAAATATCCGAAGAACCCCTTACTCCTCTTCCTCCTCCTCCTCAACAACCTGAAGATGTTTCTCCATCAAATCAAATGGTTATAAATATTATGTATTAAGGCTTTGCAAGGATGGATCTCAAGTTTGGTTATATGCATGAATAATTTGGAAGGCTTTCTACAATAGTGGATCACCTTAAATCTTATCGTATAGGAGAAAGACAAGATGACATGAACCAAGACTAGAATTTGACTTTGTTTTTTATCTTTAAAATTATTTGTTTTATCATTCAAGTGCTATGTTTAATGTTCTTGTATTTCTTTACTTATAATGGTTTGACTTCTATTTGGTAATAGTTAATTTTCATTATGCATGATTGCGTCTTGTATGGATTTTATATTTCGATCTTTCCTTGCTTTTTGACATTGTGTCAAAATGGGGAGAATATATATATATATATATATATATATATATATATATATATATATATATATATATATATATATATATATATATTATTTTTGAGCTGAGACTTTTATATGACTTCTCACATTATTTTAATTGCTTTTAATATATTTTTTAAAAGTTAAGTTGAGTTCTTCTTATTTTCTGAATAAGTGCTTATTTTATGAATAAACAGTTAGTTACACCTTCTCGTTGTGTTGGTCATAACTTGGCTACAAGAATCGGATTGACGCGATCTAATAAGCTTTAGAAAGCTAAGAGGATAAGCTACAAGTTTTGTGTTGAAGCCAGAAACAAATTCGGAGTGCAGAAGAGTCGTATAATTTGTTTTTAATTGAGACTTAAGAAAATACTTAGTTTTTGGGCTGGTTTTGTATTTTTTGGGTCGGTTGCTATTTGGCCCGAATTCCCTTCCTCTATTTAAATGAATTAGTATTTTTAGGTTTATCGTTCAACATTCACAAAAAAAGAGAACTTTGTACGAATTCTATGGAGAACTAACGCCCTAGGGTTTAATTTGTTGTAACTGGTCTCTATACACTTTGAGGTTTATCTTATAATTTCCAAAGCAATTTAAATTCCTTTTCAATTATTTATGTAAATCGGATTGCTTAATTCAGTTTCCAATTTTTGCTTAATTAAATTGCTGCTTATAGATTAAAATTTATTTATTTTGATTGATGTATGTTCCCTAACCGCGTTTGCTTAATTCGTTTATGCCTAATCTATTTGCTTAATTTAATTTTTGTTTGCTTAATTCAGAAATTAGGAGCACATATCATATGTTAGTATCAATTCTCTTGTTATTGTTGTTGTAATCGAAAAAAGGAATCAAAACCGTTAGGGCTTTGGAATTATATTTATCGATGATAAGGTAGGGACCGAACAGTAGATTAATTTGTCAATATTGTTCGTAATCAAATTCTTTTAATTTTGATCATAATTGAAACCTAACCCCCCTTTTGTTCTAATCAGTTGGTAAAAAAATTTCAAGAGTCCTTGCGATACGACTCTCGAGTGTCGCTTCTCTACACTATAGTTTTTATTTACCCGATTTTTACCTATGTGCAACAACAGATCAAATTGGCACCCTTGTCGGGACTCTTGTCAATTTTAACCAATATTAGAGTCATAGGTGTTGAGTTTAAGCGTTCTTACGTTTTGGCCTTTTAGAAATTCCATATTTTTCTATTTTTTAAATTTATTTTTCGTTTCATATTTTCAAAAAAATCCGAAAAATTTGTGGAGTTATATTTTGATTTTATTTGATTTTTAGTGATATTTCCATATTTTATTTTATTTTATTTTAATTATTTTTCATTTTTTTCAGCTGTTTTTCTCATCAGGGACATTGTTTGTATTTTCATAAGTGTTGCATTCCTGACTCATGATGCATGACTACTACTGATTTTGATTCTGCGTTCTCCCATAATTTGTTTGATTCTGATTTTGAGTTTTTTTATTATAATGTGGCTGAACAAAGAACTTTAAGCGAACTTGCTGCATCATATGTGAATTATAAAGCACTTTATATTGAGTATCCTAAAGTTGTTGCACCCTTTGAATTGAAATCGGGTTTAATACACTTGTTACCAAGGTTTAGTGGTATTGTAGGTGATGATCTGTATAAGCATTTAAAAGAATTCCAGGTTGTGTGTTCTACTTCATTGAGGTCTCAAGGAATTACCGAAGATCATGTCAAGCTCAGAGCATTTCCATTCTCACTACAAGGTGTTGCGAAAGATTGGATATATTATCTTGAGCAAAATTCTGTTCTGATTTTGAGTTTTTTTATTATAATGTGGCTGAACAAAGAACTTTAAGCGAACTTGCTGCATCATATGTGAATTATAAAGCACTTTATATTGAGTATCCTAAAGTTGTTGCACCCTTTGAATTGAAATCGGGTTTAATACACTTGTTACCAAGGTTTAGTGGTATTGTAGGTGATGATCTGTATAAGCATTTAAAAGAATTCCAGGTTGTGTGTTCTACTTCATTGAGGTCTCAAGGAATTACCGAAGATCATGTCAAGCTCAGAGCATTTCCATTCTCACTACAAGGTGTTGCGAAAGATTGGATATATTATCTTGAGCAAAATTCTGTTACAAGTTGGAATAATATGAAGAAAGTCTTCCTAGAAAGATTTTCCACTGCTTCAATAGCTACTTTGATAAGAAAAGAAATATGCGGTATTAAATAGGTTGACATGGAATCATTGGTCGAATATTAGGATGGATTCAAGCAGTTAGTATCGAGTTGTCCTCACCACCAGATTTCTGAACAATTGCTAATCCAATACTTTTATGAAGGAGTGTTACCTATGGGCAAAAATATCTTGGATGCTGCTAATGGAGGAGCACTTGTTGATAAGACCTCAAGTGCAACTAAGACCTTAATTGAGAACATGGCACTCAACTCCTAACAATTCACAAATAGAAACAATTTTGTGGCCTTGACAAATTGATTGAATGAGATTTAAGCTTCTTCTTCCAACAAGGATTTAAAGACCAAAATTGTTGAGCTTACTTCATTAGTGAGACAGTTGGCAATACGAAAAACTCAAACAACAAGGTTATGTGGTATTTTCACTTTCCATGAACACCCAACAAATACATGTCCTACATTACAAGAGGGTATAATTACTGATTTTCCTTAAGCATACGCAACAAACATTTACAATCCTTAGAGCAACAACCAATATAGATACCATCCAAACCTTTGGTATGGGAATTAGGGGTGGCAAACATGCATGTCTGCCCCGCAAAAGCCCGCAAAAAAATGGGGCGGGGCGGGACGGTCACAATTGAGGATGTGAGCCTAAAACCTAGGCCCACCCCACAAAAAAGTGAGGTTGGGCGGGGAAAGCACGCGGGCACTGCACCTTTTACGCCTAAAAATGTAAAAATTTATGTAAATGCTCGTGCCTGCAAAAGCCCGTGAAGAAAATGGGGCAGGGTGGGGAGGACACATTAGAGGGTGAATGACTAAACCCTTGGCCCGCCCCGCACTAAAGTGAGGGTAAAACGGGAATGCCCAATGGGTCGGACCCATTTTGCCACCCCTAATGGGAATATACTCACACAACAACAACCTAGGCCACCACCACAAAACACTCCACAAGTGACTACCTCTGCAGCTTCAAACCTTCATTAGAGGACCTTGTCAAGCAAATGGTTGTACAAAATCTCCAATTTTAGCAACAAACATATTATAGTATTCAGAATTTGCAGACAGAGATTGGACAACTTTCCACTTTAATGAATGCCATGCAAGCTTAGGGATTCAACCAATTACCAACCCAAACAGTAGTGAATCCAAAAGTCCCTAATGTGAGTGCAATTTCCTTGAGATTTGGAAAGAGTGTCGAACCGGTTGAACCAGCCCCACAAAAAAATAAAAAGGTTGTTGAGCCTATATTTGAAATTGTTGTTGAGAAATAGTGTGGCCCACTAATTCCTTTCCCATAAATATTAGTTAAAACCAAAAAAAGGGATGAGGAAGAAAGAGACAAGGAAATATTGGATGTATTCAGCAAAGTAACAATGAACATTCCACTTCTTGATGTCATTAAGAAGGTTCCTAAATATGCAAATTTTTGTAAAGACTTGTGCACACACAAAAGAAGATTAAAGAGAAATGAAAGAGTGAACATGGGACACAACGTTTCAACTTTCATTCACCCTATGCATTTACCTGAAAAAGCCAAAATGGGCCAGAATCTTTTATCTCTCACTCAGACCATGCCCAAAAAGTGCAAAGATCCAGGAACCTTCTCTATTCCATGTACCATTAGGGATACCAAGTTCAAAATTTTCATATTAGATTTAAGTGCTTCTATTAATGATACGCCTACTTCTATTTATAACAATCTTGATCTTGGTCCTTTGTAGAATACAGGTTTAACCATTCAAGTGGCGAACAGAAGCAATGCCCGCCCTGCTGGAGTAGTAGAATATGTCCTTGTTCAACTGAATGACTTGATTTTCCTGCAAATTTTTGCATTCTGGACATGGAAGGAGAAACTAAGTCAAGCAGGACACCCATAATTTTAGGCAGCCCATTCATGAAAACAACAAAAACAAATATTGATGTTGATGATGACACAATGTCCATGAAGTTTGGTGATATCATTGTTAAATTTAACATTTTTGATGCTATGAACCATCCCATTGAGGAACATTATATTTTTCACATTGAATTTCTTTCTGAGTTAGTTGATGATACTTATTCTGACTTGTTTTCAGTTGATTTCTCGTGATTGTTTGACTTTGATGATACTTACTATTATGATTCATGTACTGATATAAACCTCTGTTTTGTTTATGCTGAGATTAAGGTTGCCTTGCAGGTTGACATTTTTCCTACATATGAAGCTATAAATGAAGTTGTTTATATAGTTGAATCTCTCGACATCTCGACTGCCCCAACCAAATTGTCCATTGAACAACCACCTTCTTTAGAGCCTAAATCACTTCTTGAAGATTTATATTACTCATCAAAGCTTGAATCTGAGCAGAAAAGAAATTATTTCAGGAACATAAGAAGGGAATTTTATGGATCTTAGTTTACACTCGTAATATTAGCCCATTCATGCGTATGTATAGGATCTCACTTGAAAATGGAACAAAAGCAGTGAGGCAGCCCCTTAATCCTTCAATCCTTGATGTTGTGGAAAATGAGATAATTTTCACGTACCCATTCAACACTTTTACTTATCAAAGATTCTTTTTTGATCCTGGAATAAAAGTCAAAGACACTAATAAAAATTTCAAGGTTAATGGACATTGCCTAAAGCTATTCCTTAAGAGCCTCACTTTGGAAGAAGAGATTGTATAAGAGATCTCTTTGGGAAAGTCTGCTTATGCGATCACCTATCCACCTTGACAAATCGGATGTGTTCTTTCCTCTCACCCCTCTCTCTTGTTTTATACTTATGTTCTTTCATTGAGGACAATGTGTGTCTTAAGTGTGGGGGAGGGAGCAATTTACTTCTGTGTTTTCTTATTTGTCATTTACTTTTTTTTATAAATAAAATATAAAAAATGCATGATTTTTTTTTTGTTTTTGGGTTGCAAGTGTGAGTATTTTCTTTGTTCTCTTGACTAAAGACTCATGGTGTGATGTGAGTGATTTGTTGTACATTCTTAGTGTGATAAGTAGGACTAAATTCATAATTGTGCTTCATTTTTAGTTGATCAATACCTTTTATGAGACTTTGAGCCTAATAATGAATAACATAAAAAAATCCATCTCTTTTTTTCTTGTGTGATTTCACTCATGTCTATTAGTCTCTAAAACTTGATCTGACTCTTTTTTAAACTGTTTGTTTACTTATGTACACTGATATAATAAAGGCATGTTGTTTTTGTTTTATTTTTTTATCCACTAAGCCAAAAAGTCAATCTTAAAAATATCATCCATTGTTTGAAACCTCATTGAGCCTATTTATCCCATTATTTGTTTGAAACTCATTACAAGTCAAAAAGAGAAAAACAATGTTATTACCCTATTTAAAAGGTTGAGAGGGTCTTGTTTGGAGTTGTGTGAGGTTGAATTAATATATGGGTGATATTTCAAAAGTTAGCAGAAAAGAAAAAATAAATAGAAAGAACAAAAAAAGAAAAACAATGGGAAAAAAAGGATGACAATTCATATTACTGTCATGTTCATGTTCCTTCTGAAAAATTAAAAAAAAAAGAAGAAGTATGAAAACACATATTCCTTCTAGAAACAAAGAAGGATAAAAAAAAAGAAAGAGAAGAGAAATAGCTACAAGGTTGTTGTTAGAAAGTGAATGTAGTTTTATATAGTTCAACTCCCTCGGTTTCTTTCAATTTTTTTTTACCCTTTGAATTTTAGCCCTAGTACCCACCCCTTAGGATCTATCTCACTCTTATCTTGGCCAAGTGACAACATAAATAAAGTCCTTTTGATCATTGTGTGCATGTATTTTAAGTGTGGATGTTAGAGTTTTTCCAAGCTTATGGTAGTGCTTTCTTTCGTGATGTGCTCTGAGTGTAAACAGTCAACCTAAAGACTTGAGAGTTGAGTGGATTTTATCTTGTGAGGATTTTGCTGCTTACGATGTGCTCTTTAATAAATTGTCTGTTTATTTACTTTGACTCTCACGAAAAGTTACTCACTAACACCATATTATTGAAACTTGAAATTAGGATTTTGCTTGTCATTTGTCATCATGAAAACCTTTGAAATTTCTTGTTTTGTTTTGTTCTTGTTTTTCCGTTCTGAAATTTGAATTTGGAATTTTACTCAGAGTGCAAAAGTATAAGTATTAGGAAATTTGATAAGTGTATTTTAATACACTATCTTTTTCTTTGTGCTAAGAATTTTATATGACTTCTCACAATATTTTAATTTCTTTTAATAGGTTTTTGAAAGTTAAGTTGAGCTCTGCTTATTTTTTGAATAAGTGCTTATTTTATGAATAAACAGTTAGTTACACCTTCTCGGTGTGTAGGTCATAACTTGAGCTACGAGAATCAGATTGGCGCATTCTAATATGCGTTGGAAAGTTAAGAGAATAAGCTACAAGTTTTGTTTTGAAGTTAGAAGAAATTTCGGAGTTTAAAAGATTCACATAATTCGTTTTCAATTCGTACTTAAGAAAATACTTAGTTTTGGGGCCGATTTTGTATTTTTTTTCCAGGTCGGTTGCTATTAGGCCCGAATCCCCTTGCTCTATTTAAACAAATCAGTAGTTTTAGGTTTATAATTCAACATTCACGAAAAAAGAGAACTTTGTACAAATTCTATGGAGAATTAACAACCTAGGAATTGATATATTATAATCGGTCTTCATCAACTTTGGGTTTTTTTTTTATAATTTCCAAATCAATTTAAATTCCTTTTCAATTCTTTATGTAAATATGATTTCTTAATTCGGTAGTCATTGTTTGCTTAATTCAATTGTTTCTTATAGATTATAATTGATTTATTTCAATTGATGTATGTTACGTAACCACATTTGCTTAATTCGCGTATACCTAATTCGTTTACTTAATTCGAAATCTGTTTTCTTCATTCAAAAATTAGGAGGACATATCATATATTAGTATCAATGTGCTTGTTATTGTTGTTGTAATCGAAATGGGAATCAAAACCGTTAGGGATTTGGAATTATATTGATCAATGATAAGTTGGAGACCGAATAGTAGATTAATTTGTCAATATTATTCGTAATCGAATTCTTTTAATTGCAATCTTAATAGAAACCTAAACCTCCCCCCTTTTGTTCCAATCATTTGGTAAAAATCATCCAAGAGTCATTGCGATATGACTCTCAAATTTTGTTTCTCTACACTACACTTTTTATTTAATTGTTTTTACCTGTGTACGATAGCGGATAGTGTGTGTGTGTGTGTGTGTGTGTGTGTGTGTGTGTGTGTGTGTGTGTGTGTGTGTTTATGTGTGTGTGTGTGTGTGTTCTATTGTTTTCATTCTCATCTAGGTGCATAACATTGAGGACTCAAGGACTCTTGGATTAAGGGGGAGTTAATTATCATAGGGGGAGTTTTTTGGTAAATGCACAAACATCATATATGGATTTGTCATCATCAAAAAGAGGGAGATTGTGAAGGAAAATTTCTATTCGATACTATGTTTTGATGAAGACAAATATGTGGAAAGAACGACTAGATTTTGTATGTTCAAGTCAAGATAAAGATGTCAAGCTTCAATGGATGATTTTTCTCAAGATCAAGTTTCTATAATGGATTAAATGTCTATCAAGATACAAATATTCAAATCATTATCTATAGGATATAAGTGCTCAAGCATATTCATCTAAACATATTCTTTAAGTTTTTGCATTAAGTTTTCAAAATGCATATTTTAAATTTGAATTTTTTAAAACATTTTTGTTGTGACAATCGATTGTAACTAGGCTACAGTCGATTGTCACATATCTCTGCCAACGAAAAAACCAACTTTTTTAGCATGAAAATTGATTGTCGGGGTATGTGAAATCGATTTTCATTGTGCATTTTTGAAAGTTTTTTAACGTTAAAATAGGGGTCGAAAAATGGGCCCCCATTTTACCCGCACTTTAGTGCGGGGTGGGCCAAGGATTTAGGCCCCCACCCTCTAATGTGTCCGCCCCGCCCCGTCCCGTTTTCTTCGCGGGCTTTTACGGGAACGAGCATTTACATAAAATTTTGCATTTTTAAGCTTAAAAGGTGCAGTGCCCGCGGGTTTTCCCCGCCCCGCCGTCACTTTTTTGCGGGATGGGCCTAAGTTTTTGGTCCGCATCCTCAACTATGACCGCCCCGCCCCGCCCCGTTTTTTTGCGGGCATTTGCAGGGCGGGTCTAAACGGGGCGGGCATGCCCGTTTACCACCCCTACATTAAAATGATGCAATTGATTGTCATGGGATGTGCAATCGACTATCATTTATTTTTATTTTAAAATTTCTAAATCATTTTCACACCTCTTCCTTCCACACTTTCATCATATCTTTTCCAAAACAGTGACATTTGATCATGAACATTTCTAAGCATTGTCATTGTTTTCTAGAAGTGTCATGTGTAATATAAATTGAAGAAATTTTTACTGTTAAACTCACCTCTTTCAAATATTTTTCAAAATAATTCATCTGCAAAAATGATAATATTCTTATTGAACTTCTTGCGTTATTTTCAAATCATTAATAGACAAGTTCTTAAGAACTTAGAGTGTATAGTTTGAATTGTTATATTTGAAATGGAAGAAACTTTGTTGAAATTTTTTGTGTATCAAAGTTCTACTGTATTCATATTACTGATTCAAAATTATTTGTAACTTAGAAATAGGGCTTGTTTGCCAAGTTGTGGAAAACAAGTGTGTTCTAGAGAAAGTAGGGTTCTTTCTCTTTGTTGTAAAATCAAAAGGTGGTATGCCTTGTTGATTGTTGCTAGAAGATTGTATATATAGTTAGGTGTAGGCTTGTACAAAGATCAAACAATAGTGAAAATCTCTCACTGTTAGTGCGTGAGGCACTTTTAGTGAGGAGAGAAAGAGAGAGAATAAGGAAAAAATATTTATTGAATGAATTATTACAAATAATGATACATATTATTACTATTTATATACAACCCTAATTGGCCTTGGGTAATACAACTTGGATTGTATTTAAATATTAAATCTAATCAAATCTAATCTAATATAATATTTCAACATACCCCCCATAATCCAAGTTGTCGAACCTATGCTAATCATAGTTGATCTGAACTATTCCTAATTTCTTTCTCAAATTCAGGAATCTATCGATCTTTAATCTTTTAGTGAAAATGTCGGCCAACTATGCTTCACTTGAGCAGTGCCTAACATCAAGCTCACCTTGATTTACCTTTTTCCTTAAGAAGTGAAATCTAGCTTGGATATGCTTACTTCTTCCATGCATAACTGGATTATTTGCCAGATTTATGGCATAATTGTTGTCGATTTGCAAGACAAGAGGTTTCTTCACTTTGACCTCTATTTCTTCAAGTACCGATCTGATCCAAATTACTTGACATGCAGCATAAGATCCTGCTATATATTCAGATTCACATGATGATAATGCCACCACAGGTTGCTTTCTCGAGCACCATGAAATTGGGGCACCAAATACTTGAAAAAAATATCTAGTAGTGCTTCTTCGATCTTCCTTATCTTCGCACAAGTCAGCATCTGAATAACAAGTAACCATAGCTTCTTTGCTTTCAGAGTCTCATCAAAATAAAATTCCATAGTTTGTCGATCCTTTTAAGTATCTCAGGATTCTTCTTGCAGCCTTCATGTGTGACACCCTTGGTTCACTCATGTATCTGCTCACTAATCCAACTGAGAAACATATATCAGGTCGACTGTTGCACACATATCTTAGAGATCCAACAATCTGTTTGAATAAAGTTGCATTGACTTTGTCTTCCTCTCCATGCTTCTCCAACTTTGAATTTGGTTTGATAGGAGAAGATGCAGGAGTCAAATCATCCATTCTAAATCTCTTGAGTATCTCTTTGACATACTTTCTTTGATGTAGCACCATGCCTTGCATTAACATTTGAAATTCCATGCCTAGGAAGTATAACAACTTTCCCAGATCCAACATTTCAAATTCCTTCTTCATCAGCTCTTTGAACTTCGACAAGTTCTTTAGGCTATTTCCAGTTACTAACAAGTCATCGACATATAAGCGGATTATTGTTATATCTTGTGCCACAACTTAAACATAGAAACCATACTCATATTTGCATTTTACGAATCCCAATTCAATCAAGTATGAGTCGATCTTCTTGTTTCATGCCCTAGGCGCCTGCTTGAGACCATAGAGTGCTTTGTGCAACTTGTATACTTTACTTGCTTCCTCCTAAATCAAAAACCCAGGAGGTTGTGTGACATACACCTCTTCTTATAAAGGTCCATTAAAAAATGTTGATTTAACATCTAAGTGAAATGTTGACTAGCCTTGCTTGCATGCCAAGGCCACCACTAGTCGAACAGTTTCCAATCTTACGACATGCTCAAATAATTCAAAGTAGTCGAGTGCTGCTCTCTGGAGAAATCCTCCAGCTACAAATCCTGCCTTATGCCTTGCTATCGACCCATTGACATTGTGCTTTAACTTGAACACCCACTTTACTTCGATGACTTTTGTATGAGCTGGCAATTTGACCAACTCCCATGCGTTGTTTCTTTCAATTGCTTGTAACTCTTCGACCATAGCAGACTTCCATTTTTTATCTTTGAAGCAAAATGGACTAGTTCCCTATCTATTGTGACTCCATCATCACCAACCACATCATAGTCTTGAAGTCTTGCTGGACGAGCTCTAGTTCTTTGAGGTCTCTGACTTGTGCCAGCCATATCCTCTTCGACTTCGACTGTCTCGAGAATGTCAGCAACTCCTTCGACTGGAGTACCAACAATATCTTCGACTTCGACATCATTACTTGCTTCGTCGAAATCATAGCTCATCAATGGCTTGTCAATTGCATTACTAGAATTTCAATTCCAGGAAAAAATTTAATCAATCACAATGTCTCGACTCATCACAATCATCTGATTAATTAAATTGAACAGCCTGTTGTAGCGGCAAAATCGTGAGTGTAAGCTATTGATTAACTTAACTCGAAAAGCAAGAGTCGCCACCGCACTTTTATTTTATCCATAAAGGAAAGGAAAAAGAGCGAACAAAACCTACACAAGCTCTAAAACAAGAACAAGTGAATAGAGACTGGGTAAGAGGGTTGGTTACGTTAAGGGAAGGTGTTAGCACCCAAAACGTCTATAGTACTCTGTAGGAACCCTTTGAAATATTTACGCTTTTTGGTCTGAAAAGGTTTGCTTGAAAAGAGATTGAGGAGATGAGAAAAGATTTTTTTTTAAAGATTTTTGTGTTTGGAGAGACTTGTCGCCTCATGCCTACGTACCCACGATGTGCAATGTAGGATCAAAACCTCGTAGTTCGTGGTACAAAGAATGAAATTTGTTTGTTTTGGTTGATTTTAAAATGTAAAGACAAGTCGTCATTTCCAAGCGAATAATTCCGCTTAAAGAAATGAATCATGTCTAAACTTATGAAAAAGTTTTAAAAGAGAAAGTGCACAAGGGCACAAAAAGAGTTTGATGAGTTTGGTGTTTTTTAAAGTCTTTTGAAAAAGGTGTCAATATGCTTATGTAGTTTAGCATTTGTTAAGAAATGAAAAGAAAAGAGTAAAAATCACTTGACAAAGTCAAGGTTTGATTATGAAAGAGGTGAA
The DNA here is from genome assembly GCA_022829125.1 of Lathyrus tuberosus. Classification (NCBI taxonomy): domain Eukaryota; kingdom Viridiplantae; phylum Streptophyta; class Magnoliopsida; order Fabales; family Fabaceae; genus Lathyrus; species Lathyrus tuberosus. The sequence goes on from JALAZF010000441.1 coordinate 1,899,608, forward strand.
AGTTTGAAATCAAGAAAGTTTTGAAAAAGGGAGAAAGTTTTGAAAATTGAAGAATGGGTGGAGAAGAAGTGACTATCCTAAAGTATAAAGTAAAAGCTAAGGATAAGAATAGTCTAACCACATAAGCAAACTCCATAGTCTTCGAGCCATGATTCCAAAGCAAAGGGAAAAGGTCCTAGTTCTAAGTCCGAGGATCCAAGAATAGCATTGAAGTCTAAGGTCTTCGAACCATAATTCCAAAGCAAAGAGAAAAAACCTAGTTCTAAGTCCAAGGTTCCAAGAATTGCATTGGATGTCCAAGGTCTAGGTGTAAAATTCCATGTCTATTGCAAAGGATAGTAACCATAGTCCAAGATTAGAAGCACAAGTTTTTTAGAGGTTTTGGCCTTTATTAATGTTTTTGGTCCAAATGGACAAAGAGAAAAAGGCATAAGCATAAACATGTGTCCAACGGACAAAGGAAAAATTGCGGAAGTATAAACATGTGTCCAACGGACAAAGGAAAAATTGCGGAAGCATAAACATGATATGAAATGATAATAATGGAGCATAAAAGTAAACTAGTAAAAAACTCGTGCGGACGCACGGGTTATTGTTGTTTGGTTTAAAATGAAGTAATATAAAAATATTAAAAAGTAAATAATAATAACATTAAAAAGTAAATAATAATAAATAATAATTAGGTAGAAATTAAATTAACAATGAAAAGAGTAATTGAGAAAAAAATAAAATAATTAAAAAAGAATAAAAAGTAATATTGTTATGTAAGGAGAAAAAGAGAAATTGTAAAAGAAATAAAAATAAATAAAAAACAAATGGGGCCACGTGATGAAATGTTTGGGTATAAGATGCGGACAAAGACACTAAAAAGGATCCAAGCCGTCGAAGAAAACAAGGGTTCACATTTGAAAGTTTAGGAATAGCAAAAACAAATAGGTATTGTTATGGTAGTGACCCGTGAGGATTTGACTAAGCATTTGTACTATACAATTGTACTGAAATGCATATGGAAACTAATGAGTCACGAAAGTCCATGTATTCAACGTAGAAAGTCACCAATATTATAAATCCAATATGTCTAATAACTATAAATATTAATAAATATCATTAATAATTATAAATATTTATAAATATTTGGCTGATTAAAAAAAAGGTATTGTGGTGATAGTGACCTGTGAAAATAGTGAGTATCAGTGATAAAATTCACAGAACAGGGTAAACTTTACAAATATAACATTGAAAGTACAATAATAATTTGATAGTTTGAGTGATAAATTTAATAATTTATAGTACATTGAAAGTATATGCACATTGAAAGTAATATTTATACTGTGAGATCTAATTGGTTGTGTCCCGTGCCACAATAATATTAACATTATTTTGAAATGAAGTGTTGAAATGTAACATTATTTTATTTTCTGATGTAAAACGGTCCGCAAATCAGAAGTGCAAACTGTATTTTGTGAAACAGGTAACGTCTGTTCAAAGAAAGCTTTAGAATTTTTCATTATGTAACTTGATCAATTGCATGCACAAGTTGTAATAGTTTTAGTGTTAAAGCTTTTGTAAAATAATCAATTAGAGCCTTTAAGACCAAAAGAAATAATATAAAAGGATAACTGAACTTGACAAATTAATAAGATGCATAAATTGTATCATAACAGTTATCGTTAGCCACTATTAAACATCTTGCAGTGACCAATTTGTTTTAACAAAATTATAACATTAAGCATGTATCAAAAAATTGATAACATTAAGCAACTAATATAAAACCTCTGTGATTGTATCATTAGAGTTACAAAAAGTGCATAAAAAGCATATAACATTAAATAGTATATAATATTTATTACATTTAACAATGGGATAAACTCCAAATGACAGTTGCAACACATCCTCTATATTATATTCATCATATAATTTTTAAATGCCAAAGCTTCAAATACTTTATGCTCAAGTGTTACGCAGTGTAAGGTATGCTCCTGTTAAAGTCTTATCACCCATGAATCTTTAAATTGTGCGAGCAACCTACAAGTGAATGAATAACATTGAAATGGCATAAGAAATTAGAAATTCCAAGTTGAAAAAGGGTGGCAAAATAAGTTCTAAACCATGGGGAGATTGTCATTGTTTAAGTATTGAATTAATTCACAGTAAATTGAATAAATGTCTGAGGTCAATAAGATGTAGTCAAACAGTTCATTGTTATAAGTATTGAATTTATTCATAGGAACAACGGAGAATCCTTTACGCAGGTATATGTCGTAATCTCGAAAGCAACATAAACTCGCTTATCATAGAGTATTAAAATGTTCGATGCCATTATAGAAAACACATGAATAGACATAATGTGTGTATTGAAACAACTTGATAAAAGGAACCAATAACATGATAAATTAGATAAAATTCTGAAACATGTATATTCCATAAGGAGTCACAACTGTCATCATCAAACATTCAAGCTAAATTTCAAAACTGAAACATGATGTTGTGTTTTTGAAAAAGTATAAGTAAATCATTTAAGTAAATATGCTAATCATCCAATTTGTCAGGTCCATTAATAAACCTATCTTCATCAAAAGTTAATAATCAATTATTTAATTAAAATACTTATGATGGTAAAGAAAAAAGGCATACTGAAACTGAAATAATCATGTTATGCTATCGACTAACCTTTCACATGGTATCTATAGAGTTTGTAAAAAGATCAACGAATAAATTATTAGAATGTAACGATCTGTAAGAATATATTAATTAAAAGGGTAGAAGAAGTAATATAATAGAAGTACACCATTCAATGATTTCATGCAACAATGATATACTCCATTCCACACCATGTACCTGCAACCCTTGAAGCATCCTTATGAATACTATAACAGGATTCTTCTATCAAGTAAGGTTCATCTAAAAAAATCGCTGCAAAATTAATGAAAAATGTGCATGATTATCGACAAGTAAAAATTGTTAAAATTTTTACTTACTTCAGTCATGCCATAGCGTTCCAATAAGCGATGTCCGGTGATGGATTCCCATTCTTGCATAACAGGTTGAGGAAGCGCAGAGGACCCGCTCATCTAAGTAACAGAATGATAACATATCAGATTTTTTAGATTGAGAATGGTTAGTCATCACACAAAACATAAATAAATTTACCATTAGACGCAAGTTCCTTGCGCTAGATGCAGAAGCGATTTGCAGCTCGGGATCCATGGCATGATAACCTTGTATTAGTCGAGTGTACATAGTTGGAACCTTCATTTAGAAAATATATAAATCAAAATGCTGTCGCCCAAGACAAAATTTTCCAATCATAGCCACTACAATTGATTGAAAAGAACAACATTGTATGTCTGATAAATGCGGTCTTTGTATGGTTAAAACCAAGGTTTGTGAGAATGAACAAAATCATATATTTGCTCAATGTTGATAATAATAATACTTACTCCAGTGAATATAGTTATAGCATCATCCGCCTCGTATCCTTCAGTTGGATATGACTCACGCCATCTCTTCCAAACTCCGCTGACACTAAATTTCTGAAGAAACTCAACCTTCAACAAGATAGTTAGATTCTTAGCGATGAAAAAATTATATAATCAGAATAGATGCTAATTGTATTTGCTTTATAAGAAATGAGAAAAGTAAATTACTATGGAACCGACGTAGAGAGGGGCTAGTACACCGTTGATAAGCCCATGGACATGTACTTCATATATGTTAAGGATTGACATCACAAATATGATAATGTTTTTTCCAATTACAAAAGTATTGAACAACGCATTAAAAAACGGTTTCATGGATATGATGTAGTGGTAAACAATGCAAAAACCGATCTGCTGAGCAAGGATGCTTCTGTGTGTATGAACAACTCCCTTAGGCTTACCTGTTGTGCCGCTAGTGTACAAAATCAATGATGGATCTTCAACTAAGTCAAAGGATATGAAAAACAAATAATGAGAATGAATTGTCAGAAAATTACTACCAAGATAATCTACTTTATCAGTTTTAAAAACCGAAAATGTGATAATAAATAATTACGACGATAACGATTTTTCATTAACTTAACAAATACACCGTCCAAAGCAAACACTTGACATAACTTTATCACATGGACTATGAGATAATAAATAATTACCGATTAAATCAATAGTAGTTGCATCCTCTACGGTAACCTCGGACACGGAAGCTCCCAATTCCAAAAGCAAGTGCACACTTTCAACATGTCTGTTCAATGCTTCCATATGCAGAGCAGTGATGCCTCCATCAGAAGTTTTGTTAATCACGTCGCAAATACCACTTTGGATGCAACCGATCAAAGACAAAATTAACTATCGAAAACAGTTTATAATCGATGATTACAATTTTACAATAGGACTTCTAGGTGTGAATGAGTACCTTTGATCAAATTCTCCGATTGATTTGTAATCACCCGTCTGTAATACATCCCAAAAGTTAGGGATGCTTGGTATATAGTCGGCAAGGAGGATCCGAATGCACCGAGTGTAGCCATTCAAAGCAGCTAAATGGAGGGCAGTACCTCCATTAAGGTAATCAGTTTTATAAATCTGCAGTCCAATTTAACAACCAATCATTTACAACTCATTGTCCATTTTTTACCAATACTATCTTATGTTCTCCCACCACCCAAACTACCCAATAGAGAAACAACGCAGTTAGAATACCAATCAAAAATTCTACCTGTACCTCAGATATCTTTAGACCAAATTTACATACTACTGAATAATTTGTTCCATAAATTGAATTGTCCTCCAAATTTACATACTGAATAATTTGTTCCATGTTGAAGGTCGCCAATCAATGTAGTCTCTCTTTCATCTAATAGAGACAAAAATGCTCAATTGACATGTTTAGGACGTGTTCAGTTGGAGCATGTAACCAGAAATTTGCTAAGGCGACCATTGATCTGTATCTTGCAATCCAAATTCATCAAACTTGATTGATAGATGGACTGCTTTGATTTTTGGTCTTCAATTTCATGAACTAAACTACCATTTCGTAAATTTGAGAGTGCAAATTGTTCAACTCATACAATTTTAGGTGCCAAAATAGTTTTTCACTTGTTACAATAATTTTATGACCCATGAATCATGTGCAAAAAGAGATAACGAACAACAAACTTACAGCATGTGATAGTTGCTCACGGATATAGGCCATTGATCGTAGCATAGCACCCAATGTATCCTTGGACACCTGAAACTTAACTTCTGACTCGCCAGAAGTTGTATCCGCATCTTGAAGCTGAAACATTTACAAGATTTAAATTCAACAAACAAAAAGCAGGTCAAAATTAAGATTGGTATAATCAAATAATAACACAAAACATTAAATTTGCTACAGCGAGAGACATGACATTGTGATATAATTGATGATAAGTTATATCATATATGTGAGCATATGATTGAAGACAATGCCCAGTAACACAATATTTGGCCACCTGGAAATAATAGAACCGATGATTTATTAAATCAATTTTAAAAGTCTTAAATAAACTAAGTCCTTACACTATGGAGTAAATATTAAAAAGAAGAAAACACAACAAAGTTGAAAGTAACATGGATTAGGGATAGGGCACATTATTTTAAGAAATGTCCCGATGATTGGGAAAAACAAATTGCTATCAGCCTTCACTGAATTTCATAAGAATATGGTTAGTACTTGAAACAGAAATCCAAATTCATGTGGCTTTTATCAATGAGGTCATACCAATCCAGGTTGGATCCATTGCAAACAGCCTAAAATATTGTAATTGTGCTATCAATTTTCAGCGCATAACTCAAATAAGAATCATTTAAGGAAAAAAAAGATCAAATTGCACATATTAATGCAATACCATCTAATTCTGGTACTGTTCTAATTCACCCTCTGATATTGTGCATTGGAAAGATAGATGTCACCTTTGTAGCATTAAGAACATCTTCAACTCTCAATTTCTTTTCCTTGAGTTCTGTCTCAGATTGTGCACCAACCTACACGTATATAACAAACTTGCACTGCATAATAAGGTAGAGTACCGGAGATCCAAGAAATGAATTGATAAAAGATAACAATAGAAATCAACCCTTACTTAATATTACAAGCAATCTATCAATCTTGTTAATTATGGAAAATAAAATGAACCGTCACATAGAGAGAAATTCTAAAAGGATTTGAAGAACCATAGATTTAACTTACTTTTAGTATGTTGTCTGTGCCAAAAAGAGAGCGTAGTTTTCCATAATACTGGCTAGCTATTTTAAGCAAGGAGAGAAGGAGTCTCATTCTTTCACTTTTCTTATAATCCATGTCAGGAGATCCGCAGTGTGCAATCCTCTCATCTATCCATTTGTTCAACTCTTTACTTCCAACACTCCTACCAACCAATGGGCCTGGGACAGATTGCTGCACCAGAGCATGAAAATAATCACCAGCACCATTTCCAATACGGGAAGAACTAATACTTCCTAAGACAACTTCCATCAAGTTTAACACAGAAACAGAGCCCTGTATGACACTCTTCAGATAAAAAACAGATGCACATTGTTAATCATTGTGGAAGGAAAGAATTTGAGATTCATAAATTGACTAAATTATAATACCTGTGGCTGCTCCAGCAGTAAGAGTCACAATATCTGAGTTTGTTTTTGCGTTAATAGCTTCAAATCCCATATCTTCTGCAATCTCAATGCAGTGACAAGCTACCTAATAAGCTGCAGAAGCAACTACAGCAGAAGGCATGTCATTAGGCTTTTCGGAAGATGCTATTGAAGTTATCTAATTTAACTCTGTTCAACCTACAACAACTCACAATAAATCAATAATTTTGGGTTGTAGTACATAAGCAATGAAATTTTGAGGAATCATAAATCCAAACAAACAATAAATAGCTTATCTTTCAAATGGAATGACTACTTAACTGAACACAATGACAAGTTATAATTTGTACATTCACCTAAAAAATTAGAAACCCTAAATCAGGCTGTGAAATGAATAGATAAATGAATATGAAATAGACGGAATCTAAGCATCAGTCAACAACAACAAATCAACACAACAACGAATCCGTAACAGAAATCAAATGGAAAAAGAAGAAGAAGACTCACCGTAAAAGTTGAATTCGCGGAGAAAAGAAATTTCCACCACCACCTCTGACCTCAAATTTCTTTCTTCCACCACCCTCACGTCATGAGTTTGAATGCGACCATCACTGCAGACCGCGACTCCCTTTGCTGGAATCGCACCTCCCACTGCTGGAATCACACCCTAAATGTTTCAGACAAAAAAGGAGAGAGAAATTTTACACGAGAGAGGAGAGAAGAATTTTTGGTTTGAAATGTGAGAGAGGGAAATGTAAGCTTTGGTGTGGAAAAGACAAAGTAATGACGTGGAAAGAAAGGGAGGTTTAATGGGTTGTAGAATTTAGACTTAGCAAATTACCAAAAAGGACAAACAATGTACATGAAATTAAAAAATGGAAAGGGAAAAGATGGACATGCTTAAGCATGTTCCAATCTTTGGTAGGTAGTTGAAGAGAGATAGGGAGCGAGAAGGAATTGTAAACAAAGTTAGTACAATAGTATTGTTAGTAAGTTAGTGATTAGTTGTTAGAGTAAGTGATCAATAATAATTGAATAATTGCACTTAGGTCAAGGTTAATGAGAACTCATTAGAGGATTGATAAGACCAAAGCCTCCTAACAACAAGTTTCATAAATTTTGAACCAAAAGACAAATAATCAACCATTCTTGATAGTTTTCCGATACGGGACATATGTTGCGCTATGTTAAGCAATCGACGAGTAATTTACGGAGTAATTACCCTACAATGAGGTCGGTCAATAGATCTTTGTGCTAATGTATGCTAGATGAACGATATGTAAATCGTCATCCGAAAGCAATACCGTACGAAAAGAAAAGAAGATAGAGATCTAGTCTTGATCAAAATTCAACAAAGGAATTCTAAGATCCCTAAGACTTTCATCGATCAAAATAAAAAGAAATAAGATGAAGAGAAAGATGGATCTAACAAGTTATGATCCACACAACCAACAACAAAGTCAAAATAGAAAAAGAAAAAAAAAGAATTAAAATATTTTCAAATAATTTTTCATAAAAGGTTTTTCTAAACAAAATTCAAATACAAAAGTAAATTTGAATTTAAAGTAAAAAAGAATTAAGAAAAAAAATTATAAAAAAGAAATAAAGGAAAATTAAAACAAATTTTAAATAAAAAATGAGAGGGAGGTTATGTAAACAAAATGGTGGTGGTGATTAGTGGTGAGCCCACACGGCCCAAACAGAAAACAAAGAAATTATAAAAAAAGAAGAAAAAAAACAGAAATTAAATCCAAAAATAAATGAAAAAAAAAGGATCAAAACAATCGTCTTCTCCTTCTTCAAACCTACATCACGCCGTCAGTGTTCATATTCTCCATGTACCAAAACAAACACGTTGCAGAACAAATTCTAAGGTCGCGCCGATTTCGATTCATCTCTCCGCCGTGTTCTTCTTCTGGCTTCTTCTTGTCCGTGTTCAAAGTTGTTGTGTTGCAGAGGTTCATTGCGAGATCGCGAAGAGTTGCGTGTTAGTTGCGATTATTGTTGTTGAGTCGTGGTGAGAGTTATTACGAATTAATGTTGCATGTTGTCAGATTCAGTGAAAATGGATTGAGAATTTCAATTTCCGGTTTGTTGATGAAAACTGGAGAAGAGGAATTGATTTTGTTTTGTGTATTTTCTGCAGGTTATTGAATGGTGGAGTTCAAGGTTTGAAGGATTGATGTGGAAGGTTTATGAAGATTGAATTTGAAGCTTGGTATTTAATTTTGGCAGGGTGATTAGAGGATATCCAAGTTTGAAATTGGAATGAAGAATAGGTGTTATTTATAGAAGAATTATGGCGAGTTATGAAATTGATTTGCAAATTGTCGTTTACGCTTGGTTTGCTGCGTTTGAAGTTTGTGTCGTTTTGATATTTTTTCTTGCTGCGTTTTGAAGTGTGCAGGTCGTTGTGTATCATGCTTATTTCACGTTGCAGCCGTTTTGGCCTTGGCTTGCTCACGTGTTTTCACACGCTTGTGGTAAAGTTAAAGTCGCAGCTGCATTTTTTAGCTGAAAAAGTTCATGGCTGGGGAGGCTTGAAAAGTGACATGGATTGTGTTGGGTTTATGGCTTGCTTATGATAATTGTTGGCTTGCAAAGGTTTCGTATAGCTTGACGCGTTTGGAAGAAAACTCAGCTTGGAAGTTTGTTGCATTTTGTGTAGAAGGCTGGGTGTGAATGCTTGTTCACGTGGCTGCTTGGCTGTGATGAAATTTTTATGTAGCTGGCTTGTTGTTTCGTGAAGTAGCTTTCTCATTACTACCTTTTTTTTATTTGCTTTGTATTGTGGATGAGTTTGGAAGTCTTCATGGGCTTATCTTATTTTTTTGGAAATTTTTGTAATTGAATTTGGACAATGAGCCTTAATTGTGATTTTTAATGAACATTTGGTTAGAAAAATATGAATTGAAAAAAAAAGTGACTAATGGAAAAGAATATGGTTATTTGGATATTGAATGTAGATAATGAATATGGATATTGAAAATTGGGAGAATGGATATGGTCATTGAAACTAATTTGGAGAATTATGGATAATGAATAAAAGGGTGGATTTAGGGAAAAAATGGATCTTTGGAAAATATGGATATTTGGTTAGTAAAATATGGAGAAATTGGATAAATGAAATGAGAATTTTGGACAAAAATGGATAAGAAGATGATTAGCAAATGGATATGAACCTATATCAACATTTTCCAACAACATGGCCATGAAACCTCGATTTCAATTCGAAGCCAATTTGAAAATTTCCACAAAGCAACTGATTGAAATGTACACAACCACTACTGAACAATTTGCAACTGAAGCTACGACATGTCAACCTTGATTTTTCTGAATTTCTGGTTAGTAAGTTCTGGATCACTTCAAATATGTATGAATAAATCTCTGGGAAAATAAATCCACAGATGAACCCAATTTGGACTGGTGAACTCAGATCATGATGAACCTGACTTTCTGAAATCAAACTTCACATGAGCCACTGCTTGGTAAACTGAAGATTCACAAGACATCTTGACCTTGAACAATCACTGCTTGAGAAACAAACTATTGGCACAAATGACAGGCAGATGAAGCAAACTTGATAGTTTGACCAAGATTAGGTCAAACATCCATCTGAACTGGATCAAGAACAAACAGTCACATTTGACTTAAAATTATGCCCTTGTTTGGACAATCCTGCAAAACCTAAGCACACAGAGAGAGAGAGAGAGAGAGATAGAGAGAGAGAGAGAGAGAAACAAGCAAACCGCATCATATTTTTGGTATTTTGGTTAGAGGTTAGTAAACAGAAACAAGTGATAAAGCATGTAAGAATAATATACAGATGCTCAGGAGAAATAAAGATTGTGATCTTGTTTGTCGTATGAGATGCAAATGAGATGTGCGAAATCTTAGGGGTAAAAATTAGGGTTCAACAGCTGCCCCTATTTAAGTTTCTTCAATCAGGAGATGTGAAGGTTGAAAACTTCGTCTCGACAAGATTGGAGATACTTAAATACAGAAAACCAAAATTTTAGCCCTGAGATGCCACAAGATGATATGAATGCAAAGGATGAAACACTCTGCGTGGAACTTGAAACAAGAGATACGGTAAATTGAGAGAGAGGACGCGAAAAGACACGTCGGGGAACACAAGCTATTTCTGGAGATCTATCAAGGTGACGAGAAGTATCCATTAATAGTTGGAAAGAGAGGGACAAAACCCTGGAAGACGAGTAGTGACATCCAAGAATGACATTGGATAGAAACTACGAATGAGACAAAAGTATGCTCATAGATGTCCAAGAATAGCATTGGACAACAACAAGAAAGTTTCTGGTAAAAACAACATTGTCATCCAAGAATAGCATTGGACAACAACAAGAAAGTTTCTAGTAAAATCAACAGCGTCGTCCAAGAATAGCATTGGATGGAGGTGAAAAACACTCTATTGGGGATAAGATATCCAAGAATGGCATTGGATGAAAGAAACTACAACATTCAAGAATGGAATTGAATGAGGCAACAGTAAACATCAGAGTCATCCAAGAATGGCATTGGATAGAAACAAGCTTCAGTTTGAAAATTTTCACCAGGGACATCCAAGAATGGCATTGGATGACAAGGTTAAATATCAGAGATATTCAAGAATAGAATTGGACTTGCCTGGGGAAAGGGTGTCCAAGAATGGCATTGGACAAAAGAATCTCAACATCCAAGAATAGCATTGAATGAAGTGAGAAAAGTTCTGGAAAAATACCTCAGAATTATCCAAGAATGGCATTGGATAAAAAGGGTTCACGATATCCAAGACTGGCATTGAATAAAGTGAGCAGGGACTTTCAGGAATGGCACTGAAAGGTAAAGGTAAATCACTACATTCAGGAATGGCACTGAATGGCAATGAGAAAGACATCCATGAATGGCACTGAATGCAAAGGAGAAAACTTATTCAGGAATGACACTGAATAAACAGATATAACTTTCAGGAATGGAACTGAAAGATATCCAAGCAAATCTGTTGGAGATTACAGAAGAGAGAAAATACTTCCAGGAATAGCACTGGGAGAAACAAAAGGAACAAGGTATCCAAGAATGACACTGGAGATCAAAAGAGACAGACATCCAGGAATGGAACTAGAGTGAAAGAATAACAAAGATCCAGGAATAGCACTTGAACGAAAGAAGACAAACATCTAATAGCAATAGATACACAGAGAAACGATAACATCCAGGAATGACACTGGAAAGAAATAAGATAGGTAAACCACAACATTCAGGAATGGTACTGAATGACAAGGCAGGTAAAAGTTTTGGTAGGCGCCAAGTAAGTTGGACTTTGATCACAAGGTAAGATGTTGACAACAACAGGACCTCGGAAAATGCATATGAGCGCGAAGCACACTTCGAGCTATGCAAATCTTTCTATGCAATGATATATGAATGATTTATGTATGGAATGCAGATGATAGGGACAACTGAGATAGACTCCTTTGTGAGGGAAGAAAGGAACTCTGATTCCTCAACACAGGGAACACTGCCCACTCTGCTTGGAGAGAAGATGTTGAACATATCTCTGTCATACTTATGAATTGTATCAGGATGATGGTCTTTTGAGGAAAGACATCTTGAGGATTCATGAAGAAAACTACCCCAGATTGATTGAATGATGAGGATAAACTGATCATAGCTTCAGTTTGACTGCTGCAGGGGAAGAACTGATCATGTCTTCAATTCTTAAAATGATTGTTGAGAATAAACTAATCATGGCTTCAGTTTGGGGATGAACTGATCATGGCTTCAATTCTTGAAAAGACTGTTGAGAAGGCTAAATTCAGTGTGAGTCTTGAAAGAGATCTTCTGGTTAACCAATTCTGAGAATAACTTGCACTGAGCAACAAATCTTGAACTGATTCACAACAGTATCTGGAAGTAAAGTGCCCCTGATAGGATCACTGACCAAGTTTCTCAACTGTTTGAAAATTCTTGATGAGGAAAGTTGTCCTGCAAATAGGATTATTCAAACAAACATGGTAACTTTAATGCAAAGCTCAATGCAAGTTTGAAATCAAAAATCATTTTTGGAATGATATTATTGATGTAAAGCAAATAAATCACTTGTCAAAACACGATGGTTTAGATATTAAAAATGAAAGATAAAGCAAAGGTATAACATCAGAGCAAATGACTGGCAACAAACTTAGGAGTCAATTTACGCAACCTTGCTGTAGTGTGCTTTCAAAAGAAACCTGGCTTCAATTAGGTCTTTCGAAGGTCGTAACGTGGTCTGGTCCATGGTTTTCGAAACAAAGGATATAGGCTCAAAGTTATTTTGTACCCAACCCATTCTTCATGATAATCTCTAGTCCTATGCTCAGTTAATTCAAACTATGCATTCAGGTTCCAAGAGATTTTTGAATTGCAATGATGATGGCTCAAGAGGATTTTTGAGACGACAGCCACTCTTTCTTACAATATTTTGTTGTTTTTGATGAGGACCTCGGTCAACTCGTCTTGTCTTTGAGGATTTTGGTAACCTCTTGATTTTTCTTTTGTTATCCCTAAATTTTGCCTGAACTGTGTCATTTGATTTTACAGTCAGTGGGATGCCCCAATTTTTGCCTAAGTCTCCTTCATAGTTTTTGACTTAGCGGGCTTTTCTTTTGATTTTTTTTTCATTCTCTTTTTTTTGAAAGATAGTGACTGCCTGGCTTAATGATTACAGTGAACCATCATTGGCTTTTGATTCGAAAGACATCTTCGACACTTATTTGATGTGTGCGAAGGAAAGCTTTTGATTGCAATAATTCTCATGTGTTTAAATACACAATCAAATTAACTGAGAACTACCCATCCCCAGGTTAAGATTGCGAGTTTTTTCGTACAGAAAGAAACTCCAACTTCTAGGCTCGAAGGGGTTGACAAGGGATTAACTTCCTTATTTCTCCAGTGTTTAAGAGTTGAAATAATGCTTATACATCATCAGCCAAGTTTAATTGAAAGCATACAATTTAGCAATTTCAGGTATTTCGTTTTCATCATCCTCCCTCCAATCTTTGCATAAACAAAAGCTTGATAAAGAAAGTGAACAAGAGATATATTTTTTATTTTGTGAAAAAGAAAGCATAAAGATGTACACAGTGGATAAAAATGAATTGAATCAAACATTGCAATGCTCATTTCATTGAAATTACCATGAAAGTACAAATAAAGTTCGAATGCAAGCAAACAATACAATCAAAGAAAAATGAAAACAGAAAGAAACAAGGCCTAGTGACTAATCAGCAACAAGGATAAGCTGTCATGTCTGAAACACTGGCTTTAGGAGATGATTCGTCTGAACTGACTCAAACTTCACTTGGCATGCTCTGGCAAAGGATTGTTGACAACATTAGGATTATCATCAAGAAAAGTCAGAATATTTTCTTTCACCAATTCTTGTACTCTAGCTTTCAATGCATAACAACTTTCTAGGTTATGGCTTGCCCCACCTCGATGGAACTCACAGTGAAGATCATCCCTATAGCCGGCTGGGAGAGGATTTGGAGGAGGAGGTAGAGTCCTTGTTGTAATCAAACCTTTCTGAACAAGACATGGATACAGCTCAGTGTAGGACATCGGGATAGGATCAAAGTTAACCTTATTGCGATTCAGATTTTGTCTAACAGCCTGACGAGGAGCTTGAACTGGTTGAGCATTGACAACAGGAGCAACTGCAGCTACATATTGTTATTGCCTGTGACGAGGTTTCCTTTCAACTGAAACAGCATGGGTATCACCATCCTTCTTCTTTTTAAAATTCCCAACATACTTTTTAGCACCACTAAAGGCTTCAGCATTGGCAATCTTTCCTTTCTTGATACCTTCTTCTAGTCTTTCTCCAATAGTGACTAGGTCAGCAAAACTAGATGATACACTGCCTATCATCTTTTCCCAAAAGAGTGGCTGAAGAGTGTCCATGAACAATTCAGTCAATTCTTTTTCAGCCAAGGGTGGCTCCACCTGAGCAGCTAGCTCTCTCCAACGTTAAGCGTACTCCTTAAAGAATTCTTTTTCTTTCTGAGACATATTTTGCAATTGACGGCGATCAGGTGCCATGTCCAAATTGTACTTATATTGCTTTAAGAAAGCATCAGCTAAGTCCTTCCATCTTTGGATGCGGTTCTTCTCAAGTCCCATATACCATTTCACTAAAGCCACACTCAAGCTGTCTTAGAAACAGTGAATGAGCAGTTTGTCATTTTTGGCATGAGGAGCTATCTTGCGGCAGTACATCACCAAGTGGCTTCTGGGATAGGTGTGCCCCTTGTATTTCTCAAAATCAGGAGTTTTGAATTTTGCAGGCATAACCAAGTCGGAAACCAAGCACATGTCCATTGCGGCAGCACTAAAGACATCAATTCCTTCCACGACTCTTATCCTTTTGTCTAGAGTTTGCCATTGCTCTCTGACTTTTTCAATGTATCCAGGTTCTCCTTGAATTTCAGATTGTGGACTAGCAGCATGGTACACGAAAGGAGGATTCTCAGGAATAGCTTGAGCAACAGAATGCACAACAGGCTGAGGTTCAATGAATAATTGAGCTAAAGATACTGGCATTACAGACGGGACAAACACATGAGTAGTTGCAAAGGGTGGTGAGTAATTCGGAGGTAACCCAAATTCTGGCCAAGTAGAAGCTGGTTGCTGAGTCAGTGGAGGGTCAACAGCAGCAGGTGAGATTTCAGAGATCACAGTCCTCTGATGTGGTTCACCTCTAGCAATCAGAACTTGCAGCATTTTTGTGAGTTTGGTCATGCCGGCCTTCAACTCATCAATTTCCATTCTGACTTCAGCATTGTGTTGTTCTTGGTTTTCCATTCTCAATCTGACGGCAGCTCTAGTTCCGTAGTTGTGTTGAGGAAATAACTTGACGGTGGACAGATAACTAAAAAAGGAGATAGTTGAAATGAGTTTCTGAGACAACTTGGAAGAATGCATATGTATGCTCATGGATACAAGAGTGCATGGATGCAACAACCACAAACAAGATCACTCAAAGCACACAGGTTCAAAGGTTCGAGTCACAAGCATGAAGCCAAGGTTAAGAACCAATCCCACAAAAGGTGTGTACTAAGGTTTTGTCTTCATCGTACCTGCAGAAAATAGCGGTTCTAACACAGAGTGCCCAGGGTCCACAATCCACTATCAGACGCACCAGCGCACCGATTTACTCGGAGGTTGGTAGTTATCCTCAAGAGAATCTAACCTGAGTGTGGCATCGCGTAACAGCTAAATCGGATTTGCATCCTCATAGCTTCCGCGCCACGATCCTAAAAGGCTAAGATGGGTTAAAAGTTACTATGGTCCTCAGTGTTATAGGCTTCTATGGAAAAAGTAATGCTTTCAACGATCGCTCGATCAACATCAGTAATTCCAAAGAGGCAACCAACGAGTGGATGGATTCTCAAGTTCTGCTTTTTCGGGATTCGACTCCCTCAAAGCTCCCTTGACTATAGCATCCTCCTATCTCAAAGTACACTCTGGTCCGGGTATAGGACTTATTTCACACACAGAGGAACTCCCAAACAGAATAATCAAGTAACAAGCAAATCAGACAAAAAGCAGTAAATAAATCCAAGTAGGTAAACCCCTCAAGGGAGACATTTCCCCAGCATAGTCGCCACTTTTTCTATAGCGGCAAAATCGTGAGTGTAAGCTATTGATTAACTTAACTAAAAAAGCAAGAGTCGCCACCGCACTTTTATTTTATCCATAAAGGAAAGGAAAAAGAGCGAACAAAACCTACACAAGCTCTAAAACAAGAACAAGTGAACAGAGACTGGGTAAGGGGGTTGGTTACGTTAAGGGAAGGTGTTAGCACCCAAAACGTCTATAGTACTCTATAGGAACCCTTTGAAATATTTACGCTTTTTGGTCTGAAAAAGTTTGCTTAAAAAGAGATTGAGGAGATGAGAAAAGAACATTTTTTTAAAGATTTTTGTGTTTGGAGAAACTTGTCGCCTCATGCCTACGTACCCACGATGTGAGTTGTAGGATCAAAACCTCGTAGTTCGTGGTACAAAGAATGAAATTTGTTTGTTTTGGTTGATTTTAAAATGTAAAGACAAATCATCATTTCCAAGCGAATAATTCCACTTAAAGAAATGAATCATGTCTAAACTTATGAAAAAGTTTTAAAAGAGAAAGTGCACAAGGGCACAAAAAGAGTTTGATGAGTTTGGTGTTTTTCAAAGTCTTTTGAAAAAGGTGTCAATATGCTTATGTAGTTTAGCATTTGTTAAGAAATGAAAAGAAAAGAGTAAAAATCACTTGACAAAGTCAAGGTTTGATTATGAAAGAGGTGAAAGTTTAAAATCAAGAAAGTTTTGAAAAAGGGAGAAAATTTTGAAGATTGAAGAATGGGTGGAGAAGAAGTGACTATCCTAAAGCATAAAGTAAAAGCTAAGGATAAGAGTAGCCTAACCACACAAGCAAGCTCCATAGTCTTCGAGCCATGATTCCAAAGCAAAGGGAAAAGGTCCTAGTTCTAAGTCTGAGAATCCAAGAATAGCATTGAAGTCCAAGGTCTTCGAACCATAATTCCAAAGCAAAGGGAAAAAACCTAGTTCTAAGTCCAAGGTTCCAAGAATTGCATTGGATGTCCAAGGTCTAGGTGTAAAATTTCATGTCCATTACAAAGGATAGTAACCATAGTCCAAGATTAGAAGCACAAGTTTTTTAGAGGTTTTAGCCTTTATTAATGTTTTTGGTCCAAGTGGACAAAGAGAAAAAGGCATAAGCATAAACATGTGTCCAACGAGCAAAGGAAAAATTGCGGAAGCATAAACATGTGTCCAACGGACAAAGGAAAAATTGCAGAAGCATAAACATGATATGAAATGATAATAATGGAGCATAAAAGTAAAAGAGAGACAGGGAGTGAGAAGGAATTGTAAACAAAGTTAGTACAATGGTATTGTTAGTAATTTAGTGATTAGTTGTTAGAGTAAGTGATCAATAATAATTGAATAATTGCACTTAGGTCAAGGTTAATGATAACTCATTAGAGGATTGATAAGACCAAAGCCTCCTAACAACAAGTTTCATAAGTTTTGAACCAAAAGACAAATAATCAACCATTCTTGACAGTTTTCCGATACGGGACATATGTTGCGCTATGTTAAGCAATCGCCGAGTAATTTACGGAGTAATTACCCTACAATGAGGCCGATCAATAGATCTTTGTGCTAATGCATGCTAGATGAACGATATGTAGATCGTCATCCGAAAGCAATACCGCACGAAAAGAAAAGAAGATAGCGATCTAGTCTTGATCAAAATTCAACAAAGGAATTTTAATATCCATAAGACTTTCATCGATCAAAATAAAAAGAAATAAGATGAAGAGAAAGATGGATCTAACAAGTTATGATCCACACAACCAACAACAAAGTCAAAATAGAAAAAGAAAAAAAAAAGAAAGAATTAAAATATTTTCAAATAACTTTTCATAAAAGGTTTTTCTAAATAAAATTCAAATACAAAAGTAAATCTGAATTTAAAGTAAAAAAGAATTAAGAACAAAAATTATAAAAAAGAAATAAAGGAAAATTAAAACAAATTTTATATACAAAATGAGAGGGAGGTTATGTAAACAAAATGGTGGTGGTGATTAGTGGTGAGCCCACACGGACCAAACAGAAAACAAAGAAATTATAAAAAAAGAAGAAAAAAAACAGAAATTAAATCCAAAAATAAATGAAAAAAAAGAGGATCAGAACAATCGTCTTCTCCTTCTTCAAATCTGCATCACGCCGTCAGTGTTCATATTCTCCATGTACCAGAACAAACACGTTGCAGAACAAAATCTAAGGTTGTGCCGGTTTTGATTCATCTCTCCGCTGTGTTCTTCTTCTGGCTTCTTCTTGTCCGTGTTCAAAGTTGTTGTGTTGTAGAGGTTCATTGCGAGATCGCGCGTGTTAGTTGCGGTTATTGTTGTTGAGTCGTGGTGAGAATTATTGCGAATTGATGTTGCTCGTTGTCAGATTCAGTGAAAATGGATTGAGAATTTCAATTTTCGGTTTGTTGATGAAAACTGAAGAAGAGGAATTGATTTTGTTTTGTGTATTTTCTGCAGGTTATTGAATGGTGGAGTTCTAGGTTTGAAGGATTGATGTGGAAGGTTTATGAAGATTAAATTTGAAGCTTGGTATTTAATTTTGGCAGGGTGATTAGAGGCTATCCAAGCTTGAAATTGGAATGAAGAATAGGTGTTATTTATAGAAGAATTATGGTGAGTTATGAAATTGATTTGCAAATTGCCGTTTACGCTTAGTTTGTTGCGTTTGAAGTGTGTGTCGTTTTGAGATTTTTGCTTGCTGCGTTTTGAAGTGTACAGGTCGTTGCGTATCATGCTTGTTTCACGTTGCAGCCGTTTTGGCCTTGGCTTGCTCACGTGTTTTCACGCGCTTGTGGTAAAGTTAAAGTCGCAGCTGCATTTTTTAGCTGAAAAAGTTCATGGTTGGGGAGGCTTGAAAAGTGACGTGGATTGTGTTGGGTTTATGGCTTGCATATGATAATTGTTGGCTTGCAAAGGTTTCGTACAGCTTGACGCGTTTGGAAGAAAACTCAGCTTGGAAGTTTGTTGCATTTTGTGTAGAAGGCTGGGTGTGAATGCTTGTTCACGTGGCTGCTTGGTTGTGATGAAATTTTCATGTAGCTGGCTTATTGTTTCGTGAAGTAGCTTTCTCATTACTACCTTTTTTTTTATTTTCTTTGTATTGTGGATGAGTTTGGAAGTCTTCATGGGCTTATCTTATTTTTTTGGAAATTTTTGTAATTGAATTTGGACAATGAGCCTTAATTGTGATTTTGTAATGAACATTTGGTTAGAAAAATATGAATTGAAAAAAAAAGTGAGTAATGGAAAAGAATATGGTTATTTGGATATTGAATGTAGATAATGAATATGGATATTGAAAATTGGGAGAATGGATATGGTCATTGAAACTAATTTGGAGAATTATGGATAATGAATAAAAGGGTGGATTTAGGGGAAAAAAAGGATCTTTGGAAGATATGGATATTTGGTTAGTAAAATATGGAGAAATTGGATAAATGAAATGAGAATTTTGGACAAAACTGGATAAGAAGATGATTAGCAAATGGATATGAACCTACATCAACATTTTCCAACAACACGACCATGAAACCTCGATTTCAATCCGAAGCCAATTTGAAATTTTCCACAAAGCAACTGATTGAAATGCACACAACCACTACTGAACAATTTGCAACTGAAGCCATGACATGTCAACCTTGATTTTTCTGAATTTCTGGTTAATAAGTTATGGATCACTTCAAATATGTCTGAATAAATCTCTGGGAAAATAAATCCACAGATGAACCAAATTTGGACTGGTGAACTCAGATCATGATGAACCTGACTTTCTGAACTCAAACTTCACATGAGCCACTGCTTGGTAAACTGAAGAATCACAAGACATCTTGACCTTGAACAATCACTGCTTGAGAAACAAACTATTGGCACAAATGACAGGCAGATGAAGCAAACTTGATAGTTTGACCAAGATTAGGTCAAACATCCATCTGAACTGGATCAAGAACAAACAGTCACATTTGACTTGAAATTATGCCCTTGTTTGGACAATCCTGCAAAACCTAAGCAGAGAGAGAAAGAGAGAGGGAGAGAGAGAGAAAGAGAGAGAGAAACAAGCAAACCGCAGTATATTTTTGATATTTTGGTTAGAGGTTACATGTTTCCAATCAATGGTATGCTCTTCAAAAGGACCACATACATCTGAATGTACAACTTCGAGTATGCAAGATGATCGCATTGGCATAGTCAAAAAGACTTCCTGGACTGCTTTTCGACTAGACAACCTTCACAGAGTTGGTCGGGCATCTCAAGACTTGGTATACCTGTTACCATATCTTGAGTGATCAGTTGATTTAGCAACCTAAAATTCAGATGGCCAAACCTTAGATGCCACAACCAACTATTCTTGTGGTCGACAACTATTTTCAGATATTGTACCTCAATAGATTTGATAATGGTCTTAAATATTCTATTCTTTGACAGAGGAGATTTCAAGACCAAGCTATTCTGGATGTTAAAAAGTTCTAAGGCTCAATCTTTCATAACCACTAAGAACCCATTTTCGACCACTTATCCAACACTTAGCAGATTACACTATATTCCAAGGACATAGAGTACATCTTTGATCAAGGCTTTTTCTTAATTACTCATTTGAATAACTATTTTTCCAGTAAATTCAGCTGGCAACGAGATATTATCAGCAAGTTTCACCTTACTCTTCTTCAACTCGTCGAAATCTGCTAACCACAATTTTTTACCAGTCATGTAATTCGAACATCCTGAGTCGAGGAACCAGATCTTAGATTCAACATGGTCATCTGTAACTGCAACCATAACCACCATATCATCAAAATCATCTAAATCTTGGCGTGCAAGATTCACTCCTTCATCCTTGCCTTTTGTCGAACCCTTGTCTTTCATGTACCAACAATGCTTGGCCAAGTGACCATACTTTTCACGGTTATAGCACTACACACCTATTTTCTCTACTTTGTCTTTCTGATAGGAATTTCCTTCTCCTCTTTTCGAGGATTCAGAAGTTCTATCATCGATCTTATTCTTGTAAGGATTCAACCAAAACTTCTTGCTTTGAGTCTTGTCGATTTTGCCTTTGAACTTGTTGGAACCACTATTCTTCTTCCATGATTGCGCCTGTAGTGCTTGTATCGAGTCTTGAACTCATTTCCTTTCGACAATCCTAATCTCATGCGCTTCCAATGAACTAACCAAATCTTCCAGTTTTAGGGTTTCAAGATTGTTGGATTCTTGAATAGCTACGATAACGTGATCAAAGTGAGAGTTCAGCATACGCATTACCTTCTCAAATATCATCTTATCAGTTAGGGTTTCACCACAACCCTTCATGAGATGGATGAGTTTATGCACCTTCGGCATATAGCCTGCAATCTTTTCATCTTCTCCTATTAGCAATAACTCATATTGGCGTCACAACGTTTGCAACTTAACGACCTTAACTTTCTCACCTCCTTCATAGTACTTGACAAGAATATCCCACGCCTCCTTCGCCGATTCAGCATGAGCAATTTTATAACTGCAAATTGTAGCTATTTTTGTATATAAGTTTTGTTGCACTTATTGATACTTTTTGTTAATATCGTTCGAATAAACCCCGCTTTGTTTGTAATTACGTTTACTTTACGTTATAGTGTATATATTGCGTATCGTGTAAATATCATTTAGTTTAATTGATTTTCTCTCATTTGTGTAGGTATTCAAGCAATGATATTTTGCCATTGTTGTATAGATCATTGAATAGGATTTCCAGCGCTTCCGACCGTGCGTCAATCCGAGTTACGGTTCAGAAGTTATGGTCTAAATAAGGGCTGGTTTGCTGTCAAGTTCGCTTTGCAAACTTTCCAGCGAATGTTCGCTTTGCGAACTTCCCAGCGAATGCTCTCATACTTGAGGCAGTAGAAAAAGGGACCAAAGTTGGCAATGCGAACTTCCCAGCGAATATTCGCTTTGCAAATAAAAGTTCGCATTGCAAACTTCTGCAGAAAAGCAGAGGCGGTTTAGCTATTTTGAGGCACTTAAGTGCCAATTTTTGGAGTTAGCTTTGCGAATAAAAGTTTGCACTGCGAACTTGATGGATTTTGAAATACTATTTAATTCATTTCAGTCATTTTTTAGGTTATGGTTTTGAGGTTTTTTGCTCCCAACTCCATCGAACTCATTTTTCAGTAGAATTAGCTAGAAAACAACATGGAAGCTTGCATATGGATGATCCGGGGTGGATTTCTCATCGATCGGCTCTGACAAACCGTGAGATGTTTGGTTTATTTCGTTTCTTCTTTGTGTATTTCTTCTTTGTTGGGTTATTTTATATGTATTTACTTTGAACTCATGTATATTTGTCGGCCATGGTGTTGTATAAAATCTGCTTTACAAATCTTTATCGGTGATTGTCCTTGATTTTTGCTTTATGCTGGGGGTTTGGGTTGTGTTAGAGATAAAGATTGCAAACTTTGATTAGGGATGATTATCTGTTAGTTTCTGGATGCTAGAGATAGATTTAGAGCTAACAATCTTTATGGGTGTCGAAGCTTAATGCCTCCGTATCTCGAGTCGGGTGCGAGAGTGTCGACGAGGATAACACGGTTGTTCTCTTAGCTCAGTGTGTCAAAGATGGACACTGGTGTGAGCAATGCTGGATGATATTGAGGAGTATTGTAGGTTGAGTATAACTGGTCAATAGGTTTAGGTTTGTGAGGAGTGAATTTTATGCATACCGGATAAGTTTCTTCTCTCTGATTAATGAATTCTTTTTATATTAATATTTACTTTTCTGTTTCTATGTTTGAAACCATTTTAAACTCAAACTCTTTAACATTTAAATTGTCGAACGGCAGTTCAATAGCACTGGTCTCTGTGGACACGATAAATTCCCGGAAAAATACTTCCAAATCTTTTTGTTTCTTGCCGCTTTCCTCTTCAACAAAATGGCGTCGTTGCCGAGGATTGGTTGTTTTATTGACTTGCATTGCGATAGTTTCTTTGTTTTTTAGTTTTGTTGATATCGTACATATTGTATATTTTCACTTGTTTATATTGATACTTGTATATTTTCTTCCCGTAACGTTTGTTTAAGTGTTTGGTTAGGACACTTGCTTTTGGTTTGCGCGGTGAGGCATCACCATGGCATGAATGGAGGAAGTTACTAGCTAAGCACAGTAAAGGCGTCGAGCTTACGACGTAAAACAAGCATGTTTTATCGTTTTTGTTTCGTTATTACTTTTTCATTCTAGCTTAGGTAGTGTGGTGAACATTCATTAAACAAGTTGTACTCGGATTGTTCGTAAAAATTCTCAAATCTTCACTTTACAACTTGTTTAATCCATTTTCACCCGGTCTTTTAGTTTGTTTTTATTAATAGTTTTTGTGTTTGTCGAAGAGCTTGTTTTGAGTAGCTTGAGGAACTTAAGGTAATGTTCCAAGTTTGATCGTTTCAACTTGAGGATGTATGGTAATGATATTGATAAGTTTTGTACATGTTCAAGGTATGTGTTTATCGCTTTCTAGACTTTGGCATATTCATGATACTTAGGCATTTTACAAACTTCCATGCCATTCATTATTTTGTATACTTGTTCATGATGTGAATCACTTTAGTTCCCACCCTTTTTGTGAGGTAGCTTTCCATTGGTCATATATGCGCAGAGTACCAACATTCTTGTTTTAACTGGATTTTATTATGCTTAATCTTTTGTTTGTGTTGATTATATGAAAGCATGAAAAGGATCAAGGCATTTTGTTTCATTTTGAGCACAACTACCTAGCCAAATAGTCAATTCACCTTGTAAGTGTGTGAGTATTTGTTAAACCCCTTTGTGCCTTTCTATCATTATCCATGTTGTTTGAGCTTAATGCTTGTCTATGAGTATTAAATTCAATTTTTGTAAGGATTTTGATTGATTGTTTTTTTTCTTGAACCCTCAACTTTGTGTTGTTGTAGGAATTTTTACCTTGGCTTAGAAAGTAGGGAGTATTCACATGATGATGTGGTTGAATTTAAGTTAGGAAGAGAATGATTATTTACTCATTGGTTGGTTTCTATGAGGTTGAAAAAGAAAAGAAAAAATAGAAAAATATGAAAAAGAAAAGAAAAGAAAAAAAAAAGAAAAAAAAATCCTAGAGAAAGGAAACAAAAAGAGTTCAAATAATTGTGCTAAATAAGTATTGTGTTTTGTGTAACACTTGGGATTTTGGAAGAAGTTGATTGGAATTTTGTGTTTGAGTCTTTGTGAGTTGATCACTCCCTTAGGTTTAGGCAAGCTTTTGTTTCAATTACCTTTAGAAATTGCCCCTTGTTTATTTACCCGACCACGCTACAACCTTGAAAGCCTTGTGATTCTTGCTTTTATGTTTTCAATACGATTTTAGGATGATTGCATAATTTAGTCTTTTGTTTGTAAGATTGTTGTGTGAGTGAAAAGTACCTCATTTTGTGTTTTTCATCTACCGATGATTGTTTTTGCTAGGTGTGATTCACGTTTGAACTTGTGTTGTTTTAGGATGTTTGGCATGATTTTTGTATTTTGCATTTGTTTTGTGTCTATGTTGTCGTGGTAGTTTAGTGTAAGTATTTACTTTGTGTGTACCATTTTTCATTTGAACCATTCATTTGTTTTCGTTTTTCAGAACCTGTTGATTCGTGATTCTTTGGTTGTCACTTTGTTTCTTTTAGTCCCTTGATTCTTGTTTGGGGACAAACAAGTTTAAGTTGGGGAGAGTTTGATAAGTGCAAATTGTAGCTATTTTTGTATATAAGTTTTGTTGCACTTATAGATACTTTTTGTTAATATCGTACGAATAAACCCCACTTTGTTTGTAATTACGTTTACTTTACATTATAGTGTATATATTGCGTATCGTGTAAATATCTGAGTTTAATTGATTTTCTCGCATTTTTGTAGGTATTCAAGCAATGATATTGTGCCATTATTATATAGAGCATTGAATAAGTTTTGCAGCGCTTCCGACCATGCGTCAATCCGAGTTACGGTTCAGAAGTTGTGGTCCAAATAAGGGCTGGTTTGCTGTCAAGTTCGGTTTGCAAACTTTCCAGCAAACTTCCCAACAAATATTCGCTTTGCGAATAAAAGTTTTGCATTGCGAACTTCTGCAGAAAAGAAGAGGCGGATTAGCTATTTTGAGGCACTTAAGTGCCAATTTTTGGAGTTTGCTTTGTGAATAAAAGTTCGCACTGTGAACTTGACGGATTTTGAAATACTATTTAAGTCATTTCAGGCATTTTTGAGGTTATGGTTTTGGGGTTTTTTGCTCCCAACTCCATCAAACTCATTTTTCAATAGAATTAGCTAGAAAACAACATGAAAGCTTGCATATGGATGATCCGAGGTGGATTTCTCATCGATCGGCTCTGACAAACCGCGAGATGTTTAGTTTATTTCTTTTCTTCTTTGTGTATTTCTTCTTGGTTGGGTTGTTGTATATGTATTTACTTTGAACTCATGTATATTTGTCGCCTATGGCGTTGTATAAAATTTGCTTTACAAATCTTTATCGGTGATTGTCCTTGATTTTTACTTTATGCTCGGGGTTTGGGTTGTGTTAGAGATAAACATTGCAAACTTTGAATAGGGATGATTATCTGTTAGTTTCTAGATGCTAGAGATAGATTTAGAGCTAACAATCTTTATGGGTGTCGAAGCGTAATGCCTCCGTATCTCGAGTCGGGTGCGAGAGTATCGACGAGGGTAACACGGTTGTTCTCTTAGCTCAGTGTGTCAGAGATGGACACTATTGTGAGCGATGATGGATGATATTGAGGAGTATTGTATGTTGAGTATAACTGGTCGGTAGGTTTAGGTTTGTGAGGATTGGATTATATGCATACCTGAGAAGTTTCTTCTCTCTGATTAATGAATTCTTTTTGTATTAATATTTACTTTTCTGTTTCTATGTTTGAAACCATTTTAAACCCAAACTCTTTAACATTTAAATTGTCGAACGGAAGTTCAATAGCACTAATATCTTTGAACACGATAAATTCCCGGAAAAATAGTTCCAAATCTTTTTGTTGCTTGCCGTTTTACCGCTTCAACACAATTCTGTCGAAGTTAGCCGCATCAACCGCCAATTAGATGTAGAACACCTCCTTGTAATCCTTCTTCTTAACATCCTTTTGAATGGTTCTCTGTGCTTCAGTTGCATCTTCACTAAGCGCAGGAACGTCATTAGTAACCACTTCTAGAGTTTCATGAAAGTCAAATAGAGATTACATCTGTTTTCTCCATCGAAGCCAATTCTTGCTGTCAAGAGTTGGAAGGGAGTTTGGTAAATTTCCGTTACCATTCATCTTTGCAGCAATTGATCAACAATAATGCATGATGTCGGAAACACGATCTCTGACGTGTGATTCTTGAAAACACGATTAAGAATCTAACAGGAGCTCTAGATACCAATTTGTTAGTGCGTGCGACACTTTTAGTGAGGAAAGAAAGAAAGAGAATAAGGAATAAAGATTTATTGAATGAATTTGATCGTACCTGGATCAGACAGTTATACGGAGGCCAGGAACGTCGTATGGACTTCAGCTCCGGTGATGGTGATACGGCGGGGGGTGTACCTGCAAGGTACTCCGACGCTCAAGTAAGAAAAAGGGAGTAAGCAAGTACAGTAAAGCAGGTGTGAGTTTAGAATGTAATGTAACCTGACTCTCTTAAGTGAGAGGGTATTTATAGAGAGCCCCCAGCACGGGGCCAACGGTTACTTGCACTGGGCTGGATTGCAAGGCCCAATCCAAGTAACTTCCAGGGCTTACATGGCGTGGTGAAGACCAGCACGTGGTCTTCGCCCTGGTGTAACGGTCCCTAAATCTCCGGAAGTAGGGCAGACCGATTCCTTCGGGAGTGGGAAGTTACAAGAGAACGTGTCCTCGCAGGGAGGAGCACGTGGGTGTCGAGGAGAGGTGCGTCCACGGACTATATGCCTCTGCTCGACAGTCTTTACCTCGCGTGTCCGACGTCTAAGGGGATTGGTACGTGCCCGACACGGAGGCAACTTTGGGCCTCGTTGGGCCTTCGCTGGTCATTGTGTTTGGGCCTGCCCGACAGTAGAGCAGGTGTTGGCCCAGTCCAGAACAGGAGCCCCCCAAGTCGTAGCTCTGAGGTGTCAGAGTAATGACTTAAGGGCCAGTACTATGTCGAGGACGGACCCCGTCGGGGAATGGATTCTAAACGAGGAGCGGTTGGTCAACCGGACAGAAATTGGTCGACCTGCTTGCGCTAGACTGGCCGCGGCTGGGCGACGTAGCGGGGATACGAGAAGTCTGAAGCGAGGCGAATGGAAGGACGCGTGTTGGGGAATGAAAAGATGTGCATGGGGAAGCGTGTGCCACGTGTCACACCTCATCATTGTCTAGGGCGGCTACACTAGGGTAGCGTAATCGATCACCTAGGAAATCCTAGAGTCTCGTGAGGCCCTTATAAATAGGGGCCATCCCATTTGATTTGCACTTTCGCTCCCCCTTTGCTCAGACTTTCTCTTTCTTCCTCCTCTATTTCGCCACCGTTCGCCACCACCGACTTCCGCGCCGGAACCCTACCGAAAGTGTATTTCAAGTAAGTTTCTCTCTTTTTTCTCCTTTTGTTTGCATTTATATGGTGGTTTTATGGTCAACTGATGAAGTTCTCATGGAAATCATGAAATCTCCGGCGAAAACGGCAGAATTTCTTAGTTTCTTTGTTGAATCTCGCGGGGAGAAGTGATGAATACCCCGGGGACAAGAAGAATGTCCCGAGGACACGAGATGAAAATCTCGGGATCCTCAACAATCTCTCCTCTGTGGGAGGGATCCCTCCCAAAGCGGCATACCGGTGACCTGGGGATGGTCACGGGGACGTTCGTCGGTTGCCACGGGGACGTGGGCGAGCACGACAGTCTCGGGATCCCGAAGCTCCCTCTTCGCCCTTTCACTTGAACAGCGGTGGAGGGGTGAATTTGATATGGATCATCGAATTCACCATTTCCTTATGCTTTTCAGGTACATGGAAGCTTTGTCCATATCTGTAGCCATGGGATCGTTAGACGTCGACGATCAGCCCGACTCTCCGATGGTGCCAATCACCAGCGTCGAGGAGCGTCCCCTCGCGGAGTGGGTTAGCGACGAGCCGCAAAACATGATCTCCCAGTTCGTCGACGGGGACAAAGATGATATCTTTTGTACAGTCGAACACCGGCTGGTGGGCTCCCCGAAGACGTGGATGGTGTTCCGGCCTCTGGCGCACCATCGCATCTGTTCGACATATCGAGGGATGAGGTTTCCCCTTTATGAATTCATGTTCGACCAGGCGGGGTGGCGTTTGCCCTTTACGGATTTCCAACAAGCGGTGTTCGTTTGGATGCGCCTGGCGCCCTCGCAGCTCCATCCTAACTCCCTTGCTTTTATCTGAGCCTTCGAGCTCGTTTGTAAATATCTCCAGATCGGGGCAACCGTGCCTCTTTTCTTTCGTATCTTCCACCTCCAACGACAGGCCTCTGACGGCAGACACGGCTGGGTGTCTTTTAAACAAGTGAGAAGCCTCTTCCACACCTACTTGGACTCTATTCGGTACTTTAAATATCGGTATTACATCGTGAGGCCGGTCACGCTTGAGGCTGTGAATTCGGTGTATCACCGGGATTCCCGCGTAGTGGATGGGCAGAAGGAGGAGGTCCTTGAACCGAGATTCCCCTTGTTCTAGACAGAAGAACATTTCAGAAAGGGGACGGACAGCTACATTGTCAGCCTTGGCCGACTTTACGAGGGGGATCGTCTGGCGTATGAGAAAATAGTCGCCTTCGTCAACGATTTTACCAAAGCCAAGCTCGTGACGTCGGACGGAGAATTCGTCTGGGGTGACGACGGACAGGTCATAACGAAGCGTCGGTTAATCAATACGAGGGCCCTCCTCAAGATGTTTTCCGATGAGGATGCCCTCGAGCTGTTAGGTGGTGGAATCCTCTTCGACTTGCTTTTTCTTCGCGTCTTGGTTTCCGATTTATTGACACATTTATTTTCTTTGCAGGCAAGATGTCGGGTGCTGAGGAGCGTATCAAGAAATTGAAAGCTGCCCGTATCTCGAAAAAGGGCGGCAAAGGCCGTATCGAGCAACTTCGATCACAGGTCCCCGGCCCCACTCCGGCAACTGGGGGTTCTTCTGGCTCTCCCCAGGACAACGACTCCCCCAGCACTCAGAACTCCTTGAAGAGACAACGGCTTGCTGATCAGGTGGACGTCGACCTCACTGAGAACGAAAGCCCTCCCGCTGTGAAATTTGTGCTCCCGCCTTGCCACTCGAGGTCGAACTTCTTTATGGGGAACAATTCCCTATGCGTTGGTGCACCCGAAGTTCAGACCATCTTGGGTGTTGACAGGGTTTCTCGGAGAAAGGCGCTAGTGGAGGACGTGTCCGCGGTGATGCGGGTTTGCGCCGCTGCCTTGGTCCTGAACGACGAGACATGCCCAGCGGACGAGCTGAACAGGCTGCAAGAGAGTTTCAGGTTCATCTCAGCTGAAATGGAGAAGGTGGGCAAGGATCTGGTTGACTGCAGAAACCAGAACAAGACCCAGGTCGAGCTTCAAGGGAAGTTGGAGGAGAGATTGAGGAACGCCGAGGAGGAGAGGAAACGTCTCTTGGCGAGGAAATTCGAGCTGGGAGAAGTTGTTCGCCTGGCTGAGGAGGAAACCGAGGAAGACAAGTTATTGACTTCGCGGGCAGTGCTGATAGCGAAACTCAGGGAAGCTGAGCAGGATAACCTCGTGGCGGCTGACATAAGTTTCAGGAACACCGTGCAGCAGCTTTGGGTTCTCAACCCCAACCTTATAACTGAAGGGACTGACCCCGACTACGAGGTGGTCGACGGACAGATCGTGCAGCTGATGCAAGAGGAATAGGTTGGCGGAGGGGCAGACGAACACTAGCAGCCAGAGGGGACCGTCGCCGACTAGGTTTTTCCTTTCTCGTTTTGTTTGGCCTGCGAGCCATTTTATTTTTGATGCCTATGTCCGGCCTGCGTGCCAGGGGCTTTTTTATACTTGTTTGTAATACCCGTACAATGGGCTTCTGCCCGCTTAATGCATTTTTGTTTATCTGCGCGTGTGATGTTTGTATGTTTTCGCTTGTGTGTGATGTTATTGTATTTACTATACTTTATTTATTTTTGTCTAAGTAATAGATATTTTGGGAATTCGCTCGACTTCGATAATCCTCGACTGCGTGGAGAGCTGGCCGAGTGATCGGAGGTGTATTCCGACCTTCAACGAGGCTAAGAGCTCGGTCGAGGTCTTAGCTTCGTGGCATGAACTTCCCATCGCGAGCTGGGTGTTCTGCCTAATTGGTATAACGACAACGGAGCTCGATCGAGGTGTCCTCGTCAGATCAAAAGTCCTCGCGCACACACAACGCGGCCCTTGATCATCGTGTTTTGTATAGGGGTGTCACGCTTGTACCCTAGTGCGTCCCTGTAACCGCGATGCTAGTGTGTCGCGGGCAGTGCTTAACTATAGTACTATTTAAGCTTCTCAGCGTTCCATGGTCGAGCAAGTTCTTCATCGTGCAGATTTTCGAGGAAGTAGGCTCCTATCCCCGTTTTCGCGCGGACGCGGTACGAGCCCTCCCAATTCGCGGCTAGTTTGCCTTCTTGCGAATCTTTCTGGTTCCTTCGTAGGACGAAGGTGCCTACCTGAAAATCACGTTTGATAACTTTGTCGTTATAACGTAAAGTTATTTTCTGTTTAAGTGAGGCTTCCCAGAGGGATGCGCCCGTCCTTATTTCCTCGACGAAGTCGAGCTCTTCCCTTAGGGCCTCGCTGTTCGCATCCTCGTTGAGGGGGGCTTCCGTCCTCCTTGAGGGTTCCCTGATCTCCACGGGGATCACCGCTTCCATTCCGTAGGTCAGACGAAATGGGGTCTCCCCGGTTATGGAATGCGGGGTTGTTCGGTAGGCCCAGAGGATGCTGTGTAGCTCCTCGATCCACCGTTGTTTGGCATCGCCTAGTCGACGTTTCAATCCTCGGAGGATCACTCTGTTTGGTGCTTGGGCCTGCCATTTTTTTTAGGATGCTCGACCGACGTGAAGTGCTGCTTCGTGCCCAGTTTGGTGACGAAGTCTTGGAAGTTTTTCTCGGTGAACTGTGTCCCGTTGTCAGTGACGATCGCTTGGGGCACGCCGAACCGGGAGAGGATGTTCCTTTTGTAGAAGCGGAGTATGTTGAAGGCCGTGATTTTGGCCAGGGCTTCTGCCTCGATCCACTTCGTGAAATAGTCCACGCCGACGATGAGGTATTTGTTTTGGTATGATCCCATAACGAAAGGTCCGAGGATATCCATTCCCCACCATACAAATGGCCACGGGGATAACAGTGTTTTGAGCTCGTTAGGGGGAGAGAGGTGCATGTCCCCGTGTCGCTGGCATCTATCGCACTTCTTGACGTACTCCTTGGTGTTTTGTTGCATGGTGGGCCAGTAATACCCTGCTCGGAGAGCCTTACGGGCTAAGGATCGCCCGTCGAGGTACTGTGCATTGATTCCCTCGTGGATCTCCTAGAGTATACCGGGGACCCTGGTCTCCTCGACGCACCTGAGGAGGGGGATAGAAAACCCGCGGCGGTATAGCTTGTCCTCTATTATTGTGTACGAGCACGCCCTTCGGTTGACCATCCCCGCATCCTTGGGGTCTTCAGGAAGTTTTCCCGTCGTGAGATACTCGTATACCGGGGTCATCCAGCAATTGATGTCCCCAATGGCGTTCACGTCCACCGCTGGAACGGGTTTGTCGATGCTCGGGCAGGAAAGCACTTCTTGTATGACGGATTTGTTTCCGCCTTTCTTCTTTGTGCTCGCCAATTTGGACAAGACATCTGCTCGGGTATTGTGCTCGCGAGGGATGTGGGTTACTTCCGCGGAGGTGAAATTCTTCATCTTTTTCTTTACCAAGGTCAGGTATTCGATGAGGCAGTCGTTCTTGGCCTGATACTCTCCTCGGACTTGAGAGGCTACGAGTTGGGGGTCAGTGAAGATTTTAACCTCCTTGGCGCCGAGGTCCTCGGCCAACCGAAGCCCGGCGAGGAAAGCCTCGTACTCTGCTTGATTGTTCGACGTCGGGAAGGATAGTTCGAGGGAGACCTCGACCAGGATGCCTTCCTCGTTTTCAAGGGTAATGCCCGCCCCGCTCCCCTTCGTGCTGGATGCCCCGTTGACATAGATCGTCCACTTTTGGGATCCGTTGGTGGAAGGCTCCGGGACGGTTGTAACACCCCCAATTCCCATCTCGAATAAATAATACATAAATAAAATCAGAGTAACTAAAATTTTATTTTTCTGACAAAAACAAGGATGTCACATTTAAATAAACAAAACATCATCCCTGCTCATAAATTTGATACATAGCATAAAATAGAATACCCTCAAAGGGGAAACTTTTTCCATATAAAGGGAAAGGTCAATTATGGAATAAAGCGGAAAGATCCATAACCGACTTGTTTTACAAAATAAATCATTTTAGAACATCAACTATATACACAAAAGTACCACAAAATACATTCAACAAATATATATATATATATATATATATATATATATATATATATATATATATATATATATATATAATCGTTCCCTGACTCCCGTGTTACGTATCAGAGCAGACACCAAGACCGACAACAGAACGGAGGACTAATCTTCACAAAAAGTCCTCCAGCAACACAAATCTGCAATGCCTCATAGAGCATTATAAAACAGCAGAAGGGTGAGAAATAACAACTAAATCAAGATTGCATAATAATATGCAAACACACATTTAAATACATGTATAAATCATCTCACCCATACCATCACATACTAACACATATAGCATGCCACAAATACAAAACATATCACACATAATAAATCAAATCATGATTTTTCCACACATAACGCATCCATTCACAATTCTCACCACAATTCATCACAACTCTCTCATATACATCACAATGTATATATATATATATATATATATATATATATATAACCAAGCATATTCATCATGCATACTTTCACAATTCTTATCATTCCACATAAACATACATATTCATGTTTATTCATCAATGTACAATTATAAAGATGATAAATGCAAATCATAGAGACTGACTTACGACTCTATGCAAATGCAATGCGGTACCGACTCAATCATCTCAAGTTCACATAGGAACTTATTGGAACCATCGCTCGTTACCAATGTAACTCCCCGTCGGGCCTACGATGTTCACCCATTTCTCACACCTCACATAGGCACATAATGTTTATGGATTGCTCACACCTCACATAGGCACACAATCTGATTGATCAAACCTCACCTAGGCACACAATCATTTGTAATCATCGCTCACACCCCACATGGGCACACGACGTTATAGCGGATTCCCTCTGGAACCAATCCGTCGCTCACACCCCACATGGGCACACGACATTACAAGATGCATATCATGATGCTTGACACCCAAGAACTCATGACAATCAAATGCATCTTCACACATATATGCAACCATAATCATGCATATATTTCAACTCATCATCATTATTCATGCATTGAAAACAATTCACACAATGCAATTCAACCATAAAGTCCACCAACCACATACATTGGAATTTCACATAAACAATACATATCATCACCAACCACAACAATCATACAATCACAATTACTTCCACAAGGGATTCATACCACAAAGGCTACCCACAACACATCATAACAACATACATTAATATACAATCAAACAATGTATTTTACCACACAACAACATCATTATCACA
Source organism: Lathyrus tuberosus (assembly GCA_022829125.1). Lineage (NCBI taxonomy): Eukaryota > Viridiplantae > Streptophyta > Magnoliopsida > Fabales > Fabaceae > Lathyrus > Lathyrus tuberosus. The sequence goes on from JALAZF010000441.1 coordinate 1,933,594, forward strand.
TGCATCAACATCATATAGATAGCACAAAAGACCCACATTTGTATGACGATAACATATCACGTCGAACACCAACAAACACAACAAAAACTACAAAACCACTAACCATCCCCTACCAAATATTCTTAGCTAACACATGGTATCACATCACCATTTAATACCATATCAGGTTATCTATCTACGGCCTCAAGTCCCACATCAATCGGACTCGCGATTCGGGAGTTATGGTGGAAACAAAAACCGCACTTTCCACACATACATCACTTTTCCATATTTTCTTATAAATCCATGGCTTAAACATATTATCCTATTCCACTATCCAAAAGAGCATTGAAATAGCTTTCCAACGCATCCGACCGTTCCTCAATCCGATTTACGGATCAAAAGTTATGAAGGAAACAAAATCGGAAATTCTGTCACGTTCGCAATGCGAACGGCTAGCGAACGTTCGCTGAATCCTTCGCTGGGGCTCGCAGTGCGAACCTGTGAAACTCAGAATTTCCAGCAGCGATAACTTAGGTCATTTTGGGTCAAAAACCCTCATTTCTTCCACCCAAACACTTCCAAAACATACTATAACAACCAAAACACGATCCAAACCTAACGACAAGTATTCTACTCAGTTTTTATCGAATTTCATCCGCGAATACATCGATTTCTATCAATCGCTCCTAATTCCAATCGATACGAAAAGTCGCGAAACAATCAAAACAATTACAACAAACAACACATATACATACACAAGCAAGATATAATTGAAACTTCTCACCCTTACCCGATTAATCGCGCTCGAAACGGAGTTATGTTCGATTTTCCTCTTTTCCTCTTCTTTCTTTCCTTCTCTTTTCTTTCTCTTCTTTTTCTTTTCTTCCTATTTCTCTCTACTTTCTATTTATATAAAATATCTAAACTCCTAAAAGACCATTTTACCCTTCAGCTCAAATATCTCGCAAACGCTCTCAAAATGCGATAAAACATAAACATACCGATGAAATATAATATATTGTCAAATAAAAGTCAATAATAAAATAACATAAAATGAAAATAATTAAATCGACTCGATTAAATAAATCGGACCAAAACTAGGGCGTTACAATTCTCTCCCACTTAGAAATTTTCGTCCTCGACAATCTAACCAATGCGAACAACTCCGGATACACTCTCGCATCCGACCAACAAACTAACATGCCAACACTAGGCACACCACGAGTAACACAAACTGACAAACCACCTCTCTAACAACGACTAAAACAACGTCTCAACAACATCAACAAAACCAGAATACCAAACATCCTTGTCACACATCCTTATTACAACACTGCTACGATTCACCAATCAAACAAACAACCAAAACATCCATCTACACAATATCCCATGAATAATATTTAAACCTTTCACCTAACACTTCCATTCTGAAACGTCCAATGGTCTCATCATTCCTACATGTTTCCAATGTCCAACCTATGAACTTTTACCAGTCACACACTCATATACGAAATGTGCCACATCACGCTTTCGATGCGCACTCTGATTACTTGTAACCATCAAAACTGACATGCACTAAAACTTTTGACTTAACTTTCCAAGCACGACCTTACCTTTACCAACAGGATAATTCCAACTAAAGTCATAACTTGTCACAAATTATATCCATCCTCATTGTCTCATACTCTATTCCTCATTGCGATTACCAAACACTTCGAGCCGAGAACTATAAAAATAATACCTCCAAATTTCCCAACACAATACAACCGCGACTAATTCCAAATCCAGAATAGTATAGACCCTTTTATGAATCCTCAATTGTCGTAAAGCATAAGCCACGACTTTACTCCCTTGCATTAGCACACTAGCTACACTCATCATAGACGCATCACAATACCTCACAACCGGTTCATCAGGATCACGCAGACTCAAAAACTGGAGTCGTAGACAACTTCTACTTCAGCTCACCAAAACTCACTCACAACGAACATCCAAAACAAACGACTCACCCTTTGCAAGTCAACTAAGATACCAGAAGTACGAACTCAACAAGATCTTCCATAACCTGCAATAACAACCAACTGAGCCCAAAAGTTTCTAATCTCCTTAACCAACTTCGGAGCCTCTCATTGTAGAACTACATCTACTTCCGATGAATCCATAACAATACTCTCATCCTAAATAACATATCCAAGAAAACTAACCCTTCTCAACCAAAATTCTCACTCGAATAACTTAGCATAAAACTTTGTATCTTTCCAACACTTGTAATTCAAATCTCAAACACTTTACTTGTCCTTCCTCTGAGTTTATAACAGATCCGAATATCCCCAATCAAAACCACTACGAACTTATCCAAATAAATATGGAAGATACGATTCATATACTCCACAAACATTCTAGACGCATCACTTGAAACTTTTAACGTGTTAACAGTTTCGTTTTACGTAATTCACGTAATTCCGATTATTCCCAATACTCAACCAAAAATCCATTCCATAAATAATATTCCTGTTTTCCAAAACATAGAACCCTTTCATAGCTCCACAACGATACAAAGAACGTTTAAATCGGATAAACGAAGCCAAAGTTATGAAAGAAACAATTGGGAAAGATCTATCATGTTCGCAATGCGAACAACCCAGCGAATCCTTCGCTTCTCCATTCGCAGTGCAAATGTCCCAGCGAACCAAGTCAGAAAGGAAATAGCCTAAAAATTACCCAACGTTCGCAGTGCGAACCATCCAGCGAATGCTCGCTAACACCTTCGCTTTGCGAGTCTCCCAGCGAACAGAGGCAGAAAGAAACCCACTCAAAATAACACAAAGTTCGCAGTGTGAACCTCACGTGAACCTTGGCGTCCCCCTTCGCAGTGCGAATCTCTCGCGAGCCTTCGCTGTGACCTTCGTTGTGCGAACACCTGGCGAATCCAATCAAAACTTAAACAGGGCAAGGTTCGCTCATTCTCAATCGTTACCAAAATCAACTGCCAGTAATCCATACACCATTTCTGCTCCTGGTCTTCCCATTCCACAAATTCCAACATGTAGCAACAACCAACCAAAAAGAACTCTCAAATAATACATCCACACCTAAGGGTTTTCTCAAGATTTCCATTAATGCCCTATAACTTTAAAAACTCCAAAACTCACCAAACCTCTAAGTTTACTTTCCATAGTCTCAATACCATTATACACATCATGCTTGTTATTCCATTCAAACATCATTCCTTTTTGTTACTAACAATACTGGAGCTCTCTAAGACAACACCTTAACGTTCCATCCCAAAAACACATCTGAAAACCATGCCCAACTGACGGCCCATCACTGTGACTTCCTGACCATTTCCAGAACACTATTATCACAAACATGACCAACATCTGCGTCTCACTCCCTAGAAGTTCTTCTACTTACTGAGCATATCCAAACCTCAAATCCTCGCCTTCACCCAATTTGAGTTCACACTCTACTTTCTGAGAACAACCATTAACGATACCCAATCATTCTCTCTCAATAACTTCCTAACTGGACCAACATATCAAAACCTCTAATCCATCTCACCTGCCGATATAAGAATCTTCGTCGACTCATCAAAACAATTTGTAATCATCTTCTCAATTCCAAACAAATCATTGCACACACTATCGAAGTCGGAAAGACACGTCTATTCCATCCACCATAATTTCCGTCTACTATCAATAAGAGATTAAGAGTGATCAGTTCCTCAATTTGTCAATAGACAGCCGACAATCATGATGGGGCATAAACCGTCTTTACCAAACTTATAATAGCATTTCTTGCATCCTACACAAAACTACCTAAGGCACAAATCTTTAGTTGACATAAACCTTACCTCCGCATTCCCTCCAGAACCGGGAACCACACTGTCCAAAGAGCACTTACAATCTTGCAATCTACAACACACTGAGCCAACGCTCCACACCTGAATCAACTTGGAGAAGTATAAGCTTCTCCCCCACTTAACTCATTCTCAATCCTAAAAACAAAGGATTAGAAAACCAGAAAGTACTGACAGTGCTTCCACACACATATCACATACTAAAGAACAAACAACTACGACAGTATTCAACTGTCACACCAACTGACTCAACAACTTGGTCGGACGGACCGACCTACTCTGATACCACTAACGTAACACCCCCAATTCCCATCTCGAATAAATAATACATAAATAAAATCAGAGTAACTAAAATTTTGTTTTTTCGACAGAAACAAGGATGTCACATTTAAATAAACAAAACATCATCCCTGCTCATAAATTTGATATATAGCATAAAATAGAATACCCTCAAAGGGGAAACTTTTTCCATATAAAGGGAAAAGTCAATTATGGAATAAAGCGGAAAGATCCATAACCGACTTGTTTTACAAAATAAATCATTTTAGAACATCAACTATATACACAAAAGTACCATAAAATACATTCAACAAATGTGTATATATATATATATATATATATATATATATATATATATATATATAATCATTCCCCGACTCCCGTGCTACGTATCAGAGCAGACACCAAGACCGACAACAGAACGGATGACTAATCTTCACAAAAAGACCTCCAGCAACACAAATCTGCAATGCCTCATAGAGCATTATAAAACAGCAAAAGGGTGAGAAATAACAACTAAATCAAGATTGCATAATAATATGAAAACACACATTCAAACACATGTATAAATCATCTCACCCATACCATCACATACTAACACATATAGCATGCCACAAATACAAAACATATCACACATAATAAATCAAATCATGATTTTTCCACACATAACGCATCCATTCACAATTCTCACCACAATTCATCACAACTCACTCATATACATCACAATGTATATATATATATATATATACAAAACCAAGCATATTCATCATGCATACTTTCACAATTCTTATCATTCCACATAAACATACATATTCATGTTTATTCATCAATGTACAATTATAAAGATGATAAATGCAAATCATAGAGACCAACTTACGACTCTATGCAAATGCAATGCGGTACCGACTCAATCATCTCAAGTTCACTCAGGAACTTATTGGAACCATCGCTCGTTACCAATGTAACTCCCCGTCGGGCCTACGATGTTCACCCCATTGCTCACACCTCACATAGGTAGACAATGTTTATGGATTTCTCACACCTCACATAGGCACACAATCCGATTGCTCACACCTCACCTAGGCACACAATCATTTGTAATCATCGCTCACACCCCACATGGGCACACGATGTTATAGCGGATTCCCTCTGGAACCAATCCGTCGCTCACACCCTACATGGGCACACGACATTACAAGATGCATATCATGATGCTTGACACCCAAGAACTCATGACAATCAAATGCATCTTCACACATATATGCAACCATAATCATGCATATATTTCAACTCATCAACATTATTCATGCATTGAAAACAATTCAAACAATGCAATTCAACCATAAAGTCCACCAACCACATACATTGGAATTTCACATAAACAATACATATCATCACCAACCACAACAATCATACAATCACAATTACTTCCACAAGGGATTCACACCACAAAGGCTACCCACAACACATCATAACAACATACATTGATATACAATCAAACAATGTATTTTACCACACAACAACATCATTATCACATGCATCAACATCATATAGATAGCACAAAAGACCCACATTTGTATGACGATAACATATCACGTCGAACACCAACAAACACAACAAAACCTACAAAACCACTAATCATCCCCTACCAAATATTCTTAGCTAACACATGGTATCACATCACCATTTAATAGCATATCAGGTTATCTATCTACGGCCTCAAGTCCCACATCAATCAGACTCGCGATTCGGGAGTTATGGTGGAAACATAAATCGCACTTTCCACACATACATCACTTTTCCATATTTTCTTATCAATACATGGCTTAAACATATGATCCTATTCCACTATCCAAAAGAGAATTGAAATAGCTTTCCAACGCATCTGACCGTGCCTCAATCCGATTTACGGATCAAAAGTTATGAAGGAAACAAAATCGGAAATTCTGTCACGTTCGCAATGCGAACGGCTAGCGAACGTTCGCTGAATCCTTCGCTGGGGCTCGCAGTGCGAACCTGCGAAACTCAGAATTTCCAGCAGCGATAACTTAGGTCATTTTGGGTCAAAAACCCTCATTTCTTCCACCCAAACACTTCCAAAACATACTATAACAACCAAAACACGATCCAAACCTAACGACAAGTATTCTACTCAGTTTTTATCGAATTTCATCCGCGAAAACATCGATTTCTATCAATCGCTCCTAATTCCAATCGATACGAAAAGTCGCGAAACAATCAAAACAATTACAACAAACAACACATATACATACACAAGCAAGATATAATTGAAACTTCTCACCCTTACCCGATTAATCGCGCTCGAAACGGAGTTATGTTCGATTTTCCTCTTTTCCTCTTCTTTCTCTTCTTTTTCTTTTCTTCCTATTTCTCTCTACTTTCTATTTATATAAAATATCTAAACTCCTAAAAGACCATTTTACCCCTCAGCTCAAATATCTCGCAAACGCTCTCAAAATGCGATAAAACATAAACATACCGATGAAATATAATATATTGTCAAATAAAAGTCAATAATAAAATAACATAAAATGAAAATAATTAAATCGACTCGATTAAATAAATCGAACCAAAACTGGGGCGTTACAACGGTCATCTCCGCCACAAAGTCGGCCAATACCTGAGCCTTCAGGGCTTTCCTTCCCTCGTATTGGATGTCGAACTCGGCGAGTTCGAGCGACCACCTGAGCATCCTTCCAGCCATATCTGGTCATCCAAGGAGATGCCTTATAGGCTGTTCGGTTCTTACGACGACGGTGTAGGCTAGGAAGTAATGGCGTAGCCTCCTGGCCGCGGTACCGAGGGCCAAGGCGACTTTCTCGATCTGCTGATACCTGAGCTCGGGACCTTGGAGAGCTTTGATCGTGAAGTAAATCGGTTTTTGCTCGTTGGGGGTTTCCCGTATGAGGTCGGCGCTGATCGCTTCGCTCGTGATGGCGAGATACAAGAAGAGTGTCTCCCCGTTCTCTGGCGGTGAGAGGACCGGGGGCTGGGACATGACTCGTTTGAGGTGGAGTAAAGCCTGCTCGTATTCCTCACTCCATTCAAACGTGGCTTTTTGTCGAAGAATCTTGAAAATGTGAGTGCGTAAGGTGCGGATTTGGCGACGAAGCGGGAGAGGGCGGTCAGCATCCCGTTCAGTGATTGTATTGACTTCTTTGAGTTCGGAGTCGGGATCTCAGAGAAAGCCCTACACTTGTCGGGGTTGGCCTCGATTCCTCGCTCTGTGAGGTAGAAGCCAAGGAACTTACCTGTCTGAACGCCGAAGGTGCATTTGTCGGGATTAAACCTCATGCGGCATCTCCTCGCTGTGTCGAACACCTTCTTGAGGTGCACGGCGTGGTCGAATTCTTCTGCGGATTTGACGATCATGTCGTCCATATAGACCTCGAGCATGTCGCCGATTTCTCCCCGAAAAACCTTGTTCATCATTCGTTGGTAGGTCGCGTCGGCGTTCTTCAGGCCGAAGGGCATCACATTGTAGTAGTAATTGCCCGACTCGGTCATGAAGGTCGTGTGTTGTTTGTCGACCTTATCCATGGGTATTTGGTTGTACCCCGAGTAGGCATCCATGAAGGATAATAGCTTGTAACCTACAGAATTATCGACCAGCTGGTCGATGTTAGGCAATGGGTAACTGTCTTTCGGGCATGCCCGGTTAAGATCGGTATAGTCAACACACATTCTCTATTTTCCATTATTCTTTTTGACAAGTACAACGTTGGACATCCAGGTCGTGTACCTGGCCTCCGAAATAAAATTCGCCTCTAGGAGGTCTTTTACAGCTTTTTCAGCAGCCTTCGCTTTTTCGGGAGACTGCCTACGCCTACGTTGAACTATGGCCCTAGCGGCCGGGTCTACTGCGAGTTGATGGCAAGCCACCTCGGGGTCAAGGCCAGGAATCTCGGAGGCACTCCATGCGAACAGATCAGCGTTCTCCCGGAGACGTGCCTTCAGCTGCTTCTTCGCCAAGTCGGGGATCCCGGTGCCAATCTTCACGTTACGATCTGGATCGTCCCCGAGGGCGACGAGCTCGAAGTCTCCGTCTGGGATGGGGCATGTTGGGTGGAGAGGCTGCCCGTTGTTTTCTGCCTGGAGGTCGAGGTCTTCTGCTCCGCCCTCTTCGTGCTCGCCCAGGAACCTGCTGTCAAGGTCGACCGCGTTGGTGCCAATGGAACTCATGCCTTTGATTGCAGCGTCGAAGCACCTCCTGGCCGCATCGATGTCCCCGTGCATCGTAACTACCCGTCCCCTGGCCGTGTAATACTTCATCTTAAGGTGGACCATTGATGGAACTGCTGTGAGTTCGACCAGGGTGGTCCTCCCGAGGATGCAGTTGTAGAGGGATGGACATTCGACCACCAGGAAGTGGGTCCTCACATGACGGGCAATGTCTTCGGCCCCGAAAGTGACCATCAATTTAACGTAACCCCATGGTCTGGTGGTGGTGCCGTTGAACCCCTGCAGATCTGAACCGACGTACGGGGTCAGATGTTTATGAAATTCAAAGTCTTAGAACAACAATCTTCCTTCTTTACATGAAAAGATCCCGAATGAATTTTTAAACGAGAAAGTCAAGGGTGGACCTAATCCGTTTCTTGAAAACATCTCAAAAACTCATAAAGAATTAATCTTCAGCAAATAAGACTTCTTGCTTTCTGATGATTCATCTTTTAATCATATACGTGGTTTTATCCACACGTATTTTCCAGAATGAGCATTCAACAGATACTGCCTTTCATCTGATGAATTTATCTTATCAACTGATTCTTTAATCTTTAGTGAGGCTTCATCTAGAATCAGTGAATTGCTCACGAAGTAAACAAATTGATTACAATTTTGTACACAGTTAACTGCTGAACTGTTACAAAAATTGTAAGTGGATTTCAATCTCACCAAGAGTACTTCTACGTACCACATCTGGATCTTTTTCTGACACTGTTAAGTGTTTAATGTAAATCAATAACAGAACCGGAGCTCTGATACCAAATGAAGGTGCGAGAAAGACACAAGAAAGGGGGGTTTGAGTTGTGTATTTACTTTTTCTTTAACTTTTTGCATCTTGTTAATTTGACGTTCAAGAACCTTCAATGTTTGTTGAGAGATTCTGATCTATTAACTATAGAGTATGAGAACCGTATAGGTTCTGATCATAAGATACGATACTCAGAACTTGCAGTGCGGAAGCTTATCAGAGATGGGCTGCAAGGTTCTGACTTTGCTTAATATGAGGTTCTGATATTCAATGCAGAAACATAAATAGAGATACTAAGCAAGAGAGTAAAGGACACACGATATATCCTGATTCACCACGCGGGTTAATCCAGTCCACCCTCCTCAGGTGATTTCGCCTTGAACACAAGGACTTAATCCACTATAACCAAATCATGATTACACTTGCACGGGCAACAACCGGTGACTAACCACTTGCACAGCCGCACTGTGTCTAATAACCCAATGAACCGTTCAGGGATCCAACAGGATATAACGTTCATTGACCGAGCAGACCCACTGCTGGGATTTCACAGCTAGCCGTTCAGGGATTCATCACAATGAATATAACGCTACTGACCATATTTCAGGATTTTCCACAATGACCCTCAGCCATTTTCATCTCAAGTATTTGATCACCACGTGATCTACTCAAGGGCCTCAACTCACAGTTGAACCATTCAGGGATCCCATCAGGATATAACGTTCACTTGAGGAGTCTCAATTCATTTAGTTGAATTGGCAGACTGGAGATTACAAATTGTACTTCTTAATAAGCAAGTTTCTCCTAGGTTTAAGTACAAAGAACACACATATATGTTCAAGCAAGTTTTGAGCAATCAGCTCCTTGCTTTCCTAAGAAACTACAAAGATGTATTTGATATTATGATTGTAGACATCTTGTAGATCTTCTTCTTCTTTGTCTTCTGGTTGAGCAAGCTTTGAGCAGCAACTCCTTACTTCAGATCTTCAATGTAGCTTTGACGAGAAGGTAGGTTGATGACTTGACTGATCTTCAATGTTGTCTTCTTCATCAACAACTTCTGTTTGATTGTTGTTGTTGTGTTGATTTGTTATTTGGAGAATCAACAACAATTGCCATGAGTAAAATAATGACAGCTTTGAATATTCTAAGTGTTACAACGAGAACTCATCGTTGTTGCTATCTTCACACAATGACTTGGTCAATTTTGTAGATGAACATTCAGTTCGTAATTTTACAAGTGATCGACACATCAGAAGCAAAAACTCTTTCCATTAAATAGCCAGTAGAAATATAGCCGTTAGAGAATACTGTTGGCTGTTTGGAAAAGAGACGTTGTGATATAATGAGTTATACTGACACATCTTCTTTTTGCAGAGGAGGAAGTGACCAAACATATTTTCTTGGGCAGTGTGTACATTTAACTCACAACGGTAATATTTAGACTCCGAAACTTCAGTGGTTTCTGATGTTAATTTGATGAAGCATGAGTGGAGTCTTTATAGCAGAATATCCGATGCTTCAAGTCTTCCATTAATTGAAGAAGTCCATTAGGAATCAATCTTCAGAACTTCAGTACTTGGTTGTTAAGAGCGTTATCCTTTTCTGCTTTAAGTCTTCTGAATCTTCAGAGTCTGTCTTCAGAGTCTTCAGAACTTCTTGTTTGAAACCTTGATCTTCAGAACTCGTCAGTCTTCAGATTCTTTCTGCACTTGGTCTTCAGCGCCTTCAGCCATCAGAACTTCAAGTCATAGGAGTCTTCAGAACTTTGGTTCTTTCTGAGTGTACTTCTTCAGAAGCTTCACTATCTTCAGAATCTAAATCACTTTCAGAGAGCATCCACAAGAGCATTGCAACAACAATCTTGGCATCGTTGGATCTGGCTGATCATGACTAGATAAACAAGCGTTCTTCTTCTCGCGACTTTAGTCACACATAGTAACTTCGCATATATATATATATATATATATATATATATATATATATATATATATATATATATATATTCAATCATAGTACATCTAGCTGGTGTATGTTGATTCTGATGTCTTTAGTTCTTATGATCTGTACACAACACACGTTAGACCATAAAATGGTTCTTTCACAAATACTTATTGTTATCATCAAAACATAGATTGACTTGTAGAGACAATTCTTGCTCTCACAGGACTTGTCCGTGTTTGATTTGGGGGCAGTTGGCTTCGAAAAGCGGATGCCTCCTTTCAGAAATTCCGAGTTGGAGCACTCGGAGAGGATTCGCGCACGGGGAGCGTTGAGCGGCATGTATTCCGCGAGCCGGCCAGCTGGTCCTCGCGGTTCACGAGAGTCCCAGGGGCGGATTTCCTTATTTCTTTCTCCTCTACGTCGGGGAGGAGAGTCTTCTTCTCTGCGGCCGCGGGGGCCTTCCTTCCGCCTCTAGTCGAGGGCGATCTGTGCTGCCTCCTACTCCTCGAACTCGATGTATGACTGAGCTCGTTGGAGGAGGTCCTCCAAACGGCGAGGTCGTCGGAGGCCCACGGACTTGGCAAAATCGGATCCCAGTCGTAGTTCCCGGATGATTAAAAACTTCTTCATGTCGTCGGTCGTGTGGACCTCGACAGCCTCCCTGTTGAACCTCTCAATGTAGTTCCTGAGAGGCTCGTTCTTCCCCTGGTAGATGCTCTCTAGTGCGGCCTCCGTCTTCGGGTGTCGGCGAGATGTCATGAAGTGTTTGGTAAAGCATTTTCTTAGTTGCTTCTAGGACGTGATCGACCCGGGTGCTAGACTCTTGTACCAGTTCATGGCGCCCTTCCGCAAGGTGGGGGGAAAAGTCTGCACTTAATGGCTCCCCTGACGTTTCTGAAGTTGAGCATGGCTTCAAAACTTTCGACGTGATCGTCGGGGTCGGCCAGGCCGTCGTAGGTTCCCAGTGGCGGGGGTTTCTCCATGCTCGCAGAGATTGGGGCGTCAGTGATCTCCCATGACAGGGGGGTCCTCTGATCATCGTCGTCGCTTTCGGCTGGGGACCTTGATGGGGATCAATAGTGTCAATTAGGTTCTTGTCGTGGAGGGGAGTTCCTAGAACGATTCCTCGGCATCTCCTTGGCGGTCTTGCTCCTCTTGGTAGTCGAGGAGTGCTTGGGTTCCTTCCGAGGCGGGGAATGATGGCGCTTCTGGGAGATTTTTGGCTGGGGGCGCTCGAGACGTGGCCGGCGGCCCTCGCGCACCGGCGAGGGGGGTCCGGGATTCTTCTAGAGGAGTCCTTCGCGGAGAAGAAGAACGACGAGGTGAAGGTGGATGACGATGTATTTGCGGGGAAGATCGCTGTGTTCGCCTCGCTCGAGTGCTTCAATTCTGATATTCTGTTGCATGATCAGCTGGTTGGTCTGGTTGACCAAGGCGAATAGGGCCACGGTGCTCGAAACTGCATTAGGCGGAGGAGCAACTGGCTGAAAGGCGGCTTGCGGGTCGTCCTGTTGGGCGGCGTCGTAAGCCGTGTCTTGGGAGTTTGGGGAGGCGGTATGTCCGTCTCTTACGTCGCCTTCTTCGACGTTGAGGGCAGCATTGTCCTCACGGTGGTTTTCGTTCTCAAGTTGCGCGAGGACGGTGTCCAGAGCTTTGTTCGCAGACGGGTTGTTGGCCATGTTGGTGATGAACAGAGGAATTGCTTTGGTTTATCATTGAAGGAAAAATGGGGAAGCAGTGGTTCCCACAGACGGAGCCACTGATCGTACCTGGATCAGACAGTTATACAGTGGCCAACAACGTCGTATGGACTTCAGCTCCGGTGATGGTGATACGGTGGGGGGGATGTACCTGCAAGGTAATCCGACACTCAAGTAAGAAAAAGGGAGTAAGCAAGTACAGTAAAGCAGGTGTGAGTTTAGAATGTAATGTAACCTGACCCTCTCAAGTGAGAGGGTATTTATAGAGAGCCCCCAGCGCGGGGCCAACGATTACTTGCACTAGGCTGGATTGCAAGGCCCAATCCAAGTAACTGTCAGGGCTTACGTGGCGTAGTGAAGACCAGCACGTGGTCTTCGCCCTGGTGTAACGGTCCCTAAACCTCCGGAAGTAGGGCAGACCGATTCCTTCGGGAATGGGAAGGTACAAGAGAACGTGTCCTCGCGGGGAGGAGCACGTGGGTGTCGAGGAGAGGTGCGTCCACGGGCTATATGCCTCTGCTCGATAGTCTTTACCTCGCGTGTCCGACGTCCAAGGGGATTGGTACGTGCCCGACACGGAGGCGACTTTGGGCCTCGTTGGGCCTTCGCTGGTCATTGGGCTTGGGCCTGCCCGACAGTAAGGCAGGCGCTGGCCCAATCCAGAACAGAATTGTTACAAATAATGATACATACTATGACTATTTATATACAACCCTAATTGAGTTTAGGCTAATAGAACTTGGATTATATTTAAATATTAAATCTAATCTAATCTAATCTAATCTAATCTAATTTAATCTAATATTTCAACACTCACAAGGTGTGAGAGGACTATATGTACTCTTTTTTTAAAAGAAGAACTAATGTAATTTTCGGTATCTTTTACTTTATTGCTCTTTGTTTTCTGTTTCTTATTTATTCATCTGTTCATAATTTTAGGAAATTACAAGAAACTAGAAAAGTCCATAAAATCTCTAAAAAAGTCATTAAACCTAATTCACACTTAATATATATTGTTAGCATCAGAGCAGGTTAAAGGTAACTTGCTCCTAAGATCCAGAAGATGTCTTCCGCAAATCCTATTTTTTGAAATGGTGAGAGTAACAACAAACCTTATTTATTCATCAGTAAATATTATACCTTTTTGTTTTACAACTAAAGTCATAATATTTCAATTTCAGTTAGTTTTAATGCTTTGGAATTTGGAGTGGAGGGGACAGAGGAGATAACGATATATGCCAAATATTTCAAACAAATAAACATAATATTTTTTAAGAGAATTTCTTAATACACCACTCATGTTTTTTCAGCACCGCGCGAATTTCCGTTTTTGCTCCCTGATTCCGGATGTGCACATCCGGATGCACCATTTAAAAAAAAAAATATTGATTTGTTCCGAATGTGCATATAAGGAATAATTACTGATCTACAGATCCGGAAAAATAGCAAAAGTATTACATAAAATCATTTACTTCTAAATATAATTCTTATAAATAGATAAGTTTAAATTTTAAAATTCAAAAATATGAACAATATGAAAAAAAAATTAATATGATTTAAAACGAGATATGTGATTAATTATATTGGATTTTATTATTTTAGATGTTTTTAAAAATAATTTTATAAAAAATTATGCCAGATTTTAATATGACATTTTACAATTAAATTCAAATATTTCTTACCATATTTAGCACACCTAATTTACGAATCTCAATGAACATTTTTTTTGAAAATTAAAATATAATTTAAATAAATTAAATTCTTTTACAGCATATACCGCTTTAAAAAATATTATAAAATGTGGCATGACCTTTTTATGGAATAACCGTAAAAAATATTTAGAAAAAAAGTATTAACTTATCTATTTTTCCGGAAAAAGCATTAGTATATTTTTCCGGATCTGCAGATCAATAAAACGTATTGGTATATCTTTTCAGATCTGCAGATCAGGAATTAACCTTAAAAAGTATTAGTATTAGAAAAAAAAATTTAACTTATCTATTTTTTGGGAAAAAGTATTAGTATAAAAAAATATTAGTATATTTTTCCGGATCTGCAGATCAGGAAAAAGTATTAGTATATCTTTCCGGATCTGCAGATCAGAAATTAACCTTAAAAAGTATTAGTAATAGAAAAAAAATTTTAACTTATCTATTTATAAGAATTATATTTAGAAGTAAATGATTTTATGAAATACTTTTGATTTTATTCGGATTTGCAGATCAGGAATTATTCCTGATATGCACATCCAGAACAAATCAATGTTTTTAAAAAAAATGATGCGTTCAGATGTGCACATTCAGAATCAGAGGACAAAAAAAAATCGCGTAGTACCTAAAAAACATGGATGATATATTAAGAAATTCTCCTTTTTATAGGGTTGATAAACTTTTGAAATGCTGAATGAATTCCAAAAAGCGAAGAACCATACAATTTCCTGTTCCACCACCCCGGTGAGGATTTAATTGTTGCAAATTTCGCAAATTATTGGTCATTTGCAACAATAAATATACACATCATAGAATAAGTTCATAATAGTTGATGTTTACTTTGCTTTAATTTTAGATCTTATTACACTGTTTTTATTTGGTTAGGACTTATTCGGATAAAAATAATATTTGATTTTGATGAATATTAAATTTTTTTAGAGTGTACTTGAAATCATACTTGGAGGTGTTCTTGATGAAAATGAAGAATGTTTTTTCATCTTATTGGAACACCTGTTTGAGGAATCCAATCATCACTACTCACAAAATTAGACTGTGAAATTTGCTGCATCAGTAGCATTAATAACAACATAACCAGATCATGAACACTTGTTTTCCTACTTATTAAGTCGAGCTTGAATAATCATGTTTGGTTGCTTGATCCTTGGATCATAAATGTTGGGCATATGCATGTACCTACTCTGATGAAGAGCGTGTAAGAGCTGGAGTATCATTAAAGTGTCAGCTTGTGGGCTGAAGAAATCTTACAGAGATTTGGGCTTTAAGCCCAATAAAATTTTTACAAATTTTTATTAAATAATTTTAGAATATATTTATAAAAAAATAATTAAATTAAATAATTTATTAAATAAAAATATATTAAATAATAAATTATTATATTCATCATTGCCAATTTATTAAATTTTTTTTTCTAGTCATCACTACCACTTTTGCAAAATAGAAAGGAGCAAAACAATTACAAAGAAAATAAAGTTGATGGATCAAAAATTAGTTTTTAAAATAGAGAGATTAAAAATTAAAACTTATCAAATTAAAATAATTAAAAGTGCATTTAATTCTATAATAACATTTCGAAACACATAGTGAATTATATTCTACACATTTCTCTTACATATATTTAATATTATGTCTCTATATTATCAATTTATTTCTACACATTTTAAAAATTTTCTTTAGACTATACTACTAAAAACTAAAATAGGCCTAACAATTATTAGTCTATTAAATAAAATCAAGCTTATAGTTCAACACATTTGACCAAGAATATTCTTTGTTTTTGTTTTGATTACTATATAAAAATAGCTATCAAATTGATTCTTACTAATAGCAATCTTCTTTTGTTTTATATAAGTGGCCATAAACTGAACCAGGTTTACACCTGTCTGTTTTCTTTATGTGCTGCCATGAAAGAGACTTCCACTCCATTAATCATTAGCACACAAAACAACCTATTCTTCACTCATTTTCTATATTAAGCCATGTCCCCATTACCAACACTAATTTTCTTTTCAACTCAGGTGGTGTTGGTGTACAAGGTGAAAATAATGAAGATGAAGAAGAGAATATATTATATTGAATGACGGCTACACAAGGATAAAAAGGATACAAATGATTGGAATGACAACTACCCTATTTATAAGCTAAAATTAGGGTTACCAAAAGCAACAATAAAATACTAAAATACCCTCTAACAAACTTAATGACTAAGTTTGTGAATATAAAATAAAATATAAATTATTATTCTAATACCATCCCTTAATTTATATTTCCTCAAAACTAACAACTCCAATTCCATCCCTTAAGCGAAGGAATTGATCAGTCTTGATAGCCTTCGTCAGAACATCTGCCAACTGCTTCTGGGTGCTGCAGTGCAGAACTTCTAACACTCCATTCTGAACTTGACTTCTCAGATAGTGATACTTGGTCTCAATATGCTTGCTTCTCCCATGCAACACTGGGTTTCTGGCAAGATTGATTGCAGACTTATTATCAATCATCAGCTTCAGAGGCTTGTCAACTTTAATCTTCAGATCTTCCAGCAAGTTCAGAATCCACACAGCTTGACATGCAGTAACAGCGCCTGCAATGTATTCAGCTTCACAGGTTGATAGCGCAACAACAGGTTGCTTCTTAGAACTCCAAGAAATAGGACCTCCCAGAAACTTGAACAAGTATCCAGAAGTACTTCTTCTATCAACTCTGTCTCCACACCAATCAGAATCTGAGTAACTCAGAAGTTCTGATTCAATCTTCCTTCCAGAACTCAGAAGTTCTGATTCAATCTTTCTTCCAGAAGGGAACAACACTCCATACTTCAGAGTTCCCTTGATATACCTCAGAATCCTGACAGCAGCTTGGTAATGGGACCACTTAGGTTTACTCATGAATCTACTGACCATTCCAACTGCATAGCAAATATCAGGTCTGGTATTACACAAATATCTCAGAGAACCAACCAACTGTTTGAAGGTTGTAGCATCCACATCCTCACCATCAGAATCAGAATCTAATTTCTGATTTGTATCTGCAGGTGTGATAGCAGCCTTACAATTCTGCAGCTTAAATCTCTTCAGAAGTTCTCGTTCATACTTCAGCTGATGCAAAATGATACCTTTCTCAGAATATCTGAACTCCATCCCTAGAAAGTATGTCATTTTCCCGAGATCAGTCATTTCAAACTCATTCATCAGCACCTTCTTGAACTTCGCTAATTCTTGTTCAGAACTTCCGGTCAACAGTATGTCATCAACATACAAACACACCAGAATCATATTTCCTTCAGAAATATGCTGAACATAAACACCGTATTCCATCTCACATTTCTGAAACCCTTGCTTCTTGAAAAATGAATCGATCTTCTGATTCCAAGCTCTGGGCGCTTGCTTCAATCCATACAAAGCTTTATGTAATTTGTACACCATCTCTTCCTGATTCTTTTTCACAAATCCAGGAGGTTGTGACACATAAACTTCTTCTTCTAATGGACCGTTCAGAAATGCAGATTTCACATCTAAATGCATCAGAGGCCAATTCCTGTTAGCAGCTATTGCAATCACCAATCTGATTGTTTCATGTCTCGCTACAGGTGCAAACACTTCAGAATAATCCAGCCCAGGTTTCTGTAGAAATCCTCTTGCTACCAACCTCGCTTTGTATTTGCCAATTGATCCATCTGGCTTTAGCTTCTGCTTGAAAACCCATCTGACGCTGATGGCTTTCTTGTCCTTTGGAAGTTCTGACAGCTTCCAAGTCTTGTTTCTCTCTATGGCCTCAAGTTCTTCTTTCATGGCCTTTAGCCAGAACTTCTGCTTGAGAGCATCTTCTGTACTCACGGGTTCAGAGTCTACTAACATGGCACACTGAATAATCTCTCCCTCAGAATCTACTTCAGTGTCTTGCAACATGTCAAACTCTTCAAATCTTCTTGGAATGTTTCTGATTCTCTGTGGCCTCTGACCTCGTTCAGAACTTTCTTCGGATGCTTGAACATCAGAAGTTCTAACCTCAGAAGTTTCTCCTTCAGAACCTCTTGCTTCAGAAGTTGGACTTCCTCCAGAACTTTGACCACCTTCAGAGTCTGGCATATTCCCAGAATCTGAATCACAACCAGAATCTTGATCATCATCAGAATCTGGATCATCAGAATCACCTTCATCTTCTGAGTCTTCTTCAGAATCAGAATCACCATCAGTTTCAGAAATTCTTATTTCTGACCTTTCTTCAGAAGTTCTAACATCAGGATCAGATTGAGACTTATCCCAATTCCAAACTTCTGATTCCTTCACAATAACATCTCTGCTGAACTCAACTTTATTAGTTTCTGGACAATAAAGCTTGTACGCACCCGTACTGTGGTACCCCACCAGTAACATTACTTTGCTTCTATCATCCAACTTCTGTCTTCTAGCTTCTGGAACATGTTTGTAACAAACAGAACCAAAAACCTTCAGATGACTAACACTTTGCTTTTCTCCCGTCCACTTCTGAATAGGAACTATCTCCTTCAGCTTCTTCGTTGGACATCTGTTGAGCACATATGCTGCGGTTGCAACAGCTTTTCCCCAGAAGTTCTGAGGAAGCTTCTTCTCCTTCAGCATGCTTCTCACCATATCAAGCAAAGTACGATTTCTTCTTTCAGCAAGACCATTGTGTTGAGGAGTGTAAGGAGCAGTAACCTCATGCTCAATTCCATTCTCCTCACAGAACTTCTGAAACTCTTTGGAGTTATACTCACCCCCACCATCGGTTCTGAGAATCTTCAGAGTCTGACCACTCTGATTCTGAACCTTCATTCGGAACTTCTTGAATTCACCAAACACCTCGTGTTTGAACTTAATAAGGGATACCCATATCATTCTCGTGAATTCATCAACAAATGACACGAAGTATTTATTCCCTCCGAACGATTCTACTGGAAATGGACCACACACATCAGAATGTACTACTCCCAAGGCATGTTTTGCTCTTGGAGCAACTTCTGATGCAAATGGCAATCTTGGTTGCTTTCCTTCCATGCACACTCTGCATGACTTCTCAGGCTTCTTAATTGTAGGAATTCCATGTACCAGCTTCTTCGAATTCAGATGTTCTAAGCTTCTGAAATTCAAATGACCAAATCTTCTGTGCCACAACTCACTTTCTTTCACAACACTTGTTGCACTAAGACATTCAGAGTCAGAAGTTCTGACATTCACTTTGAATGTTCTATTCCTTCCTTGTTCTGACTCCATAATCAACTTCTGATTACAATCATACAGCTTCAGAAGATTGTCCTTCATGGTAACTGAAAAACCTTTCTCAATTAATTGGCCCACGCTCATCAGATTGCTCTTGATGCCAGGTACATACCACACATTCTGAATCAATGCTGTTTTCCCATTGTTCAGAACGACTCTGACATTTCCCATACCTTCAGCGTTAAGATATTTGTCATCAGCACATCTGATCTTTGTTCTCTTCTCAGAATCAAAATCAACCAGCCATTTCTTATTTCCAGTAAGATGATTTGAGCAGCCAGTGTCCATATACCACCAGTCTGTCAAATTCTGATCATCAGATTCAGAAGCCATCAGTAGCACAGATTCATCATCAGAACTTCTGGCTATATTTGCTTCTTCTGACTTCCTTTCTTTGTTTGACCAACAATCTCTAGCAAAGTGACCAAACTTCTTGCAACAGTAACATTGGATCTTCTTCTTGTCATACTTCTCTTTTCCCTTCTGAGCATTCTTTTGCCTATCAGAAGTTGAGGTTTCTGACTTCTGACCACCATCAGATCTTCTCCTAGCTTCTGACTGCTTCTGATGCTTCCTATCAGAAACTGCTTTCAGAGCCTGCTGCTCTACTTCCCTTTCAGAAGTTCTCTCAGTCAGACGCAACTCTTGCGCTTCTAGACTGCTTTGCAGCTCTTCAATTCTCATGGTGCTCAGATCTTTAGAATGTTCTATTGCTACCACAATGTAATCAAACTGAGGAGTAAGGGATCTCAATACCTTCTCAATGATTACTTGTTCAGAAAGAGTTTCTCCACACGCCTTCATCTCATTAGTGATTAGAATCACTCTGGAGATGTACTCAGAAACTTTCTCATTGTTCTTCATGTTCTGATTCTCGTACTGCTTACGTAGAGACTGAAGCTTCACCTTCTTCACTGATGCGTCACCACCGTAACATCTGACCAGTGTGTCCCACGCCGCCTTTGCCGTCGTAGAATCTGCTATCTTCTCAAACACATTCGCATCCACACACTGATGGATGTAGAACAATGCTTTCTGATCTTTCTTCCTTGTATCCTTCTGCGCGTTCTTCTGCTCCTCCGTCGCATCTGCTGCTACCGGAACATAACCTTCGGTGACAAGATCTAGAACATCTTGAGCACCGAACAGTACACGCATTTGAATCATCCAACGATTCCAGTTTTTGCCATCAAATACTGGGAGCTTGGTGTTCATTCCGCCGCCGCCGTTCATCATCTTCAACCTTCAACCTTGTACAGTACACTCAGAACTTCACCGCACACAGTGTTTCCCAACCCACAAAATCACAAAAAAATGTGATTCTGATCAGATTTTGTTCAAGATTCAACAAGAATCACGAACCAAAATCAATCACACAAAGAAATCCTCACGTTTCACTCGTGTTTCCCGTGTTTCCCGTTGATCCTAACCGGAGCTCTAGATACCAATTGTTGGTGTACAAGGTGAAAATAATGAAGATGAAGAAGAGAATATATTATATTGAATGACGGCTACACAAGGATAAAAAGGATACAAATGATTGGAATGACAACTACCCTATTTATAAGCTAAAATTAGGGTTACCAAAAGCAACAATAAAATACTAAAATACCCTCTAACAAACTTAATGACTAAGTTTGTGAATATAAAATAAAATATAAATTATTATTCTAATAGGTGGCTTAAATATTACTAATTAATTTCTTCCATTCACCACTTATCATTTTTTTTTTTGGGTTTGCACCACCAGTTTAATCTGGTTCGGAAATCAGTTCTGGCATCAAGTGGTTTCAGCCCTCTCCCGATCGCAGTTGCGGGAGTCCCCGTTCAAATGGGGCACCTGCGAGATTCCGTTTTTTGCCTTCCTCTTTTCGCGTCAAAGTCAATTTAAATGAGCGCTGTGTGCGTGCTTCCCCGGAAAATCACTTCGCTTCAACATTGAAGCCTTAACGGACCCGGGCAATATATCAAGATTGGATTTCGAAAGGTAAGAAAGATAACAACAAATATATTCTAGTGAGCCTAATCCTTTATATCATCTTAATCTTCCTATCCTTGTCATCCGAGTCACTTCACTTCAGCCAACTTCTCAGTTCTGACATCAAGTGGTTCCAACCCTTTCCCGATCGCAGTTGCGGGGGATCGAACCGCGGTCCTCTCTACCAAGTCCAACGTCAATCACCATTTGACCAACTAACGATTGGTTTATCATTTTAAATTTATGTGTTTATTTTACAAATTTTTGGCCATAAAGAATGATGCATGTAACATTTATAGTGGACATCACGTCTTTAATAATACTGATTTGGATTTCTTTTTCACTCACTTTTTCCTTTCTTTATTACAAGTACTTTTTTTTATGTTTCTTATGATTTATTATGCGCATAGAAAAGGAGAAAGAACAAATGGATCAACATGTAATCTTGGTCATACCTTTTAAAAGCACTTATATATTTCTTAATAACTAAGAAAAAATGCAAGTTTATTAACCCGACTCAAGATTGACCAATGTTTTAAGCAAGCATCTTTTAGTATATTTGTTCCGTCTTATTTCTTGATAACTTTTGTGTGCGCGAGTTTTAACAAGATTGCTTTGTAACTTTTATAGTCTTTAAGAGAACAAAACTCGCAAGATTTATTGTCCTCATTTTTTGAGAAGATTAAGATTTTAAATTCGTACTCTTAAAAATATCTATGTTTTTGTTTTTTTACAAACTTCCGCAAAGTAGACCTGGTTGCTAATAGACTTCGTGCACACAACACTTAACATTTTTCATAAATAAAAATAGGATGTCATAATCTCATTTTCTAAAGACTAAAACTAAAGTCATATAGTGGGGACAAAAGATCTACCACACATATCCCAAAAAAACTTATGTCCTACACTTTCCTCTCCATTCATTCATACCACAAATCAATTCAGTACTAACATCCTAAGAATTCCCTTTTTAATTCCTATAACCAGAACAATACAAAGGCTCCTTCAAGGTATTTTCTTTATACCTAATAAGATTTTAAAATTAGATCTATGAATCAAAAGGTATATACAATACAACCCAATTCAACCTCAATGCTTCCCACCTCTTTTCTTCAATACTGACTTTAGAAACATCAAACAAACAATCAAGAATCCAAATCCTGCTACTCCTCCCACTGCAAGTGCCACTGTCCTTTCTGTGTGTGGATTCCCTCCTGATCCTATAATCAACATCATCAAATCAAACATAATAAAAATTCAATCTTAACATTAAACTAAATTCTTACTATTAAATAAATTAACACCAATACGCGCCCAAATGCTAATTAGTTAATTCAGTTGAGCGATTAATTCAATACGCATTGTAAATAATTTACCTGAAGAGGAAGGAGAACCCGAAACTCCGTTAGGGTAAAAGCTATAACTGATAAAGCAACTAAAGAGATAAATCTGAGCAGAAATTGAATCGCCACACTCCAATTTAGCTTGTTCTTCAGCACTCTTAACACAATCACTACAATCATTATTTCCCAAACTACCCTCACATTGTCCCAAAACATACAAAGACATATAACTCCCTGTATAGAACAAACTCCCACCACTCTTCACACCATTCTCCACCATTCCAAATGCAGAGTCTCTCTTCGCCTCAAACCCAACACTGTCTTCCACTTTCCTCGAACCACAAACCTTGTACAGAAACTGAGTCATAGGAACTTGCTTAAACCCGACAACCTCGTACCTTAAGTAACACCCGCTGAGCTGAATTCTCACCGCCGCAACATCGCCGCAGAGCTTGCTTATCTTGCTTGGAATCTTGCTGACGCAGAGATAACAGTCGGATGTTGAAAGGTCGCCTCTGCATTGGTAAGCGCCGGAGACGTCGCCGGTGGTTGTGGCGGCGAATGTTTTCTGTCCAGATGCTGATACGAGAGAAGACAAGAGTGATTGTAGATTCTGGGAAGATTGTTGCTGTAGTTTTTGCGGGGAACAACCTTTGTAGACAACGTTGGTGTTATCGGCGGTGAAAACGAGTGAGGAAAGATTGAGAAGAATGAGAAATGAGAGAGTTTGTTTTGGTGTGAGGATACCCATTTGCGAGATTGGAAAGAAAGCAATGTTTGATTTTTTTTGATGCAGTGTGAAAGGGTATTTGTAGGTTGTACTATTGTAGATGAAAGAGAAGAAAAAAAAAGTTGAGTTTATTTTCTTGTTTTTATGTGCAACGAACTTTTTGTACTAGTTGCATTATGAGTGCCGTTATGGTTCACATCCGCGTGAAATTTGTCTAACCGCCTTTAAGTGACTATTTTTTAAAACTATTTTTACAATTCACTTCGCTTAAATTTAATTACTCATTATTTTCATATTGGTGATTTAGTATCCTTTTATATTTGATAAATTTAGTGATTTATACTTTACTTTAAATTTTAATTACAATTTTGATTCTTTATTATTTTAGGTGGTTTATGAAATTAATTTTTTATTTTTAATTTTAATATATTTGGCCTCTTATACTTTTATATTTGAAATTGATCATATCTCCATTTTAAAATAACATGTCAGTTGAAACATGACATATCATGGTATAAAAATTTGTGGACCTTAATGATTAACAGATAATTACATTATTAATTTTTGTTGAAAAATGTGAAAATACAACTAAAATTTATTAATTTTAAAATAGAAAACTTGTTCCGTGAATCAACTAAAATAAAAATAAAAATAGTATTATTCTCATACATTATATTTGTGTATTTATATTTCTTATAGATGTAAATTAAAAGTAATATAAAGAATATTAATTAAATGATCAATTAAAAAATAATAATTAATGTGTCAATTTATTATATCTTACATTAACGGTAAATTTGTAGTAATTGACAATATACAGTACTAGTAAAATGGAACTTCTAACCTGAAAAGTAATCCTGTTTATCTTGAGTAAATGAAGGCTTAACTAAAACTGTGTAAAGTGATTAGTGATTGTGGTCAAAAGGAAAGAGTGTTGATTTCCTGTTTGTTGTAAACTTTTTCACATTAAGTAAAGTCTGCAAAGATTACTTTGACCATAAAGCAAACTAAATTTTTTATGAAAAGATTAAAAAGTGTACCTTGTTCATGTATGGGTCCACATTGCATAGCCTCTAATCACTATTACAAGTAATAACATTTTTTTTTAATTCATCCAATCATTGATGTATTTGATATATATTACCTTCGTTCCTACATATAAGATCTGCTAGAAAAAATTACTGAAATTAAAAAAATTGCTTACAATATTAAATGTATTGAATATTTTGTATAATCTCACAAATTTAGCCTTAGGAGAGAAAAATAGTTAATGGGTATGTAACTATATTTATTACAAAGTGCAAAAATGATGTAATATAATTAGGGGTATGCGAGTGTTATACTTAGGGGTGGCAAAACGGGTCCGGCCCGCTGGGCATACCCGTTTTACCCGCACTTTAGTGCGGGGTGGGCCAAAGGTTTAGACCCTCACCCTCTAATGTATCCGCCCCGCCTCTCCCCGTTTTCTTCGCGGGCTTTTGCGGGCACGATCATTTACATAAAATTTTGCATTTTTAGGCTTAAAATGTGCAGTGCCCGCGGGCTTTCTCCGCCCCTCCCTCACGTTTTTGCGGGGTGGGCATAAGTTTTAAGCCCGCATCATCAACTATGACCGCCCCGCCCCGCCCTGTTTTTTTGCGAGCATTTGTGGAACGGGCCTAAACGGGGTGGGCATGCCTGTTTGCCACCCCTAGTTATACTGGATTTTTTGACTTAGCTATGAATGACAAATATCATGAGAGTAGCCACAAGCATGCCACTGTTTACTGGGAAAAATAGTAAACAAGCTTTGGTCTATCAACTTTATGAAAAAGTGAGTGACTTACAGGATCGACCAAACTAAATCCTAGGGCATGTGCTAAGTGTCTTTCTGTGTAGGTTTCTAGAAAATATCAAGAACACTTCGACAGCGTACATAAGTAAAAAAAGGGTCTACTTCAAGAAATATAAAGTAACTAAAGTGCAAGAGGACTTAAGTCGGAAAAAAAAATGGTAAAATGAAGAAGTTAACTTGCATGAATAAAAAGAGACTTTAATGGAAGAAACTTATTAAATTGCATTGAATTGTAAAAGTGGTGTTACATCAACATACATTCTCACACGCTCTTTTCTTTACACTGGTACTTTGAGCACACTGAGTTTTTTGTATACAATTGAACACACACAAATCTAATGCTAAGACTTGCTATTTATAATGGTTAAAAATAACTACCCACTAACGGGCTATCAATCAGGGTGAAACACATGGCATCATGCATGTCTTTGCTTCTTGGATGAATGTCACATGTCTTCCTTCAGAAACGGATAAGAACAACTGTTCCCTCCTATTTTTGAATTTGAATCTCCAAATCGAACGACGCTCCTTAGTCTTCTGTCGAATAATCCTTCCAAATTCTTAGAAATATTTCTAAGTCTTTAAACCCTCTCTTCTTTGCAGAATGATAGCTTTCGACTAGACTTTCTGATAACGACATTTCTATCGAAGTCTCATAGAATTCTAAGAAATACTATCTCTTAGAAAACTCTTAATCCAACATGAGGCGTCGAAATTAAGAGCTAACAAATTGCCCCCCAAAAATGTTATTTTCGACATTATTGTAGAAAAATACATTTTTTGAAAATGTAATTCGGCGCCTCATTTAGACCTTGTATGGCTTCGACGCTTATTAGTGGCTTCAACTGCTCATCTTCCTTTCAGCAGACCTATGACGTCGTAACTATTATTGCCAAATCTGACATGTCTTTTCAAATCACGCAAAATTTCAGTCATCATTACCCCTCCCTAGGGTCTAGGAGATCATGGGGAGGTAGGCACTTATTACCACCGTTTCATCAAGAAACGTGGGGGGAACACGTGTCCCACTATCAGTCCTAATATTTTGCAATCTTTTCAAACCGCTTCCACTTCCCCACATATAAATACCAACTCCCACAATTATTTTCACTTTCGTATCTCCTTCCTTTCAAATTTCCCAGCAATCTCTGCACTTCAAAAACTCAAACTTCTTCATTTTCCATAAAAAATGGCTTCCTCTACACGCTCCACTAAAGACGCTGCTAAGGTCACCAAGGATGCTGGCAAACCCACGAGAGCTCCAAAAATGATTTCTCAACTTGCCCCAGTTGACTTTGTTGCTGGACCTACCATGGTGGGGAACCAACAATATCTACCTGAACCCTTGATGAAGAAAAGAGGAGAATTTACGCTTCTCAGGTACTTATTCCTTTAACTGTTTCTAATAAGCCATTTTCTTTGTTTGGCCCTTTAGTTGACTTGGAAGTAGATCCTGCTAAGCTTAAGGAATATTTCCCCTCTTATCATAAATACAAACTTGTAGGGCAATATAGAAAACCTAAGGCTAGTACTGAAAATCCTACTGATCCCAACGACCCTTCGATTAAAGAAGCTATCGACCTTAGATATTTGAACCATTTCAGGGCCTTTAGAGCAAGCCCGACCTTTAAGGATCCCGCTGATTACTTAGGGTGGTTGAATAAATTAGAGAAAACGAAATCTGACGTTTGGAAGAAAATGGGCATTTATGACCTGATTATGCTGTCGAAAGTAGGACCTGATTATTGTTCGAATATGCTGATTTCGTCCTTGTACTTCTGGGATAGTACCCACTACACCCTTCATCTCCCGTGTGGCATGATGACACCTACCCTTTTCGACATAGCCGTTATTACAGGGCTTAAACCTACTGGGAATACCTATCATCCTGACTTCATGGTTGAGGATATCATAGGCTTTACTACCTCTAAGGTAGCTTATTCGATCCACATAGCTCACTATCACGACAAGAGCAAAGGTATCTGACGTCGAACATATAGATTTCTTAGCTTTGTGGTTGTCATGCTGTGTCTTCTGCTCGAAGTCACTACAGGTTGCTAGAAATTTTCTAACCATGGCGAACCAATTACATGCTGGTCATGACTTATGTTTGAGCGAGTTGATTTCAGCCAGCCTTTAAGAATCCATGAGCGACGGGGTCACCCAGCTCAAAAACCTAGCTGACAGAGGAAGTTTACTACTCTCTGGTCCCTTCTGGCTGCTTCAGTTATGGTTAAATGCTTCGTTCGAAGCTTGTCTCCCCCTCAAAAATCAAATCAATGAGGATGCTGATGATGGGAAAAATCGAAGAGTAGAAGGCCCTCGTTTGGCGAAGTTGACACCTGTTGATGATGGTCGACCTGTCCAACAGGCTTTCACCAACTTTATCATGATGTTCGCCAAGCGCTATGACTTTACGCCCAACATGGCTCCTTTTGCTGCCAGGAAGTGTGGTCCTGAGTGGCTCACCAGGCCGTTCCTAGCGCCATCGAAAGCACGAGTAGTAGAATCCATTTCGATTTGGGAAGCCTTCTTGACCCTCAGGTTTAACCTCTCAAAAAGTCAAGTTTCCTTGATAACTTACCAACTAAATCTTGTCGCTCGACAATTTGGATTGGTTCAAGTTTTACCTCGACCAATCTATGACAAAAAAGGTGCTCTCCTTCTTTACAACGCCAGCCATAGCGATGCAATGACCATCAAGAAGATTGCACGATATGCTGGTCGAACGCAGGTTTTTCCACTGGCTTTCGAACCAAGCTTCCTTTGTACTCAACAATTTGATGACTGGTGGAAGACTTATTATGCTGAAGAATTTTTCAACGTGGCTGCATTTATGCACCACATTAACAAGGCTTTCCTCTCTGTGCAGAAAAAAGTGAAGAAAGGTACTTCGACACACATTAAAGAAATCCAAGCCTTCCAAAAATATTTTGAAACTATTTACCAGCCAAATGATCTTGGTCGACCCGTCCGAGATGCAGCTGTCACTCTGAAGGAAATTTTTTTAAAGAAAATGGAGAACTTAAAGATACCTTCGTACGTTCCTCCTGAGAAACTATACGAAACGACTTTTGATATGCTTCCTCCCAGATTCCCTCGACTGCCAAGCACTGACTTTGGAGTGGCCCTTGCCCCTCCATTTCCAGACTGGTTCGTCTGTGGGGATTCTATCAAAATCCTTCTCCAGCAATCAAAACCAAAAGCACTGCGGGTGGTTCCGACCAAGCATACACTAGACAGTTTCATAGGGCATCTTCATATTGGGATCGAAGATGTTCGCATCGAATCTGAAATATATGAAGGTGTGGAATGGGAGTATTTCAACCCAACATTTTCTTGTCTACTTATTTTCACATATAATGACTGCTTTTCTGTTTGTTTAGCCACGAAGATTCCTCCGAAGAAACCATCAACTAGAAAGCTTTCAGAAGTGAAGGAAGAAGAAGGAAGCAAAACAACAACAACAACAAAGGTATTTTCACACCCTTTATTAAATTTGTCATTCTATGTCCATTATTTTTAAACATTTTCTTCTTCAGGGCGCTCGTAAACAACCTCTGACTCCCTAGAAAAGGAAGGCCACAGATGATACACTAGTGATAATTGAATCTGAAGATGAAGACTTATCTCCAACTACTGAACAACCTCTAAAGAAAAAGAAAAGGAAACCAAAGATAAATGAAGCCATCGCTCAATCTCAGGCGAAGGCGTGAAGGTCGTGATCAAGAAACCCACCAAACTGACCGTCTCGGAGCCAACACCTGAGGAGATGTCAAAAAATGCTGCAGAGCAACCTAAAAGTGATAACTCAAGTCCCGGGACAGAAGCTCCTAAGGTACAAAAATGATTCATACATATACCTCATTGTCCTTGGTATTTCTCTTCGACTATTAACTTTGTTGATGCCTTTCAGGATGACGCGGGAACTTCGACTCAACCGGCCGCTGAATCGACAAACCCAACAATCCTTACTAGCAAAAGTGAACCACCATACCACCCTACTCCAGTAAAGGATTCTGAGAAGAGCTCATTGAGCAAATTCAACCAAGTGGTCGAGATACAACGTGAAACTTCTCCGCCCAAGACCTCCACACAAACTTCTCACACTAGTGAATCTGACCACGAAAATGACCAAGACAAAGACACATAGGCTTAAACCACTAGGGTTTACATGGAGGTGGATAACCCTGAGGCGCAAGTCGAAGAAGAAGCTGATGATAGGTCTCCAAGAATCAAAACCTCAGGTGCCGCTCAAGACGATGTTATGGAAGAAGGGGGTAAACATTTTACGTTCCCTAACCAATCAATGACTATTGAGGATTTTATGGGTGATGATGAAAACATCGAAGATGGTAATAATCATGATGCAGAAGAGGGAGAAGACGTTCAAGGGGAGATAATTGTCGAAATAACTCCTAACCCTAACCTGTCGGCTGCAAAGGATTCGAGCAAAACCTCCATGATCCTTTCTGCAGAAGAACTAGAGGCCCTGAAAAAGAACAATCCCCGTGAGTACTTAAAAGTTTTACTTGGTTCCAGAGGAAGTTCATCTGACAAAACCCTCAGTTCGCCCTCTGTATCTGGTGGTCAAACCACTGCTGATCCTTCCAGCCAGATATTGTCAAAGATTAAAGAAAAGGTTTTCAAGGGTGACTTGTTTCGACTTATTGAGTCTGACCCCACTTCTCCAATTGTTTTGAAGAGTCTCTTTAAAGAGGTTGATATTCTAACTGCTTCTCCAGACATTGCTAATATCATCTTGGATCTGACCTCAATGGTTGATCAAATGTTGCGGACCTTGCCAAAATCAAACAAATCTTGAAAGATATTGAAAATCAAATTGGCTCAGTCGCGGCTGCATGGGACACTGCCACATAATCCACCAATAGACTGGAAATTTTGGAACAAATCCAAGAACATAACAAGGCTCAGATCAAAGCCAATGACCAAAGTATCAAATCCTGGGAGGCACAGATAAAAGAGCTACAAGCAAAGATTTTGAATGCTAAGAAGTAGAACGCCAAGCTTGAAAATTTTGACAACTCCTAGATAACGAAAGAGCTTAACATAGGTTTGGATTCTGCTGAAAAAGCCCAAAAACTAGAAGCAGTACTAGAGACCATGAGGTCGAACCAATCCCTTTGTGAGAGGCGACTAGAACTTTTGAGGGCGAAGTATTCCACCATGAAAGATAATTTGTCGTTCTAATTTCCAGAAACTTTTATTTCTTTTTTATGTTTCATCACTGCTCTGTAATGCTTGTTCGCCTTTTGATGTAACTAATTTAGCCACTTTGGCACTGTGTTTTATTTCATTTTTCCATATTAGCTTCGTTTATTTCTGCATGCGTGATCACTCTTTAGCTACTTTTACTTCTCGAAGAGCAGGCTTGTACTTCTTTAAGTACTTCCCATTTACCCTCAAGATCCTCCTATCTTGATCTAATTCTTCGATCTCATAAGCATCATACGAAAAAACTTGTATGATTTGAAAATGACCTTTCCACTTAGGAGACCATTTTCCCAAAGACCTATCCTTTCGATCTATAGGCAAAATTACTTTCCAAACTAACTCTTTGGGCGAGCAAGTCTTCACTTTGACTTTCTTATTGTAAGATTATTCTACTATCTTCTTCTGCCTTTTCAACAACTCTAAAGCATTAAGCCTTTCCTCATCTAAGTCCACCAATTCATCCAACATCATATTCCAATACGACTCAGATGGGATCTCATGGTGCCTCTGAATTCTTACCGATTAAAGGTAGATTTCAACTGGTAATATCGCGTCATGGCCAAAGGTAAATCGAAAAGGTGTGGAATTCGTCGCCTCCTTGGGGAAGTTCGACATGCCCAAAGGATTTGGTCCAATGTTTTATGCCAATTTCTAGGTTTCTTTCCTACATGCTTCTTAATTAGGCTAATTACCACTTTATTTGCTGCTTCGACCTGACCATTAGCCTGAGCGTAATAAGACATAGAGGTTAACAGTTTGAAACCCATTTCTTTAGCGAATTCATGCATTTTTCGACCAGTGAAAACAGATCCCTGATCCGTTGTAATAGTTTTTGGGATTCCAAACCTATAGATGATGTGTTTCTTAATGAATTCAATCACATCCTCTTGGTCAACATTTGGTAAAGGTATAGCTTCAATCAATTTCGTAAAATAGTCAATGCCTACCAAAATATACCTTTGATTTTTTTATGACGCTGGTCGAATCTCACCAACCAAATCCAAAGCCCAACCTCGAAAGGGCCATGGTTTGACTATGGAGTGTAGTTCACTTGCAGGAACATGTTGTATACCTGCATGCACTTGGCACTCCTGACATCCTTTAGCAAATTCAATACAATCTTTCAACATGATAGGCCAATACACGCCCTGTCGAAATAGAAGCCATTTCATTTTGTGGCCTACCTGATGTGCCCCACATGCCCGCCATGGACAGTCAAAAGGGCTAGGTATGCCTCTGATTCATTAAGGCATTTAAGCAGGACTCCTTCAGGGGTCTTTTTAAACAATTCATTACCTAAAAGAACATAACTCAAAGCTCGATACTTGAATTTTCATTCTGTGGATGCTGTTGGATTTTGCAAATATTCTACTATTGGCTTCCTCCAATCTTCGTCCGTCAAACTATTTACGACTAAGATTTCAAAATTTTCCTTATCAGCGTACCCTAGGTTATAGCTTCCAAATCTGATGAGGATAATCTGGTTGACACAACTCTACCTCTGACTTCGATTGTGTCTTGTAACTTTTCTTTCAAAATTTTGTACCCTGAAGCAATTTGAGCCAAATCATTGGCTACATGGTTCTCTAGTCGAGGTATGTGTCGAACACTCATCATCTCGAATTTTTTCAGTAATCTATTGACTATTACGAAGTACATGATGAGATTTTCTTTCACACATTTGTATTCCCTTGTAATCTGTTTGATGACTAACTCCGAGTCTCCCATTATTTCGACTCGAGTTGCCCCCAATTCCAACAAAATTTCATGTCCGGCTATTAAGGCTTCATATTCAGCCTCGTTGTTCGAGCAGAGACCTTCGACTTTGTATTTGAATTTTGTTGGGATTTTATTAGGAGAAATATTCAAGACTCTTACACATGTGCCATCTTTATGACTAGAACCGTTGAAATATGATTTCCATGGTTCAAGCTCAAGATAATTCGACACGTTCTCGCTTATGGAGTGGTTGACAATAAAGTCTACTACCACTTGTTCCTTAACGGCCTTTAAACGTCTATACGTTGGGGAGTATTCAGTTAATGCCAATACCCACTTACCAATTCGACTATGCAAAATAGGTTTAGATAACATATGCTTAATGATATCGAAATGAGACAAAACATACACATCAACTGGCTTTAGATAGTGCTTTAATTTTGTACAAGAGAAATACAAGCATAAACATTATTTCTCAACCATGTTATACCTAGTTTCTGCATCGTTCAAAACCCTACTAAGGTAATAAATGGCTTTTTCGACGCCATTTTCATCCTCCTGAGCCAACATGCTCCCTAAGATTTTGTCCGTCGCAGATATATACAATCTCATGCTCTTACTTCTACAAGGTGGTGCTAGAATTGGAGGATGACTCAAATATTCTTTGATTTTTTCGAAAGCTTCCTGTTGAGCTTGCCCCCATTCGAACCCCTCCTTGTTTAATCGGAGTAGAGGTGAAAAAGCTTGAGTCTTCCCGCTGAGATTTGAGATAAATCTTCTCAAGAAATTGATCTTTCTCAACAGCGACTACAGTTCCTTCTTTGTCGGTGGCGCTTTCGCTTCCATAGTGGCCTTGGTCTTATTTTGATTTATTTTGATTCCCTTTTTATGGACCACAAAGCCTAAGAAATCTCCCGCTTGCACACAAAAAGTGCATTTGAGAGGATTCATTTTGAGACCATGTCTTCACATCCTTTCGAATGACTGTCGAAGATGGTCAATATGATTCTTCCCTGAAACAGACTTTACAACAATATCGTCAATATAAATATGCATAAAAGTTTCTATGAAATCATGAAAGATTATATTCATTGCTCTTTGATATGTTGCCCCAGCACTTTTTAGGCCAAAAGGCATAACTACCCATTCGTAAGTACCTAGGTCCCCAAGGCATCGAAACGCCGTCTTAGGGACATCATCTTCAGCAATAAATATCTGGTTATACCCAGAATACCCATTGAGCATGCTAAGGTATTCATGGTCAGCGACAGAATCAACTAACATTTCTGCCACAAGCATTGAGTATTCGTCCTTTGGGGTTGCAGCATTTAGATCTCTAAAGTCTATGCAAACCCTCAAAGTACCATTCTTTTTAATAACCGAAACAATGTTTGCAAGCCATTCGACATACCTGTCAGTTCGAATAAATCTGCAGCGAAGAAGCCTTTCGACTTTCTCCTTGATCTTTGAGAGAATTGCTGGTGCAAACCGCCTGGGATTTTTCTTGATCGGCTTCTTTCCAGACTTGATTGACAGCTTTAGTTCGACCAGCTCTCTACTCAAACCAGGCATCTCATCATAATCCCACGTGAAACAGTCTTTGAAATCCCTCAGCAATTCGATTACTTCGACTCTGAGTTGTGGACTAATGTTGGCGCTGATGTAAGTAGGCATTTTCACTGCCCCTTCTCCCAAGTCGATTTCTTCAAGTGGATCTTGCACTAGCATTTTGATACTGGTTGCCAACGAATCCTTCTCGAAACCCAAAGGCTCATCATCATAGATGGCGTCGAGCCTTTGTTCTTCATCCAGAACCTGATCAGATGGTTCTGGATCGAAGTCCTTACCAGGACCTTCTTTGTGTAAATCATTTTTGGCCTTGTTAGCCATGTTTTTAACTTCAGCCTCTAAGGCCGCTTGCAATTTGTTTTCGACTATATAAGCCGAAATGTTTTTTAGCACTTCGAATTCAGACATCATCACTGAATTCGCTTCCCCAACCTGTCCGGGTTATTCTAGGTACAGAAGCAGGGTATGCAAAATCATCTTCACCTACAACCTCTCTATCGCATCTAAAACCATTGACGGGATGTAGATGCAATGAGCAGTATGCTTCATCGTCTGGGGTAAAGGTAAAATCAGCCGGATTGCATGGAGCAATATTGGCTAAATGCTTATCGAACTGGCGCCGGTCGAGATGGTTAATTCGGGCATTGAAATATCCTTGATCGGCCTCAATATTCTCAACGATGTCGCCTGGCCTCCATATTGTAATCCTCTGGTGCATAGAAGATGGTACAACTCTAATCCATGTATCCACTCTCGTCCCAACAGCAAATTATAGTTTGCCTTTGTTTCGAGCACCATAAAAACTGTAGGCCTTATAACCGTTCCAACTGTCAGATCAACCTGTATAACACCAAGAGTGGTGCCAATTTTTCCTTCATAATTTGACAGAACCATGTTGTTTGGTTTAGTGTCTGTATCGAATTTTCCAATCTTTCTCAGCATAAAGTGCGGCATCAAATTCATTGTAGCACCGCAATCAACCAAAATTTTATTCACCGAAATATTTTCAACCTTTCCAGTAATGAATAGAGGCTTCAGATGGCTCTTCATGGCCTCATATGGCCATTCAAAGAACACATTTTTCTCTTCGACACAACCATTATTCATTACATAGTAGCACACTGGTTTATGTGCCGCCATTTCAGCTTCTGTATAGGCATCGACCTCTTCAACCTCTGTGATTAGATCAAATTCTCTAGGCAACAATGATACCATATTCACAATGATGTCCAATGAGGCCTCTGAATCAGAATCGAAGTTATCCGTCATCATCTCATCTTCCGCTATGGTCCGATCATGTTTCTCTCTGGCCTCTTCGTCTTGGGTTTTGAACAATTTTCGTCCTATAGGCAATTTTTCGACAACTTTTTCCTTCCCCTTTCCGTTGCTTTTGGCAGGTATGTTTGTACTTGATTCCGCCTTATCTTTCGACTCAGCATCCCTTTGGGCTTTCCTCCTTCATTGCTCCCTCCTCCACTGCGACCTAGACATAGGATTTTTATCTTTGTAATTCTCAAAAATGTGGGCCGATTTGTTGGAGGATTGAAATTCCTTGTGATAGGTAATTGAAGAACCCCTATTGACGTCGAAATCTTTCCACTTTTGCTGGTCATTCTGCCTATTCTCATTTGGTTTTACCCATTTGCCGTTAGAAAATTAAGCAAATGGTTTAAACGTAGCGGGCCTTGCCCTGGCACTCTAGCCTTTGGATGTTCTTGGTTCGAAGCGGACCTCCTAGGGTCAAAACTCTGCGGGCCATGACGGGTTTTCTCCTCCCGCCTTTGTTTGGCCTTTCGAACTCCTTCGAGATTCTGTGCTGCTTTCTTGTCGAATACAGCACTACACCTGGGGCACAACATGACTTCTGACCCCTTCCTTTGACACCTGTGCATAAAGTCAATCAAATTTTCCTCCTCTTTTGGGAAGGCCAACTGGTTGTATTCTTCCTATTGGCGTTCATCACCGACTTCCATGGGTGCCTCCTGAGAAATCTCCACCATATTTATTTCCATTTTGACATCTCCAGTGATGGCAAGCTCCTATGCCAACACCATCAGTAGTGTTGTTGGTGAAACTTTCGACAGCCCTGATAGCAAAACTCCTTATGAATTCTTGGTCAAGATTTTTCAGTAATCCTGACCATGACCGCCTCGTTGTTGAATTCATCAGCGATTTTGACTAAATTGACATCGTTGTTGAGGCCTCAGCAACCTCGACCATATTAACCTCCGTTGGCTCCGCATAGTGAGCATCAGCCACTGGCAGGGGATCTGAATTAATCTTCATCTGATTTTTGGACTTCTCTCCGAACTTTAGCCTTCCTTCTTGGATTGCACTTTGAACAAGATCCCTGAAGAGAAAACATTAAGAAGTCTTATGGCCTAAGAAATTAAGATATTAACAAAATCCCCTCTTTTTCCTTTGTTCTAAAGGAGGCATTTTAGCACCAGGGGGCACTATCATTTGATCGTCCTTAACTAACAAATCGAAAATTTTGTCACATTTAGTAACGTCGAAAGTATAAGTTTTCTTGGGGAAATTGTCATTTTTTCTGGTTCGACAGGATTTTTCCCATTCGAAGGGGCCAACAACTTACAAGAGTAAGGTGGGCCTTGTTTCAATTCAGCAAGATCGATCTCGCCTTCGTCGGAACTTACTGGCTCATTATAATATTTTTCATCTTCATCATTAACTTCGACGTAGGCCACCCTTTTATTCTTATTCGCCCTAACCTTTTCTTCTTTTAGGCGTTCTAGTTGTTGAACTCTATCAGCCAATTGAGCCATATCTCTTAGATATTGAGTATCTAATTTCTTTCTAATGGAATAATCAAGGCCTCCGGTGGCCACTTCGACTAACTCATGTTATGGCACTATTGTAAAACTTCTAGCCTTGAGCTGTCAGAATCTATTCAAGTAGTCATCTATCGACTCAGTGAATTTTTGTTTTATACTAGCCAACTCTTTCAGACTAATCTTCGTTTGTCCCATGTAGAAATGCTCATGAAACAGCCGTTCCAACTGGGTCCAATTGTGGATCAGATTAGGTGGAAAAGTTGTAAACCACGTGAAGGAATTCTTCGTCAGAGAACTTGGCAAGTATTTTATCCTAAGATTCTCATTATTAGCGATTTCTCCAGCCTCTATCACATACCTGGCCACGTGTTCGACATTGGACTCTGTGGTATCCCTAGAAAACTTAGTGAACTTAGGGACTTTCGTTCTAGGGGGTAACTCAGACTAGAGAATGTATTCTGACAATGGAGATGTATAATTTGGCCTACGTAGGCCAAAGTTTACCCCATTTTGGACTATAATCCTTTCGACCATGGCTGCCAAATTGTTATCTGCTGCCACCTCATTACGTCGAACTTGTTGTACAACATTGTCGGCATCTTGGTTTCTATTTACCAAAACCACCCTTGGTTGTTCCCCTACAGGAATATGTGGTTGAATCCTAGGGGGTTCGACTACTCCCTGGTTCGGCACATTCGCCTGAGGTATATTTCCTAGGTTTTGTTGGTTCTAGTTAATAGTGGGGTCCTCTTCGAACACCACCCCTTGGTTTCCTGCGATATACTCTCTCTGAGGGTGTCGAGTAGGGTTAGGCACACCAAAGAAATATACAAGGCACGTCATCTGCGCAGCCATTTGCTGATTAGTCGGGGTAGTATTTTGAATTAGAGGCTGAAATATTTCCCCCATAGTTTGGGACATCATTTGGACCATTTGGTGGTTACTTTCATCCATTTGCTGCCTTAAATAGGCTGCAGTGGTGTTCGCCATGCCATGCATTTAGGTTGAATATCCTATTCCTAAAGATTGGTTATTTCGACCCATATTAATCCCAGATCCTGACCCTTGTAAAGGTGATGTCATCATGGGTTCTGAATATACCGGGGGGGGGGGGGATGTTTTATAAATTTACCATCATAGAAGTTGGCATCCCATAAGGCTGTTCTTGACCATTTAAAGGCATCGAAAAACCCGGTGGCGAAAAATGTGGATATGTAGACGTTCTCATTGGTGGGGGAGTCACTTGGGGTCCCTTGGCCCAATATAAGTTAAAATTGGCTCAGTGTGGGCAATCAAAAGTGTTGGTGTCGAACTTGCCATAGATGGTATAGTTTCAGAAACGGACACAGGAATTGTAGATCCTCCAGTCATAGACCCTGAGATTGGTTCTGCATTGACACCCGACATAGTTTGAGGATTCGAACTATTTGGCTTATTAGTACTTGCCATTTTCCTCGTATACTTTCTTTTTTGTCTCTCTTCGTTTGCGGTGGCATCTTTTCCACTTCTTAATAACATAGAACGAAGTACTCGACACAAAAAAGATAATAAAAATACAGAGTTGTAAGTTTCTTTTTTAAAACACAAGAAATTCGTTTAGCACTGTCCCACTGGGTGTGCCAACTTGTTTACTGGGAAAAATAGTAAACAACCTCTAGTCTATCAACTTTATGTAAAAGTGAGTGACTTACAGGATCGACCAAAACTAAATCCTAGGACATGTGCTAATTGTCTTTCTGTGTAGGTTTCTAGAAAATATCAAGAACACTTCGACAACGTACATAAGTAAAAAAGGGTCTACTTCAAGAAATATAAAGTAACTACAGTGCAAGAGGACTTAAGTCGGAAAAAAAACTGGTAAAATGTAGAATTTAACTTGCATGAATAAGAAGAGACTTTAATGGAAGAAACTTTTTAAATTGCATTGAATTGTAAAAGTGGTGTTACATCAACATACATTCTCACATGCTCTTTTCTCTACACTGGTACTTTGAGCACACTGAGTTTTTTGTATACAATTGAACACACACAAATCTAATGCTAAGACTTGCTATTTATAATGGTTAAAAATAACTACCCACTAACGCGTTATCAATCTGGGCGAAACACATAGCATCGTGCATGTCTTTGCTTCTTGGATGAACGCCACATGTCTTCCTTCAGAAACGGATAAGAACAATTGTTCCCTCCTATTTTTGAATTTGAATCTCCAAATCAAACGATGCTCCTTAGTCTTCTGTCGAAGTATCCTTCCAAATGCTTAGAAATGTTTCTAAGTCTTTAAACCATCTCTTCTCTGCAGAAGGATAACTTTCGACTAGACTTTCTGATAACGACATTTCTGTCGAAGTCTCATAGAATTCTAAGAAATCCTATCTCTTAGAAAAACTCTTAATCCAACATCAGACGTCGAAATTAGGAGCTAACAGCCACGTGGAAAGGAAAAATAGAATGAGCTCATATGAGGATCAATATGACCCAAAGTCGGAAGTTACATTAAATGATGCCGGTCGAAGGTGACAGGGTCGAAGGAAGTGGTGAGGAACTAAGGGACTTAGTGAAATTGAATATTATGATATTTTGGCTAAGGTTGGGGTTCATCATTGTTTGGTGCACAAGGTTAAAAGAGATAAATAGAATGAGAGAATATATTTATACTCTGCAAATGACGACTACAAAGTTGTAAGGAAGAATTACATTAAATGACATCTACCACTAGTCTATTTATGCATAGAAAACTAGCGCCACATAGACAACATACTAAAGTACTAAATTACCCTCTAAAAAAGCTTAGTCACTAAGTTTTGTAAAATATAAATTATTTCTAACACCATACCTTAATTTATATTTACCAGAAACTGACAACACCAATTATATCCCTTAAGCGAAGAAATTGATCGGTCTTGATAGCCTTCGTCAGAACATATGCCAACTGCTTCTGGGTGCTACAGTGTATAACTTCTAGCACTGCATTCTGAACCTGATTTCTCAGAAAGTGATACTTAGTCTCAATATGCTTGCTTCTCCCATGCAGCACTAGGTTTATGGCAAGATTGATTGCAGACTTGTTATCAATCATCAGCTTCAGAGACTTGTTAACTTTGATCTTCAGATCCTGCAGTAAGTTAAGAATCCACACAACTTGACATGCAGTCACAACGCCTAGGATATATTCAGCTTCAGAAGTTGACAGCGCAACAACAGGTTGTTTCTTGGAACACCAAGAAATAGGACCTCCTAGAAACTTAAACAAGTACCTAGAAGTACTTTTTCTGTCAACTCTGTCTCCACGCCAATCAGAATCTGAATAACTCAGAAGTTCTGATTCAATCTTTCTTCTACAAGGGAATAGAACTCCATAATTAAGAGCTCCCTTGATATACCTCATAATTCTGACAGCATCTTGGTAATGGGACCACTTAGGTTTACTAATGAACCTACTAACCATTCCAACTGCATAGCAAATATCAGGTTTGGTATTACACATATACCTCAGAGAACCAATAAACTATTTGAAGGTTGTAGCATCCACATCCTCACCATCAGAATTAGAATCAAGTTTTTGATTTGTATCTGTAGGTGTGATAGTAGCCTTACAATTCTGCAGCTTTAATCTCTTCAGAAGCTCAAGTTCATGCTTCAGCTGATGCAAAATGATACCCTTATAAGAGTATATAAACTCCATCCCCAAAAAATATTTCATTTTCCCGAGATCAGTCATTTCAAACTCATTCATCAACACCTACTTGAACTTAGCTATCTCTTGTTCAGAACTCCCTGTCAGCAGTATGTCATCAACATACAAACACACCATAATCATATTTCCTTTAGAAGTATGCTGAACATAAACACCGTACTCCATATCACATTTCTGAAACCCCTGATCCTTGAAAAATGAATCAATCTTTAGATTCCAGGCTCTGGGCGCTTGCTTCAATCCATACAAAGCTTTATGTAATCTGTACACCATCCCTTCCTGATTCTTTTTAACAAATTCAGGAGGTTGTGACACGTATACCTCTTCTTGTAATGGACCATTCAAAAAGGTAGATTTCACATCTAAATGCATCAGAGGCCAATTCCTGTTAGCAGCTATTGCAATCACCAGTCTGATTATTTCATGTCTCGGTAAAGGTACAAACACTTCAGAATAATCCAGCCCAGGTTTCTGCAGAAATCCTCTTGCTACTATCCTCGCTTTGTGTTTGGCAATTTATCCATCTGGCTTTAGCTTCTGCTTGAAAACCCATCTGGTGCTGATGGCTTTCTTGTCCTTTGGAAGTTCTGTCAGCTTCCAAGTCTTGTTCTTCTCTATG
This sequence comes from Lathyrus tuberosus, assembly GCA_022829125.1. Classification (NCBI taxonomy): domain Eukaryota; kingdom Viridiplantae; phylum Streptophyta; class Magnoliopsida; order Fabales; family Fabaceae; genus Lathyrus; species Lathyrus tuberosus. The sequence continues at coordinate 1,974,837 of JALAZF010000441.1, forward strand.
GCATCAAGTTCTTCTTTCATGGCCTTCATCCAGACTTTCTGCTCAAGAGCCTCTTCCATACTTACGGGTTTAGAGTCTACTAATATGGCACACTGAATAACTTCTCCTTCAGAATCTACTTCAGTGTCATGTAGCATGTCAAACTCTATAAATCTTCTCGGAATGTTTCTGATTCTCTGTGGCCTATGACCTCGTTCAGAATCTCCTTCGGATGCTTGAACTCCAGATGTTCTATCTTCAGAAGCTTCTCCTTCAGAAGCTCTTGCTTCAGAAGTTTGACCTCTTCCAAAACCTTGACCACCTTCAGAGTCTGCAATATTCCCAGAATCTGAATCACCACCAGAATCTGGATCAGAATCATCTTCACCTTCTGAGTCTCCTTCAGAGTCGGAATCACCATCAGAGTCTACTCCAGCTTTAGAATCTTCTCCAGTTTCTGACTCATCTTTAGAAACTTCTAATTTTGAACTTTCTTCAGAAGTTCTCACATCAGAGTTCGATTGAGACTTATTCCAATCCCAAGTTTATGATTCCTTTATAATGACATCTCTGCTGAATTTAACTTTATTATTTTCTGGACAATAGAGCTTGTACGCACCTGTACTGTTGTACCCCACTAGTAACATTACTTTGCTTATATCATCCAGCTTTTGTCTTCTGGCTTCTGGAACATGTTTGTAACATACATAACCAAATACCTTCAGATGGCTAACACTTTGCTTATCTCCAGTCCACTTCTGAATATGAACTATTTCCTTCAGCTTCTTCGTTGGACATCTGTTGAGAACATATGTTGCGGTGGCAACAACTTCTCCCCATAAGGTATAAGGAAGCTTCTTCTCCTTCAGCATACTTTTCGCCATATCAAGCAAAGTACGATTTATTCTCCCAGCAAGACCATTGTGTTGAAGAGTATAAGGAGCAGTAACATCAAGCTCAATTCCATTCTCCTGACAGAATTTTCTGAACTCAGTAGAGTTATACTCACTTCCACCACCGGTTCTGAGAATCTTTAGAGTCTGACCACTTTGATTCTCAACCTTCTTGCTGAACTTCTTGAATTCAGTAAACACCTCGTGTTTGAACTTTATAAGGAATACCCATTTCATTCTTGTGAATTCAACAAATGACACAAAGTATTTATTCCCTCCAATCGATGCTATTGGAAATGGACCACACACATCAGAATGAACTACTCCCAATGCATGATTTACTCTTGGAGCTACTTCTGACGCAAATGGAAATCTTGGTTGCTTTCCTTCCATACACACTTCACATGACTTCACAGGCTTCTTAATTGTAGGAATTCCATGTACCAGCTTCTTCGAATTCAGATGCCCTAAGCTTCTCAAATTCAGATGACCTAATATTCTGTGCCACAACTCACTTTCCTTCACAACACTTGTTGCCCTAAGACATTCAGAGTCTGCAATTCTTACATTCACCTTGAATGTTCTATTCCTTCCCTATTTTGACTCCATAATCAGCTTCTGATTACAGTCATACATCTTCGGAAGATTGTTCTTCATGGTAACTGAAAAGCCTTTCTCAATTAGTTTCCCCACACTCATCAGTTTTCTTTTCATGCCAGGTACATACCACACTTTCTCAAACAATGTTGTTTTCCCATTGTTCAGAACAACTCTGACATTTCCCATACCTTCAGCGTTGAGGTATTTATCATCAGTACATCTGATCTTTGTCCTCTTTCCAAAGTCAAAGTCAACCAGCCATTTCTTATTTCCAGTAAGATGATTTGAGCAGCCAGTGTCCATATACCACCAGTCTGTCAAATCCGTATCATCAAATTTAGAGGTGAAGTTGAGGGAAATGTTGGATCATAATAATGTTCATGCCAAGGCTTTTAGAATGGCATATGATATGCTGAAACATCAAAACATCAAAGATTTAAAACTTACACTCATCTCTGAGCGTCAAACGGATGATAGAGTTTACAACAATCCTACTATTTTAGAAGTTACGCCACTTTTTTTTTTGAAAATCTTGGTATTCGGCCTTGTGACCGACTAATCCAAGAGGACCCAATCCCACCGTCCACTAGCGGGGGCCCCATTTAAAGCCGGAGCAAAGCTCCGTATAGACTGGCCCACACAAGGGTTGATTGCACCCAATAGGATTCGAACTTGTGACCTTTTGAGGAGCACACTCTCAAGACCCAAGCCTCCACCACTAGGCCAACTCTTGGGGGTTAGAAGTTACGACACTTATAGTTGGTGATATTGACTCTGGTACAAAGCGAGATATTACCATTCTAGAGCATGGTGGCAAATTGCAAAGAATTGATGAGTTTCATCCTAGCTACCTTGCCTCTCAATATCCTTTGCTATTCCCATATCGGGAGGATGGATACAGGGATAATATTCTACATGCTTACCGAGGTGAAGTTGAGGTCACTAAAAGAAATCGTCAAACAATAATGGAATGGCTTTTATTTAGATTACAACAAATAAAATGTGAATTTACAACAATTCTTTCATCACGAAAGCTATTTCATATATTTTTGGTTGACAGATACACTGTGAGATATTGGATCAAACTCTAATTCAGTATGTCGTCAAAGTCTGCTCACATGTTGTTGTTGAAGACCTACATGTTGTAGTCAAATTGTGTTCTAGTATGTAGTTTTCGAATTAGGCCTTGTGTTAAGGATCCAATTGTTTAAGTTAACTTGTACCCTAAGTTAGCTTGTAATGGGTAATTCTTAAAAAGCCAATTAGTTTAGTATGTTAGGTTTTATTATATATAACATACTAATCTCTCATCTTAAGTGTGGCGTGACAAATCCTAATTAGGGTGAGAGGGTTATTTGTTATTCTTGAGTACTTGTAATATATTTTATAGAGAAAGTAATGAATAAAAGTTATAACTAATCCTTGTTGTTTTTCCTTGTTAACCCTAACCCTTATTTGTTTCTTGCCTATAAAGAAACCGAGTATATTTTGTTTTAAGGCATCCTAATTCACAACATACACAATGATGGAAACTGAGAGGCTTAATTGGCTAAGGAAAAATCAATCTAAATTGAGGGTTGCGAAATATCACAACTCAAGGTTAATGAGAGCAACCCAAATCAAAACACAAATGTCAAAAATGGAAAAAGAGTTGTGTTGTCTTCGTCATTTATTGGTAGCAAAAGATATATGGATCAATTGTATTTGATGGTATGGCTATCTCAAGTACAGTTGGGTTCCCTGATTTATTTTTGACATTCACGTGTATTCCTAATTGTCCTTAAATCACTAAAGAGTGTGCAAAGTACAATTTAAAGCCTCATGATCGTCCTGATATTGTAGAAATGGTGTTCAAAATTAAATTTGATGAACTGATGGTTGATATTACACGCAAACATATACCTGGGCGGGTATTAGCATGTAAGTTTTTATATAATTGGTTTCAGTTTGAGAAATTCTTACAAAACAACCATTCACATGTTATATTCAAATTCATGTTGTACCATTTTGTAATGTTGCAACAGTACCAAAGCTATCAACTATTATAACAGAATTTATATAGCAATTGATGCATTATTATAAAGTCCAATTCTGTTTATATGGCAACTCCACTTTATCACTTGGAAGTACTAACACTATTATAGCCATGGTAAACATGCATACTTTTTGTTTTTATTACTGATGCATGTGGACAACAATATAAAATGATGCACACCATCACATGGTACATGTAGCAACTTTCCTATATATAACTCTTTGTTACATTATGTATTTAGCATTACATACATGTTAACAATTTTACAAACTAACTCATGTCCTGTACGAAATGAGCCATGTTTGGATGAATTGCACTTAATGAGTTGTCTTGAGAATTTCCCAAGCATCCTTAGCCACAGTACAGGTGTTGATCAACCTAAACATATTCTTGTCAACTCCATTGAACAAAGCATTCAAGGCTTTGGAATTTCCAAGAGCTGTCTCATCTTCCTCCTTGGTCTAATCTTCTTATGGCTTCAAGGTTTCTTTTCCATCTTTATCTTTAATCACAGGGTGCTTCCAGCCCTTGATGACAGCCTTCCAATTTTTGCTATCCATAAATTTCAAGAAAGCCACCATACGTGCCTTCCAATAGTCATAATTAGTGCCATCCAAGATTGGAGGCCTATTAACATTTCCTCCTCCTTCCTTGTCCATAGTACCAGAATACAAACTCCCTGGAGCTTACCCTAAAACAAAACAGGGTGACTTGTTCTGATGCCAATTGAAATTCTAGCTCGCAGATACCAAATGTCGAGACAGATGTCACAGCACTGGGATCAAAACACAGCTTGAACACACAACAACTAAAAACTATAAATTGTAGAAAATAAATAACACCATAACATGTTCGGTGCAACTCACCTACATCTGGGGGCTACCAAGCCAGGAAGGAAATCCATTATCACTAGTATTAATTCGAAGCTAAACAATCTCAGCTTACAACTCCTCACTTAATCCCTACCTAGTGCAACCTCTACCTAGAAATCACCATCGAGATATAAGAATCCCTTCTCACTTCCTAAATCACCTCAGTGATATCAAACAGTCACAATCCCAGTGACTTCATACAAAACAACCCAACAAAACCGAAGATTACACTTTCGATACAATACTTGGTATTGCTTAAAAGTTTCCACCAAGAACAATACACTCTTGCTTAAAAGCTTAAAGTGAACAATGAACAATTAGTCGACTCAATGCATCAGAAGATACATGAGTGACACACAATTAACAAACAAAAACCCTAGAGACCAACGAAAATAATAGCTAATCCTAATTCTCTAAATTCTTCACCATATGCTCTCTTCCTCCAATAGAGTTTTTCTTCTCTTTAAATAGCCTTCAGACCTACTGGACTTGGGCTTCTTGAGGCGCACAAATAGCAGCAATCAATATAATTTGGCTGCAAATCAACCTGCATAATAATAGGAGAAAAATACAAACTTTCCTAAAAAGGCTCAAAGATCTTTTTTATGAAAAGTAACATAATATGCAATAACAGAAATTCCCACAATAAACTCCCATAAAATTCGCCCACATGTGCACTAGAACACACTAAAAAAGAACACTAAGATTACCAAAATACTCATGCCCTAACTATCTGGTATAACATGTCTTGGAACATGTCACAACATCATGTGGGACATGATGTCTGACAGACATGGTAGAACATCTGGTTCAACATCTTGCTAACAGCATGCTGTTTTGCCAAAATGCAGTCAATCCAAAAACCACGGGACTTACATGAGTGATTGAAGAAAGTCTAAATCAGACAAATAAATAATTAATGGAGTTCAAAGATTGTGAAGAAAAATATATTAAAGGAAAAAGAAGAGGCAAAACAGAGAATGCGATATTGAGAGGAGAGGAGGCGACACAAGATCTGGAAACTAAGGTTTATGTTGTTCAAATTTGAGAGAGAGAGAGAGAGAGAGAGAGAGAGAGAGAGAAAGAGAGAGAGAGAGAGAGAGAGAGAGAGAGAGAATGTGTGACTCAATTTGATATAATAAATGAAAGTTTTTTTTATTAAAAGTGATATTAAGTTCGGATGGATATAGATTTTAATGGGCCAAATTCAAGCATCTGAACCAACCCATACTAACCTAGCTACAACTGGTTGGTTCACCTACTAGAACTGTTCAACCGACCCAACCCAAACCATCCTTTTTATTTTCTGCGGATTTTACGGGTTCGGACCGGGTGACACCCGTTTGTCCACCCCAGAAATTTTATAAAAAAAGATTATTCACCTCCCCAATATCTTACTAAAACCACTATCAACCTTTAATGTCTCTTGTGTGCATGTATTCAATAAAGCATAAATAGCCCTCGGGCTTATTTGACTCATATCAGTAACCAGTTGAACCTAAATCATAAGAAACTCGAAAAGGGGAGATTAGTTTAGAAAAACATTATGGTAATCCGCTCAACTGAAAATAACACAATATGCTTTCTCTCAGTCTCACTTCAGACCTAATAAAATACAAGAAACAATTTCTTCATCAGCAAAAGAAAAGATATAAAGATCTTCATTATTATTTTAAAAGAAGGTCGTTTTTAGTTTTTTATGATACAAAACTGCATATGAAAATTGTTGAATTTGAAAATACATTTTGACAGCTCAAAAGTTACAAAGGTGCCATATAAAAGTGCAGTAGAATAAATTATTAATCGTACATAGATGATATGCTTACCGAACCATTATGAGCATATTCACAATACCTACCCGTTTGATTGCACACCATATGACTCAAACTCTCTTTTGATTCTGCTCTCAGTAGTCTCATAACTCTGTTAGAGGATGGAATCAATATGATTTGAAAAGCAATATGAATTAGCACCAGAGTTATTATATTGGAAAATATAACTTACAAGTCTGGCCACAAATAAAGTCTAGTATGGATCTCATGGATGACATAAATAGACCACTAATAAGAAACTATGTCTATCATAGAAACCTTGGAAAAACTGCTTTAACCATATTAGTAACAAAAATATAGAAAAAAAATTACAAAATGCATTGCATCCAATCAAACCTCCACTTTAATTCCCTATGCAAAAATCAGACAAAATAAGGAAGTTGTGCATAACACAGTCAAATTAATAATACTGCAATTTAGCTTGTTCTTCAGCACTTTTGTTAAAATAGACTAAGTCTTCCTTTTTATGGTTTTGACCGTTACTTTTATTTAGTATAAATAGGTCCATCTGTACTGATTGATTTCAAGGAGAAAAAAATAATAATACAACTTTTCTTTTCTTTTCCATTTTTTGCATTATGAAGTGTTTAATGATGCACATGTTAACATGGTATCAGTGAAGATACCTCACACTTCCCTCTTTTTTTTTTCTACTCCACATATCTCTTATCTCTTCAACTTTATCCAAATTCTTGGATTTCTCCCTCCACATGTCTACCTCCTTGTGGTATTTCCTTCTGATTCTCTCTTTCCTTCTCTTCATCTTCTTCCTTCGTTCTTTTCTTTCTTCTTTCTCCACTCTTTCTTTCCTCCTCCATGGCTGACGAAAAGACACCGCCATCCACACCTCCGAAAACCACATCCTTCACCTCCCACCGATGCTCCTCCAACAACTATAAAAAAGATATATTGGACCCTTATTTCATGCACCCCAGTGACAATCCTGGAATTGCTATCGTTACGCCATCCCTCAACAATCTTAACTATCATTCTTGGAGTCGTTCTATCATGGCGGCTCTTCGTTCCAAAAACAAACTTGGTTTTCTTGACGGCTCTCTTCCGTGACCTGCTGATTCTGATCCTCTTTCCATGGCGTGGGATCGTTGCAACACCATGGTTATGGCATGGGTAACCAACTCTGTTGAACCTGACATAGCGCAAAGTATTCTTTGGATGGACACGGCGTCAGATATTTGGAATGAGCTTCGCGATCGTTACCATCAGGGTGATATTTTCCGCATCGCCGAAATTCAAGAAGAACCCTTCAATCTCCGGCAAGGTGATCTTAGTATAACCCAGTTTTTCACAAACCTCAAGAAACTTTGGCAAGAACTGAACAATTTCCGCCCTCTACCTGTTTGCTCTTGTGCCATCAAATGTTCATGTAACCTCATTTCCACAATCAAATCATACCAAGACACTGATTATGTCATTAGATTTTTGAAAGGTTTGAATGAGCAATACGCCCCTGTTCGCTCTCAAATCATGCTTATCAATCCTCTTCCACCTATCAACAAGGTCTTTTCCATGTTAATTCAACAAGAAAGACAACTCCTCACTCCCATTGATGAAGAAAAAGTCGTGGCTAATCTCAACAAAACTCAAAATCATTCTTCTGGCACGGAATCCTCCTCCAAAACTTCTACTTATGGTCGTGGTAAGACACTGAAGATGTGCACTTATTACAACAAATCTGGGCACACTGTTGAAGTTTGCTTCAAGAAACACGGTCTTCCCCCTTATCTAAAGAAGACTCAGATCAACAATGCCACTTCTTTGTCTGAATCCACCACCAACAACTCTGTCATGGAATCTGAAGAAGCCCCTCAACAACCAACCTTCACTGCTGATCAACACAAGGCACTCTTAGCTCCTCTTCAACAATCTTCTCCTACAAATCTTCCTCAAGTTCAACAATTCCACTCAACAGTGAATACAACTGCAGGTATTCTCCCTACACCTTCCTCTTTTAATCAACCTAATTGCTGGATTCGTGACACAGGTGCTACTGATCACTTTTTCCATACTAAAGACTTATTTCACACATTATTCACTATTAAATTGATAACTGTCAAACTTCCTGATGGTACTCCCATATCCACCAACAAATGTGGCACCATTCAATTCACCAAAGATTTTTACCTTGTAGATGTTTTGTTTATACCTGAATTCTTTGCAAACATCATTTCTATCCCTAGACTTACTAATTCTTTAGGATGTATGGTTCACTTCAATTCAAATAATTGCACCATACAGGTGAACCATACCCAGAGGACGATTGGTACAGCTAACCTTCATCAAGGCCTTTACTTCCTTAACATGCTTTGCAGCATCTCCTCCACACAATCTGATTCTTGTACTTTTTTGAATTCTTCTGATAATTCTAGGCATATTGATAACTATAATCTGTGGCATTATAGATTGGGACACCCTTCCCATGACATAGCCAGCCGTATTAATAAAATGTTTTATTTACCTAAATTTCAACATCATAATACTCCATGTGATCCTTATTTTTATGCTAAACAAAGAAGACTTCCTTTTCCAAATAGTTTTACTCATTCTCATACTGCATTTGATGTTATTCACATGGACATTTGGGGTCCCTATTCCACCCCTTCTATGTTTGGTCATCGTTATTTCCTCACTATAGTTGATGATCACAGTCATTTTTGCTGGATATTTTTGATGAAACTCAAATCTGAAACTAGTAACCTTGTTAAGTCATTTGTTTATTTCACACAAACTCAATTCAAAACTACTCCTAAAATCCTAAGAAGTGATAATGGCCAAGAATTTTTATTAAAAGATTTTTATAAACAACAAGGCATCATTCATCAAACTTCTTGCATTGACACTCCCCAACAAAATGGGGTTGTTAAGAGAAAGCATCAATATCTCATTTGTGTCACTAGATTTTTTTATTTCATGCTCACCTTCCCAAACTTTTATGGGCTCATGCTCTTGAACATGCCACATACTTAATAAATAGATTACCCTCTAAATTCCTTAACTATAAATCTCCTTTTAATGTCCTATATAACAAACCTCTCACCTATAACAGTTTGAAAGTATTTGGCTGTTTGGTTTATACCACCATTTCTAAACAAAAGACCACTAAACTTGATAATCGTAGTAGAAAGTGTATCTTCTTGGGACACAAGGACACCACAAAAGGAGACATCCTTTTTGACTTGCACAACAAGCAACTCTTTATTTCTAGAGATGCTGTCTTTTTTGAACATGTTTTCCCATATAAAAACTCTCCTGCTGCCACTACCAGCCCTCACAACAATCCTTCCATTCCTCCAAATAGCAACCTCTATTCTGACTATGATTACATTCTTCCCAATACTCCACAACAACCAATTTCTCCTGCCAATCATGACTCACCTGAACCAATTTCTCCTCCCTCTTTACCTACTAATCCCACTCCTACATCTTCACCTCAACAACCAATTTCTCCTGCCAATCATGAATCACCTGAACAAAATTCTCCTACCCAGACTTCCCCACCTCTCACAATCAGAAAATCCACTAGAATTCCTAAACAACCGAACTACCTCATTGATTATCACTGCTCTCTCCTCACAGGTAATCCTCTGCATCAGTCTGGTAATAATTCAGGTACTACTCCTTATCCACTTAATCACTTTGTTTCATACTCTAATTTATCTGCTATGCATCAATTGTTTAACATTAAATTATCTTCCTTAGAGGAGCCTTCAAGTTATGCTCAGGCCATCACCAATCCTAATTGGATTCAGGCAATTAATCAAGAGCTTGCCTCCCTAACTAAAACTCAAACCTGGGATTTAGTTCCCTTACCTCCTAACAAAAAACCTATAGGCTGTAAATGGATTTTTAAGATTAAATTTCATGCTAATGGGACTGTTGAAAGATATAAAGCCCGTTTAGTGGCTAAAGGCTTCACACAAACTGAAGCATAGATTATCTTGAAACTTTCAGCCCTGTTGTTAAAATGACAACCATTAGACTTATCTTATCTATTGCTGCATCTCAAAACTGGTATGTACACCAACTTGACATAAACACAGCCTTTCTTCATGGTGATTTAAATGAAGAAGTTTGTATGAAAAGACCTCCTGGCCTTCAAACCTCTCATAAAAGTCTGGTGTGTAAGCTAAATAAATCCCTATATGGCCTCAAGCAAGCTAGCCGACAATGGAATTTTAAATTAACCAACACCCTCACTAACTTAGGTTACTCTCAGTCTAAAGCTGACTGCTCTCTCTTTACTAAATCACTGCCTAAAAGTTTCACTGTTATACTTGTCTATGTAGATGATCTTTTAATTGCAGGGAATAACCTTGAAGAAATCACTCACATGAAACAAGTCTTGGATAACACATTTAGTATTAAAGACTTGGGAAATATTAAATACTTCCTTGGTTTCGAAATTGCCAGATCCAAAGCTGGTTTTTTCATTTTCCAGAGAAAATATTGTCTGGATCTCTTACATTCTGCAGGACTCTTGGGAGCCAAACCTGCCTTAACCCCAATGGATCCTACTCATCAACTAAGCACTGACTCTGATAATCTCCTGCCAGATCCTACCAGATTCCGCAGCCTAATAGGTAAGTTACTTTATTTAACTCACACAAGGCCTGACATAAGCTATTCCGTTTGCAGGTTGAGCCAATTCCTTTCCAAGCCAACAAGAACACACCAACAAGCTGCCCTTCGTATTTTACGCTACCTCAAAAATGCTCCTGGACAAAGCTTATTTTTCAACTCTGTTGTATCTCTGCTTCTGTCTGGTTTTTTAGACTCAGATTGGGGTTCATGTGCTGACACTCGCAAGTCCACTACTGGCTTCTGCTTCTACCTTGGCAGCTCCCTCATCTGCTCGAAAAGTAAAAAGCAGACTGTCGTTTCTCGTTCTTCTTCCGAGGCAGAGTATCGTGCTCTCGCTAACGCCACCTATGAAGCTCAATGGTTATTATTCCTGCTCAAAGACTTAAATATTTCTCATCCCAAACCTGTTACCATCTTTTGTGACAATAACTCTGCTATACACATTGCCAACAACCCGGTTTTTCACGAACGCACGAAACATATTGAAATGGACTGCCATATCACTAGGGACAAAGTTCTAGACAACACCATTCATCTCATGCCCATTTCATCCAACCAACAAGTAGCAGACATCTTTACCAAACCTCTTCATCTTGACCCTTTTTCCACTCTTGTTACCAAACTTGGACTGCTCAATACCCATTCCAGTTTGAGGGGGGGGGGGGGGGGGTATTAAAATAGACTAAGTCTTCCTTTTTATGGTTTTGACCGTTACTTTTATTTAGTATAAATAGGTCCATCTGTACTGATTGATTTCAAGGAGAAAAAATAATAATATAGCTTTTCTTTTCTTTTCCATTTTTTGCATTATGAAGTGTTTAATGATGCACATGTTAACAACTTTTAACACAATGAATGATAAAACGAATTCCCACCACTCTTCACGTCATTCTCCACCGTTACAAATGCAGAATCCCTATGTCTCAAACCGAACACCCTCATCCACATTCCTTGAACCACAAACCTTGTAAAGAAACTAAGACCATCTCCAGTGGTCGTTGCAATGCATGAGTCCGCCAGCTATTAATAAAAAAGTATTGTTTGTGTTTCGCCACGTAACCGAACGTTGCATTCCAATGCAACTGTACAATTGATTAAAATAATATTAAATATTCTAGTAGTAAGTGATGGTAGCCAATGAGTGCAGAACACTAGTACATTGAAGTGAAAATAGTGGGACCCAATATAAATTTTTTAAAGTTGCACTATTGGAGTAAAAATTAGATGAATTGCTTAAAAATGATGTGTCTTGATGGGTCCCACAAAAAACCAAAAAATAAGTTGCACTATTGGAGATGTTCTAAGTCATAACTCATAGGAACTTGTGTGAACCCGACAACCACATACCTTAAATAACAACCACTGAACTGAACTCTCACCACGGCCACTTCACCACAGAGTTTGCTTATCTTGCTTGGAATCTTGCTAACATTGAAAGCTCACTTCTGCATTGATATGCGTTGGTGACGTCGCGGGTTGTTGCGGCGGTGATGTTTTCTTTTGGGATGCTATAAAATTTCAATCTTTATAGTATTAAACTAAATTCTTACTATTAAACAAATTAACAACCACACACACCAAATACCAATGTGGTTAATTTAGTTTATTAGTTCAATTTACCTGAAGACGAAGGAGAATTGGAAATTTCGTTGGTGGTAAAAGATATAACTGATAAAGCAACTAAAGAAATAAATCTGAGCAGTATTCTCACATGCACTTAATTATGGCTAAATCCCCTTTTAATATTTAACCAAAATCCAACCAATCTATTTTAATTTATAGTTGGTACCAACCAAATGTTAATGTAATTTAATTGGTGTAGCTTCTTTGTTTATTTAAAATTTTATCTATAATTCAGAGGGAAACACAGAGAATATGAGTTTAAATTTAAAACTCATATCAAATGAACCACGTTATGGTTTCTACAAACCGAAAAGAAAAATTTTCGTATTCTAGATAAATTACAAGCTTGCATTTTAAATTTACGTTATGCTGAGTATATATAGGTATCCACATTTTCTAATATGGACAATAAATTAAAGATTCTCAAAAAACCAAAATTTCAAGTGCAGAAATGCACATTCTGCAAATCAATCAAAGGAACACCAACAATCACAATACTGAAATAAAACTTGTTTTTTGGTATTGCATACAATATACACATGTCAATTGACAAATTGATTGATATGATTCAGATACCAAAACAACCAAAGTACTGACAGGAAAAACAAAAGGAAAAACCAAACTCCCAAGTATACTCATCGAAACTTTTTCTTCAACGCTTCCTCTCCCTTAGACTTTGCGCATTTCCGAATTCCACTCATACTCATTGAAACTTTTTCTTCCCTTTATCGCTTCCTCTCCCTTTGCCTTTGGGCATTTTCAAATAGCAATTCCTCTTTACAACTTCTAACTCGTGCTTTGCAAAATTTAGGCAGCTCCTTCATAATAATAATAATAATAATAATAATAATAATAATAATAATAATAATAATAATAATAATAAATAAATAAACATAATTAATTAATAAATACCTAAGTTGAGGTTCTTCCGCAGCACTACAACGCCTAAGCAATTTCTTCCAATGAGTAATTTTATCTTCAACCCTCATTATCCCATTTACAGTGTCATATTTTGGATCGCTGAAAAAGTTTAAAACACAAAAAAATAATAAATCTTTTAGAAACAAAAAAACTATTTATTAAAATAAATATAAATAAACAAAATATTACAGTACCTTTTTTCTCCTCCTTCAAAAACTGTTCTCTGACCGCTCCAACCACAAGAATCATCTCTTTCACGCAACCAAGAATCACCATCATCTTCATCGCTACTTTCCTTCTTTTTCTTGTATTTCTTCTTCTTGTTTTTCTTGCTAAAAATATTTAAATAATGAACTTAATAATAAAGAAACTATATAAATAATAATACTATTTAATTAAAATAAATATATGAAATCATACCTGCATTCTCCGAAATCCATTTTTCTTCTAAACCTTGATGCACTCGAATCATTCTCTTTTTCAGCACGATCACCACGTTCATCACGTTCTTGTTTTTGGATTCGTTTTGGCTTCAAATTACTATCCCTCTCAAGTTCCTTCCCCTTACTTTTCTTCTTTTCCTTAGCCATGAGCGAAATGGGAATGAGTGTGAGAGAGAATCTGTATGTGTGAGAGAAAGAGAGCGCTCTTGTTATTTATGTGTAGAGTGAATATGAGAAGTGATGATGATGAGTGTATATAAAGCTAAGACTTGGAAGGAGGCGTTTGTTAGTTAGTTACAAACTTTTATTCTGTTTGCAACCGTTTGTTAGTTAGTTACAAACTCGTATTCTGTTTGCAACCGTCAGTTAGTTAGTTAGTATGGTTGCAACTGATAGTACAAGTAGAAAAGTGGTTTGCCCTCTCATATTCCGTTTACAACCAATCACTGTCGTGTGTTCTCCAACAAAATGGAATTGTTGACGCTTAGTAGTGTTACTATTCACTACTGCTTGTTTGAAATAATAGTCAGTGGACATGATGACTTTGTTAAAAAATTTCGGCTAGTTTGTATAAAATTATTACTTGTAATTAATATAAGTATATATTTATAACAATGTGTAAAAAAAAAGTATATGTAGCTATTAATTTGATTAATTTTTATAATTAATATTAAGTTTATGTTAAATAATCATTGATAATCTCTACTCGTATTATTTTTGTTATTTGTTAGGTAATGTTTATTATATGATAGTTATTTGATATAATTGACCAAAATTTTGAATTGGTCAATTGATTAAAATTTATTTTTGTAATTAAAATGGCAACGATGTTGTAAATGTGCAATATAGAATATTATCATTACTATCCTAGTTGGATGTACAATAGAACATATTTAGGAAGATGTGGACTTTAATCACATATTGAAGAAGAAGTTAAAGGGTTTATCAAATTTGCATTTGCTCAAGAATGTTGTTGAAGAGAATGAGGAGTAAGATGTCATTGTATTGAATGTGGTTACAAATGTATAATTTGTAACCCAAATGAAGTAAAACGTCATTTGAAAAGAAGGGATTTTATGAAAAATTATTGGGTTTGGCCATCAATTGTATAAGAACTGTCGAATAATGAACCAGAGACTATACACAAACTTCAAGCAGTCGATCACACATGGAATATGAAGAACAATTTAATCTAATTGATGAAATGATTGGTGATGCTGTTGGGGTGAACATGGGTTATGCTGAACTTCAAGATTTTGATGGGGAAGAACTACCGAATGAGAAAGCGCAACATTTTTTTCAGTTCTTGAAAGAAATAAATAGATCTTGTTTGAAGATTCGCCAGACTCTAAATTATCAATGTATGTGAGTGAGATTATTGGTCACGAAGTCAAATTAAAATGTTCCAATTTAGTGTTTGAAATTCTTTGCAAAAATGATGTTAGACGCGACTCCTACGAAAGACAACTTGCCTACAAGTTTTTATGGCAGAAAGAGGTTGGTGCCGAAAATGGGTTTAGAAGTAAGAAAGATTAGTTGTTGCATTAGAGGTTACATGTTTTTTTGTGACAATGAGTTTGGTACAGATGATGAAGCGTTGGAGGAACGTAAGTTTTGTAACAATCCAAGATATCTAGTTTGCAGTAAAGCCATTGCTCATAAGCAAAAACGTGTCGCAGTGAAGTCCATATTTTATTTATTGATAGTACCAAAGTTGTGGATAATGTTTACTTCAATGCATAGTGCTAGTAAAATAACACGGCGCCATACACACAAAATGTAACACCCCGTATAATATATATCTAGAAAATATATTATACAAAATATTAATTGGTACTGATACAACACAAATGCCTAACGACATCATTATATACATGTTCATAATGTACAATACAATTTATGGCATATGACATACAATAGTGTCGAAATAAAAACTAAGATCTATATACAATATACTCATTGCACATAATCCACAACGGAAGATCTATATACATTATATAATGAATAATTATTGGGAAAAAGTCACAAAGCATCCTTTCCCGACCAGACCTAAGTTTAGGGCAAGGCTCAGGTCACTGATGTTTTGTACGATTTGAGTTTCATGTGGATTCGAGTTCTCCGTGGGACTCAAACTCACTTCAAGAACTTTCACTCATATGGGACTCGAACCCACTTAGGCGTCTACGTCTATATGGGACTCGAACCAACTTAGGCGTCCACGTCTATATGGAACTCGAACCCACTTATGAGATTTCTCCTCTATGGGATTCAAATCCATTTATGTGGCTCGAATCATTGGTGCCACATCCCCAGTTATACTTTACATTAGTATCTCAATTGGGATATGAACGATCAAGGGTTGTTTCGGAATACATGATTAGGTTCCAACATTCAACATGATTGCACTCATCAATCACTAGGTGATCACATTCACCAAAATTCTTAATACCATATGATTATATAATAATCACAATGTACACAATGTACTTCCATATAAGCTATTTCAATTCATAATTGATCATTGTTAACCATCCATGCCATTCACAACTTTTCATAAATGGAACAATCCATATCTAGCAACTACTCGCTCATGGATGCACACCAAGGCAATGCTTACATTCGAGCATTGTAACCTAATTTATTTACCATAGCCTAAGTATTTCTTACTAATTGATTCACCTAGTTATTACCTAGGTTCACCTCACTTTTCATTTTAATTCAACCATTATGCATTCAAGGCAATTAATAATTTATGGTATAGTTCATAACATAAGCATAAGAGTTCATCATATCTCATCAAGCATTAATAAACATACATGTATAATTTTACTTCATTAAAGGATATAGTATTGGATTAGCTTTCCAACGTATCTGACTTCATGTTAATCGGAGCTATGATTCACGGTTTATGGTGGAAACAAGGAATCAAAACAACTTTCAAAGTCTGAGCACTCTCGCCTAGCGAGCCCTAGAGAAATGTCAAAGTGATCTCTCGCTTAGCGATCTCCCAACTGTCGTACCTCGAAAAGAATGATCATTCGCGATGGGACGTGGAAAAAATTGTTCAAACAGAGTCGCCACCGAACTTTATTCATTCCAAGAAGGAATAGAAAAATATCGATAAAACCTTTAAGATAAGAAAGTGGTCATCGCAACCAAATTCTAGGTTCAGGAGTCGATTACACAAAGGGAGGGTATTAGCACCCCTCACGTTCATTGTACTCAACGGGAACATCTTAGTCCAATTAGTAATGAATGTTAGCTAATGTTATTTGTTTTCTTCTAAGCGAATAATGCAAAAGGTAAGAGAAAAATGGTTTTATTTGCTAATGGGAAATGTGTGGTTTTTTATTAGGGTGTTCGCCAAGGATTAGGGCCCTTGTGCCTACGTATATTTATTGGTAAAATGAACAATCAGAGCATCCGTAATTCGTGGGACTACAGGTTGTTAGTTCGTTTTATTGAATGAATGTTTAGGTCGCATTCTAAGGGTTAAACGTTAGCTTGTCTACTCTCGGCGGAGGCTTAAGCATTTAGTTTTTATGCGCATTAGAAAGGACTAAACATCATTATTTTGAGAAAAAAATTTTGATCGCACAGGGCGAGAAGTTGAATTAATGTGTTGATTGTGTTGTTTGGATGACGATTACTTGAATGGCCAAGGAAGGCTCCTCGTATCCAAATAATCGAAGAGAGGAATCGAAGGCTCGAGACCATCTCTCTTTTCGTCCTTAATTGTGAAAGGGTTTGATAGGATTAAAGTATTTTAAGCAGATGACGGGTACTTGAATGGCCAAGGAAGGCTCCTCGTATCCAAGTATTCGGAAGAGAGAATAGAAGGCTCTAGACTCTCTTTTTTTCATCTAAGTGTTTAGGAAAAATAGGCTTGATTCAATTTATTACGAAAATGGTTTAAAGTGAATCGAATTAGAAGTTTTTAGGGATGACAATTGTTTGAATAGTAAGGAAGGCTCCTTGTACCCAAATAATCGAGGAGAGGAATCGAAGGCTCCAGACCATCTCCCTTTTTACCTTTAATGAAATAATGTTTAAATATGGTTAGGTGTCTTAATTTGATTTGAAAAATACTCGATGTTGATCGAGGTTTGAATTAGCGTTCGAAGCGTGGGAAGAGTTTTGAAATGAGTGGAATGGAGGACCTAATTGTGCTAGGTTAAGGTTGATGGAGATGCACAGGGAGATCGATTTATAAGTTAAGGGTAGGGCTTGATATATGAATCAAGAGTGCTTGAGGGTTTTCATCATGCAATGACAATACATAAGCAAAATAAGGAAAGAGATAAAATTATTTTACACTTCGTGGGGATGAGGGTACACCTTTTCGAATGGGGAAAAGAATAAACAATAAACACAAAACCCAAACAAGAAACCATACACAAGTAGATATAGCATGAAAGCGATAAAATAATTAAATCGAATTTAAACTACAAGTGTACTAGCAAAGTGGCCTAGTCTTTTAAACGACTAATTAGAAGTAATTAGTCAAGTAAGTCTCATTGTAAGAAAGCCTAAGAGTAAGCTATGAATATTGTGCAATGTGTCCTAGCTAAGACAATGACAATAAAGAATCCAAGATCCAAGCCTCATTTGCTAGGGTTTGAGTACAAGGTCCAAAACTTCATGATGCTAGGGATAGTAACCATAGTCCAAGATTAGATATTTTTAGGGTTTTTGATATTTTTATCATGTATTTGTATTTTTTTTAATAAGATGAAGGAATAAAGAAGAAGATGACATAAAATAAGTACATCAATGATAAATGAGCGGAAAGTAAATGAAGGAAATGTAAAGGCAAGAAGGTAAATGTTACATGTTAGGAGTGGTTATTATGTTGATTTCCGCTACATGTTGTTAATTGTTTTTGAAAGTTTTGTTGGTTGGTTGTCAAGGTAATTTATACCCCAAATTTTACCTCTTAGATATCATAACATTGTGCATAGACATTTAGAATCAATCATATATGTACAAATTAACTAACCCACATCTTGCAGTTTGTTTCTCTTATGTTTGAAATTAAGGTTTACACAGAGAGATTCAAGGACTCATAAGGCATTCCATGGCTCCATGAAAACATCACAAAGATTCACTAGTTGTTTGGAACCAAGATCTCAAGACTTTGAATCAAGTCAAGTCAACAAAGGATCACCAGACCAAATTGTGGGGTTAGGGTTTAACCTGAGGAATCACTGAAGAGTTTTGCCATGATAAGTCAAGATTTAATTGGTTCATCAACCAATTGAACTTACCTACATTCAAGAGGTCTCATTCAACAAGAATTCAAGGTCATTTGGCTCTCATCATGAGTAGTTTAAGCCACAGTATCACCCTGCCTCCAAATTAGGGTTTATGTTAAGACAAATGGATCATGGTCCTTGATCTTGACCAAGAGTTGTTCTCAAACCCTAGGACTTGACTCCATGAAATAATAGACATCCCTAAAGACCATCTTTGAACTATAGATGTGATGGAGGAAGCAAGATTATATGAGATTATCCCATTGCATTCACAGTTGAAATTAGGGTTTTGACTGTAACCCTAATCCTTGAGTTTTTTATCCAAAATGAAACATCCAAGGCCTCAACCCATCATGACATGTCTCATTGAGGATTTAGGGTTTGAAAGATCAAGTTTCAAGAAGTTTCTTGCAAAGGAAGCAAGGTTTGGTTCATGAAACTTTCCATATGTGGAAATTTCCCCTCTTGTGCAAAATTGAAATAGTCATAACTTCCAAACCACTCATCCAAATTGAGTGACTCAAAGCCCAAATGGAAGCTCTTTCCATGAACTTCAAAGTGTTAAATATGACCTTTCTCCAAAAAATGCATGGTTTGTGAGTTATGAGACTTGGAAGTTAGACTGTCTAAGGACTTAGAGAAATTTCAGCGTTTTTTTGCCTTAAGAACCAGCTGACTTCAACCTCATTTTTCACCAAGATCCCTTGTGATTCCGAACTTGGGTCCAACATAAAAGTTGTAGAGGGTATTGAGGGCTTTCCAAAAAGTACTAAAACTCCTCAATCCATTGAGTGAGCTGGGAGTTTCGAAGCTTCAAAGTTGGAGGTTTCATTTCTTAAAACTCAAGAAACCAACTTTTGTGTAATGACTCAAACCTTACTCTTATCACCAAATCTTCATGTTTATGAGTTCTAATGATGGATTTAAACTTAATCCAAGCTTTGCCACGAAATTGCAACTTTGTTTTGCATTTAAATATTAGTATATGTCATGTTTGTGCAAGTGGTAGGAGGAAAGAGAAACTTTTCAAAACAACAAGTATTTGTTTATTCCTTGAGTCTCTCACCAATCACTTCTCACCAGCTTGTGCTCAGATGTTCAGAGATATTGGAAGATTTTTGTTCAGCAAGCAAGACTCCTCACGAAGGAAAAAGGGCAATATTGGCATAATGTGCAAGTTTAGCCATACTTTGAGCTCTTGACTTTTCCCTATAAATACCAGGCTGTTCTACTCAGTTTAGACACCAACATTTGTTCAGAAAAACACTCTAAAATGGTCTCTGAGTTTGAGTTTCACAAGTAAGAAAGAGGAGGAGACTTGCCTTGAAGTCCTTGCTAGTGCAGAAAAGAGGAAAGGTCATCATACACTTGAAGTTGCAGTGGACATATTCCACTTGGTAACATTTCTCCTTCCTACTCTATATTCATGCTCATGTACATGTTTGTCATCATTATATCTCTTTTATAAAATTGTTGGTATAATGTGTTTAATGTTTCTCTCCATTCATCCATAGTGTAGAAGTAATGTGTATTTGAATTTTTGCTTAACTTTCTGTCCATAGCCTGCCATATTGAGGTAAGACAATTATGTTTGCTTTGGTTGATGCAGTGTTTTAAAAACCGAACCGGACCGGCCAGTCAGACCGGTCGAACCGGGAATCGGCCAGGTAACCGGTCTGGTTCAGTTATTAGATCGCTCATGTCATTGAACCGGTGTGAACCGGTAAAAACCGGAAAAACCGGCGGTTTAATTGCTTTTAAAAAAATTTAAAACGATGTCTTTTTGATAATTTTAATTAAAAAAATTAAAATAAAAAGTGATATAAAAAATTAAAATAAAAAATAAAATAAACTAATGATATCATTGACGGAGAAGTTGTTGCGGATGCGGTTGATTTTACTGCAGATGATTTTAATATTGAAGAAAGAAATCCCAACATTGAAACAATTTTTCCTCCTTTGAATTGGTGCACATTAGAGTTATTTGGTTATAAACTATTTAATTAGATTATGTTGCAATTAGACTTTGTTCGCCATTAGACTTTATAATTTTGTACTATTTTGTTATGTGTGATACCTTTGTTTTAAAATTGAATTTAGACAATGAACTTGTGAATATATGATATGATATTTTAAATAAATTTAATTGTTAGTTATATTTTGTAGAGACTGAATCATCCGGTTCGACCAGTTTTATATCTATATAGTTTTGTTATATAGACCGGTCTATTCAACCGAGTTATCCGATTTTATCATGCGGTTCGACCAATGACCCAGTGGTTCGACCAATAAACCAGTGACCCAGTACCCTCACCAGTTTGATGACCGATCCGGTTTTTAAAACATTGGGTTGATGTACTGAGATATGTAGCTGCATTTCCTTTTGTTCTTAGCATTATGCTTAAGGTATGTTGAATGATTAACCAAATCCTTGGGTGGTACTCACTGACTGACTACTAGGATCATGTAAATTCCTTTTGATGTTCCACTGCCAAAGTTAAGTTATCATGCCAACAACCACATGCCTATTTTGTTGATGCTTGGATGTTGTTATTTGAACAAGAACAGATGAGTTAGTGTGTCAATACTTATTTCACATTGTTTGGCTTAATATGTTTGTAAACCTGTTCTTGAACTGCTTTCCTTATTTACCCTAAGTCATTTGTAGTGATGATTGTCTGGGTATGAGTCACCTGCCTTGTGTGTCTTGCATATGATTGTGTGACTGCTACCATCATGCTATGCTTTATGTTCATAATGTGTGTTGTGTATGATAATCTGACTTGAATCATTTCAACACGTGTGTTGTGTATTCATACCTGGTTTGAACCATGTTAATATGTGTGTAGTGTATCCATAAGGCTATGTATTCAGGTTGTTGCTAAGCTGTTGTTATGATCATAATGTCTGATGTGTATTCAAATTATGCAATTGTTGCCTTGCCATGTATTCCATTCATGTGTGCAAGTTGTTGATAAGTGATTTGTCTTTGTACTCAAGTTATATGTGTGCTCAAAAAGGTAGCAGCCTGATCTGCATCCAAAATGTTTGCTTGTGTGTAAGGTAACATGGTTCTACCTTATAATAGTAGGCTGCTCATGTGTATGTGCTTGTTGATTTTGTCCCTAAATATGAAAGTTTATTGTGAACTCATTTTGTTATAGTGTTGTATTCATGTGTTTTTTCACATCCTATTATACATACAAACCATGTCATGCCATGCTAATTATTTCTGAGTCAGGTGGCCCTATGCACATAAGACTGATGTGTGGAATTGTCAAAATACTTGTCTGATGCCATGACACCTACTCATAACTCTGTCATCACGTGTTGGTTTTATTTGCTTTGATGCCATGTTTGGTTTGAACTCAACATATGATATCTCTTAGGACCAATACCTAAATGTTGCTAAGATTCCAAGACTTGTGTGATAAGGTTCACATGTCTCCATTGGTTTTGTGTTATGGCATGATTATACTTGCACTACCATGTTCACCTGGATCAGAACATACTAATATCATTACCTGGATTTTAAGAATTTGTATGAACTGACATCTTTGTTTTCGTTCTTATCATAAATAACAACACGTAATATGTTTACTTGCTTGATCAATTTTGTTTCTAATTTCCCTTGTTGCACCAGTATCATCACTTGCCATGATTTGAAACCCTTATGTCCATGCTTGCATATATGCCTTGTTCCTAAAATTCGATATGATGTAAAGTAGCATGAAGTTTTTAATGAAAGGCATGTTTGGTGTGACAAGTTCCCTCTTTTCTCATTTTCTCTACTGATAATTATCAGAATGTATGCTATCCATGTCATAATAATATTACTTTCATGATAGAGGTTGGTTTCTACTAGTCCACATGCTCATGCTTTAGTTTAGGATGTCTTCTTACTACAAATAGGCTTTTGATTATTTGCCTTGGCTAATTTTTTGCACATGACTATATGTTTGTCCTTTTGAATGATCATATGTTTACACATAATTCCATGTAACCTGGATTGATGTTGGAACTGCTAAATCTCTTGAGGTCTTTGTCTTAATTCCATGTGCCTACCATGCCATATTCATGTGGCTGCCATGTGGACATCTTGTTTTCTTGCATCTTAATCAAATAGTATTATTGATGTCCATACTTTGTTCTTAACATGAAAATCCTTGGAAGTTTTTCTTTCTACATCAGTCTACTAAAGGAATATAGACTAGTGTGACACTATTTAGTGAGTATAGCAACATCCTTGTTTTGCTTTAAACCACCTACCTGTTGGAATATCATGAACACTTGAATATGTGTGGCCACTGGCCTGAGCTTTATGTTATATACTTGTACATATGTTGAATTATTCTTGTGTCCTCTCTAATACTAGCATGATAAACACTTACTCCTACCTGCCACCAATACCTGATTGCTATGATTTGCTCTGATGTTTTTATTTTGGTCTGAACTGATGGTAATGAGTTGAATGTATGATGCTTTGAGACCTATGCTTGAATTATGGCTAACACCACCATGGTTCCAAGATCTGTATGATAGGGTTTGCATATCTCAATTTTGTTTCTTTTGTGCTCTGGTGTGATTGTTCATCCCCCTGCCATGACATACCTAGAATGCTATGATTTGGTTTGTTTTGATGTTGCTGTTATCGGTTGGTTTTAAAATGCAAGTTTTGGCACCCTTTACTCTTGCATTGATTAGTTACAGGAGTACAAAATTCTTGGCCATCGTTTTCAAAATCGATATGCATCTATATCTAAGGATCTGTTGAAACTTTGTTCTTTCTTATGCCATGTTTGTTTGTTTAAGATGTATGTGGTGCTAGTGTAAGTTTGAACCAACTCTTAAGGATGCTTTTGTGTTGGATCATGAGGAACTTATTTGCAGCCCCTATCTAAGTAACCTTAAATAGATTGCTAATCCACTTCCCTGTTGATTAATTCTTACTGCAATGATTATGATTTTGAGTGGAATGAATTTAGTTCTAGTTGTTCTTGATGATGTTGTCTTGATCAATGTGTTAAATGTTGATCCATGCCTTGTACTGATTATGACAATGTGTTAGCAGCCTTCATGTTTTTCACTTGCACAAGTTTGAGTATTTGTGGGGTGGGCACATACACTGGATGTATGGCGACCCCAGTGGTAAAAACACACGCCAATTGACCCCAGTAGTTAAAACACACGAAAGTATGTTCGACAGAATGAATGAGTTCCAGGAACAGTTTCTGGAGATGCAGAAGGAACTGCAAGCCATTCACGGTCAGGATTTATTTGGAAAGGACGCCGCAGACCTTTGTTTGGTCCCCAATGTGAAAGTTCCGCAAAAGTGCCCGAATTTGAAAAGTACAAGGGTAACTCTTGCCCTCAAAGCCATTTGGTGATGTACGCTCGGTGACTGTCAACTCAGACAAAGAACCAAGAGCTACTGATACACTATTTCCAAGATAGTTTAACCGGTGCCACACTCAAGTGGTACATGGGTTTAAACCGCACTAAGATCGGCACTTTCAGAGATCTTGGAGATGCTTTCGTTCAACAATATGAGTATAATCTGGACATGGCACCGGATAGAGATCAACTCAAATCGATGTCACAAAAGGACAAGGAAACCTTTAAGGAGTATGCTCAGAGATGGCGTGAAATTACCGCTCAGATTTATCCACCTCTTGAGGAAAAAGAGATGACAAAGATCTTCTTGAAAACCTTGAGCTCATTTTACTACGACAGAATGGTCTCCAGTGCACCAAGTGACTTCACTGAAATGGTAGGCATAGGAGTTCGTCTTGAGGAAGCAGTCCGAGAAGGACGCTTAGTTAAAGACGCTGGACCATCAAGTAATACAAAACGATACGGTAGTGCTCTCCCTAAGAAAAAAGAGCAGGATATTTGGAATATCTCTCTCGGAAAGGAAAGGTGACGATATCAACCAGTAGCAGCTGTAACTCCTGCTATCAACCCTGCGCCTGTTCCTACGTATCAATCTCAGGTTGCTCAGAGCCAACCTAATCAACAACAATTTCAGCAAAGGACACAACAACCTCTTCAGCAGGCTCGTCCTCCATATAACAACAACCGTACAATGCGACCTTCAGGGTTTGATTCTATACCAATGTTGTACGCAGAACTGTTTCCATTACTACTGGTCAAGGAACACGTCCAAGCCAAGTCTCCGCTTACAATACCGAAGAATCTGCCTTTTTGGTTCAAAGCAGATCAGACTTGCCCTTACCATCAAGGAGGACCAGGGCATAACATAGAAAACTATCCCAGTTTCAAATCTGATGTGTAAAAGCTTGTTAGAAGTGGGGTCTTATCTTTCAAAGATACGAATCCAAATGTTCTCACGAACCCGCTGCCTCAACAAGAGAAAGTTGCGGTAAATTTGGTAGAGGGATAGTCTATCAACAACTATCAAATTCATGATGTACTCTTATTGAGGACCAATCTGGTCAAGATGAATCACAGATAGAGCGGGTATGGCCATATACCACCTCATAATTATCACCAGTGTGATATCTGCTTTAAAAACAATCAAGGATGTTCTGTGGTGCAATCAGCTCTACAGGAACAGTTGGATCTCGGGTGGATCGAAGAGCATCGCGTTCATGGAGTTAACATGACTCATGCAAGTTCCAACATCATTCAGAACCACGACATCTGTGCAATGAATATAAACTTAGTGGTAATGCACTCAAGGCAAAGCCAGTATCATAATTTGCCACGACACAATTACAATTCCTGTCTGACTTGCTCAGTAAACAATCAGGGATGCTCTTTTGTACAAGAGGCCCTCCTGCGTCAGATGAATATGATTCCAGGACTACCATGACAGAAATCAGTATCAAGTGAATATGATTCAAATATTTGATATTCGCTTGATGAATACCAGCTTGGTGGAGTTACATGCTAAGCAAGTCCAGCTCGATTTTCTCACTTCACATGATTATCTGAGCTGTAACGTCTGTTGTGAGAGTAACCAAGGGTGAGCTCTCGTTCAAAGAACTTTGCAACACTTGTTAAACCATTGGTGGCTTCCGATCTATCTAGACGAAGACACGCAACAAATCAGTGTGATAAACGGGAACCCCACTAGGCATCAAAGTCGGGATGTCCGATCTATGGAAATAGACCTAGTAAGGTTACACTGCATTCAAAGCGGACGTGGCCAGGTGCCACCACACAACTACAAGTGTTGTAGAGTCTGCTCGGAAAATAATCAAGAATGTTACTTCGTGCGAGTAGCCCTTCAAAGTCAGTTGGCTCCCAAGGAGATTCGACAGTGTCCAAGTTCTAGGTCAATCAACTTGACGCCAGACTATTTCACTGATCAGATTAAGGATGTTGTCATAATCTCTGATCATGAAAGGACCAAAGATGTTTGCACCATCATCCCTCTACTTGACAAATCAAAGGTTTTTAACCAGGAATTGATTGAAGTTACTTACGACAGTCAGAGAAATCAGAAGGCTCCTGTAGTTATCTACCTGCCAGGACCAGTGCCGTACAAATCCGATAAGGCGATCCCTTACAAATACGGTGCAACAAAAATTGAGAATGGAAAGGAAATTTCATTAACCTCCGTCATGAATATTGCAGACATCAGTCGAGTAACACGAAGCGGTCGAATCTTCAACCGAGGAGTTGGAGAACCCAACAAAGAAAAGGAACTTCAGACAGAAGTTCCCAATCCACCAGTCGGTCAATCCAGTGATCCCGACCTTTCAAAGAACGATGATGAGATACTGAAGCTCATCCAAAGGAGTGAATACAACATTGTCGATCAGCTGTTACAAACTCCTTCAAAGATCTCTGTGTTATCTCTTTCACTCAGTTTCGAAGCCCACAGAGAGGCTCTACATAAAGTCTTAGAGCAGGCCTTTGTGGAACAGGATGTGTCGATAAGGAAATTCGATAGTATCATCTCTAACATCACTTCCTGCAACAACTTAGGGTTTAGTGATGAGGAATTGTCAGAAGAAGGCAAAAGTCACAACATGGCGCTCAATATCACAGTTAACTGCCAGGACGATGCTTTAGCCAACGTACTGGTAGACACTGGATCGACTCTCAATGTTATGCCGAAGTCCACTCTAATGCGACTATCATTCAAAGGATCTCCGATGAGAGGCAGTGAGGTCGTCGTCAAAGCATTTGACGGATCCTGAAAAATAGTTATCGGCAAAGTCGACCTTCCCATAACTATCGGTCCTCACACTTTCCAAGTCACTTTCCAGGTCATGGACATCCGAGCAATATACAACTATTTGTTGGGAAGACCTTGGATACACCAGGCTGGGGCAGTCACTTTGACACTTCACCAGAAGCTGAAGTTTGTCAAGAATGACCAACTCGTCACGGCCTATGGAGAACAAGCCTTGATCATGAGTAACCTATCATTGTCCACTTGTGTAGAACCCGAGGAGGTTGTTGGAACTTAGTTCCAGGCACTTTTGGTAGGCAGTGAGAATCAATGAGAGAAGGGAACATCAATATCCTCGTATAAAGATGCTCTCGAGGTGATCGAAAGTAACAATGCAAAGGGATGGGGACATCTTGTCATTCCTACTGACAATAAAACAAAGAAGGGTCTTAGTTTTTCTTCAACCTGTACCCTGACTGCTACTAACGATGAAAGTTTTCATCCCATTCAGGACTTCTTCCACAGTGGAGGTTTCCTTCACCCAGTGACTCAAGAAGTACATACCATCAACGAAAGAGACTCCTCCGACACAGATGAAGAGTGGAAGTTCTATCTCAACGAGGACGGTTATATGTCTCAGAACGAAACGCTTACGCCATTTTGCTATCCCGCATAAAGTCCAAGATTTATACTAAGGTCAGATGTCAGGATGATATACAGAGATTGTGATCCGGAAGGATGCCGTGCTCCACCAAACTCATTAGAGGAGGACACTCCGATGAAATATAACTTTGACCACGACTATTATAGCCCAATGGATGACCTGCCTATCTGGCAGCCGTACCCAGGAGACTTGGGGCAAGAAAATCATCCGAACAATGAAAATCAGCTGAGCATCATTGAAAAGAATACCTATGTCCCCACCATGTCATGAGATCAACACTCAGGTCATTCAGAAAGTATCCAGCACGACGATGAATTTGCAAAGTTTGCAGGACTAGAATTCATTAACTATGCTTTTCCCGAGGTCAACGTCATCGAGAAAGATGACTCCTCCAATTCCATTGAAGTGTGGGACACCCTAGGACAACCGAGTGGCAAATACGACTACTTGGTCAAATACACCGCTCCTCAAAGCTCTCGTATCCGGCTCAAAGACATCCAGCCAACTGGATGGGGAAATATACCTGAGAGCACAAATACTATGCAAAATACAACAGAGGAATCCTCATACGACAACTCTGTCTAGGAGACAGATTCCAAGGATCCTGCTCCACCAGAAATCAACGTCATTTCTGAAGATAAATCAAGGAAGGTACCAGACTTTGTGATTCACCGAGGAGTTCGGCGCCAATGGGTTGTAGTCGATGTTCCGAAGATCGTTCATAAGTCTAAGTAATTGTCGTCTTTATCTTAACCTTTCACCTTGCCCGGGTGAAACGGATGTTTTGATAGGGCTTAGTTTCTATAAATATCCCTCTTCGCTTTGCACATAGCGACTGAGTTTTGTTTTATAGGGCTGTAGTTTCAAGAATCGACAAAATCATAAATAAAATAACGTCGTTCTGTAATTTCCGCATTTATTGTTGTTTTCTCTTTTCGCTTTTTTAGAAAATGGTAAACCTAAAAAACAACAAATAATAAAAACAAGCAGTTTTCAGAAAAACACTGCGCCACACTCTTGCATTCTCTCTATCTCTTCTAAAAATAAATCATCACGTCATGCAGATTGCTTGTTTTAAACCCCATTGAAATTTACGATCCAATGCCTTCTCCCAACTTTGAATTACCGATATTTGAGGCTGAAGAGGAAGAGGACGAAGAAATTCCAGAAGAGATCTCCCGATTACTCAGACAAGAGGAAAGGTCCATTAAACCTCACAAGGAGCCGTTGGAACCAGTCAACTTTGGCTTAGAGGAAGAGAGAAAAGAGGTCAAGATTGGGGCACTGCTCAGTCCAACTGTCAAAGAAGGTTTGATAAAGCTTCTTAAAGAGTTTCCCGATGTGTTTGCTTGGTCCTACCAGGACATGCCAGGGTTGGATACCAGCATCGTGTAACATCATCTACCCTTGAGATCGGAATGTCCGCCGGTAAAACTAAGGCTAAGACGGACTCATCCAGACATGACCGTCAAAATTAAGGAGGAAGTACAGAAATAGATTGATGCAGGTTTCCTCGCCATATCAGAATATCCTCAATGGTTAGCCAACATCGTACCAGTTCTGAAAAAGGACAGAAAGGTCAGAATGTATGTGGATTACAGAGATCTAAACAAGGCCAGTCTGAAGGATGACTTTCCTTTCCCAAACATTGACATGATGGTAGACAGTACAACAAAGTTCAAAGTCTTCTCCTTCATGGATGGATTCTCGGGCTATAATCAGATAAAAATAGCGTCGAAAGACATGGAGAAAACTTCGTTCATTACCCCATGGGGTTCCTTTTGTTACAAAGTAATATCGTTCAGTTTAAAGAATATCGGGGCAACCTATCAAAGGGCCATGACTACTCTGTTTCATGACATGATACACAAAAAAATCGAAGTATATGTCGATGATATGATTGCCAAATCTAAAATAGAGGAGGAGCATGTGACCCACATGTCAAAACTATTCGAGCGGTTGCGAAAATACAAACTCCATTTGAATCCCAATAAGTGCATATTCGGTGTCCATTCAGGGAAACTTTTAGGGTTCATCGTCATCCAGAAAGAAATTCAGGTTGATCCTGACAAAGTCAAGGCCATTCAAGAGATGCCTTCTCCAAAGACTGAAAAACAAGTCAGGGGATTCTTAGGATGATTGAACTACATTTCCAAATTTATATTCCTCATGACCGCGACATGTGCGCCGATTTTCAAATTAATCAAAAAGAACCAGGACTGAGTTTGGACAGAAGACTGTTAAACCGCCTTTGATAGTATTAAGGAATACCTGTTGAACCCACCGATTCTATCACCTCCAGTGGAAGAAAGACCATTGATCATCTACCTAACAGTCTTGGAAGACTCAATGGGTTGGTACTTGGCCAGCAAGACGAAACAAAAAGGAAATAGTCTGCCATTTACTATCTGAGCAAGAAATTCACCGACTGTGAATCTCGATACACTAAGCTCGAGAAAACTTGTTGTGCTCTGGCTTGGGCAGCCAAACGTCTTCGCCAGTACATGATTTGTCACACTACTTGGTTAATCTCTGAAATGGATCAAATCAAGTATATCTTTGAAAATCCTACTCTCGCGGGAAGGATTGCCCATTGGCAAATGTTATCAGAATACAACATCGAGTACCATGCTCAGAAAGCCGTTAAAGGAAGTGTTTTAGCTGATTATTTGGATCATCAACCGATTGACGATCAGGAATCAGTTGGATTTGACTTCCCAAACGAAGATGTCATGTATTTGAAAATGAAAGATTGCAATGAACCGCTACCTAGTGAAGGGCTATAACCAGGTTCCCAATGGGGTATAATCTTTGACGGAGTCGTCAATCATTACGGAAATGAAATTGGGGCAATCATCATAACACCTCAGGGTACCCACATTCCTTTCACCGCCCGACTAACATTCAAGTCTACAAACAACGAGGCCGAATACGAAGCTTGTATCATGGGTCTCGAAGAAGCTATTGACTTAAGGATCAAAAACTTGGAGGTTTATGGTGACTCAGCCTAGTTGTCAATCAGATCAAAGGAGATTGGAACACATACCAACCAGGATTGATTCCTTATAAAGATTATGCAAGAAGGTTGTTACCATTCTTCAACAGAATCGAGTTTCATCATATCCCTCGTGAAGAGAATCACATGGCTGATGCATTAGCCACTCTCTTTTCCATGGTTAGTGTAGGTCAATGGAACGACATACCTAAGATCGACATAATGCGCCTTGAAAGGCCCACTTACATCTTCGTGATTGAAGCAGTCATAGACGATAAACCTTGGTATTACGATATCAAATGTTTCCTTCAGAAACAAGAGTACCCACCTGGGGCATCAAGAAAAGACAGAAAGACCCTCAGAAGATTGGCTGGCAGTTTCTTCCTGAGCGGTGATGCACTTTATAAGAGAAACTTTGACATGGTCTTGCTCCGATGTGTAGACAGACCAGAGGCAGACATGCTGATAAAAGAAATTCATGAAGGATCCTTTGGCACTCATGCCAACGGACACACAATGGCGAGAAAAATTCTGAGAGCAGGGTACTATTTGTTGACCATGGAATCTAATTGCTACAAGTATATGAGGAGGTGTCACAAGTGTCAGATATACGCT
The DNA here is from genome assembly GCA_022829125.1 of Lathyrus tuberosus. Taxonomy (NCBI): domain Eukaryota; kingdom Viridiplantae; phylum Streptophyta; class Magnoliopsida; order Fabales; family Fabaceae; genus Lathyrus; species Lathyrus tuberosus. The sequence continues at coordinate 2,006,309 of JALAZF010000441.1, forward strand.
GACAAAATCCATGTATCGCCAATGCATCTCAAAGTTCTCTCTTCCCCATGGCCTTTTTCTATATGGGGAATCGACATGATTGGCATGATTGAGCCCAAGGCTTCAAACAGACATCGGTTCATCCTGGTAGCCATTGATTACTTCACCAAGTGGGTCGAAGCAGCGTCATACGCCAATGTAACCCGACAAGTGGTGGTCCGATTTATCAAAAACAATCTCATCTGCCGTTATGGTGTTTCGAGCCAGATCATTACTGATAATGGATCTAACTTGAACAATAAGATGATGAAAGAGTTATACGCTGAGTTCAAGATCAAACACCATAACTCATATCCCTACCGACCCAAGATGAACGGAGCGGTAGAAGCGGCTAACAAGTACATCAAGAAGATCGTTCAAAAGATGGTTGTAACCTACAAGGATTGGCACGAGATGCTACCCTTTGCTCTTCACAGTTATCGCACATCTGTCCGCACTTCAACAGGGGCAACCCCTTTCTCTCTAGTATATGGCATGGAAGCAGTGCTCCCCATAGAAGTAAAAATCCCATCAATCCGGGTATTGATGGAAGCTAAGCTAACAGAGGCTGAATGGTGTCAAAGTCGACACGACGAACTGAATTTGATTGAAGAAAAGCGAATAACGGCACTATGCCATGGTCAGTTGTATCAACAAAGAATGAATAAAGCGTTTGACAAAAAGGTCCAACCTCGCGTCTTCAGAAAAGGAAACCTTGTGCTCAAGAAGATACAATCATTCCTCACTGATTCTCGGGGCAAGTGGACTCCGAATTATGACGACCCCTATGTGGTCAAGAAAGCCTTCTCAGGCGGCGCCTTGAGACTCGTAACCATGGATGGAGAGGAATTTGCCTACCCCACAAATGTTGATGTAGTCAAGAAATACTTCACCTAAACGAAAAAAAAAAAGAAAAAAAAGGAAAAAAAATGTCTCGGTGGATTGAAAACCCGAAAGGGCGGTCCAGGCAAAAATTAGAGACACAAGCAAAAAAATCATCCTGGTGGATTAGAAATCTCAAAGTACAATCCAGGCAAAAGTTAGGGATAATGGCAAGTAACTATGTCCAACAAAGGGGCAAGTCCCTCAGCAGCTGTTACACCATCCAAGAAAAACCCCAGTCAAGGTCATCTTCGACGGAAGCTCAGGATGTCTAGAATTCAAAGTTGGTAGAAGGATAGTGGTCGTTATGTTTCAATGTAGCCATTTTCCCTTAAAATTACCATTTTCTAACTTTGTAAATACTCTATGGAATAGCGCGCTTAGCTGGTTTCCATCCTATCAATAAAATTTGAGCCCTAGTGCTTTTGTTTGCGATTCTTATTTATTTTAGCTTTACAGTATGACATTTTAACATGATTAACGATTCTTGAAATAAAACAAAAATGAATTTACTTGTCAAATTGTTTTGCTTTTAAAATAAAGATGGCAATTTCTTTTGACTGTTGAACATCGAAAGAACATCGATCGCTTCTCCAGAAGTAATCGAGCTTCAAAGTGCATAATCAAATTACTCCTTCTAAACCAGTACACCTGAATGAAGGATCAGTTGTGTCAGAGACCGTGTTTCCTCTAACACCCCCCAGCAGAGTTCTCATATCCTAAGCCCGACCAACGGTGTTCCCCACAGGGACCATCTCTCTCCTAAGCAAGGCAGAATTGCTATCTTGGACCAGTGATACTTTTCATCCCCCGCAGTGGCCGAGTATCCCGTCGTGTTCATCAACTAGTTTGTATGTCGCGTCAGTTTTGTCAGTATAAACATACATACGTCATGCATTATTGATTTACATTCATATTCATATTGCATCACCATCACTCTGGTCAGTCTTGTCCCCAAGTAAAAAAAGTCCTCTCAATCGAGTTGTCAGTTCTGTCCTCGTCAGGAGGTGATGCGTCTGAACAATCTCTCCTCCAGTTTACTACTGGATGGAAGCCGGTCCTTGACCACTTTGATAACTTGAACTTCTGAAAGGCAAGAAGACATTCGACAAACATCACTCTTCACCATTGAAGATGATATCTTCGCTTTCTCAGATTAAGGAAAATCCCCAGAGAAATCCTTTTAATCAAAGCTTCGACAATATAGCAGTTTCTCCGAAAGATTCACTAACAAAAAGGTCATTAGCACCTCCAAATTGGATTACATCACATGACATTTCTTTGAGAAGATCTCGGGAAAAAGTATGATGTAATATCCCCAAGCGGAAAGCATTTCTTTGAGAGACTCGTTTTCCCCAGTAGAGTCAGCAAATGGCATCTCCAACAAAGAATTTTGTACACCTCTATAACTCAGACAAATGGGTTCCCCAGCAAGTCTGAATTCAAAACACTTTCCCATCAAATGGCATCTTCTCAGGAAAATTCGGCGAGAAGTTTGAGGAAAACCACTACAAACAGCATCCCTTGTCAAGAAATTTTATTGACAAAAGAAACTGAGATTAGTTCCTTGGTAGGAAACCAGGATCGAGTGGAAGTTTATTTCAGAAACTGAGACCTGTTCCTTGGTAGGAAACCAGGATCGAGGGGAAGTTTATATCAGAAACTGAGACCAGTTCCTTGGTAGGAAACTAGGATCGAGGGGAAGTTTATTTCAGAAACTGAGACCAGTTCCTTGGCTGAAAACCAGGATCGAGGGGAAGTTTTTACCTTTTCTAAGCATTATTGCTTAGCAAAAGAAGATGAATGCGTAAACTACCATTCCTAACCACTATCAAAATTTCGGGTATTCTGATATTTAATCATCTTGCACCCCGAATGCCCGAATACCTTCGCCATTCACACCTTCGGGTCCAAGAAGATTAAATAGGGGCATCTGTCATACCCCAAATTTTGACCACTAAGATTTCCCATCACTGTGAAAATCATCATCACAATATGGATGAACCATTATACCTCATTAGTCTCCCCAAAGATGGGTGAGCATCCACTGCAATCAAACTTAGGGTTTCAAGCCCTCTCAGAGCCCTTAGACAAAGGATCAATCAAGGAATAACATGATCTGCAACTTGTCTAACTTCCCAAACATCCACAATGGATCAAGAGGGCTCCCACATCAAGAATCAAGCACAAGGTTGTAGCTTCCCAAGTGGATTAAGCCTCAAGATCGCCAGTGTCACCAAATTAGAGTTTTGGTCGACCAGGGCCTCCAGATGGAAATTTTCCTCTAGGCATGATCCAATGCTTCAAAGCACAACCCAAGATGCTCCAAGGGACCTCTTGTACCCAATCATCAAGTCAATTTAGCCTCAGGGGATGCATTTACCCAAAAATCAGAAATTAGGGTTTCTTGACCTAAATCACCCCTAAGTTGACTTTTGGGACAAAACATGAGCCAAGACCTCAAGACATGATTTGAGGGTCTCTAACAAACTACATTGATTCATTTGCAACAGTGGATTGATCCAAGAAGCTTAGTGCACAAGTTTCAAGTTCATCAGAACCACAGTTAGGGTTTTTGAAGAAAAAGTCAATTGTGCCTTTAACTTTTGACCAAGACATGCTCCCAAACCTTGGGACATGATTCAATACACCCTACAACACCTATGAAATCAATCCATCAAGTTTAATATAGGTCAAAGACTTGATTTCATAGAGGATCGCACAGTTTGGAATTCATCTGATAAAAAGTCAACTGTGCCCAAAAGTCAAAGTTTGACTTTTTAAGATTTTTCACAATTATGGTTCCTTGACCCTAAAATGATGTTAATGTGTGATTTGAATCAACATTCATCAAGAAAAATCAAATAAAGTGGGATAACTTGTAAAAGGGGTAACCATAAAAACTTAGAATTTTTCTAAGTTATGGAACAAAGTGGCTAGGGTACCAACTTCTAAGGATCATAACTTGAGATCCAAGCAACCATTTGGGCTGATCCAAAAATGGATTTGTAGCTCTCATGGCATACTTTAAAAGTGTCAACTACACCTCATTCCAATTCATCATGGATTTTGAGTTATGGTTGGATCAAAATGACTGAATACATGAAATGTCACTTTTTCCAACACTTAGTGAAATTTTCACTAAGTCAGAATCTGTTTCACTTTTTTCAAAATGTAGGGGCATTTTTCTCTTGGATCCAAAAAGTTTCAAAACAAACTATGATCACACATGTGTTGTATCATATGAGGGCTTACCAAAATGTCCAAGAACCCCATGAAATTCCATTTGAGCTAAGAGTTATGACAGTGGCAATATGCCTTGCTGCAACTGTCATAACAAGGAAGATTTGTGAATTTTGCTCGATTTGAGCAATTTGTGCAAATGGCAAACAAGTTTATCCATCTTAACACCTCAGGGGGAGACCAAGGAGGGACAAACACTGATCCATAAGCCTCCCAAGTCTTTGGAACTAAAAATAACATGCCAAACCTAAAAAACCCTAAAGAGAGGACAAGACTCCAATTTTATTTTGGAGCATTCAATGGATGCACCAAGGTGGCATGAACTGAGCCATTTCCAACTGAATGAGTCAAGGATAAGCTCTGAACCAAAGAACCATAGGCCTGTGCTCTAACCTCTAGTCAATGGCTAGAGGAGACTTAAGATTCCAAATTGCTCCAATTGGCCAAAGATCTGCAACAACCTCCATTCACTATTGCTTGCAAAACAAACTTGCTCTACTATAAATAGAGCTCATTTGTGCTCAGTTTGAGTACACCAAAGCACTACAACACTTGCTTTCCTCAAAATCTCTTTCTCTAGGCAAAAATGTCTTCTTTAGCAAGGTAACTCTGAGTTTTTGAGTTAGAGAGCATTTCCATCATAGCTCATGATCCAAACACATCCAATATGTCATATCTAAGCTGTCCAAACTCTCACAAGTGACCTGTAACCCCAAAATCTCAAAGTCCCTTCTCAAAACCTCAAAATAGGACTTTTTTGCATTTTTCTAGCCATGTCTTGATTCAGTCACTTTCAAAACTAGATAAAGCCTCAAACACACTCCAAATATCATCCTTGAACTGTCCCAAATGGTTCCCCACATTTGGAAAATCCATTTGAGAGAGTTACTATTTTGGTCACTTTTGCCCCTTTTGCAAGAAAGGACCAGTTTCCATTCCAGAGGTTTCCAGCTGATTCCAATCATCCTAAAAGCTTCTAAGGGATCATTTGAGGGTGTCCAAAGCATCAAATTATTTCTGGAACAAAACACTTGACAGATTACCCAAAAAGCTCCTAAAGAGGTAAGCATCACAACTTGAACTCTTTGAAATATGCATTGCTTTGAAATCCACTGCTCATACACATCTCATACATGTTATATATGTTATGTTTGGACCAATTCATCATTAATTCATGCCTGTAACAAGAGGTAGCATGGAAAATGCAAATCATATCCTATTTCAAAACCACTATCGGGTTTTTCAATAGGAGCCTCATCTGAAAAAACCACCACCACCATTGGATTCCTTGTGAAATTCTAGGCAGGATAGACCTAAATTTTGTCTCAATCCATGGAGAAATAAGAAAGTTACAAGCTTCACGTTTTTGGCCAAAATCTAGCCTTGCCTTGCCTTAGCCAGGCCTAAAAACCAAGTCACCCTCATATGTCCATGGGGTGGTTTTGATACACGGATGTATCACCATCCAAGTGGTAGGAGGCGCGCACTACACACAAGAGGTCTCGGGTTCGAATCCCTCTCGCCCCAGACCCCTTTTTAATGTTTTTTCCATTTTCTATTATTTTTCTTATTATTTTTAATGATTTGAAAATTTAATAACTCCCTAAATTTTAATTATTTTTTATTGGTTCTTTTTGCAAAAAATCACAAAAATGGTGAAATATTTTATTCCACAAAAAAATCAAATTTATATTATTTAATTAATATATTTGGTATTTTTATGAATAAATTCATTTTTAATTGTTTTTAAACATTTTAAAAGTGAATATTCATCTTGAAAAGTCCAAACCAAATGAGTTTTAATTCACCTTGTGATTAAAACCTCATTTTTCAAACCTTAACCAAAAATTACAAGTTGTTTATTCAAGCTTATTTGGTGTTTTATCATTTTTTATTGATTTTCTTTAAGAATTTACTTTTAAAAATGATGAAATTAGGGTTTTGATTGATTCCACTCTCATTAATCTTTTTGAAACACTCATGGGCCTCTTGAGAGAGTGTAAGTCCCATCCTTTCATAAAATGAAAATCATTTTTGGGACTCAGTGTATTGTATAAGTCCCGATACCGTCAAAAAGTTTGGCACGATCCTCGCCTTTTTAACAAAAATCTCCGGGCCTCTCCTTGAGTTGTAAGTCCCATCTCTTGTACAAAAAATAAATATTTGGGCCTCTAATAGAGTGTAAGACCCAACCCCTTGTACATAAAAACTCTTTGGGCCTCACATATTGTATAAGTCCCTCTGTACAGTTTTCAAAATAATGGTGCGATCATCGTTAAAACTTGGGCCTCTCCTTGAGTTGTAAGCCCCAACAATCTTTTCAAAGCACTTTTTCCTTTGATTTTGAATTCAAATATATGTTGTTATCAAAACTTTCTTTAATTTCTTTGTTGAACGACTAACAAAACATCATGGAAGCACTACAACGGGTAAGTGTTTATCCGCTTTCATTTACTTAATTCATATGTATATAATTGTATTGTGGGGTTGTTTCACTGTAAGTCTTCTTTCACATCCTTTTATATACTTGTCACATATCCACCGTGTAATACTAGTATAGTTATTTAGAGTTTTCCCCGGTAACTACGTCTAGAACTAGGTAAAGCCTTGTTGGTCACTCTTAAATACAAACAAAACTAAATCCCCCGTAGGATTCCAGATACAGTCTTCCCACCTCTCGGGGTTAAACAATATGGAACAAAGAGAAAGGCAGTATTCTCGGTGAACCTTTTCTCAGACGGTTACCCTTAGAAATTGTCAACGAAACTCTAACTCCCCAGAGATGATCTTTTCTCCGTGAATGGCATCTCTTGAGTTTCTTCCAAATTCTCGAACTTTCCTGGAATGATCTCTTCTCTGTGAATTACATTTCTTGAACTTCTCTTTGTTTGGGGACCCACAGGCTTCCTAAAAGTATCCCCGCCTCCTCTTGGGCGTTGTACAAGGACCCTTTGGCTTCTTAGAAGTTATCATGCCTTCTTTTGGGCTTAATACAAGGACCCTGATGACCTTTTAAAGGTATAAGATAGAACTTAGTTATCCTTTGCTAGAGCAGTCTTTCCAGCGTCAAAACTCCAGCCATTTTAGGGTTGATACTCATCCCTTAATGCCCGTGCCTCCTCTTGGGCATTGTACAAAAGATAAAACTCTAGACTTGGACAGTCTAAGCCTCTTGAGTCTTAAAGACATTCTCAAGTTACTTTCAAACATAGGAAGAAACACAGATCACTCTGAAATCCGGTCTCTCCCCTGAGAGTTTCCCACACTTGGACCCGCTTCAGGATCTAATCCTCAGCAGTAAGACATCCTCCTATTGGGCTTTGTACAAATGATTCTCCCTAGCGGAGCTAACCTTTTTAGACTCTCTTGTTGAGTCAAAATCTTTTAGACTCTGTCTTGGGCTTTGTATATAAGACATATAAAAAACCACTCTCTTGTTGAGTATCAAAGATTATCTTGTTGAGTCAACTTTTAGCCACCGTCTTGGGCTTTGTGCAAGACATATAAAACACTCTCTTGTTGAGTATAAAAGACTCTCTTGTTGAGTCAATCTCCTTTTAGCCTCAATCTTGGGCTTCGTACGAGACAACAAATCACTCTCTTGTTGAGTATAAAAGACTCTCTTGTTGAGTCAATCAACCTTCAGACTCTCTTGTTGAGTCGATCACCTGTTCAAGACTCTCTTATTGAGTCAACTCTTTTAGCCTCCGTCTTGGGCTTTGTACAAGACACATACAAGCGTTCTCTTGTTGAGTCACATTCAGTTCAGCCTCCATCTTGGGCTTTATACAAGATACATTCTCCCCAACAGAGTCAAAAATCCCTTTTAGCCTCAATCTTAGGCTTTGTACAAGACAGAAAGAACTTTTTCCTCGGAAAAGTCAACTCCCAGCTTCCTCTTAGGCTTTGTATAAATAAATCCACGGTTGAGTCAATCAACCTTTTAGCATCAAATTTGTGCTTTGCTCACAGCATATAAACATCAACAATCCCTCTTTAGAGATGACAAATTCTCTCTCAGTCAAAACCCTTTAGCTTCCTATCTTGGGCTTTAAACAAGATACAAATAACCCTTCAGCCTTATATCTTGGGCTTTGAACAAGATACAAATCACTTTTAGCTTCAATCTTGGGCTTTGAACAAGACACCAAAACACCTTTTCCTCCCATAGAATAGGAGGAACTACGATCGCTCTGATTTCCCTATTTCGTTAAACAGGAATACGTAGGCATAAGATTGTGAAATCTTAGCGAGCATACTAATCAAAAACCCAAAGTCTAGTACCTCTATACATCAATCAAAGAAAATCAGGTTTAGTATCCTGACCAAAAGCCTCCTGTACAGTCAAGACACTCCGTTCTATTAAGCAAATAACTACAGACAGACCCCCTATTTTGATAGCATATGTAAACCAACAGTTTTAACTATTTAACCTCAGTATGCAAGCAGGGTTAATTGGAGACATCTATTTCCCTTCCTTAATCAGCTTAATAGAATAAAATATGAATTGAACTGTAGTACTAAAGCGATAGTGATTCGAAACCACAAAAATTGCGCTACACATAGGTGCCGTCAAAACTGAGAACCGTAGTTATCTCCAAAACCCCACTTGGATTTTTAGCATTGTAGTGCGAGGACTATGAAGGAGTCTATTCCTGAATTGGTTGCTACGCGATACTACACTCAGACGAGACTCCCTTGAGAATTTTGTTGACTACCGAATCATTCGGGAAATCGATAAAATCTGAAAGATGGGTTGTTGACTCTAGGAACTTCTTAGAACCCTGTTCTACAGATGAAGAACCAATAGTACATACCAATGGGTGGGTAAACCATGGCTCCATGCTTTTAACCTTAACCCGGTCCTTTTGCTTATGTGCTTGTACATTTGTGAATATGTGTATATGTGCTTGCTTTGCATTCATACATCATAAACATCATTTCATATTGGTTTCATGGAACTCAGACCATCTTTTTTGTGAATATTAGAGGGATATCATGGACAGTTCAAGAAGAAATACTGTGAAATACACTTTCAAGAGCTCTAAACTGGGTGACCTGAGGAGGTTGGGTGATTTGCTGACAGACCCTGAAGGATTCAAAGACAGGTATGGGAAGTTGTGGATCTTGTTAAAGAAAGATGTTGATGAGGGACTCCTCTCCACTTTGCTTCAATTGTACGACCCAAAGTATCATTGCTTCACTTTCCCTAACTATCAGCTCTTGCCTACCCTTGAAGAGTATTCTTAGATAATTGGTTTTCCTATTAAGGATGAGTCCTCGTTTCCTATCTTTGAAAGGAACATCAAGGAAGAAGAGATAGCTAAGAAGACTCACTTGGAGTTAGTTGACATCAAAAGCAACTTGACTTCCAAAGGAGGAATTTTTGGATTGACTGCAAAGTTTCTATTTGGAAGAGCTCATTACTATGCCAATCACTCAAACAGGGATGCTTTTGAAGCCGTTTTTGCATTTCTCATCTATGGACTCTTCTTGTTCCCCAATATTGACAATTTTGTAGACCTGAATGCAATCAAGATCTTCTTAAAGAGAAATACTGTACCAACTTTGCTTGTAGAAGCTTATCACTCAGTCCATTCGAGGAATGTTCATGGTGGAGGACAAATCACTTGTTGTGTCCTTATGTTATATAAATGGTTTGTTTCGCATCTACCGAAGGCAGGAGCATTTTAGGATCCTAAGAAAGGATGGTGGTCTAAGAAGATCATGGCTCTTTCTCATTCGAACATTAACTGGTATAACCGTGTGTATGATGGAATTCTGATTACAGACAGCTGTGGAAAATTTTGTTACATGCCTCTTCTTGGCATCAAAGGAGGAACCAGCTATAACCCTGTGCTAGCTCGACACCAATTGGGGTACCCTCTGAAGGAGAAACCTCTTAGCATTAATTTGAAAAGCATCTTCTTTGAAGAGTATGACAAAAATGAAGAGCAGAAGAAGTTGATCTGAAGTGCTTGGGGTAGCAGGCGTAAGAGAGGAAGTAATTCTTTGGGAAAGCCTAACTGTGTTTCTTTAGAGCCTTATCTCCAATGGGTCCGAAGAAGAGCCATTGAACTGAAGATGCCTTACAACAGACAGGAACCAATTGCCTTGAAGAATGAACATGTTCTATACTTTATGTCAAAGGAAGAAGAACTGAAGATTTCTTTGAACCAAACCCAGCAGTCGGAAGAAGCCTGGAAACTCAAATATCAGGTGGTTGTTGGAGAAAACCTGGAACTTTAGAAATAACTACATGCCAAGAATGAAGAACAACTTTCATGCAAGAAGAGAAAGACTCGGGAAGGACCAAGTTCCTCTAGCACTCAGCCTACCGCATGGAAATCCATCGTCGACAACCTCGTCATAGAAAGAGACCAGATGGAGAAAGAAATTAGAAGGCTCAACATGAGGCTCTTAGGAGAATTTCCTTAGGTCTTTTGGCTTTTATTTAGCATTATGCTTAGAACTCTTGGAAGTGTATCAACTTTTGTAATTCACCTTTTATCAATGAAAACAAGGTCTTTTGATATCCTTTGATATTCCGCAAAGTGTCTGAATTCCATAAAACTTCGCATTGCATTTACATTCTCTTCGCTAAACTATCAAGGTACTAACTTTATTTTGCAGATTTTGTAGACATGGACGCTGCAGGAAAAAGAGTCTGGCCCTACTTCTTTGAACTTCCCGAGCTTGAGCAGTTGTTGTGGTTGGGGGACATGGTTGAAGACCAATCAGCTTTCGCTGATAGATATGGGTGTCTCCTTTCACTGATGAGAATCCCAGTAACTGAAGGACCCCTTGAGGTTCTGGTCCAGCTATATCATCCTGCATATCGCTGCTTTGTGTTCCCGGAATTCCAGATGGTGCCAACTTTGGAAGAATTCTCCGCCATGATAGGGATCCCTGTCAAGGAAGCTCTTATCTTTTTTGGAATTGAGGATGTGCTTTTTGCAAAAGACATCGCCAGAGCAACAAGAATCAGATTGTCTGACATTCAAGCTCACCTAATAAACAAACGAGGACGGTGCGGACCACCCGCCCAATTCTTGCTAGAAAAGGCTCTTTACTTCAAAAACAGAGGAAATACCGCACTATTCAAATCAACTTTCACTCTACTACTCTATGGATTGTTCTTGTTTCCAAATGAAAAGCACTTTGTGGACGTTCAGGCCATTCAAATATTCATGATCAACAACCCGGTCCCAACACTGTCGGCAGATGTTTACCATGCCATTCAGACCAGGTATAAAAGGGTTGTGGGCCAATCGTCTGTTGTGTGGCCCTTTTCTACAAATGGTTCATTTCCTATTTGCCAAAGACACCAACCTTCTGGGAGGGTAAGGACAATAAAGATATGGTCCAAAAAGCTGATGGAATTGAAGCATACCGACATCGAATGATATGATTCAACCGACGAAGGAATCATTGTAATCCATAGCTGTGGGGATTTCCCCAACGTACCTCTTATGGGGAGGAACGGTTGCATCAATTACAAATTTGTCTTGGCCCACCGTCAGCTGGGTCATCTGAAAGAGGTAATCCCGGATAATGATGACATGCAAATGATGTATTACGAAGAAGCGGAAGGGTTCGAGATGAAGATCTAATTTGAGCGCGCCTAGTGCCAAATCAACCGACAACTATGGATGGCTTAATGCCCAGTCACTGAGGCTCACTTGCAATGGTCTCGTGACATAGCTCTTGTGATGAGGAAACCATTTCCTCGCCACGAATCACCCTCGAAGGCCAAAAAGAGGATGATGGAAGCTTTAACAGACTTGTTTCTTGAGAGGGAGAATATCAGGGAGCGTATTGATGAACTGATGAAAAAGATTAATGGGGGAGAAGGGACATCAACTAGTGGTTCTAATCCTTAGTTACCTTGATGTTGCTGCTGTTATTTCTTTTGTTGTTGTTATTTCCTTTAATGTTGCTATTTCCTTTTGTTGTGGGTTTAGTCCCACTTATGTACTCGGAGTATGAAGATGCACTACTCCTTTTGTAATATTCACCAAATTTCTTAATGAAGAGGTTTATTTTGATGAAGAGGTCATTGCCTACATTATTTGCAAAATCTCTTTGGTTTCTTGATAGTTTAGCTTGCATTTGCATCTGCATCATCATTCGCATCATGTCATAACATATGCATTTTCTTCTTTGTCCTTATCTCATATCACCATGCTCTCTCCAGAATCGTCACACTGAATCCCAGACACAGCTACAACACTCGGGCCTAGGCTCAACTCAGGATGTCAGAGGAATACGGAGAAATGGACAGAGTTAACAACGAATTGAATGAGATACGAGGAGGAATAGGACAAATCTTGGAGGCTATTAATATCATGAGAGCAAAGATGGATACCCAAGCCACGGCGGTTTCCGAAATCATCACTACAACGGTGGAACCCCCTGTCATCCCTACCATAAACCCTACTTTGGTTATGCCCTTTGATTTTATCCGTGCTACGGTCCCTTTGTCTACTCAGCAAGCGGTTCATTTGATTAATGAAACTCTGCTAGCAGTTCCCACATTCACCCCAGTAGCAGTACAAACACAGGTACACCCTATTTTCCAAAACTCTCCTCCTTATGATTACATTGATATGTCGGAAGAAGGGGAGGATCGACACGAAAAATTAAAAGAAAGTGTTGAGACAATGCAGAGAAGGATGAAAGCAATAGAAAGAAGTAATATGTTTAGCACTGATGCCAAGGACATGTGTTTGGTCTCAGGCTTGGTTATTCCACCCAAGTTCAAGCTACCAAATTTTGAATTGTACTCGGGTGCGACGTGTCCCAGATCTCATCTGATTATGTACTATCGAAGAATGGATGCTCACATGAGTAATGACAAATTAATGATCCATTGTTTTCAAGACAGTTTAAAGGAAGCTGCGGCTAAATGGTATTTAAGTCTGGATCAGTCTCATGTTCGTTGTTTACTGGATGTGACTGATGCTTTTGTGAAGCACTACAAGTACAACATGGATCTAGCACCTAACTGCAGGCAGTTATTGAGTATGACCCAGAATAATACTGAATCTTTTAAGGAATATGTACAGCGATTGAGGGAGATGGCATCCCAAGTTGAACCACCCTTGATTGAGAAAGAATTGGCTGATTGGTTTGTAGACACGGTAAAGCCAGAATTTTATGAGAGAATAATCAGCAGTATCAGTGCTAATTTCGCTGATATTGTTGCAGTTGGTGTAAGAGTAGAGGCGGGATTAAAAAGTGGAAAGTTAACTAGCTCTTTGAGCAGTTCGACCGGCATCAGTGCCAAGAAAGTACCCAGTCATTTTCACAAAAATAAAGAAGGGGAAACCAATGCCGTCATGACGGGAAAGAAGAAAAACCCCAGATGGAAACAGCCTATGTACCCACAACAGTCAGGTCCAAATTTCTCTCAACAACCGATATTCCCAATGCAGTATGCTCAACAACCTTACATAGCAGATGTAACACCCACTTTCAATCGTCAAGCAGCACAACAGGCATCAGCCTATCAACCGCCGGCTCATCAACAATGGCCAAAAACCCAGGATTATCCGCAGAGACAACAAACTCTACAGCAGAACGTTCCCGACAGGAGACAAGGGTAATGCCCACGTTTCCACCTATACCAATGTCCTATACTGAGCTCTATCCTTCCTTAGTGGAACAAGGGCTGATCGTTACTAGACCCTTGGGACCACCAACTGAGATGTCTATGCCGTTTTACAATCCAAATGTGAATTGTGCTTTTCACCAAGGAGGGGCCGGTCATGATTTGGATGGCTATTTAGCATTAAAGAATGTCGTGAAGAGATTGATGGAAAAGAATATCCTATCATTCGCAGATAATCAGCCAAATGTGAAAATTAATCCTTTGCCTACGCATGGGCCTACTAATGCCATTGAAGATGGAAATAATGAGGTGTTAGTTTTGGACGCAGCAAAGATTAAAACTCCTATCAAGACCTTTCATGCTAAGTTGTTTAAAGTTGGGTTGGTCAAGGTCTGTCATGACAATTGTGAGGAATGTATTACCAGTATCAGAGGCTGCAGTTTGGTTCACGACGATGTCCAACGTTTGATCGACGAAGGTTTTCTACAAGTATTCAGGAAGAGAAAGGAAGATGAAGTTGCGGTAATTGAACCCATGTTTAACCTACCAAAGCCAAGAGAGCAGGTACCTGTGTTCAACTTACCTAAGTCAGGTTCTGTAGTCCATGTGTTTAATAAACCTGTACCAGTTTTCAATAACTCTGAGTCTATTGTTGCTTCCACAACCAATCATTCCAAGAAATATGACGTTCGACAACCTATTCCATTCAGGTTTAGGGTGACAAAATCCGTACCGTGGATTTATGAGAATGTTATGGGTAACAAAAGGCGTGAAGAGGTGATTCCAAGGAATGAGGTGGGAATCACTGTTGAAGAAGCAGTTCCAAGGAATGAGGTGGGAACTGCTAAAGATATAACAAACATAGTTGGAACAGGGAAAATAACTTGAAGCGGCAGAGTCTCTACTCCTTCATTCAAGGCAGCCATGCCCAAGGAGACCATTGTTCCCATCCTCCCTAAAGATAAAGGAAAAGAGTTAATTTCTAAAGAAGAAGACGATGAGTTCCTGAGGATCATTAAGAGAAGTGATTATAAAGTGGTAGACCAACTTCATTAGACCCCTTCCAAAATTTCAATTCTGTCTCTGCTAATTAATTCGCCCGTCCATTGATCAACTTTGCAAAAGATACTGGACCAAGCACACGTGGCCCAAGATATTACCGCTGGGCAATTCGACCATGTCATCGCTAACATTACAGCCTGCAACACACTCAGTTTCAGCAATGAAGAGTTGCCGCGAGAAGGTAGAAATCATAACCTTGCTTTACATGTGTCAGTGAAATGCCAGGAGGATACATTGGCTAGGGTCCTTGTGGATACCGGTTCATCTTTGAATGTTCTACCAAAGAGGACCCTTGAAAAATTGTCTTACCAAGGAGCGGTGATGAGACCCACTTTACTTGTTGTTAAAGCCTTTGATGGCTCAAGAAGATCGGTGATGGGGGAGATTGAGCTGCCCATTTTGATTGGTCCTCAAGTATTCAATATCCTTTTTCAAATCCTGGACATTAACCCGGCTTATAGTTGTTTGTTGGGCAGACCCTGGATCCATGAAACAGGTGTTGTGACCTC
This sequence comes from Lathyrus tuberosus, assembly GCA_022829125.1. Taxonomy (NCBI): domain Eukaryota; kingdom Viridiplantae; phylum Streptophyta; class Magnoliopsida; order Fabales; family Fabaceae; genus Lathyrus; species Lathyrus tuberosus. The sequence goes on from JALAZF010000441.1 coordinate 2,021,636, forward strand.
CACTCAGCATCAAAAAATGAAGTTTGTAGCTGAAGAGAGATTGGTTATCATCCATGGTGAGGAGGACCTAATGGTCAGCAACTTATCCTCTTTCTGCTATATTGAAGCTAATGAAGATGCGCTGGAAAGCTCTTTCCAGACTCTTGAAATAGAAAATGTCGTTATGCTCAATGATAAGGAACCAGTGGCCTCCAACTGTCCATCCTTTGCCTCTTTCAAAAGCATTCAATCTGCAATGCAAAAAGGTATACCAGAAGGCTGGGGAAAAGTCGTCAAAGTTCAAGAAAGAGAAAAGTACCAAGGGTTGGGTTACAAACCAACTCTTGAGGAAAAAGTTGCTCCAACAGTGGGAAGACTGAAGACCATCCAAGAAATATTCGTCAGTGGCGGATGTTAGTAGAGTAATAGTGGGGGTGTTTTTAATCGTCTCCACAGGGATTGTTCGATATTTGATGCGTGTCGTTCAATAGTTGCGATATTTTAAGTTCAATGGTATCAAAAGGTTCTCAATTGTTGTTAACATTAATTTGTAGCAAAGAGTAATTGGTGACAAATTGTTTGTAAAAGTTTTGATAAAAGCATGTCAAGGTTAGGTTTCGCTAATCCTTTTCACGTATAAACAAATAATCAAGCATATGAACTCGGTTTCTGACCAATACAACCGCGTATCCTCCCGACTAAGTTTATGTCTAAAGCGAAGTCGTGAGTATCATTGTTTAGACCGTCAGATGATGTCTCACGCTAACAATCTAAACAACAATCATTAAGATCAACACAATGCGAATAACAAATCCCAAATCTATGTCTAAAGTTTGGTTTTTAAGAGATAAAATTGTTAGGTCATGATTTGTAGAATCTATGTCTAGAGCAATACAAATCACACATGGAGCATTAAGAGAAAACAACATCATCTATATTGATCAAAGACTTTGTTCATATATAATATATCAAATTCAATACATAAAATCAGGATCAACTACCTCTAACCTCAACTTGAGTGTTTAGCTACCACTTCTCATGGTAGTTTGGATAACAAGTAAAGAGAGGAGATGAATGAGCATCCACGTCGAATAATCGAGAATGGATGCGACTTCAGCTTCTCCAAGTGAAATTACACTCTTTGATGATCAAAATACTGAAAACTATGATTTCTAGTGAAAAATGAACAAGAGATCCTTCTTACATAAAGTGAAAATCTATTTATACAAATAAAATCTCAGCACCCTTCGCCCAGCGAAGGCTTCATTCGCCTAGCGAATGAACTAAAACATGGCACTTTAAGTGCCTCAGACTTAAACTGCCCACCAGAATTATCATGGGTTCGCTAGGCGAACCAAATCACTCGCGAAGCGAGCCTTCGCTACCACATTCGCCCCAGCGAAGTTTGGGTGTTTTCAAAAGTGGAAGTTTCTGCCACCCTTCGCTGGCACCTTTGCCTAGCGAGCACATCAGCGAGCCTTCGCTGGCTTCCTCACCCAGCGAATTTACCCAGTTTTCCTACTGTAGGTTTTTGCAACTTTTTGCCACCCTTCGCTGGCACACTCGCTAGGCGAACCTTCGCTGGTTGCTTCGCCAACACTCGCCTAGCGAATGCTGTTGTTGATTTCTTCCTTCAATGGCAACTTGCTTCCATTCTTTGTGTATCACAATCTTGATCTTTTTATGCCTATTCCTGCACATTAGCACACAAATTACAAGCACCACAAGTATATTTCAAAGTATGCACAACAACATCATTCCACACTAAAATCAACACATTCCACATGGAAAGAAATGAAAAATGCCAAGTAATTCATACAAATATATATCATGATTGACATCTAACAAACTCTCCCCAACTAACTCTTTGTTTGTCCTCAAGCAAAGTATGCCTCTCACGAGGATTTGCTCGAGCACTCAATTCAACCAATACGCGAAAAACGGCTCAACTAAACAACGATCACAACAATGCAACAATTAAAAAATTCAAGAACCTATAATGTAAAAGAACTTGACTCTTAAACAATTTCAAACAATGTTTCAAGAGACAACTAACTCATCATGCACATGTCATTCTACACTCCTCTTCGAAAAAGGATTGAAGGCAAACGTGCATACAAGCACGGGACAATTACACTCAAATGACCAATGATGCAAATACTAAGCAATTCATACCATATCTCAATGAATACAAAAGAAATCATGGAAGTAAAAGATCACTAAGGACTTCAAGGTTGTAGCTTGGTCGGGTAAACAAAAAGGGACATTTCTACTGGCCATTGAAACGAAATTGCCGAAGCGAAAGAACATTCACTAAACCCATATTAACACATCACAACCTCATTTCACCAATTTTTCATTACACCTCCACAAACTACCGTGCACAATTATTGAATCTATTTTTTTTTCATTCAAGCAAGCATTTTCTCATTTGTACAACATACTCACACTCTTTTCTTTACATGCTTGCTTGAATTTTTTTTTTCAAAATTTGGAGTAATGCACCCATCTTCTTTTTATTCTCCCCAACTCATTTTTGACTCAACCTAAAGTGAATGTTCCTTGCTTTTTAAGGCAAGGAAATCAAAGTATACAATTTTCAAAGGTTCAAGAAGAAAATGTTAGAAACTCACCAAATTCAATGATGAACCAAACTTGCAAATTATGTACATAAAAAAAGTTCATCACTAAACTGAGTTCTAAACTGTTTAGGCTCAAAGGGGCTACCAAATTCTCACTTCTCACGGGTGAATTACTATATGGACATGATTGTGCTCACTTTCAACAAGTGCCTTGATCACTTCTCATACTTCCACAAAATCACATGGTCACAAGATAAGGCATGAATTAAAAGTAAAAACAACATTCATCATCAATCCTTAACATATAGTAACACTTAGGAGGCTTCTCACTTTAATGGTTTTTGATCCTAAAATGACACATGCATTCAAAGGAAGTTGTAACATGCAACAACATTTTCAATCGCACCAAGACACAAAGTTCTAAAACATACAAAATTCTCGAACTAGGTAACAATGTACCTTGTTGCAACACAATGCTTAAGGTACTATCATAGCCCTCACATCTTGGAAGAATCTTCCTTTAAAATCAAGAGTCTCCAACCTAACTTCCAAAATTCCATCATCAAAGAAGGAACATTAAAAATAAAAACATATTAACAATTTAAGTGTTGAGCATTCGTAAACTGAAGAACTCAACACTTAATACAATAATTAAAAATCAACAAATTATTAGTAAAAGAGAAACAATTTTTTTTACTAAAAACACTTAACATTACTAATAATAATAATAAAGTGCTTGGTGTAAAAACACCTACATAATCCAAAAGGGTACCTCTAGGGTACAAGTACAACAATATTCAAAATATTCCACTATGTGGATACAATAGACTAGTAAAAGCTGGAAAAAAAATGCAAGAAAACTTCACTTTGGTGACCAAAGGAAGTGCACAAGTCTAAGATCCAAAAAATCAATCCTCCTCATCTGACACCTCAATATCCTCCTCACCGCTAGCAGAAGTAGCCTCCTCCTCATCGTCATCATCACCAACAGTCTCCATGCCAGCCTCCTCATCATCAGCATCATCTTCACCCCCTCCTAAAATTGGCCTGGCCTCAGGCTAACCAGCATGTGCTAGGAACTGCTCCCTAGACATCATCATATGCTCAGTAGAAGGGTCCCAGATCTGCAATTGGAGAACCTGCAAAGAATCATGAAGGTCAGTCATGGCACGCTGCTGGGCAACTATCCAATCCCAATTATATTGGCAGATCTCCTGCTGATACGGATAAAAGGCCGGCGACGCCGATTCAGAACCTCCACCAGTCTCAACTGCATCTTCAGTACCAGCCCTTGAAGACTCTCCAATAACCCCACTAGCCTTACAAAACTTATCCACATACCTATCATCAATTGCAGATGGAATAGTGACCTGCCTGCGGGCTGGGATATCCACACCAGCGTGAGCACACAAGAACATAATAAGACATGGAAAAGCAAGCGGGGCATTCTTGCGCGCTGCAGTACCTCCCAAACCACTTAAAACAATTGCCTTGTTTTCATCCGTAATGATGCAGGCCACGTCAATCTGAACATTCATCTGAATGTTGTGAATAAGATGAGCTAGAGCAATATGAACTGTACTATGATGCAACCTGGGAGAAATGTTGGTGAGTACAAACAACAAGATTAGCTGAACCAAAGGCTGCATGTCCACCCTTCTGAATCTAATCGCAACCCCGGAAGAATTCCGCTCAACTTCCTTACCTTCAAGAAGTAAATCCCAGGTCATCTTTTCAATGTCTCGGTGGAGATGCAAGTCCCGATGATAATCATCCAACTCAGTACCAATCAATGGCAAAGGATATCCCAAAACAGTGTTGATCGTCCTCCGATCAAACCTCACAACAAACCGTCTAACAAATGAGGTCCATCTAAATCTCTCTCGATCATCCGGTAAGGCATTCGCATAAAACACCTGAACAATTTCAGCATTGTACCAATCCAGAGGCATCATCAAACGATCCCATTTCTTTTGCACAAAAAGAGCATCAATTATCCGGTAGCTTCCACGGTCACTAAGTAGGAATCTTTTCTCCGCTAAGATGTGCTTTCTCTCAAGGGTTTCGTATCTGGCTGCTTGCTTAGCTCCCCTAAATCTGTCTTCATCAAACCGAACAGGCACCTGTCTGGAGGTTGAAGCCTTTCACTTCTTAGCCGCGTGAATTGCCGTTTTTGGTTCCATCTGCACATAACAAACAATAAAACAAAACAACGACAAACCAACGCATTAGTGAACCACAACAAACCAGCCAGAGACTTGCATTTTCTTAAAAAAAATTGTAAATTTGTATCTGTTCGCTCCAGGTTCGCTAGGCGAAGTCTGGTGAACATTCGCCCCAGGTTCGCGAAGCGAATGCTGGAGAATGTTCGTGCAGGCTCGCGAAGCGAACCCGCAAAAATGCAAAAAAACAACATCAAAACTAGTCCAACAACACCTCTTTTTTTTCAATTATCACTCTACTCATAATGCCTAGGTAGTTTTTAACATGCAATCCATAAACAAAATGACAGAGGTTCCAAAATTTTCCAAACCCTAATTTATCTATCACAAACATAAACAATGCACAATGAAATAAACAATGAAAGAGTGTGCAAACCTGAATTTCGCACATTACTAGTGGGATTAGGGAGAATGGAAATTGGAAAGAGATGTGTTGCCAAGCTCTTGAGAGGAAATGAAATAAAATTGCAAAAACGGTGGAAAAAGGAAATGGTGGCAAATGAATTAGGGTTTCCCCCTTCAATTCTGATTCAAAATGGGTCTTGGGCCCAATTGGGTGGCCCACCCACACCTCATATTTTCTGATGTGGCAAAAATGGGTTTGGGCTGTCTCGCTGGGTTCGCGAAGCGAAGGCCAGCGAATGCTCGCCCCAGCTCGCTAGGCGAACGCCAGCGAACAAGACCAGAATTTTAAAAAAATTTCAAAAGTTTACCACATCTTTCAAGGCTTCACAATTATAACCAAACACAATTAAAACTGAAATAAGCAGTAATACTTACAATGTTGGGGTGCCTCCCAACAAGCGCTTGTTGGATCGCGGAAAGGAACAATGGCGGGATTCCGCTCGAAATCTCCTCCAAGATACACTTTCAGTCTTTGGCCGTTGACAGTCCAATTCTCGTTAGTTATTGTGTCTTCAATTACAATTGCTTCATAAGGCTTGATTTCTCGAATCCGAAACGGACCCGACCATTTAGACCTTAACTTTCCTGGAAACAATTTTAACCGAGAATTGAATAGCAGGACCAGCTGTCCCACTTCAAACTGTTTGATGACAATTTTTCTGTCATGGTAAGACTTTACACCTTCTTTATACAGCTTATTGGAATCGTACGCCTGGAGGCGTAATTCATCCAATTCGTGTAATTGCACTTTTCTTTTTTCACCGCTAAGAGTTGGATCAAAGTTTAAAAATTTTAAGGCCCAAAACGCCTTATGTTCCAACTCCACCGGCAAATGGAAATTCTTACCATAGACAATTTTAAAGGGCGTGAGACCGATCGGAGCCTTAAAAGTGGTCCGATAATCCCACAAAGCATCATCCAGTTTGTTGGCCCAATCTTTTCTTGAGGCCGAAACAGTTTTTTCCAAAATGCATTTTATCTCACGATTTGATACCTCCGCTTGACCGTTAGCTTGAGGATGATATGGTGTGGCAACCTTGTGCTTCACACCATATTGCTCCAGAGCTTTGTCAAGCTGAGTGTTACAGAAGTGAGATCCTCCGTCACTTATCAACACTCTCAGAGTACCAAAACGCGCAAAAATGTTTCTTTTCAAAAATTTCACTACGGTTTTTCCATCGGCTTTAGCACAAGCTATCGCCTAAACCCATTTAGACACATAATCCACAGCGACCAAAATGTATTCATTAGAAAATGAAGATGGGAATGGACCGACAAAGTCGATCCCCCAACAGTCAAAAACTTCAATTTCTAACATATTTTGCAAAGGCATTTCGTGCCGCCGTGAAATTCCTCCACTTCTCTGGCATTTGTCACAACTAAGGGCATGCGCATGCGCATCTTTGAATAACGACGGCCAATAAAAGCCCGATTGAAGGACTTTAGTGGCCATTCTTAACCCATTGAAATGTCCTCCATACGGAGAGTTATGACAATGCCACAGAATATTCGTGGCTTCCTCTTCCGACACACACCTTCTTAAGAGGTTGTCGACACCAAGTTTAAACAAATGAGGTTCATCCCATACAAAGGACTTGGCATCTGACAAAAATTTTCTTTTTTTATGGTGAATTAGACCGTCCGGTATCAATCCGGCGGCTTTGTGGTTAGCCATGTCGGCAAACCATGGTCTAACCTGCACCTTAAACAATTTTTCACAAGGGAACTCCTCTTTGACTTCACATTCTTTCTTGGTCTCGTCAACGTTTACCAGGCGGGATAAGTGATCCGCCACCAAATTCTCGGATCCTTTTTTGTCACGAATTTCTAGATCAAATTCCTGTAACAAAAGGATCCAACGAATAAGCCTCTGCTTAGAATCAGGCTTGGTGAGTAGATACCTTATAGTCGAGTGGTCCGTGTAAACGATGACTCGTGAACCAATCAAATAGGAACGAAATTTCTCCAACGCATACACTATGGCAAGCAACTCTTTCTCAGTTGTTGCATAGTTAATTTAAGCCTCGTTTAAAACTTTGCTCGCATAATGTATCACGTGGAAAACTTGTTTTCCTCTGACCCAAAACAGCCCCAACCGCATAATCACTTGCATCGCACATTAATTCAAAATCCAATTTCCAGTTAGGTGCAATGATTATCGGTGAGGTTGTTAAACTTTGTTTTAAAAAATTAAACACAAAAAGGAAAGACTCGTCAAAGTCAAAAATCTTACCTTGGACGAGCAAGTTGCTCAATGGCTTTGCGACCTTTGCGAAGTCCTTGATGAATCTTCGGTAAAACCCGTCGTGTCTAAGAAAGCTCCTTATGCCTTTGACATTCATCGGTGGTGGCAATTTCTCAATAATGTCCACCTTGGCTTTATCAACTTCAAGGCCCTTTGAAGAAACTTTGTGACCGAGCACAATTCCTTCGTTCACCATAAAGTTGCATTTTTCCCAATTAAGCACCAAATTGGTTTCCACACACCGTTCCAACACCGTATCCAAATTTTTCATGCAAATATCAAACGATTGTCCAAAAATCGAGAAATCATCCATAAAGACCTCAATTGTCTTTTCGATCAAATCCGAGAATATCGCTTGCATACACCGTTGAAAAGTCGCCGGTGCATTACATAATCCAAACGGCATCCTCCTATAAGCGAAGATTCCAAAAGGACATGTAAAAGCGGTTTTTTCATGATCCTCCAGGATCTTTGGCCGTGAACTTGGATGGAAGAGCAATGAAATGGACAAACTTGGTTAACCTGTCACAGACAACCCAGATAACAGTGTGGCCGAAGGAACTTAGCAAATGAGTGATGAAGTCCATGGTAAGTTTATCCCACACTTTTTTAGGAACTGGTAAAGGTTGTAGCAGGCCTTTTTTCTTTTGTGTCTCATATTTGTTATGTTGACAAATGCCGCACATTTTAACAAAATTCTTGACTGCTAGGGAGATTCCAGGCCAACAAAAGAAAGATGTAAGGCGAGCCAGAGTTGCTCTTACTCCTGAGTGACCTGTTGTGGGGGTGTTGTGATTTTCTTGGAGAAGACTTGAACGTAGAGTGGAGACATCAGGTATGAAGATTCTTTCTTTCACTACGCCAAAAATGATTTTAGGCAGCGCTCCTTAGACAACGTTTTTTTTCCAAAAGCGCTGCTATAAGTTAAATAAAAAATAAAACATGGAAAGTATGTACGAAATTGTGTAAAAGCACTGCTAAAAGGCCCACCTTAGACAGCGCCAGCGATTTTCAAAAGCGCTGCTAAAAGTCCCACCTTAGACAGCGCTTCTTAAAAGCGCTGCTAAAGGCCCATGTAAGAAGCGCTGCTAAAGGCCCATATTAGAAAGCGCTTTACTCAAAGCGCAGCTAAAGGCCCAACTAGAAAGCGAAAGCGCTGCTAAAAGCACTCATTAGACGACGCTTCACAAAAGTGCTGGCTAAAGTCGTTTAAAATTAAAATTAAAAAACAAATTCTATTCATTCTTTCTATTCTCAGAACTGTTTCTCTTCTCTCGCGAAAAACCCTAAACCCAGAAAAAATCTTCTCTTATTCTCTCACGCACCTCCGTCCTCTCACGCACCTTCGTCCTCTCACGCACCTCCGTCCTCTCCGGCGAGGCTCTTGGGTTCCACAATCAGAGGAAGAAGATAGAGTTGCAATCTTTTAACTGAAGCTTTTTCACGGTATACTTTTTCTTTGATTGATTCGGTTCTTAATTTCTATGCTTAGTTTAGTGTTCATCTATTTAGGAAATCACTCTGTGTATGATTCTGTGTATCAATTTAGGAACTCTCCATTTTCTGACTCTGTTGATGTTGTTGTTCTGAACTCAATAAGTGAGAACTAAACACATTGCTTTATTATGCGAAGTGATATTGCATTATTTTGTAAATGAAATGTAACAAGTATATTTATACACTACATATTACAATCTCTGTTCTGTTCCGTTGATTGTGGAAAGAAAACAAAACAAAATAGTAGAACTCAATAAGAGTGTCGGCTAATTTAGTGTTTCAGTAAAAATGTTTATGAGTTATTGTTGGAATTGTAACTATTACAATCTCTTATTACAGGTTAGATGGCTAGTAACGAGGATCACCCACATGATGATTCTATTCATGATGGAGATGAGACCGGTAATGCAGTGGAAAGGGAAATTAGACGAGGAATTAAAATTATGAAGCAACTCATTCGTGATAGAGATCGAGGCATAAAACATGATGTGCATTGGAGTCAAGATAACCAACTAATTGAGCCTAACGGTTCAACGTTGACAAGTTATCTTGGTTCAGTTGCAAGGAGAGAAGTTCCAATTACTTGTGATAATTGGAGAAACAAAGCGTTGAAAGACGCTAAAGACAAAATATGGATTGAGATACAGGTACCATATGTGATATTATTTGTTTTTAATGACGATTATGTATTTAAATTACTTATACTAACGCACTCTGTGTATGATTTTTGTAGAGGTCTTTCAACATTGATGATACCAGAAAAGATTATATACTCGGATTGGCCGGAAAAATACATAGAGGGTTTAGATCTTTTTTATCAAACAAGTTTCTTAAGGATGCGGATAAAAAATTTATTGATGCAGAGCTTCCACAGAAATATGCAGATTTGATTACACCTCAAGAATGGGAAACTTTTAAATCGAAACGAAAAACCCCAGAATTTGAGAGTGTAAGTGACATAAATCGGCAACGAGCATCAAGTCTCGCGTATCCATACAAAAAAGGGCGTATGGGATATGCACGCTTACAACAATCTATAGTAAGTATCTATAAATTGCAATGATATACTTGTTCATCATGAGTTATTTTTGATCATGTTATTTGGCTTAATGTGTAGTGAACAAAGGAGAATTTTGTGGAAGGAAGCCCGTGTGGGTAAGGATGGAGTTGTTAAAGAAGATGTTCAACAAATTTATGAGAAATGTGTAAGTATAATATTATTGCTTGAATTAAATCAAAAGTTTGTTAACATATAATTAAGTCAAATTTTCGATATTCATATGAATTTCAGGAGACTCTATCTCAGTATATATCTCCAGATGAAGACAATGATTGCAGGCGCCTACTTAGTCGAGCATTAGATGTTCGTGAGTATTCTGGTCGTGTGAGGGGTAAGGGATATGGGATCACTCCAACATCCTTGAACAAACCAAAGAAAAAAACGGCTAGCAATAAAGAACTGTAGGAAAAGTTGGAAGCATTACAAGCTGAAGTTCGTGAATTGAAAAAGGAAAAAGAAAGAGATAAAAAAGAAAGAGATCAAGCTTCAGCTTTTAAAGATACTAGTGAGAAAGATAGTATCAATTGTAATTTTCAACCGAATATTCCCGAGGTAATTATATATATTATTATGAAATTAAATTAGCTTAATTTATTTAATTGACATATATACACATTAACAATGTCATATTTATTATTGGTTTTAGGTCATTTCCCGTTGCCAACTCTATTTATCGTCACCGACTTATCGGATGGTTGGCAAGGGAAAAGTGCATAACACTTTGGGAGAAATGCTTCACCATAAACCGCTCCCCACTGGATTTTTGAAAGTATCGATTGATATTGTTTTATAAGGGGATGCCTTATTACCACTACCTGACGATGTTTCGGATGCAACATTGTTGGGAGATGCAATAGGATCGTTTATTGCATGGCCGTCAAGCCTCATTTGCCTAGATGATAAGGTAAGCTTAAAACCATTATGAACCTTTGGGTATTCAAATTTTTTACGGCCATTTTACGTACATTTTTTTTACATGGTAATGTTAGACTCCAACAAAATCCAAATCAAATGATAAGGGGATTATGCGGCAAACCGAGTCAGTTGCATCGAGAAAAGAGGTACAACACAATTATATGATATTTATGCATGGAAAATGTTAATTCGTGATCTTATACTTCACCTACCTAATTATATGATATTTAGATTCAGGCTAAAGAGATTGAATAAGTCAGTAGGGGTAAGATGCCTAAAATTAGCAACATTCCCACACAAACAAAGGGTGTTGCTAAGAAGACCGCGGCTAGAAAAAAACCTACTTCTCAGTATAGGTCGTGCCTTCCGACATGTTTACTTATAACAGATATTCCGGATGGTGGTACTCGGCTTATCCCTATGGAGGAAGGTATTTTTGGTTTTGAATATTCGGAAACAATTGGTAGAGAGGATATGGAGCAAGTTTTTAAACATTTGGAAATAGGCATCGGTGTTGTCGATACATACATTAGGTATACTCCGATCAACTTTGTTTAATTAATTGAACAATTTATTTACTCATTTCAAATGAATAGTCTAATATGTTAATGATGTTTTTATTTAAGGTTTCTGTATGACAAATTGATGCGCCCGCGTGGATTGTAACAAAGATTCGTTTTCTTATCTCCCATGACTATCAACTCATGGTTAATCGTACAGAAACCAGACGAAGTCATACAGTATGTACTCGATTTATTTATGGCCAGCAAAGATACAGAAAAGTTGTTTTTTTTACCATATAATACTGGCAACGGGTTAGATTTTCATTCTAACTTCATCTATTATAATTTTTTATGATTTGAAGTTGTGTAGAAAGTTTCCATCTAACCTTTGTTTAATCTTACAGTGGACATTGGTTGTTGGTGGCAATTAATCCGATAAGAGAAATTGTATATTATCTGGATTCTTTACACAATGATCAAGCAACATACCCAGATATGAAGAAGTTGATTGATACGTAAGTGAGATTGTTCTAAATATTCGTGTGTATATTTATTTATTTATGTGACATGTTCTAAATATTCGTTTATATTTTATTAGCGTTTTACAAGTTTTTCGATCACAAAGAGATATTCAAGTTCCAAAGAGCAAAGCCAACAACATTACATGGATTAGAGTGGAGGTATATTTTCACAATTTTGATTATATTAGTGATGATACTTGATAAAACTAGTTAAGGGGTATATCCTGATATATATCTGTATTTTCTTTCCATGTGTAGTGTCCTCGTCAGCGTAATGGAATAGATTTCGGATATTTCATGTTGAGGTTTATGAAAGAAACTCTTCTTTTGGATCGAATAGATATTCCATCCAAGGTATGGATTTCTAAATTAGGAATTATTTTAATATTTACCACATATGTCTCATATAATTAAATAGTTTTAGCTAAATGATACTATGTTATATTATTATGTAGTACTTTGATGAATTCAAATGTGCTCATTACTCAAAAGATCAATTGGATGAACTTAAGAAGGAATGGTGTCAATTCATTATTGAGTTGAGAGTTTTATAAGGTATATTGTCTTTCATTCATTGATGAGAATTTTGAGTATATATAAGTTTGAGTTTTGATGAGATAATATGTCGTCATTAGTATATTAAATTGTGTTGCAATGTTGTTGTTGTTTGTTATAGAAGGTTGGAATCATAAATTGTGTTGGTGCTGCCAAATATTGATTGATATCTTGGCCATAGAAGGTTGGAATCATATACTGATTTTCATAGGCACTTGGCAATATTCAATAACTCATGATCATTTGTTGATATTTTTGGCAATGCTTGCAGCTTGAATATCAGATTTGGCAATGCTTGCAGCTTGAATATCAGATAAGAACAATGCCTTCTTTGTTTTCTTCTATATTTTGTCTAATGTTGTTGTTGTTTTGTTTCAGGTTATATGTGCAGATGTAGAAGATAGAGCTAAAAAGTTCATTGTTGTTGTTTTTTAGCTTGAATATCAGATTTTTTGTAGCTAACAAGATATATGAATTGTTGTTGTTTTTTAGCTTGAATATCATCAATTTTTTTGTATATATAAATTATTGGATTAAAGATGTATATATAAATAGACAAATTTGGTGCATATTTATTGGATTGACTGTCTAATTTATGAAAATTTGGTGCAAATTCTAAATGCATATTCTGGTTCAAAATGTGGTGAAAACTTGGTGCAAAATATGGTGATAATCTGGTAAATATTTATTGTATATATCAGACAGCGTTTTTTTTAAGTTTTATATATAAAAAATTTCGTGGACATTAGACAGCGCTTCAAAGAAAAAAGCGCTGTCTGAAGTGGGGATTAGACAGCGCTTTAAATAAAAAGCGCTGCTTAAAGTAGGGAATAGACATCGCTTTTAAAGAAAAGCGCCGTCTAAAGCAATGCCTAAAGATAACCAAAAGCGACGTCTAAAGTCAAAGCGCTGCCTAAAGGGGTTTTTTAGACAGCGCTTTTAAAGACAAAGCGCTGGCTAAAGTGACAAACAGAAAGCGCTTTCAAAGTAAAAGCGCTGGCTAAAGCTGACATTTAGCAGCGCTTTCTCATTAACTAAAGCGTTGTCTTTACTTATAGCAGCGCTTGAATAGGCAGTGCTTTTAAGCGTTGTCTAAGCCTAAAAAAAGCGATGTCTAATCCCTTCTTTGGCATAGTGTTTGTAATAAAGTAGACCCTTTGAAATTTTGTACAAGTTGTTGGTATTTGTTTCTTGTTCTATCTTTTGAACTAAAAGCTTCCCTGCACTGTCATTTGCATAAAATTGGCAGAGTGTCTTTAAGAGTTCAGGAATAGTCGAGGAGAAATCTAGTAATAGAGATGCTTCAGGGCAAAGTTTCCGGCTCAAAGCGTCGGCTATGAGGTTCGATATGCCAGGTTTGTAAATTATTTCAAAGTTAAAGCCTTCTAGTTTGGATGCCCATTTTTGTTGTTCTGGAGTTTGAATCTTCTGTAACAACAAATTCTTGAGACTCTTTTGATCAGTATAAATATGGAATTTTTGACCTATGACATACTGACGCCATTTTTTTACAGCTTAAGTGATGGAAAACATCTCACGCACATAGACAAAAGCAGATTGCATTCGAGGACATATTTTCTTGCTGAAGAAGGCAATAGGATGGCCGTTTTGGGACAAGACAACACAAATCGCTACACCGGACGCATCTGTTTCCACATTGAAATATTTTGTAAATTTTGGTAGGACTAGGACCGATATGTTGGTCTTTTTTTCTTTAACTCTGTAAAGGCTAAATCAGCCTCTGTACTCCATGTAAATTTAGTGGAACGCAATAATTCGGTGAGAGGAGCGGCGAGAGTGGAGTAAGTGTACACAAAATTCCTATAAAATCTGGTGAGGCCTAAAAATCCATAGAGTGTCGAGAGAGATCGTGGTGGAGGCCAATCCAAAATGGCTTGCACTTTATCAGGATCAGGTGCAACACCACCCACTGAAATCACATGGCCTAAATAAGCAACGTTATCAAATGCAAAAACACACTTTGGTACTTTCACAAAGAAATAGTGAGATTTAAGTAAGTCAAACACAACCTGCAATTGATTAAGATGATCATTGAAATTGTTACTATAAATCAAAATGTCATCAAAGAAAACTAAAACAAACTTTCGTAAATAGGGACGCAATAAATCATTCATAGCTGACAGAAAAATGGAAGGGGCGTTAGTGAGCCCGAAGGGCATAACAAGAAATTCATAATGGCCATCAAAAGTCTAAAAAGTTGTCTTATATGTGTCCTCTGATGCAACTCGGATCTGGTGGTAACCCAAACATAAGTCTAACTTGGTGAAAAATTTGGCCGAGCCCATCACGTCTGGGATTTCATCAATGGTAGGAATAGGAAAACATCATTTAATGGTGACAACATTGAGAGCACGATAGTCCACACAGAAACGCCAAGTACCATCCTTCTTTTTGACAAGTAAGACTGATGAGGAAAATGGGTTGTGACTAGGAATTATGAGACCTTGGGTTAACATATCTTGGATAATCGTTGTCATGGCTTCCTTTTGTGAGTGCAGGTAACAGTATGGTTTAACATTGATAGGTGGGGTGTTTGGTTCAAGAGGAATGTGATGGTCATATGAGCGTTTTGGTGGTAGGCTTGAGTGCTGGTGGAAAATTAATGTGAATTGTTGGATTAGATTAATGATTTCTGGGTGTAAGTTGGGTGGTAAGGGTTCAATAAAAGGGTTTGTGTTAGGGTTAAGGGGTGGGGAGGAGTGAAATGGTTGAAAGTCATTAAGTGGAATGAGGAGACAGAGTTAGTGTGGATAAGATGGCGAAGTTGGTGGAATGTGGTATGGGTTGGGTGAGAAGTTGGGTCTCCCTTTAAAGTTATGGACTTGTCTTGATGCGTAAAAGTGATTGAGGGAATAAAGAAATCTGCTTAAGTTTGGCCTAAAGTGTGTAACCATGTTATGCCTAAAACGACGTCAGTGCCTTCAATAGAAAGTAAGTAAAAAAGAAGTTGAAAGGTTTTGTTTTGTTGGACTATTTTGACATTATTATAGATTTTTTCACATTGTAAATGTGACCCATTGCCCACCATTACTGAAAATTGGGGTATAGGGGTTGCGATGAGGTTAAGATAGTGAGCAATCCGTCATTTGCTTCTTGCTCATCAATGTCATGATCACTACTATCTTGAATGAGCTCTTGGTTTGCTGAAATTTCATCTTCAGCCAAAAGAAGAAGAAATCTTGTTGAGGAACATTTGTGTCCGGAAATAAATTTTTCATCACAATTAAAACATAGCCCTTGGCCCTTCGTTCTTGAAGTTGGGCTTGAGAAAGACGACGAATGGGAAGTTTTGTAGGTTCAATGGTTGGTTAAGGTTTGAGAGGGTTTGTTCCTCGTACATAGACAGAATTTGAGAGTTTTGAGGTTTGGGAGTTAGGGTTAGAGGTGCCGATTTTATGGTAAGGGCAAGTGAAAGGTTTAGAAAATTTTGGCTTGGAGTCTTTGAGTTTGGATTCAATGAGTTTTGCAAGTCCAATTGCTTGGGAAATAGAGGTAGGTTTATGAATAGCCATCTCATTTCGAATCTCTAATGTCAGCCCTAAAATAAAGCAATTCAAAATCGCATCGGGAGATAAACCAACAACTTGGTTACCTAATTTTTCAAACTTAGCTTGGTATTCCACAACAGACCCTTCTTGTTTTAATTTGAATAATTCGGCTTGATGGTTCTTATTAGAAGAAGGACCAAAGCGTAATTCCAAACCCTTAGTGAAAGAAACCCAATCTGATAATAATAAGTTATGATGCATCCATTTAAACCAACCCAAAGCTTCATCTTTCATGTAAAATGAAATTAATAAAAGACGATTTTCATGTAGCAGATTATAAAAACTGAAAAATTGTTCCGCTTGAAATAACCAATCTAAGGGATTTGAACCGTCAAACATCACTAGCTCAAGTTTAGGGGTACGAAAAGGTGGTAAAGGTGGAATATGGGGAATTTGTGGGTAAAGGTTGTGCTGTAAAATTGGGATGTTATAGTTTGGAGTGTGTTAAAAAGCTGTTTGGGTGGGAATGTAAGGTAAAAAATGAGTGGTGGTTGAGCAGCAGTGTTTCGCATCGTTGCAGTGACAACAGGTTATGTGTGTGAGTGAGAGAAAGGTGTTGATTGTCTTAAGGGGGTATTTGTGGGTGAGGTAACAGAAATAACAGGGGTGAGATTGATGGATGTAGAGGATAAGTGTTGAGTAATACCTGAAACACTTGTTGCAGAATAAACAGTAGCATGTTGTTGTTGTTCCTTTTGGGAAAGGAGTTTGTGGAGTGTGGACAAGATGGACTTATGTCTAGAATCCAAGATCTATTTTTCATTATCCATTCTGGTGTGTAGCTGACTCAGATTTTGTTACAAATATGCATTAACCTTGTCAAATATTTCATCCATTTGTTGTTGAACTTGTGCCATAGCATTGTCAATATGTAGGTAACCTCTTTTGACAACTTCTTCAACAATTTCCACTGCTACGTAAAACCCCTTTAACAACGGTTGAAAAATATATATAATAACTTGGATCAAGGCGTTGTTATGTAGAGTGTTGTGGTAAATAAGCTACTTATAATCACGGACCTGGGACTGTTGTGGTATTCTGGAAAGCGCGTGTTATATCACAACGGTTATGCTTAACAACCGTTGTGATAGATAACGTAATTAATTAATTAGATGACGGTTAATCTAGACAACCGTCGTGGAAAGTAATCATAGTTTATTATATAAAAATGTTTAGTGCTTGGTTTACCATACACCTATTTAACGAAATACAACCATTCAAATTGGCAAAGAAATATATAATCTGAAAATTAAACTATTCTTGAAAACCAACTTTAACACATCAATTTTTTTCGAATTGAATTTGTCTCATTCAACACATTTTATGTTCTTTGACACATAATATACGATTCAATGGTCTGATTCCTTCAATGCATCGATATTTTTTTATTGTAGTTTACCTCATCATCGTCGTTTATCAACGCGATTGTAAATTATATCGATGAATTGAAGCAAACAGAGCATTAAACCATATATTATGTGTTAAGGAACATAAAATGTGCTGAATGAGATGGATGTGATTCGAAAAACATTGATTGATATAGGTTGGTTTTCAAATACATCTTAATTTTTCAGAATATAAGTTTCTATGTCAATATAAATGATTGCATTTTCATTAAAAGGTAAGTGAAACAAACATTATACATAGTATATAATAAACTAAACTTGTCAACCTGTATAAAAAATTAAAGAATAAAACATTGCTAAGTCACAAGAAGCCTCTATCTTGTGACCTATCAATGTTTTGTTTTTGTTTTGAGAACATTTGTCAACGACAACAACAACATACACCAAAACAACATGAAACACAATAAAAAAACATACATTATTTAAGCAACAAAACCCCAAGTAGGACTATAACAAATCAAGATACATTGAGTCAATAACGCACCTCTTATTGAAAATAATCGTGGAACTATAACAAATCAAGATATATCAAGTTCAACTAGTTTTTTAAGCCATGAAGAAGAAATATAAGGTGGATGAAGTTTATACAATAACTTCACATTTCTTATATTTGTCTTCATGGCTTCAAAAACAATATGAAACTTCACCATAGTATACGCTTGCTACCACCATCATCATCATGTATCTACAAGGAAACACAACAAAAATCAAACTTAACCCTAAAACATCAATAACATAATGTTTTCCACAGCATCCTAAAACCAAACCCTAAAACAATAATCCTAAAAAGATGAGAGCAGGAGAGCATACCATCTTCGCCGCCGTAGGAGTTTGCGTCGGACGTTGCTGTCATTAGATATCCTTTAAGCTTCTTTTCTCCATTCACTTGTAACAGTATTGGTTAAGATTCATGAGAGGAGAAAGTTGTGTTAGGGTTTTCTTTAGAGAGAAACGACAGTTATGAAGTGGGTCACAGATAGTTTCGTTTATATATTAAAAACTATCACTTTTCGTTACGGTTTAAAACTACAACCGTAATTATATTTTATATTTTAAAATAATAGCAAACTATATCACGACGGTTATTCATAATAATCGTAGTGATATCCCTTATTTAAAAATAAATAAATTAAGAAATGAGAGCCTTAACCTTTAATGAAAAACATTTTTGTCACAATTGAGGTTCGAACCCATGAAAGATTGATTCTATCATATTAGTTATACTTACAACTGTTATTATACCCTATAAATTTTTAATTAAAAAATATAATATAAAGTTAGCGCCTGAGTTTAGAGATATCACCACGGTTTTTGGATGAACCGTGGTAACTTGGGCGTTGTTGTTTGTGCGTTTTGTAGTAGTGTTCTCTTGAAGGAGGATTGTTGGATTCGGGAGGAGCTATGAGAACAAGGGTTGAAAGCACCAAATGTTAGACTATAGTTAAGAGAAACCCTAGATCTAGAATTGTGTTGGTAGACAATAAAATAAAATAACTCTTCTTTCTTAACTAATAATAAAAAGATTACAAATATATAGTTAAGCCAACATGGGCCATGGTCTCTTAAAATAACTAAGGCAATAAAACATATTCAGAAATGCTAGAAACCCCTCTAATGTAAAATAAAGTAGGGATGGCAAACGGGCATGCCCGCCCCGTTTAGGCCCGCAATAAAACGGGGCGGGGCAGGGCGGTCATAGTTGAGGATGCGGGCCTAAGACCTAGTAGGCCCATCCCGCAAAAAAGTGAGGGCGGGGAGGGGAAAGCCCGCGGACACTGCACCTTTTAAGCCTAAAAATACAAAATTTTATCCGCAAAAGCCCGCGAAGATAATGGAGCGGGGCGGGGCAGACACATTAGAGGGTGCGGGTAAAACGGGCATGCCCAACGGGCCGGCCCCGTTTTGCCACCCCTAAAATAAAGTCCTTTAAAAGGATTGAAGTTTTCTTGTCTCTATTGGGCCTAAGAGCTCTCCTAACAAGCTCATTCTTTATTGTAGGACAAATTCTTTTATTTAATTACATTATTATTGTTAAATTTAATACTTTTATTTATATTATAGTTATTGTTATTCAATTTTAATGTACATTGTTTTTCTTTTCTTTGTATTTTGTATTTGTCATTTGATTTGGGTGATATTAATATAAGTTAATGACTAATTATTTAGTTTTTATTTGATGTTAAGGCTTAGGCTAATCCTAATAACTAAAGCTTCATGCCAATTTAATGTGTTAAAAGAAAGAATCTGATGATGCCAATTTCATGAAAATTTACCCTATATAAATATTACGATAAAGGTTAAAAAGGACATTGTTTTTCAAAGACTAACATGAAATTGAAGTTGGCATGAAAAACATGTGAGATCGGTAACACCAAGACTTGGGACTTTATATTTTCATGGCAGGGTATATAATTAACTATATAATCACTAAATCTTTTTGTTCTCTATTACATCATATTCCAAATGATTTTATACCAATTGTGAAGTATGTTTTTTTTTTCAATAAAGGAGCACAAAAAGTGCTCAAAATATTACAACATTATCTGCAAATATTCAATCGAATTCCTCCACCAATTATAAAAAACCAACACCTTCTTACACTTTAATCCTAACACTACCCAGTTCCAAGACAGGAACGACATATAACTAGACTTGAAAACCACCATATAACTAGACTTGAAAACCACCTGAAAGTGCCACAATTTTTAACAGCAATTGTGCTCAGCCAGCCCTATTCCAAATCAACTTTAGCCAGCACCTTATATCTTCACCAGCCCACTCTAAACTCAATACAAGTTCCAAACATTTTGAATATAATTCCATTAGTTCTGTCAACCTTATTCCTGTTCAAATTAATTAGTATACTTGTAGCAGCAACTAATGCCACTATTTAGTATACTATAGTTCTTTGATGACTCTTTGAAATAAATATACTAATTCTTTCTCCCATTGCCAATTAGAGAGTTGACTATGTTAGATCATATCACTGTGTTAGATAAAGAAAAACATCAAAATTTAAAAATATAAAAATCTAATTATATTTAGATGATATTCATAGACAAAAAGACGATTAAATACATATTTGTAAGTTCGTATTTTAAAAAATTAAGTCATTTTTCATAGAAACAAATCTAAAAACTAAAAACATCTTATATTTAGGAATCAAAACTTCATCGGAACTTTAGCAAAGCTGAAACAATTATCTTTTTCTAATGATGGATTTGATGAAATAATTGAGATAACAGCATCAATATCCATTTTATCACAACATCCCAAATAGATCTTTTTCAGTTGTCTGCATTTTTCAACCACACGCATTACTCCCTTTTCTGTAACATATTTACTATGTATCAGTAATAGTTTCAAAAGTCCACAACAACTCTTTGAAATCTCATAGAGTGTTTTATCATTGACATTTGTGCCAGACAAGTTCAACACCTCTAACTGGGGAGCTATAAAGTTCATTTTAATTCGTCTCACTTTTTCACAATTGGTCAAGTGTAAATGTCTAACCTTACCGCATCTACGTAGAACTTGACAAATACTTTTTCCAGATATATCATAGCAATAACCCAAATCAAGAAGCTCCAAATTGGGGAAAATGGAAGCAAACAATATGATGATCTCATCGTTTATAAACGAATTGCCAGAAAAATGTAGAAACTTTAATTGAGGATTGACATCAAAATCTTTAAAAGTATCCGCATTTTCTACACTCACACTCTTAATATATATGCGTTCCATTGTGATTTCGCCAAGTGAATGACAGTTCTTAATGAGTGCAAACAAAGTTGATTCTGTGAGTTTGGAACATTCACTAAGGTTTATAGATATCATATCCGGAAGAAGCAAAGACAACTCGGAAACATGATGATTATTTAGAAAATCGACACCTTGAAGGCCCAAATGTTGTATTCCGTGACACTTGGATAATAAACCATAAATTCCATGGTAACTATAGCCGGTACAATTTTCAAGAACAAACTTCTTTAAAGGAAGACCTTCTCTTGCAATAGAATAAAGCAAATCATCAGATATTTGCGAATCTGAGAACTTAAGGGAATTCAAACTCTTCAAACTCACAAAGGAATCAATGTAATATGAAGTAAAGTACTTTGCATCCGTTAGCTCAATCATGGAAATAGATAAAGATTTCAATGTTGGTCTCTCTCGGAGAGCCAAAGCAATGTCAGCATCGAGATCACGTGAGAAGAACCAGAGGTCAAGGGAATTAAGGTTGGAGAATCTATGGAAGAAACGAGGGAGAAAACGAAGTTGATGATAATAAATTCTGGCAGAGAATATTATTCTGTTGGTGATAGAGAGGAATTGTTTTGAGACGAGAGATAGGGATTTAAAGTAGAGTTTATTTATGTCTACAGTGTCGATAACTATTGGGTTGTTGATGAATGTGAAGGCATTGACCGGGTTGATGATGAATGAGAAGACATGCTCCCAACATTCATCTGGTAAGTAAAAATCAGGTTCTGGAATTATAATTGAATTTGTAGAAGAAAGCGATTGTTGGGAAGATTTGATACACGTTCTCTTCTTCTTCATAGATTTGATACAAGTTCTCTTCTTCTTCTTCATCTTCATATTCTTGATGTTGAGGAAGAAGTGAAATTTGTGAAAACATAACTTGTTACTTTTCATATTCACGATTTCACGTTGAATGATAATGGAACTGGTGCAGTGCACTCACTTATTTAAAGCCTAAGGATTAGGTTAAATGCGAAACAAAATAAGCTAGTATTTCATTAATTATCATTCAACCTAATCTTTTAAATCACATATTAATTACTAATTTAAAAATGTTAATTAATTATCATATAAGTTTAAATATTTTATCTCTATCTTTTCAATAAATTACCAATTTTTTTCCTAAAAGTCTAAATCATAAACGGATTTTCAAACATTAAGGAATTTTTATGACAGATTTAGTCATCAATTTCTATACCCCACATTGATTTGATTGCAACAAACTTAAAAACAAAAATTATTGAATTTTGAAATACTAATCAAACTTTTTATAGAAAATACTACAATTTTAAAACATAAATAAATTTAATGTTAAGAATCTGCTGATTATTCAAAAAAAAATTCTATATAAAATTTGATTAACATTTTAAAATTTAACAATTTTTATTTTTAAGTTGGTTGCAATCAAATCAACATCAATATATTTAGGGGTGTTCAAAACCGAACCAACCCAATAGAAAACCGCAAACCAAACCAAACCAAATCGAAACCGCAAAAAACCGCATTTGGTTCGGATTTGTTCGGGTCATCTTTTAACAAAACCGCACGGTTCGGTTTGGTTTGCGGTTTGTATTTTACAAACCAAACTAAACCAAACCAAACTGCATTATATTACAACCCAAACTTCACTTATCCCACATCCAACCCAAAACTCAAACCCATTAGCTTTTAAGTTTCAACCTTCTCAACCTTCTCCTAATAGTATTACACATTCTTCTCATCTTCTTTGTCATATACATCTCACATCTTCTACACTAATCTCTTATGTCACATGTTATTTCTTTTTCATCTTCTCATTTTTATGTTACTATTTTCTCTTCTAATTACGTTTTTATCGCACTTTTCTTCTCTAATCTCACATCTCTTATGTTTTTTCTTTTTTATTTTTCTCTAATCTCCATACTTCTCTATTTTTTGGTTTAATTATAATATTTTTGATATTGTTTTATGCTACTATTTTTTTCCACTTTTGATTAAATTGATTT
Source organism: Lathyrus tuberosus (assembly GCA_022829125.1). Classification (NCBI taxonomy): domain Eukaryota; kingdom Viridiplantae; phylum Streptophyta; class Magnoliopsida; order Fabales; family Fabaceae; genus Lathyrus; species Lathyrus tuberosus. The sequence goes on from JALAZF010000441.1 coordinate 2,044,842, forward strand.
TTTGTATATTTAATGAGAAATTTTTGTCTCAATATGATAAGTTTTTTCGTTATTTGGTAATGTATGAAGGACTAAACATAAAGTTATGTTGTTCCTTATATGTATATGTATGGCTCAATAAAAATCTTGTAAAAAACCGAACCAACCGAACCAACCCAAACCGCATTGATTTGGTTTGGTTTGGTTCGGATTTTTTTTTAAAGTCAACCGAACCAAACCGAACCGCATGTTTTTTTCTCTCACGGTTCGGATGATTTTTAGCGTCAAAACCGCTCAAACCGCACCGCGAACACCACTAAATATATCAGTTTTAAGAATTCCTTAATGTTTGAAAATCCATTTATTGTTTAGAAAAAAGAATAATTGGTATTTTATTGAAAATATATAAGTTTTAAATTTATGTGATAATTAATTAATATTTTTAATTTAGTAATCAATATGTAATTTAGAAGTAATTGATATTGATTTGGTTATTATGTTATATATCTATTTTTTATTTATAAATTGGGTGAAAGTGAATTTTAAAGAATTTTACAAATATTTTCAAGGTGATTTGAATTTAATATTAAGATAAAATCATTTTTTAGTAGAAAAACAAATAAATTATTTGTGTGTATGTGTATGAGTTCATTTACTTTGAAAATTTGAATATCAGTGATATTTTAATGTATGCAATATAATTTTATAAATTCCTATTTTTGATTTGTATGTAAATTTATTTACTTTTTCTGTCTCAAAATAAATTTTTTTTAGTCTAAATTTTTTGTCTTAAATGACTATAATAATTGTCGTTTTACTTTTTTAATGTAACATTAATTCATTTGTACCAAATTTACTCCTAGTTAATACTCTTGATACATTAAATCGCACTCTGCATTTATGACTAAGCATGTGTAACAAATAACAACTAAGGACAATTTTGTAAAATTGTTATATTTATTTGTTCACTCATTATTTTTTCTAATCTATATGCAACAATCTTAAACGATTTTTATTTTAAAACGGAGAAGGGAGTAATCTACTATCAAAATATAAAAGTACTTAGGTAAATTCATTGATTAGAGCCCCTTACATGCTTAAATTCATGGGTAATTAGGTCACTTTTTTGTGCTTACATTACTTAATTATGATTAGCTTTGGATAGTGTGAATACCATCATTCTCACATTAATTTTTTCCTGCTACATTTATTGTTTTGATAGTTTCTTTAATAATAAGTACAATTTGTTACTGCTATTGTGTTCCCCGTGAGACTTTCTGCATTCCATCATATGCTGCATAAAGAAGCAAATAATTTTTGTATTTCCAAATCATCAACAAACCAGCTCAAGTTGCCATTTCCATTGCTTACAGACCGAAAGGACAACAGATTGAAGAAATTTAACGTTTTTCATTTATTTTTCGTTCGTCCTTTCAATAGTTTGTTCTTCTTGATCAACTGATTCACTTTATTCGAGCATATTGTTGTCATGGATTTTTGTGATAGTAGATTTGTTGCTTTCATCAGGTTTCTTGCTCTCCATTATCATTTCGTAATGCATTTCTTCTGCATGTTGCCATTGTTTATTTGATTTACTTGCTTTTAGTCACAATAGCATGCTAATTTAAGTCATGGATTTCTTTTGTCCTATATTTTGTCGCATTCATTATGTGTTTTTTTCCTCCTACATTTCTTCTGCATGTTGTCATAGTTAATCTTATTGCCTTTTTTTTAGTTAGAAGAGTATGCTATTATAAGTCATGTAATTCTTTTACAATATATTATGTTACTTCATTATGCTTTTTGTTTTTTGTCGTGCAATTATTCTTCGTGTTGACATTGTTTATCCGTTTAATTGTATAGGCAACAATGTCACGCAAGTTCGACAACGTTGTTGATATTGATGATTCTAAGGAAACATGGCGTCTTACTATTTATATTATAGATATGTGGATTGTCGTTAATAGCAAGGGTATAGAACACCTTGAAATGGTTGTAATGGATTCAAAGGTTTGTTACATTTTATATAACTCAACATTTTCCTGTCCTTTTTGTTATACTCATTGTAAAATTTCATAATAATGTCATATTATATAATTTGTATTGTAGGGTGATCGAATATTTAGGTATTGATTCGACACGACCACACCATAAAATGGAAATAATTGTTGAAGGAAGATATGACTTGTGTCATAAATAACAGTAATGTTTATAAATATGATTTTCAATGGAAAGTTTGTGATCATCTAAAGAAATTTGTTTTCTTAAGTGCCACAACTGTGAAGCCCGCTGAGCTTGCCAATATGCCCCCTAACAAGTTTTTTTTCAAGGAATTTTCATAAATCCTCCAATGAAATTGTAAAGTTGATAGACTTCACGGTACTTGCTTAATATCGTTACAATACACGATTTCATCTTAGATAATGTTTTTCATCTGTAATCTAATGTCTATTTGTTTATCAGATATAATTGGTGTCGTCCACAAAATTAACAATTATCAATTGAAGTCTGACGGAAAGAAAGTAATGGTTTCATTAAAACTGAGGGATTTGGGGTATTAGTGTTTTGTAATTTAGCAGTTGATATTTATATAATAAAGTTACATAATATTATACTTACTATTGAATTATGTGTAGAGACAATGTTATAACCTGCAGTTTATGGGATAATTATGGATCAAAGTTTCTGAGTTATTACAATGATGAATCACACTGTGGAGCTATTGTAATTGTTCTGACTCATGCCATGATAAAGGATTGTCAAGGTTGTTTCATTTTACACTAAATGTGATTTGAATCTTCAAGATATATATATTATTATATGTAAATTGGTTTATTTTTTCTGATGCAGATGCTTTTCTGCAAAAATTCTCCAGTGTCCAATGGATGGAGCGGTTCAAAATTGCAAATCAACAAAGACATATCTGTCATCCATGGTTTTTTTACAGAGTAAGGTTTCTTGGGAAATTATATTATATTTTTTCAACCTCTTATATAAGTTTAAAATTTACATATATATTTGATAACTGAAATTATTATTTGAGTTGTTAACTTTTGTTTAGGCTACCTGAATCGGATAAAATTGAGAAGCCTGCACAATCCACTCAAAGTTTGCCCAATTGGTCTGGTGGGACACAGTTTACAACAATTGAAAGGTTTGTTTATAACGTGAAATGTGCGTTCTTAAAAGATTTCTGCAAGCTAAAACAGGTAAACTTCATAAGTGTATTGGTGATTTGGACGATCTTTATAGTAAAGATTACTAATTTGTGCTTACTAATGTATGTGTGTTTAAATTTATTATCAGGAAACTATATGTGCTACTATAGCAACGACATGAAAATATGTTGTTTCTAAATACGGATGGTTCTATTATGGCTGCACTAAATGCTCTTTAAAATCTCCTTCTCCCACACATGCTTACAAACGTGGTTGTGGTGAAGATGTTAAGCAGCCAATACCGAGGTTAAATACATTTAAGAGTTTATTTCCCTTGAAATTGTGTGTTTTGTCATAATTTTGATATCACAATTTGCCACAGGTATAAGGTTGAGATATATGTCAGAGACGGCAATGCAAAGTATCTTTTTGTGTTGTGGGATATTGATTGTGCAAATATTATAGGAATAATAGCCGATGATATACATAAATCTATGTTGGAGGTATTGATCTTGTTATGTTACAGTCTAAATTCCTAAATGATTTTATGGACATGATTAATTAATGTATCCTTTTGAGTTTAAATAATTGACATGTATTGTCTCAGAATAGAGAAGACAATCCTTTGGTGTATCCCAATGAACTTGATTTGCTATTAAACAAAAAAAATGGCGTTTAGAGTTAAGGTTCAACCAAACTTCAGCGAAGCTTTAGTTCACAAGCTTGATACCAATGAATCTTTTGTTAATCAATTAGTTAACGACTACATAACTCCTGAGGTATAGTATAATATCATATACTGCAATATCCATTTATTTATATAATTTTGATAGTAGATAATTACTTCATGTTTGTTCAGAATCAGTCTAAAGCACAAAGTCTAAAGGTTGTTTCAAGTGAAGCAAATATTCCATTAGGTTCTGATGTAAGTCATATACTCTAACAATTGACTAATGTTGTTGTAGGAAATATATTTTATATTGATGTATTTATTTATTTTTCAGTTTAAATCGCCAGCGACAAAGGTTGTAATTAGTGAGGAAAATGTTGATTTATCTGTTGTAAGTAAATAACTAAACATCTAACAAAGCTCTTTTTTATTTTGGTTTAGCATTTTTATCATTTACCCATCTGATTTTCTCATTAATTCTTATGTAGAATTCGATGTCTGCATGCGGAGAGAATGAACTTGATTTTAACAGTCAATTAACCCCGATAAAAGTGGATTCGTCTATTTCAAAGGATGTCGATGTTGATTGCAAAACTCGTGGCGCTACACAGCTGTCAGGAACCATGCCAGCCAATAAAGTAAAGATTGAATCAGACATTTGAATTACTTTACATCGTTTCTGATTTTATATTGTAAAAACTTTGTTGGTTCTTGCACTTTAAATACACGGTTTAGTTATGTTGGTATCTTTGTTATGCTATTTTTTTATTCTGATTTCGCTATGACATTGTAATAGTAGTGTTACTATCTTTTTTGTATGGGAGATGTTACATTGAATGCCAAAATATCCATGTTTATTATGTGTATGATCTTTAAAATCATTGTGATATGTAACCATTGCATTAATCGTATATTTAAAATGTATGGTTGATTAATCATATATTTGTTGAATTATGTTCATATAAAATATTTATATGATGTTTCAATATTTGATTAACTATTGCATTAATCTTAATTGTACACTTATCGAACATACGACACTATATCTATATAAAATATTTATATGATGTTTCAATATTCTATTATTTCTTTAGTTTTTAAGATGTGAATATAGAAATGTAAATATTCAGTAACAAAAACACCATTTTAGAGTTAAATTATATTAAAATAATAATGATATTTATATGATTAAAAAGTAATAATGTATATGTGTGAAAGCTCCATTATATATATATATATATATATATATATATTTAAGAACTGGATATAATATTTTTGTATACATTGACAAAATAAAACACGTGTAAAAATTATATGCAGAAGGTTGAGAATTATTGTTGTTAATGTGTGGAGTTGCAGACAGAATTAACTTATTGACAATGTAGTTGCATTGGAGGTTGTATAGAACTACCATCATGCACAAGACTCTATGTCTGATAATTAATACAATACTTCATTTTTATTGTTGTGATAGTAGATATCTTAAATTAACTATTTGTATTCCAAATGTTGAACAATTATGAGCATAGATAGTTTCATTGGCATGCTGATATATACACATAAAGAGGAGTGTTATTCATCATTATGCTATAAGAAAATATGAAGCTATCTATATGTTGATGTTGATTATATCTATTATCAATTCATATTTTTTAGTTCAAATGTAAGCAACTATATTGGTTATACTCTATCATATTAAATATAGACATTGACATATTTATACAAACTTAATTGTAAAAATCAGTTATGATGCATGCTTGATAGAATGAAGTTTACAAATAATGAAGAACATGAAATGTTTTCACGTTTAATGAAGAACAAGAAGGCTGCAAAAGCAAGGGTAAATAGAATGAAAGTACTTCGACAAAAGAAAACAAAGAGGTTGAAGACTACAAATAAGGATAATGACTATGTTTTTAGTCCACCTACTGAGCAAATACGCTCATGTATTAGGACTCCATTGTCAGGCGTTCAATCGAACTATTCAAATATTCTGAGAACTAACATACTATCATCCATTACCAACAATATTCAATCCAAATATATTCAACTTTCTCAACCAACAACATCTTCCAGAACACGACCCAATACAATGGACAAATACAAATTCAGAAAAGCCTCATCATTTTAAATAAATAGATTATGGATTAATTTGTCAAAGAAATTTGATAGCGTGTTAGATAATACATGTGTTGCTCTTGGGTCAAACATAATTACTTCTACAGATTCTCAAACTAACGAGCTATTTGTGGATTCAGAAATGAGCAGCTCTGAAGGTAAGTTATTTCTATATCCTTCGTATCGTACTTTTAGACTCGTTACGCATATGTTTCGTTCGTTTTTATTCAAGTTTTATTTATATTTTATTGTATTTTATGTGTTTTGCAGTTGATATCTTCATCTGTGGCGAAATCGGGAGAAGGATTGAAAAAGAGCGAAAGACGAGGAAAATCCAGCAAGAAAAGGCAGAATTTTCCATTTTACTGATATGGCGTTCGCCATCAATATATGGCGCTCTCCATGAGCAAGACTGCCACGTATTTAAAAAGTCCAGGACTATGGCGTTCGCCATGGCCTAGTGGTACTCGCCATGACAGCGCAGTTGTAGAATTCAAATTCTGCAACTACTTTGGGCAGTTTCTTCCACCCTATTTTCCCTCCACTTCAGATGCACGAATTGGCAGTTACTCGTTGGATATTTTTCTATATATAGGACCCTCCAATCATGTTTTAGATACCCGATTTTAGATGCGGAAGCTCTGTCGAATTCCGTTTAGGCATATATTTACTTTAAAAGCAACAATTACTCACATCGAGGAATTGTGTCAATTTGATTGTAATTTACATTCAGTTGCTGTATTTTGATTCTGAACAAGCTGATGACTCCAAGAGTTTAACTAAATTTTGGTAAAACATAATGTTGAGAAAGATGTTCCAACATGAAGGATTCAGACCCAGACTAAAAGATGTCGAGTGAAATGTCACAGCATGAAGAATTGACATCATGACTGTCATATCAGGTTTTGTTTAAATCTGTTCCATGATTCAAGGCAGGACTAGCAATGTATCAAGGAAGAAAGATACAAAGCCCAACTCAGTCGAAGACTATAAAAGAAGACCAAGACCTAGACAGAGAGTGAGAGAGGACGGCATAGACTTAGGAATCCTATTTTGTAAAGTAGGTTTGAGAGTCGTAGGTTTCTCTTGTAAGCCACCCTTTGTATCAGTTGATACACTGCGATAGACATAGGTGTCACACATATCCATAAGCCTTGAGGTATTGGATTGTGTATTGTTCTTGGATGAAGCTTTTAAGCAAATCTGAGTTAGCTTATTTGTCAAGTATGCTTGACAGATTTTTGTATTGATAGGAATGATGTAGAAATCACAGTTGGTGAGTAAGGGAAGTGAGTGGGGTATCTCGTATCAGGGTTCTAAACGTATGAGTTTAACCTTGGTAAAGATGTTCATGGGGTAGATGTTAGGAATCAAGGTTGTAAACGTGGGAGTTTAACTTTGTAACAGTCTACACAATAGTGAAGTCTTCTTCCTGGATTGGTATCCCCCAGATGTAGGTGAGTTGCACCGAACTGGGTTAACAATTACTGTGTTCTTTATCATTATGCAGATTTACGTTTCTGTTAGGGTTCATGATGGACATGTTGGATCATATTTCATGACATCTGTGAGGATGCAGGTCTGATATTCAAGGTATCAGTCTGTTGTTGCGCCTCCAAGTCTAAATGATTATGTAGCACAATGTCTTGACATGTGTTAGGACATCTGCTGTCTGCATAGGCCAGAATTTCAATTGGTATCAAAGCAGGCATCCTGTCTGGTTCTAGATGACATCTTTGGGAGATACTTTCTGGCGTTTAAATGAGGATGAGTTTTGGAGATCAGATCAATCAACTCAGACATACTCAAGGGTATTAATGGATGAGATGGATGTTCTGGATCGAAGGGAATAACCTGGAGGTTGTTCATGCTGCTGAGGAAATTCTACAATAACTACAGAAGAAGTGGCTAGTTCTTTTGTTGGTGTGTCTTATAAGATGTCCTGGCATCTTATTAGCGCAAGCATGATCTGTTTCCTTGATGGTTCCGCTGCATATGGTTCTGATTGAAGAGCTCTAGAAGTATGGGATTCTAGAGTTATGATTGAAGGAAGATTGTAGTTGTCCTTACCTGATTTTGTTCTAGTAGATGTCAACCGGTTTGAAGTCACATAGCATTCCAAAGTCGGGAGCAGAGGGATGATATTGTGATGGTTGAGTCTTATGTGACTTGGTACATGGTTGAGTGGCGTCATCATGTAAGCTGAAGTCAGATTGAAGAGAAAGGGTAAGATGAATTATCAAACTCATGCTCTAGGGGTTTGATGATTTCTTGTTGGCTAAGTTGTTGAAGACACTTAATATAATGATCAAGTCCAATCAAGGCAACTGAGTCATGTTTTGGAGTCTTCTAGTTATTCTTCAGACTATGAGGTGCTTTCTAGGAAGCATAGGAGTGAAGACCGTGGAGGTGATTTATTTTCACCATCCAAAAATAGTAAGGTAGGATTCATCTCTCTTGACCCTAAGAGTGAATCCAATCTGATTAAAGAATTGTTGAGGTAAATAAGACTTGTTCAGAGAAATTCTTAGTTACTTGAGTCAAGGGTGGCAACCTTGGTATCTCAACATTGTCATTGAAGAAGATACTTGCAAAAAGATTGAATACTGTATAAGTGTTCATGACATGATCTGGTGGAGCTCAGCTACAGCAGTGAAGAAGGGTTATTATACAAGGATTTAAGATCAATTGCTACTTGTGGAATCCACATGTATTTAATTGATTATCCTTGAAAGTCAAGATTGAGGATGTTCTATCAGATGTTCTAACATCTTTTCATCAGAGGCTTGGAGAATCATGGGAGGGGTTCTGCATTCGCTCAAAAGTCTCCTAGGTGTTGACTTGGGATTATTGGCTTAGCATCTGTTCCTGGAAAGTATTGTGAATTACTTGTCCGGATGGTGATGATGTTGAAGATGGAGATGGAAGACTATGAAGACATCATAATCTTGATGGTTACAGCTTGGGTCAGTTTATTTCTGATCCACGTGCTTTGGAGCATAGTGTTGTCTCTGGTTATGAAGGTCGAGGATAAGTGGCAGTTATCTCTGGCTTTCTACTAACGGCTCTACTAAGGGAAGTGGCATTCTTTGATATTACTATGGGGTAGTCTTGGACTACTTATTTTCTGAATATTTAGACGTGGCAGGTTTGAAGTCTTTGGAGTTTCAAAGTAGGATGGAGGTTGTCTACTCAAACTTGGTTGTTGAATCAAGTTTATGAGAGCATGGAAATCTGTTTCTGCAAAGGGAGGAGGTTCTTCTAAGTGGCAGAAGGAGGAGTTAAATTCAACAGTTGGATGTCATATCAAAATGTTCTGACATCTAGCTTTACATCAGAAGTCTCAGCTGGTGATGTGGCACATCAGCTAAAGATAAGGTGATCTACAGGAGAATGGGAGTGATGGATTCTTCAAAAAGGTCTATCTCATGCAATTTTCGGGAGTTGTGGATGAGAAGATGTTACATGACTAAGAGGCTTGGTGGATCCAAGATGTCTTGCTATATGGCAAGTAGTTCGTGTGACTTGAAGATCTGATTTCATTAGTAGATCAGGGTATCTTGTGGGAATTTTGAAGATGAGTAAGGTCAATCAAAAGATGGCATTTGATTGGTTTCACAATGTGCGTTCAAGCAGGATGCTTGAAACTGATTGCTCTTTTGTAGAAGAGTAGTTAGTTGAAATTGTTTGAAGGTTCTGGTTCTCTGGGAGCTTGTGTCAGAAGTTCTGGGTTGAGAATGGAAGCATACCTTCTTGGTGGTTGAGAGTTTATTTCTCTCTGGGTTTCTGAAGTCTTCTTTGTTCAAGCTGGTGGATAAGTGTTGTGTGAAGACCTTCAGTGTGGATTACTATGCTGATAGTAAGTCCAGTGGTGGAGCATATCAAGAACCATGGTATATGGTGTCTGTGATGTGCTGAAGATGTCCTAACAGATGTTAGATCATCCTTGGGTTAGTTATCCTTGGTGAAGGATTTCAGGTTCTGTGATGAACTGCTTACTTGCATCATGTCCAAGAAGTATCTACATGATCATCCGGGAGAATGATGGAGTAGAAGGGTTCCTGGGAAGGAGGATGTAAGTGTTTGTGAAGACTGGAGTGAATTATGTGTTGATTGCATGGAAGTCTGTTTCCTGAATGCATTCAGAAGTGGAGATTCACCATAAATCAGAAGTATTCCAGGTTATCATACGGGCGAATGATAGGAATGACTATCTTGGATTGCGGGGTGTTTATCTCTATTGCTGGCTGGGTGAGGTCAGTTGAAAATCTTACATACGACATTAGAGCCCTTGGAGTAAGTCATGCTAGTAGTGGATCAGTTTAGTAGCTGTGAAGTTCTGGAGCATGCATACGATAGTTGACATCGTTATAACAAACTAAGGGGCCATGTGCGTCTCTTTGAGGAAAGTGAAGTATTCTGATTCAATTGGTTTGTGCCTCAAGCAGCTGGAGGTCTATACATGAGAATTCAAGAGGAGTTCGTGTGGTGTGTAGATGGTTGCAGGATGAGGGGGATCAATGGGACTTTGATCTCAAGCCAAGAGTTTGTTATGGTTGGTATACACTTCCTCACGGGTAGCATGATGGTGATCATGTGTGAGTGATTATTGTTTCTTGTCAGAGGGAACAATAAGAGAGTTAATGATTGCGTTCAGCAGGTGTGTTGAACAGAGGGTGCGCTCTTGAAGACATGAAGATGCGTCTTATGTTTTCCAGTCATTAGCTTGGGTGTTCAGTGGAGGACACGAGTTACCTTAGTCAGGGGGAGAGGCCTCTTGATCTGAGATGAAGTTCCAGCTTACATTTGTGCATCAAGCAAGTTGAGATGTCAAGGAGGATGGCTTGAAATTATTGTTAAAGTTCTAGTTTGCATTTGTGCGTCAAGCAAACTGAGATGTCAAGGAGGATGGCTTGACATTATTGTTGAAGTTCCAGTTTGCATTTGGGAGTCAAGCAAACTGAGATGTCAAGGAGGATGGCTTGAAATTATTGTGGAAATTCCAGTTTGCATTTGTGCATCAAGCAAACTGAGATGTCAAGGAGGATGTCTTGACATTAGAGTATTGTTGCAAGTTGTGGGAGACTTGGCAGTGCATGTGAAATGGTTCTTATTGGATGCTTGAGAATCATTGATGAGTCTGGGGGAATATATTTTTCTCTGCAAATTGTGATCACAATCCTGTGAAGATTTTATTCAATACAGAAATCTATTGGTTGCTAACAGGATGAAATTGGTTCTCTGCTAATGAAAGAATTCTGATTGTAATCGAGTTTGCTAAATCTGGATTAAGAAAGTCCTATCTGTGGGGACCATAAGCCTGACAATATCAGGTTAGGTATCAGGACAAGGTTCAGAAGTAGTTTCGAGGACAAGTCAGAAACGATAGAATCTTTGACTAGTCTATTGGCTCTACCTACATAGCCTTTTTTTTAAGAAGAGGTGTAAACACTCGTCTTATGTTGAGGGAAAATGAGTTATGTTCGGATGTGGGTTAGCATCATTTTGGTTTGGGTTTGCATGGGCCACTTTTGCCATTTTTTGGCTAAAAAGGGGGAGAATGGCTTATTGCTGAGAGGTGTATGGTCTGTGCTGCTGGTATATGCAAAATGTTCCAAAGGATGTTCCAACGTTTTTGGTTATAACATCTTGGGAAGTTGTGTTTTGTGACCAGAGTTAGAAAGCAAGTTGTGTTTTGTGACCTGAGTTACATTCACTATGTTCCAGGTATCACAAGGAAATGAAGAGGGTAACTCCAAATTATCTTCTCCGTTTTCCTCACCACTTGCTTCAAGTACTTTTCCATTGCATGCATCATCAGGTTAAAGGATGTGTTAGCCAAAATTTGTCAAAAGGGGGAGATTGATGACTCCATGAGTTTGACTAAATTTTGGTAAAATATAATGTTGAGAAAGATGTTCCAACATGAAGGATTCAGACCCAGACTAAAAGATCTCGAGTGAAATGTCACAGCATGAAGACTTGACATCATGATTGTCATATCAGGTTTTGTTTAAATCTGTTCCATGATTAAAGGCATGACTAGAAATGGATCAAGGAAGAAAGATACAAAGCCCAACTCAGCCAAAGACTATAAAAGAAGACCAAGACCTAGACAGAGAGTGAGAGACGACGACATAGACTTAGGAATCCTATTTTGTAAATTAGGTTTGAGAGTTGTAGGTTTCTCTTGTAAGTCACCCTTTGTACCAGTTGATACGCTGTGGTAGACATAGGTGTCACACAGATCCATAAGCCTTGAGGTATTGGATTGCGTATTATTCTTGGATGAATCTTTTAAGCAAATCCGAGTTAGCTTGTTTGTCAAGTATGCTTGACAGATTTCTATATTGATAGGAATGATGTAGAAATCACAGTTGGTGAGTAAGGGAAGTGAGTGGGGTATCTCATATCAGGGTTCTAAACGTTTGAGTTTAACCTTGGTAAAGATATTCATGGGGTAGATGTTAAGAATCAAGGTTGTAAACGTAGGAGTTTAACTTTGTAACAGTCTACATAATAGTGAAGTCTTCTTCCTGGATTGGTATCCCCCAGATGTAGGTGAGCTGCACCAAACTGGGTTAACAATTACTGTGTTCTTTATCATTTTGCAGATTTACGTTTCTGTTAGGGTTCATGATGGACATGTTGGATTAGATTTCGTAACATGTTTGAGGATGTAGGTCTGATATTCAAGGTATCAGTCTACTGTTGCACCTCCAAGTTTAAATGATTATGTAGCACAATGTCTTGACATGTGTTAGGACGTCTGTTGTCTGCATAGGCCAGAATTTCACAAGCCTTCCGGCATTTTTCTCTGCAATCCAATTCTGTATTTTACTTTACATGTTATTTTACTTTTGTTTAGTTTTGTTTTGTGATTTTACTTTCTTATTGTCTTGTATGCTATGTATTTTTCCATGATAATTACCGTAACTATGTTTGGAATTAAAATTGCCATGTGTTGCTAAATTTGCTTGAGTTCTGCGTGTGAGGACCGTCGTTACGGACGGGACTCCGTAGAAAATGTAGGTGCGACTTTATTTGAATGCATACTAGTTTTGGTCTTCATTTCTATTTTTTTCATGCTTTATTATTCCGACACGAGAGTGAGGAATATACTAAGTTCGCACCGATAGCGCGAGAGTGTGAGGAAAGAACAGATAGTAGAAACTAGGCACCGATCCTAAAAACAGCGAGAGCACTTTAGGAATCGTTTAGGATTTTATTAACTTCCAAAATTTGTTATTCAATTAAAACTGGCGAGTGAGAGCAAAATCCTGTGGTTGTTAGGTGTGGTTCTTGTCGATAGCGCGAGAGTGTGAGACGGAGTCTTTAAGTTAGTACTTCCTACGAAACAAAGTGCAGTCATAATTAGCACCTGACTTCTACAAGTCCCTTAGGTACGCGGAATCCATTATTCCGGACTCGATTTTAGTATTATTTCCTAAAACCTTTAGAATTAGTAATTTTTCCCTTCCGTTTAACTTCCATAAATCCTTAACCTTAGCTTTACACTGCAACTATTGTGAATCCATTGTTGCGCAGTATAGACTAAGGCACCAAAATTTTTCCTTTTTCTCTAATTCGTCGATTGTATGCCAAACACTTGTTCTAGAGGCAACAAGATTGAGCTATCGATTGCCGATATCGATCGTTTTATTAATTTAAGACGCCGAATTAACGAATTTCGAATTAAGTATAATCTTCCTGAACCTGAAATTCCTTAGCCAGAATTACCAATACCCATGGCTGAAAACCCACAAAACCGTCCTCTTAAAGATTACGTTGTCCCATCACAAGATGAACCGCATAACAGCATTGATGTCCCTGCCATTAATCGAAACAATTTTGAGTTGAAACCTTCGTTGTTACAAGCCGTTCAATAGAATCAGATTTCTGGAAGTTCCACGGATTACCCAAACCTTTATTTATCGATGTTTGTGTAATGTGCTGATACCGTAAAAGCAAATGGTGTTAGTAACGAAGCCATACGGCTACGTATTTTTCCTTTCTCTTTAAGAGATAGAGCTACAACTTGGCTCCAATCTCTACCATCCAACTCTATCACTACGTGGGACGAGTTGAAGAAAGTCTTTTTAGCCCGATATTTTCCGCCGAGCAAAACTATTATGCTAAGAGCCCAAATTAACGGATTTAGGCAAAAAGACAATGAATCTCTTTTCGATGCTTGGGAAAGATACAAGGACATGCTAAGGCTATGCCGGCACCATGGACTTGAACAATGGTTGATAATCCATACTTTCTACAATGGTCTTCTTTACAACACAAAGTTGAATCTGAGCGCTGCAGCTGGAGGCGCTATGATGGACAAACCGTATGAAGACGCTTGTCAAATCATTGAAAATATGACTCAAAACCACTTCCAATGGGGAGGTGAGAGAACTCCAATAGAAAAACCCGCTACGAAGAACGGAATGTACGAAGTTAACAGTTTGGACCGTGCCAGTGCTAAAGTGGATGCACTTACTCAAAAGATAGAAAGTTTGACCGTAGCTCCAGCTGCCACCGTGGCCGCTGTGACGCCAAATTATGAATTTTGCGGAACCCCTAGACATAGTAACGCTGAATGTCATTTACTAGCCGGTATTCCTACCGACCAAGTGAATTACGCCCAAGGACACCCTTACTCAAACACATACAATCCTGGCTGGAGGAATCACCCAAATTTCTCATACAATAACAATAACGCTTTATTTTCCCCAACTCAAGCTCTTGCAGTTCCTCCAGGATATCACAAGGGAGCAGCCGCCGCCCCTTAAGCACCAAGAAATTCAAACATTTAGGTTTTACTAGAAAATTTCATCGCAACCCAAACTCAACAAAACAAAGAGTTTGCCAACCAAAATGTGCACACAAGTAAATTGTTAAAGCAGATGGTAACTAAGCTTGACGCCATGGCTACCCATAAAAAAATGTTAGAAACTCAAATCTCTCAAGTAGCCCAACAATAAGCAACAGTAGCAGCCCCTGCAGGAACATTTCCTGGACAACCATAACCAAACCCAAAAGGACATGTTAATGCTATTACATTGCAAAGCGGAACTGAACTAGATGGACCTGTAGATCCAAGACTCCAAAACCCTGCCATGTATCAGAATCCTGGTAAAGGAACCGAAAAGGTAATAGAACCGAAAAAATGGAAAAAAGTAAGACAAAAATGAAGAGGCCGTAGAGAAAGAAACATCTTATGTGCCTCCACCACCATACAAACCACCAATACCTTATCCACAAAGGCTCGCTAAGCCTAAAAATGAAGGACAATTCAAAAAGTTTATGGAGCTTCTGAAACAACTCAATATTACTATACCTTTCACAGAAGCCATAACACAAATGCCTTCATATGCCAAATTCCTTAAAGAGATCTTGTTTAATAAGAAGAAGCTCGAGGATAACGAGACCGTTATGCTCACTGTCGAGTGTATCGCTATCATCCAAAATAACATGCCTCCTAAACTGAAAGACCCAGGTAGTTTCTCGATACCCTGTGTAATCAGAAAGTACGTCATAGACAACACTCTATGTGATTTAGGAGCTAGTGTTAGTCTAATGCCCTTATCCACCTGTAAAAAGCTCTATTTAGGAGAGTTATGACCAACGAAAATGTCTCTACAACTAGCGGACCGTTCTGTTAAATTTCCTATAGGTATGCTAGAGAATGTGCTCGTTCATATAGGACAATTCTACATTCCTACTGATTTTGTGGTAATAAATATAAAAGAGGATTCCAACATTCCTATTATTTTAGGAAGACCCTTTTTAGCTATAGCCGGAGCGATCATTGATGTTAAGAAAGGAAAGCTAACTTTCAAAGTTGAGGAAGAAAAAGTTGAATTTATTCTAGCCTAATTCTTGAAAGCTCCCGCTATAGATGATTCATGTTGTTCTCTCGACGTCATCGACGAATGCGTAAAAGAAATGAAGATAGAATCATTTAAGTGTACAGAAATACTAAAGATTCCAGCACCTCCTATACTCGAAGATGATAATTGGTGCGAGCCATACGTAGATGACAGTTTGAGAGAATGCTTAGCACTAACACCCGATCCAATACCATGCTCGAATAAACCTTCTGTAGAACTTAAAACACTACCCAAAAACCTAAGGTATGAGTTCCAAGACACCGAACTGGAACAACCAGTGATAGTTAACGCTGACTTGGGACAGATAGAGACCGAAAAACTTCTACATGTTCTAAGAGAGTATCCTAAAGCGCTGGGGTATAACATTTCGAACCTGAAAGGAATAAGTCCTTCTATATGCATGCATCGCATTATGCTCGAAGAAGATTGTAAGACCTCTAGAGAGCACCAGAGAAGGATAAATCATATCTTAAGCGATGTAGTAAAAAAGGAGGTACAAAAGCTACTAGAAGCAGGAATCATATACCCGATATCTGATTGTAACTGGGTAAGTCTTGTGCACATCGTGCCAAAGAAGGGAGGTGTTACGGTTGTTAGTAACGAAAAAGGCGAATCCATTGCTAAAGGAACTCAAACTGGATGGAGAATATGCATAGACTATAGAAAGCTAAACAAAGCCACTCGCAAGGATCATTTTACTTTACCCTTTATAGATCAAATGCTTGAGCAACTTGCTAAACGTTATCACTTATGCTATTTAGACGGATACTCAGGATTTTCCAAATTCCTATCCATCCTGACGATCAAGAAAAGACTACATTTACCTGCCCTTACAGTACATTTGCCTACAAACGAATGTCGTTCAGACTGTGTAATGCACCCGCAACCTTTCAGAGATGCATGATGGCAATCTTTACCAACTTTATAAATAATATAATGGAAGTATTTATGGATGACTTCTCTGTCTGTGGGGATAGTTTTGAAGGATGTTTATCAAACCTAGAAATGGTATTCGAACGTTGCGTTAAAGTCAATCTAGTGCTAATTGGGAGAAATGGCATTTCATGGTCCGAGAAGGAATTGTGCTCTGGCATGTAGTATCTAGCCGAGGAATTGAAGTTGATAAAGCAAAGATTGAAATCATAGAAAACCTTCAACCTCCGAAAAAAGTTAGAGAAATTTGAAGTTTTCTAGGACACGCCGGTTTCTACCGACGATTCATTAAAGATTTCTCTAAGATAACTAAACCACTAACGGGTTGGTTAATGAAAGATGTTGAATTTATATTTGATGAGGATTGCTTGAAAGCATTCGAACATCTGAAAAAGTCTCTCATAACTGCACCTATTATGCAGCCTCCCGATTGGAGTAGACCATTCGAAATAATGTGCGAGGCTAGTGATTATGATGTTGGTGTTGTCTTAGGACAAAGAAAATACAAAAGGATTGATGCTATATATTATGCAAGTAGAACCTTGGACAGTGCACATATGAACTACGCTACCATAGAAAAGGAACTCCTAGCTGTTGTGTTCGCTTTAGATAAATTTCGTTCTTACTTGGTGGGAGCAAAAATTATTGTCTATACCGATCACGTCGCAATTAGGTATATGTTGAATAAGAAGGATGTCAAATCGAGACTTTTAAGATGGATCTTGATTTTGCAAGAGTTTGATCTATAAATCAAAGATAAGAAAGGAACTGAAAATGTAGTAGCAGATCACCTTTCTAGAATCGAGGATCAAGAACCTGATCGAGTCCCCATCAATGACAATTTTCCATACGATAGACTTGTAGCCCAATTAGAAAACGAAAGCAAAACGAGTGAGTGATCTTTAATTTATCATGATGCATAAATAAATTAAGTAGTGGAATCGATGTGCTCAAAGACCACATTGTCGTGGTATGCTGACTTTGTCAACTACCTAGCAGCTACGGTACTTCGACCAGATTTATCCTACCAACAAAAGAAGAAATTCTTCCATGATCTCAAACACTATTATTGGGATGAGCTCCTACTTTTCAAGTGAGGCACCGATGTAATTTTCCGTCGGTGTATCCCTAAATCTGAAGTTGAAGATATCATATCTCATTGCCACTCTGCACCTTATAGAGGGAATTCAAGCATTTCAAAGACCTGCGCAAAGATTTTACAATTCGGCCTATTATGGCCTAACCTTTGAAAGGACGTCCACATCGCTGTTACAAATTGCGACCGATGCCAACGCACGGGTAACATTTCTAGACGCGATGAGATGCCACTAAGGGGTATTCTAGAAGTAGAAGTCTTTGATGTTTGGGGGATAGATTTCATGGGCCATTTTCCGTCATCCTTTGGAAACAAATACATACTCGTTGCAGTCAATTATGTTTCGAAATGGATCGAAGCAATAGCTTCTCCTACCAACGATGCACGAGTAGTCATAAGACTCTTCAAGAATGTAATATTTCCTAGATTCGGTGTGTCGGGAGTTGTCATTAGCGAAGGTGGATCCCATTTTATCTCGAATATCTTTGGGAAACTATTGCTTAAATATAGAGTGCAACATCGAGTAGCAACACCATATCACCCTCAAACGAGTGGACAAGTAGAGGTTTCTAATAGAGAGATCAAGCAGATATTAGAGAAAATAGTTGCGACCTCTAGGAATGATTGGTCTGCAAAACTTCATGAAGCTCTGTGGGCTTATAGAACAGCTTACAAAACTCCAATAGGAACCACCCCGTTCAAACTAGTTTATGGCAAATCATGTCATCTGTCTGTCGAACTTGGGCATAAAGCTTATTGGGCCATTAAGACCTTGAATATGAACTATATAGCGGCAGGAAAGAAAAGTATTCTTGATATCCATGAACTAGAGGAACTTAGATTGGACGCATACGAAAATTCCTGAATTTATAAGGAAAGAACCAAGCAGTGGCATGACAGACGAATAGTTAGACGAGAGTTCAACCAAGGTGACATAGTTCTCCTTTTTAACTCTCGACTTAAGCTGTTTCCTGGAAAACTTCGTTCCCGATGGTCTGGCCCCTTTGAAGTTGTAAGAGTTTTCCAAAGCGGAGCAGTGGAAATTAAGGGAAAATCTTATGAGACTTTCATTGTTAATGGGCAGAGACTTAAACACTACCATAACATTGAGAACAAAGATTTCTGCATAAGTTATAAGTTGGAGGAGCTACCCGCTCTTTCGAAAGACTTGTTCGACCCTGATGTCGAGCTAAAGACATTAAACAAGCGCTACGTGGGAGGCAACCCACGACCCTTAGATTTTTTTTTTAGACTTTACCCTTTTTTATCTTTTATCGTTATTATTTGTTCATGTGTTTGTTTACTACTATTATTATTATTACTACTATTATTACTACTATTATTATTACTTCCTTTTTTGTTTTTGTTTTTTTTACACCTTCACATTATAATTCATTGATAGTGTACTCTTTGTCTATTTTCAAGCTAGCTTAGCTTAGGATAGTCTTCATTGACTTAGAGTATGGATCACAATGCGGATGTGGAGATTGTGTTTAGGAATGATGCTCAAAGACGCCAATCCGATATTCTGGTTCAGAGGGAATTGGCACTTCCTATATACCCTGATGGTCGTACTTTGACCACCCTAGGATTGAGGGACAGTGTTATGTACTTGCTTGACCAGATTGGTTGGGTGAACTTTGGTGTAAGGCGCAGATATATGTACCCTAGAGTTTCTTAGCTCACTGTATTATGACCCAAACCGAGGTCTTGGTTTTAGCCTAGGTTTAGCCACATTCAGGTTGTTCAACACAAAACACTGTTTTACTCATCATGAAATGGCCAACCTATTAGAATTTCCTAATGGACCTGATGCCCATTCATTGACACCTAATGATGCTTTTACTGACCTTGGCCTTAACTACTTCTGGGGAACCATTACCGGTAACTACCATCCTGAACCTCACACCATGTTCTCAAGTAACATACATAACCCGACTTTTAGGTACTTTCATAAGATTTTGGCTCACACCCTGTTTTGTAAGGAAGAGAATGTCACCTCTGTTTCTAAGAATGAACTGTTTATTATGTATTGTGCTTCACAGGGAAGGCCTGTGAATGCTGCTTCCTTTATGTTGGCTAATTTGAACCGCATTGCACAAGAGACCGGTGGTGATATCCTCGCTGGAGGTTTAGTTACCATGATAACTGAAGCCATAGGTTTTCGTTACCAACTTAACCGCATCCGTGCTTATGGAGGCATCCGTCCAATGCACTTGAATTTCTATTTTAACTGTGGCATGTTGGCTAACTTAGGACCAACCGAGTTTAAATTCCTAATTGACAACAAAGTGGTCCATAACTTTACCCTGCCTAACCACGAGAGGATAAATGTGCATAATAGAAACAATTGGTTGTATGACCTTGAGGAAGAGAGTGAATCACCTACACCACCCTATAGCCATCATCCTTATGAAGTACCTGATGCCAATTCCCCTGATTCCACGTCATACGTCGCTGGAGCTCGTATAGATTATGATGGTGCCATTAGTGCTCTACAGTGCCAAGTGGACACTCTTAGGGATGAGATCACTTCCATCCGAGGGGACCTCATTGGATTCATGGATGTTGCTAATGAGCAGTTTGACCATTTGTTCCAGCAAGTCCATTCTTTCACTAGGCACTTTAGCAAATGAATTATGATTTGTACCAATGGAGTTCTTATTGTTTTTATGTTTTAGTTTGTTCTGGTTTTTATTGTATTTCATTCTGTTGTAATTTGTACTCTTTGTATCGTCGATTCATCGGCGAAGACATGTTGTTCTGGTTATTGAATTAATGTGGTTTTTCGTTTATGTATTTTATATTGTCTCATAATATTTCATGCTTGTTTTTTATTTTTTTGCAATCTTAATCTCGCAATAACATTCCTGCAGTTAGACTTGTGTATTTTTTTTTAAATTATCAAAAAACCAAAAAATTCTGATTCTTAACCATAAATTGAAAATTTGCGCAATTCTTCCTAATGCCGTTCGCCATCAGCTCTTTATTTTTAAATTTCCAGCGTTAAACACATGGTGTTTGCCATGTGCTTAATGGCGTTCGCCATGGAGACGGAACATGCAGTTTTTTCTGCGCGTATTTTATTGCAAAATAAGCGCTGGTTTCAAACTTAACCCTTCCAAATTCCCATACATATCTCTAACCACCCAAATAACTTCCCATTAATCATTATCTTAACTCCTAACCACTCATATACCCTTTCTCCTTCTATTTAAACCTTTCAAACCTCATTCTACATCATCATCACCTACATTCTCAAACTCTCTTATGATAACACGAAAATGTATCATATATTTGCCTTGATTTACAACTAATAATTACGTTATTTCAGCTTAAGTTCCGATTATCCCACGAGTATTCTAGTATTTTCGCAGGTATTTCAGTGTCCAAGCTAAAAAGGAGCAAAGTAGAAAAACATGAAGAAATGAGAAGAAAACAGGAAGAAATGACTAAGAAAAAAAGCAAAAAATGGAAAGTGGTGTGTGTGACGACCGTCACACACCCACCACGACCGTCACGCAATTCCAAAGGCTACCACGCCCGTCACAGAGCCATCACGACCGTCACGCGTACATAACTGGTTATTACGTTCAGAACACAGACGTGGACACGGAAGACCAATGCAGTCATGCACGTTCAACACTTCCTCCTGATTTTTCTCCACTTAGGGAGTCTTCGAAGACTGAAACCACGAAGCCACTAACTCCTAAATTCTCTCCAAGGGAAGTTACAAGCAAGTCTATAAAAGGAGGCAGTGGTGCAACAGATAGGGGGCTGGTCCATTTTTTCCAAGTTTCATGTTCAGAGCAGATTATTATTCTTAGTTTTTAGGCAGAAAAGTTTACCATGTAAAAGTGGTAGTTTCTCACATCGAGGAACTACCACACCATTAATCTTAGGTTTTGTTTCATTTATTTCAAATTCAGTTCCAGTTATTGTACGCGAAGTTTATTTTGCATTATTCCAGAAGTAATTCCAGCTTTCCTTTTTTGCATTATTTACAGGTTCCTTTTTATCGCATTATTAATTATTATTGCTTCGTTTGTCAAATTTAATTGTCATGTCATTCTTTATCGTAACCGTAATGATTTATGCGTTTTTAATTAGTAACATGTCCGGCTAAGCAACTTGAGTCCGGTGTATGAGGATCGTCGTTACCGACGGGACTCGGTAGAAAATAATAGGTGCGAATTTATGAAAATATGATTGTTTTGGTTTTACTTTCCAAGTCTAATTTAAGTAGCTTTGTCACGAGAGTGAGAGGTTATTTAACACAATTTTGTCACGAGAGTGAGAAATTAATTAAGGTTAGAGCCGGCACTGCGAGAGCGTGGGGGTCGAACCGGATAGTGGAAATTAGGCAACATGTCTAAATACAGCGAGAGCGCTTTAGATACGTTTAGGATATTATTGACTTTCAAAATATATTTCCTAGTTACTGGGCGAGCGGGAGCAAAATCTTGGGATTAGGGAACATGACTTTAGTTAATACCGCGAGAGCGTGAGGCGAAGTCTTTAAGTTGGTATATTCTATGGAACTAAATTTTAGTTGTAATTAGTACCCGAATTCTACAAAGTCCTTTAGGAACGCGGAATCCATATTCCGGCCTCTCTTTATTATCGTATTTTCTAAGTTCATTTTTAGTTTAGTTCTAGTTTCCTCTTAATTAAACATTCATCAGCCTTAGCTTTACAAAGTAACGATAGATTACAGTAGGTTGACATTGGTCTCTGTGGGTTCGACAATCTTTTATATTACTTCGATATTTTCGTGCGCTTGCGGCAGCATCAAGTTTTTGGCGCCGTTGCCGGGGACCAACAGTCAATATTGTTATTCTGTTGTTGCACCGTATAGACTAAGGCACTCCCATAAAAAAAATAATTAAAAAATTAAAAACTATGTATCACCCAAATTTTCTCTATGATAACCACTCACAATATCTTGAGGAGCCGCACCCAAATTTTCTCTACAATTACCAACCGCAATACTCCCAATATTTTGAGGAACCGCAACCAAATTTTTCCTATGATTACCATTCCCAAAATTTTGAGGAACCACAAGAATCTCATAATTCCAACCTAGAAATATTAATGCAGGATTTCAATGCGACACTGACTCACTCCCAATATCTCGAGGAACCGCACCAAAATTTCCTCTACGATCACCATTCCCAATATTTCGAGGAACCACAAGAATCTGTTAATTCCAACCTCGAAGCATTAATGGAGGATTTCATTGAAACAACAACTAATTCTAGGTTAGAATCTATGATGGAGCACTTTGTGGAGACCCAAACTCTCCATATGAAGAGCTTAGAAGACAACATCTCGATACTTATGAAACCCTTGGGCAGATAAACATTATGGTTGAGTCCCTCGCGACTCATACTGAGGCATTGGAAACTTAAATCTCCCTGCTTGCACAGACACCTATAGGACCCTCCCCTGAGGAACATGTGGATGTTGTAACAACCATTAATGAAGAACAAATCGAGAATCCCGAGGAGAGTGATAATGAGGTTGAGGAGAGTGATATTGAGGTTGAGGAGAGTTCAGGTGAGGAAGAAGTAGAGATTGAGAAAAATTCACTGAAACCACCTGAAAGGGAGGTCGTCAAAGAGGTAGAGAAAGTAGCACCTAAGGATGTTCCTCATCCCTATACCCCGCCGATTCATTTCCCGCATAGGTTTGTAGACTCCCAATCTAAAACGCATGTGGAGGTGTTGGAAAATATTCGCACCGATGCATCTTTGTTTGAGGTCACGCATAAAAAGAGAAAACTCGAGGACCATGAAACTAGGGATATCATTACGTTTAAGAGGGTAAGGTTAAACTTTGAGGTGATGGATGAAATAACTAAGCCCAAACTTGAAAATCTAATACTTAGGATAGATCCTGAACCAACACCACAAGTTCAAAAGAATGAACCACCCCACAGAAGGAAGAAAAGAAAAGGTGAGGGATATCTGAGATGGGTTGATAAATGGCCTTGGAAACCGAAGATTAACACTCCTAACCGTCGAGCTATCGAAGTTGAACAAAACGCTGCGTGGGTGGCAACCCACGAGATTTTAATTTAATGTTTTACTTTTATTGTTTGTGTTTGTAGGAAATAAAGAATTGTATCGTGTGTCACGTCTCAGCTACATTTAGGCGAAAGATCTCTAGATGACAATCCCTTAAGATGAGTTGATGCCCACGAACATTCCTACGAATGTCACTGCTGGTGGTGACACCAATGATGAGTATGATAGGAGAGGGAATATCTCTCCTGTTCGTGACTCACCTTCTCCTTGTTCTTTGCATGGTCAGGTTCCACCTGCACACACCTCACCGTATTTTACTAACATTTTTTGCAGGTACTTCCTTCGAAAACAGACAGTATGATAAGCGGCTTCAGTAAAGTGAAGTTTCAGCAAATTCAGATAACTCGTAGTACAAGACACCGGAGTAGAAGGGGCCAGCGAAGATAAGGACAACAAGGGAAGAATCAACGCGAATTTGGTTGTGGTAACACGCAATGGCATTCATACAGGTTCTATCTTTCCTATACCACCTTTTATCAAAACATTGAGGACAATGTTTGGTTCAAGTGTGGGGGAGGAACATTTACCGCTTTCATTTTACCGCTTTCTAGTTAGATTTATTGTTTTCCAGCATGATTTTAAAATTTTTTCTGTTTTAAATTTTTGTCCGTCTGTGCATGTGTTGTCGAGTCTTTATGCTGATTTTATGTTGTTTATCTATTTTCCCATTCTTTTGAGACATACCAAATATTTTGAAAATTTTTTAGTTAAAAATAGTGTTTCTTTTGAAAATCTTAGGTTACAGACGAAATTGAGGTTAAATTGTGAGACTTGGGAAAATTCTGCAAGATCGGTATCGTTTTAACACCGTGAGCCTCCCAATTATGGAAATAAATTTGAGTACTTGTTATGCCATAGGCTTAAGTTCTCACCCTTTTTTTTTAGTCCCTAAGTAGTTTATTTAGCAGTCAGCACCATCCTAAGCACACACTAAGTAAGAAGGCGATGCAAATAAGTGTATGATCTCAAGCTAAAAGTAAATTAAGAAAAAAAAAATGATGAATTGAATGAAAAGAAATGCTCCTTCTAAGTTAGGTGATCCTCACCCGATCATTTAGCCCAACGGTGCAAACTTCTTTAGTGATATTTAAGACAATGTGCAAAAAGAAAAAAATGATGATAATGAGATCATAGTCACTAACAGGCTATCCTACCATTAGTGTGAAAGGATAACGGGCTTAATGTCATTGTGCCGGAATGAAAAGGGATAAAAGAATGATGAGTGAGTTAGGCTTAGGTATAATGATATGATTCAGATTGGTTTGTATAGGAGGGAGGTTGATGACCGCCAAAGCGGAATTGTGTTGTTACGATGTCCTTAGTGTGTGAACAAGTACCTATCGACACCAACTTAACCGAAGTAGAGTTGGTAGCCTAGGATGAGTATCTGTATTCACTATTTTTCTCACGAGTCATGGTTTGCTTGAGGACAAGCAAAGGTTTAAGTGTGGGGGAGTTTGATAACACGAAAATGTATCATATATTTGCCTTGATTTACAACTAATAATTACGTTATTTCAGCTTAAGTTCCGATTATCCCGCGAGTATTCTAGTATTTTCGCAGGTATTTCATTGTCTAAGCTAAAAAGGAGCAAAGTAGAAAAACATGAAGAAATGAGAAGAAAACAGGAAGAAATGACTAAGTAAAAAAGCAGAAAATGGAAAGTGGTGTGTGTGACGACCGTCACACACCCACCACGACCGTCACGCAATTCCAAAGGCTACCACGCTCATCACAGAGCCATCACGACCGTCACACGCACATAACTAGTTATTAAGTTCAGAACACAGACGTGGACACGAAAGACCAATGCAGTCACACACGTTCAACACTTCCTCCTGATTTTTCTCCACTTACGGAGTCTTCGAAGACTGAAACCACGAAGCCACTAACTCCTAAATTCTCTCCAAGGGAAGTTACAAGCAAGTCTATAAAAGGAGGCAGTGGTGCAACAGATAGGGGGCTGGTCCATTTTTTCCAAGTTTCATGTTCAGAGAAGATTATTATTCTTAGTTTTTAGGCATAAAAGTTTACCATATAAAAGTGGTAGTTTCTCACATCGAGGAACTACCACACCATTAGTCTTAGGTGTTGTTTCATTTATTTCAAATTCAGTTCCAGTTATTGTACGCGAAGTTTATTTTGCATTATTCCAGAAGTAATTCCAGCTTTCCTTTTTTGCATTATTTACAGGTTCCTTTTTATCGCATTATTTATTATTATTGCTTTGTTTGTCAAATTTAATTGTCATGTCATTCTTTATCGTAACCGTAATGATTTATACGTTTTTAATTAGTAACATGTCCGGCTAAGCAACTTGAGTCCGGTGTATGAGGACCGTCGTTACCGACGGGACTCGGTAGAAAATATTAGGTGCGAATTTATGAAAATATGATTGTTTTGGTTTTACTTTCCAAGTCTAATTTAAGTAGCTTTGTCACGAGAGTGAGAGGTTATTTAATACAATTTTGTCACGAGAGTGAGAAATTAATTAAGGTTAGAGCCGGCACTGCGAGAGCATGGGGGTCGAACCGGATAGTGGAAATTGGGCAACATATCTAAATACAGCGAGAGTGCTTTAGATACGTTTAGGATATTATTGACTTTCAAAATATACTTCCTAGTTACCGGGCGAGCGGGAGCAAAATCTTGGGATTAGGGAACATGACTTTAGTTAATACCGCGAGAGCGTGAGGCGAAGTCTTTAAGTTGGTATATTCTACGGAACTAAATTTTAGTTGTAATTAGTACCCGAATTCTACAAAGTCCTTTAGGAACGCGGAATCCATATTTCGGCCTCTCTTTATTATCGTATTTTCTAAGTTCATTTTTAGTTTAGTTCTAGTTTCCTCTTAATTAAACATTCATCAGCCTTAGCTTTACAAAGTAACGATAGATTACAGTAAGTTGACATTGGTCTCTGTGGGTTCGACAATCTTATATTACTTCGATATTTCCGTGCGCTTGCGGCAGCATCATCTTACTTATTGTTCTTGCTTCCAAACTCTCCAAACCCTTTCCAAAAAAAATCAGAATGCCTCCTAGAGTTGTTCACGACATTGACTACATGGGAATCAAATTTCCCGAAGGTATCCTTGGTGAGCGACAGCAAGCTTTTTTTAACAAAATTCACAAAAGGCCTGTTGAAGCCACGTGATATTCTCATATCGACACTGTCCGTGCACTAGGATTGTTCGACAACATCAACTGAATGTTGACTAATGTAGGTTTGTCTCACTTTTTCTCTAATCCGAGCCACACTTTCGTTAGACAAACCTATGAGTTTTTAAGTTCTTTTCAATACTTGCATGACCCGTCCCGTACCACTGGCACCGTAAACTTTAGGATGTTTAATAGAGATTATTCGTTGCCCCAAGAGAGAATAGGCGAGATTTTTTAGATTCCGAGTGGCAAAGAGTAAGCTTGTCTGGCACCGCTCGAAAGCGAGTGGGAAGCCAATGCCTTAGGCATCTGGCGCCAAATCACTGGTAAAACCACATCTACGTGGGAAGGCCTAAAAGCCACTTCTATTCACAACCTCGCGATTAGGTACTTTCACCGCGTTTTAGCATGCACGATCTTTGGTAGAGAGAACACGGGGAATGTGAATTCCAAGGATTTATTTTTCATTCATTGCGCTTTTTCGGAAACTAAGGTTAATCCTACGAATTTTAACTCACCTTGGTTATGCTGCAAGTCGGTCTGGTGGTCACATCTGTGTCGGAGACGTGATTACCTCCATAGCTTTAGGTCTAGGACTGCAAGATGAGTTGGGTACCCTTGAAGGATTAGCTGCTCCTTTTTTTGATTTAGATTACTACCACAGCATGCGCCTTATCAAGAATGTGTCGAGCGGCAAGTATAAGCATATGATCCAGAACAGAGAGGTGTGGAGTATTGATTTACCCTGTGCATTGCGCATTAATATGCGTGTTAGCACAAATTGGCTATTTTACACTGAGGCCCCAATCTTAGATGATGAAGTTGTTAATAGAGCCTATGCTGAGACCATGGAATTTGCACCACAGGCTGGCCCTCGTGCCAATGCTAACATCCCAGGGCCGAGTCACAGAACACACACTACACCCACCTTCTCTGACCAATTTTCAGGTATTTACCAGCCTAGGGAAGAGTACGACTGCGTTGTCATCCGGAGCAGTTTAAATGATATTTTGTCTGAACTGCGGTTTCTGAATGATAGGGAGGCGAACTGTGACTTACTGCTCCAGAGCTTGCAACGTCAGCAGGAGGACATTAGAGTTGTTGTGGATTACGCTAACCAACAACAAGTTGACTTTGCAGAGCGCATAGAGCTTGATATGGCGGATCTGACTGAGTAGACGGAGGGCATGAGGATGCAGGTTACCACTTTGAGAAAGTATGTTCAGCATGTTCCTAACCCTGCCCTTGGCAGAGGTTTTGGACGACCTCGCGGCCGAGGCCGCCACCATTGATTATTCCAGGTTCTTCCACTTCTTTTTCACCTTGTACTAAAACATTGGGGACAATGTTCGGTTCAAGTGTGGGGTGTAGCGAGCGATTTTGGATGCGGTTCTTAGGCGCTGTCACTCTTTTTGGGGTTACTACAGGTCGATTCATTTTTTATCCTATTGTGAGCTGACTAAGGAAGGGAAATAGATGTCTCCAATTAACCCTGCTTGCTGTCGTACCTCGAAAAATACGATCCTCACGATGGACGCGGAAAAAACATTCGAAACAGAGTTGCCACCGAACTTTATTTATCCCAAAAGAGGGAAAGGAAAATATCGATAAAACCTTTAAAAGGGAGATAAGAACATGGTCGTCGAAACCAAATTCTAGGTTCGGGAGTCGATTACGCAGAGGGAAGGTATTAGCACCCTCTACGTCCGTTGTACTCAACAGGAACCTCTTGATTCGATTCGTGAGAAAGTTAGCTAGGTTTGTTTGTTTATCTTCTAAGGTGTATATTATTTTCTAAGGGGAAAATGGGGTGATTTTTTGTTAGTGTGCTCGGCAAGGATTAGAATCCTCGGGCCTACGTATTCCCTCGTGCAATGGGAAATTCAGAGCATTCGTAGTTCGTGGGACTACGGTTGTTTGGTTTGTATTTTTTATGTAGGCGCCAATTACCCACACACGAGTAAGTAAGCTCGCACCCAAGCAATTGGGGAGAAAGGTCAAAGACTTGGCCCCCCTCACATCACCTTTTAAAAAGTTTGTTTGAATATATTATTAAGTATGTTAAAGAGTTTGATTGAGAACATGATTTGATTTGAACGTGTTTTAGGGTTTCGGTCGCACGTGGGCGAGGAAAGGAGTTTGAATCAGATTGGATGTTTTTAGAGGTGACAATTGTCCACACACGAGTAAGAGAACTCGCACCCAAACAATTGAGGAGAAAGGACAAAGACTTGATCCCCCTCACTTCACCTTTGGTAAAAGTGTTAAAGTAAGGATTAGGTGTTTTGATAATTTGATTTAGAAATGGTTTAAATGTGGTCGAGTTTCGTGTGTTTTAGAGGCGTCAATTGTCCATACACGAGTAAGGAAACTCGCACCCAGACAATTGAAAAGAAAGACAAAAGACTTGATCCCCCTCTTTTCCACCTTTATAAAAATGTATTTGAATATTGATTACATATCTTAATGTTTGATTAAAAAAAAGAGTTTGAAGGTGATCGGATAAAATGAGTTTTAAAGGTGTCAATTGCCCACACACAAGTAAGGAAACTCGCACCCGAACAATTGAAAAGAAAAACCAAAGACTTGGTCCCCCTCTTTTTCACCTTTTTGAAAATGTCTAAGTATTATTAAGTATGTTGATTTGATTTGAGAAAAGTACTCGACGTTGGATCGAGGTTTTAATTTACGTGTGAGGAGGTTACGAAAAGCAATGAAAGGAAGTTATGGTGCGAAGTGAAGGTTGGAAATACTTGATATATGGATCAAGTAAATACTTAGGATTGAATTGATTGAATTTATTTGGATGTTGGATCAAGTTTGTTTTACTTTTATAAAAAGGGTTGATTTTAATCTTATGGAATTAATTAAGCCATGATTAAAATATACCAATCACATACATGCATACAAATCAAAATAGAATGGGTAATCGTTGCATAAGGCCCAAGAGGAGGCATTATGAGGTCGATTGCGATCGTGAAAACGATCGACTTACAAGGTATGAAAATGGCTTGACATTGAGTCAAGGTATTAGTTGAAAAATATTTTGATTTGAATAAACACGCAATGACATAGCATAATACAATCAAAGCATAAAAATCCACGAGATAAAAAAAGAATACACCATATATAATAAGCATTGAATAAATAAACTCAAGCATGATATGGTTAGTCACTTAATTCTAAAGTTAGTTTAAGGAAGATATCCTAGACTAAAATAAATTATAAGTTTATTAGAAAGGGTTTAGATAATTAATTAGACTAAATTATAATATTTAATAAAATTAATTATCAAAAAATTAATTAGTATTAAATAAAACAATTTAATAAAACTAATTAAGTAAGAAATATGGACTAATTAAATAAAAGTATTTTTTAGAACTTTTTAGATTTGAAACCAAATTAATAATTAATTAAATTAAAATTCAATATTTAATAAAATTAATCATAAAAAGATTAATTAATATTAAATAAAAAATTTTAATAAAGTTAACTAAATTAATTTATTAACCAAATTTTATAAGTTCTGTTTTTTTTAAAGAAGATAAAATGTTTTTTTTTTAGATTTTTATTATTAAAAAAGGTAAGTTTTTTTTAAAACAAGAAAAACAGTGGGCCAGAAAACGTTAGCAAATGGGGGGTGTGGTTAAGAAAATCCCCTAGGCCTAACACTCAGCAGTCCACGCTGGGATGAGGGTCCACCATGATCCTTCAGCAGATCTGGGGCGTTGAATTCCCTACTGAGTCAACCTTTGACTCTGATCTAGGGGCTAAGGTACGAGGGCATACAGTGGATATGCACAGAGGGAGGTGCGTGGGAAGATCCAAAGATCAAGACTGGTGACACGTGTCACCGGTACCGCTTGCCATCCCCAACAAACAATGAACGCGTGGCAAGGGGAAAAAAGAAACAAAAGGGCATCAGCTCACTTCCCTTCAATATTTCTTTCAACGTTCTCTCTCTCTTAGGATTGAACTTTAGGTGGATTAGGGTTTGAAACGAAATTTTCTTTGCAGTAGTGATTCTTGTTAGGTTCCCCCTTTTCTGATTCATTGCTCTCGTTTTTATATCGTCCAGATTAGGGTTTGAAAGCTGTGTCCAAATAGATGAGGGATCTCGTTCATGGGAATGTACAAGGTAATCTTTTTCAAACTCAGCACACGTTTTTGCCAAAAATACGTTATTGCCTTGCTGAAACCTCTATGGTACTTTTCTGCTATTCGCTGCTCTGAATTTCTTGCTATGAAGATTTTGTCCTTTTTTGCTGTGAATCTTGTCCTGTTCCCTTTTTGTGTTAAGGTCTGATGAACTGTGTATTTTGCTGCTCTGCTCTGTTTGCTGTTTTCATCATATGAAAGTGGTCCCTATTTTCTTCTTTTTGTTTTTGGAATTTTGACCTTGAGCTTTTACACGAAAATGGACATTATGGGCTGTGGACAAAAGCTGACTTGCGTAGAACATGTTGTAGGTTTGAAAAAAACTTGCACGAAAATGTAAAATTCTGACCTTGTGATTTGGTATGAAAATAATTGATTCTTAGGTCATTTGAATTTTGGTTGCTTTTGCTCAATTTATAACATGGTGGTGTTTTGGTATCTTTGAAAACATATTTAGCATTATGATTTGTTTTAGTTGAATTTGATGACTTGAAACATGAATCCAATTTTGAGTTGGTTTATGAACATGAACGATATGAATGACTAATGTTGTCTACTAGTTTGTCTGGCAGGGAAACAATTGTTCGAATCACTTGGTGGAATGAAGGTTACAACCGACAGAAACGAGCCGTCTCCTTATGCCATCATGCTTACAACCTAAGATGCCGCTACTTGATGTAAGGAGCTGAGTATCCAATGGAGCATCGTATTTGGCAATCAAAGAAATAATCTTGACAACCTATAGATTCTGCAGAGACTTCATTAAGCCCCATTTGACGTTTTTTTTCTTTTGTGTTAAATGTAAGTGGATATTTGTAATGTGATATGGGCCATAGCATGGTGGCATATTGTTTGATAACAAGAATTGTGCACTATTTGGTGTATTATCTTTATAAGTATACAAATTTGAATTATATGCTAGAAAAATGGTAACTAAAATGAGGCTGCACAGAGGACGAGCCTTTCCTCCAACAAATTAAGGTTGATCCCTTTCCTAAGCATCAATTGCTTATTGTTGGCTTACTGAATAGTGGAGACGTCAAGCAACTATCAAAAAGGCTTCAAACTTTTGTTAAAAGGAAATATGAGCAAAGCCTATTATCACATGTCCATCACCAATTTCTTGAATCCATGCTAAACTCTTACAACTTATGCGAGCTTGCTTAGAAAGGGCCTTTATTTTCCTTGTGATGGACTTTAGTAACCTTGAAATGTAATTTGAATTGAACAAAGTGGATTAAAATTGAGATACTTGAACTTGGATGTTAGAATTGAATGGCACGTTGAAATTTTCCTATGACAAGAACACGAACCATAAAGTCAAGACTTGCAAATGAATTGAAATATTATCCAAATGCATCGAATTTTGATGGCTCTGTATCCTGACTTCGTTAGTTAACTTGAACTTGCACAACCTCTGATTTTGATCACCTCAGACATAAAAACAATTTCCACTTTCTTAAACAATACTAAGTCACATCCAACTGAATTGAAACAACACACTTAACCTGGTATCCTCAAATAAACCTCAGACTTAGGCAACAAGAAAGCAACATATTTTTTTGGATTTTCTGGATAACAGTTAGTAGATGGATGGTACAAACAAAAATTATACACAGGTAGGACAAATTTGGGGTATGACAGATGCCCCTATCTAATTGCCTTGGACCCGAGAGAATGAACTACTGCATGGTGTTCATTTTTAGGGTGGAAGTCAATTAGATATAAGAAGACCCCAAAATTTGTCTATCAAGAGGGACATGTACTTATGGAGTAAGAACTGGCAGAATAAGGTAGCGGAGTACAAAATTAACAGAATAACTTGAGGTTCTTTGGGTGATCGAAGCAGTCCCTTACACATTAAGGTTCCTCGATGATACCAAAGTTGTATCTATGAAAGTGGACGATTCTCTGGAACATTGAAGCAGTACCTTATCCGTTAAGGTTCCTCAACGATACCAAAGCAGTATCTTTGGAAGCAGAAGATTCTCTGGAACATTGACGCAGTACCTTATCCGTTAAGGTTCCTCAACGATACCAAAGCAGTATCTTTGGAAGCAGGAGATTCTCTGGAACATTGAAGCAGTACCTTATCCATTAAGGTTCCTCAACGATACCAAAATAGTATCTTTGGAAGCAGAAGATTCTCTGGGACATTGAAGCAGTGCCTTATCCGTTAAGGTTCCTCGATGATACCAAAGCAGTATCTTTGGAAGCAGAAGATTCTCTGGAACATTGAAGCAGTACCTTATCCGTTAAGGTTCCTCAACGATACCAAAGCAGTATCTTTGGAAGCAGAAGATTCTCTGGGACATTGAAGCAGTACCTTAACCGTTAAGGTTCCTCAACGATACCAAAGCAGTATCTTTGGGAAGCAGAAGATTCTCTGGGACATTGAAGCAGTACCTTATCCGTTAAGGTTCCTCAACGATACCAAAGCAGTATCTTTGGAAGCAGACGATTCTCTGGGTCGTCGAAGCAGTCCCTTATCCATTAAGGTTCCCCGATGATACCAAAGCAGTATCTCTAAAGGCAGACGATTCTCTAGGTTGTCGAAGCAGTCCCTTATCCATTAAGGTTCCCCGATGATACCAAAGCAGTATCTTTGAAGGCAGACGATTCTCTAGGTCGTCGAAGCAGTCCCTTATCCATTAAGGTTCCTCGATGATACCAAAGAAGTATCTTTGAAGGCAGACGATTCTCTGGGTCGTCAAAGCAGTCCTTTATCCATTAAGGTCTTTGATGATACCAAAGAAGTATCTCTAAAGGCAGACGATTCTCTGGGTCGTCGAAGCAGTCCCTTATCCATTAAGGTTCCCCAATGATACCAAAGCAGTATCTCTGAAGGCAGACGATTCTCTGGGTTGTCGAAGCAGTCCCTTATCCATTAAGGTTCCCCGATGATACCAAAGCAGTATCTCTGAAGGCAGGCGATTCTCTGGGTCGTCGAAGCAGTCCCTTATCCATTAAGGTTCCTCGATGATACCAAAGCAGTATCTCTGAAGGCAGACAATTCTCTGGGTCGTCGAAGCAGTCCTTTATCCATTAAGGTCTTCGATGATACCAAAGCAGTATCTCTGAAGGCGGACGATTCTCTGGGTCGTCGAAGCAGTCCTTTATCCATTAAGGTCTTCGAGGATACCAAAGCAGTATCTCTGAAGTAAATTTGCTGGGAGGTAATTGAGCAAGATTTATGTCGGAGGAAATGTGTTGGCTCTGCAGGGAAAAGCTCACAAGAAACTTTCTAGGATATCCTCTTCTTGGGGAGTAAGAATAGCAACAGCTGCTGGGGATTGTCAACATCAACTGCATGGCTGAAGAATGACTTGCTGGGGGAATAGAATTCCTTGAGCGCGTGCGGGGTATCAACTTCTCTTTTGAAGAATACTGCCGACTTTGATGGAGGACTGGCCAAAATGCTTGCGAACTGATCCTGGATCCTGTCATGCTATGTTGGGGATGGATATTCCATGCACTACATGATGCACTGGAACATATACTAAAATGCAACTGCTAGGGAATCTAATGCACGTATGATATGATAGTACTTGATATGATTATGTAATGTTATGCTAGCATGCTATGCATATGACGATGCAAATGATCGGGGCGCGCTGGGGATAAGCTTCCTTGTCGAGGGTATCAATAGGGATTGAATTTGGTAGTTTTGGTGTCATAAGGATGCCAACGATGGTGGACTTTTAATGGTTGCCAATGAAGACTGGACTTTGAAGGGTAGATTTGAAGGTGCCAACGAGCGTGGACTTTTGAGTAGTTACCAATAGAGGATTGGACTTTGGGTTTTGTGGGGATGGTGAGAGTGTTTAACTACTCGACCCCTTTTGAGCAAGCCAAATATGATTAGGGAGCGTGACTGCCCCTGTTGAGCTTGAAAGATTCATTGTTGGAGATTATAGTAAGTACATTCCCATTAAGCTACACTGCTTGTGGTGAAGAGCTAGAACGACTGACAACTGATTTGATGCTTTCATGTGGTGAAATTCTTTTGGAGACTATCTAATTCCTTTTAGTTCTCCCAACACCAAACAAATTTTATCATTTTCAAATATTGTCTTTATTAACCGGAGTTTCAAAACACAGTTTATCAAAAACAAAATCAATTTGCAAACAAACAGATAAAGTAAAAAAATGAGCACAATTTGGTGAGAAATCTCTCTTTGTATTGATTTGCCCCTGGAATGGGTAAGTATGTACAGGGATGCAATTCCTTAATGAGGTAATTGCGGTGCAAGAAAAAACATAATGGCAATACAAATTAATGAGGTTCCATTGAGTTTCAACACTGCTATGGTCCCTATGACTTTGATAACTTTGATACCTTGCTTCGTAGGAAGATGACTGAGTTGAATTCTCTCTTCAGAGGTACATCAGGATCAAGTGGACGTGCGTACTAGATACTTTGCCTTGGAATCTGTCCCTAACTTTTGCCTGGATCGCCCTTTCAGGTTTTCAATCCACCGGGACACCCTTTTTTTCCTGAACCGCCCTTTCGGGTTTTCAATTCAGCGGGCCTATATCTTTTATTTTATCCCTAATTTTTGCCTGGACTGATTTTGTTTTTTCAGGTCCACCGGGATTTCCATTTTTTTTGCCTAAGTCGCATTTTCAGGTTTTCGACTTAGCGGCTTTATTATTCCACTTTTCTAGGCGTAGTATCGCTTAACGTACTCTGCATTCACCGGGTATGGTAATTCATCACCGTCCATAGTCACGAGTTTTAAGGCACCACCGGAGAATGCCTCTCTTACAACATATGGGCCTTCATAGTTTGGCGTCCACTTGCCTCTGGATTCATTATACATGGTCATGATCCTCTTGAGCACCAAGTCACCTTCCTGGAATGTCCGAGGATGCACTTTCTTGTCAAAAGCTTTCTTCATGCCTCTTTGATAGAGTTGGCCATGGCATATTGCTGCCAAGTGTTTTTCTTCAAGAAGATTGAGTTCATCAAACCTCGTCTTCACCCATTCTGCTTCATCAAGCTGAGCTTCCATCAATACTCTCAATGAGGGGATTTTGACTTCTATTGGAAGGACCGCTTCCATGCCATAAACCAACGAGTAGGGAGTTGCCCCTGTTGAAGTTCGCACTGAGGTACGGTAGCCGTGCAGCGCAAAAGGTAGCATCTCATTCCAATCCTTATAAGTGACCACCATTTTCTGAATGATCTTTTTGATGTTTTTGTTGGCTGCTTCAACGGCTCCATTCATCTTGGGTCTGTATGGTATCGAATTATGGTGCTCAATCTTGAAACTAGCACATAATTCATCCATTATTTTGTTGTTGAGATTAGACCTATTATCAGTGATGATACGGTTAGGCACTCCATATCTGCATATAATGTTGTGTTTCAAGAAGCGAGCGACCACTTGCTTGGTAACGTTCGTATACGATGCAGCCTCAACCCATTTGGTAAAGTAGTCTATGGCAACCAATATGAAGCGGTGCCCATTTGAGGCTTTTGGCTCGATCATCCCAATCATGTCTATTCCCCACATGGAGAATGGCCATGGTGAAGTCAAGATGTTCAAGGGAGCGGGAGGTACATGAATCTTATCAGAGTATATCTGGCATTTATGGCATGTTCGGGCATGATGGTAGCAATCAGCCTCCATGGTAAGCCAATAATAGCCTGCTCTCAATATCTTCTTTGCCATAGTATGCCCATTTGCATGGGTACCAAAACAACCTTCATGAATGTCTTTCAGAATCTGCTCAGCTTCATGCTTTTCCACACACCTGAGTAGCACAGTATCATGATTACGCTTGTATAACACATTCCCATTGAGGAAGAAATTTGATGCCAATCTGCGCAAAGTTCTCTTATCCACCGCCAAAGCGCCCTCTGGATATTCTTGTTTTTCCAGATAGCGTTTGATGTCATAGAACCATGGCTTTTCATCTGACTCTTCATCGGTAGCCAAACAGTGAGCTGGCTCTTCAAATCGCTGAAGATCAATATGCGGCCGGTGGTTGGGCCATATCAGTTTATACATAGAAGCCAAAGTTTCCAGAGCATCTGCCATTTGATTTTCCTCTCTAGGCACATGGGTAAAGGTGATACCATCAAATCTGGGAAGTAGCTTTGACATGTAATCTCAATATGGAACTAGATTGGCATGTTTGGCATCCCAGTCACCTCGAACCTGATGTATTACTAAGGCAGAATCTCCAAACACATCAAGAGTCTTGATTCTTAAATTGATGGCTTCTTCCAGTTCGAGTATACAAGCTTCATACTCAGCCATGTTATTGGTGCATGGAAAGCAGAGCTTAGCTGTGAACGGTAAGTGGAAATTCTTGGGTGACGTAATTACTGCCCCAATTCCATTTCCGTGAACATTTGAGGCACTGTCTAACATAAGAGTCCATCGCTCCCCTGGTTCGGGCCCTTCATCTGGACCTGGCTCTTCATAATCTTTTAGTACCATTATGTCTTCATCTGGGAAATCGAACTTCATGGACTGATAATCATCCATCGGTTGATGGGCAAGATGGTCCGCCAGTATACTACCTTTGATGGCTTTTTGAGTGACGTATTGAATGTCATACTCGGACAAAAGCATTTGCCATCAGGCAATTCTGCCGGTGAGAGCAGGGTTCTCAAAAATGTATTTAATGGGATCCATCTTGGAAATCAGATAAGTAGTGTGGGTCAACATATACTGCCTGAGACGTTTGGCAGCCCAGGCTAATGCGCAATAAGTCTTCTCGAGTAAGGAATACCTTGTCTAGTAGTCATTGAACTTCTTGCTGAGGTAATAGATAGCATGTTCTTTCCTTCCTGTCTCATCTTGTTGCCCCAACACACAGCCCATAGAATCGTCAAGTACAGTCAGGTACATAATAAGTGGCCTTTCAGGAACAGGTGGTATCAGGATCGGTGGTTCTTGCAGATACTCTTTGATCTTATCAAATACCCCTTGGCAATCATCATCCCACGTAATTGACTGATTCTTTCTTAGCAGCTTAAAAATAGGTTTGCAGGTGGCAGTAAGATGTGAAATAAATCTGGCGATGTAGTTTAATCTTCCCAGAAAGCCACGAACCTCTTTCTCTGTCCTAGGCGCAGGCATATTTTGAATTGCCCTCACCTTATCAGGATCCACTTCGATTCCTTTCTGACTTACGATGAAGCCCAACAGTTTTCCAGATCTTACCCCAAATGTGCACTTGTTGGGGTTGAGTCTTAGTCTAAACTTCCTCAATCGAACAAACAGCTTATGCAGATTGATCAAGTGCTCTTCTTCGGTTTGAGACTTGGCAATCATATCGTCGACGTACACTTCAATCTCTTTATGGATCATATCATGAAAGAGCATTACCATTGCACGTTGATACGTTGCCCCAGCATTCTTAAGTCCGAATGGCATCACCTTATAGCAGAAGGTGCCCCATGGTGTGATAAATGTGGTCTTCTCCATATCCTCTGGATCCATCTTACTTTGATTATATCCAGAAAATCCGTCCATAAAAGAGAATACGGAGAATTGAGTTGTGTTGTCAACCAATACGTCAATGTGAGGTAATGGGAAGTCGTCCTTAGGACTAGCTCTGTTCAAATCTCTGTAATCCACACACATGCGAACCTTTCCATCTTTCTTCGGTACAGGCACAATGTTGGCAACCCATTGTGGGTACTTTGCTACTGCTAGGAATCCAGCATCAATCTGCTTTCGGACTTCTTCGTAAATTTTGAGAGCCATATCCGGATGGGTCCTTCTTAACTTTTGTTTGACAGCATGGCATTCCTCCTTGAGCGGTAACTTGTGTACAACCATATCAGTATCCAACCCTGGCATGTCTTGATACGACCAGACGAATACGTCAACGTACTCACGGAGGAGCTCTATCAACTTAGTCTTGACTTCAATTTGAAGAGATGCACCTATCTTTACTTCTCTTCTGTCTTCCTCAGTACCCAAGTTGATGACTTCAATGTCCTCTTGGTGCGGTAGGATGACTTTTTCCTCTTGCTTGAGCAGCCTTGCCAACTCGTCGGGGAGTTCGCAATCTTTCACGCCTTCCTCTTTAGCTTGGTAGATTGGGCAATCAAAGTCATATAGGCCCGTAGCAGCGTCTATGTCAAGGACCTCGGTGGTGTTTCTGCATGTTCATGATTTATGCAGTTTATTTAAGAAAGTGTGTGCACGAAAAATATTGCCATTTATTGTAAAGTAAAAAAAAAAAAAGAAAGTGAGCAAAAATTAAATGCAAACTGAAATTCATTAATGATAAACAAAGTTTGAAAACATCAGGTGGCCCATACAATGCTCCACTACGCCTTGGGCAGAGCGTAGGGTTTTTAATAAACAGTAAAATTACACTTGGTGTGTGAAAAACTGAGGGACTTCAATGGTCTTCCAATTCTGGAGCTCTTCACCAGGTTTTGCTTGTCGGATCCAGCTTGCAGCAGCTTGCCTATCGCCAACATGGTCTTCAATGATCATTGCTACTGGAGAATCAAAGATGCGGCCAGCACTTATGAAAGTCTTCTCAACATGAGGGAATTGGTTTCCATTGTATGGAACAAATGCTAAATTGCGGGATGGCTGATAACCTAGTCCAAACTTATCAAGCTTTTCAGTAACTTCAACCACTTTGCCCCAGCCTTGGGCACTTCCTTCTTCCACCGCAGCTTTAGCTTCCTCATATGAAGCCATTGATGATCTTAACTCTTGATGCTCTGGTACTCGCTGCACAGCCAGTGTACTCACCACCTCAAAGGACTGAAAAGGTGTCTCAACCATTTCACCTTCGACATCAATGTAATGGAACGATGTCAAATGACTTACTAGGATATCCTCTTCACCGCCTATCACAACCATTTTGTCATTGGAAATGAACTTTATCTTCTGATGAAGAGTGGACATAACTGCCCCTGCTGAGTGAATCCAGGGCCTTCCTAGCAAGCAGCTGTAACTAGGATAGATGTCCATTACTTGGAAAGTAATGGCAAAAATGGTAGGTCCAATGGCAATTCCACCTCACCAATAACCGCACGCCTGGATCCATCAAATGCCTTCACTATGAGAGTACTTGGCCTCATGATTACCCCATTCACAGGCATCCTTTCCAGAGTTGTCTTCGGGAGCACATTTAAGGAGGATCCAGTATCCACCAAGACTCTAGATATCAAAACGTCTTCACACCTAAAGGAAATGTGAAGGGTCTTGTTGTGGTTTTTCTTTTCAGCAGTCAGATCATCATCGTTGACCCCAGAAATTTGCCAGTGGTGACACTGGCTATCACATCATCAAACTGTGCTACAGTGATATCCTTGGTAATGTGTGCAGCACTCAACACCTTCAGCAGGGAGGATCTATGTGCCTCGGAACTGAGCAACAGGGCGAGCATAGATATCTTGGCAGGAGTCTGGTTCAGCAGATCGACTACCTTGTAGTCACTCTTCTTTATAATTTTCAGAAACTCTTCAGCCTCTTTTTGTGTGAACGCCCCTCTTGGAGATGACAACCCTTCTTGTAATTCAGCATTCGGGGTTTCAACTGGTACAGCAATCGACTTACCTTTGTCATTGTTTGGCACATCTACTGGTTTTGCTGCAAAGATTCGACCACTACGGGTCATCCCACTTGTTCCTACCACAGCATCACACTTAGACTCAAGAACATTACCAGGATACTCAATAGTTATCGGGATAGGGCGCACTGGCCTTGACTTGTTAACGTCCGCCTCATCAAACTGAATAACCAACGGTGCAAGACGAACTGGTCTTTGTTGGAAAACACTGGCTCTGTCATATTCAATGATTACCGGAGCAGGACGAACTTGCCTTTGTTGACGACCTTCAGGTGCATCATACTGAAGGTTAATGACAGCCACACTTTGTTCTCTTGCATCCCGGCGCTCAACCTGAATCACACCTTGATCAAGGAATTTCTGCAAATGTTTCTTAACCATCTCATCAGTTAAATTATCAAGCTCATCTTCAGGGATCATCCCACATCTCTTCAATTTTTCTCCTATAACCGCCATAGGAGTCTGAATATCTTCAACCCTTGTAATCAATTTCTGTCTGTTGCCTTCTTCCACAGCATTAACATACGGTCCTCCATGCGGGGGCATTGGATTGTGTTTAACATTAGCGCCTCGCTGAGTGAAAGTAAGATCTTTGGACTCAACCAAATCTTGAAATCTGTTCTGAAACGCATAGCAATTTTCTATGGTATGCCCGGGAGCACCTTTATGAAACTCACAATGGGCGTTGGCATCGTATCCGGGAGGATATGGGAAGACTGCTGGTCTCAAATCCCTAAGTTTCAAATGCCCACTCTGATACAATTGAGAAAAAATATGGCTATATGGCATTGGCACAGGATTGATATGCCTTCTTGGTCTTTGTTGCTTCTGTGGTGGGGTATTCTGATATTTCGGCGGAGGAACATTCTGATAATTCGGTTGTTGAGCAGGTGGTTGAAGTGGGGCTTGTGCAACTGCAGCCACTTGCTGATATGGTATATTCACTGGGGCTCTACCCCCTCGTCCTCTCATGACAGCATTGGTTTCTTCATCTTTCCTCTTCACAAAAGGTTTTTTAACTCCACTTGTAGAAGCAATAGCAGCTTTTTTCTTCAACTGGCTCTCAATCCTTTCTCCCACTGACACAATCTCAGCAAAGTTGGGGAAGCTAGATCCCATCATATGGTCTGAATACTAAGGCTACAAAGTTCCCATGAACATATCCATCAATTCTTTGTCCAGCAAAGGTGGTTGAACACGAGAAGCCAATTCCCGCCAACGTTGAGCATATTCTTTGAACGACTCATTGTTGCGCTGAGTCATATCTTGTAATTGAGTACGGTTTGGTGCTAAATCAGTATTGTACTGGTAATGTTTGAGGAACGCCTCAGAGAGATCCCTCTAAGTATTAATCTGTCTCTTCTCTAGCTGCATGTACCATTCCAGCAATGCCCCACTGAGGCTATCCTGAAAGTAGTGAATTAGCAGAGGGTCGTCCCTAACGTGGGCAGCCATTTTGCGACAATATGCTCGCAAATGAGTCTTAGGGCAGCTAAGTCCCTTGTATTTTTCAAACGTCGGCACTTGAAACTTATGAGGGATTACCAGTCCAGGGACCAAGCACATGTCGACAGTATCCAAGCTGGGAGTTGTCTGAACCTCCAAGGCCTTGAATTTCTCTTCCAGTACGTGTAACTGGTCAGCAGATGGATTAGATCCAACAAGTTGAGGAGGTGGAGGTGGTATGTTGAAGGCATCAACTTGCTCGTCCGTATCGCTCACAGATCCATGATGAGCCGAGTGTTCTGATAAGTCTATGTAAACGGGAGGAGGGATTACCTTAACTCCAGAAGTGCCTATCTTTTCAACCAGCTTCTTGGCATTAGCCACTGTTTCAGCATCTTTTTCTTTCTGGGCCAGCAACATCATAGTTTCCAGTAGCTGATCCATTTTAGCCTTCAGCTCCAGCGTCATATTGAAGCTTTGGCGAGTCTCGTATCGGTGTCGAGTAGTCAGGTTTTCTGTTTGGAGAAATGATAGAATAAATGAGTTTATTGCTAGGTGCTTTTTTGGAAAACGAATGCAATGGTATGTATGCAGGATGGTATGCATTTGTTTCAGGGAATCGTTCGAATTAATCATTATTTATACAGGAATATTAAGAAACAAACTATTGCAAAGGAGATCAAGTCTCATTCATTCATAAGATTATAATAATCAAGTGATACATAATCATTCGGACATTAGTATAATTCAAAAAGCAAGAAAAAACAACATAAGACTCAAAACTTGGGCCTTCGAGCCTCGCGCTCCTTCAACTCTTCCTTAAACCTCTTCAGCATCGCCTTACAAAGGCAAACAAAATCGACGATGGCTTGAGGGGTAGATTCTTCGAGAGCCTCCAAAGC
Organism: Lathyrus tuberosus; assembly: GCA_022829125.1. Classification (NCBI taxonomy): domain Eukaryota; kingdom Viridiplantae; phylum Streptophyta; class Magnoliopsida; order Fabales; family Fabaceae; genus Lathyrus; species Lathyrus tuberosus. The sequence goes on from JALAZF010000441.1 coordinate 2,087,999, forward strand.
ATCCCTATGCTTCCACACCAAGTCTTCAGCCAACCAGTTACAAAAATCCGCTAGCCCATTAAGCTTGTTGCGGTACATATCTCTGTCAGCTATTAGAATGTGAATAGAGCGTTCATAACCAGTAAATTCATCAAGCACCTTCTTCCTCGCAGAGGCCCAAATATCTTTGTCCGCCAGGACAGCCTCAAGGTGATTCTTCTGCTCTTCTGCAAGCCTTTTGAGATTATTCAACTCGCCACACACTTTGTCCCAATCCGCTGGCCCCACATAAGCAACTCTCATGAGATCCTCCTTAAGTTGGCATTCTATTGCTTCAAAAGCCCTTGACTGGCGTAGAGCTGAGCTTAATTTTTCTATTTCCGCTCCCATCTCTTCTCTAAGTGCCTTCTTCCTTTCAGTGGCAAGGAGCCAAGCTTTCCTATTTTTAGCACACTTTGCATATGCCTGATTCAATTCTCCCTTAATCCTCTCTAATGCACCATCAGCTTGATTAAGACAAATCTTAACTTTCTTCTTCTGTTGCTCTTCTTCATTGGCCTTACTTCCTGTTGCTTCTAGTTGAGTGTTCTTTCGTTGAAGCTCCCATTTCAAGTTGTTCTTCTCACTAGTAACATCTCGAAGCTTCGACTCAAGTTGCTCATTTTCCTTCACTAATCTGGCTATCGTTGCTTTGAGATCCTCGGCCTCCTCAATCGGGACGTGAGTAGGCTTCGGCTCAGGCAAAGGCTCGGACACCTTAATGGCAAAAGGCAACTTGATTCTTTCCACTCTTTCTTTGACCCATGTGAAGTAAGGCTCCTTAGTGATGTTGTTCCTCCTTCCCAACTCAGCTTTTCCTTTCCTATGGACCTCCTTCCACGCCTTTGTGATTCTCTTGAGTAAGTCAGGGTTCTCAGCTTTTAAACCATGCACTAATAATGCTTCCAAAGCCTTCTCATCAGGTGGTCCACTCATCGGATACCCCAACTGCCTCACGGACAATATAGGATTAGAATTAATACAGTCGCGGGTCCTGATGAGGGGAACGTTAGAGAACCGACCAAAACTGGATATGACTGCATCGTAGTCTAGGGAGTACCAAGATAAGTCAGCTGATCTGAGAGTTCCTAACCTTTGGGCCCAACTTTCGTCCACTTGTTCTATGAAGGGTCCCTTCTTCGGAAGGTGCATTTGGGTCCATTGGTACAATAGAGGAGCACAACACGCAATCATACCTCATTTCTTAATGTGTCTCCAACTCAGGTAATAGCACGCGTCAGCTAGAAGGGTAGGCACAGGGTTTCCTGTGACGAAAACATGGACAGCAGTAATATCTATGAATCCATCTACATCCACATTAGGAAATAGAACAATCCCATAGATGGCTAATGCTACAGTAGCATAACAAGCTTCCCAACTTTTCTCTTTCATCATAGCCTCAGCCCTTTCCAACATAAATGAGAGGAATAAGCCCTTGACCCCTCCCTTGATCTTCCAGTTGTTAGTGACGTCCTGCTTAGTCATGTGGAGAGCTTTTGCAATGATTTCATCCTTCAGAGTCACATCAACCCCTTCAAATAACAACTTGCCTTTCATTGGGATATCCACCAGTTTCTCATACTCTTCGAGTGTTGGTGCCAACTGAAAGTCTTGAAATGTGAAACATCTCAAGGGAGCATCATAGAACTGTACGAAGGTGCTTAGCATGGCAAAGTCCACGTCTTGATTCAAAATACGCAACAGTTTACCAAAGTCCTTCCCAAAGTTGATTCGGTAGACGGAAGGCATACGCGAAACCAACCCACGTAAAGCAGTCAGATTAGGCTTCTTGAACTTGAAAGAATGAGGGCAACGGACATCAGTTTCCATAATTCCTATCTGTAGCAAATGACAATTCTTAGATTCCCTGAAAATAAACAATGGATGTGAATGTTATGGTCATGCAGATGTTTATGCAAATGTACAACATCAAACAACGTCTGATTCTGAGGAAGGAGCCAGACACGGGATATCTCTGATCACAAAAACCCCCCCATAGGTAGGCTCTAATCAGGTAGGTGCCTAGAGTTACAGATATCTTTCAAAGATATTATGGCCATGACGAAGGAACATCAGACGATAATATCCTTGAAAGGATCTCATCTAGGTGAGGTCTTCGTTTCTTCCCCACGAGAAAGATTCCTCGGAGGCGCCCACTACACAACCATCGACACACGGGTTTAGGGTTCTCAGAATCTTAGATCACGGTCAAAAATAATACTATCAGGAAGTAATACGTTCGAGGGGTCTCATCTGATTGTGGCATTCGCATTAACTCACATAGAATTAACACTACTAACCACCATGGGAAATTAGGTTAAAGGTCCTTGGGATCAACAATTCAGGCTCGAAAATATTACCGCCATGGCAAAGTTTCACCACAGCAATAATATATCCAAGGGAACCTACTCCAAGCAGGGTTTTCGCTTCAACTCACGCGGAAGAGACCACGCAAGCCTACACTACACAACCACCATTCTAAACCTATGGTTATACTCTGACTCGGGTATAGAGCCATCTCACAGAACACCAATGATCAGAGAACCTCCACAGTGTCATAAGAGTTAATAATAGGATATAATAGAACTAAGCAAGCAAGTAGATAACAGATAATCAGACAAGCAAGCAAACAAGCAAGGGAAGATAAACAAACAAGCGGATCTAACACTCACGAATCGAGTCAAGTTAGGCTTGACTCTCTCTAGCATAGGGCAATGCATCTCCCCAGCAGAGTCGCCATTTGTCGTACCTCAAAAAATACGATCCGCGCGATGGACGCGGAAAAAATGTTCGAAACAGAGTCGCCACCGAACTTTATTTATCCCAAAAGAGGGAAAGGAAAATATCGATAAAACCTTTAAAAGGGAGATAAGAACATGGTCGTCGGAACCAAATTCTAGGTTCCGGAGTCGATTACGCAGAGGGAAGGTATTAGCACCCTCTACGCCGTTGTACTCAACAGGAACCTCTTGATTCGATTCGTGAGAAAGTTAGCTAGGTTTGTTTGTTTATCTTCTAAGGTGTATATTATTTTCTAAGGGGGAAATGGGGTGATTTTTTGTTAGTGTGCTCGGCAAGGATTAGAATCCTTAGGCCTACGTATTCCCTCGTGCAATGGGAAAGTCAGAGCATTCGTAGTTCGTGGGACTACGGTTGTTTGGTTTGTATTTTTTATGTAGGCGCCAATTGCCCACACACGAGTAAGTAAACTCGCACCCAAGCAATGGGGGAGAAAGGTCAAAGACTTGGCCCCCCTCACATCACCTTTTAAAAAGTTTGTTTGAATATATTATTAAGTATGTTAAAGAGTTTGATTGATAACATGATTTGATTTGAACGTGTTTTAGGGTTTCGGTCACACGTGGGCGAGGAAAGGAGTTTGAATTGTATTGGATGTTTTTAGAGGTGACAATTGTCCACACACGAGTAAGAGAACTCGCACCCAAATAATTGAGGAGAAAGGCCAAAGACTTGATCCCCCTCACTTCACCTTTGGTAAAAGTGTTAAAGTAAGGATTAGGTGTTTTGATAATTTGATTTAGAAATGGTTTAAATGTGGTCGAGTTTCGTGTGTTTTAGAGGCGTCAATTGTCCACACACGAGTAAGGAAACTCGCACCCAGAGAATTGAAAAGAAATACCAAAGACTTGATCCCCCTCTTTTCCACCTTTATAAAAATGTATTTGAATATTGATTACATATCTTAATGTTTGATTAAAAAAAAGAGTTTGAGGGTGATCGGATAAAATGAGTTTTAAAGGTGTCAATTGCCCACACACGAGTAAGGAAACTCGCACCCGAACAATTGAAAAGAAAAACCAAAGACTTGGTCCCCCTCTTTTTCACCTTTTTGAAAATGTCTAAGTATTATTAAGTATGTTGATTTGATTTGAGAAAAGTACTCGACGTTGGATCGAGGTTTTAATTTACGTGTGAGGAGGTTACGAAAAGGAATGAAAGGAAGTTATGGTGCGAAGTGAAGGTTGGAAATACTTGATATATGGATCAAGTAAATACTTAGGATTGAATTGATTGAATTTATTTGGAAAATACTTGATGTTGGTTCAAGTTTGTTTTACTTTTATAAAAAGGGTTGATTTTAATCTTATGGAATTAATTAAGCCATGATTAATATATACCAATCACATACATGCATACAAATCAAAATAGAATAATCGTTGCATAAGGCCCAAGAGGAGGCATTATGAGGTCGAATGCGATCGTGAAAACGATCGACTTACAAGGTATGAAAATGGCTTGACATTGAGTCAAGGTATTAGTTGAAAAATATTTTGATTTGAATAAACACACAATGACATAGCATAATACAATCAAAGCATAAAAATCCACGAGATAAAAAAAGCATACACCATATATAATAAGCATTGAATAAATAAACTCAAGCATGATATGGTTAGTCACTTAATTCTAAAGTTAGTTTAAGGAAGGTATCCTAGACTAAAATAAATTCTAAGTTTATTAGAAAGGGTTTAGATAATTAATTAGACTAAATTATAATATTTAATAAAATTAATTATCAAAAAATTAATTAGTATTAAATAAAACAATTTAATAAAACTAATTAAGTAAGAAATAGGGACTAATTAAATAAAAGTAATTTTTAGAACTTTTTAGATTTGAAACCAAATTAATAATTAATTAAATTAAAATTCAATATTTAATAAAATTAATCATAAAAAGATTAATTAATATTAAATAAAAAATTTTAATAAAGTTAACTAAATTAATTTATTAACCAAATTTTATAAGTTCTGTTTTTTTTTTAAAGAAGATAAAATGTTTTTTTTTTAGATTTTTATTATTAAAAAAGGTAAGTTTTTTTTAAAACAAGAAAAACAGTGGGCCAGAAAACGTTAGCAAATGGGAGGTGTGGTTAAGAAAATCCCCTAGGCCCAACACTCAGCAGTCCACGCTGGGATGAGGGTCCACCATGATCCTTCAGCAGATCTGGGGCGTAGAATTCCCCACTGAGTCAACCTTTGACTCTGATCTAGGGGCTAGGGTACGAGGGCGTACGATGGATATGCACAGAGGGAGGTGCGTGGGAAGATCCAAAGATCAAGACCGGTGACACATGTCACCGATACCGCTTGCCATCCCCAACAAACAATGAACGCGTGGCAAGGGGAAAAAAGAAACAAAAGGGCATCAGCTCACTTCCCTTCAATATTTCTTTCAACGTTCTCTCTCTCTCAATACACTCACTCTCTCAAATCTCACGCTCTGCATAAAAATAAATCGCCGGAAACCTGGAAAACGGCCGGAGAAGCGGCGGTGCGCGGCGGCCGCCACCGTCTTCTCCGGCGAGACCACCACCAAATCTAAAAAAAACCTACACTAACCCCCCTCAACTTTTCCTCCTCTCTCCAAATCTGACTACCAATTTCTCAACAAGACTAACTAAACCCTTAAATCGCCCCCATTCCCAAACAAAAAACCTTAGTCAAAAACACGGTAGATGGAAGCAAATCGAGGCACGAGGAGACAAATACATGAATCAGAGCAGCAAATAAGTCAAAATCAGGAAATAGAGCTTAGATTGAAGAGAAGCAGAGTTTCAAAAGGATTACCACTCGAAGAACTCCTTCAACACGAGTCTTTGGTCGTACTCAGGTAATTTCAAATCTTGGTTCCACGTCTTAAGTTTCTTCTTCTTCTTCTTTATGAACTATTCTGCTACGTTTGCTACCGTGTCGAATGGTTGTTGTGTTAGGTTTAGTTCACACTATCTCTGAATTTCAATGAGAAATTCAGAGTAGTTCTTAGGATTGAACTTTAGGTGGATTAGGGTTGGAGACGAAATTTTCTTTGCAGTAGTGATTCTTGTTAGGTTCCCCCTTTTCTGATTCATTGCTCTCGTTTTTATATCGTCCAGATTAGGGTTTGAAAGCTGTGTCCAAATAGATGAGGGATCTCGTTCATGGGAATGTACAAGGTAATCTTTTTCAAACTCAGAACACGTTTTTGCCAAAAATACGTTATTGCCTTGCTGAAACCTCTATGGTACTTTTCTGCTATTCGCTGCTCTGAATTTCCTGCTATGAAGATTTTGTCCTTTTTTGCTGTGAATTTTGTCCTGTTCCCTTTTTGTGTTAAGGTCTGATGAACTGTGTATTTTGCTGCTCTACTCTGTTTGCTGTTTTCATCATATGAAAGTGGTCCCTATTTTCTGCTTTTTGTTTTTGGAATTCTGACCTTGAGCTTTTACACGAAAATGGACATTATGGGTTGTGGACAAAAGCTGACTTGCGTAGAACATGTTGTAGGTTTGAAAAAAAACTTGCACGAAAATGTAAAATTCTGACCTTGTGATTTGGTATGAAAATAATTGATTCTTGGGTCATTTGAATTTTGGTTACTTTTGCTCAATTTATAACATGGTGGTGTTTTGGTATCTTTGAAAACATGTTTAGCATTATGATTTGTTTTAGTTGAATTTGATGACTTGAAACATGAATCCAATTTTGAGTTGGTTTATGAACATTAACAATATGAATGACTAATGTTGTCTACTGGTTTGTCTGGCAGGGAAACAATTGTTCGAATCACTTGGTGGAATGAAGGTTACAACCGACAGAAACGAGCCGTCTCCTTATGCCATCATGCTTACAACCTAAGATGCCGCTACTTGATGTAAGGAGCTGAGTATCCAATGGAACATCGTATTTGGCAATCAAAGAAATAATCTTGATAACCTACAGATTCTGCAGAGACTTCATTAAGCCCCCCTTTGACGTTTTTTTTCTTTTGTGTTAAATGTAAGTGGATATTTGTAATGTGATATGGGCCATAGCATGGTGGCATATTGTTTGATAACAAGAATTGTGGTCTATTTGGTGTATTATCTTTATAAGTATACAAATTTGAATTATATGCTAGAAAAATGGTAACTAAAATGAGGCTGCACAGAGGACGAGCCTTTCCTCCAACAAATTAAGGTTGATCCCTTTCCTAAGCATCAATTGCTTATTGTTGGCTTACTGAATAGTGGAGACGTCAAGCAACTATCAAAAAGGCTTCAAACTTTTGTTAAAAGGAAATATGAGCAAAGCCTATTATCACATGTCCATCACCAATTTCTTGAATCCATGCTAAACTCTTACAACTTATGCGAGCTTGCTTAGAAAGGGCCTTTATTTTCCTTGTGATGGACTTTAGTAACCTTGAAATGTAACTTGAATTGAACAAAGTGGATTAAAATTGAGATACTTGAACTTGGATGTTAGAATTGAATGGCACGTTGAAATTTTCCTATGACAAGAACACGAACCATAAAGTCAAGACTTGCAAATGTCTTGAAATATTGTCCAAATGCATCGACTTTTGATGGCTCTGTATCCTGACTTCGTTAGTTAACTTGAACTTGCACAACCTCTGATTTTGATCACCTCAGACATAAAGAAAGAAACAATTTCCACTTTCTTAAACAATACTAAGTCACATCCAACTGAATTGAAACAACACACTTAACCTGGTATCCTCAAATAAACCTCAGACTTAGGCAACAAGAAAGCAACATATTTTTTTGGATTTTCTGGATAACGGTTAGTAGATGGATGGTACAAACGAAAATTATACACAGGTAGGACAAATTTGGGGTATGACACTTGCATACTGAGTTTAAACAGTGGTTTGTTAAGTTACGGATGCTATATGGTAATGGGGCCTTTTACATTATTTAAGGTTGAAATGACAGGACGGTACAGGGTATGGGTAGGATGTTAGGACTGATACTTTTCGATTGATGTATGAAGGTATGGGATTTTGAGTTTTTTTTTATTAGTGTACTCGCTAATATTTTTCTTTCAATCTTATGCCTACGTATTCCCGTTTTCCGAAACAGGGAAATCAGAGCGATCGTAGTTCCTCCTATTCTATGGGAGGAAATTGGTGTTTTGGTGTCTTGTTCAAAGCCTAAGACATGAAGCTAAAGATGGTTTGTATCTTGTTTAAAGCCCAAGACGTGAAGCTGAAGGGTCTATTTGTATCTTGTTCAAAGCCCAAGATATGAAGCTAAAGGTCTTGACTTTAGAGAGAATTTGTCATCTCTAAAGAGAGGTTTGTCTGTCACAACTGTTGGGTGACTGGTTATAAAGGAGGATTACTTTAACCGGGATATGTGAATCCGGCAATGCCATAATTTCCTTTATAGGGGCTTTCCAACCTAGAGGAGAAGACTTTAACTCAGTGTAGAGCAATGCTATCTTTCCTTAGGAATTTCTCATGCTAAAAGAGGGACAGTGGCATGGATGTAAATGATCCAGAGGCTTGCCGCTTACAGCAATTAGATGAAGGAGTTGTTGATGTTTGTATACTGTGAACGAGGCACATCTTTGATGCTAAAAGGTTGATTGGCTCAACCGGGGTTTTCTTATACAAAGCTTAAGATGAGGCTATTGGCCCAACAAGAGGGTGTTTTTGTGTGTCTCGTACGGCGCCCAAGAAAGAGGCTAAAAGAGTTGACTCAACAAGAGAGTCTTTGGTACCTCGTATAAAGCCCGTGAAAGAGGCTAAAAGAGTTTACTCAACAAGAGAGTGCTTTGTATGTGTCTTGTATGAAGCCCAAGACGGAAGCTAAAAGTTGTTTGACTCAACAAGAGAGTTCTTTTGTACTCAACAAGAGAGTGATTTGGTGTCTTGTATGAAGCCCGAGATAGAGGTTGTTTGACTTAAAAAGAGAGTCTTTTGGTGTCTCGTATGAAGCCCGAGAAAGAGGCTAAAAGAGAACGACCCATCAAGAGTCATTTTGTATCTCGCACAAAGCCCGAGATGGAGGCTAAAGAGTTTGACTCAACAAGAGAGTCTAAAAAGGTTAACTCCGCTGGAGAGAATCATTTGTACAAAGCCCAAGAGGATGCTATGGTAACTGTTTCAGTTGAGTGACGGGTCCATTATGTTGGTTCAAAGAGAAAATCAGTTCTTATATGAGTAATGTTGTACTCATGGATTTGATCAGAGGATCGGGATTATTTCCTGTTCTTTAAGGAAATGGGAAATCCAAAGGGTATTGAGACTGTCCGACTCTACTGGTTTTCTTCCTATTTTTGAAATGAGCTTGAGAATGTCTTTGAGACTCAAGGAAATTAGGCTGTCTAGGTCTAGAGTTTTATCTTTTGTACTATGCTTTAAGAAACAGTAGTAGGGTCTAGACTATTTGAAAGACTGTTCTATTAAGATGAATAATTTATGTTCCTATACCTCTAGGAGGTCGTCGGGACAATTTGTACGAAGCGCAAGAGGAGGCTAGAAACTTTTAAGAAGCCGAGGGACAATTTGTACTAAGCCCAAGAGGAGGCCATCATTCCTGGAGGAAGAAATCATTTATACGAAGCCTAAGATGAGGCTGTGAATACTTCTAAGAAGCCGATTGGTCCTTGTACAACGCCCAAGAGGAGGCGGGGATGCTTTTAAGAAGCCTGGGGGTCCCCAAACCCCGAGAAATTCAAGACAGGCTATTCACAGAGAATAGATCAAGCCAGGAAAGTTTGAGAATTTAGAAGAAACTCAAGAGATGCCATTCACGTAGAAAAGATCATCTCTGGGGAGTAGTCTCTTGACAATTCCTAGGAGGGACAGCCGAAGAGAAAACTGTATTTGGTGCTCCTATGGGGGGTCTAGTTTTGTCTATTTTTAAGAGTGATCATCAGGGCTCCACCTAGTGCTAGACGTAGTTGCCGAGGAAACTCTAAATATCTATACTATTATTACACAGTTGATATGAGTTTATGAAAGAAGACTTATAGCAAAACAGCCCCACAGTACAGTTATATACATATGAAAGCGGTAAATGAAAGCGGGTAAACACTTACTCGGTTGTAGAGCTTCCATGTTGTTTTGTTAGTTTGTTCAACAAAGAAAACTTTGATAATAATATTATATTCAAAATCAAAGGAGAAAGTGCTTTGAAAAGAAAGATTGGGGCTTACAGCTCTAGGAGAGGCCCAGGGTTTTATCAGTGATCGCACTGTTATTTTGTACAAGGATTTATACAGGTGACTGAGACCTAAGAATGGTTTTATGTACAAGGGGATGGGTCTTACGCTCTCTAAAGAGGCCCAAAGAGTTTTAAAAGAAAAAGAAATGGGGCTTATAACACGAGGGTAGGCCCAGATAATTTTTCATTTGAAATGGCGATCGCGCCGAGATTTTGAAAACGCAGTGGGTCTTATACAATGACTGAGGCCCAAAGATAATTTGGTTTTCAAAGGGGTTGGGTCTTACACTCTAATAGAGGCCCAAAAGTTTTGAATGGGTCTTATAGCTCGAGGAGAGGCCCAGATGTTTTTGTTTTAAACGGGCGACGATCGCGCCGAACTTTTGAAATACAACGGGACTTATACAATAAGTGAGGCCCAAGAAAGGTTTGTATTTACAAAGGATTGGGTCTTACACTCTATTAGAGACCCATGAGTGTTTGAAAATTATTTGTGAGGGTGAAAATCAAAGAAACCCTAATTTGTTTTCTTTTAAAAGTAAATATTTAAAGAAAATCAAATAAAATGATAAAAATACCAAATAAGTTTGAATAAACCACTTGTGATTTTTATTTAAGGTTTGAAAAATGAAGTTTTAATCACAAGAGATATTAAAACTCATTTGGTTTTGATTTTTCAAGATGAATGTTCATTTTAAAATGTTTAAAAACAAATAAAAATGAATTTATTCACAAAAATACTAATTATATTAAATAAATAATATAAACTTAATTTTTTTGTGGAATAAAATATTTCAACATTTTTGTGATTTTTTGCAAAAAGAACCAATCAAAAATAATTAAAATTGAAAGAGTTATTAATTTTCCAATTAATTAATAAAACAAAAAAATATTGGAAAAATGGCAAAATGTGAAAAAAAACACAAAATGGCATGGGTGGGGTTTGAACCCACGACCTCAAGGTTATAAGGCGCGCGCCTTACCACTGGGGTGGTGATACATCCATTGTTTGAAGTGAAAACACAAATATACAAGTCATGCCTTGGTTTTAGGCCTGGCTCAAGGCAAGGCAAGGCAAGTTTTGGCTCAGAAACGTGAAGGTCATAACTTTCTCATTTCTTAATGGTTTGAGACAAAATTTATATGCATATGGACCAGAATTTCACAAGGAATCCAATGGTGGTGGTATTTTTTTTAGATCATACTCTCTCCTTAAAACCCGATAGTGGTTTTGAAAAAGACTTATAATTGCATTTTCTATGCTACACTTTGGTACAGACATGAATTACATGACCAATTGGTTCAAACACAACATATATAACATGTATGAGGTGTGCATGATTAGTGGACCTCAAAGCAATGCATATTTTGGAAAGTTCAAGTCATGAGGCTTACCTCTTTTTGAGCTTTTTGGAGTTTTTGTGCAATCTGTCAAGCCTCTTGTTCCAGAAATGATTTGATGCTTTTGACACACTCAAATGATCCCTTAGAAGCTTTTAGGATGATTAGAATCAGCTGGTACCTGCAAAAACATAAACTGACCCTTTCTTGCAAAAGGGGTTAAAAGTGACCAAAATAGCAACTCTCTCAAATGGTGTTCCAGATGGGGGGAACCATTTGGGACAGTTCAAGGATGATATTTGGAGTGTGTTTGAGGTTTTATCTGGTTTGGAAAGTGTGACTGAATCAAGACATGGCTTGAAAAATGCACAAAAGGCCTATTTTGAGGTTTTGAGAGGTGACTTTGTGATTTTAGTGTTACATGTCACTTGTGTGAGTTTGGATCACCTACATATGATATTTATGAGGTGTGTGTGTGATTGGTTTGATTGAAAATGCTCTCAAACTCAAAAACTCAGAGTTACCTTGCTAGAGAAGGCATTTTTGCCAAAAGAGAGGGATTTTGAGGAAAGCATTTGTTTCATGGCATTGGTGTACTCAAACTGAGCACAAGTGAGCTATATTTATAGTAGAGCAAGTTTGTTTTGGGATCAATAGTGAATGGCAACTGCAGCAGAGGTTTGGCCAATGTTGAGCAATAGAAATCCAAGTCTCCTCTAGCCATTGACTAGAGGTTAGAGCACAGAGCTTTGGTTTCCTAGTTGTTGGAGGAATCTTGACTGAATTCAGTTGCAAATGTGTCAGTCTATGCCACCTCTAAGCATCTATTAAATGCTTCAATCCAAAATTGGAGTCTTGTCCCTATTTTAGACAATTCTAGGTTTGGCATGCTACTTCTTGTTCCAAAGACTTTGGAGGCTTGGCTCAGTGATTGTCCCCTTTAGATTTGATCCTCAGAGGTGTCCAAAGTGATGACAAGGCTTGGAATTATCTGATTTTTCCAAATCGAGCAAAAATGTAAAATTCTGCCTTGCCTTGGCAGTTTTCAGCAAGGCATATTACCAATGTCATATCTCATGGCTCAAGTGGAATTTGATGATGTTCTTGGTCATTTTGAAAAGCCCTCATATGATACAACAATTGTTTGATCATATTTGGTTTTGATACTTTTTGGATCCAAGTGAAAAATGTCCCTACATTTGGAAAAAAGTGAAGGCAGATTCTGACTTAGTGAAAATTTCACTAAGTGTTGGAAAAAGTGACATTTTCACTTTTTGTGATTTTGATCACTCCATAACTCAAAATCCATGAGGAATTTGGAGGGGGGGTCAGTTTTTAGCTTTTGTAGAGGGTCATGAGATATACAAATCAAGCTTTGGATGAGGAAAAATGGCTTTGTGGTTTAGGAGTTATGATCCTCCAAAGTCGGTACCCTTGCCACTTTGTTAATAACTTAGAAAATTTTCTAAGTTTTTATGGTTACCCCTTTTACAAGTTATCCCACTTTCTTTGATTTTTCTTGATGAATGATGATTCAAATCATACATTAACATCATTTTAGGGTTAAAAATCCATTTTTGTGAAAAACCTCAAAATGTCAAAGTTGACTTTTGTGCACAGTTGACTTTTTATCCGATGAATTTCAAACTGTGCGATCCTCTATGAAATCAAGTCCTTGACCTAAATCAAACTTGATGGATTGATTTCATGGGTGTTATAGGGTGTATTGAATCATGTCCTAGGGTTTGGGAGCATGCCCTGGTCAAAAGTCAAAGTTACAGTTGACTTTTCCCGCGAAACCCTAACCGTGGTTCAGATGAAATTGAGACTTGTTTCTCAAGCTTCTTGGATCAATCCATTGTTGCAAATGGATCAATATGGTATATTAGAGACCCTCAAATCATGTCTTGAGGTCTTGGTTCATGATTTGTCCCAAAAGTCCACTTAGGGGTGAATTAGGTCAAGAAACCCTAATTCCTGACATTTTATGAATGAATCCCCTGAGGCTAAATTGGCTTGATGATTGGGTCCATGAGGTTCCATGGAGCGTATTAGGTTATGTTTTGAATCTTTGGCTCATGCCCAGAGGAAATTTTCCATCTGGAGGCCCTGGTTGACCAAAACCCTAATTTGGTGACACTGGCGATCTTGAGGCTTGATCCACCTAGAAGGGAGCAGCATTGTGCTAAATCCTTGAAGTGGGAGTCATTTTGATCCATTGTGGATGTTTGAGAGTGTAGACAAGTTGAAGATCATGTCATTCCTTGATTGACCCTTTGTCTAAGAGCTCCGAGAGGGCTTGAAACCCTGAATTTAACTGTAGTGGATGCTCACCCATCTTTGGGGAGACTGATGGTTCACCCATATTGTGATGATGATTTGAAAAATGATGGGGAATCTTAATGGTCAAAATTTGGGGTATGGCAGATGCCCCTATTTAATCTTCTTGGACCCGAAGGTGTGCAAGAGGATTAAATATCGGAATACCCGAAATTTTGATGGGTTATGAATGGTAGCTTATGCATTCATCTTCTTCTGCCAAGCAATGATGCTCGAAAAAGTCAAAACTTCCCCACGATCCTGGTTTCCTACCAAGGAACTGGTCTTAGTTTCATGTTGTAAACTTCCCCTCGATCCTGGTTTCCTACCAAGGAACTGGTCTTAGTTTCTGATTTAAACTTCCCCTCGATCCTGGTTTCCTACCAAGGAACTGGTCTTAGTTTCTGATTTAAACTTCCCCTCGATCCTGGTTTCCTACCAAGGAACTGGTCTTAGTTTCTGATTTAAACTTCTCCTCGATCCTGGTTTCCTACCAAGGAACTGGTCTTAGTTTATGATATAAACTTCCCCTCGATTCTGGTTTCCTACCAAGGAACTGGTCTTAGTTTCTGATTTAAACTTCCCCTCGATCCTGGTTTCCTACCAAGGAACTGGTCTTAGTTTCTGATATAAACTTCCCCTCGATCCTGGTCTCCTACCAAGGAACTGGTCTCAGTTTCTTCTGTCAATAAACTTCTTGACAAGGGACGATATTCGTAGCGATTTTTCCTCAAACTTCTCTCCGAATTTTCCTGGGGAGATGCCATTTGACGGAAAAAGTTTTAATGTCAGACTTGCTGGGAAACCTAGTCGTTTGAGTTGTAGAGGTGCACAAACTTCTCTGTTTGGAGATGCCATTTGTTGACTCTATCGGGGAAACGAGTCTCTTGAGAGACTGCTGCCGCTTGGGGTCTTACATCATAATTTTCTCGGGATTTTCCCGAAGAAATGCCATATGATGTGATCCAATTTTGAGGTGCTGATGACCTTTCCATCAGTGGTTTTTCGGAGAAAAACTGCTGTATGGCCGAATCTCTGATTAAGAGGCTTTCTCTGGGGATTTTCCTTAATTCGGGAAAGCAAGGGTATCATCTTCAAATGGCGAAGAGTGATGTTTGTTGAACGTTTTCTGGTCTTTTAGAGGTTCAAGTTATCAAAGTGGTCAAGGAGCCAACTTCAATCCAGAAATAAACTGGAGGAGAGATTGTTCAGACGGTACATTTCCCAGCGAGGAAAGAGCTGACAACTCAATTGAGATGATTGTTATCACTAGGGGATAAGACCGACTAGAGTGATAGTGATGCAATATGAATATGAATGTAAATCAATAATGCATGATGTATGTATGTATATGCTGAGAAAACTAACGCGACATACAGACTAATGGATGAACATGACTGAATACTCGGCCATCGCGGGGCGAAGAAGTACCGTTCGGTCCAAAAGTAGTAATTCTACCTTGCTTAGGAGAGATAGTCCCTGCGGGGAATACCGTTGGTCGGGCTTAGAAGATGAGAAATCGGTCGGGGGTATCAGACAGAATAGTCGCATCCGACATAGTTAATCCTTCGTTCAGGCGTACTGGTTTAGAAGGAGTACTTTGATTCTGCACTTTGAAGCTCGCTTACTTCTGGAGAAGCGATCAATGTTCTTTCGATGTTCAACAGTCAAAAGAAATTGCCATCTTTATTTTAAAAGTAGAAAAAAGTTTGAAAAGTAAATTCGTTTTTGTTTTATTTCAAGAATCGTTGATCATGTTAAAACGTCGTTCTATAAAGCTAAAACAAATGAGAATTACAAACAAAAGCACAAGGGCTCAAATTTTATTGATAAGATGGAAATCAGCCAAGTGCGTGATTCTATAAAGTATTTACAAAGTTAGACAATGGTAATTTACAGGGAAAAGGGGTACATTGAAACATAACGGCCACTATCCTTCTACGAACTTTGAATTCGGGACATCCTGAGCCGCTGTCAAAGATGACCTTGACTGGAGTTTTCCTCTGATGGATGGTGTAACTGCTGCTGAGGATTTTCCCCGGTTGAACATAGTTACTTGCCATTATCCCTAATTTTTGCCTGGATTGTACTTTGAGATTTCCAATCCACCGGGATATTTTTTATCATGTCTCTAATTTTTGCCTGGACTGCCCTTTCGGGTTTTCAATCCACCAAGACGTTTTTTTTTTGGCGAAGTATTTCTTGACTACATCAACATTCGTGGGATAGGCAAATTCCTCTCCGTCCATGGTTGCAAGTCTCAAGGCGCCGCCTGAGAAAGCTTTCATGACCACGTAGGGGCCATCGTAATTCGGAGTCCATTTTCCCCGAGAATCAGTGAGAAAAGATTGCATCTTCTTGAGCACGAGGTCTCCTTTTCTGAAGACGCGAGGTCGGACCTTTTTGTCAAACACCCTCTTCATTCTTTGTTGATACAACTGACCATGGCATAGAGCCGTGATTCACTTTTCTTCGATCAAATTCAGTTCATCGTGTCGATTTTGACACCATTCAGCTTCTGTAAGCTGAGCTTCCATCAATACCCAGATTGATGGGATCTCTACTTCTATGGGGAGCACTGCTTCCATGCCATACACTAGAGAGAAATGGGTTGCCCTTGTTGAAGTGCGAACAGATGTCCGATAATCGTGAAGAGCAAAGGGTAGCATCTCGTGCCAGTCTTTGTAGGTTACAACCATCTTCTGAACAATCCTCTTGATGTTCTTGTTAGTCGCTTCTACCGCTCTGTTCATCTTGGATCGGTAGGGAGATGAGTTATGGTGTTCGATCTTGAACTCACCGCACAACTCCTTCATCATCTTATTGTTCAAGTTAGATCCATTATCCGTAATGATCTGGCTCGGAACACCATAACGGCAGATGAGATTGTTTTTGATAAATCGTACCACCACTTGTCGGGTTACATTGGCGTACGACGCTGCTTCGACCCACTTGGTGAAATAGTCAATGGCTACCAGGATGAACCGATGTCCGTTCGAAGCCTTAGGTTCGATCATGCCAATTATGTCGATCCCCCATATGGAAAAAGGCCATGGGGAAGAAAGAACTTTGAGATGTGATGGCGGTACATGGATTTTGTCGGAGTATATCTGACACTTGTGACACCTCCTCATGTACTTGTAGCAGTCGGATTCCATGGTCAAGCAGTAGTACCCTGCTCTTATAATTTTTCTCGCCATTGTGTGTCCGTTGGCATGAGTACCAAAGGATCCTTCGTGAATTTCTTTCATCAGCATGTCTGCTTCTGGTCTGTCCAGACATCGGAGCAAGACCATGTCAAAGTTTCTTTTATAGAGTGTATCACTGCTCAGGAAGAAGCTTCCAGCCAGTCTTCTGAGGGTTTTTCTGTCCTTCCTTAGTGCCCCAGGTGGGTACTCTTGTTTCTGAAGGAAGCATTTGATATCGTGATACCAAGGTTTGTCGTCTATTACTGCTTCAATTGTGAAGACATAAGCGGGCTGTTCAAAGCGCATGATGTCAATCTTAGGTAGGTTGTTCCATTGACCTACGCTAATTATGGAAGAGAGAGTGGCTAATGCATCAGCCATGTGATTCTCTTCACGAGGGATGTGATGAAACTCGATTTTGTTGAAGAAAGGCAACAACCTCCTTGCATAATCTTTGTAAGGAATCAATCTGAATTGGTATGTGTTCCAATCTCCTTTGATCTGATTGACGACCAAAGCTGAGTCGCCACATACGTCTAAGTTCTTGATCCTTAAATCGATCGCTTCTTCGAGACCCATAATACAAGCTTCGTATTCGGCCTCGTTGTTTGTACACTTGAATGTAAGTCTGGCGGTGAAAGGAATATGGGTACCCTGAGGGGTTATGATGATTGCCCCAATTCCGTTTCCATAATGATTGACTGCTCCGTCAAAGATAAGTCCCCATTGGGAACCTGGTTCTGGCCCTTCACTAGGTAGCGGTTCATCGCAGTCTTTCATTTTTAGATACATGACATCTTCGTCTGGGAAGTTGAACCCGATTGATTCCTGATCGTCAATCGGTTGATGAGCCAAATGATCGGCTAAAATACTTCCTTTAACGGCTTTCTGAGCATGGTACTCTATGTCATATTCTGATAACAACATCTACCAACGGGCAATCATTCCTGTGAGAGCAGGCTTTTCAAAGACATACTTGATTGGATCCATTTTAGAGACCAACCAAGTAGTGTGACGAATCATGTATTGGCGAAGACGTTTGGCTGCCCAAGCCAAAGCACAGCAAGTTTTCTCAAGCATAGTGTACCGAGTTTCACTGTCGGATAATTTCTTGCTCAAATAGTAGATGGCAGGCTCTTTCTGTTTGGTTTCGTCTTGTTGGCCAAGCACACAACCCATTGAGTCCTCTAGGAGTGTGAGGTAAATGATCAGTGGTCTTCCTTCCACTGGAGGTGATAGAATCGGTGGATTCAATAGGTATTCCTTAATACTGTCGAAAGCGGTTTGGCAGTCCTCTGACCAAACGCAGTCCTGGTTCTTTTTGAGTAATTTGAAAATTGGCGCACACATCGCGGTCATAAGGAATATGAATCTGGAGATGTAGTTCAAACGTCCCAGGAATCCACTGACTTGTTTTTTAGTTTTCAAAGAAGGCATCTCTTGAATGGCCTTGACCTTGTCAGGATCAACCTCGATTCCTTTCTGGTTGACGATGAAACCTAAGAGTTTCCCTGAACGGACACCAAATGTGCACTTATTGGGATTCAAGCAGAGCTTGTAATTTCTCAACCGCTCGAATAGTTTTGACAGGTGGGTCACAGGCTACTCTTCTGTTTTAGATTTTGCAATCATATCATCGACATATACCTCAATTTCCTTGTGTATCATGTCATGAAACAGAGTAGTCATGTCCCTTTGATAGGTTGCTTCGGCGTTCTTCAAACCGAATGGCATTACCTTGTAACAAAAAGTACCCCATAGGGTAATGAACGAAGTTTTCTCCATATCTTTCGGCGCCATTTTGATCTGGTTATAGCCCGAGAATCCATCCATGAAGGAGAAAACTTTGAACTTTGTTGTACTGTCCACCAGCATGTTAATGTGTGGTAAAGGAAAGTCGTCCTTTGGACTAGCCTTGTTCAAATCCCTGTAGTCAACACACATTCTGACCTTACCGTCCTTTTTGGGAATGGGTACAATGTTAGCTAACCATTGAGGTTATTCTGACGTAGCGATGAAACCCGCGTCGATCTGTTTTTGTACCTCCTCTTTGATTTTGATGGCCATGTCTGGATGAGTCCGTCTCAACCTTTGCTTTACTGGCGGACATTCCGATTTCAACGGTAGATGATGTTCCACGATGCTAGTATCCAACCCTAGCATGTCCTGATAGGGCCAAGCAAACACATCGGGAAACTCTCTGAGAAGCTTTGTTAAACTCTCTTTAGTAGTTGGACTGAGCAGTGCCCCAATCCTGATCTCTTTTCTCTCTTTTTCTGAACCCAAGTTTACCGTTTCCAACAGCTTTTTGTGAGGTTCAATGGACCTTTCCTCTTGTCTGAGTAGTAGGGAGATCTCCTCTGGAATTTCGTCGTCGACTTCTTCTTTAGCCCCAAATATCGGGAATTCAAAGTCGGGAGAAGGCATCGGATCGTATGTTTCAACTGGGTTTAAAACAAGCAATCAGCATGACGGTATGATTCATGTTCAGAAAAGATAGAGGAAATGCAAGTGTGTGCAGTGTATTATTTTTAACTGCTTGTTTTTATTATTTGTTTTTTAGGATTACCATTTTCTGAAAAAGCAAAAAAGAAAACAACAACTAATGCGGAAATTACAGAACGACGTTATTTTATTAATGAACAAGTCGATTCTTGAAACTACAGCCCTATAAAACAAAACTCTGTCACTTTGGGCAAAGCGAAGAGGGAAATTTACAGAAAGCGAGCCCTATCAAAACACCCGTTCCACCTGGGCAGGGTGAAAGGTTAAAGATGGCAATTACTTTGACTTATGAACGATCTTCAGAACATCGACAGCAACCCATTGGCGGTGAACTCCTCGGTGAATCACAAAGTCTGGCACCTTCCTTGATTTGTCTTCAGAAATAACACTGATTTCTGGTGGAGCAGGATCATTGGAATCTGTCTCCCAAGCAGAGTTGTCATAGGAGGATTCCTCTGTTGCATTCTGCAGAGTATTGGTGCTCTCAGCTGTATCTCCCCATCCAGTTGGCTGGATATCTTCGAGCCTGATACGAGAGCTTTCGGGAGCGGTGTACTTGACCATATAGTCAAATTTTCCACTCGGTTGTCCCAAGGTGTCCCACACTTCTTTGGAACTGGAGGTGTCATCTCTCTCGATGACGTTGACCTCAGGAAAAGCGTAGTTGATGAATTCTAGCCCTACAAACGTTGCAAATTCATCGTCATGCTGAGTAGGCTCTGAATGAACTGAGTGTTGATCCCATGACATGGTGGGGACACAGGTATTCTGTTCAATGAGGCTCAGCTGATTTTCATTGTTCGGCTGACTTTCTTGCCCCAAGTCTCCTGGGTAAAGTTGCCACATCGGCAGACCATCCATCGGGCCATAGTAGGTGTAGTCAAAATTGTCCTTCATCGGAGTGTCTTCCTCTAATGAATTAGGTGGAGCACGACATCCTTCTGGATCACAATCTTCATAGATCATTTCGACATCTGACCTGGGTATAAATCTTGGACTCTGTACGGGAAAGCAAAAGGGCATCTGCGTTTCGTCCTGAGACATATAACCGTCCTCGTTGAGTTAGGACTTCCATTCCTCATCTGTATCAGAGGGATCCTCCTCGTTGATAGTGTGTACTTCTTGAGTCACTGGTTAAAGGAAGCCTCCACTGTGGAAGAAGTTCTGAATGGGATGAAGACTTTCATCGTTGACAGCTGTCTGGGTGCAGGTTGCGGAAAAACAAAGACCCTTCTTTGTTTTATTGTTAGTAGGAATGACAAGTTATCCCAATCCCGTTGTATCGGTACTCTCGACCACTTTGATAGCATCTTTGTATGAGGAAATCGAAGTTCCCCCTTCAGATTGATCGCCAGTGTGTAGCGAAAGTGCTTGGAACTGGGTCCCAATTACCCCCTCCGGTTCTACATAAGTGGATGACGATAAATTACTTACGAGCAAAGCCTATTCCCCACAGACTGTGACGAGTTAGCCATTCTGGACGAACTTTAGCTTTTAGTGGAGGGTCGAAGTGACCGCCCCAGCCTGATGTATCCAAGGTCTTCCTAATAAACAACTGTAAGTTGCCCAGATGTCCATGACCTGGAAAGTGACTTGGAAAGTATGAGGACCGATAGTTATGTGAAGGTCGACTTCGCCGATAACCGTTTTTCTGGATCCATAAAATGCTTTGACGACGACCTCGCTGGTTTTCATCGGGGGTCCTTTGAATGATAATTGCGTCAAAGTGGACTTCGGCATAACATTCAGGGCTGACCCTGTGTCTACTAGTATGCTGGCCAAAGCATTGTGCTGGCAGTTGACTGTAATATTAAGCGCCATGTTATGACGGCGACCTTCTTCAGGTAATTCCTCATCACTAAACCCCAAATTATTGCAGGAAGTGATGTTAGAGACAATACTATTGAACTATCTAATTGTTACGTCCTGTTCCACAAAGGCTTGCTCCAAGACCTTCAGTAGAGCCTCCCTGTGGGCTTCTGAACTGAGTAACAGTGATAATACCGAGATCTTTGAAGGAGTTTGTAACAGCTGATCAACAATGTTATATTCACTCCTTTGGATGAGCTTCAGCATCTCATCATTGTTTTTCGAAAGGTCGGGATTACTGGATTGCCCGCTTGGTGGATTAGGAACTTCTGTCTGAGGTTCCCTTTCTCTATTAGGTTCTCTAACTCCTCTGTTGAAGATTCTACCACTCCGTGTTACTCGACTGATGTCTGCAATATTCACGACTGAGGGTAATGGAATTTCCTTTCCATTTTCGACTGTTGTTGCACCGTACTTGTAAGGGATAGCCTTAGTTGATTCATACGGTAGTGGTCCTGGCAAATAGATGACTATGGGAGCCTTCTGATTTTTCTGACCATCGTAAGTAATCTCGACTTGTTCCTGGTTAGGAACTCTCGATTCGTCAAGTAGAGGGATGATGGCAAAAACATCCCTGGACCTCTGATGATCAGAGATTACGACAACATCCTCAATTTGATCGGCAAGGTAATTCGGCGTCCAGTTGATTGGTCCGGAACCTGGATATGGATGAATCTCTCCACGATCCACCTGCCCCTGAAGAGCTGCTCGCACAAGGTAGCACCCTTGGTTACTTTCCGAACAGACTCTACAACGTTCATAGTTATGTGGTGGCACCTGGCCACGCCCGCTTTGAATGCAATGTAACCTCACTAGGTTAGTTTCCACAGATCGTACATTCGGACTTTGACGCCGAGTAGGGTTCCTGTTATTGATACTAATCTGCTGAGTGTCTTCATCCATATAGATGGGAAGCCACCAATGATTCAACAAGTGCTGAAGTACTTCCTAGATAAGAGCGCAACCTTGATCGTTTTTGCAACCCGCTTTATAGCTTTGATAGTCATGTGATACCAGGAATCCGAGGCGGACCTTTTCAGCATGTAACTCTACTAGGTTGGTATTCATTAAGCGAATATCGAAGATTTGAACCATGTTGATCTGATAGTGGTTCCTATCATGGTAATCCTGGATCCATCCAAGATCCATCTGACGCTGGAAGGCCTCTTGTATGAAAAAGCATCCCTGTTTGTTTACCGAGCAAGTCAGACAGGAACTGTAATCGTGTCGCAGTAGATTATGATACTAGCTTTGCCTTGAGTGCATCGCCACCAAGTTAACATTCATCGCACGGATATCGTGGTTTTGAATAACGTTGGAATTCGTATAGACCATGTTAACTCCACGAACTCGGTGCTCTTGGATCCATCCTAGATCCATCTGTTCTTGTAGAGCTGATTGCACCATAGAACACCCTCGATTGCTTTTAGAGCAGATATCACACTGATGATAAGTATGAGGTGGCACATGGCCATACCTACTCTGTCTACAGTGCATCTTGACCAGATTGGTCCTCAACAAGAGTACATCGTGAATTTGATAGACATTGTTAGACTCTCCCTCTATCAGGTTGACTGCAGCTTTCTCGTGTTGAGGTAGTGGGTTCGTGAGAACTTTGGGATTCGTATCTTTAAAAGATAAGAGCTCGCTCCTAACAAGCTTTTGCATGTCAGATTTGAAATTAAGGCAATTCTCTATGTTATGCCCCGATCCTCCCTGGTGATAAGGGCATGTCTGATCCACCTTAAACCAAAAAGGCGGATTTTCTGGTACCGTAAGAGGAGACTTAGTCTGGATATGCCCTTTAGCCAGTACTAACGGAAATAGTTCTGCGTACGATACGAGTATAGGATCAAATCCTGGTGGCCGCGTTGTACGGTTGTTGTTATATGGAGGACGAGCCTGCTGAAGAGGCTGTTGTGTCCTTTGTTGATTTGGTTGGTTCTGAGCAACCTGAGGTTGATACGTAGGCGCAGGGTTGATAGCAGGAGTTACAACTGCTACTGGTTGATAACGTCGCCTTTGCTTTCTGAGAGAGATATTCCCAATATCTTGCTCTTTTTTCTTAGGGAGAGAACTACCGTATCGTTTTGTACTACTTGATGATCCAACGTCTTTTACCAAACGTCCTTCTCGAACGGCTTCCTCAAGACGAACTCCCATACCGACCATTTCGGTGAAATCACTGGGCGCACTGGCGACTATTATGTCATAGTAAAATAAGCTCAAGGTCTTTAAGAAGATCTTTGTCATCTCTTTTTCCTCAAGAGGTGGACAAATTTGGGTGGCGATTTCACGCCATCTCTGAGCGTAATCCTTAAAGGTTTCTTTGTCCTTTTGTGACATTGATCTGAGTTGATCTCTGTCCGGTGCCATGTCCAAATTGTATTTGTATTGTTGGACGAAGGCAGTGCCTAGATCTCTGAACGTACTGATCGTAGCGCAGTTTAAACCCATGTACCATTTTAAGGCGGCACCGGTTAAACTATCCTGAAAGTAGTGAATCAGTAGATCTTGATTCTCTGTCTGAGCTGACATCCGCCGAGCGTACATCACCAAGTGACTCTGGGGGCAAAAGTTACCTTTGTATTTTTCAAAGTCGGGGACTTGGAACTTGTGCGGGACTTTCACATTGGGGACCATACAAAGGTCTGCGGCGTCTTTTCCAAATAAATCCTGACCGGGAATGGCTTGCAGTTCCTTCTGCATTTCCAGGAACTGTTCCTGGAATTCATATATTCTATCGAACATAGTTTCCTTTATACCATAAAGTATCTGTGGAATCTGTCCTTCTGGGATAATGTGCACCACAGGGGGTGGTACCGTGACTACGGCGGTGAACCTTGGCGCCTCCAGGAGTCCTCAATATGCCCCTGGCATCTTCGCTTTCCCGAAGTTTGTAACCTTCAGGCCCAGCGGCTTCTGCTATGAATCCCTGATCTTCAGTGATCAGCGGAACATATCCTTCCGGGATATAGTTAACAGGCATGCCCCAGGGACGACCTTTCGGCATTTGATACCTAGGATCATACTTCTCCACTATGGGCGTTGAGGTGATCTCTAAGATCACAGTTCTTTGTTGTTGAGCTTCTTCCATGGCTTGCATGTCGTTACGAAGCTTTCTCATATCCTCTCTCAGATCGTCGATCTCTTCTTTCAACTCTCTGTTCTCTTCCTCAAGATCATCCATCTTTTTCTAACGATTGGCCCGAGTATTGTACGAATGAGACAGTTTGACTCTAGAATCGAGACACAAACGTGAGATTCGTAGGTAAGAAGAATACGTGACGGGAGAATGATGAATGCAATAATTATATTAATTGTTTTTTGGTTTAATCAAAATAAATTTTGACAAATAGATTGCAAATATCAAACAGTGGGGGAAACCCCATTTTATTGAATTCAAAGGATTGCGGAAACGGAAATACAGTAGATTACAAGGTGTGGAAACAGAAACCTAAGCTAATGGGTCCCGATTCCTCTCTGAGGAGAACTCGGTGCTGATTCTGGCACTTTCCTTTTCTTGGGCCATTTTTGGGTTGTCATTCCTTTGCCAAGTGAAAGGAGTGAGCAAATTCCTTTGGTCATCCTGATTCTCTATAGCATGCTGCTCCAAAATCTCAATCAGAGCATCCTTATCTTTCAGTAATTGTTGTATTTTGATACACTCCACATTGAGAATGTGGTACTTGTTCTTCCAAGACCTCCTTTCCCGTTGAACTTTATTGAGAGTAACCTGGAGTTTTTCCATCTCAGTCATGAAGTACTTGACAGATTCCCTCGACAGAAGAACTCCGTGACGAGGATAAGGCATCTTTAGCTTGAGAGCTCTAGTTTGTACCCAGTGGAGATAAGGCTCCACCGAGACACAGTCTGGTTTTCCTAGAGACTCCCATCCTTTCTTATGAACGTGTTTCCACGCATGCACTATTTCCATCTTTAGTGCTCTGTCATTTTTCCTTCCTTGAAGAAAAGACCTTCCAGATGAGCGTTGCGTGGGACATGCCTCATCGGGTATCCGAATTGACGACGAACGAGAACTGGATGGTAATTGATTCCTCCCTTAGTTCCTAAGAGGGGTACGTTGGGGAATTTTCCACAACGGTCAATGATACTGATTCCCTCATAAATCCTATTGCACCAATCTATGTCAGAGTTGGTGAGAGACATGATTTTCTGCGACCAACGTAAGGCACTCTTGTGATCCCAAAAAGTGACAGACTTACGCAAATGGGAGATAAACCATTTGTATAGTAGGGGTACACAGCACGTGATCTCCCCCCCCCCCCCCCCCCCGCTGTACAAATTCCCTAAGTGTACAGAATGATACGCGTCTGCGAGCAAAGTCAGTACAAGGTTTCTAATGAGAAAAACCTTAATGGAGTTGATATCAACGAAGTTATTGATGTTGGGAAACAAAAATAACCCATAGGTAAGTAAGACAAAGATGCTTTCAAAAGCAGTCACGTTCCCTATACTAGCGAAGTACAGGGCCTTCTTTGTCAGAAACTGGGCTGGTAAACCCGGGATTCCACCCTTAGTGGTCATGTGAGTCCTGACCTCAGACTCGTCCAAATGAATTACTCTTGCAATGGTCTGACCCTTTGGAATTTCTTCCAGTCCAGAAAATGGAGTTCGATCAGTGATGTGTAGATCAATCAGATGAGAATACTCCTCCAACGTTGGTGCTAGTTGATAATCCGGGAATGTAAAATAGTGATAAACTGGATCGTAAAACTAAATGAGTGCCTCCAGGATTCCCTCCATCACATGGACCCTTAATAGAGATAGCAGCCCTCCGTACTTGGCTCTGAAAGCCTCTTAGTTTGTGATCATCCTCTCCAAACCTCTTAAATCCTCTAATTTTGGAACCTTAAAAGTGTACTTATAAGTTCTCCTTCTACAGAAATCCATGAGCGCAATCTTTTTCTCTGACATTTGCAATTAACGTCTTAGTTTAGTTTGAAAAAGAGAGACTAGAAGAGAAAAATTTTCTGTGTTTAAATGTTTTTTTAAATGAATGCATGAATGCAGCACACAAAACATAGAAAAAACATGGGGTTAAAGGGTCGGTGTCATGGAGTCAAGGCTCTACCCATCCCAAAGGTTTAATAGTGATTTTTGTACCTGTCTCTCATCATCATCAATTCTTGTCGAGAAAACACCAGCGGGCCGGGAACCGTGCTAGGTGGTGTTCTTCGAAGAATCCTCAGAAGAGGATGGTATCGCGTGACAACTATTTCCGATGGCTTCTCACCACTAAAAGGGGTTTTTCCTAGGTGTATACTCAATCTTTCCACATGCGGCATCACACGCATTCCCATTAGCAGAAAAATAAACACATATATTAATTAGGAAAAGCAGTATATATATTTGTCCTAATGTCCTAGACTTTTAAAAGCTATGAATCCTATGTTCCTGACAGAAAATGGCTCCCCAGCGGAGTCGCCATTCTGTAGTACCTCCCCAATTTAAAGGTTTTGACCTAAGATCCTAGTGAAGTCAACAAAAGTCCTATACCTCGTGAAGTCGTCAGTGAAGTCACCATTCTTCGAATGGTTTTAACCCTAAATTGAAAGAAATTCGGCCCCACGGTGGGCGCCACTTTTCTGTAGTGAGCGATTTGGGACGCGGTTCTTAGGCACTGTCGCTCTTTATGGGGTTACTACAGGTCGATTCATTTTTTATCCTATTGTGAGCTGACTAAGGAAGGGAAATAGATGTCTCCATTTAACCCTGCTTGCATACTGAGTTTAAATAGCGGTCTGTTAAGTTACGAATGCTATATGGTAATGGGGCATTTTACTTTATTTAAGGTTGAAATGACAGGACGGTCCAGGGTATGGGTAGGATGTTAGGACTGATACTTTTCGATTGATGTATGAAGGTATGGGATTTTGAGTTTTTTTTTATTAGTGTGCTCGCTAAGATTTTTCTTTCAATCTTATGCCTACGTATTCCTGTTTTCCGAAACGGGGAAATCAGAGCGATCGTAGTTCCTCCTATTCTATGGGAGGAAATTGGTGTTTTGGTGTCTTGTTCAAAGCCCATGACATGAAGCTAAAGGTGGTTTGTATCTTGTTTAAAGCCCAAGATGTGAAGCTGAAGGGTCTATTTGTATCTTGTTCAAAGCCCAAGATATGAAGCTAAAGGTCTTGACTTTAGAGAGAATTTGTCATCTCTAAAGAGGGGTTTGTTTGTCAAAACTGTTGGGTGACTGGTTATAAAGGCGGATTACTTTAACCGGGATATATGAATCCGGCAATGCCATAATTTCCTTTATAGGGGCTTTCCAACCTAGAGGAGAAGACTTTAACTCAGTGTAAAGTAATGATATCTTTCCTTAGGAATTTCTCATGCTAAAAGAGGGACAGTGGCATGGATGTAAATGATCCAGAGGCTTGCCGCTTACATCAATTAGATGAAGGAGTTGTTGATGTTTGTATACTGTGAACGAGGCACAGCTTTGATGCTAAAAGGTTGATTGGCTCAACCGGGTTTTCTTATACAAAGCCAAAGAGGAGGCTATTGGCCCAACAAGAGGGTGTTTTTGTGTGTCTCGTACAACGCCCAAGAAAGAGGCTAAAAGAGTTGACTCAACAAGAGAGTCTTTGGTACCTCGTATAAAGCCCGAGAAAGAGGCTAAAAGAGTTAACTCAACAAGATAGTGCTTTTGTATGTGTCTTGTACGAAGCCCAAGACGGAAGCGAAAAGTTGTTTGACTCAACAAGAGAGTCCTTTTGTACTCAACAAAGGAGTGATTTAGTGTCTCGTATGAAGCCTGAGATAGAGGTTGTTTGACTCAATAAGAGAGTCTTTTGGTGTCTCGTATGAAGCCCTAGAAAGAGGCTAAAAGTGATCGACCCACCAAGACCTAAGAAAGGTTTTATGTACAAGGGGATGGGTCTTACAGCTCTAGAAGAGGCCCAGGGTTTTATCTGTGATCGCACTGTTGTTTTGTACAGGGATTTATACAGGTGACTGAGACCTAAGAAAGGTTTTATGTACAAGGGGATGGGTCTTACACTCTCTCAAGAGGCCCAAAGAGTTTTAAAAGAAAAAGAAATGGGGCTTATAACACGAGGGTAGGCCCAGATGATTTTTCATTTGAAATGGCGATCGCGCCGAGATTTTGAAAAAGCAATGGGTCTTATACAATGACTGAGGCCCAAAGATAATTTGGTTTTCAAAGGGGTTGGGTCTTACACTCTAATAGAGGCCCAAAATTTTTGAATGGGTCTTATAGCTCGAGGAGATGCCCAGATGTTTTTGTTTTAAACGGGCGACGATCGCGCCGAACTTTTGAAATACAACGGGACTTATATAATAAGTGAGGCCCAAGAAAGGTTTGTATTTACAAAGGATTGGGTCTTACACTCTATTAGAGGCCCATGAGTGTTTGAAAATGATTTGTGAGGGTGAAAATCAAAGAAACCCTAATTTTTTTCTTTTAAAAGTAAATATTTAAAGAATATCAAATAAAATGATAAAAATACCAAATAAGTTTGAATAAACAACTTGTGATTTTTATTTAAGGTTTGAAAAATGAAGTTTTAATCACAAGAGATATTAAAACTCATTTGATTTTGATTTTTCAAGATGAATGTTCATTTTAAAATGTTTAAAAACAAATAAAAATGAATTTATTCACAAAAATACTAATTATATTAAATAAATAATATAAACTTAATTTTTTTGTGGAATAAAATATTTCAACATTTTTGTGATTTTTTGCAAAAGAACCAATCAAAAATAATTAAAATTGAAAGAGTTATTAATTTTCCAATTAATTAATAAAACATAAAAAATATTGGGAAAATGGAAAAATGTGAAAAAAACACAAAATGACATGGGTGGGGTTTGAACCCACGACCTCAAGGTTATAGGGTGCGTGCCTTACCACTGGGGTGGTGATACATCCATTGTTTGAAGTGAAAACACAAATATACAAGTCATGCCTTGGTTTTAGGCCTGGCCCAAGGCAAGGTAAGGCAAGTTTTGGCTCAGAAACGTGAAGGTCGTAACTTTCTCATTTCTTAATGGTTTGAGACAAAATTTATATGCATCTGGACCAGAATTTCACAAGGAATCCAATGGTGGTGGTATTTTTTTCAGATCATACTCCCTCCTCAAAACCCGATAGTGGTTTTGATAAAGACCTATAATTGCATTTTCTATGCTACACTTTGATACAGGCATGAATTACATGATCAATTGGTTCAAACACAACATATATAACATGTATGAGGTGTGCATGATCAGTGGACCTCAAAGCAATGCATATTTTGGAAAGTTCAAGTCATGAGGCTTACCTCTTTTTGAGCTTTTTGGAGTTTTTGTGCAATCTGTCAAGCCTCTTGTTCCAGAAATGATTTGATGCTTTAGACACACTCAAATGATCCCTTAGAAGCTTTTAGGATAATTGAAATAAGCTGGTGCCTGCAAAAACACAAACTAACCCTTTCTTGCAAAAGGGGTTAAAAGTGACCAAAATATCAACTCTCTCAAATGGTGTTCCAGATGGGGGGAACCATTTGGGACAGTTCAAGGATGATATTTGGAGTGTGTTTGAGGTTTTATCTGGTTTGGAAAGTGACTGAATCAAGACATGGCTTGAAAAATGCACAAAAGGCCTATTTTGAGGTTTTGAGATGTGACTTTGTGATTTTAGTGTTCCAGGTCACTTGTGTGAGTTTGGATCACCTACATATGATATTTATGAGGTGTGTGTGTGTGTGTGTGATTGGTTTGATTGAAAATGCTCTCAAACTCAAAAACTCTGAGTTACCTTGCTAGAGAAGGCATTTTTGCCAAAAGAGAGGGATTTTGAGGAAAGCATCTGTTTGATGGCTTTGGTGTACTCAAACTGAGCACAAATGAGCTCTATTTATAGTAGAGCAAGTTTGTTTTGGGATCAATAGTGAATAGCAACTGCAGCAGAGGTTTGGCCAATGTTGAGCAATAGAAATCCAAGTCTCCTCTAGCCATTGACTAGAGGTTAGAGCACAGAGATTTTGTTCTCTAGTTGTTGGAGGAATCTTGACTGAATTCCGTTGCAAATGTGTCAGTCCATGCCACCTCTAAGCATCTATTAAATGCTTCAATCCAAAATTGGAGTCTTGTCCCTATTTTAGGCAATTCATGGTTTGGCATGCTACTTCTTGTTCCAAAGACTTTGGAGGCTTGGCTCAGTGATTGTCCCCTTTAGATTTGATCCTCAGAGGTGTCCAAAGTGATGACAAGGCTTGGAATTATTTGATTTTTCCAAATCGAGCAAAAATACAAAATTCTGCCTTGCCTTGGCAATTTTCAGCAAGGCATATTGCCAATGTCATATCTCATGGCTCAAGTGGAATTTGATAATGTTCTTGGTCATTTTGAAAAGCCCTCATATGATACAACAACTGTTTGATCATATTTGGTTTTGATACTTTTTGGATCCAAGTGAAAAATGTCCCTACATTTGGAAAAAAGTGAAGGCAGATTCTGACTTAGTGAAAATTTCACTAAGTGTTGGAAAAAAGTGACATTTTTACTTTTTGTGATTTTGATCACTCCATTACTCAAAATCCATGAGGAATTTGGAGGGGGGGTCAGTTTTTAGCTTTTGTAGAGGGCCATGAGATCTACAAATCAAGCTTTGGATGAGGAAAAATGGCTTTGTGGTTTAGGAGTTATGATCCTCCAAAGTTGGTATCCTTGCCACTTTGTTTATAACTTAGAAAATTTTCTAAGTTTTTATGGTTATCCCACTTTCTTTGATTTTTCTTGATGAATGATGATTCAAATCATACATTAACATCATTTTAGGGTTAAAAATCCATTTTTGTGAAAAATCTCTAAAAGTTAAAGTTGACTTTTGTGCACAGTTGACTTTTTATCCGATGAATTCCAAACTGTGCGATCCTCTATGAAATCAAGTCCTTGACCTAAATCAAACTTTATGGATTGATTTCATGGGTGTTATAGGGTGTATTGAATCATGTCCTAGGGTTTGGGAGCATGCCCTGGTCAAAAGTCAAAGTTACAGTTGACTTTTCCCGGGAAACCCTAACTGTGGTTCAGATGAAATTGAGACTTGTTGCTCAAGCTTCTTGGATCAATCCATTGTTGCAAATGGATCAATGTGGTATATTAGAGACCCTCAAATCATGTCTTGAGGTCTTGGTTCATGATTAGTCCCAAAAGTCCACTTAGGGGTGAAATAGGTCAAGAAACCCTAATTCCTGATGTTTTATGAATGAATCCCCTGAGGCTAAATTGGCTTGATGATTGGGTCCATGAGGTTCCATGGAGTGTATTAGGTTATGTTTTGAATCTTTGGCTCATGCCCAGCGGAAATTTTCCATCTGGAGGCCCTGGTTGACCAAAACCCTAATTTGGTGACACTGGCGATCTTGAGGCTTGATCCACCTAAAAGGGAGAAGCCTTGTGCTTAATCCTTGAAGTGGGAGTCCTTTTGATCTATTGTGGATGTTTGAGAGTGTAGACAAGTTGAAGATCATGTCATTCCTTGATTTACCCTTTGTCTAAGAGCTCTGAGAGGGCTTGAAACCCTGAATTTAACTGTAATGGATGCTCACCCATCTTTAGGGAGACTGATGGTTCACCCATATTGTGATGATGATTTGCACAATGATGGGGAATCTTAGTGGTCAAAATTTGGGGTATAACATGGGGGAGGAGCTTTACTTGCTTTGTTTTTGTTTTTTCGTTATTTTCATGTTATTTTTAGTTAGTTTCTTTTATGTCTAGTCTTTTATGCGTAATTGAGTCCTATTGTATTTTACCTTTTTCTTTCATTAGAAAAATTTCCCTAAGATTGATAAAAAGCAACCCCAATGAAAAAAAATTCATCTGAATCAATAGCATGACACCTTTTCACCTTCAGGCTATGTTGATTAGACTTGGGAAAGTATTGATGTTGTCGGTACCGTTTTAGCACCCTAGACTCCCTAAGTATGCGGCACCGATTTAAATAACCATTATACTGAGACCTTGATTTTCGAGTTTCTATAGTAGTCTCTTGAGTAATTTATGTTAGCGGTCAGCACCATCCCAAAAAACACACGCTAAGTAATGAACAGATGCAAATATGTGGAGATCTCAAAAAAATTAATAATAATTTGTATTGAGCTGTATTATAGAAAAGCGAATAAAAGAATTTGTTTCCTTCTAAGTTAGGTGGCCCTCACCCGGACATTTAGCCCAACGGATCGGATTTTTGAATTTCGAAAAAA
Source organism: Lathyrus tuberosus (assembly GCA_022829125.1). NCBI lineage: Eukaryota > Viridiplantae > Streptophyta > Magnoliopsida > Fabales > Fabaceae > Lathyrus > Lathyrus tuberosus. The sequence continues at coordinate 2,120,434 of JALAZF010000441.1, forward strand.
AAGAAAAAGAAAAGAAGAAATAATGAAAAAAAAAAGTTGAAAATCGAGATCATAAACACTAACAGGTTCACTTACCATGCGAGTGTGGGGATAACGGGCTTAATGTGACTGCGTGAGAATGAAAAAGAAGGAAAAAGAAACAAGGAATATAGGTCGAGTTATAATGGTACGATTTGGATTAGTATTGCATAGAGGGAGTCTTTGTCCGCAAGTGCGGATATGTGACATCATGGTATCCTCGTTGTCGAAGTCTAGTACCTATCTTTTAGCATTAGCCTATTAGTCGTGTTCGGTTTTAAAGTCGTGTCGTGCTTTCGTTTCGGATGTTGCGCTTACTGTTTTTAATTGTGTCGGGAGTTTGCTTGAGGACAAGCAAAAGTCTTAGTGTGGTGGATTTTGATAATGAGAAATCGTATCGTACTTTTAGGCTTGTTACGCATATGTTTCATTCGTTTTTATTCGAGTTTTATTTGTATTTGATTATTTTTTATGAGTTTTGCAGTTGACAACTTCATCTGTGGCGAAATCGGGAGAAGGATAAAAAAAGAGCGAAAGACGAGGAAAATCCAGCAAGAAAAAGCAGAATCTGCCATTTTACTGATATGGCGTTCGCCATCACTAGATGGCGCTCGCTATGAGCAGGACTACCACATATTTAAAAAGGCCAGGACCATGGTGTTCGCCTTGGCCTGGTGGCGCTTGCCATCACAACGTAGTTGTAGAATTTAAATTCTGCAACTGCTTTGGGCAGTTTCTTCCACCCTATTTTCCCTCCACTTCAGATGCACGAATCGGCAGTTACTCCTTGGATATTTTGCTATATATAAGACCCTCCAATCATGTTTTAGATACCCGATTTTAGACGCAGAATCTCTGTCGAATTCCGTTTAGGCATATATTTACTTTAAAAGCGACAATTACTCACATTGAGGAATTGTCGCCATGTGATTGTAATTTACATTCAGTTGTTGTATTTTGATTCCGAACAAGCGTTCCGACATTTTTCTCTGCAATCCAATTTCGTATTTTACTTTACAGGTTATTTTACTTTTGTTTTGTTTTGTTTTACGATTTAACTTTTTTGTCTTGTATGCTATGTATTTTTCCATGATAATTATAGTAACTATATTTGGAATTAAAATTGCCATGTGCTGCTAAATTTGCTTGAGTTCGGCGTGTGAGGACCGTCGTTACTGACGGGACTCCGTAGAAAATTTAGATGCGACTTTATTTGAATGCATACTAGTTTTGGTCTTTGTTTCTATTTTTTTCATGCTTTATTATTCTGACACGGGAGTGAGGAATATACTAAGTTCGGACTGATAGCGCGAGAGTGTAAGGAAAGAATGGATAGTAGAAACTAGGCACCAATCCTAAAAACAGCGAAAGCGCTTTAGGCATCGTTTAGGATTTTATTAACTTCCAAAATACACTTTTCAATTAAAACGAGCGAGCGAGAGCAAAATCCTGTGGTTGTTAGGTGTGGTTCTTGTCGATAGCACGAGAGTGTGAGACGGAGTCTTTAAGTTAGTACTTCCTACGAAACAAAGTGCAGTCGTAATTAACACTCGACTTCTACAAGTCCCTTAGGTACGCGGAATCCATATTTCGGACTCGGTTTTATTATTATTTCCTAAAACCTTTAGAATTAGTAATTTTTCCCTTCCGTTTAACTTTTGTAAATCCTTAGCCTTAGCTTTCCACTGCAACTATTGATTGCATTAGTTTGATTATCCCTTCCCTGTGGGTTCGACATCCTTATTTAAAATTACGCGAACAGCTGTATACTTGCAGTCTTATTTCGACGGTCACGTTAGTGCCCTAGATCCGCATCATAATACTATATAAATAATACTTCATAATGTGTTTGGTTGTAATGGGCTACACTTCAGAGTCAGATGGTGAATTGCAAGATGATGTTGAATTTAATTTAACCAAATATACAACTGGATATTCTTCTGGTATTGAATTAGTAGTTATAGTTTTGTCTTTCAATGAGAACATTTGTAGTCTTCCAACTGACGAATAATTATCCATGTTTCATTGTTATTTGTATCAGGTGGTTACTATGACATAGGTGATCCAATTGATCAATGTCAGGTGTGTGGTGCAAGTATGTGGTACCATGAAAGAAAAGATAAATGGTAAAATGCAGTTCTTCCTAAATTTATGTTGTGTTATGGGAATGGAAAGGTTCAACTTCCTTTACTAAAAATGCCACCAAAAGTATTACATGAACTTTTATTTAACAGTGAGACACATGAATCCAAGATATTCCAATAACATATTCGATTATACAACATGATGTTTGCATTTACGTCTCCCAGTGCAAGAATGGATAATCGTTTTAATTATTCTAGCCAAAAATGGTTAGACCACCAAAAGTGCTAACTTTCCTTCTCCTTGGACAAAGAGAGTTACGCTGTCTATTCTACTGAGTGTGTTGAGAGGAATATCTGGGGATTTGAGGGCTATACAAGTGTTGTATGCTTCCTCAAGATGAATGTCTTGCTTAACCCTCACGCGGGAGCCCCATTATATAGCCTTTCTTTAATTCAAGCCATTAAGAGAAGCCTCTTGGCCTTCTGGCGTTATGTGGCCATCATTACCGTAACCTCCATCCATGAATACAGGCTTTGAAGATCTTGATAACGTTCGTATTGATGCGCCGCCACCGTTACAAAAGTTGGAGTGACATTTGACGAGCATGTGTCCGGCATCGGTGTCGGGTTGGTGGGTGTGGTACCCGGCCCAATGAGAACTTGGCCGGGTGGGAGTTGCGCTCTATGGTCGGTTCGGGTTGTGCATGAGGCTTGTCTAGCTCTCTTTATTGTACGGTCTCTCCTACTTCTATAGTCTAAATCGTGGTCACCCTTATCCGACTACTAAACTCGGCACCGAATATATTTTGCATGTACATAAGTCCCCCCGAGTACTATATCTGCTTATAAGGATGTAGTACTCGGTCATGACATAAGCCCAGATATATTTGCTAGGTGTCGAGTTGTAGATCGGCCTTTCTTCTTAGGTCCTTACGTGTTAAGAATTCTCAAACGGTCATGTCTCTTAATCTTCCCTAGCGTTATGATGACTTTAATATCTCATGAGTGGCTAGTCTCTAGCTATTTTTTCAAACGTTGGGTTTTTATTAAAGATAGCCTTCTCTTTCCTTCACTCCAGCATTTTTCTTTAAGTGAATCTGATCTCATCTTCAAGCGCTTTCTACTTCACGTATTATTTTTTCTTTCTCTCTTGATTTTTCTCAATTTTATTTTTAACGCAAAAATGGTAGTTCTTAGGGAATGTGATAACGAGGGTAGGGTAATTCGTAAGAGTAACGATGAGAGAAAAAGACTATGGGAGGAAAATATGCAAGAGATGATGGATTTCGTAGGGGTAGAAGAGTATATGCGAACCATGGATAAGTTTTATAACGAGATTCTCACTTCTGAAAGTGACTTTGACTCTGACTCTTCAGGTTCCGTAGAAATTCTAAAGGAGACTGCTGCTTCCTTTGATTCTGAAGTTATGAACCATAAGAATAACACTGCTGGCGACTTGGATATTTCTACAATCCGCTCTCTGAGGGTCATATCCTCCGCTGGTTCCAAGGACGATGTTATTTTGGAACCGTGTAGCTCAAAGGAAAGAGTATGTATACTCTGGCCAAAAGATGTTCCTGAAGACTTTTTCTATTTTTATCCTAGTATTATTGAATATTTCAATATCCGAATCCCTTTTTCCGATTTCGAGGTGGACGTGTTGAAAACCGTTAGCATAGCACCTTCCTAACTCCGTCCCAACAGTTGGAGGTTTATAAAGGCCTTTGAGAGGGTTTGTGAGGTTTTAGATATTGTTCAGACTATAGGTTTATTCTTTTCCTTCTTTGAGGTTAAAGGAGTTGATAACCGGAGCTGGGTTCAGATTAGTGGAATGCCCGGCCGAAGTTTTCTTCAGGCCTATACCTCAAATTACAAGAATTATAAAGACCGTTTTTTGAGAGTTCGCTGGGGACCGAGGTGTCCACAAGTATTGTACGCCTTGTATGGGCATCCCCGTTTCCCTCATTACTGGACCAAAGATCCATTATCAATTACCGATTTTAATTACGATAAATTGAATGATTTGGAGCTCCAGTCCCTGGCTATTCTTGATTCATTCCGTATGATGAGGATTAAGGAATTATTGTCCCTGGATGATGACCGACTCCTTGTCTTCTTGGGTAATAGTTATTCTTTATTTCAACTATTCTTCGCTCGCCTTTTTATTCTAACCTTGTGCTGCTTGTTTGCAGACAAGATGAATGGCCTGTTTGTAGCTGAGCAGAAGAAACTGATGCAAGCAGCTAGGGAAGCCCAGAGAGGAACTGGGGGTCCATCTGCATCTAAGTCTGACTTAGGTGTATTAGAAGTCCGGGCACCAAAATGGACCAGGGGAACGAACACAAAATCTGCCCAAGCAAAGCCGAGCCCCAGCCTCTAATTCTACATGCTTAGGACGAGACTTCTCAAGGTGACCCGAAGAATTTAAAGGTTCACATGAATGAAAATGTCCATCAAGCTGAAAAGGAGATTATCTCCCTCATAAGAGGTCCAGGAGAGAATTTCGCGTATGTGGAATTCAATTTTTGGTCCAATGATTTTGATGGCTTCAGATACCTGCGTGACCACCTCAATGCTACCGAGGATGTTAACAAAGTTAAATCCATTGGTCATCATAAAATCACTCAGAGTCTTAGCTCTTATTTGATGAGATGTGTTGTTCTCGTCCGTGGTTTGTTTGAGTTATCTGATGACTCTAAGAAGCTTGAGTCAAAGTTTAAGGATGAAGATGCTCAGTTAAAGGAGTCTCAGTCTAAGAAACTTTCTAGCTTAGAGAAGGATTTGGCAAACTCGAGAAAGGAGAAGGAGACTTTGGAGTCTGATCACAAATAAACTTTAGCTAAGCTTACTAACTAGTTGAAGGCATCCGAGGCCGCTAATGCTGAGATTTTATCATCCAACAACGATCTTAGAGAAGCTCTGAAGAAAGCTCAGATCAATATTCTGTCTGTCGGTGATGAAACAATTGAGAGAACTAAAGATAACGTCCTCTGTCTCTATCCTGGCCTAGATTTGTTAGAAATGGATTACTTCAAAGTCGTGTAAGATGGTTGTCTTGTGGATCTTGGCGAGCTGGAGAAGGATAGCCCGGTGAGATCTCAGGGTCCGGTCAATGATGCTGACTAGAATATGAACTCGACCCTAAAGGATGTTGCTAATGACACTTCGACTGCTAATTAATCTTGTTGTTCTTTGTTTTAGTTAATCATCCTTCTGGATGCACTTTTATATTTAGAGAGGGAGTGTGGTGTTGTCCCCCCTCATGCTCATGACTTTTTAGCCTTCAGGCTTGTAACGTACAATGTTTTTGCCCTTCTGAGGCTTTATTTTTATTGATTATGTTATTCTCGTGTTTTATTTCTTTGCATTTCTTTGCAAAATAATCCCATACATATATCCAACCCCTCGGGCACTAAGTTAGATTAACTTAAAGTGTAAGTTAAATTAACTTAAGGTGTCCGATTATAGATTGTCGGGTATTATTTCTGTTCTTTGCTTTTGCTTGTTTTTCCTGACTTTTCAGGTAGCTTACTGCAAGGCTAATTATTAAGGAGTCATTTAGTTATCTTGTGTGTATAGTCTTCACACTTTTGGGAATCCTGAACTCTTGTAGACATAAGCGTCAATTATGGCATGTACTCGGGCGCCCCTTCAGCAGAGACTTGCTCTTTTGTTATTTTATTGTGTATGACTTTTCAAGCCCCTATTTTGGGCTTAGATGTTTCATCATCTTTATATCAGATTATTCATCTTGGTTGCACAGAGTTGTTAGACATATTTGTTTAAACCCCGTACGTGAAGCATTTGCAGGAGTTTATCTACCCGTTTAGGGCGGCCTATGTACGCGGAGCAAGTCGACATGTTTTATAGGAGTTTATCAACCCATTTATGGGCGACCTATATACGCGGAGCAAGTCGACACGTTTCGTAGGAGTTTATCAACCCATTTATGGGCGACCTATGTACGCGGAGCAAGTCAACGCGTTTTATAGGAGTTTATCAACTCGCTTATGGGCGACCTATGTACGCGGAGCAAATATACACGTTTTATAGGAGTTTATCAACCCGTTTATGGGTGACCTATGTACGTGGAGCAAGTCGACACGTTTTATAGGAGTTTATCAACCCGTTTATAGGAGACCTATGTACGCGGAGCAAGTCGACACGTTTTATAGGAGTTTATTAACCCATTTATGGGCGACCTATGTACGGGGAGCAAGTCGACACGTTTTATAGGAGTTTATCAACCTGTTTATGGGCGACCTATGTATGCGGGGCAAGTCGACACATTTTATAGGAGTTTATCAACCCCTTTATGGGCGACCTATATACGTGGAGCAAGTCGACACGTTTTATAAGGTTTTCCGAGTTGTAACTCGCCACTTCCAACCGATCACCTATAAACAAAACATGACAATATTTTAAGTCCAGGTGCCTCGTTAAAAACCCTTGCCCTTGCAAGGGAAAAGAGTGCAACCCAGATCTTTTATTCATTATTAGATTACATAAGGTTTAATTGAATTATAGCCCAAGATGGAGTACATTCCCTGTCTTAGGTATTTCTATTCCTTATAATGTTTCTAACTTGCATACTTCTTGATCGGAAGGATCCTCCCACCCAGTTGGTTGAACGTCTTCAAACCTAATGTGAGAGCTCTTAGGAGCAGCATACTTTACTAGGAAGTCAAACTTTCCGCTTGGTTGTCCCAGGGTATCCCAAGTCTCTGAGGGGTTGTCGTCCTTGCTAATATTGTCTTCAGTAATTGAAAAGTTGATGACTTCTCGTTCTGCCATCCCTGCGACTACATCAAGACGATTTTTGATGTACTCTGAATTTTCTGAGCAGGGCTTCCGTGCTTCTGTAGGAGAGGATGAATCCTTTTCTGGGCTATCTGGAAGATATGCGTCTCCGGGTTTGCTTTTATACCTCGGATTCTCCTTGTGGGGTTTCTCAGGAGAAAGGACTAGGTTGTCCTTAAATGGTTGAACGATCCCGTTCTTTTCTTTTGGGAATGATTTGACCTTGATGGATGTATCATGGAACGATAGATGCCCAACCCGAATTTGTTTCGTTCCTTTGTCATGCACCATGTCGACTAAGTGGACTTTGGGAGGACTCTTGGAATTTGCTTCTCCTGCTGGTTCTTTTTTTCTCATCTTTAAGCTATCCTTATAACACTCTCTTGCTATCCCCTGGTCACCTGTGATAGTCCCAACCCGACCATCTCCAAGGGGAAATTTCATGGTCGAATATAGTGTTGAGAGTGAAGCCTCGAGGGCGTTGAATGATGGTCGGCCTATAATAATGTTATAGGGTGAAGCAACATTGATTATCAAGTACCTTACTTGGACAACCTTTGCATTATCAATGTCGCCGAAGGTAATCGGAAATACTAGATGTCCGAGCACCCGGACCTGCTCTTCCGAGAATCCCACCAGGCCACCTTTGAATGGTAGCAACTTGGTTGCATCCAGCCCTATTCTTCTTAATGTTTTCCCGTACAATACGTCAGCTGAGCTTCTAGGGTCTATTAATACCCTCTTCATGCTCCAATCTCGTACCTGCAGTTTGATAACCATATGATCATTTCTGTGAACTAGGACTCCTGGGACGTCTCGCTCAGAGAATGTTACAACGTCTAAGCTTCCTTCCGGTTTTTCTGAGGGTCTCTTATTTACATGCATAATTATTTTAGCATATCTCCTTCTGACTGGACTTGTTCCTTCACCACCAGCAAATCCTCCAGAAATGGTGTTTAGAGTGTGTTGGAATGCCTTCGTCTCATGACCCTCCTTGGCATCCGAGCTCTTTTTCTGGGCAGACCTTTCTGGTTCCTGATCACTTTAGGGAGGATTTCTCTTGTTATTTTGTGGTCGAGAATCATTCACATATGCCAATAAATTCCCCCTCTAAATTAGAGTTTCAATTTCTTTTTTTCAGCTGCTGACAGTCCTCTGTGTGATGTCCCCGTACACGGTGGTAATTACACCAAGCTTCGGGTTGCCTTCCCATGATTGTGTTGGCTCCTTTGGGGCGTTAAGGCTCTGATAACAGATTCATGTGGCCGACTTCTTTAAGGATGTCTGCCCTACTTATATTTAGTGAGGTGAGGTCTCTGTTTGGTTCGTATGGCTGTTTGTATGGTCTGAGAGCATGTCGTTCGCGCGCAACTCCTCGAGGATGCGCCTTCCTTCTGTTTGACGCCTCTGTTTTACTCTTTTTCTTCTTATAGTCGTCTCAGGCTCTTTTCTCTTGGTTACTCTCTTCTCCTTTTATGTAACATTCAGCCCGAGTAGTGATCTCGTCCATGCTAATAGCCTGCTTCTGAGCCAATGATTCGTTGAATTGTCCGACTCGCAATCCATGTTGGAAAGCTGACACAAATAGCTCCTGATTCGGATGAGATACTTTGAGGGTTTCCTCGTAGAACTGAGCCAAGTATTCACATAGCGGTTCTGCCTGCTTCTGTCGAACACTGAACAATGCAGTCGTGGGTACCTTTCGGCGTTTGCTTACCGAGAAGGCTATACTAACTTCTTAGTTAGGTCCTGGTAGCTTGTGATGGAGAGTTCGAGAACCTCCTCCTCACTATCATTGTTAGCTTAACTTTGTTGTTGCAGCTCTTGTATACTATCTTGCAGTGTTTCATTCTGTTGTCTCATAGTTTCCATTATGGCTAGTAGTTGAGCCATGTCTGGAGGGTCTCCTTCAAAAGTCATGTCGTCAGTGAGGGGTGTGTCATGGGAAAGTTTTACCTAGGCCCCACGGTGAGCACCAAATGTTCTAGCCAAAATTGGTTAGACCACCAAAAGTGCTAACTCTCCTTCTCCTTGGACAAAGAGAGTTATGTTGTCTATTCTACTGAGTGTGTTGAGAGGAATATTTGGGGATTTGAGGGCTATACAAGTGTTGTATGCTGCCTCAAGATGAATGTCTTGCTTAACCCTCATGCGGGAGCCCCATTATATAGCCTTCCTTTAATTCAAGCCATTAAGATAAGCCTCTTGGCCTTCTGGCATTATGTGGCCATCATTACCATAACCTCCCTCCATGAATACAGGCTTTGAAGCTCTTGATAATGTTCGTATTGATGTGTCGTCGCCGTTACAAAAGGTGGAGTGACATTTGATGAGCATGTGTGCGACATCAGTGTCGGGTTTGTGGGGTATGGTACCCGGCCCAATGAGAACTCGGCCAGGTGGGAGTCGGGCTCTATGATCGGTATGGGTTGTGCATGAGGCTTGTCTAGCTCTCTTTATTGTACAATCTCTCCTGCTTCTATAGTCCAGGCAGTGATCACCCTTATCCGACTACTAAACTCGGCACCGAATATATTTGGCATGTACTTTAATAATGATAGAGGTCTTCCTACTATTCGTATTCAAGGTCAAACATGCCACAGAATAGGTAGCATGTTACCATTGTCTGGTCAGAATCCATATTTTGCGCAGCTATATATCTACGATACAAAAAATGAAATTCAAAATAGAATTAATAGAATCAGGTATGACCTATAACTTATTTTATATTATTGCATTGTATATTGTTTTTCTATTTATATTGAAACTAATGTGTTGTCATATGTATTTCATATGTTCTCATTAAGTCATGTCCATAGAGTTTGTATTTAAACAAAACTTTACCATCTGTTATATATTGAAATAATAGATTTGAACAATACAAATATATTTAGTTTGTAGAGTTGTTTTTCATTCATTGTTCACGCATTTGCATAAGCATTAGTGTAACATTGATAACATTGATACATAATATATGTATTTATATTATTGGATTGTAGGTCAAATAGTGGGGTTGACGTCGAGATTATTAGTAAATTGTCTTAAATAGTTTACCAAAACAACGTACATCCCCAATCATTTCGAATGGCGAGGGATATAATGAACCAAGGGAATGTTGCGGATTTGAAACTTCGATTGATTTCATACCAGAATAGTGATGGAAGGATATACAATCATCTGACCATTTTCAAAGTGGCTGTATTGATTGTTGGAGATGTTGATACTGGAGAAAAAGAGATATCATAATGCAAAGACAGTCGGGTGATCTTCAAAGAATATATGAGTATCATATAGCCTTTTTAGGATATCACTATCCATTGGTTTTTCCGTATGGTGAAGATGGTTATAAACCTAATGTCAAGCATCGAGAACAGATTTCAAACAATTGCCACAATCAAGAAAACATTGATTCTGACATGTAGGTTGAAGATATTCCATGGGAACAAGCAACAAAGAGAAATCGACTTACAATAAGAGAGTGGCTTGCGTTTCAGATTCAATCTCGACCAAATGAGCCACCAACAATATTGAAATCACGAACGCTTTACCGGTAATTTTTTGTAGATATGTTTACAATGATGAAATCAGAAAGGCTGAGATGACTTAGAAAAAACCAATCAAAACTCAGAGTTGGTAAATATCAAAATTTGAGTGACTTAAATTTAAACGTTCAGACACAAGGTTTAAACACAGGAAAGAGGGTCGTCTTGCCTTCATCTTATGTTGGGAGTTGTAGATATATGGATCAACTCTATTTCGACGGAATGACAATATGCAGTTATGTTGGATTTCCTGTTATCTTTGCTACATTTACGTGTAATCCCAATTGGTCCGAGATACAACGTTGTCTTGGACAAATGAATTTAAAACCAAGTGATCATCCGGACATTATCTCAAGAGTTTTTAAACTAAAGTTAGATGAGTTATTGAATGACTTAACCAAGAAAGGTTTAAGGGTAAAGGTTCTTGCATGTAAGTCCTTTTATTTAATTTTTTGATCTAAGCATGTAGTTAGTTTTTTTTACAAATTTCATATCCAGCTTTGGTTAATTTATTTATACCCTTTGTTATCAACAAACATGTATACAATTGAGTTTCAGAAGAGAGGGTTGCCTCATGCCCACATTATAATATTTATGCATCCATCTAACAAGTATCCCACTCTAGCTGATATTGATTGGATAATCTAGGCTGAAATTCCATATGAGGAAACATACCCAGAGTTGTACAGCTTGGTTAAATCCCATATGATACATGGGTCATGCGGAAGTGGTAACCGGTCCGCACCGTGTATGAAAGATAAAAAATGTTATAAGTACTTTCCAAAGAATTTTCAAACTCAAACAATTGTTGATCAGGACGGCTTTCCAGTTTACAGAAGAAGAATTTATGGCCATTTAGTTTTGAAAAATGGCATTGATTTGGATAACTGCCATGTTGTACCATACAATCTATGATTGTTGGTCAAATTTCAAGCTCATATAAATATGGAATGGTGCTATCAAAGTTCGTCCATTAGGTATTTATTCAAGTACATTAACAAAGGGTACGACAGAATCACTGTTGCCATAGTTCCAAGTGATGATGGAAATCCTCCTGAACAATAACGTACTGATGAAATAAAATAGTTCATTGACTGTAGATACGTTTATCCGTGTGAGACATGTTGGAGAATATTTTCTTTTCCTATACACGGAAGGAAACCAGTTGTTGAAAGGTTATTTTTTCATTGTGAAGGTGGGAATTCTGTATATTACACTGGTTTCGACCGCATAAACACGGTGCTTGATAAACCAAGTGTTACAGAATTGATGTTTACCTTGTTGTTTGAAGCAAACAAAAAATATTTTGAAGCCAGAGATTTTACATACAGTAACTTTGTTTCAAAGTTTGTTTATGTTAAAAAAAGAAAATGGAAACCTTGACAGAAAGGTTATACGATTGGCAGGTTAGTATGGGTTCCTCCGACCTCAGGTGAATTGTATTATCTTAAAATGATGTTAACCCATGTAAGGGGTCCACAAAGTTATGATGAGATAAAAAATGTTAACAATGCCTAGTATGATTCTTTCTATGACGCTTGCTTTGCTATGGGGTTTATCGATGATGACCATAAATTTATAGTTGCTATTGAATAGGCAAGTTAATGGGGTTCTGGACACTTTCTGAGACTACTATTTGTGCATATGTTAGAGTCAAACAGCATGAATAGACCATCACATGTATGGAAAAATACATGGCAACTATTGTCAGACGATATACTTTATTCTCAACAAATGATTGCAAACAACAGAGGTATTTTTTTGTTTTGAATAACACTTCATATATTGTGTTCGACAGTTTCCATATCAAAGCATGTAATTCGTAACACAACATTACTTATTTTGTAGAATTAAGGTTATCGGACGAGATGTGATCAATTTAACATTGATTAAGCTGGAAAAATTGCTTCAGAAAAGCAGCAAGAATTTAGAGGATTATCCTAGATTACGTTATCCCAAAGGATATGTGGTTCAACAATTAGGAAACTGACTTATTTACGAAGAACCCAACTATGATACAAATCAGCAGACATGAGAGTTCAATAAATTGTTCCAAAATTTAACAAGTAACATTTATTATGCTTCAAATTTACACCATGATATATGAATTTCGTAAGAAATTATTGTAAGAACAATAGTGGTTCTGCATATGGCCATAAGTTTTGATGATAACTGCACATGTTATCTTAGAGAACAATTTGACACTCTATGGTTTCTATCTAGTGTGTAAATTTTGCTATAAAGGATCCGGATTTGATTGAAAGGTGTGTGACGTAATCAGACTCTAATCTAAACACTCTGGAAAAAATATATGATGTGTACAAGATTTAAAGTCAATATTCAGGAATGTTTTTCAATACAATGGTTCTGAAGAACGTTTGTACAAGAGGTTCTGATTGTGACTTAGTAAGTAAGCCTTGAAGGCTTTCTAAGAAATGTGCTTCTATATATATACAAGTTCTGAAGTTTTCGAAAACAAGGTTCTGTTGAATGAAGTTCTGAAGATTCTAAAGACATCATTTCTGAAGATCAAGTTCTGAAGTTTCTGAAGACAAATGTTTTGTTGAACAAAGTTCTGAACACTCTGAATACAAATATGTGCTCAACAAGTTCTCAAGAATCTAAAGACGAGGTTCTGCTGAACAAGTTCTAAAGTTTCTGAAGACATCACTTTTAAAGACCAAATGCTGAAGACTCTTAAGTTAGTTTTGCTTAATGAAGATCTGAGATTCTAAAGACTTAGGTTCTGAAGTTACAAGTATTGATCTCTTTACAGCTTCATCAAATATACATCTGAAGCCTCTAAAGATTAGAAGACAGAAGAATGGTTTGCGTGTTTCAATGAATATAAAAGTACAAAGTAGTCTATGACCTCTGCCTAGATTAGGTGGCGCAAGGACAACTCTGTTGTATTATGATGTGACCATTCCTGTAAGTGAGCGTTGGGATATTACATTTGGAATATGTTTCCTATTATACCCTCCAACGGATCTATTCTCAAGCTCTATATATTGAAGATCTGAATGCTTGAAGAAATGCTGCTTGTGAGCTGCGAGTGTGTCGAGCGCAAATGTTGTTGTTATAGCTGCTGCTGCGAGCCAAGTGAAAATACTAAATGTCGAAATGCAAAATGCTGCAAGAGCAGAAGAGAAAATCAAGAGAGAGTAACTAGAATAAGAAGTTAAAGAGTTGAAGAAAACACGAAAGTATGTGTGCAAGGCGGAAGCAAACACCAAGTTGTAAGCTCAAGAAGAAGATGTTTAATGCTCAACCAAATTAGAGCGTTATTCTACAAGAAATGAGAGAAGCATTAAAAAAAGCTTTTAAGCTCACAAAACTCATGCTAATACGATGCAAATCTCTAGGAGATGATACTTAAGATAGTTTTGTAAATGCAAGGAGTTATTGTTCATATCTTGCTAGAAACACTTTTGTGTTATTATACTTCAATTGTGTCGTCTACTTGTTTAGAAGCAATTCATGTACACACCTTTGTAAACATTTTTCAAAGTGTAGATTACTCAAGTGACTAAGTCTTTAGTCTGGATACTTGAGCGGGCTAAGTTGTTTTCTAACACTTAGAGTTTGTAATCTTTCTAGATTATTGGCTTAAATCCTTGTCTAAGGCGAAATCAGCTTGGTGGGTGGACTGAAGTAACTTTGTGTTATTGATGTTTATCAAACACTTAAACGTGTCAGATAAAGATCCAGAAGAGCTTTGAGAATCACTTTGTGAAATTCTGGCATAGCAGATAGTAGATGTCCTAACACATGTCAAGACATTGTTCTGCATGAATATTAAACAAGAAACAGAACAGCAGATTGATATCTAGAATATCAGTAACTGCAGAAACACAGATGTTTTGACATCTGTTCCAACATGTCAATCAAAACTGAAATGTAAATTGCAGAATGATAAACAACACAAAATATGATGACCCAGTTCGGTGCAACTCACCTCCATCTGGAGGATACCAATCCAGGAAGAAGAGTCCACTATCAGTAGTTTAGTTTTATGTAAACAACCTCAGGTTTACAGTAAACACCCACGTTTACCCATCACTACCCAATGAAGAATTTATATAAGAACACCATCCTAGATAAGAGAACCCCATCTCACTTCCTAAATCGCAACCTATGATTATCTAACAGTTAATACATCATAACTGTATCATCCTATTGAAAGACACCCCTTTCAATACAAAGTTCAGTCAAGCATCCTTGACTAACAAGTTAACTTGGATTTGCTTCAACGCTTCATCCAAGAACAATACACGATTCATTACCTATGGGTTTCTGAATCTGTACAAGTACTTATGTCTACCACAATGTATCAAATTGATACAGAGGGAGACTTACAGGAGAAACCTACGACTCTCAAAACTTAAACCCTACTTTACAAACTAGGATTCCTAATTCTATGTCGTTCTCTCTCACTATCTGCATTAGGTCTTGGTCTTCTTTTATAGCCTTCTGCTTTGTTGGGCTTCATATCTTTGATCCTTGATCCACTTCCAATCGCGCCTTGAATCTTGGAACAGATTTAGAACAAACCTGCTGTAATGATCATGATGTCGAGTCATCATGTTGGGACATTTCACTCGACATCTTTGCTCTGGGGCAGAATCCTTCATGTTGGAACATCTTTCACAACATTATTTTTTGCCAGAATTTAGTCAAACTCTTTGAGCTTTCAATCTCCCCCTTTTGACAAATTTTGGCTAAAACATTCTTCAGTTTGATAGTGCATGCAGTGAGAAAACCTAAAGCAAGTGTCAAGAAAGAGAGAGAAGATAATTTCAAGATCCCCTCATCATTCACCTTGTGATACTGAGTACATAGAGAATGTAACTCAGATCACAAAACACAATTTTCTCTCTAACTCAGATCACAAAACACAATTTACCCAAGATGTTAGCACCCATAACGTCATAACATCTTTTGAGACATTTTTTCAGATGATCAGTAGCTCAAACGCATGCAAATAGTTCATAGTAACAACATATCCATTCTCCCCCTTTTTAGCCAAAAGATGGCAAAAGTGACCCATGCAAGCCCATACCCAGATTGTGCTTACCCAAACACAGACAAAACCTATTGGCTCTCAACTTAAGAAAGATGTTCTAGCACGATCCTCCTTAAATATTAAAGAATCTATGTAGGTAGAGCCAATTCATTTAACAGAAACAAAAGGCTAGTCAATGAGTGCAATAACTGCTGGTCAAGTTAGTTTCGAAAGATTCCACCTTTTCTAACTTGTCCTTGAAACCGCTTATAAATAGTGTCCTGATACCTAACCTGATTTTGCCTAATTTATGGTCCCCACAGACAAAACTACGATTACACCCGTCTTCTGTTTATTCTGAATCACTTCCTTATTCCAGAATTAGCAAACTTAATTACTACAGAATTCTTCCATTGACCTTCCCATCAGCAGAGATTCCCAAGATACTTGTACCACTTCTAATTCAATCCATTGACACCAATGACAGAATCAGAATAACCTGGTAAGTTCACCTAGAACTTAACCAGTAGAGCAATGTCACGACATCTCGTCTGACATATCACCCTCACCTGAGGAAATCTTTCACAAACTGCTTGAACCCACAAGCAATCTTGATATTCAATCTGCACTACAAAAGTCTAACTCCCCCTGTCGTAGATAAGCAGTGCTCCTTTGCCAGAAGAACACCCTGAATGAATGGAAAACATAAGACGCATCTTCATGTTTTCAAGAGCGCACCCTTTGTTCAACACACCTGCTGAACGCATTCACCTAATGCTTGACCCTTAAGCAATCCATGTACCACACCAATAAATTTAACAGACATAAGTTCTCCCCCTATTTTTCTCAACAGATGCTTCTTCAGCAAGAACCACCCAAAATCACCACATGATATCCCATGACACCTTCATGATCATATAGTGAGAGTACCAGGAACGCATCATTGTACCACAACCAACAAACTCTTGGATTGAGACCAAAACACCATTGATCCCTCTCGTCCAGAAACCATCCATACACCACACGAATTCCTCCTAAATTCTCATGTATAGATCTCCTTGTTCCCTAAGATACAACCCAATTTAATCTGGAATACTTCACATTCCTCAAAGATACATACAGAGCCCCTAAGTTTGCTAGCTCGCCCAGACATTCTTCACACTTGAAGGACATCAAACACATGCTCCAGAAATCCTTAGCTTATTTGCTCCACAAGCACCAAACTGGTCCACTTTTAGCATGTCACATTCACATCAGACTTCCAAGACAGTCCTTTATCCATTATTCTCCCGTACGATAAGATAAATACCTCTTAGACAAGATATGAACTAAGAATCCTACTCCAAGGATAAATAACCCAGAAGATGTTCTAACATCAGTTAGGACATCCTTCACATATCATAGACACCAACCAACATGGTTCTAGATATGTTCCACCACTGGACTTACTATCTGCATAGTAATCCAACTGAAGATCTTCAAACAACACTGCGTCACCAGCTTGATCAATAATAACTCTAGATAACCACAGAGAGAAATAAACTCTCATCCACCAAAAGAAGGTAATCTTCCATAATCAGCTTAGAACTTCTACCACAAGCTCCAAGATAGAAATGAACCAGAGCCGTCTTACGTATTCAACCAACTACCCTTCTGCCCAAGAGCAATCAGTTCCAAGCACCCTGCTTGAATGCATAATAAAGATTAACCAAATTCCACTGTTTGGTCCATCTTAACTTTTCTTCAGAGTTTCAGACAATCTTCTGATCCACTAATGAAACCTAATCTTCAAGTTACATGATCTACTTGCTCCATAGCAAGCCATCTTGGATCCACCAACCGTTAGTCATGTAACAACTTCTCCTTCCACAGCTCCCGCAAACTGCATGAGATATACCTTTTTGAAGCATTAATTCCATTTATTTCTGAGAAGATCAACTTATCTTACGATGATGCACCACAACATCAACTTAGACCCTGAAGATTCTGCCTGATGTCATGACATCTGATCAGACATCTAGCTGAGGAATTCAGCTCTTCCTTCTGCCACTTAGAAGAACCTCCCTATAACAGAACAAGAGTTACATGTTCTCATAGACTTGATTCAACAACCAATTTTGAGTAGACAACCTCCATCCTGCTTAATTATATCACAGGTATTCCATTCAAGCTCACACCTTGATGAATATCTGCTTCATAACTCCAAAGAACTCAACGTGCCAAGTCTGATTCTTCAGAAGAGAAGTAGTCATAGACTACGCTATAGCTATACCAAAGAATGCCACTTTCCTTAAGTAGAGTAGATTGTAGAAAGCCCGAGATAACTGCCACTTAACCTTGACTTCCAAGATGAGCAAGATCACATGCTCCTATGTACCTAGATCAAAAATAAACTGGCCCAAGTTGTGCCATCACCAGCACCATATTTTGGACAAGTCTCTTGCCAGGACACTTTCCAGATAGACATCAGATGCTTCCAGTAACAACTGGAGCACACCTGCTGCACTCCAATACTCCTAGATCAGAAATAAACTGATCCAAGAACTATTCATCAAGATTATGATGTCTTCTTCTTCATCTTCCACATCACCATTGTCTAGACCTGTTTCTCGCCAGGAAACTCTCCAGAGATCAGATGCTTCTGCCACACCACACTGAAGCAGATTCTTAGGTCATCACCCAAGAGAAATAGATTCAAAAGCTTATGCAGTACCCCTCCCATGATTCTGCACAAACCCAGATGAAGATATGTTTCAACATCTTGTTGAACATCAGCAATCTTGAACTTCACTTACAAGGATAATCAATTAAATACTTGTAAATATCACAAATAGCGATTGATCTTAAATCCTTGTACCATAACCCTGCTTCACTATTGAATCCATACTCCAACAGATCCCTCCATGAACACTTATCAAGTATTCAATCTTTGCAAGTATCTTCTTTGACAAACAAAGTTTTGAGATACCAAGGCTGCCACCCTTGACTCAAGTAACTAAGATTCTCTCTTAACGAACCCTATTTACCTCAACAATTATAAAATCTCCATTCAGATTGGATCTATCATTAGGATTAAGAGAGATGAATCCTTCCTTGCACTTTTGGACGGTGAAAATAAATCACCTCCATTTTCTTCAGGTTTATGTTTCACAGAAACACCCTCTAGTCAGAAGAATAACTAGAAGACTCCAGATACACGACTGATATGCCTTTATGAGTGGACTTGAGAGAATTCTCAAGTATCTTTGATAACTTAGCCGATCAATAATTTATCAAGTCCCTAGAGAAAGAACTCCCTAGAGAAAGAACTTGATAAGCTTAATCTCAACTCCCCTTCTCTTCAACTGACTTCAAGATGCACAATGGAACCAAGCTTCCAAGTACCAAGTCACCATAGCAGACATCTACCAACAACTCTCTCCATTCCATCGGCCACGGCTTTGGAATAAAAAGATGCAGATATCTTCAATTATAGAGGTCGACGATTGAGATCTTCCACCATCTATCTTCAGTAACAACTCCAGAATCCCATAAATTCCAGAGCTCTTCCATCAGAAACGTCTGCAGCGGAACCACCAAGGAACATATTCAACCTGCCCTAATAAGATGTCAGAACATCTTACAAGACACCCCAACAAGAGAACTAGCCACTTCTCCTGCAATTATTGTAGAACCTCCTCAGCAACATGAACAACCACCGGGTTGTTACCTTCGATCCAGAACATCTATCCCATCCATTAATACCCTTGAGTGTGTCTGAGTTGATGATCTGATCTCCAAAACTCCTCCTTGTTTAACACGCCAAAAAGTATCTCCTAAAGATCTCATCCAGAAACAGACAGGACGCTTGCTCTGATACCAATTGAAGTTCTGGTATAGCAGATAGTAGATGTCCTAACACATGTCAAGACATTGCTCTGCATGAATATTAAACAAGAAATAGAACTACAGACTGATATCCAGAATATTAGTAACTGCAAAAACACAGATGTTTCGACATCTGTTCCAACAAGTTAATCAAAACTGAACTGTAAATTACAGAATGATAAACAACACAGAATATGATGACCCAGTTCGGTGCAACTCACATACATCTGGGGGATACCAATCCAGGAAGAAGAATCCACTATCACTAGTATAGTTTTATGTAAACAACCTCAGGTTTACAGTAAACACCCACATTTACATATCACTACCCAATGAAGACTTTATCTAAGAACACCATCCTAGATAAGAGAAGCCCATCTCACTCCCTAAATCACAACCTGTGATTATCTAACAGTTACTACACCATAACTATATCATCCTATTGAAAGACGCCCCTTTCAATATAAAGTTTAGTCAAGCATCCTTGACTAACAAGTTAACTTGGATTTGCTTCAAAGCTTCATCCAAGAACAATACACGATTCATTACCTACGGGTTTCTGAATCTGTACAAGTACCTATGTCTACCACAATGTATTAAATCGGTACAAAGGGAGACTTACAAAAGAAACCTATGACTCTCAAAACCTAAACCCTACTTTACAAAATAGGATTCCGAAGTCTATGTCGTTCTCTCTCACTATCTGCATTAGGTATTGCTCTTCTTTTATAGTCTTCTGCTTTGTTGGGCTTCATATCTTTAATCCTTAATCCACTGCCAACCGTGCCTTGAATCTTGGAACAGATTTAGAACAAACCTGCTGTAATGATCATGATGTCGAGTCATCATGCTGGGACATTTCACTTGACATCTTTGGTCTGGGGCAGAATCCTTCATGTTGGAACATCTTTCACAACATTATGTTTTACCAAAATTTAGTCAAACTCTTGGAGCTTTCACTTTGATGGTTTCCACTCTACCACCTGTTATTCCAAGTCTCAATACTCTCAGTTTTTATATTCCACCATTGTTGGTGAAAAGGTTGAGTACTAGAAAGCTGTATTAGAAAGTTCTTTCTAAAAGGTGATACTGATCATTTGAATATGGTAGTTAATAGCTACGTATCTCCCTCAGATAAAGCTGGTAAAAGGCTGATAGCAAATCTGAATGATCAGTTGGAAAAGGATGACAAGAATCATCAGAAATCAAGAAGTTTCTTTATTACTGAAAGTTAATTCTTCTTGAGTTTGAGATGTTTTCAAAACTGGATTGTTGTGTCTATTTGACTTTCTCATAATAACTCATTAAGAACTCTTTTAAATAAAGAAAACAATTGCTCTTATTTTGATTCTGAAGCATGAAGACTTCAAAGACGGAGAACGCTAAAACTGTTGAGATGTTGCTCTCAAATTTTTAGACTTCGTTTGCAGAACTCTGGGTTCTGAACTAAGCTACTCTTCATCAGATCACTTGAAGAAAGTTATCAAAAGCTTGATGTCCAGATAAAGACTTTTGGTAATTGCTCTCAAGTTTACAATAGATCTGAACAACATCTCTGTCAAAAGAAGATCAAAGCGGCTTCAAGTCTAAATGATCAAGCAGCACAGTAGAAGATGTGTTATCACCTCTACTCAGATGAGTTGATCACTATGGAAGAAGATCTCTTGGAAAGAGATCTAAAATGCCTAAACAATCGTTTATCAACATGTTATGTCTCTGAGTTCTCAGAAGATGATGAAGATGAAGAACTAACTTGCGTATCACTTATTGGCTGGCGTTAGAATGACTAATGAAGAAGATCCCTCCAGAAGATGAAGTAGTTTTTGTCCTTGATTCAGCATAAACTATCTCTGTTGCAGAAACTCTCAGTTGCCTAGTTAAATCTCTGGCTTTGTCACCATGAGTCTAATGGTTTGCACTATTTCTGTACACTGACATATCTGCACCAATGAAATACCACGGTATGAAGTATTGATTTAGTTATGGTTAGTATCTAAAGAATAAACTCTGGGGAAGGATCTTAACACAAGGATGGATCCTTGTGTGTTCTCCTCTTTCTCTCTCTCAATGCAAAGTCTGAGAGTGTTTAAGGTTAGAAATAATCTTGGTTAACAGACTGAGGTCAAACAGCTTGAGAAGCTATTTGATGGAAATAAGTTCTTCATGTCTTAGTTCTTTACAACCAGATACAAATGTAAAAGAGAGAACACGATCTTGAAAAGAAATGGCTAAAATCATGATATTTGAAATTATCACAACAAAGCATTTCTAAGGAAGTTGTAGCATGCTAATCTGAACATTTCTCCTTTCAGATCACTTCTGATGCATCATGATTAGAATGCTCAAAACCTATAAGTTCTAGGAGTCAAAGTACTTTTGTAGACGAATTAACTTGATGTTAGATTTGATGATAAGCTTGGTAGTTAAAAACCGAAGCTTTTTGGAAGATTGCAAATCTAGAAATTACCTTTTCAGATGCTAAAGGTAATAGAGCTGCTGAAGAAGTAGAAGATGAAGAAATCAAAAGATGCTCAATCAGAAGCCGTCACAGTTCTTACATCCCTGAGAAAGCTTAGACAAAAGTCTATACCTTCTGAAGTCCTGATTCTGGGTGATAAAACTAAGCCAGTAATAACAAGATCAACATTCAAACCCTCTGAAGAAATATTTTGTGGTTTGATGTTCATGATGATATATGCATCTGTTGAAAAAGAGCGTCTGATCAAAGATTATACTCCAGTGACGCAAGAAGAATTCAACTAATTCTCTCAGCATATGGCATCTAGCTTTCTAAATCTAGAATTAAGAGTTAGTTGATTGAATAAATTGACTCTCTAGAAATAAGTCATAGTAAAGACAAAAGCGGTTGATCAAAAATCATAAAGCTAAAGGGATTACTCAGATCCCTCTGATGATCTGGATACATCAAGCATCAAGAGAGATGTTTCATCCCTCATAATGAGAAGACTAAAGAAGCTATGAAGACGATCTTGTCTATGCATAAGATTCAAAGACTCCTCTACATCTCATTCAAGATCTAAATGAAGAAAGAAGATTCAGTGAAGATAATTTCTAAGGAGAATTTGATCTAGTTGTCCATCTATAGACATCGTCAACAACGTCCTCAACTGCAGAAGTAAATTGAGTGATGATTCTGAAGAACCGCGCACATCTTCAAGATACATAAACAAGATGGAAGTCTACCAGATAATTGAGTAACATTTTTCTTACTCTTACTTCTTTTTACTTAATTGTCTAAGAATCTATTTTTATATTCTAGGATTATAACCTTGAGATTATGTTCAGCAAGGAACTATTTAAAAAAACTTTTGATATAGTCCTTTCGTATGGCTGTTATCTATTTCAAATTCCTTTTTGAAGATAAACTTGTTCTCATTCTTACATATAAACTCTATTCTATGTCCAGAATGAAAAGAAGTATCTCAAAATATATATGTCCCTAGAATAGAAAATATATTTCTAATGTTTGAGTCGTTGTGTTTTACTTCTGAGATGTGAGACTTCTGACAAGTGAAGTTATCATGTATCTGAAGTAACCATGGTCAGAATACTCTATTGAGTTTGTTTTTGACCGTTGGAAACTGAAGAGTTTACTTCATTAACACGTTGTCAGGATAGTGAAGAGTTTGTGATTCATTATAAGTCAGCTATCTTTTAATGAACGTCGCTTCATGCCTAACATGACACATTGGGTGACGAGTCTCTTAATTTTAGGTTGATAAATTTTCACGCCTTATTTTTGTCAGAATTAATTTCTTTTACTGTTACCTTTTCTCATCTTTGTCAGTTACCTAATACCTTTTAGGTATCCTTTCATCTATTTTTTATTGAAATAACGATAGTTTTTAATGTAACCTTTACTATTCCACTTTAACTATGTATTTATACTTTTATATTTCCTATGTGATACTCTCTTTGGAAATGATGGTTGTTCATTTTCTTGGTTAACCATTTATTGCTTTGCGTGTCTTGAGTTTATTTGTATTAAATTATTTTGTCTTTATTGCCTTGTTTCGTCCCATCATTTGCCCTATTTATATTCTTCTAGTTCATCCTTTAACAGTCATTCCCAAATCTTCATCTTTGCAAAACCCCTCTCTATTTTATTTTTTCTCATTTTCACTCAAAAATGTATGTCAAAACATTTTGTGGTAATGAAGACCTATTGGAAGTTATCTGCAAAAAATGACCCATCTTTCCTCGTCTTAAAGGAACCAATCGCGACATCGTCTTGAGCATGCATATACAGGATTGGCCCAAATATTATGCATTGTTGCATGGACCCATCTATCCCAACCTTGTGAAGGAGTTCTGGAAATATGCTTTAGTTAGTGTGGACGGTGACTCTATTTGTTCCTATGTTTATGGCACTCCCGTTACCATCACTCATACTTCCATTGCTAAAGCTATTGGCGTTCCTCAAACCGGTGTCACTATGGACGAGTTTTGCTTTACTTACACCTTTGTTGACAAGCTCATTAACATTCACGATACCTCCTTCCTCAAATTTGAACCCGAAAATCCCGAAAGGCTTCTTCCTTCAACTAAAGCTTGGTTTAACCTCCTCTTAACTAACTTATGTACTCGGGGTGTAGAGAAAAATGGTTTATCCCATATTGACAGACTTTTCATCTACTTTGTTATGAATAATGTCTGTATCAACCTGCCTCAAACCATCTTCAATCATCTGAAAGAATCAGTCACTGTTTCAAGAGGTCAGTATAAGTCCTTCATACCATATGGAAGGATTCTATCTGAACTTTTTTATGGGGCTGAAATCATTGGTTTGGCTAAAAGGCATGAACTTGATGTTGTTGTTATTGAGGAAATATGTGAAGCTGTTACAAGCTTGCTGGATTGGTAGTATTTTCTGCTTGTTGAAAATAAGGTGTTTGGGTGCTTCTGGGTTTTGTGACTTCTGTGTCTGTAGGGTGTCTGTGGTTGGTTATTTTTTGATGATGTTTCTTTTCATGTGGTCTTGGTGTTATCTGGTTTTGGTTGTAATTGCCTTTTTCCCTTGTTTTCCCTTTTAAATGTCTGGCATGTACTCCTTCTATAATATTAATGAAGTTCTCTATTATTTTCCGTTATTATTTTATTTCTATCTCCTTATTTATTTCTTTTTAACCATT
The DNA here is from genome assembly GCA_022829125.1 of Lathyrus tuberosus. Classification (NCBI taxonomy): domain Eukaryota; kingdom Viridiplantae; phylum Streptophyta; class Magnoliopsida; order Fabales; family Fabaceae; genus Lathyrus; species Lathyrus tuberosus. The sequence goes on from JALAZF010000441.1 coordinate 2,144,903, forward strand.
TCAAATAGTTAAATGATTTTTTTTAATATTCATTTTTTTAAATTTTTTTTTGTTCTGGATATACCTTGTGCTCTTCTTTAGTGAAACTAACTTCACATCTTAGACTTCACAAATAGAAATTAGGAGGAGCTTACAAACCTCTTCTCTAAGACTATTTGACACATGGGGAGCTTACAAACCTCGGACCCTGAAAGTTTTTTAGTGTGCTGTTATTTTTCCTAGTTGTTATGTTACTGCACTGATTCACTTGTAATCTCTTTTTGATAATGAGTTTCTCATATATTTGTTCTTCAAACTTTTATCAGTTTTTCTGTTAAATTTGTTTTACCTTTTTTATTTCTGACATAAGGGGAGAAACTGAAATGATTTTGATATACCTATTCCAAGATTCTTGATCCCAAATACATATTTCAATATGCTTTTACCACTAACCCTTGTTTAATATTGATCAGGAACTTTGTAAAAGTTCATTATGTGTTAGAACAGGTTATCAGAATATATGTTCAAGAAACAAGAAGAATGCTCTGATACAATACTTTATTCAATGGCTTTGACCACTTATTAATCAGAAGCAAAAGAACAATCTGAAAGAACATCTGTGAGTGCTTTGATACCTCAGGCTTGTCAGAAGTTGTGAACTCTCTGAAAGTATGGTAGCTAGACTCTAGTACTTCAACGATTGTGGACCTTATGGATATCTAATAAACATTTGGTCATTCAAAAAATGTTCAAGTTGTGAACCTTCTAATGACACATTGATTACTTCACCTTCGGGTGAAATGTTTAAGATATTGAAAGAACCTAGTTGTGATACATGATGTGAGGCATTAAGAAAATTACAAATCAGGTTATGATTATGTCAATCATGCTCTAATAATAAGCCAGGTTCTGAGACGAAGACCAGGCAGTTCTATTCAGACTCTGATGAGATGTCTCTGAGAAGTATTCCTTCTCTGTTTGTATGCTCTATACATCAAAATTATTTTGTAAGTCATGGGATCAGGGGGAGACTCTGAACAAGCATAAATGAATTTGGAAAGTAACAGATTCAGGGGGAGCTGGTTAGCTTAACTCTGATTCTGTAGTTTTATGGTGATTACCCTGTACGAATTGCTCTATCAAAATACATTGTTTGTCATCATCAAAAAGGGGGGAGATTGTAAGAACAATAATGGTTCTGCATCTGGCCTTACGTTTTGATGATAATTGCACATGTTATCTTAGAAAATAATTTAGTACTCTATGGTTTCTATCTAGTGTGTAGCTTTTTCTAAAAAGGATTTGAATCTGATTGAAAGGCAGTGACGTTATCAGACTCTAATCTAAAAACTCTGGAAGAAAACATATATTGTGTACAAGATTTAAAGTCAATATTCAGGAATACTTTTCAATACAACGATTCTGAAGAATGTTTGTACAAGAGGTTCTGATTGTGACTTAGTAAGTAAGCCTTGAAGGCTCACTAAGAAATGTGCTTCTATATATATACAAGTTCTGAAGTTTCTGAATACAAGGTTATGTTGAACGAAGTTCTGAATATTCTAAAGACATCATTTCTAAAAATCAAGTTATGAAGTTTCTGAAGACAAAGGTTCTTTTGAACGAAGTTCTGAAGACTCTGAAGACAAATATGTGCTCAACAAGTTCTGAAGATTCTAAACATAAGGTTCTGTTAAACAAGTTCTAAAGTTTCTGAAGACATCACTTCTAAAGACCAAGTGTTGAAGACTCTTAAGTTAGTTCTGTTGAACAAAGATCTAAGATTATGAAGACTTAGGTTCTGAAGTTACAAGTATTGATCTCTCTACATGCTTCCTCAAATATACATTTGAAGCCTCTGAAGATTAGAAGACAGGAGAATGGTTTGCATGTTTTAATGAATATAAAAGTACAAAGTAGTCTGTGACCTCTATCTAGATTAGGTGGCGCAAGGACAACTCTGTTGTATTATGATGTAACCATTCCTGTAAGTGAATGTTGGGATATTACAGTTGGAATATGTTTCCTATTATACCCTCCAACAGATCTATTCTCAAGCTCTATATATTGAAGATCTGAATGCTTGAAGAAATGCTGCTTGTGAGCTGCGAGTCTGCCGAGTGCAAATGCTGCTGCTGCGAGCCAAGTGAAAATACTAAATGCCGAAGTGCAAAATGCTGCAAGAGCATTAGATAAAATCAAGATAGAGTAACTAGAACAAGAAGTTAAAGAGCTGAAGAAAACACGCAAGTATGTGTGCAAGGCGGAAGCAAGCACCGAGTTGTAAGATCAGGAAGAAGATGCTCAATGCTTAACAAAATTAGAGTGTTGCTCTACAAGAAATGAGAGAAGCATTAAAAGAAGCTTTTAAGCTCTCAAAACTTATGCTGATACGATGCAAATATCTAGGAGATTATTCTTGAGATAGTTTTGTAAATTAGCAAGGAGTTATTATTCATATCTTGCTAGAAACACTTTTGTGTTATTGTACTTCAATTATGTCATCTGCTTGTTTAGAAGCAATTCATGTACACACCTTTGTAAACACTTTTCAAAGTGTAGATTCCTCAAGTGACTAAGTCGTTAGTCTAGATACTTGATAGAGCTAAGTTATTTTCTAACACTTAGAGGTTGTAATCTTTCTTAATTATTGGATTAAGTCCTTGCCTAAGGAGAAATCACCTTGGTCGGTGGACTGGAGTACCTTTGTTAACAATGAACCAGGATAAAAATAATTGTGTCAATTTAGTTTCATTGTCTTGTTAGCATTGATATTGAAATTCTGCAAAACATATCATAGTTGGTGAAACCCAATTCAACCCCACCCCCTTTCTTGTGTTTCTCACCCCTTCAATTATGTTTTAACATAGCTAAATATCTTTTCAAGGGCATTTGGACCAATAGCTATGTGATTTTTTTATACATACATAATTACTGTTATAGCCAAGTTGTAGTCATGTTTTGGAACAATATTTGTAGTAGATTGCTTCTGTAGTATTTGAATTATTACAAAACATCAATGTTTCATAACATTGTCTTATACAATTTTTAATACATATTTATCACAATGTTTTTTGTTATTTAGTGTAATTATTTATATACTAATGAAATTTTATTTCTATTTGAAAAGATGAACATATAGATGTCTTTAAAGCAATAGTTGATGCAGTCAATAATCAAACAGGTGGAGTTTTTTTCCTATATGGATATGGTGGCACAGGAAAAACATATATTTGGATAACTTTAGCCTCATACATAAGATCAAGAGAAAAAAATTCTTGACAGTTGCATCGTCCGGTATAGCTTCGCTTTTACTTCCTGGAGGTCGAACAGCTTATTCAAAGTTCAAAATTCCAATGCCGACAATGGAGGAGTCAACATGAAATATCAAAAAAATAGTGATTGTGTTAATCTATTAAATTTGGCCAAGTTGATTATTCGGGACGAAACTCCATTGGCCAACAAGTATTGTTTTGAAGCTTTGGACAAAACACTTAAGGATATTATGTCAGGCACCAAGACTTCTAAAACAATTTTTGAAGGAAAGGTAGTTATTTTAGGTGGTGATTTTCGACAAATCCTTCCTGTTGTACCAAGGGGTAGTTGTTCCGATATCATTCATGCCACCATTAATTCGTCATACATATGGGATTATTGCACAATCCTCAGACTTACAAAGAACATGCGACTTCAAAAATCCACCATGACTTCTAGTGCGTTTGAATTAGACCAATTTTCAGATTGGATATTATAAGTTGGAGATGGAAAATTGGCTGAACCTAATGATGACTATGCAGATATTCACATTCCAAAAGATTTGTTAACAACAGATTTTGATGATCCCCTGAAAGCCATTGTTCAATACACATATCCAAACTTTCTTCAGAATTATAATAATTCTGATTTCCTACAGTGTAGAGCAATTTTGGCTGGAACTCTTGAAACAATTGATGTTATCAATCGGTACGCATTAGAGCAAATTCTAGGTAATTTGATTTTTACATTAATTGACTATTTCCGTATTGCATGAGTTATATTAATCACGATAATAATGTATATTACTTTGTAATGCAGGAGATGAGAAGAAATATATGAGTTCTGGTTTCGTCGACAGATTGGATGATGCAAGCAATGAAGCATTAGATGTACTGACCACTGAATTTCTGAGTTCACTTACAACTTCTGGACTTCTTCATCACAGGATTAATTTAAAAATTGGAACACCAATAATGCTTCTAATAAATATTAATCAATCTGAAGGATTGTGCAATGGAACAAGATTGATTGTTACAAGATTGGCAGATCATGTCATATAAGCGAAGATTATGACTGGAAAGAACATCGGAATATTAATTTATATACCGAGAATGGATATCACACCTACACAATCTCCATGGCCTTTTAAGCTAACTAGAAGGCAGTTTTTAATAATTGTATCATATGCTATGACAATTAACAAATCTCAAGGTCAATCTTTGAACTATGTTGGATTGTATTTACCACAGAGTGTCTTTAGTCATGGTCAATTATATGTTACAACATCGAGAGTAAAAAGCAAAAAGGGCCTCAAAATATTGATCTGTGACAAAGAAAACCAAACTTTACAATCTACCACCAATGTTATCTTCAAAATAGTTTTTGAAAACGTGTAAACCGTAAGGTATGTTGCTTATTCATTTTCATAGATGAGTGAATACCGAGTGTCAACACGTAATACTTATAGATAGATTCTCATTGGGCATAGGCAAATATTCTAGCATTTAAAGTTAGTATTTATACAATTGTTGGATTATATTGTTTCTAAATAATTTATTTCCCATTGGATTTTTTTGAACGCCTTTCTCTTCTTTTAGTTTCTGATTCTCACTTGTTACATCTGCTTGAAGTTGTGCAGAATGTTCCTTGTTTTCCAAACGTCTCTCTCTTGCTGCTTCAGCTTTCTTCAGTAATTCAAACTCTCTTGCAATATTGCATCTCTCACTCTCATGCGGTTATGAGATTTTCTCTTCATAACTATCTTGTGATTGAATAATTTCTAAAAAACTGGATGCACTTTTAAGGACTCCTTGTCGATCTACTTTTATAGAGTGCTTTAATTATTCATTCAAGTACATCTGTGAACCAATTGTTAATAATCTTTGACCATCTTGGGACACTGCATTTACTTGACGCCGACTGCTATAAATCCTATAAAGTATTTTTTACCATCTTAGGATTCTGCACTTTTGAATTTCGGTTGCTTTAATTGTTCTTTTGTTTTTAATTGTCCCATCTTTTGTTTTATTTAACCTTTTTTATGTGACAAAAGGGGGAGAAATATAGAAGTATTAAATACAAATTTATACCCTTCAGACTCAATGCTGCCAATGTTAATAGTATGATGGTTAATATTGTTCATTTAATTTTTCTATATTTACTGTTATTATGGTTATCTTGCCCGGGTAAAATTTTTTAACTTTTCTTGTATATAGAACTAAGGGGGGTCTTACAAACCTCAACATTAGCCTATTAGACTCAGAAGGAGCTTACAAACCTATTATTCTGATGTTGCTAAGAAAATTAAAATTATAGTTTTCTTGAAAATAGTACTTAGGGTGTGTTCTCAGAACTCAACTTTGGACTATTAGACTTAGGGGTAGCTTACAAACCTTGTACCCTGATGTTGCTGGGAAAACTAAAATATATTTTAAGATTTCTTAAAAGTAGAACTTAGGGGGAGCTTACAAAACTCAACCTTTGATCTATCAAACTTAGAGAGAGCTTACGAACCTCACACTCTGTTAGAACAATATTTGTTCATGACATATATTCCTTGGTTTTTGATGATAACAAAGTATTAAAAGAATAATGGTGTTATCTAAAGTGTGTTCAAGTATGCAGGTTCTTTTACTTAAAGATATATTCAAAATCTGATATGAAGGCACACTTGAGAGAAGCTGAGTTACGTGCTTCTGATGATACTGATTCTGAAGAACATTTGCTAAGTGATGTCTAGAGTAGACTCTGAAGCTGAAAGCCTCAACATCAGAAGAAGCAACATATTGTCTCCACACTTGGTGATTGTATTGGCTTCTGGTGATCGTTTAGAAGTAGTAGCAAAACTGTAGTTGTCCGTACTGTAGAAAGCAAGCAGTAATGTCAAATTAGTTTGTCATCTAGAATCTAAGCTTACAAGGCTCAAGAAGAGCTAACATGCTTTACGGATAACCACTCTCAACGGATCTATAGTACAAGATCTCTTTGAAGACCCAATGGTTAAACATGTTACACAATAGATCAAAATCTTTTGGTGTATATATCTTCAACGACTCTTGTACTATGGAGAAAACAAAGACATTTGATTAAGTTATCTCTTCCAATGGCTAGTCTTCTACAAACTGCTATATAAGTGGCTGAAGGTTCAATCTGAATCTTTAACAAGTAATAAGAATGAGAAGGAATGCCAGTGAGGATAGAGGTGTTCAGAGCCTCTATCTAATTGAAGAAATAACAAGATCAACAATGAGCAACACTACTGAATATGCTGAATCTCCTATTAATTTTTGTAAATTGTAAACATCCTTAAGGTTTCCTAAACATTGAATATCTTGGAAATCTTAAATGCTTAAAGTCTTTGTTAAGGTGATACCCTGTACCTTTGATTCTGTATCAAGTACACCTTGTTCTCTATTCTACTAAACATGTTGTTCAGTAGTTTAGATCAAAGTCTCTTGCTATGTGCTTGAGCATCAAAGTCTCTTGCCAAGTAATTTTCTTGCTATGTGCTTGAGCATTGAAAGTCTTGATCTGTTTTGATTAAGCAAAGAAGTCTTGGACAATGTGTCTGAGCAGTGAAGTCTTTGATTGAGAATTTGAGCAAAGAAGCCTTAGACGATGCGTCTGAGCAGAATTCTTGAACAAGGTGGGTTTAAGCAAGGAAATTCTTAGGAAGAGCATCTAAGCAAGGAAGTCTTAAACCAGGTGGGTTTAAGCAAGGAAAGTCTTAGGATCTGAGGATCTAAGCATAAAAGTCTTAATCAGGTGCTGATTGAGTAAGAAGTCTTAGACGATAGGTATGAGCAGTAAAAGTCTTTGCTTAAGTGCATAAGCAGTTGTAATCATTAGTTTATTATAGTCAAAAATCTCTTGCGAGGCAAGGGGACTAGAATACTCTCGGTTTGAGAGGAACCAGGATAAATTTGTTGTGTTCATGGTTCTATTTGTTTTAGTTCTGGTATATTATTCTGCTGCATTTATGATCAAATTCTGAACTAATGTTTAGAATTTGAACTCCGTTCAGAAGCATAAACGTTTTTAGTGAACACAATTCAACCGCGCTTCTTGTGTATTTTCCCACCTTCATGCTACACCACAACATACATGCTGCTTACCATCTAACACCATTATGCACTATTTAAAATCATTTCTAGGTACTAAAACTATTTTTAAAATAAATTTCGTTGTGTCAACTTCCCAACGCTTCGAACAACACCTCAAACAGACACCCAAAACTCAAGTTATGAATTTTTCAAAGTTAACACAACAGGTGTAACTGGTTACCACTTAACCAAAAGTAGTGGTTAATCCATCTCAGTGTAACCGGTTAAGCCAAATCTAGTAACCAGTTACACCATTTACAAAATGCCCAGTTACACTATTTTTGGACAGTGTAGTCGGTTACACCAATACATGTAACCGGTTACACTTATGAAAAAAATCACGTTTTAGAAAAGTTGTCTCAGGTGTAACCGGTTACACCAAAAATGGTAACCGGTTACCACTGCGACGAAAGTAGTTTTCTGCTACGTAGCAGTACGAAAATCAGTTTTGGATCCCTTCCAAAACCCCGAATTTTCATAAAAATCCTTATTCAATGTCACCCTCTAATTCCCTAACAACATATAATATCAGAACGCTCATAAACACACGAATCATCCAACATGCATCATAACATCGTCACATTCATCAACACACAATCATCCACATACATCATAACATCATCACACACAACACAAAAACTCATGCATAAGAAGAAAATTCAATCAAAGAGAACAGATTCACCCACCCATATACTATCATACAATACCCTTATACAAAAGGAAAATCCACCCTTACTAGGTTATTCCTAGCAAAAGCATTTCAACAATGGGGTTCTCTTCTTCTTCCTCGAGCCCCAACCTCTTTCTCTTTTCTCTCCAACTTTTTACGTATTCTGACTCTGATTCCCTTATTCCCCTATTTTCTTATTCTTTTATTATTTCTAATTTTAATTTCTTATTCCAACAAAATAAATAAATATTATTCCCACTTAAATACTTATTTATCAATCCTAAATCAAATATTTATTTAATTAAATCATTATAACCATAATAATCAAATAAATATTAAAATAATACCATTACTATTATTTATCCCCTTTTACTCACACACCCTCAACACCTTAAGTCAACTCGCTAAGGTCACTACGCTCCACCCAAGGGTCCCTCTAACACATCAAAACATTAATCAACACATAAAATCACACCATATTATTTAAGAAAAATAAATAATTAAATTGGGGCGTTAAAGCAACAACATCCTTCACGAACTCATCCACTTGCTTGGCTGACACGAACAACTCATCACTTACATCAAACTCTAGAAATGACACCGTCTTGTAAAAATAGTTTATATGAACATGGTTGAACTCCAACCAGTTCATTCCAAGGATAACATCGAGATTCCTTAAAGGTAGACATACTAAATCCATCCCAAAACTCTTACTATAAATAGTAAGTGGGAAATTCAAATAAATCCACAAAGTGGTTACCGGATCTAGATTCGGGGTATCCACAATCATATTCCCATCCATAGAAGATAATTTCAAACCCAACCTTTAAGCACAATCAAGAGAAACAAACGAATGTGTTGCAACTGTGTCAATAATAGCAATTAGTGGAATACTATTTATAAAACACGTACCTCGAATCAAACAGTCAACACTAGTAGTCTATGTCCCAACCAAAGGAAAAACATTTCGTCCCGATTGTGCCTTCTTCGACTTATGACAATTGGTGTTGATATGACCTTGTTCACTGCAATTATAATAAATCGTCTCATTACTCCTACAATCTACTGCATTATGACCTGTCTTCCCATACTTAAAGCACCTCAGAACATTATTCTTGCACTCATTAGCATGGTGGCCCAACTCGTCACACTTGAAGCACTTGACAGAAGCGGGACCCCCTCCTCTACTTGGTTGTTTCTCATCTGTAGCTATCTGCATTCCTTTGTCGGCTGGAGAACTGTATAGTTTTCCCATATACTAATTCTTCTCATTCCTCTCATTAACACTTTTGTAGTTAGCGGAACGAGCTATGCAGCCCTCATCATAAATCCTACACTTGTTCACCAGAGTAGGAAACCTGTGAATATCCTGGTAGCCAATACCCTGCTTAATCTCAGGTCGTAGTACATTTTCAAACTTAATGCACTTCGACCCCTCCACAGTTGCACCATTGTAGTATGGACAGAACTTCACAAGTTCCTCAAACTTGGCGGCATACTCAACAACAATCATATTTCCTTGCTTAAGCTCAAGGAATTTAGTTTCCCTCTTGCTACGCACATATTTAGGAAAGTACTTCTCAAGGAATTGCACCCTGAACACGACCTAAGTGATCTCAACACCAATAACTTCTAGTCTGGTGCGCATTATTTCACCAGTCCTCAGCTTCCTCAGACAACATGTGAGTACCAAATAATACCTTATATTCTTCATTACAGGCCATTACTCAAAAAAATTTCTCGATCTCTCAGAGCCACACCCGAGCGCCCTCAGGATCATACCTGCCCTTGAATGTCAGCAGATTATTACTCTGAAATTTCCCCAAACCATGGAACTTATCACCTGCTTGATTCTGTTGTCCGTGCAGTGCCTAAGCCACTGACTCCAAAGTATCAACGATAGCGCGATCGTTTCTTCCAGTCATTATGTACACCATCAAACAAACATTAGAAGAAATTATGCATTGATAGTGTACACACACATGTCGCATACTATAGACTCGACAATATTACAAAACCTAGCCATACGGACTAATATGCTCTGATACCACTATGTACCATTCATGAACACTCAGGTTCATCTCGCTCTCGATCCCCACCATAGGACCAGAGCACACCAAATCATTACCATCACCATTGGTAACACTTCACCAACCCCCATATGGAACATACTACTCTCTCCTAATCCTCACCGTAGGACCAGAGCACACCAAAACTAGACCAAATTCTATACACCATGATGCATGACTCTCAACAATATGCATTATCACAAAAAGGTTCACCAAAAGAATCACCATGCACATCTCACCATTTATGCACCACATAATTCATCATACGCAACAATTAATCAATGTTACGACATCAATAAGCAACAACAATCAGTAGCAACTTAACAAATGTAACCTCATAAGCATTCATTCATGTTACTTCACCAAAACAACAACACATTATTATATACACATAACAATTTGCTAATCGATCATAAAAGTTAGCACAAACATTGCCACATTAGACTCATGATTTTAATTTAAGCAATTCACCAAGCCCTATCATGAGGTAGCTCTGCATGTTAACTTTCCAACGCTTCGAACGGTCTCATTTGGACTAACGGAACGAAAGTTACGGCCAAAATCGTCAGACAATACAACAAAAGACAAAACAATTTTTTTTGGAAATTTGGCCTAGGAAAATCGATTGTCAGCAAACACATTTCGCTACTGACTTAACAAAAAATCACTTTTTCAGGTAAAACAATCGATGATCTCCCCTTACAATCAATTGTCATCATTTATTTTTTTCAAAAATTACACTTGTGCAATCGATTGTCATAAGGTAACAGTCGATTGTCACTGCCACTTTTTCCAAAAAAAAAAATAGTTTTCAATATACATTCATCATCCCCCTCGTCCCTAAACCCTCATACATGACCCCAACTATTTCATACAAATTTAACAGACCCAAAAAATGATTATTAACAGTGAATCATCATAAAAAACATCACATATACAACATATATTTTCATCACCATCTATAGCAATTCATCAATAATTTCATCATCAATCATGAATAAAACTCGAGCTTTCGCACCTTCAACAATGGTAGAACCTCATACATACATATTCATGATAATTTAACATATATTCAATCATGACAACTCATATAAACACAAGATCAACCAGCAAATTTCCAAATTTTCGTCATATAACAATTAATCAAAGAAAGTCCTAAAACGCTAAGGAGAGTAAGGAACTCTCTTCTCTACCCCATCATGCAATACACACATATTAATAGCCTTTTCTCCCCTCTTACCTTAGATTTCCAGCAAAAACAACAACAACTTCTAAGGAATTCTTCTCTCAAGCCCTAACTTTGTGTTTTCTCCATTTTTCTCCAACTTTTGTTTTCACGTACTGTAAACTCTCTCAATTCCCACATCCCTTTATTTATAAAAATAGGTTTAATCCTCCCATTTAGGTTTTTCCTTCATTACCCAAAGTTATTCTCTAAATCCCCTCATTGCCCCTTATTTTTCTACTAATTCCTATTTTCTCCAATTTTTCTTATTTTATTAATAATAATAATAATTAAAATTTTGATTATTCTAATTATTATCCAATTTATTCTATTTTCTCACCACACCCTCTTAATTTCATTACACCCCATCAACACATAAGATCATACTATTTATTTAAATGCACACTAACATCAAACAATTAAATAAAATAAATCCAAATCATTCAATTAAATAATTTATTCAAATTTTGGGTGTTACACCTGGGGTGTATGGGGGGCCTCTGGTGCCTGAGGTACCTCTGGAGCCTCAGGTACCTCTGGTGCCTGAGGTACATCCGGTGACTCGGGTACCTCTGGTGTATGAATAGGCGAAACATGTCTCCTATGGGAACATGGAGGTTGAGATGCACAAGTAGGTGACACTTGTCTCCTACGTGAAGAAGAAGGCAAAAATACATAAGCCCCAGAAGTTGACGCCTATGCATCAACCAAGCTAGAAATAACAGGAGCCTGTGATGGTTGACTATTTTCTCTCAAAGCTGATGCATGTTGGGCAATCCTGTCGTGCCTCAACCAGTCTTGACTTTCAACCATAATGTTTGCAAGTAAATCACACAAGTGTTATACATATGAAACACAATGAGTTCAATGGAAAAAATGTATACTAAAAAAATCGGAGATGCATTGCTGATTTCTGGTAATCAAAATGTTAAAAAAAATTGAAGATGTATCTCCAGAATTTTCTACAACTCGCATTAGCGTCAATGGCAGAAATACAGTCCCTCAAAACAATAAAAAATGCATTGATCAATAAAACTACCTATCAAATATGTTTCTCATGTACATAACATGTATAAACTACTTATTTTATAACCTAATCATCAATTTCTACAAATTTATACAAAAATTAAAAAAAAAGGTCAAAAAATATAAAATTAAAAATTGTGAGTTTACTTTGGTGTTGAGTGAACTCCTTGTTGGACTTAATGTTTATGGAAAATGCTTTGAAGTTGGTTAAATGATTTTGAGAGAATGTGAGTTTAGAGAGTTTGAGAAACTTGAGAGTGTTTTTTTAGAAGTAGGAAGGGGAAAAGGTTCGGGCGCGTATATAACCAAACAACATCCGGAGATGCATATGCGTAAGTTACATGGAAATGCATCTCCGTAATAAATTTTACATAGCCTTAGGGCCTGGTTCAGTAATGAATTGAATCAGGGTGCATCTGAAGATACATCTCTGAAATCTAGGGGCATAATTGTAGTTTCACGAGGGTGTGGTAGTATTATATATGGTGTGTTAAGTAATTCCATAGTTTTTTCAAACCCTGGTTCACTTTTTAAAATTTTAACATGCAAATGGCCATTTTTCATCGTACTACCCTCCATTGTTCCTGCATCTAACATTAAATTAGTTTTGACTTGCAAAGCTTCAACAACTCCTCCCTCTTTTTCTTTTGCTAGTACAATTTAACAAGGACATATCAAGTGTGTTTTCTCACCAACATCTTGAGCACCAAAAAACTGTAACTCTGATCTCCAACTACACCTAGCCACGTAGAAATATATTTCCATCTTCTTGTAAGGGGAAAATTTCCTTAAACTTCTTCTTCTTCCTCCAATCCGTCTTCTACATCCTCTAATTCCAATATAACAACTACCACCATTAATGAGATCTTTGTAACACCCCAAATCCCCACGATGATTTAAGCATAATTTATCAGAGTAAGAAAATAAAACACATGAATTTAGGATGCTACATCAACTACTCAACTTAACATGTATGTTATAACAATGTCATAATATAAAATCATATCAGCCTAGTATACTAACATTCATACACAGCGGAATAATCAACTCAAATTGAAACATGTTTTGTCATACATAATGTCTCCAATTAGATCAGTAACAACATAAAATAGAATTAAAAGACTCTAGCGTTCCGACACCCCCGGTGTTACAAACTCAGAGCAGACGCGACTCGATAACTCACACCAGAAGACCTCGTCTTCACCACTCCACTTTGTCGCGGTGAGAATCAGATATCAAGCTATTGGATTAACTTGGATCACAATTTTTGAAATTCACCACCGGTCTTTATTTTATCCAAAGGAAAGGTTTAAAGAACGAAAAAAACCTAAGAGATCTAAGGTTCGGGGGTTGGTTACGTCTAGGGAAGGTATTAGCATCCTAAACGTCCGTAGTACTCTACGGGAACCTCTTGTTATTATTTATGTTATTTATTGTTCGCTTGCTAAGGGTATGTACTAAAGGAAATGATCTAAAGGTTGATGGCGATGCTTAAAAAAGCAATCGACTTACAGGGGAAAAAATGGCTCGATGTGAATCGAGAGTTTATTTTGAAAAATGGTTTGGATAAATGGATAAGGTTGTAAAAGTAGAATAAACTGTGACATGGTAGTCAACAGAGAAAAAAAAACTTTCCTTTGGAATTGATTAAGAGGAAAATGTTGTCCTAATGTCTATCTGATTTAAATTCAATCAAGATATTCTACGGGAGCATGTGAATCAAAACCATATTGGTATATTAAAACTCTTACAAGAAAATTGATAAACAAACAATCATAGTTAACATCATAATTGATAAACTTTAATTTAAATTAACTAGAAAACTAATTAATTAATTACGATAAAATCTAATTGAAAACTACTGAAAACTAAATAAATTAAAATCTACTTAAAACTAAAACTTAAATATAAAAAAAAACCTAGATGGATTAAAATTCTAACTGAAACTAAAATAAGCTCTAATTAAAATTAATTAAATTAAGTTTCTAAATTCGAATTAACTTAATTAAACTAGAAACTAAATATTAATTAAAACCTATTTAAACTAAAGTTAATAATTAATCTAAATTTAAAAAAAAACAAAACAAACCTAGTGGGCCTTTCTCCAAAGCGGAAACTGAAGCCCAATAACAACAACAAATCAGTAGCCTTTCTCTCCACCGTCTCATCATCTCACCATTCTTCTTCTCCCTCTCGGTTCAAACAAACCCTCATTCTTCTCTTCATGCGCTACCCCCAATTCTACCATAATCTCACGTTTCTCTCATAAACAAACCAGATAATCTCCCCAAAAACAGAATTTTCAAACAATCATGAAATTAAAAGTGGCGATCGAAACTTACCGGCATAAACGAGCGATTCGCGGTGGCGGGACGACATCGACGACGATTGTATGATTCTCGTGACGGCTCGCGAGCAAAGAGGCAGAGGTGGCTTCGTCGAGCTTGCTTCCGTTGGCGTCAAAAGCTGGGAGTGTGGAGTGCGACGTGATGGTGGGTGTCGTAACGGCGACGACGGATTACCAGCGGCCTTGTAGCGATCTCCTGCGTAATGAAGGTTTGTGAATTCAAATCCTTGCTTTACGTTCTGTACTTTCGCTAGTGTTCGCTGTTGTATTAATTTTGAAAACTCCCTCTTCCACCTCCGCTTTCTACCAATTGTGAACTGACTTTGAGGTTTTTGTGTGAATGCGTGGTGAATTATGAATCATGTATGTGTGTCTTTGTGGATTTGTGATACTGTGAAAAATGTCTCCTTTCTGCAAAAATACTATGACCGTATGGTACTGTGTGTGTATTCTGATGGGTTTTGTCACCGCGATAAACCGTGGGTAGTGCAGGTTTGTGAATTTAGTGATGTGAGATTCTTTTGGGTGTGAACTGATTTTCTCCTCTGATATGTTCCCCCCTGCTCTTGAATCCTGTCATATTTTATAGGTCTCTTAGGATTAACACAATGATTTCAAAATTGAATCATGTCGGACTCGGTTTTGGAAAGGAATTAACAGCTGCTGGGAATATGCTTCTTAACTGGTTTTGGAAAGAAAATCATATTTGTCTGTCTTGTCCTTAAATGACTCAAATGCTCCTTCCTTTTTCAGTCGTACCTGTCGGTACACTATTGAATGCCTTTGTGGATTGTTTTGGAATGATGAAATTGTGATTCTTTTAACTTCCTTGCTATTTTTTGAATCCCTTCATTTTATAGGCTGATTCTTTCATTTGAATTTGAACAAGCTTTCCAAACTGGGTGAGCATGTTCGGAACATGTCTGGAAAATAGTTTATGACTCTTGTCCTGATTTGAATGTATTCCATTTTTTGAACGAACATGTTTCGACATACTTGAATTTATTTCCATGTTCAAATTGGCTGGATATTTTTCTTTTTTATATCATTTCCTGATGATTCTGCACTTCCAAATGTGGCTTTTGCACAGCTGTGGTATTAAATGTAACGACCAGAACGGCCCCACAACTACAAACAATGAGCTGCCAATCAACAAAGCCACGTAACCGACAAGAGGATTCAAGGGAGTTACTTTGAGCTAAACTCCTTCTGCTGCTGCTATTAGGCCATACAATACATCAATTAAAATCAACCAATGAACTTTATATGACAATGCTACATATTGAAAAAAAAAAATTTAGCTTATGAAACGTAGACCATGGTTGAACTTTGTACTTGATGAATTCTTTATGGTAAAATTTGAATCATTTCTTGTAACTTAGTAGAAAAACCGTGAGTCTAATAGTATTTCAACTTGAATCAAAGCTTAACTTTGAATTTAAGCCTTGTAAAAAAACAATGAATCCATTGGAACATAAGTCTCGAATTCCACTTTGAAAAACTTCTTGCCTAAACTCGATTCAAGATTTTTATCCCGGATTTTGCCACTTCAAACATATTGGTCACAACAAGAAAATCCAAACCCTTTCTCTCAAGATCAAAGTGGAAATAAATAATGATATACTTTCATGATTAAATCCAAACTATGCCTTGAGAACTCCTTTGAAATTGAGGACACCACTTGTAATACAAAACACCATGAAATTCCAATCAATTTTCAAATAACCATGCCCAACAGGACATAAACCATAATCCTCCTTGAATCTTTGCGAAATCTTGAGACAAAATGCCCTTTGCATTGACCAGAGGACCATAAGAATGAGGGTATATTCTTCCATTATCTCCACAGGAATCCAACACAATTTGCAAGGACCAGAATCATAATGAGCACACACACAACTTCCATGGCCTCTAAATCTTCCGCAGCAACACCTAATTGCACAAACGAAAACCAACAAACACAATCTGATAAATTGGTTAGCTATGCATGATGAAATGCATGATATGCTATGCAGACGATGCGAAATGAAAACAGCATCTCAAGGGTCAAAAATTAGGGTATGACACACTTGACGACTACTCCTGTGTATTTGCACGTTACCCACTTGGAGGTAACATTCAAACAGAAGGGGTGAGATTCTCAATCAATATGCAAGTATAAATCATCAAGTAATTCACCCATATCATGACATTCAGCAACAATTCCACACTTAACGCTACCCCAGATATGTATTCGAAAACACACTGCAACACAACCATCAAGAAAATACAATGAGACACCTACTAGACTCAATGCATGTGGTACCATTTCGATCCCTGTTTCATGATCACAATCCCCGTCGGGACGTCGATTAATCGCTCATACCCCACATGGGCACACGACAATCGTGATTGCTCACACCCCACATGGGCACACAATCACCTCAACAACAATAACCACATTGATTCCATTAAGGAATTCGGATAACGCTCACACCCCACATGGGCACACGCCATCCCTCAACTCATGCACATGTTTATGCACCTTCAACGACAACATGCAACAACGACTAATGTGAATACATGACATACCATTGCTACATCACATCATCAATCAACAATCAACACGCATTTTATCAAACATACTTCATTGTGTCATACGACCACGACACACCTATGCATTATTTAGTCATGCATTTCATATTATCACATCAATATCAACAAAACAAGCATATAATACTCCAATACATGCTCACAACATCACAACAACAAAGCAACATTCACATAATATAAATTATACAATTTTCCACTAATTTTCAACTAATAAAAATATTATTTTTCAGTCCCAGGTCGCGCTAAGCGCACCTCACCCGTGCTAAGTGCGCTACCCACTGCCTTGAGGAGGCGAGATTTTTCCAGACCGCGCTAAGCGGGCTCTGCGATTTTTGCAGAAAAACCCTGCGATAACAGCATCTTTTCACCTGCGATTTTTTGCTCTAAATCTGATTTTTAACATCAATTTCACACAGATTATGCATCTATAGTCTACACCTAACTATGGCCATCCAAACAAACAAATCAAACAATACTAATTCATCCATTCCAATCACATTCCCATGAATTCTACCAAAACCCTCATTCAACCCACAAACATTGTTCTTATGGATTCAACCTAATGATTCTACCCACATACAGATATCATCAAACCCTTAAGAGATAAAGAATTCCCACCCTTACCTTAGGATTCTTGAAATCTTCCCTTAACAGTGGAGCCCTTCTTCTCTGCCCTAGCTTCTTCTCACCCTTTCTCCCTTTAGCTCTTCAACTTTCTCTTCTTTTCACGTATCTCAGAATAACTTACATTCTCCACTCTTTACATACCCCTAAATATGATTCGCCTCTTTTACCCTTACTTATTCCTACGAATTTACCTCCTTACCCTTCCATTTTCCTTATTATCCAAATATTATTTTCTAATATTATTATTACTATTATCTAAATATTATTATTATTATTACTTCACCAATTCAATAATAACAACAATATTCTCCGATAATTTAAATAATAATATTAATCAACTAACCCTATCCTCCGACACCTTATCCTTCATACTTCTAAGGGCACTACCACACTCTAAGGGTAACCCAAACTTGGCCAAAAATACCCAATACACACTTCATACAACAATATTCAATTTAATCACGAAAAATAATTAAATTAAATCGGGGCGTTACATTCTTCATCTATAAAGCCTTGATTTGATACATAAGGGTTGCCATGGTTCCCACTCCATAAATCAAAGCCTGATTCAACCTCAAATTTACCTACTAACCCGTTTGATCCATCACCATAGCAAGAACAACCAAGTTCTTCGACCACCCAAATATCGTAAACAAAGGTTCCTATATATAGAGCACTTTTTTATATATAGATGAACTTATATTAAACACCATTTTCACATTTCCTTTGTCAAAGTGTTTTGAACTTCTTTAGTTCTTTTATCCACTTCAACAACCTTACCAAAAATGCTTCATATATCCTCGAATATCTCACTTCTCCACGCATGAATAGGAAGACCAGAACAAGTGAAACAAACCCCCTTCTTCCTTTAAGAATGAGGGAGACTACGTGTTGAGAGACGTGAAAAATTAGCTCCAAAACAGTTCTTTTGACTTCCTAACATCCTCTAAAGACTCCTCATTAGAAGCATTTAATATATTATATCTTCCACCTAGGGCTGCAAATGAGCCGAGTCGAGTCGAACTCGCCTCAGCTCGGCTCGACTCGTTAAAAATTGGTTCCACTACGCCAAAGAAGACCTTTAGCAGCGCTTTTTTTGCCTTTAGCAGCGCTTAAAAGCGCTGCCAAAGCTGGCGCTGCTAAAGGTAAAGACATCGTTTTTTTTCCTTTAAAAATCGTTGTTTTAGGTCCCCCTAAGGATCCCTATAGCAGCGCTTTTCCACAGAAAAGCGCTTTCGTAGTCCCCCCTTTAGCAGCGCTTTAGCTACTAAATGTCCACCTTTATGCAGCGCTTTTCCAAAGAAAAGCGCTTTCGTATGTCCCCTTTTAGCAGCACTTTATAAAGCGCTGCTAAAGGTTCCACTTTAGGCAGCACTTTTCTAAAGAAAAGCGCTTTCGTATGCCTACCTTTAGCAGCGCTTTAAAAGCGTTGTCTTATGTATACGCCATTACACCCCTTTAGGCAGCGTTTTTTTAGAAAACGTTGTCTTTTATTAAAGAGCTTTTTAAAAGCTTTTTTTTTTGAAAAATTAATTATTAAACCTATATAATTCAAACCTGTATAATTTATCAGAATTCATAACCATTCATCACATGGCCTTTGATACCATTATATGTCAACACAAGCCTTATAGCATTATAATTCAACAATAGACCTTTATACGATAAAACTTCAACACATAAATGGTAAAAACCATTATATATACAACACCAAAATAAACATTACATATATATAACTCAATACAAACTATACAACACCAATTCCATACACCAATTCGAAACCTTATACACCATATCCATCACCTATATATACAACACCTTCCATAAACCTAACACAATTTCTAAAACTAACAAATTCTCATTTCAACCATGTATTGACACCAATCCTCCTTTATTTCTTCCAATTTATCTTTCGTGTAGGTGGCACACTTGAATTCATCAAAATACTACATTTTACATAATATGCAAGATTTAGTTAAAAGTAATTAATTAGATGAAATATCCGATAATAAATCTTAAAATAAATTCATACCATGGTTGGAATCTCTATGTGTTCCAAAAGAATAATTTCTTTCATGAATCTCAAGAAAAAATAACCACAATCGATACCATTACGTTGCCGAGGACACTACACATAGAAAAAAGAAGTATTAATAAGTATCATAGATGAATTGTCTTATCAAGTAGCATTACTATTATAATATCAAATCATACCTCCACTCTTATCCACATAATGTTGTTTGCTCTAGACTTTGGTACCCGAGCTTGTCGTTGTGATCGGAATATTTTTATGGATCTAACATATTATAAACGAATAGTTAGAACAATCTCACATAAATAAAGAAATACACACGCAAATATTTAGAACAATTGCATCACTTACGTATCAATCATATTCTTCATCTCCGGGTATTTTGTGCAATGACCCTCTAGCGAATCCAGATAATAGACAGTTTCTTTTATCGGATTAATCGCAAGCAACAACCAGTGTCCACTGTAAAATAAAATAAAAGTATAGATGGAAATGTTATACACAACGTAAAAAAGCGAAAAATTGTAATAAAGAAGTTAGGATGAAAATCTTACCCATGGCCAGTATTATACGCTAAAAGATACAACTTCTCTGTATCAATGTTGGTCATAAATGCACGCACTAGGTGATCTTTGACCTCATCTGGAGTTCGAGTGATTAAATTTGCATTGACACAGTTGGGAGCCAAGAAGGAGTATCTTTCAGTCAATTGACGCGGGAGCATCAATTTTTCATACAAGAACCTGAAATAAAAATGGATTATAATAAATATGTTATTATAATTAACATTCTAATATTCATTGAAATGATTAAATAAATTGATCAATCAAATAAATAAAATCGATGCATTACCTGATGTATTAATTAATAACAGCGACGCCTAATTCAGAATGCGTAAATATCTGATCAAAGTCTTCTTTAGAAATTGTTTCTGAATAGGCAAACCCAAAAGTACCTGCTTCCATAGGTATTTCACGGATACCACCTTCTATCAAATCCGTTGTGCCTACAATTGTTTCAAGGCACAAGCGAAATCGAGAAATAGATGCTTTTTTTGCCTTGGCGACTACTGGCTTCTTGTTCTTGATCCTTTGTTGCACCTCTTGTGTAGGAATCTGAAATCATATAAGTCATAAACTTAGTAATCATGAAGCTTTTGAATTCGGATCACAGAATTAACATTTTCGATGCATATATATATCATTGTACCTCTTTTTGTGATGCAACCGACTCGGTTTGCCGCACAATCCCATTGTCTTTTGATTTGGATTTTGAAGGAGTCTAACGATGTCATGTAAATTAAATGTAGGTAAAAGTAAGCATATCATAACTTATATGCAAGTAAAACATTTGAAAACTAAAAGGTTAATAATGGTTTTTAACATACCGAGACATCTATGACGATGAGGTTTGATGGCCATGCAACATAAGACCCTATTGCGCCCCCCACCAATGTTGCATCTGACACTTCGTCATGTATAGGTAGTACCGCATCCCGCTCTAAAGCAATATCAATCGAAACCTTCGAATATCCAGCAGGGAGCGGTCTAGTGTGAAGGACGTCTCCGGGAGTGTTATGTATGCACTTTTCCCTCGCCAACCATTCGATATGTCGGTGTCGATAAATATAGTTGACAAGGTGAAATGCCCTAAACAAAACAAAAATAATACGAAATTGTTATTGTGCAATGATGCCAATATAAAAAACTTTACTAATTTAATAAATATAATTACCTCCGAAATTTTTTGTTGACAATTGATGCTGGCCTTGTCACTAGCATCTTTAAATTCTGAACCGCGCCTTTCCGACATGTATCTTTCTTTATCCTGTTGCAGTTCATAAACTTGAGCTCTCAATTCTTCCAACGCGACCAGAATACTCAGGAACATTGAATACTCAACTCAGTATGCTCCTACAATCCTGGTCTTTCGTGGCAGTTAAGGACTGAGATAGAGTATCCTGAAATTCAATATTAGAGCCATGCATAAATATATTAGATAAACAAGAACTTCATATCTAACTAAACTCGGACAGCCTTCCACAAAACATGTTGTATACTTACACAATTTTCGAAAACTTGTTGAACACCTTCAGTTACAACTCCATCCTTTCCCACACGGGCAGCCTTCCACAAAACATGCCCCGGAACAGATGTTTCTTCACTTTTCTCCTCTTCAAGCTACACATTAAGTCAAGAATTAGGATTAATAATAATACAAAAAGACCATAGCAATTATATATACTTACGATTTTTTGTTCCAAGCGTGCATATCCCAAACATCCTTTCTTGTATGGACGCGGGTTTCGAGGCTCTTTGACCATTAACGTCACTCACAACCTGCATAAACAATTATAAGTCATATCAGAACACATGTAATAACTACATGAATATAAGACAATGTTCATGATAAATTAAATTAATATTACGTGGAATTTTTCTGTTCTTCGTTTGGCGACAAAAGTGTCCCATTCTTCGGGTGCAATCAATGTATCACTTCTTCAACAATGTATTGTTCAACAATACAACCCTCTGGTCGACTTTGATTTTTCACATACCCTTTTAATATTTTCATATACCGTTCAACAGGGTACATCCATCTCATATAAGCTGGTCCACCCAATTGTGTTTCCTTTACAAGATGAACAACTAGTGTACCATTATGTCAAAAAACGATGGAGGAAAGAACATTTCAAGCTCACACAATGTAATGACTATTTCTTTTTGCAATGTTGGTAAGATCGCAGGATCGATCACCTTACTACAAATTGACCTGAAGAAGAAACACAATTTAGTTATTGTGCGTCTTACTTTTTCCGGCAAAATAGAACGTATACCTATTGGTAGAAAATGTTCCATTATAACATGGCAATCATGCGTCTTTAAACTCTTTAATTTGAGGTCTTTCATAGACACAAGTCTTCTAATATTTGAAGAGTATCCTTCTGGAACTTTAACTTCACTTAGAAACTTACACAATATTTTTTTTTCTCCTTTCTAGATAGAGTATAGGCAGCAGGTGGTAGATATGTTTGTTTTCCTTTCTTCAAGGGTCCTAATTCAGTTCTTATCCCCATCGATATCAAGTCCTTTCTTGCTTTAAGGCCATCCTTAGACTTTCCTGGTATATTGAGTAACATGCCAATAACACTGTCAAATACATTTTTTTCAATATGCATAACATCAAGAAAATGTCTTACATACAAAGACTTCCAATATGGCAATTCAAAAAAAATTGACCTCTTCTTCCACCCACTCTTGACAAGGGTGTGTGCAAAAGGCTTACCAAACTGAGTACTCACATCTTTCACCTTTTCAAAAACTTGATCACCTGTCAATATAGGTGGAGCTCTACCTTGTTCAGCCTCTCCATTGAAGGCTTTTCTCCACCCACGGTAATGATGATTAGAATTTAAGAATCTACGATGACCGAGAAATACATTCTTCTGACCAAACTCCAATCGTGTCCAATCTGTTTTATCTTCACAAATAGGACACGCACATTGACCTTTTATGCTATACCCTGATAGATTTCCGTATGCTGGAAAATCATTAATTGTGCCAAACAACATCACCCTCAAGTTGAAACTTTCTTTCCTATATCCATCATAAACCTCCACACCGTTCTCCCACAAAATCTTTAAATCTTTGATTAACGGTGTCAAGTATACATCTATGTCATTCCCTAGTTGTTTAGGCCCAGAAATTAACATAGATAACATCATGTACTTACGCTTCATACATAGCCATGGAGGTAGGTTATAAATCATAATAATAACAGGCCATGTGGTATGTGAGATACTTTGAAGACCGTGTGGGTTCATTCCATCAGTAGATAATGCAAGCGAAGGTTTCTTGCTTCTTCTCCAAATTCAGGATAATCATTATCAATTTTCGTCCACTGGGGTGAATCTGCCGGATGTCAAAACTTTCCATCTATAATTCTTTCATCTGCATGCCAAGTCAAGTTTCTTGCATCGGTTTCACTACGAAACATGCGTCTAAATCTCGGAATTATAGGAAAATACCACAAGATTTTTGCTGGAGACAACTTTTTCTTATATCGAGAGACACCACATTTAGGACACTCATTTAACGATGCATACTCATTTCGAAACAAAACACAATTGTTTGGACAGGCATGTATCTTATAATAGCTCATGCCAATAGAGCACAACATCTTTTTGGCCTCATATGTTCGATTGGGAAGAACATTATCCTCCGAAAGCATATCTTTCATAAGGGCTAATAACTCTGTGAAACTTTTATCCGACCATCCATCACCCGCCTTTAAGTTATACAACTTTAATACCGCAGATAATCTTGTGAATTTAGTGCAACCCTTATACAATGGTTTCTCTGCATCGCTTACCAACCTCTCAAACATTTTGGGACAATCCTAAAGATCTTCTTCAAGTGATCTGCAATCTCTTCGACTCGATCACAATCGTATATATCTGTGGTATTGTCGTTTGAAGCATAGGTCGTATTATCCCCCGGTTCAACATTCCCGTTACTTTTCTCACCATGAAGTGTCCAACTTGTATAACTTCGATCAATTCTATGCCTCTTTAAATGCGACTCCATCTGACCCGCGTCAATCCGACGCCCAAAACAACAACTCAAGCAAGGACATGTGATTCGACTTGGGTCTTTGGCGTGTTCAACAGCAAACTTAACGAATTCTGATACCCCATTCTCGTACTCTTTCGACAATCGATTGGACGACATCCATTTTTTATCCATGATTTTACTAAGTAAGCAAAACAAAAACAAAAGAACAACTACGTACCTGTCTATATAGAAGTCAGCAACTTCTGGACTGAACCACAAAGTGTAAGATTCTTGAAAACGATCCGAATTCACTCTTCACAAGTAACCCCTATAGCAAATGAACGTAAGTTAGTAAGTGATGGTGTATACCACATATAACAAGTCAAAATTTCAAGAAACAAATTTAGTAAGCATCATCATAAAATCAAATAGCATGGTATAGTTTCAACTCAACATTGTAAAAAAAAAAAAACAACTTCAACGCTTAAGTTCAAGTAACAATTCAATCACTATTTATCATTTTCAATCATCTCTCAAAATAAATTCAATCACTAGTTCACTTAACTACTAATTTCATTATCATTTTCAATAACAACCAAATTCTTACATCACTAAAATTTTTCGATAATTGTTCACTTTAACTTTACAAATAGCCCTATAACAACCTCAACAATCTAACTTCTACAACACTCTTAACTACCTTGAATTTTCTAATTAATCACTATTCTACAAATTTTACACATTAAACTAACTTCTACTATTCTACAAATTAATCATTAAACTAACTTCTACAAATTAATCACATTTTACACAATAATCACTATACTAACTTCTACTAATTAATCACTTTTCTAATTAATCACTTTTCCAATTAATCACTAACTAACTCCTACAAATCAAAAAATGATATCCTAACATCAACAACTAATAATACACCAAATTTATCTCACAGAAACAGCAGAGAAACAGTCTACAATGGAGAATATTAGACATTTTCATTAATGGAGAGAAAACCAAAAAAAGGAGAGTAAAAACCTCAGAGAAACAATCAACTATGGCGGACGACGGTGTGAGTAAGCAGAAACGACGGAGGGAAGCCACAAATGGAGTAAAGCCACGACGGATTTCGTTTGCAGAACGACGGCGGACGGCGTGGTTTCGTTCGTTTGCAGAAAAAATGGAGGAAGAAGAGAAACAGTAGTCACTAGGGCGAAAATAGAAACGGTCATAATGAAACAGTACTAGTCGTTTGCAGAATCTGTTTTAATTTTAATATTTTAAAACACCTTTAGCAGCGCTTTTAGAAAGCGCTTTCTTATGTTAATCCTTTAGCAGCGCTTTTGGAGTAAAAGCGCTTTCTTATGTGGGATTAATGAAAGTCCTTTAGCAGCGCTTTCTAAAAGCGCTGGCTAAAGCGTGTTGTACGAAAGCCCTTTAGCAGCGCTTTTTAAAAGCGCTGCCTTATGTCCCACATTTAGCAACGCTTTTCATAAAACACTTTCTAAAGTCCATCTGCCTTAGGGCTTTAGCAGCGCTTTTAAAAAGCGTTGTCTTATATCCCCCATTTAGCAGCGCTTTTTTCTTTCGTTTTTTATTTTTGTTTTTAGCGAAACATATAGCAGCGCTTCTGCCAGAAAGCGCTGTCTTTGTTGCGTTGCAAAAATTCATTTTTAGCGTAGTGTTCAGCTCAAATATTGGTTCGAGTTCGACACGAACTTTTTTTTAAGCTCGAACTCGACTCGTTATAAGTTCACGAGCAACTCGGTTCGACTCGTTAGGTTCATCTCGTTAGGTTCAACTCGCTTGCTTCACGGACCTAAAAGCCATTTTTAAAGTCTATTTTATATATATTTGACATTTTAAATTAATATTATTTTAAAAAGAAAATATTGAAATAAAATAAAATTTATTAAATTGAAATTTAACTTTGTCTAAAAAATCTACTAATTCAAAAATTAATTAATTTATATGATGCTATTTTAATTGTATAATTATTTTTAGAAATATTTTGTCACTTGAGAATATAAATTATTAATTAAAATCGTTAAATTAAAATAAAATATAAGGTTAAAATTTATATTAAATCTTTAAACCTATTTTTAAAGACAATATAATTCTTCTCATATATAATCGAGTTGGCTCATGAACTTAACGAGTTGAACTATGTATAGTTCAAGTTCAACTCATTTAGTTAACGAATTTAGTTTTTCGCTCATATTCAACTCATTAGGTTTATGAACCAAATTCAACGAATTAATTGTCGAATCGAGCTCCAAACTATTTTCAAGTTGGTTCGGTTCATTGTTAGCCCTACTTCCACCTAACTTAGATACTTTAGGGTATGTTTGGATTGGTGGTATGGGATGGAATGGAATGAAGTGGAATGGAATGGTAACTAATGTGATTCCATTGTTTGGATTTACAAATAATAGATGGAATGGAATGGAACATGATGGAATCCATTCCATCCAAATCCCCATTTTTTGTTCCATCCAATTTGGGGTGTATGTGATGGAATAAAATATTTTTAATAAAATAACCAAACAATGGAGTGGGATATATATTCCTTTCCACGCCACTCCATTCCGCTCCGCTATGTTCGGCTTCGTCCCGCTCTGTTATGTTCCATCAATCCAAACATAGCCTTAAGGTGTGAGAAACCAAAAATGAAGAAATTCTCAACCACTTTTTCAAAGTTCAAAAAGCGATTAAGAATACACACTAAACAAGGAGAAAGCCACATCAACCTTGGATCATTTTTATTTACTTTCAGTCTTGAAAAATATTGTGAGACCCTATCAACATTTGTTAAAGTACCTTCCTCCCATGATTCTTCTTTCATGAGAGTATCTTTGAAGAACCCCTTTCTAACATCAGATATCTTAAGAATCTGCTGCTGAAAAGCATTTGTAGGGTTTTGAAACTTTTGATCGAAAAAATGAATTTTTCTATACCTCAAAGAACACCATCGCAAAACAAAGAAAAAAACAAAGAATTCAATCCATGTAATGTATGAGATTTAGGAAGATGAAAAAGAGTTGTGTTATAGCATGAATGCAGATTGTTTAATATTCCTTCATGTCCTATTTATAAAAAACAACTTACTTTTTTAGATTCATTCAAGAATCGATGTATCTCGTCTAATAATAAACCAAATATATTAATTATTCATTAAATTTAAAAAACAACTTGTCTCTTATAAATATTACTGGGGAATATATTCTTAAATCTGATAAATAAAACCGGAGAAAATATATGCAAGAAAATATGGTATTAAGTTAATGCACTAGACCCATACGAAAGATGAAAGAGAAAGAGAAGAATCAGATTATGTGATGCATGATACAATAGACTTCACATTCTAGCTACGTTAATTCCTTACGGTAAGGTGCATGATACAAATATAAATTAGATTATGAATTAATGAAAGTCAAGGAATCTTAAGTTTAACCTACCTCTCTTCTTTCTTCCTTAATATTATGTATCACATCTCAGAATGAATCTAGGATTCATCATAATTATAAGTTGTCTTTGTCTCTAATTATAATGTTATTTTTAAGTTTTTATTTGTATCTTAATAAAATTTCACATTTATTTATAAAAGTACTTCTATTTAATATATGAAATTAATTTAAATAGAAAATGTATTATTATTGTTATTGTAGAATATAAATTATTTTTCTCTCTTTTATAATTCTAATCATTTTAGATTTTATGATATTAATAATTTAAAGAGTGTACATATAAATAGTACATATTTTTAAACAAATATATTACCACAGTCAGAGACGGACCCACCCACCACTAGTACATGCAATGGCTCCGCTGACATTTAGTTTATACTTTTCTGTCTCAAATAAAAGTCACATTGAAGTTCTATACAAATCCATTAATTGACTCAGTTAATAGAAGATACTTTTACTATAATTAATGAAATGATTCAGTAAAGTGAAATTCAATGAACATTTAGGTTCTATACAACTACATTGGGTCGGGTCAGGTTGTTTGCACGTGGCAATGACGGGAACGTGACGAAGACGCGCGTCCGTGGAGGTGATTCTTTTTATTACTGTTAAAAGTGTTTCTGTAAAACCCAGCATCACAATGAGAAGTGATTCTGTTGTGAATTGAAACGACAGTCAATACAGGTAAAACCCTCTCTCTCACTCATTTCTAACCTTTTCATTTCTTCACTCTCCAAAACCCACTCCCTCCATTCCCCTTTCTTACAAATAATTGAAAACTATAAATGCAACCAATTTAACACATTCTAAACCCTCGTCTTGTTTCTCGACAGCATTGTCTTGTTCTTCGATTCTCACAGGTTCAATGTTTTCTTTACTGTTCCGTCTCTTTAACTTCCGTTTCTTGTTTTCACTTCAATTTTTTCACTCTCCGTCTCCGACGATTACTTTACGTTTTTCGTTCTCCGACGATTACTTTACGTGTTTCTTTTGTTCTTGATCGTTTCTAGGTTTCAATTGTTGCATTAATCTTCGCCGTTAAGATCACCGTTCAAGAATCAAGATTGACTTCAGTCGAAACGTCGTTCTTGGTAACTGGTATTTGTGAGTTCTGAATCATATACTGCATTTTGTTTAATCTTGGAAATCATTGAAATATGGTTGTGGTTTTGTTGAATTTTGTAGCGCGTGGTAGAGAAAGCTGTGATTGATTGATCATAAATGGCACCACCCAATCCGAAAGTTATAGCGGCTTTCCGCGCAATGACGAACCTTGGCATTCATGAATCCAAAGTGAAACCAGTGTTAAAGAAACTGATTAAATTGTATGAAGGAAACTGGGAGCTTATTGAAGCAGATAATTACGCAGCTCTTGTAGATGCTATTTTCGATGTGGAAGATAATCAACAGGAAGATAATCAGGTGTATACTATTTCCTGCATGAACACCTATTTGTTTTAATTATGGGTCTATTCTATGAAATTTACTCTCATTTCACATGCACAATGCTTGATAATTGTTATTATATAAGAATGCCGTTTTTGTCTGTGTTTCTTTCATACTGTTAATTCTCTAGCTGCTGAAATGAATTATGGTTTTTCAAATATATAGGAAGGCGGGGTTGAGGCTGAAGCTCCTGGACCCGTACAGCAAGTGCGACCTTTGAAGAGGTTGCGTTTAAGAGACCAAGACGGTCAATTTTTACGCCTTCCGACTAGTGGCGGCAGCCCAAGTTCAGCCGTCTCTCCTGTGGAATCACACCTTCCGACTAGTGGCGGTGGCCCAAGTTCAGCCGGCTCTCCAGTGAAAACACGCCTTCAGACTAGTGGCGGTAGCCCAACTTCATCCGGCTCTCCAGTGAAAACACGCCTTCAGACTAGTGGCGGTAGCCGAACTTCACCCACCTCCTCTCCATTGAAATCACGCCTTCAGACTAGTGGCGGTAGCCCACGTTCACCTGCCTCTTCTCCATTGAAATCACCTAAACCAAGACCTGGTACAGTACCTGAAAGTGGTTCCGAACTGCAGCCTCAAAGCCCATCAGTGTTATCCAGAAGAAATGCTGTTGTTGACAAGGGAAAGAAGCCTATCTCGCCTCTAGATACTTCAAGACGGAGAAAATCTATATCTGACAGAAGTCCATCTAAAGAACAGGAAGTTGAACCAGGAACCTCTCCATCGCCTCAAAAAATCAAAACGCCCCATCCTTACCCTTTTATCATCCCCAAGGAAGAGCCTGCTGATGGAGAGGCTGATTATGAGGTTCCCATTTCAGTGGTTTTTCCTGGTAATCAGCTGACTATGCCTTGAAAAGAAGTTTCTATATTTTTTTTTTGGGTGCAGCATAACATCTATCTGGCAACTTTTTCTCTACTGTTAACTTCTGTTAAATCCAATAATAAACGATGGAAAATACATGATTTTTTCCAGCAAAACTCAATGTTCAAATTTTGGAACTGATTGATTTTTTATCCTTTAAATTCTAGCATTCTATGGCATCCCACCATGTGATTCCTTGACTTATGTTATATTTGCAAGCTTCCACTTGCATACTGTACTACTTCTGCATTTCCATAAAGCCTGCCTTAAAATATTTTCTGTTTGCTTTTGCATCAGAATGATCTTTTTTTGGTCATATACAAAAAAATGTTACTTTTGTGCCATTTATTTTTCTTCTTGGCATTGTATTGTTAACCCTGCATTCGTCTCTTTATTAATGATTGTCTAATTAGTTTTCTTTTGACATACTTTCATTCTAAAGAACCTCTAAGTGCTGAAGAGCGAGACGACAACAACGCAGTGGCATCACAATGCAAGAACGAAAATGTTGAAGATGACGCCTCGGTTGCATCTCAAGTTTCTGTTTCTCTACCCTCCCCATGTGACCCAGATGACATAACAAAGGGAGAAGAAAAAGTGAAAATTCCATGGGTGAATAGTTCTACTAATGATTTTCCGCCTTTGTTTCACTACATGCCCCAAAACATGGTGTTCCGAGATGCATATCTTAACATTTCTCTATCGCGAATTGGGAATAAAGATTGTTGTTCTACTTGTATGGGCAATTGTGTCAAATCATCTAAACCATGTTTTTGCGCAAATAAAACTGGAGGGGATTTTGCCTATACTGCACAAGGTGTAGTGAAGGAAGAGTTCTTGGAAGAGTGTATTGCCTACAGCCGCACTCAAAGTTTTACATATTGCGAAGAATGTCCATTTGAAACTTCAAAGAATGATGGCTTTTTAGAACCATGTAAAGGACATTTGAAGAGAAAATTTATTAAAGAATGCTGGAGCAAATGTGGCTGTGGGAATCATTGTGGCAATCGGATTGTCCAGCGTGGAATAACTTGCAACTTGCAGGTGATTGTTTAATGTTGATGTCATTGAGGCGACACTTGCATTCTTTCTGTTCTTTAACAAATTTCCCTTACAATATTTTGAAATGTTTTCTCTAATGATTGTATTCTACTCAGGTGTTTTTAACTTCAGATGGAAAAGGATGGGGTCTTCGCACCTTAGAGGAACTTCCAAAAGGTGCATTTGTATGCGAGTTTGTTGGAGAAATTCTGACAGTCAAAGAGCTGCATGAGAGGAACAAAGCTAGAAAATATACGTTGCCAATTTTATTGGATGCAGAATGGAGCTCAGGAGTTGTAAAGGATAACCAAGCTCTTTGCTTATATGCAGCATCATATGGAAATGCTGCTCGGTTTATTAATCACAGGTATTACAATTTCCGAAGTTTCAACAGAAGTCATTTGTGATTATTTTGTTAAGTTTAGTAATAGATATTCTTTTCTACTCTTTCTATTTTGTTTAATTTTTGAAAACTAATTAGCTTGTTGGACTATTGATGTTGGGTTCATCAATACAGATTTTTGACAACTGTTCGGTTTTGAGATAATGGGATGAGTAGATGATTGAAGAAGAAAAAAAAAGATCCATTTTCTAATTGTTTTCATAGAATAAACTCATGCCTAATGTAAGAAGACAATGGGCAAGACATGGCCGCACTTAGTTTTTAATTTTAAAATAAGGCTCCCGGTTTTGCATAGTTGAGTTCGGCAAAACCTAAGTTCTAATAGTATTGTTATTAAATTGCGTAGACAAAAAGTACTTAATATAAAATATGCATGCTATTGATGATATGTTTATTGTACTGCTAACTGTAATTCTGGGTGGCCGGGCAGACATTGAAATCATCATTTGAAATTGTAAATTAGAAGATTCTAAGTAATTCTCTTCCATTATGGCAGATGTTTGGATGCAAACTTGATTGAGATCCCGGTTGAAGTTGAGAGTCCATCTCATCACTATTATCACGTGAGAAGTTAACAAATCCGCAAAATTACATTTGTCATTTATAATTACAGTTGTTCCCTAGGTTGGCCCCATAGAAACGTTGCTTATAGATGTTTTTGAATGTTCAAACATGCAGATTGCCTTCTTCGCATCCAGAAAAATTGAAGCACAGGAAGAGTTGACTTGGGTATGTGTTTAGTTCTATAATATGATTGATATAATGTTTTATTAGGGACATGGCTACTGAATTGAAAAATGCCATGTACACCGGTTCGTTGGCACTTGGCCGGCTATTTGTTACTGAACATCTCCATGGCTTCTCATTTTTGTGTAATTCACATTCTTTGAATTGCTTACTTATACATGAATTGATTTTTCCCCCTCTTGAAAAGCTTATGGGCATTTTTTTTGCAGGATTACGGCATTGACTTTGATGAAGATGATCAGTCACTCGAGGTGTTTAAGTGCAAATGTGGCAGTAGATTCTGCAGGAATATTAAGCGAACAAATAGTAAGTTTCATCTGTCATTTGTGTGTAATGTGCATTTGGATTTAGCTTAAAATATGCCCTCAAGTTGTTTTGAACTTATTTTCATAAGCTTCTGAGAATAACTTACATAAAACTTATGCAATGTTTCCATTCATTTCCCTCTTCAGTAGTACAAACACTCTTACAACAAACTTTTAATTGTATTCATGTTTTTCTTTTTGATGATTCCTTCTTACCATGTTTTATATTCTATATCTGATTGTTACAAATTCAAAGATTATTCCTTCGAATGTGAAAGTGATCACTGAGTCACATCTGTTGTGCTCTTTTCCATGAAACTTCATCCCTTTCAACTTTTGTATAGAAAAGTAAGTTTCTTGTGTGTATTACATTGTTGCTAATTCGTTTTACCCTCTCATAATACAATACAGGAGCAGTTAGATCGTTCAATGCTGCGTGATAGATAGGCATTCTTGGCTAAACTAGTTTTGCTGTCAGAGATCCATGCTGCTGATTGATAGGCATTTGTTTGCTCGTTACGAGGTTGGATAGTAGTTTTACAGCCATCTGAAAACTATAGGCGCCATTTTGCATTCACGTTTCTACTAAAAAAACC
This sequence comes from Lathyrus tuberosus, assembly GCA_022829125.1. Taxonomy (NCBI): domain Eukaryota; kingdom Viridiplantae; phylum Streptophyta; class Magnoliopsida; order Fabales; family Fabaceae; genus Lathyrus; species Lathyrus tuberosus. The sequence continues at coordinate 2,178,256 of JALAZF010000441.1, forward strand.
ACACGTGTTTCTGAAAGTGTACTTGCTGGATTGGAGGAAATATTCTCCGAAAACTTAGGCATTCATAGCCCAAAAATGAAAATAACCTTTTTTGGACACTTGCAAATCTGAATCTTTGATGTTTTACTGCATCATTCTTGTTAGAATTTTTTTGGTGCTAAATACACGAGACTATTGTTTGAGAAAATTTGCTGCTATTCGTTTTGGTTGATATTGTGATATTAGTGCAATGCCTATTTTAATATTGCTATCCCTGTGATCAACAATCGAAATGAAATAACCGGTGTTCGTTCTTTTAGAAAGTAGTAAAGGATAGTAACATGTGGTATCTTTCGACTCCGGCGGTCAATAGGACCACTTCCTTTTCCTTAAAGTTTTGTATCAAGATTCATGGGATTGTGAAACCACTCATTCACGTTTCTTTCAATAGATATAGGCTGTATTTTTTGTTACAAAATCACAGTTCCTTTTTTGGATGGAGCAACCTCTAACATCTATACCAAGGAAATATGTCTAGGGTCCTAAATTGTTAATGCTAAAACCTGCAACTACTTTATCTTCTACTCTTCCCATTTTAATTCAAGCTTGTCTTCAAAACCATGATAACCAACCCATGCATACTTTTTCTTCTAAATCATAGGACATTTTAATATTCAACTATTGTAAGGGGTCAATCTAGGTTAATTGCAATAGACAAAGTTATTGAAACAGTAATGAATTTTGCAACATGAGATGTTTATGAGTAATATATTTAATAGGTATGAGTGAGAAATCCTTAGCCATCTAGAGTCTTACACTTCGAAATAAACATTCACTTACATTCTAATTCTACAATCTTCTTGTCACCTGATAGTGTCATAAGTCTTAACACTTAACTTTTGCTATTGAGAGTGCTCACGTCTTCCTTTATTTTGAAATTTCTAAAGATTTAATACATGTTTATATCTTCACACCAGACAATTAAGAGGTGGATAAAAAAGATAAAGACAAGTTTGAGTATGATATAAAGTTGGATGTATGGATCTCTGGGCATTTACATTAAGATACAAAACATCACTCTTAGAAACAAGAATAGGTTACTCTTCTTTTAGGGGGTTGATTTTCTTTTGATTTAGATTCACAAGGGAAAAACATAATTCAATTCAAGTGTATGTAACCGGTTATTGCAGGACTTTAACATGTTACAACTCAAATATAATCGTTTGGTAATTGGTTACAGCAAAAACAATAGTATTAAGTAATCGATTACCGCGATGATGTAATTGGTTACAACAGTAGTCATTTATGTATTTTTGTTTGTTACTAGTACCCCACTCAATGTATTTGTATATATACTCTTTCGATATCTCATTCATAAAGAGTCTCTCTCTCTCTCTCTCTCTCTCTCTCTCTCTCTCTCTCTCTCTCTCTCTCTCTCTCTCTCTCTCTCTCTCTCTCTCTCTCTCTCTCTCTCTCTCTCTCTCTCTCTCTCTCTCTCTCTCTCTCTCTCTCTCTCTCTCTCTCTCTCTCTCTCTCTCTCTCCAAATCCAATATCTTACTGCCTTGGTTTACTGATTTTAAACAAACACACTCTTGTAAAAAAATATATCACCAACTGTTGCGATTTAATTAGTTTAAAAAAATGTAATGCAAAAGTAAATAAATATACCTCTCCTTCCCAAACATGCCTAGCAACATAGTCTGCATAGAGGTGAAGTAAGAAGGTGCCAAATGGGCCTCTTAGATAACTCTTTAGATGGCCATTGTCAGCGGATTCCTCCTGGGCTTCAGGGGCTTCAGGTGCAGCTTTATCATCTGGGAACTTGTGGCTCCGTGAAGTAGAGGTCTGAGACAGACGACTTCGAGTAGTAGAACCATATGGTTGCAAACCTCGACATTGGGAACCATCAAATGAGTTATCATTGACTCGTGGCCTCGTGGTCTTGGCTGCGACCATATCACGTCGTATAAATGTGGTTTAGGATGGTTGAATTTGTGACATGACTTTTTGTTTTCAGCCATTGCAGTTGTGTTAAAACCAGAAAGTCAAATCACAAATTCAACCGAATTTCAACCAATCACAAACCCAAAGATACATCTCCAAAAGCAGTATAGAGAAAATCCAGAGATGCATCTCCGGATAAAGTTGTGATTTTATCAACCATAGTAGAAACATTATTGATTCCCTAACCCTCCAAAAAAAATTCAATGCATGTCCATTTAGGCTACCTATTTCGATTCCACTACTATCTAATGTAATTTACAACTTATATTGCTTTAACAACTTACTATCATTCAAAACACAAAAAAGAAATAATTTTAAAAACTTACCAAATTAAATGGATGAAAAAGAGAAGCTTGAATGGATGAGAAGCTTGAATGGGTATGAGAGCTCAAATGATATTTTTGGAGTACTTTTTAGAAATTGAAGGAGGAAGATGGAAGGGTCTGGCGCGAGTATATGAAATAAAAATTTTAGGAGATGCATCCCGGATCACCCACTGAATTTTGAATTAATGATGTTTATTAAGATGCATCTCCGCATCTCTGGACTCATCTTTTATGCTTTCGAAGATGCATCTCTGAATTAAATTTTGGCATAATAGTGTGCCTCATCAGTTTGCTATGAGAAATGTCTAAAAAAATGTGTACGGAGATGCTTGTACGAACAGTAGTGTAGCGGGGAAATTTGTGAGTGTAAGCTATTGATTAACTTAACTCAAAAAAACAAGAGTCGCCACCGCACTTTTATTTTATCCACGAAGGGAAAGGAAAAAGAGCGAACAAAACCTAAAGAGTTCTAAAACAACAAGAACAAACAGAGAATGGGTAAGGGGGTTGGTTACGCAATGGGAAGGTGTTAGCACCTAAAACGTCTATAGTACTCTATAGGAGCCCTTTGAAATATCTACCGCTTTTTGGTTTGAAAATGGTTTGCTTGTAAAGAGATTGGGAGAGATGAGAAGAGAAATATGTTTTTAAGATTTTTGTGTTTGGAGAGACTTATCGCCTCATGCCTACGTACCCACGATGTGCAATGTAGGATCAAAACCCCGTAGTTCATGGTACAAAGAACAAAAAATTTGTTTGTTTTGGTTGATTTTAAGTGTAAAGACAATTCGTCATTTCTAAGTTATTCCGCTTAAAGAAATGAATCATGTCTAAACTTATGAAAAGGTTTTAAAAAGAAAAAGTGCACAAGGCACAAAAAAAAAGTTTGATGAGTTTTTGTATTTTTTATGTTTTTATGAAATGGCCAAAATATGGTTAATATTTGTTCTGGACTGAACCAATGACTAGAATCGACCCAATCCATCTCTGCTCTAGAGCGGCCCAAAATGCTTAAGCCCAATCCACAGAGGGGCAAAAACGAAACTTCTGCCCCTCCAACCGGGCAAGGAACGCAACGTCCTCCCCGTATTTTATGCCCGTTACATACGGCTTCCTCGCAGCCCTAACAGCAAGGGACAGGTGCCCGAAAATGCGTTTATGCCCGACGTAACGGCTAGTTTCTGGGACCCTGCCCGACATAACGGCTAGTTTGGGCAGTTACCTATTCTTTGGGGAAAACGGTTATTTCGCCCCAAAAATAGGACCGTTGGCCACACGCTGGTGGCTCTATATAAACCCTCTCGCTTAAGAGGGTCAGGTATCATTTTCTCACCCTAAGAATACACTTCGTACTTGCCCCTTTTCTCTGACCCTTTCTTACTTGAGCGTCGGAGTGCCTTGCAGGTACACCCATTTTTCTCCTCATCAACATTCCGAATACCACGCCCGTCTGACGACCAACATCCATCCGAGCACCTTGTCATCTGACGACCAGCTTACGTGGACCCGTTCGAATACCCCGGATCAATATTGATTGACATTTATTAAAGAAAACAAAGCTTAAAAAAAATCACTTGACCAAAGTCAAGGTTTTATTGTGAAAGCGGTTTTAAGTTTGAAATCAAGAAGATTTTGAAAAAGAGATGAGATTTTGAAAATTGAAGAAGGGGTAGAGAAGAAGTGACTATCCTAGTGCATGAAAATAAAAGCTAAGGGTAAGAAATATCTAACCACATGGACGAGCTCCATAGCATAAGCATTTTTCCTTTTTTGATTTGGTCTTGATTCAAAATAAGTCTTCAAAAGAGGACTCCAAGTATCCAAAATCCAAGGTTTTCCATCACAAACTCCCAAGCATAGGTTAAGATCCTAACTCTAAGTCCATAAGTCCATAATCAAGAGTATAGGTCCTCCAAAGCAAGGGATATTGGCCATAGTCCAACAATTAAGAGCACAAGTCTTTTAGTGGTTTAATCCTTTATTAATGTTTTTGAGTCCAAAATGGACAAAAGAAAAACAAAGCACAAGATAATATGGTCCAAGTGGACAAAAGAAAAATGACATAAACATAAACATGATATGATAAAATGGCATAAAGCATAAAAAATAAAGAGAGACAGGGAACGAGAAGGAAATGTAAAGTTAGAAGTTAGTGGTTAGTAGCACAAGGCTCTAGTGCCATAAGCCTTCACCGATTATTCCGTTCCGGGTTATGAACTATAGTGATTAAACAATGCACTTAGGCCAAAGTTAATGAACTTGACAGAAGATTGGTAAAACCAAAGCCTCTACAACGCCAAGTTTCAAAGATTATGGGCCTAATGCAAAAGATCAATCACCATTGGGTTGAAGCGACCAATCAAGGTCCGGACCACGAAAGTTCAAATTCCGAATTGGATAAAGAGGGACAAATGTTGCGCTATGTTAAGTAATCGCCGAGTAATTTACAGAGTAATTACCCTACAATGAGGCCGGTCAATAGCTCTTTGTGCTAATGCATGCTAGATGAACGATATGTAGATCGTCATCCGAAAGCAATACCGCACGAAAAGAAAATAGGTAACGATCTAGTCTTGATCAAGAATTCAACAAAGAAATTATAAGATCCATAAGACTTTCATCGATCAAAATAAAAGGAAATAGATGAAGAGAAGGCCAATTGATTTACAACGTCAAGAACCTTTCATCTTCAAGTTCAATCACTTTTAATTGATAAGTTTAAGTGTGAAAACATATCACTAATTCAAAGCACCTCAAATGAATTCAACAATTCATTAAAAGATAGATTTGAACTAATGAATGTTTAATTACTCTAACCATATCCAAAGTCCATTGAAATTGAAGAGAAATTAATCTCAACAATGCATTTCAAGGCTAAAACAAGAAGAAAGGGGAAGAAGGAGGAAGAAAAACCAAAACAGCCCCAAAAACAAGTGAAAATATGCATTATGCTTTGAAGTAACCGGTTACAGCATATCTGCTAACCGGTTACTTAGTTCAAAATAGGCGCCATTTTTCAAAATTAACACAGAGTAACCGGTTACAGCATAACTGCTAACCGGTTACTCTGCACCAGAATGCAGAAAAATGTGCAAAATTCAGCATGATCCACTTCCAAAACTTTTTACAAACACTTTGTGATCATGGAACTGAAATTGCACAAAATTTAAAGTAAAATAACAGTGAAAACCAATAATTAAACACAATTACAAGATCCAAAGGATCAAGTAACAAAGATCTCCAAAGATCTACAATATGGAAGATGAAGATGAAGCTTCAACAATGGTGGAAGATGAATTACCACTTCAAATCTGAAAAATTCCTTCAAATTGCTTCAAGATCCAAACTCAAAAGCCTTGATCTACTATAATTGATGAACAAAAACAAGAATGGATGAAGGTTTAGCTCAAAGTTGAACAAGATTCAATGTGAATTCTTGTTAACGTTCAAAAGAAGAAAAGTGAGCTTTGGTGAATTTTGTGGTTGGGAAGAGAATTTGCAAGAGGTTTGTTGGCTATCAAAAGCTTGTAGAATGAATGAAATGAAGCCTCTATTTATAGAGTTTAGGCTTGGAAATTTGGTGGTTTGGAATTAGGCTTGGATGATCAAAATTAGGATTGGAATTCAAATTTGGAGGGAATTATCAAAAGAGTGGTGATTAGTGAAGGTGCATGGTGGAAAATGATCAAAGTGATGTAGGGGAATTAAAATGAGGTGGTCTAGAATATTCCAAATGTGATCAAGGGCTGAGATTGGTGCCAATTGCTAAAATTTGATTTTGCTTCCATTTTTCAAAATTTCACGAGGGTAACCGGTTACAGCATAACTGCTAACTGGTTACTCAGTGCAAAATTTGTGAAAAATGAGCATTTTGTTGCACTGTTGTTGTTCCGGCTCGATTCTTTTGCTCGTCAAAGAAGGCATGGAAATAAACACATGAACCTTAGAATTCCTTGAATAATAATCAATTAAATCTTGGAAACTCTTGATCAGATAATTCTTGAATTAATTGCAGATCAACTTTGACTTTGTTCAGATGAAAGTCGTTCGAGCTAAGGGACTGGTGTTTTAGTATTTTTAACCTGTTCTTCCCCTGAAAATGTTAGTGAAAGCAAACAAAATACTTTTTGGATTTTAATTAATGGTTAGTAAACATAAACAAATTAAGCAATAAATAAATAACAAACACACACACACACGAACCCAAAGATCCCTGCAAGGCACAAACCTATAGAAGAGGGAACCAATGTGTGATCTTGTTTGTGGCATGAAATGCAAATGACATGTGGGATCTTAGGGGTAAAAATTAGAGTATTACAGCTACCCCTATTTAAGTTTCTTCTATCCAGAGATAAGAAGATTGACATCTTTGTCTCGACGAGATAGAAGAGACTTAAATATAACAATAAACCCAATTTTTTGGCCCTAAGAGGCCACAAATGATATGATTATGCAAATGGTATGCAGACACAAGACCACCGTGGGGAACATATGCCACAGGAGATAAACAAAAAGAAGAACGGGAGAAAGAAACTCCACCGGGGAAACAAAATAGGGAAAGCACATCCCAACAGGGGAGGAAACAAATCTCCAATGGGGAAGAGCAAAGAGTAAGATTCCCACTGAGGGAAAATTACCGACACCAGAAATAAAAGAGGGGATAACCGTCCCAACATGGAGAGAAAAAAAAAACTCCGCTGGGGAACAAGATCGTCTAATACCAGACATCCGGTAATAACACGATCAAGAGGAAAGATTGCCAACTACCAAGCAAGTGATAGTTACAACAAGGCAGTCAATAAAAGGATATGAGAAGAATTACCTACTACCAACACAGGGTAGGACGACAAAGGTAACGATCTCACAAAGAGGATAAGGTTACCAGCTATCAACCAAATGACAACTATAACAAGGCAACCAAACCGGGCTATATTACCTACTACCAACAAAGGGTAGGACGACAAAGGTAAGAAGCCAGCTAAAGAAAGAATACCAATCATCAACCAAGTGACTGTTACAACAAAGTAAACAGCCAAGGGTATGAGAAAGATTACCTACTACCAACAAAAGGTAGGACGACAAAGGTAATAACCTCAACAGGGGTCGAGAAATATCACCTACTACCAACACATGCAATGCGTATGAGTATGGATATGCTGATAAAACAGACAGAGAGATAAGCAGAGGGTGGAATAAACATCACAACACCGCCGAATACTCGACTAATCTCAACGAGATGGAGATATCATTAGCAAATCTGATAGGGATTCGGCTGAAGAAATCCTGCAAGAGATAAACAAAAGCCAACAAAGGAAAATAAATCCTACTACAAGGCTCAAATCTTGCTGGAGAAAGGAAGATACTGCTTGGGGAGAAACCCAAATATCAATCTTCTAACATTAATGATCCGCAAAGAGGATAAAACATAAACTCTGCTTTGAGGATAGAAGGAAAACTGTTGGGGAATCATAACAACCCAAATCTTTTCTGACATTTCCTGGGGATCATAAAGAATTCACAGGAACTTTCATTCCAAAAGGACGAAGAGATCTGCTGCAGAGAAATAATGCATTCACTGGGGATTTGTAGACATATAAACATCTACGCCAAATCCACTGTGAATACAAGGCAGATCTGCTGGAGATTCAAGAGAAAAGCTCTCTGAGGATTAACCACTTCTGAACAAAACAACCTGGACTTGTTGAGGAAAACAACAACAAGGTCAAACTGCGGGGGGTTTTAGATCAATAATCATCATGAATGAGAGAAAACCCAACAGGTGACTAGTATATCAATATTCCTCAAATAGAGATATCATCGGCAACTTCATTGGGGAACACCCGAAATGGTGATGCACAATCTTCTCTGAAAATAAACAATCTGTAGAGAAATACGACCTGGACTTGCTGGGGAAGATAACACTGCTCTGCGCTTGGGAATATCCCAAGCAACAACAACACACCTAGAAGGTAAAACTCTGATGGAAATTCCTCATATGATTCGCACCGGGGGACAGCGAAAATGAATCTCCGTATGAGGACTACTACTCGACTACCTGACCATGTCATAATCAGCTGGAGCAGATCCGAATCAAAACCTAGCTGGGGAAAAACTAAACAGAATTAACCCTTATGAATTTAATACGCCATAACACAACTTTGAAGGAACCTATCATCTTGTCAACAACTGGTTGTATGAACAAAACTCTGCCGAGGAAAAATCAACAAACTTTACTGGGGAAATATCGACAAACTCTACTGGGGAGCTGTCAATAAATTCTTTCAAAGGAGCGAGAACGAACCCTGCTGAGGAGAACATTGATCCTACCATTCTTGGAATAACCGTTGGTGTTCCTTTTTGCATTCATGAATCAAAGGAGAATGTTTTTGTGATTTTCAAAAATTTAAATCAATTATTCACATTTTGTTTCAAAAATCATCATCAAAAATAAATGAAATTTTGCAAACAGAAACAAAATAAGAATTGCAAACAAAGGGACAAGGGCCCAAATTTTATTAATGGAATGGTAGTCCACAAATGGCGCAACTCCATGGATCATTACAAAATTTGAAAAATGGTAAATACATGGAAAGGGTTACATTGAAATACAATGACCACTATTCTCCCTAACAACTTTGAATTCCGATGTGCTCAAAACTTCAGTTGTGGATGATTGAAGCAGAATCCTTGATAGACAATGTTGCTTTCAAATGATCAAGACTGGCCAGATGCAGTTACTTGCCATAATCCCTAACTTTTGCCTAGATTGCCCTCTCGGGTTTTTAATCTACCGGGATGATTATTTCTGTTTTTGTCTCTAATTTTTGCCTGGACCACCCTTTCGAGGTTTCAGCCCGCCGAGACGCTCATTTTTGCCTAAGCCGCCCTTTCGGGTTTTCAACTTAGCGAGATGTTCTTTTTATTCTTTAGGCGAAGTATTTCTTGACTGCATCGACATTCACAGGACGAGTGAACTCTTCACCATCCATAGTTATAAGAAGTAATGCACCGCCAGAGAAGGCACTCTTGACAACATATGGGTCTTCATAATTAGGAGTCCACTTGCCCCTAGAATCATTGGTAAAAGTCGAGATCTTTTTTAGCACAAGGTCGTCTTCTTTGAACACACGAGGTCGAACCTTCTTATCAAAAGCTTTCTTCATTCTCTGTTGATACAATTGGCCATGACACAAGGCCGTCATTCTTTTCTCTTAAATCAAATTCAACTGGTCATATCTGCCTTGGCACCATTCGCCTCAGTCAATTCAGTTTCCATCAAAACTCTCATAGAAGGGATTTCAACTTCTACCGGGAGCACTGCTTCCATACCATAAATAAGAGAGAAAGTGGTTGCCCCTGTTGAAGTGCGGACGGATGTATGATACTCATGCAAAGCAAAAGGGAGCATCTCATGCCAATCCTTGTAAGTAACAACCATCTTCTGAACAATCTTCTTAATATTCTTATTAGCAGCTTCAATAGCCCCATTCATCTTAGGTCTGTAAGGAAAAGAATTATGATGCTCAATCTTAAACTCATCGCATAATTCCTTCATCATCTTGTTATTCAGATTCGACCCATTATCAGTGATAATCTTGCTCGGAATACCATACCGACAGATGATTTGGTTCTTGATAAACCGGACCACTACTTGCTTGGCCACATTAGCATATGATGCCGCTTCAACCCACTTGGTAAAATAGTCAGTAGCCACCAATATGAAACGGTGTCCGTTCGACGCTTTAGGCTCAATCATTCCAATCATATCAATACCCCACATGGAGAAAGGCCATGGAGAAGATATAGCATTGAGAGGAGTTGGAGGCACATGAATTTTGTCAGCATAAACCTGGCACTTATGGCACTTCTTCACAAATTTGCAATAGTCAGATTCCATTGTCAGCCAATAGTAACCTGCCCTCAACATCTTCTTAGCCATTGCATGCCCATTGGCATGGGTACCAAAAAATCCTTCATGAATTTCTTTCATCAACATGTCTGCTTCGTGTCTATCCGCACATCTGAGCAAGACCCTGTCATAATTTCTCTTATATAGCACATCATCATTCAAGAAGAAACTACCAGCCAATCTTCTCAAAGTCTTCTTATCTTTCTTGGATGCCCCAAGTGGGTACTCTTGATTTTGAAGAAAGCATTTAATATCATAATACCACGATTTATCATCAACAATCTCTTCAACCGCAAACACATGAGCTGGCCTGTCAAGCCACATAACATCGATTTTGGGCACATCATTCCACTGATTCACCATAATCATAGAGGATATAGTGGTTAAAGCATCCGCCATTCGATTTGGTGCTCTGGGTACATGGTGAAACTCAACCTTATTGAAGAAAGTTAACAACCTTCTTGCATAATCTTGATAAGGAATCAAATCAGGTTGACGTGTCTCCCATTCTCCTTTAATCTGATTAATCACTAGGGCTGAATCTCCGTATACATCAAGAATCTCGATTCTTAAATCAATGGCTTCTTCCAAGCCCATAATACATGCTTTATATTCAGCCGCATTATTTGTGCAAGTGAACATCAACCTTGCAGTGAAAGGAATGTGAGAACCATGAGGAGTAACATTTATTGCCCCAATACCATTGCCATACTCGTTAACAACTACATCAAAAATCAAACCCCAACGGGATCCAGGCTCAGGCCCTTCATCAGGTAATGGTTCTTCACAGTCTTTAACCTTTAGATACATCACATCCTCATCAGGAAAATCAAACCTGATAGGTTGATAATCATCAATTGGCTGTGTGCCAATTGGTCAGCCAAAACACTTCCTTTTATTGCTTTTTGAGTTTGATACTCGATATCATATTCTGACAACAACATTTGCCAACGAGCGATCCTCCCAGTCAAAGCAGGCTTCTCAAAGATATACTTGATTTGATCGATTTTGGATATCAACCAAGTCGTATGATTCAACATATACTGGCGGAGGCGCTTGGCAGCCCAAGCTAAAGCACAACATGTCTTTTCAAGCATTGAGTATCGAGACTCACAATCGGTGAACTTCTTGCTCAAATAATAAATGGCAAATTCTTTTCTACCAGATTCATCTTGTTGACCCAGAACACAGCCCATAGACTCTTCCAGCACAGTCAAATACATGATCAAAGGTCTTCCTTCCACAGGAGGAGACAAAATTGGAGGTTCAAGCAGATACTCTTTAATCCTTTCAAAAGCTTTCTGACAATCCTCTGTCCAAACACAACCCTGATCTTTGCGAAGCAGCTTGAAGATCGGCGCACATGTGGCAGTCATATTGGATATAAATCGAGAGATGTAATTCAAACGTTCCAAGAATCCTCTTACTTATTTTTCTATTTTGGGCGCAGGCATTTCCTTAATAGCTTTAACCTTACCAGAGTCAACTTCAATGCCTTTTTGGCTAACAATAAAGCCCAACAATTTTCCAGAACGGACACCAAAAGTGCATTTATTAGGATTCAAACGGAGTTTAAACTTTCTCAAACGCTGAAACAACTTCAATAAGTACTCAATATGATCTTCTTCAGTCTTCGACTTATAAATCATATCATCCATATAGACCTCAATTTCTTTATGCATCATATCATGGAACAAAGTAGTCATAGCTCTCTGGTACGTTGCACCAACATTTTTCAAACTGAAGGGCATCACTTTGTAGCAGAATGTTCCCCAGGGTGTAATGAATGTTGTTTTTTCCATATCCTCGGGTGCCATCTTTATCTGATTATAACCAGAAAATCCATCCATAAAAGAAAAGATATTGAATTTAGCAGTATTATCTACCAGGATATCAATGTGTGGCAGTGGAAAATCATTTTTTGGACTAGCTTTATTCAAATCTCTATAGTCAACGCATATTCGGACTTTTCCGTCTTTCTTTGGAACAGTCACAATATTGGCCACCCATTGAGGATATTCAGAAGTCATAAGAAAACCCAACATCAATCTGCTTTTGAACCTCCTCTTTGATCTTCACGGCCATGTCAGGAAGAGTTCTTCTCAATTTCTGTTTCACAGGTGGACATTCAGGCTTCAATGGCAATCTATGCTCCACGATATCAGTATCAAGACCAGGCATGTCTTGATAAGACCAAGCAAACACATCAACATATTCTCTAAGAAGCTTCATAATCCTCTTCTTAACATCTGACTGAAGCAGTGCCCCAATCTTGACTTCTTTCTTATCATCATCTGAACCCAAATTAACCAATTCCAACGGCTCTTCATGAGGTTGAATGGCCTTTTCCTCGTGCTCAAGCAATCGAGAAATTTCATCTGGAATCTCCTCAATATCCTCTTCTTCAGCTCCAAACACAGGGAATTCAAAGTTAGGAGAGGGCATAGGGTCATTGTTTTCAATGGGTTTAACAATCAATCTGCACAATGATTTATGTTTGATTTTAGAATATGAACAAAAGTGCAAGTATCATGCAGATAAAAGTGATTATCACATTATTATTATTTTTTGGTTTTTTATGTTACCATTTTTCAGAAATAAAGCAAAAAGGGAAAACATAACACAAATAAACAAAATAACATTTTATTGATGATGATAAAATTTGAAACAAAGCCCTCACAAATTCACTTTCACCTTGGGCAGAGTGAAAGGATTTTTTGAAAGAAACAAAAACAAATTACTTTGAAATATAAACAATAGTAGGAACATCAACAGCTATCCAATTTTAGCAGATCTGTCCGTGTGTCACAAAGTTGGGAAGTTCTTCCTCTTCATCATCCTCAATGATGGCACTGACTTCATATTCAGGTTCCTTAAACTTCTTCCAAGGGGAATAAAAAAGCACATATGCATCCTCTGGGGACATATAATCGGGGTCTTCCAAATAAGGCTCCCAATCTTCAGCAGGAATGACATCACTTTCAGAACCAAATGGGATATAGCCTACAGGGTCATCTTCAAGAATTGCAGCTGTAGAATGATCTTTGTTGATGAATCCAGCGCTGTGAAAAGTCTCATTAATACGCCTCAAATATCTTCTGACTGTACCAGGCATAAAGCCTAAACCAGTTTTGCCCAGGTTATCAACCACATCAATGACTCGACCCCAACCATCAGCCCGACCAGTTTCTAGCACATGCAAAGCGTCTTTCAAAGAAGACATGGGTAACTCATTCTTCTTAACAGTTTTATCATCAACAGAAAGAGCTTGGAACGGAGTTCCAATAGTCTCATCAGCATCAACATACGAAAAGGATGAAAGGTGGCTCACCAGCATCGCTTGCTCACCTCCAACAATTACTAGCTTATCATTCTTAACAAATGTCAACTTCTGATGGAGAGTCGAAGTTACTGCCCCAGCTTCATGAATCCATGGTCGGCCAAGCAAACAACTATAAGCAGGACGAATATCCATTACTTGAAAAGTAATCTGGAAGAAGCATGGTCTTATCTTGATCAGAAGATCAACTTCTCCAATCACAGTCTTTCGAGATCCATCAAAAGCTTTCACAACAACTCCATTATACATCATGGGAGGACCTTGGTAAGAAAGCCTTGCTAAAGTAGATTTTGGCAACACATTCTAAGAAGAACCAGTATCAACCAAGACATTGAAAAGTGCATCTTCTTGACAGTTCATGGAGATATGTAAAGCCAAATTGTGATTTCTCCCCTCCTCGGGTAACTCTTCATCACTGAAACTCAAATTATTACACGCTATGAGGTTAGCAACAATTCCATCAAACTGATTAACAGTCACATTATGCTCAACATATGCTTGTTCCAATACCTTCTGCAAAGATTTCCTATGAGCTTCAGAATTCATTAGTAGGGACAACACTGAAGTCTTGGACGGGGTATGCAAGAGTTGATCTACAACACTGTACTCACTCTTCTTGATCAATTTCAAAACTTCATCCTCATAGGCCTTCAAACCACTGGACTGACCAGAAGCATCGACATTAGTCTCATCTTGAGTTCGTTTGCCAGTAATAACATTCTCCACAATCTTTGGAGGCTCAGGAGCGAAGACACGACCACTTCGGGTCACTCTACTCACACCAGTGATGCTTACCACAGAAGACAAAGAAGGAATGGGCACTTCCTTACCATCTTCTACTATAGTAGTATTGTACTTATACGGAACAACCTTGTCAGATTCATAGGGTACCGGACTGGGTAACTGAATGACCAAAGGCATAACAACGGTCTTCTGACTATTATAAGAGATAACAACTCGTTCAGGAATATTAAAGCGTGGTGCAATAACATTCACCTCATTCTGATATTCATCTCTTTTAGCAATGACCTCAATCAAATTTTCATCCATCATCCTTTGAATATCCCTCTTCACTATCACACAACCATGAGGATTCACGGAACAGATACAGCAAGATGCATAATCATGATCAATATCATGGTATTCACTTAAAAGTGCATGCATTTCCATAAGAGATTTGCGGATCCAACGGATATCAAAGATTTTGAATGTACCAGGACAACCATAAACCATATTGATAGACGCCTTGCCATGATTAGGCAGCGGATTCGATTGGACTTTTGGGTTGGAATCTTTGAAAGACAAAATACCACTCCTATCCAACCTTTGAACTTCCATCTTCAATGGATAACAGTTCTCAGTATCATGTCCCGCTCCTCCCTGATGGAAAGCGCAATGAGCTTCGGGCTTATACCACCATGGCAAATCTTTTGGAACAGCAGGTGGTGCACGGGTCTGAACAAGATTCTTCTGAATTAAGCAAGGAAGCAAATCTGTATATGTCATCAGAATCGGATCAAAATCTTTCTGAAAATGGCCCCACTGATTATTCTGTTGATTAGAACGTTGTTGCTTCACAGGAGTTGCCTGAACAACAGGAGCTGAACTGATAACAGGTGTGACATATGCAACATGTTGCTGACACTGATTATTCTTATTGTAACTCTTTTTGCGTCCTCCATGGGAAATAGCATGGATCTCACCCACTTTCTTCTTGGCAAATCCTCCACCATATTTCTTGGAATTACCATCTTTTGACAAACGTCCCTCACGGACACCCTCTTCCAATCTCATCCCCATATTAACCATCTTAGTGAAATCACTTGGGGCACTAGCAATCATACGCTCATAATAGAAAGGACTCAGAGTTTTCAGAAAAATCTTAGTCATCTCCTTTTCTTCCAAAGGAGGGTTGATCTGAGCAGCAATCTCGCGCCACCTTTGTGCGTATTCTTTGAATGTCTCCTTATCTTTCTGAGCCATTACCCGAAGCTGGTCACGATCGGGAGCCATATCCACATTATACTTATACTATTTCACAAACGCCTCACCCAAATCTTCGAAAGTGCGAACTCGAGTACTGTCGAGTCCCATGTACCATTTCAAAGTTGCACCGGACAAACTATCTTGAAAGTAGTGAATGAGCAGCAGATCATTATCCTTCTGAGCCGACATCTTACGAGCATACATAGTCAAATGACTCATCGGATAAGAGTTACCCTTATACTTTTCAAAGTCAGGGACTTTGAACTTATGCGGGATCTTCACATTAGGAACCAAGCATAACTCATGAGCATTCTTTCCAAACAACTCTTTACCCCTTAAAGCTTTGATCTCTTTCTGCATCTCAGCAAACTGGTCTTAAATCTCTTCCATTCTATCATAAGCACTGGCATTTTCACTTGGAGCAGTATGGAAAATTTGTTCTTCACCAAAAGGAACGGCATGAACCACAGGCGGTGGTACAGTCATCACAGGTTGAACGGTAGGAACAATTGGAATTTCAGGAGGTGGTGGTGGTTGATAACCCTCAGGAACAAAGTTAACAGGCATGTCCCAGGGGAAACCAGAAGGCATGGAGTACTGGGGAACATTAGCAGGCGCCACAGAGATGGGCGTGGAGACAATCTCAGAAATGACTGTCCTTTGCACAAGAGTTGAAAGAAGAGGAGGAGGGGGTGATGGCTGATTCTGGGCAGCCACCAGAGCTTCCATCATAGCAGTGAGTCTTTCCAAACCATCCTTCAGAGTCGTCACTTCCTCACGAAGCTCACGGTTCTCTTGTTGTAACTGATTCATCTTCTTCTTCAGATTAGCCCGAGTATTATACTGGTGCGACAACTTGGCTGAATGAAGACCAAAGGGAAACAATAAGACACCTGGAAAAGGCAAGAAACAATGTAGAATGATGCTTGATATGCAAGATGCAAATGCAAAGTTTCAAGGAATTATAAGGCATATTGCAAACATTGTTATTTGAAATACCAAAATCTCATTCAGTAATGGAAAAGATTACATCTTGGAAGTACAGATTCAAGAATCCTAAAACAATAGAGAATAAAGAAAACTAGATCCCTAGAGAACCCTATGAGAAGAAGTCCCAGCTCTATCTTCCAGCTTCTTGATATGGACCTGCATCTGAGTCTTCTTAATCAGCAACTGATCAACGATCAACTTCCAAGGAGATTCTGAACTCTTCAGAATATCGGAAACTGGCTGAATGCGAGAGGAAAATAAATCCTCTTGCGCCTTTCTCTTCTTGTTGGTAACTTCATCTTCATTCTTCTTCTTGAAGTGCTCTTGAAGCTTTGCATTCTCTAACTCAATAATCTGATACTTGTTCTTCTAAGCATTTCTCTCTTGTTGCATCTCAGCCAAAGCGATCTGAAGCTTCTCTTTGTCTTCCATAAAGTAGAGAATAGGCTTCTTATCAATTAGAGATAAAGGCTCCTGACGCGCATAAGGCATCTTCAAAGTAATAGCTCTATTTTTAACCAACTGGAGGTAAGGTTCCAAAGAGACACAATTCGGATTTCCCAAACTTTCCTTTCCTTTTCTACGAATGTTGCACCAAGCTTCCACAATTTCTCTCTTGAGAGCAACCTGAGATTTTTCTTTCTTGAAAAAGAGACCAACCAAATGAATGTTCTTCAGTACCTCTCATAAAGGATATCCCAACTGATGACGAGCCAACACCGAATTGTAGCTGATTTCTCCCTTTGTACCAAGAAGAGGCACGTTGGGAAAATCACCACAACTATCAATAATCATCGCTCCAGAAGGAACACGGCTACACAATCAATATCAGAATGAGTGAGAGACATGATTTTCTGCGACCAATATAAACCGTCCTTGAGATTCCAGAAAGCTGCAGACTTCGACAAGTGAGAAATAAACCACTTGTAAAGCAAAGGCGCACAACAGATAATCATCCCTTCACCATGGAAATTCCTGAGGTGAATAAAATGATAAGCATCGGCAAGAAAAGTGGGAATTGGATTCCCAATCAAGAAGATCCGAATAACGTTGATATCGACAAAGTTCTCAACATTCGGGAAGAGGAACAGTCCATAAATAAGCAAGGCAAGAATAGCCTCAAAAGCAACTGTGTTCTTCACACTAGCAAAGTGATGAGCTCTATCCATCAAGAACTTAGCGGGTAACCCAAGAATCTTTCCTTTGGTATCTATGCGAGCCTTAATCTCAGAAACCTTCAAGTGAGTAGCCTTCGCAATAATATGATACTCGGGAGCGGGATCCAAACCAGAGAAAATCTTACCATGAATAGGCAAACCAAGTAGGAGAGAATACTCCTCTAGCGTATGTACCAACTGATAATCAAGAAAGGTGAAACAATGAAGCAAAGGGTCATAGAACTGAACCAAAGTAGCAAGCAATCCTTCAGCCATATCAACCTTCAAGAGAGATAAAAGCCTTCCATATCTGGACTCGAACTTCTTGGTATCAACAACCAAAGATCCTAGCTCTCTCAAACCCCCTAACTTAGGATTCTTGAAAGTGTACTTCTTTGTACTTCTTCTTCCAAAATCAATAACAAAAGTACCTACAATGTTTGCAATAACACCTTTAAGTTCCTTGAAACCTTCCAAAAGAATGCTTATGAATGCATGAGTGCATGAATGCAACACCCACAAACAAGATCACACAAAGCACACAGGTCAAGGTTCAAGTCACGAGCATGAAGCCGAGGGTAAGAACCAATCCCACAAAGGTATGTACTAAGGTTTTGTCTTCATTGTACCTGCAGAAAATAGCGTATCTAACAAAGTGCCCAGGGTACACAATCCACTATTAGACACACCAGCGCACCGATTTGCTTAGAGGTTGGTAGTTATCCTCAAGAGAATCTAACCTGAGTGTAGCATCGCGTGACAGCTAAGTCAGATTTGCATCTTCATAGCTTTCGCGCTACGATTCTAAAAAGGCTAGGATGGGTTAAGGGTTACTACGGTCCTCAGTGTTATAGGCTTCTATGGAAAAAGTAATGCCTTCTCGATCGCTCGATCGACATCAGTAATTCCAAAGAGGCAACCACCAAGTGGATAGATTCTCAAGTTCTTCTTTTTCAGGATTCAACTCCTTCAAAGTTCCTTTGACTATACTATCCTCCTATCTCAAAGTGCACTCTGGTCCAGGTATATGACCTATCTCACACACGGAGGAACTCCCAAACAGAACAAACAAGTAACAAGCAAATCAAACAAAAAGCAGTAAATAAATCAAAGTAGGCTAAACCCCTCAAGGGAAAGTCCCCAGCAGAGTCGCCACTTTTCTGTAGCGAGGAAATTTGTGAGTGTAAGTTATTGATTAACTTAACTCAAAAAAACAAGAGTCGCCACCGCACTTTTATTTTATCCACGAAGGGAAAGGAAAAAGAGCGAACAAAACCTAAAGAGTTCTAAAACAACAAGAACAAACAGAGAATGAGTAAGGGGGTTGGTTACGCAATGGGAAGGTGTTAGCACCCAAAACGTCTATAGTACTCTATAGGAGCCCTTTGAAATATCTACCGCTTTTTGGTTTGAAAATGGTTTTGTTAGTTTCTTGGATTGGCTGGAATTTTGGTAAAACAAAGGTTGTTCAATGTTTGATGTCATATGGGTGATGTCACAACATTGAGTCTTAACATTGGGCTGTGTTAAGTGTGTAAGTTGCTGAAGTATGGATGTCTGATGTCATATGCGATGTTGTGACATTAGATCTGCAGAATTAATAACATCAGGTTTGTGATGTTGTTAGGGTTTGCGTTTTAGCTGGAATTGTGGAGAGCAGGTAGCCTCATTGGATACGGATATCTTGGGATAGATATTCTCTACTGCATAGGAGATCTGGTGCAGATTTGTAGGAGATTTAAAAGGTTGAAGATTTGAAAAGATTTTAGGAGAAAATCTGTTTTGAAGATTCAGTTTTAAATAACAAATCAAGTTAGATATTGTAGCAGGTCCAAGCCCAAATTCAGGTGGCTATATAAAGCGCATAAGACCTAAGGAAAAAGTACAGATTGAAGATTAAGTGCATAGGCTGAGTGTCTTGAATATTTGTATGAAGTGTGAGTGAACCATTCTAGTGTAAATTGGTGATCTGTCCTCTCTAAAGCTGTGAAGCAAAGAAAGTTGTGTAACTTGATCAAAGCTATGAAGCAGGATCAAGGTTTCTCAAAGAGGGTGTTCTTTGAGAGGTTTTAGGGATTGAGTAGTGTTCTCATATCTAAGTGGTTTCTTAGGTAGAAAGTCACTAGTAGGAATTAAGATTAGGAGATTGTCAACTGGGTTGTTGAGTCTGTAATTTAATTCTACAAGTAGTGAATTTCATCCCTGGCTTGGTAGCCCCCAGACGTAGGTAGTTAGACCGAACTGGGTGAACAATTTGGTGTGTTCTTCTGTTGTTTATTTTGTCCATTGTGCAGAGTGTGTTGTTGTAACATCGTGTGTGACATCACACATATCTGGTACCAGAATTTCAATTGGTATCAGAGCAGGCATCCTGTCTGTCTCTGGGTGAGATCTAGGGAAGTTACTTTCAGGTGTAAAGATGGACAAAGAGGTTGGAGGATTTGTCAACAGACCCCCTATTTTGGATGGATCCAATTATGACTATTAGAAGCCAAGGATGACTACTTTCTTAAAATCCTTGGACAGCAGGGCTTGGAAAGCCATTATTAAAGAATGGAAAACACTTGTCGTGTGTGAGAAAGATGACGCTGGGAAAGATAAAGAAGGCACCTCAAAGCTGAAACCTGAAGAAGAATGGACCAAGGAAGAAGATGAGCCTGCCCTTGGAAATTTAAAATCCCTAAATGCTATCTTCAATGGAGTTGACAAGAACATATTCAGGTTGATCAACTCATGTGAAGCTGCTAAGGTTGCTTGGGATATTTTGAAGGCTACTCATGAAGGTACTTCTAGAGTTAAGATGTCAAGACTTCAGCTTCTAACATCTAAGTTTGAAAGCCTGAAGATGAAGGAAGATGAGACTATCCATGACTTCCATATGAATGTTCTTGAGCTGGCTAATGCATCAAGTGCTCTTGGTGAAAAGATGTCAGATGAAAAGCTTGTAAGGAAGATCCTTAGGTCCCTCCCTAAGAAGTACAAGATGAAGGTTACTGCCATTGAAGAATCACATGACATATTCCAAATGAGGGTAGATGAGCTCATTGGATCTCTTCAAACTTTTGAGCTTGGTTTGAATGAGGAAGAACCAGAAAAGAAGCCCAAGAGTATAGCCTTGGTCTCCACTCCTGCAGAAGCTAAGAAAGTCAAAGATGATGATTCTCAGGAAGATCTGTCTCAAGCCATTACTATGTTGGAAAGGCAGTTCAACAAAGTGGTCAAGAGGATGAACAATAACTACAAGCCTAATGTCAAGAACATCCCTTCTGACATCAGCAAGTCAAAAGAGAAAGATGAAGAGAAGACTGCCCAGGATAAAGGTGTTCAGTGCTTTGAATGTGAAGGGTATGGACATGTCAATAAAGAATGTCCCACATTCTTGAAGAAGCAGAAGAAGGGCATGTCAGTTTCTTGGTCTGAATCTGATAGTGAAAGTGAAGGTGAGTCAGCAAAGCATGTTAGAGCCTTAACAGGAACTGTTGTTTCTGATGATGATAGTGATGGAGAAATAACTTATGAGGAGTTAGCATCTACTTATCAAGAGCTGTGTTTAAAAAGTGCTGAGATTTGTCAAGAAAACAAGTGTCACAAGCAAAAGATTGCTCAGCTTGAGAATGAAAAAGCTGATCTGGAAAATGAAGTTGTATTAGTTAAATCTCAACTTGATCAGATGACAAAATTTTTCAGGATAATGAACAATGGTATAACCACTCTTGATAAGATCCTTCAGTCATAGAGAGTTGCTGGAGATAAATCAGGTATAGGATATGTTGTCGAGGAAAAAAGTTCGACAGAAGCAAGCATTTCTGGAACAAAGAAGGAGGTGTCCCAACCAATGTCTCATCATCAAACAAAGAGACAAGATCCTACCCCTGAGAAGGTTGCTCAGCCACAGAATGGTGAGAAGAAAAATAATACTCATCAGAGGAAGGTGCAGCCTCAAGGAGCTAGTCAGTATATGCCTCCCCAATATCACAAGAGCATGCAAGCTGCCAGGTTCAAACAGAACATGTCTCATCAGATGTCTCAACATCAGGGTAACTGGTATGGAGATGGATATGGATACAACAATGTTGTGCCTCATCACTATGGAAGTAGGAAGTCTCATCACCATAGGAGATAACCTAGGAGACAACATCCTCAGTACAGGAGACAGGGTACCTATGGTAAAAGACAACAACATCACCATAGAAGACAATCCAACTATGGAAGAAGGAGACAACACTATGGGTGACAGCCACAACATTATCATCAAGGTGGCAGAAGGTTTAACCACTTCAGAGATGACAGAGTCAGATGCTTCTATTGTGGCAAGTTTGGACGTACGCAGTCCTCTTGCTTCAAGCTTCATGGTTATCCAAATTCTGCTCCTCAACCCAGACAGAAGGAGGTCAGCCCCAAGGTGGTGAAACAATGGGGTCCTAAAGCTCAGGTCACATGTCTATTGGCTCGTACCTCAGATGGACATTTTGCCATGGATGCATGGTACTTTGACAGTGGATGTTCAAAGCACATGACTGGATCCAAGGAGCATTTGGTGGAGTTCAATCCTTGCCATGTAAATAAGGTTGTGTTTGGCAATGGAGAAAAAGGAGTAGTAGAAGGAGTTGGAAGAGTGAAGAATCATGATGGTCTTACTCTTGATAGTGTGATCCTTGTCCAAGGTTTGAATGCTAATCTGATTAGCATAAGTCAGCTATGTGATGAAGGGTTCAAAGTCAGCTATTCCAAGGATGAGTGTCTGGTGACAAATGAGAAGGATGAAGTGGTCATGAAAGGAGTCGGATCCAGAGATAATTGTTATCTATGGATACCTATAGAAGTCAGCTCAACTGTTGATGTTAAGCCTGATGTTTTAACATTAGACTGTGACATCAAGTGTGAAGAGATGGTGAAAGGTCAATCAGAGTTAATGAGTTCTGATGTGAAAGTTTTTATGGAGGAAGAAACTCATTGAGTGGTCTTTAAGTTGTTCTCAGAATCAAGCTCATTACATTAGACCGTCATTACCTATTGTGAACATTTCTCGATTCATCAAGTTCCTCATATCTCAACGATTCATCTTCTTTGTTCTCAACAGAACGAGTAATCCTTATCGGAATCTCATATGTTTCAAAGAAACCATGTCAAGGCAGGTGTCCTCTTCTTCCAAGAACTCTGATTCTCAAAGACCTGCGCATGAACGAACTAGGGTTTCATCGGAAAAAGAATATGTTGACAAAGAACACATTCCTATGGCACTCCCAGATTCAGGTAACTCTAAACCTTCAACCAAGTTGAATAAAACTGAAACTAGGGCATCATCCTCTCAAGCTGTTGAGGAGAAGTATGATGTGGACATGCATTTGGAGCAGATTGCCACCAAAATTCTTGAGAAAGGAATACGTGTGAAAGGGATTTTCGTCCCTTTAAGACAAATGCCTGCTGAACAGGTGGGCTCTCAAAGTGAGGACACCGATCTTCATAGACTGGCCTTGTCTGTGATTCAAGATGCTGAAGGTGGTAGTAAAGAAGAAGATCTTAAAGATACTGATGTTACCCCTGATGTCAGAACATCTTCCCCTAGGGTTGAAAGTCACAGTTATAAAGGGAAGGATCAGGTTGAGGTTATAGATGTTGAGGACTCATCTGATAGTGATATCATTGGTAATGGGATAGCAAGAAGGAGGGAGGATAGGAAAGGGAAAGATGTGGAGTCACTTCCTAATGAAAATATGGTCAAGGATAAGAAAAGGACTTCAGTTACAGGCTCTCCCAAATCATGGAGCAAAGTTGCCATTTCAAGTAAAAAGAGGAGAATCAGGGAAGAATCAGATTCAGAGTTTGATGCTCATGACATCAACCCTGTGAGGAACAGAGCTGCGGATCAAGTTCCTGATGACATCTCATTTCACTGTGCCAGTAGTGCATCCATGTGGAATTGTGTGAGCTAGAGAATGATAGCTCTGGAAAGAGAGCTAGTTACAAATGATTTAGAGTCTACTAAAATTGTAGATTTAATTAAGTTTGCTGGTCTCATGAGGACTGTATCAGGATTGACTAGTTGCTATGATAGACTGGTTAGAGAATTTATAGTGAATATCCCTGAGTCTATTAATGACAGCAAAAGCCTCACTTTCAGAAGAGTTACTGTTAGGGGTAAGTGTGTCTGGTTCTCTCCTAAGGTGATTAATGCCTACTTAGGAAGAAGTGAGGAAGATTGTGGAGAATTAGAAGTTTCGAATAATGTTATCTGCAAAGAAATCACAGCTGGTCAGGTAGAAGTTTGGCCCTCAAATGGAAAGTTGTCAGCAAGTTTATTAAGTGTGAAATATGCTATTCTTCATAGAATAGGTGCTGTTAACTGGGTTCCTACAAACCACAAGTCCTCTGTTTCTGCTGGTTTGGGCAAAATAGTTTATGCCGTTGGAACAAAGAAACTAATTGATTATGGCTCTTACATTTATAATCAGACTATCAAGCATGTTGCAACAAGAGCTGTGAAATTGCCTATTGCATTTCCATCCCTCATTTGTGGGATAATTCTGTCTCAGCATCCTGGGATTCTTCACCAGTATGATAGTGTTTGTAGAAGGAAGCCTGACTTGTCTTTTCATCAGAAGTTGTTTGAAGGAAAACATGTTGCTGATCATGTTAAGACATCTGCCTCAACATCTACCCATTATACTCATGTCAAGACTGATATGATTTCTGAACTGGAGAAAGCCTGTAAAGAATTAGATGAAGCCATCAGCGGAAGCACTGAAAGAAATAAGAAGTTTAAAAGATTACTCATGACTCTGAAGATGACAGAAAAAGAAAGTGAGAAAGAAGTTGCTGATAAGAATGCTGATAGCTCAGAGGAGGACGAAGAGGATACTAGAGTTGGATCAAGTTCAAATGAAGACTAGCTTGTTTGCTTTTACTTCTAGTAGTTTTAGTTTTATGTTTCTGCAATGTTGTCTTTGTTTCAGCACTTACTGTGCTTGGTTTGTAATTTGAATATTGTGCTGTATATGCACCCTTTATGTTTTTGTTCTATGATTTGTTATGCTAACTGTGAGACTAACAATGAGAGCTAGGTCTTCTGGTTGAAGGTTGTCAAATTGTGGCTAAAAAGGGGGAGAAATAGCCAAGGAGTTGGAGTGGTCAAATAGTCTGAGTTGATGGTTGTTGCTGCTGAGGATGTAGCTAATTGTTGATGTGATGCAGAAGTGCAGATATTAAGGGGGAGAAATTGCTGATCTGAACAGCTGCTATGCTGGTTTTTGCATTGAGGGGGAGTGCTTATTGCTGCTAATGATGAAATATGGGCAGCTGTTTGAAAATTGTAGTTGTTGAAGATGGTGTTGCAGCAGAGTTTTGTGTGAAGTGAAGTCTTTAGATATTGAAGATGCTGCTGCTTAAAGGTTCAAGCTGTTTGAAAATTGTAGCTGTTGAAGATGATGATGTAGCAGAGTTTTGTGTGAAGTGAAGTCTTTAGATATTGAAGATGTTGCTGCTTGAAGGTTCAAAAATTATTCAAGTTTATTCAAGTTTATTCCCCTGCTGAAGTCTCTGAAGGTGCAGAGATTATTTTAGCCAAAATTAGCCAAATGAGGAGATTGTTAGTTTCTTGGATTGGCTGGAATTTTGGTAAAACAAAGGTTGTTCAATGTTTGATGTCACATGGGTGATGTCACAACATTGAGTCTTAACACTGGGCTGTGTTAAGTGTGTAAGTTGCTGAAGTATGGATGTCTGATGTCATATGCGATGTTGTGACATTAGATCTGCAGAATTAATAACATCAGGTTTGTGATGTTGTTAGGGTTTGCGTTTTAGCTGGAATTGTGGAGAGCAGGTAGCCTAATTGGATGCAGATATCTTGGGATAGATATTCTCTGCTGCATAGGAGATCTGGTGCAGATTTGTAGGAGATTTAAAAAGTTGAAGATTTGAAAAGATTTTAGGAGAAAATCTGTTTTGAAGATTTAGTTTTAAATAACAAATCAAGTCAGATATTGTAGCAGGTCCAAGCCCAAATTCAGGTGGCTATATAAAGCACATAAGACCTAAGGAAAAAGTATAAATTGAAGATTAAGTGCATAGGCTGAGTGTCTTGAATATTTGTACGAAGTATGAGTGAACCATTCTAGTGTGAATTGGTGATCTGTCCTCTCTAAAGCTGTGAAGCAAAGAGAGTTGTGTAACTTGATCAAAGTTGTTAAGCAAGATCAAGGTTTCTCAAAGAGGGTGTTCTTTGAGAGGTTTTAGGGATTGAGTAATGTTCTCATATCTAAGTGGTTCTTAGGTAGAAAGTCACTAGTAGGAATTAAGATTAGGAGATTGTCAACTGGGTTGTTGAGTCTGTAATTTAATTCTACAAGTAGTGAATTTCATCTCTGGCTTGGTAGCCCCCAGACGTAGGTAGTTAGACCGAACTGGGTGAATAATTTGGTGTGTTCTTCTGTTGTTTATTTTGTCCATTGTGCAGAGTGTGTTGTTGTAACATCGTGTGTGACATCACACATATTTGGTACCAGAATTTCAGGCTTGCTTGTAAAGAGATTGGGAGAGATGAGAAGAGAAATATTTTTTTAAGATTTTTGTGTTTGGAGAGACTTATCGCCTCATGCCTACGTACCCACGATGTGCAATGTAGGATCAAAACCCCGTAGTTCGTGGTACAAAGAACAAAAAATTTGTTTGTTTTGGTTGATTTTAAGTGTAAAGACAATTCGTCATTTCTAAGCAAATAATTCCGCTTAAAGAAATGAATCATGTCTAAACTTATGAAAATGTTTTAAAAAGAAAAAGTGCACAAGGCACACAAAAAAAAGGTTTGATGAGTTTTTGTATTTTTTATGTTTTTATGAAATGGTCAAAATATGGTTAATATTGATTGAAATTTATTAAAGAAAACAAAGCTTAAAAAAAAATCACTTGACCAAAGTCAATCTTTTATTATGAAAGCGGTTTTAAGTTTGAAATCAAGAAGGTTTTGAAAAAGAGAGGAGACTTTGAAAATTGAAGAAGGGGTGGAGAAGAAGTGACTATCCTAGTGCATGAAAATAAAAGCTAAGGATAAGAAAGATCTAACCACATGGACAAGCTCCATAGCATAAGCATTTTTCCTTTTTTGATTTGGTCTTGATTCAAAATAAGTCTTCAAAAGAGGACTCCAAGTATCCAAAATCCAAGGTTTTCCATCACAAACTCCCAAGCATAGGTTAAGATCCTAACTCTAAGTCCATAATTAAGAGTATAGGTCCTCCAAAGCAAGGGATATTGGCCATAGTCCAACAATTAAGAACACAAGTTTTTTGTGGTTTAATCCTTTATTAATGTTTTTGAGTCCAAAATGGATAAAAGAAAAACAAAGCACGAGATAATATAGTCCAAGTGGACAAAAGAATAATGACATAAACATAAACATGATATGATAAAATGGCATAAAGCATAAAAAATAAAGAAAGATAGGGAACGAGAAGGAAATGTAAAGTTAGAAGTTAGTGGTTAGTAGCACAAGGCTCTAGTGCCATAAGCCTTCACCGATTATTCCGTTCCGCGTTATGAACTATAGTGATTAAACAATGCACTTAGGCCAAAGTTAATGAACTTTACAAAAGATTGGCAAAACCAAAGCCTCTATAACGCCAAGTTTCAAAGATTATGGACCTAATGCAAAAGATCAATCACCATTGGGTTGACGCGGCCAATCAAGGTCCGGACCACGAAAGTTCAAATTCCTAATTGGATAAAGAGGGACAAATGTTGCGCTATGTTAAGCAATCGCCGAGTAATTTACGGAGTAATTACCCTATAATGAGTTCGGTCAATAGCTCATTGTGCTAATGCATGCTAGATGAACGATATGTAGATCGTCATCCGAAAGCAATACCGCACGAAAAGATAATAGGTAACGATCTAGTCTTGATCAAGAATTCAACAAAGAAATTCTAAGATCCATAAGACTTTCATCGATCAAAATAAAAGGAAATAGATGAAGAGAAGGCCAATTGAATTACAACGTCAAGAACCTTTCATCTTCAAGTTCAGTCACTTTTAATTGATAAGTTTAAGTGTGAAAACATATCACTAATTCAAAGCTCCTCAAATGAATTCAACAATTCATTAAAAGATAGATTTGAACTAATGAATATTTAATTACTCTAACCATATCCAAAGTCCGATGAAATTGAAGAGAAATCAATCTCAACAATGCATTTCAAGACTAAAACAAGAAGAAAGGGGAAGAAGGAGGAAGAAAAACCAAAACAGTCCCAAAAATAAGTGAAAATATGCATTCTGCTTTGAAGTAACCGGTTACAGCATATCTGCTAACCGGTTACTTAGTTCAAAATAGGCGTTATTTTTCAAAATTAACACAGAGTAACCGGTTACAGCATAACTGCTAACCGGTTACTCTGCACCAGAATGCAGAAAAATGTGCAAAATTCAGCATGATCCACTTCCAAAACTTTTTACAAACACTTTGTGATCATGGAACTGAAATTGCACGAAATTTAAAGTAAAATAACAGTGAAAACCAGCAATTAAACACAATTACAAGATTCAAAGGATCAAGTAACAAAGATCTCTAAAGATATACATTATGGAAGATGAAGATGAAGCTTCAACAATGGTGGAAGATGAATTACCACTTCAAATCTGAAAATTCCTTCAAGATCCAAACTCCAAAGCCTTGATCTACTATAATTGATGAACAAAAACAAGAATGGATGAAGGTTTAGCTCAAAGTTGAACAAGATTCAATGTGAATTCTTGTTAACGTTCAAAAGAAGAAAAGTGAGCTTTGGTGAATTTTGTGGTTGGGAAGAGAATTTGCAAGAGGTTTGTTGGCTATCAAAAGCTTGTAGAATGAATGAAATGAAGCCTCTATTTATAGAGTTTAGGCTTGAAAATTTGGTGGTTTGGAATTAGGCTTGGATGATCAAAATTAGGATTGGAATTCAAATTTGGAGGGAATTATCAAAAGAGTGGTGATTAGTGAAGGTGCATGGTGGAAAATGATCAAAGTGATGTAGTGAAATTAAAATGAGGTGGTCTAGAATATTCCAAATGTGATCAAGGGCTGAGATTGGTGCCAATTGCTGAAATTTTATTTTGCTGCCATTTTTCAAAATTTCACGAGGGTAACCGGTTACAGCATAACTGCTAACCGGTTATTCAGTGCAAAATTTGTGAAAAATGAGTATTTTGTTGCACTGTTGTGGTTCCGGCTCGATTCTTTTGCTCGTCAAAGAAGGCATGAAAATAAACACATGAACCTTGGAATTCCTTGAATAATAAATAATTAAATCTTGGAAACTCTTGATCAGATAATTCTTGAATTAATTGCAGATCAACTTTGACTTTGTTCAGATGAAACTCGTTCGAGCTAAGGGACTGTTATTTTGGTATTTTTAACCTGTTCTTCCCCTGAAAATGTTAGTGAAAGCAAACAAAATATTTTTTGGATTTTAATTAATGGTTAGTAAACATAAACAAATTAAGCAATAAACAAATAACAAACACACACACACGAACCTAAAGATCCCTGCAAGGCACAAACCTATAGAAGAGGGAACCAATGTTTGATCTTGTTTGTGGCATGAAAAATGCAAATGACATGTGGGATCTTAGGGGTAAAAATTAGGGTATTACAAGTAGGGTCAATTGTGACTTTTCACAGTGGTGGGGGAACACCCCTATGGATGAAAAAGTAATGGCCAATAAAATAAAGATCATTTCTTAATGCACCATATATACTACTTAGGCACAAGGTAAAAATCTGAAAATGCCCCTCAAATTTCGAAAATGCATTTCCTAACGCACCTTAGCACCCCATTTTAATGACTTAAAATATTCCGGAAATGCATTTTCAGAATGTCTTCGGAAATGTATTTCCGGAACTCACATAAACTTGTATTTTTTTAGTTAACACTAGTGTTGCTGTAGTACGTGCAATTATGTCATTAAGCTGTACTAGGTTTATTTTTAGGAGTAACGACTCATTATTAACGTGTGTTAATCGAATATAAAACGATGCTGATATCATGTTCATTTAGTTTCCCTCTTTTTCTATTCAAATAAAAAAAATATAAACTAACAATATATTTTTAATCAACATGTTGTTGAATACATTTTCTTGGTGTGGATAATTTGATTTTATGTTGATATCTTTAAATCAATGACGATGTCTTTGAATTTATGACATGCAATTTTGTCTACTGTAGCACTAGTGTTAACTAAAAAAATACAAGTTTGTGTTAGGTTCGAAAATATTTTTTCGAAAATATTTTAGAAATACATTTTTGAAATATTTTAAATCATTAGGGTATGATTCAAAAATAAATGAATTGTATTGTATGAGATGCAACTCTAAAATTTAAAGAGCATTTTGAATTTTCACGTAATGCTTAAATATGCATTAAGAAATTTACTAAACTAAAATATGGATCTGACGTGAGACAATTTAATGGGCCGGGTCTCAAAGCCCATAATATTCGAAGTGATACTGATTTTAAAACCCTAGTCTATCAAAGCCATATATAAAAGAGAGAGAGAGCATTAGGGTTTCTTTTGTTCACTGATCAAGCAGCCACAATGTCGAAGCGAGGTGCAATTTCATATTCAATCTTTCGATTAATCTCTTTACCTTCGTTTCGTCTTTGAATAATTGATTAACTCCGTTCACGCTTGAATAACTGACTTCGTTTTCTAATTGTTCTCAGGTCGCGGAGGTTCCGCGGGTAACAAGTTCAGAATGTCACTCGGTCTGCCGGTGGCTGCGACGGTGAACTGCGCTGATAACACCGGAGCTAAGAATCTTTACATCATTTCCGTCAAAGGTATCAAAGGAAGACTCAACCGTTTGCCCTCTGCTTGCGTCGGTGACATGGTCATGGCTACCGTGAAGAAGGGAAAGCCAGATCTCCGAAAGAAGGTGCTGCCGGCTGTTATCGTTCGTCAGCGCAAACCATGGCGCCGAAAGGACGGTGTTTTCATGTACTTCGAAGGTATGTCAGATTTCTCGATTTTCTCTCCAAATTTGTATTTGATTTTGATTTATATGTATGTGAATCATTGTTGATTTTGTTGATTATGTTTATTCTGTAGATAATGCTGGTGTGATTGTGAATCCTAAGGGTGAAATGAAAGGTATTAGATCGAATAATTCAACTGTATTTTGGTTAGTTTAGATTATTTATTGATTATAATTCGAGCTTACTAGTTAATCAGATTTCTGTTAGTCAATTAGTTAGTTTTTGATAGTGATTTTTGGTCTGTCTTTAATTGTGTGTATTTGTAACTATAGGTTCTGCTATTACTGGTCCAATTGGGAAGGAGTGTGCTGATCTGTGGCCTAGGATTGCCAGTGCTGCTAATGCTATTGTTTAAGTTTAAATTTTCTAGTATTCAAAAAGATTTTGTTTCTGCCATTTGGTGTTGTTTTAGCTTTGATATTTTGATAAGTGACTGAAGCTCTTTAATTCTCTGTTATGAGAAGTGTTTTTGAAGATGTTAATGGTTAGTTATAATAGTTGTTTGTCTTTTATGCATGAGCGTTTATATATTGTTAATGCTTAGTTATAAGAGTATGTGTTTGATTTTGTTTCTTGTGCAATCTTCTTAGTTATTGTGTTAGTATTGAAAAATAGATGTTTTGGTGTGTTGAATGAATTTAAAAATAGATGTTTCTGTGTTTTGAATGCAATCTTTTGTATTGAAAAATAGATGATTTTGTGTTTTGAATGAATTTAAGCTCTGATTCCCAAGTCATTGGTATCTCGGATGACCTTTAATTTATTTGCGGTCATTGGTAATCTGAAACAAATATTTTAGGGTTTTGTTAATTGATTCACCTAGTCTTGGCTGCATTGTGTTTTGCATGGATAATACTGAATTTTAACATCCATCCTCGAATTTTTCTGACCCACTAATCCATAAACTTTTGAAAGCTTACTTCGTTCTTTGCTTGTCTGGCCAATTTGATGTTAAGTACCATTGCTGGGTTGCCTTGTTGGTTTGGCACTGACGAGCTGTTTTGGATGCCTAAAAGTAGTATGTTTTTATGTGGCTATTGAATTGGTTTTGAAGTTCACATTTGTTAAATTGCATATCTCATCCAAGTCATCTTTATCCATATTTGATATGCTGTCTTGTGGAAAGCTTTAAATCATAGTTATAAAAAATGAAGTAAAAGGCTTTTGAGAATTTGCTAGTCACCATTAGCTGTTTAGCATGCTGTTGTGTATGAATTGTAAATACATTGTAGTACATGTTTTGAGAACAACACAACTAAAAGGGTTCAAACTGTTTCTCGTGTATAATTGGTGCAAAGGATACTGGCTGTCTCAAATGAAGAGGGGATATTATCTAAAGAGAAATGATATACACCAACACTGTATATTCATACATATAGCATGCTAGTTCTATTTTATAGTAATTTATTGTGTTGAAATTTGTGCAATAATAGCCTTTGTTAAAATCTAAGGTGTAGCATGCGGTATTTGGAAAATGAATGTCAAAATAGCATAGCTGTTATCTAAATCTTATTTGAGTTGTTGATATATTTAATATCATATTAAGATTAAATACATTACATTTCAAAAAATTATAATAAGAGAACTTACTAAGAAATATTTTGATAAAATATTATGACAAGTTAATTTATATTAGTATAGTTTGTTGTCACTGGCGTAGGAAGATAATGATCTGAGAAGAAAGTTTTCGTTTCTTGTTGCAAGTTTATAAATATAGTCCTTCAAGATGATTTAGTTCTATCTATCTCTCACTTATGAGTCAAAGAAAAAGCAAAATTTTTCTGAGATCTTTATGCTTGCATTACACGTCTACGTCTGATGGCCTAAAAGTATGGAATATTAGCAAAAAAGAGATGTATACAAAATAGTTGGTCGTAAAGACTTCCAAAATATGTTTGAACATCCTCTTGATGTAACATCACTAATGTTCAATTTTCAATCTCTACTCCACGTTGGGACACTATTAAACTATGCAAAGGTACCAAACTAACTTTTAATCATGCACACTATTCATGATAATGTCTTAACATCTGCCACAAATCAAAATTCAACATCATATATTTGATGTCAGTTTTGTGTGGTTTATATAGTTGATACTTGAAAGCTCATCTTTCATGCTTTTTTTAGTCCATTTTCTCATGATGCATTAGAAATATTTCTAATAGCAATACATGTTCCAAGTTGACTTGTATAGAAAAACACTATAAAGTGAAACTTTCACAGTTTTATATCTCTCAAAGAGTTCAATTCTTGAGACTATAGAGTAAAATGAGAGTTACTCCTTTAGTGACACTAGGTAATGATCAAAGAAGGAGGCAACTTGGTTGTTGTAAACATGCTTCAAGGGTTCTCAGGAAACTGCTATACAAGTTGAAGAGTAGTTGGAAGCAAGCTATGAGACATCACAGGAACATTCCACAGTATAGCTATGATCTTCGTAGCTATTGTCTTAATTTCAGTGATGCTCTTACAATCGATCATACACCTTGTATCGATTGATGATCTTTCCTGTATTATTAATGAGCTGTATGGGTGTTTAATCTTTTTTTCCCTTTCATCTTATCATATTGTGGTATTACTATTTCAAACTTGCTTTCATTGCAAGATGATGGTAAAATATGATTAGATACATATGTAAAATTTATTATGTGTGGTTATTTAACTCTTGTTGTAATTCTATGGTTCTATGATAGATTATCATGCAAATTACATAAATATGACTTAGAATTCAGTTATTTATTTTGATGACCACATGTAATGGTTTGGACAAATTTGTATTCTTTTCTTCTTTTAAAAGTTTGTTTGGAATTCCTTTGATGAGATCGAATTCTCTTAGTAAAGGTCGGGGACATCAAAGTGCCTCCACATAAGAGAAGAGATTTTTAAAAGTTATTAATTTTGATACTCCTCTTATGGGTTTTATTGATTTTTTAAAAAAAAATCGGTGAATAGAAAAACATATGGAATTTTTATAAAACACCATGGTTTATCGTTTTTTTCCTTCAAAACATTGAAAAAATTGATGGTGTTAAATCATCCGTTTTTTTAAAAGCTCACACATTTATCGATTATTGGAAGGGCTTCATAAAATTTTGTAGTGTAATTTTCAATGGTTGAGATTTTACTGACAGTTTTGTACGATCGTGATTACACCGACAATTGTGTGAGGTCCATAATGAATATAAACTTGTATAAATAGAGATTGTGTGTCGTTAAAAAAAACATCTTAGAATGTCTTAATATTCGTTTATGGTTGTTGTGTTCTTCAACAGTGTGAAATCTTCTGTTGATTTTCGGCTACCCAAGGACACCACCAGTTCGCTGTTCTGAGATCCTTATTGAATAATCTGTTACCCTACATCGAGAACAGAAAGATGTGTAAGATTGAGTTTTGTGCATCATGAATACTGAAAGAAATGTGAAATATAACAATATTAAATTGAAGATTCATGAAGATTTGAAGGTTATTGGAGAACATATCACTGTAGGCAAACAAAAGGATCGGTCGAGTTTGATGCAACAATTGCTATATTTGTCGACAATATAACCAAGATGTTGAAACGTCCAAATTCATTTAGTAGTGTCTAAGTTTTATTATTTATTATTGGTTTGTTAAGTCATGTAATTGTATGTGTTAAGTTATATTAAATGTCATGTGTTAAGTTATGTTAAATGTCAAATGATAAGTTATGTTCATCCCATAATAATGAAAATTATAAAGTATTATCTAATAAATTGTACGGTGCAAACGTCTGAGTAATAATACAAATAATACTCTGAGTAATAATACAAATAATACGGTGCAAATGTGTACACAAGTCCCCCATGAGCTATGTGTATTGTAACGCCCATATATAAATACATACATCAAAGTATATATTATACATGAATTCCATGTTTGGTACTGAAATACCAATAAGTCCCTAGTAAACACATTATACATATACATACCCAAAAAGATTAATACAAAAAAAAACTATGGCATAAATATATATACAAGATGTTCCAAAGATAAATACTAAGAACTAGATCGACAACGATCTAAAAAAAACTCCACAACAGAAGCTACGCCATCAGACAAGTAAGGATAATCACACGGCCTTATCCTTACCCTTCGCGGAACCTGAAGTACCTGAAATATTCAACAATAGTGAAGTGAGATACATCAAATCTCAGTGAGTTCCCTATCTTATGGATTCTCTCGACTTTACAAGGTTCTAACCAAATCCTAACTCAAGTCCAAGGGAAAGGAAAGGACTTCGAGTTCACAAAATCTCACACTAGAGAAATAATCGTACAATTCACAAAACGACAACTAGTTAAGGAATCTTCTCCCCGGTCAGTCTATACAAGGCACTACAACACGGATCACAGACCCTTAACGTAGATAACTTCTCCCCGGCCAGCCCACACACGGAGCACTTCAACACGGGTCACAGTTATCTACAAATGGTACTTCTCCCCGGCCAGCCCATACAAGGCACTACAACACGGGTCACGGTACCAACCACTAAATAACTTTCCCCGGCCATCCCACACAAGGAGATTAAACACGGGTCACGGTTACTAACCACTAAGTAACTTCTCCCCGGCCAGCCCACACAAGGAGCACTTCAACACGAGTCACGGTTACTTACTTAATAAATACTTCTCCCCGGCCATCCCGCACAAGGGGCTCTTCAACACGCGTTACGGTATTTATTAAGGGATAAACTACAAAACCGGAGGAATTACGGTCCCCCACTAACAACTACTTAACAAAGACACTCTTCTAGTATCGATGTAAGCATTTTCGCACAATTCTCTAAGTCATTCTATGGTACTAAGGTTTCCTCACTAATTCACATCTTGAAGCTTTTAGATTTTCAAAAGTTCCGTTTTACATAAATCACGTAATTCCGATTAATTCCCATAATCGAATAAAATTCATCTCATAAATAATATTTTCACTTTCCATAACATAGAACTCTTTCATAGCTTCACATCGATATAAAGAACGCTTAAAACGGACACCCGAGTCAAAAGATATGAATTTTAGGAAATATTTTTGGAAAACAAACAGTGGTAACAGGTTAGCACATATCTGTAACCGGCTACTATGTTGTCATTGTTCACACAGAATCAAAATGAGAGTTAGAGACACATTTTGGTAACCAGTTAGCACATATGCTGTAACTGGTTACTGCGTTCAAAATCTGCGTAGGATGTCAAATTTTCCAAAGGGTAACCGGTTAGCACATATGCTGTAACCGGTTACTTCGGGCTCAGAACCAAAAAAAACTTGTTTTTAATCATACATTTCCATCTCAAACTCATTCCAATCATGATCAAACATCATAACAATTATCAACAGATGATTCCACACATATATTGATCATACTACACAATTTATATCACATTTCAACCGTTAGATTCTTTGATTTAGCAAAGTTACTCATTTTCTCACAAAACCAAAATCAAACTCTAAACTCAACAACTTTACAACTAAAGTATCTATCTAGAACCCACCTGGATTAGAGGATGATGATGAAGAAGATGCGATGAATTGATGAAGAGTAGAGGATGATTCTTGATCTTGAGCTCTTGGATTTTCTCTTCTTTCCTTTCCTTTCCTTTCCTCTTCCTTCTCTCTACTTTCTCTTTCTCCAAATGTTTCTAACTTTGGAAAATGAAGGAAAAAGAAAAGATATAGAGAAAAGTCATTAATTAGTAACACTACTAAATGTCCAAATTAGCTTAAATACACCAATTAATACAACCTTAGAGTTAGATAATATTAATCTGATCAGCTCTGAGTTCATCAGTTGCTCAAATTATCTTATCAGATAAATACTCAGAGCCCACTGGATCTCAACTAATATTATCCAGAGGTTTATAAAATACGAGGTATTACATGTGCTGCCTGTGATGTCAAAGTATAAACCTCACCATCTGCATTTATCAAACCTATGAGCTTATCCATAATGGCCACTGTCATCTTCAGAAGCAGCTTGTCAGCCACACCAGGTGGAGGTTGTGGGGGCGGTGACATGTCATCAGAAGGTCCTTCTTGCATTAGAAGGTTCAACATTATCTGCATGCTCAACTGTTGTGAAGATGCGAAGGTGTGATACGGTAAGGTACCATTATGAGTAATCATCCACAAACTACGCAGAGAATTAAACCTTCATTTCATGTCTATAATGACATGGGCATAACTGACAATGTTACCCACAAACCATCTATCAATGCCCTCAGTTGGCACAACTGGAACTAGTTGTGGAATGTCCTAGACTTACCTAAATTTGCGCAAACACCTCTCAGGTAAGTGACTATCCACTAAGGTCTCCATCAAAGATAACAAGAAAAAGGAAAGTATCATCAAACTCTGAGTGCACTCTATGGTCCGTGGCGGGTGTCAGGATGCCATCATATATAGACAGTGCATTAATCCTCTTCCTATACTCTAAGGCTATGTTTAGATTGATGGAACATAACGAAGCAGGGCGCAGCGGAACATAGCGGAGCAGAATTGAGTGGAGCGGAACAGAATATATATCCCACTCTATTGTTTGGTTATTCTATTAAAAATATCTCATTCCATCACATACACCTCAAATTAGATGAAACAAAAAATGAGGAATTTGATGGAATGGATTCCATCATATTCCATTTCATTCCATCCATTATTTGCAAAACCAAACAATGGAATCACATTAATTATCACTCTATTTCATTCCATTTCATCTCATACCACCAATACAAACATATTTTAAAAGACCGCATGGGTGTGCCTACCTAGCCTTCCATCTCATGGTCCGTGTGGAACTAACATTGGAAAAAGTAAACCGCCTATCACAAATAGACGAGAAATACTTGTATATCTAACACTGCACGAAAACATGTCAACAAATTTCATAAATGAGAACTAAATTAATAAAAAATAATAAATTTTTATACTTGAAATAGATTCATATACCCAATAAACGGCCTCCCGCCTCTCCAAATACAATATATATTACCATCAATGCAATACACCTCCATGCAACATTTTATACCTGAAATATATTTATTAGTATATTTAAATATACTTTATTCGTATCGAATTAATTTATCGTCGCAAGGGTATTTTAACAAATATTAAGGGGCTTCATTGTTGTGCCTCAAGAGTGTGTGGAGCACGTGGAATAGGTTAGGCTTTTTTTAGTGGATGTTGCACTTTGAAAGGTTATGACCAAGATTCCTGAAATTTTACACTATTGAGACCCTTTTGTCCACAATTTCTTATTATAAGAGACATGGTTTGAGAGGCAAGTACCTAATGTCATATATTTTTTTTGGGTTTTATTATACTTTAATGCACATCTAGTTATATCCTTTATTGTTACACTATATTTCATGATGAATATGACTCGGTGTCCACATAATGCTTTAGCTCATTATATTTAATTCACTTTTTCATATGAAAAAGCTCACATCACATTGTTGTTTTCTAGTTGGAAATGGAATATTTGTTTAGGCTTATTTCTATTGGAACCGTTAGTTACTAGGATGTGGAGTAGGTTTAATTGCTGCAACTTGGATCCAATTGACAAAATTGACCTTTTGGCATTTATGGGTTAAAAAAGATACAAGCAAATTGGTATAAATTTTGATTTTTATGATTAATTGAATATATATATATATATATATATATATATATATATATATATATATATATATATATATATATATATATATATAACTAGGATCTAAAAACTATTTTATAATTTTTAAAATTTAAAAATAATATAATTTATTTAATAATTTAATTTTACAAAATTATTGTTAAAAATTTTAGACTTAAATAATGTTTTCGTCCCCGTAAGTTGGCGAGTTTTTGGTTTTCGTCCCTGAATTTTTTTTTTAGTCCTTAAAACCAAAATCCGCAGGAAACCTTTGGAATTTCCTGCGGATTTTGGTTTTAAGGACTAAAACAAACACGAATGTGAAATATAAGGACTAACATCGAAAAAAAAGATTCAGGAACGAAAATCAAAAACTCGCCAACTTACAAGGACGAAAATATTATTTAAGCTAAAATTTTAATATATTTATGAGTGTTTTGAAAATTGAAAACAAAAAAAAAAAAACAAGAAAAACAGTATAATTTTTATTAACCGTAAATTTGTAATATTATATAATTTAAAATGTAAACGTGTCAAAATCATATGAATCATATTATTTTATAAAATTAAATGTGTCAAAATCACAAATAAATTTGTAAATAATATTTGCAATGTTTTTTTCTTCACATTTTACTATTCTTATATTTATACTTATTTTGATAAAGAAAAATAATTCTTTTATTTTTTAGTATTTTTTTATTTATTGTATTTATTTTATATGTTATTCAACTTGAATATGTTTTTTTTAATTAATATATTTATAGTTTCAAACTAAAAACAATAAAAAGAAAGATTAATTGCAACTTTGGTCCTTCTATTTTATAATTTTTATGAATTTTGATCCCTATATTTTAAAAATCACGTTTTTTTGTCAAATTTTTAAGTTTTTGTTTTGAATTTTAGTCTTCAAAAGGGATCAAATTCAACACAAAACTTGAAAAAGGAACCAAAAACGTAATTTGTAAAATGGGAGGATCAAATCCAAAAAAAAGATAAAATATAAAAATCAAAATTGCAATTAAATTTTAAAAAAATATTATTTAAATAAAAAATATTATAATATCCAACACCGTATAAATTACACAATTCATTAATTTATTTGTTAATATAATTGAAAATAAATAATAGTTAAAGAATTCAACGGTAAATTTATACATGTCATATATTTAAAAAAATTGTGAATGTGAAATATTTCTAAAGTAGTGGACAATTACACATATTTAATATATAAACAATGACAATCACACTTATATTTATTTGACATTTGATATAATAAATATGTCATGTTCGTGAGTATGAATATAAAGATGATTAATGTAAAATATAATGAATTAGATGTTAATATGATTATTCTAGTATCTAATCTGCATATATATAAATATACAATAACAACAATAATCAAACTTTATCTCGTTAAGCAGAATTAGTTATATGAATCAACTTTCACCACGAAGTTATATCCAAATTCTTATTTTCAAGATTTTTCTTAATAACTTTTTTTATAGTTTCTTTTTATGTCTTCATCTACCTCCAGTAATTTGATTTCTCTCAATTTGATATACTGTCATTATCATAGAATTTAACATATCTTCTCTATCTATATATCCAATCCACCTAAGTATATTTTGCTAGGTCATCTTAAAAAACATCCACATTGAATCAAGAGCAACACAGAAGTGAGAGAGACACCACATATCCACCTAAAATCTTAAAGTGATAGGTGTATGAGTCCTCTCACTTATAAAATGTTCAACCTCCACATTTCTAAACAATGTGAGACTTCTAACTCACACTTGTACACAACAATCTCCCCCTTAAGTATGAGTTCATCCACTATGCTCCTCCTCAAGTGGAAGCTCTTTCACTCACATACACTTGTACCGTCGCTACAGGCAGTACAACAAAACACGCCACATGACCATCACATTGTCAGGAAGAATTTTGATACAAGGAGCCAATCTCTTAATTAAACCAGGCTACGATACCACTATTGGATCATCATGAAGAGCATCCACATTGTGTAAAGAGCAACACGCAAGTGAGAGAGACACCACATATTCACCCAAAATCTTAAAGTGATAGGTGTGTGAGTGTTAAGTGCCAAATTGTGCATATTTTAGATAGTATTTTGTGGCCCTTTTCAATGGTTTTCTTGATATTTTAGTGGTAAATCTATTAGTTTTAGTGTAAATATGCAAGTTTTCAATTTTATTGTAAATATTGTGAATATTGATCATTTTGATGTTCTTTGACAGGTCTTCTAGCTTATATTTGATGATAAGAACAATTGGTGAAGGAAAGAAGGCCTAAAAGTTGATTTTCGAGAAGTTCGTGTCGGTAACTCGCGCTAAGCGAGCTTTTCAGAGCGGTATCAGCGCGCATTTTCTGTTAAAGGCAGTAGCTAAGGTTCCTTGACCGCGCTTAGCGCGCTTTAAGGTGATTTAGGTGTATTTTAGGTGAGATCGCGCTTAGCCGGTTGTAACAAACTTTGTTTTTCTAATTTTAATTTATCTCATTTTTGTAGGTATTCAAGCAATTATTTTGTCATTTTTTATAGAGCATTGAATAAGCTTTCCAACGTTTTCGACGACACGTCAATCGGAGTTACGGTTCGAAAGTTATGAAGAGAATAAGAATTGTGGTTTTGCTGATGGCACTAAGCGCCCTCATGGCGCGCTTAGCGCGGTTCACGTCTTTTCAGCCCCTATTTAAGTCACTTTTCAGTATTTTTTAGGGTATGGTTTGGGTATTTTTTACTCCCACTCCATCAAACATCATTTTTTCATCGGATTAGTTTAGAAAACAACTATGGAGCTTGCACACGGATGATCCGGGTTGGATTGATCATCGATCGGTGCTGACAAACCGAGAGATTTTTGGTTCATTTCTCTTCTTCTTTGTGTATTCTTTATTTGTTGGGTTTTGTATATGTATTTACTTTGATCTTATGTATATTTATCGCCCATTACGTTGTATCTGTTAGTTTCTAGATGCTAGAGATAGATTTAGAGCTAACAATCTTTATGGGTATCGGAGCTTAATGCCTCTGTGTTGTTTGAGTCGGGTGCGAGAGTGTCGACGAGAGTAATACGGTTGTTCTCTCAGCTCTGTGTGTCAGAGATGGACGCTGTTGTGAGCGATGCTGGATGATATTGAGGAGTATTGTAGGTTGAGTATAATTGGTCGATAGGTTTAAGTTTGTGACAAGTGGATTATATGCATGCCAGATAAGTTTCTTCTATCTGAAGAATGAATTCTTTTTGTGTTAATATTTACTTTTCTATTTCTATGTTTGAAACATTTTAAACCAAACTCAGAATTACGAAAACTGTCGAACGACAGTTCAATAACACCCATCTCCGTGGACACGATAAATTCCCGGAAACATACTTCCAAAAACTTTTGTTGCTTGCTGCTTTACCGCTTCAACAATGAGTCCTTTCACTTATAAAGTGCTCGATCTCCAATTTTCT
Source organism: Lathyrus tuberosus (assembly GCA_022829125.1). Taxonomy (NCBI): domain Eukaryota; kingdom Viridiplantae; phylum Streptophyta; class Magnoliopsida; order Fabales; family Fabaceae; genus Lathyrus; species Lathyrus tuberosus. Next base: position 2,220,077 of record JALAZF010000441.1, read on the forward strand.
AAGCAATGCAAGACTTCCAATTCACACTTGTACACAACAATCTGCCCGTACAAATTTAATCATGTAGCCCGAATTATACTTTTTGGAATCAATGTCTCCAGCCATATCAGAGTCAGAGTATCACACTAGAGTAGGCTTATCTCCTTCCAAATAAAGCCTCACAGAAGTAGTATCGTGAAGATACCTTAAAATCCTATTTATGTCATTCCAATGCTCTCTACCCAGATTTGACAAAAACCTTTTGATTGTATCAATAACATGTGATATATCTGGTCTTGTACGCACCATTGCATACACCAAACTACCCACAACAGATGCATAAGGAACATGTTTCATATTAAACACTTTATCTTTACTTGAAGGACTTTGATTAGAACTCAACTTGAAATGAGTAGTAAGAGGAGTGCTTACCACCTTTTAACTTTCCATTTTAAATCTTTGGAACACTCTTTTGATATAATGTTCTTGTGACATCCAAAGTTTCTTCTCTTTTCTGTCACGCATGATTCTAATGCCAAGAATATATTTAGCTGCTCCCATGTCTTTCATGGAAAATGATTCTCCCAATTGCTTATTTAACATGTTAATGTTATAAATACTTTTCCCTATAATAAGCATATCATCAACAGGATAATGAAGTCATCGTTAGAAAATTTTCTAAGAAAGACACAATGATCTGAAGTAGTCTTATAATATCCTTGATCACACATAATAAACTCAATCTACACACACGATCTTATTTGCCTTTAAATTGAAAACCATCGGGTTGTTTCATGTAGATCTCTTCCTCCAAATCACGATGAAGGAAAGTCGTTTTCACATCCATTTGCACAACCTCTAAATTAAGAGTAGCAGCCAAACTCAACACAGGTCTAATTGATGACATCTTTATAATAAGTGAGAAAATATCTTTAAAATTAATGCTCTTTCTTTGAAGGAAACCTTTCGCCATTAATCTGACTTTATATCTTGGAGACTTAGAGTTGCTCTCATGTTTAACTTTATAAATCCGCCTATTTTCCAAAGCCCTTTTTCCTTTAGGCAACTTCACTAAATCAAAAGTGTGATTATCTTGCAATGATTTCTTCTCATCATGCATTGCATCCAACAACTTTTGATTTTCATCACTTTCCATGACCTCTTGAAAACACTTAGGTTAACCCTCATCAGTCAAGATCACATGCTTATCAGAATTATACCTTGTAGAAGGTTGTCTCTTCCTGTTAGACCTCCTAAGTTGAACTTGAGATAATTCTGGAGCTTCACCAAGATTCTCATCCTGTGACATATCGCCCCCCCTTTTACCATGAATAGTTGGAATATTCACCTCATCTCCAAGTTGTTGATCATCAACATAATCATATGGTTCACCATTGTGATCATCACCACCAATAACATCCAGATAATGACTAGGTAACCGAACTGGATCAACATTAGACAAACTGATATCTTTCTTATGTGTAGCCTTTTCTACCTTATCAATGTCTCAATAGTTTGGTCTTCCATAAACACCACATCGCAGCTTTGAATAAGCTTCTTCCCTACATGATCATACAACATGTAACCAAACTCATCTTGCCCATAACCGATGAACATACATTATTTTGACTTTACATCCAACTTGGATCTTTCATCCTTTGGAATAAACACAAAAGCCTTATAGCTAAAGACACTCAAATGATCATACTTGACATTATTTCCAAACCAATTTTTATTTGGAACTTCATTATTAAAAGAAACAATAGGAGTGATATTAAAAACATGCATTTTTGTGTAAAGTGCCTCGCCCCAATAATGATTAGGCAACTTAGCTTCAGAGAGAATACACCTTACTCTCACAATTAGTGTTCGATTCATCCTCATAGCTAAACCATTCAATTGAGGAGCTTTAGGAGGAGTCTTTTCATATGCAATACCATGCTTCTTGCAATAGGAATCAAATGGTACACAATACTCTCCACCATTGTCTGAACGAACACATTTCGACTTCTCATATGTTTTCCTCTCAACCAAAGCATGGAATTCTGAACTTTTCCAACACTTGGTCTTTTCCCTTCAAGTCATAAACCCATAATTTCCTGGAGCAGTCATAAATAAATGTAACAAAATAAAGTGCACCACTAAAGAACTTTACCTTTAATGGACCACAAATATTAGAATGTACAATTTGAAGCAACTTTGACTTCCTTGAGGGAATATGTCACTTGAAAGATACTCTAGTCTGTTTACTAGCCATGCAATGAGAATACTTCTCCAAATCTGCATTCTTTAATCCAGAAAGATGTCCTTTTTGGCCAAAACATTCACCCCCTTTTCACTAATATGACTAAGTCTTCGGTGCCACAAATATATTTCCATGTCAATAGCATTTACACCATCCCTAGCAACCAAAGCTTTTGTCCAATACAATTTATAAAGATTTTCCCCTCTAGCCATAACCAAGTTAGCTTTGTTGAGTTTCCACTTTTCAGAACCAAAGTGATTGTCATAGCCACAATCATCAAGCATATGCATAGAGATAAAATTAAAGCGGACATCTAGAGTATGTTTGACACCTCTAAGTAACAATTTCATTCCCATGTTGGTTTGCAAGCAAGCATCACCAACACCAATTGCCTTAGATACACCATCATTACCCATCTTCAACACTAAAAAATCACCAGAAGTATAAGATATGAAAATATCCTTTCTTGGTGTAACATGCAATATAACACCACTGTCAACTATCCACATACTCTCGTCTGATACAAGATTAACATACTCATGATTATAGAGAATTACAAGATCATCACTAGTAATAATAGTAACACGGTAATTATCATGATCTTCATAGTCTCTTTGTTTAGACTACCCTTCTTTCCTTTGTTGTCTCTTTTCCACTTATATCAATACTTTTGTACGTGTCATGTTTTGTGATAATAATGACACTGCTTATGTTATTCTCTCTACCACCATTTGGTTCATTTTTATGACTTCTCCCTCTATTTTCAGTGACAGGTACCTCAGATTGAGATGAAAAACTCAGTGCCTTTCTTCTCATCTCCTTATTAAGAATACCACCCTTAGCCATTTCTAAAGAAACAACAACTCTATGAGCAGAACAAACCCGAATCGTCTCCCAAGACTCTGGTAAAGATAACAATAGAATTAGTCCCAAAAGTCCATCATCAATTTTGATACGTATTCATGACATCTGATCAAGGAGCGCTTGAAATTCAATCAAGTGATCTGAAATGGAAGTCCCCTCTTTATACTTCAAACTTATGAAGCTATTCAACAAGAACAGTTTATTATTCCCTGATTTAGTGGCATACAAGGACTTCTCCCATAAATTTTTTGCTTGTGCCTCATTAGCAATATGATTATAAACATTATCTTCTACATATTCTAGAATAAAACCACATACATGTTGATGTTCAAAGTTTCATTCTTCATCAGACACAAAATTCGGCTTTGCGGAACTAAAAATCGATAAATGCGATTTCTTCATAAATAGTAAGTTTTTCATCTTGCCCTTCCGTAAATGGTCTTTAGAACCATTCAACAATATCACGTTCATCTTTGTATTTGACTCCATCATTCAAACAATTAAAATAGCCCTTAACCAAAAGCTCTGATGCCACTCTGATGGGAAAGTAAGACACAATAATATACCAATACACAGAGGATATAAAATTCCCCACACTTGTAGGAACCTTGAGGATCAACAACAAATATAAAATGAAAAATAGAACAAATAAAGACACTAAAGAACATCAATATTTTAACGTGTAAAACCCCTCAATATGAAAGTAAAAACCATGAGTCGTCCGGACCAAAGAAATAGCTCCACTATAATAAATTAAGGGTATAAGAGATTCTTAAAGTGATTCACAAACTAATGATAAAAATCACAAATCGCAAAGCCAACTAGCTTACAAATAAGAATAAAAAAGCTGGAAAATTACCCAAATTTGCATCTTCAGTGTGAAGCAGATATCTTTCGGATGAAACCTTGTTTTGAAATTCTGAACAATCAAAAGTTAGATGTAGGTGTTGCAAACATGCCCTCCAAATTTGAGCTTGATCCGACGGTTAACGAATCAGGGATCATTGATTTAGTGAGACTAGTTGCAAAAAAATAGGAATAAGTTTATCTCTTCTTTTCTCTATTTTGAATCCTCATTTCCTCTTTATCTCTCTCAAAACTAAATTGATCCTATCCACTTAAATAAGTGAGTCAAATGGGCTAATCATATTTGGGTCTTTCTCCAAATAAGAAGGGAGTCCAAACCCAACAAATTTCCCTCACACAACTATATGGAGGAAATCGCCAAACCGACAATGTCACAAAAAGCTTCAAATATCCCTCATGGCAATGCTTTAGTCATCATATCAGAACCACTATCATCTGTATGAACTTTAGCTAACTCTAATAACTTAACATCCAAAATATCATTATTCAATGATATCTCACATCAATGTGTTTGGACCTATTATGAAAATCCAAATTCTTACTAAGATGAATAGTGCTTTGACTATCAACAAATAACACATATTTTTCTTGAACAAAACCAAGCTCCTGCAAAAATTTCTTCAACCATAGTAGCTCTTTGCATGCTTCGGTAATGGCAATGAACTCAGCCTCTGTAGTAGACAATGCTACACACTTTTGCAATCTGGATTACCAAGCCAACAACAAGAAGCCGGTCTCTTAATTAAACCAAGCTCTGATACCACTTTTGGGTCATCATGAGGAGCATCAACATTGGGTTAAGAGCAACACACAAGTGAGAGAGACGCCACATATTCACCCAAAACCTTAAGGTGATAGGTGTATGAGTCCTCTCACTTATAAAATGCACAACCTCCACTTTTCTAAGCAATGTGGGACTTCCAACACACACTTATACACAATATATTTTCCACCATCTCTTCTACTATAAGTGCTACATCAACACTCACTATAATATTGTCATTTTAATCTTATTCTAACTAGTCTTACCACTAATTCAATAAAATATCTTCATCTCTTATACACTTACTTTATTCTCATGTTGATTCGTAACTATCCAACATTATGTCTCTTACAACATCGTATGTCTTATCATAGTCTGATAAAAAAATTTCTTTAACTTGAGCAGTACCTTTATTTTACACAAAACCCTTAAGCTCTCATCCATTTCTGCCACCCAACTTGAATTCGATATTTTACATTTCCCTTATATTTCTCCATCATTTTGTATTACGAACCTAATTTATTTAAACCACATAACTTGTGTGATAATGTGGTCTCCAACTTTCACCTGTAGGTTAGAAACATTTCTCCTTTTATTAAACTTACATTCCATGTACTTCATCTTACTTCTACTTAGGCAAAATCCATGTGTTTCCAAAGTTCATCTACAAGTCTCCAACCACTCATTTAAATCCTCATTCAACTCTCCAAGTATGACTATATCATCTTCAAAAATCATGGAGCTCGCTACTAGCTCTTAGATGTGTTCTGCAAGTACATTAACAGTTAAAGTAAAAAGGCAAGAGCTTAAGGTTGAACCTTGATGCAAACCAATTGTAATGGAAAAATCGTTTGTCTCTCCACTGTGTTCGCAAACTAGTTGATACTCCTTTCATACATATATTAGATAACTCGAATATATACAATCCTAATCCTTTTCTTCTCTAAGGCTTTTCACAAGATCTCTTTAGGAACTATATCATAAAATTATATCATGAATTTCACATTAAAGTTTAATATAATGAATATTATACTATATTATTTGAACTATATCTAAATTACAATAAATATATTAAAATAAAAATTACTATAAAAATTAAAACACAAACAAAACAAGTTTATTTTTAAAAAATATATATTTTAAAAATAAATCTATCAAACATATTTTATTTCATTTTTTATTTCTATAATAGTTTAATTTTAAAAGTAAGATTATTGGCATATTTTATTTTATTTTTTCTTTCAAACAATTTTTTAATTCTGATTTATGAAATAGATTTTAAAAACTAAAAACCAAAATTCATGCAAACAAGTCATAAATATTGATAATAACACTTTGGCAAAATAGCATTTTTAGTCCTTTAAGTTATTTAATGCTACCACTTAGGTCCTTTAAGTTTTTTTTTGTAACGTTTAGGTCCTTTAAGTTTAAAAACGTTTGCATAGTTAACCTATTTTGAAAATTCCGTTAGAAAAAGTATATGCGGCTTTGACGATGCTGAGTTGGCAGTTAAGTGAGATGACTTGGCATGTTTCAAGTATGATACGTGGCTTTGTGGTTAATATTCATTTGATAAACACAGTTGTGCAAAGATAACGCAAATTACTGAGAAAATTACTGAACCTTAATTCTCTTCTCCATCCATTCGTGAAAATTGTTTCGTCTTCTCTTCTTCGCCATTGACGGTGAAATTTCAGAATCTTCTCTATAGAACGCAAGTACATTGAAGGTGGAGAAAGCATTGTATCAGGTTTGTACACTTCTTCGCCATTGTTGTTTAGGTTTTTGAAATAGTTATGTCTGTAAGTAGATAGAAAATAGGTTACTTATGTTACAGTGATTTAAACAGGAACAACATTGTTATGGATGAATTTTTTGTTGACTTTCATCATGGAGGGTATTTCGAAGGTGACAAATATATTGGGGGTGAAGTCTCAAATTGGAAATGTGATGGTGACAGGTGGAGTTACTTTGAAATATTGGGGGTTGTTAAAGAGATGAAGTATCGAGGAGTGCAAGAGATATGGTATGACTTTGCTGGAACCCCTGAAGGCGTTGGAAGATGATTTTGGGGCAATAGAAGCTTTGAATTGGTCAAAGACAATTGGAAAGGTTGACATCTTTATAGGCCACCTAGTTGAAGAACCCGATGAAATAGTGGCTTTACCTACATCCCAACCTAATTGTGAGGCCCAAAACGAGGAAGAAATTGTTAATGATGGTGGGGACCATGTGGAGGGAGCACATGTGAATGATGGTGGGGACTACTGTGAGAAAGAAAATGTTGAGGCTGTTGGGGATCACGTGGAGGAAGTGAATGTTGAGGCTGGTTGGGTCCATGTGGAGGAAGAAAATGTTGAGGCTGGATATGTTGAGAAAGAAACTGTTGAGACAGAAAATCTTGATATGGACTATGAGGAAGGAAGTGATGACAGTGCACTAGCAGATGAAGACTTTGTTGACTCTGATGATGAGATATTAAATGATGGTTTTTATGAACTCTTGGTAGGAGAAGACTTACCTGCTGATACAACTAGTGTTGATATCCTAGGTAATGATACAACTCAAACAAAAAAAGAGGAAGGGAGGCAGACCATCTAAAAAGAAGGCAAAGTTCAGTTCCAAAAGGCATAAGGGAAGACCTAAGAAAAAAGGTGTGGATGAAGGAAGTTCAACTCAGAATGGAAATGATGAGGCAATAAGTGATGAAGATGTCATTGTGGATGGAGTCATGACAAGAAATATATCCAAGAAGGTGCCAAGGGGTTTGTCTGATACTGAATATTCAACTGAAGAGCCAGAGAGTAAGGATTATGATAGAGTTAAATATCCTTCATTTATTAATCCTAAGAGATTTAATGACTATAAGTGGGTTTTGGGTAGCTTGTTTTCAACAAAAGAGGATTTCAAGGAAGCCATTTCTAGTTATGCTGTACACAATAGAAGGGATTTAAGGTATCTTAAAAATGATAAAACTAGGGTCAGAGTTGGTTGCAAGGAAGGGTGTCCATGGGTGACATTGTGTTCCAAATTGCCTAATGCAGATACATGGCAATTGAGAACTCTTAATGACAAACACACATGTAACAAAAAGTATAATATTAGAATGTTTAGTTTTAAGTGGCTAGGGAAGAAATTACAAACAACTGTTAGAATACATCGCAATGTGAAACTGACTGCCATATGTGAAAAGGTTCATGAAAAATGGAATACTAGTATGAGTGGGATGAAAGCATATAGGGCAAGGAAGACATCACTGGGTGTTGTTGAAGGGTCTTTCAGGGAACACTTTCTCAGGTTGTATGACTATGCACATGAATTATTGAGGTATAATCCAACAGCACCATCAAGTTAAATGTCCAAGCAACTGAACTACCACAAGCTGAATTTGAAGAATATGTTGAGAGACCACTATTACCAAGTTTTCATAGATTATACATGTGCCTTGATGCATACAATAAGGCTTTTGGAGTTTTCAGGACCATAATTGGAGTAAATGGTTGTTTCTTAAAAGGCATTTATGGAGGCCAGCTTCTTGCAGCAGTGGGAAGAGATCCAAATGATCAGATCATCAGTTCAGTCACAGCCAACTCCAAGGGTTCAGAAAAAACAATCACAAACTACTCCAGTAACATCAGTTCAGTCACAGCCAACTCCAAGAATTCAAACAAGGCAGTCGGCATCAAGTTCAAGAATCCAAACAAGGCAATCTATGACAGTGTCACAGCTACTTGCAGTGAGAAGGCAATCTGGCACAGTAGCATTTAAGCCACCAACAAGTATGAGGCCAAAATTGGCTATAAGGAGGAAGACCACCAACAAATAGCATTTATGTTTTGGATTTAGGACTGTTTTAGATTTCTGTTTTGGATTATGTGACGACAATTATGTTTTGAATTATGTAATTACAATTGCCTTTTGGATTATGTAATGACAATTGTGTTTTGGAATTGTTTTAGAATGTTTTGAAATTGTCTTATAACTGAAATTGGTTCAGCATTGTGTAGAATTCTCAATGCAGGAATATGTTAATGTTCACATTTGTGTTTGCAATTAATTTTAGTTTTGTTTTAAAATGTAACAAATTGGTCCTTCAAGATTTTAATTTGTAACAATCATAACCTTCATGTTTTTAAAATGTAACAATATAGTCCAATATGTTTTTAAAATGTAACAATATAGTCCCATATGTTTTTAAAATGTAATAATATAGTCCTTCCCTGTTAACAATAACTGAACTTAATCGAAAATAACACAGATGGAGGCAGAAATTTCACAGAATGCAACACAAAGAAGTTTCATTAAGTGCTGTCAACAAAAGATACATAGCAATCACTCAACATCCCTTTGTTTGTTACAAATTACATCAACCAAAATAGACAAACACATAACACTAACAAAATAAGACCTAACAACACAATGACATAGCCTAACATCTTCAACATCTTCACCATGATCTTCATAACCTCCTTAGTGTATCCCTCTTCATTATCAATGTTCCTTCTGAGCAAGTTAATTTCAAAATCCTTTTCTTCACATTTGGGACATTTTGAAATAACTGGGGCATGTAACTCTGGATTGACTTCATCACTGACATTGTGTTCATACCATTCAAAGAAATTGCAACCCACATTATAAGCTTCACTCTACATAAACCAAAACGAAAATTAATACCATAAACCAAAACCAAAATTTGATAAATAGTTTGAGCTTCAGACGTACCTCAAAGAATCTGCATCCCCAAAATTGCTTCCTAAAATTTCTTCCTTTTTTCTTAACAGTTCGTAGCACGGCTGACGATCCACACATACACTTCTTCTCCATTCCAGTTTGAGATACATGAGAAACGCAGGTATTAGTCTTCATATACCTATGATTTGCTGAACTACTACCTTGAGAAGCCATTGCTGCATTTTTCAATTTTAGGGTTCAAATAGTTTGATTTGGGGATTTATGTATGAAATCATTCAATACTCTAAAACGCCAGCACATTTGCCCAGTCAACAAACCTAAAAACCAAATCATCTCAGTTATAAGCCACCTCAGATCAGTTTTTGCCACCTATGCACTTTTTAAATGGAATTTCCAAAAAAGGCTAACGTTGTAAACGTTTTTAAACTTAAAGGACCTAAACGTTATAAAAAAAAATTAAAGAACCTAAGTGGTAGCATTAAATAACTTAAAGGACCCCTGGTGTTATTTTTCCTAACACTTTTCTCATAGAAGTTTTAAGATGTTGCCATTGTGAATAGTACCATCATGACACCATAAAATAGAGACATGTGCATTATAAATCCTATGTCAAATTACGAGTGATTGGAGACTCATTAAATTTTGTTAATTCAATTATCTCAACAATAATTTTTGTCTTTTCAAATATTTGGCCTATTCATTAGGTGAACTCTTTCTCTAAATAATTTTGGTTGAATATTTTCCTATTCACCCGTCTCTCTACTTTCTTTATTACTTTCACCTATTCAAAACTCTTCTCTTGATCTTGTAAATTTATTATGAGCACTTTCTTTTTTTTCTAAAACCTAACTTCATCATATATTCATCTGATTTGCAAAATTGCTTGCAAAGTTATGGCAATGTTGAGGAATATAACTTAGGATCTCCTTATACTTTCTCATATTCATTTATTTGAAAATATATATGTTTTATAAGTTCCACATACTTTAGTTTTGTGAAGACAGAGTCATAGACTATATAATGAATTCAAGTTCTTACAAAACACACCAATAAAAAACACTTTAATCTTGTATTTTATTTTTATTTTTATTTTTATTTTATACTCTCGTGTTAAAGTATTGTGAGGGATAGTTAATTATTTTCTCTGGATAATGTATGTGTATTGGGGTCTTGGGGTGGTTAAGGGTAGTCGGTGTGTTAGTTTTCAAATAGTATTATTCTCAAGATGTAATTCGACAACGTCTGTGATTTTTTTCTCTGCTTTTGGAGTTTCCATGTTAAATCATTATGTTATTCTTTTTCCTTACTCACTAGTTTTTCCTAAAAAAGGGTATTAAGAGCTTAGTGAAGGTTCGAGAAAGACACAAGAAAGGGGGGTTTAAATTGAGTTTTAACTTTTAACAACTTTTCGACTCTTATTGTTAACACGCTAAGAGAAAATCAGAGTTGCATTGAGAGACTCTGACTTGCGATGCAACATTCAGATTGTGCTATGCATGAAGCATAAGCAACAGGGAGAATCTAAATAAGCGATGCTTGAATCAGACTTGTAATGCGGAAGCTTATCAGAGGTATGTTGTAAGGTTTTGACTTGCCATGCAAAGTTCTGATAACAGATACATAAATATAAATAATAATTCAAAGCATAAGCAAGAGTAAAGAACACACGATATATCCTGGTTCACTTGAGCCATTCCCAAGCTAGTCTAGTCCACCCTTCCAAGGTGATTTCGCCTTGAACACAAGGACTTAATCCACTATAATCAAATCCGATTACAGATGCACGGGCTAACGCCGGTGACTAACAACCTGCACAACCGTAGCTGTGACTAACCCACAATGAACCGTTCAGGGATCCAAGTTAATGGATATAACGAACATTGACCCAATAGGTTCCAATCTCGCAAGATCTACTATCAGGACTTCACAACTAAACCTTCAGGGATCCAATTCAACGGATATAATGTTTACTGACCATTCTTCCAGGATTTTCAATGAGTTCCATCAGTGATCTCACAAGAGTCTGACCCACAATTGGTCCTCTTTGAGATATGATTATCATTGACCATATTTCAGGATTTCCACAATGACACCCAACCATTGTCTTCTCAAGTCTCCGATCACACTGGTCACTTGAGGAATCCTAATTCACATAGAATTAGTTGTTCTGGAGATTACATTGATGCTTCTTAACAAGCAGATAACTCCTAATTTTAAGTACAAATGAACACACAGTGTTCTAGCAAGATATAAGCAACAACTTCTTGCTTTCTTTATATTCTACAAAGATGTATGTTGATTTGGCAGTTGATGACATCTTGTAGATCTTATTCATCTTCTTTGTTGAGCAAGCTTCAAGCAACAACTCCTTGCTTCAGATCTTCAATATAGCTTAGATGATGAAGTTGGTTGATGACTTGACTGATTTGTAATGTTGTCTTTGTTCATCAATAGCTTCTGTTCCAGTTGATTGTTGTTGTTTTGAATGATGATCTTTGAGCTTCAACAACAATGGTCGTGTGTTAATGGTGATAGCTCTAAATGTTTAGTGTAACAACAATAAATGATCGTTGCGACTATCATCACATCGACACCTTCAGAAGTGCATTCTCCTTTCCTTTAAATAGCCAAGTAAAATATAGCAGTTGAAGAGTTGTTGGCTGTTTGAAAAGAGTCGTTATGCAATGATGAAAGTTGTACAACCATATCTTCTTTTTACTGTAGAAGAAGTGATAGGATAGATCTTTTTAGTACTATGTACAGTCATTGCTAACGGTAACATTTGACTTCAAACTTTCAGAGGCTTCTGATGATAATGAATTGAAGCATGAGTAGAGACTTTAGAATCTCCAAGTCTTCAATCTTCAGAACTTGTCCATTAGGAATCTGTCTTCAGAACTTCAGCACTTGTCTTGAAACCCTTTTTCTTCATAACTTCAAGTCTTCAGAATCTTCAGAACCTTGTTCACTCAGAACGCTGTCTTCAGAGTCTTCAGTACTTGATCATTTGAATCTTAATCTTCAGAACACTCCAGTCTTCAGAATCTTTCTGCACTTGGTCTTCAGAGCTTTCAGCCTTAAGAATTTCAAGTCATGAGAATCTTCAGCACTTCGGTTCTCCACAAGATTAACTCTAAAGACGCTTCGCTATCTTCAGAATCATAACCACTTTCAGAGTAGCATCCACAAGAGCATTGCAACAGCAATATCGGCATCCTCGGATCTATCTGATTATGATCAGATACAGAAGCATACTTGCTTCTTGCGACTTGTGTTACACATAGTAACTCGCATATGATCATTTACGCACATCTTGCTAGTGTTTGTTAGATCTGATATATTCTATGATTATGATCTACACACAACACACATTAGAACATAAAAGTAGTTCTTTCACAAATACTCATTGTTATCATCAAAACATAGAGATGACTTGCAGAGACAACTCTTTCTCTTACAATCTCCCCCTTTTTATGATGACAAAACCATGTATTTTGATTGAACATTTTATACAATGTAATCACCAAACACAACATATTCAGAGTCCGGAACAACAGCTCCTCCTGAATGTGTTAACCCCAAAATTTTATTTGTGATCGTCTAGAATCTTATCTGATCCAAAGATTCACAGAATAACAATTTGAGTTGTCAGAACATAGAATAGAGAAGGACTACTTCCCTATCTGTCTTGAGGAGACAAAAGTCTTCAGCATCTGGACTTGTTCATCAGAACCTCTGTCTTCAGATCTTTAGAACTCAGTTCCTTTGGTCATCGTATCAGAGTTTATAATCTTCAGAGTCTTCTGAAGCAGTTTCTACTTTTCAGCAGAATCATTTTACCACAGAGATAAAACAATTCTCTTCTAATAACTTAGCCACGCTATTTATCAAAATTAAACTTGTCTTTTGACGTAATAAACTCCCCCTGAGTTTCAGACTTGATGATCTTCAGATTCTTAATTTGGTCATACAAGTTCTGATCATCATTTAAGATCTTGACTTTTCAGAGTTTGACTAGACAACAGGTCTTCATCTCAGAACCATGTTTCTATCAGAGCTCGATGGAAGATCATAGCTTGATTCTTGATCGGATTGAAAAATATTTTTGTGATTAATCGAAGCTTGATTCTGAATCCGATACCAGCGTACTTTTGATTCTTAGTCTGTTGAGTTTGATACCAATTGTAGATTTAGTCTGATACCAATTCATTTTCTACTGGGTTGAATTATTGGTTTATCAGAACTTTTTCTTCTTGGAACTTCTATCCAGATCATCAGACAGTCTTCGACTTCTGATTTGCTCAGTTCTTCTGAAAAGCATCTTGGATTGTAGACTTTATCTTGACTGCTTTCAGGAAGATTTCTTCTTCTGATTCTTATGTTCTGAATATCATATTCTTAGACAGCTTACAACTTCTGAACAAAGTGAAACAAGAATCACGATAACTTTGACTTTCAGAAAGTTCTTAACTTCTGAACAATACCGGGTCAATCTGATTCTAAACACATGTTCACGAAGTGTACAACTTCGATAATATGAACAAACATTACATAAGAATTTTTAACAAAGTTCTTTCAGTTTAACCTGTTCTAAGAATGCCTAGTGAACTTGTTCAGAGTTCCTCGGTTAAACATCAAACAATCGTTAATGTTAAAACATGTTTTATATCAGAGTTGATGTTTAGCATTCTTTTAACATATATATCAAAATCATATTCTATTTCTCCCCCTTTTTGACATCATAAAAAAGTTAGAACATTTTAAGCATTTCAGATTGTGATGATAATGAATTTTAATGAGAATTCAGAGTTGATTTCATTCAATACAAAAGATAGAGCAGTGCAGGTATGAGTCAAGGATAGTTCAAAAATAGAACATAAGACAACACATACTTCATTAATCATAAATACAAGGTATGAACAACATAGATAAAAAAGTTACAAACTAATAACTTATCTTAATTCTAATAAATAATCATCTTATTTTATGAGAACCATCTGCTGTCGAAGGTTTCACAAAATTTTCTATCAAGAGCAATGTCTGGACCACCTCTAACTCTGTAAATCGTTTGCACTATTCTTGCTCTGAAGAGTACTTTAGATAAAACTCTTCCATAGGGAATAAATGATTTGTTCATAGTTCTTGACCGAAGGATTGACTCTTTAAGATGATCAAAGATTACTTGGGACAAATCTATAGAGGTTGGCTTAAGAAGACACATGATGAGAAGCTTATCATCATGATACATAAAATCTTTATTAATATTGCGAGGGCGAAGATTTGTCAAAATGAACTTAAACCATCCTTTTGCAGTAGGCATAAGTTTTTCTGGATTTGTGGGTTCAAAAGCAGAGCCTTTGTCAAATATGTGATGCATTTCAGCATTGGAAGTGCATCGAATGGAGTCGTGATGGGTTGTGATACCCCCTTTGGGATAGTCAATGGCTTCAGCAATGTTTGTAGAGTTGAAGGAAACTAGAAGACCATAGATGTTTGAAGAGATAGACAGACCATCACTATTGACAGAAGCATTGATCCAAAAGGATTTTAAGATGTTTGTATATATTGAACCTCTTAACATAGATATGTATCCATTCCAATTTTGAAATGAATCCCAAGAAGAAAATCTTGGCTAGCATCTATTGGGTTTGGACGTATTTCATTGATGACTTCTAAGAGATCATCGTTGCCATGAAAGGTTCTTGGAGTGATTCTTGGTGTTTTTAGGATTCTAAGAAGGTTTTGAACAAAAGATAGTGACGAATTATAGGAATGAGATATGACTTTAAATAGGCAACAGGAGAGACTAAAGTGAATGGGTTAATTACTGAGAGTGACTTGAAAAGACCGATTCATTATTACCTAGATACGAGAGTAGGTATGAATAGTGTGAAAGATAGGGACAAGTACAAAGTATAACAGTCTTTTAATCTAGGGAAAATCAAAGGATCACGCATACAATTTCTTTATCTACTTTTTTACTGAAGTCAAAACTTACAATAAATACATACTTGTGAGTGGTACTTGATTACTTGCGTGAAGTCACAACAGAGAACGTATTGCTTATGAGAAAGTGCACAGAAGTAGGGTTGAGCATATGCGTTCCTATTCTTATTTAGTCAGTTCATAACTCCACAAAGGTTAGTAGTTGATGTACAATCATTATGATACGTATTAATCAACCTTGATGACAGGTTTCTTTCCATGGTTAGATCAAGTAAGAATACTTATTAGAGTATGATAATGATTTTCATGCAATTTTTATTAAGAATAAAATCCTAAAGTAAAACCATTCATGATTTTAGATTCAAAGGATATTTCATTCATAATCTTGAAGAGAATACATAGTGCAAGAGACAAAGCATCAAAATAGAGAGCAAAATAACCATAACCCTATTCTATGATCCTTCAGGGATTCCCAAAGAATTCCACATAATTCATAGGTGAACATTCTACGGTTGTTCTAGTGTTTTCTAACCTAGTGATCACATCTTGAATCTCAAGGACACGAGATATGAACCTTCCATATGGAATACTAAATGAAGACTTATCTTTAGATAAGAGGATTTGTTCTTGCAAGTAATTGAACATGGTTTGAGGGAGGTTTATTTTTCTTCTGTAAACTAGAAGGAAAATAAATAGCCGGTCTGAGTGAGACAACAATCCTGCTCCTATTTCTCTAGGTCGTAAGTTTGTCTCCATAATCCTGTGCCAGACTTTAGCTGTGGGAGTGAGTGTGGAGACACAATTGGAGGGACCATTTCCACAATAAATTTTGTGAATGAGATCAGTGAAGATGTTTCTTTCTTTGTAATCTTCAGTGGTATCACCGATTTCCTCACACTTGATGGCTTGCGCAATGACAGAGGGATTAATTAATACAGGGATCCGGAGATGACTGACTAAATGATGTGTTGATTATACACGTTTGAAAAGACATCAGCATTTGCCCATAATTCTTTGACTAGGTCGGTGTAAATAAGGCCTGGAAGCATGTTGAGATAACCCTCCCATTTATGACATCGTAACTCAGACGAAGTTCTTATCATACCATATTCTTTTAGGGAACTGATGTTCACAGTAAGTTCATTTAGGACTTTTAACTCTGAGAATTCACCCTTAGCAGTTTTTGGATGTGAGTTAGACATTTTGGAGGTGAGGAGATACAAGGGAGAGACACTAACTGAGATGGGATAGAATAATGGATAGAGAAGTGAACATGGTGCCTTAAATAGGCGTCGAATAGAGTAAGTTAATAAGTGATTGTGACTCCAAACGACAGGTTCATCATATCCTAGACATTAGACTGGATATGAATAGGGTAAAGGACGGATACAAGCACTAAGTCTAACAGTCTCTCAATCTTGAAAAAAAACCAAGAGATCACGCATAGAATTTTCTAATTAATTCTTGACAGGAGTCAGAAATTCGCAATAAATGCATATGTAAGAGTGGCATTTGAAAACATTAATTAGGAGTGAACACAGAGAGACACGTTTCCTAGTTTCAAGAAGATATATCTAATAAGTGCATAAAGATAGAGGTAAGCATAAAAATTTTATTATTAAGAAAGTGAATCCTAGTTTGTCAGTTCATAATCATGCCTGGTTAGTAGATGCGAAGATTTTAAGGCAAAACCAAGGTTACACGCTTTGGAGATCCTATTACTTGATATCACAAATATTCAAGATTCGCAATTATGACTGAGATATGTTGAGTGCATGCATTGTCCAGAGATTTGATCAAAAGATTTTTCTTGGAAATAGAGAATATTTCAGATCATTAATATTTTTACTTACCAGACAGTTTTTAGTTGGACTTATTTAATCAGTCGTTGATAAGGAGAGTCATACCTTAGAGAATCTGAGATCTTCACAGTGATACTTTATCTAAGTGCTTTTCCATTCTGACTCTGAGCTTCTGCTTCCTTCAGAGTGATCTGACATTGTAATCTGACGTTGGAGAATATCGATGTCTTCTGAACTCGGATCTCTAGTCTGAGAACTAGACTCAATCTTCTTTTCAGATTATCTTTTCCCTTTTCCCGTTTAGAAACATTTATCTGATTTCTGAGAGCAACCCTCAGAGATTCTGATCTTTATTATCAGAACGTCTATCTTTTATCAAGCTTCCTTGTTTTCAGAAGCCATTAATTTCTTAACTTAAACATAAACTGCTGAGAGGTTATGTACTCGAGAGAATTGATTGACATTTCATAACATCTTCTGACTCTGTTTCTTCGAACAGATGCAGAGCTTGTTCAGAAACAAGTATCATCAAACATGTGTGTAACACATGACATAGTCTGCATGACAGTCTTATTCTTGCAATGCTGATCTAACTTGTTTAGATTTAGTCCATCAAGGATTGACAGGATATCTGCTTCTGAAAGGAATGTCTACTGATTTCTTCATTCTGAATATTCTTCAGTTTTCTGCAAGGCTTCTCAAGAAAATAGTATTCAATTCTTCATTGAATCTTTCAACTGCAGACTTTATTCTGAAGTTCAAAATCATAGAATAACAATCTTTCTTCTTTACATGAAGAAATTCTTAATGAGCTCTAAATGAGAAAGTCAATGGTGGACTAATCCTTTTCTTGAAAACATCTCAGAAACTCATGAACAATTAATCTTCAGCAAACAAGATTTCTTGTTTTCCGGTGATCTAATCTTGAGCAAATACATTGTTTATCCAAACGGATTTCTAAGATAGGTATTGTAATACCCCGTATTTTTAAATTTGCTCTGGATAATATTAGTTGTGATCAACTGAGTCCCAGTGTACTCTGAGAAATTAATTGCAAAAATAATTAGAGTAACTGTTGGGCTCAGAGCAAATCCAATTAATATTATCTGACTCTGAGGTAATTAATTATTGGAGCTTTAGAGACTTTTTGGATATTTTGTAGTATTATTTACTAATAATACTTACTATATGTTTTCTTTCCTCCCATTTTCCAAACACAAAAAAAAAGAGAAAGATAGTAACTTTAGGGATAAGAAAGGAAAGAAAAGGGGAGAAAGAAAAGAAGAGAAAATCCAACATTTCAAGAGCAAGAATCATCATCAACTCTTCATCTAATCATCTCATCTTCTTCATCTTCAACCTCTAACCAAGGTGGGTTCTAGTTAGGAACTTTAGTGGTAGATTTCTTGAGGGTTTTGAGTTATATTGGGTTTTGAGAAAAATGGATGTTTTGGAAAAGTCAAAGAATCTAACGGTTGAAATGTGTTATAAATTGTGTAGCATGATTATAGCATGTGTAGAATCATATATTGATATTGTTATGAAGTTTTGGATTGGTTATTTTGATTGGAAATTCTTAGGGTTTTGGTGTAGAAACTATACATTGATGTTTTATGAAGTATGTTGGATAATCTATGATAGAACCATGAAATTATACCTCCATTGGTTGTTTGAAAATGAATTGGGAGTGTGGAAAGTTGCTGGAAAAAGGAAGTATTTTTCTGCATAACACAGAGCGCGCTTAGCGTGGGTATGCCCGCTTAGCACGGTCTGGAAAATTCGCACCCCTTCCAGGCAGTGAGGAGCGCGCTTAGCGCGGGGTGGGGCCCGCGTAGCGCGACCTGGAACAAAAGAAAAACTATTTTCTTTTCTAAAATTCATAACTTTTGACTCGTTTATCCGTTTTAAATGTTCTTGGTACCGATAGAAAGATGTGGAAATAATCTATAAGATGGAAGTGAAAATTTTCGACTTAATAGCCGATTAAATAATTGGAGGAAACTCCAAGGTGGTATAATTATGTTTTAAATTATCATATGAAATTCTATTGTGCAATTGTGATATACCTTGTTGTCCTACTATTGTTTAAACATGGTTGTGAGTGAATGCATGTTAAAAAGGAAGTGAAATATGTAGAGTGAGGATCATTACCATAAAACAATATTAGAACCTAGTAATGGCTAGGAAAATGTTGAACAACATAACGACGATGCTCGTGCATGAGAAGCCGAGGCGTGCGTCTATTACCAAATAGTATGGAATAATTAAACTAGTATGGATCATGTTTTATTGGGGTTATTTTGAGAAAAGACAAAGAGGTCTTAAGGCGAATGTGGCCTTGTGATTGTCGAATACAATCGCATTGGGTATATGATCACGTAATCGTAACCATTTATCTTGAGGTGTAGTTTCATGAGACTCGAGCTCCTCCTCTGAAACGTATGCACAATTACTTGGCAGGTTTGATTCCCGCGTGTAGTACGAATGGAACATGTATGGTAAAGAGACTTGTGATGGTTAACAGGCCATGAGAAGTGACGGTTCACGGTTAACAGGCCGATGATCCCGAATCCATTTCATATGCCAAGTAACTACAAGGATCCATGACTCGGGTCGACTTCTAGACGTAGAAGCGAACGGGAAAAGGGGATGCCTTGGTAAGGTTATCGATTAGCAAGATTCTTGAGTTAACAGGCTCAGGACTGATCCCATTGTGATAGTGTGAGTTAACAGACTCACGAGTGTGGATCCATATAGTGTGTGTGAGTACTCAAAGTCACCCCCTTCCCTTTTGACTTGAGTTAGGTGTGATAGAACCTTGTAAAGCCGAGAGGACCTATAAGATAGGGAACTCACTGAGATTTGATGTATCTCACCCCACATTGTTGATTATTCTACAGGTACTACAGGTTCGGCGAAGGGTAAGGATAAAGTTGTATGACTTTCCTTACTACCTTAGCTTTTTGGGATGGCAAGACTTCCGTTGTGAATATTATTTTAAGATCATTAATTGACCTAGTTCTTAGTGTTGGAATATCTTGTATATATAATGCCATAGTTTTGTATTAGGTTTTTGGGGCATGTATATGTATAATGTGTTAACTAGGGACTTATTGTATTTCAGTACCAAAACGTGAATTCATGTATGATATGGATGCTTTGATGTATTATATTATATTTGGGTATTACAGTTGGTATCAAAGCAGGCCGTATCCTCGACCTAGCCATGAAATAGGATAAGCATTTCTTTCCGTTTCATATGCGTGGTGTCGCCATTGGTCTTGCGTGTTATATTTATGGTATTGAGCCGGGTCAACTTAATCCTATCTGTATGACATCCAGGAACATGGCGGACAGGCGCAAAAATAACCGTGGTAGATCGAGAACCACTCCAGCAGGGACAAATCCACCGGGTGACGACGGGAATTCCCCTTTGTATCAATTCATGCAACAGATGTAGCAACAACAGAATCAGTTTATGCAACAAATGGTACAGCAAATGGATGGAGGTCTTCATCCTCCAGTGGTTGTTCCTGATGCAGCAAGGGGAACCTTTAGGGATTTCTTTCGTATGAATCCTCCGGAGTTTCAGGGAGGGTTAGATCCGGTAAAGGCTTATGAATGGATATTCGGTATGGAGCGGATATTCTTAATAGTTCAGTGCAGTGAGGAAAATAAGGTGGTCTTTGCTTCTCACTTGTTAAAGGGTCCTTCCATGAGGTGGTGGGAGAGTGCTTCAGCCTTAATGACAATTTAAGAGGTACCGAAGATATGGGAGCAGTTTAAGATAAATTTTATGGAGAAGTATTTTCCAAGTTCCTTAAGGTCTCAGAAGGAATTCGAGTTTCAACAGTTAAGACAAGGCAACTTGACCGTGGCTTCTTATGCGGAAAAGTTCGAGATTATGGCTGCTTATTCTAGGCAGGCCATGTATGCTTGGGACAAAAGGTGGAAAATCGATCAGTTTCTTTTTGGGTTGAGGGCTGAAATTTCACATAGCGTGTCTTAGAGGGAATTCACTAGCTAATTGTTAAGGCAGTGCTACGTGGCAGAACACAGTTTGAAGAAGGTGCAAGCGGAAGGAGAATTGAGTAGGTCGAATCCAAGTGATCGAGGAAGATCGAATCCACAATTTAGACCGAGATCACAAGCTTTTAAAGGGAAACAAGTTCAGAGTTCCAAGACTAGTGTGCCTCCGGTATACCGTACTTGTGGTAAGAATCATCATGGTAGGTGCAGTTTGGAAGGAATAAAGTGTTATCAGTGTAATAAGGTGGGCCATGTAGCGAGGGATTGTCCTCAGGGTAGGAATCAGGCACAAGGGAGGAATACCGGTCGAGTGTATACCTTGGATGCAAGGAAAGCAAAGGGTGACAACTCTTTGATTGTTGGTACGTGTTTCGTTAATGGACATCCTTGTTTTGTGTTATTTGATTGTGGAGCCACCCACTCTTTTGTATCGATGCAATGTGTGAAGCGACTTGGGTTGCAAGCTGTTTCGTTGTCTCCACCCATGGTGGTTACTACTTCCATGGATGAGATAGTGGAAACACCTCTATTGTGTGAAAATTGTGTTTTGTCCGTGAATGATAGAGTTTTTCAGATTGACCTTATCTGCTTACGGCTTAAGAAAGTGGATGTCGTTTTGGGGATGGATTGGCTTTCTACTAATTCGGTGTTTATTGGGTGTGAGGAAAAGCTAATCAGCATTCCATCTGTCGAGGCTACCCCGAAGGATGTGTTAACAACTATTTTAGAAGGTACGGTGGGAATGATAAATTTCTTGTTTGAGAAGGAGAAATCTGTTTTACTGGTTCTTACTAAGGAGGGGAGTAGTGACCAGCAAGTGCTGAGTATTCCTGTAGTCTGTGAATTCCCTGAAGTTTTTCCCGAGGATGTTACTTCTCTTCCTCCGGAGAGAGAGGTTGAATTCTCTATTGACCTGGTACCGGGAATGGCTCCTATATCTATTTCTCTGTATCCGATGGCAGCACTTGAATTAAGAGAATTAAAGGACCAATTGGAAGACTTAATGGATAAGCATTTTGTTAGACCTAGTGTTTCACCATGGGGAGCTCCAGTGTTGTTGGTAAGGAAGAAAGATGGTGGGATGCGTTTGTGCATTGATTATCGTAAGTTGAATAAAGTCACCATTAAGAACAAGTACCCCTTACCAAGGATAGACGACCTGTTGGATCAATTGAAAGAAGCCTGTGTGTTCTCGAAGATTGAGTTACATTCGGGTTATCATCAGATTCGTGTGAAGAGTTCCGATGTGCCTAAGACTGCATTTAGAACCCGTTACGGCCATTACAAATTCTTGTTGATGCCTTTTGGTGTGACTAATGCCCCAGCTGTTTTTATGGATTACATGAACCGTATATTTCAAGCTTACTTGGACCAATTTATCGTAATCTTTATTGACGACATTCTTATTTATTCTCGTACTCCACAAGAGCACGGAGAACATCTGAGAATTGTCTTATCGGTGTTGCAAGAGAAATAACTTTTTGCTAAGTTAAGCAAGTGTGAATTTTGGATGTCGGAAGTCAATTTTCTTGGACATGTTATATCCCAAGGTGGTGTGGCAGTGGATCCGTCGAAGGTAGAAGCAGTGATTAATTGGGAGAGACCGATGAATGCTTCAGAAGTTAGGAGTTTCTTGGGATTGGCAGGTTACTACAGAAGGTTCATCAAAGGTTTTTCTCAATTGGCTTTACCAATGACCAAGCTTACTCGAAAGGATTGTGCTTATGAGTGGGATTTGGGTTGTGAGAAAAGCTTCATGAAATTGAAGAAAAGTTTGACGACGGCTCATATGCTAATCATTCCTAATCCTAACAACTCTTACGAAGTATTTTGCGATGCTTCTAAGATGGGATTATGAGGTGTTCTGATGCAAGGCGGTCAAGTGGTAGCTTATGCTTCTCGACAATTGAAAGTTCATGAGAAGAATTATCCAACTCATGATTTGGAACTATCAGCGGTTGTTTTTGCACTGAAGGTGTGGCGTCATTATTTGTATGGTGTACGTTTTGAAATGTTCAGTGACCATAAGAGTTTAAAGTATTTATTTGACCAAAAGGAGTTGAATATGCGACAAAGAAGGTGGATGAAATACTTAAAGGATTATGACTTAGAATTAAAGTATCATCCAGGAAAAGCGAATAAAGTGGTAGATGCATTAAGTCGGAAAATGGTTCATAGTGCCGAATTGATGATATTGGAATATGCTTTGTTGGAAGAGTTCAGAGATCTTAATCTTCAGTTTGTGTGGACACCAAATGGTGTGATTATGGGAAACTTGAATGTCAATTCTACTCTAAGAGTTGAGATTCAACAAGAGCAAATGTTAGAGGAGAAGTTTCAAAAGATGTTACTTCAGCCGTGTTTTACACGAGCAACGGATGGGATTGTTCTGTTTAACCAAATAATTTGTGTTCTGAATGATGTGGTATTAAAAAGAAAGATTTTGGATGAAGCTCATAAAGGTACTTTTACGATACATCCTGGTTCTTCGAAGATGTATCAGGACTTAAAGAAGGATTATTGGTGGCCAGGAATGAAAAAGGATATCGCGGTGTATGCCTCAGAATGTGCAGTGTGCCAACAGGTGAAGATTGAACACCAAAGACCGGGCGGTCTGTTACAACCTTTAGAGATTCTAGTTTGGAAGTGGGATAGTATTTCTATGGATTTTGCAGTAGGCTTACCCCGTACACAAGGTGGTTATGATTCTATTTGGGTGATTGTGGGTCGACTAACGAAATCTGCGCATTTCTTAGCCATGAAGACTACTCACGAGGCGAGTCATCTTGCAAGGTTGTTTATTGCTGAAATTGTGAGATTTCATGCTGTTCGATAGAGATCCAAAGTTTACTTCAAGGTTTTGGAAGGTTTTTCAACAAGCTATGGGTACGAGGTTGCGTTTGAGCATGTCGAATCATCCTCAGACGGATGGTCAGACTGAGCGAATAATACAAACGATGGAGGACATGTTGAGAGCTTGTATGCTAGAAAGTAGAGGAAATTGGAAGGAACTTTTACCATTGATTGAGTTTTCGTATAACAATAGTTACCATGCGAGCATCGGTATGGCTCCTTACGAAGCATTGTATGGGAGAAAATGTAGAACACCTTTGTGTTGGGCGGAAGTTAGTGAAGATAGAATTTTGGGACCCGAAATTATCCAAGAGACTACGGAAAAGATTCGAATGATCCGCGAGAAAGTTAAACAAGAGCAAGATCGCCAAAAGAGTTATGCGGACAATCGTAGGAGACCTTTAGAATTTGAGGAAGGTGACCATGTATTTTTGAAAGTTACTCCGAGATTGAGATTGAAAGGACCGGTTAAGTCACGCAAGTTAAGTCCGAGATACATGGGACCGTATCAAGTTCTTGATAGGATTGGTGAAGTAGCTTACAGGTTGGCCTTACCACCCACTCTGTCAGAAATGCACGATGTTTTTCATGTGTCTCAGCTACGGAAGTTTGTTCCTGATCCTCTTCATCCAGTTCTACCAGACTTCGTTGAAATAGAAGCAGACTTAACTTTTGAGCCTCAACCAAGTCACATTGTGGGAAGAGAAACGAAGGTATTAAGGAATAAGGACATTCCTCTTGTTAAGGTGCAATGGGATGTGATGCATCCGGGTGATGCTACTTGGGAACTTGAATCGGAGATGCGAGATGCCTACCCTCATCTATTCAGGTAATCTTTTAAATTCGAGGATGAATTCTATTTAAGGGGGGGGGGAGGATGTAATACCCCGTATTTTTAAATTTGCTCTGGATAATATTAGTTGTGATCAACTGAGTCCCAGTTGTAGCGAGTGACTTTTTGGATGTGGTTGCGAAGCACAATCGCTCTGGTACTACAGCTCGATTCATTTTTTATCCTATTAAAGCTGATTAAGGAAGGGAAATAGATGTCTCCAAC
Source organism: Lathyrus tuberosus (assembly GCA_022829125.1). Lineage (NCBI taxonomy): Eukaryota > Viridiplantae > Streptophyta > Magnoliopsida > Fabales > Fabaceae > Lathyrus > Lathyrus tuberosus. Next base: position 2,245,174 of record JALAZF010000441.1, read on the forward strand.
TAACCCTGCTTGCATACTGAGTTTGAACAGCGACCTGTTAGGTTACAGATGCTACAAAGATTCGGGGGTTTCTCTTAGGTTATTTCTCCTGATTGACACATGATGTTAGGACTAATGCTTTATGAAGTGATGGGATTTTGGGTTTTTGTTTAGTGTGCTCGCTAAGATCTTTTCTTTCGATCTTATGCCTACGTATTCCCGTTTACCGAAACAGGGAAATCAGAGCGTTCGTAGTTCCTCCTATTCTATGGGAGGAAATTGGTTTTTGGTGTCTTGTTCAAAGCCCAAGACGTGAAGCGAAAGGATAGTTTGTATCTTGTTCAAAGCACAAGATGTGAAGCTGAAAGGTCTATTTGTGTCTTGTTCAAAGCCCAAGACGTGAAGCTGAAAGACCTCGACTTTAGAGAGAATTTGTCATCTCTAAAGAGGGGAGAAGGAGAATTACTTTAACTGGGATACGCGGATCCGAGCAATGCCATAATTTCCGAAGAAAGGGTTTTAACCTGAAGGAGAAGACTTTAACTCAGTGTAGAGTAATGCCATCTTTCCTTAGGAATTTCTCATGCTAAAAGAGGGACAGTGGCATGGATGTAGATGATCCAGAGGCTTGCCGCTTACAGCGATTAGATGAAGGGAAAGGAGTTGTTGATGTTTGTGTACTGTGAACGAGGCACAACTTTAATGCTAAAAGGTTGATTGGATCAACCAGTGGTTTTCTTATACAAAGCCTAAGAGGAGGCTAATTTCCGCTAGGAAAATCATTATACAAAGCCTAAGAGGAGGCTATTTTGTGTCTCGTACAAAGCCCGAGAGAGAGGCTAAAAGGTTTTGACTCAACGAGGGAATCTTTTGGTACTCAACAAGAGAGTGTTTTTGTATCTCGTATGAAGCCCGAGATGGAGGCGAAAGGGGTAATTGACTCAACGGGGGAGTCTCTTATGTGTCTCGTACGAAGCCCGAGAGAGAGGCGAAAAGGTTGTTTGACTCCGCTAGGGAGAATATTGGTATCTCGTACGAAGCCCGAGATGGAGGCTATTGTAACTGTTTCAGTTGAGTGACAGATCCAATATACTGATTTTAAAAGAGAAAATCAGTTCTTATACAGGGATTTGATTTGAGGATCAGGGATATTTCCTTTTCTTTGAGGAAACGGGAAATCCAAAGGGTGTCGAGACTGTCCGAGTCTGCGGGTTTCCTCCCTATTTAACGAAGGGTGCTTGAGAATGTCTTTGAGACTCAAGGAAGTTAGACTGTCCGTGTCTAGAGTTTTATCTCTTGTACTATGCTTTGAGAAACAGTAGTAGACTCTATGAAAGGACTGTTCTATGAGGATGACTAGGTTCTGTTCCTATACCTCTAGGAGGTCGTCAGGACAATTTGTACGAAGCCCAAGAGGAGGCTGGAAACTTTTAAGAAGCCGACGGGTCCTTGTACGAAGCCCAAGAGGAGGCTATCATTCCCGGAGGAAGAGATCATTATACGAAGCCTAAGAGGAGGCGGTGAATACTTCTAAGAAGCCGTAGTGTCCTTGAATAATGCCCAAGAGGAGGCCGATGCTTTTAAGAAGCCCGTGGGTCTATCATCTCCTTTCCATTAGGAGAGATAACTCTTTTAAAGATAAAAACCACTGGTAAACGTGCGAGGTTTACTATCCAGCGACTTTTAGCTTTTAAAGAGGGTTCCTTAGTTAAGGTCCAAGATTATGACCGTAGTGGGTACCCAAATCCCGAGACATTCAAGGCAAGCTATCCACAAGGAATAGATCAAGTCAGGAAAGTTCGAGAATTTGGAAGAAACTCAAAGATGCCATTCACGGAGAATACATTCATCTTGGGGAGTAGAGCTTCTTGACGATTCCTAAGGAGGACAGCCGAAGAGAAGACTGTATCTAGTGCTCCTATTGGGGATCTAGGCGTCTATTTCTACGAATAAATGAAACGGCGTCACTTAGTTCTAGACGTAGTTGTCGGGGAAACTCGAAATATCTATACTATTATTACACAGTAGATATGAGTTTATGAAAGGAGACTTACAGTGAGCAGCCCCACAATACAGTTTATAATATGAAAGCAGTAAACGAAAGCGATAACCACTTACTCGGTTGTAGTGCTTCCATGCTGTTTGGTTAGTTGTTCAACAAAGAAAGATTGAAAACAACAGTATATTCAAAATCAAAGGAGAAAGTGCTTTGAAAAAGAAAGATTTGGGGCTTACAGCTCAAGGAGAGGCTCAGGGTTTTATCAGTGAGCGCACTGTTTGACTTTGTACAGCGGGACTTATACAAGTGACTGGGGCCCAAAAAGGTTTTCTGTACAAAGGGATGGGTCTTACACTCTCTCAAGAGGCCCAAAAAGGTTTAAAGGAAAAAGAGTGGGGCTTATAACACGAGGGTAGGCCCAAATGATTTTTCGTTTAAAAATGGCGATCGCGCCGAGGTTTTCTTTTAACGCAGAGGGACTTATACAATAAGTGAGGCCCAAAATGTTTTGGTTAAAAGGGGGATTGGGTCTTACACTCTAATAGAGGCCCAAAGTGTTTTGAATGGGTCTTATAGCTCAAGGAGAGGCCCAGATGATTTTTATTTTTAAACGGGCGACGATCGCGCCGTTTACTTGTACAGAGGGACTTATACAATGAGTGAGGCCCAAAAGGTTTTTGTACAAGGGGGGATTGGTCTTACACTCTCTCAAGAGGCCCAAAGAGTTTTGAAAATGATTTATGAGGGTTGAATTAATCCAAAATCCTAATTTGTTTTCAAAAATGTATTTAATTTAATAAAAATTCAATTAAAATGATCAAAAATTGTTTAACACATGGAAAACAAATCGTGATCTTGGATTAATGCTTCAAAAATTAAGTATTGACCTACAAAATAATTAGAAAGCATTAAAAGTTGCAAAATCAATGTAGAAAAAATATTTAAAATGCCAAAAACAATCAAAATATTAATTCTTTACAAAAATATCAATTATATGAAATAAATAATATTTTTGGGATTTTTTTGTGAAAATAAAATATTTTAACATTTTTGAGAATTATTAAAAAAAGAATCAACTCAAAATCATTAAAATTCAGAGAGAAATTAATTTTTGAATCAATTAAACAAAATCACAAAATTCAAATATTTGAATTTCTAAAAATGGCGCCAAGAACAAGCTGAAGAACACGCGCATGTTCTTGGATTCTCAGATTTGTATTTTCTATCCAATCTCCATGAATACGTAATCATATCATGCAATCCACATATCATTATGCTCGTCTCAACCTCACGATCATGTTTATGTACTTTAATTTCATTTAAATTAAACATACAACAAGAAATCACGAAGAGACCTCAAGAACCCTAATTCTGCATGAAGGCTAGGATTTTTGATACACGATTCAAACAATGCAATTAATTGAGGGAAAACATTCCATGCATGATTATGAACATATGGCCAAATTATTGTGCGAGGAAATATGCATAGATTGAGAGATGACCAAGTATGTGCTTACCTTCAAGTCGTGACAGCAGGTTCAAAGTGATTTTTGATTTGGAGGTGTTACAGATGAGTTATGATGATCTGAACAGCTTCCCTACACCCTATGGATTATGTTTGGATGGTTGGACTTGATTGAAATTGGCTGGATCATTTTGTGGTACCTCAGCTGCACTTTGGTTAAAACCTTAAGCAACCAACTGGTGATTTTGTGAAATTGATGTTTCAGAAGTAATCTAAGTGTTTGATCAGCTCATATGTGATGTATGTGAGGTGTGTGAGTGATTGGCTTGATTGGAAAAGCTCTCAAACTCAAAACCCGATAGCTACCTTGCTAAGAAAGGCATTTTTGCCAAGAGAAAGAGATTTTGAGGAAAGCATCTGTTAGATGGCTTTGGTGTACTCAAACTGATCACAATTGAGCTCTATTTATAGTAGAGCAAGTTTGTTTTGCAAGGAATAGTGAATGGCAACTGGTAAGTAGGTTTGGCCAATGTTGGCAAATGAAAATCCAAGTCTCCTCTAGCCATTGACTAGAGGTTAGGGCACAGAGCTTTGGTCCCCTTGGTCTTGGATAAGTCTTGACTGATTTCAGATGAGAATGGCTCAGTCCATGCCACCTTGATGGTTCCATTGAATGCCTCATTCCAAATTTGAAGTCTTGTCCCTATTTTGGCAACTCTAGGTTCAACATGCTATTCCTTGTTCCTTGGACCTTGGAGGCTTGGCTCAGTGATTGTCCCCTTTGGATTCAATCCTCAGAGGTGTCCAAGTGGATTGGAGCAATTGAATTTGGCTGATTTTGGCAAATTGACCAAAGTTGCAAATTCTGCCTTGCCTTGACAGATTTCAGCAAGGCAACTTGGCCATGTTGTATCTCATGGTGTAGGTTGAATTTGGCAATGTTCTTGGCCATTTTGGAAAGCTCTTACATGATACAACAACTGTTTGAACAAGTTTGGTTTTGATCTCTTTTGATTCCAAGTGAAAAATCCCCCTACATTTGGCAAAAAGTGAGGCAGAATCTGACTTAGTGAAAATTTCACTAAGTGTTGGAAAAAGTGACATTTTCACTTTTCAGCCACTTTGATCACTCCATAACTCAAAATCCTTAATGAATTGGAATGACTTGTAGTTGAAGTTTTTGTAGGTGATAATGAGGGCTACAAATCCATCTTTGGATGAGAAAAAATGGCCTTGTGGTTTAGGAGTTATGGTCCTCCAAAGTTGGTACCTTTGCCACTTTATTTTTAACTTAGAAAAATTTCTAAGTTTTATGGTTACCCCTTTTACAAGTTATCTCACCTTTCTTGATTTTTCTTGATGAATGATGATTCAAATCATACATTAACATCATTTTAGGGTTAAAAATCCATTTTGGTGAAAAATCTCAAAAAGTCAAAGTTGACTTTTATGCACAGTTGACTTTTTATCAGATGAATTCCAAACTGTGCAATTCTTCAGGAAATCATGTCCTTGACCTAAATCAAACTTGATGGACATGTTCCATGGGTGTCATAGGGTATATTCAATCATGTATTAGGGTTTGGGAGCATGTCCTGGTCAAAAGTCAAAGTTACAGTTGACTTTTCTCTTAAAACCCTAATTGTGGTGCAGATGAAAATGAGACTTGTTGCTCAAGCTTCTTGGATTAATCCATTATTCCAAATGGATCAATATAGTATATTAGAGACCCTCAAATCATCTCTTGAGGTCTTGGCTCATGGTTTGTCCCAAAAGTCAACTTAGGGGTGAATTAGGTCAAGAAACCCTAATTCCTGGTTTTTGATGAATGCATCCCCTGAGGCAAAATTGACTTGATGCATGGGTTTATGAGGTTCCATGAAGTATATTAGGTTATGTTTTGGATCATTGCCTTGTGCCCAGCTGAAAATTTCCATCTGGAGGCCCTGGTCGACCAAAACCCTAATTTGGTGACACTGTCGATCTTGAGACTTGGTCCACCTAGAAGGGAGCAGCTTTGTGCTTAATCCTTGAAGTGGGAGTCCTTTTTGATCCATTGTGGATGTTTGAGAGATTAGACAAGTTGAAGATCATGTCATTTCTTGATTGATCATTTGTCTAAGCACTCAGAGAGGGCTTGAAACCCTAATTTTGATTGTAGTGGATGCTCACCCATCCTTGGGGAGACTAATGAAGCATATAGTTACATCCATATTGTGATGATGATTTTCACAATGATGGGAAATCTTAGTGGTCAAAATTTGGGGTATTACAGATGCCCCTATTTAATCTTCTTGGACCCGAAGGTGTGAATGACGAAGGGATTCGGGCATTCGGGGTGCAAGAGGATTAAATATCGGAATACCCGAAATTTTGATGGTGGTTATGAATGGTAGCTTACGCATTCATCTTCTTTAGCTAAGCAATGATGCTTAGAAAAGGTAAACTTCCCCTCGATCCTGGTTTCCTACCAAGGAACTGGTCTCAGTCTATTTTGAACTTCCCCTCGATCCTGGTTTCCTACCAAGAACTGGTCTTAGTTTCTGATTTAAACTTCCCCTCGATCCTGGTTTCCTACCAAGGAACTGGTCTTAGTTTCTGATTTAAACTTCCCCTCGATCCTGGTTTCCTACCAAGGAACTGGTCTTAGTTTCTTTTGTCAATAAACTTTATTGACAAGGGACGCTATGTGTAGCGGTTTTCCTTCAAACTTCTCGCCGAATTTTCCTGGGGAGATGCCATTTGACGGAAAAAGGTTTGATGTCAGACTTGCTGGGGAACCCAACGTCTGAGTTGTAGAGTTGCACAAACTTCTCTGTTGGAGACGCCATTTGTCGATTCTACTGGGGAAAGCGAGTCTCTTGAGAGACTGTTTTCATTTGGGATCTTTCATCATACTTTTCTTGGGATTTTCCCAAAGAAACGCCATATGATGGGGTCCAATTTTGAGGTGCCAATGACCTTCTCATCAGTGGTTTTTTCGGAGCAAAACTGGCGTGCTGCCGAATCTCTGATCACGAGGCTTTCTCTTTGGATTTTCCTTAATCCGGGAAAGCAAGGATATCATCTTCAATGGCGAAGAGTGATGTTTATTGAAAGTTCTCTGATCTTTCAGAGGTTCAAATTATCAAAGTGGCCACGTGCCAACTTCTTTCCAGAATTAAACTGGAAGCGAGGTTGTTCCGACACAGTATTTCCTGACGAGGCAAGAACTGACAACTCGATTGAGAGGACTTCTACCACTAGGGGACAAGACCGACTAGAGTGATAGTGATGCAATATGAAATGTGAATGCAAATAAAAAATGCATGATGCATGTATCTATATGCTGACAAAACAAACGCGACATACAGACTAATGGATGAACACAATTGGATACTCGGCCATCGTGGGGCGAAGAAGTACCGTTGATTCAAAATAGCAACTCCACCTTGCTTAGGAGAGATAGTCCCGTTGGGAGCTATGTTGATCGAGCTTAGGAGATGAGAACTCGGCCGAGGCGTGTCAGACGAAACTAGGTCTCTGACACAGTTGATCCCTTCATTCAGGCATACTGGCTTAAAAGGAGTACTTTGATTCTGCACTTTGAAGTCCGCTTACTTCGGGAGAAGCGATCGATGTTCTTCTGATGTTCAACAGTCAAAAGAAATGCCATCTTTAATTTAAAAGCAGAAAAAGTTTAACAAGTAAATTCATTTTTGTTTTATTTCAAGAATCGCTGATTAAGTTTAAACAACGTCGTTCTGTAAAGCTAAAACAAGTAAAGAATTACAAACAAAAGCACAAGGGCTCAAATTTTTATTGATAAGATGGAGATCAGCCAAACGCGTGATTCCAAAGAGTATATACAAAGTTAGAAAATGGTAATTTATAGGGAAAAGGGCTACGTTGAAACATAACGACCACTATCCTTCTACCAACTTTGAGTTCGGGACATCCTGAGCTTCCGTCGAAGATGACCTTTGACTGGAGATTTCCTTCGATAGATGATGATGCAACTGCTGCTGAGGGACTTGCCTCTGTTGAACATAGTTACTTGCCATTATCCCTAACTTTTGCCTGGATTGTACTCTGAGATTTCCAATCCATCGGGATGATTTTTTTTTCATGTCTCTAACTTTTGCCTGGACCGCCCTTTCGGGTTTTCAATCCATCGAGACATTTTTTTTTTTAGTTTTAGGCGAAGTATTTCTTGACTACATCAACATTCGTGGGGTAGGCAAATTCCTCTCCGTCCATGGTGGCAAGTCTCAAGGCGCCGCCTGAGAAAGCTTTCGTGACCACATAGGGGCCATCATAATTTGGGGTCCATTTGCCCCGAGAATCAGTGAGAAATGATTGTATCTTCTTGAGCACAAGGTCTCATTTCCTGAAGACACGAGGTCAGACCTTTTTGTCGAACGCCCTCTTCATTCTCTGTTGATACAACTGACCGTGGCATAGTGTCGTGATTCTCTTCTCTTCGATCAGGTTCAGGTCATCGTGTCGACTTTGACACCATTCAGCTTCGGTGAGCTTTGCTTCCATCAATACCCGGATTGATGGGATCTCTACTTCTATGGGGAGCACTGCCTCCATGCCATGTACTAGAGAGAAAGGGGTTGCCCCTGCTGAAGTACGGACAGATGTTCGATAACCATGAAGAGCAAAGGGTAGCATTTCGTGCCAATCTTTATAGGTTACAACCATCTTTTGAACGATCTTCTTGATGTTCTTGTTAGCCCCTTCTACCGCTCCGTTCATCTTGGGTCGGTAGGGAGATGAGTTATGGTGTTCGATCTTGAACTCTGCACGCAACTCTTTCATTATCTTATTGTTCAAGTTAGATCCATTATCAGTAATGATCTCGCTTGGAACACCATAACGGCAGATGATATTGTTTTTGATAAATCGGACCACCACTTGTCGGGTTACATTGGCGAATGACGCTGCTTCGACCCACTTGGTGAAATAGTCAATGGCTACAAGGATGAACCGATGTCCGTTTGAAGCCTTAGGCTCAATCATACCAATCATATCGATTCCCCATATGGAAAATGGCCACGGGGAAGAAAGAACTTTGAGATGTGATGGCGGTACATGAATTTTGTCGGAGTATATCTGACACTTGTGACACCTCCTCATGTACTTGTAGCAGTCGGATTCCATGGTCAACTAATAATACCCGGCCCTGAGAATTTTTCTCGCCATTGTGTGTCCGTTGGCATGAGTGCCAAAGGATCCTTCATGAATTTCTTTCATGAGCATGTCTGCTTCTGGTCTGTCGACGCATCGGAGCAATACCATGTCAAAATTTCTCTTATAAAGAGTGTCACCACTCAGGAAGAAGTTTCCAGCCAATCTTCTGAGGGTCTTTCTATCTTTTCTGAGTGCCCCAGATGGGTACTCTTGCTTCTGAAGGAAGCATTTGATATCGTGATACCAAGGTCTGTCGTCTATGACTGCTTCAATCGTGAAGATGTAAGCGGGCCGTTCAAGGCGCATTACGTCAATCTTAGGTAGGTCATTCCATCGACCTACGCTAATCATGGAAGAGAGAGTGGCTAATGCATCAGCCATGTGATTCTCACCACGAGGGATGTGATGAAAGTCAACTCTGTTGAAGAAGGGTAGCAACCTTCTTGCATAGTCTTTGTAAGGAATCAATCCTGATTGGTATGTGTTCCAATCTCCTTTTATCTGGTTAATAACCAGGGCTGAGTCGCCGTATACGTCCAAGTTTTTGATCCTTAAATCAATCGCTTCTTCGAGACCCATGATACATGCTTCATATTCGGCCTCGTTGTTCGTACATTTGAACGTAAGTCTGGCAGTGAAAGGAATGTGGGAACCCTGAGGGGTAACAATGATTGCCCCAATTCCGTTTCCATAATGATTGACTGCCCCGTCAAAGATAAGTCCCCACTGGGAACCGGGTTCTGGCCCTTCACTGGGTAGCGGTTCATTGCAATCTTTCATCTTTAGATACATGACATCTTCGTCTGGGAAGTCAAACCCGATTGATTCTTGATCGTCAATCGGTTGATGAGCCAAATGATCGGCTAAAATACTTCCTTTAACGGCTTTCTGAGCATGGTACTCTATGTCATATTCTGATAGTAACATCTGCCAACGGGCAATCCTTCCCGTGAGAGCAGGTTTTTCGAAAACGTACTTGATTGGATCCATTTCAGAGACCAACCAAGTAGTATGACGAATCATGTACTGGCGAAGACGTTTGGCTGCCCAAGCCAAAGCGCAACAAGTTTTCTCAAGTATTGTGTACCGAGTCTCGCAGTCGGTGAATTTCTTGCTTAGATAGTAAATGGCAGACTCTTTCCGTTTAGTTTCGTCTTGTTGGCCAAGTACACATCCCATTGAGTCCTCTAGGACTGTGAGGTAAATGATCAGTGGTCTTCCTTCCACTGGAGGTGATAGAATCGGAGGATTCAACAGATATTCCTTGATACTGTCGAAGGCGGTTTGGCAATCTTCTGACCAAACGCAATCCTGGTTCTTTTTAAGTAACTTGAAAATCGGCGCACACGTCGCGGTCATGAGGAATATGAATCTGGAGATGTAGTTCAAACGTCCCAGGAATCCTCTGACTTGTTTTTCAGTTTTCGGAGAAGACATTTCTTGAATGACCTTGACCTTGTCAGGATCAACTTCAATTCCTTTCTGGCTGACGATGAACCCTAGTAGTTTCCCCAAACGGACACCGAAGGTGCACTTGTTGGGATTCAAGCGGAGCTTGAATTTTCTTAAACGTTCGAACAATTTTGACAGATGTTCAATGTGCTCACTCTCTGATTTTGATTTTGCAATCATATCATCGACATATACCTCGATTTCCTTATGTATCATGTCATGAAACAGAGTAGTCATGGCCCTTTGATAGGTTGCCCCGGCGTTCTTCAAGCCGAACGGCATTACCCTGTAACAAAAGGTACCCCATGAGGTAATGAACAAAGTTTTCTCCATGTCTTTCGGCGCCATTTTGATCTGGTTATAGCCCGAGAATCCATCCATGAAGGAGAAAATTTTGAACTTTGCTGTGCTGTCCACCAGCATGTCAATGTGTGGTAAAGTAAAGTCGTCCTTTGGACTTGCCTTGTTCAGATCCCTGTAATCAACACACATTCTGACCTTTCCGTCCTTTTTGGGAATGGGTACGATGTTAGCTAACCATTGAGGATATTCATATGTAGCGAGGAAACCCGCGTCAATCTGTTTCTGTACCTCCTCCTTGATTTTGATGGCCATGTCCGGGTGAGTCCGTCTCAACCTTTGCTTTACTGGCGGACATTCTGATCTCAACGGTAAGTGATGTTCCACGATGCTGGTATCCAACCCTGGCATATCTTGATAGGACCAAGCGAATACATCGGGAAATTCTTTGAGAAGCTTTATCAAACCCTCTCTGGCAGTTGGACTGAACAGTGCCCCAATCCTGATTTCTTTTCTCTCTTTTTCTGAACCCAAGTTTACCTTTTCCAACGGTTCTTTGTGAGGTTCAATGGACCTTTCCTCTTGTCGGAGTAGTCGGGAGATCTCTTCTGGAATTTGGTCATCATTTTCTTCTTCAGCCTTGAATACCGGGAACTCAAAGTTGGGAGAAGGCATCGGATCGTATGTTTCAACTGGGTATAAAACAAGCAATCTGCATGACGTGATGATTCATGTTTAAAAGAGATAGAGAAAATGTAAGTGTGTGCAGTGTTTTGATTTTACTGCTTGTTTTTATTTTTGAATTGTTTTTTAGGATTACCATTTTCTGAAAAAGCAAAAAGAGAAAACAACAATAATGCGGAAATTACAGAACGACGTTGTTTTATTAATGAACAAGTCATATCTTGAAACTACAACCCTATAAAACAAAACTCTATCGCCTCGGGCAAAGCGAAGAGGGAAATTTACAGAAAACGAGCCCTATCAAAATATCCGTTTCACCTGGGCAGGGTGAAAGGTTTAAAGATGGCAATTACTTTGACTGGCGAACGACCTTCGGAACCTCGACGGTAACCCATTGGCGGCGAACTCCTCGGTGAATCACAAAGTCTGGCACCTTCCTTGATTTGTCTTCAGAAATGACGTTGATTTCTGGTGGAGCAGGATCATTGGAATCTGTCTCCCAAGCAGAATTGTCGTAGGAGGATTCCTCTGTTGTATTTTGCATAGCATTCATGCTCTCAGCTGTATCTCCCCATCCAGTTGACTGGATATCTTCGAGCCTGATACGAGAGCTTTCGGGAGCGGTGTACTTGACCATATAGTCGTATCTTCCACTCGGTTGTCCCAAGGTGTCCCACACTTTTTTAGAACTGGAGGAGTCATTTCTCTCGATGACGTTGACCTCGGGAAAAGCATAGTTGATGAATTCTAGTCCTGCGAACGTTGCGAATTCATCTTCATGTTGAGTAGTTTCTGAATGACCTGAGTGTTGATCCCATGACATGGTGGGGACACAGGTATTCTGTTCAATGGTGGTCAGCTGATTTTCATTGTTCGGCTGACTTTCTTGCCCCAAGTTTCCCGGGTAAGGCTGCCACATTGGCAGACCATCCATCGGGCCATAGTAATTATGGTCAAAGTTGTCTTTCATCGGAGTGTCCTCCTCTAATGAATTTGGCAGAGCACGACATCCTTCCGGATCACAATCTCCGTAGATCATTTCAACATTTGACCTGGGTATAAATCTCGGACTTTCTGTAGGAAAGCAAAAAGGCATAGGCACCTCTTCCTGAGACATATAGCCGTCCTTGTTAAGATAGGACTTCCATTCTTCATCCGTGTCAGAGGGATCGTCCTCATTGATAGCATGAACTGTCTGAGGCACTGGGTGAAGAAAACCTCCACTGTGGAAGAAGTTTTGAAGGGGATGAAGACTTTCATCGTTGGCAACTGTCTGGGTACAGGTTGCAGAAAAACCAAGACCCTTCTTTGTTTTATTGTCAATAGGAACGACAAGCCGTCCCCATCTCGTCGTATCGGTACTCTCGACCGCTTTGATAGCATCTCTGTATGAAGAAATTGAAGTTCCTTCTTTGAACTGATCATTCTTGCTCACCGATAGTGCTTGGAACTGAGTTCCAATAACCTCCTCGGGTTCTATACAAGTAGATGATGATAAGTTACTCACAAGCAAGGCTTGTTCCCCACAAACCGTGACAAGTTGATCATTCTTGACGAACTTTAGCTTTTGGTGGAGGGTTGAAGTAACCGCTCCAGCCTGATGTATCCAAGGTCTTCCTAATAAACAACTGTACGTTGCCCTGATGTCCATGACCTGGAAAGTAACTTGGAAAGTGTGAGGACCGATAGTTATGGGAAGATCAACTTCGCCGATAACTGTTTTTCTGGATCCGTCGAATGCTTTGACGACAACCTCGCTAATCCTCATCAGAGGGCCTTTGAATGATAATTGCATCAAAGTGGACTTCGGCATAACATTCAGGGCTGACCCTGTGTCTACCAGTACGCTGGCTAAAGCATCGTCCTGGCAGTTAATTGTAATATTGAGTGCCATGTTATGACGGCGACCCTCTTCAGGTAATTCCTCATCACTAAATCCCAAATTATTGCAGGAAGTGATGTTAGAGACAATACTATCGAACTGTCTGATTGTTACATCCTGTTCCACAAAGGCTTGCTCCAAGACTTTCTGTAGAGCCTCTCTGTGTGCTTCTGAACTGAGTAACAGTGATAATACTGAGATCTTTGAAGGAGTCTGTAACAGTTGATCAACAATGTTATATTCACTCCTTTGGATGAGCTTTAGCATCTCATCTTTGTCTTTTGAAAAGTCTGGATTACTAGATTGACCGACTGGTGGATCAGGAATTTCTGCCTGAAGTCCCTTATCTTTGTTGGATTCTCCAACCCCTCGGTTGAAGACTCGACCGCTCCGTGTTACACGACTGATGTCTGCAATATTCACGACGGAGGGTAATGGAATTTCCTTTCCATTCTCGATTATTGTTGCACCGTATTTGTAAGGGATTGCCTTAGCTGATTCATACGGTAGTGGTCCCGGTAGATAGACGATTACGAGAGCCTTCTGATTTTTCTGACCATCATAAGTAACCTTGATCCGTTTCCGGTTGGGAACTCTAGATTCGTCAAGTAGAGGGATGATGGAAAAAACATCCCTGGTCCTGTGATGACCAGAGATCGTGACAACATCCTCAACTTGCTCGGCAAGGTAGTTCGGCGACCAAATGATGGGCCCAGAACCTGGATATGGACGAATTTCTCCATGATCGACCTGACCCTGGAGAGCTGCTCTCACAAGGTAACACCCTTGGTTACTTTCTGAACAGACGCTACAACTGTCATAGTTGTGTGGTGGCACCTGGCCACGCCCAATTTGAATGCAATGTAACCTCACTAGGTTATCTTCCATTGATCGGACATCCTGACTTTGACGACGAGTAGGATTCCTGTGATTGATACTAATCTGATGAGTATCTTCGTCCATATAGATTGGCATCCACCAGTGATTTAACAAGTGCTGAAGTGCCTCCTGGACAAGGGTACAACCTCGATCGTTTTCGCAACCTGCTTTACAGTTTTGATAGTCATGTGATATTAAGAATCCGAGTCGGACCTGCTCAGCATGTAACTCTACCAGGTTGGTATTCATCACGCGAATATCGAAGATCTGAACCATGTTGATCTGATAAGAGTTCCTATCATGGTAGTCTTGGATCCATCCAAGATCCATCTGACGCTGGAGGGCCTCTTGTATGAAAGAGCATCCCTGTTTGTTTACCGAGCAAATCAGACAGGAACTGTAATCGTGTCGCGGCAGATTATGATACTGGCTTTGCCTTGAGTGCATCGCCACCAAGTTGACATTCATCGCACGAATGTCGTGGTTTTGAATGACGTTGGAATTCGTGTAAACCATGTTAACTCCACGAACTCGGTGCTCTTGGATCCATCCAAGATCCATTTGTTCCTGTAGAGCTGCTTGCACCACAGAACATCCTTGGTTGTCTTTAGAGCAGATATCACACTGGTGATAATTATGAGGTGGCACATGGCCATATCCACTCTGTCTACAATGCATCTTGACCAGATTGGTCTTTAACAAGAGTACATCATGAATTTGATAGACATTGCTAGTCTCTTTCTCAATCAGATTGACTGTAGCTTTCTCATGTTGAGGCAGCGGGTTCGTGAGAACATTGGGATTCGTATCTTTAAAAGATAAGAGCCCGCTCCTAACAAGCTTTTGCACGTCGGATTTGAAATTGAGACAAGTCTCAATGTTATGCCCTGGACCTCCTTGATGATAAGGGCACATTTGATCCGCTTTAAACCAAAAAGGCGGATTTTCTGGAACTGAAAGGGGAGACTTAGTCTGAATGTGCCCCTTAGCCAGTAGTAACGGAAACAGCTCCGCGTACGTTACGGGTATAGGATCAAATCCTGGTGGCCGTGTTGTACGGTTGTTGTTATATGGAGGACGAGCCTGCTGAAGAGGCTGTTGTGTCCTTTGTTGGTCAGGTTGGCTCTGCGCAACTTGAGGTTGATACATAGGAACAGGCACGGGGCCGATATCAGGAGTAACAGCTGCTACTGGCTGATAACGTCGCCTTTGCTTTCCGAGAGAGATATTCCCAATATCTTGCTCTTTTTTCTTAGGGAGAGCACTACCGTATTTTTTAGTACCGCTCGTTGATCCAGTGTCTTTCACCAAACGTCCTTCTCGGACGGCTTCCTCGAGACATACACCCATGCCGACCATTTCGGTGAAATCACTGGGTGCACTGGCAACCATTCGGTCATAGTAAAATGAGCTTAAGGTCTTTAAGAAGATTTTTGTCATCTCTTTTTCCTCAAGAGGTGGACAAATCTGAGCGGCAATTTCACGCCACCTTTGAGCATACTCCTTAAAGGTTTCCTTGTCCTTTTGCGACATTGATCTGAGTTGATCTCTGTCGGGTGCCATGTCCAAATTGTACTTGTATTGTTGGACGAAGGCAATACCAAGATCTCTGAATGTACTGATTCTAGCACGGTTTAAACCCATGTACCATTTGAGTGCGACACCGGTTAAAATATCCTGGAAGTAGTGAATCAGCAGGTCCTGATTCTCCGTCTGAGCTGACATCCGCCGAGCGTACATCACCAGATGGCTCTGAGGGCAAGAGTTACCCTTGTATTTTTCAAAGTCGGGCACTTGGAACTTGTGCGGGACTTTCACATTTGGGACCAAGCAGAGGTCTGCAGCGTCCTTTCCAAATAGATCCTGATCGCGAATGGCTTGCAGCTCTTTTTGCATTTCCAAGAACTGTTCCTGGAATTCATTCATTCTGTCAAACATAGTTTCCTTCTTACCAGAAGGTGTTGGTGGAATCTGTCCTTCCGGGATAGTGTGCACCACAGGGGGTGGTACCGTGACTACGGCAGTAAGTCTTGGCGCCTCCCGAAGTTTGTAACCTTCAGGAGTCTTCAGTATGCCCCTGGCATCTTCGCTTTCCCGAAGTTTGTAACATTCAGGCCCAGCAGCTTCTGTTGCGATTCCCTGATCTTCAGTGATCGGCGGAACATATCCTTCTGGGATATAGTTAACAGGCATGCCCCAAGGACGATCTTTCGGCATCTGATACCTAGGATCATACTTTTCTATGATGGGCGTTGAGGTGATCTCTGAGATCACAGTTCTTTGTAGCTGAGCTTCTGCCATGGCTTGCATGTCGTTACGAAGCTTTCTCATATCCTCTCTCAGAGCGTCGATCTCTTTTTTCAACTCTCTGTTTTCTTCCTCAAGATCATCCATCCTTTTCTGACGATTGGCCCGAGTATTATACGAATGAGACAGTTTGACTCTAGAATCGAGACACAAACGTGAGATTCGTAGGGAAGAAGAATACGTGATGTGAGAATGATGAATGCAATGATTATATTAATTGTTTTTTTGTTTTAATCAAAATAAACTTCGACAATTAGATTGCAAATATCAAACAGTGGGGAAACCCCTTTTTATTGAATTCCAAAGGATTACAGAAATGGAAATACAGTAGATTACAAAGTGCGGAAACAGAAACCTAAACTAATGGGTCCCGAGTCCTCCCCTTTGACTGGGGCGCTTGGGCCATTGTCAGGTTGTCATTCCTTTGCCAGGTGAAAGGAGCGAGCAAATTCCTTTGGTCATCTTGATTCTCCACAGCATGCTGCTCCAAAATTTCAATCAGAGCATCTTTCTCTTTTAGTAGTTGTTGTATTTGGATACATTCTACGTCGAGGGTGCGGTACTTGTTCTTCCAAGCTCTTCTTTCCTTTTGAACTTTGTTGAGAGTAACCTGAAGCTTTTCAGTTTCCGTCATGAAGTACATGACAGATTCCCTCGGTGGAAGAATTCCGTAACGAGGATAAGGCATCTTTAGCTTGAGAGCTCTAGTTTGTACCCAATGGAGATAAGGCTCCACCGAGACACAGTCCGGTTTTCCCAGAGACTCTCGTCCTATCTTATGAACATGTTTCCAAGCTTGCACTATTTCCATCTTTAGTGCTCTGTCGTTTTCTCCTTCCTTGAAGAAAAGACCTTCCAGATGAACACCCAGTGGGATGTGTCTCATCGGGTATCCAAATTGACGAAGAACTAATATCGGATGATAGTTGATTCCTCCTTTAGTTCCTATGAGGGGTACGCTGGGGAAGTTTCCACAACGGTCAATGATTCTGATTCCCTCATAAATTCTATTACACCAATCTATATCGGAATTGGTGAGAGACATGATCTTCTGCGACCAACGTAAGGCACTCTTGCAATCCCAAAAAGCAGCAGACTTGGGCAAGTGAGAGATAAACCATTTGTAGAGCAAAGGTACACAGCATGTGATCTCTCCTCCGCTGTACAAATTTCCCAAGTGTACAGAATGATACGCATCTGCGAGCAAAGTCGGGACAGGGTTTCCAATGAGAAAAACCTTAATAGCGTTGATATTGACGAAGTTATTGATGTTGGGAAACAAAAATAACCCGTAGGTAAGCAAGACAAAGATGCTTTCAAAAGCAGTCCCGTTCCCTATACTAGTGAAGTACAGAGCTTTCTTTGTCAAGAACTGGGCTGGCAAACCTTGGATGCCACCCTTAGTGGTCATGTGAGTCCTGACCTCAGACTCGTCCAAATGAATTGCTATTGCAATAGTCTGATTCTTTGGAATTTCTTCCAGTCCAGAAAATGGAGTTCGATCAGTGATATGTAAATCAGTCAGATGAGAATACTCCTCCAGCGTTGGTGCAAGCTGGTAATCCGGGAATGTGAAACAATGATAAACCGGATCGTAGAATTGAATGAGCGCGTCCATGATCCCCTTAATCACATGGACTTTTAACAGCGGTAGCAAACCACCGTGCTTGGCTCTGAAAGCCTCTGGGTTAACGATCATCCTCGCTAACTTTCTCAAATCCCCTAGTTTTGAAACCTTGAAGGTATACTGGTGAGTTCTCCTTCTACCGAAATCCATTAATGCAATCTTCTTCTCTGATATTTGCAATCACAGTCTTAGTTTAATTTGAAAAACAGAGAGACTAGAAGAGAAAGTTTTTTGAATGCTTTAATGTTTTATTAGACGAATGCATGAATGCAGCACACAAAAACATAGAAAAAACATGGGGTCAAAGGGTCGTTGTCATGAAGTCAAGGCTCTACCTATCCCCAAAGGTTTATACTAGGGTATTTTTGTACCTGTACTCATTATCATCAGCTCCTCCCAGGAAAGCAAGACAACAAGCGGATCGCCAGCGAGTTGTGTGCAATCTTAGAGTAAGTGCTATTCATCGAGAATAGATCACCAGCCTCAAATGAGGGTAGTATCGCGTAACAGCTATTTCTGATAGCTTCCGCACTACGAAAGGGTTTGGATTTTCTAGGTGTATACTCATTCTCACCACATGCGGCATCACACGCATTCCCATTAGCAGAAAAATAAACACGTATAGCAATTAGGAAAAGCAGTATATATATTTGTCCTAATCATCCTAGACTTATAAAGCTATGATTCCTAAGTTCCTGACAGAAAATGGGTTCCCCAGCGGAAGCCCCAATCTGTGGTTTTCACACAAGTGAAGAAAAAAAGGAAAAAGAAAGACGGGCCCCACGGTGGGTGCCATTTTTTCTGTGAAATCAGGATTTTCTGCCTAAGAGATGGACCAGCAAGAGGTCAATCTTTCTCCCCAGCAGAGTCGCCATTTTTCTGTAGCGAGTGATTTTTTGGATATGGTTGCGAAGCACAATCGCTCTGGTACTACAGCTCGATTCATTTTTTATCCTATTAAAGCTGATTAAGGAAGGGAAATAGATGTCTCCAACTAACCCTGCTTGCATACTGAGTTTGAACAGCGGCCTGTTAGGTTACAGATGCTACAAAGATTCGGGGGTTTCTCTTAGGTTATTTCTCCTGATTGACACATGATGTTAGGACTAATGCTTTATGAAGTGATGGGATTTTGGGTTTTTGTTTAGTGTGCTCGCTAAGATCTTTTCTTTCGATCTTATGCCTACGTATTCCCGTTTACCAAAACAGGGAAATCAGAGCGTTCGTAGTTCCTCCTATTCTATGGGAGGAAATTGGTTTTTGGTGTCTTGTTCAAAGCCCAAGACGTGAAGCGAAAGGATAGTTTGTATCTTGTTCAAAGCCCAAGATGTGAAGCTGAAAGGTCTATTTGTGTCTTGTTCAAAGCCCAAGACGTGAAGCTGAAAGACCTCGACTTTAGAGAGAATTTGTCATCTCTAAAGAGGGGAGAAGGAGAATTACTTTAACTAGGATACGCGGATCCGAGCAATGCCATAATTTCCGAAGAAAGGGTTTTAACCTGAAGGAGAAGACTTTAACTCAGTGTAGAGCAATGCCATCTTTCCTTAGGAATTTCTCATGCTAAAAGAGGGACAGTGGCATGGATGTAGATGATCCAGAGGCTTGCCGCTTACAGCGATTAGATGAAGGGAAATGAGTTGTTGATGTTTGTGTACTGTGAACGAGGCACAACTTTGATGCTAAAAGGTTGATTGGATCAACCAGTGGTTTTCTTATACAAAGCCTAAGAGGAGGCTAATTTCCGGTAGGAAAATCATTATACAAAGCCTAAGAGGAGGCTAATTTCCGGTAGGAAAATCATTATACAAAGCCTAAGAGGAGGCTATTTTGTGTCTCGTACAAAGCCCGAGAGAGAGGCTAAAAGGTTTTGACTCAACGAGGGAATCTTTTGGTACTCAACAAGAGAGTGTTTTTGTATCTCGTATGAAGCCCGAGATGGAGGCGAAAGGGGTAATTGACTCAACGGGGGAGTCTCTTATGTGTCTCGTACGAAGCCCGAGAGAGAGGCGAAAAGGTTGTTTGACTCCGCTAGGGAGAATTTTGGTATCTCGTACGAAGCCCGAGATGGAGGCTATTGTAACTGTTTCAGTTGAGTGACAGATCCAATATACTGATTTTAAAAGAGAAAACCAGTTCTTATACAGGGATTTGATTTGAGGATCAGGGATATTTCCTTCTCTTTGAGGAAACGGGAAATCCAAAGGGTGTCGAGACTGTCCGAGTCTGCGGGTTTCCTCCCTATTTAACGAAGGGTGCTTGAGAATGTCTTTGAGACTCAAGGAAGTTAGACTGTCCGTGTCTAGAGTTTTATCTCTTGTACTATGCTTTGAGAAACAGTAGTAGACTCTATGAAAGGACTGTTCTATGAGGATGACTAGGTTCTGTTCCTATACCTCTAGGAGGTCGTCGGGACAATTTGTACGAAGCCCAAGAGGAGGCTGGAAACTTTTAAGAAGCCGACGGGTCCTTGTACGAAGCCCAAGAGGAGGCTATCATTCCCAGAGGAAGAGATCATTATACGAAGCCTAAGAGGAGATGGTGAATACTTCTAAGAAGCCGTAGTGTCCTTGAATAATGCCCAAGAGGAGGTCGATGCTTTTAAGAAGCCCGTGGGTCTATCATCTCCTTTCCATTAGGAGAGATAACTCTTTTAAAGATAAAAACCACTGGTAAACGTGCGAGGTTTACTATCCAGCGACTTTTAGCTTTTAAAGAGGGTTCCTTAGTTAAGGTCCAAGATTATGACCGTAGTGGGTACCCAAATCCCGAGACATTCAAGGCAAGCTATCCACAAGGAATAGATCAAGTCAGGAAAGTTCGAGAATTTGGAAGAAACTCAAAGATGCCATTCACGGAGAATACATTCATCTTGGGGAGTAGAGCTTCTTGACGATTCCTAAGGAGGACAGCCGAAGAGAAGACTGTATCTGGTGCTCCTATTGGGGATCTAGGCGTCTATTTCTACGAATAAATGAAACGGCGTCACCTAGTTCTAGACGTAGTTGCCAGGGAAACTTGAAATATCTATACTATTATTACACAGTAGATATGAGTTTATGAAAGGAGACTTACAGTGAGCAGCCCAACAATACAGTTTATAATATGAAAGCAGTAAACGAAAACGATAACCACTTACTCGGTTGTAGTGCTTCCATGTTGTTTGGTTAGTTGTTCAACAAAGAAAGATTGAAAACAACAGTATATTCAAAATCAAAGGAGAAAGTGCTTTGAAAAAGAAAGATTTGGGGCTTACAGCTCAAGGAGAGGCCCAGGGTTTTATCAGTGAGCGCACTGTTTGACTTTGTACAGCGGGACTTATATAAGTGACCGGGGCCCAAAAAGGTTTTCTGTACAAAGGGATGGGTCTTACACTCTCTCAAGAGGCCCAAAAAGGTTTAAAGGAAAAAGAGTTGGGCTTATAACACGAGGGTAGGCCCAAATGATTTTTCGTTTAAAAATGGCGATCGCGCCGAGGTTTTCTTTTAACGCAGAGGGACTTATACAATAAGTGAGGCCCAAAATGTTTTGGTTAAAAGGGGGATTGGGTCTTACACTCTAATAGAGGCCCAAAGTGTTTTGAATGGGTCTTATAGCTCAAGGAGAGGCCCAGATGATTTTTATTTTTAAACGGGCGACGATCGCGCCGTTTACTTGTACAGAGGGACTTATACAATGAGTGAGACCCAAAAGGTTTTTGTACAAGGGGGGATGGGTCTTACACTCTCTCAAGAGGCCCAAAGAGTTTTGAAAATGATTTATGAGGGTTGAATTAATCCAAAATCCTAATTTGTTTTCAAAAATGTATTTAATTGAATAAAAATTCGATTAAAATGATCAAAAATTGTTTAACACATGGAAAACAAATTGTGATCTTGGATTAATGCTTCAAAAATTAAGTATTGACCTACAAAATAATTAGAAAGCATTAAAAGTTGCAAAATCAATGTAGAAAAAATATTTAAAATGCCAAAAACAATCAAAATATTAATTCTTTACAAAAATATCAATTATATGAAATAAATAATATTTTTGGGATTTTTTTGTGAAAATAAAATATTTTAACATTTTTGAGAATTATTAAAAAAAGAATCAACTCAAAATCATTAAAACTTAGAGAGAAATTAATTTTTGAATCAATTAAACAAAATCACAAAATTCAAATATTTGAATTTCTAAAAATGGCGCCAAGAACAAGCTGAAGAACACGCGCGTGTTCTTGGATTCTCAGATTTGCATTTTCTATCCAATCTTCATGAATACGTAATCATATCATGCAATCCACATATCATTATGCTCGTCTCAACCTCACGATCATGTCTATGTACTTTAATTTCATTTAAATTAAACATACAACAAAAAATCACTAAGAGACCTCAAGAACCCTAATTTCTGCATGAAGGCTAGGATTTTTGATACACGATTCAAACAATGCAATTAATTGAGGGAAAACATTCCATGCATGATTATGAACATATGGCCAAATTATTGTGCGAGGAAATATGCATAGATTGAGAGATGACCAAGTATGTGCTTACCTCCAAGTCGTGACAGCAAGTTCAAAGTGATTTTTGATTTGGAGGTGTTACAGATGAGTTGTGATGATCTGAACAGCTTCCCTACACCCTATGGATTGTGTTTGGATGGTTGGACTTGATTGAAATTGGCTGGATCATTTTGTGGTACCTCAGCTGCACTTTGGTTAAAACCTTAAGCAACCAGCTGGTGATTTTGTGAAATTGATGTTTTAGAAGTAATCTAAGTGTTTGATCAGCTCATATGTGATGTATGTGAGGTGTGTGAGTGATTGGCTTGATTGGAAAAGCTCTCAAACTCAAAACCCGATAGCTACCTTGCTAAGAAAGGCATTTTTGCCAAGAGAAAGAGATTTTGAGGAAAGCATCTGTTAGATGGCTTTGGTGTACTCAAACTGATCACAATTGAGCTCTATTTATAGTAGAGCAAGTTTGTTTTGCAAGGAATAGTGAATGGCAGCTGGTAAGTAGGTTTGGCCAATGTTGGCAAATGAAAATCCAAGTCTCCTCTAGCCATTGATTAGAGGTTAGGGCACAGAGCTTTGGTCCCCTTGGTCTTGGATAAGTCTTGACTGATTTCAGATGAGAATGGCTCAGTCCATGCCACCTTGATGGTTCCATTGAATGCCTCATTCCAAATTTGAAGTCTTGTCCCTATTTTGGCAACTCTAGGTTCAACATGTTATTCCTTGTTCCTTGGACCTTGGAGGCTTGGCTCAGTGATTGTCCCCTTTGGATTCAATCCTCAGAGGTGTCCAAGTGGATTAGAGCAATTGAATTTGGCTAATTTTGGCAAATCGACCAAAGTTGCAAATTCTGCCTTGCCTTGACAGATTTCAGCAAGGCAACTTGGCCATGTTGTATCTCATGGTGTAGGTTGAATTTGGCAATGTTCTTGGCCATTTTGGAAAGCTCTTACATGATACAACAACAGTTTGAACAAGTTTGGTTTTGATCTCTTTTGATTCCAAGTGAAAAATCCCCCTACATTTGGCAAAAAGTGAGGCAGAATCTGACTTAGTGAAAATTTCACTAAGTGTTGGAAAAAGTGACATTTTCACTTTTCAGCCACTTTGATCACTCCATAACTCAAAATCCTTAATGAATTGGAATGACTTGTAGTTGAAGTTTTTGTAGGTGATAATGAGGGCTACAAATCCATCTTTGGATGAGAAAAAATGGTCTTGTGGTTTAGGAGTTATGGTCCTCCAAAGTTGGTACCTTTGCCACTTTATTTTTAACTTAGAAAAATTTCTAAGTTTTATGGTTACCCCTTTTACAAGTTATCTCACTTTTCTTGATTTTTCTTGATGAATGATGATTCAAATCATACATTAACATCATTTTAGGGTTAAAAATCCATTTTGGTGAAAAATCTCAAAAAGTCAAAGTTGACTTTTGTGCACAGTTGACTTTTTATCAGATGAATTCCAAACTGTGCAATTCTTCAGGAAATCATGTCCTTGACCTAAATCAAACTTGATGGACATGTTCCATGGGTGACATAGGGTATATTTAATCATGTATTAGGGTTTGGGAGCATGTCCTGGTCAAAATTCAAAGTTACAGTTGACTTTTCTCTTAAAACCCTAATTGTGGTGCAGATGAAAATGAGACTTGTTGCTCAAGCTTCTTGGATTAATCCATTATTCCAAATGGATCAATATAGTATATTAGAGACCCTCAAATCATCTCTTGAGGTCTTGGCTCATGGTTTGTCCCAAAAGTCAACTTAGGGGTGAATTAGGTCAAGAAACCCTAATTCCTGATTTTTGATGAATGCATCCCCTGAGGCAAAATTGACTTGATGCATGGGTTCATGAGGTTCCATGAAGTATATTAGGTTATTTTTTGGATCATTGCCTTGTGCCCAGATGAAAATTTCCATCTGGAGGCCCTGGTCGACCAAAACCCTAATTTGGTGACACTGTCGATCTTGAGACTTGATCCACCTAGAAGGGAGCAGCTTTGTGCTTAATCCTTGAAGTGGGAGTCCTTTTTGATCCATTGTGGATGTTTGATAGATTAGACAAGTTGAAGATCATGTCATTTCTTGATTGATCATTTGTCTAAGCACTCAGAGAGGGCTTGAAACCCTAATTTTGATTGTAGTGGATGCTCACCCATCCTTGGGGAGACTAATGAAGCATAAAGGTACATCCATATTGTGATGATGATTTTCACAATGATGGGAAATCTTAGTGGTCAAAATTTGGGGTATTACACCAGTGTACTCTAAGAAACTAATTGCAAAAAAAATTAGAGTAACTGTTGAGCTCAGAGCAAATCCAATTAATATTATCTGACTCTGAGGTAATTAATTAATGGAGATTTAGAGACTTTTTGGACATTTAGTAGTATTATTTACTAATAATACTTACTATATGTTTTCTTTCCTCCCATTTGCCAAACACAAAAAAAAAAGAGAAAGATAGTAACTTTAGGGAGAAGAAAGGAAAGAAAAGGGGAGAAAGAAAAGAAGAGAAAATCCAACATTTCAAGGGCAAGAATCATCATTAACTCTTCATCAAATAATCTCATCTTCTCCATCTTCAACCTCTAACCAAGGTGTATTATAGTTAGGAACTTTAATGGTAGATTTGGATGTTTTGGAAAAATCAAAGAATCTAACGGTTGAAATGTGTTATAAATTGTGTAGCATGATTATAGCATGTGTAGAATCATCTATTGATATTGTTATGAAGTTTTAGATTGGTTGTTTTGATTGGAAATTCTTAGGGTTTTGGTGTAGAAACTATACATTGATGTTTTATGAAGTATGTTGGATAATCTATGATAGAACCATGAAATTATACCTCCATTGGTTGTTTGAAAATGAATTGGGAGTGTGGAAAGTTGCTGGAAAAAGGAAGTATTTTTCTGCATAACGCATAGCGCGCTTAGCGCGGGTATGCCCGCTTAGCGTGGTCTGGAAAATTCGCACCCCTTCCAGGCAGTGAGGAGCGCGCTTAGCGCGGCCTGGAACAAAAGAAAAACTATTTTCTTTTCTAAAATTCATAACTTTTGACTCGTTTATCCGTTTTAAATGTTCTTGGTACCGATAGAAAGCTGTGGAAATAATCTATAAGATGGAAGTGAAAATTGTCGACTTAATAACCAATTAAAAAATTGGAGGAAACTCCATGGTGGTATAATTATGTTTTAAATTATCATATGAAATTCTATTCTGCAATTGTGATATACCTTGTTGTCCTACTATTGTTTAAACATAGTTGTGAGTGAATGCATGTTAAAAAGGAAGTGAAATAGGTAGAGTGAGGATCATTGCCATAAAACAATATTAGAACCTAGTAATGGCTAGGAAAGTGTTGAACAACATAACGACGACGCTCGTGCATGAGAAGTCGAGGCGCGCGTCTATTACCAAATAGTATGGAATAATTACACTAGTATGGATCATGTTTTATTGGGGTTATTTTGAGAAAAGACAAAGAGGTCTTAAGGTGAATGTGGCCTTGTGATTGTCGAATACAATCACGTTGGGTATATGATCACGTAATCATAACCATTTATCTTGAGGTGTAGTTTCATGAGACTCGAGCTCCTCCTCTGAAACGTATGCACAATTACTTGGCAGGTTTAATTCCCACGTGTAGTACGAATGAAACCTATATGGTAAAGAGACTTGTGATGGTTAACAGGTCATGAGAAGTGATGGTTCACGGTTAACAGGTCGATGATCCCGAATCCATTTCGTATGCCAAGTAACTACAAGGATCCATGACTCGGGTCGACTTCTAGACATAGAAGCGGACGGGAAAAGGGGATGCCTTGGTAAGGTTATCGATTAGCGAGATTCTTGAGTTAACAGGCTTATGACGGATCCCATTATGATAGTGTGAGTTAACAGACTCACGAGTGTGGATCCATATAGTGTGTGTGAGTACTCAAAGTCATCCCCCTTCCCTTTTGACTTGAGTTAGGTGTGATAGAACCTTGTAAAGCCGAGAGGACCTATAAGATAGGGAACTCACTGAGATTTGATGTATCTCACCCCACGTTGTTGATTATTCTACAGGTACTACAGGTTCGGCGAAGGGTAAGGATAAAGTTGTGTGACTTTCCTTACTACCTTAGCTTTTTGGGATGGCAAGACTTCCGTTGTGAAGATTATTTTGAGATCATTAATTGATCTAGTTCTTAGTGTTGGAACATCTTGTATATATAATGCCATAGTTTTGTATTAGGTTTTTGGGGCATGTATATGTATAATGTGTTAACTAGGGACTTATTGTATTTCAGTACCAAAACGTGAATTCATGTTAGATATGGATGCTTTGATGTATTATATTATATTTGGGTATTACAGGTATTCAACAGATTCTACTTCTTATCTGATGAATATATTTTATTAGCTAATTCTTCAATCTTCTTCAAGGCTTTAGTGAGGAAGATTTTGTTGTTGACAACTTCAAGACTTCAAGAATCAGTGACTTGCTCTGGTGATCCATTTGATTACAATTTAGTACACAATCATATTCTGAATTGATAGTGAAATTGTAAGTGGATTGAAATCTCACCCAGAGTATTTCTACACATCATATCTGGATCTTTTTCTGACAGTGTTAAGTGTTTGATATCCATCAATAACAGAACCGGAGCTCTGATACCAATTGAAGGTTCGAGAAAGACAGAAGAAAGGGGGGGGGGGGGGTTTGAATTGAGTTTTAACTTTTAACAACTTTTCAACTCTTATTGTTAACACGCTAAGAGAAAATCAGAGTTGCATTGAGAGACTCTGACTTGCGATGCGACATTCAGATTGTGCTATGCATGAAGCATAAGTAACAGGGAGAATCTGAATAAGCGATGCTTGAATCAGACTTGTAATGCGGAAGCTTATCAGAGGTATGTTGCAAGGTTTTGACTTTCCATGCAAAGTTCTGATAACAGATACATAAATATAAACAATAATTCAAAGCATAAGCAAGAGTAAAGAACACACAATATATCCTGGTTCACTTGAGCCATTCCCAAGCTAGTCCAGTCCACCCTTCCAAGGTGATTTCGCCTTGAACACAAGGACTTAATCCACTATAATCAAATCCGATTACAGATGCATGGGCTAACTCTGGTGACTAACAACCTGCACAACCGCAGCTGTGACTAACCCACAATGAACCGTTCAGGGATCCAAGTTAATGGATATAACGAACATTGACCCAATAGGTTCCAATCTCGCAAGATCTACTATCAGGATTTCACAGCTAAACATTCAGGGATCCAATTCAACAGATATAATGTTTACTGACCATTCTTCCAGGATTTTCAATGAGTTCCATCAGTGATCTCACAAGAGTCTAACCCACAATTGGTCCTCTTTGAGATATGACTATCATTGACCATATTTCAGGATTTCCACAATGACACCCAACCATTGTCTTCTCAAGTCTCCGATCTGTCATACCTCAAATTTGTCCTACCTGTGTATATTTTCATCTGTACATCCAACCGCTGACCATATTTAGAAAATCCAAAAAATACGTTGTTTCCTTGTTGCCTATGCTCAAGTTTTCATTATTCATTATCCATTATTACCCACATTTTTATCCATTTCTTCTTTTCCTTAAATCCTTATCTGTTTCAAACAAATTCACAAAAAAACCATTCACCTTTTCTATCCAATATCCATTTTTAATCTATTTCCTTTTTTCAAAACCATTTCTATTTATCTAATTCACATATCCATTTTCATGTCCATATTATCCATAAGCCACTTTCCATAATTCATTTTTATTCAAAATCCATTTTTAAATCCATAAACCATCTTCATTCTTTAAACTCATTTTACAAATCTATCCAATATCCATTTTAAATCCATTTATCCTAAATCCATTTCAAATCCATTTTTTTCTTTATCCAAAAATCCATATTCCAAACATCCAATTCATTATCCATTCTTATCCATTTTTTACCATCATTCATATCCAATTCTAAACCTTTTTCTTTTTATTTATCCAATTTCTTTTTTTCAAGTTCATCTCAAAATATCCGTTTTTTATTGTCCATATATATATATATATATATATATATATATATTCATTTCCAATAAATAACCAAGTTCCAAATAGAGTCCTTAGTCAATTCCAAAAAAACCCAAAATATGTTTTTTGTTCAGTCTCAATTTTCAAATTAAAGTTTCAATATCCAAGTCACATGTACAAGAGCCCATCTACCAAAAGGCCCATTTCTTTTTTATTATAACAAAAAGGTCAAAGGAAGACTCCTGCTACAAGTCCTGCATCCTCACAGTCTAAAACCAAACCTTAATCAACAAAGACTATACAATGCTCAAGCTACACTCCAAATATCTGTGGCGCTGCACCACCGTACCAAACACAGTTCTGAATCATCCACCAACCAACTGCTACCTGTATTATGAAAAGGACCTCACAGCTTCAATGTTTGAAAAAAATAAGTTTTGAAATTGAGTTAAAAGGAAGGAGGGAACCAACGGCAAGGAGGAGAATAAATAAAGAACCTGTTCCAGTATTCTGAGGGAAAAAAACAAAGAAAAAACTTCAAACTAACCTTCAAAATAAAACCCTTCTTCTTCCTTCGTTTTTCAGTGATAACGAGCTTCAAACTCAGCTCACTTCCATCAATCTATGACGACCACACATTCGCTCAATCTTCCTCTTCATGTTTTCATATGAACCAAACATCACCACACTCCTTCTTCTCCCTTCACCGCACCACCCTCTCCTCAACATCAACAACAACCAACCTTCATCATCAAACCGCAAGCCCCTTTCCAATCGCACAACAACCTCACTCCAAATCCACCATAACGTTTGTATTGCAAATCCCACTTCAAACCTTCAAACGCACCTCATTTTTTTTCTCTCTCTCACCATTCAATCCGCACCACCCGCATCCAAACCACAAACATCGAACCCACCTTCGGACCACCTTCCTACTCCGTCCAACTCCGCTTCATCAGCCTTCCAAGAAAAAAACACAAACCCAATCACTCCTTCGACCCATCACCCAAAAACCCAACGGAACCATTTTAAACCACCAAACACAACCGCAGCCATCACCATAAACCTTCAACTTTCGACAAACCAAACTCCCAAAATCCCAGAAACAAACTCAAAACAGGAAAGAAGTAGAAGAGAAAGATTAAGTGAAATAAATCGAAACCCAAAACGGACCATCAAACCAAAATAGAACTGGACAGATCAAGATCGGGAGAGACGAAATCGATCGCGACCCATATTTCTTGTTCACGGCGCAGGAGAAACCACGGAGAAGGTTAAACGAAGAAGTCGCTATATTCTATCGAACCACTGCATTTCTTCTTTCATTCTTTCTTTTATTTTATTTTATTTTTCTGATGTGTTTTTTTTGCTTTTAATTGGTGAGTGTAGCTAGGGAGTTGTGTCTTGCTTTTGACTTTTTCTCTTCTAATAAACTAAACCTATTAAGTTATGCTGATCCGTTCCATGGCCCACGACTGATGTTTAATCCTCCACTTGTTTTTATTTTTGGGACGGTATTTAGGAAGAGGATGATGGGCCTTGGACCCATATGATTCCTGAGTTTTGTATCATACCCCCTCAAGACCGTGCGCCCCTTTTAATTTATCTTCTTTGTTTTTTTTTGCTCATTCTTTTATTAAGCTTTCTAATATCTTATTATATAAACTTTTTTGTTTTCAAGTTTATCATCTTAATATTTCTATGTCCATTTCATTTTTATCTTCACCTTTGATTTGCTCTTTTTTTTTTCGATTTCATGGGCCAATGATACAAAAATACTCATTATTTAGTCAAACCAACTAAATTTTGATTTATTTGAGGCCTACCATTTTTTTTTATTTCAATTTATTTCATTTATTCATCATTTTTAGGTCCATGAAAACCAAAATATCAAGATTTATCAATTTTTAATTTTAAATCTTGGTAAAGGTGAGACCTTTATTAGTTCTTTTTTCATATTCGATTTTTATTTCATTTTACTATTTATTCATTATTTTTTTATTCATTATGGGTCCACGAAAACCAATATATCAAGATTTATCAATTTTAGATTTTAAATCTTGATAAAGGTGAGACCTTTATTCATATTTCCGATTTAATTTCTAATTTCTATTTAATTTTCATTTCACATATTCTTTTATTCAATTCTGGGTCAATGAAAGTCAAAAGTCCGATATCAACTTATCGATTAAATCGCGATTAAGACGAGCCCAATTTTATTTTCTTATGTCAATATCATATCTTGTCGATTATATTATTATATTGTTGTACATATTATCATATTGTATCATATTCATTTTCGTTTCATTTACTCACCATTTAATCGAAAACAATTAATAAATATCGAAACCCTAAAAACAATCAATGAACGGACTGTTGGTTACGATTCTTATTTGCTTGACGACACATATTCAAGGTTTAGTTTAGGACACTTTGCACACACACGACTTTCTCTTGGGCTACCTTACAATGAGACCATTTATTTCTGCCAACACTTGTATTTTACATGTACCCTTCCCCCATTCCGATGTATGTAATTATTCTTTCCTTTTGTTTGCGGTTTGTTTACTAGGAGCACCCTTAGGGACTAGCATAGACAACCCGTTTTCAAACTAATACTCGATTCGTCGTCGAGACCATTTTCAAAACAACCCATCGTGACATCGTTACTAGGAGCACCCTTAGGGACTAGGATCGATTCTCACTCATTTTCATCAAACTCTCGATTCGTCGTCGAGCCATTTTCAAACAAACCCATTTTCAACCAAACCCTCGACTCGTCGTCGAGCCATTTTCAAAACCAACCTCAAAACCAGAGTCTTTTTCAAACCAAACTCTTTTCATAACAAATAAACCCTTGATCCAACTTCAAGCGGACTTTCATAAATAAACTCCAAATCAATTAACAATTATCGTAACTTCTTTTTAAAGGTGAAAAATGGGGGTTCAAGTCTTTGATCTTCCTTCGATTGTTTGGGTGCGAGTTCTCTTACTCGTGTGTGAGCAATTGACGCCTCTTCTTTTAACAAATCAAATCCTTTTCCAAATAACCAAGCGCATACAATAAACCCTTGATCCCACGTCAAGCGGACTTTCATAATCAAATCTCAAAACGACTAACAACTATCGAAACTCTTTCAAGGTGAAAAATGGGGGTTCAAGTCTTTGATCTCCCTTCGGTTGTTTAGGTGCGGGTTCTCTTACTCGTGTGTGAGCAATTGACGCCTCTAAAACACTTCCACTTTTCAAACCATCAAACCTCTTTCAAACTCAACCACCTTAGATGAAAAAGAGAGAGAGCCAAATCTTTGACTCACTCTCCCGATTACTTGGGCCCGAGGAATCTTTCTTAAGTTCAAGTAATCGTCATCTAAACCAACCCAACTCCCCATTGTTTCGTGGGCGTACCACGAACTACGACCGCTTTGATTCTTTATTCTCGTCCGAGTAAAGATACGTAGGCACAAGATTGCGATGATCTTGGCGAGCACACTTTTTCTTTTTCCCCCGTTTGCGTCCACACTTTTTCTTTTTCCCCCGTTTGCGTCCACACTACCATCTTTTTTCTGTCAAACCCCGTAGTCGAACTACGATTGCTCTGATTACTCATTCTCGTCCGAATGAGCATATGTAGGCCCGAGGTCGCGATGATCTTGCCGAGCACCCTATCCTAAAACCACCCATTTCCCCTAGTATCTTTTCCTTTTATCTTTACATTTCCGCATTTATTTTAGAGAATAAAATAGATAAACTTAGCTAACGAGTATCGCGATTCAAATCAAGAGGTTTCCGTTGAGTACAACGGACATGAGGGGGTGCGCGTACCTCCCCCTCACGTAACCGACTCCCGAACCCGGAATGTGGTTGCAACGACCATGTTCTTATCCTCCCTTAAAGGTTTTCTCGATATTTTCCTTTCCCTCTTTTGGGATAAATAAAGTTCGGTGACGACTCTGTCGAACCGTTTTCCGCGCCTTTCGCGCAAGGGTCGTGTCTTCGATTAAGCCATTGATTTTTCGAGGTGCGACAGATGACGACTCTGCTGGGGACCATTTGCTCCATGCAAGAGAGAGTCGAGCCTATCTTGATTCGAATCACTAGCTCTTTAGCTTTGTTTATTTTTTTTTTCTCGTTTATTCGTTTGCTTATTTATTTGTGTTACCTTTTGTAACATTGTTGGGTTGTTCTGATATTGGGAACTTTGTGAGATGACTCTACACCCGAGTCTGAGTATAACCCTAGGATTAGGATGGTGGTTGTGTAGTGTAGGTTTGCGTGGTCTCTTCCGCGTGAGTTGAAGCGAAAACCACCGCTTGGAGTAGATTCCCTTGGAGATATTATTGTTGTGGTGAATCTTTGCCATGGTGGTAATACTTTCGAGGTGGGTCGTTGATCCCAAGGACCATTAACCCAATTTACCCATGGTGGTTGGTAGCGTTAATTCTATGTGAGTTAATGCGAACGCCCCAATCGGATGAGATCCCTCGAACGTATTACTTCCTGACAGTAATATTTTCGACCTCGATCTAGGATTCTGAGAACCCTATTTAGAACCCGTGTGTCGATGGTTGTGTAGTGGGCGCCTCCGAGGAATCTTTCTCGTGGGGAAGAAATGAAGACCTCGCCTAGACGAGATTATTTTGAGGATATTACAGTCGGATGTCTCTTCGTCTTGGTTATAATGTTTTCGAAATATATCCATAACTCTAGGCACCTACCCGTCTTAGAAACCTACCCGTGGGCTTTCTTAATCCTAGTTGTGGTTCTTAATCCGTTCCTCCGGTCAACCTCAAAACTATTTGAAGCTGTTTGATCCTGCGATCCTGGATCTTGCATCTTTCATTGCATCTCATATCATTGCATTGCATTGCATCTGTTACGCATCTTGCATTGCATTTTCAACCTCGGAATCTCACTTCAACTTCCTTCCTTCTCCAGTAAATCAAGCTGATTCCTCGACACCAGTATGTAACTTAGGCCAACATAAGAAGAACGATGGAGCAGATTCAGCAAGAGCAAGCTGCCTTCAGAGAAGAAATAGATTCTATGAAGGGAAAGATTGATCAGATTCTTGAAGCCATCATGGCGGCCAGAAGAGAAGAAGAACTGCGTGAAATCGCTGCTGCCAACAACAATGCACAGGTTTAAGGGTCACCCTCAAGGCTCTCAGCTCCTGTTCCCAACCCCATCACTTATGGGATACTAATGAACTTCACTCCTATCGCTGAAGGAGCCACCACTCAACCACTTCCAACCCCTGGAGTTACTGTTAGAGCTATCCCGCAAGCCCAACCTGTTGTCACTCAGATTCATATTCCTCATGCTGAAGAAAATCTGGTAGATCAGTATGATGAAGTATAGAACTACCATGCTGCTATCCCAATTGTCAATCCTACTGCTGCTCAGGATTCTGAAGCCATCAAGATGTGCCGTGATCTAGCTGAGAAACTCCGAGTCATGGAGGGGCGCAACTCAAAATCTCTGAATGCTCTGGAGATGTGCTTGGTGCCAGATGTTGTCATTCCTCCCAAGTTTAAAGTACAGGAATTCCCGAAGGACAAAGGTCTCAGTTGTCCCCACATGCATCTAAGGATGTACTGCCGCAAGATGGCTGCCCATGCCAAAGATGAAAAGCTGATGATCCATTGCTTCCAAGACAGCTTGTTTGGGGCATCACTCGAATGGTATATGCAGCTGGAGCGTAGCAATGTGCGCACTTGGGATGATCTATCTGATGCATTTGTCAAGCAATACAAGTATAACACCGACCTTGCTCTGAATCGTACTCAGCTTCAGAGTATGGCTCAAAAGGACAACAAATCCTTTAAGGAGTACGCGCAACGCTGGAGAGAGCTAGCTGCAAGGGTGCATCCACCTCTGGTTGACCGTGAATTAATTGACATCTTCATGGGTACTTTTCAAGGCCAATACTATGAAAAGCTGATTGGCAATGTCTCTGCTGGATTTTCTGATTTGGTAATTGTCGGTGAGAGAATCGAAGAGGGTCTGAAGAGCGGAAAGATCCAAGGAGGTTCTAGCAGCCAGTCTCAAGCCAAGAAACCTTTTAACAATGGATTCAAAAAGAAAGAGGGCGAAACAAATGCTGTCTATGCTCAAAAGGGGCAAACTCCACAAGCTCCAGCTCCAATGCCTTATCAAATGCCATACTTCCAGTATCCATATGTTGTTGTTGCGCAATACGCTCCAATGCCTAATCAGCCAACAGTTCAAGCTGTTCAAGCTCCAATGCCTCAGCAACAGGCTCCTCAGCAATAATCCTACAATTAGCAAGGGTATCAGTATCCTCCTTAGAATCAACAACAGAGAGCTGCTCAACAACGTCAGCCTAATCAACAAAGGACAAAGAGGTCTGATAGAGACTTTGATCGCCTACCTATGACCTATGCTCAGATCTTTGCTCAATTGATGGAGAAGAGGGCCATTACTCCCAGAGACTTGGCTCCTCCAACTGTCATTCCTCCAGATTATGATGTTAACGCTCATTGCGAGTTTCATAAGGGTGCTCCAGGGCATACGATTGAGGACTGCAGAGCTTTCAAACACAAGGTTCAAGACATGATCGACTCAAAGTTTCTCACGTTCAATGGGAGGGCTCTAAACGTCATCAACAACCCTATGCCGCCGCCACGCTAGTGCCAACATCTAGTCAAGTCAAGTTTATTCCTCGAAGAAGGCAGTCATGTTGCCATCCCATCATTTGCATTCTTGTATTTTGTCTTTATTTGTTTAAGTACTGTATGCTTTAAACATTGCCATTTGTATTTGGTTTTCTTAATGTATTGACTATGCATGTTTTGAATCAGTTATGTCGTATTTTACTGCAAAACACCGACACATTTATCCACTTCACTCTCTATATTAAACTGTTGTTAGCAATGATTGGAGGAAGGATGATGACAACGAAATACCCATAATTGCAAATTGTATGCTTTCGGATGAAATCCCGCCAATGATGTACAAGCATTGTTTCAATCCCCCAAACACTGGAGATACAAGGATTTAATCCCTAGTAAACCACTTCGAGCCTAGAAGTAGTAGTTTCCTTTGGATCTATAAACCCTTACACTCAACCTGGGGCAGGGTAGTGTTCAGTTAACCCAATTACACATTCAAATCACTAAGCCAAAATCCAAAAGACATTTGTTCATCAAGACCCATGACTTGGCAGTCACTATCCTCCAACAAAACAAAACAAAAACAAAAATCAAAAGCCTGCTAAGTCAAGCACCTCAAAACGAGACTTAGGCAAAATCAAGGCAATCCCGATGGGCTTGACAAGCAAAATCAGTCCATGCAAAAGATAGGGATCAAAAAACAAAAACAAAATAAGACTCAGTGACCACCAAATCAAAACCAAAGGGCGTCACTGACATCCACCAAAAACAAAATAAGGTGACTACCATTTCAAGCAAACCTTGAGCCATCACTCTTACACCGTCAACCCTTTTGGAAGATAAACATGTGCAGAATTAACTGAACGTAGGACTGGAGATCATTACGAAGAAGGGGTGGGTATAAATCAAATTTGAGCCTAATATCCTTTGTTTCTTAAACCGTGAACCAGACCACGTTACTACCCTCGAAAGACCTAATTGAGGTGAGATTTAATCTGAGAGCATACTATTGCAAGGTTGCGTAATTGACTCCCACATATTTGCTAATCTTCAGCATTGGTGTCATTCTCCTTGCTATATCTTTCACACCATCAAAATCAGCACACGTATGGGCTAACGGTTCATTCGTCTCACTATCACGACACTCGAATAAACGACTCTTTTTCAAAACTTGCATGAGCATTATATTAAGATTACCATTTGCGAAGGTGCAATTTTAACTGCGAATCAGTGCCAGACTTCAAAGGCAATCCTAACAAGGGGCAATCAAAGAGGAACTTGAACTTTCAGTGGTGCCGACCCAAAGCAAGACTCCCTCAAAACCCTCAAGCTGGGGCAAGCTCCTTCAACAGCTCAATCAGGCGCAAGCTACCTCAAAGCACATCAAACCTCAACATTCAAAGATCAACTTCCAGAACTGGTTAATCAGGGGCAGACCATTACCATGTTCAGACTGGGGCAAGCCTTGTTGCAGAAGGTCATCCTAACCGACAATCGCAAAAACAAGTGGTCAAATTCAGAACTTCAAGAAGATCTTCGTCCGCTTCAATCATGGCGTCTTCAACAAACTGAATGTCGAGGAAATCAAATCCCTCCCACCGCCCAAAATTCTAATCCGCATTGGCAACTAGCAAAAGTCCATCATGCTGGCACTATCTCCAAAAATATCCAATCACCCGTCTGCAATCATATGCATCATCCGCATCGTATTCAACATCATATGCATCATGTGCATACCAAAAACCAATCATACTTCCCCAGCACTTGCATCTCCGCGCGTCAGCATTTGCATTGCACATCATTACAAAATCAAGAATTCATACATGCGTAAGATCCAGGATCAATTTCAAGATTTTCAAGATGATCTCCAGCCCAGTCAGGGGCATCTTCTTCAAGTTCATGGGTGTTCCTCATGAAAGTCTTCAACCTTCTGTTGATGAAGTTGTGATCTCCAAGCAAGTCAGTGTGCATTCCTCATTGGGTTGTGTTCCTCAACCTTTTGTTGCTGAGGTCGTCATCCTCATCCCAACCAATAAACATTCCTCCGAGCCAGTGGGCATTCCTCATTGAATCTTTTCTTCAAGTCGAATTACGACTGCCCTGATTCTTTATTCTCGTCCGAGTAAAGATACGTAGGCACAAGATTACGTAGATCTTGGCGGGTTACCTTCTCCATTTTTCACTGTTTCCCCTTCCTTTTTGTGGGCTCTCCTCATTGATTCTTTACTTCAACCTTCTGTTGACGTCTCCAAATAAATCTCATCACATCCCCAGAAAACTTGACCTTTTGTCAATTGCCTTACTATCATCCTTTTGGTGATAGCCAAACCCAATCAACTCAATTCAACCTACATCCTTTTGGTGTTGGTAACCCGCGAATAAAAACTTTTCTATCGTCCTTTTGGTGATAGCCGAAATCATGTCATTTCAATTTAACCTTCATCCTTTTGATGTTGGTCCTCACAAATAAGAAGTTCCTATCATCCTTTTGGTGGTAGTAGCTTGTTTTGATCCGTCATCCTTTAGGTATAGCCGTTCCATAAACCCTTGGTCTATGTGTTATCCTTTTGGTGAGTGACAACCTTTGTGTGTATGCCCTATTATCCTTTTGGTAATAGCAGGTTGTGTGTGTGCCCTATTATCCTTTTGGTAATAGCAGGCTGTGTTGTGTGCCCTATTATCCTTTTGGTAATAGCAGGCTGTGTTGTGTGCCCTATTATCCTTTTGGTAATAGCAGGTTATGCGAGTGTGCCCTATTATCTCGTCGGTAATAGCAGGCGTTGACCTCATTTCCATCCTTTTGGTGGTAGGGTCTCTGTGTGTGTGTGTGCCCTATTATCTCGTCGGTAATAGCAGGCTTTGACCTCATTTCCATCCTTTTGGTGGAATGGTTGTTCGTGTGTGCCCTATTATCTCGTTGGTAATAGCAGGCTTTGACCTCATTTTCATCCTTTTGGTGGAAGGGTCTGTGTGCGTGTGTGCCTTATTATCTCGTCGGTAATAGCAGGCGTTGACCTCATTTTCATCCTTTTGGTGGAAGGGTCTGTGTGCGTGTGTGTGCCCTACTATCCTTTTGGTAATAGCAGGCAGTGACCTCATTTCTATCCTTTTGGTGGAAGGGTCTGTGTGTGTGTGCCCTATTATCTCGTCAGTAATAGCAGGTTGTGCGTGTGTGCCCTATTATCTCGTCGGTAATAGCAGGCTGCGACCTCATTTTCATCCTTTTGGTGGAAGGGTCCGTGTGCGTGTGAGCACTATCATCCTTTTGGTGATAGGTTTGTCATCCTTTTGGTGTCATATTTCTTGAATTTCAACCTCCCAATCCCTTTTCTTTCTTTACGGACAAATTCGTGGTCTTCTTTTATATCTAATTATCTTCTACCTCGATAGAATGAACACCGCAGCAGTTCATTTTACTCGGTTTAAGCCAATTAGATAGGGGCATCTGTCATACCTCAAATTTGTCCTACCTGTGTATATTTTCATCTGTACATCCAACCGCTGACCATATTTAGAAAATCCAAAAAATACGTTGTTTCCTTGTTGCCTATGCTCAAGTTTTCATTATTCATTATCCATTATTACCCACATTTTTATCCATTTCTTCTTTTCCTTAAATCCTTATCCATTTCAAACAAATTCACAAAAAAAACCATTCACCTTTTCTATCCAATATCCATTTTTAATCTATTTCCTTTTTTCAAAACCATTTCTATTTATCTAATTCACATATCCATTTTCATGTCCAAATTATCCATAAACCACTTTCCATAATTCATTTTTATTCAAAATCCATTTTTAAATCCATAAACCATCTCCATTCTTTAAACTCATTTTACAAATCTATCCAATATCCATTTTAAATCCATTTATCCTAAATCCATTTCAAATCCATTTTTTTCTTTATCCAAATATCCATATTCCAAACATCCAATTCATTATCCATTCTTATCCATTTTTTACCATCATTCATATCCAATTCTAAACCTTTTTCTTTTTATTTATCCAATTTCTTTTTTTCAAATTCATCTCAAAATATCCGTTTTTTATTGTCCATATATATATTCATTTCCAATAAATAACCAAGTTCCAAATAGAGTCCTTAGTCAATTCCAAAAAAACCCAAAATATGTTTTTTGTACAGTCTCAATTTTCAAATTAAAGTTTCAATATCCAAGTCACATGTACAAGAGCCCATCTACCAAAAGGCCCATTTCTTTTTTATCATAACAAAAAGGTCAAAGGAAGACTCCTGCTACAAGTCCTGCGTCCTCACAGTCTAAAACCAAACCTTAATCAACAAAGACTATACAATGCTCAAGCTACACTCCAAATATCTGTGGCGCTGCACCACCGTACCAAACACAGTTCTGAATCATCCACCAACCAACTGCTACCTGCATTATGAAAGGGACCTCACAGCTTCAATGTTTGAAAAAAACAAGTTTTGAAATTGAGTTAAAAGGAAGGAGGGAACCAACGGCAAGGAGGAGAATAAATAAAGAACCTGTTCCAGTATTCTGAGGGGAAAAAACAAAGAAAAAACTTCAAACTAACCTTCAAAATAAAACCCTTCTTCTTCCTTCGTTTTTCAGTGATAACGAGCTTCAAACTCAGCTCACTTCCATCAATCTATGACGACCACACATTCGCTCAATCGTCCTCTTCATGTTTTCATATGAACCAAACATCACCACACTCTTTCTTCTCCCTTCACCGCACCACCCCCTCCTCAACATCAACAACAGCCAACCTTCATCATCAAACCGCAAGCCCCTTTCCAATCGCACAACAACCTCACTCCAAATCCACCATAACCTTTGTATTGCAAATCCCACTTCAAACCTTCAAACGCACCTCGTTTTTTTTTCTCTCTCTCACCATTCAATCCGCACCACCCGCATCCAAACCACAAACATCGAACCCACCTTCGGACCACCTCCCTACTCCGTCCAACTCCGCTTCATCAGCCTTCCAAGAAAAAAACACAAACCCAATCACTCCTTCGACCCATCACCCAAAAACCCAACGGAACCATTTTAAACCACCAAACACAACCGCAACCATCACCATAAACCTTCAACTTTCGACAAACCAAACTCCCAAAATCCCAGAAACAAACTCAAAACGGGAAAGAAGTAGAAGAGAAAGATTGAGTGAAATAAATAGAAACCCAAAACGGACCATCAAACCAAAATAGAACTGGACAGATCAAGACCGGGAGAGACGAAATCGATCGTGACCCATATTTCTTGTTCACGGCGCAGGAGAAACCACGGAGAAGGTTGAACGAAGAAGTCGCTATATTCTATCGAACCACTACATTTCTTCTTTCATTCTTTCTTTTATGTTATTTTATTTTTCTAATGTGTTTTTTCTGCTTTTAATTGGTGAATATAGCTAGGGAGTTGTGTCTTGCTTTTGACTTTTTCTCTTATAATAAACTAAACCTATTAAGTTGTGCTGATCCGTTCCATGGCCCACGACTGATGTTTAATCCTCCACTTGTTTTTATTTTTGGGACGGTATTTAGGAAGAGGATGATGGGCCTTGGACCCATATGATTCCTGAGTTTTGTATCATACCCCCTCAAGACCGTGCGCCCCCTTTTAATTTATCTTCTTTGTTTTTTTCGCTCATTCTTTTATTAAGCTTTCTAATATCTTATTATATAAACTTTTTTGTTTTCAAGTTTATCATCTTAATATTTCTATTTCCATTTCATTTTTATCTTCACCTTTGATTTGCTTTTTTTTTTCGATTTCATGGGCCAATGATACAAAAATACTCATTATTTAGTCAAACCAACTAAATTTTGATTTATTTGAGGCCTACCCTTTTTTTTTATTTCAATTTATTGCATTTATTCATCATTTTTAGGTCCATGAAAACCAAAATATCAAGATTTATCGATTTTTAATTTTAAATCTTGGTAAAGGTGAGACCTTTATTAGTTCTTTTGTCATATTCGATTTTTATTTCATTTTACTATTTATTCATTATTTTTTTATTCATTATGGGTCCATGAAAACCAATATATCAAGATTTATCAATTTTAGATTTTAAATTTTGATAAAGGTGAGACCTTTATTCATATTTCCAATTTAATTTCTAATTTCTATTTAATTTTCATTTCACATATTCTTTTATTCAATTCTGGGTCAATGAAATTCAAAAGTCCGATTATCAACTTATCGATTAAATCGCGATTAAGACGAGACCAATTTTATTTTCTTATGTCAATATCATATCTTGTCGATTATATTATTATATTGTTGTACATATTATCATATTGTATCATATTCATTTTCATTTCATTTACTCACCATTTAATCGTAAACAATTAATAAATATCGAAACCCTAAAAACAATCAATGAACGGACTGTTGGTTACGATTCTTATTTGCTTGACGACGCATATTCAAGGTTTAGTTTAGGACACTTTGCACACACACGGCTTTCTCTTGGGCTACCTTACAATGAGACCATTTATTTCTGTCAACACTTGTATTTTACATGTACCCCTCCCCCATTCTGATGTATGTATTTATTATTTCCTTTTGTTTGCGGTTTGTTTACTAGGAGCACCCCTAGGGACTAACATAGATAACCCGTTTTCAAACTAATACTCGATTCGTCGTCGAGACCATTTTCAAAATAACCCATCGTGACATCGTTACTAGGAGCACCCTTAGGGACTAGGATCGATTCTCACTCATTTTCATCAAACTCTCGATTCGTCGTCGAGCCATTTTCAAACAAACCCATTTTCAACCAAACCCTCGACTCGTCGTCGAGCCATTTTCAAAACCAACCTCAAAACCAAAGTCTTTTTCAAACCAAACTCTTTTCATAACAAATAAACCCTTGATCCAACGTCAAGCGGACTTTCATAAATAAACTCCAAATCAATTAACAATTATCGTAACTTCTTTTTAAAGGTGAAAAATGGGGGTTCAAGTCTTTGATCTTCCTTCGATTGTTTGGGTGCGAGTTCTCTTACTCGTGTGTGAGCAATTGACACCTCTTCTTTTAACAAATCAAATCCTTTTCCAAATAACCAAGCGCATACAATAAACCCTTGATCCCACGTCAAGCGGACTTTCATAATCAAATCTCAAAACGACTAACAACTATCGAAACTCTTTCAAGGTGAAAAATGGGGGTTCAAGTCTTTGATCTCCCTTCGGTTGTTTAGGTGCGGGTTCTCTTACTCGTGTGTGAGCAATTGACGCCTCTAAAACACTTCCACTTTTCAAACCATCAAACCTCTTTCAAACTCAACCACCTTAGATGAAAAAGAGAGAGAGCCAAATCTTTGACTCACTCTCCCGATTACTTGGGCCCGAGTAATCTTTCTTAAGTTCAAGTAATCGTCATCTAAACCAACCCAACTCCCCATTGTTTCGTGGGCGTACCACGAACTACGACCGCTTTGATTCTTTATTCTCGTCCGAGTAAAGATACGTAGGCACAAGATTGCGATGATCTTGGCGAGCACACTTTTTCTTTTTCCCCCGTTTGCGTCCACACTTTTTCTTTTTCCCCCGTTTGCGTCCACACTACCATCTTTTTTCTGTCAAACCCCGTAGTCGAACTACGATTGCTCTGATTACTCATTCTCGTCCGAATGAGCATACGTAGGCCCGAGGTCGCGATGATCTTGCCGAGCACCCTATCCTAAAACCACCCATTTCCCCTAGTATCTTTTCCTTTTATCTTTACCTTTCCGCATTTATTTTAGAGAATAAAATAGATAAACTTAGCTAACGAGTATCGCGATTCGAATCAAGAGGTTTCCGTTGAGTACAACGGACATGAGGGGGTGCACGTACCTCCCCCTCATGTAACCGACTCCCGAACCCGGAATGTGGTTGCAACGACCATGTTCTTATCCTCCCTTAAAGGTTTTCTCGATATTTTCCTTTCCCTCTTTTGGGATAAATAAAGTTCGGTGGCGACTCTGTCGAACCGTTTTCCGCGCCTTTCGCGCAAGGGTCGTGTCTTCGATTAAGCCATTGATTTTTCGAGGTGCGACGTGATCACACTGATCACTTGAGGAATCCTAATTCACATAGAATTAGTTGTTCTGGAGATTACATTGATGCTTCTTAACAAGCAGATAACTCCTAATTTTAAGTACAAATGAACACACGGTGTTCTAGCAAGATATAAGCAACAACTCCTTGCTTTCTTTATATTCTACAAAGATGTATGTTGATTTGACAGTTGATGACATCTTGTAGATCTTCTTCATCTTCTTTGTTGAGCAAGCTTCGAGCAACAACTCCTTGCTTCAGATC
This sequence comes from Lathyrus tuberosus, assembly GCA_022829125.1. NCBI lineage: Eukaryota > Viridiplantae > Streptophyta > Magnoliopsida > Fabales > Fabaceae > Lathyrus > Lathyrus tuberosus. Next base: position 2,288,401 of record JALAZF010000441.1, read on the forward strand.
TTTAATATAGCTTAGATGATGAAGTTGGTTGATGACTTGACTGATTTGTAATGTTGTCTTTATTCATCAATAACTTCTGTTCCAGTTGATTGTTGTTGTGTTGAATGATGATCTTTGAGCTTCAACAACAATGGTCGTGTGTTAATGGTGATAACTTTAAATGTTTAGTGTAACAACGATAATTGATCGTTGCGACTATCATCACATCGACACCTTCATAAGCGCATTCTACTTTCCTTTAAATAGCCAAGTAAAATATAGCCATTAAAGAGTTGTTGGCTGTTTGAAAAGAGTCGTTATGCAATGATGAAAGTTGTACAGTGTAGCGAGTGAAACTGGACGTGTTTCTTAAGCACTGCCGCTCTTTTGGGGTTACTACAGGTCGATTCATTTTTTATCCTATTGTGAGATGATTAAGGAAGGGAAATAGATGTCTCCAACTAACCCTGCTTGCATACTGAGTTTAAACAGCGGTCTGTTAAGTTACGGATGCTATATGGTAATGGGGCCTCTTTCTTCTTTGTTTGGGACTGGGATAACGGGAATGTTTATGGGTAGGACGCTAGGACTGATATTTTCCGATTGAGATGTGAAGGTATGGGATTTTGGTTTTTTGGATTAGTGTGCTCGCTAAGATTTTTCTTTCAATCTTATGCCTACGTATTCCCGTTTACCGAAACAGGGAAATCAGAGCGATCGTAGTTCCTCCTATTCTATGGGAGGAAAAAGATGTTTTGGTGTCTTGTTCAAAGCCCAAGACGTGAAGCTGAAGGTGGTTTGTATCTTGTTCAAAGCCCAAGATGTGAAGCTGAAGGGTCTATTTGTATCTTGTTCGAAGCCCAAGATGTGAAGCTAAAAGTTTCGTCTTTAGAGAGAATTTGTCATCTCTAAAGAGGTCTGTTTGTCACAACTGTTGGGTGACTGATTATAAAGGAGAATTACTTTAACTGAGATATGTGAATCCTAGTAATACCATAATTTCCTTTATAGGGGAATTTTAACCTGAAGGAGAAGACTTTAACTCAGTATAGAGCAATGTCATCTTTCCTTAGGAATTTCTCATGCTAAAAGAGGGACAGTGGCATGGATGTAGATGATCCAGAGGCTTGCCGCTTACAGCAATTAGATGAAAGGAAAAGAGTTGTTGATGTTTGTGTATTGTGAACGAGGCACAGTTTTGATGCTAAAAGGTTGATTGACTCAACCGGGGTTTTTCTTATACGAAGCCTAAGAGGAGGCTATCGACCTAACAAGAGGGTGACTTTTATGTGTCTCGTATGAAGCCCGAGAGAGAGGCTAAAAGGGTTGACTCTACCGGAGAATCTTTTATATGTGTCTTGTACAAAGCCCAAGACGGAGGCTAAAGGTTGGACTCAACAAGAGGGTCTTTTATACTCAACAAGAGAGTATTTTGTATCTCGTACAAAGCCTGAGATGAAGGCTAAGAGGGTTTTTGACTCAACAATAGAGTCTTTTATACTCAATAAGAGAGTGATTTGGTATCTCGTACGAAGCCCGAGATGGAGGCTAAAAAAGGTTAGCTCCGCTGGGGAGGATCATTGTACAAAGCCCAAGAGGAGGCTAGGATGCTGGTGACTGTTTTAGTTGAGTGACAGGTCCAGTATGTTGGTTAAAATAGAAAATCAATTCTTATATGAGCACTGTTTGCACTCAGGGATTTGATTCGAGGATCAGGGTTATCTCCCGTTCTTTAAGGAAATGGGAAATCCAAAGGGTATTGAGACTGTCCGAGTCTACGGGTTTCATCTCCTAGTTTTGAAAGGAGCTTGAAAATGTCTTTGAGACTCAAGGGAATTAGACTGTCCAAGTCTAGAGTTTCATCTTTTGTACTATGTTTAAGAAACAGCAGTAGCAAGATCTAGACTTTTTGAAAGACTGTTTTATTAAGATGACTAATTTCTGTTCTTATACCTCTAGGAGGTCGTCGGGACAATTTGTACGAAGCCCAAGAGGAGGCTGGAAACTTTTAAGAAGCCGAGGGATAATTTGTACGAAGCCCGAGAGGAGGCTATCATTCCCGGAGGAAGAAATCATTTATACGAAGCCTAAGAGGAGGCTGTGAATACTTCTAAAAAGCCTACGGGTCCTTGTACGACGCCCAAGAGGAGGCGAGGATGCTTTTAAGAAGCCTGTGGGTCCCCAAACCCTGAGAAATTCAAGACAGGTTATTCATAGAGAATAGATCAAGCCAGGAAAGTTCGAGAATTTGGAAGAAACTCAAGAGATGCCATTCACGGAGAAAAGATCATCTATGGGGAATAAAGTTTCTTTGACGATTTATAAAGGTGACAGTCTGTGAAAGGGTTCACCAAGAATGTTGCCTTTCACGTCTCCATATTGTTTAACCCCAAGAGGAGGGAAGACTGTATCTGGTAATCCTATGGGGATCTAGTTTTGTCTACTTCTAAGAGTGATCAACGACCTTAATGCTAGACGTAGTTGTCGGGGAAACTCTAAATATCTATACTATTATTACACAGTTGATATGAGTTTATGAAAGAAGACTTACAGCGAAACAACCCCACAGTACAGTTATATACACATGAAAGCGGTTAATGAAAGCGGGTAAACACTTACTCGGTTGTAGAGCTTCCATGCTGTTTGGTTAGTTGTTCAACAAAGAAAGCTTTGATAACAATGTTATATACAAAATCAAAGGAGAAAGTATTTTGAAAAGATGTTGGGGCTTACAGCTCAAGGAGAGGCCCAAGGTTTTATCAGTGATCGCACTGTGAGTTTGAATTTGTACAGGGACTTATACAAGTGACTGAGGCCCAAGAAAGGTTTTCTGTACAAAAAGATGGGTCTTACACTCTCTCTAGAGGCCCAAAGAGTTTAAAAAAAGAATGGGCCTTATAACACGAGGATAGGCCCATATGTTTTTTTGTTTTGAAATGGCGATCGCGCCGAGATTTTCTTTTAACACAGAGGGACTTATACAATATCTGAGGCCCAAATTTGTTTTGGTTAAAAGGGGATTGGGTCTTACACTCTAATAGAGGCCCAAAGTGTTTTTTTAAAAGAAGAATGGGTCTTACTACTCGAGGGTAGGCCCAAGGTTATTTGTGTACAAAACGACGATTACGTCGTGGTTTTTGAAAATACCCCGAGGGACTTATACAATAAGTGAGGCCCAAATTAGGTTATTTTACAAAAAGGCTTGGGTCTTACACTCTATTAGAGGCCCAAAGTGTTTGAAAATGATTTGTGAGGGTTGAATTAATCAAAACCCTAATTTGTTTCCAAAATGTATTTTAATTGAATAAAAATTTAATTAAAATGATCAAAATTGTTTAAACATGTGTGGGAACAAATTGTGATCTTGGATTAATGTTTCGAAAATCATGTTTTAACCTACAAAATGATTAGAAGTCATTCAAATTTACAAAATCAAGAGGGAAACAATATTTTAAATGTCAAAAACAATTAAAATATTAATTCTTTGCAAAAATATCAATTATATGAAATAAATAATATTTTTGGGATTTTTTTATAAAATAAAATATTTTAACATTTTTGTGAATTATAAAAAAAAAGAATCAACTCAAAATCATTAAAACTCGGAGAGAAATTAATTTTTGAATCAATTAAATAAAATCACAAAATTCAAATATTTGAATTTTCAAAAAGGGCACCAAGAACACCCAAGAACACGCGCGTGTTCTGGGTTTTGCCCAGATTTGCATTTTCTCTCCAATCTCTCTGAATACTTGATTATATCATGCAAACCACCTATCAATCTGCTCGTTTCAACCTCACGATCATGTCCATGGTCTTTAATTTCATTTATTTTTAACATGGAATAAGAAATCAAGACAAAACCTCAAGAACCCTAAAATTTGCATGAAGGCTGAGAATTTTGATACACGATTCAAACAAAGCAATTAATTAAGGGGAAACATTCTATGCATGATTATGAACATTTGACAAAAGTATTGTGCGAGGAAATATGCATAGATTAAGAGATGACCAAGTTTAGGCTAACTTGAAGGTCGTGACAGCAAGAGCAATTTTATTTTTGAGTTGGAGGTGTTACAGATGGGCTGTGATGATCTGAATAGCTTCAATGGATGTTGTGGAGTGTGTTGCAAGCTTTGGAACACTTTGGAAGTCTTTGGATCAAGCTGGAGCACTTCAACTGCATAATTGAAGCATAATGGCTAGGTTGATAGGTGATTTTGAGCTGGAGGTGTTACAGATGGTGTTTAAGCATTTGGACACCTCAAATACATCATATGTGATGTGTCTGGGCAATTGGAATGGATTGCTTATGGCTACAACTCAAAACCCGATAGTGGTTGCTCAAAAACAAGAAAACTTGGCACTTAAGAGAGAATGAGAGAAAGCAGTGCTATAACTGGCTTTGGTGTGAGTTGAATGATCCATTGGAACCTCTATTTATAGGTGATCAACTCTTGTCTTGGAGGAATAGTGAATGACGACTGGATCAGATCACATTCAAATGCTTTGGCTTGGTGGCATTTCTTCTCACACAAGGCAACCTAGCTCCTCCCAAGAGCAGGGTTATGCCTTGACCAAATTCACATTCTTCAGATGTTTTTATTGTTGTTTAATCAGAGAACTTGACTGAGTAGAGTGGCTTTGTTGAAAGTGCCCTATTTCACATAAATTCCTTTGAATTTCAAGGCATATATGCCAAAATGCATTAATCTCAAGTTGGAAAATCCCTTGCCCTTTGGACTCAACCCTATCAGTTGGATCAGTTGGATTATGCTCAGATTGGATGCATGTGGCATAGTGATCATTACTTTTGACTCAGAAATCGTGGATGGCAAGAAAACTCACAAACTGATTTTTCATGGCAGCCTTGGCATGGTGTGTTGTAGCAGCCATAACTCTTGGCTCAAGTGGAGTAGTTTCATGCCAATGAGTTGCTTGGATTGTAGGCAACATGCACAACAACATTGATGTTTATCTTTGGAATTGATTCAGCTTGTATCTATGTGAAAAAATCCCACAAGTTATGGTGTTTCAACACAAAATCTGCCTTGCCCAGAAATTTTCTAAGTGTTGGAAAAGTTGTACTTTCATGTTTTTAGTGATTTTGATCCAATCATAACTCAAAATCCATAATGAATTTGAATGAGGTCTAGTTGAAGTTTTTGTAGAGGACCATGAGATCTACAAATAAAGCTTTGGATGGGGAAAAATGGCTTTGTGGTTTAGGAGTTATGATCCTCCAAAGTTGGTACCCTTGCCACTTTATTTCCTAACTTAGAAAATTTTCTAAGTTTTTATGGTTACCCCTTTTACAAGTTATCCAACTTTTCTTGATTTTTCTTGATGAATGATGATTCAAATCACACATTAACATCATTTTAGGGTTAAAAAACCATAAAAGTGAAAAATCTCAAGTGTGACTTTTGTGCACAGTTGACTTTTTATCAGATGAATTCCAAACTGTGCGATCCTCTAGGAAATCATGCCTTTGACCTAAATCAAACTTGATGGACATGTTCCATGGGTATTATAGGGTATATTGAATCATGTCCTAGGGTTTGGGATCATGTCTTGGTTAAAAGTCAAAGCTACAGTTGACTTTTCTCGCGAAACTCTAATTGTGGCTCTGATGAAATTGAGACTTGTTGCTCAAGCTTCTTGGATTAATCCATTGTTGCAAATGGATCAATGTAGTATTTTGGAGACCCTAAAATCATGTCTTGAGATCTTGGCTCATGATTTGTCCCAAAAGTCAACTTAGGGGTGAATTAGGTCAAGAAACCCTAATTCTTGATTTTTGATGAATGCATCCCCTGAGGCTAAATTGACTTGATGATTGGGTTTATGATGTCCATTGGAGCATCATAGGTTATGCTTTGAAGCAATGGCTCATGCCCAGAGGAAAATTTCCATCTGGAGGCCTTGGTCGACCAAACCCTAATTTGGTGACACTGGCGATCTTGAGGCTTGATCCACATGGAAGGGAGCAGCCTTGTGCTTAATCCTTATAGTTGGAGTCCTCTTGATCCCTTGTAGATATTTGAGAGGTTAGATAAGTTGAAGATCATGTTATTTCTTGATTGATCCTTTGTCTAAGAACTCTGAGAGGGCTTGAAACCCTAATTCTGATTTTAGTAAGTGTTCACCCATCTTTGGGGAGACTGATGAGGCAAGATAGTTCATCCATATTGTGATGATGATTTTCACAATGATGGGGAATCTTAGTGGTCAAAATTTGGGGTATGATAGATACCCGTATTTAATCTTCTTGGACCCGAAGGTGCGAATTACGAAGGTGTTCGTGCATTCGGGGTGCAAGAGGATTAAATATCGGAATACCCGAAATTTTGATGGTGGTTATGAATGGTAGCTTACGCATTCATCTTCTTTTGCTAAGCACTGGCGCTTAGAAAAGGTAAACTTCCCCTCGATCCTGGTTGTCTACCAAGGAACTGGTCTTAGTTGCTGAATTGAACTTCCCCTCGATCCTGGTTTCCTACCAAGGAACTGGTCTTAGTTTCTGAAATAAACTTCCCCTCGATCCTGGTTTCCTACCAAGGAACTGGTCTTAGTTGCTGAAATAAACTTCCCCTCGATCCTGGTTTCCTACCAAGGAACTGGTCTTAGTTGCTGAATTGAACTTCCCCTCGATCCTGGTTTCCTACCAAGGAACTGGTCTTAGTTTCTTTTGTCAATAAACTTTATTGACAAGGGATGCTATGTGTAGCAGTTTTCCTCAAACTGCTCCCCGAATTTTCCTGGGGAGATGCCATTTGATGGAAAAGGTTTTGACGTCAGAGTTACTACGGAACCCAGTCGTCTGAGCTGTAGAGGTGTACAAACTTCTCTGTTTGGAGACGTTATTTGTCGACTCTACTGGGGAAAACAAGTCTCTTGAGAGACTGCTTTCACGCTTGGGGATATTACATCATACTTTTCTCGAGATCTTCTCAGAGAAATGCCATATGATGTGATCCAATTTTGAGGTGCCGATGACCTTTTCATCAGCGATTTTTCAGAGCAAAACTGCTGTACTGCGAATCTCTGCCTAAGAGGCTTCCTCTGGGGATTTTTCCTTAATCTGGAAAAGCGAAAATATCATCTTCAATGGCGAAGAGTGACATCGGTTGAAGGTTCTCTGGTTTTTCAGAGGTTCAAGTTATCAAAGTGGTCAAGGGCCAACTCTGATCTAGAAATAAACTGGAGGAGAGAGATAGTTCAAATGCAACATTTCCTGACGAGGAAAGAACTGACAACCCGATTGAGAGAACTGTTATCACTAGGGTATAAAACTGACAGAGTGATAGCGATTCAATATGAAATGTGTATGCAAATCAATAATGCATGATGTGTGTATGTATATGCTGACAAAACTGATGCGACATATAAACTAAAAGATGAACATGACTGGATACTCGGCCATCACGGGGCGAAGAAGTACCGCTGGTTCAAGATAACAATTTTGCCTTGCTTAGGAGAAACGGTCCCTGTTGGGAACTATGTTGGTCGGGCTTAGGAGATGAGAACTCGGCCGAGGGTATTAGATGGGAAAGCCGTATCTGATACAGTTGATCCTTCATTCAGGTACACTGGCTCAGAAGGAGTACTTTGATTCTGCACTTTGAGGCTCGAACACCTTTAGAGACGCAATTGATGCTCTTTCGATGTTCAACAGTCAAAAGGAATTGCCACCTTTATTTTAAAAGCAGAAAAAGTTTTAACAAGTAAATTCATTTTTGTTTTATTTCAAGAATAGTTAATCATGTTAACAACGTCATTCTGTAAAGCTAAAACAAATGAGAATTGCAAACAAAAGCACAAGAGCTCAAATTTTATTGATAGGATGGAGATCAGCCAAACGCGTATTTACAAAGTTAGAAAATGGTAATTTAAGGGAAAAGGGCTACAATGAAACATGACGACCGCTATCCTTCTACCAACTTTGAATTCTGGACATTCTGAGCTTCTGTCGAAGATGACCTTGACTGGAGTTTTCCTGACGGATGATGTAACTGCTGCTGAGGGACTTGCCCCTTTGTTAAACATAGTTACTTGCCATTATCCCTAACTTTTGCCTGGATTTTACTGTGATGTTTCCAATCAACCGGGATGATTTTTGATCATGTCTCTAATTTTTGCCTGGACCGCCCTTTCGGGTTTTCAATTCACCGAGACGTTTTTTTTAGGCGAAGTATTTCTTGACTATATCAACATTTGTGGGGTAGGCAAATTCCTCTCCGTCCATGGTTGTAAGTCTCAAGGCGCCGCCTGAGAAAGCTTTCGTGACCACATAGGGGCCATCATAATTCGAAGTCCACTTGCCCCGAGAATCAGTGAGAAATAATTGTATTTTCTTGAGCACAAGGTCTCCTTTCCTGAAGATGCGAGGTTGAACCTTTTTGTCACAAGCCTTCTTCATTCTCTGTTGATACAACTGACCGTGGCATAGAGCCGTTATTCTCTTTTCTTCGATCAGATTTAGTTCGTCATGTCTGCTTTGACACCATTCAGCTTCTGTAAGCTTAGCTTCCATCATTACCCTGATTGATGCGATCTCTACTTCAATGGGGAGCACTGCCTCCATGCCATATACTAGAGAGAAAGGGGTTGCCCCTGTTGAAGTGCAGACAGATGTGCGATAACCGTGAAGAGCAAAGGGTAACATCTCGTGCCAGTCTTTGTAGGTTACAACCATCTCCTGAACAATCTTCTTGATGTTCTTATTAGCCGCTTCTACCGCTCTGTTCATCTTGGGTCGGTAGGGAGATGAGTTATGGTGTTTGATCTTGAACTCTGTGCACAACTCTTTCATCATCTTGTTGTTCAAGTTAGATCCATTATCCGTAATGATCTGGCTTGGAACACCATAACGACAGATGATATTGTTTTTGATAAATCGGACTACCACTTGTCGGGTTACATTAGCGTACGACGCTGCTTCGACCGACTTGGTGAAGTAATCAATGGCTACCAGGATGAACCGATGTCCGTTTGAAGCTTTGGGCTCAATCACGCCAATCATGTCGATTCCCCATATGGAAAAAGGCCATGGGGAAGAAAGAACTTTGAGATGCGTTGGCGGTACATGGATTTTGTCAGCGTATATTTGACACTTGTGACACTTTCTCATGTACTTGTAGCAGTCGGATTCCATGGTCAACCAGTAGTACCCTGCTCTCATGTGCCAAAGGATCCTTCATGAATTTCTTTTATTAGCATGTCTGCTTCTAGTCTGTCTACACATCGGAGCAAGACCATGTCAAAGTTTCTCTTATAGAGTGTATCGCCGCTCAGGAAGAAGTTTCCGGCCAGTCTTCTGAGGGTTTTCCTGTCCTTTCTGGATGCCTCAGGTGGATACTCTCGTTTCTGAAGGAAGAATTTGATATCGTGATACCAAGGTTTGTCGTCTATGACTGCTTCAATCGTGAAGATGTAAGCGGGCCTTTCAAGGCGCATTATGTCGATCTTAAGTATGTCATTCCATTGACCTACACTAATCATGGAAGAGAGGGTGGTTAAGGCATCAGCCATGTGATTCTCCTCACGAGGGATGTGAAGAAACTCAATTCTGTTGAAGAATGGTAACAACCTTCTCGCGTAATCTTTATAAGGAATCAATCCTGATTGGTATGTGTTCCAATCTCCTTTGATCTGATTGATAACTAGGGCTGAGTCGCCATATACGTCCAAGTTCTTAATCCTTAAGTCGATCGCTTCTTCGAGACCCATGATACAAGCTTCGTATTCGGCCTCGTTATTCGTGCACTTGAACGTAAGTCTGGCTGTGAAAGGAATATGGGTACCCTGAGGGGTTACAATGATCGCCCCAGTCCCATTTCTGTAATGATTAACTGCTCCGTCAAAGATAAGTCCCCACTGGGAACCTGGTGCTGGCCCTTCACTGGGTAGCGGTTCATCGCAATCTTTCATTTTTAGATACATGACATCTTCGTCGAGGAAGTCAAACCCGATTGATTCTTGATCGTTAATCGGTTGATGAACCAAATGATCGGCTAAAACACTTCCTTTTACGGCTTTTTGAGCATGGTATTCTATGTCATATTCTGACAGCAACATCTGCCAACGGTCGATTCTTCCCGTGAAAGCAGGTTTTTCGAAGACGTACTTGATTGGATCCATCTCTGAGATTAACCAAGTAGTGTGATGAATCATGTACTGGCGCAGACGTTTGGCTGTCCAAGCCAAAGCGCAACAAGTTTTCTCGAGCATCATGTACCGAGTTTCACAGTCGGTGAATTTCTTGCTCAAATAGTAGATGGCAGACTCCTTCCGTTTGGTTTTGTCTTGTTGACCAAGCACACAACCCATGGAGTCTTCCAAGACTGTTAAGTAGATGATCAGTGGTCTTCCTTCCACTGGAGGGGATAGAATCGGTGGGTTCAACAGGTATTCCTTGATACTGTCGAAGGCAGTTTGACAATCTTCTATCCAAACGCAGTCCTGGTTCTTTTTGAGTAGTTTGAAAATCGGCGCACATGTCGCGGTCATGAGGAATATGAATCTGGAGATGTAGTTCAAACGTCCTAGGAATCCTTTGACTTGTTTTTCAGTTTTTGGAGAAGGCATTTCTTGAATGGCCTTGACCTTGTCAGGATCAACCTCAATTCCTTTCTGGCTGATGATGAACCCTAAGAGTTTCCCTGAATGGACATCAAAGGTGCACTTGTTGGGATTCAAGTAGAGTTTGTACTTTCTCAACCGCTCAAATAGTTTTGACAGGTGGGTCACATGCTTCTCTTCTGCTCTAGATTTTGCAATCATATCATCGGCATATACCTCGATTTCTTTGTGTATCATGTCATGAAACAGAGTAGTCATGGCCCTTTGATAGGTCGCCCCGGCGTTCTTCAAACCGAACGACATTACCTTGTAACAAAAGGTACCCCATGGGGTAATGAACGGAGTTTTCTCCATGTCTTTCGGCGCCATTTTGATTTGATTATAGCCCGAGAATCCATCCATGAAGGAGAAAACTTTGAACTTTGTTGTACTGTCAACCAGCATGTCAATGTGAGGTAAAGGAAAGTCTTCCTTTAGACTATCCTTGTTTAGATCTCTGTAATCCACACTCATTCTGATTTTTCCGTCCTTTTTGGGAACGGGTACGATGTTGGCTAACCATTGAGGATATTCAGATGTAGCGAGGAAGCCCGCGTCAATCTGTTTCTGTACCTCCTCTTTGATTTTGACGGCCATGTCCGGGTGAGTTCATCTCAACCTCTATTTTACTGGAAGATATTCCGATCTCAACGGTAAATGATGTTCCACGATGCTGGTATCCAACCCTGGCATATCCTGATAGGACCAAGCGAATACATCGGGAAACTCTTTGAGAAGTTTCGTCAAACTTTCTTTGACAGTTGGACTGAGCAGTGCCCTAATCTTGACTTCTTTTTTCTCTTCTTCTGAACCCATGTTGATCGTTTTCAATGGCTCCTTGTGAGGTTCAATGGACCTTTCCTCTTGTCTGAGTAGTCGAGAGATCTCTTCTGGAATTTCGTTGTCAACTTCTTCTTCAGCCCCAAATATCGGGAACTCAAAGTTAGGAGAAGGCATCGGATCGTATGTTTCGACGGGGTTTAAAACAAGCAATCTGCATGACGTGATGATTCGTGTTTAGAAGAGATAGAGAAAATACAAGTGTGTGCAGTGTATTTCTTTTACTGCTTGTTTTTATTATTTGAGATGTTTTTTAGGATTACCATTTTTTGAGAAAAGCAAAAAGAGAAAACAACAATAACTGCAGAAATTACAGAACGACGTTATTTTATTAATGAACAAGTCGATTCTTAAAACTACAGCCCTATAAAACAAAACTATGTTTCTTTGGGCGAAGCGAAGAGGGAAATTTTACAGAAAGCGAGCCCTATCAAAACATCTGTTTCACCTGGGCAGGGTGAAAGGTTAAAGATGGCAATTACTTTGACTTATGAACAATCTTCGGAACATCGACAGCAACCCATTGGCGGCGAACTCCTCGGTGAATCACAAAGTCTAGTACCTTCCTTGATTTGTCTTCAGAAATGACGTTGATTTCTGATGGAGCAGGATCATTGGAATCTGTCTCCCAGGCAGAGTTGTCGTAGGAGGATTCCTCTGTTGTATTTTGCATAGCATTTGTGCTCTCAGATAGATCTCCCCATCCAATTGGCTGGATGTCTTCGAGCCTGATACGAGAGCTTTCAGGAGCGGTGTACTTGACCATGAAGTCAAATTTTCCAGTTGGTTGTCCCAGGGTGTCCCACACTTCTGTGGAATTGGAGGAGGCATCTCTCTCGATGACGTTGACCTCGGGAAAAGCATAGTTGATGAATTCAAGTCCTGCAAACGTTGCGAATTCATCGTCATGTTGAGTAGTGTCTGAATGACCTGAGTGTTGATCCCATGACATGGTGGGGACGCAGGCATTCTTTTCAATGATGCTCAGCTGATTTTTGTTGTTCGGCTGACTCTCTTGCCCCAAGTCTCCTGGGTAGGGCTGCCACATTGGCAGACCATCCATCGGGCTATAGTAGTTGTGATCAAAGTTGTCCTTCATCGGAGTGTCCTCCTCTAATGAGTTTGGTGGAGCACAACATCCTTCCGGATCACAATCTCCATATACCATTTTGACGTCCGACCTTGGTATAAATCTCGGACTCTGTGCGGGATAGCAAAATAGAGTAGGCACCTCTTCCTGAGACATATAACCGTCCTCGTTGAGGTAGGACTTCCATTCCACATCTATGTCGGATGGATCATCTCTATTGATGGTATGCACTTCCTGAGTCACTGGTTGAAGGAAACCTCCACTGTGGAAGAAATTTTGAATGGGATGAAGACTTTCATCGCTGGCAGCTGTCTGAGTACAGGTTGCAGAAAAACCAAGACCCTTCTTTGCTTTATTGTCAGTAGGAATGACAAGTTGTCCCCATCCTATTGTATTGGTACTTTCGACCGCTTTGATAGCATCTTTGTATGAGGAAATCGAGGTTCCTCCTTCGAATTAATCCTCCTTGTGTAGCGAAAGCGCTTGGAACTGAGTTCCGATTACCCCTTCCGGCTCTACATAAGTCGATGATGATAAATTACTCACGAGCAAGGCTTGTTCTCCACAGACCGTGACGAGTTGACCATTCTGAACGAACTTTAGCTTTTGGTGGAGGGTCGAGGTGACCGCCCCAGCCTGATGTATCCAAGGTCTTCCTAATAAACAACTGTACGTTGCCCGGATGTCCATGACCTGGAAAATGATTTGGAAAGTGTGAGGACCAATAGTTATGGGAAGATCAACTTCGCCGATAACCATTTTTCTGGACCTGTCGAATGCTTTGACGACGACCTCACTGGTTCTCATCGGGGGTCCTTTAAAGGATAATTGCGTCAAGTTGGACTTTGGCATGACATTCAGGGCTAACCCTGTGTCTACCAGTACGCTGGCTAAAGCATTTTCCTGGCAGTTGACCGTGATATTGAGTGCCATGTTATGACAGCGACCCTCTTCAGGTAATTCCTCATCACTAAATCCCAAGTTATTGCAGGAAGTGATGTTAGAGACAATGTTATCGAACTGTCTGATGGTTACATCCTGCTCCACAAAGGCTTGCTCCAAGACTTTCTGTAGAGCCTCCCTGTGCACTTCTGAACTGAGTAATAGTGATAGCACAGAGATCTTTGAAAGAGTTTGTAATAGCTGATCAACAATGTTGTATTCACTCCTTTGGATGAGCTTCAGCATCTCATCATCATTTTTCGAAAGGTCGGGATTACTGGATTGACCTACTGGTGGATTGGGAACTTCTGTGTGAGGTTCCTTTTCTTTGATAGGTTCTCCAACCCCTCGGTCGAAGATTCTACCACTCCGTGTTACTTGACTGATGTCTGCAATATTCACGACGGAGGGTAATGGAATTTCCTTTCCATTCTCGACTATTGTTGCACCGTATTTGTAAGGGATAACCTTAGTTAATTCATACGGTAATGGTCCTGGTAGATAGATGACTATGGGAGCTTTCTGGTTTTTCTGACCATCGTAAGTAATCTCAATCCGTTCCTGGTTAGGAACTCTTGATTCGTCAAGTAGAGGGATGATGGCGAAAACATCCCTAGTCTTCTGATGACCAGAGATTACGACAACATCCTCGATTTGATTGGCAAGGTAGCCTGGCGTCCAGCTGGTTGGTCCGGAACCCGGATATGGACAAATTTCTCTACGATCCACCTGACCCTAAAGAGCTGCTCGCACAAGGTAGCATCCTTGGTCACTTTCTGAACAGACTCCACAACGTTTATAGTTGTGGGGTGTGTAACACCCCCTTTCTATACCCCCAAATGATCACATAATTCACTTAGGCACATATATAAAAAAAAATTCGCCAGAGTACGATTAAAACATAGTATAAAAGAGGCATGTCACATCATACACGCATTTAATACATACAACACCTGCTCATTATATTGATATGCAACAGTGGGGTAACTTGCCACGGAGGAACTTTGTCCTTACACCCACATCTCAATATTTAGAATAAAAGCGGAAAATCCAAACATTGATAAAATCGAACATATATACATCAACAAGTATGATACAACAACATCATTCATGTTTATATACACAAATTCATCAGCAAGATACATGTACAAATGTATCACAAAAGAATAATATACATCCTAGCTACCCGGTGCTACATATCAGAGCCAACCGACCAAAAGAATGAAGACACGCTTCACAAAAAGACCTCCAGCATACCTACTTTGAAATGCCTCATAGAGCATCATAAAACAGCAGAAGGGTGAGAAATATTATCATAATAACAATGCATATAATTATATATATAAACATAAAAATACACATATTACATATTCTCACCACAATTCATCACATTTTCATCTATATACATCACAATGTATATATATATATATATATATATACCAAGCATATTCATCATGCACGCTTTCACATTTCTCAATCATTCCGTATAAACATACACAATTATGTTCATTCAACAACACATCATTATAAAGATGATAAATGCAAATCATAGAGACCGACTCACGACTCTATGCAAATGTAATGCGGTACCGACTCAATCATCACTAGTTCACTCAGGAAATCTGCTGGAACCATCGCTCGTTACCGAAGTAACTCCCCGTCGGGCCTACGATGTTCACCCATTGCTCACACCCCACATGGGCACACAATGTTTATGGATCGCTCACACCCCACATGGGCACACGACCCGATCGCTCACACCCCACACGGGCACACGATCCGATTGCTCACACCTCACATGGGCACACAATCATTCGTAATCATCGCTCACACCCCACATGGGCACACGACGTTACGACGGATTCTCATTAGAATCGCTCAACACAAGAATGTATTTCATGATGCTTCGTATGCAAAATGACACAAGATATTCTTGAAATGCATACATATTCACAATATATTCATGCATTCATCTCATACAATCACATACAATCTATATACATCACATCAATGCACTATTGTATGATTCACATTCAAACACACAGTCAAAACGGTAAAAGTCGCTAAATAGCACTATTCCTGACTTTCCGACATAATTAAATCGGCTAACGATTTTCAAAACATCATAATCACAACGTACAGCTCAATAGCTTTCCAACGACACCAAGAATGTAAAAATCGGATACTCGGAACAAAAGTTACGGACGAAACCGAAAACGACATTTTGAAAAATCCCATTTTTACATTCCTCCTGTCCATACGCGTATCACCCATGTCCATACGCGTACGGACATAACCCATTTCCTTCACAATTCCACGTTTCCAAAACCCATACGCGTACGGCCCTCACCCATACGCGTATCACCAGAGGGCCGGGAAAAGCCACCCTCCATACGCGTATTGACCCTTCCACCGGCCATTGTTACGCGTATCGCCTTGGCTCATACGCGTATGGACATGCCCCTTACGCGTATGGCCAGGGAATTTTCCAGAAAATTCTGCAGAACAATGTTCTGCGTTTTCCACCTCCAACTTCACCAATTCATCATCTAAATTCAGAAAAATACCAGTTTGAAGTGTAACAATACATATTAAACATGTATAGACCAACAAGAACACAATCAACAAGAGTTTACACACTTTTGGATCAATTTCCAATCAATTTCTCAAAAATGGGTTACCCCCTAAAACTCACAAAATTCATCAACAACAACAACAATTCATACATAATCACATACATTGATAAGATAACAATGTTTAACACCCTTACCCGGACTCCAAGCTCGCTAATTGATCGATCTTGATGATTTTCCTAGTTTTCCCAACTTTCTCCTCTTTTCTTTCTCTCCTCTTTTCTTTCTCTTCTTTCTCTATTTCCCTCTTATTTCTCTTTTCTTTCTATTTTCTTTCTTTTCTATTTCTTTTCTCTCCTTTTTCCCACACAAACACTTAATTCATTTTAATCACATAAATTCTAATTCCACTACTTTTCTAACTTATCATTAATTGAGAAAAGTCTAAAATACTCTAAATTCTAATTTCCCCGAAAACTCTCGAAAACGGTAAAATCATATTTAACACACCAATTTAACAAATAAAATAATTTATCGCCCAATTAAAATAAAAGACTCAAGAATAATGGAATAATCAAAATCGGGGCGTTACAACTCTCCCCCACTTTAGAAATTTTCGTCCTCGAAAATAATACCTGATTCAAACAACTCCGGATACGACTCTCGCATCCCACTCTCTAGTTCCCAAGTTATATTGCCTTCCGCAGCGCCTCCCCACGCTACTTTCACAAGCGCAATATCCTTGCCTCTTAGTTTCTTAACTTCGCGGTCCAAAATCCTAATCGGTAAAGCTTCCACCGTAAGGTTATCTCTCACTTCAACCTCGTCCATAGGAATAACATGTGACGGATCCGGAACATATTTCCGAAGTTGCGAAACATGGAATACGTCATGCAAATTCGAAAGGTTCGGAGGCAACGCCACACGGTAAGCCACAACACCAACTCGTGAAGTAATCTGACACGGACCAATAAAACGAGAAGTCAACTTCTTCGACTTCAAAGCACGACCCACACCCGTAACTGGTGTAACTCTCAAAAACACATGGTCTCCTTCTTGAAACTCAAGATCTTTCCTCCTCTTGTCATGATAGCTCTTTTGTCTACTTTGAGAAGCTTTCATCTTCTCCCGAATAAACTTCACTTTCTCCGTTGTTTGTTGTACCATTTCCGATCCAACTATCGTCCTCTCGCCGGTTTCATGCCAACACAAAGGTGTTCGACATCTCCGACCATACAAAGCCTCAAATGGTGCCATACTTATACTCGAATGAAAACTGTTATTGTAAGTGAATTCAATCAACTCCAAATAACCATCCCAAGCACCACCTTGCTCGAGTACACAAGCACGCAATAAATCCTCCAACGATTGAATCGTCCTCTCGGTTTGACCGTCCGTTTGCGGATGATAAGCCGAACTCAATCTTAGCTTAGAACCCAAAGCCTTTTGTAAACTCTCCCAAAACCTCGATGTAAACCTTGGATCTCTATCCGATACAATACTCTTAGGAACTCCATGTAACTTCACAATCACAAGAACATAAATCTCGGCTAACTTCTCCAAAGGATAACTAATATCAATTGGAATAAAGTGAGCAGATTTAGTAAGCCTATCAACAATTACCCAAATAGCATTATGACCTCTTTGCGTATTCGGCAATCCCGTAACAAAATCCATCGATATACTATCCCATTTCCATTCCAGAATATCCAACGGTTGCATAAATCCACTCGGTTTTTGATGTTCCACCTTAGACTTTTGACAAGTTAAGCATGCATACACAAATCGAGCCACATCCCTCTTTAAACCGGACCACCAAAAGATCTTCTTCAAATCTTGATACATCTTATTCGCACCCGGATGAATACTTAAATTACTTCGGTGTCCTTCCTCTAGAATCATCTTTTTCAACTCCGCGTCGTCGGGAATACAAATACGACCACGGAATCTCAAAACTCCATAATTATTAACCTTGAAATCCTCATTCTCATTCAACATCAAATCAACGAATTTCAAGTCCAACTTTTGCTTTTCACTAACCGTTGCAAGAAAATCATTCGTAACATGTAGCATACCAAGTCGTACATTTCTCGGCGTCATTTCACAAACCAAACTCAAATCTCTGAAATCCTCTAAAAGTTCCCATTCTTTCATCATCAATGCGGACATACATAACAACCTCCGACTTAAGGCATCGGCCACCACGTTTGCCTTACTCGGATGGTAATTCAAACCAAAATCATAATCCTTCAAAAGTTCTAGCCACCTCCTTTATCTCATGTTCAATTCTTTCTGATCAAATAAATATCTTAAGCTTTTGTGATCACTAAAAACTTCAAATCTTGCACCATAAAGGTAATGCCTCCATATTTTCAAAACAAACACCACCGCCTCTAACTCGAAGTCATGTGTAGGATAATTCTTTTCATGCACTCTCAATTGTCTAGAAGCATATGCCACAACTTTTCCATCTTGCATCAAAACACCACCTAAACCTGTCAATGAAGCATCACAATACACAACAAATGGTTCATTAGGATTAGGCAAAATCAAGATCGGAGTCGTTGTCAACCTTCTCTTTAACTCATTGAAACTCTCTTCACAATGAATATCCCAAATGAAAGCCTTTCCTTTACAAGTCAATTGCGTTAAAGGAAGTGCCAACTTTGAAAATCCCTCAATAAATCTCCGATAATAACCCGCCAAGCCTAAAAAGCTTCGAATCTCCGTAACCGACCTAGGAGCCTCCCGTTGCATCACCGCATCTATCTTGGATGGATCAACACTAATACCACTACCAGAAATAACATGTCCAAGGAAACTTACTTCCGACAACCAAAATTCACACTTCGACAACTTAGCATACAATTGTTTCTCTTTCAAAATTTGCAACACAATTCTCAAATGCTCTTCATGCTCTTCTTGAGACTTAGAGTAAATCAAAATATCATCGATGAACACAACCTCAAAACGATCCAACTGTTCATGAAAAATACGATTCATGTATTCCATAAACACACCCGGCGCGTTAGAAACCCCGAATGGCATCACAGAGTATTCGTAATGACCATACCGTGTCCTAAATGCCGTCTTTTGAATATCCTCTCCTTTCACACGAATCTGGTGGTACCCTGATCTCAAATCAATCTTACTAAAAACATTCGCACCAACCAATTGGTCCATCAAATCATCGATCCTTGGAAGCGGATACTTGTTCTTAATTGTCACTTTGTTCAATTGTCGATAATCAATGCATAACCGCATACTCCCGTCCTTCTTCTTTACCAACAATACCGGAGCACCCCAAGGAGAAACACTTGGCCTTACAAATTTCTTGTCCAACAAGTCATTCAATTGCTTTTTCAATTCTACCAATTCCGATGCCGACATACGATACGGTGCCATCGAAATCGGTCTAGTACCCGGAACTAGATCAATAGAAAATTCAACTTCTCTTTCCGGCGGTACATCCGTAATATCTTCCGGAAACACTTCTGGAAATTCACACACCACTGGGAACACATCAAGCTCAACTTGACTCTCCACCGACAATGATGCAAACAAACCAAACAATTGAGCTTTGTCCGCTAAAAGTTTCTTCAACTCTTTAGTGGATAGGAAACTCTCAAATTCATCATCTTCCAAAGAAGGAAGCCTTACTAACTTGTGATAGCAATCTATATGAACTCGATTAAATTGCAACCAGTTCATACCCAAGATCACGTCCAATCCCACCAATGGCAAACATACTAAATCCATAACAAAGTCTTTACCATACATGGTTAAAGGACAACTTACACACACCAAAGACGTAGTTACCGACCCTAAAGCAGGAGTCTCAATAACCATCTCAACACCCATCAAAGTTAATGCAAGATTCAAATGCTTTGCGCACTCAGACGAAATAAACGAATGAGTCGCTCCCGTATCAATAACAGCAACTAAAGGTGTACTATTAATAAAGCATGTACCTTTAATCAAACGGTCTGCATTCGTAGTTTGAGTCCCCGCCAATGCAAACACCTTTCCGCCCGCTTGAGCTTGTTTCGGCTTAGTACACTTAGTACTAATGTGACCCACTTCTCCACAATTATAGCACTTCACCATATTCCTTCTACAATCTGTAGCAGCATGCCCAAGACCACCGCAATTAGAACATTTCGCTACAGGCTTCCCACACTCAAATGATTTATGACCTATTTCACCACATTTGTAACACCTAACAACATCGGAACCTCCTCCTCCAGATCTCCTATCAAAGCTTCCCATATGCTTGCCCTTATCAACGGGTGTCACATAAGGTCCACTTCTAGCTTGTTGCTTCCCCTTCCTCTCATTCAAACTTTTGTAATGTGTAGAACGAGCCTTACTATCTTCTTCGAAGATTTTACAACATTCCGTCAAATCCGCAAACCTCCTTATCCTTTGATATCCCACAGCTTGCTTAATCTCAGGACGTAAACCATTCTCATATTTAATACACTTTGAGAACTCAGCAGTAATCGCAACATAATGAGGATGGAATTGAACCAACTCCACAAATTTAGCAGTATAGTCCACCACAGACATACTACCTTGTTTCAATTCAAGAAACTCCATCTCCTTCTTTCCCTTCACACTCTCAGGGTAATACTTTCTCAAGAATTCATTACAAAATAAATTCCAAGTTACCTCTTCATCGTCCACCTCAAGAACTTCACGCATACCGACCCACCAATCGTCGGCTTCTTCTTTCAGCATGTGAGATCCAAGCCTCACCTTATTCTCCTCCACACAGCCCATAACTCTGAAGATTCTTTCAATCTCTTTCAACCACAATTGAGCTCCATCGGGATCAAATCTTCCTTTAAAAACCGGTGGTTGATTCTTCCTGAACTCGTCATTAGCATTCACGTTCGGCGCACCTTGCACCGCCCTAGCCATTGCTTCCAAAGCAGCAGCC
Organism: Lathyrus tuberosus; assembly: GCA_022829125.1. Classification (NCBI taxonomy): domain Eukaryota; kingdom Viridiplantae; phylum Streptophyta; class Magnoliopsida; order Fabales; family Fabaceae; genus Lathyrus; species Lathyrus tuberosus. The sequence goes on from JALAZF010000441.1 coordinate 2,309,390, forward strand.
ATCGCATTGTCGTTTCTACCAGCCATATTCTGATCATTCCCAAAAATGACAACAAGGTTAAACAACAGTTCAACCAACACAACAACAAGACAGACACAACTGACTTAACTCTGGCTCTGATACCACTTAATGTAACACCCTCTTTCTATACCCCCAAATGATCACATAATTCACTTAGGCACATATATAAAAAAAATTCGCCAGAGTACGATTAAAACATAGTATAAAAGAGGCATGTCACATCATACACGCATTTAATACATACAACACCTGCTCATTATATTGATATGCAACAGTGGGGTAACTTGCCACGGAGGAACTTTGTCCTTACACCCACATCTCAATATTTAGAATAAAAGCGGAAAATCCAAACATTAATAACATCGAACATATATACATCAACAAGTATGATACAACAACATCATTCATGTTTATATACACAAATTCATCAGCAAGATACATGTACAAATGTATCACAAAAGAATAATATACATCCTAGCTACCCGGTGCTACATATCAGAGCCAACCGACCAAAAGAATGAAGACACGCTTCACAAAAAGACCTCCAGCATACCTACTCTGCAATGCCTCATAGAGCATCATAAAACAGCAGAAGGGTGAGAAATATTATCATAATAACAATGCATATAATTATATATATAAACATAAAAATACACATATTACATATTCTCACCACAATTCATCACATTTTCATCTATATACATCACAATGTATATATATATATATATACCAAGCATATTCATCATGCACGCTTTCACATTTCTCAATCATTCCGCATAAACATACACAATTATGTCCATTCAACAACACATCATTATAAAGATGATAAATGCAAATCATAGAGACCGACTCACGACTCTATGCAAATGCAATGCGGTACCGACTCAATCATCACTAGTTCACTCACGACTCAGGAACTCTGCTGCAGAAAATGAACGAAGTAACCGGTTACCCTATATTGAGTAACCGGTTACCCAAAAGTGTCTCTAACTCTCATTTTGGCTCTGTTTCGAAGTAACCGGTTACCCTATATTGAGTAACCGGTTACCACTGTTGTGTTTTGAAAAATGTTTTAGAAAATTCATAACTTTTGAACCGTGATTCCGATCGAAGCGTTCTTGGTATCGTTAGAAAGCTATGAAGATCCTCTACCCAATAAAAAGTGAAAATTATGGGTATGATGTGGGATTAATTGTTTAGTGGAAAATGAATGAAAATAATGTTTATATGATATGTTGAAAATCCATATCTTTTGGATCGTAAATCCGACCGAGGCATGGTTATAGCCGATGCAAAGCTATGAAAATATCCTATGGGATAAAAGTGATAAATATTGATTTTATACCCGATTAAATGAATCAGAGGGAACCCGAGAAATTATGTTAACTTTATGAGTTGAATTATTACATGTAAATCATTATAAATTGTGTTATGCCATATTTATCTAATTGTTGTTAAGTATGATTGAGAGAATATGCATGCTTAAAACGAATTAGGAAGAGTGAGGAAACTTTACCCCAAAATAAATGATATGATCCTAGAGATGTAACTAGGTCTTGGTAAAGGTAAAGGTATAAAGGATAATGCTTAGGCATCGATGCTAGAAGAGTATCTTTGATAAGTAGTTGTTAGCAGAGGCGGTGACTAGGATTATGATAGATAATCTAATGACGACGCTCGCACATATGAGGCCGAGGCGTGTGTCCAAATACCGAATCGTATAGAAAAGAATAAGACACTAGTATGAAACATGTGTAACCATGGTAATTAATGAGAAAAGGCAAATGTGGCCTTAAGGCATTGTGGCCTTGTGATTGTCGAATACAATCACGTTTGTGTGTGAGATCACGTAATCATAACCGTTTTTATCCCTTAATAAATATCTGTGACCCGTGTCCATAACTCTTTGGAGGGGCTGGCCGGGGAAAGAGTTTATTAAGTAAGTGACCGTGACCCGTGTCCATAACTCTTTGGAAGGGCTGGCCAGGGAAAGTTACTTAGTGGGTGGTAATAGTGACCCGTGTTGAAGAGCCTCTTGTGAAGGCTGGCTGGGGAAAGTACCATGTGTAGGTAACCGTGACCCGTGTTGAAGGACCTCTTGTGTAGGATGGCCGGAGAAAGTTATCTATGTTAGCTTCTGGGACCTGTGTCCATAACTCTTTGGAGGGGCTGACCGGGGATGAATGTCTATGTTTTTAAGGATCCGTGACCCGTGTTGAACTCCCTTGTAGGGTTGGTCGGGGAAAGATGCCTTGGTATGTGTTACCGATTAGTGATAATTAATTTTGAGTTGGTGAACTCATGAACATGTTTCCATATAGTGTGGGATTGAGAACTCAAGGTCATTTCCCTTCCCTTTGAATTGAGTTAGGATTTGGCTAGAACCCTGTAAAGCCGAGAGAATCCATAAGATAGAGAACTCATTGAGATTTAATATCTCACCCCATTGTTGTTGTTATTTTTCAGGCAGTGTTTGTAGGTTTGATTTACAAGTGAAGCTATGCTTGAATGTTTCAAGAGAAGCTTAGTTTGAATTTTCCGTTGTGTAATTGCTGTATACAATTAAGGATATTGTATATTGATCTTAGATTTTATTGTTTTGGCTAATTTCCATGTCTTGCACCATAGGTTGTATTTGTGTTTTAATAATGGTCAAGTATGTGAATTATGCCAATAGGCACTTATGATGGTGTCAGTACCAAATAAAACACTTGTATGGTATTATTCTAGATATATATTATACAAGGCGTTACATCAATACTACATACCTCACTTTAACAACTCAACGGTCCAACCAACCAATACAACCCTTCCTCTGTCCAACTAGTGCCTTCCTTCCTACTCTTCCGCCGTCCACTCTTCCACCATAACTCACAATAACAATATCATTTATTTATTTATTTGGTTAAAATGAAATGTTTGGATATTATGTTTGCATGCTACTATGTTTTGGTAAAAAAAAAAGGAAATTAATGTGATGAAACTTTTGTTGTTAAATTGAGAGCGAATTGTCTGAATGCTACATGATAACAACATTTTGTGCCTTTAAAAGAAGTTGAAAATATTTTTTTTCTTCAAAAAATAATAAAAATAAATGTTTTTCATGAATATCTGTAAATATTCATGGGCACCTTACAACCCACAGATTATCCGCTTAGTGGATACCCGCAGGAATATGATGCGAATACATATATCATATTTATCCAATGGGGCGCACACATATATAATAGTATTCATCCCCATAGATATCCATTTACATCCCTAGACGTTAACCCTTGTTTTCCGTGCGCCCCTAGGGAAACCAAGAGATATTACATTTACTACAAGCACCAACCTTGCGTATTTCCTTCGGGAGGAGTTAGAGCTACCTCCACCAGCAAAACCTCTGTCAATGGTGTTGTGTTGGAATGTTGAGTCTTGTTAGCTATCTTCGGAGGGAATATGGAATGAGTTAGAGAAAGGAGGTGTGACCCAAGTTAGTTATACCAGAGCTCTACGGTGGACGCCATCGTACTAGTAAAAAAGTACAAGTGTGCGTGTTACCCATGCAATTGCAGGGGCACCCATAAGCCTTAATAGGTATATTACGTTGTATGGTGGTTAGAGCTTGCACACGACGACGAGAAGTCTTGTACAATGGTGTTTTGAGGTGGTTTATAGGACCTGCTCACGTGAGGTGAGAGACTCTGTACGGAGTGGTGTGCTTAGGTATAAACATATGTAGGGTGTGATATGCATGAGTTAAGATTTGTCCCTTTCTTCCGTTGGAGAAGAGGTATATATAGAGGCTTTAGACTTAGGGATTTCTTGAGAAATGTCATCGCTCACCTAATCAATGATGGGCCTGTGAATCCCTATTTTTAAGGAAGACGTTGGATAACAATGACCTTTACTCCCCTCTCTGCTAAAAAAACGTCATATCTCATGTTTTTCAGGACTAAACGATAAGAAAGTTTTGAAACGAAACAATATTTCCTTTAGGTCGACATGTGAGGAGGCTATAATCATGTCCTATTCAGATCCTTGAAAATATAATACTACAATAGATAAAAATATGTTAAATAAAAGTGAAATAAGAATACTTTTACCATAATACCATTATTAAAGGATACCATTGAAAAAATAAATTAACATTATAAGCAATAAATTTTAAAAGATTTTTTTTTTTATGACATGTGGGAAGTGAGTAACTTTTTATATTTTACCCATCGAGGTAAATGAAAGAACATTTTCCTAGTCATGTGGCGCAAACCAAACCAAACCTCACGTGCACACCGTTAAGATATTTTTCTTTTTTATCTATATTGCAAACCAATCGCTGACGAGTCTTTCGTAACCGAAAGTATCTTCACGCGCTCCTTTGGGGCGTAGGATATGAAGTGGCTATTTCCTCCATAACCAAAAGAGGGTGCTAACCGCATCCGTTTGTCACCGTTCACTCCCACAAATCCAATCAACCTCGCTTCGCCGGCGACGGAATTCTCAATTCTATAACTTCCCGTCGAATCTCCATCTTTCAGGTAACAATTCGATTATTCACCACACAATCGATTTTGTGAAACTATCCGTTGTTATTTTATTCCCTTTGCTTCTGTTTCCCCGTTTTCGTGGATGCTTCTTGTCGATTTCGTTCATTTTTTTTGGTTGGAACCTAATTCTCCCAATAAAATGATTTTTGTTGCTATTTGATGGTTAATTCAATCGAATTTGAGTGTTTAAATTTTGCATGTTTTAGGTATATCATGTGAAGGTTTGATCATGGAGTGTGAATTTCTTTCTCATGTTTTATTTATTTATTTATTTTTTAATTTTAATTTTTTTGTATGTTTTTATATTTTTGGAAGAGTTACAAGCTAATGATAAGGAGTTGATTATCAGTTTTATTTATTTATTTTGCTTTATTGAAAATAATGAGGGAAGCCATAACATGGTGTTTTGCTCTCTGTAGCACCGAAACGGACACTGTTGTCAGTGTCGTGTCGGTCTACACCGTGATTACGTTTATTTTATTCATTTTTTTAAAATTGTTACTGTGTCGACATATAAGTGTCCGTGCTTAGGTTTTGCTTCATCCACAAAAAAAATATTGTTTGAAAACAATAACTGAATCACTGAAAATGGGTAAAGTGTAAAATAGTGGAAATATTGTTTATCATGTATGGTTATTGTGAATAATGTATATTTTTAGTGAAGCTTCATGTTTACTGTTTAGGTGGGAGATAATGTGTTTTCTAATTAGCCTTTTGCAATTTTTGTATTATTCTTCGGAAACTTGGTAGTTAGAAATTTCGATGGGATATTGATTGTGAATGGTGAAATTCTTCTATGTATGTTTTGATGGGACTGGGTTGTGATTGTTTAGACTTTGGTTCATATTGCGTGATGATAGTGATGAACAAGAACAATATTCAGGTTGTGTGTTATCATAAAGGATCATCAATCATGATACTAAGAATTTCTCTAGCCCTCTTCTTTAACATTTCAAGTTGTGATGCTTAGTTGCTGTGCATTTATTTTATTGTTATTATTATTTTGAATGCTGTAACATTCTGGAGATGGCGAGTTATTCTTGTATCGCGTATCAGAGTGTTGTAACTTATTATGCCAAGTATTAGTATACAAATGTAAACTAGTACTCTGGTTCTGGAGATACCGAGTTATTCTTGTATCGCGTATCAAAGTGTTGTAACTTATTATGTCAAGTATTAGTGTACAAATGTAAACTAGTACTCTGGTCTGTAATCCATTAGCTCAATGTGAGTCTTCCTTTTTAAATTAATGATGCATAATATTTTTTTTATTGAAGAAATGCATAATTGTGAACATTATGATGTTTTTCATATATCTGAATGTGCAAACCACTTATGTGAAATAAAGAAATTGTTACCTATCTCTAAACCTAAACTGCAATGAATGGCTATGTATGAAACTTTGAGGTTTGTGACCAACAGCTATAATGGTTTTAAGTTTTTACAAAATTAACATGTTCATACTTCATACTTCATTCTATCATGTTTAACCTTGTATTTAAGCTTGTCATTCTATTTATATAAGTTTTACTTTCGTGATGGGATTTTATGATCTTTTGAAGAAACATTCTCACAAGTGAGTTTCCTCCTTTTGGTTAGCTTTTGATACGACTAAACAGTCTTTTTTCTTTTTCAAGTGTGTCGATTGATGACAACTTGTCTGGTTTGGGCATCAAGAACAAAACTTGACCTCTGTAGTATTTTGCTGGTGAGCATTACCATCTCCGAGATTGGGAATCTCAGCTTTTATTAGTTGACTAGACAGCTAATACCTTTACCTTTTTCAATTAACAACTTAGGAAAATAATGGAAGCTCGCCCTGCTTTCTCAATTGAAAGATCAAGTGCCCAACAGCTGAATAACATAGGAATGTCTGGAGCTCTTCCTTCATCGATGTCTATCCATCCAACACCTCTAGATGAGACGTACCCCAGATTATCTGATTCGCAGCTGGCTTTTGTGGAAAAAGATCTTAAGACAAGAACTTTTAATCATTCAAGTCATATAAGTTCCAGTGGAGCAGTTGGGCATATGTTTTCATCTTCCCCCGGATATTCAACAGACCTTCATCACTCATCCCTTTCACCTCATGAAAAACCCTCTAGAAATGCTCATTTTATTGCACAGCCATTGAGTAGCGTGACTCCAATGCCATTACCGTATTCTTCAAATAATGGACCAGTACCTTCTACCACATCAACACCTTATTCCAATGGAAACAGTGCTTCATGGCATGCAGATTCCCTGCCTAGCTTTCTTGATTTCTCAGCGAATGCCTCAATTAATAATAACCCATTAGAGAGCAGTGACTGCAATATTATGGCTACTGAGGAGTTTTCTAAGCGAAATGATTGGCAGGAGTGGGCTGACCAGCTAATCAGTGACGACGATACTTTGACTTCTAATTGGAATGATATTCTTGCTGAAAATATTCAAGATCTTGAGCCAAAGGTTACGGTTTTCATTACTCAAATTAGTATTAGCTTGTAGAGTAAATGATTAGCAATTTATTTAAGGAACATGTTGGGAACTCATTATGTTTCTTTAGGCGGTGGATCCCATTTCAAAGTCATCTTCACAATTTTCGGAAGGACACCAATCCCAAGGCCATCAACAACTTCCAGCTCTATCTGGAGAAAACCATGTTGGTGTTGCTCCATCTTCCTCAACAAATTCTGCATCTGCCAAGCCACGGATGCGTTGGACTCCTGAGCTTCACGAGGCATTTGTGGAGGCTGTCAGCCAACTTGGTGGAAGTGAAAGTATGTCCATCGCTCTTTCAATCTCCCAAGCATGGTCTTAATTGGTTAAACTTCTGCCTCAATTATTTTTACTTTTTTTTCCCTACAGGAGCTACCCCTAAGGGTGTGCTGAAGCTCATGAAAGTTGAAGGACTAACCATATATCATGTTAAAAGCCACTTACAAGTATGTATCGTTTGCTTTATCTTTCATGGTTTGTTTTGTTGAGTGCTTATATTGAAATATGATGCTCCATGAAATGCAGAAATACAGGACAGCTAGATATAGACCAGAGTCATCTGAAGGTACATAAGATATGTTTTGTATATTATATGTGCCTTCTTGCATAAAGGAAAAAATGTCTGAAGAAAACAGATAACCAAATACAGGATTTAGGATGAGGAGTCCGTTGGCTATTAAATAACTTATTTTAGCAAGAACAATGACCTGCATAATTTACAGTAGAATTAAAAGCTTTTACCAAGTAGATAGTTCTTGTCAAATTTCCTTTTAATTGGAAACTTGCTTTTTTCCATATCGAGAAACATGGAATTTATGTCAAGTATGCTTTTCGAACATAAGAACAGAAAGTCACCCATGTAAGAAGTCATTGAATGATGCAACTGTGTGAAGTCTTAACTTGTTGTCTATGGCTCTTAACCATTTGTTTACAATATTTTGGTTATCTGTTTTCTTCAGACATTTGTCCCTTTCTTTGTCCCTCCCCGTGGTCATGTAAGAAGAAACCATTTAAGATGCAAGTTTCCATGGAATTTTTCCTATTTCTGTGTAATTAGTTGTGAAACTGCTAAATTTAAATAATCTTTTTATATGAAATCCAAAGGAAATCAAAGATTTTGAATTTTCAAAAAATTAATTATTAATTGCATCTTCCTTTTATTGTAATTTTTTTAGATTTGCAGATTGGAGATATTATGAGACCTAACTGTGAACTATGTTAATGACCTGGTTTTCTGCATTTGATGTCTATAAGTAGTGTCTTTATTATCTTTCTTGAAATATAGAGTAATGCTCCATCTTTGTATAATCACACGATGTACAATTTGTTGAATACTGTTGGCAGGAGCTGGAGAGAAAAACTTAAGCCCCATTGAAGATATTTCATCTCTAGATTTGAAAACGTAAGTAAACTATCCACTTTAATTTGAAGTTAACTTTTTTATTTTTTTATTTTTTTTATTTTATTTTTATTTATTTATTATTTTTTTTATGTATTGTTGTATTTCAAGGACTATTGATACATCAATTTCTTAGACAACTTTTTGGTTCTCTAATATGACTTTGCTAATACAAATATTCTCCACATTTTAAAATATTTGAATTTGACTTCTTAAAAGGAGGAAATGCATTTTAGAGGGTGAAATGCAGAGTGATAACTGTTGATTAGAAATCAATAAGAGGTTGTGATAAAATATGTGTGTAAAAAAACAATGAAGTTGTCAAAAGTCTACCATTAATTTTCCAATCAACGGTTCCAATTTTGCAATAGTAGGTAAAATATTAGGTTGTTGTGGGTTAGAGTAAATTACACCCCACTTTAGAGGAGTCAAATCCTAAATATTTTATAAGTTGCTCCTGAGCTTTTACCAACATCTAATCTAATCAATCTAAAGGTAAAGGAAAATGTGGCTTTTGAAACTTGAAATTTGGATACTGAGTCTTAGAGTTTGGGTTGAGCCTAACTTATCCCTACAAAACTGACTTGTAAGTTGAGGATAGCCCCCACTTATAAACACAACACATGCCATATCTCTAAGCAATGTGAGACTAAATCCACCCCTTCAAACCCAACACAATGAAGGTGTTGGAGGCTGCAATAAAGGCAAGCCAAATGCTGCAATTTAGGCGACTAGAGGCAGACTGCAATGAAGGCGGAAATTCCAAAAATATGAAATTTTACCCACTATCTTCAACTCTGGATCAGTGGGTATCCAGGGTCAAGAAGAAAATTATCTTACAATGGTATCTTCTAGAGGAATTGAAGAGCCTGAACTGTGCCATCCCGAATCTAGTGTGTCTATTTATAAAGGGATAACCAGTTAACAAACAGCTCTCTTGACAAAGCCTGCTCTAACTAAAAATGTATAACTAATTCATTGACCAATCTGATGTGTCCTTTCCTAGTTGAGGCCTGTTCTTAGTAATTATGCATATATCATCTCTTATCTGATAGATTACAGAAACAAAAATTATGGATATCTTCAAGATTGAGTATTTATGAATAAAATGCTAGAAACGTAGGATTTTAAGATAATCCATCAATACAGTGTGCAGCAAGTCTTCAATACAGGAAGGTATTTTTTTAGAGAAATGCATCCAGTGCAGATTTAATATTTAATGTCTCTATGCAAGCTTTTGGTCATATTTCATACACAGCCATACACAGGTATGCACAGTGATTGGTATGCTAATTTTACCTTTGCATCGTTGACAGTGGTATTGAGATCACAGAAGCTCTACGACTGCAAATGGAGGTTCAGAAACGGTTGCATGAACAGCTTGAGGTTTGAATTTTATTCCTTTTGTGAATTTCCTTATGATATGCTCATTTTATTGTTAAAAGATTAGAAGTGTGATTTAAAGACTTGTAAGAAAGCTCTATTTCTGTTGCGATTGCCATGACATTAGAAATTCATCATCTATAACTTAATGGAATAGTACAATAAACATTTTTTAGGATTTACTAGGATTTGTGCGTCAATTGGTGTTTATGAGCTAAGTGAAGAAATTCAAGGAAATTGGAATGTAACTTGCCTAAAAAGGAAGTAGTTAATATTGTTCACTGTTCCTCTCGTTTTCTGTTTTTTTGTTCAATTTTTAATAAAAAATGGATAGTTGTCTAAACAGTGTCTTAGTGGCATGATTACGCCCTCTGGCCCACATTAAGTGACATTTATGGTATGTTTGGCACATGAGAAAGTTGAAGAAAAGATAGTGTGAGGATAGAAGGCACGCAAATAAAAACATGTTCCACCGTTCGGTTTATCAGAACAATGAAAAAGGATGGAAAGTTGCGTGGGACCCACCTAACATATGTTTCAGTCCAGGCGTCAACTATTGAGCGGAAAGGGAAGGAAACTTTATTCTTTTTTTCTTACACTATAACCAATACCAAACTAGACCATCATTTTATTATCCTCTTACTTTTTACTTTCATTCCTTCAAACATTTTTACCTTACTTTGTTTCCTCTCACTTTCTTTGCTGATCCAAACATACCCTTAATGTTTTTTCGGAAGAATTTGGAAAAGCAATAATTAAGTCAACGAGTGTAACAATTTTACTAAATTATCCTTATTAACTATTGTCATAAATATTGTCATAAATGCATAGGAGTGTAGAATGATTTGAGAGTGATGCACATTGCATTTATGTGGAGGCAAAACTGAAATAAAATAGGTTCATTGAACGAATAAAATGTCACTTGATCAATATTAAAGAGTGTCGGGGTAGCATCTATAGTAGAAAAGATGGTGGAAAATAGACTTAAGTGGTTTGGGCAGTGGTCATATAGAGAGAAGACCTGTAGATTTTGTGGTAGGGAAAATAGATCAAATGAAGAGGAGTCAAAGAGCTAGAGGTAGAGGAAGACCTAGAAAAACTGTAAGAGAAGTTACTAAGAAAAATCTAGAGATTAACGATTTGGAGAGAAGTATGGTCATTGATAGAACATTATGGCAGAAGTTGATCCATGTAGCCGACTCCACTTAGTGGGATAAAACTTGGTTGTTGTTGTTGTTGTATACGTTTAACATGCATTGCAAAAATTAAACGTGAACATCTTTGTAGTCATAAGATTAGTTTCATGTATCATAGTAGATACTTGTGGTACCTTTTAAGAAAGGAAGAATTCATTGAGAAACAAGAAATAAAAAACAGGAGGATCGTGAATCCTCCAAAATCTACAAGGCAACAGCTGTTGAAGGAAAAAATAATCAACTCGAAATAGAAAACTATCTCCTTTGCAAATATGATTCTGAAACACCTTGAAATCACAAGGAGAGAACCACAGAGAGACTATAAACCATGCCTCCATGAAAAAAAGGATTATGACAACCTTTTGTCCTAGCTACTCCCAAAAACTTCATATCCTATTAATCAGGTGGTCATATTCAACAGTCTCAGAATTTACACCAAAGTTGATAAGCTACCTCACAAAGCAAAAGTAGGTGATATTAATTCTCTTTGTGCAATTGTCCATTGAAATTCGATTGTTTCTCTTTGCTGTGGAGTATGAATTAGAAATCATATACTAACCATTCAGAAAACATGTCAATTTATAGGTGATGCCCGTTTTTTGATTTGTAAAAGAAGAGAATTATCTATCCTCTTTAAAACTTGAATTGTATACTTTTTTTCTCCTCTTGAAATTCAACCATTTTTGTCTACATTGATTAGAATTTAGTTGTTTCTTCTTGGGTCATGGAACTAATTTCCGTAATATTATTTGACGTGTACCTTTATGCATAAGGCATTTAAGGTTATGTTGCTTCTGTCATATCACATGCATGAACTATCCAAGGCATTTCACATTTTTCCCTTATAGTTGTCATGCTTTCGTAATATTATTTGTCATGCTTTTTTTTTTTTCCATGTTCTTATACTCCTCATTTTTGTGTTAGATTCAAAGAAATCTACAGCTGCGAATAGAAGAGCAAGGCAGGTACCTCCAGATGATGTTTGAGAAACAGTGCAAATCTGGTGTTGAACCTTTTAAGGCATCATCGTCGGCCATTGAGAATCCATCTGGAGTGTCTTCTGATACCATAAAGGATCCTTTTACCAAAAATGAATTGGAAGCATCTAAAACCGACCATTGCAAGTCTGGATCTGATCAAGCTAATGGTAGTACCACAGTTGAGGATAGCTCTCCGGAAGCAGGTCGGAAGCAGGATACCTCCAAAGCCCAAGCTTCTGAAGATCTTAAGCAAAATGATACTGAAGACAGCCATCAAGCCCCTAAGCGGCCAAGGACAGATGAGTAAACCTTATGATCCGCTGAATCAGCATTGAACTGACAAGACAATACTGATTCATTTGAGATATAATTTTAGAAAGGAAGACTTGATTGATTAATGCCTAGAGCTCTATAACTTAACGCGTTCCTCATTTCCTGTTGTGTTCTTTGAGGACTTGTATGTTTACCTTTCATTTAGTTAAGTCAAAGTTTTGACCATGACATTCTTCAACACCCTATCTTATTTGGTATCCTGGTTAGGATGAGATTCTATTGTACAGTGCAGGTAATGGCTACATCTTATCTTATCAGGACAGTAACTTATCAACTTCTTACATCCCAAATTTCAATGTTGGTATGTCTACACTTCTAATGTGAATTGTTTGTTTTAACTGTGCCAATTTTTTATTTAAAAAAAGGTACAATTCTAGTTTGCAAGTTAGTTTTTCTCACCAATGATGGTGTGAAAGGCATACTATGAAGGTTAGTAGTTAGTACCTCTATTTCTAATTCCACTTGAAAGGGCGTGTTTTCAATTCAGTCTTTTATTTGACTTTGGTATGAAGGGTAGCTTCAACAAAATTACCGTGGCTCTATGAAAATGACAAATCTACCGTAATACTAAACATTATATAAGCACATTTTGCACTCACAAAAAGGGTTTATAAAAAGGGTAGGAGGGAGTAAATATTAATTACTCATGACTATTTGAAGACTAAACCATGTAAATTGCAGTATCATGAATATTAGTGTGAATAGAGACGGTCATGGACGGTTAATTTTCATAATTAGTTCATAATCATAAATAATCTATATGTTATAACTGGTTATTAAAACCAATTGTTATAACCGGTTTTCATATTTTAAAATGGTTATAAACTGGTTATATCCATAATTAATATTATAATTAGTTTTAATTTAATTTTATTTTAAAATCGATTTTTTCAAGAATTTTTTTTTCAAAAAAATATAATATTTTTTTAAGAAAAAATGTAATATTTTTTTAAGAAAAAATATTTATTTTAAAAAATAAAAAAATATATTTTTTTAAAATTTTTGAAAATAATATATTTTTTTATTTAAAAAAAATCATTTTAAAAATTTTTTTGAAAAAAAAAAATAATTTACTGAAAAAAAATGAAAAAAATATTTTTTTTTTTCAAAAAAATATATTTTTTTTCAAAAAAAAAATTATTAAAAAAAAAAATATTTTTTTTCATGAATTTTTTTATAAATTCAAAGTTTTTTTTTTATAAAAAAATTTGACTAATTTGGTTTTTATTTTGGATATGGATATCCAAATTATGGATTTGGTTAAAATCATATTAAAAATATATCTAAAATATGGATTTGGTTTAAACCATATTAATAATTAACCGGTTTTTAATAATCGGATTTGGATATGGATATGGATTATTTAAATAACCGGTTTATTTGAGCATCCCTAAGTGTGAATAAGGGGTATATTGGTTTGGTTTCATAAGAAAATGTTGCACAATCAAATTTTTACAGATTGGTTTGATTCGTTTGTGAGTGTTTTTCCTTACAGAATCCTGTGATATAAGATTGGTTGGGCATGTGTGATCAAGGTCGGTGATTTTCCTCCCATTTGCTTGATTTCTAGTATGTATAGGATTGTTTCCAAAATCCTAGCTACTAGATTAAAGAAAGAGACACCTTTTATATCTAGAAACCAATAAGCTTTGTGCAAAATATACATATGTTTGATGGTATTCTAGTTATTAATGAGGCAATGGATTTGGCCAAAAGGCAAGAGGGAGTGTCTGTTGTTCAAAATTGATTTTGAAAAAGTGTATGATAAGGTTTCTTGGAGCTATTTGGGCTTTGACAAGCGTTGGTTAGGTTGGATGGAGGAGTGTGTGTTCTCGGGTAGTTGTTTAGTTCTAGTCAATCGTAGTCCAACCAAAGACTTTAAAGTGGGAAGAGGTTTGAGGCAAGGATACCTCTTGTCCCCTTTTCTGTTTGGCAGTAGAAGGTTTAACGTGTTTAGTGAAGAAAGTTGTTTCTACTGAAGATTTTATTCCCTTCAAAAGAAGATATTTAATTCGAAATTTTGCAATTTGATGACGATACGATGTTGTTGGAGGAAACGTCTTGGTCTAATTTATGGAGCATCAAAGGTATTTCGAGGATATTTGAGTTAGCCTCATGTTTGAATGCCAACTTTCTCAAGAGTAGGCTCTTTAGTCTTAATGTGAAATAGTCATTCCTCCCGACAATGTCCTCCTTTTTGCATTATAGTGTTGGCTCTGTCTTTCTTGTTCTTGTTCATTCCTATAAGGGCCAATCCTAGGAGAAAATGCACGTGAAATTCAATCTTGGAGAAGTTTAAAGTAGGTTGTCTTCTTGGAGAGGAAGGAAGTTACCTTTTGGTGGTAGATTAGTGTTGATCAACTCAGTTTTGAATATCCCTGCAGTCCATTTTTCTCCTGGCCCCTAATCTAGTGATTAATGAAATTATTAAGTATTAAAGACTTCTCTTATGGGGATGAGGGGAGGGAAGAAGGAAGATTTCTTGGTTGAGTTGGGATAAAGTGTGTCGTGATAAGTCAATAGTGAAATAGGTATTAAAAGTTGTGAGTAGGGATGTCAATATACATCTGTTATAGGGGATCCCTGTGGGGATTATCTGTTTGGAGCTTTGAAGTCGGGGATTTTATTCTCCGCAGAGACTGGGATGAAGGGAAAAGTTCCCTTGATGACACTTTGGGGTGGGGATTAGAGAAGTACCCTCCGCCCTGCGGATTCCCTGACCCCGACCATAATATTTAACTTTATATTATATAATATATAATTATATAATTTGGCATGTTTATTTTATAAAAAATTAATTAATATATTAAAAAAATAAAGAGTTATAAGTGGATCATTTTTTTGTTTTATTATATAATGTATTGGTTAGTAACCTTCGTCATAAGACTTAGATAACAACTAGAGGATGTATCCAACATGTTTCTTGATGATGGTACCATGAATACTAGCGTTCCATTAATACCCCAAGCCTCCTTCACTCTTGCCTTGAGACAATCATTCCCAGCTCATCCAATGGATTTTCCTTTCTCCATCCTTAGAACCCCACCATAACTTTTCCAGCATAAATTCTATCTCCTTACAACAATGGTTAAGTATTCTATAGTAGCTCATAATATAAGTGGGGACCGATTACACAACTACCTTAATAAGAACCTCTTTACCAGCTCTAGAGAGAAATCCTTCCTTCCACCATTTGACTTTATTCCATACACGATCAATAGCCAACTTAAAGACCTCTTTCTTCGACCTACCGAACACCACTGGAAGACCAAGATATCTGGAATGACTACTGACTCCCCTGAAACCAAGTCTAGCTCGAATCCTCTATTTGTTCCCTTCCTCAACATTTCCACTAAAAGAAACTTCAGACTTTTCAGTGTTCACCAACTGACCAGAGGCACTTTGATACATTTCCAGAATGAGCTTAATACTACCAGCTTCCTCCTCATTTGCCCTTGAAAACATCAAGCTGTCATAAGCAAAACACTTCATAGCAATCAAAGCATTTTCTGTGATTAATCTTCCTCTAACGAAGGCACTCTGCTCCTAACTAATGACATCTAGCAGAAGACGTTGAATAACTCTTCTGTTTTTTCCTTTTCCCTTAGATTCACAGCGAATCTAAATCGAAGAGACGTTGAATAGCTCCTTGTTGCAATTGCTGGAGCTTGACTCTTTCTTCTTGACTTCTTCCTCTAACTTGGGTAATGGAGAGGCTCTTAACCATTGACCAAAAGATAAATCTAGCTCCTCCAGCTCCTCGAAACCTTCTTCGTTTAGATCTTTCACCACTTCACAATCTTTAACTTGGTGACCCATTCTTCCATAGATCCTTGCAGAAGGTGGGTAACCTTTCGTATTTAAAATGAACCATAAGATTCTTTTCTTTAAACATCACCATTGTTTCTCGTTTCAAGGATTCTTTCAAATCCAAAGTAACTTTGATACGTAAAAAACGACCATTCATATGCACTTCTTTGAGATCCATTTCCTCAAACTTTCCTATAATGCTTCCTATTTTCCGTGCCATGGTCTCAGATTTAAGCATGAGGGAAAGCTCATAGATCCTAACCCAAAAAGACCCAAAATGCATATTGAGATCTGAGGGTTATTCCTCACCGGATATATGATTGAGAATAAGCAAGGATCTGTCAAAACTCCACGACCCACTCCTAAGAATAAACTCGAGCTCTCTCTTAGAATTGAACTTGAAGAGAAAGAGATTCTTACTAAGATCCTAGATCTCCACCAGATTCTTCAGTTTCCAAGCGTTAAGCATCGTGCTCTTGAAAGCCTGAACATTGAAACTGCTATATGTCCAAAGTTTTTCGGCTAGGGTTCTTTGGAAGGATTTGTCCTCACAAATTTCATTATCGGCAACAACTACTCCTTCCTCTTCTTCATTTGAGAGAGGAAACGACCTCCATTTCTCCAAAATCTGCCAGGCAAGTAATGAATAGTAACAAAAAAGACTCAGGAGGAAAAGAAAAGCGGCGAAAAATAAAAATCCAAACCGGAGGTGGGCAGGGGTGACTAGAGAAAACTGGAGATATAGCCACCACAAACCCTAAAAGGAAAGAGGGGAAGGAGAACACAATAAGATTTATAGAGAAAGAAGAACAACCTTTTATCTAGAAAAGCACGTGGGAGAGTTACTTAGCAAATGGACTGTTGAAGTCTATCTCTTTAATGAGAAAAGTTTGTGATGGATGACATAAGTCTTGCATAGAGGATATCCAAAGGCACGGGATATAAAACAGAAGACGACATTTTCTCAAGCAGAAAAGGATTGCATATAATTTTTCCACAACCTATTAGGATAGGTATCTTGACACTCAGTCACACGTACACCTAACATAAATGTGAGTATTGATGACACTTTTAACTATGCAGTTATCATTAATATAATCAAACTAAACAATCATTTACTTATTTTCTTTTACTCAGTTTTTCTCGTTTTAGTTATTTATTTCTTTCACAATACATACATCCTCTGGTCACTATTATAAGCAACAAAAAACTTTTTAGGTTCATTGAATAATTGATGTATCTGATATATAATAGTAATCGGAGGGTGTATTTTTTTAGATTACTAATCAACATTAATTATTATTTTCACCATATTTCTCATTTAGCAGCTCCATTAGACACTATTATAAATATACAATATATCAAACATGTTTTTATCATAGATATTATCACATTCAATAATTTTATCAAGTAGCATGCATAATTTTTTTAAGTTTAAATCAATTTTTGATCCCTCAATTTTGATTTTTTTTAATCTTTTAGTTGTTTTAAAAAAAAACTAGCTTTTAGGTATTTCATTTCAATATTTAAATGTTTTATTCAAATAATAATGTTTTTTTTAAAAAATTCTTAATAACATGTTTTTCCATTATTTGTTAAAATACCTATATTTAAAAAAAAATGAAACAAAAGCAATACAGTGATTTGTAACTTTCAATTTGATACACACTTCAAGGATCAAACAGAGTAGGAAGTCGTAGGAGAAGCGCATAAGAAGAAATTTCATTTTCTTCTTATAGTGAACATAACATAATTACCAAAACTGAAAAAAAAATTACAAACTGCTTAGAGAAGAGTTTGAACCAATGTTGAGTTTTGGTTAGAGATGGCAACGCATCGGGTCCGGCGAGTTTCACACAACTCAAACCTGCACCCGAACTCGAATTCGAACTCAAAGGCTATTCAGGTGGCAAAATAACACCCACGTTCACATTTGTTGGATTCGAATTTTTTCACCCAAATCCGAACCCATAGCAAAAACTCAAAAAAAAAAAAAAAAAAATATATATATATATATATATCGGATGTAGTTTCGGGTTTTGGATTTTATACTACCCAAACTCGCACCCGAACCCAATTAACTCGAGTTTTTATCCGTTGACTCGGGTTCGAGTGCGAGTGGACCCTGCGGGTTTGGCTCTGCCTGCCATCCCTAGTTTTGGTGAAGGATGGAAAGAGTGGAAGAGGGAATGAATGGAGTGAGGTGTGGAGGATGAAATTCCATTGAAAAAATTTGATAGAAAATTGCTCACTACTACTGATAGAAAATGTAATAAATAAAATACTTGGAGTGAATTTAACATGTATCAGAAGTTTAGGAGATTTTATCATGCACCTCTAATTTGACCTGACATTTCATATGAGACTGCAATTATAAGAATTTTTTGAAAGTTTATGTAATTATCGGATTTTTTATTTAAGTACTAGATTTTTTTGCCAACTTTTTCATTTGGATGAAAAATTAACGAACTGTTTGAAAAAATACTAGTTATTTTGCAAAAATATGAAGAATTATCGGACATTTTCTTAATTTCCGATAAAAAATTACGGGAATCTCTAAATTAGTGGATGAAAAACCGATTTTTTTTTTTTGAAAAATTAGGTGCATATATACCAAATTTTTTAGAAATCCGACGCAGTTATACCAGATACTTTGAAAAATCCGTTTACCTATAAGACATCCCAGATATTTTAAAAAACCTGGTACAAACTAGACTTTATTAGAAATTTTGAAAAATCCGGTAGGTAGTTGTGAGATTTAGAAAAAAACATAACTTTTTGACATTTTTAACAAACTATATCTGATAAAATATATACATATAATGCAAAAAGTGTTACGATAGCAATACAAAACAAATTAGGTTGACTTCGTAACTTATTTTTCTTAATGTGTAATACGTCTCGCTATACTGATTCCCATGTTCTTGCACTTTCAATATAGTTCTGTCGCCATTAATCTGTGACAGAAGGAAAAGTTCAATTGGGTTTTAAATTCATTTGAACCTAATGATTGTTGTCAACAAAACCAATTGCAATAATCTTGTGTCTACTTGAAGCTATGCACATAGCTATCACTAATGGGAAAAATTTGATGTTAAGGTTCCTAGACAACGAGATCAATATGACATTGTATCTAGAAGCAATAGAGTAACCCATATCAGGAATCATCATCCACTTGTCACGATCTTGCACACCCAAGCTAGCTACCCGCAACACACTCCTAACTTCTGGTACATTGTCATATAACATGTTAGAATACATTTGATGGTGTTGATAAATTTCAGTATCTAACTGTGTCCGAACCAAAGACCAATACTTTTCGCCCCATCCAAGTAAGCTTGCAATAGCATGAAAACCATAATTTCCATCTGTACCTGCATCAACAATGTCATCGATGTAGTGATGTAAGAAAATTGGAAATTGAGGCAAGTATTGTAGTTTTGAAGATTGGCTACACATACACTGTTGACTCTCAACTGGATTTGTACATGATCTCTTTGTAGTTTAACTTCCATGTGATCCCCATCATACTCTCACTGCGAAGGATCACGATGCACATCACTCTCTTCAACCTTTTTAATCTTCTTATTTCCCCTATTTTGCTTGAGTTTCAATGGTGATGGACACATGAAAGTTGTGGATGAATGTGTTAGTTCCCGATTTTTTTCTTTATCATCCTCTTGCCTACAATATCCAGTGTACTGAAATACCTCTTTAACTATTCATACTCTTCTTCTAAATCCAATTGTGACCCACTATCTTTATGAGTGACCTTATGTTGTTCAACGTATAATTTCATCCAAAACACATGAATCAATTATAACAGAATAAGCTCGCCTTGTATTTGAAGACTTACAAGTTCACACGCATAAGGTAAACCATGTGTTGTTCTAATGAAGCAAACACATGCAGCTTTGTCAGAACCAACATATTTACCCTTTCCAACCCCTTTCTAATGTGCTGTATACACTTTCTTGAAACAAAGCTGTGCAATCTTGAGTAAAATGGAGTATTATACCAATGCTCAATGTTGGCAATACTTTTCTGAAATGAAACTCTAATCGAACCTAATTGCAAAACATGGTATTCACAACATCCCAACTTCTACATAAATCTCCCCAGCTAGATGCTAACATGTTTTTTAGTCTCTAGTGAGCATATTCAACCCTAAAAAACATAAATAGATAAATGATGTCATTATTTGATAATTAGTAATGTAACTGTATTCAAAGTCATATCGTACCTGTTCGTTGGCGTGTTCCCTAAATGACGGACTATATTAGTCCAAGCAGTAACACATCTTTCTTTATAGGGTGTCAATCATGTTTTGTGCACATACTAAACAAATTTAGGACTATCAGCACATACAACCTCAAAATGCTTCAGGTGTACCAAAAGCTTAGACTCCTTATTCGAATATATGATGTTGTTCCACAGATCCATAACATGCCCATGCCTATGTGATTCAACATATTGGAATCTAGAGCGTACTTTTGGGTAATTGAAGAGATTTAGGATATTGATTATTTTTTATTCAAAGTACCTTTATTTAAATGCAAGTGGGTTGGAAATAACATTGGTGTATAAACTGATGAGTTAGGATTCACACTGGTTGCCTTGGCAAGGAAACTTATATGACTGAACCATTCGTCATGGCTACCCAAGCCAAACAAGTGTTTTATGTGACTGACCCTTTTGACAAAAGATGGTCAATTTTTCTCCAAGAAAAAAAACATTCCACATAGTGATGAAAATCATGATTTAAGGTTTGATATTCCTTCGACTCCTTCTTATGCAACACAAGTTCCTACTTCATATGAAGAAATCGATAGAGATAATGTGCATGCTATTCATAGTGATCATGAAAAAGGCAAATGGAAAAATTAACAAGTAATTTTTTTATTGTTTATTCATAATTTGTTGTATGGTATGATTTCTAAGGTTATTTACTAATAAATATTATTATTTGAAATTATAGGTGTTTGAAGTCAAGATACCAAGAGACAAGCCAACTTGCTCATGTTGTAGATATTATTTGATGTAATGATATGTAAATTGTATATTGTTTTGTACCATTTTGATTTTGATGTAATATACAATTTTTGTATTTTAATGCATATTTTAGTTTTGATGTAATACAATTTTTGATCCATTTTGATTGCCAACTATAGGTGTGGTTCACAATTGATTTGTGGTACTGTTCTTGCTCTATTTATGATTAAAAAATACAGGTTAAAAATTAGGCAATTCAGTATAATAAAAAAATTATATTAAAAAAATAAATCATTTCACCACGACTGGGTATTGCAACTGTTGTTACATGTAAACGCGTTATTCAAATTAAAAAACCCTCTAAACTGGAATTGTTAGGTATCGAACTCAGGACCTCAAAGCATTTCACTACAGTTATTTATTACAACTGTGGTGACATGTAGCACGCTTGCCAACTTATTATCACAGGTTGTACACTGTGGTTGTAAGTAGCCCACTTAAAATGACACGCTACTTTACCACAGACCCTCAACTATGGTTATATATCCTTTACAATCGTTGTTAAATATATTATTCGTAGTAGTGCATGTTAAGAGCATACGACCAAAGCAATTAAACCCTACGACACCTGTACACGCAAAGAAAGTGGAAAAACCAAGATATGGAAAATAATCAGATCGCTCTCTCTTGGTAGCTAGCCATTTCAGAAGCCGAGGTGGGTCTGACACACGTCATTCTTAAACCATGTTCAATACCCGGAGGCATGGGAAGGGGCACTGATCCTTGGTCGGACACGGTCTCCAGAGACGTCCAATAATCTTCGAGTACGGGCTAAGAGTAAAGATAAAGTTCCAAGAAGATGCACTCCAAACTACAAATAATAATGCCAAACAGGTAGAATACGTAAATTCATAACTAATAGTTATTTACATTATAAGAAAAAGATGACAAGCGTTTAAGAAAACTATTCCCCAAGGAAAATTAATTTTCTATCCATGACTATTTGATTAAAGTAGACTTAATCATAGGGAATATGCCTAGTATAACATAAAAGTTCCACTTGCTGCAGGGAATTTTCAAAAGCCTCTTCGGTCAAGGAGAAACCTTCTTCCACCAGCTTGGCTAACTCCTTTAAAACTTCAAAGTTTGTTTTACAGGATACTCAGAGGTCATTCTCAAGCTTTTCGACTTTTGATCGAGCATTCTCAAGAGCTTGGTTTGGCTCTTTGAGGGCATGTGTATTTACAGACACATCCCAAACTAGATACTCCACATTCTCTACCAAAGTTCCAAGTTCCCCAAAGTCGTCACCAACAGCCTCCATGATCAAAATTGACACTGAAGTAGCTTGAAATTCATTGATGTATCGGTATCTCTCAGTAGTAAGTTCACTCACCATGTTCTAAAGTCTATCTCTCTTTCTTACATGTGGCGTTCATAGAGAAAAATATCTCTGTCACTGGAGGCACCAAGATTCAAAATGATAGAAGGCTGACAAGAAGAAGTTAAAACAACTAAACCTTTCTTGCGATTTTCCTCTAAAATACCAAAGAGGTAAACATATTCTTTTTCTGGGGTACTAGGCCGAAATCCTTCGATTGGCGAGTGGCAATGAGGTCCATCCTTAAACTCGATTCGGGGGCGCTTGGAAGACGACCCTACAGATGTAACACCCCAATTCTTGATTTACCAAATTATTTGAATTATTATGATTTAATTTAATTATTATGTGTGTTTATTGAATTAATAAGGGTGTAAGACCTTGAGGTGGGAGTGTAGAGAGTGATTAAAGACTGGTAGATGTGGATTAAAATTATTAGACTCCATTTTTAATAATTAAATAATAGTATTTTAATTGAATTATTTAATTAATATGATAAAATAGAATAATAGAAAATAAATAGTATTAATAATATTTGTATTAAAATAAAATTAGAGATGATATGAGAATTTTGGTGAATAGAGAAATAAGTGAGGGTAATGCTAGAAGTCTTTAATTGAGGGATTAAGTTACTAATAAAAAAGGTTAGTAAGGAGTTGTGAGAGTTTTCATACGTAAAATCAAAATTTGGTGGAAAAAGAAAGAGACAAGGGCTAAGGCATATGGAAAGCATCCATTGAAATAGCTTTGAAAACATTTGCTGGAGAAATCTAAGGTAAGGGGAAGAATAACCTTCAATAAGGGCTTATGCATGAGGGGTAAGGTAAAGGAGTCCTTAACCTCCAATAGGGATGATGATTGTAATAATTTATGTGTGTTCTTGACGAGTAATATTCTCCTAATGATCTTGATTTTAATTTCGTATGAATGGATGTTTGAAATTCTGAATTGTGTATGGATGTGTGTTTTCCACCATTGTTGCAACTGTGAATGTCTTAGAGATGTAATTTGATGATGATTTGACGAATCAATGATTGAATTGGCATGTTAATTGGTAGAATTAGCTCTTAATAAGAACAGGGATTTAATCTATGAAAAAAGCTATTTTGGTGTTAATAAGTGTTTGGATGGTTTCACAATAGTAAAAGACTTTAAAAATATGTAAGAGCTAATTTTTAGGCAAAAACAACAATTTTTCAAAAAACTACACAATATGAGCCATTACGTACAAGCTGGGAGCTGCTACATACATACTGGGAGTTGCTACATAGATTTTATGTATCAGCTCCAAACGGGTAGAATTTTTGTTTGCCTTTTGTTGCATTGTCCGACGATTTTGGCCATAGCTTTCGTTCTGTAAGTCCAAATTAGACGATGTTCGAAGAGTTGGGAAGCTAACACGCAAGGTACTTCATGAAACTACTTGATGAATGTGATTTATAAGTGTTGGAAATGTTTTGAGATGATATTTATGACTATTGTGTTGTTGCATGTATGAAAAATGATCTAATTGATATGTAACACTGAGAATGTTTTGTGAGTATTGTTTAATCTTTTCCTTAGAGAGTTTATGTATACTCTCATGTTTGATATTTCTATGTTTTGAGGGGATTTCATTTATATGTTAGCTATGCCATAAAGTGAATTTGAAGTTTAAATGATTTAGTTAATGTATGCTTTATTGTGAGAAATATTGTTGCGATGACACCCTAAGTTAATGGTAGCATGCGAAGACAACCTAAGAAAAGGTGATGATTATTGTTACTATCGGTTAAAGTGTTATTTGGCATGTATGTTTGGACTTGAGAATATGTGACATGTTATTTTTGTTTTGATGAACACTCTAATTTTCATATATTTATGCGTGGGGAAAATAGGGTGTTACATAGTTAGTATCAGAGCAGGTCGGTCAATCCGGCCAGGTTTATGTAATTTTGTGTGTTCCCTGGTATGCGACATATGTGTGAAACATTGTTGGTACTTGTTTGTTTTTCTAACCGCTTATCTATAGGAGCGGGATTGAAACAAATGAGGGAGAAACTTTTGCTTATCTAAGATGTTTCATGTGTGGAAATGATGGTTTGTTGTTTCGCGGTTTGCAAGAGTGCATGTTGTTGGATAAGACAATGATGTTCTCAGAGTTTGTTGAAGATGAAGACATGTTTGTATCAGCTAAACAAGTAAGAGAGTCCTTAAGGGATGGTGCACAAGTGTTGGTGATGTTAGCCTCGTTAGAAGCCAAGAGCAAGGGAGTAGTTTATGATCTTCTGGTTGTTTGTGATTTCCTATCTGTGTTTCCTGAAGACATCAGCGATTTGCCACCAGAGCGCAAGGTTGAGTTTGTTATAGATTTGGTACCAGGTATGAGTTCGGTGTCAATGGCTCTTTATCGAATGTCTGCTTCATAGTTGAGTGAGATGAAGAAGAAATTAGAGGATTTGCTAAAGAAGAAGTTTATTCAGCTGAGTGTTTCACCGTGGGGTGCGCCAGTGTTGTTAGTTGAGAAGAAGGATGGTAGTATGAGGTAGTGTGTCGACTAATGACAGTTGAACAAAATAACTATTAAGAAAAAGTATCCACTTACGAGGATTAAAGATTTGATAGACTAGTTAGTATGTGCTCGTGGTTTCAGCAAGATCGATTTGAGATTCGGTTATCCATAGATTCGTGTAAAGGCTGAAGATATTCCAAAGACTACTTTCATAATGAGATATGGTCATTACGAGTATTCAGTGATGGTGTTTGGTGTGTCTAATTCTCCTGGTGTTTTCATGGAGTATACATATAGGATCTTTCATCAGTATTTAGTCAAGTTTGTGGTTGTGTTCATCGATGATATGTTGATTTATTCAAAGACAGATGAAGTGTATGTAGGTCATCTGAAATTGGTATTGGCGATTTGTAAGAGAATAAGTTATATGCTAAATTGTATAAGTGCGAGTTTTGGTTCAAGGAAGTGAGTTTCCCTATTCATGTGAGTTCTATTGGAGGCGTTGTTGTTGACCCTTCAAAGGTTGATGCGTTGCTACAGTGGGAAACTCCGAAGTTTATTTTTGAGATTCAAAGTTTTCTTCGGCTGGCTGGTTATTATCACAAGTTTATTGAAGGTTTTTCTAAGTTAGATTTGTTGTTAACTCAACTAAAGAGGAAAAGTCAAGATTTTGTTTGGGATGCATTCTGCGAAGAAATTTTTCGAGAACTCAAGAAGAAGTTGACGTCGGCCCCTTTTCTAATTTTACTGAGTCCAACTGAGTCTTTTGTTGTGTATTATGATGCTTCTTTGATGGGATTTGGAGGTGTGCTGATGCAGAATCGTCAGGTTGTAGCTTATGCGTCGAGGCAACTAAAAGTGCATGAGAGGAATTATCTGACACATGACTTAGAGTTGGTTGCAGTTGTGTTTAGGCTAAATATTTGGAAACATTATTTGTTTGGTTTGTGATTCGAGGTGTATAGTGATCACAAGAGTCTTAAGTATCTTTTTGACCAGAAAGAGTTGAATATGAGACAGAGAAGATGGCTTGAGTTTCTTAAGGATTATGACTTTGGTTTTAGTTACCATCCTGGGAAAGCCAATAACGTTGTTGATACATTGAGTCACAAGACTTTGCATATGTCGATGTTAACGGCTAGAGAGTTAAAGCTGATCGAAAAGTTCCAAGATTTGAGTTTGGTTTGTGAAGTAACATCGCAGAGAATGAAGTTAGGTATGTTAAATATTACTAGTAATATTCTTGAAGAAATTAGAGAAGGTCAGAAGATGGACTTGAAAATGATTGATCAGTTGATTTTAATCAATCAAGGTCAAGGTGGTGAATTCACAATTGAAAAGAATGGAGTGATAAGATTTCGAGACCGTTTGTGTGTTCTGTATGTGCCATAGCTTAAGCAGAGTATTCTTGATGAAGGTCACTGAAGTAGCTTGAGTATTCATCCCGGTGCTACTAGGATGTATCAAGACTTGAAGAGGATCTTTTGGTGGCCAGGAATGAAGAAAGAGGTTACTAGTTTTGTGTATGAGTGTTTGACTTACTAGAAGTAAAAGGTGGAGCATTAGAAATTGATGGGTTTGATGAAACCGTTGTCTATTCCAGAGTGTAAATGGGACAACATTTCGATGGATTTTGTGTTTAATTTGCCGAGGAAAGCTAAAGGTTGTGCTACAATTTGGGTCATCGTCGACAGGCTGACTAAATTGGCTCATTTCCTTTTGATGAGACTTAATTATCCATTGGAGAAACTAGAGGAGATGTATATTGAGAGAATTTTCAGTCCGCATGGTATTCCTTTCAGTATCGCATCTGATAGAGATCCGAGGTTTACTTCAAGATTTTGGGAGAGCTTGTAGAAAGTGTTGGGTATGAAGTTGCGGTTAAGTTCCACTTATCACCCACAGACAGATGGTCATAAGGAGAGGAATATTAGAGGTGTGTATGGTTCTAAAACCAAACCAAACCGAACCAAATATATAATTCAGTTTGGTTTTTAAAACCACTTTAATTAAACCAGTTTATTTTTTTAAAATTGGTTTTTATTTGGTTCAGTCCGGTTTAAACCCGGTTTATATTAATATCCAGTTTTTCACTTGAAGCAATTTGAAACCAAATTTTTCACACAACCAATTTATTATCGGAACTTTTTCAAAATTGATATATATATATATATATATATATATATATATATATATATATATATATATATATATATATATATAACGAAGATTATTTTGAAATCAATTTTAAATATAACACATAATAAAATTTGGATACCCAATAACTAAACCATATTATTATTATATTACCGGTTTATATTTGGATAAAAAAATGGATAACCGTATTTATATTTTGACATTTGGTTTGGATTTTTAAAAGTGGAACAATTTGGATACCAATTTGGTTAAGGATAACCGGTTTTTTTGCACACCCCTAAGGAATATCCAATCTTTAGAAGACTTGCTGAGAGCTTGCATACTCGAGGAAGGAGGTGCTTGGGATGGATTTTTACCGTTGATGGAGTTTACCTACAACAACAGTTTCCATTCGAGTATCGAAATGTCATCATATGAGGCGCTGTATTGTAGAAGGAGTTTGATACCTTTGTTTTGGTATGAATCGGGAGAGAGTGTCGTAATTGGGCCTAAGATTATCCAACAAACAACATAGAAGATTAAAATGATTCAAGAAAAGATGAGAGCTTCACAGAGTCGCCATAAGAGTTACCATGATAAGAGGAGGAAAACACTTGAGTTCCAAGAGGGCGATCATGTGTTTCTTAGAGTTAATCCGACAACTGGTATTGGTCGAGCTTTGATGTCTCGAAAGCTCACTTCGCATTTCATTGGTCCATACCAGATTTTACAGAGGATAGGAGAGGTAGTCTAACAGATTGTTTTACCATCGTCTCTTGCTAATCTTCATGATGCGTTTCATGTGTCTCAGTTGAGGAGATACATTTCGGATCAGTCTCATGTGGTCCAAGTGGATGATATGTAGGTAAGAGATAACCTGACTATTGAGGCATCACCCACGCAGATAGAGGATTTGGAAGTGAATCAGTTGCATGGTAAAGAGATTACCTTGGTTAAGGTATATTAGGGAGGACCTACTAGTGGGAACGTGACTTTGGAGCTAGAGAGCCAGATGAGGGAGTTGTATCCGACTCTGTTTGTTTAAGGTAATTTTCGAGGGCAAAAATTCATTAAGTGGGGGAGAGTTGTAACACGCCCCAATTCTTAACTTATCAAATTATTTGAATTATTATGATTTAATTTAATTATTATGTGTGGTAATTGAATTAATATGGGTGTCAATGGTGTGTGACCTTGAGGTAGGAGTGTAGAGAGTGATTAGGGATTGGTAAATGTGAGCTAGAATTATTAGAGTCCATTTTCAATAATTAAATAATAGTATTTTAATTGAATTATTTAATTAAAATGAGAAAGTAGAATAATAGAAAATAAGGAGTATTAATATATTTGTATTAAAATAAAATTATATATGATAATGGCATTTTGGTGAATAGGGAAATAAGTGAGGGTAATGCTGGAAGTCTCTAATTGAGGAATTAGGTTACTAATAAAAGGTTAGTAAGGAGTTGTGAGAGTGTTCATACGTAAAATCAAAATTTGTTGGAAAGAGGAAGAGGCAAGGGCTAGGGCATATGGAGAGCATGTTAGAACAAGATTTGGTTCTACAAGATATCTCTAAGTTTTGATAATAACAAAGTTGTATTTGTGTGAGAACAATTTTGGTACTCTAACATTTGTTTTCTAAAGTATTGACAAACAGATTCTGACTTTGATCAAGATAGCTCTGACTCTGATAGAGATCACGTGGAACGCCACTCTCAATTAATCAAAAGTCACTTCTGAGTCAAAGAAGCAAGATTGCTTCTGATCTACGCTACTTCAGAAAGATTCTAAGAAGATAATATGTTGTTGTTGCAATGTTCTCTTGGATTCTGGATCTGAATATAACTCTGATATTTATCTTCTGAAGACTAAATGCTAAAGACTCTGAAGACAAGATTCTGATGAACAACGTTCTAAAGACTCTGAAGACTTAAGTTTCTGAAGACCAAGTTCTGAAGACTCTGAAGACAAGGTTCCGCTGAACAACGTTCTGAAGACTCTGAAGACTTAAAGTTTCTGAAGACCAAGTTCTGAAGACTCTAAAGACAAGGATCTGTTGAACAACATTTTGAAGACTCTGAAGACTTAAGTTTTTAATAACCAAGGGTTCTAAAGAAGGAGTGCTGAAGACTCTGAAGACAAGGTTCTGTTGAACAAGTTCTGAAGACTCTGAAGACACAGTGATCAATTCTTCTGATCATGCTTCAACTATATCAATTCAGAAGCCTCTGATGAATAGAAGAAGATGAAACATTTTCGAGGGAAAATAATACATAGTACAGATCAAACACATTCTTTTCCACTACCATTCCACTACCCTGAATTGGTGGTACAAAAAACAACTTCAGTGTACGATTTTTATCCATGCATAACGACATTATTTCAAATCGCCAGTAATTTTACTGATATTCTTGATCTTCCCTTGAACAGATCTTTTTCTGGCTATATAAAGACTTGATCACTCAAAGAATCGTGTGACATGAAGTGTGAAAAAGATATATACTGAGACACTGATTCATACGAGAAAGAAACACAAAAATACAAATAGAGAAATCCATGAGTGAACAGTAAAACACTACAATACAAAGAATAAATATTGTTCATACTGTATAGATTTTCTCTAACTTAGTTTGAGCTAGAAATTGTGTTTATATTAGCTTGTGTAGAAGAATTCCATTGTAAACATCATATTTGATCAAACAGTTGTTTGTATTCCTTAAGGGACCAATTGGGTCAGAATCCTTAAGAAGAGACAGTTAGTATGTGTATGTTAGTCACCAGCAGTTTCTAGTGCAGTTGTAATCAGTTTGGTTATAATGGATTAAGTCCTTGTGTATAAGGCGAAATCACCTTGGCGGGTGGACTGGATTAACTTGATAGTTTTTAAGTGAACCAGGATATATCGTGTGTCTTTCTCTATTGCTAGTTTATTTGTGATCTTTGTTTGAGTTTCACAAAAACTTTCATTTTGAAAACCCAATTCAAACCCCCATTTCTCGTGTTTTCTCACACCTTCAGAGCATCCATTGAAAGAGCTTCGAAGAACTTTGTTGGAGAAGTTTAAGGTAAAGGGGGGATAATAACCTTCAACAAGGACTTATAAATAAGGGGTAAGGTAGAGGAATCCTTAACCTCCAATAGGGATGATGATTATGATAATTTTTGTTTGTGTTTTTGATGAGTGATATTCTCATTATTATCTTGGTGTGAATTTCGTAGGAATTGATGTTTGAAATTCTGAACTGTGTACGTATGTATGTTTTCCACCATTGTTGGATTAATGAAGGTCTTAGAGATGTGATTTGATGATGATTTGATGAATCAGTGATTGAATTGATATGTTAATTGATTGAATTAGGGCCTAGTAAGAGTGGGGTTTTAATCCAAGAAAATAGATGTTTGAAATAAAGCTATTTTGGTGTTAAGAAGTGTTTGGATGGTTTCCCAACAGCAAAAGACTTTCAAAATACGTAAAAACTGATTTTTAGGCAAAAACATCAATTTAAAAAAAATTGCACATTATGAGCCACTACATACGAGATGGGAGTCGCTACATACGTACTGGGAGCCACTACATAAATGTTATGTATCAGCTCCAAACAGGAAGAATGTTTGTTTGTCTTTTGTTGCACTATCTGACAATTTTGGCCATAACTTTCATTCCGTAAGTCCAAATGAAATGTCGTTCAAAGCGTTGGGAAGCTAACGCGCAAGAGATACTTCTTGAAACTTATTGATGAATGTGTTTTATAAGTGTTGGAAATGTTTTGAGATGACAGTTATGACTATTGTGTTGTTGCATGTATAAGTAATGATCTAATTAAGGAGATTGATTGTAATACTTGAGTTGCACTAAATTATATGATGTTGTGCCTATGTGAATTATCGTGTTGTGGTAATCCAAAGAGGGGATTACTTGAGTTGTAAATGCATTTATGTTAGGATCAGAGAGGGGTCTTAACACATTGATTTGATGATATGATCATGCATCATAAGAGTTGTGTCAAAAGGCATGTCTGCTAGTTCAGAGAGAGGACTGGTGGCTTGTCCCAAACTCAGAAAGGGGGCTTGTAGCTCAAAGAGGGGGCTCGAGGTTCGCATAGACTGAGACTCAGTTTGTATGAAGAACGAAATGTTGAGTTGGTACCACATGCATATGCACCGAGTTGCATAGTCTAATTGCATTGCATTATGAGTTATATGTATAGTTTTTGAGTTGTAATTTATTGATGAGTTTGGGTGTGAGATTATGATGAGATATACTATGAATAAAACTGTGTAGAGACTGTTGTGTTATTATTCTACCCTGCAGTATAGGCTTGCTATTATTGGTTATGATTTCTCACCCTTTGTTGTTAATGAGGTCTGTGCTCCTCTTCAAAGTACAGATAAATAGGTAATTGAGTAGCTGCTTTAGAGTTGGAGGAAGGCATGAGGTTGTTTCTTCATATTTCTTTCTGTGTTTAGTTTACGTGCTCTGATATGTAACATTGAGAAAGTTTTGTGAGTCATGTCTAATCTTTTTGTTAGAGAGTTGATATATACTACCATGTTTGATATTTCTATGTTTTGAGGGGATTTCATTTATGTTTTGATTATGCCATAAAATGAATTTGAAGTTTAAATGATTTAGTTAATGCATGCTTTATTATGAGATAGTTTAATCATTTCATCAGACTTTAGAATCATAGATAAATTTTCTAGGACCTTCTTAGGAGGACACGTGAAAAACTGATAGTTTCTTATGTGATAGGAAGAAACTAGAGTATCTACTTGAACATCAAAGCAAGTGGTGCCTATATTGTGCTCAGTCTGTGGACCAGAAGGATTCTTAATCATCGTGTCAGAGCATGAAGCTCCCCCGACCGAGGAGTACCTAAGATTCCTAACATAGTGGATGCATCTCACATGTCCTTCTTCATCCGATACATATCTTCCTCACTCTTCATAGCACCTATGAGGCTGACATAAGAAAACACTGGTAAGAGAAAAGTAAATCAATTCAGCACATTGAAGGCGAGCTTACTAAAAAAATTCTTTCTCTCTTTCTTGGATTTGGCATCCACCAACCAACAAGTTGAGATGCACACTTTCAACATACTTTTGGATGCCTTATCAGTTGGGACAACCACCTCCAACATAACCAAGCTTTGTGCATAAATCAAGTAATTGACTCTTCAAGAATTTTTCCAGGTCTGATAAATCTCCATCCTTATAGAGATATAAACAATCTTTCGTTAGAAAATAACTATAGGTTTAATATTTTTGAAAATGATTGGTACATGAACCTAGAGAGTTTGGATCCAAGTGGCAGATTTTAGCGTACACTTTGTCAGTTAAAGAAAGGAGTAATCAGGTAGAAGTGATCCTTAAAGTTATTCACACTATCAAAATAGGTTTTGAAATACCTTACATTCTGTTGTAAGGAAAGAAAACTTTTCCCATCTGAATAGTTAAGGCTACTATGGGTCTTGAAGATACGAAAGAATAATGTCACAATCGAATTACGTCCTAATTTGTATTCACATAAATACTGAAAGACTTTGATGAAGCCCTAAGTCACCAAATACAGTTATGATAGAGCGATGAGTAAAAGGTTCAAAACATCAATCTCTAAATTAATAAAGGGAAGGAAAAATCCAATCAGCGAGAAGAGACAATCGTAAAAAGGGATAACACACTTACTATAATGGCTAAAAATTCTCTCATCTTCAAAATGCACAAATACCCCTCACTTCCTAGGTGAACCCACGTCAATAACCACATACCATAAAACACTCTTCTTAATAAAAGAGGAGGCACTACTCAGCAGGTTGGAGTCCACCCAATCATATGAGTGGCCATTAACAATCTTTTTGGTAGAAACATACACCATAGCCATAAAATAAGTTAGAAGTGGAAGGGAAATTGTTGATTCTGGGAACTCTGAAGGTTGATAGAATATGAAAGGGTGAGTTTAACATCCAGGAAAAGGCATATTTGACTGAAAGGTTGTGCAGGGGAAACTTCACAAGAAAGAGAGATGAAACTCAATATATATATATATCTGTGTGTGAGTGTGTGTGTGTATGTATGTATGTATGTATGTGTCATACCCCAAATTTAACCCTGAGATACTCTGATCTTTTGCCAATTATTCTAAGTCATTCGTTTCTGCATTTACAGTTTTTTTAGTCCACTAATCATTAATCATGTGTTTGTTTCGTTTAATTTTTGTCACCTAATATCATCTTGATTTTTGTCTGTTTTTATTCCATAGATTTCTTATTCAAATTTTCCGGCATAATCTTTACATTTAATCTTATTTTAGAGTTTTTAGAACTTTATGTTTGTTTTAATTTAGAAATTCTATTTATTTTCAATTCCATTTCATTTTAATACATTTTCCTTTCAAATTATTTCTTTTATTTTATAAAGTTCAAAATCCAACATTTAAATTAATACATCGAAGCCCAAGTTCTTTTCTTCTTCTATTTTTGTTATTTTTTATTATTATTATTATTATTATTATTATTATTATTATTATTATAATTGTTATTATTATTATTATTATTACTCTTATTATTATTATTATTATTATTATTATTGTTATTATTATTATTATTATTATTACTATTATTGTTATTATTGTTATTATTATTATTATTATTATTATTATTATTATTGTAACGCCCACATATACATACATACATCAAAGCATATATCATACATGAATAATATGTTTGGTACTGAAATATATATGTACAAGTTCCTAGTTAACACATTGTATACATTAAGTGCCCTAAATACAAGGTTCTAAAACCTACGGCATAACGTATACAAGATGTCCCAAAAAGCACTAAGAACTAGATCAATACAATGATCTCAAAATAAAACGCCATAGCGAAAGCCATGCCATCTCAAAAGCTATGATCCGTAAGGAAAAGTCAAACCACCTTATCCTTACCCTTCGCCGAACCTGCAGAACCTGTGATGTAAACAACAACAGTGGGGTGAGATACATCAAATCTCAGTGAGTTCGCTATCTTATAGTCCTCTCGGCTTTACAAGGTTCTAATAAGCCTAACTCAAGTCAAAAGGGAAGGGAAGTGACTTTGAGTACACACACGATATAAATACATTCACACTCGTGAGCCTGTTAACTCACAATAGTACCAAAGTACGTCCTGAGCCTGTTAACTCAAGAATCTCGCTAATCAATAACCGTACCAAGGCATCCCCTGTTCCCGTCCGCTTCTACGTCTAGAAGGCGACCCGAGTCATGTATCCTCGTATTTACTTGGCATACGAATTAGATTCGGGAACATCGGCCTATTAACCGTGAACCGTCACTTCTCATGGCCTGTTAACCATCACAAGTCTCTTTACCCGTAGGCTTCAATCGTACTATACGCGGGAATCAAACCTGCCAAGTAATTATGCATACGTTTCAGAGGAGGTGCTCGAGTCTCATAAAACTACACCGCAAGATCAATCAGTTATGATTACTAGACACACGCCTCGGCCTCTTTTGCACGAGCCTTGTCACCATGTCATCTACACACATTCGATATCATTACGGTAATGTTCCTCACTCTACCTATTCATATTTTAACATGCATACATATTCCAACATGTTTCACAATAATAACACGGGCATGAAATCATCGATCACATAATGAAACGCCGAAATTCAATATACCACAATTCATACCAATTTACGGTTCCCTCCGATTCATTTAATCGAGCAAAAACCAGGTATTTCTCACTGTCATCAGCTAGAATATGTTCCTAGCTTCACAACGATATCAAGAATACACAAAACGGATAACCGAGTCAAAAGTTGTGCAAGAAACAAACTGGATGTTCTGCTATGTTTGCATTGTGAAAAAGCCAGCGAACGCTCGCTATTTCATTCGCAGTGCGAAGCGTCCAGCGAACGCCTAGCCAACACTTGTTCGCTAAACCATTCGCAGTGCGAACGCTAGCGAACCAAGGCAGTGGGAAAAACAACGTAAGGTTCACAATGCGAACCACTGGCGAACGCTCGCCTTCGCCTTCGCAGTGCGAGCTGCCAGCGAGCCCACGAATTCCCCTTCGCTGGGGGATTCGCAGTACGAATCTGGGAATTTCAGAAACTTCATCAGCGTAACAGCTGATCTCCCATGGTCCCAAAACCCCACCAAAACATACCCAACCATCATACAGTCAAACATAAATGATTCTACACTCATATGACTCATAATACTCAGCTTCTAACACATTTTAACCGTTAATTTCCAAGATTTCTCAATTAATCCAATTTCCTTACAATTCTAACCTAAGTCTTAAAATCTAAGAAAAATCTAAAACAAAAGCATCTAACTAAACCCACCTGGAATAGATGAAGATGGTGAAGGTTTGAAGATGATTGGATGAAGATTTGATGAATAGATGATGATGTTCTTGCTCTTGAGTTTTTCCCTCTTTTCTTCTTCCTTTCTCTCCTTTTTCTTTCTATCTTTTCCCTTCTTTGGTTCTAGTGGAAAATGAGAGGAAAAGGAAAAGATATAATAAACATCATCAATTAACAACACTACTAACTGTCCAAAAAGTCTCTAAAGTCCAAATATTTAAACATCTCAGAGTCAGATGATATTAATTGGATTTACTCTAAATCCGACAGTTACCCTAATTATCTCTGCAGATAATTTCTCAGAGCACACTGGGACTCAGTTGATCACAACTAATATTATCCAGAGTAAAAGAATTTATGGGGTATTACATCCTCCCCCCCTTAAATAAAAATTCACCCACGAATTTAAAACAATTACCTGAAAATGTGAGGATAAACCTCCCACATCTCCGATTCTAATTCCCAAGTTGCATCACCCGGATGCGTCTCATCCCATTGGACCCTAACAAGAGGAATCTCTTTATTCCTTAACACTTTAGTTTCTCTTCCGGTGATACGACTCGGTTGAGGCTCAAACGTCAAATCTGCTTCTAACTCAACTGTATCTGGTAAAATTGGCTGAAGAGGATCTGGGACAAATTTCCTAAGCTGAGATACATGAAAAACATCGTGCATCTCGGACAGAGAAGGCGGTAAAGCTAATCTGTAGGCGACTTCACCAATTCTTTCCAAAATCTGATATGGTCCCACATATCTCGGACTTAACTTCCACGACTTAAATGGTCCTTTCAACCTCAATCTCGGAGTAACTTTCAAAAACACGTGATCGTCTTCTTCAAATTCTAAAGGTCTTCTACGGTTATCCACATAACTCTTCTGACGATCTTGGGCCTGTTTGATCTTATCACTGATCATCTTAATTTTCTCCGTAGTTTCGTGAATAATCTCGGGTCCCAACATTCTATCTTCCCCCACTTCTGCCCAACACAACGGTGTCCTACACTTCCTACCATACAACGCCTCGTAAGGTGCCATACTAATGCTTGCATGATAACTATTATTATAAGAGAACTCAATCAATGGCAAAAGTTCGATCCAATTCCCTCCACTTCCTAGGACACAAGCTCTCAACATATCTTCCATGGTTTGTATTATTCGTTCCGTCTGACCATCCGATTGCGGATGATTCGAAGTGCTCAAACACAACTTCATCCCCATCGCTTGTTGAAAAGCTCTCCAAAATCTAGAGGTAAATTTTGGATCTCTATCCGAAACGATACTAGTAGGGATACCATGCAATCTCACTATCTCTGAAATGAACAACCTTGCAAGATGACTCGCTTTATAAGTAGTCTTTACGATCAAGAAATGAGCAGACTTCGTTAACCGATCTACTATTACCCAAATCGAATCATAACCACCTTGGGCACGGGGTAAACCCACCGCGAAGTCCATCGAAATACTATCCCATTTCCACACCGGAATTTCTAAAGGTTGCAACTAGCCACCCGGCCTTTGGTGCTCGATCTTTACCTGCTGACACACCACACATTCCGACACATATACCGCAATATCTCTTTTCATCCCGGACCACCAATAGTCTCTCTTTAGATCTTGGTACATCTTTGAAGATCCCGGATGTATAGTAAAAGAACCCTTATGCGCTTCATCCAAAATCCTCCTTTTTAACTCCGTGTTGTCCGGAATGCAAATCCTTCGGTTAAATACAATAACTCCATCAGTATCTCGTACAAAACCCAGTTGCGATAACACTTCTTACAACTTCTCATCTAACTCTTGCTCTTGTTGGATTTCTTCCCTAAGAGTAGAATTGATATCCAAATTCCCCATAACCACACAATCAGGAGTCCAATTAAACTGAAGATTTAGATCTCGAAATTTCTCCAATAAAGTATACTCTAGCATCATCAAGTCGGCACTGTGCAACACTTTCCTACTTAAAGCATCCGCCACCTTATTCGCTTTACCCGGATGGTATCTTAGTTCCAAGTCATAATCTTTCAAATATTCCATCCACCTCCTTTGACGCATGTTCAATTCCTTCTGATCAAAGAGGTACTTTAAGCTCTTGTGGTCACTAAACATCTCAAAACGCACACCATACAAGTAGTGACGCCATACTTTCAAGGTAAATACAACCACCGCTAATTCCAAGTCATGCGTTGGATAGTTCTCTTCATGGACTTTCAACTGTCGTGAAGCATAAGCCACTACATGTCCATCTTGCATTAACACCCCTCCTAATCCCATCTTCGATGCATCACAATATACCTCATATGACTTGCTAGGATCAGGAATAACCAAAACAGGAGCGGTCGTCAACCTTTCCTTCAAACTCATAAAACTTTATTCACAAGCCAAATCCCATTCATAAGAACAATCTTTCTGAGTAAGTCTCGTCATCGGTAAAGCCAGTTGGGAAAAGCCTTTAATAAACCTTCTATAATACCCTGCTAGTCCCAAGAAGCTTCTAACTTCCGACACATTCTTCGGTCTCTCCCAATTTATCACTGCTTCAACTTTGGATGGATCAACCGCTACACCCCCTCGAGATATGACATGTCCAAGGAAATTCACCTCCGACATCCAAAATTCACACTTACTTAGCTTGGCAAAAAGTTGTCTTTCTTGCAAAATGGATAAAACGATTCTTAGGTGTTCTCCGTGCTCTTGAAGGTCAAGAGAATAGATAAGAATGTCATCAATGAAAATCACCACAAATTGGTCTAAGTAAGGTTGAAATATTCGATTCATATAATCCATGAAAACTGCCGGAGCATTCGTCACACCGAAAGGCATTACCAAAAATTCATAATGGCCATAACGGGTTCTAAACGCAGTCTTTGGTACATCTGAACTCTTCACCTGAATCTGATGATAACCCGACCGTAAATCAATCTTCGAGAACACACAGGCTCCTTTAAATTGATCTAACAGATCGTCTATCCTTGGCAATGGGTATTTGTTCTTGATGGTGACCTTATTAAACTGACGGTAATCAATACACAACCGCATTCCACCATCCTTCTTCTTTACCAACAACACCGGAGCTCCCCAGGGTGAAACACTGGGTCGAACGAAATGCTTAGCCAACAACTCTTCCAATTGGTCCTTTAATTCTCTTAATTCGAGTGGTGCCATCCGATACGGAGAAACGGATATTGGAGCCGTTCCCGGTATCAGGTCAATAGAGAATTCCACTTCCCGCTCCGGAGGAAGAGAAGTGATATCCTCGGGGAAGAATTCAGGAAAGTCACAAACTACTGGAATACTCTAAACTTGGAGGTTACTACTCTTCTCCTTAGTAAGAATCATAAGAACAAACTTTTCCTCTTCAAATAAGAATTTAATCATTCCAACCGTACCTTCTAAAATAGTAGTTAACACATCCTTCGAAGTAGCTTCAGTAGATGGAATAATGATTAACTTCTCCTCATAACCGATAAAAACCGAATTAGCTAAAAGCCAATCCATTCCCAGAACAACATCCACTTTCTTAAGCGGCAAACAAATAAGATCAATCTGGAAGACTCTTTCGTTTATCGACAATACACAATTTTCACACATCAACGGTGTTTCAACAATTTCATCCATGGTAGTAGTAACTACCATGGGTGGAGATAAAGGAACAACTTGTAACCCAAGTCGGTTCACGCATCGCATGGACACAAAAGAATGCGTTGCCCCACAATCAAATAAAACAAAACAAGGATTCCCATTCACAAAACACGTACCCGCAATCAAGGAGTTATCACCCTTTGTCTTCCTTGCATCCAAGGTATACACTCGTTCGGTATTCTTTTCTTGCATCTGATTCCTCTTCTGAGGACAATCCCTCGATACATGGCCCACCTTGTTACACTGATAACACCTTATTCCTTCCAAGCTGCACCTACCATAATGACTCTTCCCACAAATACGGCATACCGGAGGCACACTAGCCCTAGAA
Source organism: Lathyrus tuberosus (assembly GCA_022829125.1). Lineage (NCBI taxonomy): Eukaryota > Viridiplantae > Streptophyta > Magnoliopsida > Fabales > Fabaceae > Lathyrus > Lathyrus tuberosus. The sequence goes on from JALAZF010000441.1 coordinate 2,348,869, forward strand.
CATCTCAACTTGCTTCCCTTTGAATGATTGTTGCCTTGCTCTAAATTGTTGGTTCGATCTCCCACGATCACTTTGATTCACCCTACTCAACTCTCCTTCTGCTTGTACCTTTTTCAAACTATGCTCCACCACATAACACTGTCGTAACAATTCCGCATAGCTAGTAAATTCTCTCTGAGACACACTATGTGAAATTTCAGCCCTTAAACCAAAGAGAAACTGATCAATCTTCCACCATCTCATAGCAGGACCCTTTAACAAGTGAGAAGCAAAGACAACCTTATTTTCTTCACTACACTGAACGATCACAAAAATCCGTTCCATACCGGATATCCATTCATGAGCCTTTACTGGATCTAACCCTCCCAGAAACTCCAGAGGATTCATGCAGATGAAATCCCTAAAGGTTCTCCCTGCAGCTTCAAGAACAACCACTGGAGGATGCACACCACCAGCCATTTGCTGTACCATCTGTTGCACAAACTGATTCTGCTGCTGCTGCATCTGTTGCATGAATTGATACAAAGGGGCGTTCCCCTCGTCCCCTGGCGGATTCGTTCCTGCTGGAGTAGTTCTCGGTCTACCACGGTTGTTTCTACTCCGGTCGGCCATGTTCCTAAATGTCATACAGATAGGATTAAGTTGATCAGGCTCAATACCATAAATATAACATGTAAGACCAATGGCGACATAACACATATGAAACGGGAAGAAACACTTATACTATTTCATGGCTAGGTCGAGGATACGACCTGCTCTGATACCAACTATAACGCCCACATATACATACATACATCAAAGCATATATCATACATTAATAATACGTTTGGTACTGAAATATATATGTACTAGTTCCTAGTTAACACATTGTATACATTAAGTGCCCTAAATACAAGGTTCTAAAACCTAAGGCATAACGTATACAAGATGTCCCAAAAAGCACTAAGAACTAGATCAATACAATGATCTCAAAATAAAACACCATAGCGGAAGCCATGCCATCTCAAAAGCTACGATCCGTAAGGAAAAGTCAAACCACCTTATCCTTACCCTTTGCCGAACCTGCAGAACCTATGATGTAAACAACAACAGTGGGGTGAGATACATCAAATCTCAGTGAGTTCACTATCTTATAGTCCTCTCGGCTTTACAAGGTTCTAATAAGCCTAACTCAAGTCAAAAGGGAAGGGAAGTGACTTTGAGTACACACACGATATAAATACATTCACACTCGTGAGCCTGTTAACTCACAATAGTACCAAAGTACGTCCTGAGCCTGTTAACTCAAGAATCTCGCTAATCAATAACCGTACCAAGGCATCCCCTGTTCCCGCCCGCTTCTACGTCTAGAAGGCGACCCGAGTCATGGATCCCCGTATTTACTTGGCATACGAATTGGATTCGGGATCATCGTCCTGTTAACCGTGAACCGTTACTTCTCATGGCCTGTTAACCATCACAAGTCTCTTTACCCGTAGGCTCCAATCGTACTATACGCGGGAATCAAACCTGCCAAGTAATTGTGCATACGTTTCAGAGAAGGTGCTCGAGTCTCATGAAACTACACCGCAAGATCAATCGGTTATGATTACTAGACACACGCCTCGGCCTCTTTTGCACGAGCGTTGTCACCATGTCATCTACACACATTCGATATCATTACGGTAATGTTCCTCACTCTACCTATTCATATTTTAACATGCATACATATTCCAACATGTTTCACAATAATAACATGGGCATGAAATCATCAATCACATAATGGAACGCCGAAATTCAATATACCACAATTCATACCAATTTACGGTTCCCTCCGATTCATTTAATCGGGCAAAAACCAGGTATTTCTCACTGCCATAAGCTAGAATATGTTCCTAGCTTCACAACAATATCAAGAATACACAAAATGGATAACCGAGTCAAAAGTTATGCGAGAAACAAACTGGATGTTCTGCTATGTTCGCATTGCGAAGAAGCCAGCGAACGCTCGCTACTTCATTCGCAGTGCGAAGCGTCCAGCGAACGCCTAGCCAACACTTGTTCGCTAAACCATTCGCAGTGCGAACGCTAGCGAACCAAGGCAGTGGCAAAAACAACGTAAGGTTTGTAGTGCGAACCACTGGCGAACGCTCGCCTTTGTCTTCGCAGTGCGAGCTGCCAGCGAGCCCACGAATTCCCCTTCGCCGGGGGATTTGCAGTGCGAATCTGGGAATTTCAGAAACTTCATCAGCGTAACAGCTGATCTCCCATGGTCCCAAAACCCCACCAAAACATACCCAACCATCATACAGACAAACATAAATGATTCTACACTCATATGACTCATAATACTCAGCTTCTAACACATTTTAACCGTTAATTTCCAAGATTTCTCAATTAATCCAATTTCCTTACAATTCTAACCTAAGTCTTAGAATCTAAGAAAAATCTAAAACAAAAGCATCTAACTAAACCCACCTGGAATAGATGAAGATGGTGAAGGTTTGAAGATGATTGGATGAAGATTTGATGAAGAGATGATGATGTTCTTGCTCTTGAGTTTTTCCCTCTTTTCTTCTGCCTTTATCTCCTTTTTCTTTCTATCTTTTCCCTTCTTTGGTTCTAGTGGAAAATGAGAGGAAAAGGAAAAGATATAATAAACATCATCAATTAACAACACTACTAACTGTCCAAAAAGTCTCTAAAGTCCAAATATTTAAACATCTCAGAGTCAGATAATATTAATTGGATTTACTCTAAATCCGACAGCTACCCTAATTATCTCTGCAGATAATTTCTCAGAGCACACTGGGACTCAGTTGATCACAACTAATATTATCCAGAGTAAAAGAATTTACGGGGTATTACAATTATTATTATTGTTATTATTATTATTATTATTATTATTATTATTATTACTATTATTGTTATTTATTATTATTATTATTATTATTATTATTATTGTTATTTATTATTTATTATTATTATTATTATTGTTATTTATTATTTATTATTATTATTATTATTATTATTATTATTATTATTATTATTATTATTATTACTATTATTATTATTATTATTATTATTATTATTGTTATTATTATTATTATTATTATTATTATTATTTCATTCATTGTTATTACAAGTCCAAAAAAAACAAGTGCCAACAACAACACATTTGCCACTAGATTCCAAGACTCTGCTCACATTTTCACCAAAACGAATCGTGCAATTCTTCCTGCACCATGCCAAAGCCATTGACCAAAATTCTCTGTCACCACCCTGTTATTTGCTGCAAAATCACTTCGCAACAACAATACTCTACCAAAACTTATACTAAAATGGCATTTATAGGATCCTGCAATATCAGAGAGAAAACTGCATCATTGAACCTTGTTTTAAACGAAGTATTTTGTACCATCCCTCCATCACTTGAAAGCAATAGGACAAATGCAGCAGCATACAAACTTTTGATACCAAGAACCAACAAAACAAATTCTGCAGTAACAAGGATGTTTCATTAAGGTTAATTGAAAAAGTGGGAAGGTCATTTTTAAGAAAACAGGAGGAAAGCCAGTATCGAGGGAGCAGAAAGTTTTTCATACAAACATGTATATTTTCAAATACAACCTTCAGAATCTCTTAAAAAAAATACTGCACCAATAAATGATAAATAATAAGAAGTTGGTTTCTTCAAAAGGGGAGAGTGTTGACAAACATCATTGATTCATCATCGATTTTCCTCTGGCTCACCAAAAACCACATAGGTAACAACAACTTGAATTGGTTTTCTTTTGCAACTTCACTCTCCTAACAAAGAACACCCGAACACCACTGTAACAAAAAAACGTCCTAAATCTTCCTTTCCCAACCATCATACTAGACAAATATTCATCACTTCCCTTCGACGTAACCACTGCGGTTTCCATTCCCCAACCCTTTTTTTATTTGATTTTCCGACCATCAACAAAACAACTCGCACAACAACCACAATCTTGAGATTGAAACTGAAAAGTTGAGGAAGATAGGTGATATAATCTACACTAAGCTACACTAGATCTAGGTTTGGAAAGGAAGAAGAAAACATAAAACTAAACTTTTCTCATTTCATAATCTTCTAATTCTGAATACAAGCTTTAAATACTTAGGGTTTGTTGTAAAAATTGGGCCTAAGCCTCTTTTGAAAACCCAATACAAAGATAATAAAATAAAAGTAACCCAATAAAAATAATTAATATTGGTAAAAATCCCTAAGCCATTTGGGCTGCTGAATAGTGCGTTTGGGCTTAAAATAGGATCTTGTAACAATACTCCCAGGCCCATGAGGAACCTTGTCCTCAAGGTTCACAGTATGAGTGCTACGTGTCCGTTGGAGTAGTGAGGGAAAAGGTGGCTGATGGGTGGAAAACAGGCTGGCAACTTTAGGGTTTGGGGTCACGTGATGAGTTGAGGGCGCATGGGTATATGAAGGGATAAGTGTATGGGTTAGCTGAAAAGGTTGAGAAAGTGGGTTGGGAAAACGTGTAAAAATGTTTGAATGGGGAGGGTGTGATGATGATAATTCAGAGGGTGGTTGGGAAAAGTGAGGGATTTGTGGGAATTGGGGAGATGAAAATGCGTGGGGCGGTGGGAAGTAAGAGGACGGTTGGATTGCTGACACGTCAATAGGATCGGGTGGTGTAGATTGGGTTTCCGTTGGGGGGGGGGGTAAAATTGGTATTTGGGCTAGACAGAAGAGGTTGGATAGGATTACTAAGTGTACTTGGAGAGTCAAAAACACTTTGCATGTTACGCTTAACTCTCTCTGCATTCTTGTTCAGAATCTCACTCTCCTTTGAGAGTTCTCTTTTGTTTTCTCCAAACACTTCCAAAGGAAAAATACTTTGCATGTTCTTCTGAACTTTCTTTGCACTTTCGTTCAGAAGTTCACTCTCATTTGAGAGTTCTCTTTTGTTGTCTCTAAACACTTCCAAGGGAACAATACGCTCATCTTTTCCTTCTGAGCTCAAAGCGTCACAACCAAGATCGGAGGTGTTTCCGATGGAGCTTTCATTTTCTGAAAAAAATTTGGAGAAATTAATCGTACGCGATGGACCAAAATAAGGCCTCAACTGTGAAACATGCACAACAGGGTGGATCTTCGAAGAAGGCGGAAGATTTAAGGCGTAGGCAACCTCACCGACGCGATGTTTAACCCTAAAAGGCCCAAAGAATCTCTTGGCTAGCTTCTGAGAGGATCGGCGAAAAACTGTTTGTTGCCGATATGGTTGGAGTCGAAGGAGGACAAGATCTCCGACGGAAAAGGTAAAAGACATCCGTTTTCTGTTTGTGTGTTCTTCCATTCGTTTCTTACTCTTGTGAAGGTTTTGTTTTAACTCTGATATTATCTTTTCTCTGTCTTGTAGGGTTTCGTCCAAGGTAGGAGTAGTAACCAAACCGGAAATGAAGTCTGGAATGGACGGTGGAGAACGGACATACAGTGCACGAAACGGAGACATCTAGATCGAGGAGTGGTAGGATGTATTGTACCAGAACTCTGCAAGGTGTAAGAATTTGTACCAACGGCGCGGTTGATCGCTGGTGAAACACCGGAGGTAAGTTTCTAAAGTTCGGTTTACAACCTCTGTTTGTCCATCTGTTTCGGGATGGTATGCTGAACTAAATTTAAGAACTGTGCCTTGTATTTTGAAAAATTCCTTCCAAAATTTGCTAAGGAAGATGGGATCGCGGTCAGAGACTATAGATCTTGGAACACCATGAAGGTGAAAAATTTCTGTGGAGAAACGAATAGCAAGGTCAGAAGCGGAGAACTTGGTCAAAAGGGCAATAAAGTGAGCATACTTTGACAGGTGGTCACATACAACCCAAATCACTGAGTGACCGTAAGAGTTTGGAAGATGGGTTATGAAATCCATGGTGATATCCTCCCATACTTGAACAGGAGTAGGTAAAGGTTGTAACAACCCTTTTTTATTCTGAGTTAGATTCTTATTGTGTTGGCATGTTGTGCAGTGTTTAACAAAGGTTTTAATGTCTTTGTACAGGCCTGGCAAATAAAAGGAAGTGGCAACTCGAGCAGCAGTGGGTTTTACTCCAGAATGTCCTGCTGATGGGGTGCTATGGAATTCAAAGATCAAGGCGTTTCTGAGATCAGAGAGATCAGGTATGAACAACTTGTTCTGATAGTAGAGCAAATCATTTAGGAACTTGTAGTTTTGATCTTCCGGGTTGGAGATCACTTCTGAAACTAACTGTTGACCTTTTGTGTTTTTGGTGTAAAACTGTTGGAGTTGCTGGATGAGAGTTGGCATAGGAGATGAGATGGAAAGTAGGACTGGGGTGTCACTGTATTTGCGACTGAGGGCGTCGGCAAGAAGATTTGAACGGCCAGGTTTGTAATAAATGTTGAAATTAAAACCCTGTAATTTTGAAGCCCATTTTTGCTGTTCAAGAGTTTGGATCTTTTGTAACAGCAAATTCCTTAAACTTTTTTGATCTGTGTAGATGCTGAAGTGTTGGCCGACCAAGTATTGGTGCCATTTTTTGATGGACTCTGTGATGGCGTACATTTCTCTGACATAAACGGAAGAAGCATGCATCCTTGGAGTCATCTTCTTGTTGAAGAAAGCTATGGGGTGTCCTGCCTGAGATAAAACGGCGCCAATTGCCACTCCTGAGGCATCAGTTTCTATGTTGAATTCCTTTGTAAAGTCCGGCAATGTTAAAACCGGCATTTGTGTCATTTTTTTAGCTCTGTAAAGGCTGAACTGGCCTCCGTACTCCAAGAGAATCTAGTGGAATGAAGAAGATCGTTAAGGGGAGCGGCGAGAGTGGCGTAGTTCTTTACAAATCTACGATAGAATCCGGTGAGCCCTAAAAAACCTCTGAGTGCCATGAGTGAACGAGGTTCGGGCCAGTCCAACACTGCCTGAATCTTTTCTGGGTCTGGTTCCACACAACCAGCAGAAATAACATGCCCTAGGTAATCAACTCGATCCACTGCAAAAACACATTTGGACATTTTCGCAACAAAAGAATGAGATAATAAAAGCTCAAAAACAACCTGCAAATGAACTAAATGGTCATTAAAATTGGCACTGTAAATTAAAATGTCATAAAAAAAAACCAGTACGAACTTGCGTAAGTATGGTCTTAGAAGATCATTCATGGCAGATTGAAAAGTAGAAGGGGCATTAGTGAGCCCGAAGGGCATTACGAGAAATTCGTAGTGACCATCGAAAGTGCGAAAAGCCATTTTATGAGTATCCTCCCTTGCAACACGGATCTGGTGGTAGCCAGATCGTAGATCAATCTTAGTGAAAATTCTAGCTAACCCAAGCTCATCCAAAAGTTCATCAATTGTGGGTATGGGGAAACGATCTTTAATGGTGACAGCGTTAAGAGCTCGATAGTCGACACAAAATCGCCACGTCCCATCTTTCTTTTTAACGAGAAGAACAGGAGAGGAGAAAGGGATGGTACTTGGGATGATGATTCCATCATTTAACATTTCTTGAATAATTGTTGTCATGGCATTTTTTTGTGAGTGTGGATATCTATAGGGTTTGACATTGATAGGAGGGGTATGGGGTAGTAGTGGAATATGATGGTCATGAGGTCTTTCTGGTGGGAGACCACAAGGTGGTTGGAAAATTGTAGAGTATGTGTCGAGAATGTTTGAAATGGTTGGGTCTAAGTTTTTGGTAAAGGTGGCTGGGTTGGATGGTGGAGATGAAACTATTGAGGAAGGGGAATCAATTTCAAGAAAAGTCATAAGGTGGAGGGAAGCAATGGAGTTTGTATGGAGGAGATGTTTAAATTGGTGGAATGTGGTATTGATAGGGCTGGTGGTTGGGTTTCCTTTAAGTGTTAGGGGTGTACTTTGGTGTTGAAATGTGATGGATGGGATAGAAAAATCTGCTTGAATTAGGCCAAGTGTTCTTAACCAAGCCATCCCTAGAACAATGTCAGCTCCTTCGATTGGCAAGAGGTAAAAGGATAAGTTGAAGGGTTTGTCTTGGAGGAGAATATGGACATTGTTGCAAATCCCTTCACACTGTAGATGGGAACCATTTCCAACCATAACTGAAAACTGGTGAGTGGGTTTGGGTTTGAGATTTAAATGTTGGGCAATGCGAGGTTGCATAATGTTATGTGTGCTGCCTGTGTCGACTAAAACCATAACTGATAATCCCCCAATAATACCTTTGAATTTAAGTGTTTAAGGGGAAATCTGACCAGTTAGAGCCTGTGGGGATAATTGAAAATAAGTGTCATTTAGGTCCATCTCCGCTTCTACTTCATTAGTGTCTTCAACAACAATTTGTTGTTTTGCCACATCATCATCAGCCATAAATAAAAGGAATCTGTTGGCAGAACATTTGTGACCAATTGTGAATTTTTCATCACAATTAAAGCATAACCCTTGAGCCCTGCGTTCTTGCAATTGTGAGTGGGAAAGGCGTTTGATAGGTAACTTGGTAGGAATGGTTATGTTTGAAGAAGCTGTTGTGTGTGGAGTTTGGATGGTGGGTGTTTTGGTGGTTGTGGTTGGGGTTGTGTTGGGGGTGTATTTGGTGTAGGAGTTGGAAAAAGGCTTTGAGAATTTGGGTTTGCCATCCTTGATTTTGGATTCAATGAGTTTGGCAAGGCCAATGGCTTGTGAGATTGAAACAGGTCTAAGAATAGCCATTTCATTTCTGATTTCTTTAGTTAAACCAGAAATAAAACAGTTCAGAATCACTTCTGGTGGTAAACCAACCACCTGGTTTCCCAACTTTTCAAATTGAGATTGATATTCCACAACAGTACCAGTCTGCTTTAGTTTGAATAATTCACCTTGATGGTTGTCATAAGTAGAGGGTCCAAATCGTAGTTCTAGGGCTTTAGTGAAAGAAAACCAATCAGTTAATAATTGGCTTTGATGCATCCACTTAAACCAACCTAAAGCTTCACCCTTCATATAAAAAAATATTAATGACAATCTGTTTTCTGGTGGGAGCTGGTAAAATTGAAAAAGCTGTTCAGCTTGAAACAACCATTCCAAGGGGTCAGATCCATCAAACATTGCAAGTTCCAATTTTGGTGTTCTAAATGGTGGTAATGGGGTAATTTGGGGCATGTATGGGTAAGGAAATTGGGGAATAAAAGGGGTATTATAATTTTGTGTGGGTGTAAAAGGGGTAGGAGATGGAATATATGGTGGTGGTGGTTGTGGTTGTGCAGCAGTTATGCGAGTGGTTGTTGTAGCAACAGATTGTGGGATAGTGGTGGAAAAAGAAACAGAGTTTCTAATGGGTGTGTGAGCTGGGCTGAGAGTGTGGGTAATATGCTGAGATGCTGTATGAACAGTAGCAGTAGAGGAGGGTTCATGAGTGATACCTGACGAGGACCCCGCTGCGTGAACAGTAGCGGTTTGGTGAGGAGGGTCCTTTTGAGTTGAGATTTTTGTAAGGATGGACATGATAGATTCATGTCTGCTGTCAGCAAGATTCAATGCATTACCCATACGAGTATGAAGTTGACCGATTTGCTGTTCCCAATCTGCAGCAACCATGTTTAAGCGCTCATCCAATTGCATCTGATTTTCTTGCATTGCATTATTGAGAAGCAGCTGTGTTGTTTGAATAGCTTCTTCAAGTATTTCACGGGAAGAGGTGTTTTGGGGTTTTGGGGGAGCCATGAGTGCAGAATGAAAGCACCAATGATATAATCTACACTAAGCTACACTAGATCTAGGTTTGCAAAGGAAGAAGAAAACATAAAGCTAAACTTTTCTCATTTCATAATCTTCTAATTCTGAATACAAGCTTTAAATACTTAGGGTTTGTTGTAAAAATTGGGCCTAAGCCTCTTTTGAAAACCCAATACAAAGATAATAAAATAAAAGTAACCCAATACAAATAATTAATATTGGTAAAAATCCCTAAGCCATTTGGGCTGCTGAATAGTGCGTTTGGGCTTAAAATAGGATCTTGTAACAATAGGAAGAAGAGAGAAGCAAGTCGGCAATTTTTTCGCATGAGTTTTTCTTTTCCTTCGAGCATCGGGTTTATAAGAGAAGATGGAAGTAATTTACCTTTGTTTTTCTTTCTTCTTTTCACTTCTGCGATTCAAATCATTTCTGGTTGAGCAAGTGCTTTTGGAATTCGATTTGTGTGTGTTTTGTTTGAAATCGCGTTTTGGCCATGGTTCTCTTTTTTTGAAGCTTGTTCGTGTTTTCTTTGGAGAATGGAAGAGGGAGCGTTTGTTTCCAACTGTTAGGTTTTCTTTTCTTGTTTATGAGCATCTAAACCTAAACCGGGTTATGGGTGATCCGACCTATCATGTTGCTGGGCCTTAAGGTCTTTTCTCCCATTCAAATTCCTGGCCCATTGCTCTTTCCAGCCTGTACCCTTCTTTAGTTTTAACTAGATTTAGTAGTTATTTATCTTTTTTTAGTTAAAAATTAGTTCTTTTTTTAAATTAAAATTAATTAGTTAGTTAGTTGTAGTTAATTAGTTTTTTAGTTAGAATTAGAATTTAGTTAGTTTAGTTTTAGTTATTTAGTTTTTTAATTAATTTTTAGGTTAATTAAATACTTTTTAAATTAGATTTTAGTTTTATTGGAATTTAATAGGTTAGTTTTGTTATTAGATTTTAATTTTAATTAATTGTTTAGTTTTATTAGAAATTAGTTTAATTAGTTTTTAATTTAATTAGTTTAATTAGTTAATTAGTTTTTAAGTAGCTTTTGGTTTAATTAGAATTTGATTTTATTTAGTTCTTAGACTAATCTTGACCATCCTCGTTTTTGTTTTAGTTAATTCTTGATGTTTAATGTTGAATTTGATTCTTGTTGCATTTGGCTGTGATTAATCCCCGATCTTTGATGCCCATTCTCTTGTGGCTTTTGGAACTTTTATGATTTGTCTGTTTATTTCGTTCCAAAGGAAATAATCATACTTGTTGACTGCCATGTCATAGTTTAGCCTAGCTTGCTAGTTTACATTCCCTTTTACCCTAACCTTAGGATTAGAGTCGCCGCACTCTTTGTATGGGTTCTGCCACAGACACTTCGTTCCCTGTTTATCCTAGCCTTAGGATTAGAGTCGCCGTACTCTATGTAGGTGTCATGCCATGGACATTTACTCCCTCTACCCGTTTTACCTAGCCTTAGATTTAGAGTCGCCGCACTCTATGTAGGTGTCTTGCCATGGACACTTACTTTCCCTTGGAACCTTGACCATAGTCAAGAGTTCCTCACCCCTATTGAGGGGAACTATGAATGCTCTGATTCCATCCCTGTCAGGATACGTATGTACGAGATGCGATGTCTTGGCGAGCATACTTAGTGTATATTCCCCTAGGTCTTTACCTTAGCACATTTCCATTAGCAAGCAAACTTTAGCATAACACAAACACTAAAAAGAGGTTCATGTAGAGTACTATAGATACTTAGGATGCTAGCATCTTCCCTAGGTATAATGTAATACCCCGTATTATCTAAATGCTCAATTGGATATCAGATGAGATCAGATGAGTGTCTATGTGCCCTATCTATGATCAATTGGAATAATGGAATTCTCTAAGTGTTTTAAGTATGGTCAATTGGGATCAATAGAGCAACTGGTGAACTCTGAAGAGATCAATTATTGATGAAAGAGACAGATCAATTATTTTAACTCGAGAAAGGATTTTAAGGTAACTCTAATAATTGATCAATTGGTTTGAGACGACAAAATATCAATTGGAGATGTTTTACCCTATTGGATTATATTATATAATAAGTTATATATATATATATATATATATATATATATATGTTAGAAAAGAAAGAGAAAAGAAAAGATAGAAAGAAGAAGAAGAAAGTTGGTAAGAAGAAGAAAAGAGAAAGAAGAGAAAAAGAAGAGAAGAGAAGAGGGAAAGAGGAAAAGCTTGGGAAGAAGCGTGGATCATTGTTCATCATCTTCATCAACCTCCTCTTCAATGCTAAGGTGGGTTCTAGTTAGACACTTTAAGTTCTAGAAATATATGTTTAGAACTTAGGTTAGATTTGAGAGAAAATGATTGAACGGATAAATCAATGAAATCTAACGGATGAAACGCGATATAAAATGCGTAGTATAGTCGGGTTATGTGTGGATTGAACCTATCATACTTGTTTTGATGTCCCAATATGTTTAGGTATGAGTTAGAATGGTTTAGAGTGAAGAAAAACATGGTTTTTGGGTTATGTTATGACAGTAACCGGTTACCCTATTGAGAGTAACCGGTTACCCTTTAAAAATGATATTTCTGGGCTGTTTTTGATCAAGTAACCGGTTACCCATTATAGAGTAACCGATTACCACTGTTGTGTGAAAATACATAATTTAAAAAGGGCGTAACTTTTGAACCGTAAGTCCGATTTGGTCCCCGTTCGAAGCGTTGGGAAGTTATTTAAATGCTCTATTTGATAGTGAAGTAAAAAAAAATAGATTTATACCATGGATTGATAAATAAAATTGGAAATGAACCAAGTAACCGGTTACTCATTCTGAGGTAACTGGTTACCATATTGAGATTTTGGTTCTGTTTTAAGAAATGAACTTGAGTAACCGGTTACTCATTCTGAGGTAACCAATTACCACTGTGTTGATTTTGAAAATATCTAGAAATTGATATCTTTTGGATTATAAGTCCGATCGAGGCATAGTAATAGCCGTTGGGAAGCTGTGAAAATATCCAACGGGATAAGAATGAGAAATATTGTTTTCATTGCCCGATTAAATAAATCGGAGGGAAGCTAAGGGTGATATAACTTGTGATTGAATCATTATATGTGATTCTATTATATAATTGTAATATGCTTTGTATAACTCATGATTGAATTATTATATGTAATTCTAAAATGTGCAATTGTAATATGCTTTGCCTAAAATTGATGTTAAGCCTGATTTAGAGTAAATGCATGTCAAAATATATGGAATAGGTAGAGTGAGGAAACCTTACCATGAAACTACATTGGAACCTAGTAATGAGCTAGGAAATTTGATGAATAACTTAATGACGACGCTCGTGCAGAAGAGGCCGAGGCGTGCGTCCAGTACAGAATGGTGTAACGCCCCGATTTGTTTAATTCTATTTATATATTTCATTTATTTGAATTTTGTGAATTGTGTGAATTATGGTATTTTACCTGCTAATTGGTTAATTTCTCAGATAGATAAAATATTTGTATTAAATTATTACTTATTTTCAACTTTTATTTCCCGAAATATAATTCATCAGTATGTTTATGTTTTATCGCATTTTGAGAGCGTTTGCGAGATATTTGAGTTGAGGGGTAAAATGGTCTTTTTAGGGGATTAGATATTTTGAATAAATAGTAAGTGGAGAGAAAAAGAGAGGAACGAAAAAGAAAAGAAAAAGAAGAGAAGAGAAAGGAGAAGAAAGAAAGAGAGAAGAAGAGAAAAGAGGAAAATCGCGGGAACTCCGTTTCAAGCGCGAATAATCGGGTAAGGTGAGAAGTTTCGATTATATCATGCTTGTCTATGTATATGTATGTTTCGTTTGAATGTTTGGGTGAAAAATATATGTTTTTCTATTTGGTTGAATTTGTGAGCAATTGATAGAAATCGATGTTTTAACGGTTAGAATGCGGAATAGTTCGCGTAGAATAGTCGGGAAATGATAGGATTTAGTCGGGGATACTTGTCGGTATGATCGGGGGGTTTAAGGATGAGTTTGGGGGGGTTTTTGCATCATAAAAATCTGGTTTTTTTGCTTCTGCGAAGCGAGTAATCGATTAACGATATGTGAGTAATCGATTACCACTGTTAGTTGCAGAAAAATAATATTTTCAAAAATTCATAACTTTTGAACCGTAAGTCCGTTTTGGTCCCCGTTTAAAGCGTTAGAAAGCTTATGAAATGTTCTTTCTTATAAAAATGGGTTGTAAGGAAATAGATGATTTATTTAGGTCGTGGTTTTGGAAAAGTCTTGGGTTGTCGGGTTTTTATCGCGTTAAACGCGTGCGGTCGGTGTTTTACCGTGCTATATGCTTTTAATATGTATCGTATGGCTTGTGTGCTGGTATATGATGTGAATATATATGATAAGTGTTGGTGATGATGGTCTGTGGTGTTATGGAGGAATAAATGTGTGTTTTGGGTTTTGATTTCAATGTGCGATAATGATTTGTTGTGAGTAGCATTTGATTTGTGAATCCCTTGTGTGAGGAATTAATGATGTTGTGGTGTAGTAATATACATTGTTTGATTGAATATCAATGTATGTGGGTATGATGTTGTGTTGGTTCGTGGTTTGTTGTTGTGGTTTGTGATAATATGCATTGCTTATGTGAAATTCAATGTATGTTGTGCGGTGGCCTTTATGGTTTGAAATGCATTGTTTGAATTATTTTGCAATGCATGAATGTGATGATGTTGAATCATGTGACAAGTTGTTGTAATTGTTGTGGTTGTTGATTTGTGGCCTAAGGGCAAGAAAATGCGATATGTGGTAATTGTTGATTTATGCATGATTATGGATGTGTATGTGGGTGCAATGTGAATGTCATGAGTCATTGTATGCCAAACATCATAATATGCATTATTGGAACGTCCTGAGTGGCGGTTTGATTCCAGAGGGAATCTGTTATATCATCGTGTGCCTCGAAAATATGAGGCGATGCCTGAGGACTGAAAGCGATGAATCTGCTATAACATCGTGTGCCTCGAAAATATGAGGAGATGCATGAGGACCGAAAGCGATGGTTATAGACGATTGTGTGCTCCTTTGGAGACTTAAAGCAATCCTTAACGTCGCGTGCCTCGAAAATATGAGGCGATGCCTGAGGACTGAAAGCGATGAATCTGCTATAACATCGTGTGCCTCGAAAATATGAGGCGATGCCTGAGGACCGAAAGCGATGGTTATAGACGATTGTGTGCTCCTTTGGAGACTTAAAGCAATCCTTAACGTCGTGTGCCTCGAAAATATGAGGCGATGCCTGAGGACCTAAAGCGACGGGTGAACATCGTAGGCCCGACGGGGTGTTACTTGAGATTCTCAGTAACGAGCGATGGTTCCAATAGTTCCTGAGTGAACTGGTTTTGAGAAATGTTGGAAGTCGGTACCGCATGGCATGTGCATAGAGTCGTTGTGTCGGTCTCTGTGCATTTGCATAAATCGTGACTTAATTGTGCATGGAAATGTGATTGTGATTGATGAGATGAAATATGTGCAATTGTATTGAATGGGATATGTTTGCTTGACATATGTGATTGCAAATGTGTAATTATGTTGGTATAATTGTTATATGCTATGTGGTTGGATTGTTAGAAATATGTTATACATCTGTGGCTTGCTATATTTATTGGCATTTGATGTGTGAGGTGAGAATAACTGTGTATGTGATTTTATGTGTTTTTGCATATTATTATGCAATCTTGGTTTAGTTGTTATTTCTCACCCTTCTGCTGGAATATGCTTTTTATGGCATAGTGCAGATTGTCAGCTTTAGAGGCGTGGAGGCAAGTGGACGAGTTAGATATTCGTTTGCTTAGGTCTTGGTGTCTGCTCTGATACGTAGCACGGGAGTCGGGAAACGTTTTGTTATATGTATGTTTTGTTGAATATATTAAATATTATTTTGTATGAATATGTTGATGTTCAAAACCATTTATTTGTAAAACAAGTCGGTTATGGATCTTTCCGCTTTATTCCATAATTGACATTTCCTTTATATGGAAAAAGTTTCCCTTTGAGGGTACTCTATTTTATGCTATGTATCAAATTTATGAGCAGGGATGATGTTTTGTTTATTTAAATGTGACATCCTTGTTTCTGTCGGAAAAATAAATTTTTAGTTACTCTTATTTTATTTATGTATTATTTATTTGCGATGGGAATTGGGGTGTTACAAATGGTATGAAAAAGAATAACACACTAGTATGGATCATGTGTAACTGTGTTATGTATTGAGAAAAGGCATAAGAGGCCTAAAGGCGAATGTGGCCTTGTGATTGTCGAATACAATCACGTTGTGATTGTCTTCCCTCCTTTATTCTCTATCAGTCTATGCCCTCTCATCTTTGAGTATACATTTATTTGTATTTATTGACTGATGTCATAATATGAATAACGTATGCTGATTTATGATCTTTTGGAGACTGATACACTCCTTCATCATTATCTATTCTTGTCTGTATTCTGTATTGGAAATGATGAATTTCTCGTTTCAATTCATCCAGTCTTTATTACTATTTATGTATGTCTCTCCTTGTTCTATTTATAAAGCACATAATCAGTCAGTCGGCTCTAAACTTGCTCTGTGCTCTTATCCTTCCTACCTTCAAAATGTCTTCTAAAACCATTAGAGGAGAAATATCTGATTTGGATCTCTTGAGAGAATACTCTATTGATCTTAATGATCTTGTTGAAAATGGTCATACCAACATTCTCTCAGACATCATCTACCAAGAATGGGACAGATATCTTGAAACTCTCAGAGGACCTATCTATCCAGCTCTTATTAAAGAATTCTGGGCAAATGCTCGCGTCCTTGCATATGAATCTGATGTTTGTTGCATTCTGTCTACTGTATATGAATTTCCTATCATGATCAACTCTTCAATCATCTCTCAAGCTATTGATGCAAAGAAGATGGTGAATGTGCTAAATACTACAGAGGAAATAACTGTTTTGCTAAACATATTCACATCATCTATCGTCAAGAAGGACCTGCTGCAAGTCCCTCTTCTCTCTCTCTCTTAAGGCCAAAATATGGCACCAAATCATGGGAACAAATCTTAGACCAAGGGAAAAAGGAATATGACTACTTTCTACTATGGATAGGCTTTTCATTTTCTTCTTAATCTCCAAGATTAAGATTAATCTGCCTCAATCCATATTCAACTTCTTGAAAGAAGAAATTCTTTCGTCAAGAGAGGAATTATCATTTCAGATTCCCTACAGTAGAGTTATTTCTCACATTCTTAATCTCCAAGGAGTTGTTGCTCACTTAAGACAAATCGGAATGAATGAGGAACTCGATACTCAATGGTGTTCTCCCATGAACTATTCTGAAACTATCATCGGGAAATAAGATAGCTGGTTGATCATCACTGTCTGTGTCTTTTGAGTTTCTTGGCTACTTATGTCATCACTACTCCTACTCGTTGTTCTAGTCGTTGTTTGTTTTTCTCTTTATGACTCCGTGTCTGTACTACGCCTCGGCACTTTAGTGTTTCATTAATGAAGTATTTCTCTTTTCCCTTTATCTTGTCTTACTGCATTCTAAAATGACTACCATAAAAAGGAAGAAGTTAACCAAATTTAACTTATCTAAATCATTTCAATTCAAAATGAGTTAGTTAAAATCTTGATAATGAATGAATGATAATGATAACAACTATTGGACACATTGAGTAATGTGAACTTCTTGAGAATAGGCTAAAATCTTTACTCATTTCCCCATGTATGTGCATGAATAAAAAATAAGACTTATGTGAGTTAAGGTTTTCTTGAAAATAAGCTATACTCTCTTCTGTCTTTATTATGCGCCAGTATTCAATTGCCACTTATAAGTATACATTTATTGACTTTTGCTAGAATTTAAATATTGTATTCTTATTTGTGACCTTTGTGGATATTCAGTTTTTAAGAGACTGCTACACTCCTTTCCTAATTCTTGATACTCTTATTTCTTACTCTGTCACTGTGTCCTTGGCATATTTTATGCGGGGTACGCATCTTGACCTATGTCATTTTCTCAGTCAGTTACGTCTCCTACCCATATTTATATCTATACTTCATTCTCTCCTCTCATGATCTGAAGTATCCGAGGTTACTAGTTCAAAAGTTTTTCTCATCATGTCTCTAATTACCTTCCAAGGAGATGAGAACATTCTTGAGATCATATCAGAAGAAAAAATCGATCTTCTGCATCTTGGAAACAGAGAAATTGCTAGAAGCATCACCTCAATCATGCACTATCAAGAATGGGCAAAATACTTCATGATTCTGGATAAACCAGTCTACTCAAATCTTGTAAAAGATTTTTAGAAACATGCCTATATTACTGATGAAGGTTGCTCAATCTCTTCTCGTGTCTTTGGTGTCCTCATAAACATCACTCCCTTCAACATTGCTCTAGCTATTGGCTGTGAAAACATTGGCTTCACTGTTGAACATGTCAAGTCTAGATATCTTATTTCTGAGGAACTAACCACTCTTCACAACACATCGTCCAAATATGAACCTCTGAATCCTGAAAACCTTCTTCCCATTCCCAAAGCTTGGTTTAAGCTTTTGCTGACAAATTTTCGTCCTCGGGAAGAAAACAAAAATATCCTGTTTCACGATGACCGGGTCTTCATTTTTCTCCTGATGGCTCAGATGCGAGTTAATCTACCTCAGACTATCATCAACTTTCTACAAAAATCCATTACTGACTCCAGAAATGGTGATTTCATCAAGCCCTTCATACCTTTTGGAAGAGTTCTGTCTGAAATCTTCTTTAAAGAAGGAATTGTTGAACTTGTTCAGACAGAAGATCTTGAAAAGGGGTTGTTGAAGAAACATTGTGAAGTCTTCAATGGCTAATCTGTAGCATGTAGTATCTTGTGTGGTTGTGTTGTTTCTAGATTGGTATGTGTTCAAGCTATGTCAATGTACTTCAATCTCTTATGAATTAAAGTGTCTTTGCTTTTGAGTGTTATGGCTTATATTATAAACTTCTTTATCATAATACTGCACTATTTATTGCATCATCTTTTTGATTATGACAAAAAGGGGGAGAAAATTAAATGACTTTGATAGCTCTTATTCTCAGAATCTCGAACTCAAACATTACATAATGCCTATATAATGCTTTTTGCAACTAACTGTTTGTTTGATGTTTCAATTAAGGAACTCTGAAAAAGTTCACTTAGCATTCTAGACCGGCTGAACATAAAAAGATTGCAAATCTTATGGATAATTTCAACTCTGATAATCATGGATAAGAAGTTGTACACTTTGAGAATATATGATTATTCAAACAGATGTTCCAGTACTGTTCAGAAGTTGTGAACTGTCTGAAAGTCAAGAAATCTGGTTTGATTAAACAGATGTTCCAGTAGTGTTCAGAAGTTATGAACTGTCTGAAAGTCAAGAAATCTGGTTTGATTAAACAGATGTTCCAGTAGTGTTCAGAAGTTATGAACTGTCTGAAAGTCAAGAAATCTTGTTTGATATCATAGTGATCAGAAGTTGTGAACTCTATGAAAGTATGAAATTCAGATTTAAAGCTTCAGAAGAAGAAATCTGCTTGAAAGCAAGTCAAGTCAATTCTCTGATTCAAGGATACCATTAAGAAGATATGCTCTACAACGATGATATTCTGATAAAATCAGTCAGACTCAGAATCTGATTAGATTGGTGAATATAAGTTGGACAAAAGAGAAGTCAATTCCAATCAAACTCTGATACTTAAGAAGTTGTGATTCTTCATCAAGTTCTGATAAGAATTTTTGATACGAGATGTGTGGCATCACCCAATCAGACTCAAGATCATGTTTTGATGCTTCATCAAAGTTCTAATAGTAACAAGGTTCTGAGATGAAGACCTAGCGTTCTAGTCAGACTCTGATGAGTTATTGTAGGGAAGTATTCCTTCTCTATTGTTATGTTCTGAAGAACTCAAATTTTATTTTGTGAGTCTTGGGATCAGTGGGAGACTCTGAACAAGCATAAATGAAAATTTGAGATTAACAGATTCAGGGGGAGTTGAGAGCTTAAACTCTGAATTTGTTGGCTATGGTGATTACCCTGTATAAATTGTTCTATCAAAATACATGGTTTTTTCATCATAAAAAAGGGAGAGATTGTTAGAACAAGATTTGGTTCTGCATCTTATCTTGATGTTTTGATGATAACAATGGAGTATTTGTGTGAAGAACAATTTAGGTGCTCTAACGTTTGTCATTCTGATGGTTTAACAAACAAGTTCTAACTTTAATAAAGACCGTGCGCTACATCACTCTGATATTATTTATGGTCACTCCTATGTGAAAAAGCAAGAATTGGTTTTAATCTACTATGCGTCAGAAAGATTCTAAGAAGACACTATGTTGTTGTTCTTATACTGAAGCCTATAGTGCTTCTGAGGTCGTTAACTTCTGAAGACTAAGTGCTGAAGATTCTGAAGACAAGGTTCTGCTGAACAACGTGCTGAAGACCTAAAGACTTAAGGATTCTGAAGGATAAAGGTTATGAAGACTAAGTGCTGAAGATTCCGAAGACAAGGTTCAGTTGAACGACGTGCTGAAGATCTGAAGACTCAACTATTCTGATAACCAAGGGTTCTGAACTAGAAGTGCTGAAGACTCTGAAGACAAGGTTCGGCTGAACAAGTTCTGAAGACTCTGAAGACTCAAGACTCCACAGACCCAATGATTCATTCTTATGATCATGCTTCAATCAAATCAATTTAGAAACCTCTGATGAATAGAAGAAGATGAAGCGTTTGTGAGAGCAAGAATTGTCTCTACAAGTCAATCTATGTTTTGATGATAACAATAAGTATTTGTGAAAGAACCATTTTATGGTCTAACGTGTGTTGTGTGCAGATCATAAGAACTAAAGACATCAGAATCAACATGCACCAGCTAGATGTACTATGATTGAATATATATATATATATATATATATATATATATATATATATATATATGCGAAGTTACTATGTGTAACTAAAGTCGCGAGAAGTTAGAACACTTCTTTATCTAGTCACGATCAGCCAGATCCAAGGATGCCAAGATTGCTATTGCAATGCTCTTGTGGACGCTCTCTGAAACTGATTGAGATTCTGAAGATAGCGAAGCTTCTGAAGAGGTACACTCTGAAAGAACCAAAGTGCGTAAGACTCCTATGATTTGAAGTTCTGATGGCTGAAGGCGCTGAAGACCAAGTGCAGAAAGAATTTGAAGACTTATGGGTTCTGAAGATCAAGGTTTCAAATATCAAGTTCTGAAGACTCTGAAGACAGGTTCTGAAGATTCGGAGGACTTGAAGCAGAAAAGAATAACGTTCTTAAAGACCAAGTGCTGAAGTTTTGAAGACTGATTCCTAATGGACTTCTTCAATCGACTGAAGACTTGAAGCATCATACATTCTGCTATGAAGACTCTACTCATGTTTCATCAAATTAACATCAGTAGCCACTAACATTTTGAAGTCTAAATATTACCATTGCGAGTTAAATGTACACACTGCCCAAGAAAAGATGTCCGGTCACTTCTCCCTCTGGAAAAAGGAGATGTGTCAGTATAACTCATTATATCACAACGTCTCTTTTCCAAACAGCCAACAGTATTCTCAAATGGCTATAATTCCACTGGCTATTTAATGGAAAGATTTTTTGCTTTTGAGGTGTCGATCACTTGTAGAATCACGAACTGAATGTTCTTCTACAAAATTGACCAAGTCATTGTGAAGATAGCAACAACGATGAGTTCTCATTGTAACACTTAACATATTCAGAGCTATCATTACTTCACTAATGGCTATTGTTGTTGAAACTTAAGAAGACAAATCAACACAACAACAACAATCAAGAATAGAAGCTGTTGATGAAGAAGACAACATTGAAGATCTGTCAAGTCACCAACTCACCTTCTCGTCAGGACTACATTGAAGATCTGAAGCAAGGAGCTGCTGCTCAAAGCTTGCTCAACTAGAAGACGAAGAAGAAGAAGATCTATAAGATGTCAACAATTATAATATCTAAATACATCTTTGTAATTTCTTAAGAAAGCAAGGAGCTGATTGTGTCGCTCCCATGATTTTCATCCAGGTACCAACGCGAGAGTGGCGCGGAAAAACAGAGTCGCCAGCCGTGTAAATTTATCCCAAGAGAGGGAAAGGGAACACCGCATAAACCTGAAGAAGAGGGAAAGGAATGGTCATCGCCACCATAGCCTGGGTTCGGGAGTCGGTTACGCGAGGGGAAGGTGCTAGCACCCCACGCGTCCATCGTACTCGATGGGATCCACGCTTGTTGTCTAATCTAAAGGTGAGTTATCCTAAAATCTAGGGCTGCACTAAAACGGGGAAGGGGAAGACAAAGACAGACTCGGTAGGACGTCGACGTCCTAGGCCTACGTACTCCCTTTGTGCAATGGGAAATTCAGAGTCAACGTAGTTCGGACCAAGTTCTTTTTGTGTTTTTTATGAGCGGTGTTAAGTTCGCGTCCGACAGTTAGGGTCGATGCCTGTTTGCGACTCAGACGGAAAATAACGTGCCCTTTTTGAAAATAGCCTTTAGTTTGACAATCCCGCAGGATAGAAAGGTTTGAAGTTTGTTTGTATT
The DNA here is from genome assembly GCA_022829125.1 of Lathyrus tuberosus. Classification (NCBI taxonomy): domain Eukaryota; kingdom Viridiplantae; phylum Streptophyta; class Magnoliopsida; order Fabales; family Fabaceae; genus Lathyrus; species Lathyrus tuberosus. The sequence continues at coordinate 2,371,166 of JALAZF010000441.1, forward strand.
TTTTAGGACAGAAGTGACTTGAGTTAGTTCGTAACCCAACTTGAACCAAAGTCCATGGCACGGGAGCAAATGTGTCGCATGGTCGCCCCCAATAGGACGTATGCTCAACACTCTAGAAGAGAGAAGGGGGACCCCTTAATCTTCATTTCCTATGTTTAAGGCTCGTGTGCAAGGCAAGTTGACCTTATTAAGTATCTTAAAGATGTTAAGAGATGAGAAGAGGGACTCAAAAGAAAAGAAAAAGACTACGGGGAAAAATCTATCCTAATGTTATCATGCAAAGATAGCCCTAAGGGGAGGTTTGGAGGGAGACTATCATATGGAATCTAGTCCTAATGTTATCATGCAAAGGTGGCCCTAAGGGGAGGTTTGACAACAACCTAAGCCTAAGGAAAAGAAAAAAAGAGAAAGAAAGAATGAGAGTGGACATGGATACTTATCCACACCCCTAAATAACTCACCTCAGCCCCTGCATACAAGGTTAGTACAAAACAGACATAAGTAACAATAAGATAAATGAAACCCAAGCAAGTCACAAACCAAAGAGAAAAGGTTATAAACCAAATGAAATTCAACCAAGACAGAATGTGGATGACCTAAACATGAATTATGAAGTCAAAGAAGCAAACCCAAATGATGGCACAAGTGCCTTCTCAAACAAGTAATCAGGCATGATCAAAGATGTGCATACAAGAAGATCTCAAACAAAGAGCAATCAAAAAATTAGCAAAACATCTTCTAAAATTATCAAATTAAAACCCAAAACACCTAAACTAGATACAAACATCATATTAAAAACTCATGCAAAAATTCACAAGATAGGTCATCCAAAAAATTATGCAAAGGTCAGACAGGAAACATGATTCAATATGCAAAAGAAAAGCACTAAAATGCAATATGAAATGATTTTAAAAATGAGAGAAAAATATTTTAATGCAATTCAATGTGCTGGTGAAACAATACAAAATGAACGAATTCAAAAGGTTTTATGGATGATGAGAAATAAAATAAACAAGTTAGAGTATGCATATATGGAATAAATTCAAAGGAAAATAAAGAAATAATTATTTCAGATGCCAAAAATAAAATAAAATGACAAAATAAAATTTGATAAAATTTTATAAAATGCTAAAAGTGATTCATGAATTTTCTTGTAATTTTTTAATGCAAAAAACTATTTTTAATGATTAAAAATGAAATGCAATAATAAAATAAAAATGAAAATGAAGAAATAAGCATGGGGGGTGTGTTTAGTAAGCAGTCCACGTTCAAAATGCTAATGGGCTCATACAGGGGGGTGTGAAAAGCAAGCCCAACCCAAAAATCCATCAGAAAAACGAAAAAAGAGAACACGTGAACCCAGTCAAACGATTTGACTCAGCATCCACCATAGGATCAATCCAACGCGCCATCTCTAGTCAACCAAACCAACATGTACTCATGATGAGGGGCTCAGATCATAAGGCATACCATAAATAACATGCACGCGCATACACCATGATTAGTCAGAAAATAAATAAAATAGAAAGAGGCACGTGGTCAGCACATGGTATCATTAATGTGCTGGCAAACATCCAGCCACAGGATCAAACCAACGTATCAGATTGAGTCAAACAAATAAGAAAGTAAGCATGATGAGAGAACATGATTGCACGTACACGATAATAACCATGGGTGAGTAAACACACAATTAAATAAAATAAAAACAAAATTTAAAACGCGTGGCAACACGATGACCGCACGATCAAACCCATGGACGGTCACGATTGCGTCCCTTACCTCCAAAACCCTAGCCTCGCCGGAGACTGCACCAGACGCCGGAACTAGGGTTCCGGTCGTCTTCTCCGACCACCTGCAACCAAGATTTTTCCAGAAAACGCAAAGGAGTACACTATTCTGACCAGAATTTAATGAGGATCACGAATATCAAATCAAAAATCCTAAACAAGCAATGTACAAAGAGAATCGAACGAAATAATATTTGCATCCAAAACTTAAAACTCACGGAACAATCAATCTATACATCCAACCTCCAAACAAAACACACCAGAATTATCAGTGGGCATCAAATATCATTATGCACGTTAAAAAAAAGAGTTTTAGGATCATGAAAAAATTCACTGACCTGAGATTATGCACCACGTATCCTTGCTGTTAGCTTCAAGGGATGGTTGCTTCGTGCTCTATGAATCCCAAGGGTTCAGATGGTGAAAGAAGTTTTGGAAAAGCTCTTCTTGATTGTGAGATTCGAATGAATCAAGCTTTAGGGTTGCAGACTTTGTTCTCCTCAAAATCACGTGTGCTCTCCCCCAACCAGTGCATGAGTAACTTTAAATACTTAGGGTTAATCCACTGATGATCACTTGGGCCTTATTAATTCCTCACTTAATGAGTTTTGGGTGATTTTGGAAAATTGCATTATGTGAAATACACCCTCTTCCATGCATGTACACCCAAACATTCTATGATGGATCACTTATATTTCAATTGCTAATCACACCTGTATGGAATTTGGGCCTTGAGATGTTTTGGTTCATGAGTTTTCAATGATCTTGCAATTTTGCATAATGGAAAATAAGTGATGAATAAACCATGGATCCACTTAATTCAAAGGCCAAAAATGATCCTTATGGATTGTTCTTTGATGTTAAAATGTGGCTTGAAACAAAGGAATTAATTATAGGTCACTATGTCCCAAAATGCAAAAGTTGTGAAAATGGAACCCTAAAAACCACCTTGCCTTCTTTTGGTCATAACTTGAGTTTCACAAATGATATGGAGACCATCTAGTACTTGTTGGAAAGGGGATAAAAAGATATTCAACTTTCATGTTTGAGAAAAATTCATTTGAAGCTTCCTTGATGATGAAAAGTCAAGTTGAATGTAGTGTAAGAACTTGCCCAAAAAGGAAACTTTCAAATTATAGGTCATTTCCATATTTAGTAATTTTTGTACCAACCCTTGATCCTTGATAAATGGTATGAAAATTGACCCTTGAAGGCCATATGAGGATGTGAGACCTTGAAAACCTTGAAGAGAACCTCAAGATTTCACTGTTGACTTCCCCTCTCACTGTTGACTTTTTCCCAGTTCTCCTGATTGGTAATCCATTGGCCAATTGAACTTCTCCTGAACCAAACTGATGGACAATCTTCCATTCCTACATACTTAGGGACCCAAGGAAGACCATGGAATTAAGTCTTGCCCAAAAAATCAGAAATAAACTGACTTTATAGCAAACCCTAATTTTGGTACCCTCAGTCTAGGAGGAAATAACACAGTCTCCAAATCCAAATTCCTCTGAATATGATGTGTATCCTCTCAAACAAAGATAAGATATGCCATTTGGTGATGATAAAAACCCAAGAAGCTTGCCCATTGGAGCAATAAACCCAAGAATCTCAAAACCTTAATTTCTGCACTGGTTAGGAGAGAGTGATCCACTTGAGCTCTCTTGGATAACATAAGGACTCTTGCTTGAAGAACATCTTCTACTCTTGAACTGCCTCAGGGACCTTGACCCCATGCTAAGAACCAATGATATGCAGACATGATAATGCAAAAAATGAAGCGAAACATAATCCAGTTATTGCTAAAGTAAGGAGAGCAAATTTTGGGGTACTACAGCTGCCCCTATTCAATCAAATTGGTCCTGAAGGTATGATAGCGACGACTCTCAGACATTCCAGGATGTACGGGGATTGAATACCGAAAGAGCCCCGGAAATTTGCTAATGGTGAGAATAACGAAATGAAGCGTGCTGAAAGATAAGGAGTACGACCTCAACCATACCCACAAAAATAAGACGAATACGACCTCAATCGTGCCCGCAAAGGAAGACTGACCTCAATCACTCTACCCACAGAGAAAACATGAGTACGACCTCAATCGCACCCATAAAACGAATACAACCTCAATTGCACCCGCAAAGGAAGACTGACCTCAATCACTCTACCCACAAAGAAAAAAAGAATACGACCTCAATCGCACCCACAAAACGAATACAACCTCAATTGCACCCGCAAAGGAAGACCGACCTCAATCACTCTACCCACAAGGAAAAATTGAATACGACCTCAATCGCACCCACAAAACGAATACAACCTCAATTGCACCCGCAAAGGAAGACTGACCTCAATCACTCTACCCACAAAGAAAATATGAATACGACCTCGATCGCACCCACAAAACGAATACAACCTCAATTGCACCCGCAAAGGATAACCAATATAAAGTGGACTTCGCAGGGGATAACGTGAAACAAAACTTCTGGTTTGGTACCACCCCTACTGAGAAAAGGAACCTGGCAAACAAAATACGTCAAGCGAGAACTGACTACCAGGCGAGAACTGGATTTCACAAAAGAGAAAGGCCAAACAAATGCAAACTTCTACCGGACTCACGATCCACAGATAAGATGACTCCGCTGGGGAAAGGAGAAGTCTAAATAAAAGACTCTGCCGGGGAGCACAAGCATGAGGAACGCATCCCTCCAAAATCTCCTGAGTTATGCCATCTCTGCTGGGAAAGAGAACTGGCAAGGGAAGCATCAAACCTGGCTTATGCTTCGAATGCGAATGTTTGAGTTTTGCCGTAATGCTCCACACGAAGTGGAAATGCTACGCGTTTGAGGATGCAATGCAAATGCTTATGATATGCAAAAGGGGTTCCTCCAGCAAAATAAATGCTGGAGAGAAAAGATCAATTTAGCTGGGTATGACAAAAATAAATTGTCCTCTGAATCCAAGAACTCTGCTGAGAAGGATCACGCGGACCGAATCTTTGGATCAATAACTTCTACTGGGGATGAAATCCCGAAAGAACTACTAGGGCTACACCTGTCCTTTACTGAAGGTAACATCCAAAACCTGAGATTTCTCCTCTGCTGGGGAAGTTGAGAATGAATGCCAATAACGGAACCGGAAGTCTATTACTGAGGATTGCCAATAACAGATGGGTTTAGGACCTGCTGAGGGATGCCAGCCCATAATACCATCCTGCTTGGGGATACTGCTGAACCTAGCATGCTGATGGGGAGAATGACTTTACTCCCACCTTGCTGGGGACTAGAATATGGCATTGTCGGCTAAAGCACATTTCCTGACTGGATGGGGGAAGTGAACACCCTGAGTCTGTGGGGAAATAACGTCTTGATCCAGAGAAGATGCTTCCCAAGTCTCCTACTGGGGAAGGTCTGCTCTGCTGAGGAAAGGTGCAATCTCAATGCTGGGGAGAGCAACCCTGCTGGGGGAGTACAATGTTGTTGCCCTGCAAGTCAAATAACAACAAATAGAATATGCCACAACATGACTATCACCATTAATGCCTAAGTAATTTCTACTGCTTTTCGTTATGCTCCGCAAAGCTCGAAGTTTTATATGCAATGTTTATCAAAAATATCGGACGTTTTTGCAAACAAAACAGTAAAAGTAAAATAAACAACGGAAAGCTCTCTGAGTGAAATGAATATTTTATTGAGAAAAGTGGCCTGTAAATAGGCATTTACAATTGGAAGCAATTCCTAAAAGAGGTAATTGCGCAAAAGCAAAAAGAAAATACACATGTCGGCAATGTGGGAACAGATATCCATCATGATTCGACTCAGCTATGACCCATATGTCTTGCTTATCCACAAATATATTGACCTTTGAAGAGACTAACTGTACTGATTCCCTTCTTTCAGAATTTCCAGGTATTGAGAGTGCTCACAGATCGAACGCAGACCATAGCCTTTCACTTATAAATCCCTAACTTTTTCCTGGATCGCCCTTTTCGGGTTTTCAATCCATCGGGATACCCATTTTTGCCAAAGTCGCCTTTTCAGGTTTTCAACTTTGTGGGTTTACACGTTTCCTTTTTTACACTTTATCCCTAATTTTTGCCTGAACCTTTTCCTTTTTATGGTTCGCCGGGATGCCCCTTTTTTGCCTGGACTTTCTTTTTATGTCCAGCGGGTCTCTTTTTATGCGAAGTATTTTTTGACTACGTCTGCGTTCACAGGGGATGTAAAATCTTCACCATCCATAGTTGAAAGTAGTAAGGCTCCACCAGAGAAAACCTTTCTTACTACATATGGTCCTTCGTAGTTTGGAGTCCATTTGACACTGTGATCTGTCTGAGAAGGAAGGATCCTTTTCAACACTAATTCACCTGTCTGAAAACTCCGAGGACGCACTTTCTGGTCAAAGGCGTGCTTTATCCTGCTCTGATACAATCGACCATGTGCGATGGCTGCCAATCTCTTTTCTTCAATAAGGTTCAACTGATCCAACCTGGAACGCACCCACTCAGCTTCATCAAGCTTCACATCTGCCAGAACTCTCAAAGACGGAATCTCGACCTCTAAGGGCAACACTGCTTCCATACCATATACCAACGAGAAAGGGGTTGCCCCAGTTGACGTACGCATCGAAGTACGGTAACCATGTAGGGCATAAGGTAGCATCTCGTGCCAGTCCTTATATGTTGCCACCATCTTTTGCAAAATCTTCTTGATATTCTTATTCACCGCCTCAACAGCACCATTCATCTTCGGACGATATGGAGAAGAATTGTGATGCTCGATCTTGAAACTCTGACATAGTTCCTTCATCATCTTATTATTCAAATTCGAGCCATTATCAGTAATGATTCTCTCCGAGACCCCATAACGACAGATGATATCCTTCTTTATAAACCGGGCTACCACTTGCTTGGTGACGTTGGCGTACGAGGCTGCCTCCACCCACTTTGTGAAATAGTCAATGGCAACCAAAATGAAACGATGCCCATTGGAAGCAGTGGGCTCAATCTTTCCAATCATATCTATGCCCCACATCGCAAAAGGCCAAGGAGATGATAACACGTTTAGAGGCATAGGCGGTACATGCATCTTATCTGCGTAAATCTGGCATTTATGGCACTTTTGGGCGTACTTGAAACAATCAGACTCCATAATCATCCAATAATATCCTGCCCTCAACAACTTTCTAGCCATGGTGTGTCCACTGGAATGAGTACCGAAAGAATCCTCGTGAACTTCCTCCATCAACAAACCTGCCTCGTGTTCATCAACACAAGAAGCAATACCATATCGAAGTTCCTCTTATATAACACATCATCCTTGTTCAGAAAGAAGTTTCCAGCTAACCTTCTCAGAGTCTTCTTATCCTTGGTGGAGGCACCCTCTGGGTACTCCTGTTTCTTCAGAAAAACCTTAATATCATGATACCACAGTTTGCCATCAGACACATCTTCAATTGCAAACACAAAAGCTGGTATATCCAGGCGCATGATTCTAATCGACGGAGTTTCATTCCAACGGTTCACCTTATACATGAATGCCAATGTCGCTAACGCATCAGCCATCTGATTCTCAGCTCGGGGCACATGATGAAAACCCACCCTGTCAAAGAAAGGTAACAACCTTCTGGCATAGTTGTTATAAGGTACCAAATTCGCCTGACGAGTCTCCCATTATCCTGTAATCTGATTAACTACCAACGCGGAATCACCATAGACATCGAGGTTCTTAATTATCAAATCAATTGCTTCCTCTAACCCCATGATGCATGCTTCATACTCCGCCTCGTTGTTGGTACACACGAATGCTAAACGGACAGTGAAAGGTATATGAGAACCCTTTGGGGTTGTAATGATTGCCCCAATTCCATTACCATATGAGTTGACAGCCCCATCAAAAATCACCTTCCATTGAGACCCAATCTCAGGTCCTTCATCAGGCAGAGGCTCTTCACAATCTTTCATTTTCAGAAACATAACATGCTCGTCTGGAAACTCAAACTTCATTGGCTGATAATCCTCGACCGACTGTTCAGCAAGATATTCTGACAGAACACTTCCGTTAATGGCCTTCTGGGAAACATACTGAATATCGTACTCTGTCAAAACCATCTGCCAACGGGCTATCCTTCCAGAAAGTGCTTGCTTCTCAAACACATACTTAATCGGATCCATCTTCGAAATCAACAAGGTCGTGTGGTTTAACATATACTGCCTCAGGCGCTTGGCTGCCCAAGCGAGTGCACAACATGTCTTTTCCAACATAGAGTATCTTGATTCGCAATCAGTGAACTTCTTACTCAGGTAGTAAATGGCGTGCTCTTTCCTACCTGTCTCGTCGTGTTGACCGAGTACACAACCCATTGAGTTCTCAAGAACCATAAGGTACATAATTAACGGTCTCCCGGATACCGGTGGCATAAGGACTGGAGGTTCCTGCAAATACGTCTTTATCCTTTCAAATGCCTCTCGACAATTTTCATTCCACCTGACCTCTTGATCCTTTCTTAACAACTTGAAAATTGGCTCACACGTGGCTGTCAAGTGAGAGATGAACCTAGCAATGTAATTCAATCTCCCCAAGAAACCACGAACCTCTTTCTCTGTTCTTGGCTCAGGCATCTCCTGTATGGCTCTTATTTTTGCAGGATCAACTTCGATACCTCTTTCACTAACAATGAATCCTAGCAATTTACCAGACCTCACGCTGAAAGTGCACTTGTTCGGATTCAATCTCAGTCTAAACTTCCTCAACCTTTCAAACAACTTCTGGAGGTTTACTAAGTGTTCTTCCTCTATCTGTGACTTCGCAATCATGTCATAAACATAGACTTCAATCTCCTTGTGAATCATATCATGAAAGAGAGTCACCATTTCCCGCTGATAGGTTGTCCCAGCATTCTTCAATCCAAAGGGCATTACTTTATAGCAAAATGTTCCCCACGGTGTTATGAACGTAGTCTTCTCCATGTCCTCTGGGGCCATTTTGATTTGGTTATACCCAGAGATGCCATCCATGAAGGAAAACACAGAATATTGAGCAGTATTGTCTACTAACACGTCAATGTGGGGGAGCGGGAAATCATCCTTCGGGCTCACCCTGTTTAAATCTCGGTAATCAACACACATCCTGACCTTCCCATCCTTCTTAGGTACAGGTACGATATTAGCCACCCACGGAGGATAATTTGTCACAGCAAGAAATCCGGCGTCCAACTGTTTCTGTACCTCTTCCTTGATCTTGACAACCATATCTGGTTTCGTCCTTCTCAGTTTCTGCTTGACTGGAGCACAACCCTCTTTAAGCGGCAGTCGGTGTGAAACGATGTCGGTGTCAAGCCCGGGCATGTCTTGGTAAGACCAGGCGAAGATATCCACATACTCTCGAAGCAACTCAACCAATCTTTCTTTAACAGTGTCTTCCAAAGCAGCCCCAACCCTTACTTCTCGTTTAACATCCTCGGTTCCCAGATTAATAGTCTCAACTTCCTCCTGATAAGGTAGAATAACCCTTTCCTCTTGTTTCAGTAGCCTGGCTAATTCTTCTGGCAAGTCACAGTCTTTGTCAGTCTCTCCTTCAGCCTGATAGATGGGATTGTCGAAGTCATATCGAGCCATAGCTAAGTCATGATGGGTGGAATCTGAACAAAGAAACCTGCATGATGGATGTTTTATGTTTATTATGAGTGCAACAAATAAGAAAACACATTGCCATTTTGATGTGGGTTAATGCAAAAAGTAAAAAACAGAAAAATAGGGATCAAAATATTTGAATGAAAAACGTCCTTTATTGATGATAAAAATAGCAAATAAAACATCCAAGCCCTATAAATAGATATCACTACGTCTTGGGTAGAACGTAGGATTCAACATAACAGAAAACAAAAGTAAATTACTCCGGGCGCGTCACTTGGATGACTTTCTCGGAAGACCAATTGCCTAAACTCTGACCAGGGGTGCAGGGATGGATCCACTCATCCATGTCACAGTCACTATCTCCTTCATCCTCAATAGCATTAATCTGATTAAAGAAAACCCCAGCACTTGTGAACCGGATTGGACCAACATACTTGGGAGGCTCTTGAGCTCGTCGGGGTGGCTTGTACCCTAGTCCATGGGTATCCTGCTTTCTTTGAACATCAATGACACTACCCCACTTCTGAGAACCACCAGCTTCAACTATAGTGCGCGTCTCTTTGAAAGAGGACATTGGAACCTCTGGTTGTCTGACGGCTTCAGGTTGGGCAACCACCTCAGGCTGACTGACTGCCTTTGGGGGTTCCTCGAGAATTTTCACAGCTTCAAAGGCTTGGCACAAAGTTTCCTGTACTTCACCATCTACCTCTACATACTTGAAGGTCGATAGGTGACTCACCATGATTTCTTCCTCACCACAAACAGTCACAACGTGGCCATCCACCATATACTTCAACTTCTGGTGCAGCGTAGATGTTACTACTCCAGCACCATGGATCCAAGGGCGACCCAACAAACAACTATAGGCAGGCTGAATATCCATTATGTAAAAGGTGGTGTTAAAAATCTCAGAACCCACCTTGATTGGCAGAACTAACTCTCCAAAAACTGACCTCTTGGAGCCATCAAAAGCATGTACCACCAAGTCACTTGGTGTACAAATCAACCCACGAGTATCCAATTTCATCAAAGCCTTCTTTGGTAACACATTCAAAGACGACCCAGTGTCAACTAACACATGCGACATTAAGGAACCACGACATTCCACTGAAATATGCAGAGCGTTGTTGTGATTCCTCCCGGCCGGAGTCAGATCTAAATCGGTGAAACCCAAACCATTACCAGCATTCACATGAGCCACAACCCTTTCTAACTGGTTGACAGATATTTCCTGCGGTACATAAGCCATGTTTAGAACCTTCAGTAATGCATTTCGGTGTGCCTCAGAGCACAACAGTAAGGATAGAATGGAAATCTTCGATGGAGTTTGGTGAAGTTGATCCACAATTTTGTAATCGCTTTTCCTGATCAATCTCATGAACTCTTCTACGTCTTCTGAGAAAGTATTCCCAACCTGCTTTGTCATAGAATTATTTGCTTCCTTCCTCTGTACAGACTCATCCATCATCTGTTTACCTTTGTCTTATTTTGAACTGCCAGCTTGATCCTCGGACGGAATAAAGACTCTACCATTCCTAGTGATAGCCCCTGCTTCAACAAGATTTTCAACCCCTGTATTCACAGCTGATGTCTCTACCAATTCCTGCTTCTTACCATTAACAAACACCTCGGCCCCATAGTTCCATGGGATGGCCTTGGTACTCTCATACGGGACTGGTCCAGGAACAGTGATAATGACCGGCGCTGGTCTCGCCGGCGCTGATATAGTTATTGTCTTGAATGGAATCGTTATTGTGGAAACACCAATCCTTCTGTCAGTAACATTACTCTGCCTATAACCCCTGTCAAACTGTAATATCCCTTCACTGATCATTCTCTGAATACCTGCTTTCAATAAATCACAACCGCCTGGCTGCGACACGCATCCTACACACTCTTCATCACAGCCGGGAAATACCCCTCCCTTCAACAGTCTTTCCTTCACCACACCCAAGGGAGTTTGGACTTCGTTCACATCTGAAATCAAACTCAAGTCTTCACAGTCTTTAATAATAGCATTGACCCTCGGCTCACCGTGATTCGGCATCGGGTTCTGATTCACATTTGGAACATCATTGGAGAAATTGATGGCTTTGGAATCCACCAAATCTTGAACCTGATGCTTGAAAGCTTTACAGTTCTCAATATAATGTCCGGGTGCCCTAAAATGAAACTCACAGTGGGCGTTGGCGTCATAGCCGGGAGGTGGATTACCAGTAGGTGGAGCCAATGTTCTCTTCTGAATTAATTGTAGCTTTAATAAGTGCTGAAATAATTGAGAGTACGAAAGAGGTGGAGTGTCAAAATGCCTATCCCTCCTAGTCAGAGGCTGCGATCTGCGAGGAGCCTGATTTTGTTGTTGAGACACTGCTGGCTGCTGAGGTGCTGCTGGGATGGTTACAGAAGCCACCTGCTGATTGAAGTTCTGACGAGGTCCTTCTCTACCACGATATAATGACACAGAATTTGTATCTCCTTCCCTCTTCTTGTAACCACTGGCATAAGGCTTCTTACTTCCTCCAGATGAGGACCCATCACCGCCTGATATTTTTCCCGCCTTAATTCTGCTTTCCACCATCTCTCCTACTAAGATCAAGTCAGCAAACTTTCCAGTCATACACGGTACCAGCTTTTCATAGTAATGACCCTGCAAGGTGGCCATAAACATAGTTATCATTTCTCGCTCCAACATGGGAGGTTGAACCCTTGCTGCCAACTCACGCCACCTCTGGGCGTACTCCTTGAAACTCTCATTGTTCTTCTGTGATAAGTTCTGCAGTTGTGTTCTGTTAGGAGCCATGTCAGTGTTATATTGATAGTGTTTGATAAATGCCCCTGCCAGCTCTCTCCAACTACGAACATCTTTCCTCTCTAGTTGCATGTACCACTCCAGGGATGCCCCAGATAGACTATCCTGGAAGCAATGCATCATCAGCTTCTCATTCTTCGCATGCACAACCATTTTACTCGCGTATGCCCTCACGTGAGTCCTTGGGCAAGTTATACCATTATACTTCTCAAAAGTAGGAGTCTGAAACTTGTGCGGGATAACAACGCCTGGAACCAGCCCCAAATCCTCTAGATCCATACCTACAGCATCCTGATTTACAACACCCCTCAGTTGTTCCTCAATTAACCTGAACCTCTGATCATTGTCAATCTGGGGACCAGCATCCCCACCTGGCACAGAGAATGCATCTTCCTGAAGATCATCATACTGACGACCATGAACTGCACCGGCACTGTTACCTCCCCCCACTACAGTAGGAACCACAATATTTTCTGCCTTAATGATACCGTCTAAAGCTTGCTTCATCCTTTGTCTGGATGTGACCTTGTCAGCTAGCTCCTTTTCTGCCTTAGCGAGAAGCTCTGTCTTCAACTTGGCGATATGAACAGCTTCACCCCGCTCATGTTTCAACTGATAAATCACTCTTTGCAGCTCACTGTTTTCTTCTCGCAGCTTTTCCTTTGCAGCCACAACATGTTAAACTTCTCTACTTCAACTGTTGTAGGAGGCTCAATCAGTAAGGGGTAAGATGGTGGTTCTTTGGCGAATGGAAAAAGCTCCTCCTCTACCCTTTTATGAATCCAATCTTCATACGCGGGAAATGTTCTGTTGTTGCTCTTCCCAAAAGAAATCTTCCCCTTCTTATGACGATCTCCCCAAGTATTTGCAGCTTCTTTTAACAGTTTTGGATTGATTTCCCCACTCTGATATAAAGATTCTTGGACCTCCTCGTCTCTTGGTGGCTCTTTCAAGGCATACCCGAATTGCCTAATAGCAAGAATAGGGTTGTAGTTAATTCCCCCTTTCCTTCCTATTAGAGGCACATTTGGGAGACCTCCACAACTAATCATGATATCTTGGCCCAACAAGTCACGGTTAACCCAAATTAGATTATTTGCTCTCAAACCCATCAATCTTTTGGACCACTCCAAAGTTCCTTGAGTATCTACAAATGCCCCAGATTCAGGAAGACGATCAGCAAACCATTTGTAGAAGATTGGCACACAAAAATAAAGGGGTCCTCCCATTCTCTTCTCATTCTTATAATGCACTGAATAATACAGATCTCCAAGCAAAGTAGGTACCGGATTCTTCATGGTAAATATCCGGACAGCGTGCATGTCCACAAAATCCTTCATATTCGGAAACAACACCGTTCCATAGACACACATAGCCAAGATGGTGTTGAAAACTGACCAACATCTAGCCTTAGCATACACAGCAGCCTGTTCTATAAAAAATTTCGCATGAAAACCTTTACACCCTCCCTTACTGACAATGTTATTTTTCAACAAAGATGGATCCAAATGCAAAGCCTCGGAAACCTTTTCCAAATCAGGAAGTTCTTCAGAAGGATAGAAAAGAGCCTCTTCCTTAATGGCAACATCCAGAATGAGAGAAAATTCCTCCAATGTCGGAGCCAAAAGATAATCAGTGAATAGAAAGCAACGCAGGTGAGGGTCATAGAATTGAATCAGAGTGTGCAAAGCCCTATACTCGTATTCAGTGATGTTGCGAGCAAAATTCAGAATTCTTCCATACTCTTCTCTAAAGTTTGCCAATACCCCAGGTTCTGCCATAGATACAATCTTGTGAACAGTATCCAGAAAAAGTGATGGGAACTTGTACACTATGATGTTCTTTCTCTTCCCAGTACTCATCCTTAATAGTCTTCAAAAACCGGAATCAAAGTTAGGATACAGCCCTGCAAATGAAGAAACATGTTAGGATGCCAAATGATGATGCAAATGCACACATGGGATCAAGGATGCCACATAGACTGGACAACTGCTGCACTGAACAACTGTATAATCTTAAAGGTCTGCCCAAATACCCAGAATACCAAAATAACCATAGTGCCACACTGATAAATCTGCTGATCAGAAAATCGGGTATGTTAAAGGTCAAGGTTACCTGCAAACCTGTAAACACCCTGCCCTCTCACATGTGGGTACTAGAAAGCCAAGGATCCTCAATATCACGGGCTCTCAGGTCGAGAAATGATGATACGTTCACCATTTCTGGTTTGGCATCATCACCAATCGAGGAGGCCTCAACTAATTCCCCTAAAAAAGAAACATCCCATGGCAAGTCCTCAGCTTCGGCATTGAGGTCGAGAAGCAATAGTACATTCATCCCTCGGGGTACAGTACTATCGCCAAACGAGGAGTGCTTCCACCGATTCTTTTCCAAAAGGACACCCTATAACAAGTTCCCAACATTGGGTCCTCGGATCGACATGTGTAATGGGTTTGCCATTTCTGGTCTTCCATTATCATGTCTCGGGAGGAGTGCCGTTACTGAGTTATCGGGAATGGCCGCCAGAGTCGAAAGTTTTCCAGGTTACATTCAATCATCTGCACCAATGCGCAGGATAGAACATTACCAAAGAGAACCTCGTCTGGATGTGGAGTTTTCATGTATACTACATCTGGCCAAATGCCACACGAGTCACACTACTTGCCACGCTAATCCTACGTGTATGCTCAAGCCTGGGTATTGGGCTTATCTCTCAGAACTCCTAACCTGCCAAACAGAAAAATAGTTCAGCAGCTGATAATAATATGCAATGCGGAAAATGTGGTAAAAATAAAATACAACAAATAAAGCAAAACAAAAACAAAAACACCCAAAGAGAACAAAGACAAGCAAGCGCTAGGATTGACTCGCTTAGGGATGGACCAGCATAGGTCAACCAGTTCCCCAGCAGAGTCGCCAGCTGTCGCTCCCAGGATTTTCATCCAGGTACCAACGCGAGAGTGGCGCGGAAAAACAGAGTCGCCAGCTGTGTAAATTTATCCCAAGAGAGGGAAAGGGAACACCGCATAAACCTGAAGAAGAGGGAAAGGAATGGTCATCGTAACCATAGCTTGGGTTCGGGAGTCGGTTATGCGAGGGGAATGTGCTAGCACCCCACGCGTCCATCGTACTCGATGGGATCCACGCTTGTTGTCTAATCTAAAGGTGAGTTATCCTAAAATCTAGGGCTGCACTAAAACGGGGAAGGGGAAGACAAAGATAGACTCGGTAGGACGTCCACGTCCTAGGCCTACGTACTCCCTTTGTGCAATGGGAAATTCAGAGTCAACGTAGTTCGGACCAAGTTCTTTTTGTGTTTTTTATGAGCGACGTTAAGTTTGCGTTCGGCAGTTAGGGTCGATGCCTGTTTGCGACTCAGACGGAAAATAACGTGCCCTTTTTTAAAATAGCCTTTAGTTTGACAATCCCGCAGGATAGAAAGGTATGAAGTTTGTTTGTACTTTTTAGGACAGAAATGACTTGAGTTAGTTCGTAACCCAACTTGAACCAAAGTCTATGGCACGGGAGCGAATGTGTCGCATGTTCGCCCCCAATGGGACGTATGCTCAACACTCTAGAAGAGAGAAGGGGGACCCCTCAATCTTCATTTCCTATGTTTAAAGCTCGTGTGCAAGACAAGTTGACCTTATTAAGTATCTTAAAGATGTTAAGAGATGAGAAGAGGGACTCAAAAGAAAAGAAAAAGACTACGGGGAAAAAGCTATCCTAATGTTATCATGCAAAGATAGCCCTAAGGGGAGGTTTGGAGGGAGACTATCCTATGGAATCTAGTCCTAATGTTATCATGCAAAGGTGGCCCTAAGGGGAGGTTTGACAACAACCTAAGCCTAAGGAAAAGAAAAAAAAGAGAAAGAAAGAATGAGAGTGGACATGGATATTTATCCACACCCCTAAATAACTCACCTCAGCCCCTGCATACAAGGTTAGTACAAAATAGACATAAGTAACAATAAGATAAATGAAACCCAAGCAAGTCACAAACCAAAGAGAAAAGGTAATAAACCAAATTAAATTCAACCAATACAGAATGTGGATGACCTAAACATGAATTATGAAGTCAAAGAAGCAAACCCAAATGATGGCACAAGTGCCTTCTCAAACAAGTAATCAGGCATGATCAAAGATGTGCATACAAGAAGAGCTCAAACAAAGAGCAATCAAACAATTAGCAAAACATCTTCTAAAATTATCAAATTAAAACCCAAAACACCTCAACCAGATATAAACATTATATTAAAAACTCATGCAAAAATTCACAAGATAGGTCATCCAAACAATTATGCAAAGTTCAGACAGGAAACATGATTCAATATGCAAAAGAAAAGGACTAAAATGCAATATGAAATGATTTTAAAAATGAGAGAAAAATATTTTAATGCAATTCAATGTGCTGGTGAAACAATACAAAATGAACGAATTCAAAAGGTTTTATGGATGATGAGAAATAAAATAAACAAGTTAGAGTATGCATATATGGAATAAATTCAAAGGAAAATAAAGAAATAATTATTTCAGACGCCAAAAATAAAATAAAATGACAAAATAAAATTTGATAAAATTTTATAAAATGCTAAAAGTGATTCATGAATTTTCTTGTAATTTTTTAATGCAAAAAACTATTTTTAATGATTAAAAATGAAATGCAATAATAAAATAAAAATGAAAATGAAGAAATAAGCATGGGGGGTGTGTTTAGTAAGCAGTCCACGTTCAAAATGCTAATGGGCTCATACAGGGGGGTGTGAAAAGCAAGCCCAACCCAAAAATCCATCAGAAAAACGAAAAAAGAGAACACGTGAACCCAGTCAAACGATTTGACTCAGCATCCACCATAGGATCAATCCAACGCGCCATCTCTAGTCAACCAAACCAACATGTACTCATGATGAGGGGCTCAGATCATAAGGCATACCATAAATAACATGCACGCGCATACATTATGATTAGTCAGAAAATAAATAAAATAGAAAGAGGCACGTGGTCAGCACATGGTATCATTAATGTGCTGGCAAACATCCAGCCACAGGATCAAACCAACGTATCAGATTGAGTCAAACAAATAAGAAAGTAAGCATGATGAGAGAACATGATTGCACGTACACGATAATAACCATGGGTGAGCAAACACACAATTAAATAAAATAAAAACAAAATTTAAAACGCGTGGCAACATGATGACCGCACGATCAAACCCATGGACGGTCACGATTGCGTCCCTTACCTCCAAAACCCTAGCCTCGCCGGAGACTACACCAGACGCCGGAACTAGGGTTCCGGTCGTCTTCTCCGACCACCTGCAACCAAGATTTTTCCAGAAAACGCAAAGGAGTACACTATTCTGACCAGAATTTAATAAGGATCACGAATATCAAATCAAAAATCCCAAACAAGCAATGTACAAAGAGAATCGAACGAAATAATGTTTGCATCCAAAACTTAAAACTCACGGAACAATCAATCTATACATCCAAACTCCAAACAAAACACACCAGAATTATCAGTGGGCATCAAATATCATTATGCACGTTAAAAAAAAGAGTTTTACGATCATGAAAAAAGTCACTGACCTGAGATTATGCACCACGTATCCTTGCTGTTAGCTTCAAGGGATGGTTGCTTCGTGCTCTATGAATCCCAAGGGTTCAGATGGTGAAAGAAGTTTTGGAAAAGCTCTTCTGGATTGTGAGATTCGAATGAATCAAGCTTTAGGGTTGCAAACTTTGTTCTCCTCAAAATCACGTGTACTCTCCCCCAACCAGTGCATGAGTAACTTTAAATACTTAGGGTTAATCCACTGATGATCACTTGGGCCTTATTAATTCCTCACTTAATGAGTTTTGGGTGATTTTGGAAAATTACATTATGTGAAATACACCCTCTTCCATGCATGTACACCCAAACATTCTATGATGGATCACTTATATTTCAATTGCTAATCACACCTGTATGGAATTTGGGCCTTGAGATGTTTTTGTTCATGAGTTTTCAATGATCTTGCAATTTTGCATAATGGAAAATAAGTGATGAATAAACCATGGATCCACTTGATTCAAAGGCCAAAAATGATCCTTATGGATTGTTCTTTGATGTTAAAATGTGGCTTGAAACAAAGGAATCAATTATAGGTCACTATGTCCCAAAATGCAAAAGTTGTGAAAATGGAACCCTAAAAACCACCTTGCCTTCTTTTGGTCATAACTTGAGTTTCACAAATGATATGGAGACCATCTAGTACTTGTTGTAAAGGGGAGAAAAATATCCTCAACTTTTATGTTTGAGAAAAATTCATTTGAAGCTTCCTTGATGATGCAAAGTCAAGTTGAATGTAGTGTAAGAACTTGCCCAAAAAGGAAACTTTCAAATTATAGGTCATTTCCATATTTAGTAATTTTTGTACCAACCCTTGATCCTTGATAAATGGTATGAAACTTGAACCTTGAAGGCCATATGAGGATGTGAGACCTTGAAAACCTTGAAGAGAACCTCAAGATTTCACAGTTGACTTCCCCTCTCACTGTTGACTTTTTCCCAGTTCTCCTGATTTGCAATCCATTGGCCAATTGAACTTCTCCTGAACCAAACTAATGGACAATCTTCCATTCCTAGATACTTAGGGACCCAAGGAAGACCATGGAATCAAGTCTTGCCCAAAAAATCAGAAATAAACTGACTTTATAGCAAACCCTAATTTTGGTACCCTCAGTCTAGGAGGAAATAACACAGTCTCCAAATCCAAATTCCTCTGAATATGATGTGTATCCTCTCAAAAAAAGATAAGATATGCCATTTGGTGATGATAAAAACCCAAGAAGCTTGCCCATTAGAGCAATAAACCCAAGAATCTCAAAACCTTAATTTCTGCATTGGTTAGGAGAGAGTGATCCACTTGAGCTCTCTTGGATAACATAAGGACTCTTGCTTGAAGAACATATTCTCCTCTTGAACTGCCTCAGGCACCTTGACCCCATGCTAAGAACCAATGATATGCACACATGATAATGCAAAAAATGAAGCGAAACATAAGCCAGTTAGTACTAAAGTAAAGAGAGCAAATTTTGGGGTGCTACAGATTGCTCAAATCTTGCTTGAACACATGTGTGTGTTCTTTGTACTTAAACTTAGGAGAAACTTGCTTATTAAGAAGCAGAATCTGTAATCTCCAGTTTGCCAATTCAACTAAAGGAATTGAGACTCCTCTAGTGAACGTTATATCCTGAATGGATCCTTGAACGGTTCAGTTGTGAGTTGAGGCCCTTGAGTAGAACACGAGGTGATCAGATACTTGATATGACAATGGCTGAGGGTCATTGTGGAAAATCCTGAAATATGGTCAGTAGCGTTATATTCATTGTGATGAATCCCTGAACGTCTAGCTGTGAAATCCCAGCAGTGGGTCTACTCGGTCAATGAACGTTATATCCTTTTGGATCCCTGAACAGTTCATTGGGTTGTTAGTCACAGTGCGGTTGTGCAAGTTGTTAGTCACTGGCGCTGCCCGTGCAAGTGTAATCATGATTTGGTTATAGTGGATTAAGTCCTTGTGTTCAAGGCGAAATCACCTGAGAAGGGTGGACTGGATTAGCCCGCGTGGTGAACCAGGATATATCGTGTGTCCTTTACTCTCTTGCTTAGTATCTCTATTTATGTTTTTGCATTGAATATCAGAACCTCATGTTAAGCAAAGTCAGAACCTTGCAGTCTATCTCTGATAAGCTTCCGCACTTCAAGTTCTGAGTATCGTATCTTATGATCAGAACCTATCTGGTTCTCAAGCTCCATAGTTAAGAGATTAGAATCTCTCAACGAACATTAAAGGTTCTTGAGCGCCTCTTTAACAAGATGCGAAAATTAAAGGTTCTTGAGCGCCTCTTTAACAAGATGCGAAAAGTTACAAAAGAGTAAATTCACAATTCAAACCCCCCTTTCTCGTGTCTTTCTCACACCTTCAATTGGTATCAGAGCTCCGGTTCTGTTATTGATTTACATCAAACACTTAACAGTGTCAGAAAAAGATCCAGATGTGGTGCGTAGAAGTACTCTGGGTGAGATTGAAATCCACTTACAATTTTTGTAACAGTTCAGCAGTTGACTGTGTACAAAATTGTAATCAATTTGATTACTTCATGAGCAATTCACTGATTCTAGATGAAGTCTCATTAAAAGTGAAGAATCAGCTGATAAGATAAATTCATCAGATAAGAAACTGTATCTGTTGAATGCTCATTCTGGAAAATACGTGTGGATAAAACCACGTATATGCTTAAAAGATGAATCATCAGAAAGCAAGAAATCTTGTTTGCTGAAGATTAATTATTTATGAGTTTTTGAGATGTTTTCAAGAAACGGATTCGGCCCACCATTGACTTTCTTGTTTAAAACTCATTATGAATCTCTTCATGTAAAGAAGAAAGATTGCTGCTCTAAAACTTTGAATTTCAGAATGAAATCTGTTAAAGCCAGAATCTGAAAATTCAAATTATTAGAAAAGATTCTGATCGAACTCTTAAGCCTTAATTGATTCAAAAATCAATCTTTAACAACTTGAGATTATCCTAATGGAATCAAATGTTGATAATCTGATTTTTGTCAGATCAAGTGTTCTCAGGACCACTTGAGCTATGAAATTAGATGCTATCATTCCAGACATCTAGGTTCTCTACCTGATGTCTTAAAAGATGACGTTAATGATGTTCTTTTGAAGAAATCAGTTAACTCATAGATATGTGTGACCAACCCCAAATAAGTTGATCAGCATTATGAGAACAAGAAGTTTCATGCAAACCATGTCTAGTGATGTACACATGTGTTGCGTGATGACATTTTGGTTCTGAACAAGTTTTGAAACAACCTTGAGGAACAAAGTCAGATGTTGATAGGTTAAAATCTTCTTTGTATAACCTCTCAAAAGCTCTCACTAATCTTGTATATTCAACCATTTTTTGAAGATAAGAAATTCTCACAAACGCAAACTGAATTCAGGTTATGAAAGGAGAACTTAACCAATTCTCAAAGTTTGTCGTTTAAAGATTCAGA
Source organism: Lathyrus tuberosus (assembly GCA_022829125.1). Classification (NCBI taxonomy): domain Eukaryota; kingdom Viridiplantae; phylum Streptophyta; class Magnoliopsida; order Fabales; family Fabaceae; genus Lathyrus; species Lathyrus tuberosus. The sequence continues at coordinate 2,392,446 of JALAZF010000441.1, forward strand.
TCCATAACTTAAGAACTGTACCGGAACCAAACAGGTTCTATGGATCAAGGAAATGAGAAGTGAGAAGAAATAAAAAAATAGATGTAATCTATTGCTTATGAATGGGGTCATCAAAAGATTGCATGTAATTGGCTAAGTTCAGATGAAGTGGTCACTCTGATCATGTTAAGTCCTAATCTCGGTTATTATAACCTAGAGAGTTGATGGACAAGGTTGAACAAGAAAAGAGAGAAAGTTGTAATTCAACCAGGATCACATTCCAAGAAAATATTCATTTTCCTCAGAAGTCAGAACACAAGCGTATCTTGAAGAACCCAAGAAACATCTGCAGCAGAAATCGGCAGAATCAGAAAGGAATGCCCTCGTGAAAAGGTTTTGCTAAAAGTTTCTCTTCAAAAGTTAAGCATCCCTAAGGTACACTTTCTCTACCGCCTTCTCTGTAAACCAATAAAATACTTTTATAAATTGTCATGACTAGTTAAAATGTTTAGGACTCATTAGGAAAATTTTGCACTAAAAGAATATCTGTTAAAATTTAGCTAGATAAAAGAAAATCCTTTAACAAAATCTACACGCAAAGGAACACCATAATAACTGCGAATCTTTTGAAAATTTAGCATATCTCTGACAAAGTAATAAAGCCTAAGATCTTATGTGTGCATATGTCCTCTAGTGAAATCTGTCCTAAGTAAAAGATTCTCTGTATCATGTCATTCACCCCGCATAATCTCTTCCTATAACCTATTAGTACACTCCAACTAGTACTCATATTCCAGACCTAACTCTCTCTCTCTCCTAGAACCCCTTTATCTGACCTAGTTAGTCTACGAAACCTGAATGTTCAATTAAATGGCAGCACATTTCTGCATCCATCTAAGTCTCCTTGGTCTACTCACATTGAATGATATATGTTCAGTCTCGGAATAGGGAAACGAGCTACCTTGACCAAAATAGCTCTTCACCTAAGCTACTGACTTTAAGCCGGAATAATTATGCTCTGACAAGTCAGGATTCCCTTTAAGTGTTGGAAACAATGAAAAATCCTCTTTGCGTGCTTTCTTGACTATACGCCATTTAAAATTTGAAATTCGAAAGCGTGTCGTCTAGAATTAATGACCTCATAAAAGTAGTTACTGCATCCACCTAACTTTTGCTAAGAATAAAGTACATATATATCTCCTTGATCTTCCTCAGAATTACAAACTACTTAGCCGTCCTCACTCTTTGGACTTCTCCTAAGTATTCCAATCTTCTTAAGTCATTCTCAGCTACTGACTTATCTTGCTCAAACTCCTCCACTTGTCTATTTAAAACCATAGCTATTCCGAAAAGAATTCATCACTATCCCTTAGTCCTAAACTTCCTTTCATCCTCAATCTAAAATGACTCCAAGAACCTTTTATGGCAATGATGATCTTCTTGAAGTCATCAATGAAAAACGATCAAATCCAATAGATATTAATAGTGATTTTCATCTTGGTATTCACTTCCAAAAATGAAATGGATACATTCATATGCTTGGAGGCTCAATTTATCCGACCCTCTTAAAATCCTTTTGGATTAAAGCCTCCGTTAGCAGAAATGGTCTGACTATCTCCTCTAACATTTATAGTCTTCCAGTCACCATCAATGTCACAAAAATCTCTGAAGCCATCAAGTGTCCACTAGGAGGTGTCACTCCCAACCATGCATCCATTCGATGCACCTCTGATGCTGAAATGCAATGTATGTTTGATAAAGGATCGGTCTTTGAACCCACAAATCCTGAAAAACTTGTGCCAATTGCCAGAGGATGGTTCAAATTCATCTTAACTAATATCAAGCCTCGCAATTCAAACAAAGACTTTTTGTACCATGATGATAAGCTCCTCATCATATGTCTCCTTAGGCCAACTCCTATTGATTTATCTCAAATAATCTTTGATCATCTAAAGGAATCAATTCTTATGTCAAGATCAATGGATAAGTCATTCATTCCCTACGGAAAAGTCTTATCTGAAGTTCTCTTTAGAGATGGTATTGTACAAGCAATTTGCAGAATTCGGTGTGGACCAGACACTGCTTTGGATAGGAATTCTTGTGAAACCTTCCACAACATATGGTTCTCATGAAATTAAAAGACTATCTGTCATACTTAGGCTAAGTCATTAATGTGTAATGGTTTATCAAGATCATATGCTCATTCTGTGTAACTACAAATTAAATTAATGAAGTATGTGTTACTTTCAATTCATTATGCCTATATAAGTGCACTTATAAAACATATAAGACAAAACTCTTGAAAGAAGAAAATATGTCTTCAACACTAGAGAACGATAATACTCTCACTTATTGCGAACCCTTGACTCCCGTCAAAGAATCAATTAGAGTATCCTACGCATGATTTTTTTAATCTGTCAGACTCTGTGATGTCTAAAAAATGACAAACCTGACGATTAGAGTCACGCACATTTAATTAACTCTCTATTCGTTGCATACTTAAGGCACCATGTTCTCTCCTCTATACATCATTTCAAACCATCCCAGTCAGTACCCTTCCTTAGTAATTTCTCCAGGATGTCCACCTCTCGTCCTAAACCTACTATTTGTGAAATTGCTAAGTTAAGCGTTCTGAATGAATTCTCCGTGAACACCAATTCTCTCAAAGAACTTGGCTTCACTAGAACTTCTTCCGAATTAAGATGTCAGAACTGGGAAGGTTATCTTGAGATGCTTCCAGGTCTCATTTACACATATCTTGTTAAAGAATTTTGGGCAAATGCTGATGTGTTTTCTAACGAATACAACCAACACATTATTCAATCAGCTGTCTCTGAAATTCCAGTAGTAATTAAACCCTCTGTCATTGCGGAAGCAATCAAGTGCGATGAAAACGGTGACACCACTGAAGACTACAAGGAAAGGAAAATCTTCAATGATCTCATCTACAATATTCATTGTGGAAATGGTCCCTCCAACTGCGTCTCCACACTCAAACCCTCAGCTAAGGTCTGGCATAGAATAATGGAAACAAACCTTCGACCTAGAGAAGTAGGAGAACAAGTGCTAACTCATTCAAATAGACTATTCATCTTCTGTCTAATCTACAGAAGGAAAATAAACCTTCCCCTAACTATGTTCAATCATTTGAAAGAACAAATTCTGTTGTCTAAAAACAAACCCTCTCTCAGCATCCCATATGAAAGAGTCATATCCAGAGTCCTAGAAATTCAAGATGTGGTTACCAGGCTAAACCACTTAGGAGAAACCACTGAATACTCACCCATGGATCTTACAAATCTATCTGGAAATCCCTAAGGAAAAATAGAAATTAAAGTATAAGACTTCTGTCTTGATATGTTGTTTCCTACTCTATGTAATCTTATTGAGATTATCAAATAAAATATCTATGTTTTGATTATCTTGAACTTTTCTAGATTAAGACTCAACCTATGCTCTGCATTTCAAAACTATTTTATGTTGATGCTTCTATGTGGTTGTTCACAAATGAAATGCTGTAATTAATCACTACAGATGAACTAAAACCTTCAATTAGTAATCAGATGATTCTGTCTAATAGTCCTTCAACTGAATTTATTATGGTTAAAGATGGTTATCACTAAAAGACTTGGATTGCTCTTAACTGCTCAAATGCAGGCTCTATGGTTCTAAGTTGTTTAACATATCCAGTATATACATGATGATGTTAATATGCTTAAATGCTTAAATGCTTAAATGAGGTAGAAATATAAGATGTTCATTAGGAAGAGGAATTATATGCTTAAAAGTCCTTATGTTCTTGCACTTTTTGATGATGTCAAAAAGGGGGAGAAATATAAAGATTTTGATTGAAAAAGAAGAAATCTTAAAGAATGCAGAACTCAAACAAAGTACGTACTCATAGAAAATGCGTTGCTACTAACGTTTGTTGTTTCGTGTTTATCCGAGGAACTCTGAACGAGTTCACTAGGCATTCTAAGAACAGGTTAAGCTGTAAGCTGTCTAAGAAATATGAGATTCAGAATGTCAAGATGCTTACTCAGAGGATCTGTGCAAATCAGAAGTCAAGAACTGTCTGAACATCCGGATTGAAGATCCAAGAAGAAGCCGTTCTGATGGCTACCACCGTTATGATGTTTACCAGAAACAAATTTAAATGAAAACGATTTGGTATTAGACTAAATTAACAATTGGTATCAGACTCAGTACACAAAGATTAGTATCAGACTCATCAATCAGAGTAAAGTTGTGGATTACTGTCAAAATACCTTCATTGGTATCAATATCAGCACACTAATGAAATACCTCTCAAGTGGTAGGAGAAGAAATTCTTCACTTGGTATCAAACTCAACATACTCTGGAATAAGACTCAGCACATCACGTGATATCAGACCAAATTAAATCATGAGTACCAGATTTAAAATCAAGCATTGATTGATCACTTTAATTAAACCTTCAATTGGTATCTGATCAGAAATCAAGCTTTGATAAACCACTGAGTGTGACAATAATAAGGTTCTGAGATGAAGACCTGTGTTCAAAAGTCAAACTCTGAAAAGTCATGTTCCACATTGGTGATTAAAATCTTACAACTCTGAATCTCGATTCTGAAGATCCCAATATATGACTTATGGTAATTAGGGGGAGACTACCCAAAAGATGAAAATATAAAGTCAAAAACAAATCTTCATATAGTCTGAAACTCAGGGGGAGTTTCCTTTAAAGACAGTGTCTGTCTCTGATAGATAACAAGGTTATGACTATTAGTCAAGAACTGTTATGATCCTATGCTTAATGGAATCTGCTGAAAAGTAGAAATGCTTCAGATGTCTCTAAAGATAATATACTCTGATACGACAACAAAGAAAACTGAGTTCTAAAGATCTGAAGATGGAAGTTCTGATGAACTAGTCCAGATGCTAAAGACTCTTCGTTTTCCTAAAGACAAGATATAGAAGTAACTATTTTCTATTCTTGTTCTGACAACTCAAGTTGTTACTCTGTATATCTTTGGATTATATAAAATCCTAGATGATCTCAGATAAAGCATTGAGGATAACTCATTCAGGGGGAGCTGTTGTTCCAAACTCTGAATTTGTTTGCTTTGGTGATTACCTTGTATAAAATGTTCAATCAAAATACTTGGTTTTGTCATCATCAAAAAGGGGGAGATTGTGAGAGCAAGAATTGTCTCTACAAGTCAATCTATGTTTTGATGATAACAATAAGTATTTGTGAAAGAACCATTTTATGGTCTAACGTGTGTTGTGTGCAGATCATAAGAACTAAAGACATCAGAATCAACATGCACCAGCTAGATGCACTATGATTGTATATATATATATATATATATATATATATATATATATATGCGAAGTTACTATATGTAACTAAAGTCGCGAGAAGCAAGAACGCTTCTTTATCTAGTCATGATCAGCCAGATCCAAGGATGCCAAGATTGCTGTTGCAATGCTCTTGTGGATGCTCTCTGAAAGTGATTGAGATTCTGAAGATAGCGAAGCTTCTGAAGAAGTACACTCTGAAAGAACCAAAGTGCGGAAGACTCCTATGACTTGAAGTTCTGATGGCTGAAGGCACTGAAGACCAAGTGCAGAAAGAATCTGGAGACTTATGGGTTTTGAAGATCAAGGTTTCAAATATCAAGTTCTAAAGACTCTGAAGACAGGTTCTGAAGATTCGGAGGACTTGAAGCAGAAAAGAATAACGTTCTTAAAGACCAAGTGCTGAAGTTCTGAAGACTGATTCCTAATGGACTTCTTCAATCGACTGAAGACTTGAAGCATTATACGTTCTGCTATGAAGACTCTACTCATGCTTCATCAAATTAACATCAGAAGCCACTGACATTTTGAAGTCTAAATATTACCGTTGTGAGTTAAATGTACACACTGCCCAAGAAAAGATGTCCGACCACTTCTCCCTCTGCAAAAAGGAGATGTGTTAGTACAACTCATTATATCACAACGTCTCTTTTCCAAACAGCCAACAGTATTCTCAAACAGCTATATTTCCACTGGCTATGTAATGGAAAGAGTTTTTTCTTTTGAGGTGTCGATTACTTGTAGAATCATGAACTGAATGTTCATCTACAAAATTGACCAAGTCATTGTGAAGATAGCAGCAACGATGAGTTCTCGTTGTAACACTTAACATATTCAGAGCTATCATTACTTCACTAATGGCAATTGTTGTTGAAACTTAAGAAGACAAATCAACACAACAACAACAATCAAGAATAGAAGCTGTTGATGAAGAAGACAACATTGAAGATCTGTCAAGTCATCAACTCACCTTCTCGTCAGGACTACATTGAAGATCTGAAGCAAGGAGCTGCTGCTCAAAGCTTGCTCAACCAGAAGACGAAGAAGAAGAAGATCTATAAGATGTCAACAATTGTAATATCTAAATACATCTTTGTAGTTTCTTAAGAAATCAAGGAGCTGATTGCTCAAATCTTGCTTGAACACATGTGTGTGTTCTTTGTACTTAAACTTAGGAGAAACTTGCTTATTAAGAAGCACAAGCTGTAATCTCCAGTTTGCCAATTCAACTAAAGGAATTAAGACTCCTCTAGTGAACGTTATATCCTGAACGGATCCCTGAACAGTTCAGCTGTGAGTTGAGGCCCTTGAGTAGATCACGAGGTGATCATATACTTGAGATGACAATGGCTGAGGGTCACTGTGGAAAATCCTGAAATATGGTCAGTAGCGTTATATTCATTGTGATGAATCCCTGAACGTCTAGCTGTGAAATCCCAGCAGTGGGTCTGCTCGGTCAATGAACGTTATATCCTTTTGGATCCCTGAACGGTTCATTGGGTTGTTAGTCACAGTGCGGCTGTGCAAGTTGTTAGTCACCGGCACTGCCCGTGCAAGTGTAATCATGATCTGGTTATAGTGGATTAAGTCCTTGTGTTCAAGGCGAAATCACCTGAGGAGGGTGGACTGGATTAGCCCGCATGGTGAACCAGGATATATCGTGTGTCCTTTACTCTCTTGCTTAGTATCTCTATTTATGTTTCTGCATTGAATATCAGAACCTCATGTTAAGCAAAGTCAGAACCTTGCAGTCTATCTTTGATAAGCTTCCACACTGCAAGTTCTGAGTATCGTATCTTATGATCAGAACCTATCCGGTTCTCATGCTCCATAGTTAAGAGATCAGAATCTCTCAACGAACATTAAAGGTTCTTGAGTGTGTCTTTAACAAGATGCGAAAAGTTACAAAAGAGTAAATTCATAATTCAAACCCCCCTTTCTTGTGTCTTTCACGTTTGTTATTCTGATGTGAAATTCTGGTATCAGATGTGTGATGTTAAGTGTGATGTCACAACAACACAATCTGCTATATGAACAAGGTAATAACAACAGTAAATAACACAATGAATTGTTCACCCAGTTCGGTCTAACTACCTACGTATGGGGGCTACCAAGCCAGGGAGGAAATTCACTATTAGTAGTATCAAATTACAGACTCAACAATCCCAGTTGACATCTACCTAATTGATCACTACCCAATGACACTTCTACCTAAGAAACCACTTAGGTATGAGAAACCACTCACTCCCTAAATCACCACAGTGATACAATCCAATGAATACACTTTAAAACCCACCTTGATTCTGCTTAACAGCTTTGATCAAGAACCAAACACTCTTGCTTAAAAGCTCTAGAGTGAATATACTTACAACTCAAAATAGTAACACCAATTCACACACGAATGGTTTACAAAACACACGAAGACACAAATGACACTCAGTCTTTAGCTCTCTTTCTCCGTTCCTTTCCAACAAGGGTTGAGGCTGCTTTTATATAATTCTGACTTAGGCTTGGATCTACTCCAAAAATATCTGATTTGATTTGTTTTAAACCAGAATTTAAAACAGATTTGATCTTCAAATCTTTTTAAATCTCTTCAAATCAGCCCTAATGTTAGTTACATGATTTGCTCCATGATCTGCAAAATTATCTGATTGGAAATCTCTTATCCAAGATATTCGCATCCAATCACTCTAACAGATCTCCTCAAAACTCACTAACACGCGCAGCCCTAAAACACCACAATCTGATGTTCTGATGTTCTGATATAGTGATGTCAAGACATCACTTATAACATCAGCATATAAAACTTCAACCCTGCAACAGCTAATGTTAGGAACCAATGTTATGACATCAGACATATGACATCAACATTGTTGAACTTTGTTTTACCAAAATTCCAGCCAATACAAGAACTAACAATCTCCCCCTTTGGCTAATTTTGGCTAAAACAAACTCTGCCATCATCAGAGGTACCTGCAGCGGAAAAAACTTCAAACCAGCAGCAATCACATAACAAACTGCACAAAGCTAAACTCCCCCTCAAAGCAAGAACCAGCATACCAGCTGTTCAAACATGCACACTCCCCCTCAAGCCTAGAGCCACAGCAGACAACTAGGCAACACATAGGCTAACCTCCCCCCTTTTTAGCCACAATTGGCCAACTATCAACACCAAACACAAAGATCTGACATCCATTAAGACATGGTCAAAAGCAAGCTTCCCAAGGAACACAATATCCAAAAACTTTGACTGGTCAGGCGATACAACCAATGGATTCTTATAGTACTATAAAATCCAAGCCTTCTTCTTTCTAACAGCACCAGACACCACACAAGAATGAGTCAGTCAAAAAAGGATGCAGGAAAGCAACACATGCATGGGGAAAAAAAACCAGATCCACTGAAGAACAAGAACACAACAAGGAAAGTCGCTGGAACTTCTTCAGGAGCAACAAGAACAAGAAAACCATCAGAGACAAAAACCATCAAAAAACCTCCAGTGCAACTCCATGCTTATGATGACGAATGAGATGAAGATTGGAAAACTTTTCTTGATGCAGGGGGTTGGGATAATCTTTAGACCTTATATATATGTATAGCTTTTGATGTACTGAAATCCAATCTTGTATGCGTTCAGCAGTTGAATAAAATGTTGCTTCCATTAAACATATGCAAAATCACAACTGCACAAATACTCCTTCCAGCACACCTAATCCTCACAAATGCAAATTCCCAGTTTGCTTCTTAAACTTTCAAATTGATTTGCATCTAAGGCTTTAGTAAAAATGTCTGCTAATTGTTTATCTGTAGCAACATGTTCCAAAGCAACTACTTTATCTTCAAACAAATCTCTTATAAAATGATGCCTTATATCAATATGCTTAGTTCTGCTATGTTGAATAGGATTCTTAGAGATATTGATAGCACTCAGATTATCACAGTACAATGTCATGACATCTTGCTTGACATTGTATTCTGTTAACATCTGCTTCATCCAAACAAGTTGAGAACAACTACTCCCTGCTGCTATGTACTCAGCTTCAGCAGTAGAAAGAGACACACAGTTCTGCTTTTTACTAAACCAAGATATCAGATTATTCCCTAAGAAGAAGCAACCTCCTGAAGTACTTTTTCTATCATCAGCACTCCCTGCCCAATCAGCATCACAAAAACCACATAACTCAGTGCCTGATCCATGACTGTAAAGCATTCCATAGTCACTAGTCCCATTCACATATTTCAGAATCCTCTTCACTTGATTCAAGTGACTAACTTTAGGCTCAGATTGATATCTGGCACAAAAACAACAAAAGAAATATTAGGTCTGCTAGTTGTGAGATACAATAGACTTCCAATCATGCTTTTGTATAAACTTTGATCCACACTAACACCATGTTCATCCTTGGACAACTTTAAATGAGTAGGAGTAGGCGTCCTCTTGTGATTAGCATTCTCTAGACCAAACTTCTTCACGATGTTCTTTGCATACTTGCTCTGAGAAATGAATATGGAGTCCTCCATTTGCCTAACTTGTAGACCAAGAAAATAGTTGAGCTCTCCAACAAGACTCATTTCAAACTCAGACTGCATCTGTTCCACAAAATGTTTCACCATTGCATCTGACATCCCACCAAATACTATGGCATCAACATATATTTGAGCTATCATCAGTTTTCCTCCTTCCTCTTTAACAAACAAAGTCTTGTCAATCCCTCCTTTTCTGTAGCCATTCACAACCAGGAATTCAGTAAGCCTTTCATACCAAGCTCTTGGTGCTTGCTTCAAACCATATAGAGTTTTCCTTAGTTTGTAAACATGGTCAGGAAATGTTGGATCAATAAATCCTTTTGGTTGATCAACATACACCTCTTCATTTAAGTAACCATTCAAGAAGGCACTCTTAACATCCATATGAAAAAGCTTGAATTTGAAATTACAAGCCACCCCTAAGAGTAATCTGATAGATTCCAGTCTTGCCACAGGAGCAAAGGTTTCATCATAAGCAATTCCTTCAACTTGAGTGTATCCCTGAGCAACTAATCTGGCCTTATTTCTGGTGACCACTCCTTGTTCATCCGATTTATTCTTGTAAATCCACTTGGTGCCAATCACATTAACTCCATCAGGCCTTGGTACAAGATCCCACACTTCATTCCTTTTGAATTGTTCCAGCTCTTCATGCATGACATTAATCCAAAACTCATCAGTCAAGGCTTCTTTGACATTCTTGGGCTCAATTTTAGAAACAAAACAAGAATTTGACATAACCTCTCTTGATCTAGTGCTAACCCATGATTTAGGATCACCTATGATAAGCTCCCTGGGATGGTCCTTTAGCACTCTAATAGATGGTTCTTTATTAGATTGTTCAGGTTCAGGCTCAACATCAACATGACTAGGAGACCCACTTCTGTCTTCAGTTTCTTCTGTGACTTCTTCAACTGATGTTTCAACATCATCCAGGACATCAGCATCTTCCTGCTTATCAATGTCATCAATCACCACATTTATAGACTCCATCATAACCTTTGTTCTGGAGTTGAAAACCCTGTAAGCTCTGCTATTTGTAGAGTATCCTAGAAAGATTCCCTCATCATTTTGGGATCCAATTTCCTCCTCTGTTCACGATCTGACAAAATGTAACATTTACTTCCAAAAACATGAAAGTACTTCACATTTGGCTTTCTTCCTTTCCATAGTTCATACAGAGTAGCTGAAGTGCCCCTTCTCAAAGTAACTCTGTTGTGAATATAGCAAGCAGTGTTCATAGCTTCAGCCCAGAAATGGTAAGGAAGCTTTTTAGCATGAATCATTGCCCTAGCAGACTCTTGAATAGTTATATTCTTCCTTTCAACAACTCCATTTTGCTGAGGAGTGATTGGAGAAGAGAACTCATGACTTATGCCTTCAACAGAACAATATTCAGCAAACTTGCTATTTTCAAACTCTCTTCCATGATCACTCCTTATTCTAATAACATTACTCTCCTTTTCCCTTTGGAGTCTTTGACAAAGATCTTTAAAAACATCAAAAACCTCTGATTTATCTTTAATGAAGCTCACCCAGGTGTACCTAGAATAGTCATCTACCACAACATAAGCATACTTCTTCCCTCCTAGACTTTCTACCTGCATAGGTCCCATCAAGTCCATATGAAGAAGTTCCAAAACTTTGGAGGTGGTGTTATGTTGAAGCTTCTGATGTGACATCTTAGTCTGCTTCCCTATTTTACAATCTCCACAAACTCTTCCCTCTTTAATATTGAGTTTAGGAATTCCTCTGACAGCTTCTGAGGATATTATTCTCTTCATTCCCTTCAGATGAAGATGTCCCAACTTTTGATGCCACATTTTGACTTCATCGTCTCTAGCAAACACACATGTTGAGGTACTTGAGTCTTGTTGTACCCATAGATAACAATTGTCCTTAGACCTAACACCCTTCATGATGACTTCTCCTTTCTCATTTGTGACATTGCACTCAGATTTTGTAAAGTCTACATTGAATCCTTGATCACAAAGTTGACTAATACTGATCAAATTTGCTGTCAACCCTTTGACAAGTAGAACATCATCCAGTCTAGGAGCACCAGCACAATTCAGCTTTCCCATCCCCTTGATTTCTCCTTTGACACCATCACCAAATGTAACATGACCTGAAGACTAAAGCTTAACATCTACTAACCAATTTTTAACTCCTGTCATGTGTCTTGAACACCCACTATCAAAGTACCAGTCTTCTTTGGTAGAAACCCTAAGAGAAGTGTGAGCTATTAAGCTGGTAACTTTACCTTTTGGAACCCATTGCTTCTTAGAATTTAAGGCCTGATTACCTATGGGAAACTTCTGTGTGGGAGTACACTGATGTGCCTTCTGAGGATACCAATGTAGTTTATAACAGTAGGCCTTTATGTGTCCAAAACGCTCACAGTGATGACATCTCCAGCGCCTGAATTTCTTCCTAGAAGGAATCCTGTCAGGATGTTTAAACATCTATTTTAACATCACTGGTTTAGAACTGGTAATAACATCATCAGAAGCTGCAACATTGTTGAATCCCAAACCACTTTTGTCTCCAGCAATTTTCCCAATACTAAGAATGTTGTCTAGAGCATCAGTACCATTATTCAACATTCTGACAGTTTTGGTCATAGAATCCAATTTAGAGTTAAGCATACTGACTTCATTTTCAAGTTCAGTCTTTTCAGCCTCTAACTGCACTATGGTTTTCTTCAGCTTCTCTCCTTCATGACACACTTGTTCACTTCTCATGCACAGTTCTTTATACGAGGCCGCAAGCTCTTCATAAGTAACCTCATCATCACACGAATCATCATCTGACTCACAAACCCCCAATCATAGCTCTAACAAGCTTAGCTGATTCATCTTCAGATTCACTTTCACTATCAGACCAGGAAGCAGATAACCCCTTTTTCTGCTTTTTGAGATAAGTAGGACATTCCTTCTTGACATGACCATACCTTTCACACTCATAGCATTGGTCTCCCTTGTTATTATTGTACTTTTCTTCATCTCTAGTTTTCTTACCCTGATCTCCTGATCTGTTGGTGTCAGATGTGATGTTCTTGACATTAGGATTATAACTCCTATTTATCCTCTTCATAACCTTATTAAACTGTCTTCCCAGCAAAACAATGGCCTGGGACAGCTCCTCCTGAGACTCAGCACCCTTCTCTTTCTTAGAATCTTCAGAACTAGATACCAACGCTATACTTTTGGTTTTCTTTTCAGGTTCCTCTTCCATTCCTAATTCAAAGGTTTGAAGAGAACCTATCAACTCATCAACCCTCATCTTTCTGATGTCTTGGGCTTCTTCTATAGTTGTCACCTTCATTTTATATCTCTTGGGAAGAGATCTAAGAATTTTCCTCACCAGCTTCTCTTCAGTCATCCTCTCTCCTAGGGCACTAGAAGCATTTGACAGCTCAAGGATGTTCATGTGGAAATCATGCATAGTTTCATCCTCCTTCATCTTTATATTTTCAAACTTTGTTGTCAAAAGTTGAAGTCTTGACATCTTGACTTTGGAGGTTCCTTCATGAGTAGTCTTCAAGATATCTCATGCTTCCTTAGCTACTTCACAAGTGTTGACTAACCTGAAGATGTTCTTATCAACACCATTGAATATGGCATTCAAGGCTTTAGAATTCCCAAGGGCAAGCTCATCTTCTTCCTTAGTCCATTCTTCTTCAGGTTTCAGTTTTGAGCTACCCTCTACTTCCTTTCCATTCTCATCCTTTTCCACAATAACAGGATGTTTCCATTCTTTCACAATAGCCTTCCAAGCCCTGCTGTCTAATGACTTCAAGAAGGTAACCATCCGTGGTTTCCAATAGTCATAATTAGAGCCATCTAGAATAGGGGGTCTATTCACAAATCCACCAGTCTCCTTGTCCATTGCACCAGAAAGTATCAGCCTTAGATCTCACCCAGATGCAGAGCAGGATGCCTGCTCTGATACCAATTGAAATTCTGGTATCAGATGTGTGATGTTAAGTGTGAAGTCACAACAACACAATCTGCTATATGAACAAGGTAATAACAACAGTAAATAACACAATGAATTGTTCACCCAGTTCGGTCTAACTACCTACGTCTGGGGGCTACCAAGCCAGGGAGGAAATTCACTATTAGTAGTATCAAATTACAGACTCAACAATCCCAGTTGACATCTACCTAATTGATCACTATCCAATGACACTTCTACCTAAGAAACCACTTAGGTATGAGAAACCACTCACTCCCTAAACCACCACAGTGATACAATCCAATGAATACACTTTAAAACCCATCTTGATTCTGCTTAACAGCTTTGATCAAGAACCAAACACTCTTGCTTAAAAGCTCTAGAGTGAATATACTTACAACTCAAAATAGTAACACAAATTCACACACGAATGGTTTACAAAACACACGAAGACACAAATGACACTCAGTCTTTAGCTCTCTTTCTTCGTTCCTTTCCAACAAGGGTTGAGGCTGCTTTTATATAATTCTGACTTGGGCTTGGATCTACTCCAAAAATTTCTGATTTGATTTGTTTTAAACCAGAATTTAAAATAGATTTGATCTTCAAATCTTTTTAAATCTCTTCAAATCAGCCCTAATGTTAGTTACATGATTTGCTCCATGATCTGCAAAATTATCTGATTGGAAATCTCTTCTCCAAGATATTTGCATCCAATAACTCTAACAGATCTCCTCAAAACTCACTAACACACGCAGCCCTAAAACATCACAATCTGATGTTCTGATGTTCTGATATAGTGATGTCAAGACATCACTTATAACATCAGCATATAAAACTTCAACCCTGCAACAGCTAATGTTAGGAACCAATGTTATGACATCAGACATATGACATCAACATTGTTCAACTTTGTTTTACCAAAATTCCAGCCAATACAAGAACTAACATGATGGTTTAACAAATAGGTTCTAACTTTAATAAAGACCGTGCGCTACATCACTCTGATATTCTTTATGGTCACTTCTATGTGAAAAAGCGAGAATTGGTTATAATCTACTATGCGTCAGAAAGATTCTGAGAAGACACTATGTTGCTGTTGTAACGTCTCTTGGATGTAATCTCTTGACGTGATTCTAATGTTATTATGCTGAAGCCTGTAGTGCTTCTGAGGTCGTTAACTTCTGAAGACTAAGTGCTGAAGATTCTGAAGACAAGGTTCTGCTGAACAACGTGATGAAGATCTAAAGACTTTAGGATTCTGAAGGATAAAGGTTATGAAGACTAAGTGCTGAAGATTCCGAAGACAAGGTTCAGTTGAACGACGTGCTGAAGATATGAAGACTCAAGTATTCTGATAACTAAGGGTTCTGAACTAGAAGTGCTGAAGACTCTGAAGACAAGGTTCGGCTGAACAAGTTCTGAAGACTCTGAAGACTCAAGACTCTAAAGACCCAATGATTCATTCTTATGATCATGCTTCAATCAAATCAATTCAGAAGCCTTTGATGAATAGAAGAAGATGAAGCGTTTACGTGGGAAAATAGTACACAGTACAGATAAAGTACGTTCTTTTCCACTACCTTGACTTGGTGGTACAAAGGACAATTTCAGTGTACGAATTTCAACCCAACGACATTATTTCAAGTCGCTAGTACTCTTCTCTGATATTACTGATCTGCCCTCCAACGGATCTATTTCTGGCTATATAAAGACTTGATCACTAAATGAAGAAAAAGACTGACAAGCATGAGCGAAAAATAACAGATGCATGCGTACAAGCATGATTAATCATGAGTGAGCAGCAAACAAAGTAATACTCAGTGTAGAAGAAGAAGTATCAGAAACACTGATGTATATGAAGATCATACTCAAGAAATGAAGAAACTTATGAGTGAGCAGTAAGCACTACAATACAATGAAGAAGAATGTATTACTGTAGATTTCTCTAAGTTAGATTGAGCAAAAATGTATGTTTACCCTGCTTGTGTAGAAGCATAATTATTGTAAACAAAACTCTTGTTGCAAACAGTTGTTTGCGTTCCCTATTGGACCAATTGGGTCAGAATTTTTAGGGAGACTAAGGCAGTGTGTCTTAGGGTAGTTAGTCACTTGCAGTTAGCTTGTGCATTGTTTCCTTAAGAGACCAGTTGGGTTAGAATCTTAAGAAGTCTAAGGCTGGCGCGTCTTAGAGGTTGTTAATCACCAGCAGTTGGCTCGTGCGATTGTAATCAGTTTGGTTATAGTGGATTAAATCCTTGTCTAAGGCAAAATCACCTTGGCGGGTGGACTGGATTAACTTGATAGTTTTTCAAGTAAACCAGGATATATCGTGTGTTCTTTATTGTTAGCTTATTTATGATCTTGGTTTAAGTTTCACAAAAAGCTTTCAAAATCGAAAACCCAATTCAAACCCCCATTTCTTGTGTTTTTCTAACACCTTCAAAGTTAACCGATTAACCTCAGACGGGTAATTGATTAACATGTGTGTAAATGGTAAAAAAAAAAGATCCCTTAGGAACCATCATCTGTGTTTTGTTGCCATATATTCTTCCGATTGATAAGTGTTCGAAGAACGGAAAATGGGATTACAAGTAAATGAAAGAAGGATTTGTGTTTCGATGTCAGAACTTCTGAAAGGTGTTGCGTAGTCGACCATTGGTTCAGATGACAAGGGAGTTGACTTTGGGGAAGTAATTGTTGGAAGCAGAATAGCGGCAAGCAACAAAAGTTTTTGGAAGTATTTTTCCGGGAATTTTTAGTGTCCACAGAGATCGGTGCTACTGAACTGCCGTTCGACAATTGAAATGTTATTGGGTTTAGGATAAAATGGTTTGAATAAAAGCGGAAAAGTAAATATCAACATAAAAAGAATTCAATCTTCGGAGAAAAGAAACTTATCACGCATACATATAATCTACTCGTCACAAACATAAATTTATTGATCATTTTCACTCTACTACAATACTCGTCAAAATCATCCAGTATCGCTCACAACAGTGTCCATCTCTGACACACTGAGCTGAGAGAGCAACCGTATCAGTCTCGTTGTCGCTCTCACGCATGATGCCTCGAAATACGGAAGGCATTAAGTTCCGACACCATAAAGATTATTATCTAAATCTATCTCTAGCATCTAGACAATAGATATCCATCCCTAATCAAGATTCATGATGTTCATCTCTAACACAACACAAATCTAAACATAAATGCAAAAGGATCAAGGAAGACATCGATAATGATTTGTAAAGCAGATTTTATACAATATTATGATCAACAAAGATACATATGTTCATAGTAACTATACAACACCCAACAAAAAAGAATACACAAAGAGGAAGAGAAATGAACCAAACATGCTGCGGTTTGTCAATGCCGGTCAATGATAAATCCACCTCGGATCATCCGTATGCAAGCTTCAATGTTGTTTTCTAAGCTAATCTTACTAAAAAATGAAGTTTGATGAAGTTGGGATCAAAAAATATCCAACCCATAACCTAAAAAATGTGTTTTCCCCTATTTATTATTGTCATCATCGCAGACCCCGCTTAGCCCGGTTTTGGGCGCTAAGCGCGCCCTTATTAATGTTAAACCACCTTAAAAGCCCGCTAAGCGCGGTCGGGCGTGCTTAGCCCGGTCTGCTCGGGAATGAAAAATTTATGCACTTGTTTTCTTCATAACTTTTGAACCGTAACTCCGTTTTTTGCCCGGTTCGAAGCATTGGAAAGCTTATTCAATGCTCTATCTAAAAATGCTCCAATATCAATGCTTTAATACCTACAAAAATAAATGAAAAACAATTAAACTCAATGATATTTACACGATAACGCAATACATACACTATAAAGTAAAGTAAACGTATTTACAAACAAAGCGGGGTTTATTCGAACGATTTTAACAAAAAGTATCGATAAGTGCAACAAAACTTATATACAAAAATAGATACAATTTACACTTATCAACTCTCCCCAACTTACCTAATTGTTTATCCTCAAACAAAGCCAACATCTAAAGGAACAAAAGCGAAATCCAAGAAATCACGTAACAACAAGTTTTTACAAACAAAAACAAATGCAATGGTTCAATCGAAAATGGTACACACAAAGTAAATACTTACCACTAAACTTCAACGATAACATAATCACGAAACAAATTCTAAATACAAAAGTCATGCTATACATTCGAAAACAACATAAGTTCAAATGTGAATCACACCTAGCAAAAACAATCATCGGTAGATGAAAAACATAAAATGAGGGATTTTTCACTCACACAACAATCTTGCAAACAAAAGACTAAATTATGCAATCATCCAAAAATCATGCTGAAAACACAAAAGCAAGAATCAAAAGGACTTTCAGGGCTGTAATGTGGTCGGGTGAACAAACAAGGAATAATTCCTAAAGCTAATCGAAACAAAAACTTGCCTAAACCTAAGGGAGTGATCAACTCACAAAAGTTCAAAAACAAAATTTCAATCAAACTTCTTCCAAAATCCCAAGTGTTACACCGAACACATAGAACTTATTAGCACAACATTATTCTACTCTTTTTGTTTTTCTTTTTCAAAGCTTTTTCAATTTTTTTTCTTTCTTTTTCTTTTCTTTTCTTTTCTTTTTCATATTTTTCTCTTTTTTCTTTTCTTTTTCAACCTCATAGCAACCAATAACATAAGTGAGAAAACATTGCTCTCCCCAACTTTAATTCAACCACTTCATCATGTGAATACTCCCTACTTTTTAAGGCAAGGTAAAAATTCATACAACAACACAAAGTTGAGGGTTCAAGAAAAAAACAACAATCAAGATCCACACAAAAACTGAATTTGACACTCATAGACAAGAATCAAACTCAAACAACATGGATAATGACCAAAGGCTCAAAGAGTTTACAAATGATCACACACTCACAAGGTGAATTGACTATTTGGACAAGGTAGTTGTGCTCAAAATGAAACATGTGCCTTAATCCTTTTCATGCTTTCAAATAATCAACACAAACAAAAGATTAAGCATGATAATATCCAGTTAAAACAAGAATATTGGTACTCCGAGCATATATGAACAATGGAAGGCTTCCTGACAAAAAGGGTGGGAACTAAAGTGATTCACATACGAACAAGTATATAAAAGAATGAATGGCATAGAAGTTGTTAAAAGCCTAAGTATCATGAATATGCTAAAGTCTAGAAAGCGATAAACACATACCTTGAGCGTGTACAAAACTTTAAACACTATCATTACCACGCATTCGCAAGTTGAAACACTCAAAATCGGAAAATCACCGAATGCGACTTCAAGCTATCGAACCAAAATTTGAGTCTAAACAACAACAAAAGAATTAGTTATACTATGGTTATGTACTATCTAAAGCCTAGGAGAAAGTGGGAAAAAGGAAGGCAAGTGAAACAAAAAGAATTCACTGGCTCATCTCAACAGAGCGCGCTAAGCGAACACACCCGCGCTAAGCGCGCTACATATAACACCCTAATTCCCATCGCGAATAAATAATACATAAATAAATTAGAGTAAATAAAAATTTATTATTCTTAGACAGAAACAAGGATGCCACATTTAAAGAAAGAAAACACAATCCCTGCTCATAAAATTTGATACATAACACAAAATGGAATAAACATAAAAGGGAAACTTTTTCCAATAAAAGGAAAGTTCAATTATGGAATAAAGCGGAAAGATCCATAACTGACTTGTTTTACAAAATAAATTGTTTTATAACATCAAAATATTCATACCAAGGTAATACAAAATAGATCCAACAAATGTTTACATATATAACAAAAGCGTTCCCCCGACTACCGTGTTACATATCAGAGCAGACACCAAAGATCTAAGCAAAATGAAGATCTAACTCTTCCACTTGCCTCCACGCCTCTACAGCGGCTAATCTGCACTATGCCATAAAAAGCATATTCCAGCAGAAGGGTGAGAAACACAATTATAATATAATTGCATACCATTATGTAATAACATGAAATACGCATGCAAAAACATTCTCACCACAAGCATCACATACTAATACATATAGCATGCCACAGATACATAACATATTTCTAATAATCCAACATAATAACATATTCACACATAATGCATACCAAAGTTATGACATATGGAAACACACCACCACATCACATATATTCATATATAGCATATCAACGATAATCCAACAATCTTTGTAATGTATAACATCCCCACAAAACATAGTATATGTCTATACATAAAACATGTCATCCATAACCAATGCATTTATCACAACTACATATCAAATCACCAATGCTATCACGAGCTCAACACATAATCAATCAATTCACAATTTCCCACATATAATCAATCCATTCATAAATTCCCACATATAATCAATTCATTCATGATTTATGAAAATACACAGAGACCGAAACAATGACTCTATGCAATGCAATACGGTACCAATCCATCCATCATTCTCATCATTAATTCACTCAGGAATTATTGGAATCATCGCTTGTTACTTAGTGTAACTCCCTGTCGGGCAAACGATGTTCCCCGTCGTTTTAGGTCCTCTTTGTATAAGGCACATGACGTTTATGGATCGCTTTAGGTCCTCTTTGTATAAGGCACACGACCCGATCGCTTTAGGTCCTCTTTGTATAAGGCACACGACCCGATCGCTTTAGGTCCTCTTTGTATAAGGCACACGATTGTCTATAACGTCGCTTTAGGTCCTCTTTGTATAAGGCACACGATTGTTACAGCAGATTCCCTCTGGAATCGTTTCGTCGCTCACACCCCACAAGGGCATACTACATCACAAGATGCATATCATGATGCTTGGCATACAATGACTCATGACAATCAAATGCATACATATATACAACCATGTGAATCATCTCAACACCAATAATCATGCATTGCAATAAAACCCAAAATAATGCATTTATTTGCCATAAGGCCTCAAACCATCATCACAACATTTCTTCACATGCATTCACATCATATAATAGCACACAAGCTATACGTTACATATCAAAAGCATATCGCATGATAACACATCAATCGCACACAATTACGACGGTAAAAGTCGACAAAACGACACATTTCCAAATTCCCAACACAATTAAATCGTCCACTAATCCCAAAACCATTTTTATAAGAAAGAACATCTCATTAGCTTCCTATCTCTTCGAACGGCGGCCAAAACGGACTTACGGTTCAAAAGATATGAATTTTTAAAGTTTTGGATTTTTGAAATTTTGCCTTGGTTAATCGGTTACCACTTTTGGTTAACCGGTTAACCGGCGACTTACAGGGGCTAGAGACATTATGTTTAATCGGTTAACACATTTGGTTAACCGGTTAACCGTTGAAACTAACGTAAAAACACCCAATTTTTCACGTGTTAATCGGTTACCACATTTGGTTAACTGGTTAACACTGTTGCAGAACCACAAAAACTCTGTTTTAATGACAGAAAATCCAACCAAAACCCGATTAAATCCCGTAGACTCATTCCAACAATTCCACCCGATTAAATACCAGCCAATAACAATTATGCCAGACCTATCCAAACACCATTCAATCAATCATTCCTCAATTCACACCAAATTCATCAATATATATCAAAAACGCAAAAGTTACAAAATCAAACAAATTCAATCAAATAATCATACTAAATCACGGCCTAACATCACTCGACTCCACTACGCAACTTATTCCGACTTTCGTCCGCGAAAACATCGATTTCTACTCATAATACTCATTTTCAATCTAGAAATGAACACTATGGAAAAACAAGTAAACATTCAAACACACACATACATAATCATACACAAGCATAGAATAACTGAGTTTCACCCCGTTACCTGATTAATCGTGCTTTGAAGAGTCGGTCGAATCGATTTCTTAAACTTCAAGTTTTCCTCTTTTTCTTTCTTCTCTTCTCACTTCTCTTTCTCTCTATTTTTCTCAAACTTCTTTTTCTCTCTTTCTAATCTCTATGTTTCTATTTAAAGAAAAACAATAATATATAACCAAGCAAAATGACCAAAATACCTCTACACTCAAATATCTCGCAAACGCTCTCAAAACGCGATAAAACATAATAACGATGAAAAATAATATATTGTCAAATAAAAGTCAAGAATAAAATAATATAAAAACGAAAATAATTAAATCGACTCAATTAAATAAATTGGACAAAAACCGGGGCGTTACAATTCTCCCCCACTTAGACATTTTCGTCCTCGAAAATATACTGATACGAACAACTCCGGATACGACTCTCATATCCGACTAACAAACTATCATGCCTACAAAAGGCACACCATGAATAACACAAACAGAAAAACCACCTTGCTAACAGCAGCTACAACAACGACACGACAACGACGACAACTACAATGACAAGATGCAAAACCCATACAATGCACTTGACGACTAACTCACGACTCAAAGAAAACCATGTTACCAACACCCAGGTAACACTCCCCTAATCTCCCACATAGGGATTAACCACACGCACTCGAACCAGCACCATGGAAACGAGACAACAACAAAGACAAGAACCTAAAGTCCCACGACACAACATCGTCTCAACAACATCAACAAAACCAGAATACCAAACATAACATCAATACAACAACGCTGTGATTTACCCATCAAACATGTAACTAATACATCCATTTACATATTAGTACATGATTAATATTGAAACCTTCCACCTATCACTTCCATTATAGAACATCCTACGGTCTCATCATTCCTACCGTTTTCCACTGTTCAACCTTTGAACTCTATAAAGTCACACACGCATATACGAACGGTGCCACATCACGCTTCTGATGCGCACTCTGATTACCCGAAACTATCAAATCTATCCATTTCATATCCAACTTCTGACTCTCTCTAATATTCACCAGAAAAATCACAGTTTACTTCCAATATACCCAACCTCACACTCTACTGTGTTATCTCACACACCAGACATAAGTCTCTGAACTGTTCAAATAATTCTAACTCTCTGACCATCAAAACAGACATGTATAAAAACTTTTGACTTAACTCATCACGCATGACATTAACTTTACCAATAGGATAATTCCAGCTAAAGTCATAACTCATCACAAATTCTAACCATCCTCGCTGTATCATACTACATTCCTTCTGACCAAACAGGTACTCAATATTATTGTGATTACCAAACACTTCGAACCTAGAACCATAAAGATAATACCTCCAAATTTTCCAACACAATATAACCGCAACCAATTCCAAATCCTGAATAGTATAGATCCTTTTATGAATCCTCAATTGTCGTAAAGCATAAGCTACGACTTTACCCTCTTGCATTAACACACTGACTAAACTCATCAAAGACACATCACAATACCTCACAAATGGTTTATTAGGATCACACAGAATCAAAACTGGAGCCGTAGACAACTTCTACTTTAGCTCACCAAAACTTACTCACAACAAACATCCAAAACAAACGACTCACCCTTTACAAGTCAACAGAGATAACAGAAGTACTAACTTAGCAAAGTCTTCCATAACCTGCAGTAACAACTAACTAAGCCCAAAAGTTTCTAATCTCCTTAACCAACTTCGGAGCCTCTCCTTGTAGAACTGCATCTACTTTCGATGGATCCATAACCATACTCTCATCTGTAATAACATATCCAAGAAAACTAACCTTTTTCAACCCAAACTCCTCACTTGAATGACTTAGCATAAAACTTCGTCTCTTTTCAACACTTGTAATTCAATTCTCAAACACTCTACTTGTCCTTCCTCTGAGTTTATAACAGATCCGAATATCCTCAATCAAAACCCCTACAAACTTATCCCAATTAAATAAGGAAAATACGATTCATATACGCCACAAACATTCCAGACGCATTACTAACATCGAACAACATCACTGTACATTGTAATGCCCAACCAAATTTCAAAAGATATAAATCCTTAAAGTTTTTGCAAAATTTTTCACTGGGTAACCGGTTACTCTGCTACAGAATTGAATAAAACAGGTTTTTATGACATAAAACCCAACCAAACCTCATCCAAACTTGTCCAGACTCACATACAAGCTTAACCGAGTAAATAACAACCTATTCCGATGATAACAAACTTAACCAGTCACATGAAATCGATCAAAGCCTTAACTCATAAAATTCACCACTCTTGTCAAACATTTCAAACAATTGTAATTTCAATCAAACTCAACCAAACCATTCCGATCATTTATTCTTGAAAGTGGACACTTATTCTCAATCGTTACCCTATTCCACTGTCAGTAATCCATACACAATTTCATTCTCTGGACAATCCAAATTCCACAAATCCCAACATGTATCAACAATCAACCCAAAAGAACTCTCTCAATATCAATATTTCCATTAATGCTCTAAAACTCGAAAGACTCCAAACTTCACCAGAACTCTAAGTTTTGCTTTCCATAGTCTCAATACCATTATACACATCATGCTTGTTATTTCGTTCAATCATCCATCCTTTTTGTTACTAACAATACTGGAGCTCTCCAAGACGACACACTTGGCCTCATAATTCTCCTTTCCAGTAAATCTTCCAACTGCTCTATCAGTCCGGGTACTTCTAATGCTAACATCCAATATTCCATCAGGAAATACATATGAAAATCACACACAACTGGCAGCCCATCACTGTGGCCTTTCCGTCAATTTCTATAAAACTATCATCACAAACATAACAACATCTTAGTCTCATCTCCTAAGAGTTTTTCTACTTACTTAGCAGATATAAGCCTCAACTATTCACCTTCGTCCAATTTAAGTTCACTCTCTACTCTCTGAGAAGCAACCATTAATAATACCCAATCATTCTCCCTCAGAGACATTCCAACTTGACCAACATACAAACCTCGAATCCGCCTCATCTTCCGATATAAGAATCTTCATCGACTCAATAAAACAATCTGTAATCATTTCCTTAAATTCCAAATAATTCATTTCACACACTATCTAAGCCGGAAAGACATGTCTATTCCATCCAACATAATTCTCGTCTGCTATCAACAAGAGATTAAGGGTGATCAGTTCCTCAATTTGTCAATAGACAGTCGACAATCATGACGGGGCATAAACCGTCGTTACCAAACTATAATAGCATTTCTTGCATCCTGTGCACAAAACTACCTAAGGCACAAATCCTTAGTTGACATAAACCTTACCTCCGCATTCCCTCGGGAATCGGGAACAACACTGTCCAGACAACACTTACACTCTTGTAACCAACGGCACACAACCGAAGCAACTTGGAGAAACACAAGCTTCTCCCCCACTTATCTCCTTCTCACACCTGAAGACAAAGGATTAGAAAACCAGAAAGTACTGACATTATTTCATGCACATATCACATATTAAGGAACAAACAACATCGACAGTATTCAACTGTCGCACCAACTGACTCAACAACTTGGCCGGACGAACCGACCTGCTCTGATACCACTAATGTAACACCCCAATTCCCATCGCGAATAAATAATACATAAATAAATCAGAGTAAATAAAAATTTATTATTCTTAGACAGAAACAAGGATGCCACATTTAAAGAAAGAAAACACAGTCCCTGCTCATAAAATTTGATACATAACACAAAATGGAATAAACATAAAAGGGAAACTTTTTCCAACAAAAGGAAAGTTCAATTATGGAATAAATCGGAAAGATCCATAACTGACTTGTTTTACAAAATAAATTGTTTTATAACATCAAAATATTCATACCAAGGTAATACAAAATAGATCCAACAAATGTATACATATATAACAAAAGCGCTCCCCCGACTCCCGTGTTACGTATCAGAGCAGACACCAAAGATCTAAGCAAAATGAAGATCTAACTCTTCCACTTGCCTCCACGCCTCTACAGCGGCTAATCTGCACTATGCCATAAAAAACATATTCCAGCAGAAGGGTGAGAAACACAATTATAATATAATTGCATACCATTATGTAATAACATGAAATACGCATGCAAAAACATTCTCACCACAAGCATCACATACTAATACATATAACATGCCACAGATACATAACATATTTATAATAATCCAACATAATAACATATTCACACATAATGCATACCAAAGTTATGACATATGGAAACACACCACCACATCACATATATTCATATATAGCATATCAACGATAATCCAACAATCTTTGTAATGTATAACATCCCCACAAAACATAGTATATGTCTATACATAAAACATGTCATCCATAACCAATGCATTTATCACAACTGCATATCAAATCACTAATGCTATCACGAGCTCAACACATAATCAATCAATTCACAATTTCCCACATATAATCTATCCATTCACAAATTCCCACATATAATCAATCCATTCATGATTTATGCAAATGCACAGAGACTGACACAACGACTCTATGCAATGCAATGCGGTACCAATCCATCCATCATTCTCATCATTAATTCACTCAGAAATTATTGGAATCATCGCTTGTTACTTAGTGTAACTCCCCGTCGGGCAAACGATGTTCCCCGTCGCTTTAGGTCCTCTTTGTATAAGGCACACGACGTTTATGGATCGCTTTAGGTCCTCTTTTTATAAGGCACATGATATGATCGCTTTAGGTCCTCTTTGTATAAGGCACACGATCGTCTATAACGTCGCTTTAGGTCCTCTTTGTATAAGGCACACGACCGTTACAGCAGATTCCCTCTGGAATCGTTTCGTCGCTCACACCCCACAAGGGAACACGACATCACAAGATGCATATCATGATGCTTGGCATACAATGACTCATGACAATCAAATGCATACATATATACAACCATGTGAATCATCTCAACATCAATAAACATGCATTGCAATCAAAACCAAAACAATGCATTTATTTGCCATAAGGCCTCAAACCATCATCACAACATTTCTTCACATGCATTCACATCATATAATAGCACACGAGCTATACGTTACATATCAAAAGCATATCGCATGATAACACATCAATCGCACACAATTACGACGGTAAAAGTTGACAAAATGACACATTTCCAAATTCCTGAGACAATTAAATCGGCCACTAATCCCAAAACCATTTTTATAAGAAAGATCATTTCATTAGCTTCCTATCGCTTCGAACGGCGGCCAAAACGGACTTACGGTTCGAAAGATATGAATTTTTAAAGTTTTGGATTTTTGAAATTTTGCCTTGGTTAATCGGTTACCACTTTTGGTTAACCGGTTAACCGGCGACTTACAGGGGCTAGAGACATTTTGGTTAATCGGTTAACACATTTGGTTAACTGGTTAACCGTTTCAACTAACGTAAAAACACCCAAATTTTCACGTGTTAATCGGTTACCACATTTGGTTAACCGGTTAACACTATTGCAGAACCACAAAAACTCTGTTTTAATGACAGAAAATCCAACCAAAACCCGATTAAATCCCGTAGACTCATTCCAACAATTCCACCCGATTAAATATCAGCCAATAACAATTATAGCTTATCTATCCAAACACCATTCAATCAATCACTACTCAATTCACACCAAATTCATCAATATATATCAAAAACGCAAAAGTTACAAAATCAAACAAATTCAATCAAACAATCATACTAAATCACGGCCTAACATCACTCGACTCCACTACGCAACTTATTCCGACTTTCGCCCGCGAAAACATCGATTTCTACTCATAATACTCATTTTCAATCTAGAAATGAACACTATGGAAAAACAAGTAAACATTCAAACACACACATACATAATCATACACAAGCATAGAATAACTGAGTTTCACCCCGTTACCTGATTAATCGTGCTTTGAAGTGTCGGTCGAATCGATTTCTTAAACTTCAAGTTTTCCTCTTTTTCTTTCTTCTCTTCTCACTTCTCTTTCTCTCTATTTTTCTCAAACTTCTTTTTCTCTCTTTCTAATCTCTATGTTTCTATTTAAAGAAAAACAATAATATCTAACCAAGCAAAATGACCAAAATACCTCTACACTCAAATATCTCGCAAACGCTCTCAAAACGCGATAAAACATAATAACGATGAAAAATAATATATATTGTCAAATAAAAGTCAAGAATAAAATAATATAAAAACTAAAATAATTAAATCGACTCAATTAAATAAATTGGACAAAAACCGGGGCGTTACACTACACCAGAAGCAGAAAAACAGGACAGCAAAAATGCATTTCATGCTACCTCCACTATAACCTACACAACTAAATTACAAAACATACAATATTTACACATACAAACTTCCTTAAGTTAAACACGACAAGCTTGAGGAAAATAAAACTTAACACCTTAACACGAACTACCATAAACATACTAAAAGAATGGGAGAAAAAAAAACATTAGAAACTAACAACAATAAAACATGCTTTTTTACGTCATAAGTTCGACGCCTATTATTTACAAACCAACACGTTGCTTCGGAAGAGCCAAATGCTTTCACTCCCGCCTTTGCTCTCATCTCTTCGAGCTCTAACCGGAACTACACATCTAACCACACTTTTGGCAAACGTGAAGAGAAACAAATATATACACTATATTCACAATTATGCAAAACATGTAAAATTCACAAATATGGTAAACATATACAAGTATCAATATAAACAAGTGGAAATAGACAGTATATATGATATCTACAAAACTCAAAAATAAAGAAACTATCGCAATATGATCCAATAAAAACACCAATCCCCGGGAACGGCGCCATTTTGTTGGAAGCGGAATAGCGGCAAGCAACAAAAGTTTTTGGAAGTATTTTTCCAGGAATTTATCGTGTCCACAGAGATCGGTGCTACTGAACTTCCGTTCGACAATTGAAATGTTATTGAGGTTGGGATAAAATGGTTTGAATAAAAGCAGAAAAGTAAATATCAACATAAAAAGAATTCATTCTTCGGAGAAAAGAAACTTATCAAGCATACATATAATTCACTCGTCACAAACATAAACTTATCGATCATTTTCACTCTACTACAATACTCGTCAAAATCATCCAGTGTCGCTCACAACAGTGTCCATCTCTGGCACTCTAAGCTGAGAGAGCAACCGTATCACTCTCGTTGTCGCTCTCACGCACGACGCCTCGAAACACGGAAGGCATTAAGTTCCGACACCATAAAGATTATTATCTAAATCTATCTCTAGCATCTAGACAATAGATATCCATCCCTAATCAAGATTCATGATGTTTATCTCTAACACAACACAAATCTAAACATAAATGCAAAAGGATCAAGGAAGACATCGATAATGATTTGTAAAGCAGATTTTATACAATATTATGATCAACAAAGATACATATGTTCATAGTAACTATACAACACCCAACAAAAAAGAATACACAAAGAGGAAGAGAAATAAATCAAACATGTCACAGTTTGTCAACACCGATCGATGAGAAATCCACCTCGGATCATCCGTATGCAAGCTTCAATGTTGTTTTTTAAGCTAATCTTACTAAAAAATGAAGTTTGATGAAGTTGGGATCAAGAAAATCCAACCCATAACCTAAAAAATGTGTTTTCCCCTATTTATTGCTGTCATCATCGCAGACCCCGCTTAGCCCGGTTTTGGGCGCTAAGCGCGCCCTTATTAATGTTAAACCTCCTTAAAAGCCCACTAAGTGCGGTCGGGCGCGCTTAGCCCGGTCTGCTCAGGAATGAAAATTTTCTGCACTTGTTTTCTTCATAACTTTTGAACCGTAACTCCGTTTTTTGCCCGGTTCGAAGCGTTGGAAAGCTTATCCAATGCTCTATCTAACAATGCTCCAATATCAATGCTTTAATACCTACAAAAATAAATGAAAAACAATTAAACTCAATGATATTTACACGATAACGCAATACATACACTATAAAGTAAAGTAAACGTATTTACAAACAAAGTCGGGTTTATTAGAACGATTTTAACAAAAAGTATCGATAAGTGCAACAAAACTTATATACAAAAATAGCTACAATTTTCACTTATCAGTAATCTTGTGAATTTTGTTGAGTGTGAGAAAGTTATAAGTGTATTACTATTAAGAGCCTTACGGACGAAGTTAGAGAATTCTCATGAAATATTGGTCTTACAAGGAATATTTCGGTGTGTATTTATGGTGTTACATTTGATTGATTGAGATCTCGAATCAACAAGAAACCTTGAGTGAGTCGAAAACTGTAAGAATAATTATTATGGGAGGTGGTAACTAGAAACGAAAGTTGCTAAATTATTTTGGATGAATTGTTTCGAGTTAGACCAGATTTGGAGTTGTATATGTTATAGTTGTAGCAGTGTAACTACTGTGCCTTTATCGTCTGGAGAATGTTGGACGGATGTTATAATATTGTGTGTCGACGAGGAAATTGTTCTACCTTAGGACGTCATTAAGTTTCATGTACCGTTGGTTAGTAAGGACCCCAGTGGACAAGTGTGTTTCTCCACCGACTGTTAGTTACCTAGTAGTGCTTGAGAATTCATGGCATTCCACTGATGGATTTTGGATTGCGTAGTGGGAGGTGTCAGATGGAAGAGTTCAGTCAGAATAATGGGAATTTGGAAAAATTGTTACTCATAAGTATGGAAATGAGAAGATCTTGTTCTAAGTGTGTTACCTTTTGGGGTGATACGAGAGAGATGGAATATCGGACTTAATGAGTACCATGTACAACATCAGACCAGATGGAACTGGTAAAAGAAGTCGTTTGACTAATTATGAAGTTGTTTTGGACATTGAAAGATTTATGAAAAGATAAATTGTCGTTGATTGCGTGAAGTTAAGGAATCACCGAATTATCTCATGAGGATTTGATGAGTGTTTGTTATCCTGAACCAAGGTAAAGTGATACGGTATTGTTGTGACTCGGTAGAGGAATGTAGAATGGTACATTCTTTCTGAAGGTAGAACGCAGCCAAGTCTTTTGTATGGAATAACAGACGAATTGTGGAAGAGCAAGTTGAAAGTTAACCCAATATTGGAATAAGAGTATGACTAAGGAACCGAAGTTTGATAATTCGTGAAATTAAGGATTTTGGTCTGTGAAGTCAAGTTGGAACTGGAATACGTCATAATTTGAATAGAAGTAAAGTTGAGTGTGGAACTAAGACATTGATACAAGTTTTGGTTATTGTTGAGTGAAGGAAATTCGGGGGAGAATTTCAATTTAAGGGGGGAGAGTGTAATACCCCATATTATCTAAATGCTCAATTGGATATCAGATGAGATCAGATGAGTGTCTATGTGCTCTATCTATGATAAATTGGAATAATGGAATTCTCTAAGTGTTTTAAGTATGGTCAATTGGGATCCATAGAGCAACTGGTGAACTTTGAAGAGATCAATTATTGATGAAAGAAACAGATCAATTATTTTAACTCGAGAAAGAATTTTAAGGTAACTATAATAATTGATCAATTGGTTTGAGATGACAAAATATAAATTGGAGATGTTTTACCATATTGGATTATATTATATAATAGGTTATATATATATATATATATATATATATATATATATATATATATATATATATATATATATATATATATATATATATATATATATATATTTGTTAGAAAAGAAAGAGAAAAGAAAAGATAGAAAGAAGAAGAAGAAAGTTGGTAAGAAGAAGAAAAGAGAAAGAAGAGAAAAGGAAGAGAAGAGAAGACGGAAAGAGGAAAAGCTTGGGAAGAAGCTTGGATCATTGTTCATCATCTTCGTCAACCTCCTCTTCAATGCTAAGGTGGGTTCTAGTTAGACACTTTAAGTTCTAGAAATATATGTTTAGAACTTAGGTTAGATTTGAGAGAAAATGATTGAACGGATAAATCAATGAAATCTAACGGATGAAACGCGATATAAAATGCGTAGTATAGTCAGGTTATGTGTGGATTGAACCTATCATACTTGTTTTGATGTCCCAATATGTTTAGGTATGAGTTAGAATGGTTTAGAGTGAAGAAAAACATGATTTTTGGGTTCTGTTACGACAGTAACCGATTACCCTATTGAGAGTAACCGATTACCCTTTAAAAAATGAAATTTCTGGGCTGTTTTTGATCAAGTAACCGGTTACCCATTATAGAGTAACCGGTTACCACTATTGTGTGAAAATACAAAATTTAAAAAGGGCGTAACTTTTGAACCGTAAGTCCGTTTTGGTCCTCGTTCGAAACGCTGAGAAGTTATTTAAATGCTCTATTTGATAGTGAAGTAAAACATAGATTTATAGCATGGATTGATAAAATAAAATTGGAAATGAACCAAGTAACTGGTTACTTATTCTGAGGCAACCGGTTACCATATTGAGATTTTGGTTCTGTTTTGAGAAATGAACTTGAGTAACCGGTTACTCATTCTGAGGTAACCGGTTACCACTATGTTGATTTTGAAAATGTTTAGAAATTGATATCTTTTGGATTATAAGTCCGATCGAGGCATAGTAATAGCTGTTGGGAAGCTGTGAAAATATCCTACGGCATAAGAGTGAGAAATATTGTTTTCATTGACCGATTAAATAAATCGGAGGGAACCTAAGGGTGATATAACTTGTGATTGAATAATTATATGTGATTCTATTATACAATTGTAATATGTTTTGTATAACTTATGATTGAATTATTATATGTAATTCTAAAATGTGCAATTGTAATATGCTTTGCCTAAAATTGATGTTAAGCCTGATTGAGAGTAAATGCATGTTAAAATATATGGAATAGGTAGAGTGAGGAAACCTTACCATGAAACTACATTGGAACCTAGTAATGAGCTAGGAAATTTGATGAATAACTTAATGACGACGCTCATGCAGAAGAGGCCGAGGCGTGCGTCCAGTACCGAATGGTATGAAAAAGAATAACACACTAGTATGGATCATGTGTAACTGTGTTATGTATTGAGAAAAGGCATAAGAGGCCTAAAGGCGAATGTGGCCTTGTGATTGTCGAATACAATCACATTGTGTATATGATCACGTAATCGTAACCGTTTCCCCTGAGATGCAGTTTCATGAGTCTCGAGCTCCTCTGAAACGTATGCATAATTACTTGGCAGGTTTGATTCTCACATGTAGTATGAATGGAACCTATGGGTAGAGACTTGTGATGGTTAACATGCCATGAGAAGTGACGGTTCAAGGTTAACAGGCCGATGATCCTGAATCCATTTCGTATGCCAAGTAACTACAAGGATCCATGACCCGGGTCGACTTCTAGACGTAGAAGCGGACGGGAAAAGGGGATGCCTTGGTAAGGTTATCGATTAGTGAGATTCTTGAGTTAACAGGCTTAGGACATATTGATTAGTGAGATTCTTGAGTTAACAGGCTCAGGACATATCGATTAGTGATATTCTTGAGTTAACAGGCTCAGGACATATCGATTCGTGAGATTCTTGAGTTAACAGGCTCAGGACATATCGATTAGTGAGATTCTTGAGTTAACAGGCTCAGGACATATCGATTAGTGAGATTCTTGAGTTAACAGGCTCAGGACATATTGATTAGTGAGATTCTTGAGTTAACACACTCATGACATGTTTCTATATAGTGTGAGATTGAGAACTCAAGGTCATTTCCCTTCCCCTTGACTTAAGTTAGGATTTGGCTAGAACCCTATAAAGCCGAGAGAATCCATAAGATAGGGAACTCACTGAGATTAATATCTCACCGCACTATTGTTGCTATATTTCATGTGCGGTTTGCAGGTTTGATGTACAAGTGGAGCAATGCTTGGATGTTTCAAGAGAAGCTTGGCTTTAGTATTCCACTGTGTATTTTTTGTATACAATTGAGGATATTGTATATTGATCTTAGATTTTATTGTTTTGGCTTATTTCCATGTCTTGTACCATAGATTGTATGTGTGTTTACCAATGGTCAAGTATGTGAATTATGCCAATAGGCACTTGTGATGGTGTCAATACCAAATAAAATGCTTGTATAGTATTATTCTAGGTATATATTATACAGGGCATTACATATAACCAACCCCCGAACCTTAGATTCTCTTAGCTTTGTTGTTACATAGCGCACTTAGGGTTTTCTTAGATCTTTACCATTTCCTCTGGATAAATCAAAGCTCGATGGTGAACTTCGTGATTTACGATTCAAGTTAACTAATAGCTTGATATCCAATTCTCACCGCAACAGTATGTATGTATGTATGTATGTATGTATGTATAATCACACACACA
This sequence comes from Lathyrus tuberosus, assembly GCA_022829125.1. NCBI lineage: Eukaryota > Viridiplantae > Streptophyta > Magnoliopsida > Fabales > Fabaceae > Lathyrus > Lathyrus tuberosus. The sequence goes on from JALAZF010000441.1 coordinate 2,426,474, forward strand.
CACATACACACACACACACATGCGCGCACGAGAATGAAGCACCACGATCTGCACGATCATTACCTCCTCCAAAGGTTTTGATTTCCTCGAGTAAAGAGCTATGGTACATTTGAGTAACCTAAAAAAGACAAAATATCCTTACAAGTCATAGGAAGAGAAATGTTAGGTATTCATAAGGAAAATGCGACACATCCAAAAATGAGCACTAAATGCACATACCCTCTCAGTGGCCAAACTAATAGGGAAATTTCCACGTCCCTTACCCTGTGGCCACCAACGAAAACATGTCACAAACCGTCACTTTACTAGGCAAGGAAAGGGCTTCGAACAACTGTTTTGGGCCGCTCGTTGGGCCTAAAAGAAATAAAATATGCAGAGCGGATGAATCATTTTAAACATGAAACAAATGTCACTTTTTGGAGCATGCTACTAATGTTATATCAATCTAATGTTTCTCCGCATCCCACGCCACCTGCCATATGTGTGGTTAAGAAACTAGTCCTCTTATAAAATGGAAGAGGTGTTCCATTTAACATGTGTTAAATTTTTTTCCATAAAAGTCCATTATTAAGACATACACTAACTTGAGTGTTGGAGTACTAACCTTGCAGGCCATTAACTCTTCCATCGCATCGGAATCGCCAGCCACCACGCATCACATCGGTATCTCTCTCCGTTCATTATATAATTAGAGAGAACAACATCAATTACACCCTTAACAAGCAATTACATATACTCACAATTATCTATACAACATGTTATTTATACCCCTAATTATCTTAACAAACAATTATCTCTATTCATAATTATCTCAACAATATGAATAATACTCAACAACTCATATTAATCTCAACAACATGAGCCATTCTCGACAACTCATAATAATCTCAACAATATAAACTATATTTAACCAATTCTTATTTTGAATTATGTTATACAAAAAATTTCTTAATGTTCAAGAATATATTTATTCTTTTTAAAATAAAAAAGAATGATGGACTTTAATTAAAATTATGGGTTAAATATAGTTTACTCTCTGGAATGTGAGTGAGTTTTGGTTTACCCCCTGTAATTTTTTTTTTGGATTCCTCCCTTGTATTGTAAAGATTCTGTTGCTTTACCCCTTTAGGTGACAACTTGACAAAGAATATTCACTTTTGCTGACGTGACATATTTAGGTATTTCTTTATTATTTATTTATTTTTTAATATCCACGAGGATTTTTTTTATTTTATATATTTTTTAAAAATTTTATTTATTTATTTTAATTACAGGTGGGGTGAGGGTAAATCCAAACTCACTCACATTGTAGGGGGTAAGCCAATAAGCCAATAACACTTAATCTTTTTTAGTTTTATGCAGGTTCAAATCACCTTTAGTGGTGTTGTCGATGTACCCTTAATATCTCATGAGATGGATTTTATACATTGGATCATTTAAAGATTTAACATTAGTTATGCCTTAACTCCTTGGGCATTTGGCTAACCCAAAATAGTTGCCTTTAAGTAAGGATGGGAATAGGTTAGACCGGCCTACAGGGGCCTATAGCCTAGCCTATTTAAGGCCAGGTCAGGCCATACCTATTTAATAAAAAAGTCAAGCTTAGGCTTTTTTAAAATCCTATTTAATTAAATAGGCTATGCTTAGGCTATTAAAAAAGCTTATGAAACCTTATAGGTCGGCCTATATTTTCATATATAGGTCGACCTATATTTTCATATATATTAAGAATAGTCTAAATTGGCTGACCTATATATATATATATATATATATATATATATATATATATATATATATATATATATATTTGAAAAAATGCTAAATAAGTCGACCTTACATGCATATATATATTAGAAAAAATGCTAAATAGGTCGGCCTATGTATGCATATATAGACCGATGTATAAGACTTCTTAAGTAATATGGATTAATTGAAAATCTTAATAAGAAACAAGCTTTTAGTCCGGGTCAGGCTTTTCAAAAGGTCAAGCCAGCCTAAAAAGAGAGCATATAGTAGGCCTTAGACCAGACTCAAGCCTAGTAAGTTTATTGTAGGCTAGGCTTAGGCCTTCTAAAGCGTAGTCTATTTCCACCCCTACCCCTAAGGGTTATAAGGCGTTACTAAGGCGGTCATGGACGTTCTATGAGGATCTCGTTTGTTTCGAATCCAAAGTGGAAACACTTGGAGTCAGTTGAGAAAGTAGTGGGGGACAAGCACATTAAATTATTCCCATCATTGAAACATTTCGTTGCTTATTTCTGACGTGTGGCATTAGGTGATTAGTTAGGGCATGACATTAATGCACTCGAGTTTGTTTACGTTTCCAGAGAGGAATCCAATTATTGATTTAATACCTTCTCCTTTCAGTTGATTTGACTCATAGCTTGCCACTGCCTATATATATGAGTGGTTGAATGTTGAGGAAACTTTTCACAATCCTTGAAAGTCAGTTTTCCTTTGCGAGAGTTTTCACCTCTTTCTCCCTGAGATTATTCACCAAAGCTTTCCCTTCTCCTTCTTACATATGCTTTGGCCATCTTCTCTTTAACATGTTCCCTCCTTAACTCGAGCTTTTAATACCCATAAACATAATATTTAGACCACAATGACAACTCTTACTATTATTCTAGTTGATTTTATAAAACATGTAAAATTTGAAGGTGTGAAAAGTACACAAAAATGGGGGGTTGAATAGTGTTTTGCATTTTATTTAATTTAACTTCTGATTAGAGTTTCAGAATCAGAACTGGTGTTCAGATTCTGTTTTAATTCATTGACAACGGATATAACAGAAGTAAATAAAAAATAGCAGAAGATCCAAAAGATTTATCCTGGTTCCTCCCTTAACTGAGAGTACTCCAGTCCCATTGCCTCACAAGAGATTTTCATTATAACCACTTCATTATTACAATCGCTTATGCTTCTTCATAAGTCTTTTACACTTGCTCAGATCAACTGTCTGAGACTTTCTTGCTTAGAGCACATGTCTAAGACTTCCCTTGCTCACACCCTCTGAACGAGGTCCTCTGGTTGAGACTTACCCTTGCTTAGAGCACATGTCTAAGACTTCTTCTCACATCCTCTGACCAAGCCACCTACTCTTTTGGCCATCTAGACTGAGACTTTCTTGCTGAAGCAGCACTTGAGACTTCCTGCTCACGCCCCTCAGATGGAGACTTTCCCTTTGCTCAATCAGAATAGCTGAATAAGACTTTCACAGCTCAAGCACTTAAGCAATGAGACGTACGTGGCTTAAGCATCTTGGCTCACGACTTGTTGCTTGAATCCCAATGAGACAAGACTTTTGCCCAAGCACATAGCAAGAGACTTGATCTAAACTATTGAAGGCTCAGCAGAATAGAGAATAAGGTGTACATGATACAAGCATCAGAGGTATGGGAAATCACCATAACAAAGACCTAAAGCTCTTAATATTTCTAAGATATTTAATGGTAAGAAATCTTAAGGCTTTTACAATTACAACCTACAACAGAAAATATGCATATTACATTAGAGTTGATAATTGCTTGATCTTGCTACTCTTTTGTCTGGAGAATCCTTGTTAAGATTCAAACTTGAATCTTCAGTCATATTTATACCCTTTGCAGAAACTAGACATTGAGGAAGTAACTCGATCGAGTGTCTTTACCTTTGCCCCATAGTACAAGAGACGTTGAAGATGGATGCACAACAGATTCTGAATCTAGTGTGTAAAACATTTAACCTTTGAGTCTTCAAGAGGTTTTGTATTAATAGAGCCGTTGAGAGCAGATATCCGTAGAGCATGCCAACTTTTCTTGAGCCTTGAAATCTTGTAGACTCTAGCTGACAGGTTGATAAGACAATACAACTTGCTTTCTGCTGTACGGACAACCACAACTTTATCACCAACTCTGCATGGTACCAGATGATGATATACAATTACCAAGTGTAGTAACCCGTCTGAATGCTGAGGCCTTCAGCTCAGAATCTGCGCCAAGCCACACTAGCAATTGTTCTTCAGACTCTGCCACGAGAAGCTAGCAATGAAGCAACTCCCAAGTGTATCTAAGTAAAACAAATTCTTATTATTTATGTACAAGAACAAGAACCTGCATAAATAAAACACACATCAAATAAACCATTGTTCTTTCAATACTTTTGTTATCATCAAAACTAAAAGAGAATATGTCAAGAACAAATCTTGTTCTAACATAATTAACTATTTGTGGCTTTGATTTTTATTTTGTGTACATGCAATGTTTTGTTTAAGCTTCAGATTGTAGAAACATAACTTTGTGAAGGTAGTAAATAAAATTGTTCTTAGTGATGTTGCTGATGAGATATTCCTTTGTGAAGACAAGGTCATGCTTGTGCTTGGATGAATTAATTTAATGAAATGTTCCTTTGATTTGTTGGTCATCTGCTGGAAAATTTTTGAAGAAGACTGTTGGAAGAATGATGTATACTAAAATGATTTACATATAAGGTTCCATGATATAACATATAAATTGTTGTAGCCGAGTTGTAATAAACATGTCTAGAATCTTATGTTCTGGGGTTTGAACCGCATGTTCCTCACAATTTTAATCCAATAATTTTTAAGTTATTATTTTTAAAAATGAAATGTTATTAAAAATTAATAAAAATACATGAAAGCAATTATTGTAAATGTGGCAGTGACATCAAGTGTACTATCATATCATTAAAATTTAATCTTAAATTAGAAGAAGGACTAAAATTCCGAAAAAAAATAAAATTAAGAGATCAAAAACCCAGATTTTAAAATTAAGGGATCAAAATCCAATAAAAAAGAAAGAAAATAGTGGGACCAAAGTAGCAATTAATACTTGAAAACAATTAGGATATAGAAATAGTAGGTACCAACCTTGAAGTAGACATTCTAGTGTTTGAAAGGAAAATTGATTAAAATATAGAATATAAACTGCAACACCATGTAGCTTTAATTTTCACGTGGAAAACTTGAAGATGTAAACAAACCAATTTATAGTTTAGTAAAGCTTTGAGCCATGAAAAGATTATATAGTGTGGGGCATAAATTAGACACACATGAATACAAGATTGAAAAAAAGATAAATACAACATTTGCAACACCACTAAAGGTGATTTAAACCTGCATAAAACTAAAAAAGATAAAATGTTATTGGTTTTCACCCTACAAGATGAAAACTATGTATGGATTGATTGAATAGAACGAAGTGGAGCGGAATGAAACATGATGAAATGAAATGGGGCAGAGCAGAATGAAACATATATTTCATTCCATTGTTGGTGTATTTTTTATAATTTGAAGGAACGAAATGAAACAAATTAGTTCATTCCACTGTATACACCCCAAATTGGAAGGAACAAAAATTGAAGGATTGGATGGAATATGATGGAATGCATTTTGTTCCACTCAATTCCATCCCCTTTTTACCAATCTATAGTGTCATATTTGGAAAAGTCCTAGATCATGACACCTGTCGCAGTGAGAATCGGATACCAAGCTATTGGGTTAACTTGAATCACAATTTTTGAAATTCACCACCGGTCTTTGATTTATCCAAAGTAAAGGTTCAAGAACGAAAAAAAAAACCTAAGATATCTAAGGTTCGGGGGTTGGTTACGCCTAGGGAATGTATTAGCATCCTAAACGTCCGTAGTACTCTACGGGAACCTCTTGCTATTAGTTATGTTATCTATTGCTTGCTTGCTAAGGGTATGTGCTAAGGGAAAGGCCTAGGGGTTAGTATCTAATTATACTCGCCAAGACATCGCATCTTGTGCCTACGTATCCTGACGGAAGTGGAATCAGAGTATTCGTAGTTCCCCTCAAAGAGGGTGAGGAACTCTTGACTGTGGTCAAGGTTCCAAAGGGGAGATAACGTCTATGGCAAGACGCTACATAGAGTGCGGTGACTCTAAAGTTAAAGTTAAGTTGAAAGGGTAGAAAGTGCCCATGGTAGAACACGTGTATAGAGTGCGGTGACTCCGATCCTAAGATTAGGATAAAAGGGATGAGAGTGTCCTAAAGTTAGGCTAAATTGTGACATGGAGTCAACGTAGGGAAACCTTTCCTTTGGAATGGGACATAAATGATAGTGGGTAAAGATTAGTCGGGCATATCACAAGAGTTTATCGGGAAATAATACAGCTAAATTAAATTGATATCCTAAAAAGTAAAAAAAAACTTAATGAAGAGTTAACAATGTTAATTAAAGGACTTAATCATACACCTAAACCAAGGAGTAATTTTATACTTAAACCAACAATTGATTATAAAGTTAATTAAGAATTAATCTTGAATATTAATTAGGAACTAAACACAAGTTTTGATTAATCATAATTAATTAGTTGCAAATAAAAACTTAAGAAAAACTAAATAAAAAAAGTTTGTTGGGTCATCATGGAAACTAAAGAAAAGGCCCAAGAGGGCACTTCAAGGATGGGAATCGGGTTGGGTCAATACCCAAAACCTGACTATCTAGCCAAAAGGGTTATGTAGCCCTGAGATACATCACCGTCCCCAAAATATAGAAAGAAAAAAAAACCTTTATGAAATTCTGAAAAGAACACTCTTTCCCCAAACGGAATTGCTACGAAACCTACCCATCCTCTCTTCTCTCAATTCACTCGGTTTCGATCTCTCTGCGATCCAACAACAATGTATTTCCTCTCCCTCTTCACAGCGTGAACTCGGTATACTCTCTCTCATGATACTAATTGGGGCGAATTAGAACAAGGATTTTCAAGAACACGACCAATTCACAAAAGAAAACAACAATTGGACAACACAGTAGTTAGGCAATGTCGAAGGTGTAGTGAATTTACCTGTCGGAGTTTGTCTGACGCGTCTTTGGCGGCGAAGTTCGGTTATATCGGTATGTCTCGAATGCTCCTCTTCTCCTTACTTGTTAGATGCTTAGGTGATTCTGCAATGTATGTATCTTTATGTTCTTGATGCTGACTGCGAAATTTCGAATGATGGGTATGTGTTGTTGTCGCTGTGATGAGGTGGCTTCGAAGATGGTTTTCGACGACACGCGATGACTTTTGCAAACGAAAATGGAATCAGTTACGACGTCGGCGATTCGACGACAGCATCGACGGTGAGTATCATTTATTCTCCTTCAATCCCGTATGCGACTCTTGTGGTTTTGGAAGGTGTGTTTGTGGATTGCTCGTTTTGAACGTGAACAAAATTTGAGGTGGATTTTTGGTTCCTGTGAATGGGCTCTGATGGGATTGTATGTGAAGTTTGTGTTGGTGTGGTGATGTTTTTTTTCTTGTCAAGACTGTGAGGTATTTGTGAACTGACGTGAATTTTGGATATTGGTGTAAACTGATGTATGTGAAAATTTTCTGTGAACTACCTTTGGAAGGAAAAACTGTGTATGAATTCTTTTCTGGTGTGAGTTTTGGTTTCTTTTGACAGAACTGGACATTGAAGAAGTTATGCGTTTTGTGAACTTTTTTTCATACTTGGGAATCTATGGTATTGTGTGTTGCGCTTGTGATCCCCCTTTTCTGCTTTGAATCGTGTTCTATTTATAATCCTTGTGCAATGAATTCGAAAATGAATGCGAGACAATTGATGCCGATTCCTTTCCGTTTTTGTGCCGACATGCTTACAAAGCTGTTTTGGAATGAAATCAAAGATTGTCTGAACATGTTTGGTCTGGTTTTGGAAACTATTAGACTGGTTCTTGATGATGTTTGATTCGGTTGTGGATTAATTTGAAAACTTGCCGTAACCGTTTAATTCTTGTTTGATGTCTATTGGTGAACTTGCCATTTTAATCTTATTATGTTTGACTGTGTCTAATGAGCCAAATCTTATTATAACCGTGCTTCTTTTTCAGCTGGCTTCTATGGGAAGTGAAAATTGTATATCTAGATGGCTAGCATGAGAAATCAATGGTGCCTTCAGTGCAGGAATTAATGTAGCTTCCAATTGTGGTGGAGGTAGCTAAAGCGAAACACCAAATGACTGAGGTTTATACAATTGTAAACATTTCACGAATCCACCCACAACTTTGGTTGTTTCCACATCTGCTTCTTCACAAGGCAAGCGAGAATCCCCATAGTAAAAGTCCCCTAGTGTAGGAAAACACTTATTGCTTATAATATTGTACGCATAAAGGAAGAGGAATTTGCTCAACCAATTGATTCAAAACTTTGGCAAGAATTTCTTGTATCAAGTGTATTAGTTTTGGAACTTTCATGTCTTTTGACAATGCTTGAGTTTTCTTTTCAAAGACTTTGTAATTCATGACTCAAAAAAGTTTTGACATTTAAAACTAATTTGAACACAATTCATTCATGGCTTGAACTTGGAAAAGAATTATTACTTGGCCTTCTCTACACTTTGGGACTATTTAATAAATTTGCAATCCGAACTTGAACATTGGAACTTGAACTGTGTAAAATAACGAATCAATTCGAATTATGTAGCCCCAATTTAAGACCTTTATCAAAACTTCACTGTTTCAAAATATATTGCTCACGAATCACCAATCCAACTTTTCTCTTGAAATTATGGTTCCAACTTAGGAATAAAACTAAAATCTTTCTCGGATCAAACTTAATTTTTGTCTCTTGCACCATCAAAGAAAGATTTGGATGATGACGAACCCGGTACACAAACCATGAAAGATATAACATGTAATATCACTTGCCACGAAAATCATAACCAGATCTTAAACGACCATGCTCGACACCAATAAACAGGAAGCCTTAATTCTTCTTGAAACACACTGAAACTTCTGAGAAACTCTGAGGAAAATAACAAGTAGAAACCTTAGGAACCTTTTGAACCAGAATTCAACGGTCACGTCTTGAAACTCTGAACTGTGAGAAAAAGTACTATCTCCACTGGAAATTAAAATTCCTGCACAAACTTGTTAGTAATAAAGCATGCAGACATGCAAGATGATGCAAAAAGATGTGAAATCTTATGGTAAAAAATTAGGGTATGACAGATGCCCCTATTTAATTTGCTTCTATCTGGAGATATGGAGATTGAAATCTTCGTCTCGACGAGATAGGAGGGAATTAAATACAAACATGCACAGTTTTTGGCCATAAGATGCCACAAATGCATATGATATGACATGAAATGATATGATATGAGATGAATGCAAAGACAAGGATCCTATGAGGAATGGTGCCACAGGGGAAAAGGTGTTACAGTTGTGTCAGAAACGAATTAAAACAAAGCAAAGTATCTGGAAAACATCATCCAAGAATAGCATTGGATGAAAAAAAAAAGCACCAAACATCCAATAATGGCTTTGGATGAAAGGTAAACTAAGAAGGTAACAGATGAGAATGAGACAAAATAATGTAATCCGAGAAAGCATCGGACACAAAGAAACCAGTCATCCAATAATGGCTTTAAACGAAAGGTGCACTCACAATATCTGATAATGGCTTCAGATGAAAGTGAACAAGGTAAAGAAACCACACATCCAATAATGGCTTTGAACAAAAGGTACAATCACAATATCTAATAATGGCTTTAGATGAATGTGAACAAAAACTCGATCTGGAAGAACATCAGAAGGAGGGATCCATCCGGAAGAGCATCAGATGGTAAAGAAACCTATCATCCAATAATGGCTTTGAATGAAAGGTATAATCACAATATCTAATAATAGCTTGAGATGACTGTGAACAAAGACTACATTCAAGAATGGCATTGAATGCAAAAAAACCAGTCATCCAATAATGGCTTTGAATGAGAGGTATAATCACAATATCTAATAATGGCTTTAGATGAATGTGAACAAAGACTACATTCAAGAATGGCATTGAATGCAAAGAAACCAGTCATCCAATAATAGCTTTGAATGAAAGGTATAATCACAATATCTAATAATGGCTTTAGATGAATGTGAACAAAGACTACATTCAAGAATGGCATTGAATGCAAAAGGAGCCAATCATCCAATAATGGCTTTGAATGAAAGGTAAAATCACAATATCTAATAATGGCTTTAGACAAAGTGAACAAAGTAGAGAAACCAGACATCCAATAATGGCTTTGAATGAAAGGTATAATCACAGTATCTAGTAATGGCTTTATACAAAGTGAACAAGGACTACATTCAAGGATGGCATTGAATGCAAAAAAACCAGTCATCCAATAATGGCTTTGAACGAGAGGTACAATCACAATATCTAATAATGGCTTTAGATGAATGTGAGATAAAGACTACATTCAAGAATGGCATTGAATGCAAAGAAACCAATCATCCAATAATGGCTTTGAATGAGAGGTACAATCACAATATCTAATAATGGCTTTAGATGAATGTGACCAAAGATATACCCAAGAAAACATTGGATACAAAGAAATTACAACGTCCAAGAAAGCATTGGATGAATGTGAACAAGGTGATACCCAAAAAAGCATTGGATAAACATGACAATATCTGTTTGGTAGGTACCAAGTGAGTTGGACTTAGTGACAAGGTGAGACGTGACGACACGACCTATGGAGAATGCATATGAGTACAAATGAGGATGACACTATTGTTATGCATATGTATATGAATTATGCAGATGATATATGATCAAATACAAATGTAAATGCAATGTAGATGTCGACGACACGACTCGACTCTTTTGTGAAGAAGACAAGACTGGAAGACTGATTCCTCAACACGGATGATCACTACCATTCTGCTTGGGACTAGAGATGCTACTGAACACATCTCTTCCACACTGGTAAATTGTATCAATTGTTGATCCTTGTAGGAAGGATGGAAAGCTGCATGGGGATTCTTCAAGTTAACTGCCCCAGATTGGCTGTCTGTTGTAGATGAACTGATAATTGCTTCAGCTTGTCTGATTCTATAAATGACTGAATTACTGTGCACTTGGAAAGCTTGCCCCAGTATGAGTCTTGAAAAGTCTGGATAAACCAATTCTGAAAAGGACTTGCACTGTAACAAACCTTGACCTGATTCTCAACAGGATCTGGAAAGAACTTGCCCCTGGTTGGATCGCCGACCAAGTTTTTCAAGTGTTTAAAAATTCCTTAAGAGGAAGCCAATTTACAAACAAAAGTGTTCATACAAACATAGTAAATACAAAGTTCATGCAACTTTTGAAATCAAAATCATTTTTGGAAAGAGGTAAAACAATAGGGTCACTGGTCAGAACACGGTGGTTCAAGACGTTTAAAAGTGAAAGATAAAGCAAAAAGGCGTGATACCAAAAAAAATGATCTGCAAAGATCTTTAGGAGTCAGTTTACGCAACCTCGTTGTAGTATGCTTTCAAAATAACCTTGCTTCAATTAGGTCTTTTGAGGGTTATAACGTGGTCTGGTTCACGGTTTAAGAAACAAAGGATAGATGCTCAAAGTTTATTTGTACCCACCCAATCTTCATGATGAACTTCAGTCCTACACTCAGTTAACTCAAATTATGCACTCAAGTTTCCAAGGGTTAGGAATTGTACATATGGCAGTGATGATGGTTCAGAAGTTAAGGGACTCTTGAGACGGCAGACACTACTTCCTTACAACATTTGGTTGTTTTTTTTTTTCATTGAGGATTTCATGGTAAGGATTTAAAGATTTCTCCTTTTTATTATCCCTAACTTTTGCTTGAACTGTTTCTCATAAATCTTACAGTCAGCGGGATGCCCCAGTTTTTTGTCTGCCTAAGTCTCCTTCACAGGTTTCGACTTAGCGGGCTTTTTCCTTTTTTTGATTTTTTTATCTTTTTTTTTTTGAGAGAAAGTGACTGCTTGGCTTAATGATTACGGCGAACCATCATCGATTTTTGACTTGAAAGACATCTTCGACACTTGCTTGTTGCGTGCGAAGGAAAACTGTGAATGCAACCTTTATATGAAAGGTGTCTTGAATGCACAATCAAGTTAACTGAGAACTACCCTGCCCCAGGTTAAAATTGCGGGTTTTTATTTGTAAAGAAAAGGAACTCCTACTTCAAGGCTCAAAGGGGTTGACGAGGGGTTTTCTTCCTTATTTCTCCAGTGTTTAGGAATTGAAACAATGCCTTACATCCTCAGCAAAGTTTTGATTTGAAAGCATACCGACAACAATTATGAGTATTACGTTTTCATCATCCTCCCTCCAATCTTTGCATAATCAGAAGGAAAGTGGAAAAGAGAATTTTTTTTTTTAATTTTTTTGTGTTTTTTGTGTTTTTTTTGTCGAAAGGAAAAGCGTAAAGATGTAAATAGCAAACACAAATGAATTGAATTAAAAGTTGCAATGCTCATTTTATTAATTATGAAAGTACAAACATAAGTTGAAAGCAAACAACTAATACAAATAAGGAAAATGCAAACAACAAGAAACATGGCCTAGTGATTAATCAGAAACAAAAGTGAGTTGTCCCGTTTGAAACACTAAAGTCTGCTAAAGTCGACTGAAGCTTCACTTGTTGTGATTTGACAGCATTGTGATCATAGAGAGGATTCTCAAAGGGAGCTCGAGTAGTCTGGGCAACAACATGAACCAGAGGTCAAGGCTCGGCGAAAACTGGAGCTTGAAACACTGGTCTGGAAGTCTAACCAATCATAGCAGTAGATGCAAGATGTGGAGAATAGTCGGGAGGTAAACCAAACTCTGGCCAGGTTGAAGGTGGCACCTGAACAGGCTGAGGATCCATATTTGAAACTTCCTGAATGACAGTCCTTTGAGGTGGTTCTCCTCTAGCAATCAAAACTTGGAGCATCTCAGCGAGCTTTGCCATGCTTGACTTAAGGTCGTCGATCTCCATTCGCATCTCAACATTGTGTGCTTCTTGCTCTGCCATTATGCGTCTTTAGTTAGCTCTAGTCTGGTATCGATGTCAAGGAATCAGCTTGACAACTCACAGGTGACACTGGAAGATAGAGACAGCTGGGAATGAGTTGCTGGACAAACAGATGCATGCAAATGATATGTAATGCAATGCAATGGTTTCAAGGAACTCAAAAGCAAGTTGCAAACATTTCGGAAAGACTGAAAAAAGTTTCATTTTATAATCCATGATTTTTATTGATTTTGCAAGGGAAAGAACAATTGAGTTTCTTGAAACCGAATGGTGATTCATGAATGCATGAATGGATGCATAAACACAGCTATACACATATACACATATACAGGTAAACAAGCAAGGCTTAGGTTTAAAGATCACGAGCATGGAGCCATGGTCTACCCTTCCCAAGGTACGTACTATGGTTTCAAATGTACCTGCCGAACGGGTTCTACAAAGTTCCCAGAGTCTACAATCCATCTTTCGGATATTATCGATTTTCCAGATCACTTGGTAGTCAATAATATTCTTAAGAGAATCTCGTCTGAGTGTAGTATCGCGTAGCGACTATTGCAGAAATAGACTCCCGCATAGTCCCCGCACTACATCCTAATAGACCAAGTTAGGTTAAAGGTAACTACGGTCCCCAGTCCCGACGGCCTTTAGATCGAAACCATATCGTCTTCACGAATGAACTCGTTGGACAAATATTTTATTCGAGAGGGCCTAGACTGAGTGGTGAAGTCTCAATTCACTTTTTCAGGAATCGACTCCCTCAAAGTATCCTTGAATTCTCACCGTTTTCCTATCTTAATTTCACTCTAGTCCGGGTGTAGGACTTATCTCACCACACAAATTGTAACCCTGCACACAAAAAACTCAAGCAGAACAGGTATATATACAAATATAAAGATATATAGGCAAACAAGCAAATAAATAACATAGAAATAAACAAGCTAGGGAAACCCTCGAAAAGTCCCCAGTGAAGTCGCCATTTCTGTCGCGGTGAGAATCGGATACCAAGCTATTGGGTTAACTTGAATCACAATTTTTGAAATTCACCACCGGTCTTTGATTTATCCAAAGGAAAGGTTCAAGAACGAAAAAAACCTAAGAGATCTAAGGTTCGGGGGTTGGTTACGCCTAGTGTTGTACCCCAAATTTTTCCCTTAGATTCATTGATCCGTCAGTACACCATTCTAGGTCAATCATTCGTGCATAACTAACCTTTTTACCTAGTTTTTGTTTGTTTGTTCATTTGTGAATACAGGTACTGCTGTAGAATATTCAAGGTCTTGAAGGCTGTGCTGTGTGTGTGTGTCTGTGGAGGTTCTCTGGTCCTTGCATTTGCGTTGGATTGTGCCTTAGCCTCTGATCCCTAAACTGCTACCAAAGCCTCTCTTCCTTTTCATTTCTCAGAAGCCATACCCCTGCAGAAGATTAAGTACTTATACCTGTGGAATATGAATTTTGATCTCCAAGACTAGTCGTTGGTTGTGTTACAAGATGGCTTCCCCCCCCCCCCTTATAAATTCTTTAAGGTTAACATGTGTTGCTCTATGTTTCTAAATATGGGTTCATCAAGAGAAGTTCAATTGGGAAAGAAGTAGAAATTTGAATTCCAAGATGCAAAGTCAAGTCCCTCTTATTTCGCCAAGGTTACGAAAGCAAATTGAAGATTCCTATTTCTCTAATCCTTTGGGTACAAATTTTATATTCTTGAAGCTTTCAAGTATTCTTCAAGCAAGTTTGAAGATCATGGAGAATTTAGATTATTCAAGATGTTTCGATCACTGGTGAAGATTGAGCAATCCTTGCACCCTTAAAGTTTTATTTGATAACATTATTGATAAAGAGGTGGAATGCTATAGCCAAGTTCGGTTGGAGAATGTTAGTCCATTAAGCCATTGTTCAAAGGCCTAGTTCTTGTACTTTCCAAAGCTCTTGGAAATACATACCATGTTCAAGTGGAATTCCATATTTAAAACCAAGAGTTGTTTACAAGACTTTTTCATTGAGGTTTCAATTTGGTTCAAGGCCTTGATATAGAGGAAAATCACAAATTGTTTGATCCCGTTTCAAGTTATTAAGTTTTGGTTAGACAACTTAAGTTTGTGGTAAATGTGGACATTTGATTCTTAATTTTAGTTTCAAGTTTGCTTCAAGGAAATTCAAATTCTCCAAGACCATTCAACCATTTATCCTTTGGAAGGATTTATTCAACGTACAACTTACTCATTTCTACATTGATTTTCCAATTTCATTATATACTTGTAAGAAGCAGCAAATGTTTCACAAAACTAAGGAGATCTTTGCAAGAATATTATCATGATTGGTTCAAAACCACAATCCAAACGCAGGTACGAATAAGGATACAAGTATGGAACAATGCAAACCCCACATACAAGTTAATATTGGCAGCAACATACATGTACAGAAAGTACGCCCAATGCGCATAAGCTGCGATCCGAATGCAGAGCATTTATAGTCAAAAGGAAATAACTAAAATGGCCTAATACACATACAACGAATCCTTATAGACCAAGTGATTAAGGCGCTTCAAAAAAGAAGGAAAAATAACAGGTTGGGCTCCCATAAGTCTGACTTAATATCACAAGCCTTCGATCTTTCAGAAGTAGCAGAACCATCAATATCCGCTGAAGAGCAGCCCCTGTTTGCCCATAATGACGATAACCTGAATCGCAGTCAACGCATACAAAAATAATAATTAAGCATTATGCACATGTTTTTGTCGGTTTCGAAAATCTGAAAGAAGGTTATAACAGAGAACAACAAGAATCTCAATTGAAGGCCTTATCTGCAGACAGGTCTACTTCAGGGCATCCCCACTTCAAAGCTCGCGTGAATGATTTCAGTCCTACTGTTGCGAGATCGACGGTATGACGAGCACGAGTCCTATTGTTGCCTTCACAATGCTCAAACCGACCTGTGAGCATGATCCAGAAGCTGCTGCGCATAAAAAGAGGATAATCAGTGCCAAAATTCAACTAAGGTCATCACAGTTAATACGGGAACCCAGAAGCTCTGACCTTATTCAATACTTTCAGAATAATTGAATGTTACTGGGAAAAGTTGTTCTTGTTGCACAACAATCACCAGCATTACATGAAACATAGATAGATAGCAATACTTACCATGGTGTCCAGAGACGTGAAAACCTGGTTGAGTATATCTGCACTGGTTCATATTGTTGCCTGCAACCATTTACGTTCTTTTAAGAAATTCAAGGCAAGGACCAAGTACTTGAAGCTGGAAAGCGAGGGTGATGTTAGCGTTATGAGGAAAGAGATGACAATTGAAGCAAGACATTTGAGCTACAGAAAGACCAAAGAATAGATTACAAATGAGAAGAACATTATACCTTCCAAACAAATTAACGAGGCTGACAATATGAAGAGGACGGAGGCAAACATCCAACCCACAACACATAGGCCTCAAATCAAGACTAAAAGGTGAAACCGAAGATGAATGGAATTATTCAAATTGAATTAGATGAATTCGAGTTTTTGAACCTGTTTCAACTGCTAGAAGATGACAGTACGGGAATGGTTGCTAAGACCCGTTACCCACCATATCAGAGAATCCTGCATAATTAACGGATATCCAAAACATTATTCAGACAATTATAATTTCATTCCAAAATAATCAACATGATCCAACAGCCAACAAACATTTTCAAGACCAATTCATTCACCTTCTATAATAAGATAAAGCATGTCCCTTACGTTTTTCAACAGGTCTAAGACAATATTTGAAACTTTCTAAAACAATCCAAACATGTCCAGACCTTCGGTTTTAGAAAGTTTTTTTTTCCTAAAATGGCCTCAGAGTTTTGAATCACAAGGTTTTGTCTTCAATTTAAGAGAGTTATGGGCAATATCCCAAATGGGATACCGCCAGCATAACCTCCCAGGACAGATTAAACACGTTTGAATTTATTTCCTAACCGAGACAAATATCAGACAACATTTAGACAACATTCAACTAGTTACCAAAATCAACCAAGATTTTCAAATTGTTTCCAAACAAGTTCCTCTTGGTTTTTGTGTTCATCATTGGCCTATATAAAGCAGTTCACACGCAGCAAAGAGGGGGGGCATAAAAACCAACCGTAAACCATTGAATTCCATCAGAATTTTCAACCAAACATTTCACGAAAAAAAGAATCAAACACCAACCACTACAAAACCTTACACATCAATCCATATCATCATTACCAATAATTCACCGTACACGAATGTTATCAGCCACGCACAAATCATCACAAAAGGGGACCAACGTCACACAAACTTAAAAGGCTCAGAATCTCCGATACGAGTTCTTCATCGCCACCCACCCAAATTCATCAGATTTCAACCAAGTTCATCAGACATCAATCAACTTCAGAGAAGAACATAACATATCAGAGACTACACAACACACACGAAGAAAGAGGAAAAAACAACACATTATCCCAAATCGCGAAAGGTTCAAGAAGAGGAAGGAGATCTTCCCTGAGGAGAACACCGTTCGCGATCGCCGCCACCATCGCCGACAACCCTTTTCTTTTTTTTTCTCGCTTTTGCTCATTTTTTTATATATTATGTAACTGTAATCAACAATAATATAAGGAAATCGGGGTATGGGCTGTGCGGGGTGGGGTATATGTTTGCTGCTTGATGATTGATGATCGTGAGAGATGGAGAGACGACGGCGCCGATAGGGTTTCAAACCCTAGCTTTCACTTTGAGAGGGAGAACAAAGAGCGGCGAGAGAGAAGAGTGAGATAGGTTCGTGTGAGAATCCCTCCGTTTCATACTTTCAAACTTTTTTTTCTTTTTTTTTTTTAAAAACAAATAGATCGTTAAATCTAAAAGCACAATAACTTTTATTATCTTTTTTTATATAAATAATCATAAGTAAAAATCCTTTCTTGTTATTAGTAATTTCTTTTATATAAAAATTCTTTTTCTTAATTAATAAATTAAAACTCTTTTTTTAATTAATGACAAGTACCTGTTAATATTAAAACTTTTTAAATATAATTTTAAAAATAAATAAAAAACACTTAAAACAAATAAAACCTTTTTATTAAGAAATTCAATTTAAAAATAATCTATAATACAATCTATAATATTGAACTTTTTATTAAATACTAAATTAAAAAACTCTTTTAATTAATAAAAACTCTTAACAATTCTTTTTCCCACTTGTAATAAAACCTTACAACAAAAAATAATAAGCTCGTAAACATTTAACTTTTATAAGAAAACTCTAACTAAAAAATAATCCTTAACAAGTCCTCACAATAATAACCTTGAAATCAACTTTTTTCGTAATAAACCTTAAAATTAACTTTTTCTTAATCACTTACCCTTAAAAACATCAAACTCTTA
The DNA here is from genome assembly GCA_022829125.1 of Lathyrus tuberosus. Taxonomy (NCBI): domain Eukaryota; kingdom Viridiplantae; phylum Streptophyta; class Magnoliopsida; order Fabales; family Fabaceae; genus Lathyrus; species Lathyrus tuberosus. Next base: position 2,444,630 of record JALAZF010000441.1, read on the forward strand.
GAATCCCCTCACGTTTGAGTGAACGCTTGTATGTTCATCCTGTCTTTTTTTGTTATCATTATGCTTTACTATTATACTTGATGAATGTATGTTTTATATGTCAAAACCCTTTCAAAGCATAACAAAAACTCTCGATCCAACGTCGAGCCCCTTTTCTACCTATATAAGTCGATCGCCTTCGGGCCTCGCATTCAACCTTTTCGGTCACAATACACTTTAACTAGCCCATTTTGCTAGTGCGCACTAATAATCATTAAGTTAGCCCCCTCGACATTCCAAAGGAAAGGTTCCCTTAATATTGACTCAAACGTCATAGGACTAACCCTTTAGAACCCTTGGCCATAGGATTCGGAGTCGTCGTACTCCACGTCTCACCGTAGACATTTAGTACCTTAGCCTTAGGATCGGGGTCGCCGCACTCCAAGTAAATGCTCCGCCGCAAACATTTACAATCCTACCCCTCTTAAACCAACCTACAACTTTAGAGTCGCCACACTCTATGTAAGGTCTTGCCCAAGACTTTACTTCCCCTTGGAACCTTGACCCCGTCAAGAAGTTCCTCATTTCAGAACTACGCATACTCTGATTCTACTCCCGAGGATACGTAGGCGTAAGGTGCGATACCTTATCGAGTATACTTAGATACTAACCCCTAGGGTTTCAGCCTTTAGTATAGCACTCTTAGCAAGCGAGCAAGAGATAACATAAATACTAACGAGAGGTTCCCGTAGAGTACTACGGACGTTTAGGATGCTAATACCTTCCCTAGGCGTAACCAACCCCCGAACCTTAGATCTTTAGGTTTTTTCGCTTTTGAACCTTTCCTTTGGATAAATCAAAGACGGTGGTGAACATTTAAAGAAATGTGATCCTAGTTCATTAATAACTATGGTATCCAATTCTCACCGCAACAGAAATGGCGACTTCACTGGGGATTGTCGAGGGTTTCCCCCATCTTGTTTTTTTTACTTATGTTATCTTTCTTTATTTGCTTGCTTATTTGCTTATTATCTGTGGTGTTGGGTTACTATTTGTGTGGTGAGACAAAGTCATACACCCGGACTAGAGTGAAAATTATGATAGGAACGGTGAGAATTCAAGGATACTTTAAGGGAGTCGATTCCTGAAGAAGTTGAATTGAGACTTCACCACTCAGTCTAGGCCCTCTCGAATTTAATTTTGCCCAACGAGTCTATTCGTGAAGACGCTATTATTTCGAACTAAAGGCCATCGAGACTGGGGACCGTAGTTACCTTTAACCCAACTTAGCCTATTAGGATGTAGTGCGGGGACAATGCAGGAATTTATTTCTGCAATAGTCGCTACACGATACTACACTCGGACGAGATTCTCTTAAGGATATTATTGACTACCAAGTGATTTGGAAAATCGATAATATCCGAAAGATGGATTGTAGACTCTGGGAACTTTGTAGAACCCGTTCGGCAGGTACATTTGAAACTATAGTGCACTCCTATTGGGATGGGTAGACCTTGGCTCCATGCTGTGACCTTTCAAACCTAGGACTCTTTGTCTGTTTGCTTTGCTTGTGTGTGCTTTGTGCGCTTTGCCTTGTGTGTTTCTCCGTGTTTGCTTGCATCCCCGCATTCATTAGCATCATATCATAAAGATTCATGGAAGTTAGCTCTATTTGTAAACATCGTAGGGATACCATAGAATCTGAAAAAAAAAACGTGTAAGTACACTTACAAAAGTCATAACCTGGACGATCTAAGGGGACTATAGACTTTGCTGGAAAATAAAGAAAGGTTCAAATCAAGATATGGGAAGTTATCATCTCCATTCTATTATGGCCTATCACTATTCCTGATTACCAGTTGGTACCAGCTCTTGAAGACTATTCTCAAATGATAGAGTTACTATTTCAAGACTTCGGCTCATATTCAAACTAAGATAACTACAAAATGAGAATTTTTGGGAAAAAGCTACTTCTTGCAAGAAATGGACAGCTCAAAGACGTCTTATCCCATTCTATTCATCAGTCAACACTTCGTCGACAAGTTTATTCTAGAAGAAGCTCGGATGGAAGAAAGAAGTCAAAGGATTCAAGAAGACCATTGGAAGAGTCTCCTTAGATCCATCATTATTAGCTTTTATTTAGCTATTACGTTATGACTGTTGTAAGGCGTACAGACGCGTTTTATAATTAATTTTGTAACAAACCAATCTTTAGTATTCCGGTACTAATGATTGTAACCGCCTTTTATGATTATTAAAATAAGTCTGTTGGTATTCCACGATGATTATAAATAGTCGAGTTTCCATGAATCTTTTTGCATAGCATTCACATTTATTTTCTCTTTCTATCAAGGAACTTGAAATTTTATTTTTGCAAGCATTGTACGATGGATTACGGAAAGAAGGGAGTTGTGCCGTACACCTTTAAGGTTTCAGATGTTGAACAACTAAGGGAACTAGGAAGTCAGATCAAAGATCCTGAGGTGTTCACTGAGAGGTATGGAAAGATCCTTCCGTTGTTGCAGACTCGAGTAGCCGCTGGCCTTTTGGAAACGTTGGTTCAACTTTACAGCTTGGTCTACCATTGTTTCATCTTTCAAGATTTCCAACTGATGCCTACATTGGAGGAATACTCCGCCCTTATGGATGTTCCTGTCAAAGATTCACCTCCGTTCTCCGGTGGAGAAGGAAGACCCAGCTAGGAAGACATCGCAAGAGCGACCCGCATAAAGTTGTTAGAGATCCAAACTCACATGACGTTCAGAGGAGGAATCGATGGCTTACCTGCCCAATTCTTGTTCGAGAAGGCTCGACACTTTGCTAGTGTAGGGAACACTGAAGCGTTCGAGCACCTCTTTGTGCTGCTGGCCTATGGTTTGTTTTTATTTCCCAATGTTGAAGATTTTGTTGACGTCCATGCCATAAGGATTTTTATGCTCAAAAATCCAGTGCCTACATTGTTAGCCGATGCCTACCACGCCATCCATTCAAAGGCTTTGAAGGGAGAAGGTCGGATTACTTGTTGCACCGCTATCCTCTATAGGTGGTTTATTTCACACCTACCGAGGTCTACCGATTTCTGGGATGTGAAGGATGGTTCAGAATGGTCTGTGAAGCTCATGGCTCTTACTCACTCGGATATTATTTGGCATGACCCAATGTATGGAGGAATCCCCATGATTCATAGTTGTGGAGACTTTCCCAATGTACCGCTTCTTGGTACAAAGGGATGTATCAGTTATAATCCTGTGCTCACCCGTCGTCAACTAGGGCACCCAATGAAAGATGTACCCGATCCATAAAGCTTGACAAAACTCTTTCTTTATCAAGGAGAGAACCTGAATCTGAAAACCGGAATTGTGTTTGCTTGGCGTCGCATCAATCGACAAGGAATGATGGTAGCAACAAATCCTGATTGCTCAGTTACTGAAGCATGTCTAGCATGGGCGCGTGAAAGGGCTCTGACCACGAGGATGCCTTATCCTCGTCCCAAGCCTCCAGTGGTCCAATCAGATAAAGTTTCGAAGTTGAAGGCGGAAATAGAGAAGCTGACCCTGGATAAAGCAAGAATGCAACACCAGATTGACAGGCTGATGGAAGAACTCCGTGCAAGACAAGGGGCATCATCCAACAGTTTAGACTCCTAGTTCCTTTTGTGTTATGTGGCTTATGTAATAAAACTTGGGAGGTGTACTGGCCTTATGAAAATTTTAATAAATTGTTTTAGTTTCAACATCTACAATGACTGCAAATACGATGACTGAGTTCCTTGATAGTTGCATCATTCTTGCATTTGCATCTCATATCATTTTGCATTCTTTGCTTTGTTTCCTTTTCTTCTGTTTGTTCCTGTGATCTCGTCCATCCTCTGTTCACGACCCATCTGTTGTTTTCCGACAGCAATCTCAGAACCTGGAGTAAATTTTGAAAGATCATGAATTTAGAAGAGCAGAGCCAGTTTATGACCGTAGCAGATCTTGAGTTCAGTCAACTTATGGAAGCTATGACAGCCTTGGCAAGAAGGGAGGTTAGTACTAAGAGGACTGTTGTGAACAATGTCACCCAGGATCAGTCTGTGCAGATTCCTGCGGAGAACTAAGTTATACAAGAACATACTACCATCCAGGATAGACATCCTTCTTCTGTTGATGCTATGGAGTATTGTAGCCTCGCATGCTCAGAGCCAGATTACCAAGAGGTGATTCCTGAGACGAAAACTGAAAATCCACGAAATGTTGAGCTTTTGGAAAAATTTCGTGCTTTGGAAAGAAGACTTGACACCATTAAGGGTCACGACGTTGTTAATCTGAATGCCTTGAATATGTGTTTGGTACCCGACCTTGTAATGCCTCCAAAGTTCAAGACACCAAAGTTTGAGAAATACAAAGGGGACAACTGTCCAAAGCAGCATCTGGTGATGTTTTGCAGAAAAATGACTCCACATGTCCGTAATGAACAACTTATGATCCACTGTTTCCAAGACAGTTTAAGTGGGGCATCACTAAATTGGTATATGCAACTAAAGAGTAACAACATCCAATCATGGTTAGACCTTTCCAGTGCTTTCGTGAAACAATATGACTACAATCTTGACTTGGCTCCTAGTCGCCTGCATTTGCTAGACCTATCTCAAAAAGACAATGAATCCTTCAGAAAGTTTGCTCAGAGGTGGAGAGAAGTAGCATCTCGCGTTCAACCGCCACTCTTAGATAAGGAATTGGTTGACTGGTTCGTGGATACTCTGCAAGGCCCATACCAAGAAAAATTGTTTAGCATTGTGACAAGAAATTGCTCTGATGTGGTAATAGCCGGAGAGCGCATCGAGATTAGTCTTAAGAAAGGAAAAATCTGAGGTACTTCAAACATCCGAGCCATTGAGAGTAAACCAACTGTCAGTTCTCAAGAAGAACAGGAAGAAGAAAATAATTCCATTGAGGAGTATCTAATATATGAGTCTCGGCACTCACACAACTCAAGTATTCGGAGTGAGCAGTCTTTTGGGTCTCTGCGTCAGCCGCCATGATCTCTTTAGGGCCAGTGTTCTTCTCCAAATCGAATACCTCCTCGGTATCAATGGGCTTACCTCCACCAGTCGCGTCAACATGATAGACAAAGGCTAAAGAAACAGAGACATTTCACTCCGCTACCAATGCCATACAGTCAATTCTTGCCAGATTTAATCAAAAGTGGACTTATAGTGCCGAAGGAGCTGAAGCCAGTACCTTTTCCTTATCCACCAGGTTTTGACGCTAACGCCCGATGTGATTACCATGCTGGGGCACCAGGGCATTCAACTGACGACTGTAAGGTACTCCCGAGTAAGGTTTAGAATCTGCTTGACTCTAAAATGATTTCATTCACGCCTCGTGGCGTTCAAATCAATACTTCTCAACCCAATCACGAGGGTTCATCAGTCCCGGTTATGGAAGAATTTACCGAGAGTGGGTATGAAAATGATCCTCAGACCGATCTCGAAAGTCGATTTTGAAGATGGTTAGCTCAAATGGCAAATAAAGAGGAAGTCATTCCCAGGAGTATCAAGCTGTTATTTATTTGCATGTTATCGCTTTCTTTTATTATTAAAATATGTTTACTTGTAAGAACTTGTTATTTGGAACGTTAATGCAATTTAATGTTTGTTTCGAAGAAATCCATTCGCTTCGCTCATTCTTAAAAATTGTTTACCATTTTATAATGCTAATCCTACTGAATGGAGGATGATGAACTAAAACGCAATCTCTTCTGTTGTATGCTTTTGAACGAAAACCCTGCTAAGGACATAAGGCATTGTTCCAACACCAGAGATAACCTCTTGTTAACCCTTTTGAGCCTCGAAATCAAAACCTTATTTTTAACCTGGGGCAGGGTAACTCTCAATCAAAGCGACCGAGCTTTCTAAACTATCAAAATAAGAGTGGGTACAAATAAACTTTGACCCTCGAACTTTCAAAATAACTTCACAAAAAGGGGTGGGTACAAACAAGCTTTGACCTTTATACCTTTTTGCTTCTTAAATCAAATCACTATTAAAACTCTTAAAAGACCTTATTGAAGCAGAGTTTATTTCAAAAGCATACTCAATGAGATAGTGTTTCCTGACTCCTATGAGCCACGCTCAAAGTCCGCATTGGCGTTATAAAAAGGAAATTAATATCATATCCTAACTAGTGATTCGATCATAAGTTTATGATATGCTTTTTCAATAGACTTCAAAACAAACATGACGTTGCACTAGTAGTTTCAGAGTTTACACTTTCTGCATGTAAATATTTCTTAATATCATAGAAACTTGATTGCAAACAGCTATGAGAGATTCAGTTTCTGATTGGAACTTTGTTGAAGATGGTTACTTCATTGTTAAAGATAACCAGTCTGGGGCATGTTACTTGAACACCCAGTTAAGCAGGGGCAAGATGTTTTCTTCAGTTTGTAACCTTCACAAACTGACTTGCCCAAGGGGCAATTTTGAAGACTCAGTATGCAGAATACCGGCAATCTGAGCCAGTTACGTCGAGATTCTATAAATCTCTCAAGAGTTGGAAGACACTGGATTATTTTTGAACACCGGATCTTCTGTAAAATCCTTTTGAGATGACTCATTTTCAGAATCATGCGATCCAGGACAATTGAGAATTGAAGATCTCCTTCAACAAGATCACTTGAAAATGGCGACTACCATGCAAGTCAGAACTTCACTGACTTCATAGCATTTCTTACCCTAATTTCCCGAAGATATCCTAATAGCATGATAACTCCCCAACAAGTTTTCACTCTAGGAAGTCATGACGATTCCCCAGTGATCATTATTTCAAGCAATTATGACAAGATTTATACAAAATTTCAGCATCGGGTTGACCTAAGGATCCCCAGCAAATCTCCTTGGCATCAACCTTCCCCGATGAAGCGAGTGTTTATTTCACTCTGCAGTGTTTTTCTCGGATTTCAATTTTCCTCGATAGTGGATGTTTATTTCATCCCCGCTGAAGACTAGACTCTGACGTCTGCAATTACAATATTAGTATCAAGCTTCCCAATGAAGAGGATATTTATTTTATCCCCGTGACGCCTCATCTATGGCATCTACTACTACATTCTCACTTTGGATTATCTCAGTTATAGCGGATATTTATTTTATCCCCGTGATGCCAACTATTGCTACTTTACTTCAGCTTGTTTCAGTTATCGAGGATATTTATTTTATCCCCATCAAAGTCTCTCTGAACACAAGTTTGATCCGTGCCCAGTGGATCTTTCTCATCCGAACAATCAGATTAAACTTGACGATCCCTAAGTGAAGTCATGATATTATATCCCCAAGTGGATTGTTATTTCCCCAGAGAAGTTTGGACTTTGAAGTTCAACTATTGGGTTCCACCTTTGGATTTCTGTACAAGATTGACAGATGTATCTCTCGTGCAGAGGATGGACAGGCTTCCTCATCGTTTTATTTTTTCCTCCTGTTTTGTTTTTCTGTTTTGTCAGCATGAGCATAAGCATGGCATGACATCATTTGCATTCGCCTCCGTGCATGTTTGCTTTTTGTTTGTTTCTTGTCGCTTTATCTTGATCTTTGGTTGTGTTTGCGCCAAGTTTTTGGGTTTGTCTGATCTCTCCAAATAGAGTCGTCAGCCTTAGGCAGAAAACGTTATTCCTTTCTGAGTTTCCCCACAGAGTTCAACCCTCGTGGATGATGGTTATTTCAGTTATCTTTTTCCGTGCTTGGATAAGATAAAATCGTCGTTTGAGTTCATTCCTCATTGGCAGGTCTTGTTTGATCGTTTCTTTCTAGCTTGATCCTAGATTGAACTTTGGTCCCTGGGGGTACCGCCTTTAACTTTTAGGTCTCCAAACCTATTTTGAGCGTGCATTTATTTTTGCATGGCGTCTCATGGATTAATCTTTTATAGATCCCCTTTGAAGAATCTGTTCTCTAGCAGTGATTGATTGGAACGATGTCTCCGTGGGATCTAAAGCCAATCATTAAGTGGCAGCCTACATCCGAAATTTTACTCAACTACATTGCAAATACAACTCATCTCCGCCAGACTCTTCAACGGTGTTGCTCTCCAGTGAAAGTGTATCTCTCCAGACTCTTCGACGGTATTACTCTCCAGTGAAATGGATCTCTCCAGACTCTTCGACGGTGCTGCTCTCCAACAAAGTGTATCTCTCCAGACTCTTCAATGGTGCTACTCTTCAGCGATGTGTATCTCTCCAAACTCTTCGACGGTTACTCTCCAATGAAGTGTATCTCTTCAGACTCTTCGACGCTGTTGCTCTCCAGTGAAGTGTGTATCTACATCAGACTCTTTGATGACGTCACTCTTCAGTGAAATAGACTATTTTTCCGACAACTACTTGACGAAGCCACTTGTTGTGAAGCTTTTCTTTCCCTAGTGGAGACGGTCTTTCTGAATCAACCTTCACTAAGGATCTTTTCCTACTTGAACATTATGAACAATCTCTTTATATACAGTCCTTTGGAGCTCATCTTTCGATCCTACCGCCGTGTGGATCCTGCCCTGCTTTTTTGCTTAGACGACAACTGGTCACGCTTGAACCTGTTGAGTCGTCGCCTTCGGAGTCCCCAGTGTTGTCTTCTTTTCCATGGTGCGTCTGGTCGTCCCCAGTGAGTGGTGTGGCTCATTGTGTTCGTCTTTTGCTCCGTGTTTGTGTTCGTTTTGTCTGCATTTAGCATTTTATCATCTCATCATGCTAGAGTTCATGGCATGTCGGCATTAGGTCTAGGTTTTGTCCATAGCATTGCACGTCATTGCATCTAAGGGCAAAATTTTTGGTTATCTGTATTTAAATATCTTTCACCATGACCTAATGACGATCTTCATCACCCTGTCATCCGGTGAAGATATTTAAATAGGGGCAACTGTTGTACCCCAAAATTTTCCCTTAGATTCATTGATCCGTCAGTACACCATTCTAGGTCAATTATTCATGCATAACTAACCTCTTTACCTAGATTTCGTTTGTTTGTTTATTTGTGAATACAGGTACTGCTGCAGAAGATTCAAGGTCTTGAAGGTTGTGTTGTGTGTGTGTGTCTGTGGAGGTTCTCTGGTCCTTGCATTTGCGTTGGATTGTGCCTTAGCCTCTGATCCCTAAACTGCTACCAAAGCCTCTCTTCCTTTTCATTTCTCAGAAGCCATACCACTGCAGAAGATTAAGTATTTATACCTGTGGAATATGAATTTTGATCTCTAAGACTAGTCGTTGGTTGTGTTACAAGATGGCTCCCCCCCCCCCCTTATAAATTCTTTAAGGTTAACATGTGTTGCTCTATGTTTCTAAATATGGGTTCATCAAGAGAAGTTCAATTGGGAAAGAAGTAGAAATTTGAATTCCAAGATGCAAAGTCAAGTCCCTCTTATTTTGCCAAGGTTACGAAAGCAAATTGAAGATTCCTACTTCTCTAATCCTTTGGGTACAAATTTTATATTCTTGAAGCTATCAAGTATTCTTCAAGCAAGTTTGAAGATCATGGAGAATTTAGATTATTCAAGATGTTCCAATCAGTGGTGAAGATTGAGCAATCCTTGCACCCTTAAAGTTTTGTTTGATAACATTATTGATAAAGAGGTGGAATGCTATAGCCAAGTTCGGTTGGAGAATGTTAGTCCATTAAGCCATTATTCAAAGGCCTAGTTCTTGTACTTTCCAAAGCTCTTGGAAATACATACCATGTTCAAGTGGAATTCCATATTTAAAACCAAGAGTTGTTTACAAGACTTTTTCATTGAGGTTTCAATTTGGTTCAAGGCCTTGATATAGAGGAAAATCACAAGTTGTTTGATCCCGTTTCAAGCTATTAAGTTTTGGTTAGACAAATTAAGTTTGTGGTAAATGTGGACATTTGATTCTTAATTTTAGTTTCAAGTTTGCTTCAAGGAAATTCAAATTCTCCAAGACCATTCAACCATTTATCCTTTGGAAGGATTTATTCAACGTACAACTTACTCATTTCTACATTGATTTTCCAATTTCATTATATAATTGTAAGAAGCAGCAAATGTTTCACAAAACTAAGGAGATCTTTGCAAGAATATTATCATGATTGGTTCAAAACCACAATCCAAATGCAGGTACGAATAAGGATACAAGTATGGAACAATGCAAACCCCACATACAAGTTAATATTGGCAGCAACGTACATGTACAGAAAGTACGCCCAATGCGCATAAGCTACGATCCGAATGCAGAGCATTTATAGTCAAAAGGCAATAACTAAAATGGCCTAATACACATACAACGAATCCTTATAGACCAAGTGATTAAGGCACTTCAAAAAAGAAGGAAAAATAGCAGGTTGGGCTCCCATAAGTCTGACTTAATATCACAAGCCTTCGATCTTTCAGAAGTAGCAGAACCATCAATATCCGCTGAAGAGCAGCCCCTGTTCGTCCATAATGACGATAACCTGAATCGCAGTCAACGCATACAAAAATAATAATTAAGCATTATGCACATGTTTTTGTCGGTTTCGAAAATCTAAAAGAAGTTTATAACAGAGAACAACAAGAAGCTCAATTGAAGGCCTTATCTGCAGACAGGTCTACTTCAGGGCATCCCCACTTCAAAGCTCGCGTGAATGATTTCAGTCCTACTGTTGCGAGATCGACGGCAATGACGAGCACGAGTCCTATTGTTGCCTTCACAATGCTCAAACCGACCTGTGAGCATGATCCAGAAGCTGCTGCGCATAAAAAGAGGATAATCAGTGCCAAAATTCAACTAAGGTCATCACAGTTAATACGGGAACCCAGAAGCTCTGACCTTATTCAATACTTTCAGAGTAATTGAATGTTACTGGGAAAAGTTGTTCTTGTTGCACAACAATCACCAGCATTACATGAAACATAGATAGATAGCAATACTTACCATGGTGTCCAGAGACCTAAAAACCTGGTTGAGTATATCTGCACTGGTTCATATTGTTGCCTGCAACCATTTATGTTCTTTTAAGAAATTCAAGGCAAGGACCAAGTACTTGAAGCTGGAAAGCGAGGGTGATGTTAGCGTTATGAGGAAAGAGATGACAATTGAAGCAAGACATTTGAGCTACAGAAAGACCAAAGAATAGATTACAAATGAGAAGAACACTATACCTTCCAAACAAATTAACGAGGCTGACAATATGAAGAGGACGGAGGCAAACATCCAACCCACAACACATAGGCCTCAAATCAAGACTAAAAGGTGAAATCGAAGATGAATGGAATTATTCAAATTGAATTAGATGAATTCGAGTTTTTGAACCTGTTTCAACTGCTAGAAGATGACAGTACGGGAATGGTTGCTAAGACCCGTTACCCACCATATCAGAGAATCCTGCACAATTAACGGATATCCAAAACATTATTCAGACAATTATAATTTCATTCCAAAATAATCAACATGATCCAACAGCCAACAAACATTTTCAAGACCAATTCATTCACCTTCTATAATAAGATAAAGCATGTCCCTTACGTTTTTCAACAGGTCTAAGACAATATTTGAAACTTTCTAAAACAATCCAAACATGTCCAGACCTTCGGTTTTAGAAAGGTTTTTTTTCCTAAAATGGCCTCAGAGTTTTGAATCACAAGGTTTTGTCTTCAATTTAAGAGAGTTATGGGCAATATCCCAAATGGGATACCACCAGCATAACCTCCCAGGACAGATTAAACACGTTTGAATTTATTTCCTAACCGAGACAAATATCAGACAACATTTAGACAACATTCAACTAGTTACCAAAATCAACCAAGATTTTCAAATTGTTTCCAAACAAGTTCCTCTTGGTTTTTGTGTTCATCATTGGCCTATATAAAGCAGTTCACACGCAGCAAAGAGGGGGGCATAAAAACCAACCGTAAACCATTGAATTCCATCAGAATTTTCAACCAAACATTTCACGAAAAATCACAAACACATATCACCAGAAAAGAATCAAACTTCAACCACTACAAAACCTTACACGTCAATCCATATCATCATTACCAAGAATTCACCGTACACGAATGATATCAGCCACGCACAAATCATCACAAAAGGGGACCAACGTCACACAAACTTAAAAGGCTCAGAATCTCCGATACGAGTTCTTCATCGCCACCCACCCAAATTCATCAGATTTCAACCAAGTTCATCAGACATCAATCAACTTCGGAGAAGAACATAACATATCAGAGACTACACAACACACACGAAGAAAGAGGCAAAAACAACACAGTATCCCAAATTGCGAGAGGTACAAGAAGAGGAAGGAGATCTTCCCTGAGGAGAACACCGTTCGCGATCGCCGCCACCATCACCGACAACCCTTTTCTTTTTTTTTTCTCGCTATTGCTCATTTTTTTTATATATTATGTAACTGTAATCAACAATAATATAAGGAAATCGGGGTATGGGCTGTGCGGGGTGGGGTATATGTTTGCTGCTTGATGATTGATGATCGTGAGAGATGGAGAGACGACGGCGCCGATAGGGTTTCAAACCCTAGCTTTCACTTTGAGAGGGAGAACAAAGAGCGGCGAGAGAGAAGAGTGAGATAGGTTTGTGTGAGAATCCCTCCGTTTCATACTTTCAAACTTTTTTTCTTTTTTTTTTTAAAAAACAAATAGATCGTTAAATCTAAAAGAACAATAACTTTTATTATCTTTTTCTATAAATAATCATAAGTAAAAATCCTTTCTTGTTATTAGTAATTTCTTTTATATAAAAAATCTTTTTCTTAATTAATAAATTAAAACTCTTTTTTTAATTAATGACAAGTACCTGTTAATATTAAAACTTTTTAAATATAATTTTAAAAATAAATAAAAAACACTTAAAACAAATAAAACCTTTTTATTAAGAAATTCAATTTAAAAATAATCTATAATACAATCTATAATATTGAACTTTTTATTAAATACTAAATTAAAAAACTCTTTTAATTAATAAAAACTCTTAACAATTCTTTTTCCCACTTGTAATAAAACCTTACAACAAAAAATAATAAGCTCGTAAACATTTAACTTTTATAAGAAAACTCTAACTAAAAAATAATCCTTAACAAGTCCTCACAATAATAACCTTGAAATCAACTTTTTTCGTAATAAACCTTAAAATTAACTTTTTCTTAATCACTTACCCTTAAAAAAATTAAACTCTTAGAATCCCCTCACGTTTGAGTGAACGCTTGTATGTTTATCCTGTCTTTTTTTGTTATCATTATGCTTTACTATTATACTTGATGAATGTATGTTTTATATGTCAAAACCCTTTCAAAGCATAACAAAAACTCTCGATCCAACGTCGAGCCCCTTTTCTACCTATATAAGTCGATCGCCTTCGGGCCTCGCATTCAACCTTTTCGGTCACAATACACTTTAACTAGCCCACTTTGCTAGTGCGCACTAATAATCATTAAGTTAGCCCCCTCGACATTCCAAAGGAAAGGTTCCCTTAATATTGACTCAAACGTCATAGGACTAACCCTTTAGAACCCTTGGCCATAGGATCCGGAGTCGCCGTACTCCACGTCTCACCGTAGACATTTAGTACCTTAGCCTTAGGATCGGGGTCGCCGCACTCCAAGTAAATGCTCCGCCGCGAACATTTACAATCCTACCCCTCTTAAACCAACCTACAACTTTAGAGTCGCCGCACTCTATGTAAGGTCTTGCCCAAGACTTTACTTCCCCTTGGAACCTTGACCCCGTCAAGAAGTTCCTCATTTCAGAACTACGCATACTCTGATTCTACTCCCGAGGATACGTAGGCGTAAGGTGCGATACCTTATCGAGTATACTTAGATACTAACCCCTAGGGTTTCAGCCTTTAGTATAGCACCCTTAGCAAGCGAGCAAGAGATAACATAAATACTAACGAGAGGTTCCCGTAGAGTACTACGGACGTTTAGGATGCTAATACCTTCCCTAGGCGTAACTAAACCCCGAACCTTAGATCTTTAGGTTTTTTCGCTTTTGAACCTTTCCTTTGGATAAATCAAAGACGGTGGTGAACATTTAAAGAAATGTGATCCTAGTTCATTAATAACTATGGTATCCAATTCTCACCGCAACACCTAGGGAAGGTATTAGCATCCTAAACGTCCGTAGTACTCTACGGGAACCTCTTGTTATTATTTATGTTATCTATTGCTTGCTTGCTAAGGGTATGTGCTAAGGGAAAGACCTAGGGGTTAGTATCTAATTATACTCGCCAAGACATCGCATCTTGTGCCTACTATCCTGACGGAAGTGGAATCAGAGTATTCGTAGTTCCCCTCAAAGAGGGTGAGGAACTCTTGACTGTGGTCAAGGTTCCAAGGGGGAGGTAACGTCTATGGCAAGACGCTACATAGAGTGCGGTGACTCTAAAGTTAAAGTTAAGTTGAAAGGGTAGAAAGTGCCCATGGTAGAACACGTGTATAGAGTGCGGTTACTCCGATCCTAAGATTAGGATAAAGGGGATGAAAGTGTCCTAAAGTTAGGCTAAATTGTGACATGGAGTCAACGTAGGAAAACCTTTCCTTTGGCATGGGACATAAATGATAGTGGGTAAAGATTAGCCGGGCATATCACAAGAGTTTATCGGGAAATAATACAGCTAAATTAAATTGATATCCTAAAAAGTAAAAAAAAAAACTTAATGAAGAGTTAACAATGTTAATTAAAGGACTTAATCATACACCTAAACCAAGGAGTAATTTTATACTTAAACCAACAATTGATTATAAAGTTAATTAAGAATTAATCTTGAATATTAATTAGGAACTAAACACAAGTTTTAATTAATCATAATTAATTAGTTGCAAATAAAAACTTAAGAAAAACTAAATAAAAAAAGTTTGTTGGGTCATCATGGAAACTAAAGAAAAGGCCCAAGAGGGCACTTCAAGGATGGGAATCGGGTTGGGTCAATACCCAAAACCCGACTATCTAGCTAAAAGGGTTATGTAGCCCTGAGATACATCACCGTCCCCAAAATATAGAAAGAAAAAAAACCTTTATGAAATTCTGAAAAGAACACTCTTTCCCCAAACGGAATCGCTACGAAACCTACCCATCCTCTCTTCTCTCAATTCACTCGGTTTCGATCTCTCTGCGATCCAACAACAATGTATTTCCTCTCCCTCTTCACAGCGTGAACTCGGTAATTACTCTCTCTCGCGATACTAATTGGGGCGAATCAGAACAAGGATTTTCAAGAACACGACCAATTCACAAAAGAAAACAACAATTGGACAACACAGTAGTTAGGCAATGTCGAAGGTGTAGTGAATTTACCTGTCGGAGTTCGTCCGACGCGTCTTTGGCGGCAAAGTTCGGTTATATCGGTATGTCTCGAATGCTCATCTTCTCCTTACTTGTTAGATGCTTAGGTGATTCTGTAATGTATGTATCTTTACGTTCTTGATGCTGACTGCGAAATTCCTATTGCTGGGTAAGTGTTGTTGTCGCTGTGATGAGGTGGCTTCGAAGATGGTTTTCGACGACACGCGATGACTTTTGCGAACGAAAATGGAATCAGTTACGACGTCGGCGATTCGACGACAGCATCGACGGTGAGTATCGTTTATTCTCCTTCAATCCCATATGCGACTCTTGTGGTTTTGGAAGGTGTGTTTGTGGATTGCTCGTTTTGAACGTGAACAAAATTTTAGGTGGATTTTTGGTTCCTGTGAATGGGCTCTGATGGGATTGTATGTGAAGTTTGTGTTGGTGTGGTGATGATTTTTTTTTCTTGTCAAGACTGTGAGGTATTTGTGAACTGACGTGAATTTTGGATATTGGTGTAAACTGATGTATGTGAAAATTTTCTGTGAACTACCTTTGGAAGGAAAAACTGTGTATGAATTCTTTTCTGGTGTGAGTTTTGGTTTCTTTTGACAGAACTGGATATTAAAGAAGTTATGTGTTTTGTGAACTTTTTTCATACTTGGGAATCTATGGTATTGTGTGTTGCGCTTGTGATCCCCCTTTTCTGCTTTGAATCGTGTTCTATTTATAATCCTTGTGCAATGAATTTGAAAATGAATGCGAGACAATTGCTGCCGATTCCTTTCCGTTTTTGTGTCGACATGCTTACAAAGCTATTTTGGAATGAAATCAAAGATTGTCTGAACATGTTTGGTCTAGTTTTGGAAACTATTGGACTGGTTCTTGATGATGTTTGATTCGGTTGTGGATTAATTTGAAAACTTGCCGTAACCGTTTGATTCTTGTTTGATGTCTATTGGTGAACTTGCCATTTTAATCTTATTATGTTTGACTGTGTCTAATGAGCCAAATCTTATTATAACCGTGCTTCTTTTTCAGCTGGCTGCTATGGGAAGTGAAAATTGTATATCTGGATGGCTAGCATGAGAAATCAATGGTGCCTTCAGTGTAGGAATTAATGTAGCTTCCAATTGTGGTGGAGGTAGCTGAAGCGAAACACCAAATGACTAAGGTTTATACAATTGTAAACATTTCACGAATCCACCCACAACTTTGGTTGTTTCCACATCTGCTTCTTCACAAGGCAAGCGAGAATCCCCATAGTAAAAGTCCCCTAGTGTAGGAAAGCACTTATTGCTTGTAATACTGTACGCATAAAGAAAGAGGAATTTGCTCAACCAATTGATTCAAAACTTTGGCAAGAACTTCTTGTATCAAGTGTATTAGTTTTGGAACTTTCATGTCTTTTGACAATGCTTGAGTTTTCTTTTCAAAGACTTTGTAATTCATGACTCAAGAAAGTTTTGACATTTAAAACTAATTTGAACACAATTCATTCATGGCTTGAACTTGGAAAAGAATTATTACTTGGCCTTCTCTACACTTTGGGACTATTTAATAAATTTGCAATCCGAACTTGAACATTGGAACTTGAACTGTGTAAAATAACGAATCAATTCAAATTTTGTTGCCCCGATTTAAGACCTTTATCAAAACTTCACTGTTTCAAAATATATTGCTCACGAATCACCAATCTAACTTTTCTCTTGAAATTATGGTTCCAACTTAGGAATAAAACTAAAATCTTTCTCGGATCAAACTTAATTTTTGTCTCTTGCACCATCAAAGAAAGATTTGGATGATGACGAACCCGATACACAAACCATGAAAGATATAACATTTAATATCACTTGCCACGAAAATCATAACCAGTTCTTAAACGACCATGCTCGACACCAATAAACAGGAAGCCTTAATTCTTCTTGAAACACACTGAAACTTCTGAGAAACTCTGAGGAAAATAACAAGTAGAAACCTTAGGAACCTTTTGAACCAGAATTCAACGGTCACGTCTTGAAACTCTGAATTGTGAGAAAAAGTACTATCTCCACTGGAAATTAAAATTCCTGCACAAACTTGTTAGTAATAAAGCATGCAGACATGCAAGATGATGCAAAAAGATATGAAATCTTATAGTAAAAAATTAGGGTATGACAACACCCATCACCTAACAAGTATGTCACACAGACACAATACACTGGAGAATTTTTATTTTTTTATAAATATTCTCACTGTAATTTGAATTTAATAATAAAATAAAATATATTTTTTCTATAAATCAACACACCAAGAGTCTGTTTGGTAAGACTATAAAAAGAGCTTTTAGCTTGTAGCTTTTAGCTTTTCAGCTCATTTTTATTAAAAAGCTCTGTTTGGTAATGCATTTTAGCTTTTAGCTTTTAACTTTTTAACTGGCTTTTAGTTTTTTTTTTTCAAAAGCTATTTGAAGTAGCTTTTGAGCTTTTAGCTTTTAGCTTATGACTTTTTATTCCAATTATACCCTTATTATTTTAACTATATATATATATATATATATATATATATATATATATATATATATATATATATATATATATATATACTCTATTAAAAAATTGATTTTAAAAGATTGAATTTAGGGAGATTTTGAAGAATGTTATAGAAGATTTTAGATATTATTTTTATTTATTAAATATAAATTATATAATTAATTTAAAAATAGTGTTGATAATTCTTAAACTTATTTTTGTTATTTTTTTAGATTAATATAACTAAATTCAAAATTACAATGTTATTATTTCACATATTTTATTAAATTTCATTATTTCACATATTTTATATTTTTTTCCATTGAATTTTGTTGTCAATATATTCATGTTAAATAGCAAAGTCCATAAAACTTTTATACAAATTTATATATTTTGATGATATCTTTAATTTTTCATATATATTAAAATTGTTTTGCATGTTGTTATTAATGCATTTACTTTTATCGAATAAAAATTAATTTAATAATATAATATAATAAGATAATGAAATCACCAATTTCTTAATTAAAAATGTCCTTTTAAGTCATTTTGTAATTATCTGCTAGTGTAACAGCTAATTTACCAAACAGTTAAATTAACTTATCAGCTACCAGCTATAAGCTACCAGATATCAGCTACCAGCTACCAGCTATCAGCTACCAGCTACCAGCTATCAGCTAGTTTTACCAAACAGAGCCCAAGTGAAAAGGGAATCCCGCACACAATTATTAAAATAAAATAATTTATTGAAATTGTTTAATTACGTAAACACTTTTGCACCTTTGAAATTAATTGTGTTTCGGTATCTTCCTCTCTTTTATTATTTAAAATAATTAATTTTTTATTTTATTTAATTTTTATTAAATTAATTAATTAATTAAGAAAAAATGTATTATATTTATATCTATATTCTATATCTATTGTGGGAATATTTTGCTTTGGTGTAGCTTTTTTTCTACCATTTTACCTTTACTTTATTTTGTAATTTACTAGTTAATAACTTCTTATTATTAACTTACACATAATTTCTATTATTAACTTCCACATAACTTTCTATTATTACCTTTCACATAATGTTATTTTTAAATTATATTTAAATAAAAACTATCATTAATATTTTTATTCATTCGCATTAAAAAGCGGACGTGCCCGTCTAAACGCTGGTTATATATAAAGGAAAAACATGGCTTTTGGTGTAGCCTACTTTTTTTTTGCAATTATATTCTTTTTTTAGTTTTTTTTTTAAATCTCAACTTCTCTTTCATTAATTTTTGTTTTAAAATCTAACTTTTCTTCAGAGGTTTGAATATCTATTTCACTCTATTATTTTTTTTATTATCTATATAATCTATATATATAAAGGAAAAACATGATTTTGGTGTAACCTTTTTTTTTTTCAATTATATTTTTTTTTTAGTTTTTTTTTATAAATTTTAACTTCTCTTTAATTAGTTTTTGTTTTAAAATCTAACTTCTTTTTTATTAACTGTTATATTATGACTCGCATGTGCATTAATAAAAGCGGTTGTCTCGTGTCCGTCTGGACGCTAGTAAAATATAATTAAAAAATAAAACAAATGAGAATTTTGGGGTGCCAACTGGTTTTGACGGTTTAGGCTGGCCACCGGTTTTGTCCAGTTCTAGCCCTAGGTATATATATTCTTTAAATTAGTGGGTGCCGCCCCTGTTCCATTATCTCTTTCATCAACGTGAAACCGTGAATATGAAAAGTAACAAGTTATGTATTCACAAATCACACTTCTTCCTTAACATCATGAAAATGAAGATGAAGAAGAAGAAGAGAACTTGTATCAAATCTTCACAACAATCGCTTTCTTCTACAGATTCAATTATAATTCCAGAACCTGAATTTTACTTACCAGATGACTGCTGGGAGCATGTCTTCAAATTCATCATCAATCCGGTCGACGGGACCAAAGACAAAAAACGACTCAGCTTTAAATCCCTATCTCTAGTCTCAAAACACTTCCTCTCCATCGCCAACCGTCTCATATTCTCTATGAAAATTTATTATCCACAACTTTGTTTTCTCCCTCAATTCTTCCGTAGATTCCCCAACCTTAATTCCCTTCACCTCTCCTTCGGCTACTGTGATCTCGATGCAGGCATTGCTTTGGCTCTCCGCGACAGACCAACATTAAAATCTTTATCTATTTCCTGGATTGAGCTAATGGATGCAAACTACATTGATTCTTTCGCGAGGTTGAAGGGTTTGAATTCTCTTAAGTTCAGTTGTTCTAGAATCTCTGATGATTTGCTTTACTCTGTTGCAAGAGAAGGTCTTCCTTTGAAGACTTTTGTTCTAGAAAATTGTAACGGTTATAGTTACGAAGGAATTTATGGTTTATTATCCAAGTGTCGCAGAATTCAAAATTTGGGTCTTCAAGTTGTTGATTTTCTAAATAATCATCGTGTTTCCCGGTTGTCTTTGCTTCTTCCTGATTTGGTATCTATAAACCTTAGTCAATGTTTCAATATCACAGAATCAGCTTTATTTGCATTCATTAAGAATTGTCATTCACTTGTTGGGATCACAATGAATTTCATATATACTGCAAGCGAGAATGTAGAAAATGCATATAATTTGAAAGATTTTAATGTCAACCCCCGATTAAAGTTTCTACGTTTCAATGAAAATTCACTTATAAACGACGAGATCATCATATTGTTTGCTTCTATTTTCCCCAATTTGTGGTTTCTTGATCTGAGTTATTGCCATGACATATCTGGAAAAAGTATTTGTCAAGTTCTAAGTAGATGCGGTAAGATTAGACGTCTGCACTTGACCAATTGTGAAGAAGTGAGACGAATTAAAATGAACTTTGTAGTTTCCCAACTAAAGGTGTTGAACTTGTCTGGTACAACTGTTAATGATAAAACACTCTACGAGATCACAAAGAGTTGTCGTGGGATCTTGAAACTAACACTGATGGGTTGTAAATATATCACAGAAAAGGGAGTGATGCGAGTTGTTAAAATATGCAGCCACCTGAAGGAGATCTATTTGAGTAGATGTGATAAAGTGAATGTTGATGTTATTCTCTTAATGCTTTCATCAAGGTCATCTAAAGTTCAGCTAAAGTTTTGATTCTGAAGTATTGATTCTTAAATATAAGATTTTTTTTTTTAGATTTGTTTCAATGAGATAGACTTAATTTTTTATAATACTACGTAAGTTACAAATATGTAATCGTCATTTTGATCATCTAAACATAGTTAAATTTCATATGAAGTTTTAAATTTTGATGTTTTTCTTTACTCTAACATAGTGAAATGGTCTAACATATTCTACTCTCTAGCATTTGCTATTATGGAGTTTCAAAGTAATGCATTTTCTTTGAATACTTAATATCATCTGTATCTCTTTCTCTGTTATGATCTATTGTTCACTAGAGTCATTTAATGTGACTATCATATTTGTTACTGCGGCCATTTTATTTGAGTATAGGATATCCAAGAATTCTCCTGGGTATGTATCCAGAAAATTTAAATTGTAGAGATAATATATATGCCATTCATTGAATGGATTGTGTACCTGGAGCCATGTAGCCATTGGTTCCTGCAACTGAAGTGCAGGTTGAATTGTTAGAGCTTAGCAGCTTTGCAGTGCCAAAATCTACAAGATGAGTTACAAAATTTGAATCCAGTATTATATTGTTTAGCGTGAATACTCTGTGCACAATTGGTGGAAAACAATCACTATGTAGGTAAGCAATTGCATGTGCTAATCCTTACACAATTTCCACCTTTGTACCCCAATTTCGCTCCAATTTTCCTTCTTCTCCATACAATATTTTCCCCAAACTTCCTCTCTCTACATGTTCATAAACCAAGAACATTTCTTCCTTCATTGTACAAAAACCATAAAGCTTTATTATATTCCTGTGCCTCACTTCTTTGTAAGTGCTCTTATCTCATTGATGAAGCTCATGTGATTCACTTTTGTAATGTCATCTGAATCTGATATGTTGAGTCTTTTCACAGCAACAACTTGACCTCTAGGTAAATCTTCTCTATAAACACTTCCAAATCCTCCTATTCCATTGCAATACTTTTCATTGAAGTCATTGGTTGCTGTCACAAGATCAGAAGATGTGAATTTTCCATCTCTTCCCCATGCTTTTCATTATCTTTAATGCCTTTGTATTCTTCACTAAGTTTTTTGGCTTTCCTTTGAAATAGCATGATTCCAACACCTATCATCCCTAATAAATAATACTCCACCAACTGATATTGTAACACCAAGAAGTACCTTTTTCTTGGCCCCTCCAGAATTGTCTTGGGACAAAACTTTGGCACATGTTAATCCCTTTACATCACCACACAAACCTGAGTTCCCAACAAAAGCTTCAACACTTTGATTCTGGAAAAAGGCACCATTTGGTATCGAACCGGACAAGTGGTTGTAAGAAAAGCCCACAGGTTGAAGGCTTCCCATACTTGAAAAGGGTTGTGGGATTGTTCCAGATAGAATGTTGTGTGATACATTGAGAATCACCAATGATTCTAACTTTTGAAGATTTTGAGAAATTTCTCCTGAAAGATTGTTGCGGCTGATATCTAACATGGATTGGAGTGAGAACAGGTTGCCTAGTTCATACGGTATCACTCCAGATAGATTGTTATGGCTTAAATTCATGCTTATTAACCAGTTAGAGTTACCGAGCTCTTTAGGAATGCTTCCCTAAAGTTATTATCTGATAAATCAACATTATTAAGCCAAGCTAATCTTCCAATGCTCTCTGGGATTTCTCCGGAGAAATGGTTCATGCTCAAATTGAACTTGAAGAGCAGATTTAGATCTCCAATTTCAAGGGGGATATTTCCGGTGAATTCGTTGTAGTGCAGGCTAAGAAGTTGTAATTTACTCAACTTACTTAGCTCAGATGGAAATTTTCCAGAAAATTTGTTTCCACTCATTTCCATCACAGTTAAGTGAAACATTTACCCCAATCTGGAAATAGATAACTAACGAGATGATTTCTGCTAAGTGAGATGGAAGTAAGATTTAGAGTTGAAAAAATTAAGACGGAGATCAAGATGCACTAACTCCTTTAGTTGACCTGCGGAAGAAGGAATAGGACTATTAAACATGTTATTACGAGACGAAGATCATTGAGATTTGAGAGCATGGACAAGTTGGATGATAGTTTTCCTGCTAGCCCACAGTTTGTGAGGTTGAGATATTCAAGTTTGCACAGAATACCATACATGGATTCTGGTATTGTATCATTCCATTTGTTCTGAGAGAGGTCATGGTATGTTAAGTTCTTGAACTCAAATACGAAATTTGGAATCTCGTCAGTGGATTCATTTACTTCCAAACCAAGGTAATTTAAGGAAGGCATGCTTGAATATTGAGGCCAATAAGAGGAAGATACAAAATAGTTGTATCCAAAGTCAAGGTAACTTACCTTGGGGAGATTAGTGAGCTGATAGGGAATGGTGGTACCATTGAGATTGTTGTCGGAAAAAATAACGTGTTGAAGTTCCCTTAGCTGGCCTAACTCAGAAGGGAGTGTATCTTCAACTAAGCTGTGTCTCAAGTCCAAGAAACTGAGTTTGGAGAGGTTGCCAATTGTTGATGGTATTGATCCACCAAACCTATTTCCATTGAGGTTTAGGAGGGTAAGGTTTGGAAGAGAATTAAAATCCAAGTCAGCGAGTTTTCCGCTGATATTGGCATTAGACAAGTTTATCTTTGAGACAGTTGTATTTGTGTTGTCACTAACTACAGCAACCAATTGCATAGGTTGATATGGTTGGTGAACGGTGAGTGACCATGAAGGAAGAGGTGATGATAGACTATATTTCCGATTGACAAGTGCTTCTGCTTCTGTTTTAAGTGATGCTGTGATTTTCAATGGAAGCAAAAATACAAGTAGAATATAAAACACAAGAGCAAAGGCCTCTTGAAGATTTGTTATGTCCGTAAGTATATGGCCTTTTATGTTAAAATTTCAGAGAGTTCCTTAATGCACCACCCAAGTTTTTTAGGTACCACGTGAAATTATTTTTGTGCCCCCTGATTCTGGATGTGCACATCCGGACGCACCAAATTTTTAAAAAACGCAGAGCTGTTCCGGATATGCATATCCGGAAACAATTCTTATGTGCACATCCGGAAGGATTTTTTATTAATTTGCGTCAGACGTTCTTCCTCCCCCTCATTCTTCACTTTTTCCATTTCCAAAATCTCTTAAACTCTCAAACTCTCAAATTTTCAATCACCACAAATCTCGATTGTTTCCACTCGAGTTCGGCGCAGAGCAACTTCTACAACCATCAAGACACTTCAAATCCTCCGTATCTCATTTT
The DNA here is from genome assembly GCA_022829125.1 of Lathyrus tuberosus. NCBI lineage: Eukaryota > Viridiplantae > Streptophyta > Magnoliopsida > Fabales > Fabaceae > Lathyrus > Lathyrus tuberosus. The sequence goes on from JALAZF010000441.1 coordinate 2,468,721, forward strand.
AATCGGTAAGTTTTCAAATTTTAGAGTTTCGGAGTAATTTTCGAGTAATCGATTTAGAGTACACATTTAGGTGTAGAAATTGTTAGGTTGTATGAGTAACATAGGTTAGAAACAATGTAGGTCATTTTTACTGCTTCAAACTGACGATTAGGGCATTAAAATGTCCTTTTGCATGTTACAGTGGCCACGGCTACCATTTTTAAACTTCAAAATACGTACCGGATGTGCAGATCCGGAAAGATTGTAACGTTTAGTTTTCTGAGTATTTCCGGATGTGCACATCCGGAAATACACAACGTTAAAAATTCTGTGTCCTTCCGGATGTGCACATTCGGAAGACAACTTTTTTTTTATTTTTGTTTTTGTTTAATTATTTAAAAATAATAATTTATTTATTTATTATGCTTTGCAGATTAGATGGCTGGCAGAGACGATCGTACCATACATGGACGAACATCTCAGCACGCATCAGTCCGACGTGAGCGGATGCCGTCTACAGCCGAGGCTTCCGGCGCAGAGGAAGTTGGGGGACATCCTACACCATATCCTACACCACAGCCATCCACATCACAGGTTCAGGTCGCTTCCACATCACAGGTTTAGGCCACTCCCCCGTCAGCCGCCGATTCTACATCTCGGAGGCGTCGGGATTCTACTGCTAGTTCATCAGGGTCCCAACCCGCTCGCAGGCGACGTCGGGAGACTCCAGCTCCATCAGCTGTTCCTCCTCGTTCCCCTGTTCCTATTCCTGTTTCAGAGGGTGATCACCTAGCACATGAGGGTGTTGACGCTGATGACGATTTCGAAGAGCTGGGCGGTTACCCCGGGGGACCGTCTGATATGTCCCTACTCGGGGGGTACTCTGAGCATACTACCAGATATGTATGGCTAGGACAGGTAACCTTTCTCGGTTTATTTATAGAATTGTATTCGTTGAAAATATGTTCATTTGTAACATTATTTTATTTGGAAATTTTCAGGAGAAGGATTCACAGAAGTTCTATAACCATGGGGACAAGGTTATGGACACGATTGAGATGCTGCCAGAGGCTGAGTGGTTCACGTCTGCACTTGCGGAGTCTGGTCTTGGAGGCCTGTCTAGGATTGGGTATTCCCAGATCCAGTACGGTATCCTGATGGCATTTGTTGAGAGATGGCACCCTGAGACATCCTCATTCTATCTACCGTACGGCGAGATCACGATCACGCTGGACGACATCTCGTGCCTCTTACATCTACCGATCACATGTCCCCTTCTCCGTCACGGTAGGATGACGAAGGCGGACGGCATGGAGTTGCTGGTTACAGAGCTTGGGGCTAGTCCGGAAAAGGCACATGCGGAGGTGCACTAGTTGAGGGGCGCACACGTCCAGTTCTCATTTCTGATGGATAGATTTGCTGAGGCGCTTGCAGAGGCAAGACGGGCAGATGGTGATCCAGCTGAGGTGGCGATCCACAGGACGCGTGCCCTGAGATGCTACTACTTGTTTTTGCTGGGCACGTAGGTGTTTGTGGACACCATCGCATATTATGTTGATATCGTCTACCTCATGTACGTTTCGGATCAGACAAAGATCCATGGGTACAACTGGGGGGCGGCTGCGTTGGCATTCACCTATTCCAGACTCTCTGATGGTTGCCGCTGGGCAGCCAAGACTCTGGCAGACAGCTGTACGCTATACGTGGTAACAATCTAATATTCTAAGTGATTTTTTCATTTCTTTTCTTTCTGTATTCATTATAATGTTTGACACCCATGTTATGTTTTCCATTTCAGGCGTGGATTTTACAGCACTTTCCCTACATTACTGGTTGGAGGAGTGTCCAGGGGTACACTGAGGATATGCCACGTGCTGCTGCATTTGTCCTGCTCAGAGGGAACCAGGCGCCGGATCCCTTCAGAGTGTATCTAGATCGGATGGCTGCTGAGGATGTTTTGTATTGCCCCTATGCCGCTCACCGTGTGACGCGCCCGTTCGATGAGGTTTGTTTGTTCTCAGGATGGTTGGCATGCAGTTCGACCGTTACTGCCCAATACCTGCCGGAGCGCGTCTTGCGTCAGTTCGGTTACACGCAGACGATCCCCAGGATGCCTCATGAGTCTGCTCCTCTAGGCTTGACCCGCAGGCAGATAGATGAGCTATATGCTGACTACCAGTCCCACTTGGTACCGGAGGAGGCTCGGGTGACCAGAGCGGAGACAGACTGGAGTGTTGCTGCCGGGTACATCGTGTGGTTCTACACCGTCTCACACCCATGCATGGTGCCCACTGCTGAGGGATCGCCACCCAGACCTGCTCATCAGGAGATATTAGAGGAGCGACAGTCTCAGCTGGACCATACTCAGGATGTCCTACCACACTGTCGTCAGATAGTACAGATAGGGCAGCAGGCCATTGAGGTCGGTCACCTCCCTGAGGGCTCTGGTGCCAGACTTGCCGTGGATAGGATCATTGCGGTTGCTGGGGGGCACTTCAGTACCGCAGACATCGATCCAGGTTGGGGGGTAGGGGCAGAGGAGCAGGGGAGCCAGGAGAGATCCTTCGCCATACGCAGTAGTTTTTTTTTTATGTATCATATTTATATTACATGTATGCACTGTATTTTGACAGACGTTTATTATATATATATATATATATATATATATATATATATATATATATATATATATATTTATATATATCATTTTATTTTATATATGGATGTTGTCAAATGTATATTAAGTTGCGACGATTTATTAACATATACGACCAAGCAAAAAAACCGATTTAAAAAAAAATGTTCTGCTGTTTTCCGGATCTGCAGATCAGGAATGTTTTCGGATGTGCACTTCCGGAACGCATCAGCGTTTTTTTAAAAAATGGTGCGTCCGGATGTGCACATCCGGAATCAGGGGGCAAAACCGGAAATTCAGATGATGCCTAAGAAACAAGGGTGGTGTGATAAGAAATTCTCAAATTTTAATCTCTTATATAAAAAAAGCATTCACGTTATAATGCTTAGGAAGTGTGAAACACATGTTAACGTTAGAAACCAACTAGGAATTCAAATAAAATCTATGTAAGAAGTTGATTTTTGTTTTTGTTTTTATTTCATGTTCTCTACCGATCCAAATATCTTGCTTTAGACCGTGTCTGTTGGAAATTCACCACAACCTATGTTGATTCCGCTTCAATCTTGATCTCAATATTGATAACCAACCCACAAACAATACTTAATGATAATGAAAGAAGAAGAACAAACAAGAACAGCAAGGAAGAAAAGAGAGAGAAGAGAAATATTTGGAGGAGAAGTGTTACCCACGAACTGTGGGATTTCAAAGTATATTGATCACTTGCGAACTGCAACTGTGATTACAACTACTAGCACTGTGATAATCTTCACTGCTTGTTGTGTTGTTTACATTCTACAAAGTACAAGTATTTATAGATTTAGAATTACAAGGCCCAAAACTCTAAAGGCCCAAAAATATCAAATATAATCTAAATCATATCTGAATCCAATCAAATCAAATCTAAGACGAATCTGTCGAAACACTTTCAACAATTCGACATTAAACTATTCGACACTATGAATTACATTTAACACACCACCTAATTCATTGTGTCTAAACTATCTACATTTATCATCGATCTTAGTCTTCTGAAGGCTTCGACCTGCACTCCCTTCGTCATGATATCTGCAATCTGATTCTCAGTTCTGCAGTGTTCCAACTTCATCTTCCCTTCTGCTACCTGCTCTCAAAGATAATGGAACCTCATTTCGATGTACTTGCTTCGACCCTGTGCTATTGGATTCTTCGCCAAGTTGATAGCTGACATGCTGTCGATCTTCATGGTAATTGCTCCATGATTCTTCCCTGTAATCTCTTCGACCAAGTTCACCATCCAGGTTGCTTGACATGCACAAAGAGAAGCAACTATATATTCTGCTTCACATGATGACAATGCCACTATTGGCTCCTTTCTCGAACTCTAAGCAACTCAGAGCGGACATAGTTGAGGATGCGGGCCTAAAACATAGATTCGTCCTGAAAAAGTGAGTGCGGGATGGAGAAAGCTCGCGGACACTCCATCTTTTAAACCTAAAAAAATAAAATTTTATGTTACTGCTTATGCCCCCAAACACCGCAAAAAAACAGAGCGGGATGAAATGGACACATTAAAGGATGAAGATCTAAATTTTTGAGTCACCCGGCACAAAAGTGCAGGTAAAACTGACATGCCCAACGGTCGGGCTCGTTTTACCACCCCTATATACGTAACAATGAATATTAAATTATTAGTAACTAACTATCGCATACATGCTTACCGTCTAATTCATTAACTTTTAAAAAGATTAATTAGACCCTTAAACTTATTAGTAACTGTCACATACATGCTTACCATCTAATTCACACAAATGCAGTGTATTGTGGTCTGTGTGGCATCTCAGTTGATGTATGTGTCATCACCACCATCATCATTTTCCCTAGTTTTCTCCATACATATGAACAAATTAATCCTAAATTGAATTAGAAAATCTGTTTCCATCAGAGTGTTCTCTTTTTAATCGCCATAACCTACAACGTTATAATCGCCATAATTCTAAATAAATAAATTAAATTAAATTAAATTAATAAATAGTATTAAAAGAATAAGTATATCAAATAATAAATTATAACAACATATCATATTATATGCGCAGTTTGGTTCGGTTTGAATTGGTTTTGAAAAGTCAATCCAAAATCTGATTCGAACCTAATGGTTTTTACAAAATAATATTCAAATGTTAGAAGACACAATTTTAAGCCCAAACACAAGGCCCAATAGCCCAAATGGTTCCAAGACTATCACTTTTATTAATTAGAGTTATTGAGTTTTGCTTTTATTATTATTATTAGTCTTTTGTTGTATTGGGTTATCCAAGTGGCTTAGGCCCAATGTTAGTAAAAAAAAAACCCTAAGTATTTAAGCTTTTGTTAGAGACTTGAAGATGATATGAAAAATATTGAAAAGTTGTTTTATGTTTTCTTCTTCCTTTGCAATTTAGACCTGTAGTAATTAGTAGTAGAATCTATAATTGGTGCTTTCATTATGTACTCATGGCTCCCCCAAAACCTCAAAATACTTCATCCCGTGAAATAATTGAAGAAGCTATTTAGACAACACAGCTGCTTCTCAATAATGCAATGCAAGAAAATCAGATTCAGTTGGATGAGCGCTTAAACCTTGTTACTGCAGTTTGGGAACAACAAATTGGTCAACTTCACACTCGTATGGATAATGCATTGAATATTGCTGACAGCAGACATGAATCTATCATGTCCATCCTTACGAAAATCTCAAATCAAAAAGATCCTCCTCACCAAACAACTACTGTTCACGCCGCGGGTTCCTCTTCAGGTATCACTCATGAACCCTCTTCTACTGCTGCTATTCATACATTATTTCATCATGTTACCCACACTCTCAGCCCAGCTCACACACCCATCAGAAACTCTGTTTCTTTTTCCACCACTCTTCCACAACATGTTGCTACAGCAGCAACTCGTATAACTGCTGGACAACCACCCCCACCACCTTATCCACCTTATATTTCATCACCTACCCCTTTTACACCCACACAAAATTATAATACCCCTTTTATTCCCCAATTTCCCTACCCACACATGCCACAAATTACACCATTACCCCCATTTAGAACACCAAAATTGGAACTTGCAATGTTTGATGGATCTGACCCTTTAAAATGGTTGTTTCAAGCTGAACAGTTTTTTCAATTTTACCAACTCCTACCAGAACACAGATTGTCCTTAATATTTTTTTATATGAAGGGTGAGGCTTTAGGATGGTTTAAGTGGATGCATCAAAGCCAATTATTAACTGATTGGTTTTCTTTTACTAAAGTCCTAGAACTACGATTTGGGCCTTCTACTTATGACAACCATCAAGCTGAATTGTTCAAACTAAAGCAAACTGGTACTGTTGTTGAATATCAAGCTCAATTTGAAAAGTTGGGAAACCAGGTGGTTGGCTTACCACTAGAGGCAATTCTGAATTGTTTTATTTCTGGTTTAACTAAAGATATCAGAAATGAAATGGCCATTCATAGACCTGTTTCAATCTCACAAGCCATTGGCCTTGCCAAACTCATTGAATCCAAACTCAAGGATGCCAAACCCAAATTCTCAAAGTCGTTTTCCAACTCTTACACCAAATACAACCCCAACACAACCCCAACCACAACCATCAAAACACCCAACAATACCACCCTACAAACTCCACAAACAACAACTTTTTCAAACATAACCATTCCTACAAAATTACCTATCAAACGTCTCTCGCATTCACAATTGCAAGAACGCAGAGCTCAAGGGCTATGTTTTAATTGTGATGAAAAATTCACAATTGGTCACAAATGTTCCGCTAACAGATTTCTTTTATTCATGGCTGATGATGATGTGGCGGAACAACAGATTTTTGTTGAGGACAGTAATGAATTAGAAGCGGAGATGGACCTAAATGACACTTATTTTCAATTATCACCGCAAGCTCTAACCGGTCAGATTTCCCCTCAAACACTTAAATTCAAAAGTATTATTGGGGGATTATCAGTTATGGTTTTAGTGGACACAGGCAGCACACATAACATTATGCAACCTCACATTGCCCAACACTTAAATCTCAAAACTAAACCCACACACCAGTTTTCAGTCATGGTGGGAAATGGTTCCCATTTACAGTGCGAAGGGATTTGCAACAATGTCCATATTCTCCTCCAAGACAAACCTTTCAACTTATCTTTTTATCTCTTGCCAATCGAAGGAGCTGACATTGTTCTAGGCATGGCTTGGTTGAGAACACTTGGCCTAATACAAGCAGATTTTTCTATTCCATCCATAACTTTCCAACACCAAAGTACACCCCTAACTCTTAAAGGAGACCCAACCACCAGCCCTATTCACACTACATTCAACCAATTTAAACACCTATCCATACCAACTCCATCGCTTCCCTCCACCTCATGACTTTTATTCCACTTGACCCTCCTTCATCCGTTGATACAACTCCATCTACTACTCCAGCCAACTTACCCCACAACCTCCATCCAGCTATCTTAAAAATCCTCAAAACATTTTTCAAAATATTTCAGCCACCTTGTGGTCTCCCACCAGCCAGACCTCATGACCATCACATCCCTTTACTACCTCATACCCCTCCTATCAATGTTAAACCTTATAGATACCCTCACTGCCAAAAGACTGCCATGACCACAATTATTCAGGAGATGCTACACGATGGTATCATCATCCCTAGTAACAACCTTTTTTCATCTCCAGACCTACTTATTAAAAAGAAAGATGGGACTTGGCGTTTTTGCGTCGACTATCACGCTCTTAACGCCGTAACCATTAAAGACCGATTTCCTATACCCACCATAGATGAACTTTTGGATGAGCTTGGGTCAGCTAGAATTTTTACCAAGATAGATCTACGATCTGGTTACCATCAGATTTGTGTTGCATCGGAAGATACTCATAAAACGGCTTTTCTGACTTTCGACGCTCACTACGAGTTTCTCGTAATGCCCTTCGGGCTCACTAACGCCCCTTCTACTTTTCAGTCCGCTATGAATGATCTTCTAAGACCATACTTACGCAAGTTTGTATTGTTTTTTTATGATATATTAATTTATAGTTCTACTTTTAATGATCATTTAGTTCACTTGCAGGTTGTATTTGATCTTTTACTGTCTCAATGTTTTGTTGCAAAATTATTGAAATGTGTCTTTGCAGTGGAAAGAGTTGTCTATCTAGGACATGTTATTGTTGCTGGTTGTGTTGAACCAGATCCAGAAAAGATTCAGGTAGTGTTGGACTGGCCTGAACCTCGTTCACTCACGGCTCTCAGAGGATTTTTGGGTCTCACTGGATTTTATCGCCGATTTGTCAAAAACTACGCCACTCTCGCCGCTTCTCTCACCGATCTTTTGCGTTCCACTAAGTTCTCTTGGAGTACACAGGCTAGTTCAGCCTTTACAAAGCTCAAAAACAAAATGACAACATTGCCGGTGCTAACATTGCCAGACTTTACAAAACAATTTAACCTAGACACTGATGCATCCGGAGTTACAATCGGCGCTGTTTTATCTCAGGAAGGACACCCCATAGCCTTCTTCAGCAAGAAAATGACTCCAAGAATGCAATCTGCTTCCGTTTATGTCAGGAAAATGTTTGCCATCACAGAATCCATCAAGAAGTGGCGCCAATCTTTGGTGGGGCAGAACTTCAACATCTACACATACCAGAAAAGTTTGAGAAACTTGTTGTTACAAAAGATTCAAACTCCCAAACAGCAAAAATGGGCTTCAAAATTACAGGGATTTAATTTTGAAATCTTTTACAAACCTGGTCGTTCAAATTTTGTAGCAGATGCCCTCAGCCGTAAATACAGCGACACTCCTTTGTTGTTCTCCTTATCATCCCCCGTGCCAACTCTCATTCAAAGACTCCAGAAATACTACACACAAGATACAGCAGGACAACAGTTAGTTTTAGAAAAAGCAAACAGCCCAGAAGATCAAAGAGACTACAAATTCCTAAATGATTTGCTCTATTTTCATAACAAGTTGTTTATACTTGACTTGCCTGGCCTTTGAAAGGCACTGATTTTCGAATTCCACGGCACCCTTACAAAAGTACCTTTCCAAAAATACAATTTCCTCACTCACAAAAGCATTTTCTCGAAAAACACTTCGGCTAAACTTTTAGTGAAAGAAAATAAACAACAAACTGATATTCATTTTTGTGTGGTTTGTAAGATTGAGGTGATTATCCTCTGTTTTTTAAAGCTCAAGTTCTTGCAACGAAATTCTTACATCTTCAACTTCAATTTGATTCAGATCTTGATAATGAGAGATTTTTAAATAATTGAAGTATACATGCTCTTGAAACTAATCGTTCTTGAAGATATGGTTGAGATTTTTAGGTGGTTTGCAAGATTGAGGTGATTATCAATGCTGCTGACAAATTCCATTGAAAAGAAGTAGGTTTTTCTCTCTAGATTGCCTTGGTAGTGACTGTGTGGAAGGCTACGGACAAGGCAAAGTTCTTCTCAAATCTTCGGACAATTCATCGCTCAAGGAATCGGTAGGATCAAGGGGTTGACTTCTCTACACATGAAGACTTGGAGCAGATTGGTAATACTGGAAGATTCAAGAAGTGTTAATCGAGTAAAGATTACGCAGAAGAGTTTGGCTTTTAGTTGTACACAAGTCAAGATCCTGATAGGAGATTTTATAATTCTCAGCATTACTGTGGAATGGTGATTTTATGAACTCTTTCAAATATTTATCAAATAAAAAGGAACAATTCAGGTTCCAATGGGAAACCATTGAAGAGTGCACATAGGAAAAACGAGGAGGAACACCGAAGCACTATAAATTTTGGTGTCATCTTTCTCTCTCTCTCTCTCTCTCTCTCTCTCTCTCTCCCTCTCTCTCTCTCTTGCATTTAATTTTCATAGTATTTGCATGCTTAGATATTTCAATTCTAGAGTAGTTTATCGTTTATTCAATTGGTAGCAATTTATTATGTAAACTTATGTTTTGTTAGAATTGGATACCTTATCGAGTTGAATTAGTGACTAAATCCCGAGAAACAATTGAGGTTAAAATTCACTATATTGAATTGTTGTGTAAACACACCTTGTGGACTATATAATTGAATCAATTGAATACCTTGTGTATCATCATATTCATATTTGGTGTTTGTGAATTGATTTAGTGTTAATGGGATCAAGTTTCCAAAATAATAATTTTCATATTTTTGCATTAAACCTTCCACGCACATCTTTTGCAAAAATCTCTGATACTTTTTGAAAGAGCGATTTATTTTTTAACAAGGGTCTATTCACCCCATCTAGACCATTTTTCTACTTCCATATTCACACGTAACAATCCGTTGGTGAATTGTTTGCTGACCATGCTAGGCGTTCCACTATTGTCCGCTTTTGTTGAGCAATGGCATAAGTGTTAAGTATACCAAGTGTGGGTAGTATGAGTAATAGTCTCACATTGGTTAAAAATGTGGAAACTTGAGCGTTTATAAGTGGGAGAACCCATACACCTATCACCTTAAGATTTTGGGTGTATATGTGGTGTGTCTTTCACAAAGGTGTTGCTCTGAAAAGGAAGTCCCACAATGTTCAATGTTCCCTAGTGAAAATCTCCCCCAACAAATGGTATCAGAGCCTTTGGTTCGAGTGAAGGACCGACTCACTTGTATTGAAAGTACTCCCCACAGGTGGTGGTTATGAGGTGTCCCGTTGAAGAGTGTCAACGACGGTACAAGTGTATGTGGATGAAAAGAGCTTCCTCTTAAGAGGGAGTATTGTGAATAGACTCACACTTGAGGGAAAGTGTTGAGTATAGTAAGTGTGAGTAATATAGGTAATAGTCCCACATTGGTTAGAAATGTGGAGACTTGAGCGTTATAAGTGGGAGAACCCATACACCTTTCACCTTAAGATTTTGGGTGAATATGTGGTGTGTCTCTGAAAAGGAAGTCCCATAATATTCAATGCTCCATAATGAAAATCTCCCCCAACAATAAGGAGACATCTTCATGTCATCTTCCATTTGGTGAGATGACGATTACTTTGGATGATTTGCCCTCCCTTTTTCATTTCTCTTGCTAGGTAGCTTCTTCACGCCTCCTGTCATTAACTAGAGGTTTGCATTTATTACTGTTACACAATAGTTAAGGGTTACTAAGGCAGATGTGATGAAGGAGTTTAAGGTTAACATAGGTGCTCACTTTTTCCTATCTTGACTTTGGGATAGGTTTGCAGATCTGAAGTAGATAGAAATGTCATTAGAATGGGGTGAATAATGACCCTTTTAAAATCTTGCTTTTAATTTCTGAAAAACCATTTTTCAAAATAAACTATGAATATAATCAATGATTAAAGTGTTCGTATTGTGTGAATTGTGTATAAATAAGTAAGCTTTAAAGAAAAGAGTTTAAGAAAGAACACACAAAGATTTATCATGGTTCACCAAACTTGGCTACTCTAGTCCCCACGTTTCGTGAAGTTTTCCAATTATTGATCAATATTTGTATAATGTTTTTCTTACACCAAAATGTATTTTCTTTATGAAGCTTCAACAAACTTACACTATCATACAAGTTCAAAGTAAGTTGATGATATACACAGATATAATAAATTTGATTTGAGTATCATATTCACAATTTAAGAATAAATAAATATTCAAAAGTTGTGGTGTTAAGGAAATACTCTTTCAAATGTTGATTCTTGATTCTTAATGAATGATTTTAGAAGAAAACGATTTAGAAATGATTTGAGACTTTTTCTTTCACTTAAAAATTTCGTTGAATGATTGGGCGAGATTTAAAGAGTATTTGATTTACTTTTCCTCAAAAAGAGTTATTTTAGAGGATATGATATTATGACAAATATTCTTAGAAATGAAGATCCTTGATTCTAAGCATATGAATTTAGTGAAAATAATGAATGATGATTTTTTGCTCTTTGAAATTCTCTTGGAATAAATTAGTGTTTTGGATAGAAATGAGAAGAGGTATTTGTAGGTTTCCTGATACACTAAGATTCATTGGCACCATGTTGTCCTGAGTATATACTTTAAATTACAATATTGTCATTCTAGTGTAATTTTGGATATGCAGATTTATAGAATTGTCATGAAAAATCTAATACTCTTGTTTTGGACCTTAATAGTCTTCCTATTAGTGGAATTATAGAGCTAACTTGTTGTTCACAAACTTATCCTTTTTGATAGTGGAGAGTTATGATAATGCCATTAAGACATTTTATTGATACTAAATCATCAAATAATTATTTTAATCAAATATTTTTCTTTCTCTAATAACAAGCTTAATAATAAATTTGAGAATCATTGCTTCTCCCAATTCATTGGTGATCAAATTTATAATGTCTATCTTATATATTTCCATTCAAAAGCATACATCAAATAATAAATAAAATCATAATTTTAATTATATTTACACAAAAGCTTGTTATGTTCAAAACATCAAAAATAATTTTCCTCAACAATCTTATTCTTTTTAATGATGACAAACTTCTTATAATTAAGATTTTAAAATGGAGAAATTTTGTGCTTCCCCTCAATTTATGCATCAATATAAAGTTTTTTCTCCCCCTTAATTTATATCAAAATTGATGATTTTTTTAAATTTAATTTTAAATTATTTATCTCCTAGTTATTCTCCCCTTTTGTCATCATACAAAAAGAAAGTGAAAGGACATGCAATACTATGGAGAAAGAGAAGAATCATCCAAATTTTTCTTAGGTAAATGCACATAAATAAAACAAATAGAAATAACATGTATCTCCTTTAGTGGCGTTTCTTATTTTGAATCTTAATGAAAAAATCATCTTCAATCTTTAGTTTTTCCTCATGCTCATTTATTGAGTTTAGCTTAATTGAGAGATAATGGTCATATTGTTTGAATCTTCTTTAAATGATTATCTTGTTCTGACTCCATCAAAAATATTTCCAATAATTTGATCTTGAGGATGATCAGGCCCGACCCTGTGCAGGAGCAGCAAACTCTACAGCACAGGCCCCAAATTTGAAAGGGTCCAAAATTTTAAAAAAGCCCAATTTTTTTTACATTAATATTAATAAATATAAAAAATATTATATAAAATCAAATAAATTTAAAAACCCCTATAATAAAAATCCAATACATTGAAAAATATGAGATTGATGAAAGTAAAAATAATTATAATTAAAATTTATTTTTATTAATATATAATTATATTTTTTGTGTCATTTTTAATTATTATAACTGTATTTTTTTTTGTAATTTTCGTCCCTGAGGATGATATTTTACTTTTTTCAGCTCGTTTGAGTATCTTGAGATGATAAAGTTTGTGTATTCTCATCATTTTTATTGTTGTCAAATATATATTGTTGTTCATTTTCTTCATCATAATATTCTTTTCTTTTATAATCAAAGACATTAAATTCATAAAAAATAATATGCATATTTTCTCCTACGGTTTGATTTTTGAGATTATACACCATATATTTTTTGGAGAATGTAGAATATCATAAAAATATGCCTTTAATTGATTTTGAGTCAAACTTCTTCAAACTTTCTTTATTATTTAATATAACAACTACACACGAAAATATGAAAGTATGATATGTTTCGTCTTTTGTTTTTCCAAAGCTCAAATGAAATTTTATTTAGAGTATCTCTGATTGAAACAAGATCAAAACATAGCATGTAGTGTTAATGGCTTCGGCCCAAAATTGTTTTTCGACATTTGATACAAATAAATTTTTTTAGCCATTTCTTGCAAAGTTCTATTTTTTTCTCTCTCAACAATTACATTTTATTTGGAAGTTCTTGGGAATGATAATTTATGATTAATTACATTTTCATCAATAAAATATTTAAAGGATGAACTTTTAAATGTTTTTTCAATGATTACTTTTCACTTATATAATATGTAATTTTTTTCATGTTGAACCTTTTTGCAAAACTTTTGAAATACTTTAAAAGAATCATATTTTTGTTTTAGAAATAAAATTCAAGTAAAGTTTGAGAAAACATCAACTATCATAAAACCATATTTCATTCCACCAAAATGTATTGTTTTGATAGGACCAAAAAGATCAATGTGAAGAAGTTCAAGAGGTTTATTTGTAGAAATTGTGTTTCTAGAATAGAAACTACTCTTGACTTGTTTTACTTTAATGAAAACTTCACAAATTTTATCTTTATCAAAACTACTTTTGAGAAGACCTTTAACTAGATCAAGATTGAATAATTTTAAAATAGTCTTAATACTTAAATGACCAACCCCCTACGCCAGATCCATTTATTATTTTCTATGGATATGAAACATAAATCAGTTGGAAGTTTATCTAAGTCTAAGATATATAAATTTTTCTTTCTTGATTCGGAGAAGATAGTTTTTTCCATGGATAATTGTTTTACTTCACACATGCTAATTTTGAAAATAACCTCAAAAGACATAATCATATAGTTGACTTATACTTAGTAAGTTATATTTCAAACCTTCCACATATTGAACCTCCTCAATTTTAGTAGAATAAATTTTAACAATGATACCAACACATTTGATTTTAGAAGAGTGATTTAGGAATGATATGAGAGTTTTTTTTTTCACCTAAGAATTTTTTGAATGATTCAATGAGATTTGAAGAGTATTTGACATGCACTTCATCAAAAATAATATTTGAGAGGATATGTTTTTATGACAAATATTCTTAGAAATGAAGATTCTTGATTAAAAGCATATGATTTTAGTGGAAATAGTGAATGGTGATTTTTTGCTCTTTGAAATTCTCGTAGAATGAATTGGTGTTTTGGAGAGAAATGAGAAGAGGTATTTGTAGGCTTCTTGATACACTAAGATTCATTGGTACCATGTTGTCCTAAGTATATACTCTGAATTACAATATTGTCATTCTAGCGTAATTTTTGATATGCAGATTTATAGAATTTCCATATTGAAAAATATGATACTTCTGTCTTAGACCTTGATACTTTTCCTTGTAGTGGAATTATAGAACTACCATTTTATTCACAAACTTATCCTTTTTGATAGTGGAGAGTTACAATAATGCCACTATGACATTTTCTTGTTACTAAATCATCAAATATATATATTTTCTAATCAAATGTTTTTCTTTCACTTGTAATAAACTTAATAATAAACTTGAGAATCATTAGTTCTCCTAATTCATTGATGATCAAATTTATACATGTATGCCTTATTTATTTTCATTCAAAAGCATACATTATATAACAAATAAGGTCATAATCTTAATTATATTTACACAAAAGTTTGTTTCGTTCAAAACATCAAAAATATTTTTCCTCAGCAGAATCTAGGGGAGCAATCTATGTATGAGGCAACCGCTTGGGTATACATGTTACATTTTTTGGATGTATTATATTTGCGGATAAGTCTCATGTATATATATCAATGTGAGGTACATATCTCTGTTTACTAAGCTTAGCCATGTCAATTGGGCATGGGGTGTGTTGCATTGATTGTATCATATACTACACTTGGAGAGGCGGCTGTCTTTGAGACGAGGAAGATTTCCAGTTTGATGAGTCTATTTTAGGTATAAAAATTTATTATGTCTTATTATAGTTCTTATCTATGACATTTGTTGATTTGCCTAAGTTCTTGTGGAATGTTGAATATATGAGTATTTCCCGTCCATTTGTGACATGCGTTTTAGTGCTAGCTCCTACCATTGTTAGCTCCCCACAGCCCAAGAGATGATGGGCTAAACATTCATACCCAGATGATCTTTTGGAGTACAATCATATGATTGATGTGATGGCTTTAGAATATGTCATCTAGATACCTTACACGGAATATATAGTGCATCAGGAGTTTGATGACACTTCCCTTTTTCTGGTTATATGTGATAGGAGACCTTAGTGGCTAGACACTTACCTAAGAGGTGTCTGCACCATATTAGGTATGTTTAAGACATCCCTTAATCATTTCTAGTTATGTCAGGTGAGAATATTGATAGATGGGTTGTGTCTAACTTTGTAAGTTGTTCATGTGCTATTTTAGATCATGGAGCGGAGGTTCAGTTCCCTGGACATTGTGTGCATGGTTACTTAGAGTGGTCTTTTATTGTATCACACTCTCACATCATCTCATTTATTCAGCATGCGGAAGGTGCTGAACTTTCCGACGTTTGGGGACCTTCCGATGACGTGTAATTACCCACACCTAGTGTGGTTGACCAATTGTGGAAATTCAAACTATCGAATATTTCACAGCCTTGCTAAATATCTAATATATACATGAGTTTTTCAAAAAATTAGTGATTTTACAATATCAAAATTTTCAACATTTAAAAAAATATGATAATTCTTTGTATTTTTCTTAAAGACGATATATTTTTCCATGCATTAATTATTTTATTAAAACCGATAAGAAAAACATATTCGACAATTAAATTAGCATAGCGATTTTTTACATTCATACCTTTGTCTCAAAATCAATCCCTCTTAAGTCTTCTACTTTTTTATGGCAATTCTAGATATTGTTTTTCTCTAATTTAGTCGTTAGATTTACAAGCATCAACAACAAATCTAACCACTTATTTATATTATGGGTGTGCATGGATGACCATTTAATATCAACCAACTCATTTTTATGGTTATGGTTTATTAACCAAACCACTTGTCACAAAAACCAATTTGGAATTCATAACCGATTCTGAACCAGTTCTAAATGGGTTTTGATTTTAATCCAATCATTATATTGATAGATGTATGTTGTTGTCACTTTGATTCTTTTTGGTGGTTTTTTTTTTTGTTGTTAATTTTGTTTATTGCATGCTAGAATTAAGTTAACTATGTTATTTGTGTATGTATGCACAACTGGTCGACAATTATACGGATGTCTCGAATCGAAGGTGAGCCAAATGCATTTCAAGCTACTTGCAGCTTGACACCGGGGTTTCATCAGTAGTTTGGCTTTTATGAATCTGGAAAAACTGAGGGAAAAAAACAACTTTTGTTTGAAAAAAAAATCTGAATTTTTGTTAAAATAATATTTTTTTTATGAATTAAAAAAAATTAACTTTAAATGCGTTCAAAATATAAAATTGGTTTATAACATGTATATGATAAAATACGTAAAAAGACATATATATAAATTTAACACATAATAAAATTTGGGTACCCAATAACTAAACCACATTATTATTAGGGTTAAATACATAACCCCCCTGTAATGTTAGCAAGTTCTCAATTTAGCCCCTATAAAATATATTTTTTAAGCACCCCCTCATTTTATTTAGATTCCCTCATACAGCCCCCCAGATTCCAAGTGGCATTGAAGATCTCCAGCTCCAGCGAAGGCGATTCATCTGCGAAGAACACGAAGACGAAGACGGTTGTTCACGAGGCTTGAATCGAACGGGAAGACGAATACATTTCCATAATCGAAGCTTGTAATGACTCAGGTATGTTTATTTGTAAACTTCTTCACGGTTAAATGTTAGGATTAGGGTTTTTGGAATCTGAATGTTGTTTGTGAAATCTGAATGAAATTTTTAGGGTTTTTGATAACTGGTTATGATTATTTCATAGGAATTTAAACCTTTTAATGTTACTTTTCACCATAGGGGTGAATTTATTAGGGTTAATCCGGATGAAATTATTTACAGGGGGGGGGGGGGTTGATTCGACTATAACTGGGTTACATGTTGCGAACTGGACAATGGATAGCATTGGCAAGCTGTTGAGTAGGTGGGGGTATAAGGATGGTTCCTTTAGGTTATGGACAAAAGTCTTAGACATTCAAGAGGGATTTATTTTAATTAAAAGAGATGATGATGCATACGACTTTGCTACATACTTCAGTGCAATGGAAGTTAATGGGGATATATTTGTGGAACATTCTCTAGAAATAATGGATTCTGAGGATAGAGAACCTAGGTGTGTTAATGAGATGAAGGATGCGGATGGGTTAGAAGATGAAGATGTTGAAAGGTTAGATGATAGTGATGAGAGATCTACTGCTCTAGTTGATGGCTTTGAAGGAATTGATGTAACATTGCCCATCAATGTGGATACAAGCAATCTTGATACAAGTATGAGTGGGCATAATGTTAGGCCCAATAAGAAAATGGACCAAGATGATTACTATAGTGATGAATTAAATAGTTCTGACCCAGATGATTCATGTGATGATGAAAGGCCCAAGTATGAAAGATTTAGGAAAGAGCACCTCAACAAGGACTATAAGTTCAAGTGGGGTATGGAATTTAATTCACTTGCTGACTTTAGGGATGTTATTCATGTCTGGTCATTGCTCAATGGGAGGGAAATATTTTTTGTGGAAAATGAGAGCTATAGGATAAGGGTTGAGTGTAAGAGATATTATGCAAGATATAAGGCAAAACTTTTCTGTGGATATTAGTGGTGCAAGAGCATGGAGGGATAAGTTGATTGCAAAGAGGATAATAGAAGGTGATGCTGATAATCAGTATGCATCCATTTGGAGGTATGCAACTGAGTTAAGAAGGGTAAATCCAAGCAACACAATCTAGATTAATGTTGAAAGACCTAATCCATCCATACAACCAAGGTTTGGATCATTCTATTTTTGTTTTGATGGTTGTAAGAAAGGCTTTATAAATGGATGCAGACCCTTTGTGGGTGTTGATGGATGTCACTTGAAGACCAAATATGGTGGTCAATTACTAATTGTTGTGGGTAGGGATGCTAATGATCAATACTTCCCTGATGAATTTGTAGATGAATGTTATACAAGAGAAAAGTTTACCCTTTGTTATGGTTTTTCTGTAAGTCCAATCAATGGTCAAGATATGTGTCTAGAAGTTGAAGTGGAGGAACCCCTACCACCATCCTATAAAACTGGCCCAGGTAGACCTAGGAAGGTTAGGATAAGAGAAAATGGAGAGGAGAATGCAAGGAAGAGAAGAGCAGGTGTGACATATAAGTGCACCAAATGTGACAAGTTTGGTCACAATGCATTGACTTGCAAGGCCTCCTCACAGGACCCCAATGCACTTAAAAGAAAGGTACTCCTTGTGTCTTACTTTATAATGACTTGTTTGATTTATAATTCAATTACATTTCAATGACTTGTGTATTATATTTGTTGTGTAGATAAAGGTTAAAAAGGAACAAAAACCTGATAATGCACCAATTGTTGCTGATAATGCTCAAGCTGATAATGCACAAGGAAATGCACAAGGAATTGCTACTGATAATGCAATAATTGCTATTGATAATGCACCAACTGCTATTGATAATGCTTTTGATAATGCACCAATTGCAGTGGTTTCCGATGCTGCCTCAACTGCTGCAGATTTTATGAATCAGACCCAACCACAAACTGTTATGAGTCAAAGTGGATCTTGTGTTGTTGATTCAATTAAAAAGAAGAAAGGAAAGAAACCAGTCATTATAAGAAGAAGTCAAAGTGAAAGGCTCAAACTGTCTTGGTTCAAAAAACCAATTGTAGGAGAAGGATCTAGTGAACAAACCATTCACAGTACCAGACAATGAGGTCAAATCAAGTTCAAAAGACTCTAACCTTGGATTGTAAACTAGGTCTATGAAGACATGGAAGACCAAGAAAATGAGAGATTAAGTGTTATGTGTTGTATTGCCAATTGTCATTTTGTGTCATTTTGTGTCATTTTGTGGCTATGCCAATTAAGTACTATGTAGCTGCCTTAAGTATTATGTAGCTGAATGTCATTTTGTGGTTATAACAACTTGTGGTTATGCCAATTAAGTATTATCTAGATGAATGTCATTTTGTGGTTATAACAATTTGTGCTTATATCAATGATGTAACAGACATATATACCAAGTGTGCTTTTCAAGTATTTATGTATCAAATTGCATAATTTAATGTAAATGTTTTGTGAATGTTTGTGTCAAATCTTTGTGAAATTATAACATTTGAAGCTGCTTGAATACATAACAAATGCTTTCATTGATAAGAAACTGATTGAATACATTTCAACTTACATCAAAATGAAGACCAAATACACCAAATAGTGCTAAAGTTACACCAAATACAACAAACAAAGCAATACCAAAATGAGGACCACAGACCTAAACTAGCACCATGCTACTACTGCAAGAACTAAGAAGAAATTATGCTGAATCCAACTTCCTACTAATGAAAAGCCTGCTAAGTACAACAAAGCTGCCAAACTGCCAATAGCCAATAACAGAGTAACCAAAACACCTGATACAGTCTGACTACTACCAAATAACACCACTATCCAAGGCAGCCCCCTAAACAATCAACAACCAGTTGCCTCCAGCGATGACCGCCTAAACAACTAATTCCAAACAACCTAAACAACTAATTCCAAACACGAGTTGATTACATTAACTTAAACAATACTGCAAAGATTAACCATGACAAACCAAGTGTAAACAACATCCATAAATTTTTCCTCTTTTCCATTTGAATCTTTCTTTTCAATTTTTCTGTTTTGATAATGCTTCCTTCTGCACCATAATTCTTCAATACTCTGCTTTTAATTTCATGAGCAATCTCCTTTGCAAATTATCTCAAATAACCTTTTGTGACTTCACAATCACAACATCTTGATTGATTCATGTCGTTCGATTCAAGCTCATTAACAAAATCGTCCCACACAAACAAACCACAACCATTCTGCAAATTAAACAATCATTAACACATAATCAGGAATTAACATATGGTGTTTGATACAAGCTGAAAATAAACTCACCAAGGAATTTCGACATTTTCAGAATTTTCTACTTGGATTTTCAATGGTGTTTGATACAAACATCTTCATCGTATCTTTGCAACCACATCTTGGCAAATCCTTTCCAAAATTTCCCCCAGACGAAGACTTGCTTCCACCCATGTAGAAGATGATGGCAGACGAAGAAGAGAGAAATAGGGGAGAGAAACCCTAACTATTACAAGGGGGTATTTCTAAAGACATAAATTACACAGTCAGCATAACAATAGATGCCAAATTTGTAAATCACTGGCCCACGTGGAAAAAATTGAAATATTCAGTGAATCTTCAATGCCACTTGGCTTCTGGGGGGTTTTCTGAGGGAATCTAACTAAGATGAGGGGGTTTTAAAAAAAAACTTTATTAGGGGCTAAAATGAGAACTCGCTAACATTACAGGGGGGGTTGTGTATTTAACCCTTATTATTATTATGGGTACCGGTTTATGTTTGGATAACAAAATGAATACCCACATTTATATTTTAGTAATTGGTTTGGATTTTTAAAAGTGGAACAATTTGGATACCAATTTGGTTAATAATAACCTGTTTTTTTACACACCCCTAATTTATATTAGGGTTAAATATGTATTAGGTCCCTATAAATATCTCAACTTTCAGGTTTGGTCCCTCAAAAAATTTCCTTCAAACATTGGTCCTTTGAAAGTTTTCCGTCCCTAACTTTAGTCCCTCTCGTTAGTTTCCATTAATGGAGGATGATGTGGCACACCAAGTGTGTAATAATCCCATGCCAGCTGTGTATTCTTCTTATGCCACGTCAGAAATGATTTAGTCCTTCTATTTCTCCTCCACCTTCCTCTTCCACGATAAAATTAAATGCCCTAATCCTCTTCATCATAAGGCGCGTTCCCCACTCTTCATCTCTGTTGTCTTCTCGTTCCTTCTCCTACTTCTTATTCGTCATGTCCACATCATCTAGGTTGAGCAAGATTGTCTCACATCATTCCAAGAGTGTTACCAACAGTGAAGGGAAAAAGCGTGGATGCAAGGGTACTTTGATTTCCTACATGTGCAAGAAGGGAAAGAATCAAGGTAGATTGTTTTGGAGATGTCCTTTTTGGAAAAATGAGGTTACTTGCAATATGTTCCTTTGGGATGATAAAATTGCAGAAGGGAAGGAAGATGTTCAAGGGGTGAATGTTGAATGAAGCAAGGATGAGAGGGATATGCAATTTGTGGAAACTTTTAAGGAGCTTTATGAATCATCAATGAAGAAGAATAATAGGTTGAAGATGAAGCTCAAGGTAGAGGAATTTTATGGAAAGTTGAAGACTGTTTGTGTTATAATTTCAGTATTGGTCAACATGTATTTTGTTATTAGGTGTAATTGTTGAATTGACCTAAGTTAGGTGTTAAGTTGTCTTAATGATATGTAATGTTGTTTTGTTATGAACAACACTTTGGTGTAATAGTTTTTGTAATGTTTAGTTGTTATGAAATGTGATTTGAATTGATAAAATTTGGTTAAGTTATGATCTATAATTTTCAATTGGGTGTTGTTATGAAATTTGATTTCAATTGATAACATTTGTTGATAGGCTTTGTCTTAATGATTTGTATTGTGTTGTAATGTTTACAGCAAGAAATGACCTATAATAAAGTGACCATAAAATGACATAACAATGAGAATATATCAAAAGAGTTGTTATAATTGCATACCAAAATTGTAGTTGAGTATGTAACACCCGGTTATTTAATTAATTATTTAATTAAATATCTTCGTATTATTTGTTTGATTTGTGTTGGTTGTCGAAAATGTTATGTTGAGTTGCTATGTCGGTGTTAGTTGAATTAATTTAATTGATTTAAGTTGTGTTGGTTTTAGTTGGATTAATTTAATTAAACTGATTAAGTTGTAGATATAGTATTAGAAATAATACTAGATTATATTATTTGGGCTTTGATGACTAGAAGTAGAATTAATGGGGGTGTAGAAATGAGGCCCAATAAAACAAATAGAATAATAGTGTTATTATATTAGGTAATTAGATTAAGAGAAAGAGGGAAGTAGCAGTTAGAACATAGAAGTTACGGAGAAGAGGAACAAGGGTTTGGAAACGGAACACGGAGAGGCTGCGAGAACGGGAATCCAATCGGAGAGTAGAGCGACTTTCAATCCAAGGTAAGGGTGGGGTTCTGACTCTATAATAGGGTAGTTGGTGAATAGTATATGGGAATTTGGGTTTGTATAGAATGATCACTGTGTGTATATTGTGTCGAGAAATATACCGAATTTCTATTGTTTTCGTATCTGGTTGTTATCTCTGCTTAATGTCGCTGAAAATGGTGTGTTGTTTGGGTCTGTGACCGGAATTATTTTGGATTGGATTGTTTTAAAAAAAAAGGGGGGGGGGGGGGGGTGGCGCAAGCCACCCTTGTGTGTGTATGTGTGGATGGCGCAAGCCACCTGGTGTGTGTGTGTGTGTGTGAAGGTGGCGCAAGCCACCTTGTGTGTGTGGGTGTTTAGTTGTTTAGATTATTTAATAATACAGAAAAATGACAATTTGGATTATTAATGAAAATTTGGATTACTAGCAATTCAACTTTAGATTATTAATGACAGAAAAACGTTATAGTAGCAGCAAATAATATTTGTTTAGAATATTAATAAAATTTTGGTGAGAAATATTAGGAATTATTAATAATATGTTAGTAAGAAATATTAAGGAAACTAGTATTATGTTAGTAACAGTAGCAGGAAAAAAAATAATAATATTCGTTTGGAATATTAATAATATGTTGGTAACAGTAAGCAGAAAAATAATGTAGCTACTGTTATTAGCTTCAGTAATAGAAAAATGACAGCAAAGGCGTGAACTAGCAGGTAGTATTTTCAGTAGCAGTAACAGTGATAAATTAGTAGAAGAATAATTTAACAGGTGTGAATTTTGTTGCATTGCCTCTAATTATTGGCAAGAATTAAGTTGTAGGCTTAATGCCAAAGTTGAATTGTGGTTGTAATTGTTGTTGTAGTTGCTGGTGTGTTCATACTGTTGTTGCATACATAGCATATCAAGTTGGAGCTCATGCTCGGTAAGTTGGCCTGGATTGGCAAATTAAGTTGGAGGCTTATGACTTGTTGACGCCTCTATTAATTGGCAGATTTTTAAGTTGGGAGTTCTGCTCCAATGGTACCACATGCATGTGCATTTTCTGAGTCGCATTCCATGTTGCATAAATTGTTGTTGTGTGGTTGATTAATGTTGATGGGAATGTTGTGAAGTGGCGATTTTATACAATCTAATTTAATATATTGTTTATCATATACCCGATTATATTGTTTGATATCTCACCCCTTCTGTGTTTGGTGATGGTTTATACGCCATCCCGCAGGTAATCCAGAATGAATGCTATCTACCTTCATTAGTTCGAGTCGGTGTCGTAGCTCTGATACGTAACACTCGGGGGGATGAACACATGTTTCCTTTATTGTTGATTTTAGTATTGTTGCTGAATTTTAAGTTGTTTCCATTAAAGACTTTTTGTTTTGAAGTTGTTTTATGTGAACAAAGATGGTATGTTATCAAAGTTGAATTTTTGTGAATCCGCTGCGTAGTAATGACAGTTGTTTTATTTTAAAGACTGAGCAGGTTGTTATCGGTTCATCCAAAATTATGTGTTATGTGTCTGTTTTCCAGGTGAATAATTGTGGTTGTTTTTAAGTAGAAAGTGTAACATTCCATATGTACGTTGAAAATTTGTAACTCTGATTTTATATTATTCGATGGGTAGAAATGGGGTGTTACAGAGTACATTAGTACAGTACATCAAAATAACAGATTGTATATTGGTCCAAAAGACCTCATTAGTACATTACATCAGACTTGTAACTTCATAAATTCAACAAAACATCACAACAGTTGATCATAAACAGCAATTACACCTAATGAAATGCCCTTCATTGGGTTTGACCCTTGCCAATGTTGCAGTCAGCTTCATGTATAATCAGTTGATCATCAGGTTATTTTGCCTGGACTTGGTATGTTCTTAGTCTTCAGTGTCTTCAACCTTTCACTGTGTCTTTTTTCAGCTAAGACATTAACTTGTGTTTTGTACCTGCTTTGTGTCCTAAATTTGACTGGTTCATTGTGATGGAGAAATTTCCAAAATATTAAATTGATAACTATTAATGGTTAAATTAAAAAAAAAGGCCAAAATTTGCAACTGTCTAGAATAGAACCAGAGACCCTATAATGATTAGGTGCGTGGTCAAAAGGTGCAACCACCAGATCAACACAACTTTTCATGAAAATGTTTGTTGTTATTGATTACAATGGTTCGTGAATGGTCACGTTGGAATCAAATGAAACATTGTTTCTCCACTCCAATCGGTACAAGTTTTCTTATAAATTGATATACTTGTCAGCCATAAAATACACACAAAAATTACTTGTTTCAAGTGGTAAAAATTATATATAAGTCATTCTTTTATTTTTCTAGTGCACAAGAATAAATAATGGATCTTTATTCCATAAAATATCATTGATCGATATGCTTAATGTGAATATGCGATTCATGTTAAGGTTTCCAAAGTATCTTGAAGGGGATTTGCCGGTTAACCCATTTGCATCCAATTTGTCTAAATTGGTGGGGGCGAATCGAACCTAAAGCTTAGTATAAACACACACTTTGGAATTTATTTTGTGCAACTTTCATCGTACCGTTTTCATTTTCTTCTTGTTTATGTTTTGTAGCAGCCCCTCAACACAAGGTTCGATTATAATTTTTTGTGATTAATTTATAGTTGTAACTTTGATGGAGAAATGGATTCATACTCTCCTATTCATAACCATGGTGAATGGTACATAATAATTCGATTACATTAATATATATTCAATTTTGAATATTTTAATGACATAAACATGTTCTGTCAATATTCCATCATTATGTGATGAAATCATGAAATGTGTCGATTTCTTAATTTTAAAACAAAACGTTGCACCCATATGTCAATTCAATTGTTATGAATATGCTACATGTTGCAGTTCATTATAATTGAATATGAAATTGATATATTTGAATGTGGTAAAATTGGTATCAAATTGGCATAATGTATGAAATTGTGTGATGATATTACAGTGGTATCATTTTAGATTGGTGAAAGATACATATTGAGTATGCAATATGTGTTTGTATTATTGAAATAGTGCATTGCTACATAATGCATAAAAGTGACGTTTGATATTGAATGATTATGATGAGTTCAGTCTCACTGTTTTAAGGAATAACGATACTATGCAATTTGTTAATGACCATTTAAAATATATATTTGTAATGGAATGGTAGCAGATTTTGCATGAACGAAAGACACTGTATGGTAGAAAAATTATTTGTTTATTTGTTATTATTATTTAAAGAAACTTTGATTTTAAAATTTTGTATCTATTATTTATTTTACCAAATTAATTTGTATGAAGGTTATATTGAAATGAAAATTTGAAAACTTTAAAGTATGAATTTATTGATTATCAAAAGTAGTCAAACTATTAAACTTTGTAATTTCAAATTATACAAATTCAGTTGTGTAATTTACTTTCATAATTATAGTGTTTAATGGATATGGAATTTGTTAATCACCAAAGTGGTCAAATTTATAAAAGTTTACAATTTTTGTTAAATATCTAATTCTTTGTTTTAAAAAGAATATATTTGATTTAAAAAGAACATAAATAAATTCTATGGTGTTATTTTTATATGGAATTTACGACTCCATGTTTGAACCCACTGTATGAAATAAAAGTTAGTTATCATAAATTTGTATGATCATGATTGTCAAAATGGTTAATGCATTAAATATATTTTAGATATATTTAAGTGGAAGTAAAACTTCAAAATAAAAAAGGTTAGTAAATGAAGAATGACATAAAAGTTGTGGATATGACAAAATAAATGACTAAATTGTCATGGTGATAGTTTGTCAAAACCATCAAGGATATAAATATAGTTTGTATATGATAATTGTACTAATGTGCTAAAAGTGTCATGTTTTGATGATATATGGTAAATACTATCAAGAGTACATAAGTAATCATATACATGATTAGTTGACAAATTGAATATTCAAAAATTATTAAAGTTTGGAAAATTTTGCAATTCTTTGACGAAATGATTGACAATGATATGATGTCTTTGGATATAATTGAATACAATGAAGACATCATTAGGGATGTGGAACAAGCTTGTATCTAATTAATCATCAATAGTGGAAACTCAAGTCACACTTGATTAATGTTAAGTCTTGAGTTCAATGATGAAAGTACACTATTAGAGTGATTGAAGTACTTAATGATAGATACATCTCAAGGGGTAAAAGTACCTAGACTATAAGAATAAGTGTGGTAGGATGAAGTTTTCTTCTTAATCGACATATAGCATAAGTTTGCTGGAATGCATAATTATGTGTGCATTTATGATATAGTCTACCTATATGAGAATGAAGTGGTGCCGCTTCATAGAGTTCAAGGGCTTGACTCTTAAATTCTCACGAAAAGGATATGAGACACAAGACCTTATTAAATGTGTCATATTAATAATTCGATCAATGGTATCGAGATTTCATGTGTGAGTTATGCACGCTTGTTCTAATGAATAATTGGTTCAAAGCTTGTCTACCAATCTATTCGGGGATGAGTGAAAACTTAACTTACTAAGTATTGGTTCAAATCGTAAGATACCTTTATCTGAAACCATGAAATTTCCTGAATAATAGATTTAGATATATTTTGAAAATGGTGGGGGGTTGATGGAGAAATATCCAAAATATTAAATTGATAACTATTAATGGTTAAATTAAAAAAAAATTACCAAAAGTTGCAACTGTCTAGAATAGAACCAGAGACCCTATAATGATTAGGTGCGTGGTCAAAAGGTGCAACCACCAGATCAACACAACTTTTCATGAAAATGTTTGTTGTTATTGATTACAATGGTTCGTGAATGGTCATGTTGGAATCAAATAAAACATTGTTTCTCCACACCAATCGGTACAAGTTTTCTTATAAACTGATATACTTGTCAGCCATAAAATACACACAAAAATTACTTATTTCAAGTGGCAAAAATTATATATAAGTCATTCTTTTATTTTTCTAGTGCACAAGAATAAATAATGGAACTTTATTCCGTAAAATATCGTTGATCGATATGCTTAATGTGAATATGCGGTTCATGTTAAGGTTTCCAAAGTATCCTGAAGGGGATTCGCCGGTTAACCCATCTGCATCTAATTTGTCTAAATTGGTGGGGGCGAATCGAACATAAAGCTTAGTGTAAACACACACTTTGGAATTTATTTTGTGCAACTTTCATCGTACCATTTTCATATTCTTCTTGTTCATGTTTTGCAGCAGCCCCTCAACACAAGATCTAACACATTGTTGCTTGACCTAGACATATTTGTTCTTATTCTAGGGGGTTTGAAATGTGTGTTCCTCCACATTTTTGGTTGCTTCCCAAAGAAAACTTTGGCACCACTTGGCCTTGGCTGAGATGCCTTGAGAGGTGACTTGTCAACTCTCATTGGTTGAACGTCCAAGACATCACCACCTGTTTGTAAAGCATCAAGAGTCTCATCCAAAGTTGTTGAGTTTTCTATGACAATAGGCTCATGTTCAATTGGATCTTTTGGCTGACTTACATCCTTGACAGTAAAGGCAGCCTCCAAATTGACATACTTTTCACTTTGCTTTGCACTTGCTTCCTTCATACTATGATCAGCTGCTACATTTTTCTCACTTGCCACATGCACATTCTTCACAATTGCTTCCTTCACAATGACAGTTATTTTCTTCACATTTGCTCCTTTGACATTTTTTGCCCCCTTAACAGCAGGTTTTGATGAAATTTCATCCTTGACAGTTGTTATTTTTCCTGTTTCCTCCTTTTGACTTGCCTCATTGGTCTTTGCTTTCTTTGGTTCTTTGTTTGTTGAACCCTTAGGCCTCCCCTGCAATATACAAGTAAACAAGCACAGTATTAACATATTTATATGCCACATTGTAAACAAGCACAATATTAACATATTTATCAGTTAGCTTGACTTGCTTGTGGAACCCTTAAAGGGTGCATCATTGGGTTGATCATTAGCTTGACTTACTTGTGTAGGTATTTGCTGAGTTGCTTGTGTAGGGATTTCTTGACTGACTTGAATATCGTTTGTTTTAGCTTCCATTTCTTACATGTCCTTTTGTTATGGCCAAGTTAAAAACAGAATCTGCACCTATGGTTTGTGTTTGTTCTTTGCCATTTATTTTGGCTCTCTTCATCAGGTTCCCTCCTTCTCAGTTTCTTAGGCCTACCTGGGCCACGTTTAAACTTAGGTGGTAGCATTGTATCATTCTCAGTTCTAGGCCACTTATTCTGTCCATTTAGTGGGGTAATTACCTCATTGTAACATGCTTGATAAGTGCTCTTGTGATAACATTTATGAACATATTTTACAGGGATCCCTAAATGCTTTTAAGTATTGTTCAAGTAATCCTTCCTCGTGCTTCCACCACATCTTAACAGAAGTGTGATCAAACTCCGGTTCAAGCACCTTTACTAAGTCACAAGCCTCAAAGAAGCTCCAATAATCAGGATCTTGACCACTAAAGGCATACACTTCCCCACCCTCGTATTTTAGGTTAGTGTCTTTTACAAAACAACCCTTAGTGTAAAAAAACAGCCTTGAACTTATCCATTACCCTGTAGAGAAAAGTTAACCTAACTTTAAATTTTACCATTTTTGGACCAAACATACTAACCCTAATTTTTACTAACCATAATGTTTACTAACAGTAACAATCAAAACCACGAATTGAATACAACATGTCATTTGGGACCACTATTAAAGAAAAGGACATGGGATATTAAAGAATGGAACATGGGAACAATGGTAGACAAAGTAACTTACCTAGGACCACTGATACGATACGAACGATGTCTCTTTGGGACCACTTCAAACAGTTGCTTTCTTCCTTGAATACAACGACACCAAGTTGACAAAGAAGACAATCCCTCTGCTAGGGCACAACTACACTAGAACGAATGACTCTTGTAATACCCTTCACTATTAACATTTTCTTTTTTTACACAATTTACACCGTGGCATAAATGAAATGAAATGTTACACTTGGCGTGCCACATCATCCTCCGTTAGTGGAAACTAACGGAAGGGACTAAAGTTAGGGACGGAAAACTTTCAGAGGACCAATGTTTGAATGAAATTTTTTGAGGGACCAAACTTGAAAGTTGGGATATTTGTAGGGACTAAAAACTTATTTAACCCTTTATATTAATATAGTA
This sequence comes from Lathyrus tuberosus, assembly GCA_022829125.1. NCBI lineage: Eukaryota > Viridiplantae > Streptophyta > Magnoliopsida > Fabales > Fabaceae > Lathyrus > Lathyrus tuberosus. The sequence goes on from JALAZF010000441.1 coordinate 2,498,354, forward strand.
CAAAAAAAAACACAAATTCACATATCATTATCCATCTGAGGATCTATTTGGTTGGGGGTAAATGTAGGGGAGGGGAGGAGAGGGGAGAGAACATTTAATAATTTATGTGTTTGGTTCAAATTTTAAGAGGGGGATGAGAGATATATGGAGGAGACCAAAATCCCTACTGAACCACTTTTTGCTTCCCCCAATTTGGAGGGATTTAGAAGGGAGAGTAGGTGTTTGATTTTAATTATAATTATATTTACATATTTATCCTTATTATTTATTGAAATATAAATTTAACTTATTACAATGTTAAAAATTTTATTTTGAACAAATTTTATCTTCTTTTTATATTTCTTGTATTTTTATATCTTCATCTTACTATCATTATATCTGTTAAATTATTTTATTTTATTTTTTATATTTTAATGTTAATTTTTAATTATCGTAATGTTTTTGTTAAATATATATTTTTGTTAGATTTTATTGTATTTGATAATCCTTTTAAAAATATATATTATAATGGTTACAATTTTATAAAATCTTTCATAATGATCTTTGATTGAATATTTATATTTCGTTAATAAATTTATATTTGAATTATAAATGGTAAATATCACAAGTCTTATGATAAAATTATAAGGATAAAAAAATAAATTAGTTTTAAAACAACTCTCCTCCCCTTGTAAACCAAACATATTTGTAAATAAAATGTCTTCTCTCCCTTTCCTTTTTATATTTTGAACCAAACATATATGTAATTAAAATCTCTCCCCTCCCTTCTCCTCACCTCCTATTTCCTTAATAAAAATCTCTCTCCTCCCCCTCAATTGAACCAAAGACACTCATATTCTCTAGGGGTGTTCGCGTGCCGGTTTGGTTTAGTTTTGAAAGAATCTGATACCCGAACCAATGAAAAATAAATTAACTGGTTTGGATTGGATTTTAATATTTTTGCAATAAAACCCAAACCAAACCGATCTGAAAAACAATGGATTGGTTTGGATTGGATTGATCGGATATATTAAAAATAAATACACAAAAATATTTTTTTTAAATTATTTGTTTACACGCTAAAATATGAAAAATAAATATTGAGCACATGACACACATATTTTTAAACAAGTTATAACCACCATAGTCATATAGTTGTTACTTGTGATTTGAGGTTTTGCGATTTGGAAAGAAGCTTGTGGTTTGCGGATACTTATAGTTTGCAATTTATGAGTTTGATTTATAATGGTTGTGAAGTTTGATTTTTTGATATTTCATCATTTGTTGATAGGCTTGTGATAATCTGAAAGATGTCGTTCCGTTTTTCATTGGAAATGTCCAGAGACTATGCCTCTTCATTTCTTTCATTATAGTTTGTACTTGGTAATTGCTATAACAATTATTCTCTTCATTCAAATAAATAAGTAATAACTCAATTAAAATTAATAATTTATTTTATGAATTAATTATGTTTATTGTTATTGGTTTGGTTCGGGTTTACGGGTAGCAAATTAGAAATCCGTTGCCCAAACCAATTAACATCGGTTTTAATTAGTTCGGTTCGGTTTTTGCCCGAACTGAAAAAATGTCCAACCCAAATACATTAGTTTGATTTGAATTCCGGTTTGGTTCGAATTTACCCGAACCAATGAACACCCCTAATATTCTTTTCTTACTCTTGCGATTTATTTTTGGGTTAAATAAGTAATAGGTCCTGAAAATAACCCATCATTCAAGTTTGGTCCCTATAAATATTTTCTTCAAGGTTTGGTCCTCCTAAAGTTTTCCGTTTCTAACTGTAGTCCCTCTCGTTAGTTCTCACTAACGGAGGATGACCTGGCGTGCCATGTGGATATTTTTTGATGATGCGGCAGACATGTGGATATTTTTTTTTTTATAATATTATCATATCTAAACTCAGAAATGGTAGCTAATTTGTAGCTATTTCCTAACTAATCCCTAGATAATCTAAATACACCATATTCTATTAGTAATAATCTGTAGCTAATTCCTAGCTAATTTACAGCTAATTCCTAGCTAATTTAAACATATCAATTCAAATCAAATCTTAAAACTTTTGAAGTAACTCGAATTGAATTGGATTTTGATCAAACCATGTTGACTAAGATTGCACTGCAATTCTACTTGACTTGAAAGTATTTGAGAAGTGATTTTCATCCCCTGATTAAGAATTAAAATCAAACCAAACTATCATAAAATAATACATAACATTACCTCACGAGACAATAGGGCCAAAAAGATAATATTCAAAATTAGTTCCAGATCCTATGTTACATTAAGAAGAAAAACTAACTACTTTCACATTTGACGCCGATTGACCAGGAATTCTATCCTCCATGCTATGCTGACCCATCTGCATCTTTTAGACGAGTAATAAGCTCCTCATGTACAGTTTACTTCACAAATTAGAATGAAAAATATGTATGAAAGTTGCACTAGCAAGGACATTCAAATAACCAGTTATGGATAAATAATAAACTAGATCACATCCGTTATATCATTTGAAGAATTGAGTTATTGACACATAAGATTGAGATTTAAATGGTCAGTTCAATTATATGGTTAATTGTGTTTAGTGAATAGTAATGAATATAACAAGGAATTGCAACTCAATTTTTTAAAAACTATTAACCACAATATTCAATATAATCTAATCTATGATTGAACAGAATTCAGACGGTTGATGGATATATGTATATTAAAATGCCTGAAAGTTGTGATTAATGACGTTCAACATTGTGATTATTTATTTTTAGTAGATGCTTAATGAGTTGAGACACTTTTTTTATATTTATTAATCATCCACTAAACATAATTTATCACATATTTTAACTAATGTTGTCAATTGCAGATAGCAGAAATAGTAGTCTGATCAAATTCCGCTATGCTGCAATGTTATCTATAGTGATAGTGTCAATACAACCACTATTTGACAACACTTTATGTTAAATATTTATATCGCGAAACAATACCGGTTTGTTCAAATTGTGTTAAGCTAGACAACACTGATTTGAATGGTTCAAATTGAAGTCAACTTTGTGTATTAAAATATCATTTCTCATTTGATATACATGAACCATCATTAGGCAAACGTAAACAAAAAAAGAACTATCAAGGAACTCGTGAATTCATCCATATGCTTGTATGAAAATGTTGTCTCAATGGAACTTAATGAATGAATGTATACTTGAATTCTGTCTCAATTGAAACTTAATGCTGTCTCAATGGAACTTAATGAATGAATGTTTGACCTTTCATACTACTTGCCTTCTTTCCTTTGGCTCTCAAAAGAGCTCGAAGCCTCTCCACAGTCAAGCTCTGAAAGTTCCTATTGGATGTTTGACCATTTGATCCCTCTGCATGTTTAAAAGCCATAGCAAGACATTAGAAATACCCAGATATACTTTGGAATACAAGTGGTAAGACCCTAATCTATCAATAGGATAGTTTGAAAGGTCAAAGTAACCAATCTATCAACAACAAATAATTAATTCAGGTTGTCTCCTATTATGTAATATAAGATTATTTTAGTGTACAAATAATTTACCAAACAATTAATCTAGCTATGTTATCACATATTTGAAGGCAAACATGTTGATAAACGATTAGGTGCTTGTTCGTAAAAGAATTGTTGTTAAATAACCTGCAGGTTACAGGTTCAGATCTTGCAGTTACAAGTTGATGAAACAATGAAGCCAAATGTTACAAGACTAATTTTATAGATATGAAATTATGAATACTTTTCCAATGAAGTAAAAACTTTCCTAATATATATTTCTGTTTCAAAAACTAGTTTCTTTCTTGTCTCAAATTCATTATTAGTATGTATGTTATTTCTATAGTGTAAATTTGGATTTGATTCGAGTTACTTCAAAAGTTTTAAGATTTGATTTGAATTGATATGTTTAAATTAGCTAGGAATTAACTGTATATTAGCTGTAAATTAGCTAGGAATTAACTATAGATTATTACTAATAGAATATGGTATATTTAGATTAGCTAGGGATTAGTTAGAAAATAGCTACAAATTAGCTACAATTTCTGGATTTAGATATGATAATATTATAAAAAAATATCCACATGTCTGCCACATCATCAAAAAATATCTACATGGCACGTCAAGACATCCTCCGTTAGTGAGAACTAACGAGAGGGACTACAGTTAGAAACGGAAAACTTTAGGAGGACCAAACCTTGAAGAAAATATTTATAAGGACCAAACTTAAATGATGAGTTATTTTCAGGGACCTATTATTTATTTAACCCTTTATTTTTTTACAATTTATTGTCGATATTTATATTTTCTTTTGTGTTGAAATAACAAGTGATAAAAAAAATACACAATCATTACCCTGTTGCTGCGGTAGGGAATCAAAATTCCAAATCTCCAAACTTTCATTTCATTACACACTAACTGCAGTGTTTTCTTTTCATTCACAGTTGAAGTCAACGCTATGTTCAGCTGGTTCTCTTTTTTCTCTAAACAAATGTCAATGAATCACGCACTTGTTGTTTTTGTTATCACCATACTTGTCCCTCTTCTATATTATTTCCTGAAAACCCTTCACTCATTTTTCTATCTCCCGTACAAAATCCAGCGACACTTCCGCAACCAAGGTATCTCCGGTCCTAACTACCGTCCCATCTTTGGTAACTCATCTGAGATCAAACGCCTCTACGCACAAGCTAAATCAGATGCGAGTCAGTTTGATCACAACTTCTTGAAACGCGTGGTTCCATTCTACCACAGGTGGTCTTGCATGTATGGGAAAACCTTCCTGTATTGGTTCGGGTCAACTCCCCGGTTGGCGATATCCGATCCGGATATGATCAAGGAAGTGTTGGTTACTACGTGTGGAGAGTATGGGAAGGTTCCTTATAATCCACAGTCTAAGTTGCTCTTTGGACAAGGACTTGTTGGGTTGGAGGGTGATCGATGGAGTTTTCATAGAAGGATAATCAACTTGGCTTTCAACATGGAGATTCTTAAGGTCAGATGAATATCAAATTAGTCTTGTTAATGATACACTATTCTTGTATGGAATAGTCATTATCATGGTTTTAAACTGCGGCCGCAGAAGAGTGTACTTGTTGTCATTGTAGTCATTGCGGTGGTTGCGTGTTAACGATTGAGAGGTGTTTGAAATACACAATTGAAAAAGGATTAAAGTTAAGATTTTTCATTATATTTGAAGAAAATTAACATTTATGGTTATAAAGTTTTAATTTTTGGTTTTTAAAACCATTTTCATTGAAAACTATACTGTTTAAGTCCTACTAGAATTTTAGAAACATAGATTTGTCTTATTAGAAACACAGGTTATTTGAAACATATATTGGTCTTATTAGAAGTGAGAACTGTGATGGAACTGTGATGCCATTGCGGTTGAGGTTGTTGGGACATGACCTATTAGAAACATATATCAGTCTTATTAGAAACACAGGTTATTTGAAACATATAGTCTTATTAGAAGAAACACAGGTTATTTGAAACATATATTGGTCTTACTACTACATCAGTGTGTAACTGTGATGCGATTGCGGTTGAGGTTATTGGGACATGATCTATGAAGGAAGGACACCGCACGGGTTATATGAGAAAATGAATACATTGAGCATAATCACATGTATTGTTTCATGTGGATGTCAACACAGAACATGCCTTTGATTAGAGGTGTCGATGCTACATAGGACATGATAGTGACCTTCTATCAAACTAAAATTAAAATTAAAATTATTTTGACTGTGATTTCCATTGCTGTTGATCATAGTATTGTGAAAAATTGTGAATAAATTTTAAAATTGAAACCGTGATTTTATCTTTCAAATCAGTTCACGTGGAATTAGTCTACATTCCCATAGTTCAAACAACTGAAAATTCTTGACTTAAACTTAGTACCGGTTTGATTAGAAAACTACACATCAATATTGACATACAAAGATTGGTCTAATATGACCAATCTTTTGGAGTATTTTGATTCTTAACTAGCCATTCTATAATTGGATGTTGATGTTGTTTTGTGTGTCAGAATTTAGCATTCATTGAGGGTGGTGTAATGAAAATTTTGTGCAGGGATGGGTGCCAGATATTGTGGAAAGTGTGACAAAGATGCTTGAAAATTGGGAAAACCAAAGAGGAGGAAGAGATGAATTTGAAATAGATGTTCACATAGAAATTCATGATCTTTCTGCTGATGTTATATCAAGGACTGCTTTTGGCAGCAGTTTTGAAGAGGGCAAGCATATTTTCAAATTACAGGAGCAACAGATGCATCTTTTCTCACAGGCAGTTAGAAGTGTCTATATTCCTGGATTTAGGTAACTATTCCAAACTTCTTAAAAAGAGCTTCTATTTGTCATATGCTTTAAATGCTGCACTGTTATGTTTTTCCTTCCGACTGATATAGTTTTTTTTCTTTTTCTTTCTGAAATTTCGATAACATGATAGATATTTGCCGACTAAGAAGAACCGGGATAGATGGAGACTAGAAAAAGAGACGCGTGAATCAATTTGCAAGCTGATTGAGAGCAAGAATAATGCAAGAGAAAATTCCAAGAATGTTCTAAACTCATTAATGAGTTCCTACAAGAATGAAGTTGGTGGAGAAGAGAAATTAGGATTGGAAGAAATTATAGATGAATGTAAAACCATATACTTTGCTGGAAAGGATACAACAGCTAACTTATTGACTTGGGCACTTCTTCTTTTAGCAAAACATCAAGAGTGGCAAAGTAAGGCGCGCGAAGAAGTTCTCCGTGTCATTGGACACAATCAACCTCCAATTGCAGACAACTTAAATGACCTTAAGATTGTAAGTTCCCATTTTACAACTGACTAGTATGTTGGGGGAAATCGGTATTTGCATCTCATCAATCAATTAACGAAACAATCCATTGAGTTTATGGACTAAGATTGTTGATTTTTTACATATTCCAACAGGTTGGCATGATCATTAGTGAAACACTTCGACTCTATCCTCCAGCTCTAATGTTAATGAGACAAACCAATGAAAATGTGATGCTAGGGAGCATTGAAGTTCCAGCAAAGACTCAACTCTACTTGGCATTGGCTGCTATTCATCATGACAAAGAAATCTGGGGAGATGATTGTCACGAGTTTAATCCAATGAGATTTAGCGAACCTCGGAAGCATTTAGCAGCATTCTTTCCATTTGGATTAGGGTTTAGAACTTGTGTTGGGCAAAATTTGGCATTGGTTGAGGCAAAGATAGCTCTTGCTTTGATTATTCAAAATTATAGTTTTGTGGTATCTCCAAGCTATATACATGCTCCTATACTATTTATAACTTTGCAGCCTCAACATGGCGCACAAATCATCTTTAGAAGGATTTCAGGTTGATTATTGTTATTTCTCTTTTTTGTGTAATTTTGAACTTTGATTTGTAGCCAGTCTTTTTGGCTATAGACTAAGTATTGTTCAATATAACATATAATAGATGGAGTTAACTTGGTTTGAATCCTAAAACCTTTGTGAGCATGTTGTTGTCAAGAGTTACGATGCCATCAACAGATCAACAGGTCTAATGCTCCATGATATCACCCGTCTCCAAAACAAAAGGCTGGCAAAAATCAAGAAGGCTCAAAACTGATGCTTGTGTGATAGCTTCCACGAAAGCAATAAGAGATAAGATGATAATGGATGGAAATTATTTAAGTATTCGTTACAGGAATCAATCATTCGAATTCTATGATGCCTTATATCATGGTTGTTGAAAAATATTTCGGAGGGTGTTTTATCGTATCCACAGGAATTGAATGTCTGCACCATATTGGGTATGTTCAGAATATCCCTTGACCATTTCTTGTTGTTCTACCCGAGGACATTGATAGATTGGTTTGTGTCTAACATTGTAAGTCGTTCGTGTGCTATTTTAGATCATGTAGTGGAGGTTCAGTTCCTTGGACATTGTGTGCATGGTTACTTAGAGTGGTACCTTACTATATCACACTCTCACATAATCCCATCTATTTAGCATGCGGAAGGTTCTGAACCTTCTGATGTTGGGGGACCTTCCGATGACGTGTAACTGTCCGACCTAGTGTGGCTGACCAATTGTGGCTGCAGATGATAGCAGTACTTACAGATAACCTCATGGGTTTGGTAAGTCCAGATGGCGAGGTTTATACTTTGGCATCACATATAACACATATAGCTCGTGGATGACCTGTGTAGATTTTATTATTTTTGTATTAGTCATATATTATTTGTATATTACTGACATTTTAACTTAACAATTTATTAGATAACCATTTAACATTTCATTATTGTGAGATTAACATAAGGTAAAATACTCATTTTGGTCCCTTAATTATAGTCCTAGGTTCAGTTTGGTCCCTTAATTTTTTTTCGTGCCAAATTGGTCCTTTGACTTTTCAATAGATGCATATGAGTCCCTTCCGTTTACTCCGTTAGTCAAAGTCTGTTAAATATCTACGTGGCAGTGACAGGTGGATTTCACCAACTCTTGTGACGGAATTAGCGTCGGAAAAACCGACGCTAAAAGCTATTTCTGGATTTTGGATTTTAATTATTGTTGTTCATCTTCTTCCACAAAATTTTAAATTTCATTTCAATTGAAACTCAGAAAAAATCTATCTTCAATGACCTCCTCTGCTACAACCCGACCACCATAAACCTTTGTTAAAATTAACCCTCCAAGCTTCAACACCACTTCCTCCACGAACCCCAGCCATCGACACACAACTTTCTACAAATCACGGAAATCACCGCTCGCCACCATTTGCAATCGAAAACCACTGGGGTTGGGGAGGTTTGTCCTTGTCTTGATGAGACGAAGAAGGTTTGTTGTTGTTGGAGTTGAAAGAGGGTATGGGATTTTCACCCTTGATGAACCAACCAAGGGCAAAGAAAGTTGTTCCAGCAAGAATGGCGGTTCCCCAAGCGTGAGAGTACCATTTGCTGTATTGTCTGATGGCGAACTTCCATTGATCTCTCAGGGTTGCAGCATCTAGAATTGCCGTTTCTGGCGGGTTAATATGGGTCTTGTTTCGTGAATATTTGGTTGAGGCGTGATCTCCGGTTGAAGAAGGTGGAAGAGGGGTTTTGGGATTATTCTCGCTCATGCTTGAAATGGAACCAATTGATTATTTGATTTCTATTTCACTTCATTTGCAAATTACGATCACATTTTGATCAAATGATTAAAAATAAATAAGACAAGGTGCCTTATATATATATATATATATATATATATATATATATATATATATATATATATATATGGGAGGGTTTAAACTATAGACGAAAAAGTAAAAGAATTTTTTCTGAGTTTCAATTGGAATGAAATTTAAAATTTTGGGGAAGAAGATGAACAACAATAATTAAAATCTAGAAATAGCTTTTAGCGTCGGTTTTTCCGACGCTAATTCCGTCACAAGAGTTGGTGAAATCCACCTGTCACTGCCACGTAGATATTTAACAGACTTTGACTAACGGAGTAGACGAAAGGGACTCATATGCATCTATTGAAAAGTTAAAGGACCAATTTGGCACGAAAAGAAATTAAGGGACCAAACTGAACCTAGGGCTATAATTAAGGGACCAAAATGAGTATTTTGCCTTAACATAACTTAACATAGACAATTAACATAACTTAACACAAACAATTACATAATTTAATAAAATAATAATAAATAACAAAACATAGAAACTACTAGATGATTATGGACATTTCAACATCTTGATTATATCATCGACAAATCTAGTGATTGTCGTATCTAACTCGATTGGTCCTGTTGTTGTCATACAGTGATATGTTCTCCTCATAACCTTCAAATCTTCATCAGTCTTCAACTCAATGTTGTTGTATTTCACCTTTCTTTCAATATCAATCGATGGTGCACGAAACTCGATCTTACCCGCCTTTATGTTCTCGGCGTGGGACAATAGATTATCCAATTTGGATCTCAAAACAGCAAGACTAGTGGTGTCCTCAGGGAGCCGAAATCAATAGAAGGTTTCATGCGGTTGAAGTACACAACTGTCATATACGAATATTGAGACATTCTACGATGATTTTTTTAATAGCATATGATCATAATTTATACAAGTTTGGATTCATTATGAACACACAACTATCAGTGCAATCACAAACGTATTGTAGTGCAGTGTGTGTGCAACCATTTTGCTGTAATCGTTTTAGGAGAATAATGGAAGTTTGTTATTCTCTTCTCTCTATTCTTCTATCTTCATCTTTTTTACCTTGTACATCAACAAAACGTAGAAAACTATAGACAAAATCTCAATCGTAGAAATTCAAACTATAGAATATTTCATGGTCTTGCTAAAAATCCAATAAATGTATGAGTTTTTAAAAAAAAAACCTGTAATTTTACAAGTTTTCAACATTTTGGGAAAAAATCTGATAATTTTTGGTGTTCTTTTTTATAAAAAAGACGATATACTTTTCCACAAATTGATTTTTTTATTTATAAAAACCAATAAAAAAGCATACTCGACATTTAAACTAGCCTAGCGAATTTTTACATTTATATCTTTGTCTCGAAATCAATCCCTATTAAGTCTTCTCCTTCTTTTATGAGTTATGACAATTCTAGAGATTGTTTTTCTCAAATGTTTTTTTAGTCGTTAGATTTAAACGTATCAACAACAAATGTAACAACTCATTTATATTGATATATTATGAAAAAAACACAAATTTATTCACATATATCACTCGAGACACTCATATTCTCTTCTTTCTCTTGTGTTTTATTTTTTATTAATTTATTGTCAATATTTAGAAATTTTTTGTGTTGAAATAACAAGTGATAAAAGAAATACACAATCGTTACCCTGTTGCTGCGGTAGGGAATCAAAATTCCAAATCTCCAAACTTCCATTTCATTGCACACAAACTTCAGTGTTTTCTTTTCACTCACAGTTGAAGTCAACGCTATGTTCAGTTAGTTCTCTTTTTTCTCTAAACAAGATGTCAATGAATCACTCACTTGTTCTTGTTGTTATCACCATACTTGTCCCTCTTCTATATTATTTCCTGAAAACCGTTCACTCTGTTTTCTATCTCCCATACAAAATCCAGCGACACTTCCGCAACCAAGGTATCTCCGGTCCTAACTACCGTCCCATCTTTGGTAACTCATCTGAGATCAAACGCCTCTACGCACAAGCTAAATCAGATGCGAGTCAGTTTGATCACAACTTCTTGAAACGCGTGGTTCCATTCTACCACAAGTGGTCTTGCATGTATGGGAAAACCTTCCTGTATTGGTTCGGGTCAACTCCCCGGTTGGCGATATCCGACCCGGATATGATCAAGGAAGTGTTGGTTACTAAGTGTGGAGAGTATGGGAAGGTTCCTTATAATCCACAGTCTAAGTTGCTTTTTGGACAAGGACTTGTTGGTTTGGAGGGTGATCAATGGAATTTTCATAGAAGGATAATCAACTTGGCTTTCAACATGGAGATTCTTAAGGTCAGATAAGTATCAAATTAGTCTCGTTAATGATACACTATTCTCATATGAAATAGTCATTATCATGGTTTTAAATTGCGGCCGCGAAGCGAGTGCACTTGTTGTTATTGGAGTCATTGCGGTTGTTGCGAGTTAATGATTGAGAGGTGTTTGAAATACACAATTGAAATACACTATTTAAATCCTATTAGAAACATAGATTTGTGTTAAAAGAGTAGGGGCATAGAAAATAAGTGAGAACTGTGATGCTATTGCTGTTGAGGCTGTCGGGACATGACCAATTAGAAACACACATCGGTCTTATTAGAAACACAAGTTATTTGAAACATATATCGGTCTTATTAGAAACACAGGTTATTTGAAATTTATATCGGTCTTATTAGAAACTGGTTATTTGAAACGTATATCGGACTTATTAGAAACACGAGTTATTTGAAACATATATATCGTCTTATTTGAAACACAAGTTATTAGAAACATATATTGGTCTTACTACTACATCAGTGTGGAACTGTGATGCCATTGCGGTTGAGGTTATCGGGACATGATCTATGAAGGAAGGACACCGCACGGGTTATATGAGAAAATGAATACATTGAGCATAATCACATGTATTCTTTCATGTCGATGTCAACACCAAACATGCCTTTGATTAGAGGTGTCGAAGCTACAAAGGACATGATAGTGGCCTTCTATCAAACTAAAATTAAAATGAAAATTATTTTGACTGTGATTTCCATTGCTGTTGATCTTAATATTGTCAAAAATTCTGAAGAAATTTTAAAATAAAAACCGTGATTTTATCCGTCAAATTAGTTCAGGTGGAATTAGTCTATATTCCCCTAGGGCAAACAACTACTGAAAAAACTTTTCAAAAAAAGAAACTACTGAAAATTCTTGACTTAAACTTAGTACCAGTTTCATTAGGAAACTACACATCAATATTGACATAAAAAGATTGGTCTAATATGACCAATCTTTTGGAGTAATTTGATTATTAACTAGCCATTTTATAATTGGATGTTGATGTTGTTGTGTGTCAGAATTTAGCATTCATCGAGGGTGGTGTAATGAAAATTTTGTGCAGGGATGGGTGCCAGATATTGTGGAAAGTGTGACAAAGATGCTTCAAAATTGGGAAAACCAAAGAGGAGGAAGAGATGAATTTGAAATAGATGTCCACAGAGAACTTCATGATCTTTCTGCTGATGTTATATCAAGAACTGCTTTTGGTAGCAGTTTTGAAGAGGGAAAGCATATTTTTAAATTACAGGAGAAACAGATGCATCTTTTCTCACAGGCAGTTAGAAGTGTCTATATTCCTGGATTTAGGTAACTATTCCAAACTTCTTAAAAAGCGCTTCTATTTGTCGAATGCTTTAAATGCTGCACTGTTATGTTTTTCCTTCCGACGGATATAGTTTTTTCTTTTTCTTTCTGACATTTCGATAAAATGAAAGATATTTGCCGACTAGGAAGAACCGGGATAGATGGAGACTAGAAAAAGAGACGCGTGAATCTATTTGCAAGCTGATTGAGAGCAAGAGGAATGCTAGAGAAAATACCAAAAGTGTTCTAAATTCATTAATGAGTTCCTACAAGAATGAAGTTGGTGGAGAAGAGAAATTAGGATTGGAAGAAATTATTGATGAATGTAAAACCATCTACTTTGTTGGAAAGGATACTACAGCTAACCTATTGACTTGGGCACTTCTTCTTTTAGCAAAACATCAAGAATGGCAAAGTAAGGCACGCGAAGAAGTTCTCCGTGTCATAGGACACAATCAACCTCCAATTGCAGACAACTTAAATGACCTTAAGATTGTAAGTTCCCATTTTACAACTGACTAGTATGTTGGGGAAATTGGTATTTGCATTTCATCAATTAATGAACGAAACAATCGATTGGGTTTATGGACTAAGAATTGTTGATTGTTTACATATTCCAACAGGTTGGCATGATCATTAGTGAAACACTTCGACTCTATCCTCCAGCTCTAATGTTAATGAGACAAACCAATGAAAATGTGATGCTAGGGAGCATTGAAGTTCCAGCAAAGACTCAACTCTACTTGGCATTGGCTGCTATTCATCATGACGAAGAAATCTGGGGAGATGATTGTCACGAGTTTAATCCAATGAGATTTAGCGAACCTCGGAAGCATTTAGCAGCATTCTTTCCATTTGGATTAGGGTCTAGAACTTGTGTTGGGCAAAATTTGGCATTGGCTGAGGCAAAGATAGCTCTTGCTTTGGTTATTCAAAGTTATAGTTTTGTGGTATCTCCAAGCTATATACATGCTCCTATACTACTATTTATAACTTTACAGCCTCAACATGGCGCACAAATCATCTTTAGAAGGATTTCAGGTTGATTATTGTTATTTCTCTTTTTTGTGTAATTTTGAACTTTGATTTGTAGCAAGTCTTTTTGGCTATAGACTAAGTATTGTTCAATATAACATATAATAGATTGAGTTAACTTGGTTTGAATCCTAAAACCTTTGTGAGCATGTTGTTGTCAAGAGTTACGATGCCATCAACAGATCAACAGGTCTAATGCTCCATGATATCACCCGTCTCCAGAACAAAAGGCTGGCAAAAATCAAGAAGGCTCAAAACTGATGCTTGTGTGATAGCTTCCACGAAAGTAATCAGAGATAAGACGATAATGGATGGAAACTATTTAAGTATTCGTTACAGGAATCAATCATTCGAATTCTATGATGTCTTATATCATGGTTGTTGAAAAATATTTCGGGGGGTGTTTTATCGTATCCACAGGGATTGAATGTATATTGCCGCCATTCTATAGTCAAAAGCGTTTCAAACTTTAAAGTAACAAAGAGTTTGGTTTTTCGTATCGGATCGTTTGCATAAAATTTAGTAATCAACGATAAAGAAATTGTTTTTAGGGTTTGGTAAAAACATGTCAAGATTAGGATCCGATAATCCGTTTTATACGTATTTACTCGATAAAGCGTGTGAACTTGCTAACGACAAATATAACCACATATCCTCTCAACAAGTTTATCTCTAACACTTGTTGTGGGATTTATCATATTGATCCTTTGATGATCTCTCACACAAACTACCAACATGATAACATTCAAGTTCAATATTTATGAACATCAACTTTTAAAACTATCTCTAGCCTTATGATTATTGATGGATTGAAACTTCGGTCAAGTTTTAGAATATATCTCTCGATCATGAACTAAAACAAAATATAAATCAGGAAAACAAAGTTTTTCTTCTATATTTATCATCAACAAAGTTCACAAACTTACAATCAAGATCAACACATACAAAATGATGGATTACCTACCACTAATCTTGACACAAGATGTGTTTAGCTACACATATTCATGGTAAATTGCTTCACAAGTTTCGTGAGGAGATGAAAAAGCATCTGCATCGAAGAATCGAGATCGGATGCAAATCCAGCTTCTCTATGTGAAGAATCTCTCTTAGATGAAGAAAACTCAGAAAAATAGGTTTTGGTGTGTTAAAGTGAAGTTATGATCCCAAGAAAATGCATAAAATCTATTTATAGTACACTTGAAATCAGACACATTCGCACTGCTAATGATTTATTCGCCTAGCGAATGATGAAAGTGGCACCTGAAGTGCCTTCTGATAAGGTAAACCGCCCTTGTTTGTCTGCATACATTCGCAATGCGAACTTTTGTTCACAAAGCGAACTATTCTCCAAAACGTTCGCAAAGCGAACTTAGGCCCCTTTTCTTACTGCCTCAGCCAAGGGTTCTTCGCCAGGTCTTTCGTACAGCGAGTAAATCAGCGAACGCTCGCCGGGAAGTTCGCAAAGCAAACTTTAGTCCCTTTTCCTACTATCCAAGTCTGGGACCATTTTCGCTGGGAACTTCGCCAGTGTTTGCAAAGCGAACCTGCTGATGTTTTCCTCTTTTCTTTAGCAGCTTGTATCATTTCTTTGTGTCTCACATCTTTGATCAAGTACTGCCTTTTCCTGCACAATAGTACACATATTTCAAGCACCAAAGGTATATAAACAATGTTTGAAGAACAACAACAATTCAATACTAAAATCCACAATTTAACATGAAAGAGTTGAAAAATGCCAAGTATACAATAGAAATATTAGTCATGTTTGACATCTAACAAACTCTCCCCAACTAGCTCTTTGAATTTCCTCAAGCAAAGTATGCCTCTCATTGAAAACAAGAGTATTTGCTCAAGCATTTAATTCAACCAAGAAAAGATAAACGGCTCAAATAAACAACAATTGTAACAAAGCAACTATTACACAATCCTAGAATTGACAATGCAGAAGAACATGATTCTTAAACAAATCTCAGATAATGTTTCAAGAGGCAACTAAACCATCATGCTCATGTCACTCTAACACTCCTCTTCGAAAAAGGATTGAAGGAAAACGCGCATACAAGCGCGGGACAAATTCGCTCAAATGACAAATGATGCAAATAAAAAGTAATTCATATAATATCTAATCAATCACATAAGAAATCATGGAAGCAAAAGATCACTAAGGGCTTTTAAGGTTGTAGCTTGGTCGGGTTAACAAGAAAGGGACATTTCTAAAGGCCATTGAATCGAAATTTCCGATGCACAAGAACATTCACTATACAAGGTATTCACAAACATCTCAACTTCATTCACTGATTTCATTCCTTTTTCACAACCTTCTCAAACTTCCTTATGCACAATTATTGGACTCTATTTTTCTCATTCAAGCAAGCATTCTTTTTCTCTCTTTTTTTTATATACATATTCACATTTTCTTTTTCTTTTCATGCTTGCTTGAATTTTTCAAAAGTTTGAGAATTTACCAATTTTCTTTTTCATTCTCCCCAACTTATTTTCAACTAAATCTTAAGTGAATGCTTCTTGCTTTTTTAAGGCAAGGAAATCAATAAAAACAAAGTTCCAAGGTTCAAGAAGAATTTTTTTTAGAAACTCTCAAAAATTCAATGATGAACTTGATTTTCAAATTATGTACAACACAAAGTTCATCACTAAACGAGATCTAAACTGTTTAGACTCAAAGGGCAAACGAATACTCGCTACTCACGGGTAAATCACTGTTTGGAAATGGTTGTGCTCAATATGAACAAGTGCCTTGATCATTTCTAATGCTCCCACAATATCACACAAATCACAAGATAAAGCTTGAATTAACAGTATAAAACAAAATTCATCATCAATCCTATGCATTTAGTAAACCATGGAGTTTTCTCACTTTTGTAGTTTTTGGACCTAAATGACATAAGCAATCAATAAAGTTGTAACAAGAAACACAATTTCATCTGTACAAAGACAAAAAGTTCTAACACATTCTAAATTCTAGAACTAGGTAACTATGTACCTTGCCAATAAATGCTTAAAATACTATCATATCCATCCAACATGGAGGAATCTTCTTTGATGAACACAACACCAACCTAGAAGTTCTTTCAACCACATCCAAAAGTTGGAAACATTAAATTTCAACAAGCACCAATCATAACACAACATAATAAAAGAAAATTAACAATTTTTAACTAAAAAAATAATACTATTAATAATAATGATAAGGTGTTAAAACACCAACTAAGTCATAAGTATCACAAAAGGGTACAAAGTACAACACTTCTCAAAATAATCCAACAAGTGGATAAAGTACAATACTACGAACTAATACAAAAAGCATGATAACATAAAACATAAGAAAACTTCACTTTGACGCGCAAAGGAAGTACCAAATGCTAATAACAAAATCAGTCCTCTTCGGACTCGGAACCGGACACCTCTATCTCTTCCTCCTCTGAACCAGATACAGAACCAGAAACCTCCATATCATCACCATCGCCATCCTCCTCCGCATCAGCATCATCAGGCACTCCAGCCGCATCTGCTCTGCCTCCAAAAATTGGCCTGGCCTCAGGCCAACCAGCATGAGCAAGGAATTGCTCCCTTGTCATCATAGTGTGATCCACAGCGGGTTCACAGATCTGCAGCTGCAAAACTGCATAGAATCATGTAAGTCCATAACGGCGCGCTATGAAGCCGCCATCCAATCTTAGTTATACTAGAAAATCTCCTGCTGATTAGGATAAAAACCTTGTGACCCAGAACTACCAGACCCATCGCCAGCCCTTGTGCCGACATCAGCACCAGCACCAGAAGTTTCACCCCTCGCCCCCTTAGGCTTACAATATTTATCCACATAACGGTCATCGATCTTAGTCGGGATAGTCGCCTGTCGACGCGTGGGGACATCAACCCCATCATGCATACAGAGAGTCATAATGAGACAAGGGAAGACAAAAGGAGCATTCTTCCTAGAAGCGGAACCAAGACCACTCTCAACAATAGCCCTTATCTTGTCCGCAATAATCTGGGCTACATCAATCTCGTCATTGGTCATTATGCTGTGGACAAGATGGGCAAGGTAAATAGGAATGGTCGATGTATGTGACTTAGGCTTAATATTGGTGACAACCAAAAGCAAGATCAATTGTGCCAAAGGTCGCATATCTTTACGAAGATGTCTTTTGGCAACCCCAGATGGGTTGAGCTCTACAGATTTACCTTCTCGTAAAAGGTCTCTAGTCATGGCCGCTATGTCTCTGTGGAGGTGCAAAGTTCTATGAAAGTCATCAATATGGCTTGCTCTCAATGGTAATGGATTTTCAAGAACGGTATTAATGGTTCCTCTATCAAACCTTACCACTTTTCCCCCAACGAAGGTTGTCCAACCAAAAGGCTCCCCATCATCCGGGAGGGCATTAGCATAGAATTCCCGTACCATTTCCATATTGTAACTATCCACAGGTGTAATCAGTCTCCCCCACTTTTTCTCTTCGAGGAGTTGAGCTACCGAACGGTATCTCCCCAGTGGATTCAGATTAAATCTCTTCTATGGCAAAATGGTTCTTCTTTCCAACGTTAGGTATCTCGTAGCTTGTTTTGCTCCTCTAAAACGATCATTGTCGAACTGAATCGAAACTTGTCGCGAAGTACTAGCCTTTCTCTTCTTTGCCAGATTGATTTTAGGAGCCATCTACACAAATCACCAGAAAAAAAACAACAAGCAGCAAAGCAGTTCATTAGAAATGAGAGCAAAATAGAATCCCAAACTGAGACATAAAAAAATTTCAGAATTCTGATGCATTCGCGCAAAGTTCTCAAAATGAAGCCTGGCAAACATTCGCCCCAGATTCGCAAAGTGAGGTTCTGGCGAATGCTCGTCCAGGTTTGCAGAGCGAACTGGTCAGCGAAAATGCAATAATTAAAAAAAAAACAACATCATCCAACTTTCCAACATCAGACTAGTTTTAACACACAACTCTACTCATAATGCTTGATCAAATGTAAACATGCAGCAACAACAAAGCATTATGAACAGAGGGTATTGAAAACACTTTTTAAACCTAAAAGTAATTTGTCTCTAATGTTCTCCTAACTAACTTAACCACAATGTTCTAACAGAAATCAACAGAGAGAACAAGAAATTCAAACCTGAACTTGTTGGTACTTGGAAAAACTTGGTGAAAAAATGAGAGGAATAGAGCACGTGAGAGATTGTTCTTGTGAGTGTGTTTGTGAGAGAGGCAAGAGTGAGAAAGACAAAGGGACTAGGGTTGCCTCTCAATAATCAGAAAATGAGATGGGTCATGGGCCCAAGTGTCTGGCCCACCCTTAACAAAAAATCCTTTTTTAATGAGGTGGCAACAGAAAAACATATGCATGTCTTGCTGAGTTCGCAATGCGAACAAGCCAGCGAATGCTCGCCTCAGGTTCGCAAAGCGAACATGACAGGTTTTTGAATTTTTTTTTTGAATCTTCTACCACACTACACCAATTCTTAAATAACTTAAATCATTAAAATAGCAAAGAAAACAGAAATACTTACAATGTTGGGGTGCCTCCCAACAAGCGCTTGTTTAACATCGGATGACCTCGACGGTCCAAGATGATTTCAAAGATCATCAAGAAACACACTGCAATTCTCTCGGTCGACTTCTCCTCCAAGATAAAATTTCAACCCTTGGCCATTCACTGTCCAACTTTCTTTTTTTTTTCAAGTCCTCAATGACTATTGCACCATAGTGCTTAACATCCTTGACAAAAAACGGTCCAGACCATTTAGACTTTAATTTTCCTGGAAACAATTTCAAACGGGAATTGAATAAAAGCACCATCTGGCCAACCCGAAATTCCTTATGAGAAACCTTTTTATCATGATACCCTTTCACTTTCTCCTTATAGATCTGGCTTGAGTGGTAAGCGTTATTTCACATTAACTGAACTTTCCTTTTTTCACCGGCCAAATTCGGATCAAAATTTAACAATTTCAAAGCCCAAAGAGCCTTGTGCTCCAATTCAACGGGTAAATGGCATGTCTTGCCATAAACCATTTGAAAAGGAGTTAGACCGATTAGAGCTTTGTAAGCGGTGCGATACGCCCACAAAGCCTCATCTAATTTTTGTGCCCAATCTTTCCGCGAGCTCAACAGAGTTTTCTCTAAAATTCTTTTGACCCCTCTATTAGACACTTCTGCCTGACCATTTGTCTGTGGGTGGTATGGAGTTGCAACTTTGTGCTTTACACCGTAATGCTCTAAGAATTTTTTGAGCGGTACATTGCAAAAATGCGAACCTCCGTCATTGATTAACACACGAGAGGTGCCAAAATGGAAGAATATGTTTTTATTTAAAAATTTTATCACCGTCTTGCCATCGGCCCTCGGTGACGCAATTTCTTCCACCCACTTGGAAACATAGTCAACCGCAACTAAGATATACTCAATTGAAAAAGATGGTGGGAATGGTCCGACAAAATCAATACCCCAACAATCGAACACCTCGACTACCAAAATTGTGTGCAAGGGCATTTCATTTCTTTTTCCAATCCCGCCACTTCTTTGGCAAGTGTCAAAACTTTTTGCATGGAGGTTGGCATCTTTAAACAATGTTGGCTAATAAAAGCCCGATTGGAGGACTTTAGTTGCCGTTCTTAAACCATTGTAATGCCCTCCATAAGGCGAGTTGTGACAATGCCAAAGGATACTTTTGGCTTCGTCAAGACTGACACACCTCCTCAACAAATCGTCACCTCTTAACTTAAACAAGTATGGCTCATCCCAAACATAGAAATTAGCATCCGAGAGGAATTTCCATATTTTATTCCAAGTTAGGTCCTCCGGTATAAATCCGGTTGCTTTCTGGTTAGCAAAATCTGCAAACCACGGCCTAACTTGTACTCGAAAAAGTTTTTCATCCGGAAATTCTCCATGGACCTCATTTTCGCGGTGAGTTACCTCTACATTGCCCAACCTGGATAAATGATCTGCTACCAAGTTTTCTTACCCTTTCTTGTCACGGATTTCCAAATCAAACTCTTGTAACAAAAGGATCCACCGGATTAACCTTTGTTTTGAATCCGGCTTGGTAAGCAGATATTTAATGGCCGAGTGGTCAGTGTAGACTACCACCTTTGAACCAATCAGATAAGACCGAAATTTCTCCAGTGCGTATACAATAGCGAGTAATTCTTTTTCTGTGGTGGCATAGTTAACTTGTGCCTCATTAAGAACTTTACTCGCGTAATGTATAGCATGAAAATTTTTGGCCTTTCTTTGCCCAAGCACCCCACCAATGGCATAATCGCTAGCATCACACATCAATTAAAAAATTAAATTCCAATTTGGAGCAACGATTATGGGTGCGGTGATGAGTTTCTCTTTTAAAATTTTAAAGGCATTTAAATATTCATCATCAAAGGAGAATGACTTATCTTTGTTGAGTAGATTACTCAATGGCCTTACAACTTAGGAGAAGTCTTTGATAAACCGCCTATAAAAGCCAGCATGGCCAAGAAAACTCCGGATGCCTTTGACATTGGTTGGAGGAG
Organism: Lathyrus tuberosus; assembly: GCA_022829125.1. Taxonomy (NCBI): domain Eukaryota; kingdom Viridiplantae; phylum Streptophyta; class Magnoliopsida; order Fabales; family Fabaceae; genus Lathyrus; species Lathyrus tuberosus. Next base: position 2,519,726 of record JALAZF010000441.1, read on the forward strand.
GCAACTTCTCGATCACTTCAATTTTAGCTTGATCCACTTCAAGGCCTTTAGAGGAGACTTTGTGGCCAAGCACAACCCCCTCTGTTACCATGAAGTTGCACTTCTCCTAGTTTCATACCAAGTTTGTTTCAACACACCGTTCAAGAACGACCTCCAAATTTCTCGAACAAAGATCAAAAGACGCTCCGAACACGGAGAAGTCGTCCATAAATACCTCCATCGTTTTTTCAATAAGGTCAGAGAAAATTGCTTGCACACATCGTCGAAACGTTGCCGGTGTGTTACACAAGCCAAACAACATCTTTCGGTAAGCAAAAATTCCAAAGGGACATGTGAATGCCGTCTTCTCATGGTCTTCTGGGTCAACCGAAATTTGGTTATAACCGGAATAGCCATCTAAGAAGCAATATAATTGTTGACCCGAAATTCTCTCAAGCTTTTGATCCATAAACAGAAGTGGAAAATGGTATTTTCTAGTAGCGGTGTTTAGCCTCCTATATGCACATTCTCCAACCCGTCACAGTTCTCGTCGGGATCAATTCATTTTTCTCATTTCGTATAACGGTCATTCCTCCCTTCTTAGGCACAACTTGAACATGACTCACCCACGTACTATCAGATATCGGGTAAATCATATTGGCATCCAATAGCTTAACAACCTCTTTTCTCACCACTTCCTTCATAGTCAGATTCAAACGGCATTGTGGTTGGGCTACCGCTTTGAAGTCCTCTTCCATCAAGATTTTGTGCATGCAATAGGCCGGACTAATTCCCTTTAAATCAGAAAGAACCCAACCTATAGCTTGTTGATTCTTCTTCAAAACTTGAATCAAACGGTCTTCCTCTTTGTTGGATAAAACGTTGCTAATGATAACCGATTTGTTACAACCATCATCAAGGAACACAATTTCTAATTAGAAGGCACCACCTTTAATTCAAGTTGTGACTTATCATCATTCACTTCTTTCTTCAACTCTTCCGTTTCACTTTCCCATGGTTGTAACTCTTTTAGAGATTCAAGTTCCTTCAAACACTTTTCAAGTGCTCTTTCTTCTTCATCAGAAAATACTTCAAATGAGTCATCAAGAGCTCTTTCTAAGGGAGATACTATATGAACTTGCTTTGAGAATTCCATTATGGCTCTTCCGTTGCATCAATAAAGAAACTATCATGTTTATCTTGAGAATGCTTCATTGCTTCAAAAAGATCAAAGCACACCTCTTCATTTTGAACTCTTACTTTCATAAGACCGTCATCAACATTAATCATCATTCGAGCCATCTTCATAAAAGGGCGTCCAAGAATTAATGGAGCATCCTCGCCTTCCTCCATATCGATCACAACAAAGTCAACCGGAAAGAAAAACTTATCAACCTTAACCAAGACATCTTGAGCCAATCCATGAGGATGAGTTGTGGATTTGTCGGCCAATTGTAACATCATCCAAATTGCTTTCATTTCAATGTTCCAAAGCCTCTTCACAATAGATAATGGAATTAGATTAATGCTTGAGCCCAAATCGATTAAGCCTTTGCCAACATAGATATCACCAATTGTTACCGGCAAAGTAACACGCCCCGGATCGACTTCCTTCTTTGGTAGAGTTCTTTGGATTATAGCACTACAACTTGTGTCAAGGATAATTGTTTCCGGTTCCGAATATCACCGCTTCTTTGTGAGGATATTTTTCATGAACTTAGCATATTTCGATAATTGTTCAGGCGCTTCGGCAAACAGAATGTTGATTTGAAATTGTTTGAATATCTCTTTCCCCTTTTTCACTCTTCTTTTCTTTTCTTCTATCTTTTCTTTTTCAAGGTTATCTTTTTCAACTAACTTCTCATTTTCTTTTTCAACTTCTTCCTTATCATTATTTTTAACTACAACATCATCAACTTTTTCTTCCTCCACAACCTTCTCAATTCTTACATCATCATTTTTCTCATTTTTTTTCTCCTTCTCCCAACTCTCTCCCACTTCTAGTAACAATAGCTTTACAATGCTCCTTTGGGTTGTTTTGAGTATTGGCGGAAAAAGAAGGTCCGCTTGTTGCTCGGCCACTTGTTTTGCAAGTTGCCCAACTTGATTTTCGAGATTTTTGATTGATGCTTCATTTGTCTTTTGATTTGCCATGGACATTTGAATAAATTGGTTAAGAGTTTCTTCAAGCTTAGAACTCCCACCTTGAGGTTGATAAGGATTTTGTCGATTTTGTTGATATCCTTGTTGATTTTAATAATTTCCTCTTGGTTGCTGGTTTTGATACCCTTTTGATTTTGATACGGTTGTTGTTGCCTTTGATAACCTTGTTGTTGATTTTGATTATTCATGTAATTTGCTTATTCTTCAACCGGAGGATAAGGAGGACAATAGTCGGTTGGGTGATCACATTTACATAGCTCACAAACCTCTATTTTCACATTTTTGCTCGGAAGTTCATGCATCTCTTTAATCTGTTGAGGTAAATTTGACATTTGTTGCGTTAGCAACTCAACCTGTTGAGATATCAATTTGTTCTGAGCAAGAATTGCATCATTTGTCCCCAACTCTAGCACTCCCGCTTTCTTTTGAGAAGGGCCACAGTTATGGTTCCCTTGATGGTCATTTAGAGCCACTTTGTCAATGATTGAAATGGCTTCTTCGGCACTTTTGGTCATTAAGGATCCGCCAGCAGTAGCGTCCAATAATGTTTTGTGAACCATTTGAAGACCATTTCTAAAAATATGAACTTGTGTCAGCTCATCAAAACCGTGCCTTTTACACTTTCTAAGCATGGACTTGAATCTCTCCCAAGCTTCATTGAGAGACTTATTCCCATCTTGTGTGAAAACTGCAATCGCCGTTTTCGCCTCCATGAAACGATTGTGAGGAAAAAATCGTTCCAAGAACTTTTATTCAAGCATGTTCCAGTCTGTCATGATAGTAGTTGATTGGTCAAGGTACAATTACTTAGCCTTCCCAATGAGGGAATGCGGGAACAATCTCTTAAACAAAGACTCTTCTTCAGCTTCGGGTGCACCAGTCGCGCCCCCAATCTTATAGAACTTAGTCAAGTGAGTAAAGGGATCCTCGTGATTCATACCAGTGAATGGATTCTGGTATAGAGGAGCGAGAATACCCGTTTTAATTTCAGAGTGCTGACCATTATGAGCATTACGTGCGAACTGTGCAGTATGCCTCGGACTATTAACACAAGGTACTGAAATAGGTGGTGGTGGTGGTAGAGCAACCATGGTTGGCGGTAATTGTGGTATTGGTGTCGAAGTTGAAATTTCCCCTCGTTCTTGTCTTTCCTTATCAAGTTGCCTCCTCCGCCTTGTTCTGTTATTTATTTTACGCGCAGTTCTTTCAATCTCGGGATCGAACAGAAGTTGGTCTGTGGGTAACTCCCCTCGCATAAAACGGAGTCTGCACACTAAGCCAAACAAATTAACAAGCACAAGAAAAAGTTAGACAAGTTTAAAACTCAATAACTATTGTAATGCATGCAATATAACAACAATCCCCGGCAACAGCGCCATTTTGTTGAAAAGTATTTCGGGGGGTGTTTTATAGTATCCACAGGGATTGAATGTATATTGTCGCCGTTCTATAGTCAAAAGCGTTTCAAACTTTAAGTAACAAAGAGTTTGGTTTTTAGTATCAGATCATTTGTATTAAATTTAGTAATCAACGGTAAAGAAATTGTTTTTAGGGTTTGGTAAAAACATGCCAAGATTAGGATCCGATAATCCATTTTATACGTATTTACTCGATAAAGCGTGTGGACTTGCTAACGACAAATATAACCACATATCCTCTCAACAAGTTTATCTCTAACACTTATTGTGGGATTTATCATATTGATCCTTTGATGATCTCTCACACAAACTACCAATATCATAACATTCAAGTTCAATATTTATGAACATCAACTTTCAAAACTATCTCTAGCCTTATGATTATTGATGGATTGAAACTCAGGTCAAGTTTTAGAATATATCTCTCGATCATGAACTAAAACAAAATATAAACCATGAAAACAAAGTTTTTCTTCTATATTTATCATCAACAAAGTTCACAAACATACAATCAAGATCAATACATACAAAATGATGGATTACCTACGACTAATCTTGACACAAAATGTATTTAGCTACACATATTTATGGTAGCATGCTTCACAAGTTTCGTGAGGAGATGAAAAAGCATCCGCGTTGAAGAATCGAGATCGGATGCAAATCCAGCTTTTCTATGTGAAGAATCTCTCTTAGATGAAGAAAACTCAGAAAAATAGGTTTTGGTGTGTTAGAGTGAAGTTCTGATCCCAAGAAAATGCATAAAATCTATTTATAGTACACTTGAAATCAGACACATTCACACTGTGAATGATTTGTTCGCCTAGCGAATGATGAAAGTGGCACTTGAAGTGCCTTCTGATAAGCTAAACCGCCCTTGTTTGTCTGCATAAGTTCGCAATGCGAACTTTTGTTCGCAAAGCGAACTATTCGCCAAAACATTTGCAAAGCGAACTTAGGCCCCTTTTCTTACCGCCTCAGCCAAGGGTTCTTCGCCAGGTCTTTCGCACAGCGAGTAAATCAGTGAACACTCACTAGGAAGTTCGCAAAGCGAACTTTAGTCCTTTTTTCTACTGTCCAAGTCTAGGACCATTCGTTGGCAACTTCGCCAGTGTTCGCAAAGCGAACTTGATGATGTTTTCCTCTTTTCTTTAGCTGCTTGTATCACTTCTTTGTGTCTCACATCTTTGATCAAGTAGTGCCTTTTCCAGCACAATATCACACATATTACAAGCACCAAAGGTATATAAACAATGTTTGAAGAACAACATCAATTCAATACTAAAATCCACAATTAAACATGAAAGTGTTGAAAAATGCCAAGTATACAATAGAAATATTAGTCATGTTTGACATGTAACAAACTCTCCCTAATTAGCTCTTTGCTTGTCCTCAAGCAAAGTATGCCTCTCATTGAAAACAAGAGGATTTTCTCAAGCATTTAATTCAACCAAGAAAAGATAAACGATATATATATATATATATATATATATATATATATATATATATATATATATATATATATATATATATATATATACCCCGTCTCTCTCTCTCTCTCTCTTTCTCTCTCTTTCTCTCTCTCTCTCTCTCTCTCTCTCTCTCTCTCTATATATATATATACTCCGTCTCTTTCAATAATATAACAGATGGTCTTCCAAACCTTTGGTGTTTTTGCAAATTGATTCACAATCTGGTTGTGATTTCCATTGGGAGCAATATGTTGATTTCAGTGCCTTTTTGAAAGAAAGTTTTTTTGTATGGTTTCCATCTATGTTGCTACTAGTTACACTAGATTATGGCTGATTTGGAATAATTTGTCCAACACCCTTGCTTCTCACTTTATTCCCTGATACCTTATTGGAGACTTCAATGTGGTTCTAAGGGCCCATGAACACAAGGGTGCCTCATCTCCTACTAAGCTCCCCATGATTGACTTCCAAGAATGGTCTAATGCCAATGAGCTTTTTCACATACACACTGTTGGTGCTAAATATACATGGTCCAATGGTAGGCTCAATTAAGCTCACACTCAAAAGATACTTGACAAGTCCATCTGCAACATGGCCTGGCTAAATTTTTTCTCCCATACTTCTTGCAAAACCCTCATCAAGGTGAGATATGATCACCACCTTCTAATGTTAGACTTCAAGCCCTCCCTCTTGTCCTTTTCAACTCACTTTAAATTAACGAGAATGTGGGTTGCTCACCCATCTTGTAGAGACATTATTGTTGATAGTTGGAAAGACAAGGTGTTGGGATGCCCTATGTTCATCTTATATAAGAAAATAAAAAATCTCTAGTCCACCCTCAAAATTTGTAATAAGGGCCACTTTTGAAATACCACTCTTAAGGTTACGAATGTTGAGAGAGACTTGAGCTTACTCTAGGACATTATTCAAGTTTCTGGTTATTTGATGACCTTAAAGTTAAGGAAAAAGCTTCCATGTTGGTAAGAAAAAGCTAAAGTCAGTTGGATCTTAGATGGTGATAAAAACACCAAACTCTTCCACATGATGGCTAGAATCAATCTAGCTACTAGACTCATTTTTGCTATGAATATCAATGGTGTGCTAACTCATGATCAGGACATCTTGTGCAATCATATGGATTCCCATATTATCAATCTTTTCTTTAAATCTCCCAGTGTCACTCCAGATGTCTCTTTCATTGAAGATTGTATCCCTCACTTGTTGAATGATGACATTAATGATATGCTCAATAGAATTCCCAACCCTCTAGAGATCAAGGCAACATTTTCCAACTTAAGCAAAGATGGTGCCCCATGCCTTAATGACTTTGAAGCTTACTTCTTTCAAACCTTTTGGGATATTATTCATAAGGAAGTTATAGTCGCAATGCTTCAGTTTCTCCACACTTCTTAGATCTTGATCGACTTTAATACAAATATTCCCATTATTTTTCTTGAGAATAGCCATGTAGATTCAATTGACATGCTCATGCCGAGAGATGCACAGGGCGGCCTGTAAGTTGGTGTTGTCAGAGGGTAGTGTTTCCTCCTCGACCTTCTTCGTCTCACGGACGTCCTGTCGAGGAGCCTCACTCTTCTTGGCATACTATTTCAGGCGTCATTCCTTGATGAGGATCTCGATTGCATCCTTGAGGTGGATGCAGTCTTCGGTGACGTTCCCGTGGCTCCTGTTGAATCGAAAGTATTTAGATTTGTCGACGTTTGGCTTGGGGGTGTCGACTTGGGAAAACGAACCCCACTCTGTTTGAAGTCCGAGTTTATACACTCGGCCAGGATGCGCTTGTGGGGAGCGGGCAGCAGCGCGTATTCAGCGAAATGGCCTGCTAGTCCTCTGTGCTCGCGGGAGTCGCGGGGCTTATCATCTCTCCTTTTCTCCCCGCCTCGTCGAGGAGCCACAAGGTCGTAATACTTCGAGACTTTGGTGTTGTCATGGTTCCGTGAGTCGCGCGCATTGTTTGCGTCCTCTTTCTCCTCGTACTAGATGTAGCTCTGGGATTTGAGGAGGAGGTCATCCAGCAAACATGGCATTTCGATGCCAACTGCTTTGGCGAAATCATTGCGGAGGCGCAGCCCTCGCTCGAGCAGGTATCTCTTTATACGGTCAGTTGTGGTGATTTGGACAGCCTCTCGATTAAACCTCTCTATGTAGGCTCGGAGAGATTCGTCCTTCCCCTGTATGATGGCATCGAGTGACACCTCAGATTTCGGATGTCGTCAAGAGGCGGTGAAATTCCTGGTGAACTACATTTTCAGATTCTTCTAGGAAGTGATGGACTCTGAGGCGATGCTTTTGTACCATGCCATGACACCATTCCTTAGAGTTGTGGGGAAGAGTCTGCACTTGATAGCGCCTTTGACGTTGCGGTAGTCGAGCATCGCACCGATGTTCTCGATGTGATCGTCTAGGTCCGTCGTGCCATCATAGGTCGCCAGACTTGGTGGTTTTTCCATCCCGATGGGGAGGGGAGTTCCCATAATCGCTCGAGACAGTGGACCGCGGGGGTCGTCTTCGTCGCTTCAGACCGATGAGCGTGACAGGGAAGGGTCATGTCGAGGGCTTCTGTCGCGGTGCGACGAGTTTCTTGGTCGACCCCTCGACTTGTCCAGTTGCCCGCTGGCTTTGCTCCTCTTGGGAAAGGGGGAGTTCCACTCCCTACGGGGAGAAGTACAATCACACCTCTTTGCAACCACAAGTTGTGGCCTTTCTAGCTGCGGGCGACGTCCGGGTTGTCGCAGAGAGAGGCTCTGAGACTCATTCTGTTGGTGTCTCCGCGGGGGAGAGCGCGGACGAGTGTCTCGCCATTGCGGGGAAAGGCTACGAGATTCAGACCGTCGATGTCTTCGCCGGGGAGTGCGTGATCGACGGTCTTTATCCAACATTCTAATCCATTCATTCTGTTGGAAAATTATGAAGTTGGTCTGGTTGATTGCTGCGAACAGGGCCACCGTGGTAGGATCGGCGTTGGGTTGCACGAGAATTGGTTGAAAAACTCCCGGATTCTCGAAATGTTGGACGACGTTGTAGGCCGCATTTTTGGAGGAGGGAGAGGCAGTGAGTCCGTCTCTCGGGTCACCCACTTCAGCAACGGTCGTCTCAATGTTGTTGTGGTCTTCGTCGGTAGTGAAGGCAGTTTGGCGAACGTTGTCGTTGGCGTGTTGATTAGCCATGATGATCGGTAGGTTTTTGAAAGTTTGCTTTGGTATTTAGGTTTTTAGAGAAAGAAAAGACGAGGGAGTAAAAGGTTCCCACAGACGGCGCCACTGATCTTACAAGGATCAGAGATTCAATCAGAGGCTAGTAACATGTCGTGGACTCCAAATTCACCGGTGACAGAGAAGAGGAGGGGGTGTACCTGCAAGGCACTCCGATGGTAAAGTAAGGTTCAGAGTGAAAAGAGAAAGAACAAGTATAGGGTAGTGAGAATGAATTCATAATACCTAACCCTCATGCGGAGAAGGGTATTTATAGTGTGCCCCTGACGGTTGGCCAACGGTCATCTGTTGTGGGTTGGATCGATAGGCCTATAACAGATGACTGCCAGGATCCTACGTGAAAGTAGGGAAGGCCAGGACGTGGTCTTCGTCCTGGGTCAACTGCCCCACGAACTTTGTAGTGGATTTTCTCATTTCTGAGGGCAAAACTGCCCCGCGAAGGGCGTGGGTTCAGTTGGTGACGTGTCCTCACGTGAGTAACGTATGGAGAACGTGTGGGAAACGTGTGGGTAATGCGCCTTCCAGCAGTTATGATGGATTGAGCCTTCTTTGACAAAGAAATAAACTGGGTTGTGCCCAACGGTGTATCAACCCCATACTCACTCCAGAACACATTACAAATATGCTTATATCAATTTAGTATAAGCCATCATGGATGCAGAACTAAATTTATCTTTAAAAAAACATGAAATATTTTCTGTAATTAAATATTTAATATTTATAGGCTTAAATAATGTTTTTGTCCCTGTAAGTTGGCGAGTTTTTTGTTTTCGTCTCTGAATCTTTTTTTTTTTCGGTTTTAGTCCCTATATCTTACTTTTTGTTGGGGTTTAGTCCCTAAAGCTAAAATCTGCAGGAAAATCCGAAGGTTTCCTGCGGGTTTTCCTTAAAACCAAAATTCGCAGGAAATTACGCAGGAAAATCAGCAGGAAACCTCTGTAGGGACTAAACACCAACAAAAAGTAAGATATAGGGACTAAAACCGAAAAAAAAAAAAAATTCAGGGACAAAAATAAAAAATTCGCCAACTTACAGAGACGAAAATATTATTTAAGCCATATTTATAATATAGTTTGTATGCACTATAGTATAACAGTAGTAAAAAACACCCTTGAGCACTTAAATAGGACAATAAGAAAATTTTCTCAGTTTAGCCAAAGATAATCATCGAGTTCAAAATCAATTTTAGATATGCAACAGTATTATATATATATATATATATATATATATATATATATATATATATATATATATATATATATATATATATATATATATAATTTTTTTATGAGATTAATTGGAATACACTATCAGTATAAAACTACTTTACACTGACATCCAATTAAAATGAATCATTTTAACACATGAGAAGAGAAAAACATCGAAGAATTAGTTATTAAAATAGTTTAATTATAATTTATTTATTTTTACACCTAATTCCATAATTATGTGTCAAAATGATTCATTTTAATTGGATGCCAGTGTAAAATAGTTTTACACTGACAGTGTATTCCAATTAATCTCTTTTTTTTTATTCTCTATTATAATTCTCTTTGATTTTTTTTTTTTGAGAAATTAGTGTTTAAATTAGATATAGAGAATATGATTATTGGTAGGGGTGTGATTCTATTGATTTTGAATTTGAATATTAGTGATATTTTAATGTATGCAATACAATTCTATGGATTTTTATTTTTAATTATGTTGTATGTAAATTTTCTTAATATTTAAAATTTTTTAATTCATTTAAAAAAGAGAAAAAAAGAATGATGCACTGAAAATCCTTAAAATAAAGAATGATGAAATTTAATTAAAATTATTTAAGTTTTAAATTGGTAAAATATTTTTCTATAAAAAATTGATTAGCATTTTAAAAGTTAACAATTTTTAATTTTAAGTTTGTTACAATCAAATTAAAACAAAAAGATTAGGTGGAATGATAATTAACGGAATACTAGCTTATTTTGTTTCGCATTTAACCTAATCCTTAGGCTTTAAATAAGTGACTGCACCAGTATTCCATTATCATTCAACGCATGGTTTTAAATTGCGGTTGCGGCTACGGATGCGGTTGTGGGTGTTGCGATTGCGGTCATTGCGGGTGTTGCGATGCGTATTGCGGTCATTGCGGTGTGAATTTTATAAGGAGATGTTTGAAATACAAAGTTGAAAAACACTTAATGTTTAAGTATTTTCATTCCATAATAACTAAATTGAGTTTTACGATTCTAATATTTTGATTTTAGATGAAAATACTTGAGGAAACATGATTGAAATTATCTAATATAGTTCCAAACGTAGCCGGAGACGTAATTTTCAAATCACACCACAATTACGGTCCGATGCGGTTGCGGAGGCAACCGCATCCGCAATATTGCGGGTGCAATTGCGGTTGCGGACCGCAATTTAAAACCATGATTCAACGTGACATCGCCAACCTGAAAAGTAACCAGTTATGTTTTCACAAATTTCACTTTTTCCTCAACATCATGAAGATAAACATGAAGAAGAAGAAGAGAACTTGTATCAAATCTATGAAGAAGAAGAGAACGTGTATCAAATCAAATCTTCACAACAATCGCTTTCTTCTACAAATTCAATTATAATTCCAGAACCTGGTTTTGATTTTTACTTACCTGATGAATGCTGGGAGCATGTATTCTCGTTCATCATCAAGCCAGTCAAGCCGGTCGATGTTGTCACATTCATCATCAACCTGATCGTTATCAATACTGAATACATAAATAAACTCCACTTTAAATCCCTATCTCTTGTCTCTAAACAATTCCTCTCCATCACCAACCGTATCCTATTCTCTACCAAAATTTATTATCCACAACTTCGTTTTCTCCCTCGTTTCTTCGGTAGATTCTCCAACCTTAATTCACTTGACCTCTCGTTCAGCTCCTCCCATGATCTCGATGCCGGCATTGCTTTGGCTCTCTGTGACAGACCAACATTGAAATCTTTATCTATATTAGGGATTAAGCTAATGGATGCAAACTACGTTACTTCACATTACATTGATTCCTTCGCAAGTTTGAAGGGTTTGAATTCTCTTAAGTTCTGGTGTTCGCAAATATCTGATGATTTGCTTTATTCTATTGCTAGAGAAGGTCTTCCTTTAAAGAAGCTTGTTCTTGAAAGTTGTACCGGCTATACTTACCATGGAATTTATGGTTTATTATCCAAATGTCACGGAATACAACATTTGGGTCTTCAAGATGTTGATTTTCTAAATAATCGTGATGTTTCTAGGTTGTCTTTGCTTCTTTCTAATTTGATATCTATAAACCTCAGTGAATGTTCCAAGCTCACTGAATCAGCTTTGTTTGCATTCATTAAGAACTGTCGTTCACTTCTTGAGATCAAAATGGAACACAAATATATTGAGAGAGAGAATGTAGAAAATGCACCTGTGTTGCAAAGGTACGGGTACGTACCCAGTACCAGGTACGGGTACTGGTACGAAATACGTCATATTTAAATAAACCAAGGTACGGGTACGCGAATATATATTCATATGTATTCCGATTTTTCTCAACAGAAGATGAAGAACTTGGTTGTGCGAGGAGTTTCAATGCAATTGATTGAAGTTTAGCGATTAAAAATTCATAAGTTATCAATCATTTCTTTGGTTTCAAGATCCTATTGATCAAACTCAACATCAGCACTTGAAAAGCCCATTAAAAAAAAAAGTATAAAACTATACCATTAGAAGAAAAAAATTGAGTTCGTGTATCTAATATGTATCCAATATGTACCCGTTGGAGTACCAACTTTAAAAATAATAAATAAAAAATAGATACGGTGTCGGTACGTACCATACGAGTACCGTACGCGTACCGGTATCTGGTAAGTACCCGGTACCGGTACTTTATCTAAAATGGAGTACTCATGCTTCACAGAAATGCACCTACTTTGAAAGATTTTGATGTCAATCCTCAATTGAAGTTTCTACATTTTTCTAACAATTCATTTATAAACAACGAGATCGTCATATTGTTTGCGTCCATTTTTCCCAATTTGCATCTTCTTGATTTGAGTTACTGCTATGAAATATCTGAAAAAAGTGTTTGTCAAGTTCTAAGTAGATGTTGCAAGGTTAAACATCTATACTTGACCAATTGTAAAGAAGTGAGACAAATTAAAATGAATATTGTAGTTCTCCAATTAGAGGTGTTGAACTTGTTTGGTACATGTGTTGATGACAAAACACTTAATGAGATTTCGAAGAGTTGTTGTGGGCTTTTGCAACTATTACTAACACGTTGTCAATATGTCACCGAAAAGGGAGTGATGCGCGTGGTTCAAAAATGCACTCAACTGAAGGAGATCTATTTGAGATGTTGTGATAAAGTGAATGCTGGTGCTATTATCTCAATTCTTTCATCAAATCTATCATTAGAAAAAGATAATTGCTCTAGTAAAATCCAGCTAAAAGTTTTGATTCTTAAATATAAGATGTTTTTTGTTTTTAGATTTGTTTATGAAAAATGAGTTAATTTTTTAGAATACAAACTTACAAATATGTATTTAATCGTCATTTTGAAGATGATAATCCTCTAAATATAATTAGATCTTTATATGAAGTTTTAAATTTGGATGTTTTTCTTTACTTGACACATTGATATTGTCTAACATAGTATATTCTCTGTCATTACATGATGACATTTGCATATTGTATATAAGAGGTTGTTCCAAATAATTGTGTAATTTTGGTGTTTCTTTTCAAGGATTTTAAATGATGCAGTAGTCATATAAAACAATATTGACTGACTTAATATGAATTTAACAATGAAGTGTGAATGAAGCATTTTGCATGTTTGGAAGAGTTTAGAGTGGGATGATGAAGTTATAAGGTGCTGGCTAAAATTGATTTGGAATAGGGATGGCTGAGCACAATTACTGCTACATTTTTTTTTGGTTTCCTTGAAAGGTGGTTCCATTGTATTGTTTAATTTTGTATCCATGCAACTTGTGTAATATTCAAGTTTGCATATGTTATTCATAGGGCTAAAGTATTTGACAAAAACATCGGTAACAACGAGCAACATACATGTAAATTACAGAACACAGAAAATGGAAAAATTGATTTAAGATTATCCCAATTATTGGAAATGCAATTCATGCCAGTGTAGTAATGCAGACACAAAACAGGAAATGAGAAGAATGCTATTTATAACTTTGCAGCCTCAACATGGTGCACAAATCATCTTCAGAAAGATTTCAAGTTGACTATTGTTATTTCTCTTTTTTGTCTAATTTTGAACTTTGATTTGTAGCAAGTCTTTTTGGCTATAAATAAAGTGTTGTGCACTACTGACGTGGAAATCACAGTAAGGAGCATAAGTGACTGAAGCTCTTGCCAAAGCGTGAGCACTACGGTTAGCTTGTCGTCTAGTAAAAACAAACTGAATGTTGTGACTCGTAAAAATAACTCTACAATCATCTATAATAGAGTCATATTCAGCTACATTAGATTTTACATTGTGCACATCATCAACTACTTTTTTTACAATCTAGTTTTAATATGACATTTGCGAGCGCTACTACCAAGATCTATTGAAGTGCTTGATACAATCCCGAAACTTTGCAGTTTAATGGTGAAAGGTTCATATGACACTAATTTGTTCTTGCCATGACAAACGGATGGACGCAATTACCTCTCACACACATTTCTGGTTCTAGAACATAACTATTGTTGGAATGTTGTACCATCCACATTACATTTGAAGAAACCTATAGGAAGGAGTTCCCAAAAAATAATAGATGAGTTAACTTGGGTTTAATCCTGAATTACTATGCCATCAACAGGTTCGGTTTTGGCATTCTAGAGCTTCGCATCCGTCTCCAAAACAAAAGGCTGGCCAAAATCAAGAAGGCTCAAAACTGATCCTTGTGTGATAGCTTCTTTCAACGCCAGGAAAGTAATAGAGATAGATAAAAATGGAAGGAAACTTTTTAAGTATTTGTTAAAGGAATCAAGTGAGAGTACAATAAAGAATACAATGGGATGAACTGGAGATAAAAATGGGAATGGATGCCTAATGGAAGAAACAAACTAGATGATAGGCAGTACAAAAAATGAGAGAGAAAAGTACACCTATTTCCTATTTCCTAAGGGAATTTCTGCGAGGCTGAAAAATATCATATGGAAATTTAAAATTGTCTTTTAGCTTTTAGAGATACGTCTCCCGACACACCATTCTTTTCAGTCAAAACGTTAAAATTGAGTCACACCTAATATATTTTGCAAAATTTATTTTAGAGATGTATCTTCGAGATGATTCATTTTACACCTCATACATCCCTCTTTAAAACACCCTTTTTACAATAGATTGTTCCAAAGATACATCTCCGCATACATACCAGACATAATCTGGAGATGCAACTTCTATCCAGACGAGATAGTAAATTTTAAGTTTGTATTAGTGATGCTCCGATGAAATTGACAATATAATAAAGGTATACTATGATAAATTAGACCCTACAACGTATATGCAAAGAATGACATTTATAAAGTAATAAATCTAGAGTACGCAACGAATGTGAAATAAGTCAAAATAAAATACAACCGAAAATAAATCCAGAGTACAAATACTATAAACTACTGCATATGACAGACCCAGACTCGACCTCGGGACTCCAGATGGTTCCTACGTTGCCTCTTGTATTGTAGTGCCTCCCGTGCCCCCGCCATCATGACATCTACAACGCCACTTGCCTTTGAGCCATCCGGAATGAGTCATCTGTCAATACTCGTCTTCCCAATCTCCATGATACGACGACATCTAGACAACACATCAACAACATGAACTGCCCAAACCTGCTCCTCCTCTACTATCTCCTGATGAGGTGGCCTTAGTGGATCTCTTGGAGCATCTTGTACCATATAGAGATGTGACACCCTGAAGAACCACTGGATGTAACTGTTAGATCAAGATTTGTTCATTACATATTCTCTTTTAGTTTTGATGATAACAAAAGTATTGAAAGAACAATCACTACTACGAAAAACCCATTTAACAACGGTTGGGATTGACATATAATGACGCAGACGAAGGCGTTGTTATGTAGATTGTCATTGTAAGTTCGTTGTTTCTACAACGGTCTGGAAACCGTTATTGAAAGGCAGGACGCGCGCCATATATCACAACGGTTATGATTATAAACCGTTGTGATACATACACTTAGGTACTGGGTTCGAAACCCATCAGCAGCGAATTATGTAAAACATAAATTACCTATGATCTCGGTTATAATAGATAATCGTTGTTGTAAGTACCCTGAGTTTATTATATTAAATGTAGATTGCTTGTTTTCCAAACACCTCACTAAAGAAATATACATGGAATCAATTTTACGAAAAAGTCTATAATCTGCAAATTAAACTTTTCTTGAAAACCAATTTAAACAAACCAATGTTGTTTTCTGATTGCATTCGTCTCATCGTGCATTTCACGCTCTTTTACATATATTGTGGTTTATTGATCTTACTCCTTCGATATATCGCTTTCTTCGATTATAGTTAAATTTCCATAAGAACAAGCCATTGGATAATCTGCCTCATCATCATCACTTATCATCATAATTTTTATAATCGTATGTTTTACGATTATAAGTGTTGATGGAGAGGCAGTTTAACTGATAATTTGTTGTTAATGAAATTTAACTATAATGGAAGATGGCGATGCATCTAAGGAGCTAGATCATTATACCATAATCTATATATAAACGAACGTGAGATGAATGATGAGAGGCATGCAATTCAGAAACATTGATTCATACAAGTTGGTTTTCAAATACAACTTAATTTGCAAATTATAAGTATCTATGTCAAATAAATGAATGTATTTTAAGTGAGGGTTAATGAAACAAACAATCTACATAGAATATAATAAACTCAAACAACATTCTATACCAGATCCAAATATTATAAACTCATATAATACGCTTGCTACCACCAACAAACTTTAAGTGAGGGTTAGTGAAACAAACAATCTAAATATAATATAATAAACTCAAACAACATTTTATACCAGATCCAAATATTATAAAATCATATAATACGCTTGCTACCACCATCATCATCACCCTGTATCACCCCCTTAACCTGTAAGGAAACACAGCAAACTTCAAAAATGAGCATCCTCAGTTGAAAACAAACCCTAAAACCATAACCCAGTGAAGAGTAAAGAGAGGAACAGGAATAACGCACCTTTTAATGAAACTAATCGCGGAACAGGAATCAATTATGATGTTCAACTAGTTTGGGAATCAATGAAAAAGAAATATAAGGAGGAAGAAGCTTACACAAAAGCTTCATACTTCTTATATTTCTTTTCATTATTTCTAAAACTAGATGAAGTTTGCTTACGTTGTTGTTTCTTCATTTACTAACATCTTGTTCGTGAAGCTATGAAAAAAAAGTATAAGGTGGATGAAGTTTCCATCATAGCTTCATGCTTCTTGTACATTTTTCCATAGCTACACAAACATTACGAAGTTTCCAAAGTATGGTCTTTGTTAAGGTAGTGAAAATGAATCTGAAAAAATGAGAACAATCAACAAAAACAACATGCAACAAACGAGATAATGGGAAATATCTAACAATAGATGGAAGAAGAAGAATACCTTAATGTATGAAGCACAAGATTCATGGCTAATGGTTAAAACGAAGAGAAAAAAATGAGTTCTAGGGTTTCACTTTGAAGGCAACGGCGCTACTGTCAATAAGTGAAAGTTATTTCGCTTATATATGGGTAAACTATTTCATAACGGTTAAGAATACCAACCGTATATATATGTATTTATTTATTATAAATATATCACTATGGTTAACCAAAAGAACCGTAGTGATAACCCTTTTATCTGTGAATTTTAAAATAAATAAAAACCGTATAGATAGGTATTTATTTATTATAAATATATCATTACGGTTAACCCGAAGAACCGTAGTGATAACCCTTTTATTTGTGAATTTTAAAATGAATAAAAAAGAAAAGGTGTGTCTTAACGTTAAAGGAATAAAATATTTCATGACAAAGTAATTCAAACCCTAATTCAACTATTACATTTCATAACAAAGAAAACTTTAAACATAAAGGAGACAAGAAAACATAACATCTTGAGATTTTCAGAAAATATCTCTGATTTCAGTTTGTTCTTCAAATTCTTGTTCTTTTTCTTTAAATCCTCATACATAACCTTCAAATAGCCCACAACTTCCAACTCTGACTTCATAATGCTCTCATCTTCATTTCCATCTCTTTCTCCCACGTCTTCATCCCATATGAACAAATGACATGTTTCATCGCTCCTCCAAAATTGACATCTCCAAAAAAGCCTTCCTTTATTTTGTCCCTTCTTGCATTGGTACGAAACCATACGACCATCATAACCACAAAAATTTCCAGATTGAGATTTTACAGCGGAAGAAGACATAGAAACACCTTTGGATGATTTTGTCTTCAAATGCGACATTGCAACACCTTAAATTAGAACACTTTCTTGTTGTTGTTGTCTTCTTCCCGACAATGGTGACGGCGTTGGTGTTAGGGTTGTTTCGTCTTGTTCCTTTTTTCAGTAGATAAATTGATATATACTTGGTGTTTAAAATACATAAAAAGAAGCTTCAGTTTGTAACAACAGTTTTATGAAATACCCGTAGTGATATCCTTATTATTTTTTAGTTAAATATAAATAAAACTTAAAAAGGGCGCATTTACGTCAAAGGAATAAACTATTTGAGGGCGACGAGGTTCGAACCCATGAAAGCTTGATTGTATCACCACGGTGTTCACAACAACCGTTATTATACCCTTGAAATTTCTAATTAAAATAATGCGCGCGCATCTAGTACACACTATAACAACGATGTATAGGATGTCGTTGTAAACCTGGCGTTGTTTTTTGGGCGTTTTGTAGTAGTGAATGGTTTATTTGATGTGTGTTTTATTTATGTGGGTTCTTGTTCTTGTACATAAATAATCAGTATCTGTTTTACTTAGACACACTTGGGAGTTGCTTCATAGCGAGCTTCTGGTGGCAGATTCTGAAGAACAATTGCTAGTGTGGCTTGGCGCAGACTCTGAGCTGAAGGCCTCAGCATTCACACGAGTTACTACACTTGGCAATTGTATATTCGCATCTGGTACCATTCAGAGTTGGTGATAAAGTTGTGGTTTACAACAGATTCATATACACAGTTGTAATAGGTTAAAAATTTTGGGCCTAATGAGTAGCTGGATTTATAAACAACAATTTAATGACTGTTGTCTTAAAACACTATAGTAATAAATGATGTGTAGCAAGCTTCGATTCCCAGCAAATACATTGTTTCCATATTTTAGAGTACATTAAGTGTGTGACACTTAAGTCCATTATTTAAAAAATAATTTGTAAATGATTTTACAATGGTGAAGTAAACCAACCGTTGTTAGAGGACTTACAATTCCACTACGGTTGGGTTGTCCAACCACGATTAAAGGGTTTACTGATAAATTAAAACAAAACTTATTATGTATTTCTTTCATAAGACGCCCTAGGCGAACAAGCGAGCTCGAGACGACAGCGGTGGCGTAGTCTTTACCCTCTTTA
The DNA here is from genome assembly GCA_022829125.1 of Lathyrus tuberosus. Classification (NCBI taxonomy): domain Eukaryota; kingdom Viridiplantae; phylum Streptophyta; class Magnoliopsida; order Fabales; family Fabaceae; genus Lathyrus; species Lathyrus tuberosus. The sequence continues at coordinate 2,538,590 of JALAZF010000441.1, forward strand.
TATCCATTCATTTGGAGCTCAAATCTTCACCCTCTTCATTCATTTGATTCTTCAGCTTCGAAGTATGGTACTCTTTAACATCTTCATTCATTTTTTCTTGGTTTATGTTATATATGCTTAAATATTCACCCTTTTCGTTCATTTGATTCTTCAGCTATTAAGTACAGTACTCTTCAACATCTTCATTCCTTTCATGCATAAGATTCTTCAGCTTCGAAGTACGGTATTATTCAACATCTTCATTCCTTTTTTCTTTGTTTATGTTGTATATGCTCAAGTCAATATGATAATACATGTTTCATATGCTTTAGGTTTAGATTTGCATGTGCATAAGCTTAAGTTTTTGGATTAGATTTTGGTGTGCCATTCACATTATTATACGTGTATAAATTTTAGAAGTTGTTATGGATTGTAGTTGGATGAAAGCCGATAGATTAGGTCTGATTTATGAGAATGGAGTTCTTGAATTCCTTAAATACGCTGATAAACATCTTCCCGAAAATAATGGTATCTTTTATTATCCTTGTGTTTTTTGCGCGAATATAAAAAAGGGTATGTAATGCCCTGTATAATATATATCTAGAATAATACTGTACAAGCATTTCGTTTGGTACTGACACCATCATAAGTGCCTAATGGTATAATTCACATACTTGACCATTCTAAAAACATAAACACCTATCTATGCTACAAGACATGGAAATTAGCCAAAACAATAAAAAGTAAGATCAATATACAATATCCTCAATTGTATACAACAAATACACAGCGGAAAACTAAAGCCAAGCTTCTCTTGAAACATCCGAGCATAGCTCTACTTGTAAATCTAACTTGCAAACAACGCCTGAAAAAATAACAACAACAATGGGGGATGAGATATTAAATCTCAGTGAGTTCCCTATCTTAGGGGTTCTCTCGGCTTTACAGGGTTTCAGCCAATCCTAACTCAAGTCAAGAGGAAGGGAGAATGACCTTGAGTTCACAATCTCACACTATATGGAAAATGTTCATGAGTTCACCAACTCAAAATAGCACTAATCGATTACCTTACCTAGGCATCCCCTTTTCCCGTCCACTTCTATGTCTAGAAGTCGACCCGAGTCATGGATCCTTGTAATTTACTTGACATACGAAATGGATTCGGGATCATCGGCCTGTTAACCGTGAACTGTCACTTCTCATGGTCTGTTAACCATCACAAGTCTCTTTACCATATAGGTTCCATTTGTACTACACGCGGGAATCAAACCTGCCAAGTAATCATGCGTATATTCCAGAGGAGATCGTTACTCATGGAACAACATATAATAGGGAAACGGTTATGATTACATGATTTCACACACAAACGTAATTGTATTCGACAATCACAAGGCCATATTCGCCTTAAGGCCCATTCGCCTTTTCTCAAAACACAAAGGTTTACACACATGTTCCATACTAGTGTTTCACTCTCCCCTAGACCATTACTCGGCAAGGATGCACCTCTCTACATCGAATGCACGAGCATCTCCGTCTAGGTTCTCTACTCTAGACCATTACTCAGCAAGGATGCACTTTTCTACATCGAATGCACGAGCATCGCCATCTAGAGTTTCTATCACAATCCTAGTCACAACCTAGAATTATACCATTTGTTTTGGGGTAAAGTTTCCTCACTCTTCCTAACTCATTTTTAGCATGCATATTCTCTCATTCATACTTAACAATAGTTAGATAGATATGGTATACCACAATGTGCACAAGTAAAACATTTATCACAACATATCACATAACATTATTTTCATTTAATTGCCACAAATTATCACATTTATCACAACATATCACATAGCTTTCCAACGATACCAAGAACGTTTCGATCGGAAACACTGTTCAAAAGTTATGAATTTTCTAAATATTTTTCATCAACCAACAGTGGTAACCGGTTACCTCAAAATGAGTAACCGGTTACTTAGTTCATTTTTCACGCAGAATACCACTTTTTCCTGCATGTAACCGGTTACCTCAAAATGAGTAACCGATTACCACTGAACCAGAAGCTCAAAAACCTACTTTTAATGGTGTAAACTTAAACCAAAACTCATCAAAACATGATTCATCACAATAGCAAGTATTATACAAATATTTCTCATACAACCCAATCATATAATGTATTCTATTTCATATATCAACCATAGAAACAACATTTAACATGATTAATCCAAACCACCATTTTTATTCAAGTTCTAACCTAAGTTTCTATACTTATGGTTCTAACTAGAACTCACCAAGAAGAAGAAGAAGAAGAAGAAGAAGAAGACGTTAGGATGATTTGATGAAGAAAAGATGATGATGATCCAAGAGCTTCTTCTTCTTGGAGCTTTTCTCTCTTCTTCCTCTCCATTTCCTCTTTCCCTGTTTTCTTCAACTTTCATCTTTTTCTTCTTCTCTACCAACCTTCTTTTCTTTCTCTTATAACAAACAAATATATATATGTATATATATATATATATATATATATATATATATATATATATATATATATATAGAGTAAAATATCTCCAATTGATATTTCATCGTCTCACACCAATTGATCAATTATTAGAGTTACCTTAAAATACTTTCTTGAACTTATAACATTGATCTTATTCATTGTTAAATAATTGATCTCTCCAGAGTTCATTAGTTGCTCTATTGATCCTAATGTCAATACATAGAGCACTTAGAGGATTCCATTAATTCAATTAACCAAAGATAGAGCACATAGATACTCATCTGATCTCATTTGATATCCAAGTGAGCATTTAGATAATATGGGGTATTACAGGGTACAGAGAAAGAAATATTCCATCACCTTTGTTATGATGGTATATGTCAAAATTATATAATATGGATGTGGCGTGGTAAGGTGGATAAAGAGGAAACACTACTACGAAAAAGACATTTAACAACGGTTGGGAAAGATATATAACTACGCGGGACCAGGCGTTGTTATGTAGAGTGTCATTGTATATGCGGTACTTATAATCGCGGTCTTGGGACCGTTATTGTATTATAGAAAGCGCGCGCCATATCACAACGGTTGGTTAAACCAACCGTTGTGATAGAACTATTGTATTTTATATTATTCTGGTCGGCGTTCAATATACAACCATGATTAAGTTTTATAACCGTTGTCAAAACTTCGTCTGTTTTAAATATGAAATTTTTTTTCTTTTCAAATTATTTTCTATTTTTATTCTGTACCTATTATAATCATATAATCTTGTTAACCATGCATAAAGAGCACATCTCAATAGATCATAAAGAGCATAAAAACAACTAACATTGTGCATCAAAAGCCAAAATTAATATTTACATCAAACTGTACAATATGTTTACATCAAACTGTACAATATATTCACATCATCAATACAGAAACTAAGTCATTAGCACATCTCAATAGATCAATCAGCAAGACCCTTAAGCACATTTTGGATATACGCCCAACGTTTACGAAGATCTACAAAGTCCTCAACGGGTAATGGGGTTTCGTCGTTAAACATCTACATAAGAAAGAGCAAAAAATTGAATATCATGCATGAATCAACAACTTATATATTAATATATGTTAACATTTTATGACATATATACCTTATCCCATGAATCAACAATGCCTGCAAGGACAATGTTTAACATGTGTTTCATGACATAATACCCACACTCGTAAGTGAAGGTGTGAAAAATGCAAGAAAGGGGGTTTGAATTGGTTTTTAAAAATAAAAACGTTTCCTTAAAAATAACTTCTTTTAAACGACTTACTCCTTTTTGGTGAAAACAACTTAGTTTAGACACAAGAAAGATAAACACGTTATGTTTATACTAGTTCACTTGAGAAACCCTCGAGTTAATCTAGTCCACCCGCCAAGGTGATTTTGCCTCTCTCAACGAGTTCTTAATCCACTATTCAAACGAATCAATACAATGCACGAGCCAACACAGCTGGTGACTAATACAACCTCTAGAACTCACAAGTTCCAGACTTCTCAAGTAATCCAACCACACACAAGTCTTACTTAAGGAACAACCTCTAAGACACACGTCCTAGACTTCTCAAGAGATCTAATCACTAAGACTCTCTCAAGGAATACAAACCTAAGTTTAAATAGAATAAGTTTACAGAAAATTGCTTCCTGTCAAGCTGAAATTGTAAACAAGTTTAAGACCGAAAATAACTTAAGAATGAACAGAGTTAGAAAGTATTGTAGCAGTTCGCATGTGTGTATCTTTCTTCAAGTCATTGAGCTTCCTTTTATAGCCGAGTGAAAAGAGCTGTTGAAATGTAATCATGATATCTAGGTAGGCTGGCGGCTAGAAGCGTGAGGACAGAAAAGAGCTTTTTGTGTGTTGCGCGTCCTGTCTGTGTCAGAATATCTTCGTTTGTACCGTTGTACAGTTTCCAAGATATTTTTACATTGTAAAGTGGTACAGCTACACAGTGTAGCTAGTCTTCTTTACTTCTCAACTTCAGAGGCTTTTTGTGAGCGTGAGTAAGAAGGGAAAACATTGCTAGGTTCTTGAGAATTTCAAGTCTTCGAATCATCAGCTCTGCGCTTTCAGAATCTCCAGCACTTGGTCTCCAGAACCTTGTTCTCTTGGTACAATATCTTCATATCTTCAGAGGCTTCTGATAATATTTGATTTGAAGCATGAGAGAGACTTTGCTAAGGTTTTCAGAACCTTGATCAGAGAGCGTGAGTCTTCAGCATCTGGACTTCGTTCCATCAGAACCTTTGTCTTCAGATCTTCAGAACTCATTCTCTTTTCTTTTTGTTTCAGAGTCTTGTGAATTCTGTATTATCTTCGAATTAAGTTAAGCTCTTTCAAGTGCATAGGCGAAGTATCTTTCTTTGAGTATTGCGCCATTTCACGGAAGCATAACCTGTTTGCTAGGTTCTCACAAGTAACAACATTAGTTGTACAAAATTGTTCTTACAAATACTCATTTGATATCATCAAAACTTAGAGACAATATTGTAGAACCAAATCTTGTTCTCACAATCTCCCCCTTTTTGATGATGACAAAACTATGTATTTTGATGACACAATTTTGATATATATATATATATATATATATATATATATATAACACAGGGAAAATAAAAAAGGTTTTTAGGATAGCTTATCCTTTATATGAAGTGCTCCCCCTGAGTGTTAGACTTGAAGAGATTTTGTGCTTGGGCTCGCCCTGATTTCATTATTATCTTGAATCTTTCTTCATCGGCAGAGTTCTGATTTATCTGCAATAGAGGAAAGTACAGAAAAACAATCTAATAGAAATAACAGATTTATCTGTTAGCATGTAAGCAACATTGTTTTTCAGATATTGATTATGGAATCAAAATTATCACATTCATACTTTCTCCCCCTTTTTGTCATTAATCAAAAAGATAAACAATGAGTGGTCCAAGGGTGAAAAACACAGAAAACTAAAACGTAAAAGAAAAACACAGGTTTATTTGTTGTCAGAAGACATCTTGTCCCAAATTTTATGCATGATGGTCTCAAGGTGCTCATTGACGGTGTCTTGCTTTTCAAACCTGATGACACTGAATTTCACCGTATTTTTGACTCCGATTTCGCATGCATTCTTAGTCTTTTAATGTCATTTTATTATGTTATTATTATGTTTTTCTTTGTTTTCAGGTTTTTAGTCTAATCGGAGCCCCGAGCGAGAAAAGGAGCGAAAAAGGAGCCGAAATGAGCTAAAATAGAGAAAATCAGCATTTTGCACTTATGGCATCCACTCTGGCGGCCGCCACAGGGTCTTCCATCACGTGGCCATGTCTCAAACTCCTCCCAACTGTTTTTCCCCACGATCTCCAACTGCCCAAGCAATTTTACACTCATGGCGGGCGCCATGGTGTTGTGGCGGGCGCCACAAGAGCAAAACAAGTTCCCGCCCAAATTCAAATGCTAGGGGCATCCTTGTCTTTTCCACATGTTTCCTTGCCTATAAATAGGACTTTAGATTTTCGTTTTTCTTCATCCAAGTTCAGTTGTTCATAAGCATATATCAGTGTAATAGTGGTAATCGCTTCACATCGAGGTGTTACTACATTCGAGAGATCGAGTCTGTAAGAGCCTGTGAGATTGAGTCTTGGAGCACTCTGGAAGGAAGTTAATCCTGCTGCCATTTTACTTTCAGTTCGCGTTTTATTCAACCACTCCGATTGGAGCAGGTTTTTATTACTTTACCTTTTGTCAACTTTATTTCTTGCACTGTCTTTTAATTTCATTTATTTTCCGCACTGTTTTAATTTCATTTATTTTCCGCACTGCTTTACTTTCATTTACTTTCCGCACTCGTATTACTTTCATTTACTTTCCGCACTCGCACTTAAATACCTTTTTTATGAAAAATCTAAAAATGAACTTTTACTTTACCATGTCTGGCTAATTTTATAAAGGTTAGAATGTGAAGATCATAACCGAACCGATAATCTGTACAATTGTTAGTGGGAACACTTAAGGGCTATTTTAACTTTCAATATAAGTTTTCCTGTTCTTAAATTCTGTTGGGTAAGATCGAAAGCCGTCCAACGCCTATCTAAACTTAATTGTTTTTAAACTATTTCAAAAACAGCGAAAGCACTTTGTTTAGTTTATTAGGAGTTTTTTAATTTAAAAGGATAAGAGATTTTAAAACCATTTTTGGACGCGTTAAGAAGTTTAAAGTCTGGTTCGTAAGAACCTCTTTTTTTTAGAAAATCTAGGTTAAAATACTTTTCAACTTGGTCAAGATACTATATTTCTTAAAAATAGGTTTACTACTCTAACACAATGCGCGCCTTTTTATCCGTGACAATAAGAGGGTTTGATTAGGGGGTACAACTCGGTTCTGAGTACGCGAAAGCGACAGTTCCTGTCAAATTAGTTCTTTTCAAAGTAGAAAACATTGCCCGTAAGTAGTTCTATTAGCAAGTACTTGGATTATCAATTGGTTGTGTGAATTGCATTCGAACCAGTCTTTATCAATTAATTTTAATTACTTTATTTACTATCGTCCACTCTTCAAAACTACTATTTTCAATCACCTTAGATACACACCTTAACAATAGATAGCGATAGATTGACACTTGGTCTCTGTGGATACGATAATCTTTTATATTACTCTGACGCGTTCGTACACTTGCGAAAAAAATACGCATCAAGTTTTTGGCGCCGCTGCCGGGGACCAATTTCGTCAAATTTCGTACCCTGTTGTTATACCGTTTAGACTAAGGAAGTTACCCGCCGGTCAATGCGAAAAACTCGTAGTACCAAAAGTTTAGTAGACCCTCTAGCTGAACCAGAACGTTACGCTCGCGTACGTTTATATTTCCGTAAACTTAGGAAAGCTATGGCCGAAGATCAAAATCAAAGACCTCTTAAGGATTTCGCCCAACCATCCAACGAGGAACCTAGTTCCAGTATAGTAAATCCAGCCATACCAGCTAACAATTTTGAACTTAAACCATCCCTGCTGCAGTTAGTACAGCAGAGACAATTCGCAGGTCTTGCTACAGAGAACCCAAACCAACATTTGAAAAACTTTCTCCAACTAGCAGACACCTTTAAAACCAATGGAGCCCCTCCTGAGGTGATTCGCTTAAGATTATTTCCTTTTTCCCTCAGAGATAAGGCCCTATCTTGGTTAGATTCCCTTCCACCAAATTCCATAACAAGTTGGGAAGACCTTAGAAAAGTATTCCTTGCCAGATATTTTCCCCCGAGTAAGACCGCTGTTCTTCGAAACCAAATAACTAGATTTACCCAAAACCAAGGAGAATCGTTGTTCGAAGCCTGAGAGAGATATAAAGAGCTGTTAAGAGCATGCCCACATCATGGTTTAGAAAATTGGTTAATCATTCAAACCTTCTATAATGGACTTCATTATAACACTAAGATGACCATCGACGCCGCCGCAGGTGGCACACTGATGAACAAACCTTACCCTGAAGCTAGTGCCCTTATCGAAGATATGGCCCAAAACCATCAATCATGGGGATTAGAACGAGCGACAGTGGAAAAGAAGAAAGCCCAAGGAGGAATACATGAGTTAAGCTCTATAGACATTATGCAAGCTAAAATGGACGCATTAGCCCTAAAAGTTGAGCATATGTGTACAACCCCGAATACTGCAGCCGCAGTTTCGTCAGATTGTGAGATATGTGGGACGAAAGGACACCAATCCGCAGAATGCAGTCTGTTAAACGAGACCAGCTCTGAACAAGTGAACTACACCCAAGGGAACCCATTTTCAAATACCTATAACCCTGGATGGAGGAATCACCCAAACTTTTCCTATAAGAATAATAACCCTATCCAAAATACTGCCTCTCCGAGACAATCAAGTTATCAAGTCCCAAGATCAAATCAACCTATGCAACCTGTACCACCAAAACCGAGCCTTGAGAAAATCGTGGATAATTTTGTCGCTGCTCAGATCCAACAAAACAAGGAGTTCATGAACCAAAACGTTCATGTTAACGAACTAATTACCCAGTTAGGAACCAAGGTTGACCAAATAATCACTCACAATAAGATGCTTGAAACCCAAATCTCGCAGGTAGCTTTAAACCAAGCCCCTCAGACCACACCTGGAGGACAATTCCCTGGACAACCTCAACAAAACCCGAAAGGACAAGCAAATGCCATTACCCTACGAAGTGGGACCGCTTATGATGAACCTTGTAACCCAAGGTTGAGTGATCCCAAAACTTCTAAGGAAGATGACAACATCCCAGATAAAAAGAAGAAACCAGTGGAATCTGTAAACCAGGAAAGTCAAGAAAAAGGAGAAGAACCCAAAGACAAAACCTATATACCACCCCCGCCATACAAACCACCAATACCATATCCGCAAAGACTTAAACAAACCCAGATCAATAATCAGTATCAGAAATTCATTAAAGTTATAGAAAAACTTCACGTAGAAATCCCGTTCACAGAAGCCATTACCCAAATACCATCCTACGCAAAGTTTCTCAAAGACATCCTTACCAATAAACGTAGACTTGATGATCCGAAACCCTTGGAATGTAATTCTATTGCCGAAAATAAATTAGCAAAAAAGGATAAAGATCCTGGAAACTTTTCCATTCCTTGTATTTTGGGGAGTCATGTCATCGAAAAAGCTTTTCTAGACTTAGGAGCTAGTGTGAGCTTAATGCCCTTAGCGGTTTGCGAAAGGTTAAATTTAGGAGAGTTGCAACCTACCAAGATGTCACTTTAATTAGCCAATAGATCTGTTAAATATTCGATAGGCATACTTGAAGACGTCCCTGTTAGGATAGGTCAGCTGTTTATCCCTACTGATTTTGTTGTCATGGACATTAAAGAAGATGATGACATACCAATTCTTCTAGGTAGACCATTCTTATCGACTGCTGGAGCCATAATAGATGTCAAAAAGGGGAAGCTAACCTTTGAGGTAGGGAACGAGAAGATAGAATTTATACTTTCAAAATTTCTTATGGCACCTGTGATAGGAGACGCGTGTTATGCAATAGATATCATTGATGAATGTGTTAGGGAGTTAGAGCAAGAAGAAGTCATTGAAACAATTAAGCTGCCATCAACTCTTATTTTGGAAGATGACAATTATAAGAAACCCTACATCGATGATAACCTTTACGAATGTTTATCCCTTACCCCAGATCCTATGCCTTGCCCTATTAAACCAGCCTTGGAACTTAAGGAACTGCCTAAGAACCTGAGATATGAGTTTCTTGATGAAGAAATGAATCGTCCAGTTATAGTTAGTGCTGCCTTGAGACAAAAAGAAACAGATCAACTCTTGGACGTTTTACGAAGATATCCCTCAGCCTTAGGATATAATATCTCTGATCTGAAAGGTATAAGTCCACCCGTATGCATGCATCGGATTTCGCTCGAAGCAGATTCAAAACCTTCCAGAGAACACCAGAGAAGGATAAACCCTATACTGAGTGATGTTGTCAAGAAGGAAGTTCTGAAGTTGCTAGAAGCAGGTATAATATATCAGATCTCGGACAGTAAGTGGGTGAGCCCTGTGCATGTGGTACCCAAGAAGGGAGGCATCATAGTTGTGCAAAATGAGAAAGGTGAACAAATAGCAAAGCGGATAGAAGGAGGTTGGCGTATGTGCATAGACTATAGAAAGTTAAATAAAGCAACTAGGAAGGATCATTTCCCTTTACCGTTCATAGACCAGATGTTAGAACGTCTTGCCAGACATTCTTACTTCTGCTATCTAGATGGGTATTCGGGATTCTTCCAAATACCTATACATCCAGAGGATCAAGAAAAAACTACCTTTACATGCCCTTTTGGAACTTTTGCCTACAGACGAATGCCTTTTGGACTCTGTAATGCCCCTTCTACTTTCCAACGTTGCATGATGTCAATCTTTGCAGATTATCTAGATGGAATCATGGAAGTATTTATGGATGATTTCTCGGTTTGCGGTTTTGATTTCCAAAATTGTCTTATCAACCTCGAGAAAATCCTGGAAAGATGTGTGGAGGTGAACCTTGTACTGAATTGGGAAAAATGCCATTTCATGGTGACTGAAGGAATTGTTTTAGGACATATAATCTCCGAAAGAGGTATAGAGGTAGATAAAGCAAAAATAGAAGTTATAGAGAACCTAAAACCACCCAAGACTATCAGGGAAGTTAGAAGTTTCCTTGGACACGCTGGATTCTACCGCCGTTTCATCAAGGACTTCTCCAAAATAACAAAACCTTTAACTGGCCTGTTAATGAAAGATGCTGAATTCATCTTTGATGAAAAATGCAATGAAGCATTCAACCTTTTGAAGCAAGCATTGATTTCAGCACCCATTATGAAACCCCCTGATTGGTCTGAACCGTTTGAGATAATGTGTGACGCCAGTGATTATGCTGTAGGAGCCGTTCTAGGTCAGAGAAAAGATAAAAGATTACATGTAATATATTATGCCAGTAGAACCCTAGATGCCGCCCAGCTCAATTACGCAACAACCGAGAAAGAACTCCTAGCGGTAGTTTTCGCTATAGACAAATTTAGATCATATCTAGTAGGAGCCAAAATTATAGTTTACACCGATCATGCTGCCATCCGTTACCTACTAAGTAAAAAAGATGCTAAACCCAGGTTACTTCGATGGATTTTGTTGCTACAAGAGTTCGACTTAGATATCCGAGATAAAAAAGGCACAGAAAATGTAGTAGCCGATCACCTATCTAGGCTAGAATACCTGAATCCTGAATTAGTACCCATAAATGATGATTTTGCCGATGATAGACTGATAGCCCAGTTGGAAACCATTGAAGATAAAAAACCAGACCCTCATGAGCACTTCCAAAAATCCTTAGCTGTAAGTAACGTGCCCCGGTACGCTGATTTTGTTAATTACCTAGCTGCTGATATCATACCCCCTGATCCCGATTACCACAAGAAGAAGAAGTTCTTAAGTGATGTTAGAAACTTTTATTGGGACGAGCCACTTCTTTTCAAGAGAGGTAAAGATGGCATTTTCCGCCGTTGCATTCCAGAAGACGAGGTAGAAAGTATAATTCAGCATTGTCACTCTGCGCCTTATGGTGGACATGCAAGCACCTCTAAGACCTACGCCAAGATTCTTTAAGCTGGCCTATTCTGGCCTACCATGTGGCGTGATGTCCATGCTTACATTGTCAAATGTGATAGATGCCAACGCACAGGAAATATTTCAAGACGCGACGAAATGCCTTTAAGAAACATCCAAGAAGTAGAACTCTTCGACGTATGGGGTATAGATTTCATGGGACCATTCCCACCATCTTTAGGAAACAAGTATATCTTAGTTGCAGTAGACTACGTGTCTAAATGGATTGAAGCGATAACTGCACCCACAAACGACACTAGAGTAGTGATTAAATTATTTAAAAATTATATATTCCCCAGATTTGGAACACCCCGTTTAGTTATAAGTGATGGAGGATCTCACTTCATATCAAGAATATTTGATAAGCTTTTAAGCAAGTATGGAGTTAAGCATAGAGTAGCAACACCATATCACCCACAGACTAGTGGCCAAGTGGAAGTATCTAATAGGGAGATTAAACAAATTTTAGAAAAAACTGTCTCTATATCCAGAAAAGATTGGTCGCAAAAGCTTCAAGAGGCTTTATGGGCCTACAGAACCGCTTTCAAAACCCCTATAGGAACAACCCCCTACCAACTAGTCTATGGAAAATCTTGTCATTTACCTTTTGAGTTAGAGCATAAGGCCTATTGGGCCATTAAAACTTTGAATTTGGATTACCTAACTGCTGGTGAGAAACGTATCCTTGACATCCACAAATTGGAAGAACTCAGACAGCAAGCCTACGAGAATGCCATAATATACAAAGAAAGAACAAAAGCTTGGCACGACAAAAGAATCGTAAGAAAAGACTTCAACTTAGGCGACCCTGTTCTCCTGTTCAATTCTAGGCTACGACTCTTCCCAGGAAAGCTCCGTTCAAGATGGACTGGCCCCTTCAAAGTATCAAAAATTCTGAGGTCTGGAGCTGTTGAAATAAAAAACGAGACATGTAAACCATTCATCGTCAATGGACAAAGACTGAAGCTCTATGAAGGAGGAGACATTCCAACAACCTACTCCAGCCACACTCTAAGTGATCCACCAATCCCGACAAGAGATGTATAAGTTCCAGTCGTCAAGCTAACGACGTTAAACAAGCGCTGCATGGGAGGCAACCCATGATTTTCTTACCTTATTTACTTTTTCTACATTTTGTTTTATTTTATTTCTTGTTATATTTTGTCAGGACTAATGTTTGAAATGTTTGTGTTTTACAGGACCTTCTTCCTAACTCTGTGCAGAATGCAGAATTTTGACGACATGCATGTGACTTTCAGGAATGACGCCCAGAGAGAGCGTTACTTTGTCCACTTCAGGCGTCCTATGGCACCTACGAGGTACCCAGATCAGGCTTGCATGGAGGCTACTCAAGGTTCCGTTCTAGGTAACCTTCGACAGGTCAGAGATGCCCAGGCGGCCTTATCAGCCCGATTGGACCGGAGAGACCAGCATCGTAGCAGATCCCGTCGTCCCAGGAATTCCCAGCAGGACGACGAGGGCACCAGTGGTCCACATCAGTAGTTTTACAGGTTACTCTCCTTATCTTATTTCGAAACATTGGGGACAATGTTCGAGTTAAGTGTGGGAGGGGATTTTATTGCTTTCTATTTCCATTTTTAGTTAGTTGTTTATTTCTTGTTTTTGTCTATGTCTTTTTTTCTAGAAAATGCATGAGTCTGACGAGTCACCAGTACAGTGTATCCCTAGTGCACCCTCATTTTCCCCCATTTCTTTAGCCCTACAAAAAATTTTTTTTTGCAAAAAGAAAACATTGTTGTTCTACACATTTTTTTTGGGCTTTAAGACAGGTTTGGATTAGGATGTGGTGACTTAGGTGAACTTTTTGAAACATTAGTATCGTTTTAGCACCATAGACTTCACGAATATAGGAATCATTCCAAAACCCCATGTACCATGGCCTTAATTATCATTTCCAAATTTGTCCTAAGTAGTTTATTTCAGCAGTCAGCTCCGGCCTAAGCATGTTCTACGTAGGGGACTGATGAACATAAGTGAATGATCCAGTAAAATAAATAAAGAAAAAGGCAAACTCCGGATAGATGACCCTCACAAGGTTGTTTAAACCAAAAAGTTGAATTGTTGCCACACAAAAAAAAAAAAAAAAATATATATATATATATATATATATATATATATAATTTTAGCTCACCCATTGTTAGTTGGTTCAGAGGTATCTGGCGCTGAACTTGGTAGGGCGGATTACGATCCGATCCCCCACAACTGCATTTGGGTTAAATAAAAGGGTTTACACAGTCTTATGTGCCAGAAACCCTATGTTTTGGATCAGAATCACTAACAGGTCACTCTACTATGAAACATGTACGGATAATGGGCTTAATGTGATTGCGCCTGAATGAAAAGGACCCAAAAAGAGATGAAGAGGTAGGCCTAGTTATTGTGGGATGATACGGTTGACTAATATAAGAATGAAGTTTATGTCCGCCTCTGCGGATAAGTGTCATTACGATACCCTTGGTTTACTTAGTACCTGTCACTGCATCCTGACTTGAACTTAGAAGCCCTTTTTGCCCGAATCACGTGTCAGCACTAGTTTTCTTACTTTGAGCTTTAAATGTTTTGCTTGAGGACAAGCAAAGGTCTAAGTGTGGGAGAATTTGATGACACTGAATTTCACCGTATTTTTGACTCCGATTTTGCATGCATTCTTAGTCTTTTAATGTCATTTTATTATGTTATTATTATGTTTTTCTTTGTTTTCAGGTTTTTAGTCTAATCGGAGCCCCGAGCGAGAAAAGGAGCGAAAAAGGAGCGGAAATGAGCTAAAATAGAGAAAATCAGCATTTTGCACTTATGGCATCCACTCTGGCGGCCGCCACAGGGTCTTCCATCACGTGGCCATGTCTCAAACTCCTCCCAACTGTTTTTCCCCACGATCTCCAACTGCCCAAGCAATTTTACACTCATGGCGGGCGCCATGGTGTTGTGGCGGGCGCCACAAGAGCAAAACAAGTTCCCGCCCAAATTCAAATGCTAGGGGCATCCTTGTCTTTTCCACATGTTTCCTTGCCTATAAATAGGACTTTAGATTTTCATTTTTCTTCATCCAAGTTCCGTTGTTCAAAGCATATATCAGTGTAATAGTGGTAATCGCTTCACATCGAGGTGTTACTACATTCGAGAGATCGAGTCTGTAAGAGCCTGTGAGATTGAGTCTTGGAGCACTCTGGAAGGAAGTTAATCCTGCTGCCATTTTACTTTCAGTTCGCGTTTTATTCAACCACTCCGATTGGAGCAGGTTTTTATTACTTTACCTTTTGTCAACTTTATTTCTTGCACTGTCTTTTAATTTCATTTATTTTCCGCACTGTTTTAATTTCATTTATTTTCCGCACTGCTTTACTTTCATTTACTTTCCGCACTCGTATTACTTTCATTTACTTTCCGCACTCGCACTTAAATACCTTTTTTATGAAAAATCTAAAAATGAACTTTTACTTTACCATGTCTGGCTAATTTTATAAAGGTTAGAATGTGAAGATCATAACCGAACCGATAATCTGTACAATTGTTAGTGGGAACACTTAAGGGCTATTTTAACTTTCAATATAAGTTTTCCTGTTCTTAAATTCCGTTGGGTAAGATCGAAAGCCGTCCAACGCCTATCTAAACTTAATTGTTTTTAAACTATTTCAAAAACAGCGAAAGCACTTTGTTTAGTTTATTAGGAGTTTTTTAATTTAAAAGGATAAGAGATTTTAAAAGCATTTTCGGACGCGTTAAGAAGTTTAAAGTCTGGTTCGTAAGAACCTCTTTTTTTTAGAAAATCCAGGTTAAAATACTTTTCAACTTGGTCAAGATACTATATTTCTTAAAAATAGGTTTACTACTCTAACGCAATGCGCGCCTTTTTATCCGTGACAATAAGAGGGTTTGATTAGGGGGTACAACTCGGTTCTGAGTACGCGAAAGCGACAGTTCCTGTTAAATTAGTTCTTTTCAAAGTAGAAAACATTGCCCGTAAGTAGTTCTATTAGCAAGTACTTGGATTATCAATTGGTTGTGTGAATTGCATTCGAACCTGTCTTTATCAATTAATTTTAATTACTTTATTTACTACCGTGCACTCTTCAAAACTACTATTTTCAATCACCTTAGATACACACCTTAACAATAGATAGCGATAGATTGACACTTGGTCTCTGTGGATACGATAATCTTTTATATTACTCTGACGCGTTCGTACACTTGCGAAAAAAATACGCATCAAAACCTTTCTTTGAACTTCTTTTGTTTGATTCTGATTTCATTTATGGCGTTTTCCAGACGCTTAACAACAGGATCAGAAGTGGAAGCAACAATAGCAGCTTTAGCAATTTCTTGTGCCTTTCTAGCCTCTTCAGCAGCTTGCTCTTCTGATTTTCTAGCGGCCTTTTCTTCAGCTTCTTTCTGCTTGGCAGCCAAGAACCTGAGTACTCTGACTCGTGCTTCAGCTTCTGCTCTTTCCTTAGCCTTCTCTAGTCCATCAGTTATGGTGGCATTTGAGAGACTCACAATTCTTGTAAGTTCCATGTCCAACCATTTCTGAAAACTCTGACAAGCATTTTCAAGCTCCATGAGCTTTGTACTTGTACTAAGTTCTGCTTTCAGCCTGGAAAACATTTCCAGTGCTTTGTCATGAAACTGACTCGTGTACTCTTCAAAGGAAATTGGAGGGGGTGCGTTGTAGATCACCATAGCAAGGTTGGGTTTAGCAAAGTTGGTTTCAGGTGGTGTTTGCTGAGATGAATCAATCTCAGTAGGAGCAGGTTCATGTGGTGGTTGTTGATTGACAGGAGAGGATACTTCGGGACTTCCCGGGCTTATGAGGTTTTTAGGTAAGACAATTTCTAGGGATTCTGAGATGGTTCCCTCAAAACTAGATTCAATGCTGAGAACTTGAGGTTCAGAGGTAATGATAGCTTGCTTTCTTTTCTTCTTGAGAAACTCTATAAGCGTTGGTTCAGAAGTAGATTCATCAGTTTGCTTAGTTTGCTCCCATTCTTCTTCTTCATTCTTAACTTCACATACATCATAACCTCGTGCTTTCATTGCATCTGCATATGCAACTATCTCTTCAATATGGTAGCTTCTATGATAGATAGGATAACCTGGCACAGTAACCCTTCGTTTACTTAAGTATTCAAGGATAGTGAAAGGTTTCACTTTCACTTCATTGATCATTCCCATATGCTTAAGAGTTGTGGCGTTGACTAGTTCTCCAAGGGTTGTTGTCAGATCTTCTGTGTATTGGACTTCTGTAACCAGAGCGTCCACAATGCCACTTTCATAGAATATATCCGAGAGCATTCTTCCAAAAGGAATGTACTTTGGTGTATCACTTCTCTGTCCACCAGTTGTTCTGGTTTTCGTTACCATATCTCTTAAGTAGTAAAACAGAATGGAGGGTAAGCACATCTTTTCTTTGGTGATCAAATAATAAAGCACGTATTTCTGATTAGCGTTGAAGTAGTCTGCAGCTTATGACGAGGGTCTTGGATTGATGCAGCCAAGAATGATCTTGTGCCAGATTTTCAAGTGTGCATACAGATCTTCTCTCTTGTACTCCTTTTTGTTTGGTTGATAGTTGGCATAAATGACTGGGTTGATTTTCTTTTTCACGAATGAAGATTTACTGTTCTTTCCATAGACTCTTTTGTTCTTCAGAAATTCCAGGTTGTAAAGATTGGCAATGGACTTTTCGGTGATAACGATTTTTCTTCCCAGGACATAGGAGACAATGTGAATCTTGTCATAAACAACTTGTCTCCAAAAATCTTTTACAAGTGCTTCAAAAACTGGTCTTTTGAGCCTATCAAAGAAATTAGTCCATCCTTGAGCTTCTACTTCTTCGATCAGATTGAATCCATTTTTGGCAAGATTCTCGAAGTCTACATGCAGTTCCTTGAGTACAGTTAGGTTCACAAGATTGCAGATGTCAGAAGCTGTTCTTTGAGTAATATGCTCTTCATTCATTAAAGATGAAGCAAACATTTGAGTTGTTGGAAGTGTTGTTGAAGATGGCTCGGTTAAGGAAGCTGACAATCTTCTTGATGATGCTTCCAATTCTTGTGAAAACTTGACGGTTTCTTCTTGAATTGGGGTCATCATTTTGAATTGGAGTGATTTAGAGAGAGAGAGAGAGAGAGAGAGAGAGAGAAGTTTTAGGGTTTTTAAGGGTTTTGGTGAGGTTGTGTGAGTGGTATATATATAAGGTAATTTTAAAAGTTGGAAAAACACGGAGGGAGAGGAACGAGCACATTTATGATTTAGATTATTCCCAAGATTAGGTGTAATGATTCTTGGATGTAATCTAGGTTACGCGTATCGATCATTCTCTAATAGAGTGACAGGTTCTGACATTTATAAGGTTTCCATTGAGTGAGTTTGAAAAGTACTTGGGAGGATAGACATGTAAGGGGATAGATGAATAAGAACGTTGAGAGAAAGAATAAAAACGTTCTTGAGAACTTAAAGGATTGACACTTTTTAGGGGGTGAGTTAATGAATGTAATAAAGTTGAGAGTCAATCTCGAGAGAAAAGTGATGTTCGTTTGATTTGAATAAGTAAAGTGACTTAAAGTTCAATTAAATCACATGCAAAAATATTTTCTAATGACACGTCATGAAAAACACATACTTTTATCAGAACTTGAAACTTAATTTAAAAAAAAATGGTTCTGATGATTTAACAATGCTTATCTTCTGACTCAACACATGAGGTTCTGAAAGTGTTTTTATTCTGAACAATATTCCATATTCAGATGTTTTAAAATAATTAGAAATCTATCTTCAGCCAAGGGTTTTGTAAAGATATCAGCCCACTGATGGTCTGTATCAATACATTTTAAGAATAAAGATCCCTTCTGAACATAGTCTTTTATAAAATGGTGTTTTATTTCAATGTGTTTAGCCCTAGAATGCAAAATTAGATTTTTACTTAAACAAATAGCAGCAGTATTATCACAGAAGATAGGAATGTTACTCTCATATATCTGATAGTCTTCCAGTTGATTTTTCGGTGAGAGCAAGAATTGTCTCTACAAGTCAATCTATGTTTTGATGATAACAATAAGTATTTGTGAAAGAACCATTTTATGGTCTAACGTGTGTTGTGTGCAGATCATAAGAACTAAAGACATCAGAACCAACATACACCAGCTAGATGTACTATGATTGAATATATGTATATGCGAAGTTACTACGTGTGACTAAAGTCCCGAGAAGCAAGAACACTTGTTTATCTTGTCATGATTAGCCAGATCCAAGGATGCCAAGATTGTTGTTGCAATGCTCTTGTGGATGCTCTCTGAAAGTGATCAAGATTCTGAAGATAGCGAAGCTTCTGAAGAAGTACACTCAGAAAGAACCAAAGTTCTGAAGACTCCTATGACTTGAAGTTCTGATGGCTGAAGGCGCTGAAGACCAAGTGCAGAAAGATTCTGAAGACTGACGAGTCCTAAAGATCAAGGTCTCAAACAAGAAGTTCTGAAGACTCTGAAGACAAGCTCTGAAGATTCGGAAGACTTAAAACAGAAAAGGTTAACGCTCTTAAAGACCAAGTGCTGAAGTTCTGAAGACTGATTCCTAATGGACTTCTTCAATTAACGGAAGACTTGAAGCATAAGATATTCTGCTATAAAGACTCCACTCATGCTTCATCAAATTAACATCAGAAGCCACTGAAGTATCGAAGTCTAAATATTACCGTTGTGAGTTAAATGTACACACTGCCCAAGAAAAGATCTCCTCTGCAAAAAGAAGATGTGTTAGTACAACTCATTATATCACAACGTCTCTTTTCCAAACAGCCAACAGTATTCTCTAACGGCTATATTTCTACTGGCTATTTAATGGAAAGAGTTTTTGCTTCTGATGTGTCGATCACTTGTAGAATTACGAACTGAATGTTCATATAGAAAATTGACCAAGTCATTGTGTGAAGATAGCAACAACGATGAGTTCTCGTTGTAACACTTAGAATATTCAAAGTTGTCATTAATTCACTCATGGCAATTGTTGTTGAATATCCAAAGAACAAATTAACACAACAACAACAATCAAACAGAAGTTGTTGATGAAGAAGACAACAATTGAAGATCAGTCAAGTCATCAACCTACCTTATCGTCAAAGCTCATTGAAGATCTGAAGCAAGGAGTTGCTGCTCAAAGCTTGCTCAACCAGAAGACGAAAAAGAAGAAGATCTACAAGATGTCAACAATCATAATATCTAAATACATCTTTGTAGTTTCTTAGGAAAACAAGGAGCTGATTTCTCAAAACTTACTTGAACACATGTGTGTGTTCTTTGTACTTAAACCTAGGAGAAACTTGCTTATTAAGAAGCACAATTTGTAATCTCCAGTTTGGCAATTCAACTAGATGAATTGAGACTCCTCAAGTGAAAGTTATATCCTGATGGGATCCCTGAACGGTTCAGCTGTGAGTTGAGGCCCTTGAGTAAATCACGTGGTGATCAGATACTTGAGATAACAATGGCTGAGGGTCATTGTTGAAAATCCTGAAATATGGTCAGTAGTGTTATATTCATTGAGTTGAATCCCTGAACGGCTAGCTGTGAAATCCCAGCAGTGGGTCTGCTCGGTCAATGAACATTATGTCCTGTTGGATCCCTGAACGGTTCATTGGGTTGTTAGTCACAGTGCGGCTGTGCAAGTAGTTAGTCACCGGCTGTTGCCCGTGCAAGTGTAATCATGATTTGGTTATAGTAGATTAAGTCCTTGTGTTCAAGGCGAAATCACCAGAGGAGGGTGGACTGGATTAGCCCGCATGGTGAACCAGGATATATCGTGTGCCCTTTACTCTCTTGCTTAGTATCTCTATTTATGTTCCTGCTTTGAATATCAGAACCTCATATTAAGCAAAGTCAGATCCTTGCAACCTATCTCTGATAAGCTTCCGCACTGCAAGTTCTGAGTATCGTATCTTATGAAAAGAACTTATACGGTTCTCATACTCTTTAGTTAATAGATCAGAATCTCTCAACGAACACTGAAGGTTCTTGAGCGTCAAATTAACAAGATGCGAAAAGTTACAAAAAGTGTAAATACACAATTCAAACCCCCCTTTCTTGTGTCTATCTCGCACCTTCAATTGGTATCAGAGCTCCGATTCTATTATTGATTCACATCAAACACTTAACAGTGTCAGAAAAAGATCCAGACGTGGTGCGTAGAAGTACTCTTGGTGAGATTGAAATCCATTTACAATTTCTGTAACAGTTCAGCAGTTAACTGTGTACAAAATTATAATCAATCTGATTACTTCATGAGCAAGTCACTGATTCTAGATGAAGCCTCACTAAAGTTGAAGAATCAGTTGATATGATAAATTCATCAGATAAAAGGAAGTATCTGTTGAATGCTCATTCTGGAAAATACGTGTGGATAAAACCACGTATATGATTAAAAGATGAATCATCAGAAAGCAAGAAATCTTGTTTGCTGAAGATTAATTCATTATGATTTTTTGAGATGTTTTCAAGAAACGAATTAGGTCCACCCTTGACTTTCTCGTTTAAAAACTCATTCTGGATCTCTTCATGTAAAGAAGGAAGATTGCTGTTCTAAGACTTTGAATTTCAGAAAGAAATCTGTTAAATTAAGAATCTGAAAAATTCAAATTATTAGAAATGATTCAATGTCAGAATCTGGAATGATCAAAAGATTCAATGGAAAATTGAATCCCAAAGATTCAGTTGATTCCGAACGAACTCTTAACCGGTTCGGTGATCAAGCTCCAACAACCTAAAATCATCCTAGTAAAGATCAAATGTTGATAATCTGATTTTCAACATATCAAATGTTCGCAGAACCACTTGTGCTATGAAATTGGATGTTGTCATTTCAGGTATCTAGGTTCTCCAACTGATGTCATTAAAGATGGCATAAAAGATGTTAGCTTGAAGAAATTAGTTAACTCTTAGATATGTGTGAACAACCCCAAATAAGTTGATCATCATTGTGAGAACAAGAGGTTCATGCAAATCATGTCCAGTGATGTACACATGAGGCATGATGATGTTCTGGTTCTGAACAAGTTTTGAAACAACCTTGAGGAACAAAGTCAGATGTTGATATGTCAACTCCTTCCTGAATAACCTCTCAAAGATTCTCACTGCACTGGTGAAATCAATCATCTTTCAAAGAAAAGAAACTCTCACAAACACAAACTAAATTCGGGCTATGAAAGGAGAACTCAACCAATTCTCAAAGTTTGTTGTTTAAGATTCGGATCCATATCTCAAGAACTGTATCAGAACTAAACAGGTTCTATGGATCAAGGAAATGAGAAGTGAGAAACATTCAAAATAGATGTAATCTGTTATTTATGAATGGGGTCATCAAATGAAATTTACTGTTCACTCAGTATTGCTCCCACGCATATGAGTATCGCCTTATCAAAAAGGATTGCATGGAACTGGCTTAGTTCAACTAAAATGGTCACTCTGATCATACTAAGTACCAATCTCGGTTACTGTAACCTAGAGAACTAAATGATAAGGTTGAACAGGAAAAGAGAGAGAAAGCTATTATTCGACTAGGATCATCTTCCAAGAAAATATTCTCTTCAGAAGTCAGAAGATAAGCTTATCTTGAAGAACCCAAGAAACATCTGCAGCTTACTCGGAAATATGCAGAACTAGAAAGATGCTCAAAGCAAGCCAAGACTGAAAGAAGATGATCAAAAGCTCAGAAGAATACACTCACGAAAACAAACAAAAAATTACGAAGAATTCAAATTCATCAGAATGAAGACCAAAGTCAATATAAAAGGTACTCAGTTAAGTCTGAAAGGTCTAAGGTACACTTTTCTTTTCACTAATAATTTGTTAAACTCATGAGATGCCTTAATTAGAATTCTTTCATATTTATCATAACATGTTTTACTAGATAATCATTTAGGAATTCTTACATGTTTCTTTAGGGAAATAATTAACCAATATAAAATCTGTTAAGTATAGATGAAAAGAAATGGCTAAATCCAAGAAAACCCTTTAACAAAAACTACACGCAAAAGATACAGTCATCATTGCACAACATAACTCTGACAACTTAATAAGATCTTACTAAAATCTTTTAAACTGACCTATATCTTTCCTAGACTAGGCATAAATTAATCTACACACTTACTCTATGAAGTCACGTCTCCCTTTCATGCTCCTACACTCAAAACCCTGAAAGTTCAAAACATTATCCAACCGTCGTCATGCCTCCACTTACTTTTCTTGATAATCAAAACCCAAATCTCTTTTTAATTTCTTGAAACAAATTCTTAAGAAAACCTTTTTGTCCTCCCGTGTATCTGTTTGCCTATGTCCTCTAGTAAGAGATTCTTCCATCAGCGTCTATTCATATCCTATTTCCCATAGGTGTGCTTCAGTCAACACCTCTCTAGAACCAAATCTCTCTCTCTCTCTCTCTCTCCCTAACAAGAGTATCTGTTCATCCTAGCTAACCCTATTACTCAATAATACAAGTCTTATTCTATATATACATATATATATATATATATTATCCACAATTTCTAACTTACTAAAACTCACACCTCTCTAAACTCCTGACTTGATCTCCTCAAAAGACTTTCTCACCATTCTCATGGGAAACCAATCATTGACTCCAAGAACCTTCTTTGGCGATGACAACTCTCTTGAAATCATTAGTGAAAAACAACCTAAGTTAATGGATGTTGATCATAATTTCCATCTAGGCATTCATTCACAAAATTGGAATGGGTACATTCATATGCTTAGAGGTCCCATTTACCCAAACTTCATAAAAACCTTTTGGATCAATGCTGCTGTCAGCCATGATGGTCTGACCATTTCTTCAGACATCTATGGTATTCCTCTCTCCTTCAACGCTTCAAAAATCGCCGAAGCCATTGAATGCCCACTAGAAGGCATCACTCCCAGTCATGCATCCATTCGATGCACCCCTGATGCAAAATTACACTACTTGTTTGATACAGGTTCTACCTTCGAACCTACTAATCCTGAGAAACTCCTGCCCCACGCCAGAGGCTGGTTTAAATTCATTCTAATAAACATCAAACCTCGAAGCACATACAAAAACCTTCTGTATCATGATGACAAGCTCATAATCATGTGTCTTCTTAACCAAATTCATATAAATCTGCCACAAATTATATTTGATCATCTCAAGGACACCATTCTCGTGTCAAGAGCTATTCTTGAAACTATGATACCTTACGGAAGAATCCTAACTGAAGTGTTTTTCAAAACAGGAGTTGTGCAGACATTTAGTAGAACCAGATGCGGTCCTGATATTGCCCTTATTGAAAATTCTTGCGAAACGTTTAACAGTGTCTGGTTCTCAAATTAGTTGACAGATTAGGATACTAGATGGTTAAATATATGCCTGCATCATTTATGAATATATATATATATATATATATATATGTTTGTTATCTTTTGTCTCACGTTATTTATATCTTGTACCCACTATTAAAAATTCTTAATGAACCATTAAAATATTGCATAAATGATGTGTCGTGTTTTACAGCTCAAGAAATCTTCAGTAATAAAGTCTTTAACTTCCCAATAAATGAGAAAATGCTCTGTCTTCTTTTCCCACACGTTCACGCCTTTTAGCATACCCTAATTAATCATGACCACCTAGGAAATAGTAAACCCAAATCTTGGTGTACCAATTTAGTCATTACACTCCTCACTCTCATTTCGCCTATAAATAATAGGATTTTACTTTGTTCTTGACCAATCTTAATCTTCTGTGTGTTAACAAATGGCCTCTCCAACATTTAGAGGAAACGTAGAAACTCTAGAAGTTATCCCAGAGAAAAGACCAAACCTAGCTAGACTTCAATATAATGGTCTGGAAATTGTAAGAAGCATGCAAATACAATCTTGGAGTGGTTATTATTCACTGCTAAATGGCCCTATCTTTCCAGTTCTTGTGAAAGAATTTTGGAAATATGCCAGAATCAGTAATGATGGCAACACTATCTGGTCTGAAGTATATAGCTTTCCAATCACCATCTCCATTCCCTCATTAGAAAAGCTTATAAATTGTGTCGCCTCTGGGGTCACTGTTGAAGACTTTCAATCTGACCTGAGCTTAGTAAAGAAATGCAAGGTTTTATTCGATGATTCGGTTCCCTATGAACCAAACAACCCTGAGAAACTTCTTCCTTCACCCAGAACATGGTTCAGATTCTCTCTAACCAATCTTCGACCTCGTGCAACTGCAAGGAGCACGCTGTCCCAAGATGACAGAGTATTCGTTTTCCTCCTAACACACCACTTTAAAATCAATCTTCCCAAAACTATTTTCAATCACCTGAAACATTCTATCAGAGTTTTAAGAACTCAGTTGAACTCTTACGTTCCATACGGGAGAATAATATCTGAAATTATGCTAAAAGAGAAATTTTGGGGATTAGTAAGGAGACTCAGACCAGAACCTTCAGTAACTGAGACAAGATGTGATAGGGTGGACAACGTTGAAGACTTTGATGACTAAAATTTTAAAATTATGATGTAATGTAATGCTATGTTTTGTTGCTTATTGTTCTATTTTGTGCTGATATGTCTTTCTCACTTAGTAAAAATATGATGTCTTCTGTGTTCTATTTTGTTGTTTTACATCTATTAACCTTTAAGTAATCAGTTGATTCCATCATCCTTCAATTAAATACATATAGATGTGTTTCTCTAAAATGAGTCTAAATGCTTCTAAATGTTCAAATAACTTTGTGACTCTGTAACTGAATATAAATGACTACATGCTTAAACGCTCATATGCCCTGACACTTTTTGATGATGTCAAAAAGGGGGAGAAATATATTTTGATTGAAAAAAGGAAATCTGAAAGAATGCAGAACTCAAACAAAGTACTCTTATAAAATGCGTTACTACTAGCGGTTGTTGTTTGATGTTATCCGACGAACCCTAAACAAGTTCACTAGGCATTCTAAAGACAGGATAAGAAGAAGAACCACGATCATAGAATAAAGAATCAGATTAAGTAAGAAAACTCTGAAAGCAGTCGAGGCAAAGTCTACATTTCAAGATGCTCACTCAGAAGATTTGTGCAAATCAGAAGTCAAGATCTGGATTAAAGATCCAAGCAAGAAACCATTCTATCAGGAATCATTAAATACGATTTGGTATCAGACTAAATCATCAATTGGAAATCAGATTCAGTACACAAAGATTAATATCAGACTCTCAAAGCAAAGTTGTGGATTACTGTCAAATACCCTCATTGGTATAAATATCAGCACTCTAATGAATTACCTCTTAAGCGTATGAGAAGAAATTATTCACTTGGTATCAGACTCAAAATACTCTGGTATAAGAGTCAACACATCATTTTTACATCCGACTAAAACAAGATGTACCAGATTCAGAATCAAGCGTTGATTGTTCACAAGTTTTAACCTTGATAATTTAAGCTTTGATAATTTAACTGAGTTGTGAAAATAACAAGGTCTGAAATAATCCTGTGTTCAAAGTCAAACTCTGAAAAGTCATGATCAAAACTGGTGATTAAATTTAGAAACTCTAAATTTCGATTCTGAAAGATCCCAATATCTGACTTATGGAAATTAGGGGGAGATTACCCAGAAGACCAAAATGAAAAATCTAAAATCTTCATATAGCCTGAAACTCAGGGGGAGTATCTCAAAAGACAGTTTCTGATATACAGTAAAGCTATGTTTATCAGTCGAAGAACTGCTATAATTCTGTGCTCAATTGAATCTACTGAAAAGTAGAAATGCTTTAGACGACTCTGAAGATAACAAGCTCTGATATGACAACAAAGGAAACTGAGTTCTGAAGATCTGAAGATGGAAGTTCTGCTGAAACTAGTCCAGATGCTAAAGACTCTTCGCTTTCCTAAAGACAAGATAGAAAAGTAACTCTTTTCTATTTCTATTCTGGCAACTCAAGTTGTTATTCTGTATGTCTTTGGATCATATAAGATTCTAGATGATCACAGATAAAACATCGAGGATAACACATTTAGGGGGAGCTGTTGTTCCAGACTCTGAATATGTTTGTTTTGGTGATTACCTTGTATAAAATGTTCAATCAAAATACTTGGTTTTGTCATCATCAAAAAGGGGGAGATTGTGAGAGCAAGAATTGTCTCTACAAGTCAATCTATGTTTTGATGATAACAATAAGTATTTGTGAAAGAACCATTTTATGGTCTAACGTGTGTTGTGTGCAGATCATAAGAACTAAAGACATCAGAACCAACATACACCAGCTAGATGTACTATGATTGAATATATGTATATGCGAAGTTACTACGTGTGACTAAAGTCGCGAGAAGCAAGAACGCTTGTTTATCTTGTCATGATCAGCCAGATCCAAGGATGCCAAGATTGCTGTTGCAATGCTCTTATGGATGCTCTCTGAAAGTGATCAAGATTCTGAAGATAGCGAAGCTTCTGAAGAAGTACACTCAGAAAGAACCAAAGTTTTGAAGACTCCTATGACTTAAAGTTCTGATGGCTGAAGGCGCTGAAGACAAAGTGCAGAAAGATTATGAAGACTGACGAGTCCTGAAGATCAAGGTCTCAAACAAGAAGTTCTGAAGACTCTGAAGACAAGCTCTGAATATTCAGAAGACTTAAAGCAGAAAAGGATAACACTCTTAAAGACGAAGTGCTGAAATTCTGAAGACTGGTTCCTAATGGACTTCTTCAATTAACGGAAGACTTGAAGCATCAGATATTCTGCTATAAAGACTCCACTCATGCTTCATCAAATTAACATCAGAAGCCACTGAAGTATCGAAGTCTAAATAATGTACACACTGCCCAAGAAAAGATCTCCTCTGCAAAAAGAAGACGTGTCAGTACAACTCATTATATCACAACGTCTCTTTTCCAAACAGCCAACAATATTCTCTAACGGTTATATTTCTACTGGCTATTTAATGGAAAGATTTTTTGCTTCTGATGTGTCGATCACTTGTAGAATTACGAACTGAATGTTCATCTACAAAATTGACCAAGTCATTGTGTGAAGATAGCAACAATGATGAGTTCTCGTTGTAACACTTAGAATATTTAAAGCTGTCATTAATTCACTCATGGCAATTGTTGTTGAATCTCCAAAGAACAAATTAACACAACAACAACAATCAAATAGAAGTTGTTGATGAAGAAGACAACAATTAAAGATCAGTCAAGTCATCAACCTACCTTCTCGTCAAAGCTTATTGATGATCTGAAGCAAGGAGTTGCTACTCAAAGCTTGCTCAACCAGAAGACGAAGAAGAAGAAGATCTACAAGATGTCAATAATCATAATATCTAAATACATCTTTGTAGTTTCTTAGGAAAGCAAGGAGCTGATTGCTCAAAACTTGCTTGAACACATGTGTGTGTTCTTTGTACTTAAACCTAGGAGAAACTTGCTTATTAAGAAGCACAATTTGTAATCTCCAGTTTGCCAATTCAACTAGATGAATTGAGACTCCTCAAGTGAACGTTATATCCTGATGGGATCCCTGAACGGTTCAGCTGTGAGTTAAGGCCCTTGAGTAGATCACGTGGTAATCAGATACTTGAGATGACAATGGCTGAGGGTCATTGTGGAAAATCCTGAAATATGGTCAGTAGCATTATATTCATTGAGTTGAATCCCTGAACGGCTAGCTGTGAAATCCCAGCAGTGGGTCTTATCGGTCAATGAACGTTATATCCTGTTGGATCCCTGAATGGTTCATTGGGTTGTTAGTCACAGTGCGGCTGTGCAAGTAGTTAGTCATCGGCTTTTGCCCGTGCAAGTGTAATCATGATTTGGTTATAGTGGATTAAGTCCTTGTGTTCAAGGCGAAATCACCTGAGGAGGGTGGACTGGATTAACCCGCATGGTGAACTAGAATATATCGTGTGTCCTTTACTCTCTTGCTTAGTATCTCTATTTATGTTCCTGCTTTGAATATCAGAACCTCATATTAAGCAAAGTCAGAACCCTGTAACCTATCTCTGATAAGCTTCCGCACTGCAAGTTCTGAGTATCGTGTCTTATGAACAGAACTTATACGGTTCTCATACTCTTTTGTTAATAGATCAGAATCTCTCAACGAACACTGAAGGTTCTTGAGCGTCAAATTAACAAGATGCGAAAAGTTACAAAAAGAGTAAATACACAATTCAAACCCCCCTTTCTTGTGTCTTTCTCGCACCTTCATTTTCATCCATAACATTTGAGTCTGCATAAGGAAGCTGATATGTATTCTGCTTCAGTTGTTGAGAGAGCAATTGTAGATTGTCTCTTGCTTGACCATGAAATTAAATTGCTTCCTAAGAACTGACAATGACCAGATGTTCTCTTTCTTTCTAATTTGTCTCTAGCATAGTCTGCATCGCAATAACCAGAAAGAGTATACTCTGATGTTTTCTTATACATCAGGCCAAGGTTAGTTGTTTCTCTCAGATACCTTAGAATTCGCTTCACAGCGGTTAGATGAGATTCTCTTGGATCTGATTGGAATCTAGCACATAGATGTACACTAAATAATATATCAGGTCAAGAAGCAGTTAGATATAAGAGAGAACCTATCACACCACGATAGAGTTTTTGACAAACCTTAATTCCTATTTCTTCTTTTCCCATAACATATGTTGGATGCATTGGTGTCTTAGCAATGTTACAGTCCATCATGTTGAATTTCTTTAGAAGTTCTTTTGTGTACTTGGTTTGATGGATGTAAGTGGCCTCTGATTTTTTATTAATTTGAATTCCTAAGAAAAACTTTAGTTCTCCCATGAGGCTCATTTCGAATTCTGCCTGCATTAACTTTGAAAATTATTCACATAAAGAGGAGTTAGCAGAACCAAAGATAATATCATCAACATATATTTGAACAATAAGAATGTCATTCTTATATGTTTTACAGAAAAGAGTTGTGTCAACCTTTCCTCTGGTGAAATTGTTTTCTAATAGAAATTTACTCAGTCTATCGTACCAAGCTCTGGGAGCTTGCTTTAAACCATAGAGTGACTTTTTGAGTTTAAAAACAAAATTTGATTTTTCTGAATTTTCAAAACCAGGAGGTTGTTTGACATAAACTTCTTCTGATATATAACCATTTAAGAATGCACTCTTGACATCCATTTGATATAAAGTGATGTTATGGTTTACTGAGAAAGAGATTAGTAATCGTATTGCTTCAAGTCTGGAAACAGGAGCAAATGTTTTGTTGTAGTCAATTCCTTCTTGTTGGCTGTATCCTTGAGCAATGAGTCGTGCTTTATTTCTGACAACTTCTCCTTTCTCATTTAGCTTGTTCCTAAACATCCACTTGGTTCCTATTACATGGACATTCTTTGGTTTTGGAACTAGATCCCAAACATCATTTTTTGAGAACTGATTATGTTCTTCTTCCATAGTCAGAACCCAGTCTTTGTCCATAAGGGCTTCTTCAATTGTAGTCGGCTCAATCAATGACACAAGTCCTACGAGTGTTTCTTTTGATGGTCTAAAGGATGATCTGGTTCTGATTAGAGCATCTTTGTTTCCCATAATCAGTTCCTCCGGATGAGAAGTAGACAATCTTCTTTTCCGTTGAGATGGAGTGTTTGGAGTTACGTCAATAGTTTCTGGTGTAGGATCTTGTTGGTCTTTAACTTCATCTACCTTTTCCTTAGGTTCGGGAAAGCTGATTTCCAAATCTGCAAGTTTCTTAACTAGCTCTGACTTTTCAGAGTCAGGCTTGTCATTGAATCTAACATGAATAGATTCTTCCACAATCCATGATTCTGTGTTGTAAACTCTGTAGCCTTTTGAGCATTCAGAGTATCCCAATAGCAGACACTTCTGTGCTTTAGAATCAAACTTGCTAAGATTCTCTTTAGTGTTAAGCATAAAACAGAAACATCTAAATGGATGAAAATAAGAAATGTTGGGTAATTTATTTTTCCACAGTTCATAGGGAGTTTTATTCAAGATAGGTCTGATAGAGATTCTATTTTGAATATAACATGCTGTGTTAATTGCTTCTGCCCAAAAATGTTTAGCCATATCAGTTTCTTGGATCATGGTGCGAGCCATTTCTTGTAAAGTTCGGTTCTTTCTTTCTACAACTCCGTTTTGTTGTGGAGTTCTAGGACAAGAGAATCATGAGATATTCCATTAGAATCAAAAAGTTCTTCAAAATCTTTATTTTCAAATTCTCCACCATGATCACTTCTGACTCTGACTATTTTTACATTTTTTCTCATTTTGTATTTGAGTGCAGAAGGAAGCAAACACAGAGTGTGATTCATCCTTGTGTTTTAAGAATTTTACCCATGTCCACCTACTGTAATCATCAACGATGACCAGTCCATATTTATTACCATTGATAGAGGCAGTTTTTACTGGACCAAAAAGATTAATGCGAAGAAGTTCCAACGGTCTAGAGGTGGAAACAACATTCTTATCTTTGAAAGAGATTTTTGAAAACTTTCCTTTCTGACATGCTTCACAAAGAGCATCTAAAGAATATTTCAGATTTGGCAAGCCTCTGACAAGACCTAGTTTGTTAAGCTGAGAAATTCTTCTCAGACTAACATGGCCAAGACGTCTGTGCCAGACCCATTGCTGATCGTTTACAGAAAGAAGACATTTTACAGTTTGATGTTTTAAATATGATAATTTAATTTTGTAAGTGTTGTTTTTCCTCTTTCCGTTGAATAGGAAAGATCCATCCTTCTGACTTACAACTTTACAGGACGTTTGATTAAAAATGAGATCATAACCACTGTCACTAAGTTAACTAATTGACAATAGATTATGCATTAGACCTTCAACTAACAGAACATTCTTAATGGAAGGAAGCTTACCATTTCCAACAGTTTCGGAGCCAATGATTCTTCCTTTCTGATTTCCTCCGAAACCAACGACACCTCCAGGCTTAAGTTTCAGATCTTGGAACATATGCCTTTCTCCCGTCATGTGTCGCGAGCATCCACTGTCTAGGTACCATGATTGGTGTTTCAATGGTGCCATTAAGGATGTCTGCAACATAAATTATCTTGTTCTTAGGTACCCATTTTCTGGGTCCTTTTACATTAGTTTTTCTACAGGTTCTGGCCCCTTTAGATTTCCTTATGTTAGAGTAATGGTGTGGATTTTGTGCATAGTGTTTACGTTTAGGATTTTTCTTTTGTGTGTGTGTTTGTGTAATACTAGGATTTGAAACTTTTGGTTCTGAACACTTGAGATTGGTGCCAGAGGGCACAAAATGTTTGGACAGAGGTATTATTTTGATATTCTTTGTCTCATCATATGGTTGTGATGGTCCTGAATATCCTAGACCTCTACTACCGTTCCTGCTGACTCCATAGATTATTGAAGCCATTTTGCTTCTATCTATGCTTTTGGCAAGAAAGTGTTGAAAAGCTCTATCATATTTTGTTAGTTCTTGTTATTGGCTAGAATTTTGGTAAAACAATGTTGTTGTTGAAGATGTCATATGTCTGATGCCTTAACATGAGTTCTTAAAATTCAGTTTATGTTAAGTTATTTAGGGTTGCAGTTTTGTGTGCTGATGTTAAACATGATGTCTTGACATCAGTTGACAGAACATCAGAACAGCAGTCTGTTGTGTTTTGTTAGGGCTGCGTGTATCAGTTTGGTTTAAGAGATCTGATTGAGAGATTGCAGGCGAAGATCTTGGATTAGATTATTTCTGTTGCAATCAGATATGGAGCAGATCTTGTTGCTGCTTTTAGGGCTGAAAGATATGAAAAGATTTGAAGATAAAATCTATTTTAAATTCAAATCAAATCAGATATTTTCAAGTAGTCCAAGCCCAAGTCTGAGTTTCTATTTAAAGCAGCCTCAACCCTACTTGGAAGAAACGAAAGCAAGAGATTAAAGACTGAGAGTCAAGTGTGTGTTTTCGTCTGTGTATTGTAAGCCATTCATGTTTGAATTGGTGTAATTGTTTTGAGTTGTTAATTGTTCTTCATCAAAGCTTTTAAGCAAGATCAAGTTGTGTTTTGGAAGTGTGACTTCTATACTTTGTAATCTTTGAAGTGTATCACTGTGGTGATTTAGGGGGAGTGCGTGGTTTCTCATATCTAAGTGTATCTTAGGTAGAAGTGTCATTGGGTAGTGATTAAGTTAGTGGATTGTCAACTGGGATTGTTGAGTTTGTAATTTAATACTACTAATAGTGAATTTCCTCCCTGGCTTGGTAGCCCCCAAGCGTAGGCAATTAGGCCGAACTGGGTGAACAATTCATTGTGTTGATTGACTGTTTTATTGTCTTGTTCATTTAGCAGATAGTGTTGTTGTGACATCACACTTAACATCACACATCTGATACCAGAATTTCAATTGGTATCAGAGTAGGCATCCTGCTCTGCATCTGGGTGAGATCTAGGGCTGTTACTTTCTGGTACAATGGACAAGGATTGTGGTGGATTTGTGAATAGACCCCCTATGCTAGATGGCTCAAATTATGACTATTGGAAACCTCGTATGGTTACCTTCTTGAAGTCCTTGGACAGCAGGGCTTGGAAGGCTGTTTTAAAAGAATGGAAACATCCTATTATTGTTGAAAAAGATGGAACATCAAAGCTGAAACCTGAGGAAGAGTGGACCAAGAAAGAAGATGAAATTGCGCTTGGAAATTCTAAGGCTTTGAATGCCATTTTTAATGGTATTGACAAGAACATCTTTAGGCTGGTCAACACTTGTGAAGTGGCTAAGGAAGCTTGGGATGTCTTGAAAACTACTCATGAAGGAACCTCCAAAGTCAAGATGTCAAGACTTCAACTGCTGACAACAATGTTTGAAAATCTGAAGATGAAGGATGATGAGACCATTCATGATTTTCACATGAATATTCTTGAGCTGTCAAATGCTTCTAGTGCCCTAGGAGAGAGGATGACTGAAGAGAAACTGGTGAGGAAGATTCTTAGATCCCTTCCCAAGAGATATAAAATGAAGGTGACTGCCATAGAAGAAGCTCAAGACATCAGCAAGATGAGGGTAGATGAGTTGATTGGTTCTCTTCAGACATTTGAATTAGGAGGAATCTGAAAAGAAGAGCAAAAACATAGCATTGGTGTTTAAAGATGAAAGGAAAGAGTGTGGTCCTAAAACTCAGGAGGAGCTTTCAAATGCCATTGTTCTGCTGGGAAGAAAGTTTAATAAGGTTCTAAAAAGGATAGACAGGAGCTACAAACCTAATGTCAAGAACATCACATCTGACACAAATAGGACAGGTGATCAGGGGAAGAAATCAAGAGATGATGAAAAGTCCAATGATGACAAAGGAATTCAATGCTATGAGTGTGAAGGTTATGGTCATATTAGAAAAGAATGTCCTACATATCTCAAGAAGCAGAATAAGGGGTTATCTGTTTCCTGGTCTGATGAGGATACTGAAAGTGAACCTGAAGAAGAATCAGCTAAGCTTGTTAAAGCAATGATTGGGACTTGTGAGTCTGAAAATGATTCAAGTGATGATGAGGTTACATATGAAGAGCTTGCTGCCTCATATAGAAAATTATGCATTAGAAGTGAATAAGTCTGTCTAGAAGGAGAAAAGCAAAAGATAATCATTGTGCAGTTAAAGGCTGAAAAAACTGAGCTGGAAAATGAAGTTAGTATGCTGAACTCTAAACTGGATTTTATGTCAAAAACTGTCAGAATGTTGAATAATGGAACTGATGCTCTAGACAACATTATTAGCATTGGAAAAACTGCTGGAGACAAAAGTGGTTTGGGATTCGACAATGTATCAGCTTAAAATGATGTTATTACCAGTTTCAAGCCAGTGATGTTAAAACAGATGTTTAAACATCCTGACAGGCCTCCCTCTAGGAAGAAATTCAGGCGCTGGAGATGTCATCATTGTGGGCATTTTGGAGACATAAAGGCCTACTGTTATAAGCTTCATGGGTATCCTCAGAAGGAACATCAGTATACTCCCAGACAGAATTTTCACAAAAGTAATCAGACCATCAAGTCTAAGAAGCAATGGGTTCCAAAAGGTAAAGTTACAAGCTTAATAGCTCACACTTCTCTTAGGGTTTCTACCAAAGAAGACTGGTACTTTGATAGTGGGTGTTCAAGACACATGACAGGAGTGAAGAATTTGTTGGTGGATGTTAAGCTCCATTCTTCTGGTCATGTAACTTTTGGTGACGGTGTCAAAGGAGAAATCAAGGGTATGGGAAAGCTGAATTGTGTTGGTGCTCCTAGACTGGATAATGTTCTGCTTGTCAAAGGTTTGACAGCAAATTTGATCAGTATTAGCCAACTTTGTGATCAAGGATTCAAAATAGACTTTACAAAATCTGAGTGCATTGTCATAAATGAGAAAGGAGAAGTCATCATGAAGGGTGTTAGGTCTAAGGACAACTGTTATCTGTGGGTGCAACAAGACTCAAGTCCCTCAACGTGTGTTTTTGCTAGAGAAGATGAAGTCAAAGTCTGGCATCAAAAGTTGGGACATCTTCATCTGAAGGGAATAAAGAGAATCATATCCTCAGAAGCTGTCAGAGGAATTCCTAAACTCAAAATTGAAGAAGGAAGAGTCTATGGAGATTGTCAAATAGGGAAGCAGACCAAGATGTCACATCTGAAGCTTCAACATAACACCTCCTCCAAAGTTTTGGAACTTCTTCATATGGACTTGATGAGACCTATGCAGGTAGAAAGTCTAGGTGGGAAGAAGTATGCTTATGTTGTTGTAGATGACTATTCTAGGTACACCTGGGTAAGCTTCATCAAAGACAAAATAGAGGTGTTTGATGTGTTTAAAGATTTATGTTAAAGACTCCAAAGAGAAAAAGAGAGTAATGTCATCAGAATAAGGAGTGGTCATGGGAGGTAATTTGAAAATAGAAAGTTTGCTGAATACTGCTCTGCTGAAGGCATCAGTCATGAGTTTTCCTCTCCTATTATCCCTCAGTAAAATGGAGTTGTTGAAAGGAAGAACAGAACTCTCCAAGAATCTGCTAGGGCAATTATTCATGCCAAAAAGCTTCCATACCATTTCTGGGCTGAAGCCATGAATACTGCTTGCTATATTCACAACAGAGTTACTTTGAGAAGAGACACTTCAGCTACATTATATGAACCGTGGAAAGGGATAAAACCAATTGTGAAGTACTTTCATGTTTTTGGAAGTAAATGTTATATTTTGTCAGATCGTGAACAAAGGAGAAAATTGGATCCTAAAAGTGATAAGGGAATCTTTCTGGGATACTCTACAAATAACAGAGCTTATAGGGTTTTCAACTCCAGAACCAAGGTTATGATGGAGTCTATAAATGTGGTAATTGATGACAGTGACATGAAGGAAGATACTGATGTTCTGGATGATGTTGAAACATCGTTCGAAGATGTTACATCAGAAACTGAAGATAGAATTGTTGCTCCCAGTCCTGTTGATGTTGAGGCTGAACCTGAACAACCTAATAAAGAACCATCTATTAGAGTGCAAAAGGACCATCCAAAAGAGCTTATCATAGGTGATCCAAAATCAGGGGTTAGCACTAGATCAAGAGAGGTTGTGTCAAATTCTTGTTTTGTGTCCAAAATTGAGCCCAAGAATGTCAAAGAAGCACTGACTAATGAATTCTGGATTAATGTCATGCATGAAGAGCTTGAACAATTCAAGAGGAATGAAGTGTGGGACCTTGTACCAAGGCCTGATGGAGTTAATGTGATAGGCACCAAGTGGATTTACAAGAATAAATCTGATGAACAAGGAGTGGTCACCAGAAACAAGGCCAGATCGGTTGCTTAGGGACACACTCAGGTTGAAGGAATTGATTTTGATGAAACCTTTGCTCCTGTGGCAAGACTGGAATCTATCAGATTACTCTTAGGTGCGGCTTGTAATCTCAAATTCAAGATTTTTTAGATGGATGTTAAGAGTGCCTTTTTGAATGGGTACTTAAATGAAGAGGTTTATGTAGATAAACCAAAAGGATTTATTGATCCAACATTTCCAAATCATGTTTACAAAATTAGGAAAGCTCTCTATGGTTTGAAGCAAGCACCAAGAGTTTGGTATGACAGGCTTACTGAATTTTTGGCTGTGAATGGTTACAGAAAAGGAGGGATTGACAAGACTTTGTTTGTCAAAGATGAAGGAGGAAAACTGATGATAGCTCAAATATATGTTGATGACATAGTAT
This sequence comes from Lathyrus tuberosus, assembly GCA_022829125.1. NCBI lineage: Eukaryota > Viridiplantae > Streptophyta > Magnoliopsida > Fabales > Fabaceae > Lathyrus > Lathyrus tuberosus. The sequence continues at coordinate 2,575,371 of JALAZF010000441.1, forward strand.
TTGGTGGGATGTCAGATGCAATGGTTAAACATTTTGTGAAACAGATGCAGCCTGAGTTTGAAAAGAGTCTTGTTGGAGAGCTCAGCTATTTTCTGGGTGTACAAGTTAGACAAATGGAAGACTCCATATTCATCTCTCAGAGCAAGTATGCTAAGAACATTGTTAAGAAGTTTGGTCTGGAAAATGCTAATCACAAGAGGACACCTGCTCCTACTCACTTAAAGTTGTCAAAGGATGAACATGGTGTGAGTGTGGATCAAAGTCTATACAGAAGCATGATTGGTAGACTATTGTATCTCACTGCTAGCAGACCTGATATTTCTTTTGCTGTTGGAGTTTGTGCCAGATATCAATCTGAGCCTAAGGTTAGTCACTTGAATCAAGTAAAGAGGATTCTGAAGTATGTAAATGGGACTAGTGACTATGGCATGCTTTACAGTCATGGATCAGGCAGTGAGTTATGTGGTTATTGTGATGCTGATTGGGCAGGAAGTGCTGATGATAGAAAAAGCACTTCAGGAGGTTGTTTCTTCTTAGGGAATAATCTGATCTCTTGGTTCAGTAAAAAGCAGAACTGTGTGTCTCTTTCTACTGCTGAAGATGAGTACATAACAGCAGGGAGTAGTTGTTCTCAACTTGTTTGGATGAAGCAAATATTAATAGAATACAATGTCAAGCAAGATGTCATGACATTGTACTGTGATAATCTGAGTGCTATCAATATCTCTAAAAACCCAATTCAACATAGCAGGACTAAGCATATTGATATACGTCATCACTTTATAAGAGATTTGGTTGAAGACAAAGTAGTTGCTTTGGAACATGTTGCTACTGAACAGTAATTAGCTGATATTTTTACAAAGGCCTTAGATGCAAATCAATTTGAAAAATTAAGAAGCAAATTAGGAATTTGCATATATGAGGATTAAGTGTGCTGGGAGGTGTCTTGTGCAGTTATGAACTTTATTCCATATGTTTAGTTTAAAGGAAACATAATTTTATTCAACTGCTGAAAGCATACAAGATTAGATTTTAGTACATCAAAAGCAACAAACAAAGGGTCTAAAGATTATCCCAACCCCCTGAATCAAGAAAAGTTTTCCAATCTTCATCCCATTCATCATCAGAAGCATGAAGTTGCACTGGAGGTTTTTTGATGGTTTTCATCCTTGTCTCTGATGTTTTTCTTGTTCTTGTTGCTCCTGGAGTTGCCCCAGCTGTAGACAGTGTTTTGTTCTTCAACTTCTGTGGATCTGGTTTCTTGACCTCTTGCATGTGTTTCTTTCATGCATCTCTGTTAGACTGACTCATGGTTATTTCCTAGTTCTGTTGTTAAAAGCAAGAAGGCTTGGTTTTTATAATGCATAGGGAGGGCATTGTTTGTATCGCCTGACCAGTCAAAGTTTTGGAACTTGTTCTTTTTGGGAAGCTTGTTATTTGACCTTGTCATAGTAAATGTCAGGACTTTGTGTTTGCTGCTTTGATAGGTTCAAGGTTGTCAATTTGTGGCTAAAATGGGAGAGAGTTAGCCTAGTGTTGTTGTTTACTGTTGCCTAGCTTTTTGTTGTGGTTATAGGTTTGAGGGGGAGTTTGTAGTTGTGCAGCTGTTGGTAGTTGTTGCTGCTGTTTGTGTGTGGTGAGAATGTTAGTTTGTTTTATCCGCTGCAGGTATCTCTGATGTTTGCTGAGTTTGTTTTAGCCAAAATTAGCCAAAGGGGGAGATTGTTAGTTCTTGTTATTGGCTAGAATTTTGGTAAAACAATGTTGTTGTTGAAGATGTCATATGTCTGATGTCTTAACATGAGTTCTTAACATTCAGTTTATGTTAAGTTATTTAGGGTTGCAGTTTTGTGTGCTGATGTTAAACATGATGTCTTGACATCAGTTGACAGAACATCAGAACAGCAGTCTGTTGTGTTTTGTTAGGGTTGTGTGTATCAGTTTGGTTTGAGAGATCTGATTGAGAGATTACAGGTGAAGATCTTGGATTAGATTTTTTCTGTTGCAATCAGATATGGAGAAGATCTTGTTGCTATTTTTAGGGCTGAAAGATATGAAAATATTTGAAGATAAAATCTGTTTTAAATTCAAATCAAATCAGATATTTTCAAGTAGTCCAAGCCCAAGTCTGAGTTTCTATTTAAAGCAGCCTCAACCCTACTTGGAGGAAACGAAAGCAAGAGATTAAAGACTGAGAGTCAAGTGTGTGTTTTCGTCTGTGTATTGTAAGCCATTCATGTTTGAATTGGTGTAATTGTTTTGAGTTGTTAATTATTCTTGATCAAAGCTTTTAAGCAAGATCAAGTTGTGTTTTGGAAGTGTGACTTCTATCTTTGTAATCTTTGAAGTGTATCACTGTGGTGATTTAGGGGGAGTGAGTGGTTTCTCATATCTAAGTGTATCTTAGGTAGAAGTGTCATTAGGTAGTGATTAAGTTAGTGGATTGTCAACTGGGATTGTTGAGTCTGTAATTTAATACTTCTAATAGTGAATTTCCTCCCTGGCTTGGTAGCCCCCAGACGTAGGCAGTTAGACCGAACTGGGTGAACAATTCATTGTGTTGGTTGACTATTTTATTGTCTTGTTCATTTAGCAGATTGTGTTGTTGTGACATCATACTTAACATCACACATCTGATACCAGAATTTCATATTTGACTTCTTCACTAGTGTTGGTTGTGTTTGAAACTACTTCTTCCTCTAGCCTAGATAATTTACATTTTAAGATAGTATTTGAATTTTCTAAGGCAAATAGTTTCTCATTTTGTTCAGAAATGATTTGCTTGTTTTTAGCAAGATCTTCTGAATAAGCTATAAAAGTCCTTTTCAAGGTTTTGTATTTACTTTGAAAATTTTGATATCTTTTTATGAGTTCAGTTAATCCTATTTCTAGTTCAGAACGAGATAAGGAAGAAAGTACCTCTCTTTCATCATCGGAGTCTGATAGTTCTTCTTCTGATAAGTCGTTTCTGGTTTCTGCCATGAATGCCATGTTGACACGATCTTCATCAGCATCATCCTCAGATTCAGAATCATCCTAGGTTGCTATGAGACCCTTTTTGGCTTTCCTAGGTCTCTCTTCTTTCTTGGCTCTTGGACATTCATGTTTGAAATGTCCAGGTTCTTTACATTCAAAGCACGTAACATCTTTTCCATAGTTTCTTCTTTGACCAGACGTAGACTCTGATCTTCTTCTTGGTCCTTTGAACTTATTCCTTCTGTATTTCCAGAGTTGACTAATTGTTCTTGATATAAGAGATATATCGTCTTCTTCTGAATCTTCTTCAGATTCTTCCATTTCTTCTTCTGCCTGATACACCTTTTTCTTTTCAGGCTTGGCCTTTAGTGCAATGGATTTGTTTTTCTTCTGAGGTTCATCCCCTTGAAGCTCTATTTCATGACTTCTTAAAGAACTGATAAGTTCTTGAAGACTAATGTTATTCAAATCCTTTGCAAGTTTCAAGGCAGTTACCATTGGTCTCCATTTGACAGGCAGACTTCTGATAATTTTCTTGACATGATCAGCAGTAGAATAACCTTTGTTCGGAACTCTGAGTCCAGCAACAAGCGTTTGAAACCTTGAAAACATGGTTTCAACAGACTCATCATCTTCCATTTTGAAGACTTCATATTTTTGGATCAGTGCAAGAGCCATTGTCTCCTTGACTTGAGCATTGCCTTCGTGAGTCATACGAAGAGAATCGAAGATAGACTTTGCAGTTTCTTTATTTGTGATGATTTTTGTAAGTTTTCTTTTATGCATGTGTAAACATACTTCTTTCAATCCATTTACCTGCAGCATCTATAGGGTGACTATAACCATCAAGTACTAGATCCTATAGATCTAAGTCAAATGAAAAGAAATAACTCTCAATTCTATCTTTCCAATAATCAAACTTTTCACCATCAAAGATAGGAGGTTTTGCAGTATAAGACTCTCTTTCAATGACACTTGATTCAGGAGTTGGTGTAGTCATTGTTTTTCACACTTGGATCGATACTGAACACTGTTAAGTGCTTGATAAAAATTCAATCTTTATATCACCTCAGAACCGGAGCTCTGATGCCAATTAAAGGTGTGAAAAATGCAAGAAAGGGGGGTTTGAATTGGTTTTTCAAAATAAAAACGTTTCCTTAAAAATAACTTCTTTTAAACGACTTACTCCTTTTTAGTGAAAACAACTTAGTTTAGACACAAGAAAGATAAACACGTTATGTTTATACTAGTTCACTTGAGAAACCCTCAAGTTAATCTAGTCCACCCGCCAAGGTGATTTTGCCTCTCTCAACGAGGTCATAATCCACTATTCAAACGAATCAATACAATGCACGAGCCAACATAGCTGGTGACTAACACAACCTCTAGAACTCACAAGTTCCAGACTTCTCAAGTAATCCAACCACACACAGGTCTTACTAAAGGAACAACGTCTAAGACACACGTCCTAGACTTCTCAAGAGATCTAATCACTAAGACTATCTCAAGGAATACAAACCTAAGTTTGAATAGAATAAGTTTACAGAAAATTGCATCTTGTCAAGCTAAAATTGTAAACAAGTTTAAGACCAAAAATAACATAAGAAAGAACAGAGTTAGAAAGTATTGTAGCAGTTCGCATATGTGTATCTTTCTTCAAGTCATTGAGCTTCCTTTTATAGCCGAGTGAAAAGAGCCATTGAAATGTAATCATGATATCTAGGTAGGCTGGCGGCTAGAAGCGTGAGGACAGAAAAGATCTTTTTGCATGCTGCGCGTCCTGTCTGTGTAAGAATATCTTCGTTTGTACCGTTGCACAGTTTCCAAGATATTTTTACATTGTAAACTGGTACAGCTGTACAGTGTAGCTAGTCTTCTTGACTTCTCAACTTCAGAGGCTTTTTGTGAGCTTGAGTAAGAAGGGAAAACATTGCTAGGTTCTTGAGAATTTCAAGTCTTCGAATCATCAGTTATGCGCTTTCAGAATCTCCAGCACTTGGTCTCCAGAACCTTGTTCTCTTGGTACAATATCTTCAGAGGCTTCTGATAATATCTGATTTGAAGCATGAGAGAGACTTTGCTAAGGTCTTCAGAACCTTGATCAGAGAGCATGAGTCTTCAGCATCTGGACTTCGTTCCATCAGAACCTTTGTCTTCAGATCTTCAGAACTCATTCTCTTTTCCTTTCGTATCACAGTCTTGTGAATTATGTATTATCTTCGAATTAAGTTCAGCTCTTTCAAGTGCATAGGTGAAGTATCTTTCTTTGAGTATTGCGCCATTTCACGGAAGCATAACCTGTTTGCTAGGTTCTCACAAGTAACACCTTTAGTTGTACAAAATTGTTCATACAAATACTCATTTGATATCATCAAAACTTAGAGACAATATTGCATAACCAAATCTTGTTCTCACAGTAAGTTCAGGGTTGTCTCCTCTGTCATACCCCAAATTTTGACCACTAAGATTCCCATCATTGTGCAACTCATCATCACAATATGGATGTACCTTCATGCCTCATCAATCTCCTCAAAGATGGTTGGGCATCCACTACAATTAAATTTAGGGTTTCAAGCCCTCTCTGAGCTCTTAGACAAAGGATCAATCAAGGAATGACATGATCTTCAACTTTTATATCCTCTAAAATATCCACAATTGATAAAGAGGACTCCCACATCAAGGATTAAGCACAAGGCTGCAGCACTCCAAGTGGATTAAGCCTCAAGATCGCCAGTGTCACCAAATTAGGGTTTTGGTCGACCAGGGCCTCCAGATAGAAATTTTCCTTTGGGCATGAGCCAATGCTTCAAAATATAACCTATGATTCCCCAAGGGACATCATAAACCCAAGTATCAAGTCAATTTAACCCCAGGGGGTGCATTCACCAAAAATCGGGAATTAGGGTTCCTTGACCTAACTCACCCCTAAGTTGACACTTGAGACAAATCATGAGCCAAGACCTCAAGAGAGGATTTGAGGGTCTCTAGTACACTACATTGATCCATTTGCAACAATGGAATGATCCAGGAAGCTTGAGCAACAAGTTTCAATTTCATCTGAACCACAGTTAGGGTTTTGCGAGAAAAGTCAACTATATCTTTGACTTTTGACCAGGACATGCTCCCAAACCCTAGGACATGAATCAATATACCCTATGACACCCATGGAACATGTCCATAAAGTTTGATTTAGGTCAAGGACATGATTTCCTAAAGAATTGCACAGTTTGGAATTCATCTGATAAAAAGTCAACCGTGCACAAAAGTCAAACTTTGACTTTTTGAGATTTTTCATTAAAATGGTTTTTCCACCCTAAAATGATGTTAATGTGTGATTGGAATCATCATTCATCAAGAAAAAGCAAGAAAAATGGGATAATTTGTAAAAGGGGTAACCATAAAAACTTAGAAAATTTTCTAAGTTATGAACAAAGTGGCAAGGGTACCAACTTTGAAGGATCATAACTCCTAAACCACAAGGCCATTTTTTTCCATCCAAAGCTGGATTTGTAGCCCTCACGGCCCTCTACAAAAGTGTCAACTACACCTCATTCCAATTCATTATGGATTTTGAGTTATGGAATGATCAAAATGGCTGAAAACATGAAATGTCACTTTTTCCAACACTTAGTGAAATTTTCACTAAGTCAGAATCTGCCTTACTTTTTTTCAAATGTAGGGGCATTTTTCACTTGGATCAAAAAGTATCAAAACCTATTATGATCAAATAGTTGTTGTATCATATGAGGGTTTTCCAAAATAACCAAGAACATCACCAAATTCCACTTGAGCCATGAGATATGACAAGGGCAATATGCCTTGCTGAAAAATGCCAAGGCTAGGCAGAATTTTGCATTTTTGCTCTATTTGGCAAAGTCAGCTAATTCCAAGCCTTGTCATCATCTTGAACACATCTGAAGATCAAATCCAAAGGGGACAAACACTGAGCCAAGCCTCCAAAGTCCTTGGAACAAGAAGTAGCATGCCAAACCTAGAAATCCCTAAAAAAGGGACAAGACTCCAATTTTGGATTGGAGCATTTAATGGATGCTTAGAGGTGGCATGGACTGACACATTTGCAACTGAATTCAGTCAAGAATGATCCAACAACTAGGGAACAAAAGGCCTGTGCTCTAACCTCTAGTTAATGGCTAGAGGAGACTTGGCTTCCCATTGATCAACATTGGCCAAACCTCTGCTGTGGTTGCCATTCACTATTGATCCCAAAACAAACTTGCTCTACTATAAATAGAGCTCATTTGTGCTTAGTTTGAGTACACCAAAGCCATCAAACAGATGTTTTCCTCAAAATCCCTCTCTTTAGGCCAAAAATGCCTTCTTTAGCTAGGTAACTCTGAGTTTTTGAGTTAGAGAGCAATTCCAACCAAACCAATCATACACTCACCTCATATATGTCATGTATAAGCTGTCCATACTCTCACAAGTGACCTGTAATGCTTAAATCACAAAGTCACCTCTCAAAACCTCAAAATAGGCCTTTTGTGCATTTTTCAAGCCATGTCTTAATTCAGTCACTTTCCAAACCAGATAAAACCTCAAACACACTCCAAATATCATCCTTGAACTGTCCCAAATGGTTCCCCCATCTGGAACACCATTTGAGAGAGTTGCTATTTTGGCCATTTTAACCTCTTTTGCAAGAAAGGGCCAGTTTGTGTTTTTGTGGGTTCCAACTGATTCTACTCACCCTAAAAGCTTCTAAGGGATCATTTGAGAGTGTCCAAAGCATCAAATCACTTCTGGAACAACAGGCTTGACAAATTGCACAAAAACTCCAAAAAGCTCAAAAGGAGGTAAGCCTCATGACTTGAACATTCCAAAATATGCATTGTTTTGAGGTCCACTGATCATGCATCTCTTATACATGTCATATGTGTTATGTTTGAACCAATTCATCATGTAATTCATGCCTGTACCAAAGTGTAGCATAGAAAATGCAATTATAGGCCTATTTCAAAACTCTATCAGATTTTGAGGAAGGATCATGATCTGAGAAAAATACCACCACCATTGGATTCCTTATGAAATTCTAGGCCAGATGCATATAAATTTTGTCCCCAAACATGGAGAAATGAGAAAGTTATGGACCTTCCCGTTTCTTGCCAAAACTTGGATTGCCTTGCCTTGGGCCAGGCCAAAAAAACAAGGCATGCCTTGTATATTTGTTGGTTTGTTTCAATCAACAGATGTATCACCACCCCAGTGGTAAGGCGCGTGCCCTATAACCTTGAGGTCTTGGGTTCAAACCCCACCCATGCCATTTTGTGTTTTCTCACACTTTTGCTTTTTTTTCAATATTTTCATGTTTTATTAATTAATTGGAAAATTAATAACTCCTTCAATTTTAATTATTTTTGATTGGTTCTTTTTGCAAAAAATCACAAAAATGTTGAAATATTTTATTCCACAAAAAAATTGGATTTATATTATTTATTTAATATAATTAGTATTTTTGTGAATAAATACTTTTTATTTGTTTTTAAAACCTTTTAAAAATAAATATTCATGTTGGAAAATCAACACCAAATAGGTTTTAATTCCTCTTGTGATTAAAGCCTCATTTTTCAAACCTAAAACCAAAATCACAAGTTGTTTATTCAAACTTATTTGGCATTTTTATCATTTTTATTAATTTTCTTTGAATAATTATATTAAAGAATGATGAAATTAGGGTTTAATTGATTTTCACTCTAAAAAACTTTTTTATAAACACTCATGGGCCTCTATTAGAGTGTAAGACCCAATCCTTTGTAAATACAAACCTATTGTGGGTCTCACTTATTGTATAAGTCCCGTTGTATTTCAAAAGTACGGCGCGATCATCGCCCGTTTAAAACAAACCTTTTCTGGGCCTCTCCTCGAGCTATAAGACCCATTCAAAAACTTTTTGGGTCTCTAATAGAGTGTAAGACCCAATCCTCTTTTAACCAAAACAATTTTGGGCCTCAAGTATTGTATAAGCCCCTCTGCGTTAAAAGAAAAATCTCGGCGCGATCGCCAATTCAAAAATCAACCCTGGGCCTACCCTCGAGTAGTAAGACCCATTTCTTTTATTTAAAAACTTTTTGGGCCTCTTGAGAGAGTTTAAGACCTATCCCTTTGTACAGAAAACCTTTCTTGGGCCTTAGTCACTTGTATAAGTCCCTATACAAAACGACAATGCGATCACTGATAAAACCCTGGGCCTCTCCTTGAGCTGTAAGCCCCAATTTTCTTTTCAAAACACTTTCTCCTTTGATTATGTAATATATTGTTGTTTTTGATCTTTCTTTGTTAAACAACTAACAACACAACATGGAAGCTCTACAACCGAGTAAGTGTTTACCCGCTTTCATTTACCGCTTTCATATGTATATAACTGGACTGTGGGGCTGTTTCACTGTAAGTCTTCTTTCACAAACTCATATCAACTGTGTAATAATAGTATAGATATTTAGAGTTTCCCAGCACTACATCTAGAAATAGACAAAACCTTGCCTCCTTACACCACGTTAGATAACTAGATCTAAGGAATTTACCCGTGAACAGTTTATATACAGAAGGACATTGTTCCATGAGAAACCCCTTTTGGAACTGTTCATCAGCCTCCTCTTGGGCTTAGTGCAAGGACCCGCATTCTTCCTAAAAGCATCCCCGCTTACTCTTGGGCGTTGTACAAGGACTCGTCGACTTCTTAGAAGTTTTCACAGCCTCCTCTTAGGCTTCGTATAATGATTCTTCCTCCAGGAAGATAGCCTCCTCTTGGGCTTCGTACAAATTGTCCCGACAACGTCCTAGAGGTATAGGAACAGAAATTAGTCATCTTAATAGAACCGTCTTTCAAAGAGTCTAGATCTTACTACTACTGTTTCTCAAGCATAGTACAAAAGATAAAACCCGTAGACTCGGACAGTCTCAAAAGCCCTTTGGATTCCCCGTTTCCCTAGAGAACGGGGAATAATCCCAACTCTCAGATCAAATCCCTGAGTACAACATTACTCATATAAGAACTGATTTTCTCTTTTAACCAACATACTGGACCTGCCACTCAACTGAAATAGTCATAATAGCCTCCTCTTGGGCTTTGTACAATGATCCTCCCCAGCGGAGCTACCCTCTTTAGCCTCCATCTCGGGCTTCGTACGAGATACAAAAACACTCTCTTGTTGAGTATAAAAGACTCTCTTGTTGAGTCAAACATCTTTAGCCTCTATCTCGGGGTTCGTACGAGATACAAAAACACTCTCTTGTTGAGTCAAACCTTTCAGCCTCCATCTCGAGCTTCGTACGAGATACAAAACACTCTCTTGTTGAGTATAAAAGATTCTCTTGTTGAATTACTCTTTAGCCTCCATCTCGGGCTTTGTACGTGATATAAAACACTCTCTTATTGAGTATAAAAGACTCTCTTGTTGAGTCAAACATCTTTAGCCTCCATCTCGGGCTTCGTACGAGATACAAAAACACTCTCTTGTTGAGTATAAAAGACTCTCTTGTCGAGTCAAACATCTTTAGCTTCCATCTTGGGCTTCATACAAGACACACAAAAAGACTCTCTTGTTGAGTCAAACCCTTTTAGCCTCAATCTTGGGCTTTGTACAAGACAAAAAGAGTGTTTTCCCCGGAAAAGTCACCCTTTTAGCCTCCTCTTAGGGTTTATATAAGGAAACCCCGGTTGAGACAATCAACCTTTTAGAATCAAATCATGCCTTGCTCACAACATACAAACATCAATAACTCCTTTCCCCCCATCTAATTGCTGTAAGTGGCAAGCCTCTGGATTATTTACATCCACGCCACTGTCCCTCTTTTAGCATGAGAAATTCCTAAGGAAAGATGGCATTACTCTAAACTGAGTTAAAGTCTTCTCCTTCAAGTTAAAAAACCCCTATAAAGGAAATTATGGCATTGCTGGATTCACATATCCCAGCTAAAGTAATTCTCCTTTATAATCAGTCACCCATGACAAACAGACCACTTTAGAGATGACAAATTATCTCTAAAGTTAAAACCCTTTAGCTTCATATCTTGGGCTTTAATCAAGATACAAATAGACTCTTTAGCTTCATATATTGGGCTTTGAACAAGATACAAACAAATAGACCTTTCAGCTTCACATCTTGGGCTTCGAACAAGATACATATCACTTTTAGCTTCACGTCTTGGGCTTTGAACAAGACACCAAAACAACTTTTTCCTCCCATAGAATAGGAGGAACTACGATCGCTCTGATTTCCCTGTTTCAGTAACCGGGAATACGTAGGCATAAGATTGAAAGAAAAGTCTTAGCGAGCACACTAATCAAAAACCCAAAACCCGTACCTTCATATATCAATCAAAAAGCATCAGTCCTAACATCCTACCAATAGCCTAGTCCCGTCATTTCAACCTTAACAAAGTAAGAAGAAAGAGGCGCCACTTCCATATAGCATCTGTAACTAACAGACCGCTTTTTAAACTCAGTATGCAAGTAGGGTTAGTTGGAGACATCTATTTCCCTTCCTTCATTAACTTCAATAGGATAAAAAATGAATCGACCTGTAGTCCCCCCAAAGAGGGACAGTGCTTAAGAACCACGCCCAAAATCGCTCGCTACAACAAAGTGGCACCCACCATGGGGCCCGTCTTCCTTTCTTAAAGTTTAGGGTGAAAACCTTGGACAAATCATTTTCATGGCGGTGGCCACCACAGAAAAGTGGCGCCCATTTGGGGCCTTACATCTCTTTTGTTACAATTCTAGGTGAGAACCTTGGACAAATCATTTTCATGGCGGTGGCCACCACAGAAAAGTGGCGCCCACCGTGGGGCCCGTCTTCTTTTCTTAAAGTTTAGGGGGAAAACCTTGGACAAATCATTTTCATGGCGGTGGCCACCACAGGAAAGTGGCGCCCACCGTGGGGCCCGTCTTCCTTTCTTAAAGTTTAGGGTGAAAACCTTGGACAAATCATTTTCATGGCGGTGGCCACCACAGAAAAGTGGCGCCCACCATGGGGCCTTACATCTCTTTTGTTACAATTCTAGGTGAGAATCTTGGACAAATCATTTTCATGACGGTGACCACCATAGAAAAGTGGCGCCCACCGTTGGGCTTTACATCTCTTTTGTTACAATTCTAGGTGAGAACCTTGGACAAATCATTTTCATGGTGGTGGCCACCACAGAAAAGTGGCGCCCACCGTGGGGCCTTACATCTCTTTTGTTACAATTCTAGGTGAGAACCTTGGACAAATCATTTTCATGGCGGTGGCCACCACAGAAAAGTGGCGCCCACCGTGGGGCCCTTCTTTCTTTCTTACAATTTAAAGTGAAAATCTTGGACAAGTTATTTTCATGACGGTTCCATCGGGGAATGTCATTATTACTAGGATCGGCCTTCACTAGGATCTTAGGTCAAAAACCTTTAAGTTGGGAAGGAACCACAGAATGGCGACTCCGTCGAGGAGCCATTTTCTGTCAGGAACATATGATTCATAGCTTTAAAAAGTCTAGGACATTAAGACAAATATATATACTGCTTTTCCTAATTGATATATGTGTTTATTTTTCTACTAATGGGAATGCGTGTGATGCCGCATGTGGAAAGATTGAGTATACACCTAGGAAAAACCCCTTTTAGTAGTGCGGAAGCTATCGGAAATAGTTGTCACGCGATACTACCCTCTTCTGATGATTCTTCGAAAAACATCACCTAGCACGGTTCCCGGCCCGCTGGTGTTTTCTCGACAAGAATTGATGATTTTGAGAGACAGGTACAAAAATCACTAGTATAAACCTTTGGGATGGGTAGAGCCTTGACTTCATGACACCGACCCTTTGCCCCCATGTTTTTTCTATGTTTTTGTGTGCTGCATTCATGCATTCATTTTAAAAAAATTAATTAAACAAAGAAAATTTTCTCTTCTAGTCTCTCTTTTTCAAATTAAACTAAGACAATGATTGCAAATGTCAGAGAAAAAAGATTGCGCTCATGGATTTCGGTAGAAGGAGAACTCATAAGTATACCTTCAAGATTCCAAGACTAGAGGATTTGAGAGGTTTGGCGAGAATGATCACTAACCCTGAGGCTTTCAGAGCCAAGTACAAAGGTCTACTATCTCTATTAAGGGTCCATGTAATTGAGGGAATCCTGGAGGCACTCATTTAGTTTTACGATCCGGTTTATCACTGTTTCACGTTCCCGGATTATCAACTAGCACCAACACTAGAGGAGTATTCTCATCTAACTGATTTACACATCACTGATCAAGCTCCCTTTTCTGGACTGGAAGAAATTCCAAAGGATCAGACCATTGCAAGAGCAATTTATTTGGACGAGTCAGAAGTCAGGACTCACATGATCACTTAGGGTGGCATACAAGGTTTGCCAGCCCAGTTCTTGACAAAGAAAGCCCTGTACTTTGCTAGTATAGGGTACGTGGCCGCTTTTGAGAGCATCTTTGTTTTGCTCACCTACGGGTTATTTCTGTTTCCCAACATTGATAACTTTGTAGATATTAACGCCATCAAGGTTTTTCTCATTGGAAACCCTGTGCCAACTCTGCTCGCAGATGCGTATCATTCTGTACACTTAGGGAATTTGTACAGCGGAGGAATGATCGCGTGCTGTGTACCCCTGATATATAAGTGGTTTATCTCCCATTTGCCTAAGTCTTTCGCTTTTTGGGATCATAAGAGTGCCTTACGCTGGTCGCAGAAAATCAAGTCTCTTACCAACTCTGACATAGATTGGTTCAATAGGATTTATAACGGGATCAAGATCATCAATCGTTGTGGAAATTTCCCCAACATACCCCTCATAGGAACTAAAGGAGGAATCAATTACCATACAGTTTTAGTTCGTCGTCAATTCGGATACCCGATGAGGCATGTTCCGCGTAATGCTCATCTGGAAGGTCTTTTCTTCAAGGAAGGAGAAAATGACAGGGCACTAAAGATTGAAATAGTGCACGCTTGGAAACATATTCATAAGAAAGGACGAGAGTCTCTAGGAAAATCGGACTGTGTCTCGGTGGAGCCTTATCTCCACTGGGTGCAAACTAGAGCTCTCAAGCTAAAGATGCCTTATCCTCGTCACGGAGTTCTTCCGCCAAGGGAATCTATCATGTACTTCATGAATGAAACGGAAAAACTTCAGGTTACTCTCAATAAAGTTTAATAGGAGAGGAGGTCTTGGAAGAACAAGTACCGCATTCTCAATGTAGAGTGTATCAAAATACAGCAACTGCTGAAAGATAAAGATGCTCTGATTGAGATTTTGGAGCAACATGCTGTAGAAAATCAGGATGACCAAAGGAATTTGCTCACTCCTTTCACTTGGCAAAGGAATGACAACCCGACAAAGGCCCAAGAGCCCCGGTCCAAGAAAAGAAAAGTACCAGAGTCAGCACCCGAGTTCTCCTCAGAGAGGACTCGGGACCCATTAGCTTAGGTTTCTATTTCCGCACTTTGTAATTTACTGTATTTTCATTTCCGCAATCCTTCGAATTCAATAAAACGGGGTTTCCCCACTGTTTGATATTTGCAATCTAATTGTCGAAGTTTATTTTGATTAAACCAAAAAAAAAATTAATATAATCATTGCATTCATCATTCTCACGTAACATATTCCTCTTACCTACAAATCTCACATTTGTGTCTCGGTTCTAGAGTCAAACTGTCTCATTTGTACAATACTCGGGCCAATCACCAGAAAAAGATGGATGATCTCGAGGAAGAGAACAGAGAGTTGAAAGAAGAGATCGACGCTCTGAGAGAGGATATGAGAAAGCTTCGTAACGACATTCAAGCCATGGCAGAAGCTCAGCTACAAAGAACTGTGATCTCAGAGATCACCTCAGCGCCCATAGTGGAGAAGTATGATCCTAGGTATCAAATGCCGAAAGATCGTCCTTGGGGCATGCCACCCAACTATATCCCGGAAGGATATATTCCACCAATCACGAGAGTTCCGGAAACTTCAGCAGGAGCCGCTGGGCCTGAAGGTTACAAACTTCGGGAAAGCGAAGATGCCAGGGGCATACCAACAACTCCTGAAGGTTACAAACTTCGGGAAACGCCAAGATTCACTACCGTAGTAACGGTACCACCCCCTGTGGTGCACACTGTCCCGGAAGGACAGATCCCACATATACCTTCTGGTAGAAAGGAAACTATGTTTAACAGAATGGATGAATTCCAGGAACAGTTCTTGGAAATGCAGAAGGAACTGCAAGCCATTCGCGGTCAGGATTTATTTGGAAAGGACACCGCAGATCTCTGCTTGGTCCCCAATGTGAAAGTCCCGCACAAGTTCCAAGTGCCCGACTTTGAAAAATAAAAGGGTAACTCTTTCCCTCAAAGCCATTTGGTGATGTACGCTCGGCGAATGTCAACTCAGACAGAGAATCAGGATCTACTGATTCACTACTTTCAAGATAGTTTAACCGGTGCCGCCTTAAAATGGTACATGGGTTTAAACCGCACCGAGATCAGCACTTCCAGAGATCTTGGCACTACCTTCGCCCAACAATATAAATACAATCTGAACATGGCACCAGACAGAGATCAACTCAGATCAATGTTGCAAAAGGACAAGGAAACCTTTAAGGAATATGCCCAGAGATGGCGTGAAATTGTCGCTCAAATTTGTCCACCTCTTGAGGAAAAAGAGATGACAAAGATTTTCTTAAAGACCTTGAGCTCATTTTACTACGACAGATGGTTGCCAGTGCGCCCAACGACTTCACCGAAATGGTCGGTATGGGAGTGCGTCTCGAGGAAGCTGTTCGAGAAGGACGTCTAGTCAAAGACACTGGGTCGACAAGCGGTACTAAAAAATACGATAGTGCTCTCCCTAAGAAAAAAGAGCAAGATATTGGGAATATCTCTCTCAGAAAGCAAAGGCGACGGTACCAACCAGTAGCAGCTGTAACTTCTGTTATCAACCCTGCGCCTGTTTCTACGTATCAACCTCAGGTTGCATAGAGCCAACCTAATCAACAGTAATTTCAGCAAAGGACACAACAGGCTCTTCAACAGGCTCGTCCTCCATACAACAATAACCGTACAACGCGGCCACCAGGGTTCGAACCTATACCCGTATCGTACGCAAAACTATTTCCGTTACTACTGGTCAAAGGGCACATCCAGACCAAGGCTTCTCTTACAGTACCGAAAAATCTGCCTTTTTGGTTTAAGGTGGATCAGACTTGCCCTTACCATCAAGGAGGACCAGGGCATAACATAGGAGCGGGGTCTTATCTTTCAAAGATACAAATCCAAATGTTCTCACGAACCCGCTACCTCAACACGAGAAAGCTACAGTCAATTTGAAAGAGGGAGAATCTAACAACGTCTATCAAATTCACGTTGTACTCTTATTGAAAACCAACTTGGTCAAGATGCATTGTAGACAGAGTGGTTACGGCCATGTGCCACCTCATAATTATCACCAGTGTGATATCTGCTCTAAAAGTAATCGAGGATGTTTTGTGGTGCAATCAACTCTACAGGAACAGATGGATCTCGGATGGATCCAAGAGCACTGAGTTCGTGGGGTTAAAATGGTTTATACGAATTCCAACATCGTTCAAAACCACGACATCCGTGTGATGAATGTCAACTTGGTGTAATTGCACTTAAGGAAAAACCAGTATCATAGTCTGTCGCGGCACGATTACAATTCCTGTCTGACGTGCTCGATAAACAAACAGGGATGCTCTTTTGCACAAGAGGCCCTCCAGCGTCAGATGGATCTTGGATGGATCCAAGACTACTGTGATAGGAATCATTATCAAATCAACATGATTCAAATCTTCGATATTCGCTTGATGAATATCAGCCTGGTAGAGTTACATGCTACGCAAGTCCAACTCGGCTTTCTCACTTCACATGATTATCGGAGCTGTAAAGCGGGTTGCGAAAACGATCAAGGTTGTGCCCTTGTCCAGGAAACACTTCAGTACTTGTTGGACCACTGGTTGCTTCCAATATATATGGATGAAGACACCCAGCAAATTAGTATCACTAACGGAAATCCTACTAGATATCAAAGTCAGGATGTTCGGTCGATGGGAGCAGACCTCGTAAGGTTACACTGTATTCAAAGCGGACGGAGCCAGGTTCCACTACACAACTATGAGCAGTGTGGAGTTTTCTCAGTGGATAATCAAGGATGCTACCTCGTGCGAGCAGCCCTTCAAATCCAGTTGGACCGTAAAGAGATTCAACCATGGTCAAGTGCTGGATCAGTCAACTATCTCGCTGATCAAATCGAGGACGTTGTCATAATCTCCGATCATGAGAGGAACAAGGATGTTTGTACCATCATCCCTCTACTTGACAAATCGAGAGTTCCCAACCAGGAACGGGTCGAAATTACTTACGATGGTCAGAAAAATCAGAGGGCTCCCATAGTCATCTATCTACCGGGACCACTACCGTATGAATCAGCTAAGGCTATTCCTTACAAATACGGTGCAACAACAATTGAGAATGGAAAGGAAATTCCATTACCCTCCGTCGTGAATATTGTAGACATCAGTCGAGTAACACAGAGCGGTCGAATCTTCAACCAAGGAGTTGGAGAACCCATCAAAGAAAAGGAACCTCAGACATAAGTTCCCAATCCACCAGTCGGTCAATCTAGTGATCCCGACCTTTCAAAATACGACGATGAGATGTTAAAGCTTATCCAGAAGAGTGAATACAACATTGTCGATCAACTGTTGCAAACTCCTTCAAAGATTTTAGTATTATCACTGTTACTTAGCTCAGAAGCGCACAGGGAGGCTCTACAAAAAGTCTTGGAGCAAGCCTTTGTGGAACAGGATGTAACAATCAGACAGTTCGATAACATTGTCTCTAACATCACTTCCTGCAATAACTTGGGATTTAGTGATGAGGAATTACCTGAAGAAGGTCGCCGACATAACATGGCGCTCAACATTATAGTCAACTACCAGGACGATGCTTTAGCCAGCGTACTGGTAGACACAGGGTCAGCCCTGAATGTTATGCCGAAGTCCACTTTGATGCAATTATCATTCAAAGGATCTACGATGGGAACCAGCAAAGTCATCGTTAAATCAATTAACGGATCCAGAAAAACGGTTATTGGCGAAGTCGACCTTCCCATAACTATCGGTCCTCACACTTTCCAAGTCACTTTCCAGGTCATGGACATCCGAGCAACATACAGTTGTTTATTAGGTAGACCTTGGATACATCAAGCTGGGGTGGTCACTTCGACCCTCCACCAAAAGCTAAAGTTCGTCCAGAATAGTCAACTTGTCACAGTCTGTGGGGAACAGGCTTTGCTCGTAAGCAATTTATCGTCGTCCACTTATGTAGAGCCTGAGGGGGTAATCGGAACCCATTTCCAAGCGCTGTCGCTACACAAGGACGATCAATCCAAAGGAGGAACTTCGATTTCCTCATACAAAGATGTTATCAAAGCGGTTGAGGGTGCCAATACAACAGGATGAGGGCGGCTTGTCATTCCTACTGATAATAAAACAAAGAAGGGTCTTGGTTTTTCTGTAACCTGTACCCAGACAGCTGCTAACGATGAAAGTCTTCAGCCCATTCAGAACTTCTTCCACAGTGGAGGCTTCCTTCAGCCAGTGACTCAAGAAGTGCATACCATCAGTAAAGATGATTTGTCCGATACGGAGGAAGAATGGAAGTCCTATCTCAACTAGGACGGTTATATGTCTCAGGAAGAGGTGCCTACGCCCTTTTGCTTTCCTACACAGAGCCCGAGATTTATACCCCGACCAGATGTCGAAATGCTATATGAAGATTGTGATTCGGAAGGATGTCGTGCTCCGTCAAAATCATTAGAGGAGGACACTCTGATGAAAGACAACTTTGACACCAGCTATTATGGCCCGATGGATGGTCTGCCAATGTGGCAGCCTTACCCAGGAAACTTGGGGCAAGAAAGTCAGCCGAACAATGAAAATCAGCTGAGCATCATTGAACAGAATACCTGTGTCCCCACCATATCTTGGGATCAACACTCAGGACATTTCGAAAATGTCCTGTACAACGATGAATTTGCAAAGTTTGCAGGACTAGAATTCATTAACTATGCTTTTCCCGAGGTCAACGTCATCGAAAGGGATGACTCCTCCAGTTCCAAACAAGTGTGGGACACCTTAGGACAACCGAGTGGAAAATACGACTACATGGTCAAGTACACCGCTCCTGAAAGCTCTCGTATCAGGCTCGAAGACATCCAGCCAACTGGATGGGGAGATACAGCTGATAGCACAAATACTATGCAAAATGCAACAAAGGGACCCTCCTACGATAACTCTGCCTGGGAGACAGATTCCAATGATCCAGCTCCACCAGAAATCAGCGTCATTTCTAAAGACAAATCGAGGAAGGTACCAGACTTTGTGATTCACCGAGGAGTTCGCCGCCAATGGGTTGTTGTCGATGTTCCGAAGATTGTTCATAAGTCAAAGTAATTGCCATCTTTACTTTAACCTTTCACCCTGCCCAGGTGAAACGGATGTTTTGATAGGGCTCGCTTTCTGTAAATTTCCCTCTTCACTTCGCCCAAAGCGACAGAGTTCTGCTTTATAGGGCTGTAGTTTCAAGAATCGACTTGTTCATAAATAAAATAACGTCATTCTGTTATTTCCGCAGTTAATTGCTATTTTCTCTTTTCGCTTTTCTCAGAAAATGGTAGTCCTAAAAAACATCTCAAATAATAAAAACAAGCAGTAAGAGAAAAAACACTGCACACACTCTTGCATTTTCTCTATCTCTTCTAAACACGAATCATCACGTCATGCAGATTGCTTGTTTTAAACCTCGTTGAAACATACGATCCGATGCCTTCTCCCAACTTTGAATTTTCGGTATTTGAGGCTGAAGAAGAAAATGACGACGAAATTCCAGAGGAGATCTCCCGACTACTCAGACAAGAGGAAAGGTCCATTGAACCTCACAAAGAGCCGTTATCTCCTTCATGGATTCTCGGCCTATAATCAGATCAAAATGGCGCCGAAAGACATGGAGAAAACTTCATTCATTACCCCATGGGGTACCTTTTGTTACAAGGTAATGCTGTTCGGTTTGAAGAACACCGGGGCAACCTATCAAAGGGCCATGACTACTCTTTTTCATGACATGATACACAAAGAAATCGAGGTATATGTCGATGATATAATTGCAAAATCCAAAATAGAGGGGGAGCATGTGACCCACCTGTCAAAACTATTCGAGCGGTTGAGAAAGTACAAACTCTGCTTGAATCCCAAAAAGTGCACCTTCGGTGTCCGTTCAGGGAAACTTTTAGGGTTCATCGTCAGCCAAAAAGGAATTGAGGTTGATCCTAACAAGGCCAAGGTCATTCAAGAAATTCCTTCTCCAAAAACTGAAAAACAACTCAGAGGATTCCTGGGACGTTTGAACTATATCTCCAGATTCATATTCCTCATGACCGCGACATGCGCTCTGATTTTCAAGTTACTGAAAAAGAACCAGGATTGCGTTTGGACAAAAGACTATCAAACCGCCTTCGACAATATCAAGGAATATTTGTTGAACCCACCGATTCTACCACTAATCATCTACCTCACAGTCCTAGAGGACTCGATGGGATGTGTACTTGGCCAACAAGACAAAACCAAAAGGAAAGAGTCTGCCATTTACTATCTGAGCAAGAAATTCACCGACTGTGAGACTCGGTACATTATGCTTGAGAAAACTTGCTGTGCTCTGGCTTGGGCAGCCAAACTTCTTCGTCAGTATATGATTCATCACCCTACTTGGTTGGTCTCTGAAATGGATCCAATCAAGTATGTATTTGAAAAGCCTGCTCTCACGGGAAGGATTGCCCGTTGGCAGATGTTGC
The DNA here is from genome assembly GCA_022829125.1 of Lathyrus tuberosus. Lineage (NCBI taxonomy): Eukaryota > Viridiplantae > Streptophyta > Magnoliopsida > Fabales > Fabaceae > Lathyrus > Lathyrus tuberosus. Next base: position 2,596,198 of record JALAZF010000441.1, read on the forward strand.
TATCAGAATATGACATCGAGTACCACACTCAGAAAGCCGTTAAAGGAAGTGTTTTAGCCGATCATTTGGCTCATCAACCGATTGACAGTCAGGAATCAATCAGGTTTGACTTCCCAGACGAAGATGTCATGTATTTGAAAATGAAAGATTGCGATGAACCGCTACCCAGTGAAGGGCCAGAACCAGATTCCCAATGGGGACTTATCTTTGATGGAGCTGTCAATCATTACGGAAACAAAATTGGGGCAATCATCATAACACCTCAGGGTACCCACATTCCTTTCACCGCTAGATTTACGTTCAAGTGCACAAACAACGAGGCCGAATACGAAGCTTGTATCATGGGTCTCGAAGAAGAAATTGATTTGAGGATTAAGAACTTGGATGTATATGGCGACTCAGCCCTGGTTATCAATTAGGTCAAAGGAGATTGGAACACATACCAATCAGGACTGATTCCTTACAATGACTATGTGAGAAGGTTGTTACCCTTCTTCAACAGAATCGAGTTTCATCACATCCCTCGTGATGAGAATCACATGGCTGATGCTTTAGCCACTCTCTCTTCCATGATTAGCGTAGGTCAATGGAATGACCTGCCTAAGATCGACATAATGCGCCTTGAAATGCCCGCTTATATCTTCACGATCGAAGCAGTCATAGACGACAGACCTTGGTATCACGATATCAAATGCTTCCTTCAGAAACAAGAGTACCCACCTGGGGCACTAAGGAAGGACAGGAAAACCCTCAGAAGACTGGCTGGAAACTTCTTCCTGAGCAGTGATACCCTTTATAAGAGGAACTTTGACATGGTCTTGTTTCGATGCGTCGACAGAACAGAAGCAGACATGCTGATAAAAGAAATTCACGAAGGATCCTTTGGCACTCATGCCAACGAACACACAATGGCGAGAAAAATTCTGAGAGCAGGGTACTACTGGTTGACCATGGAATCCGACTACTACAAGTACATGAGGAAGTGTCATAAGTGTCAGATATACTCCAACAAAATCCATGTACCGCCAACACATCTCAAAGTTCTTTCTTCCCCATGGCCTTTTTCCATACGGGGAATCTACATGATTTGTGTGATTGAACCTAAGGCTTCGAACGGACATCGGTTCATCCTGGTAGCCATTGACTACTTCACCAAGTGGGTCGAAGCAGCATCATACGCCAATGTAACCCGACAAGTGGTGGTCCGATTTATCAAAAACAATATCATCTGTCATTACGATGTTTCGAGCCAGATCATTACTGATAATGGATCTAACTTGAATAACAAGATGATGAAGGAGTTGTGTGTTGAGTTCAAGATCGAACACCATAACTCATCTCCCTACCGACCCAAGATAAACGGAGCGGTAGAAGCGGCTAACAAGAATGTCAAGAGGATTATTCAAAAGATGGTTGTAACCTACAAAGACTGGCATGAGATGCTACCTTTTGCTCTCCATGGTTATCGCACATCTGTCCGCACTTCAACAGGGGAAACCCCTTTCTCTCTAGTATATGGCATGGAAGCAGTGCTCCCCATAGAAGTAGAGATCCCATCAATCCGGGTATTGATGGAAGCTAAGCTTACAGAAGCTGAATGGTGTCAAAACAGACACGATGAACTGAATCTGATCGAAGAAAAATGAATAGTAGCACTATGCCACGGTCAGTTGTATCAGTAAAGAATGAAGAGGGTGTTCGACAAAAAGGTCCGACCTCGGGTCTTCAGGAAAGGAGACCTCGTGCTCAAAAAGATACAATCATTTCTCACTGACTCTCGGGGCAAATGGACTCCGAATTATGATGGCCCCTATGTGGTCAAGAAAGCCTTCTTAGGCGGCGCCTTGAGACTTGCAACCATGGATAGGGAAGAATTTTCCTACCCTAAAAATGTTGATGTAGTCAGGAAATACTTCGTCTAAACTAAAAAAAAAACGTCTCGGTGGATTGAAAACCCGATAGGGCGGTCCAGGAAAAAATTAGAGACATAATCAAAAATCATCCCGATGGATTGGAAATCTCAAAGTACAATCCATGCAAAAATTAGGGATAATGGCAAGTAACTATGTCCAACAGAGGCAAGTCCCTCAGCAACAGTTACGTCATCCATCAGAAAAACTCCAGTCAAGGTCATTTTCGATAGAAGCTCAGAATGTCCAGAATTCAAAGTTGATAGAAGGATATTGGTCGTTATGTTTCGATGTAGCCCTTTTCCCTGTAAATTACCATTTTCTAACTTTGTAAATACTCTTTGGGATCACGCGTTTGGCTGATTTTCATCCTATCAATAAAATTCTAGCCCTTGTGCTTTTGTTTGCAATTCTTATTTATTTTAGCTTTACAGAATGACATTTTAACACGATTAAAGATTCTTGAAATAAAACAAAAATGAATTTACTTATTAAAACTCTTTCTGCTTAAATAAAGATGGCAATTTCTTTTGACTGTTGAACATCAAAAGAACATCGATCGCTTCTCCAGAAGTAGTTGAGCTTCAAAGTGCAGAATCAAAGTACTCCTTCTAAACTAGTGCGCCTGAACGAAGGATCAGTTATAACAGATGTGAATACTCCGTCTGACATCTTCGGCCGAGTTCTCATCTCCTAAGCCCGATCAACGGTTGTTCCCTCCACAGGGACTACTTCTCCTAAGCATGGCAGAATTGCTATCTTGAACCAGCGGTACTTCTTCGTCCCTCGCAGTGGCCGAGTATCCCGTCGTGTTCATCCGTCACTTTGTATGTCGCGTCAGTTTTGTCATCATATACATACATACATCATGCATTATTGATTTGTATTCACATTCATATTGTATCATTATCGCTCTAGTCGGTCTTATCCCCTAGCGAAAGTCCTCTTGTCAATCGAATTGTCAGTTCTTCCCTCGTCGAGAAGTGACACATCTGAGCAATCTCTCTCTAGTAGAGTCGGTCCTTGACCACTTTGATAACTTGAACCTATGAAAAAGAAGAAGACGATCGAAAAATATCACTCTTCGCCATTGAAGATGATATCTTTGCTTTCCCGGATTAAGGAAAATCCCTAGAGAAAGCCTCTCAACTAAAGACTTTCAGCAACACATTGGTTCTTCTCTCCAGAAAGTCAATGTCAACAAAGTCATCGACACCTCAAAGTGGATCACATCATATGGCATTTCTCTGGGAAGATCTCGATAAGAGTGTGGTGTAATATCCCTAGTAGATTCAACAAATGGCGCCTCCAACAGAGAAGTTAGTGCCTCTCTACCATCAAAACTTTTTCCGTCAAATGGCGTCTCCCCAGGAAAATTCGGCGAGAAGTTTGAGGAAAACCGCTACAAATAGCGTCCCTTGTCAATAAAGTTTATTGACAAAAGAAACTGAGACCAGTTCCTTGGCTAAAGACCAAGAACGAGGGGAAGTTTATTTCAGAAACTGAGACCAGTTCTTTGGTAGGAAACCAAGAACGAGGGGAAGTTTATTTCAGAAACTAAGACCAGTTCCTTGGTAGGAAACCAGAATCGAGGGGAAGTTTGTATCAGAAACTGAGACCAGTTCCTTGGCTAAAGACTAGGATCGAGGGGAAGTTCAATTCGGAAAACTGAGACCAGTTCCTTGGTAGGAAACCAGGATCAAGGGGAAGTTTTACCTTTTCTGAGCATCATTGCTTAGTGAAAGAAGATGAATGCGTGAGCTACCATTCATAACCACCATCAAAATTTCAGGTATTCCGATATTTAATCCTCTTGCACCCCGAATGGCCGAATACTTTCGCCATTCACACCTTCGGGTCCAAGAAGATTAAATAGGGGCATCTGTCATACCCTAAATTTTAACCACTAAGATTCCCATCATTGTGCAAATCATCATCACAATATGGATGTACCTTCATGCCTCATCAATCTCCTCAAAGATGGTTGGGCATCCACTACAATTAAATTTAGGGTTTCAAGCCCTCTCTGAGCTCTTAGACAAAGGATCAATCAAGGAATGACATGATCTTCAACTTTTATATCCTCTAAAATATCCACAATTGATAAAGAGGACTCCCACATCAAGGATTAAGCACAAGGCTGCAGCACTCCAAGTGGATTAAGCCTCAAGATCGCCAGTGTCACCAAATTAGGGTTTTGGTCGACCAGGGCCTCCAGATAGAAATTTTCCTTTGGGCATGAGCCAATGCTTCAAAATATAACCTATGATTCCCCAAGGGACATCATAAACCCAAGTATCAAGTCAATTTAACCCCAGGGGGTGCATTCACCAAAAATCGGGAATTAGGGTTCCTTGACCTAACTCACCCCTAAGTTGACACTTGAGACAAATCATGAGCCAAGACCTCAAGAGAGGATTTGAGGGTCTCTAGTACACTACATTGATCCATTTGCAACAATGGAATGATCCAGGAAGCTTGAGCAACAAGTTTCAATTTCATCTGAACCACAGTTAGGGTTTTGCGAGAAAAGTCAACTATATCTTTGACTTTTGACTAGGACATGCTCTCAAACCCTAGGACATGAATCAATATACCCTATGACACCCATGGAACATGTCCATCAAGTTTGATTTAGGTTAAGGACATGATTTCCTAAAGAATTGCACAGTTTGGAATTCATCTGATAAAAAGTCAACTGTGCACAAAAGTCAAACTTTGACTTTTTGAGATTTTTCATAAAAATGGTTTTTCCACCCTAAAATGATGTTAATGTGTGATTGGAATCATCATTCATCAAGAAAAATCAAGAAAAATGGGATAACTTCTAAAAGGGGTAACCATAAAAACTTAGAAAATTTTCTAAGTTATGAACAAAGTGGCAAGGGTACCAACTTTGAAGGATCATAACTCCTAAACCACAAGGCCATTTTTTCCATCCAAAGCTGGATTTGTAGCCCTCATGGCCCTCTACAAAAGTGTCAACTACACCTCATTCCAATTCATTACGGATTTTGAGTTATGGAATGATCAAAATGGCTGAATACATGAAATGTCACTTTTTCCAACACTTAGTGAAATTTTCACTAAGTCAGAATCTGCCTGACTTTTTTTCAAATGTAGGGGAATTTTTCACTTGGATCCAAAAAGTATCAAAACCAATTATGATTAAACAGTTGTTGTATCATATGAGGGCTTTCCAAAATGACCAAGAACATCACCAAATTCTACTTGAGCCATGAGATATGACAAGGGCAATATGCCTTGCAGAAAACTGCCAAGGCTAGGCAGAATTTTGCATTTTTGCTCGATTTGGAAAAATCAGCTAATTCCAAGCCTTGTCATTATCTTAGACACATCTGAGGATCAAATCCAAAGGGGACAAACACTGAGTCAAGCCTCCAAAGTCCTTGGAACAAGAAGTAGCATGCCAAACCTAGAAATCCCTAAAAGAGGGACAAGACTCCAATTTTGGATTGGAGCATTTAATGGATGCTTTGAGGTGGTATGGACTGACACATTTGAAATTGAATTCAGTCAAGAATGATCCAACAACTAGGGAACCAAAGGCCTGTGCTCTAACCTCTAGTCAATGGCTAGAGGAGACTTGGCTTCCCATTGATCAACATTGGCCAAACCTCTGTTGTGGTTGCCATTCACTATTAATCCCAAAAAAAACTTGCTCTACTATAAATAAAGCTCATTTGTGCTTAGTTTGAGTACACCAAAGCCATCAAACAGATGCTTTCCTCAAAATCCATATCTTTAGGCCAAAAATGCCTTCTTTAGCAAGGTAACTTTGATTTTTTGAGTTAGAGAGAAATTCCAACTAAACCAATCACACACACACACACCTCATATATGTCATGTATAAGCTGTCTAAACTGTCACAAGTGACCTGTAATCCTTAAATCACAAAGTCACCTCTCAAAACCTCAAAATAGACCTTTTGTGCATTTTTCAAGCCATGTCTTGATTCAGTCACTTTCCAAACTAGATAAAACCTCAAACACACTCCAAATATCATCCTTGAACTGTCCCAAATGGTTCCCCCCATCTGGAACACCATTTGAGAGAGTTGCTATTTTGGCCATTTTAACCCCTTTTGCAAGAAAGGGCCAGTTTGTGTTTTTGCAGGTTCCAACTGATTCCACTCACCCTAAAAGCTTCTAAGGGATCATTTGAGAGTGTTCAAAGCATCAAATCACTTCTGGAATAAGAGGCTTGACAGGTTGCACAAAAACTCTAAAAAGCTCAAAAGGAGGTAAGCCTCGTGACTTGAACTTTCCAAAATATGCATTGTTTTGAAGTCCACTGATCATGCATCTCTTATACATGTCATATGTGTTGTGTTTGAACCAATTCATCATGTAATTCATGCCTGTACCAAAGTGTAGCATAGAAAATGCAATTATAGGCCTATTTCAAAACCCCTATCATATTTTGAGAAAGGATCATGATCTGAGAAAAATACCACCACCATTGGATTCCTTATGAAATTCTAGGATAGATGCATATAAATTTTGTCCCCAAACATGGAGAAATGAGAAAGTTATGGACATTCACGTTTCTTGCCAAAACTTGCCTTGCCTTGCCTTGGGCCAGGCCAAAAAAACAAGGCATGCCTTGTATATTTGTTGGTTTGTTTCAATCAACGGATATATCACCACCCCAGTGGTAAGGCGCGCGCCCTATAACCTTGAGGTCTTGGGTTCAAACCCCACCCATGCCATTTTTTGTTTTCTCACACTTTTGCTTTTTTTCCAATATTTTCATGTTTTATTAATTAATTGGAAAATTAATAACTCCTTCAATTTTAATTATTTTTTATTGGTTCTTTTTGTAAAAAAATCACAAAAATGTTGAAATATTTTATTCCACAAAAAAAAAGGATTTATATTATTTATTTAATATAATTAGTATTTTTGTGAATAAATACTTTTTATTTGTTTTTAAAACCTTTTAAAAATAAATATTCATGTTGGAAAATCAACACCAAATAGGTTTTAATTCCTCTTGTGATTAAAGCCTCATTTTTCAAACCTAAAACCAAAATCACAAGTTGTTTATTCAAACTTATTTGACATTTTTATCATTTTTATTAATTTTCTTTGAATAATTATATTAAAGAATGATGAAATTAGGGTTTAATTGATTTTCACTCATGGGCCTCTATTAGAGTGTAAGACCCAATCCTTTGTAAATACAAACCTATTTTGGGCCTCACTTATTGTATAAGTCCTGTTGTATTTTAAAAGTTCGACGCGATCATCGCCCGTTTAAAACAAACCTTTTCTGGGCCTCTCCTCAAGCTATAAGACTCATTCAAAAACATTTTGGGCCTCTAATAGAGTGTAAGACCCAATCCATTTTTAACCAAAACAATTTTGGGCCTCAGGTATTGTATAAGCCCCTCTGCATTAAAAGAAAAATCTCGGCGCGATCGCTAGTTCAAAAATCAACCCTGGGCCTACCCTCGAGTAGTAAGACCCATTTATTTTTTTTAAAAACTTTTTGGGCCTCTTGAGAGATTGTAAGACCCATCCCTTTGTACAGAAAACCTTTCTTGGGCCTCAGTCACTTGTATAAGTCCTTGTACAAAATGACAGTGCGATCACTGATAAAACCCTGGGCCTCTCCTTGAGCTGTAAGCCCCAATTTTCTTTTCAAAGCACTTTATCCTTTGATTATGTAATATATTGTTATTTTCGATCTTTCTTTGTTGAACAACTAACAACGCAACATGGAAGCTCTACAATCGAGTAAGTGTTTACCCGCTTTCATTTACCGCTTTCATATGTATATAACTGTAATGTGGGGCTGTTTCACTGTAAGTCTTCTTTCATAAACTCATATCAACTGTGTAATAATAGTATAGATATTTAGAGTTTCCCGGCAACTACTTCTAGAACTAGACAAAACCTCACCTCCTTACACCCACGTTAGATAACTAGATCTAAGGAATTTCCCCGTGAACAGTTCATATACAGAAGGACATTGTTCCATGAGAAACCCCTTCTGGAACTGTTCATCAGCCTCCTCTTGGGCTTAGTGCAAGGACCCGCAGGCTTCCTAAAAGCATCCCCGCCTCCTCTTGGGCATTGTACAAGGACCCGTCGGCTTCTTAGAAGTTTTCACAGCCTCCTCTTAGGCTTCGTATAATGATTCTTCCTCCAGGAAGATAGCCTCCTCTTGGGCTTAGTACAAATTGTCCCTCGGCTTCTTAAAAGATTCCAGCCTCCTCTTGGGCTTCATACAAATTGTCCCGACGACCTCCTAGAGGTATAGGAACAGAAATTAGTCATCTTAATAGAACCGTCTTTCAAAGAGTCTAGATCTCACTACTACTGTTTCTCAAGCATAGTACAAAAGATAAAACCCGTAGACTCGGACAATCTCAAAAGCCCTTTGGATTCCCCGTTTCCCTAGAGAACGGGGAATAATCCCGACTCTTAGATCAAATCCTTGAGTACAACATTACTCATATAAGAACTGATTTTCTGTTTTAACCAACATAATGGACCTGCCACTCAACTGAAACAGTCATAATATCCTCCTTTTGGGCTTTGCACAATGATCCTCCCCAGCGGAGCTACCCCCTTTAGCCTCCATCTCGGGTTTCATACGAGATACAAAAACACTCTCTTATTGAGTATAAAAGACTCTCTTGTTGAGTCAAACATCTTTAGCCTCCATCTCGGGCTTCGTACGAGATACAAAAACACTCTCTTGTTGTGTATAAAAGACTCTCTTGTTGAGTCAAACCTTTCAGCCTCCATCTCGAGTTTCGTACGAGATACAAAACACTCTCTTGTTGAGTATAAAAGATCCTCTTGTTGAATCACTCTTTAGCCTCCATCTCGGGCTTTGTACGAGATACAAAACACTTTCTTGTTGAGTATAAAAGACTCTCTTGTTGAGTCAAACATCTTTAGCCTCCATCTCGGGCTTCGTACGAGATACAAAAACACTCTCTTGTTGAGTATAAAAGACTCTCTTATTGAGTCAAACATCTTTAGCTTCCGTCTTGGGCTTCATACAAGACACATAAAAAGACTCTCTTGTTGAGTCAAACCCTTTTAGCCTCAATCTTGGGCTTTGTACAAGACAGAAAGAGCATCTTTCCCCGGAAAAGTCACCCTTTTAGCCTCCTCTTAGGTTTTATATAAGGAAACCCGGTTGAGACAATCAACCTTTTAGCATTAAATCATGCCTTGCTCACAACATACAAACATCAACAACTCCTTTTCCCCCCATCTAATTGCTGTAAGCGGCAAGCCTCTGGATTATTTACATCCACGCCACTGTCCCTCTTTTAGCATGAGAAATTCCTAAGGAAAGATGACATTACTCTAAACTGAGTTAAAGTCTTCTCCTTCAGGTTAAAAAAACCCCTATAAAGGAAATTATGGCATTACTGGATTCACATATCCCAGCTAAAGTAATTCTCCTTTATAATCAGTCACCCATGACAAACAGACCACTTTAGAGATGACAAATTCTCTCTAAAGTTAAAACCCTTTAGCTTCATATCTTGGGCTTTAATCAAGATACAAATAGACTCTTTAGCTTCATATCTTGGGCTTTCAAACAAGATACAAACAAATAGACCTTTCAGCTTCACATCTTGGGCTTCGAACAAGATACATATCACTTTTAGCTTCACGTCTTGGGCTTTGAACAAGACACCAAAACAACTTTTTCCTCCCATAGAATAGGAGGAACTACGGTCGCTCTGATTTCCCTGTTTCGGTAAATGGGAATACGTAGGCATAAGATTAAAAGAAAAGTCTTAGCGAGCACACTAATCAAAAGCCCAAAATCTCGTACCTTCATATATCAATCAAAAAGCATCAGTCCTAACATCCTACCAATAGCCTAGTCCCGTCATTTCAGCCTTAACAACGTAAGAAGAAAGAGGCCCCACTTCCATATAGCATCCGTAACTTAACAGACCGCTGTTTAAACTCAGTATGCAAGCAGGGTTAGTTGGAGACATCTATTTCCCTTCCTTCATCAACTGCAATAGGAAAAAAAATGAATCGACCTGTAGTCCCCCCAAAGAACGACAGTGCTTAAGAACCACGTCCATAATCGCTCGCTACATCCTCGTCTACAAATTTAAGCAAAATTACATGAATATAACCACACATGAATGTAAATGAAAGAAACAAGTAATCGGGCCACTTACTTTAGGAAATATCCATGGGGGCTTTCTTCTAACATTGTTCATCATATTCACTTGCTCCACAACACTGTATATTGAAAATGAATTTTACATATTACATGATAAACTAATTAAAATGTCAAAGAAAATGAATTAAACATGTACACACATACGAATTAATAATTTCTTTCATTTTCTTTTCGAGTGGATCATTTAAGGAACACAGTACAGTTACCGTATTCGTCCTAAATGATATGATGATCAATTGTCAATGACCACTGAATAAACACGAGCATATATATTATTAGTATTTGCTAAAACAAAACTAAATATAGAATATGTAAACATCAATTACAAAAATACTTACGAACATAGAAATGGTGCTAAGTAACATTCTTTTCCTCCCTCATTTAATCGTTTTTTCAAGTAATCTAGAATGTCTCTTGGTTGATTAAATGCCCATCGAATAAAAAGCAGATCCAAGATTCCATAAAGACTTGATTTATTCAACTCTATACAAACACGCTAAATGTACCTAAATGGTTAAAGAAAATGAATAAATTAAGGGAGGAAATATAAAAAATGATAATGTTGTATAATGACATGTACATTCAACTATATACTTACGTGCACCAAACTTGCAATATCCCTACGTCCAGTCACTTATACCCACCGAGAAAATCCCTTACACCCTTAGGACTATAATAGAATAACTCTAAACATGGACAATGTTCTAGTAGGAGAGGTTGCATATCATTTATCACCGCAATGCTCAAGTATAGTGTGGTGATTTCATTTGCGTTAGGGTCCATTATGTCATTGCGCTTATCTGGAGGGGCGGGAGGGGCTGAACAATTACTTCCTTTGATAGAAGCACGACGTACAACACTTTTACTTGGAGTTTGATCATCATCGTCATCACCATCAACATAACGATGATCTTCATTTGTACGTTGTTCGAGGTTTTCACTTAAACTCTACATCATAATATTCAATTAGAACATAAAAAAAAATAAGCACAATATATATCACACATTTCCAATAAAGCACTAACATCTCAAGTAAAGCACATACCGAATACAACTCTTGAAACCTTTCCATATCTTTCTCCCTTTTTTCCTTCTCCTCTTCTAACATCCTCCGTTGTTCTTTCAATTTCTTCTCAACATTTTCAATCTTTTGTCTTTGTACAATAAATTTCGAGCTTTCGGTACTTTTTCTTTGAGACCCAAAGAATGTCCTCAGGCCGACACCTTCTCCAACACCACGGACACGCCCATCATGCTCATCTGTTCCAATAGCTTCTACTAATATATCATGTCGTGCTTCTGGAACAAATGTGCCTTCACAAGCCGCCTCAATCAACTTATGCTACACAACATGAGCAACTTACATAATTGTTACCAACGCATTTAAATAACAAATAACATAAGCAAAAGAAATCATACTTACAATTTTCTCAATAACTACTCTTGACGCCTAAGAGGTGTACTCTCCATTGGGTCTTAATCTAGCCATCTTACATTTCTCATGTCTTGAAGGTGAAGATGGGATGCGATTATCTCCTGTTTGTGTTTGTTTTTCGAGCATGATTATTTTCTCAAGTTTCCTATAACCCCCACGAGACAATCTATGGGGGGTACATGTTCTTTGCCTTGTTTTGGATTCCTACGTCGCTTTTAACCTATTATTAACATAGTAAAAAACATAATGGTTAGTATCTATAACTCATTAGCATAACATTAAAGGTTACACAAGACTAGTACTAACATTGAATTCCTCAGAACGACGTATCTTCGCAAACTTGTTCCATTCCTTCTTCGATATAAAACTATATCAAATATATGGACGAGCAAGACCGTTCTTAGGCTTCCTAATGTAGTCAGCCGTGAGCTGGGACTTAAATCCCCTTCAACGAGTATCGACATAAGATATCCACTTTTTTTTCAACTTTGAGTCATCGGTAAACTCAAAATTCAACTACATACATTTAAATCAATATATAAACATGTATTATAAATTATAGGTAGTGATATCAAATATATGAAAATTGTAGTATGTAATACCTTAACATCTGCCCATATGCTTTCTTTGACTTTATCATCCACTTGTTTCCAATCATCTATTAGTATACTCACTTTGCTATGTGCAAGGAACGCAACATAACTCTTAAAAGTAGAGTAATGTTCACAATCCACTACTCTGTAGAACGAATCAAACTCAATCGGAATTTTTTCACCTGATGAGTTGTGGACTGATGTGAATTGGGGCATCATTGTAACACCTCTTTGTGATCTTTTCGATAGAGTATCATTTGTTTGAGTTTCATTCGCACAACTCTCATATGTTTGAGTTTCTTCGCTAGTATCATATGTTGAACTCGACAAGATCGACATCTATGTTAAAAAACAACAACAACAACAACAACAACAATAACAACATGAACAACAAGAACATAAACAACAACCACAAGATAAACAACAATAATAATGGCAAATGAAATTTACTGTAGATGCATGACGAAAATATTTTACGTACCCTAAACATGATGACTAAGTATATGATGTTGGTGTTGCTGTTGTCTTTCTTCCTTAAAGCAATGACGGTGTTGTTGTTGTCTTCCTTCTCAATGGTGTACTCTTCCTTGTCGACGTAACGATCATGATGGTCTTGTTAACCTCCTTGACGATTATGACGAAAATGACAGGATACTGAAGAATGGATAACTAAGAACGATGGTGTTTTGGTTGAAATGGTGTGTTATTTCAGAGTATTGAATGTTGGGTTTTAGGGTTGAAATCCTGTATTGTTGCGTCAGCTAGTTTCTATTATCATTGGATACTGAAGAGACAAGCTAACTAGGAGTGTATATTACTATAAAGCTACCACGACGATAAATACCAGCAACCGTTATGATATATTACTTTCATAGTGAAATTTCATAAAGAAACGCCAGAGTTAAATTTACAATTTAAAATTTTTAAATAAAAAACAAAATATATCACAACGGTTAAACTCAACAACCGTAGTCATAAACCTTTCAGTTTTTTATTTTAAAAATAAAAGGCACGCCTTAGCATTAAAGGAATAATATATATGAGGGAGCTGAGGTTCGAACTCATGAAAGCTTGATGGTATCACCACAGTTGGCTCTTCAACCGTTGTTATATACAAATAATTTTTAATCAAAAAACAAAAATAAAATGATAACGCCTTAGTTTAGAGATGTCACCACGGTGTAGGGAAGAATCGTGGTGACTATGGCGTTGTTGTTTACACATTTTGTAGTAGTGAAAGTCGGGCGTCACAAATTTATGGAAGATTAACTAGAGGATATGTTCCATGATATTAGGGAATCTTCTTTTAAGAATGCTCATATTTATGATACTTTATGTAGTGATAAAGACACCCCTTTATATAAGGGATGCACAGATTTTACACGATTGTCGGCAGTGTTAAAGTTGTTTAATCTGAAGGCAAAAAAAAGATGGTCGGATAAAAGTTTCACTAAATTACTTGAATTGCTAAAGCAAATGTTACCAGAAGATAACAAATTGTCGGATCTTTGATATGAGACCAAGAAGATATTGTGTCCAATGGGTCTGGAGTATATCATAATACATGCTTTCCCTAATGATTGCATATTATACCAGAAAAAGTATGAAGACTTGTATCAATGTCTGAAATGTGGTGTGTCGCGTTACAAGCCGAAGGCCAACAATGGTGATGACAATGACTATGACAATGTTAGTAGGAAGCATCCTCCTGCTAAAGTGTTATGGTACTTGCCAATAATTTCACGATTTAAGAGACTTTTTGCTAATTCGAATGACGCAAAGAATCTTAGATGGCACGCAGATGAACGGACCCGTGATGGAAACATTCGCCATGTAGCTGATTCGTTGCAATGGAAAAAAATTGATTTGTTGTTTCCGGATTTTGGAGTTGAGCCAAGAAATATTAGGCTTGGGCTTGCCACTGATGGAATGAACCCCTCTGGTAATATGAGCACTAATCATACTTCGTGGCCTATTCTTTTCACTATATACAACCTATCTCCTTTGTTGTGCATGAAGCACAAGTATATACTGTTAAGTATGATGATTTCTGAACCACGACAACCTGGTAATGACATAGACGTTTATCTAAGTCCATTAATTGATGATTTACGACTCTTGTGGGATGAAGGCATTGAAGTTGATGATGCATATTCTGGGGAAAAGTTTAAGATGCGTGCAATGTTATTTTGTATAATTAACGACTTTCCTATTTATGGTAACTTGGCTGGATATAGTTTCAAAGGACATAAAGTGTGTCCTATATGTGAAGATGATACTTGGTATCACCAACTTGAGTTTGGAAAAAAGACCGTTTACCTTGGGCATCGAAAATTTCCAAAACCCAATCATCCTTATCGTAGATTGCAGAAGGCTTTTAATGGAGAGCAAGAGTTTGACGAGGCTCCTGAACCTTTAACCGGGGATGAAGTTTATCAACGGCAGGAACACATTAATGTTGTCTTTGGGAAGAGAGAAAAAGAAAAAGGGGCAGTTGCGATATATATATGGAAAAGAGGTCCATCTTCTTTGATATTCCATATTGGTCAAGTCTTGATGTTAGACATTGTCTTGATGGGATGCACGTGGAGAAAAATGTGTATGATAGTTTGATTGGCACACTTCTAAACATTCCAAGCAAGACTAGAGATAGTAAGACTTCTCGTCTTGATATGGCCAAGACGGGTATACGAAAACAATTGGCTCCAATAGAGAAAGGAAAAAAGAACTTATCTGCCTCCAACATGTCACACTCTATCTAAAAAGGAAAAGAAAATTTTTTGCGAGTGTTTGCAAGGTATTAAAGTTCCGCAGGGTTACTCATCAAACATCAAGAAACTTGTATCAATGAAAGATCTCAAGTTAATTGGTTTAAAATCTCATGATTGTCATGTATTGATGCAACAACTTCTACCAGTGGCTATCCGTGGGACCCTGCAAAAAAATGTGAGAGTAACTATAATGAGATTGTGGTTATTCTTCAAAGCCATATGTAATAAAGTTCTTGATTTCAAAAAATTAGATGAATTAAAAGATGAGGCTGTCATAATCTTGTGTTAATTGGAGATGTATTTTCCTCCATCATTTTTTGACATTATGGTTCACTTACTTGTTCATCTAGTCAGAGAAATCAGAATTTGTGGTCCAATTTATTTAAGGTGGATGTATCCAATAGAGCGATATATGAAGATATTTAAAGGATATACGAAGAATCATCACCGACCAGAAGCTTCGATTGTTGAAAGGTACATCACAGAAGAAGTTGTTGAGTTTTGTATAAACTATTTGTCAGACGCAAATTCTATAGGAATTCTAAAGCCTCGTCATGCTGACACAGACGAAAGAGGTATTCAAGGTCTAAATGTTAGGCCAATGGCTCGGGATGTAATTATTCAAGCATATTTCTATATATTGAATAATATAGATGAAGTTCTACCTTTCATAGATACTCACAAAAGACTTTTGAGGAAAAAATATCCCCGAATGAGTGACAAGTTGTTGTTGATAGAGCATAATAAGAGATTCATAGATTGGTTTAATAAAAGTGTATCTAATGATCGTAGTGCATCCGAGATACTTAAATGGTTGTCGTACGAGCCAAAATTTTGTGTAATTACTTGGACAGCATACGACATTTGTCAATATACTTTTTATACAAAATCAAAAAATAATCGTAGTACAATGTAAAATAGTGGGGTTATGGTTGAAGTCGAATCCTGTATTGACAACTACCGCGTTTTATGGTGTCATTGATGAAATTTGGGAGATTTATTATGTTATTTTCAAAGTGGCTTTATTTAAATGCAAGTGGGTTCTCAATAATAATACTGGTGTACACATTGATGACTTAGGATTCACCCGGGTCGACCTTGGCAAGGCATCTTTTATGACCGAACCATTCATCATGGCTTCTCAAGCAAAACAAGTTTTTTATGTTACTGGCCCATCAGACATATCGGGGAAATGGTCAATCGTTCTCCAAGGAAAACACATTCCTCTTAGTGATGAATGTCTTGATATTTCGTCCATACCTTCTAACACAACACAAGTTCCTACCTCATATGATGAAGTTGATGGAGATGTCGTGCATGCTATTCGAATCGATCATGAAGAAGGCATATGGGAAAATTAACAAGTATGTAATTTATTATTTATTCATAATATATTAATTGTATGTTATTGTTTCTAAGTATTTTTACTAACAAGTATAATTATTTGAAATCATAGGTCTTTAGAGTCAAGACACCAAGAGACAAGACACCAACAAAACACCAAGTTACAATTATGTGATGTTATGTAATGTGTAAACTGTAGGTTATTTGTTCTGATAAATTGTAGGATGTTTGTTCTGATACAATTGAATATGATACAATTATGTGATATTATGGATATGATACAATTAATATTATTATGATAACTTTATCACAAATTAGAGTTGTATTTTCTGCTGTTATATGGTGAACAATAATACAGGTTAAAAAATGGGATTAATTATAAAAGCAGGATAATATTTGTTAATTCTGCAGAAAATATAATAGCGGTTATATATCATAACCGTTACAATATCTCGCGCGTTGTCCAGAAAAAAATATCAAAACGGAGCAGCTGGAAATCGAACCTAGCATCATTATTTTTATCACAATGGTCTTTTGGAAAACCCATTGTGATAGGGCACAGGCTTTCCAGTTTATTACAACATTTATTGTTCCATGATTTTAAGTATCATATATACAACATCACTCTACATAACAACGTCTAGGCCCGCGTGATTATATATCTTTCCCAACCGTAGTTAAATGGGTTTTTCATAGTAGTGATTATCTTATCAGCTTGTTAACTAGAGTCTACAAGATTGTAAGGCTCAAGAAAGGTTGACATGCTCTATGGATATCTGCTCTCAACGGCTCTATCAGTACAAAACCTCTTGAAGACTCAAAGGTTAAAGACGTTACACACTGGATTCAGAATCTGTTGTGTATCCATCTTCAACGGCTCTTGTACTATGGAGTAAAGGCAAAGACACTTGATCAAGTCACTTCTTTAACAACTAGTTTCTCCAAAGGCTATAAATATGGCTGAAGATTCAAGTTTGAATTTTAACAAGGATTCTTCAGATGAAGGAGTAGCAAGATCAAGCAATTATCAACTCTTTTTTAATACGCAGATTTTCTGTTTGTAGGTTGTAATTGTAAAAGCCTTAAGATTTCTTACCATTGAATATCTTAGAAATCTTAAGAGCTTTAGGTGTTTGTTATGGTGATTTCCCATACCTCTAATGCTTGTATCATGTACACCTTGTTCTCTATTCTACTGAGCCTTCAATAGCTTAGATCAAGTCTCTTGCTATATGCTTGAGCAGAAGTCTTGCCTCATTGGGATTCAAGCAACAAGTCTTGAGCCAAGATGCTTAAGCCACACAAGTCTCATTGCTTAAGTGCTTGAGCTGTGAAAGTCTTATTAAGCTAGTCTAATTGAGCAAGGGAAAGTCTCCTCCTGAGGGACGTGAGCAGGAAGTCTCAAGTGTTGCTTGAGCAAGGAAGTCTCAGTATGGATGGCCAGAAGAGCAGGTAGCATGGTAAGAGGATATGAGCAGAAGTCTTAGACATGTGCTCTAAGAAAGGGTAAGTCTCAACCAGAGGACCTTTGGAGCAGTTGGCTCGGTCAGAAGGTGTGATCAAGGAAAGTCTTAGACATGTGCTCTAAGAAAGTAAGTCCCAGACAGTTGGTATGAGCAAGTGTAAAAGACTTATGTAGAAGCATAAGTGATTGTAATCATGAAGTGGTTATAATGAAAATCTCTTGTGAGGCAATGGGACTGGAGTACTCTTAGTTAGGGGAGGAACCAAGATAAATCTTTTGTGTCTTCTATTGTTACTTATTTACTTCTGTTATATCCGCTTCCAATGAATTAAAACAGAATCTGAACTCCTGTTCTGATTCTGAAACTATGATCAGAAGTTAAATTAAAGAAAACGTAAAACCCAATTTAATCTCCTCTTTCTTGTGTACTTTTCACACCTTCAATTGGTATCTGAGCATGGTATGTGCTTAACACTTAACAGTGGTGCAGATTATGATCCAATAAGAAAAGTATAATTCTTCTTCAAGAAGGAATTAAGTGCCACGTGAAAAATATCATACGACTTTTCCTACAATATTTAAAGGATAATTCCATTGAATTTAAATGATGGAAAAGCTAAACATATTTTAACTCATTGGTCTTGATAAAGGGTCGTCGAGGGTCTATAGAATATCCTTGAAAGATGTATTACTATAGAAGTTGATGGTGTAAAGATGATCTTCTTGAAAATCTCTTTCACCAGCTCAGAAGATGCATATTGAATATCTTCAGAGGTAGTTGCATTCTGGTAGATACTCTATCTCACTTATGAGTATATCAACATCATTGATGTGTCTGATGCTTGGACTATCTTTGAATTCTTGTGCTCAGATTTGTGGGGATCAGTTTTTGAAGCTTGAACAGTTACACTTCATCTAATATTTTCAAGAAAATTCTGAGAAGATTGTTCTTTGACTTAAATCTAAAGTCACAGTTATTCAGGAAGCTTACTACTTGAATCTGCTGTGTTCTGAAGGTTTGTTTTGCAGTCTTCAAAGGAAGAAATGGAGTTAGATGATGAAAGACTATTCAACACATCACTTTCTCTATTTAGCTCAATTTCTTTGGAATGACTAATAATAAGAAACTTAGGTTTATTGTCAGAAGAACTTCCATAATGACTGAATGGATTGTGATATTTGTTGATAGAAGAGTAACTTTAGAAGCTTTTGAAATACTTGTATTTCAAGTGATTTCCCAAATCTGAAAGCAAGAAGAAACAGTACCAGAAGCTAATGTAAGATGCTCTTCAATGTCTAATCTTTTGAAGCTGATATTAGTGCAGAATACAGATGAAAGTAAGCATATGTGTTCTGAAATAAAAATCAAGTATTGAAAAGCAAGAGATGTTTTTAAATATATCTTGCTTCAACATATTTGATAATGTGGAGTTTGTTCTTTAAGGTGATATTTTAAGAAACTCCATTGCTTTTTGATCAAGAATCATCATGGAAGTTGTTTTAAAAGACATTTCTATGAGAAATATTTAATTTCTCTTTGAGTTCTGTCATCCATACTAAGAAAGTATTTTGATTTGATTTGTGTCGATTTCTGATAGCTAACACCATCTGGTTCTGAGCTTGTCAATGATTTCAGAGTCATAAGATTTAATTCTAGACAACGAGATTAATGACTCTTCTAGAATAAGACTCTGTTCCTATCATATCTCATCCTAGACTTATACTCTGGAGTGACTTATGATTTTTCTATTAGATTGAGACATAAGGTAAAGAAGAGCCTGTTTGTACTTACATGTATGGTCTTATAGAAATATGAGTATCATTATGTATCTGCTACATATATCAAGGAAAGAAGCAGAGGAATCTTCCATAAAGTTGTTTACAACATTTATTGGAGTAAGAGCCAACAACCCAGATTCAAGTACTGGTGGTACTGAATTTTGTGAGAGTAGTGGAATCAATGGTAAGACAACCATTGAATCAAAATCCACTCAAAGTTGTGTTTAGACTCTATTGGTCAAGTCTGAATACTGAATCGAGACTGGCAAAAAAAAAAAAGGTATGCTTGTTTTTTCTGGTTTATCTTTTAATTCAATGAAACATTTGTATAGATATAAATACAAAAGTTTCTATTAAATTTCTAGAGAAGTTATTTGGAAAAAGATAACTTAAGAAATCTTTAAGAGGAAACTCTATTGTATTTATCTGTACTGAATGTCTTATTAAGCCAGATGGCGATCATATTTATGGAAACAATTTTCTCACTTTTTGAGTTGATATTGTTGCTTGTTAGTTGTCTAAAGAAGACAATTCAATATTCATCTATCACCCATGACTCTTGCTTCAAGATAAATTTCTAGTTCTGAATAGAATCTTAGAGACTTATGACTCACATATGATATCTTTGTCTAAGTCTAGATCTACAAGACTCTGATGGATGATAGCTTCTGAAAGTTGCCAGTTTCTGAGACTTAGAAGAATATTCTTTATATCTGACATAGCAGTTTAAGTAAGAAGTTTTCCAAAAACTTTTATAATACTTAAATTTTCATAAAGGTGAACTCATCTTGTGGAATTGAAATATTTACTGGATAAAGAACCTTTGTGTAATGATGTTCTCTTTTTTGGTACTTGTTGTTTCTATTCCCTCTCTTGTGAAACAACATTGTGTCCTTTTTCTGACAAGATTCTTATTCTTGTAGGATTCTTGTTCAGTTCTTCTTCTTCTTCTTTTCCTCTTGTTTGTGTGCTGATCAAACCAAATCTGAGATGAGTTCTTCAGTTAATTCTTATTTGAAACAACTGGGTGTCATCAATGAAAAGTTAGTGAATTTTGATGTGTTGCTTAAGATTGGTTTCAACTTCTAGAAGACTGTGTATAAACAAGGGTTGAATGGTTACTTTTAGATTCTTTGTGGTTTCACTTATCCAAGTCTTGTCAAAGAGTTTTGAATTAATGCCTCCATTGTTGAGCTGAATTTTGAGTATGTTATTCTGCTTAGAGTAACTTGTGTTTCTATTATAGTAACCTTTAAAGCGATTGCAAATTTGATCAATTGTGAGGATATTTGAGAAATCCCAGAACTCTTGTTTGGGAACACTATCTTCCTACTTGGCGTATCTTTGTAGATCCATCTAATACATCAGAGGTCTTAAATCTTCTTCATGATGCTGTTATTTGGAATCAGATTCTGAATTCAAACTTACTTCCTAAGGATAAAGACTTAGACCTTGTGGACCCTATTGAAAAAGATCTGCTTCTACTTCTTAATTCAGATTCGAAGATTGATCATCTTCAAGTTATGTTTGACCATCTTAAAAGGTCTCTTTCTTCTTTTCAAAAGGGAAAGACCTTCTCCATTCTTTATGGACGAGTTATTTCTGAGATACTTGTTCAATAGGGGGTTAACATAAGTTCTGAGGCTAGTTCTTCTAAGATTTGGAGAGACAAGTTTAAAGCTATCTATGAAAGATTCTGATGTTAGATTTCTGCATAGTTATGCTTTGTATTCTGGTGAAATCTCTGTATTAAGCTTTTTATTAATAAATTCAAAGTTTGCTCATGCTTGTGTTCAATTTTAAACTGTTGAATATTTATTCTATGTTGTTCATGAGAATCTAAAATAAATAGGTAAAAGTACTAAATGTTTGCAACTTGTTTTATTGTTAAAGAGGAAGCCCTTACAAGACAATTGGATTTCCTAGTATGTTTGATTGGCCCTAAGGAATTCCCTAGGATCATCTGACATGTCCAGATTATCTAAGAAATCTTGTCATTCTTCCTTAGCAAACTCCAAAGCCTCTTTTTTCAATTGGTTTCTGCGTTTGGATCCAAAAGATCTTCTTCTTTTGTGTGTCTTCACAAAGGATGCTGAAGAGGAAAGCACTTCTAAAGCTTTCTGCTTGATTGGAGATCCTTCAGCTGCTGCTTTGCCTTGGTTTGCTTGAGTTGCTGCATTCAGTAATGTTGCCTTCCTGAAATCTCTCTTTGGAACCCTGGTTTGCTTTTGCTTGTACATCTTGGTGTTTTAGGGATTAAGTGATGATGGAAGAAAGCTTACTTGATTTGTTTTTATAAATGTCATATTTACATGGTCTTGAGTTTAAAATTATTTAAGTATTGGTTAAATCTTATCAGTAATTTAATAATAACTCTTGGAAATGTTATCTAGCAGTCTAACCTATTTAAGATTCTCTAAACAACTATGAGTTAATGTTTAAATAGTTTTACTAATGTTTCTGTTGTCAGTTTCACTTTGCTAATGGTCCTTCAGAATGTCTCAAGGTTATCTGGACCATTGTTGCATACTATGTAAATAAATAATTTGCTCAAAATTTTTTTCATTGATCTTGTAAATGGATTACAAAATATTCCTAAAAGGAAAATGGATGGACCTAGAAACAGATGGTTTTATGTCATTCTTTTTCTACAAAATCAGTAGCTACCATAATCAATATCTGGTTCGTATTCTACCATAGCTTATATTTCTGGCCCTGGAACCGCAAGCTGGTCAAACATCTCGTTGAGACACTTCCTTCCTGTTCTCTTCATGATCTTTCTTCGTGGTCTCATAGCAGCTTCTGAAGGATCCTTCTTGTAGGGCTGTTTTGGAGCTTCTGATGTTACCTCATTTGAAGTAGGTTTTGTAAGAAGAACAAAGTCGGTAGTGGATGATGCAGAAACAACTTATTTCTGACGTTTTTGGAATTTTCGTTTTGTTGGATGCTTTGAGATCTCTTTTACCATAGATTTCTTGTTGCTCTCAATTGATGACTTTATAACTCTTGAAGATATTGTTTAAAATGAACTAGGTGCTGGTCCTTTTATTGTAGTTTCTGAGTATCTTAATCGTCGGAATAAGATCTCTTGCCCGATTCTTGAGATTGTTTTTGACCATTAACTGATGGCTCCAATAGTTTGACTAAATTTTGGTAAAACATAATGTTAGGAAAGATGTCCCAACAAGAAGCTTTTAGACCCAGACTAAAGATGTCAAGTGAAATGTCACAGCATGAAGATTCGACATCATGGCTGACATATTAGGTTTTGTTTAAATCTGTTCCATGATTCAAGGTGTGACCAGCAATGGATCAAGGAAGAAAGATACAAAGCCCAACTCAGCGAAAGACTATAAAATAAGATCAAAACCTAAGCAGAAGAGTGAGACGACGACATAGACTTAGGAATCATATTTTGTAAAGTAGGTTTTAGGTTTGAGAGTCGCAGGTTTCTCTTGTAAGTCACCCTCTGTATCGTTTGATGCATTGTGGTAGACATAGGACCTTGTACAAATTCAAAAGCCTGTAGGCAATGAATCATGTATTGTTCTTGGATGAAGCTTTTAAGCAAATCCGAGTTAGCTTGTTTGTCAAGTATGCTTGACAGAGTTCTGTATTGATAGGGACAATGAAGAAATCATAGTTGGTGGTTGAGGGAAGTGAGTGGGGTATCTCATATCAGGGTTCTAAACGTTTGAGTTTAACCTTGGTAAAGATGTTCATGGGGTAGATGTTAGGTATAAGGTTGTAAATGTGGGAGTTTAACTTTGTAACAATCTACAGTTAGTGAAATCTTCTTCCTAGATTGGTATCCCCCCGATGTAGGTGAGTTGCATCGAACTGGGTTAACAATTACTGTGTTCTTTATCATTCTGCATATTTACATTTTCTATTAGGGTTCATGATGAACATGTTGGATCAGATGTCGTGACATCTGTGAGAATGCAGGTCTGATATTTAAGGTATCAGTCTTCAGGTGCGCCTCTGAGTTTAATAGAATATGTAGCACAATGTCTTGACATTTGTTAGGACATCTGTTGTCTGCATAGGCCAGAATTTCAATTGGTATCAGAGCAGGCGTCCTGCCTGGTTCTGGATGAGATCCATGGTAGGTACTTTCTGGCATTTAAACAAGGAGGAGTTTTGGGATCAGATCAATCAACTCAAACATACCCATGGGTATTAATGGATGAGATGGATGATCTGTATCTGTGGGAGCAACTCGGAGGTTGTTCATGTTACTGAGGAGGTTCTACAACAGCTACAGGAGAAGTGGCAAGTTCTTTTGTTGCTGTGTCTAGTAAGATGTTCTGACATCTTATTAGGTCAAGCAGGATCTATTTCCTTGGTGGTTCCGCTGCATATGTTTTTGATGGAAGAGCTCTAGAATTATGGGATTCTGGAGTTATTACTGAAGACAGTTGGTGGAAGAGCTCAATCATCAGCCTCTATATTAGAAGATATTTGCATTCCTTATTCCAGAGTCGGGAGCGATGGAGTGAAGGAAAGTGTGGTCAGATATAATGACTTGGTACTTGGAAGCTTGGCTTCCCTGTGCTATTGAAAGTCAATTGAAGAGGAGAGAAGTTGAGTGAAAAGTTTATAAGGTTCTTACTCTAGGAGTTTGATAAATGTTTGGACGACTAGATTGTCAAAGATACTTGAGAATTCTCTCAAGTCCACTCAGAATGAAATTGTATCTGGAGTCTTCTAGTTACTCTTCTGACTAGAAGGTGTTTCCTTGAGACACTATCTGAAGAAAGTGAAGGTGATTTATTTTCACCATTCACAAAAGCGTGCAAGGAAGAACTCAAACTTTCCAACCCTAAGGAAGAGTACACACAGTTGAGGTAATTGGGATTCATTCAGAGAGAATCCTATGAGCTTGAGTCAAGGGGGAGCCATGATATCTTAACAACTTACACAAACTGAAGAAGACAGCATGAAGAGGAATATCTTGAGATATTCAGAAGATGCTGGATTTGGATAAGGGTTATTATACAAGGATTTAAGATCAATTTCTATTTGTGGAATCCACAAGTATATAATTGATTATCCTTAAGATTCAAGATTAAGGTTGTTCTGTCAGATGTTCTGACATCTTTTCATCAGAGGTTTGGAGAATCATGGGAGGGGTTCTACATTCTCTTGGGAGTCTCCTAGGTGTTGACTTGGGATTATGGGCTTAGAATCGGTTCCTTGAAAGTATTGTGAATGACTTGTCCAGATGGTGATGCTGTTGAAGATGAAGATGGAAGACTATGATAACATCATAATCTTGATGACTGCTTGGATTGGTTTATTTCTGATCCAGGTACTTTAGGGCATTCCAGAATGCTCATCATGGAGTTCAGATAGGTAGCAATATCAGTAACTTCGTGGAGACGGCTCTACTCAAGGAAATGTGGCATCCTTGGTACAGCTATAAGGGGTAGTTTCTAACTATTCCTTCTGAAGATTCAAACAGTGGCAGGTTTGAAGTCTTTAGAAAAGCATTGGCAGGTACCCATCAAGGTGTGAGCTTGTATGGAATAACTGCAAAATCTACAAAAAGGAGGTTGTCTACTCAAACTTGGTTGGTGAATCAAGTCTATGAAAGCATATGACTCTTGTTCTGTTTAGGGAGGAAGTTCTTTCAAGTGGCAGAAGAAGGAGCTGAATTTAACAACAAGATATTCTGACATCTGGTTCAACATCAGAATCTTAGTTGGTGTAGTGGCACATCAACTTAAGATAAGGTGATCTACAGGAGAATGAAAGTTGTAGATACTTAAAAAAGATCTATCTCATGCAGTTTGTGGGAGCTATAGATGGGAAGATGTTACGTGACTAAGAGGCTTGGTGGATCCAAGATGTCTTGCTGTTGAGCAAGTAGTTCATGTGACTTGAAAATCTGATTTCATTAGTAGATCAGGATATCTCTGTGAGAGTTCTGAAGATGAGTAAGGTCAATCAATTGATGGCATTTGGTTGGCTTTGCAATGTGCATTTAAGCAAGGTGCTTGAAACTGATTGCTCTTTTGTATAAGAGTAGTTAGTTGGAATTGATGAAGGTTTTTGATTCTCTGGGAGCTTGGCAGAAGTTCTGGGTTGAGAATGAAAGGATAACTTCTTGGTGGTTGAGAGTTTATTTCTCTCTGGTTCTTGGAGTTCTTATTCAAGCTATGGTGCAGTGTTGTCTGAAGATCTTCAGTGTGGATTACTATGCTGATAGTAAGTCTAGTGCTGGAGTATATCAAGAGCCATGGTGTGTGGTGTATTTGATATGCAAAAGATTTTCTAACTGATGTTAGAACATCCTTGGGTTAGATATCCTTGGTGAAGGATCTGAGGTTCTGTGATGAACCAATTACCTGCATCGTATCGAAGATATGTCTACAGGATCATCCAGAAGAATGATGGAGTAGAAGGTTTCCTTGGAAGATGTAAGGGTTTGAATACTGAAGTGAATCATGTGTTGATTGCATGAAAGTCTGTTTCCTGGACGCGGTTCAGAAGTTGAGATTTACCATAAATCAGAAGTATTCCAGATTATCATACGGGAGAATGATAGGAATAGTTGTCTTGGATTACGGGTATCTCTAATGCTGGCCTTGTGAGGTCAGTGGAAAATCTTGCATACGGCACACTGATCCCTTGGAGCAAGTCATGCTAGTAGTGGAACAATTTAATCATTGTGAAGTTCAGGAGCATGCATACGATAACTGACATCGTGATAATAAACTAAGGGACCCTGCGCGTCTCTTTGAGGAATGAAAAGCATTTTGATTCAATTGGTTTGTGCCTCAAGTAAAGTGATATTTATACATAAGAATTTAGGAGGAATTCATGGAGATGTATAAGATGGTTGTGGAATGAGGGGGATCAATGGGACTTTGATCTCAAGCCAAGAGTTTGTTATGTTCTGTTTACACGTACTTATGGGATGCATGACATTGATCATGTGTGAGTAATTATTGTTTCTTATCAGAGGGGACTATAATGAGTTAATGGTTGCGTTCAGCAGGTGTGTTGAATAGAGAGTGCGCTCTTGAAGACATGAAGATGCTTCTTATGTTTTCCAGTCATTAGCTTGGGTATTCAGTGGAGGAGCACCAGTTACCTTAGTAAGGGGGAGAGGCCCATTTGTCTAAGATGAATAGCTGCATGAAGGAAGTGGAATTTCCAGTTTGCATTTGCGTGTCAAGCAAACTGAGATGTCAAGGAGGATGTCTTGACATTAGAGTGTTGTTGCAAGTTGTGGGAAACTTGGCAATGCATACTTACATGGTTCTTATTGGATGCATAAGAATCACTGACTGAGTCTGGGAGAATTTATTTTTCTTTTGCAGAAGGTGACCACATGTCTGTGTAGATATTTTTCATTGGTTCTCAATGGGTTAAATCAGAAGGTGTACAAGTATCTTGGGAATTTCGTTTGCTAGCTGGAAGAATTTGGTTCTCTGCTAATTCTGCTTAAAATTGAGTCTGCCAATCTGAATTCAGAAAGTCCTATTTGTGGGGACCATAAGCCTAACAATATTAGGTGAGGTATCAAGACAAGGTTCAGAAGTAGGCTCAAGGACGAGTCAGAAACAATGGAATCTTTGACTAGTCTTTTGGCTCTTTCTACATAATTTTTTCATTATTTAAGAAGAGATGTGAACACTCTTTCGGAGTTGAAAAAAAATGAATTATGTTCGAATATGGGTCAGCAACATTTGGGTATGGGTAGGCATGGGCCACTTTTGCCATCTTTTAGCTAAAAAGAGGGAGAGTTTATTGCTACTGAGAAGTGTGTGTTTTATGTTGCTGCTATGTTGTAATAATGCAATGTTGTCCCAAAGGATGTTCCAACGTTTATTATAACATCTTGGGTGGTTGTGTTTGTGATCAGAGTTAAAAAGCAAGTTGTGTCTTGTGATTTGAGTTACATTCACTATGTTCTCGGTATCACAAGGAAAGAATAGGGTAACTCCAAATTATCTTCTCTCTCTTTCTTCACCACTTGTTTCATGTATATTTCCACTGTATGCACCATCAGACTGAAGGATGTTTTAGCCAAAATTTGCCAAAAGGGGGAGATTGACGGCTCCAATAGTTTGACTAAATTTTGGTAAAACATAATGTTGGGAAAGATGTCCCAACATGAAGCTTTTAGACCCAGACTAAAGATGTCCAGTGAAATGTCACAGCATGAAGATTCGACATCATGGCTGACATATCAGGTTTTTTTTAAATCTGTTCCATGATTCAAGGTGTGACCAGCAATGGATCAAGGAAGAAAGATACAAAGCCCAACTCAGCGAAAGACTATAAAAGAAGATCAAAACCTAAGCAGAAGAGTGAGAGGACGACATAGACTTAGGAATCCTATTTTGTAAAGTAGATTTTAGGTTTGAGAGTCGTGGGTTTCTCTTATAAGTCACCCTCTATATCGTTTGATGCATTGTGGTAGACATAGGACCTTGTACAGATTCAGAAGCCTGTAGGCAATGAATCATGTATTGTTCTTGGATGAAGCTTGTAAGCAAATTTGAGTTAGCTTGTTTGTCAAGTATGCTTGACAGAATTATGTATTGAAAGGGACAATGAAGAAATCACAGTTGGTGGTTGAGGGAAGTGAGTGGGGTATCTCATATCAGGGTTTTAAACATTTGAGTTTAACCTTGGTAAAGATGTTCATGGGGTAGATGTTAGGTATAAGGTTGTAAACGTGGGAGTTTAACTTTGTAACAGTCTACAGTTAGTGAAATCTTCTTCCTCGATTGGTATCCCCCAGATGTAGGTGAGTTGCACCGAACTGGGTTAACAATTACTGTGTTCTTTATCATTCTGCAGATTTACATTTTCTGTTAGGGTTCATGATGAACATGTTGGATCAGATGTCGTGACATATGTTAGAATGCAGGTCTGATATTCAAGGTATCAGTCTGCATATGCGCCTCTGAGTATAATAGAATATGTAGCATAATGTCTTGACATTTGTTAGGACATCTGCTGTCTGCATAGGCCAAAATTTCATTAACTGTTTGCACAATCCTCAATGACCCTTGCTACTTGATTACTTTTCTTTCTTGGAAACTGATTAAGTAATGATGATCTGAATTGCATTAATTAGTGGAAATTATTTTCCTTTCCCTCTTTTCTACTTTTATTTTTATTCTTTTTTATGTGACAAAAGGGGGAGAAATAGTAGTAAGTATTTAAGTGGAAGCTGAACCCATTGAGTACCTATTCAGTTATACATATTGGTCATTTATTTTCTGTTTTTATGGTTACCTTGCCCAGGGCGTGTTTTAACTTTCTTGTACATAGGTCTAAAGAAAAGCATACAAACCTCAGATCTAGAAGGAGCTTGCAAACCTCGTATTCTGGTGTTGCCAAAGAAAGTTAAAAGGGCAACATATTTTAACTCTCTTGTACATAGTGTTAGTGTATCCGTGCGAAAGGACTCGCCCTTTTACATGTGAACTTTTAGTTTATCCCAAAGGTATGGAAGGGGGGAAAATCTGAATAAACTCGTGAGTGTGTGCAGTACAAAACAATGCACTTGAGAGATTCAAAATCGGGATTGGTTATACAAAGGGAAGGTATTAGCACCCTAAATGTCTATATTATCGTATATGAACCTCTTGCTTATATTTGTGTTACTGTTGTTTTACTTACTGTGTAATGGGAATTTGTTGATTGGTTTTGAGTGAGTGAATGTGAAATGTTTTTGTAATGAAAAGTAAACTAAGACAAAGGTGTAAGAAGCTAATGGTTTTGTTTATTATTGTGCTCGCTAAGATCTCACAATCTTATGCCTACGTATTCTCAAAAGGAAGGTGAGAAATCAGAGTGTTCGTAGTTCCACCTACTAATGGGTGGAATTGGGCTTGTTGGGTTTTTGAGAAGAGACAAATTGTCATCTCAAGGGAGATATCTCATCTATTCGCCACAAACATTTTTTAGAAAGAATAAAAATAAGGGAAGAAGTTTTAAACTTGGATGTAGAAAATCCAGAGTAATGCCACATCTTCCTTTAAATGAGTCTTTGCATATTAAGAGAAGGACCTTGACTTGGATATAGAATCAAAAAGTGTGCCACTTACTTCACTTAAATGAAAGAATTATTTTGTGCCATAATAAGATAAGGACTCCAACTTGGACTTTGAATCAACAAGTATGTCACTTACATCACTTAAATGGAAAAAGTTTGAAAAGTTTGATTTTATATTGTGGGAAATAGAAGAGACATCTCTTCCATATAGATGACTCGTGTCTCATCTCTAGGGAAGTGTTTTGAGTTTGAAGCCAAATGCTGGCTAGGGTTTAACTTGAAGTTTGAAGGTTTGAAGCCATAAGAGATAGTGTTGACTTTAGGACTTCAAAAGGGGAATTCTCATTTCTTTGTTGAAGAGTTTTGATTTTGAAGTTTAACTTCCTTGTATAAAGCCCAAGAGGAGGCTAGGGTTATAGTTGGAACTTCAACAAGGGAAACCTAATGTTTGAACTAAGTTATAGCTGAAGGTTATCCTAATGTTTTTGTGTATAAACATAGAGGAAAAAGCTAAAAAAAGGTTTGTTACTGTGCTCGCTAAGATCTCACAATCTTATGCCTACGTATTCTCAAAAGGAGGTTGAGAAATCAGAGTGTTCGTAGTTTGGACGTAAGCCCGAAGTGTAAACAATGTCAAGAGAAACTTAACAAGGTAGGTTTATTTAAGATTTTAAACAAGTGTAGTCATCGAGGATGACATGAGCATGAAATGATTAAGCATGATATATCAACATGTGGAAGAGTATCAAATAAAGAGATATATTCATCATGGTAAGAGTTTATGAAGGAAATACTTGAACATGTGAGCAAAGATTTAATCTATGAAAGGAAACACAAGGAAGTTTGAAAGCTCTTAGAGTTTGACTAAATTTTGGTAAAACATATCAACAATAAAGATGAAGAAACTTCCAAGAACAAAGATGTTGAAGAAGATGTCCTAACAGCAAGATACGACATCCTGGACTGATATAGAAGGATTTGAATGAGTAACAAATCTGCCTAAGATTTGCTGCGCTTTTTAGTACTGGATCAAGGATCAAAAATAGAAAGCCCGAGACAGAAGACTATATATATGAAGACATAGACCTAGGGCTAAGAATGCCTTATGTAACAATTGTAACCTAGTTCTCTTTTGAAAAAAATAAGGGTTTAGGGTTGAGAGTCGTTGGCTCTCTTAGGATTGTAGGTTCTCTCTGTGTTATGGGATGCAGAGAGAACGACATAGGTGCAGGTACACAACCAGGAGCCTTTAGGTAATGGTTTATGAATGATTCTTGGACATTTGAAGCAAGTCCAAGATAACTTGTAGGTCAAGAAACCGTGACAGGTTCTGGAGATTTGCAGAAGACAGAGTTATCACAGGTTGTGAGTGGGGTATCTCATATCAAGGTTGTAAATCATGGAGTTTAGCCTTTGATAAGATGTTCAGAGGGTAGATGTTAGGGATAAAGTTGTAAACGTGGGAGTTTAACTTTGTAACAGTCTACACAATAGTGAAATCTTCATCCTGGATTGGTATCCCCCAGATGTAGGTGAATTGCACTGAACTGGGTTAATAATTTCTGTGTGTTATTTAAAATTCTGCAATTACAGGTGTGTTCATGTTCTTGACTGACATGTTGGATCAGATGTCGTGACATCTGTGAGGATCCAGGTCTGATATTCAAGGTATCAGTCTGCAGGTGGGCCTCTGAGTTTAATAAAATATGTAGCATAATGTCTTGACATTTGTTAGGACATCTGCTGTCTGCATAGGCCAGAATTTCAATTGGTATCAGAGCAGGCATCCTGTCTGGTTCTCAATTAGATCCATGGAAGGTACTTTCTAGCGTTTAAACAAGGAGAAGTTTTGGGATCGGATCAATCAACTCAAATATACCCAAGGGTATTAATGGATGAGATGGATGATCTGTATCTGTGGGAGCAACTCGGAGGTTCTACATGTTACTGAGGAGGTTCTACAAAAGCTATAGGAGAAGTGGCAAGTTCTTTTGTTGTTGTATCTGGTAAGATGTTCTGACATATTATTAGGTCAAGCAGGATCTGTTTCCTTGGTGGTTCCGCTGCATATGTTTCTGATGGAAAAGCTCTAGAATTATGGGATTCTGGAGTTATTACTGAAGACAGTTGGTGGAAGAGCTCAATTATTGGCCTCTATATTAGAAGATATCTGCATTCCTTATTCCAGATTCGGGAGCAATGGAGTGAAGGAAAGTGTGGTCAGATATGATGACTTGGTACTTGGAAGCTTGGCTTCCCTGTGCTATTGGAAGTCAGTTGAAGAGGAGAGAAGTTGAGTGAAAAGTTTATCAGGTTCTTACTCTAGGAGTTTGATAAATGTTTGGACGACTAGATTATCAAAGATACTTGAGAATTCTCTCAAGTCCACTCAGAATGAAATCTATGTCGTGTATCTGGAATCTTCTAGTTACTCTTCTGACTAGAAGCTGTTTCCTTGAGACACTATCTGAAGAAAGTGAAGGTGATTTATTTTCACCATTCACAAAAGCGTGCAAGGACGAATTCAAACTTTCCAACCCTAAGGATGAGTTCACACAGTTAAGGTAATTGGGATTCGTTCAGAGAGAATCCTAAGAGCTTGAGTCAAGGGGCAGCCTTGATATCTTAACAACTTGCACAAACTGAAGAAGATAGCATGAAGAGGAATATCTTGAGATATTCAGAAGATGCTGGATTTGGATAAGGGTTATTATACAAGGGCTTAAGATCAATTTCTATTTGTGGAATCCACAAGTATATAATTGATTATCCTTGAGATTTAAGATTGAGGATGTTCTGTCAGATGTTCTAACATATTTTCATCAGAGGTTTGGAGAATCATGGGAGGGGTTCTACATTCGCTCGGGAGTCCCCTAGGTGTTGACCTGGGATTATTGGCTTAGCATCGGTTCCTGGAAAGTATTGTGAATAACTTGTCCAGATGGTGATGTTGTTGAAGATGGAGATGGATGACTATGATAACATCATAATCTTGATGACTGCTTGGATTGGTTTATTTCTCATCCAGGTACTTTAGGGCATTCCAGAATGCTCATCATGGAGTTCAGATAGGTGGCAATATCAGCAACTTCGTGGAGACAGCTCTACTCAAGGAAATGTGGCATCCTTGGTACAACTATGGGGGATAGTTTCTAACTATTCCTTCTGAAGATTCAAACAGTCGCAGGTTTGAAGTCTTTAGAAAAGCACTGGCAGGTACCCATCAAGGTGTGAGCTTGTATGGAATAACTGTAAAATCTACATAAAGGATGTTGTCTACTCAAACTTGGTTGGTGAATCAAGTTTATGAGAGCATGGGACTCTTGTTCTGTTTAGGGAGGAAGTTCTTTCAAGTGGTAGAAGAAGGAGTTGAATTCAACAACTAGATGTTCTGACATCTGGTTCAACATCAGAATCTCAGTTGGTGTAGTGGCACATCAACTTAAGATAAGGTGATCTACAGGAGAATGAGAGTTGTAGATACTTCAAAAAGATCTATCTCATGCAGTTTGCAGGAGCTGTGAATAGGAAGATGTTACGTGACTAAGAGGCTTGGTGGATCCAAGATATCTTGTTGTTGAGCAAGTAGTTCATGTGACTTGAAGATCTGATTTCATTAGTAGATCAGGATATCTTTGTGAGAGTTCTGAAGATGAGTAAGGTCAATCAATTGATGGCATTTGGTTGGCTTTACAATGTGCATTCAAGCAAGGTGCTTGAAACTGATTGCTCTTTTGTGCAAGAGTAGTTAGTTGGAATTGATGAAGGTTTTGATTCTCTGGGAGCTTGGCAGAAGTTCTGGGTTGAGAATGGAAGGATACCTTCTTGGTGGTTGAGAGTTTATTTCTCTCTGGTTCCTGGAGTTCTTATTCAAGTTGTGGTGTAGTGTTGTCTGAAGATCTTCAGTGTGGATTAATATGCTGATAGTAAGTCCAGTGGTGGAGTATATCAAGAGCCATGGTGTGTGGTGTCTTTGATATGCAAAAGATGTTCAAACCGATGTTAGAACATCCTTGGGTTAGATATCCTTGGTGAAGGATCTGAGGTTCTGTGATGAACCAATTACCTGCATCGTATCCAAGATGTGTCTACAGGATCATCCAGAAGAATGATGGAGTAGAAGGTTTCCTTGGAGGGAAGATGTATGGGTTTGAAGACTCAAGTGAATCATATGTTGATTGCATGAAAGTCTGTTTCCTGGATGCGGTTCAGAAGTGGAGATTTACCATAAATCAGAAGTATTCCAGATTATCATACGAGAGAATGATAGGAATAGTTGTCTTGCATTGGGGGTATCTCTAATGCTGGCCTGGTGAGGTCAGTGGAAAATCTTGCATACGGCACACTGAGCCCTTGGAGCAAGTCGTGCTAGTAGTGGATCAGTTTAACCACTGTGAAGTTCAGAAGCATGCATATAATAGCTGACATCATGATAACAAACTAAGGGACCCTATGTGTCTCTTTGAGAAATGAAAAGCATTCTGATTCAATTGGTTTGTGCCTTAAGCAACGTGATATCTATACATAAGAATTCAGGAGGAATTCATGGAGATGTATAAGATGGTTGTGGAATAAGGGGGATCAATGGTACTTTGATCTCAAGACAAGAGTTTGTTATGTTCTGTTTACACGTACTCATGGGATGCATAACATTGATCATGTGTGAGTAATTATTGTTTCTTGTCAGAGGGGGACAATAATGAGTTAATGGTTGCGTTCAGTAGGTGTGTTGAATAGAGAGTGCGCTCTTGAAGACATGAAGATGTGTCTTATGTTTTCCAGTCATTATCTTGGGCGTTCAGTGGAGGAGCACCAGTTACCTTAGTCAGGGGGAGAGGCCCCTTGGTCTAAAATGAATAGCTGCATGAAGGCAGTGGAACTTCCAGTTTGTATTTGTGTGTCAAGCAAACTGAGATGTCAAGGAGGATGTCTTGACATTAGAGTGTTTCTGCAAGTTGTGGGAAACTTGGCAATGCATACTTGAATGGTTCTTATTGGATGCTTAAGAATCATTGTTGAGTCTGGGGAATTTATTTTTCTCTGCAGATTGTTACTCTCAACGCTGTGAAGTTTTCTCTATAATGTCTTATCAGAAGAAGAATCTGGGAAGAATAGACAATGTCTGACATGATGTCAGGACATTGTTATACAACATGTTTGCATGTTATTGGTTCTTTGGTCGGTTCTCTCAAAAGAAGAAACAGTCAACAGTCTTGGCCGGTGTGCATTTAGTGGTGGTATTGGTGCCTTGAATTGACCAGCGATATTTTCGACGGTCTGTGAATTTCAAAGGGATTTACCTGGTATATATAAGATTGTTGTGACACTTCTTGGTCTCTTAATTCTTTCTCTTCAAGTGAGTGTTCGATGGCATTTTTCAAGATTTGGGTGAGTTGCATCTGGATGTGGAGCTATCTTGGTCACTTTTGCCAAGTTTTGGCTAAAAAGGGGGAGAAGAATAGTATTCTGGTTGTTGGGTTCATTCGAACAGTGGCAATGCCAGAATGGTGGAGGAAGATGTTCTATCATCTTAACTTACTAATTTCTTGTTTTTGTGTCTTGTGATCTGAGTTGTGAAACAGGTTGTGTCTTGTGACCTGAGTTACATAATTTATGTAATCTGTGTTACAAAGGCTACAATTGGTGTTTCTTTTCTAGAGGAGTCTTCTACACTGGTTTTAGATCTTTCTTGGAAGGAAAAATAAATGTTTTGAGGGGAAGATTTCTTCAAACTCCAATCAATTCCTAAGATGGAGTAGTCTTGCTGATGGCAGAATACAGAAGGAGATGTTTTAGCCAAAATTTGTCAAAAGGGGGAGATTGAAAGCTCTTAGAGTTTGACTAAATTTTGGTAAAACATATCAACAATAAAGATGAAGAAACTGCCAAGAACAAAGATGTCGAAGAAGATGTCCTAACAGCAAGATACGACATCCTGGACTAATATAGCAGGATTTGAATGAGTAACAAATCTGTCCAAGATTTGCTGCGCTTTTTAATATTGGATCAAGGATCAAAAATAGAAAGTCCAAGACAGAAGACTATATATATGAAGACTTAGACCTAGGGTTAAGAATGCCTTATGTAACAATTGTAACCTAGTTCTCTTTTGAAAAAAATAAGGGTTTAGGTTTGAGAGTCGTTGGCTCTCTTAGGATTGTAGGTTCTCTCTGTGTTATGGGATGCAGAGAGAACGACATAGGTGCATGTACACAACCAGAAGCCTTTAGGCAATGGTTTGTGAATGATTCTTGGACGAAGCTTTGAAGCAAGTCTAAGATACTTTATAGGTCAAGAAACCGTGACAGGTTCTGGAGATTTGCAGAAGACAGAGTTATCACATGTTGTGATTAGGGTGTGAGTGGGGTATGTCATATCAAGGTTGTAAATAATGGAGTTTAGCCTTTGATAAAGATGTTCATAGGGTAGATGTTAGGGATAAAGTTGTAAACGTGGGAGTTTAACTTTGTAACAGTCTACACAATAGTGAAATCTTCATCCTGGATTGGTATCCCCCAAATGTAGGTGAATTGCACCGAACTGGGTTAACAATTTCTGTGTGTTATTTAACATTCTGTAATTACAGGTGTGTTTGTGTTCTTGACTGATATGTTGGATCAGAGGTCGTGACATCTGTGAGGATGCAATTCTGATAATCAAGGCATCAGTCTGCAGGTGCGCCTCTGAGTTTAATAGAATATGTAGCACAATGTCTTGACATTTGTTAGGACATCTGCTGTCTGCATAGGCTAGAATTTCAAAGTTCAAGCAAGCAATGTATTCAAGGTGATCAAAGATCAAATGAATAATGGAGGAGGGTAATCAAAACCCTAATGGAAGTTTTTACAGGAAAGCTCCTGAGAAATACATTCAACCATGGTTGAATAAAGGGCTTTGGGCAACCCAAACTCAAGTGGAAGCCCAAGTCAAGCATCAAGGAGGTTTTCAAAAGAGGAGAAAGAAGTTATTTGAAATGAAACCCTAGGGTTTCAAAAGAATAACCAAGGTATTTTCAAAAGAAAACAATACCTATACAAGGTATGGATGGAGTATAAGTCCAAAAAACCAAGTCATGTGTTTTGAACAAGAGTTACACAAGGTGTATGATGACCATAAAGACATGTATGTACAATTAGGTCAAGGAAAAATCAAAATAAATTATGAAAAAGGTATGAAAAACACCTTTAAAAGTCATGGTTTTCCACTTAAGAAAAATGGCAAACATAAATATTATTTTTGGAAATTTGCAAAGGATTCTCAAAATATACAACATAAATGAGAAGTGTGCAAAAAATTGGTTCAAAATAATTATTTTTTCTTGGTGAAATAAACTGATGAAATTGTGAAGAAAAATAGAAAAAATAGTGTTAAAAAATTAGGAATGGTCCCCAGGGGTGTCGAACTTGTGCCCTTGGGGTGATGGGTTTAAAAGATAACCATATGAACCACGCGCGTGTGGTTGATAAACAATGGAAGGTGAAAATAATATAGAGAGTTGAGTTGAAAATGATTGAAAAAAAAATCCAAAAGGTCTGGGGCGAGGGGGATTCGAACCCCAGACCTCACACTCACAATCCGTGTATCAAACCACACCCTATTAATTATATTTTAAAACAACATAAGTTTCAGAAATGGCGCCACCACCACCATTGTCGTCTTCCTCGTGCATCATCATCTTCATCAGATTTTTCAAATTTCTATCTCCCTCAATACGCAACCAATTGAATGAAATAAAAATGAAAGTTGCTGGATTTTTCAAGAGGAATTGAATGGTTCTTTTCCATTTCATTTAAATTCAGTGTATTCAAAGAAATCAAACTGAAACCAGTATGAACCCTAAAATGTAAATTCAATATGAAATTCTAAATGTAATAGATATAAAGCAATTGATATAGGGGAAATGACCCTTACCCTACCAGAAATAAGTTGGTAACTCAAATAATCATGTATGATGCATGAATCATAGAGTTCACGTTTTAAGGAAACTTACCTTGCAAGTGAGAATCGAATTCTATGTTGGAGGTGTTACATAAGTGATTTGATGATCCAGACAGCTTCCTTGGACCTCAAGGATGGTGTTGCAATGCTTAAGATGAGTTAAAAGCTCCTGGATCACTTGGCTCGATTCAAACTATATCTTTGAAGTAAATGGAGCAAAAGGGATGTGAGTTGGTGATTCTGGTGTTACAAAAGTGATTTGGGGTCATGGATCACTTCTATGATGATTATGTGAAGTGTTTGGATGCTTGGTTTGATTGTAAATGACCTTGAACTGAGATTTCAAGTTTTCACTCTTTGAGACTTGAAAAAAGTTGGAAGGAGGAGGAATGAGAGAAAACAAGCTCTTGCAATGTTTTGGTGTGTTTAGAATGGTCAAAGTGACCTCTATTTATAGGGGAAATTAATCATATATTTTTGAATTTGAGAGGATCAGGATGCATGCTATTATCCAATAGGTGATGTCATGCACCTATTACTTGAAAGCCAAGGTACGCATGGGATATTCTTCACATGGCTTGAATTCTGATCTTTTGAAGTTGGCTCTCCAAGGTTTCATCTCATCCCTTGATTTTCTGATAAATTTCAACAGATTGGAGGTTTTTTGCTCAAAATCACAATTCCACTTTAATGCTAGAGGACAAAACCTCACTTCATGCTTTTGGAATGATTTTTTTCACATGCCAATGCTAGAGATCTTGAAATTCAGTTGTGCTTTGTAGAGCACATGCTTGTATGATCATTTGGGAGTTGATATTGTGAAGATTGTAGGCTTGCAAAGCTTATCCAAGTAGTGTGGATTTTGAGGTTTAGCAATTCTGTCTTGAAAACCAGTTGTGGCAAGGCATGTTGCAGCATCCATAACTTCTTGCTCAAGTAAGGGATTTTGATGTTCTTGATCATTTTGAAAAGACGGTATATCATACTTCAACTTTTATGTTTAAAGTTAGTTTTAAATAATTGTGGCTCATAGTGAAAAAATAACCCTAGAGTTGGCTTAAACACAAGACAGATTCTTTCCAAAATTTCACTAAGTGTTTAGGTTCAAAAGTATGGAACCTCCAACTTCATGGCCTTATATCTTAAAATATATGCACCTTTTGGGAATCCGCCCTTATTTACAAAGTTGTAGTATGTAACAAGCTCTTTAATTTGATCTTTAGATCAAATAAAATGGTTACTTGGTTTGGAAGTTATGCCTTTGCAAAGTAGGGTAAAATCATTGAGTTTCATAACTTAGAAAAAATTCAACTTTCTCAATGTTGCCCTTTTCACAAGTAACCTCATATTTCTTGATTTTTCTTGATAATACATGATCCAAATCACATATTAACATTGTTCTTGACTTGAAGAGACTGTGTTTGACCAAAAACTCCAAAAGTCAAACTTGATTTAGACCACAGTTGACTTTTGTATCAGATGAAATTTGAACTTTGTGACCCTTTATGAAATCAAACCCTTGGGCTATTTGAACATCATGGATAGACTCCAAAGGTGTTTTTGAGAGTCTTGAGTCATGTCCCAAGGTTTGAGATCAAGTGTTGGTTAAAAGTCAATGATACGGTTGACTTTTCCTCAGAAACCTTAGTTTGTGGACCAGATGATTTTAACTTCTTGCATTGCTTATGAATCAAGTTCTTTGGATTAATCCAATCATATGAATGGACCAATATGAGGCATTTGAGGTCCTTGAAACATATTTTAAGGTGTTGGGATCATGCCTTACTTCAAAAGTCAAACTAGGGATTGAATCAGGTCAAAACCCTAATTAGGGTGTACTGAGGGTCTTGAGGCTTGATGAGCTTGTCATGATGCAATTTTGTACCGATTATTGATGGATGAAAACTATTGATATTCATGTATGACAAAGGGACTTGAGATGTTTGAATAAGATGACTATCCATTTGATAATTCATCTGCTAGAGCTTTAGGGGGGTCACCTAACCTGTGAAGCAAGTAAGCATACACATCTTGTACTTGTGATGGGTTAGTGATGCATAAAGACATGTATATATGTAATGATTAATGTTATGCCAATGATGCAAATGAGGTGGCATCTTGGGGTAAAAAATTAGGGTATGACAGATGTCCCTATTTAAGTTTCTCCGATCCGGAGAGATGAAGATTGACATCTTAGTCTCGACCAAATAGGGGAGGCTTAAATACAACAATACACAATTTTGGCCCCTAAGAAGCCAAAAAAAGGTGATATGACATGAATGCGCTTAATAATGCAAGATATGAGACCTGTGGGAAATAATTCCACAGGAGATTGGGAATAGTCTAAACCACAGGGATATAACAACAGGATTATCCACTGGGGATAGAAAAATTGGGGAAAATGTTGTAACTCTTATTTGGAGAGAGGCAGCAACTTTAATGAGGATAGAGGAACACAACTCCATAGGGGATGGTGTTATAAATCTGACAAATTTGAACTTCCATCATTGGAAAAATGATTTAGCGTCTTCTTTGACTAAGTAGTATTACTTAGTAAGGGTAAAATAAATTTCCCCATGTTTCGGGTTGTACGCCACGAAACTAGTCTCGGTTTTCTAGAATAAACTTCCCCTCATTTCTGGACATAAGCCATGAAACTGGTCTTGGTTTTATGGAATAAACTTCCCCTCATTTCTGGACATAAGCTATGAAACTGGTCTCGGTTTTCTGGAATAAACTTCCCCTTGTTTCTAGACATAAGCCATGAAACTGGTACCGGTTTCTTCTTTAATCAAGTCTTCTTCTTGAAAAGGGTAAAAATAGGCAAGTTCCTAAAAAGGGTAATCACTTGCTGAAATAATAACTTCACCGGGGATCTTCAAAGAGATGTGGGTTAGTTAACTTTGAAAAATAAATTTCTCAAATAAAGAGAAACTTTTCGTAAGGGTCTTCATCAAACTTCTCACAGGGATTCACCAGGGAGATGCCATTTGATAGAAAAATATCTTCATCATACTTCTCTTCGAGCCTTCTTCGGAGAGATGCCATAAGATGTAAGATATGTTGATAGCTTCAACGAGGATAGAAAAACTATTTTTAAAGAGACTGCCATTTGCTGATTCACTGGGAAATCCGTGGATAGGAACAAGCTTCTTAAAAAAAAGAGTTTGCCACTTGCTGTCATGTGTAGATTCCAAAGTAGAATAAATTTATCTTGCTGGGGGAAACCTTAATATATTCTCTCTGGGACCGTAGACCACCTAAAAGGCGCAAAATAAATGCCCTTTTAATTCCGAGGTTCAAGTTATCAAAATGGCCAAAAGACCAACTCAATCCAGGAACAAGTTGAAGAGATACCTTCAAACAAGACGCTAACCAGTGAGGAATAAACTCGAACTGGGATTTAGCCTATCCAAGTATGGAAAGGGGAAATAAATCAAAACTTCCATGGGGATTAACTTAGTGGGGAATTTAGAAAGGATATATATTTCCTACCTATGGCTAATCAATCTATTGGAGAGATGAAACATATCACTCGGGGATGAATACAACCAAGGTGAATAAAACAAATATTATCAACAAATGCAACATGAATA
The DNA here is from genome assembly GCA_022829125.1 of Lathyrus tuberosus. NCBI lineage: Eukaryota > Viridiplantae > Streptophyta > Magnoliopsida > Fabales > Fabaceae > Lathyrus > Lathyrus tuberosus. The sequence goes on from JALAZF010000441.1 coordinate 2,637,249, forward strand.
TGAATTCAACTATGCATGATATATGTATGATATGAATGTGTGTTATGTCTTTATGCTGACAAAACAGATGCAAGGGACATATTGGTGATGAAATAAACAACACAATGTGACCAAGTACTTAGCCAGTTGGTGGCGAGTATTAGGCGAGCATTGGGTTCTCTTTTACCAGCGATGTGGGATTGTACGTCTGACACATCACGACCATCTGGAGTAAAGACCCATCACTTGGAGATACCTTTCAAGGTAAATCACAAGAACCTTTGATCCTGTATTTCGAGGTCTTAACCGTTCTTGGTACAACTGCTGATATTCTTTTCTATGTTCATAGATCAAAATAAACATAAGCATTTTTAAGAGAAAATTTTAACTTTTTGTTTCAAGAATTTTATCAAAGTAAAAAATGTCATTTTACAAGATATAATAAAACAAAGTTGCAAACAAGATGGGCAAAAGCTCAAATTTTACTGATAGAATGGCAATCCGCAAATAACGTGATTCCATAGATTATTATAGAAGGTCGAAAAACAATAATTTAAAGGGAAAAGGCTACATTAAAATATAATAATTGAATTTTCCCTAACAACTTTGAATTTCCAATATTCCTTAGCTTTGGCGGAGGTGTTTTGATTGGAGAGCTCTTTGATAGACGTGGCTACTTCAGATAATCCACTCTGGTTTGATGTAGTTACTTGCCATATATCCCTAACTTTTACCTAGATTGCCGTTTCAGGTTTCCAATCTACCGGGATGATTTATCTCTTTTTATGTCTCTGATTTTTGCCTGGACCACCCTTTCGGGTTTTCAATCCACCGAGACGCTCTTTTTCTTTTTGTTAGGCGAAGTATTTCTTGACTGTATCGACGTTCGTAGGACGAGCGAATTTCTCACCATCCATAGTCGTAAGCATTAAAGCACCGCCTGTGAAGGCTTTCTTAACAACATATGGCCCGTCATAATTAGGAGTCCATTTCCCCTTAGAATCAGTAAGAAATTATTGAATTTTCTTAAGCACAAGGTCACCTTCTCTGAATACACGAGGTCGAACCTTCTTGTCAAAAGCCTTTTTCATTCTTTGTTGATATGGCTGACCATGAGATAAAGCCATCATTCTCTTTTCTTCAATTAAATTCAGCTCATCGTATCTGCTTTGACACTATTCAGCCTCTGTCGACTTAGCTTCCATCAAGACTCTCAGTAATGGGATTTCCACCTCTATGGGGAGCACAACTTCCATGCCATATACCAAAGAGAAAGAGGTTTCCCCTACTGAAGTGCGAACAGATGTACGATATCCATGAAGAGCAAATGAAAGCATCTTATGCTAATCCTTGTAGATCACTACCATCTTCTTGAAATTTTTTTTGATATTTTTATTAGCTGCTTCAACAGCCCCATTTATCTTAGGCCTGTAGGGGGAAGAGTTTTGGTGTTCAATCTTAAATTCAGCACATAATTCCTTCATCATTTTGTTATTCAAGTTAGATCTATTATCAGTAATGATCTTACTTGGAACACCATAACGGCATATTAGATTGTTCTTGATAAAACAGACCACCACTTGCCTGGTTACATTGGCATAGGATGCTACTTCAACCCATTTGGTGAAGTAGTCAATGGCCACAAGTATGAAACGATGTTCGTTCGAAGCCTTGGGTTTAATCATGTCAATTCCCCACAAAGAGAAAGGACATTGAGAGGAGAGAATATTGAGAAGAGTCGGTGGTACATGAATTTGTTGGCATAAATATGACATTTATGACACTTCCTTACGTAATTGCAGTAATCAGATTCCATTAATAGCCAATAGTATCCTGCTCTCAACATTATTTTTGCCATTGTTTGCCTATTGGCATGAGTACCAAAAGAGCCTTCATGAACTTCTTTTATTAACATGTCTACTTCGTGTATATCCACGCATCTGATCAAGACCATGTCAAAGTTTCTTTTGTATAGCACATCCTCATTCAGGAAGAAGTTACCAGCCAATCTCCTGAGAGTATTCATATCTTTCTTTGATGCCCCAGGCAGGTATTCTTGTTTTTGAAGGAAGTGTTTGATATCATGATACCATGGTTTATCATTAAAAATATCTTCCACGGTAAATACATGAGTGGGCATGTCAAGGCGCATAGCATCAATTCTAGGTACATCATTCCATCGATATACAATAATCATGGAGGATAATGTAGCCAATGCACTAGCCATGTTATTTTCTTCACGAGGAATGTGATGAAACTTAACTTTGTTGAAGAAAGGTAGCAGCCTTATTTCATAATCTTTGTAAGGAATCAATCCGGGTTGACGAGTTTCCCATTCACCTTTGATATAATTTATGACCAAAGCTGAGTCTCCGTATACATCCAGAATTTTGATCCTTAAATCAACGACTTCTTCAAGTCCCATGATACAGGCTTCATATTCAGCTTCATTATTGGTGCATTTGAATTTCAATCTTGCGGTGAAAGGAATATGGGTACTTTGAGGTGTAACAATAATTGCCCCAATTTCATTTCCATAAGCGTTGACAACTCCGTCAAATATTAATCCCCATCGGGATTCTAGTTCTGGCCCTTCGTCTGGTAACAGTTCATCGCAATCTTTCATCTTTAGGTACATAACATCATCATCAAGGAAGTCAAATGTAACAGATTCATAGTCATCAATTGGTCAGTGAGCCAAATAACCAGCTAGAATGCTTCCCTTGACAGCTTTTTGAGCATGGTATTCAATATCATACTCTGACAACAGCATCTGCCAGCGAGCAATTTTTCCAGTTAAGGCGGGCTTTTCAAAGATATACTTGATTGGGTCCATTTTGGAGATCAACCAAGTAGTATGACAAATCATGTATTGTCGGAGAAGTTTAGCAGCCCAAGCCAAGGCACAGTAGATTTTTTCAAGCACAGTGTAACGAGATTCACAGTCTGTGAATTTCTTACTCAAGTAATAAATGGCGTCCTCCTTTTTCTTAGTTTCATCTTGTTGTCCAAGCATACAGCCCATGGAATCTTCCAATACTATTAAGTATATGATCAAAGGTCTTCCTTCCACTGGATGGATCAAGATAGGGGGCTCAAGAAGATATTCTTTGATGATGTCGAAGGCCTTCTGACAATCTTCTGTCCATATACAACTCTATTTCTTTTAAAGAAGTTTGAATATCGGCCCACAAGTAGCGGTCATGTGGGATATAAATCTGGAGATGTAGTTTAGACGACCCAGAAATCCCCTTACTTGCTTCTCAGTTTTAAGCGATGGCATTTCCTGAATGACATTGACTTTATCAGGATCAACTTTAATTCTTTTTTGGCTAACAATGAAACCAAAGAGTTTTCCTGAACGAACGCCAAATGTACACTTGTTAGGATTTAAGCAGAGTTTGAATTTCCTTAAATGCTGAAATAACTTCAACAAATATTCCACATGTTCTTCTTCAGTTCTGGACTTGGCAATCATGTCATCGATATATACCTCAATTTCTTTGTGCATCATGTCATGGAAAAGAGTTTTCATGGCTCTTTTGTAAGTTGCACCTGCATTCTTTAGACCAAAAGGCATTACTTTGTAGCAAAATGTTCCCCATGGCGTAATGAATGAGGTTTTTTCCATGTCTTTCGGTGCCATTCTAATTTGATTATATCCGGAGAATCCATCCATGAAGGAAAACACTTTGAATTTTGCAGTGCTGTCGACCAACATGTCAATATGTGGTAGTGGAAAGTCATCTTTTGGACTATCTTTGTTTGAGTCTTGGTAGTCCACGTACATTCTTACCTTTCCATCCTTCTTCAGAACATGCACTATGTTAGCCAACCACTGAGAGTATTCTGTGTGGCAAGGAATTCTGTGTCAATATGCTTCTGCACTTCCTCTTTAATTTTGATGGCCATATCCGGCCGCGTTCTTCTCATCTTCTGTTTAACTGGTGGACATTTTGGCTTCAACGGTAAGTGGTGTTCCATAATATCAGCATCCAACCCTGGCATGTCTTGGTAGGACTAAGCAAACACATCCGAGAACTCTTTGAGAAGTTCTATCATTTTTATTTTAACAACTGGACTAAGTAGTGCCTCGATCTTGACCTTTTTCTGTCTTCATCAGAACCAAGGTTGATCACTTCTATCGGCTCTTTGTATGGCTGAACGGAAGCTTCTTCTCGTTCAAGTAGTCGGGAAATTTCATCTGGAATTTCTTCCTCTTCGTCATCTTCAGCTTCGAATACTGGGAACTCAAAGTTGGGAGAAGGCATAGGGTCATGTTTTTCAATGGAGTTTTCGATGTTTAATCTGCACATATGATTGATTGTTTTTTTAGAAAACAGATAAATGTGATGGCGTACAATCATCGAAAGTGTTTATTATATTTGTCTTGTGTTTTTTTTTATTATTACCATTTTCCGAAAAAAATAGAAAAGTAAAAAACAAACAAACAACATGGTGTTGAAAATAACATCTTTATTATTGATTAATTATTTCTTAAAACAAAAGCCTAATACTTAAGATAGGTGGCCCTAACAAACATCTCTTGCTTTGGGCGGAGCGAGAGGACAAAACAAAAATAAACATTTACTTTGAGATGTGGACAACAGTTGGAACATCAACGACTATCCAATTTTGAGAAACTTTCCCATGTGTCACAAAGTCTTGTGAATCCCATTCAGGCATGTCTTCGATAACGGCGTTGACTTCTGGCGGAGTTAAATCGATGAAGTTTTTAATCCTTGCAGGTACATCAAAAAGGTGGTCCTCAGTGGCCTTTTCGATGGATCGCGGGGTATGGAACGGTACATATGCATCCTCTGGGGACATGTACCCGGGGTCTTCTGAATAGGGTCCTCACTCATATATATTGAGATCACATGATACAATTTCGTATTTGGGAACTCTTTTTACCTACTTAGATTTTTATTTGGCAGGCAGATTAATAGAAATTGTGACAGCTCGCATAAACTTATGCGGCATGCCCCAGGGATGATTAGGCAGCTTTTGCAAAATTGTGGGAGGTGCCATGTAAGTGGATAAATCCTTTTCAGAGTCATCTTCCATTATGACATTCACTTCTGGCATTGTATAATGAATGAAATATCTTTCAGCAATCTTTGCAGATTTGTCAAAAAGATGATCTTCAACTGCTCTCTCGATGAGTTGAGAAGTATAAAATGGTATAAAGGCATCTTCCAGTTGGCTGTCATACCCATGAGTTTCTAGGTAAGGATCTCATACCTCTGGAGAAGTATATGAATCATCTTTGAAGTGACAAACAATATCTTCCATAACTCTGTCTTCTTCTGGTGAAGAAAAGGATGTGGGATAGTTCTCATTGTTGCAATCTTCTATGTCCATTTCATCAATTGGCTTGGATGAATCCTTATCTTTCTCTTGTAGAGAAGATAACAGAGTATGTGTTTCTTCTTGTGATATGTACCCAGAATCGTTGAGGTAGGACTTCCATTCTTCTTCACAATCTGATGGTTTGTTTTCAGAGTCATCTCTGTTAATGGCGTCGACCTCTTGAAGGATAGAATAAATAAAGCCTCCACTATGAAAAGTTTTTTGAATGAGAGGGATGCTTTCATCCTTTTTTGTAGTTTTTGCAGATGCTGGAGAAAAGCTGAGGCCTCTTTTGGTATGGCTATTGGTGGGAGTTACAACCTATCTCCATCCTTTAGTGATACCACTTTCCACTACTCAAATGGCGTCTTTGTAGGAGGAAATGGACACCCCTTTGATATCCTTGCTACTTACAAAAAGTTCCTAGAACTAGGTCCCAATAACCTCTTCGGGTTCTAAGTAAGAGAATGATGATAGATTACTAACAACCAAAGCCCGTTCACCACACACAGTAACCAATTTGGTGATTTTTACAAACTTCAACTTTTGATGTAGCATTAAAGTGAGTGCTTTGACTTCATGAATCCAAGGACGACCCAACAAACAACTGTATGCTGCTTGGATGTCCATTACTTGGAAAGTGACTTGGAACGTATGGGGGGAAATGTTAATGGGAAGATCAACTTCACCAATAACTGTCTTCTTAGATCCATCAAAAGGTTTGACAAAAACTCCACGGCCCCTCATAGGAGTGGCTTGAAATGCCAATTTTGTAAGAGTTGATTTTGGCATGACATTTAGTGATGAACCAGTGTCTACCAACACACTTGACAGAGCGTCCTTTATGAAGTTGACTGAGATATTTAGTGCCATATTGTGATTGCTTTCTTCTTCTGGGAGATCTTCATCACATAAACTCAAGTTATTGCAGGCAGTAATGTTAGCAACAATATTTCCAAATTGGCCCATCGTTACATCATGGTTTACGAAAGCTTTCTCCAAGATCTTCTGTAGAGCTTTCTTGTGAGCTTTAGAGCTAACTAAAAGAAATAGCATGGATATCTTTGAAGTTGTGTTTAACAGCTGGTCCACAATGTTGTATTCACTTTTCTTGATCAGCTTTAAAACTTCATCATTATCTTTCATTTGATTGGTATCACTTGTTTGACCAATTGGTTCCAAAGGTTTCTCAATCGGCTTATCCTTTCTTGTAGCCATATCCTCAACTTCTTTCTTGAATACCCGACCACTTCTGGTAACTAGGCTTATGTCAGTGATGTTGACAATAGATGGTAAGGGCACTTCCTTCCAATCTTCAATCATGGTAGCATCATACTTGTAGGGTATGGCCTTTTCTGATTTGTATGAGACTGGACCTGGTAAATAAATGACCAAAGAAGTCATGATGGTCTTCCGACTATCATAGATGACTTCTATAGGTTCAATGGTGGGGACATAAGGAATTCTTCTACTGTTAAAAGGAATTTCCATTCGTCTGGGTTCATTAAACTGGGGAATAATGGTGTACACATCCTCATCAACTTCACCATCAATAGGTTCTCTTTCATGGAGGACCGTAATGGTCCTTCGATCTAACAACCCTTGGATCTCATTTTGAATGAGAAGGCAACCACGTCGACTTCTGCGACATTTTCTGCAAGCAGCATGGTCGTGATGATTGGGACCAAAGTAATCAAGTTTACACAAGCATTTGTGAAATTTGATCAGCGACTCCTCGATATATTTGATATCATAAAGTGCATATTCTCCTGGAAAGCCTTGTACCATATTGATTTGTTGGTGTGGACTCATTCTGTATTCCTGAATCCAACCTTGGTCCATTTGTTCCTGCAGGGCGGATTGTACAACGTAGCATCCTTGATTGTTTACAGAACAAACTTTGCATGCGGCATAATCATGGGGGATCTATAAGACCTCATCTATTATGTCCTTCATGCATTTTCACCAAGTTTCACCTCAAATCGCGGATGAGATAGATCCCATAAGTTCTCGGGCATCCATAGACCATGTTGATAGAAGCTCCTCCATGTTGAGGCAGCGAGTTCACTTGAACATTTGGGTTACTGTCTTTGAAAGACAGAATGCCGCTTTTGATAAGTCTTTGAACATCAGCTTTGAAGCTAAAGCAGTTTTCGATGCTATGTCCTGGCGTACCCCTGATCATAAGGGCAAAATTGGTCAGCTTTGAACCAATAAGGAGGGTCTTTTGGGAGAACAGGCGGAGACTTCATTTGAAAAATTTTTCCTTTTGCCAAAAATGTCGGGAACAGATATGCGTATGATATTGGTACAGGGTGTCGCACCTAAAAAAAACCGCTTGATCGAAGACACGACCCTCGCGTGAAAGGCGCGTAAGAAATTGTGGTTCGATAGATTCGCCACCGAACTTTATCTATCCCAAAAGAGGGAAAGGAAAATATCGAGAAAACCTTTAAGGAGGAATAAGAACATGGTTGTCGCAACCACATTCCGATTTCGGGAGTCGGTTACTTGAGGGGAAGGTACGCACACCCCCTCACGTCCGTTGTACTCAACGGGAACCTCTTGATTTGAATCGCGATGCACATTAGCTAAGTTTGTTTGTTTTCTTCTCAAATGATAAATGCGAAACGGTTAGATAACAGAAAAAGATGCTAATGGGAAAAAGGAATGGTTTTAGGATAGGGTGCTCACCAAGGATTAGGGCCCTTGTGCCTACGTATGCTCATTTGAACGAGAATGAGTAATCAGAGCAATCGTAGTTTGACTATGGGGTTTGACGAAAAAAGATGGAAATGTGGGGTAAACGGTGGAAAAACTGAAAGTGTGGACGCAAACGGGGGGAAAAGAAAACATGTGCTCGCCAAGATCATCGCAATTTTGTGCCAACGTATTTTTATTTGGACGAGAATAAAGAATCGGAGCAGTCGTAGTTCGTGGTACACCCACGAAAAGATGAGAAGGTTGGAAATGTTTTAGAGGCGTCAATTGCTCACACACGAGTAAGAGAACCCGCACCTAAACAACCAAAGGGAGATCAAAGATTCGAACCCCCATTTTTCACCTTGGAAAGAGTTTCGATAGTTAGTCATTTTGAGGTTTAATTGTGAAAATCCGCTTGATGTTGGATCAAGGGTTTATTTGTATGTGAAGAGGTTGGTTTGAAAAGAGTTTGGTTAGAGGTTAGTTTTGAAAATAGGCTCGACAACGAATCGAGGTTTTGGTTGAAAAGAGGTTTGTTTGGAAAATGGCTCGACGACGAATCGAGAGTTTGATTGAAAAGAGATGTGGATCGATCCTAGTCCCTAGGGGTTCTCCTAGCAACGAAACCATAATGAAAAGGTGAGAGTGAGTGAGAAGGTTGATGGCAAATGCTAGTGAGCAATCGACCTACAGGGGGTTTTGAAAATGGCTCGATGACGAATCGAGAATTAGTTTGAAAATGGTTGTCTATGCTAGTCCCTAGGGGTGCTCCTAGTAAACAAACCACAATCAAAGAAAATAAAAAATGCGTACATCGTAATGGGAGCGGGGCACATGTAAAGTACAGGGGATTGGACGAAATAAAAGGTCTCATTGTAAGGTAGCCCAAGAGTAAGCCGTCTGTGTGCGAGGTGTCCTAAACTAAGCTTGAGAAAGAGTCGGACAAAACCTCCTTGCTAGGGTTTCTGTATATGGTCAAAGTAACCAACAGTCCACCAATTAGTCTTTTATGGTTTCGATAATTGTTAGTGTGTTTTGATTAAGATATAAACAAGGAAAGGTTAGATGAACAAGTATGAATATGAAATGATATGAATATGAACAGATGAATAATATGATAAGAGTATGAACAATAAAATTAAAATATATTGACTGAAATTAAAGTTAGTGATTAGTGGTTAGTTGTTAGAACGAATGATCCACGATGGTTAACCATCATTGGGCTTTCAAACATAGGTTTGGGCCACGAAGAATCATTTTCCGATACGGGACAAGTAGCGCTAAACCATCGTAGCGCGATCTATGACAAAGATCATGCTATAGGAGGTTGCGCATTTGATCTTTGTACTAAAATGCGACGGAGAAATGGTATTGAGGATCATTCTCTAATGAAACCGTGCCACGCGAAAAGAAAAGGTGACAATCTCGTCTGAATCACAAACTTGCGTTAATAAATCGAAGGTAACCTATCACGATCCCAAAGTATAGAAAGTAATCTCGATGATCACTCACTACAAATTTGAAATAATGAAGGTTAACAACTTCGATAATTAACATTCGTGAATAGAAAGACTTCATCGATCGAAGATGAAAAGAAAATAGAAGAAGATAATGTGAAACAAAATGGAAATCGAAATGAAAATAAAATTGGTCTCATCTTAATCAAGATTTTAAATTGAGAAATCGGTAATCTATGATTTTAGACTTTCATTGACCAAAAGTTGAAAGAAAAAAGAAGATGGTCTCATATTGATCAAGATTTTACAATCTATGATCTTTTGTTATATCATTGACCCAAAAATAAAATTGAAATCGAAATGAAAATAGAAACAAGAAGAACTAAAATAGTGGTTTCGTCTTAATCACAAATTTATCGATAAAATCGACAATAATGATATTAGACTTTTCAACAACCAAAACTAAAGTCGAGAATGAAAATGGAAATCAAATTAATTGCAAAACATGGAAAGAAAAATAAAATAAAATACTAAAAGTTTATTATTTAATAAAATGAAATATTAAATGATAGAGATAAGGGGCTGAAATGGAGAGGAGTATGAACTTGGAAAAACAGAATGGGCTTAATAAAGCCCATCTTCTTACAAGAACATATAGTAAAAAAGGAAAGGGTGGTGTAGGAATCATATGGGCTCCAATGGCCCGTCATCCTTTTCACAAAGGCACAACTGTATGTTTTTAGAAAATTTTACCTCATACCCCTACTATTATCACTTTACCCCTACATTTTTTAAATATTCCAATTCTACCCTTTTTAATTATCAACTTATTTTATTATTTAATATTTATTATTTTTCGGCATTTAATTTTTCTTCACCGGATAACTTGCAATCAAGTTTTCCGGTATGTATTTTTCCTTCATCGGATAACTTGCATATCGGAAAACTTGATTGCAAGTTATCCGATGAAGAAAAATTACATACCGAAAAACTTGATTGCAAGTTATCAGTTATCCGGTGAAGAAAAATTACATACCGGAAAACTTAATTGTAAGTTATCCGGTGAAGAAAAAATACTGGAAAACTTGATTGCAAGTTATCCGGTGAAGAAAAATTTAATATCGGAAAATAATAAATATTAAATAATAAAATAATTTAATTATTGAAAAGGGTAGAATTAGAATATTTTAAAAAAAATATAGAGATTGAGGAATAATTGTAGAAGTATGAGGTAAAATTTTCATATTTTCATTATAAAGGCCCAGACCAAATAGCCATTGTAACAAAATGTGGGATCAGCCATAGCATCATCTCCCCACTTAAAACACGGTCAAAGATTACCCCAAAAAACTCAATTGAAACAAGTCAGATTTTTCTTTTCTTTAAAAGCGAAGAACGAAAGAACAAAAGCGAGGAACTCAAGGCAACCAATTCAACACGAAGAAGAGCAATATAGTTAAAACAACAACAACATTTTTGAAAATTAGAAGCTTCACCTCCCAACCTTCTTACGCGAATTTTCCACCGTCCGCTCTCCGTCTCTCTCTCAGGTTTGGTTCAGATTTTCTTTTTGATTTCTCTTAAATTCTCTACCTCATCTCCTTCAATTTCTGGTTCTGTTTCTGATTCATCTTCTTCTTTTTCTTTTGGATCTGGTTCCTGGTTTGAGAATATTGGAAAGTTGTAGTTGATTTAGATTGAAATAGAGATTGAGAAGAGTTGATTGTTGTGACTCTGTTCTATTTGAAGGTATGAAGGTTGGGTTACGTAGGAGGTTGGTGGTTTGTTGAGGAATTGGTGAAGGGATTTTGGCAGAGTATTGTTGGCTTTTTGAGCTTGTTGAATGAAGAAGAGGAATGTTGTATTTATAGAGTGGAGTGAGAATGATTTGAGTCGTTGCCGTTTTTTCCTTCTGAGTGACATTCTGCAACGCTGTTATTTTTCGTTTTCACTGCAGGTCATTTGCGCGTGATTTATGGTTTTGCAGGTGTGCGTGAGTCGTGTGTTGGAAAGTTGAGTCATAGCGGCTGGCTTTGTGGAGGATCCGTTTTCGTGTGCGTGTATATGGTTTAAGGGTTTTGTGGGATAAGGGATGGTGTGGGCCAGCTGCTTGTGTTGTTACAGGTTTTTGTGAAATGCGTTGTGGTGCGGGTTGGACGCATTGGCTTTTGCTGCTTGTTGAAAAAATTCATGGCTTAGCGTGGGATCGTATGATGCCCATACCGTGAGTTCTTGTGGGTCCTCTGTACTGTCCTTTCTTTTTTTTTTTGATGCAGGTGTATTGGTGTGGAAACTTTTTGACCAATTCAAATTTTCATCTGGTATGTTGTGTGGTTATTTGCAGGTAATGGAATTGTTTGAAAAAGTCTTGTGGAGATTAATTAGATGGTAGCTGGCTTTTTGTGGCTTGGCAATTTTGGAGGTGGATGTTGCAACGTAAAATCGTGAGAGGTTGGTGTGTGGCAATTGATTTTTTTGGTGTGAGGCAAATTCATGGCTTCTTGGTTGGTGGCTGATGGACCGTATCTCTCTCTTTTTGCATATTATTGTGGAAAATTTTACCCCGCACCCTTACATTTATTTCCGTACCTCTACAAATTTTTAAAAATTTCAATTTTGTCATTTCATTTTTTATTTAATTTTTTTTACTTTTTACCGTGCAGTCATACGAGTCCAAAAGTAATTTTTATCATTATTCGACGAAAATCGGAGAACCCAGGGTAAGGATTTCCGGAATGACATTTTTACAAACTGGAAAACATCAAACAAAGAAATCCGGTTACCATTTTACATGAACCGGATAACATAAGGCTTAGTTCTCCGATTTGTGTTTTTTGAGGCATGATTGTTAACCAGACCACTTATAGGCAAGATATCCGGTTTACAAATTTTCAACACCGGAATTCTTGTCTTCAAGTTTTCCGGTTTGCGTTTTTTATCAACTGGATAATGTGTTCCATAGTTATCCGGTTCGTGTTTTTTTATTTTTTTATTTTTTTATTTTTTTATTTTTTTTATTATTATTTTTTTTAATTTAATTTTGTTTAGGTGACATGGACATGCCTTTGATGATACGTGACAAAGACCATACAGGTGTAGATACAACAGAAATATTCTCGACCACAGAAAAATTTCCTACAAGAGAAGAGGCGACTAGGTGGATTAAGGAGGTTGGACTGAGGAATATAGTCATTGTTATAATAACATGTTCGGACACCAATACTGACAAGAGAGGATGAAGTGACAAGGTTATATTTGGCTGTGATAGAGGTGAAAATACAAAGAAGGGAAAAGTGAAACACAAAGTGCTACCAAAAAATGTAATTGTCCTTTCAAAGTAAGATCAACACCTTCAAAAGATGGTTCTGGTTAGAAAATTGATGTAAAATGTGGAGTTCACAACCATGGTTTACCTGATAGATTTGAAGGTCATGCGTTTGTAAGTCGACTCAATGATGATGACCAATAACATATAGCTGATTTGTCAAAACGTCATGTTCCTCCAAGACACATATTGTTGTCATTGAAAGAACGAGATCCGAAGAGTGTGACTCAAATCACCCAAATATATAAACATAAGAGTAAGATTCAGAAAAACATTAGGGGCCCTAGAACAGAAATGCAACAGTTATTTAAATTGATAGAGGAATCTGATTATGTTTATTGGAGTAGGAAAAAAGATGAGTCAGAAGTTGTGAGAGATATCTTCTAAGCCCATCCAGACTCTGTGAAGTTGTTGAATCTGTTTCCTATTGTGTTGATTATGGATAGTACTTACAAAACCAATAAGTATAGGCAACCTTTATTTGAAATAGTTGGTGTGACATCAACTAAGTTAACATTTTCTGTTGCATTTGCCTATATGGAATCTGAGCAAACAAAGACTTTGTACTGGGTACTAGATAAATTGAAACAGTTATTTACTAAACAAGGATTATGGCCACAAGTAATTTTAACTGATAGAGATCTTGCTTTGATGAAAGCAATTGAAACAGTATTTCCTACGACAGTTAATTTGCTGTGCCGATTTCACATAAACAAGAATGTGAAAGCCAAGTGCAAGGAGTATGTTGTGAATGACATGCGAAAATCGATAGAGGAGCTTTAGTATGAACTTGTAAAAGCTAGTGATGAGGTGGAATACCATCAAAAGTTGAAATTGCTTGAGCATGCCTGTTTAGAATATGTACCTTTTCTGGATTATGTGAAAGACACATGGTTGACACCTCATAGGCAAAGATTTATTGAAGCTTGGATCAACAAAGTGTTGCATTTAGGCAACATCACTACTAACAGGTAATGTGTTTGTTTTATAGCCATAGTTTGTTTATGGTAATGTTACTGATACTTATATTGAACTTATTTTATTTTTGTTAGAGTCGAATATGCGCATTGGAAGCTGAAGCATATGTTGGAGAACAGTTTAGGTGATATGGTCAAGTGCTGGGAGGCTATGAATGGCAACATCAAGATTCAAGTGGGCAATATTAGAGCTTCATTTCAGAAGAGTTTTTATGAAGTTGAGCATGCACACACCAGCCCATATTATTCAAATTTGCGTGGATCTGTATCTAGAGCTGCTTTGCGACACATTGCTGAAGAGTGGCATAGGGTTGACATGGTAGGTACAAACACCCAGATGTGCAGGTGTTTTCACAGAACAGTATACGGGTTACCCTGTGCCTGTGAGTTAGGGAGATACACACTGAGTGGTGAACCAATACCAATTGATGTTATTCATATCCATTGGAGTAAACTGAGTATGGAAGGTGAACAAGAGGTAGATACAGAGGATGGAGCAGAAGTCGATATGACAAATGTGATTGAAGCACTATGGAAGAGGTTTCATTCATTAGATCTTGCAGGAAAGAGAGCACTAAAAAGCAGGGTGTGCAAAATTGCTTACCCCACTACAACAAATATGGTACCACCACCTGAAAAAATAAAGACCAAAGGAGGAGTAAAGAGGAAAGGGAAGAAACCTGTTGGGTATGATGTTTATCGTGATCCTTCGTATCATGAGTATGTTGATCAAGAACACAACAATTCCCAAAAATCTTCGAAGAAACCTTGTTCGCAGTTATCCCAGACCTCAAAGAACAAACCATCTCACAGGTACATTGTACAATTTCCAGAACATATAAGACCATTTATTGATGAAATTGTTGATGTAAAGGATGATGGAAATTGTGGGTTTAGAGCTATTGCATCTATGCGTGGATATGGTGAGGAAGGGTGGTCAATGGTTCGTCGTGATTTGGATAATGAAATGAGAGGTCCCAGAAAAAGTCTATATGAGAAGTTATTTGAAACTAATTATTCAAAAGTGAGAGAATCCTTGTTGATATCATCTTTAGGTTCTCAGCCATTTGATAAATGGATGACACTACCAGAAATGGGTTATGTGATAGCAAATCGGTATAACATCATTCTTGTCTCACTAAGTGCTCTTAGTTTGAGTTTCTTCCCTATGACGACTGCACATAAACCTAATGTGTCGATTTACTGCATTGGTTTTGTAAACTCAAATCATTGGGTTCAGGTAAATATTATAGTTATTTATATTACTTAATTCTATACGATTTACGTCTTACTTATTAACTTTCTTAACAGGTAAATATGAATGAGGGATTTCCCTTGCCACCAGTCACAACAGATTGGAGAACTCATCGGACATCGGATGCAACATCATGGATAATTGGATTTGCTGGACGTTTACAACACTGGCAGCAACTTACGCATGTGCTCCCAACACATGTTAATTTATGATTGACGTTTTACTTCATGTTATTTTTTTCTATTATTTAGAGTGACGTTTAACTACATATTAGTTTTTACATTTTTATGATTTTCTCTCATAACTTCATATTATTTTTTATATTTTTTATACATAATTAATCATAATATAATTCTGAATACTATCACATAAATATAAATTATAAGTCTGAATAATACATAAGTCTAAATAATAATACATAAGTTTGAATAATACATCAAGCATAATCACTACCATAAGTAACCTATCTACCCTGAGATAACGGTCCACCCTGATCTAGATGTAGTGCTCGAAAGATCTCAACATAATCATCATCATCCTCCTCGGCATCGTGACGAGCGAGATAGCAACGCAGCTCATGTGAAATATGTCATAACCTCAGATCTGTCGGTCCATCATCAAACTCTGGAACTGGAACCTCACTGGCCTCCCCCTGAAGTAGTATCAAAAGAGGATGGGAAACTGTGTAGTACCAAGCCATGTATTCAGCCACCGTATCATACGGAGTATCTGCAAACTCGACCTGATGTAGCAACTGCGAGACGCTCCCATGGTAAGAAACCCACTCAAAATCTATATCAAGTGTGTCAATATCAGGTGGATGAGATGGGATGAACTGCCTGTATCCAAAATGGCGCAAACATCTGTCAGGTAAATAAAGAACAGATGTACCATACCACTTCAGGCCACCCCTGTACAAACAAATATCAGTAAATGGTATGGTCTGTCTGTGATCCTCGAACGGGCGCCAAATGACATCAGTAGGTGTCAATCCATCCAGCACTGCCCTGATCTCATCAACCTTCTGTGTCCCTTATCGGTATTGCCACTTCATCGCTCTGGGAAGTGGACTACCTACACCAGCTATCCTAAAAAATCCTCTCTCCCCAACAGTTGGGAAATACTCGTGAATCCAACACTGTGACACATCATAAATATCATCAATTAAAGGTATTGAAAATAATATAATACAAATCTAAATGAAATTAAAATTAAGCAGTTGTACCTGTAGAAGAGAGGCATATCCACCAAGTTGTCTACAACTATAGAAAGAAGCATCTCCAAGATATCTATACAGTGTGACAAGAGCAGCAGCACGCAAAGAGTATCTACCACATGTTTCCAAGTTCTCAAAGAGTGGTAAACACTTTGCCTCTACAAGAGTAAAGGTCTTATCTGTACAAATAGTGCAGCCTAGTAGCAACAATATATATGCCCTAGCCGCACAATCAAATCGGTTATCAGCTCGCATACGAACAAATAACTTCTTCAACCAATCAAGCTTATAGTAAGGACCCCTGTTTGTCCGAATCTCCTCAGCTACTTCCTCCAGTGTAGCACCCATTAGACTAATAGCCAGGGTAATAGCATCTGAGTCAGTAATCCCTTGTGCAGGGTTACATAACTCCCCTCTAATAGGTATATGAAGGAGGCACGAAACATCGTCTAATGTAATCATCTTCTTGCCAAACGGCATATGGAATGACGATGTCTCGGGATGCCACCTCTCCACAAATGCAGATAACAAGTTCTGATCTATCCTCGATACACTGGTATTCTGCAGAGAGGATAAATCATAATTAGTAACCCATCGCTCAATCGCACGTGGAAGACTGTGAGGAACCCATCCAATCAGTTTGCTGCCATGTGCAGCAACCTTCAGCTCCTTCTTCGGCTCTCTCTCCTGAAAAATAAATCGTAGAATATGTCATAATACATAAATAATTAAAATTACATTTTATTCAACATAGAAAGGTCATAGATTTAATCGGCCATCCCACAAATAACGAGCCACATGGTTCTGATACATCACCAAAAGTGATGTATCAGTCGGTCCTCCAGGAAATGGTGGATGCGGTGGAATATGAGTCGCTGCTGGTACATGTGGAGGATCAGCTATCTGATCTTCATCTCGAATATTAAGTGCTCGAACTACCGATCCATCCGCGTACCATCGATAGATAAATCTGTCGCGTCCTCTAAAACGACGAGCCACTGTTTAAAAAAAAATAAAAATCGAAACAAAACCGGAAAACTCATCATCAAGTTTTTCGGTGAAGAACTTAATAAACTGGATAACTGAGCATCAATTTATCCGGTGAAGGAACTTCACAAACGAGATAACCGAGCATCAAGTTATCCGGTGAAGGAACAACACAAACCGGATAACACGGTGCCAAGTTATCCGGTGTGTATCCTCGAAAATTAAAGAACCGGAAGTAACTTACTTGAGTTATCCGGTTGTTAGTTTTTTGTTCTCCGGATGTAGCCCTTGTGTGTTCTCCGGAAGTCAATTTTTTGTGATCCGGAAGTGTATTTTTTGTGCTCCGGAAGTAATCTCAGTGTGTTCTCCGGAAGCCAAATTCAGTGTGTTCTCCGGAAGTAGTCTCAGACAAAATGAGAAAAAAAAATGAAAATTTTAGAAGAAATACTATTTATATGGGGGTATTTTCGTCCAAAAAATTGATGAGTAGGGGTATGAGGATAAATGTAGGGGTGTGGGGTAAAATTTTCATTATTGTGAATGGTGGGATCACTTTGTTTTTTCTCTTTTTGCAATTGTAATTGTAAAACAAATGTTATGGGCCTTATGTGGTTTTGTAATTTTTGAAAATATTTTTGTAATAGACAATGAGTTAAATGGACATTTGTTTGATATATTTACAAGTGATTAAAAAAATGAATTCAAAGTGAAATTGGATTATGGTTTAGAATTAATGATGATGGATAGAAAAATGGAAATTTGGGTAATGAATTTTTATAATGTGGATGGACATTTGAAAAAAATAGTTTCAAAGGAGAGTTTGGGTAAAAAATGAATAATGGTGATGGATAATGGAAATGGTGTATGATGTGGACTGATAAAATGTGGATGATTAGAAAATGGTCAATTGGAAATGGTAACTGATGAATGGATATGGAATTGCCCTTGAATGACTATGAATCAACCTCAAAAACCTCAAAACTCAACAGACCAGTCATTGATGACACTCGACCTATCACAGCCTGGGAATTTGACTCATAGACATATGCCTTGAATTAGTCCACAAACCATAACTGAAAGCTCAGGCCCATATCTCTCGAATTAACCAAACCCAGGCCTTGATCTTGAAATAAAACTTGTCTGACTGATAAATCAAAACCATTGAACAAACACCTGACCTGACAGCCATATTTGAACTCATCCCCACAACAATTGGTTTTAAGAAACAGGAGCAACATATTTTTTATTTTATGAATAAATCTTAGTGGGTGGATGTACAAATGAAAATGATACACAGGTAGGACAAATTTGGGGTATGACAGATGCCCCTATCTAATTGGCTTAAACTTAGTAAGATGAACTGCTATAGCGTTCATTCTTTCGAGGTAGAAGACAATTAGATATGAAGAAGACTCCGAATTTGTCAGAAAATAAAGAAGATGCTTGGGATGTGAAATATTGAATAACTTGCAAAAGTTGTTATCACCAAAAGGATGATAACAGGAAATCTGACACCAAAAGGATGATAGTAAACACACGCACACGAACCCTTCCACCAAAAGGATGAAAACGAGGTCAAAGCTTGCTATTACCAAAAGGATAATAAAGCACACAATGGATATCTGACACTAAAAGGATGACAAACCTGTCACCAAAAGGATGATATTGAACACACGCACGCATGCCCTTCCACCAAAAGGATGAAAATGAGGTCAAAGTTCGCTATTACCAAAAGGATAATAGAGCAAACACACAGATTCCCGACACCAAAAGGATGACGAGTCTATCACCAAAGGGATGATAGTAAACACACACACAGAAACCCTTCCACCAAAAGGCTGAAAATAAGGTAAAAGCTCGTTATTACTAAAAGGATAATATAGCACACAATGGATATCTGACACCAAAAGGATGATAGACCTATCACCAAAAGGATGATAGTAACACACGCACACGAACCTTTTCACCAAAAGGATGCAAATGAGGTCAAAGCTCGTTATTACCAAAAGGATAATATAGCACACAAACACAGACCCTTCCACCAAAAGGATGAAAATGAGGTCAAAGCTTGCTATTACCAAAAAGATAATAGAGCACACACACACAGACCCTTCCACCAAAAGGATGAAAATGAGGTCAAAGTTTGCTATTACCGAAAGGATAATAGAGCACACATAGTTATCTGACACCAAAAGGATGATAGTACCACACACACACATACCCTTTTTGCTATGGACTTGATGATTGCTAATGTCTGGCAAGATTTCTTGACCAACTTGAACGTACAGAGGATATGCCTTCTGTAACGGGTCTTGCCCCATTCTGAACATGGTAATGGTATGCCCCTGATTAACCAGTTCTGAAGTGGTCTGATCTTTGGGAGTTGATCTTTGATGTGATTTTGAGATGGCTTGCTCCTGATCGAGTTCTTGGGCCTCAGTCACTTGTATAAGTCCCTGTACAAAATGACAGTGCGATCACTGATAAAACCCTGGGTCACTCCTTGAGCTGTAAGCCCCAACAATTTCTTTTTCAAAGCACTTTCTCCTTTGATTTTGAAATATACTGTTGTTTTCAATCTTTCTTTGTTGAACAACTAACCCAACATCATGGAAGCTCTACAGCCGAGTAAGTGTTTACCCGCTTTCATTTACTGCTTTCATGTGTATATAACAGTATTGTGGGGTTGTTTCACTGTAAGTCTCCTTTCATAAACTCATATCAACCGTGTAATACTAGTATATATATTATACAGAAGGCCAATGTTCCAAGTGAAACCCCTTCTGGAACTGTTCATCAGCCTCCTCTTGGGCTTAGTGCAAGGACTCACAGGCTTCCTAAAAGCATTCCCGCCTCCTCTTGGGCGTTGTACAAGGACCCTTTGGCTTCTTAGAAGTTTTCACAGCCTCCTCTTAGGCTTCGTATAATTATTCTTCCTCCGGGAAGATAGCCTCCTCTTGGGCTTCGTACAAATTGTCCCGTCGGCTTCTTAAAAGCTTCTCGCCTCCTCTTGGGCTTCGTACAAATTGTCCCGATGACCTCTTAAAGGTATAGGAACAGGAATTAGTCATCTTAATATATCCGTCTTTCAAAAGAGTCTAGACCTTCATGTTCCAGTCTTCACTCAGGCATCACACAACATGCCTTCGCTATCTAAGAATTTATTTCTCAAACACCCGTAGACTTGAACATTCTACACCCCCTTTGGATTTTCCCATTTCCTTGAAGAATGGGAAATAACCCTGATCCTCCGATCATAACCCTAAGGATAATATTTCTCTTCATAAGAACTGATTTTCTCTTTCATCCAACACACTGAACCTTTCACTCAACTGAAACAGTCACCAGCACGATAGCCTCCTCTTGGGCTTTGTACAAATGATTCTCCCCAGAGGAGATAACCTTTTCAGACTCTCTTGATGAGTCAAAAACATTTTTAGCCTCCATCTCGGGCTTCGTACGAGATACAAAACATTCTCTTGTTGAGTATAAAAGACTCTCTTGTTGAGTCACCAACTTTTAGCCTCCACCTCGGGCTTCGTACGAGATACAAATCACTCTCTTGTTGAGTATAAAAGACTCTGTTGTTGAGTCACCCAACCTTTAGCCTCCATCTTGGGCCTTGTACAAGACATAAAGTCATTCTCTTGTTGAGTATAAAAGACTCTCTTGTTGAGTCAAACCCTCTTAGCCTCCGTCTTGGGCTTCGTACAAGACACACAAAAAGACTCTCTTGTTAAGTCAAACTCTTTTAGCCTCAATCTTGGGCTTTGTACAAGACGGAAAGAGCATCCCCCCTAGAAAAATCAAACATTTTTAGCCTCCATCTCGGGCTTCGTACGACATACAAAACACTCTCTTGTTGAGTATAAAAGACTCTCTCGTTGAGTCAATTCCCTTTTTAGCCTCAATCTTGGGCTTTGTACAAGACATAAAAGCATCCTCTTGTTGGGTCATTAGCCTCCTCTTAGGCTTTGTATAAGTAAAACCTCGGTTAAGCCAATTAACCTTTTAACATCAAAGTCATGCCTTGCTCACAACATACAAACATCAACAACTCCTCCGTAGAGATAACAAATTCCCTCTCAGTTAGGAACCTCTTTAGCTTCATATCTTGGGCTTTGAACAAGATACAAAAAACTCTTTAGCTTCATATCTTGGGCTTTAAACAAGATACAAACAAACTACTTTCAGCTTCACATCTTGGGCTTTGAACAAGATACAAATCACCCTTTTAGCTTCATGTCTTGGGCTTTGAACAAGACACCAAAACACAATTTCCTCCCAGAGAATAGGAGGAACTACGATCGCTCTGATTTCCCTATCCCGGGAATACGTAGGCATAAGATTGAAAATCTTAGCGAGCACACGAATCAAAAGCAAACCAAAGTCCCTTACCTCCGTCCAATCAGGCGCAGTATCTTAACCCAAAATCCCCCATGAATAGTCCCAATATTTCAAAATAAGCAGAGAGAGGCCCCACGTCCACATAGCATTTGTAACCTGACGGACCGCTGTCCAAATTCAGTATGCAAGCAGGGTTAGTTGGAGAATCTATTTCCCTTCCTTCATCAGCTTCAATAGGATAAAAATGAATCGACCCGTAGTATCCCAGAGCGACAGTGCTTAAGAACCACGTCTAAAATCGCTCGTTACAGTCATGTTTATACTTATGCTTGACAAAACAGAAAAAGGGACGCAAAACTAGAGATGAAATAAACATCTCGACAAGGATACCCAACCAATTTCACCAGATAGGAACATCACTAGGGATGAACATGTAGAATCAGTAGTTCTACTTCAAGGTTTCAACCTTCTCTGGGGAAAAGAGCACTCCACACGGGGTATAACATCATGACTTCACCTGAGGGATTTCCATCATGAGCCTAATTTCCTTGTTGGAAGAGAAAGATCCATGAGGAATCGCCAAGTTGAGGTAACAACTTAACTAGGGAGCTGGAAAAAGATATTACGAGAACAATGTAGTTATGCATTTCAATTGCATAATGATCATCCAGATGGGAAATAATTCTTGTGGAAAATTATCTTTGAGCCTCATCTGCCCCAGATTACATGGTATGTGAGAAGAAGCCATCAAGAGGATTTTACAGAAGAATTGGCATACAAGATGCTTCAGTATCTTCAAACTCTTGGAGAGATTCAATAAATCTCAACGTAATTGGCCCAAATTAAATGTATTTGCAAAACCAAGTCCTCAAACTTGTCCTTCAGACTGTGGGAGTAACAACTGGGAAACAAACTTGCCCTTGCTAGCTGGTTGATCTGTGAAGGAGTCGCCCCACACTAATTGTAGCGGTAAAAATTATGAGTGAAAGCTATTGATTAACTTAACTCATAAAGCAAGAATCGCCACCGCACTTTTATTTTATTCAAAAGTAAAGGAAAAAGAGCGAATAAAATCTAAATAAGTTCTAAAAAAAGAACAAAAGGACAGAGAATGGGTAAGGGGATTGGTTACGCAATGGGAAGATGTTAGCACCCAAAACGTCTATAATACTCTTAGGAACCCTTTGAAATATCTACGCTTTTTGGCCTGAAAAGGGTTTGTTTGAAAAGAGATTGAGGAGATGAGAAGAGAAATGTTTTTTGAAAGATTTTTGTGTTTGGAGAGACTTATCACATCATGCCTACGTACCCACAAAGTGCAATATAGGATCAAAACCTCGTAGTGCATGGTACAAATAACAAAAACTATTGGTTATGATTCATTTTATCTTGAAAAGACAACCCGTCATTCTCAAGAGAGAATACTTAACTAATTACCCAAAGGTACGTGAAAAAGGCATTTGCATCACATCAAGATTTAGGATTTGCTTGGATTAAAATCAACAAGACTAATTTCTTCAACATCTAGGTGAAAAATGCCCATAATTTACACAAAATACCACAGTTAGGAGCCTTACATCTCATTAAAGAAGATGACTCGCGTCTAATCTTTTTGAAGAGTTTAAAAGAAAAATATCGTAAAAGCACAAAAAGTTTGAATGAGTTTTCTATTTTTTATGTCTTTTTTTGAAATGGTCAAAATATGATTAACATTGATTGGCATTTATTAAAGAAAACAAAGTTTGAAAATCACTTGACAAAAGTCAAGGTTTTATTATGAAAGCGGTTTTAAGTTTGAAAACAAGAAGGTTTTGAAAAAGAGGGGAGATTTTGAAAATTAAAGAAGGGGTGGAGAAGAAGGGATTATCATATTGCATAAAGGTAAAAGCTAAGGATAAGAACGGTCTAACCACACAAGAAAACTCCATAGCATGACCATTCTTTCCTTTAGATCTGGTCTTGATCAAAATAAGTCTTCAAAGGAGAACTTCAAGTATCCAAAATCCAAGGTTTTCTATCACAAACTTCCAAGCATGTGTTATGATCCTAATTCTAAGTCCAAAGTTCCATGTCTAAATGAAAAGGATAGTAACCATAGTCCAACATTATGAGAACAATTTTTTTAGGGGTTTAAGCCTTTATTAGTGTTTTTGGTCCAAATGGACAAAAGGAAAAGAGCATAAACATAAACAATATGGTCCAAGTGGACAAAAGAAAAAAAAAGAGCATAAACATAAACAATATAGAATGATATGATATGATAACATAAAACATAAAAATAAAGAGAGATAGAGAGCAAGAAGGAAGCATAAACAAAATTAGCACAATAATATCACAGAGGCGCCAATGCCACAAGCCTTCAAAAGGTAACACCGATTTGAGTATTTTCCGGAGCCACTCACTAGTTCCCATGAGAATGAAAACATAACCCCATACATTAATCACAAGAAAAGCTTCAATCCGGATGAAATCGACGGATATCAAACTTATTCTCATGAACAACCCAAAAGTTAATCTATTTCAAACCACGCCATGGAAAGTATGAGACTAACAATCTCGCTTACAAAAATACTCGGTTTTTCGTCTCGCGTCATGAACTATAATGAATGAAAAATGTACTTAGGCCAAGTTTAATGAGGACTTGTTAGAAGATTGATAGAATCAAAGCCTCTACACAACAAGCTTCATAGATTTTGAACCTAATACAAAAAATCAACCATCCTTGGGCTTACAATCATAAGTTTGGGCCACGAAAGTTCATGTTCCGATTCGGAGAGGGACAAATGTAGCATTATTCCAAGCAAATGCAATAATCCTTGTGCTAATGTATGCTATATGAACAATATGTAGATTGTCATCCAAAAGCAATACCGCACGAAAAGAAAAAAAGTAATGATCTAGTCTTGATAAATAATTCAACAAAGAAATTCTAAGATCCATAAGACTGTCATCGATCCAAATAAAAGAGAAATAGATAAAGAGAAAGCCAAATTAAACCACAAAATTATGTGATCTAAGGCTAAGAACAAAGGGAAGGGGAAGAAAAATGGAAAAACAACCAAAACAATCCCAAAAACAAGCCAAAAACACCATTTTGTCCCAGGGTAATAGATTACCCTGATTCCTCAAGGAATCAAGTAATCGATTACGCTGCACGCAGAGTCAAAAAAATGTGCAAAAATCAACATGATCATCTTTCAAAACTTTCCTCAAATACCTTATGATCATTGAAGCAAAATTGCACGAAATTTTAAGTAAAATAACAGTAAAAACCAGCAATCAAACACAATTACAAGATCCAAAGGATCAAGTAACAAGAATCATTAATAGATCACATTGTGAAGGATGTATGAAGAGCAACAATGGTTGATCAAGAGTTTACCACTTCAAATCTGAAAATTCTTCAAATCAACTCTAAGAACCACACTCCAAAGCCTTGATCTACAGAAATTGATGATGAAAAAGTGATGGATGAAGGTTTAGCTCAAAGATTAGTAAGTTCTAATGATGAACTTACTAACTTTCAATGGAAGAAGGAGCTTTGGTGAATTTGGTAGTTGGAGAAAATTGAGGGAGTCAAGAAGAAATTTGACAAGGTGAATTTGGCTATCAAAAGCTTGAAGAATGAATGAAATGAGGCCTCTATTTATAGGATTTAGGCTTGGAAATTTGGTGGTATGGAATTTGGTTTGGAACCAAAATTAGGCTTGGGATTTGAATTTTGGAGGTAAAATCAAAATCAAATGGTGATTAATGAGGGTGTATGGTGGGAATTAATTATGATGAGGTAGGGGAATTATTTGGAAGTGATCTAGAATATTCTCATGATGCAAAATTTGAAAATTGGTGCCAAAATGCTGCAGAATTTGAATTTGGCACATTTTCACAAAAAGCGCACTGAGTAATCGATTACCAAAATGCTGGTAATCGATTACCACAATGAAAATTGTGAAAAATTGCCTTTTTGATGTGATGTCTTGGCTCTGGCTTGATTCTTCTTGTTTGTCAAAGAAAGCGTGGAAATAAACACATGAACCTTGGAGTCTCTTGAATAAAATCAATTAAATCTTGAAGACTCTTGATCAGATGAATTTTGAATTATTTGCATATCAACTTTGACTTTGTTCAGATGAAATTCATTCGAGCCGAGGAACTGATTTTGATATCCTTGATCCAAATTCTTCCTGAAAAAGTTAGTTAAGCAAAAAACAAACATCTTTTTGGATTTCAATTAATGGTTAGTAAACTTAAACAAAAATAAACATCAAACAAACAAGAGATCAGGGGTGCTTGGCGATCTCACTCAAGAACAAAACTTCTAAGGAGGGCAAGAGAACAAAAGCTTGTGATCTTGTTTGTGGTATTAGATGCAAATGACATGTGGGATCTTAGGAGTAAAAATTAGGGTATTACAGCTGGCCCATTTTAAGTTTCTTCTATCCGGAGATACGAAGATGGGCATCTTCGTCTCGACGAGATAAAAGAGACTTAAATATAACAAAACCCCAATTTTTGGCCCTAAGAGACCAAAAAATGATATGATCATGCAAATGATATGCAGACACAAGACTTTTGTGGGGAGAAAACACTACAGGAGACAAACAAAAAAGCTGGGGAGCAAAGAGAAAAGACTCCACAGGGGAAAACAAAAGAGGGAAAACACATCCCAACAGGGGAGGAAACAATCTCCACTGGGGAAGATAAAAGAGTAAGATTCCACCGAGGGAAAATTACCAACACAGGAAATAAAAGAGGGATAACTCGTCCCAATAAGGAGGGAAACATCTCCGCTGGGGAAAAGATCATCTACTACCAAACATCCTGTAATAGCATGATCAAAAGGAAAGATTGTCAACTACCAACCAAGTGGTAGCTACAACAAGGCAATCAACAAAAATGATATGAGAAATAATTACCTACTACCAACAAAGGGCAGGACGACAAAGATAATAATCTCAAAAGGGGTACGAGAAATATCACCTACTACCAACTAAAAGGCAGGACTACAAAGGTGATAAACTCGGACGGGGAGAGATTACCAACTATCAAACAAGTGATAGCTATAACAAGGTAACCAAACCCGACTATATTATCTACTACCAATTAAAGAGTAGGACGACAAAGGTAATAAGCCAGCTATATCACCTACTAAAAACTAAAGGGAAGGATGACAAAGGTGATAAGCTCAAAAAGAGGGATTACCAACTATCAACCAAATGATAGTTACGACGAGGTAATCAACCTAAGGTGTGAGAAATATTACCTACTACCAACAAAGGGCAGGACGACAAAGGTAAAAATCTCAAAAGATCCGAGAAATATCACCTACTACCAACTGTAGCACCCCAAAATTTTCCCTACCTTTTTCTAACCTTAATTGGCTTATGTTCGATTTCATCTGCATATCCATTAGGTCATAACTCACATTCATACATTTGCATTGAGCTCCTAAGGCGTGGGATCAAGGTATTATGTGCAAGTTCAGAATTCTCTCTTGTTGTGAAACTCTCATCTTCATTTAGAGTTGAGTTCTCATCAAGTGTATTTTCTTCAAGTTTTCTCAAGAGTATCAGGTCACTTCTTCATCATTGTGCACTTAAAGCAAGTGGTTCAGGTTCTTATCTTTTGTGCGAATTGGCTGATATTCATCAATTGAAGACGGTGGTTAGGGTTCATGGCGAAGGCATCTTGATACTCAAGGGATATGAGGTTCAGTGTGGATTCATATTGTGGTCAAGACAACGTCATTCTCTCAGTTGCTTATTGACCTTTGCTTGTAACACACGTTAGTGAATGTGAACTGGAGATTGAAATTGGGGATTCATTAAGATAGCAAGTTTGATTTGGGGACAAAAGGTGTTCAATTGGTCAAATGCTTTAAGCGTACGGAGTGTGAGGAGGATTCATGTGGATCTTCTTGGAATTCAAGTAGCAAAGACATTGTTCGTCTTCATTCATCATATTTCAATATCCATTTCCCTAAACCGTATCTAATTCGAATTCCAAGTTTCGTTTCAAACTTAAGCCATTTTTCTAAATCCATTTTTACCCGCATTCTATAACCACTTTGCATCCATTTTTAGTGTCAATTCTAAATATCCAGTTACAATCCATTTCAAGTAAACCATTATTTTCAAACCAACCTTCTAGACAAATTCGTGTCCATGTCCATTGTTTAGAATTTACATCCATTTCAATTCATTTTATAAATATCCATATCCATTTGGATATCCATTTTTTCTCCTAACTATATCCATCTTAAGTTCATATCCAACCCGTATCCAAATCCATTTTTAACTCTTTTCAAATCCAATCTACGTTTTAAGCCATTTTTTACTTTCCTCACATTTTTAAATTCAAATTTCTCATTCAATATCCAACCACAAAGAGGTGAACTAGTTTAGTCGGTGGTTTGATTGTTCTTCACAGTTATGGCAAAAGCTTGCAAACCGCAAGAAGAGGTTGTGATTGAAGCAATCAATCATGCTCTGAAAGCTCTTAAGAGACGCCATTTGCTCGCAGAAGCCACTCATGCTCCTGCTATTCTCGCACTATCAGGACCCATCGTTATCCAGGGCTCTGAATGGAAAGATAAAGCAGAGAACTTGGAATTGGAACTTCAACGATGCTATAAAGCACAATCTCGGTTGTCGGAGCATTTCCTTATGGAAGTAGTTGAATCCAGAGTTTCAAAAGCTTTGCTTCAAGAGAAAGAAACTGCAATTGCTGATATGCAGAAGGAGTTAACAGAATTGACAGATGAGTGCGCTTAATTAAAGACGGCTTTGAACAAAAGATTAAAGAAGTAGTGTTAGTTGTGAATGAGAATTCAGAACTTAAATCACAATTGAAGGAGATGACTACTACGGCCAATAAAGCTGAAGCTGAAAATAAGATGTTGATTGACCGCTGGATGTTAGAAAAATGAAGGATGTTGAACACTTAAATGAGGCAAATGCGCTGTATGAAGACATGGTTCAGAAGGCTAAGGGGTCTAGAACAACTTGCAAAGGAACATATTTGCTTTCTGTTGTGATACATGGAACCGATGAAGTTGAGTGAGATCATCACAGTAATCCATATGATATACTCACGTTTAGAGGCGTGACAAAATTGGCTGCAACAAAAATTCATTATGACAACAAATCCTCATAACAGGAAAAGAGAAATTTAGCAGCAGCTTACAATAGAATTGAGAAGGGAGAAATGGTAAAAGCATTGCAGTACAAAAAGAGCTCTAACAGAATTTTTCTCCTAACAACATTCACAACAGATAACTGATATCTCATTCTAACAGTTTCTACACCAGAAAAATATCCTAACAGAACTAACTATTCTAACAGAAAAAACCAAGATTCTTCATCACGCTTCAATCAACCTTCAATTCCCTGCAACAATCTTCACCTTCAACATCCACCTTCTATCTTCCTCTACTCGTTCTCTCCATTATCGTCATCATCTCCAATTCATCAATCATCATAAAAAACCTTCAATCATTGAAGCTCCACACATTTCAATCTTCAGAAATTGGTAACCGTTTCTTCATTGCGATTCTGTACCGGCAACATTCTGAGTCGACATCATCAAGGATTCAATCTCTGCACAAACCTCAAGCCTCCAAAAAGCTACTGTAATTCCTCTTCGATCCACATCGATTCCAGAACGCAGTCTTTCGACGTCTCAAAGTGCAACACAAATTCGTTAACAATTAATCCTTCATCATCAACCTAACAAGAAACTGCAGCAAATTTGAAGGGAGGAGGATATTCGTTCTTCATCTGCAAATCAACAATTCCACTCTTCAATCTACTCCTCCTTCGGTAACGAACGCAGAAGCTTCATCAAGCTTTTCAACAACCTGCAACAACAATTCGACGCAAGGATACAAGCACAACAAGATAGAAGAATCAAGAAGAAGATGAGGATTGTGTGAAAATCACGGCAGAATTCAATTAGGAGTATTACCTCAAGTTTCGCCCTGAACGTATGGAGTTGAGAAACTCGCAACAACGGACTCGAAAATTGCATAAAGTCAAAGAATCTTCATCAGTCATCACGTAAACGCGGTAACCTCACTTTGAACCTTGTTTTTACAATATGATTACTGTAACTTTGATTCCAAATTATGTGTTTGAACTGGCTTTTGGCGGTTGTTCACTGTTCTGTGGTATTCCGCTTATCGCGATTTATGGTTGTGGAAAGTTGTTCGCGACGCACCGTGTTTGTAGCTTTGAAGGGTGGTACAACTGTTGTCGCCGCCGCAAGTCATGTCGGTGCGGCGTTGAGTTTGTGTCATCTGATGAGGGACGTCGATGAAGGAGAAGGTGAGATGGCGTAATGGAAACAGCGACCATAGGAAGGAGGCGAATGGAGGGAGGTCGTTTCGCCGACGATTATGAAGGAGAGGTTGAGGGAGTGAGTTACCTTAGGGTTGTTTGCTGATGTTTATGTACAACGTCTTTTCTTGGATCGAGCTCAAAGGCCCTTGTGCAATTCAGTTCCTTCTCGCACCCTCATTCCACTCCTTACACCATTTTGCTATGTATATTAGTTTTAAACGTTTTGATATTTGTCTCTGTACATCAGTTTTAGATTTCTTGACATTTTGTTTTGGCAATTGGTTTCAGAAATTAATTTTAATTTAGGTTTTAACTTTGATTTAGGATAATTAACATGTAATCTTGAATTAGATTTTAGCTTTAGGATTAGATTTAGGTTTACATTTTGCTAATTGGATTTGAATAATCGTTTTAGCTTAATTTCTTGATAATTGTTTTTTTCTTACTAGTTCACTAATTGTTTCTTTGGCTTAATCACACTAATTGTTTTTAGCTTAATTGCTAATTAATTGATTTTTGGCTTAATCGCTTACTCATTGTTTTTTGGAATAATTGTTTTACTAAGTGAATGGTTGATTAATTGTGTTTAGCTAGATTAATTTTAGTTAATTAATTTTAGAATTAGTTTAAGATTAGAGTTTTGGTTTAGTAACATTAGAACTAGTTTTTAGAATTAGAAACTAATTTTGAACTAATTGATCTTGACTTAGTTTGAATTGACTTTGTTCAAACATTGACTAAGCTTAGACTTTAATGCTAACATCGACTAATCTTCTTAGTGGTTTCATTTGTTAACTTTGTTGTTTGTTCTTAATTGTTAGCTTTGTGATTTTTCCTAGTTAAAATTCGATATATTGGATTAGTCGTTGATTAATTGTTTGCGAATTTTACTAGAGTCCTTAATATGTGTTGCATAGACTTTTGATTAATTGTTGCTTACATTTTGGTATCAAGTTCACTTAATTCTTGTTGATAGTTTCCATTTGAATTTTGGTGGCTAACCTTGGTTATTTTTTGGATTACCTAGACTAATTGTTGAGTTGTCTTTGTAGTGATTCAAACTTGATTTGCTAAGTTGTTTAAAGGTAGGAAGTGCTGCTACATACATAGCTGTTAGGCATAAGGTGAGCTGTTGAATGTTGCAATTATATCCAGAATTTCTTACACCTATTCATTTCTGAAAACAGGTGTTGTTGAAATGTGTTTAGCTTGTGGCTAGATTTTATAGTTGTACAGGTGTAGGAGTGTTGTTGTTGTTGTTGTTTTTGATTTATTGCCTTGTTTTCTGTTTCTCTTTGTGATGGAAGAAGAGTCATTCAACTTCCTTATAGTTGAGATGACGACATCGTTTTCATCTTATGGTTGACGAAGAGTCACTCAACTTCCTCATTATTGAGATCACGACATCGTCATTTGTTGGTTATTTTCTGTTGCACTTTCCTTTTCTGTTGAGGACGAGGATTCACTCAGTTTCTTCTTAGATGAGATCACGATATCATTCAATCCATGCATGACAACATTAGTTAGACTCCCCTCCCGGTCCTGACCTTAGGACCATCATTGCATGCTAACTTGTATGATCGAGTTTCCCGTAGACCTTCTGTGCGTCCAGACTCTTTTCTCTCGCACCCGTGCGATTGAGATTCTGTTTTCCTATAGTAGTGTGAACTACGGATGCTCTGATTCCTCTTTCTTTTCATATTAATGATACGTAGGCACGAGATGCAATATCTCGGCGAGCACACTAACATCTAAATTTCCCTTTTCTCTCGCACCCATGCGATCGAGACGTTAACCAACCAATTAATCAAACCCTTTTCTCTCGCCCACGTGTGATCGAGACTCTTTCAACAATCAAAACCGAACCGTAGGTCAATCTACGACTGCTCTGACTTCCTCTTTCCGGTTAGATTAATGATACGTAGGCATGAGATGCGATGTCTTGGCGAGCAACCTTCCCCCACAATCCATAGTCCTCCGAACTACGTTGACTCTAACTTTCCCGCTCCGGAGGGAATACGTAGGCCTAGGACGACGATGTCCTATCGAGTCACCTTTTCTTTCCTCCCCCCCCCCGTTTCTTCGTTTCCCTTTCTTTTCCATTTAGCAGCTGAGCTTCAGATACCCTACACCCTTTGATCGAAATAACAAGCGTAGATCCCATCGAGTACGATGGACGCGAGGGGGTGCTAATACCTTCCTCTCGCGTAACCGACTCCCGAACCCAGGCTATGGTTGCGATGACCATTCCTTTCCCTTTGTTGAGGTTTTCTTCGATAGTTTCCTTTCCATGCGTCAGGATAAATAATGTTCGGTGGCGACTTTCTGTTCTTTTCCGCCGGTTGATTTTCGCAGATGCGACACCAACTAAAGGGTACGACGACAAATGTGATAAACTCGAACAAGGGGAAGATTACCAACTATCAAACAAGTGATAGCTTCAACAAGGTAACCAAACCCGACTATATTACCTACTACCAACTAAATGGGCAGGACGACAAAGGTAATGAGCTAGCTATATCACCTACTACCAACTAAATGGGCAGGACGACAAAGGTAATAAGCTTCCATTGCCAGAGCAAGGGACCAAAATTCAATCCACCAATAAACCTAAGAGAAACGCTCAAACAAGACTCATCCTGAGGAGGAAATATCTCAACTAGGGATTAACTCCACCCAGACAAATGAATTAGGAGGAAGGCTAAAACAAATATCTTCCACGAGGTATAAACTTAGTGGGGGAATTAACAAGGATAGGCATTTTCTTCTTACGAGTCGACACTCTAATGGTGAGAGGACACACATGCTCTGTGGGGATAACAGCACCAGAGAGCAAGGAAGCACCAACACAAATGCAAGATGCACAATGCAACAACAATAAGCTATGCACAACAAATGAATGCGCATACAATGAATATGAGTATGAATATGCTGACAAAACAGACATAATGATGAACAGAGGATGAATAAACATCATAACACCGCTGAATACTCTACTAATCTCAACAAGATTGAGATATCATTAGAAGCTCCGCTAGGGATTTAGCTGCAGAAATCTCGCAAGAGACAAACAAAAGTCATCAAAGGAAAATAAATCCTACTACGAGGCTCAAATTTTGCTGGAGAAAGGAAGATATACCTTAGGGAGAAACCCAAATATCAATCTTCTAATGTCAATGATCCACAAAAGGATAATAACATAAACTCTGCTTCGAGGATGGAAGGGAAGTTGTCATGGAATCAAAACAACCCAAACCTCTCTGACTCTTCCTCGGGATAATAAAAATTCACATGAACTTTCATTTCAAAAGGATGAAAATATATGATGCGGAAAATAGTGGATCCACTGGGGATTGTAAACACATAAACACAAACTCTCTTGGGAAAGCGAGGCAAACATGTTGGAGATACAAGAAAGCTCTCAGGGGATTAACCAAATATGAGTAGAGCATCCTAGACTTGCTGAGGAAAACAACAAAAGATCAAACTGTGGGGGATTTTAGATCAATACTCATTATAAATG
The DNA here is from genome assembly GCA_022829125.1 of Lathyrus tuberosus. NCBI lineage: Eukaryota > Viridiplantae > Streptophyta > Magnoliopsida > Fabales > Fabaceae > Lathyrus > Lathyrus tuberosus. The sequence continues at coordinate 2,670,709 of JALAZF010000441.1, forward strand.
AGAGAAAACCCAACAGGTGACTAATATCAATACTATTTAAATAGAGACATCATCAGCGACTTCAATGGGGAAAATCTGAAATAGTGATGCACAATCTTCACTAGGAGGATAAATCTCTAAGTAAAATAATCTTGAGAGAAATATATCCTGGACTTGTCGGGGGAAATGAGAAGTTAACATCACTGCTCTATGCTTGGGAAACATTCGAAACAATAATGCACTGCCTCCATTGGGGAATCAACAGGGATAAATCTCTAGGTGAAATAACTTGGAGAGAAAACATCCACAAGACAAGATAAAACCCGACAAACGGCCACTATGTCAATATTCCTTAGAGGGAAATAACATTGCTCTCTATTTGGGGATATCCAAAGCAACAACAACACATCTAGAGGGTAAAAATCTGAGTGAGGATTCTTCATATGACTTTTGCCGGGGGATAGCAAAAAAATTAATCTTTGCATGGGGATTGACATCAATGAAAGGTGGTCCTCAAAACTGCTCAACTTCCTGACCATAACATAATCGGCTGGAGAAAATCTGGATCAAGACATAGCTGGGAAAAACTGAACAACACTCGTCTGGAGAAAACTCAAACCGACATTCAACTAAGAAATACTAGATCTTATGAGTCCATCACATCATAACAAACCTTTGAAGGAAAACATCATCTTGTCAACAACTGGTGATATCCATAGGAACAAACTCTGCTGGGGAACTTTCAACAAACTCTACTGGGGAAGTATCAACAAACTCTATTGGGGAGCTGTCAATAAATTCTACCTCAGAGGTAAGAACGAATCCTGTTGAAGAAAACATTGACCTTACCGTTCTTGGAATAACCGTTGACATTCCTTTTTGTATTCATAAATCAAAGGAAAATGTTTTTATATTTTTTTTTCAAAATTTTAAATCAATTATTCACATTTTGTTTCAAAAATCATCATCAGCAACAAATGAAAATTTGCAAACAGAAACAAAGTAAGAATCGCAAATAAAGAGATAAAGGCCCAAATTGTATTAATATAATGGTAGCCCGCAAATGGCTTAACTCCATGGATCATTACAAAGTTTGAAAAATGGTAAATACATGGAAAGGATTACATTGAAATACGATGACCACTATTCTCCCTAACAACTTTGAACTCCATTGTGCTCAAAACATCAGTTGAGGATGATTGAAGCAGAATCCTTGATAGAAGATGTTGCTTTAAACAATCAAGACTGGCCATATGCAGTTACCTACCATAATCCCTAACTTTTGCCTAGATTTCCCTTTCGGGTTTCAATCTACTGGGATGATTATTTCTGTTTTTGTCTCTATGTTTTTCCTGGACCGCCCTTTCGGGTTTTCAATCCACCGAGACGCTCATTTTTTACTAAGTCGCCTTTTCGGGTTTTCAACTTAGCGAGATGTTCTTTTTATTTTTTAGGTGAAGTATTTCTTGGCTGCATCGACATTCACAGGACGAGTGAACTTTTCACCATCCATAGTTGTAAGAATTAATGCACCGCCAGAGAAGGCTCTCTTGACAACATATGAGCCTTCATAATTAGGAGTCCACTTACCCCTAGAATCATTGGCAAAAGTCTAGATCTTATTCAGCACGAGGTCGCCTTCTCTGAACACACGAGGTCGAACCTTCTTATCAAAAGCTTTCTTCATTCTTTGTTGATATAATTGGCCATAACACAAGGCCATCATTCTTTTTTCTTCAATCAAATTTAACTGGTCGTATCTACTTTGACACCATTCAGCCTCAGTCAATTCAGCTTCCATCAAAACTCTCATAGAAGGGATTTCAACTTCTACCGGGAGCACTGCTTCCATACCATAAACAAGGGAGAAAGGGGTTGCCCCTGTTGAAGTGCGGACAGATGTACGATACCCATGCAAAGCAAAAGGGAACATCTCATGCCATTCCTTGTATGTAATAACCATCTTCTGAATGATCATCTTAATATTCTTATTGGCAGCTTCAACAGCCCCATTCATCTTAGGTCTGTAAGGAGAAGAATTATGATGCTCAATCTTAAACTCATCGCATAATTCCTTCATCATCCTGTTATTCAGATTTGACCCATTATCAGTGATAATCTTGCTCGGAACACCATACTGACAAATGATTTGGTTCTTGATAAACCGGACCACTACTTGCTTAGTCACATTGGCATATGATGCCGCTTCAACCCACTTGGTAAAATAGTCAATAGCCACCAATATGAAACGGTGTTCGTTTGACGCTTTAGGCTCAATCATTCCAATCATATCAATGCCCCACATGGAGAAAGGCCATGGAGAAGAGATAACATTGAGAGGAGTTAAAGGTACATGAATTTTGTCACCATAAACCTGACACTTATGACATTTTTTCACATATTGGCAACAGTCAGATTCCATTGTCAGCTAATAATATCCTGCCCTTAACATTTTCTTAGCCATTACATGTCCATTAGCCTGGGTACCAACGGATCCTTCATGAATTTCTTTCATCAACATGTCTACTTCGTGTCTATCCACGCATCTGAGCAAGACCATGTCATAATTTCTTTTATACAACATATCATTATTTAAGAAGAAACTACCATCCAATCTTCTCAAAGTTTTCTTATCTTTCTTGGATGCTCCAAGTGGGTACTCTTGATTCTCAAGAAAGAATTTAATATCATAATACCAAGGTTGTTCATCAACGACCTCTTCAACCGCAAACACATGTGCTGGTCTATCAAGATGCATATCATCGATTTTTGGCACATCATTCCAATGATTCACCACAATCATGGAGGATATAGTTGCTAAAGCATCTGCCATTCGATTCCCTATCCTGGGTATATGGTGAAATTCAAACTTATTGAAGAAATTTGACAACCTTCTCGCATAATCACGATAAGGAATCAAATCAGGTTGTCGTGTCTCCCATTCCCCTTTAATCTGATTAATCACCAGGGTTGAATCTCCGTATACATCAAGAATTTTGATTCTTAAATCAATAGCTTCTTCCAAGCCCATAATACACGCTTCATATTCTTCCGCATTATTTGTGCAAGTGAACATCAACCTTGCAGTGAAAGGAATATGAGAACCATGAGGAGTAACAATTATTTCCCCAATACCATTGCCATACTCATTAACAACTCCATTAAAAATCAAACCCCAACAGGATCCAGGCTCAGGCCCTTCTTCAGGTAATGGTTCCTCACAATCTTTAACCTTCAGATACATCACGTCCTCATCAGGAAAATCAAACCTGGTAGGTTGATAATAATCAATTGGCTAGTATGCTAAATGGTCAGCCAAAATACTTCCTTTTATTTATTTTTTAGTTCGGTACTCGATATCATATTCTGACAACAACATTTGCCAACGAGCAATCCAACCAGTCAGAGCAGGCTTTTCAAAGACATACTTGATTGGATCCATTTTGGATATCAACCAAGTTGTATGATTCAACATATACTGCGAAGGCGCTCTGGAGCCCAAGCTAAAACACAACATGTCTTTTCAAGCATTGAGTACCGAGACTCGCAATCGGTGAACTTATTGCTCAAATAATAAATGGAAAATTCTTTTCGACCAGATTCATCTTGTTGACCCAGAACACAACCCATAGACTCTTCCAGCACAGTCAAATACATAATCAGAGGTCTTTCTTCCACAGGAGGAGAAAAAATCGGAGGTTCAAGCAGATACTCTTTAATTCTTTCAAAATCTTTCTGATAATCCTCTATCCATACACAACCTTGATCTTTGCGGAGAAGCTTGAAGATCGACGCACATGTGGCAGTCATATTTGATATAAATCGGGAGATATAATTCAAACGTCCCAAGAATCCTCTTACTTGTTTTTCTGTTTTGGGCGCAGGCATTTCCTGAATAGCTTTAACTTTACCAGGATCAACTTCAATGCCTTTTTGGCTGATAATAAAGCCCAACAACTTTCCAGAACAGACACCAAAAGTGCATTTATTTGGATTCAAACGGAGCTTAAACTTTCTCAAACATTGAAACGGCTTCAATAAGTACTCAATATGATCTTCTTCAGTCTTCGACTTACAAATCATATCGTCCACATAGACCTCAATTTCTTTATACATCATATCATGGAACAGAGTGGTCTTAGCTCTCTGGTACGTTGCACCAACATTTTTCAAACCGAAGGGCATCAATCTATAATAGAATGTTCCCTAGGGTGTAATGAATGTTGTTTTTTTCCACATCCTCGGGTGCCATCTTTATTTGAGTATAACCGGAAAATCCATCCATAAAAGAAAAGATATTGAACTTGGCAATATTATCTACCAACATATCAATGTGTGGCAGTGAAAAATCATCTTTCGGACTTACTTTATTCAAATCTCTATAGTCAACACACATTCGTACTTTTTCGTCTTTCTTTGGAACAGGCACAATATTGGACACCCATTGAGGATACTCAGAATTCACAAGAAAACCAACATCAATATGCTTTTGAACCTCCTATTTGATCTTCACAGCCTGTCGGGATGAGTTCTTCTCAATTTCTGCTTCACAGGTGGACATTTAAGCTTCAATGGCAATTTATGCTACCCAATATCAGTATCAAAACCATGCATGCCTTGATAGGACCAAGCAAACACGTCGACATATTCTCTAAGAAGCTCCATCATTATCTTCTTAGCATCTGACTGAAGCAGTTTCCTAATCTTGACTTCTTTTATATCATCCTCTGGACCTAGATTAACCAATTCTACCAGCTCTTCATGAGGCTGATTGGCTTTTTCCTCGTGCTCAAGCAATCGGGAAATCTCATCAGGGGTCTCTTCAATATCCTTTTCTTTAGCTCCAAACACAGGGAACTCAAAGTTGGGAGAGGGCATAGGGTCAATGTTTTCAATGGGTTTAACAATCAATCTACACAATGATTTTATGTTTGATTTTAGAATATGAACAAGAAGTGCAAGTATGATGCAGATAAAAGTGATTATCATGTTATTATTATTATTATTTTGGTTTTTTATGTTACCATTTTTCAGAAATAAAGCAAAAAGGGAAAACCTAATATGGACAAACAAAATAAAATTGTATTGATGATGATAAAATTTGAAACAAATCCCTCACACATTCACTTTCACCTTGGGCAGAGTGAAAGGATTTTTGAAAGAAACAAAAACAAATTACTTTGAAATATGAATAACAGTGGGAACATCAATAATTATCCAATTCTGACAGATCTGCCCATGTGTCACGAAATTGGGAAGTTCTTCCTCTTCATCATCTTCAATGATGGTACTGACTTCATATTCGGGTTCCTTAATCCTCGACCGAGGGGAATAAAAGGGCACATATGCATCCTCTGTCTCAGAACCATATCCATGATCTTCCAAATAAGGCTCCCAATCCTAAGCAAGAATGGAATCATTTTCAGAGCCGCCTAAGATGTAATCTTCAGAGTCATCTTCAAGAATTACAGTTGTAGAATGATCTGTACCAGGATAACCATAAACCATATTGACAGACGCCTTACCATGATTGGGCAATAGGTTCGATTGTACATTGGGATTGGTGTCTTCGAATGACAAAATACCACTTCTAACCAACCTTTGCACTTCCATCTTTAATGGATAACAAATCTCAGTGTCATGACCAGCTCCTCCCTGATGGAAAACACAATGAACTTCAGGCTTATACCACCATGGCGAATCTTTTAGAGCAGCAGGTGGTGCACGGGTCTAGACAAGATTCTTCTGAATTAAACCAGAAAGCAAATCTGTATATGTCATCATAATCAGATCAAAATCCTTCTGATAACGGCCTCGTTGATTATTTTGTTGATTAGAACGATGTTGATGAGCAGCTTGAACAATAGGAGTTGAATTGATAACAGGCGTAACAGATGCAACATGTTGCTGACATTGATTATTCTTACCATAACTCTTTCTGCGTCTTCCATGAGAAATACCATTGATCTCACCTTCTTTCTTCTTGGTAAGTCCTCCATCATATTTCTTGGAATTACCAGTAGAATTACCATCTTTTGACAATTGTCCTTCACAGACACCTTCTTCCAATCTCATCCCTATATTAACCATCTCAGTGAAATCATTTGGGGCACTAGCAATCATACACCCATAATAGAAAGGACTGAAGGTGCGAGAAAGACACAAGAAAAGGGGGGGTTTGAATTGTGTATTCACTCTTTAACAACTTTTCGCATCTTATCGTTAAGGCGCTGAGATAACATCAGAGTTTTTTGAGAGACTCTGACTTGCGAAGAACATTCAGACTAGCCATGCGTGAAGCGTAAGAACTAACAAGAGTCTGATCGCAATATGCAACATTCAGAACTTGCAGAGCGGAAGCTTATCAGAGTTAAGTTGCAAGGTTCTAACTTGCTTATGTAAGGTTCTGATACTCAATACAGAAACATAAACAATAACATAAAGCATAACAAGAATAAAGAACACATGGTATATCCTGGTTCACCTGAGCAACTCTCAAACTAATCCAGTCCACCCTCCTCTGGTGATTTCACCTTGAACACAAGGACTTAATCCACTATAATCCAACTGATTACAGATGCACGGGCTAACACCGGTGACTAACACAAAATGAACTGTTTAGGGATTCAACTTAATGAATATAACGAACATTGGCCTGCAGGTTCCAATCTCGCAAGATCTACTGCTAGGATTTCACAATTAGACGTTCAGGGATTCATCGCAATGAATATAACACCTACTGACCCTATTTCAAGCTTTACCACACTGACACCCAACCATTGTCTTCTCGAGTCTCCGGTCACACTGACCACTCAAGGAATCCTAATTCACCAAGAATGAGTTAAACAGTAAATTACAAAGATGCTTCTTAACAAGCAGATTATTCCTAAGTTTAAGTACATAAGAACACACGAGTGTTCAAGCAAGATGTGAGCAACAACTCCTTGCTATCTTAAGAAACTACAAATATGTATGTTGATTTGAAAGTTGTTGACATCTTGTAGATCTTCTTCTTCTTCTTCGTCTTCTTGGTTGAGCAAGCTTTGAGCAACAACTCCTTGCTTCAGATCTTCAATGTAGCGCTGACGAGAAGGTGGTTGATGACTTGACTGATTTGCAATGTTGTCTTCTTCATCAACAGCTTCTGTACCAATTTATTGTTGTTGTGTTGATTTATGATCTTGATCTCTCAACAATAATGGCCATGTGTAAATGGTGATAGCTTTGGATATTTAAGTGTTACAACGAGAACTCATCGTTGTTGCTATCTTCACACAATGACTTGATCGATTCTGTAAATGATACAACCAATCGATACCTTCAGAAGTGTTTACTCCTTTCTTTAAATATCCCAGTAAAATATAGCCATTTGAATTACTGTTAGCTGTTAGAAAAGAGACATTGTGTAATGATAAAGTTGTACTGACACATCTCCTTTTTACTGTAGAGGAAGTGACATGATATATCTTCTTGGGCGCAGTGTACAGTCTTTCACAACGGTAACATTTGTCTTCAAATCTTCAGAGGCTTCTGATGGTAATTATTTGAAGCATGAGTAGATACTTTATAATAGGGTATCTGAATCTCCAAGTCTTCAGTCTTCTAAAGATGTCCATTAGGAATCTGCCTTCAGAACTTCAACACTTGTCTTGAAACCCGTTATTCTTTATTGCTTCAAGTCTTCCAAAACTTCAGAGCTGTCCATTAGGAATCTGTCTTCAGAGTCTTCAGCACATGACCTTTGGAACCATAATCTTCAGAACAGGTAAGTCTTCAGAGTCTTTCCGCACTTGGTCTTCAGAGCCTTCAGCCTTCATAACTTCAAGTCATGAGAGTCTTCAGCACTTTGGTTCTCCATAAGATTATCTTCTTCAGAAGCTTCGCTTTCTTCAGAATCTTAACCACTTTTAGAGAGCATCCACAAGAGCATTGCAATAGCAATATTGGCATCCTTGGATCTGACTGATCATGATCAGATACAGAAGCATTCTTGCTTCTTGCGACTTGTGTCACACATAGTAACTTCGCATATAATCATTTACGCTCATCTGGCTGGTGCTTTGTTGGATCTAATATCTTTAGTAATTATGATCTGCACACAACACACGTTAGAACATAAAATGTTTCTTTCACAAATATGTATTGTTATCATCAAAACATAGATACGAATTGTAGAGACAATTCTTGCTCTCACAATCTCCCCCTTTTTAATGATGACAAAGCCAAGTATTTTGATTGAACATTTTATACAGGGTAATCACCAAACAAACATATTCAGAGTCTGGAACAACTGCTCCCCCTGAATGTGTTAACCTCAAAGTTTTATCTGTGATCATCTAGAATCTTATATGATCCAAAGACACACAAAATAAAAACTTGAGTTGCCAGAACAAAGAATAGAAAAGGATTACTTATCTATCTTATCTTTAAGGAAACAGAAAGTCTTCAGCATCTGGACAAGTTCATCAGAACTTCCATCTTCAGATCTTTAGAACTTAGTTCCTTTTTAATGTTATATCAGAGCTTATAATCTTCAGAGACATCTGAAACATTTTCTACTTTTCAGCAGAATCATTTAAGCACAAAAACAGAATAGTTTTTATCTAATAACATAGCCTCGCTATTTATCAGAGACAGACACCGTCTTTGAGAAACTCCCCCTGAGTTTCAGACTTTGTCAAGATTTTAGAATTTAACATTTGAATCTTCTGGGTAGTCTCCCCCTAATTTCCATAAGTCAGATATTGGTATCTTCAGAATCATAATTCAGAAATATTAATTAATAATCACCAATAATGATCATGACTTTTTAGAGTTTGACTTTGAACACATGCCTTCTTGTCAGAACCTTGTTACTGTCACAACTCAGTGGTTTATCAAGGCTTGATTCTTGATCAGATACCAATAGAAGGATAAATTTAGTGATCATCAATGCTTAATTCTGAATCTGGTACTAATGTGTTTTGATTCTTAGTCTGATACCAAAGTATGTTGAGTCTGATACCAACTGAATGTATTCTTCTTATACCAACTGAAGGATATTTCCTTAGTGTGCTGAAATTAATACCAATGAGGGTATTTGAAAGCTTTACACAACTAAGCTCTGATTGATATTACTACAGACTTAGTCTGATACCAATCTTTATATTCCGAGTCTGATTTCCAAGTGTAGATTTAGTCAGATACCAAATCATTTTTCTCTTAATTAAATTCTTGGTTAACATCAGAACTTCTCTTTCTTGAATCTTCAATCCAGATCTTCAGACAGTCCTTGACTTCTGATTTGCACAGTTCTTTTGAGTAAGCATTTTGAGATGTAGACATGTCTTGACTGCTTTCAGAGCTTTCCTTCTTCTAATTCTTATGTTCCTAATATCATATTCTTAGACAGCTTACAGCTTCTGAACCAAGTGAAACAGAGATCACGATAACTTTGACTTCCAGAAAGTTCTCTCAACTTCTAAACAGTACTGGGTATATCTGCTTCTGAACACATGTTCATGAAGTGTACAACTTCAATCATATGAACAAACAGTTCATAAGAACTTCTATCAGAGTTCTTCTTTCTTAACCTGTTCTGAGAATGCCTAGTGAACTTGTTCAGAGTTCCTCGGTTAAACATCAAACAACAAACATTAGTGGTAAACACATTTTATCATTTTATATGATTGATTCACTTGTTTAAGTTTGCATTCTTTTAATCAAAATCATATTTCTAGTTCGCCCCCTTTTTGACATCATCAAAAAGTTTAGAGCATTTGAGCATTTAAGTATTAAGCACAATTAGATCAATATGATGAAACATCTTTAGAGATTAATCAAAGCATTTTCATTGATTAAAAATGAGATGGAAACATCAACACACAAAATATTTTCAAAAGATATTAAATTCTAAGCATAGGTTGATCTTAATCCTAACTAGTTCAAAATAGACAAAACATAGACCTAAGAGTTAGACTAAGAGGTGCCTAATGATGATGAGGAGGATGAGGACGAGTTTTTAGACTCATCAGTTCTTGAGGCATGCAGTTGTTTTTCTTCTGCTTGTGCGACAACCAACCTCTTGTTCTTCACAATCTCCTCTGAGATCCATCCATGGAAATCAGTCCAGAATTTTCCTGTTTCTAAGGGATCTATGCTTGAACTGGAAGCATTTACTAAGCTTTGGATTCTTGTGAAGGCATCATCCTTGAAGGATGTTAATGTATTATTGACATATTTTGATCATTGTATTGTCATTAAGAGCAAGCATTTTAATCATTTTAAGTAGTGTAAACATTTTAGATTACGATTGCACTTCTTAGAATAGAATCCTAAGGTAAAGAATTTCGCATTGTTAAACCCAAAAGATATTTCATTCAGTAACTAAATCGAGAATACATAGTGCAAGAATTAACATAGCAAGACAGATACTTATAACCCTATTCTATTTCTTCTCAGGAACTCCCATACAGATTTGTAAGATCCATGGGTGAACATTCCGAGGTTACCCCTATGTGTTCTAGCCTAGTGATCACATCTTGAATCTCTAGGACTTGAGATATGACTCTTCCATATGGAATACTGAGAGAAGGTTTGTCTTTAGATAAGAGAATTTATTCTTTCAAGTGATTGAATATGGTTAGAGGGAGGTTTATTTTTCTTCTGTAGATAAGAAGGAAGATAAACAGTCGATCCGAATGAGTCAGCAATTTCCCTTCTATTTCTCTAGGTCGTAGGTTTGTTTCCATTATTCTGTGTCATACTTTAGCTGAGGGATTGAGTGTAGAGACACAGTTGGAAGCACCATTTCCATGATGAATTCTACAAATGAGATCATTGAAGATGTTTCTTTCCTTGTAATCTTCAAGGGTGTCACCGCTTTCATCACACTTGATTGCTTGAGCAATGACAGAGGGATTAATCATCACAGGGATTCCGGAGAGGGTTGATTGAATGATGTGTTAGTTATACACATTTGAAAACACATAAGCATTTGCCCAGAATTCTTTGACACATTCTGAGTAAATGAGACCTGGAAGCATGTCAAGATAACCTTCCCATTTCTGACATTGTAGTTCAGACAAGGTTCTTATAAAGCCGAGTTCTTTGAGAGAATTGGGGTTTATAGAGAATTCATTCAGGACTTTTGACTCTGAGTATTTACCCTTAGCAGCCAAAGTTTGTGAGTTAGACATTTTTAGAGATGATAACAGGATATAGAGAAAGAGCAACTAACTGATATAGGCTGGAGATATGGGCAAGAGAATAAGCACGATGCCTTAAATAGGCGAAGCATAGTGTGAGTTAATGAGTGCTTGTGACTTCAAACAATAGGTTTTCATTTCCAAGGTTTTAGACGGGTTATAGGCACTAAGTCTAACGGTCTCTTAATCTTGGAAAGGCCAAGAGATTACGCATGGGATTCTTTAATTAATTTTAGGCAGGAGTTAAATATACTTTCATCAAGTAAAACTTAAAAGATCATTAATTCAACATGACCATAGACCGCTGAGAGGTTATGGGCAAGGGAGAATTTGATTGCCATCTCATAACATCCCCGGACTTAGTTTCTTAGAATAGATGCAGAGCATGCTCAGAGCCAAAAACATGTTGTACTAAACATAGTTTTGCATGACACTTCATGATCTCGCAATGCTGATCCAACTTGTTTTAGGATTAGTCTATCAAGGATCAACAGTATATCTACTTCTAAAACAAATGTCAACTGATATCTTCCTTTATGATAAGCATAAGTAACATAACTCCGTTTGACTTCGAGTAGATGGCTTTAGTTATTGAATCAAATTGAATATCTTCTGATTTTGGACTAATGAAGTTCTGAGAACTTATCAGATAGGATCTGACTAATAACATTTGATTCAACTGAGATAGAATCTCAAGTTTAACAGAACTTAATCATCTGAGTTTATTCAATCAAGACTTAGAATTCATTCTTATCAAGTACTTGATGAATCATTTAATTTCTTCTTCCTGAATATTCTTTCAGTTTATACTTTTTAAGAAAACAATATTCAGTTCTTCATTAAATCTTTTAACTTCTTGATCAGTCAAGATTCAGATGTTGAATCATTCCTAAGAGTTTGAATTCTTCAGATCTCTGACTTCAACAGACTTGGTTCAGAAGTTCAAAATCATATAACAACAATCTTTCTTTTTTACATGAAAAAGTTCTGAATAAGTTTTAAACGAGAAAGTCAAGGGTGGACCTAATCCGTTTCTTGAAAACATCTCAAAAACTCATAAAGAATTAATCTTCAGCAAACAAGACTTCTTGTTTTTTGATGATCCAACGTTGAGCAAATACGTGGTTCATCCACACATATCTTCCAAGATAAGCATTCAACAAATACTACTACTTATTTATCTTATCAGTTAATTCTTCAATCTTCATCAAGACTTTAGATATGAAGATTTAGTTGTTAGAAAACTACAAAACTTCCAGAATCAGTGACTTGCTCACGTAATCTGATTGATTACAATTTTGTACACAGTCATCTTCTGAGCTGTTACAAAAATTGTAAGTGGATTGAAACCTCACCCAAAGTATTTCTACGCACTGCATCTGGATCTTTTTCTGACACTGTTAAGTGTTTGATATCCATCAATAACAGAACCGGAGCTCTAATACCAATTGAATGTGCGAGAAAGACACAAGAAAGGGGGGGGGGTTTGAATTGTGTATTCACTCTTTAAAAACTTTTCGCTTCTTATCATTAAGGTGCTGAGATAACATCAGAGTTCGTTGAGAGACTCTGACTTGCGAAGAACATTCAGACTTGCCATGCGTGAAACATAAGAACTAACAAGAGTCTGATCGCAATATGCAGTATTCAGAACTTGCAGAGCGGAAGCTTATCAGCGTTAAGCTGCAAGGTTCTGACTTGCTTATGTAAGGTTCTAATACTCAATACAGAAACATAAACAATGACATAAAGCATAACAAGAGTAAAGAACACACGGTATATCCTGGTTCACCTGAGCAACTCTCAAACTAATCCAGTCCACCCTCCTCCGGTGATTTCGCCTTGAACACAAGGACTTAATCCACTATAATCCAAATGATTACAGATGCACGGGCTAAAGCCGGTGACTAACACACAATGAACCGTTCAGGGATTCAACTTAATGAATATAACGAGCATTGACCTGCAAGTTCCAATCTCGCAAGATCTATTGCTAGGATTTCACAGCTAGACGTTCAGGGATTCATCGCAATGAATATAACGCCTACTGACCCTATTTCAGGCTTTACCACAATGACACCCAACCATTGTCTTCTCGAGTCTCTGGTCACACTGACCACTCAAGTAATCCTAAGTCACCAAGAATTAGTTAAATATGAGATTACAACGATGCTTCTTAACAAGCAGATTACTCCTAAGTTTAAGTACATAAGAACACATAAGTGTTCAAGCAAGATGTGAGCAACAACTCCTTGCTATCTTAAGAAACTACAAATATGTAGGTTGATTTGACAGTTGTTGACATCTTGTAGATCTTCTTCTTCTTCGTCTTATTGGTTGAGCAAGCTTTGAGCAACAACTCCTTGCTTCAGATCTTCAATGTAGCGCTGACGAGAAGGTGGTTGATGACTTGACTGATTTGCAATGTTGTCTTCTTCATCAACATCTTCTATACCAATTGATTGTTGTTATGTTGATTTATGATTTTGAGCTCTCAACAACAATGGCCATGTGTAAATGGTGATAGCTTTGGATATTTAAGTGTTACAACGAGAACTCATCGTTGTTGCTATCTTCACACAATGAATTGATCGATTATGTAAATGATACAGCCAATTGATACCTTCAGAAGAGTTTACTCCTTTCTTTAAATAGCCCAGTAAAATATAGCCATTTGAATTACTGTTGCACTACAAGAAAATTGGCAAATTGCGACGGTTCATTTTGGCAGATTACGACGGTTAAAATCGTCGCAATTTGTAAGTTACGACGGTTTCAGTCCTATCGCAGAAACGTGCTTCGCGAGGTCGTATTGCAATGGTTGTGAAAACTGTCGTACAAACCGTCGTTATTTTCACGACGGGTAGCTAACTGCCGTAATCTCCATATTATGACGGTTTCCAACCGTCTTAACTTGCTTAATGATTTTTATTTTTATTGTTGATTGTGAAGGTATATTGTGGCAGTTTGAACCACGGCAAGTTGCAAATATTTTTTTTAAAAAATCTAAGGTATATTATGGCGGTATGAACCGCCGCAAGTTGCAAATATTTAAAAAAAAAAAAACTGCACTCAGTTTAGGATTCAGAATACAGCTATTGTAGGTTACATTAATGGCAATCATCAATCTTCATGATATGCGCACAATAAACACAAACATTAAATCATGAGTCTAGAAAACACAAAAATATGTATGTATACATAGCACAACAGCTATAATTTGCACCAAAATTTCAATTGGAACAAAACCGACTCGGCGGAAAATGGTCAATCGAAATTCAATTAATCTAATAATAGCATCAAACACTACAACACTAATATACTATTGCAGTGCAGCATACACACATATGAATGTCTACTTCACAGTTCATCCTTCTCACATATGAATCCACAAAACCATAACAACCCAAATTTTAACCTAAAAGACAACAAGTTTGATTTGAATAAACTAAAAGCAACAACATCATATCAGTAAAGAGTAAAACAACCAAAGATCATGTGAATGCCATACATTTATCATTCTCAACCAAAGAATCAACCGAATATAAACAAGAAATAAGCTTCCATGACTCGAACAAAATGTTGCGACTAACATATAATAGATAAAGACAAATCAATAATCGATATGACGAACAACTCAACATTAAATCGCAGCACAAACCAACTTTAATTGAAATGGGAACAACGAGTACTCTAAATTTGCTACAACCAAAATAAGTAAGAACTAACAGAATCAAGATATGTCACAATAACAACATCATCAACCTTGTATCACAATAGTAGCAGTGTTCAAAATTTAGATCAAAACAAGTTGCGTGCAAGACCATCATATGCTTGTTTGACTTGGTCAAGTTGTGAAGAGAGTTGCATAACTTCTGTTGTTAGTGTCTCTGCTCTGTTCATTTCCCTCGTAAGTTCCCCCTGCCAAGCAATCAAATGGGTGTACAATAAGGAACAGAAACAGATGAAAGCTGTCAAAGTTGAGAACAGAGAAACCTCAATGAAGTTTCTCACAAGACAATTCAAAAAATTATAGTGTGATGATTAATTGTAGAGTCAATTTTTGACCATTAGAAGACCCAGCAAGGGGAGAACATGAATTGATAACAAAGAACAAACATGTTATGAGTAAGGTAAGTATAATAACCTTCAGAGGTGCCACCTCTCCAATAGATGTTGAGGAACTAGTCTCATCATGTACCCCATTCTTAAACGAGTCTAGAAAGCTATTAGACTGTTCCACTCGCAATTTATCTAGAAGCCCGCGCAGCTCTTAATTTTGCTTAAGACGCTCCATCACCTGCAGAAACACCAGTCAACACAGTAATAGAAACAAAATTCATCAGTCTAGAACTATCACATTTGTTATAATGTATACCCTGAGAAGGAAATCTTCAACACACCATAAATAGATAAAGACTATCGGTACTAAAATTTACTTAACAGTCATACTAATCTTAACCAAACAGAATGCAGGAAAAACAAAGAAATGAGTACCATGTTTGTAAATTTTACCTTCAGATTTCTAACTTGGTGAGGTAAACCAGCAGGAATAGGAACAACATCTCCTAGCTTCTGAACAAAAGTCCAAGGCTCAATTCCAATAAGTTAAAATTGAAATATCAACATATTTATACAATAAATGATCAAACATTCCACTCCCCAACCAACAAAGAAATATTTATTAACATTACTAACCATACTCCTCCTTAAGTTTCATCTTTTGCTCCGTAGTGAGATAACTGGTCTGAAATGGGAACAACGAGTACTCTAAATTTGCTACAACCAAAACAAGTAAGAACTAACAGAATCAAGATATGTCACAATAACAACATCATCAACCTTGTATCACAATAGTAGTAGTGTTCGAAATTTAGATCAAAACAAGTTGCACCTTACGTTGCAATGATTATGATATTATTGCTGCAAAATTCGCACCAGCTTCTAGATACGAGAGTACAAGCTTAACAACATCAATATGAAACAAAAACTTCAAATGTTTGTTATCTGCTGAACTGTCAATGTTGTTTGAATCTTTACATTTGTTGTTGTTGATTCAAAACAGGGGAACTCGTCGTTACGTCGAACAGCACATCTTCTCTTCATTTATCAAGCCAACACTTCAAAATCAAAATAAAAAAATAGAGAGGGTCTTACAAGCGTGCAAGACCATCATATGCTTGTTTGACTTGTTCAAGTTATGCAGAGAGTTGCATGACTTCTGCTATTAATGTCTCTGCTCTGCTCATTTCCCTCGTAAGTTGGCCCTGCCAAGCAATCAAATGGGTGTACAATAAGGAACAGAAATAGATGAAAGCTGTCAAAGTTGAGAACAGAGAAACCTCAATGAAGTTTCTCACAAGACAATTCAAAAAATTATAGTGTGATGATTAATTGTAGAGTCAATTTTTGACCATTAGAAGACCCGGCAAGGGGAGAACATGAATTGATAACAAAGGACAAACATGTTATGAGTAGGGTAAGTATAATAACTTTTAGAGATTCCACCTCTCCAATAGTTGTTGAGGAACTAGTCTCATCATGTACCCCATTCTTAAACGAGTCTGGCAAGCTATTAGACTGTTCCACTCGCAATTTATCTAGAAGCCTGCGCAACTCTTCATTTTGCTTAAGACACTCCATCACCTGCAGAAACACCAGTCAACACAGTAATAGAAACAAAATTCTTCAGTCTAAAACTATCACATTTGTTATAATGTATACACCGAGAAGGAAATCTTCAACACACCACAAATTGATAAAGACTATCGCTACTAAAATTTACTTAACAGTCATACTAATCTTAACCAAAACAGAATGCAAGAAAAACAAAGAAATGAGTACCATGTTTGTAAATTTTACCTTTAGATTTCTAACTTGGTCAGGTAAACCAGCAGGAATAAGAACAACATTTCCTAGCTTCTGAACAAAAGTCCAAGGCTCAATTCCAATAAGTTAAAATTGAAATATCAACATATTTATACAATATAAATGATCAAAACATTCCACTCCCCAACCAACAAAGAAATATTTATTAACATTACAAACCATACTCCTCCTTAAGTTTCATCTTATGCTTCGTAGTGAGATAACTGGTCTGATCATGAATAGGGTGAATAACCTACATTAGCAAAGGATATCTCATTCAAGAAGATATGATCATATTTCCACTTTAGCAATATGAGTCAACACATTTACCTTACAACCAAATTACAAAACATACTACATTTCATTTTCCTCATAATGGAGTATTCACTCAGAAACGAAGTAATAATTATAAAGCACTAACAAAGAATTGATAAATGCACATCATTCACTATTCAAATCCAAAAAAGTACTTTGCAGTTTATGCCACTAGTCATAAAAAGAATACTTTTATGAATCACGAATTAGCAAAACATCCAGGGAAGTAAGAAATCAAATCAAACAGAATCAAATGAGGAGATTTTCTATGACACTTGATTGAACAAAAATTCTAAATTCTGAAAAAACAAGCCAGGAAAGACAAAAATTGAAGTGTACAGCATCAGACACATCGCAGTGGAGCTTTTTCAAGGAATCACCACGTCTAAGCTCCTGATCACATCCATAAGCAACATATGTTCCCTCCTGTTTGCCTTGAAATTTAGCAAACAACCGCTGGTCTCCTAATTAGTGAAATTAGTTTACTAACAGGACCGACCATACAAATCCAAGGACAATGTGCTTTAAAAATACTAACAATTTGAATAAACACTCAACCTTTTCAATATTGGATTCATCATTATTTTCATAGTTGGTAGTTTTCAATTAAATAAACAAATAAGACTTTGGCTTGGTAAATAACTAGCGAAATGCAAGTAACTTGACAAAAAATGAAAAGTTGCAGAATCTTAAAAGAGAGTTGTAAATAAAACTTAAATTTTATAAAGAATGCAGTAAACTGGTGTTTTTCTCAAACGTACATTTTCTCAGCAATGACTCGTTTCTCTCATACAGTTACTTTGAGTAATTTGAGTAACTTGTACAATTTTGAAATGCACACACTTTTTCATACTATGACTACCTATTTATATACAAACAAAATAACTGTCGATAACAACTATTTCCCCTAAATGTGACAAATGGCGTCTTGCATGCTTCCTTGCCTTAGATATGCCCCACACGTCTGATCCTTTAAACTGTATTTCCCTCTCAAATTTGAATCTCAAACTGTCTGTCAAAATACATCTCTCAGCCAAGCGGTCGAAAACAACGAACTTCTCCAATACTTAGAAAAAATCAAGCAACTCGTTCTAGTTTCCAAAACCTTCTTCGACTGACTTCTCATTTCAGTATCAAATCCTGAGTCGAAATCTTTTTGACCAGCTTTACAATTTGTGTTTTCTAATAAATCAATTGGGCATCAAAAATAGCAGCCTACAAATTGCCCCCCAATAAATGCGTTTCGATTAACAATGAGAAAAGCATTTTTTGCCAATGTAATTCGACGCCTTCTTTAGTTCGCCAAGTTGACTGTTCATATGACTAGCCATTATGACGTTAAAGTCATCATTACACTTTTTGAAATGTCTTGTCAGCCCACGTTCTAAGATTTTCATCATCACTACCCTAGTTCCTAGAAAATCATGGGTCATAACTTTTAAACTGCGGCCGTCTCGTCCATTCACTCACAACTTCCACGTGTTCCATGATTTCTTCATTAGATGGAGCCATTTCTGAATTTCAACCGCTTCACTCTTGATCTCACCATCTATAAATAAGTCAAAAATCTTCTTTTCACTCTTTTACGCTCCTTTTTCTTGAAAAATTCCCCTTGTTTTAACTTCATCTTCTTCATTTTCCTACTGTAATTTCTTCCTGCAATCAATCATGGCCTCCTCCAAAGCTCCATCAACTTCAAACAAAGATTCAAAGGACTCTCAAGGACTACCACCTGTTTGCAAGATCATGAGTCTAAGGGTAGTAGGAAATCAACAGCACGTACCAGAACCTCCTAATGAGAAAGAGAAAAGGTGCATTTATCAATCTCAGGTACTTATTCCTATCCTTATTTCTGGAAAATCACATGCCATGCTAGGACCTTTGCCTGACTTAAACCTAGATCCGGTGAAGGTGAAGGAATTCTTTCCGGCCTACCACCATTACAAACCCATAGCTAATGGGGTTAGACCCATAACTGACAAGGAAAAAGCCATAGATGAGAAATCTGTAGTTGATGGCCAAGGATTACCCTCTGAAGAAGCCATAAACTTAGAGTATATGAACAACGCTTGAATCTTTAGGTCCTGCCCTTTATCGAAAGACCCATCTGACTATTTGGCATGGCTGGCGAAAATTGAAGCAGTTAAGGCTGAGATTTGGAAAGTCATAGGTATTTTTGATTTAATCCAATTGTCGAAAGTTGGACCAGGCTATTGTCCCAATATTATTTTAGCTTCCATTTATTTCTGGGATAGTACTTACAACAACTTCCACCTTCCTTGTGGAATGATTACTCCCACCTTATTCGACATAGCTGCCATTACTGGCCTAAGCCCTTTAGGGGTAGATTATGAACCTAACCTTTTATCTGATGACTCAATAGGCTTCAACACGAACAAAGCCACCTTCACAACTTACATTGCCAACAATCACGACAAAGAGACTAAGGAAGTCTCTGACCAAGAGCATGTTGTTTTTCTAGCTCTCTGGCTGTCGAGATGTGTTTTTTGTTCTAGATCACTCCAAGTAGCCAAACGCTACATTACCATGGCCAATCAACTTCATGCTGGTCATCAGTTATGCTTGAGTGAGATGATTCTGGCGAATCTTTACGAATCTCTAGGTGAAGGAGTTACTTCTTTGAAAACCATAAAGAACAGAGGCAACCTCTTGTTGTCAGGACCATTCTGGCTTCTCCAACTGTGACTTAATGCCACTTTCGAAGCCTCTCTTCCCACCAAGAACCCTGTAAACGAAGATGCTTTGAGGGATAGGAAGGTCGAAGGGACTAGTCTTGTGCAGCTGACACCTAATGATGAAGGATTGAGCCTTTAGCAAACTTTCACTAACTATGTTATGATGTTTGCAAAACGCCACAACTTTACCCCCAGCATGGCCCCTTTCGCCAGCAGAACGATTGGACCAGAATGGTTCACCAGAAGGCTACCATTGGAATCGAAAGCTGAAGAAGATGAATTCCTCAACGTCTACGAATCCTTCTTGACTCCTAGACTCTTAGCTTCCAGGATTAGTCATCGAAGTCGAAGATTTCTTTGGTCAATTACCAGCCCAACCTTGTTTCTCGATAGTTTGGGCTGATTCAGATAAAACCCAAACCTCTCTTTTCTAGGAAAGGTTCTTTAATCCATTACAACATGACCCATACTGAAGATGAATGTTCAGAGTTACTGGAGAAATATTCAAACCTGGTCGAAATTCAACCAGTGGTGTTTCGACCCATCTTCCTTTGCACCCAAGAGTTTGATGACTAGTGGAAAGACTACTACAACACCCAATTTTTCGACGTTCCTTCCTTCAACATCCAGCTAACTAAAGCTTTTGCACTTGTGCAGGACAAGACCAAGAAAGGTACTTCAAGACATATTAAGGAAATCCAGGCATTCCAAAAATACTTTGAAACTGCCTATAGGCCCAATGAACTTAGTCGAACCATAAGCAAAGCAGCAGTTACTTTGAAAGAAAAATTTATGAGCAAATTGGATGATTTTAAACTACCTCCATACGTTCGACCAGATCAACGTTATGAGCTGGCTTTTAATCTCCATCCACCAAAGTTTCCCCCTCTACCTTCTGCTGAATTTGGGGTGGCTCTCAGCCCTCAATTTCCAGATTGGTTCATTTGCGGGGATTTAATGAAAATTCTTCGCCAGAACTACAAAAAATGCGCTAAGCGAGTGGTTCCGACTAAGTACACCTTAGACAATTTCAAAGGCCACCTTCATATTGGAATAGAACATGTTCACGTGGAAACTCCAATACTTGAAGGTGTGGAATGGGGAGATCTTCGACATCCTTTACTTATTATTTACACATTTTTCTTCAAACTTTATCTCTAATTTCTCCCCCTTTTCTTAGCTTTAAAAATCACTACCAAGAAGCCACACACTAAAGGATCGACTGCAGGAGCTGAGGAAGGCTCAAAAACCACAACCAGAAAACCTTTGGCAAGGGTATGATTTTATTGCTTATTCGACCAGCATTTCCTTTTTTTTTTTTTTTTTTTATGCTAATCAAACTCTATTGCCATTTTCAGGGAAGCCGAAGACCTCCTTCGACGCCAAAGAAAAGTAAAGAGCAAGAGACTGAGGCCACTGCTATTGAGTCTGGTGATGAATCTCGTGATCAAGTGAAACCCTCCAGGAAAAAGAAGAAGGTGTCGAAACCTCTTCCCCAAACATCCCCTGTTGTCAGAATACTGGAGACAACTCCTCAAACAAGTCCTATTGTGCAAGTTCTACCCACTCCTGTAGAGAGTGAAAATTCCAGCTTTAAAACGGTTATCCCCCAAGTATGTTCTGATGTTCGACAGCTAAACTTTTCTTATAGTCACATTTATTTTCTTCTCTCTTAACTTAATTTATCTTCCAGGTCCAAGTCGACATCCATGGACACCCTCTTTGTAACACCCCATTTCTACCCGGTAATTATTTTAAAATCAGAGTTATAAAATTTTTGACATAAAATGGGATATCACATTTTCAACTTTAAAATCAACCACATAATAGTTAACCATGAAAGATACATAACGATTCAATGGAACATAAACCAACAGTAAACTTCAACTTTATTCAACTTTAAACAAATGCAACGCAGCGGATTCATTAACAACTTAGTAGCATCTTTATTCAACGTAAAACAACTTCAAATTAAACAACAAAGTATTTTTCAGCAATTTCATTAAAAATTCATCATGTAGACTAATAAATAAAAGACATGCGTCATCCCCCCGAGTGCTACGTATCAGAGCGACAACCACCGACTCGAACTAAGGTAACCGGCTACTCCTCTTGATTACCTGCACGTTGCCAACATAGGGACAACATTCAAACAGAAGGGGTGAGTTACCGAAAATTATAACCGAAGTATGATAAATAATACATAGGTAAGAATCATACAAATAATCACCACTTCACATCAACAACCAACAAACAAAAATCAACAACTCAAGAAAATGCAACTTTAATGAGACTCAACAATGTTATGCTTGTGGTACCATCGGAGTAGAAATCCCAACTTAATATTGCCAGTTTATCGAGGCATCAAGGCATAAGCCTTCAACTTTCAACTTTCAACTTGTGCCAATCCAGGCCAACGTGGTGTGAGCAACGCTCTGACATAAAATGCAATGTATGCTTTATGACATGCACAACTCATCAACATAAACAACTCAACGACATCCACAACATAATCAACTTAAAACAACATAACAACTTTTACGACATAAACAACTTATATCAACGTTGGCTTATCAAGCCTTCAACTTAAGATTTGTCCGTAAACCGGAACAATGTTACAACTCAACTGTACCTGCAATTCCACTTTTTCAACAGAATTTCAACGAAATAATTCAACAAAAGTCACCTACTAAATTACCCGACTTACCCCGACAATTTTCGTTAAATTCCGGGCAACTAAATTTTCCGCCTAAATCGGCTAAACCGACTAAAACTGCACTATTTTTAACTTCTGTTATTAATACCAGTTTATTATAAAATTCTGTGATTTTTCTGTTTCCTGATACAATACTCCTGCTACAACTTAAAACCATCTGTCATGAACTTCTCTCAATTCAGTTTCTGTCAAGAACTGCTGCTACTAAATTTCCAATTTTCTGCTAAGGTTAATTGGCTAATTCTAATTCCAAATGATTATTCTGCCAAAAATCTATTACTTTCTACTACATATATTATTAATGACTATATAGTTTTTCTGCTATGAAATCTATGGCTAACCTTTTGATTGCAGAATATATGGTTTAGTAATGCTTTATTTTAGACCAAAGAGCCTGTTTACAGTAAGTGATTAATTTGGAAAACATGATATTAATGGTGTGAAAAATTTAAAGTAGGGACCCACCCACATGGGTGGCTTGCGCCACCCTTGGTAATGCTACCATGGCTTCCGCCATGTACAATGGTGGCCCCCGCCACATGTAATTGCTTCTAACCTGGGTGGCCTGCGCCACTTGTATTTCTTTTGTTCTGGGCCACCCCTTTGTGAGGGATGGGTGACCTGCGCCACCCGTGCGTTCGTGGAAAGTGACATTCTTCCCCAACCAAATTTCCAGAAACAACAATTTTCTTTTCACGGCAATGTCTACAAAATCAACCTAATGATAAAATTCAACAACATCGACTCATCGATAATAACACCGAACCAACAACATTTCAACAGCAGAACCATATTTTGACAATATCAGTTTCAATTTCCTCACAGACAACAACACTTATCGAAAATCAATGGAAACAATCATATAATTCCCAACCCTCATATCATTCATCATAACCCGGTTATAATAATCGAACCCACCCTTACCTTGGATTGAAGGCAGCTCGACAATCGATCGGGTTCCGGAAATTCGACACCGGTAGCAACTTCCCTCTCGCAACCTCTTCTCTCACGTTCTTCCTTTTTCCTCCATCTGGTTCTCCAAACTTCACTACTCTTTCTATTTCCTTTATTTTATTTGTTTTATTAAAATAATAATATTCAATTATAATATCTAATGGGCCTAAAACATACACCCCTTAATTTACTAATTCCGACACGAAACCAAGCCCACTTAATTCGAACACACTCCAACTACGATAATATTACTACTACTATTATTCCACGACTATAATATTATTTCTAATATTATTCCATGACTACAATATTATTTCTAATATTATTCCTACGACTTACCAACTAAAAAAAATTCCGATTAAACGACTTAATTCACCGCAACACCAAAATCGACCGGATAATCACAAATAATTAATTAAACATTCAATTAGATAAATAATTAAATATTTGGGCGTTACAACTCTCTCCCACTTAGAATATTTTCGTCCTCGAAAATTTACCTGATTCAAACAGCTCGGGATAGGAGTCTCGCATCTTGCTCTCTAATTCCCACGTCATGCTCTCTCCAGTAGCTCCCAACCAGACAACTTTCACCAACGCGATCTCTTTCCCTCGCAAAGTCTTTATTTCACGATCCGCGATTCGCACAGGCTTCGTCTCCACCGTGAGATTATCCCGTACTTGCACATCATCCATATTAACCACATGAGACGGATCTGAAATGTATTTCTGAAGCTGCGACACATGAAACACATCATGCAAATTCGAAAGATTTGGCGGTAACGCCATTCGGTAAGCAACTTTCCCAACTCTGTCCAAAATCTGATACGGACCAATAAAACGAGGAGTGAGCTTCTTAGACTTCAAAGCTCTCCCAACACCAGTCACAGGCGTGACTCTCAAAAACACATGATCACCCGCTTGGAATTCCAAATCCTTCTTCCGCTTGTCATGGTAACTTTTATGTCTACTTTGAGAAGCTTTCATCTTCTCTCGAATCAACTTCACTTTCTCGGTAGTTTCTCGAACTAATTCCGGTCCAAGTACTACACTTTCACCAGATTCATGCCAACACAACGGAGTTCTACACCCCCGACCATACAGCGCTTCAAAAGGTGCCATTCCGATACTAGAATGGTGACTATTATTATAAGTGAACTCGATCAATGGAAGATAAGTATCCCACGAACCTCCCTGCTCAAGAACACAAGCTCTCAACAGATCCTCCAACGACTGAATAGTTCTCTCAGTTTGACCATCTGTTTGAGGATGATACGCCGAACTCAACCTCAGTTTAGAACCCAACGCTTCCTGCAGACTCTTCCAAAACTCCGATGTAAACCTCAGATCTCTATCCGACACAATACACAAAGGAACACCATGCAACTTCACAATCACTTGGATATAAATCTCTACCAACTTCGCAATTGGATATGTGATGTTAATAGGTATAAAGTGAGCCGACTTCGTAAGCCTATCAACAATCACCCAAATTGAATCATGTCCTCTTGCAGTAATAGGTAGCCCTGTCACAAAGTCCATAGAAATGCTATCCCATTTCCATTCTGGAATCTTTAACGGTTGCATCAACCCAGCAGGCTTCTGATGCTCAACTTTCGACTTCTGACAAGTCAAACATGCATACACAAATCGTGCCACATCTTCTTTCATTCCGGACCACCAAAATATCTTCTTCAAGTCTTGATACATTTTAGTAGCTCCCGGATGAATACTCAGATTAATCTTATGACCCTCTTCAAGAATCTTCTTTTTCATATCTGCATCATCTGGTATACAAATTCGATCATTCAGTCTCAACACACATCGTGCATCAATCTTAAAGTCACTCTCATCCGATTGACCACAACTATTCATGATGTCCACTAGTTTCACATCCCGCTTCTGAGCCTCTCGAATACTGTCCAGAAAATCATTGTTAATTTTCAACATACCCAACATAACACTCTGCGGTGTCACTTCGCAAACCAAACTCATATCTCGAAACTGCTCAATTAATTCTGTGAAGACATAGTTTCTCAATGGTTTTGATGAAGACAACAATGTTCATTCAAGGTTTTATGTACAAAAGAAAATGGATCAAAGACTTCAAAGGTAGAACAAGTTTCATATTAATTCAAGTCTTGAAGATTTTTCAAAGAAGGAAAAAGAGGAATTGCATAAGACTTAACTACACTTGCAAGATAGGGTATATGAAATTCTTGACTAAAACATTTCTTAGTGCTCAAAATATTTCTTTAATTGGAAAAATTATTTTTCATTTTTGAACCATATTAAATCACTTTCAAATATAATCTATTGACTTGGAAAAATCAATAGATGTTGCATAAAATTGGTTCAAATACTTAGACAAATTTTTTAATTTTTCAATTTATTTAAACATTCAGTTTTTGGTAAATTATGGCGTTTTTAACCGTCGTAACAGCACAAAAAAAACCGCCACAATCTGCACCGGTCTGAAGCTATATTTTAAATTTTAAATTTGAAAAGTTTTTGGTATATTATGGCGTTTTGAACCGACGTAACGGAACAAACAAACCGCCACAATTTACATCGTACTGAAACAGTATTTTTTATTTAAAATTGAAAAATGTTTTGTTTGAATGCACCTTTTCATTATATCTTTTCATGGCATCTCTTACATCATTTCTCTTATTAAAATTTAGATTTTTCTAACCATTGCCACGACTTTTGAATGATTGCTTTCATCAATATAAATTCATTTCAAATTTTCATTTTTCAATCACCTCTTTCATAAAAAAAAGGGTTAAATAAGTTTTTAGTCCCTATAAAGTTTGAAATTTCATTTTTAGTCCCTCACTACCTTTTGGCAACAGTTTTTACAGAAAAACCGTTGCCAAAACCAGCTAAAACCGTTGCCAAAACCCAGGAGGGACTAAAAATGAAATTTCAAACTTTATAGGGACTAAAAACTTATTTAACCCTAAAAAAAATATTAAAATCTCTCTACATTTATTTTCTACACATCTTTCATATTTAGATACTTTTTGAAATACATTTTCACATTATTTTATCATAAAAGTATCTTGAGCACTTAGAGAGAATTTGTCTTGAATCTTCATACTTGAAAGAGAAGATCAATCTTGAGATTGATAAAGTTTCAAAGTTTCATCTTGTACACTTATTCAAAAATTCAGAAATATTGTTCTTTGTCACATCTTATTTTTCCAGGATTGTTGGATATAAGATTGTGAGGTGTAATCCTTGTTATCCGGATTGTGGATACAAGAGGTCCATTTGTGAGAGGTTGATTCTCGGTTGGACTTTAAACTTGTAAAATCCAAGAGGGTGTTCTTGGTGTGGATTGTTAGAGTCATGTATAGGAAGACTAGGTGTGTCTTGTCCTAAGATTTAACATTAGTGAAAATCTCTTTCGTGTTGAAAGGGGAGTGGAGTACTCTCGACCTATGAGGGGAACCACTATACGTCTTGGTGTTCTTTACTTTCCGCATTTACCGCTTTCCTCACTTAGAAACTTTTAGGAAAGTAAAATAAAAAAACCGTAAAAAATCCGGATAATTGTCTAAGAGCCTAATTCACCCCCCTCTTAGGCACACATATATCTTACAATTGGCATCAGAGCAGGTTAGGTAACCTGTTCCGACAAGATCCATGGCTTCTACAAGCACGAACCCGGTTTTCAAAGACGGTGGAAGTAGTAACAAGCCCCCACTTTTCTCTGGGGAGTATTTTGATTTTTGGAAGATTCGTATGAGAGCACATCTTGAAGCACAAGGAGAAGGTATATGGGAAACTATTGAAAATGGTCCACACCAACCAATGAGTGTTGTAAACAATATTGCAACTCCAAAAATTAAAACTGCTTATAATGAAGATGATAGAAAGAAAGTGCTCGATGAAAAGAAAGCTATTAATATTCTTCAAAGTGCATTAAGTATGGATGAATTTTTTCGAGTTTCACAATGTAAATCTGCAAAAGAAATATGAGATACTTTGGTAGAAACACATGAAGGAACGGCTGAAGTTAAAAGATCTAGACTAAATACTCTGAGTCAAGAATATGAAATGTTCCGAATGCAGCCCGGAGAAACTATTGTTGCATTACAGAAAAGATTTGTTCATTTGACTAACCACTTAATAGCACTTGGTAAGACATTCTCAAATGATGAACTAAATCTCAAAATTCTAAGATCTTTGACAAGAGAATGACAACCAAAAGTAACGGCAATATCGGAAAAGAAAAGCCTCTCTACGATGACTTCCGCATCTCTATTTGGTAAACGTCAAGAGCATGAGTTAGAACTTGAAAGATTGGAGAAGCATGAAATACAAGTAAAAGATTCAAAAGACGCTGCCTTAAAGACAAAAGTAAAAAATTATGATACCAATCAAGAGGATGAGTCCAATAGTGATGAAAATGATGATCTTATCAAAAAGTTTGAAAAGTTTCTAAGAAAAGAAAGGAAAAGGGAGATCACTAAAGAGGAAGCACCAACGAGAAAGATTAAATGCTTTGAATGTGGAGAAAGAGGACATGTTAAAAGTGAATGTCCTACACTTCAAAAGAAAAATAAATTCAAGAAAAAGAATCATAAAAAGGAAAGGAAAACATATGTAGACAACAAAATAAGTTCATCTTCAGATGAAGAACATGTAAATCTTGCATTGATAGCATCATACCACTCCGATGATGAAGAAGATGAGGTTAGTAATAATTCTTTTGATAGTGATGCACAAGGTGCCATAAATGAATTGTTAAATGAATGCAAAATTCAGTATAAAACTATATCATCTCAAAAGAAATAAATTTCAACTTTAGAAGAAAAAAATGTTTCATTAGAAAAAGAGATCGAAAATGAGAAACAAAAGATGATTAGTGAAAAACAGAATTTTGTATGTAAAAATTGTGAATCTCTCTCTTTTCAAATTGTTCAATTAAAAAGAGTACTTGAAAGGTATGATAAAGGACAAATTGGATTGGAAGAAGTCCTTAGTTAACAAAGATATTCAAATGATAAAAGTGGACTTGGCTATTCAAAGTTTTCTAAACCAAGTTCAAGTAAAACTATATTTGTTAAGGCTAAGGATCAAACTTCCAAAGAGAAAGTGAACAAACCTAGGAATGTGCATTGTAATCCTAAAAAGAAAAGATTTCCTAAAAATAAATCTTATGTTCCAAGATATAAGAGCAACTTTGAACCTACTTGTTTTTATTGTGGTATTGTTGGCCATACACCTAATGCTTGCTATGTAAGAAACTTTAGTGTTGCAAGTGGGCATTATGTGTGGGTAAAGAAAGGTACTAAATTTGATGGACCCAAAGCACATTGGGTACCAAATCAAACTTAATTTGTTTTGTAGGTTTGCTTGAGGACCACTTTAAATCTATGTTGTTTTGATAAGTGGTGGCTCTAAGCTTTTGGTGGGAGACATAAACTAACTTTCAAGTCTAGTTCAAAAGTCCAAGGGTTATTTCACATATGGGGAATACTTTAAAGGAAGAATTCTAGGCATTGGCAAAGTTAGAGCACTAACTTTCACATTCATTGAAGAAGTACTTTATGTTAAAGGACTAAAAGAATATCTTCTAAACAAAAGCCAACTTTGTGACAAAGGCTTCAAGATCATGTTCGCCAAGGATGAATGTTTTGATGAAGTCAATCTTGAGGTAAAATCTCATAGGTAAAAATTGTTTTTATTTTTCATAATTTCTTTATATACTTCAAGTCTTTTCCCATCCTTTTTGTTAATGACAAAGGGGGAGAAGAATTGTGTATTATTGCTTGGTTTCTCTAACAAAATGTGTAGATTTCAAAACTCTCTAAAATCATGGATTAAGGGGGAGCAATATCCAAGGGGGAGCAAGCTTTGGTTAGAGAAACAAGATTGGATCAAATTTTCAATAATTGGGTTGTCATCATCAAAAAGGGGGAGAATGTGAAGACATAGCTTCTCAATGGTTTTGATGAAGACAACAATGTTCATTCAAGGTTTTATGTACAAAAGGAAATGGATCAAAGACTTCAAAGGTAGAACAAGTTTCATATTAATTCAAGTCTTGAAGATTTTTCAAAGAAGGAAAAAGAAGAATTGCATAAGACTTGACTACACTTGCAAGATAGGATTAATCAAACTTTTAGGTATATGAAATTCTTGACTAAAACATTTCTTAGTGCTCAAAATATTTCTTTAATTGGAAAAATTATTTTTCATTTTTGAACCATATTAAATCACTTTCAAATATAATCTATTGACTTGGAAAAATCAACAGATGTTGCATAAAATTGGTTCAAATACTTAGACAAATTTTTTAATTTATTTAAACATTCAGTTTTTGGTAAATTATGGCGTTTTTAACCGTCGTAACAGCACAAAAAAAAACCGCCACAATCTGCACCGGTCTGAAGCTATATTTTAAATTTTAAATTTGAAAAGTTTTTGGTATATTATGGCGTTTTGAACCGACGTAACGGAACAAACAAACCGCCACAATTTACATGGTACTGAAACAGTATTTTTTATTTAAAATTGAAAAATGTTTTGTTTGAATGCACCTTTTCATTATATCTTTTCATGGCATCTCTTACATCATTTCTCTTATTAAAATTTAGATTTTTCTAACCATTGCCATGACTTTTGAATGGTTGCTTTCATCAATATAAATTCATTTCAAATTTTCATTTTTCAATCACCTCTTTCATAAAAAAATATTAAAATCTCTCTAAATTTATTTTCTACACATCTTTCATATTTAGATACTTTTTGAAATACATTTTCACATTATTTTATCATAAAAGTATCTTGAGCACTTAGAAAGAATTTGATTTGAATCTTCATACTTGAAAGAGAAGATCAATCTTGAGATTGATAAAGTTTCAAAGTTTCATCTTGTACACTTATTCAAAAATTCAGAAATATTGTTCTTTGTCACATCTTATTTTTCCAGGATTGTTGGATATAAAATTGTGAGGTGTAATCCTTGTTATCCGGATTGTGGATACAAGAGGTCCATTTGTGAGAGGTTGATTCTCGGTTGGACTTTAAACTTGTAAAATCCAAGAGGGTGTTCTTGGCGTGGATTGTTAGAGTCTTGTATAGGAAGACTAGGTGTGTCTTGTCCTAAGATCTAACATTAGTGAAAATCTCTTTCGTGTTGAAAGGGGAGTGGAGTACTCTCGACCTGTGAGGGGAACCACTATACGTCTTGGTGTTCTTTACTTTCCGCATTTACCGCTTTCCTCACTTAGAAACTTTTAGGAAAGTAAAATAAAAAAACCGTTAAAAATCCGGATAATTGTCTAAGAGCCTAATTCACCCCCCTCTTAGGCACACATATATCTTACAAATTCCAATTCCTTAATCATCATTGCTGACATATGCAAGGTCTTTCGGCTTAAAGCATCAGCCACAACATTAGCTTTGCCCGGATGATAATTCAAACCGAAATCATAATCTTTCAGCAATTCTAACCACCTTCGCTGTCTCATATTCAACTCTTTCTGATCAAACAAATACTTTAAGCTCTTATGATCACTATAAACCTCAAATCTAGAACCATAGAGATAATGCCTCTAAATCTTCACCACAAAAACCACTGCAACAAGTTCCAAATCATGCGTAGGGTAATTCCTTTCATGAGTTCTCAACTGTCGAGACGCATAAGCAATTACTTTATTATTCTGCATAAGCACACCTCCTAAACCCACCAACGAAGCATCACAATAAACCACAAACGGTTCTCCTGGATTCAGTAATGTCAAAACCGGAGCCGACGTCAACCTCTTCTTCAATTCTGTAAAACTTTCTTCGCACTGAACATCCCACACAAAAGCTTTACTTTTACAAGTCAATCTAGTTAACGGAAGTGCCAACTTAGAAAACCCTTCAATAAACCTTCTATAATAACCAGCTAGTCCTAGAAAACTTCTAATCTCAGTAGCCGACCTTGGAGTTTCCCATTGCAACACAACATCTACCTTAGAAGGATCCACGGCAATACCACTACCTGAAATCACATGACCAAGGAAACTAACTTCTTTCAACCAGAACTCACACTTGGACAGCTTCGCATACAACTGCTTGTCTTTCAAAACTTCCAACACTGTTCTCAAATGTTCCTTATGCTCTTCTTCTGACTTAGAGTAAATCAGAATATCATCAATGAATACAACCACAAAACGATCCAGATAAGTATGAAAAATGTGGTTCATGTATTCCATGAATACTCCCAGCGCATTAGTAACATCGAAAGGCATCATTGAATACTCATAATGTCCATACCGTGTTCTGAACGCTGTCTTCTGAATATCCTCATCTTTCACTTTAATCTGATGATAGCCCGATCTCAAATCAATCTTGCTAAACACACGAGCACCCACCAATTGATCCGTCAAATCATCTATTCTCGGAAGTGGATACTTGTTCTTGATTGTTACTTTATTTAGCTGTCTATAATCAACACAAAGTCTCATACTTCCATCTTTCTTCTTTACTAATAACACTGGAGCTCCCCACGACGATACACTTAGTCTTATAAACTTCTTCTCAAGTAACTCTTCCAACTGCTTCTTTAATTCAGACAGCTCGGATGCCGACATTCTGTATGGTGCCATCGAAACAGGTCTAGTACCAGATACAACATCAATTACAAATTCAACCTCTCTCTCTGGCGGCACATCAGGAATTTCATAAGGGAAAACTTCAGGAAATTCATTCACCACTTGTAATTCTTCAATCTTAGCTTTGCTCTCAATAGACAACGTTGCCATCAACGAAAACATCTGAGCTTCTTCTTTCATCAATTGCTGTAACTCTCTGAAAGACAACAACCCAACTCCTTCCTCTTCAGGAGTAGAAAACCTCACCGACTTACGATAACAATTTATATGAACATAGTTATACTCTAACCAGTTCATACCTAGGATTACATCCATTCCGGTCAGCGACAAACAAACCAAATCAACATAAAAGTCTTTATCGAAGATCGATAAAGGACACCTTAAACACACAAGAGAAGTAGTCACCGATCCCTTAGCTGGAACCTCGACGATTAATTCTCCATTCATAGTAGACAATTTAAGACCCAATCTTTGAACACAATCAGCAGAAACAAAACAATGTGTAGCACCAGTATCAATAATAGTAATTAAAGGAGTACTATTAATGAAACATGTACCTCTGATAAGTCTGTCCTCATTAGCTGTCTGAGTTCTTGCTAATGCGAACACTTTTCCGGTCTGAGCTTTCTTTGGTTTCAGACACTGATTACCAATATGTCCCTCTTCACCATAATTAAAACAGATCATCTCCTTGTGCCTGCAATCAGATATTTCATGTCCAATCTTACCACATCGGAAACACCTCTTCACCTCAGCAGTACACACAGTACTCTTATGACCAGATTTTCCATATTTGAAACAAGTTATGCCAGCAGGAGCATCTCCCCTACTGGTCTTCTTGCCCTCAGTCGCTCTCTGTTTACCTTTTCCAGCTGGAGCATCATAAGGCTTACCACGGTTCTGTTGTTGCTTGCCTCTTCTATCACTAACAATCTTGTAGTGAGCATTGTTGTCCTCTTCATAAATTCTGCAACTATCGACCAAATCAGAAAAGACACGGATCTTCTGATACCCAATAGCTTTCTTGATTTCAGAGCGCAACCCGCTCTCAAATTTGATGCATTTAGAAAACTCAGCATCATCACCGGTATAGTACGGATAAAACTTAGCCAGCTCAACAAACTTCGCAGCATAATCAGTAACCGACATAGTTCCTTGCTTCAGCTCAAGAAACTAAATCTGCTTCTTACCACGGACATCCTCTGGATAATACTTCCTCAGAAACTCTCTTCGGAACACATCCCAAGTGATAACTTCACCTGTAGTCTCCAACCTCTGACGAGTCTCTAGCCACCAGTCATCAGCTTCGACTGCTAGCATATGAGTCCCATAACGAACCTTCTGCACTAGAGTGCAGTCCATCACACGGAAGATCCTCTCAATCTCTTTCAACCAGTCCAATGCTCCATCAGGATCATACTTGCCCTTGAAGGTAGGCGGATTTTCCCTCTGAAAAGTCGCCAGACTATGAGATCCATCATTCTCGCCAGCGTTCGGTAAGTTCTGCACAACCAGAGCCATTGCTTGCATTGCAGCAGCCATTACAACATCGTTCCTTCCAGCCATCTCAAATTATCACTACAACACAAACAAAAGTTAGAACCAATAACAATACTCGATTGTTAAACAACTACGACTCGACACTTGGCCGGACGGACCGACCTGCTCTGATACCACTAATGTAACACCCCATTTCTACCCGGTAATTATTTTAAAATCAGAGTTATAAAATTTTCGACATAAAACGGGATATCACATTTTCAACTTTAAAATCAACCACATAATAGTTAACCATGAAAGATACATAACGATTCAATGGAACATAAACCAACAGTAAACTTCAACTTTATTCAACTTTAAACAAATGCAACGCAGCGGATTCATTAACAACTTAGTAGAATCTTTATTCAACGTAAAACAACTTCAAATTAAACAACAAAGTATTTTTCAGCAATTTCATTAAAAATTCAGCATGTAGACTAATAAATAAAAGACATGCGTCATCCCCCCGAGTGCTACGTATCAGAGCGACAACCACCGACTCGAACTAAAGTAACTAGCTACTCCTTTTGATTACCTGCACGTTGCCAACATAGGGACAACATTCAAACAGAAGGGGTGAGTTACCGAAAATTATAAACGGAGTATGATAAATAATACATAGGCAAGAATCATACAAATAATCGCCACTTCACAT
This sequence comes from Lathyrus tuberosus, assembly GCA_022829125.1. Classification (NCBI taxonomy): domain Eukaryota; kingdom Viridiplantae; phylum Streptophyta; class Magnoliopsida; order Fabales; family Fabaceae; genus Lathyrus; species Lathyrus tuberosus. The sequence continues at coordinate 2,705,238 of JALAZF010000441.1, forward strand.
CAACAACCAACAAACAAAAATCAACAACAACTCAAGAAAATGCAACTTTAATGAGACTCGACAATGTTATGCATGTGGTACCATCGGAGTAGAACTCCCAACCTAATATTGCCAGTTTATCGAGGCATCAAGGTATAAGCCTTCAACTTTCAACTTTCAACTTGTGCCAATCCAGGCCAATGTGGTGTGAGCAACGCTCCGACATAAAATGCAATGTATGCTTTATGACATGCACAACTCATCAACATAAACAACTCAACGACATCCATAACATAATCAACTTAAAACAACATAACAACTTTTACGACATAAACAACTTATATCAACGTTGGCTTATCAAGCCTTCAACTTAAGATTTGTCCGTAAACCGGAACAATGTTACAACTCAGCTGTACCTGCAATTCCACTTTTTCAACAGAATTTCAACAAAATAATTCAACAAAAGTCACCTACTAAATTACCCGACTTACCCCGACAATTTTCGTTAAATTCTGGGCAACTAAATTTTCCGCCTAAATCGGCTAAACCGACTAAAACTGCACTATTTTTAACTTCTGTTATTAATACCAGTTTATTATAAAATTCTGTGATTTTTCTGTTTCCTAATACAATACTCCTGCTACAACTTAAAACCATCTGTCATGAACTTCTCTCAATTCAGTTTCTGTCAAGAACTGCTGCTACGAAATTTCCAATTTTCTGCTAAGGTTAATTGGCTAATTCTAATTCCAAATGATTATTCTGCCAAAAATTTATTACTTTCTACTACATATATTATTAATGACTATATAGTTTTTCTACTAAGAAATCTATGGCTAACCTTTTGTTTGCAGAATATATGGTTTAGTAATGCTTTATTTTAGACCAAAGAGCCTATTTACAGTAAGTGATTAATTTGGAAAACATGATATTAATGGTGTGAAAAATTTAAAGCAGGGACCCACCCACATGGGTGGCTTGCGCCACCCTTGGTAATGCTACCATGGCTTGCGCCATGTACAATGGTGGCCCCCGCCACATGTAATTGCTTCTAACCTGGGTGGCATGCGCCACTTGTATTTCTTTTGTTCTGGGCCACCCCTTTGTGAGGGATGGGTGGCCTGCGCCACCTGTGCGTTCGTGGAAAGTGACATTCTTCCCCAACCAAATTTCCAGAAACAATAATTTTCTTTTCACGGCAATGTCTACAAAATCAACCTAATGATAAAATTCAACAACATCGACTCATCGATAATAACACCGAACCAACAACATTTCAACAGCAGAACCATAATTTGACAATATCAGTTTCAATTTCCTCACAGACAAGAACACTTATCGAAAATCAATGGAAACAATCATATAATTCCCAACCCTCATATCATTCATCATAACCCGGTTATAATAATCGAACCCACCCTTACCTTGGATTGAAGGCAGCTCGACAATCGATCGGGTTCCAGAAATTCGACACCGGTATCAACTTCTCTCTCGCAACCTCTTCTCTCACGTTCTTCGTTTTTCCTCCAACTGATTCTCCAAACTTCACTACTCTTTCTATTTCCTTTATTTTATTTGTTTTATTAAAATAATAATATTCAATTATAATATCTAATGGGCCTAAAACATACACCCCTTAATTTACTAATTCCGACACGAAACCAAGCCCACTTAATTCGAACACACTCCAACTACGATAATATTACTACTACTATTATTCCACGACTATAATATTATTTCTAATATTATTCCATGACTACAATATTATTTCTAATATTATTCCTACGACTTACCAACTAAAAAAAATTCCGATTAAACGACTTAATTCACCGCAACACCAAAATCGACCGGATAATCACAAATAATTAATTAAACATTCAATTAGATAAATAATTAAATATTTGGGCGTTACACTCTTGTCCAAGTACTTCCAAAAACCAGCAGTGATCCTACCTATAAACCTACCAGCCTTTCAAAACACTCTCCAAAAGGTTCGACAAAACAATCTACGACAGAAGTCAACCAACCAGTTGCTACTCTTCAACAACAACATCCTATTCAGGATAGGATGGATGAAGAAACCAGTCCCAAAAATAACATCTTAGTCGAAATTGGTGGGGATACTGAAATGGCCAATGAAGTGTTGATCATAAAGGACCATCCTGACGATAATTCTCCTATCCATTCGAAGCGGGATGATGAAGATAAGGATGAAGAGGCTGGCTCCGATGTCGAAGGAGAAGAAGAAAATGAAGATGATGGAGAGCCCACTCCAGGAATTGATGCTGACGAAGAAAAAGAGTGTGACATGCAGAACCCCCCTGAACAAGCTAAGACTAGTTCACCAAATACTACTTCGACCAACCTCTCTCACGAAGAACTTGAGAACATGAAGTTGCAGCGACCCTTAGAATATCTGAAAGTCGTGCTCAGCACACGTTACAACTTCTATGACTCTTCCAACAGCAGTTCGACCACTTCAGGGGTCGCTTCTGGTGCCAAATCCATGGATGCCATAATGGCCCAAATTCGAGAACAAATCCTTGACATAGACCTATTTTAGCTTTTGGATAATGATTCGTCTACTCAATTCAACTTGAAAAAGATCCTAAAGCAAGTTAATGTTTTAGAGGCTCCTGCTGAAATAACTGACGTTGTGGTGGACTTAACTACACTAATTGACCTGGTAGTAGCAGACTTCAACCGACTACGAGATTATTCAAAAAGGATAGAAAACAAGTCGGAAACCCAACTTGCTGAATGAGAAGCTGTTACAACCTCCACTAACAGGGTGACTGAACTGGAACAACTTTTTGAACAAAACAAGAAAGAGGCTGCCAATTGTGATGAAGACATCCTGAAGTGGGAGAAACAAATAGCTGAGCTTCAAAAGAAAATTTCCCAGGCGAAAAAACGCAAGGAAGAGCTACAATAGGTCAAGCAAGACGAAATTGACAAATAACTGGAAGTTGGAGTACACCATGCTGAGAGAGCTCAAAAGCTAAGTAAAGAACTCGAAGATCCTTCGACCAGCAAAGCTCTTTGTGAACGTCGAATTAAAATCCAACGGTCAAAGTTTGAGAAATTGAAGAAATCTTTTCCTGTAATGTTACTTAGCCCTTTGAGGCATATTTGTTTACTTGTAATGACAATTAAGCCATTTGTTTGGTGAATTTCACCAATTTGTGTTATTTCCTTTTGTAAGATTATTCCATTGTTATTTTAACTTCTTACAACATAGGTCTATATTTTTTCAAATACTTCCCATTTATTTTCAGTATTCTCTTATCCTTCTCTAATTCTTCAACTTCATATGCGCCATTCGAAAATACTTTTACAATCTGAAAAGGCCCTTCCCACTTAGGGGACCATTTTCCCATTAATCTATCTTTTCGATCCATGGGAAGAATAACTTTTCAGACGTGGTCACCTATTGAGAAAGCTTTTCCCTTTTTATTGTAAGATTTTTCTACTCTTTCCTTTTGCCTTTTTCAATAAATCTAGCGCGTTTAACCTCTCTTCGTCCAAATCAACTAATTCATATATCATCATGTTCCAATATGAATCTGATGGAATTTCATGATGTCTTTGAATTCGGGTCGATTGCAAATATATCTCGACTGGCAAGACTGCATCATGGCCATACGTTAGTCGAAAAGGGGTAGCATTTGCAGCTTCCTTATGGGAGGTTCGACAAGCCCACAAAATTTGATCCAAAATCTTGTGCCAATTCTTTGACTTTCTTCCCACATGCTTCTTTATCAAACTGATTATGACTTTATTTGCTGCTTCGACCTGTCCGTTGGCCTGAGCGTAATAAGGCGTTGATGTAAGAAGCTTGAACCCCATTTCCTTCGCAAATGCTTGCATATTCTTAACAGTGAACACATATCCTTGATCTGTTGTTATTGTTTCTGGGATCCCAAACCTATAAATGATATGTTTTTGGATGAATTCGATTACTGCTTCCTGATTCACATTCACTAAAGGTATGGCTTCGATCCATTTTGTAAAATAATCGACCCCAACCAAAATATATCTCTGGCTTTTTGAAGAGGCCGGTCGAATTTCTCCAATTAAGTCCAAATCCCAACCTCTAAATGGACAAGGCTTTATTATAGAATGTAATTCGCTTGCAGGAATATGTGGTATCCCTGCGTGTACCTGGCACTCTGGGCAACCTTTGGCAAATTCGACGCAATCTTTCAACATAGTTGGCCAATATATTCCTTGTCGGAACAATAGCCATTTCATCTTATGTCCAGCTTGATGTGCGCCACATGCCCCACTATGTACGTTCGAAAAGGCTATGTACGTTTCAGTTTCGCTTAAACACTTCAGTAATATTCCTTCTGGAGTCTTCTTGAATACTTCGTTTCCAAAAAGCACATAACTCAAAGCTTGATACTTGACTTTTCATTCAACCGGTCTATATGGGTTTTGTAAATACTCCCTAATAGGTTTCCTCCAATCATTAACCCTTGAATCATCTACGTTACAAATCTCAAAATTTTCTTCGTCAGCGTATCCAAGCTTTATCGTCTCCAGATCTGATGGGGATAACCTAGTTGATACGACTCTTCCTCTTACTTCGATGGCTTTCTGCAATGTCTCCTTTGACACTTTGTACCTAGAGGCGATTTGTGCTAAATCGTTTGCCTCCTGGTTTTCTATTCGAGGAATATGTCGAATTGTAACCATATCGAACTTCTTCAAAAGTCGATTAGCTACTACGAAGTACATAATCAAATTTTCTTTGACACACTTATACTCCTTGGTTATTTTCTTTATGACTAACTCAGAGTCTCCCATTATTTCGACTCTAGTTGCCCCCAATTCCAATAAAATTTCAAGTCCTGCTATTAAAGCTTCGTATTCGGCTTCATTATTTGACACAGTCCTTCAACTTTATACTTGAATTTTGTTGGAATTCCTTTAGGAGAAATAATTAAAACTCCTACACCAGTTCCATTCTTATGACTAGAACCATCGAAATATAACTTCCATGGCTCTATTTCGACATAGTCCATAGACTCTTTGTTTATAGCGTGGTCGACTATAAAATCAGCCACCACTTTCCCTTTGACAGCTTTTAATGGTAAGTATGTCAAGGAATATTCAATTAATGCTAAAGCCCATTTTCCAATTTGACTATGCAAAATTGGTTTAGATAACATGTTTTTTATTACGTCGAAATGGGAAGAAACATAAACATCAACTGGTTTTATATAGTACTTTAACTTCATACATGAAAAGTATACACATAAACACAACTTTTCGATCACACTATATCTAGTTTATGCATCGTTTAAGACTCTACTGAGGTAATAAATGGCTCTTTCGACACCATTTTCATCCTCTTGGGTTAACATACTCCCTAATGTCTTATCCGACGCAGCTATGTACAGCCTCATACTTCTACTTCTACAAGGTGACATTAAAATTGGGGGATGCGTCAAGTACTCCTTGATCTTGTCGAAGGCATCCTGTTGCTCTTGCCACCATGCAACGTCTTCCTTCTTCATTCGAAGTAGAGGAGAGAAGGCTTGCGTCTTCCCACTAAGGTTGGAGATGAACCTTCTGAGAAAGTTAATCTTTCAAAGTAGAGACTGCAACTCCTTCTTCGTTTATGGCGCTTTCGCCTCCATTATTGCCTTGGCCTTGTTTTGATTTATTTCGATCCCCTTCTTGTGGACCACAAAGCCTAGGAAGTCTCCCGCCTGCACACCAAACGTACATTTGAGAGGATTCATTTTCAGACCAAACTTCCTCATCCTTTCAAAGGACTGTCGAAGGTGGTCAATGTGACTTTTTCCTGAAACAGACTTAATAACAATGTCATAAATATAAATCTGCATAAAAGTCTAAATGAAATCATGAAAAATCGAATTCATTGCTCGCCGATAAGTCGCCCCAGTATTTTTCAAGCCAAAAGGCATCACCACCCATTCGTAGGTGCCTAAGGCTCCAGGACATCGAAATGCTGTCTTAGGGACATCCTCTTCTGCGATAAAAATTTGGTTATAACCAGAGTACCCATCAAGCATACTTAGGTATTCATGGCCCGCGGAAGAATCGACAAGCATTTTCGCCACTGGCATAGGATATTCATCCTTTAGGGCAGCTGAATTCAAGTCTCGAAAATCAATGCATACCCTTAGCTTGCCATTTTTCTTTATTACTAGAACTATATTGGCAATCCATTCGACATACCTGGTCATGCAGATGAATTTACACTTTAGAAACCTTTCAACCTCCTCTTTGATCTTCGACAGGATCTCTGGTGCAAAACACCTTAGGGTTTGCTTCACAGGCTTCCTCCCAGGCATTATGGGTAGCTGCAATTCGACCAAACTCCTGTCTAGACCAGGCATTTCATCATAGTCCCACGCGAAACAATCCCTAAATTCTTTCAACAGCTGGACTATTTCGACTTTGAGCTGGGGATCAACCTTTGCACTTATGTAAGTTGGCCTCTTTTCTGCCCCCAATCCCAAGTAGATTTCTTCAAGTGGATCCTGCACCACCATCTTCATATCTGTTGACAATGTATCCTTCTCGAATCCCAAAGGCTCATCATCGTAAATGGCATTATGCCTCTAATGCTGCCATTCACCCAGTTCTCCATCGAGTGGGCCTTCATCAAAATCCTTGTGAGGACATTGTTGGCCGTCTTCGACCTGATTGGCTTCGACAACCATGTACTTCACTTCGGCCTCTAGAGCCGCTTTGAGTTTATTCTCGGCTATATAAGCCGCGATCTTTTCGAGCGCTAGTGACTCACTCATTGTCACTAAACTCGCTACCCCAGCCAGTTGGCTGTATGTGTGCAGTTCTGAAGATGTAATTCACCTCACCAACCACCTCCCTATCCCATTGGAACCCATGTGTGGGATGGAGCTATAACGAACAGAAGGCATTATCAGTTGCCGTCAAATCGAATGTGGCTGGACTACAAGGAGCAATGTGGGCCAAGTTTATGTCGAAACTGCGGCGATCAACGTGGTTCACATCAGCTAGAAAATAGCTCTGATCAGCCTCTATGTTCTCCACTATCCCGTCAGCGCGCCAGATTGTTATCCTCTGATGCATTGACGAAGGAACGACATATATGCCGTGTATCCATTCTCTTCCCAAAAGGAGATTGTAGTTCGCCTTTGAGGTTGTCACCATAAACATCGTCGGCCTAATAATTGTTCCGACTATCAAATCAACCTGTATCACACCGATTGTGGTTCCTACTTTTCCTTCATAGTTCGACAATACCATGTTGTGGGGTTTGGTGTCTGAATCGTCTTTGCCAATCTTTTTCAGCATGTAGTGCGGCATTAGATTTACTGCCGCTCCTCCATCGACTAGGATTTTATTTACCCCCATATTTCCCACCTTTCCTTTTATGAATAGAGGTTTAAGGTGGCTTCACATGGAGTCGTCTGGCCTTTCAAAAAATGCGTTTTGCTCCTCAACGCATCCGTTGTTCATTATATAGTAGCACACTGGTCTGTGCCTTGTGGTTTCACTTTCCATGACTTTATCTTCCTCTTCGACCTCCATCACTTGATCGTATCCCTATGGAGCACTGAGACTACGTTGCACATAACATCGAAGGACGCTTCGAATCCTGAATTGAAGTCATCAGTCATCTTGTTATCTCTGTTTATTTCTCCTTTCGACGACACTTGTTCAGGTACACTGCATTGTTTGTTGTCTATGGACTCCTCTCTCTGACTCACAGTTTGGATGTTGCTGCTAGTTTCTGCCTTGCCTTTCTCTGCAGCCTCTTTTTCTGCCCTTTTTCGTCTTGGAAACCTCCTCCACTGAGATTTTTACATTGGGTTCTTACCCTTATAATTTTCTGAAGGGTAAGGCATTCTCTTGGGTTTCTCGCCTTCTTTCTTCCCTGTCAACGAGGAGCCCCTTTTCACCTCAAAGTTCTTCCATTTCTTCTGACCTTGAGCCTGACGAATTGGTTGAACCCACTTATCATTTGGGACTTTGTTTGTGGGCTTGAAGGTGTTTGGATACCTCCCTCCCAACTTTTGTTTATTTTGATCCCCCCTTCTGGGGTCGAATCTCTCTTTTCTTGCAGATGGGACCTCCCCCCAATTTCCTCTCCTTTTCGCCCTCTCGATTCCTTCCAAGTTTCCCCCTGCCTTCTTATCGAAGACGGCATTGTAGCGAGGGCATAACATCACCTCAGATCTTTTCCTCTGGCATCTTTGAATAAACTCTACCAAATTCTCTTCTTCTTTTGGATATGCCACCTTCTGGTATTCTTCTCGTCGACGCTCCTCGTCGACTTGCACTGGGACATTCTGGGATACTTCCACCATGTTCACATTGATGGTTGGCTCAGTCCCAATGCTTAGTTTATTCATTCTCATGTTGAGGCCCTCATCAACCTCATGTTTCTTCTTAGCTAGGTCGAAATTTTCATGATCACCTTTTGTGTGTACTTTCAAAGGCAAGCCTTTGGCATCATGTTGGTAGCAAAACTCGACCACTTTCTCCTTAGGTTCTTCCATTATCCTTAGAAGAATCCCTACAACAACTGGTTTGCAGGAACCATCAGTAGTCCCTCTGTTGGTTTAGGTGAAGCTATCAGCAACTTCATCTTTGACTTTGTTGAAAACCTCAGCAGTTTCCGTGTTGATGTTGTTGAGACCCTCAATAGCCTCGTTGTTAATGTCACTGAAGCCTTCAGTAGCTTCATTGTTGATGCAGTTCTTTATAATCCTTTCGTCAAGGTGTTCAGTAACCTTGATCATCACCGGCTGGTTTATGAAGTCATTGGAAACTTCTTCTACATCACTCTCATCAGTGGAGATCTCAGTGATCTCCACCATATTCACATTGTTGTCGAAACCTTCAGTAGCCTCGATCATCTCAAAGCTGTAGTTGAAACCCTCTGTAGCCTCCACCATGTTCACTGTGAATGGTTCTGCATAATGGGCTTCTGCCACCTGCATTGGATTAGAATCAATTTTCATCTGCGGATTTGATTTGTCGCCGAATTTGAGTCTTCCGTCACGAATTGCATTCTGCACCAAATCCCTGAAAAGGAAACATTGAGACGTTTTATGACCCAAAAAATTATGGTACTTACAAAAACCTCTCTTCTTTTGTTGTTCTAGAGGAGGCACTTTAGTACCAGGTGGCACTATCATTTGGCCATCTTTGACTAATAAGTCAAATATTTCGTCACATTTAGTAACGTCGAACATATAAGTCCTTTTAGGGAACTTATCGTTTTTTTCAGACTCGACTAGGTCCTTTCCGTTCGACGGAGCCAAAACTTAACAAGCATATGGCGGACCCTGTTTTAGTTCTGCCAGGTCGACTTCCTGTTCGTCGAAATTTGGTGGTTCATTTTCGTCATTGTCTTGACACACTCTAACATATGCCACTCTCTCTTTTTATTCTTATTGGCTCTAGCCTTTTTAGCCTTTAGTCGTATAACCTGTCTAACTCTATCAGCCAATTGGGCCATATCTCTCAAATATTGTGTGTCTAATTTCTTTCTGATCAAATAATCAAGGCCACCGGCGGCCATTTCGACTAACTCATGTTCAGGAACTTGTGTGAAACATCTTGCCTTAAGTAGCCTAAACCTATTCAAGTAATCATCAATTGGCTCAGAAAATTTCCTCTTTACGCTAGCCAATTCCTTCAAACTTATCTTCGTTTGTCCCATATAAAATTATTCATGGAACAATCTCTCCAATTGGGTCCACGTACGGACCGAACTTGCAGGCAAAGAGGTAAACCAAGTAAAAGCATTTTTCGTCATAGAACTTGGGAAATATTTTATTTTTAAGTTCTCATTATGCGCTATTTCATCTGCTTCGATCAAGTACCGGGCCACATGTTCGACTGTCGATTTACTTGTGTCCCCTGAAAACTTAGTGAACTTGGGAACTTTCCATCTTGGGGGTAAATCTTCCTGTAATATATATTCAGATAATGGTGATGTGTAACTAGGCCTCTGTAGTCCTACAGTTACCCCATTTCGAGCCATTATTCTTTCGACCATGGCTGCTAAATTATTTTCTGCTGGCTTGTTATTACAATGCATTCGTTGCACAACATCATCAGCATTTTTGTCCCTATTGACTAACACCCTCATTGGTTCTTGTTGAACAGGTATTTCGACACGGGGTGGTTCGACCACCACCTCTTGGTTCCTAGGGTTTGCTTGAGGGACATTTATTTGTCTTTGGTTTATAGTAGGTTCCTCTTCGACGGCTATCCTTGGGTTCTGGACTACCTATTCCCTTTGAATGGGTTGGGGAACGCCAAAGAAATCAGCAATACGCGCCATCTGCACTGCTAATTATTGGTTAGTTTGTGTGGTATTCTGAATCAAAGGGTTAAATATGACCCCCATCTGTTGAGTCAACATCTGAACCATGTCATGGTTACTCTCATCTATTTGTTGCCTAATCACTTGAGCAGAATTGTTAGTGATGCTTGTCATATAGGTTTGATACCCTGTTATCAAAGGCTGACCCATTCTTCCTATATGATTTACCCCAGATCCTGATCCTTGCAACGACGAAGTTACATTAATCATAGGATCTCTATATATTGGTGACGCATTATGCAAACTTGCCATCACCGTAGTTGGCATTCCATATGGTTGATCTCGGTTTAATGGAGGCATCGTAAAACCAGACACAAAAGGCCTGTACGTGCTTCCTGGAGGGGGAGGGGTCATTTGTTGCATTTGAGACCCCATAGTAGAAAAACTTGGCGCATTTTGAGGGGTCGAATGCGTAGGCACAGACCCCGCTGTCGATGGCATAGGCTCTGATATAGATACTGAGGCTGTGTTGCCCCCTGTCGACGGAGGAGGCGTAGGATTATTGGTAGAATTTTGGTTATTAGGCGGATTTTGGGTCGCCATTGCTCTTACTCGTCTTCTTCTAGGTCTTTCTTTGTTATTCACGGCAATCTTACCGCTCCTTAGTCTCATACAACAAAACGAAGACGACTAAAAAAGGAAACAAAATCTAAAATAAAGGTTTGAAAACTGTCAAAACGCACAAGTGTCCCACTGGGCGTGCCAATTTGTTTGCCTTGAAATTTAGCAAACATCCGTTGGTCTCCTAATTGGTGAAATTAGTTTACTAACAGGACCGGCCATACAAATCCTAGGACACCGTGCTTTAAAAATACTGACAATTTGTATAAACACCCAACCTTTTCAATATTGGATTCATCATTATTTTCATAGTTGGTAGTTTTCGACTAAATAAATAAATAAGACTTTGGCTTGGTAAATAACTGGCGAAATGCAAGTAACTTGACAAAAAATGAAAAGTTGCAGAATCTTAAAAGAGAGCTGTAAATAAAACTTAAATTTTATAAAGAATGTAGTAAACTGGTGTTTTTCTCAAACGTACATTTTCTCAGCAATGACTCGTTTCTCTCACACGGTTACTTTGAGTAATTTGACTAACTTGTACAATTTTGAAATTCACACACTTTTAAATACTATGACTACCTATTTATATACAAACAAAATAACTGACGATAACAGCTATTTCCCCTAAATGTGACAAATAGCTTCTTGCATGCTTCCTTGCCTTAGATATGCCCCACACGTCTGATCCTTTAAACTGCATTTCCCTCTCAAATTTGAATCTCAAATTGTCTGTCATAATACATCTCTCAGCCAAGCGGTTGAAAATAACTAACTTCTCCAATACTTAGAAAAAATCAAGCAACTTGTTCTAGTTTCCAAAACCTTCTTCGACTGACTTCTCATTTCAGTATCAAATCCTGAGTCGAAATCTTTTTGACCAGCTCTACAATTTGTGTTTTCTAATAAATTAATTGGGCTTCGAAAATAGCAGCCTACACCTCCATAGGAATCAAAAGGGCATTTTGTGCTTCTATGGTAGTCAAATATTGATGTTTTGCAGTTTTCACTACAAAAAAAAAGTGTTATAAGTCAACAACTATCACAAAGCGTATAATCAAGTCTGCAAAATCTTGTCCCCATTGAGCATACAATATAATATCATCTGATTTTCTTATAACTACCTTCACGGTGATATCAATATAATCACCTCTAAAATGTTTTTAACATCATCACAGAAAATTACTGATCTGTCAATAAGAGGTTTTGTTCCTAAAAACACATCGGTTAGAGGTGTCTTGGAGAATAATGAACACTTCAACATATCCAATACCTACCGAATATATTAGTCCCAATCAATAAGAATCTCAAAAATGAATTAAAGAATACAAAGAACACAGAGTTAGAAAATAAAACCTTGTCCTTAGTGACATTGACAGTGATTTCTTTAATTGAACTTGTGCTTTTTATTCCAAAGTTGTTAGTGAGATCAAAGATTGTGTAATCCATGGAGTGCGGCAACACAATTAATTCATCACTGATGACAAAACTTGTATTAGGCTTCACAAATCCAAAACAAAACTGAAATAGGGAAGATGACAGTGAAACTAAACTGGACAAAGGATGCCTGAATTCACAATATTGATTTTTGGTGCCTAAGCTCAAATAAGAACATTGATAAGCAAACCCATAAAATTTGGAACAGATGAAGTAATTTGTGGGCAGAGTATCATCAATGTTAATTTTGAGAAAGCGGTAATGATCTTCAGATGAGTTATAATTTGTCAACAAGCCAAGATTTTCTACACTTTGATTGAGAGAGTTGAGACAACCAATTGTTATGGGCCCTATATTTGACTCTTTCTGAACAAGTTTTGCAGTGGTACCTAATGGAAATTTTTTAAATACGGAAGAAGTCCTATAAGTATACTTAGAGAACTCAACCTCTTCTTCCTTGGTTATGTTAGAAAAACTGGGTTTGATCTTTGATGCAATTAGAATCACCAAACCATACTAAAACTGCCAACTTCAATCAATTTTATTGTCAACATAGTGGGTTTGTTAACCTTCTGAACGAAACTTGCACACACAACGATAGTCATCAAGCACAGAGCAATATCACAACGTGATTCAAATCATCACCAATAAAATGAACAAAAAAATACATTTCTAATAAGAGATTAATTTTTCTATATCAAATCCTAAAATGAACAGAAAAATACATTTCTAATAAGAGATTAATTTTTCTATATTAATCAAATTAACAACTGCATAGAAATTGAAGTGTGAATCATTAAACCTAACAACAACACATACAAAAGCAGGGGATGAATCAGAAGGGAAACAAAGAGAAATTGATTTAGGGCTTTTGAATTGAAAACTATCACAAATGAAAAAAAGAGAGAGAAATTGATTTAGAGTTTAAGAATACTAACTTGGAAAGATTGGTTTGGGACTGGTGGTGTCTGTAGCGTCAAGTGAATGCGTTTACACTGTCTACCACCTCCATAATTATACACAAGATAATATTCATCCCTTGGGTTACAATCATTTAAACAAGTTATTCAGTCATATTCCACAAAATTTTAAAGTTTTGGAAAATTAAGCAAAAGCACTTATCAAAGTTTAAAAGTTTTGACTAGTATAAATCAAAATCACGTTAAAGTTTAAATAATAAAAAATAAAACACAAAATGGTAAATTACCAGAGCTCAGAGAGAAGCTTCACGCTCCGTTTGTGTTTTGCAATTTTCTCCAACATCTTTTGGGCTTGTTCTGCACTTGGCCTACTCTTCATCGCTTTGATTTTCCAAACCTTGTAGATGTCATCTTAGTTTGTTCATGGTGACAAACACTAAAATCAATTGAATGAGAATTAGGAGAATTATTATGAGTGTGTGATTGAAACATCGAAACCAAAATGGTTTTTGCAATGATGTTCAAATAGGGATAGATACCAATACGACGTCGCCGGCGGAGTTAGGGTTTTTGAAGTGGTGCGGTGAAGAACTTTTCCTTTCCTTTCGTCTACTTCAACTTTGGCCTGCACATATTCTTTTAATTTTTGGGTGACGACAGTTCTAGTATCGTTGTAGCTTTAATTTATTTTTTATTTTTTTATTCCCCTAAATTTTCCCAAGAAGTAATGTTTTTTGAATTTATTTGGTGGCGACGGTTGTTGAACCGTAGCGGACGTCTTTTTAAGGCAGTGAGGCTTACAACCGTCGTAAAATGTTTAATTTTTTTTAAATATTTAACGACGGTTGTCTAAAACTGTCGTAATATATTTAAATTTTTTAAAAATTTAACAACGGTTGTCTAAAACCATCGTGGCAACTGTCGCAACTTACAAAGGAGGACGGTTTTTATGGAACCGTCGCAATTTATGTGTCGCAAAACACTATTTTTCTTGTAGTGTTGGCTGTTAGAAAAGAGACGTTGTGTAATGATAAAGATGTACTGACACATCTACTTTTTACTGTAGAGGAAGTGACATGATATATCTTCTTGGGTGCAGTGTACAGTCTTTCACAACGGTAACTTCAGAGGCTTTTGATGGTAATTAATTGAAGCATGAGTAGAGACTTTATAATAGGGTATCTGAATCCGTCTTCAGTCTTCTAAAGTTGTCCATTAGGAATCTGCCTTCAGAACTTCAGCACTTGTCTTGAAACCTGTTATTCTTTATTGCTTCAAATCTTTCGAAACTTCAGAGTTGTCCATTAGGAATCCGTCTTCAGAGTCTTCAGCACTTGACCTTTAGAACCATAATCTTTAGAACAGGTAAGTCTTCAGAGTCTTTCTGCACTTGGTCTTCAGATCCTCCAGCCTTCATAACTTCAAGTCATGAGAGTCTTCAGCACAAGGACTCAGAGTTTTCAAGAATATTTTAGTCATCTCTTTTTCTTTCAAAGGAGGATTAATTTGAGCAGCTATCTCGTGCCCCCTCTGTGCGTATTCTTTGAATGTCTCCTTATCTTTCTGAGCCATTGCTCGAAGTTGGTCACAATCAGGAGCCATATCCATATTATATTAATAGTGCTTTGCAAAATCCTCACCAAAATTTTTGAAAGTGTGAATTCGAGTGCTGTCAAGTCCCATATACCATTTCAAGGCTGCACCAGACAAACTGTCTTGGAAGTAGTGAATGAGAAGCTGATTATTATCAGTCTGAGTCGACATCTTGCGAGCATACATAGTCAAATGGCTCATTGGACAAGAGTTACCCTTATACTTTTCAAAGTCAGGGACCCTGAATTTGTGGATCTTCACATTAGGAACCATGCACAACTCATGGGCATTCTTCCCAAATAATTCTTTACCCCTCAGAGCTTTGATTTCTTTCTGCATTTCAGCAAATTGATCTTGAATTTCTTCCATTTTCTCATTAGCACTGACATTTTCACTTGGAGCAGTGTGGAAAATCGGCTCTTCAACAAAAGGAACGGTATGAACCACATGCGGTGGTACAGACATCACAGGCTGGACGGTAGGAACAACTGGAACTTCAGGAGGTGGTGGTGGTTGATAACCTTCAAGAACAAATTTAATAGGCATGCCCCAGGGGAAGCCAAAAGGCATGGAGTGTTGAGGAACACTGGTAGGCGCCACAGAGATGGGCGTAGAAACAATCTCTGAAATGACTATCCTTTGCACAGGAGTCGAAAGCGGAGGAGGAGAGGGTGGCTGATTCTGAGCAGCCACCAATGCTTCCACCATAACATTGAGTCTTTCCAAACTATCCTTCAAAGTTGTCACTTCCTCACGAAGCTCACAGTTCTCTTGTTGCAATTGATCCATCTTTTTCTTCAGATTAGCTCAAATATAATATTGGTGCGACAACTTGGCAGAATGAAGACCAAGAGAAACATAAGATACCTGGAAAAGGAAAAAAACTATGCTCAATGATGCGAATGCAAATGAAAAATGCAAATGTTTCATTCAGCTTTCAAGGATCTTTAAAATATAAAGCAATTGAAAACATCATAAAGAAATAACACCTTTTGAAATACTGATAAACAACTCATTTTATTGAATATTGGAAAGAGCTACACTTGGAAGTACAAGTTACAAAGGATCAAAATACAATAATAAGAAGCTAGATCCTAAATATCCTAAAGAGCATCTGATGACGATCCAAGCTGATACTTCCTTCGGAGTCTCTTAATTTCTCTCTCATAGTTGTCCTTCATGGCGGTCTTCTCTAACACGAGCTGATCCATGATACCCTTCCAAGCATCAGAAGTAGGAGGATGAGATGATGAAGTAGTAGAGGAAAATAAATACTCTCCATGTATCTTCACAACACGTCGCTCAAGAAACTCGATCAAGTCATCTTTCTCCTTCATTTGCTTTTGCAATTCCAACTTCTCAAGGTTTAAAGCGTGAAACTTGGATTCCCAAAGATCTTTTTCATCCTTCATCTTGGCCAAAGAATCTTGAAGAGTCTTCACATCATCAAAAGGAATAGGGAACGGTGTAGCGACTATTGTAGACATGGGTTTCTCAAAAGAATAAGGCATTTTGAGCTCCTTCGCTCTCTCCTTCACCCAAAGTGTATAAGGTTCCAAGGCAATGCAAACTTGTCTCCCAAGCTGTCTTTTACCCATCCTATGAATCATAGTCCAAGCATGAGCCATTCTTCTCCTCAAACCAAGAGAGTCATTCCCTTATTGGAAAAACAAACCCTTTAAGTGATTATTTTTAGGCTTATCCTTCAACATATAACCAAGCTGACGGCGAGCTAAACTCGGGTTGTAGTTAATTCCACCTTGTGTACCAAGAAGGGGTACATTGGAGAACTCTCCACAACTATCAATAATCTGGACATTATCATAAACAGAAGAAGACCAAGTAATGTCAGCATGAGTAAGGGACGTGATCCTCTGAGACCACCTTAAACAACTCTTGTTCTCCCTAAAAGCAGATGACTGTGGCAAGTGCGAAATAAACCACTTGTACAGCAGAGGTGTGCAACAAACAATGGTACCATCCCCCTTAGAAGTCCCATGATGGATGGAAAATTAAGTATCACCAAGTAAAGTCAGAACAGGGTTCCTAATCAAAAAAATCCTAATAGCGTTAACATCCACAAAGTTGTCAACATTTGGGAATAAGACTAGTCCGTAGATAACCAAAACAAATATAGCCTTAAACGCCAATGTGCTACCAGCATTAGCAAATGAAGTGGATTTCACAATCAAGAACTTAGAAGTCAAACCTGTCTCCCTTAACCATAAGGTTAGCATCTATATCAGACTCCGTCAAATGGGTGGCTACATCAATATCTTGGGGATTAAGTGCTTCCTCCAAACCAGTATAAGGGACCTTATCAGAAATTGGTATACCCAACAGATAAGCATACTCTTCCAAAGTTGGCATGAGCTGATAATCAGGAAAAGTAAAGCATCGGTAGACAGGATCATAGAATTGCACTAGGGTGTTCAGAATTCCCTCTTCATTGTTGGTAGAAAGAATAGATAGAAGTCTCCCACGAAGAGATCTGAAGTCTGCACGATCAACTATCAAGGACACTAGATTTTTCAGATCTGTAAAATCGGGAGCTCGAAAACCGTACTTCTGAGTGTTTCTCCTTCCAATGTCCATGATCACAATATCTGCGATGTTTGCAAAGGAAAATCTCTAAGATCCTTGAAAACTGATTGAAACAAAAGGCCCATGAATGCATGAGTGCATGATGCAGCAACCACAAACAAGATCATACAAAACACACGGGTTCAAAAGTTCGGAGCGAGCATGGAGTCAAGGTTAAGAACTTCCCACAATGGTGTGTACTATGGTTTATATCCACCGGTAGAACAAGGGTCTAAAAAGTTCCCAGAGTCATAGATCTATCTTTTGGATATTATCGGCTTAAATGACTACTGGTCAGCCAATAATATTCTCAAGAGAAACTCGTCTGAGTGTGGTATCACATAACAACTGATTCAAGTCTACACCTGAACAGCCACCACACCACATCCTAATAAGGCCAGATGGGTTAAAGGTTCTACGGTTCTCAGCTTCTGGGGCTCCCAGGTCGGAAAAAGTGATGTCAAATACGACTACTCGTATGACATCAGTAATCCCAAAGGGGCCTCCGCTGAGCGGGGGATCTCAAGTCAGCCTAGTAAGGACTACTCCACATAAACCAAACATGACTATACCACCTTCCTATCATAAGTGCACTCAAGTTCGGGTATAGGACTTATCTCACCACACAAATCACCAAGCACCCAAACAGAACAAGCAATAACAAAAAAATCAAACAAATAAGCGATAAATAAATCAAAGTAGGCTAAACCCTCTAAGAACTAAAGGTTCCCCAGCAGAGTCGCCACTTTTCTGTAGCGGTAAACAATGTGAGTGTAAGCTATTGATTAACTTAACTCATAAAGCAAGAGTTGCCACCACACTTTTATTTTATCCAAAAGGAAAAGGAAAAAGAGCGAACAAAACCTAAATAAGTTCTAAAAAAGAACAAAAGGACAGAGAATGGGTAAGGGGGTTGGTTACGCAATGGGAATGTGTTAGCACCCAAAACATCTATAGTACTCTATAGGAACCCTTTGAAATATCTACGCTTTTTGGTTTGAAAAGTTTTGTTTGAAAAGAGATTGAGGAGATGTGAAGAGAAATGTTTTTTAAGATTTTTGTGTTTGGAGAGACTTATCGCCTCATGCCTACGTACCCACAAAGTGCAATATAGGATCAAAACCTCGTAGTTCATGGTACAAATAACAAAAATTATTGGTTATGATTCATTTTATCTTGAAAATACAACCTGTCATTCTCAATAGAGAATACTCAAATAACTACCCAAATGTACGTGAAAAAGGCATTTGCATCACATCAAGATGGAGGATTTCCTTGGATTAAAATCAACAAGACTAATCTCTTCAACATCTAGGTGGAAAATGACCATACTTTACACAAAATACCATGGTTAGGAGCTTTACATCTCATCAAAGAAGATGACTCATGTCTAATATTTTTGAAAAGTTTAATAGAAAAAGTGCGCAAAAGCACAAAGAGTTTGAATGAAAGTCAAGGTTTTATTATGAAAGCGGTTTTAATTTTGAAAACAAGAAGGTTTTGAAAAAGAGAGGAGATTTTGAAAATTAAAGAAGGGGTGGAGAAGAAGGGACTATCCTATTGCATAAAGGTAAAAGCTAAGGATGAGAACGGTCTAACCACACAAGCAGACTCCATAGCATGAGCATTATTTCCTTTTGATTTGGTCTTGATCAAAATAAGTCTTCAAAGGAGAACTTCAAGTATCCAAAATCCAAGGTTTTCCATCACAAACTTCCAAGCATAGGTTAGGATCCTAATTCTAAGTCCAAAGTTCCATGTCCAAATGCAAAGGATTGTAACCATATTCCAACATTATGAGAACAAGTTTTTTATGGGTTTAATCCTTTATTAGTGTTTTTGGTCCAAATGGACAAAAGAAAAAGAGCATAAACATAAACAATATGGTCCAAGTGGACAAAAGAAAAAAAGAGCATAAACATAAACAATATAGAATGATATGATATGATAACATAAAGTATTAAAATAAAGAGAGATATGGAGCAAGAAGGAAGCATAAACAAAATAAGCACAATAATATCACAAAGACACCAATGCCATAAGCCTTCAAAAGGTAACACCGGTTTGAGTATTTTCCGGAGCCACTCACTAGTTCCCATGAGAATGAAAACATAACCCCATACATTAATCACAATAAAAGCTTCAATCTGGATGAAATCGACGGATATCCAACTTAGTCTCATGAAGAACCCAAAGGTTAATCTATTTCAAACCACGCCGTGGAAAGTAGGAGACTAACAATCTCGCTTGCAAAAATACTCGGTTTTCCGTCTCGCGTCATGAACTATAATGAATGAACAATGTATTTAGGCCAAGTTTAATGAAGACTTGTTAGAAGATTGATAAAATCAAAGCCTCTACACAACAAGCTTCATAGATTTTGAACCTAATACAAAAGATCAACCATCATTGGGCTTACAATCATAAGTTTGGGCCATGAAAGTTCATGTTCCGATTCGGAGAGGGACAAATGTAGCATTATGCCAAGAAAATGCAATAATCTTTGTGCTAATGTATGCTAGATGAAAAATATGTAGATTGTCATCCGAAAGCAATACCGCACGAAAAGAAAAAAAGTAATGATCTAGTCTTGATCAAGAATTCAACAAAGAAATTCTAAAATCCATAAGACTTTCATCGATCCAAATAAAAGAGAAATATATGAAGAGAAATCCAAATTAAACCACAAAATTATGTGATTTAAGGCTAAGAACAAAGGGAAGGGGAAGAAAAATAGAAAAATAACCAAAACAATCCCATAAACAAGCCAAAAACACCATTCTGTCCTAGGGTAATCGATTACCCTGATTCCTCAAGGAATCAAGTAATCGATTACTCTGCACGCAGAGTCAAAACAAATGTGCAAAAATCAGCATGATCATCTTTCAAAACTTTCTTCAAACACCTTACGATCATAGAACCAAAATTGCACGAAATTTTAAGTAAAACAACAGTAAAAACCAGCAATAAAACATAATTACAAGATCCAAAGGATCAAGTAACAAGAATCAACAATAGATCACATTGTGAAGGATGTATCAAAAGCAACAATGGTGGATCAAGAGTTTACCACTTCAAACCTGAAAATTCTTTAAATAAACTCCAAGAACCACACTCCAAAGCCTTGATCTACATAAGTTGATGATGAAAAGGTGAATGAATGAAGGTTTAGCTCTAAGATTAGTAAGTTCTAATGATGAACTTTCTAACTTTCAATGGAAGAAAGAGCTTTGGAATTCGGCAGTTGGAGAAAGTTGAGGGGGTCAAGAAGTAATTTGACAAGGTGAATTTGGCTATCAATAGCTTGAAGAATGAATGAAATAAGGCCTCAATTTATAGGATTTAGGCTTGGAAATTTGGTGGTTTGGAATTTGGTTTCGAACCAAAATTAGGCTTGGGATTTGAATTTTGGAGGTAAAATCAAAATCAAATGATGATTAATGAGGGTGTATGGTGGGAATTAATTATGATGAGGTATAGGAATTATTTGGAAGTGATGTAGAATATTCTCATGATGAAAAATTTGAAAATTGGTGCCAAAATGCTGCAGAATTTGAATTTGGCACATTTTTACAAAAAACGTACTGAGTAACCGATTACCCTAATGCGAGTCATCGATTACCACAGTGAAAATTGTGAAAATTTGCCTTTTTGATGTGCTATCTTGGCTTTGGCTCGATTCTTCTTGCTTATCAAAGAAGGCATGAAAATAAATACATGAACCTTGGAGTCTCTTGAATAAAATTAATAAAATCTTGAAAACTCTTGATCAGATGAATTTTGAATTATTTGCAGATCAACTGTGACTTTGTTAAGATGAAATTCATTCGAGCTAAGGAACTGATTTTGATATCCTTGATCCAAATTCTTCCTGAAAAAGTTAGTAAAGGAAAAAACAAACATACTTTTGGATTTTAATTAACGGTTAGTAAACATAAAAAAAAAACAAACATCAAACAGACAAGAGATCATGGGTGCTTGACGATCTCACTCAAGAACAAACCTTTTGAGGAGGGCAAGAGAACCAAAGCTTGTGATCTTGTTTGTGGTATGAGATGCAAATGAAATGTGGGATCTTAGGGGTAAAAATTAGGGTATTACACTAACTGATCTACGAGAGATTCATCTAATCTCAACCTGATTGCTTCTGATTAACTGGTCTTTGAGAGATTTATCAAATCTCAATCTGATTGCCCCTGATTAGCTGAATCTTGTAGCAGTTTGCCTTCATGCTCAACGGAGTCTTTATGAGTTTT
Source organism: Lathyrus tuberosus (assembly GCA_022829125.1). Classification (NCBI taxonomy): domain Eukaryota; kingdom Viridiplantae; phylum Streptophyta; class Magnoliopsida; order Fabales; family Fabaceae; genus Lathyrus; species Lathyrus tuberosus. The sequence goes on from JALAZF010000441.1 coordinate 2,726,930, forward strand.
TCATCTTAGCTTAATAAATCCTATCATTGCAGAAACCTTCTTGGGGTCAAGCGCTTACTCACAAGTAAAACTGATCGTTTTGAAAATGATAATTTTAATGCAACGCATATGACAATTTTGAAATCCAAGTCTGCTTACTAGAAATATATTGCGACATATAGTGAATGAATCACTGGTCAGAATGTCACATTGAATGATATGCAAATCCTCTTAGGAGTCAGCTTTGACGTGATCTTACCGAAGTATGCTTTCGAAACAAACCTGCTTCAATTAGGTCTTTCGAGGATTTTAATGTGGCATGGTTCATGGTTTGAGAAATAAAGGATATAAGGCTCAAAGTTTTCTTTTAACCCACTCATTCTCTTTGATATTCTCCAGTCCTACATTCAGCTAACTTGACACACGCATCTAGAGTTTAGTAGTGTAAGAATGAAGATAACGATTCAAGATTTTTGAAATGGTAGTCACCTTATTTTGTCTTAAGCCATAGATGTCAGTGACCTTTTGATTTTGACATGGTGGTCACTGAATCTTATTTTTGCCTGAGGATTTGAGGACCTCTTTCGATTTTCTTATTTTTTGATCCCTAACTTTTGCATGGACTGCTTTTTTTTCAAGTCCATCGGGATTGCCTTGATTTTTGCCTAAGTCTCCTCTTTGGGTGTTCGACTTAGCAGGCTTTCTTTTTATTTTACTTTTTTTTTGAAAGTATTGTGACTGCCGAGTCATTGGTCATTAAAGAACAACCGAAACATCTGCATGATCAGATTAACTGAACACCACCCTTCCCTAGGTTAAGCTTAAGGGTTTGGAAATCCGAAGGAAACTCCTACTTCTATGCTCGAAGTGGTTAAATAGGGACTAACTCCTTATCTCTCCAGTGTTTGGGGATTTGAAACAATGCTTGTACATCATCAACAAGGTGTTATTCAAAAGCATACTATCAGAGGTTTTGCGTCTTTCGATTTCATCATCCTCCCTCAGATTTTGCATAAACAAGCGTTTGATATTAAAAATTATGAGTGAACAAGAATGGATTTAATCAAAACATGCATATTCATTTCATTAATAAAACCATGTTTAAACAATAATGTCTAAAACCAAGTAGCACTTAACAGAAAAGAAACTACAAAACGCAAAAGTAAAGACATGAGCCAAAAGATTGCTAGCATCGGGGACTGAGCTTTCCTTTCTTGACTTGCCACTGAGCTAGCCATCTTCAAAGTTGATTGTCGAGATCAGTCTGATAATCATCTTCACATCTATTCTCGACAATTTCTTCCATAACCGAGATTGATGGGCCCGCCTGATTGGGAGAAGTATTGTTGATTTGAATGCCTTAAGGCATGAATGAGAACATCTCGGAGTCAAGCAGAGTGTGAACCTTGCACTTGAGCACCTTGCAGTCGTCAGTTGAATTCCCCTGTGCTCCAGCATGGTAATCATATTGGGCGTTGGCGTCAAAGCCTGGTGGGTATGGAGGGATCATTGGATCTATCTCCTTTGGTACTATCAATCCACCTTTGATTAAATCTGACAAAATCCAACTGTACAACATTGACAATAGAGTGAAATGCCTCTCTAGCTTCCTTGTCCTTTGTTGAGCATACTGACATGGTTGACGGCGGTATGATCGTTGATACTAAGGAGGTCTTCGATTTGGGGAAGAATATTGTCCCTGTGGAGAAATGGTATCTGACGCGGAGACCCATAAGATCACTGACTCTGAATAGTTGAGATGCATGAGTGTTGAGGCTAAGTTATCAGAGATTCCAAGATGGAATTACTTTCTTCCTCCCATTTTTCTTGAGAACTGACAACTGATTCACTCTCGCTAGCTGGGATGTTCCAGGTGCCTTGGGTTTTTCCACTCTTGAGACTGCTCTCGACGCACTCTCCAACTATTAGCAAGTCAGAGAAGTTTGATATCAAACTGCTAAACAGCTTTTCCAGGGACGGGTCTTGCAAAGTATCCACGAACAGGTCAACCAATTCTTTATCCATGAGTGGTGGTTGAACGCGAGTAACTACTTCTCTCCACCTCTGAGCATACCCTCTAAAGGATTCATTGTCCTCTTGAGATAAGCCTAGCAACTGCAGGCGGCTGGGAGCCATGTCAAGATTGTAACTGTATTGCTTCACAAAGGCATTAGCTAGGTCTGACCATGATTGGATGTGACCACTCTCTAACTGCATGTACTAATTCAGTGATGCCCCACTTAGATTGTCTTAGAAATAGTGAATCATAAGCTTGTCGTTACAGACATATGAGGTCATTCTTCTGCAAAACATCACCAAATGCTGCTTTGAACAACTATCCCCTTTGTACTTCTCAAACTTTGGTGTCTTGAACTTTGGAGGTATCACAAGGTCGGGTACCAAACACATGTTCAAAGCATTCAGATTAAGAGCATCACGACCCTCTAGGGCATCGAGCTTCTCTTCCAACGCACGATATCTTTCCGTAATCTCAACATCTCGTGGGTCCTTGGTTTTCATCACAGGGATTGCCTATTGGGAATCTAGCTCAAAGAATCCAAAACTACGATATTCCACGACATCAATAGAAGGGGAACACCCATCTCGGACAAAGGTACATTCTTGTATAACCTGGTTCTCAACAGGAATCTGCACAAGCTGAGCTTGAGCAACACCATTCACTTGAGATGAATGATGTAACGCCCCAGTTTTGTCTTATTTATTTAATCGAGTCGATTTAATTATTTTTGTTTTATATTATTTTATTCTTGACTTTTATTTGAGAATATATTATTTTTCATCGTTATTATGTTTTATCGCATTTTGAGAGCGTTTGAGAGATATTTGAGCTGAGGGGTAAAATGGTCATTTTGAGAGGTTAGATATTTTAGAAAAACTAGATATTTTCAATAAATAGAAAGTGGAGAGAAAAAGAGAGAAAAGAAAGGGAAAGGAAAAGAAGAGAAAGAAAAGGAGAAGAAAGAAAGAGAGAAGAGGAGAAAGAGGAAAATCGAGGAAACCTCCGTTTCGAGCGCGATTAATCGGGTAAGGGTGAGAAGTTTCAATTATATCTTGCTTGTGTATGTATATGTGTTGCTTGTTGTAATTGTTTTGGTTTTTTCGCGACTTTTCTTATCGATTGAAATTAGGAGCAATAGATTTAAATCGATGTTTTCACGGATGAAATTCGATATAAATGTTGTAGAATACTTGTTACCATGATTGGGTTATGTTCTGATTGTTATGTTTTGGTTTGGAAGTGTTTTGGGGGTTGAAATGTTGGTTGGGAGTGATCTATAGCGCTTCTGGGTTTTTCTGGTTTCGCAGGTTCGCACTGCGAATGGCCAGTGAAGGGGAAAGCGAACGTTCGCGTGAGGTTCGCACTGCGAATGTTGTGTTGTTTTTCTTTCTGCCACGGTTCGCTGGGGGATTCGCACTGCGAAGGGGACAATGAAGGTTCGCTGGGATTTCGCACTGCGAAACTGTAGGCTATTTTCTTTATGCCATGGTTCGATGGGGCATTCACACTGCGAATGAGGAAAGCGAAGGACTCGCTAGGAGTTTCGCATTGCGAACATGACAGCTTTTCTAAATTGTTTTCTTTATAACTGTTGGGTCGTAAGTCGGGTTGAGGCGCGGTTTGATGCGTTGGAGAGCTAATGAAATGTTCTTTCTTATTATAATGGTTTTGAGATTGTGGGCCGATTTAATTATGTCGGGAATTGGAATAGTGTCATTTTACCGACTTTTACCGTCTTAACTGTGTGTAATTGATGTGTATCATGCAATGTCCTATTGATATATATGTTGTATGACTTGTGTGATGTTATATGATGTGAATATATATGATGAGTGTTGGTGATGATATGATTGTGGTGGTTTATGGTTTATGATGAAGTGCATTGTTTATGTGAAATTCAATGTATGCTATTTGGTGGCCTTTATGGTTTGACATGCATTGTTTGAATTGATTTGCAATGCATGAATAATGATGATGAGATAATTCATTTGGTTGAATTGTGAATGTATGGAATTGATGAGTTGAAATATATGCATGATTATGGTGGCATTATGTGTGCATTTGAATGTCATGAGTCATTGTATGCCAAGCATCATGATATGCATTCTTGTGATGTCGTGTGACCTAGTGGGTGTGAGCGATGAAACGATTCCAGAGGGAATCTTCTATAACATCGTGCGCCTTATACAAAGAGGACTGAAAGCGATGATTATAGACGATCGTGCGCCTTATACAAAGAGGACCGAAAGCGATCGGATCGTGCGCCTTATACAAAGAGGACTGAAAGCGATCCATAAACGTTGTGCGCCTTATACCAAGAGGACCGAAAGCGACGGGGAACATCGTTTCCCTGACGGGGAGTTACACTAAGTAACAAGCGATGGTTCCAATAGTTCCTGAGTGAACTAGTGATGAGATGATGGATGGATGGTACCGCATATGCATTGCATAGAGTCGTTGTGTCAGTCTCTGTGCATTTGCATAAATCATGAATGGATTGATTATGTGTGAGAATCATGAATGGATTGATTATGTGTGAGAATCATGAATGGATTGATTATGTGTGAGAATCATGAATGGATTGATTATGTGTGAGAATCATGAATGGATTGATTATGTGTGAGAATCATGAATGAATTGATTATGTGTGAGAATTTTGAATGGATGCATTATGTGTGAGAATTGTAAATTGATTAAGTATGTGTTGAGATTTATGATCGGATTGGTGAATTGATGTGCATATGTGATAAATGTATTGGTGGTGGATGATATGTTTTATGTATAGACATATGTTATGTTTTGCGGGGATGTTGTACATTACAATGATTGTATTAATTGTCCATGATATGCTATGTATGAATATATGTGATGTGGTGGTGTGTTTCCATATGTCATAACTTTGGTATGCATTAGGTGTGACCTATATTATGTATATGTATCTGTGGCATGCTCTATGTGTTAGTATGTGATGTTTGTGGTGAGAATAACTATGCATGTGAATTTTTATGTGTTTGCATATTATTATGCAATCTTGGTTTAGTTGTTATTTCTCACCCTTCTGCTGTGGTTTGTTGCTCTATGAGGCAATTACATATTTGTGTCTTGGAGGCTTTTGTGAAGATTAGTTCTCCATTATTTTGTCGGTCTTGGTGTCTGCTCTGATACGTAGCACGGGAGTCGGGGAACGATTATGTTATATATGTATACCTTTGTTAGATTTATTTTGTATTACCTTCGTATGTATATTTTGATGTTATAAAACAATTTATTTTGTAAAACAAGTCAGTTATGGATCTTTCCGCTTTATTCCATAATTGAAATTTCCTTTTGTTGGAAAAAGTTTCCCTTTTATGTTTATTCCATTTTGTGTTATATATCAAATTTATGAGCAGGGATTATGTTTTCTTTCTTTATATGTGGCATCCTTGTTTCTGTCGAAAAATAATAAATTTTTAGTTACTCTGATTTATTTATGTATTATTTATTCGCGATGGGAATTGGGGTGTTACATTAGTGGTATCAGAGCAGGTCGGTCCGTTCGGCCAAGTTGTTGAGTCAGTTGGTGTGACAGTTGAATACTGTCGATGTTGTTTATTCCTTAGTACGTTATATGTGTGTGAAACACTGTCAGTGCTTTCTGGTTTTCTAATCCTTTGTTTTCAGGATTGAGAATGAGATAAGTGGGGGAGAAGCTGGTACTTCTCCAAGTTGCTTCAGGTGTGGAGCGTTGGCTCAGTGTGTTGTGAATTGCAAGATTGTAAGTGCTCTTTGGACAATGTTGTTCCCGGTTCCGGAGGGAATGCGGAGGTAAGGTTTGTGTCAACTAAGGAATTGTGCCTTAGGTAGTTGTGTGCATAAGATGCAAGAAATGCTATTATAGTTTGGTAAAGACGGTTTATGCCCCATCATGATTGTCGGCTGTCTATTGACAAATTGAGGAACTAATCACCCTTAATCTCTTGTTGATAGTAGACGGAATTATGTTGGATGGAATAGACGTGTCTTTCCGGCTTTGATAGTGTGTACAATAAATTGTTTGGAATTAAGAAAATGATTACGGATTGTTTTGGTGGGTCGATGAAGATTCTTATATCGGAAGATGAGACGGATTAGAGGTTTTGGTATGATGGTTCAGTTGGGAAGTCGTTGAGAGAGAACGATTGGGTATCGTTAATGGTTATTCTCAGAGAGTAGAGTGTGAACTCAAATTGGACGAAGGTGAGGATTTGAGGTTTGGATCTGCTAAGTAAGTAGAAGAACTTTTAGGAAGTGAAACTCAGATTGAAAGAGCGGTTGGAAGATTTACTGGGAAGGAGAATTGTGAGGCCAAGTGTGTTGTCTTCTTGGAGAACTCCAGTATTGTTAGTAACAAAAAGGATGGATGATTGAACGGAATAACAAGCATGAAGTGTATTATGGTATTGAGACGATGGGAAGAAAGACTTAGAGTTCTAGTGAGGTTTGAAGTCTTTGGAGTTTTAAGGCATTAATGGAAATTGTGAGGAAACCCTTGTGGGTGGATGTAACATTGCGTTTGAGAGTTCTTTTTGTTGGTTGTTGATACAGGTTGGAATTTGTGGAATTGGACGGTCAGGAGAAGAAATTGTGTATGGATTACTAACAGTTGAATAAGGTAACGATTGAGAACAAGTGTCCACTTTCAGGAATAGATGACTGGAATGATTTGGTTGAGTTTGAGTGAAATTACAATTGTTTGGAATGTTTGATAAGAATGGTGAATTGTGTGAGTTGAGGCTTTGATCGATTTAATGTGACTGGTTAGGTTTGTTACTCTCGGAATAAGTTGTTATTTACTCGGTTAAGCTTGTATGTGAGTAACCAGTTACCCAGTGGGAAGTTTTGCAAAAGCTTTAAGAATTTATATCTTTTGGAATTTGGTTGGGCATTACAATGCACAGTGATGTTGTTCGGTGTTAGTAAGGTGTCTGGAATGTTTGTGGAGTGGATGAATCGTATCTTCCATATTTAAATTGGATAAGTTCGTAGTGGTTTTGATTGACGATATTCGGATCTGTTATAAACTCAGAGGAAGAATAGGTAGAGTGTTTGAGATTTGAATTACAAGTGTCAAAAAGAGACGAATTTTTATGCTAAGTTATTCAAGTGAGAATTTTGGTTGAAAAAGGGTAGTCTTCTTGGATATGTTATTTCGGAAGATAGTATTGGGATGGATCCATCGGAAGTAGATGCAGTTCTACAATGAGAGGCTCCGAAGTTGGTTAAGGAGATTAGAAACTTTTGGGCTCAGTTGGTTATTACCGGAGGTTATGGAAGACTTTTCCAAGTTAGTGTTTTCGTTACTTCGGGTGACTTGTAAAAGGTAAGTCATTTGCTTTGGATGTTCATTGTGAGGAAAGTTTGAGAGGGTCAAAGTAGAAGTTGTCTACGGCTCCAGTTTTGATACTGCGTGATCCTAATAAACCATTTGTGGGGTAATGGGATGCGTCTTTGATGAGTTTGGTCAGTGTGTTAATGCAAAAGGGTAAAGTCGTGGCTTATGCTTTACGACAAATGAGGATTTATAAAAGTATCTATACTATTTTGGATTTAGAATGGGTTGCGGTTGTAATGTGTTTGAATATTTGGAAGTATTATTTTTATGGTTCTAGGTTCGAAGTGTTTAGTAATTACAAAAGTTTAGAGTACTTGTTTGGTCTGAAGGAATAGAGTATGAGACAACGAGGAGGGTTAGAATTCATGACGAGTTATGAATTTGGCTTGGATTATCCTTCGGGAAAAAGCGAATGTTGTGCCGGAAGAGTTAAGTCGAAAGTTTTTATGCATGTCTGTTTTGATGGTCAGGGAATTAGAATTATTTGAGCAGTTCAGAGACTTGTGTCCGGTGTGTGAGATAACACAGTAGAGTGTGAGGTTGGGTATATTGAAAGTGAAAAGTGATTCTTGGTGAATATGAGAAAGAGTTAGACTTTGGACGTGAGATTGGTAGTTTTGATGGTTACGAGTAATCAGAGTACGCAGCAAAAGTGTGATGTGGCACAGTTCGTATGTGCGTGTGTGACTTGTAAGAGTTCAAAGGTGGAACATTGGAAACATGTAGGAGTGATGAGACCATTGGACATTTCAGAATGGAAGTGTTAGGTGAAAGGTTTAAATATTATTCATGGGCTACTATGTAGATGGATGTTTTGGTTGTATGTTCGATTGGAGAATCGTAGCATTGTTGCAATATTGTTGTGTGACAAGGATGTTGGTAAGGTGGTTACGTAGAGGTTGTTGAAGCGATGTTGGGTCGTGGAACCTTATGTTCTTATTGTGTTTCGGTTCAAGAATGAACCTGTGTGTGTTCGTAACTTGGGTATTCCTTGAGTCATGCGTTGGTCGTCAAGTGCATTGTATGGGCTTTGCATATTGTCATTGTAGTTGTCGTCGTGTCGTGTCGTTGTAGTAGTTGCTGTTAGCGAGGTGGTTTGTCAGTTTGTGTTATTCGTGGTGTGCTTTTGTTGGCATGTTAGTTTGGAGAGTCGGATACGAGAGTCGTGTCCGGAGTTGTTCGTCTCAGTATATTTTCGAGGACGAAAATGTCTAAGTGGGGGAGAATTGTAACGCCCCGGTTTTGTCTTATTTATTTAATCGAGTCAATTTAATTATTTTTGTTTTATATTATTTTATTCTTGACTTTTATTTGAGAATATATTATTTTTCATTGTTATTATGTTTTATCGCATTTTGAGAGCGTTTGAGAGATATTTGAGCCGAGGGGTAAAATAGTCATTTTGAGAGGTTAGATATTTTAGAAAAACTAGATATTTTCAATAAATAGAAAGTGGAGAGAAAAAGAGAGAAAAGAAAGGGAAAGGAAAAGAAGAGAAAGAAAAGGAGAAGAAAGAAAGGGAGAAGAGGAGAAAGAGGAAAATCGAGGAAACCTCCGTTTCGAGCGTGATTAATCGGGTAAGGGTGAGAAGTTTCAATTATATCTTGCTTGTGTATGTATATGTGCTGTTTGTTGTAATTGTTTTGGTTGTTTCACGATTTTATTATCGATTGAAATTAGGAGCAATTGATTTAAATCGATATTTTCACGGATGAAATTCGATATAAATGTTATAGAATACTTGTTACCATGATTGGGTTATGTTCTGATTGTTATGTTTTGGTTTGGAAGTGTTAAATGTTGGTTGGGAGTGATCTATAGCGCTGCTGGGTTTTTCTGGTTTCGCAGGTTCGCACTGCGAATGGCCAGCGAAGGGGAAAGCGAACGTTCGCGTGAGGTTCGCACTGCGAATGTTGTGTTGTTTTTCTTTCTGCCACGGTTCGCTGGGGGATTCGCACTGCGAAGGGGACATCGAAGGTTCGCTGGGAGTTTCCACTGCGAAACTGTAGGCTATTTTCTTTCTGCCATGGTTCGCTGGGGCATTCGCACTGCGAATGAGGAAAGCGAAGGACTCGCTAGGAGCTTCGCATTGCGAACATGACAGTTTTTCTAAATTGTTTTCTTTATAACTGTTAGGTTGTAAGTCGGTTTGAGGCGCGATTTGATGGGTTAGAGAGCTAATGAAATGTTCTTTCTTATTAGAATGGTTTTGAGATTGTGGGCCGATTTAATTATGTTGGGAATTGGAATAGTGTCATTTTGCCGACTTTTACCGTCTTAACTGTGTGTAATTGATGTGTATCATGCAATGTGCTATTGATATATATGTTGTATGACTTGTGTGATGTTATATGATGTGAATATATATGATGAGTGTTGGTGATGATATGATTGTGGTGGTTTGTGGTTTATGATGAAGTGCATTGTTTATGTGAAATTCAATGTATGTTGTTTGGTGGCCTTTATGGTTTGAAATGCATTGTTTGAATTGATTTGCAATGCATGAATAATGATGATGAGATAATTCATTTGGTTGAATTGTGAATGTATGGAATTGATGAGTTGAAATATATGCATGATAATGGTGGCATTATGTGTGCATTTGAATGTCATGAGTCATTGTATGCCAAGCATCATGATATGCATTCTTGTGATATTGTGTGCCCTAGTGGGTGTGAGCGATGAAACGATTCCAGAGGGAATCTGCTATAACATTGTGCGCCTTATACAAAGAGGACTAAAAGCGATGATTATAGACGATCGTGCGCCTTATACAAAGAGGATCGAAAGCGATCGGATCGTGCGCCTTATACAAAGAGGACTGAAAGCGATCCATAAACGTCATGCGCCTTATACCAAGAGGACCGAAAGCGACGGGGAACATCGTTTGCCCGACGGGGAGTTACACTAAGTAACAAGCGATGGTTCCAATAGTTCCTGAGTGAACTAGTGATGAGATGATGGATGGATGGTACGGCATATGCATTGCATAGAGTCGTTGTGTCGGTCTCTATGCATTTGCATAAATCATGAATGGATTGATTATGTGTGAGAATCATGAATGGATTGATTATGTGTGAGAATCATGAATGGATTGATTATGTGTGATAATCATGAATGGATTGATTATGTGTGAGAATTTTGAATGGATGCATTATGTGTGAGAATTGTAAATTGATTGAGTATGTGTTGAGATTTATGATTGGATTGGTGAATTGATGTGCATATGTGATAAATGTATTGGTGGTGGATGATATGTTTTATGTATAGACATATATTATGTTTTGCGGGGATGTTGTACATTACAATGATTGTATTAATTGTCCATGATATGCTATGTATGAATATATGTGATGTGATGGTGTGTTTCCATATGTCATAACTTTGGTATGCATTAGGTGTGAACTATATTATGTATATGTATCTGTGGCATGCTCTATGTGTTAGTATGTGATGTTTGTGGTGAGAATAACTATGCATGTGAATTTTTATGTGTTTGCATATTATTATGCAATCTTGGTTTAGTTGTTATTTCTCACCCATCTGCCGTGGTTTGTTTCTCTATGAGGCAATTGCAGATTTGTGTCTTGGAGGCTTTTGTTAAGATTAGTTCTCCATTCTTTTGTTGGTCTTGGTGTCTGCTCTAATACGTAGCACGGGAGTCGGGGAACGATTATGTTATATATGTATACCTTTGTTAGATTTATTTTGTATTACCTTCGTATGTATATTTTGATGTTATAAAACAATTTATTTTGTAAAACAAGTCAGTTATGGATCTTTCCGCTTTATTCCATAATTGAAATTTCCTTTTGTTGGAAAAAGTTTCCCTTTTATGTTTATTCCATTTTGTGTTATGTATCAAATTTATGAGCAGGGATTATGTTTTCTTTCTTTATATGTGGCATCCTTGTTTCTGTCGAAAAATATTAAATTTTTAGTTACTCTGATTTATTTATGTATTATTTATTCGCGATGGGAATTGGGGTGTTACAAATGACATTCCTAGTGACTGAAGTCCTTTGAATATTGTCATCTCTCTTTTCCAAGGCTGTCATGGCTTCCATAAGTTGATCCAACTAATCTTTCATCAATTCAACATCTGCTCTTGTCACAAACTGGTTCTGCTCTCCTGAGTTCATGATCCTTCAAAAGCTACTTCAAATCCAATGCTGGCATAGGGAAGTCAACGAGTGGGTTATGGACAAAGGATAGGCGAGACTCAAGGCTGAGAAATGCAAATGAAATGCAAATGTTACGACATACGCATGCAATGCAAATGCAAGCCAAATGGTTTCAAGGAACTCAAAAGTAAGTTACAAACATTTTGGAAAAACTGAAAACTTTCATTTTATAATCCATGATCTCTATTGATTTTTTACAAAAGAATGAGCAACTGAATTCCTTGAAACCAAAGGGTTATGAATGCATGAATGTATGGATGAATGTATGCATAAACAAACGTATACATATATTCACACATATATACAAGTAAACAAACAAAGGCCTAGTTTTGAATATCACGAACGTGGAGCCATGGTCTACCCATCCCAAAAGGTGTGTACTAAGGGTTCTTGTATCTGCAGAACAGGGTTCTAAATAGTTCCCAAAGTTATCGACCCTTCATTCTTTCGCATATTATCGACACACCAAATACTTGGAAATAAATAATATTCTCAAGAGAGTCTCGTCTAAGTGTAGTATCACGTATCAACTATTTCGAGTCTACACCCTCATAGTCACCGCACTACGTCCTAAGAGGCCAAGTGGGGGTAAAAGGTAACTAAAGGTTCTCAGTGTCACGAGCTCCTTGGTCGAAAGTAGTAATGCATTCACGACTACTCGTTCAACAATACTACCCTCAAGAGGGCCTCAACTGAGCGTGGTTATATCATATGTTAATCATGTTAGGACTACTCCCAACAGTTAACTATTGATTATACCACAATCTTATCATAAGTATACACTCAAGTCCGGGTTATGACTTATCCTCACCACTCAAGGTGACAATCCTGCATACAAAAAAACCCAAGCACAACAGATATATACAGATATTTACAAATATACAAGTATACAAGCAAACAAACATATAAAATAACACAAATGCAAACAAGATAAGCTAAACCCTCTTAGAGTTTGTTCCCCAATGAAGTCGCCATTTCTGTTGCGGTGAGAATCAGATATCAAGCTATTAATTAACTTGAATCACAAATCATGTAGTTCACCACCGAGCTTTGATTTATCCAAAGGAAAGAGTAAAGATCGAAGCAAACCCTAAGTACGCTATGTAACAACAAAGCTAAGAGAAACTAAGGTTCGGGGGTTGGTTATACCTAGGGAAGGTGTTAGCATCCTAAGTATCTGTAGTACTCTACATGAACCTCTTGTAAGTATTTGTGTTATGCTAAAGTTTACTTGCTAAAGAAAAGATGTTAAGGTAAAGACCTATGGGTTTTATCTACAAGTATGCTCACCAAGACATCGCATCTCGTGTCTATGTATCCTAACAAGGATGGAATCAGAGCATTCATAGTTCACCTCACTACGGATGAGGAACTCTTGACTGTGGTCAAGGTTCCAAAGGGAGTAAGTGTTCATAACCATGACACTTACATGAAGTTAGTTGTTAGTGAGCTCGCCAAGGATAGGGATCCTTGTGCCTATGTACCCTCATTAGGGATGAGGAATCAGAGAGTCTGTTGTTCACCTCACTAAGGGTGAAGAACTCTTGACTCTTGACTAAATGTGACATGACAATCAACAGGGGAAACGTTTCCTTTGGAATTTGATTAAGACGAGATTATCATACAAAATAGGCATCATGAAAACAGTATCAAGATAGGACAAAGTAGAACTTCAAATGTCAGAATCAGGTTCATGAACAACTAACAAACATGTGTAGAGCAATCATCAAGACAGGAAGTCAATACAAACTCATAAGACAAAATGTCATGATATGTACAAGTATAACAAAGTACATGGCCAAATACGAACCAAGAAAATTAAATCATGCACAAATCAAGCAAGGAGAAAAGTCATTAACCAAATTAATACAAATATTTAATAAGGTTAATTAGTAATATAATTAACAATATTAAATAAAAATGTTTAAAGTGATTAACAATTAAACACACATTTTTTGAATTTTTTAGAATTAATAAGCAAATTTAATTAATTAAGTCCTAGAAGGAGGTAACATGAAGGTTGGTTCTGAAGTTGCTAGGCGTGCTAAGGGGCTTGGTATGAGTGTTATGGTAGTTGTCTTAAAGAAGAAGATCCTGCAAGTCACATTTTTCGGAAGAAGGAAATCTCTTCCTTCACTCAATTCTTCGTTTCCAGTTTTTTCTTTTTGTGATGGTCTAGGTATGTGCATGGGAGGTCTTGTACCAAAATAGTATGGCTTCCAATTGCTTTCTTTTTTTTCTCTATCGCGCAGGACCCGCCCTTTCGTGTATGTGAAGAGAGACGTGAAAGGTCTCTGTGGCATTGCTAGCTAATTTATAATACAACCAAGTAACAAACAAACAAACTTTTTAAAACTTAAGACTTTAAGTTTTACTAAAAAAGAAAAAAAAAACATAGTTAAATATTAATAAAAAAAAGAAAATAATAAATAAGATAAAATATTTAACTATTCAAAAAAACTAAAATAAAAAAATCTGATTCATAAAAATGATTATTAAATTAAAAATCAAAATAAATTCGGTTAAAAATGAATAATCAGACTGATATCGAAGTGCTCAAAAAAATAAAATGAATACACCAAAATGATTAGCGCGAAATATACGTATAGGAAAAATAAAGCGTTTTGTCAAAATTCGAAATAAATTTTCCTCGATTAAAAGGCTTAGATTGGTCAAAATGCGACCGAAAAACAGTCGAAAAATTTGAATGAGCACGTCAGGTTAAACTACGTGAAACGTAGATTAATATGATTGGTGTTTGCAAGTTCGATTTTAAAATTTTTCGTCCACTGATTTTACGCACAGTTGACTATTGGTTTGACCGATTCGGCTGTAAATCCAACAAGTTCGTTCTAGCTGATAGATTGAGCATTATGCAAGTGTTAGCTTGTAAATTCGATGCCCATAGGAAGTTGGAAGTGTTGAGGGGAATGTTAAGCTCTTGAAGAGGGTTAGAAAAGCTTTCGACAGGATTTGTGTGATAGGTTCGAGTCGAAGGTACTCATAAGAGAAAAGGAGATCTTTTGGGACTTAGAAAATATTTCTAAGAGTTGAAGGGGGAACCTTCGACCGAGATTGTTGATGATGTCTGACGTTGGATTTCAAAATTCAAATAAAGGAGGGAGTAGTTACTTTGGTTCGCTCTTGAAGAAAGACAGGTGGCGTGCATCCAAGCAATGGAAGCATACAATATGACACTTGTCATTTGTTGGCTGTTTCAGGCAGTTTATAGCAGTTAGTTTTAGTATTATAAATAAGGGTCCTAGCAATAGGATTAAGGGTGTTGTGTTCACTTTGTACAACTAACTCCAAATTTACTCAAAAGTATCCGCGTGTTGAGAAAAGAGTATTGTGAAAATGTACGTGATGTAAACTCCATTTATCCTTCAATGCAATTTACTTTGATCTTTACTTAAATTTTTATCTTTTATTTGAAGCCAGTTACATTTCTGCACTTACTTTCGTTTTATACCTTTGATCTCTATTGCACACGTTCGACCCTTCCTTTTACCTTTTTCAGCCTTTTACCTTTTCATCCTTTTAACTTTACATTTTGAAGTGTTGTCCTGCACTATATTTTCAACAAACTTCCCTTTTTGAGTATTGTCGAAGCATTCATTGCTTTAGAAGTTAACTTAGATCAATTGTTAGCACATGTCCTAGGATCAATCTGATCGATCCTGTGAGTCACCAAAGTTAGATTTGGAAGATCAGCGGTTGTTTACCAATTTTCACGGTAAACAAATTGGCACGCCCAGTGGGACAGTGCTAACTGTATAAAGATTTTCCTAAATTTTGAAAATCATCATTCATCAATCTCTTTCTCCTTAAAAAGCTTTGTTGCATGTTATTAAGAAGTGGTAAGGTAGCCACTACAAACGAAGAAAGACCAAGGAGAAGATATACTAGAAAAATGACGACGAACACTAGTCAGCCAAACAACCCAAATTCTCAAGGGAGTGGTTCTAATCCACAACCAAGTGATTCGAATGCCCAGCCTAGTAACACAAACCCTCAAAATGTGTCTAGGAATGATATTGTACCACCCCCAGTTCCTTCGACAGGAGAGCCAATCCCATCTCCTGTTATGTCCGACCCATCAATGACAGGACCAGGGTCGACATATATAAGGGCTTACACTCAACCTGTTTTGGAGTACATAGGCCCACAAGCATCTAATCCCCAAACTCCACCAGGAGGAACTTCGACATTTAGACATCTTCCCCCTCCAGGATTTTCACAAACCTTACCAAGGAATCCACCTTATGGAATGCCAACGTCAATAATGCAAAGCCTCCAAAATGCCCCCCAGTATTCTCAGACAATGTAATGTCTTCGCCATTACAGGGGTCGGGATCTGGGATAAATGTGGGTCGAAACAGCCAAAGTGTAGGTATAGGATATTCCACTCAAGGTCCTAGTCTAACAAACACGTCTATAGCATGTTTGAGACAACAAATGGATAAGAGTAATCCACAAATGGTACAAACTTTGTCTCAAACTATGGGGAAAATTTTCCAGCCTTTGATTCGGAACACTACCCAGACCAACCAACAACTAACGACGCAATTGGAATGCATGGTAGAATTTATGGGGGTGCCGGCCCCTGTGCGAGGTGCGACGGTGGTGGAGAATATCCCACGGCAAAACCTAGAGACTATGCCTGAGGCCAACCTGGAACCCCCTAGAGCTGAACTCCCCAGAGTCGAACCACCTAGGAACCAAGGGCCAATTGCTGAAGAAGGGGAACAAGGGGTAGTGATAGTGAATAGAAACCAAGACGCTGATCAGATTGTACAACAGGTTCGACGTAACAACATAGCAGCGGATAACAACCTAGCAGCCATGGTCGAAAGAATAATGGCTTGAAATAGGGGTGAATGTTAGCTTTACTAGGCCAAATTATACCTCACCCATAGTGGATTATATCCTGCAATCAGAAATACCCCCTAGGACGAAGGTCTCAAAGTTTACCAAGTTCTCAGGAGATACAACTGAATCTACTGTCGAACACGTAGCCCGGTATATGATCGAGGCTGGAGAGATCGCAAACGACGAAAGTCTCAGGGTGAAATATTTCCCAAGTTCTCTCACTAAAAACGCTTTTACTTGGTTTACAACCCTACCTCCTAACTCGATCTGTAATTGGACCCAGTTAGAGCGCTTGTTCCATGAACAATTCTATATGGGGAAAACTAAGATTAGTTTGAAGGAGTTGGCTAGCATAAAGTGAAATTTTACTGAACTAATAGACGATTACCTAAACAGGTTTCGATTACTTAAGGCTAGGCGTTTTACCCAAGTTCCAGAGCATGAACTGGTCGAAATGGTCGTTGGTGGCCTTGATTACTCTATTAGAAAGAAATTGGATACCCAGTATCTGAGAGACATGGCTCAACTGGCTGATAGGGTTCGACAGTTAGAACGTTTGAAAGACGAAAAGGCTAAGTTCAATAAGGGTAAAAAAGTAGCTTATATTGAATATAATGAGGATGTCGAAGGTTTATACGACGAACCATTATACTTTGACGAGAGTGAGGTAGACGTTGCTGAGTTAAAGCAAGGTCCTCCGTATGCTTGTAAAATATTAGCCCCTTCGACTGGAAAAATTTTTGGCGAATTTGAAAAGAATGATAAGTTTCCCAAGAAAACATACACTTTCGATATCACCAAATGTAACAAAATTTTTGATTTGTTGGTAAAAGATGGGCAGATGATAGTGCCTCCTGGCGCTAAAATGCCACCTTTAGAACAAAGAAAAAAGATAGGATTTTGTAAGTACCATAATTTTTTGGGTCATAAAACTTCTCAATGTTTTCTTTTCAGGGATCTGGTGCAAAATTCTATTCAGGAGGGCAGGCTAAAATTCGGAGAGAAGAGCAAATGTCAGATGAAAATTGACTCCGACTCATTGCCAACAGCAGAGGCCTATTATGCCGAGCCAGAGATACATATGGTGGAAATTACTGAATATTTTGCCAACAACGCTGTGATAGCCAATGTTACTGAAGACCTTGACATTTATGCTATAGAGAAACTCATGAGCAAGGCCACGGAGGGTTTCGACAAAACCACTGAAGGCTTAAATGATGGGATTACAGAGGGTTCCAACATGATGCTGGTTACTAAAGAAACTGCTGAGAGTTTCGTTAAGATGGACAAGGCTGCTGACGGCCTTGATATGGACTTCTGCGATCTGAATCTTGGTGCTGATGCCGACATGGACATAAATTTGGTCGAGATTACACCACATAAGACCAGGGAGGTTGATGAAGCAAGCTGCCAAGAGGAGCGTAACAAAGCGGTGTATCCAAAACAGGATGAAACTATCATTGAATTCCTTCACCGCTGCCAAAAGAAGGGATCAGGCGTCATGTTATGCCCCATATGCACTGCAATCTTCGATCAGAAAGCTGCCCATAATCTTGAGGGGGTTAGGAAGGCGAAAGAAATAAGGGAGCAAGGAATGTCCCAGGGTCAAAGGGGTTTCGACCCTAGAAGGTCTTCTTCAAAATAATTGGGAGGAAAAACACAGTTCCCAAGGGCCAAACCCAGTACCTTCAAACCAACAAGCAATGCACCAATAGGGAGCTGGATGAAACCTGTCGAAGGAAAGGAAAAAGATCAGAGAAAGTGGCAGAAGTTTGATGTGGACAGAGGCTCTTCAGTAGAATATCGAAAGGAGTTTCAGACTTCTAATAAATCGGCGTATGTTTCTAAAAACTATAAGGGGAAGAACCCGATGTCGGGATCTCAATGGAGGAGAGAGCAACGTCGAATGAAGGCTCTCAGGGAGGCCCAGTCGAAGGATCAAGGAGAGTCCAGTACTAATATCCCTACTGACAATAATGTAGGGAATCCAATGAGGGTTGCTGAAAAAATACCTGTAGGACGAAAAATGTTTGCCTCTCAAGAGGATAAACCTGAGAAGACTGTCGAAGAGGATGACGAAATGACAGATAACTTCGACTCTGAATCTGATGCTTCTCTTGACATCATAGTCAATGTGGTATCTGTGATGCCCAGAGAGTTCGACCAGCTCACAGAAGTCGAAGATTTAGATGCCTGCACTGAGGTAGAGATGGCAGCACACAAGCCGGTATACTACTATATTATGAACAATGGGTGTGTCGAAGAGCAGAACACTTTTTTCGAGCGACCCACAGAGGAAATGAGGAGTCACCTAAAGCCCCTCTACATTACTGGCAAGGTGGAGAATGTGCCAATAAATAAAATATTAGTCGATTGTGGCGCAACAGTGAACTTGATGCCACACTTCTTACTGAGCAAGATTGGCAAGTACGATACTGACACTAAGCCACATAACATGGTTCTTTCGAATTATGAAGGAAAAGTTGGCTCTACTTTGGGGGTGATACAAGTTGACTTAACAGTGGGGACAATCACTAGGCCTACTGTCTTCATGGTAGTAGAAACAAAAGCCAACTACAATTTGCTCTTAGGGCGAGAGTGGATACATGACATTGGCGCAGTGCCATCTTCGATGCATCAACGCATCACCATCTGGAGACCAGACAGCATAGTCGAAAACATTGAGGCTGACCAGGGGTATTTTAAAGCACCAATCCATCATGTAGACAAACGTCAGTTCGACAAACATTTGGCTCACATTGCCCCCTGTGGTCCAGCAGATTTTGAGTTTGTCCCAGACGACGAGACATTTTGCTCATTGTACTTACATCCCGTCGAGGGTTTCCGTTGGGATAAGGAGGTGTCAGGGGAAAGAATTTCGTACCTTGGCGAGCCTGTAGTAGACCCCAAAGGGTGGGGAAGTGAATTTAGGGATAATGACTGAGTTCGAAGCATTGAGAAGAATTTCGGCCTACGTGGCTGAAACCAGACTACAAGCGGCTTTGGAGGCTGTTAACGAATATATGGCTGGTGAAGCCAATCCTGAATTCCACCAAGAAGGTTCTGGTAAGGACTTCGACCCAGAGCCACCTGATAAGGTTCAGGTTGTAGAACAAGGCCAGAGGCTTGACGCTTTTTATGACGATGAGCCTTTGGGATTTGAAAAAGATCTGCTGGCAAATAATGTTAAGATGTTGGTGCAAGATCCGTTAGAAGAAATCGACCTAGGCGAAGGGGCAACCAGAAGGCCAACATATGTTTTAAGGTCGAAATTACCCAGTTATTGCAGGAGTTTAAAGACTGTTTCGCCTGGGACTACGATGAGATGCCTGGTTTGAGTAGAGAGTTGGTCGAACATAGGTTGTCGATTAAGCCTGGGAAGAAGCCAGTTAAACATAATCTAAGACGGTTTGCCCCAGAGGTTCTCTCAAAGATAAAGGAGGAAGTCGAAAGACTCCTTCGATGCAAGTTTATCCGCACTGCCAGGCAGGGTATTTTCTAGGCTTTGTGGTCCATAAAAAGGGGGTCGAGATCAACCAGAATAAGACCAAGGCCATCATGGAAGCGAAAGCGCCATCAACGAAAAAGGAGCTGCAGTCGCTGCTAGGCAAGATCAATTTCTTGAGGAGATTTATATCGAACTTAAGCAGAAAAACGCAGGCCTTTTCACCATTGCTTTGATTTAGTAAAGATGGATTCGAATGGGGGCAGGAGCAGCAGGCGGCCTTCGACAAGATCAAGGAATACCTGAGTCATCCCCCAATTCTGTCCCCACCTTGTAGAGGTAGGAGTATGAGATTGTACATAGCTGCATCAAACAAAACCATAGGGAGTATGTTGGCTCAAGAGGATGAGGATGGTGTCGAAAGAGCCATTTATTACCTCAGTAGAGTTTTGAATGATGCAGAAACTAGGTATAGCATGATAAAAAAATTATGCATATGCTTGTATATCTCTTGTACAAAATTGAAGCAATATATAAAGCCAGTTGATGTGTATGTTTCGTCTCATTTCGATGTTAATAAGCACATGTTGTCAAAACCTATCTTGCATAGTCGAATCGGTAAATGGGCACTAGCATTGACTGAGTACTCTTTAACGTATAAGCCTCTGAAGGCGGTTAAGGGACAAGTCGTAGCAGACTTTATAGTCGACCACTCCATTAATGAAAACATGTTGAATTATGTCGAATTGGAACCTTGGAAGTTATACTTCGATGGCTCCAGCCACAAAGATGGCACATGTGTAGGTGTGCTGATTATTTCTCCGGATAAAATTCCAACAAAATTCAAGTACAGGATCGAAGGATTTTGTTCCAACAACGAGGCTGAGTATGAAGCCTTAATAGCTGGACTTGAAATTTTGTTAGAATTAGGGGCAACTCAAGTCGAAATAATGGGAGACTCAGAGTTGGTCATAAAGCAAATTACAAAGGCGTACAAATGTGTTAAGGAGAATCTTATCATGTACTTCGTAGTGGCCAACAGACTATTGAAGAGATTCAAAGTAGTGAGCATTCGACACATACCTCGACTAGAAAATCAAGTGGCCAATGACTTGGCTCAGGTTGCTTCTGGGTATAAGGTTTCGAAGGAAAATTTACGAGAGGCAATCGAAGCTAGAGGTAAAGTGGTATCTGTTGGATTATGCCCATCAGGCCTAGAAGTGACAAAGCTTGGATATGCTGACGAATAAAATTTTGAGATTTTCGCAATAGACAGCCTGACGGATAAAGACTGGAGGAAGCCTATAGTCGAGTATTTAAAAAACCCGACAGGACCCACAAAGCGAAAGGTCAGGTATCAAGCCTTAAGTTATGTCTTTCTAGGCAATGAATTATTTTAAAAGACCCCTGAGAGGGTGTTACTTAAGTGTCTTAGTGAAACAGAAGCATATCTGGCCCTTTCTACTGTCCATAGTGGGGCATGCGGGGCGCATCAGGTAGGCCATAAGATGAAGTGGCTATTGTTTCGACAAGGCATGTATTGGCCTACGATGCTAAAAGATTGCATTGAATTCGCCAAGGGTTGCCAAGAGTGTCAAGTTCATGCTGGCATACAACATATACCTGCAAGTGAATTGCATTCCAAAGTCAAGCCATGGCCTTTTAGAGGTTGGGCTTTGGATCTGATTGGAGAGATTCGACCAGCATCCTCCAAGAATCAGAGATACATTTTGGTAGGGATCGACTACTTTACGAAGTGGATCGAGGCGGTACCTTTACCAAATGTGGATCAAGAGGATATGATCGAGTTCATTCAAAAGTACATCATTTACAGGTTTGGAATCCCATGAACGATCACAACAGATCAAGGATCAGTCTTTACTGGTCAAAAAATGTAGGAGTTTGCAAAAGAGATGGGTTTCAAACTCTTAACCTCTACACCTTATTATGCTCAGGCTAACGGCCAAGTCGAAGCAGCTAATAAAGTGGTGATTGGTCTGATCAAGAAACATGTGGGAAAAAAAGCCTAGGAATTGGCATAGGACATTGGACCAGATCCTCTGGGCAATGTCGAACCTCTCCCAAGGAAGCAACCAACACCACTCCTTTTGGATTGACTTTTGGTCACGATGCAGTGTTACCTGTTGAGATATACGTCCAGTCGACTAGGATTCTGAGACATCATGAAATTCCTTCTGAGCTTTATTAGAATATGATGTCAGACGAACTGGTAGATTTGGACGAGGAAAGACTTAAAGCCTTAGAACTTATAAAGAGACAAAAGAAAAGAGTGGATAAGTCTTATAATAAAAAGGTTAGAGTCAAGACCTTCTCACCTGGAGATTTAGTTTGGAAGGTAATCCTGCCTATGGATCGAAAGGTTAGAGCCTTAGGCAAATGGTCCCCAAAATGGGAGGGCCCGTTTCAAATTACGCAAGTATTTTCTAATGGAGCCTATAAAGTTGAAGAATTAAATGAGGATAAAATAATCTTGAAAGTAAATGGCAAGTATTTGAAAAAATATAAACCAGCACTTCAAGAAATTAAAATTGGTAAAGAGTAATTCGACGTAACAAGGGCAAAGCCAATAATGGTATTTATGAATGCCAAGATGGCTTAGTGGTCATTACATATAAAAGCCTCAAAGGGCCACAGAGCATCAAATTAAAAATTACAAAGAAAGTAACAAGCTAAAAGGGGAGATTCTCCTTCATCTTCAAGTACTTCGACTTCTGGAGATTAAGAAGCCTTTCACACAAGGCCTTGTCAGATTTTAAATGTGCAACTTCCTTCTCCAGTCGTTGAGCTTTCTCAGCAAAACTTATGGCACATTCAAGCTTTTTCGACAGGCCAGATTCATCGAAATCAGACAATTCAGCTTTACGCTTTTTGGCTTTTGAGATCTTGGCTCGAAGTTTCTTGATCTTTCGCTCCCAGGAAGCAATGTTTTCTTCATTGGATGCGATTTCTTGCTTGTTCTTTTA
Source organism: Lathyrus tuberosus (assembly GCA_022829125.1). Taxonomy (NCBI): domain Eukaryota; kingdom Viridiplantae; phylum Streptophyta; class Magnoliopsida; order Fabales; family Fabaceae; genus Lathyrus; species Lathyrus tuberosus. The sequence continues at coordinate 2,749,767 of JALAZF010000441.1, forward strand.
TTTTGTTTTTTTCAACTCTGCTACTCTGTTCTCAGAATCAGTGGCAGCAGTCCAAGCGGCAGCCTCACTTCCAGCTTTGGTTGGAATGGTCTTTTCGATTTGAGACAGGCGTTTCAGGTCACCATGGACTTGATCAATCATAACGCTAAGCTCTAAAATGACGTTGGTAGATTCTAGGGAAATGGCATGGATGTCAACTTATTGGAGGAGGTTTTTTAGAGAGATATGAGTGACATCATCCATCTGTAAGAGTGTGAAAAGGTCACCCTTAAAGATCTTGTTTTTGATCTTCAGAAGGATATTGTCTTCAGGTTTGCTCGAAGGCTGATCCCAGAGGTAGTTGAAGCACTGGGAGTTTTATCAGATGAGCTTCCTCGACGCCCAAGAAGGATCTTTATGTATTGTCGAGGATTACTTGCCTTCAATGCATCAAGCTCTTTTTCAGAAAGGCCTGCTCCATACACAACTGATGTGGCCTTGCCTTCAGTAGCAGCAGTAGTTGCTGGGGTGGGGTAGCTTCGACATGAGTTGGCTCGTTGATAGGTCCTTTATTAGCCTTCTCCTCCTCATCTTTGTCCTCCCCCTCTTTATCTTCGTCCATTTTGTCATTATCATCGACATCACTTTGGCCATTAAGTTCAGATAGGTGCATGGCCTCATCATCATCTTCTTCCATGTCTTCCTCTCCTTCTGGGTTAGCATTGGCAGCCCCAATGGGTTCGTCATTTGGGGATCCCTCTTCATCGGCCAAGGTTGGTTCTTAATCCATGGAAACAGTTTTTGGATTTTCTGTGTCAGGATCCTGCTGAGCGTCGTCATCTGTCTCATGGTCGGAGCCGTCTGTTTGAGATTGCTGGGTAGCTGTCTTTTCTGGCGAAGGGGGAGCTGTTCCAAAACTAGACTTGTTAATTTCACCTAGTGAACTCATTCCAGAACCCAAGTCAGAAGTGGGATGATATGTGGGCTCACCTTGGCTATTCAGAAGAGTGATGGGAGAAGGAGGATGATCCACCGTTGGTTTTGAACCACTAGCATTAGCCTGAATCAAATCGAAGCAAGTCAGATCAAGGGAAACAAGGTAAATAAGTTTTTATTTAAAGGAAAATTTGACAAGTTACCTTGACTCCTTCAGCATCAGGGCTAGAGTTATTGCTTTCAGCATGACCTGTAGCTGGTTTAGAGGCGGTTCTAGAAGTGGCTTCTGCGGCTTTGCTTGTAGTAGTTGTCTTTTTGGGGACTGTAGCCATCGCAGGTTCAGATTGGCCACCAGCAGCACCAGATTCTTGGTTTAGTTTCTTCCTTTTTTTGAGTTTCAAGTCTTCAGGAGGAGATTGGTCCTCATCCTCTGAATCGAAGATAATTTGGGCAGTGCCCCTTTTCGACTTCCTTTGAGGCGTCGGAGGTGGTTTGCGAGAAGCCTGAAATTGAGAAGCATTAGGGGAAGAAGGAATAATCAACGAAAGGGAAAAGGTGTGTGATATACCTTGCTGCCTTTGCCTTTGGCTTCGACTGGGTGTTGAGTGTAACGCCCCAGACTGCCTTCGGGATCACCGACTGACCCCACAAACTAACACGGGTCTTTTCAGCATGTTTTGTCCTCACTCACACACTTTCCGGGAAGCTTCCCAGAATGTCATCCATCCCAGAATTGCTTCAAGTCAAGCACACTTAACTGTGGAGTTCTTATGAATGAGCTACTGAAAAGAAGATGCATCTTGTTGGTATAGGTAGTACCAATTAATCCTTATAAGCCTTCCTTCAACCATGCAGTCCCACACCTGCATAGCCTCAGGATCCCTCTCATTCCGATGTGAATTCGGTTTTTCCCTGGAAACTGCTAGGAGTGTCTCATTGTCATGCCTCATGCACCGACAACCACTCCCTTGCCAAGCTGCTAGGTGTGTCTCATTGTCATGCCTCGTGCACCGACAACCACTCCCTCGCACTCAGGTGTTACATGCCCACCAGCTTCCGCTTGGTTCATCCCCGAACCACATCGTACTGGGAGAGGTCTAGCTCTGATACCATTTGTAACGCCCCAGACTGCCTTCGGGATTAATTCAACCGTTAGAGATTCCTGAATGGAAATGGGACAGTATTGCGATGGATTTTGTGACTGGTTTGCCGAATACGACGAGGGGCTTTGATGCTATTTGGGTAATGGTGGATCGACTTACGAAATCCGCACATTTTATACCAATTAACATCAGTTTTCTGTTGTCGGAGCTGGCGAAGATTTATATCAGGATAATCGTGAAGTTACATGGTGTTCCGTCGAGCATAGTGTCTGATAGAGATCCGAGGTTTACTTCAGAATTTTGGAGGAGTCTGCAGGAAGCCTTGGGTTCTAAGTTGAAGTTGAGCTCGACTTATCATCCACAAACCGATGGTCAGTCAGAAAGGACTATCCAGTTGTTAGAAGATTTGCTGAGAGCCTGTGCGTTGGAGAAAGGTGGTGCGTGGGATACTCATTTGCCATTGATTGAGTTCACGTATAATAACAGTTGCCATTCTAGCACTGGAATGGCGCCTTTCGAAGCTTTGTATGGTAGGAGGTGTAGGACACCTCTGTGTTGGTATGAAACAGGTGAGAATGTGGTGCTTGGACCAGAAATTGTGCAACAGACTACTAAGACGATTCAAATGATCCGTGAAAAGATGAAGACGTCTCAGAGTAGGCAGAAAAGCTATCATGATAATCGGAAGAAATATTTGGAATTCAGTGAAGGGGATTACGTGTCCCTGAGAGTTAACCCAGTGACCGATGTGGGTCGTGCTTTGAAATCTAAGAAGTTGGATCCTAAGTTTATTGGACCGTATCAGATCTTGCAGAGGATTGGTACAGTCGCTTATAGAGTGGCATTGCCACCGAAACTTTCGAACTTGTACGATGTGTTTCACGTGTCGCAACTTCGGAAGTATGTTTCAGATCCGTCTCATGTTATTCAGAGGGATGAAGTGCAAATCAGGGAGAATCTTACAGTGGAGACGATGCCTTTAAGGATCGAGGATCGCAAAATGAATCAACTCAGAGGAAAGGAGATACCTCTGGTGAGAGTAGCTTGGGAAGGAGCTGCTGGCGGAAGTGTGTAACACCTCAAAATTTGCCCTCTTGTTGTTTGCTTTTACTGGCTTATGTTGCATGGCATTTTGGCATAATCATCATTTTGCATTTCATTGGTTCTTTGGCATGGGATCAAGGTGTCTAAGTCAAATCCAAGGAGCCTTGAGCCCTAAGAGGTCTTAATGGGTCATCACCTCATCATATGATCAAGCTTGACAAGGGAATGCAGGGAATCACATCATCCTAATCAGTGCAAAACTAGGGTTTTGGAATTCTTGAGTAGAATGCCTCAATGGGCAAGATCTTTGAGCTTTTATCACCTCCAAATGTCATATCTCGTCTTTGTTAGACAGGATTTACATCATATTCAGAGGAATTTGGATTTGGAGGATGTGCTATTTTCTCCTAGACTGAGGGCTTAAAACTAGGGTTTGCCATGAAATCAGTTTATTTCTGATTTCTTGGGCAAGACTTGATCTCATGGTATTCTACATGTCCTCAAGGGTTTAGATATGCAAGATTGCCCACTGATGCATTTCAGAAGAGGTTCAATTGGCCAATTGGTTGAGAATTAGGAAATTTGGGGAAAAAGTCAATTGTGCAGTGGAAAAAGTCAACTCCTGACTTTTTAAGTTCAAAATCATAAAATTCAAGTTACATATATTCATTGGACAAGATTTGATCAAGAAATGATGGAGGAATCATGAAAAATCAAGAAATGTACAAAGTTTCCATTTTTAGAACTTTAGGGTTTCCAAAAATGGCAAGTTTGGACCATTTTGCACCACACTTTGAGGCTTTCTTTCTCCAAGATAAAAGCTCTAAACTTCAGGCCCAAGTTGAGCCAATTAAAGTTCACATTCTAAGCTTCAAATCCATATAAAGAACACCTCCATTGGATCAATATTGAGAGAGTTATGATTGATCAAAGTTTGACAAAACTAGGGCAAAAACCAAGTCATGGCAAGGCAAGTTCAGGCCCATAGGCCATAATTTCATCAAACACATGGTGGGAAAAATGTCAAGTTACTTTTCTCAGTGATGTAGGCTCCAAATAAAAAAATGTTGAACATCAAAGTTGTTCATCTCAATGTCCTATTCAACTTTGATGTTGGACATTTTTCCATTTGAGCAAGTTATGATGGGGTTATAGGGGTCCAAAGTTGAGGTGTTCATGCTGAAATTCACAAGACATGATGCCATGCCAGCCTACCAGGTCACACACCCTTAAGCCAGTTTTGGTACCTTGATGTTTTAAGCCATTTTCCATCATCTTAAAAGCTTCATTTCATCTTCATTTCAACATCAAACTTATTCTCCCATGTTCCCTCTTTCATTTGCCACCAAAATTGTGCATTATCATCCATCCAAGTGAGAGATATTCACCCTCAAAGTCTCTTATTTGCATTAAAACCAAGCTGCCAAGATGCCAATGTTGTAACATTATTGTTGTTGGGTTAATTCAAGTCACACGCATACTACACACCAGTCACTTTTTTTTTCCTCTTAAAGCCAAACATTCTCCCTTACACCATGTACACTCCATGCCATCATGCATGAAAGAAGAAAAGTGAAAAAACTTGCTGTACAAGTTTCTGCAGCAACACAACATCAACACCATTCACACTCAACCTCACCATAGTACCATGAGCTTCACCTCACCACATCCCAATCGTCCCAACTCGCCCCTAACTAACTTAACTCAGTTAGTTAGATTGGACTCACTTAACCAAGCTCAAACTCACTTAACTAACCACTTAACCACACTAGTTAAATCTCAACCCCAACTATATAAGCAAACTCACACACAATTTCAAGCTCTCTCTCATTTTTTTCACATTCTCAGAAATCATTCTCAAGTTTTCTCTCCACTCTCTCTCTTTGATCTCACACGATTCTTTGCCTTTTCATCATAATCACTCTCAAAAAAATCTCAAGTTCCTCTCTCACTCTCAAGAGTTCAGATCAGGATTTTTCTCTCATTTCTCCATCATTTTCGAAGATTCTTTGAGTAGCATCACCTCCATAACCTCCTATTTCTACTATATGCATTAGATTTGCTTGAATCCACCATTGAAGAAATCTCAAGTTTCACTCATTTCTCCAAATTTCTGCTCCAATCAAGTATAGGATCTGGTTTTAGCCTTTATTTGGCTTAAAGTGTTGATTTGAAGGTCTTGCAAGAAGTTTTTGGGTTTCTAAAACATCAATTGCATCTCACAAGGTTAGGGATCTTGAAGCTTTTAATTTATTTCATCATGATTTTAGGGATTTATAATGTGAAATTAGTAATCATGCATTGCATCTGGAAAGTCCTGAAATGATGGCACACCACTGATTGTTCAATTGGGATTTTAGGTGATTTTGTGATTTTTGTGAAATTTATGTTGAACATGTCACTTTCATGACATTTTTCTTGATGTTAGAATGATATCTTTGAGATTTAATTAGTATATTCATGATCTATGAAGTTTGGGCTTCAGTTTGGTATTTTATTTTGATGATTTTCGTTAAGAATTGATGGAGATATTTGATGTAGAAGTTGGATAAAAATTCTGCATTATTTTCTGGTTTATATGTAAAATTCTACATTTTGCATGAGCTAATGATGAGGATGATGAGGTGTCCGAAAACTATTGGGCGTGTTCTTGCTTTTCCAATGATTAAGCAATTATGAATTAATGATGATGAGAGAGTAGAGCCGCGTGTGGACCCGCGATTGGTGCAGCCTTTCATTTTTTCGGCGGGCCAATAGAAATGCGACAACACATTAATGATGCACTTGCTTCTCACGTGCTTCATTTTATGACCTCAGATGTTCACGTGCGTGTGCATACATGGTAGCTTTTGTGTTCGTGCATTGTGAGGCGTTAGATTCCTTTGATTGTCTTGATTGATTGTTGACTGTTTGATCTAATGGCTTTAATTGCATCCACGCGTTGACTGCACATACACCATTCCACACACAAACACACACATACTTGGATTGGGTCACAGATTGATATTTGCACCCCACATGCTGGGCCCAAACTTCTTTTAAACGTGTTTTTTTTGCTTCGTTTGCACCCCATTCCATTTTCTTTTGCATTTTAACTTCTTTTTCCATATTATTTCCATTTGCTATTTTTAAAAATACCAAGACACATTTAAAAATCCCAAATTAATTCACGTGTGTTCTTTATGCATTTAACTAATTTTCTATTATTTTTAATTCTGACTTCCTTGATTTTATATCATAATTCCATAATTTTCTTTCAATTTCTTTTTGAATGAGGTTCTTCTTTGATACTTGAACTTGTGCATTTTATTTCTCCCATCTCATACAACATTTTTGACTCATTTTTTTGAATTGGTCAGATAACACGTTAAAGCATATAAACCAATTTTCTTTTTATTTTTAAAGTCATTTTGTCATGTGTTTAGGGATGCTTATTTGAGTATTCTTGTGGTATGTTTCAATGTGTTTTCATGAGGCCTTTTGAGGTACTTTTTCTTTGAGTTTTGCCATGAGTTTTGGTATATGTTTTTGCTTCTGACTTGGAATGTTTAGAACCTATTTTTACAATTTTCTCATGTGCTTTGATATTTGTTTGATGTCTTACATTTGAAGTAACATGTATGCATATTTTTCTACTTCATTCTCATATGATTTTGATGAGGCACTTGTGCCACCTTTTGTGCTCATTTGTATGATATTATAGCTCATTTGTATGATATTATAGGTCATCTTGAACCATGATTATAGGTCATTTGCTTTCATTTCTTGCCACTCGAACATGCTTGTTTCAATTTGTTCCATTACATGAATTTGATTGAATTAAACTTGCATCCTATCTCTTCTTAAGCTCTACATGTTTTATGTGTGCATTTTGTGTGACTTTTCACTCATCCCATTTGTATCTCATCAATGGTATGCCACTGCCCGTATGCATTCATTAATCATTTCACATGTTATACATTTTTGGTATGTCACTTTGTGCATCTAATTGAAACTTGTTTCTTCTCCTTATCTCTTCTTCATCTTACTTCCTTTATTTGCATCATTGTATCCATGATTTGTATAATGATTCATATGCATTGTGAGACATTTATAAATGGTATGTGGTTCTGACCTTGATCTTTTGTGAAGTATTATTGCATGATCACTTTGCATGTCCACTCATCTTTCATCTATTCCTTTCATAGGTGCTTTTATTTGATGTTTAGGACTTTGCTTGTGCATAGTTGGTGTGTGTTAGATATCTTAACATTAGAGAGTATCCTTAGAGCATAGGTTTTGACCTTGATTGATTTTCATCTCTTAGGATCTTTATCCTTTGGTTCTTAATTTTTTTAATCATTACTTGTTATTCTTTCCTTATTTCACCACTTGTAAATAGTTTTTGAACTAACCTTTTCATGTAGGTACTAATGGTAAGTAAGTGAGGGGATATGATTCCACATACACTTCTTTCTTCCATTTTCTCTTATGTCCTTTATTCATTCAACTTGTGATCATGATAAGCATTTATATGCTTTCATTGAATAACTTCTTTCTTCCCCCTTTTAAGTTATAACTCATCTTCTACTTTAGAAGTGAGTTGTTCAACTCACTCTTCTTCTCCTTTCTCTTAGGATTAGATTTATTAAAACAAATTAACCATAGGAACATCCATGTATGATAACTTTAAGGTTTGAGTCTTAGTCTCCCTCATTAGATCTTACCTTTCTCCACCTTTTGAGTCCTTCTCTCCTCATCTCAAAACAAAAAGCAAAAATACTTAATAAAGGTTGACGCATATTACATGTGAGCCTAGAACATGGGAGACGGGAGGAGGAGGGTTTCTCTCCACCTTTCTAGAGTGTTTAGCATACGTCCTGTTAGGACAACCATGCGACGCATTCGGTCCTATATCATAGACTTGAATGCAATAAGTGTTATTAACACAAAGATAATCAAAACACTTCTCCTTAAAAGGCAAAAACAAACAACAATTCTCCTTTATTCTCTTTCACTCTATTCTTAAGGACTCGTCACGTCCGTTCTACTGCAAACAGGTAACGCCAAAGTCTCCACACAGCGAGCTGCAACGCCTAACTGCTGGGACGCGCACTCTGACGTTTCCATTAAAAAACACAAACAAAGCAACCCTTGTTGAGCCGAACTACGTTTTCTCTGATTCTTCTTTCTCGTCTGATTGAAGATACGTAGGCACAAGACGGCGATGTCTTGACGAGCAACCTTTCCCCGTAGTCCGTCGAACTACGTTGACTCTGACTTTCCCATTGCACTGAGGGAATACGTAGGCCTAGGACTCCGAGGACGTCCTATCGAGTCACTTCTTTTTCTTTTCTTCTTCGTTTCTCTGTTCTTTCCCGTTCTCGTTTCTTCCTATTTCCAGTGGCAGTGGAGCTCCAGATGACAACACCCTTTGATCGAGACATCAAGCGTAGATCCCATCGGGTACGATGGACGTGTTGGGTGCTAACACCTTCCCTTCGCATAACCGACTCCCGAACCCAGTTCTCTTGGTCGCAAGACCATGCTCTATCCTTCCCCTCAGGTTTACGCGGTGTTTCCTTTCCCTCTCTTGGGATAAATACACATTGTTGGCGACTCTGTTTCGGTGCCATTTTCGCGTTTGTACCTGGATGAAAATCTCGGGAGCGACAAAGTGTGACCTGGGAATTGGAGAGCAGGATGCGGGAGTCGTATCCAGAACTGTTTCCATCAAGTACATTTTCGAGGACGAAAATAATTTAAGTGGGGGAGAGTTGTAACACCCCATTTTTAATTATTTAATCGCCTGGTTTGATTTTAATTGTTTGGCCTTGTTTAGGGGGTGTGTCCTTTAATAGCAATATGAAGTTTATTATTATTATTATTAATAGTATTATTTCATATTATTATTATTATGGTTATTATTATCATTACTATTATTATTATTTAGTAAAATAAAATCTGATATAATTAAGTAGATAATGGGATAATAGAATTAGTGAGGGCAGTTTGGTAATTAAAGATTAATTAGTGAAAATTGGGGAGGATTAGCCATAATCAGAAATTTAGAGAGAGAAGGAGAAGAGCTAAGGAGAAGGGAAGAACAAGGGAGAGCTAGGGCACCCGTCCTCATCAATTTTCGCAGAAATTAATCAAGAATTCGAGGAAGGGGGGAGAAACGGGTTTAATATTGGTGATATGTTCATGATAGGGTAGTGGGGAGTCCTTAACCCCGTAGGGATTCGTATGCAAAATTCTGTGTTATTGATTTGTGTATATGTCTGATGGGATGATGAAATTGTGCATGAATTGATTCGTGTTAGCATGATTTTCTGTTGTTGTCACTGTTGTAAGAATGCATCATGTTGCTGGACTGGTTTTGTGCAGGTGAATATAACAGATAATTAGATCTAAGACCTGAAATTGTTGTACTATTGATGGGTAAAAGAAATTAGATGGAGTAGAGGACCTAAAACTAGTGTAGGAACAAATTTAGGACTGAATTGGAGTGAAAAGGGGAGGATTCCGTAGCAGAACACGAACTGGTGTGGATAATTGGATTTTTCGTAATAGATATGTCCATACGCGTACTAGGTAAGGCAATACGCGTATGGGATGGCTAATACACAGCAATACGCGTATGAAAGGCTAGGTATTATGCGTAATAGGAGGACCGTACGCGTAATGGGTTGGAATTTGGGAAATTCAGTGGGAAAACGTCTCTGTCCATACACGTACGGCATAAGGCATTACGCGTAAGGACTTGGGCAATGTGAGGCAATACGCGTATGAAGAGAGGCATTACGCGTAGTGGTTGGGCGAGCGAGCTGGCAATATGCGTACGACCAGCGAGTGTGTAGAATTTTACCGTTTCGCGATTTCTTTCCCGTTTTCGCATCTGAAGTTGTTTCTTTTGGTTTGAGAGGTTGGGGATAGATGTCAGACCTTGAGAAATGTAGGATTGGTGATGGAAATAATTAATTTAGTAATTTTTAGAGAATTAATTAATTAATAGTTAAGTGGGGTTGTGTGAAGTAATCGTTTGGTGTTGGATGTTGATGTGTGATTCAGGTGTGATCAGGAGGATCGTGAACATGTATATATGTTGTTGTACATGTGTTTTGTATGCATATTGTGTCATGCATTTCATGGTGTTGGTGGGATGAATCATTGCTCAGGAGGAGTGTATGTGATTCATCCGTACTCCGATATGGAGAATGGTGGGGATAGATCATTGCCAAGTAGGGGTGTATGTGATCTATCCGGGTTCGATTGAATGAACTGTGATATTAGTACCACATGCATTGTGTCTATGTTGAGTCGCATGACATCATTATTGATATGTGTTATTGTATGGTGATGATTTGTGGACCAGTGGGTCGTAATTTGTATGATTGTGCGTAAATACTACTCTTATCATGTATGTGTTCACCGTTTAATATTGAATGTGATTTCTCACCCCTTTGTTGTTGTTGTGTCTGTGCTTCTTCGGAAGTACAGATAATCCAGGTACTTAGGTTGCTGGAGTGCGTGTTGCTTGTTCGAGTCGTAGGAGTCGCTCTGATACATAACACATGATATTTTGGGGATTTGAAATCATTTGTTATTTGTTATTCTTTCATTTTGTTACGTATCTTGCTTTCGATGAATTTATGGTGAACCACGGTGTTATGTGGAGTTTTTCTTGAGTTGTTGGCATGTGGCCGTGAAATAAATAAATAAATTATTTTCCGCTGTTTATTTCACTCAATAAAAGGAGTTTTGATGTTGTTTTCATGAATGTGGCATCTTACTTTATTTTTGATGTAAAAACTCTGATTATTTTCATAGAATTTTATGTATTTTTCATAAATGGGAAAGTGGGGTGTTACACTGAGGGGTATTCTTTTTGGGAACAGCTGCGAAACAAGCCAAGTAACCACATGTCAGTAATGATAAAGTTCAAGTGAAAGAGCATAAAATTGGAGAATCCAAACCTTCACGTATTTCGGATTCGATGCGAACATCTTCGATACCGACATGAAGGTGTCCTTTGAAACTGTCTAGCGTATACTTAGTCGGAACCACCCGTTGAGCCTTGGGTTTCGACTGCTGGCGAAGGATCTTTATAGAATCCCCACAGATGAACCAATCTGGAAATAGAGGGGCAAGAGCCACTCTAAAATCAGCAGATGGCAGTCAAGGAGTCTTGGGAGGATGTAGTGCGAAAGCCACCTCATAGCGTTTCTCAGGAGGAACGTATGAAGGGAGTTTCAAACTCTCCATTTTCTTTAAGAATTTCTCCTTCAGCGTAACTGCAGCTTCGCGGACGGTTCGACTAATATCATCTGGTCAATAAACAGTTTCAAAGTACTTCTGGAAGGCATGAATCTCCTTAACATGAATGGATGTACCTTTCTTGATCTTTTCCTGCACATTAATAAAAGCTTGGTCAATCAACTGAGCAAAGCTAGAGACATCAAGGAACTCCACAGCGTAATGTGTCGACCACCAGTCGTGAAATTCTTGGGTGCAGAAATGAGAAGGTTCAAAGTAGACGGGAGCCAGGAGTGATCGATGAGCATGTCGAGCAAGGTGTGTCGAACTCTTTATAGCATCGTAGATGGTGTTGGGAAGAATAACGTGGACCTTCTTCTCATACAGGCACTTGGGTAGAGTCTGGACCAAACCAAATTATCGAGAGACAAGGTTTGGTTGATAGGCTATCAGAGAGGTTTGGCCCTTTAGCAGGTTGATTCGATGAATGATAAGTTGAGGGATCAGGAATGCCTCCCAGACACGCTGCGATTCTTCTTCATGTTTCTTGAATGAGGGAGGAAAGGGCCTGGTAAACCATTCAGGGCCATATTTTCGTTCAGTAAAGGGCGCCATCCTTGGGGTGAAGTCATAGCGTTTAGCAAACATTTTGATGAAGCCAGAGAAGGATGCCCTAAGTGATTGTCCTTCTTCGTTTGGAGTCAGTTGCACTAGTCGAACCCATTCGACTCGTCTCTCTTTAATTTCAGCAGCATCTTCGTCCACAGACCCTTTGTTGGGGAGGATGGCTTCAAAAGTGGCATTAAGCCAAAGCTGAAGTAGCCAAAATGGTCCAGATAGCAGTAGGTTCCCGTTACTCTCTTGGTCTTTCAGACGACCAGCACCTTCGCTCAAAGACTCGTACAGACTGGCCAATATCATTTCGCTTAGGCAAATGCCTCGATTAATGTGGAGTTGATTGGGTAGAGTCAGATATTTTCTTGCCACTTGCAAGGATTTGGTACAGAATACGCAGCGAGAAAGCCACATAGCCAAGAATGCTATGTGTTCTTCGTCTTCGACTGTTTCAGTTTGCCTATTGTGGTAATGGTTTATGAAATGAGTATAAGTGTGTTTGGTAGTGGCGAACCCTATAGTGTCTAGAGCATCTATTTCAGGGTAGTAAACTAAACCATGAGGCTTTAGCCCTGTGATAGCGGCTATGTCGAACAGAGTGGGTCATCATCCCACAAGGGAGATGGAAGGTATAGTGGGTACTATCCTAGAAGTACAGAGATGATGCCAGTAAAGTTGGACAGTAGGCTGGACCTGTCTTCGACATCATGATCAAGTCGTAGATTCCTGAGCTCTTCTAGGTTTCTGCTTTCACTTTCTCTAACTTACTCAACCAGTTCAAATAGAGGTCAGAATCCTTAAAATACGGAGTTACCCTAAATAGCCTAGACCCGTCATTCAGATACTTCAAATCTATGTCCTTTAGGGCTACATTGTCATGGGGTTCAGACGTTACCCTAGCTTTGTCTTTCTGCCCTAAAGGTTTGGTTTTACGATACGACGGAAAGAAGTCACTAATGGCTGTATAGTTTGTGTCTAAAGAAGATAAAGGACCAGATAAAGCTAACGGTTTCCTAAAAACGGTAATAGGAATCAGTACCTGGGTTTCGTAGATGTGTCTTTTCTCCTCCTTGAGAGGCTCAGGAATGAATTGTTGATTCTTTACCACCTTGGGTCCATTCAACATAGCAAATGGAGGAAGTAATGGTAGGCTCTTTTGACCTTTGAGCTTCTAGCTTTTCTTTGGGTCTTGAGTAGTAGTGGTTGAGGAAGCCATTGGTAAAAAAATTTTTTTTGGAAGAAAATGGGTTTGTTGAAGGTGAAGGGTTGAACGTTTTGGAGAGAGGAGAAGGCGCGTAGTGGATACTTGGGAGTGGAAAAAAATAAAAATAGTTTCTGAAGAAACTATTTATAAAGCGCTTTGGAAACACTAAAAGGCTCACTAATCATCATTAAGGGGCTAAGGATAGTGGGACACGTGTTCTCTCAGGAGCCAAAGTATGGGCGGTGACAGTTGCCACCTATATCCACGATCTCCTAGACTTTAGGGGAGGTTATGGTGATTTGCGGCTTGATGTAATTTACGAGGGGACGTTTCAGTCATAATCATAATTGGTTGTGATGTCATAAATTTGATTGAAAAGAAACTGAATAGTTTCTTGGAATGTGGGTCAGTCAGTTTTGATGAACACCTAAGCGTGGTCGAAAGATGGCGTCGAACGACCACTATCAAAAAATGCCCTCTTCTGCAGTACTGTCGAAAAAGACATTTTTGGGGGGCAATTTGTTAGCTTGTAAATTCGACGCCCATAGGAAGTTGGAAGTGTTGAGGGGGATGTTAAGCTCTTGAAGAGGGTTAGAAAAGCTTTCGACAAGATTTGTGTGATAGGTTCGAGTCGAAGGTACTCATAAGAGGAAATGAGATCTTTTGGGACTTAGAAAATATTTCTAAGAGTTGAAGGGGGAACCTTTGAGCGAGATTGTTGATGATGTCTGACGCTGGATTTCAAAATTCAAATAAAGGAGGGAGTAGTTGCTTTGGTTCGCTCTTGAAGAAAGACAGGTGGCGTGTATCCAAGCAATGGAAGCATACAATATGACACTTGTCATTTGTTGGCTGTTTCAGGTAGTTTATAGCAGTTAGTTTTAGTATTATAAATAAGGGTCCTAGCAATAGGATTAAGGGTGTTGTGTTCACTTTGTACAAGTAACTCCAAATTTACTCAAAAGTATTCGCGTGTTGAGAAAAGAGTATTGTGAGAATGTACGTGATGTAAACACCATTTATCCTTCAATGCAATTTACTTTGATCTTTTCTTAAATTTTTATCTTTTATTTGAAGCCAGTTACATTTCTGCACTTACTTTCGTTTTATACCTTTGATCTCTATTGCACACGTTCGACCCTTCCTTTTATCTTTTTCAGCCTTTTACTTTTTCATCCTTTTAACTTTACATTTTGAAGTGTTGTCTTGCACTATATTTTCAACAAACTTCCCTTTTTGAGTATTGTCGAAGCATTTATTACTTTAGAAGTTAACTTAGATCAACTGTTAACACATGTCCTAGGATCAATCTGATCGATCCTGTGAGTCACCAAAGTTAGATTTGGAAGATCAGCGGTTGTTTACCAATTTTCACGGTAAACAGCAAGATGATTGACCTAGAATGATATGTAAAAGATCAAAGACTCTAAGGAAAAATTTTGGGGTATGCCAATGGAATGCTCCAAAGTGAAAAAGGTACAGTTTGGTACACATATGTTGGTTGAGGAGGCTGATGATTGGTGGATCAACACTCGTCAAGTGTTGGAGACTGTAGGTGGGGTTGTCACTTGGGCTGAATTCCCCAAGGAGTTTTTGAGGAAGTATTTTCCTGAAGATGTTTGTGGGAAGAAGGAGATTGAGTTTCTGGAGCTGAAGCAGGGGTATTTGTCTGTGACTGAGTATGCTTCCAGATTTGTGGAACTTGCAAAGTTCTATCCTCATTACAGTGAGGCAACTGCGGAGTTCCCAAAGTGTATCAAGTTTGAGAATGGGTTGCATCTTGAGATTAAGCAGGCGATTTGGTATCAACAGATACGAAGATTTCCAGATTTATTGAGCAAGTATAGGATTTATGAGGATGACAGTAAGGCTCGGTCAGCTCATTATAAGAGTCTGAGCGAGAAGAGAGGGAATCAAAATATGAATCATGTGAAGCCTTATAGTGCTCCATCCGAGAAAGGTAAACAAAGGATTGTTGATTGTAAGAGGCCAAGTGAGGGAGGTGTTCCTGTTCCTCTTAAGTGCTTTAGGTGTGGTGAGTTGGGTCATCGTGTCAGTGAATGCAAGAGTGATATGAAGAAGTGTTGCTGGTGTCTGAAGATAGGACATCTGGTTGCTGATTACAAAGATAATGTAATGACTTGCTATAACTATGGTAAACCAGGACAAACCAGTACTCATTTCCAAAAGCTGAAGCAAGCTTCAACCAGAGGAAAGGTGTATTCTTTGTCGGGAACTCATACTTCCAGTGAATTTCAGGTAGTGCGTGATTTTCTAGATGTGTTTTCGGATGATATTTCATATGTACCACCAGAGAGAGGTGGAGTTTTCTATTGGTCTTGTCCCTAGTACCACACCTGTTTCTATGGTACCATACAGGATGTCGGCGTTGGAGTTAGAAGAGTTGAAGAAAATATTAAAGAAGTTATTGGAGAAGAAATTTGTGAGACCAAGTGTGTCTTCTTGGGGAACTCCAATGTTGTTAGTAAAGAAGAAAGATGGTAGTATGAGGTTGTGTGTGGATTACCGACAGTTGAATAAAGTAACAATCAAGAACAAATTTCCACTTTCGAGAATAGATGGTTTGATGGATCAATTAGTAGGTGCGCGTGTTTTCACTAAAATTGACTTGAGGTCGGGTTATCATCAGATTCAGGTTAAAGATGAGGATATTCAGAAGACGGCTTTTAGAAATTGGTATGGACACTATGAATACTTTGTGATGCCATTCGGCGTTTCTAATGCACCTAGAGTGTTTATGGAATATATGAATCGTATATTTCATACTTATCGATATCAATTTGTGGTGGTTTTTATTGATGATATTTTAATCTATTCTAAGTCAGAAGAAGAACATGTTGAGCACTTTCGGATTGTGTTACAACTATTGAAGGAGAAGAAGTTACATGCAAAATTATCAAAATGTGAATTCTAGTTGCAAGAGGAAAGTTGTCTTGGACATATTATTTCATGTGATGGTATAGCTGTGGATCCATCCAAAGTAAATGCAATACTACAATGGGAGGCTCCAAAGTCGATTACAAAGATTAGAAGCTTTTTTAGCTTGGCTAGTTACTACCGGAGATTTTTGAAGGCTTTTCCGAGTTAGGACTTCCGTTAACCCAGTTGACTTGTAAAGGTAAGGCGTTTGTGTGGGATATCCATAGTGAAAGAAGTTTCATAGAGCTGAAGAAGAGATTAACTACGACTCCAGTTTTGATTTTGCCTAAACCTAATGAACCGTTTGTGGTGTATTGTGATGCATCGATGATGGGTTTGGGTGGTGTACTGATGCAAGACGGCAAGGTCATGGCTTATGCTTTACAACAGCTGAGGGTTCATGAGAGAAACTATCCTACTTATGATTTAGAGTTGGTTGTAGTGGTGTTTGTGTTGAAGATTTAGAGGCATTATCTTTATGGTTCCAAATTTGAGGTATTCAGTGGTCACTGTAATACCCCAAATTTTGACCACTTAGATTTCCCATCATTGTGAAAATCATCATCACAATATGGATGTACCTTTATGCTTCATCAGTCTCCCCAAAGATGGGTGAGCATCCACTACAATCAAAATTAGGGTTTCAAGCCCTCTCTGAGTGCTTAGACAAGGGATCAATCAAGAAATGACATGATCTTCAACTTGTCTAATCTCTCAAACATCCACAATGGATCAAAAAGGACTCCCACTTCAAGGATTAAGCACAAGGCTGCTCCCTTCTAGGTGGATCAAGTCTCAAGATCGACAGTGTCACCAAATTAGGGTTTTGGTCAACCAGGGCCTCCAGATGGAAATTTTCATCTGGGCACAAGGCAATAATCCAAAACATGACCTAATATGCTTCATGGAACCTCATGAACCCATGCATCAAGTCAATTTTGCCTCAGGGGATGCATTCATCAAAAATCAGGAATTAGGGTTTCTTGACCTAATTCACCCCTAAGTTGACTTTTGGGACAAACCATGAGCCAAGACCTCAAGAGATGATTTGAGGGTCTCTAATACACCATATTGATCCATTTGGAACAATGGATTAATCCAAGAAGCTTGAGCAACAAGTTTCATTTTCATCTGCACCACAATTAGGGTTTTAAGGGAAAAGTCAACTGTAACTTTGACTTTTGACCAAGACATGCTCCCAAACCCTAATACATGATTGAATACACCCTATGACACCCATGGAACATGTCCATCAAGTTTGATTTAGGTCAAGGACATGATTTCCTGAAGAATTGCACAGTTTGGAATTCATCTGATAAAAAGTCAACTGTGCACAAAAGTCAACTTTGACTTTTTGAGATTTTTCACCAAAATGGATTTTTAACCCTAAAATGATGTTAATGTATGATTTGAATCATCATTCATCAAGAAAAATCAAGAAAAGTGAGATAACTTGTAAAAGGGGTAACCATAAAACTTAGAAATTTTTCTAAGTTAAAAATAAAGTGGCAAAGGTACCAACTTTGGAGGACCATAACTCCTAAACCACAAGGCCATTTTTTCTCATCCAAAGATGGATTTGTAGCCCTCATTATCACCTACAAAAACTTCAACTACAAGTCATTCCAATTCATTAAGGATTTTGAGTTATGGAGTGATCAAAGTGGCTGAAAAGTGAAAATGTCACTTTTTCCAACACTTAGTGAAATTTTCACTAAGTCAGAATTCTGCTTCACTTTTTGCCAAATGTAGGGGGATTTTTCACTTGGAATCAAAAGAGATCAAAACCAAACTTGTTCAAACAGTTGTTGTATCATGTAAGAGCTTTCCAAAATGGCCAAGAACATTGCCAAATTCAACCTACACCATGAGATACAACATTGGCAACTTGCCTTGCTGAAATCTGTCAAAGCAAGGCAGAATTTGCATTTTGGCTCGATTTGCCAAAATCAGCCAATTGCAATTGCTCCAATCCACTTGGACACCTCAGAGGATTGAATCCAAAGGGGACAATCACTGAGCCAAGCCTCCAAGGTCCAAGGAACAAGGAATAGCATGTTGAACCTATAATGGCCAAAATAGGGACAAGACTTCAAATTTGGAATGAGGCATTCAATGGAACCATCAAGGTGGCATGGACTGAGCCATTCTCATCTGAAATCAGTCAAGACTTATCCAAGACCAAGGGGACCAAAGCTCTGTGCCCTAACCTCTAGTCAATGGCTAGAGGAGACTTTCATTCTCATTGGCCAACATTGAGGAAACCTACTTACCAGCTGCCATGTACTATTCCTTGCAAAACAAACTTGCTCTACTATAAATAGAGCTCAATTGTGGTCAGTTTGAGTACACCAAAGCCATCTAACAGATGCTTTCCTCAAAATCTCTTTCTCTTGGCAAAA
Source organism: Lathyrus tuberosus (assembly GCA_022829125.1). Classification (NCBI taxonomy): domain Eukaryota; kingdom Viridiplantae; phylum Streptophyta; class Magnoliopsida; order Fabales; family Fabaceae; genus Lathyrus; species Lathyrus tuberosus. The sequence continues at coordinate 2,768,228 of JALAZF010000441.1, forward strand.
ATGCCTTTCTTAGCAAGGTAGCTATCGGGTTTCGAGTTTGAGAGCAATTCTGCACAAACCAATCACTCACACACCTCACATACATCACATATGAGCTGATCAAACACTCACATAACTTCTGAAACATCAATTTCACAAAATCACTTACCATCCACACAAGTTTAAAGTGAAGTTGCAGCTGAGATGCCATAAACTGATCCAGTCCATTTCAATTCAATCCAAGTGTTCAAACACACTCCATATGGTGTAGGGAAGCTGTCCAGATCATCACAACTTGTCTGTAACACCTCCAACTCAAAATCACATCTGAACTTGCTGTCACGACTTGGAGGTAAGCCTAAACTTGGTCATCTCTCAATCTATGCATATTTCCTCGCACAATAATTTGGCCATATGTTCATAATCATGCATGGAATGTTTTCCCTCAATTAATTGCATTCTTTGAATCGTGTATCAAAAATCCTAGCCTTCATGCAGAAATTAGGGTTCTTGAGGTTTCTTCGTGATTTCTTATTGTATGTTTAATTTAAATGAAATTAAAGTACATATGCATGATCGTGAGGTTGAGGCGAGCATAATGATATGTGGATTGCATGTTATAATTACGTATTCAGTGAGATTGGATGGAAAATGCAAATCTGGGCAAACTGAAAAACGCGCGTGTTCTTGGTGTTGTTCTTGGCGCCATTTTCATATATTTGAATATTTGAATTTTGTGATTTTGTTTAATTGATTCAAAAATTAATTTCTCTCTGAGTTTTAATGATTTTGAGTTGATTCTTTTTTTAATAATTCACAAAAATGTTAAAATATTTTATTTTATAAAAAAATCCCAAAAATATTATTTATTTCATATAATTGATATTTTTGCAAAGAATTAATATTTTGATTGTTTTTGGCATTTTAAATATTTTTTCTACATTGATTTTGCAACTTTTGATGCTTTCTAATTATTTTGTAGGTCAATACTTAATTTTTGAAGCACTAATCCAAGATCACAATTTGTTTTTCACATGTTAAACAATTTTTGATCATTTTAATTGAATTTTTATTCAATTAAATACATTTTTGAAAACAAATTAGGGTTTTGGATTAATTCAACCCTCATAAATCATTTTCAAAACACTTTGGGCCTCTATTAGAGTGTAAGACCCAACCCCCCTTTTTTTTGACCAAATCATCTTTGGGCCTCACTTATTGTATAAGTCCCGATACCGTCAAAAAACAAACGGCGCGATCGTCGCCTTTTCAAAAATCATCTGGGCCTACCCTCGAGTAGTAAGACCCATTTCTTTTCCTTTAAAACCTTTTTGGGCCTCTTGAGAGAGTGTAAGACCCATCCCTTTGTATAGAAAACCTTTTTGGGCCACAGTCACTTGTATAAGTCCCTCTGTACAAATTCAAACAGTGCGCTCACTGATAAAACCCTGGGCCTCTCCTTGAGCTGTAAGCCCCAAATCTTTTTCAAAGCACTTTCTCCTTTGATTTTGAATATACTGTTGTTTTTAATCTTTCTTTGTTGAACAACTAACCAAACAGCATGGAAGCTCTACAACCGAGTAAGTGGTTATCGCTTTCATTTACTGCTTTCATATTATAAACTGTATTGTGGGGCTGCTCACTGTAAGTCTCCTTTCATAAACTCATATCTACTGTGTAATAATAGTATAGATATTTCGAGTTTCCCCGGCTACTACGTCTAGAACTAAGTGACGCTGTTTCATTTATTCGTAGAAATAGACGCCTAGATCCCCAATAGGAGCACCAGATACAGTCTTCTCTTCGGCTGTTCTCCTTAGGAATCGTCAAGAAATTCTATCCCCCAGAGATGAATTATTCTCGGTGAAACTTCTCTTGAATTTCTTCAAACCGCCGAATGGTTCGGACTCTCTCTAAAAGTTAAAGTCACCGGATAGTAAACCTCGCACGTTTACCAGTGGTTTTAACTCTAAAAGAGTTTTCCTGAACTTTTCTTTGGTTTGGGACCCACGAGCTTCTTAAAAGCATCGGCCTCCTCTTGGGCATCATACAAGGACCCACAGGCTTCCTAAAAGCAACCCCGCCTCCTCTTGGGCATTATTCAAGGACCCTACGGCTTCTTAGAAGTATTCACAGCCTCCTCTTAGGCTTCGTATAATGATCTCTTCCTCCGGGAATGATAGCCTCCTCTTGGGCTTCGTACAAGGACCCGTCGGCTTCTTAAAAGTTTCCAGCCTCCTCTTGGGCTTCGTACAAATTGTCCCGATGACCTGCTAGAGGTATAGGAACAGAACCTAGTCATCCTCATAGAACAGTCCTTTCATAGAGTCTACTACTATTTCTCGAAGCATAGTACAAAAGATAAAACTCTAGACTTGGACAGTCTAACTTCCTTGAGTCTCAAAGACATTCTCAAGCACCCTTCGTTAAATAGGAAGGAAACCCGCAGACTCGGATAGTCTCAATACCCTTTGGATTTCCCGTTTCCTCAAAGAAAAGGAAATATCCCTGATCCTCAAATTAAATCCCTGAGTACAGTGTTACTCATATAAGAACTGATTTTCACTTTTAAATTAGTATATTGGATCTGTCACTCAACTGAAACAGTTACAATAGCCTCCATCTCGGGCTTCGTACGAGATACCAAAATTCTCCCCAGTGGAGTCAAAACAACCTTTTAGCCTCTCTCTCAGGCTTTGTATGAGACACAAAAGATTCCCTCGTAGAGTCAATCACCCCTATTTTTGCCTCCATCTCGGACCTCGTACGAGATATAAATCCCTTAAGCAAAAGTCGAACTCTTTGCTAGCCTCCTCTTATGCTTTGTATAACGATATGCCCCACTGGGTCAAAAACTTTTAGCCTCTCTCTCGGGCTTTGTACGAGACACAAAATAGCCTCCTCTTAGGCTTTGTATAATGATTTTCCTAGCGGAAATTAGCCTCCTCTTAGGCTTTGTGTAAGAAAACCACTGGTTGATCCAATCGACCTTTTAGCATCAAAGTTGTGCCTCGTTCGCAGTACACAAACATCAACAACTCCTTTCCCTTCATCTAATCGTTGTAAGCGGCAAGCCTCTGGATCATCTATATCCATGCCACTGTCCCTTTTTTAGCATGAGAAATTCCTAAGGAAAGATGGCATTGCTCTACACTGAGTTAAAGTCTTCTCCTTCAGGTTAAAACCCTTTCTTCGGAAATTATGGCATTGCTCGGATCCGCGTATCCCAGTTAAAGTAATTCTCCTTCTCCCCTCTTTAGAGATGACAAATTCTCTCTAAAGTCGAGGTCTTTCAGCTTCACGTCTTGGGCTTTGAACAAGACACAAATAGACCTTTTAGCTTCACATCTTGGGCTTTGAACAAGATACAAACCACCTTTCGGTTCACGTCTTGGGCTTTGAACAAGACACCAAAAAAAAACCAATTTCCTCCCATAGAATAGGAGGAACTACAAACGCTCTGATTTCCCTGTTTCGGTAAACGGGAATACGTAGGCATAAGATCGAAAGAAAAGATCTTAGCGAGTGCAATCAACAAAAAACCCAAATCCCATATCTCCATCAATTAAAAGCAGTAATTCAAAAGCATCAGTCCTAAACATCCTAATCCTTATTCCCCACCAGAAACCCTTTGCCTAGAAAAAAGAAAGAAAGAACCGTATTGGCGAAATACGAATAACCAGTACAAAGGCCCCCCACATTGATAGCATTCGTAACTTAACAGACCGCTGTTTAAACTCAGTATGCAAGCAGGGTTAATTGGAGACATCTATTTCCCTTCCTTATTCAGCTCACAATAGGATAAAAAATGAATCGACCTGTAGTTTTAAGCTCAACTGCAGAGAGCGACCATCGCTTAAGAACCGCGTCCAAAATCGCTCGCTACAGAAAAGTGGCGCCCACCGTGGGGCCTGTCTCTTTCTTTCTACTTCTCTTGTGTGAAAAATTACACAAATGGCGGCTCTGCTGAGGAGTCTCCTTTTCTGCCTTAGGGCATCATCCCCGTTTTCTACGGAAAATGGGAATTCTACCGAAGAGAAAGATTGACCTATGCTGGTCCATCTCTTCGGCAGGGAACCACAGATTGGGGCTTCCGTCAGGGAACCCATTTCTGTCAGGAACTTAAGATTCATAGCTTTATAAGTCTAGGATGATTAGGACAAATATATATACTGCTTTTCCTAATTGCTATACGTGTTTATTTTTCTGCTACTGGGAATGCGTGTGATGCCGCATGTGGTGAGATTGAGTATACACTTAAGAAAAGCCAACCTTTTTCGTAGTGCAGAAGCTATCGGAAATAGCTGTTACGCGATACTACCCTCATTTGAGGATGGTGATCTATTCTCGGTGAATGGCACTTACTCTAAGATTGCACACAACTCGCTGGCGATCCGCTTGTTGTTTTGCTTTCCTGGGAGGAGCTGATGATAATGAGTACAGGTACAAAAATCACCCTAGTATAAAACTTTGGGGATGGGTAGAGCCTTGACTTCATGACAACGACCCTCTGACCCCATGTTTTTTCTATGTTTTTGTGTGCTGCATTCATGCATTCATTTAATAAAACATTAAAACATTCAAAAAAACTTTCTCTTCTAGTCTCTCTGTTTTTCAAATTAAACTAAGACTGTGATTGCAAATATCAGAGAAAAAGATTACGCTAATGGATTTCGGTAGAAGGAGAACTCACCAGTATACCTTCAAGGTTCCAAAACTAGGGGATTTGAGAAAGTTAGCGAGGATGATCATTAACCCAGAGGCTTTCAGAGCCAAGCACGGTGGTTTGCTACCACTGTTAAGAGTCCATGTGATTAAGGGGATCATGGACGCGCTCGTTCAGTTCTATGATCCGGTTTATCATTGTTTCACATTCCCGGATTACCAGCTGGCACCAACGCTGGAGGAGTATTCTCATCTGACTGATTTACACATTACAGATCGAGCTCCATTTTTTGGACTGGAAGAAATTCCAAAGAATCAGATCATTGCAAGAGCAATTCATTTGGACGAGTTGAGGTCAGGACTCACATGACTACTAAGGGTGGCATCCAAGGTTTGCCAGCCCAGTTCTTGACAAAGAAAGCTCTGTACTTCGCTAGTATAGGGAACGGGACTGCTTTTGAAAGCATCTTTGTCTTGCTCACCTACGGATTATTTTTGTTTCCCAACATCAATAACTTCGTCGATATCAACGCTATTAAGGTTTTTCTCATTGGAAACCCTGTGCCGACTTTGCTCGCAGATGCGTATCATTCTGTACACTTAGGAAATTTGTACAGCGGAGGGAAGATCACATGCTGTGTACCTTTGCTTTACAAGTGGTTTATCTCTCACTTGCCCAAGTCTGCCGCTTTTTGGGATTGCAAGAGTGTCTTACGTTGGTCGCAGAAGATCATGTCCCTCACCAACTCTGATATAGATTGGTGTAATAGGATTTATGAGGGAATCAGGATCATTGACCGTTGTGGAAACTTCCCCAGCGTACCCCTCATAGGAACTAAAGGAGGAATCAACTATCATCCGATATTGGTTCTTCGTCAATTTGGATACCCAATGAGACACATCCCACTGGGTGTTCATCTGGAAGGTCTTTTCTTCAAAGAAGGAGAAAACGACAGAGCACTAAAGATGGAAATAGTGCAAGCTTGGAAACATGTTCATAAGAAAGGACGAGAGTCTCTGGGAAAACCGGACTGTGTCTCGGTGGAGCCTTATCTCCATTGGGTACAAACTAGAGCTCTCAAGCTAAAGATGCCTTATCCTCGTTACGGAATTCTTCCACCGAGGGAAATTGTCATGTACTTCATGACGGAAACTGAAAGGCTTCAGGCTACTCTCAACAAAGTTCAAAAGGAAAGAAGGTCTTGGAAGAACAAGTACCGCACCCTCGACGTAGAGTGTATCCAAATACAGCAATTACTGAAAGAGAAAGATGCTCTGATTGAAATTTTGGAGCAGCATGCTGTAGAGAATCAAGATGACCAAATGAATTTGCTCACTCCTTTCACTTGGCAAAGGAATGACAACCCGACAACGGCCCAAGAGCCCCGGTCAAAGAAAAGGAAAGTACCAGAGAGGACTCGGGACCCATTAGTTTAGGTTTATGTTTCTGCACTTTGTAATCTACTGTATTTCCATTTCTGTAATCCTTTGGAATTCAATAAAAAGGGGTTTCTCCACTGTTTGGTATTTGCAATCTAATTGTCGAAGTTTATTTTGATTAAACCAAAAAACAACAATTAATATAATCATTGCATTCATCATTCTCACATTGCGTATTCTTCTTACCTACGAATCTCACGTTTGTGTCTCAATTCTAGAGTCAAACTGCCTCATTCGTATAATACTCTGGCCAATCGTCAGAAAAAGATGGATGATCTTGAGGAAGAAAACAGAGAGTTGAAAGAAGAGATCGACACTCTGAGAGAGGATATGAGAAAGCTTCGTAACGACATGCAAGCCATGGCAGAAGCTCGGCTACAAAGAACTGTGATCTCAGAGATCACCTCAACGCCCATCATAGAAAAGTATGATCCTAGGTATCAGATATCGAAAGATCGTCCTTGGGGCATGCCTGTTAACTATATCCCGGAAGGATATGTTCCGTCGATCACTGAAGATCAGGGAATCGCAACAGAAGCCGCTGGGCCTAAAGGTTACAAACTTCGGGAAAGCGAAGATGCCAGGGGCATACTCAAGACTCCTGAAGGTTACAAACTTTGGGAGGCGCCAAGACTTACTGCCGTAGTCACGGTACCACCCCCTGTGGTGCACACTGTCCCGGAAGGACAGATTCCACCAACACCTTCTGGTAAGAAGGAAACTATGTTTAACAGAATGGAGGAAATACAGGAACAGTTCTTGGAAATGCAGAAAGAGCTGCAAGCCATTCGCGGTTAGGATTTATTCGGAAAGGACGCCGCAGACCTCTGCTTGGTCCCAAATGTAAAAGTCCCGCACAAGTTCCAAGTGCCCGACTTTGAAAAATACAAGGGTAACTCTTGCCCTCAGAGCCATCTGGTGAAGTACGCTCGGCGGATGTCAGCTCAGACGGAGAATCAGGACCTGCTGATTCACTACTTCCAGGATAGTTTAACCGGTGCCGCACTCAAATGGTACATGGGTTTAAACCGTGCCACGATCAGTACATTCAGAGATCTTGGTACTGCCTTCGTCCACCAATACAAGTACAATTTGGACATGGCACCCGACAGAGATCAACTCAGATCAATGTCACAAAAGGACAAGGAAACCTTTAAGGAGTATGCTCAAAAGTGGCGTGAAATTGCCGCTCAAATTTGTCCACCTCTTGAGGAAAAAGAGATGACAAAGATCTTCTTAAGGACCTTAAGCTCATTTTACTATGACCGAATGGTCGCCAGTGCGCCCAGTGATTTCACCGAGATGGTCGGTATGGGTGTACCTCTTGAGGAAGCCGTCCGAGAAGGACGTTTGGTAAAAGACACTGGATCAACGAGCGGTACTAAAAAATACGGTAGTGCTCTCCCTAAGAAAAAAGAGCAAGATATTGGGAATATCTCTCTCGGAAAGCAAAGGCGTCGTTATTAGCCAGTAGCAGCTGTTACTCCTGCTATCGGCCCCGCGCCCGTTCCTATGTATCAACCTCAGGTTGCGCAGAGCCAACCTGGCCAACAAAGGACACAACAACCTCTTCAGCAGGCTCGTCCTCCATATAACAACAACCGTACAACACGGCCACCAGGATTTGATCCTATACTCGTAACGTACGCAGAGCTGTTTCTGTTACTACTGGCTAAGGGGCACATCCAGACTAAGTCTCCTCTTACAGTGCTGGAAAATCCGCCTTTTTGGTTTAAAGCGGATCAAACATGCCCTTATCATCAAGGAGGTTCAGGGCATAACATTGAGACTTGTCTCAATTTCAAATCTGACGTGCAAAAGCTTATTAGGAGCGGGCTCTTATCTTTCAAGGATACGAATCCTAATGTCCTTACGAACCCGCTGCCTCAACATGAGAAGGCTGCAGTCAATCTGATTGAGAAAGAGACTAACAATGTCTATCAAATTCACGATGTACTCTTATTGGGGACCAATCTGGTCAAGATGCATTGTAGACAGAGTGGATATGGCCATGTGCCACCTCATAATTATCACCAGTGTGATATCTGCTCTAAAGATAACCAGGGATGTTCTGTAGTGCAAGCAGCTCTACAGGAACAAATGGATCTTGGATGGATCCAAGAGCACCGAGTTCGTGGAGTTAACATGGTTTACACGAATTCCAGCGTCATTCAAAACCACGACATCCGTGTGATGAATGTCAACTTGGTGGCGATGCACTCAAGGCAAAGCCAGTATCATTACAGTTCCTGTCTGATTTGCTCGGTAAACAAACAGGGATGCTCTTTCATACAAGAGGCCCTCCAGCGTCAGATGGATCTTGGATGGATCCAAGACTACCATGATAGGAACTCCTATCAAATCAATATGGTTTAGATCTTCGATATCCGCGTAATGAATACCAACCTGGTAGAGTTACATGCTGAGCAGGTCCGACTTGGATTCTTAATATCACATGACTATCAAAGCTGTAAAGCGGGTTGCGAAAACGATCGAGGTTGTACCCTTGTCCAGGAGGCACTTCAGCACTTGTTAAATCACTGGTGGATGCCAATCTATATGGACGAAGATACTCAGCAGATTAGTATCAATAACAGGAATCCTACTCGTCGTCAAAGTCAGGATGTCCGATCAATGGAAGGTAACCTAGTGAGGTTACATTGTATTCAAAGTGGGCGTGGCCAGGTGCCACCACACAACTATGACAGTTGTAGCGTCTGTTCGAAAAGTAACCAAGGGTGTTACCTTGTGAGAGCAGCTCTTCAGGGTCAAATCGATCATGGAGAAATTCGTCCATATCCGGGTTCTGGACCCATCATTTGGTCGCCGAACTACCTTGCCGATCAAGTTGAGGATGTTGTCACGATCTCTGGTCATCACCAGATCAGGGATGTTTTTGCCATCATTCCTCTACTTGACGAATCTAGAGTTCCCAACCAGGAACGGATCGAGGTTACTTATGACGGTCAGAAAAATCAGAAGGTTCCCATAGTCATCTATCTACCGGGGCCACTACCGTATGAATTAGCTAAGGCAATCCCTTACAAATACGGTGCAACAATAATAGAGAATGGAAAGGAAATTCCATTACCCTCCGTCGTGAATATTGCAGACATCAGTCGTGTAACACGGAGCGGTCGAATCTTCAACCGAGGGGTTGGAGAATCCAACAAAGAAAAGGAACTTCAGGCGGAAATTCCTGATCCACCAGTCAGTCAATCTGGTAATCCCGACTTTTCAAAAGACAAAGATGAGATGCTAAAGCTCATCCAAAGGAGTGAATATAACATTGTTGATCAACTGTTACAGACTCCTTCAAAGATCTCAGTATTATCGCTGTTACTCAGTTCAGAAGCCCACAGAGAGGCTCTACAGAAAGTCTTGGAGCAAGCCTTTGTGGAACAGGATGTAACAATCAGACAATTCGATAGCATTGTCTCTAACATCACTTCTTGCAATAATTTGGGATTTAGTGATGAAGAATTACCTGAAGAGGGTCGCCGTCATAACATGGCGCTCAACATTACAGTTAACTTCCAGGGCGATGCTTTAGCCAGCGTACTGGTAGACACAGGGTAAGCCCTGAATGTTATGCCGAAGTCCACTTTGACGCAATTATCATTCAAGGGCCCTCCGATGAGAGTCAGCGAGGTCGTCGTCAAAGCATTCGACGGATCCAGAAAAACAGTTATCGGCGAAGTTGATCTTCCCATAACTATTGGTCCTCACACTTTCCAAATCACTTTCCAGGTCATGGACATCCGGGCAACATACAGTTGTTTATTAGGAAGACCTTGGATACATCAGGCTAGAGCGGTTACTTCAACCCTCCACCAAAAGCTAAAGTTAGTCAAGAACGATCAACTTGTCACGGTTTGTGGGGAACAAGCCTTGCTTGTGAGCAACTTATCATCATCCACTTGTGTGGAACCCGAGGAGGTTATTGGAACTCAGTTCCAAGCATTATCGGTGAGCAAGAACGATCAATCCGAAGAAGGAACTTCAATTTCTTCATACAAAGATGCTATCAAAGCGGTCGAGAGTACCGATACGACAGGATGGGGACAACTTGTCATTCCCACTGACAATAAAATAAAGAAGGGTCTTGGTTTTTCTGCAACCTGTACCTAGACAGCCGCCAACGATGAAAGTCTTCATCCCCTTCAAAACTTCTTCCACAGTGGAGGTTTTCTTCACCCAGTGTCTCAGACAGTTCATGCTATCAATGAGGAAGATTCCCCTGACACAGATGAAGAATGGAAGTCCTACCTTAACAAGGACGGCTATATGTCTCAGGAAGAGGTGCCTATGCCTTTTTGCTTTCCTACAGAAAGTCCGAGATTTATACCAAGATCAGATGTCGAAATGATCTACGGAGATTGTGATCCGGAAGGATGCCGTGCTCCGCCAAATTCATTAGAGGAAGACACTCTGATGAAAGAAAACTTTGATCGCAATTACTATGGCCCGATGGATGGTCTGCCAATGTGGCAGCCTTACCCAGGAAACTTGGGGCAAGAAAGTCAGCCGAGTAATGAAACTCAGCTGGCTATCATTGAACAGAATACTTGTGTCCCCGCCATGTCATGGGATCAACACTCAGGTCATTCAGAGACTGCTCAACATGAAGATGAGTTCGCAACGTTCGCAGGACTTGAATTCATCAACTATGCTTTTCCTGAGGTCAACGTCATCGAAAGGGATGATTTCTCCAGTTCCGAAGAAGTTTGGGACACTTTGGGACAACCAAGTGGAAAATACGACTTTATGGTCAAGTACACTGCTCCCGAAAGCTCTCGTATCAGGCTCGAAGATATCCAGTCAACTGGATGGGGAGATACAGCTGAGAGCACCAATGCTATGCAAAATGCAACAGAGGAATCCTCCTACGACAACTCTGCTTGGGAGACAGATTCCAATGATCCTGCTCCACCAGAAATCAGCGTTATTTCTGAAGACAAATCGAGGAAGGTGCCAGACTTTGTGATTCACCGAGGAGTTCGCCGCCAATGGGTTGCCGTCGAGGTTCCGAAGGTCGTTCGTCAGTCAAAGTAATTGCCATCTTTAACCTTTCACCCTGCCCAGGTGAAACAGATGTTTTGATAGGGCTCGCTTTTTGTAAATTTCCCTCTTCGCTTTGCCCAAAGTGAGTGAGTTTTGTTTTATAGGGCTGTAGTTTCAAGATTCGACTTGTTCATTAATAAAATAATGTCGTTCTGTAATTTCCACATTAATTGCTGTTTTCTCTTTTTGCTTTTTCAGAAAATGGTAATCCTAAAAAACATTCAATAATAAAAACAAGCAGTAAATCAAAACACTGCACACACTTACATTTTCTCTATCTCTTCTAAACACGAATCATCACGTCATGCAGATTGCTTGTTTTATACCCCGTTGAAACATACGATCCCATGCCTTCTCCCAACTTTGAGTTCCCGGTATTCGAGGCTGAAGAAGAAGTTGACAACGAAATTCCAGAAGAGATCTCCCGACTACTCAGACAAGAGGAAAGGTCCATTGAACCTCACAAAGAACCGTTGGAAACAGTAAGCTTGGGTTCAGAAAAAGAGAGAAAAGAAATCAGGATCGGAGCATTGCTCAGTCCAACTGCCAGAGAGGGTTTGATAAAGCTTCTCAAAGAATTCCCCGATGTATTCGCTTGGTCCTATCAGGATATGCCAGGGTTGGATACCAGCATCGTGGAACATCACTTACCGCTAAGATCGGAATGTCCGCCAGTAAAGCAAAGGTTGAGACGGACTCACCTGGACATGGCCATCAAAATCAAAGAGGAGGTACAGAAACAAATTGACGCGGGTTTCCTCGCTACATCTGAATATCCTCAATGGTTAGCCAACATCGTACCCGTTCCCAAAAAGGATGGAAAGGTCAGAATGTGTGTTGATTACAGAGATCTGAACAAGGCAAGTCCAAAGGACGACTTTCCTTTACCACACATTGACATGCTGGTTGACAGCACAGCAAAGTTCAAAGTATTCTCCTTTATGGATGGATTCTCGGGATATAATCAGATCAAAATGGCGATGAAAGACATGGAGAAAACTTCGTTCATTACCCCATAGGGTACCTTTTGTTACAAGGTAATGCCGTTCGGTTTGAAGAATGCCGGGGCAACCTATCAAAGGGCCATGACTACTCTGTTTCATGACATGATACATAAGGAGATCGAGGTATATGTCGATGATTTGATTGCAAAATCAAGAACAGAGGATGAGCACGTTGAACATCTGTCAAAATTGTTCGAACGTCTAAGAAAATTCAAGCTCCGCTTGAATCTCAACAAGTGCACCTTCGGTGTCCGTTCGGGGAAATTACTAGGGTTCATCGTCAGCCAGAAAGGGATTGAGGTTGATCCTGACAAGGTCAAGGCCATTCAAGAAATGCCTTCTCCGAAAACTGAAAAAACAAGTCAGAGGATTCCTGGGACGTTTGAACTACATCTCCAGATTCATATTCCTTATGACCGCGACATGTGCGCCGATTTTCAAATTACTGAAAAAGAACCAGGATTGCGTTTGGTCAGAAGACTGCCAAACTGCCTTCGATAGTATTAAGGAATACCTGTTGAATCCTCCGATTCTATCACCTCCAGTGGAAGGGAGACCACTGATCATTTACCTCACAGTCCTAGAGGACTCAATGGGATGTGTACTTGGCCAACAAGACGAAACTAAAAGGAAAGAGTCTGCCATTTACTATCTGAGCAAGAAGTTTACCGACTGTGAAACTCGGTACACGATGCTTGAGAAAACTTGTTGCGCTTTGGCTTGGGCAGCCAAACGTCTTCGCCAGTACATGATTCGTCATACTACTTGGTTGGTCTCTGAAATGGATCCAATCAAGTACGTTTTCGAAAAACCTGCTCTCATGAGAAGGATTGCCCGTTGGCAGATGTTACTATCAGAATATAACATAGAGTACCACGCTCAGAAAACCGTTAAAGGAAGTATTTTAGCCGATCATTTGGCTCATCAACCGATTGACGATCAAGAATCAATCGGGTTTGACTTCCCGGACGAAGATGTCATGTATCTAAAGATGAAAGATTGGGATGAACCGCTACCCAGTGAAGGGCCAGAACCAGGTTCCCAGTGGGGACTTATCTTTGACGGAGCAGTCAATCATTATGGAAACGGAATTGGGGCAATCATTGTTACCCCTCAGGGTTCCCACATTCCTTTCACTGCCAGACTTACGTTCAAATGTACGAACAACGAGGCCGAATACGAAGCATGTATTATGGGTCTCGAAGAAGCGATTGATTTAAGGATCAAAAACTTGGACGTATACGGCGATTCAGCTATGGTTATTAACCAGATAAAAGGAGATTGGAACACATACCAATCAGGATTGATTCCTTACAAAGACTATGCAAGAAGGTTGTTACCCTTCTTCAACAGAGTCGACTTTCATCACATCCCTCGTGATGAGAATCACATGGCTGATGCATTAGCCACTCTCTCTTCCATGATTAGTGTAGGTCGATGGAATGACATACCTAAGATCGACATCATGCGCCTTGAACGACCCGCTTACATCTTCATGATTGAAGCAATCATAGACGACAGACCTTGGTATCACGATATCAAATGCTTCCTTCAGAAACAAGAGTACCCATCTGGGGCATCCAGAAAAGACAGGAAAACCCTCAGAAGATTGGCTGGAAACTTCTTCCTGAGCGGTGACACTCTTTATAAGAGAAATTTTGACATGGTTTTGCTACGATGTGTCGACAGACCAGAAGCAGACATGCTCATGAAAGAAATTCATGAAGGATCCTTTGGCACTCATGCCAATGGACACACAATGGCGAGAAAAATTCTTAGGGCCGGGTATTATTGGTTGACCATGGAATCCGACTGCTACAAGTACATGAGGTGTCACAAGTGTCAGATATACTCTGACAAAATTCATGTACCGCCATCACATCTCAAAGTTCTTTCTTCCCCGTGGCCTTTTTCCATATGGAGAATCGACATGATTGGTATGATTGAGCCCAAGGCTTCAAACGGACATCGGTTCATCCTGGTAGCCATTGACTATTTCACCAAGTGGGTCGAAGCAGCGTTATTCGCCAATGTAACCCGACAAGTGGTGGTCCGATTTATCAAAAACAATATCATCTACCGTTATGGTGTTCCAAGCGAGATCATTACTGATAATGGATCTAACTTGAACAATAAGATAATGAAAGAGTTGTGTGCAGAGTTCAAGATCGAACACCATAACTCATCTCCCTACCGACCCAAGATGAACGGAGCGGTAGAAGCGGCTAACAAGAACATCAAGAAGATTGTTCAAAAGATGGTTGTAACCTATAAAGACTGGCATGAGATGTTACCTTTTGCTCTTCATGGTTATCGCACATTTGTCCGTACTTCAACAGGGGCTACCCCTTTCTCTCTAGTATATGGCATGGAGGCAGTGCTCCCCATAGAAGTAGAGATCCCGTCAATCCGGGTATTGATGGAAGCTCAGCTCACCGAAGCTGAATGGTCTCAAAGTCGACACGACGAACTGAACCCGATGGATTGGAAATCTCATAGTACAATCCAGGCAAAAATTAGGGATAATGGCAAGTAACTATGTTCAACAGAGGCAAGTCCCTCAGCAGCAGCAGTTACAGCATCATCTACCGAAGGAAATCTCCAGTCAAAGGTCATCTTCGACAGAAGCTCAGGATGCCCCGAATTCAAAGTTGGTAGAAGGATAGTGGTCGTTATGTTTCAACGTAGCCCTTTTCCCTATAAATTACCATTTTATAACTTTGTATATACTCTTTGGAATCACACGTTTGGCTGATCTCCATCTTATCAATAAAATTTGAGCCTTTGTGCTTTTGTTTGTAATTCTTAACTTGCTTTAGCTTTACAGAACGACGTTGTTTAAACTTAATCAGCGAATCTTGAAATAAAACAAAAATGAATTTACTTGTTAAACTTTTTCTACTTTTAAATTAAAGATGGCATTTCTTTTGACTGTTGAACATCAGAAGAACATCGATTGCTTCTCCCGAAGTAAGCGAATTTCAAAGTGCAGAATCAAAGTACTCCTTCTAAGCCAGTATGCCTGAATGAAGGGATCAACTGTGTCAGAGACCTTGTTTCGTCTGACATCCTCGGCAGAGTTCTCATCTCCTAAGCCCGATCAACATAGCTCCCCGCGTGGACTATCTCTCCTAAGCAAGGTGGAATTGCTATTTTGAAACAACGGTACTTCTTCGCCCCGCGATGGCCGAGTATCCAATTGTGTTCATTCATTAGTCTGTATGTCGCGTCAGTTTTGTCAGCATATACATACGTACTTCATGCATTTTTTATTTGCATTTACATTTCATATTGCATTGTTATCACTCTAGTCAGTCTTGTCCCCTAGTGATAAACAGTTTTCTCAATCGAGTTTGTCAGTTCTTTCCTCGTCAGGAAGTGTTGCGTCTGCACAATCTCGCCACCAGTGTATCTTTAGATCAGAGTCGGCACTTTGCCACTTTGATAACTTGAACCTCTGAAAGATCAGAGAACCTTTAACAAATGTCACTCTTCGCCATTGAAGATGATATCCTCGCTTTCCCGGATTAAGGAAAATCCACAGAGAAAGCCTCGTGATCAGAGATTCGGCAGCATGCCAGTTTTACTCCGAAAGGACCACTGATGAGAAGGTCATTGGCACCTCAAAATTGGATCCCATCATATGGCATTTCTCCGGGAAGATCCCGAGAAAAGTATGATGTAACCCCAAACGAAAACAGTCTCTCAAGAGACTCGTTTTCCCCAGTAGAATCGACAAATGGCGTCTCCAAAACAGAGAAGTTTGTGTACCTCTACAATTCAGACGAATGGGTTCCCCAGCAAGTCTGACATCAAAACTTTTTCCACTCAAATGGCATCTCCCCAGGAAAATTCGGCGAGAAGTTTGAGGAAAGCCGCTATGAATAGCGTCCCTTGTCAGTAAAGTTTATTGACAAAAGAAACTAAGACCAGTTCCTTGGTAGGAAACCAGGATCGAGGGGAAGTTTAAATCAGAAACTAAGACCAGTTCCTTGGTTGGAAACCAGGATCGAGGGGAAGTTTAAATCAGAAACTAAGACCAGTTCCTTGGTTGGAAACCAAGAACGAGGTGAAGTTCATTTCAAAAGAAAACTGAGACCAGTTCCTTGGCTGAAGACCAGGATCGAGGGGAAGTTTACCTTTTCTAAGCATCATTGCTTAGTTAAAGAAGATGAATGCGTAAGCTACCATTCATAACCACCATCAAAATTTCGGATATTCCGATATTTAATCCTCTTGCACCCCGAATGCTTGAATACTAACGTCATTCATACCTTCGGGTCCAAGAAGATTAAATAGGGGCATCTGTAATACCCCAAATTTTGACCACTTAGATTTCCCATCATTGTGAAAATCATCATCACAATATGGATGTACCTTTATGCTTCATCAGTCTCCCCAAAGATGGGTGAGCATCCACTACAATCAAAATTAGGGTTTCAAGCCCTCTCTGAGTGCTTAGACAAGGGATCAATCAAGAAATGACATGATCTTCAACTTGTCTAATCTCTCAAACATCCACAATGGATCAAAAAGGACTCCCACTTCAAGGATTAAGCACAAGGCTGCTCCCTTATAGGTGGATCAAGTCTCAAGATCGACAGTGTCACCAAATTAGGGTTTTGGTCAACCAGGGCCTCCAGATGGAAATTTTCATCTGGGCACAAGGCAATAATCCAAAACATGACCTAATATGCTTCATGGAACCTCATGAACCCATGCATCAAGTCAATTTTGCCTCAGGGGATGCATTCATCAAAAATCAGGAATCAGGGTTTCTTGACCTAATTCACCCCTAAGTTGACTTTTGGGACAAACCATGAGCCAAGACCTCAAGAGATGATTTGAGGGTCTCTAATACACCATATTGATCCATTTGGAACAATGGATTGATCCAAGAAGCTTGAGCAACAAGTTTCATTTTCATCTGCACCACAATTAGGGTTTTAAGGGAAAAGTCAACTGTAACTTTGACTTTTGACCAAGACATGCTCCCAAACCCTAATACATGATTGAATACACCCTATGACACCCATGGAACATGTCCATCAAGTTTGATTTAGGTCAAGGACATGATTTCCTGAAGAATTGCACAGTTTGGAATTCATCTGATAAAAAGTCAACTGTGCACAAAAGTCAACTTTGACTTTTTGAGATTTTTCACCAAAATGGATTTTTAACCCTAAAATGATGTTAATGTATGATTTGAATCATCATTCATCAAGAAAAATCAAGAAAAGTGAGATAACTTGTAAAAGGGGTAACCATAAAACTTAGAAATTTTTCTAAGTTAAAAATAAAGTGGCAAAGGTACCAACTTTGGAGGACCATAACTCCTAAACCACAAGGCCATTTTTTCTCATCCAAAGCTGGATTTGTAGCCCTCATTATCACCTACAAAAACTTCAACTACAAGTCATTCCAATTCATTAAGGATTTTGAGTTATGGAGTGATCAAAGTGGCTGAAAAGTGAAAATGTCACTTTTTCCAACACTTAGTGAAATTTTCACTAAGTCAGAATTCTGTTTCACTTTTTGCCAAATGTAGGGGGATTTTTCACTTGGAATCAAAAGAGATCAAAACCAAACTTGTTCAAACAGTTGTTGTATCATGTAAGAGCTTTCCAAAATGGCCAAGAACATTGCCAAATTCATCCTACACCATGAGATACAACATTGGCAAGTTGCCTTGCTGAAATCTGTCAAAGCAAGGCAGAATTTACATTTTGGCTCGATTTGCCAAAATCAGCCAATTGTAATTGCTCCAATCCACTTGGACACCTCAGAGGATTGAATCCAAAGGGGACAATCACTGAGCCAAGCCTCCAAGGTCCAAGGAACAAGGAATAGCATGTTGAACCTAGAATGGCCAAAATAGGGACAAGACTTCAAATTTGGAATGAGGCATTCAATGGAACCATCAAGGTGGCATGGACTGAGCCATTCTCATCTGAAATCAGTCAAGACTTATCCAAGACCAAGGGGACCAAAGCTCTGTGCCCTAACCTCTAGTCAATGGCTAGAGGAGACTTTCATTCTCATTGGCCAACATTGAGGAAACCTACTTACCAGCTGCCATGTACTATTCCTTGCAAAACAAACTTGCTCTACTATAAATAGAGCTCAATTGTGGTCAGTTTGAGTACACCAAAGCCATCTAACAGATGCTTTCCTCAAAATCTCTTTCTCTTGGCAAAAATGCCTTTCTTAGCAAGGTAGCTATCGGGTTTCGAGTTTGAGAGCAATTCTGCACAAACCAATCACTCACACACCTCACATACATCACATATGAGCTGATCAAACACTCACATAACTTCTGAAACATCAATTTCACAAAATCACTTGCCATCCACACAAGTTTGAAGTGAAGTTGCAGCTGAGATGCCATAAACTGATCCAGTCCATTTCAATTCAATCCAAGTGTTCAAACAAACTCCATATGGTGTAGGAAAGCTGTCCAGATCATCACAACTTGTCTGTAACACCTCCAACTCAAAATCACATCTGAACTTGCTGTCACGACTTGGAGGTAAGCCTAAACTTGGTCATCTCTCAATCTATGCATATTTCCTCGCACAATAATTTGGCCATATGTTCATAATCATGCATGGAATGTTTTCCCTCAATTAATTGCATTGTTTGAATCGTGTATCAAAAATCCTAGCCTTCATGCAGAAATTAGGGTTCTTGAGGTTTCTTCGTGATTTCTTGTTGTATGTTTAATTTAAATGAAATTAAAGTACATAGGCATGATCGTGAGGTTGAGGCGAGCATAATGATATGTGGATTGCATGTTATAATTACGTATTCAGTGAGATTGGATGAAAAATGTAAATCTGGGCAAACTGAAAAACGCGCGTGTTCTTGGTGTTGTTCTTGGCGCCATTTTCATTTATTTGAATATTTGAATTTTGTGATTTTGTTTAATTGATTCAAAAATTAATTTCTCTCTGAGTTTTAATGATTTTGAGTTGATTCTTTTTTTAATAATTCACAAAAATGTTAAAATATTTTATTTTATCAAAAAATCCCAAAAATATTATTTATTTCATATAATTGATATTTTTGCAAAGAATTAATATTTTGATTGTTTTTGGCATTTTAAATATTTTTTCTACATTGATTTTGCAACTTTTGATGCTTTCTAATTATTTTGTAGGTCAATACTTAATTTTTCAAGCACTAATCCAAGATCACAATTTGTTTTTCACATGTTAAACAATTTTTGATCATTTTAATTGAATTTTTATTCAATTAAATACATTTTTGAAAACAAATTAGGGTTTTGGGCCTCTTGAGAGAGTGTAAGGCCCATCCCTTTGTACAGAAAACCTTTTTGGACCACAGTCTCTTGTATAAGTCCCTCTGTACAAATTCAAACAGTGCGCTCACTGATAAAACCCTGGGCCTCTCCTTGAGCTGTAAGCCCCAAATCTTTTTCAAAGCACTTTCTCCTTTGATTTTGAATATACTGTTATTTTTAATCTTTCTTTGTTGAACAACTAACCAAACAACATGGAAGCTCTACAACCGAGTAAGTGGTTATCACTTTCATTTATTGCTTTCATATTATAAACTGTATTGTGGGGCTGCTCACTGTAAGTCTCCTTTCATAAACTCATATCTACTGTGTAATAATAGTATAGATATTTCGAGTTTCCCCGGCTACTACGTCTAGAACTAAGTGACGCCGTTTCATTTATTCGTAGAAATAGACGCCTAGATCCCCAATAGGAGCACCAGATACAGTTTTCTCTTCGGCTGTTCTCCTTAGGAATCGTCAAGAAATTCTATCCCCCAGAGATGAATTATTCTCGGTGAAACTTCTCTTGAATTTCTTCAAACCGCCGAATGGTTCGGACTCTCTCTAAAAGTTAAAGTCACTGGATAGTAAACCTCGCACGTTTACCAGTGGTTTTAACTCTAAAAGAGTTTTCCTGAACTTTTCTTTGGTTTGGGACCCACGGGCTTCTTAAAAGCATCGGCCTCCTCTTGGGCATCATACAAGGACCCACAGGCTTCCTAAAAGCAACCCCGCCTCCTCTTGGGCATTATTCAAGGACCCTACGGCTTCTTAGAAGTATTCACAGCCTCTTCTTAGGATTCGTATAATGATCTCTTCCTTCGGGAATGATAGCCTCCTCTTGGGCTTCGTACAAGGACCCGTCGGCTTCTTAAAAGTTTCCAGCCTCCTCTTAGGCTTCGTACAAATTGTCCTGACGACCTCCTAGAGGTATAGGAACAGAACCTAGTCATCCTCATAGAACAGTCCTTTCATAAAGTCTACTACTGTTTCTCGAAGCATAGTACAAAAGATAAAACTCTAGACTTGGACAGTCTAACTTCCTTGAGTCTCAAAGACATTCTCAAGCACCCTTCGTTAAATAGGAAGGAAACCCGCAGATTCGGATAGTCTCAATACCCTTTGGATTTCCCGTTTCCTCAAAGAAAAGGAAATATCCCTGATCCTCAAATTAAATCCCTGAGTACAGTGTTACTCATATAAGAACTGATTTTCTCTTTTAAATCAGTATATTGGATCTGTCACTCAACTGAAACAGTTACAATAGCCTCCATCTCGGGCTTCGTACGAGATACCAAAATTCTCCCCAGTGGAGTCAAAACAACCTTTTAGCCTCTCTCTCAGGCTTTGTATGAGACACAAAAGATTCCCTCGTAGAGTCAATCACCCCTTTTTTTGCCTCCATCTCGGGCCTCGTACGAGATATAAATCCCTTAAGCAAAAGTCGAACTCTTTGCTAGCCTCCTCTTAGGCTTTGTATAACAATATGCCCCACTGGGTCAAAAACTTTTAGCCTCTCTCTCGGGCTTTGTACGAGACACAAAATAGCCTCCTCTTAGGCTTTGTATAATGATTTTCCTAGCTGAAATTAGCCTCCTCTTAGGCTTTGTGTAAGAAAACCACTGGTTGATCCAATCGACCTTTTAGCATCAAAGTTGTGCCTCGTTCGCAGTACACAAACATCAACAACTCATTTCCCTTCATCTAATCGTTGTAAGCGGCAAGCCTCTGGATCATCTATATCCATGCCACTGTCCCTCTTTTAGCATGAGAAATTCCTAAGGAAAGATGGCATTACTCTACACTGAGTTAAAGTCTTCTCCTTCAGGTTAAAACCCTTTCTTCGGAAATTATGGCATTGCTCGGATCCGCGTATCCCAGTTAAAGTAATTCTCCTTCTCCCCTCTTTAGAGATGACAAATTCTCTCTAAAGTCAAGGTCTTTCAGCTTCACGTCTTGGGCTTTTAACAAGACACAAATAGACCTTTTAGCTTCACATCTTGGGCTTTGAACAAGATACAAACCACCTTTCGCTTCACGTCTTGGGCTTTGAACAAGACACCAAAAAAAACTAATTTCCTCCCATAGAATAGGAGGAACTACGAACGCTCTGATTTCCCTGTTTCGGTAAACAGGAATACGTAGGCATAAGATCGAAAGAAAAGATCTTAGCGAGCGCAATCAACAAAAAACCCAAATCCCATATCTCCATCAATTAAAAGCAGTAATTCAAAAGCATCAGTCCTAAACATCCTAATCCTTATTCCCCGCCAGAAACCCTTTGCCTAGAAAAAAGAAAGAAAGAACCGTATTGGCGAAATACGAATAACCAGTACAAAGGCCCCCCACATTGATAGCATTCGTAACTTAACAGACCGCTGTTTAAACTCAGTATGCAAGCAGGGTTAATTAGAGACATCTATTTCCCTTCCTTATTCAGCTCACAATAGGATAAAAAATGAATCGACCTGTAGTTTTAAGCTCAACCGCAGAGAACGACCAGCGCTTAAGAACCGCGTCCAAAATCGCTCGCTACAGTCACAAGAGTTTGAAGTATCTGCTTGATCTGAAGGAATTGAATATGAGGCAACGTAGATGGTTGGAATTTCTGAAGGATTATGACTTTGGCTTGAATTATCACCCCGATAAAGTTAATGTTGTGGTTGATGCTTTAAGTCGGAAGTCTTTGCATATGCATGCTATGATGGTTAGAGAGTTGGAACTTATTGAACAGTTCAAAGACTTGAGTTTGGTTTGTGAACAAATACCGCAGAGTGAGATGTTGGGAATGTTCAAGATAAATAATGATTTTATTAACAATATTAAAGAGACTAAGAAGTTGAAGGTGAAGCTGGTGGACTTGATGGTGGGAATTAATCAAACTGAGAATAATGATTTTAGAGTGGATGAACAGGGTGTGTTGAGGTTCCGAGACAGAATTTGTATTCCTGGTGATTCTGAGTTTAAGAAGATGATTTTAGAAGAAAGTCATAGAAGTAGCTTGAGTATCCATCCAGGAGCTACTAAGATGTATTAGGATCTCAAGAAGATATTTTGGTGGCCTAGACTGAGGTTGATGTGGCGCAGTTTGTGTATGCGTGTTTAACTTGTCAGGAGTCAAAGGTTGAGCATCAGAAACCTGTTGGGTTGATGTAACCATTAGATATTCCAGAGTGGAAATGGGATAGAATTTCAATGGATTTTGTGGCTGGGTTACCGAATACTCCTAGAGGGCATGATGTGATTTAGGTGACTGTTGATAGACTGACAAAATCAGTGCACTTTATTTTGATTAACATCAGTTTTTCTTTGCAGAAGTTGGCAGAGATATATATCCAATTGATTTTGAAGTTGCATGATGTTCTGTTGAGCATAGTTTCAGATAGAGATCTGAGGTTTACTTCCAGATTTTGGGAAAGTTTGCAGGAGGCTTTGGGTTCTAAGTTGATGTTGAGTTATGCATATCATCCATAGACAGATGGTCAGACAGAGAGGACTATTCAGTCTTTGGAGTATTTGTTGAGGGCTTGTGTTCTTGAGTAAGGAGGTGTTTGGGAAAGTCATCTTCTGCTGATATAGTTCACTTATAACAATAGTTTTCATTCTAGTATTGGGATGGCACCTTTCGAGGCATTGTATGGTCGGAGGTGTAGGACACCTTTGTGTTGGCATGAATCTGGTGAGAATGTTGTGCTTAGACCCGAGATTGTCCAGCAGACTAATGAAAAAGTGAAGTTGATTCGGGAGAAGATGAAAGCTTTGCAGAGTAGGCAGAAGAGATACCATGATAAGAGGAGGAAGGATCTTGAGTTTCAAGAGGGAGGCCATGTATTCTTGAAAGTTACTTCGGAGACTGGTGTTGGGCATGCTTTGAAGTCGAGGAAGCTTACTCCTCAGTTTATTGGTCCGTATCATATTTCTGAGAGGATTGGGTTGGTTGCTTATAGGGTGGAGTTGGCACCAAATTTGTCGAATTTACACGATGTATTCCATGTTTCACAGCTTCTGAAGTATGTTATAGATCTGTCGCATGTGATTAAGATGGATGATGTACTGGTGAGGGATAACCTTACATTTGAGGCTTTACTTGTGAGAATCAAAGTCGTGAATTAAAGAAGTTGAGAGGCAAGGAGATTTCCCTCGTGAAAGTAGTGTGGGGAGGCACTACCGGGGGGAATATGACCTGGGAGTTGGAGAGTAGGATGCGTGAGTCATATCCAAAGTTGTTCGCATGAGGTAAATTTTTTAGGATGAAAATGTTCTAAGTGGTGGAGAGTTGTAACACCCCATTTTATTTTAATTTATTTCATTAATTAAAATTATATGTATTTATGTATTGATTGGTGTTTTGGTGTGTTAGAGGTACCCTTTGGTGTAGGGTAGTAGCCTTAAAGAAAAGAATTTAAGGTGTTGGGGGTGTGTGAGCAAAAGCGTAGAAACATGGGGGTGGTGGGAGAGTGTCATTTACTATTTTATTTAAATTAGAATTTATTTTGAATAAAATAATAGGGATGATAATAATTAAATAATTATTTAGTTATTATAGTAAGGCGACACTATAGATTAAATAATCATTTTATTTTATTGAAATAAGGTGTAATTGAAATTAAGGAGAATAATAAAATAAAGGAAAACAAGGGATTGGAGTGGAAAACTGTCAGATACGTGTTTTGGAGAAAAGGGAGAAAGAGAAGAAGGAAAGCTAGAGCAAAGGAGATCACCATTGTTAGAGGTAGAAGAGAGCTCATTGCTCGGAATACCAAGGTAAGGGTGAGAATTCCGCTCATATAGGGTTTGACATGATAATATGTGGGTGGGTTTTGTCTCTTTATGCTTTAATTATCTCTTCTCGCTATGTTGTGATTCTTTGATGTAAATTGATGCATTGTGTGTGTATTAGATGATCAATTGATTGATGAATTATGAACTTGCATGATGATGTTGTGTTGGTGGTTGTTTGTTGAATTTCATATTGATTCTAGTAGAAATATGTAATTGGTGGAATTTTGTGATGGTGGATGTTGCGTTGTTGAAATTGTTATGAGTCAGAGTCGGAACTCGAGTATTTGAATATTTATACAAAAATATGGGGTTTAGGAACTTTTTTAAAAGTGATTTTTCGTGTGGGAAAATGTGGTATTTTACTGGTGTGATAAAAGAAGTTTTGGTATGGGTTAAAAATCAATTTTTGTACTAATAAGTTGCAGAAAAGTGCTTCTGCTAAAGGTGTAACCGATTACACTATTGAAAAATTGTGTTTTCTGAGTAAATTGAGGGGGCGTAATCGGTTACACGAAATAATGGCTATGCAATGGCATGGTTACAGGGTGTAACCGGTAACTGCATTTAGTGTAACTGGTTACACTGGGAAGAAAATGTGAAAAACTTTGAAAAATCATATCTTGAGTTCTGGGTGCCCGATTCGGGTACCCACTACTATGGAAAACCCATTTAACTACGGTTGAAAAAGAGATATAACAACGCGAGCGCAGGCGTTCTTATGTAGAGTGTCGTTATATATATGATACCTATAATTACGACCCAAAAAGTGTTGTAATAAATTGGAAAGCGTGCTACCTATAATGACGGTTATTTTAAATACATGTTGTTGTATGTCTTTTAATAAAATAAAAAATGCAGCATTAGAACTACCTATAATGACGGTTATTTTAAAGAACCGTTGTTGTATGTCTTTTAATAAAATAAAAAAAAATTACAGCAATAGAACAAGAACAACAACAAGAGCAAGAACAACAGCAAGAACAACAAACATTAATAAAAAAGAACAACAAGAACAACAAGAACAACAAAACAAAAAAAAAACAACAAAGAACAACAATAATTAAAAAAGAACACCAACAACTAACATTACTAACTCGAGTTCTGAAATTTGTTCTGAAATTTGGTTTAGTGGAGAAATAGAGTATCGTAAATAAAAGATGATGTTTGGAGGTAGAAGAAGTCTAAGTTTTAGGTTTCACGCGGATCACTAATAGTAGTGTCTTGGCCGTTGATAATCACTAAATGGACGACCAAGATTTCTTTAAGGATAGTGAATAAACTCAATATGCGCGTCATCTACAATGTTGGTAATGAGACTTGAAAAATGTTGGTGCTGGGACTTGAACCCATGACAAGATGCTACCTGTAATGACGGTTGGTTTAAATTACCCGTGGTGAAAGGTCTGTAAGCATTTTGAAAAAATAAGTAAAAAAAGCTACCTATAATGACGGTTGGTTTAAATACCCGTAATTAAAGGTCTATCTGCATTTTGAAAAAATAGGAAAGAAGTAACATGATTAAAATAAATTCATAAAAATCTAAAAACACAAAATTTAATCTAATTGGGTAAAATAAGAATTTTGAGAATTTTTTTGGAATTTTTTGAGACTATGAAAACAGTAAAAAAAAATCATTAAAAATAGAAAAAAAGAAGAATTTGGGGTTTTGAGACTATGCACGAAACAAATCTAAAAAAGGAGACGATTTTTCCCTAAAACTGATCTTTTGAAGAGCAAGACCTAAAATTAAACTATAGGCTATAATGACGGTTTTGCAAATACCCGTGGTGAAAGGTTGTGGGCATTTTGAAAAAATATGTAAAAAACCCATAAATGTTGGTGCTGAGAATTGAACCCATGACCAGGCGCTACCTATAATGACGATTTTTTAAATACCCGTGGTGAAAGGCCTCACATTTCACCACGGTTAGAATATTAACCGTCATTAAAAGCCTTTTAATGAGATTAAAAAAACTGTGCGCATCTATTACAACGGTGTATAGGCAAACCGTTGTAAACCTGACGTTGTTGTATGCACGTTTTATAGCAGTGGCCGTTCAAAGCGTTAGGAACCTGACGCGATGAAATTTAATTTAAAAATAACTGTAGTACACAGATTTGAGTTAACTACTGTGTGATGGTGTTAAATGATATGTGATGTTGATGTTGTGGTGTGGAATATGCGTGAATGCATTGTTGTTACTTGATATATTATTTCATTGGTGTTGCTGGACTGTTATAGCATATTCTTGGTGTGTTGGTGGCCGGTATGGAGGAGTATATAGATTAAATGAATGTCAATGTACTTGTTGTTGTTGTTGTTGCATGTCTATTATATATCATGCATCATGGTGTTGGACGGTGGTCCATTTTGGTGAGCCTCATTCCTATGGTGATGGATTGGGTACGAGTAGCTAATTTCTATGGTGATGGAATTAGTGAAGCATTACCTATGGTGATGGTAACAATATTGGTGTGCTTTGATCCTAGGTGGGGATTGGAGCGAGTGAACATGAGAAATCACAATTTGGTACCACATGCAACGAGTCGTGATGGAGTCTCGTTGCATTTGCATATATATTGCATTGTTGTATGTGGTGTGAATTGTGGATTAGGTGACTCGTATGCAATATTGGTGTGCTTATATATAATTATGTGATTCTTTATATGTTTATGATTTCTGAACCCTTCTATTTGAATGATGCCTTTACATGGGCACCGTGCAGATAATCCGCAGTAGAGGCATGGATATGAGTGGAAGAGAGTGATCTTCCTTTTGTTACTGTTGAGTCTGTGTCTGCTCTGATGTGTAACACCAGGGATGGAACTATTTTGTGTTTTATTATGTTTGATATTTTGTTGTAACTACATTATTTTATAATTATGTTTTGAATAATCATTGTTGATGTTTCCTTTGCTAAATGGAGTGAAATTCAGACATGTTTATCATTATTATTAATAATGTTCCAATGTTACGACAATTAATATTTTGTTTAAAAGTGGCTATGTGTTACATGTCCTACTATATGAACATGTTTATGTTGGAAAATAGCATCCTAAATGTATGTTGATTTTTAATTACTCTGATAATAATTTATAAATTATGCGGGAGAACTTAGGGTGTTACAACACTACCCAATGACTTTCTATTTGGAACTCCCCCTAAATATAAGAACCCCTTTTACTTTCTCTCAATCACTAAACCCTAGTGTAGCGAGCGATTTTGGACGCGGTTCTTAAGCGCTGATCGCTCTCTGCGGTTGAGTTTACTATAGGTCGATTCATTTTTTATCCTATTAAAGCTGATGAAGGAAGGGAAATAGATGTCTCCAATTAACCCTGCTTTGCAGACTGAGTTTAAACAGCGGTCTGTTAGGTTACGAATGCTATCAATGTGGGGGGGCCTTTGTACTGGTTATTTGTATTTTCGCCAATACGGTTTTCTCTCTTTCTTGGATTTTCTGGCGGGGAACAAGGATTAGGATGTTAGGACTGATGCTTTTTGGTAGATACATGAGAGCATGAGATTTTGGGTTTGTGTTTAGTGTGCTCGCTAAGATTTTTTCTTTCAATCTTATGCCTACGTATTCCCGTTTACCAAAACAGGGAAATCAGAGCTTTCGTAGTAGAATAGGAGGAAATGGTTGTTTTTGGTGTCTAGTTCAAAGCCCAAGACGTGAAGCGAAAAGGTGGTTTGTATCTTGTTTAAAGCCCAAGATATGAAGCTAAAAGTGTTGACCTTAGAGAGAATTTGTCATCTCTAAAGGGGTCTGTTTGTCACAACTGTTGGGTGACTGACTGTAAAGGAGGATTACTTTAACCGGGATGTGTGAATCCGGCAATGCCATAATTTCCTTTAAAGGGGATTTTAACCTGAAGGAGAAGACTTTAACTCAGTGTAGAGCAATTCTATCTTTCCTTAGGAATTTCTCATGCTAAAAAAGGGACAGTGGCGTGGATGTAGGTGATCTAGAGGCTTGCCGCTTACAACAGTTAGATGAAAGGGAAGAAGTTGTTGATGTTTGTGTACTGTGAACGAGGCACAATTTTGATGCTAAAAGGTTGATTGGATCAACCAGTGGTTTTCTTATACAAAGCCTAAGAGGAGGCTGAAAGGTTTTGACTCAACGAGGGAATCTTTTGGTATCTCATATAAAGCCCGAGATGGAGGCTATTTGACTCAACAAGAGAGTTTTTTATTTCTCGTACGAAGCCCGAGATGGAGCGCGAAAGAGGTGATTGACTCAACGAGGGAGTCTCTTATGTGTCTCGTACAAAGCCCGAGAGAGAGGCTAAACGTTGTTTGACTCTGCTGGGGAGAATCATTGTACAAAGCCCAAGAGAGAGGCTAACTTCCCTGGAGAAGGATCATTATACAAAGCCTAAGAGGAGACTGTGGTTACTGTTTCAGTTAAGTGACAGGTCCAGTATGCTGATTTAAAGAGAAAATAAGTTCTTATATGAGCAACACTGTACTCAAGGATTTGATTCGAGGATCCAGGTTGTTCCCGTTCTTTAAGGAAGTGGGAAATCCGAAGGGTACTGAGACTGTCCGAGTCTACGGGTTTTCTTCCTATTTAACGAAGGGGTCACTTGAGAATGTCTTTGAGACTCAAGGAGATTAGACTGTCCAAGTCTAGAGTTTCATCTTTTGTACTATGTTTTGAGAAACAGTAGTAGACTCTATGAAAGGACCGTTCTATTAAGATGACTAAGTTATGTTCCTATACCTCTAGGAGGTCATTGGGACAATTTGTACGAAGCCCAAGAGGAGGCTGGAAACTTTTAAGAAGCCGATCGGTCCTTGTACGATGCCCAAGAGGAGGCTATCATTCCTAGAGGAAGAGATCATTATACGAATCCTAAGAGGAGGTTGTGAATACTTCTAAGAAGCCGTAGGGTCCTTGTACTAAGCCCAAGAGGAGGCGGGGTTGCTTTTAGGAAGCCTGTGGGTCCTTGTATAATGCCCAAGGGGAGGCCGATTGCTTTTAAGAAGCCGATGGGTCCCCAAACTCCGAGAAATTCAAGGCAAGCTATTCACAAGGAATAGATCAAGTCAGGAAAGTTCGAGAATTTGGAAGAAACTTAAGAGATGCCATTCACGGAGAAAAGATCATCTCTGGGGAATAGAGTTTCTTGACAAGTGCTTTTAAGAAGCCTGTGGGTCCCCAAACCCCGAGAAATTCAAGACATGCCATTCACCGAGAATAGATCAAGCCAGGAAAGTCCGAGAATTTGGAAGAAACTTAAGAGATGCAATTCACGGAGAAGAGATCATCTCTGGGGAATAGAGTTTCTTTGACAACTTCTATGAGTGACAGTCTATGAAAGGGTTCACAGAGAATGCTGCCTTTCATGTCTCCATATTGTTTAACCCCAAGAGGAGGGAAGACTATGTCTGGTAATCCTATGGGGATCTAGTTTAGACTATTTCTAAGAGTGATCAACGGGCTTAATGCTAGACGTAGTTGCCGGGGAAACTCTAAATATCTATACTATTATTACACAATTGATATGAGTTTATGAAAGAAGACTTACAGTGAAACATCCCCACAATACAGTTATATGTATATGAAAGCGGTAAATGAAAGCGATAATCACTTACTCGGTTATAGAGCTTCCATGCTGTTTAGTTAGTTGTTCAACAAAGACAGATTGAAAACAACAGTATATTCAAAATCAAAGGAGAAAGTGCTTTAAAAAAGAAAGATTTGGGGCTTACAGCTCAAGGAGAGGCCCAGGGTTTTATCAGTGAGCGCACTGTTTGAATTTGTACAGAGGGACTTATACAAGTGACTATGGCCCAAAAATTGTTTTCTGTACAAAGGGATGGGTCTTACACTCTCTCAAGAGGCCCAAAAAGGTTTTAAAGAAAAAGAGTGGGGCTTATAACACGAGGGTAGGCCCAATTGATTTTTCCGTTTAAAATGGCGATCGCGCCGAGGTTTTCTTTTAACGCGGAGGGACTTATACAATAAGTGAGGCCCAAAATGTTTTGGTTAAAAGGGGATTGGGTCTTACACTCTATTAGAGGCCCAAGTATATTTTAAGAAAAGAAATGGGTCTTACTACTCGAGGGTAGGCCCAGTGTTATTTTTAAAAGGCGACGATCGCGCCGTTTGTTTTTTTGACGGTATCAGGACTTATACAATACTGAGGCCCAAAAATGATTTGGTCAAAAAAGGATTGGGTCTTACACTCTATTAGAGGCCCAAAAGTGTTTTGAAAATGATTTATAAGGGTTGAATTAATCCAAAAACCCTAATTTGTTTTCAAAAATGTATTTAATTGAATAAAAATTCAATTAAAATGATCAAAATTGTTTAACATATGAAAAACAAATTGTGATCTTGGATTAATGCTTCAAAAATTAAGTATTGACCTACAAAATAATTAGAAAGCATTAAAAGTTGTAAAATCAATGTGGAAAAAATATTTAAAATATCAAAAACAATTAAAATATTAATTCTTTGCAAAAATATCAATTATATGAAATAAATAATATTTTTGGGATTTTTTGATAAAATAAAATATTTTAACATTTTTGTGAATTATTAAAAAAAGAATCAACTCAAAATCATTAAAACTCAGAAAGAAATTAATTTTTGAATCAATTAAATAAAATCACAAAATTCAAATATTCAAATTTTGAAAAAAGGCGCCAAGAAGACACCAAGAACACGCGCGTGTTCTGGGCTTGGCCAGATTTGCATTTTCTCTCCAATCTCACTGAATACTTGATTATAACATGCAATCCACATATCATTATGCTCGTCTCAACCTCACGATCATGTCTATGTCAATTTATTTCATTTAAATTAAACATATAACAAGAAATCATGAAAAATCCTCAAGAACCCTAATTTCTGCATGAAGGCTAGGATTTTTGATACACGATTCAAACAAAGCAATTAATTGAGGGAAAACATTCCATGCATGATTATGAACATATGGCCAAATTATTGTGCAGCAAAAATTGCATGGATCATAGAGTTAGAAGAGCTCATGCTTACCACTTGCAGCTGGTGATCGTGATTTGTGTTGGAGGTGTTACAACTAGGTTCCAATGATGTGGATAGCTTCCCTAGGTGCCAAGTGATGTGTCTGAGTGCTTGGAATGGATTGAAATGGTTTGGAGTTGAAGATGGCACCTCAACTACAAAACTGTCAAGAACTTGAGAAATTGGCTGGTGATTCTGAGAAATCAATGTTCCAGTTGTTGTTTAAGTGTTTTATCAACTCATATGTGATGTATATGAGGTGTGTGTGTGATTGGTTTGAGTGGAATTGCCCTCTAGCTCTAAACCCGATAGCTACCTTGCTAAGAAAGGCATTTTTGCCAAGAGAAATTAATTTTGAGAAAGGCGAGTGTTGTAGGCCTTTGGTGTAATTAAACTGAACACAATTGAGCTCTATTTATAGTAGAGCAAGTTTGTTTTGCAAGGAATAGTGAATGGCAACTGCTAAGTAGGTTTGTTCAATGTTGTCTAATGGAAATGCAAGTCTCCTCTAGCCATTGACTAGAGGTTAGGGCACAGAGCTTTGGTTCCCTTGGTCTTGGATAAGTCTTGACTAATTTCAGATGAGAATGGCTCAGTCCATGCCACCTTGATGCTTCCATTGAATGCTTCAATCCAAATTTGGAGTCTTGTCCCTATTTTGGCCATTCTAGGTTCAACATGCTATTTCTTGTTCCATGGACTTTGGAGGCTTGGCTCAGTGATTGTCCCCTTTAGATTCAATCCTCAGATGTGTCCAAGTTAATAGGAGCATTTGAATTTGGCTAATTTTGGCAAATCGAGCAAAATTGCAAATTCTGCCTTGCCTATGACAGATTTCATTAAGGCAACTTGCCAATGTCATATCTCATGGTGTAAGTTGAATTTGGTAATGTTCTTGACCATTTTGGAAAGCCCTTACATGATAAAACAACTGTTTGAACATGTTTGGTTTTGATCTCTTCTGAATCCAAGTGAAAAATCCCCCTACATTTGGCAAAAAGTAAGGCAAAATCTGACTTAGTGAAATTTTCACTAAGTGTTGGAACAAAGTGTTTTCTCTTGATTTTGATCACTCCATATCTCAAAATCCATGAGGAATTTGGACATAGGTCAGTATGAAGCTTTTGTAGAGGGCAATGAGATCTACAAATCAAGCTTTGAATGGGGCACAATGGCCTTGTGGTTTAGGAGTTATGGTCCTCCAAAGTTGGTGCATTAGTGGCACTTTTTCATGACTTAGAAAAATTTCTAAGTTTTATGGTTACCCCTTTTACAAGTTATCCAACTTTTCTTGATTTTTCTTGATGAATGATGATTCCAATCATACATTAACATCATTTTAGGGTTAAAAATCCATTTTGGTGAAAAATCTCAAAAAGTCAAAGTT
The DNA here is from genome assembly GCA_022829125.1 of Lathyrus tuberosus. NCBI lineage: Eukaryota > Viridiplantae > Streptophyta > Magnoliopsida > Fabales > Fabaceae > Lathyrus > Lathyrus tuberosus. The sequence goes on from JALAZF010000441.1 coordinate 2,800,853, forward strand.
GACTTTTGTGCACAGTTGACTTTTTATCCGATGAATTCCAAACTGTGCAATTCTTCAGGAAATCATGTCCTTGACCTAAATCAAACTTGATGGACATGTTCCATGGGTGGTATAGGGTATATTGATGCATGTCTTAGGGCTTGGGAGCTTGTCCTGGTCAAAAGTCAAAGTTACAGCTGACTTTTCTCATAAAACCCTAATTGTGGTCCAGATGAAATTGAGACTTGTTGCTCAAGCTTCTTGGATTAATCCATTGTTCCAAATGGATCAATATAGTTCATTAGAGACCCTCAAACCCTCTCTTGAGGTCTTGGCTCATGGTTTGTCCCAAAAGTCAACTTAGGGGTGAATTAGGTCAAGAAACCCTAATTCCTGATTTTTGATGAATGCATCCCCTGAGGCAAGATTGACTTGATGATTGGGTCCATGAGGTTCCATGGAGTGTATTAGGTTAGGTTTTGGATCATTGGCATGTGCCCAGATGAAAATTTTCCATCTAGAGGCCCTGGTCGACCAAAACCCTAATTTGGTGACACTGTCGATCTTGAGACTTGATCCACCTAGAAGGGAGCAGCCTTGTGCTTAATCCTTGAAGTGGGAGTCCTTTTGATCCATTGTGGATGTTTGAGAGGTTAGACAAGTTGAAGATCATGTCATTCCTTGATTGATCCTTTGTCTAAGTACTCAGAGAGGGCTTGAAACCCTAATTTTGATTGTAGTGGATGCTCACCCATCTTTGGGGAGACTGATGAAGCATAAAGGTACATCCATATTGTGATGATGATTTTCACAATGATGGGAAATCTAAGTGGTCAAAATTTGGGGTATGACAGATGCCCCTATTTAATCTTCTTGGACACGAAGGTGTGAATGACGAAGGTATTCGGGCATTCGGGGTGCAAGAGGATTAAATATCGGAATACCCAAAATTTTGATGGTGGTTATGAATGGTAGCTTACACATTCATCTTCTTTTACTAAGCAATGATGCTTAGAAAAGGTAAACTTCCCCTCGATCCTGGTCTTCAGCCAAGGAACTGGTCTAAGTTGCTGAATTAAACTTCGCCTCGATCCTGGTTACCTACCAAGGAACTGGTCTTAGTTTTTGATGTAAACTTCCCCTCGATCCTGGTTTCCTACCGAGGAACTGGTCTTAGTTTCTGATGTAAACTTCCCCTCGATCCTGGTTTCCTACACAGGAACTGGTCTTAGTTTCTTTTGTCAATAAACTTAATTGACAAGGGACGCTTTGCGTAGCGGTTTTCCTCAAACTTCTCGCCGAATTTTCCTGGGGAGATGCCATTTGACGGAAAAAGTCTGATGTCAGACTTGCTGGGGAACCCAGTCGTCTGAGTTGTAGAGTTGCACAAACTTCTCTGTTGGAGACGCCATTTGTTTCTACTGGGGGAAAGCAGCTCTCTTGAGAGACTACTGTCGCTTGGGATCTTACATCATACTTTTCTCGGGATCTTCCCGGAGAAATGCCATATGATGGGCTCCAATTTTGAGGTGCCGATGACCTTTTCATCAGCGGTCTTTTCGGAGCGAAACTGGCGTGCTGTCGAATCTCTGATTAAGAGGCTTTCTCTCGGGATTTTCTTTAATCCGGGAAAACAAGGATATCATCTTCAATGGCGAAGAGTGATGTTAACTGAGGGCTTCTCTGGTTTTTCAGAGGTTCAAGTTATCAAAGTGGTCAAGGACCCAACTTCAATCCAGAAATAAAACTGGAGGAGAGAGAATGTTCAGACGCAGCGTTTCCTGACGAGGCAAGAACTGCCGACTCGATTGAGATAACTTCTATCACTAGGCGACAAGACCGACTAGAGTGATAGTGATGCAATATGGAATGTGAATGTAAATCAATAATGCATGATGTGTGTATGTTTATGCTGACAAAACTGACGCGACATACAAACTAACAGGTGAACACGACTGGATACTCGGCCATCGCGGGGCGAAGAAGTACCGTTGGTTCAAAATAGCAATTCCACCTTGCTTAGGAGAGATAGTCCCTGTTGGGAGCTATGTTGGTCTGGCTTAGGAGATAAGAACTCGGCCGAGGGTATCAGATGGAATAGTTGCATTCGACACTGTTGATCCTTCATTCAGGCGCACGGGCGTAGAAGGAGTACTTTGATTATGCATTTTGAAGTTCGCTTACTTCTGAAGAAGCGGTTGATGTTCCTTTGATGTTCAATAGTCAAAAGAAATTGTCGACTTTATTTTAAAAGCAGAAAAAGTTTTAACAAGTAAATTTATTTTTTGTTTTATTTCAAGAATCGTTAATCATGTTAACAACGTTGTTCTGTAAAGCTAAAACAAATAAGAATTACAAGCAAAAGCACAAAGGCTCAAATTTTATTGATAAGATGGAGATCAGCCAAACACGTGATTCCAAAGAGTATATATAAAGTTAGAAAATGGTAATTTACAGGGAAAAGGGCTACGTTGAAACATAACGACCACTATCCTTCTACCAACTTTGAATTCGGGACATCCTGAGCTTCTGTCGAAGATGACCTTGACTGGAGTTTTCCTCCAATGGATGGTATAACTGCTGCTGCTGAGGGACTTGCCTCTATTGAACATAGTTACTTGCCATTATCCCTAATTTTTGCCTGGATTGTACTGGGATGTTTCCAATCCATCGGGATGATTTTTTTTTCATTTCTCTAACTTTTCCCTGGACCGCCCTTTCGGGTTTTCAATCCACCGAGACGTTTTTTTTCCTTTTCTTTTTAGTTTAGGCGAAGTATTTCTTGACTACATCAACATTCGTGGGGTAGGCAAATTCCTCTCCATCCATGGTTGCAAGTCTCAAGGCACCGCCTGAGAAATCTTTCGTGACCACATAAGGGCCATCATAATTCAGAGCCCACTTACCTCGCGAATCAGTGAGAAATGACTGTATCTTCTTGAGCACGAGGTCTCCTTTTCTGAAAACACGAGGTCGGACCTTTTTGTCGAACGCCCTCTTCATTCTCTGTTGATACAACTGACCGTGGCATAGTGCCGTGATTCTCTTTTCTTCGATCAGGTTCAATTCGTCGTGTCGGCTTTGACACCATTCAACTTCGGTGAGCTTAGCTTCCATCAATACTCGGATTGACGGGATCTCTACTTCTATGGGGAGCACTGCTTCTATGCCATACACTAGAGAGAAAGGGGTAGCCCCTATTGAAGTGCGGACAGATGTGCGATAACCGTGAAGAGCAAAGGGTAACATCTTGTGCCAATCTTTGTAGGTTACAACCATCTTTTGAACGATCTTCTTGATGTTCTTGTTAGCCGCTTCTACCGCTCCATTCATCTTAGGTCGGTAGGGAGATGAGTTATGGTGTTCGATCTTGAACTCTGCACACAACTCTTTCATCATCTTGTTGTTCAAGTTAGATCCATTATCAATAATGATCTCGCTTGGAACACCATAACGGCAGATGATATTGTTTTTGATAAATCGGACCACCACTTGTCGGGTTACATTAGCGAACGACGCTGCTTCGACCCACTTGGTGAAATAGTCAATGGCTACCAGGATAAACCAATGTCCGTTTGAAGCCTTAGGCTCAATCATGCCAATCATGTCGATTCCCCATATAGAAAAAAGCCACGGGGAAGAAAGAGCTTTGAGATGTGATGGCGGTACATGAATTTTGTCGGAGTATATCTGACACTTGTGACACCTCCTCATGTACTTGTAGCAGTCGGATTCCATTGTCAACCAATAGTACCCTGCTTTTAGAATTTTTCTCGCCATTGTGTGTCCGTTGGCATGAGTGCCAAAGGATCCTTCATGAATTTCTTTCATAAGCATGTCTGCTTCTGGTCTGTCCACGCATCGGAGCAAGACCATGTCAAAATTTCTCTTATAGAGAGTGTCACCGCTCAGGAAGAAGTTTCCAGCCAATCTTCTGAGGGTTTTTCTATCTTTCCTGGATGCCCCAGGTGGGTACTCTTGTTTCTGAAGGAAGCATTTGATATCATGATAGCAAGGTTTATCGTCTATGACTGCTTCAATTGCGAAGATATAAGCGGGCCTTTCATTGACCTACACTAATCATAGAAGAGATGGTGACTAATGCATCAGCCATGTGATTCTCCTCACGAGGGATATGATGAAACTCGACTCTGTTAAAGAAGGGTAACAACCTTCTTGCATAGTCTTTGTAAGGGATCAATCCTGATTGGTATGTGTTCCAATCTCCTTTTATCTGATTGATAACCAAGGCTGAGTCGCCATATACGTCCAAGTTTTTAATCCTTAAATCAATCGCTTCTTCGAGACCCATAATACAAGCTTCGTATTCGGCCTCGTTGTTTGTACATTTGAACGTAAGTATGGCAGTGACAGGAATGTGGGTACCCTGAGGGGTAACAATTATTTCCCCAATTCCATTTCCGTAATGATTAACTGCTCCGTCAAAGATAAGTCCCCATTGGGAACCTGGTTCTGGCCCTTCACTGGGTAGCAGTTCATCGCAGTCTTTCATTTTTAGATACATGACATCTTCGTCTGGGAAGTCAAACCCGATTGATTCTTGATCGTCAATCGGTTGATGAACCAAATGATCGGCTAAAATACTTCCCTTAACGGCTTTCTGAGCGTGGTACTCTATGTCATATTCTGATAACAGCATCTGCCAACGGGCAATTCTTCCCGTGAGAGCAGGCTTTTCGAATACGTACTTGATTGGATCCATTTAAGAGATTAACCAAGTAGTATGAAAAATCATGTATTGGCGAAGATGTTTGGCTGCCCAAGCCAAAGCGCAGCAAGTTTTTTCAAGCATCGTGTACCGAGTTTCGCAGTCGGTGAATTTCTTGCTCAAATAGTAAATGGCAGACTCTTTCCGTTTGGTTTCGTCTTGTTGGCCAAGTACACATCCCATTGAATCCTCTAGGACTGTGAGGTAAATGATCAGTGGTCTTCCTTCCACTGGAGGTGATAGAATCGGAGGATTCAACAGATATTCCTTGATACTGTCGAAGGCGGTTTGGTAATCTTCTGACCAAACGCAATCCTGGTTCTTTTTGAGTAATTTGAAAATCGGCGCACATGTCGCGGTCATGAGGAATATGAATCTGGAGATGTAGTTCAAACGTCCCAGGAATCCTCTGACTTGCTTTTCAGTTTTCGGAGAAGGCATTTCTTGAATGGCCTTGACCTTGTCAGGATCAACCTCAATTCCTTTCTGGCTGACGATGAACCCTAGTAGTTTCCCTGAACGGACACCGAAGGTGCACTTGTTGGGATTCAAGCGGAGCTTGAACTTTCTTAGACGTTCGAACAATTTTGACAGATGTTCAACGTGCTCACTCTCTGTTTTAGATTTTACGATCATATCATCGACATACACTTCGATTTCTTTGTGTATCATGTCATGAAACAGAGTAGTCATGGCCCTTTGATAGGTTGCCCCGACATTCTTCCAACCGAACGGAATTACCTTGTAACAAAAGGTGCCCCATGGGGTAATGAACGATGTTTTTTCCATGTCTTTTGGCGCCATTTTGATCTGGTTATATCCCGAGAATCCATCCATGAAGGAGAAAACTTTGAACTTTGCTGTACTGTCTACCAACATGTCAATGTGTGGTAAAGGAAAGTCGTCCTTTGGACTAGCCTTGTTCAGATCCCTGTAGTCGACACACATTCTGACTTTTCCGTCCTTTTTGGGAATGGGTACGATGTTGGCTAACCATTGAGGATATTCAGACGTAGCGAGGAAACCCGCGTCAATCTGTTTCTGTACCTCCTCTTTGATTTTGATGGCCATGTCCGGGTGAGTCCGTCTCAACCTCTGCTTTACTGGAGGACATTCCGATCTCAACGGTAAGTGATGTTCCACGATGCTGGTATCCAACCCTAGCATATCCTGATAGGACTAAGCGAATACATCGGGAAATTCTCTGAGAAGCTTTATCAAACCCTCTCTAGCAGTTGGATTGAGCAGTGCCCCAATCCTGATTTCTTTTCTCTCTTTTTTCTGAACCCAAGTTTACCGTTTCCAACGGTTCTTTGTGAGGTTCAATGGACCTTTCCTCTTGTCTAAGTAATCGGGAGATCTCTTCTGGAATTTTGTCGTCATTTTCTTCTTCAGCCTCGAATACCGGGAACTCAAAGTTGGGAGAAGGCATCAGATCGTATGTTTCAACTGGGTTTAAAACAAGCAATCTGCATGACGTGATGATTCGTGTTTAGAAGAGATAGAGAAAATGCAAGTGTGTGCAGTGTTTTATTTTACTGCTTGTTTTTATTTGAATTGTTTTTTAGGATTACCATTTTCTGAAAAAAGCAAAAAGAGAAAACAGTAATAAATGCGGAAATTACAGAACGACGTTTTTTATTTATGAACAAGTCGACCCTTGAAACTACAGCCCTATAAAACAAAACTCTGTCGCTTTGGGCTAAGCGAAGAGGGAAAATTTACAGAAAGCGAGCCCTATCAAAACATCTGTTTCACCTGGGCAGGGTGAAAGGTTAAAAGATGGCAATTACTTTGACTGACGAACGACCTTCGGAACATCAACAGCAACCCACTGGCGGCGAACTCCTCGGTGAATCACAAAGTTTGGCACCTTCCTTGATTTTTCTCAGAAATGACGCTGATTTCTGGTGGAGCGGGATCATTGGAATCTGTCTCCCAGGCAGAATTGTCGTAGGAGGATTCCTCAGTTGCATTTTGCATAGCATTTGTGCTCTCAGCTGTATATCCCCATCCAATAGGCTGGATATCTTCGAGCCTGATACGAGAGCTTTCGGGAGCAGTGTACTTGACCAAGAAGTTGTATTTTCCACTCGGTTGTCCCAAGGTGTCCCACACTTCTTTCGAACTGGAGGAGCCATCTCTCTCGATGACGTTGACCTCGGGAAAAGCATAGTTGATGAATTCAAGTCCTGCGAACGTTGCGAATTCATCTTCATGTTGAGTAGTTTCTGAATGACCTGAGTGTTGATCCCATGACATGGTGGGGACACAGTTATTCTGTTCAATGACGGTCAGCTGATTTTCATTGTTCGGTTGACTTTCTTGCCCCAAGTTTCCTGGGTAAGGTTGCCACATTGGCAGACCATCCATTGGGCCATAGTAATTGTGGTCAAAGTTGTCTTTCATCAGAGTGTCTTCCTCTAATGAATTTGGCGGAGCACGGCATCCTTCCGGATCACAATCTCCATAGATCATTTTGACATCTGACCGTGGTATAAATCTCGGACTCTGTGCGGAATACCAAAATGGCGTAGGCACCTCTTCCTGAGACATATAACCGTCCTCATTAAGATAGGACTTCCATTCTTCATCTGTGTCAGAGGGATCTTCCTCATTAATAGTATGTACTGCTTGAGACACCGGGTGAAGAAAACCTCCACTGTGGAAGAATTTTTGAAGGGGATGAAGACTTTCATCGTTGGCAGCTGTCTGGGTACAGGTTGCAAAAAAACCAAGACCCTTCTTTGTTTTATTGTCAATAGGAATGACAAGCTGTCCCCATCCTGTTGTATCGGTACTCTCGACCGCTTTAATAGCATCATTGTATGAGGAAATTGAGGTTCCTCCTTTGAACTGATTGTTCTTGCTTACCGACAGTGCTTGGAACTGAGTTCCAATAACCTCCTCGGGTTCTATACCAGTAGATGACGACAAGTTGCTTACAAGCAAGGCTTGTTCTCCACAAACTGTGACAAGTTGATCGTTCTTGACGAACTTTAGCTTTTGGTGGAGGGTTGAAGTAACCGCTCCAGCCTGATGTATCCAAGGTCTTCCTAATAAACAACTGTATGTTGCCCGGATGTCCATGACCTGGAAAGTGACTTGGAAAGTGTGAGGACCAATATTTATGGGAAGATCAACTTCGCCGATAACTGTTTTTCTGGATCCGTCGAACGCTTTGACGACGACCTCGCTGATTCTCATCGGAGGACCTTTGAATGATAATTGCATCAAAGTGGACTTCGGCATAACATTCAGGGATGACCCTATGTCTACCAGTACGCTGGCTAAAGCATCGTCCTGGCAGTTAACTTTAATGTTGAGCGCCATGTTATGACGGCGACCCTCTTCGGGTAATTCCTCATCACTAAATCCCAAATTGTTGCAGGAAGTGATGTTAGAGACAATGCTATCGAACTGTCTGATTGTTACATCCTATTCCACAAAGGCTTGCTCCAAGACTTTCTGTAGAGCCTCCCTGTGGGCTTCTGAACTGAGTAACAGTGATAATACTGAGATCTTTGAAGGAGTTTGTAACAGTTGATCGACAATGTTGTATTCACTCCTTTGGATGAGCTTCAGCATCTCATCATTATTTTTCGAAAGGTCGGGATTACAGGATTGACCGACTGGTGGATCGGGAGCTTCTGTCTGAAGTTCCTTTTCCTTGTTAAGTTCTCCAACCCCTCGGTTGAAGATTCTACCACTCCGTGTTACACGACCGATGTCTGTAATATTCACAACGGAGGGTAATGGAATTTCCTTTCCATTTTCAACTGTCGTTGCACCGTATTTGTAAGGGATTGCCTTAGCTGATTCATACGGTAGTGGTCCCGGTAGATAGATGACTATGGGAACCTTCTGATTTTTCTGACTATCATAAGTAATTTCGATCCGTTCCCGGTTGGGAACTTTAGATTCATCAAGTAGAGGGATAATGGCAAACACATCCCTGGTCCTGTGATGACCAGAGATCATGACAACATCCTCAACTTGCTCGGGAAGGTAGTTCGGCGTCCAGTTAATGGGTCCAGAACCCGGATATGGGCGAATCTCTCCACGATCGACCTGACCCTGAAGAGCTGCTCTCACAAGGTAACACCCTTGGTTACTTTCCGAACAGACGCCGCAACGGTCATAATTGTGTAGTGGCACCTGGCCACGCCCACTTTGAATACAATGTAACCTGATTAGGTTAGCTTCCACTGATCGGACATCCTGACTCTGACGCTGAGTGGGGTTTCTGTTACTGATACTAATTTGCTGAGTATCTTCATCCATGTAGATTGGCATCCACCAATGATTTAACAAGTGCTGAAGTGCCTCCTGGACAAGGGTACAACCTCGATCGTTTTCGCAACCCGCCTTACAGCTTTGATAGTCATGTGATATTAAGAATCCGAGTCAGACCTGTTCTGCGTGTAACTCTACCAGGTTGGTATTCATCACGCGAATATCAAAGATCTGAACCATGTTGATCTGATAAGGGTTCCCATCATGGTAGTCTTGGATCCATCCAAGATCCATCTGACACTGGAGGGCCTCTTGTATGAAAGAGCATCCTTGTTTGTTTACCGAGCAAGTCAGACAGGAACTGTAATCGTGTCGTGGCAGATTATGATACTGGCTTTGCCTTAAATGCATTGCCACCAAGTTGACATTCATTGCACTGATATCGTGGTTCTGAATGACGTTAGAATTCGTGTAAACCATGTTAACTCCACGAACTCGGTGCTCTTGGATCCATCCGAGATCCATCTGTTCCTGTAGAGCTGCTTGCACCACAGAACATCCCTGATTGTCTTTAGAGCAGATATCACACTGGTGATAATTATGAGGTGGCACATGGCCATATCCACTCTGTCTACAATGCATCTTGACCAGATTGGTTTTCAACAAGAGTACATCGTGAATTTGATAGACATCGTTAGTCTCTCCTTCTATCAAATTGACTACAGCTTTCTCATGGTGAGGTAGCGGGTTCGTAAGAACATTAGGATTTGTATCCTTGAAGGATAAGACCCCGCTCCTAACAAGTTTTTTCACGTCAGACTTGAAATTGAGAAAAGTCGCAATGTTATGCCCTGAACCTCCTTGATGATAAGGGCAAGTTTGATCCACCTTAAACCAAAAAGGTGGATTTTTCGGTACTGTAAGAGGAGATTTAGTCTGAATGTGCCCCTTAGCCAGTAGTAATATAAATAGTTCTGCGTACAACATGGGTATAGGATCAAACCCTGATGGTCGTGTTGTACGGTTGTTGTTGTATTGAGGACGAGCCTGCTGAAGAGGCTGTTGTGTCCTTTGCTGATCAGGTTGGCTCTATGCAACCTGAGGTTGATACGTAGGAATAGGCGCAGGGTTGATAGCAGGAGTCACAACTGCTACCGGTTGATAACGTCGCCTTTGCTTTTCGAGAGAGATATTCCCAATATCTTGCTCTTTTTACTTAGGGAGAGCACTACCATATTTTTTAGTACCGCTCGTCGATCCAGTGTCTTTTACCAAACGTCCTTCTCAGACGGCTTCCTCAACGGCTTCCTCAAGACGTACGCCCATGCCGACCATTTCGGTGAAGTCACTAGGCGCACTGGCAACCATTCGGTCTTAGTAAAATGAGCTTAAGGTCTTTAAGAAGATCTTTGTCATCTCTTTTTCCTCAAGAGGTGGACAAATCTGAGCGGCAATTTCGCGCCACCTTTGAGCATACTCCTTAAAGGTTTCCTTGTCCTTTTGTGACATTGATCTGAGTTGATCTCTGTCCGGTGCCATGTCCAAATTGTATTTGTATTGTTGGACGAAGGCAGTGCCAAGATCTCTGAAAGTGCTGATCGTGGCACGGTTTAAACCCATATACCATTTGAGTGCGGCACCGGTTAAACTATCCTGAAAGTAGTGAATCAGTAGGTCCTGATTTTCCGTCTGAGCTGACATCCGCCGAGCGTACATCACCAGATGACTCTGAGGGCAAGAGTTACCCTTGTATTTTTCAAAGTCGGGCACTTGAAATTTGTGCGGGACTTTCACATTTGGGACCAAGCAGAGATCTGCGGCGTCCTTTCCAAATAAATCCTGACCGCGAATGGCTTGCAGTTCCTTCTGCATTTCCAATAACTGCTCCTGGAATTCCTCCATTTTGTCAAACATAGTTTCCTTCTTACCAGAAGGTGTCTGTGGAATTTATCCTTCCGGGACAGTGTGCACCACAGGGGGTGGTACCATGACTACGGTAGTGAGTCCTGGCGTTCCCCGAAGTTGGTAACCTTCAGGAGTCTTCAGTATACCCCTGGCATCTTCGCTTTCCTGAAGTTTGTAACCTTCAGGCCCAGCGGCTTCTGTTGTGATTCCCTGATCTTCAGTGATCGGCGGAACATATCCTTCCGGGATATAGTTAACATACATGCCCCAAGGAAGATCTTTCGGCATTTGATACCTAGGATCATACTTCTCCAGTATGGGCGTCGAGGTGATCTTCGAGATCACAGTCCTTTGTAGCTGAGCTTCTGCCATGGCTTGCATGTCGTTACGAAGCTTTCTCATATCCTCTCTTAGAGCGTCGATCTCTTCTTTTAACTCTCTGTTTTCTTGCTCAAGATCATCCATCTTTTTCTGACGATTGGCCCGAGTATTATACGAATGAGACAGTTTGACTCTAGAACCGAGACACAAACGTGAGATTCGTAGGTAAGAAGAATACGTGATGTGAGAATGATGAATGCAATGATTATATTAATTGTTTAAGGTTTAATCAAAATAAACTTTGACAATTAGATTGCAAATATCAAACGGTGGGGAAACCCCTCTTTTATTGAATTCAAAGGATTACAGAAATGGAAATATAGTAGATTACAAGGTGCAGAAACAGAAACCTAAACTAATGGGTCCCGAGTCCTCTCTGAAGAGAAATCGGGTGCTGACTTTGGTATTTTCCTTTTCTTTGACCCGGGCTCTTTGGCCGTTGTCGGGTTGTCATTCTTTTGCCAGATGAAAGGAGTGAGCAAATTCCTTTGGTCATCTTGATTTTCCACAGCATGTTGCTCCAAAATTTCAATCAGAGCATCTTTCTCTTTCAGTAATTGCTGTATTTCGATGCACTCGATGTCGAGGGTGCGGTACTTGTTCTTCCAAGACCTTCTCTCCCATTGAACTTTGTTTAGAGTAACCTGAAGCTTTTCAGTTTCTGTCATGAAGTACATGACAGACTCCCTCGGCGGAAGAATTCCGTAACGAGGATAAGGCATCTTTAGCTTGAGAGCTCTAGTTTGAACCTAGTGGAGATAAGGCTCCACCGAGACACAGTCCGGTTTTCCTAGAGACTCTCGTCCTTTCTTATGAACATGCTTCCAAGCGTGCACTATTTCCGTCTTTAGTGCTCTGTCATTTTCTCCTTACTTGAAGAAAAGACCTTCCAGATGAACACCCCGTGGGACGTGTCTCATCGGGTATCCAAATTGACGAAGATTCAATACCGGATGATAGTTGATTCCTCCTTTAGTTCCTATGAGGGGTACGTTGGGGAAGTTTCCACAACGGTCAATGATCCTGATTCCATCATAGATCCTATTACACCAATCTATATCAGAGTTGGTAAGAGACATGATCTTCTGCGACCAACGTAAGGCACTCTTGCAATCCCAAAAAGCAGCAGACTTGGGCAAGTGGGAGATAAACCGTTTATAAAGCAGAGGTACACAGCATGTGATCTCCCCTCCGCTGTACAAATTTCCCAAGTGTACAGAATGATACGCATCTGCGAGCAAAGTCGGCACAGGGTTTCCAAATAGAAAAACCTTAATGGAGTTGATATCGACGAAGTTATTGATGTTGGGAAACAAAAATAACCCGTAGGTGAGCAAGACAAAGATGCTTTCAAAAGCAGTCACATTTCCTATACTGGCAAAATACAGGGCCTTCTTTGTCAAGAACTGGGCTGGCAAACCTTGGATGCCACCCTTAGTGGTTAGGTGAGTCCTAACCTCAGACTCGTCCAGATGAATTGCTCTTACAATGGTCTGATTCTTTGGAATTTCTTCCAGTCTAGAAAATGGAGCTCGATCAATAATGTGTAGATCAATCAAATGAAAATACTCCTCCAGCGTTGGTGCGAGCTGGTAATCCGGGAATGTGAAACAGTGATAAACTGGATCATAAAACTGAATGAGCGCATCCATGACTCCCTCAATCACATGGACTCTTAACAGTGGTAGCAAACCTCCGTGCTTGGCTCTGAAAGCCTCTGGGTTAGTGATCATCCTCGCTAACCTTCTCAAATCCTCTAGCTTTGGAACCTTGAAGGTATAACTATGAGTTCTCCTTCTACCGAAATCCGTTAATGCAATCCTTTTCTCTGATATTTGCAATCACAGTCTTAGTTTAATTTGAAAAACAGAGAGACTAGAAGAGAAATTTTTTTTGAATGTTTTTAATGTTTTATTAAATGAATGCATGAATGCAGCACACAAAAACATAGAAAAAACATGGGGTCAAAGGGTCGTTGTCATGAAGTCAAGGCTCTACCCATCCCCAAAGGTTTATACTAGGGTGATTTTTGTACCTAGACTCATTATCATCAGCTCCTCCCAGGAAAGCAAAACAACAAGCGGATCGCCAGCGAGTTGTAGAGCAATCTTAGAGTAAGTGCCATTCACCGAGAATAGATCACCAGCCTCAAATGAGGGTAGTATCGCGTAACAACTATTTCCGATAGCTTCCGCACTACGAAAGGGTTTGGCTCATCAGCTTCTCAGACTTAACAATCGGCCCATTGTCTAGGTGAGAGAATGGGTTGCATTGGTCAGCCTCCACTGAGGTTGATGGTCGACCTCGTCGCCATCACTTATCTTAAGTGTATACTCAATCTTTCCACATGCGGCATCACACACATTCCCATTAGCAGAAAAATAAACACGTATAGCAATTAGGAAAAGCAGTATATATATTTGTCCTAAACATCCTAGACCTTTAAAGCTATGAATCCTAAGTTCCTGAAAGAAAATGGTTTCCCGACGGAGTCACCATTCTGTGGTTTCCACACAAGAGGTGAAAAGGAAGAAGAAAAACAGAGACGAAGCCCCACGGTGGGCGCCATTTTTCTGTAGCGAGCGATTTTGGACGCGGTTCTTAAGCGCTGGTCGCTCTCTGCGGTTGAGTTTACTACAGGTCGATTCATTTTTTATCCTATTAAAGCTGATAAAGGAAGGGTAATAGATGTCTCCAATTAACCCTGCTTTGCATACTGAGTTTAAACAGCGGTCTGTTAGGTTACGAATGCCATCAATGTAGGGGGGCCTTTGTACTGGTTATTTGTATTTTCGCCAATACGGTTTTCTCTCTTTCTTGGATTTTCTGGCGAGGAACAAGGATTAGGATGTTAGGACTGATGCTTTTTGGTAGATACATGAGAGTATGGGATTTTTGGTTTGTGTTTAGTGTGCTCGCTAAGATTTTTTCTTTCAATCTTATGCCTACGTATTCCCGTTTACCAAAACAGGGAAATCAGAGCTTTCATAGTTCCTCCTATTCTATGGGAGGAAATGGTTGTTTTTGGTGTCTTGTTCAAAGCCCAAGACGTGAAGCGAAAAGGTGGTTTGTATCTTATTCAAAGCCCAAGATATGAAGCTAAAAGTGTTGACCTTAGAGAGAATTTGGCATCTCTAAAGGGGTTTGTTTGTCACAACTATTGGGTGACTGACTGTAAAGGAGGATTACTTTAACCGGGATGTGTGAATCCGGCAATGCCATAATTTCCTTTAAAGGGGATTTTAACCTGAAGGAGAAGACTTTAACTCAGCGTAGAGCAATGCTATCTTTCCTTAGGAATTTCTCATGCTAAAAGAGGGACAGTGGCGTGGATGTAGGTGATCTAGAGGCTTGCCGCTTACAGCAGTTAGATGAAAGGGAAGAAGTTGTTGATGTTTGTGTACTGTGAACGAGGCACAGTTTTGATGCTAAAAGGTTTATTGGATCAACCAGTGGTTTTCTTATACAAAGCCTAAGAGGAGGCTGAAAGGTTTTGACTCAACGAGGGAATCTTTTGGTATCTCGTATAAAGCCCGAGATGGAGGCTATTTGACTCAACAAGAGAGTTTTTTGTATCTCGTACGAAGTCCGAGATGGAGGCGAAAGAGGTGATTGACTCAACGAGGGAGTCTCTTATGTGTCTCGTACAAAGCCCGAGAGAGAGGCTAAACGTTGTTTGACTCTGCTGGGGAGAATCATTATACAAAGCCCAAGAGAGAGGCTAACTTCCCTGGAGAAGGATCATTATACAAAGCCTAAGAGGAGGCTGTGGTTACTGTTTCAGTTAAGTGACAGGTCCAGTATGCTGATTTAAAGAGAAAATCAGTTCTTATATGAGCAACAATGTACTCAAGGATTTGATTCGAGGATCTGGGTGTCGCTCCCAGGATTTTCATCCAAGTACAAACGCGAAAGTGGCACCGAAACAGAGTCGCCAGCAATGTGTATTTATCCCAAGAGAGGGAAAGGAAACACCGCATAAACCTGGGGGAAAGGATAGAGCATGGTCTTGCGACCAAGAGAACTGGATTCGGGAGTCGGTTACACGAGAGGAAGGTATTAGCACCCCCTCGCGTCCATCGTACCCGATGGGATCCACGCTTGCTTGTCTCGATCAAAGGGTGATAGAAAAGGATACTGGAAAAGGAACTGAAAGAAAGAAAGGAGAAAGAATGGAAAAGGAACGAGAAACAAATGTAGGGAAAATAAAAGAGGTGCTCGAATGGGCCCTACCCCACTGCCTACGTATCTCATCGGGAACATGTGAATCAGAGCGACTTAGTTCCCCTCACTAGGGATGGATTGTTTGTGTTTTTTAGGGAACGACTAACGTTCTAGCTCAGGTGTTGCAGGCTCGCTGGTCCGAGTGCGTTACCATCTTGCAAGAGAACGAGTAGAAGCACGTTCGTACGTTGAGAGTGAATGAGATGAGAAAATAATTCCCGAAGGAAAGACGTTATTGTTTGTTTTTGTCTTTTAGAAAGAAGTGCTTGTTATTTGTTCGCATATGATAGTGTATCTAAATCTTAGTCATTGGAATGTATACATTCTCACATTCCAAGATGGAATAAGTAAGAAAGTACACTAAGTGTGAAGAAGACCCTCACATTTAATTCCAATTATTAAGGTTCAAACACACTTGCACACTGGTATTTATTAAGTGTTTTTGTTGATTAAGAAATGAAGAAGTGTTTTTCTTTATTTGTACCTTCAACAAGTATTGCATTTAAGTCCCTCATACAAGATCAAATGTTTAACACATTGACCCAAAATGGGCTATATGCTACACATTCTAAGATTATAAGAGAAGACCCCTTATAATATTTTCTTTATATGAAAGGCCTAAATGCAATAAGTGCCTACCTTTATTAGATATTTTGAATTTTCTTTGAGATGAGAAGATGAAAGACTCAAAAGGGAGAGAAAGGTAAAAATCTATGTGATCTAAGACTCAATCCTAATTGATTAGTTAAGGGAGTGATCCTAATGGTTTGTGAGGTTGCAACACCTAAAATCTTAAGAAGGAATGAATTAAACAATTCACTTCTAAAGTAGAAGATGAATTGTAACTCAAAAGGGAAAGTAATTAGTTAATCAAAGAAAGCACATAAGTGCTTAACAAAACACAAGATTGAATTGTAAAATATGAAAGGTGAGAGGTTTGAATGTGGATTCCTTATCCATACTCAATTTCAACTTACCAAAGCCCATACATGGTTAGTAAACAAAGAAACATGTATAAGAAGTAAAAAGTACTTAATACACATTAAAGTTCAAAAGTATAAGATGAAGAATCAAATCTTAACATCAAAACCAGAATGTGCATCATATGGACAACAAGTGAATATCATCATGCAAGTTTAAATGAATAAGCAACAATCACCATCCATAGCATTCAACATGTTACCATAAGAAAGGATAGATGAAAGATGAAAAGAAATGAAAAGAACATGCATAAATGGAACATGTAATCTAAGGACCAGAATTGAAACTAAATGAAAAATGGTTTATAAACATCTCAAAGTATCCATGAATCAACCATCAAGACATTCAAGAAGTAATAGAAGAAGAAATGAAGTGAAAGTTCAAAAAGAAAGTGCAAACAATACATGTTAAAGATGCACAAAGTTCAAATTGAAATGAACATGTAAAGATGACCTATAATGTGTACCAAGGACCTATAATATCATACAAATGGCTCATACAATATGCAAATACTCATACAAGTATGCACAAAAGAAATCATGCAAACATGCACTAAAGTTAGAATGATATGACATGGATTATGCTTCAAATGTAATGCATCAAATAAAAATCAAATGAACTCATGAAAATTATGCAAGCATGGTATTGAAATGCCTAAGTTAGAAGCAAATCATACATCAAGATAGCATGTCAAAATTCAAAGCAAAAGGGCTTCAAACAATGCAATTAGGTCAAGTTGAAGCATCGTGCAAAGTGGTGCAAAGATAAGCATCAAAACATGTCATAAAATGACCTAAAAAATAAAAACAAAATCATCTAACATGCTTAAATATATTAGTGAATCAATTCAAAAAGAACCAAGTCAAAACAATTTGTAATGAGCAAGAACAAAATTCCACAAATTCATGTATCATATTTGGAATGCATACAAATGGAAATTCAAAGAAAATTGTGAACCAGGGGCAAAACTGTCATAAAATCATGAAATAAAAATATCAAAAATTTCCTTAATGTCTTAGTAATGTTCATGAATTTTTCTAGAATTTTAGGATGTTGTTTTGTATTTTTAAAAATTAAAAAGGAAACGTGCATGAAAAAGAAAATAAAAAAAGAAATTGAAAACAAGAGAGGGGTGCATGCATAGCAAATTATTAGTTCAAAATGGTTTGGGCTTTGAAACACACGGTGCAAATAGCAATCTGGTCCAGGTCCACACACGCGCAATACACACTAACTATCATGCACTTCAGTCAAACAAAAAGTCGAGCAATGATCACCACAGGATCAAGTCAAGTCAACCAGCCAGTCAAAGTAGTCATATCCAACACACACGCATGAAGGCACACACTACATACCATGCACTACACCACATATTGATTAAAATGAAATCAGAATTGAGCACGTGAGATGCACAGTTATTTTAATGTGCTGGCATGATCTTATCCGTTCAACCTTCTCAATCCAACGGCTACGTTTAAAAGAAACACAAACCCTAGCATTTACAACCACCGGCCGGAGAAGGACCTCCGGTCATGCACCACCGTCTGCAACTCCATATTTTCCAGAATTTTGCAAATATGATACCAAAATAAAGAGCAGCTCACGTAGATTAAGAATACACTCATAAAAACAACACATCATGCACGCATAGCAAGAACAGAGGAGATGAAGATATGCCCTAACTTTTGGATCTACGCCTTTACAAGGCCTATCAACTAGCCGGAGTAAGTAGAGTTTCTATCAAGCTTATATTAACAAAAACAAGCTAAAATAAATGAAAATCAACTGAAGCAAAGTTGAATGATGAAATATGAAAATGTGGAGCAATTGGAGATGTTGAGAAAACCAGAGAAAAGCTTGAGATTCTGAGCTTCTAGATCTTCAACCTTAGCAAAATAAATGCTATGGATTCGCAAGTAGATG
Source organism: Lathyrus tuberosus (assembly GCA_022829125.1). Taxonomy (NCBI): domain Eukaryota; kingdom Viridiplantae; phylum Streptophyta; class Magnoliopsida; order Fabales; family Fabaceae; genus Lathyrus; species Lathyrus tuberosus. The sequence goes on from JALAZF010000441.1 coordinate 2,819,211, forward strand.
AAGAAGGAAATTGAAGCTTGCAATGATGCTGAACTTGTAGAAGCTGAGTTGTTCTTGTTGTTCTTGATTCAACCACACCAAGCAATGATCAATGGAAGAACAATGAGGATGAAATCGTGGAGAATAAGATGAGCAAACTCAGAGAGAAAAGAGATAATTTCTGAGGTGAGTGTGAGAAATGAGTGTTGAAATGAGAAATGTGAGTGAAGCTTTTACTTATAGTGAGCTCTAACCATGGTTAACCTGAGTTGGTTAACTGAGTTGAGGTGGTTTAGGTGAGTCATCCCTAACTAACTGAGTCAAGTTAGTTAGGGAGAGCAATGATATGGTGATGGCAACTTATGGTAAGCTATGATGGAGGTGAAAGTGAAATGAATAGGATGGCTGTTGTAGCAGAAACTTGCTCAGCAAGTTTGCCCTTTCCCTTCTCATGTATGGCACGTGCTATGGCAGTGTATGTGATGTTCATGGTGTGTTCAAATAAGGGAATGAGTTGTTTAATGGATGTCTGAACCAAGTTATGCATCACAGCCATCAATGCATCAGTGGAACATAGGGTGATTGGTGGATGAAATTCTCCCTAATCCATGGGTGGTTTGATGAGATTTCGGGGTCATTGGAAAGAGGGAATGTGGGAGAACAATATTGGTGTGAGAATTGAGCTGAATTGAGGTTTGGAAGAGGTTGGAAAATGGATTGGAACACAAAGATTTGGAACTGGTCATGGGCGAGGAAATGAGGTTGGCTAGCAAGGCAAACATGGCATTGAACTTCAGTGTGATCATACCAACTTGGACCCATCATAACTCCATCATAACCTAACCAAATGAAATCTTGCCCAACATGAACATTGAAGAGGGCATTGCAAGGAACAATTTTGATGTTGACAAGTTTTTCATATGAAGCCTCTAACCATGAGAAAAATGAGCAAACATTTGGCACACCACCTGTTTGTAAAAATGATGGCGCGTGGGCTGAAATTTGCCCAAGCTGACTTGCATTTTTGCCCAAGTTTTCCTCAACTTTGATCATCCATAACTCTCTCAATTCTTATCCAATGGAAGTGTTCTACACATGGATTTGAAGCTTGAAACAAGATCTTTTGTTGTGGCCGAGTGGAATTTTCATTTGATGCTTCAATTTTGAATAGCCTTGGTTCAAAGTCTGATGCAAAATGGCCTAAACTTGCCTTATTTAGTAACCCTACTTCTTCCAAAAATGACAACTTTTCAAATCTTGATTTTTTCATGATCCTTTTGGAGTTTCTTGATCAAATTTTGTACATTGGTCACATATAACATGAATTTCATGAATTTGGCCTCAAAAAGTCAAGAATTGACTTTTTCCTCTGATTATTTGACTTAGCCCCAATTTTCCTGATTTTTTATCTTTCTTCCAATTGAACCACTTCTAAAACCAATTGAGATGCAATTTTACACACACATACACTTAAGGACATGTAGAATACCATGACATCAAGTTTTGTCCAAAAAATCAGAGATAACTTGATTTTAGGTCAAACCCTAGTTTTGGCCCCTTCTGATTATGAGGAAATTGCACATCTTCCAAATCCATATTCCTCTGAGTATGTTGTGTATCCTCTTAAAGGATGATGATATATGCCACTTGAGGGTGACTTTGAACCAATAAGCTATCTCTTTTGAAGGTTTTTCTTTAGTTTTTGGACTTCTTGCATAGTGTAGGATGTAGTGCTTCAATCTCCTATTGAATCTCACTTTCTTGAGGTTTTGGATGATCAATTGAGATAGTATGAGACATGAAAGACCTCTTGGCTTGCCTTGAGACAACTTGTTTGACCTTTTGTGCCTTGAATGACTCCTTGATTGTCCACCTTTCACCTGATCACATGCCTTGATGGTAAGAGGGATGCTATGCTTCATTTTTCTATGCAAAGATGCAATGCAATGCTAATGAGATGGATGTGATATGATAAGGCTATGCTATGATGACAAAAGAGAGAGTAAATTTTGGGGTATTACAGCTGCCCCTATTCAAACGCTGTAGACCTGAATGCCTGAAAGCGATTGCTTTCAGACTTTCAAGGTATATAGTGATTGAATACCAAATATAACCAAAAATTTGCTCTGGATGATGAAGAACAAAAGGGATATAAACCCAACGAGACTGTTGGATTGAATCTTCAATGAAACGGTGGAGAGATCTGTCTTTTGAACGATGCTAGCTGACTACTGGCTTGCCATACTATCGATGGACTTTCAATAATGTCTTTTTGAACGACGCCAGGTGACTACTGGCTTGCCATACTGTCGATGGACTTTCACCAATGTCTTTTTGAATGACGCCAGACGACTACTGGCTTGCCATACTATCGATGGACTTTCAACAATGTCTTTTTGAACGATGCCAGACGACTACTGGCTTGCCTTACTGTCGATGGACTTGAGCTGCTCTGCCAATCTGTCGTTGGACTTTTACCAATTCGTGTTGGATTTCTGCCAATCTGTCGTTGGACTTTTATGATTACCAAACCGGCTTTGGAATCTCAAACTTGCCATCTTCAGATGGACTTTTGTAGCTTTGCCAAACTAACATTGGACTTTTACCAATTCGTGTTGGATTTCTGCCAATCTGTCGTTGAACTTTTACCAATTCGTGTTGGATTTCTGCCAATCTGTCGTTGGACTTTTACCAATTCGTGTTGGATTTCTGCCAATCTGTCGTTGGACTTTAGTGCTTACCAAACCGGCTTTGGAATCTCAAACTTTCCATCTTCAGATGGACTTTTGCAGCTTTGCCAAACTAACATTGGACTTTTACCAATTCGTGTTGGATTTCTGCCAATCTGTCGTTGGACTTTTACCAATTCGTGTTGGATTTCTGCCAATCTTTCGTTGGACTTTTATGATTACCAAACCGGGTTTGGAAGCTTTGCCAAATGATCACTCCACCTGCTGGAAAAATCATCTGCAATGCTATCCCACCTGTTGGAATAATATGAACAATTGTCTGTATGCCAAAAATAAATTGGACTTTGAGTTGTAAATGAGCAATGCTGAGAATTACACCACCGGCTGGGTAATATCATATGCTGACACTTTGCTGAAGAAGAGATCCCCTCGATCTATTTAAGCTTTACTAGGGAAATTACTGTCAAAATGTCAAACTCTGTGGGGATACCATTACCAGAGATACGATCTTGCTGGGGATCAGGGCTACTCTACCGGGGATATGCAAATCTTGGTTAGAACATTCCGTTGCAACATGCTAAGAAAGGGTCCCTAGAGATCTGCTGGGGAAACCCAAGGCAATTCCACAATAGTCTGCTGAGGAATACGACTGTCAAGCTTAGGATAAATGTCACACTGCCCCATATTAGGCGAACTTCCCGTTTGATGACTCCGCTGGGGATGATGAGTTTATAACAAACTCTGCTGGGGAAAACCGTTTCCAAAGCATCTCGTGCTGGGGAATGCCCTTTTAAGAGGATTTTACAGAAGACCAAGTGTCCTCAAACTCTACTGGGGATTATAGATCTAGAACATCTTCTGCCGGGGAAATTCAATATGCCCCATGCTTGGGAGGGTCAACAACTTGCTTTTTGCCCCATGATACCAGACTTATCTGAAGAAACGCCATAAGAGGTCTTTACAGAAGATTAAGCATCTTCAAACTCCTGGTGACTTCACTGGGGATTGACCATTAATTTCGGTGTCTGTGAAGCAACTCTACTGGGAAATTCGCAACCGTTATCAACACAGAAAAGCTTGTAGCTGTTGGAAGTACTGAATGAGAGAATCGACTTAATAAGATACAACAGTATCAAGTCATAGCAAATATCTGTTGGTGCTGAGAGATAACCTTCGTGCCTCTTGGATCGATCGTACTCATTACCTGCAACAGAAAAACATATGCACATGCCCCAGGATATTGCGTGGGTTTTTTTTTTAGTCCACCATCCATGGTTGTCCAACAAGCAAAGTAATTTTAATTGTCTTTGTGTGCATGTTTTTGTAAGGCCATGATATTTTCAAAGCAATGTTTTATTATCAAAAATCGGACATTTTTGCAAACAAAACAGTAAAATGAAAATAAAAGCTTATGACTGAATATTCAATTTTATTGATGAAATGCCAAAATCGGCGAATTTACAATCGGAAGCAAACCCCTAAAAGAGTTGATTGCCATAAAATTGAGAAAAGAAATCTATCCTAATGATAATGCGGAAATTGGATTCCAACTGATTTCTGATTCTGTTATAACCAGTATGTCTTCCAACTCTCTTGATTATCTTCTCCTTCGGAAGGTCGTGGTCAGACAATTCCTCCTTCGGAAACTTTGCTAGTTTGCTGAAGAGTAGAGAACTTACAGATTAATTCAGACTGCAGTCATTCGCTTAAATCCCTCTTTTGCGTGGATTGCCTTTTCAGGTTTTCAATCCACCGGGATACCCATTTTTGCCTAAGTTGCCCTTTCGGGTTTTCAATTTACCGGGTGTACAACTTTTTTACTTATATCCCTAATTTTTGCCCGAACCTTTATTCTGTTTTTGGTTCGCCGGGATGCCCTTTTTTGCCTAGATTTTTCTCTTTTATTTTTTTATCCAGCGGGTCTATTTATACGAAGTATTTTTTAACTGCATCTGAATTAACAGGGGATGAAAAGTCTTCACCATCCATGGTTGTTAGCAATAAGGCTCCACCTGAGAAAACCTTTTTAACCACGAATGGACCTTCGTAATTAGGAGTCCATTTGCCCCTGTGATATGTACTCGGAGGAAGTATTCTCTTGATTACCACATCTCCGACCTTGTAAACTTGAGGTCGAACCTTCTGGTCGAATGCCCTCTTCATTCTGCGCTGGTATAGCTGGCCATGCCATATTGCTGCTAATCACTTTTCCTCAATAAGGCTCAGCTGATCAAATTTGGCTCGCACCTATTCAGCTTCATCTAGTTTAACGTCCATCAATACTCGGAGAGAGGGAATCTCAACTTCGATCGGTAGAACTGCCTCCATACCGTATACAAGTGAGTATGGCGTTGCCCCAGTGGACGTGCGAACTGATGCTCGATACCCATGCAAAGCAAATATCTTTGTACGTGACAACCATCTTCTGCACAATCTTCTTGATATTTTTGTTGGCCGCTTCGACCGCGCCATTTATCTTTGGGCGGTACGGAGAAGAATTGTGATGTTCGATTTTGAAGTCCCGACATAGCTCTGCCATCATCTTATTATTCAAATTAGAACCATTATCAGTAATGATTCTCTCGGGAACTCCATATCAACAAATGATATCTCGTTTCAAGAAACGAGCTACTACTTGCTTAGTGACATTGGCATAAGATGCTGCTTCAACCCATTTAGTGAAATAATCAATGGAGACCAAGATGAAACGATGGCCGTTTGAAGCAGTAGGTTCAATTTTCCCGATCATATCAATGCCCCACATTGCAAAGGGCCACGGAGAGGACATGATACTCAGCGGATTTGGAGGAACGTGTACTTTGTCTGCATAGATCTGGCATTTGTGACACTTGCGGGCATACTTGCAGCAATCTAACTCCATTGTCAACCAGTAATAACCCGATCTCAATAATTTCTTAGCCATCACATGTCCTCCGGCATGGGTACCGAAAGAGCCTTCATGCACTTCAATCATCAACAGGTCTGCCTCGTGTCTATCCACGCATCTGAGCAGAATCATGTCAAAATTTCTTTTATACAGCACGCCATCTTTGTTCAAGAAGAAACTACCGGCTAGCCTTCTTAATGTCTTCTTGTCTTTGGAAGATGCCCCAGGCGGGTATTCTTGATTTTCCAAGAAGCATTTAATGTCATGGTACCAAGGCTTGTCATCAGACACTGCGTCAACATCAAACACAAAAGCAGGTCTATCAAGGCGAGATACATCAATCCTGGGTACAAAGTTCCAACCATGCACTTTCATCATCGAAGATATAGTGGCCAAGGCGTCTGCAAACATATTTTCATCTCTGGGAACATGGTATAACTTGACAGTTGTAAAGAATGTCAGCAATCTCCTCGTATAATCTCTATACGGAATCAAATTCTGCGGATGTGTGTGCCAAGTTCCCTTTACTTGATTGATTACCAGTGCTGAATCACCAAAGATATAGAGGGTTTTGATTCGTAAATCAATAGCTTCCTCAATCCCTAGTATGCAAGCTTTGTATTCTGCTTCATTGTTGGTACATCCGAAAGTTACTCGGGCAGTGAAGGGCATGCGAACACCTTCTGGAGTAATGAGAACTGCACCAACTCCGCACCCATTCATATTAACTATGCGTCAAACATCAAACTCCATTTGGACTCAGGGTCGGGCCCCTCCTCCAGAAGTGGTTCCTCGCAGTCTTTCGCTTTGAGAAACATGATGTCCTCATCAGGGAAATTAAATTTCATGGGCTGGTAATCATCAAGAGGCTGTTGCGCAAGATAATCTGACAGTATACTTCCTTTGATTGCTTTTTGCGAAGTATATTGAATATCATACTCTGTCAGTACCATCTGCCACCTTGCAACTCTGCCTGTAAGCGCTGGTTTCTCAAAAATATACTTGACCGGATCCATTTTTGAGATCAACAGGGTTGTATGTGTGAGCATATATTGTCTCAATCGCTTTGCGGCCCATGCGAGTGCACAACATGTCTTCTCAAGCATTGAATAACGTGATTCACAATCTGTAAACTTCTTGCTCAGGTAGTAGATATCATGTTCTTTCCTACCTGTCTCGTCGTGTTGACCGAGAACACAACCCATGGATCCTTCGAGCACTGTCAAGTACATAATCAGTGGTCTCCCTTGAACTGGAGGTATCAGAATCGGAGGTTCCTGCAAATATCTTTTTATTTTATCGAATGCATTTTGACAATCATCATTCCACCTGACCGTTTGATCTTTTCTTAGCATTTTGAATATCGGTTCGCAGGTGGCAGTTAGGTGAGAAATGAACCTTGAAATGTAGTTCAATCTCCCTAGAAAGCCGCGAACTTCTTTCTCAGTTCTCGGTACAGGCATATCTTGTATAGCTTTCACTTTAGCAGGATCAACCTCTATTCCTTTTTCACTGACAATGAAACCAAGCAATTTTCTGGACCGCACGCCTAAAGTACACTTGTTAGGATTCAGTCTCAACCTGAATTTCCTCAACCTCTCAAACAAATTCTTCAAGTTGATCAGATGTTCCTCTTCTGTCTTTGATTTAGCAATCATGTCATCCACATAGCACTCGATCTCTTTATGAATTAGATCGTGGAATAACGTCACCATTGCTCTTTGATAAGTTGCCCCTACGTTCTTCAACCCAAAAGGAATTACTTTGTAACAGAAGGTACCCCACGAGGTAATGAATGTCGTCTTCTCCATATCTTCAGGCGCCATCTTTATCTGATTGTACCCGGAGAATACATCCATAAATGAGAACACTGAAAACTGAGCCGTATTGTCAACCAGTACATCAATATGAGGGAGTGGAAAGTTATCTTTAGGGCTCGCCCTGTTGAGATCTCTGTAATCCACACACATTCTGACTTTGCCGTCTTTCTTCGGCACCGGTACTATGTTCGCCACCCAGGGAGGATAGTTGGTTACTTCCAGAAAACCTGCATCCAACTGTTTCTGTACCTCTTCCTTGATCTTCAAAGCCATTTCTGGTTTTGTTCTGTGCAGCTTTTGCTTGACCGGTGGACAGTCCTCTTTCAATGGTAGTCTATGCACAACTATGTCTGTATCTAAACCTGGCATATCTTGATATGACCAAGCAAAGATGTCAACGTATTCACGTAGCATGACTATCAGCTCTTGCTTTACATCAGCCCGCAGACTTGCACCGATCTTGATCTCTTTCTTGCTTTCCTCTGAACCAATATTGATAACCTCAAGAGCTTCCTGATGAGGCTGAATGGTCTTCTCTTCCTGTTTCAACAACCTAGCCAACTCTTCCGGGAGTTCATAGTCTTCCTCACTTTCCTCCTCAACTTGATAGATTGGGTTGTCGAAATCATACGTGGGCATAACAGAATCATTTTCAGAGGAATTCACAAAATCAAGTCTGCATGATTGGATTGATGCTTTATTTTAGATTATTTTTGCTTAAAAACAAAAGAAAAGAAAGTGCATTATCATTTTTAATTTTCTTTGTGCAAACATAAAAATAAAGAAGGAATAAAGGAAGACAAATTTGTAAACAAAAACGTCCTCTTTATTGATGTCTGAACATTATATGAGAAAATATGGTGGCCCTACAAATGGATCCTCACATCTTGGGCAGAGTGTGGGATTTCATGCATTATGAAAGACAAGAATTATTACTCTGAATGATGTACAACATGAATGATTTCTTCACTAGACCAGTTTTGCAATGCCTCACCTGGAGCCAGTGAATACACCCATCTGTCCAGATAATCTGAGCTTTCAGCGCCATCTTCTATTGCTGAGCAGAACTGATTAGGGTTGATAATTCCTCCACTGTTGAAATTGATTAGCCCACGGAATCGGGGAACTGGCGTCTGGCCCGGTTGGTATCCAATGCCAAACTTATCTTCTTTCACAAACACGTCGATAGCTTTACCCCAACCTTGGGCATTTCCGCTTTCAACCACTTCTCTGGCCTGCTTGTAGGACGCAATTGATGCACTCGGCCCAACTGGCACAGTTGACACCACTGCTGTTGAAGTAGATTCTGGGGATTTGTTGATGTTCAAGGCTTCAAAGGACTGGCACGGAGTTTCATGAATTTCTCCATCCATTTCCACATATTTGAAAGTGGATAGATGACTCACAAATATATCTTCCTCGCCGCAAACAGTAACCATTTGACCCTCGAACACGTATTTTAGCTTCTGATGTAGTGTGGAGGTAACTGCGCCCACTGCGTGAATCCATGGTCGGCCCAACAAACAGCTATAGGCAGGCTGAATGTCCATAACGTGAAAGATTGTCTTGAATATTTGTGGACCAACCTGTATTGGCAATTCTACCTCTCCAAACACCGATCTTTGGGATCCATCGAAAGCTCTCACAATCAAATCACTGGGTCTAAGAATCAATCCATCTACTTCAATTTTCATCAGGGCCTTTTTGGGCAACACATTCAAGGAAGAACCTGTGTCGACCAGCACATGCGACAAAACAGCTCCTTTACATTCAAGTGTGATGTGCAACGCCTTGTTTTGATTACGTCCATCTGGAGTCAAATCCCTATTCGTAAACCCCAACCCGTGGCTCACATTGACATTAGAAATTACTCCCTCCTACTGATTCACAGTGATCTCTTGGGGAACATTTGCCATATTTAAAACCTTCAACAAAGCAGCCCGGTGTGCATCTGAACTCATTAACAGGGATAATATTGAAATTTTAGAGGGTGTCTGATTAAGCTGATCAATGATCTTGTAATCGCTCTTTTTGATAATCCTCATAAATTCCTCAACATCACTATCAAAATTGACTTTAGGGTCCTCTTCCTGAACAGACACCTTGTCATCAACAACCTGTTTTCCTTTTGTTCTTGCAGCGGCTTCAGCTTCTTTATTACTCCTTAGAGTCTGGGGAGCGAACAGTCGACCACTCCTGGTGAAACCGCTTGGTCCACTGACATTCTCAACACTGGTACCAACAGCAGCCTCTGCTTTTTGTTGACTTCCTCCTTGATGAGTGTGAGTTCCATATTGCCATGGAACTGCCCTATTAGACACGTAAGAAGCAGATTCAGGAACTATAATCGTAACTGGTCTCGGCCTCTCGGGCACGATGATAGCAACAGGATCTTCAATGGGCACCTGTATTTCAACTGGATTATAATAAATGGTAACGGCAGAAACATCTTTTTCCTTTTCTACCTTATCAAACTGAAGGCTTCCTTTGTCCATAAGATTCTGCAGTCCAACTTTCAACTTACTGCATCCATTAATCTGTTTTGAACAATCCTCACAGTCAGAGCCACATCCAGGAAATACCTTTCCTTTTAACAAACGCTCTTTTACAAGCAACAGCGGAGTCTTTACCAAATTAACATCAGTAATCAGATTCAATTTCTCACCATCAAAAATAGCATTAGTGCCTGCACCTCCATGATGAGGCATTGGATTATCACGAACATTCAGCGGCTTAGAGAAATTAATTGCTTTTGCGTCAATCAAATCTTGAACCTTATGTTGAAAGGCCCAACACTTTTCTATCGAGTGACCTGGCGCACCAGAATGAAATTCACATCGAGCATTAGCATCATAACCTTGAGGCAATTTTCCAGTATCTAGCGGTCTCATGGTCCGAAGTTCAACTAACTTCTCTCTGAGCAATTGTGGTAACAAAGCAGCATATGTCATAGGCAAGGGATCAAACTTACGGTCCCTTGGTCTATTAGTCTGGAATCAGGGTCTAGCTTGCTGATCTAGAGCTTGCTGTCCTGCTGGAACCGGAATGGTTACAACATCCACCTGATGATAGGACTGAGTCCTACCTCTGCCCCCTCCTCTATGCACAACAATGGACTCCCCTTCTCTTTTCCTTGGTCCATTAGCAAAGGGCTTCCTCGAACTCGAAGCACCAGTCCCACTGACGTCTTGAATCTTACCCAACTTCAGCAGACTCTCTATTCGTTCCCCAGCAATAACAATGTCGGCAAACCCTGTGGAAGGACACGCAGCCAATATATCCAAATACGGCCCTTGGAGTGTACTCATGAACATATCAGCCATCTCACGATCACCCAAAGGTGGTTGAACTCGAGCAGCCAATTCTCTCCATCTCTGTACGTACTGCTTAAAGCCCTCCTTGTGGTCCTGAGTCATACTCTGCAGTTGAGTACGATTGGGTGCCATGTCTAAATTATATTGATACTGTTTCAGAAATGCAGCACACAAATCTTTCCAGCTCTTTATATGAACCCTGTCCAGCTTAACGTACTATTCCAGGGAGGCGCCTGACAGGCTATCCTGGAAAAAATACATCCAGAGCTTTTGGTCTTCAGTATAAGTGGCAATCTTGCGATTGTAAGCTTGCAAAAGTGTTTTGGGACAGGTACTGCCATTGTACTTATCCAATGTAAGGAGCTTGAATTTGGGAGGGATTTTCACACCCTGCACGAGACCCATGTCTTCTACATTAATCCCCAGAGGATTTTGGCTCTCAATAACCTAGAGTCTTTCATCCAACCCTTCGTACTTCCGGTCTTCATTGTAGAAACCCATGTCATTGTTGAATGCGGTAAACTGGTCATCTTGACCATCCTCTAAACCATTATTATCAAATCCCAGATGTACCCCACCAGTGGGGATGTTGACTATAGGAGGAGTGCGCACGTTGCGATTTAGGATTTCAGTCTCCAGCCTCTGAATAGTGACCCTCATGGCATCTTGACCAACCCTCATGGTTTCCTGACCGGCCCTCAGCTCCTGCTGACCTTGAGCAATCCCCTGCATAAGATTCATGAACTGCTCCATCCTTCCCCTCAAATAAGCTAACTCAGTCTGAACTTGTTCCATAACTCTGGCTTGATTGCGTCGGGTAGAGTATCGGTGAACTGGGGTATCAGCTATCGTGCTTGAAAACCAAATAAAGGTTAGCAGGCGCCTGCAAAAAGAACACCTGTAATGCAAAAATGATATGCTATGCAAATGTAAATGCGCAATTATGTTTGTCATTTCAAGATACTTTTCATATCCTGATTCCAATCGTAACCACGAATTCCTGACGACCAGAAATCATGATTATCGAGTTTTACCTTGAAGAGAAATTCATATACACCAATCACAAATATCTGATGACCAGAAATAGTGATTTTGTAGTGTGCCCGCGTGCAGATGTCTTATCACATCACATATATCTGAAGACCAGAAATTGTGAACAGAAATAGCCCATTTCATACAAATTCCCAAAAGTTTTCAAGCACATTTGTCGTAGTTTCAGCAACAGAATAAGAAACAAGCAGTCAAATGGATCCATCAATAATTCTGATGGTGACCATTGCAAATTACAAAGAAATGACAAAAATCATTAGTCTGATAGCTCTACATCTTTCAGCTTCTAGCTGGAATACTTAATCTCTTTGAACAGGATGCAGGTACGCTGATGATGTGGCTTCTCAATCAGCTCTTTGATTACGACGTCCCTTTTTTCCAATGCATAAGATAATGAACCCATGTGCATCAGCAAGGCTTCATCTTCACTAGCTTCTTTACGCCTCTTAATTCCAGCTTGAATTTTAACCAGCTTCAGATCCGCCGTGACATCTTCGAGCTCTTTGTTGGCAATTTTCAGCTTATCTTCAGCATTCCTTACCTGTTCTTGGCTTTTGCCAAGATTCTCTCGATACTTTCTTCTTTCTACATGTGCTTTCTTCAACTCTTCATCTTTATCTTTTAACTGGGCCAGCAATTCAGAGTTTTCAATTCTTACCTCATCCCAAGCCTGACGAAGTTTAGCTAATGAATCCTTGCTTCGGGCTAAAGCCCGCTTTGTAGCCTTGTGAGCCTGACTAGTATCATCTGCTCCCAAAGTAAGCTTCCGGAAGTACCGAGCTCTATCATCAAAATCTTCTTCTTTGTCAGCCAATATTTTCTCCGCTTTCAATGCTCTCTTCTCTAAATCTTTGTTGTCAGCCAAAGCTTTCTGAAGGCATCTGCTCATTCCAGAATTCTCTATCTGCAACTCTCTGACCATTTTCTTCCATTTATCGCACTCTTCAGCCGGTACCATGGAGTGTTGATTTGGACATAAGAGAATCTCTCTTGAAAAGGGTAGCAACAACTCTTTGACCTTCATCTCAATCCAAGCATCGTAGTCAGGGTATGATCTACAGTCTCCTTTGCCAAAAACTAACTTTCCTGCTCTTTGCCTAAATTTCCAATCATTTATTACTTCTGGCACTCTTTCATTCTTGGTTCCCACGAAAAACAGAGAAGCACTAAGCTCTTCATCAGCAGGAGGATTTCTTGAAGCATAACCAAATTGTCTAACAGCCAACACCGGGTTGTAGTTAATCCCACCTCTTCTTCCAAGTAGAGGTACATTCGAAAAACTTCCACATTTAACAGTAAGCTCTATTATCAGTAATTTGGGATCAAACCAAATGATGTTATTGGCAGTCAAACCTATCAATCTCTTGGACCATTTCATTGTCTCAGCAGTTTCTACGAAAGCACCAGTTCTAGGTAAATGTTTGAAGAGCCAATGACATAACAATTGGGTACAACAACTAACCAGACTTTCTCTTCCCTTCTCATTTTTGTAGTGTACTGAGTAATAAAAATCCCCTAGCAGGGTAGGAATCGGATTCTTCGAAACGAACACTTTCATTGCCTGCATATCAACAAAGTCTGGTTGACCGGGGAAAAGCACCACACCATAGATACAAAGAGCTAACACAGCATTGCAAGTAGTCCAATTTTTAGCCTTGGCAGCTTCCTGAGCCCGTTGAAAAAGAAACTCCAAATGAAATCCTTCGTCTTCCTTAAGTTTACTCAGGCCACTTTTCACAACAGACAGGTCCAGATGCAGAACAGCAGCAATTACCTTGGGGGCATCAAAAAAATACGGTATAGAAGACGTGATTGGAATTCCCAAAATAAATGAGAATTCCTCCAAAGTGGGCATCAAAATGTAGTCAGGGAACAGGAAACATCTCATTGATGGTTCATAGAACTGTAAGAAAGTGTGCAACCCATCCTTCTCATACTTTGTGAATGCACATACCATTTTAATCAGCTCTCCATATTCCTTCTAAAAAGTGCTGAGAACACCAGAACCAGCCATGCCTATCATCTTGTTCAATGAATCCAGCTTAGGATCAGGGAATTTATATGACACATTGTTCTTCCTTTTAACCTCAACTTCTTGGCAACTCATGATTGGAATCAGACAATATGGTAGGTACCTAAAAATGACAAACATAACCTGTTATGATATGAGTATGCAAATGAAAAAGGCATGTGATCAAGTATCCAGGTGTCTGTGTCTGTGTTGAACTGTGTGCACTGTGTCTCTGTACTGAATCTGGCAATATATCTGAGATGAATACTCAAACCACTGTCATAGGATACACTGTCTGTAACAATCATAGAATCACAAGTAAGGTATGTAGGAGGCTAGGTTACCTGCAAACCTGTAAACATCCCACCCATACTCACGTGTGGTTCCTAGAAAACAAGGCTTGTCAGCTTCGGAGGTTTGAGAAGCGATAGCACATTCAGCCCATAGGATACAATGCTATGCCAATCAAAGAGGTCGTCCACTGACTCACCTTAGAAAATAAAGGCCATCCTATGCAAGTTCCAAAGTGGGCCCTCGGATGCGAGTGGGTTTGCCACAGAATGTGGTCTGCCACTGTCACCACTAAAGAGAGATGTTTCCACTAAAGTCCTCATAATCGTTCACTAGAGTCGACAGCTCTCTAGATCGATATCCTGGAATACGCAAGATGCGTACGCCATGATGGGTCCCAAGATAGCCTCGTCTAGCTGTGAATTTCGTGATTACCCAACGTACACAGATGACACGTAGGTCCCACTACTCTCCACTCTAAATCTAAGTGTATACTCGAGCCTGTGTACTGGGCTTATCTCTCAGAAATCCCATCCCGCCAAACAGACAGAACAGTGTAACACAGTATAATATACGAAATGTAAATGCTAACATGCTGTAAATATGGTATAAGTAATAAAATACAGTAAACAACAAATACAATACAACAGTAAACACCCAATGAAAGAAAAGCAAACAAGCGCTAGGATTGACTCGCTTAGGATGGACCAGCAATAGGTCAACCTGTCCCTAGCAGAGTCGCCAGCTGTCACTCCCGGGATTTTCATCCAAGTACAAACTCGAAAGTGGCACCTAAACAGAGTCGCCAGCAATGTGTATTTATCCCAAGAGAGGGAAAGGAAACACCGCATAAACCTGGGGGAAAGGATAGAGCATGGTCTTGCGACCAAGAGAACTGGATTCGGGAGTCGGTTACGCGAGAGGAAGGTATTAGCACCCCCTCGCGTCCAACGTACCCGATGGGATCCACGCTTGCTTGTCTCGATCAAAGGGTGATAGAAAAGGATACTGGAAAAGGAACTGAAAGAAAGAAAGGAGATAGAATGGAAAAGGAACGAGAAAAAAATGTAGGGAAAATAAAAGAAGTGCTCGAATGGGCCCTACCCCACTGCCTACGTATCTCATCGGGAACATGAGAATCAGAGCGACGTAGTTCCCCTCACTAGGGATGGATTGTTTGTGTTTTTTAGGGAACGGCTAACGTTCTAGCTCAGGTGTTGTAGGCTCGCTGGTCCGAGTGCGTTACCATCTTGCAAGAGAACGAGTAGAAGCACGTTCGTACGTTGAGAGTGAATGAGATGAGAAAAGAATTCCCGAAGGAAAGACGTTATTGTTTGTTTTTGTCTTTTAGAAAGAAGTGCTTGTTATTTGTTCGCATATGATAGTGTATCTAAATCTTAGTCATTGGAATGTATACATTCTCACATTCCAAGATGGAATGAGTAAGAAAGTACACTAAGTGTGAAGAAGACCCTCACATTTAATTCCAATTATTAAGGTTCAAACACACTAGCACACTGGTATTTATTAAGTGTTTTTGTTGATTAAGAAATGAAGAAGTGTTTTTCTTTATTTGTACCTTCAACAAGTATTGCATTTAAGTCCCTCATACAAGATCAAATGTTTAACACATTGACCCAAGATGGGCTATATGCTACACATTCTAAGATTATAAGAGAAGACCCCTTATAATCTTTTCTTTATATGAAAGGCCTAAATGCAATAAGTGCCTACCTTTATTAGATATTTTGAATTTTCTTTGAGATGAGAAGATGAAAGACTCAAAAGGGAGAGAAAGGTAAAAATCTATGTGATCTAAGACTCAATCCTAATTGATTAGTTAAGGGAGTGATCCTAATGGTTTGTGAGGTTGCAACACCTAAAATCTAAAGAAGGAATGAATTAAACAATTCACTTCTAAAGTAGAAGATGAATTGTAACTCAAAAGGGAAAGTAATGAGTTAATCAAAGAAAACACATAAGTGCTTAAAAAAACACAAGATTGAATTATAAAAGATGAAAGGTGAGAGGTTTGAATGTGGATTCCTTATCCATACTCAATTTCAACTTACCAAAGCCCCTACATGGTTAGTAAACAAAGAAACATGTATAAGAAGTAAAAAGTACTTAATACACATTAAAGTTCAAAAGAATAAGATGAAGAATTAAATCTTAACATCACAACTAGAATGTGCATCATATGGACAACAAGTGAATATCATCATGCAAGTTTAAATGAATAAGCAACAATCACCATCCATAGCATTCAACATGTTGCCATAAGAAAGGATAGATGAAAGATGAAAAGAAATGAAAAGAACATGCATAAATGGAACATGTAATCTAAGGACCAGAATTGAAACTAAATAAAAAATGGTTTATAAACATCTCAAAGTATCCATGAATCAACCATCAAGACATTCAAGAAGTAATAGAAGAAGAAATGAAGTGAAAGTTCAAAAAGAAAGTGCAAACAATACATGTTAAAGATGCACAAAGTTCAAATTGAAATGAACATGTAAAGATGACCTATAATGTGTACCAAGGACCTATAATATCATACAAATGGCTCATACAATATGCAAATACTCATACAAGTATGCACAAAAGAAATCATGCAAACATGCACTAAAGTTAGAATGATATGACACGGATTATGCTTCAAATGTAATGCATCAAATAAAAATCAAATGAACTCATGAAAATTATGCAAGCATGGTATTGAAATGCCTAAGTCAGAAGAAAATCATACATCAAGATAGCATGTCAAAATTCAAAGCAAAAGGACTTCAAACAATGCAATTAGGTCAAGTTGAAGCATCATGCAAAGTGGTGCAAAGATAAGCATCAAAACATGTCATAAAATGACCTAAAAAATCAAACAAAAATAATCTAACATGCTTCAATATATTAGTGAATCAATTCAAAAAGAACCAAGTCAAAAAAATTTGTAATGAGCAAGAACAAAATTCCACAAATTCATGTATCATATTTGGAATGTATACAAATGGAAATTCAAAGAAAATTGTGAACCAAGGGCAAAAATGTCATAAAATCATGAAATAAAAATATCAAAAATTTCCTAAATGTCTTGATAATGTTCATGAAGTTTTCTAGAATTTTAGGATGTTGTTTTGTATTTTTAAAAATTAAAAAGGAAATATGCATGAAAAAGAAAATAAAAAAAGAAATTGAAAACAAGAGAGGGGTGCATGCATAGCAAATTATCAGTTCAAAATGGTTTGGGCTTTGAAACACACGGTGCAAATAGCAATCTGGTCCAGGTCCACACACGCGCAATACACACTAACTATCATGCACTTCAGTCAAACAAAAAGTCAAGCAATGATCACCATAGGATCAAGTCAAGTCAACCAGCCGGTCAAAGTAGTCATATCCAACACACACGCATGAAGGCACAAACTACATACCATGCACTGCACCACATATTGATTAAAATGAAATCAGAATTGAGCACGTGATATGCACACTTATTTTAATGTGCTGGCATGATCTTATCCGTTCAACCTTCTCAATCCAACAGCTACGTTTAAAAGAAACACAAACCCTAGCATTTACAGCCACCGGCCGGAGAAGGACCTCCGGTCACCTTCTCCGGTCATGCACCACCGTCTGCAACTCCATATTTTCTAGAATTTTGCAAATATGATACCAAAATGAAGAGCAGCTCACGTAGATTAAGAATACACTCATAAAAACAACACATCATGCACGCATAGCAAGAACAGAGGAGATGAAGATATGCCCTAACTTTTGGATCTATGCCTTTACAAGTCCTATCAACTAGCCGGAGTAAGCAGAGCTTCTATCAAGCTTATATTAACAAAAACAAGCTAAAATTAATGAAAATCAACTGAAGCAAAGTTGAATGATGAAACCTGAAAATGTGGAGAAATTGGAGATGTTGAGAAAACCAGAGAAAAGCTTGAGATTCTGAGCTTCTAGATCTTCAACCTTAGCAAAATAAATGCTATGGAGTCACAAGTAGATGAAGAAGGAAATTGAAGCTTGCAATGATGCTGAACTTGTAGAAGCTGAGTTGTTCTTGCTGTTCTTGATTCAACCACACCAAGCAATGATCAATGGAAGAACAATGAGGATGAAATCGTGGAGAATAAGATGAGCAAACTCAGAGAGAAAAGAGAGAATTTCTGAGGTGAGTGTGAGAAATGAATGTTGAAATGAGAAATGTGAGTGAAGCTTTTACTTATAGTGAGCTCTAACCATGGTTAACCTGAGTTGGTTAACTGAGTTAAGGTGGTTTAGGTGAGTCATCCCTAACTAACTGAGTCAAGTTAGTTAGGGAGAGCAATGATATGGTGATGGCAACTTATGGTAAGCTATGATGGAGGTGAAAGTGAAATGAATAGCATGGTTGTTGTAGCAGAAACTTGCTCAGCAAGTTTGCTCTTTTCCTTCTCATGTATGACACGTGCTATGGCAGTGTATGTGATGTTCATGGTGTGTTCAAATAAGGGAATGAGTTGTTTGATGGATGTCTGAACCAAGTTATGCATCACAGCCATCAATGCATCAGTGGAACATAGGGTGATTGGTGGATGAAATTCTCCCTAATCCATGGGTGGTTTGATGAGATTTTGGGGTCATTGGAAAGAGGGAATGTGGGAGAACAATATTGGTGTGAGAATTGAGCTGAATTGAGGTTTGGAAGAGGTTGGAAAATGGATTGGAACACAAAGATTTGGAACTGGTCATGGGCGAGGAAATGAGGTTGGCTGGCAAGGCAAGCATGGCATGGAACTTCAGTGTGATCATACCAACTTGGGCCCATCATAACTCCATCATAACCTAACCAAATGAAATCTTGCCCAACATGAACATTGAAGAGGGCATTGCAAGGAACAATTTTGATGTTGACAAGTTTTTCATATGAAGCCTCTAACCATGAGAAAAATGAGCAAACATTTGGCACACCACCTGTTTGTAAAAATGATGGCGCGTGGGCTGAAATTTGCCCAAGCTGACTTGCATTTTTGCCCAAGTTTTCCTCAACTTTGATCATCCATAACTCTCTCAATTCTTATCCAATGGAAGTGTTCTACACATGGATTTGAAGCTTGAAACAAGATCTTTTGTTGTGGCCGAGTGGAATTTTCATTTGATGCTTCAATTTTGAATAGCCTTGGTTCAAAGTCTAATGCAAACTGGCCAAAACTTGCCTTATTTAGTAACCCTACTTCTTCCAAAAATGACAACTTTTCAAATCTTGATTTTTTCATGATCCTTTTGGAGTTTCTTGATCCAATTTTGTACATTGGTCACATATAACACGAATTTCATGAATTTGGTCTCAAAAAGTCAAGAATTGACTTTTTCCTCTGATTATTTGACTTAGCCCCAATTTTCCTGATTTTTTTATCTTTCTTCCAATTGAACCACTTCTAAAACCAATTGAGATGCAATTTTCCACACACATACACTTAAGGACATGTAGAATACCATGACATCAAGTTTTGTCCAAAAAATCAGAGATAACCTGATTTTAGGTCAAACCCTAGTTTTGGCCCCTTCTGATTAGGAGGAAATTACACATCTTCCAAATCCATATTCCTCTGAGTATGTTGTGTATCCTCTTAAAGGATGATGAGATATGCCACTTGAGGGTGATTTTGAACCAATAAGCTATCTCTTTTGAAGGTTTTTCTTCAGTTTTTGGACTTCTTGCATAGTGTAGGATGTAGTGCTTCAATCTCCTATTGAATCTCACTTTCTTGAAGTTTTGGATGATCAATTGAGATAGTATGAGACATGAAAGACCTCTTGGCTTGCCTTGAGACAACTTGTTTGACCTTTTGTGCCTTGAATGACTCCTTGATTGTCCACCTTTCACCTGATCACATGCCTTGATGGTAAGAGGGATGTTATGCTTCATTTTTCTATGCAAAGATGCAATGCAATGCTAATAAGATGGATGTGATATGATAAGGCTATGCTATGATGACAAAAGAGAGAGCAAATTTTGGGGTATTACACCGGGTTGTTCCCGTTCTTTAAGGAAGTGGGAAATCTGAAGGGTATTGAGACTGTCCGAGTCTACGGGTTTTCTTCCTATTTAACGAAGGGGTCACTTGAGAATGTCTTTGAGACTCAAGGAGATTAGACTGTCCAAGTCTAGAGTTTCATCTTTTGTACTATGTTTTGAGAAACAGTAGTAGACTCTATGAAAGGACCGTTCTATTAAGATGACTAAGTTATGTTCCTATACCTCTAGGAGGTCGTTGGGATAATTTGTACGAAGCCCAAGAGGAGGCTGGAAACTTTTAAGAAGTCGTAGGGTCCTTGTACTAAGCCCAAGAGGAGGCGGGGTTGCTTTTAGGAAGCCTGTGGGTCCTTGTATAATGCCCAAGAGGAGGCCGATTGGTTTTAAGAAGCCGATGGGTCCCCAAACCCCGAGAAATTCAAGGCAAGCTATTCACAAGGAATAGATCAAGTCAGGAAAGTTCGAGAATTTGGAAGAAACTCAAGAGATGCCATTCACGGAGAAACGATCATCTCTGGGGAATAGAGTTTCTTGACAAGTGCTTTTAATAAGCCTGTGGGTCCCCAAACCCCGAGAAATTCAAGACATGCCATTCACCAAGAATAGATCAAGCCAAGAAAGTTCGAGAATTTGGAAGAAACTCAAGAGATGCAATTCACGGAGAAGAGATCATCTCTGGGGAATATAGTTTCTTTGACAACTTCTATGAGTGACAGTCTATGAAAGGGTTCATAGAGAATGCTGCCTTTCATGTCTCCATATTGTTTTACCCCAAGAGGAGGGAAGACTGTGTCTGGTAATCCTATGGGGATCTAGTTTAGACTATTTCTAAGAGTGATCAACGGGCTTAATGCTAGACGTAGTTGCCGGGGAAACTCTAAATATCTATACTATTATTACACAATTGATATGAAATTATGAAAGAAGACTTACAGTGAAACAGCCCCACAATACAGTTATATGTATATGAAAGCGGTAAATGAAAGCGATAACCACTTACTCGGTTGTAGAGCTTCCATGCTGTTTAGTTAGTTGTTCAACAAAGACAGATTGAAAACAACAGTATATTCAAACTCAAAGGAGAAAGTGCTTTGAAAAAGAAAGATTTGGGGCTTACAGCTCAAGGAGAGGCCCAGGGTTTTATCAGTGAGCGCACTGTTTGAATTTGTACAGAGGGACTTATACAAGTGACTGTGGCCCAAAAATTGTTTTCTGTACAAAGGGATGGGTCTTACACTCTCTCAAGAGGCCCAAAAAGGTTTTAAAGAAAAATAGTGGGGCTTATAACACGAGGGTAGGCCCAATTGATTTTTCCGTTTAAAATGGCGATCGCGCCGAGGTTTTCTTTTAACGCGGAGGGACTTATACAATAAGTGAGGCCCAAAATGTTTTGGTTAAAAGGGGATTGGGTCTTACACTCTATTAGAGGCCCAAGTGTATTTTAAGAAAAGAAATGGGTCTTACTACTCGAGGGTAGGCCCAGTGTTATTTTTAAAAGGCGACGATCGCGCCGTTTGTTTTTTACGGTATCGGGACTTATACAATACTGAGGCCCAAAAATGATTTGGTCAAAAAAGGATTGAGTCTTACACTCTATTAGAGGCCCAAAAGTGTTTTGAAAATGATTTATGAGGGTTGAATTAATCCAAAAACCCTAATTTGTTTTCAAAAATGTATTGAATTGATTAAAAATTCAATTAAAATGATCAAAATTGTTTAACATATGAAAAACAAATTGTGATCTTGGATTAATGCTTCAAAAATTAAGTATTGACCTACAAAATAATTAGAAAGCATTAAAAGTTGCAAAATCAATGTGGAAAAAATATTTAAAATGTCAAAAACAATTAAAATATTAATTCTTTGCAAAAATATCAATTATATGAAATAAATAATATTTTTGGGATTTTTTGATAAAATAAAATATTTTAACATTTTTGTGGATTATTAAAAAAATAATCAACTCAAAATCATTAAAACTCAGAGAGAAATCAATTTTTGAATCAATTAAATAAAATCACAAAATTCAAATATTCAAATTTTGAAAAAAGGCGCCAAGAACACGCGCGTGTTCTGGGCTTGGCCAGATTTGCATTTTCTCTCCAATCTCACTGAATACTTGATTATAACATGCAATCCACATATCATTATGCTCGTCTCAACCTCACGATCATGTATATGTCAATTAATTTCATTTAAATTAAACATATAACAAGAAATCATGAAAAATCCTCAAGAACCCTAATTTCTGCATGAAGGCTAGGATTTTTGATACACGATTCAAACAAAGCAATTAATTGAGGGAAAACATTCCATGCATGATTATGAACATATGGCCAAATTATTGTGCAGCAAAAATTGCATGGATCATAGAGTTAGAAGAGCTCATGCTTACCACTTGCAGCTGGTGATCGTGATTTGTGTTGGAGGTGTTACAGCTAGGTTCCAATGATGTGGATAGCTTCCCTAGGTGCCAAGTGATGTGTCTGAGTGCTTGGAATGGATTGAAATGGTTTGGAGTTGAAGATGGCACCTTAACTGCAAAACTGTCAAGAACTTGAGCAATTGGCTGGTGATTCTGAGAAATCAATGTTCCAGTTGTTGTTTAAGTGTTTGATCAGCTCATATGTGATGTATATGAGGTGTGTGTGTGATTGGTTTGAGTGGAATTGCCCTCTAGCTCAAAACCCGATAGCTACCTTGCTAAGAAAGGCATTTTTGCCAAGAGAAAGAGATTTTGAGAAAGGTGAGTGTTGTAGGCCTTTGGTGTACTTAAACTGAACACAATTGAGCTCTATTTATAGTAGAGCAAGTTTGTTTTGCAAGGAATAGTGAATGGCAACTGCTAAGTAGGTTTGTTCAATGTTGTCCAATGGGAATGCAAGTCTCCTCTAGCCATTGACTAGAGGTTAGGGCACAGAGCTTTGGTTCCCTTGGTCTTGGATAAGTCTTGATTGATTTTAGACGAGAATGGCTCAGTCCATGCCACCTTGATGCTTCCATTGAATGCTTCAATCCAAATTTGGAGTCTTGTCCCTATTTTGGCCATTCTAGGTTCAACATGCTATTTCTTATTCCATGGACTTTGGAGGCTTGGCTCAGTGATTGTCCCCTTTAGATTCAATCCTCAGATGTGTCCAAGTGGATAGGAGCATTTGAATTTGGCTGATTTTGGCAAATCGAGTAAAATTGCAAATTCTGCCTTGCCTTTGACAGATTTCAGCAAGGCAACTTGCCAATGTCATATCTCATGGTGTAAGTTGAATTTGGTAATGTTCTTGACCATTTTGGAAAGCCCTTACATGATACAACAACTATTTGAACATGTTTGGTTTTGATCTCTTCTGAATCCAAGTGAAAAATCCCCCTACATTTGGCAAAAAGTAAGGCAAAATCTGACTTAGTGAAATTTTCACTAAGTGTTGGAACAAAGTGTTTTCTCTTGATTTTGATCACTCCATATCTCAAAATCCATGAGGAATTTGGACATAGGTCAGTATGAAGCTTTTGTAGAGGGCAATGAGATCTAAAAATCAAGCTTTGAATGGGGCACAATGGCCTTGTGGTTTAGGAGTTATGGTCCTCCAAAGTTGGTGCATTAGTGGCACTTTTTCATGACTTAGAAAAATTTCTAAGTTTTATGGTTACCCCTTTTAGAAGTTATCCAACTTTTATTGATTTTTCTTGATGAATGATGATTCGAATCATACATTAACATCATTTTAGGGTTAAAAATCCATTTTGGTGAAAAATCTCAAAAAGTCAAAGTTGACTTTTGTGCACAGTTGACTTTTTATCCGATGAATTCCAAACTGTGCAATTCTTCAGGAAATCATGTCCTTGACCTAAATCAAACTTGATGGACATGTTCCATGGGTGGTATAGGGTATATTGATGCATGTCTTAGGGCTTGGGAGCTTGTCCTAGTCAAAAGTCAAAGTTACAGTTGACTTTTCTCATAAAACCCTAATTGTGGTCCAGATGAAATTGAGACTTGTTGCTCAAGCTTCTTGGATTAATCCATTGTTCCAAATGGATCAATATAGTTTATTAGAGACCCTCAAACCCTATCTTGAGGTCTTGGCACATGGTTTTTTCCAAAAGTCAACTTAGGGGTGAATTAGGTCAAGAAACCCTAATTCCTGATTGTTGATGAATGCATCCCCTGAGGCAAGATTGACTTGATGATTGGGTCCATGAGGTTCCATGGAGTATATTAGGTTAGGTTTTGGATCATTGGCTTGTGCCCAGATGAAAAATTTCCATCTGGAGGCCCTGGTCGACCAAAACCCTAATTTGGTGACACTGTCGATCTTGAGACTTGATCCACCTAGAAGGGAGCAGCCTTGTGCTTAATCCTTGAAGTGGGAGTCCTTTTGATCCATTGTGGATGTTTGAGAGGTTAGACAAGTTGAAGATCATGTCATTCCTTGATTGATCCTTTGTCTAAGTACTCAGAGAGGGCTTGAAACCCTAATTTTGATTGTAGTGGATGCTCACTCATCTTTGGGGAGACTGATGAAGCATGAATACTTCTCCATGTTGTTTTGTTGCAAAATGCAGCCAATACAAAAGGAATAATAACCCCCCTGGAAAATTGTGGCAAACCAACTCTTCAAGATAGTTAACCCTCATTCAACAAGTGACATTCACCAGAAGACTATCAGAGCGTACAATTTCATTAGCATCAACATTCATCAGAGTTATAGTACAACAATGAAAAATCAGTAGCATTCATCACAGATGTATGCCTCACAAACAATGCTCCAAAATCAATCAGACATACATGGAATCATTCACAACTTAGTCATGCATGACACTGAATTAGCTCATAGCTAGTGGCATACAATCTTACCAACTAACAATTATGAGCATGCAATAATTCAGATACTTAGTCATACATAACACAAGTAGTTAATATCAGGATATGCAAAATACTAATAACACAAAAGTTCACTCCAAAAGTGCCATATGTCTTGCCTGATGCTCTAACATGGGAGAACACTTACAAGAGAAAGGTCTTCAGACTTCATGCCTAATTAAATCCATGAAGTTATATGAGTCTTCGTCTAAACATCTTTAGTACTTACCCAGATGGTCAAAACTAAACAAATACTTGTAACCTTAGAAATACCATACTATTCCCCCCTTTTTGTCAAAATTTGGCAAAGGGTTAGTACATCAAAATAGCACCCAAAGGTTAGTCATACATAAGTTAGTATGTTAGCACATACACAGTCAAAACATGAGTAGAACAACCAGAACAACATCCATAGATGCCCAAGCATTAAATTTGTTCATTATACTTAGTTTAAAGAGGCTATAGAGCCTTTATATATCCAAAACATAAATAAAATATTCCCAAATATAAGGGTTAAACAAACTAAGCAAGAACACTTAGAAGAGAAAGGTCTTCAGATTTCATGCCTAATTAAATCCATGAAGTTATCTGAGTCTTCGTCTAACTCAGAATCACTTGTTTCCATCATCTCCTCAAAAATAATTTCTATCTTTCTTATCTTATAAAGATTCAAATTTGTGATCATTATCTTCTTAGTACCAGATGTTCCACCAAAAGATCACTATGCCAAAAAAGACCTTTAGCAGTGCTTTTTTTGGCCTTTAGCAGCGCTTAAAAGCGCTGCCAAAGGTGCACTACGCCAAAATTTGCTCTTGGCAGCACAAAAAAGATAGCGCTTTTATTACAAAGCGCTGCTATAAGTTTTGGAAAAAATTCGCTAAATAAAAACGCTGCTAAAGGCTACCTTTAGAAAGCGCTTTCTAAAAGCGCTGCTAAATATAACGCCCAATTTTGTCCGATTTATTTAATCGAGTTGATTTAATTATTTTCATTTTTTATATTATTTTATTCTTGACTTTTATTTGACAATATATTATTTTTCATCGTTATTATGTTTTATCGCGTTTTGAGAGCGTTTGCGAGAGAATTGAGTGTAGGGGTATTTTGGTCATTTTGCTTGGTTAGATATTATTGTTTTTCTTTAAATAGAAACATAGAGATTAGAAAGAGAGAAAAAGAAGTTTGAGAAAAATAGAGAGAATGAGAAGTGAGAAGAGAAGAAAGAAAAGGAGGAAAACTTAAAGCTTAAGAAATCGATTCAACCGACACTTCAAAGCACGATTAATCGGGGAAGGGGGGTGAAGTTCCAATTATATCATGCTTGTATATGTATATGTATGTATTTGCTTGAATGTTTGGTTGAAAATTATATGTTTTCCATTTGGTTGAAATTGTGAACAATTGATAGAAATCGATGTTTTCACGGTTAGAATGCGGAATAGTTTGCGTAGTATAGTCAGGTTATGGGTGGATTGAACCTATCATACTTGTTTTGATGTCCCAATATGTTTTGGTATGAGTTGGAATGGTTTAGAGTGAAGAAAAACATGATTTTTGGGCTCTGTTACGACAGTAATCGATTACCCTATTTGAGTAACCGATTACCTGTGTAAAAATGACGTTTCTGGGCTAATTTTGAGCGAGTAACCGATTACTCAAAGTGAGTAATCGATTACCACTACTGTTGGCAGAAAAATGAAAAATTGAAATGGGCGTATCTTTCGAACCGTAAGTCCGTTTTGGCCGCCATTCGAAGCGTTGGAAAGCTAGTAAAATATTCTTTCTATTAAAAATGGTTTGGAGGACAGTAGATGATTTATTTAAGTCATGGTTTTGTAAAATTGTTGGGTTGTCGGGTTTTTATCGCGTTAAATGCGTGCGGTTGGTGTTTTACCGTGTGTTGTGCTATTGTTATATAACGTGGGGCTTTTATGTGGTTTATATGATGTTGAAGCATGTGATAATTTGTCGTGGTTGGTTGTGGCCTAATGGAAGGATACATGGTTGAATTGAATTATAAATGCATGTTATTATGAATGTTGCTGTGGGTAGCCTTCGTGGCGTGAATCCTCGTGTTGTGAGTATCATTGTATGATTGTAGGATTGTTGTGGTTGATGGTGAGTAATTCTTGATGTGAAATTTAATGTGTGTTATTTGGTGGCCTTATGGCAAGTAAATGCATTGTTTGAATTGGTTTCCAATGCATGATTAATGATGATGAGATAATTCATATTGTTGAATTGTGAATGTGCATTTGATTGTCATGAGTCATTTGTATGCCAAGCATCATGATATGCATCTTGTGATGTCGTGTGCCCTTGTGGGGTGTGAGCGACGAAACGATTCCAGAGGGAATCTGCTGTAACGGTCGTGTGCCTTATACAAAGAGGACCTAAATCGATGTTATAGACGATCATGTGCCTTATACAAAGAGGACCTAAAGCGATCGGATCGTGTGCCTTATACAAAGAAGACCTAAAGCGACCCATAAACGTTGTGTGCCTTATACAAAGAGGAACTAAAGCAACGGGGAACATCGTTTTCCCGACGGGGAGTTACACTAAGTAACAAGCGATGATTCCAATAATTCCTGAGTGAATTGATGATGATGAGAATGACGGATGGATTGGTACCGCATTGCATTGCATAGAGGCGTTGTGTCGGTCTCTGTACATTTGCATAAATCATAAATGGATTAATTATGTGTGGGAAATTATGAATGGATTGATTATGTGTGGGAAATTGTGAATTGATTGATTATGTGTTGAGAATTATGATTGGATTGGTGAATAGATATGCATTTGTGATAAATGCATTGGTTATGGATGATATGTTTTATGTATAGACATATGCTATGTTTTGTGGGGGTGTTGTACATTACAATGATTGTATTAATTCCCTGTGGTATGTTATATATGAATATACGTGATGTGGTGGTGTGTTTCCATATGTTATAACTTTGGTATGCATTATGTGTGAATATGTTATTAGGTTGGATTATTAGAAATATGTTATGTATCTGTGGCATGCTATATGTACTAGTATGTGATGCATGTGGTGAGAATAATTATGCATGTGAATTTATGTGTGTTTGCATATTATTATGTAATCTTGATTTAGTTGTTATTTCTCACCCTTCTGCTGTGGTTTGTTGCTCTATGAGGCAATTACAGATTAGTGTCTTGGAGGCTTTTGTGAAGATTAGTTCTCCATCCTTTTGTCGGTCTGTCTGCTCTGATACGTAACACGGGAGTCGGGGAACACTTTTGTTATATATGTATACATTTGTTGGATCTATTTTGTATTACTTTTGTATGAATATTTTGATGTTATAAAACAATTTACTTTGTAAAACAAGTCAGTTATGGATCTTTCCGCTTTATTCCATAATTGAACTTTCCTTTTGTTGGAAAAAGCTTCCTAAATTATATTTATTCCATTTTATGTTATGTATCAAATTTATGAGCAGGGATTGTGTTTTCTTTCTTTAAATATGGCATCCTTGTTTCTGTCTACGAATAAATTTTTATTTACTCTGATTTATTTATGTATTATTTATCCGCGATGGGAATTGGGGTGTTACACTAAAGGCCTTACATAGACACCACCTGAGAAAGCGCTTTTATAAAAGCGCTACTAAAGGTATAACTTTAGAAAGCATTTTCTAAAAGCGCTGCTAAACGTATAACCTTAGAAAGAGCTTTCTAAAAGCGCTGCTAAATGTTAACCTTAGAAAGCGCTTTTGAAAAAGCGCTGCTAAAGACCTTAAATTGGCCCCACATTTGAAATCGCTTATAAGGAAAAAGCGCTGCTAAATATAGCACTTAAGAAAGCGCTTTTCAAAAGCGTTGTCTTAGGTCATTTATTAATTAAAAATTAAAAAACACCACATTTTCAGAAGAGCCCTAATCAATTTTTCTAATCATTTTCACTCTCACGACTGTTCTTCCTTTCTCCTTCCTCCTTTCTCCGACCGTTATCTCTCATTTTTTTTCGTTCTCTCTGCATTTTTTCCATTATCGACCGTCTGCTACTCATTTTTCATTCGAAGAAGAAGAAGAAGCGGAAAACGAAAACGAAGAAGAGGCATTCTGTATTCTTCTTCGACCGTTATCGTGCAGGTACACATTCTTCTCCGACCGTTTTAGGTTTTCTTGAGATGTTAGAGTTTAAGTTTAGCCTATTTTCTTGAATATTGGTTCTTGAGAGTTACTGTCATCATATTTTAGGTTCTTAAATGTTGGTTCTTGAGAGTTCTTGAACGAAGAAATGTTGGTTCTTGAATGTTGCTCATGTTGTATTGAATCATGTTGTATTGACTCTGTGTTGTTTAGGGTTGTTGTAGTTATAAATGAACTTGTTTACTCTGTTTTTTTTGTTGTTACTAATTATGTTGTTGCTCACCTTGTTGCTGCTGATAAAGTAAGACATAATGCAGCCAAAGATTTGCAGAGAGTTGTGAGTTACAAAAGCTCTTTGATGATATAGGCGAGGAAATTGATAATTTATTTAATGATGTAATGAGTCATAGAACTAAATTAGTTAATGGCATCTTTATGTAAAAATATCAATTGTTTTTTGCATTGTTTGTTAAATTGTATATAATTGTGTAGTCATGTTAAAAGCAACAGTTAGCTCAATTTCTAAGATTAATTAACATGCGTCATCATCAATCATCATAAAATAGCTCAATTTCATAGGTTTCATTG
The DNA here is from genome assembly GCA_022829125.1 of Lathyrus tuberosus. Lineage (NCBI taxonomy): Eukaryota > Viridiplantae > Streptophyta > Magnoliopsida > Fabales > Fabaceae > Lathyrus > Lathyrus tuberosus. Next base: position 2,848,846 of record JALAZF010000441.1, read on the forward strand.
TTAGCATATGGAGATGGAAGTGGTGTCAACGTGGTAATTGTAATAATACTTTTCTTATTTGTGTATGTATAGGAAATAATAGAATTATGCATAGGTTCTTGAGGTTTCATATGTTGTAACACACATGTTGGTTCTAGAAAACATTATTGGAATGAGATATTTGTTGAAAATATAAAATACAACACAGCTTAGATTGAAGAATTTTCAGGCATAGGATTGAGTCAATATATATTATGTAGAATTCTTGAATAAATTACTATTAGAATTTGGCATAGGATATATCTTGTTGAAGAGATATTGAAAAGTGAAAAGTTGGATTGATATTGATAGTATGATTGTTTTACAGGTGCAGAGTGAAAGTCTGATCGTTGGAGGAATCTTACATTGTGTGGGTCCAGAACTTGATTACTTCTCTACAGGTAATTAGTTGTTCTTTTGCTATAGTTGCGTGAATAATTAACGTTTTTGTTTAGCTTAATTAGTAAAACCATTTGAATGAGCTGCTTTGAATGAACTGCTATGATGGATGAGCATTGCTTGCAATGATTGAGAACTAACTTATTGAATTTGCTATATATAGGGGTACTTGTGATCAAAGTGTGAAAGTCGGATTGTTTCCCTACAGGTAAATATTTTTTATTTTGTTTTTGTTTAGATTAATTAGTATAACTATGGATAAGAAATGGATGTCTTCAAGTCGATTGTCAAAAGAGTACGAGAATGGGGTATCAGAATTTGTTAAGTTTGCTGTTGCGCACGCCGAAGACCCCATTCGAATGATATGTCCTTGCTTGGGTTGCTGTTTTGGGAGTCGAGTTGACGCGGTTCAGTTGGCATCGCATTTAAAGAGGCGTGGAATTGATAGAAGTTATACACGTTGGAATTTGCATGGTGAGAAAATTAACGGGAATGTTGAACCGGGGGATAATACGACCTATGCTTCAAACGACAATGGCACAAATACATACGATTATGATCGAGTCGAAGAGATTGCAGAAGCTCTTGAAGAAGATCTTAAGGATTGTCCCAAAATGTTTGAGAGGTTGGTAAGCGATGTAGAGAAACCGTTGTATAATGGTTGCACTAAATTCACAAGATTGGCTGTGGTATTAAAGTTGCACAATGAGAATGAGGTTGAGTCGTATGTTGAAATGCACAAGGATGTTCTCCGAGGTTTAAATCCGAATAGAAATGAGAATTGGATAGTACGAAAGCACAATCGAAGTTTCATACATTGGTTTAAGGATCATATTTATTCAAAGTATTATTCAGACCCCGCTTCAATAACAGAAAGGTTGAGATGTTTAGCATATGGTCCAAGTTTGGTTGTGTTTTCTTATAGCGCATACGCAATTAATGGATATACATTTTATACCAAAGAACAAGATGATAAAAGTACTATGCAAAATAGTGGTGTCACCGTGGTAGCTGAAGCAATGCACATTTCAAGTGTGAAGGACTTAAACCCCAAATTTGCAAATCTGTCATATTTTGGGGTTATCGAGCGCATTTGGGTGTTTGATTATGAGAATTTTCAGATTCTTATATTTCGTTGCAAGTGGGTTGAAAATAATACTGGCATACAAATGGATAAGTCAGGATTTTTGCAAGTGGATCTTAATAGGGTGGGGTACAAAGATGAGCCTTTTATTCTAGCCTCTCAGGCTAAACAAGTGTTCTATGTCACTAATCCGACAAGTACAAAATGGTCTATAGTGCTTTTATCTAACAAAGTAATTGATGAAAACATTGGAGATCAAGGTGATATTGATGTTGATATTGAATCATTTACTAGAAATGATCAAGATGAAAATATTATAGCGAATGAATCATATACTAGAAATGATCATAATGAGGGTATTTGGATCAATCCAACCGTCCGTGTTATTAAGAGACGGGTAGAACATATTCCAACCAAGAAAAGAAAGAGATGTTAGTGAAAAAGGTACTAGTTATAAAATTATAGCTCATATCATTCAGTAATATTAAATAGTTGTCATGTTATATATATTCAATGGATTATGGATTATGGATTTTTATATTTGTCATTTAATTTTTGTTTTTTTTCTTTCTTACAGGTCAAATGGCTAGTAACTAGGAAGAATCACACTAGACACATGATACAAATGAAGCTCAGAATGTAGAAAGTGAAATTAAAAGAGGAATAACTATTATGAAGTCAATCATCCGTGCAAGAGATAAGGGGATCAAATTTTATGTACATTGGAGTGATGAAAACCAACTAATTGAGCCAAACGGTTCAATGTTGACTAGTTACATAGGTTCCCTTGTCCGTCAGCACATTCCAATCACCAGTGATAATTGGAGGAATTAATTGTTGCAAGCCGGTAAAGATAAAATATGGACTGAGATACAGGTACTTACCGAATATGATTGATGTTATTAGATTTTTGTTGATGATTAAGTCTTTAATTTACTTATACTAACACACTCTACGTGTATGTTTTTTCGTAGAGGTCTTTTAATAATGATGAAAGACGAAAAAAGTATTGTCTTCAATTGGCCGAAAAACGACACAGAGGGTTTCGAACTATGTTATCAAACAAGTATCTTAGGGATGAGAAAATTTTTTTGTTGAAGCAGAACTTCCACAGTTGTATGCGGACTTGATTACACCTAGAGAATGGGGCACTTTTGTAGCCAAACGAAAAACCGAAAAATTCAATGTAATGTTAATTTGTCATGTCTATTAATTGTATTATATACTTGCTGCATTAGTTTGTTCTTATATGACTTAAACTTGTTTATCCAGGAATTGAGTGCCATTAATCTCAAAAGAGCATCAAAACCCGCATATCCATACAAAAAATGGCGTTTGGGATATGCACGCTTACAGAAAAAATGGTAAGTATATATAAATGCTATGATTTTATTAATTGTCTTATTGTGTTATAATTGATGATCTTATTATTTATCTCAATGTGTAGTTAAAAGAGACGAAAAGTGAAGATCACTTCCAGAACATGTTTTGTGGAAGGAAGCTCGTGTGGGCAAGGATGGAGTTGTTAGGGAAGATGTTCAGCATGTTTATGACGAATGTGTAAGTATAACATTATGTCTTTAAGTTAATCGAAATTTTATTAAAATATAATTAATTTTTAATCCCCACTAATAATTTTCGATATGTCAATGAATTTCAGGAGACTCTATCTAAATCCTTAACCACAGGTGAGGAGGATTGCAGGAGCATACTTAGTCGAGTACTAAATGTTCCTGAGTATTTTGGTCGGGTGAGGGGTAAAGGATTTGGTGTGACTCCATCTTCCTTGTATAAGCATCCAAAGAGAAAAAATCCTAGCAATCAAGAAGTGATGCAATCATTGGAGGATAAAGAGAGATATGAGGCGGAAAAGCGCGGTTCAGAGTTGAAAGATACTAGTGACAAAGCTAGTATCAATTGTCAAAAGAAAATTCCCGAGGTAATTATATAATATTATTATGAAATTAAATTAGCCCATTCATTTTAATTGACATATATACACATTAACAGTAACATATTTATTATTAGTTTAGGGCATTTCATCTTGTCAGCTGTATTTATCGTCACCGACTTATCGCATAGTTGGCAAGGGAAAAGTGCATAACACTTTGGGAGATTTACTTCACCATAAACCGCTACCTGATGGATATCTGAAAGTATCGGTTGATATTGCATTAGAGCTGGATGTGTTGCTACCGATACCTGACATTGTTTCAGAGACAACATTGTTGCGGGATGCAATAGGATCGTTTGTTGCATGGCCATCAGACCTCATTTTCATAGATGATGAGGTATGTTGAAAACCATTATGAATCTTTTAGTATTCAAATGTCAATTCTGAACCATTATGAAAATCATTCTGAACCATTACGTACATTTTTTTTACATGGTAATGTTAGACTCCTACAAAACCCGCATCTAAGGATAAAGGGATTTTGCCGCACGAGTCTGTTGCATCACAAAAAGAGGTACATTGAAAGTGTTATTCTATGATCCGAATTTAAAAGCTTCATGATTTTCTACTTTACCTAACTTATATGATTTTTAGGTTCCTGCTCAAGTTTCACAACAAGCCAGCAAGAAAAGAGCTCCTACAAAGATCGGGCTGGCAAAAAGAGCTCTTACACCTCGCTTTCGGATGTGTCTTGAAACACTTGTGGCAACATCAGACTTGATGGATTGTGCTATTCGTCAAATAGACATGGACGAAGTGTTTTTGGTTTTCCTTATTCTGAAACAATTGCAAAAGAGGACATGGAACAGGTTTTTCAGCATCTTGAATTAGGCATCAGTGTTATGCATTCATACATCTGGTACTCCGATCAAACTATTATTTAATTAGTTGAACATTTTATTTACAAATTTCAATGAAAATAGTCTAATGTTTATTATGTTTTTATTTAAGGTGCTTGTATGACAAATTGATGCGCGGGAATCAATTGTTAAACAGATGCTATTTCTTGTCTTGCGCCCGTATCAATTCATCAGCAATTGCTATTGATCAAAATTCAGTAAGAGATCACTAACTCGAGAGATTTATGGCCAGCAGTACAGAAAGTTTGTATCTTTTACCGTATAATACTGGAAACGGGTAAGATTTTCATTCTAATCTTTGTATCTTTTGCGTAGAAATTATCCATTTAAACTTTTGTTATATTTTACAGTGGACACTGGTTGTTGGTTGCTATTAATCCTACAAGAGAAGTGGTGTATTATCTGAATTCATTAGATCATGATTGGACAACATATCAGAATATGAAGGATTTGGTTGATACGTAAGTGAGATTGTTCTAAATATTCGTGTGTATTTGTATATTTAATTATTTATGTGAGATTGTTCTAAATTTACGTTTTTCTTTTATAGAACAATACTAGTATACCGAGCCCAAAGAGAAGCTCGAGTATCACGGTCTAAAGCAAACAACATTACATGGATCAAAGTGGAGGTATATTAATTTTCACAATGTTGCTTATAATAGTGATGCTACTTGATAACACAAGACAACTATATATTAATTCTTATTTGTTTTTCTATGTGTAGTGTCCTCGTCAGCGTAATGGTATAGACTGCGGTTATTTCGTTTTGAGGTTTATGAGAGAAATCCTTCATTTGGATCGATTAGAGATTCCCATCACGGTATGGATTTATAACATAGGATTTATTTTAATACTTATCGGATATTTCATATAATTTATTATTTTAAACTAAATCATGCATATTGTGTTTTGTTATGCAGTACTTTGATGAATACACGTGTGCTCATTACACGAAAGAAAAATTGAAAGAAATCAAGGAGGAATTGTGTGAATACCTTATTGAGAAAAGAATCATATAAGGTATGGAAGTTGGTGTGTAGTTATGGAATATAATTGTATAGTTTTGGAAGTTGTTGTATATTAGGAGATCTTTAGAAGTTAAAGGATTAGAATGGTTTAATTATGTGAATGGTTTATGTGAATGGTTTATGGATTAGAATAGTTTAATTATGTGAATGGTTTATGTTAATGGTTTATGGATTAGAATGGTTTAATTATGGAAATGGTTTATGTGAATGGTTTATGTGAATGGTTTATGGATTAGAATGGTTTAATTATTATGTGAATGGTTTATGGATTAGAATGGTTTAATTATGGAAATGGTTAATGGAAATGGCCTAAAATGTGAATCATGGATTAGAATGGTTTATGTGATTTATAAGGATTAGAAATGGTTAATGGAAATGGCTTAAAATGTGAAGGAAAATATACAAGTTTCTACAGGTTTCTGCATAAAAAAGAAGGAAAATGTGATTTTTTTTAAAAATCATTAAAAAAAACGTGAAGAAAAGAAAGCGCTGCCTAAAGGTGAAAATAAAAAATAAATTAGACAGCGCTTTCAAAAGCGGTGTCTAAAGGGGGACAATAGAAAGCGCTTTTTCCTGAGAAAGCGCTGCCTAAAGATGCCAATAGAAAGCATAAAAGGATAGAAAAAGCGCTGCTAAATGTCCACTTTAGAAAGCGCTTTTTTAGTTAAAAGCGCTGCTAAAGGCCTACTTTAGAAAGCGCTTTTAAAGGTAAAGCGCTGCCTAAAGTAGGCCTTTAGCCGCGCTTTCTCATTAAAAAAACGCTGTCTTTATCTACGGCAGCGCCGCCTTAGGCAGCGCTTTTAAGCACTGTTAAAGGCCAAAAAAAGCGCTGTCTTTTCCTTTCTTTGGCGTAGTGGTGGCGCTGCTAAAGGTAAAGACAGCGCTTTTGTAAATGCAAAAGCGCTGTCTTAGGTCCCCTTTAGGCAGCGCTTTTCTACTAAAAGCGCTGTCTTTTGTTCCCCTTTACGCAACGCTTTTTAAAAAGCGCTGCCTAATGTGTATTATTTTCCAACTTTAGACAGCGCTTTTTTTGGAAATAGCGCTGCCCCCCCCCCCCTAGGCAGCGCTTTTTAAAGAGCTTTCTAATGTGTCTCTGCTTAATACTTTAAGCAGCGCTTTTTTAAAAAGCGCTTTCTTTAGTTCCACTTTTGGTAGCGCTTTTTCAGTAAAAGCGTTGTCTTTTATACACGTAAATTGTTTTAAAATTTATTTGTTTTGGATGCGTTTTTTGTCAAAAGCGCTGCTAAAACTCCTTTTTTTGAGAAAGCTTTTTTTTAAATACCTTTTAATAGACCTGTATAGTAACAAACCTGTATAACATAATTTTTTATCAAAACTTATCATAATTATATACTTCAATTCACAAGCCTTTATTCAACATAGTCCTTATATACTTCAATTCACAATACTACATAATTATATACTTCAATCACCATATATAGGCCTTATATTTCATAATTATACACAAGACTATATACAACAACTTCCACTTCCAAAACTATATACAACAACTTCCAAAACTATACAAAGTATATACAACAACTTCCAACTTCCATACCTTATATGATTCTTTGCTCAATAAGGTATTGATACCGATCCTCCTTAATCTCTTCCAATTGTACTTTGGAGTAAGTAGCACACTTAAATTCATCAAAATACTACATAATATAACATAATATGCATGATTTAGTTAAAAGTAATTAATTATATCAAATATCCGATAAATATTAAAATAACTCCTAAGTTATAAATCCATACCATGATTGGAATATCTATTTGATCCAAATGAATGATTTCTTTCATAAACCTCAAAACGAAATAACCGCAATCTATACCATTTTTTTGACGAGGACACTACACATTGAAAAAAAAAAAAATATATATATATATATATATAAGGATATATAGTCTAACTTGTTTTATCAAGTAACATCACTATTATAAGCAAAATTGTGAAAATATACCTCCACTCTGATCCATGTAATGTTGGTTGACTTACTCTTTGATACTTGGGCTCCTCTTTGTGATCAAAATATTTGTATAGCTCTAACATAATATAAACGAATATTTAGAACAATATCACTTAAATAAATTAATAAACAAATACACACAAATATTTAGAACAATTTCACTTACGTATCAATCGTCGTCTTCATATCCGGGTATTTATCTACATCACGATCTAACGAATCCACATAATACACTATTTCTCTTATCGAATTTATCGCAACCAACAACCAGTGTCCACTGTAAAATAAAACAAAAGTATCGATATAGTAATTTTAAACGCAACATCAAAATACGAAAAATGATAATAAATGAAGTAAGAATGCAAATCTAACCCGTTGCCAGTGTTATATGGTAAAAGATACAACTTTTCTGTATCTATGCTAGCCATAAATCTTTCGACTAAGTGAGATTGTACTGAAGTTGGATTCATAGCAATTAACGGTGCATTGATACAGTTGGCAGATAAGAAACCGAATCTTTCTGACAATTGATGCGGGTGCACCAATTTCTCATACAAGAACCTTAAATAAAAACATAATAAACATTAGATTATTCGTTGAAATGAGTAAATAAATTGTTTAAATAATTAAAGAGAGTTAATCGGAATACCTGATGTAGGTATGCATAACACCGATGCCCAATTCAGAATGATTAAAAATTTGATCCAAATCCTCTTTAGAAATTGTTTCTGAATAGAAATAACCGAAAATACCTTCCTCCATAGGTACTTCACGAATACCTCCGTCCATCAAATTCGATATGTCTACAAGTGTTTCAAGAGATTACCTAAATCGAGATACAAGTGCTTTTTTTTCCCCGTCCTTGCAAGAGTCTTTTTTTGGTTAGACGTGTTGCCTAATTCTGGCTGTCTATTCTGACTTTCTATTATTTGCAACTCTTGGGCATGAATCTAAAAATCATATAAGTTAGTAAAACATTTGAATATAGAATTAACACTTTTAATGTGTATATATTGAAAAATTTGTGCTAAATTAATTTCATAATAAGCATATATAATTACCTCGGCAAGTTTCTGTTGACAATTGACACTACCTTTGTCACTAGTATCATTAAACTCTGAAGCACGCCTTTCTGACATATATTTTTCCTTATCCTTTTGTAATTCACGGACTTTAGCTCTTAATTCTTCCATGGCTTCCATCACTTGTTTATTGCTAGGATTTTGGCTTTTTGAACGATTATAAAAGGATGATGGAGTGACCCCAAAGCCCTTACCCCTCACACGACCGGAATACTCAGGAACATTTAACACTCGAGTAAGTATGCTCCTGCAATCCTGGTCTTTACCTAGAGTTGCGGACTGAGGCAAAGTCTCCTGGAATTCATATACATGAATATCGAAAAATATTAGCGGGGATTAAAAAGCATAAATATTATATATATGTCAATAAGTGGGATATAAAACGCATAATGTTATACTTACACATTGCTCAAAAACTTGTTGAACATTTTCCGCAACAACTCCATCCTTGCCCACACGAGCAGCCTTCCACAAAACATGTTCCGGAACACATGTTTCTTCACTTTTCTCTTCTTCTAACTACACATTAAGACAAATAATAAAATCAATTATAACACATGGGAAAGAAACAAGTAAATCAAAGCATTTATATATACTTACTATTTTTTGTTGTAAGCGTGCATATCCCAAACGCCCATTCCTGTATAGATACGCAGGTTTTGATGCTCTTTGGCAATTTACGCCACTCAACTCCTGGAATGCTTCGGTTCTTCTTTTGGCAACAACAGTTTCCCATTCTTCAGGTGAGATCAAGTCCACATACTTCACTGGACGTTCTGCTTCAATAAACTTTCGTTCGGCATCCCTAAGATACTTTTGATAGAAATGCTCGAAACCCTCTGTGTCTTTTTCCGGCTAATTGAATACAATACTTCTTTTGGTCATCACTAGTATTAAAAGACCTCTACAAAAACAAATAACATAATTAGTAATTTAAAGACATAATCGGCAACAAAAACAAATAACATCACATATGGTACCTGTATCTCACTCCATATCTTTTCTTTGACGGGTTTCAACGATGCATTTCTCCAATTATCACAAGTAATTGGAATATATGAACGAACAAGTGTACCAATGTAACTTATGAACATTGCTCCGTTAGGCTCAACAAGTTGGTTCGTATCATTCCAATGAACGTCATACTTTATTCCTTTATCTCTAGCACGAATGATGTTCTTCATTATAGTTACTCCTCGTGTAATATCTCCTTCCGCTTCTTGAATTGTTTCATGTCCATCATTTTTTGAAGTATCATGTGAATTTTCCTCGTTACTAGCCATTTCAACTGTAATAAAGAAAAACATCAATATAAAATGACACAATTATAAACAATGAACCTGTGAGTGAAATCGATACAGATACGCAAATAGATAGGAAATCAAAAATCAACTAATAATACAACTAATATCAAATCAAATCAAAAATCAACAACTAATCACATTTCCAATTAATCACTAACAAACTTCTACAAACCAAAAAATCAAAACCTAACATCAACAACTAATCACATTTCCAATTAATCACTAACAAACTTCTACAAACCAAAAATCAAATCAAAAATCAACAACTAATCACATTTCCAATTAATCACTAACAAACTTCTAGAAACCAAAAAATCAAAGCCTAACATCAATAACTAATAATACAACAAATTTATCTCACAGAAACAGTAGAGAAACAATCAACAATGGAGAATATTAGGCAATTCCGTTATTGGAGAGAAAACTAGAAAAAAGGAGAGTAAAAACCTCAAACGGCGGACAACGGTAGCACGGATTGAAGTCAAGAACGGCGGAAGACGGTAGCACGGAGGGAAGCCTCGAACGGAATGAAGTCACGAACGGCGGACGACGGAGACGGAGGGAGTTTTATTTGCAGAAGAAGAAGACGAAGATAAACAGTGTCGCGAGAGATTAGGGCGAAATAGAAACGGTCGTAATGAAAATAGAGGGATATCAAAATTTGTTTTAATTTTAATATTTTAAAAGACCTTTAGCAGCACTTTTAGAAAGTGCTGCCTTATGTTAATCCTTTAGCAGCGCTTTTGGGGTAAAAGCGCTTTCTTATGTTGGATTAATGAAAGGCCTTTAGCAGCGCTGCCTTATGGTACCCCTTTAGCAGCGCTTTTCAAAAGCGCTGCCTTATGGTACCCCTTTAGCAGGGCTTTTCAAAAGCACTGCCTAAAGTTCACTTGCCTTAGGGCTTTAACAGCGCTTTTCAAAAGCGCTGTCTTATATCCCCCATTTAGCAGCGCTTTTTTCTTTCGTTTTTTATTTTTGTTTTTAGCGAAACATATAGTAGCGCTTCTGCCAGAAAGCGATGTCTTTGTTGTGATGCGAAAACTCATTTTTTGCGTAGTGGATTCAATAATGATGTTTTTTTGGGGGATTTAAATATTTTTCTCTTTGTGTGAAATAATTAGAGGTGATGGTTATGTCTGTATTATAGATAATTTTGGTTGTGTTGAGTTCATGAACTTTATCTCTCAAATGGATTTGTGGAATATTCCTCTTTTAGGTTTACAGATTTACTCGGTACTAGCCTTATGGTGGTGCGGCTAGTTGGCTGTGGATATGATCCCTCTATTTGATGGATGATGGGAGACGTGGGAAACAACGTCTCAATTAGTTCTACCTAGAGATGTGAATGGCCATTTTCTTATCCTCCTCAAATATGCTAACTAGCTGTGGGATCCTACGCTAGTTAAATTCAACAATTATTTCCTTATTCATCCTCGTTTCCCTGAGGTGGTTCTTAGAAGTTAGTATAGTTCCTAGTATACTAGTTCGAAAGCTTTTGTTTTGAAAGAGAAACTCAAAACTATCAAAGGTTCTTTAAGAACTTGGAACCATAAAGTTTTCAGTAATCTTGATTTTGAGATCGCTTCCTTAAGGCAGAAGGTGAGCTTTCTGGATAAGAGATCTATAGTTAAGTGGCTTAAGGAGGGAGATGATAACATTAGTTTCTTCGATTCTTTTATTAAGAGAATATCTAAAAGGAATTCAATATTAGATCTTAAGGTAAGGGATGAGTGGGTTGAAGGGGTGTTTAAGATCTGTTAGAAGGTGATTAATTACTTTTCCAGCCAATTTAAAGAGCCTATCTTTAGTCGTCCTCAGTTGAATGAGGTCTCTTTTCATTCTATCTTAGAAGAGGATCGTGGTGGTTTTACCACTCCTCTCCTCCTCTCTGAGATTGACCGATTGTTATTTTGTATGTTGGTAATAAGAGTACTGGCCCTGATGGTTTTAATTTCTCCTTTATTAGGAGATTTTGTTCCCTCCTTAGAGATGATGTTGGGGTTATGTTTGACAAGTTCCATTGGTTTGCTTCTTTTCCTCACACTTTTTCCTCGTATATTATAACCTTGATTTAAAAGGGTCTTTGTATAAATTTATTTCCAAAGTCTTGGTTGGGTAGACTCTCTGATGTTATGGATAAACTAATTTCTCCTAACCAATCATTCTTCTTCTAAATTAGTCTTCTAATGGATAAGGTGGTTGTTCTGAGTGTGCTAGTGGACCAAGATAAGAAGAGAAAAAAAGCATGTCTCATTTTTAAAATAGATTTTGAGAAATATTATGATTTGGTTAGTTGGTTTTTTATAGATTATAGGTTTTATAGATTTTGATTTAATGATAAATGGAGAAGTTGGATTTATGTTTATATCTTTTCTATTAATTTTGTGATCTTGATTAATAGTTTCCCGACTCAAGAAATTAGTATCCAAAGGAAGTTGGAACAAGGTGACCCCCTACCGTCTTTCCTTTTTCTCTTGGCGGTAGAAGGTCTAAGTGGGTTGTGCTTCTGCATCTGTTTTCGGGTTTCAAAGTGGGATCCTTAAATTTGGTGGTCTCCCATCTTCAGTACGCGCATAACACGATTATTCTGGCAGATGGTTCCATTGAAAATATATGGTATATCAAGGCTTTTCATCAAGGGTTTGAGTTAGCCTCATGCCTTCAAGTGAATTTTTCCAAGAGTACTCTCATTAGGGGTGAATTATGACTATGCCTTCTTAGATATTTAGCTTGTGACTTCCTCCATTGCAAACAAGAGTCTCTCCCCTTCAAGTACCTTGGTAAACTAGTGGGGTTCAACCCCCATTTATCTTATAATTATGAACCACTAGTTAATATCATCATTAGACGAGTCCTCTCACGGATACATAGGTATATATTTCATTTGGATGGAGGTGATCCTTCTTAATTTTGTTCTAAACGTTATTCTTATTAAATTACATACTTATTAAAAGGAATAAATTTAGGATTCCTTGAGTATGGAGAGATAAATTATGACAATGATAGTCCAACAAATATGCCGCCATTTCCGAAGCCATAAGTACGAAGTGGAGACATGAGAGAGAGAGAGAGAGAGAGAGAGAGAGAGAGAGAGAGAGAGGGAGAGAGAGGGAAAGGGTGCACAATGGAGATCATGTACACCACCACCATAATATATAAGACATCATTATAGATGAATAGTGTGATGGTCCATAATGAGTTCAACGGGACTAAAGAGAAGAAAGATGGAGGTTGTTTTAGCCGTGGCTTAATTATAAGAGAAAACAAAGCAATAAAGGGAAAGAGTGAAATTATTAGGGTAGGAATATGTACAAAAAAAAAGAAGAAGATGTAGTCTAAAAAGTGAGGTACTAAATCATACATTTTAATATCAACAAAATTGTCCCGTTAAGTAGCTCAGTTGGTAGTTGTGCAGAAATATCTTATATAAGGGCGTGAGTGAATTTGAACCCGTGATATCCCATCTGTTCACCTTTAAAAGGGTGAATTCTAACCACTAAACGACTTGACAAAAAATCCATAAAACAGAACTATAACAGCCACGGAGGACCAGCCACACACTTCAAGGTTGACTAGTGAAAAATTTAGGCTTAGGGATTGAATATGACAGAAGTGTACAAAATTCTTAGTGAATGATTATTCTCAACAAAGGTTATTGACCTATTTATGAATTTGATATTTTTAATTACTCCTTCCGTCTCGTTGAAATTTTCATACTTTTTAAGATAATGATTAGTTGTGTTGATTTTAATGATAAAATGAAAATTGTTTATTAAAATAACCTTATTAATTGTAATAGGTAGTGGAGTAGTTATATGAATTAAAATACAATAAATAAGGGTAAGTTAGTGAAAAACTAATAATAAATATCACATTGATATTTTAAAATGACAAATAATTTGAGATAAATAAAAATAGAAAAGAGAACATCTATTATTATAAGACGGAGGAAAATATATGATTTAAAAGTAATTGATATTGATAATTTTTCATTTGGTTATTAAGTTATATATCTATATCTGATTTTTTTTTTAATATAACTTGTTTTTAAAAAAAAAATACTAAAAAAACCAGTTTTTCAAAAAAATTTCCAAAATGGCATGGTTTGGTATTAACCCATAAGGGTGGCGCCATATGGGATGTCGCCTCAGTTAGAGGCCAGGAGCCATCTCAAATGGTGCCTCAGGCCTAAAAAAATGCCCTAATTTTTTTGAAAATTTTTTAAGGGAGGCGCCATCCCAGATGGCGCCTTAGTTGTGCTTCCCTTTTTTTTTTAATTTATTTTATTTTAAGAATGCAAAATAAAAAAAAAACAACATTAATTTTTTTTTTAATATTTAGTACAATAATACAATAGTTGGATACAAAAAGAAAATCAATGATTGTGCCTATTTAATCGACCACCGGTCCCACAATCAGGGGCTCTTGTTTGACGTCTCTATCTAGCACCACGAGGTTGTTGAGGCGTGGCTGGTCTCTGTGTTTGTTCAGATGGCCCCGGCGCATCAGACGATGGCCCTGGTGCATGAGACAAATTCTGCAGCATCTGTCCCCAATAGGTGGGGGGTTGCCGCCGACAGCACTTCCATAATCCAGCTGCATGCCCATATTCATGTAATTTGTATGAGGGGGTTGGGTTGGTTCCATACGGTATGGTTGGCCAAAATGATGCATTGACAGTTGTTGGTATTGATGCAGTGGTTGATGTGGGGTTTGATAGTTGAAAAGAGGGGGGTTTGTTGGGTGTATGATGATTATGGTTCTGAGTGGTAGGAAGATGGGGTCATCATTTATGGGGGGTTCATTTGTGGGGGGCTCATTTGTGGGGGGCTTTGGTGTGCTTCGGTAGGTTCGAATGACTCGTCAGGGCTATAGTAAGGGTTTTGTTGTTGTGGTGGAGAGGTTGGTGAATGATGTTGGGCATATTGCTGGGAGGAAGACGCACGTTGGCGGGGGTCAACTAGATACGTCGGCTGAGAGAGGAAAGGTTGTGGTGTGGTAACAGACCTAAACCAGCTCATATATAGTTCCGTTGGCCGAGCAGGTTGTACAACGGGGTCTGTTAAGACGAGCAGGTTTGAACAGAAAATAAGAGAAGAAGAAGTGAGAGTAGTTTGGGATGAGATGAAAATTGTAAATGCTGAGAGGGTTTTTATAATGGTGTAAAGGGGGAGTCACATGAGTAGGCATGTGTTCTCTTGCATGCTTCTTAGCCTTTGCAGTCTGCCATGTGTAAGCATGCTTGTGTAGTCATATCAACAGTGGCCTGAAACAAAAATAATGGAGCAGAGGCATGCGAATGAATAGTATATGTAGTGTATAGGGCTGCACATTCATCAGCCTAGAGGCATGTAAATGAATAGTAGATGCAGACTATAGAGCTGCAAATTCATCAGTCTAGAGGCATGTGAATGAATAGTTAACGTTTTAAAATTAAAAAAAAAATAGTAAACGTTTTAAAATTAAAAAAGAAAAAGAAAAAAAAAGAGTTTGAACTGAGGCGCCATCTGGGATGGAGACTCTCAGTTGCTTTTTTTCCAAAATTTTTTAGGCCTGAGGCGCCATTTGGGATGGCTACTGGCGCCACCCTTATGGGACCCTACCAAACCATGCTATTTTGAAATTTTTTTTTAAAAACTGGTTTTTTTAGTATTTTTTTTTGAAAAAACAAGTTATATTAAAAAAAATTCTCTATATTTTATATATGAATTGGATGAAAGAGAATTTTTATTATTTTACAAATATTTTTAAGGTCATTTGAATTTAATATTAAAATGAAATAATTTTTTTAGTAGATTAACACACCAAGTGAAAAGGGAATCTTTCCTAATAAATGTCGTTGTCTATTATTTAAATGAAATAATTTATTTAAATTCTTCAACAATTAATTTGTATTTTAATTATTATTTGAAATAATTAATTTTATAATCTAATTTTATTGTTAATTTAAAATAAATAAATTAAAAATGATAATATGTAAAAATACTTAAAAAATAAAACAAATTATTATTCAGGGGTGCCAACTGGTTTGGTTGGGTTTAGAGATTTAAAGACTCCCCAACTAATTTGATGGTACTATGCATAAAATAATTTAAAAAATGTTTTGGAAGGAGGATATTTTAATTTAGAAAAATTAGTGGCGGCGTAATCGCTTTTGAGGTTGTAAATATTCCTTTGTAACCTAGTTAAATTTGTTTGGCATTTAACCTAATCTTTAGGCTTTAAATTAGTGACCGGAACCCTTGTTCCATTATTCCTTCAACGTGAGTGAGATCGTCAACATGAAATCTTCTCAAACACTATCCGCACCAGTCCTTGCTATGAAAAAGAAGAAGAGAAGTTGTGTCAAATCTTTTCAACAACAACACCAATCACTTTCTTCTACAAATTCAATTATAATGGTAGAACCTGAGTTTTACTTACCAGATGATTGCTGGGAGCATGTCTTCTCATTCATCATCAATCCACTCGAAGACACTGAAGACTTTAAATCCCTATCTCTGGTCTCAAAACACTTCCTCTCTATCACCAACCGTTTCATATTCTCTCTCAAAATATATTATCCACAACTTTGTTATCTCCCTCGTTTCTTCCATAGATTTTCCAATCTTAATTCTCTTGATCTGTGGTTTGGCTCCCGTGATCTCGATGCAGACATTGCTTTAGCTCTCCGTGACAGACTAACATTAAAATCTTTATCTATTTTCAGGATTGTACTTAAGGATGCAAAGTGCATTACTTCACGTTACATTGATTCCTTCTTGAGTTTGAAGGGTTTGAATTCTCTTAAATTTTGGTGTTCACGAATCTCTAATAATTTTCTTTACTCTATTGCAAGAGAAGGTCTTCCTTTAAAGACTTTTGTTCTTGAAAATTGTATTGGCTATACTTACCATGGAATTTATGATTTATTATCCAAGTTTCATGGGATACAACATTTGGGTCTACATGGTGTTGATTTTCTAAGTAATCATCATGTTTCTCAGTTGTCTTTGCTTCTTCCTGACTTGGTATCTATAAACCTTAGTGGATGTTCCAAACTCACAGAATCAGCTTTGTTTGCACTCTTTAAAAACTGTTATTCACTTGGTACGATCACAATGGAACGCATATATGTTGAGAGAGATAGTGTAGAAAATTCTCATACTTTGAAAGATGTTGATGTCAACCCTCAATTAAAGTTTCTATATTTGACTGGAAATTCACTTATAAATGACGAGATCATCATATTATTTGCTTCCATTTTTCCAAATTTAGAGCTTCTTGATTTGAGTAATTGTGGTGGTGGCATATCTGAAAAAGGTATTTGTCAAATTCTAAGTAAATGTTGTAAGGTTAGAGATCTGAACTTGACCAACTGTAAAAAAGTGAGACAACTTAATATGAACTTTGTTCTTCACGAGCTAGAGGTGTTGAACTTGTCTGGTACCCGGGTTAATGATAAAACACTCTATGAAATCTCAAAGAGTTGTTGTGGGCTTTTGCAACTCTTTCTGATATATTGTAAACGTGTCACAAACAAGGGAGTGGTGAGTGTGATTGAAAATTGCTTAGAGTTGGAGGAGATCTATTTGAGATGGTGTAATAAAGTGAATGTTGATGTTGTTGTCTCAATGCTTTCAACAAGGCCATCATTAGAAGAAGTTCATTACTCCGCCACAATTTTTCATTAGTGACATAAAGAGAAAACTCTCTTTGTTAGGGTTGTCTTATTTGCTAGTTATGAATGTCTTATTTGCTCAAGTTTTGATTTTTAAATATTAGATGTTTTTTGTTTTAAGATTTGTTTCTATGAGAAATGACCTCATTTTTTAAAATACCAACTTACAAATATGCATTTAATAGTCGATGATAATCATCTAAATATAGTTAGATTTTTATATGAAGTTTTAAATTTTGATATTTTTCTTTACTTGACACATTGATATGGTCTAACATATTATATTCTCTGTCACTACATGATGACATTTGCATATTTATATGTAAGAGTTGGTTCCGAAAAATTATGTAATTTTGTAGCAATAAAAATATATGCATCTTTACACCAAGAAGGTAGGTAGGTTTGAGGGAGATTGACAATGGGAGAAAGAATTAGTATATTCATTTCAAATAACTATATTAATAAATTGGAACATGAATGAGGTTGAGAACTAATGGAATTATTATTCAAAATGCATGCATGATTGGAACTTGGATTTTTTTTTTTAATATAACTTGTTTTTAAAAAAAAAATACTAAAAAAACCAGTTTTTCAAAAATTTTTCCAAAATGACATGATTTGGTATGGACCCTTAAGGGTGGCGCCATATGGGATGGCGCCTCAGTTAGAGGCCAGGAGCCATCCCAAATGGCGCCTCAGGCCAAAAAAAAATTTGAAAAAAACCAACTGAGAGTCGCCATCCCAGATGGCGCCTCAGTTCAAAGTCTTTTTTTTTTTTAATTTTAAAACATTTACTATTTATTTTATTTTATTTTATTTTATTTTATTTTTTAATTTTAAAACGTTTACTATTTTTTTTACTTTTAAAACGTATACTATTCATTCACATGTCTCTAGACTGATGAATTTGCAGGCCTATAGTCTGCATCTACTATTCATTCACATGCCTCTAGACTGATGAATGTGCAGCCCTATCCACTGCATATACTATTCATTGCATGTCTCTGCTCCATTATTTTTGTTTCAGGCCACTGTTGACATGACTACACATGCATGCCTACACATGGCAGACTGCAAAGGCTAAGAAGCATGCATGCCTACACATGGCAGACTGCAAAGGCTAAGAAGCATGCATGCCTACACATGTGACTCCCCCTTTACACCATTATAAAAACCCTCTCAGCATTTACAATTTTCATCTCATCCCAAACTACTCTCACTTCTTCTTCTCTTATTTTCTGTTCAAACCTTTGCATCTCACAACCAGTTACGAAAATGGCTTTATTCACGATGGGAAGCAACCACCGAGGAACGTCGGAAAATATTGAAGACTTCGTAAGTTTTCCTGTAGTATTTTGTTTTACAATATTAAAACTTGATGTCTTTTATTCTGCTAGTAATTTTGCTTGTTTTTTTTGTTCAGGAAGTTTCAAGGTTCCGTTGTCGTGGGCACGCATACTTCCCTCACGACCCTATCACTGAACCATATCTAACAGGATGTGGATTTGGAGATGTGATAAAAATCTCATCATACCATGTAGACCCAAAGTTCATTCTGGCTTTGCTAGAAAGATGGAAGCCGGAGACCAACACCTTTTACCTTCCTTTTGGTGAATGCACGGTCACCCTACAAGACGTGTATATGTTACTGGGCCTCTGCATAGATGGCATGTGTAACACCCCGATTCCAATTATTCCCATTTTGTTGAGTCCTTTATTTAAATTAAGTGATAAATTATTTTACTTGTAGAATTGGTATGTTAATATGCTATGTTGATGTGTTATGATAATTGACCGTTTTGAGAGTTTTCGGGGAAAACTAAAATGGAGGGTATTTTAGACTTTTCTCAATTAATGATAAGTTAGAAATTTAGTGGAATTAGAATTTGTGAGAAAAATGAATTAATTGATTGTTTGGAAAATGAGAGAAAGAAATAGAAAGAAAAGAGATAGAAAGGAAATAGAGAAGGAAAAACTAGTAAGAAAGGGGAATTAGAGAAAAAGAAGAGAAAGAAAAAGGAAGAAGAGAAAAGAAGAGGAGAAAGTTGGGAAAACTAGGAAAATTCATCAAGATCAATCACATAGCAAGTTGGAATCCGGGTAAGGGTGTGAAATCTTGTTATCTTAGCAATGTGTATGATTATGTATGATTGTATTGTTGATTTTGTTGATTTTCATGAGTTTTGGGGTATAAACCCATTTGTGTAGAAAATGGTAGAAATCGATGTTTTCGCGGATAGAAATCGATATAATTTGTGTTGTATAATCTCTATATGTTTATGAATCATTGCTATGAATTGTTTTGCTGTTGAAAGTGATTTGGGGGAGAAAATGGAGATTTTTGGGGTTTTGGAACAGTGAAAACGAAGCAGAATTTCTGCTTCTGGTGCAGAGCGCCGGGCGAAAGGCCCAGAGCGTCGGGCGGTTGTTCCTTCGCCGGGCGAAAATGAGAGGCGCGAGGGTGCCAAGCTACTAGTTTGATTCACGTTTGGGGAATTTCCTTCGCCCCTCCTTCGCCGGGCGAAGCGAAGGCGAAAACGAAGCGTCGCCGGGCGAAACTCCCCTGTCGCCGGGCGCTTTTGTTTTTTTTTCATAAAATTTTCTTTTCTTTTAACGATTCATAATTCTCGAACAGTAACTCCGATTTAGGCGTTCTTTATATCGTTGGGAAGCTATTGAGCTGTACTTTATGATTATGATGGTGTGGAAACTGTTGGCCGATTTTATTATGTCGGAAAGTCGGGAATAGTGCTATTTAGCGACTTTTATCGTTTTGATTGTGTGTTTGAATGCGAATCGTACAATAGTGCATTGATGTGAATGTATATAGATTGTATGTGATTGTATGAGATGAATGCATGAATATATATTGTGAATATGTATGCATTTCAAGAATGTCTTGAGTCATTTTGCATGTGAAGCATAATGAAGTACATTCTTGTGTTGAGCGATTCTAATGAGAATCCGTTGTATCGTCGTGTGCCTATGTGAGGTGTGAGCGATGATTACGAACGATTGTGTGCCTATGTGAGGTGTGAGCAATCAGATTGTGTGCCTAGGTGAGGTGTGAGCAATCAGATCGTGTGCCAGCGTGTGGGGTGTGAGCGATCGGGTCGTGTGCCCAGGTGGGGTGTGAGCGATCCATAAACATTGTGTGCCCATGTGGGGTGTGAGTAATGGGTGAACATCGTAGGCCCGACGGGGAGTTACATTGGTAACGAGCGATGGTTCCAGTAGAGTTCCTGAGAGAACTAATGATGATAGAGTCGGTACCGTATTGCATTTGCATAGAGTCGTGAGTTGGTCTCTATGATTTGCATTTATTATCTTTATAATGATATGTTGTTGAGTAAACATAATTGTGTATGTTTATGTGGAATGATTGGGAATTGTGAAAGTATGCATGATGAATATGCTTGGTTGATATATAGATATACATTGTGATGTATATGGAGGAACTTGTGATGGATTGTGGTGAGAATGTGGAATATGTGTATTTTTATGTTTATATACATAATTATATACATTGTTATTATGATAATATTTCTCACCCTTCTGCTGTTTTATAATGCTCTATGAGGCATTGCAGAGTAGGTATGCTGGTGGTCTTTTTGTGGAGCGTGTCTTCATTCTTTTGGTCGGTCGGCTCTGATATGTAGCACCGGGTAGCTAGGATGGCTGTGATTCTTTTGTGATACATATGTATATGTATCTTGCTGATGAATGTTTATGTAAACATGTATGATGTTGGTGGAGAATATTTGATGATTCATGTATATATGTATATATGTTTGTTGTTATTCAATGTTTAGAATTTCCGCTTTTATTCTAAATATTGAGATGTGGGTGTAAGGACTAAGTTCCTCTGTTGCAAGTTACCCCACTGTTGCATATCAATGTTGAGCAGGTGTTGTATGTTTTAATTTAAAGTATGATGTGACATATCTCTTTTATACCATGTTATAATTATACTCTGACGAAATTTTTAATATGTGCCTAAATGATTATGTGATTATTTAGGGGTATAGAAAGGGGGTGTTACATTAAGTGGTATCAGAGCCAGAGTTGAGTCAGTTGTGTCTGTCTTGTTGTCGTATTGTTTGAATTGTTGTTTAACTTTTTTGTTATTTTTGGGAATGATTAGAATATGGCTGGTAGAAACGACAATGCGATGGCTGCTGCTTTGGAAGCAATGGCTAGGGCGGTGCAAGGCGCGCCAAATGTGAATGCTAATGACGAGTTCAGGAAGAATCAACCACCGATTTTCAAAGGAAGATTTGATCCCGATGGTGCTCAACTTTGGTTGAAAGAGATTGAAAGGATCTTCAGAGTCATGGACTGTGCGGAAGAGAATAAAGTGAGGCTTGGGTCTCACATGCTGAAAGAAGAAGCCGACGATTGGTGGGTCGGTATGCGTCAAATTCTTGAGGTGGATGATGAAGAGGTAACTTGGGATTTATTTCGTACTGAGTTCTTAAGGAAGTATTACCCTGAAAGTGTGAAAGGGAAGAAGGAGATGGAGTTCCTTGAATTGAAACAAGGTAGTATGTCCGTGGTGGACTATACTGCTAAGTTCGTGGAGTTGGTTCAATTCCATCCTCACTATGCTGCAATTACTGCTGAGTTCTCAAAGTGTATTAAATATGAGAATGGTTTGCGTCCTGAGATTAAACAGGCTGTGGGATATCAAAGGATAAGAAGGTTTTCGGATTTGACGGAATATTGTAGGATCTTCGAGGAAGATAGCAAAGCTCGTTCTACACATTACAAAAGTTTGAATGAGAGGAAGGGAAAGCAACAAGCTAGAAGTGGACCTTATGTGACACCTGTTGATAAGGTCAAGCATAGGGGAAACTTTGAGAAGAGATCTGGAAGAGGAGGTTCGGGTCCCATTAAGTGTTATAAGTGTGGAGAAATAGGTCATAAATCATTTGAGTGTGGGAAGCCAGTGGTGAAATGTTCTAATTGTGGAGGTACTGGGCATGCTGCTACAGATTGTAGAAGGAATATGGTGAAGTGCTATAATTGTGGAGAAGTTGGTCACATTAGTACTAAGTGTACTAAACCGAAACAAGCTCAAGTGGGCGGAAAGGTGTTTGCATTGGCGGGGACTCAAACTACTAGTGCAGACCGTTTGATTAAAGGTACATGCTTTATTAATAGTACGCCTTTAGTTGCTATTATTGATACGGGAGCGACTCATTCGTTTGTTTCGTCTGAGTGCGCGAAGCGTTTGAATCTTGTGTTGTCTCTGATGGATGGTAAGATGGTTATTGATACTCCAGCAATGGGGTCAGTAACTACTTCGTTGGTTTGTTTACGTTGTCCTTTGACCATTTATGGTAAAGACTTCGAGATGGATTTAGTGTGTTTGCCGTTGGAAGGTTTAGACGTAATCTTGGGTATGAACTGGTTGCGATTTAATCGAGTTCATATAGATTGCTATCACAAGTTAGTAAGGTTTCCTTCTTTGGAAGATGATGAAGATGAGAGTTTCCTATCCACTAAAGAATTGAAGAAACTTTTAGCGGACGAAGCTCAATTGTTCGGTTTGTTTGCGTCATTGTCTGTGGATAGTCAAGTGTCCCTTGATGTGTTTCCTGTTGTTTGTGATTTTCCTGAGGTGTTTCCTGAGGATATTAAGGATGTACCGCCGGAGAGAGAAGTTGAGTTTTCTATTGATCTAGTTCCGGGTATGAGACCGATTTCGATGGCACTGTATCGTATGTCGGCATCGGAGCTGGTAGAATTGAAGGAGCAATTGAATGACTTGTTGGACAAGAGATTTGTAAGGCCAAGTGTTTCTCCGTGGGGTGCTCCGGTATTGTTGGTAAAGAAAAAGGATGGAAGTATGCGGTTGTGCATTGATTATCGACAATTGAACAAGGTGACAATTAAGAACAAGTATCCGCTTCCAAGGATCGATGATTTGATGGACCAATTGGTTGGTGCGCGTGTTTTTAGCAAGATTGATTTGAGATCGGGATATCACCAGATTCGTGTGAAAGAAGAGGATATTCAAAAGACGGCCTTTAGGACACGGTATGGCCATTACGAATATTCCGTGATGCCATTCGGGGTTTCTAACGCGCCGGGTGTGTTTATGGAATACATGAATCGTATTTTTCATGAACAGTTGGATCGTTTTGTGGTTGTGTTCATCGATGATATTTTAATTTACTCTAAGTCTCAAGAGGAGCATGAAGAGCATTTGAGGATTGTGTTACAAATTTTGAAAGAGAAACAATTGTATGCTAAGTTGTCGAAATGTGAATTTTGGTTGTCGGAAGTAAGTTTCCTTGGACATGTTATTTCCGGTAGTGGTATTAGAGTTGATCCATCCAAGATTGATGCGGTGATGCAATGGGAGGCTCCTAGATCGGTTACGGAGATTCGAAGCTTTTTAGGCTTGGCGGGTTATTATCGGAGGTTTATTGAGGGATTTTTAAAGTTGGCACTTCCGTTAACGCAAATGACTTGTAAGGAAAAGGCTTTCATTTGGGATATTCATTGTGAAGAGAGTTTCAATGAGTTAAAAAGAAGGTTGACAACGGCTCCGATCTTGATTTTGCCAAACCCTACGGAACCATTTGTTGTGTATTGTGATGCTTCATTGGTTGGTTTAGGTGGTGTTTTGATGCAAGATGGAAAAGTTGTGGCTTATGCTTCAAGACAATTGAGAGTACATGAAAAGAATTATCCTACGCATGACTTGGAGTTGGCGGCCGTGGTGTTTGTTTTGAAAATTTGGAGACACTATCTTTATGGTGCAAGATTTGAAGTTTTTAGTGATCACAAGAGCTTGAAATATTTATTTGATCAAAAAGAGTTGAACATGAGACAAAGAAGGTGGTTGGAGCTTTTGAAGGATTATGATTTTGGTTTAAATTACCAT
Organism: Lathyrus tuberosus; assembly: GCA_022829125.1. Lineage (NCBI taxonomy): Eukaryota > Viridiplantae > Streptophyta > Magnoliopsida > Fabales > Fabaceae > Lathyrus > Lathyrus tuberosus. The sequence continues at coordinate 2,873,103 of JALAZF010000441.1, forward strand.
CCGGGTAAGGTAAACGTGGTGGCCGATGCTTTGAGTCGGAAGTCGTTACATATGTCCTCATTAATGATGAGAGAATGGGAACTTTTGGAGGATTTTAGAGACTTGAGTTTAGTTTGTGAAATGACGCCGAGAAGTGTGAAACTTGGTATGCTACATGTTACGAATGATTTTCTTGCAACGGTAGGCGAAAAGCAAAAGTTGGACTTGAAATTCGTTGATTTGATGTTGAATGAGAATGAGGATTTCAAGGTTGATAATTTTGGAGTTTTGAGATTCCGTGGTCGTATTTGTATTCCCGATGATGTAGAGTTGAAAAAGATGATATTGGAAGAAGGGCACCGAAGTAACTTAAGTATTCATCCGGGAGCGAATAAAATGTATCAAGATTTGAAGAAAATCTTTTGGTGGTCCGGGCTAAAGAGAGATGTGGCTCAATTTGTGTATGCGTGCTTAACTTGTCAAAAGTCTAAGGTGGAACATAAAAAACCTAGTGGATTTTTGCAACCGTTGGATATTCCGGAATGGAAATGGGATAGTATATCGATGGATTTTGTTACGGGATTGCCGAATACGCAAAGAGGCCATAATGCTATTTGGGTAATTGTTGATAGGCTTACTAAATCTGCTCACTTCATTCTAATTGATATTAGTTATCCTTTGGAGAGGTTAGCCGAGATTTATGTTCTTGTGGTTGTGAAGTTGCATGGGGTTCCTAAGAGTATTGTATCGGATAGAGATCCTAGATTCACATCGAGGTTTTGGGAGAGTTTACAAAAGGCTTTGGGTTCTAAGCTAAGATTGAGTTCGGCTTATCATCCGCAAACGGATGGTCAAACCGAGAGGACAATTCAATCGTTGGAGGATTTATTGCGTGCTTGTGTGCTCGAGCAAGGTGGTGCTTGGGATAGTTATTTGGCGTTGATTGAGTTCACCTACAATAATAGTTTTCATTCAAGTATAGGTATGGCACCATTTGAGGCTTTATATGGTCGGAGATGTCGAACACCTTTGTGTTGGCATGAAACAGGAGAGAGGACGGTAGTTGGACCGGAGATGGTACAACAAACGACGGAGAAAGTGAAGTTTATCCGTGAGAAGATGAAAGCTTCTCAAAGTAGACAGAAGAGCTATCATGACAAGAGAAGAAAAGATCTTGAGTTTCAAGAAGGCGACCATGTATTTCTGAGAGTTACGCCGATTACGGGTGTGGGTCGTGCTTTGAAATCGAAGAAGTTGACTTCTCGTTTTATTGGTCCGTATCAGATTTCTGCACGAGTTGGTGCTGTGGCTTACCGTGTGGCGTTGCCTCCGAATCTTTCGAATTTGCATGATGTTTTCCATGTTTTGCAACTTCGGAAGTATGTTCCGGATCCGTCACATGTTATTCCTATGGACGAGGTTGAAGTGAGAGACAACCTTACGGTGGAAGCTTTACCGATTAGGATTCTGGATCGTGAAGTTAAGAAGCTCAGAGGCAAGGATATTGCGCTTGTAAAGGTAGCGTGGGGAGGCGCTGCGGAAGGCAATATGACTTGGGAACTAGAGAGTAGGATGCGAGAGTCGTATCCGGAGTTGTTTGAATCAGGTAATATTTTCGAGGACGAAAATTTCTAAGTGGGGGAGAGTTGTAACGCCCCGATTCCAATTATTCCCATTTTGTTGAGTCCTTTATTTAAATTGAGTGATAAATTATTTTACTTGTAGAATTGGTATGTTAATATGCTATGTTGATGTGTTATGATAATTGACCGTTTTGAGAGTTTTCGGGGAAAACTAGAATGGAGGGTATTTTAGACTTTTCTCAATTAATGATAAGTTAGAAATTTAGTGGAATTAGAATTTGTGAGAAAAATGAATTAATTGATTGTTTGGAAAATGAGAGAAAGAAATAGAAAGAAAAGAGATAGAAAGGAAATAGAGAAGGAAAAACTAGTAAGAAAGGGGAATTAGAGAAAAAGAAGAGAAAGAAAAAGGAAGAAGAGAAAAGAAGAGGAGAAAGTTGGGAAAACTAGGAAAATTCATCAAGATCAATCACATAGCAAGTTGGAATCCGGGTAAGGGTGTGAAATCTTGTTATCTTAGCAATGTGTATGATTATGTATGATTGTATTGTTGATTTTGTTGATTTTCATGAGTTTTGGGGTATAAACCCATTTGTGTAGAAAATGGTAGAAATCGATGTTTTCGCGGATAGAAATCGATATAATTTGTGTTGTATAATCTCCATATGTTTATGAATCATTGCTATGAATTGTTTTGCTGTTGGAAGTGATTTGGGGGAGAAAATGGAGATTTTGGGGGTTTTGGAACAGTGAAAACGAAGCAGAATTTCTGCTTCTGGTGCAGAGCGCCGGGCGAAAGGCCCAGAGCGCCGGGCGGTTGTTCCTTCGCCGGGCGAAAATGAGAGGCGCGAGGGTGCCAAGCTACTGGTTTGATTCACGTTTGGGGAATTTCCTTCGCCCCTCCTTCGCCGGGCGAAGCGAAGGCGAAAACGAAGCGTCGCCGGGCGAAACTCCCCTGTCGCCGGGCGCTTTTGTTTTTTTTTCATAAAATTTTCTTTTCTTTTAACGATTCATAATTCTCGAACAGTAACTCCGATTTAGGCGTTCTTTATATCGTTGGGAAGCTATTGAGCTGTACTTTATGATTATGATGGTGTGGAAACTGTTGGCCGATTTTATTATGTCGAAAAGTCGGGAATAGTGCTATTTAGCGACTTTTACCGTTTTGATTGTGTGTTTGAATGCGAATCGTCCAATAGTGCATTGATGTGAATGTATATAGATTGTATGTGATTGTATGAGATGAATGCATGAATATATATTGTGAATATGTATGCATTTCAAGAATGTCTTAAGTCATTTTGCATGTGAAGCATAATGAAGTACATTCTTGTGTTGAGCGATTCTAATGAGAATCTGTTGTATCGTCGTGTGCCTATGTGAGGTGTGAGCGATGATTACGAACGATTGTGTGCCTATGTGAGGTGTGAGCAATCGGATTGTGTTCCTAGGTGAGGTGTGAGCAATCAGATCGTGTGCCCGCGTGTGGGGTGTGAGCGATCGGGTCGTGTGCCCAGGTGGGGTGTGAGCGATCCATAAACATTGTGTGCCCATGTGGGGTGTGAGCAATGGGTGAACATCGTAGGCCCGACGGGGAGTTACATTGGTAACGAGCGATGGTTCCAGTAGAGTTCCTGAGAGAACTAATGATGATAGAGTCGGTACCGTATTGCATTTGCATAGAGTCGTGAGTTGGTCTCTATGATTTGCATTTATCATCTTTATAATGATGTGTTGTTGAGTAAACATAATTGTGTATGTTTATGTGGAATGATTGGGAATTGTGAAAGTATGCATGATGAATATGCTTGGTTGATATATAGATATACATTGTGATGTATATGGAGGAAATTGTGATGGATTGTGGTGAGAATGTGGAATATGTGTATTTTTATGTTTATATACATAATTATATACATTGTTATTATGATAATATTTCTCACCCTTCTGTTGTTTTATAATGCTCTATGAGGCATTGCAGAGTAGGTATGCTGGTGGTCTTTTTGTGGAGCGTGTCTTCATTCTTTTGGTCGGTCGGCTCTGATATGTAGCACCGGGTAGCTAGGATGGTTGTGATTCTTTTGTGATACATATGTATATGTATCTTGCTGATGAATGTTTATGTAAACATGTATGATGTTGGTGGAGAATATTTGATGATTCATGTATATATGTATATATGTTTGTTGTTATTCAATGTTTAGAATTTTCGCTTTTATTCTAAATATTGAGATGTGGGTGTAAGGACTAAGTTCCTCTGTTGCAAGTTACCCCACTGTTGCATATCAATGTTGAGCAGGTGTTGTATGTTTTAATTTAAAGTATGATGTGACATATCTCTTTAATACCATGTTATAATTATACTCTGACGAAATTTTTAATATGTGCCTAAATGATTATGTGATTATTTAGGGGTATAGAAAGGGGGTGTTACAGCATGGCCGTCAACGGCCCCGTAAATATAAATAGCCAAGTATGCTTCGACTTATTGGGCACCCCCCTTGAGATTGGAGAAGCTGAGCCTTCACCCGACGGTAGGTGTAGGGGGCAAGGTATTAACTTAAAACGCCTTAGGGAATACCATGACTCCATCGTATTAGGCGAGGATTCCCTCCCCTTACACATGCTACAAAAAACTAGATGTTATTTGTTGCTATTGTTTGGTCGTTTTTTGTTTCCAGAGAGCACTGGAAACAGTGTAAATATTATGTATCTCCCGTTGTTGGGTAACATTAACAGTGTGCACGAATATAGTTGGGGTTCAGCTGTCCTGGCACATCTGTATAGTGCACTATGCAAAAAATGCCAAAAAAAATGCATGTACATTTTATGGTTGCGCCTATCTCCTTCAGGCGTGGGGTTGGTCGAGAATGCCAACACTAGCTCCAATAAACCGGAACCCCTTCACATTCCCATACGCATTAAGGTAAGACTATACACATCCATGCTCCTATACTGATATGTTAAGGTGTAACTAATTCATTTTCTAACTACATTTTCAGGTGGTCAGTTCCGAAAATGAGCTACGATAGAAACCCCCGGAACGCCATAACAGTATACCGCAACCTGCTAGACCACATTGGCCCTGACGACGTATATTTTCCTACAACTTTTGTAACATTTCATCCATAGATATTTCTAACATTTTGTATACTTACTCATTAAACTATTTTTTCTTGTAGTTTGTCTGGAGGCCTTACGACGACCTCGACCACCGGCCCAACGCAAATGATGCTGCTGTGTGGACTTCGAAAACACCAATAATTCGGTTCACAACTGTTGAGATGCACCAAAGCGACGGAGTAAAACTACAATTCGGTATGCATCAGGACATTCCGGTGGATCCTACCAACTTGGGAAAGTGGCACCTGCGCAGAGTCGACACGCAGTGGAAGGATGGTGTGTGGACCAACTTTGCAGCAGCGTTGTGTCACCAGTGGGAGATGCGCCACCAGCTCGTCTTAACAGACCCCGTTGTACAACCTGCTCGGCCAACGGAACTATATATGAGCTGGTTTAGGTCTGTTACCACACCACAACCTTTCCTCTCTCAGCCGACGTATCTAGTTGACCCCCGTCAACGTGCGTCTTCCTCCCAGCAATATGCCCAACATCATTCACCAACCTCTGCACCACAACTACAAAACCCTTACTATAGCCCTGACGAGTCATTCGAACCTACCGAAGCACACCAAATCCCCCCACACATGAGCCCCCCACAAATGAACCCCCCATAAATGATGACCCCATCTTCCTACCACTCAGAACCACAATCATCATACACCCAACAAACCCCCTCTTTTCAACTATCAAACCCCACATCAACCACTGCATCAATACCAACACCCATCAATGCATCATTTTGGCCAACCATACCGTATGGAACCAAACCCAACCCCTCATACAAATTACATGAACATGGGCATGCAGCTGGATTACAGAAGTGCTGTCGGCGGCAAACCCCCCGGCTATTGGGGACAGATGCTGCAGAATTTGTCTCATGCTCCAGGGCCATCGTCTGATGCGTCGGGGCCATCTGAACAAACACAGAGACCAGCCACGCCTCAACAACCTCGTGGTGCTAGACAGAGACGTCAAACAAGAGCCCCTGATAGTGGGACCGGTGGTCGATTAAATAGGCACAATCATTGATTTTCTTTTTGTATCCAACTATTGTATTATTGTACTAAATATTTAAAAAAAATTAATGTTGTTTTTTTTTATTTTCCATTCTTAAAATAAAATAAATTAAAAAAAAAAGGAGGGGGGGGGGGGGGGGGGGGGGGGGGGTAAAGAAAAAATACCGGAAAACTTGATTGCAAGTTATTCGGTGAAGAAAAATTAAATATAGAAAAATAATAAATATTAAATAATAAAATAATTTGATTATTGAAAAGGGTAGAATTGAAATATTTTAAAAAATGTAGGGGTAGAGGGATAATAGTAGGAGTATGAAGTAAAATTTTCTGTTAATCCATCAATTAAAAATAAAATTTATCTAATCCATCCATTAATACATTTTTAATGGATGGATGTCCATCCGTCCATAAAATTAATAATTAATTTTCTTATAATATTTAAGTCATTTTTTAAAAAATTCAATATTTTTTTTAAATTTCTAAAATATATGTTTTATTCCATGTCAATGAATATTAGTGTAAAAAATGTACTGATTTATTTTTATAAGTTTAGATATAATTCATTGACAAGTGCTTTCAAGCATAATCACTTTTCCTTTTACACATAGTAGTGCTTTTTTTAAATCCGCCCAAAATTGAAAACTAGAATAGAAGCATAAGCACATTCTCTTTTAGCTGACCAGTTACATCATTCATGTACAGTTTGTAAGTCACAATATTTTAAATTTCTTTTGTGAAACAAGAATAAAACTGCATTCAAGTATTACTAGAGAATTTTAATTTATTTTTCAATTAGAATAAAATATAAGATATGATTATTAACTAATAAAATAATAATGTAAGTTTCATAATTAATACTATTCCCTTTCAAATTCTATCAAAATATCTTGCATGCCTTTTCAAATAATTATGAAACAGATACTTAATTTCCTTGAATAATTTATGAATTACTTTTTTTTTTATTTTTAAAACAGAAGTAAGCAAATGAAAGAATTAAAAAACGCTGTAAATTCATAACAACTTTTTATTTGGAGAATGTAATTTGCATGAAAAATTTAGAAAAAAATTCGTGAAGAAGCAGTTTAGAAAGGGAGAGATTTTTCTTATTTAATTTTTAAAATAAAATTATTCAAGAGAGAATACTTTTAAAAAATATACTTTTTAGGAAATTTAAAATTAAATAAATTGTTGCAAGAAATTAATTAAATTTTTTTAATAAAATTTTATAAAATGAAAATAATAAATAAAATATGATCCTTTGGATTTATAAAATGAGATTGATGGATTGGATCAATCCATACGGTTAGTTGGATGGATTGGATTCGATCCATTCAAAAAAAATTTGTTTAATGAATGGATTGGATGGATTAGATGAATATTTTTTAAATGAATTTTATTGTCACCCTTAATTATTTTCCCTTTATGCCCTAGGAAGGATTATAGATACCCTGAACTTATCTGTTTTGGAAGGTGTATCCCGGATGAGCCTGAGATATGCAGTGTTAAATATCAGTTTGGTACCTGCCATTCAAATATGTTATGTCCAAAAGTGGCCGAAGATGATTTTGTCTCTATCAGAGACTATAGTAACAAGGAATCCATGAAGTCTAACAATCTCCGAAGAAATAATTCAGCAATGCCCTAGCTGTAAATGGAAGAGTGAGACGGTAAAATGTGCATGTTTTGTAAATCGGTCTACCGCTACCAAGATAGTATTCCTTCCTTGACTCATTGGAAGGCATTCAATAAAATTCATAGAAATATTAATCTATAAATGTGTAGGGACCGGAAGTGGTTGTTTTTTTTTTTTAATAAGCAATTGTATCAAAAGAGCAGGAGAGATACTCCAAAATACAAGGTAAACTGCAGCTAATGCCTACCACAAAGAATAGGATTAGTATATCAGTCAACAAAATTGATACAACCGGGTCGCTTGCGCTTAAACCCGTCCAAATCCAAGATCTAAAAACAATCACCGACATACAGTTAACAAAACTAAAAATCACGTCATTGAAAAGGATATCATTGCGCATAATCCAAATACTCCACGCCGTGGCTAACCATATTGTTCCCACCGTATTCCTATCCGCAGAATTATTGATCTGATGAGAATTCCATGGGAAAGTAATTAAATCCTGCAGCGAGATGTTTGTGTCTACACCTATCCACTCCAGAACCTTCCCCCACACACTTGCTGTTCTGATACAATCGAAAAACCGGTGTAGCAAATTTTCCTCTAATTGAAAACAGAAAGTACAGGCAGCATCAATCTCATAATTCAAAAATCCCCTTCTAATCAATAGGTCTTTAGTAGGCAACCTGTTAATGATCAGTCTCCAACCGAAAAACAATACTTTAGAAGGTGCAGCCAACTTCCACAAGAAATTATGCGCTTTCCTGTTAGTTTCAGTCCAAGAAGGATTGATTTCTTCCATCAGCGCCGAATAGCAAGACTTGACCGAAAAGTTGTCGTCCACGTTGAGCTTCCATCTAATGTCGTCTTTAACCTCCTGCTAAGGTTCAATACCTGAGAGAACCTCCATGAAATCTCGTTTGGTGTCTTCCTCCAGGTCCTCTCAGCGTCTAATAATGGCCCTGTAATTCCAGAACCAGTCATCATTAATCCTTGTACCAGCTTCGTGAACTAGCAATGTGTGAGAAACGGCAACTTCAAACAAATCTGGAAAAGCATTCTTCAACGTTTGGTCGGACAACCAAATCGCGAACCAGAAAGAAATAGAGGATCCATTGCCCATCCTGCAAGAAAAAAGGTTAGAAAAAACCAGATTTGGTTGTACAGAAATCTCATTGAGAATAATGTCTCTCCACCAAATGGAGTCTTTGTTCCTAATCATCTCCGCTCCACCTGCTGTGACCTTAGCTTCGACATTACCGTAACGAGATCTAAGCAACTTTTGCCATATCGCTTGCATATCGTTAAGGATCCGCCACTTCCATTTAAGTAGCAAGCATTTATTAAACACTTCCATATCTTTAACTCCAAGACCGCCCTTGTTTTGCAGTTTACATATGTCGTTCCAACTAGCCCAATAGATTGGCCTTTTTTCATCACTGCCATTCCAAAGAAATCTGCTTTGGATGCTACGAATCTCCCTAATGACCGCTGCCGGTGCTTTGTAGAAACACAGTGTATAAGTTGGCAAAGCATTGAGAACTGAGTTGATCAAAACAACTCTCCCAGTGAATGATAGATGTCTCCCCCTCCAGCCGGCCAATTTCTTGCGCATAATCTCCAGGATGTTATTCCACAAGGCTCTCTTCCTAAGGTTGTTTCCAAGGAACACGCCTAGGAATTTAAAAGGTAAACGGTCGACTCTACAGGCGAGTAAGGAGGATGTTGCCTCAAGAAAATTGTCTGCAATATTCACCCCATACAACTTACTTTTGTTGAAATTCACTTTGAGGCCCGACATCAACTCAAAACCTCTCATAATGGCTTTCAAAGACCGAAGATTTTCCAAAGTTCCTTCCCCAATTAAAATGGTATCGTCAGCGAATTGTAGGACGTCCACCAAATCGTCTGCAGAAAAATGGAAACCTCTAAAGATGTTCAGCTCCACTGCCTTGTTTACTAAAGCCGTCAAACCTTCCATGGCTAAGAGAAACAGAAACGACGACAGCGGGTCCCCCTGTCTCAGCCCTCTACCAACAACAAAATCTCTCGTAGTTCCTCCATTGACCAGGACAGACATAGAACTGTTGAAAATATAACATTCCATCCATCTAAGTCATCTGATGCCAAATCCCATAGTCTGCAACATATGACGGAGAAAGTTCCAACTAAGAGTGTCGTACGCTTTCTTGTAATCCACCTTCAACAATAAACAACTCCTTCTTTCACGCTTTGCCATGTCTAACACTTCGTTGGCCATCAGTATACCGTCTGAAATATTGCGCCCTTCGATGAAAGCAGATTGCTTGGGGGAGATTAACTTATCCATCACCTGCTTAAGACGATTAGCCAGCAACTTGGCCAAGATTTTATACAAGCTGTTCACCAGACATATGGGTCTGAAATTCGCCAGAGTTTGAGGGTTGGCGAACTTCGGAACCAACACCAAAAAGGAGGCGGTACAAGCTTTGGTCAGCTTAGCTTTCTTATGAAAGTCATTGACAAAACGTAACACGTCGTTTTTTAAGAACTCCCAACCCTTCTTAAATAATTCGAGCGTATAACCATCAGGACCAGCACTCTTGTTGCCGTCACAAGACCAAACCGCCGCTTTAACTTCATCAGCAGAAAAAGGTACCTCAAGGCTCTCACTATCCGACTCACTCATGGAATTAAAGATGATCCTTGCTGGGACAGGCCTATGATTGTCGGGTTCAGAGAAAAGAGTGGTGAAGTGCTCATGAATCATAGTCTTGATTGCTTCCACCTCTTCAACCAAGACATTGTCACGGAACAGACAGGGGAGGGAGTTACTACGCTTCCAAGCTTTGATGGATTGATGAAAGAAGTGGGTATTTTGATCCCCTTCTTTGAGCCAAAGTTGCCTCGACTTCTGTCTAAGCAAAGCTTCCTTGATCTCAAGATTTCTCCACAAATCTCTATAAACTCTAGCTCTATCCTCCACCAATGCATCATTGGCTACACCAATATTATCCACAAGAGATTTGTCCAAGCTATTAAGTTGATCCACCTTACTCTGAACCTGAAGGTCAATCCAGCCAAACACTTCCCTATTCCATCTCTTCAATAACAGTTTCATGATCTACAATTTTTCGCCCAAAATGAAATCACCTCTACCCTGGACTGTGATTTTTCCCCATTCACTACTGATGAAATTGATACAATCAGCATGATTAAACCAAACATTTAAAAACCTAAAAGGTTTCGGCCCCCAGTTAGAAAGATTCGGCCGCAGCCAAAGGGGGCAATGGTCCGAAACGTCCCGTTGCCCTATTCTTTGATCCATTAACTTCCACTCGTCGATCAGGGCATCTGATAGAAGAAATCTGTCAAGACAGATCATCGCCGTGCCGCTACCACTGAACCAAGTGTATTTCCCCCCAGAGCAAGGGAGATCCACCAAACCCACCTCATCTAAAAACTTACTAAAATCATCCATATCAGTGGGAGAGACGTACCTCGAAACTCCAATTCTTTCCTCCCTGCAACGAACAGCGTTGAAATCATCGCCGAGGCACCAAAGCTCTGCGCTTCTATTCTGTCTCTGCTCGAGAAGATCATTCCACAGATTTCTCCTGAGAATAGTGTTGCAAGGCGCATAAATATTGACAAAATTGTAAGTTTTACCCTTCCACACTACATTAATTCCAACGAAACCCTTTCCTCTAAAACTGTAATTCAGGATCAAGGAGTCCTTCTTCCATAAGATAACCAAACCCCCTGACGCTCCACAGGAGTGACAAGCCGTCCAATCATCTCCATCATTTCCCCAAAACTCCTTGGCAAGGCGATCATCGAAACTGACTAACTTGGTTTCCTGAAGAAAACAGAGGTCAGCTTTACCAGATTGTATAATAAAGCTGATTCTTTTCCTTTTTGTACGAAACCCTCCACCACGAATATTGAGGGATGAAATATTCATGGAAACAAGCTGAAACCCGCCTTCTTTGTAACCAAACCGCTCTTATCTCTTCTCTCCATAGCCTCTAATTCTTTGACCATGACTTCCTTATTTTTGTTGCTGACCAGACCCAAATCGTTAATCGTATTCCACACCTCAGCATGCTTCGAAGCTTGGTTGTTAAGAAATCTCCTGTTACCACATTGGATTTCAGAATCAGTGAGAGAGAGAACTTGAGCAGCAGTACCTTTGGGAATCGCCTCTTTCTTAGAGCCAAAGACGAAAGATGAGGATAAGATAGAATATGAGGATCCCCCTCTATTGTTAAGACACGCGTAGTAAGAAGGGCCAAAGTCCAATCCCTTATCCACAAAGCTGCTGGTTTTTGTCTTAGTTTTGGAGAGAAAGAGCCTCTTCTTGTAAACTCTCTTGCAAGCCCCATCGAAGGATAATGGGCCTGGACTAATCCATGAGGTCCAGTCTTCGACTTGTTGGTCCTACCTGCCTCAGAACGATTTTTTTCCACCTGGATAATGGCATCAAAAGAACTTGGTGCCAAACTAAAAGCGTGCTTAGGGATCTGTGCCTGATGCTCTAGCTGATCATATCCTAGGACTGAGGAAAAAGCACCATCATTACAAGACAGCCTAGGTTTCCTAGAACATGAACACTTTGCCTTATCCTTCTGACAGAAGCAAAAAGACCCTTCAACCTTGTCAAAAAGAAAATTTGAAGGGTCCCCCTCAACTGTCTCCTCGACAACTTCAAACTCCTCGTCTTCTGTATCATTGGTCAACGGAACTCTTTTCTCCTCCGCGCCAGAAGAAAACTCTGATGAAGGTTCATCGTTGCTGCATACCGGTCCGGTGTTCCTCTGACTTCCATTGATGAGAAATGTGTCCAATTAACTTTGCATGTCTTCCTTCACACCAATCCTAAAAGAGTGTTCATTGATGGACACATAGAAAACCTCGTTGATTAATAAACTGCACGTTGTTCAAATCAAAATTCTAGCAAGATCCATCCTAGTATTAAGTCTAGTCTGTTCATCACATCTAATGTAGTGGCCAAGCTTGTCTGCTAAAAACATGAAGAAAGATTCGCCCCACGAATGGCATGGTATGCCTGAGCAGCTGATCCAAGTCAATCTCTCATGATCAACAACACCAGGCTTCCATTTCCTGACATCTTTGAACCACTTATCCATCCACTCCTTGTTTTCGTTTAGCAAAATTTCAACCTCACCTTCTATCAAGTCTTCTAGCAGACATAGGTTTGCACCCAAGGGGGTAATTCTAACAGTGAAAAAACCTTCAGAGTGGAAAATGTCCTTCATACTATAGGTTGCTCCCGGTTGCAAAACTTCCTCCACGAAAGCCTTAGAAAAACGGGCAAGGTCTTTTTCCTCCACTTTGAAGGACAGATGATGATGGTTACCAACTGGAACGTCCATCTTGCTGGAGGTAACCTCAGCATACGAGCGATTTCCATTATTGCTGAAGTGGTTACCGGCTGAAGGCCTTCTTCTGACTTCATTCATCTCCATATTCCTTCTATTCTGAACAGGCTTCCTAGAGGCGGGTCTCTCACGTCTAGAGAATCTAGGCACGTTAGCAAATAGTTTTCTTCCATCGAGGAACAGATTGTCCAGCTTGGTGGCAAAGATTCTGTCGTCTCTAACATTGAAAAACCTGGCAAACGCGAAACGTCTACCCCTACGATCTCTTCTCGGCGGAATGACAACCTCGTCTATATCTCCCATCTTCGCGAACTCTAAAAAGAGATCTTTGGCCTTCCACTTTTCTGCAAACTCGGTGATGAAGAAGGTTGAGGTGAACCCCCTATCTTCCTTGAATCCGTGTCCTGAAGTTTCTCCTATGGTTCGTCTTTTCTGCTTAGAGTCACTTTTGGTTTTAACTCTTGTCCATCCTTCTCCAGTGTTGTCTTAGAGAGAATTCCTTATGTTCCCGGCCAAATAAGAGGAACTCAGGCGATGAGAAAGTTAGAGAGAGGTTGGAGCTTCTCTCTCTAACATTTATAGAGAGACATACCGGAAGTGGTTGTAAAAGGCCCGCGGGAGATAAGGTTTGATATTTATTTTGTTTGCATACCTCACAAGAAGTTACAAAAGTATTGATGTCTTTTTTCATGCCTTACCAAAATACCAAAGCTGCAATTCTCTTGTATGATCTGAAAAATTCAGAATGATCCTCGCTCAAAACTCGTTGATCCTTCAAACACTTCAAACTACTTTAGTCCATGTGGATGGTAAAATGACTTCCCATCATGTAATGACGCCATTTTTGGACGGCCATCACAATAGCCATTAACTCTCTTTCATAAATAGATTTTCATTATGCTCTGTCCAATAACAATTGACTCAAAATGTTTTGGAGTCGTTTCAGATGAGTTAGGAGTTGTCAAAATAGCACTGAACAAAAATTTGTCTTTGTCAATCGATTTGGAGAGTTCAAAAATGTCCCCTAAGCGATTAGGACAATATTATAATGATAGGTAACAACCAATACTACGGAAAACCCATTTAACAACGGCTGGGAAAGATATATAATGACGCGGGCACATGTGTTGTTATGTAGAGTGTCGTTGTATATATGATACTTACAATCACCACTACAAGAAATATGCATATTTGTTGGGTGAGACTCTCCTGGCAAAATAATAGCGTTGTCGCATGCCAAACAGCCCGCAACACATTTATTTAAATTATATATATATATATATATATATATATATATATATATATATATATATATATATATATATATATATATATATATATATAATTTATTAAAAAATTCACCTCGCAACAAATTTGGAGGGAGTGGAATTTTTGAAACAAAGTTTGCCGAGTGCAAAACACCTCGCAATGCTTTTTTAAAATTTCAAAAAATAAAGACGTTCTGGCATGTCAATTCATGGCAGAGTGTGCAGGCATGTGTCAATAAGTGTTGCGAGGTGTTTTTCACTCAGCAACATCAGAAAAGTTGCGAAGTGAAAACCACCTTGCAACTGCATGTGTTGCGGCGTGCTTTTAACTCAGCAATGTTGCGGTGTGAAAATCGCCTAGCAACGTTATAGACACATTTTCCAAGGCATAACGGTCATATGAGGCAGGCAGATATTTATTATGGGTTACACAATTCACTTCTACCACACTTATTAATTACTACCCAATCTAGTTCTTCTTCCCCAAAATAATTTCAATTCCGCTTCTCCTCCTACCCATTTCATTCTCCTTCCCCAAAAAAAATTCGATTCCGCCTCTCCTGGCCGTCTTCATCAACAAATAATTTTTTTTCACTTTCTCTCCTGTTCGTTCATTCCTGGCTGTCTTCAACACGTCTTCAAATAGGTACTCTTTTTTATCAACTTTTATTACTTTTTTTTCTACCTTATTCTAGCTGTTGAATGATATTAGAGATTTTGTATGTTAGAATTTAGTTTTAACTGTTTATTAGAGTTTAGTATGTTAGAATTTTTTGTATATTAGAGTTTAGTTTTAATTATTTTTTTGTAGATTTGATTTCTGGCTGTTCTATGATAAAGTTTTTTGTATGTTAGTATTTTTCTAACTCTTTTTGTATATTAGAGTTTTAATTGTTTAGAATTTAGTTTTAATTTATTTTATGAAACAGAATAAATAATTAATCTTTTTTCGTTTTTTTATTAGTAATATATAATAAAACAAAATAAATTTTTTTATTATTATATTTTATTATACATAAAAATAAATTTCTAATAAAACAAAATACTATTTAATGTATTATAAAAAAGAATAAAACAAAATAATTAATTTATAATAAAATTATAATAAAACATAACAGAAAAATATAAATTTATTTATTATACATATATTACTTTATAATAATGAATATAAAACAAAATATAAAGGCAATATTATTTTCTTTTCCTTTTCTTTTTTTACTTTTATAGTAAAACAGAAAAAATAAATAGAATAAAAAAGTTAAATATTTTGTTGTTTTTTTAAAGTTTTTTTTAATAAATAGAAAATAAAGTATTTATTTTATTGTACATTTATAATATAAATTATCAGAATAAATAAATAGTTTTTTTTTACCTTTTTTAATAAATAGAATAAATAATTAATAACTTTAATTAGATTATTTTGTTATACATATATATATTATTCTTTTTTTTTTATGTGTATAACTTAATTAATTTATGAATTAGTATTAGTGTTAGTATTATTTGTATTGTTTGTAAAAATATATATGTATGTTATTTTTTTTTATAAGCAAGTTTCGTTAAAGAAGAGAACAATTGGTTCTCGAAACCACTTACAAAAGCGAGGAAAACCTCGAAACGAAAAGAAAATTACAACCCAATTGAGCATTATGATAAGTAGAACAAAGGAAACTTACAAAACTCATAAAAGCTACAATTGGAGCGAGTAATTTTCTCGATGAAAGACCATCTCCACACTAACTCTTTAATATTCCACACCGTATCCAAAACATTCCAACTATCGTTCCTAAAGATGATTCCATTCCGCAAATTCCACAAAAACCAAGTCGTTGCCAACCACACACATCCCTCTTTCCCTCTTTTCACCATTCTTAACTTCAAGAAGGCATGCCATTTAAGAAAACTTGCCTTAATATTACTAGCTTCCCAATCGTCAAAACCAATCCACTCGGCCATCTCCTTCCAAACCAACAAAGAGACTCCACACGTCAAAAAAATATGATCTACCGAATCCACCGACGAGGTGCAAAAGGAACATTCCAAACCACTATTCGGAAAAACACAACCTCTACCAACAAGAGCAACTTTAGTAGGAAGCCTATTCAAAAAACATCTCCAACCAAAAGCCTTTACCTTAGTAGGAACCTTTAAATTCCAAATTAAAGAAAATGCTTCGTCCGAATAGTTAGGCGGCCCAAAAGGAATACGGAAATTAGAAAGAAGATTATAGAAACTACGTACCGAATAACCCTCCGAAGGATTCAAGACCCAAGCAATCTTCACATCTCCATTAGGCTCCGGCCAAACATGATCCAACAAGAGCCGCATCCTTACCATATCCATCGCAACACCACCTTCCAACGGACCGACAACCCCAAAATATCCCCACAACCATCACTCCTTGAGCCACCTTCCCATGCAAGCCACCGAAATATCTTTAAGACAAGACAAGTGGAAAAGAGAAGGAAAACAATTCTTTAAACAACTATTTCTAATCCACCAAGAGTGCCAAAAAGAAGAAGAGAAACCATTACCAATAGAAAATTTGCAATTAGGAAAAAAGCAATTTCCCGATGAACCTTTATCTAAAACACATAAATCCCTCCACCAAAAAGATGCTCCCTCCGAATAAGGAGGTTCACTATCAACCGCCACTAACTTCAAATTTATATCTCCGTATCTAGATTTAAGAACTTTGTACCGTAAACCATTATTTTCCGATAATATTCTCCATCTCCATTTGTTGATTAAAGCCACATTAAAGTCATCCACCTTTCTCAATCCCAAACCACTTTTATTAAGCGAAAGACACGCCTCCTTCCAACTAACCCAATGGATTTTCCTCTTTTCCACCTTGCTCCCCCAAAGAAAATTACTTTGAATTCTAGTTATCTCTTTAACTACCTTCACCGGAGCTTTGTAGAACGAAAGCATAAAGATAGAGACACTAGAAAGAACCGACTTCAAAAGAGTAAGTCTTCCCCCAAAGCTAAGGACTTTATTATTCCAAGAAGAAAGCCTCCTTTTAATCTTCCCCACCAACTCCTTCCACATTTCATTCCTATTAAATTTATGCCCAATAGGAATTCCAAGAAAAACAAATTTACTCTCCTCCCTCCTACAAGAAAGGAAGAAAGAAGCCACCTCCAAGAACCTAGGACCAATATTGATACCAATGAGTTTGCTCTTATGAAAGCTAATTCCCAAACTGAAAACTAATTCAAAACCTCTCAACACCGCTTTAAAAGCCCAAAGATGTTTCCAACTTCCCCCTCCAAACAATAAGGTATCATCCGCAAATTGAAGAATATCCACCAAACACTTGCCCTTTATATTAAAACCTTCAAATTCCTCATTCACCACCAACCTACTAACCAATCCCTTCAAACCTTCCACTACAATCACAAAAAGAAAAGGAGAAAGAGGGTCTCCTTGTCTCAACCCTCTTTCCACAAAGAATTCCTTCGTAGGACTACCATTAACTAACACCGACATCTTGCTTGAAAAAATTAAAGCATTCATCCATTTCAACCAAACATCCCCAAAACCCATTTTACGAAACATATAATTAAGAAAGTTCCAACTAGCCTTATCATAAGCTTTCTCGAAATCAACCTTGAAAAGTAAACAACCTCTACCCTCCTTATTAGCAAAGTCTACCACTTCATTAGCAACCAAAACTCCGTCAAGAAATTGCCTACCCGGAACAAAAGCACTTCGGCAATTACAGATCACCGAATTCAAAACCAACTTCAATCTCGTCACCAAAAGCTTAGATAACTCTTTATAAACACACCTAACAAGACAAATAGGCCTAAAGTTGTCCAATCCCAAAGGATTAGATGATTTAGGAACCAAAGTCAAAAAGGAAGAAACAAAAGCTTTAGAGAGGAAAGCTCCGGAATGAAAACTTTGAAAGAAACTAATGAAATCCTCCTTCATAAAGAACCAACATTTCTTAATGAAGAGAAAGGTGTAACCATCGGGACCCGAGCTTTTAGAACCATCACAACTCCAAACCGACTCTTTAATTTCCTCCTCCGAAAAGGGGCTTCAAGAAGAATACGTTCCGAATGACTAATACACTTAAAATCTATACCATCAAGTCTAGGCCTATCGAAATCGACTCTAAAAATTTTGAGGCAAAATGTCTCCTCACTTCCTCCTTTACCTCCTCCGCTTTATCAATAATACCATTATCCGTCGAAATTGAGCCGATAAAGTTACTCCTCCTCCTTTCTTTCATAATTCTATGAAAATATTTACTATTAGAGTCCCCATCATTAAGCCAATTCAATCTAGCTTTTTGGATAAGCATGTTTTCCTTAATCTTCAAATTCACCCAAAACTTACGACTACCCCTCCTCTTCTTTCTCAAAAGATCTTCCCCCTCCATCTCACCTAACTCAACCACCTCATCATCCCCTTCATTCAAATCTTTCACGCCCTCCTCCATTTCCAAGTCAACTCTACCAAAAATATGAATATTCCACCACTTTAGTCTTTCTTTTAATAACCGAAGCTTTTCTTTTAACACAAAATTTTTCCTCCCGACCACGTAAAGCTTTTTCCACTCCTCTTCCACAAAAGGTAGAAAAGAAGAGAAAGAGAACCATTCATTGTTAACTCTAAAAGGTTTAGGACCCTAATTCGCTTTATCGACCAAAATCCAAATCGGACAATGATCCGAAATGTCCCTCTCACCAATCAATTGACCCACTGCCCTCCAATCTTCAAGGATCCCCTCAGTGACCAAGAAACGATCAATCCTACTTTTAGCCTTTCCTTCCTCTCCATACCAACTATACCTTTTCCCCTTACATGGTAAGTCCACCAAATTACCTTCCGAAATAAAAGTCTCAAAAGCCCTCCACTCGGATCCCAAATTAAAAGCGGTTCTACCTCTCCGCTCATGAGCATTTTTGGCCGCATTGAAATCTCCCCCAAAAACCCATTCACCCTCCACAAATTTGCTCTTCAAATCCAATAAATTCTTCCACAAAGTTCTTTTCAAAATAAGAGAGCAAGGAGCATAAATATTGACAATAAAATAAAATTTTCCTCTCCACCTAGCCTTGACTCCCAAGTAACCCGCTCCTCTAAAGCTACTAATAACTTCAACCGAATTAGAATTCCAAAGAATAAGCAGACCACCCGACATCCCAATCGAATTAGAAAAAGAGTACTCAATATCTTTGCTTCTCCAAAAACTCCGAGCAACTTGGTCTGACAAATCTTGTATCTTCGTCTCTTGAACTAAAAACATATTCTCATTTCCTTTAGAAACTAAATGAGAAATCCTACTCCTTTTGGCTCTATTACGCCCCCTCTGATATTCAAAGAACCCACAATCATTTCGAACAATTTAAATTCACCTTCCTTTTAAACATCTTTTCTTTATCAACCCTCTCCATTTCAATTAATCTTCTTTGGAAGTCCCCCTTAGTCTCACCCTTCTCAATACCTAAATTAGATATAGCTTCCCATAATTTATCGCCGAGATTAGAATCTAGATTCTCGAGCAACCTTAAATTGCATCTGTCAATACCAGATTCTGCCGAATGATCGCCGTGATACACCGTTCCCTTTCCTACATCCTTGCTGCCTCTACTATTAAAACTATCAGAAATTTCTTCACCCACCAAAGAGAGAGAAGCAGTACCGTGTCTCTTCCTCCCTTTAATAACCTTCAATTTTCTTTTCTTGTTTTTAATTCCAGTAAAATAACCTCCCATCTCATAAAAGTGTTTAAGTTTTACACTTTTCAATGTTTTCCTATTTTTAATCACACTGTTCGGAACTTTGCTTGAGTCCCTATCCAAAATATTATCCTGCTGCGCACTAAGAATAGGCAGTGTGCACATTACTGTGGTCCCCACCTCAACATCAGGATAACAAACAACAGCTTCTGAACCTTTTGCCAAAGGGATATCCTGCAAATATCATTCTTTAAGAGAGGAAACTGCTTTATCGAAAACTCCACCAGCTAACCCACTACCTACTTCAATCCCTATGTCATTATCATTCCTTTCTAAAAGCTGTTGCTGACTGTCCTTATTTTTAACCAAAGAAACCGAAGGGCAAAGAGTATCTCCATCTCCATGAACAAAATCCGTCGCACCAACTGCTACACCGGCCGGAGAGATAGTTTCTAAAACTTATTCTTCAGAGCATTCCGAAAATCTCTCATTACAGGTACCATTAAACTTGCTTCTGAGTTCATCTTCCGAGTTAGAAAACTCATTCTCCGACTCAGAAAAAACACACGAGTTGCCCAAATCAGACTCGTCCTCCGTACCTTCCCCATCTTCACTGATAAATATATTGAAAGAGGCTTCATCGATGATGACCTTCAAATAGTCAAGAAAGACATAATCAAGAGGAACCTTAACAAGGATCCTAGCCACGTCTTTTCGTTTCCCAGCTAACGTAAATTCATCAGCACCAAGAAAAGTCCCAAAAGAATTCGCGAAAACCTTGAAAAAATCCACATCCCAAGCATGAACCGGAATACCACTCAACCTCAACCAAACCATTCTCTCTAAATCCACGTCAGTATCCTTCCAAGGTCTAAGCTCTAAGAACCATTTTTTCCAGCAACTTTTGCCATTGACGATCAAATCGAATATGTCTCCTTCCTCTTTTTCTTCAAGAAGGCATAATGAAGAGCCCAACAGAGTGATTGATATTGACCTAAAGCCCTCAGATTCAAAACTGAATTGAACTTCAGACGATGATCCCAGAATATGAACAAAACCAACGTAAGCTTTACGAAGCTTATCCTTAATTGAGTTCACGGGAGAGAAAAACACAGCGGGTCTCACCATTTCATTCCTGTCATCCTGCTTCATATCTCCCTTATTGTAAACCATATCCGCGTATGAACCTCTACCCGCAAAACCTTGAAGTAAACGGTCTCCAACTAGACCCCTCAGGTCGACGAACAAAACTCCGTTTAGTACCCTCAAAAGCGCTACCTCCCTGAACCTTCGCCTTCCCTGAATGACTCCTTTCATACCTAGGCAAGTTTGCATGGATTTTTCTCCCGTCTATCATAATATTATCAATCTTAACTTCCAACAACCTCGCATCTTGCACTTCACTGAACCTGACGAATCCGAAGCGCTTACCAATTTTATTCCTCCTCGACGAAATCAACATCTCCACTACCTCTCCTTCACAACCGAACAAATTGAATAGATCAGTCGATCCCATACGCTCAGGAAATTCAGAGAAATAAATAGATACCAAAGGAGTAGGATAACCCCCTTCCCGGAATCCATTCCCCTTCGGGAAGACATCCCAAGAAGAATGAAGAGACCGAAATGCTTTCTTAGATATCGTCTTCCACTCCATCAAAAAAGAACAAAAAACAAGACAACGTTACCGCTCACGCAAACGATGACCAAAACCAGAATAAACCTAAACCAAAACAAATAGAGGAAACCACGGCCAACCAGAAGGAGGAAGACTACCACCAACACAGCGATTAAGGAAAGAAGGTCCCTAATTCGAAAATTAGGAGTTTAAACCAAACACCCCTAATCGTATACATTGACACCAATTATGTATGTTAGTGTTCAACTATTCATGAGAAATCCATATAATTTTTGATTTTTTTTAATAAACGTTTATTATATATGTATGTAAGTGTTTAAAGAATCATGATTAATCCATATTATTTTTAATATTTATTAGTTAATGTCTATTATATATGTATGTAAGTGTATAAATAATTAAGAGTAGTCCATATAATTTATGATATTTTTTAGTTAGTGTTGATTATATAGGTATTTGATATAATTGACCAAAATTTCCAAATTGGTCAATTGATCATATAGGTATTTGATATAATTGACCAAAATTCCCAAATTGGTCAATTGAATAAAACCTTGCCGAATTATAATGGAAACAATGTTGCAAACGTGCAGAGTAGAATATTATATGTACTATCGTAGTTGGATGTATGATCGAATGTATCCTGGACGACGTGGACTTAAACCACATTTTGAGGAAGGAATAAAAGGATTTATTATATTTGCGTTTGGTCAAGAATGTTGTCGAAATGAATGAGGAGTAAGATGTCTGTGTCTTAAAAGTGGGTGTAGACGTATAATCAATGATCCAGAAGAAGTTAAAAAATCATTTGAAGAGAAAGGGTTTTATGAAAAATTATTGGGTTTGGACATTAAATGGAGAAGAACTGCCGAGTAAAGTACCAGAGACTATAATACACAAGCTTCAAGTAGTCGATCACAAAAGGAATCTCATGAAGAATTTAATCTAATTGAAGACATGATTGGTGATGCTTTTGGGGTGAATGTGACCTACGATGAGCAACAAGATCTTGATGGGGAAGAGTTGCCGAATGAGAAAGCACAAAAGTTTTATCAATTGTTGAAAGAAATAAATACGCCATTGTTTGAGGGTTCGTCAGACTCTAAGTTATCAATGTGTGTGAGATTATTAGCTGCGAATTCAAACTGGATTGTTCCTGATCAGTGTTTAGAATTCTTTACTCAAATGATGTTAGACGCAACTCCTAAGAAAAACAATTTGCCTACAAATTTTTACGACACAAAGAGGTTGGTGTCGAAATTGGGTTTAGAAGTCAGAAAGATAGATTGTTGCATTAGAGGTTGCATGTTGTTTTACGAAAATGAATTTGGTACTAATGATGGGGCGTTGGAGGAATGTAAATTTTGTAAGAGTCTGAGGTATCAAGTTCATAGTAAGGCAGTTGAACGTAAGCATAAACGTGTTGTAGTAAAATCCATGTTTTATCTGCTGATAATACCAAGGTTGCAGAGAATGTTTGCTTCGATGCATAGTGCTAATCAAATGACATGGCATCATACAAACAAGATTAGTTCAGCCAATATGCCACATCCATCTGATGGTGAGGCATGGAAGCACTTTGATCGGATGCATCTTGGATTTGCTGCAAAACCCAGAAATGTCCGACTTGGGTTGTGCTATGATGGTTTCACTCCATATGTCCAAATGCCAGTAATTGGATATTCTTGTTGGCAGTTATTGTTACCCCTTATAACCTCCCTCCTGAGATGTGCATGACAAAACCTTACATGTTTTTGACTTGCCTGATTCCAGGACCGTCGAGTCCAAAAGCAGGAATTGATGTGTATTTACAACCCTTAATTGATGACTTAAAGAGGTTGTGGATTGGATAATGGACTTATGACATATCTCGTAAACAAAACTTTAATATGTGTGCTGCTCTGATGTGGACAATTAATAACTTTCCTGCATATGCCATGTTGTCTGGTTGGGGTACACGTGGTAAAATGGGATGTCCCCATTGCATGCACTACACAAAGGCGTTTACATTTCAAAAAGGAGGGAAAAGTTCGTGGTTTGATTGTCATCGTAGATTCCTACCACGAAACCATGTTTTTAGAAGAAATAAGAATGCTTTCAAGAAAGGTGAAGAAGTAACCGATCATCCCTCCCCCCCCCCCCCCCCGTTTGACATCTGTTGAAGTATGGAACATGGTTTCTGATTTACCAAATATCACAGACTATGGAAAAGTATGTAAGATTCCAGGATACAGGGAGACGCACAACTGGACAAAAAGAATCATTTTTTGGGACCTCCCATATTGGAAAGATAATTTGTTGCGGCATAATTTTCGATGTTATGCACATTGAGAATAAATTTTTTGATAATATTTTTAACACAGTGATGGATGTCAATGGCAAGACAAAAGACAACGAGAAGGCTAGATTAGATATGGAAATTTTGTGTGACCGAAAAGACTTGGAGTTGAAGATTAAACCGAATGGGAAATATTTAAAACCCAAGGCTAATTATAGTCTAACTCCCCAAGAAGCTAAAGCAGTGTGCCGATGGTTAAATGAGTTGAGAATGCCTGATGGTTATGCTTCTAACTTATCAAGGTGTGCTGATGCCAACACTGGAGAGTTGCACGGAATGAAAAGTCATGATTGCCATGTTTTCATGGAACGATTGCTTCTAATTGCCTTCAACTCATTACCATGACATGTGCTTAATCCACTAACAGAAATTAGTCAATTTTTTGAGATATTTGCGCATCAACTTTAAGAGTAGATAACATGGTTAAGTTGGACAAAAATATTCATGTCATTCTCTGCAAATTAGAACAAGTTTCCCCCCTGGTTTTTTTGATTCAATGGAACATCTTCCTATACATCTTGCATATGAAGCTTGGCTTGGGGGTTCAGTTCAATATAGATGGATGTATCCGTTTGAAAGATTCATGGGTGATTCAAAGAGATCAGTGAAAAATAAAGCTAAAGTTGAGGGATCAATATGTGCACATTACTTGAAACATCACATTTTTGCTCTTATTATTTCAATCATATGATGTTAACTCCAAGAATCATAAGGATAAAAGTTAATGTTATAGAAATAAGTCAATTTACCTTATCAATATTCGGTCTTCCTGGTTGTCATACTGGAAAGAAAAATGTGCATTGGCTGACAGAAAAGGAATTGCACTCTGCTCATGTTCATGTCTTGATTAATTGCGTTGAAGTTAAACCATACCTTGAGTAAGTATACCGAGTGCATATTTATTTTAGACGCATAGAATATAATATTATTATCTTCTAACTTACTTTTAATGTGCTTCGATTCAGGGCATTTAATACCTACTATGTTCAAACCACCGGTGCAAAAGCAACAACCACTGACATGCATGCTTATTTCCCATCATGGTTTAGGCAAGAAGTAGCATGAAATGGGATGTCCCCATTCCACAAATACTCCATTTGAGAAACTTTTCTGAAGGCCCTACACAATGTGTGAACTAATGGCACACATACTTTGTAAATGGATATAAATTTCACACTCAAACATGGACAGAAGAGAAGAAAACCATAAACGGTTGTGTATTTGTAAAAGGAAATGGTGGTGAAGATGACTTCTATGGTGTCATTACACATATTTACGAGCTAGTATACAATTATTTGGACTCATAAAACAAAGTTGTCTTGTTATATTGTGATTGGTATGATCCATCCGCTAGAGGGACAAAAATAATTAAAAAATATAACACTGTAGAGATTCGAATGGACTGAAGGTACAAACATGATGACCCTTATATTATGGCACATTCTGTAAGGCATGCGTATTATGTCCCTTATCCTTCAATTCAGCGAGGTAAGCGTGGCAGGTGTGTTGTAATCAAATCAAAACTATTAGGTCATATTGAAACTGGCGATATTATTCTAGAAGACGTTGCTTATCAAGCTGATGAAATTTCACAAATTAATTATGTGATTGAAGTTGAACAAGTTCCAAGTTTGTGTGATAACGTGGTTGAGGGTCAACAAATAGATCCGTCTATTTTGTTATCAGCAAATAATGTGGATGATGATAACGATGATTTTGAATTCGAAGAGAATGTTAAATCAGATCATGAGGATGTAGAATCTGAATTGATCTTTTTTTTTTAATTTATCATGTATATTTTTGAATTTGAATTCAAATAATATGGTTGAGTTTTTTACTTATAATATATATTTGTTGTGTTGGTTTATTAGATATTTTATATTATTTTCTTTTAACTAGACATAATGCCATCCCGTACTGAGAAAGGTAAGGGTAAGGCCCGCCGCACGAGGGTAATTGTACGTGAGATGCCTCCTTCTTCTATGTATTGTCCTTTGCCTCAGTCTAGTCAAGGGGCTCAGCCAGCTGCGAGCATTTTCCCCTCATCTTTCACTTCATTACTCACCACACAAGACTATCCACCAGGTTTTATACCAACTGCATCATCCTATCAAGTTCCCCCACCATACATGCAGCCAGACGGGTCTAGTATTCCATTTCCCTCACCTGTACCCATACCATACATGCAGCCAGACGGATCTAGTATCACATTTCCCTCATATGTACCCACACCATACATGCACCATGGGGGATCTAGTTTCTCATTTCCTTCACCGGTACCCACGTCCCATCAGGCTGGGGGATCCAGCACCCCCCGCACCCCTCATCCCTCATCTGTGCCCATGTCCCATCAGCCTGGGGGATCCCATACCTCTCGCACCCCTCAGCCCCCACATGTACCCACGTCCCATCAGTCAGAGGAGGAGGAGTGGGAGAATTGCGAGGAGGAGGAGGATGAAGAGTTGGAGGGCATTGAGGAGGTGGATGTGTCTGCGGTGGAAGTTCATTATGAGAAGATTGATGGTAGATGGGTTATTGTGCCTGAAGGAAGCTCGTAAGTTTCTTTCTTATACTTTAAGTATATTTACAAGTTATCCTTTTTTTTTAATTTAATACTAATTCAAGTTATTGTTGTTCAGTTTCTTGCTGAGTAGGCCTGCTGCAGTAAGCATAAGAGAGGTTATCAGGAGTTATACAAAAATCCTTGGAAGACTTTTGGACAACTTTATCGGAAGGATAAAAACTTGTATAAAAAATGGTTTGATAAATTTCAGGTATGTTTTTTTTTAAGTAATCATTAAGTATTTATTATTTTTTTAATTTTCTATGTTGTTTTAAATTATTATTAATTTTTTTCAATATTGCGGGAGAAGTTCATATGGGAAATAGTTGATGAGCCATTGATTGAATGTAATTTTAAGAAAAGAGCATCGGCCCGACTTTCTGACATGCTTAGGCGTGCTAGAATTAGTTGGGAACAGAAAGCAATTCGCCCTCCATGGATGGGCCAGAATGTCTTTGATGAGATGCGTGCTTATTGGAATTCAGATGAGTTTAGGGCTAAATCTACAAAAGCAAAGCAACATAGAGCATCTGAAAATGGAGCCCCCAATCATAGAGCTGGAAGTATTAGTATCGCCCAACTTGCTAAAAATATGGTAATTATATTTTCATTCAATACTTTTTTAAAATTATACTCTTATTTATTATATTTATTTTATTAAAAAGTTAATTATATTTCTTAGGCTGTTCAAAAGGGAAGAACCCCATTATTGAGCGAAGTTCATCAAAGAGCTTATACGGGAAGAGACGGAGAGTATAAAAACGAGCGTGCCAGAGATACTCAGGTAAATTATTATCAATAGTTAAATATTTTATTTTATTTTTTTATTTAACTAAATCATATATAATCTATTATTTAATTTAATTTTCTACTTATGTGTAGAAGGAGTATCATAAACGGGTACAAGCAATTAAATCTCAACATCCTCAGTATGTTGTTCCTAGGGGTCCACATCCTATTGATCTAGCTCTTGATGTTTATGTATGGGTAGATACAGCTGGCGGAAAGAAAAAAAAATGGGAAAATGTATGGTGTTGGAACTTTAGCCGCCAACTATAAAACCAGGAATAGAAGTTTATTCACAAGAATTGCAGATGGTGAAGGGTCGTCGCGTCCCCCAGAGTTAACCCCTGAAATGGCAGAAACCATAAGACAATTAGCTCAAAGTGAGGCAGCACGTGAAGCAGCAGCACTAGAAGCAGCGACAGGTGAAGCTGCACAAAAGGCTGAAATGGAAGAAATGAGGAGAACACAATTGGAGTTGCAAGAAGCCTTGAGAGTTTCACAAGAGCAAATGAGAGCTACATAACAACAAATACAATAATTTATGTTGCTATCACAAAATAATCCAACTCAAGGTTTCGGTGGATATGGCGGAGTTGGTGGATTTGGATCGGTTGGTGGCCAAGTGGTAAACGAGAACGTGGAACAAGAAGAAGATGGTGAAGCCGTCAACGAAAGTGAGGGAGATGATGATGATGAAGAAGAATATGAGGATTAATTTAAAAGTTTTATTATTAGAATATATAGTGTTGCTAGGTGATTTACATTTGACAAATGTATGAATTGTGAGGTTATTTTCACTTGGCTAAAACGTGCAAACAAAAAATTGTAATATTTTTAATTAGGTTTATTTATTGCGTTTTTTGAATTAATTTTAAATTTAAATATTATTAAATAAAAAAATATTATATATATTATATTATTATAAATTTATTATTATTATTATATATATATATATATATATATATATATATATATATATTCTGAAATATATAATTGTACAATATTTTTTTTAATTACGTTAAATATGTTGCTAGGTGAATTTCACTCAGCAACGTTGCCAAGTGATATACACTCAGCAACTTCCAATGTTGCGAGGTGAATTACACTCAGCAACGTTGCCAAGTGTAAAAAACTCAGCAAAACACATGCATTGCGAGGTGGAAATCACTCATAAACGTACTGCTCTGCTGCTCTGCACCCTGCCCCTCAGACTGCTCTGCTCTGCGTGCCAGATTGAACCACTTTTTTAAATGTGCGTTGCCCGGTGCTTTTCACTCAGCAACATGCGAGGTAATTTTCACTCAGCAACACTACGCCAAAAATGATTTTAGGCAGCGCACCTTAGACAGTGCTTTTTTCCAAAAGCGCTGTTATAAGTTAAATAAAAAATAAAACACGGAAAGTATGTACGAAATTATGTAAAAGCGCTGCTAAAAGGCCCACCTTAGACAGCGTTATTCAAAAGCGCTGCTAAAAGGCCTACCTTAGACAGCGCTTTTCAAAAGTGCTGCTAAAAGTCCCACCTTAGACAGCGCTTCTCAAAAGCGCTGCTAAAGGCCCATGTACGAAGCGCTGCTAAAGGCCCATATTAGAAAGCGCTTTACTCAAAGCGCAGCTAAAGGCCCAACTAGAAATCGAAAGCGCTGCTAAAAGCACTCATTAGACAGCGCTTCACAAAAGCACTGGCTAAAGTCGTTTAAAATTAAAATTAAAAAACAGATTCTATTCATTCTTTCTATTCTCAGAACTGTTTCTCTTCTCTCGCGAAAAACCCTAAACCCAGAAAAAATCTTCTCTTCTTCTCTCACGCACCTCCGTCCTCTACATTCCTTCATAAACCCAGAAAAACCCACAATCAGAGGAAGAAGATAGAGTTGCAATCTTTTAACTGAAGCTTTTTCACGGTATACTTTTTCTTTGTTTTCATTATCAATCACAGGTAATCACCACTTAACTATTTGTTTTTGTTTTGAAAATACTGTCTTATTATCCTATTTATTTTGTTATACTTCTAATTCAGTTTTCATGGTATTATCATATATCTACTGTCTGTCCAATTTAGTTTTGGAGCTTTGCATCATTTACCGAAAAGGGCCGAGGTATGCATTTCTTCTTCATCCTTATAGCGTGACTTGAAGTACCTGGGACCCAATCTATTAAATTTTTAATTATGACACTTGAGGATGATGTTGATTTTGTCCATGCTATTGTCAGATGTTTAGTAGTTTTAATTAACATTTTTTCTATTGGGGTGAAATTTAGTAAATATTTTAATGGGTTGTTCAATATCTTTCATTAGTCAATTCAAAAGGGAGGTAGGGTTCTGTGTTTGTTTAGGAACTGTAACGTTCCCCATCCTGGGTTCCACAATCAAAGGAACTGTAACGTTCCCCATTTTCTGACTCTGTTGATGTTGTTGTTCTGAACTCTATGTTTTTTGTTTGTTTGAAGTTTAATTCCGATTTGTTCTATTCTGTTGGTTGCGGAAAGAAAACAAAACAAAATAGTAGAACTCAATAAGAGTGTCGGCTAATTCAGTGTTTCAGTAAAAATGTTTATGAGTTTTCGTTGGAATTGTAACTATTACAATCTCTTATTACAGGATAGATGGCTAGTAACGAGGATCACCCACATGATGATTCTATTCATGATGGAGATGAGACCGGTAATGCAGTGGAAAGGGAAATTAGAAGAGGAATAACAATTATGAAGAGACTCATTCATGATAGAGATCGAGGCATAAAACATGATGTGCATTGGAGTCAAGATAACCAACTAATTGAGCCTAACGGTTCAACGTTGACAAGTTATCTTGGTTCAGTTGCAAGGAGAGAAGTTCCAATTACTTGTGATAATTGGAGAAACAAAGCGTTGAAAGACGCTAAAAACAAAATATGGATTGAGATACAGGTACCATATGTGATGTTATTTGTTTTTAATGACGATTATGTATTTAAATTACTTATACTAATGCACTTTGTGTATGATTTTCGTAGAGGTCTTTCAACATTGATGATACCAGAAAAGATTATATACTCGGATTGGCCGGAAAAATACATAGAGGGTTTAGATCTTTTTTATCAAACAAGTTTCTTAAGGATGCGGATAAAAAATTTATTGATGCAGAGCTTCCACAGAAATATGCAGATTTGATTACACCTCATGAATGGGAAACTTTTAAATCCAAACGAAAAACCCCAGAATTTGAGAGTGTAAGTGACATAAATCGGCAACGAGCATCAAGCCCCACGTATCCATACAAAAAAGGGCGTATGGGATATGCACGCTTACAATAATCTATAGTAAGTATCTATAAATTGCAATGATATACTTGTTCATCATGAGTTATTTTTTATCATGTTATTTGGCTTAATGTGTAGTTAACAAAGGAGAAAAGTTCTGAAACATCTCTTCTGGAACATGTTTTGTGGAAGGAAGCCCGTGTGGGTAAGGATGGAGTTGTTAAAGAA
Organism: Lathyrus tuberosus; assembly: GCA_022829125.1. Taxonomy (NCBI): domain Eukaryota; kingdom Viridiplantae; phylum Streptophyta; class Magnoliopsida; order Fabales; family Fabaceae; genus Lathyrus; species Lathyrus tuberosus. The sequence goes on from JALAZF010000441.1 coordinate 2,903,581, forward strand.
GATGTTCAACAAATTTTTGAGAAATGTGTAAGTATAACATTATTGCTTAAATTAAATCAAAAGTTTATTAACATATAATTAAGTCAAATTTTCGATATTCATATGAATTTCAGGAGACTCTATCTCAGTCTATATCTCCAGATGAAGACAATGATTGTAGGAGCCTACTTAGTCGAGCATTAGATGTTCGTGAGTATTCTGGTCATGTGAGGGGTAAGGGATATGGGATCACTCCAACATCCTTGAAAAAACCAAAGAAAAAAACGGCTAGCAATAAAGAACTGGAGGAAAAGTTGGAAGCATTACAATCTGAAGTTCGTGAATTGAAAAAGGGAAAAGAAAGAGATCAAAAAGAAAGAGATCAAGCTTCAGCTTTTAAAGATACTAGTGAGAAAGATAGTATCAATTGTAATTTTCAACCGAATATTCCCGAGGTAATTATATATATTATTATGAAATTAAATTAGTTTAATTTATTTAATTGACATATATACACATTAACAATGTCATATTTATTATTGGTTTTAGGGCATTTCCCGTTGTCAACTCTATTTATCGTCACCGACTTATCGGATGTTGGCAAGGGAAAAGTGCATAACACTTTAGGAGAAATGCTTCACCATAAACCGCTCCCCACTGGATTTTTGAAAGTATCGATTGATATTGTTTTAGAGGGGGATGCCTTATTACCACTACCTGATGATGTTTCGGATGCAACATTGTTGGGAGATGCAATAGGATCGTTTGTTGCATGGCCGTCAAGCCTCATTTGCCTAGATGATAAGGTAAGCTTAAAACCATTATGAACCTTAGGGTATTCATATTTTTTACGGGCATTTTACGTACATTTTTTTGACATGGTAATGTTAGACTCCAACAAAATCCAAATCAAATGATAAGGGGATTATGCGGCAAACCAAGTCAGTTGCATCGAGAAAAGAGGTACAACACAATTATATGATATTTATGCATGGAAAATGTTAATTTGTGATCTTATACTTCACCTAACTAATTATATGATATTTAGATTTAGGCTAAAGAGATTGAACAAGTCAGTAGGGGTAAGATGCCTGAAATTAGCAACATTCCCACACAAACAAAGGGTGTTGCTAAGAAGACCGCGGCTAGAAAAAAACCTACTTCTCAGTATAGGTTGTGCCTTCAGACATGTTTACTTATAACAGATATTCCGGATGGTGGTACTCGGCTTATACCTATGGAGGAAGGTATTTTTGGTTTTGAATATTCAGAAACAATTGGTAGAGAGGATATGGAGCAAGTTTTTAAACATTTGGAAATAGGCATCGGTGTTGTCGATACATACATTAGGTATACTCCGATCAACTTTGTTTAATTAATTGAACAATTTATTTACTCATTTCAAATGAATAGTCTAATATGTTAATGATGTTTTTATTTAAGGTTTCTGTATGACAATTTGATGGGCCCGCGTGGATTGGAACAAAGATTCGCTTTCTTATCTCCCATGACTATCAACTCATAGTTAATCGTACAGAAACCAGATGAAGTCATACAGTATGTACTCGGTTTATTTATGGCCAACAAAGATACAGAAAAGTTGTTCTTTTTACCATATAATACTGGCAACGGGTTAGATTTTCATTCTAACTTCATCTATTATAATTTTTTGTTTTCTGAAGTTGTGTAGAAAGTTTCCATCTAACCTTTGTTTAATCTTACAGTGGACATTGGTTGTTGGTGGCAATTAATCCAATAAGAGAAATTGTATATTATCTGGATTCTTTACACAATGATCAAGCAACATACCCAGATATGAAGAAGTTGATTGATACGTAAGTGAGATTATTATAAATATTCGAGTGTATATTTATTTATTTATGTAACATGTTCTAAATATTCGTTTATATTTTATTAGCGTTATACAAGTTTTTTGATCACAAAGAGATATTCAAGTTCCAAAGAGCAAAGCCAACAACATTACATGGATTAGAGTGGAGGTATATTTTCACAATTTTGATTATATTAGTGATGATACTTGATAAAACTAGTTAAGGGGTATATCCTGATATATATCCATATTTTCTTTCCATGTGTAGTGTTCTCGTCAGCGTAATGGAATAGATTGTGGATATTTCATGTTGAGGTTTATGAAAGAAACTCTTCTTTTGGATCGAATAGATATTCCATCCAAGGTATGGATTTCTAACTTAGGAATTATTTTAATATTTACCACATGTCTCATATAATTAAATAGTTTTAGCTAAATCATACTATGTTATATTATTATGTAGTACTTTGATGAATTCAAATGTGCTCATTACTCAAAAGATCAAATGGATGAACTTAAGGAGGAATGGTGTCAATTCATTATTGAGCTGAGAGTTTTATAAGGTATATTGTCTTTCATTAGTATATTGAGAATTTTGAGTATATATAAGTTTGAGTTTTGATGAGATAATATGTCGTCATTAGTATATTAAATTGTGTTGCAATGTTGTTGTTGTTTGTTATAGAAGGTTGGAATCATAAATTGTGTTGGTGTTGCCAATTATTGATTGATATCTTAGGCATAGAAGGTTGGAATCATATACTGATTTTCATAGGCACTTGGAAATATTCAATAACTCATGATCATTTGTTGACATTTTTGGCAATGCTTGCAGCTTGAATATCAAATTTGGAAATGCTTGCAACTTGAATATCAGATAAGATCAATGTCTTCTTTGTTTTCTTCTATATTTTGTCTAATGTTGTTGTTGTTTTGTTTCAGGTTATATATGCAGATGTAGAAGATAGAGCTAACAAGTTCGTTGTTGTTGTTTTCTAGCTTGAATATCATATTTTTTGTAGCTAACAAGATATATGAATTGTTGTTATTTTTTAGCTTGAATATCATCAATTTTTTGTAAATCTAAATTATTGGATTAAAGATGTATATATAAATAGACAAATTTGGTGCATATTTATTGGATTGAAGCTCTAATTTATGAAAATTTGGTGCAAATTCTAAATGCATATTCTGGTGCAAAATGTGGTGAAAACCTGGTGCAAAATATGGTGATAATCTGGTAAATATTTATTGTATATATCAGACAACGCTTTTTTTAAGTTTTATATATAAAAAATTTCGTGGACATTAGACAGCGCTTCAAAGAAAAAAGCGCTGCCTGAAGTGGGGATTAGACAACGCTTTAAATAAAAAGCGCTGCTTAAAGTAGAGAATAGACAACGCTTTTAAAGAAACGCGTTGTCTAAAGCAATGCCTAAAGATAACCAAAAGCGCTGTCTAAAGTCAAAGCGCTGCCTAACGGGGTTCTTTAGACAGCGCTTTTACAGACAAAGCGCTGGCTAAAGTGAAAAACAGAAAGCGCTTTCAAAGTAAAAGCGCTGGCTAAAGCTGACATTTAGCGGCACTTTCTCATTAACTAAAGCGTTGTCTTTACTTATAGCAGCGCCTGAATAGGCAGCACTTTTAAGCATTGTCTAAGCCCAAAAAAAGCGCTGTCTAAGCCCTTCTTTGGCATAGTGCAAGTTGCGAGGTGATTTACCCTCAACTAAATAGTTGTGACTAGCGTTTTTGCGAGGTGATAGGAACTCTTGGAAATTTGACGTTGTGGGGTGATTTTAAGGTTTGCGAGGTTATTATCACCTAGCAACGCAGCGTTTTTTTTGTAGTGCACGACCCAGTAAGTGTTGTAATAAACTGGAAAGCGCACTACATATAATCACGGTTATTTTAAAAAACCGTTGTTGTATGTCTTTTAATAAAATAAAAAATGCAGCATTAGAACTACCTATAATCAAGGTTATTTTAAATAACCGTTGTTGTATGTCTTTTAATAAAATAAAATAAAAACTGCAGCATTAGAACAAGAACAACAGCAAGAACAACAAGAACAACAAAAATAACAATAATACAACAAGACAACAACAATAAAAAAGAACAACAAGTACAACAATAATTAAAAAAGAACACCAACAACTAACATTGCTAACTCGAATCCATACTTTCCTTGTCTCATTCAAGTTGTAGAAGAGATGATGGAGTTTTGAAATTTGTTCTGAAATTTGGTTTAGTGGAGAAAAAGAGTATTGTAAATGAAAGATGATGTTTGGAGGTAAAAGATGTAGTTCTTCTAAGTTTTAGGTTTCACGCGGATCACTAATGGTAGTGTCTTGGCCGTTGATAATCATTAAATGGACGACCAATATTTGTTTAAGGATAGTGAATAAACTCAATAAGCGCACCACCTATAATGTTGGTAATGGGACTTGAAAAAATAAGTAAAAAAAACAAAAAATGTTGTTGTTGGGACTTGAACCCATGACCAGACGCTACACATGATCACAATTTTTTTAAATATCCGTGGTGAAAGGTCCGTCATCATTTTGAAAAAAATAAGTAAAAAACGCTACCTATAATCACGGTTTTTTAAATACCCGTGGTGAAAGGTCTGTCGGCATTTTGAAAAAATAGGAAAGAAGTAACATGATTAAAATAAATTCAGAAAAATACAAAAACATAAAATTTAATCTAATTAAGTAAAATAAGAATTTTGAGAATATTTTTGGAATTTTTAGAGACTATGAAAACAGTAAAAAAATTCATTTAAATTAGAAAAAAGATGAATTTGTGGTTTTGAGGGTGAAAGCCCTTAACTCTTCCAGAGTAGGGGACAAATGACCGTACGATTTTTCTGCTCAGAATGCACGAAACAGGTTTCAAAAAAGAGACAATTTTCCCTAAAACCAGGTTTTCCTACCAGCAAGACCTAAAACTAAACTATAGGCTATAATCGTGGTTTTTTAAATACCCATGATAAAAGACTGTCAACATTTTGAAAAATAAGTAAAAAAACCATAAATGCTGGTGCTGAGACTTGAACCCATGACCAAACGCTACCTAGAATCACGGGCTTTTAAATTACTGTGGTGAAAGGCCTCACATTTCACCACGGTTGGAATTTTAACTGTGATTAAAAGCTTTTTAATAGGATTAAAAAATGCGTGCATCCAGTTTGCACTATTACAACGGTGTATATGAATCTGTTGTAAACCTAGCGTTGTTGTTTACGCGTTTTGTAGAAGTGAACTATATATTTTTCCTTACCATTTTTAATATGAGATATTGGATCGAACTCTAGTATTGTCGACAGAGGTTTAGCATGCCGTTAAAGTATGCTCACGTGCTGTTTTCGAAGACCTACATGTTGTAGTTGAAATGTGTTCTAGTATGTTGTTGTCGAATTGGGCTTGTTTGTTATGTCCAATTGTTTAAGTTAGCTTGTACCTGTTCGAATTGTAGTAAAGCGGAAAGAAGTAAAAATTTAGTTTTGAAGGAATTCCCTTCGGGATATATATCGTCTCCACAGGGATCGGTGCAAGGGAAAGAATTACCGTTCAACGGTCTCTACATTTCTAAGCTTGTGGTGCAAAAGTTTTGGTTAAAAGATTTAAGGCACCAAAAATAAAGGCAGAAAATATAAAGACGGAAAATATAAAGTAAAGACTGGAATATAAACATAGCCTTGTTGGGATTGGATCTCATCAATTAACAACACATGCATTCTTCTGATCATATTATGCACAACTCAAACGTTCGTCTAATACCATCACGTATCACCCACAACAGAGGTTATATCTAACGCAAAGTTAAGAAAACAACCGTGTTGTCTCATCGGTGATGTATCACACAACAAAACCAACACAGAGCATTAAGAACTGATACTCACGTGAATATTAAACCTAAATCTATGTCTAGAGTTTAGACCTAACAGATATTCAAATAACATCCATATCAGATTAATGATTTGATTCATATATAACGCCATGATCAGAATACGTACACATGATTTACCCTTCTTACATGATTCAACTAATTTTCCAAATGTATGTGAACAAGTTTCTCATCTCTATTATCATGCATCCTCGCAATACCTTCCGCGTCAAGAACATTATCGTGGTTTTTACCACATTGATCCTACTCATGCTACTCATGCTACTAATCAACACAATAAAATAAAAGTGATGCTAGTGATTATCAACTTACAAAACCATGTCAAAAGTTTGTTCATTAATAGATGAAAATCTTAGATCAAAGATTTGAAAAGGTTTTGTCAAGACCCACAAATAAGAAATCTAAGACAATAAACAATATTGAATCAAAACTACTTCACAAACATACATTAGATGAAATACATAAGGTATCAAAAGATTACATCCAAGCCCAACAAGATATTGAAGATCTTACCTTCTTCCTCTTAGGATTTGTGTTTCTCTCTCTAGAATATACTTGGAACGAAGAGAGATAAAATTCTGATATGAAAAATATATTATTTTTCTAAAATGTGAGAAAAATACTTATATAGTATTTACAAAATATGTCATATTCGCATTGCGGACCATTTCTTCGTTCAACGAGCTAACTTTTAGGCACCTGAAGTGCCTCTGAACAGTTAAATCGCCCTTGGAAAATATTTGATTTCGCTGTGCAAGCAATTCTTCACCCTGTGAACTACCTCACTACAAGTTCGCGCAATGAACTTAGGATCCTTTAGCTACCGACTTCCAAGGTTTTCTCCTCGCTGGGTCCTCGCTTCTACTTCGCCCAGCGAATATTCGCTGGCTGCTCGCTACTATACGCCCAACGAACATTGCTGAATCTTCACATTTCTCTACCTTCCTTGTCCAATCTTTTGTGTCTTACTCATTGATGTTTTATGCCTAATTTCTGCACAATAACACACACAACAAAGAATCAAAAGGTATTTGCACTATAATTGAAGAATCACACAAGAACAAGAATTAAATCTATGAAAACATGAGAGTTGAGTTGAAAAGTGCCAAGAAAGATGGTTCATTTTAAGTCAAAATTTTCACTTAATAGTACCTTAAGTTAGCTTGTAATGAGTAATTGTTAAAAATCTCATTAGTTTAGTATGTTAGGTTTACTATAAATATCATACTAGTTTCTCATCTTAAGTTCGGAAAATCCTAATTAGGGTGAGAGGGTTATCTGTTATTCTTGAGTACTTGTATTCTGATTTAAAGAGAAAGTAAAGAATAACAGTTATAACCAATCCTTATTGTTCTTCTTCTTTTACTGTCTTTTATACCCTTGTGTGTTTCTTGATCAGAAAGAAACAATTTATATTTTGTTTCAAGGCATCGGATTTCACAACAAATTGGTGTGGTGAGCATGGAGGGAGATGTCTTCAACAAAGTATGAGATTGAAAAGTTCACCGGAGTGAACGATTTTTGTATGTGGCACTTGAATATGAAAGCCCTACTGGTTCAGCGGGGTTGTTTGGAAGCGTTGAAGAGAGCTGTAGCCATGAACGTTGCGATAACGGAAAAAGAAAGAATGAGTATGGTAGAGAAAGCCCATAGCACCATCTTATTGAGCCTTGGTAATAAGGTTCTACGACAGGTTTCAAAGGAGACAACGACATCGGGGTTACGGGTGAAACTTGAAAGTTTGTACATGACCAAATCGTTGGTCAATCGCCTATACTTGAAGAAAGCTTTGTATTCATTCAAGATGAGTGAAGACAAAGTTTTGGCTGAGCAGTTGGAAATGTTCAACAAGCTGATTCTTGATCTTGAAAATATCGTTGTCAATATTGATGATGAAGATCAAGTGTTGTTGTTGTTGCGTGCTTTGCCTATATCACATACCCACTTCAAAGAAACACTCTTGTATGGAAGAGAGTCTCTGACCTTTGAAGAAGTTTAGTCAGCACTGTATTCGAAGGATTTGAATGAACGAAAAGAGCATAATCCATCTTTGACTGGTGAAGGCCTGTCGGTCAAGGCGAAATTCACAAAGAGAGATGGCAAGTTTGACAAGAAGAAGGGTAAAAGTTAGCAGAAGTCTTATAGTGGTGATACATGTGGCATTCGATGTTATCACTGTAAGAAGGAGGGTTATAAAAGAAAAGTGTGCCCTGAACTCCTGAATAATCATGGAGGTAAGGATAATGGAAATGGAGCTATTGTGCAAGATGATTATGAATCATCTGATGTCCTTGTGGTTTCGAGCAGTAACTCTTGCAAAGAGTGGATAATGGATTAAGGTTGCACTTGGCACATGACTCCAAACAAAGACGTGTTTGAGGAATTATGTGATCAAGATGGTGGATCAGTACTGCTAGAAAACAACAAAGCTTGCAAAATTACAGGTATTGGATCTGGGAGATTCAAGCTCCATGATGAGTCAATAAGGCTATTGATTGAAGTCAGGTATATACCTGATTTGAAGAGAAATTTAATTTCTCTTCATGAATTCGACAAGAAGGGATATGTTTTTCAAGGAGATAAAAGTATCCTAAAAGTCATGAAGGGGTCGAAGGAAGTCTTGAGAGGCGTGAAGAAACAAGGCTTGTATACCCATGAGGCTGAAGTTGTAAGTGGTTCGACAAATGTTGCATCGACAAAACCATTGTGGAAGACAAAAATTTGGCACATGAGATTGGGCCATGTCAGTAAAAGGGGTCTGGTCGAATCGGGGAAACAAAATCTGCTTGGTGGAGAAAAAGTCGAAAAACTGAAATTTTGTGAACCCTGTGTACTTGGAAAATCTTGTAGAGTGAAGTTCAATAAAGGCAAACAAAGAACACATGGATCCCTTGGTTACATCCATGATGGTCTTTGGGGGCCTGCGAGGTATCCAACACATTCAGGCGCAAGGTATTTTCTATCCATAGTTGATGATTATTCCAGAAAGTTACGAGTATTCATCCCGGAGACTAAGGATGAAACTTTTGAGAATTTCAAAGGTTGGAAGACTTTGGTTGAAAATCGGACTGTTAGAAACGTCAAGAGGTTGAGAACCGACAATGGCCTTGAATTTTGCAATGCGGCGTTCGAAAACTTTTGTGCTACCTCAGGTATTGCAAGGCACAAAACTACTACAGGTACTCCACAAAAAAATGGTGTGGCAAAAAGGTTTAATAGAAATATTTTGGAAAGAGTTAGATGCATGTTGACTAGTGATGGGTTAAAGAAGGTGTTTTGGGTTGAGGCTGTTTCGACAGCAACATATCTGATAGACAAGTATCATTCTACTACGTTAGATATGAAGAAACCTGAAGAAGTTTGGTCGGGACATCCACCAGATCTCGAAAAAATTGAGAGTATTTGGCTGCATGGCCTATCATCACATTAGGCAAGACAAGGTCGAACTTAGAGCTCTGAAATGCATGTTCATGGGATACCCTGAAGGAGTCAAAGCTTATAGGCTATGGTGCCTAGAGTCAAGTCACGGGAGGTGTATCACTAGTCGAGATGTAGTTTTCAATGAAGTTGAGATGGCCTTCAAGAAAACTGATGATACTGATGAAGAGCTGGAAGAGGGAGAGATTCTTGTTGAGGTGGAGCATGTTGATACTAAATTGTGTATCCCAGATGAAGTCGAAGAAGAAGCAGAAGATACTGAGGAAGTTGAGGAAACTGTCTATGAGTACCTATTGTCAAGAGATAGGTCGAGGAGAGTCATCAAGCCACCTCAGAGACTTGGGTATGCAGGTCTTATAGCTTATCACTACTACAAAATGCGCAAACAACAACGCCAGGTTTACAACGGCATCACATACACCGTTGTAATAGTGCGTGTAACACCCCATTTTCTACCCAACGTTTATTAAAAATCAGAGTGCAAAATTTTCTACATAAAACAAATGAGATGTCACATTTTCAACTTTAACAACAAGACCAATAACATAAACCTGTATTTCTTTTTAAAATAGATACATAGCATTCGGCATTCACAACTTATAAATCATATTCACTTTATTCAACTAGATCAAAACTTCAATTTATAATTATTCAAGAATTATTGTAATAACAGCAATTAGGAACAACAACATAAACAAAACATTTCCCCCCGAGTGCTACGTATCAGAGCATGACACCAACTTGAACTAACAGTGACTAAGACTTCAAACCTTCACAGCTATTCTTGAGTACCTGCTCAGTTACCCATAATAGGTAACATCATTACAGAAGGGGTGAGATATCGAAAAATATAATCAAAGGCATGATAATTAATATATTAGATTAGAATCACACCAATTTCACCGCTTCATACAACAGTCATACAACAACTATTAGTAAACAACTTAAGAGCAACCACAACTTATAATAAACAACAACTTATAACAACAACCTGTATCAAGCGACAACTTACAGCAATAACAATTTATAACAACAATAACTCACAACAATAACAACTTATATCAACAACACCAACAATCAACAACAACGTAATAATATTAACAACTTCAACATGCAACTCAAATGCGACTCAACTATACAAATGCATGTGGTACCATTTGGAGTAAACTCTCAACTTAAACATATGCCAGGTTATCGAGGCATTTTCAACTTAATCGGATGCCATCAAGGCCAACTTAATCAATGCAAATGTATGCATGTAACAATAACCACAACGTCACAACAACAACAACGCAATAACAACAACGAGAACAACAACTTAAACATGCACCACTTGCATCAACTTAATCCAACATTGGTCGTTCGACCTACAACTTAATCAACAATATATTCAACATCACATCACCAACATCACCACATCAACAACGTATTCAACATCAACATAAAACATTGGTCATAAGACCTACAACTTAACAGTGCCCATAAACCGGGACAATTCAACCAATTCAACTGTACCTGCAAATCAACTTAATCGACATAATTTCAACAAATTATCCAACCAAGAATACCTACTCGTATACACGACTTACTCCGACACTTTTCAACGAATACCGGACAACTAACCTTACCGGTTAATTACACTTATTCGACTAATTCCATACATCAACCACTTACGAATTATTTCTGCAAAATTTCAACTTGTTTCGGTTAAACAATTATACCGATTAAAACTACTAATATTACCATTCGGTACTATTTTAATACTCTGCTAACTCCTTGGGTCTGTCATTCGCTAATTGATTCCTGTACTAAAATAAAACCTGCTACTAACATTTCTAATTCCCCACATTATTGCTATTCCTCTGCATTATTAATCTTTAACACTGTTGAGGCATATTGCACGATAACACCTCAATCGCACACATTCGCGACGGTAAAAATCAACACAATGATACGGTTTCAATTTTCTGCTATAATTGAACTAGATACAGACCTCAAAACCATTTTTTCTAGAAAGAACATCTCGTTAGCTTTCCAACGCTTCGAACGGGGGTCAAAACTGACTTACGGATCAAAAGATATGAATTTTCCAAACTTTCCGAAACCAAAATTTTTCTGCATAACAGCCCTACGGGATTTTGCATTTTCGTCCGAAAATCTGACCGATTCAATTATTTTCTTCGAAACCAACACCTACTTATTCATACCAAACATATAGTAGTGATTTGGGACCATCAAACGTGAATTCTACGACTTTCGATTTCAATCCGAATCTTAAACCCCCAAATCTCCAAAAATGCAAAAACTTACAAAATCAACCAAATTCGATGAAACAAGCATCCTCGATCACGTCCTAACATTTCTCGACACAACTTCGCAATCTATTCCGACTTTCGTCCGCGAAAACATCGGTTTCTATCGATTTAACCAAATTTCATCCTAAGTTTAACACTATAAAACAATAACCAAACAATCTAGCAAACATCAAATTCCACAAAAACAAAACCAATTCATCAATACACTTCAACACATTCAGTAGAAAATTATATAAATCCCAATCCCACGTATCAATTATCATATACTCGGTTATAAAATTCGAATCTCACCCTTACCTTAGATTGATGGCCGCTCGAATTTCCGATCGAGTTTTTCGACTTGGCTCTGACGGCAATTCTCCTGTATCCCCTCTGCAAAACTACAAGCCTAACTGCTTCTCTCTTCGCTCTGCCTCTTTTCCTCTCCTCTTGCATCCATGGAGATTAGAAATATGAACATGCTGCCATTGAGTTCCTATCTTGAACAAAATTCAGCCTCCATCATCATCTATCCCGTAACTACTATTTGACCCATTTCCAGCATGAACTCCCAAACTTCAAATGCGTTTTTCTCCTTTAATACCGAACTTATTGACACGAAATCATATATCAAATTGAAGGGAATTTCGTAAGCTTTCCAGAAATTCAAGAATCGCTTTAATCGGAATTACAAGTAAAAAGTTATCACCTGTTTAGTGGAGGTTGTACCATAAGTGCGAAAATAGAGATATGATCATGAGTTCTTCTTTCTCCTTCTTTGCTTCCAAGCTATTTTCTCTCCTCTAAAACCCTTATTCTTCTCTAAGACTTTTTCCTCTGTAACTTCCACGATCAATTTCTCCAAAACTTCCTCTTGCAACTTTTCACGTACAACATGTTTTACTCCTTCCCTCAACCCTTATTTTTCTCCACTAATCAAAACCTAATTCCCCTTTTTTCTCAACCAACCCAATTAATAATAATACTAATAATAATAATACTATTATTTTATTATTCTTATTGGGCCTACTATCTTCACCCCCCAATCTTACTACACACAACCATAAAATAAGCCCACTTAAATAAAATACGCTTATATTCCATAATATTAATTCTAATATTATTTCTCTCGACTAAATTGACTAATTACCGACTATCAAATAAATCGTCCAAACCACCAAATCAACATATTTAACCATAGACGAAAAATATCCAATATTATTTCCACAACTTAAATCAATTCAACTCGAACCAACTTAGAAACATCAACATAATATTCCGATATTCCGAAATCAACTTAAATCGACACAAATACTCAAATCAACGCGAATCAACACAACATACTACAATTATATTTAATTAAATACTTAATTAAATAAACGGGCGTTACAACTCTCCCCCACTTAGAACATTTTCGTCCTCGAAAATTCATCCGATACAACTACTCCAACTATGTGATTACATCCGACTAATCAACTCTCATCTCCGAAAGCAATCTACGTATAATACAAATAATTCATAACATCGACAGTGAAAACAACCCGAATACTACTCGTGCGACACACTTGACAACTTAACATCATAACATAAAGAGTAACCAACTTAAGAATTCGCCGGTTTAAGAACTAGAACACAACAACATACGATCACACAACTTAAACACGACATCAATACAACCAAACTACCAACATCGTTGTTGCTCACGCATGAACAACTGTACAACACCACGTGTTCGCTGCGCACTCTGATTACTTGCAAAGTATCAAGTCTACCCATTTTATTCCCAACTTCTCAATCGCCAAAACCGACATAACAAAAGACTTTCGACTTAACTCTTCGGAAATTCCATCCCAACAGGTATTCTACACTTTTGTAGTTACCGAATACTTCGAACTTAGATCCGTAAGACAACACCTCTGAACATTCAACATAATTACAACGGCGACTACTTCCCAATTATCATAAAACATAACTACAACTTTATCATCTCCTATTTACACGTTCCTCGAAAATCATCTTAAACACGCAACATCATTACAACAACATAGAGTACCTGTGTACAATTAACTTCAACCAGATAAATCATCTTTTCCTTTCCAACTAATCCAACAAACCAAATTATCGACTTTTACTCATACTGACATAATTCTTCATAAATTCTTATCCGAATTAACGCAACCAAGTAACTCATCTTTACCAACCAAAAGTTCCACTTTTACAATTCAACTTATAACTTCACTTCTTTTTCTACTTGCAACTCAATTCTCAAATTACCCAGAACTCAACTGCGAATTTCCATACTACTCATCAATTAAATCGCAACCTCATGCCATCATCCTTAAATTCAACTAATATGCTCATATATGAATCTACATCGACAAAATAAACAATCCACAAGCACTTGGCTTGACTTCAACCAATTCAAATACGTACTATACTAGTTGGCACGACACATCTATCCATCAATTATGATTCCGTCTACTATCAACAAGAGATTAAGGGTGATCAGTTCCTCAATTTGTCAATAGACAGCCGGCAACCATAACAGTGGTATAAATCATCATTACCCAACACAACAGCGTACTACAACTTGTGCCCAAAGTCCGTAAGCACAATGCTCCGCCAACTCTCTGAGGCTTATCAACGTCTTCTTAGTTTCCTTAATTTCAACTTCGTCAATTATACCAAAACGTCAAAAATCCAATACGTAATCTCTTATACATGCTCGTAGCACAACACAATTATTAAATAACTTCCCAACACCGGAATCGCTACTACTTCAAGTACTATCCAACTCGGCTCACTCCAATTACAACTCTTATCCAAGTTAAAATTTTTAACGTTGCAAATCAACCATCCGTCTTTTTCTCAACATTACTATCACATGACATCATCACTTATTTCTCCTTATTCAACATAAATTGTATCTTGATGCATTCTCAGATACCGCCAGATCCTTATAATTACCAACATATTATTCTTATCAAAATTTCACACTAGGCTTCATCTTTCCAAATTTTTCAGCAGTAGTCGCTCAACTTCAACCACAGATATCTCTTTCAATACAGACCTCTCAATCACAAAATCATATTCTAAAATGAAGAGAATTTCGTAAAGATTCCAGAATTTCAAGAATCGCTTGAATCCGAGTTACGAGTAAAAAGTTATCATCCTTACAACGGGACTGGTTCAGAATTTCCATATGCAGAATTTTCCAAAAATCAGCATCAGACCCAAATATTAAAATGCACTTTTCTCCCTCTTCACCAACTTCCTGAAGACCAATCGTATATGCAAACTGTAGGGAATTTCGTAAACTTTCCGAAAAGTCCAGAATCGCTTTCATCGGAGTTACGAGTAGATTGTTATGCCTCTTATACTGAAGGCTGTTCCATAAATGTGAAAATAAAACCGAAATTGGTGAACATGAGCTCTACCTCTTTCTCTTGCTTCCAACTCTTCCAACATTCCTTGTTTTTCACTCAACTCTGAAAATCATCCGACTTTACTCCAGCTATACTCCACTTGCATATCACTATTCGTCACCTTGCCCTCTCTTCTCCGAGAAGCAAACATCGATCATACTGACTTGTCCTCCTTCAAATGTCTCAACTGGACCAACAGATAAAATCATGAGTCTATACTCTCGTCGATTCGCAACAACACAGTTCTGACAACACTTGCACTCCTGCGATCAATATCACCTTGATTCAACTTCACATACTACAAACATCTCTGAGAAGTAAACTTCTCCCCCACTTGTTTCAAACCAACTCCTGCATACCATCGATTAGGAAAACAAACAAGTACCGACAGTGTTCCACACACTTGTCGCGTACTAAGGGATAAACAACATTAGACAACTTGGCCGGACAGACCGACCTGCTCTGATACCACTGTTGTAACACCCCATTTTCTACCCAACGTTTATTAAAAATCAGAGTGCAAAATTTTCTACATAAAACAAATGAGATGTCACATTTTCAACTTTAACAACAAGACCAATAACATAAACCTGTATTTCTTTTTAAAATAGATACATAGCATTCGGCCTTCACAACTTATAAATCATATTCACTTTATTCAACTAGATCAAAACTTCAATTTATAATTATTCAAGAATTATTGTAATAACAACAATTAGGAACAACAACATAAACAAAACATTTCCCCCCGAGTGCATGACACCAACTTGAACTAACAGCGACTAAGACTTCAAACCTTCACAGCTATTCTTGAGTACCTGCTCAGTTACCCATAATAGGTAACATCATTACAGAAGGGGTGAGATATCGAAAAATATAATCAAAGGCATGATAATTAATATATTAGATTAGAATCACACCAATTTCACCGCTTCATACAACAGTCATACAACAACTATTAGTAAACAACTTAAGAGCAACCACAACTTATAACAAACAACAACTTATAACAACAACCTGTATCAAGCGACAACTTACAGCAATAACAATTTATAACAACAATAACTCACAACAATAACAACTTATATCAACAACACCAACAATCAACAACAACGTAATAATATTAACAACTTCAACATGCAACTCAAATGCGACTCAACTATGCAAATGCATGTGGTACCATTTGGAGTAAACTCCCAACTTAAACATATGCCAGGTTATCGAGGCATTTTCAACTTAATCGGATGCCATCAAGGCCAACTTAAACAGGTGCCATCAAGGCCAACTTAATCAATGCAAATGTATGCATGCAACAATAACCACAATGTCACAACAACAACAACGCAATAACAACAACGAGAACAACAACTTAAACATGCACCACTTGCATCAACTTAATCCAACATTGGTCGTTCGACCTACAACTTAATCAACAACATATTCAACATGACATCACCAACATCACCACATCAACAACGTATTCAACATCACCATAAAACATTGGTCATAAGACCTACAACTTACCAGTGCCCATAAACTGGGACAATTCAACCTATTCAACTGTACCTGCAAATCAACTTAATCGACATAATTTCTACAAAATAATCCAACCAAGAATACCTACTCGTATACACGACTTACTCCGACACTTTTCAACGAATACCGGACAACTAACCTTACCGCTTAATTACACTTATTCGACTAATTCCATACATCAACCAACCAAAAATTAACTACAACCACTTACGAATTATTTCTGCACAATTTCAACTTGTTTCGGTTAAACAATTATACCGGTTAAAACTGCTAATATTACTATTCGGTACTATTTAAATACTCTGCTAACGCCTTGGGTCTGTCATTCGCTAATTGATTCCTGTACTAAAATAAAACCTGCTACTAACATTTCTAATTCCCCACATTATTGCTATTCCTCTGCATTATTAATCGTTAACACTGTTGAGGCATATTGCACGATAACACCTCAATCGCACACATTCACGATGGTAAAAATCAACACAACGATACGGTTTCAATTTTATGCTATAATTGAACTAGATACAGACCTCAAAACCATTTTTCCTAGAAAGAACATCTCGTTAGCTTTCCAACGCTTCGAACGGGGGTCAAAACTGACTTACGGATCAAAAGATATGAATTTTCCAAACTTTCTGAAACCAGAATTTTTCTGCATAACAGCCCTACGGGATTTTGCATTTTCGTCCGAAAATCTGACCGATTCAATTATTTTCTTCGAAACCAACACCTACTTATTCATACCAAACATATAGTAGTGATTTGGGACCATCAAACGTGAATTCTACGACTTTCGATTTCAATCCGAATCTTAAACCCCCAAATCTCCAAAAATGCAAAAACTTACAAAATCAACCAAATTCGATGAAACAAGCATCCTCGATCACGGCCTAACATTTCTCGACACAACTACGCAATTTATTCCGACTTTCGTCCTCGAAAACATCGGTTTCTATCGATTTAACCAAATTTCATCCTAAGTTTAACACTATAGAACAATAACCAAACAATCTAGCAAACATCAAATTCCACTAAAACAAAACCAATTCATCAATACACTTCAACACATTCAGTAAAAAATTATATAAATCTCAATCCCACGTATCAATTATCATATACCCGGTTATAAAATTCGAACCCCACCCTTACCTTAGATTGATGGCCGCTCGAATTTTCGATCGACTTTTTCGACTTGGCTCTGACGGCAATTCTCCTGTATCCCCTCTGCAAAACTCCAAGCCTAACTGCTTCTCTCTTCGCTCTGCCTCTTTTCCTCTCCTCTTGCATCCATGGAGATTAGAAATATGAACATGCTGCCATTGAGTTCCTATCTTGAACAAAATTCAGCCTCCATCATCATCTATCCCGTAACTACTATTTGACCCATTTCCAGCATGAACTCCCAAACTTCAAATGCGTTTTTCTCCTTTAATACCGAACTTATTGACATGAAATCATATATCAAATTGAAGGGAATTTCGTAAGCTTTCCAGAAATTCAAGAATCGCTTTAATCGGAATTACAAGTAAAAAGTTATCACCTGTTTAGTGGAGGCTGTACCATAAGTGCGAAAATAGAGATATGATCATGAGTTCTTCTTTCTCCTTCTTTGCTTCCAAGCTATTTTCTCTCCTCTAAAACCCTTATTCTTCTCTAAGACTTTTTCCTCTGTAACTTCCACGATCAATTTCTCCAAAACTTCTTCTTGCAACTTTTCACGTACAACATGTTTTACTCCTTCCCTCAACCCTTATTTTTCTCCACTAATCAAAACCTAATTCCCTTTTTTTCTCAACCAACCCAATTAATAATAATACTAATAATAATAATACTATTATTTTATTATTCTTATTGGGCCTACTATCTTCACCCCCCAATCTTACTACACACAACCATAAAATAAGCCCACTTAAATAAAATACGCTTATATTCCATAATATTAATTCTAATATTATTTCTCTCGACTAAATCGACTAATTACCGACTATCAAATAAATCGTCCAAACCACCAAATCAACATATTTAACCATAGACGGAAAATATCCAATATTATTTCCACAACTTAAATCAATTCAACTCGAACCAACTTAGAAACATCAACATAATATTCCGATATTCCGAAATCAACTTAAATCGACGCAAATACTCAAATCAACGCGAATCAACACAACATACTACAATTATATTTAATTAAATACTTAATTAAATAAACGGGCGTTACAGTGCGTACTGGATGCACGCATTTTTTTAAGTCTTATTAAAATGCTTGTAATGACGATTAAAATTCCAACCGTGGTGAAATGTGAGGCCTTTCACCACGGGTATTTAAAAAACTGTCATTATAGGTAGCGTCTTGTCATGGGTTCAAGACCCAGTACCAGCATTTTTGGTTTTTTACATATTTTTTCAAAATGCTGACAGCCTTTCACCACGGATAACATTTTTTTTATATTTTATTAGAAATTTCAAGGGTATAATAACGATTGTTGTGAACACCGTGGTGATACAATCAAGCTTTCATGGGTTCGAACCTCATCGCCTTAAAATAGTTTATTCCTTTGACGTAAATGCGCCCCTTTTAGTTATATTTATATTTAACTAAAAAATAATAAGGATATCACTACGGTTATTTCTTAAAACCGTTGTTATAAACTGAAGCTTCTTTATGTATTTTAATCAACAAGAATATATCCATTTATCCACTGAAAAAGAAACAAGACAAAACAACCCTAACACTAACGGCGTCACCATCATCGGGAATAAGACAACAACAACAAGAAAGTGTTATACTTTAAGGTGTTTCAATGTCGCAATTGAAGACAAACTCATCCAAAGGTGTTTTTATGTCTTCTTCTGATGTAAAATCTCGATCTGGAAACTTATGTGGTTGTGATGGTCGTATGGTTTCGTACCAATGCAAGAAGGGACAAAATAAAGGAAGGCTTTTTTGGAGATGTCCATTTTGGAGGAGCGATGAAACATATAATTTGTTCATATGGGATAAAGACATGGGAGAAAGAGGTGGAAATGAAGATGAGAGCATTATGAAGTCAGAGTTGGAAGTTGTGGGCTATTTGAAGGTTATGTATGAGGATTTAAAGAAGAAGAACAATAATTTGAAGAATAAACTGAAATCAGAGAGATTTTCTGGAAATCTCAAGAGGTTATGTTTTCTTTTCTCCTTTATGTTTAATGTTTACTTTGTTATGAAGAACAATAATTTGAAGAATAAACTGAAATCAGAGAGATTTTCTGGAAATCTCAAGAGGTTATGTTTTATTTTCTCCTTTATGTTTAATGTTTACTTTGTTATGAAATGTAATAGTTGAATTAGGGTTTGATTTACATTGTTGATGTTTAAACTGCAGATGCATTGTTGATGTTTGAATTACATTATGAAGACAGGAATGCAACT
Source organism: Lathyrus tuberosus (assembly GCA_022829125.1). Lineage (NCBI taxonomy): Eukaryota > Viridiplantae > Streptophyta > Magnoliopsida > Fabales > Fabaceae > Lathyrus > Lathyrus tuberosus. Next base: position 2,923,408 of record JALAZF010000441.1, read on the forward strand.
AATAAAAGACAGTTTCTTACGAGTAAGTTCAACACAAACTTTTGAATTTTCAATTAGTTATCTGTTTGTTAGTATATTAGTTAATAGATATTGCAGCTGATTGTTTAAGTTGTTAAGCAAAAAGATTAAAATTTCATTAGATAAATTAAGTTTAATTACATAAACTTAATCATCAAATCTAAATGCTCTTCCTGAGAGGAAGTTTGTCCAACCATAGTCAGCCTCATCACCATCATCATCAAAATCGAAAACAATCATCTGCCTTCTCAAAATTCTTCTCCTTCTTCTCCTCACCCTTAGAGCTCTCCTTCTTTCCACAACAGCCCCCTATACATTAGCAACTTGTTGATTCTGAGGAAGGTTTTGAACGAAAACCCCCTCTACAACAACATGTTGATTCTGAGGAAGGTTTTGAACTACATCCCCCTCTACAGCAACAGCTTCATTCTCAACATTTTTGGTAGCTTGAGCAGTAGAACTCATTTTGATTCTTTTGGATTAAGTTGTTTTTATGTTTTGGCTCATTCGCTTTTATATTGTTTCTTCTGATTCTTCATCTTTTCTTGGAAGTTTGATAAGTTTCTGCCAACCTCGAGCTGTTGAATTAATGATTATATCTCTTTGTCTTTTGAAATTTCATTTTTCATCCTTTGATATTCCTTCGTAATTACGTACATTTTGATGTAATAGTGGTTTTGATATCTGTTCACAAATGGTGTATTGTTGATTCTGGTATGATACGTTTGTTTTTTATTCATAAACAATATCACAACAGTTATTACTCTTAACCGTTGTTATAGGGTGCGTGTTTTCCAATTTATTACAACGGTCACAGGACCGTGATTGTAAGTATCATATATACAACGACACTCTACATAACAACACATGTGTCCGTGTCATTATATATCTTTCCTAACCGTTGTTAAATGGGTTTTCTGTAATATTGTATGCCTTAATCTCTGCAAGTGAGGTTCCAGAGAAGAACCTAGAGACTATAAGGAAGTTATGAGGAGTCGAAATAAGACTTAATAGCTGAAGGCCATGGATGATGAGATGAAATAACTTCATGAAAACAACACCTGGGAACTAATCAAGAAACTTGATGGAGCCATGTTAGTCAGGTGTAAGTTGATTTTCAAAGTTAAGGAATGAATCGAAGGAGTGGATTCGAAGAGATACAAGGCAAGATTGGTCGCTAGGGGTTTCACTCAGAAAGAAGGTGTCGACTTCAATGATTTGTTCTCTCCTGTTGTGAAGCACAGGTCCATTCGAATGTTGCTTGCCACGGTGGCACAGATCGACTTTGAACTAGAACAAATGGATGTGAAAAATGTGTTCTTGTATGGTGATCTAGATGAAACAATCATTATGAGGCAACCTGAAGGGTATGTCGAAAGGGGGAAGAAAGATTACGTGTGCAAGCTAGAGAGATCTTTATATGGACTGAAACAACCTCCTCAACAGTGGAATAGGAGGTTTGGCAAGTTCATGGCACACATAAGTTTCATTAGTAGTCAGTTTGACCACTGTGTTTACTTTAGATTTCAACTTGGTGATTCATTTGTTATTTTATTGCTTTATGTGGATGATATTCTAATAGCAAGCAACAATGTCGAAGATGTAATGAGGGTGAAGGCTGAACTCAATAAGGATTTCGACATGACGGGTCTGGGAGCTGCGTCTAGGATTCTTGGGATTGACATCCAAAGAGATAGAAAATAGCCAAAATTATGCTTATCTCAAGAGGCATACTTACGGAAGATTCTCGAAAAGTTTGGTATGTCGAATTCAAAGCATGTTGTGTCTCCGACAAACCCTAAATTCAAGATGAGTATAGACCAGTGTCCCTGTACTGATGTTGAAAGAGCTTATATAAATAGCATCCCATATGCTAACATAGTGGGTTCTTTGATGTATGTTATGGTATGTACTAGACCTGACATAACATATGCAGTAAGTCTTGTAAGCAAATACATGGCGAATCCTGGAAAGGCTCACTAGCAAGCATTGAAGTGGATTCTAAGGAACATAAATGGGTCTATGAACAGAGTCCTAATTTATGGTGGAACCTTGGGTGAAGATAGTAAAGCAGCAAATGAAGGATATGTCGACTCTGATTATGCAGGTTGTATGGATTCCAAAAAATCTATTTCTGGATATGTGTTCACTATGTTCGGCACAACAATCAGTTGGAAAGCAATACTTCAGAAGGTTGTTGCCTTATCAACCACTGAAGTAGAATATATCGCCCTAACTAAAGTTGTGAAGGAAGCATTGTGGCTTGAAGGTTTTGCAAATGAGCTAAAACTTCGAGGTCGAGTTATCACTGTTAAATGTGATAGTCAAAGTGCAATACATTTGTCAAAAAATTCAGCCTATCATGAGCGAACCAAACACATCAATGTGAGGTTGCATTTCTTCAGAGGGGTAATCGAGCGTGGAGAAGTCCCAGTGCTGAAGGTTTCGACAGATCATAATACTGCTGATATGATCACCAAGACATTGCCCAGTTGCAAGTTTTTCCACTGTATGCAATTGATAAAGTTGCATGAAGAAAGCTAGTTTGGTTCTTGTTGTTATAGAGTTTGTTCCAAGGTGGAGATTTATGAGATATTGGATCGAAATCTAGTATTGTCGACATAGGTTTAGCATTTCGCCGAAGTCTGCTCACATGCTTTTGTTGAAGACCTACATGCTGTAGTCAAAATGTGTTCTAGTATGTAGTTGTCGAATTAGGCTTGTTTGTTATGTCCAATTGTTAAAGTTAGTTTGTACCCTAAGTTAACTTGTAATGAGTAATTCTTAAAAAGCCCATTAGTTTAGTATGTTAGGTTTATTATAAATAGCATACTAGTCTCTCATCTTTAGTGTGACAAATCCTAATTAGGGTGAGAGGGTTATCTGTTATTCTTGAGTACTTGTAATCTGATTTAAAGAGAAAGTAAAGAATAGCAGTTATAACCAATCCTTGTTGTTCTTCTTCTTTTACCGTATTTTATACGCCTGTGTGTTTCTTGATCATAAAGAAACACAGTTTATATTTTGTTTCAAGGCATCAGATTTCACAACATTTAACTTAGTAGGGATTATTTTTAGGTCTAATTGGGCTTAGCCTGGTATTGAAAGCTTGGTAAGGTTAGAGACAAGCACGATATTAAAATATGTTAGGTTCGTTGTTAGCCTAGTATAAAACAATGATTCGGTTCACGAGCAAAGGCCAGTACGTTAAAAGCTCCCACGGGTTCAATATTAGCCCGTGTAAATTCTTGGTTTAAAGCTTGAAAAATAACTGCTTCAAGTTTCTGTTTGGAAGGAAGACTGACCACATTAATCCGGTGTTTGGATAAAGGCACTACTACAAAATACGCCTTCGGTAACTCTAATTATACTACGGTTATGTATTCATCCGTTGTAAAACCGCAAACTTGATAAGTTAGCGTGTTTTTAGTTTTTCGTCCCTGTAATTTTTTTTTTTGGTTTTAGTCCCTATATTTCACATTCGCGTTCGTTTTAGTCCTTAAAACCAAAATCTGCAAGAAAATCTGCAGGAAAATCCGCAGGAAACCTTCAGAGTTTTCTGCAGATTTTGGATTTAAGGACTTAAACGAACGCGAATGTGAAATATAGGGACTAAAACAAAAAAACAAAATTACAGGGACGAAAACACTATTTAAGTGTATATATATATATATACATATATATATATATATATAAAGCTATTTAATAACGGTGTCTATAAACAACCGTGGTGATAAAGTAATGGTTACAAGCTTCAAATCCTAGGAAATACATTTTTTTCTATTTTTCCTATTACAAAAAGCGTGTGTCATTTAAGTTCAGAAATAAATAAAAAATTGAAAACTTTTTATCCACGGTTTTGTATATAACCGTTGTAATAATATATACATTTCACCGCGGTTGTAAATATCAACCGTGATTAAAGTATTTCCTAATAAATTTAAAACAAAACAGATTCATGTTTCCTTCATAACATGCCCTAAGCTAACTAGTGAACCAGCGAATCAGAGACGACATCGATAGCGATTGTGAAATCTTCATCTTCACAATCTTCGTTCATTGAACATTCATTCTTGATAATCTTCACTGTCTTCATTCTAGGTCTCTTCGAAGTACGGTATGTTTTTTCCAAACTTCAATTTCTTCCTTATCTTCCTAATTCTTGATAATTTTCACAATCTTCACTCTCTTGTTTAATTTCGAAGCTCATATGCTTTTTCCATACTCTTAAGATTAAGAGTTGTATTATTGTACTGAATATGCTTTATGTTTTGTTGTTGGAATTTGTGGTCTATTTTTTGCAAAGTTCATATGCTTAAGATTTATAGTTGTATTATTTTACTGAACATGCTTTAGGTTTAGATTTTGTTGCCCCATTAACAATATTGTTTTGATGTAAATTTCAGAATTTATTATGGATCGTAGTTGGATGAAAGTTGATAGATTAGATTCGGTATATGAGAAAGGAGTTCTTGAATTCCTTGAATACATTGATCAAAATCTTCCCAAAAATAATGGTATCTTTTATTGTCCTTGTCATTGTTATGAAGCCAAGAAGATACTATGTCCATTGGGTTTGAAGTATATCAAAATACATGCATGCCCTAATGACTACATATTATACAAGAAACTGTATGAAAATTTGGATCAATGTCCGGAATGTGGGGTGTCGCGTTACAAGTTGAAGGACAACAATGGTGATGACAATAACAATGACAATGTTAGTAGGAGGAGGCCTCCTTCTAAAGTGTTATGGTACTTACCAATAATTTCAAGATTTAAGAGACTTTTTGCTAATGCGGATGACACAAAGAATATTAGATGACATGCAGATGAAAGAAAATGTGATGGAAACATACGCCATGTAGCCGATTCTTTGTAATGCAAGAAAATTGATTCGTTGTTTCCGAATTTTGGCACTGATCCAAGAAACCTTAGGCTTGGGCTTTCCACCAATGGAATGAACCTCTTTGATAATACGAGTACTAACCATTCTTCGTGGCTTGTTCTTCTCACGATTTACAACCTATCTCCTTGGTTGTGCATGAAGCGTAAGTATATGTTGTTAAGTATGATGATTTTTGGAACACGGCAACCTCGAAACAACATAGATGTTTATCTAATTCCATTAATTGAAGATCTAAGACTTTTGTGGGAGAAAGGCGTTGAAGTTGATGATGCATATTCCGGTGAAAAGTTTAAGATGCGTGCAATGTTATTTTGCATAATCAACGACTTTCCTGCATATAGTAATTTTGCTGGATATAGTGTCAAAGGACACAAAGCGTGTCCTATTTGTGAATCTGATACATGTTATCTCCAACTTGAGTTTGGAAAAAAGACTGTTTACCTTGAGCATCACAAATTTCTAAAACCCGATTATTCTTATCGTAGATTGCGGAAGGCTTTTAATGGAGAGCGAGAGTTTGATATCGCTCCTAAACCTTTAACCGAGGATGAAGTTTATGAATGAAAGATACACATTAATGTTGTCCTTTGAAAGAGAGGAAAAGAGAAAGGGCAAGTTGTTGAGAAAAATATATGGAGAAAGAGGTTTGTGTTCTTTGATCTTCCATATTGGTCAAGTATCGATGTAAGACATTGTCTTAATGTGATGCATGTGGAGAAAAATGTGTGTGATAGTTTGATTGGAGCACTTCTAAACATTTCAGGGGAGTCTAAAGATAGTAAGCAATATCATCTTGATATGGAGGAGATAGGTATATGAAAACAATTGGCTCCAATAGAAAAAGGGAAAAGAACTTATATGCCTCTGGCTTGTTACACTCCTTGTAAATTGGAAAAGAAAAGTTTTTGCGAGTGTTTGCATGGTTTCAAAGTTCCTCAAGGTTACTCATCAAACATCAAGAAACTTGTATCAATGAAAGGTCTCAACTTAATTGGTTTTAAATCTCATGATTGTCATGTCTTGATGCAATAACTTCTACCAGTGACTATCTGTGGCATCCTACCTAAAAATGTGAGACTAACTATCACCAGATTGTGTTTCTTCTTCAATGCCATATGTAATAAAGTTATTGATTTCAAAAAACTAGATGAATTAGAAGATGAAGTTGTCATAATCTTGTGTCAATTGGAGATGTATTTTCCTCCATCATTTTTTGACATTATGGTTCACTTACTTGTTCATCTAGTTAGAGAAATCAGAATTTATGGTCCATTATATTTAAGTTGGATGTATCCAATAGAGCGATACATGAAGATCTTTAAAGGATATACAAAGAATCATCACTGACCGGAGGTTTCGATTATTGAAAGGTACATCACAAAAGAAGCTATTGAGTTTTGTACAAACTATTTGTCTGAAGCAGAGTCTATAGGAATTTCAAACTCTCGTCATCCTGACACTGAAGTTAGAGGTATTCAAGGTTTAAATGTTAAGTCAATGGCTCGGGATATAGTTATTCAGACACATTTCTATATTTTGAATAATCTTGATGAAGTTCAACCTTACGTGGCTACTCACAAAAGACTTTTGAAGAAAAGATATCCACAAATGAGTGACAAGTTGTTATTGATCGAGCATAACAAGAAATTCCTAGTTTGGTTTAATAAAAGGATACCAAAAGATCATAGTGCATCCGAGACAGTTAAATGGTTATCGTTCATGCCAAAATTTAATGTGATAACTTGGATTGCATATGACATTGGTCATTATACCTTTTATACAAAATCAAAAGATGATTGTAGTACAATGCAAAATAGTTGGGTTATGGTTGAGGTGGAATCCATGTACTTCTTCAGTCCGAAAGATAAGAATCTAATATTGGCATCTAGTTTATTCTATAGTGTCATTGAGGAGATTTGGGATATTAATTATGTTATCTTTCGAGTGCCTTTATTTAAATGCAAGTGAGTTCCCAATAATACTAATGGTGTACAAACTGATGACTTAGGATTCACCCGGATTGACCTTGGCAAGGAAAATTATATGACCGAACCATTCATCATGGTTTCACATGCAAAACAAGTTTTCTATGTGATCGACGCTTCTGACACATTGGGGAAATGGTCAATCGTTCTCCGAGGAAAAGACATTCTTAGTAGTGATGAAAGTTTTGACATTTCTTTTGTTCCTTCTAACACAACAAAAGTGCCTACCACTTATGATGAAGTTGATAGAGATGATATGCATGCTATTCGTATCAATCATAATGAAGGCATGTGAGAAAATTAACAAGTAATTTATGTTTTATTATTTTTTCATGATTTAATTAATGCAAGTATTGTTTCTAAGTATATTTACTAACAAGTATGATTATTTGAAATTGTAGGTGTTTAAAGTAAATACACCAAGAGACAAGACACCAAGAGACAAAGAAACAAAACACTATAAGATACAATTATGTGATGTTATATAAAGTTTGTAGGTTGTTTTGTGCCATTTTTCATTTGATGTAATACATATACAATATTTTGTTCTTAATACAATATATGAATTTGATTGATGTAATACAATACAGTGTTTCATTATGATACAATTGTTGTTTCTGTTCTGATATGGTTAAAAAAAAATACAGGTTAAGAAATGGAAAATTTTCAAAATGCAGAAAAATGGTTTTAAAAAAAGAATATTTTTTAACGACGGTTATAGTATATAATCGTGGTTGTATAGTGAACGCTGTTCAGAATAATATATTACACCAAAAGATGCGCTGATGAGAATCGAACTTGGGACCTTTATATATTACAACGATTAATTAGTGCAATCGTGATCATATATAGCGTACTTTCAGGTTTTCTACAGCGGTCATAAGACTGTGAATGTAAGTAGCGCATATACAACCACACCCTACGTAACAACGGCAAGTCACGCATGATGTTATTGTGCGAGCAAGAATTGTCTCTACAAGTCAATCTATGTTTTGATGATAACAATAAGTATTTGTGAAAGAACCATTTTATGGTCTAACGTGTGTTGTGTACAGATCATAAGAACTAAAGACATCAGAACCAACATGCACCAGCTAGATGTACTATGATTGAATATATACATATGCGAAGTTACTATGTGTGACTAAAGTCGCGAGAAGCAAGAACGCTTCTTTATCTAGTCATGATCAGCCAGATCCAAGGATGCCAAGATTGTTGTTGCAATGCTCTTGTGATGCTCTCTAAAAGTGATTGAGATTCTGAAGATAGCAAAGCTTCTGAAGAAGTACACTCTGAAAGAACCAAAGTGCGGAAGACTCCTATGACTTGAAGTTCTGATGGCTGAAGGCGCTGAAGACCAAGTGCAGAAAGAATCTGAAGACTTATGAGTTCTGAAGATCAAGGTTTCAAATATCATGTTCTGAAGACTCTGAAGACAGGTTCTGAAGGTTTGGAAGACTTGAAGCAGAAAAGAATAACGTTCTTAAAGACCAAGTTCTAAAGTTCTGAAGACTGATTCCTAATGGACTTCTTCAATCAACTAAAGACTTGAAGCATCAGATATTCTGCTAAGAAGACTCTACTCATGCTTCATCAAATTAACATCAGAAGCCACTGAAGTTTTGAAGTCTAAATATTACCGTTGTGAGTTAAATGTACACACTACCCAAGAAAAGATGTCCGATCACTTCTCCCTCTGCAAAAAAGAGATGTGTCAGTACAACTCATTATATCACAACGTCTCTTTTCCAAATAGCTAACAGTATTCTCAAACGGCTATATTTCTACTGGCTATTTAATGGAATGAGTTTTTGCTTTTGATGTGTCGATCACTTGTAGAATCACGAACTTAATGTTCATCTACAAAATTGACTAAGTCATTGTGTGAAGATAGCAACAACGATGAGTTCTCGTTGTAACACTTAACATATTCAAAGCTATCACTATATCACTAATGGCAATTGTTGTTGAAACTCAAGAAGACAAATCAACACAACAACAACAATCAAGAACAGAAGCTGTTGATGAAGAAGACAACATTGAAGATCTGTCAAGTCATCAACCTACCTTCTCGTCAGGACTACATTGAAGATCTGAAGCAAGGAGTTGTTGTTCAAAGCTTGCTCAACCAAGAAGACGAAGAAGAAGAAGATCTACAAGATGTCAACCATTGTAATATCTAGATACATTCTTGTAGGTTCTTAGGATAGCAAAGAGTTGTTGCTCAAATCTTGCTTGAACACCTATGTGTTCTTTGTACTTAAACTTATGAGAAACTTGCTTATTAAGAAGCACAATTTGTAATCTCCAGTTTTCCAATTCGACTAAATGAATTGAGACTCCTCAAGTGAATGTTATATCCTGATGGGATCCCTGAACGGTTCAGGTGTGAGTTGAGGCCCTTGAGTAGATCATGTGGTGATCAGATACTTGAGATGACAATGGCTGGGTGTCATTGTGGAAAATCCGGAAATATGGTCAGTAGCGTTATATTCATTGTGATGAATCCCTGAACGGCTAGTTGTGAAATCCCAACAGTGGGTCTGCTTGGTCAATGAACATTATATCCTGTTGGATCCCTGAACGGCTCATTGCTTGTTAGTCATAGTGCGGTTGTGCAAGTTGTTAGTTACTGGCGTTGCCCGTGCAAGTGTAATCATGATTTGGTTATAATGGATTAAGTCAATCTATGTTTTGATGATAATAATAAGTATTTGTGAAAGAACAATTTTATGGTCTAACGTGTGTTGTGTACAGATCATAAGAACTAAAGACATCAGAACCAACATGCACCAGCTAGATGTACTATGATTGAATATATACATATGCGAAGTTACTATGTGTGACTAAAGTCGCGAGAAGCAAAAACGCTTCTTTATCTAGTCATGATCAGCCAGATCCAAGGATGCCAAGATTGCTGTTGCAATGCTCTTGCGGATGCTCTCTAAAAGTGATTGAGATTCTGAAGATAGCAAAGCTTCTGAAGAAGTACACTCTGAAAGAACCAAAGTGCGGAAGACTCCTATGACTTGAAGTTCTGATGGCTGAAGGCGCTGAAGTCCAAGTGCGGAAAGAATCTGAAGACTTATGAGTTCTGAAGATCAAGGATTCAAATATCAAGTTCTGAAGACTCTGAAGACAGGTTCTGAAGATTCGGAAGACTTGAAGCAGAAAAGAATAATGTTCTTAAAGACCAAGTGCTGAAGTTCGGAAGACTGATTCCTAATGGACTTCTTCAATCAACTTAAGACTTGAAGCATCAGATATTCTGCTAAGAAGACTCTACTCATGCTTCATCAAATTAACATCAAACGCCACTAAAGTTTTGAAGTCTAAATATTACCGTTGTGAGTTAAATGTACACACTGCCCAAGAAAAGATGTCCGGTCACTTCTCCCTCTGCAAAAAGGAGATGTGTCAGTACAACTCATTATATCACAACGTCTCTTTTCCAAACAGCTAACAGTATTCTCAAACGGCTATATTTCTACTGGCTATTTAATGGAAAGGATTTTTACTTCTGATTCATTCGTTCAGTCTGTAGAAACTTAGCCTGTGCTTAAAATGCCTAGTGAACTTATTTATAGTTCCTCGGATAATCAAACAATTGTTAGTAATAACCGCATAAGCATTTTTCCAAAGAGATTTCTTTCAATCAAAATCATTTAATTTCTCCCCCTCTTTGACATCATCAAAAAGTGTCAGGGAATATGAGCAATTAAGCGTATATCTTTCAATCAATTAAATCAAGTATATGAATGATACCAATTGAAGGTAATGGAAGCCAATTGTGAAGGTCATGAAACTAGGTCGTGAAACTAGTGTTCAGGTATTTTAAAAGCAATTAGGTCAATTTTACTAATTTTTTGTTATGGCATAATTAATCTGAAGGACAATTATAAATAACCAACAAAGAGCTCATTAAAAGATAAACTGCATTTAAACATAGAAGTTCATAGATTAAATTAAAGAATTAAAAACATAGATTGCATTAGAGAAAGAGTTAAACAAAAACACATAGAATAAATAAAAATATAGATTGTATTACGGACGGATTTCATCAAAACATACAAATCTAAACTAGACGAAAATGGGTTCTTATAAGAGAAGACTTTTAGAGTCACGTATTTCCGTGTTATGAAGGATTGAGATAATCCTCAATAGTTTATCAGTCGAACGGTTGTATGCGTATTTCAAGAGAATTGAACGGCTGAGAAATTTCTAGTAAGAAATAAGGGAGTAGCCTTTTGTATGCAATTTCCTAGATGAGATAAATTAATGAGTTTCTTTTAATTTAGCCATTATGATTTCTAATACTGGTTGAATTATCTAAAAGACTCTATGAGAAAGATTGAAGGAGTTAGGTTCTAAAATTCTCATATGAGACTGATAAAGCATTTTCATTAATTCAAGGGTGATTGTACATTAAACACAAAATATTAAAGACTGAAATTTTCAAAACATAGCAACTGCTAGAAGATCATCACAACTTTAATCATCAGAATCCTTAACACTATCCATATTTTCACAACTGATTTTAACAGGAGAAGTACCAGGTTCAAGCCTGATAATTAAATCCCAGGCCCTTACTTGTAGAAGTATTTCTAGTATTATTCTTCCATACGGAATGATGGCTTGCACTTTGTTTCTAGAGACTTTGATAGAATGTTTCATATGGTTAAAAATGGTTTTAGACATATCTATTGTAACATGATGTGTTAGAAGAAAGATACGGATTTTGTCGTTGTGCGTTAAGGTGTTCTTAGGAGCCATACGGGGACGAAGGTTGGTCAAGGAAAATTTGAACCTTGTTTTAGGAAAAGGGAGAAGCCTCTCAGGGTTGTTTGATTCGTAAGGGACTGAGTTGTCAAATAAAATTTTGCACTGATCCACCAAGCTTAGGTTCGACTGATAGTCATCAATCGTAGCTTCGGAGGAGACACATCCAGTGATTTTCTCTATCAAGGAGACAGAGACAGTAATGGGTTGAAAGTAGACTTCCGACCAGATGGTTTTTCCATCGTTGCTAATTCTAGCATATTTCCATAACTCTTTAACAAGGTTTGGATAGACGGGACCATATAGGAGAGCGTAATAGCCCTGCCAAGACTGGGCTTGCATGCTTCTGAGTATCTCTAAACCATTGTCTCCGGGATGAGCAAGGTTGAGTTTCTTCTCAGGAATAAGGTGTAGATTTTCTTTGTTTCCAAGGAAGGTTGGTCCATTCCTTTGAGAGTTCATTGTTCTAGTGAGGGGATAATATTAAGAAAGTAAGGATGGATTTGAGTGTAGTTCTGAGGAGAGAGACAATCCTAGTATTTATGGACGGGTTAGGATGAACGATCTTAGTGTAACGGATCTGATTTACTATTTTCTAGATATGTTATGATTAGTTGAGTATACAAACAAATGTAATAGTGTGTGAGAAGGAATCGGAGTAGTTACTTCTTTATTGGGAAGAGTAAAAAGTTAGTAACTGCTTTGCATTCATTTACCATAAGATTTGATATATTAATGATGATTTCTTGAGCCGCGAAAAATCTTTAATGATAGTGACAAGACATTTTATGTTTACTTAGAATTTCTAATTTTGGTAAACTGATAGTATTCTATGAGAGCCCTTTTTTGTACGACTTTGTGATCTGGAATTAACAGAACAATAGCAGAAATAACTATTTCGACGGAAAAGAGATTTGAGCTAGTTACAAAATTCAGACATAATTTGAACAGTTTCCTAGCTATAAAAGGATTCGTAATTAATCTTCAACAAGCAGTTTTCTGGAAGGATATCAGACCCATCTTCCTTAATTCTTTCTTTGATCATATCAACGATCCCATCCTTGAAGAAAATCTCGGACAAAATTCTTCCATAAGGGATGTAGGACTTTGCGAGATTTTTGGATTCAGAGATAGTCTTCCAGAGACAGTTGAAGATGGTGTATGGTAAATTTATTTGAAAATCATTTATAAGAAGGTAAATAAACTCATGGTCATGAAATCTGATTTTGTCAGTAATTTCTCCTGTGGGAAGAAAATTTGTCAGCATGAGTTTGTACCAAGCTTTGGGAATAGGTAAAAGATTTTCAGGATTGTAAGGAATGTATCTGGAGACTAGATCATGAAGGGAGACAAAAAATTTAGCAGGAAAGAATTTGTGTATGTCAAAATTAACATGAATTCCAACATCCTCACATCCAGTTGCAAGGATCACGGAGAATAGGTTGATGACAATTGGGATTTCAAAAACATAGGAAGTGATGCATTTGCGTTCAATATCAAGATCAGCATGTTTCCAGAAATATTTGACCAGGTTTACATAGATAGGCTTTTCTAGCATCATGGAGTACCTAGTCCACTGTTGAGTATATAAAATATCTGCTATACTACAAGCAGTGCCTCTTGAGAGTGAAGGAGTAATGAATGAGAACCGTTTCTCAGGAATGAGTTCAAGAAGATTTGGATTACCGAGAAAGGTTAGTGAAGGCATGATAATGGATGGATGAAGAGGCTTATAACTTTAGGGTTTTTAGTATAAGATGTATGATAGGGAGACGTGATTTTATAGAATAAGTAGGTAGAATTATGCCTAGTCTAGGGAAGATATAGGTTAGTGCAAAAGATTTTAATGAGATTTTATTTAGCTGTTAGAGATATGTTGTGTTTTCAAAAGATTCGCATTTATTAAGGTGTTCCTTTGCGTGTAGATTTTGTTAAAGGATTTTTTTTTATCTAGCAATTTCTTACAACTAAGTTTTAACAGATATTCTTTTAGTTGAATAATTTTCCTAAAGAGGTATGTAATGAGTCCTAAACATTTAACTAGTGAGATATGTCATGACAATTTATAAAAGTATTTTATGGGTTTACAGATTATAAGAGAAAGAGAAAGTGTACCTTAGGGATGCTTAACTTTTGAAGAGAATCTTTTAGCTAAACCTTTTTGTGAAAGCATTCCTTTCTGAATCTTTGAGCATCTTTCTGATTCTGCCTATTTCCGAGTAAGCTGCAGAGATTTCTTGGGTTCTTCAAGATACGCTTGTGTTCTGACTTCTGAGGAAAATGAATATTTTCTTGGAATGTGATCCTAGTTGAATTACAACTTTCTCTCTTTTCTTGTTCAACCTTGTCCATCAACTTTCTAGGTTATAATAACCGAGATTAAGACTTAACATGATCAGAGTGACCACTTAATCTGAACTTACCCAATTACATGCAATCCTTTTGGTAAGGCGGTGTAATGAATGTTCTGAAGGAAAATTGACACTCATATGCTTGGGAGCAGTACTGAGTGAACAATAAATTCTATTCGATGACCCTATTCATAAGCAACAGATTACATCTATTTTTGATTGCTTCTCACTTCTCATTTCCTTGATCCATAGAACCTGTTTGGTTCCGACACAGTTCTTAAGTTATGGATCTAAAAGCTAAACGACAAACTTTAAGAATTGGTTGAATTCTCCTTTCATAGCCTGAATTCAATTTGCGTTTGTGAGAATTTCTTTTCTTTGAAAGATGGTTGATTTCACAAGATTAGTGAGAACCTTTGAGAGGTTATACAATGAAGAATTAACATATCAGCTTCTGACTTTGTTCCTCAAGGTTGTTTCAAAACTTGTTCAAAACTAAAACATCATTATGCAACACATGTGTACATCACTAGACATGGTTTGCATGAAACTTCTTTATCTCACAATGCTTATCAACTTATATGGGATGGTCATATCTTACTTCAGACGCGTATGTTGACACATTTCTTCGAACATCATTAACATCATCTCTTAAGACATCAGTTAGAGAACCTAAATGTCAGAATTGATGGCTTCTAATTCCATAGCACAAGTGGTTCTGAAAACACTTGATCCGGCGAAAATCAGATTATCAATAATTGGTTCTGCTAGGATAGTCTTTGTTGGAGCTTGAATTTTGAACCAGTTAAAACTTAAAAGTTCGATCAGGATCAAGTATTTACTGAATCTTTGGAATTTATTTATTCATTGAATCTTTTGATCTTTTCAAATTCTGATATTGAATCATTTCTAATAATTTGAATTTTTTAGATTTTAACTTCAGCTGAAATTTTTCTGAAATTCAAAGTCTTAGAGCACCAATCTTTCTTCTTTACATGAAGAGATTCAGAATGAGTTTCAAACGAGAAATTCAAGGATGGACCTAATCCGTTTCTTGAAAACATCTCAAAAACTCATAAAGAATTAATCTTCAGCAAACAAGATTTATTGCTTTCTGATGATTCATCTTTTAAACATATACGTGGTTTGATCCACACGTATTTTCCAGGATGAGCATTCAACAGATACTGTCGCTTATCGGATGAGTTTATCTTATCAGCTGATTCTTCAATTATCAATGAGACTTCATCTAGAATCAGTGAATTGCTCAAGAAGTAATCAGATTGATTACAATTTTGTACACAATCAACTACTGAACTGTTACAGAAATTGTAAGTGGATTTCAATCTCACCAAGAGTACTTCTACGCACCGCATCTGGATCTTCTTCTGACACTGTTAAGTGTTTGATGTAAATCAATAACAGAACCGGAGCTCTGATACCAATTGAAGGTGCGAGAAAGACACAAGAAATGGGGGTTTGAATTGTGTATTTAATTTTTTCATAACTTGTCGCATCTTGTTAAAGAGACGCTCAAGAACCTTCAAAGTTCGTTGAGAGATTTTGATCTCTTAACTATGGAGCATGAGAACTATAATGTTCTGATCATAAGATACGATACTCAGAACTTGCAGTGCGGAAGCTTATCAGAGATAGGCTGCAAGGTTCTGACTTTGCTTAATATAAGGTTCTGATATTCAATGCAGAAACATAAATAGAGATACTAAGCAAGGGAGTAAAGAACACACGATATATCCTGGTTCACCACGCGTGCTAATCCAGTCCACCCTCCTTAAGTGATTTTGCCTTGAACACAAGGACTTAATCCACTATAACCAAATCATGATTACACTTGCACGGGCAACAGCGATGACTAACAACTTGCACATCTGCACTGTGACTAACAAGCAATGAATCGTTCAGGGATCTAATAGGATATAATGTTCATTGACCGAGCAGACCCACTACTGGGATTTCACAGCTAGCCGTTTAGGGATTCATCACAATGAATATAACGCTACTGACCATATTTCAGGATTTTCCACAATGACACCCAGCCAATGTCATTTCAAGTATCTGATCACCACGTGATCTACTCAAGGGCCTCAACTCACAGCTGAACCGTTCAGGGATCCCATTAGGATATAACGTTCACTTGAGGAGTCTCAATTCATTTAGTCGAATTGGAAAACTGGAGATTACAAATTGTGCTTCTTAATAAGCAAGTTTCTCCTAAGTTTAAGTACAAAGAACACATAAGTGTTCAAGCAAGATTTGAGCAACAACTCCTAGCTATCCTAAAAACCTACAAGAATGTATCTAGATATTACAATGGTTGACATCTTGTAGATCTTCTTCTTCTTCATCTTCTTGGTTGAGCAAGCTTTGAGCAACAACTCCTTGCTTCAGATCTTCAATGCAGTCCTGACGAGAAGGTAGGTTGATGACTTAACAGATCTTCAATGTTGTCTTCTTCATTAACAACTTCTGTTCTTGATTGTTGTTGTTGTGTTGATTTGTCTTCTTGAGTTTCAACAACAATTGCCATTAGTGATATAGTGATAGCTTTAAATATGTTAAGTGTTACAATGAGAACTCATCGTTGTTGTTATCTTCACACAATGACTTGGTCAATTTTGTAGATGAACATTCAGTTTGTGATTCTACAAGTGATCGACACATCAGAAGCAAAAACTCTTTCCATTAAATAGCCAGTAGAAATATAGCCGTTTGAGAATACTGTTAGCTATTTGGAAAAGAGACGTTGTGATATAATGAGTTGTACTGACTCATCTTCTTTTTGCAGAGGGAGAAGTGACCGGACATCTTTTCTTGGGCAGTGTGTACATTTAACTCACAACGGTAATATTTAGACTTCAAAACTTCAGTGGCTTCTGATGTTAATTTGATGAAGCATGAGTAGAGTCTTCTTAGCAGAATATCTGATGCTTCAAGTCTTCAGTTGATTGAAGAAGTCCATTAGGAATCAGTCTTCAGAACTTCAGCACTTGGTCTTTAAGAACGTTATTCTTTTCTGCTTCAAGTCTTCTGAATCTTTAGAAACTGTCTTCAGAGTCTTCAGAACTTGATATTTGAATCCTTGATCTTCAGAACTCATAATTCTTCAGATTCTTTATGCACTTGGTCTTTAGCGCCTTCAGCCATCAGAACTTCAAGTCATAGGAGTCTTCCGCACTTTGGTTCTTTCAGAGTGTACTTCTTCAGAAGCTTCGCTATCTTCAGAATCTCAATGACTTTCAGAGAGCATCCACAAGAGCATTTCAACAGCAATCTTGGTATCCTTGGATCTGGCTGATCATGACTAGATAAAGAAGCGTTCTTGCTTCTCGCGACTTTAGTCACACATAGTAACTTCGCATATGTATATATTCAATCATAGTACATCTAGCTGGTGCATGTTGGTTCTCATGTCTTTAGTTCTTATGATCTGCACACAACACACATTAGACCATAAAATGGTTCTTTCACAAATACTTATTGTTATCATCAAAACATAGATTGACTTGTAGAGATAATTCTTGCTCTCACAATCTCCCCCTTTTTGATGATGACAAAACTAAGTATTTTGATTGAACATTTTATACAAGGTAATCACCAAAGCAAACAAATTCAGAGTTTGGAACAGCAGCTCCCCCTGAATGAGTTATCCTTAGAGCTTCATCTGAGATCATCTAGGAGTTTATGTAATCCAAAGATATACAGAGTAACAACTTGAGTTGTCAGAACATGAATAGAAAAGAGTTACTTCTCTATCTTGTCTTTAGGAAAACGAAGAGTCTTATCATCTGGACTAGTTCATTAGAACTTCCATCTTCAGATCTTCAGAACTTAGTTTTCTTTGTTGTCGTATCAGAGCTTATTATCTTCAAAGACATCTGAAGCATTTCTACTTTTCAGAAGATTCCATTAAGCATAAGATCAGAACAGTTCTTGACTGATAGTCATAGCCTAGCTATCTATCAGAGACAGACACTGTCTTTAAAAGAAACTCCCCCTGAGTTTCAGACTATATGAAGATTTTGATTTTGTATTTTCATCTTCTGGGTAGTCTCCCCCTAATTACCATAAGTCATATATTGGGATCTTCAGAATCGAGATTCAGGTTATAAGATTTTAATCTCCAATGTGGAACATGACTTTTCAGAGTTTGACTTTTGACCATAGGTTCTTATCTTGTTGATGTCACAACTCAGTGGTTTATCACAACATGATTTCTAATCAGATACCAATTTTTGGTTGATTTATGTGATGCATCAATGCTTAATTCTGACTCTGGTACACCTTGTTTTGTGCTGATATGAAGTGATGTGCTGATTGAAGAAGTTCTTCTATCTTGAAGCGTGTTTCCTTAGTGTGCTGAAATGGATACCAATGAAGGTATATAATGCTTCTCACAGGTTTGTCCTGATTGATATTACAGACCTAGTCTGATACCAATCTTTGGTTTGAGACCAAATTATTTACTTTTATATTGGTTCTTGGTAATCAACAGAATTACTTGTTCTTGAATCTTCAATCCGGATTTTTACTTCTGATTCATTCGTTTAGTCTGTAGAAACTTAATCTGTTCTTAAAATGCCTAGTAAACTTGCTTAGAGTTCCTCGGATAATCAAATAGTTGTTAGTAATAACCGCATAAGCATTTTTCCAAAGAGATTTCTTTCAATCAAAATCATTTAATTTCTCCCCCTTTTTGACATCATCAAAAAGTGTCAGGGCATATGAGCAATTAAGCATATATCTTTCAATTAATTAAATCAAGTATATGAATGATACCAATTGAAGGTAATGGAAGCCAATTGTGAAGGTCGTGAAACTAGTGTTCAGGTATTTTAAAAGCAATTAGGTCTGTTTTACTAATTTTTCGTTATGGCATAATTAATCTGAAGGACAATTATAAATGACCAACAAGGAGCTCATTAAGAGATTAATTGCATTTAAACATAGAAGTTCATAGATTAAATTAAAGAATTAAAAACATAGATTGCATTAGAGAAAGACTTAAACAAAAACACATAGATTAAATAAAAATATAGATTGTATTACAGACGTATTTCATCAAAACATACAAATCTAGACTAGACGAAACTGGTTCTTATAAGAGAAGACTTTTAGAGTCACGTATTTCCGTGTTATGAAGGATTGAGATATTCCTCAATAGTTTATCATTCGAACGACTGTATGCGTATTTCAAGAGAATTGAACGGTTGAGAAATTTCTAGTAAGAAATAAGGGAGTAGCCTTTTGTACGCAATTTCCTAGATGGGATAAATTAATGAGTTTCTTTTAATTTAGCCATTATGATTTCTAGTACTGGTTGAATTATCTAAAAGACTCTATGAGAAAGAGTGAAGGAGTTAGGTTCTAAAATTTTCATATGAGACTAATAAAGCATTTTCATTAATTCAAGGGTGATTGTACATTAAACACAAAATATTAAAGACTGTAATTTTCAAAACATAGCAACTGCTAGAAGATCATCACAATTTTAATCATCAGAATCCTCAACACTGTCCATATTCTCACAACTGATTTCAACAGGAGAAGTACCAGGTTCAAGCCTGATAATTAAATCCCAGGCCCTTTCTTGTAGAAGTATTTCCGATATTATTCTTCCATACGGAATAAAGGCTTGCACTTTGTTTCTAGAGACTTTGATAGAATGTTTCATATGGTTAAAAATGGTTTTAGGGAGATCTATTGTAACATGATGTGTTAGAAGAAAGATAAGGATACTGTCGTTGTGCGTTAAGGTGTTCTTAGGAGCCATACGAGGACGAAGGTTGGTCAAGGAAAATTTTAACCATGTTTTTTGAAAAGGGAGAAGCCTCTCAGGGTTGTTTGGTTCGTAAGGGAATGAGTTGTCAAATAAAATTTTGTATTGATCCACCAAGTTTAGGTTCGATTGATAATCATCAATCGTAGCTCCGGAGGAGACACATCCAGTGATTTTCTCTATCGAGGAGACAAAGACAGCAATGGATTGAAAGTAGACTTCCGACCAGATGGTTTTTTCATCGTTTCTAATTCTAGCATATTTCCAGAACTCTTTAACAAGGTTTGGATAGACGGGACCATATAGGAGAGCGTAATAGCCCTGCCAAGACTGGGCTTGCATGCTTCTGAGTATCTCCAAACCATTGTCTCCGGGATGAGCAAGGTTGAGTTTCTTCTCAGGAATAAGGTGTAGATTTTCTTTGTTTCCAAGGAAGGTTGGTCCATTCCTTTGAGAGTTCATTGTTCTAGTGAGGGGATAGTATTAAGAAAGTAAGGATGAATTTGAGTGTAGTTCTGAGGAGAGAGACAATCCTAGTATTTATGGACGGGTTAGGATGAACGATCTTAGTGTAACAGATCTGATTTACTATTTTCTAGATATGTTATGATTAGTTGAGTATACAAACGGATGTAATAGTGTGTGAGAAGGAATCGGAGTAGTTACTTCTTTATTGGGAAGAGTAAAAAGTTAGTAACTACTTTGCATTCATTTACCATAAGATTTGATATATTAATGATGATTTCTTGAGCCGCGAAAAATCTTTAATGATAGTGACAAGACATTTTATGTTTACTTAGAATTTTTTAATTTTGGTAAACTGATAGTATTCAGAGAGGGCCCTTTTTAGTACGACTTTGTGAACTGGAATTAACAGAACAATAGCAGAAATAACTATTTCGACGGAAAAGAGATTTAAGCTAGTTACAAAATTCAGACAGAATTTGAACAGTTTCCTAGCTACAAAAGGATTCGCACTTTATCTTCAACAAGCAGTTTTCTGGAAGGATATCGGACCCATCTTCCTCAATTCTTTCTTTGATCATATCAACGATCCCATCCCTAAAGAAAATCTCGGACAAAACTCTTCCATAAGGGATGTAGGACTTTGCGAGATTTTAGGATTCAGAGATAGTCTTCCAGAGACAGTTGAAGATGGTGTATGGTGAATTTATTCGAAAATCATTTATAAGAAGGTAATTAAACTCATGGTCATGAAATCTGATTTTGTCAGTACTTTCTCCTCTGGGAAGAAAATTTGTCAGCATGAGTTTGTACTAAGCTTTGGGAATAGGTAAAAGATTTTCAGGATTGTAAGGAATGTATCTAGAGGTTAGATCATGAAGGGAGGCAAAAATTTTAGCAGGAAAGAATTTGTGTATGTCAAAATTAACATGAATTCCAACTTCCTCACATCCAGTTGCAAGGATCACTGAGAATAGGTTAATGACAATTAGGATTTCAAAAATATAGGAAGTGATGCATTTGCTTTCAATATCAAGATTAGCATGTTTCCTGAAATCATTGACCAGGTTTACATAAATAGGCTTTTCTAGCATCATGGAGTACCTAGTCCAGTGTTGTGTAAAATATCTGCTATACTACAAGTAGTGCCTCTTGAGAGTGAAGGAGTAATGAATGAGAACTGTTTCTCAGGAATGAGTTCAAGAAGATTTGGATTACCGAGAAAGGTTAGTGGAGGCATGATAATGGATGGATGAAGAGGCTTAGAACTTTAGAGTTTTGATTATAAGATGTATGAAAGGGAGACGTGATTTTATAGAATAAGTAGGTAGAATTATGCATAGTCTAGGGAAGATATAAGTTAGTGCAAAAGATTTTAATGAGATTTTATTTAGATGTCAGAGATATGTTGTGTTTTCAAAAGATTTGCATTTATTATGGTGTTCCTTTGCGTGTAGATTTTGTTAAAGAAATTTCTTTTATCTAGCAATTTCTTACAACTAAGTTTTAATAGATATTCTTTTAGTTGAATAATTTTCCTAAAGAGGTATGTAATGAGTCCTAAACATTTAACTAGTGAGATATGTCATGACAATTTATAAAAGTATTTTATGGGTTTACAGATTATAAGAGAAAGAGAAAGTGTACCTTAGGGATGCTTAACTTTTGAAGAGAATCTTTTAGCTAAATCTTTTCGTGAAAGCATTCCTTTCTGAATCTTTGAGCATCTTTCTGATTCTGCCTATTTCCGAGTAAACTGCAGAGATTTCTTGGGTTCTTCAAGATACGCTTGTGTTCTGACTTCTGAGGAAAATGAATAGTTTCTTGGAATGCGATCCTGGTTGAATTACAGCTTTCTCTCTTTTCTTGTTCAACCTTGTCCATCAACTCTCTAGGTTATAATAACCGAGATTAAGACTTAACATGATCAGAGTGACCACTTCATCTGAACTTAGCCAATTACATGCAACCCTTTTGGTAAGGCGATGTAATGAATGTTCTGAAGGAAAATTGACACTCATATGCTTGAGAGAAGTACTGAGTGAACAATTAATTCTATTTGATGACCTCATTCATAAGCAACAAATTACATCTGTTTTTGATTGCTTCTGACTTCTCATTTCCTTAATCCATAGAACCTTTTTGGTTCCGATACAGTTCTTAAGTTATAGATCTGAATCTTAAACGACAAACTTTGGGAATTGGTTGAGTTCTCATTTCATAGCCTGAATTCGGTTTGCGTTTGTGAGAATTTCTTTTCTTCGAAAGATGGTTGATTTCACAAGATTAGTGAGAACCTTTGAGAGGTTATACAATGAATAATTAACATATCAGCTTCTGACTTTGTTCCTCAAGGTTATTTCAAAACTTGTTCTGAACCAAAACATCATTACGCAACACATGTGTACATCACTAGACATGGTTTGCATGAAACTTCTTCATCTCACAATGCTTATCAACTTATATGGGATGGTCATATCTTACTTCAGACGCATATGTTGACATATTTCTTCGAACATCATTAACATCATCTCTTAAGACATCAGTTAGAGAACCTAAATGTCAGAATTAATGGCTTCTAATTCCATAGCACAAGTGGTTCTGAAAACACTTGAACTGGCGAAAATCAGATTATCAATAATTGGTTCTACTAGGATAGTCTTTGTTGGATCTTGATTTTTGAACCAGTTAAAACTTAAGCGTTCGATCAGGATCAAGTATTTACTGAATCTTTGGGATTCAGTTCTTCATTGAATCTTTTGATCTTTTCAGATTCTAATATTGAATCATTTCTAATAATTTGAATTTTTCAGATTCTGACTTCAACAAAAAATTTTCTGAATTTCAAAGTCTTAGAGCAGCAATCTTTCTTCTTTACATGAAGAGATTCAGAATGAGTTTCAAACGAGAAAGTCAAAGGTGGGCCTAATCCGTTTCTTGAAAACATCTCAAAAACTCATAAAGAATTAATCTTCAGCAAACAAGATTTCTTGCTTTCTGATGATTCATCTTTTAAGCATATACGTGGTTTTATCCACACGTATTTTCTAGGATGAGCATTCAACAGATACAGTCTCTTATCTGATGAATTTATCTTATCAGCTGATTCTTCAATTTTTAATGAGACTTCATCTAGAATCAGTGAATTGCTCAAGAAGTAATCAGATTGATTACAATTTTGTGCACAGTCAACTGCTGAACTGTTACAAAAATTGTAAGTGGATTTCAATCTCACCCAGAGTACTTCTACGCACCACATATGGATCTTTTTCTGACACTGTTAAGTGTTTGATGTAAATCAATAACAGAACCAGAGCTCTGATACCAATTGAAGGTGCGAGAAAGACACAAGAAAGGGGGGTTTGAATTGTGTATATACTCTTTTCAGTTATCCCTTTTCCAACCGTTGTTGTATATGTTTTTCGTAGTAGTAAAGACTGACCACATCAATCAGGTATTTGGAAGAAAGAGTCACTGCATCTCTCCCAGTCTACTCTTTGTTTGTAAGTTAGCCATAAACTTCATTTTCCTTGTAAAATGTGTTTCAAGAGTTTAATTAACTAAAATATTTTAAGATTATTGTATACTCTTAAGATCAAATCTTGGGAACAAGAAAAAGTCGTTTTGATAGAACCGGTATAATTCTTAGTGTTTTTATTTCTTCCCTAAACTCTTTAATTTTTGCAATTTATTTTTCCGTTGGGTATTTCAAAATACTTTTTTTTTAACTCTAAATTTGATCTAGAAAATTTTTCAAACCAAAGTTTTTTTGAGACACACAATTTACCCTTCTTGTGTGTGAAGTCATATGTCCAACATCATGCTCATGTGTTCGCTGCAGTGGTAACCTTTGAATGTCATGAAAGTGCTCTTGATATTCGTATAAGATAGAGAATATCCAATATGGTTGTGGGGTTGGTTGTGTGTTAGAAATATAAAATTTTGAAAAAAATTAAGAAACATTTCCCTCCTGTTTAGGGATGCTCATGGACGGTTAATTTTCATAACCAATCCATAACTATAAATAATTCACATGTTATAACCGATTATTAAAACTAATTGTCATAACCGGTTTTCATTTTTGTAAAATAGTTATAAATCAGTTATTAACCGGTTATATCCATAACCAATTTTATAATTAGTTTTGATTTAATTTTATTTTAAAATCATTTTTTAAGAAACAATATTTATGTTAAAAAATAAAAATAGTTTTTTAAAATTTTTGGAAAGAATATATTTTCTTTATTTTAAAAAAATAACTTTTTTTTTTAATTTTTGAAAATAAATTTTAAAATTTTTTTTTTCCAAATTTTTTTTTGAAAAAAATAGACTAATTTAGTTTTTATTTTGAATATGGATGTCTAAATTATGGATTTATTTAAAACCATATTAAAAATATATTCAAAATATGAATTTAGTTAAAATCATACTAATAATTAACTGATTTTTAATAACTGAATTTGAATATGAATATAAATTATTTAAATAAATGATTTATTAGGAAATTTGGATATGAATATAAATTATTTAAATAAACGATTTATTAGGAGTATAGGAGACAGAAAGTTAAGTTTAACGTTTTAAGGAAACCATGGAGAACAGGGAAAGTGTGGTAACAACAACAACAAATGTGAGATTCATTGAGTGAACGAACTTGTTTAGAGAAAAAAGAGACATAGCGTTGTGGGCGAAAAGAAAAAGAAAAATACTTCATAGAAATAAACATTTTTTCATTATGACCAATCATCCCATAATTTCAATAAACAAATTAAATTTAAAATTACTTTAAAAATTTTCTCTTAGATTGTTTTTAAGAATATGGATATAGATGTATTACTATACAAGTATTTAAAAAAAAAAGATAGCAAGGTTATGAGATTTATAATTTAAATATTTTAAAAGATATTTTCTTTTAAATCTTTTTTATAAGAAATACTTTATATTTTTAAATTTATTAAATAATTAATGTATCTGATATGTATTATAGATTAGATACATTAATTAATTAATGAATTTAGAAAGGTGGAGTGTATGTTATAAAAAGAATTAGAAGTGATATTATTTAATGATGAATACTCATTAAATAATATATGTATCCTTGAATTTAATTGGATACTTGTATCCTTGCCCAATGAAACAATCGGAAAAGGATAATCTTCTGCCTTTTTTATTCAGCCATCATCCTGCCTTAAATCTAATGGCTATAAAAAATTAATTAGTGCAATTAATTGAAAGATAGAGACATAAAATATTCATCTAATGGTTGGTATTAATGCTGCGCACACAGCAGGAAAGAGAGAGCAAGAGAAGATCCTGGTCCGAAACAATCATATTCAATATCATTTTGTTTTTAAAATTTTTTTATCTAAAAATAAATTAATATTTTAAATTAATTTTCCCTAAAACTATTGGTATCTAATTACCTAAGAATTTGTCATACTTAATTGTATCTGGGTAGGAATTTTTTTGGGATTCTTCTTATTCTGCTTTGCTAAGATGCAATTTATAATTTTTTTATTGTTAGGTGTGTTGGGGTGTTTAGTTGCAGTATAGATTTATATTGGTCACAGGTAGTTGTATTTTTTTATGTACTTGTTTATGGCCTGTCTTATGTCAAGTTGAATATTTTTTTTTGAGGGTTTTTTAATACACCATCTAAGTTTTTTAGGCACAACGTGAAATTTTTTTTCGCCTCCTGATTTCGGATGTGCACATCCGAACGCACTAATTTTTTAAAAAACGTTGATGTGTTCTGGATATGCATATCTGGAAACATTCCTGATCTGCAGATCCGGAACCTTTTCTTATTAATTCGCGCCAGACCTTCTTCCTCCCTCTCATTCTTCACTTTTTCATTTTCCAAAAACCAAACTCTCAAATTCTCAATTCCACCAATCTCGATTTTTTCCACTCGAGTTCGGCGCAGAGCAACTTCTACAACGACCAAGACACTCCAAATCCTCCGTATCTCATTTTAATCGCTAAGTTTTTGAATTTTAGAGTTCCGGAGTTATTTTCGTGTAATCGATTTAGAGTAGACATTTAGGTGTAAAAATTGTTAGGTAGTATGTGTCGCTCCCGGGATTTTCATCCTAGTACAAACGCGAAATTGGCACCGAACCGAGTCGCCAGCAATGTGTATTTATCCCAAGAGAGGGAAAGGAAACACTGCATAAACCTGAAGGAAGGAAAAAGCATGGTCTTGCGACCAAGAGAACTGGATTCGGGAGTCGGTTACGCGAGAGGAAGGTATTAGCACCCCCTCACGTCCATCGTACCCGATGGGATCCACGCTTGCTTGCTTCAATCAAAGGGTGATAGAAAAGAATACTGAGAAAGAACTGAAAGAGAGAAAGGAGAAAGAAAAACAAATGTAGGGAAAATAAAAGAAGTGCTCGCATGGGCCCTACCCCCACTGCCTACGTATCTCATCGGGAGCATGAGAATCAGAGCGACGTAGTTCCCCTCACTAGGGATGGTTTGTTTGTGTTTTTTAGGGAACAGCTAACGTTCTAGCTCAGGTGTTGCAGGCTCGCTGGTCCGAGTGCGTTACCATCTTGCAAGAGAACGAGTAGGAGCGCGTTCGTACGTTGAGAATGAGTGAGGTGAGAAAAGAATTCCCGAAGGAAAGACGTTATTGTTTGTTCTTGTCTTTTAAGAGTTTTTCATTTGTTTGCATATGATAGTGTATCTGAATCTTAGTCATTGGAATGTGTACATTCTCACATTCCAAGATGGAATGGGTAAGAAAGCACACTAAGAGTGAAGAAGACCCCCACACTTAGTTCCAATTGTCAAGGTTCAAACACACTAGCATACTTATGTTTATTAAGTGTTTTTGTTGATTAAGAAATGAAGAAGTGTTTTTATTAGTTGTACCTTCAACAAGTATTGCATTTAAGTCCATCATACAAGATCAAATGTCTAACACATTGACCCAAGATGGGCTATATGCTACACATTCTAAGATTATAAGAGTAGACCCCTTATAATCTTTTCTTTATATGAAAGGCCTAAATGCAATAAATGCTTGCCTTTATTAGATATTTTGATTTTTCTTTTGAGATGAGAAGAGAGACTCAAGAGAGGAGAAAGGGTAAAAATCTAATGGAGACTAAGACACACCCTAGTGTTATCATACATGGATATCCTAAGGTTAGTGAGGTTTAGAAGAGAAGAAAGAAACTCCTTAGTGTTGTATGTGCTCCTTGCTTGAAGAGAAGATAAGAGAGGATGAGAAGAAGAAGAGAAGAAAGCTTAGTATTCTTCTTACTTCTTAATGAAGTTAAGAAAGAACCTAAGAAGGGATGGTGTGCAATTAAGCAAATGATAGCATTACATGCTTCACAATCATACTTTGAAAGCATTAAAGGAGTTAAGGGAAGAAGGTAGGATGTGGAAGCATATCCGCATCCAATTTACTTACCATTTGCACCTAAAAATGTTAGAAATATCATATATGAACAAATGATAAGCAAGTAAGCACACAACCAAAGAAGAATCATCAATTAAAGGCTCAAACCACTTAGGGGCAGTAGCTAAAGGTCCTAATTGACTCCTAATAGTAGTGCATCTAAATTGGGTAAAAGAAGTGAGGGTAAGTTCTAAGTAACCACCTTTACTTGTGGAAGAAGAAAGAAGATGAAGAAGTAAGAAAGATGATGTTAGAATGGCCAAACAAATCAAGTTAAATCAAGTTCTAGAATTCAAACATGTCTTAAAATGCTGTATAAATGTCAATTACAAGTTACTTAAGTTCATTACAAAAGCATACAATCATTGGTGAATGAATGAAGAAGAGATGAAGTGGAGGAGTTTTCATGTTTTGAATTCATTTAAGTCACCTACATGAGATGAAATGATCATACATTTATGGAATGAGTTGAAAATGGATGAGGTCAGTATGTTAACATGTTCAAGATGTAATTGGTCATGCATGAATGGGCATACAAGCATGAATGGAGGAATATAAATGCAAACACAAGTCATTTAGGTCAAAAAAATTCACATAAGATGTTCAACTTTAGATGAGCAATCAAGACATGGCAAAATGATGCACCACTGACCAAATATGATTCATGCAAGTCTTAAGGTATCTAAAATAACATAAAAAGAAACCTCAAACAATGGTACAAGTGCCTTTCATCAATTAAAGTTAGGTTCATGCAATTAGAGCTCAATTAGAGGTACCTTAAAGAACAATTCAACTAAAAATAGCTAACCACATCCAAAAATTATGAAACTTGGTCAGAATACTCTACAACAAGACCAAAACATGTCACAAAACTTCACTCCAAGATCCACTAAATTAGTCATTTAGATCAGGGGTCAAAGAGGATGGAGAACCAAAGTTAATCATGCAAAAGAGAGAAGTCAAAGTGTAATAAGAAAAATGTAAAAAATGTAAACAAAAGTTTTTATGAAGTTTAATGTGATATGAAATGAATGCAACAAGAATGAACTAAAAATGTTTAATGGTTTAGGAGAAATAAAAGTTTGAAGTAAAGGTATGAAAATAGAAACAATTTCCCAAAAGAAATAAAATAAAATCATGAATTAATATGCAAATATTCACAAAATTGCAATTAAAAATGATAGAAAATTACATTAACATGTCAAGATGCAACATGAATTTTTATGGAATTTTTAATGAGGTTTTGATATTTTTTAAATTCAAATATGAAACGTGTAGAGAAAATGAAAATAAAATGAAATAGAAAAAATAACAGGGGGTGTGAACATAGTAAAATATTAGTTATAATTGGTTTGGGCTTGGAAAAGAGGGGTGTGGATAGCATAAAGGCTTAAGTCCATTACACGCTCAATCCACAATAACTACCATGCTCTTCAGTCAACAATAGTCAAAACCACACAAGCCATTGGATCAAGTCACAATCAACATTCAGTCAAAGTAGCCAAGATCAATGCACGCGCATGAAGGACCACACAACATACAGTGCACCACACCACATAATGTTCACTCTGATTAAAATAAAACATGTGCCACGCATGTGACATTTTTTATGTGTTGGCACAATCTTATCCGCACGATTCACAAATCCAACGGCCAATATTCAAACTGAGAAAACCCTAGGAGTTAAAGCTACCGGCCGGAGAGGGACCTCCGGTCACCTTCTCCGGCGAGAACCGTCACCTGCGAATCTCACATCTTCGCAAAAATACACAATGCACACATCAAAATGAAGCTCATGCTAAGCACAATACGAATCCACAGTTATCTTTCACATACCATGCGCACACGTAGAAAACAGAGGAGACAAAGATATGCCCTAACTTTTGGATCTAAGCCTCTACAAGGCATATCAACTAGCCGGAGTGTCAAATGCTCCTATTGAGCTCATGTCATGATAAAAACAACAAAATAAACCATAAAATGTGAGAGGAGTGCTTGAGAATTTTGGAACCTGAACTTGCGGCTCTTGGAGAGTCTTGAGAAAACCAGAGAAAGCACTTGTTCTTCAATCTTGGAGCAAAATAAATGCTCTGTGATTTGTTGTCCTGAGAGCAGAGAGATCCAGTGTTGAAAAGTGCTTGAAACAACCTTGAGGACTATGCTGCAATCTCCTTCAATCAAGCACCATTGATGATGATGAGGTGAAATGGATGAAGGTGACTGATTCGTGCACAGAGAGAGAGAAAAAGTTTAGAGGATGTTGAGAGAGTGAGAGTGTTCTTGAGAGTGGAATGAGAAAGTGAAGTTAAAAAACGAATTGTGAAGTGTGATTTTGTTTTATAGTATGCTTTAACCATGGTTAAACTGAGTGGAGTTAACTGAGTGGCCATTGAGTTAAGTGAGTCATCCCTAACTAACTGAGTCAAGTTAGTTAGGGAGAGTGAGGATATGGTGTGGCTGGTGCATGACAGTTATGGTGGAAGTAATGAGAAATAGCATTGGCACGGTTTTTGTAGCAGCTTGCAGCAGTAGCTTGTGGTGGAAGTTTCATACATTTCCTTTCTCATGTAAGAAGCAGCATGGTGAAAGGCACATGCATGAATGTTTGGTCAAATGAGGAAAAGAAGCAGCTAGTGATGTGAAGTGTTTGTGGTGTGACTGAACCAAACATGCAACATGTTAACAATGTATCAGTGCCAACATAGGGCTATTCATAGGTGAAATACTCTCCAACCATGGAACCATTTGGTGAGATTTTGGGGCCTTTGGAAAGAGGATGCGTTGGGGAACAATATTGGTTTGAAAATTGAAGTGAAATGGTGCCTCAAACATACCTCAAAATGACCTTAAACAGATGGAAAAAGAACTGGTACATATGCGTGCAGACTGGTGGCATGCCTTGGTTGTGACCTAGCCAAATTTTCAGTTACCTTGACCTTACTTTGAGCCATTACAACTTCTCATCCTTTGATCAAATAAAAAACCCATGAACATCAATCTTGAAGATCTCACATAGATGAACAAATTCCATGTTGAAAGATTTTTCATTTGAGGCCTCTAACCATGAGTAATTAATCAAAACATATGGCCCACCATGTGTTTGTGAAAATGACATGCGCGTGACTTGAAAATCCTTGGTCATGACCTAGTTTTGAACCTACTTTGCTCAAACTTTGATCAATCATATCTTACTCAATTTTTATCCAATGAAGATGTTCTACACATGGATTTGAAGCTTAAAGAAAGAACTTTTGTTGTGGCCGAGTGGAATTTTCATTTGGTGCTTCAATTTTAAATGGCCTTGGTTCAAACTCTGATGCAAAATGGCCAAAACTTGGTATTTTTAGTAACCCTTCTTCATCCAAAAATGGCAACTTTCCACATCTTGATTTTTTCATGATTCCTTTGGAGTTTCTTGATCAAATTTTGCAAATTGGACACATATAACATGGATTTCATGAATTTGGCCTCAAAAAGTCAAGAGTTGACTTTTTCCTCTGATTATTTGACTTGGCCCCAAATTTCCTGATTTTTGATTTTTTCTTCCAATTGAACCACTTCTAAAACCAATTGAGAGGCAATTTTCCACACCCATACACTTAAGAACATATAGAATACCATGACATCAAGTTTTGTCCAAAAAATCAAAGATATCCTGATTTTATTAGAAACCCTAGTTTTGGTGCCCACCTCCTAGGAGAAAAATGTGCTGTCTTCAATTTCAAATTCCTCAGAGTATGTTGTGTATCCTCTTAAAGGATGATGAAATATGCCATTTGAGGGTGACTTTGGATCAATGAGCTATCTCCTTTGAGGGTTTTACTTCAGTTTTTTGAACCTCTTGCATGATGAAAGATGTAGGGCTTCAATCTCCTATTGAATCTCACTTCCTTGAGGTTTTGGATGATCAATTGAGATAGTGTGAGACATGAAAGACCTCTTGGCTTTTCTTGAGGCAACTTGTTTGACCTTTTTGTGCTTTGAATGATCCCTTGATTGTCCATCTTTCCCCTGATCACATGCCCTGATGGTAAGAGGGATGCTATGCTTTATTTTTCTATGTTAAATGCAATGCAATGCTAATGAGATAGATATGATATGATAGATGATAATGCTATGCTAAGATGACAAAAAGGGAGAGCAAATTTTGGGGTATTACAGCTGCCCCTATTCAAACGCTGTAGACCTGAATTCCTGAAAGCGATTGCTTTCAGACTTTCAAGGTATATAGTGATTGAATACCAAATATAACCAAAAATTTGCTCTGGGTGATGAAGAAGAAAAGGGATATAAACCCAACGAGACTTCTGGATTGAATCGGCAAAGGAACGTCATCGGAGAGATCTGTCTTTTGAACGACGCCAGGCGACTACTGGCTTGCCACACTGCTGGTGGACTTTAAAAATGTCTTTTGTACGACGCCAGACGACTACTGGCTTGCCACACTGCTGGTGGACTTTAGCTGCTCTGCCATTCTAAACAATGGACTTTTACCAGTTCGTGCTGGATTTTTGCCAATATGTCGTTGGACTTCAATGATTACCAAACAGGCTTTGGAATCTCAAAATTGCCATCCTCGGATGGACTTTTGCAGCTTTGCCAAACTAATATTGGACTTTGATGCTTACCAAACCGGCTCTGGAAGCTTTGCCAAATGATCATCCCACCTACTGGAACAACCATCTGCAATATTATCCCACCGGCTGGAATAATATGAACGATCGTATATAATGATCACCCCATCTGCTGGAATAATCATCTGCCATACTATCCCACCGGCTGGAATAATATGAACAAACTGTATATAATATGATCATCCCACTGGCTGGAACAACCATCTGCCATACTATTCCACCTGCTGGAATAATATGAACAAACTGTATAATATGATCATCCCACTGGCTGGAACAACCATCTGCCATACTATTCCACCTGCTGGAATAATATGAACAAACTGTATAATATGATCATCCCACTGGCTGGAACAACCATCTACCATACTATTCCACCTGCTGGAATAATATGAACAAACTGTATGCCAAAAATAAATTGGACTTTGGATTGTAAATGAGCAATGTTGAGAATTACACCACCTGCTAGGTAATATCATATGCTGACACTTTGCTGAAAAAGAGATTCCGTTGATCCATATAGACCATGCTGGGAAATTACCGCGACTCGGCTAGGGAGCATAGCGGACAAGATTCAATGCTGAACTCTGTGGGGATATCATTACCAAAGATATGATCTTACCGGGGATCAAGGCTGCTCTGCGGGGGATATCCAAATCTGGGTTGAAAGACAATCCATTGCAACATACTGAGAAAGAGTCCCTAGAGATCTGTTAGGGAAACCCAAAGCAATTCCTCGGTAATCTGCTGAGGAAGATGACTGTCGAGCTTAGGGTAAATGTCACAATGCCCCATGTTGGGCGAACTTTCCCTTTGACGACTCCGCTGGGGATAATGAGTTTATAACACACTCTGCTGGAGAAAAACCGCTTTAAAGCGTCTCTTGTTGGGGCTGCCCTTCGAGAGGATTTTACAGAAGACCAAATGTCCTCAAACTCTACTGGGGATTATAGATCGGGGATATCCTTTGCTGGGGAGGTTACATGCCCCATGCATGGGATGGTCAATAACTCCGCTGGGGATTATTCTTTGACAAATTTCACATGCTGAAACCTGCGGGAGACATGATACTACCACTTGCTGGTGCATCCTGCCAAGAGTAAACTCCACAAGGGATGTTGGTACTAAAAGCTTCGTCTCTTAAGAGGATTTTATAGAAAACCCAGCATTTTCAAACTCTTAGACAAACACTCTGCCTTGAACTACCTTTCACATCGTCTGTAAGGTACTGGAGGATTGGCACTTGTTGTCGACCTGGAGTATTCACTGCATTAATAATCGTTATCAACACAGAAGAAATCCATCTTCGAACACCGTTGCCGTCATGAAACTTAGTGGGAACTCTTGAATGGAAGAATCGACTTAATAAGATACAACAGTATCAAGTCATAGCAAATATCTGCTCGTGGTTATGATCATGCTGTTTGGATCGATCGTGCTCATTACCTGCAACAGAAAAAGAATATGCACATGCCCCAGGATATTGCGTGGTCTTTTGGGTCCACCATCCGAGGTTGTCCAACAAGCAAAAGTAATTTCAATTGTCTTTGTGCATGTTTTTACAAGGCCAAGATATTTTCAAAATAACGTTTTATTATAAAAAAATCGGACGTTTTTGCAAACAAAATAGTAAAATGAAAATAAAAGCCCGTGACTGAATATTCAACTTTATTGATGAAATGCCAAAAATTGGCGAATTTACAATCAGAAGCAAACCCCTGAAAGAGGCGATTGCCATAAAATTGAGAAAAGAAATCTATCCTAATGATAATGCGGAAATTGGATTCCAACTGATTTCTGATTCTGTTATAGCCAGTATGTATTCCAACTCTCCTAATTATCTTCGCCTCCGGAAGCTCGTGGTCGGGCCAATTCCTCCTTTGGAATTTTGCCAGTTTGCTGAAGAGTAGAAAATGTACAGATTAATTCAGACTGCAGTCATTCGCTTTAATCCCTCTTTTGTGTGGATCGCCTTTTCAGGTTTTCAATCCACCGGGATACCCTTTTTTTTGCCTAAGTTGCCCTTTCGGGTTTTCAACTTACCGGGTGTACAATTCTTTTCAATTATATCCCTAATTTTTGCCCGAACCTTTATTCTGTTTTTGGTTCGCCAGGATGCCCTTTTTTGCCTGGATTTTTTTTTTATCCAGCGGGTCTCTTTATACGAAGTATTTTTTAACTGCATCTGAATTAACAGGGGATGAAAAATCTTCACCATCCATGGTTGTCAGCAACAAGGCTCCACCTGAGAAGACCTTTTTTACCACGAACGGACCTTCATAGTTAGGAGTCCATTTGCCCCTGTGATCTGTACTCGGAGGAAGTATTCTCTTGATTACCACATCTCCCACCTTGTAGACTTGAGGTCGAACTTTTCGATCGAATGCCCTCTTCATTCTGCGCTGATATAGCTGCCCATGGCATACCGCTGCTAATCGCTTCTCCTCAATAAGGCTCAGCTGATCAAATATGGCTCGTACCCATTCAGCTTCATCTAGCTTAACGTCCATCAATACTCAGAGAGAGGGAATCTCCACTTCTATCGGTAGAACTGCCTCCATACCATATACAAGCGAGTATGGTGTTGCCCCAGTGGACGTGCAGACTGATGTTCGATACCCATGCAAAGCCAGTGGTAACATCTCATGCCAATCTTTGTACGTGACAACCATCTTCTGCACAATCTTCTTGATATTTTTGTTGGCTGCTTCAACCGCGCCATTCATCTTCGGGCGGTACGGAGAAGAATTGTGGTGCTCAATTTTGAAGTCCCGGCATAGTTCAGCCATCATCTTATTATTCAAATTAGAACCATTATCGGTAATGATTCTTTCGGGCACTCCATATCGACAAATGATGTCCCTTTTCAAGAAACGAGCCACCACTTGCTTAGTGACATTGGCATAGGATACTGCTTCAACCCATTTAGTGAAGTAATCAATGGCGACCAAGATGAAACGATGGCCGTTTGAAGCAGTAGGCTCAATTTTTCCGATCATGTCAATGCCCCACATTGCAAATGGCCACGGAGAAGACATGATACTCAACGGATTGGGAGGAACGTGCACTTTGTCTGCATAGATCTGGCATTTGTGACACTTGCGAGCATACTTGCAGCAATCTGACTCCATGGTCAGCCAATAATACCCTAATCTCAACAATTTCTTAGCCATCGCATGTCCTCCGGCATGGGTACCGAAAGAGCCTTCGTGCACTTCAATCATCAACAGGTCTGCCTCGTGTCTATCCACACATCTGAGCAGAACCGTGTCAAAATTCCTTTTATACAGCACGCCATCTTTGTTCAAGAAGAAACTACCAGCTAGCCTCCTTAACGTCTTCTTGTCATTGGAAGATGCCCCAGGCGGGTATTCTTGATTTTTTAAGAAGCATTTGATGTCATGGTACCAAGGCTTATCGTCAGACACTGCATCAACCTCAAACACAAAAGCAGGCCTATCAAGACGAGATACATCAATCCTGGGCACAAAGTTCCAACCATGCACTTTGATCATCGAAGAGATAGTGGCCAAGGCGTCTGCAAACTTATTCTCATCTCGGGGAACATGGTACAACTTGACAGTTGTAAAGAATGTCAGCAATCTCCTCGTATAATCTCTATACAGAATCAAATTCTGCTGGTGTGTGTGCCAAGTTCCCTTTACTTGATTGATTACCAGTGCTGAATCACCAAAGATATCGAGGGTCTTGATTCGTAAATCAATAGCTTCCTTGATCCCCAGTATGCAAGCTTCGTATTCTGCTTCATTGTTGGTACACCCGAAAGTTACTCGGGCAGTGAAGGGCATGTGAACACCTTCTGGCGTAATAAGGACTGCACCAACTCCGCACCCATTCATATTAACTGCCCCATCAAACATCAAACTCCATTTGGATTCAGGGTCAGGCCCCTCCTCCAGAAGTGGCTCCTCGCAGTCTTTCGCTTTGAGAAACATGATGTCCTCATCAGGGAAATCAAATCTCATGGGCTGGTAATCATCGAGAGGCTGTTGCGCAAGATAATCTGACAGTATACTTCCTTTGATTGCCTTTTGCGAAGTAATTTGAATATCGTACTCTGTCAGTACCATCTGCCACCTTGCAACTCTGCCTGTAAGTGCTGGTTTCTCAAAAATATACTTGACCGGATCCAACTTTGAGATCAACAGGGTTGTATGTGTGAGCATGTATTGTCTCAATCGCTTGGCGGCCCATGCGAGTGCACAACATGTCTTCTCAAGCATTGAATAACGTGATTCACAATCTGTAAATTTCTTGCTCAGGTAGTAGATAACATGTTCTTTCCTACCTGTCTCGTCGTGTTGACCGAGAACACAACCCATGGATCCTTCGAGCACTATCAAGTACATAATCAGTGGTCTCCCTTGAACTGGAGGTATCAGGATTGGAGGTTCCTGCAAATATCTTTTTATTTTATCGAAGGCATTTTGACAATCATCATTCCACCTGACCGTTTGATCTTTTCGTAGCATTTTGAATATCGGTTTGCAAGTGGCAGTTAGGTGAGATATGAACCTTGAAATGTAGTTCAATCTTCCTAGAAAGCCGCGAACTTCTTTCTCAGTCCTTGGTACAGGCATATCTTGTATAGCTTTCACCTTAGCAAGATCAACCTCTATCCCTTTTTCACTGACAATGAAACCAAGCAATTTTCCGGACCGCACGCCGAAAGTACACTTGTTAGGATTCAGTCTCAACCTGAATTTCCTCAGCCTCTCAAACAACTTCTTCAAGTTGATCAGATGTTCCTCTTCTGTCTTTGATTTAGCAATCATGTCATCCACATAGCACTCGATCTCTTTATGAATTAGATCGTGGAATAACGTCACCATTTCTCTTTGATAAGTTGCCCCTGCATTCTTCAACCCAAAAGGCATTACTTTGTAACAGAAGGTACCCCACGGGGTAATGAATGTCGTCTTCTCCATGTCTTCAAGCGCCATCTTTATCTGATTGTACCCGGAGAATCCATCCATAAATGAGAACACTGAAAACTGAGCGGTATTATCAACCAGCACATCAATATGAGGGAGTGGAAAATCATCTTTAGGGCTCGCCCTGTTGAGATCTCTGTAATCCACACGCATTTTGACTTTGCCATCTTTCTTCGGCACCGGTACTATATTGGCCACCCAGGGAGGATAGTTGGTTACTGCCAGAAAACCTGCATCCAACTGTTTCTGTACTTCTTCCTTGATCTTCAAAGCCATTTCTGGTTTTGTCCTGCGCAGCTTCTGCTTGACCGGTGGGCAGTCCTCTCTCAATGGTAGTCTATGCATAACTATGTCTGTATCTAAACCTGGCATATCTTGGTATGACCAAGCAAAGATGTCAACGTATTCACGTAGCATGACTATCAGCTTTCGCTTTACATCAGCCCGCAGACTTGCACCGATCTTGATCTCTTTCTTGTTTTCCTCCGAACCAATATTGATAACCTCGAGAGCTTCCTGATGAGGCTGAATGGTCTTTTCTTCCTATTTCAACAATCTAGCCAATTCTTCCGGGAGTTCATAGTCTTCATCACTTTCTTCCTCGGCTTGATAGATCGGATTGTCGAAATCATACGTGGGCATAACAGAATCATTTTCAGAGAAATCCACAGAATCCAGTCTGCATGATTGGGTTTATGCTTTATTTTAGATTATTTTTTGCTTGAAAACAAAAGAAAAGAAAGTGCATTATCATTTTTAATTTTCTTTGTGCAAAAATAAAATAAAGAAAGAGTAAAGGATCACAAATTTGTAAACAAAAACGTCCTTTTATTGATATTTGAACATTATATGAGAAAATATGGTGGCCCTACAAATGAATCCTCACACCTTGGGCAGAGTGTGGGATTTCATGCATTATGAAAGACAAGAATTATTACTCTGAATGGTGAACAACATGAACGATTTCTTCACTAGACCAATTTTGCAACGCCTCGCCTGGAGCCAGTGCATATACCCATCTGTCCAGATAATCTGAGCTTTCAGCGCCATCTTCTATTGCTGAGCAGGACTGGTTGGGATTGATAATTCCTCCACTATTGAAACTAATTGGCCCACGGAATCGGGGAACTGGCGTCCGGCCCGACTGGTATCCAATGCCAAACTTATCTTCTTTCACGAACACATCTATAGCTTTACCCCAACCTTGGGCATTTCCGCTTTCGACCACTTCTCTGGCCTGCTTGTACGACGCAATTGATGCACTCGGCCCACCTGGCACATTCGACACCACCGCTGCTGAAGTAGATTCTGGTAAGTTGTTGATATTCAGGGCTTCAAAAGATTGGCACAAAGTTTCATGAATTTCTCCATCCATTTCCACATATTTGAAAGTGGATAGATGACTCACGAAAATATCTTCCTCGCCGCAAACAGTAACCACCTGACCCTCGAACACATATTTGAGCTTCTGATGAAGTGTGGAGGTAACTGCGCCTGCTGCGTGAATCCACGGTCGGTCCAACAAACAGCTATAAGCAGGCTGAATGTCCATAACATGAAAGATCGTCTTGAATATCTGTGGACCAACCTGTATTGGTAGTTCAACCTCCCCAAACACCTATCTTTGGGATCCATCGAAAGCTCTCACAATCAGATCGCTGGGTCTCAGAACCAATCCATCTACTTCAATTTTCATCAGGGCTTTTTTGGGTAACACATTTAAGGAAGAACCTGTGTCAACCAGCACATGCGACAAAACTTCTCCTTTGCATTCAAGTGTGATGTGCAGTGCTTTGTTGTGGTTACGTCCGTCCGGTGTCAAATCCCTGTTCGTAAATCCCAACCCGTGGCTCACATTCACATTATAAATTACTCCCTCCAACTGATTCACTGTAATCTCTTGGGGAATGTATGCCATATTCAGAACTTTCAACAAAGCAGCCCGGTGTGCATCTGAACTCATTAACAGGGATAATATCGAAATTTTAGAGGGTGTCTGATTAAGTTGGTCAATGATCTTGTAATCACTCTTTTTGATAACCCTCATAAATTCCTCAACATCATTATCAAAATTGACTTTAGGGTCCTCTTCCTGAGCAGGCACCTTATCATCAACAACCTGTTTTCCTTTCGCTCTTACAGCGGCTTCAGCCTCTTTATCATTCCTTAGAGTCTGGGGAGCAAACAGTCGACCGCTCCTAGTGAAACCACTTGGTCCACTGACATTCTCAATGCTAGTACCAACAGCCTCTGCCTTCTGCCGACTTCCTCCTTGACGAGTACCAGTTCCATACTGCCACGGAACTGCCCTATTAGACACATAAGCAGCCGATTCAGGAACTATAATCGTAACTGGTCTCGGCCTCTCGGGCACGATGATAGCAACAGGCTCCTCAACAGGCACCTGTATCTCGACTGGATTATAGTAAATGGTAACGGCAGAAACATCCTGTTCTTTCTCTACTTTATCAAACTGAAGACTTCCCTCGTCCATAAGATCCTGCAGTCCAACTCTCAACTTACTGCAGCCATTAACCTGCTTTGAACAATCCTCGCAATCAGAGGCGCATCCAGGAAATACCTTTCCTTTTAACAAACGTTCTTTTACAATCAACAGTGGAGTCTTCACCAAATTAACATCAGTAATCAAATTCAACTTCTCGCCATCAAAAATAGCATTTGTGCTTGCACCTCCATGATGAGGCATTGGATTGTCACGAACATTCGGCGGCCTAGAGAAGTTAATAGCTTTTGTGTCGATCAGATCTTGAACCTTATGTTGAAAGGCCCAGCACTTTTCTATTGAATGACCTGGCGCACCAGAATGAAATTCACATCGGACATTAGCATCGTAACCTTGAGGCAATTTTCCGGAATCCAGCGGCTTCATAGTCCGAAGTTCAACCAACTTCTCTTTGAGCAGTTGTGGTAACAAAGCAGCATATGTCATAGGCAAGGGATCAAACTTACGGTCCCTTTGTCTATTGTTCTGGAATCGGGGTCTACCTTGCTGATCTGGAGTTTGCTGTCCAGCTGGAACCGAAATGGTTACCGCATCCACCTGATGATAGGACTGATTCCTTCCTCTGCCCCCTCCTCTATACACAGTGTTGGACTCCCCTTCTCTTTTCCTTGGTCCATTGGCAAAGGGTTTCTTCGAACTTGAAGCGACATCTTGAATCTTACCCAATTTCAGCAGACTTTCTATTCGTTCCCCAGCAACGACGATATCGGCAAACCCTGTGGAGGGACATGCAGCCAGTCTATCCAAATACGTCCCTTGAAGTGTGCTCATGAACATATCAGCCATCTCACGATCACCCAAAGGTGGTTGAACTCGAGCAGCCAATTCTCTCCATCTCTGTGCGTACTGCATAAAGCCCTCCTTGTTGTCCTGAGTCATACTCTGCAATTGAGTACGATTAGGTGCCATGTCCAGATTATATTGATACTGCTTTAGAAAAGCAGCGCACAAATCTTTCCAACTCCTTATATGAACCCTGTCCAGCTTAATGTACCATTCTAGGGAAGCGTCTGACAGGCTATCCTGGAAAAAATACATCCAGAGCTTTTGGTCCTCGGTGTAAGCGGCAATCTTGCGATTGTAAGCTTGCAAATGTGTTTTGGGACAGGTACTGCCATTGTACTTATCCAAAGCAGGAAGCTTGAACTTGGGAGGAATTCGCACACCCTGCACGAGACCCATGTCTTCTACATCAATTCCAAGAGGATTTTGGCTCTCAATAGCCTTGAGTCTTTCATCCAGCCCTTCATACTTCCGGTCGTCATTGTAGAAACCCATGTCATTGTTGAATGCAGTGAACTGGTCCTCCTGACCATCCTCATTGTTATCAAGTCCCAGATGTACCCCACCAGCAGGGATTGTGCCAACAGGAGGAGTGCGCACGTTGCGATTTGGGATTTTAGTTTCCAGCCTCTGGATAGTGGTTCTCATAGCTTCTTGTCCAATCCTCATGTTTTCTTGACCAGTCCTCAGCTCCTGCTGTCCTTGAGCAATCCCCTGCATGAGGTTCATGAACTGTTCCATCCTTCCCCTCAAATCAACTAACTCTGTCTGAACTTGCTCTATGACTCTTGCTTGGTTGCGTCGGGTAGAGTATCGGTGAACCGGGGTATCAGCTATCGTGCCTGAAAACCAAATAAAGGTTAGCAGGTGCCTGCAAAAAAGAAAACCTGCAATACAAAAAATGATATGCCATGCAAATGCAAATGCCATGTTTATCATTTCCGAGGTGGCTCACACCCTGATTCCAATCTTAACCACGGAAATCTGAAGACCAGAAATCGTGATATAAAGAGACGTGTCGTGGTCATGTGCTTGTGTACAGATATATGATGATGACTAATTCTGAATAAAATTGCTCATCCCCATTCAACAAAGTGTTCAAATACATTCAAAAGAGATTCATCAATAACTGGCGTACAAAGGAAAGATGGATCCATCAACAAGCCTGATGGTAACCATTAACGACAAAATACAAGAAAACAAAGAACATCAATCTGACAATTCCATGTTCTTCAGCTTATCACTTGTGCATTTGATCTCCTCAAAGAGTATGCGAGTACGCTGGTGATTAGGCTTTTCAATCATCTCTCTGATCAAAACATCCCTTTTCTCGAGAGCCTCTGTTAAGGAACCCATATGCAGCATCAAAGCTTCGTCATCGCACACTCCTTTGTGTCTTTTTATGCCAGCTTGCGTCTTGAGTATCTCCTTCTCTATGATGACTTCTTCAAGCTCTTTCTTGGTATTCTTCAGCTCTCTTCTGGCTTCTTCTAACTGTTCTTGACTTTTACCGAGACTTTCCCGATACCTTCTCCTCTGCTCATGTGCCTTCTTAAGCTCTTCGTCTTTAATCTGCGACTGTTTGGTTTGCTTATGGGCTTGAGTGGCATCATCAGCACCTCTGCTAATTTTCTGAAAATGTTGTGCTCTTTCGGCAAAATCCTTTTCTTTTGCTGCTAGGACTCTTTCAGTATCTTGGGCCTTCCGTTCCAGTTCTTTGTTGGCATGTAGAGCATTCTGAAGACAGCTACTCAACTCGGAATTCTCTCCTTGAAGCTTTTTCACCAAGGCTTGCAACTTGTCAACTTCTTCCACAGTAGCAGTGCTTCTTGCTTTCTCATTCTCCGGATACAAAAGGGGTGCCTTACCAAAAGGCAAGAGAAAATCTTCAACTCTTTTCTTCATCCACTCTTCATATGCTGGATAAACCCAGTTGTTAGGCTTGCCTAGAGCAACTTTCCCCCTTTTCAGTATGCTACCCCAGCTTTCAGAAGCTTTCTGCGCTGCTTCCCAACCATCTGATGTATGAAAATAAAGGGACTCCTCTACATCTCTCTTAATAGGCGGACCCGTCAGGGCATACCCAAATTGCCGAATGGCCAAAGAAGGATTGTAGTTAATTCCACCCATTCTTCCTATCAGTGGAACGTTAGGGAACTTACCACAGCTGTGGATAATATTCTTGCCAATCAGCCCATGATCTACCCATACGATGTCCTTGGCCACCAATCCCATTAAACGCTGTTTCCACTCTAGAGAATCTTTGGAATCCACAAAAGCCCCTAATTGTGGTAAGCGGCCTGCAAACCACTTATAGAACAAAGGTGCACAGCAACGAATTATCCCTCCTCTTTTCTTTTCGTTTCGGTTGTACAAAGAGTAGTGAAGATCTCCCAGTAGCGTTGGCACCGGGTTCTTCATCATGAATATCCGTATGGCGTCCGTATCAATGAAATCCGGCTCGTTGGGAAACAACACTATGCCGTATATACAAAGGGCTAGCAAAGCATTAAAAACAAGACAATTCTCGCCTTTAGCTGCTTCCTGGGCCTTCTTAATCAGATATTCCAGCTTGTAACCACGAATCTTTCCTTTGTTGGAGACATTGGCGTCTAACTCTGATTTGCTCAAATAAAGAGCACCAGCCACCTTTCCAAAGTCAAGATCCCCCACCGATCCAAAGAAAGGGGGCTCCTCCTTGATAGCAATCCCCAACATGTTGGAATACTCCTCCAAGGTAGGAACCAACACATAGTCTGGAAATACAAAACACCTCAGAGGCGGATCATAGAACTGCATCAACGTATGGAGACCTCTGGCTTCATAATCACTGACATTACGGACCATAGATAAAATCCACCCATATTTCTCTTCAAAAGCTTCTCGTACTGCAGGGCTCGCCATTCCCTTCAGCATAACAATAGGGCCCAAAGTAGGCGTAAGGAACTTATAGCTGATGATATTCTTCCTCTCTTTAGTGTTCATCTTTGCGGGGACCTGATGACTGGAATCAAGGGTAATATATGCACCTGGAAATGAATAAACATGTATGTTAGGATATGATAATGCAATGCAAAGGGCAATGTGATCAGGTAATCAGGTGTCTGTGCTGGACCGTGCACGGTGTTAGTGTAGCTCTGAGAACAATATAGAACCATAGATAAAGACCATCTGAATACAATAGGATGAAACTTCATTGTGAGCGACGATGATAGAAAACCGGGTATGTAGGAGGTTATGGTTTCCTGCAAACCTGTAAACAACCCGACCTTCTCACATGTGGGTACTAGGATGTTCAGTATCCCGGGCTCTCAGGTCGAGAAATGATGATACTTTCACCATTTCTGGTTTGGCATCATCATCAATCGAGGAGGCCTCAACTGATTCTCCAAAACGAAAGGTCCTCAGCTTCTGGCACTGAGGTCGAGAAGCAATAGTACATTCATCCCTCGGGGTACAGTACTATCGCCAATCGAGGAGTGCCTCCACTGATTCTCT
This sequence comes from Lathyrus tuberosus, assembly GCA_022829125.1. NCBI lineage: Eukaryota > Viridiplantae > Streptophyta > Magnoliopsida > Fabales > Fabaceae > Lathyrus > Lathyrus tuberosus. The sequence continues at coordinate 2,967,517 of JALAZF010000441.1, forward strand.
TTCAAAAGGGATAACCTATAGTAAGTTCCCAGCATTGGGTCCTCGGATCGAGAATGTGCAATGGGTTTGCCACAGAATGTGGTCTGCCACTGTCAAAACTCGGGAGGAGTGCCGCAACTGAGTCCTCGGGAATGGTCACCAGAGTCGACAGTTCCTCAAGAGAATAACTATTGGCCTGCATAACATCCAGTAGCAGAAAGCTCCTGATAGAACCTCGTCTGGTTGTGGGTCTCATGAACAACAATACGTGGTCACCACCACGCAAGCGTCATGACTATCCACTCTAATACCTATGTGTGTACTCAAGCCTTGGTAGTGGGCTTATCTCTCAGAACATCCAGCCCTCCAAACAGAAAACAATAGCACAGTCCAGCACAATAATGATATGTAATGCAGTAAATGCGATAAATACAGTAAAGTACAGTAAAGCAGCAATACAATAAATAAAAATACAGTACAACAGTAAATACAGCAAAAAAAAGTAAACACCCAATGAAAGAAAAACAGACAAGCGCTAGGATTGACTCGCTTAGGATGGACCAGCAATAGGTCAATCCTTCCCCAGCAGAGTCGCCAGCTGTCGCTCCCGGGATTTTCATCCTAGTACAAACGCGAAATTGGCACCGAACCGAGTCGCCAGCAATGTGTATTTATCCCAAGAGAGGGAAAGGAAACACTGCATAAACCTGAAGGAAGGAAAAAGCATGGTCTTGCGACCAAGAGAACTGGATTCGGGAGTCGGTTACGCGAGAGGAAGGTATTAGCACCCCCTCACGTCCATCGTACCCGATGGGATCCACGCTTGCTTGCTTCAATCAAAGGGTGATAGAAAAGAATACTGAGAAAGAACTGAAAGAGAGAAAGGAGAAAGAAAAACAAATGTAGGGAAAATAAAAGAAGTGCTCGCATGGGCCCTACCCCCACTGCCTACGTATCTCATCGGGAGCATGAGAATCAGAGCGACGTAGTTCCCCTCACTAGGGATGGTTTGTTTGTGTTTTTTAGGGAACACCTAACGTTCTAGCTCAGGTGTTGCAGGCTCGCTGGTCCGAGTGCGTTACCATCTTGCAAGAGAACGAGTAGGAGCGCGTTCGTACGTTGTGAATGAGTGAGGTGAGAAAAGAATTCCCGAAGAAAAGACGTTATTGTTTGTTCTTGTCTTTTAAGAGTTTTTTATTTGTTTGCATATGATAGTGTATCTGAATCTTAGTCATTGGAATGTGTACATTCTCACATTCCAAGATGGAATGGGTAAGAAAGCACACTAAGAGTGAAGAAGACCCCCACACTTAGTTCCAATTGTCAAGGTTCAAACACACTAGCATACTTATGTTTATTAAGTGTTTTTGTTGATTAAGAAATGAATAAGTGTTTTTATTAGTTGTACCTTCAACAAGTATTGCATTTAAGTCCATCATACAAGATCAAATGTCTAACACATTGACCCAAGATGGGCTATATGCTACACATTCTAAGATTATAAGAGTAGACCCCTTATAATCTTTTCTTTATATGAAAGGCCTAAATGCAATAAATGCTTGCCTTTATTAGATATTTTGAATTTTCTTTTGAGATGAGAAGAGAGACTCAAGAGAGGAGAAAGGGTAAAAATCTAATGGAGACTAAGACACACCCTAGTGTTATCATACATGGATATCCTAAGGTTAGTGAGGTTTAGAAGAGAAGAAAGAAACTCCTTAGTGTTGTATGTGCTCCTTGCTTGAAGAGAAGATAAGAGAGGATGAGAAGAAGAAGAGAAGAAAGCTTAGTATTCTTCTTACTTCTTAATGAAGTTAAGAAAGAACCTAAGAAGGGATGGTGTGCAATTAAGCAAATGATAGCATTACATGCTTCACAATCACACTTTGAAAGCATTAAAGGAGTTAAGGGAATAAGGTAGGATGTGGAAGCATATCCGCATCCAATTTACTTACCATTTGCACCTAAAAATGTTAGAAATATCATATATGAACAAATGATAAGCAAGTAAGCACACAACCAAAGAAGAATCATCAATTAATGGCTCAAACCACTTAGGGGCAGTAGATAAAGGTCCTAATTGACTCCTAATAGTAGTGCATCTAAATTGGGTAAAAGAAGTGAGGGTAAGTTCTAAGTAACCACCTTTACTTGTGGAAGAAGAAAGAAGATGAAGAAGTAAGAAAGATGATGTTAGAATGGCCAAACAAATCAAGTTAAATCAAGTTCTAGAATTCAAACATGTCTTAAAATGCTGTATAAATGTCAATTACAAGTTACTTAAGTTCATTACAAAAGCATACAATCATTGGTGAATGAATGAAGAAGAGATGAAGTGAAGGAGTTTTCATGTTTTGAATTCATTTAAGTCACCTACATGAGATGAAATGATCATACATTTATGGAATGAGTTGAAAATGGATGAGGTCAGTATGTTAACATGTTCAAGATGTAATTGGTCATGCATGAATGGGCATACAAGCATGAATGGAGGAATATAAATGCAAACACAAGTCATTTAGGTCAAAAAAATTCACATAAGATGTTCAACTTTAGATGAGCAATCAAGACATGGCAAAATGATGCACCACTGACCAAATATGATTCATGCAAGTCTTAAGGTATCTAAAATAACCTAAAAAGAAACCTCAAACAATGGTACAAGTGCCTTTCATCAATTAAAGTTAGGTTCATGCAATTAGAGCTCAATTAGAGGTACCTTAAAGAAAAATTCAACTAAAAATAGCTAACCACATACAAAAATTATGAAACTTGGTCAGAATACTCTACAAACAGGACCAAAACATGTCACAAAACTTCACTCCAAGATCTACTAAATTAGTCATTTAGATCAGGGGTCAAAGAGGATGGAGAACCAAAGTTAATCATGCAAAAGAGTGAAGTCAAAGTGTAATAAGAAAAATGTAAAAAATGTAAACAAAAGTTTTTATGAATTTTAATGTGATATGAAATGAATGCAACAAGAATGAACTAAAAATGTTTAATGGTTTAGGAGAAATAAAAGTTTGAAGTAAAGGTATGAAAATAGAAACAATTTCCCAAAAGAAATAAAAGAAAATCATGAATTAATATGCAAATATTCACAAAATTGCAATTAAAAATGATAGAAAATTACATTAACATGTCAAGATGCAACATGAATTTTTATGGAATTTTTAATGAGGTTTTGATATTTTTTAAATTCAAATATGAAACGTGTAGAGAAAATGAAAATAAAATGAAATAGAAAAAATAACAGGGGGTGTGAACATAGTAAAATATTAGTTATAATTGGTTTGGGCTTGGAAAAGAGGGGTGTGGATAGCATAAAGGCTTAAGTCCATTACACGCTCAATCCACAATAACTACCATGCTCTTCAGTCAACAATAGTCAAAACCACACAAGCCATTGGATCAAGTCACAGTCAACATTCAGTCAAAGTAGCCAAGATCAATGCACGCGCACGAAGGACCACACAATATACAGTGCACCACACCACATAATGTTCACTCTGATTAAAATAAAACATGTGCCACGCATGTGACATTTTTTATGTGCTGGCACAATCTTATCCGCACGATTCACAAATCCAACGGCCAATATTCAAACTGAGAAAACCCTAGGAGTTAAAGCTACCGGCCGGAGAGGGACCTCCGGTCACCTTCTCCGGCGAGAACCGTCACCTGCGAATCTCACATCTTCGCAAAAATACACAATGCACACATCAAAATGAAGCTCATGCTAAGCACAATACAAATCCACAGTTATCTTTCACATACCATGCGCACACGTAGAAAACAGAGGAGACAAAGATATGCCCTAACTTTTGGATCTAAGCCTCTACAAGGCATATCAACTAGCCGGAGTGTCAAATGCTCCTATTGAGCTCATGTCATGATAAAAACAACAAAATAAACCATAAAATGTGAGAGGAGTGCTTGAGAATTTTGGAACCTGAACTTGCGGCTCTTGGAGAGTCTTGAGAAAACCAGAGAAAGCACTTGTTCTTCAATCTTGGAGCAAAATAAATGCTCTGTGATTTGTTGTCCTGAGAGCAGAGAGATCCAGTGTTGAAAAGTGCTTGAAACACCTTGAGGACTATGCTGCAATCTCCTTCAATCAAGCACCATTGATGATGATGAGGTGAAATGGATGAAGGTGACTGATTCGTGCACAGAGAGAGAGAAAAAGTTTAGAGGATGTTGAGAGAGTGAGAGTGTTCTTGAGAGTGGAATGAGAAAGTGAAGTTAAAAAACGAATTGTGAAGTGTGATTTTGTTTTATAGTATGCTTTAACCATGGTTAAACTGAGTGGAGTTAACTGAGTGGCCATTGAGTTAAGTGAGTCATCCCTAACTAACTGAGTCAAGTTAGTTAGGGAGAGTGAGGATATGGTGTGGCTGGTGCATGACAGTTATGGTGGAAGTAATGAGAAATAGCATTGGCACGGTTTTTGTAGCAGCTTGCAGCAGTAGCTTGTGGTGGAAGTTTCATACATTTCCTTTCTCATGTAAGAAGCAGCATGGTGAAAGGCACGTGCATGAATGTTTGGTCAAATGAGGAAAAGAAGCAGCTAGTGATGTGAAGTGTTTGTGGTGTGACTGAACCAAACATGCAACATGTTAACAATGTATCAGTGCCAACATAGGGCTATTCATAGGTGAAATACTCTCCAACCATGGAACCATTTGGTGAGATTTTGGGGCCTTTGGAAAGAGGATGCGTTGGGGAACAATATTGGTTTGAAAATTGAAGTGAAATGGTGCCTAAAACATACCTCAAAATGACCTTAAACAGATGGAAAAAGAACTGGTACATATGCGTGCAGACTGGTGGCATGCATTGGTTGTGACCTAGCCAAATTTTCAGTTACCTTGACCTTACTTTGAGCCATTACAACTTCTCATCCTTTGATCAAATAAAAAACCCATGAACATCAATCTTGAAGATCTCACATAGATGAACAAATTCCATGTTGAAAGATTTTTCATTTGAGGCCTCTAACCATGAGTAATTAATCAAAACATATGGCCCACCATGTGTTTGTGAAAATGACATGCGCGTGACTTGAAAATCCTTGGTCATGACCTAGTTTTGAACCTACTTTGCTCAAACTTTGATCAATCATATCTTACTCAATTTTTATCCAATGAAGATGTTCTACACATGGATTTGAAGCTTAAAGAAAGAACTTTTGTTGTGGCCGAGTGGAATTTTCATTTGGTGCTTCAATTTTAAATGGCCTTGGTTCAAACTCTGATGCAAAATGGCCAAAACTTGGTATTTTTAGTAACCCTTCTTCATCCAAAAATGGCAACTTTCCACATCTTGATTTTTTCATGATTCCTTTGGAGTTTCTTGATCAAATTTTGCACATTGGACACATATAACATGGATTTCATGAATTTGGCCTCAAAAAGTCAAGAGTTGACTTTTTCCTCTGATTATTTGACTTGGCCCCAAATTTCCTGATTTTTTATTTTTTCTTCCAATTGAACCACTTCTAAAACCAATTGAGAGGCAATTTTCCACACCCATACACTTAAGAACATATAGAATACCATGACATCAAGTTTTGTCCAAAAAATCAAAGATATCCTGATTTTATTAGAAACCCTAGTTTTGGTGCCCACCTCCTAGGAGAAAAATGTGCAGTCTTCAATTTCAAATTCCTCAGAGTATGTTGTGTATCCTCTTAAAGGATGATGAAATATGCCATTTGAGGGTGACTTTGGATCAATGAGCTATCTCCTTTGAGGGTTTTACTTCAGTTTTTTGAACCTCTTGCATGATGAAAGATGTAGGGCTTCAATCTCCTATTGAATCTCACTTCCTTGAGGTTTTGGATGATCAATTGAGATAGTGTGAGACATGAAAGACCTCTTGGCTTTTCTTGAGGCAACTTGTTTGACCTTTTTGTGCTTTGAATGATCCCTTGATTGTCCATCTTTCCCCTGATCACATGCCCTGATGGTAAGAGGGATGCTATGCTTTATTTTTCTATGTTAAATGCAATGCAATGCTAATGAGATAGATATGATATGATAGATGATAATGCTATGCTAAGATGACAAAAAGGGAGAGCAAATTTTGGGGTATTACAGTATGAATAACATAGGTTAGAGACAATGTAGGTATTGTTTGCTGCTTCAGACGGACGATCAGGACATTAAAATGCCCTTTTCCATGGTACAGTAGTCATGGCTGCCATTTTTGAACTTGAAAATACATACCGGATGTGCAGATCCGAAACTATTTTAACGTTAAATATTCTGAGTGCTTCCGGATATGCACATCCGGAAACACCCAATGTTAAATACTCTGTGTGCTTTCAGATGTGCACATCCAGAAACACACAACGTTAAATATTTTGCGTACTTTCGGATGTGCAAATGTTTGTTTGTTTTTTTAAAATTATTTTTAAAAAATTCTAATTTATTTATTATGCTTTGCAGATTAGATGACTGGCAGAGACGATCGTATCATACATGGACATACAGCTCAACATGCATTTGTCTGACGTAAACGGATGCAGTCTACAACCGAGGCATCCGGCGCAGAGGGAGTTGGGGTAGCCCCTACAACTGAGGGACATCCTACACCACATCCTACACAATAGCCATCCACATCAAATGTTCAGGCCACTTCCACATCACAGGTTCGGGCCACTCCCCCGTCAGCCGCCGATTCTACATCTCGGAGGCGTCAGGTTTCTTCTGTTAGTTCATCAGGGTCCCAACCCGCACGCAGGCGTTTTTGGGAGACTCCAGCTTCATCAGTTGCTCCTATTACACCCCCCGTTCCTGTTCCTGAGGGTGATTGTAACACCCTTTTCTACCCCATAATGTTGCAGCAGAAACAACTCAAATATCAGAGTAAAATATCAAAAACCCACCTCAAAGGGTGCACATTTCTCATTTAAAATCAAAATAATACACTTGCTGTAATACCCCGTATTTTAAATTACTCTGGATAATATTAGTTGTGATCAACTGAGTTCTAGTGTACTCTAGGAAATTATCTGCAAAGATAATTAGAGTAACTGTTGAGTTCAGAGCAAATCCAATTAATATTATCTGACTATGAGGTTTTAATTATTGGAGCTATAGAGACTATTTGGACAATTAGTAGTGTTACTAATTAATGATATTTCTCTATATCATTTCTTCTCCACTCTTTTTCCAACATAAAAAAACAAAGAAAGAAAAAGATAGAAAGAAGTTAGAGAGAAGGAAAAGGAAAGAAAGGAAAAAAAGAAAGAAACCTAGAAGAGAGAAAGATCAAGATCATCATCCATTCTTCACCAAATCATCTCATCTTCTTCATCATCATCCTCTAATCAAGGTGGGTTCTAGATAGATGCTTTAGTTGTAGAGTTTCTTGAGTTTTAGAGTTATGTTTGATATTGTGAGAACATGAGTAATCTTGCTAAAATCATGAATCTAACGGTTGAAAATCAATATAAATTATGCAGTATAATCGTAATATGCATATGAACATTGTTGATACTTGTTTTGGTTGTTTGGAAATGTTTGGGTTTGAGAAAGATGGATTTTTGGACCTTGGAGCCATGGAAAACGCAAGCAGAATTTCTGCTTCTGGTGTAGAGCGCCGGGAGAAGCCTGGAGCGCCAGGCGATACCAGGCGAGCGCCGCTGCTTCGCCGGGTGACAACCAAGAGGCGCAACAGGTTTTGATTCTGTAATTTGGGATTTTTGGCATGGGTCTTACGCCCTTGCTTCGCTGGGCGAAGTAGAGGTAAAGGGGGCAGCGCCGGGCGAAGTCTGGAGCGCCGGGCGCTCCTGTGACTTTTTCAAATGTTCCCTTTTCTTTTAAAATCCATAACTTTTGACTCGTTTATCCGATTTGAGTGTTCTTGGAATCGATAGAAAGCTGTGAAAATAATCAATATGATGAAGGTGAAAAATGTCAGTTTTATTGCCCGTTTAAATAATCGGAGGAATTTCAAAAGTGGTATAATTATGATGAATTGTTATTTGTGTTTCTATTGTGCAATTGTAATATGTTTTTCTTATCCTATCGTTGATTAAACATGATTGTGAGTGAATATGCATGCTAAATGAAAATGGAATATGAAGAGTGAGGAAACCTCAACATGAAACTAGTAGGATCTAGTAAGTGTGATTAGAAATTGATAGATAATCTAGATGGCGATGCTCGTGCTTTCGATGCCTAGGTGTGCATCCTTGACGAGTAATGGTCTAGAAGAGAGTGAGACACTAGTATGGAACATTTGTGTGAACCTAGTGTACTTTGTGAAAGGAGAATGTGGCCTTAAGGCATTGTGGCCTTGTGATTGTCGAATACAATCACGCTTGTGTGTGTGATCACGTAATCGTAACCGTTTCCCTTGAGTTGATGTTTCATGAGTCTCGGGCTCCTTTGAAATGTATGCATGACTACTTGGCAGGTTTGATTCCCGCGTACAGTACGAATGGCACCCATGGAGCGTATGCTTATAACGGTTAATGGCCCGTGTGAAGTGACGGTTCATAACAGTTAATGGCCCGTAGAACCCGAATCCATTCGTATGTCAAGTAGGTTATAAGGATCTATGACTCGGGTCGCCTTCTAGACGTAGAAGCGGACGGGAAGAGGAGATGCCTTGGTAAGGTTATCAATTAGTGATATTTTTGAGTTAATGAACTCATGACATGTTCCCATATAGTGTGAGAATTGAAATTGAGAACTCAAAGTCCCTTCCCCTTCCCTTGGACTTGAGTTAGTATTGTTTAGAACCTTGTAAAGCCGAGAGAATCCATAAGATAGGGAACTCACTAAGATTTGTTATCTCACCCCATGTTGTTGATATATTACAGGTACTACAGGTTCCGCAAAGGGTAAAGATAAAGTGGTTTGACTTTTCCTTACGAATCATAGCTTTTGGGATTGCATGGCTTCCGCTATGGCATTTTATTTTGAGATCATTGTTATGATCTAGTTCTTAGTGTATTTTGGGACATATTGTATATGTTATGCCGTAGACTTTTAGCACTTGGTATTTTGGGCATTTAATGTATACAATGTGTTAACTAGGAACTTATGGTATTTCAGTACCAAATTTGGGATTCATGTATAATATATATGCTTTGATGTATGTTGTTATATATGGGTGTTACAGTTGGTATCAGAGCAGGTCGTATACTCGACCTAGCCATGAAATAGTATAAGCATTTCTTTTCGTTTCATATGCGTTGTGTCACCATTGGTCTTAAGTGTTATATGTATGGAATTAAGCCTGATCAACTTAATCCTATCTATATGACGTTTAGGAACATGGCTGACGGATGCAAAAGCAATCGTGGCAGACCCACAACTACTCCAACTGGGACGAATCCGCCAGGCTGCGAGGAGTATGTCTCATGGCCATAGTTCTTACAATAGATGCAGCAGCAGTTGAACCAGTTCATGCAACAGATGGTACAACAAATGAATGGAGGCTTAATCCTCCAGTGGTTGTTCCAGATGCTGTAAGTGGAGGCTTTCGGGATTTCATTCGCATGAATCCTCCTGAATTTCATGGTGGACTAGATCCTATGAAGGCTCATGAATGGGTGGCTGGCATGGAAAGAATCTTCATGATAGTTCAATGTAGTGAGGAGAAAAAGGTGGTATTTGCTTCTCACTTGTTGAAGGGTCCTGCTATGAGGTGGTGGGAAAGTGTTTCAGCTTTGATGACTATCTAAGAGGTGCCTAAAGTCTGGGAGCAATTTAAGATTACGTTTTTGGAGAACTATTTCCCTGGATCTTTGAGGACTCAAAAGGAGTTCGATTTCCAACAGTTGAGGCAAGGTACTTTGACTGTGGCTGCTTATGCTGAAAGGTTTGAAGTCATGGCTGCTTACTCTAGGCAGGCTATGTATGCTCCAGATGAAAAGTGGAAGATTGACCAATTCCTCTTTGGATTGAAAGCTGAGATTTCTCACAGTGTGTCTCGAAGAGAGTTCACTAGTTATGCTGAATTGCTACGGCAATGTTATGTGGCTGAGAACAGTTTGAAGAAAGTTCAGGCAGAAGGAGATTCGCGAAGGTCGAATCCGAATGATCGTGGAAGATCCAACCAACAATTTAGGCCTAGGCAACAACCCTTCAAAGGAAAGCAAGTTCAGGATTCTAGGACAAGTACACCTCCTGTGTGTCGTATTTGTGGGAAGATGCATTTTGGTAGATGTCGCTTCGAAGGAGTGGAGTGTCATCGGTGTCGTAAAGTGGGTCATATGGCTAAATATTGTCCTCAAAATGGGAATCAGGAACAAGGAAAGAATATTGGTCGAGTTTATACTTTGGATGCAAAGAAAGTAAAGGGCGATAACTCTTTGATTGCTGGTACGTGTTTCGTTAATGGGTTTCCTTGGTTTGTATTATTTTATTGTGGAGCGACACACTCTTTTGTGTCAATGCAATGTGTGAAGCGACTTAGGTTGCAAGCTATTCCGTTATCTCCTCCCATGGTGGTTACTGCTGCCATGGATGAGATAGTTGAAACACCTTTAATGTGCGAGAATTGTGTTTTGTCTGTGGATGGGAGAGTTTTTCATATTGATCTTATCTGTTTGCCGCTTAAGAAAGTAGACGTTGTTTTGGGAATGGATTGGCTTTCTGCTAATTCGGTTTTCATCGGGTGTGAGGAGAAGCTAATCATCATTCCATCTACTGAAGCTACTCCGAAGGACGTGTTAACAACTATTTTAGAAGGTACAGTTGGAATGATAAATTTCTTGTTTGAGAAGGAAAAATATGTTCTTTTGGTTCTCACTAAGGAGGAGAGTAGCGACCTACAAGTTTTGAGTATCCCTGTAGTCTGTGAGTTTTCAAAAGTTTTCTCCGAGGATGTCATTTCTCTTCCTCTGGAGAGGGAAGTGGAATTTTCTATTGACCTGATACTAGGAACGGCTCCTATATCCGTTTCTCCGTATCGGATGACACCACTTGAGTTAAAAGAATTGAAGGATCAATTAGAAGAGTAAATGGCTAAGCGTTTTGTTAGACCCAGTGTGTCACCCTGGGGAGCTCTAGTGTTGTTGGTAAATAAGAAGAATGATGGAATGCGGTTGTGTATTGAGTACCGGTAGTTGAATAAAGTCACCATCAAGAATAAGTACCCGTTACCAAGGATAGACGATATGTTAGATCAATTGAAAGGAGCCGGTGTGTTCTCGAAGATTGATTTACGGTCGGGTTATCACCAGATCCGTGTGAAGAGTTCGGATGTATCAAAGACTGCGTTTAGAACCCGTTATGGCCATTGTGAATTCTTAGTAATGCCTTTCGGTGTGACGAATGCTCCGACAGTTTTTATGGATTACATGAATTGGATATTTCAAGCTTACTTGGACCAATTTGTTGTGATCTTCATTGATGACATTCTTGTTTATTCTCGTACTTCACAGGAGCATGAAGGACATTTGGGAATCATTTTATCAATCTTACAAGAGAAGCAACTTTTTGCCAAGTTGAGCAAGTGTGAGTTTTGGATGTCGGAGGTTAGTTTTCTTGGTCACGTCATATCTAAAGGAGGTGTGGTGGTTGATCCATCAAAGGCTGAGGCGGTAATTAATTGGGAGAGACCGAAGAATGTCTCGGAAGTTAGAAGTTTCTTGGGACTAGCAGGTTATTATCGAAGGTTCATCAAAGACTTTTCTCAGTTGGCCTTACCAATGACCAAGCTTACTCGGAAGGACTGTCCTTATGAGTGGGATTTGGTGTGTGAACAAAGTTTTATGAGTTTGAAGGAAAGATTGACGACTGCTCCTGTTCTGATCATTCCTGATCCTAGCAAGTCGTATGAGGTATTTTGTGTGCATCTAAGATGGGATTAGGAGGTGTTTTAATGCAAGATAGTCACGTGGTGGCTATGCTTATCGACAGTTGAAAGTCCACGAGAAGAATTATCCAACGCATGATTTGGAGTTGGCGGAAGTTGTCTTTACATTGAAAGTGTGGCGTCATTATTTGTATGTAGTACGTTTTTAAATGTTTAGTGACCACAAGAGTTTAAAGTGTCTTTTTGACCAAAAAGAGTTGAATATGCGTCAAAGGAGATGGATGGAATATCTGAAGGATTATGATTTGGAACTAAGGTACCATCCGGGTAAAGCGAATAAAGTATCCGATGCATTGGGTAGAAAAGTGTTACAAAATGCCGAGTTGATGATGTTAGAGTATGCCTTATTGGAAAAGTTTAGGGATCTAAATCTTCAATTTGTTTGGACTCCTAATGGTGTGATTATGTGAAATTTGAATGTTAATTCTACTCTTAGAGAGGAAATTCAACAAGGGCAAGTGTTGGATGAGAAGTTACAAGAGGTGTTAGTACAACCGGGTTTTGTGCGAGCTACCGATGGAATTATTTTGTTTAACCAAAGGATTTATGTTCTGAATGATGCAGTGTTGAAAAGAAGGATCTTAGAGGAAGCGCATAAAGGTGCCTTTACTATACATCCAGGTTTTTCGAAGATGTATCAAGACTTAAAGAAGGACTATTGGTGGTCCGGTATGAAAAGAGATATTGTGGTGTATGTGTCGGAGTGTGCGGTATGCCAACAAGTAAATATTGAGCATCAGAGACCGGGAGGATTGTTACAACCTTTAGAAATTCCGGTATGGAAGTGGGATAGTATTTCTATGGACTTCGCAGTTGGATTACCCCGTACTCAAGGTGAATATGACTCTATTTGGGTAATTGTGGATCGGTTGACGAAATCTTCGCATTTCTTAGCCGTAAAGACTACATACAAGGAATGTCATCTTGCGAGGTTGTTTATTTCAGAAATTGTGAGGTTGCATGGTATTCCCTCTAGTATTGTATCTGATAGAGATCCGAAGTTTACTTCGAGGCTTTGGAGAGCTTTTCAACAAGCTTTGGGAACGAAGTTGTGTTTGAGCACGTCGAATCATCCGCAAACGGATGGTCAAACGGAACGGACGATACAAACGATGGAAGATATATTAAGAGCTTTTGTGCTTGGAAGTGGAGGAAATTGGATAGAACTTTTACCGTTGATTGAGTTTTCATATAATAATAGTTATCATGCGAGTATTGGTATGGCTCCTTACGAGGCATTATATGGAAGGAAATGTAGGACGCCTTTGTGTTGGGCAAAAGTTGGTGAGGATAGGATTTTAGGATCGGAGATTATTCAAGAGACTACGGAAAAGATTAGGATGATCCGTGATAAAGTTAAACAAGCATAAGATCGTCAGAAAAGTTATGCGGATAACTGTATGAGACCTTTAGAATTTGATGAAGGTGATCACGTGTTTTTGAAGGATACTCTGAGATTGAGATAGAAAGGGCCGTTTAAGTCGCGAAAGTTAAGTCCGAAATACGTGGGACCGTATCAAATTTTAGAAAGGATTGGTGAAGTAGCTTACAGATTAGCCTTACCGCCTTCTCTGTCAGAAATGCATGATGTTTTTCATGTGTCTCAGCTTCAGAAGTTTGTCCCAGATCCTCTTCAGCCAATTCTACTAGATACAGTTGAGATAGAAACAGTTTTGACGTTTGAACCTCAACCAAGCCGTATCACAGGAAGAGAAACTAAGGTACTAAGGAATAAGGAGATTTCTCTCGTGAAAGTTCAGTGGGATGAGACGCATCCGGGTGATGCAACTTTGGAACTAGAATCAGAGATGCGAGATGCTTACCCTCATCTTTTCATGTAATCTTTAAATTCGAGGACAAATTTCTATTTAAGGAGGGGAGGATGTAATACCCCGTATTTTAAATTACTCTGGATAATATTAGTTGTAATCAACAGAGTTCTAGTGTACTCTGGGAAATTATCTACAAAGATAATTAGAGTAACTGTTGAGTTCAGAGCAAATCCAATTAATATTATCTGACTATGAGGTTTTAATTATTGGAGCTATAGAGACTATTTGGACAATTAGTAGTGTTACTAATTAAGGATATTTCTCTATATCATTTCTTTTCCACCCTTTTTCCAACATAAAAAAAAACAAAGAAATAAAAAGATAGAAAGAAGTTAGAGAGAAGGAAGAGGAAAGGAAGGAAAAAGAGAAAGAAACCTAGAAGAGAGAAAGATCAAGATCACCATCCATTCTTCACCAAATCATCTCATCTTCTTCATCATCATCCTCTAATCAAGGTGGGTTCTAGATAGATGCTTTAGTTGTAGAGTTTCTTGAGTTTTAGAGTTAGGTTTGATATTGTGAGAAAATGAGTAATCTTGCTAAAATCATGAATCTAACGGTTGAAAATCGATATAAATTGTGTAGTATAATCGTAATATGCATATGAACATTGTTGATACTTGTTTTGGTTGTTTGGAAATGTTTGGGATTGAGAATGATGGATTTTTGGACCTTGGAGCCATGGAAAATGCAAGCAGAATTTCTGCTTCTAGTGCAGAGCGCCGGCCCAAGCCTGGAGCGCCGGGCGATGCCAGGCTATAGCACCCCAAAATTTGCTCTCTTACTTTTAGTACTAACTGGCTTATGTTTAATTTCATTTTACATATTCATATGTGCATATCATTGGCTCTTAGCATGGGGTCAAGGTGCCTGAGGCAGTTCAAGAGGAGAAGATGTTCTCCAAAGGGTCAAGCAAAAGTCCATGTATTGTCCAAGAGATCAAGAGGAGAAATGGTTATTGATGCCACCATTATTTGAGTCACTAAGGGGCCTTGGGCCTCAAGAGATCCTATTTGGTCTATCACATCACCAAGAATTCACAATTGGCAAGAGATCTCAAGTGAGCCACTCACTCCTAACCAGTGCAGAAATTAGGGTTTTGAGATTATTGGGTTTTTTGCTCCAATGGGCAAGCTCTTTGAGTTTTTATCATCACCAAATGGCATATCCCATCTTTGTTGGAGAGGATACACATCATATTCAGAGGAATTTGGATTTGGAGGATGTGTTAATTCCTCATAGACTGAGGGTACCAAAATTAGGGTTTGCTATAAAATCAGTTTATTTCTGATTTTTTGGGCAAGACTTGATTCTATGGTATTCCTTGGGTCCCTAAGTATCTAGGAATGGAAAATTGTCCATTAATTTGATTTATAAGAGGTTCAATTGATCAATTGGTTGAAAATCAGGAGAATTGGGGAAAAGTCAACTCTGCAGAGGAAAAAGTCAACTCCTGACTTTTTGAGGTCAAATTCATGTTCCTCATCTCAAATATGGCCATTGATGAAGATTTGATCAAGAAATATCAAGGGATTCACCAAAAATCAAGAGATGTGAAAAGTTTCCAAAAATAGAAACTAGGGTTTCCATTTATGGCAAGGTTTGGCAAGTTGAGTACACATCTTTGGAGCATTCTTTTTCTGTGATCCAAGCTCCAAAGTTAAATGTTATGGAGGAAAGTTCACATTCCAAGATTCAAAACCATACCAAGAACATCTCCATTGGATAAAAATTGAGTGAGATATGGTGGTTTAAAGTTTGAGGTTTTTAAGGCAAAATGACCAGCCATGGCAAGTCATGGGCGAGCCAGCACGCCCTCAATTTCACAAGCACTTGTTGTGCATGTTTTGTCCAACTTAAAGGGGAAATATCTTGTTTATAGAGGCTTCAAATGGAAAAATTCTCAACATCATTATTGTTCCTTTCAAAGTGAGTGACCTCAAGCTGAAAATCTCACACGCCCTTGAGCAGGTCACAACCAGGTTAGGTGACATGCAAAGTCAGTTTCAATCACACAACTTTAGGGTCACTTTTAGGTCCCTTAGAGGACTCCATTCCATTCCATTCCAACACCAAAGTTGTTGTCCTCATGGCCCTCTACTCAAAGAACACAAGAGTGTACCAAGTGGACATGTGATTCTCAAGCTATGAACACTCAAACAAGTGGGTCTAAAACTAAAATTTGCATGGCATGTGTGATAAAAAAAGAATCAGAACTTTCCTTATTTGCAAGCTGGGTAACTTAGCACGCTTTAGGCCCAAAACACCCACCAGAATAACCCTAATTCATGCCTATAAAAAGACCTGAAAACTGAGTGAAAAAGACACAAATTTGGAGAGAAAAAAGAACCATCAAGGAGCAAGGATCTCTCTCTCTTTTTCTTGAGGTGCAAGCATCAACCAAACCGCAGGTATAAGCTTCTTTTTCCCCTTTGAACTCTACTGATAGCATGCTATTTTTGTGTGTTTTAACTTGTTTTGGAGTCCACTAGGGACCTTGCATGATCTGGCTAGTTGATAGACACATTACGTGTGAGTTAAAAATTTTAGGGCATACTTTATTTCATTCGAATCTCATTGTGTGTATGGTATTTTTGATCTTTGAATGCATATTTGGGATCTGCGTGGAAAGAGGAAGAGAATGGTATAGTTTTTAGGCATTTCTGGGCACCTGAAAATCTCCCCACGGTGGAGGTTCGCCGGGGAAGACGACCGGAGTCTTCTCTGACCACCTGAAAACTCCAAACCTTGCCTGAACCCTAGGTCCCCCCAATTTAAAACGTGACTGTCAGATGTGTTTAGATCCAAGGACTGGGGTGTTGCCAGCACATTAATGAGGGAGATTCTCCCTCACGTGCTCTTGTGTTTTTATTTTCTGATTTATTTTTTATCATGTGTGTGTGGTGCATTGTCATTATTATATGTTTGCATTGGGATCCACTTGATTTGACTTTTCCTGATCATCATGCGTTGACTAGATCTAATGGCCAACATTAAGTCAAGAGGTTTGACTGAACCGTCACAGCGTGGACCCTCTGACTCACGCGCATTGGGCTTTGCCCAGTTCCTATCTGCACCCCCCAGTCTTGAGCCCAATACATTTATAACATGATTTTTGCTTACGCTGCACCCCCCTGGGCCATTTATTCTATTTTTATTTTCCTTTTTGCTACTTGTTTCATTTTTTTTATTAAAAATATTTCTGAGCATTATAAAATCCCCAAAAAATCCATGATGAATTCTTACATATTTAAATAATTTTTGAATATTTTATTTTCTTATTTTTGCATATTTTTACGTTTTATTTGGAATTTTCTTTTAATTTCTTTTATGTGTGCATTTAGTCTTGGTATTTCCATTTTCCCATTTTTGTTTGACATAGTTATGATCTGAATTTTCACATGAAACTTGATACATGATGGTATGACACATTGAGGCATTCTATGAATTTTTTATAGTTTTTTTAGGGAATTTATTGTTGACTATTGAGTGCCATATTTGGACAACTTGTTTGTATGATTTGTATGAGATGTTGAGGCATCTTTAATCATGTTTGGTGATGAGTTTTTGCACATCCTTTTGGCACATGTTTGTACCCTGGTTGCACTTCATATAACTTGCATCTTTCATTTTTCTCAAACTTTTAATATCACTCTTGATCCATGTTTTGCATGTGTGTTTGTTAATGAACTCATGCTAGGGTTTTAATATGTTTTGAGCTTGTTATCTTGTGATGATTGTTGAGATGTTTTGACATAATTTGCTAGGCATCTTATAGGACATTCTCATTCATTCTCATTGGATCCCTAATGTCATCTTGCATTCCTCCTAAGTTCATGAACATTTGACATTTGTTTGAAGTTATTTGGACTAGTTTTACTTTCTTTCTCCTATGTGTTTCAACATGAGAGTTGCATGAACCTTGTATGCTCATTCTCACATCTTAGATGCCATCTCACATGTCATATGTTGCTGGTTTGCATTCATTTCCATACTTGTTCATCTTGCATCTTCATTCTTTTCTTATGTTACAAAGATGTTTCATGTATGGACTTAAGTGAATTATTTTCATTTCTTCTTAAACATCCTCCATGTTTGCATTCATGACTTTTATGCCTTCTTGAGGACATTTCCATGCATTTCTAAATGTCATTTGCTTATGGGTTTAATGTTTGCATATGTATTGTTGCATGATCCATTTGTTTTCATTTCTCATAGTTAATCCATAACTTACATTTGCATGATCTATGGGTGCATGTTTCAATTTAGGTGGACTCTTGTTTGGTACCTTAACCTTAGTGGTATGTTTCATTGGCCTATACCTACTACCCTAGGAAGCCCCTTAGCCTTTAGGACCTCTCCCTTTTTGTGTGAGGGTAACTTGCTTCTTTAGTTGTCTTCTCAAGGCAACTAGCTTGTTTGGATTTATCTTTCAGTACTAGCTTTCAATTATTGTTACTGTTCTGTACTAACCTTTTGTGCAGGGGCAGAGGTAAAGCATTTGAAGGTGTGGATAGTTATCCATGTTCACCCTCACTCTTTCTTTCTCTCATCTTTCCTTTTCTTTAGACTTAGGTTGTTCTCAAACCTCCCCTTAGGGCCATCTTTGCATGATAACATTAGGATAGAACCCCCTTAGTGTTTTTCTTTTCTTTTGAGTCCCTCTTCTCATCTCATAACCCTTCTAAGATACTTAATAAGGTCAACTTTCCTTGCACACGAGCCTTAAACATAGGAAGTGAAGATTGAGGGGCCCCCATTCTCTCTTCTAGAGTGTTGAGCATACGTCCTATTGGGGACGACCATGCGACGCATTCGTTCCCGTGTCATAGACTTTGGTTCAAGGTGAGTTATGAACTAACTCAAGTCACTTCTGTCTTAAAAAATACAAAACAAATCTCAAATCTTTTTTTTGTCCTTCGGGATTGTCAAACTAAAGGCTATTTTCGAAAAGGGCACGTTACTTTCCGTTTTGTCGCAAACAGGCATCGACCCTAACTGCCGGACGCGAACTTGACGTCGCTCATAAAAAAAACACAAAAAGAACTTGGTCCGAACTACGTTGACTCTGAATTTCCCATTGCACAAAGGTAGTACGTAGGCCTAGGACGACGACGTCCTACCGAGTCTGTCTTTGTTTTTCCTTTCCCCGTTTTAGTACAACCATAGATTTTAGGATAACTCACCCTTAGAATAGACAACAAGCGTGGATCCCATCGAGTACGATGGACGCGTGGGGTGCTAACACCTTCCCCTCGCGTAACCGACTCCCGAACCCAGGCTATGGTTGCGATGACCATTCCTTTCCCCCTTCCTCAGGTTTATGAGGTGTTTCCTTTCCCTCTCTTTGGATAAATATACATTGCTGGCGACTCTGTTTACCGCGCCACTTTCGCGTTTGTACCTGGATGAAAATTCTGGGAGCGACAGCTGGTGACTCTGCTGGGAACTTCTGGTTCCCTAAGCGAGTCTATCCTAGCGCTTGTTTGTTTTTGTTCTCTTTGGGTGTTTATTGTTTTGCTTTATTTGTTGTATTTTATTTTTACCGCGTTTATTGCATTGCATGTTATTATTATCTGCTGCGCTGCACTGTTTTTCTGTTTGGCGGGTTGGGAGTTCTGAGAGACAATCCCAATACCCAGGCTTGAGCATACACTTAGGATTAGCGTGGAAAGTAGTGTGACTTGTGTGGCATTTGGCCAGACGTAGTATACATGAAAACTCCACATCCGGACGAGGTTTTCTTTGGTAATGTTCTATCCTGCGTATTGGTGCAGACGATGGAATGTGACCTGGAAAACTGTCGACTCTGGCGACCATTCCCGAGGACTCA
This sequence comes from Lathyrus tuberosus, assembly GCA_022829125.1. Taxonomy (NCBI): domain Eukaryota; kingdom Viridiplantae; phylum Streptophyta; class Magnoliopsida; order Fabales; family Fabaceae; genus Lathyrus; species Lathyrus tuberosus. Next base: position 2,987,005 of record JALAZF010000441.1, read on the forward strand.
GTAACGGCACTTCTCCCGAGATGTGATAATGGCAGACCAGAAATGGCAAACCCATTACACTTGTCGATCCGAGGACCCAATGCTGGGAACTTGCTATAGGATGACCTTTTTGAAGGAGAATCAGTGGAGGTACTCCTCGATTGGTGATAGTACTGTACCCCGAGGGATGAATGTACTATTGCTTCTTGACCTTAGTTCCAGAAGCTGAGGACCTTTCATTTTCTAGTACCCACATGTGAGAGGGGCGGGGTGTTTACAGGTTTGCAGGTAACCTTGACCTTCAACACACCCGATTTTCTGGTCAGCAGATTTATCAGTGTGGTATTATGGTTATTCTGGTATTCTGGGTATTTGGGCAGATCCTTGAGATTATTCAGTTTGTTCAGTGCAGCAGTATTCCAGTCTGTGTGGCATCCTTGACCCCATGTGTGCATTTGCATCATCATTTTGCATTCTAACATGTTTATTCATTTGCAGGGTTGCATCCTAACTTTGATTCTGGTTTTTGAAGACTATTGAGAATGAGTACTGAGAAGAAAAAGAATATCATAGTGTACAAGTTCCCATCACTTATTCTGAATCCCATTCGCAAGATGGTGTCTATGGCAGAACCTGGGGTATTGGCAGACTTTAGAGGAGAGTATGGAAGAATTATGAATTTTGCTCGTGACATCACCGAATACGAGTATAGGGCTTTGCATACTCTGGTGCAATTCTATGACCCTCACCTGTGATGTTTTCTATTCACTGATTATCTTTTGGCTCCGACATTGGAGGAGTTTTCTCTCATTCTGGATGTTTCTATCAAAGAAGAGGCTCCTTTCTATCCTTCTAAAGAACTTCCTGATTTATAAAGGGTCTCCGAGGCTTTGCATTTGGATCCATCTTTGTTGAAAAACAACGTTGCTAGTAAGGGAGGGTGTAAAGGCTTTCACGTGAAATTTTTGGTAGAACAGGCTGTTGTACATGCTAAGGCTAGATGTTGGTCGGTTTTCAACGCCATCTTGGCTATGTGTGTCTATGGAACGGTGTTGTTCCCAAATGTGAAGGATTTTGTGGACATGCACGCTGTCCAGATATTTACCATGAAGAATCTGGTACCTACTTTGCTTGGAGATCTGTACCACTCAGTGCATTATAAGAATGAGAAGAGGAGGGGAGAACCCCTTAATTGTTGTGCGCCAGTCTTCTACAAATGGTTTGCAGATCGTCTTCCCAAATCTGGGGCATTTGTAGATACTCAAGGAACATTGGATTGGTCCAAAAGATTAATGGGCTTGAGGGAAGATAATCTAATTTGGGTTAACCGTGACTTGTTGGGCCAAGATATCATGATTAGTTGTGGAGGTCTCCCAAATGTGCCTCTAATAGGAAGGAAAGGGAGAATTAACTACAACCCTATTCTTGCTATTAGGCAATTTGGGTATGCCTTGAAGGAGCCACCAAAAGACGAGGATGTCCAAGAATCTCTATATCTGAGTGGGGAAATCAATCTAGAATTGTTAAAAGAAGCTGCAAATACTTGGGAAGATCGCCATAAGAAGGGGAAGACTTCTTTTGGGAAGAGCAACAACAGAGCATTTCCTGCGTACGAAGATTGGATTCAGAAAAGGGTAGAGAAGGAACTTTTGCCATTCTCCAAAGAACCACCATCTTACCCCTTGCTGATTGAGCCTCCTAGTACAGCTGAGATAGAGAAGTTTAATAAGTTGTGGGCTAAAAAGGAAAAGCTGCGAGAAGAGAACGGTGAGCTACAAAGAGAGATTTACCAGTTGAAACATGAGCGGCGTGAAGCTGTTCATATCGCCAAGTTGAAGACAGAGCTTCTAGCTAAGGCAGAAAAGGAGCTAGCTGACAAGGTCACAACCAGAGAAAGGATGAAGCAAGCTCTAGAGGGTATCAGTAAGGTTCTCAAGTCTAAGAAGGAGGAATTGGCCAAGGCTTTGTTGAAAATTCACAAGTTCAATGCTCACCGAGACACTGCAATGGCTGATAATAAGCGAAAGGAAGACGATTATCTAGCTCAGATTGATCAATTGAAGTTGAAGCTCAAGAAAAAAGACGCTGAGATCCTATCAGGGGTATTCCTGAGGCAAGCAGTCGAGGGTCGACTCAATGAAGCCATAGCCTCCATATAGGAACTGAAGATCCAAGCTGAATTGAAGAGACCTAGAAATGAGGGTCCTAGCATGGATGGTGTTTTTGGAGAAGATGCTTGGGAGTTGCATTGCCGATACTTGAAAGGGATCATGCATAGGAGAGATGTTCTCATTCAAGAGCTAATTCAGAGACCAAAGCATCCCGACACCAAAAAGTTGTTCAAGGAAATTCAAGACTGGAGCAAAGAGCATAATGAATGGGGGGATTGACACTTGTGGACTTTGATGACATGCCGTAGTTTTCTATTTTCTTTTATTGTATTTGGATCACCACCAGGCTTGTTGGTCGGGATCTATGATTATTGTGTTCAGACTTATTATTTTGGGTTATGATTGTTGACAATTGGTTGTCCTCTGGTTTTTCTTAATACATGAGCAGAAGTTCCATTCTATCTTGTTGTTAAACTGGAATCAAGGGGTGGATCACCCTGTGAATATTCAAACATGTTCATTTGCATTTGCATATTCATGATCATTTTGTATAACAGGTGTTTATCTCTGGTGTTCTTATCTTGTTCTCATCCGCATCGCAGGATAGCGGATCAACACATTCACCAGTATTCTACCAGACAAAATCAGAAGAAGGTCATGGATCAACTACAAGCCGAGATGACTGAGATGTGGATCCGCATGACTCAATTCATGGATTTAATGCAAGGTGTTGCTCATGGCCAAGAGCAGTTAAGGACTCTTGTTCAGCCACTGATTGTGAGAATTGATGAAGAGGGTGTCCTTCATGGAGGAATTCATACTAGTGCTACCGGTAATAATGTTCAGAATGGCCCTCCAGGCGGAGGTATTCCTGTTACTGGTGTTGTGATCCCTCCTGGCGGAGGAGAAAATGTTGTGGTTCCCACTTTAGTGGGAGGAGGTAACAGTGTCTGCGCAATTCATGGCCGTTAGTACGATGATCTTCAGGAAGATGCATTCTCTGTGCCAGGTGGGGATGTTGGCCCCCAGATTGACAATGATCAGAGATTCAGGTTGTTCGAGGAACAACTAAGGGGTGTTGTGAATCAAGATTCTGTGGGTATGGATCTGGAGGATTTGGGGTTGGTTCCAGGCGTCATTATTCCACACAAGTTTCAAACTCCTACTTTTGAAAAATACAACGGTATGACTTGCCCAAGGACTCATGTGAGGGCGTACGCAAGTAAGATGGCTGCTCATGCAAAGAATGAGAAGTTGATGATGCATTGCTTTCAGGATAGCCTATCTGGGGCATCCCTGGAATGGTATATGCAGCTAGAGAGGAAAGACGTTCATAGTTGGAGAGAGCTGGCAGGGGCTTTTATCAAACACTATCAATATAACACTGACATGGCTCCAAACAGAACACAACTGCAGAACTTGTCACAAAAGAACAATGAGAGTTTCAAGGAATACACCCAGAGGTGGCGGGAATTGGCAGCGAAGGTTCAGCCTCCCATGTTGGAGCGAGAAATGATAAGTATGTTTATGGCCACCTTGCAAGGTCATTACTATGAAAAGCTGGTACCGTGTATGACTGGAAAGTTTGCTGATTTGATCTTAGTAGGAGAAATGGATGAAAGCAGAATTAAGGCGGGAAAAATATCAGGCGGTGATGGGTCCTCATCTGGAGGGGGTAAGAAGCCATATGCCAGTGGTTACAAGAAGAAGGAGGGAGATACAAACTCTGTGTTGTCATACCGTGGTAGAGAAGGACCTCGTCAGAACTTCAATCAGCAGGTGGCTTCTGTAACCATCCCAGCAGCACCTCAGCAGCCAGCAGTGCCTCAACAACAAAATCAGGCTCCTCGCAGACCGCAGCCTCTGTCTAGGCGGGATAGGCATTTTGACACTCCACCTCTTCCCTACTCTCAATTATTTCAACACTTGTTACAGTTACAATTAATTCAGAAGAGGACATTGGCTCCACCCACTGGCAATCCACCTCCCTGCTACGACGCCAACGCCCACTGTGAGTTTCATTCTGGGGCACCCGGACATCATATTGAGAACTGTAAAGCTTTTAAGCATCAGGTTCAAGATTTGGTGGATTCAAAAGCCATCAATTTCTCCAACGATGCTCCAAATGTGAATCAGAACCCGATGCCGAATCACAGTGGGCCAAGGGTTAATGCTATTATTAAAGACTGTGAAGACTTGAATTTGATTTCATATGTGAACGAGGTCCAAACTCCTTTGGGTGTGGTGAATGAAAGACTGTTGAAGGGAGGGGTATTTCCCGGTTGTGATGAAGGCTGTGTAGGGTGTGTGTCGCAACCTGGCGGTTGTGATTTATTGAAAGCAGGTATTCAAAGAATGATCAACGAAGGAATATTACAGTTTGACAGGGGTTGTAAGCAGAGCAAAATTACTGACAGAAGGGTTGATGTTGCCACAATAACGATTCCATTCAAGACAATAACTATATCAGCGCCGGCAAGACCAGCGCCGATCATTATCACTGTTCCTGGGCCAGTCCCGTATGAGAGTACCAAGGCCATCCCGTGGAACTATAGCGCTGAGGTGTTTGTTGATGGTAAGAAGCAAGATTTGGTAAGAACATCATCTGCGAATGCAGGGGTTGAAAATCTTATTGAAGCAGGGGCTATCACTAGAAGTGGTAGAGTCTTTATTCCGTCTGAGGATCAAGGTGGCAGTTCGAAGCAAGACAAAGGGAAACAGGTGGTGGATGAGTCTGTACAGAGGCAGGAAGCAAATAATTCTATGACAAAGCAGGTTGGGGATACTTTCTCAGAAGTTGTAGAAGAGTTTATGAGATTGATCAGGAAAAGCGATTACAAAATTGTTGATCAACTTCACCAAACTCCATCGAAGATTTCCATCCTATCTTTACTGTTGTGCTCTGAGGCACACCGAAATGCATTGCTGGAGGTTTTGAATATGGCCTATGTACCGCAGGAAATATCTGTCAATCAGTTAGAAGGGGTTGTGGCTCATGTGAATGCTGGTAATGGCTTGGGTTTCACCGATTTAGATCTGACTCCAGCTGGGAGGAATCACAACAACGCTCTGCATATTTCAGTGGAATGCCGTGGTTCCTTAATGTCGCATGTGTTAGTTGATACCGGGTCATCTTTGAATGTGCTGCCGAAGAAAGCTTTTATAAAGTTAGATACTCGTGGGTTGATTAGTACACCGAGTGACTTGGTGGTACGTGCTTTTGATGGTTCCAAGAGGTCGGTTTTTGGAGAGTTAGTTCTGCAAATCAAGGTGGGTCCTGAGATTTTTAACACCACCTTTTACATAATGGATATTCAGCCTGCCTATAGTTGTTTGTTGGGTAGCCCTTGGATCCATAGTGCTGGGGCAGTAACATCTACGCTGCATCAGAAGTTGAAGTATATGGCGGATGGACACGTTGTGACAGTTTGTGGTGAGGAAGAAATCATGGTAAGTCACCTATCGACCTTCAAGTATGTAGAGGTAGATGGTGAAGTACAGGAAACTTTGTGCCAAGCCTTTGAAGCTGTGAAAATTCCCGAAGAACCCCCAAAGGTAGCCAATCAGCCTGAGGTGGTTGCCCAACCTGAAGTTGTCAGACAACCAGAGGTTTCGATGTCCTATTTCAAAGAGGCACGCGCTGTAGTTGAAGCTGGTGGTTCTCAGAAGTGGGGCCGTGTCATTGATGTTCAAAGGAAGCAGGATACCCATAGACTATGGTACAAGCCACCCCGACGAGCTCAAGAGCCTCCCAAGTATGCTGGCCCGATTCGGTTCACAAGTGCTGGGGTTTTCTTTAATCAGGTTAATGCTATCGAGGATGAAGGAGATAGTGATTGTGACATGGATGAATGGATCCGTCCCTGCACCCCTGGTCAGAGTTTAGGCAACTGGTCTTCCGAGAAAGTCATCCAAGTGACTCGCCTGGAGTAATTTACTTTTATTTTCTGTTATGTTAAATCCTACGTTCTGCCCAAGATGTAGTGATATTTATTTGTAGGGCTTGGATGTTTTATTTGCTACTTTTATCATCAATAAAGGATGTTTTTTCATTCAAATATTTTGATCCCTGTTTTTCTGTTTTTTACTTTTTGCATTAACCCACATCAAAATGGCAATGTGTTTTCTGGTTTGTTGCACTCATAATAAACATAAAACATCCATCATGCAGGTTTCTTTGTTCAGATTCCACCCATCATGACTTAGCTATAGCTCGACATGACTTCGACAATCCTATCTATCAAGCCGAAGAAGAGATTGATGAAGACTATGACCTGCCAGAAGAATTAGCCGGGCTGCTGAAACAAGAGGAAAGGGTTATTCTTCCTTATCAGGAGGAAGTTGAGACTGTTAATTTGGGAACCGAGGATGTTAAACGAGAAGTAAGGGTTGGGACTGCTTTGGAAGACACTGTTAAAGGAAGATTGGTTGAGTTGCTTCGAGAGTATGTGGATATCTTCGCCTGGTCTTACCAAGACATGCCCGGGCTTGACACTGACATTGTTGCACACCGGTTGCCGCTTCAAGAGGGTTGTACTCCAGTTAAGCAGAAACTGAGAAGGATGAAACCAGATATGGTTGTCAAGATCAAGGAAGAGGTTCAAAAATAGTTGGACGTCGGATTTCTTGCTGTGACAAATTATCCTCCATGGGTTGCTAATATCGTACCTGTACCTAAGAAGGATGGGAAGGTCAGGATGTGTGTTGGTTACCGAGATCTGAATAGAGCAAGCCCGAAGGACGTGTTGGTGGACAACACCGCTCAATATTCTGTATTTTCCTTTATGGACAGTTTCTCTGGGTATAACCAAATCAAAATGGCCCCAGAGGACATGGAGAAGACTACGTTCATAACACCATGGGGAACATTTTGCTACAAGGTAATGCCCTTTGGATTGAAGAATCCTGGGGCAACCTATCAGCGGGCAATGGTGACTCTCTTTTATGATATGATTCCTCAAGGAGATCGAAGTCTATGTTGATGACATGATTGCGAAGTCACAGACAGAGGAAGAACACCTGGTGAACCTCCAGAAGCTATTTGAAAGGTTGAGGAAGTTCATACTGAGATTGAATCCGAACAAGTGCACTTTCGGTGTGAGGTCCAGTAAATTGCTGGGATTCATTGTTAGTGAAAGAGGTATCGAGGTTGATTCTGCAAAAATAAGAGCCATACAAGAGATGCCTGAGCCAAGAATAGAGAAAGAGGTTCGTGGTTTCTTGGGGAGGTTGAATTACATTGCTAGGTTCATCTCTCATCTTATGGCCATGTGTGAACCAATTTTCAAGTTGTTAAGAAAAGATCAAGAGGTCAGGTGGAATGAAAATTGTCGAGAGGCGTTTGAAAGGATAAAGGAATATTTGCAGGAACCTCCAGTCCTTATGCCACCAGTGCCCGGGAGACCATTAATTATGTATCTTACGGTTCTTGAGAATTCGATGGGTTGTGTGCTCGGTCAACACGACGAGACAGGTAGGAAAGAGCACGCCATTTACTACCTGAGTAAGAAGTTCACTGATTGTGAATCAAGATACTCTATCTTGGAAAAGACATGTTGCGCACTCGCTTGGGCAGCCAAGCGTCTGAGGCAGTATATGTTAAACCACACAACCTTGTTGATTTCAAAGATGGATCCGATTAAGTACGTGTTTGAGAAGCAAGCACTTTCTGGAAGGATAGCCCGTTGGCAGATGGTTTTGACAGAATACGATATTCAGTATGTTTCCCAGAAGGCCATTAAGGGAAGTGTTCTATCAGAATATCTTGCTGAACAGCCGGTCGAGGATTATCAGCCAATGAAGTTTGAATTTCCAGACGAACATGTTATGTTTCTGAAAATGAAAGATTGTGAAGAGCCTCTGCCTGATGAAGGACCTGAGATTAGGTCTCAATGGAAGCTGATTTTTGATGGGGCTGTCAACTCATATGGTAATGGAATCGGGGCAATCATTACAACCCCAAAGGGCTCTCATATACCTTTCACTGCCCGGTTAGTATTCGTGTGTACCAACAATGAGGCGGAGTATGAAGCATGCATAATGGGGTTAGAAGAAGCAATTGATTTAATAATTAAGAACCTCGATGTCTATGGTGATTCCGCGTTGGTAGTTAATCAGATTATAGGAGAATGGGAGACTCGTCAGGCGAATTTGGTGCCTTATAATAACTATGCCAGAAGGTTGTTACCTTTCTTTGACAGGGTGGATTTATATCATGTGCCCCGAGCTGAGAATCAGATGGCTGATGCGTTGGCGACATTGGCATCCATGTATAAAGTGAACCGTTGGAATGAAACTCCGTCGATTAGAATCATGCGTCTGGATAGACCAACTTTTGTGTTTGCAATTGAAGATGTGTCTGATGGCAAACCGTGGTATCATGATATTAAGGTTTTTCTGAAGAGACAGGAGTATCCAGAGGGTGCCCCCACCAAGGATAAGAAGACTTTGAGAAGGTTGGCAGGAAACTTCTTTCTGAACAAGGATGATGTGTTATATAAGAGGAACTTCGATATGATCTTGTTACTTTGTGTTGATGAACACAAGGCATGTTTGTTGATGGAGGAAGTTCACGAGGGTTCTTTCGGTACTCATTCCAGTGGACACACCATGGCTAGAAAGTTGTTGAGGGAAGGATATTACTGGATGACTATGGAGTCTGATTGTTTCAAGTACGCCGGGCGACAGCCAAGAGGCGTAGCAGGCTTTGATTCTGTAATTTGGGATTTTTGGCATGGGTCTTATGCCCCTGCTTCGCCAGGCGAAGTAGAGGCAAAGGGGGCAGCACCGGACGAAGTCTGGAGCACCGGGCGCTCCTAGGACTTTTTCAAATGTCCCCTTTTCTTTTAAAATCCATAACTTTTGACTCGTTTATCCGATTTGAGTGTTCTTGGTATCGATAGAAAGCTGTGGAAATAATCAATATGATGAAGGTGAAAAATGTCGGTTTTATTGTCCGATTAAATAATCGGAGGAATTTTAAAAGTGGTATAATTATGATGAATTGTTATTTGTGTTTCTATTGTGCAATTGTAATATGTTTTGCTTATCCTATCGTTGATTAAACATGATTGTGAGTGAATATGCATGCTAAATGAAAATGGAATAGGAAGAGTGAGGAAACCTCAACATGAAACTAGTAGGATCTAGTAAGTGTGATTAGAAATTGATAGATAATCTAGATGGTGATGCTCGTGCTTTCGATGCCTAGGTGTGCATCCTTGACGAGTAATGGTCTAGAAGAGACTGAGACATTAGTATGGAACATCTGTGTGAACCTAGTGTTCTTTGTGAAAGGAGAATGTGGCCTTAAGGCATTGTGGCCTTGTGATTGTCGAATACAATCACGTTTGTGTGTGTGATCACGTAATCTTAACTGTTTCCCTTGAGTTGCTGTTTCATGAGACTCGGGCTCCTCTGAAATGTATGCATGACTACTTGGCAGGTTTGATTCCCGCGTGCAGTACGAATGGCGCCCATGGAGCGTATGCTTGTGATGGTTAATGGCCCATGTGAAGTGACGGTTCATAACGGTTAATGGCTCGTAGAACCCGAATCCATTCGTATGTCAAGTAGGTTACAAGGATGTATGACTCGGGTCACCTTCTATACGTAGAAGCGGACGGGAAGAGGAGATGCCTTGGTAAGGTTATCGATTAGTGATATTTTTGAGTTAATGAACTCATGACATGTTTCCATATAGTGTGAGAATTGAAATTGAGAACTCGAAGTCCATTCCCTTTCCCTTGGACTTGAGTTAGTATTGTTTAGAACCTTGTAAAGCCGAGAGAATCCATAAGATAGGGAACTCACTGAGATTTGTTATCTCACCCCATGTTGTTGATTATATTATAGGTACTACAGGTTCCATGAAGGGTAAGGATAAAGTGGTTTGACTTTTCCTTATGAATCGTAGCTTTTGGGATGGCATGGCATGGCTTCCGCTATAGCGTTTTATTTTGAGATCATTATTATTATCTAGTTCTTAGTGTGTTTTGGGACATCTTGTATATGTTATGCCGTAGACTTTTAGGACTTGGTATTTTGGGCATTTAAAGTATACAATGTGTTAACTAGGAACTTATGGTATTTCAGTACCAAAACTTGGATTCATGTATAATATATATGCTTTAATGTATGTTGTTATATATGGGTGTTACACTTGCCCTGTAAACAAAAGGTTCTCCTCAAAATTTCACAAAAAGCCTTCACATGGCAGCAGAACTCAAAATTTTCAAATAAAAGGTTTTCAACAAACATCGTAATAATCAAAATAAAACCACATCATCAAATGACAACAAAAATAAGGAAACAACATGGTTCAACTCAAAGGACCCCAACCCGATGTTACACTATCGGAGCAAGACCCTCTAAATCGACCAAAAGCAAATAAACTTCAAGGTCCTCGAAGGCATCCATAGCTAAACCTGATCACCTGCATGTTACCCACGTGGAGGCAACATCCAAACAGGCAGGGTGAGTAATCACAATTCATAATAATCATTATAAAATAAGATATTCATAAAATGGCATTATCTTCATATACAACATCATCAGGTCATCATCAAGGAAAACATCAGGAATCATTATATCAAAATCACATCAATGCCACATAATTGCAATGCTCGATAGGACTCATGCATGTGGTACAAATCGTCATAATCGATGGAAACTAGGCCATCACCCCTCCAAAGATCCCCGTCAATAGGATTGATTCCGCATAGGAACAGGAGCACGTCATAATTACCTCATATCCACACAATGGGAATGAAGCGTCGCCACCGAGTATGCATATGAATGTATGATACACAACATCACTAATCATCATCATCTAATAAACATCAAAATATGCATCATCATTCATCAATTCTCATATATGTCATGTCATCACATATTCCTCAAATAATCACCAAAACATCATCATATAATCATCAGTAATGTCATGGAAAATCATCATAAAAATCATGACATCAAGGCATCAAAACAACACAACACATAAATAAAACATCGCGAACAATAGACATTCGCTCCAGGGTTCGCTAGGCGAACCAGTTCGCTAAAACCTTCACTTTGCGAAGCGGTCAGCAAATCCCACAGTCCTTACACTAAAACATCAGAAACACAATCATCTGTCATACTCACTGGTTTATTCGCTTTGCGAACCCACTCGCTCGTTCATTCGCTTTGCGAAACTTCCAGCGAATCCCCAATTCCACTCCAGAATCATCCCAGTATCCACACTCATGTTATCGCGCATTCGCTGCGCTTCTCGCTTTGCGAGCCCTGGCGAACATTCGCCTTGCGAAGCAATGGTTCGCTTAGCGAACCTGCGATTACAGCAAATTGCTGCTATGCATCAGTAGCTCCATAGCCCCAAAGGTACCTGCGATTACAGCCCCAAATGACCCAAAAACATCCCTACAACAGTCCTAATGCATCACAGAGATCAAAGGCATAAAACCCACGTCTATTAGGTCGATTCAGGACACTACGAGAACCTTATTTTCCCTAAACCTTCACAAACTCTCAAGCTTCCCATAAACTCCCTAAATCCTTTCATCACAAGGTCGAAACAACATCGACAGGGGAAATCAGCCCCAAGGTCTATTTTTATCCGATTAAATTCAACTCTTATTAATCGATTCACAAAATACCCTCAAAATCATCAATAACTCATAACCCTTCAAAAACCCTAAAATCCACTTCAATCACACCGAATCCTATAATGAAAACAATGAAAGGTAATTACTCCTCATACCTTAAATTGTCGATCCGAAGCTTTCTCTCTAAGTCTTTGGAAACCTTCACGAATTCCTCGCCTTTTCCCTTTTTCCTCAAAGCTCTTTTTCTTTCCTTCTTTTCACGGTTAACAAAAAAATGAATCCTATTCTCCAAATCCTCCTTTTATATTCACACTAACCCTTGGGCCTCAAAATTGGGCTTTCTCCATAATGCCCTCAATAATTCTCCTCAAATGTCCACTTTTCCCTTAATTCCTCTAATATTATTTAAAATAAATAATAATACAAAATATTCCGTAATATATACTATTATTTAATTAAATAACCAAAACTTCACAAAACACCGATATCGACACAAATCCCCAAAAATCACAGAAATTCACAAATATAATATTTAAATAAATTAAATAAATATTCTACGAAATTTGGGGTGTTACAACTCTCCCCCACTTAAAGAATTTTCGCCCTCGAAAATTACCTCAAGGAAATAGAGTCGAATACGACTCCCTCATCTGATCTTCACGTTCCCAAGTCTAACTTTCACCAGCTGGTACACCCCACAACACCTTCACCAAAGTTATGTCTTTACCCCATAATTGCTTCGTCTCTCGACCATCGACACGCACAGGCAATGCTTCCACAGTCAGATTATCCCTCACTTGTTGTTAGCTCATAAATTCGACGCCCATATGAAGTTGGAAGTGTTGATGGGAATGTTAAGCTCTTGAAAAGGTTTAGAAAGGCTTTCGCCAGGAGTTGTGTGATAGGTGGAAGTCGAAGGTACTAATATGAGGAAAGGATATCTTTTGGGACTTAGAAAATATTTCTAAGAGTTGAAGAGGGCACCTTCGACCGAGAATGCTGGTGATGTCTGAAGCTGGGAATTCAAATTCAAATGAAGGAGGGAGTAGTTACTTTGGCTCGCTTTTTAATAAAGACAGGTGGCGTATATCCTAGCGATGGAATCATGCAATACGACACTTGTCATTTGTTGATTATTTCAGGCAGTTTAGAGCAGTTAGTTTTAGTATTATAAATAAGGGTCCTAGCGATGGGATTAGGGGTGTTGTGTTCACTTTGTACAAGTAACTCCTAATTTACTCAAAGTACCCGCGTGTTGAGAAAAGAGTTTAGTGAGAATGTACGTGATGTGAACACCATTTATCTTTCAATGCAATTTCTGCATTTTACGAATGGTATGTTTCTGCATTTTCTACATTTCCAACCGCTATTGCACACCTTCGACCTTTTCTTTTACATTTTCAACCTTGTAACTTAACATTTTTAAAACGCTGTCTAGATTGTATCTTCAACAAATTTTCCTTTATGAATATTTTTGAAGTCTTCATGGCTTCAGAATTTAACTTAGATCAATTATTAGCACATGTCATAGGATCAATCTGATCGATCCTGTGAGTCACCAAAGTTAGATGTGGAAGATTAGCGGTTGTTTACCAATTTTCACGGTAAACAAATTGGCACACCCGGTGGGACAGTGCTAACTTTATAAAGATCTTTCTAAATTTTGAAAATCCTTATTCATCAATCTTTTCCTCTTTAAAAAAGCTTTGTTGCATGTTATTGAGAAGTGGTAAGGTAGCCACTACAAACGAAGAAAGACCAAGGAGAAGATATACTAGAAAAATGGCGACGAACACTAGTCAGCCAAATAATCCAAATCCGCAAGGGAGTGGTTCTAATCAACAGTCAAGTAATTCGAATGCCCAACCTAGTAACACAAACTCTCAAAATGTGTCTAGGAGTTATATAGTCCCACCCCCAGTTCCTTCGATAGGAGAGCCAATCCCACCTCCTGTTATGTCTGACCCAATGCCATCAATGACGGGACTAGGGTCGACATATATAAGGGCCTACACTCAACCTATTTTGGAGTACGTTGGCCCACAAGCATCTAATCCCCAAACCCCACCAGGAGGAACTTCGACATTTAGGCATCTTCCCCCTCCAGGATTTTCACAACCCTTACCAAGGAATTCACCTTATGGAATGCCAACATCAATAATGCAAAGCCTCCAAAATTCCCCTCAATATTCTCAGAAAACGTGATGTCTTCGCCATTACAAGGGTCAGGATCTGGGATAAATTTGGGTCGAAACAGCCAAAGTGTAGGTGTGGGATATTCCACTCAGGGCCCTAGTCTGACAAACTCGTCTGTAGCATGTTTAAGACAGCAAATGGATTAGAGTAACCTACAAATGGTACAAACTTTGTTTCAAACTATGGGGGAGATTTTTCAGCCTTTGATCCAGAACACTACCCAAACTAACCAGTAATTAGCAGCGCAATTGGCGCGTATGGCGGAATTTATGGGGGTACCAGCCACTGTACGAGGTGTGACCATGGTGGAGAATACCCCGCGACAGAACCTAGGGACTATACCTGAGGCGAATCCAGGACCCCCTAGAGTCGAACTCCCCAGAGTCGAACCACCAAGGAACCAAGTGCCAGTTCCTGAAGAGAGGGAACAAGGGGTAGTGGTAGTGAATAGAAACCAAGATGCTGACCATGTTGTACAATAGGTTCGACGTAACAACATAGCAGAAGATAACAACCTAGCAGCCATGGTCGAAAGGATAATGGCTCAAAATGGGGTAAATTTTGGCTTTACAAGGCCAAACTATACATCACCTATAGTGGATTATATTCTACAATCAGAATTACCTCCTAGGACGAAGATTCTAAAGTTTACCAAGTTCTCAGGAGATACAACTGAATCTACTGTCGAACACGTAGCCCGGTATATGGTTGAGGTTGGAGAGATCGCAAATGACGAAAGTCTTAGGGTAAAATATTTCCTAAGTCCTCTCACCAAAAATGCTTTTACTTGGTTTACAACCCTACCTCCTAACTCAATTGGTAATTGGATCCAATTAGAACGCTTTTTCCATGAACAATTCTATATGGGCCAAACTAAGATTAGTTTCAAGGAGTTGGCTAGCATAAAGCGAAAGTTTACCGAGCCAATAGACGATTACCTAAACAGGTTTCGATTACTTAAGGCTAGGTGTTTTACTCAAGTGCCAGAGCATGAGCTGGTCGAAATGGCCGATGGTGGCCTTGATTACTCTATTAGAAAGAAACTGGATACCCAGTATCTGAGGGATATGGCCCAACTGACTGATAGGGTTCTGAAATTTTGGTATCAGATGTGTGATGTTAAGTGTGATGTCACAACAACACAATCTGCTATATGAACAAGGTAATAACAATAGTAAATCAACACAATGAATTGTTCACCCAGTTCGGTCTAACTACCTACGTCTGGGGGCTACCAAGCCAAGGAGGAAATTCACTATAAGTAGTATTAAATTACAGACTCAACAATCCCAGTTGACATCTACTAATCTTAATCACTACCCAATGACACTTCTACCTAAGAGACCACTTAGATATGAGAAACCACTCACTCCCTAAATCACCTCAGTGATACAATTCAAAGATTACACTTTAAAACCCACCTTGATCCTGCTTAACAACTTTGATCAAGAACGACACACTCTTGTTTAAAAGCTCTATAGTGAATACACTTACAACTCAGAATAGTAACACCAATTCAAAACATGAATGGTTTACAAAAACACACACGAAAAATCAAATTGACTCTCATTCTATGCTCTCTGTCTTCGTTCTCGTCCAACATGGGTTGAGGCTGCTTTAAATATCATTCTGACTTGGGCTTGGACCTGTTCAAAAATATCTGATTTGATTTGTTATTAAACACGATTTAAAACAGATTTGATCTTCTAATCTTTTTAAATCTTTTCAAATCAGCCCTAATGTTAGTTACATGATCTGCTTCATATCTGATTGAAAATATCTTCACCAAGATATTCGCATCCAATCTCTCTAACAGATCTCCTCAAAACAAACAAACACGCGCAGCCCTAAAACATCACAACCTGATGTTCTGATGTTCTGATAACTGATGTCAAGACATCAAGTATAACATCAACACATAAAACTTCAACCCTGCAACAAATAATGTTAGGAACCAATGTTATGACATCAGACATATGACATCAACATTGTTCAACTTTGTTTTGCCAAAATTCTAGCCAATGCAAGAACTAACAATCTCCCCCTTTGACTAATTTTGGCTAAAACAATCTCTATCAATATCAGAGGTACCTTCAGCGGAAAACTTCATACTCATAATATTCCAAAACACAACCAGCAGCAATCACATCCAAAGTCTGCACAAAGCTAAAATCCCCCTCAACACAAGAACCAGCATACCAGCTGTTCAAACATGCACACTCCCCCTCAAGCCTAGAACCACATCAGACAACTAGGCAACACATAGGCTAACTCTCCCCCTTTTTAGCCACAATTGGACAACTTCTACATCAAACACAAAGATCTGACATCCATTAAGACATGGTCAAATAGCAAGCTTCCCAAGGAACACAATTTCCAAAAACTTTGACTGGTCAGGCGATACAACCAATGGATTCTTATAGAACTATAAAATCCAAGCCTTCTTCCTTCTAACAACACCAGACAACAAATAAGTATGAGTCAGTCTAACCAAGATGCAGGGAAGAAACACATGCAGGAGGTCAAGAAACCAGATCCATTGAAGAATAAGAACAAAACAATGACAATAACTGGGACTTCTTTAGGAGCAACAAGAACAAGAAAAACATCAGAGACAAGGATGAAAAACATCAAAAAACCTCCAGTACAACTTCATGCTTTTGATGATGAATGGGATAAAGATTGGAAAACTTTTCTTGATGCAGGGGGTTGGGATAATCTTTAGACCCTTTATATGTTGCTTTTGATGTACTAAAATCTAATCTTGTATGCTTTCAGCAGTTGAATAAAATTTTGTTTCCTAAACATATGCAATAAAGATCACAACTGCACAAGACACTTCCTAACACATTTAATCCTCATATATGCAAATTCCTAATTTTCTTCTTAATTTTTCAAATTGATTTGCATCTAAGGCCTTGGTAAAAATATCTGCTAACTGCTTTTCAGTAGCAACATGTTCCAAAGCAACTACTTTGTCTTCAACCAAATCTCTTATAAAATGATGACGTATATCAATATGCTTAGTTCTGCTATGTTGAATAGGGTTCTTAGAGATGTTGATAGCACTCTGATTATCACAGTACAATGTCATGGCATCTTGCTTGACATTGTATTCTGTTAACATCTACTTCATCCAAACAAGTTGAGAACAACTACTCCCTGCTGCTATGTACTCAGCTTCAGCAGTAGAAAGAGACACACAGTTATGCTTTTTACTAAACCATGATATCAAATTATTCCCTAAGAAGAAGCAACCTCCTGAAGTAATTTTTCTATCATCAGCACTCCCTGCCCAATCAGCATCACAAAAACCACATAACTCAGTACCTGATCCATGACTATAAAGCATTTCTTAGTCACTAGTCCCATTCACATATTTCAAAATCCTCTTCACTTGATTCAAGTGACTAACTTTAGGCTCAGATTGATATCTGGCACACACTCCAACAGCAAAAGAAATATCAGGTCTGCTAGCTGTGAGATACAATAGGCTACCAATCATGCTTCTGTATAGACTTTGATCCACACTCACACCATGTTCATCTTTGGACAACTTTAAGTGAGTAGGAGCAGGTGTCCTCTTGTGATTAGCATTTTCCAGACCAAACTTCTTAACAATGTTCTTTGCATACTTGCTCTGGGATATGAACATGGAGTCTTCCATTTGTCTAACTTGTAGGCCTAGAAAATAGCTGAGCTCTCCAACAAGACTCATTTCAAACTCAGATTGCATCTGTTCCACAAAATGTTTCACCATTGCATCTGACATCCCACCAAATACTATGTTATCAACATATATTTGAGCTATCATCAGTTTTCCTCCTTCCTCTTTAACAAACAAAGTCTTATCAATCCCTCCTTTTCTATAGCCATTTACAGCCAAGAATTCAGTAAGCCTTTCATACCAAGCTCTTGGTGCTTGCTTCAAACCATAGAGAGCTTTCCTTAGTTTGTAAACATGGTCAGGAAATGTTGGATCAATAAATCCTTTTGGTTAATCAACATACACCTCTTCATTTAAGTAACCATTCAAGAAGGAACTCTTAACATCCATCTGAAAAAGCTTGAACTTGAAATTACAAGCCACCCTTAAAATTAATCTGATAGATTCCAGTCTTGCCACAGGAGCAAAGGTTTCATCATAATCAATTCCTTCAACCTGAGTGTATCCCTAAGCAACTAATCTGGCCTTGTTTCTGGTGACCACTCCTTGTTCATCAGATTTATTCTTGTAAATCCACTTGGTGCCTATCACATTAGCTCCATCAGGCCTTGGAACAAGATCCCACACTTCATTCCTCTTGAATTGTTCCAGCTCTTCATGCATGGCATTAATCCAGAATTCATCAGTCAGAGCTTCTTTGACATTCTTGGGCTCAATTTTGGAAACAAAACAAGAATTTGACACAACCTCTCTTGATCTAGTGCTAACCCCTGATTTAGGATCACCTATGATAAGCTCCTTTTGATGGTCCTTTTGCACTCTAATAGATGGTTCTTTATTAGATTGTTCAGGTTCAAGCTCAGCATCAACAGGACTGGGAGACCCACTTCTGTCTTCAGTTTCTGTTGTGACTTCTTCAACTGATGTTTCAACATCATCCAGGACATCAGCATCTTCCTGCTTATCAATGTCATCAATCACCACATTTATAGACTCCATCATAACCTTTGTTCTGGAGTTGAAAACCCTGTAAGCTCTGCTATTTGTAGAGTATCCTAGAAAGATTCCCTCATCACTTTTAGGATCCAATTTTCTCCTCTGTTCACGATCTGACAAAATGTAACATTTACTTCCAAAAACATGAAAGTACTTCACAGTTGGCTTTCTCCCTTTCCATAATTCATACAAAGTAGCTGAAGTGCCCCTTCTCAAAGTAACTCTGTTGTGAATATAGCAAGCAGTGTTCATGGCTTCAGCCCAGAAATGGTAAGGAAGCTTTTTGGCATGAATCATTGCTCTAGCAGATTCCTGGAGAGTTATGTTCTTCCTTTCAACAACTCCATTTTACTGAGGAGTAATAGGAGAGGAAAACTCATGACTGATGCCTTCAGCAGAGCAGTAATCAGCAAACTTGCTATTTTCAAATTCCCTCCCATGATCACTCCTTATTCTGATGACATTGCTTTCTTTCTCTCTTTGGAGTCTTTGACATAAATCTTTAAATACATCAAACACCTCTATTTTGTCTTTGATGAAGCTTACCCAGGTGTATCCAGAATAATCATCTACAACAACATAAGCATACTTCTTCCCACCTAGACTTTCTACCTGCATAGGTCCCATCAAGTCCATATGAAGAAGTTCCAAAACTTTGGAGGTGGTGTTATGTTGAAGCTTCTGATGTGACATCTTGGTCTGCTTCCCTATTTGACAATCTCCACAAACTCTTCCTTCTTCAATATTGAGTTTAGGAATTCCCCTGACAGCTTCTGAAGATATGATTCTCTTCATTCCCTTCAGATGAAGATGTCCCAACTTCTGATGCCAGATTTTGACTTCATCATCTCTAGCAAACACACATGTTGAGGTACTTGAGTCTTGTTGCACCCATACATAATAGTTGTCCTTAGACCTAACACCCTTCATGATGACTTCTCCTTTCTCATTTGTGATATTGTACTCAGATTTTGTAAAGTCTACTTTGAATCCTTGATCACAAAGTTGACTAATACTGATCAAATTTGCTGTCAACCCTTTGACAAGTAGAACATCATCCAGTCTAGGAGCACCAGCACAATTTAGCTTTCCCATCCCCTTGATTTCTCCTTTGACACCATCATCAAAGGTTACATGACCTGAAGACTGAAGCTTAACATCTACCAACAAATTCTTAACTCCTGTCATGTGTCTTGAACACCCACTATCAAAGTACCAGTCTTCTTTGGTAGAAACCCTAAGAGAGGTGTGGGCTATTAAGCTGGTAACTTTACCTTTTGGAACCCATTGTTTCTTATAATTGAAGGCCTTATTACCTTTGTGAAACTTCTGTCTGGGAGCATACTGATGTGTCTTCTGAGGATACCCATATAGCTTATAACAGTAAGCCTTTATGTGTCCAAAACGCCCATAGTGATGACATCTCCAGCGCCTGAATTTCTTCCTAGAAGGTATCCTGTCAGGATGTTTAAACATCTGTTTTAACATCACTGGTTTGGAACTGGTAATAACATCATTAGAAGATGCTCCATTGTTGAATCCCAAACCACTTTTGTCTCCAGCAGTTTTTCCAATACTAAGAATGTTGTCTAGAGCATCAGTACCATTGTTCAACATTCTGACAGTTTTGGTCATAGAGTCCAGTTTAGAGTTAAGCATACTGACTTCATTTTCTAGTTCAGTTTTTTTAGCTTCTAACTGCACTATGATTTTCTTTAGCTTTTCTCCTTCAAGACAGACTTGTTCACTTCTCATGCACAGTTCTTTATAAGAGGCAGCAAGCTCTTCATAAGAAACCTCATCATCACATGAATCATCATCTGACTCACAAACCCCAATCATAGCTCTAACAAGCTTAGTTGATTCTTCTTCAGATTCACTCTCACTATCAGTATCAGACCAGGAAGCAGATAACCCCTTTTTCTGCTTTTTGAGATAAGTAGGACATTCTTTCTTGACATGACCATACCCTTCACACTCAAAGCATTGAACTTCTTTGTCATTATTGGTCTTTTCTTCATCTCTAGTTTTCTTCCTCTGATCTCCTGATCTGTTGGTGTCAGATGTGATGTTCTTGACATTAGGTTTGTAGCTCCTGTCTATCCTTTTTAGAACCTTGTTAAACTATCTTCCCAACAGAACAATAGCTTTTGACAATTCCTCCTGAGTTTCCTTCTTACCATCTTCAGTATTAGACACCAAAGCTATGCTTTTGGTCTTCTTTTCAGGCTCCTCATTCAATCCCAACTCAAAAGTTTAAAGAGAACCAATCAACTCATAAACTCTCATCTTGCTGATGTCTTGAGCTTCTTCAATAGTAGTCACCTTCATTTTATATTTCTTGGGAAGGGATATGAGAATCTTCCTTACCAACTTCTCTTCAGTCATTCTTTCTCCTAAAGCACTAGAAGCATTGGACAACTCAAGAATATTCATGTGAAAATCATGAATGGTTTCATCCTCCTTCATCTTTAGATTTTCAAACTTAGTAGTCAACAGTTGAAGTCTTGACATCTTGACCTTAGAAGTTCCTTCATGAGTAGTTTTCAAGACATCCCAAGCTTCCTTAGCTACTTCACAAGTCTTTACCAGCCTAAAGACGTTCTTGTCAATACCATTAAAGATGGTATTCAAGGCTTTTAAATTTCCAAGTGCAAGCTCATCTTCTTCCTTTGTCCAATCTTCCTCAGGTTTTAGCTTTGTTGTACCATCCTTTTCAACAATAACAGGTGCTTTCCATTCTTTTAAGACAACCTTCCAAGCCCTGCTGTCTAAAGACTTCAAGAAGGTAACCATCTGTGGTTTCCAATAGTCATAGTTAGAGCCATCTAGAATAGGGGGTCTATTCACAAATCCACCACTCTCCTTGTCCATTGCACCAGAAAGTATCAGCCCTAGATCTCACCCAAATGCAGAGCAAGATGCCTGCTCTGATACCAATTGAAATTCCGGTATCAGATGTGTGATGTTAAGTGTGATGTCACAACAACACAATCTGCTATATGAACAAGGTAATAACAACAGTAAATCAACACAATGAATTGTTCACCCAGTTCGGTCTAACTACCTACGTCTGGGGGCTACTAAGCCAGGGAGGAAATTCACTATAAGTAGTATTAAATTACAGACTCAACAATCCCAGTTGACATCTACTAATCTTAATCACTACCCATTGACACTTCTACCTAAGAGACCACTTAGATATGAGAAACCACTCACTCCCTAAATCACCTCAGTGATACAATTCAAAGATTACACTTTAAAACCCACCTTGATCCTGCTTAACAACTTTGATCAAGAACAACACACTCTTGTTTAAAAGCTCTAGAGTGAATACACTTACAACTCAGAATAGTAACATCAATTCAAAACATGAATGGTTTACAAAAACACACACGAAAACTCAAATTGACTCTCAGTCTATGCTCACTGTCTTCGTTCTCGTCCAACACGGGTTGAGGCTGCTTTAAATATCATTCTGACTTGGGCTTGGAGCTGTTCAAAAATATCTGATTTGATTTGTTATTAAACAGGATTTAAAACAGATTTGATCTTCTAATCTTTTTAAATCTTTTCAAATCATCCCAAATGTTAGTTACATGATCTGCTCCATATCTGATTGAAAATATCTTCACCAAGATATTCGCATCCAATCCCTCTAACAGATCTCCTCAAAACAAACAAACACGCGCAGCCCTAAAACATCACAACCTGATGTTCTGATGTTCTGATAACTGATGTCAAGACATCAAGTATAACATCAACACATAAAACTTCAACCCTGCAACAACTAATGTTAGGAACCAATGTTATGACATCAGACATATGACATCAACATTGTTCAACTTTGTTTTACCAAAATTCCAGCCAATACAAGAACTAACAGGTTCGACAGTTAGAACGTCTGAAGGACGAAAAGGCCAAGTTCAATAAGGGTAAAAAGGTAGCTTATGTCGAATACAATAAGGATGTCGAAGGTTTGTATGACGAATCACTATATTTCGACAAGAATGAGGTAGACGTTGCTGAGTTAAAGCAAGGTCCGTCATATGCTTGTAAAATGTTAGCCCCTCCGACTGGAAAAAATTCTGTCGAATCTGAAAAGAATGACAAGTTTCCTAAGAAAACATACACTTTCGATATCACTAAATGTGACAAATTTTTTGATTTGTTAGTAAAATATGGGCAGATGATAGTGCCTCCTGGTGCTAAAATGCCACCTTTAGAACAAAGAAAAAAGAGAGGATTTTGTAAATAGCATAGTTTCTTGGGTCATAAAACTTCTCAATGTTTTCTTTTATAGGATCTGGTACAAAATGCTATTCAGGAGGGCAGGCTGAGATTCGGAGAGAAGAGCAAAGGTCAGATGAAAATCGATTCCGTCCCATTGCAAACAGCTGAGGCCCATTATGCTAAGCCAAAAGTACATATGGTGGAAATTACTGAGGATTTCGCCAACAACACTGTGTTAGCCAAGGTTACTGAAGACCTTGATGTTTATGCTGGGGAGAAACTCATGAGCGAGGTCGTTGGTGGTTTCGACAAAGCCACTGAGGGTTTAAGTGATGGGATCACTGAGGGTTCCAACATGATGCTGGTTACTAAAGAAACTGCTGAGAGTTTCGTTAAGATCAACAAGGCTGCTGAGGGCCTCAATATTGACTTCTACGACCTGAATCTGGGTGCTGATGTCGACATGGACATAAATATGGTCGAGATCACACCACATAAGACCAGGGAGTTTGTTGAAGCAAGCTTCCAAGAGGAGCGTAACAAAGTGGCGTACCCAAAATAGGATGAGACTATTGTTGAATTCCTTCACCGTTGTCAAAAGAAGGGATCAAGTGTCATACTGTATCCCAGGTGCAATGCAATCTTCGACCAAAAAGTTGCCCATAATCTTGAGGGGGTTAGGAAGGCTAAAGAAAGAAGGGAGCAAAGAATGTCCCAGGGTCAAAGGGGTTTCGACCCTAGGAGGTCCTCTTCAAAACAAGTGGGAGGAAATACACAGTTCCTAGGGGCCAGACCCAGTACCTTCAAACCAACAAGCAATGCGCCAATATGGAGCTGGATGAAACCTGTCGAAGGAAAGGAAAAAGGTCAGAAAAAATGGCAGAAGTTTGATGTGGGCAGAGGCTCTTCAATAGAATATCGAAAGGAGTTTCAGACTTCTAATAAATTGGTGTATGTTTCTAAAAACTATAAGGGGAAGAACCCGATGTCGCGATCTCAATGGAGGAGAGAGCAACGCCAGAGAAAGGCTCTCAGGGAGGCCCAGTCGAAGGATCAAGGAGAGTCCAGTACTAATATCCCTACTGACAACAATGAAGGGAATCCAATGAAGGCTGCTGAAAAAATACCAGTAGGACGAAAACTATTTGCCCCTCCAAAGGATAAACCTGAAAAGACTGTCGAAGAGGATGACGAAATGACAGACAACTTCGACTCTGAGTCTGATGTTTCTCTCGACATCATAGTCAATGTGGTGTCTGTAATGCCTAGGGAGTTCGATCAGATTACAGAGGTCGAAGATTTAGATACCTGCACGGAGGCAGAAATGGCAGCACACAAGCCAGTGTGCTACTATATTATGAATAATGGGTGTGTTGAAGAGCAGAACGCCTTCTTTGAGCGACCTACGGAAGCGATGAAAAGCTACCTAAAGCCCCTCTACATTACTGGTAATGTGGAAAATGTGCCCATAAATAAGATATTAGTGGATTGTGGTGCCATAGTGAACTTGATGCCGCACTTCTTACTGAACAAGATTGGCAAGTATGACACTGATACTAAGCCACACAATATGGTTCTTTCAAATTACGAAGGGAAAATAGGCTCCACATTGGGTGTGATACAAGTGGACCTAACAGTTGGGATAATCACTAGGCGTACTATCTTTATGGTAGTAGAAACAAAAGCCAACTACAATCTACTCTTAGGACGAGAGTGGATACATGGCATTGGTGCAGTGCCATCTTCGATGCATCAACGCATTACCATCTGGAGGCCAGACGGCATAGTCGAAAACATTGAAGTTGACCAGGGGTATTTTAAGGCACCAATAAATCACGTCGGCAGACGTTAGTTCGACAAACATTTGGCTCACATCGCCCCTTGTGTTCCAGCAGATTTTGATTTTATCCCAGATGAAGAGACATTTTGCTCATTATACTTACATCCCGTCGAGGGTTTCCAGTGGGATAAGGAGGTGCCAGGGGAAAGACTTCCATACCTTGGCGAGCCTGCAGTAGACCCCACAGGGTGGGGGAGCAAATTCAGTAATAATGACTGAGTTCGAAGCATTGAGAAGAATTTCAGCCTACGTGGGTGAAACCAGACTACAAGCGGCTTTAGAGGCTGCTAACGAGTATATGGCTGATGAAGCCAACCCTGAATTCCACCAAGGTCCTGGTAAGGACTTTGACCCAGAGCCACCAGATAAGGTTCAGGGTGTAGAACGAGGCCAGAGGCTTAACACCATTTATGACGATAAGCCTTTGGGATTTGAAAAAGATCCGCTGGCAAATGATGTTAAGATGCTGGCGCAAGATCCGTTAGAAGAAATCGACCTAGGTGAAGGGCCAACCAAAAGGCCAACATATGTTAGTGCCAAGCTTGACCCACAACTTAAGGTCAAAATTACCCAGTTGTTGCAAGAGTTTAAAGGCTGTTTCGCCTGGGTCTACGATGAGATGCCTGGTTTGAGTAGAGAGTTGGTCGAACATAAGTTACCGATCCAGCCTGGGAAGAAGCCAGTTAAACAGAATCCGAGACGGTTTGCCCCAGAAATTATCTCAAAGATAAAGGAGGAAGTCGAAAGACTCCTTCGATACAAATTTATCCGCACTGCCAGGTATGTTGAATGGTTAGCTAACATTTTACCGGTTATTAAAAAGAATGGTTCCTTGAGAGTGTGCATAGACTTAGAGATTTAAATTCTGTAACTCCTAAGGACGAGTATTCTATGTCTGTGGCAGAAATGCTAGTCGATTCCGCCGCAGGACATGAGTATCTCAGTATGTTGGATGGGTACTCTAGTTATAACCAGATATTCATTGCTGAAGATGATGTCCCTAAAACAACTTTTCGTTGCCCTGGAGCCTTAGGCACCTACGAGTGGGTGGTGATGCCTTTTGGCCTAAAAAATGTTGGGGCAACATATCAACGAGCAATGAACTCAATCTTCCATGATAATATAGAGATTTTTATGCAAATATATATTGATGATATCGTGGTTAAGTCTATTTCAGGGAAGAGTCATTTAGACCATCTTCGACACTCGTTTGAAAGGATAAGAAGGTATGGTCTTAAAATGAATCCTCTTAAATGTGCGTTTTGTGTGCAGGCAGGGGATTTTCTAGGTTTTGTGGTCCATAAAAAGGGGATCGAGATCAACCAGAATAAGACCAAAGCCATCATGGAAGCTTTAATACCTCAAAATTTTCCCTCATGTTTTCTCAATAAATTGGTCTATGCTTTACTCATTTGCATCCCATAGTAGGTCATAAATTGCATATCATTGGTTGCAAGGCATGTGATCAGTGGTTCTCAAAGGTGTTAATAATCCAAAGCAAGAGAATAAGAGCCAAGGGTTTTCAAACAAGCCTCAAGGGTTTCTTATATCATATGTCCTCTCACTTGGATACCACAATGCATTGGAAGTTGGGAATTCATTAAGAAGATTGGACAGTGCATCATCTCCTACACAAAACAGTCTAAAATTGGGATTTGACCCTCAAATGGGCAAGCTCTTTGAGTTTTTATCACATCCAAATGTCATATCTCATCTTTGTTAGATAGGATATACATCATATTCAGAGGAATTTGGATTTGGAAGATGTGATATTTCCTCCTAACCAGAGGGTACCAAAATTAGGGTTTGACATAAAATCAGTTTATTTCTAATTTTTTGGACAAAACTTGATCTCATGGTATTCCTTATGTTCCTAAGTGTATATGGATGGAAAATTGCTCATCAATTGGTTTCAGAAGGGTTTCAATTGGTCAGAGGACTCAAAATCAGGAGAATTGGGGGAAAAGTCAACTGTGCAGTGGAAAGTCAACTCCTGACTTTTTGAGGTCGAATTCTTGAAATTCATGTTATATATGTTCATTGGACAAGATTTGATCAAGAAATGGTGGAAGAATCATGAAAAATCAAGAAATCACAAAACTGCCAAAAATAGAAACTTTAGGGTTTCCAAAAATGGCAAGTTTGGACCATTTTGCACCACACTTTGAGGCTCTCTTTCCTCAAGATAAAAGCTCCAAACTTCAGGCCCAAGTTGAGCCAATTAAATTTCATGTTCTAAGCTTCAAGTCCATATAAAGAACTCCTCCATTGGATCAAAATTGAGGGAGTTATGATCAATCAAAGTTTGACAAAACTAGGGCAAAAACCAAGTCATGACCAAGCAAGACCTGGCCCATGCGCCATAATTTTGTCAAACACTTGGTGTGCCAAATGTCCACCCATTTTTCTCATTAAAGGAAGCTTCAAATGGAAAACTTTCCAACATCAAAGTTGTTCCTTTCCATGCCCTATACAATGTTCATGTTGGACATTTTTTAATTTGAGCATTTTATGAGATGATTATGATGGTCCCAAGTTGATGGTGCTATGCTGAAAACCCATAGGTCACATTGCCATGCCATGATTTGTCTTGCCACGCCCTTAGTGCAGTTTTGGTTGCATGATTTCTAAGCCATTTTCCATCCTTTTCCAAACCTCATTTCAATCCAAAACCAACATCAAACTTGTTCTATGATCTATCCTCTTTCCATTGACACCTAAAGCTCACAATTTCATCCATCCTACATGGAGAAATTCATCACCAAACCCCCATGCCACTATTGATATCATGCTTCTACAAAATTAGAAAAATAACATTTGTTGTTGTTAATTCATACCAGCCACATGCATGTTTCAACATCATTCTCCATATTACTTCATTTGGCTAAACATTCTTCTAACACACTATGTTATACCCTTCATCATGCATCAAATGGGAAAAGACAAACTTGTCTTGCAAGCTTCCTTGCTGCGAAATCAGAAGCATCACCACCCTTCCTTCTAATCCTCACCATTGGCCATGAACATCAACCACACTACATCACTCCACTCTCCAACTCGCCCTAACTAACTTGACTCAGTTAGTTAGAGGCAAATCATTTAACCTCACCTAATCAACTCACTTGACCACAGTTTAACCATTTTAACTCAGAATATAAATTAGAAACTCACTCACAATTTCAGTTTTCAACTTCATTTTGCTCACACATTTCACAAACACTCTCAAAATTCTCTCTACTCTCTCTCTGATCTCATTGCACGATTTCATCATTCTCACTAAGCATCTTCATCATTCATCTTCATCACTGTGATTGTTGAGCAAGAACAAGTGTAATCATCAAGCACAGCTTCTTTCTCAAGGTGATTTCCTCAGTTTTCTTCAAGATACAAAGTCCATAAACCTTTATTTGGTCAAATAAAACACAAAAGTGAATTGCTATCTCTGGTTTTCTCAACGTTTCCAAGATCTTCAAGTTTCAGGTTCCACATTTCTCTAACTGTGCTTGCACGATATATGTTCATTATTGCTTGTTTTAGCTTGATTATGGCTTACTAGAAGCAAAGCAACACTTCTGGCTAGTTGATAGACCTCTTAGAGGTGTAGAGCAAAACTTAGGGCAAACTTATTGTGTTCGATTCTCTGCGTATGAGTGTGATTTGTGAAAACTGAGCCTATATTCTTGACCTACGCGAGTTCCTCTACGTTTTGGCATGCTTTTTGTTGATTTCTGGAACAATGTGAAACTTGCAGTGGCGGAGAATGGCCGGAGAAGATGACCGGAGGTCCTTCTCCGGCCGGTGAGGTTTGATGTTAGGGTTTATGCCAGTTTTAATCATAGCCGTCTGATCTTTTAATCCAACGCTCATAGAAGTTCCAACGCATTAAAATCCATCATCCCTCTCACGTGCATCATTTTGAATATGAATGACTTCAATGTGTGTGTGTGCATGCTATCTATTGTGGACCCTAGCTTTGAATGGCTTGATGTGTGTACTTGTTTGATGATCGTGCATTGAGATTAATCTAATGGTCTAAAAGTTGCCAGCACATTAATGAAGGTGTTGCATACCACGCGTGTTCTTTTGACTTCTGAACTGATTGCATGTGCATGCGTGTATGGAAGTTATCATGTGCGTGCATTTTCATTCGTCTGATCATAATAATTGCTAGTTTGATTGTTGACTTTTTCATCTCATGGCCATGATTGCATCTTCACTTGACTGCACACCCACTGTATCACACACAATCACACGTAATATGGACTGGGTTATGATTGATGTTTGCCCCCCCTTTGCTGAGCCCAATTTATTTTTCAACATGAGAATTTGCTCACGCTGCACCCCCTTCCCTTTTCTTTTTTATTTTTTATTTTCTTTCCCATATTGTTTTGATTTTCTATTTTTTTAAAATACCAAATCACTTCTAAATATCCCAAGTAAATTCATGTATTCTCTTGACACATTTAAATAATTGTTTGCATTTTTTAATTCTGATTTTTGTGAATTTTACACATTATTTCATATTTTATTTTCAATTTCTTTTGAATGCTCTTATTCATTGACACCTGCACTTGTATGATTTCGTTCTCTCATTTCACACATCATCTTTAACTCATTCTTTTTGCATTGGTTAAATAATATCTTAAAGTGTCCAAAAATATTTTTTCTTGATTTTTAAAGTCATCTTACATGATGTTTGTATGCTCATCTTTACACTTCTTTTTGTGGCATTTCAATATGACTTTGTGCATTTCTTTGTGACACTTTTATCTTGAATTTTGTGATGAGTTTGTAATATGTGTTTAGCCTCTGACTTAGCTTTATTAGAATCATACTTACATGATTTTCATATGTGCCTTGATGTTGTTTTGATGCTTTGTAATTGAAGTTAATTTTGGGCACTTTCTTCCACGTAATGTTAATATGTTTTGATGATGTACTTGTGCCATCCTTTGATGATTGTATTGAGTGATATTATAGGTCATTTATATGATGTTATAGGTCCTCTTTGTCCCATTATAAATCACTTTGGTTTGCATTTGCATTTGTCATGAGTTTGTGCATTCTAATTTGAACTTTGACATGCTTTCATATCCCACTTCTTCTTGTGCTCTACTTGTCTTGTGCTTACATTTTGTATGCCATTTCCTTCATTCCCTTTGCACCTCATTTATAATATGCTACTGCCCATATGCATTCTTTAATCATGTTACATGTTATGCATCCTTAATATGTCATTTTGTGCATGTAATTGATACTTGTCTATCCTCCTTACTTCTTCTTCATCTTATATCTTCTACTTGCATCATTGCATCCATGAATGGTATGATAATTCATGTGCATCTTAACACATTGATAAATGATATATGGTTCTAACTTTGGTCTTGTGTGAAGCATTAATGCATGATTACTTTGCATATTCACTCATTCTTCATCTATTTCTTCCATGATTCACTTCTTGGATGTTTAGGACACTTGATTGTGTATAGTTCACTTGTGTTTGATATCTTGATACTAGAGAACACCTTTAGATGTAGGTTCTGACCTTAATTGAGTTTCATCTCTTAGGATACTTATTCCTTGGTTCTTAATTGATTTGATCATTGTTTGGTATTCTTTCTTCATTTCATTACTTGTAAATAGTTTTTGAACTAACCTTTTTCATGTAGGTGCAAATGGTAAGTATGTGTGTGGATATGCTTCCACATGCAATTATTTCTTTTATCTTCTCTTATTTCTTTTAATCATTCACTTGTGATCATGATAAGCATTTATATGCTTTCCTTGAATAATTTCTTCTTCATCCCTCTTTAAGATTAACTTAACTTCCATCTTGGAAGTAAGTTGCTTCTTTCATTCTTCTTCTCCTTTCTTTTAGGATTAGGATTCTTAAACCACATTAATCATAGGAACATCCCTATATGATAACATTAGGGTGAGTCTTAGTCCCCTTTAGTTTTCACCTTTTGCTCCATTTGAGTCTCTATCTTTCTCATCTCAAAAAAAAAGTAAAAAACACTTAATGATGGCATAACATGTATTGCACTTAAACCTAAAGTATGGGAAATGGAAGGAGGAGGGTTTCTCTCCACCTTCCTAGAGTGTTTAGCATATGGCCTGTTAGGACGACCATGCGACGCATTCGATCCTATATCATATACTTGAATGCAATACATGTTACAAAACACCCAAAAACAATCAAAACACTTCTTCTTAAAAGACGAAAACAAACAATAACGTCTTTCCTTCGGGAATTTCTCTCCTCATCTCATTCACTCATTCCTTAAGGATGCGTCATATCTGTTCTACTGCAAACAGGTAACGCCTAAGTCTCCATATAGTGAGCTGCAACACCTAAACTGCTAGGACGCGAATGCTGACGTATTCCACTAAAAAACACAAGCAACTTTCCCTTAGGTGAGGGGAACTACGTCGCTCTTATTCTCATGTTCCCGATGAGATACATAGGTAATGGGGTAGGGCCCATTCAAGCACTTCTTTTATTTTCCCTACATTTGTTTTTCTTTCTCTCTCCTTTCCATTTCCAGTTCTCCAGCTAGCAGTTCCTTCTCCGGTATCCTTTTCTTACACCCTTTGATTGAAGCAGCAAGCGTGGATCCCATCGGGTACGATGGACGCGTGGGGGTGCTAATACCTTCCTCTCGCGTAACCGACTCCCGAACCCACTTCTCTTGGTCGCAAGACCATGCTCTTTCCTTTCTCTCAGGTTTACGCAGTGTTTCCTTTCCCTCTCTTGGGATAAATACACATTGCTGGCGACTCTGTTTCGGTGCCACTTTCGCGTTTGTACTAGGATGAAAATCCTGGGAGCGACATCTGGCGACTCTGCTGGGGACAATGAGACCCAAAATCTCTGGTTTCCTTAGCGAGTCAATCCTAGCGCTTGTCTATTTTTCTTTCATTGGGTCTTTACCATGGTGCTGTGTTTTGCTGTATTTACTGTTGTACTGTATTGCTATTTACTGTATTGTTGCTTTACTGTACTTTATTGTATTTATTGCATTTACTGCATTACATATCATTATTATGCTGGACTGTGCTGTTGTTTTCTGTTTGGCGGGCAGGGTGTTCTGAGAGATAAGCCCACTACCCAGGCTTGAGTACACACATAGGTATTAGAGTGGATAGTCATGAAGCTTGCATGGTGGTGACCACATATTGTTGTTCATGAGACCCACAACCAGACGAGGTTCTATCAGGAGCTTTCTGCTACTGCATGTTATGCAGGCCAGCAGTTATTCTCTTGAGGAACTGTCGACTGTGGCGGCCATTCCCGAGGACTCAGTTGCGGCACTCCTTCTGAGATGTGACAGTGGCAGACCACGTTCTGTGGCAAACCCATTGTACATTCTCGATTCGAGGACCCAATGCTGGGAACTTGCTATAGGTGTTCCTTTTTGAAAGAGAATCAGTGGAGGCACTCCTCGATTGGCGATAGTACTGTACCCCAAGGGATGAATGTACTATTGCTTCTCGACCTCAGTGCCTAAAGCTGAGGACCTTTCGCTTTTATGAATCAGTTGAGGCCTCCTCGATTGGTGATGATGCCAAACCAGAAATGGTGAACGTATCATCATTTCTCGACCTGAGAGCCCGGGATACTGAGGATCTTAGCACCCACGCGTGAGAAGGGCTGGTTGTTTACAGGTTTGCAGGTAACCATAACCTGCACAAAAGGGGAATTCATCCTATTATATTCAGAGGGTCCTATCTATGGTTCTATATTGTTCTCAGAGCTACACTGACACCATTCACAGTCCAGCACAAACACTTGGCACCGTGATACCATGCCTTTTGCATTGCATTTACATATCCTAACATACATGTTTTTTCATTTCCAGGTGCATATTTTACCCCTGATTCCAGTCAGCGGGTTCTCACAAGGATGAATACTAAAGAGAGGAAGAATATCATCAGTTACAAGTTCCTCACGCCTACTCTAGGCCATATTATTGCCCTGAAGGGAATGGCGAGCCCTGAAGTGCGAGCAGCTTTTGAAGATAAATATGGGTGGATTTTATCTGTTGTCTATAATGTCAGTGATTACGAATACATGGGTCTCCATACGTTGATGCAGTTCTACGATCCGCCTCTGAGGTGTTTTGTATTTCCAGATTATGTGTTGGTACCTACCTTAGAAGAGTATTCCAACATGTTAGGGATTGCTCTAGGAAAACCCAACAATCGGGCTTATCCAGCATATGAAGAGTGGGTGAAGAGTTGAAGATTTTCACTTGCCTTTTGGTAAGGCGCCCCGTCTGTATCCAGATGATGAGAAAGAAAGAAGTACTGCCACTGTGGAAGAATTCGACGAGTTGCAAGCTTCGGTGGAAAAGCTTCAAGAAGAGAATTCATAGTTGAACAGTCGTCTGCAAGAAGCGCTATATACCAACAAAAGATTGGAACAGAAAGCCCAAGAAGCTGAAAAAATCTTAGCAGCAAAAGAAAAGGATTTTGTTGAAAGAGCTCAACATTTCCAGAAAATCAGTAAGGGTGTCGATGCTGCCACTCAAGCTCATAAGAAGACCAAGCAGGTTTTAGCCCAGACCAAAGACACGCTAGCCAAGCTTCAGCAAGCCTGGGATGAGGTCATAATAGAGAATGCTGAGTTGCGAGAGCAATCAAAGGCCAAAGACGATGAGCTTCTTAGAGCGCATGAACAACGGAGAAAGCATCGGGAAGACTTTGGAAAAAGCCAAGAGCTGCTGAAAAATGTTAATGATGAAGTGAAAATGTCCAAGAAAAAGCTTGAGGGTGCCATGACGGAGATGGGAAGACTCAAGATACAAGCTGGGGTGAAAAGGTTTAAGGAAGTGAGTACTGATGAAGCTCTCTTGATGCACGCAGATTCATTGGCCGAAGGTCTGAAGAGGAGAGACATTATGATCAAAGAGTTGGTTGAGAGGCCAGGTCATCAACGTACTAGAATCCTTTTTGAAGAAATCAAGCCTTCTAGTGAGAAGCTGAAAGATTTGGAGTTAGATGTTTGATCTTTACTTGCCCATTTTCTTAATATAGATTTGTTGATGTACTGTGGTTACCATCAGGTTTGTTGATGGATCCATTATCTTGATGTATTTCCTGTTTTAAATTCATTATGGAACGCTTCAACATGTATTGTTTTTCTGTTAAATTCAAGTGATTGGTTTATTCAGAAGTAGTTCTTTGCCAGTGCTCCACTCACAAATACTTTATCACAACACGATGTCACAATACAGTTTCCCTTGATAATATTTGTATCTTGCGCCGCTTCTCGTGATTAAGACTGGAATCAGGGTTGAAATGCCCTGGAAGTGATAAACATGGAATTTGCATGGCATTCGCATTGCATAACATTTCATTTTTGCATAGTAGGTACTTGTTGCGGGAGCTCTCTAACCTTTATTTGGTTTAAGGCATAATAGTTGATTCCCACATTCACCGATACGCAACCAGACGAAATCAAGCTAAAGTCATGGACCAGGTACAGACAGAGTTGGCTGAGTTAAGGGCACGCATGGAACAGTTTATGAATTTGATACAAGGCGTTGCTCAGGGGCAACAGGACCTAAGAGCAGGGCAAGAAGACATGCGAGCTACCATCCAAAGGTTGGAGACAGAGATTCCTACTGGTGATCATGTTAATTCCCCTAGGGTTAACCCTCCTGTGGTTAACCCTCCAGTTGTCAATCCTCCTGTTGTTACTCCTCCTCCGGTTGGAGTGAACTTGGGTTTTGTTCCCGGCAACAATGGGCTGGTGGAAGATCGTCAGGATGATCAGTTTTCCATACTTAATGCTGATATGGGATTCTACCATGATGACAGGAAATACGAGGGACTGGCTGAACGAGTGAAGGCTATAGAAAATCAGAATCCTTTGGGAATTGATGTTGAGGATATGAGACTAGTACAGGGTGTCAAGATTCCCCCGAAGTTTAAACCACCTACTTTTGACAAGTACAATGGTAGCACTTGTCCTAAAACTCATCTCCAAGCATATAACCGGAAGATAGCTGCTTATTCTGATGATCAGAAGTTATGGATGTACTTTTTCCAAGACAGTTTGTCTGGAGCCTCACTGGAATGGTATATAAAGTTGGACAGGGCTCGCATCAGAAGCTGGAAAGAGTTGTGCTTGGCTTTCTTGAAGCAGTACCAGTACAATATCGACATGGCACCGAATCGCACTCAGTTACAAAGCATGACACAGGACCCTAAAGAAGGCTTTAAGCTGTAGTACCCCAAAATTTGCCCTACCTTTTTCTAGCTTTTTGTTTCGCATTCATCTGCTTTTTTAGGTCATAACTCATAATCATATCTGCATTGGTCTTCTAAGACATGGGATCAGGATTATCAGGGATAATGGTAGTTTCAAGTCAGGTGTGCTTATCCAGTCATGATTAACATCAAATGGATGTTTGACCTAATCTTGGTCAAACTATCAAGAGATTGCTTCAAGTGAAAGTTATCTGTTTCAGTGGGCTATTCCTCAAGCAGTGATTGTCAAGGGGTTGTGTGGTGATGTTTACAGATGTGTTCATTTTTATCAGAGATGTGTGGAAAAGTTCAAGTTGGTTCAAGGAATGACTTCATTTACATTAACCAAATGCTGTGTCATGGATTTCTCACTTTAATTGAAAAGCATTCTAAGAAAATGGGAGTGTGAAGCAAATTATCTACTTGATGATGCTCAGTGTTTTATTTGAATTTGATAAATGGAATATGCTTTGGTCTATTGTTTAAAGTGGAAGATTTGATTGCAAGAATTTAATTTTCCATAGCATTTGGTGTATTCTTTGGTTTTGACTTCAGTGATGTTTAAGGCTTCAAACATCTTGTTCTACACTGGTGGTATTGATAATGATGTCAAGATATGGGATTCACTTAAGGGCAAGGTTACCAGAATATTTCTCATAGCAAAAGAACTTGGCTACATGATAATGCTAGACTCACAAATCCAAATCGCCACTGCTACGTACATGATACCTCACATCAACTTCAAAAGTAGGCCATGCCACATCAAACCCATCTGTATTACATTATGGCCAAGCCCCACGGTCCAAGTTCATCCCATAAAGTGTTTACGAGTTACAAACAAAAAGAAAAAGAAATACGTAGCAGCATTTCTCATCATACACTTTTCTTTGTGAAAATTGATGGTAGCAGCATTTAGAAAAAGAGTACCCCGCAGATAATTAACAATGGCAGGTCGCAAAAAGACTCCAATTTGAATCCAGTATACACCAGAAAAAGGCCATGGCAGCAAGAAATTAATAATAGCTGAAGTTCAGAAAATGAAAAAATATACATAGAGCAGTAGCAATAGCGGTTCACTACGAAACTTCCTCTAACCAACTCTAACCAACTCTAACAGATTTCACCTGTAAGTACCAAACTACCCCTCCCTGATTCTTCTCTATAAAACCTCATCATCTTCATTCTTCGAGGTCTCTTCTTCATTTTTCTGCACAAATTCATCTTCATCTTCTTCAACACTCTTCACCTTCATCTTCTCCAATAGTCTGCAACTTCTTCCATTCACCTTCAATTCCTACTTCAATCAACACCTTCAAATTTCATCCACTGTCACCATTGTTCTTGAGTTCTGCAACATCATAATCATAGTATAATTCTTATCTCTATCGAGATTCTGCAACAAATATCAACAACAACAATTCAGATTCCACAAGAATTCATCAACAACATTGATTCAACTCAACGCACAACACCACACCGGTTCAACGCAACTGGATTTGAACAAAGGTAAAATCAAGAAGAAGAATCGAATTCAACATCAACACGATACGAGGATCAACAGCAGATTGGAAGAAGAATTAGAAGCTAAGTGAATTTAAAGTTACCTCTATTTTTTCTCTTCATATTTTCCGATCGGAAGGCGCACCGGACGGTTCTCCGGTAGGTAAGTTAATCTCGATCCGAACTTTGATTATGTGTTGATGCTGTTTTTTGATTTGTATTGATTCGCGTTGCGAGAGAGAGATTGAGGTTGTTGAGCGAGTGAGACGCGAGCATTTTTGTTTCACGGTGCGGCATCGTTTCTCCGTTTTGGTTTGTGAGTGAGCTGAGAGCGATGCGTTGAGACACAAGAGAGGTTGTTGCTCCGTTTGTGATGGAGCCTCGGTGTTTCATCAATTTGATGACGATCGATTTCATTGTTGTTGCGTAATCGGATTAGAGAGAGTGAGAAATGTTGAAGCCACACCGGAGAAGGAAGCTCTGAACGGATAACGAAGAAGATGGTGGTGACGTTAGTGAGACGGAGCCACGTGCGAAGGAGAGGTCGAAGACGGTGGTGACGTAGCTCCGGCGGAGGGAGTTTGCTCTGAAAGTGAATAACGGCGAGGATATTGTTGACGGAGGACAGTGAAGGTTCTAATCCCACCGTCGCCAGCAACAAGCCATGGCGCGACGGAGATTATTGGCATCGGCGGAATTTCATAGAGTGAGGTCTAGAGGGAAAGAGGCGAAAGGAGTGTGGACAGCGCCGTGTTTCGGTGGCCGGCGATTTGGAAGAAGATGCGGAAGAATAGGAAAACGGCGGTGAGGAAAGAATTAGGGAAGGTCGTTAATTGCAGAACCTTAGGGTTCTCTTTGTTTTAAAAGAAAACCAAGCGAATGGACAAGCTGAACCGGGCCCTTAAGCCCATTCATTTTCATTTTTACCTTTACACCATTGAAATTCTATCCACCACTCCAAATTCCACACGCACCCCTTGGCTGTGTGACATCTTCTTGGGCCTGTTTTCCAAAAGCCCAGCGACTGAAACACTGTTCGCACCTCACTTTTTCTTGCCACACCCCGTCTGTAGCTTCAAACCCTTGGGCCAAACTCAAAAGCCCACTCGCCTGGAGCTGGTCTGCACCCCTCTCTTTTAATTGGTTAGAATTTTGTTATTTTTGATTAGGTTAATTAGGATAGTTTTTTTAGTTAATTAGATTTTAAGTAGAAGTTAGAATCTCCATTTAAATTTTAATATAAGTTTTGATTCTAGAATTAATTTTTAGGATTAGCTTTCTTTGAATTTTGTTTAGTTCTAATTAGAAATTAATTGGAATTACTTTTAGGATTAATAGTAGTTTTAATACCAGGATTAATGTTAGGACTAATTGTTTCTTAGAATTAGTTTAGATTTAACTTGAACTAATTTTAGGATTTATTTTAGAATTAATTTTCTAATTCTAGATTAACTTTTTTTTTTCTTAGAATTTAATCTTGTCTTTTTACTTAGCATTTTGATTCTAGCTTGGTTATTTTTGGCCATGATTTTGATTGCATATTCTTGATTAATTGTTGATTAATTTTTGCTTACCTAATTTTCTTCATCCCTCTTTAAGATCAACTTAACTTCCATCTTAGAAGTAAGTTGCTTCTTATGTTCTTCTTCTCCTTTTTTAGGATAGTGTTCTCATACCACACTAACCTTAGGATCTCCAAGCATGCTAACACTAGGGTGTGTCTTAGTCTCCCCTTTGTTTTCACCTTTACCTCTCCCTTGAGTCTTTCATCTTCTCACCTAAAAGAAAATTCAAAATATCTAATAAAGGTAGGCATTTATTGCATTTAGGCCTTTCATATAAAGAAAAGATTATAAGGGGTCTTCTCTTATAATCTTAGAATGTATAGCATATAGCCCATCTTGGGTCAATGTGTTAAACATTCGATCTTGTATGAGGGACTTAAATGCAATACTTGTTGAAGAGATAAATAAAGAAAAACACTTCTTCATTTCATAATCAACAAAAACACTTAATAAACACAAATATGCTAGTGTGTTTGAACCTTGATAATTGGAACTAAGTGTGAGGGTCTTCTTCACTCTTAGTGTACTTTCTTACCCATTCCATCTTGGAATGTGAGAATGTACACATTCCAATGACTAAGATTCAGATACACTATCATATGCAAACAAATGAAAAAACTTCTAAAAGTCAAAAACAAACAATAACGTCTTTCCTTCGGGAATTCTTTTCTCATCTCATTCATTCTCAACGCACGAACGCGCTCCTACTCGTTCTCTTGCAAGATGGTAACGCACTCGGACCAGCGAGCCTACAACACCTGAGCTAGAACGTTAGCCATTCCTAAAAAAACACAAACAATCCATCCCTAGTGAGGGGAACTACGTCGCTCTGATTC
Source organism: Lathyrus tuberosus (assembly GCA_022829125.1). Lineage (NCBI taxonomy): Eukaryota > Viridiplantae > Streptophyta > Magnoliopsida > Fabales > Fabaceae > Lathyrus > Lathyrus tuberosus. The sequence continues at coordinate 3,025,787 of JALAZF010000441.1, forward strand.
TCATGTTCCCGATGAGATACGTAGGCAGTGGGGTAGGGCCCATTCGAGCACTCCTTTTATTTTCCCTACATTTGTTTCCCGTTCCTTTTCCATTCTTTCTCCTTTCTTTCTTTCAGTTCCTTTTCCAGTATCCTTTTCTATCACCCTTTGATTGAAGCAAGCAAGCGTGGATCCCATCGGGTACGATGGACGCGAGAGGGTGCTAATACCTTCCTCTCACGTAACCGACTCCCGAACCCAGTTCTCTTGGTCGTAAGACCACGTTCTTTCCTTCCTTCAGGTTTATGCGGTGTTTCCTTTCCCTCTTGGGATAAATACACATTGCTGGCGACTCTGTTTGGTGCCACTTTCACGTTTGTACTAGGATGAAAATCCCGGGAGCGACAGCTGGCGACCCTGCTGGGGACAGGTTGACCTATTGCTGGTCCATCCTAAGCGAGTCAATCCTAGCGCTTGTCTGTTTCTCTTTCATTAGGTGTTTACTTTTTTTTGCTGTATTTACTATTGTACTGTATTGCTATTTACTGTATTACTGCCTTACTATATATTACTGTATTTACTGCATTTTTAGCATTTTCATTTCATATGCTATATTATGCTATGCTGGACTGTGCTATTTTCTGTTTGGCGGGATGGGTGTTCTGAGAGATGATCCCACTACCCCGGCTTGAGTACACACATAGAGTTTAGAGTGGATAGTCGTGACGCTTGCGTGGTGGTGACCATGTATTGTTGTTCATGAGACCCACAACCAGACGAGGTTCTATCAAGAGCTTTCTGCTACTGCATGTTATGCATGCCAGTAGTTATTCTCTTGAGGAATTGTCGACTCTGGTGACCATTCCCGGGGACTCAGTTGCGGCACTCCTCCCGAGATGTGACAGTGGCAGACCACATTCTGTGGCAAACCCATTGCACATTCTCGATCCGAGGACCTAATGCTGAGAACTTGCTATAGGATATCCTTTTTGAAAGAGAATCAGTGGAGGTACTCCTCGATTGGCGATAGTACTGTACCCCGAGGGATGAATGTACTATTGATTCTCGACCTCAGTGCCAGAAGCTGAGGACCTTTCGTTTTGGAGAATCAGTTGAGGCCTCCTCGATCGATGATGATGCCAAACCAGAAATGGTGAACATATCATCATTTCTCGACCTGAGAGCCCGGGATACTGAACATCCTAGTACCCACATGTGAGAGGGGCGGGTTGTTTACAGGTTTGCAGGTAACCTTGACCCTCAACATACCCGGTATTCTGGATTTCCTATCAGTGTGGACTCATCAGCCTGGTAATATGGTATTCTGACATTCTGACCATCCCGGTATTTTGATTGGGTCGGTGCTCTGATTATGCCGATATTCTGGAATTCTGGTATTCCGATTATTCCGGTGTGCTGGCATTTGGGGATTCGGATTATTCAGATATTATGGTATTCCGGTATTTTCTTCAGAACAGACCTATGAGCTTATTCAGTCGTCAGCACAGCACAATGATTATGCAGGATTTATGGAAGCTATGATCCCATGTCTTATTGCATTCATATTATTGCATTGCATTTGCATCTTGTATCATTTTGTATGTCTTTCTCCAGGCCAGACCAGTGAGCTCATCCATCCTTTATCTGAACTGCAGTTTGATTTCCCAACTTTTGTATTGGACTTGAATTAGCTTCTGGAAGAATCATGAACTCTAGAGAGCAGAATCAGTTTGTGACTAGGGCCGATGTCGATTTGATGAAGCATCAGTTGGACCAACTTATGGAAGCTGTGGCCGCCATGACAAGGGGAGAGGCCAATATTCAAAGAAATGAGAATGCCATTCCACCTCCGGCGAGCAATGTTGCCCAAACTCAACCTGTGCAGATTCCTGTTGAGAATCATGCTATACACGAGCGTACCATCTTCCGAGACGGACATTCTTCTTCTCTTGATGCCACAGATTATCAGAGCTTTGCCTTCTCTATGCCAGATGTCCAAGGGGTAGTTCCAAAGATGAAACCTAATGATCCACGATCTGTTGATGATGAAAGATACCGTGTGTTGGACGAGAAAATTACAGCCCTGGAGAGGCGTGATACTCTTGATTTGAGTGCTTCAAGCATGTGTTTGGTGCCTGTCCTGGTAATGCCTCCAAAGTTTAAGATGCCGAAGTTTGAGCAATACAAAGGAGATAGCTATCCAAGGTTGCATTTGGTGATGTTCTGCAGAAGAATGACCTCGCATGTCAACAACGATAAGCTTATGATCCACTGTTTCCAAGACAGTCTGAGTGGGGCATCTTTGTATTGGTATATGCAGCTGGAAAGTGGTAGTATCCAATCATGGACAGATCTAGCCAACGCCTTTGTGAAGTAGTACGATTATAATCTTGACATGGCTCCCAGCCGGATGCATTTGCAAGACTTGTCTCAAGCAGATAATGAATCATTCCGAGAGTATGCTCAGAGATGGAGAGAGTTAGCCGCTCGTGTTCAACCGCCACTTCCGGATAGAGAATTGGTTGATTTGTTCGTGGATACCTTGCAAGGGCCGTACCTGGAAAAGATGATTGTCAATGGGGCTGCCAAATTTTCTGACCTGGTAAGGGTGGGAGAACGCATCGAGAGACTGATCAAGTGTGGAAAGCTCCAAGGTGTCTCGAACTTCCAAGCTAATGAAAATGAATCAGTTGTCAGTTCTTAGGAAGAATTCGAGGAAGAAAATAGTTCCATTCAGGAATCTTCACCACCTCGTTCTCAGTGTTCAGACATATCAACTGTTCAGAGTCAACAGTCTTATGGGTCTTCATATCAGGGACAATATTCTTCTGCAAATCAAAGACCTCCTCAGAATCAACGGTCATATCACCATCATCCGCGTCAACACGCCCGACAAAGGCCAAGGAAGCCAGAGAGGAATTTCACTCATTTGCCAATGTCGTATAGTCAGATGTTGCCGGATTTGATTAGAGGTGGATTGATAGTGCCGAAGGAATTAAAGCCAGTGCCATTTCCGTACCCACCATGTTTTGATGTCAACGCCCATTGTGACTACCATGCTGGGGCGCAGGGGCATTCAACTGAAGACTGTAAGGTGCTCAAGAGTAAGGTTCAGACATTGCTTGACTCCGATATGTTCTCGTTCACGCCTCAGGGTATTCAAATCAACAATCCTCCTTCGTCCAGTCAGGTGGGGTCATCGGTCCAGGTTATGGAAGAAGTCACCGAGAGCAGTTGTGCAGATAAGTATCAGACTGACTTCGATGAGCAATTTTGAAGATGGCTAGCTCATTAACAAATCAAGCTTGGAAAGCCCAGTTCCTCGAAGCTGGCAACCATTTAGATCATGTCATTTCTTTGCATTTGTAGTTTCTTTTCTACTAAAAAGTGCAAACTCATTTGTAAAACTCGTCTGTTTTTGATTGATAATGATAATGAAATGAATATGCATGTTTTGGTTAAATCCAGTCGTGTTCACTCATACTTTTCTTTATTGGTATCTAACATCTGTTTAAGCAGGATCCAAGGGAGGATGATGATATTCAAAGACGCAGAACTTCCAATTGTATGCTTTTGGGACAAAACTCTGCTGATGATGTACAGGCATTGTTTCAACTTCCCAAACACCGGAGATATAAGGAAGATAATCCCTTGCAAACCCCGTTGAGCCTAGTAGTAGGAGTTTCTTTCTGAAAATGAAAAACCCTCAATCTTAACCTGGGGTAGGGTAGGTGTCAGTTAATTTGACCGTGCGTTCAAATTTCAAAAGGAGTGTCCTGTTCGAGGATCAATTACATCCATGGTTATCCCTCACCAACCGAAGAGTGAGACGATCACAACCCTTTACAAGTCAAGACAAACCTGTGTCACACGATTAGTTCCAAAAAAAAAAAAGAAAAAAGGAAAAAGCCCGTTAAGTCAAGACTTGAAAACAAGTGACTTAGGCAAAAGTTAGGGCATCCCGCTGGACTTCAAAATAAAAAAAAATTCAAAAGAATCAGTCCAGGCAAAAATTAGGGAAATCAAAAAACAAAAGAATGAAAAGCGAAAAGCGGAAAGAATTACAAAAGAAAAATCCTCGAGCAAAGAACAAATCGTGTGACCACAGACCCCAAAGCAAAAAAAGTGACTGTCATTCCAAAAATCGTACGGGTTCCTTCTATCCTCCTACCATTCATTAACCTCTTTGAAAGGTGAGCGCTTGTGTCGAATTAGCTGAACGTAGGACTGGAGAACATCAAGGAGAATGGGTGGGTTAAAACCAAACTTTGAGCCTTATATCCTTTCTTTCTTAAACCGTGAACCAGGCCACGTTACAACCTTTAAAAAGACCTAATTGAAGCAGGGTTGTTTCAAAAGCATACTTCGGTTAAGATCGCGTCAGTTCTGACTCCCAAAAGGACTTTCTTACCATTCATGTTGGTATCGATGTGACATTTTGATCAGTGATTCGTTCACCACATGTCATAACAATTTTTCCAGTGAACAGACTTGGATAGCAAAATTGTCATATGCATTGCATCAAAATTATCTTTTCAAAACGAATTGTTTTACTTGCGAGTCAGTACTTGACATCAGGAAAATTTCTACAATGGAAAGATTGATTAATCTAAGGTGCAAAGCGCCCGAGTACTCTGTTGAGTCGGGGCAAGTCATACCAAACGGGCGATCCATCCCAAGATTCAGTTAATCTGGGGCAATCAAGTCGAGATTTAGACAATCTCTCGAAGGTCAGTTAAAGGTACTCCTTCACAGATCAGCCAGACAGGGGCACAAATCATTTCAAGGCTGGGGCAGGCCCCCCAAGAGCAAAAAAAAGGTTATTCCCTCTGGAGGACGGTTAATCAAAAGCCATGGGGCAATATATGTCGGATCTTCACGAGACATCATGAAGACATGTTCTTTTACAGATTATGTTGCATCGGGGCACCTCTTTTGGTCATATCACATCTGCAGGGTTCACGTTGATAGTTAACACGAGATGACCCCAGTAGAGTCTCTCTCCCTAGCAGAGATAGCTGGAGTTTCATCACTCGTGGCAGAGCATTATGTAGATTATGATTATTCTCCCCAGAAAGAGTTCAGGAGTTCGCTCTCCCCTAGCCAGTGTGACGAAGTTATTGCTTTTTCAGCAAGAGTTTATATCCCTTTACAGGATAAGAGTGTTGGGTTTGTGCTTCCTTAGTTTGCGGTAAAGTTGTTCCCATCTCCCCAACATGGTAAGGGTAAGAGGCAAGCATCAAACAAAGGAGTAAGTCTGATCTAGTCCCCTAGCAGGGCTGACATCATCAACCATTATCCCCAAGCCTATTTTTGGGTGGTGGTTAGCTTTCCCCGGCAATTCAAAGACTTGTCATTGGCACTTTTCTTCAGCGGATTCCTGGGATGTTTCTCCAGCAGAAGTTTGTTATTCGTACTTTTCTGCCGAATAGAGGCTTAGTCGGGATCTCGAGCAGTTATGACACTGAAGGCGGTTCAGTTTGTTATCCCCAGCGTAGTTGGTCTCGTCTCTTCAGCATTTATTTTGCTGGAGTAGTCCTGTTGCATATCATAAGTATCATGGCATAATCATCATCGCATATCATCAGCATAGCATTGCATGAAGCCTCGTAACACCAAACAGCAAATCTATAGCCCAACCTTGCTCGGTATCATTCCACAACCCACTTTGCTGGTATATTTCAAAAAAAACCTGAAATCCTATCCTTATTGGTGTTTCCTTCAAACCTGAAGTCCAATCCCTATTGGCACTTCATACAAAATCCAATCCCCATTGGTACCCAGAAAGATTTCGCCTTAAAAAAAACAATCACCACCAGGTTTCACCTGTCCTGGCCAGCAAAGTTTAATTGTACTTGGCACATCCTTCTTTTCCCGGTTGCCCGAGCATGCGTCAGCATTTTTGCATATAGTTATCATTGCATCCTCAAATCGCGTAGCATTTCCATTTGATATGGAGCATTACGCCATAGAAAGAAAATTCAAACATATGCATGCGAAGCATAAGCCAGATTTGGTACCTTGCACGAAAGCCCGAATCAACTCCCAATCAAGACGGTGACATATCCCCAACAGACATTACAATCAACCCAACCGATTACCTTTCTTTTGGGTCGTAGATCATACGTCGATCTTACCCTCGACCAGTCATTGTCCATCAACCCCTTGATGACAGCATTTCGGTCAGGTTTCCTTTCCATCAAACCCCTTTGATGATGTGTTTCTGCGTATGGTTTTCTTTCTGTCATCCCTATGACAATGTGATCCCTAAGTCAGGTATTCTTTCTGTCATCCCTATGACAGTGTGGCTCCTTTGGTCGAGTTTCTTCCCGTCAACCCTTTGACGATGTGTTCCGAGCTCAGGTTTTGTACCTTCGGATGTTTTCAGTCTTCTTCCCGTCAACCCTTTGACGATGTGTTCCGAGCTCAGGTTTCGTACCTTCAGATGTTTTCAGTTTCTTCCCATCAACCCCTTGACGATATGTTCCGAGCTCAGGTTTTGTACCTTCGGATGTTTTCAGCTTTCTTTCCGTCATCCCCATGACGATGTGTTCCTATGGTGGAATTTTCTTTCTGTCATCCTTATGACAATGTGTTTCCCTACGGTGGAATTTTCTTTCTGTCATCCCTATGACAATGTGTTTCTCTACGGTGGAATTTTCTTTCTGTCATCCCTATGACAGTGTTTTATCTTCGTTCAAATTTCTTTCTGTCATCCCCATGACGATGTGTCCCTACTGTGGAGTCTTCTTTCTGTCATCCCCATGACAACGTGTTTCCCTCGGTCAGGTTATCTTTCTGTCATCCCTATGACAACGTGTTTCCTTGGTCGAATCGTCTTTCTGTCATCCCTATGACAATGTGCTTTGTGTGAGTTTCATCTTCTTTCTGTCATCCCCATGACAATGTGTTATCTTCGTTTGAACTTTCCTTCTGTCATCCCTATGACAATGTGTCCTCTTGATCAGGTCTCCTTTCTGTCATCCCTATGACAATGTGTTTCATGTGGTCGAGTCCTCTTCCCGTCAACCCTTTGACGATGTGTTCCGAGCTCAGGTTTCGTACCTTCGGAAGTTTTCAGTTTCTTTCCGTCAACCCTTTGACGATGTGTTCCGAACTCAGGTTTCGTACCTTCGGATGTTTTCAGTTTCTTCCCGTCAACCCTTTGACATGTGTTCCGAGCTCAGGTTTCGTACCTTCGGATGTTTTCAGTTTCTTCCCGTCAACCCTTTGACGATGTGTTCCAAGCTCAGGTTTCACACCTTCGGATATGTTCAGTTTTCTTTCCGTCATCCCCATGACGATGTGTTATCTTTGCAGATTTTCTTTCCGTCATCCCCATGACGATGTGTTCCTACGGTGGAATCTTCTTTCCGTCAACCCTTTGACGACGTGCTCCTAAGTCAGGTCTTCTTGCTGTCATCCCTATGACAATGTGTTTCGTTTGGCCGAGTCGTCTTCCTGTCATCCCTATGACAGTGTGTTTCCTTTGTTTGAGTTTTCTTCCTGTCATCCCTATGACAATGTGCTTCGTTTGGTCGAGTCATCTTCCTGTCATCCCTATGGCAATGTGTTCCTTCAATTGAGTCTTCTTGTCATCATCCCTATGATGATGTGTCCTTTCAGTCGGGTTTCATTCTTCTTCCCGTCAAACCCCTTTGACGATGTGGTTCTCTGGGTATGTTGTCTTTCCGTCAGATTCCTTTGCAAAGTGTGACTGGGCTCTAGTTTTTTTGTTTCTCCTTGCAGCTAGCAAATTTTGCGGTTCTTTTTGTATTCAATCACCTTCCACCTTGAATGTCTGAAAGCAGTTGCTATCATCCTTTCAGGTCCAAGTTGATTGAATAGGGGCAGCTGTAGTTCCCCAAAATTTGCCCTACCTTTTTCTAGCTTTTTGTTTCGCATTCATCTGCTTTTTTAGGTCATAACTCATAATCATATCTGCATTGGTCTTCTAAGACATGGGATCAGGATTATCAGGGATGATGGTAGTTTCAAGTCAGGTGTGCTTATCCAGTCATGATTAAGATCAAATGGATGTTTGACCTAATCTTGGTCAAACTATCAAGAGATTGCTTCAAGTGAAAGTTATCTGTTTCAGTGGGCTATTCCTCAAGCAGTGATTGTCAAGGGGTTGTGTGGTGATGTTTACAGATGTGTTCATTTTTATCAGAGATGTGTGGAAAAGTTCAAGTTGGTTCAAGGAATGACTTCATTTACATTAACCAAATGATGTGTCATGGATTTCTCACTTTAATTGAAAAGCATTCTAAGAAAATGGGAGTGTGAAGCAAATTATCTACTTGATGATGCTCAGTGTTTTATTTGAATTTGATAAATGGAATATGCTTTGGTCTATTGTTTAAAGTGGAAGATTTGATTGCAAGAATTTAATTTTCCATAGCATTTGGTGTATTCTTTGGTTTTGACTTCAGTGATGTTTAAGGCTTCAAACATCTTGTTCTACACTGGTGGTATTGATAATGATGTCAAGATATGGGATTCACTTAAGGGCAAGGTTACCAGAATATTTCTCATAGCAAAAGAACTTGGCTACATGATAATGCTAGACTCACAAATCCAAATCGCCACTGCTACGTACATGATACCTCACATCAACTTCAAAAGTAGGCCGTGCCACATCAAACCCATCTGTATTACATTATGGCCAAGCCCCACGGTCCAAGTTCATCCCATAAAGTGTTTACGAGTTACAAACAAAAAGAAAAAGAAATACGTAGCAGCATTTCTCATCATACACTTTTCTTTGTGGAAATTGATGGTAGCAGCATTTAGAAAAAGAGTACCCCGCAGATAATTAACAATGGCAGGTCGCAAAAAGACTCCAATTTGAATCCAGTATACACCAGAAAAAGGCCATGGCAGCAAGAAATTAATAATAGCTGAAGTTCAGAAAATGAAAAAATATACATAGAGCAGTAGCAATAGCGGTTCACTACGAAACTTCCTCTAACCAACTCTAACCAACTCTAACAGATTTCACCTGTAAGTACCAAACTACCCCTCCCTGATTCTTCTCTATAAAACCTCATCATCTTCATTCTTCGAGGTCTCTTCTTCATTTTTCTGCACAAATTCATCTTCATCTTCTTCAACACTCTTCACCTTCATCTTCTCCAATAGTCTGCAACTTCTTCCATTCACCTTCAATTCCTACTTCAATCAACACCTTCAAATTTCATCCACTGTCACCATTGTTCTTGAGTTCTGCAACATCATAATCATAGTATAATTCTTATCTCTATCGAGATTCTGCAACAAATATCAACAACAACTATTCAGATTCCGCAAGAATTCATCAACAACATTGATTCAACTCAACGCACAACACCACACCGGTTCAACGCAACTGGATTCAAACAAAGGTAAAATCAAGAAGAAGAATCGAATTCAACATCAACACGATACGAGGATCAACAGCAGATTGGAAGAAGAATTAGAAGCTAAGTGAATTTAAAGTTACCTCTATTTTTTCTCTTCATATTTTCCGATCGGAAGGCGCACCGGACGGTTTTCCGGTAGGTAAGTTAATCTCGATCCGAACTTTGATTATGTGTTGATGCTATTTTTCGATTTGTATTGATTCGCGTTGCGAGAGAGAGATTGAGGTTGTTGAGCGAGTGAGACGCGAGCATTTTTGTTTCATGGTGCGGCATCGTTTCTCCGTTTTGGTTTGTGAGTGAGCTGAGAGCGATGCGTTGAGACACAAGAGAGGTTGTTGCTCCGTTTGCGATGGAGCCTCGGTGTTTCATCAATTTGATGACGATCGATTTCATTGTTGTTGCATAATCGGATTAGAGAGAGTGAGAAATGTTGAAGCCACACCGGAGAAGGAAGCTATGAACGGATAACGAAGAAGATGGTGGTGAGGTTAGTGAGACGGAGCCACGTGCGAAGGAGAGGTCGAAGACGGTGGTGACGTATCTCCGGCGGAGGGAGTTTGCTCTGAAAGTGAATAACGGCGAGGATATTGTTGATGGAGGACAGTGAAGGTTCTAATCCCACCGTCGCCAGCAACAAGCCATGGCGCGACGGAGATTATTGGCATCGGCGGAATTTCATAGAGTGAGGTCGAGAGGGAAAGAGGCGAAAGGAGTGTGGACGGCGCCTTGTTTCGGTGGCCGGCGATTTGGAAGAAGATGACGGAAGAATAGGAAAACGGCGGTGAGGAAAGAATTAGGGAAGGTCGTTAATTGCAGAACCTTAGGGTTCTCTTTGTTTTAAAAGAAAACCAAGTGAATGGACAAGCTGAACCGGGCCCTTAAGCCAATTCATTTTCATTTTTACCTTTACACCATTGAAATTCTATCCACCACTCCAAATTCCACACGCACCCCTTGGCTGTGTGACATCTTCTTGGGCCTGTTTTCCAAAAGCCCAGCGACTGAAACACTGTTTGCACCTCACTTTTTCTTGCCACACCCCGTCTGTAGCTTCAAACCCTTGGGCCAAACTCAAAAGCCCACTCGCCTGGAGCTGGTCTGCACCCCTGTCTTTTAATTGGTTAGAATTTTGTTATTTTTGATTAGGTTAATTAGGATAGTTTTTTTAGTTAATTAGATTTTAAGTAGAAGTTAGAATCTCCATTTAAATTTTAATATAAGTTTTGATTCTAGAATTAATTTTTAGGATTAGCTTTCTTTGAATTTTGTTTAGTTCTAATTAGAAATTAATTGGAATTACTTTTAGGATTAATAGTAGTTTTAATACCAGGATTAATGTTAGGACTAATTGTTTCTTAGAATTAGTTTAGATTTAACTTGAACTAATTTTAAGATTTATTTTAGAATTAATTTTCTAATTCTAGATTAACTTTTTTTTTTCTTAGAATTTAATCTTGTCTTTTTACTTAGCATTTTGATTCTAGCTTGGTTATTTTTTGCCATGATTTTGATTGCCTATTCTTGATTAATTGTTGATTAATTTTTGCTTACCTAATTTTCTTCATCCCTCTTTAAGATCAACTTAACTTCCATCTTGGAAGTAAGTTGCTTCTTATGTTCTTCTTCTCCTTTTTTAGGATAGTGTTCTCATACCACACTAACCTTAGGATCTCCAAGCATGCTAACACTAGGGTGTGTCTTAGTCTCCCCTTTGTTTTCACCTTTACCTCTCCCTTGAGTCTTTCATCTTCTCACCTAAAAGAAAATTCAAAATATCTAATAAAGGTAGGCATTTATTGCATTTAGGCCTTTCATATAAAGAAAAGATTATAAGGGGTCTTCTCTTATAATCTTAGAATGTATAGCATATAGCCCATCTTGGGTCAATGTGTTAAACATTCGATCTTGTATGAGGGACTTAAATGCAATACTTGTTGAAGAGATAAATAAAGAAAAACACTTCTTCATTTCATAATCAACAAAAACACTTAATAAACACAAATATGCTAGTGTGTTTGAACCTTGATAATTGGAACTAAGTGTGAGGGTCTTCTTCACTCTTAGTGTACTTTCTTACCCATTCCATCTTGGAATGTGAGAATGTACACATTCCAATGACTAAGATTCAGATACACTATCATATGCAAACAAATGAAAAAACTTCTAAAAGTAAAAAACAAACAATAACATCTTTCCTTCGGGAATTCTTTTCTCATCTCAATCATTCTCAAAGCACGAACGCGCTCCTACTCGTTCTCTTGCAAGATGGTAACGCACTCGGACCAGCGAGCCTGCAACACCTGAGTTAGAACGTTAGCCGTTCCTAAAAAAACACAAACAATCCATCCCTAGTGAGGGGAACTACGTCGCTCTGATTCTCATGTTCCCGATGAGATACGTAGGCAGTGGGGTAGGGCCCATTCGAGCACTCCTTTTATTTTCCCTACATTTGTTTCCCGTTCCTTTTCCATTCTTTCTCCTTTCTTTCTTTCAGTTCCTTTTCCAGTATCCTTTTCTATCACCCTTTGATTGAAGCAAGCAAGCGTGGATCCCATCGGGTACGATGGACGCGAAAGGGTGCTAATACCTTCCTCTCGCGTAACCGACTCCCGAACCCAGTTCTCTTGGTCGTAAGACCACGTTCTTTCCTTCCTTCAGGTTTATGCGGTGTTTCCTTTCCCTCTTGGGATAAATACACATTGCTGGCAACTCTGTTTGGTGCCACTTTTGCGTTTGTACTAGGATGAAAATCCCGGGAGCGACATAAGCAGTACGCCCAGAGGTGGCGTGAACTTGCTGCTCAGGTGCAACCTCCATTGGCAGATAGAGAAATGGATGACATGTTCATGAATACTCTGCAAGGTCCGTATCTCGATCGGTTGGCTGCTTGTCTATCCACTGGTTTTGCTGACATAGTAATTGCTAGTTAGTGGATCGAGAGTTTGCTAAAGATGGGGAAGATTCAGGACGGAAGTGGTACAAGTTCATCTCCCGCAAAGAAGTTTTTTGGCAACAATAACAGAAAGCGTGAAGGTGACGCTAATGCTGCATATGCACAAGGGGGGAGAGGTAGAGGACGACAGGGTCCATATCACCAATCTGGATCTATAACTATTCCAACTCCGGGTACTGAGGCTTAGCCTGCAGAGCAAAGGCAGTATCACCCAAGAAAGAGAATGAATGACCGACATTTTGATGCTTTCCCTATGACATGCTCACAAATGCTATAGAATTTACTTCGTTTGAAGTTAGTACAATTGAGGACTTTGGCTCCCCCAGCGGGCAAATTACCCTTTGGGTATGATGCGAATGAAAAGTGTGAATTTCACTCAAATGCTCCGGGTCACAATGTGGAAAATTGCAAGGCTTTCAAACATGTGGTTCAAGATCTTGTTGATTCAAAGGCTATTAATTTTGCTCTGAGGCCTAATGTAATTCAAAATCCCATGCCTCCGCATAGTGGACCAGGGGTGAATTTCATTGAGGAAGATGGAAGTTTGAATTTGGTGAGGGACATTAATGATGTCAAGACTCCGTTGAAAGTTGTGAAAGACCGCCTGCTGAAAGGGGTTGTATTTCTTGGTTGTTCGAAAAGTTGTGGAGATTGTTTGATTGCTGATGATGGTTGTGTGAAGTTGAGAAAGAGCCTTCAGAGCATGATGGATGAAGGACGTTTACAATTTGATCCGTTGAAAAAGAATGATGATGAATTTTTTACTATTACAATTTACTTTGATCCTGTGGAAATTCCAATGCCTGCTCCTGCACAGACGTCTGCGCCTGAACGAGTAGCTCCTATAGCTATAACTGTTCCCAGTCACGTCCCAAATGAGAATAAGGTTGCGATTTCGTGGTACTACGGAACTAATAGTCAAGGACAGAGGCAAGAGGTACCGACTCCTAAATAAAGTGGTTCAAGTATCGGAAATGTTGGGGGAATGGGTGGTTTCACTCGCAGCGGAAGGCTATTCGCTCCTCAGACACTCAGGAAAGATGATACTGAAGCATTAACGAGGACCAAAGGAAAGTAGGTGATAAGTGATGAACCAGTGCCAGGGGCAGAATCTGATAAGTCATTGGAGAAAGATGTTGAGGAATTCATGAGAATAATCAGAAAGAGAGATTATAGGATCGTTGACCACCTACATCAGACTCCTTCTAAGATTTCCATATTGTCATTGTTGCTATGCTCCGAAGCGCATAGGAATACTTTGTTAAAGATTCTAAATATGGTGTACGTACCGCAAGAAATATCAGTGAACCAGCTTGAAAGTGTGATTTCCAATGTTAATGCTGGTAACGGTCTGGGGTTCACAGATTTTGACTTAACACCAGAAGGGAGGAACCACAATAAGGCTCTTCACATATCGATGGAATGTAAAGGTGCTATGATACCCCATGTATTGGTGGACACTGGCTCATCCCTCAATGTGTTGCCTAAGAAAGCATTAGCAAAGCTGGATGTGGAAGGAGTTATATTGAGGCCTTGTGATCTAGTGGTGAAAGCATTTGATGGTTCAAAAAGATCAGTGTTTGGAGAAGTAGAGCTACCTGTCCAGATCGGACCCCAGGTCTTTAATACAATGTTTTATGTGATGGACATCCAACCAGCCTATAGCTGTCTATTGGGTCGTCCGTGGATCCACGCTGTTGGGGCCGTATCTTCAACCTTGCATTAGAAGATAAAATTTGTAGTTGATGGTCAGGTTGTTACGGTATGCGGAGAGGAAGATATTTTCGTTAGTCATCTGTCATCGTTCAAGTACGTGTAGATGGACGGAGAAATCCATGAAACTCTCTGTCAAGCATTTGAAACTATGAATATGGTGAAGGATTCTCCGTCTAGTGAGGCAAGAGTGGGAACCTCTATGACTTCGTATAAGCAGGCTTTGGAAGTGGTGCAGTCTGGTCAGGCGGAAGGATGGGGTCAAGTAATTGAGCTACCTTTCAACGATGATAAGAGCAGAATTGGTTATAAACCTTCTCAAGTTCCAATGATAAAGGGTCAGGAGCATCAAGGGCCAATTATTTTCTCAAGTGGAGGAGTCATACATCCAAGCCAAATTTGTGCAGCAGTTGAAGATGGTGAAGATAGTGACTGTGACCTGGACAATTGGGTGCGCCCATGTGCCCTAGGAATGAAGCTGAACAATTGGTTTTTGGAGGATCTCATCCAAGTTACTATGTCAAATAAGTAATTTTCTATGTTTTCTTTCATTAAGCATGCAAAAGTCTTATGCTCTGCCCAAGGCATAGTGACTTCATTGTAGGGCCCCATTTGTTCTCATACAAATTTTTATCATTAATAAAAGGACGTTTTGTATTCAAAGTTGTGTTCCCTGCCTTTCATTTTTGTTATTTTTAAATAAAAATGGCAATGTTTTCTTTGCAGTTTTCGTGCATTTTCTTTCTTTTCCTTTCAAAAAAGAAATTTCTAAAAGCATGAATTATCATTCATGCAGAAATAGTTCTCTGGATCTTGTTGATGACGACCCTGCTATGGTTTATTATGACTTCGATAATCCAATATACCAAGCTGAAGAGGGGGATGAGGAAGACTGTGAACTTCCTGAAGAGTTGGCTAGATTATTGAAACAGGAAGAAAGAGCCATTCAGCCTCATCAGGAATCTATAGAAGTTGTCAATCTCGGTACTGAAGAGGTACAGAAAGAGGTCAAAGTAGGGGCAAGCCTGGCAGAGAATGTAAAGAAAGAGCTGATTGAGATGTTGTGAGAGTATGTTGACATCTTCGCCTGGTTTTTTCAAGATATGTCGGGGTTGGATACGCACATCATTGTGCACAGATTGCCGCTGAAAGAGGGTTGTTTTCCTGTCAAGCAGAAGCTTCGGAAAACCAAGCCTGAAACGGCCATTAAAATCAAAGAGGAGGTGCAAAAGCAGTTGGATGCGGGGTTTCTGGCTGTTACTAGTTATCCCCCATGGGTCGCTAATATTGTGCCTGTACCGAAGAAGGATGGCAAAGTCATAATGTGTGTGGATTATTGAGATTTGAACAGGGCGAGTCCAATAGTTGATTTTCCATTACCACACATTGATGTGTTGGTAGATAACACGGCTCAATTCTCTGTGTTTTCTTTCATGGATGGGTTTTCCGGATATAACCAGATCAAGATGGCGCCAGAGGATATGGAGAAAACTACATTTATTACCCCTTGGGGCACATTCTGATATAAGGTGATGCCGTTTGGTTTAAAGAACGCTGGGGCAACATATCAGCGTGCCATGGTGACGCTTTTCAACGATATGATTCACAAAGAAATTGAAGTTTATGTGGACGATATGATTGCCAAGTCACAAACGGAAGAAGAGCATTTGATAAATTTGAAAAAGTTGTTTGAACGGTTGAGACATTTCAGATTGAGGCTGAACCCGAATAAATGTACTTTCGGGGTAAGATCTGGTAAGCTTCTGGGTTTCATTGTCAGTGAAAAGGGAATCGAGGTGGATCAAACAAAGGTAAAATCCATTCAAGAAATGCCGGAGCCAAGAACAGAAAAACAAGTTCGTGGATTTTTGGGAAGACTGAATTATATTGCAAGATTTATATCTCATCTCACCATGACTTGCGAGCCAATATTCAAGTTATTGAGAAAGGATCAAGCAATCTGGTGGAACAATGACTGTCAAAAGGCCTTTGATAAGATAAAAGAATATTTGCAAAATCCTCCGATTCTCATGCCTCTCGTTCCTGGGAGGCCACTGATTATGTATCTCTCTGTACGTGATGGATCAATGGGTTGCGTTCTCGGTCAACACGACGAGACAAGTAGGAAAGAGCATGTTATTTACTACCTGAGTAAAAAATTCATCGATTGCGAGTCCAGGTACTCGATGCTTGAGAAGACATGCTGCGTACTAGCATGGGCTGCTAAGCGATTGAGACAGTATATGCTCATTCATACAACCCTACTGATTTCAAAAATGGATCCAATCAAGTACATTTTTGAGAAGCCAGATCTTAATGGAAGGGTCGCTCGGTGGCAGATGGTTTTGACTGAATATGATATACAATACACTTCCCAGAAAGCTATTAAAGGGAGTGTGTTGTCTGATTATCTTGCCGAGTCGCCTATTGATGATTATTAGCCAATGAGGTTTGACTTTCCCGATGAAGACATCATGTTTCTCAAGGTTAAAGATTGTGAAGAGCCTCCAGTTGACGAAGGGCCGAATCCTGATGACAAATGGAAACTGATGTTCGATGGAGCCGTTAAAATGAATGGAAGTGGTGTTGGGGCAGTTCTTATTACTCCGAAAGGATCACATATACCTTTCACTGCCAGGTTAACGTTTGATGTCACCAACAATGAAGCAGAATATGAGGCTTGTATCATGGGTATTGAGGAAGCCATTGACTTAAGGATCAAGAATCTTGAAATATTTGGGGACTCTGCTCTAGTGATCAATCAGATCAAAGGAGATTGGCATACCAACCAGCAGAACTTGATTCCTTACAGAGACTACACGAGAAGACTGTTGACTTTCTTTACAACAGTAAAATTATGCTATATACCTCGTGATGAGAATCAGATGGCTGATGCTTTAGCTACATTGTCTTCCATGATTCAGGTGAATTGGTGGAACCATATACCCAAGATTGATGTGATGAGGCTAGACAGACCCACTCATGTGTTTGCCGCTGATACGACGACTGATGATAAACCCTGGTATTTTGATATCAAGCGTTTCTTGAAGATTCAAGAGTATCTGACTGGGGCATCAAACAATGACAAAAAGACTCTGAGGAGGTTAGCAGGAAGTTTCTTCTTGAATGAGGATGTGCTTTACAAGCGAAACTTTGACATGGTCTTGCTCAGGTGCGTGGATAGACACGAAGCGGGCCTGTTAATGCAGGAAGTGCATGAAGGATCTTTCGGTACCCATGCTGGTGGGCATTCTATGGCGAAGAAGTTATTGCGATCTGGGTATTACTGGCTAACTATGGAGGCTGATTGCTTTAAGTACGCCCGGAAATGCCACAAATGCCAAATCTATGCTGACAAGGTGCATGTGCCACGAAATCCTCTGAATGTGATGAGTTCTCCATGGCCCTTTGCTATGTGGGGCATTGATATGATTGGGAAGATTGAGCCTGCTGCTTCCAACGGACACCGATTCATTTTGGTGGCTATTGATTACTTTACCAAGTGGGTGGAAGCTGCCTCTTTTGCAAATGTCACCAGGCAGGTGGTATCCCGATTTATTAAGAATGAGATTATTTGCCGGTATGGGGTGCCTAAAAGGATTATTACTGACAATGGTTCTAATCTCAATAATAAGATGATGCAAGAGCTATGCCAGAGTTTCAAAATTGAACATCACAATTCTTCTCCTTATCGCCCGAAGATGAATGGTGCCGTCGAGGCAGCCAATAAAAATATTAAGAGGATTGTGCAAAAGATGGTGGTGACGTATAAGGACTGGCATGAAATGCTGCGTTTTGCTTTGCATGGGTACCGTACTTCTGTTCGTACGTCTACTGGGGTAACCCCATTTTCTCTTGTATACGGTATGGAAGCAGTACTACCGGTGGAAGTTGAGATCCCTTCTTTAAGGGTCATGATGGATGTTAAACTTGACGATGCTGAATGGGTTCGAGCGAGGTTCAACGAGTTGAGTCTCATCAAAGAAAGACGATTGGCTGCAGTATGTCATGGACAGCTATACCAGAGGAGAATGAAACAGGAATTTGACCAGAAAGTGCGTCCTCATACTTACCAGACGGGCGACTTGGTATTGAAAAGGATTCTTCCTCTGAATACAGATCACAGGGGCAAATGGACTCCTAATTATGAAGGGCCATATGTTGTCAAGAAGGTTTTCTCGGGCGGAGCCTTAATGCTTACAACAATGGACGGTGAGGATTTTTTGTCCCCTGTAAACTCAAACGCAGTTAAAAAATACTTCGCATAAAGAGACCCGCTGGACAGTAAAAAGAGAGTCCAGGCAAAAAAGGGCATCCCGGCGAACCATAATAAAAAAGTGGTTGATGCTCTTTATTTGAGCAAGTCAGAGTTAGAAGCCAATATCTCCAACAAAGGAAAGCTTCGAGGTTATAAGCTGGGGTATTTGGTAAAGAAGGCTCTGGAGGCTGCGAAAGACGGGAATTGGGATGTTTTTAATGCTTTGCTAGCCCTTTGTGTATATGGTATTGTATTGTTTCCCAACGAGCCTGATTTTGTTAATTCGGACGCCATTCGAATATTCATAAGGAAAAATACGGTACCAACACTGTTGGGAGATCTTCACTACTCCTTGTACAACAGAAATGAAAAGAAAAGAGGAGGGATAGTTCATTGATGCGCACTTTTGTTCTACAGGTGGTTTGCAAGTTGCTTACCGCAATCAGGAGCTTTTGTGGATTCTAAATACTCTCTAGAATAGAGTCAGAGTTTAATGGGACTGGTTGTCAAGGACATCATATGGGTAGATCATGGGCTAATTGGCAAGAACATTATCCACAGCTGTGGTGAGTTTCCTAATGTTCCACTAATAGGAAGAAAAGGGGGAATCAACTACAATCTTTCTTTGGCCGTCCGGCAATTTGGGTATGTTCTGACGGGTCCGCCCATTAAGAGAGATGTAGAGGAGTCCCTGTATTTTCACACATCAGATGGTTGGGAAACAGCACAAAAAGCTTCTGAAAGTTGGGTTAACGTAATGAAGAAAGGGAAAGTTGCTCTAGAAAAACCCAACAATCGGGCTTATCCAGCATATGAAGAGTGGGTGAAGAAAAGAGTTGAAGATTTTCACTTGCCTTTTGGTAAGGCGCCCCTCTGTATCCAGATGATGAGAAAGAAAGAAGTACTGCCACTGTGGAAGAATTCGACGAGTTGCAAGCTTCGGTGGAAAAGCATCAAGAAGAGAATTCATAGTTGAACAGTCGTCTGCAAGAAGCGCTATATACCAACAAAAGATTGGAACAGAAAGCCCAAGAAGCTGAAAAAATCTTAGCAGCAAAAGAAAAGGATTTTGCTGAAAGAGCTCAACATTTCCAGAAAATTAGTAAGGGTGCCGATGCTGCCACTCAAGCTCATAAGAAGACCAAGCAGGTTTTAGCCCAGACCAAAGACACGCTAGCCAAGCTTCAGCAAGCCTGGGATGAGGTCAGAATAGAGAATCCTGAGTTGCGAGAGCAATCAAAGGCCAAAGACAATGAGCTTCTTAGAGCGCATGAACAACGGATAAAGCATCGGGAAGACTTTGGAAAAAGCCAAGAGCTGCTGAAAAATGTTAATGATGAACTGAAAATGTCCAAGAAAAAGCTTGACGATGCCATGACAGAGATGGGAAGACTCAAGATACAAGATGGGGTGAAAAGGTTTAAGGAAGTGAGTACTGATGAAGCTCTCTTGATGCACGCAGATTCATTGGCCGAAGGTCTGAAGAGGAGAGACATTTTGATCAAAGAGTTGGTTGAGAGGCCGGGTCATCAACGTACTAGAATCCTTTTTGAAGAAATCAAGCCTTCTAGTGAGAAGCTGAAAGATTTGGAGTTAGATGTTTGATCTTTACTTGCCCATTTTCTTAATATAGCTTTGTTGATGTACTGTGGTTACCATCAGGCTTGTTGATGGATCGACTATCTTGATGTATTTCCTGTTTTAAATTCATTATGGAACGCTTCAACATGTATTATTTTTCTGTTAAATTCAAGTGATTGGTTTATTCAGAAGTAGTTCTTTGCCAGTGCTCCACTCACAAATACTTTATCACAACACGATGTCACAATACAGTTTCCCTTGATAATATCTGTATCTTGCGCCGCTTCTCGTGATTAAGACTAGAATCAGGGTTGAAATGCCCTGGAAGTGATAAACATGGCATTTGCATGGCATTCGCATTGCATAACATTTCATTTTTGCATAGCAGGTACTTGTTGTGGGAGCTCTCTAACCTTTATTTGGTTTCAGGCATAATAGTTGATTCCCACATTCACCAATACGCAACCAGACGAAATCAAGCTAAAGTCATGGACCATGTACAGACAGAGTTGGCTGAGTTAAGGGCACGCATGGAACAGTTTATGAGTTTGATGCAAGGCGTTGCCCAGGGGCAAAGGACCTAAGAGCAGGGCAAGAAGACATGCGAGCTACCATCCAGAGGTTGGAGACAGAGATTCCTACTGGTGATCATGTTAATCCCCCTAGGGTTAACCCTCCTATGGTTAACCCTCCTATTGTCAATCCTCCTGTTGTTACTCCTCCTCCGGTTAGAGTGAACTTGGGTTTTGTTCCTGGCAACAATGGGCTGGTGGAAGATCGTCAGGATGATCAGTTTTCCATACTTAATGCTGATATGGGATTCTACCATGATGACAAGAAATACGAGGGACTGGCTGAAAGAGTGAAGGCTATAGAAAATCAGAATCCTTTGGGAATTGATGTTGAGGATATGGGACTAGTACAAGGTGTCAAGATTCCCCCGAAGTTTAAACCACCTACTTTTGACAAGTACAATGGTAGCACTTGTCCTAAAACTCATCTCCAAGTATATAACCGGAAGATAGCTGCTTATTCTGATGATCAGAAGTTATGGATGTACTTTTTCCAAGACAGTTTGTCTGGAGCCTCACTGGAATGGTATATAAAGTTGGACAGGGCTCGCATCAGAAGCTGGAAAGAGTTGTGCTTGGCTTTCTTGAAGCAGTACCAGTATAATATCGACATGGCACCGAATCGCACTCAGTTACAAAGCATGACACAGGACCCTAAAGAAGGCCTTAAGCAGTACGTCCAGAGGTGGCGTGAACTTGCTGCTCAGGTGCAACCTCCGTTGGCAGATAGAGAAATGGCTGACATGTTCATGAATACTCTGCAAGGTCCGTATCTCGATCGGTTGGCTGCTTGTCCATCCACTGGTTTTGCTGACATAGTAATTGCTAGCGAGAGGATCGAGAGTTTGCTAAAGATGGGGAAGATTCAGGACAGAAGTGGTACAAGTTCAGCTCCCGCAAAGAAGTTTTTTGGCAACAATAACAGAAAGCGTGAAGGTGACGCTAATGCTGCATATGCACAAGGGGGAGAGGTAGAGGACGACAGGGTCCATATCACCAATCTGGATCTATAACTATTCCAACTCCGGGTACTGAGGCTCAGCCTGCAGAGCAAAGGCAGTATCACCCAAGAAAGAGAATGAATGACCGACATTTTGATGCTTTCCCTATGACATGCTCACAAATGCTATAGAATTTACTTCGTTTGAAGTTGGTACAATTGAGGACTTTGGCTCCCCCAGCGGGAAAATTACCCTTTGGGTATGATGCGAATGAAAAGTGTGAATTTCACTCAAATGCTCCGGGTCACAATGTGGAAAATTGCAAGGCTTTCAAACATGTGGTTCAAGATTTTGTTGATTCAAAGGCTATTAATTTTGCTCTGAGGCCTAATGTAATTCAAAATCCCATGCCTCCGCATAGTGGACCAGGGGTGAATTTCATTGAGGAAGATGGAAGTTTGAATTTGGTGAGGGACATTAATGATGTCAAGACTCCGTTGAAAGTTGTGAAAGACCGCCTGCTGAAAGGGGCTGTATTTCTTGGTTGTTCGAAAAGTTATGGAGATTGTTTGATTGCTGATGATGGTTGTGTGAAGTTGAGAAAGAGCCTTCAGAGCATGATGGATGAAGGACGTTTACAATTTGATCAGTTGAAATAGAATGATGATGAAGTTTCTACTATTACAATTTACTTTGATCCTATGGAAATTCCAATGCGTGCTCCTGCACAGACGTCTGCGCCTGAACGAGTAGCTCCTATAGCTATAATTGTTCCCAGTCACGTCCCAAATGAGAATAAGGTTGCGATTCCGTGGTACTACGAAACCAATAGTCAAGGACAGAGGCAAGAGGTACAGACTCCTAAAGAAAGTGGTTTAAGTATCGGAAATGTTGGGGGAATGGGTTGTTTCACTCGCAGCGGAAGGCTATTCGCTCCTCAGACACTCAGGAAAGATGATACTGAAGCATTAACGAGGACCAAAGGAAAGTAGGTGATAAGTGATGAACCAGTGCCAGGGGCAGAATCTGATAAGTCATTGGAGAAAGATGTTGAGGAATTCATGAGAATAATCAGAAAGAGAGATTATAGGATCGTTGACCACCTACAACAGACTCCTTCTAAGATTTCCATATTGTCATTGTTGCTATGCTCCGAAGCGCATAGGAATGCTTTATTAAAGATTCTAAATATGGTGTACGTACCGCAAGAAATATCAGTGAACCAGCTTGAAAGTGTGATTTCCAATGTTAATGCTGGTAACGGTCTGGGGTTCACAGATTTTGACTTAACGCCAGAAGGGAGGAACCACAATATGATATCCCATGTATTGGTGGACACTGGCTCATCCCTCAATGTGTTGCCTAAGAAAGCATTAGCAAAGATGGATGTGGAAGGAGTTATATTGAGGCCTTGTGATCTAGTGGTGAAAGCATTTGATGGTTCAAAAAGATCAGTGTTTGGAGAAGTAGAGCTACCTGTCCAGATCGGACCCCAGGTCTTTAATACAGTGTTTTATGTGATGGACATCCAACCAGCCTATAGCTGTCTATTGGGTCGTCCGTGGATCCACGCTGCTGGGGCCGTATCTTCAACCTTACCTCAGAAGATAAAATTTGTAGTTGACGGTCAGGTTGTTACGGTATGCGGAGAGAAAGATATTTTCGTTAGTCATCTGTCATCCTTCAAGTACGTGGAGATGGATGGAGAAATCCACGAAACTCTCTGTCAGGCATTTGAAACTATGAATATGGTGAAGGATTCTCCGTCTAGTGAGGCAAGAGTGGGAACCTCTATGACTTCGTATAAGCAGGCTTTGGAAGTGGTGCAGTCTGGTCAGGCGGAAGGATGGGGTCAAGTAATTGAGCTACCTTTCAAGGATAATAAGAGCGGAATTGGTTATAAACCTTCTCAAGTTCCAATGATAAAGGGTCAGGAGCGTCAAGGGCCAGTTATTTTCTCAAGTGGAGGAGTCATACATCCAAGCCAGATTTGTGCAGCAGCTGAAGATGGTGAAGATAGTGATTGTGACCTGGACAATTGGGTGCGCCCATGTGCCCCAGGAATGAAGCTGAACAATTGGTTTTCGGAGGGTCTCATCCAAGTTACTCTGCCAAATAAGTAATTTTCTATGTTTTCTTTCATTAAGCATGCAAAAGTCCTATGCTCTGCCCAAGGCATAGTGACTTCATTGTATGGCCCCATTTGTTCTCATACAAATTTTTATCATTAATAAAAGGACGTTTTGTATTCAAAGTTGTGTTCCCTGTCTTTCATTTTTGTTATTTTTAAATAAAAATGGCAATGTTTTCTTTGCAGTTTTTGTGCATTTTCTTTCTTTTCCTTTCAAAAAAGAAATTTCTAAAAGCATGAATTATCATTCATGCAGAAATAGTTCTCTGGATCTTGTTGATGACGACCCTGCTATGGTTTATTATGACTTCGATAATCCAATATACCAAGCTGAAGAGGGGGATGAGGAAGACTGTGAACTTCCTGAAGAGTTGGCTAGATTATTGAAACAGGAAGAAAGAGCCATTCAGCCTCATCAGGAATCTATAGAAGTTGTCAATCTCGGTACTGAAGAGGTACAGAAAGAGGTCAAAGTAGGGGCAAGCCTGGCAGAGAATGTAAAGAAAGAGCTAATTGAGATATTGTGAGAGTATGTTGACATCTTCGCCTGGTCTTATCAAGATATGTCGGGGTTGGATACGCACATCGTTGTGCACAGATTGTCGCTGAAAGAGGGTTGTTTTCCTGTCAAGCAGAAGCTTCGGAGAACCAAACCTGAAATGGCCATTAAAATCAAAGAGGAGGTGCAAAAGTAGTTGGATGCGGGGTTTCTGGCTGTTACTAGTTATCCCCCATGGGTCGCTAATATTGTGCATGTACCGAAGAAGGATGGCAAAGTCAGAATGTGCGTGGATTATCGAGATTTGAACAGGGCGAGTCCAAAAGTTGATTTTCCATTACCACACATTGATGTGTTGGTAGATAACACGGCTCAATTCTCTGTGTTTTCTTTCATGGATGGGTTTTCCGGATATAAACAGATCAAGATGGCGCCAGAGGATATGGAGAAAACTACATTTATTACCCCTTGGGGCACATTCTAATATAAGGTGATGTCGTTTGGTTTAAAGAACGTTGGGGCAACATATCAGCGTGCCATGGTGACGCTTTTTCACGATATGATTCACAAAGAAATTGAAGTTTATGTGGACGATATGATTGCCAAGTCACAAACGGAAGAAGATCATTTGATAAATTTGAAAAAGTTGTTTGAACGGTTGAGACATTTTAGATTGAGGCTGAACCCGAATAAATGTACTTTCGGGGTAAGATCTGGTAAGCTTCTAGGTTTCATTGTCAGTGAAAAGGGAATCGAGGTGGATCCAGCAAAGGTAAAAGCCATTCAAGAAATGCCGGAGCCAAGAACAGAAAAACAAGTTCGTGGATTTTTGGGAAGACTGAATTATATTGCAAGATTTATATCTCATCTCACCACGACTTGCGAGCCAATATTCAAGTTATTGAGAAAAGATCAAGCAATCTGGTGGAACAATGACTGTCAAAAGGAATTTGATAAGATAAAAGAATATTTGCAAAATCCTCCGATTCTCATGCCTCCCGTTCCTGGGAGGCCATTGATTATGTATCTCTCTGTACGTGATAGATAAATGGGTTGTGTTCTCGGTCAACACAACGAGACAGGTAGGAAAGAGCATGCTATATACTACCTGAGTAAAAAATTCATCGAATGCGAGTCCAGGTACTCGATGCTTGAGAAGACATGCTGCGTACTAGCATGGGCTGCTAAGCGATTGAGAATGTATATGCTCATTCATACAACCCTACTGATTTCAAAAATGGATCCAATCAAGTACATTTTTAAGAGGCCAGCTCTTAATGGAAGGGTCGCTCGGTGGCAGATGGTTTTGACTGAATATGATATACAATACACTTCCCAGAAAGCTATTAAAGGGAGTGTGTTATCTGATTATCTTGCTGAGTCGCATATTGATGATTATCAGCCAGTGAGGTTTGACTTTCCCGATGAAGACATCATGTTTCTCAAGGTTAAAGATTGTGAAGAGCCTCCGGTTGACAAAGGGTCGGATCCTGATGACAAATGGAAACTGATGTTCGATGGAGCCGTTAACATGAATGGAAGTGGTGTTGGGGCAGTTCTTATTACTCCGAAAGGATCACATATACCTTTCACTGCCAGGTTAACGTTTGATGTCACCAACAATGAAGCGGGATATGAGGCTTGTATCTTGGGTATTGAGGAAGCCATTGACTTAAGGATCAAGACTCTTGAAATATTTGGGGACTCTGCTCTAGTGATCAATCAGATCAATGGAGATTGGCATACCAACCAGTAGAACTTGATTCCTTACAGAGACTACGCGAGAAGACTGTTGACTTTCTTTACAATAGTAAAATTATGCTATATACCTCGTGATGAGAATCAGATGGCTGATGCTTTAGCTATATTGTCTTCCATGATTCAGGTGAATTGGTGGAACCATATACCCAAGATTGATGTGATGAGGCTAGACAGACCCACTCATGTGTTTGCCGCTGATACGACGACTGATGATAAACCCTGGTATTTTGATATCAAGCGTTTCTTGAAGAGTCAAGAGTATTCGGTTGGGGCATCAAACAATGACAAAAAGACTCTGAAGAGGTTAGCAGGAAGTTTCTTCTTGAATGAGGATGTGCTTTACAAGCGAAACTTTGACATGGTCTTGCTCAGATGCGTGGATAGACACGAAGCGGACCTGTTAATGCAGGAAGTGCATGAAGGATCTTTCGGTACCCATGCTGGTGGGCATGCTATGGCGAAGAAGGTATTGCGATCTGGGTATTACTTGCTAACAATGGAGGCTGATTGCTTTAAGTATGCCCCAAAATGCCACAAATGCCAAATCTATGCTGACAAGGTGCATGTGCCACGAAATCCTCTGAATGTGATGAGTTCTCCATGGCCCTTTGCTATGTGGGGCATTGATATGATTGGGAAGATTGAGCCTACTGCTTCCAACGGATACCGATTCATTTTGGTGGCTATTGATTACTTTACCAAGTGGGTGGAAACTGCCTCTTTTGCAAATGTCACCAGGCAGGTGGTAGCCCGATTCATTAAGAAGGAGATTATTTGCCGGTATGGGGTGCCTGAAAGGATCATTACTGACAATGGTTCTAATCTCAACAATAAGATGATGCAAGAGCTATGCCAGAGTTTCAAGATTGAACATCACAATTCTTCTCCTTATCGCCCGAATATGAATGGTGTCGTCGAGGCAACCAACAAAAATATTAAGAGGATTGTGCAAAAGATGGTGGTGACGTATAAGGACTGGCATGAAATGCTACCTTTCGCTTTGCATGGGTACCGTACTTCTGTTCGTACGTCTACTGGGGCAACCCCGTTTTCTCTTGTATACGGTATGGAAGCAGTACTATCGGTGGAAGTTGAGATCCCTTCTTTAAGGGTCATGATGGATTTTAAACTTGACGAGGTTGAATGGGTTCGAGCGAGGTTCAACGAGTTGAGTCTCATCGAAGAAAGATGATTGGCTGCAGTATGTCATGGACAACTATACCAGAGGAGTATGAAATGGGCATTTGACCAGAAAGTGCATCCTCAGACTTACCAGACGGGCGAGTTGGTATTGAAAAGGATTCTTCTTCCAAATACAGATCACAGGGGCAAATGGACTCCTAATTATGAAGGGCCATATGTTGTCAAGAAGGTTTTCTCGGGCGGAGCCTTGATGCTTACAACAATGGACGGTGAGGATTTTTTGTCCCCTGTAAACTCAGACGCAGTTAAAAAATACTTCGCATAAAGAGACCCGCTGGACAGTAAAAAGAGAGTCCAGGCAAAAAAGGGCATCCCGGCGAACCATAATAAAAAATGAAAGAAAAGAAAATGTTCGGGCAAAAGTTAGGAAAAAAAATAAAAAAGAAAGTACACCCGGTAAGTTGAAAACCCGCAAGGGCAACTTAGGCAAAAAAGGGTATCTCGGTGGATTGAAAGCCCGTAAAGGGCGATCCAGACAAAATAGAGATTTAGCGAAAACTGCGATCTGAGTAATCTGTATTGTATTGTCTCAATCAATAAGCACTCTGAAGGATAGGAATCAATTCAATCGTCCCCTTTGAAGACAAAGTTATTAGAGAGTCTTGAAGATATATGAGCCATAGCAGGGTTGAAACTCAATGGAGTTCCAGTTTCACATTGCCATTAGGATAGTTTCTTTTCTGTTTTGGCAATTACCTCTTTCCAGGAATTGCTTCTTGATGTAAATGCCTATTTTCAGGCTCTTCAATCAATAAAATGGTCGTTATTCAGAATAATTCTATCTATTTGTTTTGTTTTTACAATTTGTTTTGTTTACACAAACGTCCAAAATTTTTGATAAACATTTGCATGTGAAAACATTGGGGTTCTACAATAACATGCCTAAAGGGAAAACATTTAAAATTGCTTTAACTGACGGGTGTGCTTGGGTGAATGCTACAAAACCCATGTTACCTTGGGGCATATGTGCGCATTCTTTTGTTTGCAGGTGGTGAGAGTTCACTAGATAGCTATGCAAAGGTGTGTGATGTCTTCAAGCCAAAATCCTTTACGAAGCGTAAATGATCGTTCCTCCCCAAGCAGAGACGGTTCCTCAGCAGGAAAATACTTCTTGGAGGTGGTCATCCCCAGCGTATTTACAAGAGCTTCATGATCCCCAACAACATTGTCAAATGGTAGTACTGAAGCCATCATGTTCAAAAAAAGGGTTCTCATTTCACTCTTTTGTCACAATGTTTACTGCTTGAATCCATCGTCTGGCCAACGGTCGCGTACGATGATTTGATATTAACAAGTTAGTTTCAAATGGGTAGTGTCGTATCTTATTAAGTCGATTCTCCCATTCAGTACTTCCAACAGCTACAAGCTTTTCTGTGTCGATAACGGTTGTGAATCCCCAGGGAAGTCGACATCCGAGGCATGGAGCATTTTGAAAATTCCCCAGCGGGAGGTGTTCCAAATCTATTATCCCCAGTAGAGTTTAAAGAGGCGTGGTCTTCTCTAAAATCCTCTCAAGGGACATTTCCAGCACGAGGCGCTCTGAAGTGGTTCTCCCCAGCAGAGTTTGTTGTAAGCTCATTTCCCCAACGGAGTTCTATGGTTATAGTTATTCCCCAAGCAGAATGGTCCAGATGACGCCCCCTAGCAAAGTTATCATTTACTACAGTAACCTCGACAGGTTTGTCAGGTCAGTGTCCAAATCAGGAGATCAGGTCAATTTGCCTTCCCCAGTACGGTTTGCGACCATGAAGTCAATACAGCTTGTTATCCACAGCGGAGTTACCTTTCCTCAGCATTTATTTTGCTGGGGACCTCTTTGCATTTTGCATATAGTATGCATAGCATCCTAAAAAATGCGTAGCATTTCCATCGAGATGGAGCATTACGCCATGGAAAAATCCAAACATATGCATGTGAAGCATAGGCCAGTTTTGATACCTCGTGAGAGAGCCCAAAACTTTGCTCCTTATATCATTGACAAAGCCAGAAAGAACGTCTCTTTCACCCCCTACAGATATCTCAAAGCAGCGCAAAGGGTTTCATCACTTTTTTCCCCACAGAGTCACATCTCTCAGCTTACAAGTTTCTTGGAACCATTCCCGATAGGATTCCTGTAACCGTCCCCGACAGCACTTTTGAGTTTTAACCTTGCCAGTTCCCGACAGGTCCATTTACCCATTCCCGATAGGTAAGCCTTGGTTATAAACTGTAGCCGTCCCCGACAGTACTTTTGAGTTTTAACCTTGCCAGTTCCCGACAGGTCCATTTACCCATTCCCGATAGGTAAGCCTTGGTTATAAACTATAGCCGTCCCCGACAACTCCCTTTAGTTTGAACCTTACCAGTACCCGACAGGTACACTTGCCCATTCCCGATAGGTAACCCAGGTCCAAGCTTACCAGTTCCCGACAGGTAGTTTACCAGTTCCCGACAGGTAGTTCACCAGTTCCCGACAGGTATTTCACCAGTTCCTAACAGGTATTTCACCAGTTCCCGACAGGTATTTCACCAGTTCCCGACAGGTAGTTCACCAGTTCCCGACAGATTTCCTATGGGGTCCAATGGACCATTTTCGACACTCCTTTGAAAGGATGAGAAGGTATGGTCTTAAAATGAATCCTCTTAAATGTGCATTTTGTGTGCAGGCAGGGGATTTTCTAGGTTTTGTGGTCCATAAAAAGGGGATCGAGATCAACCAGAATAAGACCAAAGCCATCATGGAAGCTGTAATACCTCAAAATTTGCCCTCATGTTTTCTCAATAAATTGGTCTATGCTTTACTCATTTGCATCCCATAGTAGGTCATAAATTGCATATCATTGGTTGCAAGGCATGTGATCAGTGGTTCTCAAAGGTGTTAATCATCCAAAGCAAGAGAATAAGAGCCAAGGGTTTTCAAACAAGCCTCAAGGGTTTCTTATATCATATGTCCTCTCACTTGGATCCCACAATGCATTGGAAGTTGGGAATTCATTAAGAAGATTGGACAGTGCATCATCTCCTACACAAAACAATCTAAAATTGGGATTTGACCCTCAAATGTGCAAGCTCTTTGAGTTTTTATCACCTCCAAATGTCATATCTCATCTTTGTTAGATAGGATATACATCATATTCAGAGGAATTTGGATTTGGAAGATGTGTTATTTCCTCCTAACCAGAGGGTACCAAAATTAGGGTTTGACATAAAATTAGTTTATTTCTGATCTTTTGGACAAAACTTGATCTCATGGTATTCCTTATTTTCCTAAGTGTATATGGATGGAAAATTGCTCATCAATTGGTTTCAGAAGGGTTTCAATTGGTCAGAGGACTCAAAATTAGGAGAATTGGGGAAAAAGTCAACTATGCAGTGGAAAGTCAACTCCTGACTTTTTGAGGTCGAATTCTTGAAATTCATGTTATATATGTTCATTGGACAAGATTTGATCAAGAAATGGTGGAAGAATCATGAAAAATCAAGAAATCACAAAACTGCCAAAAATAGAAACTTTAGGGTTTCCAAAAATGGCAAGTTTGAACCATTTTGCACCACACTTTGAGGCTCTCTTTCCTCAAGATAAAAGCTCCAAACTTCAGGCTCAAGTTGATCCAATTAAAGTTCATGTTCTAAGCTTCAAGTCCATATAAAGAACTCCTCCATTGGATCAAAATTGAGGGAGTTATGATCAATCAAAGTTTGACAAAACTAGGGCAAAAACCAAGTCATGACCAAGCAAGACCTGGCCCATGCGCCATAATTTTATCAAACACTTGGTGTGCCAAATATCCACCCATTTTTCTCATTAAATTAAGCTTCAAATGGAAAACTTTCCAACATCAAAGTTGTTCCTTTCCATGCCCTCTACAATGTTCATGTTGGACATTTTTTGATTTGAGCAAGTTATGAGATGATTATGATGGTCCCAAGTTGATGGTGCTATGCTGAAAACCCATAGGTCACATTGCCATGCCATGATTTGTCTTGCCACGCCCTTAGTGCAGTTTTGGTTGCATGATTTCTAAGCCATTTTCCATCCTCTTCCAAACCTCATTTCAATCCAAAACCAACATCAAACTTGTTCTATGATCTATCCTCTTTCCATTGACACCTAAAGCTCACAATTTCATCCATCCTACATGGAGAAATTCATCACCAAACCTCCATGCCACTATTGATATCATGCTGCTACAAAATTAGAAAAATAACATTTGTTGTTGTTAATTCATACCAGCCACACGCATGTTTCAACATCATTCTCCATATTACTTCATTTGGCTAAACATTCTTCTTACACACTATGTTATACCCTTCATCATGCATCAAATGGGAAAGGACAAACTTGTCTTGTAAGCTTCCTTGCTGCGAAATTAGAAGCATCACCACCCTTCCTTCTAATCCTCACCATTGGCCATGAACATCAACCACACTACATCACTCCACTCTCCAACTCGCCCTAACTAACTTGACTCAGTTAGTTAGAGGCAACTCATTTAACCTCACCTAATCAACTCACTTGACCATGGGTTAACCATTTTAACTCAGCATATAAATTAGAAACTCACTCACAATTTCAGTTTTCAACTTCATTTTGCTCACACATTTCACAAACACTCTCAAAATTCTCTCTACTCTCTCTCTGATCTCATTGCACGATTTCATCATTCTCACTAAGCATCTTCATCATTCATCTTCATCAGTGTGATTGTTGAGCAAGAACAAGTGTAATCATCAAGCGCAGCTTCTTTCTCAAGGTGATTTCCTCAGTTTTCTTCAAGATACAAAGTCCATAAACTTTTATTTGGTCAAATCAAACTCAAAAGTGAATTGCTATCTCTGGTTTTCTCAACGTTTCCAAGATCTTCAAGCTTCAGGTTCCACATTTCTCTAACTGTGCTTGCACGATTTATGTTCATTATTGCTTGTTTTAGCTTGATTATGGCTTACTAGAAGCAAAGCAACACTTCTGGCTAGTTAATAGACCTCTTAGAGGTGTAGAGCAAAACTTAGGGCAAACTTATTGTGTTCGATTCTCTGCGTGTGAGTGTGATTTGTGAAAACTGGGCCTATATTCTTGACCTACGTGAGTTCCTCTACATTTTGGCATGCTTTTTGTTGATTTCTGGAACAATGTGAAACTTGCAGTGGTGGAGAATGGTCGGAGAAGATGACCGGAGGTCCTTCTCCGGCCGGTGAGGTTTGATGTTAGGGTTTATGCCAGTTTTAATCATAGCCGTCTGATCTTTTAATCCAACGCTCATAGAAGTGCCAACGCATTAAAATCCATCATCCCTCTCACGTGCATCATTTTGAATATGAATGACTTAAATGTGTGTGTGAGCATGCTATCTATTGTGGACCCTAGCATTGAATGGCTTGATGTGTGTACTTGTTTGATGATCGTGCATTGAGATTAATCTAATGGTCTAAAAGTTGCCAACACATTAATGAAGGTGTTGCATACCACGCGTGTTCTTTTGACTTCTGAACTGATTGCATGTGCATGCGTGTATGGAAGTCATCATGTGTGTGCATTTTCATTCGTCTGATCATAATAATTGCTAGTTTGATTGTTGACTTTTTCATCTCATGGCCATGATTGCATCTTCACTTGACTGCACACCCACTGTATCACACACAATCACACGTAATATAGACTGGGTTATGATTGATGTTTGTACCCCCTTTGCTGAGCCCAATTTATTTTTCAACATGAGAATTTGCTCACGCTGCACCCCCTTCCCTTTTCTTTTTTATTTTTTTATTTTCTTTCCCATATTGTTTTGATTTCCTATTTTTAAAAAATACCAAATCACTTCTAAAAATCCCAAGTAAATTCATGTATGCTCTTGACACATTTAAATAATTGTTTCCATTTTTTAATTCTGATTTTTGTGAATTTTACACATTATTTCATATTTTCTTTTCAATTTCTTTTGAATGCTCTTATTCATTGACACCTGCACTTGTATGATTTCTTTCTCTCATTTCACACGTCATCTTTAACTCATTCTTTTTGCATTGGTTAAATAATATCTTAAAGTGTCCAAAAATATTTTTTCTTGATTTTTAAAGTCATCTTACATGATGTTTGTATGCTCATATTTACACTTCTTTTTGTGGCATTTCAATATGACTTTGTGCATTTCTTTGTGACACTTTTATCTTGAATTTTGGTATGAGTTTGTAATATGTGTTTAGCCTCTGACTTAGGTTGATTAGAATCATATTTGCATGATTTTCATATGTGCTTTGATGTTGTTTTGATGCTTTGTAATTGAAGTTAATTTTGGGCACTTTCTTCCACTTAATGTTAACTTGTTTTGATGATGTACTTGTGCCATCCTTTGATGATTGTATTGAGTGATATTATAGGTCATTTGTATGATGTTATAGGTCCTATTTGTCCCATTATAAATCACTTTGGTTTGCATTTGCATTTGTCATGAGTTTGTGCATTCTAATTTGAACTTTGACATGCTTTCATATCCCACTTCTTCTTGTGCTCTACTTGTCTTGTGCTTACATTTTGTATGCCATTTCCTTCATTCCCTTTGCATCTCATTTATAATATGCTACTGCCTATATGTATTCTTTAATCATGTTACATGTTATACATCCTTAATATGTCATTTTGTGCATGTAATTGATACTTGTCTATCCTCCTTACTTCTTCTTCATCTTATATCCTCTACTTGCATCACTGCATCCATGATTGGTATGATAATTCATGTGCATCTTAATACATTGATAAATGATATATGGTTATTACTTTGGTCTTGTGTGAAGCATTAATGCATGATTACTTTGCATATTCACTCATTCTTCATCTATTTCTTCCATGATTCACTTCTTGGATGTTTAGGACACTTGATTGTGTATAGTTCACTTGTGTTTGATATCTTGATACTAGAGAACACCTTTAGATGTAGGTTCTGACCTTAATTGAGTTTCATCTCTTAGGATCCTTATTCCTTGGTTCTTAATTGATTTGATCATTGTTTGGTATTCTTTCTTCATTTCATTACTTGTAAATAGTTTTTGAACTAACTTTTTTCATGTAGGTGCAAATGGTAAGTATGTGTGTGGATATGCTTCCACATGCAATTCTTTCTTTTATTTTCTCTTATTTATTTTAATCATTCACTTGTGATCATGATAAGCATTTATATGCTTTCCTTGAATAATTTCTTCTTCATCCCTCTTTAAGATCAACTTAACTTCCCTCTTGGAAGTAAGTTGCTTCTTTCATTCTTCTTCTCCTTTCTTTTAGGATTAGGTTTCTTAAACCACATTAACCATAGGAACATCCCTATATGATAACATTAGGGTGAGTCTTAGTCCCCTTTAGTTTTCACCTTTTTCTCCATTTGAGTCTCTATCTTTCTCATCTCAAAACAAAAGTAAAAAACACTTAATGATGGCATAACATGTATTGCACTTAAACCTAAAGTATGGGAAATGGAAGGAGGAGGGTTTCTCTCCACCTCCCTAAAGTGTTTAGCATACGGCCTGTTAGGATGACCATGTGACGCATTCGCTCCTATATCATAGACTTGAATGCAATACGTGTTACAAAACACACAAAAACAATCAAAACACTTCTTCTTAAAAGACAAAAACAAACAATAACGTCTTTCCTTCGGGAATTTCTCTCCTTATCTCATTCACTCATTCCTTAACGATGCGTCATATCTGTTCTACCGCAAATAGGTAACGCCTAAGTCTCCATACAGCGACCTGCAACACCTAAACTGCTAGCGAACGCTGACGTATTCCACTAAAAAACACAAGCAACTTTCCCTTATGTGAGGGGAACTACGTCGCTCTGATTCTCATGTTCCCGATGAGATATGTAGGCAGTGGGGTAGGGCCCATTCGAGCACTTCTTTTATTTTCCCTACATTTGTTTTTCTTTGTCTCTCCTTTCCTTTTCCAGTTCTCCAGCTAGCAATTCCTTTTCCGGTATCCTTTTCTTACACCCTTTGATTGAAGCAGCAAGCGTGGATCCCATCGGGTACGATGGACGCGTGGGGGTGCTAATACCTTCCTCTCGCGTAACCGACTCCCGAACCCAGTTCTCTTGGTCGCAAGACCATGGTCTTTCCTTTCTCTCAAGTTTACGCAGTGTTTCCTTTCCCTCTCTTGGGATAAATACACATTGTTGGCGACTCTGTTTCGGTGCCACTTTCACGTTTGTACTAGGATGAAAATCCCGGGAGCGACAGAAGCGAAAGCGCCATCAACAAAAAAGGAGTTGCAATCACTACTGGGCAAGATCAATTTCTTGAGAAGATTCATATCGAACCTAAGCGGAAAAACGCATGCCTTTTCACCATTTCTCTGATTCAATAAAGATGGGTTCGAATGGGGGCATGAGTAGCAGGTAGCCTTCGACAAGATCAAGGAATACCGGAGTCATCCTCCAATTCTTTCGCCACCTTGTAGGGATAGGAGTATGAGATTGTACATTGCTGCATCGGACAAAACCATAGGGAGCATGTTGGCTCAAGAAGATGAGGATGGTGTCGAAAGGGTCATTTACTACCTTAGTAGAGTTTTGAATGATGCAGAAACTAGGTATAGCATGATAGAAAAATTATGCCTATGCTTGTATTTCTCTTGTACAAAATTGAAGCAATATATAAAGCCAGTTGATGTTTATGTTTCATCTCATTTCGATGTTATTAAGCACATGTTGTCTAAACCTATCTTGCATAATCGAATCGGTAAATGGGCATTAGCATTGACTGAGTATTCTTTAACGTATAACCCTCTAAAGGCGGTTAAAGGACAAGTGGTAGCAGACTTTATAGTCGACCACTCCATAAATGAAAGCATGTTGAAGTATGTCAAATTGGAACTTGGAAGTTATACTTCGATGGCTCCTTCCACAAAGATGGTACAGGTGTAGGTGTGCTGATAATTTCTCCGGATAAAATTCCTACAAAATTTAAGTACAGGGTCGAAGGACTTTGTTCCAACAACGAGGCTGAGTATGAAGCCTTAATAGCTGGACTTGAAATTTTGTTAGAATTGGGGGCAACTCGAGTCGAAATAATGGGAGACTCAGAGTTGGTCATAAAGCAAATTATAAAGGAGTAAAAATGTGTTAAGGAGAATCTTATCATGTACTTCGTAGTGGCCAACAGACTACTAAAGAAATTCGAAGCAGTAAGCATTCGACATATACCTCGACTAGAGAATCAAGTGGCCAATGACTTGGCTCAGGTTGCTTCTGGGTATAAGGTTTCGAGGGAAAAGTTACAAGAGGCAATCGAAGCTAGAGGTAAAGTGGTATCTGTTGGATTATGCCCATCAGACCTAGAAGAGACGAAGCTTGGATATGCTGACGAAGAAAGTTTCGAAATTTTCACAATAGACAGCTTGATGGATAAAGACTGGAGGAAGCCTATAGTCGAGTACTTGAAGAACCCGACAGCGTCCACAAGGCGAAAGGTTAGGTATCAAGCCTTGAGTTATGTCCTTCTAGGCAATGAATTGTTTAAAAAGACCCCTGAGGGGGTCTTACTGAAATGTCTTAGTGAGACAGAAGCGTATTTGGCCCTTTCGACTGTCCATAGTGGGGCATGTGGGGCACATCAAGTAGGCTATAAGATGAAGTGGCTATTGTTTCGACAAGGCATGTATTGGCCTACTATGCTAAAAGACTGCATTGAATTCGCTAAGGGTTGCCAAGAATGTCAGGTTCATGCTGGCATACAGCATATCCCTGCAAGCGAGTTGCACTCCATAGTCAAACCATGGCCTTTTAGAGGTTGGGCTTTGGATCTGATTGGAGAAATTCGACCAGCATCCTCCAAGAATCAGAGATACATTTTGGTAGGAATTGATTACTTTACGAATTGGATCGAAGAAATACCTTTACCAAATGTGGATCAGGAGGATGTGATTGAGTTTATTCAAAAATACATCATTTACAGGTTTGGAATCCCAGAAACGATCACAACAGATCAAGGATCAGTCTTTACTGGTCGAAAGATGCAGGAGTTTGCAAAAGAGATGGGTTTCAAACTCTTAACCTCTACACTTTATTATGCTCAGGCTAACGGTCAAGTCGAAGCAGCTAATAAAGTGGTGATTGGTCTGATCAAGAAACATGTGGGAAAGAGGCCTAGAAATTGGCATAGGACTTCGGACCAGATCCTCTGGGCATGTCGAACCTCTCCCAAGGAAGCAACCGATACTACTCCTTTTCGGCTGACTTTTGGTCACGATGTAGTGTTACTTGTTGAGATATACCTCCAGTAGACTAGGACTCAGAGACATCATGAAATTCCTTCTGAGCTTTATTGAAATATGATGTTAGACGAACTGGTAGATTTGGACGAAGAGAGACTTAAAGCCTTAGAACTTTTAGAGAGGCAAAAGAAAAGAGTGGAGAAGTCTTATAATAAAAAGGTTAGAATCAAGACCTTTTCGCCTGGAGATTTAGTTTGGAAGGTAATCCTGCCTATGGATCGAAAGGTTAGAGCCTTGGGCAAATGGTCCCCAAAATGGGAGGGCCCGTTTCAAATTACGCAAGTATTTTCTAATGGGGGCTATGAAGTTGAAGAATTAAATGAGGATAAAATAATCTTGAAAGTAAATGGCAAGTATTTTAAAAAATATAAACCAGCACTTCAAGAAATTAAAATCGTTAAAGAGTAATTCGACGTAATAAGGGCAAAGCCAATAATGGTATTTATGAATGCCAAAATGGCTTAGTAGTCATTACATATAAAAGCCTCAAAGGGCCATGGAGCATCAATTTAAAAATTACAAAGAAAGTAACAAGCTAAAAGGGGAGATTCTCCTTCATCTTCAAATACTTCGACTTCTGGAGGTCAAGACGCCTTTCACACAGGGCCTTGTCAGATTTTAAATGTGCAACTTCCTTCTCTAGTCGTTGAGCTTTCTCAGCAAAAGATATGGCATATTTAAGTTCTTTCGACAAGCCAGAGTCATCGAAGGTGGACAATTCAGCGTTACACTTTTTGGCCTTTGAGATCTTGGCTCGAAGTTTCTTGATCTTTCGCTCCCAGGAAGCAATACTTTCTTCATTTGATGTGATTTCTTGCTTGTTCTTTTCTTTTGTTTCCTCCAATTCTGCTATTTTATTCTTAGATTCAGTGGCGGCAGTCCAAGCGGCAGCCTCACTTCCAACTTTGGTTGAAATGGCCTTTTCGATTTGAGGAAGGCGTTTCAGGTCACTATGGACTTGATCAATCATAGTGCCAAACTCTAAGATGATATTGGCAGATTCTGGGGAAATGGCATGGATGTCGACTTGTTGGAGGAGGTTTTTCAAAGAGACATGAGTAACATCATCCATCTGCAAGAGTGTGAAAAGGTCACCCTTAAAGATTTTGTTTTTAATCTTCAGAAGGATATTGTCCTCAGGTTTGCTTGAAGGATGATACCAAGAGGTAGTCGAAGCACTAGGAGTCTTATCAGATGAGCTTCCTCGACGCCCAAGAAGTATTTTTATGTACTGCGAGGGTTACTAGTCTTCAAGGCATCCAGTTCCTCTACAGAAAGTCCTGCTCCATACACAGTCGAGGCCGCCTTACATTCGGTCACAGCAGTAGGTGCTGGGGTAGTAATGGCTTCGACTTGGGGTGGCTCTTTGATGGGTCCTTTCTCAGCCTTCTCCTCCTCATCTTTGTTCTCCTCCTCTTCATCTTCGTCCATTTTGTCATCATCATGTTTGTCACTTTGGTCGTCAAGTTCAGATTGGTGCATAGTCTCGTCATCATCTTCTCCCGTTTCCTCCTCTCCTTCTGGATTAATGTTGGCAGCCCCAATGGGTTTGCCTACTGGGGATCCTTCTTCATTGACTACGGGTGTGTCTTCGTCTATGACAGCATCTTTTGGATTTTCTGTGTCAGGATTCTGCTGAACATCGTCTGCCTCATGGTCGGAGCCATCTGTTTGAGACTACTGGGTACCTGTCTTGGCTGGCGAAGGGGGAGCTGTTTCAAAACTAGGCTTGTTCATTTCACCTAGTGAACTCATTCCAGAGCCCAAATCAGAAGTGGGATGGTATGTGGGCTCACCTTGGCTATTCAGGAGAGTGATGAGATAAGGAGGATGATCCACCGGTGGATTCGAACCACTTTCATAAACCTGAATCAAATCGAAGCAAATCAGATTAAGGGAAATAAGGTAAATGAGTTGTTATTTAAAGAAAATATGACAAGTTACCTTGGCACCTTCAGCATCAGGGCTAGAGTTATTGCTTTCAGCCTGACCAGCAGCTAGTTTGGAGGCGGTTCCAGAAGTGGTTTCTGCATCTTTACTCGTAGTAGTGGTCTTTTTTAGGACTTTAGCCGTTGCAGGCTCAGATTGGCCACCAGCAGCACCAGATTCTGGGTTTGGTTTCTTCCTCTTCTTGAGTTTCAGGTCTTCAGGAGGAGATTGGTCTTCATCCTCTGAATCGAAGATGATTTTGGCATTGCCCCTCTTAAACTTCCTTTGGGGTGTCGGAGTTGGTTTGCGAGAAGCCTGAAATTGATAAGCATTAGGGGGAGAAAGTATAATCAATGAAAGGGAAAGGTGTGTGATGTACCTTGCTGCCTTCACCTTTGGCTTCGACCAGGTGTTGAGGGGCATTCCTTTTGGGTACAACTGCACATCCAACCAAGTTACCACATGTCAGTAATGATAAAGTTCAAATAAAAGAACATAAAACTGGAGAATCCAAACCTTCATGTATTTTGGATTCGATGCGAACATCTTTGATACCAACATGAAGATGTCCTTTGAAACTGTCTAACGTATGCTTAGTCGGAACAACCCGCTGAGCCTTGGGTTTCGACTGCTAGCGAAGGATCTTTATAGAATCCCCACTGATGAACCAATCTGGAAATGAAGGGGCAAGTGCCACTCCAAAATCAGCCGATGGCAGTCGAGGAGTCTTGGGAGGATATAGTATGAAAGCCACCTTATAGCGTTTCTCACGAGGGACGTATGAAGGGAGTTTCAGACTCTCTATTTTCTTTAAAAAAATTCCTTCAGCGTAACTGCGGATTCGCAGACAGTTCGACTAATATCATCTGGTCGATAAACAGTTTCAAAGTACTTCTGGAAGGCTTGAATCTCCTTAATATGAGTGGATGTACCTTTCTTGATCTTCTCCTGCACATTAACAAAAGCTTGGTCAATCAACTGAGCGAAGCTAAAGACATCAAGGAACTCCGTAGCATAATGTTTCGACCACTAGTCGTGGAATTCTTGGGTGCAGAGATGAGAAGGTTCAAAGTAGACGAGAGTCAAGAACGATCGATGGACATGTCGAGCAAGGTGTGTCGAACTTTCTATGGCATCATAGATGGTGTTGGGAAGAATCACATGGACTTTTTTCTCATACAGGCACTTGGGGAGAGTCTGGACTAAACCAAATTATTGAGAGACAAGATTTGGTTGATAGGCTATCAGAGAGGTTTGGCCATTTAGCAGGTTGAGTCGATGAACGATAAGTCGAGGGATCAGGAATGCCTCCCAGACACGCTGCGATTCTTCTTCATGTTTCTTTAACGAGGGAGGAAAGGGCCTGGTGAACCATTCAGGGCCATATCTTCGTTCAGAAAAGGGCGCCATCCTGGGTGTGAACTCATAGCGCTTAGCAAACATTTTGACGAAGCCAGAGAAGGATACCCTCAGAGACTGTCCTTCTTCGTTTGGGGTCAGTTGCACCAATCGAACCCATTCGACTCGTCTCTGTTTAAACTCAGCAGCATCTTCGTCCACAGACCCTTTGTTGGGGAGGCTGACTTCAAAGGTGGCATTAAGCCAAAGCTGAAGTAGCCAAAATGGTCCAGATAGCAGCAAGTTCCCGTTACTCTCTTGGTCTTTCAGACGACCAGCACTTTCACTTAAAGACTCGTATAGACTGGCCAATATCATTTTGCTTAGGCAGATGCCTCGATTAAGGTGTAGTTGATTGGCTAGAGTCATATACTTTCGTGCCACCTGCAAGGATTTGGTACAGAACACGCAGCGAGAAAGCCACATAGCCAGAAATTCTATGTGTTCTTCGTCTTCGACTGTTTCAGTTCACCTGTTGTGGTAATGGTTTATGAAATGAGTATAAGTGTGTTTGGTGGTAGCGAATCCTATAGTGTCTAGAGCGTCTATTTCAGGGTCATAAACTAAACCATGAGGCTTCAGCCTTGTGATGGCGGCTACGTCAAACAAAGTGGGTGTCATCATCCCACAAGGGAGATGGAAGGTATAGTGGGTACTATCCCAGAAATACAAAGATGATGCCAGTAAAGTTGGGCAATAGGCTGGACCAGTCTTCAACATCATGATCAAGTCGTAGATTCCTAAGCTCTTCCAGGTTTCTGCTTTCACTTTCTCTAATTTGGTCAACCAGTTCAAATAGAGGTCGGAATCCTTAAAATAAGGGGTTGCCCTAAATAGCCTAGACCCGTCATTCAGATATTTTAAATCTATATTCTTTAGGGCTACATTGTCATGGGGTTCAGATGGTACCCTAGCTTTGTCTTTCTGCCCTAAAGGTTTGGTTTTACAATATGATGGGAAGAAGTCACTAATGGTTGTATAATTTGTATCTAACGAAGATAAGGGACCAAATAAAGCTAACGGTTTTCTAGAAATAGTAATAGGAATCAGTACCTGGGTTTCGTAGATGTGTCTTTTCTCCTCCGTGAGAGGCTCATGAATAAATTCCTGATTCTTTACCACCTTGGGACCATTCAATGTAGCGAATGAAGGAAGTAGTGGTACGCTCTTTTGACCTTTGGACTTCTGGTTTTTCTTTGGGTCTTGAGTAGTAGCAGTTGAAGAAGCCATTTGTAAAAAAATTGAAGAAAATGGGTTGTTGAAGGTGAAGGGTTGAACATTTTTGGAGAAAGGAGAAGGTGCGTAGTGGATGCTTGGGAGTGAAAAAGAAATAAAAAATGGTTTCTGAAAAGACTATTTATAAGGTGCTTTGGAAACGCTAAAGGACTCACTAATCATCATTAAGGAGCTAAGTCTAGTGGGACACGTGTCCTTCCAGGAGCCAAAGTAGGGCCGGTGACAGTTGCCACCTATATCCACGATCTCTTAGACTCTAGGAGAGGTTATGGTGATTTGCGGATTGATGTGATTTCTGAGGGGACGTGTCAGTCATAATCATAATTGGTTGTGATGTCATAAAGTTTGATTTAAAAGAAATTGAATAGTTTCTTGGAACGTGGGTTAGTCAGTTTTGATGAACACTTATATATGGTCGAAAGATGGCGTCGAATGGACACTATCAAAAAATGCACTTTTCTTCAGTACTGTCGAAAAAGACATTTTTGGGGGGCAATTTGTAAGCTCATAAATTCGACGCCCATATGAAGTTGGAAGTGTTGATGGGAATGTTAAGCTCTTGAAAAGGTTTAGAAAGGTTTAGAAAAGGTTTAGAAAGGTTTAGAAAGGCTTCACAAACTCTCAAGCTTCCCATAAACTCCCTAAATCCCTTCACCACAAGGTCGAAACAACATCGACAGGGGAAATCAGCCCCAAGGTCTATTTTTATCTGATTAAATTCAACTCTTATTAATCGATTCACAAAATACCCTCAAAATCATCAATAACTCATAACCCTTCAAAAACCCTAAAATCCACGCCTTTTCCCTTTTTCCTCAGAGCTCTCCTTCTTTCCTTCAGGAATTCCTCGCCTTTTCCCTTTTTCCTCAGAGCTCTCCTTCTTTCCTTCTTTTCACAGTTAACGAAAAAATGAATCCTATTCTCCAAATCCTCCTTTTATATTCACACTAACCCTTGGGCCTCAAAATTGGGCTTTCTCCATAATGCCCTCACTAATTCTCCTCAAATGTCCACTTTGCCCTTAATTCCTCTAATATTATTTAAAATAAATAATAATACAATATATTCCGTAATATATACTATTATTTAATTAAATAATCAAAACTTCACAAAACACCGATATCGACATAAATCCCCGAAAATCACAGAAATTCACAAATATAATATTTAAATAAATTAAATAAATATTCTACGAAATTTGGGGTGTTAAAATGCCTATCCCGCCTAGACAGAGGCTGCGGTCTGCGAGGAGCCTGATTTTGTTGTTGAGGCACTGCTGGCTGCTGAGGTGCTGCTGGGATGGTTACAGAAGCCACCTGCTGATTGAAGTTCTGACGAGGTCCTTCTCTACCACGGTATGACAACACAGAGTTTGTATCTCCCTCCTTCTTCTTGTAACCACTGGCATATGGCTTCTTACCCCCTCCAGATGAGGACCCATCACCGCCTGATATTTTTCCCGCCTTAATTCTGCTTTCATCCATTTCTCCTACTAAGATCAAATCAGCAAACTTTCCAGTCATACACGGTACCAGCTTTTCATAGTAATGACCTTGCAAGGTGGCCATAAACATACTTATCATTTCTCGCTCCAACATGGGAGGCTGAACCCTCGCTGCCAGTTCACGCCACCTCTGGGCGTACTCCTGAAACTCTCATTGTTCTTCTGCGATAGATTCTGCAGCTGTGTTCTGTTTGGAGCCATGTCAGTGTTATACTGATAGTGTCTGATAAATGCCCCTGCCAGATCTCTCCAACTACGCATATCCTTCCTTTCTAATTGCATATACCACTCCAGGGATGCCCCAGATAGGCTATCCTGGAAGCAATGCATCATCAGCTTCTCATTCTTCGCATGCGCAGCCATCTTACTTGCGTATGCTCTCACGTGGGTCCTTGGACAAGACATACTATTATACTTCTTGAAAATCGGAGTCTGAAATTTATACGGAATAACAACGCCTGGAACCAGCCCCAAGTCCTCTAGATCCATTCCTACAGAATCCTGATTCACAACACCCCTTAGCTGTTCCTCAATCAACCTGATTCTCTGATCATTGTTAATCTGGGGACCAGCATCCCCACCTGGCAGAGAAAATGCATCATCTTGAACATCATCATACTAACGGCCATGAACTGAGCCAGCACCAATACCACCCCCCCCCCCCCCAAACATTTTTGGCTCCGCCCGGAGGA
Source organism: Lathyrus tuberosus (assembly GCA_022829125.1). Classification (NCBI taxonomy): domain Eukaryota; kingdom Viridiplantae; phylum Streptophyta; class Magnoliopsida; order Fabales; family Fabaceae; genus Lathyrus; species Lathyrus tuberosus. Next base: position 3,069,783 of record JALAZF010000441.1, read on the forward strand.
ATCACAACACCAGAAACAGGAATACCTCCGCCAGTAGGGCTATTCTGACCATTATTACCAGTAACACCAGTATGAAGTCCTCCATGAAGGACATCGTCATCATCAACCCTCACAATCAGTGGCTGAACGAGAGTCCTCAACTGCTCTTGTCCCTGAGAAACCCCTTGCATTAATTCCATGAATTGGTTCATGCGAGTCCGCATCTCAATGATCTCATTATGTAGCTGATCCATGAGTCTCTTCTGATTTTGTCTGGTAGGATACCGGTGAATGTGTTGATCTGCAATTCTGAGATGAGAACAAGATAAGAATACCGGAGATAAACACCTGTCATGCAGAATGATTATGCAAAATGATTATGCAAATGCAAATGAACATGTTTGAATATTAGCAGGGCGATCCACCCCTTGATTCCAGTTTAATAACAAGATAGAACGAAACTTCTGCTCATATATTAAGAAAACCAGAGGAAAACCAAATGCCAACAATCACGATCCAAGGTAACAAGTTTGAACATAAAAAATCAATAGAGGTCCCAACCAACAAGCCTGGCGGTGATCTAAGTACAATAAAAGAGAATAGAAAACTACGGCATATCATCAAAATCCACAAGTGTCAATCCCCCCCATCCACTATGCTTTCTGCTCCAGTCTTGAATTTCCTTGAACATCTTTTTGGTGTTGGGATGCTTTGGTCTCTGAATTAGCTCCTGAATGAGGACGTCTCTTCTATGTATGATCCCTTCCAAGTATCGGCAATGCAACTCCCAAGCGTCTTCTCCAGAAGCACCATCTATGCTAGGACCCTCATGTCTAGGTTTCTTCACTTCAGCTTGGACTTTCAGTTCTTCTATGGAGGCTACGGCTTCATTGAGTCGACCCTCGACTGCTTGTCTCTTGAATATCCCTGATAAGATCTCAGTGTCTTTTTTCTTGAGCGTCAACGTCAATTTGTCAATATTAGCTAGATAACTGTCTTCCTTTCTCTTATTCTCGGCCATTGCAGTTTCTCGGTGTTCATCGAACCTGTGAATTTTCAACAAAGCCTTGTCTAATTCCTCCTTCTTCGACTCGAGAACCTTACTGATACCATCCAAAGCTCCTTTCTTCCTTTTTCTGGATGCGACCATGTCAGCTAGCTCTTTTTCCGCCTTAACAAGAAGCTCTGTTTTCAACTTGGCGGTATGAACAGTTTCACCCCGCTCATGCTTCAACTGATAGATCTCCCTTAGTAGCTCTCTGTTTTCTTCTCGCAGCTTTTCCTTTTCAGCCCATAACTTGTCAAACTTCTCTATCTCAACTGTGGTAGGAGGCTCGATCATCAAAGGATACAAAGGTGGTTCCACCGGGAAGGGAAGAAGCTCCTCTTCTGTTCTCTTCTTAATCCACTCTTTATAGGAAGGAAAAGCCCGGTTATTACATTTCCCGAATGAAGTTTTACCCTTCTTGGTCACCTGTTTCCAAGCATTCACAATCTTCCTCATTATCTCTTGATCCTCAATGCCATTGAAGAATAAGGACTCTCTGATATCTCTCTCTTCAGGTGGACCTCTCAAAGGATAACCAAACTGCCTGATAACAAGGGAGGGATTATAGTTAATTCCACCTTTTCTCCCTATCAAGGGTACATTGGGGAATTCTCCGCACTTGCAAATAATCTCCATTCCTAGCAAGTCATGATTGAACCAGACAATGTTGTCAACAGTCAAGCCCATTAACCTCTTTGACCACTTCAGAGAATCTTTCGTATCAACGAAGGCGCCAACTTCGGGGAGATGGCTCAGAAACCAAGTAGATAAGAGCGGTGGACAACAACTCACGGTTTTTCCCCGCCTATTTTCATTCTTGTAGTGGACTGAGTGATACACATCACCTAGCAAGGTAGGTATAGGATTCTTTGAAATAAAGATTCTGACAGGATGCATATCCACCAGATCAGGAACATTGGGAAACAGGACAATCCCATAGATGCACATAGCCAGAATAGCTTGGAAAGCAGTCCAATTCTTCTCTTTAGCATGTATGCAAGCTTGATCAAACAAGAACTTCAATAAGAAACCCTTAGATCCTTGTTTTTCCTCAATATTACTGCTCAAAACGGATTCACTAATATGAAGAGCACTAGCCATTTCTTTTATCTCGGGGTGTTCTTCAGAAAAGAATATTATGTCATGCCTGATGGGGATTCCCAAAATAAATGAGAATTCCTCCAACGTTGGGGCCAAGATGTAGTCTGGGAAAGTGAAGCAACGCAAAGACGGATCGTAAAACTGAAGAAGTGTATGAATGGCATCCTTCTCATACTTGGAGATATTGTAGACAAACTTCAGAAGTCTCCCATACCCTCCACAGAACTCTGTACGAACTCCGGGACCAGCCATGTTAATCAACTTGTGAATCAATGTCAAAGTCGGATCTGGGAACGAATAGGCAACAGTCTTCTTTCTCGGGACATCCATGCCAAGGTAACCTCAGAAAACCGGAATCAAGAGTAAGATGCAAGCCCTGAAAAATGTCAAACATGTTAGAATGCAAGAAAAATGATATGCTCATGCAAACATGGGATCAAGGCAACATTGTTGGATGTGTTGTGCTGTTAACTGAACGAGAACCACAACCCAGAAAACCAGAATTCTGAACTACTGAGATAACCAGGAACCCAAATAATCAGACATTGATGAGAAATCTAGAAAAACCGGGTAGGTTGAAGGTTTTGGTTACCTGCAAACCTGCAAACACCCATCCCCTCTCACGTGTGGGTACTAGGATGTTCAGTATCCCGGGCTCTCAGGTCGAGAAATGATGATACGTTCACCATTTCTGGTTTGGCATCATAATCAATCGAGGAGCCCTCAACTGATTCTCCAAAATTGAAGGTCCTCAGCTTTGGCACTGAGGTCGAGAAACAATAGTACATTCATCCCTCGGGGTACAGTACTATCGTCAATCGAGGAGTGCCTCCACTGATTCTCTTCAAAAGATAGGGGCCATCCTATGCGAGTTCCAAAGTGGGCCCTCGGGTGCGAATGGGTTTGCCACAGGATGTGGTCTGCCACTGTCACCACTAAAGAGGGATGTTTCCACTAAGGTCCTCGATGATCGGTCACCAGAGTCGACAGCTCTCTAGATTAACACCCCAACATGCGCAAGACACACACGTTAGAATGCGTCCCAAGATAGCCTCGTCTGGTTGTGAATTTCGTGAACACACAAACGTACTAAGCGGGTACGTAGGTCCCACTACTTTCCACTCTAGTCCTAGGGTGTACTCAAGCCTGGGTATTGGGTTTATCTCTCAAAACCACCCAACCTGCAAAACAAACACAGCCAGCACAACACAGCAGTATGACAGTAATAAAAATGAAATGCAATGCAGAAAAAGTTGTAAAAATAAAATACAACAAATAAAATAAAACAAACACAAAACACCCAAAGAGAACAAAGACAAGCAAGCACTAGGATTTACTCACTTAGGGATGGACCAGCATAGGTCAACCAGAATCCCCAGCAGAGTCGCCAGCTGTCGCTCCCAGGATTTTCATCCAGGTACAAACGAGAGAGTGGCGCGGAAAAACATAGTCGTCAGCCGTGTAAATTTATCCCAAGAGAGGGAAAGGCAACACCGCATAAACCTGAGGAAGAGGGAAAGGAATGGTCATCGCAACCATAGCCTGGGTTCGGGAGTCGGTTACGCGAGGGGAAGGTGCTAGCACCCCACGCGTCCATCGTACTCGATGGGATACACGCTTGTTGTCTATTCTAAGGGTGAGTTATCCTATCATCTATGGCTGTACTAAGATGGGGGAGGGAAAAACTAAGACAGACTCAGTAGGACGTCGACGTCCTAGGCCTACGTACCCCCTTTGTGCAATGGGGAATTCAGAGTCAACGTAGTTCGGACCAAGTTCTTTTTGTGTTTTTTATGAGCGACGTTAAGTTCGCGTCTGGCAGTTAGGGTCGATGCCTTTTTGCGACTCAGACGGAAGGTAACGTGCCCTTTTTGAAAATAGCCTTTAGTTTGATGATCCCGAAGGACAAAAAGGTTTGAAGTTTGTTTGTATTTTTTAGGACAAAAGTGACTTGAATTAGTTCATAACTTGCATTGCACCAAAGTCTAGGGCACAGGGGTAAATACTTAACGCATCATCCCAAGACAGGATGCTCGCTAAGCACTCTAAAAAGATGAGAGGAAGCCACTCATTTCTCATTCCCCACGCTTAAGGCTCGTGCACAATACAATTTATCCTTATTTAAGTATTTTCAAGAAGTTTAAGATGAGAAGAGAGAAGACACAAGGGATACTCTGAAGGGGAACTAAGAGTCCTAATGTTATCATGCATGGGTGACCTACGGTTAGTGAGGTTTGACGACAACCTAAACCTAAAGAAAGGGACAGATGAGAGAAGGAAAGAGTAAGGGTGGCCATGGATAACTATCCACACCCTTAAAGAACTTACCTTAGTCCCTGCATAAAAGGTTAGTACAAAACAGACATAAGTGATATCAAAGCAAATGAAAACCAAACAATGGAATATAATAGTGATAACAATCCAAACATGAATTAAGAAGTCAAATAAACAACCCCAAGGCAATGACACAAGTGCCTTTTCAAACAAGGTAACCAGATGTGATCAGAAATAGGCATACAAGAAGATTTCACACAAAGAGCCATTAAACAAAATAGTAAAACAACTTCCAAAATCACCAAATTAAATATCAAAGCTACTCAACCAGAAACAAACCAAATACCAAAAACTCCTGCAAAAAATCAAGATGTTAGTCACTTAAACAATTAGGCAAAGCTCAGGTGAGAAGTAGGGTTCAATGTGCCAAAGGGAAGGACTAAAATGCAATATGTAATAATTTTAAAAATGAAAGAAAAATATTTTAATGCACTTCAGAATATTAGTGAATGAATGCAAAAGGAATGGATTGAAAATATTTTATGGATGCAGAGAAATAAAATAAACAAATTCAGATATGCATGATATGTGTAATGCAAAAAGAAAATAACTAAATAATTAATTTAGATGACAAAAAATAAAAATAAAAATAAAAAATAAAATTTGGAAAATTTTATAAAATGATAAAAAGTATGCATGAATTTTATGATAATTTTTAAATGTAGTTAACTATTTTTAATAAAAATAAAATGAATTAATGCAAATAATAAAATAAAATAAAATAGGAAAATGTAAGGGGGTGTGAAAAGTAAATAAAATGCGTTGAAAGTTTGAAATGGGCTCAGGTGGGGGTGTTAATAGCGAGCCCAGTCCATCAGCGAAAAAAATAAAATAAAAAAAGAACAATAGACTTCAGTCAATGGGTTGACTGAACATGGGCCCTTGGATTGATCGTGCACTCTACAGTTAGTCAACAAAATCCAAAGGTATTGAAGATCAAAGGCCAGGATTAATACGCACATTGAACTTACCAAACGCGCACACACACGTAACCTGTCAGCATACCATGGACGCCCATGTGCCTGGCACAGGCTATTTTTTATTCGCTGGCACGTTCTTGGCCACTTGATTCATCCAACGATCCACAGTTGGTCAACGTAAATGAAAGTAAACAAAATAAAAAAAACACAATTGGCTGCACACGGTAACTATGGTGGGATAATGAACACATGATCACATAAAATAAAAACCAAAAAAAATAAACGTAGCACACCAAGGACCGTCAGATCTCTAGATCCAACGGCCAAAACCTCATCACCTACCTCCAGCCACCCTCGCCGGACTGGTTCGCCCGCCACCGCCGGAACTAGGGTTCCGCTCCCTTCTCCGGCCACCTGCAGCTCAAACTTACCCAGAAATTTCATGCGACTACATCATTTTGATCAGAAAATCGTGAGGGTTCCAAATATGCAATAAAAAATCACCAATAACCAACGCATAATGAAAAACGAAGAGAAATATGTTAGGGCACAAAACTTTAAACTCAAAGTACAAGCAATACATACGTCCAAACACCAAACAAATTACATCAGAGTTATCAGTGACAACCACACATCAATTTGCGCACTTAAAAATTGAGTTTTATGATGATCAAAAGAATGGCTAACTTGAGATGGTACACTCATAATCCTTGCTTTTGGCGTCAAAGGGTGATTGGTTCGTACTCTATTGATCACAAGGAAGAAGTTTGTGAAAGAATTTCTTGAAAACTCCTTGTAGATTGAGAGTTATGAATGTGAGGTGCTTTAGGGTTCAAGTTCTTGTTCTCCACAAATATCACGTGTAATCTCCCCTAACCAGTGCATGGATGAGTTTAAATAGACTAGGGTTTTTCACTGATAATGATTTGGGCTTGGGCAATTCTTTGTTTAATGAGTTTTTGAATAATTTTGGAAAATCACATAATATTAGATACACCTCCTTCCATGCATGGATATCCAAATATTTCATGATGAATCACTTAACTTCTAATTGCTAATCACACCCACATTTGATTGGGCCTTGAAACAATTTGATTCATGAGTTTTTAGTGACTTGACTTTTTTGGAATAATGGAGAATAAGTGAAAAATAACCCATGAAACCACTTGATTAAAAGGCCAAAAATGCTCCTTAGGGATTGTTCTTGGATGTTGGAACATGTCTTGAAGCAATGGAATTAATTATAGGTTCATATGCCCCAAAATGCAAAAGTTGTGAAAATGAAACCCTAAAAACCACTTTGCCTTCTTTTGACCATAAGTTGAGTTTCACAAATGATATGGGGACCCATTAGTACTTTTTGGAAAGAGGAGAAAAATATTTTCAACTTTCATGTTGGAGAAAAATTCATTTGAATCTTCTTTGATGATGAAAAGTCAAGTTGAATGCAGTGCAGGAACTTGCCCAAAAAGGAAACTTTCAAATTATAGGTCATTTCCATATTTAGTAACTTTTGCACCAACTCCTGATTCTTGATAAATGGTATGAAAATTGACCCTTGAAGACCATATGAGGATGTGAGACCTTGAAATCCTTGAAGAGAACCTCAAAATTCCACAGTTGACTTCTCCTCTCACTGTTGACTTTTACCCAATTCACCTGATTTCCAATCCATTGGCCAATTGAATCTCTCCTGAATCAAACTGATGGACAAACTTCCACTCCTAGATGCTTAGGGACCCAAGGAATACCATAGAATCAAGTCTTGCCCAAAAAAATCAGAAATAAACTGACTTTATAGCAAACCCTAGTTTTGGTACCCTCAGTCTAGGAGGAAATAGCACAGTCTCCAAATCCAAATTCCTTTGAATATGATGTGTATCCTCTCCAACAAAGATAAGATATGTCATTTGGTGATGATAAAAACCCAAGGAGCTTGTCCATTGGAGCAATAAACCCAAGAATTTCAAAACCCTAATTTATGCACTGGTTAGGAGAGTGATCCACTTGAACTCTCTTGCTTGACCCTTTGAAGGACATCTTCTCCTCTTGAACTTGCCTCAGGCCCCCTTGACCCCATGCTAAGAACCAATGATATGCACACATGATAATGCAAAAATGCAATGAAACATAAGCCAGTTAGTAATAAAGTAAGGAGGGCAAATTTTGGGGTGCTACACAAGGCATTAAAACAACACAGCACATAAACAAAACATCGCGAACAGCAGACGTTCGCTCCAGGGTTTACTAGGCAAACCAATTCGATAAAACCTTCGCTCTGCGAAGCGGTCAGCGAATCCCACAGTCACCAAACTAAAACACCATAAACACAATCATCTGTCATACTCGCTGGTTTATTCGCTTTGCAAACCCACTCGCTGGTTCATTCGGTTTGTGAGACTTCCAGCGAATCCCTAATTCCACTCCAGAATCATCCCAGTATCCACACCCATGTTATCACGCATTCGTTGCGCTGCTCGCTTTGTGAGCCCTGACGAACATTTGCCGTGCAAAGCAATGGTTCACTTAGCGAACTGGCGATTACAGCAAATCGCTACTTCTCATCAGTAGCTCCACAACCCTAAAGGTACCTGCGATTACAGCCCCAAATAACCCAAAAACATCCCTACAACAGTCCTAATGCATCACGGAGATCAAAGGCATAAAACCCACGTCTATTAGGTCGATTCAAGATACTACGGGAACCTTATTTTCCCTAAACCTTCACAAACTTTCAAGCTTCCCATAAACTCCCTAAATCCCTTCACCACAAAGTCGAAACAACATCAACAGGGGAAATCAGCCCCAAGGTCTATTTTTATCCGATTAAATTCAACTCTTATTAATCGATTCACAAAATACCCTCAAAATCATCAATAACTCATAACCTTTCAAAAACCCCAAAATCCACTTCAATCACATCGAATCCTATAATGAAAACAATGAAAGGTAATTGCTCCTCATACCTTAGATTGTCGATCCGAAGCTTTCACTCTGAGTCTTTGGAAACCTTCACGAATTCCTCACATTTTCCCTTTTTCCTCAGAGCTCTCCTTCTTTCCTTCTTTTCACGGTTAACAAAAAAATGAATCCTATTCTCCAAATCCTCATTTTATATTCACACTAAGCCATGGGCCTCAAAATTGGGCTTTCTCCATAATGCCCTCACTAATTCTCCTCAAATGTCCACTTCGCCCTTATTTTCTCTAATATTATTTAAAATAAATAATAATACAATATATTCCGTAATATATACTATTATTTAATTAAATAACCAAAACTTCACAAAACACCGACATCGACACAAATCCCCGAAATTCACAGAAATTCACAAATATAATATTTAAATAAATTAAATAAATATTCTACGAAATTTGGGGTGTTACAGTGATCACCCAACACATAAGAGTGGTGACGGCGATGACGATTTCGATGAGCTAGACGGTTACCCTGGGGGACCATCTGATATGTCCCTACTCGTGGGGTACTCTGAGCATACTGCCAGATATGTCTGGCTCGAAGAAGTAACCTTTCTCGGTTTATTTATAGAATTGTTTTCGTTGAAAATATGTTCATTTGTAACATTGTTTTATTTGGAAATTTTCAAGAGAAGGATTCCCAGAAGTTCTATAACCATGGGGGCAAGGTTATAGACATGATTGTGGAGCTGGCAGGGGATGAGTGGTTCACGTCTGCACTTGCTACCTCTGGTCTCGGAGGCCTGTCTAGGATTGGGTATCCCCAGATCATGTACGGTATGCTGATGGCCTTTGTTGAGAGATGGCACCCTGAGATATCCTCATTCCATCTACCGTATGACGAGATCACGATCACACTCAACGACATCTCGTGTCATTTACATCTATCGATCACGGGTACCCTTCTCCGTCACAGTAGGATGATGAAGGGGGAGGCAATGGAGATGCAGATTGAGGAGCTTGGGGCTACCCCGACGGACGCACTTGCGGAGGTGACTTAGTTGAGAGGTGCAGACGTCTGGTTCTCCTTTCTGACACGCAGATTTGGTGAGGAGCTTGAAGAGGCGCGACGGGCAGCAGGGGATGCAGCTGAGGTGGAGATCCACAGGCAGCGTGCCCTATTATGTTGTTTGTGGACACCAGTGCCTATTATGTTGATGTTGTTTACCTCAGGTACCTTTTGGATCCCACAGAGATCCATGGGTACAACTAGGAGGTGGCTACGCTGGCATACACCTATGTTAGGCTCTCAGATGGTTGCCTCTGGGCAGCCAAGACTGTGGCAGGCAGCTGTACACTATATGTGGTAACAATCTAATATTCTAAGTCATTTTTTCATTTCTTTTCTTTCTATATTCATTATAATGTTTGACACTGATGTTATGTTTTCCATTTCAGGTGTGGATTTTACAACACTTTCCCAAGATTACTGGTTGAGGGAGTGTCGATGGGTACGTTGAGGATATGCCACGCGCAGCTGCATTTCTCCTGCTCAGAGGGAACCATGTGCCTGACCCCTACAGAGTGTATCTTGATCGGATGGCTATTGAGGACGTTTTTTTATCACCCATATGCTGATCATTGTGTGATGCGCCCGTTCAATGAGGTTTCGTTGTTCTCAGGATGGTTGACATGCAGTTCGACCATTACTGCTCGATACCTGCCGGAGCGCGTCTTGCGTCAGTTCGGTTACACGCAGACGATCCCCAGGATGCCTCATGAGTCTGCTCCTCTAAGCTTGACCCGCGTGCAGATAGATGTGATATATGCTGACTTCCAGTCCCACTTGGTATCGGAAGAGGCTCGGGGGACCAGAGCACCGAGAGACTGGAGCGTTGCTACCGGGTACATCATGTGATTCTACACAGTCTCACACCCATGCATGGTGCCCACTGCTGAGGGATCGCCACCTAGACCTTCTCATCAGGAGATACTAGAGGAGCGACAGTTTCAGCTTGACCATACTCAGGGTGTCCTACCTCGCTGTCGTGAGATAGAGCAGATAGCGCGCCAAGCCATTGCGGACGGTCACCTCCCTGAGGGCTCTGGTGCCAGACTTGCCGTGGATAGGATTATTGAGATTGCTCAGGGGGCACTTCAGTACCACAGACATCGAGCCAGGACGGCGGGTAGGGGCAGAGGAGCAGGGGAGCCAGGAGAGATCCTTCACCATACGCAGTAGTTTCTTTTTTGATGTATTCTATTTTTATTACATGTATGTACTGTATTTTGACAGAGGTTTATTATGTATATATATCATTTTATTTTATATATGGATGTTGTCGAATGTATATTAAGTTGAGACGATATATTAACATATGCGACCAACCAACAAACCCGATTTAAAAAAAATAAAGTTCTGCTATTTTCCGGATCTGCAGATCAGGAATTTTTTCGGATATGCATATCCAGAACGGATCAGCGTTTTTTAAAATATTGGTGCGTCCGGATGTGCACATCCGGAATCAGGGGGCAAAAACGGAAATTCATGTGGTGCCTAAGAAACATGGGTGGTGTGTTAAGAAATTCTCTAATTTTTTTAGCCGTTCCTAAAAAATAAATAAATAAATAAATTGTTTTCAGTTTTTATTGTATCTTTTTCTTTTATGTGTTCCCAAATTTAATGTCTAAGTTTTATGTCCAAGTGAGCAATGAAAGTGTGGTGATTGGAAAGTAAGATTTTCTACCGCAACGACAACCCGGTATTGATTGAGTGATTTTTTTAGGCATAATTAGTCATCAAATCCTCTAACTTAACTTAATGTTTCACTTTAGTCTTTTAACATAAAAAGATTACATTTTAATCCCTTAAAAATTGTTCCGTTAAAATTATTGTTCCCTTCCGTTAATTTTTCTAAAAATACGTTAACTTTTGTCAACGTGACATAACAACTAGGAAAATGACACAATGAGTCAGCAAATTAATTTTAAAAAATTGATATTTTATTTAAATTTGTGGTTTTTGTTTTTTTGGATTAAAAATAAAATTATTGAAAATATCTAAAGAAAAATATAAGAATTCATGTGTTTTATAGTTTACCTTTAAAAAGTACGGAAACATTATATGGATCATAGTGTATTTCTTGTAGAACATTAATAACATTAGAACCGTGATACAATTATATGAGAAAAATGTTAAGTAATTTACTAAAATATGTAACATTTTTAAATGATTAGATGCAGGTTAGTCATACAAGAAGCATCATTCTTCCAATATAGGCAACAGTTGTTGCCCTACGAAAAATCACAGTTATTTTTCACTCTAGTCCTTGAACCAAAGGTGAATAAATTAATTATACATATGAATCCTACTAAACAAAACAATAGATTTAAAGGATGCTTGAATTTTCAAGTTTGAGTTTCTATAAAAAAATTTGCATATTAGTTAAATAGTAAAACTCCTATAAGCACATTGTGGCTATCACAACTGCTTGATTAAGATTCTTTTTTGAAAAATGTTTATTGAGCAGTGGATCCGCTATGTCTGGATACTTTTTTGGGTCCTTAAATAAGGCTTGTGCCTGCAAAATCACAAAACCAAACATAAACAAAGTTGCATTACATCACATGTTATAGCTCTGTCTAGCATCAAAAGTCATAGCTCTGTCTAGCATCATTTCCAGTTAACCAACAACTCATGCATCACAAAAAAATTAGATTGACATTGATTTCCCCTCTATGGTCTTTGTTTTGTTCATGTCATGAAGTAATGACAACAGGAAGTAAAAAAAAGTACCATTGATAAATGAAAGAATAATGAGTAAGATAAGTTACTAAAACCAAATCTAAAACTAAACACATAGTAAATCAGATCTGGAACCAGATCTAAAATCAAACACACAACAAATCCCTCATTCTGCTACTTTCGTAAGAAAACAAAGGAGGATGAAGGAAGATATTAAGAACTAAACGGGGGAAGATGAAGGAGGGGAAGGAGGTGAAAAGTTTATGGATCAGGAGAAAGAGAAAGAAGGTGGCTACTGTTAGGGTTTTGAGAAGAGAGGAGAAGCACATCTTTTATTTTGGAATTGTAGGATTTGGTATTAAAAAAAAGCCAAACATAAAAAATGTCAAAAAAACCACATCAACTTGTAGGGCAGTATCGTTGTTGCCGAATGTGACCATTAGCTCGACGTAGCTCCACGGTCTGGTGGTGGTGCCATTGAAACCCTGCAGGTCTGATCCGACGTACGGGGTTAGATGTGTCTCGTCAAGCTGGAGGGTAGTGAATATGTGGGCATACATTATGTCCACTAAGCTTCCTTGGTCGACCAGGATGCGGCGGGCGTCAAAGTTCGACATCTGTGCCCTGATCATGAGGGGGATGTTGGAGTTGGGGGCGCCGCCCGGCAATTCTTCGAAGTAGAAGATGTTGGGGTTCGACCTTCCTTGGAATTTCTCAAAGGTGGCGTTCTGCGCTGAGCTCGCCTCTATCAGTTCGTCGAACTTCCGCTTGATCGATCCCACCGAGACTTTGATGAACCCCCCGCCGAATATGACCATGGCGGCGGGGAAGCTTTCCCATGGGCTGTGAGAGGTTACAAGCTTGTCGGGCTTGCAGGGGAAGTAGAAGTCCTATGGTCAGGTGACACACAGGGAGACTTGTAGTTCGTTATCACCGAAGAACGGGGTCGCCTCCTCGACCCTTTTTGTTTCTCGGGTCTCTTGTCGAGGGGGCTTCGCTCTTCTTTGTGTACTACTTCTGGTGCCCCTCTTTGATCAAGATCTCGATTGCATCCTTGAGGTGGATGCAGTCCTCCGTGACGTGCCCATGGCTCCTGTAGAACTAGCAGTACTTGGACTTGTTGACGTTTGGTTTAGGGGGTGTCGGCTTCGGGAAGCGGACACCTCCTCGCTGGAACTCCGAGTTGATGCACTCGGCCTTAATGCGCTCGCGAGGAGCTGTGAGTAGCGTGTACTCAGTGAAATAACCTGCGAGCTTCTGAGAGTCTCGGGTCCGATCTTCTCTTCTTCTTTCCCCGCCTCGTCGGGGAGCGGTGGAATCCTCGTGCTTCGAGATCTTGGCTCCCTCTTGATTCCGCGAGTCGCAGGCGCAGTGGACGACCTCTATATCCTCATGCTCGATGTATGCCTGGGCCTTGTGGAGGAGTGTGTCTGAGGTGTTGGGCCTTTTAATGCCGACTGCCTTGGCGAACTCGGTGCGAGGTCGCTGTCCTCGCTTGATAAAAAATCTCTTCATGTCGTCCGAGAACGGATACCTGGACAACTTCTCGGTTGAATCTCTCTATGTAATCCTAGCAAGACTCATCTTTTCCCTGGATGATGGCTTCCAAGGATGCTTCTGTCTTCGGGTGGAGCCGGGAAGTGGGGAAGTGCCTCGAAAACTGCCTCTCCAGCTCCTTCCAGGAGGTGATGGACTCGGTCACGAGGCTCTTGTACCACGCCATAACACCCTTCCTCAGGGTAGTGGGAAAGAGGCTGCACTTGATGGCTCCTCGGACGTTCCGGTAGTCAAGCATCGAGTCGATGCTTTCAGTGTGGATGTCCGAGTCGGTCGTACCATCATATGTTGCCAAGGGCTGAGGTTTTTCCATCCCGACGGGCAAAAGAGTCTCCATGATGTCCCTGGAAAATAGTGTGTGCTGGTCATCCTCATTGCTCCTAACAGGTGATCGCAACGGGGATAGTTCACCTCGGTTGTTCCTGCTCCGTTGGGGAGGGCTCCTTGGTTGGCTCTTTTTGCCATTTTTTAAGGAACTCTTCAAACGTTCAGTCCCTGAAGCATCCATGATCAAATTTGCAAAATGGTTCGCAATACCATTTCCATCTAGTGCAACAGAACTCATATGATGTTTGGAAGTTGTTACCAAATTGATCAAAAGAGGGAAATGTCCTCATGAATTTTTTATTAGAATCAACAACTTTATTGCTTCTGGAGAGGGATGCTCATGGACGGTTAATTTTCATAACCAATCCATAACCATAAATAATCCATATATTATAATCGGTTATTAAAATCAATTGTTATAACCAGTTTTTATTTTTGTAAAATGGTTATAAACCAGTTATTAACCGGTTATATTCATAATCAATTTATAATTAGTTTTAATTTTATTTTATTTTAAATAATTTTTTTTTAAGAAAAAAAATTTATGTTCAAAAATAAAAAAATAGTTATTTAAATTTTTTTTTTAATTTTTTGAAAAAAAATATATTTTCTGGAAAAAAATAATTTTTTTTCAAAAAGAAATATTTTTTTTTGAAAAAAATTTCAAAGTGTTTTTTTATAAAAAAATAGACTAATTTAGTTTTTATTTTGGATATAGATGTCCAAAATATGGATTTGGTTAAAACCATATTAATAATTAACCAATTTTTAATACCTGAATTTGGATATGGATATGGATTATTTAAATAACCGGTTTATTTGAGCACCCATAGTAGGGAGAGATAGGGATGTTCATGGACGATTAATTTCAATAATCAATCCATAATCATAAATAATCCATATATCATAACCGGTTATTAAAACCAATTGTCATAACCGGTTTTTATTTTTGTAAAATGGTTATAAACCGGTTATATCCATAACCAATTTATAATTAGTTTTGATTTAATTTTATTTTATAATCATTTTTTTGCAATAATTTTTTTAAGAAAAAATATTTATGTTCAAAAATAAAAAATAGTTATTTAAAATTTTTGGAAAAAGTATATTTTTTTATTTTAAAAAAAATCATTTTTTTTATTTTTTTATAAAAAAAATATTTTCTGAAAAAAAAATTTCAAAATTTTTTTTTCAAAAAAAATATATTTTCTTTTTAAAAAAATATTTTTTTTTGGAAACAATTTCAAAGTTTTTTTAATAAAAAAAATAGACTAATTTGGTTTTTATTTTGGATATGGATGTCCAAATTATGGATTTGGTTAAAACACTACGCCAAACAAGCCATTAGACAGAGCTTTTTTAGGCCTTAGACAGCGCTTAAAAGCGCTGCCTAAGCTTGCGCTGTCGTAGGTAAAGACAGCGCTTTTGATTTATGAAAAAACGCTCTCTAAAGTATACATTAGACAGCGCTTTTTCCGTAAAAAGCGCTTTCTAAAGTGGGGCTTTAGACAGCGCTTTTGAAAAAGCGCTATCTAATGTATACGTATAAAATTTTAATGAATTTTTTTATATACCTTTAGAGAACGTTTTTTCAAGAAAAAGCGCTGTCTAAAGGCCCCCTTTAGACAGCGCTTTTTAAAGCGATGTCTAATGTATGCCTATAATTTTAGTTATCAAATTTTCTATACCTTTAGAGGGCGTTTTTTAGGAAAAGCGCTTTCTTTTGTGAACTATAGACAGCGCTTTTTCTAGAAAGCGCTGTCTTTTCTATACGTATAATTTTAATGATTTTTTTTAAAAATCCCATTTTAACTATTTTTTTATGCAGAAGCCTGTATAATTCAAGCCATTTCAATAAACCTGTATATTTCACATTTCCATTAACAATTTCTAGTATGGTGCATTAACCATTTCCACTAATCTCATAAATCACATAAACCACATAAACCATTTCCATTATAATTCAAGTTATTTACATTAACTATTCACAAAACTATACAATTACAATCCAAAAACACATAAAGGGCATAAACCATTCACAAAACTATACAATCCCATAAAATAAACCATTCACAAAACTATACATTCACATAATCCCATAATCCTATACCTTATATAGGATTCTTTTTTCAATAAGGTATTCGCACAATTCCTCCTTAATTTCTTGCAATTTATCCTTCATGTAATGAGAACACGCGTATTCGTCAAAGTACTACATAACAAAACAAAATATGCATGATTTAGTTAAAAATAATAAATTATATGACATATCCGATAAATATTAAAATAAATCCTAAGTTATAAATCCATGCATACCGTAATAGGAATCTCTAATCGATCCATTTGAAGGATTTCTCTCATAAACCTCAAAACGAAATACCCGCAGTCTATGCCATTACGCTGACGAGGGCACTACACATAGACAAACAAATAAGAATTAATATATAGTTGTTTTGTATTATCAAGTAGCATCACTAATAAGCAACATTGTGAAAATTAATATACCTCCACTTTGACCCATATAATGTTGGTTGCTTTAGCCCGTGCTACTCGAGATTCTCTTTGTGCAATTGTTTGTTTGCCTTCTATTTCTGTATAAACTTCTAATTGAACATACCACAATCACTACAACATTTTTGCCTTTAGACAACGGAAGAATAGACAACGGCTGGAAAACCATTGTCTAAAGAACAATATACTGCGCTTTTTTACATGTTGCCAATTTTTTTGAATTTTGTTGTAAACCATGGCATATTTCCTTTAAGCCACGGCTATAGAAGTGTGGTAGATATATAACTGTCGTTTATTTACTTCCAGCCACGGTTTAGAAAGTGTTGGAGTAACTGAACCGTCGCCTATTTACTTTTAGCTACGGTTCTGGACTTATGGTCATTTTTTCTTTTAAGCCACGGCTATAGAAGTGTGGTAGATATATAACTGTCGTTTATTTACTTCCAGCCACGGTTTAGAAAGTGTTGGTGTAACTGAACCGTCGCCTATTCACTTTTAGCTACGGTTCTGGACTTGTGGTCATTTTTTCTTTTAAATTTCAATTTAATATTTGGAGATACTAACAAGTACTTAAAAATACAACTCTTAGGGATCGAACTAATGCAATTACGTAAATCATGATTCCACTAGACCACACCAGTTAATTTGTTTTTTTTTCTTTACTTTTTAGATTTTAAGAATCTCGTATATTAATTTTAATATTTTAAGTTCTTATACATGACTTTTATTTATAGGTCTTATAAATAGCAACGAGACTTATTTATTAATTTGAAAAAACTTTTTGTTCTTAGAATACATATTAATTAAACTCTAAAAGTTAATATTTATAAATTTATCTGTAAAGTATTTTAATTTTTATTAATCAATTAGTATAAATAAATTTACACTATCAGACATTTAATTAATTATTCATGTGTATGATCTTAAAGCAGATAATAATAAGACAAATATATTTAAAAATTTAGAAATTTTAATTAATTGACAGTATAATAAAAAATCAGTTTTTAATATTAAAAAGTTGATTAGATAAAAATAAAAAATACAATTAAAATTGAAAGGGGATATAAAAGTTGATTATATTGATAGTTGTCATTAAAATAGTTAACCAAAAAATTATTATTAATATCTTTAATATTTTTTTATGTTTATAAAATACATAAAAACTGCATCTAAAAAACAAAAATAGAAATTTGAGATTTTATGCAATTAAATGAGATATTAAAAAAACAAGTTTACCGACATAAAAGTTATAAATGAATCATGTGGGGTTAAAATAAACTAATTTTTGTTTGCCACTGGCAAAATGATAAAATTATGAATCTTAGCTTAAAATTGTTTTAATTTTTATAGAGTGTGAAAAAATTATTTGATTAATAAAATATACTTTTTTAATAAAAAAAATGAATGTTGTAAGATTTATAAAAATAATCATTGCATTAATTTAAATGGACATTATAGAAAATTTATACTTAAATCATAATAATTATAAAAAACAATTAATAATAATAATAATAATCACAATACTAAATTTAAAAAGATACAATACCTTATCAATCAGAAATAAACAAGAAAGGGTCTTTATGCTACTCCCTCAAGAAGAACAAATAAGGGTTTCTGCCGCCGCTGCCGACCTCGTTGAAGGCTTTTCGTCACCGCTTTCTCTTTTCATTATAAGAAGGGTTTCTCTCTTACCAAACTTTGCCAATTCTGTAATACTCCGTATTTTATTACTCCGGATAATATTATATCGTGATCAACTTAGTCCAGTGTACTCTGAGAAATTATTTGACAAAATAATTAGAGTAACTGTGGAACTTAGAATAAATCCAATTAATACTATCTGACTCTGAGGTATTTTATTAATTTGGACTTAAGAGACTTTTTGGACATTTAGTAGTATTATTTCTAATACTAAGTTTACTACTTATTCCCTTTTCCTTCCACATTCCAAACATAAAAGAAAAAGATAGTAAGAAAGAGAGAGAAAGAAGAAAGAAGGAAAGAAAAGGAAAGGAAGAAGAAGAAGAGGAAAAGAGGAAAATGGAGAAAAGAGGAAGAAGAGAGAAACCCATGGATCATCATCAACATCTTCTTCAAACTCCTCTTCGTTTATCAGGTGGGTTCTAGTTAGACACTCTAAGTTCTAGAAATTGATGTTTGGAACTTAGGTTAGATTTGAGAGAAAATGACAAATTGTGGAATCAATGAAATCTAACGGATGAATTGTGATAGAAAATGTGTAGAATACTTGTTGTATGATTGGGTTATGTTTTGGTATGATTTGGATGAGTTTTGGTAGAAGAAATGTTGGTTTTTGGCCTAAATCACCCATAACAGCGCTGCTGATTTTTCTGGGTTTCGCATGGTTCGCCTAGCGAACCCGAACGTTCGCCTAGCGAATGTTCGCTGCGAGGGTTCGCCTAGCGAACTGAGTGTGTTTTAGCTCTGGGAGCTTTCTGCCAAGGTGTTCGCTGGCACGTTCGCCTAGCGAAGGCGAAGGCGAAGGTTTGCCAGCCTTTTGCCTAGCGAACTTATGGTATTTTGGGTCTGGGAGTATTCTGTTTAATTACTCGCCAGCTTGCTCGCGAAGCGAAGGGCGAGGCGAAGGTTCGCCAGCTTGTTCGCGAAGCGAACTTTATGTCTGTTTTGTTCTGTTTGTTCATTCGCCAGAGGCTTCGCCTAGCGAAGGCGGAAGCGAACGCTCGCTGGGAGGTTCGCCTAGCGAACACGTTAGTTTGTGTAGTTTTGTTTCCTTCATAACTTTTGATCCGTAACTCGGATCGGGGCGTTCTTGGTACCGTTAGAAAGCCACGACGACCCTCTACCCAATAAAAAGTGGAAATGAGGAGTATAATGTAGGACAAATTATTTGGAGGCAAATGAATGAAAGTATTGATTTATGATATGTTGTTATGTTATTCTATTATGCAAATCTGATGTGTTTTGCCTATCCTATTATTGTTTAACTTGTTGTGAGTGAGTATGCATGTTAATGTAAAATGAAATAGGGAGAGTGAGGAAAACATCAACCTTAAGTATAGGAAGACCTAGAATGACTAGGAGGTTTACGTTTCTAGTTGTGGCTAGGATTGATAAATGATTGAGATAAGGAGAAGACCCTAGTATGGAACATGAGGGATTGCGACGAGTGACCGATACCTAAGTAATTGTGACCCGCGTTCCGGTCTTCTTATGAGGGATAACCGGGGAGGTTGCTTAGATGATGGTATTATTGACCGGGCTGAAGGGCCCCTGGTGTGGGCTGGCCGGGGAAAGTACTATGTGTAGATAACCGGGACCCGTGTTGGAATAGCCCTTGTGGATGGCCGGGAAAAGTTATTTGCCTTAGCATCCATGACTCGTGTCGAAAACTCTTTGGAAGGGTTGGCCAAGAATGTTTGTCTACGAATTTAAGGATCCGTGACCCGTGACGAATCCTCTTGTAGGGTTGGTCCGGGGAAGGATGCCTTCGTGGGAGAAACCCATCGTTGATGCGAAAGTTTGAGAACTCGTGAGTATGTTTCCATATAGGGCAAGAATGAATACGTGAAATCAAGGTCCTTTCCCCTTTTTACCGTGGACTTGAGTTAGGATTGATAGAACCTTGTAAAGCCGAGAGGACTTATAAGATAGGGAACTCACTGAGATTTGTTGTATCTCACCCCACTATAGTTGATATATTTTAGGTTCGGATTGCAGGTTGATTTACAAGTGGAGCTATGCTTGGATGTTTCAAGAGAAGCTCAGTATTAGTTTTTCCGCTGTGTATTATTTTTGTTGTATACAATTGAGGATATTGTATATTATTCTTAGATTTTTTTATTTTGGCTAGTTTCCATGCCTTGTGCCATATGTTGTATTTATGTTTTAGAATGGACAAGTATGTGAACTATGTCAGTAGGCACTTTTGATGTGTCAGTACCAAATAAAACACTTGTATGGTATTATTCTAGATGAATATTATACAGGGTGTTGCAGTTGGTATCAGAGCAGGTCGTGTCCTCGACCTAGCCTTGAAACATCATAAGTAAATCTATTCCTGCCTCTTAAGTGTGTCTGGCCATCATGAAACTTAATATCATACTATGTAGTGTTGGGCCTGATCAACCTAATACTATGTATGTGATAGGTAGAATCATGGTTGAGCGACCACGAGGACTCCGTAGTGTTGTCGGAACTTATGCTGTGAGGGCAAGTTCAAGCCAAGAGTTATTAGGGAGGAGTTTTGGTCGGCTCAGTGGAGGTTTTAGTAGAAGTTGTGCTTGGGTAGCATGGACTTAAGGAGTAATGTGTAGTTTAAGTAATCCTTTGGAACGGATGGAGTCCGAAAGTTAAGGATCTCTATTAGACGATTGGTTAAGGTATCAAGGAATATGTAAAGTTACTAGTAGAGCTGGATTTACCACTGATATGAATAAGAATTTCAAGTAATCTCATTCCGTGAAGAAGAAAAGTGGTTTTGTGGAACGCGTGGCGTAAGGTCCGAAAGTGATATAAGTTTTGGTGCTTTAGTTTTTAAGGTTGTTACGGTATCTTAAATGGACGAGAGTACCTTAAGGAATGTGTTCGGACCAATATCTTCTGACTGGTTAAAGCGAGAGCTAAGGACGTTCGGCCTTATGGAAATCTAAGGTAGTATAGAAGTTTGTGAAAGGACACAAGGATGTGTTTACATGCTTCAAGTGAAACAAGTATGCGTCGGGCATAGAGCATGAGATAAATTGTGTAGCATGATCGAAATATGTGCAGAAGCCTCTGTTGTTAATTGTCATGAAGTTTGGTTGGATTTGGTTAAGAATCAAAAGATTTATTTTTCTGAAAATCGCAGTACGCGCTCAGCGCGCAGGAGCCCGCTCAGCGCGGTGTTGAATTCCTGCAACCCCTCCAGGCAGAAGCTTGCGCGCTCAGCGGGCAAGGGGGTGCGCTCAGCGCGACCAGGGAGTTGAAATTTTATACTTTTTAGGGAAAAAATTCATATCTTTATACTCGGGTGTCCGTTTTAAGCGTTCTTTATATCGATATGAAGCTATGAAAGTGTTCTATGCTGTGGAAAGTGAAAATATTGTTTATGAGGTGGATTTTATTTGATTATGTGGAATAAACGTTTTTAACAGTTTGATTATGAGGAAGTGACACCATGGTATTAAGAACGAGCGTAGTGGTAGCACCTTGGTCACAAGTGTACGTGATGGATTCTTATTCTTGAGATAAGTATGAAGGGACGTACTTTGTGGAACAATGAATATTGTATTTTAGGAAGTAAGTGTGCTGTAAACAACGAGAAGCAAACCAAGATTTATTATGGACTAAGTGTAAATCATGGAACGATTTATACCGGAATGGTTTTGTAAATAGTTAATGAGAATTGTCGGTTGCGAATCTTCCATTAAGTGATTTGGTAAGTGGAATTTCCAATGGACAGTGAAGGACGAGAAACCCCGGTTAATGTGTAAGTAGTGATGGAAAGGTTCTTCAAAAGGATGCATTGCCCCGATTTATTTGCAGGTGTGGAGAAACTTCTGTATTTGTGAATAATCGGAATATTCGGGATCTACCTTTTGTTGAACTAAGAACTTTGTTGTTTTAATTTCTCCAAGGAATTATAAGTGAGAGGACAAGGTGGTATGCTTGATATGAGATGTCCATCACTTTTGTGGTATCGTACAATGGTTGTGTGTTGGGTTTTGCTTATGGACGAATCAAGTATGAGTTGTGGCTTAAATCTTAGAATGTCGTCACCATTGGCTTTCATCGAGTGTAGTGGTCTGAGTAGATAATAAACTATCTCGCCGAATAGTTGTCGTGTGACCACGACAGAATTTGGAATTTTGCCTTGTCACTTGGTTGGAGTGTGTCGTCAACTTTGTCGGTTTTATCTTGAGTGAATCATGGTTAGTGAATGTTACACAATGTTAAGGAACCACGAGTTGAGAATGATATTTCAAATTAGAACAAATCAGATTGATGGTTGAGTATGGATGGCTTTGAGTTAAGAGGAAAAACTGATTTGTAGATTCTGCAGGAGTGTTCACCGACTAACCGATGGGGTTAACCGAGTAACACGTGCAAGGGTGGTGTTTTGCAATGAATTTTGAGAAGTTAATCTGATTAGCTTGGAGGGTTAATCGATTAACGTGTGTGTAAATTGTGAAATCCCTTAGGAACCATCCTCTGCATTTTGTTACCTTGTGTTGCTCCGACTGGAGAGTGTTGTGTGAATGGAAAACAGGACTATAAGTAAATAAAAGAGGAATTGTGTTTTGAAATTGGAACTTCTGGAAGGTGTTGCGTAATTGACCATTTGTTTAGACGACGAAGAAGTTTAACTTTGGGGAAGTAATTTTGTGAATTGTGTTGAGCGTGAGAAAGTCTTAGGTGCATTGTTATTATTACTGTTGAGAACTTTAAGGACGAAGTTAGAAATGCTCACAAAGTCTTTATCTCACAAGGAATGTGTTGGTGTTAGTAAAGTATGAGCGGTTGGTCAGAGTTAGTATTTGTTATCTTCCGCGAATTCATGGTTTTGGGTTTAGACTCTGCGAGAGTGGTACCAGTTGTATGCAGTTGTGTTTTTACCACGAGGGAAAAAAATTTGAAAGTTATCTTTCAAGTACGAGTAAGAATTGAACGTTCCGAAGTTGAGCATATAACTTGGACCGTATGTGGAACAGAACGAATGAGAAGAGTTGATTCAACTGGGAAGTGTGGTATGGACTTCGAAAGTGTGTGTATGTGGAGTGTTGTACGTGAATTAGTGAGTAATATGGAAACTCGCAATTGTGCTTGGACAGTTTAAGTTAATAAGTGGGGACTCGTTTATGCTTATAGTTCTATGCTGGTTTTACGTTGGTAATTGGTTGAGATCTCGAATCAACAAGGAATTTTGAGTAAGTCGGAAAACCGTAAGGATAATCGATCGGGAATGTGGTAACCAGGACCGAAGGTTGTTAAACTACTTTAGATGAATTATTCGAGTTTAGAATGGATCTGGAGTTGTGAATGTTATGGTTGTAACAGTATAACTCATGCATCTTTACCGTCTAGAGAGTGTTGGACGGATGTTAAGATATTGTGTGTTGGTAAAGAAATTGTTCTACTATAGGACGTCAGTAAGTCTTGTACCATTGATTATTAAGGATCCCAGTGGATAAGTGTGTTCTCTGTGGACTGTTAGCTACTTAATAGTGATTGAGAAACCGTGGTGTTCTATTGGTAGAATTTGGTTTGTACAGTGGGAGGTGACAGGTGAAAGAGCTTAGTCATACTACTGGGGATTAGTATGATTGTTACTTGTAAGGATAGAAATGACATTCCTGTCTACTTGGCAACTGTCAGTGTCCAAACAATACCAGATGTTCAATGCAAGGATGGAAGTAAGAAGATTTTGGTCTAAGTGTGTTACCCTTTGGTGTGATACGAAAGAGATAAAACATCAGATTGAATGAGTATAGTGTACAACACCAGACCAGATGGAACTGGTAAAAGAAGTGATTTGACTAATTGTGAAGTGGTTTGAATGTTAAGGGATTTGATGAGTGTTTGTTATCCTAAACCGAGATAAGGTGTTATGATTTTTGTTTGTGACTCAGTAGAGGAATGTAGAATGGTACATTCTTTTCGTAGTAAGATGCGACCAAGTGTTTTAGTAAGAAACAACAAATGAATTGAGGAGATGCAAGGTTGGAGGTTAACTCGATATTGGAACACGAGTATAACTAAGGACACGAAGTTTGGTAATTCATGAAAATAAGGATTTTGAATTATGAAGTCAAGTTGGAATCGGATTAAGTCAGGAATTTTAACTAAGTAAAGGTTAAGCGTGAACCTAAGACCAGGATATAATGGGTGGTTATTGCCGAATAGAGGAAATTCGGGGGCGAATTTCAATTTAAGGGGGGGAGAATGTAATACCCCGTATTTTATCACTCCGGATAATATTATATCGTGATCAACTGAGTCCAGTGTACTCTGAGAAATTATTTGACAAAATAATTAGAGTAACTGTGGAACTTGGAATAAATCCAATTAATACTATCTGACTCTGAGGTATTTTATTAATTTGGACTTAAGAGACTTTTTGGACATTTAGTAGTATTATTTCTAATACTAAGTTTACTACTTATTCCCTTTTCCTTCCACATTCCAAACATAAAAGAAAAAGATAGTAAGAAAGAGAGAGAAAGAAGAAAGAAGGAAAGAAAAGGAAAGGAATAAGAAGAAGAGGAAAAGAGGAAAATGGAGAAAAGAGGAAGAAGAGAGAAACCCATGGATCATCATCAACATCTTCTTCAAACTCCTCTTCGTTTATTAGGTGGGTTCTAGTTAGACACTCTAAGTTCTAGAAATTGATGTTTGGAACTTAGGTTAGATTTGAGAGAAAATGACAAATTGTGGAATCAATGAAATCTAACGGATGAATTGTGATAGAAAATGTGTAGAATACTTGTTGTATGATTGGGTTATGTTTTGGTATGATTTGGATGAGTTTTGGTAGAAGAAATGTTGGTTTTTGGCCTAAATCACCCATAACAGCGCTGCTGATTTTTCTGGGTTTCGCATGGTTCGCCTAGCGAACCCGAACGTTCGCCTAGCGAATGTTCGCTGCGGGGGTTCGCCTAGCGAACTTAGTGTGTTTTAGCTCTGGGAACTTTCTGCCAAGGTGTTCGCTGGCACGTTCGCCTAGCGAAGGCGAAGGCGAAGGTTCGCCAGACTTTCGCCTAGCGAACTTATGGTGTTTTGGGTCTGGGAGTATTCTGTTTAATTACTCGCCAGCTTGCTCGCGAAGCGAAGGGCGAGGCGAAGGTTCGCCAGCTTGTTCGCGAAGCGAACTTTATGTCTGTTTTGTTCTGTTTGTTCATTCGCCAGAGGCTTCGCCTAGCGAAGGCGGAAGCGAACGCTCACTGGGAGGTTCGCCTAGCGAACACGTTAGTTTGTGCAGTTTTGTTTCCTTCATAACTTTTGATCCGTAACTTGGATCGGGGCGTTCTTGGTACCGTTAGAAAGCCACGACGACCCTCTACCCAATAAAAAGTGGAAATGAGGAGTATAATGTAGGACAAATTATTTGGAGGCAAATGAATGAAAGTATTGATTTATGATATGTTGTTATGTTATTCTATTATGCAAATCTGATGTGTTTTGCCTATCCTATTATTGTTTAACTTGTTGTGAGTGAGTATGCATGTTAATGTAAAATTAAATAGGGAGAGTGAGGAAAACATCAACCTTAAGTATAAGAAGACCTAGAATGACTAGGAGGTTTACGTTTCTAGTTGTGGCTAGGATTGATAAATGATTGAGATAAGGAGAAGACCCTAGTATGGAACATGAGGGATTGCAACGAGTGACCGATACCTAAGTAACTGTGACCCGCATTCCGGTCCTCGTATGAGGGATAACCGGGGAGGTTGCTTAGATGATGGTATTATTGACCGGGCTGAAGGGCCCCTAGTGTGGGCTGGCCGGGGAAAGTACTATGTGTAGATAACCGGGACCCGTGTTGGAATAGCCCTTGTGGATGGCCGGGAAAAGTTATTTGCCTTAGCATCCATGACTCGTGTCGAAAACTCTTTGGAAGGGTTGGCCGAGAATGTTTGTCTACGAATTTAAGGATCCGTGACCCGTGTCGAATCCTCTTGTAGGGTTGGTCCGGGGAAGGATGCCTTCGTGGGAGGAACCCATCGTTGATGCGAAAGTTAGAGAACTCGTGAGTATGTTTCCATATAGGGCAAGAATGAATACGTGAACTCAAGGTCCTTTCCCCTTTTTACCATGGACTTAAGTTAGGATTGATAGAACCTTGTAAAGCCGAGAGGACTTATAAGATAGGGAACTCACTGAGATTTGATGTATCTCACCCCACTATAATTGATATATTTCAGGTTCGGATTGCAGGTTGATTTACAAGTGGAGCTATGCTTGGATGTTTCAAGAGAAGCTCAGTATTAGTTTTTCCGCTGTGTATTATTTTTGTTGTATACAATTGAGGATATTGTATATTATTCTTAGATTTTTTTATTTTGGCTAGTTTCCATGCCTTGTGCCATATGTTGTATTTATGTTTTAGAATGGACAAGTATGTGAACTATGTCAGTACCAAATAAAACACTTGTATGGTATTATTCTAGATGAATATTATACAGGGTGTTACAAATTCAATACTCAGAATTCTTTTATCCAAAATCATTTTCTTTTTCTCCAAATCCTTTCCTCAAAATCTCTCAAATCTAGCGACCCTTCAATCTCAACAAATTCAAGCTAGAGCACGTCGTTTTCATCGCAAACGGTATGTTTTAATCATTTTTCAATTGTTACCTATCTTTACAATCTCCAATCTCAACCTAGATCTAGCTTTTGTTAATTTGATAAACCATGTTGCAAATATATGTGGATTTTAACATAGTTATAATTAAAGTTTATTTTTTTGATAATAATTTGATGATTTGAAGCTTCATAATTTCAATTCACGTATTACCAATAATGCAGGAACATTGTGTTTAAAAAAGGGTAAATTTTTTCTGAAACATCAATTTTGGGCTTCACAAAAAATGGTGCAGGCTGTGTCATTGAACACTCTAGAAACATGTGGAAAGAACAGATTCTACGATTCTTCACTGTATGAGACATTTAAAAGACCGCATGTTACGTCTGCCGCTAGAAAACACTTGATTATGAACAAGTGTATGCAGAGCTTAGTCTTAATTGGGTACCTTTTGTGTTGAGACGAAGAAGTTATTTTAAGGTTGAAGCGGCGTGGATGTTTAGAGGAGGAGGAAAATAAGGGTTAGATGCAAGTGTAGAGCAGAGTGAAAGTGCTAATGAGGATATCTTGATGTTTTTCTTTCAGCTGGATTTAGCCACAAGAGTGCAGGTTTTGTTGCCTTTACAGTTTTATAAATAGCATAATAATGTTAGTGACTAATATTGTTCTGGTATCCTATACCTATGTTGATGATAATGTTTACAAGGCTTACTTGAAGTGATTATGTGTATGTGTGTTTGTGAGCAGTTGTTATTTTTAATGAACTCTTAAAATTGATTTCATTAAAATAAGTTAGAAGTGAAGTGATTTATAACAATTTTACTTGAATATATATATATATATATATATATATATATATATTTATATTTATATTTAGAGTGTCACTTACCTTCAGTATGATGGTCACTTTCAAAAGCATCAACAAGTTTCCTGGTTATAAAGGAAGGAAATTGCTAAGATATATTCATATATTATACCTTCTATTATACCTTGCATATTCATGTAATATATAAAATGAAAAGTAAAAAATGTAATACTTTTTTCCATATAAATGATTTATCTAGAGATCATGTATCTTAGGAAATTGTTATGTTTTTTAGATATCAATGAATTGGTTCCATTCTTTCAATGATTTTTTATTGAATTTTGTTTTGTTTCGGTAACAGGATATGCATATCAATTTCTCTAAAGAAGACTCCATCAGCGAAATGATATGATCACTATCGCCGATACTGTTTAAATTGACTTTCGAAAAAAGACTCCATCCGGTAGTTGATGAAGGTGAAGAGCTCGTTGTTGCTGAATAAACATTGTGGTCTTGCTATTATTTAGTTGAGAGAACATGAGTTTTTGTTGAAGCACCAATAACACATAGTTGAAAGCACCATTAATTTTTATATTTTATTTTATTAGAATTCTAAAAAGAGCCAGTTTATTGTTATATATTTACCTTTATATTATATATATTATTTTTAGTTTTTTATGTAAATAATAAAAATGAATATGATTAAGCTTATCATAATTGTATTTTATCAATTTTATAATTGTCATAATTTAAACAAGTATTAGTCTTGTATGGCTTAAAAAAAGAATTAATTGGAATAAAATGTCGTGTTATGAAGAATAGGCAACAATTTTACTAGTGTGGAAGAATAGGCAACAATATTACTAGTGTGGCTTAAACAAACTATGGACAATGATGGTCTAATAAATGACCACGGTTTTCAAAATGTAGCATAATTAAAACCGCACTCTAAAACTAGTTTAAAAACCGCGGCCTATTCATAAGATATAGGCGACGTGTTTCGTACTTGTGGACGAAAGCACAAAAACCGTAGTCTATCGGAATAAGCAACAGACGCTTATTCCACGACTAGATAACCGTAGTCTAAAAGGATAGGCTACGGTTTTTATACTTCTGACCACGGTTTTCAGCCATTGCCTAAACACATTTTTGTTGTAGTGAATACCGCCGCAGCTGGTTGTTTGTTTTCCTTCTAATTGAATTTATTACTTCTAATTGAATTTGTTTGCCTTTTATGTTCAATTAGAAGTTCTGAACATACTTCTAATTTAACTTCCTTTAACGTCGCAGCTGGTTATTTGTTTGCCTTCTATTTCTGTATAAACTTCTAATTGTAATATTGGAGAAAGCAAACACAAAGGATGGAATGGAACATATCATAACCACAATTAGAACTTACAAAAGGAGCTATTACATTTGATTCAAGTATCATCATCCACTATCCATATACTGCATAGTTATAAACATTTATTTTTCCAAAAATTATACTCTAGCGAATATAAATGCAATTTTGAAGACAAGAGCTTCTTCATACTTTTTCTCCTTTGGAAAGAATTGAAATATACTAGCTAGCAACAGAAACAAGGATTAAAACATGACTCTGTACAGAAGCAACAACAACAACATCCTGATACATTTATGCTAACATTCATTCTGAACGGCAACAACAACAGCAACCGAACGATAAAAAAACTGAACGACAATATTTATGCTAACATTTATGCTATTTCATCTTGATACATTTATATAAAACATTCATTCTGATAAAAAAATAACAGAAGCAACATCAACAGCAACAGAACGACAACAACAACAACAGAATGACGGCAAGAACAATGTATGAAGCAAGAACAACAACAACAACGTACCTCTTCTTTTCGTTTTCGTCTTCTCCTTCAAGAATGCAAGAATGAACGATGGCAACGGTGACGACAATGGTACGTTTCAGAATGACGGCGACAGTGACAGCAAAGGTTTCAGAACGACAACAATGAAAGCAAGGGTTTTAGAAAGCATGCAAGAACGATTGAACGCAAGGGTTTCAGCAGAAAGAAACGGTCGAGAGCAGAAAATGAGAAGAAGTTTCTGAAAATGATATGAAATGTGTTTTATATTTTAATTCATAAATGACCTTAGATGGCGCTTTTTAAAAAGCGCTTTCTTAAGTGCTACCTATAAGAGCGCTTTCCTTAAAAGCGTTTTCTAAAGTGAGGAGAATTTAAGACCTATAGCAGCGCTTTCTGAAAGCGCATTCTAAGGTTAACCTATAAGAGCGCTTTTTTAAAGCGCTTTCTAAGGTAAAACCTATAGCAGCGCTTTTCAAAAAGCGCTTTCTAAGGTGGCTTTCATTTAGGGCATTTAACAGCGCTTTTAAAAAGCGCTTTCTAAAGTCTGTCTTTTACAGCGCTTTTTTTTAGCGAAAATTTTTAAAGACCTATAGCAGCGCTTTGTCCAAAAAGCACTGTTTTTGGTGCGATGTGAAAAGCCAATTTTGGCGTAGTGAAACCATATTAAAAATATATCCAAAATATGAATTTGATTAAAACCATATTAATAATTAACCGGATTTGAATATGAATATGGATTATTTAAATAACCGGTTTATTTGAGCACCCCTAGTAGGGAGAGATAGGGATGCTCATGGACGGTTAATTACCATAACTAATCCATATATTATAACCGGTTATTAAAACCAATTGTCATAACCGATTTTTATTTTTGTAAAATGGTTATAAACCAGTTATTAACAGGATATATCCATAACCAATTTATAATTAGTTTTGATTTAATTTTATTTTAAAATCATTTTTTTGCAATAATTTTTTTAAGAAAAAATATTTATGTTCAAAAATAAAAAATAGTTATTTAAAATTTTTGGAAAAAATATATTTTTTATTTTAAAAAAATATATTTTTTTAATTTTTTTATAAAAATAATATTTTTTGAAAAAAAATTTCAAAAAAAAAAATTTTTTTTTTAATTTTTTTTTTAATTTCAAAGTTTTGTTTTTAATAAAAAAATAGACTAATTTGGTTTTTATTTTGGATATGGATGTCCAACTTATGGATTTGATTAAAATCATATTAAAAATATATCTAAAATATAGATTTGGTTAAAACCATATTAATAATTAATCAGTTTTTAATAACCGAATTTGAATATAGATATGGATTATTTAAATATATTTAAGTACCTCTACTCCTGTTATAATTCAGGGTACATCATTTTTAAAAGGGTTAAATATACAACACCCCCCTGTGATATTAGCGAGATTTGATTTTATCCCCTGGTAAAGTTTTTTTTGTAAAACAACTCTCGCAATTTCCAGATTCCCTCGGATACCCCCTGTGCAGAAAAGATTCCAATTTTTAGTGACTTGGCTGTCCAACTGGATTTTTATTTTATTTTTTATTTTATTTTTAAATGCCACGTAGACTTTATTTATTTTTTAATTTATTTTATTTTATTTTTTAAATATTAAATTTTTTATGTTATTTTTTTAACGTTTGTTTTTCTTAAATTATTTTAATTAATTAATATTTTTTATGAATTAATTTTTTAAAGTATCAAAATGTTATTATTGGGCCTTCTCAAACATTCACAAGCCCATTTCCAACACCACTTTTCTGACCCATTTATTCTTCTTTTGAATTTTCGTGTCAAAGATAAGTATATAAACACTTACTTATCTACTTCCATTTCCGATGTGGGATAGTATTAACACAGGTAACCAGCACAATTGGTTTACAAATTCAAACACACATCTACTTCTCTCTCCCTCAAACAACTAGACACACCATCCCTTACTATTTCCTGCCAAGTATCCCATGATGTTGATTGTCCTTCAGCACCGAAAAATCACAACCTCGCCAAAACAGCACTGCTAATCCTCGCCGGAATGATTCAACCATTTGAGCCAACAAAACCTGCCAAGAGGAAAACAACTCATTTATTATACCAAAACATAGCCTGCAGTGAAACGAGACAGAGTTTCTGTACTACAAACTTAATCAATAAGTTTGCGGTTTGATTTAAAAGACAAGGGAAGAGGGCAATTGAAAGGGTGTGAACTAAAAGCCACAAACAGAACAGAACGAACAAAAGAGAAGAGAAAACTTTTGTTTGAAACCTCACCTCATCTTCTTCATAAACCATCCAAAGAACCACATGTGAACAGAACGAACAAAAGAGAAGAGAACACGTGTTTTTCTTTCTCAAACTGTTTCAAATTTTCTTGGCTTGGTTTAACATAATAGGATTGGCATAGTTAACCTCGACATAAAAGACATCCTAGGTAAGACATATAGTTTTTGCTTAAAACCAATCACCTTCACACGCGACGACCGCAACCATTATCGTAAGCCTGATTGTTTGTGCAACTTACATGTGAAGCCCTTGGTGCCATACTGTCAGCAACTGACTCAGTTTGTACATTGCAGGTGTATTCCAACTCTAACCATAGCTCAAACAAACATGATTTTTTTTTCAAAATTTATATATATTGATTACTTAATCCCTTCCTTTTTCGTTTTCATTGCGAAGGTTCTGAGTCAAGATGAAACACCTTTGCTTTACAGCATCATGTTCGGCAAGGGAGTAGTAAACGCACCATGAGTGAACATACTATGAGCAAGATACAAATTGGATACATAGCTTCGACAAAAGTAAAAGGCAAATAGGCAATTATGTTTACCCAATGTCATAGTCTTGTTCCATCTGATTCTGAAATTCCTCAGCTTGTTAAAAATGTAATTAAATTGTTCAAGCAATAGTATATAGTTTTATATCTATATTTAGCCTTGAGTTTATATAGGTGCCATACCATATCTTCATCAATGTCTTCATCATCTTCAGGGACTTCTGGTGGATTGAAAAAGTTAAAGAAACTTTCACATGTTTTAGTTTTGGTAATTGGTTTAGCATTCTTTGCACCCTTCTTGGGCTGTTTCTCCAGTATAGGCTCGTCCTCATCATTTTTTGAACTTACTTCTTCACCCAAGACATCATTGTTTTTCATAGCATTGAGCCAAAATGATTTTAAAAGAAATGATTTTAACATTGCTTTGAGTCCCACATTGAAAAAATTTCGCCAAATAAAAGAGTTTATATATCTCTTATACATAACACATTGTAAAACTTCATGTCTTGGACTTCCATAAAAATATTGGGCTTTAAGCCCAAATTTAATATTTTAATAGTTAATTTAAATTAATATAATTTCATAAAAAAATATTAATAAAAATAATTTAAGAAAACCTGAAAAATTAATAAAAAAGTAAGTAAAAAAAATTAATATAAATATATATACTATATAAAAAAGTAAAAAAAAAATTAATAAAAAAATTAAGATATTAAAAAACGAAAAAAAAAAAAAAAAAATATTAAGAAAGAAATTAATATAAAAAAATAAAAAATAAATAAAAAATAAAAAATAAAAAAATAAAAAAAATATTAAAAATGCCACGTGGACCGCCACGCAAGCAATAAGAAAGAATCTTTGCTGCAATGTGGCAATCAGGGGCCTAAGTGAGAGAATCTGAATATTAAGAGGGGATGTTTAAAAAAAAAAATTTACAAGAGCTAAATTGAAAACTCGCTAATATTGCAGGGGAGATTTGTATATTTAACCCTTTTTAAAATGATTGTAACCCTTGTCAAAGTTGGATCACCTTTCAAACAATGGTTGCCATCGACAGTGGGAATTTCTGGTGTTAAATCACTAAAATTGGCCTTAATCTCACCAAGTTGTGACAACCATTCCATACCTAATACAATGTCGACTATGCCAAAATCAAAGATGTAAAAACATTGTTGTAAATGCAAACCTTGAAGGTTGAGATTCACGTTTTGAAAAACTCCTTTGAAAGGGATCTTTCTCCCATTGCTCACTTCCACGGTATAAGATGGAGTTTGCATAATTGAAAAGCAAATTTGGTGAACCAACACAGGAGATGAAATTATAAGAGGCTCCACAATCAATGAGAACGAGTAATTTATTGTGTGCAATTTCACACCTCAGTTTGATGGTGTTTTTGGAAGTAGATCCAGATATGCTAAACATGAGAACGAGTAAATTATAAGGGTTTCTTAATACACCACCCATATTTCTTAGATACCATGTGAAATTTCATTTTTGCCTCCAATTTCCAGATGTGCACATCCGGACGCACCGTTTTTAAAAAAATTTAGTTTTTTCCGGATGTACACATCCGGAAGAATTCCTGATCTGCAAATCCGGAGAAAATCAAAAGAATTCTATAAAATCATTTACTTCTAAATATAATTAAATCCAATATAATTAAAATCCAACATAATTAAAATTAATATGATTTTTTCAATATAATTAAATCCAGTTTAATTAAGTCCAATATAATTAAAATTAATATGATTTTTTTCTAAATGATTAATATGGTTCTAGATTATTTATTTATATTGAACAAATTAATTTAATTATATTGGATTTAAAATTATGTGGTATTTACTTCTAAAATTGGATTTAATTATATTAGTATTTAAAATTATATGGTATTTACTTCTAAATTATATGGTATTTACTTCTAAATTATAATTAAAATTATATGGTATTTACTTTTAAAATTAATTTAATTATATTGGATTTAATTATATTAGATTTAATTATATTGAAAAAATCATATTAATTTTAATTATATTAGATTTTAATTATATTGGATTTAATTATATTGGATTTAATTATTTTGAAAAACTGATATTAATTTTAATTATATTGAATTTTAATTATATTGGATTTTATTATATTTAGAAGTAAATAATTTTATGGAATTCTTTTGATTTTTTCCGGATTTGCTGGTTAGGAATTCTTCCGGATGTGCACATTCTTAAAAACTGAAATTTTTTAAAAGAATGGTGCGTTCGAATTTGCACATCCGGAATGCAGGAGTATTTTCGTCAGCGCGCATGATGCCTAAGAAGGTTGGGTGGTGCGGTAAGAAATTTCCGTAAATTATTCATAAATTATTAAAAAAATTGGATTAACAATGAGAACGAGTAGATTATTCATTTAAATTATTCACAATCAATGAGAACGAGTAAATTATTCATTTAAAAATTTTAAAAATAGTAGATAATTCATATAATTATAATTATTTAGAAATTTTGGATTAACAACGTGTTTTTAACAAAATACAGGGAGTTAGATATATTTAATTAAAAATTAAGAGATTTATTGAAAATAAAATAAATAGAATAAAACATAATTTTTTCTCAATATAAATTTAGAGGGATTTAGAGTACGATTAGTTTTAGAAAAAAAAAGGAGAAGGAGAGGAGGCCAACCCTGGTAGAGAGAATTTTAAAAGTTGGATCTCCAATCACGAAGAACTCAAGTTTTTCGACTTAATCGGGGTAGGAGATTGTTCTACATTTGGTGTTTAAGTCATGGGATAGTGGCGATTACCTTAACCACTTTTTGCTTCTATAATTTATTGAAATATTTGAATCATTTAGGGTTTGAGCAAAACCCTGATGATTATATATATTATATGTATTAAAATTCTATCGGTGATGTTAAAATTCCATCGGTGATGTTTATATAGTTCTCTGTTGAATTGATACAAGTAAATGATTTTATATGTATTAAAATTTCATCGTTAATATTTATAAAGTTCCTTGTTGAATTGATAGGGTTAATTGATATTATATATATCTTTGATGTTTATAGAGTTCTCTATTGAATTGATATGAGTAATTGATATTATATGTATTAAAATTCCATTGTTGAAGTTTATAGAGTTCTCTGTTGAATTGTTGATCGTTACTCCTATTAATTTGTTGGTATAGATTAAGTTATTGATTCATGTACATGAGTGATCAATTTCATAAATTAGGAAAATGAGTAGGAATTGCTATTGGGTTAAAGTGTTAGTGATGTTCAGTAATTTGGGGGATTTGTTGGGTATGAATCAGAGTAGTTTGAAGAAGATGGCTCACTGGTAACAACAAAATTCCCAAAATCTTAACGTAGAAAATTGGAATTTTTACATTGAGTAATAAGTCAAAATAAGTTGGAATAATTCAAATAAATAACTCACAATAAGTGAAAATGAGTCGAAATAAGCTGAACAAATCGCAGAAAGCACAAGAGAGAGAGAGTATTGGTCATCTTGTTTCACGCATAACTTAAGTTTCATAAGTCTGTTTGAGGTGCGGCCAGTTGCATTGGAAAGCTAAGACATATATATTTCTTGTTATAATGAGGTGCGGTCAGTTTCATAAGTCCTACCCTTCTCAGTTTTCTTTCTGTAAGATTTTTCGAGCCTTTGGTCGTGATCTTCTGAGAATTAGGTCATATGACCTTGTGTGCATGCTCATTATGAATAACCAGCTTGTACATGTGCAATAAATTCAATTGAATGTGGCACTTATTCTCACAGTCAAATATCTCAAGACGTGACTTATTGATTCTAATTCAAAATGGTTTTAGGGTTTTCTACTGGTTTAAATATCTTATTACAAAACAATTCAACTGGTTTTTGTTCTCGGATTATGGAATCAGGGTTGTGAGCTATCATCATCATCATGAGTATCTTCTTATCGAGACATAATTTAAAGATAATAATGCTAAAGGATCATGACTAGGACATCTCAGTAGTCATAATTTTTCTTACACTTCAAGACTCATTTCATCTTGAAGACATTATCATTGTGTGATAAGATCATTAGCTATTCAGGGCACAATTTGAATAGTTCTATGTCTTATTTTAAGTGATTTTGAATCTACGTCATTTCTAAGCAGTTTCCAAGAATCATTGCAATTGGTTCACTCTCTGGTGAGCATGAACTGAGAGTCTAATGGGTGATCGTCCATTTTTTTTCAAATCTTCTTTGAACGGTGAACCATGCTTCTTTTGAGTTATGAACAATATGTTCAAGGTATTTCAAGATATGGCAAGGTGGTGTCAAATTATACATAAGCAATTTGTGACAAAAAGGTTAACTCTATCCAAAATCCCAAAATTCATTTCATCCAAGATAAAACACCTAAGGAATGTACAAGATTCTGATTTTCAAAATTGCCGAGGTGTACAACATGAAGAGTTTGTTTTGCAAGATGAAATACAAGTATTGACTAAAGACAGATGCTACAGATCTATTGCTATGCTGCTACTAAAATGTTTCTTTAAAAAACGTTATGGTCCATAACAGCAGACCCTTTGTTTTGGCTGGAAGTTGTTGTGAAAAGTAAACATATTTGCAGGCGATGACGTAAATGCTGCAGGCAGAGATTTCAGAAACTAGTCATCCTTGATGCTAGTGGAACACTGTTAATGCTTTTATTGGAACCAAATTCAACATATGCATCTGTTTCACTTGACGGAGCCGTTTTGGCCAAAACAAAAAGCCAGAACCTGCCACAGTAATAATGAACATAATTAAAATCATATGGATATGGTCAAAAACAAAGCAACAGTGATGACGCGAACTATAGGTGGTGAAATTTCTCTTCTCCATTCAACTGCAACAGGTTACCACTAGTAATAGTGGCTCTGAAATTCCCATCGCCGATGCAATTCTTCAGTGAATACAATTAAATCACTAGCCTTCAAAGCTTGTTGTAAACAATTATCATCATTAAAGCGAAACATTCAAGAAGAGATCAATTTGAATTGGAACGTGCTCAAACATGTTTTAATCGAAACGGAAATAATATCAGGGTCAGAGCAACTGTTATTACTTTCCAAAACAAACCAGGAAAATCAATCATCATAGACACTAATTTCCAGACAAAAAAAGACAAAAATGGAAATAGGTTCATGATAGAATAACACCTTTAAGACCAAGAATCAGCTTATAATCATCTTGCCAAAACAACACTCGACATGTTCAGTTTAAAAAGGAAGGTTCCAAACCACACAGTCATGACAGTAAACACACAAGATAGCAGGAAATCATGGTTTTAGTTTTATTTCTGAAATATAATTCGACAACACTCTCTCACTCATTCAATTCACAATTAAGGAAATAAACTCGCATATGCCTATAAGAAGCTCACGCATTACAAGAGAAGGGAAGGACACACGAAAAACATCATAGTGTCACATACGCATACAGTAGAATGACACAACACATTGAACATTCAACATCGCATCACTGTTTCAATTGCGTTTCCAACAACAACAAATCCACCGAAGCGGCACGTATCAAACAAAAGACGGAGAGAAAGCGAAAAGTTACGAACCTGCAAACGAGACGAAATTGTGCCACGTTTGAGTCAATACTCGCTCCGAAGCATTAATTCGTTCCGCCATACGCCGCCGTCGAATACTTTAATTCTGATCACACCCCTCAATGTAAGCTGATTTATCGCTTTCTCATTGTGGATTCATGTTGACAAGAGAATTTTGACTAAGGAACAAGGAGCAGGAGGTACCGACGCTTCGACCAAAGCAAAGGGAAGCAGAAGTCGTCGACAACGTATCAACGCAAGACAACGAGGGAATGTCGGACGGATGCCGATATAGTGGTGTCGGAACATAACGCAAAAAGACAATTCAAATTAGGCACATGCAACTAGGCGGGAAAAGTTTACAGGTTCCAAGGAAATGGGAAGTTGAAAATATAGTGGGGACACATGTCACCACACAGGCAACCTGGGCAGACGGACTGTTACTTTTTATGCCTATATATAGCTTTGTTTTTTCCATTTTTAGGGGTGCATTTTGTAACATTCAAGGGAAAACACATTCAAAGTACCAAACTTAGCGAGAAAAGAGTTCCAATATCCACAATGTATGATTGCGTCCAACCTTTTTTAATGCAATTCAATTTTATTTTTGCTTAAAGTCATTTTTTGTCTGCTTGTTTATTTGTTTTCCTGCCCTTTACTTCTGCACCATTTGGCATTTCCAAACCCGATTCTTGTCAAGAACGCCGCTGTTCTTGACTTGCTCTTAAACACGCAAAGAAATACTAAACATAAAAAACCAACATACGCTTTTATCCAACTGTCCTGCGATTTGTGTGACCGGTCCCGCAAGCGAACCTGCTAAGGAAGGCCAGCGGTTCTTCGCGTCGGTGAACAAATTGGCACGCCCAGTGGGACCCGTGTGAGTTAAGTGTATGTATTTGCGTAGTGGTAAGAAGGTAACACCATGACCACATAATGAACCACCTCCGACGGAAAGTACGGTTGCGCCGCAAGCAACTGATGTCGGTTTTGGTACTGTGTCAGTGATTTCGACTCCTCCTAGCGTTTCGACCGCGAACCGCCGACAAGATCCAAGGACGACAATGGCTGTGACCACAGGGCAATATATGCCTAGTATCACCATGTCTATTCCTCGATCGTATGGGATGCCGACAGAGTTCATGTCGAGTTTGCATTCCAGCAGCTCTTTGTTTGGGGATGGTTTGTCCTCACCATACCATGGGGCAGGGCCTTTGGCAAACCAAATGTCTCGCCCGCCAGGTTTTGGACTTTTTTCTCAGTCCATACCGACATTTACCCCAAATTCTGTTGCTTTCATGAGACAACAGATGGATGAAAGTGATCATGAGATGGTCCACATGTTGACCCAACAAATGCGTACAATATTAAGGCAATTAATACAAGACTCAACACAGAGTTACCAACAATTGGCAACTCAAATGACACGTATAGGTATTTTTTAGGCGCCCCGAGGGCTCAGGGTCGACAGACTCCGCCTCCCCGACCAGAGACCCCTGTTCGTCAAGACGAAGTCTTCGACGAAGAAATTGAACAACCCAGGGAGTTTGAGGAAATCTCGAGGATGGGTCAAAGGCCCCCCGTGATAGTCCACAGGAACCAAGATCCGGACAACATTGTTAGGAAAGTGCGACAGGATGCTTTGGTCGGAGAGCACAATTTAGAGGCTGTGGTCGAACGTATCATGGTCCGTAACGGGGAAAATCCAGGCCTTCGACGGTCGACATACACGTCCCCGTTACCAGATTTCGTGCTCCAAACGGAACTGCCTAGGGGTTGAAAAGTGCCAAAATTCACTAAGTTTTTTGGGGAAACTGAGGAATCCACGGTTGAACACGTCGCCAGGTGTCGCTCCCGGGATTTTCATTCAGGTACAAACGCGAGAGTGGCGTGGAAAAACAGAGTCGCCAGCCGTGTAAATTTATCCCAAGAGAGGGAAAGGGAACACCGCATAAACCTTAGGAAGGGGGAAAGGAATGGTCGTCGCAACCATAATCTGGGTTCGGGAGTCGGTTACGCGAGGGGAAGGTGCTAGCACCCCACGCGTCCATCGTACTCGATGGGATCCACGCTTGTTGTCTAATCTAAGGGTGAGTTATACTATCATCTAGGGTTGTGCTAAAATGGAGAGGGAAAGACAAAGACAGACTCGGTAGGACGTCGACGTCCTAGGCCTACGTACCCCCTTTGTGCAATGGGGAATTCAGAGTCAACGTAGTTCGGACCAAGTTCTTTTTGTGTTTTTTATGAGCGACGTTAAGTTCGCGTCCGACAGTTAGGGTCGATGCCTGTTTGCGACTCAGACGGAAAGTAACGTGCCCTTTTTGAAAATAGCCTTTAGTTTTGACGATCCCGAAGGACAAAAAGGTTTGAGGTTGGTTGGTGTTTTTTAGGACAGAAGTGGCTTAAGTTAGTTCCTAAGTTGTATTGCA
Source organism: Lathyrus tuberosus (assembly GCA_022829125.1). Lineage (NCBI taxonomy): Eukaryota > Viridiplantae > Streptophyta > Magnoliopsida > Fabales > Fabaceae > Lathyrus > Lathyrus tuberosus. The sequence goes on from JALAZF010000441.1 coordinate 3,109,925, forward strand.
CCAAAGTCTAGGGCACAGGGGCGAATACTTAACGCATCGTCCCAAGACAGGACGCTCGCTAAACACTCTAGAAAGATGAGAGGAAGCCCCTCATTTCTCATTCCCCATACTTAAGGCTCGTGTGCAATACACCTTATTATTATTAAGTCCTTTAAATAAATTTGAGATGAGAAGAGAGAAAACACAAGGGTAACTCTAAAGGGAACTAAGAGTCCTAATGTTATCATGCATGGGTGACTTACAGTTAGTGAGGTTTAATGACAACCTAAATCCTAAAGGAAGAAGATGAGTGAAGGAAAAAGGTAAGGGTAACCATGGATACCTATCCATACCCTTAAGGGTATTACCTGGATCCTGCATAAAAGGTTAGTGAGAAACAGATACAAATAATATCAAGGCAAGTGAAAATCAAACTATGGCAAATAATAGTAATTATAATCCAAACATGAATTCAGAAATCAAAGACAATTTAATTTAGGGTATGCATGAAATATGTGATGCAAAAAGAAATTGAATTAAACAATTGGTTTAGATGATAAAAAAAATAAAATAAAAATAAAAATAAAATTTGTGAAAATTTTATAAAATGGTAAAAATGGTGCACGAATTAAATTCAAAAGGAAATTATTCAAATAATAATACAAAAAAAAAGAAAATAAAAAAACTCAACAACTCTGCTATCGCGAAAACGCGGTCATTGCAGCCGGATCCGAATTGTACGGATCCAAATATAACAAAAAAAAGGCAACTCAAAAAAAGAAATTTAACTTAAAAAAAAACCCTCAACAATGTTGCTATCGCGAAAACGCGGTCATCGCAACCGGACCCGAATTGTACGGATCTAAATATAACAAAAAAGACAACTCAAAAAAGAGAAATTTAACTTAAAAAAAAAAACCCTCAACAATGTTGGTATCGCGAAAACGCGGTCATCGCAACCGGACCCGAATTGTACGGATCTAAATATAACAAAAAAGGCAACTCAAAAAAGAGAAATTTAGCTTTGAAAAAAACCCTCAACAATATTGCTATCGCGAAAACGCGGTCATCGCAACCGGATCTGAATCAACACAAATGTCACGCACTATACACGTCTATATGTAAACAGCGTATCGACACGATTCGGTCCAAAAAATCTAATAAAAAAGAAAAATTGAAAATTAATAATATATAAACATAAGTTAAAATGTATAACATGATATTATATATATTAAAACAATTTAAGAATACACCGTCGTTTATTCTATATACAATATTATGCTATAATCAAATTAAATTAACTAACAGGTTATTAAGATGGAATTTGCAACGGAATGTGAGATATAGTATGCTAAAACACTTTCGTTCATGCCAGTGAAAATCCAAACACTTTCAATCAAATTTGAATATGCTATACAGTAAATAAATATTATATATATGCTAAACATGGATGATCGAGTTATAACACACACACACACACATATATATATATATATATATATATATATATATATATATATATATATATATATATATATATATATATATGTCATGATACTGAGTATGCAAAAGAAAAGCTATACATGCATTACTTGCAAGTTCTCGTGACGGTACCGCTACGGAAGAAACAGTGAGAATAGAATGAAGAAAGCAACCGTTCCGTTTTTTTTCGGTCCTCCCCCCTTTTCTTTTTTTTAACAGTAACAACAATATATAAGGACCAAATTAGGGTTAACTTTTAGTTGCCAATAATGTCCCTAATACCCAATTTGAAACCCAAATTTAATAATGTTAAAAGTTAAATAAAATTTAAATAATTTAATAAATCTGAAATAAAAACTAAACTTACTTATTTATAAAAATTAAAAATTAAAGATAAAATTAAAATAAAATGCTAATCATTACTTAACATTTAGTTAAATATAAGATAAAATAAATATTTAAAATAAAAACAAAATAAAAATTCCTATTTATTCTAAACGTTATTAGTTAATAAAAAATAAATATTTAAAACGAAATTAAAATAAAGTACAAACTATTCTAATTATTTATTCTAAATAATATTAATTAAAAAAAAGTAAAATAAACGGACTCTAAATAAACAAAAAAAATCGGACGCCCGAGTGATCGAAAGAAATAAATCCAGTATACTAAAATGATCAGTACGAAGTACATGACTCGAAAAAATACAGCATTTGGTCAGATTTTAAAATAAATTTTGATCCCTGATTTTGAGCACCACTGAAACTTAATTTGACCACTCTGTCTGTAAATTTTCGAGAAATTATTCCGACCAATATTCTAGGCAGTATGCGAGATGAAAACACTATTTTATGCTATTTAGATGATGCAGAGTGGAAATACAGTCAGACGAATGAAAATACGAAAATATTAAAAATGCCTGGAATAAGCTGTGAACTCTTGATGATGTAGTAGACCAGATAAGACTTCTCTGAACTGCCTCAAGCACCTTGACCCCATGCTAATGATATGCATACATGATAATGCAAAAAATGAAATGAAACATAAGCCAGTTAGTAAAGGTAAGGAGGGCAAATTTTGGGGTGCAACAGCTGCCCCTATGCAATCAACTTGGTCCTGAGTGTATGATAGCGACTGCTTTCAGATACTCAGGCTGCACGGAGATTGAATACCGACGAACCCAGAAATTTGCAATCCTTCACTGAAGAAATAGCTTAAAAGTGCTGCTATGTTGGGTATAAAACGAAACAAACTTTCCCAGGTTATGTCATCTCTGCTGATAAAGAGAACCGACGAAGTAAATCTTCAAAAGGCTGTTATCTCTGCTGACAAAGAGATTTAGCAAAACAAATGCCATCCCTGCTGACGAAGAACTATCCGGAAGATCGCTGTCTCTGCTGATAAAGAGATACTAGCAAACTGATGCCATCCCTGCTGATAAAGGGAGACTGACGAAAGAAAATCCTCAAAAGATTGCTGTTCTCTGCTGATAAAGAGAATCTAGCAAAATAAATGCCATCCCTGCTGACAAAAGGAAACTGACGAAAGAAAATTTTCAACAGATTGCTGTCCTCTGTTGATAAAGAGAATCTAGCAACATAAATGTCATCCCTGCTGATAAAGGGAAACTGACGAAGAAAATCTCCAAAAGATTGTTGTCCTCTGCTGATAAAGAGAATCTAGCAACATAAATGCCATCCCTGCTGATAAAGGGAAACTGACGAAAGATAATCTTCAAAAGATTGCTGTCCTCTGCTGATAAAGAGAATCTAGCAAAATAAATGTCATCTTTGCTGACAAAGGGAAACTGACGAAAGAAAATCTTCAAAACATTGCCGTCCTCTGCTGATAAAGAGAATCTAGCAAAATAAATGCCATCCCTGCTGACAAAGGGAAACTGACGAAAGAAAATCTCCAAAACATTGTTGTTCCCTGCTGATAAAGAGAATCTAGCAAAATAAATGTCATCCCTGCTGACAAAGGGAAACTGACGAAAGAAAATCTTCAAAACATTACCGTCCTCTGCTGATAAAGAGAATCTAGCAAAATAAAATCTTCAAAACATCGCCGTCCTCTGCTGATAAAGAGAATCTAGCAAAAGAAAATCTTCAAAACATTGCCGTCCTCTGCTGATAAAGAGAATCTAGCAAAATAAATGCCATCCCTGCTGACAAAGGGAAACTGACGAAAGATAATCTTCATAACATTGCTGTCCTCTGCTGATAAAGAGAATCTAGCGAAAGAAAATTTTCAAAACATTGCCGTCCTCTGCTGATAAAGAGAATCTAGCAAAAGAAAATCTTCAAAACATTGCCGTCCTCTGCTAATAAAGAGAATCTAGCAACATAAATGCCATCCCTGCTGACAAAGGGAAACTGACGAAAGAAAATATTCAAAACATTGCCGTCCTCTGCTGATAAAGAAAATCTAGCAAAATAGGTGTCATCCCTGCTGACAAAGGGAAACTGACGAAAGATAATCTTCAAAAGATTGTTGTTCCCTGCTGATAAAGAGAATCTAGCAAAATAAATGCCATCCCTGCTGACAAAGGGAAACTGACGAAAGAAAATCTTCATAACATTGCCGTCCTCTGCTAATAAAGAGAATCTAGCAAAATAAATGCCATCCCTGCTGACAAAGGGAAACTGACGAAAGATAATCTTTATAACATTGCTGTCCTCTGCTGATAAAGAGAATCTAGCGAAAGAAAATCTTCAAAACATTGCCGTCCTCTGCTGATAAAGAGAATCTAGCAAAAGAAAATCTTCAAAACATTGCCGTCCTCTGCTGATAAAGAGAATCTAGCAACATAAATGCCATCCCTGCTGACAAAGGGAAACTGACGAAAGAAAATCTTCAAAACATTGTCGTCCTCTGCTGATAAAGAGAATCTAGCAAAATAGGTGCCATCCCTGCTGACAAAGGGAAACTGACGAATGATAATCTTCAAAAGATTGTTGTTCCCTGCTGATAAAGAGAATCTAGCAAAATAAATGCCATCCCTGCTGACAAAGGGAAACTGACGAAAGAAAATCATCATAACATTGCTGTCCTTTGCTGATAAAGAGAATCTAGCGAAAGAAAATCTTCAAAACATTGCCGTCCTCTGCTGATAAAGAGAATCTAGCAAAATAAATGCCATCCCTGCTAACAAAGGGAAACTGACGAAAGAAAATCTCCAAAACATTGTTGTTCCCTGCTGATAAAGAGAATCTAGCAAAATAAATGCCATCCCTGCTGACAAAGGGAAACTGACGAAAGATAATCTTCAAAAGATTGCTGTTCCATGCGGATAAAGAGAATCTAGCAAAATAAATGCCATCCCTGCTGACAAAGGGAAACTGACGAAAGAAAATCTTCATAACATTGCTGTCCTCTGCTGATAAAGAGAATCTAGCGAGAGAAAATCTTCAAAACATTGCCGTCCTCTGCTGATAAAGAGAATCTAGCAAAATAAATGCCATCCCTGCTGACAAAGGGAAACTGACGAAAGAAAATCTCCAAAACATTGCTGTTCCCTGCTGATAAAGAGAATCTAGCAAAATAAATGCCATCCCTGCTGACAAAGGGAAACTGACGAAAGAAAATCTTCAAAACATTGCCGTCCTCTGCTGATAAAGAGAATCTAGCAAAATAAAATCTTCAAAACATTTCCGTCCTCTGCTGATAAAGAGAATCTAGCAAAAGAAAATCTTCAAAACATTGCCGTCCTCTGCTGATAAAGAGAATCTAGCAAAAGAAAATCTTCAAAACATTGCCGTCCTCTGCTGATAAAGAGAATCTAGCAAAAGAAAATCTTCAAAACATTGTCGTCCTTTGCTGATAAAGAGAATCTAGCAACATAAATGGCAACTTCGCTGGGGATAACGTGGAACGAAACTTCTGGTTTTAAACCACCTCGCTTCAAAATCTACAGGTAAGATGACTCCGTTGGGGAAGGAGAAGTCTAAATAAAAGACTCTGTTGGGGAACACAAGTATGAGGAACGCATCTCTCCAAAACATCTCCTGAGTTATGCCATCTCTGCTGAGCAAGAGAATTGGCAAAGAAAGTATCAAACCTGGCTTATGCTTCGAATGCAAATGAAAATGCTATGTGTTTGATGCGATGCAAATGCTTATGATATGCAAAAGGGGTCCCTCCAGCAAAATAAATGCTGGAGAGAAAAGACTGGCGACAAAAATAAATTGTCCTCTGAACAGGAACTCCGCTGAGAAGGATCACTCCAACCGAATCTTTGGATCAACAACTTCTGCTGGGTATGAAATCTCGAAAGAACATCCGCTCCACTGGGGATTATACATAACTCTTTGAAAAGGGAGGCCATGGCCTGAACCAGAGGGGTGCCAAATACCACTTGGATTTAAAACCTGCTAGGGATGTCAACCCCCATTGGACAAACTGTTGCGAGGATCACCACCAAACTCTGCTTGGGGGAACGGTAAATGCTGACATCCACCCTGCTAGCGGATAACACCAAGCTTACTTATCTGTTGAGGATCAGATTGCACCGTTGCTGCTGAGAAAAACATTTCCTGACTAGATAAGGCTCAGACTTTGTGGGGAAATAAAGTCTCTCTCCTAGGGAGGTCTCCTGCTGGGGAGGTCTGCTCTGCTGAAGAAAGCGCAATCCCAATGCTGGGGAGAGCAAGCTGCTGGGGAAGTATGATCCTGCTGCCCTGCAACCTGACTTGTCTTTATGGTCATAGGCGGCTCTTGGAACTTTCCACCTGCCCCAGGCCACCAGGTCTAATGGAAGAAATCATCTCAAGAGGATTTTATAGAAGACCGGGCGTTCGCACTGCCCCAGGGTCTTCAGACTCTTGGAGAGATTCATCATATCTCGACATAACTGCCCCAGTCTTCACAATCTATGAAGTAACTTACCTCGAAAGGATTTGCAATGACCTGAAATATTCCGCCTCAGTATTTTGTACCTTGGAGAGGTGCTTCCAAATAACCATTTCCAGGAATGGACAGTCTTCCACCCTCTAGAGGTGGCCCGTCCTAATATGAGCTTTGAAGTGACTTTGCCCCTGATCTTAGAATGAATGCCCCAGAATAACTGAATTTCGGAGAGATTTCCCGACGTGACCGCCCCAGATTGGCTACATCTTAACACGACTTACTAGGGAGAGCCCACTCTACACTGAGTCTCTGGGCAGCATGCCCCTTGATATGATTGTTCTTCGGAATTTTCACCATCTCCACTTGGCGTGATCGAGCTTCTCAACTGATGTTCATCATGTAAGCTTCTTTGATGTCAAACACATGCAAGCAGAAAATGTATATTATGAGAATGACAATTCTAATGCAACACTCATGTTAACCTGAAGTTTTATTGAAAATGTGTCGCCAAGCCTTATGAACGAACACTAGCTGGGATGCGACATTTATTTTTGAATGGAAAACAATACGCACATGCAATACCAACAAAAATCTTATTAGCACAACTCATAGGAGTCAGGAACGCTATCCTGTTGAAGTACGCTTTCGGAATAAACCCTGTTTCAATTAGGACTTTTAAAGGTTGTAACGTGGTCTGGTTCACGGTTTCAGAAAAAAGGATTGATGGCTCAAAATTTATCGGTGCCCATCCACTCTTCGTGATGTTCTCCAGTCCTATGTTCAGCTAATTTGACGCAAACGCTCACCTCTCAAATGGTTCATGATCTTTGAGGAACCCGTGCAACTGATGGTTTGACACCTAAGGAGGTTTTGGAGTAACAGCCACCCCTTTTTATCTTTTGATTCCAGTGCCACATGAATTTGTTCTTGTAATCCTTTTAGCTTTTCGCTTCTCATTCTTTTGCTTTCTTGATCCCTAATTTTTGCCTGGACTGCCTCTTCTGAGTTTTTCAATTTTGAAGTCCAGCGGGATGCCCTAACTTTTGCCTAAGTCGCTTGTTTTCAAGTTTCGACTTAGCGGGCTTTCTTCTTTTTCTCTTTTTGAACAAAGCGTGTGACACCGGTTGTCTTACTTGCTTGAAAGGGTTGTGACTGTCTCACTCCTTGATCATTGATGGATAGCCATCGGGGTTTCACATCTCTTGACCTCTTGATGGTGGGATAGAAGGTAATGGATCCTCAGATGCACACTTTCCTTGAAATTTGAACGCTCGGTCAAACTAACTGACGCCTACCCTGCCCCTGGGTTAAGTATAAGGGTTTTTTCGTACGAAAGAAACTCCTACTCCAAGGCTCAAAGGGGTTAACGAAGGTTTATCTCCTTATCTCTCTGGTGTTTAGGGGTTTGAAACAATGCCTGTACATCCTCAATAGGGTTCTATCCAAAAGCGTACCATTAGAAACCTGCGTTCTTATTTCGTCATCCTCCCTCAAGAGTTCTTAATAAGAAAAATTGATATTGCAGTGCATATAAACATTTAAGAGTGAATACGAATGGATTACTTTAAGGAAAACATACTCATTGCATTAATATCATCATAAAAAAAACAAACAAGTCTTGCATACATACGATGCTTTTAACAAGAAATAAAATTACAAATGAAAATGCAGTAAAGAAGCTGAAGATTGCCATTGCTGAGGAAGCCTAATTCTGCCTGGACGTACTTGTAGACTGAGTGTTCATTTGAGAAAGAAGGCTTCCATTGATGTACATATCATCTTCAGTGAATACAATGATCTCTGAGTCCACCAGGTCTTGTACCTTATGCCTGAACACGTTGCAGTTTTCAATTGAATGACCCAGTGTGTCTGAGTGATATTAACATCTGGGGTCCAGATCATAATCAGGAGGAATAGGGTCGGGGACAGGCTTGGCATCCCTTAGTTGAACCAAAGAACTTTCAAGTAGACGGGGAAGAACCTGGCTGTGAGGCACAGGGAGTGGATCAAACGTCCTTTCAGGCCTTCGTGATCTTTGTTGTCTCTTTCCAGAGCAGTTCTCTTGTTGACCCTTATTTGAGCGCATAATCCTTTCAGGCACTTTTCTCTTCAGACTTAGTCGAGGCGTAGGCAGCATTTGCGGATGTGGGGATTCTAAGACCAAGGACTGCAAGAAATGCCCCTGACTTGATGTGGCTTTGGGAGAAGCAACGGGGATATCCACTTCTTTTTCAACAGCTAGAGTAGGACTACCATGTATACTTACGCCGCTCGGCTTGAATTCAATTGCCTTCGAATCTATCAGATCCTGGACAACATGCTGAAATGCCCTACAATCTTCCACATTATGCCCCGGTGCACCAGAGTGAAAACCACAGTGGGCTCTTGCATCATAATCTCCCATAGGGAGGAGCCAAGGTCCTTTTCCGTACCAGTTGCAACCGAAGAAGATGCTGGAATAACTGAGAATATGGCACTGGTGGAGCCTCAAAATGCCTATTCAGCTTAGGCGTAGATTGTGGCGGGCGCGGAGCACGATTCTGTCGTTGTTGAGGTACAACAGGGACAATCACAGTGGCAATCTGCTCACCCTTCTTGAACACCGGGGGGGAGACAATTCCAGTCGCAGCTTCAGGCATGAGGGTATTATCTTTACTTATCACACCTCTTACAACTTCCATAATCAGACTCATTTGAGTCTTCAGTTGGTTGACCTCTTCTTTCAGCACCTGCTGCTCTTGCGTGAGGGTTTGCATGTTCCCCATAAACTGCTCCATCTGGCCTCGCATTTCCCTCAACCCAGCTTGGATTCGTTCCATGATTCTCTTCTGATTTGGTCTGGTAGAATACCGGTGAATGTGCTGATCTGCAATCCTGAGATTAGAACAAGATAAGAACACCGGAACTAAACACCTGTCATGCAAAAATGATTATGAATATGCAAAATGATTATGCAAATGCAAATGGACATGTTTGAAAATTCACAAGGCGATCCACCCCTTGATTCCGGTTTAATAACAAGATATAATGGAACTTCTGCTCATATAATAAGAAAACCAGAGAAAAGTCAAATGTCAACAATCGCGAATCCGAGATAACAAATCTGAACATAAAAACCATAGGTCCCAACCAACAAGCCTGGTGGTGATCCACATACAATAAAAGAGAGAAGAAAACTACGGCATATCATCAAAGTCCACGAGCGTCAATCCCCCCATCCATTATGCTTTCTGCACCAGTCCTGAATTTCCTCGAACAGTTTTCTGGTATCGGGATACTTCGGTCTCTGAATCAATCCTTGAATAAGAAGGTCTCTCCTGTGTATGATCCCATCCAAGTATCGGCAATGTAACTCCCAAGCGTCTTCTCCATAAACACCATCCATGCTAGGACCCTCATGTCTAGATCTCTTCACTTCAGCTTGGACCTTCAGTTCTTCCATGGAGGCTATGGCTTCATTGAGTCGACCCTCGACTACTTGTCTCTTGAATATCCCTGATAAGATCTCGGCGTCTTTCTTCTTGAGCGTCGACTTCAACTGATCAATCTTAGCTATGTAGTCGTCTTCCTTTCTCTTATTTTCAGCCATGGCAGTTTCTCGGTGCTCATCGAACCTGTGAATCTTCAACAAAGCCTTACCTAATTCCTCCTCCTTGGACCTGAGAACATTACTGATACCATCCAAAGCTTGTTTCATTCTTTCTCTGGATGCGACCATGTCAGCAAGCTCTTTTTCTGCATTAGCAAGGAGCACTGTCTTCAACTTGGCGGTATGAACAGCTTCACCCCGCTCATGCTTCCACTGATAAATTTCTCTCTTTAGCTCATTATTTTCTTCCCTCAACCTTTCCTTTTCATCCCATAACTTGTCATACTTCTCCATCTCAACTGTGGTAGGAGGCTCGATCACCAAAGGATACAAAGGTGGTTCTACCGGGAAAGGAAGGAGCTTCTCTTCTGCTCTCTTCTTGATCCACTCTTTATAGGGAGGAAAAACCCGGTTATTACATTTTCCGAATGACATTTTACCCTTCTTGGTTACATGTTTCCAAGCATTCACAACCTTTTTCATCATCTCTTGATCCTTAATACCATTGAAGAATAAGGACTCTCTGATGTCTCTCTCATCCGGTGGACCTCTCAAAGGATAACCAAATTGTCTGATAGCTAGGGAGGGATTATAGTTAATTCCACCTTTCCTCCCAATCAAGGGAACATTAGGGAATTCTCCGCATTTGCAAATGATCTCCATTCCTAGCAAGTCACGATTAATCCAAACGATGTTATCAGCAGTCAAGCCCATAACCCTCTTAGACCACTTCAGAGAATCTTTTGTATCAACGAAGGCACCAGATTCGGGGAGACGACTCAGAAACCAAGTAGATAAGAGTGGTGCACAACAACTCACAGTTTTCCCACGCCTATTCTCATTCTTGTAGTGAACTGAATGGTACACATCACCTAGCAAGGTAGGTATAGGATTCTTCGAAATAAAGATTCTGACGGCATGCATATCCACCAGATCAGGAATATTCAGAAACAGAACAATCCCATAGATACACATAGCTAGGATGGCTTGGAAAGTAGTCCAGTTCTTCTCTTTGACATGTATGCAAGCCTGACCAAACAATAACTTCAACAAGAAACCCTTAACTCCTTGTTTTTCTGCAATGTTACTGTTAATAGTGGATTCATCAATATGAAGAGCAACAGCCATATCTTTCACTTCGGGGTATTCTTCAGAAAAGAAAACTATATCATGACTGATGGGAATTCCCAAAATAAATGAGAACTCCTCCAACGTTGGGGCCAGGATGTAGTCCGGGAAAGTGAAGCAACGCAGAGACGAATCGTAGAACTGAAGAAGCATGTGAATGGCATCCTTCTCATACTGGGAGATATTATAGACAAATTTCATAAGTCTTCCATACCTTCCACTGAACTCTGTACGAACTCTGAAACTAGCCATATTAATCAGTTTGTGAATCAGTGTCAAAGTCGGCTCTGGGAACGAATAGGCAACAGTCTTCTTTCTTTGAACATCCATAATGAAGTAACCTCAGAAAACCGGAATCAAGAGTAAGATGTAAGCCCTACAAAATGTCAAACATGTCAGAATGCAAGTAAAATGATATGCTCATGCAAACATGGGGTCAAGGCACACTGCTTGATGTGTTGTGCTGTTAGCTGAACGAGAAACCAGAAAACCAGAACTTTGAACCACTGAGGAACCCACATAATCAGACATTGACGAGAAATTCAGAATAAGGGTAGGTTGAAGGTCTCGGTTACCTGCAAACCTACAAACACCCATCCCCTCTCACATGTAGGTACTAGGATGTTCAGTATCCCGGGCTCTCAGGTCGAGAAATGATGATACGTTCACCATTTCTGGTTTGGCATCATCATCAATCGAGGAGGCCTCAACTGATTCTCCAAGGTGGAAGGTCCTCAGCTTTGGCACCGAGGTCGAGAAATAATAGTACATTCATCCTTCTGGGTACAGTACTAAAGTCAATCGAGGAGTGCCTCCCCTGATTCTCTTCAAAACGTAGGGGCCATCCTATGCGAGTTCCAAAGCGGGCCCTCGGGTGCGAATGGGTTTGCCACAAGATGTGGTCTGCCACTGTCACCACTAAAGAGGGATGTTTCCACTAAGGTCCTCGATGATCCGTCACCAGAGTCGACAGCTCTCTAGATCAACACCCCAACATGCGCAAGACACACACGTTAGAATGCGTCCCAAGATAGCCTCGTCTGGTTGTGAATTTCGTGAACACACAAACGTACCAAGCGGGCACGTAGGTCCCACTACTTTCCACTCTAGTCCTAGGGTATTCTCAAGCCTTTGTATTGGGCTTAGCTCTCAAACCCACCCAACCTGCAAAACAAAGACAGCCAGCACAGCACAGCAGCATGATAGTAATAAAAAATGAAATGCAGAAAATGCGGTAAAAATAAAAATAAATTACAACACATAAAGCAAAACAAAAACAAAGCACCCAAAGAGAACAAAGACAATAAGCGTTAGGACTGACTCGCTTAGGGATGGACCAGCATAGGTCAACCAGAGTCGCCAGCTGTCGCTCCCGGGATTTTCATCCAGGTACAAACGCGAGAGTGGCGCGGAAAAACAGAGTCGCCAGCCGTGTAAATTTATCCCAAGAGAGGGAAAGGGAACACCACATAAACCTTAGGAAGGGGGAAAGGAATGGTCATCGCAACCATAACCTGGGTTCGGGAGTCGGTTACGCGAGGGGAAGGTGCTAGCACCCCACGCGTCCATCGTACTCGATGGGATCCACGCTTGTTGTCTAATCTAAGGGTGAGTTATACTATCATCTAGGGCTGTGCTAAAATGGAGAGGGAAATACAAAGACAGACTCGGTAGGACGTCGACGTCCTAGGCCTACGTACCCCCTTTGTGCAATGGGGAATTCAGAGTCAACGTAGTTCGGACCAAGTTCTTTTTGTGTTTTTTATGAGCGACGTTAAGTTCGCGTCCGACAGTTAGGGTCGATGCTTGTTTGCGACTCAGACTGAAAGTAACGTGCCCTTTTTGAAAATAGCCTTTAGTTTTGACGATCCCGAAGGACAAAAAGGTTTGAGGTTGGTTGGTGTTTTTTAGGACAGAAGTGGCTTAAGTTAGTTCCTAAGTTGTATTGCACCAAAGTCTAGGGCACAGAGGCGAATACTTAACGCATCGTCCCAAGACAGGACGCTCGCTAAACACTCTAGAAAGATGAGAGGAAGCCCCTCATTTCTCATTCCCCATACTTAAGGCTCGTGTGCAATACACCTTATTATTATTAAGTGCTTTAAAGAAATTTGAGATGAGAAGAGAGAAAAACACAAGGGTAACTCTAAAGGGAACTAAGAGTCCTAATGTTATCATGCATGGGTGACCTACGGTTAGTGAGGTTTGATGACAACCTAAATCCTAAAGGAAGAAGATGAGGGAAGGAAAAAGGTAAGGGTAACCATGGATACCTATCCATACCCTTAAGGGACTTACCTGGATCCTGCATAAAAGGTTAGTGAGAAACGGATACAAATAATATCAAGGCAAGTGAAAATCAAATTATGGCAAATAATAGTAATTATAATCCAAACATGAATTCAGAAATCAAAGACAATTTAGGGTATGCATGAAATGTGTGATGCAAAAGGAAATTGAATTAAACAATTGGTTTAGATGATAAAAAAAATAAAATAAATATAAAAATAAAATTTGTGAAAATTTTATAAAATGGTAAAAATGGTGCACGAATTAAATTCAAAAGGAAATTATTCAAATAATATTACAAAAAAAAGAAAATAAAAAAACTCAACAACTCTGCTATCGCGAAAACGCGGTCATCGCAGCCGGATCCGAATTGTACGGATCCAAATATAACAAAAAAAAGGCAACTCAAAAAAAGAAATTTAACTTAAAAAAAAACCCTCAACAATGTTGCTATCGCGAAAACGCGGTCATCGCAACCGGACCCGAATTGTACGGATCTAAATATTAAAAAAAAGCAACTCAAAAAAGAGAAATTTAACTTTAAAAAAAAAACCCTCAACAATGTTGCTATCACGAAAACGCGGTCATCGCAACCGGACCCGAATTGTACGGATCTAAATATAACAAAAAAGGCAACTCAAAAAAGAGAAATTTAGCTTTGAAAAAAACCCTCAACAATATTGCTATCGCGAAAACGCGGTCATCGCAACCGGATCTGAATCAACACAAATGTCACGCACTATACACGTCTATATGTAAACAGCGTATCAACACGATTCGATCCAAAAAATCTAATAAAAAAGAAAAATTGAAAATTAATAGTATATAAACATAAGTTAAAATGTATAACATGATATTATATATATTAAAACAATTTAAGAATACACCGTCGTTTATTCTATATACAATATTATGCTATAATCAAATTAAATTAACTGACAGGTTATTAAGATGGAATTTGAAACGGAATGTGAGATATAGTATGCTAAAACACTTTCGTTCATGCCAGTGAAAATCCAAACACTTTCAATCAAATTTGAATATGCTATACAGTAAATAAATATTATATATATGCTAAACATGGATGATCGAGTTATAACATATATATATATATATATATATATATATATATATATATATGCATATGTCATGATACTGAGTATGCAAAAGAAAAGCTATACATGCATTACCTGCAAGTTCTCGTGACGGTACCGCTACGGAAGAAACAGTGAGAATAGAATGAAGAAATCAGCCGTTCCGTTTTTTTTTCGGTCCTCCCTCCTTTTCTTTTTTTAACAGTAACAACAATATATAGGGACCAAATTAGAGTTAACTTTTAGTTGCCAATAATATCCCTAATACCCAATTTGAGGCCCAAGTTTAATAATGTTAAAAGTTAAATAAAATTTAAATAATTTAATAAATCTGAAATAAAAACTAAACTTACTTATTTATAAAAATTAAAAATTAAAGATAAAATTAAAATAAAATGCTAATCATTACTTAACATTTAGTTAAATATAAGATAAAATAAATATTTAAAATAAAAACAAAATAAAAATTCCTATTTATTCTAAACGTTATTAGTTAATAAAAAATAAATATTTAAAACGAAATTAAAATAAAGTACAAACTATTCTAATTATTTATTCTAAATAATATTAATTAAAAAAAAGTAAAATAAACGGACTCTAAATAAACAAAAAAAATCGGACGCCCGAGTGATCGAAAGAAATAAATCCAGTACACTAAAATGATCAGTACGAAGTACATGACTCGAAAAAATACAGCATTTGGTCAGATTTTAAAATAAATTTTGATCCCTGATTTTGAGCACCACTGAAACTCAATTTGACCACTCTGTCTGTAAATTTTCGAGAAATTATTCCGACCAATATTCTAGGCAGTATGCGAGATGAAAAACACTATTTTATGCTATTTAGATGATGCAGAGTGGAAATACAGTCAGACGAATGAAAATACGAAAATATTAAAAATGTCTGGAATAAGCTGTGAACTCTTGATGATGTAGTAGACCAGATAAGACTTCTCTGAACTGCCTCAAGCACCTTGACCCCATGCTAATGATATGCATACATGATAATGCAAAAAATAAAATGAAACATACGCCAGTTAGTAAAAGGTAAGGAGGGCAAATTTTGGGGTGCAACACCAGGTATCAAACCGAGGCTGGCGACATCGCAAACAATGAGGACTTGAAAATGAAGTATTTTCCAAGTTCCCACACAAAGAACGCATTTACGTGGTTCACCACGTTACCCCCTCAGTCTATCCACACGTGGACACAGTTGGAAAGATTGTTCCATGAACAGTTTTACATGGGACAGTAAAAAATAAGCTTGAAAGAGTTGGCAAGCATCAAACGCAAGGCCACAGAGTCAATTGATCAGTATTTGAACAGGTTTAGACTTTTGAAAGCATGATGCTTTACTCAAGTCTCTGAACACGAGTTAGTTGAGATGGCAACAGGCGGTTTTGATTATTCCATCAGGAAAAAGCTGGATACGCAATATCTCAGAGATATGGCTCAGCTGGCTGACCGTGTCCGACAAGTCGAACGCCTAAAAGCCGAGAAAACCCAGAGTAACTGTAATAGCCCAAAATTTTCCCTCTCACTTCTTCATATCATTTAGCATGAGCTTTCATTTCATTGCATTGCATTCAAGCATAGAAAAAACAAAACATCAAGCATTGCATTGCATCTTGCATAAGGGCATGTGATCAGTAGGTCTTCAGAGGTGTTGATCATCCAAAGCTAAAGAATAAGAGCCAAGTGTTTCTCATAAGCCTCAAGGGTCCCTTAAGCCATATATCATCTCACTTTGATCCCACAAGGCATGGGAAGAGAAGAATTCATCAAGAAGATTGGGCAGTGTATCATTCCCTACACAAGGCAGTCAAAAATTGGGATCTAATCCCCCAAATGGGCAAGCCCTTTGAGTTTTTATCACCTCCAAATGGCATATCTCATCATTGTTTGAGAGGATACACATCATATTCAGAGGAATTTAGATTTGGAGGATATGTTATTTCCTCCTAACCAGAGGGTGCCAAAATTAGGGTTTGACTTAAAATCAGTTTATCTCTGATTTTTTGGACAAAACTTGATCTCATGGTATTCCTCATGTTTTTAAGTGTATATGGGTGGAAAATTGCTCATCAATTGGTTTCAGAAGGGTCTCGATTGATCAGTTGCTTGATAATCAAGAAATTGGGGAAAAGTCAACTGTGCAATGAAAAAAAGTCAACTCTTGACTTTCTAAGGTCAAATTCATGAAATTCATGTTATATATGTTAAATGGACAAAATTTGATCAAGAAATGATGGAGGAATAAAGAAAAATCAAGAAATTACAAAACTGCCAAAAATAGAAACTTTGAGGTTTCCAAAAATAGTAAGTTTTGGCCATTTTAGCACCCCTCTTTGAGTCAGGCTTTCTCAACTTTAAAGCATCAAATCAAAAATCCACCAGGCCACAATAAAAGATCTTGTTTCAAGCTTCAAATCCATATAAAGAACTCTTCCATCGGATCAAAATTGAGGGAGTTATGATCCATTAAAGTTTGACAAAACTAGGTCAAAAACCAAGTCATGGCAAGGCAAGTGCAGACCCATGCGCCATAATTTTGTCGAACACTTGGTGTGCCAAATGTCCAGCCACTTTTCTCAATGATGGAAGCTCCAAACGAAAAAATGTTGAACATCAAAGTTGTTCATCTCAATGTCCTCTTCAACTTTGATGTTGGACATTTTTCCATTTAAGCAAGTTATGATGGGGTTATGATGGTCCTAAGTTGACGCGTGCATGCTGAATTTTCCAAGTCAGGTTGCCATGCCAACTTACCAACTTGCCACGCCCATGCACCAGTTCTGAGCCATGATGTTTGGAGTCATTTTACACCATCCTACAAGCCTCTATTCAATTCAATTTCAACATCAAAATTATTCTCCTATATCTACTCTTTCATTTGCCACAAAAATTACACATTTCCATTCATTAAAGTGAGAGAAATTCATCACCAAACTTCCTCGTTTTAATTGATATTAAGCTGCTATAAAACCAGAAAAAATAACATTTGTTGTTGTGGCTAATTCAAGTATTCACATACATGCTACACACCAGTCCACATTCCATTTTATTAAACTAAAAATTTCCTTACATCATCACCATCCATTTTAAACCCCACCATACACTTCATAAACTCACTCACACCATAGCAAATCTTCCCAACTCACCTCTAACTGTCATGACTGAGTTAGTTAGAGTCTACTCAGTTAACCCAACTCTAACTCATTTAACCAACTCATTTAACCACCATGGTTACCATTTAACTCCACATATAAATCAAAAACACACCACACAATTTCAATCTCTCTCTCATTTTTCCACATTTCACAGAAATTCTTCTCAATCATTCTCTCCACTTTCTCTCTAATCTCACACATTTCTCACACTTTTCATCATAATTTCTCAAGAAATCTAAAATTTCTCTCTCACTCTCAAGAGTTCAGATTCAGATTTCTCTCTCGTTTCTTCATCATTTTCGACGATTTTTGGAGCAGCATCATCTCCATAACCTCCTCTTTCTACTGTATGCATTAGATTCGCTTGAATCCACCATCGAAAAATCTCAAGTTTCACTCATCACTCCCAATTTCTACTCCAAACAAGTATTGGATCTGGTTTTAGCCTTTATTTGGCTTAGAGTGTTGATTTGAAGATCTTGCAAGAAGTTCTTGGATTTCTAAAACAAAAAAGTGCATCTCACAAGGTTAGAGATCTTGAAACTTTTCCTTTAGTTCATCATAATTTTAGAGATTTACAATGTGAAATTAGTAATCATGCATTGCATCTGGAAGTCCTGAAATGATGGCACACCATTGGTTGTTTAATTTGGAGTTTATGTGATTTTGTGATTTTGTGAAATTTGTGCTTGAATGTGTCACTTTCGTGCCATTTTTCTTGATGTTAGAATTATTTTTTTGAGATATAATTAGCATATTCATGATCTATGAAGTTTGGGTTTCAGTTTGGTATTTTATTTTGTTGATTTTCATTAAGAAATGAGGGAGATATTTGAGGAAAAAGATTGGTAAAAATTCTGCATTTATTTTCTGGTTTTATTAAAATTCTGCACTTTTGCATGAGTTTATGTTGGAGGTGGTGAGGTGTCAGCATGTTATTGACCATGTTCTTATGGTTTTAGTGATTAATTAATAATTACAATGATTGGATGCATGATTAGTAAGAAAGAGAAATGTGTGGAAGCAATTTGATTGGTGCATTCATCCACTTTTCGGCTGGCCAATGATGGGGCTGCAGCGCATTAATGGCTGCCACTAGCATCACGTGTTCTTTCTTTTTTCCTTCAGATGGTTTACGTGTGGGCGAGTGCACGGTAATTAGTGTGTGCGTGCGTTGTGCTCCTTTGGTGTGATCATCAGGCTGATCGTGTGGTTGTGATTAAAGGTTCATGGAATTGATTATGCACACTATCACACATGATTTCACAAGCTTAGTGGACTGGATTAGAATTCTTTTTTCACCTCCATGTTAAGCCCAATAATAATTCTGAACTAGAAAAATACTAATGCTGCACCCCCCTTTCCATTCCTTTGCATTTTTATTTCTTTCGCATATAGTTTCATTTTTATTTTAATAAAAATACTAAAATTCATTTGAAAATTCCAAATTAATTCACACGAGTTCTTAATACATTTAGGCAATTTTTCATCATTTTTAATTCTGATTTTACTAATTTTAGATCATTTTTTCGTAATTTCTTTTCAATTTCTTTTTGATTGATCTTCTTCATGATACTCAAACTTGCACATTTTCTTTCTCCCATCTCACACAATGTTTTTCATCCGTTCCTTTTGAGTTGGTTAGATAACATCCTGACGTGTCCAAAAATATTTTTTATTAATTTTTAAAGTCATCTTATAGGATGTTTGTATGATCATATTTACACTTATTTTTGTGGCATTTCAATATGACTTTGTGCATGTCTTTGTGGCACTTTTATCTTGAATTTTGGTTTGAGTTTTTAATATGTGTTTAGCCTCTGACTTAGGTTGTTTAGGACTTGTTTTTACAATTTCCTCATGTGCTTTAATATCTGTTCAATGCCTTGCCTTTGAAGCTACTTAGGTGCACTTTATTTTTCTTCCTTCTAACATGTTGTGATAAGGCACTAGTGCCATCCATTTTATGATTGCCTTGTGTGATATTATAGGTCATTTGTATAACATTATAGGTCTTCTTTGTCTCATTATAAGTCACTTTGGTTTGCATTTACATTTGACATGAGTTTGTGCATTCTAATTTGAACTTTGACATGTTTTCATCTCTCACTTCCTCTTATGCCATAGGTGTTTCATGTTTGCATTTTTGTGTACCGTTTCCTTCATGCCATTTGCATCTCATGTATAATATGCTACTGCCCATGAGCATTCATTAACCATTTCACATGTTATGCATTTATAATATGTCATTTTGTGCATTTAATTGAACATGTTTCTCTTATTCTCACTTCTACTTCATCTTATCTCTTCCACTTGCACTCTTCTATTCTTGAAGTACATGATAGTTCATATGCATGTTAAGCCATTTATGAATTGAATATGATTCTGACTTTGACTTTCCATGAAGCATTTATGCATGATCACTTTGTATTTCCACTCATTCTTCATCTATGTCTTCTATGATTCACTTCTTTAATGTTTAGGACATTACTTGTACATAGTTGATTTGTGTTTGATGTCTTAACATTAGAGAGTACTCTTATTGTTTAGATTCTGACCTTGATTAATTTGTATCTCTTAGGATCCTATTTCCTTGGTTCTTAATTGATTTGATCATCACTTGTTGTTTCTTCCTTCATTTCATACTTGCAAATATTGTGAACTAACCTTTTCATGTAGGTGCATGGTAAGTAAGTATTGGGACATAGTTCCACATACACTCCTCTCCCTCATCTTCTCTTATTTCATTTAATCATTCAAATTTGTGTTTGATAAGCATTTACATGCTTTCCTTGAATAACCTCTTCTTCATCCCCCTTTAAGATCAATTTAACTTCCATTTTGGAAGTAAGTTGTTTCTTTTGCTCTTCTTCTTCTTTCTTTTAGAAGTATGTTTCTTAAACCCCATTAACCATAGGATCTCCGAGCATGCTAACACTAGGGTGTGTTTTAGTCTCCCTTATTAGTTTCACCTTTTGCTCCATTTGAGTCACTTCTTCTCATCTCATAATAAAAGTAAAAAACACTTAATAAAGGCATAACAAATATTGTATTTAGGCCTTTCATGGGAGAACAAGGAGGTGAGGGGTCTTCTATCATTTCTTTGGGAATGTTTAGTGTACGTCCCGTCCGGGGACGATGTGCGAGGCATTCGATCTTACATGAGGGACTTAAATATAATGTGAGTTACTAAACACCAATAATCAAAACAATTCTTGCTTAAAAGACAAAGACAAACAATAACGTCTTTCCTTCGGGAATTTCTCTCCTCATCTCATTCACTCCTTCCTTAAGGACTCGTCAAGTTCATTCTACCACAAACAGGTAACGCCTAAGTCTCCATACAGCGAGCTGCAACACCTAACTGCTGGAACGCGCACTCTGACGTTTCCACTAAAAAACACAAACAAAGTGACCCTCGTTGAGGGGAACTACGTCACTCTGATTCTCATGTTCCCGATGAGATATGTAGGCAGTGGGGTAGGGCCCATTCGAGCACTTCTTTTATTTTCCCTACATTCGTTTCTCTTTCTCTCTCCTTTACCTTTCCGTTCCTTTTCCAGTATCCTTTTCTTACACCCTTTGATCGAGACAAGCAAGCGTGGATCCCATCGGGTACGATGGACATGTGGGGGTGCTAATACCTTCCTCGCGCGTAACCGACTCTCGAACCCAGTTCTCTTGGTCGCAAGACCATGCTCTTTCCTTTCCCTCAGGTTTACGCGGTGTTTCCTTTCCCTCTCTTGGGATAAATACGCATTGCTGGCGACTCTGTTTCGGTGCCACTTTCGCGTTTGTACTTGGATGAAAATCCCGGGAGCGATAGCTGGCGACTCTGCTGGGGATCACAAGCAAATGTACGGTTTCCTTAGCGAGTCAATCCTAGCGCTTATTTGATTTTCTTTCATTGGGTGTTAACCGTGGTGCTGTGTTTTGCTGTATTTACTGTTGTACTGTATTATTGCTTTACTGTACTTTACTGTATTTATCGCATTTATTGCATTACATATCATTATTGTGCTGGACTGTGCTGTTATTTTCTGTTTGGCGGGCAAGGGTGTTCTGAGAGATAAGCCCACTACCCAAGCTTGAGTACACATATAGGTATTAGAGTGGATAGTCATGACGCTTGCGTGGTGGTGACCATGTATTGTTGTTTATGAGACCCACAACCAGACGAGGTTCTATCAGGAGATTTCTGCTACTGCATGTTATGCAGGCCAGTAGTTATTCTCTTGAGGAACTGTCGAATCTGGTGACCATTCCCGAGGACTCAGTTGCGGCACTCCTCCCGAGATGTGACAGTGGCAGACCACATTATGTGGCAAACCCATTGCATATTCTCGATCCGAGGACCTAATGCTGGGAACTTGCTATAGGTGTCCCTTTTGGAAAGATAATCAGTGGAGGCACTCCTCGATTGGCGATAGTACTGTACCCCGAGGGATAAATGTACTATTACTTCTCGACCTCAGTACCAGAAGCTGAGGACCTTTTGTTTTGGAGAATCAATTGAGGCCTCCTCGATTGATGATGATGCCAAATCAAAAATGGTGAACGTATCATCATTTCTCGACCTGAGAGCCCGGGATACTGAACTTCCTAGTACCCACATGTGAGAAGGGCGGGTTGTTTACAGGTTTGCAGGTAACCATGACCTCCTACATACCCGGTTTTTTATCATCATTGCACAAAAGGAAGTTTCATTCTATTGTATTCAGATGGTTCTTATCTATGGTTCTATATTGATCTCAGAGCTACACTGACACCGTTCACAGTTCAGCACAGACACTTGGCACCTTGATACCATGCCCTTTGCATTGCATTATCATATCCTAACATACATGTTTATTCATTTCCAGGTGCATATTCTACCCTTGATTCCAGTCGTCAGGTCCTCGCAAAGATGAACGCTAAAGAGAGGAAGAATATCATTAGTTACAAGTTCTTCACGCCTACTCTGGGCCCTATTATTATCTTGAAGGGAATGGCAAGCCCTGAAGTGCGGACAACTTTTGAGGAGAAATATGGTTGGATCTTATCTTTTGTGTACAATGTCAGTGAATACGAGTACAAGGGTCTCCATACTTTGATGCAGTTCTATGACCCTCCGCTGAGGTGTTTTGTATTTCCAGATTATTTGTTAGTACCTACCTTGGAGGACTATTCCAACATGTTGGGGATTGCTATCAAGGAGGAGCCTCCTTTCTTTGGATCTGTGGGTGATCTTGACTTTGGAAAAGTGGTTGGTGCTCTTTATTTGAGTAAATCAGAGTTAGAAGCCAATGTCTCCAACAAAGGAAAGATTCGTGGTTACAAGCTGGAATATCTGATTAAGAAGGCTCAGGACGCAGCTAAAGGCGAGAAATGGGTTGTTTTTAATGCTTTGCTAGCCCTTTGTGTATACGGCATTGTATTGTTTCCCAACGAGCCGAATTTCATTGATACGGACGCCATACGGATATTCATGATGAAAAATCCGGTACCAACACTGCTGGGAGATCTTCACTACTCCTTGTACAACCAAAACGAAAAGAAAAGAGGAGGGATAATTCGTTGTTGTGCACCTTTGTTCTATAAGTGGTTTGCAAGCCGCTTACCACAGTCAGGGGCTTTTGTGGATTCCAAAGATTCTCTAGAGTGGAGTCAGCGTTTAATGGGATTAGTGGCCAAGGACATCATATGGGTAGATCATGGGCTGATTGGCAAGAATATTATCCACAGCTGTGGTAAGTTCCCTAATGTTCCACTGATAGGAAGAAAGGGGGGAATTAACTACAATCCTTCTTTGGCCGTCCGACAATTTGGGTACGCCCTGACAGGTCCGCCTATTAAGAGAGATGTAGAGGAGTCCCTATATTTTCATGCATCAGATGGTTGGGAAACAGTACAAAAAGCTTCTGAAAGCTAGGTTAGCATACTGAAGAAGGGGAAAGTTGCTCTAGGCAAGCCCAACAACCGGGCTTATCCAGCATATGAAGAGTGGGTGAAGAAAAGAGTTAAAGATTTTCTCTTTCCTTTTGGTAAGGCAATCCTTTTGTATCCGGAGAATGAGAAAGCAAGAAGCACTGCTACTGTGGAAGAAGTTGACAAGTTGCAAGCCTTGGTGAAAAAGCTTCAAGGAGAGAATTCCGAGTTAAGTAGCCGTCTTCAGAATACTCTACATGCCAACAAGGAGCTGGAACGGAAAGCCCAAGATGTTGAAAGAGTCCTAGCAGCAAAAGAAAGGGATTTTGCCAAAAGAGCGCAACATTTTCAGAAAATCAGCAAAGGTGCTGATGCTGCTACTCAAGCCCATAAGCAAACTAAACAGGCCTTAGCGCAGAACAAAGAGAAGTTAGCCAAGTTTCAGCAAGCTTGGGATGAGGTCAGGCTCGAGAATGCTGAGTTACAGGAACAATTGCAGATTAAAGACGAAGAGCTTAAGAAGGCACATGCGCAGAGGAGAAAGTATCGGGAAAGTCTCGGTAAAAGTCAAGAATAGTTAGAAGAAGCTAGAAGAGAGATGAAGAATACCAAGAAAGAGCTTGAAGAAGTCCTGATAGAAAGGGAGATACTCAAGACGCAAGCTGGCATAAAAAGACACAAAGGAGTGTGTGATGACGAAGCTTTGATGTTGCATATGGGTTCCTTAACTGAGGCTCTTGAGAAAAGGGATGTCTTGATCAAAGAGATGATTGAGAAGCCGAATTACCAGCGTACTCGCATACTCTTTGAGGAGATCAAATACACAAGTGATAAGCTGAAGGGCGTGGAGTTATCAGATTGATGTTCTTTTTCTTGTAATTTGTTGTTAATGGTTACCATCAGGCTTGTTGATGGATCCATCTTTCCCTTGTATTTCAGTTGTTGATGAATCTCTTTTGAATGTACTTGAATACTTTGGTGAATGGGGATGAGCAGTTTTATTCAGAATTAGTCCTTATCAGATATCTGTACACAAGCACATGACCACGGCACGTCTCTTTATATCACGATTTCTGGTCTTCAGATTTCTGTGGTTAAGATTGGAATCAGGGTGTAAGGCACCTTGGAAATGATAAACATGACATTTGCATTGCATTGCATATCATTTCGCATTTTGTTGCTTGCTTTTTCAGGTACCTGTTGCGGGGTCTCTAACCTTTATTTGGTTTCAGGCATTATAGCTGAGAATCATATTCACCGATACTCAACTCGAAGAAATCAAGCAAGGATTATGGATCAAGTGCAAAGTGATTTGGCTGAAATGAGGGCATGCATGGACCCGTTCATGACTATCATGACTGGTATGGCACAAACTCAAGAAAGATTGAGGCTTCTGGTCGAGCGTCCAGAGGCCACGGCTAAAGGCAATCAGAATGACAATTCACAGATAAGGATCACTCCTCCTCCTGGTGGCCATCCTCCTCCTGGTGGTAACTTTCCTCCTACTGGTAACTGGGTAATGGAAATGTCAGAAATGCTGGTGTTGTTCAGGAAGATGTTCAGGAAGACCAGTTCACCCTACTGGATGCTGATGTGGGTAACCCTGGTGATCGAAGGTATGATGAGTTAGCGGAGAAGATCCGGGCCATAGAATGCAAGAATTCTATGGGCATTGATGTTACTAGTTTGGGGCTGGTACCAGGAGTCAGAATCCCTCCCAAATTCAAGCCGCCTACTTTCGACAAATATCATGGCAATACGTGTCCCCAGACACATATTCAAGCTTATTTTGGGAAGATCTCGGCCCATACTGATGACGAGAAGCTATGGATGCGTTATTTTCAGGACAGTTTGGCTGGAGCATCGTTGACTTGATATATGAAATTGAACAGAGCTGCTGTGAGAAGTTGGAAGGATCTGGCAGAAGCATTCCTAAAGCAATATCAGTACAATATCGACATGGCACCCAACCGCACTCAACTGCAAGGGTTGTCACAAAATGCTAAGGAAAGTTTCAAGGAATACGCTCAAAGGTGGAGAGAGATGGCTGCACAGGTTCAACCTCCTTTGCTAGATAGAGAAATGGCAGATATGTTCATGGGCACCCTGCAAGGGGCATACCTTGATAGACTGGCTGCCTGTCCGTCAACAGGATTTTCTGACATCGTGATTACGGGTGAAAGGATCGAGAGTCTGTTAAAGCTTGGAAAGATTCAAGACGCAAGTGGGGCTGGTTCCTCTGGGACGAAAAAACCTTTTGCTAGTGGTCAGAAAAGGAGAGAAGGTGATACAAATGCTGTGTATAGAGGACGAGGAAGGGGACGTTCTCAAGCTTACTATCAAGTAGGTGCAGTGACGATCCCAGCACCAGCCATTCAGCAGCAGCAACCCCAACAACAGGTTCAGCAGCAGCAGCAACCTCCTTTCCAGTAGAGATCAAGGCAGAGGGATCACAAAATTGACCCTCTCCCTATGACCTATTCAGCACTGTTACCCCAGTTGCTCAAATTAAAGTTGGTTGAGCTTCGTATTATGAAAGCTTCTACTGCTGGAAACTTGCCACCTAATTTTGATGTTAACGCCCGCTGTGAGTTCCACTCAGGTGCTCAGGGGCATACCACTGAGAAGTGTTGGGCATTTTAGAACAAGGTGCAAAACTTGATTGATGCTAAGGTAATCAATTTCTCGTTACCTCCTAATGTTCTTCAGAACCCCATGCCTGATCATGGTGGGGCAGATGTGCGTGCTATTGAAGACGGAAAGAGATTAAATTTGGTAACAGACATCAGTCAGGTGAAGACTTCCTTGATGGTTGTAAAAGACCATTTGTTGAAGGGACAGGTGTTCCCGGGATGTGAGCAAGATTGTTCTGAATGTTTGGGCCAAGAGAATGGTTGTGATAAGTTGAAAGTTGGTCTGCAGAATCTGATCAATGATGGCCGTCTACAGTTTGATAGGGTTGTGAAAGATACTAATGAGGTGTCAACTGTGACCATCTATTATACTCCTGCTGAAATTTAGGTGCCTGCCAGTACAGCTCCTGTAGCAAGTGTTGTGCCGAAAAGACCCAGTCCTGTTACCATCACGGTGCCAGGACCAGTTTCGTTTACAACTACGAAGGCAATCCCATGGCACTATGGGGCAGACGTGTACTACGAAGGGAAAAAGCAAGAAGTCGGGACATCAGCCAGTTCAAATATTGACAATGTGGGTGGTGTAGGTGGCTTTACAAGAAGCGGAAGATTGTTTGCTCCTCAAACTTTGCGAAGTGATAAAGAAGCTGAAGCTGCAGCAAAAATCAAAGGAAAACAGGTGGTCGAGAGTGTGCCTGTACCTGAAACAGAGACAAAGATTGCCTTTGACAACGAGGTGGAAGAGTTCATAAGGATAATAAAGAAAAGTGATTATAAGATTGTCGATCAACTGAACCAGACGCCCTCGAAGATTTCAATTCTGTCATTATTGATGTGTTCTGACGCGCACCGGGAGGCTTTATTGAAAGTTTTGAAGAGAGCATATGTTCCACAGGAAATCACTGTTAATCAGCTTGAAGGTGTGATTTCCAATGTCAATGTCAGCCACGGATTGGGTTTCACAAGCAGAGATTTGACGTCTGAAGGGAGAAACCACAATAAAGCTTTGCACATTACAATGGAGTGCAAGGGTGCAGTGTTGTCTCACGTGCTGGTAGACACTGGTTCCTCGCTCAATGTCTTGTCTAAAAAGGCACTGATGAAGCTAGAAGTTGATGGTTTGATTTTAAGGCCAAGTGAGTTGGTTGTCCGAGCGTTCGATGGAACAAAAGGATCTGTGTTTGGTGAAGTAGAACTGCCCGTGCAAATTGGACCGCAGGTGTTCAAATCTATATTCCACGTGATGGATATACAGCCCGCGTATAGTTGCTTATTAGGCCACCCTTGGATTCATGCGGCCGGGGCTGTTACATCCACCTTACACCAAAAGCTGAAGTACGAGTTTGAGGGACAAGTTGTGACAGTGTGTGGTGAAGAAGATATTTTTGTTAGCCACTTGTCCACGTTCAAGTATATTGAGATGGATGGGGAAATTCACGAGATGCTTTGCCAGTCGTTTGAAGCGGTAAATATTGACAATGTGCCTGAATCTTCCCTTACACCGGATATAGCTGGTACTTCCATTTCATCTTATAAGCAAGTTGTCGAGGTGGTTAGAGCAGGCAACGCCAGGGCTGGGGAAAGCTAATAGAGACACCAATGAAGGAGAACAAATTTGGTATTGGCTATCGTCCCTCTATGACTTCAGTTACAGAGAACAGTGGACCACTTTCAGCAGTGGAGGAATCATTTACTCAGATCAGTCTTGTGCAGCTACAGAAGATGGTGTTGACAGTGATTGTGACTTAGACAACTGGGTACGCCCACGCGCTCTGGGACAACCATTGCAGAATTGGTCCGTTGAAGAAGTCATCCGGGTTACTCTCCAGACAGAGTAATTTTTCTTTGTTTTCTAACCATAATGCATGTTAAAATCTTGAGCTCTGCCCAAGGCGTATAGATTCATTTGTAGGGACACCCTGTTAGCATTTGCAATTTTAATCATTAATAAAGGACGTTTTGCACTCAAATTTTGTTCTCTGTCTTTCGTTTTTATGTTTGCACAAAAAATAATAAAATAGCAATGTTTCATTTCTTTTTGTTTAAAAAAAATAAATTCTAAAATAAAGCATGAACCCGTTCGTGCAGACTTGATCCTCCGGATTTCATTGATAACAGTTCTGCTATGGCCATGTATGACTTTGACAAACTGATTTATCAAGCCGAAGAAGGGGATGAGAAGGGTTGTGAACTCTCTGAGGAACTGCCCAGATTGTTAAAACAAGAGGAAAGGACCATCCAGCCTCATCAAGAGACCATAGAGATCATCAATATTGGTACTGAGGATAATAAGAAAGAGATCAAAATTGGCGCCAGCCTGCAAGCAGATGTGAAGAAAGCTTTGACTGAGATGTTATGTGAATATGTTGATATCTTCGCCTGGTCGTATCAAGACATGCTAGGGCTGGATACTGATATTGTTGTACACACGCTGTCGTTGAGAGAAGAATGCCCACCAGTCAAGCAGAAACTTCGTCGGAGTCATCCCGATATGGCCATAAAGATCAAAGAAGAAGTTCAGAAGCAGTGGGACGCTGGGTTTCTTGTTGTGACTAATTACCCTCCCTGGGTTGCCAACATTGTGCCAGTGCCAAAGAAAGACGGAAAAGTGAGAATGTGTGTGGATTATCGAGATCTTAATAAAGCTATCCCAAAAGATGATTTTCCACTGCCCCACATCGATGTGCTAGTTGACAATACAACTCAGTTTTCAGTGTTCTCGTTTATGGATGGTTTCTCCGGATACAACCAGATTAAGATGGCGCCTGAGGATATGGAGAAGACCACGTTCATTACTCCGTGGGGTACATATTGTTATAAGGTGATGCCTTTTGGGTTGAAAAAGGCAGGGGCAACGTACCAGCGGGCGATGGTAACATTATTCCACGACTTGATTCACAAAGAGATTGAATGTTATGTGGATGACATGATTGCCAAATCACGAACGGAAGAAGAACATATGATTAACTTGAAAAAGCTGTTTGAAAGGTTGCAAAAGTTCCGTTTGAGATTAAATCCAAACAAGTGCACTTTTGGGGTGCGTTCTGGAAAGCTGTTGGGTTTCATTGTGAGTGAAAATGGGATTGAGGTTGATCCTGCCAAAGTGAAAGCAATACAAGATATGCCTGAACTGAGAACAGAAAAAGAGGTTCGTGGTTTTCTGGGTAGATTGAACTACATTGCAAGGTTCATATCTCACCTAACAGCCACGTGTGAACCAATATTTAAGCTGCTAAGAAAAGATCAAACGGTCAGGTGGAATGACGATTGCCAATTGGTATTCGATAAAATAAAAGAATATTTGCAGGAACCTCCAATCCTCATGCCTCCGGTGTCAGGAAGGCCTTTGATAATGTATTTGACAGTGCTTGAAGGTTCTATGGGTTGTGTTCTCGGTCAACATGACGAGACAGGTAGGAAGGAGCATGCTATCTACTACCTGAGCAAAAATTTCAATGACTGTGAGTCTCGGTACTCAATGCTTGAAAAGACATGCTGTGCACTGGCATGGGCTGCTAAGCGATTGAGGCAGTATATGATCAGGAACACAACTTTGTTGATTTCAAAAATGGATCCTATCAAATACATTTTCGAGAAACCAGCAGTAATAGGCAGAGTTGCACGGTGGCAAATGGTATTAACAGAATATGATATCCAGTATACTTCTCAAAAGGCCATCAAAGGAAGTATCTTGTCAGACTATCTTGCGCAACATCCGATTGATGATTACCAACCCATGAAATTTGATTTCCCTGATGAGGACATTATGTTTCTCAAAGCCAAAGACTGCGAGGAACCACTCCTGGAGGAGGGGCCAGACCCTGAATCCAAATGAAGTTTGATGTTTGATGGGGCTGTCAACATGAATGGGTGTGGAGTTGGAGCAGTTCTTATCACGCCGAAAGGTGTTCATATGCCTTTTACTGGCCGAATAACTTTCGGATGCACCAACAATAAAGAAGAGTATGAAGCTTGTATAATGGGGATTGAGGAGGCAATTAATTTACGAATTAAGACCCTTGATATCTTCAGTGATTCAGCTTTGGTAATCAATCAAGTGAAAGGGAGTTGGTACACGCACCAAGCAAATCTGGTTCCGTATAGAGATTATACAAGGAGATTGCTGACATTTTTCACAACAGTGAAGCTGTACCATATTCCTCGAGATGAGAATAAGTTTGCAGATGCCTTGGATACTTTGTCTTCCATGATCAAAGTGCAAAGATGGAACCATGTGCCTAAGATCGAAGTGTCTCGTCTTGACAGACCTGCATTTGTGTTTGTTGTTGATGCAACGTCTGATGACAAGCCATGGTTTCATGACATCAAGTGTTTCTTGAAAAGACAAGAGTACCCGCCAGGGGCATCTAGTAAAGATAAGAAGACATTGAGAAGGTTGTCTGGTAGCTTCTTCTTGAATCAGGATGACGTGCTGTACAAACGAAATTTTGACATGGTTCTGCTCAGATGCGTGGATAGGCACGAAGCAGACCTGTTAATTAAGGAAGTACATGAAGGCTCTTTCGGTACCCATGCCGAAGGTCACACAATGGCGAAGAAATTATTGAGGTCGGGGTATTACTGGTTGACCATGGAGTCAGATTGTTGCAAGTACGCCCGGAAGTGTCACAAATGCCAGATCTATGCAAACAAAGTGCGTGTTCCTCCAAATCCGTTGAGTATCATGTCCTCTCCTTGGCCCTTTGGAAGGCATTTATATGATCGGGAAAATTGAGCCTACTGCTTCAAACGGCCATCGTTTCATCTTGGTCTCCATTGATTATTTCCCTAAATGGGTAGAAGCAGCATCTTATGCCAATGTCACTAAGCAAGTGGTAGCTCGTTTCTTGAAACGAGATATCATTTGTCGCTATGGAATGCCCGAGAGAATCATTACTGATAATGGTTCTAATCTGAACAACAAAATGATGGCTGAGCTGTGTCGGGACTTCAAAATTGAACACCACAACTCTTCTCCGTATCGCCCGAAGATGAATGGGCTGTGGAGGCGGCCAACAAGAATATTAAGAAGATTGTGCAGAAAATGGTTGTCACATACAAAGATTGGCATGAGATGTTACCATTTGCTTTGCAGGGGTACCGAACGTCAGTACGCACGTCCACTGGGGCAACATCATTCTCACTTGTATACGGTATGGAGGCAGTACTACCGGTTGAAGTGGAGATTCCATCCCTCAGAGTCATGATGGATGTCAAATTAGACGAGGCTGAATGGGTTCATACTAGATTTGATCAGTTGAGCCTTATTGAGGAGAAACGACTGGCAACTGTGTGTCATGGGCAGTTATACCAGCAGAGGATGAAGCAGGCATTTGATCAAAATGTGCATCCTCGGGTTTACAAAGTGGGAGATGTGGTACTCAAAAGGATCCTTCCTCCAAGTACAGATCACAGGGGCAAATGGACTCCCAACTATGAAGGTCCATTCGTGGTTAAGAAGGTCTTCTCGGGCAGAGCCTTGTCACTTACAACCATGGACGGCGAAGACTTTTCATCCCCTGTCAACTCAGACGTAGTCAAAAAATACTTCGCATGAATAGACCCGCTGGACAAAAAAAAAAGGAAAAGTCCAGGCAAAAAAGGGCATCCCGGCGAACCACAAAAACAGAATAAAAAGGTTCGGGCAAAAATTAGGGATACAGAATTAAAAAAATTGTACACCCGGTGAGTTGAAAATCCGCAAGGACAACTCAGGCAAAAAAGGGTATCCCGGTGGATTGAAAACCCGAAAGGGTGGTCCACGCAAAAGAGGGATTTAAGCGAATGACTACGGTCTGAGTTATCTGTACTCCATCACTGTTTCAACAACTGACATTCCAAAGGATAGGAATCGGTCTGATCATTCCTCAGAAGGCAAGGTCGGGGAGTCTCGAAGACATACTGGCCATAGCAGAATGAAAACTCAGTGGAATGCCATTTTCACATTGCCATTAGGATAGTTTCTTTTCTCAATTTTCAGCGATCACCTCTTTCCAGGGATTGCTTCCTGATGTAATTGCCTATTCTGGGCTTTTCTTCAATAAATTGAATTTCAGTCAATAGCTTCGTATTTTGTTTTTATTGCTTTGTTTGCAAAAACGTCCTAATTTTTTATAAAACATTGCATTTGAAAACATGGTGGCTTTACAATAACATGCGCAGAAAAAAAACATTTGAGATTACTTTGAATGTTGAATAATCTTGGATGGTGGATTCAAACCACGCAATATTTTGGGGCATGTGTGTGTATTCTTTTGTTGCAGGTAACAGATCTGGACGATTTCAAGCACAAGTGTCATTTCTCCTAGACGAGTAATCACTTATTCCCACGCGGAAGACTGGGGCAATCATGTTCAAGGAAGAGTCCACATGTCACCCTATTGCCACAATGTTTACTGGTGGAGTCTATCATTCGGTCGACGGTCAATCACGGTGTTTCGATATCGGCGAATGGAGTTCAACTGGATAGTGGTGTATCTTATTAAGTCGATTCTCTCATTCAGTACTCCCAACAGCCACAAGCTTTTCTGTGTCGATAACGGGTGCAAGTTCCCTAGTAGAGTTGCCTCGTAGACACCAAAGTTAATGGTCAATCCCCATTGAAATTGCCAGGAGTTTGAAGATGCTTAATCTTCAGTAAAATCCTCTTATGACGTTTCTTCAGGTAAGTCCTGTATCATGGAGCAAAAAAAAAGCAAGTTGTTGACCTCCCAAACATGGGGCATTTTGAATTTCCCCAGCTGAAGATGTTCCGGATCCATTATCCCCAGTAGAGTTTGAGGACGTTTGGTCTTCTGTAAAATCCTCTCAAGAGACGTTCCCTAGCACGAGACGCTTTAGAGCAATTCTTCCCAGCAGAGTTTGTTATAAACTTATCATCCCCAATGGAATCGTCAAACGGAAAGTGCCTAGCGTGGGACATTATGGCGCTTATCCTGAGCAAGACAGCTTTATTCCTCAGCAGAATACCGTGGAATTGCTTTGGGTTTCCCCAGCAGATCTCTAGGGACTCTTTCCCAGCAAGTTGCAATGGAAGGTTATAACCAGGATTTGTATATCCCCGACAGAGTAGCCCTGATTCCCCAGCAAAATTGTATCTCTGGTAATTGTATTCTCCACTGAGTTCAGTATTGAGTCTTATCAACAATAATCCCCAGCTGAGTTGTTGTTCTTCTCCCTCACAAGAGGCTTATTGATTAACAGAATCTATTCCCCAGCAAGGTGATAGTACATTCTTTCCCCAGCCGGGTTAGAAGGTTGATTCTCCCCGCAAAGGATCTTGAGGTTGGTAGATCCCCAAGCAGAGTTTTAATGACTTGTTTCCCCAGTAGAACGTCATTCAAAAGAATTCTCATCTCCAGCAGAGTTGCTATGACCAGAATTCATCCCCAAGCAGATGAAGTAATTCCTGGCAGAATCATCACTTCCCTCATATCTCAAAGTCCAACAGCAGATTGGCAAGAGTCCGTCTTCGGGTGGCAAATCATTAAAGTCCAACAGCAGATTGGCAAAAGTCCATCTTCGGATGGCAAAACACCAAAGTCCGACAGCAGATTGGCAAAAGTCCGTCTTCGGGTGGCAAATCCTCAAAGTCCAAGAGCAGATTGGCAAAAGTCCGTCTTCGGGTGGCAAATCATCGAAGTCCAACAGTAGATTGGCAAAATTCCGTCTTCGGGTGGCGAATTCTCAAAGTCCAACAGCAGATTGGCAAAAGTCCGTCTTCGGATGACAAATCCTCAAAGTCCAATAGCAGATTGGAAAAAGTCCGTCTTCGGGTGGCAAATCAGTAAAGTCCACCAGCAGTGTGGCGAGCCAGTAGTCGTCTGGCGTCGTGCAAAAAGACATTATTAAAGTCCACCAGCAGCGTGGCGAGCCAGTAGTCATCTGGCGTCGTGCAAAAAGATATTATTAAAGTCCACCAGCAGCGTGGCGAGCCAGTATTCGTCTGGCGTCGTGCAAAAAGACATTATTAAAGTCCACCAGCAGCGTGGCAAGCCAGTAGTCGTCTGGCGTTGTACAAAAGACATCCCTTCAGTATTATTCTTGTCGTCGGAGTTTTATACAAGAAGAATTCATTTGGTGTGGTTTATATCCCTTTTCTTCTTCTCCACAGAGTGCAAATTTTCTGGTTATTTTCGGTATTCAATCCCTCCATACCTTGAACGTCTGACAGCAATCGCTATCATCCATTCAGGTCTACAGTGATTGAATAGGGGCAGCTGTAATACCCCAAAATTTGCCCTCTCACTTCTTCATATCATTTAGCATGAGCTTTCATTTCATTGCATTGCATTCAAGCATAGAAAAAACAAAACACCAAGCATTGCATTGCATCTTGCATAAGGGCATGTGATCAGTAGGTCTTCAGAGGTGTTGATCATCCAAAGCTAAAGAATAAGAGCCAAGTGTTTCTCTCAAGCCTCAAGGGTCCCTTAAGCCATATATCATCTCACTTTGATCCCACAAGGCATGGGAAGAGAAGAATTCATCAAGAAGATTGGGCAGTGTATCATTCCCTACACAAGGCAGTCAAAAATTGGGATCTAACCCCCCAAATGGGCAAGCCCTTTGAGTTTTTATCACCTCCAAATGGCATATCTCATCATTGTTTGAGAGGATACACATCATATTCAGAGGAATTTGGATTTGGAGGATATGTTATTTCCTCCTAACCAGAGGGTGCCAAAATTAGGGTTTGACTTAAAATCAGTTTATCTCTGATTTTTTGGACAAAACTTGATCTCATGGTGTTCCTCATGTTCTTAAGTGTATATGGGTGGAAAATTCCTCATCAATTGGTTTCAGAAGGGTCTCGATTGATCAGTTGCTTGATAATCAAGAAATTGGGGAAAAGTCAACTGTGCAGTGAAAAAAAGTCAACTCTTGACTTTCTAAGGTCAAATTCATGAAATTCATGTTATATATGTTCAATGGACAAAATTTGATCAAGAAATGATGGAGGAATAAAGAAAAATCAAGAAATTACAAAACTGCCAAAAATAGAAACTTTGAGGTTTCCAAAAATAGTAAGTTTTGGCCATTTTAGCACCCCTATTTGAGTCAGGCTTTCTCAATTTTAAAGCATCAAATCAAAAATCCACCAGGCCACAACAAAAGATCTTGTTTCAAGCTTCAAATCCATATAAAGAACTCTTCCATTGGATCAAAATTGAAGGAGTTATGATCCATTAAAGTTTGACAAAACTAGGTCAAAAACCAAGTCATGGCAAGGCAAGTGCAGACCCATGCGCCATAATTTTGTCGAACACTTGGTGTGCCAAATGTCCAGCCACTTTTCTCAATGATGGAAGCTCCAAACGAAAAAATGTTAAACATCAAAGTTGTTCATCTCAATGTCCTCTTCAACGTTCATGTTGGACATTTTCCCATTTGAGCAAGTTATAATGGGGTTATGATGGTCCCAAGTTTACGCGTGCATGCTGAATTTTCCAAGTCAGGTTGCCATGCCAACTTACCAACTTGCCACGCCCATGCACCAGTTCTGAGCCATGATGTTTGAAGTCATTTTACACCATCCTACAAGCCTCTATTCAATTCAATTTCAACATCAAAATTATTCTCCTATATCTACTCTTTCATTTGCCACAAAAATTACACATTTCCATTCATTAAAGTGAGAGAAATTCATCACCAAACTTCCTTGTTTTAATTGATATTAAGCTGCTATAAAACAAAAAAAATAACATTTGTTGTTGTGGCTAATTCAAGTATTCACATACATGCTACACACCAGTCCACATTCCATTTTATTAAACTAAAAATTTCCTTACATCATCACCATCCATTTTAAACCCCACCATACACTTCATAAACTCACCCAAACCATAGCAAATCTTCCCAACTCACCTCTAACTGTCATGAATCAGTTAGTTAGAGTCTACTCAATTAACCCAACTCTAACTCATTTAACCAACTCATTTAACCACCATGGTTACCATTTAACTCCACATATAAATAAAAAACACACCACACAATTTCAATCTCTCTCTCATTTTTCCACATTTCTCAGAAATTCTTCTCAATCATTCTCTCCACTTTCTCTCTAATCTCACACATTTCTCACACTTTTCATCATAATTTCTCAAGAAATCTCAAATTTCTCTCTCACTCTCAGAAGTTCAGATTCAGATTTCTCTCTCGTTTCTTCATCATTTTCGAAGATTTTTGGAGCAGCATCATCTCCATAACCTTCTCTTTCTACTGTATGCATTAGATTCGCTTGAATCCACCATCGAAAAATCTCAAGTTTCACTCATCACTCCCAATTTCTACTCCAAACAAGTATTGGATCTAGTTTTAGCCTTTATTTGGCTTAGAGTGTTGATTTGAAGATCTTGCAAGAAGTTCTTGGATTTCTAAAACAAAAAAGTGCATCTCACAAGGTTAGAGATCTTGAAATTTTTCCTTTAGTTCATCATAATTTTAGAGATTTACAATGTGAGATTAGTAATCATGCATTGCATCTGGAAGTCCTGAAATGATGGCACACCATTGGTTGTTTAATTTGGAGTTTATGTGATTTTGTGATTTTGTGAAATTTGTGCTTGAATGTGTCACTTCGTGCCATTTTTCTTGATGTTAGAATGATTTTTTTGAGATATAATTAGCATATTCATGATCTATGAAGTTTGGGCTTCAGTTTGGTATTTTATTTTGTTAATTTTCATTAAGAAATGAGGGAGATATTTGAGGAAAAAGATTGGTAAAAATTCTGCATTTATTTTCTGGTTTTATTAAAATTCTACACTTTTGCATGAGTTTATGGTGGATGTGGTGAGGTGCCAGCACGTTATTGACCATGTTCTTATGGTTTTAGTGATTAATTAATAATTACAATGATTGGATGCATGATTAGTAAGAAAGAGAAATGTGTGGAAGCAATTTGATTGGTGCATTCATCCACTTTTCGGCTGGCCAATGATGGGGCTGCAGCGCATTAATGGCTGCCACTATCATCACGTGTTCCTTCTTTTTTCCTTCAGATGGTTTACGTGTGGGCGAGTGCACGGTAATTAGTGTGTGCGTGCGTTGTGCTCCTTTGGTGTGATCATCAGGCTGATCGTGTGGTTGTGATTAAAGGTTCATGGAATTGATTATGCACACTATCACACATGATTTCACAAGCTTAGTGGACTGGATTAGAATGCTTTTTGCACCTCCATGTTAAGCCCAATAATAATTCTGAACTAGAAAAATACTAATGCTGCACCCCCCTTTCCATTCCTTTGCATTTTTATTTCTTTCGCATATAGTTTCATTTTTATTTTAATAAAAATACTAAAATTCATCTGAAAATTCCAAATTAATTCACACGAGTTCTTAATACATTTAGGCAATTTTTCATCATTTTTAATTCTGATTTTACTAATTTTAGATCATTTTTTCGTAATTTCTTTTCAATTTCTTTTTTATTGATCTTCTTCATGATACTCAAACTTGTACATTTTCTTTCTGCCATCTCACACAATTTTTTTCATCCGTTCCTTTTGAGTTGGTTAGATAACATCCTAAAGTGTCCAAAATTATTTTTTCTTGATTTTTAAAGTCATCTTATAGGATGTTTGTATGATCATATCTACACTTCTTTTTGTGGCTTTTCAATATGACTCTGTGCATGTCTTTGTGGCACTTTTATCTTGAATTTTGGTCTGAGTTTTTAATATGTGTTTAGCCTCTGACTTAGGTTGTTTAGGACTTGTTTTTACAATTTCCTCATGTGCTTTAATATTTGTTCAATGCCTTGCCTTTGAAGCTACTTAGGTGCACTTTATTTTTCTTCCTTCTAAAAAGTTGTGATATTATAGGTCATTTGTATAACATTATAGGTCTTCTTTGTCTCATTATAAGTCACTTTGGTTTGCATTTACATTTGACATGAGTTTGTGCATTCTAATTTGAACTTTGACATGTTTTCATCTCTCATTTCCTCTTATGCCATAGGTGTTTCATGTTTGCATTTTTGTGTACCGTTTCCTTCATGCCATTTGCATCTCATGTATAATATGCTACTGCCCATGTGCATTCATTAACCATTTCACATGTTATGCATTTATAATATGTCATTTTGTGCATTTAATTGAACATGTTTCTCTTATTCTCACTTCTACTTCATCTTATCTCTTCCACTTGCACTCTTCTATTCTTGAAGTACATGATAGTTCATATGCATGTTAAGCCATTTGTGAATTGAATATGATTCTGACTTTGACTTTCCATGAAGCATTTATGCATGATC
The DNA here is from genome assembly GCA_022829125.1 of Lathyrus tuberosus. Taxonomy (NCBI): domain Eukaryota; kingdom Viridiplantae; phylum Streptophyta; class Magnoliopsida; order Fabales; family Fabaceae; genus Lathyrus; species Lathyrus tuberosus. Next base: position 3,148,302 of record JALAZF010000441.1, read on the forward strand.
ACTTTGTATTTCCACTCATTCTTCATCTATGTCTTCTATGATTCACTTCTTTAATGTTTAGGACATTAGTTGTACATAGTTGATTTGTGTTTGATGTCTTAACATTAGAGAGTACTCTTATTGTTTAGACTCTGACCTTGATTAATTTGTATCTCTTAGGATCCTATTTCCTTGGTTCTTAATTGATTTGATCATCACTTGTTGTTTCTTCCTTTATTTCATACTTGCAAATATTGTGAACTAACCTTTTCATGTAGGTGCATGGTAAGTAAGTGTGGGGACATAGTTCCACATACACTCCTCTCCCTCATCTTCTCTTATTTCATTTAATCATTCAAATTTGTGTTTGATAAGCATTTACATGCTTTCCTTGAATAACCTCTTCTTCACCCCCTTTAAGATCAATTTAACTTCCATTTTGGAAGTAAGTTGTTTCTTTTGCTCTTCTTCTTCTTTCTTTTAGAAGTAGGTTTCTTAAACCCCATTAACCATAGGATCTCCGAGCATGCTAACACTAGGGTGTGTTTTAGTCTCCCTTATTAGTTTCACCTTTTGCTCCATTTGAGTCACTTCTTCTCATCTCATAATAAAAGTAAAAAACACTTAATAAAGGCATAACAAATATTGTATTTAGGCCTTTCATGGGAGAACAAGGAGGTGAGGGGTCTTCTCTCATTTCTTTGGGAATGTTTAGTGTACGTCCCGTCTGGGGACGATGTGCGAGGCATTCGATCTTACATGAGGGACTTAAATACAATGTGAGTTACTAAACACCAATAATCAAAACAATTCTTGCTTAAAAGACAAAGACAAACAATAACGTCTTTCCTTCGGGAATTTCTCTCCTCATCTCATTCACTCCTTCCTTAAGGACTCGTCAAGTCCGTTCTACCGCAAACAGGTAACGCCTAAGTCTCCATACAGCGAGCTGCAACACCTAACTGCTGGAACGCGCACTCTGACGTTTCCACTAAAAAACACAAACAAAGCGACCCTCGTTGAGGGGAACTATGTCGCTCTGATTCTCATGTTCCCGATAAGATACGTAGGCAGTGGGGTAGGGCCCATTCAAGCACTTCTTTTATTTTCCCTACATTTGTTTCTCCTTCTCTCTCCTTTCCCTTTCCGTTCCTTTTCCAGTATCCTTTTCTTACACCCTTTGATCGAGACAAGCAAGCGTGGATCCCATCAGGTACGATGGACGCGTGGGGGTGCTAATACCTTCCTCGCGCGTAACCGACTCCCGAACCCAGTTCTCTTGGTCGCAAGACCATGCTCTTTCCTTTCCCTCAGGTTTACACGGTGTTTCCTTTCCCTCTCTTGAGATAAATACACATTGCTGGCGACTCTGTTTCGGTGCCACTTTCGCGTTTGTACTTGGATGAAAATCCCGGGAGCGACAGTAACCAATACCGTAAAAAGGAAAAAGTGTCATACGTGGTTGTAGATGAATATTCCTCGGACGACGAAGAGTTTGTTGGTGAAGGTGAGGTCCACGTGGCTGAACTAAAGCCAGGACCTCCTTATACTTGTAAATTGCTAAAACCATCAAACGGGAAAAATCCCGTCGAAACTGGGAAATCAGATAAATATGTTGCTAAGACTTATACCTTTGATGTTTCTAAATGTGATGAGATCTTTGATTTACTGGTTAAAGATGGTCAAATAATTATTCCCCCCGGGGTCAAAGACCCTCCCCTGGAACAAAAGAAAAAGAGGGGATTTTGTAAATTTCATAATTTTCTTGGTCATAAAACAGCTCAATGTGTTCTTTTCAGGGATCTTGTGCAGAAGGCTTTAAAGGATGGATGACTTCAATTTGGTGAGAAGCCGAAGATACAGGTCGACACAGACCCGTTGAAGGTCGAAGAGGCTCTGTACTCAGAAGTGTTCGAATGCTTAATGGTCGAGGCTACTGAAGGTCCCGACAACAAACTGGCTACTGAGGTGGTTGAATGCATGATGGTCGAAGCTACTGAGGGTTTCAACCAGAAGAATGAAGAAGAACTAGAGGCAGTGTATCCCCAGGCTAGCAAGAGTTTGGCAGATTTTTCAGGAAAAATGCCGGATCAGTGGGTCGAAAGCGGCGTTGTGTCCTAGATGCCATGCCATGTTTGATGAGAAGGCTGCTGAAAGGTATGAGGCAGGGAAAAAGGAGCTGTCGCAGGAAGGGAAACTGCCAGCTCGAAGGTTTGTGTTCGACAAGGATGGCGCTCCTCGTCGAAACCAAGAACATGGTAGTCTCCCCCAGGAGGCCCGTCCTAGGACCTTTGTGCCTCCCTCAGACACCCCACAAGAAAGGTGGGTGGCACCAGTCAGTTAGAAGGGAAGCAAAATACCTAAATTAAGGGTTTTGGATTTGGAAAAGGAGGCCAATGCACCCGACAGAACCGTCGAGCCAAAAGGTTATGTGGTGTCCCCCAACTACAAAGGGAAGAACCCCATGACCAGGACTCAATGGAGACGATATCAGTGCAACAAAAAGGCTGAAAGAGAGGCTGCGACTTCGCGGTCAAAGCCTGTTGGAACATCTGGACACAAACGCCCACTCCCAAGGGAAAAATGGGTGGAAAAGAATAGGTTGGTGACAAACCAAACAATGGTTGTAACTCTGGGGGTATCCGGAGAAAAAGGGGTGGTGTCGACCCAGAGGTCTCAATGTACGTTGGGTGAGTGCAAGAAGGAGCCGAAATATACCCCTCAATCGGATGAAGAGGAGCCGAAGTATTCTCCTCAGTCGGATGAGGAATATAACCATTCGCCAGATGAAGACTTTGATGAAGACATGTATGACGACACCAACGATGATACGTATGGTGAGGACTTTGTGCTGAATTGTGGTATCGTGTCGGTACTGCCAGCTGAATATGACGTGGTGTCAGAAGTCTCTGAGGCTGAAGAGGATTTCATTCCTGATGAAAATGCGGACGAAAGACCGCTATGTTATTATGTCATGAACAGTGGTGTAGTTGAAGAACAAACGGCTATGTTTGAAACCCCAAGTCCTGGAATGATTTACCATTTAAAGCCGTTATTTATAAAGGCAAAAATTGACGGATTGGCTGTCAACAAAGTGTTTGTGGATGGTGGGGCAGCTGTTAACCTAATGCCGCACAACTTGTTTAAGAAGATGGGAAAGTTGGAAGCGGATCTCTGACCACACAATATGGTTCTCTCTAACTATGAGGGGAAAACCAGTAATATTCTAGGGGTTGTTTAGGTAGATTTGGCTGTGGGAACAAAAAACTGGTCGACACTCTTCATGGTCATTAATTCGAAGGCCAACTTCAATCTATTGTTAGGATGAAAATGGATCCATGGAATAGGGGCCGTCCCGTGAACCATGCACCAAAGGCTGATTATATGGAGAAAAGATGGCGTCGTCGAAAACATCGAAGCCGATTAGAGTTATTACAAGGTGGACAAAGCCAAAGGCAAGAAATCCTTCGACTAGCATTTGGCCAACGTGGCTCCTTGCGACGATGTGTCGGGGTCTTTTACTTCTGTCAATATAGGCCGCATCCTGAACCTAGATCCTGACCATGGCTTCATATGGGATGCTGCTGAAGAAGCCATGGAGCCTGCTGAAATGTGTAATACCCCAAAACTTGCTCTCCCTTTTTGTCATCTTAGCATAGCATTATCATCTATCATATCATATCCATCTCATTAGCATTGCATTGCATTTAACATAGAAAAATGAAGCATAGCATTCCTCTTACTATCAAGGCATGTGATCAGGTGGAAGATGGACAATCAAGGGATCATTCAAAGCACAAAAAGGTCAATCAAGTTGCCTCAAGGCAAGCCAAGAGTCTCTCATGTCTCATACCATCTCAATTGATCATCCACAACCTCAAGGAAGTGAGATCCAATGGGAGATTGAAATAATACATACTTCAACATGCAAGAGGTTCAAAAACTGAAGGAAAACCCTCAAAAGAGATAGCTCATTGATCCAAAATCAATCTTAAATGGCATATCCCATCATCCTTTAAAAGGATGCACAACATACCCTGAGGAATTTGAAATTGAAGACTGCACATTTTTCTCCTAACCAGAGGGGGTCAAAATTAGGGTTTCTAATAAAATCAGGATATCTTTGATTTTTTGGACAAAACTTGATGTCATGATATTCTATATGTTCTTAAGTGTATTTATGTGGAAAATCACATCTCAATTGGTTTTAGAAGTGGTTCAATTGGAAGCAAGATAAAAAATCAGAGAAATTAGGGCCAAGTCAAATAATCAGAGGAAAAAGTCAACTCTTGACTTTTTGAGGCCAAATTCATAAAATTCATGTTACATATGTCCAATGTGCAAAATTTGATCAAGAAACTCCAAAGGAATCATGAAAAAATCAAGATGTGGAAAGTTGCCATTTTTGGATGAAGAAGGGTTACTAAAAATAGCAAGTTTTGGCCATTTTGCATCAGAGTTTGAACCAAGGCCATTTAAAATTGAAGCACCAAATGAAAATTCCACTCGGCCACAACAAAATTTCTTTCTTTAAGCTTCACATCCATGTGTAGAACATCTCCGTTGGATAAAAATTGAGGGAGATATGATTGATCAAAGTTGGAGGAAAGTAGGGCAAAAACCAGGTCGTGACCAAGAACTTTCAGGTCACGCGCGTGTCATTTTCACAAGCACGTGGTGGGCCAAATGTTTGGGTCAATTTCTCAAGGTTAGAGGCCTCAAATGAAAACTCTTTCAACACGAAAGTTGTTCCTCTATGTGAGATCTTCAAAGTGTATGTTTATGGTTTTTTCATTAGACCAATGATTGAGAAGTTGTGGTGGCTCAAAATAAGGTCAAGATAACTGAATGTTTGGTTAGGTCACAACCAGGTCTTGCCACACACGCGTGCATTATGAGTCAGTTTTGAGTTTACATGTTTGAAGCACATTTCCAAGTTGTTGCAAGTCTCGTTTTCATTTACTTTCAACATCGAAGTTGTTGTATCATGTACACACTTTGTAATGATACCAAGATCATTCATGTCCATGGCTTGAAGAGAGAGATATCCATGCGTAAACATCACCATTTCCAACTGATGAATCACACCAGAATTTGCAGTTTGGTTCAGACATCCATCAAACAACCCTTGCACTTTATTTCCACATTAAGCCAAGCACATATCACCTCCACCTTGCACATTAGCACGTGCCTTGCATGAAAGTGGAAAGAATAAACTTGTTGAACAAGTTTCTGATACAACCAGCCGTGCCATTGCAAGCTCATTTTCAGCTCCACCATAACCCACCATGAACTATCACCACCATATCATTGCTCTCCCTAACTAACTTGACTCAGTTAGTTAGGGATAACTCACTTAAACCACTTCAACTCAGTTAATTCACCCAGTTAACCATGGTTAAACTCACACTATAAATAGAAAACTCACACTCTAATTTCATTTTCCAACTTCATTTTTCTCACTTTCAACTCTCATTCTCTTATTCTCCCTCTGAAACACTCTCTATTCTCTCTCTCTGATCTCTCACGAAACCAACACTTTCTTCATTCATCTTCTTCAATCATCATCTTGAGTGTGGTCTTTGAGCAAGTGAAGCTTCATCAACATTTTGATTCTCTCTCTGCTCTCAATACCTCAAGACTCAACTGCATTTATTTTGCACGAATCAAACTCAAGATCAAGAGTGGATCTCTGGTTTTCTTTTGCTTCAAGGTTCTGCAAACTTCAGGTTCCAATTACTCAAATTCTATTGCATAAACTCTTATTGTTTTAGTTTGTTTTTTATGGTTTAGAGCTTATTAGAAGCTATGCGTGCGTCCTGTTTAGTTGATATGCTCTTTAGGAGCTTAGGTGTGTTTTTAGGGCAAATTATTTTGGCTCGGTTTGTGTTATGCAAGCATGATCTGTGAGAAATAAGTGTGTATTCGTGTTCTCCATAAGTTCAGCTTCTATTTGGTATACTTTTTGTGGATTTCTGGAGAAATTAAAGTTGCAGACGGTGGTGATTGACCGGAGAAGGTGACCGGAGGTCCCTCTCCGGCCGGTGGACTTTATGTTAGGGTTTTATGCTCAGTTTGAATTTGGTCCGTTGGATGAGTATGATCTAATGGCCAAAATGCTGCCAGCACATTAAAATGAGCGTGCAAGTCACATGCCACATTTCAGATTTCATTTAAACATTGTGTGGTGTAGTGCATGTTAATGAATGTGTTCCTCCACGCGTGATCATTGGTTTTGTTTACTTTGACCTTTGTGTTGACTTGACCTAATCTGATGGTGGCAATTGCTTTGACTTGTGTTGACTGAAGAGCATGGTAGTTATTGTGTTACGCGCGCTTAATGGACCTAGTCAGATTGATATCCACACCTCCCATGTTTTCAAGCCCAATTAATTTGAACTGAACAATTACTATGCAGGCACCCCCATTCATTTTGCATTTCATTTTTATTTTCATTTTTTCTACACGTTTACTTTTTAATTTTTAAAAATATCAAATGGCATTATAAAATTCCACAAAAATTCATGAGCATCATTAAAACATTTAGAAAATTTTTCATGATTTTATTTCTTGATTTTATGACTTTTTTTCCCCTGTTCCATGATTTTCTTTGATTTTCTTTTGTGTGCATTCTTAATGTGGTACATGATTTTGTTTAATTTTGTTCTTGATCATTAAAAATAATTTTGATGCTCTTCTTTTTGTAGTGAGTCATTAACATCTTGAATTATGTTAAGTGATTTTTATTTGATTTTTTAGGTCGTGTTATGATATGTTTTGATGTTCATCTTTGCATTACTTTGCATGTGCATCCAATATGATTTAAGTGCATTGTATAAAGCCTTTTTGCCTTGATTTTTTACATGATACTTTGATATGTGATTCATCTCTGATTGGTGAACCTCAATATCATGTTTTCATAATTTTCATGAACTCATTTGATTTTTGTTTAATACATTTCATTTGAAGCATTACAACATGTCATATCCTTGTAATCTTTGAGCATGTTTACATGATTGCTTTTGTGCATACTTGCATGATCATTTGCCTACTTTGTGAGATATCCATTTGACATTATAGGTCATTGGTACATGTTATGTGTCATCTTTGCATGTTCACTTTCATTTGAACTTTGTGTGTCCTTAATATGAAGTACTTGTGTTTTCTTTTGAATTTCCATTTCATTTCTTCTTCTATTGCTTCTTGAATGGCTTGATGTGTTATGCATGAACACTTGTGAGATGTTTGTGAATCATTTTTTCATTTCATTTCAATTCTGATCCTTAGATTACATGTTCCATTCATGATTGTTTGTTCATTTCTTTTCATCTTTCATTCTCCCTTTTCTTATGGTAGCATGTTCTAATGTCATGGATGATGTTTGTTGCCTATCCACTTGGACTTGCATGATAATGATCATTTGTTTTCCATGTGATGTACATTCTGGTTGTGACATTAGGATTTGATTTCTCATCTAATTCTTTTGATCTTTATGGTGCATTAAGTGTTCTTTTGCTTCTTATACTTCTTATACATGTTTACTAACCATGTAGGGGCTTTGGTAAGTTGCAATTGAGTGTGGATAAGGAATCCACATTCAAATTTCCTTTCATCTCTTTTACAATTGCATTTTGTGTTTTGTTAAGCACTTATGTGCTTTTTCTTAATAATTCATCACTTTCCCTTTTTGGATTACAATTCATCTTCTACTTTAGAAGTGAATTGTTTAATTCATTCTTTCTTTAGACTTTAGGTTGAAACCTCACCAACCATTAGGACCACTCCCTTTAATTTTCAATTAGGATTGAGTCTTAGATAATAGAGATTTTTACCTTTATCCTCTCTTGAGTCTCTTTTCTCATCTCAAAGAAAATTTAAAATATCTAATAAAGGTAGGCACTTATTGCATTTAGGCCTTTCATATAAAGAAAAGGTTATAAGGGGTCTTCTCTTATAATCTTAGAATGTGTAGCATATAGCCCATCTTGGGTCAATGTGTTAAACATTTGATCTTGTGTGAGGGACTTAAGTGCAATACTTGTTGAAGGTACAAATAATAAAAAACACTTCTTCATTTCATAATCAACAAAAACACTTAATAAACACAAATATGCTAGTGTGTTTGAACCTTGATAATTGGAACTAAGTGTGAGGGTCTTCTTCACTCTTAGTGTGCTTTCTTACCCATTCCATCTTGGAATGTGAGAATGTACACATTCCAATAACTAAGATTCAGATACACTATCATATACAAACAAATGGAAAAAAAAACTCTTAAAAGACAAAAACAAACAATAACGTCTTTCCTTCGGGAATTCTTTTCTCATATCGTTCACTCCTTCCGTAAGGATGCGTCATTTTCGTTCTACCGCAAACAGGTAACGCCTAAGTCTCCCTACAGCGAGCTGGCAACACCTAAACTGCTAGGACACGAACATTGACATATTCCACTAAAAAACACAAACAATTCATCCCTAGTGAGGGGAACTACGTCGCTCTGATTCTCATGCTCCCGATGAGATACGTAGGCAGTGGGGTAGGGCCCATGCGAGCACTTCTTTTATTTTCCCTACATTTGTTCTTCTTTCTCTTTCCTTTCCTTCTCCAGTTTTCTTTTCCAGTAGCCTTTTTTATCACCCCTTGATCGAAGCAAGCAAGCGTGGATCCCATCGGGTACGATGGACGCGAGAGAGTGCTAATACCTTCCTCTCGCGTAACCGACTCCCGAATCCAGTTCTCTTGGTCGCAAGACCATGTTCTTTCCTTCTCTTCAGGTTTATGTGGTGTTTCCTTTCCCTCTCTTGGGATAAATACACATTACTGGCGACTCTGTTCGGTGCCACTTTCGCGTTTGTACTAGGATGAAAATCCCGGGAGCGACAGCTGGTGACTCTGCTGGGGACAGGTTGACCTATTGCTGGTCCATCCTAAGCGAGTCAATCCTAGCGCTTGTTTGCTTTTCTTTCATTGGGTGCTTACTTTTGTATTGTATTTGCTGTTTATTGTATTTTATTACTTGTACCATATTTACAGCATGTTAGCATTTTCATTTCATATATTATACCGTGTTGCACTGTTCTGTCTGTTTGGCGGGATGGGATTTCTGAGAGATGAGCTCAGTACACAGGCTCGAGTATACACTTAGACTTAGAGTGGAGAGTAGTGGGACCTACGTGCCATCTGTGTACGTGGGTAATCACGAAATTCACAGCTAGACGAGGCTATCTTGGGACCCATCATGGCGTGCGCATCTTGCGTATTCCAGGATGTCGATCTAGAGAGCTGTCGACTCTAGTGACCGATCATGAGGATCTTAGTGGAAACATCTCTCTTTAGCGGTGACAGTGGCAGACCACATTCTGTGGCAAACCCACTCGCACCCGAGGGCCCACTTTGGTACTTGCATAGGATGACCTTTATTTTCTAAGGTGAGTCAGTGGACGACCTCTTTGATTGGCATAGCATTGTATCCTACGGGCTGAATGTGCTATCGCTTCTCAAACCTCCGAAGCTGACAAGCTTTATTTTCTAGGAACCACATGTGAGTATGGGTGGGATGTTTACAGGTTTGCAGGTAACCCAGCCTCCCACATACCGTACTTGTGATTCTATGATTATTACAGACAGTGTATCCTGTGACAGTGGTTTGAGTATTCATCTCAGATATATTGCCAGATTCAGTACAGAGACACAGTGCACACAGTTCAACACAGACACCGACACCTGGATACCTGATCACATGCCTTTTGCATTTGCATAATCATATCATAACAAGTTATGTTTGTCATTTTCAGGTACTTACCATATTGTCTGATTCCAATCATGAGTTCCCAAGATGCTGAGGTTAAAAGGAAGAATAATGTGTCATACAAATTCCCTGATCCTAAGCTGGATGTATTGAACAAGATGATAGGTATGGCTGGTTCTGATGTTCTCAACACTTTTCAGAAGGAGTATGGAGAGCTGATTAAGATGGTCTGTGCATTCACAAAGTATAAGAAGGATGGGTTGCATACTTTCATATAGTTCTATGAGCCATCAATGAGATGTTTCCTATTCCCTGACTACATTCTGATGCCCACTCTGGAGGAATTCTCATTTATTTTGGGAATTCCAATCACGTCTGCTATACCGTATTTTTCTGAAGGTGCTCTTGCCCCTGAAGTAATCGCTGCTGTCCTGCATCTGGACCTGTTTGTTGTGAAAAGTGGCCTAAGCAGACTCAAAGAAGATGAAGGATTTCACTTGGAGTTTCTTTTTCGACAAGCTCAGGAAGCTGCCAAGGCTAACAATTGGACTACTTACAACGCTATGTTAGCTCTTTGTATCTATGGCTTGGTGCTTTTCCCCGGTCAGCCCGATTTTGTTGATATGCAGGCGTTGAAAGTGTTTGTCTCGAAGAATCCGATTCCTACCCTGCTAGGGGATTTTTATCACTCCGTACACTATAAAAATGAGAAGGCAAGAGGGAGTTTGGTTAGTTGTTGCACCCAATTGTTATGCCATTGGCTCTTCAAACATTTACCCCGGACTTGTGCGTTTGTAGAAACTGCTGAGACAATGAAGTGGTCCAAGAGACTGATAGGTTTGACTGCCAATAATATTATTTGGCTTGATCCCAAATTATTGACGATAGAGCTTACTGTCAAATGTGGAAGTTTTCCTAATGTGCCTCTACTTGGAAGAAGAGGTGGGATTAATTACAACCCAGTGTTGGTAGTTAGACAATTTGGTTATGCCTCGAGGCATCCTCCTACTGATGAAGAGATTAACGCTTCTCTGTTTTTCGTGGGGACCAAGAATGAAAGAGTGCTGGAAGTAATAAATGCTTGGAAATTTAGGCAAAGAGAGGGAAAATTGACTTTCGGCAAAGGAGACTGTAGATCATACCCTGAATACGATGCTTGGGTTGAGATGAAGGTCAAAAAGCTGTTGTTACCTTTTTCCCGAGAAGTTCTCTTATGTCCAAATCAACATTCCATGGTACCGACCGAGGAGTACGAGAAATTGAAGAAAATGGTTAGAGATCTGCAGATAGAGAACTCTGGAATGAGCAGATGTCTTCAGAAAGCTCTAGCTGACAACAAAGAGTTGGAAAAGAGGGCGTTGAAAGCAGAAAAAACCCTGGCGGACAAAGAAGAAGATTTTGATGAGAGGGCTCGATACTTCCGGAAGCTTACCTTGGGAGCAGATGATACTAGTCAGGCTCATAAGGCTACAAAGCAGGCGCTGGCCCGAAGCAAGGATTCGTTAGCTAAACTCCGTCAAGCTTGGGATGAGGTCAGAATTGAGAACTCTGAACTGCAGGCCCAGTTAAAAGATAAAGATGAAGAGCTGAAGAAAGCACACGTGGAAAGAAGAAAGTATCGAGAAGATCTTGGCAAAAGTCAAGAACAAGTGAGAAATGCTGAAGGTAAGCTGAGAATCACCAACAAGGAGCTTGAAGATGTCACAGCAGAGCTGAAACTGGTTAAAATTCAAGCTGGAATCAAGAGGCACAAAGGAGCCAATGAAGATGAAGCCTTGCTGATGCACGTGGGGTCATTAGAGGATGCATTGGAAAAAAGGGACGTAGTGATTAAAGAGCTGATTGAGAAGCCGCATCATCAGCGTACCCGCATCCTGTTTGAAGAGATTAAGTACTCCAGCCAGAAGCTGAAGGATGTAGAGCTGTCGGATTAGTGATTTTTGTCATTTCTTTGTAATTTGTAATGGTTACCATCAGAATTGTTGATGGATCCATTTGACTGCCTGTTTCTTATTTTGTTGCTGAAACTACGACAAACGTGCTTGAGAAGTTTTGGGAATTTGTATGAAATGGGTTATTTCTGTTCACAATTTCTGATCTTCAGATATATGTGATGTGATATCTGCACACTAGCACACTACAAAATCACTATTTCTGGTCTTCAGACGTCTGTGATTGATGTATATGAATATCTCTTCATGGCAAAACTCAGTAATCATGACTCCTGGTCTTCAGGAATTTTTGGTTATGATTGGAATCAGGATATGAAAAGTATTTTGAAATGACAAACATAACTTTGCATTTGCATTTTCATATCATTTTTGCATCGCAGGTTTTCCTTTTGCAGGCGCCTGCTAACCTTTATTTGGTTTTCAGGCACGATAGCTGATACCCCAGTTCACCGATATTCTACCCGACACAATCAAGCAAAAGTAATGGAGCAAGTTCAGACAGAGTTAGCCGATTTGAGGGGAAGGATGGAACAGTTCATGAACCTCATGCAGGGGATTGCTCAAGGTCAGCAAGAGCTGAGGACCGGTCAAGAAAACATGAGGATTGGACAAGAAGCTATGAGAACCACTATCCAGAGGCTGGAAACTGAAATCCCAAATCGCAATGTACGCACTCCTCCTGTTGGCACAATCCCTGCTGGTGGGGTACATCTGGGCTTTGATAACAATGAGGATGGTCAGGAGGACCAGTTCACTGCATTCAACAATGACAACCGGAAGTATGAAGGGCTGGATGAAAGACTCAAGGCTATTGAGAGCCAAAATCCTCTTGGAATTGATGTAGAAGACATGGGTCTCGTGCAGGGTGTGCGAATTCCTCCCAAGTTCAAGCTTCCTGCTTTGGATAAGTACAACAGCAGTACCTGTCCCAAAACACATTTGCAAGCTTACAATCGCAAGATTGCCGCTTATACCGAGGACCAAAAGCTCTGGATGTATTTTTTCCAGGATAGCCTGTCAGGCGCTTCCCTGGAATGGTACATTAAGCTGGACAGGGTTCATATAAGGAGTTGGAAAGATTTGTGCGCCGCTTTTCTAAAGCAGTATCAATATAATCTGGACATGGCACCTAATCGTACTCAATTGCAGAGTATGACTCAGGATAACAAGGAGGGCTTTAAGCAGTATGCACAGAGATGGAGAGAATTGGCTGCTCGAGTTCAACCACCTTTGGGTGATCGTGAGATGGCTGATATGTTCATGAGCACACTTCAAGGGACGTATTTGGATAGACTGGCTGCATGTCCCTCCACGGGGTTTGCCGACATCGTCGTTGCTGGGGAACAAATAGAAAGTCTGTTGAAATTGGGTAAGATTCAAGATGTTGCTTCAAATTCGAAGAAACCCTTTGCCAATGGACCAAGGAAAAGAGAAGGGGAGTCCAGCGCTGTGTATAGAGGAGGGGGTAGAGGAAGGAATCAGTCCTGTCATCAGGTGGATGCGGTAACCATTCCGGTTCCAGCTAGACAGCAAATGCCAGATCAGCAAGGTAGACCCCGATTTCAGAACAATAGACAAAGGGACCGTAAGTTTGATCCCTTGCCTATGACATATGCTGCTTTGTTACCACAACTGCTCAAAGAGAAGTTGGTTGAACTTCGGACTATGAAGCCGCTGGATTCCGGAAAATTACCTCAAGGTTACGATGCTAATGCTCGATGTGAATATCATTCTGGTGCGCCAGGTCATTCAATAGAAAAGTGCTGGACCTTTCAACATAAGGTTCAAGATCTGATCGACGCAAAAGCTATTAACTTCTCTCGGCCGCCGAATGTTCGTGACAATCCAATGCCTCATCATGGAGGTGCAGGCACAAATGCCATTTTTGATGGCAAGAAATTGAATTTGATTACTGATGTTAATTTGGTGAAGACTCCGCTGTTGATTGTAAAAGAATGTTTGTTAAAAGGAAAGGTATTTCCTGGATGCGCCTCTGATTGCGAGGATTGTTCAAAGCAGATTAATGGCTGCAGTAAGTTGAGAGCTGGACTGCAGGATCTTATGGACGAGGGAAGTCTTCAGTTTGATAAAGTAGAGAAAGAACAGGATGTTTCTGCCGTTACCATTTACTATAATCCAGTCGAGATACAGGTGCCTGTTGCAGAGCCTGTTGCTATCATCGTGCCCGAGAGGCCGAGACCAGTTACGATTATAGTTCCTGAATCGGCTGCTTATGTGTCTAATAGGGCAGTTCCGTGGCAGTATGGAACTGATACTCGTCAAGGAGGAAGTCGGCAGAAGGCAGGGGCTGTTGGTACTAGCATTGAGAATGTCAGTGGACCAAGTGGTTTTACTAGGAGCGGTCGACTGTTTGCTCCCCAGACTCTAAGGAATGATAAAGAGGCTGAAGCCGCTGCAAGAGCGAAAGGAAAACAGGTTGTTGATGACAAGGTGCCTGCTCAGGAAGAGGACCCTAAAGTCAATTTTGATAATGATGTTGAGGAATTTATGAGGGTTATCAAAAAGAGTGATTACAAGATCATTGACCAACTTAATCAGACACCCTCTAAAATTTCGATATTATCCCTGTTAATGAGTTCAGATGCACACCGGGCTGCTTTGTTGAAAGTTCTGAATATGGCATACGTTCCCCAAGAGATTACAGTGAATCAGTTGGAGGGAGTAATTTCTAATGTGAATGTGAGCCACGGGTTGGGATTTACGAACAGGGATTTGACACCGGACGGACGTAATCACAATAAAGCACTGCACATCACACTTGAATGCAAAGGAGCAGTTTTGTCGCATGTGCTGGTTGACACAGGTTCTTCCTTAAATGTGTAACCCAAAAAAGCCCTGATGAAAATTGAAGTAGATGGATTGGTTCTGAGACCCAGCGATTTGATTGTGAGAGCTTTCGATGGATCCCAAAGATCGGTGTTTGGGGAGGTTGAACTACCAATACAGGTTGGTCCGCAGATATTCAAGGCGACCTTTCATGTTATGGACATTCAGCCTGCTTATAGCTGTTTGTTGGGCCGACCGTGGATTCACGCAGCAGGCGCAGTTACCTCCACACTTCATCAGAAGCTCAAGTATGTGTTCGAGGGTCAAGTGGTTACTGTTTGCGGCGAGGAAGATATATTCGTGAGTCATCTATCCACTTTCAAATATGTGGAAATGGATGGAGAGATTCATGAAACGTTGTGCCAATCTTTTGAAGCCCTGAATATCAATAACTTACCAGAGTCTACTTCAGCAGAAGTGGTGTCAAATGTGCCAGGTGGGCCGAGTGCATCAATTGCGTCGTACAAGCAGGCCAGAGAAGTGGTCGAAAGCGGAAATGCCCAAGGTTAGGGTAAAGCTATAGATGTGTTCGTGAAAGAAGATAAGTTTGGCATTGGATACCAGCCGGGCCGGATGCCAGTTCCTCGATTCCGTGGGCCAATCAACTTTAACAGTGGAGGAATTATCAATCCCAACCAGTCCTGCTCAGCAATAGAAGATGGCGCTGAAAGCTCAGATTATCTGGACAGATGGGTATATGCACTGGCTCCAGGCGAGGCGTTGCAAAATTGGTCTAGTGAAGAAATCGTTCATGTTGTTCACCATTCAGAGTAATAATTCTTGTCTTTCATAATACATGAAATCCCACACTCTGCCCAAGGTGTGAGGATCCATTTGTAGGGCCACCATATTTTCTCATATAATGTTCAAATATCAATAAAAGGACGTTTTTGTTTACAAATTTGTGATCCTTTACTCTTTCTTTATTTTATTTTTGCACAAAGAAAATTAAAAATGATAATGCACTTTCTTTTCTTTTGTTTTCGAGCAAAAAAATAATCTAAAATAAAGCATAAACCCAATCATGCAGACTGGATTCTGTGGATTTCTCTGAAAATGATTCTGTTATGCCCACGTATGATTTCGACAATCCGATCTATCAAGCTGAGGAAGAAAGTGATGAAGACTATGAACTCCCGGAAGAGTTGGCTAGGTTGTTGAAACAGGAAGAGAAGACCATTCAGCCTCATCAGGAAGCTCTTGAGATCATCAATATTGGGTCAGAGGAAAGCAAGAAAGAGATCAAGATTGGTGCGAGTCTGCGGGATGATGTAAAGCAAGAGCTGATAGTCATGCTACGGGAATACGTTGACATCTTTGCTTGGTCATACCAAGATATGCCAGGTTTAGATACAGACATAGTTGTGCATAGACTACCATTGAAAGAGGACTGCCCACCGGTCAAGCAGAAGCTACGCAGGACAAAACCAGAAATGGCTTTGAAGATCAAGGAAGAAGTACAGAAACAGTTGAATGCAGGTTTTCTGGCAGTAACCAACTATCCTCCCTGGGTGGCCAATATAGTACAGGTGCCGAAGAAAGATGGCAAAGTCAGAATGTGTGTGGATTACAGAGATCTCAACAGGGCGAGCCCTAAAGATGATTTTCCACTCCCTCATATTGATGTGCTGGTTGATAATACCGCTCAGTTTTCAGTGTTCTCATTTATGGATGGATTCTCCGGGTACAATCAGATAAAGATGGCGCCTGAGGACATGGAGAAGACGACATTCATTACCCCGTGGGGTACCTTCTATTACAAAGTAATGCC
This sequence comes from Lathyrus tuberosus, assembly GCA_022829125.1. Lineage (NCBI taxonomy): Eukaryota > Viridiplantae > Streptophyta > Magnoliopsida > Fabales > Fabaceae > Lathyrus > Lathyrus tuberosus. The sequence continues at coordinate 3,164,599 of JALAZF010000441.1, forward strand.
TTTTGGGTTGAAGAACGCAGGGGCAACTTATCAAAGAGCAATGGTGACGTTATTCCACGATCTAATTCATAAAGAGATCGAGTGCTATGTGGATGACTTGATTGCTAAATCAAAGACAGAAGAGGAACATCTGATCAACTTGAAGAAGTTGTTTGAGAGGCTGAGGAAATTCAGGTTGAGACTGAATCCTAACAAGTGTACTTTCGGCGTGCGGTCCTGAAAATTGCTTAGTTTCATTGTCAGTGGAAAAGGGATAGAGGTTGATCCTGCTAAGGTGAAAGCTATACAAGATATGCTTGTACCAAGGATTGAGAAAGAAGTTCGCGGTTTTCTAGGAAGATTGAACTACATTTCAAGGTTCATATCTCACCTAACTGCCACTTGCGAATCGATATTCAAAATGCTACGAAAGGATCAAACGGTCAGGTGGAATGATGATTGTCAAAATGCATTCGATAAAATAAAAAGATATTTGCAGGAACCTCCAATTATGATACCTCCAGTTCAAGGGAGACCACTGATTATGTACTTGACAGTGCTCGAAGGATCCATGGGTTGTGTTCTCGGTCAACACGACGAGACAGGTAGGAAAGAACATGCTATCTACTACCTGAGCAAGAAATTTACAGATTGTGAATCACGTTATTCAATGCTTGAGAAGACATGCTGTGCACTCGCATGGGCCGCCAAGCGGTTGAGACAATACATGCTCATACATACAACCCTGTTGATCTCTAAATTGGATCCGGTCAAGTATATTTTTGAGAAACCAACACTTACAGGCAGAGTTGCAAGGTGGCAGATGGTACTGACAGAGTACGATATTCAATTTACTTCGCAAAAGGCAATCAAAGGAAGTATACTGTCAGATTATCTTGCGCAACAGCCTCTTGATGATTACCAGCCCATGAGATTTGATTTCCCTGATGAGGACATCATGTTTCTCAAAGCAAAAGACTGCGTGGAACCACTTCTGGAGGAGGGGCCTGACCCTGAATCCAAATGGAGTTTGATGTTTGATGGGGCAGTTAATATGAATGGGTGCGGAGTTGGTGCAGTCCTTATTACGCCAGAGGGTGTTCACATGCCCTTCACTGCCCGAGTAACTTTCGGGTGTACCAACAACGAAGCAGAATACGAAGCTTGCATATTAGGGATCGAGGAAGCTATTGATTTACGAATCAAGACCCTCGATATCTTTGGTGATTCAGCACTGGTAATCAATCAAGTAAAGGGAACTTGGCACACACATCAGAAGAATTTGATTCCGTATAGAGATTATACGAGGAGATTGCTGACATTCTTTACAACTGTCAAGTTATATCATGTTCCCCGAGATGAGAATAAGTTTGCAGATGCCTTGGTCACTATCTCTTCGATGATCAAAGTGCATGGTTGGAACTTTGTGCCCAGGATTGATGTATCTCGTCTTGATAGGCCTGCTTTTGTGTTTGAGGTTGATGCAGTGTCTGACGATAAGCCTTGGTACCATGACATCAAATGCTTCTTAAAAAATCAAGAATACCCGCCTGGGGCATCTTCCAATGACAAGAAGACATTAAGAAGGCTAGCTGGTAGTTTCTTCTTGAACAAAGATGGTGTGCTGTATAAAAGGAATTTTGACACGATTCTGCTCAGATGTGTGGATAGACACGAGGCAGACCTGTTGATGATTGAAGTGCACGAAAGCTCTTTCGGTACCCATGCCGGAGGACATGCGATGGCTAAGAAATTGTTGAGATTAGGGTATTATTGGTTGACAATGGAGTCAGATTGCTGCAAGTATGCATGGAAGTGTCACAAATGCCAGATCTATGCAGATAAAGTGCATGTACCTCCAAATCTGTTGAGTATCATGTCCTCTCCATGGCCATTTGCAATGTGGGGCATTGATATGATCGGAAAAATTGAGCCTACTGCTTCAAACGGCCATCGTTTCATCTTGGTCGCCATTGATTACTTCACTAAATGGGTTGAAGCAGCATCTTACGCCAATGTCACTAAGTAAGTAGTGGCTCGTTTCTTGAAGCGAGATATCATTTGTCGATATGGAGTGCCCGAAAGAATCATTACTGATAATGGTTCTAATTTGAACAACAAGATGATGGCTGAGCTATGCCGGGACTTCAAAATCGAGCACCACAATTCTTCTCCGTACCGCCCGAAAATGAATGGCGTGGTTGAAGCGGCCAACAAAAATATCAAGAATGTAAGTTCCTGGATTGGCTGGAATTTTGGTAAAACAACAAGGTGTTCAATGTTGATGTCATGGTGTTGATGTTGCAGCATTGAGTCTTAGTACTGGGCTGTACTAAGTTGTGAAGGTTAACTATGTTTGATGTCATGGGCTTGATGTCATAACATTGCACTTAACACTAGGTTGTGTTAAGGTTGCTAGTTGCTGAAGTGGATGTCTGATGTCACATAGGTGATGTTGTAACATCAGACCTGCAGAACTGAAGCTAATGAGAACATGGGCTTGTTGTTATTAGGGTCGCGTATTAGCTGGAATTGTGGAGAGTGTTGACTCGTTGGATGAGAATATCTTGGGCTAGATATTTTCTGTTACATGGGAGATTTGATTGCAGGTTTGTTGGAGAATTAAAAGGTGGAAGATTTAAAAAGATTTTGGGGATAAAATCTGTTTTAAAAGATTCAGTTTTTAATTAACAAATCTGATCAAATATTGTGACAAATCCAATCCAAATTCAAGGAGCTATATAAAGCGCACAAGACCAAGGAAGAAGGTACAGAAAACAGATTGAAGATTAAGAGCTGGAGGCTTAGAGTCTAGGGTTTGTTTAGAGTACTTGTAATCACACTATTCTAGGTTGAATAGGTGTTGAATTTTCTGTCCTCTCTAGAAGCTGTGAAGTAATAGAGAGTTGTTGATTGATCGAAGCTAGGAAGCAAGATCAAGGGATCTCAAAGAGGTTGTTCTTTGAGTGTTTTAGGGGATTGAGTAGTGTTCTCATATCTAAGTGGTTTCTTAGGTAGAAAGTCACTAGTAGAGTATAAGTTTAGGAGATTGTCAACTGGTGTGTTGAATCTGTAAATTATATCTACAAGTAGTGAATTTCATCCCTGGCTTGGTAGCCCCCAGACGTAGGTAGTTAGACCGAACTGGGTGAACAATTCCTTGTGTTTTCCTGTTGCTTATTCTGTCCATTATTGCAGAGTGTGTTGTTGTGACATCGCACCTTAACATCACACGTCTGGTACCAGAATTTTAATTGGTATCAGAGCAGGCATCTTGTCTGTCTCTGGGTGAGATCTAGGGAAGTACTTTCTGGTGAAAGATGGACAAAGAGGTTGGAGGATTTGTCAACAGACCCCCTATATTGGATGGCTCAAACTATGAGTATTGGAAGCCTAGAATGACTACTTTTTTAAAGTCATTAGACAGCAGAGCTTGGAAGGCTGTCATTAAAGAGTGGAAAGCTCCAGAGGTATCTGAGAAAGATGAGGCTGTCAAGGATAAAGAAGGCACCTCAAAGCCTAAGCCTGAAGAAGAATGGACCAAGGAAGAAGATGAGCTTGCCCTTGGGAATTCAAAAGCCCTAAATGCTATCTTCAATGGGGTTGACAAGAACATATTCAGGCTGATCAACTAATGTGAAACTGCTAAGGCTGCTTGGGATATTTTGAAGGCTACTCATGAAGGCACATCTATAGTTAAGATGTCAAGACTTCAGCTTTTAACATCTAAGTTTGAAAGCTTGAAGATGAAGGAAGAGGAAACTATTCATGACTTCCACATGAGTGTTCTTGAGCTGTCAAATGCATCCAGTGCTCTTGGTGAGAAGATGACAGAAGAGAAGCTGGTAAGAAAGATTCTTAGGTCCCTCCCTAAGAAGTATAAGATGAAGGTAACAGCCATTGAAGAATCTCAAGACATTAGCAAGATGAGAGTTGATGAGCTTATTGGATCTCTTCAAACATTTGAACTTGGGCTGAATGAGGAAAAACCAGAAAAGAAGCCCAAGAGTATAGCCTTAGTCTCCACTCCTGCAGCAGCTAAAGATGATGAGTCCCAGGAGGATCTGCCTCAGGCTATAGTTATGTTGGGAAGGCAATTCAACAAAGTGTTCAAGAAGATGAACTATAACTACAGGCCTAATGTCAAGAACATCTCCTCTGACATCAGCAAGTCAAAAGAGAAAGATGAAGAGAAGACTGTTCAAGATAAAGATGTTCAGTGCTTTGAATGTGAAGGGTATGGACATGTCAAGAAAGAGTGTCCCACATTCTTGAAGAAGCAGAATAAGGGCTTGACAATTTCCTGGTCTGACTCTGACAGTGAAAGTGAAAGTGAGTCAGCAAAGCATGTTACAGCTTTGACAGGAATTGTTGAATCTGATGATGATAGTGATGGAGAAGTCACTTATGATGAGCTAGCTTCAACCTACAGAGAGCTGTGTTTTAAGAGTGCTGAAGTCTGTCAAGAAAACAAGTGCCACAAGCAACAGATAGCTCAGCTTGAGGATGATAAAGCTGAATTGGAGAAAGAAGTCCTATGTGTCAAAGCTCATCTTGAGCATATGACTAAAACTGTTAGAATGTTGAACAGTGGTACAACCACTCTTGACAAGATACTCTAGTCAGAAAAAGTTGCTGGAGACAAAGCTGGGATAGGATATGTGGCCGAAGACAAAGGTACCTCAGAAGCAAGTACTTCAGGTCTAAAGAAGGAAGAGTCACAAACTGTGCCTCAACATCAGCCAAAGAGGCAGAATCTTACTCCCAAGGAAGCTGATGTTTCACAACCTAAGAAGATTGAGAAGAATACTGGTCATAATCAGAAGAGAAAGCAGCCTCAAGGTGCTAGACAATATATGCCTCCCCAATATCATAGGAGCATGAAGGCTGCAAGGTACAAACAGAACATGTCAGAGCAGATCTCTCAACATCAGGAAAACTGGTATGGATCTGGTTTCAACAATGCTGTACCTTACAATTATAGGAGGAGGAAGCCTCATCACCATGGGAGACAGCCTAGAAGACAGCATCGTCAGTTCAGGAGACAGTCTACCTATGGTAAAAGACATCAGCACGATAGAAGACAAGCTAACTCTGGAAGGAGAAGACAACATTATGAGTGGCAGCCACAGCTTTATCATCAAGGTGGGAGAAGGTTTAACCACTTCAGAGATGATAGAATCAGATGTTTCTATTGTGGAAGGTATGGACACATGCAGTACTCTTGTTACAAGCTGCATGGATACCCTCAGCCTCAAAACAGAGGGAGAAAGCACAAGCCCAAAGTTGTTAAACAATGGGTACCTAAGGAGAAGGGGAAGTGCTTATTGGCTCAGTTGTCTGACAAAGAAGCAGAAGAAGGAACTTGGTACTTTGACAGTGGATGTTCAAAGCACATGACTGGATCCAAGGAGTATTTGGTGGAGATCATGTCTGGGCATGCTAACAAGGTTGTCTTTGGTAATGGAGAAGAAGGAGTTGTAGAGGGAGTTGGAAGAGTGAAAAATCTTGATGGACTCACTCTTGATAGTGTGATGCTTGTCCAAGGGCTGGATGCTAATCTGATCAGCATAAGTCAATTATGTGATGAAGGTTACTTAGTCAGCTACACCAAAGACAAATGTGTTGTAACGAATGAGAAGGGTGAGGCTGTAATGACTGGTGCAAGGTCCAAAGACAATTTTTATCAGTGGATTCCTCAAACTGAAAGCCAGTCTGGTGATGATAAAGAAGATATCAAGTGTAGACATCAGAATAATGAAGGTTCCCTCAAGTTGATGAAGGTCAGAAGAAAAGATGATCTGAAATTAGTCAAGGGCAAATGTTACACATCAGTCCTCACCATTGATGGAAGGATTAAAGGTTCTCAGGAGCTGAATAGAGCAACATCTCTCGAGAGGAAAGGTGCTGATGTCTTGACATCTGAACAAATCATCAGAATCTCACATCAATGTAGTGGTCTGACTGTGAGTAAGTCTAAAAGGCTAGAGATTGAAGAACTCACTGAAGTTATGGGAGATACCAGTGGTAACTATAAAAAATTCTATCATCAAGATCTGAAGAAGATCGATGTCTCAGAAGAAAACCTCCCCTGGATGAATAGCTCTATGTCAAAAGATACAGATGTCAGAGCAGATGCTGAAACATCTCAAGACAAGAAGAGTATTTCTAGCCTCAAGAAGGATGATGAGCAAAGTGCAAAAATGATTCAGAATAGACTAGAGTCTAAGACTGATTCCAATATGAAAATTGACATGAAGAGGACCTCTGATATTGGCTCTATCAGATCCTGGATTAAAATGTCAAGAATAAATACACATCCTCTAGGATGGAATCATGCTGGTCAAAAGATACAAACTGATCTTGGAAGACTAAGAAGAAGAAAGAGGGGCAAAATCAGATTAGTTCTCAGATCTAAGAAGAAGAACAGTCGTAGATCAGTGTTATGTGGAAAGAACTCATGCTATCAACTCTTGTGGAAGAAACGACTGTTGGGCAATCACCATGTCAAGAAAGATGTTACAACATTGCAGAATGTTACTCATCAATGGGATGATAAGCAGGTTGATAGAAAAGATCTGGTTAAATACTCAGATTATTTGGTAAATAAAGAGAATTTAGATGATGAGTTCATGTATGCTAACCAATTTGAGAGCTTAAAATTCGGAGCGTATTACTTCAAAATTAATTGAAAGATGTTTTATGGTGCAGTTGGCCTATAAGATAATGGTTATTCAACTGCAGATAGTATGGTACATAAAATAGTCTGATTCAATTTTTTAGTGTAGTCTCTCTAAGAAACTCATCTTGGTGCTCTGGTTCTGTTTAATGCAGTACAAATTTCAGCAGTTTAGAATAGTACTGTAAAGTGTTTGGCATGGCAACTGAAAAATCTAAAAATAGGATTTTTATTCAATAGTTGAAAATACAAGATTAGACTACATCCTCATGCCAATCTCCTGCATCCAGAAAAGCCTTCCAATCTGCATCCCATTCATCTTCTGAAGGCTGTTGTTGAGCAGAATGGTTCTTACCAGGCTTCATAGTGGTCACTGAAGTCCTGCCAGTTTTTGTTGCTCCTGTAGAAGGACCTGATGTCGTCTGAGATTTGATCTTCTTCTTCATAGGGTCTGGTTGTGTATCCTCATGCTTGAGGTTCTTGGTTGGTTCTTTGGAGCTTGATTGACTCATGCTTTATTGGTGTGTTGTGTTGAGCATAGGAGAAAGAGTGGTTTTATAATGGTTTGTTCAAATGCTTGGGTTGTATCGCCTGACCAGTCAAGGGGTTGGAAGTTGTTTTTGACTATGTCATTAATAATGTCAGAACATAGTGCTTGGAGACTACATAGGTCTTGTTGCTACTGACAGTGGGACCAGTATTATGTCACCTTGTAGGGCATTTGATTTGGGATAGTTGTCTAATTATGGCTAAAAAGGGGGAGAGTTAAAAATTGCCATGAGGAGAAGAGTAGTTGCTGCTAAAAGAATAAAAATAAAAGGTGTTTAGTTGAAAAGTAATGATGCAGCTGTGGAGGGGGAGTATAGACAGCATAGTTGTGGAGCTGCTAGTGAAGAATTCATAGCAATTGGAGAGTGCAGCAAAGCAGGCATCAAGGGGGAGATGTGCTGTACATTGTGAGCTACTGAACAGCTGTGATGCTGGTTCAAGTTTTTGAGGGGGAGCACCAATTGGCTGTTGTCAATAATGAAGATGGTGCTGCAGCAGATCAAGTAATGAAGACTATATGAAGATTGTCAAACTGCTGCAAGTTAAAGTTTCAAAATATTGAAGATATTCCGCTGCTGAAGTCTCTGAAGATGCAGAGATTGTTTTAGCCAAAATTAGCCAAAGGGGGAGATTATAAGTTCCTGGATTGGCTGGAATTTTGGTAAAACAACAAGGTGTTCAATGCTGATGTCATGGTGTTGATGTTGCAGCATTGAGTCTTAGTACTGGGATGTACTAAGTTGTGAAGGTTAACTATGTTTGATGTCATGAGCTTGATGTCATAACATTGCACTTAACACTGGGCTGTGTTAAGGTTGCTAGTTGCTGAAGTGGATGTCTGGTGTCACATAGGTGATGTTGTAACATCAGACCTGCAGAACTGAAGCTAATGACAGCATGGGCTTGTTGTTATTAGGGTCGCATATTAGCTGGAATTGTGGAGAGTGTTGACTCGTTGGATGAGAATATCTTGGGCTAGATATTTTCTGTTACATGGGAGATTTGATTGCAGGTTTGTTGGAGAATTAAAAGATGGAAGATTTAAAAAGATTTTGGGGATAAAATCTGTTTTAAAAGATTCAGTTTTTAATTAACAAATCTGATCAAATATTGTGATAAATCCAATCCAAATTCAAGGAGCTATATAAAGCGCACAAGACCAAGGAAGAAGGTACAGAAAACAGATTAAAGATCAAGAGCTGGAGGCTTAGAGTCTAGGGTTTGTTTAGAGTACTTGTAATCACACTATTCTAGGTTGAATAGGTGTTGAATTTTCTGTCCTCTCTAGAAGCTGTGAAGTAATAGAGAGTTGTTGATTGATCGAAGCTAGGAAGCAAGATCAAGGGATCTCAAAGAGGTTGTTCTTTGAGTGTTTTAGGGGATTGAGTAGTGTTCTCATATCTAAGTGGTTTCTTAGGTAGAAAGTCACTAGTAGAGTATAAGTTTAGGAGATTGTCAACTGGTGTGTTGAGTCTGTAAATTATATCTACAAGTAGTGAATTTCATCCCTGGCTTGGTAGCCCCCAGACGTAGGTAGTTAGACCGAACTGGGTGAACAATTCCTTGTGTTTTCCTGTTGCTTATTCTGTCCATTATTGCAGAGTGTGTTGTTGTGACATCGCACCTTAACATCACACGTCTGGTACCAGAATTTCAAAGAAGATTGTGCAGAAGATGGTTGTCACGTACAAAGATTGGCATGAGATGTTACCACTGGCTTTGCATGGGTATCGAACATCAGTCCGCACGTCCACTGGGGCAACACCATACTCGCTTGTATATGGTATGGAGGCAGTTCTACCGATAGAAGTGGAGATTCCCTCTCTCCGAATATTGATGTACGTTAAGCTAGATGAAGCCGAATGGGTACGAGCCAGATTTGATCAGCTGAGCCTTATTGAGGAGAAGCGTTTAGCAGCGGTATGCCATGGCCAGTTATATCAGCGCAGAATGAAGAGGGCATTCGATCAAAAGGTTCGACCTCAAGTCTACAAGGTCGGGGATGTGGTAATCAAGAGAATACTTCCTCCGAGTACAGATCACAGGGGCAAATGGACTCCTAACTATGAAGGTCCGTTCATGATAAAAAAGGTTTTCTCAGGTGGAGCCTTGTTGCTGACAACCATGGATGGTGAAGATTTTTCATCCCCTGTTAATTCAGATGCAGTTAAAAAATACTTCGTATAAAGAGACCCGCTGGATAAAAAAAAAAGAATCCAGGCAAAAAAGGGCATCCCGGCGAACCAAAAACAGAATAAAGGTTCGGGCAAAAATTAGGGATATAATTGAAAAGAATTGTACACCCGGTAAGTTGAAAACCCGAAAGGGCAACTTAGGCAAAAATGGATATCCCGGTGGATTGAAAACCTGAAAAGGCGATCCACACAAAAGAGGGATTAAAGCGAATGACTGCAGTCTGAATTAATCTGTACGTTTTCTACTCTTCAGCAAACTGGCAAAATTCCAAAGGAGGAATTGGTCCAATCACGAGCTTCCGGAGGCGAAGATAATTAGGAGGGTTGGAATACATACTGGCTATAACAAAATCAGAAATCAGTTGGAATCCAATTTCCGCATTATCATTAGGATAGATTTCTTTTCTCAATTTTATGGCAATCACCTCTTTCAGGGGTTTGCTTCTGATTGTAAATTCGCCAATTTTTGGCATTTCATCAATAAAGTTGAATATTCAGTCACGGGCTTTTATTTTCATTTTACTGTTTTGTTTGCAAAAACGTCCGATTTTTGATAATAAAACGTTACTTTGAAAATATCTTGGCCTTGCAAAAACATGCACAATGACAATTGAAATTACTTTTGCTTGTTGGACAACCTTGGATGGTGGACCCAAAAGACCACGCAATATCCTGGGGCATGTGCATATTCTTTTTCTGTTGCAGGTAATGAGCACGATCGATCCAAACAGCATGATCGTAACCACGAGCAAATATTTGCTATGACTTGATACTGTTGTATCTTATTAAGTCGATTCTTCCATTCAAGAGTTCCCACTAAGTTTCGTGACGGCAACGGTGTTCGAAGATGGATTTCTTCTGTGTTGATAATGGTTATTAATGCAGTGAATACTCCAGGTTGACAACGAGTGCCAATCCTCCAGTACCTTGCAGACGATGTGAAAGGTAGTTCAAGGCAGAGTGTTTGTCTAAGAGTTTGAAAACGCTTGGTTTTCTATAAAATCCTCTTAAGAGACGAAACTTTTAGTACTAGCATCCCTTGTGGAGTTTACTCTTGGCAGGATGTACCAGCAAGTGGTAGTATCATGTCTCCCGTAGGTTTCGGCGGGGGAAATTTGTCAAAGAATAATCCCCAGCGGAGTTATTGACCATCCCATGCATGGGGCATGTTATCTCCCCAGCCAAAGATATTCCCGATTTATTATCCCCAGTAGAGTTTGAGGACATTTGGTCTTCTGTAAAATCCTCTCGAAGGGCAGCCCCAACAAGAGACGCTTTAAAGCGGTTTTTTCTCCAGCAGAGTGTGTTATAAACTCATTATTCCCAGCGGAGTCGTCAAAGGGAAAGTTCGCCCAACAGGGGGAATTGTGACATTTACCCTAAGGTTGACAGCCATTTTCCTCAGCAGGTTACCGAGGAATTGCTTTGGGTTTCCTCAGCAGATCTCTAGGGACTTTTTCTCAGTACGTTGCAACGGATTGTCTTTCAGCCAAGATTTGGATATTCCCCGCAAAGTAGCCCTGGTCCCCGGCAAGATCATATCTTTGGTAATGATATCCCCACAGAGTTCAGCATTGAATCTTGTCCGCTATACTCCCCAGCCGAGTCACGGTAATTTCCCCAACTTGGTCTATATGGATCAACGGAATCTCTTTTTCAGCAAGGTGTCAGCATATGATATTACCCAGCCGGTGGTGTAATTCTCAGCAGTGCTCATTTACAGCTCAAAGTCCAATTTATTTTTGCTATACAGTTTGTTTATATTATTCCAGCCGGTGGGATAGTATGGCAGATGGTTGTTCCAGCCAGTGGGATGATCATTATATACAGTTTGTTTATATTATTCCAGCATGTGGGGTAATATTGCAGGTGGTTGTTCCAGCAGGTGGGATGATCATTTGGCAAAACTTCCAAAGCTGGTTTGGTAAGCATCAAAGTCCAAGTTTAATTTGGCAAAGCTGCAAAAGTCCATCCGAGGATGACAATTTTGAGATTCCAAAGCCTGTTTGGTAATCATTGAAGTCCAACGACAGATTGGCAAAAATCTAGCACGAACTGGTAAAAGTCCATTGTTTAGAATGGCAGAGCAGCTAAAGTCCACCAGCAGTGTGGCAAGCCAGTAGTCGCCTGGCGTCGTACAAAAGACAGTATTAAAGCCCATCAGCAGTGTGGCAAGCCAGTAGTCGCCTGGCGTCGTACAAAAGACATTATCAAAGTCCATCAGCAGTGTGGCAAGCCAGTAGTCGTCTGGCGTCGTTCAAAAAGACATTTCTAAAGTCCACCAGCAGTGTGGCAAGCCAGTAGTCGTCTGGCGTCGTACAAAAGACATTTCTAAAGTCCACCAGCAGTGTGGCAAGCCAGTAGTCGTCTGGCGTCGTTCAAAAAGACATTATTAAAGTCCACCAGCAGTGTGGCAAGCCAGTAGTCATCTGGCGTCGTTCAAAAAGACATTTCTAAAGTCCACCAGCAGTGTGGCAAGCCAGTAGTTGTCTGGCGTCGTACAAAAGACGTTATGAAAGTCCACCAGCAGTGTGGCAAGCCAGTAGTCGTCTGGCGTCGTTCAAAAAGACATTTTTAAAGTCCATCAGCAGTGTGGCAAGCCAGTAGTCGCCTGGCGTCGTTCAAAAGACAGACTTCTCCGACAACGTTTCACTTGAAGATTCAATCCAACAATCGCGTTGGGTTTATATCCCTTTTGTTCTTCATCATCCAGAGCAAATTTTTGGTTATATTTGGTATTCAATCACTATATACCTTGAAAGTCTGAAAGCAATCGCTTTCAGGCATTCAGGTCTACAGCGTTTGAATAGGGGCAGCTGTAATACCCCAAAATTTGCTCTCCCTTTTTGTCATCTTAGCATAGCATTATCATCTATCATATCATATCCATCTCATTAGCATTGCATTGCATTTAACATAGAAAAATGAAGCATAGCATTCCTCTTACCATCAAGGCATGTGATCAGGTGGAAGATGGACAATCAAGGGATCATTCAAAGCACAAAAAGGTCAATCAAGTTGCCTCAAGGCAAGCCAAGAGTCTCTCATGTCTCATACCATCTCAATTGATCATCCACAACCTCAAGGAAGTGAGATCCAATGGGAGATTGAAACAATACATACTTCAACATGCAAGAGGTTCAAAAACTGAAGGAAAACCCTCAAAAGAGATAGCTCATTGATCCAAAATCAATCTTAAATGGCATATCCCATCATCCTTTAAAAGGATGCACAACATACCCTGAGGAATTTGAAATTGAAGACTGCACATTTTTCTCCTAACCAGAGGGGGTCAAAATTAGGGTTTCTAATAAAATCAGGATATCTTTGATTTTTTGGACAAAACTTGATGTCATGGTATTCTATATGTTCTTAAGTGTATGTATGTGGAAAATCACATCTCAATTGGTTTTAGAAGTGGTTCAATTGGAAGCAAGATAAAAAATCAGAGAAATTAGGGTCAAGTCAAATAATCAGAGGAAAAAGTCAACTCTTGACTTTTTGAGGCCAAATTCATAAAATTCATGTTACATATGTACAATGTGCAAAATTTGATCAAGAAACTCCAAAGGAATCATGAAAAAATCAAGATGTGGAAAGTTGCCATTTTTGGATGAAGAAGGGTTACTAAAAATAGCAAGTTTTGGCCATTTTACATCAGAGTTTGAACCAAGTCCATTTAAAATTGAAGCACCAAATGAAAATTCCACTTGGCCACAACAAAAGTTCTTTCTTTAAGCTTCAAATCCATGTGTAGAACATCTCCATTGGATAAAAATTGAGGGAGATATAATTGATCAAAGTTGGAGGAAAGTAGGGCAAAAACCAGGTCGTGACCAAGAACTTTCAGGTCAAGCGCGTGTCATTTTCACAAGCACGTGGTGGGCCAAATGTTTGGGTCAATTTCTCAAGGTTAGAGGCCTCAAATGAAAACTCTTTCAACACAAAAGTTGTTCCTCTATGTGAGATCTTCAAAGTGTATGTTTATGGTTTTTTCATTAGACCAATGATTGAGAAGTTGTGGTGGCTCAAAATAAGGTCAAGATAACTGAATGTTTGGTTAGGTCACAACCAGGTCTTGCCACACACGCGTGCATTATGAGTCAGTTTTGAGTTTACATGTTTGAAGCACATTTCCAAGTTGTTGCAAGTCTCGTTTTCATTTACTTTCAACATCAAAGTTGTTGTATCATGTACACACTTTGTAATGATACCAAGATCATTCATGTCCATGGCTTGAAGAGAGAGATATCCATGCATAAACATCACCATTTCCAACTGATGAATCACACCAGAATTTACAGTTTGGTTCAGACATCCATCAAACAACCCTTGCACTTTATTTCCACATTAAGCCAAGCACATATCACCTCCACCTTGCACATTAGCACGTGCCTTGCATGAAAGTGGAAAGAATAAACTTGATGAACAAGTTTCTGATACAACCAGTCGTGCCATTGCAAGCTCATTTTCAGTTCCACCATAACCCACCATGAACTATCACCACCATATCATTGCTCTCCCTAACTAACTTGACTCAGTTAGTTAGGGATAACTCAATTAAACCACTTCAACTCAGTTAATTCACCCAGTTAACCATGGTTAAACTCACACTATAAATAGAAAACTCACACTCTAATTTCATTTTCCAACTTCATTTTTCTCACTTTCAACTCTCATTCTCTTATTCTCCCTCTGAAACACTCTCTATTCTCTCTCTCTGATCTCTCACGAAACCAACACTTTCTTCATTCATCTTCTTCAATCATCATCTTGAGTGTGGTCTTTGAGCAAGTGAAGCTTCATCAACATTTTGATTCTCTCTCTGCTCTCAATACCTCAAGACTCAACTGCATTTATTTTGCACGAATCAAACTCAAGATCAAGAGTGGATCTCTGGTTTTCTTTTGCTTCAAGGTTCTGCAAACTTCAGGTTCCAATTACTCAAATTCTATTGCATAAACTCTTATTGTTTTAGTTTGTTTTTTAAAGCTTATTAGAAGCTATGCGTGCGTCCTGTTTAGTTGATATGCTCTTTAGGAGCTTAGGTGTGTTTTTAGGGCAAATTATTTTGGCTCGGTTTGTGTTATGCAAGCATGATCTGTGAGAAATAAGTGTGTATTCGTGTTCTCCATAAGTTCAGCTTCTATTTGGTATACTTTTTGTGGATTTTTGGAGAAATTAAAGTTGCAGACGGTGGTGATTGACCGGAGAAGGTGACCGGAGGTCCCTCTCCGGCCGGTGGACTTTATGTTAGGGTTTTATGCTCAGTTTGAATTTGGTTCGTTGGATGAGTATGATCTAATGGCCAAAATGCTGCCAGCACATTAAAATGAGCGTGCAAGTCACATGACACATTTCAGATTTCATTTAAACATTGTGTGGTGTAGTGCATGTTAATGAATGTGTTCCTCCACGCGTGATCATTGATTTTGTTTACTTTGACCTTTGTGTTGACTTGACCTAATCTGATGGTGGCAATTGCTTTGACTTGTGTTGACTGAAGAGCATGGTAGTTATTGTGTTATGCACGCTTATTGGACCTAGTCAGATTGATATCCACACCTCCCATGTTTTCAAGCCCAATTAATTTGAACTGAACAATTACTATGCAGGCACCCCCATTCATTTTGCATTTCATTTTTATTTTCATTTTTTCTACACGTTTGCTTTTTAATTTTTAAAAATACCAAATCGCATTATAAAATTCCACAAAAATTCATGCGCATCATTAAAACATTTAGAAAATTTTTCATGATTTTATTTCTTGATTTTATGACATTTTTGCCCCTGTTCCATGATTTTCTTTGATTTTCTTTTGTGTGCATTCTTAATGTGGTACATGATTTTGTTTAATTTTGTTCTTGATCATTAAAAATAATTTTGATGCTCTTCTTTTTGTAGTGAGTCATTAACATCTTGAATTATGTTAAGTGATTTTTATTTGATTTTTTAGGTCAGGTTATTGCATGTTTTGATGTTCATCTTTGCATTACTTTGCATGTGCATCCAATATGATTTAAGTGCATTGTATAAAGCCTTTTTGCCTTGATTTTTTACATGATACTTTGATATGTGATTCATCTCTGATTGGTGAACCTCAATATCATGTTTTCATAATTTTCATGAACTCATTTGATTTTTGTTTAATACATTTCATTTGAAGCATTACAACATGTCATATCCTTGTAATCTTTGTGCATGTTTACATGATTGCTTTTGTGCATACTTGCATGATCATTTGCCTACTTTGTGAGATATTCATTTGACATTATAGGTCATTGGTACATGTTATGTGTCATCTTTGCATGTTCACTTTCATTTGAACTTTGTGTGTCCTTAATATGAAGTACTTGTGTTTTCTTTTGAATTTCCATTTCATTTCTTCTTCTATTGCTTCTTGAATGGCTTGATGTGTTATGCATGAACACTTGTGAGATGTTTGTGAATCATTTTTTCATTTCATTTCAATTCTGATCCTTAGATTACATGTTCCATTCATGATTGTTTGTTCATTTCTTTTCATCTTTCATTCTCCCTTTTCTTATGGTAGCATGTTCTAATGTCATGGATGATGTTTGTTGCCTGTCCACTTGGACTTGCATGATAATGATCATTTGTTTTCCATGTGATGTACATTCTGGTTGTGACATTAGGATTTGATTTCTCATCTAATTTTTTTGATCTTTATGGTGCATTAAGTGTTCTTTTGCTTCTTATACTTCTTATACATGTTTACTAACCATGTAGGGGCTTTGGTAAGTTGCAATTGAGTGTGGATAAGGAATCCACATTCAAATTTCCTTTCATCTCTTTTACAATTCCATTTTGTGTTTTGTTAAGCACTTATGTGCTTTTTCTTAATAATTCATCACTTTCCCTTTTTGGATTACAATTCATCTTCTACTTTAGAAGTGAATTGTTTAATTCATTATTTCTTTAGACTTTAGGTTGAAACCTCACCAACCATTAGGACCACTCCCTTTAATTTTCAATTAGGATTGAGTCTTAGATAATAGAGATTTTTACCTTTATCCTCTCTTGAGTCTCTTTTCTCATCTCAAAGAAAATTTAAAATATCTAATAAAGGTAGGCACTTATTGCATTTAAGCCTTTCATATAAAGAAAAGGTTATAAGGGGTATTCTCTTATAATCTTACAATGTGTAGCATATAGCCCATCTTGGGTCAATGTGTTAAACATTTGATCTTGTGTGAGGGACTTAAGTGCAATACTTATTGAAGGTACAAATAATAAAAAACACTTCTTCATTTCATAATCAACAAAAACACTTAATAAACACAAATATGCTAGTGTGTTTGAACCTTGATAATTGGAACTAAGTGTGAGGGTCTTCTTCACTCTTAGTGTGCTTTCTTACCCATTCCATCTTGGAATGTGAGAATGTACACATTCCAATAACTAAGATTCAGATACACTATCATATACAAACAAATGGAAAAAAACTCTTAAAAGACAAAAACAAACAATAACGTCTTTCCTTCGGGAATTATTTTCTCATCTCGTTCACTCCTTCCGTAAGGATGTGTCATTTCTGTTCTACCGCAAACAGGTAACGCCTAAGTCTCCCTACAGCGAGCTGCAACACCTAAACTGCTAGGACGCGAACGTTGACATATTCCACTAAAAAACAAAAACAATTCATCCCTAGTGAGGGGAACTACGTCGCTCTGATTCTCATGCTCCCGATGAGATACGTAGGCAGTGGGGTAGGGCCCATGCGAGCACTTCTTTTATTTTCCCTACATTTGTTCTTCTTTCTCTTTCCTTTCCTTCTCCAGTTTTCTTTTCCAGTAGCCTTTTTTATCACCCTTTGATCGAAGCAAGCAAGCGTGGATCCCATCGGGTACGATGGACGCGAGAGGGTGCTAATACCTTCCTCTCGCGTAACCGACTCCCGAATCCAGTTCTCTTGGTCGCAAGACCATGTTCTTTCCTTCTCTTTAGGTTTATGCGGTGTTTCCTTTCCCTCTCTTGGGATAAATACACATTGCTGGCGACTCTGTTCGGTGCCACTTTCGCGTTTGTACTAGGATGAAAATCCCGGGAGCGACAAAATGCCACCGACGGGGTAGCCCTTAGACGGTGAAAATGACAGTTGAGTCAGAAAGCATGTCTCGGATTTCGGCCTATTTGGCTGAAAACAGGAGAATGTCAGCTTTTGAAAGAGAAAGATCCCAATAAATCGTCGAAGAGGCTGACTGTGGTATGCAAAGAGATGGCCCACAAGGTCAGGAATCAGCTTTAGAAAGCCGGAGGCTCGACTGTATCTATGACGACGAGCTTTTGGGGTTTGAAAAAGACCCAAATCATGGGCTGCAGAAAATGCAGGCGCAGGACCCATTGAAGGAGGTCGACCTAGGAGATGGTATAACTAAAAGACCCACCTACGTGAGCACCAAAGTGGGGCCAGAAATGAAGGCAAAATTGATCAAAGTGCTGAAGGATTACAAGGATTATTTTCCCTGGGATTATGGCGAAATGCCTGGTCTAAGTCGGAGTGTGGTGGAGCATCGATTGCCAATCCAGCCAGGTAAAAGGCCAGTGAAGTAACAACCTCAACGCTTCGTCCAAGAAGTTACGTCGAAGATAAAGCAAGAGATCGAAAGACTGCTCAAAAGCCGGTTCATCAGAACTGCAAGGTATGTGGAATGGATAGCCAACATAGTTCCTGTTATCTAGAAAAATGGAACTCTGCGAGTTTGCATTGATTTTAGGGATTTAAATAATGCGACCCCTAAAGATGAACATCTGATGCCTGTGGCAGAGATGCTTGTCGACTCGGCTGCAGGATTCGAATATTTGAGCATGCTCGATGGTTACTCTGCCTACAATCAAATTCTCATAGCCGAAGAGGATGTCCCCAAAACCGCATTTCGATGCCCAGGAGCTTTGGGGACATACGAATGGGTTGTGATGCCTTTTGGTTTGAAAAACGCTGGGGCAACCTATCAAAGGGACATGAATGCTATTTTCCATGATTTCATTGAAAACTTTATGCAGGTATACATTGATGACATAGTGATAATCAGAGGATGGTCACCTTGACCACCTTCGGCGCTCATTTGAGAGAATGAGAAAATATGGATTGAAAATGAATCCACTAAAATGTGCCTTTGGTGTTCATGCAAGAGACTTCCTGGGATTCGTTGTCCACAAGAAAGGCATCGAGATCAATCAGAACAAGACGAAGGCAATCCTGGATCTCAAGCTTCCTTCGACAAAGAAACAACACCAGTCTTTGTTGGGGAAGATAAACTTCTTGAGAAGGTTCATCTCAAACCTAAGTGGCAAGACGAAAGTGTTCTCACCACTGCTCAAAGCCAAGAAGGAAAGTGAGTTCCATTGGGGACAAGAGCAGCAGGAGGCTTTCGACGCAATCAAAGAATATCTCACAAAGCCTCCAATCTTGTTACCACCTAGTGTAAATAAGAACATGAGGTAGTACGTTGCAGCGTCGGAAACAACCATAGTTAGCATGTTAGCACAAGAGGATGGTAGTGGCGTCGAAAGACCCATTTATTACCTTAATAGGATGTTAATAGATGCCGAAACTAGGTACACCATGATTGAAAAGTTATGCCTATGCTTGTAATTCTCATGTATGAAATTGAAACAATATAAAAAACCAGTTGATGTTTATGTTTCGTCGCATTTTGATGTTATTAAACATATGTTGTCCAAACCTATTTTGCATAGTCGAATTGGAAAATGGGCGCTGGCATTGACTGAGTTTTCCCTGACATACACTCCGTTAAGGGCGATGAAAGGGAAAATAGTGGCAGACTTTATTGTCGACTACGCCATAGTCGAACCGTCAATATGTAGTGTTGACACTGTCCCGTGGAAATTGTACTTCGATGGCTCGAGCCACAGAAATGGGGCTGGCATTGGGGTTCTAATAATATCCCCACAGGGTACTCCCACTAAGTTTAAGTGCAAGGTCGACGGAGGATTCTCTAACAATGAGGCTAAATACGAAGCCTTAATCACCGGCCTTAAAATACTTAGGGATCTAGGTGCTAGAGAGGTCGAGATAAGAGGAGACTCAGAATTGGTGATCAAGCAAATCACGAGGGAGTACAAATGTGTTAAAGAGCACCTTCTGAGGTACTTCTCGTTGGCCCAACGACTGTTGGGACATTTTGAAGTTGTCCAGATTATACATGTGCATTGGGTAGAGAATCACGAGGCCAATGAACTAGCCCAGGTCGCTTCCGGCTATAAAGTGTCAGAAGGAAAATTGACATAGTTCGTCGAAATTAGAGAAAATATGGTGGCAAACATACCCTCACCATTAGAATGGTCGGTGACCAAAGACTCGAAGAGTTTAGTCGAATGCCTAGAAAGCTATGAGGTTTGCGCTATTAGTAGTATGTCACCGACAGATTGGAGAAAACTAATCATTGACTATCTAGAGAATCCGGGAGGCAGCGTCGACAGGAAAACCAAATATAGGGCGTTGAACTACGTCCTTATGGGGAACGAGTTGCTGAAGAAAACCCCAGAGGGAGTGTTACTTAAGTGTTTAGGAGATTCAAAAGCCTACTTGGCGATATCTGAGGTTCATAGTGGAACCTGTGGAGCCCATCAGACTGGTCACAAAATGAAATGACTTTTGTTCCGACAAGGGGTCTATTGGCCAAGTATACTCAAAGATTGCATGGACTTTTCTAAAGGGTGCCAAGAGTGCCAGAAGCATGCTAATATTCAGCACGTGCCAGCAAATGAGTTACATGTGATTGTCAAACTGTGGCCTTTCCGTGGTTGGGCTTTAGATGTGATTGGAGAAATTCGACTGGCGTCCTCAAAACAACAAAAGTTCATTCTTGTTGGTATAGACTATTTTACAAAGTGGATAGAAGCTATACCCTTAGTAAAGATGGACCAAGAGGCGGTGATTGAATTCATCCGGAATCACATCCCGTACCAATTTGGGATACCAGAGACAGTTACGACAGACCAAGGCTCTGTGTTTGTCTGACAAAAGATTCAAGAGTTCACCGCTGAAGAGGGGTTCAGACTAGTCACTTCGACTCCTTACTATGCCCAGGCCAATGGTCAGGTCGAGGCAGCCAACAAAGTGATAATTGGCCTCATCAAGAAGCACGTGGCCAAGAAACCAAAGAACTGGCACAAGACATTAAATCAAGCTTTGTGGGATTGTCGGACTTCACCCAAAAAGTCTACTGGTTCGACCCCGTTCCGGCTAGCCTTTGGATACGACGCCATGTTGCCAGCAGAAATATGTCTGCAGTCGATTAGAGTCCAAAGAAAAAATGAGATTCAGTCAGAAAAATATTGGGCAATGATGCTGGACAAACTTTCTGAGTTGGACGAAGAAAGGATGGTGGCTTTGAATGTATTATTGTGGCAGAAGGTACGAGTGGCCAAGGCCTATAATAAGAGGGTAAAAAAGGAAAACCTTCGACGTCGGTGACTACGTTTGGAAAGAAATGTTATCCATGGATCGACGGGATCGAACGATGGGGAAGTGGTCACCAAATTGGGAAGGGCCATTCAAGGTGGCCAAAGTATTCAGTAATAATGCATACGAAGTGCAAGAACTGGGAATGGACCAGCGAATCTTGAGGGTAAATGGAAAGTACTTAAAGAAGTATAAGCTTATGCTACAAGAGATTCACATTAAAACATAATATTTTTTTCATTAAGTCAAAACAGCCAAAGAATTGCTTACAAAAGTGGGAAGGTTACAAAGATTTCCATACATAAACTAAGGGAATTCAGGGAACCGGGACTTGAAGTCTTCAAAAAGGACCTTCTTGCGGACAACCTTGTTTTCGATAAGCATTTTCCTTGTCTTCATGCGGCCAATAGCATTTTTAAGTTTCATGGGCGCTTTAACATGAGCAAGACCTTGAGCTACCTCATGGTCGATGGCCTCCTGAAACGGCAAAGGCTCTGCCGCGTCGAGCGAGGGTTTCTTCGCTCTAACTTCAGCAATCTTTTTGTTCAATTATGCAATCTAGGCCTGGTAGTCGGAGACTTGCTGGTCGAGGATACATCGTTTGTTGGACCGTTCATGCTGCTTTGCTTCAAAATCTTCGACTTTCTTCTCACAAACAGAGCTGAGGTACCATTCACGCTTCAGCTCATTATGTCGAAGTCGAATCTGTGCGTCGGCCTGGAAACACCTCGAGAGGTCTTTGGCCAACTGAGTAAAGAAAGCTTCAAACTCGACCAGATACGTGGCCAGAGGTTCAGGAAGTTGGTATTCAGACAGCTCATCCAGGATTTTGAACACATCGTTGGCTACGGCCGATTCTTCCGCAATGGCAGCTAGAAATTGCTCCTCGAATAAATACGACCTTGGCTGTTGAAGTTTAAGTGAGAAAGAGGCATCGGTGTCTGGCGTCGGGAGAGTGGTTGAACCAACAGATCGGACATCTTCAGCCTTTTCACGGAGCTTGTGTAGTGTCTTCGGGGTTGTCTTTGGATTCACCTCTTTGGCTGCCAAAAGATCCTCTAGAGTAAGGGTCCCATCGACAGCAGGCGAGTTAGTCTTCGATCCTTGTTCAGAAACTCAGGAGTTGTCCCCAACAATGGTAGTGGCGGTGACAGGAGTCGGATTAGCATTTTCACCCGTAGTCGCGCCATCATTGGCAACTTCTAGGTCAACATGAGGAGTTGGAGAGGTCATATGCACCAGGGTTTCTTCCATCACTTGTATTTGAAATTCATCCACCCTTTGAGGACTCGGCATTACTATGGTTTCTAGAGGGTTGGTATTAGCGGCCAGGTCAGCGTCGGCCATACCCACAATGGTCGAAGTGACCACATTTTCATGCAAAATAGGACGTGGTGAGACATTGCATCAGAGCGCTTCTTTGAATTCACAAGGTAAGGAATAAGTACTTGCGTAGGTTGGGTTGGAGCTGTCGTAGGAAGTTCGTCAGTGGAAATTGGCACGAACACTGTTTCAAGGTTCCTGGGGATAATAGGGACCACCGTCGAAGTGGCTGTTCTTGAAGGTGTCCTCCTGGTTAAAGCTTGTTTCTTTTTTCTCACCAAAGGGGTGGAAGGTGGAGACGCTGGGGCTGTAGTTGCAAAAACCCGAGAATGGGTACTCTCGTTCGACGCTGTTCTTTCAGGAGAAGGGGCTTTCTCAGAGGCCTGTGAAAACTGTTATTAGATGAAGAAAGGAGAAGGAAAGCGAAATGGGTGAAAGAATATACCTGTGAAGTCGTAGCCCTAAGTTTTTGGGCAGCCCTAGTGGAGGCCGATACAGCAGTCGCTTCCCTTTTGTTACCCTGAGAAAAGAGGCGCAACGGTCAATTCAAAGTCCAAACGAAACAGAGTGAGAGTCCAGGGTTTACCTTAGGAGGATCATCCGTAGTGTCGACAGGGGTGTTGGCGGCAGGATCTGCTATCGATGCTTTGGGGGCCTCTCCGACCATGGAAGCAAAGGCATCAACCACGTTCTCAAGGAAAAGGTTGGCGATGAAAGCTTGAGAATAATACTCAGTCCACCAAGCGTCGAAGGCTTGAGTGGTGAAGAAAGAGGTTTGCCACTTGAATACTGGCAGTTCCAGGTGTTGAGTGGTTTTGACAAAATTCACACAGGACCTATAGCCATCTCGGGTCAGTTGTCGACCAGATCGAACGATATCCTCATGGTGTCGTACCAGAGACTTTGGCAGCATTTGGCTCAAACCAAAATGGCGGGCCACCAAGTTTGGCTGATAGTTCATAAAACCATAGCCATTATTTCCTGGGTCGATCTAGTAAAAGATCATGGTGGGAGTCAAGAATGCCCGCCATACAGCGTTCGACTGTGCAGCAGCTTGGGAAGAAACCCCAGGAAATGGATTTCTGAACCAATTTGGGCCAAACTTGCACTCCACAAAATGTGCCATCTCAGGGACAAAAGTAGTAGTCTCGACGAACATGGTGAGATACCGCATGAAAAGAGATTGCTTAGGGCATTCTTGGGTGGTCATCAAGGCAAGTCGCGTGCCTTCGACAGGGCGCTCTTGATTCAAGCGGTCCATCGTCGACGAAATGGGATAGCCCAACGTGTGCTCAAAGGTGGCGTTAATCCAGTGCTGCAACAGCCATACAGGACCAGAGACGTTTAAAGATTTGGTAGTTTTGTGGAGAAGTTTCAGCCGCATGGCTGTCAGGCCAAGAGAGTGGTATAGAGAAGCCAACAGGAGTTTGGCCAAGGAGACTCGTCGGCCTTCATGGATCTGTATGGCCAAAGCTATGTAACTCTTAGCTATTTGCAAGGAGCCAGGGAAAAACAGATAGTATGACAACCACAATGTCAAAAAGGCAATGTGTTCTTCGTCGGACACCTCTTTCAACTGCTTATCATGGTGGTCGTCGATATAGTTCTGAAAGCTAGCACGCTTGAAGTCAATAGTGTGGCTGGTTTTCAGGGCGGGGTTGAATGTCTCACCCAGTGGCGAGAGGCCAGTGATGGCCGCCACATCGAAAAGCGTAGGGGTAAACATGCTGCAGGGAAGATGAAAAGTGTTAGTCGAACCTTCCCAGAAATACATAGACGAAAGTAGGAGGCAAGGGTTGACTCTATGTGCTATACGCAAAAGCTGGATGGCATCGAAGATGCCAGCTTCCTTATATTTCCCCTTACGTTGGTTTTCGACTCTGTCGAGCCAGGCGATGTATTCTTTATTCCCAGGGGTTGGCATGGATCTAAAGATACGGGCTTTAGGCGCCATGTATTTGAGATCAAGAGTTCCACCTTTCTCGAAGGCTGGTGGGACCGTGTCTTTGAAACAGGGGAAGAACGTTTGGAGGATCTCTGGAGCAGGTTTCCCATCTGGGTATGGGCCGTGGAAGGCGTGAAGTTTGTTGTCCACAACAAATGGAATGACCATTTGACGTCGTTAGTTGTTTATTACCGTCTCATCAGCGAACGTTGGCTAAGGAAGAGGTTGAGAAGTGGCTGCTTCAGGGATTACGAACACCACAGGGTTATTCCCAGTTGTTTGGGGAATGCGAGTGGTGGTGGTTGAGGAAGCCATGGAGATGAAACGATAAGAGCTTTCTGAGAAGAGGAAGTGTTTTGGAAGAATGATGCCAAGATCGTTCAGAAAACCAAGAATAGCAAGAGGAGGGTTATGGCTAAAATGTGAAAAGTGACCAAATCAGGATTACCAGCGTATTTATACTGAAAGTACATGCAAAAATCGGAAGGCATTCCAACTGTTCAACTTCTGATTTGAGTGGGAGTTGGTTTCTAAGGCCATAACTTAGGGTAAGATTAATCATCATGGCGTCGTTCTTGGAAATCGTAATAGTCATCATCACGTCAGATTGCGATTGACACGTGTTCAGAAGGAAACGTGACGTTAGCAGCAAAAAAATGAAAAGACACGCCGTCGAAATCCCATGGGAAATCCAAAAGCCAAAATTTCTCAGTCGACAAAGTGCTCAGTCGAAATTGGCCTTTTAGGGGGGGGCAATTTGTTGACAAGAGAATTTTGACTAAGGAACAAGGAGCAGGAGGTACTAACGCTTCGACCAAAGCAAAGGGAAGCAGAAGTCGTCGACAACGTATCAACGCAAGACAACAAGGGAATGTCGGACGGATGCCGATATAGTGGTGTCAGAACATAACCCGAAAAGACAATTCAAATTAGGCACAAGCAACTAGGCGGGAAAAGTTTACAGGTTCCAAGGAAATGGGAAGTTGAAAAGATAGTGGGGACACATGTCACCATCACAGGCAACCTGGGCAGACGGGCAGTTACTTTTTATGCCTATATATAGCTTTGTTTTTGCCATTTTTAGGGGCATATTTTGTACATTCAAGGGAAAACATACTCAAAGTACCAAACTTAGTGAGAAAAGAGTTCCAATCCCGCAATGTATGATTGCGTCCAACCTTTTTTAATGCAATTCAATTTTACTTTTTCTTAAAGTCATTTATTGTCTGCTTGTTTATTTTTTTTTCTTGTCCTTTACTTTTGCACCATTTGGCATTTCCAAACCCGATTCTTGTCAAGACACCGATGTTCTTGACTTGCTCTTAAACACGCAAAGAAATACTAAAGATAAAAAACAAACATACGATTTTAACCAACTGTCCTGGGATTTGTGTGGCTGGTCCCGCAAGCGAACCAGAGAAGGAAGGCCAGCGGTTGTTCGTGCCGGCGAACACCTTGGCGCGACAACTGCAATGCCGTTCCGGAGAGTTTGACTGCGAGAAGAGGAACGAGGGAGAGATATGGAGTTGAACGAGTGAGGAACAGGGAGGAAATGAATGAAGTAGACTTTGTGTTTTTTTTCATGAGGAGCATATAACTCGGTTGGGCTAAACCATCATAAGCCTATATGATTTATTTTTTAACACACCCATAATTCTTTTTTGCACCCTATTTTGTTTATTTCTTTTATTAATGTAGTTTAATTTTTTATTTTGAATTTTGGTTTAAATCTAAATGTTGATTTTAAAGTTAATTCAAGTAAATTTTGATCTTGAATTTTTAATAACTAATTAAATTGGTGATGTCAATGGTAATTCTGATTTTGTTCTTGATATTGATTTTAATGCTAAATTTGTGATTAATTATTAGTGTAAATTTGGTATTAATTCTTGATCTACGATTAATTCTTTATTTATGAAGATACGACCAGTTCTTATGAATTTAGGATTATTTCTTGATGCATTTTTGTTGACGTTTTTACCATGATCTCGGTACATGTGTATGATGACAACTCTGGATCCTTGATGCTATTGGTTGCTTTCCTGTTTGACTTCCATGATCCGTTAAGATTCTCGAATCAATTTTCATCTTTGATAAACTGAATTAGGATAGGCCTTAGGCCTTGATCCAAGCATGATAACTTCTAGAATACATTCCCTTTTAGTCCTAATCTTAGATCATAAAATTAGGCTAGCTTTCTGTTAAAATTAAAATCTTTTTTCATAAAAATACAAAAATACTTTAGTCATATTTATAATCTTTTCAAAACCCTAAAAAAACCTCACTAATACAAACCTTTTGCCACTTGGCTTTTCAGTTTAAAACTTTTCAAAAAGGACGTGCTTCCTAGCATCATTCATAATAAAACACACAACAAACAAAAAAAATTTCCACAAGAACTACGGAGTTCTGATTCCCTCTGGGATATGTAGGCATTGGGTTGAAAACTCAGACGAACTCAATATTAAAATCTTTCTTTTTCCCTCAAGTAATCATCATTCATTCCCTTAGCAAGCAATAAGATATCAAATACCTTTCATGCCTAGACAACTTAGATGGTTCCCATCGAGTACAATGGATGTAGGGAGTGCTAGTACCATCTCCTTACATAACCGACTTACAAACCCAACATGGTTACGATGACCATACCTTATCCTTTTCCTATGTGGGTTTTCTCGATATTTTCCCTTTCCCTTATCGGGAATAAATAAAGTTCGGTGGCGAATCCCTGTTAGCCCATCAACAAACTTTCTTCGCAAGGTCATATTTTTTGAGGTACGACAGATGGAGACTCTGCTGGGGAAGGTTCACCCCTAAGAAATTCAAGCCTAGTCTAGGTTTTCTCCGCATGTTTGAATGTTTGTTTATCTTTTTTGCTTTCTCATATTTCTTTTGCTTTTAATTGCTTTCGATATTATTATTTGTGGTTCTGGGCACTGTGGAAACTTTGATTGCTAACCTTTAGGGAAAGGCTTTCTACTGATTCTAGAGGAAAAACATAAGATAGGAGAGGTTGAGTAGTATGAGGCACCAGGGAATTTCTCCTCGTGTAGTTCGATACGCGAACCTCGCTTAGAGTAGATTCTAATGAGAATGTTGGAGACTGTCAAGCCTTTTAACTTGGACGACTAATGTTTCCATTAGGATCCTTGACTCTAAGGACCTCTTAAAACCTTGAACCATTTGGCCAAAAACTAGGATTGATGGTCATGTGGTTTGGAACACCGAGGTTTACTCCTCGCATAGTTTGATACGAAGATCTCAATCAAAAGAGACTTTCTTGATGGAGTCATTTTCCTGGTGTAGCGTGCGATTTTTGTCGGTGACGCGGCCACCTTACCGCAATGTTGGAATTTGGGTGCTACTTTCTGATTTCTCATTTATCCTATGAAGCTGGAAAGGAAAGGGAAGATATCTAAAACTAACCTTGCACAAAAAATTTTTCTTTAACAAATGCTAAGAGATCGGGGATCGGGGTCTGGTTATACAAGCAGAAGCTATTAACACCCAGTGTATCAATGGTAATCCATAGGAACATTTTATTGAATGTATTTCTGTTAACTTAAAATGCTTTCTCGTGTTTATCTTCTATTGATTGGGAAAGTTTCTCCTTTGGGAGAATTGAGAGAATGTTTTTGTTGTTTTTGGGTTTTTCGTTGTTTTTGGGAAGGCATTAAACCTAAAGTTTTTTATTTGTGTGCTCGCTAAGATTTCACAATCTTATGCCTACGTATTCTCGTAAAGAGATTTGGGAAATCAGAGCAATCATAGTTCCTCCTATTCTATGGGATGAAAAATATGGTGTCTTGTTCAAAGCCCAAGATTGAAGCTATATGAGTATTTGTGTCTTGTTCAAAGCCCAAGACTAAAGCTAAAGAGTGTTTGAGAGAGAGAATTTATCATCTCTAAAGGGAGATAACTCACCTATTCATCACAAATATTGAGAAATTGGTTATAAGGGAAATTACTTTAATGGGATATATAGAATCCAACAATGCCATAATTTCCTTTATAAGGGAGATGTCATGAAGGAAGAAAGCTTTAACTCAGTGTAGAGCAATGCCACTTTTTCCTTATGAATCTTTCATGCTAAGAGAGGGACATTGGCTTGGATGTTAGGGATCCAGAGGCTTACCACTTATAATAGTTAGATGAAAGAGAGAGATGTTAGCCAGGATAAAGAAAGGACTTCAGCTTGGATTTTAAATCAACAAGTGTGCCACTTATAGCAATTATCTGGACAAAAGGTTTTGATTGTTTATTTTTGAGATGCGATGTATAGAGGAAAATATCCTCCTACAGATTGGACTCATGGTCTCATCTGTGGGGATGTTTATTTTTGTGTTCCTTGATCAAAGCCCAAGGTTGAAGCTAAAAGGAAACTGACTCCGTTGAGGAGGGTTTTATCTGTCTTGTATAAAGCCCATGATTGAGGCTGACTGAGGAAATTTCTTATATAAAGCCTAAGATGAGGCTATCTCTTGCTGAGGATTTATGGAAATCCAGGAGCATGTCCAAATTGTATTGGAGAATCCAAGGGGATTTACTCTTGCTGAGAATAAGGGAAGAGTTGAAGTATCAGATGCCTTGAGACTCTGATTCTACTGGGGATTTATTGATGGTAAATTGACCCTGGTTGGGGATTTTTATTAGGTAAATCTTAAACCTTGTTGGAGGGGGGGTCAGGGAAGTTTAAGGTTGAGTCTGAAAACCTTGGAGGTTTTAACTCTGCTGGAGACTAGATATTGATGAAATGATCAAGGTTTTTCCAATGCTTTTAGGAAACTTGAGGGTCTCAGGGTGTTGAGTCCAAAGGAGACTAGACTTTCCAAGTCTACTTAAATGAAGCCCAAGAGGAGGCTGAGACTGTCCAAGTCTCTCAAGAATTGGTAGGCTCTAGTGTAGATAGGGGTCTTTGTATGATGCCCAAGAGGAGGATGAGGGTTTAAGGGATGAAGATCAACCCTTAGAATGGTATGATGTTCTGGAATTTTGACTATCCTGGCGATTGAACTTTAGAGATGACTACTTTTTATCCTATGCCTTTAGGAGGCCTTTGGGTCCTTGTACTAAGCCCAAGAGGAGGATGGCGAACTTCTAAGAAGCCCATTGGTTCTTGTACTAAGCCTAAGAAGAGGCTGAGGATACTTCTAGGAAACCTGTGGGTCCAAGCCTAAGAAAAGTTCAAGAAAGGTTTCACCGGGAATTAATCCTCTTTAGGGAAATGAATTTCTTGTATATATATATATATATATATATATATATATATATATATATATATATATATATATATATATATATATATATATATATATATATTTCTAAGTTTGGCAGTCTTGAGAAAAGTTTCACTGGGAATAATTCCTTTCTCTGTTCCATATTGAATAAGTCCAAGATGAGGCAGACTGTATAGGGAATTTCCTATGAGGGGACTAGTTTTGACTATGTTAGAAAGTAACCTCTAGTTTAACCTAAGCATAGACCTAACTGCTGGGGGAAACTCTAAGAAAGATATGCACAAGTATATACAGACAAGTGTATTGGCATATATATATATATATATATATATATATATATATATATTTATATTATATATATATAAACAAATATGCATTGAAAAAGATATTGGGACTTACATTCTGAGAGGAGGCCCAAGTGTATTGTGATCTGTTGTGTTGACTACAACTATATGCTTGATTATGGTTTTAAGAAATTGAATAAAGTTTTGAGAAAATTATGAATTTGAATATGAATTAAAATAAAAGTTGTTTAAAATAATGAATTTTTGGGGCTTATAAGTCAAAGAGAGGCCCAAGTGGTCTAAGAGCAGTTTCACCGGGAATAATGCTCCTCTTAATGTCATACCCCAAATTTTGACCATCAAGATTTCCCATCATTGTGCAAATCATCTCCACAATATGGATGTACCATCATACCTCATCAATCTCCTCAAGGATTGTTGAGCATTCACCACAATCAAGAATTAGGGTTTTAACCCCTCTCAGAGCATTTAGACAAAAGATCAATTAAGGAATGACATGAAGCTCCACTTGCTAACCTTCAAGATGCTTGTGATAGAAGAAAACCAATGCCTTGGATACTCTTAATAGATCCCTTGGAAGCTTTTAGGATGATCAAAATAAAAAGGAAACCTCTGGAGCAGAATCTACATCTTTCTTGCAAAATTGGCAAATGTGACCAAAATGGCAACTCCCTCAAATGGTGTTACAGTTGAGGAACACTTGTTGAAACAACTTAGGGATAATATTTAGAAAGTGTTTGAAGTGTTGTTTGGATTTGAGAGTGAATGAATCAAGACATGGCTTGAAAAATGCAGAAAAGTAAAATTTGAGGTTTTGATGGTTGACTTTCTGATTTTGGTGATTTGAGATGAAGTTGAGGGTTTAGACACCTCTAATGGATGATTTGTGATGTGCTTGGATGGTCGTTTGAGTGGTTTAAGCTCTGCTTTTGAGAATTTCAGGTTTTCCCTTTGAAACTTGGAAATTTGAAGTAAGAGAGAGAGAGAGAGAGAGAGAGAGAGAGAGAGAGAGAGAGAATGAGAAAATTAAGCTTTGGTATTGTTTTGGAGAGGTTTGAATGATCAGAAATGATCCCTATTGTAGCACCCCAAAATTTTCCCTAATGTTTCCTACCTTTTACTGGCTTTTGTTTATTTATCTGCATCTTCGTTAGGCCATAATCATATCTTTACATTTGCATTGGTTTTCCGAGACATGGGATTAAGGCATTCTCATGTGGTTCAAATCCTCTATATTCAGAGGAGTATCAGTGTGCATTCAAAGATATGGGTCTAGCTTCAAGGCAAGTATGGTTGTACAGTCACGACCCAATTCATGTGGATGTTTGACCTAATCTTGGTCAAACTATTAGGAGTTTGTTGCAATTGCAAGTTATCTATTTCAGTGGTTGACTTCTCAGGAGTGTATTTCCAAGATTGAGTTGGGGATTGCATCAGGTTATCAAGCAGTGGTTCGTGTGAGGTTTGGTTCAGAAAATCAAGTTAATCATTCCATTAGTGGTACAACTGTGGATTTATTTTCCTCAGCGCAGATTCAGTAATTTGGGCAAGGTTTCAAATTGACTCAGATGGTTGTTGTTTCTTTTGCATGTTGTTCAGTGGTAGTCGTGTGCTTTTAATCAGATGTTGTGAAAAGTTCAGAGATTGGTGTGATGTGGTTGTCCATTTTTAGAACTTTTTTTATTATTTTCCTACCATATCCATTATCCATTTTCTTTTTATTAACCATTTTTCCATAACCTTTTCTCAAACCATTTTCTATCAATTTTTAGTAACCTCCATAACATTCATTTTAATCCAATTAAATCCATATTACCATTTTAAATGTTCAAAACCATATTGTTAGCCCATATCCATTCTTTAAACCAAATATTCATTTCAAGTAAAGTTTTCAAGATCCAAATCCAATATTAATATCCATTTTTGAATCTATACATTTTGTCCACATAATGCACAATATGTCTTGATTGGCAAAACGTAGGATTCAGACGAGGATTTGATGAAGTAGAAAAACCATTTCTTGCGTCATACACATATCAACCAACATCACCATTGCCACAAACCTCTACTTTGGTACATGCCACGAAATACAGTGTAAATGATACACAAAGCTTCAGCACAATGTCACACGCAGGGCATAGTTTTCAGCCACCATGATTCACATACCAATTCACACCAGAAGAACAAAATATATACAACAGGTGGAATTGAAAATAAAAAGAAAAAAACTTCTATCCAAAAACTGCAAAAGAGAGATTCCTAACAAACTTTAATTTGCAGCCAATCACCACTAACCAATCTTCTACTCATAACTGATCATAGAAATAACTAACACTTTTTCCCAAAAAAAATTCCCAAACCTATTCTCTAAGAGAACCTCCAATCTCTAACATTCCCTAATAAATCGTTCTCAATTTCTTCGGACTCATTCCCCACTCTTTCTCTCCATCGATATTCACATCACCATTCAACATCTTCACCAATTTTCAATTCTTCTTGCTTCTCCAATTCCATCTCAACCTTCAATTCCCTGCACTAATCACCAATCTCCTCAAGTGAATCAGTTCTTGATCAATCAGAAACCGCCATTAACTCAGCCTAAAAAAAAACCATTCCAACCTCATCACCATCTTCAGTTAACCTTCGTCTGCGAGAATCATCATTTTCTTGTAATCGCTGAATACTTCAATGATCGTCACCTTCTTCGTTCTTAACCCACAACCTGCAAAATTCAAGAAAGCAGTCAATGCACAACTTTGCAACGCAGCTCAACATGCAACATCAGTGGTAATTCACAATGCAATTCGCACCAGAAACGAACAAAGAATCAAGAGCGAACAAGAAGAATTCAGAGGTAGAGGGAGAATTTGCGAACGAAATTAAGAAGAGAGAAACCGAGTTTACCGAGCTTACTGTTGGCGTCATTTTCGCGAAGGTACAAACATATCCTTTCCACCTGGTAGCTGTGGCCTTGGACTAGTGTCCATTGTGGTTTAGCTTCCTGGTTGTGAACCACCTTGGTTCTTGATTCTGATGTTTCGATCCCACCATTTGGTTTAGATTCGAAAGAAATCGTTACCAGATTCGTAACGAGAATAAGATTTAAGGGGGGTTCGTGTTAGAAGGTTGGGAATTTGAGGCGATTTCACCGGATACGATTGCGGCCGCCACCGTGGAGATCGTCTTCTCCGGCGTGTTGAGGGTTTCGGTGTGAGCAGATTTGTAGAGAGAGACTCGTTGAGGGAGAGAAAGATGATATGAGAAAACAAGGAGTGGCTTCTTATTTCCCTCACCGTCTAAGTTAATAAGAAGAGATAAGGTTTGTGGTGGTGGTCCACTCCATCGGTGACACTTGTCACCGTCTGGTAGGACCACCTTGTTAATCAAGTACATGCCGTCCCAGACTTATTGCCATGCACCACACGCATCAGGACCTTTGACGATCCCTTAAGATAAATCACACGGTTAGGATTGATTCCAAGATTATGAGGGACTACCGTGAACCATCAAGCCTGAGACGCCTTGGGCCTATTTCCTACTACTATTCGCACCCCTCAACTTGAGCCCAATAAAGAAGTGAAATGGAATCTCTGCTATAGTGCACCCCCTTGGTTCTTCCATTATTCCTAGTTTCTTTTTTTTTGTACTTGTTTCAAAATCTAATTCTAAAAATAGTTTCGTGCCCCATAAAATTCCAATAAAATTCATGTCTATTCTAGGAGATGTTATTTAATTTTTGGATATTTTTAGTTCCATTTTGGGGGCTGTTTGATTTTTTATGAAATTTAGGAAAGGGATATGTTCTTAATGGTATATCTAGTGATGCAAGTTCTAAAATGTGATTTTCCCTTGACAATTTGGAGCTGATTTTTTATGTACATTTAGCCATTTGATTGTTTAACATCATGGTGATTGATTGGTGCATCTTACTTGAGTTTTGGGATACTTTTGAAGATAATCTTTTGAGCCTTAATTCGTATGATCATCATTGACGTTTGTGCTATGTTTGCAATTGATTGAGTATGTTTGGTGCATGATATGAACCCTATCTTTTGTATGTGATTACCTACTGGACTTGGAATGACTTGGTTGATTACCCATAATTTTCAAAGGAATTTTTCTATTCTTCACAAATTTTCCAATGTGAACATATTATGTGTAAGCATGCATAGAGATAGGATATGTTTAGGACTTGTATGAGGGCACTTTGAGCCAACTTTGAATATGAGTTTTAGCACATTATTAAGTGTATTTTAATGCACAATTGAGACATGCTTGAGTATTGCATTTGATCATTTCACATGCCTTAAATGATGCCTACTTTGTGTGTATGTGAACTTGAATTTGTGTTTCACTTTGGCCACTTCTTTTGATGCCACTTGTATGCCATGTTCATGATTGTTTTTGGGATTCAATTAGGACATTTTATAGGTCATTTTCCTCTGATTTGTGAGCTTTAACATTGCCTTACCATGTCATTTCATTTGCCCTACTTGAGTGGCAATTTTACATACTTGTATGAGAAGTTTAAATGTGATATTTGCTCATGGAATGAATTGACTTTGGAGATAGAGTTTAATGCAAACCTTTGTGACACTTTGAGATTGGTTTTAAGCATGCGTATAGGGTGTTTCACTTCTGACCTTAGTCCATTTTCACATTTTAATTCAATTCATCTAGCGTGTAATGGCTTTCTTTTGTTGGTTTACCTTTAACTTCAAAGTAGATTAGTCTTGTAGCATAGTGTCGCTCCCGTGATTTTCATCCATGTACAAACGCGAAAGTGGCACTGAAACAGAGTCGCCAGCAATGTGTATTTATCCCATGAGAGGGAAAGGAAACATCTCATAAACCCGAGGGAAGGAAAGAGCATGGTCTTGCGACCAAGAGAAATGGGTTCGGGAGTCGGTTATGCGCGAGGAAGGTATTAGCACCCCCACGCGTCCATCGTACCCGATGGGATCCACGCTTGCTGCTTCAATCAAAGGGTGTAAGGAAAAGATACTGGAAAAGGAACTGCTGACTGGAAAACTGGAAAAGGAAAGGAGAGAGAAAGAGAAACAAATGTAGGGAAAATAAAAGAAGTGTTCGAATGGGCCCTACCC
Organism: Lathyrus tuberosus; assembly: GCA_022829125.1. NCBI lineage: Eukaryota > Viridiplantae > Streptophyta > Magnoliopsida > Fabales > Fabaceae > Lathyrus > Lathyrus tuberosus. The sequence continues at coordinate 3,199,365 of JALAZF010000441.1, forward strand.
CACTACCTACATATCTCATCGGGAGCATAAGAATCAGAGCGACGTAGTTCCCCTCAACGAGGGTCGCTTCGTTTGTGTTTTTAGTGAAAACATCAGAGTGCGCGTCCCAGCAGTTAGGTGTTGCAGCTCGCTGTAGGGAGACTTAGGCGTTACCTGTTTGCGGTAGAACGGACTTGACGAGTCCTTAAGGAATTAGTGAAGAAGATGAGAAAAGAGAAATCCCGGAGGAAAGACGTTATTGTTTATTTGAAGTCTTTTAAGAAAAAGTATTTTGATTATTTTGTTTTTTATAACGCATATTGCATTCAAGTCTATGATATAGGATCGAATGCGTCGCATGGTCGTTCTAACAGGCCGTATGCTAAACATTCTAGGAAGGTGAAGAGAAACTCCCCTCCTTCCATTTCCCACATACTAGGCTCACATGCAATATGCATCAACCTTTATTAAGTGTTTTTGCTATTTTTGTTTGAAGATGAGAAAGAGATTCAAAAGGGGCAAAAGGTGAAAACTAATGAGGGATACTAAGACTTAATCTTAATGTTATCATACATGGTGATCCTAAGGTTAATGTGGTTTAAGAAACCTACTTCTAAAAGAAAGAAGAAGAAGAGCAAAAGAAGCAACTTACTTCCAAGGTGGAAGTTAAGTTGATCTTAAAGAGTGATGAAGGAGAAGTTATTCAAGGAAAGCATATAAATGCTTATCATGATCACAAATTGAATTATTAAAAGAAATAAGAGAAGATGAAAGAAATAAGTGCATGTGGAAATATGCCCCCACTTACTTACCTTTAGCACCTACATGAAAAGGTTAGTTCACAAAATATTTACAAGAAATCCTAAGTAAAAGAACTTGGTCAAACAAGCCAATGGGAGGAAATAGTGAAAACAGCAGCTATTATAGCCCATAAATGCAATGCAGCGGTAAATCTATCATCATGTACCAAACAGCAATTAACAGCACATGTTCAGCCTACAAAATGGGTGTAAAAAGCATTTGGCAGCACATACAACAACACATATGTGTATAATCTGCACTAGAAACAGGACAGCATGCAATGCATTTGAATGTAATTCAATCATGACATAGAAAACATGTATCCAACATCACGCATTCCTCAACTAATCATGATCACAAACACATCATACATCATGTTGAATAAACTTGAAAACATCATGGAAAAGTGTACATCATGAAAGGATGCATAACATCGAGCATGTGAACAAATTGAAGCAAGTATGCACCTCAAGGAATACAAAGCAAACAAGCATGCACCACATAATTCCAACTACACAAACATTAATTCACAATTAGCATGTTCAAGGGGTGTGTGTTATGTGTTTATCGCATCAAGAACGCAACTACGCAAGTGTTGCGGTGAAAATCGGATAACAAGCTATTTATTAACTTGCATCATTTTCTTTTACAACCGGCTTTGATTTATCCAAAGGAAAGGTTCAAGATCGTTAGAAAAACCTAAAGGGGGGAGATCTAAGGTTCGAGGGTTGGTTATACAAAGGGAAGGTATTAGCACCCTCTGTATCTATAGTACTCTACAGGAACCTCTTATTTGTTTGTGTTATACTAAAGTTTGCTTGTTGAAGGAAAATGCTAAGGTAAAAAAAACCTAAGGGTATATACACTAAGTATGCTCGCCAAGACATCGCATCTCGTGCCTACGTATCCTGACGGGAATGGAATCAGAGCATTCGTAGTTCCCCTCAATGGGGTAAAAGAGGTGAAAAGCTTGAAAGCAAAGCTTGTAAGGATGGATTGTTTAGGAGAAGAGATTAATGTCTATCTCTTATGAAAGGATTGTGAAGGGTTAGACCGTCTTAAAGGAAGAAGAGATTAATGGCTATCTCTTGTGAAGGTTAAAGAAGAGGGTTACAAGAGATTCATGGCTATCTCTTGGGAAGGTTAGGTTAAAAGGGTAATGAATGGTTGCCTATGACTATGGGGTCAAGGAGGGAGGTTATGAGCTTTCTATGACTTTGAGGTCAATAGAGAGACTTTCCTTTGGAAGGGTATGAGCAAGAGAGGAACAAGTAGGAAATCAGGTGTAAAGTGAATAGCAATATATACAGTGAATGCAATAAGAATTAAATTAAAATGAATATCAGGAATTAACTAAAATGAAAATGGGGACAGTCAAGATTAAATTAGAAATTAAATAAAAATAAATAAAATCTAGATAAACCAAAATCTAAAAAGATTAAAGTCTAATAAGAAAGCTAATTGAATAAAACTCTAAAATTAATTAATTAATGGTTAAACAAAATTCTAACTAAGCGAAATTTTTTTACTTAGACCTAAAAACTAGATCTAAAACTAAACTGTTTAGTCTAAATTAAATTAACTAAAAACTTGATTAAGAAACTATTATATAAAATCCTAAAGTTAAATTCTAAAACTAAATATAAACTAATTAATCTAAATCTAACTAACTAAACCTAAACTAATCTACTAAAAACTAATTAACAAGCTTAATTATAATCCGATTACTAAATAAATAAAACCTAATGAAAAACTAAATTATTAATTTCATTAAATCTAACTAACTAATATATTAATCTAACTACAAGCTAAATTAACTAATACATTAAAATGATTAAACTAAAGAGGAGGGTGCAGATTGGAGACTCACTGGGCCAGAGACCAAATGAGACGTGGCAGCCCAGTCTCCTCAAAATGGGTTGCAGGTCACATTATGACCCAAACCCGGTTCACAGCTTGATGAAGTGGTGAGTAAAAAACCTAAAAATCACACACACGGCTGAAGACAAGAAGATGCACAAATCAGTTTCTCAAGGAAAAGCAGGTTAAAAACCTCATCAAGGGAAAACGAAACACGCTGGAGAAGATCGGAAAAGAAGATAGAAGAACAACGTGAAACAACAAATGGCTCTGTTTTGCCGTTTTGCAAGCTTGATTCGCTCCCTCTGTCTCTCACTCACAACTTCGCTCGGCCATCTCCAATCTCTTACTCGCGAACGAACAAACAAAGCACGACAACGATCCTTACTCCAAAACCTTCAATCATCCGGTTTCGACAAACTCGGGCTACGCTCCGCCTTCAACCGTGAACGGCGCAAGTGATGGAATAATGAAGCAGAGCTCTCACTTACTGATATCACAGATTTTGGTTTAATACGGAGTTTCGATTTTGGTTCAATCATCAAGTCTATTTTTCAGTCGGTATTGGCTCAAGATTGGGAATATAGAGTTCATACCACATCCAAAATACAAGTGCAAATAAAAGCTTGAAATACTTACCGAACCGACACCGATTTCGCAGGTATCACTTCTTACTTCAGCTTCCTTGCCTTCCCTTCTTGCTCAACCTTCTTCTCTTCTTCTTCCTCTGATTCGATCTCGGCTGCGATTCCCCCTCTGTTTCGTACTCGTTCTTCTTTGTCTCTCACGACTGATTCTTTCAACTGGTTTTCCTCAGATTGGAAGTTGCGATCGGGGTTTGAGGTTTGAGTTGAAAATGGTTAATGGAGAGAGCTTCGAAGTGGGTTTAGATTCTCAGGTTCGTGGTTCTTGTTGTCTTTTGACGGTGTTGTGGCGCTGTGATGTCGAAGGGTAAGAAACAGGGAAGATTTTTGGTGGTATTGAGGCTGTGTGTTGTGAAGAGAGTGTAGTTGTGAAGGGTCTGCAGAAGAATGAGGATTTTGTGAGAAGGGTTGAAGGTTTGGCGTAAGGTAGTGTTGGTTGTGGAGATTTATGCCGGAAGCCCCCGTTTTAAGTGAATTTGGTGCTCCTCTTATAAAAATGAAATCCATCTCCTCCTTAATTCTTGGGATTGCATTGTATTTATCCGGTACCATTGATCAATTGCTTTCACTTGTCTGCCGGTTATTTTGGAACATTGCTGCAGGTTGTGAAATGTTATTTTCATGTGCAGGACTTTTGCAACATTTTTGGCTTGTTGTGTTATTGATAAGTCTATGACTTATTGCAGGTTTAAGGTGTATGAATCAGTAGCAGGTTTTGGTTTTGGATGGCTCTAAATCTTTGTGGGACCTTGCGTGTGTACATGGTAGTCGTACGAAGGGTAGCCACCAGTTTTTGTCCGGCGTGTAGCAGCAAGGCGTGGGAAATAGCTCGGCTGAAGGAGTTGTTTTGTCTTTTGTAGGATGTAGCTTTTGTTCAGAGTATTTTGGTACGGTCTGGTGAAAAGATGAAAAGAAGACACAAGTTTTGGGACAGCAGGGTGGACTTTGTTGGTTTAAGATAAGAACAATAATAATAAGAATTAAATTAAAATATTTAAATTAAGTCAAACTGATAATAAAAATAAACTTAAAACTAGAAAACTAAGATTAAAATTAAAACTAAATAAAATTAATAAAACTTGAACTAATTAAGTTAACTTTAGACAAAAATCCTAAATTAAAAATTAATCTAACCAAAATTAAACTAAAACTAAAATAAGAATTAAATTAAACTAAAGATAAAATTCTAATTGAAACAAACTATATATAAAAGTAAATTTAAGAAAATAGACTAAATTAATTTTAAATAATCTAAGATAAAAACAAATTCTAAAACGAAATGATAAAAACGGCAAAAATGCATGATTAATGAGATGTTCACTAAAAATGCGAAAACAGAGACCAACTTAGAATGATATGGAATGATCAGGATCTGAGGGTAAAATTTGGGGTACAACAATTGCCCCTATTTAAATAGCTTTACCGGATGGCACGAGGGATGGAAATCCTCGAGAGATCAAGGTGAAAGGTATTTAAATATAGCAAACCGAAAATTTTGCCCTTAGATGGAATGCAGATGCTAAGGACAACTAACAGACATGCAAATGCCGACATGCCATGAACTTCTAGTATGATGATATGATGATATAATAGTGCAAGAATGCAGACAGACCAGACACCAAAGATGAAGGGCAACCAAACACAGGTGAGCCTTTCTGGGGAAGGATAAGGCTAGTATCCATGAGGAAGACTTATTGGGGATACAAGCTAACAGACAAAAGAGACTTCCTGGGGAGACTCCAAGGATACACTAGGGAAAATAAAAGCACACTCTTTACTGGGCATGGAACCAAATAAAAGACATGATCTCTACTGGGGATCAATTTGGAATAAAAGGATAGACATCAGCAAAAGATTTTCTGGAATTTTCTTATACTGAAGAGTTCAAACGGGATCTTCAAGAAAAACCAGAAAAGACAGGGAAAGAAACCTCCAGAAAAACATCAGATGGCAAAAGAAACCAGTCATCCAATAACGGCTTTGAATGAAAGGTACAAATCACAATATCTAATAACGGCTTTAGATAAAGTGAACAACGACTTGATCTGAAAAAACATCAGAAGGAGAGACATATCCGGATAGGCATCAGATGGTAGAGAAACCAGTCATCCAATAACGGCTTTGAATGAAAGGTACAAATCACAAAATCTAATAACGGCTTTAGATAAAGTGAACAAGGACTCGATCTGAAAAAACATCAGAAGGAGAGACACATCCGGATAGGCATCAGATGGTAGAGAAACCGGACATCCAATACTGGCTTTGAATGAAAGGTATAAATCACAATATCTAATAACGACTTTAGATAAAGTGAACAAAGACTCGATCTGAAAAAACATCAGAAGGAGATACACATCCGGATAGGCATCAGATGGTAGAGAAACCGGACATCCAATACTGGCTTTGAATGAAAGGTATAAATCATAACATCTAATAAAGGCTTTAGATAAAATGAACAAAGACTACATTCAAGAATGGCTTTGAATGCAAAGAAACCAGTCATCCAATAATGGCTTTGAATGAAAGGTATAAATCATAATAGTTGAGAATGGCATCGAATTATAGCGAGAAAGACATCCAGGAATGGCACTGAATGCAAAGGAGAAAACTTATCTAGGAATGGCACTGAATGGACAAATAAGACTTCAGGAATGGCACTGAATGAAAAGGACAGGTAACGTTTTGGTAAGGTAAGACGTGGACAACAACACGACCTCGGGAGAAATGCAAATGAGAATGAAATACTCATGCTATGCATATGTATATGATATATGATCAAATGCAAATGCAGATGTCGACGACATGGCTCGACTCTCTAGGAAGACAAGACTGGAAGACTGATTCCTCAACACGGAGATCACTGTCACTCTGCTTGGGAACTAGAGATGCTACTGCTGAACACATCTCTGCCACACTGGTAAACTGTATTCAAATTGATGATCCTTGTAGGAAGGATGAATAGCTGTTTGGGGATTCTTCAAGTAAACTGCCCCTATACTAGCTGATTATTGTAGATGAGCTGATCATCGCTTCAGCTTGATTGATTTTGGAAATGATCGTTTCATGGTGCTCTTAGAAAGCTTGCCCCGGTCTGAGTCCTGAAAGATGATTGTTATATTGTACACTGGGAAAGCTTGCCCCAGCCTGAGTCTTGAAAAAAATCTTCTGTATAAACCAATTCTGAGAAGTCGCCATTAAACCACAAATCTTGAGCTGATTCTCAACAGGATATGGAAAAAACTTGCCCCTGATTGGATCACCGACCAAGTTTCTCAAATGTTTGACAATTCCTTAAAAAGAAGCTAGTTTGCAAACAAAAGTATTTGTACAAACATGGTAAATGCAATAGTTCATGCAACTTTTGAAATCAAAATCATTTTCAGAAAGATGCAAAGTATATGAGTTATTATTCAGAACCCGGTGGTTCAAGATATTTAAAAGTGAAAGGTAAAGCACAAGGCGTGATGCCAAAACAAGTGATCTGCAAAAATATTTAGGAGTCAGGTTACGCAACCTTGCTGTAGTATGCTTTCAAAATGACCTTGCTTCAATTAGGTCTTTTGAGGGTTATAACATGGCCTGGTTCACGGTTTAAGAAACAAAGGATAAAGGCTCAAAGTTTATTTGTGACCCACCCAATCTACGTGATGAACTCCAGTCCTATGCTCAGTTAACTCAAACTATGCACTCAAATTCCCATAAGTTGGAAATTGCACTGATGATATTAATGATGATGGTTCAAAATTCAATGGACTTGAGATGGCAGTCACTGCTTCTTGCAACATTCAGTCAACTAGTTTTGTTATCCATAACTTTTGCCTAAACTGTGTCATTTGAGCTTACATCCAGCGGGATGCCCCAATTTTTGCCTAAGTCTCCTTCATAGGTTTTGACTTAGCGGGCTTTTATTTTGATTTTTTTCTTTCACTCTCTTTTTTTTCTCTTTCTTTTTTTTTTAGTGACTTCCTGGCTTAATGATTACAGTGAACCATCATTGGCATTTGACTTGAAAGACATCTTCGACACTTGCTTGCTGTGGGCGAAGGAATATTTGTGAACTTTGTTGAAAGGGGTTTTGAATGCTATTCTTGTATTTGAATGCACAATCAAGCTAACTGAGAACTACCCTGCCCCAGGTTAAGATTGCGGGTTTTTATTTATAAAGAAAATAAACTCCTACTTCAAAGCTCAAAGGGGTTAAAGAGGGGTTATCTTCCTTATATCTCCGGTGTTTGGGAGTTGAAACAATGCCTTACATCGTCAGCAAAGTCTTGATTTGAAAGCATACCAAAACAATTAAGAGTATAATGTTTCATCATCCTCCCTTCAATCTTTGCATAATCAAAAGGAAAGTGGAAAAGAGATAAAGCCTTTTGCAAAAGAAAGCATAAAGATATAAATAGCAAACACAAATGAATTGAATCAAAAAGTTGCAATGCTCATTTCATTAATTTGAAGGTACAAACATAGTGGAAAGCAAAAAGCTATTACAAAATAAGGAAAATGCAAACAACAAGAAACAAAGGATAATGACTAATCAACACAAGGATGAGCTGTCCTGTCTGAAACACTGGCTTTTAGGAGGATAGCATGCTGAAGTCGACTGAAGCTTCACTTGGCGTGCCCTGGCAGAGGGTTACTATGGACATTGGGATTGTCCTTAAAGGAGAGGATTTTGTTTCTCATCAGCTCTTGTACTCTAACCTTCAACGCACAACAACCTTCCAAATTATGGCCCGCACCACCTTGATGGTATTCACAATGAAGATCAGCCCTATAGCCGGCTGGAAGAGGATTTGGAGGAGGTGGCATAGGCCTTGTGGTAATCAAACCTTGCTCGACCAGACTAGGATACAGTTCAGTGTACTTCATGGGAATTGGATCAAAATGATTTCTATTACGGTACTGGTTTTGTCCTGTAGTCGAATGTGGAGGAGCTCGAGCTGGCATGTCAGTCTGACCAACCGTAGCAGCAGATGCAAGAGGTGGAGAATAACCGTGTGGCAAATCAAACTCCGGCCAAGTTAAAGGTGGCACTTGAACCGGTGGAGGATCAGCACCTGAAATTCCCTGGATGACAGTCCTTTGGAGAGGCTCTCCTCTAGCAATCAAAACTTGAAGCATCTCAGTTAGTTTGGTTACACTTGACTTGAGGTCGTCGATCTCCATTCGGATCTCAGCATTGTGTATGTCTTGTTCTAACATCCTGCGTCTGTAGTCAACTGTAGTATGGTATCAGTTTCGAGGCATTATCTTGATGACTCACAGACAATACTGGAAGATTAAGACAGTTGGCAATGATTAACTGGACAAACAAACGTATGCAATGAATCATGCTAAGATGCAAATGATACGCAATGTAATGCAAACAGGATACAAAACACATGCAACAGGATCAATGGTTCAAGATCACAGCATGGAGTTTGGGTAGAGAACCAACCACAGGGTGTGTACTAGGGTTTATCAACTGTAGAACATGGTTCTAAAAGTTCCCAGAGTCTACGTAAATCCTTCGGATATTATCGGCCCATGTAACTACTTACACGGGTTAATAATATTCTCAAGATAAACTCGTCTGAGTGTAGTATCGCGTGACAACTACTCAGGACTGGCTCCCTCATAGTCACCGCACTACATTCTAAAAGGCCAAGTGGGGTAAAGGTAACTACGGTCCTCAGAATCCCTGGCACTCAATTGAAAAAGTAATATCAATGTGACTGCTCACATCAGACATCAATAATCCCAAAGGGCCTCATCTGAGTGTGGTCATCATATGCCATAAATTGTTGGTACTACTGCCAACAACCGACTATTGATTACACCATGATCCTATCATAAGTGCTCTCAAGTCCGTGTTAGGACTTATCTCACCACTCAAGGTAGCAACCCTGCACACAGAAAAACTCAAGCACAACAGGTATATATACAGATATAAATATACAAATGTACAAGCAAACAAACATGTAAATAACACAAATACAAACAAGATAGGCTTAACCCTCTTAGGGAGCATCCCCAGTGAAGTCGCCATTTCTGTTGCGGTGAAAATCGGATTACAAGCTATTTATTAACTTGCATCATTTTCTTTTACAATCGACGTTGATTTATCCAAAGGAAAGGTTCAAGATCGTTAGAAAAACCTAAAGGGGGGAGATCTAAGGTTCGGGGGTTGGTTATACAAAGGGAAGGTATTAGCACCCTCTGTATCTGTAGTACTCTACAGGAACCTCTTGTTTGTTTGTGTTATACTAAAGTTTGCTTGTTGAAGGAAAATGCTAAGGTAAAAAAAAACCTAAGGGTATATACACTAAGTATGCTCGCCAAGACATCGCATCTCGTGCCTACGTATCCTGACGGGAATGGAATCAGAGCATTCGTAGTTCCCCTCAATGGGGTAAAAGAGGTGAAAAGCTTGAAAGAAAAGCTTGTAAGGATGGATTGTTTAGGAAAAGATATTAATGTCTATCTCTTATGAAAGGATTGTGAAGGGTTAGACCGTCTTAAAGGAAGAAGAGATTAATTGCTATCTCTTGTGAAGGTTAAAGAAGAGGGTTACAAGAGATTCATGGCTATCTCTTGGAAAGGTTAGGTTAAAAGGGTAATGAATGGTTGCCTATGACTATGGGGTCAAGGAGGGAGGTTATGAGCTTTCTATGACTTTGAGGTCAATAGAGAGACTTTCCTTTGGAAGGGTATGAGCAAGAGAGGAACAAGTAGGAAATCAGGTGTAAAGTGAATAGCAATATATACAGTGAATGCAATAAGAATTAAATTAAAATGAATATCAGGAATTAACTAAAATGAAAATGGGGACAGTCAAGATTAAATTAGAAATTAAATATAAATAAATAAAATCTAGATAAACCAAAATCTAAAAAGATTAAAGTCTAATAAGAAAGCTATTTGAATAAAACTCTAAAATTAATTAATTAATGGTTAAACAAAATTCTAACTAAGCGAAAATTTTTTACTTAGACCTAAAAACTAGATCTAAAACTAAACTGTTTAGTCTAAATTAAATTAACTAAAAACTTGATTAAGAAACTATTATATAAAATCCTAAAGTTAAATTCTAAAACTAAATATAAACTAATTAATCTAAATCTAACTAACTAAACCTAAACTAATCTACTAAAAACTAATTAACAAGCTTAATTATAATCCGATTACTAAATAAATAAAACCTAATGAAAAACTAAATTATTAATTTCATTAAAATCTAACTAACTAATATATTAATCTAACTACAAGCTAAATTAACTAATACATTAAAATGACTAAACTAAAGAGGAGGGTGCAGATTGGAGACTCACTGGGCCAGAGACCAAATGAGACGTGGCAGCCCAGTCTCCTCAAAATGGGTTGCGGGTCACATTATGACCCAAACCCGGTTCACAGCTTGATGAAGTGGAGAGTAAAAAACCTAAAACTCACACACACGGCTGAAGCAAGAAGATGCACAAATCAGTTTCTCAAGGAAAAGCAGGTTAAAAACCTCATAAAGGTAAAACGAAACGCGCTGGAGAAGATCAGAAAAGAAGATAGAAGAACAACGTGAAACAACAAATGGCTCCATTTTTCCGTTTTGCAAGCTTGATTCGCTCCCTCTGTCTCTCACTCACAACTTCGCTCGGCCATCTCCAATCCCTCACTCGCGAACGAACAAACAAAGCACGACAACGATCCTTACTCTGAAACCTTCAATCGTCCGGTTTCGACAAACTCAGGCTACGCTCCGCCTTCAACCGTGAACGACGCAAGTGATGGAATAATGAAGCAGAGCTCTCGCTTACTGATATCACAGATTTTGGTTTAATACGGAGTTTCGATTTTGGTTCAATCATCAAGTCTATTTTTCAGTCGGTATTGGCTCAAGATTGGGAATATAGAGTTCATACCACATCCAAAATACAAGTGCAAATAAAAGCTTGAAATACTTACCGAACCGACACCGATTTCGCAGGTATCACTTCTTACTTCAGCTTCCTTGCCTTCCCTTCTTTCTCAGCCTTCTTCTCTTCTTCTTCCTCTGATTCGATCTCGGCTGCGATTCCCCCTCCATTTTGTACTCTTTCTTCTTTGTCTTTCACGGCTGATTCTTTCAACTGGTTTTCCTCAGATTGGAAGTTGCGATCGGGGTTTGAGGTTTGAGTTGAAAATGGTTAATTGAGAGAGCTTCGAAGTGGGTTTAGATTCTCAGGTCCGTGGTTCTTGTTGTCTTTTGACGGTGTTGTGGCGCTGTGATGTCGAAGGGTAAGAAACAGGGAAGGTTTTTGGTGGTATTGAGGCTGTGTGTTGTGAAGAGTGTAGTTGTGAAGGGTCTGCAGAAGAATGAGGATTTTGTGAGAAGGGTTGAAGGTTTGGAGTAAGGTAGTGTTGGTTGTGGAGATTTGTGCCGGAAGCCCCCGTTTTAAGTGAATTTGGTGCTCCTCTTATAAAAATGAAATCCATCTCCTCCTTAATTCTTGGGATTGCATTGTATTTATCCGGTACCATTGATCAATTGCTTTCACTTGTCTGCTGGTTATTTTGGAACATTGCTGCAGGTTGTGAAATTTTATTTTCATGTGCAGGACTTTTGCAGCATTTTTGGCTTATTGTGTTATTGATAAGTCTGTGACTTATTGCAGGTTTGAGGTGTACGAATCAGTAGCAGGTTTTGGTTTTGGATGGCTCTACATCTTTGTGGTACCTTGCGTGTGTACATGGTAGTCGTACGAAGGGTATCCACCGGTTTTTGTCCGGCATGTAGCAGCAAGGCGTGGGAAATAGCTCGGCTGAAGGAGTTGTTTTGTCTCTTGTAGGATGTAGCTTTTGTTCAGAGTATTTTGGTACGGTCTGGTGAAAAGATGAAAAGAAGACACAAGTTTTGGGACAGCAGGGTGGACTTTGTTGGTTTAAGATAAGAACAATAATAATAAGAATTAAATTAAAATATTTAAATTAAGTCAAACTGATAATAAAAATAAACTTAAAACTAGAAAACTAAGATTAAAATTAAAACTAAATAAAATTAATAAAACTTGAACTAATTAAGTTAACTTTAGACAAAAATCCTAAATTAAAAATTAATCTAACCGAACTTAAACTAAAACTAAAATAAGAATTAAATTAAACTAAAGATAAAATTCTAATTGAAACAAACTATATATAAAAGTAAATTTAAGAAAATAGACTAAATTAATTTTAAATAATCTAAGATAAAAACAAATTCTAAAACGAAATGATAAAAACGGCAAAAATGCATGATTAATGAGATGTTCACTAAAAATACGAAAACAGAGACCAACTTAGAATGATATGGAATGATCAGGATCTGAGGGTAAAATTTGGGGTACAACAGCAAGCATGACCATAAACGATGAAAATCCAAGAGTCGCGTGTCGGAAAAATTGTGTGCATACAAAGGTGATGTGAACAAAATGAAGTGAGGATGGAGCAAAGTCAGAACTTAAAACATATCATAATAGTTCAATTCAAACATGCAAGACAATTTCACATTAACATGCATCAAGATTAATTAATCATACACCATGATCGTTGTCAACGGAAAACAAATGTTCAAGCAAGGCAAAAGCATACATGATCCAACTTATGCACACTACAACCTCACACTCACATATACCACCTCACACTCATCTTCAAGAGATTACACAAATTCAACAAGTCATTATTCACACATGAACCAAAATGCCTCAAGAACATGCTTCAAGAATGCAAGCAAATCAACAATTGGATAATCATGCATCAAAGATTCACATACATCCAGCAACTAGAGGTTAAACAACCCTAGATAATTCCACAAATATGCATCACACAAAGCCATGAAGGTTAGAGGTGGAATAGGTATCAATACATGCTTCTAAACAAGCCAAAAACACAAAAGTTACAGGTGCAAATCGATTGCAGCATGGTGCAAATCGAATGCACAGCTACAGAATGCACTTTCTAGTGAAAAAACAAAGGTGCAATCGATTGCACTAAGGTGCAAATCGACTGAACAGTACCAGACCTGCAAAAATCACTTCTCATAACCACTTTTCAAGCACCAATCACTTATCCAAACATCCATATGATCATGTAATCAAACATGCACGAGAATCCACATCAAATATCAGTATTCAAGCACATATTTCAACAATCAAACAACAAGATCATGAATCAATCAAGCAAATAGATCAAAACACATTGAAGACCATGGATCTACATTGCATAAGTTGAAATTAAGCTAAATCAATTATGGATCTAAGAAAAACCAACCTACAAAGCTGAGATTTGCTTTGGTGATTATTGCAACGTGATCTTGGTGCAGAAAAACAAAGAAAACCAGAGATTCTTCGATTAGTAGCCGAAACGCGTCGAAACCGAGCAAAATCGCGAACAATCACCAGATCAAACTTGCACCAAAATAAATGGTGTGAAACCTTTGGATTGAAGTAGAATAAGCTGAAATTCCAGAAATCCAACCGAAGAAAACCAAATGATGGAGTTTAAGCTCAAGAATTAATCACTTTTCAATGTAAAAAGTGATTATTCTTCAAGAAATAAGAGCTTTTGTGTGTGGTTTTGGAAGTGAGAAGTAGAAGTTGTAGCAAAGTGAAGAGAGAAATGAAAGAGAATTGAGAGTGAAATGTGAGAAATTTGAGAAAAATGGTTGAAGGTCCTTGAAAATGAGTGAAGCATCTCTTAAATAGATTTTAGGTTTGGAGTATGAGAGGTTTGGAATGAGGTTTGGGTTTGGAGCTAGGGTCGGAGTTAGTTAGACTCAACTCACCGAGTCAAGTTTGTTAACTCGGTTAGTTAGGATCAACTCGGTTGCTTGGAAAACAAGGAACCTCAACTAGTGCATGGGTGTATGACTTGGGCTGCAAGCAAGGCATTGTGACTTGTGAACTTTCAGCATGAAACCACTATGTCTGAGCCCTCGTATGACCTTCATAACTCGTTCAAATGAAAAAATGTCCATCATCAAAGTTGAAGAGGGCATGGAGATGAACAACTTTGATGTTCAACAATTTTTCATTTGAAGCATTCTTGAGGGAGAAAATTGGCTTGACATTTGGCACGCCAACCGTTCGATGAAATTATGGCCTATGGGCATGCGCTTGCCTTGCCATGACTTGAGATTTGCCTTGATTTTACCAAACTTTGATTGATCATAACTCCCTCAATTTTGATCCGATGAAAGAGTTCTTTATATGGATTTGAAGCTTAAAACATGAACTTTAATTGGCTCAACTTGGGCCTGAAGTTTGGAGCTTTTATCTTGAAGAAAAAGAGCCTCAAAGTAGGGTGCAAAATGGTCCAAACTTGTCATTTTTGGAAACCCCAAAGTTTCTATTTTTGGCAGTTTTGTAACTTCTTGATTTTTCATGATTCCTCCATCATTTCTTGATCAAATCTTGTCCAATGAACATATATAACTTGAATTTCACGAATTTGACCTTAAAAAGTCAGGAGTTGACTTTTTCGCTGCATAGTTGACTTTTTCCCCAATTTCTTGGTTATCAAGCAACTGATCAATTGAACCTCTTTTGAAATGAACCAATTGCCAATCTTCCATCCTTAGACACTTGATATTATGTAGAAAACAATGAGATCAAGTTTGAATTAAAATTTCATTAGCAGACCACTTGAATCCAAACCCCTAATTTTGACTGTTTTGTGTAGGAGATGATGCACTATCCAATCCTTTTGATGAATTCTCCTCTTCCAATGCCTTGTGGGATCAATTGAGATGATACATGACATAAGAGACCCTTGAGGCTTGTTTGAAGACCCTTGGCTCTTATTCTTTTGCTTTGGACAATCCACCTCTTTGAGGAACACTTGACCACATGCCCTTATGCAAGATGCAATGCCAAATGCTTAATGTTTTATTTTTGTATGATTGAATGCAATGCAATGAAATGAAAGCACCTGCTAAATGATATGAAGAAAAGAGAGGGAAAATTTTGGGGTATTACAGCTGCTCCTATTCAATCACTGTAGACCTGAATGGATGATAGCGATTGCTGTCAGACTTTCAAGGTATGGAGGGATTGAATACCAAAAAATAACCAGAAAATTTGCGCTCTATGGAGAAGAAGAAAAGGGATATAAACCCAACCAAATGCACTCTGCTTCTATAAAACTTTGATGGGAAGAAATAACACTGAAGAGATGTCTTTTTGAACAATGGCAGACGACTACTGGCTTGCCACGCTGCGGGTGGACTTTAACAACGTCTTTTGTACAAAGCCAGAATACTACTGGCCTGCCACACTACAGGTGGACTTTTGCAATGTCTTTTAGCACAACGCCAGACGACTACTGGCTTGCCACACTATGGGTGGACTTTAACAATGTCGTTTGTACAAAGCCAGAAGACAACTGGCCTGCCACACTACGGGTGGACTTTTGCAATGTCTTTTAGCACAACGCCAAACGACTACTGGCTTGCCACACTACGGGTGGACTTTAACAACGTCTTTTGCACAACGCCAGACGACTACTGGCTTGCCACACTACGGGTGGACTTTAGCCAATCTACGGTTGGACTTGTAACTGTCTTTTTAAATGGAGTCAGACGACTACTGAATTGCCACACTGCGGGTGGATTTTGCCTTCTTGCCAACCTAAGATGGACTTTTACCAATCTGCAGTTGGACTTTGCTGATTTGCCACCCTAAGATGGACTTTTGACTGGAGGTTTGTAGAATCAATAGACCTACAAAGATGACTCCGCTGGGGATAAAAGGGTAGACCATCAACTCTGAGGTTGAGGAAAAATGGCATCAGCTGTGAGATTGAAAAGAAATTTGGAGTAAACACCAACTTTGAATGTTTGAGGAAAAGGTAGACATCAACTCTGAGGTTGAGAAAAACCATAACTTCAACTCTGTGGTCGAAAGAAGGATATACGTCAACTCTGAGGTTGGAGACGAAAGGTGTCAACTAGGAGTTTTGGGAAGAAAGGGACGTTCATCAACTCTGAGGTTGAGAAGAGGTACACGACAACTTTGAAGTTGGTAAAGAAAAGGATATTCATCAACTCTGAGGTTGAGAAAAGGATCACGACAACTCTGAGGTTGGAGAAGGGAGGCGTCAATTCTGAGATTGGGAGCAAAAGAAGGTACGACAACTCTGAGGTTAGGGACGAAAGGCTTCAACTCTGAGGTTGGAGAGAAGATATACAACAACTTTGAAGTTGGGGCAGAAAATGATATTCATCAACTCTGAGGTTGAGAAAAGGTATGCGTCAACTTTGAAGTTGGTAAAGAAAAGGATATTCATCAACTCTGAGGTTGAGAAAAGGTATACAACAACTTTGAAGTTGGGGCAGAAAATGATATTCATCAACTCTGAGGTTGAGAAAAGGTATACGTCAACTTTGAAGTTGGAGAAAGGCGTCAACTCTGAGGTTGAGGAAGAAAGGCTTCAACTCTGAGGTTGGACAAAACAGGCGTCAACTCTGAGGTTGGGAAAAAGGGAGACAACTCTGAGGCCGAGAAAAGGTATACGACAACTTTGAAGTTGATAAAAAGAGGCATCAACCCTGAGGTTGGGGCTCTCTTCGGAGGATTGGAATCACTGTTTTGATTGAGGGTTGATCTGGGCTTTCGCACAAGGTACTAAATCTGGCTTATGCTTCGATGCATGTTTGAATTTTCTTTCTATGGCGTAATGCTCCATACGAAATGGAAATGCTACGCATTTGAGGATGCAATGCAATGATTATTACTACATGCAAGAATGAGAGGACAGTCCATTGGGGAATGCGCAGAACAGACAAGCAAACTTCACTGATGAATGGATCACCAATATCACCAATATCTGACCTCCTGTGGGGAGATAACCAACTGTACCACCAATAACAACTGGTGATGCAAACCCTGTCGGGGAACCGCAAGCTGAATTGCAAACTCTGTTGGGGAGATGCCAATAAATATTGGACTTTGAACCGCTGAGAATGTCAATAACAGTTGGACTTTGACTTGCGTGAAAATACCAAACCTGACTTTTTAGGAAGAGAATATTCTGACTTCTCACCGTCTTCAAACTGCTTGAAGATATTCCATCGTCTTACCCTGCTGAGAATGAGGAATCCACCTACACTGTCGGGGATAAGAAATCTTCATAAAGAACCCCTTTCGATTTGAGGATGATTCTCTGCTTGGGGGGATAATGGCAATTTCAACACCTTGGTGGGAAAAGATACCTTCTGGTTCTTTGCTGGGGAAGAGACTTCATGCTTCAAGTTTCTGCTGATCACTTGCATATTGATTGTCAAGAGTGAACAACGGTTCTTTCCTGACTTGCCCCAAACCACAGGGTCCAATAGAAGAAATCATCTCAAGAGGATTTTATATAAGACCGAGCATTCACACTGCCCCAGGATCTTCAAACTCTTGGAGAGATTTATCGGATCTCAACGTAACTTCCCCAGACTGTATGATCTGTGAAGGAATTTGCCCCGAGTGGACTTGTACTAACTTGAAATACTCTGCCTCAGTATTTTGAACCTTGAAGAGGTGCTTCTGATTAACCGCCTTCTGGAGAGGATAACTTCTTATGCTCCGGAGGTGGCCTGCCTCGATACGAGCTTTGAAGTGACTTTGCCCCTGATCTTCGAATGGATGCCCCAGAATAACTGAACTTCAGAGAGATTTCTCGACGTGACTGCCCCAGATCTCCGAATGAATGCCCCAGAATAACTGAACTTCAGAGAGATTTCTCGACGTGACTGCCCCAAATTGGCTACATCTCATCGCGACTTACTGGGGAGAGCCCGCGGCACTGAGTCTCTTGGCGACATACCCCTTGATATGACTGTCCTTCAGGATTTTCAAGCATCCCAACTCAGCAAGATCAAGCTTTTCAACTGGCATTCACTGTGTAAGCTTCATTGATGCTTAAGCACATGTATGCAAGCAGAACAAGTTTATTATGAGAATGATAATTCTAATGCAACAAACATGTTAACCTTGAAGTTTTTTTTTGAAAATATGTCGCCAAACCCTGTGAACGAGTCACTAGCTACGACGTTGATTTTTGAATGGAAAACAAAACGCACATGCAATACCAACAAAAATCTTATTAGCACAACTCATGGGAGTCAGGAACGTTATCTCATTGAAGTACGCCTTCAGAATAAACCCTGTTTCAATTAGGACTTTTAAGGGTTGTAACGTGACCTGGTTCGCGGTTTTAGAAAAAGGATTTATGGCTCAAAATTTTGTTTGTACCCACCCATTCTCCTTGATGTTCTCCAGTCCTACGTCCAATTAATTTGGCACAAGCGCTCATCTCCCAAAAGGATTTTTGTTTTGTGAGGATTGATGGTTAAGGAACCCATGAGATCTTTGAAATGACAGTCACCCTTTTTGTCTTCAGTGTTTTGGTCACACGACTTGTTCCTTATCGAGGATTTTCTCTTTTGAACATTTCTTTTTCATTTTTCGCTTCTTTATTTCCTTGATTTTTCCTGGACTGATTCTTTCTGAACTTTTCAATTTTGAAGTCCAGCGGGATGCCCTAACTTTTACCTAAGTCACTTATTTTCAAGTTTGGACTTAGCGGGCTTTTTCTTTTGATTTTTTTTTGAACAAATCGTGTGACACTGGTTTGTCTTGACTTGTTTGAAAGGGGTTATAACTGCCTCATTCCTTTGTCGATGAGGGATAACCATTGTGGTTTCACGTCCCTCGATCTCCTGGTGTGTGAGGGAAGAGAGGTAATGGATCCTCAGATTCTCACTCCTTTCGAAATTTGAACGCTTGGTCAAATTACTGACTACTACCCTGCCCCTGGTTAAATGTGAGGGTTTTTTCGAATGAAAAGAAACTCCTACTTCAAGGCTCAAATGGGTTGACGAGGGTCTATCTCCCTTATATCTCCAGTGTTTGGGGATTTGAAGCAATGCCTGTACATCCTCAACGGGTTTTATCCAAAAGCATACAACCAAAGATTTTGCGTTTTTACCTCATCATCCTCCCTCCAAGAGTTTAAGCAAGAAAATTGGTATTACAATGCGCAGAAAAATTATATGAGTGAATAAAAATGAATTACTTCAAGAAAAAAAAACATATTCATTGCATTAAAACATCATTCAGAACACAAGCAAGTTCTTAATGCATGCAACGCTTTAACATGAAATGAAAAACTACAATGAAAATGCAGTAAAGAAGCTGAAGATTGCCATCGCTGAGGAGGCTTGATTCTGTCTGGACGTCCTTGTAAACTGAGTGCTCACTTGAGACAGGAGGCTTCAATTGATGTACAATCATCTTCAGTGAATGCAATGATCTCTGAGTCCACCAGGTCTTGCATCTTGTGCTTGAACACATTACAAATTTCAATGGAATGACCTGGTGTGTCTGAGTGATACTCGCATCTAGCATCCAGATCATAATCAGGAGGAATGGGGTCAGGGATAGGCTTGGCATCCCTTAATTCAACCAGAGAATTCTCAAGTAGACGGGCAAGAACATCACTGTGAGGAAAAGGGAGTGAATCGAACCTTCTCGCAGGCCTCCGTGATCTTTGTTGTCTCTGTTGCTGAGGAGCATAATGTCGCTGATACTGAACAGGCCGTTGAACAACAGAAGGCAAATACATAGCACTAGTTTCTCCTTCCTTTCCCTTGGAGGACCCAGCATAAGGTTTCTTTGCATCTTCAGCAGCAATTCGAATCTTTCCCGTCTTGATGCCATTTTCGACTCTTTCTCCTGCCAACACAAGACCTGAAAATCCAGCTGACAAACATCCAACCAAATTCTCATAATAATGCCCCTGAAGCATATCCATGAACATATCAACGAGCTCTCTTTCCAACATCGGAGGTTGAACTTGGGAAGCCAATTCACGCCACCTCTGGGCGTATTCTTTGAAGCTTTCGTTTTGTCTCTGAGAAAGACTCTGCAATTGTATTCTATTGGGCGCCATGTCCGTGTTGTATTGGTAGTGCTTAATGAAAGCCTCTGCCAAATCTCTCCAGCTTTTAATATGCGTTCTCTCCAAGCTCATATACCAGTCTAATGATGCCCCAGTTAAGCTGTCCTGAAAGAAATGCATCAACAGCTTCGCATCATCCGTATAGGCAGACATTTTGCTGGAATATGCCCTGATGTGAAGCTTAGGGCAGGTGCTTCCATTGTACTTTTCGAAGGTAGGCGCCTTGAACTTCGGAGGAACCTTCACACCTGGGACCAACCCTAAGTCATACATGTCCATACCCAAATCATTACGGCCTTTAATAGCCTTCAATCTCTCTTCGAGCATACAAAGCTTTTTGTCCGTGTCAGTAGGGAAATTCATCTCAGCATCGTAAAATTGTTCTTCCTGATTATCCACCTTCTGACGAGGAACATGAATCCTAGCAGCATTTCCTCTGGATTGACTCATAGGAGAGGGTGGAGGAAGATCAACACGTGTAGGATTCACAACTCCGCCCGGAGTATTACCAACAACATTCCCATTACCAGCCTCTGGGATAACAACAACAGTCCTTTGAATAACTTCCCTTAGTTCCTCTTGTTGTTGAGCCATGCCCTGCATAATCTCAAAGCACTGGGCCATACGAGTCTGGAATTCCGACAACTCTGCTCGCATCTGATCCATGATCCTCCTCTGATTGCTTCAAGTTGCGTGGTGGTGAAAAGTCAAGCTTGCAGTTCTGGAGAAAATACCAAGTCAGAATAAGAATCCCCTCTCTGAATACCTGTTATGCATATGAGTATGAGAATGCAAAATGTCATGCAATGCAAATGCAAAGACACGGGATCAAGGTATCCATAAATCCTGAATAGCTGTTGTACTGTTGACTGAATAAGTTCATGAGTTTGTTCTGAAGAGAATACCGGAACAACCAGAATAACCAGAACACCAGGCTAATAAGTCTATACTGATAGGAAAACCAAAGTACCAGGTAGGATGAAGGTTAAGGTTACCTGCATTCCTGTAAACAACCCGCCCCTCTCACATGTGGGTACTAAGATCCTCAGTATCCCGGGCTCTCAGGTCGAGAAATGATGATACGTTCACCATTTTTGGTTTGGCATCATCATCAATCGAGGAGGCCTCAACTGATTCTCCAAAGCGAAAGGTCCTCAGCTTCTGGCACTGAGGTCGAGAAACAATAGTACATTCATCCCTCGGGGTACAGTACTATCGCCAATCGAGGAGTGCCTCCACTGATTCTCTTTCAAAAAAAGATATCCTATAGCGAGTTCCCAGCATTGGGTCCTCGGATCGATAATATGCAATGGGTTTGCCACAGAACATGGTCTGCCACTGTCACATCTCGGGAGGAGTGCCGCAACTGAGTCCTCGGGAATGGTCACCAGAGTCGATAGTTCCTCAAGAGAATAACTACTATCCTGCATAACATGCAGTAGCAGAAAGCTCCTGATAGAACCTCGTCTGGTTGTGAGTCTCATGAACAACAATACGTGGTCACCACCACGCAAGCGTCACGACTATCCACTCTAAAACCTATGTGTATACTCAAGACTGGGTAGTGGGCTTATCTCTCGGAACACCCGACCCACCAAACAGAAAAGTCCAGCACAACACAGTATATAATAATGATATGTAATGCAGTAAATGTGATAAATACGGTAAAGTGCAGTAAAGCAGTAATACGGTAAATAGCAATACATCACAGCAGTAAACACAACAAAATACAGCTCCAAGATAAACGCCCAATAAAAGAAAAGCAAGCAAGCGCTAGGATTGACTCGCTAAGGAAACCAGAGATTCTGCAAAATCCCCAGCAGAGTCGCCAGCTGTCGCTCCCAGGATTTTCATCCAAGTACAAACGTGAAAGTGGCACTGAAATAGAGTCGCCAGCAATGTGTATTTATCCCATGAGAAGGAAAGGAAACATCGCATAAACCTGAGGGAAGGAAAGAGCATGGTCTTGCGACCAAGAGAAATGGGTTCGGGAGTCGGTTACGCGCGAGGAAGGTATTATCACCCCCACGCGTCCATCGTACCCGACGGGATCCACGCTTGCTGCTTCAATCAAAGGGTGTAAGGAAAAGATACTGGAAAAGGAGCTGCTGACTGGAAAACTGGAAAAGGAAGGGAGAGAGAAAGAGAAACAAATGTAGGGAAAATAAAAGAAGTGCTCGAATGGGCCCTACCCCACTGCCTACGTATCTCATCGGGAGCATGAGAATTAGAGCGACGTAGTTCCCCTCAACGAGGGTAGCTTCATTTGTGTTTTTTAGTGGAAATGTCAGAGTGCGCATCCCAGCAGTTAGGTGTTGCAGCTCGCTGTAGGGAGACTTAGCCGTTACCTGTTTGCGGTAGAACGGACTTGACGAGTCCTTAAGGAATGAGTGAAGAAGATGCGAAAAGAGAAATCCTGGAGGAAAGACGTTATTGTTTGTTTGAAGTCTTTTAAGAAGAAGTATTTTGATTATTTTGTTTTTTATAACGCATATTGCATTCAAGTCTATGATATAGGATCGAATGCGTCGCATGGTCGTCCTAACAGGCCGTATGCTAAACATTCTAGGAAGGTGGAGAGAAACTCCCCTCCTTCCATTTCCCACATACTAGGCTCACATGCAATATGCATCAACCTTTATTAAGTGTTTTTACTTTTTTTGTTTGAAGATGAGGAAGAGACTCAAAAGGGGCAAAAGGTGAAAACTAATGAGGGATACTAAGACTCAATCTTAATGTTATCATACATGGTGATCCTAAGGTTAATATGGTTTAAGAAACCTACTTCTAAAAGAAAGAAGAAGAAGAGCAAAAGAAGCAACTTACTTCCAAGGTGGAAGTTAAGTTGATCTTAAGGAGTGATGAAGGATAAGTTATTCAAGGAAAGCATATAAATGCTTATCATGATCACAAATTGAATTATTAAAAGAAATAAGAGAAGATGAAAGAAATAAGTGCATGTGGAAATATGCCCCCACTTACTTACCTTTAGCACCTACATGAAAAGGTTAGTTCACAAAATATTTACAAGAAATCCTAAGTAAAAGAACTTGGTCAAACAAGCCAATGGAAGGAAATAGTGAAAACAACAGCTATTACAGCCCATAAATGCAATGCAGCAATAAATCTATCAACATGTACCAAACAACAATTAACAGCACATGTTCAGCCTACAAAATGGGTGTAAAAAGCATTTGGCAGCACATACAACAGCACATATGTGTATAATCAGCAGTAGAAACAGGACAGTATGCAATGCATTTGAATGCAGTTCAATCATGACATAGCAAACATGTATCCAACATCATGAATTCCTCAACTAATCATGATCGCAAACACATCATACATCATGTTGAATAAACTTGAAAACATCATGGAAAAATGTACATCATGAAAGGATGCATAACATCGAGCATGTGAACAAATTGAAGCAAGTATGCACCTCAAGGAATAGAAAGCAAACAAGCATGCACCACATAATTCCAGCAATACAAACATTAATTCACAATTAGCATGTTCAAGGGGTGTGTGCTATGTGTTTATCGCATCAAGAACGCAACTACGCAAGCATGACCATAAACGATGAAAATCCAAGAGTCGCGTGTCGGAAAAATTGTGTGCATACAAAGGTGATGTGAACAAAATGAAGTGAGGATGGAGCAAAGTCAGAACTTAAAACATATCATGATAGTTCAATTCAAACATGCAAGACAATTTCACATTAACATGCATCAAGATTAATTAATCATACACCATGATCATTGTCAACGGAAAACAAATGTTCAAGCAAGGCAAAAGCATACATGATCCAACTTATGCACACTACAACATCACACTCACATATACCACCTCACACTCATCTTCAAGAGATTACACAAATTCAATAAGTCATTATTCACACATGAACCAAAATGCCTCAAGAACATGCTTCAAGAATGCAAGCAAATCAACAATTGGATAATCATGCATCAAAGATTCGCATACATCCAGCAACTAGAGGTTAAACAACCCTAGAAAATTCCACAAATATGCATCATACAAAGCCATGAAGGTTAGAGGTGGAATAGGTATCAATACATGCTTCCAAACAAGCCAAAAACACAAAAGTTACAGGTGCAAATCGATTGCAGCAGGGTGCAAATCGATTGCATAGCTACAGAATGCACTTTCTAGTGAAAAAACAAAGGTGCAATCGATTGCACTAAGGTGCAAATCGACTGAACAATACCAGACCTGCAAAAATCACTTCTCATAACCACTTTTCAAGCACCAATCACTTATCCAAACATCCATATGATCATGTAATCAAACATGCACGAGAATCCACATCAAATATCAGTATTCAAGCACATATTTCAACAATCAAACAACAAGATCATGAATCAATCAAGCAAATATATCAAAACACATTGAAGACCATGGATCTACATTGCATAAGTTGAAATTAAGCTAAATCAATTATGGATCTAAGAAAAACCAACCTACAAAGCTGAGATTTGCTTTGGTGATTGTTGCAACGTGATCTTGGTGCAGAAAAACAAAGAAAACCAGAGATTCTTCAATTAGTAGCCGAAACGCGTCGAAACCGAGCAAAATCGCGAACAATCACCGAGATCGAACTTGCACCAAAATAAATGGTGTGAAACCTTTGGATTGAAGTAGAATAAGCTGAAATTCCAGAAATCCAACCGAAGAAAACCAAATGATGGGAGTTTAAGCTCAAGAATTAATCACTTTTCAATGTAAAAAGTGATTATTCTTCAAGAAATAAGAGCTTTTGTGTGTGGTGTTGGAAGTGAGAAGTAGAAGTTGTAGAAAAGTGAAGAGAGAAATGAAAGAGAATTGAGAGTGAAATGTGAGAAACTTGAGAAAAATGGTTGAAGGTCCTTGAAAATGAGTGAAGCATCTCTTAAATAGATTTTAGGTTTGGAGTATGAGAGGTTTGGAATGAGGTTTGGGTTTGGAGCTAGGGTTGGAGTTAGTTAGACTCACCTCACCGAGTCAAGTTAGTTAACTCGGTTAGTTAGGATCAACTCAGTTGCTTGGAAAACAAGGAACCTCAACTAGTGCATGGGTGTATGACTTGGGCTGCAAGCAAGGCATTGTGACTTGTGAACTTTCAGCATGAAACCCCCATGTTCGAGCCCTCGTATGACCTTCATAACTTGTTCAAATGAAAAAATGTCCAACATCAAATTTGAAGAAGGCATGGAGATGAACAACTTTGATGTTCAACAATTTTTAATTTGAAGCCTTATTGATGGAGAAAATTGGCTTGACATTTGGCACACCAACCGTTCGATGAAATTATGGCCTATGGGCCTGCGCTTGCCTTGCCATGACTTGAGATTTGCCTTGATTTTACCAAACTTTGATTGATCATAACTCCCTCAATTTTGATCCGATGGAAGAGTTATTTATATGGATTTGAAGCTTAGAACATGAACTTTAATTGTCTCAACTTGGGCCTGAAGTTTGGAGCTTTTATCTTGAAGAAAAAGAGCCTCAAAGTAGGGTGCAAAATGGTCCAAACTTGCCATTTTTGGAAACCCCAAAGTTTCTATTTTTGGCAGTTTTGTAACTTCTTGATTTTTCATGATTCCTTCATCATTTCTTGATCAAATCTTTTCCAATGAACATATATAACTTGAATTTCACGAATTTGACCTTAAAAAGTCAGGAGTTGACGTTTTCACTGTACAGTTGACTTTTTCCCCAATTTCTTAGTTATCAAGCAACTGATCAATTGAACCTCTTTTGAAATGAACCAATTTCCAATCTTCCATACTTAGACACTTGATATTATGTAGAAAACAATGAGATCAAGATTGAATCAAAATTTCATCAGGAGACCACTTGAATCCAAAACCCTAATTTTGACTGTTTTGTGTAGGAGATGATGCACTGTCCAATCCTTTTGATGAATTCTCCTCTTCCAATGCCTTGTGGGATCAATTGAGATGATACATGACATAAGAGACCCTTGAGGCTTGTTTGAAGACCCTTGGCTCTTATTCTTTTGCTTTGGACAATCCACCTCTTTAAGGAACACCTGACCACATGCCCTTATGCAAGATGCAATGCCAAATGCTTAATGTTTTATTTTTCTATGCTTGAATGTAATGCAATGAAATGAAAGCACCTGCTAAATGATATGAAGAAAAGAGAGGGCAAATTTTGGGGTATTACACATTGTTGTAACTTGACTTATAGTTTCATAATCATTTTAGGTCTTTCACTTTGACTAGTGTGACTCAAATGTACATACTCATTAGACTTAGGTCTTTATGTTGTACGTACACTCTCTTGTTATTACTAATGTCTTTGGTTCACATGTGCAAGGTGCATAAAGGAGACATTCCAAAGGTGGTTTGACCATTTCAATTTGTAAATAAAAACTTGTTTCTAACTTGGTTTGCTATTTGTTTATAGGTGCTTTCGTGACTTGCTTTCGTTGCTTTGCTACAGATTCATATCCGTTTGGTAGAACTTCTTATCTCTTCACTTATCTTTAACCCTTTCAAATGCCATTAGAAGTGGGAATAGTCGATGCGATGATAAGTAGGAATGTATGGAAAGCCCTCAAGTGAGGCCATGATTGTGCTTGTTTAATATTGTGCCTAAAGACCTCCAAAGAGGCATCCCATTCCCCATTTCCCCTTGTAAGACCTCCAAGGAGGCAATTGACGGAAGGTAGGGTTCGCAATCAACCCCCGTTATTCTAGTTGAGTCGGTCTTAGCTCTCATTACATGATTGAAACTTTGAACATACTTGCTCGTGTTATCGAGTCCGTCAGTGGAATGAGGGTTTAGTAATCAAACCCCCACGCCTTGTCTATAGCTTGCATTGACCAATGCTGATGCTTATGTGATCTGATTCACATCTTCCCCTTTCTTACTCTGCTCTCCATGGTTTTTGATACCATTGGGTGAGCACCCCTACTTCCTACACCTAGCTTGTTTGCCTTGGTTGATATGACCCCTTGGCTAAAGCTCCCTCTTTCGTATTGTGATTGTGTGATATTATTGTTAACTGACACTGTTCATTCCTTAGTTGCTTTTATTTCATTTTGTGATTGATTCATCCTGTGTTTACTTGTCCGATGACATGCTCCCGTAGGATTCCTAGCTCCACTTAATTTTCGATTAAGTCGGAGGTAGGAGAGACATTAGGATAGCAATCCATGCATGCTAACATAGGTAGCATCCCCCTTCTAAACTCAACTTTAGGGATATCTCTTGCATGGAAACTTTAGGAGAGAATTCCCTTTAGTGTTTTCTTTTTCCTTGAGTCTTCTCTTCTCATCTCATAGCACTTCTAAAACACTTAATAAAGTTAACATGTATTGCGCACGAGCCTTGTACATGGGAAATGGGGAGTGGGGGGCTTCCTTTCACTTTCCTAGAGTGTTTAGCGCGCGTCCCGTCTTGGGTTGATGTGCGATGCATTCGATCCTATGTTGTAGACTTGGGTGAAATGCAAGTTATGAACTAACTTCAATCCACTTCTTGTCTAAAAAACACAAAACAAAATCAAACCTATTTCATACTTTGGGATTGTTAAGTTTCAAACCTTATTTTCAGAAAAGGGCACGTTACTTCCGTCTTGTCGCAAACAGGAATCGACCCTAACTGCCGAACGCGAACTTAACGTCGCTCATAAAAAACACCGACCTTGTTAAGTCGAACTACAACTTCTCTGATTTCCTACTTCTGGTTAGATTGAGGATACGTAGGCACGAGACGGTGATGTCTTGGCGAGCAGCCTTCCCCCAATTCTGTAGTGTCCAAACTACGTTGACTCTGACTTTCCCGCACCCGAGGGAATACGTAGGCCTAGGACTCCGAGGACGTCCTATCGAGTCACTTCCTTTTCTTTTCTTCTCTGTTTCTCCATTCTTTTCCGTTCTCGTTCCTTCTTCGTTCCAGTAGCAGTGGAGCTCCAAATGACGACACCCTTTGATCGAGACAACAAGCGTGGATCCCATCGAGTACGATGGACGCGTGGGGTGCTAACACATTTCCCTCGCATAACCGATTCCCTTACCCGTTTCTCTTGGTCGTGAGACCATGCTTTTCCTTTCCTCCAGGTTTATGCAGTGTTTCCTTTCCCTCTCTTGGGATAAATACACATTGCTGGCGACTCTGTTTCCGCGCCACTTTCGCGTTTGTACCTGGATGAAAATCCCGGGAGCGACAACTATTTATAGGAGAACAAGTTTGTTTTTGGAGGAATAATGAATGGATGAGGGAGCATGCTAGTATCCAATGGATTTTGTCATGTAGCATGACTTGAAGTCTAAGGTACCTCAAGTCTCCTCTATTATAGCTATGCATTTACTCAATTCAATTTTGTAGGTTTGAAGTCTTCCAATTTTTGGATATGTATTGACTGATTTATGTCTGATCCATGCCACCTAAATGCATCATTTTAATGCCAAATGACAAAGTTAAAATTCAAGGCTTTTTAAATCATGATTCTTCACATGCTAGGCTAGAATTCTTGACTTATTGGACTCTATGTTATGATTCTTCTGTAGAGAACAAGTACATTGCATATTTGATGTTGATCTTGTGTGATGACAAGGCTTGCAAAGTCATCACTATGACAAAATCGTGTGGTATGTGTAAAACTGTCTTGGAAAAATCAGTTGTGTGATGCTAGGTTGTGAGGTCCATAACTCCTTGCTCAAGATAAATTAATGGAAGTTCTTGTACTCTTTGGAAAGCTTCTATATCATACTTCAACTTTGATGTTCACATTTGGTCTTGATTCCTCTTGGATCATAATGAAAAATACCTCCAAAGTTGGGCAAAAACATGAGACAGATTCTGTCTAAAAATTTCTAAGTGTCAAAGTCAAAATCTCATGAAACCCCAACTTTATGGCCTTATAACTCAAAATCTAGGTATTTTTTTGGGGTACCCCTGTTTGACAGTCTTGTTGTATGTAAGATAAGCTATCATTTGAGCTTTGGATGGAAGAAAATGGTTGCTTGAATCACAAGTTATGGCCTTGCAAAGTTTGGTAAAAACCATTATTTTCCATAACTTAGTGAAATTTCAAGTTTCTCAAGGTTGCCCTTTTTTCAAGTAACCTCAATTTTCTTGATTTTTCTTGATTGAATATGATCCAAATCACAAATTAACATTGTTTTTGACTTAAAGAAGCCATGTTTGTAAAAAAAATTCCAAAAGTCAAACTTGGTTTTGATCATAGTTGATTTTTTGTATCAGATGAATCTTGAATCTTGTGATCCTTTATGGAATCAAGTCCTTTGGCTAAGTTGAACCTAATGGATGGATTCCAAAGATTTTTTTGAGTGTCTTGAATCATGTCCCAAGGTTTGAGATCATGCTTTGCTCAAAAGTCAAAGGTATGGTTGACTTTTTCTCAGAAACCCTAGTTTGTGGTCCAGATGAATTTGAATCCTTATATTTCTTATGAACCATGTTCTTTGAATCAATTCAATCTTGTGAATGGATCAATATGATGTATTTGAGGTCCTTAAAGCATATCTTGAGGTCTTGGCTCATGCCTTGCTCCAAAAGTCAACTAAGGGACTGAATTAGGTCAAAACCCTAATTCCTGATTTTTGAAGGATGCATCCCCTGAGGCTATTTTGAACTTATAAATGGACCCACGAGGTTCTTTTGAGCTTCTTGAGTCACATATTGAAGTATTGGCTCATGCTCAGATGAAAATTTCTCTCTGGAGGCCTTGGTCAACCAAAACCCTAATTTGGTAACAGTGATGATCTTGAGGCTTGATCAACTTGAAATGTTGCATTCTCGTGTTATATTCTTGATGTAGGAGACCTCTTGATCGTTCATGCATGTTTGAGAGGTTTGAAAAGTTGAAGGTCATGTCAATTCTTGATTATTCTTTTCCTGAATGCTCTGAGAGGGCTCAAAAACCCTAATCCTTGGTTAAGGTGAATACTCAACAATCTTTGAGAGG
This sequence comes from Lathyrus tuberosus, assembly GCA_022829125.1. Lineage (NCBI taxonomy): Eukaryota > Viridiplantae > Streptophyta > Magnoliopsida > Fabales > Fabaceae > Lathyrus > Lathyrus tuberosus. The sequence continues at coordinate 3,229,545 of JALAZF010000441.1, forward strand.
ATTAGGTTAGTCCAAATGGTGGTGATGGCTTGCACAATGATGTGAAGTCTTATGGTCAAAATTTAGGGTATGAAACTACTCTGCAAAGCTTTCATCTTCTCCCGAATTAACTTCACATTCTCAGTAGTTTGTTGAACAATCTCAGGTCCAAGTACCGCAGTCTCACCAGATTTATGCCAACACAGAGGTGTCTTACACCTCCGACCATACAAAGCTTCAAAAGGCATCATTCCAATACTAGAATGGTTTCTAATGTTATTAGTAAACTATATCAAGGAAAGCTGACTATCCCAAGAACCTCCTTGTTCAAGAACGCAAACCCTCAAAAAATCTTCCAAAGACTGAATAATCCTCTTTGTCTGACCATCTGTCTGTGGATGATAAGCTGAACTCAATCTCAGGTTCGAACCCAAAGCCTCCTGCAAACTTTCCCAAAATCTGGAGTAAACCTCAGATCTCTATCTGACACAATACTTAACGGAACTCCATGTGTAACACCCCAATTCCCATCGCGAATAAATAATACATAAATAAATCAGAGTAAATAAAAATTTGTTCCTAGACAGAAACAAGGATGCCACATTTAAAGAAAAACAACACAATCCCTGCTCATAAATTTGATACATAACACAAAATGGAATAAACCAAAAAGGGAAACTTTTTCCAACAAAAGGAAAGTTCAATTATGGAATAAAATGGAAAGATCCATAACTGACTTGTTTTACAAAATAAATTGTTTTATAACATCAAAATATTCATGCAAAGGTAATCCAAAATAGATCCAACAAATTTATACATATATAATAAAAGTGTTCCCCGACTCCCGTGTTACGTATCAGAGCAGACAGACCGACAAAAGGATGGAGAACTAATCTTCACAAAAGCCTCCAAGACATTAATCTGCAATTACCTCATAGAGCAACAAACCACAGCAGAAGGGTGAGAAATAACAACTAAATCAAGATTGCATAATAATATGCAACACATACAAATTCACATGCATAATTATTCTCACCATAAGCATCACATACTAATACATATAGCATGCCACAGATACATAACATATTTATAATAATCCAACCACATAGCATATATCAATTATACCAACATAATCACATATTCATACATAAGGCATACCAAAGTCATGACATATGGAAACACACCACCACATCACATATATTCATATATAGCATATCATAGATAATTAATACAATCATTGTAAGGTACAACATCCCCACAAAACATAGCATATGCCTATACATAAAACATATCATCCATAACCAATGCATTTATCACAAATGCATATCAAATCACCAATGCTATCACAAGCTCAACACATAATCAATCAATTCACAATTCCCCACACATAATCAATCCATTCACAATTTCCCACACATAATCAATCCATTCACAATTTCCCACACATAATCAATCCATTCATGATTTATGCAAATGCACAGAGACCGACACAACGACTCTATGCAATGCAATGCGGTACCAATCCATCTATCATTCTCATCATTAATTCACTCAGGAATTATTGGAATCATCGCTTGTTACTTAGTGTAACTCCCCGTCGGGCAAACAATGTTCCCCATCGCTTTAGGTTCTCTTTGTATAAGGCTCACGACGTTTATGGATCGCTTTAGGTCCTCTTTGTATAAGGCTCACGATCCGATCGCTTTAGGCCCTCTTTGTATAAGGTTCACGATCGTCTATAACGTTGCTTTAGGTCCTCTTTGTATAAGGCTCATGACCGTTATAGCAGATTCCCTCTGGAATCGTTTCGTTGCTCACACCCACTAGGGCACACGACATCACAAGATGCATATCATGATGCTTGGCATACAATGACTCATGACAATTAAATGCATATTCACAAATCAACAATATGGATTATCTCATCATCATTATTCATGCATTGGAAATCAATTCAAACAATGCATTTACTTGCTATAAGGCCACCAAATAACACACATTGAATTTCACATAAGCAATGCATTTCATCATAATCCACAAGCCATAACAATTAGCATTTTAGCATATACACTCATATCAATTCACATCAAGAATTATACACGATCAACCACAACAATCCTACAATCATACAATGATACTCACAACACTAGGATTCACACCACGAAGGCTACCCACAACAACATTCATAATAACATACATTTGTAATTCAATTCAACCATGTATCCTTCCATTATGCCACAAACAACCACGATAAATTATCACATGCTTCAACATCATATAAACCACATAAAAGCTCCACATCATATAACAATAGCACAACACACTGTAAAACACCGACTGCACGCATTTAACGCGATAAAAACCCGACAACACGACTATTTCTCAAAAACACGAATTAATTAAATCATATTTTACCTTCCAAACCATTTTTAATAGAAATAATATTTCATTAGCTTTCCAACGTTTCGAACGGGGGTCAAAACGGACTTACGGTTCAAAAGTTATGAATTTTTGAAGTTTCAGAAAATTTTCATTTTTGCCCAGACCCATGCTAAGCGTGATACCTGCGGAGACTCAGCTGCGTTTGACCTTAAAAACACCATCGGAAGACTTCCGAACATCCGTTTTCGATTCCGTAAAAAGCCGCGATCTCAAAATTTAACGTACTACAATATTTTCACCATTAAAAAGCCATCCAACACATTTTCCATTTTTGAAATATTTTGAAACATAATTTTATCAATTTATCCCAATTCCAAACTCGATCAAAACCACTCGAAAATACACAAACAACCATTCTCGATTAATTTCTATCCTCACCCGACTATACTACACAACTTATTCCGCATTCCAACCATGAAAACATCGATTCCTCACTATTTCATCATTATTACCCTAACTTTCACAAACTATATAACTCAATCCAAAACTCCCTAAATCATACCAACGAGTATTCATGATTAAACCCAAACATTACTCGACCATTCTACACGATTTATTCCAAATTCTAACCGTTAAAACATCGATTCTATTGAAATGATCACAATTCCAATCAAGTGGAAAACATATATTTTTCAATCAAACCTTCAAACAAATACACACATATACATATACAAGCAAGATATAATCGAAACTTCTCACCCTTACCTGATTAGTCGCGATTGAAACAGAGTTTTCTTCGATTTTCCTCTTCTCCTCTCTTTCCCTTCCTTTCTCTTTCTCTTCTTTTCTCTTTCTCTTCTTTTCTCTCTTTTTCTCTCAATTCTCTATTTATATAAATATCTAACTTTTTTTCTAAAATATCTAACTAATCAAATGACCATTTTACCCTTACGCCCAAATATCTTCCAAACACTCTCAAAATGCGATAAAACATAAACAGCGAGGAAATATATTTCGGGAAATAAAAGTTGAAAAGAAATTATAATTTATTGCAAATATTTTACCTATCAGGGAAATTAACCAATTAACTCAATTAGCAGGTAAAATACAATAAATTCACACATTTCACAAAATTCACATAAATGAAATAAATAAATACAATTAAACAAATCGGGGCGTTACACCATGCAGTTTCACAATCACACGGATATAAATCTCTGCCAGCTTCTGCAAGGAAAAACTGATATTAATCAGAATAAAATGCGCCAACTTCGTCAGTCTATCGATAATCACCCATATTGTATCATGCCATCTCGGAGTATTCGACAACCTAGTCACAAAATCCATAGAAATGCTGTCCCATTTCCACTGTGGAATATCTAATGGTTGCATCAACCTTGCAGGCTTCTGATGTTCAACTTTCGACTTCAGACAAGGCAGACAAGCATACACAAACTGTGCCACATCACATTTCAATCCAGGCCACCAAAATATCTTCTTCAAATCCGGATACATCTTTGTAGCTCCTGGATGGATACTTAAGTTACTTCTATGACTTTCTTCCAGAATCATCTTTTTTAACTCAGAATCATTGGGAATACAAATTCTATCATGGAATCTCAACACACCTTGTTCATCCACTCTAAAATCAATATCCTAAGTCTGATTACTTCTAACCATCAAGTCCACCAACTTCAAATCCAACTTCTGACTCTCCTTAATATTATTGAAAAAATCATTGTTGATCTTCAACATACATAACATCACACTCTGCGGTGTCAGCTCACATACCAAACTAAAGTCTCTGAACTACTCAATCAATTCCAACTCTCTAAGCATCATAACAGACATATGCAAAGACTTCTGACTTAAAGCATCAATTACGACATTAACTTTACTGGGATGATAATTCAAGCCAAATTCATAATCCTTCAGAAATTCCAACCATCTTGTTGCGATGAAAATCGGATAACAAGCTATTTATTAACTTGCATCATTTTCTTTTATAACCGACTTTGATTTATCCAAAGGAAAGGTTCAAGATCGTTAGAAAAACCTAAAGGGAAGAGATCTAAGGTTCGGGGGTTGGTTACGCCTAGGGAAGGTATTAGCACCCTAAACGTCCGTAGTACTCTACGGGAGCCTCTTGTTTTACTTGCTATTGCTTGCTAAGGGGTGCTATGCTAAAGGTTGAAACTCTAGGGGTTTATTTCTAAGTATACTCGACAAGGCATCGTACCTTGCGCCTACGTATCCTCGGGTATAGAATCAGAGTATGCGTAGTTCTACCCAATACGGGGTGAAGAACACTTGACTGTGGTCAAGGTTCCAAGGGAAAGTAGGGTGAGAAGCTTGAAAGCAAAGCTAGTAAGGATTAATCGGTTAGGAGAAAGAGATTAATGGCTATCTCTTGTGAAAGGATTGTGAAAGGTTAGACCGTCTTAAAGGAGAAGAGATTAATAGCTATCTCTTTGGGAAAGCCAGGTTAGAAGGGAGAAGAGATTAATGGCTATCTCGTGTGAAATCGTTTGAGGTTAACAGGGTATTTGAGCTATCTATGACATGAAGTCAATAGAGAGACTTTCCTTTGGAGTGGGGGGAAATAACATCTTATAAATAAGAGTTACAAAGAGTTGAAGTATATGAAATATATTGAGTTCAAAAGAACAGTAAGCAAATAATCATGAAATGTACTTAAAAAATGAACATAGCAAACAGTGAGTGAGTGATCAGAAGTGAACATAAATGTGGACATAGCAAGTGGTAAGCAAGTGATCATAAAGTGTAGCATAAATATGAACATAGCAAATAGTGAGCATTTAATCATAAGTGTAGACATATCAGACAGTGAGTGCAAGTGGTCATGCAGTAAACATATAAGGCAGAGAAGCATTCACAATTGGAACCAAGGCGTTTGAAAACATGTAGTTCATTAACAGATAGCAAAACAACACGAACTTGCACGGCAGGAGTTATGATAAAGTCAGAGATAGAACTTCACAAACCAAATACATTCATAGAAGAATCAATTCACAAACAGTAGTTACACAAGCATGGCAATCATGGTATAGAAAGCAAACAGAAACAATGGAATTAACTCATGGCATGAAAAGCAACAGGAGCAAAAGAATTAACTCATAGCATGAAGAGCAACAGGAGCAAGAGAATTAACTCATAGCATGAAGAGCAACAGGAGCAAAACCAAACGACATTCTCATGGCAGGAATTTCATGAATCACAGCATATTTAAAAATAGTAACACATTTTGGAAACAGTGAGCACATGATTACATTAGGCATAGTAGAAAAAGATATTCTCACAGTTGAAGACAAATGTATTGGAATCATGAAACTTAACAAACAGATACCAGACAAACCAAGACAAGATACAATCAGGAAGCAATGTTGAAACCAACTTCATAAATCAGCATGCTTAAGGAAATGCATCTAATATTCAAGAACATAATTTAACATTCAAGAACACAATTGATAAGAAATAAATAAGAAAGCAAAATTATATTGTTTTGTAATTATTAAAAAGCATAGAAAAGAAAATGGAAAAAAAAAGCAGTTAAAAAACAACAAAATAAAAAAGGAAACGGAGGGCACAGTAGAGAGTGGCTTGCGCCACTTATCCCCTTAGAGGGAGGGTGGCTTGCGCCACATTGTCATGGAGTGGCTGGCGCCATGCATTAGCATGGCTGGCGCCACATATGCACTTTTCCTTTCTTTTTTTTTATATTTTTTGGTGTGAGGAGTATTAAATTAATATTGTTAAGTGGTGAGTGGTGATTAAATATTAATAAAGCTAAGTGGCGGGAGCCACCAAACTAAACATGGCAAGCGCCACCCAGTTCCTCATTCATTCATTTATTTCACGAACATGAACAAAACCAGACGAATTCGAACACGATTAAATCACACAGAATGAAGACCAACATGGTGATTTTTTTTTTACAGCAACACGATAATCAAACAGAAAGCATATGATAGCATGATATTCAAACATGAAGCAAAATAACCATAAAAAACCAGACAGTAATGGAACGAAAAATGATAACAGCATGTATCACGTAACCATCATGCATAAGAGTAGAAAGAGAAAAGGTGATACCTAGTGGAGCAAGTCCACTGTTTCTTCACCTTGTGATGAGCCTCTTGAACCAGATTGCTGAAACCAAACTTCCTCTCTCTTGCTCGTGCACCTGAAGCTTTAACAATTTTGTGAGAAGTGTTTTGTGGAAAATGTTGTTGTAATGTTGATGTCTGAGAGCTGTAGATGAGCTCCTTATATAGGCTGCTTGATGGGCCGGGTTAAGTTTCAAAACTTGGTGGACAAGGTTAGAGCTAGGGTTTACAATTTGAATTCAAACGTTCTTCAGCTCTTGGAGACAGACGCTCCTATGTCGTGCCAAAGCAAGCAGATGCTGCAGGAGCAGCTTCACCATTTCATGCATGTCTTCAGAACCCTCCCTCTGGTGTCACTGAGAGGCTATCAAATAAGGCTAGGTTTTGGGATTGAGAAAGCATCTTGCAGGTGGTGTCAGGATGAATGCCAAGACAAGCAAATCTTCAAAATCAATTTTAATGAGGCAAACCGTTGAGAGCTCAAAAAGGGAATTGTCTTTGGAGAGTTCAAAATAGTTTTGTGCCAAGGATTGAATGGTTTTGTGAACGGATGGATTTCAAATAATGCTGAGTTCTTCCTTTCCAATTTGGCACATTTCCATTGACTGATACTTGGGTTGAAAAGTCAATATATTCATTCTTGATTCCTATTGGCCACTTGGCAATGAAAATAATTCTGATAATTTGTAACACCTTCTCTCCTTTCTTTTTCGTCACGATGGGTTATGAAACATAGGCTTAGGAAATAAAAATGGTCTTGCATAAGCAAAGGTGATTAGGAAAAATAAATAATAATGGATTTGGCAATGATTAGGATTAAATGAGGTTTAGGAGAATTAAATTGAACAATTGGAATAAAGTTGGTAAAAATGAAAAGGTTAGTGAAATAGGTTTAGAAAATGAAGGTGACAAATGAGGGTAGATAAAATGAGTAGAAATTTAGTCATGGTGGGGTTAGGGTTAGGGAGACATCTCCTAGGGACTTGCCTAATTCGCTGCTCCAAAAACCTTGATCAATTCCTCCTTGAACCTCCTCAAGATGAACCTGATAAAAGAAATCAACACGAACAAAAACCTGATAAAATAAAAAAAAGGTTAGTCATGCAGCATGATTGCCCTATTATGACATGCAAGAGATTAATGTATATAAGGGAAAAATTTGGGGTACAACAGTTGCCCCTATTTAAATATCTTCACCGAATGGCACGAGGAACGATGATCCTCGGGACGTCCGGGTGAAAGGTATTTAAATATAGCAAACAGAAAATTTTGTCGTTAGATACAAAGACGTGCAATGTTGCTAATATGATGATATGATGCCATACAAGATGCAAAAATGCAGACAAAGCCGGTCACCAAGGAAGAGCTAACAACCGCGGGGAAGCTTCATTGGGGAAGCAAGAAGAAGGTTAGTATCCACGAGAAAGAATCACTGGGGATACAGATCGATCAACAAAATAGACTCAATGGGGAGACTCTGAAGATGCACCAGGGATAAAAACGTAAAGAGGAAGTCCTACAGGTCCTCACTGGGAATGGGGGCCAGAGAGGTGCTCTTCACTGGGGAAAAGTCTAAGGAGATGGACGAAATGTTTATAGGTGACCTGACGACGTTGGGGAATGAAAATACACTCTTTACTGGGCATGGAACCAGAAAGAAGACATGATCTCCACCATGGATTAATTTGAAAAGAATAGACATCAACAAAATATTTTCTGGAATTTTCTTATACTGAAGAGTTCAAACGGGATCTTCAAGAAAAGCCAGAAAAGACAGAGAAAGGCACATCCGGAAAAACATCAGATTGGCAAAAAAACTAGTCATCCAATAATGGCTTTGAATGAAAGGTACAAATCACGATATCTAATAATGGCTTTAGATGGATGTGAACAGAGACTACATTCAAGAATGGCATTGAATGCAAAGAAACCAGTCATCCAATAATGGCTTTGAATGAAAAGTACAAATCACGATAGCTGAGAATGGCATCAGATGAATGTGAACAGAGACTGCATTCAAGAATGGCATTGAATGCAGAGAAATCAGTCACCCAATAATAGCTTTTGAATGAAAGGTATGACTCACAATATCTAATAATGGCTTTAGATAAAGTGAACAAAGACTCAATCTGAGAAACATCAGAAAGAGAGACACATCCGGATAGGCATCAGATGGTAGTGAAACTGGACATCCAATAATGGCTTTGAATGGCAAGTATAGATCACAATAGTTGAGAATGGCATCGAATTATAGCGAGAAATACATCTAGGAATGACACTGAATTCAAAGGAGAAAACTCATCCAGGAATGGCACTGAATGGACAAATAAGACTTTTAGGAATAACACTAAAAAATATCAAAGCAAATTTGATTGTGGTTATAGAAGGTAGGCAAAAATTCCAGGAATTGTACTGGGAGAAACAAGAGGAATAAGATATCCAGGAATGGAACTGGAGTGAAAGAATATAAAGATTCTAGGAATAGCACTGGAATGAGAGAAAATAATCATGAAACGACAACATTCAGGAATGGCACTGAATGAAAATGACAGGTAACATTTCGGTACGGTAAGACGTGGATAACGACACGACCTCGGGAGAAATGCAAATGAGGATGAAACACTCATGTTATGCATATGTATATGAATTATGCAGACGATATATGATCAAATGCAAATGAAAATGTCGACGACATGGCTCGACTCTCTGGGAAGACAAGACTGGAAGACTGATTCCTCTACACGGAGATCACTACCACTCTGCTTGGGACTAGAGATACTAATGCTGAACACATCTCTGCCACACTGGTAAACTGTATCCAAATTGATGATCCTTGTAGGAAGGATAAAGCGTTTCTTGGGGATTCTTCAGGTAAACTGCCCCAGACTAGCTGATTATTGTAGATGAGCTGATCATCGCTTCAGCTTGATTGATTCTGGAAATATCCGTTTCATGGCGCTCTTAGAAAGCTTGCCCCAGTATGAGTCTTGAAAATGATTGTTTTACTGTACACTAGGAAAGCTTGCCCCTGTATGAGTCTTGAAAAATCTTCTGTATAAACCAATTTTGAGAAGTCGCCATTAAACCACAAATCTTGAAATGATTCTCAACAGGAAATGTAAGGAACTTGCCCCTGATTGGATCACCGACCATGTTTCTCAAATGTTTGAAAATTCCTTAAGAAGAAAGCTAGTTTGCAAACAAAAGTATTTGTACAAACATGGTAGATGCAAAGTTCATGCAACTTTTGAAATCAAAATCATTTTGAAAGAGGTGCAAAGTAAATGGGATACTGGTTAGAACACGGTGGTTCAAGACATTAAAGTGAAATGTAAAGCAAAAGATGTAATGCGAAAACAAATGATCTGCAAAAAATCTTTGGGAGTCAGTATACGCAACCTTGCTGTAGTATGCTTTCAAAATAACCTTGCTTCAGTTAGGTCTTTGAGGGTTATAACGTGGCCGGGTTCACGATTCATGAAACAAGGATAAAGGCTCAAAGTCTATTTATGACCCACCCAATCTTCGTGATGTTCTCCAGCCCTATTCTTTGTTAACTCAAACTATGCACTCAGGTTCCCAAAGGTTGGAAATTGCACTGATGATAATAATGATGATGGTTCAGAAGTTAAGATACTTTGAAATGGCGGTCACTACTTCCTTACAAAATTGTTTACCATTGAGGAATTCCAGGATAAAGGATTTAAAGATTTCCTCCTTTGGTCGTCATACAAACTTTTCTTTCTTATTTCTTCTTCTTCTTCATTTTTTTTAGTGACTGCCTGGCTTAAGGATTACGACGAACCATCGTTGGCATTTGACTTGAAAGACATCCTCGACACTTGCTTGTTGTGAAGGAAAATTTGTGAATGCACCCTTTTGTTGAAAGGCGTCTCGCATGAAACTCTTGTATTTGAATGCATAATCAAGTTAACTGAGAACTACCCTGCCCCAGGTTAAGATTGCGGGTTTTTATTTGTAAAGAAAAGAAACTCCTACTTCAAGGCTCAAAGGGGTTAAAGAGGGGTTATCTTCCTTATTTCTCCAGTGTTTAGGGATGAAACAATGCCTTACATCGTCAGCAAAGTTTTGATTTGAAAGCATACCAACAGTAATTATGAGTATACAGTATCATCATCCTCCCTCCAATCTTTGCATAATCAAAAGGAAAGTGGAAAAGAGATAAAGTATTTTGCAAAAGAAAGCATAGAGATGTAAATAGCAAACACAAATGAATTGAATCAAAAATTGCAATGCTCATTTCATTAAACTTGAAGGTACAAACATAATTTGAAAGCAAACAGCTATTACAAGATAAGGAAGGTGCAAACAACAAGAAACAAAGGCCTAGTGACTAATCAAACACAAGGATGAGTTGTCCTGTCTTTAAGAAGTAGCTGAGCTGAAGTCGATTGAGGCTTCACTTGGCGTGCCCTGGCAGAGGATTGCTCTGCACATTGGGATTGTCCTTAAAGGAGAGGATTTTGTTCCTCATCAGCTCTTGTACTCTAGCCTTCAACGCAAAGCAACTTTCCAAGTTATGGCCTGCACCACCTTGATGGTATTCACAATGAAGATTAGCCCTATAGTCGGCTGGAAAAGGATTTGGTGGAGGAGGCAGAGGCCTTGTGGTAATCAAACCTTGTTGAACCAAACCAGGATAAAGTTCAGTGTAAGTCATGGGAATGGGATCAAATTGACCCCTATTACGATACTGGCACTGTCCTGCAGCCGGACGTTGGAAAGCTTGAGTTGGTCGTGGTGCAGCAACCACAGGAGTAACAGCAGCAACAACAGGGTGAACCACATACTGAGGTCGGGGACGAGACCTTCTTGTTTCAACCATGACAACGTTGGTCTGATCTTCCTTCTTCTTCTGAAAGTTCCTGTAGGATTTCTTCACAGCATTAGAAGATTCAGTATCCTTGGACACTTTTCCATTCTTAAGTCCTTCCTCAAGTCTTTGGCCGATAGTAACCAAATCAGTGAAGTTGGAGGAAACACTTCCAATCATCTTCTCCCAATAGAATGGGGACAGGGTATCCATGAACATTCCAGTTAACTCTTTCTCAGCCAAAGGAGGTTCAACCTGGGAAACCAACTCTCTCCAGCGCTGAGCATACTCCTCGAAAGACTCTTTATCATTCTGAGACATGTTTTGCAGTTGACGGCGATCAGGAGCCATGTCGAGGTTATACTTATACTGCTTCATGAAGGCATTTGTGAGGTCTTGAAAGCTATGGATAGAGTTTTGCTCGAGACCCATGTACCATTTGGGAGATGCTCCACTCCAGTTGTCTTAAAAATAGTGGATAAGCAACTTCTGATTCTTGGCATGAGCAGTCATCTTGCGAAGATACATGACCAAATGAGCTCTTGGGCAAGAGTGACCCTTGTACTTCACAAAATCTGGAGTTGTGAACTTAGCAGGCATAACAAGGTCAGATACTAAAGACATGTTGTCTGCATCCACATTAAAGAAATCAGTACCCTCAACGGCTTTGAGTCTCTTCTCTATGCTCTGAAACTGCTCCCGAACAACTTCAGGTTCAACAAAGTCTTCACGGTCTTCACCTTGAGCACTGGCAGCGTTGTACTCATAGCGGGGATCCTCAAAGGGAGCTCGAATAGTCTGGACTATAGGTTGAGGTTCGGCAAAAATAGGAGCTTGAAACACTGGTCTAGCAGCCTGACCAATCATAGCATTAGATGCAATCGGTGGAGAGTAGTTGTGTGGCAAACCAAACTCGGGCCAAGTTAAAGGTGGCACTTGAACCGGTGGAGGATCAACACTTGATACTTCCTGGATGACTATCCTTTGGGGAGGCTCTCCTCTAGCAAGCAAAACTTGAAGCATCTCAGTGAGTTTAGTCATACTTGATTTAAGGTCATCGATCTCCATTCGGACCTCAACATTGTGTATCTCTTGCTCCGACATCCTTCGTCTGTAGTTAGCTCTAGTCCGGTATCGGTGTCGAGGAATCAGCTTGACGACTCACAGGTGATACTGGAAGATAGAGACAACTGGAGATGAGTAACTGGACAGGCAGACGCATGCAATAAATCATGCAAAAATGCAAATGATATGCAATACGATGCAAACAGGATGCAAAAACACATGCAACAGGATCAAAGGTTTGAGATTACAGCATGGAGTCTGGGTAAAGCGCCAACCACAGGGTGTGTACTAGGGTTTATCAACTGTTATACATGGTTCTAAAAGTTCCCAGAGTCTACGTAAATCCTTCGGATATTATCGTCCTACGTGACTACTCACGTGGGTTAATAATATTCTCAAGATAAACTCGTCTGAGTGTAGTATCACGTGACAACTACTCGGGACTGGCTCCCTCATAGGCACCGTACTACGCTATAAAGGCCAGGTGGGATAAAGGTAACTACGGTCCTCAGAATCCCTGGCTCCCATTTGAAAAAGTAATATCAATGTGACTGCTCACATCAGACATCAACAATCCCAAAGGGCCTCATCTGAGTGTGGTCATCATATGCCATAGATTGTTAGTACTGCTGCCAACAACCGACTATTGATTACACCACGATCGTATAATATGTTCTCTCAAGTCCGAGTTAGGACTTATCTCACCACTCAATGGTACCATGCCCACAAGAGATCTCAAACAAAGCATGTATACAAAAAATATATACAAATATTGTAAACAAGGATGAATAACACAAGCAAGAACAAGGTGGGCTTAACCCTCAAAAAATTTTCAGCATCCCCAGTGAAGTCGCCATTTCTGTTGCGGTGAAAATCGGATAATAAGCTATTTATTAACTTGAATCATTTTCTTTTACAACCGACTTTGATTTATCCAAAGGAAAGGTTCAAGATCGTTAGAAAAACCTAAAGGGAAGAGATCTAAGGTTCGGGGATTGGTTACGCCTAGGGAAGGTATTAGCACCTTAAACGTCTGTAGTACTCTACGAGAGCCTCTTGTTTTACTTGCTATTGCTTGCTAAGGGGTACTATGCTAAAGGTTGAAACCCTAGGGGTTTATTTCTAAGTATACTCGACAAGGCATCGCACCCTGCGCCTACGTATCCTCGGGTATAGAATCAGAGTATGCATAGTTCTACCCAATACGGGGTGAAGAACACTTGACTGTGGTCAAGTTTCCAAGGGACAGTAGGGTGAGAAGCTTGAAAGCAAAGCTAGTAAGGATTAATCGGTTAGGAGAAAGAGATAAATGGCAATCTCTTGTGAAAGGATTGTGAAGGGTTAGACCGTCTTAAAGGAGAAGAGATTAATAGCTATCTCTTTGGGAAAGCCAGGTTAGAAGGGAGAAGAGATTAATGGCTATCTCGTGTGAAATGGTTTGAGGTTAATAGGGTATTTGAGCTATCTATGACATGAAGTCAATAGAGAGACTTTCCTTTGGAGTGGGGGGAAATAACATCTTATAAATAAGAGCTACAAAGAGTTGAAGTATATGAAATATATTGAGTTCAAAAGAACAGTAAGCAAATAATCATGAAATATACTTAAAAAATGAACATAGCAAACAGTGAGTGAGTGATCAGAAGTGAACATAAATGTGGACATAGCAAGTGGTAAGCAAGTGATCATAAAGTGTAGCATAAATATGAACATAGCAAATAGTGAGCATTTAATCATAAGTGTAGACATATCAGACAGTGAGTGCAAGTGGTCATGCAGTGAACATATAAGGCAGAGAAGCATTCACAATTAGAACCAAGGCATTTGAAAACATGTTGTTCATTAACAGATAGCAAAACAACACGAACTTGCATGGCAAGAGTTATGATAAAGTATGAGACAGAACTTCACAAACCAAATACATTCATAGAAGAATCAATTCGCAAACAGTAGTTACACATGCATGGCAATAATGGCATACAAAGCAAACAGAAACAAAGGAATTAACTCATGGCATGAAAAGCAACAGGAGCAAAAGAATTAACTCATAGCATGAAGAGCAACAGGCACAAGAGAATTAACTCATAGCATGAAGAGCAACAGGAGCAAAAGCAAACGACATTCTCATGGCAGGAATTTCATGAATCACAGCATATTTAAAAATAATAACACATTTTGGAAACAGTTAGCACATGATTACATTAAGCATAGCAGAAAAAGATATTCTCACAGTTGAAGACAAATGTATTGGAATCATGCAACTTAACAAACAGATACCAGACAAACCAAGACAAGATACAGTCAGGAAGCAATTTTGAAACCAACTTCATAAATCAGCATGCTTAAGGAAATGCATCTAATATTCAAGAACATAATTTAACATTCAAGAACACAATTGATAAGAAATAAATAAGAAAGCAGAATTTATATTGTTTTGTAATTATTAAAAAGCATAGAAAAGAAAATGAAAAAAAAAGCAGTTAAAAAATAACAAAATAAAAAAGGAAAAGGAGGGCACAGTAGAGAGTGGCTTGCGCCACTTATCCCCTTAGAGGGAGGGTGGCTTGCGCCACATTGTCATGGAGTGGCTGGCGCCACATATGCATTTTTCCTTTCTTTTTTTTTTATATTTTTTGGTGTGAGGAGTATTAAATTAATATTATTAAGTGGTGAGTGGTGATTAAATATTAATAAAGCTAAGTGGCGGGAGCCACCAAACTAAACATGGCGAGCGCCACCCAGTTCCTCATTCATTCACTTATTTCACAAACATGAACAAAACCAGACGAATCCGAACACGATTAAATCACACAGAATGAAGACCAACATGGTGATTTTTTTTACAGCAACACGATAATCAAACAGAAAGCATATGATAGCATGATATTCAAACATGAAGCAAAATAACCATAAAAAACCAGACAGTAATGGAACGAAAAATGATAACAGCATGTATCACGTAACCATCATGCATAAGAGTAGAAAGAGATAAGGTGATACCTAGTGGAGCAAGTCCATTGTTTCTTCACCTTGTGATGAGCCACTTGAACCAGATTGCTGAAACCAAACTTCCTCTCTCTTGCTCGTGCACCTGAAGCTTTAACAATTTTGTGAGAAGTGTTTTGTGGAAAATGTTGTTGTAATGTTGATGTGTGAGAGCTATAGATGAGCTCCTTATATAGGCTGCTTTATGGGTCGGGTTAAGTTTCAAAACTTGGTGGGAAAGGTTAGAGCTAGGGTTTACAATTTGAATTCAAACGTTCTTCAGCTCTTGGAGACAGACGCTCCTATGTCGTGCCAAAGCAAGCAGATGCTGCAGGAGCAGCTTCACCATTTCATGCATGTCTTCAGAACCCTCCCTCTGGTGTCACTGAGAGGCTATCAAATAAGGCAAGGTTTTGGGATTGAGAAAGCATATTGCAGGTGGTGTCAGGATGAATGCCAAGACAAGCAAATCTTCAGAATCAATTTTATTAAGGCAAACCGTTGAGAGCTCAAAAAGGGAATTGTCTTTGGAGAGTTCAAAATAGTTTTGTGCCAAGGATTGAATGGTTTTGTGAACGTATGGATTTCAAATAATGCTGAGTTCTTCCTTTCCAATTTGGCACATTTCCATTGGCTGATCCTTGGGTTGAAAAGTCAACATATTCATTCTTGATTCCTATTGGCCACTTGGTAATGAAAATAATTCTGATAATTTGTAACACCTTCTCTCATTTCTTTTTGGTCACGATGGGTTATGAAATATAGGCTTAGGAAATAAAAATGGTCTTGCATAAGCAAAGGTGATTAGGAAAAATAAATAATAATGGATTTGGCAATGATTAGGATTAAATGAGGTTTAGGAGAATTAAATTGAACAATTGGAATAAATTTGGTAAAATGAAAAGGTTAGTGAGATAGGTTTAGAAAATGAAGGTGACAAATAAGGGTAGATAAAATGAGTAGAAATTTGGTCATGGTGGGGTTAGGGTTAGGGAGACATCTCCTAGGGACTTGCTTGATTCGCTGCTCCAAAAACCTTGATCAATTCCTCCTTGAACCTCCTCAAGATAAACCTGATAAAAGAAACCAACACGAACAAAAACCTGATAAAATTAAAAAAGGTTAGTCATGCAGCATGATTGCCCTATTATGACATGCAAGAGATCAATGGATCTAAGGGAAAAATTTGGGGTACAACACATCTTTTCTGCCTCATATTCAATTCCTTCTGATCAAACAGATACTCAAAACTTTTGTAATCTTTGAACACTTCATATCTGGAACCATAGAGATAATGTCTCTAGATCTTCAACACAAACACCACTGCAACCAACTCTAAGTCATTAGTAGGGTAGTTCCTATCTTGAACCCTTGGTTGTCGTGAAGCATAAGCCACAACCTTATCATCTTGCATCAGCACACCACCTAAATCCATCAAGGACACATCACAATACACCATAACCGGTTCATTCGGTTCTGGCAAAATCAAAACTGGAGTTGTAGTCAATCTCTTCTTCAGCCCAATGAAACTCTTCTGATAGTGAATATCCAACACAAATGCTTTACCTTTACAAGTCAATTGATTTAATGGAAGTGTTAATTTAGAAAGGCCTTCAATAAACCTGTGGTAGCAATCAGCCAAACCCAAAAAACTTATAATCTCTGTAGCCGACTTCAGAGCCTCCCATTGTAGAACTTATCTACTTTGGACGGATCCACAACAATACCATCACCTGAAATAACATGATCAAGAAAACTCACCTCTTTCAACGAGAATTCACACTTTGATTACTTAGCATAAAGCTTCTTCTATTTCAACACCTGCAACACAATCCGCAAATGCTCATCACATTCTTCTTCTTATTTAGAATAGATCAAAATGTCATCAATGAAAACTACTACAGGTGTAGCCGACTTCAGAGCCTCCCATTGTGTGAAAAATACGATTCATATATTCCATAAACACTCCAGGTGCATTAGACACTCCGAACGGCATCACCAAATACTCATAATGTACATACCGAGTCCTGAAAGTTGTCTTCTGAATATCTTCATCCTTCACTCGAATTTGATGATAACCCTACCTCATGTTAATTTTGCTAAACACATGTGCACCCACCAACTGATCCATCAAATCATCTATTCTCGGAAGTGGATACTTGTTCTTAATCGTCACTTTATTAAACTGTTGGTAATCCATACACAACCTTATACTACCATCTTTCTTCTTTATGAACAACACCAGATCTCCCCAAGGAGACACACTTGATCTCACAAATTTCTTCTACATAAACTCTTCTAATTGCTTCTTCAGTTCTGTTAATTCTGACGTCGACATCCTGTATGGTGCCATAGAAACAGGCCTGGTACTAGGGACAAGATCAATAGAGAACTCCAACTCTCTCTCTGGCGGTACATCTGAAATATCATCTGGAAACACATATGGAAATTTACGCACAACCTAGAATTCATCATTCATAGCTTGACTCTTCGCAGACAAAGACGCGAACAACACAAGCACCTGAGCTTCCTCTTCCAAATGCTCTTTCAATTCTCTAGAAAACAAGAAACCAAGTTCTTCCTCATCATTAGGAGGAAGAAACCGCACCGATTTATTATTATAATTGATATGAACATGTTTGAACTCCAATCAGTTTAATTCAAAGAAAAACATCAACTTGTTACAACGAAAGGTACACCGTGCCCATCCTTAAGAAACGCGTCACGATACTCAACACACCACTGGCCCATCTCCATCCAAAACACAGCCTTCCTCTTCACCAGGAAGCTAACAACGAGAAAACCTGATCGTCTTCCCACAAGGATCGGGCCATTTTTCGAACAGACACTATCCTTGAATCCGACCTCCATTCGGGTTCAGGAACAACACAATATTCTCAAAATATTTGAACTCGCCAACACTGCAGCCTCGCATGCACTATTATGATGTTCCAGCTCTCGGCCGTCAGAATATCTAAGAGAAGCAAATGCTTCTCCCCCACTTGTTTCATTCCCAACCTTCAAATGGAAATCAAAACAAGTATCGGCAGTGTTCTCACACACATGTCGCATACTGGGGAACAAACCTAACTAAACAACCTGGCCGGCCGGATCGACCTGTTATGATACCACTCCGTAACACCCTAAATATCCCCCGCGTAATTTAAATAAAATATCATAGTATTTGAAAAAATATAACATTTAGGGTGATACTTTCACCATAAACCTGCTCATACTTCTTGATATGTAACACATGTACTTTTAAAAATTATTAAACGTAATAATAATAATAAATCATGTCTGAAAAATCAACTTTATTAAAGCAGTGGAAAATTAACATCAACTAATTATTCAAAACATAATCATGTTTTCAAAATAAACATAAATAACCAGAACTCAAGAGATATCCAAAAATCTCCAACAAACATAAAAGACATAAAACGTTCCATTCCCTGGTGTTACACATCAGAGCAGACACCGACTCTATAAAAATAAACGGAAGACTTCATCTTCCGCTCACATCAACCCCTCTACTGCGAGTTATCTGCACGATGCCCATGTAAAGACAACATTCAAGCAGAAGAGGTGAGATTTCATAATTATATAAAGGAAAGCATGATAATAACGTGCATCAGATTATTACATGCAAATCGCCCATACCACAACATACATCCACACAATCAATACAACCACTATTTAAACACAACAACAAATGCAACCAAGATGCAATGCAATGAAACTCTCAACTCGACTCAATGCATGTGGTACCATTCGGTTCCCTTTATAACCCGATTCCTATTTCAGAATCACAATTCTCGTCAGAATTTTCATTACGTCGCTCACACACCATCGGGCACACGACCTCCACGATTGCTCAGACCCCACCGGGCACACGATCACCTCAATAACAACATAATTCTACAACTAGAATCTGGATAAGACGCTCACACCCCACTGGACACATGACTTATCTCACAACTCGACATCATGAATGCATGAAACATATTATACATGCAACAACAACCAACACCTCCATAGTCAATGTACGCTGCCAATAATGGCCACCATGCACCGACACAACATGTTAAACAGTCCACCAACATCCACACACAACATAACAAGCAACAAAAAATGCATATATGATTATGTCACACCACAACATAAACATTACAATGCATTTCACACCACCACAGAACAATTATTTCAATTCCAGGTAATGGAATCATTTTTAAAACAAATTTCATTGTGTTAGCTTTCTAACGCTTCCAATGGCACTCGAATCGGATACCCGGAACTTAAGTTATGAATTTTCGAAGTTTTTTTTTATTTTTCCTCCTAGTGTAACCGATTACCACAAAACTAGTAACCGGTTGCGCCCCCCAAAAATCTAGTTTTCACGTTTGTAAGTTGTCTCAGTGGTAACCGGTTACTACATTTAGTGTAACCAGTTACACCTGCTACATGAGCACTTTTCTGCTATATTTTTACACAAAAATCAGTTTCAAACACATTCTAAAAACCCCAAAATTGTCATACTAGTTCATAACTCGGGTTTCAACTTTGACTCCTAACAACATACAACAACAACAACATCATTACACAACTTAGCCACATACATGCTTCGGACATCCGGAACTCAAGATACAATTTTTAAAAAATTTACAAAAATTTCTTCCAGTGTAACCGGTTAAACCACGTGAGTAACCAGTTACACCCCTGTAACCAACCCCTGCTACACCATTATTACTCAGTGTAACCGGTTACCAAAATCCTGGTAAACGATTACACCCTCACAAAATACCCAGAAAATATGTTTTAACAACAATGTAACCGGTTATCCATTCTTGGTAACCTATTAAACATGCAGTAGAAGCACTTTTCCACTGCTTTTCCAAATAAAAATCACTTTTATTTTCATCGCAAAACCCCATTTTTATTACAACTCGAAAACGCATTATTTAAATCAAAATCTAGTTTTCAAAAACACCAAAACTCCAATTCTTTGCATAAAAATTACTCGTAACTTAAGTTTCGACTCTAACTCGCAACCCCAACCAACACACCACATCTACAATGAACAAATCCATTAATTGCATAATTCCAACAGCAACAACACAACAATTCATCAATCAACCATCAATTGGAACATCATCAAACAAACTAATTGTTCATTAAGCAACCATTCAATCCAACAAATACAATTTCAACAATGATTATACATAGAGAGAAGAGAAATACACAACAAGCATAGAAGTAACCTACCCACCATCATCATACAAACCCTTACATAATTAGAACTCCGCCCTTACCTTAGAGTTCTTGCAAAAGCTTCTAAACAATAGGGATTCTTCTCTTTCTCCTAGAGCTCTAGCCTCTTCTTCACTTTTTCTCCAAAACACGTATCTGACAGTTCTAATTCTCAACTTCCCCTTTTTCTATTATTTTATTATATTATTATTATAACTTAATCCAAATGATTAAATAATAATTATAATAATAATAATAATAATTCCATCAATTATTTAATTTAAATAATACCCACCTTATATTATTTAAATAAATAATTATTAACTAATATAATCTAGTTAGTTTTACTCACCACACCACCAATCTCTACTCTATTGGTCACACCCCCCAACACCTTAATGTCCACTCTTAAGGCCAGTACCCCACACTAAGGGCAGCTCAAACATCCCAAAAGCACCAATAAGTACATATATATTCACAACATCACATAATTAAATTACGGGAAATAAATAAAATAAGTTGGGGCGTTACAGTAAAAATAACTGGCCAACAAGAATAGGCAATTGCTAACGATTGGATATAAAGAGTAAAACCATCTAAACTTAATCCCAGCCTGATATTTCTGGGTTCTGCTGCAAAATATGGATGTACTCTATCAAAGTGTTTCCATGCCTCGCCATCAGATGGATGTCGCATCATGCCTGAACTAATTGTGTTTATATGATGCAATTTCATTTGGCTTGTACTATGCATTGATGCAAACATTCTTTGCAACCTAGGTATTATTGGCAGATAGAACATTGAATTTACTGCAACTTGTTTTTGCTTTCGATAAATGCCTTTAATGCGAACTACATTCCTCTGACTCTTACAAAACTTACATTCCTCTAATGCCCCATCATTTGTACCAAACTCATTATCCTAAAACAACACACACCCTCTAATGCAACAATCAGTCTTTTTTACTTCTAGTTCTAACTTCGACACCATCATCTATGCATCATAATAACTTGTAGGCATGTTTTCTTTCACAAGAATCGTGTCCAACATCATTTTTGCAAAGAATTCCAAACACTGATTAGGAACATTCCAATTTGACTTTGAATCCAAGAGCCTCACACAAATTGATAGCCTAGAGTCATAAGACCCCTTAAACAATGGTATATTAATTTCTTTCAACAACTGATAAAAATTTTGCGCTTTCTCATTCGGGAGCTCTTCCGCATCAAAGTCTTGAGGTTCATCATAAGCCACATTCACCCCAATTGTGTCACTAACAATATCATCTACTAGATTAAATTGTTCCTGATATTGCGTATGTGATTGACTCCTTGAAGCATCTCTATTTATCTTTGGTCCAATATGTGTTTGACCACTAGAAGCCTCTCTATTCATCTTTGACAGTTTGTCTCCATTAGATGTCCAAACCTAATAATTTGGCCTAAAACCCACTCTCTTCAAGTGGCGTTTCACTTCACTAGGGTCATTAATTATATTTCTGCAACCACACTATAAACACGGACATCTTACCCCTCCTTCGCTTCGACAACATTCTTTAGGAAACATATATATATATCCTATTTGTAGACAATTTTAAACTATTTTTTTAAATTTATAACATAATATTCATAAATAAAAAATTTGAAAAAAACATTTCTACTTATTTATACTAACTCATTTTTCTCTATTTATAACATATTATCTATTTATTATGCTTTTTATATTTTTTAAAAAATAAATATATTAGCTATTTTTAATACAATTTTTATTTATAAAATATATATTTCCCCTGTTTTTAAGCTATTTTAAACTATTTTTTCTTTTCTAATTTATAAAATAACAATTAATGGATGAAGGTTTGATTTTGAGAGATAACGGAGGCGAAGAGTCGAAGAAAATTGGAAAAAATCTTGATTTATGGGTGGAATTTGCGAGGGGGCTCTCCACGCACACTAAACGACCACATTTTGCTTGGGGCAGCCCTTCGCAAAATGCATTGTGAACAATCACATTTTTCTTGAGCTATCCCCTTGCAAAAATGCAGACATCATTAAAGTCATTTTAAAGCTAACTGTTGGGAAACGACAATGTGACATGGCTCAGAGGGAATCTCACACGGGACGATGGGATAACCCTCGCAAATGTAAGAGTCATACGTGGAGAGGGGTTGCCCCTCGAAGATGCATGCTTTTAATTGTGCCATTTTCTGTGTGTTGGGTGACCCCTACCAATGCTCAATTCAAAATTTCAAAAATCAAACCTTCTCTTTTGCAATGGGCATCCTGTAACACCCCCAATCTATACCCCCAAGCTATTAAAGCGATAAATAAAATTCAAATTTCATTAGAGTATATTTAAAACATTCACGGCATAGACCGAGGGGTCACATCAATTTGAAACATAATACACATAAACCTGCCCATAAAGATATGCAACAATCAGGTAGCAATTAACAGAGGAACTTAGTTCCTACTACCCACAATTCAGATACAGAATAAAAGCGGAAAATCTGTACTGAAATATCACATATATATATATATATATATATATATATATATATATATATATCATGAAAAGTTTGTCTGCCAAATACGATCATACATGTACAATCTCAAAAGAAACATATACATATACACACAAATCACCAACGGTCTCCCTAACTACCTGGTGCCACATATCAGAGCCGACCGACAAAAGAATGAAGACCTAAGCTTCACAAAAAGACCTCCAGCAATCTAATCTGCAATGCCTCATAGAGCATTATAAAGCAGCAGAAGGGTGAGAAACACAATCATAATATAATTGCATATAATTATATAATAACACAACATTACACACGTAAAATATTCTCGCCACAACGTACAACAGAATCCAAATACTACACAGCACAATACATATCTCAACTCATCAATTCCAATCACAATTCCACACAAAATCAATCCATTCATGAATTATGCAAATGCACAGAGACCGACACAACGACTCTATGCAATGCATATGCGGTACCATCCATCCATCATCTCAACACTAGTTCACTCAGGAACTATTGGAATCATCGTTCGTTACTTAGTATAACTCCCTGTCGGGCATACGATGTTCCCCGTCTCTCACACCCCACACGGGCACACGATGTTTATGGATTGGTCACACCCCACACGGGCACACGACCCGATCGCTCACACCCCACACGGGCACACGATCGTCTATAATCATCGTTCACACCCCACACGGGCACACAACGTTATAGCGGATTCCCTCTGGAATCGATTCGTCGCTCACACCCACTAGGGCACACGACATCACAGGAATGCATATCATGATGCTTGGCATACAATGACTCATGACATTCAAATGCACACATATATGCAATCATCTCACTCAACATTAATCATACTTTGCAATTCCAGCCCAAAACAATGCATTTATTTGCAATACGCCCACAAACCATCATCACACCATCTAAACACATGCATTTACACCATACAACAGCACATAAGTCATACCATATCCATGTCAACAGCACATTGCAGGATACACATCAATTACACACAATTATAACGATAAAAGTCGACAAAATGACACTATTCCAAATTCCCGACATAATTAAATCGGCTAACAATCTCAAAATTATTATAATAAGAAAATACAGCTTAATAGATTTCCAACGATACCAAGAATGCTCAAAACGGATAATCGGAATACAAGTTACGGACTAAAACAGAAAAGACATCGCGAAAAAAAAACAACATTTTGCACTCATGCTGGCCATACACGTATTGCCCCGAGCCATACGCGTATTGCCCAAAATCATACGCGTACCATTACACGTTTTAGCAGATGGCCGAGAAAAATGAAACTCCATACGCGTATTTGTAACAGCCCGCGGCCGCTCGCGCACGAGTCCCGGCACTATTACCAACTCAGACTTAATCACTAGCCCCCTTTTTCAACTATACTAGTGTTTTTGCCTCCCATGGGAATCGAACCGCGTACCTAGGGATAAATACCACGTTCAATGCATTCCCAGTACCAATTGAGCTAGTAGCTCAATTGGTAGTGGGAATGCATTGAACGTGGTACTTATCCCCAGGTACGCGGTTCGATTCCCACGGGAGGCAAAAACACTAGTATAGTTGAAAAAGGGGGCTAGTGATTAAGTCTGAGTTGGTAATAGTGCCGGGACTCGTGCGCGAGCGGCCGCATTGCCCTCCCTCTTCAATGCCATACGCGTATTGCCTTAACCAATATGCGTATTGCCTTGGGTGATACGCGTATGGGCAGTGGAAAACCTGAATTTTTCTGCGTTTTCCCACCCTAAAATCCATCCAATTTCACCTAAACATCAGAAAATTGCCAATAGATTGCATAACAACATATATTCAACATGTATCATCAATAAGGAACACCAAAACATGATTTTTTTTACACAATCGGAATCAATTCTAACAATTTCAACACATAATGGTTTTTACTCTACAATCCAATTTCAATCCAAAATCAACCAAAAACATACATACATAATCATATACAAGTATATAATAATCAAGTTTCGCACCCTTACCCGATTTATTCGTGTTTGGAAAGTCGGTTGTTTCGATTTCTAGATTTCCCAAGTTTTTCTCTCTTTCTCCTTTCTTTCTCTTTTCTTCCCCTTTTCCTTCTTCTCTTTTTCTTTCTCTCTATTTTTCTCTCTTTCTATTTTCCATTTTACTAACTTAAGGAAAATAAGGTGAAATGCCCAAAATACCCCTACACTCAAATATCTTGCAAACGTTCCCAAAACGCGATAAAATATCACAACATTGAAAAATAACATATTTCCAAATAAAAGTCGAAAATAAAATAATATAATAATAAAATAATCAAAACGACTCGATTAAATAAAACGGACAAAACTGGGGCGTTACAACTCTCCCCCACTTAGAAATTTTCGTCCTCGAAAATATATCTGAGACGAATAACTCTAGATACGACTCCCGCATCCGACTCTCCAACTCCCAAGTCAAATTTCCCTCAGCAGCGCCTCCCCACGCTACTTTCACAAGTACAATATCCTTGCCCCTTAACCGCTTCAACTCGCGATCCAAAATTCTCACTGGTAATGCCTCAACCGTAAGGTTCTCCCTTACCTCAACCTCGTCCATCGGAATCACATGTGACGGATCCGAAACATACTTCCGAAGCTGTGAAACATGGAACACATCATGGAAATTCGACAGACTCGGCGGCAACGCCACCCTATAAGCCACTGCACCCACTCTCGCGGATATCTGGTAAGGACCAATAAACCGAGAAGTAAGTTTCTTCGACTTCAATGCACGACCCACACCCGTTACCGGCGTAACTCTCAAAAACACATGATCGCCCTCTTGAAACTCAAGATCTTTTCTTCTCCGATCATGATAACTCTTTTACCTACTCTGAGAAGCCTTCATTTTCTCACGGATAAGCTTCACCTTGTCTGTAGCCTGTTGAATCAATTCGGGTCCAACCACCGAACTCTCACCAGATTCGTGCCAACACAACGGTGTTCGACATCTTCGTCCATACATTGCTTCAAAAGGTGCCATTCCAATACTAGAATGGAAACTGTTATTATACGTGAATTCCACCAATGCAAGATAACTATCCCACACACCACCTTGTTCAAGAACACAAGCCCGCAACAAATCTTCCAACGACTGAATCGTTCTCTCCGTCTGTCCATCCGTCTGCAGATGATAAGCCGAACTCAATCTCAATTTAGATCCTAAAGCCTTCTGTAAACTTTCCCAAAATCTCGAGGTAAACCTCGGATCTCGATCTGAAATAATGCTCAACGGAACACCATGCAATTTCACAATCACACTGATATAAATCTCAGCTAGTCTCTCTAAAGAAAAACTGATGTCAATCGGGATGAAGTGCGCCGATTTAGTCAGCCTATCAACAACCACCCAAATAGCATTATGCCCTCGCTGAGTATTCGGCAACCCTGTCACAAAATCCATAGAAATGCTGTCCCATTTCCACTCAGGAATATCCAACGGTTGCAACAAACCACTAGGCCTCAGATGTTCTACCTTTAATTTTTGACAAGTCAAACATGCATAAACAAACTGAGCCACATCTCTTTTCAATCCAGACCACCAGAAAATCTTCTTCAAATCTTGGTACATTTTATTAGCTCCCGGATGTGTACTTAAATTACTCTGGTGTCCTTCCTCTAAAATCATCCTTTCAACTCCACATCATCAGGAATACAGATTCGACCTCGGAACCTCAAAACACCATTAACATCCACTTTAAAATCACTATTCGCATCTTTTTCTCCCACCAACATCAAATCCACAAATTTCACATCCAGCTTCTGTTTCTCACTAACAGTCATCAGAAAATCATTAGTAACCTTTAGCATTCCAAGCCTCACGCTATCGGACGTCACCTCACACACCAAACTCAAGTCCCTAAAAGCTTCCAAAAGCTCCCACTCCTTAACCATTAAAGCGGACATATGTAACAATTTCCGACTCAACGCATCGGCTACCACATTCCCTTTACCAGGATGGTAATTCAAGCCAAAGTAGTCCTTCAAAAATTCCAACCATCTCCGCTGCCTCATATTTAACTCTTTCTGATCAAACAAATATTTCAAACTTTTATGATCACTAAAAACTTCAAATCTTGCACCATAGAGATAATGCCTCCAAATTTTCAACACAAAGACCACAACCGCTAATTCCAAATCATGAGTAGGGTAATTTTTCTCATGCACTCTCAACTGCCTCGACGCATAAGCCACGACCTTACCGTCTTGCATCAACACTCCACTTAGCCCAATCAAAGACGCATCACAATACACTACAAATGGTTCAGTAGGATTCGGTAAAATCAAAATCGGAGCTGTCGTCAATCTTCTCTTTATCTCATTAAAACTTTCCTCGCACCGAATATCCCAAATGAAGGCTTGCCCTTTACAAGTCAACTGGGTCAAAGGAAGTGCTAGCTTAGAAAAACCTTCAATGAACCTTCGATAATATCCGGCCAAACCCAAAAAGCTTCGAATTTCAGTAACGGATCTCGAAGCTTCCCATTGTAGAACTGCTTCTACTTTAGATGGATCCACAGAAATACCATTACCTGAAATCACGTGCCCAAGAAAACTCACCTCTGACAACCAGAACTCACACTTAGACAACTTGGCAAAAAGTTTTCTTTCTTTCAAAACCTGCAAAACAATACACAAATGCTCTGCGTGCTCCTCCCGAGACTTAGAATAAATTAATATATCATCAATAAACACAACCACAAATCGATCCAAATGCTCGTGGAAAATACGATTCATGTACTCCATAAACACACCTGGCGCATTAGAAACCCCAAACGGCATCACAGAATATTCATAATGACCGTAACGTGTCCTAAAAGTCGTCTTCTGAATATCTTCCTCTTTCACCCTAATCTGATGATACCCTGACCTCAAGTCAATCTTACTAAACACACAAGCACCTACCAACTGGTCCATCAAATCATCAATTCTCGGAAGAGGATACTTATTCTTAATCGTCACCTTATTCAACTGGCGATAATCAATACACAATCGCATACTTCCATCTTTCTTTTTCACCAATAAAACTGGAGCACCCCAAGAAGAAACGCTTGGTCTCACAAACCTCTTTTCCAACTATTCATTCAACTGCTTCTTTAACTCAACCAACTCAGATGCCGACATACGATAAGGTGCCATAGAAACTGATCTAGTACCAGGAACTAGATCTATAGAAAACTCCACCTCTCTCTCTCTTTGGCGGCAAGTCTGAAATATCCTCAGGAAACACTTCCAGAAAATCACACACAACAGGAAACACATAAAGTGAAACTTGACTATCCACAGTCAATGATGCAAACAACCCAAACAACTGAGCTTCATCCGCCAAAAGTTTCTTCAACTCTTTGGTTGACAAGAAACTCGAGTCTTCGTCTTCCTCAAGAGAAGGAAATCTTACCAGCTTATGATAACAATCAATATGAACCTTATTGAACTGCAACCAATTCATTCCCAGAACCACATCTAAACCCTCCAACGGTAAACACACCAAATCCATCTCAAAGTCTTTACCATAAATGGTTAAAGGACAACTTAAACAAACCAAAGAAGTAGTTACTGACCCCATTGCTGGAGTATCAATAACCATTTCACCACCCATCGAAGACAACACAAGATTCAAACGCTTCGCGCACTCAGACGAAATAAACGAATGAGTCGCTCCAGTATCAATAATAGCAACTAAAGGAGTACTATTAATAAAACAAGTACCTCTGATCAGACGATCTACACTTGAAGTCTGAGTTCCTGCCAATGCAAAAACCTTCCCACCAGCTGGAGCTTGCTTTAGTTTCGGACACTTTGTACTAATACGACCAGGTTCACCACAGTTGAAACACTTCACCACATTCTGCCTCTTACAATCAGCCGCTACATGTCCTAAACCTCCGCAATTGGTACACTTCCTCATATCTTTCCTGCATTCAAACTGACGATGTCCTAGGTCACCACACCTATAACATCTCGGAGGATTAGACATTCCTCCCCCACTTGGCCTTTTCTCAAAATTCCCCCTTTGTTTCCCCTTATCAGTTGGTGTTACATAAGGACCACTGCGAAACGGTTGCTTCCCTTTCCTCTCGTTCACACTCTTGTAGTGAGTAGAACGAGCTTTGCTATCTTCTTCAAAAATGCTACAGCAATCTACCAAATCAGAAAACCTTCTAATCCTTTGGTAACCGATTGCCTGCTTTATCTCAGGACGTAATCCATTCTCAAACTTTACACACTTAGAAAATTCTGCAGTCGCTTCGGCATAATGTGGATAAAACTGCACAAGCTCCACAAACTTAGCAGTATAATCAACAACAGACATATTACCTTGTTTTAATTCCAAGAACTCAATTTCCTTCTTTCCTCTTACATCTTCGGGAAAATACTTCCTCAGAAACTCAATGCTAAACACAGCCCAAGTGATCTCTTCCTCTGCAGCTTCCAACATATGACGTGTACTAACCCACCAATCATCAGCTTCTTCCAGTAACATGTGAGTACCCAGTCTCACCTTCTGATCCTCAGCATAATCCATCACTCGGAAGATTCTTTCAATCTCTTTCAGCCATATCTGAGCACCATCAGGATCATATCTTCCTTTGAAGACAGGCGGTTTGTTCTTCCTGAACTCATCATTACCTGCAGCATTAGGTGCACCCTACACAGCCCGAGCCATAACTTGCATAGCAGCAGCCAAAGCAGCATCATTCCTACCAGCCATATTCTGTTCATTTCCAATAACAACAACTATGGTTAAACAAACAGCTCATCCAAACACCAAGACCGACAAGGACTGACACAAACTGACACGGACTGGCTCTGATACCACTTAATGTAACACCCCCAATCTATACCCCCAAGCTATTAAAGCGATAAATAAAATTCAAAATTTCATCAGAGTATATTTAAAACATTCACGGCATAGACCGAAGGGTCACATCAATTTGAAACAAAATACACATAAACATGCCCATAAAGATATGCAACAATCAGGTAGCAATTAACAGAGGAACTTAGTTCCTACTACCCACAATTCAGATATAGAATAAAAGCGGAAAATCTGTACTGAAATATCATATATATATATATATATATATATATATATATATATATATATCATGAAAAGTTTGTCTGCCAAATACGATCATACATGTACAATCTCAAAAGAAACATATACATATACACACAAATCACCAACGGACTCCCTAACTACCCGGTGCCACATATCAGAGCCGACCGACAAAAGAATGAAGACCTAAGCTTCACAAAAAGACCTCCAGCAATCTAATCTGCAATGCCTCATAGAGCATTATAAAGCAGCATAAGGGTGAGAAACACAATCATAATATAATTGCATATAATTATATAATAACACAACATTACACACGTAAAATATTCTCACCATAACGTACAACAGAATCCAAATACAACACAGCACAATACATATCTCAACTCATCAATTCCAATCACAATTCCACACAAAATCAACCCATTCATGAATTATGCAAATGCACAGAGACCGACACAACGACTATATGCAATGCATATGCGGTACCATCCATCCATCATCTCAACACTAGTTCACTCAGGAACTATTGGAATCATCGCTCGTTACTTAGTGTAACTCTCCGTCGGGCATACGATGTTCCCCGTCGCTCACACCCCACATGGGCACACGACGTTTATGGATCTCTCACACCCCACACGGGCACACGACCCGATCGCTCACACCCCACACGGGCACAAGATCGTCTATAATCACCGCTCACACCCCACACGGGCACACAACGTTATAGAGGATTCCCTCTGGAATCGATTCGTCGCTCACACTCACTAGGGCACACGACATCACATGAATGCATATCATGATGCTTGGCTTACAATGACTCATGACATTCAAATGCACACATATATGCAATCATCTCACTCAACATTAATCATACTTTGCAATTCCAGCCCAAAACAATGCATTTATTTTCCATACGGCCACAAACCATCATCACACCATCTAAACACATGCATTTACACCATACAACAGCACATAAGTCATACCATATCCATGTCAACAGCACATTGCAGGATACACATCAATTACACACAATTATAACGACAAAAGTCGACAAAACGACACTATTACAAATTCCTAACATAATTAAATCGGTCAACAATCTCAAAATTAATATAATAAGAAAATACAGCTCAATAGCTTTCCAACGATACCAAGAATGCTCAAAACGGATAATCGGAATACAAGTTACGGACTAAAACAGAAAAGACATCGCGAAAAAAAAAAACAACATTTTGCACTCATGCTGGCCATACGTGTATTGCCCTGAGCCATACGCGCATTGCCCAAAATCATACGCGTACCATTACGCATTTCAGCAGATGGCCGAGAAAAATGAAACACCATACGCGTATTTCCCTCCCCCTTTCAATGCCATACGCGTATTGCCTTAACCAATACGCGTATTGCCTTGGGTGATACACGTATGGGCAGTGGAAAACCATAATTTTTCTGCGTTTTCCCACCCCAAAATCCATCCAATTTCACCTAAACATCAGAAAATTGCCAATAGATTGCATAACAACATATATTCAACATGATCATCAATAAGGAACATCAAAACATGATTTTTTTTTACACAATCGGAATCAATTCTAACAATTTCAACACATAATGGTTTTTACTCTACAATCCAATTTCAATCCAAAATCAACCAAAAACATACATACATAATCATATACAAGTATATAATAATCAAGTTTCGCACCCTTACCCGATTTATTCGTGTTTGGAAAGTCGGTTGTTTCGATTTCTAGATTTCCCAAGTTTTTCTCTCTTTCTCCTTTCTTTCTCTTTTCTTCCCCCTTTCCTTCTTCTCTTTTTCTTTCTCTCTATTTTTCTCTCTTTCTATTTTCTATTTTACTAACTTAAGGAAAATAAGGTGAAATGCCCAAAATACTCCTACACTCAAATATCTCGCAAACGTTCCCAAAACGCGATAAAATATCACAACATTGAAAAATAACATATTTCCAAATAAAAGTCGAAAATAAAATAATATAATAATAAAATAATTAAAACGACTCGATTAAATAAAACGGACAAAACTGGGGCGTTACACATCCCCAAACACAATTTCATTTTATATTTTTATTTTTTGTTTATGCGTTGCAAGGGGATAAGCCCCAAGCAACATTTACATTTAGTGAGTGAATTTTCACCAAGCAAATACTCTAAGCTAATCACAAGTTTTCTTTTAGTGGTTATTATTAATATAATTTGTTTTGCTCAATGTAATGATTTATGATTATGTAAATTATTGTTCGAGTATCCTATCAGTATTATAATTTTTTGGTGACATAATATTTGTACATTGTTATATTTCTTATTTAATATTTTTGAAATTATTATTTGAGAAATAATAAATTGGTTTAAAGACATGTATTACTTTATGAAATTCAATAATTTATTTTCAATTTTTTATTAAAATGAATTTTAGTTTCCCTCTGTATAATATAATTGATGGACATATCCTACCGTTGTGAAGTTATATAACATGATCCTTTTGTGATAGAGAAAATAATTGAATGTTTATTTAAAATATTTATAAACTCTTGAATTAATAATTCAAATATTATTTTCTATCAAGTGGGAGAATTTAACATGTCAATTGTATAGAAATGAGAATCAAATATTATTTATATAATATACCATTATTTTATGGAGACTTATATTGAGGATATTATAGTATTATGTTATTTATGGAAATTTACGAATACTTGTGTTATATCCTCAATATTAATTAAATTAAATTATTATATTTTTCCGTTGTATATAACATACAATGTTTTATAAATGCTTGGAGTTACATTTGTAGCATTTGAGTTTTGAGTGAGTAATTAAGATGTTGTATATAATGCTATATTCTATTTAAAATTATAGGGATTTAATCTCACTCAAATGATGATAAACTTTTTATACGACCATCATACTCTTTTCAAGTAAAATTATCTAAATGATGGCATATTCTATTTACGTGCAAAATTTGTGGTTGAGTTTGTAAAACTCTAATGATAATATATTATAGACCACTTCTCTGTATAGTTTTGTACAAAAAATAAATTTAGTATCCCATTATATAATCAGATTATTTAACACTAGTGGACTCTGATAAATCTTTGTTATATATAATGAGTGGGAGTGCATGTGTACATAATTATATAATCTAAATTTTAGATTATCATTTTCATATTGTCATATATTTTTGTGTGTATTATAAATATGACATATTCTAAGAAGACTTCAAAATATATAATAACTCTATGAAGTCTTGTTCTATTATACTGAGATATATATTATTCTTTTAATCTCAAGAAACATCATAATTTCATGTTTAGGTTGATATTGAAAAGACACAATAATTATTTAGCATGCAATAATACTGTGTTATTCTATCTTCAACATCCACACTCTTGAGGTCATAAATACGAAAGTCTAATTATAATATCAATACTCCTATCGCGTATGATATTCTGTTATGAAAATAAAAATGATTAAATGTAATTACTATCTTAATAGGATATGTCTATATGTAATTACTATTCTTAGACCTATATGAATATTCTATGACCTATAATTTTAAAAATCATTAGTATAATCACTATCAAAGTACTTATACACATGAGTAAGTCTTATGATATTTTGGGTTAGTGGGAGTTTATCAATAGCATTTTCACATGCTTAGCCCATTATTTAATAACATATTTTTCTTAACTTAAATTTGTTACTCTAAACATCATTCTTTATATAAAGTTGTGAGTCTTTAACATGTATGATTTGTTTTTCCCATCGGATACAATTTCTACAGTGTTGAAACTTACTTCTTTTTTAATTGATTAATGTTTTGACCATAATTAGTAATCTAATATTAGTATTTTTATTAATTGATTATTTAATTTTCATACAAGTAGAATATTGTTAGACTGATTATTTAATTAACCAAGTATGGATTGACATAATCAATTATTAATTCATTACAGTAACGTCAGTTGTTATTAAATACTAACTATTGATGAATTATTTAATTGGGTTTTGTGTTTGAAAGGACCGTGATGGGTTGGACCATTCAGATAAGCCCAATAAGAGGTCCTTGCCCTTATCTTTTTAAGTATTTAAATGTTTTCCAATTAAATGATTAACATACTCTATAGATACTAGACAACAATGATGGTGGTAATCCTCTCATACCGACTCTTTCGATGACTATCTCTCAAATCGTACAAGGTACATCATTCTTATCGTTCTTGATCATTTTTTGATATAATAATATGCTATAACTTATATATTTCAGTTATTTTAAATTCATCATACTTTTCAAATTATTATGGTTAATCGTAAGAATTTGAAAAGGAAACATCATGCTGTATTGAGGCAACACAAACTATATGTTTCCAAGGTGTATTCTCTCTATATAAGGTTATGTTTGCTTTTCAAATTCAGACGATTAACCATTTAATTTTTGGGTTTCAGATCTTCTTTAGATGATGCAATTTTTTCTTTGTTTGAACAATTTTTATGGTTTTATAATATTCCTATATTAATAAAAAATAAATGCTGATGATTTAAAATAAATTTCGTTCAGGCCAAAATTCAAGGCACAGTAAAAGTGATAAAAGATTTAATGCATTTCTCCATGTTTATAATCATGACACATGTTGAAAAGTTATCTTAAACATTTATCACCTTGTTTACTATTCCCACTGTGCTGAAAAATACAACGTGAAAATTATAAAATGTTATTACTAATATTAAAACCTAAGGCCAAACACTTTTCACCTTGGTCAGTATTCAAACTTTGGTGAAAAGTTGCACACTTTCTATCACACCCTTTATTACTACGGATGACCAACAATGGTTAAACCCTTCTAACAATTGTGGTGGTAGATACTATTTGTAGTAGTAATAGTAAGTTGAAAAAAACTTGAAAATTGCAACCATTAGAAGTGTTCGTGGCGGAGAATTTGAAAATAAGCCTTTCAAAAATATTTGTGAATAAAATGGCATTTTCCATTATTTCACATTTCCTACAACTTAACAGCAAAGTAAAACAGATCTCTTCAAGAGATGGTCATAACGATGATCAATGAGACAGATGTTGTAGGGCATATATTCAAATTAGGATCTATATTTCAACACAAAACCTAACCCAACAATATTCTCATATTTTTTCCCCAATGCTACACTATCTAATGGAACTCACCTTGATGAACAAAATTGATGATGAAGATGAATGTTGTTAATGAATTTCCTCTTCTTCCACCATGAGTTCTTCTCTTCCTCTTTCTCATTTTATTACTCTTTTCTCTTCTTCTTATTATTATCTTTCTCTTTTTCTTTGTTTTTTCTTTTCCACCAATATATATATAATATTTTTTAATGGTATAAAATATCTCCATCTGATATTTTGTCATCTAATAATAATGTTACCAAAATGTTCTCTCTTACACTTATTAATATTGGTATGTCTTTTTTATTAATAATTGCTCTCTCTTCAGGGTTCACTAATTACTCTATTGTTACCAACTGATAACACTTATAGCACTTGGGAGCTCTAACTGAAAAAGGTAGAGTACATCAGAACTCAGCTGATCTCCGCTGACACCCAATTGAGCATTTAAGGGAATATGGGATATTACAAAGGATCTTGGGAAAATCTCTTTTGTATTAAGTTATTTCGGTAATTTGAGATTATTCTCAAGGTACCCTTCAGATATCACATAAGAGTTTCATCAATAAGGTTGAAAGTAAATTCAACACGAAATACAATAATATTTGGGATATTTCAATTGCTAAGTTAGACTATTAGGTCTTAATTATAACTACCTTAAAGTAAATATGGAAATTTGAAAATTTAAGTATTTTCTTACGTTTTGGCTGTAAGAATTTTATATATGATTTTTCTTATATGCATATGGAAAATTTATACACCAGAACAAATCAATATTGAATTATTGAAAAAAAAGGGTAACCATGAGGATTATTATAGAGAACAAAAGAGTTTGTGCTCACAAATCGGAGATCGGACAATGGGGATATCACTAGTATGTTAGACTGCGATATTTTAAATGCCAAATAGACATTCTAATACAAAATAAATGAAGGTGTGTATTTATGTCATTCAGTTACAATTCAATATAAGAATTTGAAATATTGCTCAAGTTATATTGTATTGTAAGACAGTCATATAGTGTTTCAGCAATAGATTTTAAAAGGCCCGATTGTAGCGAGCGATTTTGGACGTGGTTCTTAAGCACTGTCGCTCTGGGGTACTACAGGTCGATTCATTTTTTATCCTATTAAGCTGACTAAGGAAGGGAAATAGATGTCTCCAATTAACCCTACTTGCATACTGAGTTTAAACAGATGACTGTTGGTTTACATATGCGGTTTAGATTGTGGGCCTCTCTCTGCTTATTTTCTTAAGAATGAAATGACGGGACTATTTGTGGGGATTTTGGATAGGTACTGGATTTGATGTTTTTAATTAGTGTGCTCGCTAAGATTCTTTTGCAATCTTATGCCTACGTATTCCCGTTTAACGAAACAGGGAAATCAGAGCGATCGTAGTTCCTCCTATTCTATGGGAGGAAAAAGGTGTTTTGGTGTCTTGTTCAAAGCCCAAGACGTGAAGCTAAAGGTGGTTTGTATCTTGTTCAAAGCCTAAGATGTGAAGCAGAAGGGTCTATTTCTATCTTGTTCGAAGCTCAAGATGTGAAGCTAAAGGGTTTTGACTTTAAAGAGAATTTTTCATCTCTAAAGAGGGGTATTTGATTTGTTTGTCACAATTGTTGCGTGACTGGTTATAAAGGAGAATTACTTTAACTGGGATATGTGAATCCAGCAATGCCATAATTTCCTTTATGGGAGTTTTTAACCTGAAGGAGAAGACTTTAACTCAGTTTAGAGCAATGCCATCTTTCCTTAGGAACTTCTCATGCTAAAAGAGGGACAGTGGCGTGGATGTAAATAATCCAGAGGCTTGCCGCTTACAGCAATTAGATGGGGGTTTCTTATACGAATTTTGATGCTAAAAGGTTTATTGACTCGACCGGGGGGTTTCTTATACGAAGCTTAAGAGGAGGCTATTTGTAACACCCCAAAATTTGCCTTGTTTGTTTTTAGCTAACTGGCTTATGTTTCTTTGCATTTCTTGCATTAGCATTTGTACATAGCATGGTTCTTAGCATGGGATCAAGGTACTTGGTTCATTTTAAAGGAGTCTCAAGCCTCTAGGTGGTTTGAGGGGTTCATCACACCTTCATAAGGTCAAGCATGGCAAAAGATTACAAGTGAATCTTTCCCTCCTAACCAGAGGGACCAATTAGGGTTTGTGAATCAAAAGGACTTCTTGGAGGGCTTTGTGTGTTCAGGCATGGTGTCATGAGGTTTTTATGCTTGCATGTATCCATAGATGAGGGTTTGGTTGATGGTTTATGGTGAAGAATGTTCAGTGGATCAATTGCTTGTGAAGTAAGCAAAAGTCAACAATCCAAGAGGAAAGTCAACCATGGGTTTTCAAAAGTTCAAATCATGTTTCCCAAGTCCATATACCTTTATTTGGTCATGGAATAGCATGGATGACATCATTCTTCAAGAATCAAGAGTTTGTGCAAAAGTTACTAAATTTGGAAAATGACCTATAATGAGAACTTTCCATTTTTGGCAATTTTTCCACCACATTCAACTTGAATTTTCATCATCAAGGAAGCTTAAAATGAATTTTCCTCCAACATGAAAGTTTAAGATCTTTCTCTCCCATTTCCAAAAAGTACTAGAACATCTCCATATCATTTGTGAAACTCTAGTTATGGTCAAAACAATGCAAGGTGCATTTTGAGGTTTTCCATGTACCACTTTTTCCACCTTTTGGATTTTGGTACAAATTGACTTGTAATTGGTTCTATTGGTTCATGTCACATTACAACATCAAATTACATCTCATGAGGATCATTTTTGGCCTTTGAATCAAGTTATTTCATGCCATATTCATCAATTATTTCACATTATACAATTTTGCAAGATGGATTAAAACTTGCAAACCAAGACATTTCAAGGCCCAATTCCAATCCATTTGTGATCAGCAAGGAAAGTGTGAGTGATTCATCATGAATGGCATGGGAATGCACGTGTGGATTAGTGGTGGTATCACTAATTGCATTTTTGCATAAACCTTCAAAACTCATTAACCAAGGGATAAACCAATTGCTAATCATGATCAGTGGACTAATGGAATGTATATAAGCTAACTCATGCCTTCACAGCTAGGTCATGCACTCCCATTTGTTCAGAATTTCTTTTTCTCACCAAAACTTTCTCTCTTCAAAACTCTCTCATCTCAAGGGTTTATGAAGAAATTTTTTCATATTCTTGATCTACACACTTGGTAGAGTGAGAATCCACCATTGTTTTGAGCTAATAGCAAGGTTTTCAGCAAGTGCATCTCAAGTTGGTTCAAGTTCAAACTCCTAGATCTAGCCAGATTCAAGCCTCTATTTGCATTTATTTTGCAAATAGAGCTCAAAAGAGGAAGATCTGCAGCTTTTGGAAGGTGTTCTTAGTGTATTTCAAGCTCTACAGATCTCAGGTAAGCTTACTTTCCATGCTCTTAGAACTCATTTTTTTGATGTGCATAATGATCTATGAGGTTCACTGAGCATGTTGATGTATTTTGTTTTGAATTTGGACGTGTAACATGTGTGTATTGTGAGTTTGAGAGTTTTGGATCCAAACTTTTCTTCCTCGATTTGCTTTGTGTGTTAATGATCTGATGAAACTAATGTGATATTCTTAATCCTTGTGAAATTTTGATCAGTTTGATGTACTCATGTTTGATTTTTGGGAATTTTTGTGAAGACTCCACCGTGGGAGCCACCGGAGAAGACGACCGGAGCTAGGGCTCCGGCGTCTGGTTCATTTTCAGGTGAATGGAGAATTCAATGAAGGTGATGATGTATGGACCGTTGGATCTTTGGATCTGATGGTCATCTGCGTACCACTCCATTTAAAATTTGGTTTTATTTTGTGGCTTGTGTGTTTGTAGTCCGTGATAGTTACTATGTGCCTCAGATCATAGCCTCTCATCTTGCATGCTTTGTGATTCATTGACTCATCCTCACGCGTTAGATTGATCTTGTGGTTTAAATCATGCCAGCACATTAAAATTCTCATGTGCTCCCCACGTGTTTCTATTTTTATTTCTGATGATGTGGTGTATGCGCGTATACCCTTGTTAGTGTGTGCCATCTAATCTTGAATGCTCTTCATGCGTACTTGTTCATTCTGTTGACTTGATTGCAAGCGTAAGATTAATCTTGTGGTGTGTGTGAGTCTTAGAGATTGACTAAATTCCTTGGTGTTCCTGGTTGACCTGTGCTAACTCCTTATTGGGTTGGGCTTGCTTTCCCCACCCCCTCTTTCAGCCTAATTATTGTTTTCAACGTGATTTGCTTGCTGAATACACCCCTGCCTGGTTTTTGTTTTCATTTTATTTTATTTTATTGATTCATTTCCATTTTTAAATTTTAAAAATAGTTTCAAGCATCAAAAAATTATGAGAAAAATCATGGATCATCTTTGGCATATTATAAAATTTTT
Organism: Lathyrus tuberosus; assembly: GCA_022829125.1. NCBI lineage: Eukaryota > Viridiplantae > Streptophyta > Magnoliopsida > Fabales > Fabaceae > Lathyrus > Lathyrus tuberosus. Next base: position 3,269,402 of record JALAZF010000441.1, read on the forward strand.
CCATATTTTATTTTCCATTTTTATTTTATTTTTGGTATCTGAATTAATTGTTTAATTGATTTCTTTTTGAATTGTTTCATATATGCACACTTTGCATTGTAGATTTTATTTCTCATAGCATACTGTCGCACCTCGAAAAAATCGCTTAATCGAAGACACGACCCTCGCGCGAAAGGCGCGGAAAACGGTTCGACAGAGTCGCCACCGAACTTTATTTATCCCAAAAGAGGGAAAGGAAAATATCGAGAAAACCTTTAAGGAGTAGATAAGAACATGGTCGCCGCAACCATATTCTAGGTTCGGGAGTCGGTTACGTGAGAGGAAGGTACGCGCACCCCCTCACGTCCGTTGTACTCAACGGGAACCTCTTAGTTCGAATTGTGAGGAATGTTATCTAAGCTTGTTTGTTTTCTTCTCAAGGGTATATGCAAAAAGGTCAAGTAAAAGGTTTCGATTGCTAAGGGAAATGGGGTGGTTTTAGGTTAGGGTGCTCGGAAAGATCATCGTGATCTCGTGCCTACGTATTCCCTCGTGCAATGGGAAAGTCAGAGCATCGTAGTTCGGCTACGGGGTTTGACGGAAAAAGATGGTAGTGTGCTCGCCAAGATCATCGCAATCTTGTGCCTACGTATCTTTATTCGGATGAGAATAAAGAATCAGAGCAGTCGTAGTTCGTGGTACGCCCACGAAAAGGAAGGGTTAGGGTTTGAATTTTAGGAAACGAAAGATTGAATGACATACAACCCAAGGGGCGTGCCTCGAGAGCATTCACTCAAGAATTCAAGGAATGCTAGACTCCAAGAATTCAGTTCTTTCGTGAGCTGATTACGAAAAATGTTTGATAGGTATTAAGTGTTTTAAGACGAGAGGGTGAATGAATAACAACCCAAGGGCGTGCCTCGAGAGCCATTCATTCAAAGATCCAAGGAATGCTAGATTTCAAGAATCTCCTCCTTTCGTAAGTTGATTAAGAAAGCGTTTGAAACAAGATTGAGTCGAATTGGTTGAGAAAAGAGGTGAGGATCGATACTAGTCCCTAGGGGTGCTCCTAGTAACGAAACCATTAGATGTGCGAGTGTGCATTTGACAACGAGTCAAAAGGCACTCGACTTACGCGAATGTTTTGAAGAGGTAGTTCGACGACGAATCGAGGATTGGTTCAAAAATGGTTTGATTTGTTAAATGTTTTAGGGAGAATGACGATTATTCGATAAACGAGACGTCGGCCTCGCAACCCATTAATCGGGGCATGACTAGGATGCTAGATCCTAACGACGCCTTTTTCATTCGATTGATTTACGAAATATTGTTTGATGAACACAAAAAGTACCACGTGGAATGCTAGATTCCAATGGCATTCTCTTATCCAAATAGTTTAGACGAGTGTTTTAGGAGCGAAAGGTCGAGTGATTGCCACCTAAGGCGTGCGCCTCATTAGCGGTCACTCAAGAACCCAAGAAGTGCTAGACCTCAAGAATTCAATTCTTTCGCAATTTAATTGAAAAATGATTTGAATATGTATTGAGTATTTTAATCGGGAAGTGAGCGTTTGAACAAATGAAAATGGTTAGATAAATAAATATGAATATGGATAGTATGAAAAAGAATATGATCAATAATCATCAAGATAATATTCGACGAAATATAAACAAGATAATATTGACAAGAGGTTAAAGTTGACATAAAGTAAAAATGGTCTCATCTTAATCGGATTTGATCGAGAAATTGGCAATCGACGACTTTTGACTTTCATTGACCAAATAAAAGAAAATGCGAAATAGAAATTAGAAATTAAATCGGAAATAAGAATAAAGGCATAAAGGTCTCACCTTTATCGAGAATTCGATAATTCGATCGATATTTGGTTTTCATCGACCTAAAATAAATGTAAACAACAATGAAAATGAAACGAAATTGAGACAATGAATACAAAGGATAAAGGTCTCACCTTTATCGAGATATAATCGAGAAATCGAGAAATCGATCGATATTTGGTTTTCATCGACCTACCATAAATGTAAATGACACCAAAATGATAGAAAATAAAATAAAATCGAAAATGGCATGAAAAATAGTAAAGGTCTCACCTTTATCGAGATTTAAGTCGACAAATCGACAAATCGATCGATATATGTTTTCATTGACCCAAAATACTAACAAAAATCAAATAAAATGATAAATACAAAATAAATTGAAATAAATAAACTAAAATAATAAATATTACATAAATCAAAATAAAAATGAATAAAAATGGTGGGCCTCAAATAAATCACAATTTAATAATTTTGATTAAACTATGAATATCTTTATGTCATTGGCCCTTAAAAAAGGGAAACAAAATAGGAGTAGCATCAAATGAACTTAAAATAGTTAAAAAGAACCTAAAATAGTTTCAATCTATAAACTTTTGGCAAATGTTTTGGACAAATTGTATTTAAAACAAAACAAGTAGAGGGGGTGTTAATAACATGGATTACATGGGCTTTAAACCCATCACCCACTAAAACAAAAATAAAAAATGGATGAATTAAAAGAAAAAGAAAGGTGCTGCTTAAATCCATCAACCCACTAAAACAAAAACAAAAACGGGTGAATTAAAAAAAAGGGAAAGGTGCTGATTAAAAACACGGTCCATAAGTCAACGGATCCACCAAACTACCAAACTTTTATAATAACTTAATAAAGAAAGAAAGGGAAAGAGGGATAAGGGTGAAATGGCAACAACAGTACCGCAAAAATAAACTTGCTCAGGAGAATATCCATCATCGCATATCCTACGAAAAACAACACAACACTCAGCGTGTCCAACCTTTTATCCCGTCTACGAATCGCTCGCGTCTCGCTCGTTCTTCACAGTTTAGGTTTGGTTTATTCTGTGCTTGTGTTTGTTTTGGGTTTCATCTCTTCATCTCGGTTTCTTTTTGCTTCTGGTTCGATCTCTAGTTTGTGGGTTTTGAAATGGGTTTGATTTGGTTGATTAGGTTTGTGGTGGTGGAGATTCACGGTTTGTGGTTTGAGTTTGGCTGAGTGATTTTTGTCGATGAATGGAGGTTCGTTCGAGGAAAGTAAAGAATGGGTTTTGATGAATGAAAGTTGGGTTTGGATTCAAGGTTGAAGATTGTATGAAGAATGGACGGGGTTTGGGATTATGGTTGAAAAAAGATTTGTGAAACGTTGTTGTTGTTTTGCGATGAAGAAGGGTTAAAGGAGAATTTGGGATGAATTTGGGCAAGGTTTCGCTAGCGGCTGGGTTCTTTGAAGAAGGGGGAGGAGAAAATCGTTTCTCTGTTAGTTTTGGTTGAGGAAAAAAGAAGAGGATTTGAAGCTTGTGTGAACTATCTTCCTCCGTCAAAAGAAATTGGGGTCTCCTCTTATAGAACTTTGTGGGGGTATTATGGGAAAGAATTGAGAGGAGAATTGTGAGCTGTAAAATCTGATTTGTGTCGTACGACTCCAAGAATTCATCTCTTCTATTTTGTCATTTGCAAAAAATCACCCAGGTTTGGACGCTGGCTTTTTGTGTGAAATGGCTGACGGTTTTGCGATTTGGTCGTGGCAATGTGTGGCTCACGAAAAGGCTCATGGCATGAAGGGTTGTTTGTGGTAAAGGTCGTTGCGTTGTCTCATGTTTTTTTTAAGGTGTAGAATGGTTTGTACGGGCTGTAGAGGCAGTGCGTGAAGCATGATTTTGAGGTACGGTTGGTGGTATTTTTGCAGCAGGCAAGTTGGTGTGAAATGACGTCGTGTTGGCTTCCGTATTTCATAGGATGGCTTGCAATTATGTGTGTTTTGGTTAATACAGGTTGTGAAGTGGCTGGTGGGTATGGGGAGCAATGGATTGTAATTAAAATGGACCCTTATTATATGTTTTTTTTTTTTGTGATTTTGTAAAAATAAATGTAATTGGGCCTATAAACTTTTTGAATGTATTTCTCTTTTTTTTTGTTTTTTGGTAGTATGAAGGATGAACTTTTACTTGATGGATTTATTGACATGGGCCTTGAACACAATGGGCTTAAAAAAAAAAGTGTTTAATTTTATATTTTGGTTTTTGTTTGATAATGAAATGGTGATAAAAATGAAGATTAAAAATGGATATAAATGAAAAATTATATATGGAATATAGGTTAGGAAATATATGAATAATGGATAAAAATATGGATAGTGGTTTTGGGTAATTGAAAAAATGGATATGGACATAAAAATGGATCATGGATAAAGTAATTGTGTTTGATATACAGTTGAAGATTATATACAGATAGGACAAATTTGGGGTATGACACATACAAAACATTTTGAACCCATTCTTTTTGAATTGTTTCATCAACATATTGAAGTGCATAAAAACATTTTTCTCATATTTTTAAACTCTTTTCATATTGCATTTTGGTCCCTCCCTTTTGCATATTAGTTCAATACAACAAAAGTAAGTTATAACATCGCACCTTAGACAGCGCTTTAATACAAAAGCGCTGCTATAAGTTAAAAACAAGGAAACTAGCAATTTAAAAAAGTAAAAGCGCAAAAAAATATAAGACCTTAGACAGCACTTTGGCCAAAAGCGCTTTATAAGGTCTTATTAATTTTAAAAAAAAAATTAAAGGAAAATATTAGACAGCGCTTACCTTAAAAGCGCTTTCTAAGGTCTTAAAAAAAAAAATAATAAAATCAAAAGCGCTGTCTAAGGCCAACCTTTGAAAGCGCTTTTAGAAGCGTTGTCTAAGGTCCAGCTTAGAAAGCGCTTTTATTAAAAGCGCTGTCTAAGGTCTAATAAAATTAAAATATATGAATAGTCAGTATTCATTTTCATATTTTCGCTCTTTCTTCTCCCCTGCATGCGAACAGAGCTCAAAACCTTTCACCGAAAAACCTTCACCGTCAATCGTCCTTAACCGTCCGTCAACCGTAAACCTTCACCGAAAAACCTTGTCGTCCGTCCGTTTCTGCTTATTTCCGTCGTCGTTCGTTTCTGCTCATTGCCGTCGTCCGTCCGTTTCTGCTCTTTGATACATTTCGTTCTTGCATTGTCGTTGTTACCGTCGTTAAAGGTACGTCGTTGTTGTGTTTTGTTAAGTTTTGTTAATGAAGTTAATGAAAATGAGTTTTGTTAATGAAGTTCGTTCATTTCGTTCTTTCTGCTCTTTGATGAGTTTTGTTAATGAAGTTATGTTGGACTGTTTTATTAATGAAGTTTTGTAGTGAATGAGTATGTTTGAAGTTTTGTAGTGAATGAGTATATTTGATGAGTTTGTTAATGAGTTTTGTTAATGAAGATTTGTTAATGAAGTTTTGTAGTGAATGTGTATGTTTGATGAGTTTTGTTAATGAAGTTATTGTTTAGGTTGAAATTAGTTGGACTGTTGTTGGAATTTGAATTGTTAACATGCTAGTTTAGGTTAGTTTTAGTGAGCTAACTCCAAGTATTTTTGTTTAAAACATATTTTATTATATTTGTTAAATCGTTTAGTTTAGTTTAGTTTAGTTTAGTTTAGTTTAATGAAGTTTTGTTTAAAACATCTTCTAAATAGTTTAGTTTAATGAAGTTTAGTTTAATGAAGTTTTGTTTAATGAAGTTTTGTTTAAAACAACTTCTAAATAGTTTAGTTTAGTTTTATTAAATCTTCTAAAAAACTTTTATTTTAAAACATATCCAACTCTTTAGCCATTATAGCTAAAGAGGTAAAATTTGTTATATACTTGATTTCTTTCTTATATTTGTTATATATTATGTCATATTTGTTATATTTGATATCCTTGATTTCTTTATTATATTTGTTATATATTATATTTGATATCCTTGATTTATTTATTACAGGTTAGATGGCTACTAACAATGATCACCCACATGATGATGATCACCCACATGATGATGATCACCCACATGATGATGATCACCCACATGATGATGATCCCGATATTCAGGTTGGAAGTAACAGATCTATGGAAGCAGAGATTAGAAGAGGAATAACCATTATGAAGAGAGTGATCCGTGCTAGAGATCAAGGCATCACTTATAATGTGCATTGGAGCGCCCAGAATACACTTATTGAGCCTAACGGTCATACTTTGACAAGTTTCATTGGTGCACTTGTAAGGAATGCGGTTCCTATTACTTGTGATGATTGGAGATCCAAACAGTTGAAGGAAACCAAAGAAAAAATTTGGAATGAGATAAAGGTACCATAATTATGTCTTTAATTATGCCAACTAATTATGTCCTTCAAATTATTTGTACTAACCAATGTGTATGGCTTTTTTAGAGGTGCTTCAACGTCGAGGAAGAAAGAAAAGCTTTTTTGATGAGATTGGCAGGGAAGCTCCTAAGAGGGTTTAGGACATATTTAAACCGCACCTATCTTAGGGATGCTGACGATAACTTTGTTGATGGAGAGTATCCATCTAAATATGCAAGTTTGATTTCACCACAAGAATGGGTAACGTTTAAATCCAAACGACAAACCCCAGAATTTACGCGATTAAGTGCAATTAATCGGGAAAGAGCATCAGCTCCCAAGTATAAATACAGGAAAGGACGTGTTGGATATGGACGTTTGGAGCAATCTTTGGTAAGTATCAATATATTGCAATGCTATAATAATTGTTCATCATGAGTTATAGTTGATCATATTATTTGGCTTTATATGTAGTTACAACAGGCGAATAGCTCTGAAACATCTCTTCCTGCACATGTCTTGTGGAAGGAAGCCCGTGTGGGCAAGTCTGGAGTTGTTGCAGTAGAGGTTCTACAAGTATTTGAGAAATGTGTAAGTATAACAATATTTCTTTAATTAAATCAAAACTTTATTAACAAATATTTGACAAATATTCGATATTCATCTGATTTTCAGGAGGCGTTATCTCAGTCTGTATCTCCAGACGATACCAGGAGCATACTTAGTTGGGCATTAGATGTCCCTGAGTATTCTGGTCGGGTGAGGGGTAAGGCATTTGGGATCACCCCGACCTCCTTGAATATTAAAACGGGAAAGGTTGCTAGTAATGCAGAACTTCAAGCTAAATTGGAAGCACTAGAAGCTGAGGTTCGGGAATTACGAAAGGAAAAAGAAAGGGATAACGCTTCATGTGTTAGAGATGGATCGGAGAAAGATAGTATCAACTGCAGCTTTCATCCGATTATTCCAAAGGTAATTATATATATATTTATGAAATTAAATTAGTAGCTTAAATTATTTAAATGACATATATACACATTAACAATGGCATATTTATTTTTGGTTTTAGGGCGTTTCCCAATGTCAGCTCTTCTTATCTTCACTAACTTATCGGAATGTTGCAAAGGGAAAAGTGTATAACAATGGGGTACAATTACTTCACAATAAATCCCTCCCTACTGGAAGTTTGAAAGTATCAGTTGATATTGCTATAGAGGAGGAAGCACCATTACCCTATCCTGACGATGATTCAGATGTAACATTGGTGCGAGATGCTATAGGGTCGTATGTTGCATGGCCATCAAACCTCATACTCGTAGGATATGAGGTATGCTTAAAACCGTTATAAACCTTTGTTAACCTTAATGTGTAGATTCAAAGATTTTACGAGCATTTTATTTTCATTTTTTACATGGTAATGTTATTTAGACTCCAACAAAATCCAAACAAAGGATAAGCGGATTCCGGAGCATACCGAGTCCGTTGTTTCAAAAAAACAGGTACATCACAATTATATGATATTTATGCATAGAAAATGTTAAATTGGATATCTTATACTTCATCTAACAAATTATATGATATATAGCTGCCTGGTAAACAGATTAGCAACATTTCAATGCAAAAAAATGTTGGTGCTAAGAAGAGCAGGGGTAGAAAACAACCTATCTCCAAGTTTAGGTCGTGCCTCCAGACGTATCTACAAGTGACAGATATTATCACCGGAGGTGTTCGTCTTATACATATGGAGAAAGGTATTTATGGCTTTGAACATGACCAAATTATTAGTAATGAAGACTTCGAGCAAGTTTTCAATCATGAAGAATTGGGCGGCACTGTTGTCAATACATACGTGAGGTATATATCCGATCTACTTTGGTATATTAATTGAACAAATTATTTACTTTATGTTTCAAATGAATAGTCTAATGTTAATGATGTTTTTATTTAAGGTTTCTGTATGACAGAGTTATGCGCCCACACGGATTGCAGCAAAGATTTGCATTCCTATGCCCGGCGTCTGTCAACTTAACCTTAATAATCAATAAACCAGATGAGGTCCTGGCGTATATACGCGACGTCTTTATGGACAACCAAGAAACGGAAAAGTTGTTCTTTTTACCGTTTAATACTGGGTTAGATTTTCATTCTAAATTCATCTATTATAGTTTTTTTGTATTTTGACGTCGTGTAGAAAGTTTCCATCTAACAGTTGCTTAATCTTACAGTGGACATTGGTTGTTGGTCGCAATTAATCCTAGCAGAGCAATGGTGTATTATCTGGATTCGTTAGGAAATGATTGGACAACATACCCGGATTTGAAGAAGTGTATTGACACGTAAGTGAGATTGTTCTAAATATGAATGTGTATATTTATTTGTTTGTTTATTTATTTATGTGAATTTTTCTAAATATTCACTTATATTTTATTAGCGCTATACAAGCTTTCCTAGCACTACGAGATAGCCATCTACCACAGCGGAGAGTCAACCCCATTATTACATGGAATACAGTGAAGGTATATTAATTATCACATGTGTTATTATATTAGTGATGCTACTTGATAAAACTTAGGATTTATCCATATTTTCTTTTCATTTGTAGTGTCCTCGGCAACGCAATCAAATAGATTGCGGCTATTTCATGTTGAGGTTTATGAGAGACACTTTTTTGTTGGATCGAATAGAGATTCCATCCGATGTATGTATTTCTAACTTATGAGTTATTTTAATATTAACACATATCTCTCATGTCTAATGAAATAGTTAAAACTAAATCAAACTATGTTATATTATTATGTAGTACTTTGAAGAATGCAAGTGTGCTCATTACTCAATTTCTCAATTGGATGAAATTAAAGAGGATTGGTGTCAATACATTATGGAGCTCAGAATTTTACAAGGTATAATATTGTACTCTTAATTTAATTGATGAGAATTTAAATATGTGTAACTTTGTTTATGTATTCTTTTAATTGAATTACAATCTTTGTGTTTTCAGGACCTATAATGTAGATTTGAAGCATACCTTTGGTTGGATGCAAAAGTACTAGTATAAGTGATATGTGCATTTGTAGAAAAAATGTAATGATTTGTAATTATAAATAGGTGTATATATAATTTTGGTTTGTAATTTTAAATATATATATTGGTTTGAATTGACAATTGTTTTGGATATATAATTTTGGTGTAAATTGGTACATTTAAATAGGATAAATTGGATTGATTTGAATCTCTAAATTGTGGTATTTTTCTGAACAGGTCAAAAACAGGTTGAAAAAACAGGTCAAATTCTGGTTGAAAAAACCTGGTAAAAATTGAGGTTTTAAAAAATTTATATAAAATTTTTCGTATACCTTAGACAGCGCTTTTGCTGAAAGCGCTGTCTAAGGTATACCTTAGACAGCGCTTTGGGTGAAAGCGTTGTCTAAGGTATACCAAAAAAAGTCAAAAAAGGTAGGGCTTAGACAGCGCTTTCACCAAAAGCGCTGTCTAAGGTATACGAAAAATTTTATATAAAGGTACCATAGCCAGCGCTTTTCATTAAATATACCCACCTTTAGACAGCGCTTTTGGTATTAACCAAAGCGCTGTCTAAACCTATAGCAGCGCAGGTTTAGACAGCGCTTAAAAGCGCTGTCTAAGGGCAAAAAAAGTGTTGTCTAAGGTCTTATCTGTTGTAGTGGTTCATAATTCCTATGTGACTTTGCATTATTGATTGAAGGACTTATCTTGTGAATTTTTACATGAGTTTTTAACATGATGTTTACCCCTGGTTGAGGTGTTTTGATATTTAATTTGGTAATTTCTGAAGATGATTTTCTAATTGTTTGATTGCTCTTTGTTTGAGGTCTCTTTTATGCACATCTTTGGATCATGTTTGGTTACTTGTTTGAGAAGGCATTTGTGCCATTATTTGGGATTGTTTCTTTGACTTCATAAATCATGTTTGAATCATTATAGGTCATTTTATTACAATTATAGGTCATTGGTGTGAGGTTGTTGCATATTTTGTGCACATGTTCAATGCTTGATTTACATGCCTCTTTTGACTTATCTTCTCACTTCTTCTCATCTATCCCTCTTCTTGGTTTGTGTTTGGTTTGTGTGCCATGCCATATCTCTTCTTTGCATCTCATATGATTTATGTTTCTGACCTTGGAGCTTTGCATTCATGTCATATGCTATTCATGTTTCATTTTGGATCCTTGAACATGCTTCACTTATATGCTTCCTTCTCCTTCTTCTAATGATTCTTATTGCTTGGATACTTGTTTGTATGCCTTATATGACACTTGTATAGCATGTTTAGGCACATGTTTAGGTCATCCACATTCTGACTTGGATTTTATTTTAAGCATTCTTGCATGATCACCTTGCATATCCGCTCATTCTTCTTCCACTCCTTCTTTGATGGCTTTCTTAGATGTTTTGCCACTTGTTTGCATTCTCTTTGCTTGATTTTGTTTGGTAAACGTTATGGGTCACCCTTAAGGTGTACATTCTGACTTGGATGAGTTTCATTTGGTTTGTAATCATTTCTCTTTGGGTTGTGACTTATTTGGGTGTCATTTGTCTTATTGTTGCTTATGTCTGTTTTTGCTAACCATGTAGGGGCTAATGGTAAGTGGATGGGATGTGGATGGTTATCCACATTCTAACTTCTCCTTTCTCTTTTAAGCTTTCATACTTGTGTTTGCTTTAGCATTTAAGATGCTTCTTTCTTCTCTTTCACTCCCTTCCTCCCATGAATCTCAAGACTTGTTTAAGTCTTGGATTCTCTCCCTTTAGAGCTACCTAGTCCAACTTAATTTTTGATTAAGCTTGGAGTAGGATTAGCATTATGTTTTAGGTAGTCGTCTCTCCTAAACCTCTCTCCTAAACCTCACTAACCATAGGATATCCATGCATGATAACATTAGGACTCTTAGTTTCCCTTTAGAGTTTCCTTTGTGTCTTCTCTCTTCTCATCTCAAAACTTCTTCAAAACACGTGATAAAAGTTAACGTGTATTGCGCTCGAGCCTTAAGCGTAGGAAGTGAGGAGTGAGGGGTTTCCCTTCATTCTTCTAGGGTACCTAGTGTACGTCCTATTGGGGATGATACGCGAAGTATTCGTTCATATGTCATAGACTTTGGTGCAATGCAAGTTATGAACTAACTTAAAACACTTCTGTCTAAAAAACACAAAACAAATTCAAATATTTTTATCCTTCGGGATTGTTGGGTTTCAAATTTCTTTTTTTCAGAAAAGAGCTCGTCGCTCACGTAAAAAACACTTACCCATCCGTGGTCGTACCCACGAACTACATTAGCTCTGATTCCTCTCTCTCGTCCGATTGAGGATATGTAGGCACAAGACAGCTATTGTCTTAGCGAGCAACCTTCCCCCACAGTTCTCGTCTGAACTACGTTGACTCTGACTTTCCCATTGCACTGAGGGAGTACGTAGGCCTAGGACAACGATAACGTCCTATCGAGTCACTTCTTTTTTTCTTTTCTTCTTCATTTCTCCGTTCTTTCCGTTCTCGTTTCTTCTCCAGTCCAGTAGCAGTGGAGCTCCAGACGACGATCCCTTTGATGCAGACAACAAGCGTGGATCCCGTCGAGTATGATGGACGTGCTGGGTGCTAACACCTTCCCTTCGCGTAACCGACTCCTGTACCCGTTTCTCTTGCTCGTGAGACCATGTTCTTTCCCTTCCCTCAGGTTTATGCAGTGTTTCCTTTCCCTCTCTTGGGATAAATGCACATTGCTGGTGACTCTGTGTTTTTCTGCGCCACTCTCGCGTTTGTACCATTGGATGCGAATCTTTCGGGAGCGACATCTGGCGACTCTGCTGGAGAATCTGGTTGACCTCTTGCTGGTCCATCCCCTTTAGCGAGTCTATCCTAGCGCTTGTCTGTTTTATTTCATTGGGTGTTTTTTTGTGGTGCTTTGCTTCATTGTATATTACTGTATTACTGTATTACTGTATTACTGTATTGCTGTTTTACTTACTTTACTGTTTTTACAGCTTTTATTGTATTGCATTTCATTTTATTACTGTTATGCTGGACTGTGCTGCGCTGTGCTGGTTTTCTGTTTGGCAGGTTGGGAGGTTCTGAGAGATGAGCCCACTACCCAGGCTCGAGCATACACATAGGTTTTAGTGTGGGCAGGCGTGACGCTCCCGTGGTGTTGGCCACGTGCGGGTGATCACGATCCCCACAATCATACGAGGTTCTATCAGGAGATATCTGCTACTGTATGTTGATACAGGCCAGTAGTTATTCTCTTGAGGAACTGTCGACTCTGATGACCATTCCCAAGGACTCAGTAACGGCACTCCTCCTGAGAACGATAATGGCGGACCAGAAATGGCAAACCCATTACGATTCTTGACCCGAGGACCCAATGCTAAGAACTTGCCATAGGATCTTTTTTTGAAAGTGAATCAGTGGAGGCGCTCCTCGATTGGCGATAGTATTGTACCCCGAGGGATTAATGTACTATTGCTTCTCGACCTCAGTGCCAGAAGCTGAAGACCTTTCGTTTTGGTGAATCAGTTGAGGCCTCCTAGATTGATGATGATGCTAAACCAGAAATGGTGAACGTATCATCATTTCTCGACCTGAGAGCCCGGGATATTGAGGATCTTAGTACCCACATGTGAGAGGGATGGGGGTTTACAGGTCTGCAGGTGACCTTGACCTTCAACCTACCTGGTTTTCTAGTTTTATCACTGTGGTTGTTTTTGTTCTGGGTTTTGGTACAGAGCTTTGATTTGTTCAGTCAGCGCAGTGTAGCCAGTTTGTGTGGATACCTTGATCCCATGCTTCGCATTGCATTCCATTTTTCTCACATTCATGTTTGTGCATTTTTAGGTAGTATCTAGTCTTTGATTCCAGACAGAGGGCATTCATAGGGATGGACACTAAGAGGGGTAAGAAGCACATCATCGTCTACAAGTTCCCCAAGATCACTCTTGGTCCGTTGAACAGTTTACAGAGTATAGCTGGTCCAGAAGTTTTGGGAGCCTTTGAAGAGAAGTATGGTTAGATATTAGCCCTGGTTCGGAGCCTCAGTGAATATGAATATAATGGGCTACACACCTTGATACAATTTTATGATCCTTCCTTGAGGAGCTTTGTGATGCCAGATTATGTGTTGGTTCCTACCCTGGAAGAGTACTCCAACATTTTGAAGATTCCTGTCAAAGAAGGTGTTCCCTTCTGTGGTTCCCAAGGAGATTGTGATTTCCAAGCAGTGGCTGAGGCTCTTTATTTGAGCAAATCGACAGTGGAGGCTGACTTTTCTAAGAAGGGAAAATCCCGAGGCTATCACTTGGAGTACTTGGTGAAGAGGGATCGAGAAGAAGCTAAGGAGAAGAGGTGGATGGCTTTCAATGCAATATTGGCTCTGTGTATATATGGCATTGTGTTATTCCCTAATGAGTCTGAGTTTGTCGATACGGATGCCATTCAGATATTTACAGCTCAGAATCTGGTACCGACTTTGTTAGGTGATCTCCACTACGCCCTATACAACAGGAATGAGAAAAGACGAGGTGGAGTGGTTTGTTGTTGCGCATCTCTTTTTTACAAGTGGTTTGCCAAACGTTTGCCCCAGTCAGGTGCTTTTGAGGATTCAAAGACTTCTCTAGAGTGGAGTAAGCGTCTGATAGGCCTAGCTGCTAAGGATATTCTTTGGGTGGATAAGGGATTAGTGGGGACTGATATTTTGCATAGTTGTGGCAAGTATCCTAATGTACCCTTGATCGGAAGAAAAGGAGGTATTAACTACAACCGTCTTTGGCTATCAGGCAGTTTGCATACGCCCTAAAAGATCCTCCAGCTGGAAAAGATTTGAAAGAATCTTTGTATTTTCATATGACTGATGGTGTGGCTATTGCACAAGAAGCTTCTAAAGCTTGGCTCAGCAAAAAGAAGATAGGTAAAACTGTTTTGGGTAAACCCAATAATCAAGCTTTTGCCCCATATGTTGAATGGGTGAAGAAGAGGGTAGAAGAGTTCTATTTTCCTTTTGATCGGGCGCCTCCCTTGTATCCAGAGATTGTGGAAGAGAGACTCACTGTACCATTTGAAGAATTCGACAAGCAGCGTAAGTTGGTATCTGATCTGAGGGTGGAAAACTCTGATATGAGTGGTCAGCTACAGAATGCTCTACATGTCAACTTGGAGTTGAAATGGAAAGTTCAAGACATGACTGCGCATCTAGAAAAAAGAGAGAAGGATTTTGCCGACAGAGCTCAGCACTTCAAAAAGGTCAGTATGGCTGTTGAATCGTCAGGCAAAGCTAAAAGGAAAAACAAGAAGCTTTTGACTAAAGCAGAAGGCAAGCTTGCCACGTATCAGGATATGTGGGAGGAGGTCAAGATTGAGAATGGAGAGCTGAAAGAAGAACTTCAGGTAGTGAAAGTGAGGAAAGATCGTTATTTTGCCAAGTGGAAAGAAGCACAGAAGGAAATTGAAGAGCTCAAGTTGTAGGCCGAGGTCAAGAAGTCGAAGCGCGAGGACAACAACGCTGAAGAGCAGATTGTTAAATTGAACTAAGAAATTGCAAAGAGGAACAAGTTGATCAAAGGGCTGATAAAGCAACCTACACATCCTGACACTGTGAACCTTCTTGAGGAAGTTGAAGCTAGTTTGTTTGGAATTGATTTGTAGTTGTTTTTGTTGTTTATCCTTTTTGGGATTACCATCAGGTTTGTTGGTGGAGTCACCTTTGATTATGCTTGAATTTGTCTGTAAGAACTACTTTGTTTTCAGTAATGGAATATTTGGTTTAATTATCTGTGCTCTGGCAGTTCTAGTTTTCAGAAAGGGTTTGTCCCTGTGGTTTGATCCGGTGGTATTTTTGGGTTCAGATTTATTTTCCGATAGTGTGTCTAATCCCTTGCCCAGTTTCTTGGAATGAAATCAAAATGGATATGCCCTGGAAATGTTCAAATATGTTTGTTTGCATTTTGCATTCGCATTTACATAATCATAATCATTTTTGCATTGCAGGTTATCTCAGATTCTCTGGTTTTCTTATGCTCTCTCTTTTTCTCAGTCAGGATTGATCAACCAACTCATCGGTATTCTACCAGGCTTAATCAAGGCAGAGTGATGGACAAAGTTCAGGCAGACATGGCAGCTATGCAAGCTCGCATCGATCAATTTATGGAGATGATACAGGGTGTGGTGCAGAGCCAGAATGAATTCAGAACTCTAGTTCAGCCTTTGGTGTCGCAGGTTGATGAGAATGGTATCTTACATGGTGGTTTTCTTAATCATGTTATTCCTCCGGGCGGAGGTGGTGCTGGTATCAACATTCCTATCATTGGTGCTGGTGGACAGGGTGGTATTCCTTCAGTGGTTTGAGAAGGAAGTACTGTTCGAGCTATCCATGGCCCCCGTATTGATGATCAACAAGATGATGTTTTTTTCAGTTAGAAGCTTAGACGCTGGTCTACCTATGGTCAGTGATGAGAGGATCCATTTAATTGAGGCTCAATTGAAAGGGGTTGTGAAACAGGATGATCTGGGAATAGATTTGGACGACCTAGGGTTGGTCCCTCATATTGTCATTCCACACAAGATTCAGATTCCTACACTGGAGAAGTATAATGGTTCTACTTGCCCAAGAACTCATGTAAAGGCTTATACCAGGAAGATGGCTGCCCATGCCAAGGATGAAAAGTTAATGATGCACTTTTTCCAAGACAGCCTGTCTAGCGCGTCCTTGGAATGGTACATGGCGCTGGAAAGTAGAGATGTTCGTACTTGGAGAGAGCTAGCTGCAGCTTTTATTAAGCATTACCAGTACAACACAGACATGGCTCCCAACAGAACTCAGCTGTTGAGCATGTCACATAAAAGTGATGAGAGTTTCAAAGAATACGCGCAAAGGTGGCGTGAAATGGCGGCTAGGGTGTAGCCACCAATGCTGGAAAAAGAGATGTTGGATATGTTTATGGACACACTGCCTAAGCATTATTATGAGAAGCTATTGCCTTGTTCTCTAGGCAAGTTTGCAGATGTGATTGCTATCGGACAGAAGGTAAAGGTTGGAATTAAGGCTGGAAAAGTTTCTAGTGGTGACAGATCGTCTTCCGGGCATGGCAAGAAGCCGTTTGATGGTTATAAGAAGAAAGGAGAGGCCAACGCTGTATCATCTCACAAGGGAAAAGGGAAACATCGTCAGGGCAATAATCAACAAGTAGCATCGGTAACTATCCCAGCAATGTTACCTCCACCACAACAACAGAGGAATAATACTAATCAGAACAGGCAGCAGGGCCAGTATCAGAACAGACAAAGGAATGCAGAGAGGCATTTTGATCAACCCCCAATGTCGTATGCACAGTTGTTGCAACATTTGCTGCAGTTGCGTTTAGTTGAGCTCCGTACCCTGGCTTCACCAACAGGGGAACTCCCAGGAGGCTACGATGCTAACGCACACTGCGATTTTCACTCTGGTGCTCCGGGGCACACTGTGGAGAAGTGTAGGGCGTTTCATCACAAGGTGCAAGACCTTGTTGACTCCAAGGCTATCAATTTCTCGAATGTTGGACCCAATGTTATTCAAAACCCTATGCCTGATCACAATGGGCCGAGGGTGAATACGATAATTGAGGAATGTGAAGCTTTGAATTTGATCATGGATGTTGAGGAGTTGAAGACTCCGTTGGCTGTGGTTAAAAATAGGTTATTGAAGAATGGCGTTTATTCGGGTTGTGATGAGAACTGCTCAGATTGTTTGACGAAGGTTAATGGTTGTGATTCGTTGAAGATGGGTATCCAGGGTATGATTGATGAGGGCTGTTTACAGTTTGATAGAGGTAATCAGCAAGAAGAAACTGTCAGTGAAAAGGTTGCCACTATCACTATTCCGTTCAAAATAATTACTATTTCAGGTCCAGCAAGGCCACCACCAGTCATCATTACAAGGGTTGGACCTATTCCGTACGAGAGCTCTAAGGCTATTCCTTGGAATTACGGTGCAGAGGTGTTTGCCAATGGACAAAAATAAGAATTAATGGATACATCACCAGTGAGTGCTAGTCCTGAAGTTAAAGTTGAGACTGATGCTATAACCAGAAGTGGTAGAGTGCTTACTCCTGTTAATGATCAACCTAGTACTTCTAGGCAAGATAGGGGAAAACAGGCAATGGATGGTTTTGTTCAGACTCCAGTGGTTATTGATTCTACAGTAAAGCCGGTTGATGACGCTTTTTCTAAAAATGTTGAGGAGTTTATGAGGCTCATCAGGAAAAGTAATTACAAGATCGTGGACCAGTTACACCAGACCCCGTCCAAGATCTCTATTCTGTCTTTGCTATTGTGTTCTGATGCTCACAGGAATGCTCTTCTGAAGGTTTTGAATGCAGCCTACGCTCCTCAAGAGATCTCTGTTAACCAGCTAGAAGGGGTTATGGCACACATGAATGCGGGTAATGGCTTGGGTTTTACAGATATTAATTTGACTCCCGCTGGGAGGAATCATAACCATGCCCTGTATATTTCGATTGAGTGTCGTGGTTCACTGATGTCACATGTATTGGTTGATACTGGATCATCGTTGAATGTATTGCCAAAGAAAGCATTAATGAAGTTAGATACCAGGGGACTTATTTGTACACCAAGTGACTTGGCAGTGCGAGCTTTTGATGGCTCGAAGAGATCTGTCTTTGGTGAGATTGTGCTTCCGATCAAGGTTGGACCGAAAATCTTTGATGCAACATTTTATATAATGGATATTCAGCCAGCATACAACTGTTTGTTGGGTCGTCCTTGGATCCATGGTGTAGGCGTTGTAACCTCCACTTTGCATCAAAAGCTGAAATGCATGGTTGATGGTCATGTAGTGACGGTGTGCGGGGAAGAAGACATAATGATTAGTCAGTTGTCGACCTTCAAATACGTGGAAGTGGATGGTGAAATCCATGAGACGGTTTGTCAGGGGTTTGAAAAGGTGAAGGTTTCTGAAGAGGTTGTCCAGTCTGAGACTACAGAGCAGCCTACAGTGGCAAATCAACCTGAGGTTTCTATGTCTTTGTTTAAAGACGCCAAAGCAGTGATTGAAGCTGGTAGCTCACGGAGGTGGGGCCAGGTGGTTGAAGTTTAGGAGAAGAGGGATACTTATGGATTGGGATACAAGCCATCCAGGAGAGACGGGGATCCTCCCAAATTCTATGGCCCAGTCCGTTTCACTAGTGCCAGCATTTTCTTCAATAGAGTTAATGCCATTGAGGATGAAGGGGACAGTGATTGTGACATGGATAGCTGGATTCGTCCTTGCATCCCAGGAGAAAGTCTGTGCAACTGGTCTTCCGAGAAAGTCATTCAAGTGACTAGTTTCGAGTAATTGCTTTGTTTTCCTATTATGTTAATCCTGCGTTCTGCCCAAGACGTGGTGATTTTATTTGTAGGGCTTTTAACTGTTGCATGTTTTGCTTTATCATCAATAAAAGACTTTTCACACTCAAATATTTTGATCTCTGTCTTTCTGTTTTTATTTTTATGCATTAAAAACCCACATCAAAATGGAAATGTGTTTCTTTTGTTGCATACATAATAAAACATACCTCATCAATCATGCAGGTCTTTTTGTTCAGATGACACCGATCATGACTCAGCTATAGCTCGGTATGACTTCGACAATCCAATCTATCAGGCTGAAGAAGAGACTGACGAAGATTGTGAACTGCTCGAAGAGTTGGCCAGATTGTTGAAGCAAGAGGAGAAAGTTATCCTACCTCATCAGGAGGAAATTGAGATTGTGAATCTGGGAACCGAGGACGCCAGAAAGGAAGTAAGGATAGGGGCTGCATTGGAAGACAGTGTCAAGGGAAGATTGATTGAAATGCTCCATGAGTATGTGGATATCTTTGCCTGGTCTTACCAAGACATGCCTGGGTTCGATACTGATATTGTTGTACACCGGCTACCACTTAAAGAATATTGTGCTCCGGTCAAACAAAAGTTGAGAAGAACTAAACCGGAGATGTCTGTCAAGATCAAGGAAGAGGTTCAGAAACAGCTAGATGCCGGTTTTCTTGCCGTGACAAATTATCCTCCATGGGTTACTAACATCGTGCCTGTACCTAAGAAGGATGGGAAGGTCAGGATGTGTGTTGATTACAGGGATTTGAACAGAGCAAGCCCAAAGGACGATTTACCGCTCCCTCACATTGGCGTGTTAGTTGACAATACTGCTCAGTATTCGGTGTTTTCCTTCATGGATGGCTTCTCTGGGTATAACCAAATCAAGATGGCCCTAGAGGGCATGGAGAAAACAACATTCATAACACCGTGGGGAACTTTTTTCTACAAAGTGATGCCCTTTCGATTGAAAAATGCAGGGGCAACCTATCAGCGGGCGATGGTGACTCTCTTTCATGATATGATTCATAAAGAGATTGAGGTCTATGTTGATGACATGATTGCGAAGTCACAGACGGAAGAAGAACATTTGGTGAATCTTCAGAAGTTATTTGAAAGGTTAAGAAAATTCAGACTGAGGTTGAATCCAAACAAATGCATCTTCGGGGTGAGATCAGGAAAATTGCTGGGGTTTATTGTTAGTGAAAAAGGTATTGAGGTGGATCCTGCAAAGGTAAAAGCCATACAAGAAATGCCTGTGCCGAAAACAGAAAAAGAGGTTCGTGGTTTCTTGGGGAGATTAAACTATATTGCTAGGTTCATCTTGCATCTCACAGCCACGTGTGAACCAATCTTTAAGTTGCTAAGAAAAGATCAAGCGGTCAGGTGGAATGAAAATTGGCAAAAGGAGTTTGAAAAGATTAAAGAATACTTGCAGGAACCTCCGGTCCTTATGCCACCAGTGCCAGGAAGGCCTTTGATTATATATCTCACGGTTCTTGAGAATTCAATGGGTTGTGTGCTCGGTCAACAAGACGAGTCAGGTAGAAAAGAGCACGCCATCTACTACTTGAGTAAGAAGTTTACTGATTGAGAGTCAAGGTACTCGATGCTGGAGAAAACATGTTGCGCGCTCACTTGGGCCGCTAAGCGTTTAAGGTAGTATATGTTAAACCATACAACCCTCTTGATTTCGAAGATGGATCCGATCAAGTATGTATTTGAGAAGCAAGCACTTTCTGGTAGAATAGCCCGTTGGCAGATGGTTCTGATAGAATACGATATTCAGTATGTTTCCCAAAAGGCCATTAAGGGAACTGTTTTGTCAGAATATCTTGCCGAACAGCCAATTGAGGATTATCAACCGATGAAGTTTGAATTTCCGGATGAGCATATCATGTATCTGAAGATGAAGGATTGTGAAGAACCTTTGCTTGATGAAGGACCTGAGATTGGATCTCAGTGGAAGATGGTTTTTGACGGAGCTGTTAATTCATATGGTAACGGAATCGGGGCAATCATTACAACTCCACAGGGTTCTCATATACCCTTTACTGCCCGATTAGCGTTCATATGCACCAACAATGAGGCGGAGTATGAAGCATGAATCATGGGGTTAGAAGAAGCAATTGATTTGAGAATCAAGAACCTTGATGTTTATGGTGATTCTGCGTTAGTGGTTAATTAGATTACAGGTGAATGGGAGACTCGTCAAGCAAATCTTGTTCCGTATAACAACTATGCCAGAAGGTTGTTACCTTTCTTTGACAGAGTGGACTTCCATCACATTCCCAGGGTTGAGAATCAGATGGCTGATGCGTTGGCAACATTGTCATCAATGTACCAAGTGAATCGTTGGAATGAAACTCCTTCAATCAGAATCATGCGCTTGGACAGACCTACTTTTGTATTTACAGTTGAAGGGGTATCAGATGGCAAGCCTTGGTATCATGACATCAAAGTCTTCTTGAAGAGTCAGGAATACCCAGCTGGGGCATCTTCCAAGGATAAAAAGACATTGAGGAGGTTATCAGGGAATTTCTTTTTGAACAATGATGATGTGTTATACAAGAGAAACTTTGACATGGTTTTGCTACATTGTGTTAATGAACACGAGGCAGACCTATTAATGGAGGAAGTTCACGAAGGTTCCTTTGGTACTCATGCCAATGGGCATGCTATGGCAATAAAATTATTAAGAGCGGGGTATTATTGGATGACTATGGAGTCTGATTGTTTTAAATATGCCTGGAAATGTCATAAATGCCATATTTATGTTGACAAGGTGCACGTACGCCTACTCCTCTGAATGTTTTGTCGTCGCCTTGGCCTTTTGCCATGTGGGGCATTGACATGATTGGAAAGATCGAGCCGACTGCTTCGAATGGACATCGTTTTATCCTGGTGGCTATTGACTATTTCACGAAGTGGGTGGAAGCAGCATCGTGTGCCAATGTCACCAGGCAAGTGGTAGCCCGGTTTATTAAGAAGGACATCATCTGCCGGTATGGAGTCCCGGAGAGAATCATTACTGATAATGGTTCGAATTTGAACAGTAAGATGATGAAGGAGCTATGTCAGAACTTTAAAATCGAACATCACAATTCTTCTCCCTATCGTCCGAAGATGAATGGGGCTGTTGAAGCGACTAATAAGAACATAAAGAAGATTGTGCAGAAGATGGTAGTGACATACAAAGACTGACATGAGATGTTGCCTTATGCTTTGCATGGTTATCGTACTTCGGTACGCACATCAACTGGGGAAACTCCTTTCTCACTGGTGTATGGTATGGAAGCAGTTCTGCCATTAGAGGTTGAGATTCCTTCTTTGAGAATTCTGACAGATGTGAAGCTTGATGAAGCTGAGTGGGTGCGTTCCCGGCTAAATGAACTGAACCTCATTGAAGAGAAGAGATTGAAAGCCATTGCGCATGGCCGGTTGTATCAGAGCAGGATGAAGAAAATATTTGATCAGAAAGTGCATCCTCGGTGTTTTCAAACTGGTGAATTAGTTCTGAAAAGGATCACTCCTCCTCAAACAGATCACAGGGGCAAGTGGACTCCAAATTACGAAGGGCCATATGTAGTAAGACAGGTTTTCTCTGGTGGAGCCTTATTACTTTCAACTATGGATGGCGAAGATTTTACGTCCCCTTTGAACGCGGATGTAGTCAAAAAATACTTTGCATAAAAGAGACCCGTTGAACATAAAAAGAAGGTTCAGGCAAAAATGGGGCATCCTGGTGAACCATAAAAAGAAAAGGTTCGGGCAAAAATTAGGGATAAAAAGAAAAAAAATAAACCCGCAGGGTTGAAAACCTGAAAAGGCAACTTTGGCAAAAATTGGTATCCCGGTGGATTGAAAACCCGGAAAGGGCGATCCAGGCAAAAGTTAGGGATTTAAAAGCAAAGACTACGATCCACGTTCGATCTGTGATCACTGTTCACACTTGGAAAATTCGAAGGAAAGGAATCAGTCCAGTCAGTCGTCTTCAAAGGCCAAAATATCTGCGGATAAACAAGTCATATGGATTATAGCTGAGTCGAGTCGTGGTGGATGTCTGTTCCCCACATTGCCGACATTTGTATTTTCTTTTGCTTTTTGCACAATTACCTCTTTTCAGGAATTGCTTCCAGATGTAAATTCCTATTTACAGGTTGATCATTCAATAAAGTTTGCATTTCAGTCAAAGAACTTTTGTTTTTTGTTTTACCTGTTTTGTTTGTGAAAATGTCCGATATTTTTGATAAACATTACATGCTAAAATGTTGAGCTCTGTGAAACAAGTTGGAAAACAGTGGCAATTGCTTAGGCGACAGTCACTATGATGATAATCAAAGTAATCATTTTTGCACGTAGACTTTTCTATTGGTTTTGCAGGATGACAGGTGTACCTCCCCAGTAGAGCTCTCCCCAACTTTGAAGTCTGATCGTCCTCAGCAGTTTTATTACTCTTCCCCATCAGAGTATCAAGGATCGTCTTCCTCAGCAGAGTATAAAGAAGTGATTCCCCAAGCGGAGTCGTTGAGGATCGTCCCCCTCAGCAGGATATGAGAGGCTTACCCCCAGCCAGAGTTGTGATTTGGGTCACTTTTCTTCAGCAGGTGGTGTTTCCCCACAGAGTATGGGGCAGTTTTTTTTCCTCAGCTAGTCAGGAAACAGTGTGTTTATCCCCTAGCAGAGTGGATATTGACAACTACTTTCTCTCCCGAGCGGAGTCGTTGAGGATCGTCTTTCTCAGCAGAGTACAGAAGATTGTATACCCAGCCGAAGTTGTGTTTGGATTACTATTCCTCAGCAAGCGTTCAGAAGTTGATTGCTCCAAGGTGGATGTTGTTCTATCTCCAGCAGGAGATTCGTGGACAAAGATGTTATTATCCCCATAGAGTCTTGGTGTCTATTTTTATCAGTTGGTAAGAAAGTATAGTCTCACCGACAACGGCTTGATTCAATTCCCAGCAAGAAATTAAGCTCACTAACATCCCCAAGGAGAGTCTGGTGGTGATTGGTATCCCCAGTAGGTCTTAGGTCCAATCGTTTTTGGCAGGCGTCAAATCCAAGTTCTGAAACAGTTGGTCATCCCCGGCGGAGGAGTTTCCATCTTCAATATTCATCTCCCTCCCCAGCTGAGTGGGTATTCTCTCGGAGTTTCGTCCATCTCCAGCAATGTTGTTGATCTTGATATTCTCCAACAGAGCGGGTGTTCTATCGGAGTTTCGTCCATCTCCGGCAGAATTGGTGATTGTGATCTTCCCTAGCAGGGTGAAGTTTTCCTCTGCTTTGTTTCTTTGGTTCGATGACAATGTAGTTTGTCGTCCTTGGTGGAGCTGTTTCTGTTCTCAGCATTTATTTCGCTGGGACGGTTCTTTTGCATTGCATAAGCATTTGTTTTTCATGGCATCCTCCTAAATGCATAGCATTTCCACTTCGTGTGTAGCATTACGGCAAAATTCAAACATATGCATCTGAAGCATAAGCCAGGTTTGAGTTTTTCTTCGTCAGGAAAGCCGAATTTCAGGAGATATCATTCGACTTTACTCCACAGGTGTTGGATTTAGTCATTCAAAGCAATATTTAACATTCCCTTCCAGATTTATTTGGTAGGATTGTTAATCCATGATTTCATTTTTATCCCTTCGTCCAGGTGGTCCTTTGGTTTATTCCCTCAAGGTTTCTACCGTCAGACACTCGTCCGTGTTTCCTTCGGCACCCGTCCATGTTTGAACCTTTGATTTCAATACCCGTCCGTATTGACCTTTTGATGACACTCATCCGTGTTGCCTTCCATTCCCCAGCGAGATTAATCCCCGATAGAAGTTGCTTTACAACCTTTTCGATACCCGTCCGTATTGAAACTTTTTGCACCCGTCCGTGTATCTTTTCGATACCTGTCCATATTGAACTTCTTTACACCGGTCCGTGTACCTTTTCGATACCCGTCCGTATTGAAACTTTTGGTACCCGTCCGTGTATCTTTTCGATACCCGTCCGTATTGAACTTCTTTACACCCGTCCGTGTACCTTTTCGATACCCGTCCGTATTGAAACTTTTTACACCCGTCCGTGTATCTTTTCGATACCCATATGTATTGAACTTCTTTTTACACCCGTCCGTGTACCTTTTCGATACCCGTCCGTATTCAATCTTTTTACACCCGTCCGTGTACCTTTTGAGATACCCGTCCGTATTATTATCTTTCACGCCCGTCCGTGTACCCTTTCGATACCCGTCCGTATCTGATATCTTTGATTCCTTGACACCCGTTAGTGTTTATCCCCAGCATAGCTAACACTCGTTTGTGTTTACTTTAAGACATTTCAATACATTGTTTGTATTGGTTCCCAACGCTCGTACGTGTTGTGACAGTGCATCATTTATTGCTTGTTCTCCAGTGGAGTCGTCCCTCCTTTGAGGATTGCAAATTTCAGGTTTCTTTGGTATTCAATCTCCGTGAATCCTTTGAATGCATGATAGCCGTCACTATCATACCTTCAGGACCAAGTTGATTGAATAGGGGCAGCTGTAACACCCCAAAATTTGCCTTGTTTGTTTTTAGCTAACTGGCTTATGTTTCTTTGCATTTCTTGCATTAGCATTTGTGCATAGCATGGTTCTTTACATGGGATCAAGTTACTTGGTTCATTTTAAAGGAGTCTCAAGCCTCAAGGTGGTTTGAGGGGTTCATCACACCTTCATAAGGTCAAGCATGGCAAAAGATTACAAGTGAATCTTTCCCTCCTAACCAGAGGGACCAATTAGGGTTTGTGAATCAAAAGGACTTCTTGGAGGGCTTTGTGTGTTCAGGCATGGTGTCATGAGGTCTTTATGCTTGCATGTATCCATAGATGAGGGTTTGGTTGATGGTTTATGGTGAAGAATGTTCAGTGGATCAGTTGCTTGTGAAGTAAGCAAAAGTCAACAATCCAAGAGGAAAGTCAACCATGGGTTTTCAAAGGTTCAAATCATGTTTCCCAAGTCCATATACCTTTATTTGGTCAAGGAATAGCATGGATGACATCATTCTTCAAGAATCAAGAGTTTGTGCAAAAGTTACTAAATTTGGAAAATGACCTATAATGAGAACTTTCCATTTTTGGCAATTTTTCAACCACATTCAACTTGACTTTTCATCATCAAGGAAGCTTCAAATGAATTTTCCTCCAACATGAAAGTTGAAGATCTTTCTCTCCCATTTCCAAAAAGTACTAGAACATCTCCATATCATTTGTGGAACTCTAGTTATGGTCAAAACAATGCAAGGTGCATTTTGAGGTTTTCCATGTACCACTTTTTCCACCTTTTGCATTTTGGTACAAATTGACTTGTAATTGGTTCTATTGGTTCATGTCACATTACAACATCAAAGTACATCTCATGAGGATCATTTTTGGCCTTTGAATCAAGTCATTTCATGCCATATTCATCAATTATTTCACATTATTCAATTTTGCAAGATGGATTGAAACTTGCAAACCAAGACATTTCAAGGCCCAATCCCAATCCATTTGTGATCAGCAAGGAAAGTGTGAGTGATTCATCATGAAGGGCATGTGAATGCACGTGTGGATTAGTGGTGGTATTACTAATTGCATTTTATCATAAACCTTCAAAACTCATTAACCAAGGGATAAACCAATTGCTAATCATGATCAGTGGACTAATGGAATGTATATAAGCTAACTCATGCCTTCACAGCTAGGTCATGCACTCCCATTTGTTCAGAATCTCTTTTTCTCACAAAAAATTTCTCTCTTCGAAACTCTCTCATCTCAAGGGTTTCTGAAGAAATTTTTTCATATTCTTGATCTACACACTTGGTAGAGTGAGAATCCACCATTGTTTTGAGCTAATAGCAAGGTTTTCAGCAAGTGCATCTCAAATTGGTTCAAGTTCAAACTCCTAGATCTAGCCAGATTCAAGCCTCTATTTGCATTTATTTTGCAAATAGAGCTCAAAAGAGGAAGATCTGCAGCTTTTGGAAGGCGTTCTTAGTGTATTTCAAGCTCTACAGATCTCAGGTAAGCTTACTTTCCATGCTCTTAGAACTCATTTTTTTTATGTGCATAATGATCTATGAGGTTCACTGAGCATGTTGATGTATTTTGTTTTGAATTTGGACGTGTAACATGTGTGTAGTGTGAGTTTGAGAGTTTTGGATCCAAACTTTTCTTCCTCGATTTGCTTTGTGTGTTAATGATCTGGTGAAACTAATGTGATATTCTTAATCCTTGTGAAATTATGATCAGTTTGATGTACTCATGTTTGATTTCTGAGAATTTTTGTGAAGACTCCACCGTGGGAGCCACCGGAGAAGACGACCGGAGCTAGGGCTCCGGCGTCTGGTTCATTTTCAGGTGAACGGAGAATTCAATAAAGGTGATGATGTTTGGACCGTTGGATCTGATGGTCATCTGCGTGCCACGCCATTTAAAATTTGGTTTTATTTTGTGGTTTGTGTGTTTGTAGTCCATGATAGTTACTATGTGCCTCAGATCATAGCCTCTCATCTTGCATGCTTTGTGATTCATTGACTCATCCTAACGCGTTAGATTGATCTTGTGGTTTAAATCATGCCAGCGCATTAAAATTCTCAAGTGCTCCCCACGTGTTTCTATTTTTATTTCTGATGATGTGGTGTATGCGCGTATACCCTTGTTAGTGTGTGCCCTCTAATCTTGACTGCTCATCATGCGTACTTGTTCATTCTGTTGACTTGATTGCAAGCGTAAGATTAATCTTGTGGTGTGTGTGAGTCTTGGAGATTGACTGAATTCCTTGGTGTTCCTGGTTGACCTGCGCTGACTCCTTATTGGGTTGGGCTTGCTTTCCCCACCCCCTCTTTCAGCCCATTTATTGTTTTCAACGTGATTTGCTTGCTGAATACACCCCTGCCTGGTTTTTGTTTTCATTTTATTTTATTTAATTGATTCATTTCCATTTTTAATTTTTAAAAATAGTTTCAAGCATAAAAAAATTATGAAAAAAATCATGGATCATCTTTGGCATATTATAAAAATTTTCCAAATTTTATTCTCCATTTTTATTTTATTTTTGGTATCTGAATTAATTGTTTAGTTGATTTCTTTTTCAATTGTTTCATATATGCACACTTTGCATTGTAGATTTTATATCTCATAGCATACAAAACATTTTGAACCCATTATTTTTGCATTCTTTCATCAACATATTTAAGTGCATAAAAACTTTTTTATCATATTTTTAAACTCTATTCATATTGCATTTTGGTCCCTCCCTTTTGCATATTTGTTCATAATTCCTATGTGAATTTGCATGATTGATTGAAGGACTTATCTTATGAATTTCTACATGAGTTTTTAACATGATGTTTACCCCTGGTTGAGGTGTTTTGAGATTTAATTTGGTAATTTCTGAAGATTAGTTGCTAATTGTTTGATTGCTCTTTGTTTGAGGTCTCTTTTATGCACATCTTTGGATCATGTTTGGTTACTTGTTTGAGAAGGCATTTGTGCTATTATTTGGGATTGTTTCTTTGAGTTCATAAATCATGTTTGAATCATTATAGGTCATTTGATTACAATTATAGGTCATTGGTGTGAGGTTGTTGCATATTTTGTGCACATGTTCAATGCTTGATTTACATACCTCTTTTGATTTATCTTCTCACTTCTTCTCATCTATGCCTCATCTGGGTTTGTGTGCCATATCATATCTCTTCTTTGCATCTCATATGATGTATGTTTCTAACCTTGGAGCTTTGCATTCATGTCATATGCTATGCATGTTTCATTTTGCATCCTTGAACATGCTTCACTTATATGCTTCCTTCTTCTTCTTCTAATGATTCTTATTGCTTGGATACTTGCTTGTATGCCTTATATGACACTTGTATAGCATGTTTATGCACATTTTTAGGTCATCCACATTCTTACTTGGATTTTATTTGAAGCATTCTTGCATGATCACCTTGCATATCCACTCAGTCTTCTTCCACTCCTTCTTTGATGGCTTTCATAGATGTTTTGCCACTTGTTTGCATTCTCTTTGCTTGAGTTTGTTTGGTAAACATTATGGGTCACCCTTAAGGTGTACATTCTGACTTGGATGAGTTTCATTTGGTTTGTAATCATTTCTCTTTGGGCTGTGACTTATTTGGGTGTCATTTGTCTTATTGTTGCTTTTGTTTGTTTTTGCTAACCATGTAGGGGCTAATGGTAAGTGGATGGTTATCCACATTCTAACTTCTCCTTTCTATTTTAAGCTTTCATACTTGTGTTTGCTTTAGCATTTAAGATGCTTCTTTCTTCTCTTTCACTCCCTTCCTCCCATGAATCTCAAGACTTGTTTAAGTCTTGGATTCTCTCCCTTTAGAGCTACCTAGTCCAACTTAATTTTTTATTAAGCTTAGAGTAGGATTAACATTAGGTTTTAGGTAGTTATCTCTCCTAAACCTCTCTCCTAAACCTCACTAACCATAGGATATTCATGCATGATAACATTAGGACTCTTAGTTTCCCTTTAGAGTTTCCTTTGTGTCTTCTCTATTCTCATCTCAAAACACGTGATAAAAGTTAACGTGTATTGCTCTCGAGCCTTAAGCGTAGGAAGTGAGGAGTGAGGGGTTTCCCTTCATTCTTCTAGGGTACCTAGTGTACGTCCTGTTGGGGACGATACGCGAAGTATTCGTTCCTATGTCATAGATTTTGGTGCAATGCAAGTTATGAACTAACTTAAAACACTTCTGTCTAAAAAACACAAAACAAATTCAAATCTTTTTATCCTTCGAGATTGTTGGGTTTCAAATTTCTTTTTTCAGAAAAGAGCTCGTCACTCACGTAAAAAACACTTACCCATCCGTGGTCGTACCCAAGAACTACATTAGCTCTGATTCCTCTCTCTCGTCCGATTGAGGATATGTAGGCACAAGACAGCGATTGTCTTGGCGAGCAACCTTCCCCCACAGTTCCTGTCCGAACTACGTTGACTCTGACTTTCCCATTGCACTGAGGGAGTATGTAGGCCTAGGACAACGATAACGTCCTATCGAGTCACTTCTTTTTTTCTTTTCTTCTTCGTTTCTCCGTTCTTTCCGTTCTCGTTTCTTCTCCGGTCCAGTAGCAGTGGAGCTCCAGACGACGACCCCTTTGATGCAGACAACAAGCGTGGATCCCATCGAGTACGATGGACGTGCTGGATGCTAACACCTTCCCTTCGCGTAACCGACTCCCATACCCGTTTCTCTTGGTCGTGAGACTATGTTCTTTCCCTTCCCTCAGGTTTATGCAGTGTTTCCTTTCCCTCTCTTGGGATAAATACACATTGCTGGCGACTCTGTGTTTTTCTGCGCCACTCTCGCGTTTGTACCGTTGGATGCGAATCTTTCGGGAGTGACACTATTGACCCAACAAGAGGGTGTTTTTATGTGTCTCGTACGAAGCCCGAGAGAGAGGCTAAAAGGGTTGACTCAACAAGAGAGTGCTTTTATGTATCTCGTATGAATCCCGAGAGAGAGGCTAAAAGATGGATTGACTCAACAAGAGAGTCTTTTATACTCAACAAGAGAGTGTTTTTGTATCTCGTATGAAGCCCGAGATGGAGGCTAAAAGGTGTGACTCAACAAGAGAGTCTTTTATACTCAACAAGAGAGTGGTTCTGTATCTCGTACGAAGCCCGAGATGGAGGCTAAAGGTTTGACTCAACAAGAGAGTCTTTTATACTCAACAAGAGAGTGTTTTTCTATCTCGTACGAAGCCCGAGATGGAGGCTGAAGGTGTTTGACTCAACAAGAGAGTCTTTTTTACTCAACAAGAGAGTGTTTTGTATCTTGTATGAAGCCCGAGATGGAGGCTAAAAGGGTTTGACTCAACAAGAGAGTCTTTTATACTCAACAAGAGAGTGTAGGGAGAATCATTGTACAAAGCCCAAGAGGAGGCTGTTTATGCTGGTAACTGTTTCAGTTGAGTGACAGGTCCAGTGTGTTAGATGAAAGAGAAAACCAGTTCTTATATGGGTAATGTTGTGCTTAGGGATTGATCAGAGGATCAGGGTTATTTCCCGTTCTTTAAGGAAATGGGAAATCCAAAGGGTATTGAGACTGTCCAAGACTACATGTGTTTTGAGAAATCGATTCTCGGATAAGTGAATGATCTTTGTATAATGCCCAAGAGAAGACTGGTATGTTAAGGGATGAAGGTCAACCCATTAACAGGTCTGACACTTGACTCAAAAAGACAGCTCTAGCAAATTGATGACTAGGTTCTGTTCCTATTCCTATAGAGGTCTCTGGATCCTTGTACTAAGCCCAAGAGAAGGCATGAGAGCTTTTAAGAAGTCGAATGGTCCTTGTACAACGCCCAAGAGGAGGCGGGGATGCTTTTAGGAAGCCTGTGGGTCCCCAAATCCTTAGAAGTTCAAGACATGTTATTCACCGAGAATAGATCAAGCCAGGAAAGTCCGAGAATTTGGAAGAAACTCAAGAGATGCCATTCACGGAGAAAAGATCATCTCTTGGGAGTTAGAGTTTCTTTGACAATGTCTAAGGGTGACAGTCTGAGAAAGGGTTCACTAAGAATGGTGCCTTTCACGTCTCCATATTGTTTAATCCCAAGAGGAGGGAAGACTGTATCTGGAAATCCTACGGGGATCTAGTTTTGTTTATATTTAAGAATGACCAACAGGGCTTTACCTAGTGCTAGACGTAGTTGCCGGGGAGAACTCTAAATAACTATACTAGTATTACACAGTTAATATTTGATAGTTATATAAAAGTTTGTGAAAGAATACTTACAGTGAGCAGCCCCACAATACAATTATATATATATGAAAACGGATAAAGAAAGCGGGTAAACACTTACTCGGTTGTAGAGCTTCCATGCTGTTTGGTTAGTTATTCAACAAAGAAAGCTTTAATAATAATATGATATTCAAAATCAAAGGAGAAAGTGCTTTGAAAAGATTGTTGGGGCTTACAGCTCAAGGAGAGGCCCAAGGTTTTATCAGTGATTGCACTGTTGTTTTGAAATTGTACAGGGACTTATACAAGTGACTGAGGCCCAAAAAGGTTTTCTGTACAAAGGGATGGGTCTTACACTCTCTCAAGATGCCCAAAGGTTTATTTTTATACAAGTGGTGGGGCTTATAACTCAAGGAGAGGTCCAGGGTTTAATTTTGAACTGGCGATCATGCCGAGGTTTTTCTTCTTTTAACACAGAGGGACTTATACAATATCTGAGGCCCAAAATTGTTTTGGTTAAAAGGGGATTGGGTCTTACACTCTATTAGAGGCCCAATAAGCTGTTTTTTTACAAGTGGTGGGGCTTACAACTCAAGGAGAGGCCCAATGATTTTGAATGGGTCTTATAGCTCGAGGAGAGGCCCAAATGATTTATATTAAACGGGCGATGATCGCGCCGAACTTTTGAAATACAACTGGACTTATACAACATTTGAGGCCCAAAAAAGATTTGTATTTACAAAGGATTGGGTCTTACACTCTATTAGAGGCCCAAAAGTGTTTGAAAAAGATTTGTTAGGGCGAAAATCAAAGAAACCCCAATTTCCTTTTTTAAAGGCATTTTTCAAAGAATAATCAAGTAAAAAAATGATAAAAATATCAAATAAAATCATTAATCATGTTATAAACAATGATTAAGGTTTATAAAGAGTATTTTATCCACATGAATATTTAAAATCATTTTGGTTTTAAAAATCAAGAAAAAGAAATCATTTTAAAAGCATTTAAAACAATTTAAAACAATATTTTTGAATATATTAAAAATACATCAAATAATAATATTTTTTTGTGATTTTTTTGTGGATTAAAATATTATGGAGTATGAATAAGAAGTGTGTAAAACAAAATTGGAAAATGATGATTTTTGCTATGTAAAAGAATTGGTTGAGTTTTGAAAATAAAATAAGAAAAAGAGGAAAGATGTCACAACATCACATTCGACATCTCTTAGTTTTCAACATCTTTTTTATCAAACTTCCAACACTCATAACTCTCTCAATTTTTAACGAAATTAAAATCCGTAAGAACCTATCTTGACCAATTTTTCACAAGGAATCCAATGGTATCACTCATATATACTGAAACTTAATGTACCAAATGCACGAAGCAAAAAACCAGAACTGCATGTTGATTTTAAAACAACATAAATTCCACATATAAACATGTTAAAGTGCAAACAGTAAGAGGATCATAACATACACATTAAGGACTACATTTTTTCTTCAAGAATTGTTCAATATGATGCATGTATGTGGACATCAAAGGAAAGCATGATTCAAAGAATTCAAGTTGTGAATTTTACCTTTTTTGGAGATTTTGTGCAACCTACCAAGTGTTTTGTTCCAGAAATGATTTGATGCTTTGGACACCCTCAAATGACCTCTTAGAAGCTTTTAGGAAGGTTGGAAACAGCTGGAAACCTCTGGAGCAAGTTTGAGCTCTTTCTTGCAAAATGGGCAAAAGTGGCCAAAATGTCAACTCTCTCAAATGGTGTTCCAGATGGGGGGACCATTTGGGACAGTTCAAGGATGATATTTGGAGTGTGTTTAAGGTCTTATCTGGTTTGGAAAGTGACTGAATCAAGACATGGCTTGAAAAATGCCAAAAAGTCCCATTTTGAGGTTTTGAGAGGTGACTTTGTGATTTTGGTGTTATAGGTCACTTGTGAGAGTTTGGACACCTTTGATATGACATATTGGATGTGTTTGGATCATGAGCTATGGTGGAAATGCTTTCTAACTCAATAAATCAGAAATACCTTGCTAAAGAAGGCATTTTGGAGTGAAAGAAGTGATTTTGAGGAAAGCATCTGTTTAATGGCTTTGGTGTACTCAAACTGAGCACAAATAAGTTTGTTTTGCAAGCAATAGTGAATGGCAACTGCAGCAAAGGTTTGTCCAATGGTTGCATTTTGGAATCTCAAGTCTCCTCTAGCCATTGACTAGAGGTTAGGGCACAGGCTGCTGGTTCCCTTGTTGTTGGATGAATCTTGACTGAATTCAGTTGGAGGAAGCTCATTTCATGCCACCTCTAAGCATCCATTAAATGCTCCAAACCAAAATTGGAGTCTTGTCCCTCTTTTAGGGTTTTTTAGGTTTGGCATGCTACTTGTGGAATCTTGGACTTTGGAGGCTTGGAGATCAGATCATCCCCGTTGGATTTGATCCTCAGATTGGTCCAAAATGATGACAAGGCTTAAAAATTCGTGTGGCACAAGAAATGTGCAAATCTGTCTTGAAACCTGTCTTAAAAATCAGCTGCAGCAAGCCTTGTTGTAAAATCCATAACTTCTTGCTCAAGAACGATAAATGGGTGTTCCAGGACTTTATGGAAAGCTGAGATGACATACTTCAACTTTGATGTTTCACCCTAGACTTGGTTCAACTTGGATCATGGAGAAAAACATCTTTGAAGTTGGGACATTCTTGCTGGAAAAATATTAATGATGTTCTATGAAATGTTGAAACATTTGACAACTTTGAACATTAACAATTCCAAACTCTAATCATTTATATCTTTTAATCCACTAAGATATTTTGAGTTGAAGTGAATTACACCTTTGATGCTTGTTCTGCATGGTGACAAAGCTTGAAAATTGTGTGGCACAAGAAAAAGTGCACAAATCTGTCCTAAAAAACAGTTGCAGTAAACATTACTGTAAAGTCCATAACTTCCTGCTTGAGTATGATAAATGGACGTTCAACAACTTTCTGGAAAGCTGAGATGACGTACTTCAACTTTGATGTTCAAGGTTTGTGAAGATAAGACTTGTAAAGCTTCCAAAAATGACCTTGAACTTGTGTGATCAAGTCTGTCCTAAAAGCTGTCTTAAAAATTCTGTTTTATCAATGCCTTTTGCAGAGATCATAACTTTCTGCTCGAGAATGATAAATGAGCTTTCTAGGACTTTCCGGAAAGGTGAGATTACATACTTCAACTTTGATGTTTAAGGTTTGGCTTGAATCAACTTGGATCATGGAGAAAAACATCCTTGAAGTTGGGACATTCTTGCTGGAAAAATATTAATGATGTCTTATGAAATGTCGGAACATTTGACATTAAGAATTCCCAACTTTGGTCACTTATATCTTTCAATCCTTATGATATTTTGAGTTGATTCCTTCTACAATGTTGAAGTATCAAATACCCTCTTCAAAAGTAGCTCTTACGCAAAATCAATGGATGCTTGGATCAATAGTTACAACCTTGAAAAGTTGTGCACTTGAACATGATTTTAACTTAGAAAAAATTTCTAAGTTTCTTTCAATTTGATCAATTTTGCAATTTTGCATGATTTCTTAATTTAAATTTGATCAAATTAAATCATCCATCATATTTTCTTTAGTAATGGCTTGTGAAGCTCAAAGTTGACCAAAAGTCAAACTTTGACTTTCTGCGTCAGTTGACTTTGTATTAGATGAACTTGAGGCTTGATCCACTTGAAATGTTGCACTCTTGTGCTTAATTCTTGATGTGGGAGTCCTCTTTATCCTTTGTGGGTGTTTAAAAGGTTAGACAAGTTGAAGATCATGTCATTCCTTGATTGATCCTTTGTCTAAAGGCTTTGAGAGGGCTTGAAACCCTAAGCTTGATTGTAGTGAATGCTCGACAATTCCTTGAGGAGATTGATGAGGCACAAAGGTACATCCATATTGTGATGATGATTTGCACAATGATGGGAAATCTTAGTGGTCAAAATTTGGGGTATGACAGATGCCCCTATTTAATCTTCTTGAACCCGAAGGTGTGAATTACGAAGGTATTCGGGCATTCGGGGTGCAAGAGGATTAAATATTAGAATACCTGAAATTTTGATGGTGGTTATGAATGGTAGCTTACGCATTCATCTTCTTTTGCTAAGCAATGATGCTTAGAAAAGGTAAAACTTCCCCTTGATCCTGGTTTCCTACCAAGGAACTGGTCTTAGTTGCTGCAATAAACTTCCCCTCGATCCTAGTTTCCTACCAAGGAACTGGTCTCAGTTTCTGAAATAAACTTCCCCTCGATCCTGGTTTCATACCAAGGAACTGGTCTTTGTTTTCGAAATAAACTTCCCCTCGATCCTGGTTTCCTACCAAGGAACTGGTCTCAGTTTCTGAAATAAACTTCCCCTCGATCCTGGTTTCCTACCAAGGAACTGGTCTTAGTTTCCGAAATAAACTTCCCCTCAATCCTGGTTTCCTACCAAGGAACTGGTCTCAGTTTCTGAAATAAACTTCCCCTCGATCTTGGTTTCCTACCAAGGATCTGGTCTAAGTTTCTTTTGTCAATAAACTTTCTTGATAAGGGACGTTATTTGTAGCGGTTTTCCTCAAACTTCTTGCCGAATTTTCCTGGGGAGATGTCACTTGATGGAAAAATTTTTGATGTCAGACTTGTTGGGGAACCCATCCGTCTGAATTGTAGAGGTGTACAAACGTCTCCGTTGGAGACTCCATTTGTCGACTCTACCGGAGAAAACGAGTCTCTTGAGATACTACTTTCGCTTGGGGATATTGCATCATACTTTTCTCGGGATCTTCTCGGAGAAATGCCATATGATGTGATCCAATTTTGAGGTACTGATGACCTTTTCGTCAGTGGATTTTTTGGAGAAAAACTGCCGTACTGCCGAATCTCTGATTAAGAAGCTTTCTCTGGGGATTTTCCTTAATCCGGGAAAGCGGAGATATCATCTTCACTGGCGAAGAGTGATGTTTGTTGAAAGTTCTTTAGTCTTTCAGAGGTTCAAGTTATCAAAGTGGTCAAGGACCAATTCTAATCCTGAAATAAACTGGAGGGGAGATCGTTTAGATGGTTCACTTCATGACAAGGAAAAAACTGATAACTCGATTGAGAGGACTTTTATCACTTGGGGATAAGACTGACCAGAGTGATAGTGATGCAATATGAATGTGAATGTAAATCAATAATGCATGATGTATGTATGTTTATGCTGACAAAACTGACGCGACATACAGACTAACGGATGACGCCGACTGGATACTCGACCACAGCGGGAGATGAAAAGTATCAATGGTTCACGATAGCAATTCTGCCTTGCTTAGGAGAAGTAGTCCCTGTGGGGACAACCGTTGGTCGGGCTTAGGAGGTAAGAACTCTGTCGGGGGTGTCAGATGAAACATGGTCTCTGACACAATTGATCCTTCAATCAGGTGCATTGGTTTAGAAGGAGTACTTTGATTCTGCACTTTGAAGCTCGATTACTTCTGGAGAAGCGATCGATATTCTTTCGATGTTCACCAGTCAAAAGAAACTGCCATCTTTATTTAAAAGTAGAAAAAGTTTGACAAGTAAATTCATTTTTGTTTTATTTCAAGAATCGTTGATCATGTTAAAAATGTCGTTCTGTAAAGTCAAAAAAATAAGAATTGCAAACAAAAGCACAAGGGCTCAAATTTTATTGATAGGATGGAAATCAGTCAAACATGTGATTCCATAGAGTATTTACAAAGTTAGAAAATGGTAATTTAAGGGAAAAGGGCTACATTGAAACATAACGACCACTATCCTTCTACCAACTTTGAATTCTGGGCATCCTGAGCTTCTGTTGAAGATGACCCTAACTGGAACTTTCTGATGGATGATGTAACTGCTGCTGAGGGATTTGCCCCTGTTGGACGTAGTTACTTGCCATTATCCCTAACTTTTGCCTGGATTGTACTGTGATGTTTCCAATCCACCGAGATGATTTTTGATCATGTCTCTAACTTTTGCCTGGACCGCCCTTTCGGGTTTTCAATCCACCGAGACATTTTTTTCTTTTATTTAGGCGAAGTATTTCTTGACTACATCAACATTTGTGGGGTAGGCAAATTCCTCTCTATCCATGGTTGCAAGTCTCAAGGCGCCGCCTGAGAAAGCTTTCTTGACAACATAGGGGCTGTCATAATTCGGAGTCCATTTGCCCTGGGAATCAGTGAGAAATGATTGTATCTTTTTTAGCCCCAGGTCTCCTTTCCTGAAGACGTGAGGTCGGACCTTTTAGTCAAACACCCTCTTCATTCTTTATTGATACAACAGACCATGGCATAGCGTCGTTATTCGCTTTTCTTTGATCAGGTTTAGTTCGTCGTGTCGACTTTGACACCATTCAGCTTCTGTAAGTTTAGCTTCCATCAATACTCGGATTGATGGGATTTTTACTTCTATGGGGAGCACTGCTTCCATGCCATATACTAGAGAGAAAGGGGTTGCCCTTATTGAAGTGCAGACAGATGTTCGATAACCGTGAAGAGCAAAGGGTAGCATCTCGTGCCAATCTTTGTAGGTTACAACCATCTTTTGAACGATCCTCTTGATGTTCTTGTTAGCCGCTTCTACCGCTCCGTTCATCTTGGGTCGGTAGGGAGATGAGTTATGGTGTTCGATCTTGAACTCTGCACATAACTCTTTCATCATTTTATTGTTCAAGTTAGATCCATTATCTGTAATGATCTGGCTCGGAACACCATAGCGGCAGATGAGATTATTTTGATAAATCGGACCACCACTTGTCAGGTTACATTGGCGTATGACGCTGCTTCGACCCACATGGTGAAATAGTCAATGGCTACCAGGATGAACCGATGTCCGTTTCAAGCCTTAGGTTCAATCATCCCAATCATGTTGATTCCCCATATGGAAAAGGCCATGGGGAAGAGAGAACTTTGAGATGCGTTGGCGATACATGGATTTTGTCGGAGTATATCTGACACTTGTGACACCTCCTCATGTACTTGTAGCAGTCAGATTCCATGGTCAACCAGTAGTATCCTGCTCTTAGAATTTTTCTCGCCATTGTGTGTCCGTTGGCATGAGTGCCAAAGGATCCTTCGTGAATCTCTTTTATCAGCATGTTTGCTTCTGGTCTGTCTATGCATCGGAGTAAGACCATGTCAAAATTTCTCTTATAGAGTGTATCACCACTCAGAAAGAAACTGCCAGCCAGTCTTCTGAGGGTTTTTCTGTCTTTCCTTAGTGCCCCAGGTGGGTATTCCTGTTTCTGAAGGAAGCATTTGATATCGTGATACCAAGGTTTGTCGTCGATGACTGCTTCGATCGTGAAGATGTAAGCGTGCCGCTCAAGGCACATCATGTCGATCTTAGGTAAGCCATTCCATTGACCTATACTAATCATGGAAGAGAGAGTGGCTAAGGCATCAGCCATGTGATTCTCATCACGAGGGATGTGATGAAACTCGATTCTGTTGAAGAAAGGTAACAACCTTCTTGCATAATCTTTGTAAGGAATCAGTCCTGATTGGTATGTGTTCCAACCTCCTTTGATCTGATTGATAACCAGGGCTGAGTCTCCATATACATCCAAGTTTTTTATCCTTAAGTCGATCGCTTCTTCGAGACCCATGATACAAGCTTCGTATTCGGCCTTGTTGTTTGTACACTTGAATGTAAGTCTGGCGGTGAAAGGAATGTGGGCACCCTAAGGTGTTATGATGATTGCCCCAATTCCGTTTCTGTAATGATTGACAGCTCCGTCAAAGATTAGTCCCCATTGGGAACCTGGTTCTGGCCCTTCACTGGGTAGCGGTTCATTGCAATCTTTCATTTTTAGATACATGACATCTTCGTCGGGGAAGTCAAACCCAATTGATTCTTGATCGTCAATCGGTTGATGATCCAAATGATCGGCTAAAATACTCCCTTTAACGGCTTTTTGAGCGTGGTACTCTATGTCATATTCTGATAACAACATCTGCCAACGGGCAATCCTTCCCGTGAGAGCAGGTTTTTCAAAGACATACTTGATTGGATCCATTTCGGAGATTAACCAAGTAGTGTGACGAATCATGTACTGGCGAAGACGTTTGGCTGCCTAAGCCAAAGCGCATCAAGTTTTCTCAAGCATAGTGTACCGAGTCTCGTAGTCGGTGAACTTCTTGCTCAAATAGTAGATGGCAGACCCTTTCCATTTTGTTTCGTCTTGTTGGCCAAGTACACAACCCATTGAGTCTTCCAAGACTGTGAGGTAAATGATCAGTGGTCTTCCTTCCACTGGAGGTGATAGAATCGGTGGGTTCAACAGGTATTCCTTAGTACTGTCGAAGGCGGTTTGACAGTCTCCTGTCCAAATGCAGTCCTGGTTCTTTTTAAGTAATTTGAAGATCGGCGCACACGTCGCGGTCATGAGAAATATGAATCTGGAGATGTAGTTCAAACGTCCTAGGAATCCTCTGATTTGTTTTTCAGTTTTCAGAGAAGGCATTTCGCGAATGGCCTTGACCTTGTCAGGATCAACCTCAATTCCTTTCTGGCTGACGATGAACCCTAAAAGTTTCCCTGAACGGACACCGAAGGTGCACTTGTTGGGATTCAAGTGGAGTTTGTACTTTTTCAACCGCTAGAATAATTTTGACAGGTGGGTCACATGCTCCTCTTCCGTTCTAGATTTGGCAATCATATCATCGACATATACCTCGATTTCCTTGTGTATCATGTCATGAAAAAGAGTAGTCATGGCCCTTTGATAGGTTGCCCCAGAATTATTCAAACCGAACGACATTACCTTGTAACAAAAGGTACCCCATGGGGTAATGAACGAAGTTTTCTCCATGTTTTTTGGCGCCATTTTGATTTGATTATAGCCCGAGAATCCATCCATGAAGGAGAAAACTTTAAACTTTGTTGTACTGTCAACCAGCATGTCAATGTGTGGTAAAGGAAAGTCGCCCTTCGGACTAGCCTTGTTTAGATCTCTGTAATCGACACACATTCTGACTTTTCCGTCCTTTTTTGGAACGGGTACGATGTTGGGTAACCATTGAGGATATTCTGATGTTGCGAGGAAACCTGCGTCAATCTGTTTTTGTACCTCCCCTTTGATTTTGATGGCCATGTCCGGGTGAGTCCGTCTCAACCTTTGCTTTACTGGCGGACATTCTGACCTTAACGGTAAATGATGTTCCACGATGCTGGTATCTAACCCTGACATGTCCTGATAGGACCAAGCGAATACATCGGGAAACTCTTTGAGAAGCTTTGTCTAAATTTCTTTGACAGTTGAACTGAGTAGTGCCCCAATCCTGATCTCTTTTCTCTCTTCCTCTGAACCCAAGTGGACCGTTTCCAACGGCTCTTTGTGAGGTTCAATGGACCTTTCCTCTTGTCTGAGTAGTCGGGAGATCTCTTCTGGAATTTCTTTGCCATCTTCTTCTTCAGCCCCAAATACTGGGAACTCAAAGTTGGGAGAAGGCATCGGATCATATGTTTCAACGAGGTTTAAAACAAGCAATCTGCATGACGTGATGATTTGTGTTTAGAAGAGATAGAGAGAATGCAAGAGTGTGTATAATGTAATTTTTTTGAAAAACTGCTTGTTTATTATTATTTGTTTTTTAGGATTACCATTTTCTGAGAAAAGCAAAAAGAGAAAACAACAATTAATGCGGAAATTACAGAACAAAGTTATTTTATTTATGAACAATTCGATTCTTGAAACTAAAGCCCTATAAAACAATACTCTGTCGTTTTGGGCGAAGCGAAGAGGGATATTTACAGAAAGTGAGCCCTATCAAAACATCCGTTTCACCTGGGCAGGGTGAAAGGTTAAAACAAAGATGGAAATTACTTTAACTTATGAACAATATTCGGAACATCGACTATAACCCATTGGTGGCGAACTCCTCGGTGAATCACAAAGTCAGGTATCTTCTTTGATTTGTCTTCAGAAATAACGCTGATTTCTAGTGGAGCATGATCATTGGAATCTGTCTCCCAGGTGGAGTTGTCGTAGGAGGATTCCTCAGTTGTATTTTGCATAGTATTTGTTCTCTCAGGTAAATCTCGGACTCTGTGCGGGATAGCAAAATGGCGTAGGCACCTCTTCCTGAGACATATAACCGTCCTTGTTGAGATAGGACTTCCATTCCTTATCCATATCAGAGGGATCTCCCTTGTTGATAGTATGGACTGTTTGAGGCACTGGGTGAAGGAAACCTCCACTGTGGAAGAAATCCTGAATGGGATGAAGACTTTCATCGTTAGCAGCTGTCTGGGTACAGGTTGCAGAAAAACCAAGACCCTTCTTTGTTTTATTATCAGTAGGAATGATAAGTTGTCCCCATCCTTTTGCATTGTTATTCTCGATCACTTCGAGAGCATCTCTGTACGAGGAAATCGAGGTTCCTTTCTCTGATTGATTCTCATTGCTCACCGAAAGTGCTTGGAACTGAGTCCCAATAACCTCCTCGGGTTCTACATAAGTAGATGATGATAAGTTACTCACGATCAAGGCTTGTTCTCCACAGACCGTGACGAGTTGGTCATTCTTGACAAACTTCAGCTTCTGGTGAAGTGTCGAAGTGACTGCCCCAGCCTAGTGTATCCAAGGTCTTCCTAATAAGCAACTGTATGTTGCACGGATGTCCATGACCTGGAAAATGACTAGGAAAGTGTGAGGACCGATAGTTATGGGAAGGTCAACTTCGCCAATAACTGCTTTCTGAGATCTGTCAAAGGCTTTGACAATGACCTCACTGCCCCTCATCGGGGATCCTTTGAATGATAGTCGCATTAAAGTGGACTTCGGCATAACGTTGATGGCCGATCCTGTGTCTACCAGTACGCTGGCTAAACATCGTCCTGGCAGTTAAATGTGATATTGAGCGCCATGTTGTGACTTTTGCCCCTCTCTGACAAATCCTCATCATTGAATCCTAAGTTGTTGCAGGAAGTGATGTTGGAGATAATGCTATCGAACTGTCGTATTGACACACCATGTTCCACAAAGGCCTGCTCTAAGACTTTCTGTAGAGCCTCTCTGTGGGCTTCGGAACTGAGTAAAAGTGATAGCACTGAGATTTTTGAAGGAGTTTGTAACAGCTGATCAACAATGTTGTATTCACTCCTTTAGATGAGCTTCAGCATCTCATCATTGTTTTTTGAAAGGTCGGGATTACTGGATTGACCGACTGGTGGATCAGGAGCTTCTGTCTGAAGTTCCTTTTTTTTAGGTTCTTCAACTCCTTGGTTGAAGATTCAACCACTCCGTGTTACTCGACTGATGTCTGCAATATTCACGACGGATGGTAATGGAATTTCCTTTCCATTCTCAATTATTGTTGCACTGTATTTGTAAGGGATCGCCTTAGCTGTTTCATATGGTAACGGTCTCGGTAGATAAATAACTATAGGAGCCTTCTGATTTTTCTGACTGTCATAGGTAACTTCAATCAGTTCCTGGCTAAGAACCTTTGATTCATCCAGTAGAGGGATGATGGTACAAACATCCTTGTTCTGTTGATGATCAGAGATTATGACAACGTCTCTGATTTGATCAGCGAAGTAAATATGGGTTTTAAATACTCTCGGATGGAAAGTAAATGAATCCATATCTTAAAAAAAATAAACCCAGGAGCAAACACATATTTACAAAATTTCATGACAATCCCAAAATTAAACCCAACATTATTTTATAAATCCCAAGTTTAGAAATAACTCGAAATTATTATAGAAAATAAAATTCCAGAATAAAGAATATCAATTAAACCCTATTAATCCTCAAAATTAAAAATATAATAGATCCCTAAATATTAACTATCCTAAAAATTATCCCTAAAACTATCCCAAAAGTATCCCAAAGAATTAACCCTATTTTCCAATTTAATTAATATCACAAAATTATCCCTAAAATTATCCCAAAAAAATTAAATCCAATCTCCCAAATTGATTATTATTTCCTAATTAAAACTTAAAACCTAATAAATTAATTAAGTTAAGTAATTAACTTAATTATAACAAAAACCTAAATTAAAGAATTAAAACCTAAATAGATAATTAAGGTAAGGAATTAACTTAATTATAACAAAAACCTAAATTAAAAATTTAAAACCTAATGAAATAATTAAGTTAAGTAATTAACTTAATTATAACAAAAACCTAAATTAAAGAATTAAAACCTAAATAGATAATTAAGTTAAGGAATTAACTTAATTATAACAAAAACCTAAATTAAAAATTTAAAACCTAATGAAATAATTAAGTTAAGTAATTAACTTAATTATAACAAAAACCTAAATTAAAGAATTAAAACCTAAATAGATAATTAAGTTAAGGAATTAACTTAATTATAACAAAAACCTAAATTAAAAATTTAAAACCTAATGAAATAATTAAGTTAGGCAATTAATTTAATTATAACAAACCTAAATTAAAAATTTAAAACCTAAATAAATGATTAAGTTAAGGAATTAACTTAATTATAACAGAAACCTAAATTAAAAATTTAAAACCTAATTAAAAAATTAAGTTAAGTAATTATTTATCCCCATACTTAAACCCAAACTTAATCCACTATTTATACTCTTGGATAAAGAGTTATATCCCCATATCTATTATTTATACTCCTAGATGAGGAGTTCTATCCCTTAATCTATTATTTATACTCCTAGATAAGGAGTTTTATCCCTTAATCTATTATTTATACTCCTAGATAAGGAGTTCTATCCCTTAATCTATTATTTATACTCCTAGATAAGGAGTTC
Organism: Lathyrus tuberosus; assembly: GCA_022829125.1. Taxonomy (NCBI): domain Eukaryota; kingdom Viridiplantae; phylum Streptophyta; class Magnoliopsida; order Fabales; family Fabaceae; genus Lathyrus; species Lathyrus tuberosus. Next base: position 3,313,419 of record JALAZF010000441.1, read on the forward strand.
TATCCCTTAAAAAATCCCTTATCCATTGTTTATACTCTCGGATGGAGAGTTCTATCCCTTAAATCCCTTATCCATTGTTTATACTCTCGGATGGAGAGTTCTATCCGTTATCCATTGTTTATACTCTCGGATGGAGAGTTATATCCCTTATCCATTGTTTATACTCTCGGATGGAGAGTTTTGTCCCTTATCCATTGTTTATACTCTCGGATGGAGAGTTCTATCCCTTAAATCCTATCCATTATTTATACTCTCGGACGAAGAGTTCTATCCCTATAATTTATTTAGAAAAAAAAAAGAAAATTAATTTTAATAATTTACAAAAAACCCATATTTTAACCCTTATCCCAAAACCCTATTCCTTTGTTTATGCTCTCGGAAATTAGAACTATATCCCATGTTTAAACCCTTATATATCCCTTAGATGAATTTCCAAAATTCAAGAAAAATAACCGTCCCAAACTTTATATTAAAAACCCAAACCACCCCATTTATTTCTCCCTTTAAGATGTAATCTACCAAAAAAATGCCCAATAGTTAAGTTAATTAAATTATACAACTAGAACCTAATTTTATAATTAAGTTAAGGAATTAACTTAATTACCGTACAACCCAAAAACCTAGATCTAAAACCCCGATTAAGTTAAGGAATTAACTTAATTATCCCAAAACCTAAAAAACCCCAATTAAGTTAAGAAATTAACTTAATTATCCCCAAAACCTAAAAAAACCCAATTAAGTTAAGAAAGTAACTTAATTATCCCAAAACCTAAAATAAAAAAAAAACCCAATTAAGTCAAGAAATTAACTTAATTATCCCCAAAACCTAAAATTAAAAAAACAATTAAGTTAAGAAATTAACTTAATTACCTAAAAAGTCTAAATTAAAAAAATTGTAGCCTAATTAAGTTAACTTAACTATATTAAGGAAAAAAACAAAAAAAATTAAAAAAACAAATCCTAATTATAACTAATTCATGGTTGTATTTAAAAAAACAACAGGGGGTGTATTTCCTTTGGAAAAGAAGCACTTGGGCTGCTGGTGGGGTACTGATAGTGATTAGGGCGCGAGGCCCAATCACACCAAAAAATGATCCTGAGAAAAAAAAAGAAAGAAAAAAAATCCACAGTGGGGGGGGGGGGGGGGGTCAGCGCGTTGACTCTCCATGGATCGTTGGATCCATCTACGCATCGTAAGGTGTTTGGACTTTAGAACCGTTAGATCTGCATACCCTCCAGATGATGAGTCTAATGAGGAGCAGGATAACCACCTGCACACTAGATATGTCCAAGTACCTTGATCTCGCGGCCATGAAGAAGCCACGTGGGGGGAATCAGAGCGCTTGCTGAGGGAATACAAAACCCTCACCCTCTTCAATTTTCTCTCATTTTCCCCTCTCGTTTCTCTCTCTAACATTCTCTCCCTCTCTCTACTTCTTTGCTCTCCCTTCTCTCTAAACCAACCACCGCCGGTGAGCCTTCTGGCCACCGCGCACCACCCCAAATCACCCTCTATTTTCCAGAATTCGGTTGAGGATTCAACCGGAAACATCAAACATCAAGAACCCTAATCCAGTTTCGTGAACCCTAACCCCAAATTCCATGAACCCTAACCCACCTTTAACCAAAAACCAGAAAAACCTAAGAACCCCAAGAACCCTAAGGCTTCTGGGACGAACCCTAACCCTAAATCACAGGAACCCTAACCCTTCATTCGTCCAAAACCCGGAAACCCCAAGAACCCTAACCCTAATTTTCCAAAAAAACCCAAAATTGTAACTCCAAAACCCAGATCCAAGACAATCAAACACGAACAAGCAGCAGTAACTCAGAATCAAAGGCAAAAAACAAAAAAAGCTACGTTCTATTTTGTCTTACCTTCCGTGCTGTGAAACTGGTTGTATTTTTGTTTATCCCTTTCCCTTCTAATCCCCTTTTGTTTCTTATTCGCAGGTTAAAAAAGAGGTTTTTCTCAAGGGATTTAGGGTTCTGGTGATGAACCATAGTCCTCTACGTTATTGAGCTTTGAGTGATGGGTGTGGAAGCGCGCAGCTGCAAGAATTCTTTGCTTAGGGTTTTTTTTCTTCTCTTCCATCTGAATTTTGTCTTAGTTTTATATGTAAAAATTAGGTTTAGACGTTCAATTAGATTTAGGTTTAGTTAGGAAGTTTTTTATGCAATTGATTTGATTTGTAAATCTGTGATTTGAATTTGTAATATGTTGTAATTTGATTCCAAAAATCTATGAAAAGATATGGATTTGATTTGATGATTTGATTTTGTTTTCCGTTTTGATCTACTACAATCCCAAATTTGCGCACCATTAGGGTTAGCAATGGGGAAGAGGAAGGCCCAATTTAGGTCAACTATTTTGACCGAAAAATAAATAATAATAATAATAAATAATAATAACAATGGACATATCCACAACCGTACAAAAACATTATCAAGCTTAAAATAAAATCCCCAAAACAAATAATAATTAATAACTAATAAACTCCAATACTAATCCCTCTTGACCCTAATTAATAATTAATAGCATAAAATTATCCCTAATAATATATACTTTAAAATCTAAATCTTAATTAAACAAAGCTCTTAAAAAAAAGTAAATAGACATTTGATAAAATACAATAAGCGCTAGTAAAAATACTTAAAACTAATTAACACTAAATAACCTGATTATTCTATCTTAATGGTAAATAATAACCCATACAAAAATATTCTAAAATGACTTAACAATAAATACTGAAATCCTATTATCTAAAAAAAACCCACCTTTTTCTAACAAAACTTATTTCATTTTTTCCCTAAAATCCAACATAATAAATTCTAAAAAGAAAAGAAAACTTTTTTTAAAAAAAAAAAGGTAAAGTGACTAATAAAATCACACCTAAAATAAAACCTTATAGAAACCCACATCCCTAAAAATAGGCCCAAAAGTACTAATAAACACCCAAAGTCTACACCCCCTATTAACACCAAAAACCCTAAAAGGATGAAAAAAAACAATGGTCAAAATTTAGGGTACTACAGCTGCCCCTATGTAATCAGCTTCAACCTGGGATGATGATGACGGTGAGTCTTCATCTTGGCGAGGAGGAGATGATTAAATATAAAGGACCCCTAATTTTGACCGGTGAGCCAGACAAGTATCACGCTGACTACCCCCGAGATCCTTAGTAACAAACCCGTAGCGAAATATCCGATTAAACCCCTTTATCCCTGGAAGTAACTGTAATTCCATGCCATGTATACATGTTTAAAAGGATGTATGCTTTTATGCCTGATTCATTACTTGGGCTAACGCCTCTTTATATGATATGCGATGCATGTATTTACGGAAACCAAATCCTCTTGTAATATTCCAACTTCCCGACCCTTGAACCCTTGATTCCTTTGATGAGTGTAACAAGTGATATGCTATTGCTATCTGGAGATGCGTATTATTCTTTATAAAGAAACTTCCATAATGATTAAATTGTGACTGTTAGTATGTAGACCTTGTGCTTAACTTGGAAGAAATATGATCCCTTTCCTTTCTCCAAATCGAAGTAAAATATCTTTCTCCCTTTTTTTTTGAAAGCTTTTAATTTTTGCCCAATGTTTCAATGCATTATTCTATAATTAATCGACATTTTGTAATTAAGAGGGGTAATTAGAAAAAAAAGAAAAGAAAATTTTATTTATTGAAAAGATGGCCCATACACAGGCAATAGTACATAAGGGAAGAAATCCTCATAAGGAGGAAATACTACGAATTTACAAGACGAAAAGAAATGGCAATACGAAAAGCAAATTTATCTATGTTCCTATTGAATTCAAACACCCACTAATATCCCTAAGTCTCTGAGGCCATGACACTTCGCTTCTGAAGATGACGATTGGATTGCTCCTTCCTTTCCGAATCCCGTTGCGTGACCTGTAAGTGCCATCAGTCATATGCCTTTTGGATATCCTTACTTTTGCCTGGACCGTTCTTTTTTAGTCTTAGTCCATCAGGATAATATACCACTTTTCTCAACTAGCCGCCCTTTAGGGTTTTCGACTTGTCGGGTATCATTTTTTTTTAGTCCCTAATTTTTTCCTAAGTCGCCCTTTCGGGTTTTCGACTTAGCGGGCTCTTATCCTCTTTTTCTAGGCATAGTAATTTTTGACCGAATCGGAATTTACCGGTCGCGGTAAATCCGCTCCATCCATAGTAGTCAACATTAAAGCTCCGCCAGAAAAGGCGCTCTTTACAACATATGGTTCTTCATAGTTTGGAGCCCATTTGCCACGAGGATCTTTATAGATGGGTAGCACCTTCCTTAATACCAGGTCTCCCTCTTCGAATAGGCGAGGGCAAACTTTCTTATCGAATGCCTTCTTGAGTCTCCGCTGATATAACTGACCATGACATATAGCGGCCATGCGCTTCTCCTCTATGAGATTCAGTTGATCAAGTCTATTTTGTACCCACTCCGCTTCATCCAACTTAGTCTCCATTATGACCCTAAGTGAAGGAATTTCTACTTCAATAGGGAGTACCGCTTCTGTGCCATATACCAAGGAAAAAGGCGTAGCTCCTGTCGAAGTACGAACTAAGGTTCTGTAGCCATGTAGTGCGAACGCGAGTATTTCGTGCCAATCCTTGTAAGTCTTCACCATTTTTTGAATAATTTTCTTTATGTTCTTATTGGCTGCTTCTACCGCGCCGTTCATCTTCAGGCGATAAGGTGACGAGTTATGGTGATCAATTTTGAAACTCTCGCATAGCTCGTCCATCACTTTGTTATTTAGATTGAGCCCATTATTTGTGATGATCTTGTTGGGAACCCTATATCGACAAATTATCTCTTTCTTGATGAATCGTGCAATTACTTGTCTTGTCACATTAGTGTAGGAAGTAGCTTCTACCCATTTGGTGAAGTAGTCGATAGCGACTAGAATGAACCGGTGTCCATTTGATGCCTTTGGCTCAATCATCCCTATTATGTCTATCCCCCACATAGAGAAGGGCCACGGAGCAGTTAATACATTCAGGGGAGTTGGCGGCACATGAATCTTATCCCCGTAGATTTGACACTTGTGGCACTTCTTGACATATTTAAAGCAGTCGGACTCCATAGTCAACCAATAGTACCCAGCTCGGAGAATCTTCTTAGCCATAGTATGCCCATTTGCATGAGTTCCGAAGGATCCTTCGTGTATTTCTCTGATGAGCATGTCCTGTTCATGTCCATCTAAACACCGGAGTAACACCATGTCATGATTCCTTTTATATAGTACCTCCCCATCAAGGAAAAATTGGGCAACCAGTCTTCTAAGTGTTTTCTTATCCCCACTTGAGGCATTTGCAGGATATTCTTGTTTCTGGAGGAACTGTTTGATATCGTAAAACCACGGTTTATTATCTACTTCAGCCTCCACTGCTGCACATTACGATGGTTTGTCTAGGCGATTAATCCTTATAGCCGGTGTTTCGTTATACCATTTGACTTTGAACATGGATGCCAAAGTTGCCAAAGCATATGCCAGTTGATTCTCATCTCTGGGGATGTGATGGAAGGTGATCTCATCAAAGTACTCTATCCTTTTCCAGACACAATCTCGGTATCGAGTCAACTTGGCGTTAAGTGTTCTACATTCTCCTTTGACCTGATTGATGACGAGGGCCGAATCTCCATATACTTCTAAGATTTTGATTCCGAGGTTAATGGCTTCGTTAATCCCCAAGATACATGCCTCATATTCCGCCATATTGTTAGTACACGTGAAGTATATTCTTGCAGTGAAGGGTATGTGAAATCCCATTGGAGAAGTTATAACAGCTCCTACCCCATGTCCTTCGGCATTTGAGGCTCCATCGAATATAAGCTTCCATCGAGATCCGGGCTCAGGTCCTTCGTAAGAATTCGGAATATCGTCATCTCTTACAGCCATCACATCCTCGTCAGGGAAGTCAAATTGCATAGGTTGATAGTCATCTACTGGATGATGAGCGAGATGATCGGCTAACACGCTCCCTTTTATGGCCTTTTGGGTAACATACTGGATGTCATATTCAGTCAGCAACATCTGCCACCGAGCCACTCTCCCAGTCACTGCAGGCTTCTCGAATATATACTTGATGGGGTCCATCCTGGATATTAAGAAAGTAGTATGGCACACCATGTATTGTCTTAATCGTCGGGCGGCCCATACAAGAGCACAACAGGTCTTCTCCAAGAGTGAGTACCTGGATTCACAATCCATGAATTTCTTACTTAAGTAATAGATTACGTGCTCTTTTCTTCCTGTATCGTCTTATTGTCCGAGTACACAGCCCATCGAATTGTCAAGTATCGTTAAGTACATTATGAGTGGCCTTCTAGGCACAGGTGGCACCAGTATGGGAGGTTCTTGCAAATATTCTTTAATTCGATCGAAAGCCTTTTGACAGTTATCACCCCACTTGAGGCTTTGACCTTTCCTCAACAACTTGAAGATTGGTTCACAAGTAGCAGTGAGGTGGGAGATAAACCTGGAAATATAATTTAATCTCCCCAGGAACCCACGCACTTCTTTTTCAGTCTTCGGTGCTGGCATTTCTTGGATGGCCTTCACTTTGTCCGGATGAACTTCTATGCCTCTTTGACTGACTATGAACCCCAACAACTTCCCAGATCTGACCCCAAAAGTACACTTCGCAGGATTTAGACATTGCTTGAACTTCCTTAGCCGTTCAAACAACTTCTGTAAATTGACAATGTGCTCTTCCTCAGTTTGTGATTTAGCAATCATATCATCGACGTAAACCTCTATTTCCTTGTGCATCATGTCGTGAAAGAGCGTTACCATTGCCCTTTGATAAGTTGCCCCAACATTCTTTAACCCGAAGGGCATTACTTTGTAACAGAATGTTCCCCATGGAGTAATGAAAGTGGTCTTTTCCATGTCGGAGGGAGCCATCTTAATCTGATTGTATCCTGAAAACCCATCCATAAATGAGAAGACTGATAATTGAGTTGTGTTATCTACCAGCACGTCAATGTGGGACAGTGGAAAGTCATCTTTAGGACTTGCTCTGTTGAGATCTCGATAGTCTACGCACATTCTGACCTTTCCATCCTTCTTTGGTACGGGCACAATATTGGCTACCCATTCTGGATACTTTACTGCAGCTAAGAACCCTGCGTCAAACTGCTTTTTAACCTCTTCCTTGATTTTGAGAGTCATATCTGGTCTAGTCCGTCTTAACTTTTGTTTGACCGGTGGCCATTCGGGTTTAAGCGGTAGCTTATGTTTAACAATATCCATGTCCAGGCCGGGCATATCTTGGTAAGACCAAGCGAACACGTCCACATACTCTTATAGTAACTTGATCAACTTCTCCTTTACATCCCTGTCCAAAAAGGCGCCAACTTTAACCTCCTTTTTGTCCTCTTCAGTTCCCAGATTGATCACATCCACTGGTTCCTGATGAGGTTGTATCATTTTGTCCTCTTGCTTTAATAGTCTGGCAAACTCTTCAGGGAGTTCACAATCGTCCTCATCACCCTCTTCCGCTTGGTTAATCGGGAACTCGAAGTTGTAAGGAATTATAGCGGTATCGTTTACAATTGGTTCATTTTTAAATCAGCATGAGGGAGATTTTTATGCTTATTATTTTTTTGAATTAGTGTAAATGAAAGTATTGAAAAGAAAGTGTATTGCCATTTGAAAAAAGAACAACTAAGAAAGAAAAAAAGGATCTTGATTGAAAACAAAATGCGATTTTATTATTAAATAATTCAAAGAAACAAAAGGTGGCCCTACAAAGCTTGTCCATTTGCCTTGGGCATAACAAAGGACTTATTATTATTTTTTTAAGAAAGGTAAATTACTTTGAAATGGAAATCATCTCAGGAATCTCGATTGGCCCTCCAATTGTTGAGAACTGTATCTGGTGTGCAATGTCGCACCCAATCCGGTATCCCTCTATTTTCCTCTTCAATTGCAGTCACTTGATCTTCATCGATGAATTCGGTACTATGGAAAGTTTCTTCAAGAGGAGGAAATGTCATTTTTCGAGACTTCTGAACCCCTTCATTAGTTGGTTTGTAACCCAGCCCGAATTGATCCTTCTTTTCATGTATCTCTATCACCTTGCCCCAGCCTCTAGTATCCCCATTCTGAATCAAGTCTGTGATCCTTTTCGGCCTTTCCTCCTGTCAGACAACTTGCTTACGCCTGACCATCGCAACCTCCAAAGCTTGGAATGATATTTCAAATGTCTCCCTTTCCACTTCTATATATCTGAATGACGAGAGATGGCTGCCGAACATATCCTCCTCCCCATCAACAATTATTAAATTGTCCCCAGATATGAATTTCAACTTCTGATGAAGTGTGGAAGTAATTGCGCCCGCAGCATGAAACCATGGTCGTCCTAGAAGACAAGTGTAGGAGGGATTAATGTCCATGACTTGGAAAGTGATCATAAAGGTATGTGATCCCACCACCGTGGGTATGTCTACCTCCCCAATTACCATTCTTTTCGAACCGTCGAAAGCCCTAACAATCAGGGAACTGGTCTTCATAAAGGTCCTTACAGATGTTAATTTCATAAGGGTATCCTTAGGCATGACATTTAGAGCAGACCCTGTATCTACTAGCACCCTTGAGAGAATAGTATCCTAACATTTGACTGACATATGGAAGGCCTTATTATGTACCTGCCCCTCGGGAGGTAATTCCTCACTGCTGAAACCCAGGCAGGTGCTGGCGGCGATATAAGCGACTACCTCGTCGAACTGAATCACTGATATGTCTTTGGTGACATGGGCTTCATTTAGGACCTTCAGCAGGGATTCTCTATGTGCCTCTGAGCATAACAACAAAGATAGAATAGAGATTTTGGACGGTGTTTGATTTAGTTGGTCCACCACCCTATAATCACTTTTCTTTATGATTCTTAAAAATTCCTCGGCGTCTTCTTGAGATATGCCCTTCTTGGAAGGTCCCTCGTCTGTACTTGTGGTCTCTTTCCCCTTTGAGCTTTCGGGGATATCCTTCTTGGGTTGTTCTGGCGAGTATACCCTTCCACTAAGTGTCATTCCTCCAATACTAGCTATGTTAGTAACTGCTGGTGACGGCACTATAGTCTTTCCTCCCACTGACGCAGTGATGTCATATTTCCAAGGTACATTCTTGGAGCTTTCACATGGAAATGGCGTTGGTACATGGAACGTGATAGGACCTTCTGACGTTACAGGCACCAGAGCTTTGACTGGCGCCGAAACAAGTATTTGAATTGGTGTTCGCGCAGGTACCGGAATTGTTATCTGAATGGGAATCTGTGCAGGCCTCGAAACTGGTATTTGGACAGGCGCCTGCGCCTGCCTGGGAACTAGTATTTGAATAGGCACTTGTGGATGCCTTGGGACTGGTATTTGAATAGGAGTTGTGACTCCTCTTTTCTGGTATGGAATCTCACAAGGTACTTTCCCCTGGGAGTCTAAGGCAGCCACTTCATTCATATTCCTTAAGTACCCAATCTGTACTATCCCTTGGTCCATTAGTTGTTGGAGGACCTCCTTCATCTTCTTACAGCTATTGGGATTAACCGCGCAATTCTCACAGTCACCGTGCAGCCTTTCGAACTCCTCGTACCCAATTAATACTTCCCTCACTTTCACCATAGGGGTCTTGCTCCACCCCTCTAATTAGGACGTTCTCTCCTAGTCCCTCAACGGAGTTAACAGTTGGTCCAGCGTGCCCTGGGAAAGGGTTATCTCCTACATTTGGAGTGTCATAACTGAAGTTAATAACCTTCTGATCCAACAGATCTTGCACCCTAAATTTGAGAGCCAAACACTTTCCAGTCGTGTGCCCTGGCGATCCAGCATGGTAATCACATCTAGCATTAGCGTCATACCCTTGAGGAGTATGGGGTATACATTTAGATTCCTTAACTTATTATTGTACTCGCTAGGGTTTACAACCCTATGCCTACGTACCTTCATTTTTGAAGGATCAGAGTAACCGTAGTTCACCTCCCCTATTCTTACCCCCTAATCCTATTCCTAACCATAATCCCAAACTTAATCCACTATTTATACTCTTGGATAAAGAGTTCTATCCCCATATCTATTATTTATACTCTTAGATAAGGAGTTTTATCCCTTAATCTATTATTTATACTCCTAGATAAGGAGTTCTATCCCTTAATCTATTATTTATACTCCTAGATAAGGAGTTCTATCCCTTAAAAAATCCCTTAGCCATTGTTTATACTCTTGGATGGAGAGTTTTATCCCTTAAATCCCTTATCCATTGTTTATACTCTCGGATGGAGAGTTCTATCCCTTATTCATTGATTATACTCTCGGATGGAGAGTTATATCCCTTATCCAATGTTTATACTCTCGGATGGAGAGTTATATCCCTTATCCATTGTTTATACTCTCGGATGGAGAGTTCTATCCCTTATCCATTGTTTATACTCTCGGATGGAGAGTTCTATCCCTTAAATCCTATCCATTATTTATACTCTCGGACGAAGAGTTCTATCCCTATAATTTATTTAGAAAAAAAAGAATATTAATTTTAATAATTTACAAAAAACTCATATTTTAACCCTTATCCCAAAACCCCATTCCTTTGTTTATGCTCTCGGAAATTAGAGCTCTATCCCATGTTTAAACCCTTAAATATCCCTTAGATGAATTTCCAAAATTCAAGAAAAATAACCATCCCAAACTTATTATTAAAAACCCAAACCACCCCATTTATTTCTCCCTTTAAGATGTAATCTACCAAAAAAATGCCCAATAGTTAAGTTAATTAAATTATACAACTAGAACCTAATTTTATAATTAAGTTAAGGAATTAACTTAATAACCATACAACCCAAAAACCTAGATCTAAAACCCCGATTAAGTAAAGGAATTAACTTAATTATCCCAAAACCTAAAAAACCCCAATTAAGTTAAGAAATTAACTTAATTATCCCCAAAACCTAAAAAAACCCAATTAAGTTAAGGAATTAACTTAATTATTCTAAAACCTAAAATAAAAAAAACCCAATTAAGTCAAGAAATTAACTTAATTATCCCCAAAACCTAAAATTAAAAAAACAATTAAGTTAAGAAATTAACTTAATTACCTAAAAAGTCTAAATTAAAAAAATTGTAGCCTAATTAAGTTAACTTAATTATATTAAGAAAAAAACAAAAAAATAAAAAAAACAAATCCTAATTAAAACTAATACATGGTTGTATTTAAAAAAAAAAACAACAGGGGGTGTATTTCCTTTGGAAAAGAAGCACTTGGGCTGCTGGTGGGGTACTGATAGTGATTAGGGCGCGACGCCCAATCATATTAAAAAATGATTCTGAGAAAAAAAAAAGAAAGAAAAAAAATCCACGGTGGGGGGGGGGGGGGGGGGGGGGGGGGTCAGCGCGTTGATTCTCCATGGATCGTTGGATCCATCTACGCATCGTAAGGTGTTTGGACTTCAGAACCGTTAGATCTGAATATAGATTCTAGGGTATGTTTGTTTGTTAGTCTAAATCTAGCATTAACATCATACCCTGGATGTAAACCCTAACGATATTTTTGCCGGCCGCGACAGTTGGCGACTCTGCTTGTTAAGGAATCTGAACGTAGTACCCTAAATTTTGACCATTGTTTTTTTTCATCTTTTTATGGTTTTTGGTGTTAATAGGGGGTGTCATCTAGGCTTTGGGTGTTTATTAGTACTTTTGGGCCTATTTTTGGGGATGTGGGTTTCTATAAGGTTTTATTTTAGGTGTGATTTTATTAGTCACTTTACCTTTTTTTTTTTTAAAAAAAGTTTTCTTTTCTTTTTAGAATTTATTATTTTGGAATTTAGGGAAAAAATAAAATAAGTTTTGTTAGAAAAAGGTGGGTTTTTTTTAGATAATAGGATTTTAGTATTTTTTGTTAAGTCATTTTAGAATATTTTTGTATGGGTTATTATTTACCATTAAGATAGGATAATCAGGTTATTTAGTGTTAATTAGTTTTAAGTATTTTTACTAGCGCTTATTGCATTTTATCAAATGTCTATTTACTTTTTTTTAAGAGTTTTGTTTAATTAAGATTTAGATTTTAAAGTATATATTATTAGGGATAATTTTATGCTATTAATTATTAATTAGGGGCAAGAGGGATTAGTATTGGAGTTTATTAGTTATTAATAATTATTTGTTTTGGGGATTTTATTTTAAGCTTGATAATGTTTTTGTACGGTTGTGGATATGTGCATTGTTATTATTATTTATTATTATTATTATTATTTATTTTTTCGTCAAAATAGTTGACCCAAATTGGGTCTTCTTCTTCCCCATTGCTAACCCTAATGGTGCGCAAATTTGGGATTGTAGTAGATCAAAACGGAAAACAAAATCAAATCATCAAATCAAATCCATATCTTTTCATAGATTTTTGGAATCAAATTACAACATATTACAAATTCAAATCACAGATTTACAAGTCAAATCAAATTACATAAAAAAATTTCCTAACTAAACCTAAATCTAATTGAATGTCTAAACCTAATTTTTACATATAAAACTAAGACAAAATACAGATGGAAGAGAAAAAAAACCCTAAGCAAAGAAATTCTTGCAGCTGCGCGCTTCCACACCCATCACTCAAAGCTCAATAACGTAGAGGACTAGGGTTCATCACCAGAACCCTAAATCCCCTGAGCAAAACCTCTTTTTTAACCTGCGAATAAGGAACGAAAGGGGATTAGAAGGGAAAGGGATAAACAAAAATACTACCAGTTTCACTGCACGGACGGTAAGACAAAATAGAACGTAGCTTTTTTTGTTGTTTGCCTTTGATTCTGAGTTACTGCTGCTTGTTCGTGTTTGATTGTCTTGGATCTGGGTTTTGGAGTTACGATTTTGGGTTTTTTTTTGGAAAATTAGGGTTAGGGTTCATGGGATAGAGGGTTAGGGTTCTTGGGGTTTCTGGGTTTTGGACGAATAGAGGGTTAGGGTTCCTGCAATTTAGGGTTAGGGTTCGTCCCAGAACCCTTAGGGTTCTTGCGAATCTTTGGTTTTTCTGGGTTTTGGTTGAAGGTGGGTTAGGGTTCATGGGATTTGGGGTTAGGGTTCACGAAAATAGATTAGGGTTCTTGATGTTTGATGTTTCCAGTTGAATCCTCAACCGGATTCTGGAAAATAGAGGGTGATTTGGGGTGGTGCGCGGTGGCCGAAAGGCTCACCGACGGTGGTTGGTTTAGAGAGAAGGGAGAGCAAAGAAGTAGAGAGAGGGAGAGAACGTTAGAGAGAGAAGCGAGAGGGGAAAATGAGAGCAAATTGAAGAGGGTGAGGGTTTTGTATTCCCTCAGCAAGTGCTCTGATTCCCCCACGTGGCTTCTTCATGGCCGCGAGATCAAGGTACTTGGACATATCCAGTGTGCAGGTGGTTATCCTGCTCCTCATTAGACTCATCATCTAGGTCCTTCATCTGGAGGGTATGCAGATCTAACGGTTCTGAAGTCCAAACACCTTACGATGGATAGATGGATCCAACGATCCATGGGGAGTCAACACGCTGACCCCCCCTCCCACCCCCACCTTGGATATTTTTTCTTTTTTTGTTCTCAGGATCAATTTTTGGTGTGATTGGGCCTCGCGCCCTAATCACTATCAGTACCCCACCAGCAGCCCAAGTGCTTCTTTTCCAAAGGAAATACACCCCCTGTTGTTTTTTTTTAAAATACAACCATGAATTAGTTTTAATTAGGATTTGTGTTTTTAATTTTTTTGATTTTTTTCTTAATATAATTAAGTTAACTTAATTAGGCTACAATTTTTTTAATTTAGACTTTTTAGGTAATTAAGTTAATTTCTTAACTTAATTGTTTTTTTAATTTTAGGTTTTGGGGACAATTAAGTTAATTTCTTGACTTAATTGGGTTTTTTTTATTTTAGGTTTTGGGATAATTAAGTTAATTCCTTAACTTAATTGGGTTTTTTTAGGTTTTGGGGATAATTAAGTTAATTTCTTAACTTAATTGGGGTTTTTTAGGTTTTGGGATAATTAAGTTAATTCCTTAACTTAATCGGGGTTTTAGATCTAGGTTTTTAGGTTGTATGGTAATTAAGTTAATTCCTTAACTTAATTATAAAATTTGGTTCTAGTTGTATAATTTAATTAACGTAACTATTGGGCATTTTTTTGGTAGATTACATCTTAAAGGGAGAAATAAATGGGGTGGTTTGGGTTTTTAATATAAAGTGTGGGATGGTTATTTTTCTTGAATTTTGGAAATTCATCTAAGGGATATTTAAGGGTTTAAACATGGGATAGAGCTCTAATTTCCGAGAGCATAAACAAAGGAATAGGGTTTTGGGATAAGGGTTAAAATATGGGTTTTTTGTAAATTATTAAAATTAATTTTCTTTTTTTTTCTAAATAAATTATGGGAAAACGTTAATAATAAAAATAAGGGATCTTGTTTTTGGATATAAAATCAAGGGATAATGCTCTTGGTCCGAGAGCCTAAATAAGGGATGGGATAAGGGATAAAGCTCTTGATATCCGAGAGCATAAATAATGAATTAGGTGATATAACTCTTGATATCCGAGAGTATAAATAAATGGATCAAGGGATAGAACTCTCCGTCCGAGAGTATAAACAATGGACAAGGGATAAAACTCCTTATCTAGGAGTATAAATAATAGATCAAGGGATAGAACTCTTTATCCAAGAGTATAAATAATGGATTGGGTTTAGGATTAGGATTAGGAATAGGGTTAGGGGGTAGGAATAGGGGAGGTGAACTACGGTTACTCTGATCCTTCAAAATTAAAGGTACGTAGGCCCAGGGTTGTAAACCCTAGCGAGTATAATTAATAAAAAAAACTTAGGTTTCCTTTGCAAATAGAAAATTTAGACTAACAAACAAACATACCCTAGAATCTAAGGAGGATCCCATTGAGTACAATGGAGGTGAGGGGTGCCTAACACCTTCCCCTCACTTAACCGAATCCTGAACCTTAGGAATCTCTACCATTAGGATTAGGATTTAAGGTTTATCATTTATTTCCCTTAGAAAAAATATGATGGCGACTCGAAAATTTTTAGCTGGCCGCGACAGCTGGCGACTCTGCTGGGGATACCTAAAGAGAGTCCATCCTATCCTTAGGATTTAGGGTCCTGTTTGTTTGTCTTGGGTTTTGGCTTTTATTTTTCTCATGTTTTTTGTTTTTTTATTGTGTTTTATTTTATATTTTGTTTATTTATTTTATTTAACCCTTGTGTTTTTATTTTTGGCATTAAGCATGGGATTGGGGAAAATAATGAGTGAAGCTAAAGCCCAAGCTTGGAGGATAACCCTAGATTAACAAGTGGAACAGAAATGTTTTTGGGGGGGGATGCGACATCCCCAACAATGCATTGATGCCATACTCAGAATAGATCCTTTCAAAGGTGTCCTCATGGAAGGGCTAGCCCTTGATGTAGAGGATGATTTGAATGTGGTCTGAGACTCTGAGAACTTTCAGCCTACCCCTTACCAAATCATGGACCTTATGTATTCAACCCTCAAGGGCTGTTACTAGGGTCCTACCCCAAATGAGACTTATCCCGAAGGATTACCATAGGAAGGCTTGCTCCTTCTCATGATAAAACAAGGGTATAGTCTAAACATTTTGGGGCCGTTATGCTGTCCAAATTTTTATAACCTACATGTGAGGGGATTGGGTAGTCTAAACTTAGATCTAACCTATTATAGGGAGCCCACCTTGCTAGGGCATGCTTGCATATTACCTTATCCTAACTAAAGTATAATTTGCATTCATCATCCTCATAAATTCTTTTTGCATTATCATGTCACAGGAATCTTAAATATCTTTTAAAAAAGGTTAAAGTCAAAGACAATGGAATTCGGGAAAAAGAAGACTATCACGATCAAAGTAAGAACGTCTGACATAGGGAGCTTAAAAGCTTATGCTAGGGGATTACCTAAGGAAAGGAGAAAGCCCCTAATTCGTAAGTATGGGGATATACTAGATCTGGTCACTACTCCTATTCAAGAAGAGCTCCTAACTGCTTTGGCTCAGTTTTACGACACAGAGTTAAGGTGCTTCCAGTTTCAAGACTTTCAAATAGCCCCCACTCTAGAAGAAGTTCGTAGGATACTAGGTCTCCCCAAGAACAACAAAGGTTCATTCAAGGCTTTAGGGTATCGCCCTACCTTCAAAGAAATGGCAAGTGGTTTTCATATCCGTGAAGAAGACTTGCAAGCCAACTTAAAGGTTCAAGAAAACTTTCATGGGTTCTCTAAGGGGTTCTTGGAGAAGAAAGCCAATCATTTTGCTGCTTGCAAAAATTGGGCAGCCATGGACGCTATCATGGTACTCCTCATCTTTGGGTTAGTTCTTTTCCCTAGCGCGAAGAACTTTGTAGACATCGCTGCCATTAATCTATTCTTGGCTATGACCGTTGGAGAAGAAGATCCTACACCGGCCCTCCTTGCAGATATATACTTTACCCTTCACCAGAAATTTGAAAGAAGGGGAGGGACTATGTTGTGTTGCTCTCAGTTGTTGTACAAATGGTTGTGTTCTCATCTAGTAAGGGATCTAAAGGATATGGGAAAAATGAAAGCCTATGATTGGTCTCAATATTTGGTATCTCTTGGTGATAAAGACATCTTGTGGTTCCCTTAAATACTCCTTTGAGACGACGTGGTCCTAAGCTGTGGGGATTTCCCTAATGTACCTTTGATAGGATCAAGAGGGTGCATAAAATGTAGCTGGAAATCATCCTAATGTTCTAAAGATTGCTTAAGCTTGGAAGTTAAGTATCAAAGGGAAGGGCAGCCTTAAAAGACCAAGAGAAGAATCTAGGGTACCATATCTGCAATGGATGAAATAAAGGGTGAGCATAGTGAAGTTGCCTTTTGCTCTGGATCGTCCTGTTAATTCAAGGGTTCCCCCACCTGTCGTAATCTCCATGGAGGAAAGTGAAAGACTCAAAGAGACTATTGCACAATTACAAAAAGAAAAAGAAGAGTGGGAAGGAAAATATTACCAGGCCACTGGAGAAAGTAGCCAGTTAAGAAGGAGTCTCAATGAAGTTATGGAGCAATCAAAGATCAATAAGGGGATAGCTCAGATGGAGGAAGAAAAGAAGGAACAAGCTTATGCCGACCTTCAAGTTGTGAGTTCACGCCTCAAAGACCACAAAGAGCAACTAGATAGAGCCTGGCGTCAAAGGGACGAGTGGAGAGACATTTGGATGACATCAACGCAAAGAGAATTCAAAGAGGAATATGATACGCGTATCCACCACCTTGAAGCTGAAGTTCAAAGCTTATCTAGTGCTCTTCTCGAGAGTAAAAGGCAAGCCCTAGATGCAACTGTGCAATTGAGATCAGCCGAAGAACTTCTTGGCCTACGACCAGAAGGATGGTTAGAAACTCAAGAGGAGAACCAGGAACTTAGTAGGTTATATGGGGAGCTTCAAGATTCCTACGAAGATCTAAGGGCATGGGCCATTTAGGTGGAAGAACATAACCAACAGCTAGAGCAAACTACTAGGGAGGATTTAGAGATCATGGCAAAGTTACGAGAGGACGAGGCATATTATCGAGAAAGGTATCAGAAGTTGGTCTTACTATCTAACGATCTCATCCACGAGATCCCTCGAAGATTAAAGGAGGCTGAGTACATGGCTGACATCTTCAAGCCGGTTAAAGAGATTGCCGATTTTCTTGCACTTTGTCGTGAGATGGTAGAGGATTTTAGGGCTAGGATTAGGAGGAGGATTTAGCTTTTCTATGTAATGACTTCTTACGTTTGGTTTTTGTTACGAATAATTTAAGGGTTTATCCCTAGTTTGGTTTTCCTTATGTAATAAATGGGGCTTCGACCCTGGTACTTTCTTTCCATTAATAAAAGTATTTACTTTCCATTATCCTTGGCTTTAATCTTAATAAACGGAAGTTTAAGATTCCTGAAACAAAAATAATTTTTGCATACTCATACATTCATGCATGCATAACATAATTAAAAAAAAATAATAAACATCAAACAGAAATCATTTTTCAATATCTTTTCTCAGAATCTTCGCAACAATCTGACGTCTCGACCCAACACCCGTGCTCACCAGAAGAAAGCTATGGAACAAATGTAGTTGAACCACGCTGCTCTGAAAGGAGATGTGGATGTTGTCAAGGGAAATGTGGAGGAAATGAAGGACAAGATCGATCAGTTGACTCGAGCTATTCAGAATATGATAGCAAGAGACACCGAGGCTAGTAACCGTAGGAATGCCCCTACCCCTCCTCCCCAATATGAAGATAGCAATCCTCTTTTGGGATTTGTGGCTGACTTGGAGCGTGAGGCTTTAGAGGCTAGTAAAGGGAAGGCTAACACTCAACCTCCTGTAGGGTTTGTTCCTTCACCCGAGCACAATGGAGAATCACGACCCATACAGATACATGTCACTCGTGAGGTCTCTGATGACTGGCACCTCCAATATGGAGAAGAAGACTCAAGGCAAGTAGTTCGTGAAACCAAACCAGCTGCCATGGAAGGAAGAAAGGAGGATGAAAAGTACAAGATAATTGAGGAACGGTTAAGGGCTATGGAAGGATCCAAGATCTTTGGGATTGATGCCTTGGAAATGTGTTTGGTACCCGACATGGTCATGCCTCCTAAGTTTAAGGCACCTAACTTCGAGATGTATAAAGGGGTTAGTTGTCCCAAAAGTCACATTCGGATGTTTTCCCGAAAGATGGGGGCACACGCTAAGAACGAAAAGCTGATGATGCATGTTTTCCAAGACAGCCTTAGTGGGGCATCCTTGGACTGGTACATGCAACTGGAAAGGACCTATATCAAGAACTGGGAGGATTTGGCAAGTGCCTTCATAAGGCAATACCAATATAATGTAGACATGTCCCCTAATAGCATGCAATTGCAAAACATGTCTCAGAAAAGGGATGAATCTTTTAAGGAGTATGCCCAGAGATGGAGGGAGCTAGCCTCTCTTGTGCAACCCCCATTGCGGGAAAACGAGCTAGTAGATACATTCATGGAAACTCTGCAAGGATTATACTATGAAAAGATGATTGCATCTGTCTCAACAGGATTTACGGATTTGGTTATCATTGGGGAAAGGATCGAGAATGGGTTAAAAAGCAGAAAGATTGGAACACCGTCTTCCAATCAACATAACGACAAAAGGTACTCCGGAAACCGTTCGAAGAAGGAGGCCAATGCCATTTCTGCTAATAGGTATACTCAAGTGACTTATAACCCTTACGTGGCGGCCACGGCCTCTGGCCAAGCGTCTCCTACGCTCCAGATCCAACAGCCAAGGGCGCCATCCCCTTAAAATCAGCAACAACAGAAGCATCCCCGAAAGGAACAAAGGAGGCCATGGAAGGACTTTGACCCTATACCCACTACATATACTCAAATCCTGCCAATGTTAATCCAAAAAGGATTGGTAGAAATCAAGCCGTTAGGACCCCCTCCTACGCCTCATCCTCGAGGGTATGACGCTAATGCTAGATGTGATTACCATGCTGGATCGCCAGGGCACACGACTGTAAAGTGTTTGGCTCTCAAATTTAGGGTGCAAGATCTGCTGGATCAGAAGGTTATTAAATTCAGTTATGACACTCCAAATGTAGGAGATAACCCTTTCCCAGGGCACGCTGGACCAACTATTAACTCCGTTGAGGGACTAGGAGAGAACGCCCTAATTAGAGGGGAGGAGCAAGTAAAGACCCCTATGATGAAAGTGAGGGAAGTATTAATTGGGTACGAGGAGTTCGAAAGGCTGCACAGTGACTGTGAGAATTGCGCGGTTAATCCCAATAGCTGTAAGAAGATGAAGGAGGTCCTCCAACAACTAATGGACCAAGGGATAGTACAGATTGGGTACTTAAGGAATATGAATGAAGTGGCTGCCTTAGACTCCCAGGGGCAAGTACCTTGTGAGATTCCATACCAGAAAAGAGGAGTCACAACTCCTATTCAAATACCAGTCCCAAGGCCTCCACAAGTGCCTATTCAAATACTAGTTCCCAGGCAGGCGCAGGCTCCTGTCCATATACCAGTTTCGAGGCCTGCACAGGTTCCCATTCAGATAATAATTCTGGTGCCTGCCCGAACACCAATTCAAATACCTGTTCCTGCGCCAATCAAAGCTCCGGTGCCTGTAACGTCAGAAGGTCCTATCACGTTCCATGTACCAACGCCATTTCCATATGAAAGCTCCAAGACTGTACCTTGGAAATATGACATCACTGCGTCAGTGGGAGAAAGACTATAGTGCCATTACCAGCAGTTACTAACATAGCTGGTATTGGAGGAATGACACGTAGTGGAAGGGTATACTCGTCAGAACAACCCAAGAAGGATATCCCCGAAAGCTCAAAGGGGAAAGAGACCACAAGTACAGGCGAGGGACCATCCAAGAAGGGCATATCTCAAGAAGATGCCGAGGAATTTTTAAGAATCATAAAGAAAAGTGATTATAGGGTGGTGGACCAACTAAATCAAACACCGTCCAAAATCTCTATTCTATCTTTGTTGTTATGCTCAGAAGCACATAGGGAATCCCTGCTGAAGGCCCTAAATGAAGCCCATGTCACCAAAGACATATCAGTGATTTAGTTCGACGAGGTAGTCGCTAATATCGCCGCCAGCACCTGCCTGGGTTTCAGCAGTGAGGAATTACCTCCCCAGGGGCAGGCACATAATAAGGCCTTACATATATCAGTCAAATGTCAGGATACTATTCTCTTAAGGGTGCTAGTAGATACAGGGTCTGCTCTAAATGTCATGCCTAAGGATACCCTTATGAAATTAACATCTGTAAGGACCTTTATGAAGACCAGTTCCCTGATTGTTAGGGCTTTCGACGGTTCGAAAAGAATGGTAATTGGGGAGGTAGACATACCCACGGTGGTGGGATCACATACCTTTATGATCACTTTCCAAGTCATGGACATTAATCCCTCCTACACTTGTCTTCTAGGACGACCATGGATTCATGTTGCGGGCGCAGTTACTTCCACACTTCATCAGAAGTTGAAATTCATATCTGGGGACAATTTAATAATTGTTGATGGGGAGGAGGATATGTTCGTCAGCCATCTCCCGTCATTCAGATACATAGAAGTGGATGAGGAGACATTTGAAATACCGTTCAAAGCATTGGAGGTTGCGACGGTCAGTCGTAAGCAAGTCGTCCGACAGGAGGAAAGGCCGAAAAGGATCACAGACTTGATTCAGAATGGGGATACTAGAGGCTGGGGCAAGGTGATAGAGATACATGAAAAGAAGGATCAATTCGGGCTGGGTTACAAACCAGCTAATAAAGGGGTTCAGAAGTCTCGACAAATGACATTTCCTCCACTTGAAGAAACTTTCCATAGTGCCGGATTCACCGATGATGATTAAGTGACTGCAATTGAAGAGGAAAACAGAGGGATACCGGATTGGGTGCGACATTGCATACCAGATACAGTTCTCAACAATTGGAGGGCCATCGAGATTCCTGAGATGATTTCCATTTCAAAGTAATTTACCTTTCTTAAAAAAATAATAATAAGTCCTTTGGTATGACAAAGGCAAATGGACAACCTTTGTAGGGCCACGTTTTGTTTCTTTGAATTATTTAATAATAAAATCGCATTTTGTTTTCAATCAAGATCCTTTTTTTTTCTTTCTTAGTTGTTCTTTTTTCAAATGGCAATACACTTTCTTTTTAATACTTTCATTTTCACCAATTCAAAAAAATAATAAGCATAAAAATCTCCCTCATGCAGATTTAAAAATGAACCTATTGTAAACGATACCGCTATAATTCCTTACAACTTCGAGTTCTCGATTAACCAAGCGGAAGAGGGTGACGAGGATGATTGTGAAATCCCTGAAGAGTTGGCCAGACAATTAAAGCAAGAGGACAAACTGATACAACCTCATCAGGAACCAGTGGATGTGATCAATCTGGGAACTGAAGAGGACAAAAAGGAGGTTAAAGTTTGCGCCTCTTTGGACAGGGATGTAAAGGAGAAGTTGATCAAGTTACTACAAGAGTATGTGGACGTGTTCGCTTGGTCTTACCAAGATATGCCCGGCCTGGACACGGATATTGTTGAACATAAGCTACCGCTTAAACCCGAATGGCCACCGGTCAAACAAAAGTTAAGACGGACTAGACCAGATATGACTCTCAAAATCAAGGAAGAGGTTAAAAAGCAGTTTGACGCAGGGTTCTTAGCTGCAGTAAAGTATCCAGAATGGGTAGCCAATATTGTGCCCGTACCAAAGAAGGATGGAAAGGTCAGAATGTGCGTAGACTATCGAGATCTCAACAGAGCAAGTCCTAAAGATAACTTTCCACTGCCCCACATTGACGTGCTGGTAGATAACACACCTCAATTCTCAATCTTCTCATTTATGGATGGGTTTTTAGGATACAATCAGATTAAGAAGGCTCCCTCCGACATGGAAAAGACCACTTTCATTACTCCATGGGGAACCTTCTGTTACAAAGTAATGCCCTTCGGGTTAAAGAATGATGGGGCAACTTATCAAAGGGCAATGGTAACGCTCTTTCACGACATGATGCACAAGGAAATAGAGGTTTACGTCGATGATATGATTGCTAAATCACAAACTGAGGAAGAGCACATAGTCAATTTACAGAAGTTGTTTGAACGGCTAAGGAAGTTCAAGCTACGTCTAAATCCTGCGAAGTGTACTTTTGGGGTTAGATCTGGGAAGTTTTTGGGCTTCATTGTCAGTCAAAGAGGCATAGAAGTTGATCCGAACAAAGTGAAGGCCATCCAAGAAATGCTAGCACCGAAAACTGAAAAAGAAGTGTGTGGGTTCCTGGGGAGACTAAATTATATTTCCAGGTTTATCTCCCACCTCACTGCTACTTGTGAACCAATCTTCAAGCTGTTGAGGAAAGGTCAAAGCCTCGAGTGGGGTGATAACTGTCAAAAGGCTTTTGATCGAATTAAAGAATATTTGCAAGAACCTCCCATACTGGTGCCACCTGTGCCTGGAAGGTCACTCATAATGTACTTAACGGTACTTGACAATTCGATGGGCTGTGTACTCGAACAACAAGACGATACAGGAAGAAAAGAGCATGCAATCTATTACTTAAGTAAGAAATTCACGGATTGTGAATCCAGGTACTCACTCTTGGAGAAGACATGTTGTGCTCTTGTATGGGCCGCCTGACGATTAAGACAATACATGTTGTGCCATACTACTTTCTTAATATCCAGGATGGACCCCATCAAGTATATATTCGAGAAGCCTGCAGCGACTGGGAGAGTGGCTCGGTGGCAGATGTTGCTGACTGAATATGACATCCAATATGTTACCCAAAAGGCCATAAAAGGGAGCATGTTAGCCGATCATCTCGCTCATCAGCCAGTAAATGACTATCAACCTATGCAATTTGACTTCCCTGACGAGGATGTGATGGCTGCAAGAGATGACGATATTCCGAATTCTTACGAAGGACCTGAGCCCGGATCTCGATGGAAGCTTATATTCGATGGAGCCTCAAATGCCGAAGGACATGGGGTAGGAGCTGTTATAACTTCTCCAACGGGATTTCACATACCCTTCACTGCAAGAATATGCTTCACGTGTACTAACAATATGGCGGAATATAAGGCATGTATCTTGGGGATTAACGAAGCCATTAACCTCGGAATCAAAATCTTAGAAGTATATGGAGATTCGGCCCTCATCATCAATCAGGTCAAAGGAGAATGTAGAACACTTAACGCCAAGCTGACTCGATACCCAGATTGTGTCTGGAAAAGGATAGAGTACTTTGATGAGATCACCTTCCATCACATCTCCAGAGATGAGAATCAACTGGAAGATGCTTTGGCAACTTTGGCATCCATGTTCAAAGTCAAATGGTATAACGAAGCACCGGCTATAAGGATTAATCGCCTAGACGAACCATCGTATTGTGCAGCAGTGGAGGCTGAAGTAGGTAATAAACCGTGGTTTTACGATATCAAACAGTTCCTCCAGAAACAAGAATATCCTGCAAATGCCTCAAGTGGGGATAAGAAAACACTTAGAAGACTGGCTGCCCAGTTTTTCCTTGATGGGGAGGTACTATATAAAAGGAATCATGACATGGTGTTACTCCGGTGTTTAGATGGACATGAACAAGACATGCTCATCAGAGAAATACACGAAGGATCCTTCGGAACTCATGCAAATGGACATACTATGGCTAAGAAGATTCTCCGAGCTGGGTACTATTGGTTGACTATGGAGTCCGACTGCTTTAAATATGTCAACAAGTGCCACTAGTGTCAAATCTACGCGGATAAGATTCATGTGCCGCCAACTCCCCTGAATGTATTAACTGCTCCGTGACCCTTCTCTATGTGGGGGATAGACATAATAGGGATTATTGAGCCAAAGGCATCAAATGGACACCGGTTCATTCTAGTCGCTATTGACTACTTCACCAAATGGGTAGAAGCTGCTTCCTACACTAATGTGACAAGATAAGTAATTGCACGATTCATCAAGAAAGAGATAATTTGTCGATATGGGGTTCCCAACAAGATCATCACAGATAATGGGCTCAATCTAAATAACAAAGTGATGGACGAGCTATGCGAGAGTTTCAAAATTGATCACCATAACTCGTCACCTTATCGCCCGAAGATGAATGGCGCGGTAGAAGAAGCCAATAAGAACATAAAGAAAATTATTCAGAAAATGGTGAAGACTTACAAGGATTGGCACAAAATGCTCCCGTTCGTACTACATGGCTACAGAACCTCAGTTCGTACTTCGACAGGAGCTACGCCTTTTTCCTTGGTATATGGCATAGAAGCGGTACTCCCTATTGAAGTAGAAATTCCTTCACTTAGGGTCATAATGGAGACTAAGTTGGATGAAGCGGAGTGGGTACAAAATAGACTTGATCAACTGAATCTCATAGAGGAGAAGCACATGGCCGTTGTATGTCATGGTCAGTTATATCATCGGAGACTCAAGAAGGCATTCGATAAGAAAGTTCGCCCTCGCCTATTCGAAGAGGGAGACCTGGTATTAAGGAAGGTGCTACCCATCTATAAAGATCCTCGTGGCAAATGGGCTCCAAACTATGAAGGACCATATGTTGTAAAGAACGCCTTCTCTGGCGGAGCTTTAATGTTGACTACTATGGATGGAGCGGATTTACCGCGACCGGTAAATTCCGATTCGGCCAAAAAATACTATGCCTAGAAAAAGAGGACAAGAGCCTGCTAAGTCGAAAACCCGAAAGGGCGACTTAGGCAAAAATTAGGGACTAAAAAAAAATGATACCCGACAAGTCGAAAACCCTAAAGGGCGGCTAGTTGAGAAAAATAGTATATTATCCTGATGGACTAAGACTCAAAAAGAACGGTCTAGGCAAAAGTAAGGATATCCAAAAGGCATATGACTGATGGCACTTACAGGTCACGCAACGGGATTTGGAAAGGAATGAGCAATCCAATCGTCATCTTCAGAAGCGAAGTGTCATGGCCTCGAAGACTTAGGGATATTAGTGGGTGTTTAAATTCAATAGGAACATAGATAAATTTTCTTTTTGTATTGCCATTTCTTTTCGTCTTGTAAATTCGTAGTATTTCCTCCTTATGAGGATTACTTCCCTTATGTACTATTGCCTGTTTATGGGCCATCTTTTCAATAAATAAAATTTTCTTTTCTTTTCTTTCTAATTACTCTGCTTAATTACAAAATGTCGATTAATTATAGAATAATGCATTGAAACATTGGGCAAAAATTAAAAGCTTTCAAAAAAAGGGAGAAAGGTATTTTACTTCGATTTGGAGACAGGAAAGGAATCATATTTCTTCCAAGTTAAGCACAAGGTCTACATACTAACAGTCACAATTTAATCATAATGGAAGTTTCTTTATAAAGAATAATACGCATCTCCAGATAGCAAGAGCATATCACTTGTTACACTCATCAAAGGAGTCAAGGGTTCAAGGGTCGGGAAGTTGGAATATTGCAAGAGGATTTGGTTTCCGTAAATACATGCATCGCATATCATAAAAAGAGGCGTTAGCCCAATTAATGCATCATGCATAAAAGCATACATGCTTTTAAACATGCATACATGGCATGGAGTTACAGTTACTTCCAGGGATAAAGGGGTTTAATCAGATATTTCGCTACGGGATTGTTACTAAGGATCTCGGGGGTAGTCAGCGTGATACTTGTCTGGCTCAGCGGTCAAAATTAGGGGTCCTTTATATTTAATCATCTCCTCCTCGCGAAGATGAAGACTCACCGTCATCATCATCCCAGGTTAAAGCTGATTAAATAGGGGCAGCGGTAGTACCCTAAATTTTGACCATTGTTTTTTTTTCATCTTTTTAGGGTTTTTGGTGTTAATAGGGGGTGTCATCTAGGCTTTGGGTGTTTATTAGTACTTTTGGGCCTATTTTGGGGGATGTGGGTTTCTATAAGGTTTTATTTTAGGTGTGATTTTATTAGTCACTTTACCTTTTAAAAAAAAAAAAGTTTTCTTTTCTTTTTAGAATTTATTATGTTGGATTTTAGGGAAAAAATAAAATAAGTTTTGTTAGAAAAAGGTGGGTTTTTTTTAGATAATAGGATTTTAGTATTTATTGTTAAGTCATTTTAGAATATTTTTGTATGGGTTATTATTTACCATTAAGATAGAATAATCAGGTTATTTAGTGTTAATTAGTTTTAAGTATTTTTACTAGCGCTTATTGCATTTTATCAAATGTCTATTTACTTTTCTTTTAAGAGCTTTGTTTAATTAAGATTTAGATTTTAAAGTATATATTATTAGGGATAATTTTATGCTATTAATTATTAATTAGGGTCAAGAGGGATTAATATTGGAGTTTATTAGTTATTAATTATTATTTGTTTTGGGGATTTTATTTTAAGCTTGATAATGTTTTTGTACGGTTGTGGATATGTCCATTGTTATTATTATTTATTATTATTATTATTATTATTTATTTTTCGGTCAAAATAGTTGACCCAAATTGGGCCTTCCTCTTCCCCATTGCTAACCCTAATGGTGCGCAAATTTGGGATTGTAGTAGATCAAAACGGAAAACAAAATCAAATCATCAAATCAAATCCATATCTTTTCCTAGATTTTTTGAATCAAATTACAACATATTACAAATTCAAATCACAGATTTACAAATCAAATCAAATTACATAAAAAAATTTCCTAACTAAACCTAAATCTAATTGAATGTCTAAACCTAACTTTTACATATAAAACTAAGACAAAATTCAGATGGAAGAGAAAAAAAAACCCTAAGCAAAGAAATTCTTGCAGCTACGCGCTTCCACACCCATCACTCAAAGCTCAATAACATAGAGGACTAGGGTTCATCACCAGAACCCTAAATCCCCTTAGCAAAACCTCTTTTTTAACCTGCGAATAAGAAACGAAATGGGATTAGAAGGGAAAGGGATAAACAAAAATACAACCAGTTTCACTACACGGAGGGTAAGACAAAATAGAACGTAGCTTTTTTTGTTGTTTGCCTTTGATTCTGAGTTACTGCTGCTTGTTCGTGTTTGGTTGACTTGGATCTGGGTTTTGGAGTTACGATTTTGGGTTTTTTTTTTGGAAAATTAGGGTTAGGGTTCATGGGATAGAGGGTTAGGGTTCTTGGGGTTTCTGGGTTTTGGACGAATTGAGGGTTAGGGTTCCTACGATTTAGGGTTAGGGTTCGTCCCAGAACCCTTAGGGTTCTTGGGGTTCTTAGGTTTTTCTGGGTTTTGGTTGAAGGTGGGTTAGGGTTCATGGAATTTGGGGTTAGGGTTCACGAAACTGGATTAGGGTTCTTGATGTTTGATGTTTTCGGTTGAATCCTCAACCGAATTCTGGAAAATAGAGGGTGATTTTGGGTGGTGCGCGGTGGCCGGAAGGCTCACGGACGGTGGTTGGTTTAGAGAGAAGGGAGAGCAAAGAAGTAGAGAGAGGGAGAGAACGTTAGAGAGAGAAGCGAGAGGGGAAAATGAGAGCAAATTGAAGAGGGTGAGGGTTTTGTATTCCCTCAGCAAGAGCTCTGATTCCCCCCCCCCCCCCCCCCCCCCCCCCCGCGTGGCTTCTTCATGGCCGCAAGATCAAGGTACTTGGACATATCCAGTGTGCAGGTGGTTATCCTGCTCCTCATTAGACTCATCATCTGGGCGCTTCATCTGGAGGGTATGCAGATCTAAGGGTTCTGAAGTCCAAACACCCCCCCCTTCCCCACCGTGGATTTTTTTCTTTTTTTTTTTTTTTGCCTCAGGATCATTTTTTGGTGTGATTGGGCATCGCGCCCTAATCACTATCAGTACCCCACCAGCAGCCCAAGTGCTTCTTTTCCAAAGGAAATACACCCCCTGTTGTTTATTTTAAAATACAACCATGAATTAGTTTTAATTAGGATTTGTTTTTTTTTTAATTTTTTTGTTTTTTTTCTTAATATAATTAAGTTAACTTAATTAGGCTACAATTTTTTTTAATTTAGACTTTTTAGGTAATTAAGTTAATTTCCTAACGTAATTGTTTTTTTAATTTTAGGTTTTGGGGAGAATTAAGTTAATTTCTTGACTTAATTGGGTTTTTTTTATTTTAGGTTTTGGGATAACTAAGTTAATTCCTTAACTTAATTGGGTTTTTTTAGGTTTTGGGGATAATTAAGTTAATTTCTTAACTTAATTGGGGTTTTTTAGGTTTTGGGATAATTAAGTTAATTCCTTAACTTAATCGGGGTTTTAGATCTAGGTTTTTGGGTTGTATGGTAATTAAGTTAATTCCTTAACTTAATTATAAAATAAAATTAGGTTTTTGGGTTTTTAATATAAAGTTTGGGATGGTTATTTTTCTTGAATTTTGGAAATTCATCTAAGGGATATTTAAGGGTTTAAACATGGGATAGAGCTCTAATTTCCGAGAGCATAAACAAAGGAATAGGGTTTTGGGATAAGGGTTAAAATATGGGTTTTTTTTGTAAATTATTAAAATTAATTTTCTTTTTTTTTTCTAAATAAATTATGGGAAAATGTTAATAATAAAAATAAGGGATCTTGTTTTTGGATATAAAATCAAGGGATAATGCTCTTGGTCCGAGAGCCTAAATAAGGGATGGGATAAGGGATAGAGCTCTTGATATCCGAGAGCATAAATAATGAATTAGGTGATATAACTCTTGATATCCGAGAGTATAAATAAATGGATCAAGGGATAGAACTCTCCGTCCGAGAGTATAAACAATGGACAAGGGATAAAACTCCTTATCTAGGAGTATAAATAATAGATCAAGGGATAGAACTCTTTATCCAAGAGTATAAATACTGAATTGGGTTTAGGATTAGGATTAGGAATAGGGTTAGGGGGTAGGAATAAGGGAGGTGAACTACGATTACTCTGATCCTTTAAAATTGAAGGTACGTAGGCCTAGGGTTGTAAACCCTAGCGAGTATAATTAATAAAAAAAACTTAGGTTTCCTTTGCAAATAGAAAATTTAGACTAACAAACAAACATACCTTAGAATCTAAGGAGGATCCCATTGAGTACAATGGAGGTGAGGGGTGCCTAACACCTTCCCCTCACTTAACCGACTCCCGAACCTTAGGAATCTCTACACTTAGGATTAGGATTTTAGGTTTATCATTTATTTCCCTTAGAAAAAATATGATGGCGACTTGAAAAATTTTTAGCTGGCCGCGACAGTTGGCGACTCTGCTGGGGATAGAACTCTCCATCCGAGAGTATAAATAATGGATAAGGGATAGAACTCTCCATCTGAGAGTATAAACAAGGGATAAGGGATATAACTCTCCATCCTAGAGTATAAATAATGGATAAGGGATAGAACTCTCCGTCCGAGAGTATAAATAATGGATAAGGGATAGAACTCTCCATCCGAGAGTATAAATAATGGATAAGGGATAGAACTCTCCATCCGAGAGTATAAATAATGGATAAGGGATAAAACTCTCCATCCGAGAGTATAAATAATGGATAAGGGATAAAACTCTCCGTCCGAGAGTATAAATAATGGATAAGGGATAGAACTCTCCATCCGAAAGTATAAATAATGGATAAGGGATAAAACTCTCCGTCCGAGAGTATAAATAATGGATAAGGGATAGAACTCTCCATCAGAGACTATAAATAATGGATAAGGGATAGAACTCTCCATCCGAGAGTATAAATAATGGATAAGGGATAAAACTCCTTATCTAGGAGTATAAATAATAGATTAAGGGATAAAAATCCTTATCTTGGAGTATAAATAATAGATCAAGGGATAGAACTCTTTATCCAAGAGTATAAATAGTGGATTGGGTTTAGGATTAGGAATGGGAATAGGATTAAGGGGTAGGAATAGGGGAGGTGAACTACGGTTACTCTGATCCTTCAAAAATCAAGGTACGTAGGCATAGGGTTATATACCCTAGCGAGTACAATAATAATAAACTTAGGATTCTTTTGTAAATAAATCACTTAGACAAATAAACAAGCATACCCTAAAATCTAAGGAGGATCCCATTGAGTACAATGGAAGTGAGGGGTGCCTAACACCTTCCCCTCACTTAACCGACTCCCGAACCTTAGGAATCTCTACCCTTGGGATTAAGGATTTTTAGGTTGATCATTATTTTCCTTAAAAAATATGATGGCGACTCAAGAATTTTTAGCTGGCCGCGACAGCTGGCGACTCTGCTGGGGACGCCTCCCTAAAGAGAGTCCCTCCTAACCTTAGGTTTTAGGGTCTTTGTTTGTTTTGGGTGTTTATTTTTTTATTTTTTTTATTTTTTTTATATTTTTTATTTTTTTAATTTTGTTTTATTTTGTGTTTTAATTTGTTTTAATTTATTATATTTGTCCATTATATTTTTTTTATTTTTGTCATCATGCATTGGATTGGGGCAAATGATGTGTTAAGCTAAAGCCCAAGCTTGGAGTACAACCCTAGATTAGGACGTGGAACGGAAATGTTTTTGGGGGGGATGTGACATCCCCAACAATTCATTGATGCCACGCTCAGAATAGATCCTTCCAAAGGTGTCCTCATGAAAGGGGTAGCCCCTAACGTAGAGGATGATTTGGATGTGGTCCGAGACTCTGAGAACTTTTAGCCTACCCCTTGCCAACTCATGGAGACCCTATGTATTCAACCCTCAAGGGCTGTTACTAGGGTCCTACCCAAATGAGACTTATCCCGAAGGATTACCATAGGAAGGCTTGCTCCTTCTCATGGTAAAATAAGGGTATAGTCTGTACATTATAGGGTCGTTATGCTGTCCAAACTTTATATCCTACATGTGAGGGGATTGGGTAGATGAAACATAGATCTAACCTATCATAGGGAGCCTACCTAGTTAGGGTCATGCTTGCATCTCACCTTACCCTAACCCAAATAAAAACAAAAGACAAAATGACCATGTCATCATGAATTTAAAAAAAACATTTTGTGCATATAAGCATTTTTGTGGGGAATTTCAAGATGTGTTGTAGGAACATTGGAAAGATGAATTCAAACAAAAGGGCTACCCTACGTATCAGAGTGCTAAATGCTGATTTACAAAGTCTCAAAGGCCTTTAAGACTCAATGCCAAAATCTGCTCAAAGGATGTTTATACACAAGTATGGAAGGATCCTCGATCTTTTAGGTAGAGGTCGTAATTCCTCGATCTTTCAAGGACCTTCAACTAGCTCCTATGCTGGAACAATTTGGGCTATACTTGGATTTACAAGGAGAGGAAAAACCTTACAAGGGGCATGGGGGCAAAAAAAAAATATAAAAAATATAAACAAAAATAAAAAAAACAAAAAAAGGGTAAAAAGGTCAAGCCTAAGGACTTAGCTGTACCTGTGGAAGATCTAAGAGGATAGGAAAATGCAAGGGCTCAAGAAAGGGTACTTGGAGGAGTTCAAAGATCATTTGAAGAAGGCATTGAGGGCATCTATTTAGTTTACACCTTCTAAGGTTCGGGAGTTTCCATTTTGGGATTATTGTTTTGGGTTAGTCTTAAGGAATTATTTTTATTTTCCTAATTTTTTTATTCATCTCTAACTACAATGGATTTTGGAATTCCCCCAAATAAAATTTTAAAATTATTTTTGCATACCCCATGAATTTTCATGCATTTGCATACATACACATACATTTGCATATCATTTCCGCTTTCGCCCTTGAGCTAAGAGGTTTCCCGATACTCATGAACGAACTTAGAGGATACCTCAAGAAGCTGCGGAGGAATTCAAGAGGGACAAGTACCATTGAGGAAAGAAGATAATCCTTCATCATGTCTGCCAGAGAAGTGCTTAGAGCCTCAAATGCAATAACCTTGGATGATGCCCATACAACAAAGGAAGTTTGGAAGGGAACTAGATCCTACACTAATATCTCAAGACTGGTGGATCAACAAGGAAGCTTACCTCTAGGATCAATAGGCCTTTATCATTTCTAGTTGTAATTTCTTTTTTGCTAAGTGTTGTTTGTATTAAAGGTTATACCTTTTGGGATATAATTTTAATGAAATAAACATATGCATGTTTTTGGAATTCATCCATTCGTTTTCACTATTTCTTATAAAATATAAATAAAAAAATAAAAAAGGAATCAACGCTTTTCCATTTCACCTCACCTCTTCAACAAACTTAGGAGGAGAAGAATGTAAATAAACAAATGAATATTGCTGATGTATGCTTTAATGGTATGACCTGGCTGAAGATGTAAGGCATTGTTTCACTCCCCAAACACTGGAGGAATAAGGAGTTAAACCGTAGTCAACCCCCTCGAGCTAGAAGTTGGTATTCTTTCTATTTAAAAAAAAACCTTAATCTTAACCAGGGGCAGGGTAGATTTTAATTAATTCAACATTGTGTCCTAATGCAAGGGAATCAGCACACCTAATCACAAGGATAAAGGTTTAAAGCACATCTTCTTCCTCGCACCATTCGACATTGAGGAAGCAAAAGGGATAATAGCTCATGATATCTAATATGGCAGTCACGCCCCCTCTATGTCAAAAGCGAGATCACTCAGGAATTGTTCCAAAAAAGGGAAAAAGGAAAAACCCGCTAAGTCAAAAAAATATTTCGATTTTGACTTAGGCAAAAATAAGGGTATCCCGATGGACCACTAAATTCAAAAGAATTGGTCCATGCAAAAATAAGGGATTAAAAGAAAAGAAAAAGGAAAAAATGGAACAATCTTATAAAAGGGAGAGGGTGACTGCACCTCAAAAAAAATCTCATAAAGTGCTTAAACCAGTATACCTTTTAATCACCATGACTGAAAAGTTTCTCTTGCAGGATGAACGCATTTGTTAGGTTAATTGGATTTAGGAATGGAGAACATCAAGGAGAATGGGGTGGGTTGAATTTCAAACTTTGAGCCTTGTATCTTTGTTTTTAAAACCGTGAACTAGGCCATGTTACAACATATAAAAGTCCTAATTGAAGCTAGGGGCACTATAAAAGCATACTCGGCAATGTCGTTGTTAAACTGACTCCGAATCTGAATGTTGGTTAAATCATCATTTTTTCATTCTCATTCGCGCCAACCTCATGGACGAATACCATCTACCACACACCTCGTATAAATCTTGGATTTCAAAACTTGCATGAACATGGCGTTATAATTACTTTTCAAAGGGAACATTTTTTTTCATAAATCGATACTTAGCGTTAAGGAAATTTCAAACAAAGGACTGATCAGGGGCACAAGGATTCAAGAGATTTATGATAAGGGGGCGAATTACCAAGGAATATTTCCAACCATGAGGCAAAACCTAATGATCATATGAGTACATCATCTGAAGATCCTACTAGCTAGGGGCAAAGCATCCCAAGATTTGACACACCGATGTTGAATCACCTCTATGACTCTAATGATAAGGGGTGGACCTTTCAAGAGGTTCACGCTGAGGCATACCAACTCAAGGGTGCATTGAGGCCAATCACTCTAGAAGTCATCTAATCTGGGGCAAAGACATGACAATGGGGCAGTTCATATTAAGGTCATATCATAGCGTGGTAGGATCCAAGTTCCTTTTCAAGCAACTCCTCCATACCCAATTAATTAAGGGGCATACCTTTTGAAGATTCAAAATCTGGGGCATATCATTCTAAGGGTATATTTCTCCAAGACAAATACAACGGAAAGTCATCTTAAGGGCATGGTATAGTCAAGTTGCTTCAAAAACGCATATTGAGGTTAATCTCTTCAAAGACTCGACGGGCTGGGGCAAAAGACATGATATTGCAGGGGCAAGCCCTATTCATACTTCTAAGGTTGCAGATATAAGCTCTACAGGACATCAGGTTCGAAACGAGTATCAGGAGACCATGCTAGCTCAATTCCCACTACCACTTTTTGGGACAAATATCCTTGTTACACAAGCAATCTCTCAAGGTCTTAACCGTTCCATTGTTCACCGCAAGGGTACTTGTGGAAACATTCAAATCATCGTCATGCATTAATCATGTCGCTACGCTCTAGCATCTAATCATGGATACATAATATAACATAACATGCACATACATACATGAACATACATACATGCACTCATACATACATGCATAGGGTTCATAATTACTCTTAGGGGTTTAATCCCCAGCTATATCATTAAGACGTTGCTTCTATAAGGGATTTTACAGGATTATCATCCAGTTGTGAGTAGGTCTTCATATCTCACATCCCTAACTTGGCAACATGGTCTTCATAAGGGATAAGTTTCATCAAGTATCTAGGGATTTTTATCAAAGGGGTTCTATCAAAGGATTTACATCGGAAAATCCCACACAGGGATTTACCAAAAGGAGTTCCACCAGATTTCTTTTTAAGGATTCTACCAGAAGGTTATTAAAAGGTTTCACCAATGTCTTACCATGGGGTTCCATCAGGGTTTTATCAAATGGTTTTATTAAAAGGTTTCATTGGGGTCTTATAAAGGGGTTTTCTATCAAGGGATTTCGTCAAAAGGGTTTTTTCCAAAATCTCATCAAGGGGTTCTACAAAAATTTCTATTAAGGGATTTTCGTCCAAGGGATTTCGTCGAGGAGTTGTATCAGGGGTTCTACTGGATTTTGTTCAAGGGGTTCCATCTAGGGATTTTCATCCAAAAAGGCTTTTTGTTTAGAATTAAAAAAAAAGGGAGGGGAGGGTTTATTGGGTTTGTCATCAAAGGATTCCACCTAGGGGTGTCACTGTTGTGTCAATAGGTTTTATCACAAGGGGTTTCTCGAAAGGGTATTTATCAAGGGGTTCAATCGGGTTTTTCGTCAAGGGTTTATTACTAGGGATCTTAGGATAATCAGTGTAGTACCTACCGGACTCTACGGTCAAAATTAGGGTCCTTCTTATATTTAATCATCTCCTCAACAAAAGAGGAAGACTCATCAACATCCTCTTTCTGAGTCGAAGACGATTAAATAGGGGCAGCTGTAGTACCCTAAATTTTGACCAGTGTTTTTTTTTTCTATTAGGGGGTTTCATTTAAATTTCAATGGGCTTTGGGGTTTTTAGGCCTATGTTGGGGTTTGGGTCTATCTAAGGGACTTTTTATATTTAGTTAGGATTTAAAAAGTTTTAAGTTTAATTTTATTAGATAAGATCTAGAATGTTGTTCAATTATTTTTAAATATTAGGAAGTAAAGTTTTCTTTTAAATTTATTAGGAATTTCATTTTAGAATTTATTATTTTAGATTTTTCTTATTGTAGAATTAATTAGGATTTTATTTTTATTTGGGCTTTTTAGATGATAATAAGATATTATTTTTAGAGTTAATTATTATTATTATTATTATTATTATTAGATATTTGCTAATGCTATTCTATTTGAAATAAATGGAATGACATAGGTGGTAGAAAAAGGTATAAGGAGTTACAAGGGAGGAAGTTCATGAGTTTGAATCCCACCTTTCTTACTTTTTGTGTTTTTTCTCTGTTATTTGTTTTTAACTATTCTACTTATTTTCAAATCTTAAAAAATCACAAAAAAATATTTTTTTCTCATTTTTTATTATTAATTTTCGTATTTTTAAATAGGCATTTTTTAAAATATTAATTTTTCACTTTTTTCCATCTTATTCATAAAAATATCCAAAAATTCATAAAATATAAAATATTAGAAAAGATTTTGTTCTTTTTACTTTTTGGATAATATTTTTATGTTTTAGAATCAATATGATTGATAAAAAAAATCACAAAATAAAAATATATTTTTGGGCTTTTGATTATGTTGATAGATCAACTTGATTTTTTTTAACCATAATTGTCATCTATAAATAGGACATATTTACACACTTTTTGAGGAGGGGCAATTTTACAAACCATACGATAAAAATTTGTTGTTCTTCACATATCGAAGAACAACAATAATAAAACCCTCAACACCAATAAAACCCTAAACCTTCAACATATCTAAGACAACACCAATAAAACCTTAAACCTTCAACATCCCTCGAAGGATCAATATCCCTCCGAGAAAAAAGAATATACAAAGAAGGGGAAAAGGCAAAAGAAGGGGAAGGGAAAGAAGGGAAAAAGAAAGGAAAAAACACACAAAGGCAAAGGAAAGAAAAGAAGGGATGAAGCAGCTTAAATTGGTCACGGTATTGATTGATTAGGTTTTTAGGGATATTTATGGAAAAGTTAGGGCTAGGGTTCTTAGTTCGTGCTAGAGGGTTAGGGTTCTTGGGGGAATAGGGTTAGGGTTCGTATTGAACCATTGGGATTTTAATTAATTTAATTAAATTAAATCCTTAATTTAATTATTAATTGGGGACTAAGGGATTAATTCGGGGATTATGGCTTATTATTATGGAAGAATATAATTAGGGACTTTAAAATTGTTATATTATTTTCTAGATACTTTATTTAGGTTTTTTTATAATTAAATTGATGACTCAGTTTAATTATGTAATTAGGTTTTAAATTTTTAATTTAGGTTTGTTATAATTAAGTTAATTACTTAACTTAATTTTTTAATTAGGTTTTAAATTTTTAATTTAGGTTTTTATTATAATTAAGTTAATTTCTTAACTTAATCATTTATTTAGGTTTTAAATTTTTAATTTAGGTTTGTTATAATTAAGTTAATTGCTTAACTTAATTGTTTCATTAGGTTTTAAATTTTTAATTTAGGTTTTTGTTATAATTAAGTGAATTCCTTAACTTAATTATCTATTTAGGTTTTAATTCTTTAATTTACGTTTTTGTTATAATTAAGTTAATTACTTAACTTAATTATTTCATTAGGTTTTAAATTTTTAATTTAGGTTTTTGTTATAATTAAGTTAATTCCTTAACTTAATTATCTATTTAGGTTTTAATTTTTAATTTAGGTTTTTGTTATAATTAAGTTAATTACTTAATTTAATTATTTCATTAGGTTTTAAATTTTTAATTTAGGTTTTTGTTATAATTAAGTTAATTCCTTAACTTAATTATCTATTTAGGTTTTAATTCTTTAATTTAGGTTTTTGTTATAATTAAGTTAATTACTTAATTTAATTATTTCATTAGGTTTTAAGTTTTAATTAGGAAATAATAATCAATTTGGGAGATTGGAGTTAATTTTTTTGGGATAATTTTAGGGATAATTTTGTGATATTAATTAAATTGGAAAATAGGGTTAATTCTTTTGGATACTTTTGGGATAGTTTTAGGGATAATTTTTAGGATAGTTAATATTTAGGGATCTATTATATTTTTAATTTTGAGGATTAATAGGGTTTAATTGATATTCTTTATTTTGAGATTTTATTTTCTATAATAATTTCGAGTTATTTCTAAACTTGGGATTTATAAAATAATGTTGGGTTTAATTTTGGGATTGTCATGAAATTTTGTAAATATGGGTTTGCTCCTGGGTTTATTTTTTTAAGATATGGATTCATTTACTTTGGGATTTAAAAATGTGGATTTATAATGTATATACAATTTTTTGGGATTTAAAAATATGGGTTTATTATTTTGGTATTGGGTTTTAATTTGAATCTTGGATTTTTAAATGGGGATTTATTTGGGAAAAGTTATTGTTATAATTTTATTTAAGAATTAATTGGATAAAAGATATTTCTGTTGGATGTTTTTCTTATGGATAATTAAAGGAGTTTTTTGGGATAAGGGATTTATAATAAAATTATAATAATTATAATCTAAACATTAAGGGATATTATAAGGAATTAAAAAGGATTTTTAAGGAATTAAAAAATGGGGATAAAACTCTTAGGTTCCAAGAGTATAAACATAGGCCGAGGGATTAAGATTTTTGGGATAAAACTCTTAGGTTCCAAGAGTATAAACATAGGTCAAGGGATCAAGATTTAAGGGATAAAACTCTCCATCCGAGAGTATAAACAATGGATAAGGGATAGAACTCTCCATCCGAGAGTATAAACAATGGATAAGGGATAGAACTCTCCATCCGAGAGTATAAACAATGGATAAGGGATAGAACTCTTCATCCAAGAGTATAAATAATGGATAAGGGATAGAACTCTCCGTCCGAGAGTATAAATAATGGATAAGGGATAGAACTCTCCATCCGAGAGTATAAATAATGGATAAGGAATAGAACTCTCCATCCGAGAGTATAAATAATGGATAAGGGATAGAACTCTCCATCCGAGAGTATAAATAATGGATAAGGGATAAAACTCTCCGTATGAGAGTATAAATAATGGATAAGGGATAGAACTCTCCATCCGAGAGTATAAATAATGGATAAGGGATAGAACTCTCCATCCGAGAGTATAAATAATGGATAAGGGATAAAACTCCTTATCTAGGAGTATAAATAATAGATTAAGGGATAAAACTCCTTATCTTGGAGTATAAATAATAGATCAAGGGATATAACTCTTTATCCAAGAGTATAAATAGTGGATTGGGTTTAGGATTAGGAATGGAAATAGGATTAGGGGGTAGGAATAAGGGAGGTGAACTACGGTTACTCTGATCCTTCAAAAATCAAGGTACGTAGGCATAGGGTTGTATACCCTAGCGAGAGTAATAATAATAAACTTAGGATTCTTTTGTAAATAAATCAGTTAGACAAACAAACAAGCATACCCTAAAATCTAAGGAGGATCCCATTGAGTACAATGGAAGTTAGGGGTGCCTAACACCTTCCCCTCACTTAACCGACTCCCGAACCTTAGGAATCTCTACCCTTGGGATTAAGGATTTTTAGGTTTATCATTATTTTCCTTATAAAATATGATGGCGACTCGATATTTCTGCCGGCCGCGACACAAAGTATAGCGCCTTCTTTGTTAAGAACTGGGCTGGCAAACTTTGGATTCCACCCTTAGTGATCATGTGAGTCCTGACTTCTGACTCATCCAAATAAATTGCTCTTGCAATGGTTTGATCCTTTGGAATTTCTTCCAATCCAGAAAAGGGAGCTTGATCAGTAATGTGTAGATCAGTCAAGTGAGAATACTCCTTCAATGTTGGTGCTAGCTGATAATCCGGGAATGTGAAACAGTGATAGACCGGATCGTAGAACTGGATTAGTGTGGAAAGGATTCCTTCAATTACATGGACCCTTAATAGAGACAACAGTCCTCCATACGTAGCTCTGAATGCCTCGTGGTTGGTGATCATTCTCTCCAAACCTCTTAAATCCTCTAACTTTGGAACCTTGAAGGTGTACTTATGAGTTTTCCTTCTACCGAAATCGATTAGCAAATCTCCTTCTCTGACATTTGCAATCATTGTCTCAGTTTAATTTGAAAATAAGAGACTAGAAGAGAAGATTTTTTTTTGTTTTAATGTTTTTTAAAATGAATGTATGAATGCAACACACAAAAACATAGAAAAAACACGGGGTCAAAGGGTCGGTGTCATGAAGTCAAGGCTCTACCCCCCCCCCCCCCCCCCAAGGTTTATACTGGTGGTTTTTTGTACCTGTCCGCAAAATCATTGACCCCTATGGGATAAAAACAGTAAGCGGATCGCCAACGAGTTGATGTATCCTAGAGTGATCTCAGATGAGGGTAGTATCGCGTGACAACTACTTCCGATAACTTCCGCACTACAAAATGGCTTAAGTCTGCTAAAAACCTCAGCTTCTCAGATAACCCAGTCGGCCACACTACTTTCAACAACCGAAGTCGTATAGACAATGTATCTGCAAAGGGAGTCTCCACTGAGTTTGATGGTCGATCGGGGGCTCTTAACTGGAATTCACTCCCAGTAAGATTACCCGCATTGCCATCACCTATCTTAAGTGTATACTCAATCTTTCCACATGCGGAATCACACGCATTCCCATTAGCAGAAAAATAAACACATATATCATTTAGGAAAAGTAGTATATATATTTGTCTTAATCATCCTAGACCTCTAGTCTTCTGATCCTATACAGACAATGACTCCCCAGCAGAGTCGCCATTTCTGTGTTGTGAACTTAAGGTTTCTACCTAAGAGATGGGAAGAGAACAAGATCTCGCTGTCCTCAGTGGAGTTGCCATTTTTTCTTGGCAGTTTTCAGACTTAAGATTTCAACCAGAGAGATAAGATGGACAAGATGCCCTGAAGGGCCCCACGGTGGGTGCCATTTTTCTATAGCGAGCGATTTTGGACGTGGTTCTTAAGCACTGTCGCTCTGGGGTACTACAGGTCAATTCATTTTTTTATCCTATTAAGCTGACTAAGGAAGAGAAATAGATGCCTCCAATTAACCCTGCTTGCATACTGAGTTTAAATAGATGACTGTCGGTTTACAGATGCGGTTTAGATTGTGGGCCTCTCTCTGCTTATTTTGTTAAGAATGAAATGACGGGACTATTCATGGGGATTTTGGATAGGTACTGGATTTGATGTTTTTAATTTGTGTGCTCGCTAAGATTCTTTTGCAATCTTGTGCCTACGTATTCCCGTTTAACGAAACAGGGAAACCATAGCGAACGTAGTTCCTCCTATTCTATGGGAGGAAAAAGGTGTTTTGGTGTCTTGTTCAAAGCCCAAGATGTGAAGCTAAAGGTGGTTTGTATCTTGTTCAAAGCCCAAGATGTGAAGCTCAAGGGTCTATTTGTATCTTGTTCGAAGCCCAAGATGTGAAGCTAAAGGGTTTTGACTTTAGAGAGAATTTGTCATCTCTAAAGAGGGGTATTTGGTCTGTTTGTCACAACTGTTGCGTGACTGGTTATAAAGGAGAATTACTTTAACTGGGATATGTGAATCCAGCAATGCCATAATTTCCTTTATGGGAGTTTTTAACCTGAAGGAGAAGACTTTAACTCAGTTTAGAGCAATGCCATCTTTCCTTAGGAATTTCTCATGCTAAAAGAGTGACAATGGCGTGGATGTAAATAATCCAGAGGCTTGCCGCTTACAACAATTAGATGGGGAAAAGGAGTTGTTGATGTTTGTATACTGTGAGCAAGGCATAGATTTTGATGCTAAAAGGTTGATTGACTCGACCGGGGGTTTCTTATACGACACCTAAGAGGAGGCTATTGACCCAACAAGAGGGTGTTTTTATGTGTCTCGTACGAAGCCCGAGAGAGAGGCTAAAAGGGTTGACTTAACAAGAGAGTGCTTTTATGTATCTCGTACGAAGCCCGAGAGAAAGGCTAAAAGGTGGATTGACTCAACAAGAGAGTCTTTTATACTCAACAAGAGAGTGTTTTTGTATCTCGTACGAAGCCTGAGATGGAGACTAAAAGGTGTGACTTAACAAGAGAGTCTTTTATACTCAACAAGAGAGTGATTTTGTATCTCGTACGAAGCCCAAGATGGAGGCTAAAGGTTTGACTCAATAAGAGAGTCTTTTATACTCAACAAGAGAGTGTTTTTCTATCTCGTACGAAGCCAGAGATGGAGGCTGAAGGTGTTTGACTCAACAAGAGAGTCTTTTATACTCAACTAGAGAGTGTTTTGTATCTCGTACGAAGCCCGAGATTGAGGCTAAAAGGGTTTGACTCAACAAGAGAGTCTTTTATACTCAACAAGAGAGTGTGGGGAGAATCATTGTACAAAGCCCAAGAGGAGGCTGTTTATGCAGGTAACTGTTTCAGTCGAGTGACATGTCCAGTGTGTTGGATGAAAGAGAAAATCAGTTCTTATATGGGTAATGTTGTGCTTAGGGAGTGATCAGAGGATCAGGGTTATTTCCCGTTCTTTAAGGAAATGGGAAATCCAAAGGGTATTGAGACTGTCCAAGTCTATTGATGTTTTGAGAAATCGATTCTCGGATAAGTGAATGATCTTTGTATAATGCCAAAGAGAAGGCTTGTGTGTTAAGGGATGAAGGTCAACCCATTAACAGGTCTGACACTTGACTCAGAAAGACAACTCTAGCAAATTGATGACTAGGTTCTGTTCCTATACCTGTAGAGGTCTCTTGATCCTTGTACTAAGCCCAAGAGAAGGCATGAGAGCTTTAAAGAAGCCGAAGGGTCCTTGTACAACGCCCAAGAGGAGGCGGGGATGCTTTTAGGAAGCCTGTGGGTCCCCAAACCCCAAGAAGTTCAAGACATGCTATTCACCGAGAATAGATCAAGCCAGGAAGGTCCAAGAATTTGGAAGAAACTCAAGAGATGCCATTCAAAGATCATCTCTGGGGAGTTAGAGTTTCTTTGACAATGTCTAAGGGTGACAGTTTGAGAAAGGGTTCACTAAGAATGCTGCCTTTCACGTCTCCATATTGTTTAACCCCAAAAGGAGGGAAAACTGTATCTGGAAATCCTACGGGGATCTAGTTTTGTTTATATTTAAGAGTGACCAACAGGGCTTTACCTAGTGCTAGACGTAGTTGTCGGGGAGAACTCTAAATAACTATACTAGTATTACACAGTTAATATTTGACAGGTATATAAAAGTTTGTGAAAGAAGACTTACAGTGAGCAGCCCCACAATACAGTTATATATATATATATATATAGATGAAAGCGGATAAAGAAAGCGGGTAAACATTTACTCGGTTGTAGAGCTTCCATGCTATTTGGTTAGTTGTTCAACAAAGAAAGCTTTGATAACAATATGATATTCAAAATCAAACGAGAAAGTGCTTTGAAAAGATTGTTGGGGCTTACAGCTCACGGAGAGGCCCAAGGTTTTATCAGTGATTGCACTGTTATTTTGAAATTGTACAGGGACTTATACAAGTGACTGAGGTCCAAAAAGGTTTTCTGTACAAAGGGATGGGTCTTACACTCTCTCAAGAGGCCAAAAGGTTTATTTTTATACAAGTGGTGGGGCTTACAGCTCAAGGAGAGGCCCATGGTTTTATTTTGTACTGGCGATCATGCCGAGGTTTTTCTTCTTTTAACACAGAGGGACTTATACAATATCCGAGGCCCAAAATTGTTTTGGTTAAAAGGGGATTGGGTCTTACACTCTATTAGAGGCCCAATAAGTTGTTTTTGTACAAGTGGTGGGGCTTACAGCTCAAGGAGAGGCCCAATGATTTTAAATGGGTCTTATAGCTCGAGGAGAGGCCCGGATGATTTATTTTAAACGGGCGATGATCGCGCCGAACTTTTGAAATACAACGGGACTTATACAACATTTGAGGCCCAAAAAAGGTTTGTATTTACAAAGGATTTGGTCTTACACTCTATTAGAGGCCCAAAAGTGTTTGAAAAAATTTTGTTAGGGTGAAAATCAAAGAAAACCCAATTTCATTTTTTAAAGGCATTTTTCAAAGAAAAATCAAGTA
Source organism: Lathyrus tuberosus (assembly GCA_022829125.1). Classification (NCBI taxonomy): domain Eukaryota; kingdom Viridiplantae; phylum Streptophyta; class Magnoliopsida; order Fabales; family Fabaceae; genus Lathyrus; species Lathyrus tuberosus. The sequence goes on from JALAZF010000441.1 coordinate 3,357,107, forward strand.
AAAAAATGATAAAAATATTAAATAAAATCATTAATCATGTTATAAAAAATGATTAAGGTTTATAAAAAAGTATTTTATCCACATGAATATTTAAAATCATTTTGGTTTTAAAAATCAAGAAAAAGAAATCATTTTAAAAGCATTTAAAACAATTTAAAACAATATTTTTGAATATATTAAAAATACATCAAATAATAATATTTTTTTGTGATTTTTTTGTGGATTAAAATATTATGGAGTATGAATAAGAAGTGTGTAAAACAAAATTGGAAAATGATGATTTTAGCTATGTAAAAGAATTGGTTGTGTTTTGAAAAAAAAATAAGAAAAAGAGGAAAGATGTCACAACATCACATTCGACATCTCTTTTAGTTTTCAACATCTTTTTTATCAAACTTCCAACACTCATAACTCTCTCAATTGTAACGAAATTAAAATCCGTAAGAGCCTATCTTGACCATTTTTTGCAAGGAATCCAATGGTATCACTCATACATACTGAAACTTAATGTACAGAATGCACGAAGCAAAAAACCAGAACTGCATGTTGATTTTAAAACAACATAAACTCCACATATAAACATGTTAAAGTGCAAACAGTAAGAGGATCACAACATACACATTAAGGACTACATTTTTGCTTCAAGAATTGTTCAATATGATGCATGTATGTGGACATCAAAAGAAAGCATGATTCAAAGAATTCAAGTTGTGAATTTTACCTCTTTTTTGGAGATTTTGTGCAACCTACCAAGTGCTTTGTTCTAGAAATGATTTGATGCTTTAGACACCCTCAAATGACCTCTTAGAAGCTTTAGGATGGTTGGAATCAGCTGGAAACCTCAGGAGCAAGTTTGAGCTCTTTCTTGCAAAATGGGCAAAAGTGGCCAAAATGCCAAATCTCTCAAATGGTGTTCCAGATGGGGGGACCATTTGGGACAGTTCAAAAATGATATTTGGAGTGTGTTTGAGGTCTTATCTGGTTTGGAAAGTGACTGAATCAAGACATGGCTTGAAAAATGCAAAAAAGTCCCATTTTGAGGTTTTGAGAGGCGACTTTGTGATTTTGGTGTTATAGGTCACTTGTGAGAGTTTGGACAGCTTAGATATGACATATTGGATGTGTTTGGATCATGAGTTGTGGTGGAAATGCTCTCTAACTCAAAAACTCAGAATTACCTTGCTAAAGAAGGCATTTTGGAGTGAAAAAGGTGATTTTGAGGAAAGCATCTGTTTGATGGCTTTGGTGTACTCAAACTGAACACAAATGAGCTCTATTTATAGTAGAGCAAGTTTGTTTTGCAAGCAATAGTGAATGGCAACTGCAGCAGAGGTTTGTCCAACGGTTGCATTTTGGAATCTCAAGTCTCATCTAGCCATTGACTAGAGATTAGGGCACAGGCTGCAGGTTCCCTTGTTGTTGGATGAATCTTGACTGAATTCAGTTGGAGGAAGCTCAGTTCATGCCACCTCTAAGCATCCATTAAATGCTCCAAACCAAAATTGGAGTATTGTCCCTCTTTTAGGGTTTTTTATGTTTGGCATGCTACTTGTGGAATCTTGGACTTTGGAGGCTTGGAGATCAGATCATCCCCCTTGGATTTGATCCTCAGATGGGTCCAAAATGATGACAAGGCTTAAAAATTCGTGTGGCACAAGAAATGTGCAAATATATCCTGAAACCTGTCTTAAAAATCTGCTGCAGTAAGCCTTGTTGTAAAATCCATAACTTCTTGCTCAAGAATGATAAATGGATGTTCAAGGACTTTATGGAAAGCTAAGATGACATACTTCAACTTTGATGTTTGACCCTAGACTTGGTTCAACTTGGATCATGGAGAAAAACATCCTTGAAGTTGGGACATTCTTGCTGGAAAAATATTAATGATGTCCTATGAAATGTTGAAACATTTGACAACTTTGAACATTAACAATTCCAAACTCTAATCACTTATATCTTTTAATCCACTATGATATTTTGAGTTGAAGTGAATTTCACCTTTGATGCTTGTCTTGCATGGTGACAAAGCTTGAAAATTGTGTGGCATAAGAAAAAGTGCACAAAATCTGTCTAAAAAACAGCTGCAGCAAGCCTTATTGTTAAGGCCATAACTTCCTGCTCGAGTATGATAAATGGACGTTCTACAACTTTCTAGAAAGCTAAGATGACGTACTTCAAATTTGATGTTCAAGGTTTGTGAAGATAAGACTTGTAAAGTTACCAAAAATGACCTTGAACTTGTGTGATCAAGTCTATCCTAAAAGCTGTCTTAAAAATTCTGTTTTATCAATGCCTTTTGCAGAGATCATAACTTTCTGCTCGAGAATGATAAATGAGCTTTCTAGGACTTTATGGAAATGTGAGATTATGTACTTCAACTTTGATGCTCAAGGTTTCACTTGAATCAACTTGGATCATAGAGAAAAACATCCTTGAAGTTGGGACATTCTTGCTGGAAAAATATTAATGATGTCCTATGAAATGTCGGAACATTTGACATTAAGAATTCCCAACTTTGGTCACTTATATCTTTCAATCCTTATGATATTTTGAGTTGATTCCTTCTACAATGTTGAAGTATCAAATACCCTCTTTAAAAATAGCTCTTACGCAAAATCAATGGATACTTGGATCAATAGTTACAACCTTGAAAAGTTGTGCACTTGAACATGATTTTAACTTAGAAAAAATTTCTAAGTTTCTTTCAATTTGATCAATTTTGCAATTTTGCATGATTTCTTGATTTAAATTTGATCAAATTAAATCATCCATCATATTTTCTTGAGTAATGGCTTGTGAAGCTCAAAGTTGACCAAAAGTCAAACTTTGACTTTCTGCGTCAGTTGACTTTGTATTAGATGAACTTGAGGCTTGATCCACTTGAAATGTTGCACTTTTGTGCTTAATTCTTGATGTGGGAGTCCTCTTGATCCTTTGTGGGTGTTTAAGAGGTTATACAAGTTGAAGATCATGTCATTCCTTGATTGATCCTTTGTCTAAAGGCTCTGAGAGGGCTTGAAACCCTAAGCTTGATTGTAGTGAATGCTCAACAATTCCTTGAGGAGATTGATGAGGCACAAAGGTACATCCATATTGTGATGATGATTTGCATAATGATGGGAAATCTTAGTGGTCAAAATTTGGGGTATGACACCGATGACTTATAAGTTATTATTATTGAAACTATAATATATACATATGGAAATTAAGCTAAAGACTCACTAATCAAAGACTTGACATATAGGATCTTGCATATGATTGTTATCACTAAGGATGCCCTAGATTAGTGGGAGTCAATCATTTTTTATAATTTATAATATTGTTTTGATATCGATACAAGCTTTATATTAAAATTATATGTAGAAATAAATTTTATGAGGTTATTTTTGTTATAACCATTTCTATGTCGTTTGTGTAAATATTGAATTTGCAAACTTCAGTTTGATCTTAATAAAGAATTCAGTTGGACCAGTTGGAAATAGGCATGATTCAGAGATCACATTACATGAAATTTTCATGCCACTGATCCATATCGATCTATGTCATCAAGTACCTTGTTGTGGTGGTCGTCGGGGTTTTGTCACGTTATACGTCATTGACAACGGCCGTGGTGGTCCCATTATTGATGTATGAGATGGACCAGATTGTAAAGTTGAAACCTAAAGATAAATAACATTCGGGTGCGCGCCTAAAGAATTGTGATATAATTATTATAAATATATTGCCCAAGTGGGAGATTGTTGGAATATTTTATAATTTAAATATTATTTAATTATTATATTCCAATAATTATTATGTGGGCATATATATTTTAATTATATTAGCTATTTATCAAATTAAAAGCCTTAATTGATTAAGTGGTCAAATGAATTTAAAAGCCTATTTTGATTTTTATTTAGTAATTAATTAGTTAATTAATTGGATATGGGCTCAAATATGAGTGGATGTCAGGATGACCCATTTCAGAATAATGGAAACCCTAATTGACCATCACCTTATATATAGGCTATGATCTCCCAATATATCGTACACAAGCAATTTATCTCTTCTCCACATCTAAAGAGTATTCAAGGCATTAGAAGTACCAATTGAGGAAGAATCATACAAGCCACCAGGTGTTCGCCGTTTGTCTTCTAACTTTTAGGATCATCGCCAACAAAAACTTTCTCAATAGATCTAGGTATTCCTGCAATATATTCTCTCATATACTAACAAGTCGTAGATCCTGTAATCATATACATGTTTGTATTATTTATTCTATTTTGCACTAAAGTATATGACAAAATATGTAGAACATGTATATGTGATTAATTGTTATTGATTTAAGGCTTAAATAGTGTATTGATTTAAGACTTAATTGTTATTGATTTAAGGCTTAAGTTAGCGAGTTTTTGAATTTGGTCCCTGTATCTTTTTTTTTGTCTGAGTCCCAAAGGTGACTGGAATAACGGTGCACACGTGGAAATGCTAGGTTGGTTAATATCGTTGACATGGCAGTTTTTTTTTCCTTTTCCATTATTTTATATCCAATATTTCCATGTCAGCTTTTTTATTATTGTTTTTTGCTTTGATGTTAAATCCTAAAATGCAAAGATTAAAAAATGGTGCCAAGAGGAGTTAAACCCATGACCATTGCATCAACAACATAGTTCTTAACCACTAGACCATCCAAGTCATTTGTTTAATTTATTGCAACAAATTTATATATTACATAAATGAAATTTTTGCTTTGATGTTCATTTCTAATTCTTAAGAGAGATCATGCACTTGCTGCCCTTATTTACATTAATTGATGTTCCTGAAAAGGGAGCATGATAATGATAATGATATATGTTAAATGCATTAGTGCACTTGCATAGGTGTGTATATATGCATGAGTGTATTTGTATTGGAAATTGCTTCACCACCATGCATGCATACATAAACATTATATTTTCACTTTGAGAAACTAAAAATTAAAACCTTACTTCAAAAACAAACGTGAATATCAAGATTTAATGGAAGATGATGGTGAGATTGAGAGAGAAAGAGTAAATTATAAAGTTACATAATCAAACTACCAAAAATGATTATGTTTTGAAATGGTAGAGCACGAAATAAACACTCATGAATACTTCATAAACAAACACATATGTTCTCATCGATCTGAAAAAGTATGGGTTTGTATGAAGGTTGGGCATGAAGATATGAATTCAAACCCTAAATTAGGGACTAAAACAAAAAAAAAAGTTACAGGGACTAAAACAAAAATTATGGGTTTGTGTTCATATCTTCATCCTTAACCATCATACAAACCCTGAATTTTTTCTAACCCAAAATTATTCCTTGTTTATTCATTGTTTTCCCTTTTCCTAAAAATGATTTCTCACACTTCTATCAAGACCAAAGACTACCATTGTAAAAAAAGATCCACCACCACAGAAGTAACCCAACCTTCATATAAGCAACTAAAAATTAAGGTGTTGAGGAAGAACATACATTGTAAGTGAAGGACACTTCAAGAGTTGTTTATGGTGAATTTTTTTTCTCATGTTGCTTCTAACAAGAAATCCAATAATCAAATATATCCAACTTTAACAACATATCCAATAATAAAATGGATCCAATCTTAAAACAGATACAAAAATTTCCTCTTGTTGATTCTAACAACGTATCCAACCTTAATAGATGAAAAGAACTATTGATCTTATCATTTGGCTTCAGCAACTCAAAATAGGTTTTATACCTCTAATGAGAAGAAAAAGAAGAAGCAGAATGCAATGGTATTAAAGAGAGGAAGAAGAAGGCAATGGTACTTAAAAGAGGAAGAAGAAGTCGCAAAATCAATTTTAAACATCAAGTTTTAAATATATAAATTTCGGTGCATATATTAAACAAAGAAAGGTGATGGATGAGTGGTAAAGACAATGGTGTTTTAACAAAAGGGGGTGGGTTCAAATCTCAAAATATGCAAAGCTTTATTTTTTAAAATTTAAGATCTAAAAAAACGCTTACATTGAATTTTGAAGATTAAAAAACTTGAAAATGAAAAAAAATGTTGTCACGTTAGACACATCATATTTTTTATGACAGAAGTTTAACTCTAGAAACTAATCCCAAAAGGATATTAATTGTTAGGGACCCAGAAAAAAAAGTTTCAAGGACCAAATTTAAAAACACGCTATCTTACAGGGACCAAAAGACTATTTAAACTTTGATTTAATTCCAACATATCTTACTAGTATCAATGAAAAATATTTTGTTATTCATGAGTTTTTTATATATTTATTTGTTTTATTTGACACTTTATTTCACTAAAATAATTTATTAACCTTGTAAAATCTCTTTTGCACAATTTTTTTTGATGACAAAAGAGAGAGAACAATATTTGGGGAAAAGGGAGAATAATTTACTCTAATTAAAATTTTAAATATATTTTAACTATTTATGTTTTACAAATGTATTTTTTAAAGAAATTGCCACTAAATAATATGTTGGAAAATGATATGGTCACACAATTTTTAAAAAATAATTAAATAAATTGACATAATCTCACGGAATTATGTTGGCCTAGTCTTATGTGATTATTTATTATCTCTTAAAAAGATAAAATTGTTCATCAAAATATTATTATTTATCATCATTAAAATTGGAGAGATTGTTGAACGAAAAATGATTTAAAGAAAAATGCTATTTGTTTTAGTTTTGATGGTAAGGCAATATAAAACAACAATTTTATTGTCTAAAATATATATATATATATATATCATACCCTAATTTTTAAGCCTAAGATTCCACTTATCATTTGCATCTTTACACAAACAAAATCACACATTTGGTTCTGCTCTCACCATTTCAGGTTTTGCTTTTGAGATCACCAATCACCCTTTTGTGTGTACTTTATCTTTATGTTTATATGTTTATTGTTTAACTAACCACTAATCAAAATGCAAAAATATGTCTTGTTTCTTTAAGCTTTGTGCAAGGTAAAGCATTTCACCAAGAACACCATGTTTGGTTCTTCAGCTAGGGTTTTGATCCCTCAAGTCGGAGTGTGAACATCCATTGACTCCCAAGGACTTATTTATAAAGATATGGATTCTAATAATAAGGTCTACGTTCTCAAGCGTCTCTCAATATCATTTTGAGCAAGAGTGCCTCAAGGTTTTGTAGCTTGTTTCTCAAGAAAGTCAAAGGTTCAAGTGTTTATTTCCATGCCTTCTTCAACAAGTTATCTCAAGTCTGTGCCAATTTAACCAAAGGAAATTCAAGGGCATCTTATTTTGGGTTCATATGATCATCCATCTTCTTTGAAGTGCAAGAAAATATCAAGTATACAAGTTAGTTCAAGAAGGTTTGACCAAAAAGTCAATATTTTCAAGTCAAAGTTCCAAGGACTACAACTCCTTCAATTTTCCATATTTTTAGTGATTATTTTTGCATATGACTCTTCTCAACATCCTCCACAACTTCTCTTTACACGACAAGAGCCAACTATGCTTGAAGCACCATCAAAAGTTTGAAGACATTGTAGGTCATTTGTGGACTTATTGAAATTTGACCTATTTTCAAGTGACTTTTTCTCAACTTTCAAGGATCAAAACTTCTTCAATTTTCATCCTTTGAAGTTGACTCGTTTTGAACAATCCCATTTACAATGCCCTCTACAAGTTTGCTTCAATGATCAAGATCAAATTATGCTTGAAAGGCCTTGGATTTTGTTGGAACATTATATGTCATTTTCTGCCTCAAAGACTTTGTATTTTTCTAAGTATAATGACCAGCTTTTCAAGCCAACTTCAACACATCATAACTTTCTCCTCAGATGAATAAATTAATACTTTCTTCCCACATTGTACTCTTTGTGATAATGTGAATTGATTGCAAAAAGAATAAGCGATAAATGTGATGTGTACAAGATTTCATGGTGGTGTGAAGATGGGCACTTGAAACTGCATTTTCTATTTTGGTCAGAATTTTCCACTCAACCAAACTCACTCTAATGATCAAATTACCACGCATTTTTCATCTAAACATGATTAGTGAAGTTCACTCAAGCAAAATGACCCATAATGCCCAAGAATTGGTTGCGTTTTGATGGTATGTAGGTCACACTTTTCTCACATCATGAGAAAATTCGTTATGCACGAATTTGGATTCATTTCACACGTATGAGCTAAGCATTAAATTCCCTATAAATAGATAAAAATATTTACATCATTTCCCAAGCTTTAGGGAGCCAAAATCACCCATCCCATATCACACTTGAACTTTCCATTTGAGAGATTTCGTTTTTATACTAAAAGGCCTTCTCAACACAATCTCTCACGTTCAATATCTTCATCGTTCTTCTCTGAAGCTGAGGGAACAAGAATCAAGGTCTGAGGTGCTTTGAATTGCTCACACAACTTGCTTCGATTTGCTCATTTCACATCTCTTCGAACAGGTAGTTAGAAGCATCTATTTGCTTCAAATTTGATAACATAATGTAGTCCTTGGTGGGATGATGGTTTCTGGATACTCAATTTTTCTTTATTGATGCATTTGCTTTTTGTATTTTTGAAAATCCGTTTTACATTTCACTTCTTCTTCTTCAAAATTCTCTTCATACAACTTTAATAAATTTCTTTTGAGGCTTTGGTTGCACTCACGCCAATGAAACGATTCTAATGGTATCAGTCTTATGACTTATGGTTACCATATATGGTTTCTCCAATGGAGTTTGATCGGAGAAGACGATCGGAGGTGTTACCAGGTCACCTGAGATGGCTTGACTGATCCAATGGTTGAGATGCTGACACTTGAAATGTTTTGCTTGGCTGGCTTATTTTCAAATCTTGTGGGTTTATTTCACTAATTTCCATCGTGCACCATCATATGAGGAGCTTGTGAACTTCCAAGTCAATTAATGAAGTCAGATCCCACGCTCTTCCTTTTTTTCCTTTTTATTTTCTTTTTCTGATTTTTGTTTTAATTGCATTTTTCTATGAAAATTCATATTAAATCCATTTTTATTCCAAAAAACACCAAAATAATTTCTAATTTTATTTTTAATATTCTCTTTTTGATGATATATTTATCATATTTTTATTTTGTTATTTGATATTTTTCATGATTTTTCTCTTTTTCATTGCATTTTAAATTATTTAAAAATACTTTTATGCATTAAAGAATTCTCAAAAAAATTTCATAGCATTCTTGCATTGCTTCTGATTTTTTGGATTTTTCTTGATCATTTGTGATCTTGTTTCATTCATCATTTGTATTTTCATGTTTATTTTCATTTTAAAATTAAGTTTTAAAAATAATTTCTATGCATATTAATTCATTTTATTGTATTTTAATTTTGTTTAACCTTTGTTGACTTCTGTTTGACTTGAATCTTGGTTGATTTGGTCAAGTTTCCTCAAGCTTAATGGATCTTGGGTGTTGATGGGGTGAACACCCTAATCCACCAAAATGGATGATTGATCTTGATGACAGCTTGATCAATACTTGGATTCTATTTATTGTGTTTGTTTCCTTGCTGCTTCTTCTTCATCTCCCTTCTTCTTTTTTCTTTTGGTTGATGAAAATCTTTAACATCATGGAACTTTTAAAGTTCTTGATTAAAATGAGACCACTCCTCTTTTCTTTTTGTGTGGCATGCTTTAAGAGAATGATCTACATATCATTTCTCTAGCATGTATTAACACATAAATTGTTATTGACCGACCTTAGATAGTTGTGACTTCTACATAAGTCCAATTAGGATTGCTTAACATAACACTAAATTTGTCCCGAATCGAAAACATAGTCATTTTTGTAAGCGAGATTGTCAGCCTCCTATTCTCTATGGTATTGTGTGAAATAGATTGGATCTTTTGTTACCTGAGAGAGCTATTGGCATACTTGTTGATTTTATCCAAGTTGGAGCCCTTCTCTTGGTAATGTATAAGACCATGTTTTCATGCTTGTGGATGTCTAGTTGAGTGTTCTCCAAAAAATAACAAATTGGCATCTCTTTTCTAATCCCTAACTTACTAACTTTTTGCTTTATTTCTTTACTTTAAAGTCATTTATATTATTTACTTTACTTATTGCAATTTACTTTATGCTTTTCCTTTAGCATTTAATATCATATTATCATATTTCTTTTTTCCTTTGTCCACTTGGACTTATGTTTATTCTTATCCTTTTTTTTCCTTTTGGACTTTCCCTTAAGACATTAATAAATACCAAAATCCTTAAAAAAATTTGGTTACCTTCATGGACTTGATGTTACTACCATATGCATGATACGGAGTTTGGACTTAGAATTAGGACCTTGACCTTGGCTTGGATGTACATCTTAATGCCTATTTGGATTCATCTGGTACCCTTGGCTTAAGGATTCTCTTGAAGACTCATCTTGGTTATTATGATTTCATCTGATGCTTGGATTATTATTTGCTAAATTGGCTTGCATGACGCTTAGTTCAAAGGAGGGATGATTGACTTATGTCATTGGGGCTTTCTATCTTCTCTTGATTAGATATTTCTTTGTCCTATCTTTTATTTTATGCTTTAGGATAGTCTCTTCATCTCCTATCTATTCTTAAGTTTTCAAAATCTTCTCCCTTTTTCAAAATCTTCTTCTTTCAAATTAGAACCTTTTTCTTGATAAACCTTGACTTTGTCAAGTGCATTTTCAAAATCTTGTCTTTAATAATTCTAAGACATCCTAAGCATACTCAAATCATTTCAAAAAGACTTTAAAAAATACAAAAACTCATTCAATCATTTTGTGCCTTTGTGCACTGTTCCTTTTAAAACTTTTCATTAAGTTTAGACATGAGTCATTTCCATAGTTGAGATGTAATTCTCCTATCCCTATAGTATAAATGGTAATTCTTTTCCACTTGTGAGAATTAGTGGCATACTTGTTGATCTTTATCCAATTTGGGGCCCTTCTTCTTGTGATGCAAAGTTATCATTACTTGTGGGTGATTAGTTGTAGTATTCTCCTTAAAAGGACAATGTGTCTTTTTATTTGAAATGAACCAAACAAATCATTTTTGTTATTTGTACAATGAACTACGAGGTTTTGATCATTCATTGCACTTTGTGGGTATGTAGGCATGAGACTTAGGAAGCCTTGTCAAACATAAAATTATAAAAAAATACTTATTTTATCACTCCCCCAATCTTTTACAAGCAAACCATTTTCAAACCAAAAAGCGTAGATATTTCAAAGAGGTTCCTATAGAGTACTATAGATGTTTTGGGTGCTAACACCTTCCCTCTGTGCAACCAACCCCCTTACCCTGTCTCTGCATATTTGTTTTTGTTTTAAAACTTCTTTAGGTTTTGTTTGCTCTTTTTTCCTTTCCTTTGGATAAAATAAAAGTGTGGTGGCGACTTTTGTTTTATGAGTTAAGTTAGTCAATAGTTTATGCTCACAATTTTTACCGCTACAGAAAAGTGGCGACTCTGCTGGGGAGTAGTCCCTAGTGGGTTCAGCCTACTTTGATTTATTTATTGCTTTTTGTTTGATTTGCATGTTATTTCTTGTTTTGTCTGGGTGCTTGGTGATTCTCATTGTGGTGAGATACGTCCTATACCCAGACATCAGTGCACTTATGATAGGATGATTGGTATAATCAAGGAGATATGCTTGGATTAATCCTTAACATATCAAGTTGAGATCCACCGCTCAGTGGAGGCCCCTTTGGAATTACTGATTATCATAATGAGTAGTCGTATATTGAAATTACTTTTTCCAACCTGGGAGCCTGAGAAGCTGTGGACCTTAGAGCCATTTAACCCATCTTGGCCTTTTAGGACGTAGTGCGGTGACTATTCAGGTATAGACTTGAATTAGTTGTTATGCGATATACACTCAGATGAGTTTCTCTTGAGAATATTATTGGTTGGCAAGTAGTCGTTTAAGCCGATAATATCCAAAAGACGGAATTATGACTCTGGGAACTTTTTAGAACTTTGTTCTACAAGTGTTGATATACCCTTAGTACATACCTTTGTGGGTTGGTTATTATCCCTTGGCTCTATGCTCGTGACTCTGAACCCTTAGCCTTGTATGCTTTGTGTGATCTTGTTTGTGGTTGTTACATTGCATGTACGCATGCAATCATGTGCATTTTCCAAGTTTTCAAGGAACTTAGACATTCTTTTTGCAAACATCACAGATACCGTGGTTATGGATTTTGGAAGAAGGAATACTAAGAAGTATAGTTTTAGAATTATTGATTTACGAGAGTTGAGAAAGCTAGGATCTTTGGTGTCTAGTCCTGTGGATTTCAAAGACCATTTTGGGAAGCTCTTGAATATTCTGAACACTGATGTGGAGGAAGGGATTCTTAATACCTTTGTTCAATTCTATGATCCTCTGTACCATTGTTTCACTTTTCCAGATTATCATCGTGTGCCAACTTTAGAGGAGTGATCTTATTGGATGGGATTGCCTATTTTAGACAAGGTTCCTTTTAGTGGTTTGGAGGAAATTCCTACAACTCGAGATATTTCCAAAGCTCTTCATCTTATGGAATCTAATGTTAAGGGAAAATTTGTTACTAAGGGAGGTATTCTTGGGATAACTTCTAAATTCTTGTTGGGGAAAGCTTCTACCTTTGCTAGTATGGAAAGTACAAATACTTTTGAGGCTATTCTTGCTTTACTTATCTATGGCCTTGTACTTTTTCCTAACCTATAGGGTTTTGTTGATGTTGATGCCATCCAGAACTTTTTGATTGGGAACCCAATGCCTACATTTCTTGGAGACACTTACCATTCTATTCATCATAAGACTTCCAAAGGATATGGAGCTATTACATGTTGTGCACCTCGACTGTACAAGTGGTTTATTTTGCACTTGCCGCGGCCCATACTCTTCAGAGATAACAAGGATAAGCTTAGGTGGTCTCAGAGGCTACGTCCCTCACTCATGCAGATATGACTTGGTACAACTCAACGTACGATACTGGAGTGATTATTGATGGTTGTGGGGAATTCCCAAATGTGCCTCTTCATGGCACACGAGGAGGAATCAATAATGCATTCTTCTAGGTTATTAGGTTTCTTTTTCTTTGATGAAGAAGAGAGCTTGGAGTTGAAGAAGAGGATTATGCCTGCCACCTCAAAAAAGGGAAAATGGAACAATCTTATAAACGGGAGTGGGTGCCTGCCACCTCAAAGATCCATAAAGTGCTTAAACCATTATCATCGTGACTAAAGAAATTCTCTTGTAAGATGAACGTATCTGTTGGGTTAATTGGAATTAGGAATAGAGAATATCAAGGAGAATAGGGTGGGTTAAATTTCAAATTTTGAGCCTTGTATCTTTGTTTCTTAAACCATGAACCAGGTCACGTTACAACATTCAAAAGTCCTAATTGAAGTTTGGGGAACTATAAAAGCATACTCGGCAAAGTCGTTGTTAAACTGACTCCGAATTCAAAGGTTTGTTAAATCATCATTTTATCATCTTCATTCGCGCCAATCTCATGGTCGAATATCATCTATCATATGCCTTGTGTAAATTTTGGATTTCAAAACTTGCATGAACATGGCATTATAATTAATTTTCAAAGGAAACATTTTTTCTCACAAATCAATACTTAGAACCAAGGAAATATCAACAAAGGTCTGATCAGGGACACACCACTTCGAGACATTCCTGACTAGGGGAAAGCTGCTTAAGGACCCTTCTAATTAGGGGCAAATCCTTATAATCCTAGGGGCACATCATATAAGGAATCCTAGTGATCATAGGGGCACATCATTTGAATATCTTACTGATCAGGGCATATTTTTAAAGATCTAAATATCAGGGCAGTCCATATCAAGGTTGTATCACGTCATGGTGGGATCCAAGTTTCCTCTTCAGACAACACCTCCATGAAAAAGGGGAAACCATTCAAAATTTCCATACCGAGGCAGGATACCTTAACAACATGGTGAAGCCGATCATTCCAAAGGTTAATCAATCTGGGGCATATGTAGCGAGCGATTTTGGACGCGGTTCTTAAGCGCTGGTCGCTCTCTGCGGTTGAGCTTAAAACTACAGGTCGATTCATTTTTTATCCTATTAAAGCTGATGAAGGAAGGGAAATAGATGTCTCCAATTAACCCTGCTTTGCATACTGAGTTTAAACAGTGGTCTGTTAAGTTACGGATGCTATCAATGTGGGGGGGCCTTTGTACTGGTTATTTGTATTTTCGCCAATACTGGTTTCTTTCTTTTCTAGGATCTCATAGCGGGGAACAAGGATTAGGATGTTAGGACTGATGTTTTTGAATTACTGCTTTTGATTGATGGAGATATGGGATTTGGGTTTTTTGTTTAGTGTGCTCGCTAAGATTTTTCTTTCAATCTTATGCCTACGTATTCCCTTTTACCGAAACAGGGAAATCAGAGCGTTCGTAGTTCCTCCTATTATATGGGAGGAAATTGGGTTTTGGTGTCTTGTTCAAAGCCCAAGACGTGAAGCGAAAAGGTGGTTTGTATCTTGTTCAAAGCCCAAGATGTGAAGCTGAAAAGTCTATTTGTGTCTTGTTCAAAGCCCAAGACGTGAAGCTGAAGGACCTCGACTTTAGAGAGAATTTGTCATCTCTAAAGAGGGGGGTTGTATGTCACAACTGTTGGGTGACTGGCTATAAAGGGAGGATTACTTTAACCGGGATACGCGGATCCTAGCAATGCCATAATTTCCTTTATAGGGGATTTCAACCTGAAGGAGAAGACTTTAACTCAATTTAGAGCAATGCCATCTTTCCTTAGGAATTTCTCATACTAAAAGAGGGACAGTGGCATAGATGTAGATGATCCAGAGGCTTGCCGCTTACAGCGATTAGATGAAGGGGAAGGAGTTGTTGATGTTTGTGTACTGTGAACGAGGCACAGCTTTTATGTTAAAAGGTTAATTGGATTAACCAGTGGTTTTCTTATACAAAGCCTAAGAGGAGGCTATTATGTGTCTCGTACAAAGCCTGAGAGAGAGGCTAAAAGGTTTTGACTCAACGATGGAATCTTTTTTGTATCTCGTATAAAGCCCGAGATGGAGGCGATTTGACTCAACAAGAGAGTTTTTTGTATCTCGTACAAAGCCCGAGATGGAGGCTAAAATTTGTTTGGCTCAATAAGAACCTTTTTGTATCTCGTATAAAGCCCGAGATGGAGGCGAAAGGGGTGATTGACTCAACAAGGGAGTCTCTTATGTGTCTCGTACAAAGCCCGAGAGAGAGGCTAAATCTTGTTTGACTCTGCTGGGGAGAATCATTTGTACAAAGCCCAAGAGGAGGCTGTGGTGACTGTTCAGTGAACTGACAGGTCCAGTATACCGATTTTAAAGAGAAAATCAGTTCTTATATGAGCAATATTGTACTCATGGATTTGATTCAAGGGTCCGGGTTATTCCTGTTCTCTAAGGAAGCGGGAAATCCAAAGGGTATTGAGACTGTCCGAGTCTGCGGGTTTCCTTCCTATTTAACGAAGGGGTCACTTGAGAATGTTTTTGAGACTCAAGGAAGTTAGACTGTCCAAGTCTAGAGTTTTATCTTTTGGGTTATGCTTTGAGAAACAGTAGTAGACTCTATGAAAGGACGGTTCTATGCAAATGACTAATTTCTGTTCCTATACCTCTAGGAGGTCGTCGGGACAATTTGTACGAAGCCCAAGAGGAGGCGGGAAACTTTTAAGAAGCCGACGGGTCCTTGTACTAAGCCCAAGAGGAGGCTATCATTCCCGGAGGAAGAGATAATTATACGAAGCCTAAGAGGAGGTTGTGAATACTTCTAAGACGCCGTAGGGTCCTTGTACTAAGCCCAAGAGGAGGCGGGGTTGCTTTTAGGAAGCCTGTGGGTCCTTGTACGATGCCCAAGAGGAGGCCGATGCTTTTAAGAAGCCTGTGGGTCCCCAAACCCCGAGAAATTCAAGGCAATGCTATTCACCGAGAATAGATCAAAGTTAGGAAAGTTCAAGAATTTGGAAGAAACTCAAGAGATGCCATTCACGGAGAAAAGATCATCTCTGGGGAGTAGAGTTTCTTGACAAGTGCTTTTAAGAAGCCCGTCGGTCCCCAAACCCCGAGAAATTCAAGGCAATGCTATTCACCGAGAATAGATCAAAGTCAGGAAAGTTCGAGAATTTGGAAGAAACTCAAGAGATGCAATTCACGGAGAAGATATCATCTCTGGGGAATAGAGTTTCTTTGACAACTTCTACAAGTGACAGTCTATGAAAGGGTTCACAGAGAATGCTGCCTTTCATATCTCCATATTGTTTAACCCCAAGAGGAGGGAAGACTGTGTCTGGTAATCCTATGGGGATCTAGTTTAGACTATTTCTAAGAGCGATCAACGGGCTTTACCTAGTGCTAGACATAGTTGCCGGGGAAACTCGAAATATCTATACTATTATTACACAGTTGATATGAGTTTATGAAAGAAGACTTACAGTGAAACAGCCCCACAATACAGTTATATGTATATGAAAGCGGTAAATGAAAGCGATAACCACTTACTCGGTTGTAGAGCTTCCATGCTGTTTGGTTAGTTGTTCAACAAAGAAAGATTGAAAACAACAGTATATTTAAAATCAAAGGAGAAAGTACTTTGAAAAAAAGAAAGATTTGGGACTTACAGCTCAAGGAGAAGCCCAGGGTTTTATCAGTGAGCGCACTGTTTGAATTTGTACAGAGGGACTTATACAAGTGACTGAGGCCCAAAATGTTTTCTGTACAAAGGGATGGGTCTTACACTCTCTCAAGAGGCCCAAATGAGTTTTAAGAAAAAGAGTGGGGGTTATAACACGAGGGTAGGCCCAGATGATTTTTTCGTTTGAAATGGCGATCGCGCCGAGGTTTTCTTTTAACGCGGAGGGACTTATACAATAAGTGAGGCCCAAAATGTTTTGGTTAAAAGGGGATTGGGTCTTACACTCTAATAGAGGCCCAAAGTGTTTTTGAATGGGTCTTATAGCTCAAGGAGAGGCCCAGGGTTATTTTTCAAAAGGGCGATGATCGTGCCGTTTATTTGAAAATGTACAGAGGGGCTTATACAACGAATGAGGCCCAAAATATTTCTGTACAAGTGGGTTGGATCTTACACTCTCTCAAGAGGCCCAAAAGGTTTTGAAAATGATTTATGAGGGTTGAATTAATCCAAAAACCCTAATTTGTTTTCAAAAATGTATTTAATTGAATAAAAATTCAATTAAAAATGATCAAAATTGTTTAACATGTGAAAAACAAATTGTGATTTTGGATTAATGCTTCAAAAATTAAGTATTGACCTCTAGGCCGTGACAGCAAGTGCAATGTGATTTTTGATTTGGAGGTGTTACAGATGAGTGGTGATGATCTGAACAGCTTCCCTACACCCTATGGAGTGTGTTTGAATGCTTGGACTTGATTGAAATTGGCTGGATCAACTTGAGGTACCTCAGCTGCAACTTGATTGAAAATTTGAGCAACCAGCTGGTGATTTTGTGAAATTGGTGTTTCAGAAGTGATCTAAGTGTTTGATCAGCTCATATGTGATGTATGTGAGGTGTGTGAGTGATTGGTTTGATTGGAAAAGCTCTCAAACTCAAAACCCGATAGCTACCTTGCTAAGAAAGACATTTTTGCCAAGAGAAAGAGATTTTGAGGAAAGCATCTGTTAGATGGCTTTGGTGTACTCAAACTGATCATAATTGAGCTCTATTTATAGTAGAGCAAATTTGTTTTGCAAGGAATAGTGAATGGCAGCTGGTAAGTAGGTTTGGCCAATGTTGTCCAATGGAAATGCAAGTCTCCTCTAGCCATTGACTAGAGGTTAGGGCACAGAGCTTTGGTTCCCTTGGTCTTGGATAAGTCTTGACTGATTTCAGATGAGAATGGCTCAGTCCATGCCACCTTGATGCTTCCATTGAATGCTTCAATCCAAATTTGGAGTCTTGTCCCTATTTTGGCCATTCTAGGTTCAACATGCTATTTCTTGTTCCATGGACTTTGGAGGCTTGGCTCAGTGATTGTCCCCTTTAGATTCAATCCTCAGATGTGTCCAAGTGGATAGGAGCATTTGAATTTGGCTGATTTTGGAAAATCGAGCAAAGTTGCAAATTCTGCCTTGCCTTTGACAGATTTCAGCAAGGCAACTTTCCAATGTCATATCTCATGACTCAAATGGAATTTGGCAATGTTCTTGGCCATTTTGGAAAAGCCCTTACATGATACAACAACTGTTTGAACAAGTTTGGTTTTGATCTCTTTTGAATCCAAGTGAAAAATCCCTCTACATTTGGCAAAAAGTGAAGCAAAATCTGACTTAGTGAAATTTTCACTAAGTGTTGGAACAAAGTGTGATTTCTTGATTTTGATCACTCCATAACTCAAAATCCTTAATGAATTGGCCTTAGGTCTAGTTGAAGTTTTTGTAGAGGGTAATGAGGGCTACAAATCCATCTTTGGATGAGAAAAAATGGCCATGTGGTTTAGGAGTTATGATCCTCCAAAGTTAGTGCATTAGTGGTACTTTTTCCATAACTTAGAAAAATTTCTAAGTTTTATGGTTACCCCTTTTACAAGTTATCCAACTTTCTTTGATTTTTCTTGATGAATGATGATTCAAATCATACATTAACATCATTTTAGGGTTAAAAATCCATTTTGGTGAAAAATCTCAAAAAGTCAAAGTTGACTTTTGTGTACAGTTGACTTTTTATCAGATGAATTCCAAACTGTGAAATTCTTCATGAAATCATGTCCTTGACCTAAATCAACCTTGATGGACATGTTCCAAGGGTGTCATAGGGTATATTGAGGCATGCCCTAGGGTTTTGGAGCATGTCCTGGTCAAAAGTCAAAGTTGTAGTTGACTTTTCCTTAAAGCCCAAATTGTGGTACAGATGAAATTGAGACTTGTTGCTCAAGCTTCTTGGATTAATCCATTGTTGCAAATGGATAAATATAGTTCATTAGAGACCCTCAAATCATGTCTTGAGGTCTTGGCTCTTGATTTGCCCTAAAAGTCAACTTAGGGGTGAATTAGGTCAAGAAACCCTAATTCCTGATTTTTTATGTATGCATCCCCTGAGGCAAAATTGACTTGATGAATGTGTCCATGAGGTTCCATGGAGTACATTAGGTTGTGTTTTGGATCTTTGGCTTGTGTCCAGATGAAAAATTTCCATCTGGAGGCCCTGGTCGACCAAAACCCTAATTTGGTGATACTGGCGATCTTGAGACTTGATCCACCTAGAAGGGAGCAGCCTTGAGCTTAATCCTTAAAGTGGGAGTCCTCTTGATCCTTTGTGGATATGTTAGAGGCTAGTCAAGTTGAAGATCATGTCATTTCTTGATTGATCCTTTGTCTAAGAGCTCTGAGAGGGCTTAAAACCCTAATTTTGATTGTAGTGAATGCTCAACAACCCTTGAGGCATTTGATGAGGCATGATGACTCATCCATATTGTGATGATAATTTGCACAATGATGGGAAACTTTAGTGGTCAAAATTTGGGGTATTACAGATGCCTCTATTTAATCTTCTTGGACACGAAGGGGCGAATGGCGAAGGTATTCGGGCATTCGAGGTGCAAGAGGATTAAATATCGGAATACCCGAGATTTTGATGGTGGTTATGAATGGTAGCTTGCGCACTCATCTTATTTTGCTAAGTAATGATGCTTAGAAAAGGTAAACTTCCCCTCGATCCTGGTTTCCTACCGAGGAACTGGTCTTAGTTTCTGTTGTAAACTTCCCCTCGATCCTGGTTTCCTACCAAGGAACTGGTCTTAGTTTCTGTTGTAAACTTCCCCTCGATCCTAGTTTCCTACCAAGGAACTGGTCTTAGTTTCTGATTTATACTTCCCCTCGATCCTGGTTTCCTACCAAGGAGCTGGTCTCAGTTTCTTCCGTCAATAAACTTTATTGACAAGGGCCGCTATTTGTAGCGGTTTTCCTCAAACTTCTCGCCGAATTTTCCTAGGGAGATGCCATTTGACGGAAAAAATTTTGATGTCAGAGTTGCTGGGGAACCCAGTTGTCTGAGTTGTAGAGTTTGTACAAACTTCTCTGTTGGAGATGCCATTTGTTTCTACTTGGGGAATGCGAGTCCCTTGAGAGACTGCTTCCGCTTGGGGTCTTTACATCATAGTTTTCTCGGAGATTTTCTCGGAGAACTGCCATATGATGTGATCCAATTTTGAGGTGCCGATGACCTTTTCATCAGCAGATTTTCGGAGAAATACTGATGTACTGCCGAACCTTTGCTTAAGGGGCTTTCTCTGGGGATTTTCCTTAATCCGGGAAAGCAAGGATATCATCTTCAATGGCGAAGAGTGACATCTATTGAAGGTTCTTTGGCTTTTCAGAGGTTCAAGTTATCAAAGTGGTCGAATGCCGACTCTGATCTAAAGATACACTGGTGGCGAGATTGTTCAGACACAATGTTTCCTGACGAGGAAAGAACTGACAACTCGATTGAGAGAACTCCTATCACTAAGGGACAAGACCGACTAGAGTGATAGCGATGCAATATGAAATGTGAATGCAAATCAATAATGCATGATGTATGTATGTATATGCGGACAAAACTGACGTGACACACAAACTAAAAGATGAACATGACAGGATACTCGGACATTGTGGGGCATGCAGAGATATCGCTGGTTCAAGATAGCAATTCCACCTTGCTTAGGAGAGATAGTCCCTGCTGGGAGCTACCGTTGATCGGGCTTAGGTGGTAAGAACTCTGTCGTGGCGTGTCAGACAAGACAAGGTCTCTGACACAGTTGATCCCTTCATTCAGGCGTACTGGCGTAGAAGGAGTACTTTGATTCTGCACTTTGAAGTTCGCTCACCTCTGGAGAAGCGGTTGATGTTCTTTTGATGTTCAACATTCAAAAGAAATTGCCGTTTTTATTAAAAAGCAGAAAAAGTTTTAACAAGTAAATTCATTTTTGTTTTATTTCAAGAATCGTTAATCATGTTAACAACGTCGTTCTGTAAAGCTAAAACAAACAAGAATTACAAACAAAAGCACAAGGGCTCAAATTTTATTGATAAGATGGAGATCAGCCAAACGCGAGATTCCAAAGAGTATATACAAAGTTTGAAAATGGTAATTTATAGGGAAAAGGGCTACGTTGAAACATTACGACCACTATCCTTCTACCAACTTTGAATTCGGGACATCCTGAGCTTCTGTCGAAGATGACCTTGACTGGAGTTTTCCTCCGATGGATGGTGTAACTGCTACTGAGGGACTTGCCTATGTTGAACATAGTTACTTGCCATTATCCCTAATTTTTTCATGGATTGTACTATGATGTTTCCAATCCATCGGGATGATTTTTTTCATGTCTCTAACTTTTGCCTGGACCGCCCTTTCGGGGTTTCAATCCACCGAGACGTTTTTTTTTTTAGTTTAGGCGAAGTATTTCTTGACTACATCAACATTCGTGGGGTAGGTAAATTCCTCTCCGTCCATGGTTGCAAGTCTCAAGGCGCCGCCTGAGAAAGCTTTTGTGACCACATAGGGGCCATCATAATTTGGAGTCCACTTGCCCCGGGAATCAGTGAGAAAAGATTGTATCTTCTTGAGCACGAGGTCCCCTTTCTTGAAGACACAAGGTCGGACCTTCTTGCCGAACGCCCTCTTCATTCTTTGTTGATACAACTGACCATGGCATAGTGCCGTTATTCTCTTTTCTTCGATCAGGTTCAATTCGTCGTGTCGGCTTTGACACCATTCAGCTTCGGTGAGCTTAACTTCCATCAATACTCGGATTGATGGGATCTCTACTTCTATGGGGAGAACTGCCTCCATGCCATACACTAGAGAGAAAGGGGTAGCCCATGTCGAAGTGCGAACAGATGTGCGATAACCGTGAAGAGTAAAGGGTAGAATCTCGTGCCAGTCTTTATAGGTTACAACCATCTTTTGAACAATCCTCTTGATGTTCTTGTTAGCCGCTTCTACCGCTCCGTTCATCTTTGGTCGGTAGGGAGATGAGTTATGATGTTCAATCTTGAACTCTGCGCACAACTCTTTCATCATCTTGTTGTTCAAGTTAGATCCATTATCAGTAATGATCTCGCTTGGAACACCATAACGGCAGATGATATTGTTTTTGATAAATCGGACCACCACTTGTCGGTTTACATTGGTGTATGATGCAGCTTCGACCCACTTGGTGAAGTAATCAATGGCTACCAGGATGAATCGATGTCTGTTTGAAGCCTTGGGCTCAATCATGCCAATCATGTCGATTCCCCATATGGAAAATGGCCATGGGGAAGAAAGAACTTTGAGATGTGATGGCGGTACATGAATTTTGTCGGAGTATATCTAACACTTGTGACACCTCTTCATGTACTTGTAGCAGTCGGATTCAATGGTCAACCAGTAGTACCCTGCTCTAAGAATTTTTCTCACCATTGTGTGTCCGTTGGCATGAGTGCCAAAGGATCCTTCATGAATTTCTTTCATAAGCATGTCTGCTTCTGGTCCGTCCATGCATCGGAGCAAGACCATGTCAAAGTTTCTCTTATAGAGAGTGTCACCGCTCAGGAAGAAGTTTCCAGCCAATCTTCTGAGGGTTTTCCTGTCTTTTCTGAGTGCCCCAGATGGGTACTCTTGTTTCTGAAGGAAGCATTTGATATCGTGATACCAAGGTTTGTCATCTATGACTGCTTCAATCGTGAAGACGTAAGCAGGCCGTTCAAGGCACCTTATGTCAATTTTAGGTATGTCATTCCATTGACCTACACTAATCATGGAAGAGATAGTGGCTAAAGCGTCAGCCATGTGGTTCTCATCACGAGGGATGTGATGAAACTCAATTCTGTTGAAGAAAGGTAACAACCTTCTTGCATAGTCTTTGTAAGGAATCAATCCTGATTGGTATGTGTTCCAATCTCCTTTTATCTGGTTAATAACCAAGGCTGAGTCGCCGTATACGTCCAAGTTTTTGATACTTAAATCAATCGCTTCCTCGAGACCCATAATACAAGCTTCGTATTCGACCTCATTGTTCGTACATTTGAACGTAAGTCTGGCAGTGAAAGGAATATGGGTACCCTGAGGGGTAACAATGATTGCCCCAATTCCATTCCCATAATGATTAACTGCTCCGTCAAAGATAAGTCCCCATTGGGAACCTGGTTCTGGCCCTTCACTGGGTAACGGTTCATCGCAATCTTTCATTTTTAGATACATGACATCTTCGTCTGGGAAGTCAAACTCGATTGATTCTTGATCGTCAATCGGTTGATGAGCCAAATGATCGGCTAAAATACTTCCCTTAACGGCTTTTTGAGCGTGGTACTCTATGTCATATTCTGATAACAACATCTGCCAACGGGAAATTATTCCCGTAAGAGCAGGTTTTTCGAAGACGTACTTGATTGGATCCATTTCTGAGATCAACCAAGTAGTATGGCGAATCATGTATTGGCGAAGACGTTTGGCTACCCAAGCCAAAGCACAGCAAGTTTTCTCGAGCATCGTGTACCGAGTCTCGCAGTCGATGAATTTCTTGCTTAGATAGTAGATGGCAGACTCCTTCCTTTTAGTTTCATCTTGTTGGCCAAGTACACATCCCATCGAGTCCTCTAGGACTGTGAGGTAAATGATCAGTGGTCTTCCTTCCACTGGAGGTGATAGAATCGGAGGATTCAACAGGTATTCCTTAATACCGTCGAAGGCGGTTTGGCAATCTTCTGACTAAACGCAATCCTGGTTCTTTTTGAGTAATTTAAAAATCGGCGCACATGTGGTGGTCATGAGGAATATGAATCGGGAGATGTAGTTCAAACGTCCCAGGAATCCTCTGACTTGTTTTTCAGTTTTCGGAGAAGGAATTTCTTGAATGGCCTTGACCTTGTCAGGATCAACCTCAATTCCTTTCTGGCTGACGATGAACCCTAAGAGTTTCCCTGAACGGACACCGAAGGTGCACTTGTTGGGATTCAAGCGGAGCTTGAATTTTCTTAAACGTTCGAACAATTTTGACAGATGTTCAACGTGCTCACTCTCTGTTTTTTATTTTGCAATCATATCATCGACATATACCTCGATTTCCTTATGTATCATGTCATGAAACAGAGTAGTCATGGCCCTTTTATAGGTTGCCCCGGCGTTCTTCAAACCGAACGGCATTACCTTGTAACAAAAGGTGCCCCATGGGGTAATGAACGGAATTTTCTCCATGTCTTTCGGCGCCATTTTGATCTGGTTATAGCCCGAGAATCCATCCATGAAGGAGAAGACAGTAAACTTTGCTGTACTGTCTACCAGCATGTCAATGTGTGGTAAAGGAAAATCGTCCTTTGGACTTGCCTTGTTCAGATCTCTGTAATCAACACACATTCTGACCTTTCCGTCCTTTTTGGGAACGGGTACGATGTTGGCTAACCATTGAGGATATTCAGATGTAGCGAGGAAACCCACGTCAATCTGTTTCTGCACCTCCTCTTTGATTTTGATGGCCATGTCTGGGTGAGTGCGTCTCAACCTTTGCTTTACTGGCGGACATTCCGATCTTAACGGTAAGTGATGTTCCACGATACTGGTATCCAACCCTGGCATATCCTGATAGGACCAAGCGAATACATCGAGAAATTCTTTGAGAAGCTTTATCAAATTCTCTCTGGCAGTTGGACTGAGAAGTGCCCCAATCCTGATTTCTTTTCTCTCTTTTTCTGAACCCAAGTTTACCGTTTCCAACTGCTCTTTGTGAGGTTCAATGGACCTTTCCTCTTGTCTGAGTAGCCGGGAGATCTCTTCTGGAATTTTGTTGTCATCTTCTTCTTCAGCCTCGAATACCGGGAACTCAAAGTCGGGAGAAGGCATCGGATCGTATGTTTCAACTAGGTTTAAAATAAGCAATCTGCATGACGTGATGATTCGTGTTTAGAAGAGATAGAGAAAATGCAAGTGTGTGCAGTGTATTTATTTTACTGCTTGTTTTTATTTGAATTGTTTTTTAGGATTACCATTTTCTGAAAAAGCAAAAAGAGAAAACAGCAATAAATGCAGAAATTACAGAACGACGTTATTTTATTAATGAACAAGTCGAATCTCGAAACTACAACCCTATAAAACAAAACTCTGTCGCTTTGGGCAAAGCGAAGAGGGAAATTTACAGAAAGCGAGCCCTATCAAAACATCTGTTTCACCTGGGTAGGGTGAAAGGTTAAAGGACGACAATTACTTTGACTGATGAACGACCTTTGGAACCTCGACGACAACCCATTGGCGGCGAACTCCCCGGTGAATCACAAAGTCTGGCACCTTCCTTGATTTGTCTTCAGAAATGACGCTGATTTCTGGTGGAGCAGGATCGTTGGAATCTGTTTCCCAGGCAGAATTGTCATAGGAGGATTCCTCTGTTGCATTCTGCAGAGTATTGGTGCTCTCAGGTACATCTCCCCATCCAGTTGGCTGGATATCTTCGAGCCTGATACGAGAGCTTTTGGGAGCGGTGTACTTGACCATATAGTCGTACTTTCCACTCGGTTGTCCCAAGGTGTCCCACACTTCTTTGGAACTGGAGGAGTCATCTCTCTCGATGACGTTGACCTCGGGAAAAGAATAGTTGATGAATTCAAGTCCTGCAAACGTTGAAAAATTCATCTTCATGTTGAGTAGCTTCCGAATGACCTGAGTGTTGATCCCATGACATGGTGGGGACACAGGTATTCTGTTTAATGATGGTCAGCTGATTTTCATTATTCGGCTGACTTTCTTGCCCCAAGTTTCCTGGGTAAGGCTGCCACATTGGCAGACCATCCATTGGGCCATAATAGTTATGGTCAAAGTTGTCTTTCATCAGAGTGTCTTTCTCTAATGAATTTACCGGAGCACGACATCCTTCCGAATCACAATCCCCGTACATCATTTCGACATCTGACCTTGGTATAAACCTCAGACTCTGTGCGGGATATCAAAATGGCGTAAGCACCTCTTCCTGAGACATATAACCGTCCTCATTCAAATAGGACTTCCATTCTTCATCCGTGTCAGAGGGATCTTCCTCATTAATAGCATGAACTATTTGAAACACCGGGTGAAGAAAACCTCCACTGTGGAAGAAGTTTTGTAGGGGATGATGACTTTCATCGTTGGCGGCTGTCTGGGTACAGGTTGCAGAAAAACCAAGACCCGTCTTTGTTTTATTGTCAGTGGGAATGACCAGCTGTCCCCATCCTGTCGTATCGGTACTCTCGACCGCTTTGATAGCATAGTTGTATGAGGAAATCGAGGTTCCTCCTTTGAACCGATTGTCCTTGCTCACTGACAGTGCTTGGAACTGAGTTCCAATAACCTCCTCGGGTTCTATATCAGTAGATGATGACAAGTTTCTTACAAGCAAGGCTTGTTCCCCACAAACCGTGACAAGTGGATCGTTCTTGACGAATTTTAGCTTTTGGTGGAGGGTCGAAGTGACCGCTCCAGCCTGATGTATCCAAGGTCTTCCTAATAAACAACTGTATGTTGCCTGGATGTCCATGACCTAGAAAGTGACTTAGAAAGTGTGAGGACCAATAGTTATAGGAAGATCAACTTCACCGATAACTATTTTTCTGGATCCGTCGAATGCTTTGACGACGACCTTGCTGACTCTCATCGGAGGGCCTTTGAATGATAATTGCATCAAAGTGGACTTCGGCATAACATTCAGGGCTGACCCTGTGTCTACCAGTACGCTGGCTAAAGCATCGCCCTGGCAGTTAACTGTGATATTGAGTGCCATGTTATGACGGCGACCCTCTTCAGGTAATTCTTCATCACTAAATCCCAAATTATTGCAGGAAGTGATGTTAGAGACAATGCTATCAAATTGTCTGATTGTTACATCCTATTCCACAAAAGGTTGCTCCAAGACTTTCTGTAGAGCCTCCTTGTGGGCTTCTAAACTGAGTAACAGTGATAATACCGAGATCTTTGACGGAGTCTGTAACAGCTGATCAACAATGTTATATTCGCTCCTTTGGATGAGCTTCAGCATCTCATCATTGTTTTTCGAAAGGCCGGGACCACTGGATTGACCGACTGGTGGATCAGGAGCTTCTGTCTGAAGTTCCTTTTCTTTGTTAAGTTCTCCAACTCCTCGGTTGAAGATTCTACCACTCCGTGTTACTCGACTGATGTCTGCAATGTTCACAACAGAGGGTAATGGAATTTCCTTTCCATTTTCAATTATTGTTGCACCGTATTTGTAAGGGATCGCCTTAGCTGATTCATACGGTAGCGGTCCTGGTAGATAGATGACTACAGGAGCCCTCTGATTTTTCTGACCATCATAAGTAATCTCAATTCGTTCCCGGTTGGGAACTTTAGATTCGTCAAGTAGAGGAATAATGGCAAAAACATCCCTGGTCCTGTGATGACCATAGATCGTGATAACATCCTCAACTTGCTCGGCAAGGTAGTTCGGCGTCCAGTTGATGGGTCCAGAACCCGGATATGGACGAATTTCTCCACGATCGACCTGACCCTGAAGAACTGCTCTCACAAGGTAACACCCTTGGTTACTTTCTGAACAGACGCTACAACTGTCATAGTTGTGTGGTGGCACCTGGCCACGCCCACTTTGAATACAATGTAACCTCACTAGGTTAGCTTCCACAGATCGGACATCCTGACTTTGACGCCGAGTGGGGTTTCTGTTATTGATTCTAATTTGCTGAGTATCTTCATCCATATAGATTGGCATCCACCAGTGATTTAACAAGTGCTGAAGTGCCTCCTGGACAAGGGTACAACCTCGATCGTTTTCGCAACCTGCCTTACAGCTTTGATAGTCATGTGATATTAAGAATCCGAGTCGGACATGCTCAACGTGTAATTCTACCAGGTTGGTATTCATCACGCGAATATCGAAGATCTGAACCATGTTGATCTGATAAGGGTTCCTATCATGGTAGTCTTGGATCCATCCAAGATCCATCTGACGCTGGAGGGCCTCCTGTATGAAAGAGCATCCCTGTTTGTTTACTGAGCAAATCAGACAAGAACTGTAATCGTGCCGCGGCAAATTATGAGACTGGCTTTGCCTTGAGTGCATCGCCACCAAGTTGACATTCATTGCACGGATGTCGTGGTTCTGAATGACATTAGAATTCGTGTAGACCATGTTAACTCCACGAACTCGGTGCTCTTGGATCCATCCGAGATCCATCTGTTCCTGCAGAACTGCTTGCACTACAGAACATCCTTGATTGTCTTTAGAGCAGATATCACATTGATGATAGTTATTAGGTGGCACATGGCCATATCCACTCTGTCTACAATGCATCTTGACCAAACTGGCTTTCAAAAAGAGTACATCGTGAATTTGATAGACATTGTTAGTCTCTTTCTCAATCAGATTGACTGCAGCCTTCTCATGTTGAGGCAACGGGTTCGTAAGAACATTGGGATTCGTATCCTTGAAGGATAAGACCCTGCTCCTAACAAGTTTTTGCACGTCGGACTTGAAATTGAGGCAAGTCTCTATGTTATGCCCTGAACCTCCTTGATGATAAGGGCATGTTTGATCCATCTTAAACCAAAAAGGCAGATTTTCCGGTACTGTAAGAGGAGATTTAGTCTGAATATGCCCCTTAGCCAGTAGTAACGGAAACAACTCTGCGTACGACACGGGTATAGGATCAAACCCTGATGGTCGTGTTATACGGTTGTTGTTGTATGGAGGACGAGCCTGCTGAAGAGGCTGTTGTGTCTTTTGCTGGTCAGGTTGGCTCTGCGCTGTGTAAATTTATCCCAAGAGAGGGAAAGGAAACACCGCATAAACCTGAGGAAGAGGGAAAGGAACGGTCATCGCAACCATAACCTGGGTTCGGGAGTCGGTTACGCGAGGGGAAGGTGCTAGCACCCCACACGTCCATCGTACTCGATGGGATCCACGCTTGTTGTCTAATCTAAGGGTGAGTTATACTATCATCTAGGGCTGTACTAAAACGGAGAGGGAAAGACAAAGACAGACTCGGTAGGACGTCGACGTCCTAGGCCTAAGTACCCCCTTTGTGCAATGGGGAATTCAGAGTCAACGTAGTTCGGACCAAGTTCTTTTTGTGTTTTTTACGAGCGACAGTAAGTCCGCGTCCGGCAGTTAGGGTCGATGCCTGTTTGCGACTCAGACGGAAGGTAACGTGCCCTTTTTGAAGATAGCCTTTAAGTTGAAGGTCCCTAAGGACAAAAAGGTTTGAGGTTGGTTTGTGTTTTTTAGGACAGGAGTGACTTAAGTTAGTTCCTAAGTTGCATTGCACCAAAGTCTAGGGCACAGGGGCGAATACTTAACGCATCGTCCCAAGACAGGACGCTCGCTAAGCACTCTAGAAAGATGAGAGGAAGCCCCTCATTTCTCATTCCCCATACTTAAGGCTCGTGCGCAATACACCTTATTCTTATTAAGTGTTTTAAGGAAATTTGAGATGAGAAGAGAGAAGACACAAGGGTAACTCTAAAGGGGGACTATGAATCCTAAAGTTATCATGCATGGGTGACCTACGGTTAGTGAGGTTTGACGACAACCTAAACCCTAAAGGAAGAGGATGAGGGAAGGAAAGAGTAAGGGTGACCATGGATATTTATCCATACCCTCAAATAACTTACCTTAGTCCCTGCATAAAAGGTTAGTGAGAAACAGACATAAATAATATCAAAGCAAATAAAAATCAAACAGTGGCAAACAATAGTGATAATAATCCAAACATGAACTCAAAGATCAAAGAAGCAACCCCAAAGCAAATTGCACAAGTGCCTTTCAAACAAGGACCTAGGCATGATCAGAAACACACATATAAGCAGATCTCAAGTGAAAATAAATCAAACAATTGGAGAAACAACTCCCAAAATTACCAAATTAAATATCAAGGTCCCTCAACCAGAGACAAACAACATACCAAAAATCCATGCAAAAATTCAAAGTGTTAGTCATCCAATTAATCATACAAAATTCAGGTGAGGATTAGGGTTCAATGGGCCAAAGGGAAGGACCAAAATGCAATATGGAATAAATTTAAAAATGAAAGAAAAATATTTTAATGCATTTTAGAATGTTATTGAACAAATACAAAAAGAACGAATAAAAAATATTTTACGGATGCAGAGAAATAAAATAAGCAAAAATTAGTATGCATGACATGTATAATGCAAAAAGAAATTAAATAAATAATTAGTTTAAATGATAAAAATAAAATAAAAATAAAAAACAATATTTGTAAATATTTTATAAAAATAATAAAGATGATGTATGAATTTTATGGGAATTTTTAAATGCAAGAATGTATTTTTAAAAATTAAAAATGAAGTCTGACAATTAAAATAAAATAAAAATGAAATAAAATGCAAGGAGGGTGCATTGAGTAAAGAAAATGTGTTAGAAATAATGATGGGCCTGCAAGGTGGGGTGCGAATAGCAACCCAAAGCTTAAGTCCAGTCAGCGAAAAAAAAAAAAATAAATAAATAAAAATGGTTCACGTGGTCCTTAGTCAACCAGTTGACTTCCCCATGACTTTCTGATTGATCCTGCGTTCACAAATGGTCAACAAAATAAAAAGGTAATCTTGATTAACGGTTAGGTTTTGATGCACATAATAGCTAAGCTACGCACACACACACGTAAGGACTCAGAGCACCGTGGGCTCCCATGTGCACCGCGCGTGACATTTTTTATTCGCTGGCATGCTATTATCCGTCTGATTCATCACACGATCCAGATGTGGTCAACTTAAAATAAAAGTAAAACAAAGAAATAAAAGGATTGGGAGAACACAATAGGAGCAGTGGGGTTATAAACACAGGATCACTAATTTAAATTCAGAAAAAAAAATAAAAGAAAAAAATATGTGGCACGCCATGGGCCGTTGGATCAAGAGAACGAAGGGTGGAGATTTCATCTCCTACCTTCAGCCAGCCTCCTTCGCCGGACCACCACCTTCGCCGGAGACCTAGCTCCGGCCGCCCCATTGCTTCACCTGCAGATCAAAAATTGCCCAGAAAACACGCACCCATACACAATTCGAACCAGAATTTCACGAGGATTATGAATGTGCTATCAAAATTTGCAAACCATTAGTGTATAATGAGAAACGAATGAAAAACCATTAAGGCACAATACTTTAAGTCCACATTACAAGCAAACCACACGTCCAAAATTAAAAATAAATAGATCAGGATAATCACCATTCATCACACGTCAATATTCATGCTTAAAAGGAGATTTTTATGATGGTCAAAAAACCTACCAACCTGAGATGGCTTCACACGTGCACTTGCTTTTGGCTGCGAATGGTGGTTGATTTGCACTCTATAGATTACCAAGAGAAGCTTTGTGGAAGAACTTTGAAGAAACTCCTTGTAAATTAAGATATCCAAGGAATTCAAGAATTAGGGTTCACTTTCTTTTTCTCCAAAATATCACGTGTTACTAACCCTAACCAGTGCATGGATGGGTTTATATAGACTAGGGTTTTCTTCTGATGAGGAATTGGGCTTGGGCAATTCTTGGTTTAATGAGTTTTTGAATTATCTTGAAAAATCACATTATGTTAAGTACACCTCCTCCATGCATGTATACTTAAGAATTCAATGATGGATCACTTTCATTTGGATTGCTAGTTACACCTCAATGGAACTTGGGCCTTGAAAACAATTGATTCATGAGTTTTTAATAGTTTGGCAATTTTGAATAATGGAGAATAAGTGATAAATATGCCATGGAATCACTTGGTTAAAAAGACAAGAATGCTTCTTAGGAATTTTTTTTGGATGTTGGAACATGTCTTGAAGCAATGGAATTAATCATAGGTCCATATGTCCCAAAACCTCAAAGTTGTGAAAATGAAACCCTAAAAACCATATTGCCTTCTTTGGACCATAACTGGAGCTTAACAAATGATATGGAGACCCACTAGTACTTGTTGGAAAGAGGAGAAAAAGGTCTTCATCTTTCATGTTGGAGAAAAATTCATTTGAAGCTTTCTTGATGATGAAAAGTCAAGTTGAATGAAGTGTAGATACTTGCCAAAAATGGAAACTTTTCATTATAGGTCACTTTCCAAATTTAGAAACTTTGCACCAACTCCTGATTCCTGACAAATATGTATGAAACTTGACCCTTGAAGACCATACGAGGATGTGAGACCTTGAAAACCTTGGAGAGAACCTCAAAGTTCCACAGTTGACTTCTCCTCTCACTGTTGACTTTTACCCAATTCAACTGATTTTCAATCCATTGGCCAATTGAACTTCTCCTGAACCAAACTGGTGGACAACCTCCCACCCCTAGGTATTTAGGGACCCTAGGAGGAAATAACACAGTCTCCAAATCCAAATTCCTCTGAATATGATGTGTATCCTCTCCAACAAAGATTAGATATGCCATTTGGTGATGATAAAAACCCAAGGAGCTTGCCCATTGAAGCAATAAACCCAAGAATCTCAAAACCCTAATCTATGCACTGGTTAGGAGAGGATGATCCACCTGAGCTCTCTTGGACAATACGAGGACTCTTGCTTGACCCTCTGAAGCATTGCTTCAGGCACCTTGACCCCATGCTAAGAACCAATGATATGCACACATGATAATCCAAAATGCAATGCAACATAAGCCAGTTAGTAATAAAGTAAGGAGGGCAAATTTTGGGGTGCAACAGCTGCCCCTATTCAATCAACTTGGTCCTGAAGGTATAATAGCGACGGCTCTTAGACAATCAGGATACACGGAGATTGAATACCAAAGAACCCGGAAATTTGCAATCCTCTGCTGGAGAATTAGCCATAAATGTTGTAACGAAACAAACTCTCCCAAGTTATGTCATCATTGCTGATAAAGAGAACTGACAAAGGAGATATCCAAAAAGGTTGCTATCTCTGCTGCTAAAGAGAAACTAGCAAAATAAATACCGTTCCTGCTGATAAAGGGAACCCGACAAAAGAAAATCTCCAAAAGATTGCTATCTCTGCTGATAAAGAGAAACTAGCAAAACGAATGCCATCCCTGCTGATAAAGGGAAACTGACGAAGAAAATATCCGAAAGATTGCTATCTCTGCTGATA
Source organism: Lathyrus tuberosus (assembly GCA_022829125.1). Classification (NCBI taxonomy): domain Eukaryota; kingdom Viridiplantae; phylum Streptophyta; class Magnoliopsida; order Fabales; family Fabaceae; genus Lathyrus; species Lathyrus tuberosus. The sequence continues at coordinate 3,390,115 of JALAZF010000441.1, forward strand.
AAGAGAAACTAGCAAGATGAATGCCATCCTTGCTGATAAAGGGAAACTGACGAAAAGATTACCTTCAAAAGATTGCCATCTCTCCTGATAAAGAGAAACTAGCAAGATGAATGCCATCCCTGCTGATAAAGGGAAACTGACAAAAGAAATATCCAAAAGATTGCTATCTCTACTGATAAAGAGGACTAGCAAAATACCATCCCTGCTGATAAAGGGAAACTGACAAAAGAAATATCCGAAAGATTGTTATCTCTGCTGATAAAGAGGACTAGCAAAATGCCATCCCTGCTGATAAAGGGAAACTGACGAAGAAAATATCCGAAAGATTGCTATCGCTGCTGATAAAGAGAAACTAGCAAAATAAATGTCATCCCTGCTGATAAAGGGAATTGACGAAGAAAATATCTGAAATATTGCTATCTCTGCTGATAAAGAGAAACTAGCAAAATAAATGTCATCCCTGCTGATAAAGAGAATTGACGAAGAAAATATCCGAAATATTGCTATCTCTGCTGATAAAGAGAAACCAGCAAAATAAATGCCATCCCTGCTGATAAACAGAAACTGACAAGAACTATCCAAAATATTGTTATCTCTGCTGATAAAGAGAAACTAGCAAAAATAATGCCATCCCTGCTGATAAAGGGAAACTAACAAAGAGAATATCCGAAAGATTGCTATCTCTGCTGATAAAGAGAAACTAGCAAGATAAATGCCATCACTGCTGATAAAGGGAAACTGACAAAGAGAATATCCGAAAGATTGCTATCTCTGCTGATAAAGAGAAACTAGCAAGATAAATGCCATCCCTATTGATAAAGGGGAAACTGACAAGAGAAATCTCCGAAAGATCGCTATCTCTACTGATAAAGAGAAACTAGCAAAATAAATGCCATCCCTGCTGATAAAGGGAAACTGACGAAAAGATTATCTTCAAAAGATTGCTATCTCTGCTGATAAAGAGAAACTAGCAAGATAAATGTCATCCCTGCTGATAAAGGGAAACTGACGAAGAAAATATCCGAAAGATTGCTATCTCTGCTGATAAAGAGAAACTAGCAATACCAATGCCATCCCTGCTGATAAAGGGAAACTGGCAAAAGAAATCTCCAAAAGATTGCTATCTCTGCTGATAAAGAGAAACTAGCAAAACAAGTGTCATCCCTGCTGATAAAGGGAAACTAGCAATAGCAATGTTATCCCTGCTGATAAAGGGAACTGACGAAGAAAATATCTGAAAGATTGCTATCTCTGTTGATAAAGAGAAACTAGCAAAATCAACGACGACTTGACTGGGGATAATGTGAAACAAGACTTTCTGATTTAAACCACCTCTGGCAGCAAGGATGGGATTTCATAAAAGAGAAAGGCCAGACAAACTTCTAACGGACCCATGATCCACAGATAAGATGGCTCCGCTGGGGAAAGGTGAATTCTAAATAAAAGACTCTGCCGGGGAGCGCAAGTATGAGGAACACATCCCTCCAAAATCTCCTGAGTTATACCATCTCTGTTGAGAAAGAGAACTGGCAAAGAAAGTATCAAACCTGGCTTTTGCTTCGAATGCAAATGTTTGAATAGCGGTGTAATTCTCCATACGCAATGGAAATGCTATGTGCTTGAGGATGCAATACAAATGCTCATGATATCCAAAGAGGGTCCCTCCAGCAAAATAAATGCCGGAGAGAAAAGATCCATTCAGCCGGGGATGACAAAAATAAATTGTCCTCTGAATCCAAGAATTCTGCTGAGAAGGATCATACTGATCGACTCTTTGGATCAATAACTTCTGCTGGGGATGAAATCCCGAAAGAACTACCGGGGACCACACCTGTCTGGAGGTAACATCCAACCTGAGATTTCTCCTCTGCTAGGGGAGTTAAGAATGAACGCCAGCGACGGAGCTGGAAGTCCGTTACTGAGGATTGCTGATAACCAATTGGGCTTAGGACCTGCTGGGGGATGCCAGCCCATAATACCATCCTGCTTGGGGAAAACTGTCCGTAATACCATCCTGCTTGGGGAAACTGCTGATCTTAGCCTGCTGATGGGGAGAATGACTTTACTTCCACCTCGCCGGGGATTAGAATATGACATTGTTGGTGAAAGTACACTTCCTGACTGGGGGAAGTGAGTACCCTGATTCTGTGGGGAATAACGTCTTGATTCGGAGAAAATACTTCACAAGTCTCCTACTGGGGGAAGTCTGCTCTGCTGAGGAAAGCTTGTCCTGCTGGGGAAGGAGCAATCTCAATGTTGGGGAGAGCAACCTGCTGGGAAGTACAATCTTGTTGCCCTGCAAGTCAAATAACAACAAAATAGAATATGCCACAACCTGGCTACCACCGTTAACGCCTAAGTAATTTCTACTGCTTTTCGTTATGCTCCGCAAAGCTTGAACTTTTATATGCAATGTTCATCAAAAATATCGGACGTTTTTTGTAAACAAAACAGTAAAAATAAAAGTAAAACAAACAATGGAAAGCTCTTTGAGTGAAATGAATATTTTATTGAAGAGTGGTCTGTAAATAGGCATTTACAATGGGAAGCAATTCCTAGAAAGAGGTAATTGCACAAAAACAAAAGAAAATACACATGTCGGCAATGTGGGAACAGATATCCACCATGATTCGACTCAGCTATGACCCATATGACTTGCTTATCCACAAATGTCTTGACCTTCGAAGAGACTAACTGTACTGATCCTTTTCTTTCAGAACTTCCAGGTATCGAGAATGTTCACAGATCGAACGTAGACCGTAGCCTTTCGCTTATAAATCCCTAACTTTTGCCTGGATCGCCCTTTTCGGGTTTACAATCCACCGGGATACCCATTTTTGCCAAAGTCGCCTTTTTAGATTTTCAACTTTGCGGGTGTACACATTTCTTTTTACATTTTATCCCTAACTTTTGCCTGAACCTTTTCCTTTTTATGGTTCGCCGGGATGCCCCTTTTTGCCTGGATTTTCTTTTTATGTCCAGCGGGTCTTTTTTATGCGAAGTATTTTTTGACTACGTCTGCGTTCACAGGGGATGTAAAATCTTCGCCATCCATAGTTGAAAGTAGTAAGGCTCCTCCAGAGAAAACCTTTCTAACTACATACGGCCCTTCGTAGTTTGGGGTCCATTTGCCCCTGTGATCTGTCTGAGGAGGAAGGATCCTTTTCAAAACCAATTCACCTGTCTGAAAATTTCGAGGACGCACTTTCTGATCAAAGGCGTGCTTCATCCTGCTCTGATACAAACGACCATGTACGATGGCTGCCAATCTCTTTTCTTCAATAAGGTTCAACTGATCCAACCTGGAACGCACCCATTCAGCTTCATCAAGCTTCACATCTGCCAGAACTCTCAAAGACGAAATCTCGACCTCTAAGGGTAAAACTGCTTCCATACCATACACCAATGAGAAAGGGGTTGCCCCAATTGACGTACGCACCGAAGTACGGTAACCGTGTAGGGCGTAAGGTAACATCTCATTCCAGTCCTTATACGTTACCACCATCTTCTGCACAATCTTCTTGATATTCTTATTCGCCGCCTCAACAGCACCATTCATCTTCGGACGATGTGGAGAAGAGTTATGATGCTCGATCTTAAAACTCTGACATAGTTCCTTCATCATTTTATTGTTCAAATTCGAGCCGTTATCAGTAATGATTCTCTCCGGGACCCCATAACGACAGATGATGTCCTTCTTTATAAACCGGGCTACCACTTGCTTGGTGACGTTGGCGTACGAGGCTGCCTCCACCCACTTTGTGAAATAGTCAATGGCAACTAGAATGAAACGATGCCCATTGGAAGCGGAGGGCTCAATCTTTCCAATCATATCAATGCCCCACATTGCAAAAGGCCAAGGGGACGACAACACATTTAGAGGCGTAGGCGGTACATGCATCTTATCTGCGTAAATCTGGCATTTATGGCACTTCCGGGCGTACTTGAAACAATCAGACTCCATAGTCATCCAATAATATCCTGCCCTTAACAACTTTCTAGCCATGGTGTGTCCACTGGAATGAGTACCGAAAGAACCCTCGTGAACTTCCTCCATCAACAGACCTGCCTCGTGTTCATCAACACAACGTAGCAAGACCATATCGAAGTTCCTCTTATATAACACATCATCCTTGTTCAGAAAGAAGTTCCCTGCCAACCTTCTCAGAGTCTTCTTATCTTTGGTGGAGGCACCCTCTGGATACTCTTGTCTCTTCAGAAAAACCTTAATATCTTGATACCACGGTTTACCATCAGACACATCTTTAATTGCAAACACAAAAGCCGGTCTGTCCAGACGCATGATTCTAATCGACGGAGTTTCATTCCAACGGTTCACCTTATACATGGATGCCAATGTCGCCAACGCATCAGCCATGTGATTCTCAGTTCTGGGCACATGATGAAAATCCACCCTATCAAAGAAAGGTAACAACCTTCTGGCATAGTTGTTATAAGGTACCAAATTCTCCTGACGAGTCTCCCATTCTCCTGTAATCTGATTAACCACCAACGCGGAATCACCATAGACATCGAGGTTCTTAATTCTCAAATCAATTGCTTCTTCTAACCCCATGATGCATGCTTCATACTCCGCCTCGTTGTTGGTACACACGAATGCTAATTGGGCAGTGAAAGCTATATGAGAACCCTTCGGGGTTGTAATGATTGCCCCAATTCCATTGCCATATGAGTTGACAGCCCCATCAAAAATCATCATCCACTGTGATCCGATCTCTGGTCCTTCGTCAGGCAGAGGCTCTTCACAATCCTTCATTTTCAGAAACATAACATGCTCGTCCGGAAACTCAAACTTCATAGGCTGAGAATCCTCGACTGGTTGTTCAGCAAGATACTCTGATAGAACACTCCCTTTAATGGCCTTCTGAGAAACATACTGAATATCATACTCTGTCAAAACCATCTGCCAACGGGCTATCCTTCCAGAAAGTGCCTTCTTCTCAAACACGTACTTAATCGGATCCATCTTCGAAATCAACAAGGTTGTGTGATTTAACATATACTGCCTTAAGTGCTTGGATGCCCAAGCGAGTGCGCAACATGTCTTTTCCAGCATAGAGTATCTCGATTCGCAATCATTGAACTTCTTACTCAGGTAGTAAATGGCGTGCTCTTTTTTACCTGTCTCATCATGTTGACCGAGCACACAACCCATCGAATTCTCAAGAACCGTAAGGTACATAATTAACGGTCTCCCAGACACCAGTGGCATAAGGACTGGAGGTTCCTGCAGATACGTCTTTATCCTTTCAAACGCCTCTCGACAATTTTCATTCCACCTGACCTCCTGATCCTTCCTTAGCAACTTGAAAATTGGTTCACATGTAGTTGTCAGATGAGAGATGAACCTGGCAATGTAATTCAACCTCCCCAAGAAACCACGAACCTCTTTCTCTGTCCTTGGCTCAGGCATCTCCTGTATGGCTCTTATCTTTGCAGGATCAACCTCTATACCTCTTTCACTAACAATGAAACCCAACAATTTACCAGACCTCACACCGAAAGTGCACTTGTTTGGATTTAATCTCAGTCTGAACTTCCTCAACCTTTCAAACAGCTTCTGGAGGTTTACCAAGTGTTCTTCCTCTGTCTGTGACTTCGCAATCATGTCATCAACATAGACTTCAATCTCCTTGTGAATCATATCATGAAAGAGAGTCACCATCGCCCGCTGATAGGTTGCCCCAACATTCTTCAATCCAAAGGGCATTACCTTGTAGCAAAATGTTCCCCACGGTGTTATGAAAGTAGTCTTCTCCATGTCCTCTGGGGCCATTTTGATTTGGTTATACCCAGAGAAGCCATCCATGAAGGAAAACACAGAATATTGGGCAGTATTGTCCACTAGCACGTCAATGTGGGGGAGCGGGAAATCATCCTTCAGGCTTGCCCTATTCAAATCTCGATAATCCACACACATCCTGACCTTTCCATCCTTCTTAGGTACAAGTACAATATTAGCAACCCACGGAGGATAATTCGTCACAGCAAGAAATCCGGCGTCCAACTGTTTCTGAATCTCTTCCTTGATCTTGACAGCCATATCTGGTTTCGTCCTTATCAACTTCTACTTGACTGGAGTACAACCCTCTTTAAGCGGCAGCCGGTGTGAAACAATGTCAGTGTCAAGCCCAGGCATGTCTTGGTAAGACCAGGCGAAGATATCCACATACTCTCGAAGTAAATTAATCAACCTTCCCTTAACAGTGTCTTCTAGGGCAGCCCCAACCTTTACTTCTCGTTTAACATCCTCGGTTCCCAGATTAACAGTCTCAACTTCCTCCTGATGAGGTAGAATAACCCTTTCCTCTTGTTTCAGTAGCCTGGCTAATTCTTCTGGTAAGTCATAGTCTTCGTCAGTCTCTTCTTCGGCCTGATAGATGGGATTGTCGAAGTCATATCGAGCCATAGCTAAGTCATGGGTGGAATCTGAACAAAGGAACCTGCATGATGGATGTCTTATGTTCATTATGAGTGCAACAAACAAGAAAACACATTGCCATTTTGATGTGGGTTAATGCAAAAAGTAAAAATAGAAAGACAGGGATCAAAATATTTGAATGAAAAAACGTCCTTTATTGATGATAAAAATAGCAAGTAAAACATCCAAGCCCTACAAATAAATATCACTACGTCTTGGGCAGAACGTAGGACTCAACATAACAGAAAACAAAAGTAAATTACTCCGGGCGCGTCACTTGGATAACTTTCTCGGAGGGCCAGTTGCCTAAACTCTGACCAGGAATGCAGGGACGGATCCATTCATCCATGTCACAATCACTATCTCCTTCATCCTCAATAGCATTGACTCTGTCGAAGAAAACACCGGCACTGGTGAAACGGACTGGACCATAGAACTTGGGAGGCTCTTCAGAACGCCTAGGTGGCTTGTAACCCAGTCCATGAGTATCTTGCTTCCTTTGAACATCAATAACACTGCCCCACTTCTGAGAACCACCAGCTTCAACTATAGCACGCGCCTCTTTGAAAGAGGACATTGGAACTTCTGGTTGTATGACGACTTCAGGTTGGGCAACCGCCTCAGGCTGAGTGACTGCCTTTGGAGGTTCCTGGGGAATCTTCACAGCTTCAAAGGCTTGGCACAAAGTTTCCTGTATCTCACCATCTACCTCTACATACTTGAAGGTCGACAGGTGACTCACCATAATATCTTCTTCACCACAAACAGTCACAACGTGGCCATCCACCATATACTTCAACTTCTGGTGCAGCGTAGAAGTTACTGCCCCAGCACCTGGATCCATGGGCGACCCAACAAACAACTATAGGCAGGCTGAATATCCATTATGTAAAAGGTGGTGTTGAAAACCTCAGGACCCACCTTGATTGGCAGAACTAACTCTCCAAACACTGACCTCTTGGAGCCATCAAAAGCACGTACCACCAAGTCACTTGGTGTACAAATCAACCCACGAGTATCCAACTTCATCAGAGCCTTCTTTGGTAACACATTCAAAGACGACCCAGTATCAACTAACACATGCGACATCAAAGAACCACGGCACTCCACTGAAATATGCAGAGCATTGTTGTGATTCCTCCCAGCCGGAGTCAGATCTAAATCGGTGAAACCCAAACCATTACCAGCATTCACATGAGCCACAACCCCTTCTAACTGATTGACGGATATTTCCTGTGGTACATAAGCCATATTCAGAACCTTCAGCAATGCATTTCGGTGTGCCTCAGAGCACAATAGTAAGGATAGAATGGAAATCTTCGATGGAGTTTGGTGAAGTTGGTCGACAATCTTGTAATCACTTTTTCTGATCAACCTCATAAACTCTTCTACATCTTCTGAGAAAGTATCCCCACCTTGCTTTGTCGTAGAATTATTAGCCTCCTGCCTCTGTACGGACTCATCCATCATCTGTTTACCCTTGTCCTGTCTTGAACTGCCAGCTTGATTCTCGGACGGAATAAAGACTCTACCACTCCTAGTGATAGCCCCAGCTTCAACAAAATTTCCAACCCCTGTATTCACAACTGATGTGTCTTCCAATTCCTGCTTCTTACCATTAACAAACACCTCGGCCCCTTAGTTCCATGGGATGGCCTTGGTAGTCTCATACGGGACTGGTCCAGGAACAGTGATAGTGACTGGTGCTGGTCTTGCCGGCGCTGATATAGTTATTGTTTTGAATGGAATTGTTATCGTGGCAACGTCAATCTCTCTGTTAGTAACATTACTTTGCTTGCAACCTCTGTCAAACTGTAATACCCCTTCGTTGATCATTCTCTGAATACCTGCTTTCAATAACTCACAACCGCCTGGCTGCGACACACACCCTACACAACCTTCATCACAACCGGGAAATACCCATCCCTTCAACAGTCTTTCCTTCACCACACCCAAAGGAGTTTGGACTTCGTTCACATCTCAAATCAAACTCAAGTCTTCACAGTCTTCAATAATAACATTGATCTTTGGCCCACCGTGATTCGGCATCGGGTTCTGATTCATATTTGGGACGTCATTGGAGAAGTTGATGGCTTTGGAATCCACCAAATCTTGAACCTTATGCTCAAAAGCTTTACAGTTCTCAGTATGGTGTCCGGGTGCCCTAGAATGAAACTCACAATGGGCATTGGCATCATAGCGGGGAGGTGGATTGCCAGTAGGTGGAGCCAACGTTCTTGTCTGAATTAACTACAGTTTCAACAAGTGCTGGAATAATTGAGAGTAGGACATAGGTGGAGTGTCAAAATGTCTATCCCGCCTATTCTGAGGCTGTGATCGGTAAGGAGTCTGATTTTGTTGTTGAGACGCTGCTGGCTACTGAGGTGCTGCTGGGATGGTTACAGAAGCCACCTGCTGATTGTAGTTCTGACGAGGTCCATCTCTACCACGATATGATGACACAGAGTTTGTATCTCCCTCTTTCTTTTTATACCCACTAGCATAAGGCTTCTTATTTCCTCCAGATGAGGACCCATCACTGCCTGATATCTTTCCCGCCTTGATTCCGCTTTCCACCATTTCCCCTACCAAGATCAAATCAGCAAACTTTCCAGTCATACACGGTACCAGCTTTTCATAGTAATGACCCTGCAAGGTAGCCATAAACATAGTTATCATTTCACGTTCCAACATGGGAGGCTGAACCCTCGCTGCCAGTTCACGCCACCTCTGAGCGTACTCCTTGAAACTCTCATTGTTCTTCTGTGACAGATTCTGCAGCTGTGTTCTGTTAGGAGCCATATCAGTGTTATATTGGTAATGTTTGATAAATGCCCCTGCCAGATCTCTCCAACTACGCACATCTTTCCTTTCCAGTTGCATGTACCACTCCAGGGATGCCCCAGATAGGCTATCCTGGAAGCAATGCATCATCAGCTTTTCATTCTTCGCATATGCAGCCATCTTGCTTGCATATGCCCTGACGTGGGTCCTCGGACAAGTCATACCATTATACTTCTCGAAAGTGGGAGTCTGAAACTTGTGAGGAATAACAACGCCTGGAACCAGCCCCAAATCCTCTAGATCCATTCCCACAGAATCCTAATTCACAACACCCCTTAGCTGTTCCTCAATCAACCGGATCCTCTGATCCTGGTCAGTCTGGGGACCAGCATCCCCACCTGGAAAAGAAAATACATCATCCTGAACATCATCATACTGACGACCCTGAACTGCGCCAGCACCAGTACCACCTCCCCCAGCATTTTCAGCTCCGCCCGGAGGAATCACAACACCAGAAACAGGAACACCTCCGCCAGTAGGACCATTCTGATCATTACCAGTAACACCAGTCTGAAGTCCTCCATGAAGGACACCGTCATCATCAACCCTCGCAATCAGTGGCTGAACGAGAGTTCTCAACTGCTCTTGTCCCTGAGCAACCCCTTGCATTAATTCCATGAATTGGTTCATGCGAGTCCGCATCTCAATGATCTCATTCTGTAGCTGATCCATGAGTCTCTTCCGATTCTGCTTAGTAGGATACCGGTGAATATGCTAATCTGCAATTCTGAGATGAGAACAAGATAAGAATACCGGAGATAAACACCTGTCATGCAAAATGATTATGCAAAATGATTATGAATATGCAAATGCAAATGGACGTGTTTGAAAATTCACAGGGCGATCCACCCCTTGATTCCGGTTTAATAACAAGATATAATGGAACTTCTGCTCATATATTAAGAAAACCAGAGAAAAGCCAAATGTCAACAATCACAAATCTGAGATAACAAGTCTGAATATAAAAACCATAGGTCCCAACCAAAAAGCCTGGTGGTGATCCACATACAATAAAAGAGAAAAGAAAACTATGGCATATCATCAAAGTCCACAAGTGTCAATCCCCCCCATCCATTATGCTTTCTGCACCAGTCCTGAATCTCCTTGAATAGCTTTCTGGTATCAGGATGCTTCGGCCTCTGAATTAGCCCTTGAATGAGAAGGTCTCTCCTGTGTATGATCCCATCCAAGTATCTGCAATTTAATTCCCAAGCGTCTTCTCCAGAAACACCCTTCACGCTAGGCCCCTTATGTCTAGATTTTTTCACTTCAGCTTGGACTTTCAGTTCTTCCATGGAGGCTATGGCTTCATGGAGTCGACCGTCGACTACTTGTCTCTTGAATATCCCTGATAAGATCTCGGCGTCTTTCTTCTTGAGCGTCGACTTCAACTGATAAATCTTAGCTATGTAGTCGTCTTCCTTTCTCTTATTCTCAGCCATGGCAGTTTCTCGGTGATCATCGAACCTGTGAATCTTCAACAAAGCCTTACCTAATTCCTCCTCCTTGGACCTGAGAACATTACTGATAACATCCAAAGCTTGTTTCATCCTTTCTCTGGATGCGACCATGTCAGCAAGCTCTCTTTCTGCTTTATCAAGGAGCTCTGTCTTTAACTTGGCGGTATGAACAGCTTCACCCCGCTCATGCTTCCACTGATAAATCTCTCTCTTTAGCTCACTATTCTCTTCCCGTAACCTCTCCTTTTCAGCCCATAATTTGTTATACTTCTCCAACTCAGCGGTGGTAGGAGGCTCGATCACCAGAGGATACAAAGGTGGTTCCACCGGGAATGGAAGAAGCTCCTCTTCTGCTCTCTTCTTAATCCACTCTTTATAGGAAGGGAAAGCCCGATTGTTACTTTTTCCGAATGGAATTTTACCCTTCTTGGTCACCTGTTTCCAAGCATTCACAACTTTCCTTATCAACCCTTGATCCTCAATACCATTGAAGAATAAGGACTCTTGGACATCTCGCTCTTCGGGTGGATTCTTCAAAGGATAGCCAAACTGTCTGATAGCTAGGGAGGGATTATAGTTAATTCCACCTTTCCTCCCTAATAAGGGTACATTCGGGAATTCTCCGCATTTGCAAATAATCTCCATTCCTAGCAAGTCATGATTAATCCAAACAATGTTATCAGCGGTCAAGCCCATAACCCTCTTTGACCACTTCAGAGAATCTTTCGTATCAACAAAAGCGCCAGATTCAGGGAGACGACTCAGAAACCAAGTAGCTAAGAGCGGTGCACAACAACTCACAGTTTTCCCACGCCTATTCTCATTCTTATAGTGGACTGAGTGGTACACATCACCTAGCAAGGTATAGGATTCTTCGAAATAAAGATTCTGACGGCATGCATATCCACCAGATCAGGAATATTCGGAAACAGGACAATCCCATAGACGCACATAGCTAGGATAGCTTGGAAAGCAGTCCAGTTCTTCTCTTTGACATGTATGCAGGCTTGATCAAACAAGAACTTTAACAAGAAACCCTTAACTCCTTGTTTTTCTTCAATATTACTGTTAAGAACAGATTCATTAATATGAAGAGCAACGACCATTTCTTTTATACCGGGGTGTTCTTCAGAAAAGAAAACTATATCATGACTGATAGGGATTCCCAAAATAAATGAGAACTCCTCCAACGTTGGGGCCAAGATGTAGTCTGGGAAAGTGAAGCAACATAGAGATGGATCGTAAAACTGAAGAAGTGTATGAATGGCATCCTTCTCATACTTGGAGATATTATAGACAAATTTCAGAAGTATTCCATACCTTCCACTGAACTCTGTACGAACTCCGGAACCAGTCATATTAATCAGCTTATGAATCAGTGTCAAAGTCGGTTCTGGGAACGAATAGGCAACAGTCTTCTTTCTCCAAACATCCATGCTGAAGTAACCTCAGAAAACCGGAATCAAGAGTAAGATGTGAGCCCTGAAAAATGTCAAACATTTCAGAATGCAAGAAAAATGATATGCTTATGCAAACATGGGGTCAAGGCACACTGCTGGATGTGCTGTGCTATTAGCTGAACGAGAACCACAACCCAGAAAACCAAGATTCTGAACCACTGAGATAACCAGGACCCAAATAATCAGACATTGATGAGAAATCCAGAATAAGGGTAGGTTGAAGGTCTCGGTTACCTACAGGCCTGCAAACGCCCATCCCCTCTCACATGTGGGTACTAGGATGTTCAGTATCCCGGGCTCTCAAGTCGAGAAATGATGATACGTTCACCATTTCTGGTTTGGCATCATCATCAATCGAGGAGGCCTCAACTGATTCTCCAAAACGGAAGGTCCTCAGCTTCTGGCACTGAGGTCGAGAAACAATAGTACATTCATCCCTCGGGGTACAGTACTATCGTCAATCGAGGAGTGCCTCCACTGATTCTCTTCAAAACGTAGGGGCCCTCCTATGCGAGTTCCAAAGCGGGCCCTCGGGTGAGAATGGGTTTGCCACAGGATGTGGTCTGCCACTGTCACCACTAAAGAGGGATGTTTCCATTAAGGTCCTCGATGATCGGTCACCAGAGTCGACAGCTCTCTAGATCAACACCCCAACATGCGCAAGACACACACGTTAGAATGCGTCCCAAGATAGCCTCGTCTGGTTGTGAATTTCGTGAACACACAAATGTACCAAGCGGGCACGTAGGTCCCACTACTCTCCACACTAGTCCTAGGGTATATTCAAGCCTGGGTATTGGGCTTAGCTCTCAGACCCACCCAACCTGCAAAACAAAGACAGCCAGCACAACAACATGACAGTAATAAGAAATGAAATGCAGAAAATGCGGTAAAAATAAAAATAAAATACAACACATAAAGCAAAACAAAAACAAAACACCCAAAGAGAACAAAGACAAGCAAGCGTTAGGATTGACTCGCTTAGGGATGGACCAGCATAGGTCAACCAGAGTCGCCAACTGTCGCTCCCAGGATTTTCATCCAGGTACAAACGCGAGAGTGGCGCGGAAAACAGAGTCGCCAGCCGTGTAAATTTATCCCAAGAGAGGGAAAGGGAACACCGCATAAACCCGAGGAAGGGGGAAAGGAATGGTCATCGCAACCATAACCTGGGTTCGGGAGTCGGTTACGCGAGGGGAAGGTGCTAGCACCCCACGCGTCCATCGTACTCGATGGGATCCACGCTTGTTGTCTAATCTAAGGGTGAGTTATACTATCATTTAGGGCTGTACTAAAACGGAGAGGGAAAGACAAAGACAGACTCGGTAGGACGTCGACGTCCTAGGCCTACGTACCCCCTTTGTGCAATCGGGAATTCAGAGTCAACGTAGTTCGGACCAAGTTCTTTTTGTGTTTTTTATGAGCGACGTTAAGTTCGCGTCCGGCAGTTAGGCTCGATGCCTGTTTGCGACTCAGACGGAAGGTAACGTGCCCTTTTTGAAAATAGCCTTTAAGTTGAAGGTCCCAAAGGACAAAAAATTTTGAAGTTGGTTTGTGTTTTTTAGGACAGAAGTGACTTAAGTTAGTTCCTAAGTTGCATTGCACCAAAGTCTAGGGCACAGGGGCGAATACTTAACGCATCGTCCCAAGACAGGACGCTCGCTAAGCACTCTAGAAAGATGAGAGAAAGCCCCTCATTTCTCATTCCCCATACTTAAGGATCGTGCGCAATACACCTTATTCTTATTAAGTGTTTTAAAGAAATTTGAGATGAGAAGAGAGAAGACACAAGGGTAACTCTAAAGGGGGACTATGAATCCTAAAGTTATCATGCATGGGTGACCTACGGTTAGTGAGGTTTGAGGACAACCTAAACCCTAAAGGAAGAGGATGAGGGAAGGAAAGAGTAAGGGTGACCATGGATATTTATCCATACCCTCAAATAACTTACCTTAGTCCCTGCATAAAAGGTTAGTGAGAAACAGACATAAATAATATCAAAGCAAATGAAAATCAAACAATGGGAAACAATAGTGATAATAATCTAAACATGAACTCAAAGATCAAAGAAGCAACCCCAAAGCAAATGGCACAAGTGCCTTTCAAACAAGGACCTAGGCATGATCAGAAACACACATATAAGCAGATCTCAAGTGAAAATAAATCAAACAATTGGAGAAACACTCCCAAAATTCCCAAATTAAATATCAAGGTCCCTCAACCAGAGACAAACAACATACCAAAAACCCCTGCAAAAATTCAAAGTGTTAGTCATTCAATTAATCATACAAAATTCAAGTGAGGATTAGGGTTCAATGGGCCAAAGGGAAGGACCAAAATGCAATATGGAATAAATTTAAAAATGAAAGAAAAATTTTTTAATGCATTTTAGAATGTTAGTGAACAAATGCAAAAAGAACGGATAAAAAATATTTTACGGATGCAGAGAAATAAAATAAGCAAAAATTAGTATGCATGACATGTATAATGCAAAAAGAAATTAAATAAATAATTAGTTTAAATGATAAAAATAAAATAAAAATAAAAAAAAAAATTTGTAAAAATTTTATAAAAATAATAAAGATGATGTATGAATTTTATGGGAATTTTTAAATGCAAGAATGTATTTTTAAAAATAAAAAATGAAGTATGACAATTAAAATAAAATAAAAATGAAATAAAATGCAAGGGGTGCATTGAGTAAAGAAAATGTGTTAGAAATAATGATGGGCCTGCAAGGTGGGGAGCGAATAGCAACCCAAAGCTTAAGTCCAGTCAGCGAAAAAAAATAAAAAAAAATAAAAAAAATGGTTCACGTGGTCCTTAGTCAACCAGTTAACTACCCCATGACCTTCCGATTGATCCTGCGTTCACAAATGGTCAACAAAATAAAAAGGTAATCTTGATTAACGGTTATGATTTGATGCACATAATAGCTAAGCTACGCACACACACACGTAAGGACTCAGAGCACCGTGGACTTCGATGTGCACCGCGCGTGACATTTTTTATTCGCTGGCATGCTATTATCTGTCTGATTCATCACACGATCCAGATGTGGTCAACTTAAAATAAAAGTAAAACAAAGAAATAAAAGGATTGGGAGAACACAATAGGAGCTGTGGGGTTATAAACACAGGATCACTAATTTAAATTCAGAAAAAAAAATAAAAGAAAAAAATATGTGGCACGCCATGGGCCGTTGGATCAAGAGAACGAAGGGTGGAGATTTCATCTCCTACCTTCAGCCAGCCTCCTTCGCTGGACAACCACCTTCGTCGGAGCCCTAGCTCCGGCCGCCCCATTGCTTCACCTGCAGATTAAAAATTTCCCAGAAAACACGCACCCATACACCATTCGAACCAAAATTTTACGAGGATTATGAATGTGCTATCAAAATTTGCAAACCATTATTGTATAATGAGAAACGAATGAAAAACCATTAGGGCACAAAACTTTAAGTCCACATTACAAGCAAACCACACGTCCAAAATTAAAAATAAATAGATTAGGATAATCACCATTCATCACACGTCAATATTCATGCTTAAAAGGAGATTTTTATGATGGTCAAAAAACCTACCAACCTGAGATGGCTTCACACGTGCACTTGCTTTTGGCTGCGAATGGTGGTTGATTTGCACTTTATAGATTACCAAGAGAAGCTTTGTGGAAGAACTTTGAAGAAACTCCTTGTAAATTGAGAGATCCAAGGAATTCAAGAATTAGGGTTCACTTTCTTTTTCTCCAAAATATCACGTGTCACTAACCCTAACCAGTGCATGGATGGGTTTATATAGACTAGGGTTTTCTTCTGATGAGGAATTGGGCTAGGGCAATTCTTGGTTTAATGAGTTTTTGAATTATCTTGAAAAATCACATTATGTTAAGTACACCTCCTCCATGCATGTATACTTAAGAATTCCATGATGGATCACTTTCATTTGGATTGCTAGTTACACCTCAATGGAACTTGGGCCTTGAAAACAATTGATTCATGAGTTTTTAATAGTTTGGCAATTTTGAATAATGGAGAATAAGTGATAAATATGCCATGGAATCACTTGGTTAAAAAGACAAGAATGCTTCTTAGGAATTTTTTTTGGATGTTGGAACATGTCTTGAAGCAATGGAATTAATCATAGGTCCAAATGTCCCAAAACCTCAAAGTTGTGAAAATGAAACCCTAAAAACCATCTTGCCTTCTTTGGACCATAACTGGAGCTTCACAAATGATATGGAGACCCACTAGTACTTGATGGAAAGAGAAGAAAAAGATCTTCATTTTTCATGCTGTAGAAAAATTCATTTGAATCTTTCTTAATGATGAAAAGTCAAGTTGAATGAAGTGTAGATACTTGCCAAAAATGGAAACTTTTCATTATAGGTCACTTTCCAAATTTAGAAACTTTGCACCAACTCCTGATTCCTGACAAATATGTATGAAACTTGACCCTTGAAGACCATAAGAGGATGTGAGACCTTGAAAACCTTGGAGAGAACCTCAAAGTTCCACAGTTGACTTCTCCTCTCACTGTTGACTTTTACCCAATTCAACTGATTTTCAATCCATTGGCCAATTGAACTTCTCCTTAACCAAAATGGTGGACAACCTCCCACCCCTAGGTATTTAGGGACCCAAGGAATACCATAGAATCAAGTCTTGCCCAAAAAATCAGAAATAAACTGACTTTATAGCGAACCCTAGTTTTGGTACCCTCAGTCTAGGAGGAAATAACACAGTCTCCAAATCTAAATTCCTCTGAATATGATGTGTATCCTCTCCAACAAAGATAAGATATGCCATTTGGTGATGATAAAAACCCAAGGAGCTTGCCCATTGAAGCAATAAACCCAAGAATCTCAAAACCCTAATCTATGCACTGGTTAGGAGAGGATGATCCACCTGAGCTCTCTTGGACAATACCAAGACTCTTGCTTGACCCTCTGAAGCATTGCTTCAGGCACCTTGACCCCAAGCTAAAAACCAATGATATGCACACATGATAATGCAAAATACAATGCAACATAAGCCAGTTAGTAATAAAGTAAGGAGGGCAAATTTTGGGGTGCAACATGCGTAACCTGAGGTTGATACGTAGGAATAGACGCAGGGTTGATAGCAGGAGTCACAGCTGCTACCGGTTGATAACGTCGCCTTTGCTTTCCGAGAGAGATATTCTCAATATCTTGCTCTTTTTTCTTAGGGAGAGCACTACCGTATTTTTTAGTACCGCTCGTCGATCCAGTGACTTTTACCAAACGTCCTTCTCGGACGGCTTCCTCAAGAAGTACGCCCATGCCGACCATTTCGGTGAAATCACTGGGCGCACTGGCAACCATTCGGTCATATTAAAATGAGCTTAAGGTCTTTAAGAAGATCTTTGTCATCTCTTTTTCCTCAAGAGGTGGACAAATTTGAGCGGCAATTTCACGCAACCTTTGAGCGTATTCCTTAAAGGTTTCCTTGTCCTTTTGCGATATCAATCTGAGTTGATCTCTGTCGGGTGCCATGTCCAAATTGTATTTGTATTGTTGGACGAAGGCAGTGCCAAGATCTCTAAATGTGCTGATCGTAGTACGGTTTAAACCCATGTACCATTTGAGTGAGGCACCGGTTAAACTATCCTGGAAGTAGTGAATCAGTAGGTCCTGATTTTCCGTCTGAGCTGACATCCATCGGGCGTACATCACCAGATGGCTTTGAGGGCAAGAGTTACCCTTGTACTTTTCAAAGTCGGGTACTTGAAATTTGTGCGGGACTTTCACATTGGGGACCAAGCAGAGATCTGCAGCGTCTTTTCCAAATAGATCCTGACCGCGAATGGCTTGCAGCTCCTTCTGCATTTCCAAGAATTGCTCCTAGAATTCATCCATTCTATCGAACATAGTTTCCTTCTTACCAGAAGGTGTCTGTGGAATCTGTCCTTCCGGGACATTGTGCACCACAGGGGGTGGTACCGTGACTACGGCAGTGAGTCTTGGCGTTTCCCGAAGTTTGTAACCTTCAGGAGTCTTCAGGATGCCCCTGACATCTTCGCTTTCCCGAAGTTTGTAACCTTCAGGCCCATCGGCTTCTGTTGTGATTCCCTGATCCTCAGTGATCGGCGGAACATATCCTTCCGGGATATAGTTAACAGGCATGCCCCAAGGACGATCTTTCGGTATCTGATACCTAGGATCATACCTCTCCACTACGGGCGTTGAGGTGATCTCTGAGATCACAGTTCTTTGTAGCTGAACTTCCATGGCTTGCATGTCGTTACGAAGCTTTCTCATATCCTCTCTCAGAGCGTCGATCTCTTCTTTCAAATCTCTGTTTTCTTCCTCAAGATCATCCATCTTTTTCTGACGATTGGCCCGAGTATTGTAAGAATGAGACAGTTTGACTCTAGAATCGAGACACAAACGTGAGATTCGTAGGGAAGAAGAATACGCGATGTGAGAATGATGAATGCAATGATTATATTAATTGTTTAAGGTTTAATCAAAATAAACTTCGACAATTAGATTGCAAATATCAAACGGTGGGGAAACCCCTTTTTATTGAAATTCAAAGGATTACAGAAATGGAAATACAGTAGATTACAAGGTGCAGAAACAGAAACCTAAGCTAATGGGTCCCGAGTCCTCTCTGAAGAGAAATCAGGTGTTGATTCTGGTATCTTCCTTTTCTTTGACCGGGGCTCTTGGGCCGCTGTCGGGTTGTCGTTCCTTTGCCAAGTGAAAGGAGTGAGCAAATTCCTTTGGTCATCCTGATTCTCTACAGCATGTTGCTCCAAAATTTCAATCAGAGCATCTTTTTCTCTCAGTAGTTGCTGTATTTTGACGCACTCTACGTCGAGGGTGCGGTACTTGTTCTTCCAAGACCTTCTTTCCCGTTGAACTTTGTTGAGAGTAACCTGAAGCTTTTCAGTTTCCGTCATGAAGTACATGACAGATTCCCTCGGCGAAAGAATTCCATAACGAGGATAAGGCATCTTTAGCTTGAGAGCTTTAGTTTGTACCTAATGGAGATAAGGCTCCACCGAGACACAGTCTGGTTTTCCCAGAGACTCTCGTCCTTTCTTATGAACATGCTTCCAAGCTTGCACTATTTCCATCTTTAGTGCTTTGTCACTTTCTCCTTCCTTGAAGAAAAGACCTTCCAGATGAACACCCAGTGGGATGTGTCTCATCGGGTATCCAAATTAACGGCGAACCAATACCAGATGGTAGTTGATTCCTCCTTTAATTCCTATGAGGGGTACGTTGGGGAAGTTTCCACAACTGTCAATGATCCTAATTCCCTCATAAATTCTATTACACCAATCAATGTCAGAGTTGGTAAGAGACATGATCTTCTGCGACCAACTTAAGGCACTCTTACAATCCCAAAAAGCAGCAGACTTGGGCAAGTGAGAGATAAACCATTTGTAAAGCAGAGGTACACAACATGTGATCTCCCCTCCACTGTACAAATTCCCTAAGTGTACAGAATGATACGCATCTGCGAGCAAAGTCGGCACAGGATTTCCAATGAGAAAAACCTTAATAGCGTTAACATCGACGAAGTTATTGATGTTGGGAAACAAAAATAACCCGTAGGTGAGCAAGACAAAGATGCTTTCAAAAGCAGTCACATTTCCTATACTGGCAAAATACAGGGCCTTCTTTATCAAGAACTGGGCTGGCAAACCTTGGATGCCACCCTTAGTGGTTAGGTGAGTCCTAGCTTCAGACTCGTCCAAATGAATTGCTCTCACAATTGTCTGATTCTTTGGAATTTCTTCCAGTCCAAAAAATGGAGCTCGATCTGTAATGTGTAGATCAATCAGATGAGAATACTCCTCCAGCGTTGGTGCGAGCTGGTAATCCGGGAATGTGAAACAGTGATAAACTGGATCGTAGAATTGAACGAGCGCGTCCATGATTCCCTCAATCACATGGACTCTTAACAGTGGTAACAGACCTCCGTGCTTGGCTCTGAAAGCCTCAGGGCTAGTGATCATCCTTGCTAACCTTCTCAAATCCCCTAGTTTTGGAACCTTGAAGGTATACTGGTGAGTTCTCCTTCTACCGAAATCCATTAGTACAATCCTTTTCTCTGATATTTGCAATCACAGTCTTAGTTTAATTTGAAAAACAGAGAGACTAGAAGAGAATAATTTTTTGAATGTTTTAATGTTTTATTAAATGAATGCATGAATGCAGCACACAAAAACATAGGAAAAACATGGGGTCAAAGGGTCGTTGTCATGAAGTCAAGGCTCTACCCATCCCCAAAGGTTTATACTAGGGTGATTTTTGTACCTGTACTCATTATCATCAGCTCCTCCTAGGAAAGCAAAACAATAAGCGGATCGCCAGCGAGTTGTAAAGCAATCTTAGAGTAAGTGCCATTCACCGAGAATAGATCACCAGCCTCAAATGAGGGTAGTATCGCGTAACAACTATTTCCGATAGTTTCCGCACTACGAAAGGGTTTGGCTCCTCAGCTTCTCAGACTTAACAACCGGCCCATTGTCTAGGTGAGAGAATGGGTTGCGTTGGTCAGCCTCCACTGAGGTTGATGGTCGACCCCGTTGCCATCACTTATCTTAAGTGTATACTCAATCTTTCCACATACGGCATCACCCGCATTCCCATTAGCAGAAAAATAAACATGTATAGAAATTAGGAAAAGCAGTATATATATTTGTCCTAAACATCCTAGAGCTTTAAAGCTATGAATCCTAAGTTCCTGACAGAAAATGGGTTCCCCGGCAGAAGCCCCAATCTGTGGTATTCACACAAGAGGTGAAAAAGGAAATTAGAATTAGGCCCCATGGTGGGCGCCATTTTTTCTGTTGGCGGCCACCGCCATGAAAATGACTTACCCAAGGTTTAAATTGTAAGAAGGAAAGAACCGGCACCACGGTGGGCGCCATTTTTTCTGTAGCGAGCGATTTTGGACGCGGTTCTTAAGCGTTGGTCGCTCTCTGCGGTTGAGGTTAAAACTACAGGTCGATTCATTTTTTATCCTATTAAAGCTGATGAAGGAAGGGAAATAGATGTCTCCAATTAACCCTGCTTTGCATACTGAGTTTAAATAGCGGTCTGTTAAGTTACGGATGCTATCAATGCGGGGGGGGGGGTCTTTGTACTGGTTATTTGTATTTTCGCCAATACTGGTTTCTTTCTTTTCTAGGATCTCATAGCAGGGAACAAGGATTAGGATGTTAGGACTGATGTTTTTGAATTACTACTTTTGATTGATGGAGATATGGGATTTGGGTTTTTTGTTTAGTGTGCTCGCTAAGATTTTTCTTTCAATCTTATCCCTACGTATTCATGTTTACCGAAACAGGGAAATCAGAGCGTTCGTAGTTCCTCCTATTCCGTAGGAGGAAATTGGTTTTTGGTGTCTTGTTCAAAGCCCAAGACGTGAAGCGAAAAGGCAGTTTGTATCTTGTTCAAAGCCCAAGATGTGAAGCTGAAAAGTCTATTTGTGTCTTGTTCAAAGCCCAAGACGTGAAGCTGAAGGACCTCGACTTTAGAGAGAATTTGTCATCTCTAAAGAGGGGGGTTGTATGTCACAACTGTTGGGTGACTGGCTATAAAGGGAGTGTTACTTTAACCGGGATACGCGGATCCTAGCAATGCCATAATTTCCTTTATAGGGGATTTCAACCTGAAGGAGAAGACTTTAACTCAGTTTAGAGAAATGCCATCTTTCCTTAGGAATTTCTCATACTAAAAGAGGGACAGTGGCATGGATGTAGATGATCCAGAGGCTTGCCGCTTACAGCGATTAGATGAAGGGGAAGGAGTTGTTGATGTTTGTGTACTGTGAACGAGGCACAACTTTTATGTTAAAAGGTTAATTGGATTAACCAGTGGTTTTCTTATACAAAGCCTAAGAGAAGGCTATTATGTGTCTCGTACAAAGCCCGAGAGAGAGGCTAAAAGGTTTTGACTCAACGATGGAATCTTTTTTGTATCTCGTATAAAGCCCGAGATGGAGGCGATTTGACTCAACAAGAGAGTTTTTTGTATCTCGTACAAAGCCCGAGATGGAGGCTAAAATTTGTTTGGCTCAATAAGAACCTTTTTGTATCTCGTATAAAGCCCGAGATGGAGGCGAAAGGGGTGATTGACTCAACGAGGGAGTCTCTTATGTGTCTCGTACAAAGCCCGAGAGAGAGGCTAAATGTTGTTTGACTCCGCTGGGGAGAATTATTTGTACAAAGCCCAAGAGGAGGCTGTGGTGACTGTTCAGTTAAGTGACAGGTCTAGTATACCGATTTTAAAGAGAAAATCAGTTCTTATATGAGCAATATTGTACTCATGGATTTGATTCAAGGGTCCGGGTTATTCCTGTTCTTTAAGGAAGCGGGAAATTCAAAGGGTATTGAGACTGTCAGAGTCTGCGGGTTTCCTTCCTATTTAACTAAGGGGTCACTTGAGAATGTCTTTGAGACTCAAGGAAGTTAGACTGTCCAAGTCTAGAGTTTTATCTTTTGGGATATGCTTTGAGAAACAGTAGTAGACTCTATGAAAGGACGGTTCTATGCAAATGACTAAGTTCTGTTCGTATACCTCTAGGAGGTCGTCGAGACAATTTGTACGAAGCCCAAGAGGAGGCGGGAAACTTTTAAGAAGCCGACGGGTCCTTGTACAAAGCCCAAGAGGAGGCTATCATTCCCGGAGTAAGAGATCATTATACGAAGCCTAAGAGGAGGCTGTGAATACTTCTAAGAAGCCGTAGGGTCCTTGTACTAAGCCCAAGAGGAGGCGGGGTTGCTTTTAGGAAGCCTGTGGGTCCTTGTACGATGCCCAAGAGGAGGCCGATGCTTTTAAGAAGCCCGTGGGTCCCCAAACCCCGAGAAATTCAAGGCAATGCTATTCACCGAGAATAGATCAAAATCAGGAAAGTTCGAGAATTTGGAAGAAACTCAAGAGATGCCATTCACGGAGAAAAGATCATCTCTGGGGAGTAGAGTTTCTTGACAAGTGCTTTTAAGAAGCCCGTGTGTCCCCAAACCCCGGGAAATTCAAGGCAATGCTATTCACCGAGAATAGATCAAAGTCAGGAAAGTTCGAGAATTTGGAAGAAACTCAAGAGATGCAATTCACGGAGAAGAGATCATCTCTGGGGAATAGAGTTTCTTTGACAACTTCTACAAGTGACAGTCTATGAAAGGGTTCACAGAGAATGCTGCCTTTCATATCTCCATATTGTTTAACCCCAAGAGGAGGGAAGACTGTGTCTGGTAATCCTATGGGGATCTAGTTTAGACTATTTCTAAGAGCGATCAACGGGCTTTACCTAGTGCTAGACGTAGTTGCCGGGGAAACTCGAAATATCTATACTATTATTACACAGTTGATATGAGTTTATGAAAGAAGACTTACAGTGAAACAGCCCCACAATACAGTTATATGTATATGAAAACGGTAAATGAAAGCGATAACCACTTACTCGGTTGTAGAGCTTCCTGTAGCGAGCGATTTTGGACGCGGTTCTTAAGCGCTGGTCGCTCTCTGCAGTTTAAGCTTTAAACTACAGGTCGATTCATTTTTTATCCTATTAAAGCTGATGAAGGAAAGGAAATAGATGTCTCCAATTAACCCTGCTTTGCATACTGAGTTTAAACAGCGGTCTGTTAGGTTACGAATGCTATCAATGTGGGGGGCCTTTGTACTAGTTATTTGTATTTTCGCCAATACTGGTTTTTATCTAGGCAGAAGGTTTCTGGCGGGGAACAAGGATTAGGATGATAGGACTGATGTTTTTTGAATTATTGCTTTTGATTGATGGAGATATGGGATATGGGTTTTTTGTTGATTGTGCTCGCTAAGATCTTTTCTTTCGATCTTATGCCTACGTATTCCCGTTTACCGAAACAGGGAAATCAGAGCGTTCGTAGTTCCTCCTATTCTATGGGAGGAAATGGTTGTTTTTGGTGTCTTGTTCAAATCCCAAGACGTGAAGCGAAAGGTGATTTGTATCTTGTTCAAAGCCCAAGATGTGAAGCTGAAAAGTCTATTTGTGTCTTGTTCAAAGCCCAAGACGTGAAGCTGAAAAGGTGTTGACTTTAGAGAGAATTTGTCTTCTCTAAAGAAGGGTTTGTCTATCACAACTGTTGGGTGACTGGTTATAAAGGGAGGATTACTTTAACCAGGATACGCGGATCCTAGCAATGCCATAATTTCCTTTATAGGGGATTTCAACCTGAAGGAGAAGACTTTAACTCAGTATAGAGCAATGCTATCTTTCCTTAGGATTTTCTCATGCTAAAAGAGGGACAGTGGCATGGATGTAAATAATCCAAAGGCTTGCCGCTTACAGCGATTAGATGAAGGGGAAGGAGTTGTTGATGTTTGTGTACTGTGAACGAGGCACAACTTTGAGGCTAAAAGGTTAATTGGATTAACCAGTGGTTTTCTTATACAAAGCCTAAGAGGAGGCTATTATGTGTCTCGTACAAAGCCCGAGAGAGAGGCTAAAAGGTTTTGCCCCGACGATGGAGTCTTTTGGTATCTCGTATAAAGCCCGAGATGGAGGCTATTTGACTCAACAAGAGAGTTTTTGTATCTCGTACGAAGCTCAAGATGGAGGCTGTTGTTTGTTTGTTTGGCTCAATAAGAACCTTTTTGTATCTCGTATAAAGCCCGAGATGGAGGCCAAAGGGGTAATCGACTCAACGAGGGAGTCTCTTATGTGTCTCGTACAAAGCCCGAGAGAGAGGCTGAACGTTGTTTGACTCCGCTGGGGAGAATCATTGTACAAAGCCCAAGAGGAGGCTATGGTGACTGTTCAGTTAAATGACAGGTCCAGTATACTGATTTTGGAAGAAAAAATCAGTTCTTATATGAGCAACACTGTACTCATGGATTTGATTCAAGGATCCGGGTTATTCCTGTATTTTAAGGAAGCGGGAAATCCGAAGGGTATTGAGACTGTCCGAGTCTGCAGGTTTCCTTCCTATTTAACGAAGGGGTCACTTGAGAACTTCTTTGAGACTCAAGGAGATTAGACTGTCCGTGTCTAGAGTTCCATCTTTGTACTATGTTTTGAGAAACAGTAGTAGACTCTTAGAAAGGGCTGTTCTATGCAGATGACTAAGTTCCATTCCTATACCTCTAGGAGGTCATCGGGACAATTTGTACGAAGCCCAAGAGGAGGCTGGAAGCTTTTAAGAAGCCGACGGGTCCTTGTACTAAGCCCAAGAGAAGGCTATCATTCCCGGAGGAAGAGATCATTATACGAAGCCTAAGAGGAGGCTGTGAATACTTCTAAGAAGCCGTAGGGTCCTTGTACTAAGCCCAAGAGGAGGCGGGGTTGCTTTTAGGAAGCCTGTGGGTCCTTGTACGATGCCCAAGAGGAGGCCAATGCTTTTAAGAAGCCCGTGGGTCCCCAAACCCCGAGAAATTCAAGGCAATGCTATTCACTGAGAATAGATCAAAGTCAGGAAAGTTCGAGAATTTGGAAGAAACTCAAAGATGCCATTCACGGAGAATACATTCATCTCTGGGGGTAGAGTTTCTTGACAATTCCTAATGAGGACAGCCGAAGAGAAGACTGTATCTGGTGATCCTATTGGGGGATCTAGTTGTCTATTTCTACAAATAAATGAAACGGCGTCACCTAGTTCTAGACGTAGTTGTCGGGGAAACTCTAAATATCTATACTATTATTACACAGTTGATATGAGTTTATGAAAGAAGACTTACAGTGAAACAGCCCCATAATACAGTTTATATGTATATGAAAGCGGTAAATGAAAGCAATAACCACTTACTCGGTTGTAGAGCCTCCATGCTGTTTGGTTAGTTGTTCAACAAAGAAAGATTGAAAACAACAGTATATTCAAAATCAAAGGAGAAAGTGCTTTGAAAAAGAAAGATTTGGGGCTTACAGCTCAAGGAGAGGCCCAGGGTTTTATCAGTGAGCGCACTGTTGAATTTGTACAGAGGGACTTATACAAGTGACTGAGGCCCAAAAGGTTTTCTGTACAAAGGGATGGGTCTTACACACTCTCAAGAGGCCCAAAAAGTTTTAAAGAAAAAGAGTGGGGCTTATAACACGAGGGTAGGTCCAGATGATTTTTCCGTTTGAAATGGCGATCACGCCGAGGTTTTCTTTTAACGCAGAGGGACTTTATATAATAAGTGAGACCCAAAGTGATTTTAGTTAAAAGGGGATTGGGTCTTACACTCTATTAGAGGCCCAAAGTGTTTTTGAATGGGTCTTATAGCTCAAGGAGAGGCCCAAGGTTATTTTTCAAAAGGCGATGATCGTGCCGTTTATTTGAAAATGTACAGAGGGACTTATACAACGAATGAGGCCCAAAATGTTTCTGTACAACTGGGTTGGGTCTTACACTCTCTCAAGAGGTCCAAAAAGTTTTAAAAATGATTTATGAGGGTTGAATTAATCCAAAAACCCTAATTTGTTTTCAAAAATGTATTTAATTGAATAAAAATTCAATTAAAAATGATCAAAATTGTTTAACATATGAAAAACAAATTATGATTTTGGATTAATGCTTCAAAAATTAAGTATTGACCTACAAAATAATTAGAAAGCATTAAAAGTTGCAAAATCAATGTAGAAAAAATATTTAAAATGTCAAAAACAATTAAAATATTAATTCTTTACAAAAATATCAATTATATGAAATAAATAATATTTTTGGGATTTTTTGATAAAATAAAATATTTTAACATTTTTGTGAATTATTAAAAAAAGAATCAACTCAAAATCATTAAAACTCAGAGAGAAATTAATTTTTGAATCAATTAAACAAAATCACAAAATTCACATATTTGAATTTGTGAAAAAGGCGCCAAGAACACAAGCAAGAACACGCGCGTTTTTCTGGGTTTGGCTGATTTGCGTTTTCCATCCAATCTCACTGAATACGTAATCATACCATGCAATCCACATATCATTATGCTCGTCTCAACCTCACGATCATGTCTATAACACTTAATTTCATTTAAATTAAACATAAAACATGAAATCACGAAGAAACCTCAAGAACCCTAATTTCTGCATGAAGGCTAGGATTTTTGATACACGATTCAAACAATGCAATTAATTGAGGGAAAACATTCCAGGCATGATTATGAACATATGGCCAAATTATTGTGCGAGGAAATATGCATAGATTGAGAGATGACCAAGTATGTGCTTACCTCTAAGTCATGACAGCAAGTGCAATGTGATTTTTGATTTGGAGGTGTTACAGATGAGTGGTGATGATCTGAACAGCTTCCCTACACCCTATGGAGTGTGTTTGAATGCTTGGACTTGATTGAAATTGGCTGGATCAATTCATGGCATCTCAGCTGCAACTTGATTGAAAATTTGAGCAACCAGCTGGTGATTTTGTGAAATTGGTGTTTCAGAAGTGATCTAAGTGTTTGATCAGCTTATATGTGATGTATATGAGGTGTGTGTGTGATTGGTTTGATTGGAAAAGCTCTCAAACTCAAAACCCGATAGCTACCTTGCTAAGAAAGGCATTTTTGCCAAGAGAAAGAGATTTTGAGGAAAGCATCTGTTAGATGGCTTTGGTGTACTCAAACTGATCATAATTGAGCTCTATTTATAGTAGAGCAAGTTTGTTTTGCAAGGAATAGTGAATGGCAGCTGCTAAGTAGGTTTGGCCAATGTTGGCAAATGAAAATCCAAGTCTCCTCTAGCCATTGACTAGAGGTTAGGGCACAGAGCTTTGGTTCCCTTGGTCTTGGATAAGTCTTGACTGATTTCAAATGAGAATGGCTCAGTCCATGCCACCTTGATGCTTCCATTGAATGCTTCAATCCAAATTTGGAGTCTTGTCCCTATTTTGGCCATTCTAGGTTCAACATGCTATTTCTTGTTCCATGGACTTTGGAGGCTTGGCTCAGTGATTGTCCCATTTAGATTCAATCCTCAGATGTGTCCAAGTGGATAGGAGCATTGGAATTTGGCTAATTTTGGAAAATCGAGCAAAGTTGCAAATTCTGCCTTGCCTTGACAGATTTCAGCAAGGCAACTTGACAATGTCATATCTCATGGTGTAAGTTGAATTTGGCAATGTTCTTGGCCATTTTGGAAAGCCCTTACATGATACAACAACTGTTTGAACAAGTCTGGTTTTGATTTCTTTTGATTCCAAGTGAAAAATCCCTCTACATTTGGCAAAAAGTGAAGCAAAATCTGACTTAGTGAAATTTTCACTAAGTGTTGGAATAAAGTGTGATTTCTTGATTTTGATCACTCCATAACTCAAAATCCTTAATGAATTGGACTTAGGTCTAGTTGAAGTTTTTGTAGAGGGTAATGAGGGCTACAAATCCATCTTTGGATGAAAAAATTTGGCCTTGTGGTTTAGGAGTTATGATCCTCCAAAGTTGGTGCATTAGTGGTACTTTTTCCATAACTTAGAAAAATTTCTAAGTTTTATGGTTACCCCTTTTACAAGTTATCCCACTTTCTTTGATTTTTCTTGATGAATGATGATTCAAATCATACATTAACATCATTTTAGGGTTAAAAATCCATTTTGGTGAAAAATCTCAAAAAGTCAAAGTTGACTTTTGTGCACAGTTGACTTTTTATCAGATGAATTCCAAACTGTGCATTTCTTCATGAAATCATGTCCTTGACCTAAATCAAACTTGATGGACATGTTCCAAGGGTGTCATAGGGTATATTGGGGGCATGTCCTAGGGTTTTGGAGCATGTCCTGGTCAAAAGTCAAAGTTGCAGTTGACTTTTTCCTTAAAACCCTAATTGTGGTGCAGATGAAATTGAGACTTGTTGCTCAAGCTTCTTGGATTAATCCATTGTTCCAAATGGATCAATATAGTTCATTAGAGACCCTCAAACCCTCTCTTGAGGTCTTGGCTCATGGTTTGTCCCAAACGTCAACTTAGGGGTGAATTAGATCAAGAAACCCTAATTCCTGATTTTTGATGTATGCATCGCCTGAGGCAAAATTGACTTGATGAATGGGTCCATGAGGTTCCATGGAGTACATTAGGTTGTGTTTTGGATCTTTGGCTTGGGCCCAGATGAAATTTTTCATCTGGAGGCCCTGGTCGACCAAAACCCTAATTTGGTGACACTGTCGATCTTGAGACTTGATCCACCTAGAAGGGAGCAGCCTTGTGCTTAATCCTTGAAGTGGGAGTCCTTTTGATCCATTGTGAATGTTTGAGAGGTTAGACAAGTTGAAGATCAAGTCATTCCTTGACTGATCCTTTGTCTAAGGCTCTGAGAGGGCTTAAAACCCTAATTTTGATTGTAGTGAATGCTCAACAACCCTTAAGGCATTTGATGAGGCATGATGATTCATCCATATTATGATGATGATTTGCACAATGATGGGAAACTTTAGTGGTCAAAATTTGGGGTATTACAGATGCCCCTATTTAATCTTCTTGGACCCGAAGGTGTGAATGACGAAGGCATTCGGGCATTCGGGGTGCAAGAGGATTAAATATCGGAATACCCGAAATTTGGATGGTGGTTATGAATGGTAGCTTGTGCATTCATCTTCTTTTGCTAAGCAATGATGCTTAGAAAAGGTTAACTTCCCCTCGATCCTGGTTTTCAGCCAAGGAACTGGTCTCAGTTGCGGAAACAAACTTCCCCTCGATCCTGGTTTCCTACCAAGGAACTGGTCTTAGTTTCTGGTTTAAACTTCCCCTCGATCCTGGTTTTCCTACTAAGGAACTGGTCTTAGTTTCTTTTGTCAATAAACTTTATTGACAAGGGACGCTATTCGTAGTGATTTCCCTCAAACTTCTCGCCGAATTTTCCTGGGGAGATGCCATCTGACGGAAAAAGTTTTGACGTCAGACTTGCTGGGGAACCCAATCGTCTAAATTGTAGAGGTACACAAACTTCTCTGTTTGGAGACGCCATTTGTCGATTCTACTGGGGGAAAGCGAGCCTCTTGAGAGACTGTTTCCACTTGGGATCTTACATCATACTTTTCTCGGGATCTTCCCGGAGAAATGCCATGTGATGGGGTCCAATTTTGAGGTGCCGATGACCTTTTCATCAGTGATATTTTCGGAGAATGGCAGCTGTACTGCCAAATCTCTGCTTAGAAGGCTTTCTCTAGGGGAATTTTTCTTTAATCCGGGAAAGCAAGGATATCATCTTCAATGGCGAAGAGTGATGCTGACTGAAGGTTCCTCTGGTCTTTCAGAGGTTCAAGTTATCAAAGTGGTCGAGGAGCCAACTTCCCTCCAAAAATAGACTGGGGGAGAGAGATTGTTCAGATGCCGCACTTCCTGACGAGGAAAGGGTTGACAACTCGATTGAGAGAACTTTTATCACTAGGGGACAAGACCGACTAGAGTGATATTGATGCAATATGAATGCGAATGCAAATCAATAATGCATGATGTATGTATGCTGACAAAACTGACGCGACACACAAACTAAAAGATGAACATGGCTGGATACTCGGCCATCGCGGGGCGTGTAGAGATATCGCTGGTTCAAGATAGCAATTCCACCTTGCTTAGGAGAGATAGTCCTTGTTGGGAGCTATGTTGGTCGGGCTTAAGAGATAAGAACTCGGCCGAAGACGTCAGATGGAATAGTTGCATCCGACGTTGTTGATCCTTCATTCAGGCGCACTGGCGTAGAAGGAATACTTTGATTCTGCACTTTGAAGTTCGCTTACTTCTGGAGAAGCGGTTGATGTTCCTTTGATGTTCAACAGTCAAAAGAAATTTCCGTCTGTATTTTCAAAGCAGAAAAAGTTTTAACAAGTAAATTCATTTTTGTTTTATTTCAAGAATCGTTAATCATGTTAACATGTCGTTCTGTAAAGCTAAAACAAGTAAGAATTACAAACAAAAGCACAAAGGCTCCAATTTTATTGATAAGATGGAGATCAGCCAAACGCGTGATTCCAAAGAGTATATACAAAGTTTGAAAATGGTAATTTACAGGGAAAAGGGCTACGTTGAAACATAACGACCACTATCCTTCTACTAACTTTGAATTCGGGGGCATCCTGAGCTTCTGTCGAAGATGACCTTGACTGGAGTTTTCCTCCGATGGATGATGTAACTGCTGCTGCTGAGGGACTTGCCTCTGTTGAACATAGTTACTTGCCATTATCCCTAATTTTTGCCTGGATTGTACTTATGATGTTTCCAATCCACCGGGATGATTTTTTTTTGTTATGTCTCTAACTTATGCCTGGACCGCCCTTTCGGGTTTTCAATCCACCGAGACGTTTTTTTTTTAGTTTAGGCGAAGTATTTCTTGACTACATCAACATTCGTGGGGTAGGCGAATTCTTCTCCGTCCATGGTTGCAAGTCTCAAGGCGCCGCCTGAGAAAGCTTTCGTGACCACATAGGGGCCATCATAATTTGGAGTCCACTTGCCCCGGGAGTCAGTGAGAAACGATTGTATCTTCTTGAGCACGAGGTCTCCTTTCCTGAAGATGCGGGGTCGAACCTTTTTGTCGAACGCCCTCTTCATTCTTTACTGATACAACTGACCATGGCATAGTGCCGTGATTCTCTTTTCTTCGATCAGATTCAGTTCATCGTGTTGGCTTTGACACCATTCAGCTTCGGTGAGCTTAGCTTCCATCAATACTCGAATTGACGGGATCTCTACTTCTATGGGGAGCACTGCTTCCATGCCATACACTAGAGAGAAAGGGGTAGCCCCTGTTGAAGTGCGAACAGATGTGCGATAACCGTGAAGAGCAAAGGGTAGCATCTCGTGCCAGTCTTTGTAGGTTACAACCATCTTTTGAACGATTTTCTTGATGTTCTTGTTAGCCGCTTCCACCGTTCCGTTCATCTTGGGTCGGTAGGGAGATGAGTTATGATGTTCAATCTTGAACTTTGTGCACAACTCTTTCATCATCTTATTGTTCAAGTTAGATCCATTATCAGTAATGATCTCGCTTGGAACACCATAACGGCAGATGATATTATTTTTGATAAATCAGACCACCACTTGTCGGTTTACATTAGCGTATGATGCTGCTTCGACCCACTTGGTGAAATAGTCAATGGCTACCAGGATGAACCGATGTCCGTTTGAAGCCTTGGGCTCAATCATGCCAATCATGTCGATTCCCCATATGGAAAATGGCCATGGGGAAGAGAGAACTTTGAGATGTGATGGCGGTACATGAATTTTGTTGGAGTATATCTGACGCTTGTGACACCTCTTCATGTACTTGTAGCAGTCAGATTCCATGGTCAACCAATAGTACCCTGCTCTCAGAATTTTTCTCGCCATTGTGTGTCCATTGGCATGAGTGCCAAAGGATCCTTCATGAATTTCTTTCATAAGCATGCCTGCTTCTGGTCTGTCTACACATCGGAGCAAGACCATGTCAAAGTTTCTCTTATAGAGAGTGTCACCGCTCAGGAAGAAACTGCCTTCCAGCCTTCTGAGGGTCTTTCTATCTTTCCTGGATGCCCCAGGTGGGTATCCTTGTTTCTGAAGGAAGCATTTGATATCGTGATACCAAGGTTTGTCATCTATGACTGCTTCGATCGTGAAGATGTAAGCGGGCCGTTCAAGGCGCATTATGTCGATCTTAGGTAGGTCATTCCATTGACCTACGCTAATCATGGAAGAGAGAGTGGCTAAGGCATCAGCCATGTGATTCTCTTCACGAGGGATATGATGAAACTCAATTCTGTTGAAGAAGGGTAACAACCTTCTTGCGTAGTCTTTGTAAGGAATCAATCCTGATTGGTATGTGTTCCAATCTCCTTTTATCTGATTGATAACCAGGGCTAAGTCGACGTATACATCCAAGTTTTTGATCCTTAAATCAATTGCTTCTTCGAGACCCATAATACAAGCTTCGTATTCGGCCTCGTTGTTCGTACATTTGAACGTAAGTCTGGCAGTGAAAGGAATGTGGGTACCCTGAGGGGTAACAATGATTGCCCCAATTCCATTTCCATAATGATTAACTGCTCCGTCAAAGATAAGCCCCCATTGGGAACCTGGTTCTGGCCCTTCACTGGGTAACGGTTCATCACAATCTTTCATTTTTAGATACATGACATCTTCGTCTGGGAAGTCAAACCCAATTGATTCTTGATCGCCAATCGGTTGATGAGCCAAATGATCGGCTAAAATACTTCCCTTAACGGCTTTCTGAGTGTGGTACTCTATGTCATATTCTGATAACAGCATCTGCCAACGGGCAATCCTTCCCGTGAGAGTAGGCTTTTCAAAGACATACTTGATTGGATCCATTTCTGAGATCAACCAAGTAGTATGACGAATCATGTACTGGCGAAGACGTTTGGCTGCCCAAGCCAAAGTGCAGCAAGTTTTCTCGAGCATTGTGTACCGAGTTTCACAGTCGGTGAACTTCTTGCTCAAATAGTAAATGGCAGACTCTTTTCTTTTAGTTTCATCTTGTTGGCCAAGTACACATCCCATCGAGTCCTCTAGGACGGTGAGGTAAATGATCAGTGGTCTTCCTTCCACTAGAGGTGATAGAATCGAAGGATTCAACAGGTATTCCTTAATACTGTCGAAGGCGGTTTGGCAATCTTCTGTCCAAACGCAATCCTGGTTCTTTTTCAGTAATTTGAAGATCGGCGCACAAGTGGCAGTCATAAGGAATATGAATCTGGAGATGTAATTCAAACGTCCCAGGAATCCTCTGACTTGTTTTTCAGTTTTTGGCGAAGGCATTTCTTGAATGGCCTTGACCTTGTCAGGATCAACCTCAATTCCTTTCTGGCTGATGATGAACCCTACTAGTTTCCCTGAACGGACACCGAAGGTGCACTTGTTGGGATTCAAGCGGAGTTTGTACTTTCTCAACCGCTCGAATAGTTTTGACAGGTGGGTCACATGCTCCTCTTCTGTTATAGATTTAGCAATCATATCATCGACATATACCTCGATTTCTTTGTGTATCATGTCATGAAACAGAGTAGTCATGGCCCTTTGATAGGTTGCCCCGGCGTTCTTCAAACCGAACGGCATTACCTTGTAACAAAAGGTACCCCATGGGGTAATGAACGAAGTTTTCTCCATGTCTTTCGGCGCCATTTTGATTTGATTATAGCCCGAGAATCCATCCATGAAGGAGAAAATTTTGAACTTTGCTGTGCTGTCTACCAGCATGTCAATGTGTGGTAAAGGAAAGTCGTCCTTTGGACTTGCCTTGTTCAGATCTCTGTAATCAACACACATTCTGACCTTTTCGTCCTTTTTAGGAACGGGTACGATGTTGGATAACCATTGAGGATATTCAGACGTAGCGAGGAAACCCGCGTTAATCTGTTTCTGTACCTCCTCTTTGATTTTGATATCCATGTCCGGGTGAGTCCGTCTCAACCTCTGCTTTACTGGCGGACATTTCGATCTCAATGGTAAGTGATGTTCCACGATGCTGGTATCCAACCCTGGCATATCCTGATAGGACCAAGCGAATACATCGGGAAATTCTTTGAGAAGCTTTATTAAACCCTCTCTGGCAGTTGGACTGAGCAGTGCCCCAATCCTGATTTCTTTTCTCTCTTTTTCTGAACCCAAGTTGACCGTTTCCAACAGTTCTTTGTGAGGTTCAATGGACCTTTCCTTTTGTCTGAGTAGTCGGGAGATCTCTTCTAGAATTTCGTTGTTATTTTCTTCTTCAGCCTCGAATACCGGGAACTCAAAGTTGGGAGAAGGCATCGGATCGTATGTTTCAACTGGGTTTAAAACAAGCAATCTGCATGACGTGATGATTCGTGTTTAAAAGAGATAGAGAAAAATGCAAGTGGGTGCAGTGTATTTGTTTTACTGCTTGTTTTTATTTATCGAGTTGTTTTATAGGATTACCATTTTCTGAAAAAGCAAAAATAGAAAATAGCAACTAATGCGGAAATTACAGAACGACGTTATTTTATTAATGAACAAGTCGACTCTTGAAACTACAGCCCTATAAAACAAAACTCTGTCGCTTTGGGCAAAGCGAAGAGGGAAATTTACAGAAAGCGAGCCCTATCAAAACATCCGTTTCACCTGGGCAGGGTGAAAGGTTAAAAGATGGCAATTACTTTGACTGGTGAACGACCTTCGGAACATCGACAGCAACCCATTGGCGGCGAACTCCTCGGTGAATCACAAAGTCTGGTACCTTCCTTGATTTGTCCTTAGAAATGACGCTGATTTCTGGTGGAGCAGGATCATTGGAATCTGTCTCCCAAGCAGAGTTGTCGTAGGAGGATTCCTCAGTTGTATTTTGCAGAGTATTTGTGCTCTCAGCTGTATCTCCCCATCCAGTAGGCTGGATATCTTCGAGCCTGATACGAGAGCTTTCGGGAGCGGTGTACTTGACCATGAAGTCGTATTTTCCACTCGGTTATCCCAAGGTGTCCCACACTTCTTTTGAACTGGAGGAGTCATTTCTCTCGATGACGTTGACCTCGGGAAAAGCATAGTTGATAAATTCAAGTTCTGCAAATGTTGTGAATTCATCTTCATGTTGAGTAGTTTCGGAATGACCCGAGTGTTGATCCCATGACATGGTGGGGACACAGGTATTCTGTTCAATGATGCTCAGCTGAGTTTCATTACTCGGCCTACTTTCTTGCCCCAAGTTTCCTAGATAAGGTTGCCACATTGGCAGACCATCCATTGGGCCATAGTAGGTGTAGTCAAAATTGTCTTTCATTGGAGTGTCTTCCTCTAATGAATTTGGCGGAGCGCGGCATCCTTCCGGATCACAATCCCCGTAGATCATTTCGACATCTGATCTTGGTATAAATCTCGGACTTTCTGTGGGAAAGCAAAAAGGCATAGGCACCTCTTCCTGAGACATATAACCGTCCTTGTTAAGGTAGGACTTCCATTCTTCATCCGTGTCAGAGGGATCTTCCTCATTGATAGCATGAACTGTCTGAGACACTGGGTGAAGGAAACCTCCACTGTGGAATAAGTTTTGAAGGGGATGAAGACTTTCATCGCTGGCAGCTGTCTGGGTACAGGTTACAGAAAAACCAAGACCCTTCTTTGTTTTATTGTTGACAGGAATGACAAGCTGTCCCCATCCTGTTGTATCGGTACTCTCGACCGCTTTGATATCATCTTTGTATAAAGAAATGGAAGTTCCTCCTTTGAAATGATTGTCCTTGCTCACCGACAGTGCTTGGAACTGAGTTCCAATAACCTCCTCGGGTTTTATACCAGTAGATGATGACAAGTTGCTTACAAGCAAGGCTTGTTCCCCATAAACCGTGACAAGTTGATCGTTCTTGACGAACTTTAGCTTTTGGTGGAGGGTCGAAGTAACCGCTCCAGCATGATGTATCCAAGGTCTTCCTAATAAATAACTGTACGTTGCCCGGATATCCATGACCTGGAAAGTGACTTGGAAAGTGTAAGGGCCGATAGTTATGGGAAGATCAACTTCACCGATAACTATTTTTCTGGATCCGTCGAATGCTTTGACGACAACCTCGCTGACTCTCATCGGAGGGCCTTTGAATGATAATTGCATCAAAGTGGACTTCGGCATAACATTCAGGGCTGACCCTGTGTCTACCAGTACGCTGGCTAAAGCATCGTCCTGGCAGTTAACTATAATGTTGAGCGCCATGTTATGACGGCGACCCTCT
Source organism: Lathyrus tuberosus (assembly GCA_022829125.1). Taxonomy (NCBI): domain Eukaryota; kingdom Viridiplantae; phylum Streptophyta; class Magnoliopsida; order Fabales; family Fabaceae; genus Lathyrus; species Lathyrus tuberosus. Next base: position 3,426,908 of record JALAZF010000441.1, read on the forward strand.
TCGAGTAATTCCTCATCACTAAATCCCAAATTATTGCAGGAAGTGATGTTAGAGACAATGCTATCGAACTGTCTGATTGTTACATCCTGTTCCACAAAGGCTTGCTCCAAGACTTTCTGTAGAGCCTCCCTATGTGCTTCTGAACTAAGTAACAGTGATAATACCGAGATCTTTGAAGGAGTTTGTAACAGTTGATCGACAATGTTGTATTCACTCCTTTGGATGAGCTTCAGCATCTCATCATTGTTTTTTGAAAGGTCAGGATTACTGGATTGACCGATTGGTGGATCGGGAGCTTCTGTCTGAAGTTCCTTTTCTTTGTTAAGTTCTCCAACTCCTCGGTTGAAGATTCGACCGCTCCGTGTTACACGACTGATGTCTGCAATGTTCACAACGGAGGGTAATGGAATTTCCTTTCCATTTTCAATTATCGTTGCACCGTATTTGTAAGGGATCGCCTTAGCTGATTCATACGGTAGCGGTCCTGGTAGATGGATGACTACCGGAGCCTTCTGATTTTTCTGACCATCATAAGTAATCTCGATCCGTTCCCGGTTGGGAACTTTGGATTCGTCAAGTAGAGGAATAATGGCAAAAACCTCCCTAGTCCTGTGATGACCAGAGATCGTGACAACATCCTCAACTTGCTCGGCAAGGTAGTTCGGCGTCCAGTTGATGGGTCCAGAACCCGGATATGGACGGATTTCTCCACAATCGACCTGACCCTGGAGAGCTGCTCTCACAAGGTAACACCCTTAGTTATTTTCTGAACAGACGCTACAACTGTCATAGTTGTGTGGTGGCACCTGGCCACGCCCACTTTGAATACAATGTAACCTTACTAGGTTAGCTTCCACTGATCGGACATCCTGACTTTGACGCCGGGTAGGATTCCTGTTACTGATACTAATCTACTGAGTATCTTCATCCATATAGATTGGCATCCACCAGTGATTTAACAAGTGTTGGAGTGCTTCCTGGACAAGGGTACAACCTCGATCGTTTTCGCAACCCGCTTTACAACTTTGATAGTCATGTGATATTAAGAATCCGAGTCGGACCTGCTCAGCATGTAACTCTACCAGGTTGGTATTCATCACGCGAATATCGAAGATCTGAACCATGTTGATCTGATAAGGGTTCCCATCATGGTAGTCTTGGATCCATCCAAGATCCATCTGACGCTGGAGGGCCTCTTGTAAGAAAGAGCATCCCTGTTTGTTTACCGAGCAAATCAGACAGGAACCGTAATCGTGTCGCGATAGATTATGATACTGGCTTTGCCTTGAGTGCATCGGCACCAAGTTGACATTCATCGCACGGATGTCGTGGTTCTGAATGACGTTAGAATTCGTGTAGACCATGTTAACTCCACGAACTCGGTGCTCTTGGATCCATCCGAGATCCATTTGTTCCTGTAGAGCTGCTTGCACTACCGAACATCCTTGATTGTTTTTAGAGCAGATATCACACAGGTGATAATTATGAGGTGGCACATGGCCATATCCACTCTGTCTACAATGCATCTTAACCAGATTGGTTTTCAACAAGAGTACATCGTGAATTTGATAGACATCGCTAGTCTCTTTGTCAATCAGATTGACTGCAGCTTTCTCATGTTGAGGCAGCGGGTTCGTGAGAACATTGGGATTCGTATCTTTGAAAGATAAGAGCCCGCTCCTAACAAGCTTTTGCACGTCGGACTTGAAATTGAGGCAAGTCTCTATGTTATGCCCTGATCCTCCTTGATGATAAGGGCATGTCTGATCCACCTTAAACCAAAAAAGCGTATTTTCCGGTACTTTAAGAGGAGACTTAGTCTGGATGTGCCCCTTAGCCAGTAGTAATGGAAATAATTCTGCGTACAACATGGGTATAGGATCAAATTCTGGTGGTCGTGTTGTACGGTTGTTGTTATATGGAGGACGAGCCTGCTGAAGAGGCTGTTGTGTCCTTTGCTGGTCAGGTTAGCTCTGCGCAACCTGAGGTTGATACGTAGGAATAGACGCAGGATTGATAGCAGGAGTCACAGCTGCTATCGGTTGATAACGTCGCCTTTGCTTTCCGAGAGAGATATTCCCAATATCTTGCTCTTTTTTCTTAGGGAGAGCACTACCGTATTTTTTAGTACCGCTCGTCGATCCAGTGTCTTTTACCAAACGTCCTTCTCGGACGGCTTCCTCAAGACGTACACCCATGCCGACCATCTCGGTGAAATCATTGGGTGCACTGGCAACCATTCGGTCATAGTAAAATGAGCTTAAGGTTTTTAAGAAGATATTTTTCATCTCTTTTTCCTCAAGAGGTGGACAAATTTGAGCGGCAATTTCACGCCACCTTTGAGCATACTCCTTAAAGGTTTCCTTGTCCTTTTACGACATCGATCTGAGTTGATCTATGTCGGGTGCCATGTCCAAATTGTATTTGTATTGTTGGACGAAGGCAGTACCACGATCTCTGAATGTACTGATCGTAGTACGGTTTAAACCCATATACCATTTGAGTGCGGCACCGGTTAAACTATCCTGGAAGTAGTGAATCAGTAGGTCCTGATTCTCCGTCTGAGCTGACATCCGCCGAGCGTACATCACCAGATGGCTTTGAGGGCAAGAGTTACCCTTGTACTTTTCAAAGTCGGGCACTTGAAATTTGTGTGGGACTTTCACATTTGGGACCAAACAGAGATCTGCGGCGTCCTTTCCAAATAGATCCTGACCGCGAATGGCTTGTAGCTCCTTCTGCATTTCCAAGAATTGCTCCTGGAATTCATCCATTTTATCGAACATAGTTTCCTTCTTACCAGAAGGTGTAGGTGGAATCTGTCCTTCCGGGACAGCGTGCACCACAGGGGGTGGTACCGTGACTACGACAGTGAGTCTTGGTGTTTCCCGAAGTTTGTAACCTTCAGGAATCTTCAGTATGCCCCTGGCATCTTCGCTTTCCCGAAGTTTGTAACCTTCAGGCCCAGCGGCTTCTGTTGTGATTCCCTGATCTTCAGTGATCGGCGGAACATATCCTTCCGGGATATACTTAACAGGCATGCCCCAAGGACGATCTTTCGGTATCTGATACCTAGGATCATACCTCTCCACTATGGGCGTTGAGGTGATTTCTGAGATCACAGTTCGTTGTAGCTGAGCTTCTGCCATGGCTTACATGTCGTTACGAAGCTTTCTCATATCCTCTCTCAGAGCGTCGATCTCTTCTTTCAACTCTCTATTTTCTTCCTCAAGATCATCCATCCTTTTCTGACGATTGGCCCGAGAATTATACGAATGAGACAGTTTGACTCTAGAACCGAGACACAAACGTGAGATTCGTAGGTAAGAAGAAAAGCGATGTGAGAATGATGAATGCAATGATTATATTAATTATTTTAGGTTTAATTAAAATAAACTTCGACAATTAGATTGCAAATATCAAACAGTGGGGAAACCCTTTTTTATTGAAATTCAAAGGATTACAGAAGTGGAAATACAGTAAAGTACAAAGTGCAGAAACAGAAACCTAAACTAATGGGTCCTGAGTTCTCTCTGAAGAGAAATCAGGTGCTGATTCTGGTATCTTCCTTTTCTTTAACCGGGGCTCTTGGGCCGTTGTCGGGTTGTCACTCCTTTGCCAGGTGAAAGGAGCGAGCAGATTCCTTTGGTCATCTTGATTCTCTACAGCATGTTGCTCCAAAATTTCAATCAGAGCATCTTTATCTTTCAGTAATTGCTGTATTCTGATGCCCTCTACGTCGAGGGTGCGGTACTTGTTCTTCCAAGACCTCCTCTCCCTTTGAACTTTGTTGAGAGTAACCTAAAGATTTTCAGTTTCCGTCATGAAGTACATGACAGATTCCCTCGGCGGAAGAATTCCGTAACGAGGATAAGGCATTTTTAGCTTGAGAGCTCTAGTTTGTACCCAATGGAGATAAGGCTCCACCGAGACACAGTCCGGTTTTCCTAGAGACTCTCGTCCTTTCTTATGAATGTGCTTCCAAGCTTGCACTATTTCCATCTTCAGTTCTCTGTCATTTTCTCCTTCTTTGAAGAAAAGACCTTCCAGATGAACACCCCGTTGGACGTGCCTCATCGGGTATCCAAATTGACGGCGAACCAATACCGGATGGTAGTTGATTCCTCCTTTAGTTCCTATGAGGGGTACGTTGGGGAAGTTTCCACAACGATCAATGATCCTGATTCCCTCATAAATCCTATTACACCAATCTATATCAGAGTTGGTAAGAGACATGATCTTCTGCGACCAGCGTAAGGCACTCTTACAATCCCAAAAAGTAGAAGACTTAGGCAAGTGAGAGATAAACCATTTGTAAAGCAGAGGTACACAGCATGTGATCTCCCCTCCGCTGTACAATTCCCCAAGTGTACAGAATGATACGCATCTGCGAGCAAAGTCGGCGCAGGATTTCCAATGAGAAAAACCTTAATAGCGTTGATATCGACGAAATTATTAATGTTGGGAAACAAAAATAACCCGTAGGTGAGCAAGACAAAGATGCTTTCAAAAGCAGTTATGTTTCCTATACTGGCAAAATACAGGGCTTTCTTTGTCAAGAACTGGGCTGGCCAACCTTGGATGCCACCCTTGGTAGTTAGGTGAGTCCTGACCTCAGACTCGTCCAAATGAATTGCTCTCGCAATGGTTTGATTCTTTGGAATTTGTTCCAGTCCAGAAAATGGAGCTCGATCCGTAATGTGTAGATCAGTCAAATGAGAATACTCCTCCAGCGTTGGTGCGAGCTGGTAATCCGGGAATGTGAAACAGTGATAAACCGGATCGTAGAATTGAATGAGTGCATCCATGATTCCCTCAATCACAAGGACTCTTAACAGTGGTAGCAAACCTCCGTGCCTGGCTCTGAAAGCCTCAGGGTTTGTGATCATCCTTGCTAACCTTCTCAAATCCTCTAGTTTTGGAACCTTGAAGGTATACTGGTGAGTTCTCCTTCTACCGAAATCCATTAGTGCAATCCTTTTCTCTGATATTTGCAATCACAGTCTTAGTTTAATTTGAAAAACAGAGAGACTAGAAGAGAAATTTTTTTTTAAATGTTTTAATGTTTTATTAAATGAATGCATGAATGCAGCACACAAAAACATAGAAAAAACATGGGGTCAAAGGGTCGTTGTCATGAAGTCAAGGCTCTACCCATCCCCAAAGGTTTATACTAAGGTGATTTTTGTACCTGTACTCATTATCATCAGCTCCTCCCAGGAAAGCAAAACAACAAGCGGATCGCCAGCGAGTTGTAGTGCAATCTTAAAGTAAGTGCCATTCACCGAGAATAGATCACCAGCCTCAAATGAGGGTAGTATCGCGTAACAACTATTTCTGATAGTTTCCGCACTACGAAAGGGTTTGGCTCCTCAGCTTCTCAGACTTAACAACCAGCCCATTGTCTAGGTGAGAGAATGGGTTGCGTTGGTCAGCCTCCACTGAGGTTGATGGTCGACCCCGTCGCCATCACTTATCTTAAGTGTATACTCAATCTTTCCACATACGGCATCACCCGCATTCCCATTAGCGGAAAAATAAACATGTATAGCAATTAGGAAAAGCAGTATATATATTTGTCCTAAACATCCTATACCTTTAAAGCTATGAATCCTAAGTTCCTGACAGAAAATGGGTTCCCCGGCGGAAGCCCCGATCTGTGGTATCACACAAGAGAAGAGAAGGAAGACCGTGCCTAGATCTAACTTTGAAGTGGCCCCACGGTGGGCGCCATTTTTTCTGTAGCGAGCGATTTTGGACGCGGTTCTTAAGCGCTGGTCGCTCTTTGCGGTTTGAGCTTTAAACTACAGGTTGATTCATTTTTTATCCTATTAAAGCTGATGAAGGAAGGGAAATAGATGTCTCCAATTAACCCTGCTTTGCATACTGAGTTTAAACAGCGGTCTGTTAGGTTACGAATGCTATCAATGTGGGGGGCCTTTGTACTGGTTATTTGTATTTTCGCCAATACTGGTTTTTATCTAGGCAGAAGGTCTCTGGCGGGGAACAAGGATTAGGATGATAGGACTGATGGTTTTTGAATTACTGCTTTTGATTGATGGATATATGGGATTTGGGTTTTTTGTTGATTGTGCTCGCTAAGATCTTTTCTTTTGATCTTATGCCTACGTATTCCCGTTTACCGAAACAGGGAAATCAGAGCGTTCGTAGTTCCTCCTATTCTATGGGAGGAAATGGTTGTTTTTGGTGTCTTGTTCAAAGCCCAAGACGTGAAGCGAAAAGTGATTTGTATCTTGTTCAAAGCCCAAGATGTGAAGCTGAAAAGTCTATTTGTGTCTTGTTCAAAGCCCAAGACGTGAAGCTGAAAAGGTGTTGACTTTAGAGAGAATTTGTCATCTCTAAAGAAGGGTTTGTCTGTCACAACTGTTGGGTGACTGGTTATAAAGGCAGGATTACTTTAACCGGGATACGCGGATCCTAGCAATGCCATAATTTCCTTTATAGGGGATTTCAACTTGAAGGAGAAGACTTTAACTCAGTATAGAGCAATGCTATCTTTCCTTAGGAATTTCTCATGCTAAAAGAGGGACAGTGGCATGGATGTAAATAATCCAGAGGCTTGCCGCTTACAGCGATTAGATGAAGGGGAAGGAGTTGTTGATGTTTGTGTACTGTGAACGAGGCACAACTTTGACGCTAAAAGGTTAATTGGATTAACCAGTGGTTTTCTTATACAAAGCCTAAGAGGAGGCTATTATGTGTCTCGTACAAAGCCCGAGAGAAAGGCTAAAAGGTTTTGCCCCGATGATGAAGTCTTTTGGTATCTCGTATAAAGCCCGAGATGGAGGCTATTTGACTCAACAAGAAAGTTTTTGTATCTCGTACGAAGCCCGAGATGGAGGCTGTTGTTTGTTTGTTTGGCTCAATAAGAACCTTTTTGTATCTCGTATAAAGCCCGAGATGGAGGCCAAAGGGGTAATCGACTCAACGAGGGAGTCTCTTATGTGTCTCGTACAAAGCCCGAGAGAGAGGTTGAACGTTGTTTGACTCCGCTGGGGAGAATCATTGTACAAAGCCCAAGAGGAGGCTATGGTGACTGTTAAGTTAAGTGACAGGTTCAGTATACTGATTTTGGAAGAAAAAATCAGTTCTTATATGAGCAACACTGTACTCATGGATTTGATTCAAGGATCCGGGTTATTCCTGTTTTTTAAGGAAGCGGGAAATCCGAAGGGTATTGAGACTGTCCGAGTCTGCAGGTTTCCTTCCTATTTAACGAAGGGGTCACTTGAGAATGTCTTTGAGACTCAAGGAGATTAGACTGTCCGTGTCTAGAGTTCCATCTTTGTACTATGTTTTGAGAAACAGTAGTAGACTCTTTGAAAGGACTGTTCTATGCAGATGACTAAGTTCTGTTCCTATACCTCTAGGAGGTCATCGGGACAATTTGTACAAAGCCCAAGAGGAGGCTGTAAGCTTTTAAGAAGCCGACGGGTCCTTGTACTAAGCCCAAGAGAAGGCTATCATTCCTGGAGGAAAAGATCATTATACGAAGCCTAAGAGGAGGCTGTGAATACTTCTAAGAAGCCGTAGGGTCCTTGTACTAAGCCCAAGAGGAGGCGGGGTTGCTTTTAGGAAGCCTGTGGGTTCTTGTACGATGCCCAAGAGGAGGCCGATGCTTTTAAGAAGCCCGTGGGTCCCCAAACCCCGAGAAATTCAAGGCAATGCTCTTCACCGAGAATAGATCAAAGTCAGGAAAGTTCGAGAATTTGGAAGAAACTCAAAGATGCCATTCACGGAGAATACATTCATCTCTGGGGGTAGAGTTTCTTGACAATTCCTAATGAGGACAGCCGAAGAGAAGACTGTATCTGGTGATCCTATTGGGGGATCTAGTTGTCTATTTCTACGAATAAATGAAACGGCGTCACCTAGTTCTAGACGTAGTTGCCGGGGAAACTCTAAATATCTATACTATTATTACACAGTTGATATGAATTTATGAAAGAAGACTTACAGTGAAACAGCCCCATAATACAGTTTATATGTATATGAAAGCGGTAAATGAAAGCAATAACCACTTACTCGGTTGTAGAGCCTCCATGCTGTTTGGTTAGTTGTTCAACAAAGAAAGATTGAAAACAATAGTATATTCAAAATCAAAGGAGAAAGTGCTTTGAAAAAGAAAGATTTGAGGCTTACAGCTCAAGGAGAGGCCCAGGGTTTTATCAGTGAGCGCACTGTTGAATTTGTACAGAGGGACTTATACAAGTGACTGAGGCCTAAAAGGTTTTCTGTACAAAGGGATGGGTCTTACACACTCTCAAGAGGCCCAAAAAGTTTTAAAGAAAAAGAGTGGGGCTTATAACACGAGGGTAGGCCCAGATGATTTTTCCGTTTGAAATGGCGATCACGCCGAGGTTTTCTTTTAACGCAGAGGGACTTTATATAATAAGTGAGGCCCAAAGTGATTTTAGTTAAAAGGGGATTGGGTCTTACACTCTATTAGAGGCCCAAAGTGTTTTTGAATGGGTCTTATAGCTCAAGGAGAGGCCCAAGGTTATTTTTCAAAAGGCGATGATCGTGCCGTTTATTTGAAAATGTACAGAGGGACTTATACAACGAATGAGGCCCAAAATGTTTCTGTACAACTGGGTTGGGTCTTACACTCTCTCAAGAGGCCCAAAAAGTTTTAAAAATGATCTATGAGGGTTGAATTAATCCAAAAACCCTAATTTGTTTTCAAAAATGTATTTAATTGAATAAAAATTCAATTAAAAATGATCAAAATTGTTTAACATATGAAAAACAAATTATGATTTTGGATTAATGCTTCAAAAATTAAGTATTGACCTACAAAATAATTAGAAAGCATTAAAAGTTGCAAAATCAATGAAGAAAAAATATTTAAAATGTCAAAAACAATTAAAATATTAATTCTTTGCAAAAATATCAATTATATGAAATAAATAATATTTTTGGGATTTTTTGATAAAATAAAATATTTTAACATTTTTGTGAATTATTAAAAAAAGAATCAACTCAAAATCATTAAAACTCAGAGAGAAATTAATTTTTGAATCAATTAAACAAAATCACAAAATTCAAATATTTGAATTTGTGAAAAAGGTGCCAAGAACACAAGCAAGAACACGCGCGTTTTTCTGGGTTTGGCTGATTTGCGTTTTCCATCCAATCTCACTGAATACGTAATCATATCATGCAATCCACATATCATTATGCTCGTCTCAACCTCACGATCATGTCTATAACACTTAATTTCATTTAAATTAAACATAAAACATGAAATCACGAAGAAACCTCAAGAACCCTAATTTCTGCATGAAGGCTAGGATTTTTGATACACGATTCAAACAATGCAATTAATTGAGGGAAAACATTCCATGCATGATTATGAACATATGGCCAAATTATTGTGCGAGGAAATATGCATAGATTGAGAGATGACCAAGTATGTGCTTACCTCTAAGCCGTGAAAGCAAGTGCAATGTGATTTTTGATTTGGAGGTGTTACAGATGAGTGGTGATGATCTGAACAGCTTCCCTACACCCTATGGAGTGTGTTTGAATGCTTGGACTTGATTGAAATTGGTTGGATCAATTCATGGCATCTCAGCTGCAACTTGATTGAAAATTTGAGCAACCAGCTGGTGATTTTGTGAAATTGGTGTTTTAGAAGTGATCTAAGTGTTTGATCAGCTTATATGTGATGTATATGAGGTGTGTGTGTGATTGGTTTGATTGGAAAAGCTCTCAAACTCAAAACCCGATAGCTACCTTGCTAAGAAAGGCATTTTTGCCAAGAGAAAGAGATTTTGAGGAAAGCATCTGTTAGATAGATTTGGTGTACTTAAACTGATCATAATTGAGCTCTATTTATAGTAGAGCAAGTTTGTTTTGCAAAGAATAGTGAATGGCAGCTGCTTAGTAGGTTTGGCCAATGTTGGCAAATGAAAATCCAAGTCTCCTCTAGCCATTGACTAGAGGTTAGGGCACAGAGCTTTGGTTCCCTTGGTCTTGGATAAGTCTTGATTGATTTCAGATGAGAATGGCTCAGTCCATGCCACCTTGATGCTTCCATTGAATGCTTCAATCCAAATTTGGAGTCTTGTCCCTATTTTGGCCATTCTAGGTTCAACATGCTATTTCTTGTTCCATGGACTTTGGAGGCTTGGCTCAGTGATTGTCCCATTTAGATTCAATCCTCAGATGTGTCCAAGTGGATAGGAGCATTGGAATTTGGCTGATTTTGGAAAATCGAGCAAAGTTGCAAATTCTGCCTTGCCTTGACAGATTTCAGCAAGGCAACTTGACAATGTCATATCTCATGGTGTAAGTTGAATTTAGCAATGTTCTTGGCCATTTTGGAAAGCCCTTACATGATACAACAACTGTTTGAACAAGTTTGGTTTAGATCTCTTTTGATTCCAAGTGAAAAATCCCTCTACATTTGGCAAAAAGTGAAGCAAAATCTGACTTAGTGAAATTTTCACTAAGTGTTGGAACAAAGTGTGATTTCTTGATTTTGATCACTCCATAACTCAAAATCCTTAATGAATTGGACTTAGGTGTAGTTGAAGTTTTTGTAGAGGGTAATGAGGGCTACAAATCCATCTTTGGATGAAAAAATTTGGCCTTGTGGTTTAGGAGTTATGATCCTCCAAAGTTGGTGCATTAGTGGTACTTTTTCCATAACTTAGAAAAATTTCTAAGTTTTATGGTTACCCCTTTTACAAGTTATCACACTTTCTTTGATTTTTCTTGATGAATGATAATTCAAATAATACATTAACATCATTTTAGGGTTAAAAATCCATTTTGGTGAAAAATCTCAAAAAGTCAAAGTTGACTTTTGTGCACAGTTGACTTTTTATCAGATGAATTCCAAACTGTGCATTTCTTCATGAAATCATGTCCTTGACCTAAATCAAACTTGATGGACATGTTCCAAGGGTGTCATAGGGTATATTGGGGCATGTCCTAGGGTTTGGGAGCATGTCCTGGTCAAAAGTCAAAGTTGCAGTTGACTTTTTCCTTAAAACCCTAATTGTGGTGCAGATGAAATTGAGACTTGTTGCTCAAGCTTCTTGGATTAATCCATTGTTCCAAATGGATCAATATAGTTCATTAGAGACCCTCAAACCCTCTCTTGAGGTCTTGGCTCATGGTTTGTCCCAAAAGTCAACTTAGGGGTGAATTAGGTCAAGAAACCCTAATTCCTGATTTTTGATGTATGCATCGCCTGAGGCAAAATTGACTTGATGAATGGGTCCATGAGGTTCCATGGAGTACATTAGGTTGTGTTTTGGATCTTTGGCTTGGGCCCAGATGAAATTTTTCATCTGGAGGCCCTGGTCGACCAAAACCCTAATTTGGTGACACTGTCGGTCTTGAGACTTGATCCAGCTAGAAGGGAGCAGCCTTGTGCTTAATCCTTGAAGTGGGAGTCCTTTTGATCCATTGTGAATGTTTGAGAGGTTAGACAAGTTGAAGATCAAGTCATTCCTTGACTGATCCTTTGTCTAAGGCTCTAAGAGGGCTTAAAACCCTAATTTTGATTGTAGTGAATGCTCAACAACCCTTGAGGCATTTGATGAGGCATGATGATTCATCCATATTGTGATGATGATTTGCACAATGATGGGAAACTTTAGTGGTCAAAATTTGGGGTATTACACTTCCATGCTGTTTGGTTAGTTGTTCAACCAAGAAAGATTGAAAACAACAGTATATTCAAAATCAAAGGAGAAAGTTCTTTAAAAAAAAGAAAGATTTGGGACTTACAGCTCAAGGAGAAGCCCAGGGTTTTATCAGTGAGTGCACTGTTTGAATTTGTACAGAGGGACTTATACAAGTGACTGAGGCCCAAAATTTTTTCTGTACAAAGGGATGGGTCTTACACTCTCTCAAGAGGCCCAAATGAGTTTTAAGAAAAAGAGTGGGGCTTATAACATGAGGGTAGGCCCAGATGATTTTTCCGTTTGAAATGGCGATCGCGCCGAGGTTTTCTTTTAACGCGGAGGGACTTATACAATAAGTGAGGCCCAAAATGTTTTGGTTAAAAGGGGATTGGGTCTTACACTCTAATAGAGGCCCAAAGTGTTTTTGAATGGGTCTTATAGCTCAAGGAGAGGCCCAGGGTTATTTTTCAAAAGGGCGATGATCGTGTCGTTTATTTGAAAATGTACAGAGGGACTTATACAACGAATGAGGCCCAAAATATTTCTGTACAAGTGGGTTGGGTCTTACACTCTCTCAAGAGGCCCAAAAGGTTTTGAAAATGATTTATGAGGGTTGAATTAATCCAAAAACCCTAATTTGTTTTCAAAAATGTATTTAATTGAATAAAAATTCAATTAAAAATGATCAAAATTGTTTAACATGTGAAAAAAAAATTGTGATTTTGGATTAATGCTTCAAAAATTAAGTATTGACCTCTAGGCCGTGACAGCAAGTGCAATGTGATTTTTGATTTGGAGGTGTTACAGATGAGTGGTGATGATCTGAACAGCTTCCCTACACCCTATGGAGTGTGTTTGAATGCTTGGACTTGATTGAAATTGGCTGGATAAACTTGTGGTACCTCAGCTGCAACTTGATTGAAAATTTGAGCAACCAGCTGGTGATTTTGTGAAATTGGTGTTTCAGAAGTGATCTAAATGTTTGATCAGCTCATATGTGATGTATGTGAGGTGTGTGAGTGATTGGTTTGATTGGAAAAGCTCTCAAACTCAAAACCCGATAGCTACCTTGCTAAGAAAGGCATTTTTGCCAAGCGAAAGAGATTTTGAGGAAAACATCTGTTAGATGGCTTTGGTGTACTCAAACTGATCACAATTGAGCTCTATTTATAGTAGAGCAAGTTTGTTTTGCAAGGAATAGTGAATGGCAGCTGGTAAGTAGGTTTGGCCAATGTTGTCCAATGGAAATGCAAGTCTCCTCTAGCCATTGACTAGAGGTTAGGGCACAGAGCTTTGGTTCCCTTGGTCTTGGATAAGTCTTGACTGATTTCAGATGAGAATGGCTCAGTCCATGCCACCTTGATGCTTCCATTGAATGCTTCAATCCAAATTTGGAGTCTTGTCCCTATTTTGGCCATTCTAGGTTCAACATGCTATTTCTTGTTCCATGGACTTTGGAGGCTTGGCTCAGTGATTGTCCCATTTAGATTCAATCCTCAGATGTGTCCAAGTGGATAGGAGCATTTGAATTTGGCTGATTTTGGCAAATCGAGCAAAGTTGCAAATTCTGCCTTGCCTTTGACAAATTTCAGCAAGGCAACTTTCCAATGTCATATCTCATGACTCAAATGGAATTTGGAAATGTTCTTGGCCATTTTGGAAAGCCCTTACATGATACAACAACAGTTTGAACAAGTTTGGTTTTGATCTCTTTTGAATCCAAGTGAAAAATCCCTCTACATTTGGCAAAAAGTGAAGCAAAATCTGACTTAGTGAAATTTTCACTAAGTGTTGGAACAAAGTGTGATTTCTTGATTTTGATCACTCCATAACTCAAAATCCTTAATGAATTGGCCTTAGGTCTAGTTGAAGTTTTTGTAGAGGGTAATGAGGGCTACAAATCCATCTTTGGATGAGAAAAAATGGCCATGTGGTTTAGGAGTTATGATCCTCAAAGTTAGTGCATTAGTGGTACTTTTTCCATAACTTAGAAAATTTTCTAAGTTTTATGGTTACCCTTTTTACAAGTTATCCAACTTTCTTTGATTTTTCTTGATGAATGATGATTCAAATCATACATTAACATCATTTTAGGGTTAAAAATCCATTTTGGTGAAAAATCTCAAAAAGTCAAAGTTGACTTTTGTGCACAGTTGACTTTTTATCAGATGAATTCCAAACTGTGCAATTCTTCATGAAATCATGTCCTTGACCTAAATCAACCTTGATGGACATGTTCCAAGGGTGTCATAGGGTATATTGAGGCATGTCCTAGGGTTTGGGAGCATGTCCTGGTCAAAAGTCAAAGTTGCAGTTGACTTTTCCTTAAAACCCTAATTGTGGTACAGATGAAATTGAGACTTGTTGCTCAAGCTTCTTGGATTAATCCATTGTTGAAAACGGATCAATATAGTTCATTAGAGACCCTCAAATCATGTCTTGAGGTCTTGGCTCTTGATTTGCCCTAAAAGTCAACTTAGGGGTGAATTAGGTCAAGAAACCCTAATTCCTGATTTTTTATGTATGCATCCCCTGAGGCAAAATTGACTTGATGAATGGGTCTATGAGGTTCCATGGAGTACATTAGGTTGTGTTTTGGATCTTTGGCTTGTGTCCAGATGAAAAATTTTCATCTGGAGGCCCTGGTCGACCAAAACCCTAATTTGGTGATACTGGCGATCTTGAGACTTGATCCACCTAGAAGGGAGTAGCCTTGTGCTTAATCCTTAAAGTGGGAGTCCTCTTAATCCTTTTTGGATATGTTAGAGGCTAGACAATTTGAAGATCATGTCATTTCTTGATTGATCCTTTGTCTAAGAGCTCTGAGAGGGCTTAAAACCCTAATTTTGATTGTAGTGAATGCTCAACAACCCTTGAGGCATTTGATGAGGCATGATGACTCATCCATATTGTGATGATGATTTGCACAATGATGGGAAACTTTAGTGGTCAAAATTTGGGGTATTACAGCATACTTTTGGAAGACTCAAATACTGGGGCAGTTCATATCAAGGTTGTATCAAAGCATGGTGGGATCCAAGTTTCTTTTCAAGAAAATTCTTCAGATTACCTACAAACAAGGGCAATACCCTTCAAAGTTTAATTAATCTAGGGCAGACCGTTGTAAGGATTGATCAAAAGAAACCGATTCAAGAAAATGGTTCATCTGGGGCATATCATTCTAAGGGTACATTGCCACAAGGCTAATATAATCGCAAGTTGTCTTAAGTGCATGGTATAGTCAAGCTGCTTCAAAAATCATATTGAGGCGAATCTCTTCAAAGACTCAACGGACTGGGGCAAAAGACATAATACTGCAGGGGCAAGCCCTATCCATACTTCTAAGGTTACACATACAAGCTATCATACATCAGCAATTGTCGAGTTCGAAACGAGTATCAGGAGATCATCCTAGATTAACAACCTACCACCTTTTGACAAATAACCTTGTTACACAAGAAACCTCTAAGTCTTAACCATTCCATTGCTCACCACAATGGTACTTATGGAAACATTCAAATCATTGTCATGAATTAATCATGTCGCTACACTCTAGCATCTGGTCATGCATACATACATACATGAATATACATACATACATACATGAACATACATACATAACATAGGATTTGTGACCACTATTAGAGGTCATATCCCCAGCTATATCAGTACATATCCCAAGTAAGAACACTTATTGGCCTTCCCCACTAAGTGACTTCCCACAAACACCTTTTCAATAAAGGATTTTCCCCAACAAGCTCACTCATTATGGGTCTTTAAGAGAACAAATCCAGTAATCGGTCATCCTGAATGACCATTATCAACTAGTGAACAGGTCTTTACTGTCATACCCCAAATTTTAACCACTAAGATTTCCCATTACTGTTCAAATCATCATCACAACATGGGTGTGTCATTATGCCTCATCAGTCTCCCCAAAGATGGGTGAGTATTCACTACTATCAAAATTAGGGTTTCAAGCCCTCTCAGAGCTTTTAGACAAAGGATCAATCAAAGAATGACATGATCTTCAACTTGTCTACACCCTCGAACATACCCAAAGGATAAAAAAGGACTCCGACTTCAAGGATTAAGCACAAGGATGCTCCCTTCTAGGTGGATCAAGGCTCAAGATCGCCAGTGTCACCAAATTAGGGTTTTGATCAACCAGGGCCTCCAGATGGAAATTTTCCTCTGGGCATGAGCCAAAGATCCAAAACATAACCTAATATGCTCCATGGAACCTCATAAACTCAATCCTCCAGTCAATTTTGCCTCAGGGGATGCATTCATCAAAAATCAGGAATTAGGGTTTCTTGACCTAATTCACCCCTAAGTTGACTTTTGGGACCAATTATGAACCAAGACCTCAAGAGAGGATTTGAGGATCTCCAATATGCCATATTGATCCATTTGGAACAATGGATTGATCCAAGAAGCTTGAGCAACAAGTTTGAATTTCATCTGAACCACAGTTAGGGTTTCGCGGGAAAAGTCAACTGTAACTTTGACTTTTGACCAGGACATGCTCCCAAGCCCTAAGACATGATTCAATATCCTCTATACCACCCATGGAACATGTCCATCAAGTTTGATTTAGGTCAAGGACATGATTTCCTGAGGAATTGCACAGTTTGGAATTCATCGGATAAAAAGTCAACTGTGCACAAAAGTCAACTTTGACTTTTTGAGAATTTTCACAAAAATGGATTTTTAACCCTAAAAAGATGTTTATGTATGATTTGAATCATCATTCTTCAAGAAAAATCAAAGAAAATGGGATAACATGTAAAAGGGGTAACCATAAAAACTTAGAAAATTTTCTAAGTTATGGAAAAAAGTGACAAAGGTACCAACTTTAGAGGATCATAACTCCTAAACCCCAAAGCCATTTTTTTTCCATCCAAGCCTTGATTTGTAGATCTCATTGCCCTCTACAAAAGCTTCATACTGACCTATGTCCAAATTCCTCATGGATTTTGAGTTATGGAGTGATCAAAATCAAGAAAAGTCATTTTGTTCCAACACTTACTGAAAATTTCACTAAGTCAGATTTTGCCTTACTTTTTTCCAAATGTAGAGGCATTTTTCACTTGGATCCAAAAACTATCAAAACCAAATATGATCAAACAGTTATTGTATCATGTAAGGGCTTTCCAAAATGGCCAAGAACATCACCAAATTCAATTTGAGCTATGAGATATGACATTGGCAAGTTGCCTTGCTAAAATCTGCCAAGGCAAGGCAGAATTTTGCACTTTTGGTAAATTTGCCAAAATCAGCCAATTCCAAGCCTTGTCATCACTTTGGACACATCTGAGGATTGAATCTAAAGGGGACAATCACTGAGCCAAGCCTCCAAAGTCCTTAGAACAAGAAATAGCATGCAAAACCTAGAATTGCCCAAAATAGGGACAAGACTCCAATTTTGGATTGGAGCATTCAATGGAAGCATCAAGGTGGCATGGACTGAGCCATTCTCAACTGAATTCAGTCAAGACTTATCCAAGACCAAGGGGACCAGTAGCCCGTGCCCTAACCTCTAGTCAATGGCTAGAGAAGACTTGGATTTTCATTTGCCAACATTGGCCAAACCTACTCAGCAGTTGCCATTCACTATTCCTTGCAAAACAAACTTGCTCTACTATAAATAGAGCTCAATTGTGGTCAGTTTAAGTACACCAAAGGCCTACAACACTTGCCTTTCTCAAAATCCACTTCTCACTCTAAAAAATGCCTTTCTTAGCAAGTCACTATCGGGTTTTTTATTAGAGAGCAATTCCACTCAGACCAATCACACACACACATCTCATATACATCATATGTGAGCTGATCAAACACTTAAACAACATCTGGAACACTGATTTCTCAGAATCACCAGTCAATTGCTCAAGGTTTTAACCAAAGTGTAGTTGAGATGCCATGAAGTGATCCAGCCAATTTCCATCAAGTCCAAGAATTCAAACACACTCCATAGGGTGTAGGGAAGCTGTTCAGATCATCACAACTCATCTGTAATACCTCTAACTCAGAAATCAATTTTCTCTTGCTGTCACGACCTAGAGGTAAGCCTAAACTTGGTCATCTCTCAATCTATGCATATTTCCTCGCACAATACTTTTGCCAAATGTTCATAATCATGCATGGAATGTTTCCCCTCAAGTAATTGCTTTGTTTGAATCGTGTATTAAAAATCCCAGTCTTCATGCAGAATTTAGGGTTCTTGAGGATTTTTCGTGATTTCTTGTTTTATGCTTAATTTAAATGAAATTAATTGCCATAGACATGATCGTGAGGTTGAAACGAGTTGATTGGTATGTGGATTGTATGATATGATCAAGTATTCAGTGAGATTGGATAGAAAATGCAAATCTGGGCAAAACTGAAAAACACGCGTGTTCTTCAGCTGTTCTTGGCGCCATTTCTCCCAAATTCCAATATTTGAATTTTGTGATTTTATTTAATTGATTCAAAAATTAATTTCTCTCTGAGTTTTAATGATTTTGAGTTGATTCTTTTTTTAATAATTCACAAAAATGTTAAAATATTTTATTTTCCCAAAAAATCCCAAAAATATTATTTATTTTATATAATTGATATTTTTGCAAAGAATTAATATTTTAATTGTTTTTGACCTTTTGAATATTTTTTCCATCTTGGTTTTGCAACTTTTAATGAATTCAAATTATTTTGTAGGTCAATACTTAATTTTTGAAGCATTAATCCAAGATCACAATTTTTTTTCCATATGTTAAACAATTTTGATCATTTTAATTGAATTTTTATTCAATTAAAATACATTTTGAAAACAAATTAGGGTTTTTGGATTAATTCAACCCTCATAAATCATTTTCAAAATACTTTGGGCCTCTAATAGAGTGTAAGACCCAATCCCCTTTTAAACAAAACCATTTTGGGCCTCAGATATTGTATAAGCCCCTTTGCGTTAAAAGAAAATCTCGACGCGATCGCCATTTTAAACGAAAAATCATCTGGGCCTACCCTCATGTTATAAGCCCCACTCTTTTTCTTTTGGGCCTCTAATAGAGTGTAAGACCCAACCCTTTGTAAATACAACCTATTTTGGGCCTCACTTATGGTATAAGTCCCGTTGTATTTCAAAAAGTTCGACGCGATCGTCATCCGTTGAAAAACAAATCTTGGGCCTACCCTCGAGTGGTAAGACCCATTTCTTTTCTTTAAGACATTTTGGGCCTCTTGAGAGAGTGTAAGACCCATCCCTTTGTACAGAAAAATAATTTTTGGGCCTCAGTCACTTGTATAAGTCCCTCTGTACAAATTCAAACAGTGCACTCACTGATAAAACCCTGGGCCTCTCCTTGAGCTGTAAGCCCCAAATCTTTCTTTTTCAAAGCACTTTCTCCTTTGATTTTGAAATATACTGTTGTTTTCAATCTTTCTTTATTGAACAACTAACCAAGCAGCATGGAAGCTCTACAACCGAGTAAGTGTTTATATGCTTTCATTTACCGCTTTCATATACATATAACTGTATTGTGGGGCTGTTTCGCTGTAAGTCTTCTTTCATAAACTCATATCAACTGTGTAATAATAGTACAGATATTTAGAGTTTCCTCGGCAACTACGTCTAGCATTAAGCCCGTTGATCACTCTTAAATAGTCAAAACTAGATCCCCATAGGATTACCAGACACAGTCTTCCCTCCTCTTGGGGTTAAACAATATGGAGACATGAAAGGCAGCATTCTCGGTGAACCCTTTCATAGACTGTCACTCATAGAGGTTGTCAAGAAACTCTATTCCCCAGAGATGATCTTTTCTCCGTGAATGGCATCTCTTGAGTTTCTTCCAAATTCTCGAACTTTCCTGGCTTGATCTATTCTCTGTGAATAGCCTGTCTTGAACTTCTCGGGGTTTGGAGACCCACAGGCTTCCTATAAGCATCCCCGCCTCCTCTTGGGCGTTGTACAAGGACCCGTCGGCTTCTTAGAAGTATTCACAGCCTCCTCTTAGGCTTCGTATAAATGATTTCTTCCTCCGAGAATGATAGCCTCCTCTTGGGCTTAGTACAAATTGTCCCTCGACTTCCTAAAAGTTTCCAGCCTCCTCTTGGGCTTCGTACAAATTGTCCCGACGACCTCCTAAAGGTATAGGAACCGAAATCAGTCATCTTAATAGAACAATCTTTCCAATAGTCTACTACTGTTTCTCAAAGCATAATACAAAAGATGAAACTCTAGACTTGGACAGTCTAATTTCCTTGAGTCTCAAAGACATTCTCAAGCACCCTTCAAGACTAGGAGATGAAACCCGTAGACTCGGACAGTCTCAATACCCTTTGGATTTCCCACTTCCTTAAAGAACAGGAAATAACCCTGATTCTCGAATCAAAATCCTTGAGTACAGTATTACTCATATAAGAACTGATTTTCTCTTTAAATCAGCATACTGGACCTGTCACTCAACTGAAACAGCGCCATCACCTCCTCTTGGGCTTTGTACAATGATTCTCTCCAGCGGAGCTAACAATTTTAGCCTCCATCTCGGGCTTCGTACGAGATACAAAAGACTCTCTTATTGAGTCAAATAGCCTCCATCTCGGGCTTCGTACGAGATACAAAAGACTCTCTTGTTGAGTCAAATAGCCTCCATCTCGGGCTTTATACGAGATACCAAAAGATTCCCTCGTTGAGTCAAAACCTTTTAGCCTCTCTCTCGGGCTTTGTACGAGACACATATTAGCCTCCTCTTAGGCTTTGTATAGGAAAACCACTGGTTGATCCAATCAACCTTTTAGCATCAAAGTTGTGCCTCATTCACAGTACACAAACATCAATAACTCCTTCTCCTTCATCTAATCGCTGTAAGCGGCAAGCCTCTGGATCATCTGCATCCATGCCACTGTCCCTCTTTTAGCATGAGAAATTCCTAAGGAAAGATGGCATTGCTCTACACTGAGTTAAAGTCTTCTCCATCAGGTTGGAAATCCCCTATAAAGGAAATTATGGCATTGCCGGATTCAGATATCCCGGTTAAATTAATTCTCCTTTATAAACAGTTGTGACAAACAAACCCCTCTTTAGAGATGACAAATTCTCTCTAAAGACAACACCTTTTAGCTTCACATCTTGGGCTTCGAACAAGATACAAATAGACCCTTCAGCTTCACATCTTGAGCTTTGAACAAGATACAAACTATCTTTAGCTTCACATCTTGGGCTTTGAACAAGATATAGATTACCTTTCGCTTCACGTCTTGGGCTTTGAACAAGACACCAAAACACCATTTCCTCCCGTGGAATAGGAGGAACTACGATCGCTCTGATTTCCCTATTTCAGTAAACGGGAATACGTAGGCATAAGATTGAAAGAAAAATCTTAGCGAGCACACTAAACAAAAACCCAAAATACCATACTTTTATACATCCGTCCTAACATCTTAACCTCCCACCGATCGACCGAACACTACTTTTAACAAAATAAACCTAATAGAGACCCCGAATCTTTGTAGCATCTATAAACCAACAGTTTTGACTGTTTAACCTCAGTTTGGAAGTAGGGTTAATTTGAGACATCTATTTCCCTTCCTTCATCAGATTCAATAGGATAAAAAATGAATCGAGCTGTAGATACCAAAGAGCGGTAGTGCTTCGCAACCACATCCAAAATCGCTCGCTACAAAAAAAATGGCGACTTCACTGGGGATGTGTCATTAGGATCTGTCTCACCTTTGTAGCGAGATCTTGTTCTCTTCCCATCTATTAGGTGGAAACTTTAAAAGTGGCGCCCACCATGGGGCCGATCTTTTATTTATTTCTGGGATATGACTCATTGTTGACTTCACTAGGATCTTAGGTAAAAAATGTGAGCAATCTTTTAAGTTTCGTATGATAGCAAATTATGTGATAAATGCATAAATAAATGCCTATGTGTTTGATGTGCATGTTATAAGATTAGTATGCATGTTTAGTTGGTACATATATGTGATTTTATACCTATAATATGTTTTAAAGACAATACAATTGATACATATCTTTATTGAAATCATAAAAACAATTTTCCTTATGTATGTATCGATTCATGTCTGTCTTGCATCGACACATTCCTCTGTTAAAATCACAAAAACGAGTTTGCTTCAGTATGGATCGATCCATACGAGTTTTGCATCGATACATGCTTCTTTGTTGTTAAGCCATGTATCGATTCATACGAATTTTGCATCGATACATGCTTCTTTGATGTTTCTGAAAATTATGCTATGTATCGATTCATTCGTATTATGTATCGATGCATGATTGAATTTACTTTCTGAAATTAAACAAAGTTACAGTATGCATCGATGCATATATCTGTGTGTCGACTCATGTATGTTATATAACTACCATGTATCGACTCATACGAGTTTTGAATCGATACATAAAGCTATTTCTTTTTTTTTAACCATTTATGTTTCACATATAAGAAGGTTATGACAGTTCAGTTTGAAAACAGTGAATTCGTTAGAGTGAAAATTGTGTAATCACAGCAAAAGCAAGTTTGGTGTGCATCAATTTTGGGAGCAGTTTTAGAGACCTGAAAGATACTTTATCTTCATCATCTTCTCAATCACTTTAATTCAAGAACATCAACACATAATCATTCTTGTTCTTCGGATTAAAGGATCATCAAGATAACGTTCCGTGGAACGATCAAGGATCCAGCTGAGTTGAAGATTCAAAGGGGGTTTCGAGGAAAAACCATCTGGTTTGTCCTTCAAGAACGGGTGTGTTCTTGAGGGTTTGTTAGTCACGTTTGCAGAACATATTCAGCCGCAGCGTAGGGTTTGGAAATTTGGTAATTTCGCAAACAGGTCGTGGAACCGGTGAATTGTTTGTAATTCTTGCAGGGGAAATTCTTGATTAAGCTCAGATCAAGTGAAGGTTCATACAAGAGGAAGACCTTGGGGTTTAGACTTCTGGATTTGTATTGTAACCTTGTAAATAAAGAATTCAGCATTATTGATATAACAGGTCTCAATTTCAGTTTGAAATTGAGAGGGAGACGTACCCACACGCGAGGACGAAAGTGGGGAACTTCCTTACCAAATCTCTGTGTATCGTATTCTGTCTTTATCTCCCTTTACGTTTTCAACAATTTTGTGATTCATTTGGTGTATTGTGTCTGAACGTTTCATGATATAATAGTGGTAAGATAACTTTTATCAAATCACCATTATTGTTAATCATTGAACACATACACGCCAAGTGTTTGACAAAACTGTCAGCTGAGTTTTTGTTCATTGGAAATAGTATTTGTATGATAAGTGCATTTGATTCGATCCTAATCTGGTGTTAATAAATCTTTGTCATCCTAATATAAATCCAGCATTAATTCGTGTGTCCGGTTTTCTAGTAGCTGGTCCAGAATAGACGAAAGTCGATTCGGGATCGTATTTTTCCGCTAACTTTCAAAAACTCTGATAAGTATTTTTAAATCCTTGAGTTTCATGGAGGTGATCTATTCACCCCCCTCTCGATCACTAGCCACACCGTCTAACAAGTGGTATCAGAGCGCCAGTTCGCTGGTGCTTTGTGGCTGCTTGTAACGATATGGATTCTGAACCAAAGGGGGCGTAAAATAGAGCGCCTGTTTTCAACGGTGAAAATTATGGCTACTAGAAAGACTGCATGCGCGTTCACATAAATTCTGTTGATAGGAATGTGTGGGCTGCCATTAAAAATGGTCCTTTTCAAATTACTATGAGAAATGAGGCTGGCCCCATAGTTCCTAAACCAGAAGATGATTACGATGAGAAAGATGAGAAAAAGTGGTCGAGTGATTGGAGAGCTCGAAATATGCTAATTTCAGCACTTGGTGCTGATGAGTATTATCGGGTATCCCATTGCTCGACAGCTAAAGAAATGTGGGATGCTTTAGAAATTGCCCATGAGGGTACTACTGAAGTAAAACAGTCCCGTATTAACACACTTAATCAAGAGTTCGAGCTCTTTCGCATGAAACAAGGAGAATCTATCTCTGACATGCAAAAGAGATTTGTTCATCTCATCAATTATTTGAATGCACTTGGAAAATCTGTTTCCAATGAAATAGCCACTAATAAAATTCTGAGATGTCTTAGCAGGGAATGGCAACCTAAAGTAACAGCTATTAAGGAAGCCAACGATCTCACGCGCTTACGATTACAACTTTATTTGGCAAGCTGGAAGAACATCAGCAAGAACTGGAAAGTATTGAAATATTTGAGAACAAGAGTAAAAAGGAAAAGAATAAAAACAAAGAGAGTGAGAAGAAGCCAATAGCTCTTGTGGCCTCTAGCTCAAAGTCCTCACAAAAAGAGCAAAGTGACAATGATTCAAGTAGTGACGAAGATTCGGGTGATGATGAAATGGGACTTTTTGTTAGGAGATATAATAGATTCATTCGAAAGAATGGAATCAAGCATTCCGACAAAAATCTCATTAAGTTTCTAAGACAATCTATAGAGTCAAAACTGGAAGAGAATAAGAAGCATAGAGTAAAAGGATCTTGTTTTAATTGTGGTAAATCTGGACATTATAAGACAGAATGTCCTATGAAGAAAAAGGATAAAGGAAAAGCTCCACCAAAAAGGTTCAATAAACAAAGAAGAGCTTATATTGCATGGGAAAGTGATAGTGATTCATCAAGCTCACAAAGTTCAAATGATAGTGATGAGACAACAAATCTGTGTCTTATGGCTCACACCAAAAATCAGTCCCACCACAAGAAGAAAATCAACGATAAGAAAGTAAGACAAGCCTACTATAGTAATTTTTCTTCTATGTCTTTTTCTGAACTGAAAATAGCTTTTGAAAAACTGCATAACGAAGCTGTAGATGCTTTTAAAAGATTATCTTCCGATAAACAAATTTTTTCATTCTTGGAAGGTAAAGTATACAAAGCTGAAAAAGATTTAGAAAGTTTGAAAGCTAGTATTGCAGAAAATTCAAAAGATATTAATATTAACGGATGTAGTAAAGTTAGGTATTGTGAAGCTTGTCATATTTGGCAACAAGAGGTTAAAACTCTTAAAGTCAAATTGGAAAAAGCTTTACAACCCAAGGTTACTTATGTCGTTGATTCTAGGTTGTTTAAGAAGTCATTAAATCCACCATATGCAAAATACTCTTTTATTCCAAAGGATTTAATGAACAAAAATAAACAAATACATCATCATGGCTTATGTCATTATTGTTGTCGTGCTGGTCATACCATTGAAAAATGCAAGTTTAGGAGATTTCTTGTTCCTAAAGGCATTTATCAATGGAAGCTTAAAGGCAACCATGTTACCACTTACCCACATGGACCCAATGAAAATTGGGTACCTATTTCTCTCTTTTGATATTGTAGGATGAGTGTCTTGCATCCGTAGATAGAAGATGGTTTCTAGACGGCGGGTGCTCAAGGCACATGACGGGTGACATATCGCTTTTTATAGACTTCAAAGCAAAGAAGAAGGGATATGTTACTTATGGAGACAATAACAAAGGAGATATACTTGGCAAAGGTAGTGTAGGTAATCCCTCTACCACTACTATTTCTGATGTCCATCTAGTAGAGGGACTTAAACACAATTTGTTAAGTATTAGTCAATTGTGCGACAAGGGTTACAAGGTTTCTTTCACAAAAACTTGCTTCATAATTGAACATACTGAACAGAATATTGTGTTTAAGGGAGTAAGAGTAAACAATATCTATATGCTTGATCTTTTTGATGTATCTTTAACAAGCACTAAGTGTCTAGTTGCCTTGAATGATGATTCTTGGCTTTGGCACAGACGTTTAGCGCATGTTAATTTCGATTTGCTTAATAAGGTTGTATCTAAGGATCTAGTTGTCGGTCTTCCAAAAATAGAATTTTCAAAAGACCACCTATGTGACGCGTGCCAAATGGGAAAACAAACAAGGATCTCTTTTAAATCCAAAAATGTAATTTCAACTTCACGACCCCTTGAGCTTCTCCATATGGATCTCTTTGGACCTTCTAGGACAAAGAGTCTAGGTGGAAATTATTATGGTTTCGTAATCGTTGATGACTATTCTAGATTTACTTGGACTATATTCCTTCATAGCAAAGATGAAACTTTTTCCGCTTTTAAGAGTTTTGCAAAACTGTCCCAAAATAAAATGAATTCTAAAATAGTTACAATTCGAAGCAATCATGGAGGTGAATTTGAAAACTATCTCTTTGATAAGTACTGTGATAAGAATGGTATTGAGCATAACTTTTCAGCTCCTCGAACTCCACAACAGAATGGCGTTGTGGAGCGCAAAAATCGCATTTTAGAGGAGTTGGCAAGAACAATGCTAAATGAGGGTGGATTACCAAAATATTTTTGGGCTGATGCAATTAGCACAGCCTGTTATGTTTTAAACAGGATTTTAATTCGTCCTATTTTAAATAAAACCCCTTATGAGCTTTTAAAAGGAAGAAAGCCAAACTTGTCACATCTTCACGTATTTGGTTATAAGTGTTTTGTTTTGAATAATGGTAAAGAAAAACTTGGAAAGTTTGATGCAACAGCGGATGAAGGTATCTTTCTTGGATACTCATAATCAAGTAAAGCATATAGAGTGTATAATAAGCATTTACTTTCTGTTGAAGAATCTGTCCATGTTTCTTTTGATGAGTCTTATCCGAAAAGTGTCGGAAAAGGTATTTCTTTTGATGACGCAGGTGTATCTACAGAAGACATACTCAAAGAAGCTGTTTCGGAAATTGATCAGTCCAAAACAAAAGACAATGAGGAGGAGGAAGATACCAGTCATGTAAAAGATAAGGAAGAAGGGCAAGCTGAAGTGAATGACCTTCCACCAGCTTGGAGATCTTCAAAAGACCATCCTATTGACAACATTTTGGGAGACATTTCAAAGGGAGTAATGACTCGTTCTAGGATAAGTAATTTCTGTTCTCACTTCGCTTTTGTTTCACAAGTAGAACCTAAAAATGCCAAAGCGGCCTTGATTGATGAATTTTGGCTAATGGCCATGTAAGAAGAGCTTAATCAATTTAAAAGAAATGACGTTTGGGAACTTGTTCCTCATCCGCGAGATCATCATATCATAGGTACTAAATGGGTTTTTAGAAATAAGCTTGATGAAAACAGAGTGATAACTAGGAACAAAGCACGTTTAGTGGCACAAGGGTATAACCAAGAGGAGGGCATAGATTATGAGGAAACTTATGCTCTAGTTGCTCGCCTTGAAGCTATACGTCTCTTGCTTGCTTATGCGTGTTCTAAGAATTTTAAGCTTTACCAAATGGACGTAAAGAGTGCGTTTCTAAACGGTGTCCTAAATGAAGAGGTATACGTCTCACAACCTCCTGGTTTTGAGAATGCTGAATATCCAGATTATGTTTACAAATTAAAACGAGCTTTGTACGGTCTTAAGCAAGCCCCTCGGGTTTGGTATGAAATACTTAGCAAATTTCTACTTGATCATGGATATTCAAGAGGTAAAGTGGATACCACTCTCTTCATTAAACACAAGGGAAAACACATTCTTTTAGTTCAAGTTTATGTAGACGATATAATTTTTGGTTCAACTAACATACACTTGGTCGAAGAGTTTTCAAATGTTATGCAGGGTGAATTTGAAATGAGTCTTATGGGGGAGCTAAATTACTTCCTCGGTCTCCAAATAAAGCAGCTTGATGAGGGTACAGCTGTGTGTCAAACAAAATACTGCAGAGAGCTGCTCAAGCGCTTTGGAATGAACGATTCAAAATCAATCGACACCCCTATGCCTACCAACGGGAATCTAGATAAAGATGAACACGGTAAGAGTGTAGATGTCAAAAAGTATAGAGGTATGATTGGGTCTCTCTTGTATCTTACTGCATCTAGACCTGACATCATGTTTAGTGTTTGTATGTGTGCACGATATCAATCAAAATCCTAAGGAATCACGCTTGAAAGCTGTTAAGCGTATATTTAGATATCTTCATGGAACATCTAAATATGGGCTCTGGTATTCCAAAGGAAGCGATTGTAGCTTAGTAGGTTACTCCGATTCTGATTTTGCTGGCTACAAATCAGATAGGAAAAACACTAGTGGTACATGTTGTCGCTCCCGGGATTTTCATCCTAGTACAAACGCGAAAGTGGCACCGAACAGAGTCGCCAGCAATGTGTATTTATCCCCCGAGGGGGAAAGGAAACACCGCGTAAACCTGAGAGAAAGGAAAAGCATGGTCCTGCGACCAAGAGAAGTGGGTAAGGGAGTCGGTTACGCAAGAGGAAGGTATTAGCACCCCCTCACGTCCATCGTACCCGATGGGATCCACGCTTGCTTGTCTCGATCAAAGGGTGTAAAGAAAAGATATTGGAAAAAGGAACTAAAAGAAAGAAAGGAGAAAGAAGAACAAATGTAGGGAAAATAAAAGAAGTGCTCGCATGGGCCCTACCCCACTGCCTACGTATCTCATCGGGAGCATGAGAATCAGAGCGACGTAGTTCCCCTCACTAGGGAAAGATTGTTTGTGTCTTTTAGAGAACGGCTTACGTTCTAGCTCAGGTGTTGCAGGCTCGCTGGTCCGAGTGCGTTACCATCTTGCAAGAGAACGAGTAGAAGCGCGTTCGTACGCTAAGAGTGAATGAGGTGAGAAAAGAATTCCCGAAGGAAAGACGTTATTGTTTGTTTCTTGTCTTTTAGAAGGAAGTGTTTTGGATTTGTTTGCATACGACAGTGTATCCAAATCTTAGTCATCGGAATGTGTACATTCTCACATTCCAAGATGGAATGGGTAAGAAAGCACACTAAGAGTGAAGAAGACCTCCACACTTAGCTCCAATTGTCAAGGTTCAAACACACTAGCATACTTGTGTTTATTAAGTGTTTTTGTTGATTAAGAAATGAAGAAGTGTTTTTTATTATTTGCACCTTCAGCAAATATTGCATTTAAGTCCCTCATACAAGATCAAATGTTTAACACATTGACCCAAGATGGGCTATATGCTATACATTCTAAGATTACAAGAGAAGACCCCTTATAATCTTTTCTTTATATGAAAGGCCTAAATGCAATAAATGCCTACCTTTATTATGTATTTTGAATTTTCTTTGAGATGAGAAGATGAAAGACTCAAGAGAGGAGAAAAGGTAAAACCTATATGGACTAAGACTCAATCCTAATGGAAAATTAAAGAGAGTGATCCTAAAGGTTTGTGAGGTTTCAACCTAAAGTCTAAAGAAAGAAAGAATTAAACAATTCACTTCTAAAGTAGAAGATGAATTGTAATTCACAAAGGGAAAGTGATGAGTTATTAAAAGAAAGCACATAAGTGCTTAACAAAACACAAAGTGGAATTGTAAAAGAGAAGGGATAGAAGTTGAATGTGGATTCCTTATCCACACTCAATTGAAACTTACCAAAGCCCCTACATGGTTAGCACAATCACTTACAAGTAAAGTAAGAAAATATAATGAACAAATCAAATTCAAACAAGTTGACAAACAAAGTAAAATGAGATTAAATGCTATACATGCTTCCAAGTCAGAATGTAACCCATATTTACACAACCTAATGTTATCCTAAATGAGCATACCAAATCATGCAAATCTCAATCCAACAAGAAGCAAAGAAGAAAAGGTGAAGTGATGTGAATGTGGTTCATACTTGTGAAACAAGTGACTTAAGGTGCAAGATAAACATCAAACATGCAAAGATGAAACCCAAATGTCACAATCAGAAGTCAATTAACATGCTATACATCCTCAAACAAAACCACAACTCATGGCACAAGTGCCTTCATGATCAAGCAAACCAAACATGAGGCATGCATTCACAAAATGAACAAGTTAAACTTCATGCTTCAAACAAATAGCAAACATGCTTCAAAAATTATGACTTTCACCAATCAAACACCTTAAACACATGTCATTAACATATCAAGTCCACAAGCAATGAATCAGAACCAAAGTCACTCAACAATTAGGTCAAAGTCTCATGGAAGTTTCATGCATTCATGCTCAAAGCAACACATCAAAAGTCATCCAAAAAAGACTTAAAAATCATCTCATAAATCTCAAACATACCTCAACATATTGTGACCACAATGCAAAAAGAAAAGCATCAAAATCATTTTTTATGATCAAGAACAAAAATGCACAAAATCATATGTCACATTAAGTATGCATACAAATGGAAATTCAAAAGAAATAATGGAACAGGGGCAAAATGGTCATAAAATCAGAAAATAAAATCATAGAAAATTTCCTAAATGTTTTAAGAATACACATGAATTTTTGTAGAATTTTCCAATATGTTTTGGTATTTTTAAAAATTAATTATGAAACGTGTAGCAAAAATGAGAAATAAAATGAAATGGAACTAAAGAAGGGGGTGCATGCATAGCAAATTAACAGTTCAAAATCATTGGGCCTTGAAAACATGGGGTGTGGATATCAATCTGGCTTAGGTCCATTTCTGCGCATAACATGTTAACAACCATGTGCTTCAGTCAAACTAAGTCAAACCATTCACCACCATCAGATCAGGTCAAGGTCAAATCTAGGTCAAGGTAATCAAGATCAACGCGCACACTTGAATGTCCATACACACTACCATGTACCATACCACACAAAGTTTAAAAAAATTTCATAAAATCACACGTGACATGCACATGAATTTTTATGTGCTGGCAGCATGGTAGCCATTAGATCACACTCATCCAACGGATCACATTCAAACTGGTCATAAAACCCTAACATGAAGCCATCGGCCGGAGAGGGACCTCCGGTCACCTTCTCCGGTCACACGCCACCGTCTGCAACTTCACATGTCCCAGAAATGCCCAACTATTATACCAAAATGAAGCTGAGCTCACGTAGATTAAGAATTCACAATTGTTTTTCACATACCAAGCACACACATAGAGAACAGAGGAGATTAAATCATGCCCTAAGTTTTGGATCTAGGCTTCTAAGAAGCTCTATCAACTAGCCGGAGTAAGCAGAGCTTCTATCAAGCTTAAGACAGCAAAAATAAATCAAAACTAAAGAGAATCGAATGAAGAAGAGTGCATGATGAAACCTGAAAATGTGGAGCAATTGGAGATGTTGAGAAAAACCAGAGGAAAGCTTGATATGCTGAGCTTCTAGATCTTCAAACTTAGCAAAATAAATGCTATGGATTCGTAAATAGATGAAGGATGTTGCAGCTTGCAATGGTGCTGAACTTGCAGAAATGGAGTTGTTCTTGTTGCTCTTGATTCAACAATGCCAAACAATGATAATGCAGATGAAAAGTGGAAGAAGAGTGTTGAAATCGTGTGGAATCAGAGAGAAAGTAGAGAGAGTTTGAGGTGTTCTTGGAGAGAAATGTGGTTGTCAAAAACTCAAAAATGAAAATGGAGTGTGTGATTTCTTTTATAGTGTGAGCTTACCACGGTTTAATGAGTTGAGTTAGGGTGAGTCAAGGTGGTTAACTGAGTCCACCCTAACTAACTGAGTCAAGTTAGTTAGGGGGCGAGTGATCAAGGCTGGGTTATGGTGAGGTTAATCTCATGACAGTTATGGTGAAGCAGCAAGAGAAATGAATGGCAAAGGCTGTTGCATTAGAAACTTGCTCAGCAAGCTCGTCTTTTCTATTTCCATGCAAGGCACGTGCTAGTGTATGAGTTTTATGTCATGTGTGCTTGGTTTAAAGAGGAAAGCTGAGGTTAAGAAGTGTTTGTGGTGTGTGTGAACCAAAATCATGCAACATGCTGTCAATGTATCCATGCCAACATAGGGTAGTTTGTGGAGGTTTTTCTTTCTACTCAATGGCTGCATTAGGGAGTTTATGGGTTCATTGGAAAGAGGATGCATTGGAGCACAATATTGATTTGGAAATTGAAGTGGAATGAGGTCTCAAACATGTCTAAAAATGACCTCAAACAGATGGAAAAAGAAGCTGGTACATGGGTGCGCAGACTTGTGGCATGACCTGGTTGTGACCTGGTCAAATTTCAGTTGCAATGACCATTCTTTGAGCCATCATAACTCCTTAACCTTTGATCAGATGAAAAATTGATAAACACCAACTTTGAAGATCTCACATAGAGGAACAACTTTGATGTTGAAAGATTTTCCATTTGAAGCCTCTAATCATGAGTAATTGATCAATACATTTGGCCCACCAAGTGTTTGAAAAAATGGCTGCGCGCGTGCCCTGAAAATCTTGGTCATGACCTAGTTTTGGACCTACTTTGCTCAAACTTTGATCAATCATATCTCACTCAATTTTTATCCAATGGAGATGTTCCACACATGGACTTGAAGCTTAAAGCAAGGCCTTTCATTGAGGCAGAGTGGAATTTTCATTTGGTGCTCCAAATTTAAATGGCCTTGGTTCCAATTCTGATGCAAAATGGCCAAAACTTGCTATTTTTAGTAACCCTACTTCATCCAAAAGTGGCAACTTTCCAAATCTTGATTTTTTCATGATTCCTTTGGAGTTTCTTGATCAAATTTTGTACATTGGTCACATATAACATGAATTTCATGAATTTGGCTTTAAAAAGTCAGGAGTTGACTTTTTCCTCTGATTATTTGACTTGGCCCCAAATCCCCTGATTTTTGATCTTTCTTCCAATTGAACCACCTCCCAAAACCAATTGAGGGGCAATTCTCCATACACATACACTTAAGAACATGTAGAATACCATGACATCAAGTTTTGTCCAAAAAATCAAAGATTCCCTGATTTAATGGGAAACCCTAGTTTTGGTGCCCACCTCCTAGGAGAAAAATGTGCAGTCTTCAATTTCAAATTCCTCAGAGTATGTTGTGTATCCTCTTAAAGGATGATGAGAAATGCCACTTGAGAATGATTTTGAATCAATGAGCTATCTCTTTTGAGGGTTTTCCTTCAATTTTTGAACCTCTTGCATAGTGAAAGATGTAGTGCTTCAATCTCCCATTGAATCTCACTTCCTTGAGGTTTTGGAAGATCAATTGAGATAGTATGAGACATGAGAGGCTCTTGGCTTGCCTTGAGGCAACTTGATTGACCTTTTTGTGCTCTGAATGATTCCTTGATTGTCCACCTTTCACCTGATCACATGCCCTGATGGTAAGAAGGATGCCATGCTTCATTTTTCTATGTTAAATGCAATGTAATGTTAATGAGGTGGATATGATATGATAAATGATAATGCCATGCTATGATGACAAAAGGGGAGAGCAAATTTTGGGGTATTACAGCTGCCCCTATTCAAGCGCTGTAGACCTGAATGCCTGAAAGCAATTGCTTTCGGACTTTCAAGGTATATAGTGATTGAATACCAAATATAACCAAAAATTTGCTCTGGATGATGAAGAAGAAAAGGGATATAAACCCAACGAGACTGCTGGATTGAATCTTCGATGAAACGTCGGAGAGATCTGTCTTTTGAACGATGCCAGACGACTACTGGCTTGCCACACTGCTGGTGGACTTTAATAATGTCTTTTATGCAACTCCAGACGACTACTGGCCTGCCACACTGCTGGTGGACTTTGATAACGTCTTTTGAACGACGCCAGACGACTACTGGCTTGCCACACTGCTGGTGGACTTTAATAATGTCTTTTATGCAACTCCAGATGACTACTGGCCTGCCACACTGCTGGTGGACTTTGATAACGTCTTTTGAACGACGCCAGACGACTACTGGCTTGCCACACTACTGGTGGACTTTGCAGCTTCGTGCCACCCGAAGACGGACTTTTGCCAATCCACTGTTGGACTTTTGGAATATGCCACCCTTAGATGGACCTTTCGCCAATCCACTGTTGGACTTTTGCCACCCGAAGACGGACTTTTGCCAATCCACTGTTGGACTTTTGGAATATGCCACCCTTAGATGGACCTTTCGCCAATCCACTGTTGGACTTTTGCCACCCGAAGACGGACTTTTGCCAATCCACTGTTGGACTTTTGCCACCCGAAGACGGACTTTTGCCAATCCACTGTTGGACTTTTGCCACCCGGAGACGGACTTTTGCCAATCCACTGTTGGACTTTTGCCACCCGAAGACGGACTTTTGCCAATCCACTGTTGGACTTTTGCCACCCGAAGACGGACTTTTGCCAATCCACTGTTGGACTTTTGCCACCCGAAGACGGACTTTTGCCAATCCACTGTTGGACTTTTGCCACCCGAAGACGGACTTTTGCCAATCCACTGTTGGACTTTTAGCTGCTTTGCCACCCGAAGATGGACTTTTGCCAATCCACTGTTGGACTTTTGGAATATGCAACATTGCATTACTCTCTGCATCTGTGTCAGACATCTATGCTGACTCTGCTGAGGAGCAAAGACCAATGAAATGACTTGACTTTAGAGGTTCCTGAGAGGATAATATCTCTGCTGGCGAATGGATGAACAATCCGTCTGCTTCGAATTGTCAAGCTTGCCAAAAATAAATTGGACTTTAAGATATGAGGGAATGACGACTCTGCCAGGAATTATTCCATCTGTTTGGGGGAACGAATTCTGGTCACAGCGATTCCGCTGGGGATGAGAATTTTTAAATGACGTCCTGCTGGGGAAATGAGCCATTAAAACTCTGCTTGGGGATTTATTCAACCCAAGATCCTTTATAGGGATTATCAACCTTCTGACCCGGCTGGGGAAAGGCTGTACCATCCTTGTTGAGGAATAGATTTTGTCGATCTGATAAACCTCTGCGGAGAGAACAACAACTCAGCTGGAAGTTGCTGACAAGATTCGATGCTGACCTTTGTGAGGATACCATGACCAGAGATACGATCTTGCTGGGTATCAGGGCTACTCTGCCAGGGATATGCAAATCCTGGTTAGAACATTCCACTGCAACTTGCTAGAAAGAGTCCTTAGAGATCTGTTGGGAAAACCCAAAGCAAATCCACAGTAGTCTGCTGAAGAATATGACTGTCAAGCTTAGGATGAGTACCACAATGCCCCATGTTAGGCGAGCTTTCCCTTTGGACAATTCCGTTGGGGATGACGAGTTTATAACAAACTCTGCTGGAGAAAACTGCTTTAAAGCGTCTCATGTTGGGGAATGCCTTTCGAGAGGATTTTACAGAAGACCAACTGTCCTCAAACTCTACTGGGGGTGACCAACACTTCATGCTGGGGAAACAATCATGCCCCATGCTTGGACAACACAACAATTCGTCCCCGCAGGGGATGTCATAAGAGGATTTTACAGAAGATCTAGCCTCTTCAAACTCTTGTGACTTCGCTGGGGATAATGACCATCAGTTTCGGTGTCGACGAGACCACTCTTTTGGGGAACCTGTGACCGTTATCGACATAGAAAAGCTTGTAGCTGTTGGAAATACTATATGAGAGAATCGACTTAATAAGATACAACGGTACCCAGTTGAACTTAATTCACTGAGATCGACCCGATGAACGCCGATCTCCTTACCCATCACTGCCCCAGTCTTTTGTGTGGGGTGATTTATTACTGGTCTTGTGCTTAAAATCATCTGCACCTGCTACCTGCAACAAAAGAATATGCCCACATGCCCCGAATATTGCATGGCTAGAATCCACCATCCGGGAGTATTCAACATTCGAAGTAATTTCAAATGTTTTTTCTGCGCATGTTATTGTAAGGCTGCCATGTTTTCAAATGCAATGTTTTATCAAAATTAGGACGTCTTTGCAAACAAAGCAATAAAACAAAAATAGGAGGCTTTTTACTGAAATTCAATTTATTGTCTGAGAGCCCAGAATAGGCAATTACATCTGGAAGCAATCCCTGGAAAGAGGTGATCGCTGAAAATTGAGAAAAGAAACTATCCTAATGGCAATGTGAAAACGGAATTCCACTGAGTTTCCATTCTGTTATGACCAGTATGTCTTCAAAACTCCCCGACCTTGCCTTCTGAGGAATGATCAGACCGATTCCTATCCTTCAGAACGTCAGTTGTTCAAACGGTAATGGGGTACAGATAACTCAAACCGTAGTCATTCGCTTAAATCCCTCTTTTGTGTGGACCGCCCTTTCAGGTTTTCGATCCACCAGGATACCCTTTTTTGCCTAAGTTGCCCTTTCGGGTTTTCAACTTACCGGGTGTACAAATTTTTTCAATTATATCCCTAATTTTTGCCCGAACCTTATTCTGTTTTTGGTTCGCCGGGATGCCCTTTTTTGCCTGGATTTTTTTTATTTTTATTATCCAGCGGGTCTATTCATGCGAAGTATTTTTTGACTACGTCCGAGTTGACAGGGGATGAAAAGTCTTCGCCATCCATGGTTGTAAGCAATAAAGCTCCGCCCGAAAAAACCTTTTTAACCACGAATGGACCTTCATAATTAGGAGTCCATTTGCCCCTGTGATCTGTATTGGGAGGAAGGATCCTTTTGAGTACCACATCTCCGACTTTATAAACCCGAGGACGCACCTTCTGGTCAAATGCCTGCTTCATTCTGCGCTGGTATAGTTGCCCATGACATACAGCCGCCAATCGCTTTTCCTCAATAAGGCTCAACTGATCAAATCTGGCTCGTACCCATTCAGCTTCATCTAGCTTAACATCCATCATAACTCTGAGGGACGGAATTTCTACTTCAACCGGTAGCACTGCCTCCATACCATATACAAGTGAGAATGGGGTTGCCCCAGTGGACGTGCGTACCGACGTTCGATACCCATGCAAAGCAAATGGTAACATCTCATGCCAATCTTTGTACGTGACAACCATCTTCTGCACAATCTTTTTGATATTTTTGTTGGCCGCTTCGACCGCGCCATTCATCTTTGGGCGGTACGGAGAAGAATTGTGATGTTCGATTTTGAAGTCCCGGCATAACTCAGCCATCATCTTATTGTTCAAATTAGAACCATTATCAGTAATGATTCTTTCGGGAACTCCATATCGGCAAATGATATCCCGTTTTAAGAAACGAGCAACCACTTGCTTAGTAACATTGGCATAGGATGCGGCTTCAACCCATTTGGTGAAGTAATCAATTGCCACCAAGATGAAACGATGACCATTGGAAGCTGTGGGCTCAATCTTTCCGATCATATCAATGCCCCACATGGCAAACGGCCAAGGCGACGACATGATGCTCAACGGATTTGGAGGCACATGCACCTTGTCTGCATAGATCTGGCATTTATGGCATTTGCGGGCATATTTGCAACAATCTGACTCCATAGTCAACCAATAATATCCCGACCTTAACAACTTTTTAGCCATTGCCTGCCCTCCGGCATGAGTACCGAAAGAGCCTTCGTGCACTTCAATCATCAACAAGTCTGCTTCATGTCTATCCACACATCTAAGCAGGACCGTGTCAAAATTTCTTTTATACAGCACGCCATCTTTGTTCAGGAAGAAACTACCAGCTAACCTTCTCAACGTCTTCCTGTCTTTGGACGATGCCCCGGGCGGGTACTCTTGACTTTTTAAGAAACACTTAATGTCATGAAACCATGGCTTGTCATCAGACGTTGCATCTACCGCAAACACAAATGCTGGTCTGTCAAGGCGGGATACCTCAATCTTAGGTACATGGTTCCATCCTTGCACTTTGATCATGGAAGACAAAGTGGCCAAGGCATCAGCGAACCTATTCTCATCTCGAGGAATGTGGTACAGTTTCACTGTTGTGAAAAATGTCAGCAATCTCCTCGTATAATCTCTATACGGCACTAGATTTGCTTGGTGCGTGTACCAACTCCCTTTCACTTGATTGATTACCAAAGCTGAATCACCGAATATATCAAGGGTTTTAATCCGTAGATTAATCGCCTCCTCGATCCCCATTATACAAGCTTCGTACTCTGCTTCATTGTTGGTGCATCCGAAAGTTATTCGGGCAGTGAACGGCATATGAACACCTTCCGGCGTGATAAGAACTGCTCCAACTCCGCACCCATTCATATTGACAGCCCCATCAAACATCAGACTCCATTTGGATTCAGGGTCTGGCCCCTCCTCCGGAAGTGGTTCCTCACAGTCTTTAGCTTTGAGAAACATGATGTCTTCATCAGGGAAGTCAAACTTCATGGGTTGGTAATCATCAATCGGCTGTTGCGCAAGATAGTCGGACAAGATACTTCCTTTGATGGCCTTTTGTGAAGTGTACTGAATGTCATACTCTGTCAAGACCATTTGCCACCGTGCAACTCTGCCTGTCAATGCTGGTTTCTCGAAAATATACTTGATAGGATCCATTTTTGAAATCAACAAGGTCGTGTGCCTAACCATATATTGCCTCAATCGCTTAGCGGCCCATGCAAGCGCACAGCATGTCTTTTCAAGCATTGAGTATCGGGACTCACAATCATTGAACTTTTTGCTCAGGTAGTAAATAGCATGCTCCTTCCTACCTGTCTCGTCATGTTGACCGAGAACACAACCCATGGAACCTT
Organism: Lathyrus tuberosus; assembly: GCA_022829125.1. NCBI lineage: Eukaryota > Viridiplantae > Streptophyta > Magnoliopsida > Fabales > Fabaceae > Lathyrus > Lathyrus tuberosus. Next base: position 3,464,917 of record JALAZF010000441.1, read on the forward strand.
CAAGCACTGTCAGATACATTATCAGCGGTCTCCCTTCAACTGGAGGCATTAGAATCGGAGGTTCCTGCAAGTATTCTTTTATCTTATCGAATGCCAATTGGCAATCGTCATTCCACCTGACCGTTTGATCTTTCCTTAACAATTTAAATATTGGTTCGCACGTGGCTGTTAGGTGAGATATGAACCTCGCAATGTAGTTCAATCTACCCAAGAAACCACGAACCTCTTTTTCTGTTCTCGGTTCAGGCATTTCTTGTATTGCTTTCACCTTAGCAGGATCAACCTCGATTCCTCTTTCGCTCACAATGAAACCCAGCAACTTTCCAGAACGCACCCCAAACGTGCACTTGTTTGGGTTTAATCTCAGACGGAACTTTCTCAACCTTTCAAACAGCTTTTTCAGATTAACCAGATGTTCCTCTTCTGTTCTCGACTTGGCAATCATATCATCTACATAACATTCGATCTCCTTATGAATCAAGTCGTGAAACAATGTCACCATCGCCCGCTGGTACGTTGCCCCTGCGTTTTTCAACCCAAAAGGCATTACTTTATAACAATATGTACCCCACGGAGTAATGAACGTGGTCTTCTCCATGTCTTCAGGTGCCATCTTGATCTGGTTGTACCCGGAGAACCCGTCCATAAATGAGAACACTGAAAATTGAGCTGTATTATCGACCAGCACATCAATATGAGGTAGTGGAAAATCATCTTTCGGGCTAGCTTTATTAAGATCTCGATAATCCACACACATTCTCACTTTTCCATCTTTCTTCGGTACTGGCACGATGTTGGCTACCCATGGAGGATACTTTGTCACAGCAAGAAAACCAGCATCCCACTGCTTCTGGACTTCCTCCTTAATCTTTAAAGCCATGTCGGGGTGAGTCCGACGAAGTTTCTGCTTGACTGGCGGACATTCTTCTCTCAATGGCAGCCTGTGCACAACAATATCTGTATCCAACCCCGGCATGTCTTGATACGACCAGGCGAAGATGTCAACATACTCGCGCAACATTTCCATCAAAGTTTGCTTCACATCTGCTTGCAAGCTGGCACCAATCCTGATCTCTTTCTTGGCGTCCTTGGTACCAATATGGATGATTTCTACAGTCTCCTGATGAGGCTGGATGACCCTTTCCTCCTGTTTCAACAATCTGGCCAGTTCTTCAGGGAGTTCACAATCTTTCTCATCCCCTTCTTCGGCTTGATAAATCGGATTGTCAAAGTCATACATGGCCATATCAAAATCGTTATCAGTGGTATCCGGAGGATCAAGTCTGCATGAACGGGTTCATGCCTTATTTTAGAATTTATTTTTAAGCAAAACAAAAGAAAATGAAACATTGCCATTTTATATTTTTTGTGCAAAAATAAGAACTGAAAGACAGAGAACAAAATTTGATTGCAAAACGTCCTTTATTAATGATTAAACATTGCAAATGCAACCATGGTGGCCCTACAAATGAATCTATACGCCTTGGGCAGAGCGCAAGATTTTGTCATGCATTATGGTTAGAAAAAACAAAGAAAAATTACTCTGTCTGAAGAGTAACCCGGATGACTTCTTCAACGAACCAGTTTTGCACTTGTTGTCCCGGAACATGAGGGCGTACCCAATTGTCCAGGTCACAATCACTGTCAACACTATCCTCTGTGGCTGCACAAGACTGGTCCGTGTAGATAATTCCCCCACTATTGAAAGTAATGGGTCCCCTGCTCCCTGCATCTGAAGTTGTAGAGGGATGATAACCAATACCAAATTTGTCTTCCTTCATTGGGGTCTCTATCAACCTGCCCCAACCTTGGGCGTTGCCTGCCCTGACGACTTCGACAGCTTGTTTGTAAGATGAAATGGAGGTACCAGCCCCAACTGGTACAGAAGAAGACTCAGGTGCATCGTCAATATTGACTGCTTCAAATGATTGGCACAGCATCTCATGAATTTCCCCATCCATTTCAATGTACTTGAACGTAGACAAGTGACTCACAAAGATGTCTTCTTCCCCACACACTGTCACAATCTGCCCTTCAAACTCATACTTCAGCTTTTGATGTAGAGTAGAAGTAACAGCCCCGGCTCCGTGAATCCAAGGGCGTCCCAATAGGCAGCTATATGCAGGTTGTATGTCCATTACATGGAACGTGGATTTGAATACCTGTGGTCCAATTTGTACGGGCAATTCCACCTCACCAAACACAGATCGTCTGGTCCCATCGAATGCTCTGACCACCAATTCACTAGGCCTTAAGATCAAACCGTCAACTTCCAGCTTCATTAATGCCTTCTTGGGCAAGACATTGAGTGATGAACCAGTGTCTACCAGTACATGAGATAACACTGCGCCCTTACACTCCATCGTGATATGCAAAGCCTTATTATGGTTTCTTCCTTCAACAGTCAAATCTCTACTTGTAAAGCCCAAGCCATGGCTGACATTAACATTGGAGATTACGCCCTCGAGCTGATTAACAGTAATTTCTTGCGGCACGTACGCACTCTTCAACACTTTCAACAACGCCTGTCGGTGCGCATCAGAGCACATCAATAGTGACAAGATTGAAATCTTTGAAGGGGTCTGATTCAATTGGTCCACAATCTTATAATCGCTTTTCTTGATTATCTTCATAAATTCTTCCATTTCCTTATCAAAAGTAATCTTTGTCTCGGCTTCAGGTGTAGGCGCACTTTCAACCACCTGTTTACCCTTAGCCTTTGCTGCAGCTTCTACCTCCTTATCACTTCTCAAGGTTTGGGGAGCGAACAACCTTCCACTCCTTGTAAAGCCCCCTACACCCCCTACATTATCAACATTTGGGCTGACTGATGACTCAACTTCCTGTTTTTTACCTTTGTAATATACATCTGCCCCATAGTGCCATGGGATAGCTTTCGTAGATGTGAACGGAATTGGCCCTGGCACCGTGATAGTGACAGGACTGGGCCCTTCTGGCGCAACACTCGCCACGGGAACTGCATTGACCGGCATTTGAATCTCAGCGGGAGTGTAATAGATGGTCACGGTTGATATCTCATCAGTGTCTTTCACGACTCTGTCGAACTGTAGACATCCTTCATCGATCAGATTCTGTAAACCCATCTTCAACTTATCACAGCCGTTCTCCTGATTCATGCACTCAGAGCAATCTTGATTACAGCCCGGGAACACCTGTCCCTTCAATAAACGATCTTTTACCACCAACAAAGAAGTTTTCACTTGATGGATATCTGTCACCAGATTCAATCTCCTCCCATCTTCAATAGCGTACACATTTGCTGCACTATGATCAGGCATGGGATGCTGAGTAATATTAGGAGCGGGAGAGAAATTGATGGCTTTAGCATCAATCAAATCTTGTACTTTATGATGGAAAGCCCAGCATTTTTCAATGGAGTGCCCCTGAGCACCTGAGTGGAACTCACAACGAGCATTAGCATCGAAGTTAGGTGGCAGATTTCCAGCAACCGGAGCTTTCATAGTACGGAGCTCTACCAACTTTAACTCGAGTAGCCGGGGCAACAGCGCGGCATAAGTCATAGGGAGAGGATCCATCTTACGATCCCTCTGTCTAGACCTTTGCTGGAAAAAAGGTTGTTGCTGTTGAACTTGTTGTTGGGGTTGTTGTTTCTGAACAGACGGTGTGGGGATTGTTACAGCATCTACCTGATAATAAGCTCGAGAACGCCCTCTGCCTCGTCCTCTAAACACAGCATTCGTATCACCTTCTCTTCTTTTCTGGTTACTAGCAAACGGTTTCTTCGTCCCCGAAGAGCCAGCCCCGCTCACATCCTGGATCTTTCCAAGCTTTAACAGACTTTCTATTCTTTCTCCCGCAATTACAATATCAGCAAATCCAGTCGACGGACAAGCAGCTAATCTATCCAGATAGGCCCCTTGCAAGGTGCCCATGAACATATCTGCCATTTCTCTGTCTGACAAGGGAGGTTGAACCTGGGCAGCCATTTCCCTCCACCTCTGTGCATATTCTTTGAAACTCTCCTTGGCATTCTGGGACAATCCCTGCAATTGGGTGCGGTTGGGCGCCATGTCAATATTATATTGGTATTGCTTCAGGAACGCTTCTGCCAGATCTTTCCAATTCTTCACAGCAGCTCTACTCAACTTCATGTACCAGGTCAAAGACGCCCCAGCCAGACTGTCCTGAAAATAGTGCATCCATAGCTTCTCGTCATCCGTATGGGCTGAAATCTTCCCAAAGTAAGCTTGAAGATGCGTTTGGGGACACGCATTGCCGTGATACTTATCAAAAGTAGGAGGTTTGAATTTAGGGGGAATTCTGACTCCTGAGACCAGCCCCAAGCTGGTAACATCAATACCCATAGAGTTCTTGCATTCTATGGCCCTGATCTTTTCTGCTAACTCATCATACCTTCGATCACCTTGATTACCCACATCAGCATCCAGCAGAGTAAATTGGTCTTCCAGAGTATCCTCAAGAGTAACACCAGCATGCCTACCATTTCCATTACCCCGATTGTTACCACCAGGAGGAGGGTTGCCACCGGGAGGAGGAATGCCATGTCCCTGTGAATTGTCATGATGATCACCTTCGGGCCCATTGTCGGGACGCTCTACCAGAAGCCTCAGTCTCTCCTGATTTTGCGCCATGCCAGTCATGAGGGTCATGAACTGGTCCATACGCGCCCTCATTTCCGCCAAATCACTTTGCACTTGATCCATGATTCTTACTTGATTCCTTCGCGTCGAATATCGGTGAATATGACTCTCCGCTATACTGCCTGAAACCAAATAAAGGTTAGAGACCCCGCAACGAGTACCTGAAAAGCAAGTAACAAAATGCAAAATGATATGCAATGCCATGCAATGCCATGTTTGTCATTTCCGAGGTGCTTTATACCCTGATTCCAATCCAATCCACAGAAATCTGAAGACCAGAAATCGTGATATAAAGAGACGTGTCATGGTCATGTGCTTGTGTGCAGCTATCTGATAAGGAATAATCCTGAATAAAACTGCTCATACTCATTCAACAAAGTATCCAAGTACATTTAAGAAAGGTTCAACCGCAAATGCAATACAAGGAAAAAAAAACAAAAACAAAAAATGGATCCATCAACAAGCCTGATGGTAGCCATTAACAACAAAATACAGGGAAAAGAACATCAATCTGACAATTCCACATCCTTCAGCTTATCACTTGAGTATTTGATCTCCTCAAAAAGTATACGGGTACGCTGGTGATTCGGCTTTTCAATCATTTCTTTGATCAATACATCCCTTTTCTCAAGAGCTTCAGTTAAAGATCCCATATGCAGCATCAAAGCCTCGTCATCACACACTCCTTTGTGTCTCTTTATGCCAGCTTGCGTCTTGAGTATCTCCCTTTCTATCATGACTTCTTCAAGCTCTTTCTTGGTATTCTTCAACTGGCTTCTAGCTTCTTCTAACTGCTCTTGACTTTTACCGAGGCTTTCCCGATACTTTCTCCTCTGCTCATGTGCCTTTTTAAGCTCCTCGTCTTTAGTCTTCGACTGATCCTTTAACTCGGCATTTTCAATTCTGACTTCATCCCAAGCTTGACGAAGTTGAGCTAATGAATCCTTGCTTCGGGCTAAAGCCTGTTTTGTAATCTTGTGAGCCTGACTAGTGTCATCTGCTCCCAAAGTAAGTTTCCGAAAGTACCGAGCTCGGTCATCAAAATCTTCCTCTTTGTCGGCCAAGGTTTTTTCCGCTTTCAAGGCTCTCTTTTCCAACTCTTTGTTGTCAGCTAGAGCTTTCTGAAGACATCTGCTCATTCCAGAATTTTCTATCTGCAGCTCTCTGACCATTTTCTTCCACTTCTCACATTCTTCAATAGCCACCATGGTGGGTTGTTCTGGCTGTACTGCACATAAAAGAGGTCCCCTTGAAAAGGGTAAAAGCAATTCCTTTACTTTCGTCTCCATCCACCTGTCATATTCAGGATAAGATCTACAATCTCCTTTTCCAAAAACTGCTTTTCCAATTTTGTGCTTATCTTTCCAAGCATTCACTACTTCTACCACCTTCGCATCTTTAGTTCCTGTAAAGAATAAAGATTCTTCCACATCTTGCTCTGTAGGAGGATATCTGGAAGCATACCCAAACTGTCGGATGGCCAAAACTGGATTATAATTAATCCCTCCTTTTCTGCCAATCAAAGGCACATTTGGAAAATTTCCGCATCTTGTGACAAGCTCTATTCTCAACACCCGGTGATCAAACCATACAATGTTATCAGCAGTTAAACTCATCAATCGTTTAGACCATTTCGCCACATCTTTGGTTTCCACAAAGGCACCTGTCTGAGGCAAATGTTTGAAAAACCAATGACTCAGCAGTGGAGTGCAACAACTAACAGATCCTCCCCTCCTTTTCTCATTCTTGTAATGCACGGAATGATAAAAATCTCCTAACAAAGTAGGGACTGGAGTTTTAAGGACAAAAACTCTCGTTGCTTGCGTATCCACAAAGTCTTGCTGATTGGGAAAGAAAACTAGGCCATATATGCAGAGAGCCAGAATGGAATTGTAAACCGTCCAATTTTTAGCACTTGCAGCCTCTTGGGCCTGTCCAGCCAGAAATTCTAAATGAAATCCGCTAACTCCATTTTTACTGCTCACACCACTCTTTATCAATGTCTGATCCATTTGTAAAGCAGCAGCAATTTCTTTTACGCTGGGAGAACTACCAGAGAAGAATGGTATTGCTGACGTGATCGGAATTCCCAAAATAAATGAGAATTCTTCCAGTGTTGGCATCAAAATGTAATCTGAAAAAAGAAAGCACCTCAACGAAGGCTCGTAGAACTGCAGCAGAGTGTGTAAAGCATCATGCTCATACTTGGTGATTGTACGGACCATCCCAACCAAATTCCCGTAGCTCTTCTGAAACCTATCAAGAATACCCGGACCCGCCATATCTATAACTTTGAGCAATGAATCCAAGACAGGATCTGGAAACTTGTAAGACACATTGTTCTTTCTCGCGGCGACGATCTCTGTTGAACCCATGGATTGGAATCAGAAATGTATTATGCACCTGAAAATGACAAACATAACTGTTATGATATGATAATGCAATGCAAGAGGGCATGTGATCAGGTAATCAAGTGTCGGTGTCTGTATTGAACTGTGTGCACTGTGTCTCTGTACTGAATCTGGCAATATCTGAGATGAACACTTAAATCACTGTCATAGGATACAATGTCTGAAATCATCATAGAATCACAAGTAAGGTAGGTAGGAGGCTGGGTTTCCTGCAAACCTGTAAACATCCCGCCCATGCTCACATGTGGTTCTTAGAAAATAAGGCTTGTCAGCTTCGGAGGTTTGAGAAGCAATAGCACATTCAGCCCGTAGGATACAATGCTATGCCAATCAAAGAGGTCGTCCACTGACTCCCCTTAGAAAATAAAAGTCATCCTATGCAAGTTCCAAAGTGGGCCCTCGGGTGCGAATGGGTTTGCCACAGAATGTGGTCTGCCATTGTCACCACTAAAAAGGGATATCTCCACTAAGGTCCTCATGATCGGTCACTAGAGTCGACAGCTCTCTAGATCTACATCCTGGAATACGCAAGATACGCATGCCACGACGGGTCCCAAGATAGCCTCGTCTAGCTGTGAATTTCGTGAACACCCAACGCACTCCAAACGGCACGTAGGTCCCACTACTCTCCACTCTAATTCTAAGTGTATACTCAAACCTGTGTAATGGGCTTATCTCTCAGAAATCCCATCCCGCCAAACAGAAAATAGCACAGTCCAGTATAGCATAATATATCATATGAAATGAAAATGCTAAAATACGGTAAATACAGTAATGTACAGTAAAGCAGTAAATAACCATACAATAAAACAGTAAATACAACACAACAGTAAACACCCAATGAAAGAAAAACAGACAAGCGCTAGGATTGACTCGCTTAGGGATGGACCAGCAATAGGTCAACCTCATGTCCCCAGCAGAGTCGCCAGCTGTCGCTCCCGGGATTTTCATCCTAGTACAAACGCGAAAGTGGCACCGAACAGAGTCGCCAGCAATGTGTATTTATCCCCCGAGGGGGAAAGGAAACACCGCGTAAACCTGAGAGAAAGGAAAAGCATGGTCCTGCGACCAAGAGAAGTGGGTAAGGGAGTCGGTTACGCAAGAGGAAGGTATTAGCACCCCCTCACGTCCATCGTACCCGATGGGATCCACGCTTGCTTGTCTCGATCAAAGGGTGTAAAGAAAAGATATTGGAAAAAGGAACTAAAAGAAAGAAAGGAGAAAGAAGAACAAATGTAGGGAAAATAAAAGAAGTGCTCGCATGGGCCCTACCCCACTGCCTACGTATCTCATCGGGAGCATGAGAATCAGAGCGACGTAGTTCCCCTCACTAGGGAAAGATTGTTTGTGTCTTTTAGAGAACGGCTTACGTTCTAGCTCAGGTGTTGCAGGCTCGCTGGTCCGAGTGCGTTACCATCTTGCAAGAGAACGAGTAGAAGCGCGTTCGTACGCTAAGAGTGAATGAGGTGAGAAAAGAATTCCCGAAGGAAAGACGTTATTGTTTGTTTCTTGTCTTTTAGAAGGAAGTGTTTTGGATTTGTTTGCATACGACAGTGTATCCAAATCTTAGTCATCGGAATGTGTACATTCTCACATTCCAAGATGGAATGGGTAAGAAAGCACACTAAGAGTGAAGAAGACCTCCACACTTAGCTCCAATTGTCAAGGTTCAAACACACTAGCATACTTGTGTTTATTAAGTGTTTTTGTTGATTAAGAAATGAAGAAGTGTTTTTTATTATTTGCACCTTCAGCAAATATTGCATTTAAGTCCCTCATACAAGATCAAATGTTTAACACATTGACCCAAGATGGGCTATATGCTATACATTCTAAGATTACAAGAGAAGACCCCTTATAATCTTTTCTTTATATGAAAGGCCTAAATGCAATAAATGCCTACCTTTATTATGTATTTTGAATTTTCTTTGAGATGAGAAGATGAAAGACTCAAGAGAGGAGAAAAGGTAAAACCTATATGGACTAAGACTCAATCCTAATGGAAAATTAAAGAGAGTGATCCTAAAGGTTTGTGAGGTTTCAACCTAAAGTCTAAAGAAAGAAAGAATTAAACAATTCACTTCTAAAGTAGAAGATGAATTGTAATTCACAAAGGGAAAGTGATGAGTTATTAAAAGAAAGCACATAAGTGCTTAACAAAACACAAAGTGGAATTGTAAAAGAGAAGGGATAGAAGTTGAATGTGGATTCCTTATCCACACTCAATTGAAACTTACCAAAGCCCCTACATGGTTAGCACAATCACTTACAAGTAAAGTAAGAAAATATAATGAACAAATCAAATTCAAACAAGTTGACAAACAAAGTAAAATGAGATTAAATGCTATACATGCTTCCAAGTCAGAATGTAACCCATATTTACACAACCTAATGTTATCCTAAATGAGCATACCAAATCATGCAAATCTCAATCCAACAAGAAGCAAAGAAGAAAAGGTGAAGTGATGTGAATGTGGTTCATACTTGTGAAACAAGTGACTTAAGGTGCAAGATAAACATCAAACATGCAAAGATGAAACCCAAATGTCACAATCAGAAGTCAATTAACATGCTATACATCCTCAAACAAAACCACAACTCATGGCACAAGTGCCTTCATGATCAAGCAAACCAAACATGAGGCATGCATTCACAAAATGAACAAGTTAAACTTCATGCTTCAAACAAATAGCAAACATGCTTCAAAAATTATGACTTTCACCAATCAAACACCTTAAACACATGCCATTAACATATCAAGTCCACAAGCAATGAATCAGAACCAAAGTCACTCAACAATTAGGTCAAAGTCTCATGGAAGTTTCATGCATTCATGCTCAAAGCAACACATCAAAAGTCATCCAAAAAAGACTTAAAAATCATCTCATAAATCTCAAACATACCTCAACATATTGTGACCACAATGCAAAAAGAAAAGCATCAAAATCATTTTTTATGATCAAGAACAAAAATGCACAAAATCATATGTCACATTAAGTATGCATACAAATGGAAATTCAAAAGAAATAATGGAACAGGGGCAAAATGGTCATAAAATCAGAAAATAAAATCATAGAAAATTTCCTAAATGTTTTAAGAATACACATGAATTTTTGTAGAATTTTCCAATATGTTTTGGTATTTTTAAAAATTAATTATGAAACGTGTAGCAAAAATGAGAAATAAAATGAAATGGAACTAAAGAAGGGGGTGCATGCATAGCAAATTAACAGTTCAAAATCATTGGGCCTTGAAAACATGGGGTGTGGATATCAATCTGGCTTAGGTCCATTTCTGCGCATAACATGTTAACAACCATGTGCTTCAGTCAAACTAAGTCAAACCATTCACCACCATCAGATCAGGTCAAGGTCAAATCTAGGTCAAGGTAATCAAGATCAACGCGCACACTTGAATGTCCATACACACTACCATGTACCATACCACACAAAGTTTAAAAAAATTTCAGAAAATCACACGTGACATGCACATGAATTTTTATGTGCTGGCAGCATGGTAGCCATTAGATCACACTCATCCAACGGATCACATTCAAACTGGTCATAAAACCCTAACATGAAGCCATCGGCCGGAGAGGGACCTCCGGTCACCTTCTCCGGTCACACGCCACCGTCTGCAACTTCACATGTCCCAGAAATGCCCAACTATTATACCAAAATGAAGCTGAGCTCACGTAGATTAAGAATTCACAATTGTTTTTCACATACCAAGCACACACATAGAGAACAGAGGAGATTAAATCATGCCCTAAGTTTTGGATCTAGGCTTCTAAGAAGCTCTATCAACTAGCCGGAGTAAGCAGAGCTTCTATCAAGCTTAAGACAGCAAAAATAAATCAAAACTAAAGAGAATCGAATGAAGAAGAGTGCATGATGAAACCTGAAAATGTGGAGCAATTGGAGATGTTGAGAAAAACCAGAGGAAAGCTTGATATGCTGAGCTTCTAGATCTTCAAACTTAGCAAAATAAATGCTATGGATTCGTAAATAGATGAAGGATGTTGCAGCTTGCAATGGTGCTGAACTTGCAGAAATGGAGTTGTTCTTGTTGCTCTTGATTCAACAATGCCAAACAATGATAATGCAGATGAAAAGTGGAAGAAGAGTGTTGAAATCGTGTGGAATCAGAGAGAAAGTAGAGAGAGTTTGAGGTGTTCTTGGAGAGAAATGTGGTTGTCAAAAACTCAAAAATGAAAATGGAGTGTGTGATTTCTTTTATAGTGTGAGCTTACCACGGTTTAATGAGTTGAGTTAGGGTGAGTCAAGGTGGTTAACTGAGTCCACCCTAACTAACTGAGTCAAGTTAGTTAGGGGGCGAGTGATCAAGGCTGGGTTATGGTGAGGTTAATCTCATGACAGTTATGGTGAAGCAGCAAGAGAAATGAATGGCAAAGGCTGTTGCATTAGAAACTTGCTCAGCAAGCTCGTCTTTTCTATTTCCATGCAAGGCACGTGCTAGTGTATGAGTTTTATGTCATGTGTGCTTGGTTTAAAGAGGAAAGCTGAGGTTAAGAAGTGTTTGTGGTGTGTGTGAACCAAAATCATGCAACATGCTGTCAATGTATCCATGCCAACATAGGGTAGTTTGTGGAGGTTTTTCTTTCTACTCAATGGCTGCATTAGGGAGTTTATGGGTTCATTGGAAAGAGGATGCATTGGAGCACAATATTGATTTGGAAATTGAAGTGGAATGAGGTCTCAAACATGTCTAAAAATGACCTCAAACAGATGGAAAAAGAAGCTGGTACATGGGTGCGCAGACTTGTGGCATGACCTGGTTGTGACCTGGTCAAATTTCAGTTGCAATGACCATTCTTTGAGCCATCATAACTCCTTAACCTTTGATCAGATGAAAAATTGATAAACACCAACTTTGAAGATCTCACATAGAGGAACAACTTTGATGTTGAAAGATTTTCCATTTGAAGCCTCTAATCATGAGTAATTGATCAATACATTTGGCCCACCAAGTGTTTGAAAAAATGGCTGCGCGCGTGCCCTGAAAATCTTGGTCATGACCTAGTTTTGGACCTACTTTGCTCAAACTTTGATCAATCATATCTCACTCAATTTTTATCCAATGGAGATGTTCCACACATGGACTTGAAGCTTAAAGCAAGGCCTTTCATTGAGGCAGAGTGGAATTTTCATTTGGTGCTCCAAATTTAAATGGCCTTGGTTCCAATTCTGATGCAAAATGGCCAAAATTTGCTATTTTTAGTAACCCTACTTCATCCAAAAGTGGCAACTTTCCAAATCTTGATTTTTTCATGATTCCTTTGGAGTTTCTTGATCAAATTTTGTACATTGGTCACATATAACATGAATTTCATGAATTTGGCTTTAAAAAGTCAGGAGTTGACTTTTTCCTCTGATTATTTGACTTGGCCCCAAATCCCCTGATTTTTGATCTTTCTTCCAATTGAACCACCTCCCAAAACCAATTGAGGGGCAATTCTCCATACACATACACTTAAGAACATGTAGAATACCATGACATCAAGTTTTGTCCAAAAAATCAAAGATTCCCTGATTTAATGGGAAACCCTAGTTTTGGTGCCCACCTCCTAGGAGAAAAATGTGCAGTCTTCAATTTCAAATTCCTCAGAGTATGTTGTGTATCCTCTTAAAGGATGATGAGAAATGCCACTTGAGAATGATTTTGAATCAATGAGCTATCTCTTTTGAGGGTTTTCCTTCAATTTTTGAACCTCTTGCATAGTGAAAGATGTAGTGCTTCAATCTCCCATTGAATCTCACTTCCTTGAGGTTTTGGAAGATCAATTGAGATAGTATGAGACATGAGAGGCTCTTGGCTTGCCTTGAGGCAACTTGATTGACCTTTTTGTGCTCTGAATGATTCCTTGATTGTCCACCTTTCACCTGATCACATGCCCTGATGGTAAGAAGGATGCCATGCTTCATTTTTCTATGTTAAATGCAATGTAATGTTAATGAGGTGGATATGATATGATAAATGATAATGCCATGCTATGATGACAAAAGGGGAGAGCAAATTTTGGGGTATTACACATGTCACTTATTTTCAAACTCTTTGGTAAGTTGGCATAGCAAAAAGCAGGTGTCTGTCGCATTGTTAACTACTGAGGCTGAGTACATTGCAGCTGGTAGTTGTTGCGCTCAGATTTTGTGGCTAAAGCAACAACTACAAGATTTCGATATTCAACTCAAACGTATTCCAATAAAATGTGATAACACAAGTGCTATAAATTTAACTAAGAATCCTGTTTTACACTCACGCACTAAACACATAGAGATTAGGCATCACTTTCTTCGCGATCATGTTGAAAAAGAGGACGTTGTATTTGAGCATGTTGATACTAAAAACCAACTTGCTGCCATTTTACTAAACCATTAGCAACGGAACCGTTCTTCAACATTCGTCGTGAATTAGGGATTTTAGATCTCTCTTCATTGATGTCTTAAGCATGTTGGTTCTTATTTATATATGTCTCACTTTGTTTGTTGAGATTTTTTTTTAGACCTCATTCATACTTCATAAGGTTACATCAACAGAGGTAATATCATTCCTTTCTATATCTCTTTGGAACTATGTGATTAGTGTATGTTAGAACAAATTCTTTAAGATCGTTTATATGTATTCCTTTGCATATGTTGTTTGAACATTAATGTTTGATTTGTGAATTATACTTGGGCATAATTATCATGACATAATTCATATTGCATTGACTTAGAGCTGCTAACAGGTTTCTATACTCAACTGGTATTCAAAAATTAGTTAAAACTTAGTTTAGCATCAGTATGTATCGATGCAACAAGTGCATGTGTCGATACATTCTAGTTTCCGGTCGATGCATTCGTGCTATGAGTTGATTCATGTTTTTTTTATTATTTCACATTTTTCAAACTTGTTTAAGTATGTGTCGATGCATCCGTGTTTTGTGTCGACGCATAGGACATTTTAAAAACAATTAATTCGTGAAATGAATTGATTCATAACCCCTTGTATCGATGCATACTGATTGTTTTACAATAAATGCATTTTAATTCAGTTTTGGATTGACACATCAGCCAAAGTTATAGGTTTCATTCATTCACTCTAGACTCTTTCTTCCTCTCATACCCAAGCGGCTAACCCTAATTTCTTCAAACATCTTCATCTCCTAAACCCTAATTCACCTCCTATCCTTCATTCATCTTAACTCTTCTTCAACTCATCACCATGCCTCCAAGAACCATTCCTGCTAGATAAAGAGGAAGAGGAAAAGGAAAGGAACCTATTGGTACTTCTCATCAGTCTCCACCACCCCCAGAAATCCCTCCTAGTGCGCTAACTCTCCTTCATCCTGCCATTGCTGAGGCCTCTTTCAAGACAAGGTTAGTTATGAAACCACATGTCTTTAATAAAACTGATGCTTTCGCTCTGCATCTCAACGATATTGTTGATCTGTTGAATGTGCAAAAGCTTGGTACATTTTTTAGCATAAATGATGATTATCATGAGGACTTTATTCGCACCTTTTATGCTGGTCTACAATCTGGTAGAGGTTATATGTTCAAATGTTCTATTGAGACTAGAACTTATACTTTTGAAGCTGCTGATTGGGACAAAGTGTTTCAAATTCCTTTTGGGTTGCCTGGAATGAAGAACTGGCATGACCAGAGTTTTGATACTGACTTTAAAATAAAGGAATATGTTGCATCCATTTCAAAATTGGATAGACCTCTGGGTGAGGATGAACCACTCACATCTGGTATGATTATAAGCATACCTAGAATCCTTCACTGGATTGTCTCGCACATTTTGCATCCAAGATCCGGTGGTCATTCTAGGTTGGATAGACCAGATATTCGTCTTGTGTACCTTCTTCAAAATAAGGTTTCATTGAATTGGCCAAACTACTTTGTGAAACGCATATTTCTTATGCGTAACAGTTCGAAGAATATTACACTTGGATATGCTGCTCAGATTATGAGAATCATAAAATACTGGAATATAGCCATACCTTTAGTACCTCTTATATCTCCCTCTTCTGCTCAAGAGTTCAACACTGCAACTTTATCTCATATGGGATACCGGTGGGATAAGGAGCGTAAATGTTTTTATTTTTTGGAAAGAGGATCCAAAACAAGGGTGTATAATTTTGATGTGCCTTCTGAACAAGTTTTTGTGACTGAAGAACAAATGGATGAAGAAATGAATGATGTCAACGAAGAGAATCAGCCTGAAGCAAATGCTAATGCTGGTTGGGGTGATTGGGTGCCACAAAGGTGGTCTCCAACAAATTATGAACCAGGTCCTACTGTTCCTCCGTTCTCTGGTGCTGCTTCTTCTTCAACAGCTCCTGCGTATTTGACTCAAATGTTTCAGCAAATGGAGCTTGCTAATCAAGCCCATCATGAACAGGTGCTTGCTTGGCATAATCAACAAAATGAGTGGCATAAAGAGCATCGTGAGTGGCATAATGAGCACACACGGATGTATCATAATCAGCATTCTTGGCACACGGACTTGGTTAAATGGCATCAAGTTTTTTACAATGAAATGTCTGGTTTTATGGACGATTGTCGTGACAATCCTGGTATCATGGACAGGTTCAGAAGCGTTGAAGTTCAGAACTGGTTCAGGCAATATAGTTTCATGGGCCATAATCCTGATGAGATGCCTCCTCTGCCGCCTCCACAAAGTTTCAGAGATCCTGATAGAGCTGATGAGGAGTCCTGTGGAGGCCATAACCCCTTTTAAGCCATCATCATGTCATTTCATTGCATTCCATTTCATAATCATGTTGCTTAAGTTTCTTTGTTATATTGTTCAAACTTTGTATGTTTTGGTATTGCTTATGTAATTCTAAGTACTTTCTTAACAGTTCAATGCTTATTTCTTTTATTTCTGTTTACTTGTGTTATTTTTGCCCTTTCCTTGTCATTCTTTGTGAGTGATTGTTTTATGTTAAGCTTCTTTCTTTGTGATTGTTAGCTTCAATATCAATTTTGTTGTTTATTGCTACATCATTCTAGCTTTGTGACTCTTTAAATAGATTGTCTTTTTCTTCTTTTTGATGTTGACAAAGGGGGAGAAGAAAGAAAACAAGATGTTGACAGCCATGCACAAACTCAGGGGGAGTGTTCTATCACACATCTTGCAAATTTTCCATCATCAAAAAGGGGGAGTTTGTGAGCAATCTTTTAAGTTTTGTATGATAGCAAATTGTGTGATAAATGCATAAATAAATGCCTATGTGTTTGATGTGCATGTTATAAGATTAGTATGCATGTTTAGTTGGTACATATATGTGATTTTATACCTATACTATGTTTTAAAGACAATACAATTGATACATATCTTTATTGAAATCATAAAAACAATTTTCCTTATGTATGTATCGATTCATGTCTGTCTTGCATCGACACATTCCTCTGTTAAAATCACAAAAATGAGTTTGCTTCAGTATGGATCGATCCATATGAGTTTTGCATCGATACATGCTTCTTTGTTGTTAAGCCATGTATCGATTCATACGAATTTTGCATCGATACATGCTTCTTTGATGTTTCTGAAAATTATGCTATGTATCGATTCATTCGTATTATGTATCGATGCATGATTGAATTTACTTTCTAAAATTAAACAAAGTTACAGTATGCATCGATGCATATATCTGTGTGTCGACTCATGTATGTTATATAACTACCATGTATCGACTCATACGAGTTTCGAATCGATACATAAAGTTGTTTCTTTTTTTTTAACCGTTTCTATTTCACATATAAAAGGTTATGACAGTTCAGTTTGAAAACAGTGAATTCGTTAGAGTGAAAATTGTGTAATCACAGCAAAAGCAAGTTTGGTGTGCATCAATTTTGGGAGCAGTTTTAGAGACCTGAAAGATACTTTATCTTCATCATCTTCTCAATCACTTTAATTCAAGAACATCAACACATAATCATTCTTGTTCTTCGGATTAAAGGATCATCGAGATAACGTTCAGTGGAACGATCAAGGATCCAGCTGAGTTGAAGATTCAAAGGGGGTTTCGAGGAAAACCATCTGGTTTGTCCTTCAAGAACGGGTGTGTTCTTGAGGGTTTGTTAGTCACGTTTGCAGAACATATTCAGCTGCAACGTAGGGTTTGGAAATTTGGTAATTTCGCAAACAGGTCGTGGAACCGGTGAATTGTTTGTAATTCTTGCAGGGGAAATTCTTGATTAAGCTCAGATCAAGTGAAGGTTCATACAAGAGGAAGACCTTGGGGTTTAGATTTCTGGCTTTGTATTGTAACCTTGTAAACAAAGAATTCAGCATTATTGATATAACAGGTCTCAATTTCAGTTTGAAATTAAGAGGGAGACGTACCCACACGCGAGGACGAAAGTGGGGAACTTCCTTACCAAATCTCTGCGTATCGTATTCTGTCTTTATCTCTCTTTACATTTTCAACAATTTTGTGATTCATTTGGTGTATTGTGTCTTAACGTTTCATGATACAATAGTGGTAAGAAAACTTTTATCAAATCACCATTATTGTTAATCATTGAACACATACACTCCAAGTGTTTGACAAAACTGTCAGCTGAGTTTTTGTTCATTGGAAATAGTATTTGTATGATAAGTGCATTTGATTCGATCCTAATCTGGTGTTAATAAATCTTTGTCATCCTAATATAAATCCAGCATTAATTCGTGTATCCGGTTTTCTAGTAGCTGGTGCAGAATAGACGGAAGTCGATTCGGGATCGTATTTTTCCGCTAACTTTCAAAAACTCTGATAAGTATTTTTAAATCCTTGAGTTTCAAGGAGGTGATCTATTCACCCCCCCTCTCGATCACTAGCCACACCGTCTAACAAAAAAAAACCCTTTAAGTGGGGAAGGAACCACAGAATGGCGTCTTCGACGGGGAACCATTTTCTGTCAGGAACTTAAGATTCTTAGCTTTTAAAAAGTCTAGGACATTAGGACAAATATATATATATATATATATATATATATATATATATATTGCTTTTCCTAATTGATATATGTGTTTATTTTTCTGCTAATGGGAATGTGTGTGATGCCGCATGTGGAAAGATTGAGTATACACTTAAGATAAGTGATGGCGACGAGGTCGACCATCATCCTCAGTGGAGGCTGACCAATGCAACCCATTCTCTCACCTAGACAATGGGCCGATTGTGATGTCTGAGAAGTTGAGTAGCCAAACCCTTTTGTAGTGCGGAAACTATCGGAAATAGTTGTCACACGATACTACCCTCATTTGAGGCTGATGATCTATTCTCGGTGAATAGCATTTACTCTAAGATTTCATACAGCTCGCTGGCGATCCCCTTGCTATTTGTTATCCTAGGAGGAGCTGATGATTTTGAGTACAGGTACAAAAAATCACCCTAGTATAAACCTTTGGGGATGGGTAGAGCCTTGACTTCATGACAACGACCCTTTGACCCCATGTTTTTTCTATGTTTTTGTGTGCTGCATTCATGCATTCATTTAAAAAAACATTAAAACATTCAAAATATTTCTCTTCTAGTCTCTCTTTTTTTTCAAAATAAACTAAGACTGTGATTGCAAATATCATAGAAAAGGATTACGCTAATGGATTTCGGTAGAAGGAGAACTCATAAGTACACCTTCAGGATTCCAAAACTTGAGGATTTAAGAGGTTTGGCGAGGATGATCTCAAACCAAGAGGCTTTCAGAGCCAAGTATGGAGGTTTGCTATCTCTGCTAAGAGTCCATGTGATTGAGGGAATCATGGATGTGCTCATTCAGTTCTACGATCCAGTCTATCATTGTTTCACATTCCCGGATTACCAGCAAGCACCAACGCTGGAGGAATATTCTCATCTGATTGATCTACACATTACAGATCAAGCTCCGTTTTCTGGACTGGAAGAAATTCCAAAGAATCAGACCATTGCAAGAGCAATTCATTTGGACGAGTCTGAGGTCAGGACTCACATGACCACTAAGGGTGGCATACAAGGTTTGCCAGCCTAGTTCTTGACAAAGAAGGCCCTGTACTTCGCCAGTATCGGGAACGTGACTGCTTTTGAAAGCATCTTTGTTTTACTCACCTACGGGTTATTTTTGTTGCCCAACATTAATAACTTCGTCGATATCAACTCCATTAAGGGTTTTCTCATTGGAAACCCTGTGCCAACTTTGGTCGCTGACGCGTATCATTCTGTACACTTAGGAAATTTGTACAGCGGAGGGGAGATCACATGCTGTGTACCTCTGCTTTATAAATGGTTTATCTCCCATTTGCCTAAGTCTGCTGCTTTTTGGGATCACAAGAGTGCCTTACGTTGGTCACAGAAAATCATGTCCCTCACCAACTCTGGCATAGATTGGTGTAATAGGATCTATGATGGGATCAGGATCATTGACCATTATGGAAACTTCCCCAACGTACCCCTTATAGGAACTAAGGGAGGAATCAATTACCATCCAGTTCTCGTTTGTCGTCAATTTGGATACCCGATGAGGCACGTCCCACGGGGTGTTCATCTAGAAGGTCTTTTCTTCAAGGAAGGAGAAAGAGACAGAGCACTAAAGACGGAAATAGTGCACGCTTGGAAACATGTTCATAAGAAAGGACGGGAGTCTCTAGGAAAACCGGATTGTGTCTCGGTGGAGCCTTATCTCCACTGGGTACAAACTAGAGCTCTCAAGCTAAAGATGCCTTATCCTCGTCATGGAGTTCTTTCACCGAGGGAGTTTGTCATGTACTTCATGACTGAGATTGAAAAGCTTCAAGTTACTCTCAACAAAGTTCAACGGGAGAGGAGGTCTTGGAAGAACAAGTACCGCACCCTCAACGTGGAGTGCATCAAATTACAGCAACTAATGAAAGATAAAGATGCTCTGATTTAAATTTTGGAGCAGCATGTTGTAGAGAATCAAGATGACCAAAGGAATTTGCTCGCTCTTTTCACCTGGCAAAGGAATGACAACCCGACAACGGCCCATGAGCCCCGGTCAAAGAAAAGGAAAGTACCAGAGTCAGCACCCGATTTCTCTTCAGAGAGGACTTGGGACCCAGTAGCTTAGGTTTCTATTTATGCACCTTGTAATCTACTGTATTTCCATTTCTGTAATCCTTTGAATTCAATAAAGAGGGGTTTCCCCACTGTTTGATATTTGCAATCTAATTGTCGGAGTTTATTTTGATTAAACCAAAAAACAATTAATATAATCATTGCATTCATCATTCTCACATCGCGTATTCTTCTTACCTACGAATCTCACGTTTGTGTCTCGTTTCTAGAGTCAAACTGTCTCATTCGTATAATACTCGGGCCAATCATCAGAGAAAGATGGATGATCTTGAGGAAGAAAACAGAGAGTTGAAAGAAGAGATCGACGCTCTGAGAGAGGATATGAGAAAGATTTGTAACGACATGCAAGCCATGGCAGAAGCTCAGCTATAAAGGACTGTGATCTCAGAGATCACCTCAACGCCCATAGTGGAGAAGTATGATCCTAGGTATCAAATGCCAAAAGATCGTCCTTGGGGCATGCATGTTAACTATATCCCGGAAGGATATATTCCGCCGATCACTGAAGATCAGGGAATCATAACAGAAGCCGCTGGGCCTGAAGGTTACAAACTTCGGGAAAGCAAAGATGCCAGGGGCATACTGAAGATTCCTGAAGGTTACAAACTTCGGGAAACGCCAAGATTCACTGCCGTAGTCACGGTACCACTCCCTGTTGTGCACACTATCCCTGAAGGACAGATTCCGCCGATACCTTCTGGTAAGAAGGAAACTATGTTCAATAGAATGGATGAATTCCAGGAACAGTTCCTGGAAATGCAGAAGGAACTGCAAGCCATCCGCGGTCAGGATTTATTTGGAAAAGACGCCGCAGACCTCTGTCTGGTCCCCAATGTGAAAGTTCCGCACAAATTTCAAGTGCCCGACTTTGAAAAATACAAGGGTAACTCTTGCCCTCAAAGTCACTTGGTGATGTACGCTCGACGAATGTCAGCTCAGATGGAGAATCAGGACCTACTGATTCACTACTTTCAGGATAGTTTAACCAGTGCTACACTCAAATGATACATGGGTTTAAACCGTGCTACGATTAGCACATTCAGAGATCTTGGTACTGCCTTCGTCCAATAATACAAATACAATTTGGACATGGCACCGGACAGAGATCAACTCAGATCAATGTCACAAAAGGACAAGGAAACCTTTAAGGAGTACGCTCAAAGATGGCGTGAAATTGCCGCTCAGATTTGTCCACCTCTTGAGGAAAAAGAGATGACAAAGATCTTCTTAAAAACCTTAAGCTCATTTTACTATGATAGAATGGTTTCCAGTGCACCCAGTGATTTCACCGAGATGGTGGGCATGGGATTTCGTCTTGAGGAAGCCGTCCGAGAAGGACGTTTGGTAAAAGACGATGGATCATCAAGTAGTACAAAACGATACGGTAGTGCCCTCCCTAAGAAAAAAGAGCAAGATATTGATAATATCTCTCTCGGAAAGCAAAGGCAACATTACCAATCGGTAGCAGCTGTAACTCCTACTATCAGCCCTGCGCCTATTCCTACGTATCAACCTCAGGTTGCGCAAAGCCAACCTAATCAGCAAAGGACACAACAACCTCTTCAGCAGGCTCGTCCTCCATACAATAACAATCGTACAACGCAGTCACCAGGTTTTGATCCTATACCCATGTTGTACGCAGAACTATTTCTGTTACTATTGGCTAAGGGGCACATCCAGACTAAGTCTCGTCTTACAGTACCAGAAAATCTGCTTTTTTGGTTCAAAGCGGATCAGAAATGCCCTTATCATCAAGGAGGATCAGGGCATAACATAGAGAACTATCTTAATTTCAAGTCTGACGTGCAAAAGCTTGTTAGGAGCGGGCTCTTATCTTTCAAAGATATGAATCCCAATGTTCTTACGAACCCGCTGCCTCAACATGAGAAAGCTGCAGTCAACCTGATTGAGAAAGAATTTAACAATGTCTATCAAATTCACGATGTACTCTTGTTGAGGACCAATTTGGTTAAGATGCATTGTAGACAGAGTGGGTATGGCCATGTGCCACCTCATAATTATCACCAGTATGATGTCTGCTCTAAAAACAATCAAGGATGTTCTGTGGTGCAATCAGCTCTACAGGAACAGATGGATCTCTGATGGATCCAAGAGCGCCGAGTTCGTGGAGTTAACATGGTTTACACGAATTCCAACTTCATTCAGAACCATGACATCCGTGCGATGAATGCCAACTTGGTGGCAATGCACTCAAGGCAAAGCCAGTATCATAATCTGCCGCGGCACGATTACAGTTCTTGTCTGACTTGCTCGATAAACAAATAGGGATGCTCTTTCGTACAGGAGGCCCTCCAGCGTCAGATGGATCTTGGATGGATCCAGGACTACCATGATAGGAATCCCTATCAGATCAATATGGTTCAGATCTTCGACATTCGTTTGATGAATACCAACTTGGTAGAGCTGCATGTTGAGTAGGTCTGACTCGGATTCCTGATATCACATAATTATCACAGCTGTAAAACGGGTTGCGAAAACGATCAGGGATATGCCTTTGTCCAGGAAGCACTTCAGCACTTGTTAAATCATTGGTGGATGCCAATCTACATGGATGAAGATACTAAGCAAATTAGTATCAATAATAGAAACCCCACTCGGCGTCAAAGTCAGGATGTCCGACTCGTGGAAGCTAACCTAGTGAGGTTACATTGTATTCAAAGTGGGCGTGGCCAGGTGCCACCACACAATTATGAACGTTGTGGAGTCTGTTCAAAAAGTAACCAAGGGTGCTACCTTGTGCGAGCATCTCTCCAGGGGCAGGTGGATCGTGGAGAGATTCGCCCATATCCAGGTTCCGGACCCATCAACTGGTCGCCGAACTACCTTGACAATCAAATTGAGGACGTTGTCGTCATCTCTGATCATCAGACGACCAGGAATGTTTTCTCCATTATCCCTCTGCTTGATGAATCAAGAATTCCCAACCAGGAACGGATCAAAATTGCGTATGATGGTCAGAAAAACCAGAAGGTTCCCATAGTCATCTATCTACGAGGACCACTACCGTATGAATCAACTAAGGTTATCCCTTACAAATACGGTACGACGATAATTGAAAATGGAAAGGAAATTCCATTACCCTCCATCGTGAATATTACAGACATCAGTCGTGTAACACGGAGTGGTAGAATCTTCAACAGAGGAGTTGGAGACTCTAACAAAGAAAAGGAACTTCAGACAGAAGCTCCCAATCCACCAGTCGGTCAATCCAGTAATCCCGACCTTTCGAAAAACGATGATGAGATGCTGAAACTCATCCAAAGGAGTGAATACAACATTGTTGATCAACTATTACAGACTCCTTCAAAGATCTCGGTATTATCACTGATACTCAGTTCGGAAGCGCACAGGGAGGCTCTACAGAAAGTCTTGGAGCAAGCCTTTGTGGAACAGGATGTAACAATCAGACAGTTCGATAGTATTGTCTCTAACATCACTTCTTGCAATAACTTGGGATTTAGTGATGAGGAATTACCTAAAGGGGGTCGCCGTCATAACATGGAGCTCAATATCACAGTCAACTGCCAGGACGATGCTTTAGCCAGCGTACTGGTAGACACAGGGTCAACCCTGAATGTTATGCCGAATTCCACTTTGATGTAATTATCATTCAAAGGCCCTCCGATGAGAACCAGCGAGGTCGTCATCAAGGCGTTCGACGGATCCAGAAAAATGGTTATCGGTGAAGTTGATCTTCCCATAACTATTGGTCCTCACACTTTCCAAGTCACTTTCCAGGTCATGGACATTCGGGCAACGTACAGTTGTTTATTAGGAAGACCTTGGATACATCAGGCTGGAGCGGTCACTTCAACCCTCCACCAAAAGCTAAAGTTCATCCAGAATGGCCAACTCATCACAGTCTGTGGGGAACAGGCCTTGCTCGTCAGCAATTTATCGTCATCCACTTATGTGGAACCAGAAGGGATAATCGGAACCCAGTTCCAAGCGCTTTCGAGGAGGAACTTCGATTTCCTCATACAAAGATGCTATTAAAGCGGTCGAGAGTACCGATACAATAGGATGGGGATAACTTGTCCTTCCTACTAGCAATACAACAAAGAAGGGTCTTGGTTTTTCTGCAACCTGTACCCGGACAGTTGCCAGCGATGAAAGCCTTCATCCCATTCAGGACTTCTTCCACAGTGGAGGTTTCCTTCACCCAGTGTCTCAAATAGTCCAGGCTATCAATGAGGAGGATCCCTCCAACACAGATGAAGAATGGAAGTCCTATCTTAACGAGGACGGTTATATGTCTCAAGAAGAGGTGCCTACGCCATTTTGCTATCCCGCACAGAGTCCGAGATTTATACCACGGTCAGATGTCGAAATGATATATGGAGATTGTGATCCGGAAGGATGCCGTGCTCCGCCAAACTCATTAGAGGAAGACACTCTGATGAAAGACAACTTTGACCACAATTATTATGGCCTGATGGATGGCCTGCCAATGTGCCAGACTTACCCAGGAGACTTGGGGCCAGAAAGTTAGCCGAGTAATGAAACTCAGCTGAGCATCATTGAACAGAATACCTGTGTCCCCACCATGTCATGGGATCAACACTCAGGTCATTCAGACACTACTCAACATGACGATGAATTTGCAACGTTTGCAGGACTAGAATTCATCAACTATGCTTTTCCCGAGGTCAACGTGATCGAGAGGAATGACTCCTCCAGTTCTAAAGAAGTGTGGGGCACCTTGGGACAACCGAGTGGAAAATACGACTATATGGTCAAATACACCGCTCCCGAAAGCTCTCGTATCAGGCTCGAAGATATCCAACCAACTGGATGGGGAGTTACAGCTGAGAGCACCAATGCTATGCAAAATGCAACAGAGGAATTTTCCTACGACAACTCTGCCTGGGAGACAGATTCCAATGATCCTGCTACACCAGAAATCAGCGTTATTTCTAAAGACAAATCAAGGAAGGTGCCAGACTTTGTGATTCGCTGAGGAGTTCGCCGCCAATGGGTTGCTGTCGATGTTCCGAAGGTCCTTCACCAGTCAAAGTAATTGCCCTCTTTAACCTTTCACCTTGCCCAGGTGAAACAGATGTTTTTATAGGGCTCACTTTCTGTAAATTTTCCCTCTTCGCTTTGCCCAAAGCGACAGAGTTTTGTTTTATAGGGCTGTAGTTTCAAGAATCGACTTGTTCATTAATAAAATAACGTCGTTCTGTAATTTCCGCATTAATTGCTGTTTTCTCTTTTTGCTTTTCTCAGAAAATGGTAATCCTAAAAAAACAATTCAATAATAAAAACAAGCAGTAATAAAGAAAAATACACTGCACACTTTTTCATTTTCTCTATCTCTTCTAAACATGAATCATCACGTCATGCAGATTGCTTTTTTTAAACCCCGTTGAAACATACGATCCGATGCCTTCTCCCAACTTTGAGTTCCCGGTATTTGGGGCTGAAGAAGAAGTTGACAATGAAATTCCAGAAGAGATCTCCCGATTACTCCGACAAGAGGAAAGGTCTATTGAACCTCACAAAGAGCTGTTGGAAATAGTAAAATTTGGGTTCAGAAAAAGAGAGAAAAGAAATCCGGATTGGGGCACTGCTCAGTCCAACTGCCAAAGAGAGTTTGATAAAGCTTCTCAAAGAATTCCCCGATGTATTTGCTTGGTCCTATCAGGATATGCTAGGGTTGGATACCAGCATCGTGGAGCATCACTTACCGTTATGATCGGAATGTCCGCCAGTAAAGCAGAGGTTGAGACGGACTCACCCGGACATGGCCATCAAAATCAAAGAGGAGGTACAGAAACAGATTGACGCGGGATTCCTCGCTACATCTGAATATCCTCAATGGTTAGCCAACATCGTACTCGTTTCGAAAAAGGACGGAAAGGTCAGAATGTGTGTCGACTACAGAGATCTAAATAAGGCTAGTCCAAAAGACGACTTTCCTTTACCACACATTGACATGCTGGTTGATAGTACAGTAAAGTTCAAAGTTTTCTCCTTCATGGATGGATTCTCGGGCTATAACCAGATTAAAATGGCGCCGAAAGACATGGAGAAAACTTCATTCATCACCCCATGGGGTACCTTTTATTACAAGGTAATGTCATTCGGTTTGAAGAACGCCGGGGCAACCTATCAAAGGGCCATGACTACTCTGTTTCATGACATGATACACAAGGAAATTGAGGTATATGTCGATGATATGATTGCAAAATCCAAGACTGAAGAGGAGCATGTGACCCACCTGTCAAAACTTTTCGAGCGTCTGAGAAAATACAAACTCTGCTTGAATCCCAACAAATGCACCTTCGGTGTCCGTTCAGGAAAACTCTTAGGGTTCATCATCAGCCAGAAAGGAATTGAGCTTGATCCTGACAAGGTCAAGGCCATTCAAGAAATGCCTTCTCCGAAAACTGAAAAACAAGTCAGAGGATTCCTGGGACGTTTGAACTACATCTCTAGATTCATATTCCTCATGACCGCGACATGTGCGCCAATTTTCAAATTACTCAAAAAGAACCAGGATTGTGTTTGGACAGAAGATTGCCAAACTGCCTTCGACAGTATTAAGAAATACCTGTTGAATCCTCCGATTCTATCACCTCCAGTGGAAGGAAGACCACTGATCATCTACCTCACAGTCTTGGAAGACTCAATGGGGTGTGTACTTGGCCAACAAGACGAAACCAAAAGGAAAGAGTCTGCCATTTACTATCTAAGCAAGAAGTTCATTGACTGTGAAACTCGATACACGATGCTCGAGAAAACTTGTTGTGCTTTGGCTTGGGCAGCCAAACGTCTACGCCAGTACATGATTCGTCACACTACTTGGTTAATCTCCGAAATGGATCCAATCAAGTATGTATTTGAAAAACCTGCTCTCATGGGAAGGATTGCCCGTTGGCAGATGTTGCTATCAGAATATGACATAGAGTACCACGCTCAGAAAGCCGTTAATGGGAGTATTTTAGCCGATCATTTGGCTCATCAACCGATTGACAATCAAGAATCAATCGGGTTTGACTTCCCAGACGAAGATGTCATGTATTTGAAAATGAAAGATTGTGATGAATCGCTACCCAGTGAAGGGCCAGAACCAGGTTCCCAGTGGGGACTTATCTTTGACGGAGCAGTTAATCATTATGGAAATGGAATTGGGGAAATAATTGTTACCCCTCTGGGTACCCACATTCCTTTCACCGTTCGACTTACGTTCAAATGTACAAACAACGAGGCCGAATACGAAGCTTGTATTATGGGTCTCGAAGAAGCAATTGATTTAAGGATCAAAAACTTGGATGTATACGGCGACTCAGCCCTGGTTATCAATCAGATAAAAGGAGATTGGAACACATACCAATCAGGACTGATTCCTTACAAAGAATATGCAAGACGGTTGTTACCCTTCTTCAACAGAGTCGAGTTTCATCACATCCCTCATGATGAGAATCACATGGCTGATGCATTAGCCACTCTCTCTTCCATGATTAGTGTAGGTCAATGGAACGAATTACCTAAGATCGACATCATGCGCCTTGAACGGCCCGCTTACATCTTCACGATTGAAGCAGTCATAGACGACCAACCTTGGTATCACGATATCAAATGCTTCCTTCAAAAACAAGAGTACCCTCACGGGGCACTAAGGAAGGACAGAAAAACCCTCAGAAGACTGGCTAGCAGTTTCTTCCTGAGTGGTGATACCCTCTATAAGAGGAATTTTGACTTGGTTTTGCTTCGATGCGTCGACAGACCAGAAGCAGACATGTTGATGAAAGAAATTCATGAAGGATCCTTTGGCACTCATGCCAACGGACACACAATGGCGAGAAAAATTTTGAGAGCAGGGTACTATTGGTTGACAATGGAATCCGACTGCTACAAGTACATGAGGAGGTGTCATAAGTGTCAGATATACTCCGACAAAATTCATGTACCACCAACACATCTCAAAGTTCTTTCTTCCCCGTGGCCTTTTTCCATATGGGGAATCGACATGATTGGCTTGATTGAGCCCAAAGCTTCAAACAGACATCGGTTCATTCTGGTAGCCATTGACTGCTTCACCAAGTGGGTTGAAGCAGCGTCATACACTAATGTAACCCGACAAGTGGTTGTCCGATTTATCAAAAACAATATCATCTGCCGTTATGGTGTTCTAAACCAGATCATTACTGATAATGGATCTAACTTGAACACTAAGATGATGAAAGAGTTGTGCGCAGAGTTCAAGATTGAACACCATAACTCATCTTCCTACCGACCCAAGATGAACGGAGCGGTAGAAGCGGCTAACAAGAACATCAAAAAGATCGTTCAAAAGATGGTTGTAACCTACAAAGACTGGAACGAGATGCTACCCTTTGCTCTTCATGGTTATCGCACATCTGTCCGCACTTCAACAGGGGCAACCCCTTTGTCTCTAGTATATGGCATGGAAGCAGTGCTCCCCATCGAAGTAGAGATCCCATCAATCCGGGTATTGATGGAAGCTAAGCTTACAGAGGCTAAATGGTGTCAAAGTCGACACGATGAACTCAATCGGATCGAAGAAAAGAGAATAACGGCACTATGCCACGGTCAGTTGTATCAACAGAGAATGAAGAGGGCGTTCGACAAAAAGGCCTGACCTCACGTCTTCAGGAAAGGAGACCTTGTGCTCAAGAAGATACAATCATTTCTCACTGATTCGCGAGGTAAATGGACTCCGAATTATGATGGCCCCTATGTGGTCATGAAAGTTTTCTCAGGCGGCGCCTTGAGACTTGCGACCATGGACGGAGAAGAATTTGCCTACCCCACGAATGTTGATGTAGTCAAGAAATACTTCGCCTAAAAAAAATGTCTCGGTGGATTGAAAACCCGAAAGGGCGGTCCAGGAAAAAGTTAGAGACAAAATAAAAAAATCATCCCGGTGGATTGGAAACATCACAGTACAATCCAGGCAAAAGTTAGGGATAATGGCAAGTAACTATGTTCAACAGAGGCAAGTCCCTCAACAGCAGCAGTTACACCGTCTATCGGAGGAAAACTCCAGTCAAGGTCATCTTCGACAGAAGCTCAGGATGTCCCGAATTCAAAGTTGGTAGAAGGATAATGGTCGTTATGTTTCAACGCATCCCTTTTCCCTGTAAATTACCTTTTTCTAACTTTGTAAATACTCTTTGGAATCACACGTTTGGCTGATCTCCGTCTTATCAATAAAATTTGAGCCCTTGTGCTTTTGTTTGTAATTCTCATTTGTTTTAGTTTAACAGAACGACATTTTGATATGATTAACGATTCTTGAAATAAAACAAAAAGATGAATTTACTTGTAAAACTTTTTCTGCTTTAAAATAAATATGGCAATTTCTTTTTACTGTTGAACATCAAAAGAGCATCAACCGCTTCTCCAGAAGTAAGCGAACTTCAAAGCGCAGAATCAAAGAACTCCTTCTACGCCAGTGCGCCTGAATGAAGGATCAACAGTGTCGGATGCGACTATTCCATCGGACCTCTTCGGCAGAGTTCTTATCTCCTAAGCCCGACCAACATAGTTCCCCGTGAGGACTACTTCTCCTAAGCAAGGTAGGATTGCTATCTTGAACCAAGTGATACCTTTCATCTCCCGTAACGGGAGAGTATCCAGTCGTGTTCATCCATTAGTTTGTATGTCGTGTCAGTTTTGTCAGCATATACATACATACATCATGCATTTTATTTGCATTCACATTTCATATTGCATCACTCTGGTCGGTCTTATCCTCTAGTGATAAAAGTCCTCTCAATCGAGTTGTCAATTCTTTCCTTGTCAGGAAGTGAATCATCTGAACAATCTCGCCTCCAGTTATTTTTGAATTGAAAATAGGTCCTGGACCACTTTGATAACTTGAACCTCTGAAAAACCAGAGAAACTTTCAATAGATATCACTCTTCGCCATTGAAGATGATATCCCTGCTTTCCCGGATTAAGGAAAATCCCGAGAGAAAGCCTCATAATCAGAAAGATTCGACAATACAACAGTTTTTCTTCGAAAAAACCCCCTGATGAAAAGGTCATCGGCACCTCGAAATTGGATCCCATCATATGGCATTCTCCGGGAAGATTCTGAGAAAAGTATGATGTAATATCCCCAAACGAAGGCAGTCTTTCAGGAGACTCGCTTTCCCCAGTAGAATCGACAAATGGCATCTCCATCAGAGAAGTTTGTACACCTCTACAACTCAGATGACTGGGTTCCCCAGCAAGTCTGACGTCAACTTTTTCCATCAAATGGCATCTCCCCAGGAAAATTCGGCGAGAAGTTTGAGGAAAACCGCTACGAATAGCGTCCTTTGTCAATTAAGTTTATTGACAAAAGAAACTAAGACCAGTTCCTTGGTAGGAAACCAGGATTGAGGGGAAGTTTTAATCAGAAACTAAGACTAGTTCCTTGGTAGGAAACCAGGATCGAGGGGAAGTTTAAATCAAAAAACTGAGACCAGTTCCTTGGCTGAAGACCAGGATCGAGGGGAAGTTTACCTTTTCTAAGCATCATTTCTTAGCAAAAGAAGATGAATGCGATCTGCCGTTCATAACCACCATCAAAATTTTGGGTATTCCGATATTTAATCCTCTTGCACCCCGAATGCCCGAATACCTTCGTCATTCACACCTTCGTGTCCAAGAAGATTAAATAGGGGCATCTGTCATACCCCAAATTTTTACCACTAAGATTTCCCATTACTGTGCAAATCATCATCACAACATGGGTGTGTCATTATGCCTCATCAGTCTCCCCAAAGATGGGTGAGTATTCACTACTATCAAAATTAGGGTTTCAAGCCCTCTCAGAGCTTTTAGACAAAGGATCAATCAAGGAATGACATGATCTTCAACTTGTCTACACCCTCAAACATACCCAAAGGATCAATAAGGACTCCCACTTCAAGGATTAAGCACAAGGATGCTCCCTTCTAGGTGGATCAAGCCTCAAGATCGCCAGTGTCACCAAATTAGGGTTTTGGTTGACCAGGGCCTCCAGATGGAAATTTTCCTCTGGGCATGAGCCAAAGATCCAAAACATAACCTAATATGCTCCATGGAACTTCATAAACTAAATTCTCCAGTCAATTTTGCCTCAGGGGATGCATTCATCAAAAATCAGGAATTAGGGTTTCTTGACCTAATTCACCCCTAAGTTGACTTTTGGGACCAATTATGAACCAAGACCTCAAGAGAGGATTTGAGGATCTCCAATATGCCATATTTATCCATTTGGAATAATGAATTGATCCAAGAAGCTTGAGCAACAAGTTTCAATTTCATCTGAACCACAGTTAGGGTTTCACGGGAAAAGTCAATTGTAACTTTGACTTTTGACCAGGACATGCTCCCAAGCCCTAAGAAATGATTCAAAATCCTCTATACCACCCATGGAACATGTCCATCAAGTTTGATTTAGGTCAAGGACATGATTTCCTGAATAATTGCACAGTTTGGAATTCATCTGATAAAAAGTCAACTGTGCACAAAAGTCAACTTTGACTTTTTGAGATTTTTCACAAAAATGGATTTTTAACCCTAAAATGATGTTTATGTATGATTTGAATCATCATTCATCAAGAAAAATCAAAGAAAATTGGATAACTTGTAAAAGGGGTAACCATAAAAACTTAGAAAATTTTCTAAGTTATGGAAAAAAGTGACAAAGGTACCAACTTTGGAGGATCATAACTCCTAAACCCCAAAGCCATTTTTTTCCATCCAAGGCTTGATTTGTAGATCTCATTGCCCTCTACAAAAGCTTCATACTGACCTATGTCCAAATTCCTCATGGATTTTGAGTTATAGAGTGATCAAAATCAAGAAAAGTCACTTTGTTCCAAGACTTAGTGAAAATTTCACTAAGTCAGATTTTGCCTTACTTTTTTCCAAATGTAGAGGAATTTTTCACTTGGATACAAAAAATATCAAAACCAAATATGATCAAACAGTTGTTGTATCATGTAAGGGCTTTCCAAAATGGCCAAGAACATCACCAAATTCAATTTGAGCTATGAGATATGACATTGGCAAGTTGCCTTGCTGAAATCTGCCAAGGCAAGGCAGATTTTTGCACTTTTGGTCGATTTGCCAAAATCAGCCAATTCCAAGCCTTGTCATCACTTTGGACACATCTGAGGATTGAATCTAAAGGGGACAATCACTGAGCCAAGCCTCCAAAGTCCTTGGAACAAGAAATAGCATGCTAAACCTAGAATTGCCCAAAATAGGGACAAGACTCCAATTTTGGATTAGAGTATTCAACGGAAGCATCAAGGTGGCATGGACTGAGCCATTTTCAACTGAATTCAGTCAAGACTTATCCAAGACCAAGGGGACCAGCAGCCTGTGCCCTAACCTCTAGTCAATGGTTAGAGGAGACTTGGATTTTCATTTGCCAACATTGGCCAAACCTACTCAGCAGTTGCCATTCACTATTCCTTGCAAAACAAACCTGCTCTACTATAAATAGAGCTCAATTGTGATCAGTTGTAGTACACCAAAGGCCTACAACACTTGCCTTTCTCAAAATCCACTTCTCACTCTAAAAAATGCCTTTCTTAGCAAGTCACTATCGGGTTTTTCATTAGAGAGCAATTCCACTCAAACCAATCACACACACACCTCATATACATCATATGTGAGCTGATCAAACATTTAAACAACATCTGGAACACTGATTTCTCAGAATCACCAGTCAATTGCTCAAGGTTTTAACCAAAGTGCAGTTGAGATGCCATGAAGTGATCCAGCTAATTTCCATCAAGTCCAAGCATTCAAACACACTCCATAGGGTGTAGGGAAGCTGTTCAGATCATCACAACTCATCTGTAACACCTCCAACTCAGAAATCAATTTGCTCTTGTTGTCACGACCTAGAGATAAGCCTAAACTTAGTCATCTCTCAATCTATGCATATTTCCTCGCACAATAATTTTGCCAAATGTTCATAATCATGCATGGAATGTTTCCCCTCAAGTAATTGCTTTGTTTGAATCGTGTATTAAAAATTCCAGCCTTCATGCAGAATTTAGGGTTCTTGAGGATTTTTCGTGATTTCTTGTTTTATGCTTAATTTAAATGAAATTAATTGCCATAGACATGATCGTGAGGTTGAAACGAGTTGATTGGTATGTGGATTGTATGATATGATCAAGTATTCAGTGAGATTGGATAGAAAATGCAAATCTGGGCAAAACTGAAAAACGCGCGTGTTCTTCAGCTGTTCTTGGCGCCATTTCTCCCAAATTCAAATATTTGAATTTTGTGATTTTATTTAATTGATTCAAAAATTAATTTCTCTCGGAGTTTTAATGATTTTGAGTTGATTCTTTTTTTAATAATTCACAAAAATGTTAAAATATTTTATTTTCCCAAAAAATCCCAAAAATATTATTTATTTTATATAATTGATATTTTTGCAAAGAATTAATATTTTAATTGTTTTTGACATTTTGAATATTTTTTCCATCTTGATTTTGCAACTTTTAATGACTTCTAATTATTTTGTAGGTCAATACTTAATTTTTGAAGCATTAATCCAAGATCACAATTTTTTTTCCATATGTTAAACAATTTTGATCATTTTAATTGAATTTTTATTCAATTAAAATACATTTTAAAAACAAATTAGGGTTTTTGGATTAATTCAACCCTCATAAATCATTTTCAAAACACTTTGGGCCTCTAATAGAGCGTAAGACTCAATCCCCTTTTAACCAAAACCATTTTGGGCCTCAGATATTGTATAAGCCCCTTCGCGTTAAACGAAAATCTCTGCGCGATCCCCATTTTAAACGAAAAATCATCTGGGTCTACCCTCGTGTTATATGCCCCACTTTTTTTCTTTTGGGCCTCTAATAGAGTGTAAGACCCAACCCTTTGTAACTACAGCCTATTTTGGGCCTCACTTATGGTATAAGTCCCGTTGTATTTCAAAAAGTTCGACGCGATCGTCATCCGTTGAAAAACAAATCTTGGGCCTACCCTCGAGTAGTAAGACCCATTTCTTTTCTTTAAGACATTTTGGGCCTCTTGAGAGAGTGTAAGACCTATCCCTTTGTACAGAAAAATATTTTTTGGGCCTCAGTCACTTGTATAAGCCCCTCTGTACAAATTCAAACAGTGCGCTCACTGATAAAACCCTGGGCCTCTCCTTGAGCTGTAAGCCCCAAATCTTTCTTTTTCAAAGC
The DNA here is from genome assembly GCA_022829125.1 of Lathyrus tuberosus. NCBI lineage: Eukaryota > Viridiplantae > Streptophyta > Magnoliopsida > Fabales > Fabaceae > Lathyrus > Lathyrus tuberosus. The sequence continues at coordinate 3,499,238 of JALAZF010000441.1, forward strand.
ACTTTCTCCTTTGATTTTGAAATATACTGTTGTTTTCAATCTTTCTTTGTTGAACAACTAACCAAACAACATGGAAGCTCTACAACCGAGTAAGTGCTTATATGCTTTCATTTACCGCTTTCATATACATATAACTGTATTGTGGGCCTGTTTCGCTGTAAGTCTTTTTTCATAAACTCATATCAACTGTGTAATAATAGTATAGATATTTAGAGTTTCCCCGGCAACTACGTCTAGCATTAAGCCCGTTGATCACTCTTAAATAGTCAAAACTAGATCCCCATAGGATTACCAGACACAGTCTTTCCTCCTCTTGGGGTTAAACAATATGGAGACATGAAAGGCAGCATTCTCGGTGAACCCTTTCATAGACTGTCACTCGTAGAAGTTGTCAAGAAACTCTATTCCCCAGAGATGATCTTTTCTCCGTGAATGGCATCTCTTGAGTTTCTTCCAAATTCTCGAACTTTCCTGGCTTGATCTATCCTATAAGCATCCCCGCCTCCTCTTGGGCGTTGTACAAGGACCCGTCGGCTTCTTAGAAGTATTCACAGCCTCCTCTTAGGCTTCGTATAAATGATTTCTTCCTCCGGGAATGACAGCCTCCTCTTGGGCTTAGTACAAATTGTCCCTCGACTTCTTAAAAGTTTCCAGCCTCCTCTTGGGCTTCGTACAAATTGTCTCGACAACCTCCTAAAGGTATAGGAACAGAAATCAGTCATCTTAATAAAACAGTCTTTCCAAGAGTCTACTACTGTTTCTCAAAGCATAGTACAAAAGATGAAACTCTAGACTTGGACAGTCTAATTTCCTTGAGTCTCAAAGACATTCTCAAGCACCCTTCAAGACTAGGAGATGAAACCCGTAGACTCGGACAGTCTCAATACCCTTTGGATTTCCCACTTCCTTAAAGAACAGGAAATAACCCTGATCCTCGAATCAAAATCCTTGAGTACAACATTACTCATATAAGAACTGATTTTCTCTTTAAATCAGCATACTGGACCTGTCACTCAACTGAAACAGCGCCATCGCCTCCTCTTGGGCTTTGTACAATGATTCTCCCTAGCGGAGCTAACAATTTTAGCCTGCATCTCGGGCTTCGTACGAGATACAAAGGACTCTCTTGTTGAGTCAAATAACCTCCATCTCGGGCTTCGTACGAGATACAAAAGACTCTCTTGTTGTGTCAAATAGCCTCCATCTCAGGCTTTATACGAGATACCAAAAGATTCCCTCGTTGAGTCAAAACCTTTTAGCCTCTCTCTCGGGCTTTGTATGAGACACATATTAGCCTCCTCTTAGGCTTTGTATAAGAAAACCACTGGTTGATCCAATCAACCTTTTAGCATCAAAGTTGTGCCTCGTTCACAGTACACAAACATCAACAACTCCTTATCCTTCATCTAATCGCTGTAAGCGGCAAGCCTCTGGATCATCTACATCTATGCCACTGTCCCTCTTTTAGCATGAGAAATTCCTAAGGAAATATGGCATTGCTCTACACTGAGTTAAAGTCTTCTCCTTCAGGCTGGAAATCCCCTATAAAGGAAATTATAGCATTGTCGGATTCACATATCCCGGTTAAAGTAATTCTCCTTTATAAATAGTTGTGACAAACAAACCCCTCTTTAGAGATGGAAAATTCTCTCTAAAGACAACACCTTTTAGCTTCACATCTTGGGCTTCGAACAAGATACAAATAGACCCTTCAGCTTCACATCTTGAGCTTTGAACAAGATTCAAACTACCTTTAGCTTCACATCTTGGGCTTTGAACAAGATATAGATTACCTTTCGCTTCACGTCTTGGGCTTTGAACAAGACACCAAAACACCATTTCCTCCCGTAGAATAGGAGGAACTACGATCGCTCTGATTTCCTTGTTTCAGTAAACGGGAATACGTAGGCATAAGATTGAAAGAAAAATCTTAGCGAGCACACTAAACAAAAACCCAAAATCCCATACTTTCATACATCCGTCCTAACATCTTAACCTCCCACCAATCGACCGAACACTACTTTTAACAAAATAAACCTAATAGAGACCCCGAATCTTTGTAGCATCTGTAAACCAACAGTTTTGACTGTTTAACCTCAGTTTGCAAGCAGGGTTAATTTGAGACATCTATTTCCCTTCCTTCATTAGCTTCAATATGATAAAAAATGAATCGAGTTGTAGATACCAAAGAGCGGTAGTGCTTCGCAACCACATCCAAAATCGCTCGCTACATTTACCTCTCATATTCCTAGCTTAGCGACCTATCCTTCATAAGGGATAAGTCCCACCAAATATCTACGAGTTTTTATCTAGGGTTCCATTAAGGGTTTTTATCAAGGGTTCTATTAGGGGTTTTCATTAGATTTTTATTAGAGGGATTATATCCAGGGTTTCATTTAAAGGATTCATCTAAGGGTTGTCAAAGAATTTTAAGGGGTTTCATCAAAGGGATTTTATCAAAGGGTTTTACCGGATTTTTATCCAAGGGGTTCTATCAAGTTATTTTCATCCAATAGGGGTTTCATCAGAACTTTATCGAGGGGTTTCACCAAAGTATTAGAAAATGGGGTTTCATCCAAAGTGATCAGGGTATCACTAAAGTCCTACCTGATTCCAGTAGCATGATCGGAGGATCATAGGAATCACAAACAAGTTCCACCCGGAAGAGTTGAAACTGATCATCAGGGGTTAATCAAAGGGTTCCATTAGAAATTTATCAGACAACTTTGTCGGGATTTTATCATCGGAGGTTCCATCAAAAGTTGTCACAAGGGGTTTTATTAAGATTTTACCAAGAAATTTCTTCAAGGGGTTCCATCAGGGATTTGTCAGACAACTTTGGGTTCTTATCATCTGGGGTTCCACCAAAAGATGTCACATTTTGACCAAATACTTTTATCAGGGGTTCTAACAGGGTTTACCAAAACAAAGTCAGAGGATCGTCAAAATCCTACCCGACTTCTGTAAATAGGGATATTACCAGGGATATTGGGATATTAACGGAGCATCAGGGATTGGTCCACACGGATTCTAAACCTATCAACTCCGCGGTCAAAATTAGGGTTCCTCTTTATATTTAATCATCTCCTCCTCGAGAAGATAATGACTCACCGCCATCATCATCTCAATTTGAAGCTGATTAAATAGGGGTAGTTGTAGTACCCCAAATTTTGTCCACCCTTCTATTTTATTATATATAGAAGATTATAATGGTAAATATTAAGGGGATTATTTGGGTAGGATAAATTTATATGTAGATAGATTATTGTTATTTAATATATAGGGATTAATTAGGATTAGACTAATTTTTAATCATAATTACATTAGGGTCATAGTGGGGTTATTAGAGTATTAATATTAGTATTAATAATATTATTAATATTAATATTATCATGGAATTATTATTAAATTATTATATACTCACTAATTCTATTTTATTTTGAATAAATGGAATGACTTAGTTGGGATTAAAGGGTACAAGGGATTACAAAGGGAGAGGTTATGAGTTCGAATCTCATATTCATCACTTTTTTGTGTTTTTTCCATCTTATTTATTTTTCTTTTAAAAATTCACAAAAATTACATTTTTAATAATTTTTTATTAATTTTCGTAATTTTTATTTAGGCATTTTAAAAAAAATATTATTTTTCACTTTTTGCATGTTTTTAGTGAAAAAACAAATATCCAAAAAATAAAAAAAATATATCTTATCTTAAATGCATTCTTATTTAGATTAATTAGATTAATTCTATTTTTAATTCTACTAAATCTAGGTTTTAAGTAAAATGATTTTATTTGATTATTACTTAAAATATAAAATCATAAAATTTGTATTTTTCATTTTTTAATTATTATTTTTCGTATTTATTTTTTAGGCATTTTTTAAAAATGTTAATTTTCACTTTTTTTCACTTTTTAGCAAAAAAATCCAAAAATTATAAAATAAAAAAATATTTGAAAAGATTTTGTTCATATTGCATTTTAGGATAATAATCCTCTTTTTTAAAAGGAAAATTAATGTGATTGATCACTAAATCAAAATCACATAAAATTGACTTATAAAATTTTATTTTAATTGATTAATTTCCTTTTTTTTGTTTAACCTAATTTGTCCTATAAATAGGTCTATTTTTCTCACAATTGAGGGGGGCAAATTACAAACCATACGATAAAAAGTTGTTGCAACAACACTAAAACCCCCACAATTTACAAACCTAATATCCTTAAAGTTGTTGTTCTTTACATCAGAGAGCAACAACACTAAAACCCCCAACAATATTAAAACCCTAAACCCTCAACAACACTAGAACCCTAAACCCTCAACAATATTAAAACCTAAACCTTCAACATCCCTCCAAGGCAAAAAAATAGGAAAACCTTAAACCTTCAATCCCTCAAAGCAAAAAAAGGAATAGGAGATCTCACACCAAAAAGAAGGGAAAAAGGCACAAGAAGGAAAAAGAAGGGAAAAAGGCACAAGAGGGAGAAAAAGGCTCAGGGGGAAAGGAAAGAAAGGAAAAAGAAAAAGAAGGGGAAAGGGCATAAAGGCAAAGGAAAGAAGGAGTGTGAAGCAACTTAAATTGGTCACGACACTCAGGTTGGTATCTTCAAACTATTAGTATGAATTTCTTTGCGATTTGGTGTATCTTTTATTCTAAAATGCCCATGTATGTATATAATCTAATGTGGTATATTTAGTTTTTTTTTTTTTTACAATTAACTTTAGTTAGATTTTGTAATGTTATTATTATTATTAACGCAAAAAGAAGAAAAACAAAAAAGAAACCTTTTGTAATTAAAATTGTAAACCGTTTTTATATCATAATTTATAAACCGTTTAAAAATAATAAAACATAAAAATATTTATAATTACATATTCAATTGGGTTTTTAGGATTAGATTAGGATTTATCTTATTAGGACAATTGGAAATACTTAGGCTTATTTGGGTCATTTAAAATTATAATATTAAGTTAGTATAATTAGGATTAATTAATATTTTTGCAATAGTTATTAATCAAGTTGTAAATTTTAATTAAAAAAATTGTTAGGGAGTTATTAATTATTAAAATTAGGGATAAAATAATTATGGAATTACGCGACCAAGGATTAAGGGATATGTATATAATTATAGGGTTAATATTAAGTTAATAGTTTGGGTCATTATATTTTATTTCTAATATGGGGTTAAACTATATTTTTGGTTTATTGTATTTTATTTTTAATACGAAATTAAATTAAATTTTTGGGTTTATTATATTTTAATATGGAATTAAATTATAGTATATAGCAAGTTTATTATACTTTTTTAATTGGGGATTAAATTGTATTTTTGAGTTTATCATATTTTATTTTTAGTGTGGGTTTAAATTATATTTTTTGGGGTCTTATGGTATTTTATAATTCATATATATGGGTTTAAATTATATTTTTGTGGTTTATTACAATTTATTTGTATAATTAAGAAAGGTGAGATTAATTTACATTTTTGGGTTTATATTATGGTTTAAATTATATTTTTTGGATTATCATAATTAATAAATTATAGTAAATTTATATATCTTTTATTTTTTTAATTATTATAACAAATTTGATTTTAACTTATAATTTGGAATCTATCCTAGTCTATTTATAATTTGGGATTTATTATACTTTATTTTGGGATTTAATTTATATTTTGGGATTTATTATAATATTTAAATAGACTTGAATTATTTAACTTAATATATTTTTGAATGTGGGTTTATTATAATAACTAAATATTTGGGGTTTGCTTTTTAAATAATTGGGATTATAAAATTTATTTAATTAATTTTCATAGTTAACTAAATCAGGGATAGGGGATAATTTGCTATGGTTAAAGGGATTAAATTGTAATTTTAGCTATTTTGTATTGATTAATTTAAGATTTGTTCTTTACAAGCTTTGGGGTTAATATTAATTTAAGGGATAAAAATTAAGGGATTAGGATTTTGGGATTAAAACTCTTAGGTTCCAAGAGTATAAATATAGGCCAAGGGATTAGGATATAAGGGATAAAACTCTTCTTCCAAGAGTATAAATAAGGGATTAGGATATAAGGGTTAAAACTCTTTTTCCGAGAGTATAAATAAAGGATAGGATTTTGGGATAAAACTCTTCCTCCGAGAGTATAAATAAACGGATCAGGATTTAAGGGATAAAACTCCTTATCTAGGAGTATAAATAATTGATTAAGGGATAGAACTCCTTATCTAGGAGTATAAACAATAGATTAAGGGATAGAACTCCTTAACAAGGAGTATAAATAATAGATTTGGGGATAGAACTCTTTATCCAAGAGTATAAATAGTTGATTAGATTTGGGATTAGATTTTGGGATAGGGTTAGGAGGTAGGAATAGGGGAGGTGAACTACGGTTGCTCTGATCCTTCAAAATTGAAGGTACGTAGGCATAGGGTTGTAAACCCTAGCGAGTATAATAATTAAAAAATTAGGATTCTTTTGTAAATAAGTAAAAAGTCAGACAACAAACAAACATACCCTAAAATCTAAGGAGAATCCCATTGAGTACAATGGAAGTGAGGGGTGCCTAACACCTTCCCCTCACTTAACCGACTCCCGAACCTTAGGAATCTATACCCTTAGGACTAGGAATTTAGGTTTATCATTTATTTTCCTTAAAAAAATATGATGGCGACTCGATATTTTTTCCGGCCGCGACAAACTTTGCAGAATACTTGTTGTTATGATTATAACTTGTTTTGGTTGATATGGTATGACTTGGAAGTGATTCGGGCGAGAAAATGATGATTTTGACCCATAACAACGCTGCTGAGATTCTGGGTTTCGCATGGTTCGCCTAGCGAACCTGGGGCGAAGGGGAAAGCGAACCCTGCAGCGAAGGGCAAGGCGAAGGTTCGTCGGGTGTTCGCTAAGCGAACTTTGGGTCGTTTTGGTTCTGTTTTGTTGATTTCGCCTGGGGTTTCGCTCGGCGAAGACGAAAGCGAATGCTCGCTGGGGACTAGCCTAGCGAACATGACAGTTTGTTCCGTGTTTTTTCCTTCGTAACTTTTGATCCGTAACTCGGATCGAGGCGTTATTGGTACCGTTAGAAAGCCATGACTACCCTCTACCCCATAAATTATTTTAGTGGAAAATGAAGGAAAGTAATGTTGTGAGATATGTTGAAATCCATATCTTTTGGATCGTAAATCCGATCGAGACATAATTACAGCCGATGTAAAGCCATGGAAATATCATACGGGATGAAAGTGAAAAATAATGATTTCAATACCCGATTAAATGAATCGGAGGGAACCGAAGTGACGCTTTATGTGAACTACTATATGGTGATGTTTGACATATTATGCTATCATGTATGCTTTATGATTGATATTGTAATGTGCTTGTCTAATACCATTGTTAAGTATGAATAAGTGAATATGCTTGTAAATCAAAATGAATAGGAAGAGTGAGGAAACCTCAACATGAAACTATAATAGAATCTAGTATTGTAACTAGAAAATGATAGAAAACTCTATGGCAATGCTCGAGCATGTGTTGTAGAAAGGTACATCCTTGCCAAGTAATGGTCTAGTGGAGAGTGAAACACTAGTATCGAACATGTGTGTAAACCATTGTGGTTTTGTAAAAAGGTAAGAGAAGCCTTAAGGAAATTGTGGCCTTGTGATTGTCGAATACAATCACGCTTGTGTGAGAAATCATGTAATAATAACCGTTTCCCATGTGTTGCAGTTTCATGAGTCTCAGACTCCTCTGGAACGTATGCATAATTACTTGGCAGGTTTGATTTCCGCGTGTAGTATGAATGGAGCCTATATGGTAAAGAGACTTGAGATGGTTAACAGGCCATGAGAAGTGACGGTTCACGGTTAACAGGCCGATGATCCCGAATCCATTTCATATGTCAAGTAAGTTACGAGGATATATGACTCGGGTCGCCTTCTAGACGTAGAAGCGGACGAGAAAAGGAGATACCTTGGTAAGGTTATCGATTAGTGATATTATGAGTTAATGAACTCATGAACATGTTTCCATATAGCGTGAGATTGAAGTGTGAACTCAAAGTCCTTTTCCCTTTCCCTTGGACTAGAGTTAGGATTTGGTTAGAACCTTGTAAAGCCAAGAGAATCCATAAGATAGGGAACTCACTGAGATTTGATGTATCTTACCCCATGTTGTTGATTATATTTCAGGTACTTCAGGTTCCGCTAAGGGTAAGAATAAAGTCGTGTGATTTTTCCTTGCTTGTTGATGGCTAACTTCCGGTGTGGAGTTTATTTTGAGATCATTGTTGATCTAGTTCTTAGTTTTTATCATTTTGAACATCTTGTATATATTATGCCTTAGACTTTTAGTATTTTGTATTTTGGGCACTCAATGTATACAATGTGTTAACTAGGAACTTATGGTATTTCAGTACCAAAACTTGGATTCATGTATAATATATATGCTTTGATGTATGTTGTTATAAATGGGTGTTACAGAAAATGTCCACCCAAACTGACATTCACCAGTTGCTGATTCACTATTTCCAAGACAGTATGACAAGTGCAGCCTTAAAATGGTACATGGGACTTGATAGTGCCCAAATCCATACGTTCAACGACTTGGGAGAGGCTTTGGTGAAACAATACAAGTAAAACGTAGACATGGCGCCGGACCGTGATCAACTCCGCGCAATGTCTCAGAAAGAAAGAGAGACCTTCAAAGAATACGCACAGAGATGGCTAAAATCTTTTTGAAGACTAGGGTCCTTTTTATTATGCGAGAATGATTGCTAGTGCTCATACTGATTTCACCGAGATGGTAAATATGGGAATGAGGATTGAAGAAGGTATCTGTGAAGGAAGGTTGGTAAAAGAGAGTGGTTCATTAGGCAGTACCAAGAAGTATGGGAACGGTATGTCGAAGAAGAAAGAGCATGATACTAATGCCATCTCGCAAGAGAAGCATAAGAGAACCCACATAATAAGTTAACATCACCAACAAGTGGCATCAGTTACTCTAGTTGTTAACAGTGCTCCAGTCGCTCAGCCGACTTCCAACTATCAACCATGTTTCCAACAACGTGCTCCACAACAAAATAATCAACAGAGTCATGTGCAAAAGAAGATATAATTTGACCTGATTCCGATATATTACACAGAATTGTACCCAACTCTTATTCAGAAGAATTTGGTGCAAACTAAGGCTATGCCCGCTATTCCAAAAGACATTCCATGGTGGTACAAACCAGAGGCCCACTGTGCTTTCCATCAGAGTGCTCCTAGACATGATCTTGAAGATTGTTTTCCATTGAAATCAGAAATAAAAAGATTAGTGAAGAGCGGTGCTTTGACCTTTGAAGACACTAGTCCTAATGTACAAGATAATCCGCTGCCAAAGCATGGTAAAGCCGCTGTTAATATGGTTCAAGGGTGTCCTTACGTATACCATGTTTTTGATGTCCGCTTTATCAGAAAATCTCTAGTTGAGATGCATGCCACCCTATGTGAACTAAGTTATTATGAACATTATCATGCCGCTTGTCGTATCTGTTCAAGAAGTCCTCGAGGATGTGATGTAGTGAGAAGAGATCTACAAGAGATGTTAGACAAGAATCTTATTCAGGTTTGGAGATATAGGAATGAAGATCAGGGTGTGAACATCATAGTTCCACATTTCAACATTCTAGAGCCAGTTGTTATTCCCTACAACAGTCAAAAGTCTGTTGTGACACCTTTGGTCATTCGTTTTCCCGGTCCCATACCATATGAATCATATAAGGTTGTTACCTATAAATACAATGCTACTATGTTGGAGGATGGAAAGGAGGTTCTCATTCCTTCTCTTCCCTCTGTTGTGAATATTGTAGATGTGAGTGGTTTGACCCAAAGTGATCGAGTCTTTGCTAGTGTTCCCCCGAAGAAGATTGAAGATGTTGTGGGTAAGAAAACTCAGTTGCAAACTTCCGTTGAAGCTGGTCAATCAAGTGGTGTAAACCAGAAATTGGACAGTGATGAAATTTTGAAGTTGATTAAAAGAAGTGAATACAATATGGTAGACCAATTGTTTCATACTCCGTCAAAGATATTTGTTTTGTCTTTACTGATGAACTCGGAAGCTCACCGAGAGCCTTTGTAGAAAGTGTTAGAGCAAGCCTATGTAGACCACGATGTAACAATTGAACAATTTGATGGGACCGTTGCCAATATAACTGCCTGTAATAATTTGAGTTTCAGTGAATAGGAACTGGCTAAATATGGAAGGAATCATAATTTGGCTCTCCACATTTAGATGAACTGTCAAGAGGATGCTTTATCCAATGTGTTGGTGAAAACAGGTTCTTCTTTGAACGTCCTGCCAAAATCTACACTTTCCAGACTATCATATCACGACGCTCCCATGAGATTTAGTGGAGTGGTTGTGAAAGCGTTTAATGGGTCAAGAAAGACCGTGATTGGTGAAGTGGATCTTCCCATTAAGATCGGACCGTGTTGCTTCCAAATAAATTTTCAAGTGATGAATATCCATCATGCCTATAGTTTTCTTCTAGGTCGCCCATGGATCCATGAAGTCGTTGCTGTAATGTCAACCCTTCACCAGAAGTTAAAGTTCGTGAATAATGGGAAGTTGGTTACTGTTGGTGGTGAACAGACCATGTTGGTCAGTCATCTTTCATTTTTCTCTTACATTGACACCAATGAACCTGAAGGAACTCAGTTCCAAGCTGTTTCTATTATTGGTAATGTTGTTCAGAAGAATGGGTCACCCATGTCTCCTCTAAAAGATGCCCGTAACATTGTTGAGAGTGGTCAAGCTGTTGGTTGGGGCCAAGAGGTTGAACTCGCGGAGAACAAGAATAGAGTTGGTCTAGGCTTCTCTCCTGGTTCAGTCATAAGAGATTTAAAGCGTATTCAAGAAGTTTTCCATAGTGCTGGGTTCATTCACGCTAGAGACAAGTCTGGTGCTGCAATTCTGGAAGATGACCAAGAAGAGGAAGCGCCCAACTTTGTAATGTATGGATTGACATGCCAGAATTGGATTGTCATTGACATTCCCTCTGTTATTCATTTATCAAAGTAATACATTTGTTATTTTCAAAAATTATTTCTCTCTGCCCAAGGGGAAAGTGAATTAATGTGGGCTTTTTTCAGTTATTATCAGCATCAATAAAATGCTATATCGTTTATCCATGTTGTGTTTTTTTTTTCTTTTTCTGAAAAATGGTAACATAAAAAACAAACAAAAAATGATCACTTTCTATATCTGCATCATATTAGCACATTTATTTGTTCATATTATAAAATCAAACATAAAGTCATTGTGCAGATTGATTGTAAAAGCCATTGAAAACAATGACTTTATGCCCTCTCCCAACTTTGAATTCCCAGTGTTTGAAGCAGAAGAAGAGGATGTTGAAGAGATTCCCGATGAAATTTCTAGTTTTCTTGAGCACGAGGAAAAGACCATTCAGCCTCATCAAGAGCCGTTAGAAGTGATTAATCTGGGTTCTGAAGACATTAAGAAAGAAGTAAGAATTGGAGCATTGCTTTGTCCAGAGGTTAAGAAGAGGATGGTAGAGCTTCTTAGAGAGTATGCGGAAGTTTTTGCTTGGTCATATCAAGACATGCCAGGTCTTGACACTGATATTATGGAGCACAGACTGCCATTGAAGCCAGAGTGTTCACCGGTTAAATAGAAGTTGAGAAGAATGCACCCCGTTATGGCCGTGAAGATTAAATAGGAGGTCCAAAAACAAATTGATGTTGGTTTTCTTGTGACATATGAGTATCCTCAATAGGTGGCCAATATCGTGCATGTTCCAAAGTAAGACAGAAAAGTCCGAATGTGTGTTGATTATAGAGATTTGAATAAAGCTAGCCCGAAAGATGATTTTCTATTACCACACATTGATATGTTGGTAAACAATATGGCTAAATTCAATGTCTTCTCCTTTATGGATGGATTTTTTTGGATATAACCAAATAAATATGGCACTCGAGGATAGGGAAAAGACAACAATTATTGCATCCTAGGGAACATTTTGTTATAGAGTGATGCCCTTCGGTTTGAAGAAAGTTGGTGCAGCGTACAATAGAGCCATGACTACTCTTTTCCATGACATGATGCACAAGGAAATTGAAGTCTATGTTGATGATATGATTGCTAAATCAAAGTCTGAAGAAGATCATGTTGAATATTTGTTGAAGTTGTTTCAATGCTTGAGGAAGTTTAAACTCCATTTAAATCCTAAATGCACTTTTGGTGTCCGTTCTGGAAATTTTTTGGGTTTCATTGTTAGCCAAAGCGGCATTGAAGTAGATCCTGACAAAGTCAAAGCTATTCGGGAAATGCATGCGCCCAAAACTAAAAAACAAGTAAGAGGATTCTTGGGGCGTTTGAATTATATATCAAGATTTATATGCCACATGACTTCCACATGTGGGCCAATTTTCAAATTCTCCGAAAAGATTAGGGTTGTCTTTGGACGGATGATTGTCAGAAGGCTTTTGACACCATCAAGGAGTATCTGTTGGAACCTCTTATTTTGTCTTCTCCGGTGAAAGGAAGACCTCTGATTATGTATTTGACTTTCTTGGAAGATTCCACGAGTTGTGTTTTGGGTCAGCAAGATGAATCTGAAAGAAAAGAATATGCCATTTATTATCTGAGCAAAAAGTTCACTGATTGTGAGTCTCGATACTCCGCTCTTAAAAAGACTTGTTGTTCTTTGGCTTGGGCTTCTAAGCTCTTTCGTCAGTATATGATGGATCATACCACTTAGTTGATATCCAAAATGGATCCAATCAAGTATATCTCTGAAAAGCCTGCTTTAATTGGACGGATCGCCCACTGGCAGATGTTATTATCAGAATATGATATCGAGTATCGGACTCAAAAAGCAATCAAAGGAAGTATATTGGCTGACCATTTGGCTCATCAGCCAATTTATGATTACCAATCCATCAGGTTTGACTTCCTTGATGAATATGTGATGTATTTGAAAGCAAAAGATTGTGAAGAACCATTACCGGAAGAAGGGTCAGAGCCTGGATCCCATTGGGGTTTAATTTTTGATGGAGTTGTTAACGCTTATGGCAATGGTATTGGGGCAGTCATAATTACTCCTCATGGTTCTCATATTCCTTTCATCGCAAGGTTGATGTTCAATTGTACCAATAATACGACAGAGTATGAAGCATGTACTATGGGCCTGGAAGAAGCTATTGATTTGAGAATCAGGATTCTTGATCTATACGAAGATTCAGCCTTAGTGATTAATCAGATCAAAGGAGAGCGGGAAACTCGTCAATTAGATTTGATTACTTATAGAGACTATGCAAGAAGGTTGTAAACTTTCTTCAATAAAGTTGAGTTTCACCATATACCTAGAGAAGAAAATCGGATGGAAAATGCTCTGGAAACTTTATCCTCCATGATTATGGTGAATCAGTGGAATGATGTGCCCGTAATTAATGGTATGCGTCTCAATAAACCTGCACATGTGTTTGCGGCAGAAGAGGTCATTGATGATAAACCATGGTATTTTGACATTAAACCCTTTCTTCAAAAACAAGAGTACCCACTTGGGAATCAAATAAAGATAAGAAGACTTTGATAAGGTTGTCTGGAAATTTTTTCCTAAATGACGATGTGCTTTACAAGAGAAATTATGACATGGTTCTGCTTAGATACGTGGATAGACACAAAGCGGACATGTTAATGAAAGAAGTTCATGAAGGATCCTTTGGTACCCATGCTAATGGACATGCAATGGCAAAGAAATTGTTGAGAGCAGGTTATTATTGGCTGACAATGGAGTTTGAGAGTTGCAAATATGTGAAGAAATGCCAATAGTGCCGGATTTATGCTGACAAGATTCATGTACCTCCAACTCTTCTCAATGTTATCTCTTCTACATGGCCTTTCTCCGTGTGGGGAATTGACGTGATTGGCGTGATTGAGCCTAAAGCTTCAAATGGACATCATTTCATTATGGTGGCCAATGATTATTTCACCAAGTGGGTCGAAGCGGCATCGCCAATGTGACCAAGCAAGTGGTTATCCGGTTTATCAAGAATCAAAGTATCTGCCATTATGGTGTTCCAAGTAAGATCATTACTGATAATAGATCGAACTTGAATAACAAGATGATGAAAAAGATGTGTGAAGAATTCAAAATTGAACACCATAACTCTTCTCCTTATATACCAAAGATGAATGGGACTGTTGAAGCTGCTAACAAGAATATAAAGAAGTTTATCCAAAAGATGGTTGTAACTCATAAGGACTGGCATATGATGCTCCCTTTTGCTTTGCATGGGTATCGTACATATGGTATACAAGCAGTTCTCCCAATAAAAGTTGAAATCCCTTCTATGAGAGTTTTGATGGAAGCCAAGTTATCTGAGGCTGAATGGTGTCAAAGTAGGTATGAACAGTTGAATTTGATTGAAGAGAAGCAAATGATGGCTTTGTACCATGGTCAGTTGTATCACTAGAGGATGAAGAAAGCTTTTGATAAGAAGGTTCGACCTCGCATATTCAGAGAAGGTGACCTCGTGCTTAAAAAGATCGCGTCTTTTCCCACTGATTCTAGGGGCATGTGTACTCCTAATTATGAAGGCCCATATGTTGTTAAGAGAGCCTTCTCCAGCGCTGCATTAATTTTCACAACTATGGATGGTAAAGAGTTGAGTCTTCCTGTGAATGCCGATGCAGTTAAGAAATACTTCGCCTAAAATAATAAAAAAAATAGATCGCTAAGTTAAAAACATGAAAGGGCAGAATGAGCGTCTCGATGGATTGAAAACCCGAAAGGGCGTTCTAGGAAAAAGGTAGAGACATAAACAAAAATAATCATCCTGATATATTGAAAACCCGAAAGGGCAATCTAGGAAAAAGTTAGAGATTATGGAAAGTAACTATATCAGGCCAGACTTGATCGTTTGAAGCAAAATATTTATCAAAGATTCTCATTCAGTCATCCTCGACCAAAGATTTAAGCATAGTGGAATTCAAAGTTGTTAAGGAGAATAGTGGTCATTATATTTAAATGTAGCCCTTTGCCATTTATTTACCATTTTCAACTTTGTAATAATCCATGGAGTCAGGCCATTTGCAGATTACCATTCTTATTAATAAAATTTGAGCCTTTTGTCCAATTGTTTGCTATTCTTACATTTTTTAAGTTTACGAAATTTCGTTTATTTTTTATGATAATTCTTGAAACAAAAAAAAAGAGTAACTAATCATAATTTTGAAACGTACAAAATGTTTTCCTTGTTTTTTATATATAAAAGAGGAATGTCAATGGTAATTTCAAGAATGGTAAAATTTTGAAGTACGAAGCTCAATGCTTTCCTAAGCAGAGTCTTTATTATCCCCGACAAGGATTGTAGAAGTGATCTCATTTCCTCCGTAGATCTTTTTATCCCCTAAGTGTAACACCCTTCTACCCAACAGACATTCATGAATAAAATAATAACAAATATTAGAGTAAATTCACTACAAGGGCGTCAAATTTCGTCATAAGATCATAAAGGCATTATCCTGCTCCGTAACACAGGTTAAAACATCAAAATTAAATCAAATACTTCGCAGCGAAAAACTTCATAAGCATCATAATTTTTCAAAAACAATCCAATGGTTTTAAAATCGAAACTCAAAACGTCATAATATCACCAAATAAAAGAACACTATGGTTCGACTCAAACGTCCCGACCCGATGTTACATATCAGAGCCAGACCCTCTAAATCGACCAAAATAACCAAAAGTACTTCAAGTAAGATCTTCACGCACCAAAAGCTAATCCTGATCACCTGCAAGTTACCCACGTGGAGGCAACATTCAAACAGGCAGGGTGATTAATCATAAACCATTATACAAGATATAAGATAAGAAATAATAAGGTAACATGCATCAAAATAAACCAACATCATTATTAATACATCGTACATCAATTACAGTCATGTCATCAATCACATCATTCACAAACACGCAATGCCACATAATTATAAAATGCACAATACAGAATCATACATGTGATACCAATTCGTCATAATTGACGGACACTGGTTCATCACCCTCCAAATATCCCCACCAATAGGATCGATTCTACACAAGAACCGAAGCAACGTCATACACTTTAATCCATACAATGGGGTTGAAGCCACCACTTGACCGAATTCCTAAAAACTGTCACTGGACTGAAGTCCTAGGATGCTATGAATGCATGATGCAAACGTCATAAATCATCATCGTCACAAAAGCGTTAATTGCATCATCATTCATAAACTCTCATCAAGCATCAGGGTAACACATTAATAACATACATCAAAAATTGACATAAATCATCAGGCTATCACATCATCATCATCATGCATCAAAAATCGTCATAAATCATCATGTTATCACATCATCATCATGCATCAAAAGACGTCATAAATCATCCTGTTATCACATCATCACCATGCATCAAAAATATCATCAATCATCAAGACACAAAGCAGCACAAGGTAGAAAAGAAAAGAAAATAAATTACTGCTCCTGCTCGCCTGGAGCTCGCCCGGCGAAGTTGCGTGCTCGCCTGGGTTTCGCCCGACGAAGCAGGGGCGAACCATCTATCCCATACAAAATCCAGTGACTCACATTTCCCCCTCTCCCTTCACCTCTATTTCGCCTAGCGAAGCCACTGGCTCGCCTGGGTGTTCGCCCGGCAAAGCAGGGGAGAAACATCTCCCCCCATATAAAAATCCAGAAAACCCCTTTTTACACCATCCCTTCTCTTCCACTTTCGCCCAACAAGATTAGAATTTTGCCCGGCAAAACGTACAAATTCTGCAACTTCTCCGTAGCGATTCTGCACTATCTCAGACCCTAAGAGGTCTGCGATTCCAGCACTAAACTAACCAGTTTTCATCAGAATTCAATATATACAACTACACAACAACCACAATACGTCAAGATAGGTTTATCCCTAACATCAAATACGTCCCAAAAACCCCAATTCTGTCATGAACTCGTCTAATTTACCCGGAACCCGCTACCTACATGTTTATACACGTATATCAAATATAATGATAAAATATTTCTCCCCATACCTTAGAAAATCGCTTCTGAATTCGACTCTTTTAGTTCTTCCGGAACCTCTCTGAGCCCTAGCCTTCTTATCCTTTTCTTTATAGTGTTTCCTCCAAACTGATCGTAACACAAATGACTTCTCTCTTCTATCTAACTTATTTTTGTCCAACTTATCCCTATGACCCCTAATACTCTTTTCCAACATTGTCCTCACTTACTCTCGCACAATTACCACTTAGCCCTTCCTTTTATTTTTAAAATAATAATAATAATAATTTAAATAACATTGTCACATTATTCCATTATTATTATCGAAATAATCCCTAATAAATCATATACTCTTAACATCATCAACCACCCATAACATAAATCATCAGACATCACAATAATTCACCAAAAATTCACCAAAGGTCGAATATTTAAAATAAACCAATTAAATAAATATTCTATTGATTTTGGGGTGTTACAACTCTCCCCCACTTAAAGAATTTTCGTCCTCGAAAATTACCTGAAGGAAATAGAGTCGGATACAACTCCTTCATCTGATCTTCGCGCTCCCAAGTCCAACTCTCACCAGCTGGTCCACCCTATAACACCTTCACCAAAGATATATTTTTACCTCGCAGTTGCTTCATTTCTCTTCCATCTATCTGCATAGGTAATGCTTCAACGATCAGATTATCTCTCACCTGTACATCATCCATCTGAATCAAATGCGATGGATCCAGAATATACTTCCTCAACTAAGACACGTGAAACACATAATGTAAATTCGCAAGTGACAACAGTAAAACAATCTGATAGGCTACCTCCCATATCCTCTGCAAAATCTGATACGGACCAACAAAATGTGGAGTGAGCTTCCTAGACTTCAAAGCTCGACCCGCACCAGTCACTGGCGTAACTCTCAAAAACACGTGATCTCCCTCTTGGAATTCAAGTTCCTTCCTTCTCTTATCATGGTAACTCTTCTGACGACTCTGTGAAGCTTTCATCCTTTCTTGGATCATCTTAATCTTTTCAGTCGTCTCCTGCGCAATCTCAATCCCGAGTACAACACTCTCGCTTGACTCATACCAACACAAAGGAATTCTATACCTCCTCCCATACAAAACTTCAAACGGCGCCATCCCAATACTAGCATGAAAGTTGTTGTTGTATGTGAACTCAATTAACGGCAAATGGCTATCCCAAGATCCTCCTTGATCCAACACACAAGCCCTCAACAAATCCTCCAAAGATTGGATAGTCCTCTCTGTCGGACCATCCGTCTGCGGATGATATGCAGAACGCATCCTCAACTTAGTACCCAAAGCATCTTGTAAACTTTTCAGAACCTCGACGTAAATCTCATGTCTCTGTCCGACACAATACTCGAAGGAATCCCATGCAACTTCACAATCTCCTCAATGTACATCTCAGCTAACTTCTGCATAGAATGGTTAATCTTCATCGACAAGAAATTACCCGATTCAGTCAACCTGTCTATGATCACCCAGATAGAATCATTCCCTTTCACAGTCTTCGGCAATCCCGACACAAAATCCATGGAAATACTATCCCATTTCCATTCTGGGATATTCAATGGATGCATCATACCCAACGGCTTCTGATGTTCAATCTTGGAATTCTAAAAAATCAAATAGGCATAAACAAATTCAGCAATATCTTTCTTCATACCTGGCCACCAAAATAATTTCTGCAAATCCTGGTGCATCTTCGTAGCACCGGGATGAATACTCAATTTACTTTGATGTCCTTCATCAAGAATACTCTTCTTAATTTCGGGAACATTAGGGACACACACTCTGTCTCTGAACCTCATCACACCATTCTCATCAATTCGGAATTCACCTCCGTTACCCTGGTTAATTAAAGTTGCCTGATTAACCAGCTTCAAATCAGATTGCTGCCCCACTCTGATCTCTTCCAGAATACCACTAGTCAACTTCAACATACCCAACTTCACACTGTCAGGAGTCTCTTCGCATACCAAACTCAAATCTCTGAATTGCTCAATTAATTCCAACTTTCTCAACATAAGAATGGACATATACAATGATTTCCTGCTCAATGCATCGACCACCACATTTGCCTTACCAGGATGGTAATTCAAATCGAAATCATAGTCTTTCAACATTTCCAACCACCTCCTCTACCTCATGTTTAACTCTTTCTGATTGAATAAGTACTTTAAACTCTTATGATCGCTGAACATTTCAAATTTAGAGCCAAAAAGGTAATGCTCCAAATTTTCAACACTAACACCACATCTGCCAATTCTAAGTCATGCGTAGGATAATTCCTTTCATGAACTCTCAATTGTCTCGAAGTATAAGCAACAACTTATCCATTCTGCATCAACACTCCACCAAGACCCATCTTTGAAGCATCACAATACACCACAAAATATTTATTTGGATTAGGCAAAACCAAAACCGGGGTGGTCGTCAATTTCTTCTTCAATTCCACAAAAATCTCTTCACATGCAACATCCCACACATAAGCCTGACCCTTGCGAGTCAACTGCGTCAACAGTAACACAAATCTTGAAAAACCTTCTATGAACTTGCGATAATAACCTGCCAACCCAAGAGAACTTTGTATCTCAGCAACAGACTTTGGAGTCTCCCACTGTAGCACAACATCGATCTTAGAAGGATCAACAACAATTCCACCACTTGAAATCACATGGCCAAGAAAACTCACCTCTTTCAACCAAAACCCACACTTCAACAGTTTTTCATATAGCTTCTTCTCTTTCAATACCTGCAACACAGTCCTCAAATACTCAGCATACTGTCATTCAGATTTAGAGTATATCAAAATATCATCAATTAAAACCACCATAAACTTATCCAAATACTCATGAAAAATACGATTCATATACTCCATTAACACACCATGTGCATTTGATACACCAAACGACATTACAGTGTATTCATAGTGACCATACCTCGTCCTGAAAGCTGTCTTCGAAATATCATCTGACTTAACACCAATCTAATGATAAACCAGACCTCAAATTAATCATATTGAACACACAAGCACCTACTAGTTGATCCATCAAATCGTCAATTCTCAGAAGTGGATACTTATTCTTGATATTCACCTTATTCCACTGCCAATAATCAACACACAACCTCATGCTACCATCTTTCTTCTTCACTAACAACACAGGAGCACCCCACGGAGAAACCCTCAGTCAAACAAACTTCTTCTCAAGCAATTCTTCCAGTTGTTTCTTTAATTCACATAACTCAGAAGATGACATCCGATAAGGAGCCATTGACACCGGACTCGTACCTGGTATCAAATCAACTGCAAACTCTACTTCACGTTTGTAGCGTGCAATTTTTGTTGGTGACGCGACCACCTAACCACAATGGTTGGAATTGGGTGCTACTTTCTGATTTCTTATTTATCCTATGAAGCTGGAAATGAAAGGGAAGGTATCTAAAACTAACCTTGCACGCAAATATTTTCTTTAACAAACGCTAAGAGATTGGGGATTCGGGGTCAGGTTATACAAAGGGAAGTTGTTATACCAGTGTATATATGGTTATCCATAGACTTTTTATTGCATATTTCTCTGTTGATTTAAATTGCTTTCTAGTGTTAGTCTGTCATGGGTTAGGAAAGTTTCTCCTTTGGGTGTGCTAAGGAAGTGTTTTTGTTGTTTTCGGGTTTTCTGTTGTTTTTGTGAAGGTACTGGACCTAAAGTTTTTTATTTTGTCTGCTCGCTAAGATTTTGCAATCTTATGCCTACGTATTCCTGTAAGGATATATGGGAAATCAGAGCAATCGTAGCTCCTCCAATTTTATGGGAGGAAAAATGTTTGGTGTCTTGTTTAAAGCCCAAGATTGAAGCTAAAGTTATTTGTGTCTTGTTCAAAGCCCAAGATTGAAGCTAAAAGGTTTGACTGAGAGATAATTTGTTATCTCTAAAGAGAGATATCTCACTTGTTCATCAAAGTTGTTGAAGGATTAGTTATAAAGGGGAATTACTTTAACTAGAATGTATGGAATCCAACAATGCCATAATTTCTTTTATAAGGAAATTGTCCTGAAGGAAGAAACTTTAACTCAGTGTAGAGTAATGCCATTTCTCCTTAGGAGTCTTCCATGCTAAGAGAGGGACATTGGCTTGGATGTAAATAATCCAGAGAATTGCCACTTACATCAATTAGATGAAAGAGGAAGTTTACCAGGATAAAAGAGGGACCATATCTTGGATTTTTGAATCAACAAGTGTGCCAATTACGGAAGTTATCTGGAAATTGGGTTTTTTGATTGCCTGTTTTGATATGTGATGTACAGAGAAATGTCTTCCTACAGAAAGAACTCTTGATTTCCACTGAGGGGATGTTGATTTTTGTGTGCCTTGATCAAAGCTCAAGGTTGAAGCTAAAAGATTGACTCTGCTAAGGGAGTTTTATATCTGTCTTGTACAAAGCCCAAGATTGAGGATGAAAAGAGATTAAATCCACTGGTGAGGTTTTATTTGTCTTGTATAAAGCCCAAGATTGAGGCTGACTCTACTAAGAAAAATCATTATATAAAGCCTAAGAGGAGGCTGGCTAGGGAAATTCTTATATGAAGCCTAAGAGGAGACTGGCTTCTGTTGAGGATTGTTAAAATCCAGAGACATGTCCAATATGTATTCGGGAATCCAAAAGGAATAGCAACTCTTGCTAGGGATTGAAGAAGATTTAAATATCAGATGCCACGAGGTTCTGATTCTGTTAGGGTATTAATAATGGTAAACTGACCCTGACTAAGGATTTTTAAGGTGAATGTTTAATCCTTGTTGGGGGTTAGAAGAGTTTTGAAAATGAGTCCGAGAACCTAAGGAGGTTTTTAACTCTGCTGTAGGTTGATGAAATGATCAGGGTTTTTTCCTATGCTTTTAGGAAACTTGAAGGTTTCTTGGTGAGATCCAAGAGAAAATGAGACTTTCCAAGTCTAACTGTATGAAGAGGTTGGCTCTTAGCTGGAGAATGATCTTTGTATGATGCCCTAAAGAAGGTTGGGACTGTCCCAGTCTGCTTGTATGAAGCCCAAGAGGAGACTGAGGGTTTTAAGGGATGAAGATCAACCCTAGAATGGTCTGATGTTGTGGAATTCTTGACTCTCCTGAGGATTGAACTAGTGAAGATGACTAATTTCTATCCTATACCTGTAGGAGGCCTTTGGGTCCTTGTACTAAGCCCAAGAGGAGGCTGAGAACTTCTAAGAAGCCTGTGGGTCCTTGTACTAAGCCCAGGAGGAGGCTAGGGATGCTTTTAGGAAGCCTGTGGGTCCAAGCCTAAGAAAATTTCAAGAAATGTTTCACCGAGAATAAGTCCTTTCTTTGCAGAATAGTTCTAGGGTTTAAAGAAATTCAAAAGAGGTTTCACCGAGAATTAGTCATCTTTGGGGAATTGAATTTTTTGTACACATATAGTTCTAAGTTTGGAAAGTCTTGAGAAAACTTTCACCGGGAATAATACCTTTCTTTGTTCCATATTGTATAAGCCCAGAAAGAGGCAAGACTATATCTGGAATTTCCTATGGGGAACTAGTTTTGACTATGTTGAAAGAGTAACCTCTGGTTTGATCTAAACCTAGACCTAATTGCTGGGGAAAACTCTAAGCAAGTATGTACAAGCATATATATATATATATATATATATATATATATATATAAACAAGTATGTATTGAAGAGATAGTGGGACTTACGGTCTGATAAAAGCCCAAGCATATTAAATACAGCTGTATGGTTAGGTTTTCAAGAAATTGAAGAAATTTTTGATAAAACTTTGAATTTGAATTTGAATAAAAAAGAAAGCTATTTTAAAAGGAAGTTTGGGGCTTATACTCAAGGAGAGGACCAAATGAACTATTTCGAAAAGGCGACGATCGCATCGTAGTTTTGAAAACCACAAAGGGACTTATACAATGACTGAGGCCCAAATTATTGTATTTACAAAGAGGATGGGTCTTAAACTCTATTAGAGGCCGAAAAGTGTTATTTTTATAAAAGAGTTGGGGCTTATAACTTAAGGAGATGCCCAGATGAAAAATAGTGATCGCACCGTTTATTTTGAAAATCGTATCGGGACTTATACAATGACTGAGGCTCAAATTATTTATTTACAAAGAAGGTGGGTCTTACAGTCTATTAAAGGCCCAAAAGTGTTTAAAAAGAAGAAAGATGGGGCTTACAACTCAAGGAGATGCCCAGTTGAAAATTGTTTTGAAAACGGCTATCGCACCGAGATTTTTTTAATGTATCGGGGCTTATACAATGACTGAGGCCCAAATCAATTTTTTCAAAGGGATGGGACTTACACTCTACCAAGAGGCCCAAAATTGTTTTGAAAGGTGTTTGAAAAATTAAAATTAAGAGAAACCCTAATTTTAATTAAAAAAATAATTTTTCAAAGGAAATTAAAATATAAAATGATACAAAATATCAAATATATTCAAAAACAAGTTGTTAACTTTAAAAAATATTTTGAAAAATCATGTTTAATCACATGAAAGCTTGAAATCCAATTGGTTTTGAAAAATCAAGGTGAGAATTTCATTTAAAAATGTTTAAAAACAAATAAAATGAAATTAGATTCAAAAAATAAACTATATTAAATAAATAATATAAATGTGATTTTTTTTGTAGATTAAAATAACTTAACATTTTTGTGACTTTTAAATAAAAGAACCAATCGAAAATGATAAACAATGAGAGAGAAATTAATTTTTGAAATCAATTAAGGAAAATATTAAAATATTAAAATATTAAAAAATTTGAAAAAAAAATGTGCCAAGAACACTTTTTTCCTCGCGCGAGCTCTGTTTTTGCAGATTTGCAAATCCTCGCTTTTCTCTCTGATTACTCAATGAAAATGACTTTGGTAAACATGAAACTTGCTCGTTTTTTTGAACAAGGATTACAGTCATATAAATTAATTGCATTTATATTAAGTGTGGAGTGAGAAATTAAATGATGAGCTCAAGAACCCTAATTTCTGCAAGAACACTATAAAATCCTATACATGATTCATACATAGCAATTGATTAAGGGGAAACACTCTATATAAGTACAGAAACATGTTTGTAACTTGAAAACACATTTATGATGCATGGATTATAGAGTTTGAGAATGTCATGCTTACCTCTTGCAAGAAGAATTTGAATTCTGTGTTGGAGGTGTTACAGATGTTGTGTAATGATCTGGACAGCTTCAATGGACCTCAAGTAATGTGTTTGAAGGCTTGGAATGGATTGAAACAGCCTGGAACTTATTGTGGCACCTCAACTGCAAATAGGCCAAAAAGATTGGGCAAATGGGGGGTGAATGTGTAATTCTGATGTTCCAGATGTGTTTTAAGGTTATGGATCACTCATATATGTTGTATGTGAGGTGTTCGCATGCTTGGTTTGGATTGAATTGCTCTCAAATTAAAAATTCGATGGTGACTTTAAAGAGAAGCAAAAATCTGGTTTTAAGTGTGGTTTGGAGGAAAGCATGTAATGCTATGCTTTGGTGTACCTGAATTGATCAGAAAGAAGCTCTATTTATAGTAGAGAAAGTTTGTTTTGGGAGCAATAGTGAATGGAGGCTGGATCACTCCATTATCCATTGAACTTTGTCTTGTTGCCAAAGTCTCCTCTAGCCATTGACTTGAGTCAATCATGCAGACCTATGGTCCTCTGATGCTTGAGTTTATCTTGACTTGTTTGGTTGATCATAGACTGATACATGCCAGCTCTATGCATCCCTTAAATACCTCATGACAAAATTGGAGTTTTTGGATTTTGAACTTTGAATGTCACATGCCAAATGATGAGGTTTTTGACTTGCAAGGCTCTATGGTGTTGTAGCTCTGTAGAGATCATTTTCATTGCACTTTAGAAACTTGTCTTGTATGGTTACAAGGCTTCACAAGTCATGGAAATGACAAAATCGTGTGGCATGTACAAGACTGTCTTGCAAAACCAGTCTTGGAGGTGTCGTGTTTCCATGCTAGTAACTCCTTACTCAAGTTGAATTAGGATGAGTTCTGGTACTCTTTAGAAAGCTTGTATATCCTAATTTAACTTTGATGTCAAACATTGATATTGAATCAACTTGGATCATGGTGAAAAATGACCTCAAAGTTGGTGAAAACTCAAGACAGATTCTGTCCAAAATTTTCACTAAGTATTGGAAAAAGTGGCCATTTTCATGTTTTGGTGATTTTGATCAATCTATAACTCAAAATCCACGAGGATTTGGAATCTGATGTAGTTTACAATTTTGAAGTATGTAATGAGAGCTTTCATGTAAGCTTTGGATAGAAGCAAATGGCTTTGTGGTTTGGGAGTTATGACCTTGAAAAGTTGGTCCCAAATCACTTTTGTTCCATAACTTAGAAAATTTTAAGTTTCTTATGGTTGCCCCTTTTTCAAGTAACCCTATTTTTCTTGATTTTTCTTGATAAATGATGATCCAAACCATGAATTAACATTGTTTTTTACATAGGGATGCCATGTTTGTCAAGAAATTCAAAAAGTCAAACTTGGTTTTTAGGCACAGTTGACTTTTTGTCAGATGAATTCCAAACTGTGTGATCCTCTATGCAATTAAGTCCTTGACCTAATTCAAGCCTAATGGATGGATTCCACAGGTGTTTTAGAGTGTATTGAATCATGTCCCAAGGTTTGGGAGCATGTCTTGGTCAAAAGTCAAAGATACAGTTGACTTTTCATCAGGAAACCCTAGTTGGCCTAGATGAATTTGAATCTTTGTATTGCTTGTGAACTAAGTTCTTGGAATCAATACAATCTTGTAAATGGATTAATATGATGTATTTGAGTTCTTCAAAACACTTCTTGAGGTCTTGTCTCGTGTCTTGCTCCAGAAATCAACTTAGGGGTGAATTATGTCAAGAAACCCTAATTCCTGATTTTTGATGAATACATCCCCTGAGGCTATTTTCACTCTATGATTAAGTCCATGAGGTCCCTTTGAGCTTCTTGGGTCATGTTTTGAAGTATTGACTCATGCCCAGATGAAAATTTTCCTCTGGAGGCCTTGGTCGACCAAAACCCTAATTTGGTGACACTGGCGATCTTAAGGCTTGATCCACTTGGAATATTGCAACCTTGTGCTTGATTCTTGATGTGGGAGACCTCTTGATCCTTTATGGGTGTTTGAGAGGCTATAAAAGTTGAAGATCATGTCAATTCTTGATTGATCCTTTGTTTGAGTACTCTGAGCGGGCTAAAAACTCTAATTCTTGGTTGTAGTGAATGCTCAATAATCCTTGAGAAGATTGATGAGGTATGATGGTACATCCATATTATGATGATGATTTGCACAATGATGGAAAATCTTGTGGTCAAAATTTGGGGTATGACAGATGCCTCTATTTAATCTTCTTGGACCTGAAGGTGTGAATGGAGAAGATATTCGAACATTCAGGGTACAAAAGGATTAAATATCAAAATACCCGAAATTTTGATTGTGGTTGTGAATGGTAGCTGATTTGCTCGCCCATCTTCTTCTGCTAAGCGATGTTTCTTAAAAAGGGTAAACCTTCCCCTCGATCCTGGTCTTCAGCCATGGAAATGGTCTCAGTTTTTTTTTGAAATAAACTTCTCCTCGATCCTAGTCTTCAGCCACGGAACTGGTCTCACTTTTATTTTTGAAATAAATTTCCCCTCGATCCTAGTCTTCAACCACGGAACTTGTATCACCCCAAATTCGTAAGAATATTTATTTAAATATTATATTCGTGAATTTTGGTTGAAATTCTGGCCTATGCAGACAGTATATGTCCTAACAAATGTCAAGACATTGTGCTACATAATCTATTAAACTCTGGAATTTGTGAAGATGTATAAGATGGTTGTCGAATGAGGGGGATCAATGGGACTTTGATCTCAAGCCAAGAGTTTGTTATGTTTTGTTTACACGTACTCATGGGATGCATGACATTGATCATGTGTGAGCAATTATTGTTTCTTGTTAGAGGGGACAATAATGAGTTAATGGTTGCGTTCAGCAGGGGTGTTGAACAGAGAGTGCGCTCTTGAAGACATGAAGATGCGTCTTATGTTTTCCAGTCATTAGCTTGGGTGTTCAGTGGAGGAGCACCAATTACCTTAGTCAAGGGAAGAGGATCCTTGGTCTAAGATGAATTGCTGCGAGGAAGCTGTGGAAATTCCAGTTTGCATTTGCGTGTCAAGCAAACTGAGATGTCAAGGAGGATGTCTTGACATTAGAGTGTTGCTGCAAGTTGTGGGAAACTTGGCAATGCATACTCAAATGGTTCTTATTGGATACTTAAGAATCATTGACTGAGTCTGGGGAATTTATTTTTCCTTGTAGGCTGTGACCATAAATCTGTGAAGTTTTTTTTTTAAATACAGAATGTTTTAATTTGTTGGGTGTGTCTTGGTCGAGAACGTCATAGTGTCGCACCCTAATTTTTGACCCTAAGAACCCTCTCCTTCTTGCAGGGCATCTTTAGGTCATGGGTTTTGTGTGCATTGTTATTGTGACTAACCAGTTTATGCAGGTGCAATACTTTCAATTTTAGATTTACAGTCAAGCTCGGGTGTTAGTTTCTTATTATCCAAGATTAAAAGTTAAAGATCATTATTCGAGGACATAAGATACAAGTGATGAGTTCACCTTCCAGTCATTCAAGTTATAAGTTCGAGGAGATTTTCATGTGATTAAGATTCAAGATACAAAGTATGGAAGGGTTTCCATGTTAAGTTCAAGCCAAAGACTCAAAATATGTGAGGGTGTCGTTCCTACAAGTGAGAGTGTGACAAAGCCAATTTGAGACTCCTTCGAGAATCACAACTTGGATTCATAGGTTCACTACATTGCAGAGAAATTCAAATAAGAGGTTTATATTTTAAGTCCAAGCTTGAATTAATCCCACATAAGGATCTCAAGTTACAAGGCAAATTTAATCTTAAGATACCAAGTTGGATACAAGACTCAAAAGTTCTTGCAATGTTCAGCAATCGCTTGTGGTCATAGAGGTCACGTTCAGGATGCTCATGTATTCTAAAAAGGAATGAAATCAAACTTGGAAAGTTCAACTATCAATGTCATGATAGGATGTTTGGGCATGTTATTGACATTCACGTAAATATGTGAAGATTGGTGCTCATGTGGCAGTGAGAAGCATGAGTCGTACTACACATTCATTGAGAGATTTTCCTCTATACAAGTTTTGTCTTTAAATCTAATACCCATGGATGATATACCATGTCTTGATCATAACACATATCTAAAGTTTCTGACAGGAACTTGTCCTTTTTATTCAAAGTACAACAAACAGAGTTGGAAAATTCATGTTATTTCATAACTCCAAAATACACAAAACGATCCAATGCTAGACACCGACCGTATGGGCTAAATGTTGATTGGAGTACATTATCCGTGGCCATGCAAAAAGCTAAAATCATACAAGGTTCGTTACAAAGCTACAAGGACAATAGCAAAAACTAACTTTGAATTTGATTTCTCCAAAAAGCATAGTTGTTGCCCAAAATCCATGGAGGACATTTCTGCGAGATCCAGGCATGACCGAGGGCCTCTTTCGTAAGCTAGCTCAAGGTCTTCCATTAGAGATCAGTCCACAAGTGGAAAGTCTGCCACGATCAACACTTGCAGTGGCAAACAAGGTTTCTCAATATTCGGGAAATAGTCAGAATTGCAGCAGTAAGAAGGACTTTATGAAAAGGTAAGCAATTTCAACCCCAAGCCAAACCAACAACTGTGGAAATGCAAAACCTTTGCTCCTTGCTCCATACTCCATGTCATGCTTCCTTCAATGCCAAGTTATTCATCCGCCCTTAGTTAGAAAAGCAAGAAAACAATGTCGAGCATTCAGAAAGTTAAACCATTTATCCTCCATCAAGCTGTACTTACCCTACAAGGTTGCACAACATCACAACAAACGTCTGGGCCTTCATTTTTCTATATGGTTTTGTCGTGACAGCCGTACCGAATTTTCGTCCTGCCCAATCTTCCTCAAATAGGACCTTCAAGGAATGCGCTGAATCCACAGAGCTGTAGAATGCTGCTGGAATTGATAACTCTGGACAAACATCTAACGATGAGAAAATGTATCAAAGAAATATGGCAGAGGCCCCTCCATGCTACAGAATCTACAAAGGCAAAAAAAAAACATGTCGGGAATTTCACGTGAAAACTCCTAAGGACGCAAGCTATCCACCACCTGGTTGCAACACAACAACAGAGCACGATGCAAGATAGGGCTCGACAATAAATTCAAAAAGGAATAACCACAATATACATGAACAGAATTTGGAAACTAAATTGTAAAGGTAACTATTGCT
Source organism: Lathyrus tuberosus (assembly GCA_022829125.1). Lineage (NCBI taxonomy): Eukaryota > Viridiplantae > Streptophyta > Magnoliopsida > Fabales > Fabaceae > Lathyrus > Lathyrus tuberosus. The sequence goes on from JALAZF010000441.1 coordinate 3,528,661, forward strand.
ATTGGACTTGTAATATGACGCTTCGTTACTCCTCGGTTCAACGTGCCTCCAATCTACAGAATACTCCCAGCATATCCTGAAGTCAAAAAAAAAAACCCAATGCTCTTAAACCAATTTTGGCCAAGTAAAACTTAAAGGAAATCTTCGCAGAAAACAACGTTCATACCTGTCTAAGATTCAGCCAATGGAAAGAAGTTGTCATGGCGTCACAACAATCGTGCAGTTTTCCTCCAACCGTTCTAACCAGCACTCATTTTGATAAATCGAAACGGAAGCGGTTAGTGAAATACACAACATACCGTTGAATATAGGCTCAAAACTATGGAGAAATGTTGAAGCATAGTGAAGGAACATCCGTGGAATTTTCACAACTTGGAAAGGAATTCAAAGTCGTGCTAGCATCATCAAGTGTCAACAAAACTCAACAGTCTAACCAATTTCCAAAACTCAGGCCAAACCTGTTACATACATCAAAAGAAAAAACTTTAGATACACCATCTGAAATTCAATACTGACAGGAGAATTTAGGCTTCAGTTAGTTTACCTTTGTATCCCCCGTTTGGACTCCCATTTGCACCTGTTACAAATAAAGAGTTAACAAAAGAGGAAATTTAAGAAATCCTCCATAAGGGAAGACCAGTCCACAAAAAAACACTCTCCTGCACAAGTGGAAAACGACTTTAATTTCCAAACAAGGCATTTTCGAAACTAGCAAACATAATCAAAGTGAAAAATTGTTTTACCTCATGCTGGACATACGGTTCGTCGACTCCACCACTCCTCGAAAAAATTGGAAAGGGCAAGGAATTTGTCTTCATGTACAACGTTGATTTCCAAAGGAGTGTTTTGAAGTGAGACAAGCTTTTAGATATTACCTTGAAGAATACTTACAGGCACCAGTTGAAATCGTCGGTTACCTTCTGAGTCCATTACAAACCTGATAAGTCAAAAAGGGAAATTCACTAAGTCATTAACATTGATTTGATTCTCACCAAGGCAACCCACATACACAATTAAAATAATTTCCATAACAATACCAAAAACAATACTATTTCAAGAGAAAAAGATGGGCCTCAGGTATACTTCCTTAAATCAGAATTTATTTCATCCTTTTGAATGGATTGATGGGCAATATCCAAGGGATACCACCAACATCAATACATTCCCAATTCGGACAGAGCAACCGTTAAAATTTCTCAAAACAAAATCATATCAAGCGTATCAATCGGATTCAAAAACTTTCCCAAATTATAACCAAATAAACCATCATAAATCGTACCAAATTATCCAAAACAATTTCGAATTCAAAAAAAAAAACTTTCCAAATCAAAATCAAATCAGATCGTGGCATTAAACATAAAATCAATCAACATTAAGGAGGACATTCATCACTGGACTTATAAAAGGGACACTCTTCTCATCAGGAACAAAAAGGAAAAAAACCTAACAGAGATACACAAAACAAATCGTCCGAAAAAAACCGTTCACGATCTCGCACCAAGAAATCAAAGCCAGCACACATCGAACCAAGAGAAACCCGTCAGAAAACATCACGCGAGTTCCCAATCAAACAACCAGAAAGCAAAGAAGGAGGAAGCCACAACGCAAAATCACACAGAGGTAAAGAGAGAGAACTTCCCTGATCGGAGCCGCCATCATCCGCCACCTCCTCGCCTTTTATTTTATCGCATTTCCATCCATTGTAATTTGTAATCTCCAAATATAGTAAAATCGGGGTAACGGGCTGTGTGGGGTGGGGTTATTTGGTGTTTTGATTGTTTTTCGCAGGTCGCCGGAGAGATGAGAGATCGTGAGAGATAGCGAGATCGGCGACGGCGGATTGGGGTCAAAACCCTAGTTTCGCTTCATTATCGAGAGAAATCGAGAGAGTGAGAGGCGAGGGAGAAAGCGGAGAGAGAAGAAAAGAGATCGAGAGATGAGAGGATCCGTTATTCTTTTTTCTTTAATTTAATTTGATCCGTCCCCTTTTTTCTTTTAATAAAATCAAATAATCTTTTTTAATAAATAAACATAAAACTTACTTTTAATAATAGAATTAGAAATATAATATAATCTTTTCTTTAAAATGATAAAACCTTTTTTTAATATAATAAACCTTTTTATAATAAGTTTAGTATAATATAAATTTTATAACAAAATAAAATTATAACCCTTTTTTTAGATTTTTATTTTTATAATAAGAAGATAAGCCCTTTTTATAAAAGATGAACCTTTTAATAATAAACTTTTATAAAAAATATTAATATTAAAATCTTTTTTTTAATAAAAAAAAAACCTTTAACTTTTTTAGAAAATAACGAATAAATCTCTAAAATAATAATAAAACTATTTTATTTAAATACCAAAATTAAAAACTCTTTTAATTAAAAACTCTTAATAACCTTTTTTAATATTGAAATCGTTTATAATTAAAAATCTTTATCCTTTTTTAATATAACTTTAATTTAGATTTTTCTTTTTAGATAATTTAAACCTTTTTCTGAAAATTAAACATAATATCTTAACTTTTTTTCAATAATTAAAACCTAATAGAAACCTTTCTTTTTAATTAGTCAATAATCTCTAGCCGATAATTCTAACTAAAAATAAGCCTCTTATCATTAACCTTAAAAATAAATCAAACTGTTTTCCAAATAAACCACTCATCGTTAGAATCCCCCTCACACTCGAGTGTGCATCGCTTGTATGTTTAATTATCTGATCTTATTTTCTCGCTTGATGTATGCTTATTTGATATACTGTTCAAACCTTTTCAAAAACAATAAAAATCCTCGATCCAACGTCGAGCCAATTTTCTGCCCATGTAAGTCGATCGCCTTAGGGCATCGCATTCGACCTACCGATCACTGGACACAAGTCTAGCTTCACTTTGCTAGCACCTTCGCCTAAATAACATTAAATTAACCGCATTAATATCCAAGGGAAAATCCCATGCATAATAACCACGTTATTATGCATGGTGCATATCATTTGCATCATAAACGACAAACTTAAGATAAGACAATTAGACAACTCTAGGATAGACTTCCTAGGTTAGTCCCCCTCAACTTTGATTTTTAATCAAACTTTAGCCTACCTAATTCTCCAAACAAGAGAATTAGATGTTAATCATCTCAAAGAAAGGGACATACAATCCCATACCCCACAAATACAAACATTTTCAAAGAACTGTGGCGGTTTTCTTAAGATGATGACTCATCTTCTTCACTTACCCTTAAACCCTTAGCAAACAAATAATAACAACAGATAACATAAAATTAATCAAGAGGTTCCTGTAGAGTACTACAGATATCTAGGATGCTAACACCTTCCCTAGGTATAACCAACCCCCGAACTTAGAATCTTAAGTGCATTTGCATTGCATGGTGGGTATTCGGTCTTTCTCCCTTCCCTTGGATAAAATCAAAGACGGTGGTGACATTAAAAATGCGATACAAGTTAACTAATAGCTTGTTATCCAATTTTCACCGCGACACATAGCAGTAAAGAGTGTCTGAAGAATCTCTGACAGCCTGATGTCAAAGGTATTGATTCTGTCTTGGGAAATGCTTAGGGTGTATACTTGTCATAAGGACGTGTAAAAGCTTGTCCTTGAATATACACTCACATGTGTTGGAATCTGTACTTTAACAAGAATCTGTCCAACATTGAATAAAGACATAAAGACCGGGTAGTAGTTGATATAATTCATATAAGGGGATCTCAAGGTTCATCTTACTCATTGCTGTATCTCTCTTACTGGTTGTCTTTATGGCTTATATAAGGTTATGGAAGTGCACTCTTTGGATCTGGATATACATTGGTAATATTTGTCAAATTTTGTGTAAAAGGGGGAGAAATGCTCTGAGCTTCTCATGAGAATCTTATGTCTAATAAAGCAGCTTAGCAAAGATGCTCAACAGGATGTTACAACATTCTCTTGTGTCTATATCTCAGGACTCTTTGTGTCTTGTGTTTTGAGCACAGTGATGTCTTGTGTTCTGAGTTACCCAAGGTAGTACTTTGTTGCTAAGGGTATTGCTACTGTTGTTTACTATTGATTTTCTTATGCCTCTTGAGGGGAAGATTGATCCTTTCATGACAAGTATTGGTTCATGGGTTGAGGGGGAGCATTCTGCATCTTCTTTCTCATGTACCTCTTGAAGATATTTGGAGTCCTCACTGCATGCACCATCGATATGGGTTTTAGCCAAAATTTGCCAAAAGGGGGGAGATTTTAAGCTCTGCTGTTTTGAACAAATTTTGGTAAGACATGTTAACTCAACAAGGTGATCAAGATAAATAATTCAGTTGTTGACGTGATGTTGAACAAGATGTCTTAACATGCATCTTGACATCCTGGACTGAATGTCTGAAGTTAGTTTTAATCTGATACAACACTCAAGGAGAATTTGCTGCATGGATCAAGGACTGAAGACTGAAGCCCAAGGAAGCAGAAGACACTATAAATAGAAGACTTAGACCTAGGTTTTGGGAGGCCTTAGAACGCCTTGTAACAATTGTAACCTAGCTCTCTTTTGTAAAATAAGGGTTTAGGTTTTTAGAGTTGTTTGGCTCTTAGGGTTGTAGTTCCCCTCTGTATTATGGGATGCAGAGAAGACGGCATAGGTGCAGGTACACCACCAGAAACCCGTAGGTAATGGTTGGTGTATTGTTCTTGGACGAAGCTTTGAAGCAAGTCCAAGATAGCTTGAAGGTCAAGAAACCGCAACAATTATGAATTGGCAGAAGACAGAGATAACACAGGTTGTGATTAGGGTGTGAGTGGGGTATCTCATATCAAGGTTGTAAATCATAGAGTTTAGCCTTTGATAAAGATCTTCATGGGGTAGATGTTAGGGATAAAGTTGTAAACGTGGGAGTTTAACTTAGTAACAGTCTACACAATAGTGAAATCTTCATCCTGGATTGGTATCCCCCAGATGTAGGTGAATTGCTCTGAACTGGGTTAACAATTTTTGTGTGTTATTTAACATTCTGCAATTACAGGTGTGTTCATGTTCTTGACTGACATGTTGGATCAGATGTAGTGACATCTGTGAGGATGCAGGTCTGATATTCAAGGTATCAGTCTGCAGGTGCGCCTCTGAGTTTAATAGATTATATAGCACAATGTCTTGACATTTGTTAGGACATCTATTAAACTCAGAGGCGCACCTGCAAACTGATACCTTGAATATCAGACCTGCATCCTCACAGATGTCACGCAAAGCAAACTTCCCAGCGAGTGGCTTCGCAAGGCGAATGTAGTGGCGAGTGTGACAGAAGTGGTTTTCTGGTGTTTTAGTGTGGGGACTGTGGGACTCGTTGTCAGCTTCGCAAAGCAAAGGTTTCAAAGAACTCAGTAGCGAACGTCTAATGTTCACGAAATTCTGTTTAGGTTGTCGTGTTGTTTTGATTGTTTTGATGCTGTGATTTTATGATGAATTACCATGATGTTACGGCTGATTATTATGATGAAATTCTGTGTTTAATTGACGAATACGTGATGATATGCCTTGTATGGAAATTGAAGAATGATGATGCACGTAGCAATGTTTATTGGATGATGACCTGATATGATTGATGTATTGTGAGATGTCCATATATGTGATGTTTCGTGATTAGATGATGATATGATCTTATTGATGATTATTAGATGTTTATGTGTGATGTTTGATGATAAAATGATGATGTGAAGTACCATGAGTATATTGATGATTTTACATGACTATCTTGATGCGTGTATTGATGATTTGATGATGATGATTCATGATGTTTTGATGCTGCACATGATGATGTGATTAACATGAGGTTTTGATGAATGATGGTATAAGTGATGACTTTTGTGGATGAATGATGATGCACATAATGATATTTATTTGGTGATGATGATTATTGACGTTGTGTATCATACATTCATATGCATACTCTGTGACGACGCTTCATTCCCATTATGCGGATATGAGGTAATTATGATGTGCTCCGGTTCCTATGCAGAATCGATCCTACTGACAGGGATCTTTGGAGGGGTGATAGCCTAGTGTCCATCGATTATGACGATTGGTACCACATGCATGAGTCTTGTTGTGCATTGCATTTATTTGGCATTGATGTATTTTATGACGTTGTGATTTGATGTTTCCTTGTGATTACCCTGAAGATGTTGTATGTGATGACGACATCATTCTTTTGTATATCTTGTTTTATTTTGATTATAATGAATTGTGATTACTCACCCTGCCTGTTTGAATGTAACCTCTATGTGGGTAACATGCATGTGATCAGTTTTAGTCGTGGATGCCTTCGAGGACCTTGAAGTTATTTTACTTTGGTTGATTTAGAGGGTCTTGCTCTGATAGCGTAACATCGGGTTGGGGTCTTTGAGTCGAACCATGTTGGATTCTTATTTTTGTTGTTATTTGATTATTATGATGTTTGGTGAAAACCTTTTTTATTTTGACCTTTTGAGTTTCGCTGCCACGTGAAGGCTTTTTGTGAAATTTTAAAGGAAAACCCTTTGTTTACAGGGCAAGTGTATTATTTCGATTTAAATGAGAAATGTGCACCCTTTGAGGTGATTTTGATGCTTTACTCTGATATTTGAGTTGTTTATGCTGCAATATTTGTGGGGGTAGAAAAGGGTGTTACATTAGTGGTATCAGAGCAGGTCAGTCAGTCCGGCCAGGTTGTCTAATGTTGTTTGTTTCCCTAGTGTGCGACATGTGTGTAAAAACATTGTCGATGCTTGTTTTGTTTTCCATTTGCAGGTTGGGAATGAAACAAGTGGGGGAGAAGATGGTGTTTCTCTGAGGTGCTTCGAGTGTGGAGCGTTGGCTAAGTGTGGTGTTGGACGCTGTGATAGTTTGGTAAAGATCGTTTGTACCGCCTCATGATAGTCGGCTGTTATTGACAAATTGAGGAACTGATCACCCTCAATCTCTTGTTGATATTAGACGGGATCATGTTGGATGGCATAGACGTGTCTTGCGAGCTTGAGTAGTGTACGCAGTGAATTATTGGGGTTAATCTGAGTGCTTGCGGATTGTTTTGATGAGTCGATGCAGACTATTAGATTTAAAGATGAGGCGAATTAGAGTTTCTAGCCTGTCGGTTAAGTTGGAATATCCCGAGGAGAACAATCAGGTATTGTTGATGTCTGCTTTTTGAAGGATAGAGAACAATGTGATGGCTAGTGATATGTCGGTGGTGTGTAATTCCCGACGTTCACCTGAATCTAATTTCGACGAAGGTGAAGGGCGGTTTGTTCTGTTAAGCAAGTGGGTGAGTCTGTGGAAGATGGTGCAAAGGTGTTTATGATGCTAGATTCTTTGAAAGCATAAGGGATGCGGTGGTGTGTGATCTACCTATAGTGTTTGACTATTGGGAGGCGTTCCCATGAGATATCAATGATTTACCACTATAGTGAGGAGTGGAACTTGCTATCGACCGAGTACTTGATGCAAGCTCGATGTCAGTAATTGCATACGGAATGTATGTTAAAGAGTTAGGAGAGTTGAAGAAACAACTAGAAGAACTGCTTGAGAGGAAGTTGTTCGACCGAGTGTTTCCTTGTGAGGTGCCCCTGTGATGTCGGTGAAGGAGAAAGATGGTATTATGAGATTGTGTGTGGATTATAGACGGTTGAGTAAGGTGACGATCAAGAACAAGTATCCACTTCCAAGGATTGATGATTTGATGGATCAACTAGTAGATGCATGTGTGTTTAGCAAGATTGATTTGAGGTCTAGTTATCATTACATTCGTGTTAAGCCTGATGATATTCCAAAGACGGCTTTCAGAACGAGGTATGGTGACTATGAGTATACTGTGATATCGTTTAGTGTGTTAATGCACCTGGTGTTCAGGGAGTATATGAATCGGATTTTCTTGAGTATTTGGATAAGTTGTAGTGGGTTTTGTTGACGATATTCTAATAGACTCTAAACCTGATGAAGAGCATGATGGGTATTTGAAGACTGTGTTGTAGGTACTGAAAGAGAAGTTGTATGCAAAGTTGTCGAAGTGTGAGTTCTGGTTAAAGGACGTAAGTTTTCTTGGCCATGTAATTTCAAGTGGTGGTATTGTTGTTGATCCTTCTAAGATTGATGGTGTGTTATAGTGTGTTCCAGATGTTCCAGAAATCAAGAAGAGTATTCTAGAAGAAGGACATCGAAGTAGGTTGGGTATTCATCCCGGTACTACGAAGATGTACCAGGATTTGAAGTTGTTTTGGTGGCCGGGTATGAAGAAGGATATTGCGGAGTTTGTGTATGCGTGTTTGACTTGTCAGAAGTCAAAGTTTAAGCATCAGAAGCCTTAGGAATGATGCAACCGTTGAGTATTCCCGAATGGAAATGAGAAGTATGTCTGTGGATTTTGTGTCAGGGTTTCCAAAGACTGAGAAAGGGAGTGGTTCTATTTGGGTGATTGTGGATGGATTAACTAAATCGGCTCATTCTTACCGATGAAGATTAATCATTCCTTGCAGAAGCTATCTGAGATGTGTATTGAGAAAATGTGAAGTTGCATAAGATACCTTCGAGTATTGTGTCAGATAGATATCTGAGATTTTGTCGAGGTTTTGGAAGAGTTGTAAGATACCTTGGGTACGAAGTTGAGGATGAGTGCTGCCTATCATCCGCGGACGGATGGACGGACATAGGAGACTATCCAATCTTTAGAGGATTTGCCGAGAGTTTGTGTGTTAGGTCAAGGTGGATTGTGGGATAGTCTTTTGCAATTGATCGAGTTTTGCTAGTGCTGGGATGACGCTGTGTGGAGCTCGTGCGGAAGGAGGTGTAGAACTCCATTGTGTTGGTATGAGTTGGGCGAGAGTGTTATACTCGGACCTGAATTGGTGTAAGAGACGCCTAAAAAGGTTAAGAGGTCTAAGAAGGAGGAAAGTGGGACTTAAGGTGTAGAGATCAGATGAGGGAGTCGTATCCAACTCTGTTTCCTTGAGGTAATTTTTGAGGGCGAAAATTCTTGAAGTAGGGGAGAGTTGTAACACCCCAAATTCGTAAAGCAAAGGTTTCAAAGAACTCAGTAGCGAACGTCTAATGTTCACGAAATTCTGTTTAGGTTGTCGTGTTGTTTTGATTGTTTTGATGCTGTGATTTTATGATGAATTACCATGATGTTACGGCTGATTATTATGATGAAATTCTGTGATTAATTGACGAATACGTGATGATATGCCTTGTATGGAAATTGAAGAATGATGATGCACGTAGCAATGTTTATTGGATGATGACCTGATATGATTGATGTATTGTGAGATGTCCATATATGTGATGTTTCGTGATTAGATGATGATATGATCTTATTGATGATTATTAGATGTTTATGTGTGATGTTTGATGATAAAATGATGATGTGAAGTACCATGAGTATATTGATGATTTTACATGACTATCTTGATGCGTGTATTGATGATTTGATGATGATGATTCATGATGTTTTGATGCTGCACATGATGATGTGATTAACATGAGGTTTTGATGAATGATGGTATAAGTGATGACTTTTGTGGATGAATGATGATGCACATAATGATATTTATTTGGTGATGATGATTATTGACGTTGTGTATCATACATTCATATGCATACTCTGTGACGACGCTTCATTCCCATTATGCGGATATGAGGTAATTATGATGTGCTCCGGTTCCTATGCAGAATCGATCCTACTGACAGGGATCTTTGGAGGGGTGATAGCCTAGTGTCCATCGATTATGACGATTGGTACCACATGCATGAGTCTTGTTGTGCATTGCATTTATTTGGCATTGATGTATTTTATGACGTTGTGATTTGATGTTTCCTTGTGATTACCCTGAAGATGTTGTATGTGATGACGACATCATTCTTTTGTATATCTTGTTTTATTTTGATTATAATGAATTGTGATTACTCACCCTGCCTGTTTGAATGTAACCTCTATGTGGGTAACATGCATGTGATCAGTTTTAGTCGTGGATGCCTTCGAGGACCTTGAAGTTATTTTACTTTGGTTGATTTAGAGGGTCTTGCTCTGATAGCGTAACATCGGGTTGAGGTCTTTGAGTCGAACCATGTTGGATTCTTATTTTTGTTGTTATTTGATTATTATGATGTTTGGTGAAAACCTTTTTTATTTTGACCTTTTGAGTTTCGCTGCCACGTGAAGGCTTTTTGTGAAATTTTAAAGGAAAACCCTTTGTTTACAGGGCAAGTGTATTATTTCAATTTAAATGAGAAATGTGCACCCTTTGAGGTGATTTTGATGCTTTACTCTGATATTTGAGTTGTTTATGCTGCAATATTTGTGGGGGTAGAAAAGGGTGTTACATTAGTGGTATCAGAGCAGGTCAGTCAGTCCGGCCAGGTTGTCTAATGTTGTTTGTTTCCCTAGTGTGCGACATGTGTGTAAAAACATTGTCGATGCTTGTTTTGTTTTCCATTTGCAGGTTGGGAATGAAACAAGTGGGGGAGAAGATGGTGTTTCTCTGAGGTGCTTCGAGTGTGGAGCGTTGGCTAAGTGTGGTGTTGGACGCTGTGATAGTTTGGTAAAGATCATTTGTACCGCCTCATGATAGTCGGCTGTTATTGACAAATTGAGGAACTGATCACCCTCAATCTCTTGTTGATATTAGACGGGATCATGTTGGATGGCATAGACGTGTCTTGCGAGCTTGAGTAGTGTACGCAGTGAATTATTGGGGTTAATCTGAGTGCTTGCGTATTGTTTTGATGAGTCGATGCAGACTATTAGATTTGAAGATGAGGCGAATTAGAGTTTCTAGCCTGTCGGTTAAGTTGGAATATCCCGAGGAGAACAATCAGGTATTGTTGATGTCTGCTTTTTGAAGGATAGAGAACAATGTGATGGCTAGTGATATGTCGGTGGTGTGTAATTCCCGACGTTCACCTGAATCTAATTTCGACGAAGGTGAAGGGCGGTTTGTTTTGTTAAGCAAGTGGGTGAGTCTGTGGAAGATGGTGCAAAGGTGTTTATGATGCTAGATTCTTTGAAAGCATAAGGGATGCGGTGGTGTGTGATCTACCTATAGTGTGTGACTATTGGGAGGCGTTCCCATGAGATATCAATGATTTACCACTATAGTGAGGAGTGGAACTTGCTATCGACCGAGTACTTGATGCAAGCTCGATGTCAGTGATTGCATACGGAATGTATGTTAAAGAGTTAGGAGAGTTGAAGAAACAACTAGAAGAACTGCTTGAGAGGAAGTTGTTCGACCGAGTGTTTCCTTGTGAGGTGCCCCTGTGATGTCGGTGAAGGAGAAAGATGGTATTATGAGATTGTGTGTGGATTATAGACGGTTGAGTAAGGTGACGATCAAGAACAAGTATCCACTTCCAAAGATTGATGATTTGATGGATCAACTAGTAGATGCATGTGTGTTTAGCAAGATTGATTTGAGGTCTAGTTATCATTACATTCGTGTTAAGCCTGATGATATTCCAAAGACGGCTTTCTGAACGAGGTATGGTGACTATGAGTATACTGTGATATCGTTTAGTGTGTTAATGCACCTGGTGTTCAGGGAGTATATGAATCGAATTTTCTTGAGTATTTGGATAAGTTGTAGTGGGTTTTGTTGACGATATTCTAATAGACTCTAAACCTGATGAAGAGCATGATGGGTATTTGAAGACTGTGTTGTAGGTACTGAAAGAGAAGTTATATGCAAAGTTGTCGAAGTGTGAGTTCTGTTTAAAGGACGTAAGTTTTCTTGGCCATGTGATTTCAAGTGGTGGTATTGTTGTTGATCCTTCTAAGATTGATGGTGTGTTATAGTGGGAGACTCCGAGATGTGCTACTGAGATACAAAGTTTATGGGATTGGCGGGTCATTACCGCAAGTTTATTAGAGTTTTTCTAAGTTGGCATTACCTTTGACTCAGTTGACTCGAAAGGGGCCGAGCTTTGGTGTGGGACGTAACTTGGGAAGAGAGTTATGTGGAATTGAAGAAGAGGTTGATGACCGCTCCGATGTTGATTTTTCCTAATCCGAGTGAATCTTTTATGGTGTACTATAATGCGTCGAAGATGGGTCTTGGTGGAGTATTGATGCAGAATGGACAAATTGTTGCCTATGTTTCGAGACAATTGCGAGTTCATGAGAGGAATTATCCTACACATGACTTGGAATTGGCCGCTGTGGTGTTTGTGTTGAAGATTTGGAGACATTTTCTGTTAGGCTCTAAATTTGAAGTGTTCATTGATCATAAGAGTTTGAATTACTAGTTTGATCAGAAAGAATTGAATATGAGGCAGAGAAGGTGGTTAGAACTATTGAAGGATTTTGATTTTGATTTGAGTTATCATCCGGGCAAAGCAAATGTGGTGGCTGATGCATTGAGCAGAAAGTCATTGCATATGTCGATGCTTATGGCGAAAGAGTGGAGTTACTTGAACAATTCCGATATTTAAGTTTGGTTTGTGAGAAGACTCCTGATAGTGTGAAATTGGGAATGTTGAAGCTGACGAACGGTATTCTGGAAGAAAATCAGAGTGGGACAGCAATCAGATTAAAGTTGGTTGACCAATTGACTTTGATTAACCAAGATAACGGAGGTGACATCCGGAATGATGAGGAAGGTGTGATGAGGTTTCGAGATAGAGTGTGTGTTCCAGATGTTCCAGAAATCAAGAAGAGTATTCTAGAAGAAGGACATCGAAGTAGGTTGGGTATTCATCCCGGTACTACGAAGATGTACCAGGATTTGAAGTTGTTTTGGTGGCCGGGTATGAAGAAGGATATTGCGGAGTTTGTGTATGCGTGTTTGACTTATCAGAAGTCAAAGTTTAAGCATCAGAAGCCTTAGGAATGATGCAACCGTTGAGTATTCCCGAATGGAAATGAGAAGTATGTCTGTGGATTTTGTGTCAGGGTTTCCAAAGACTGAGAAAGGGAGTGGTTCTATTTGGGTGATTGTGGATGGATTAACTAAATCGGCTCATTCTTACCGATGAAGATTAATCATTCCTTGCAGAAGCTATCTGAGATGTGTATTGAGAAAATGTGAAGTTGCATAAGATACCTTCGAGTATTGTGTCAGATAGATATCTGAGATTTTGTCGAGGTTTTGGAAGAGTTGTAAGATGCCTTGGGTACGAAGTTGAGGATGAGTGCTGCCTATCATCCGCGGATGGATGGACGGACATAAGAGACTATCCAATCTTTAGAGGATTTGCCGAGAGTTTGTGTGTTAGGTTAAGGTGGATTGTGGGATAGTCTTTTGCAATTGATCGAGTTTTGCTATTGCTGGGATGACGCTGTGTGGAGCTCGTGCGGAAGGAGGTGTAGAACTCCATTGTGTTGGTATGAGTTGGGCGAGAGTGTTATACTCGGACCTGAATTGGTGTAAGAGACACCTAAAAAGGTTAAGAGGTCTAAGAAGGAGGAAAGTGGGACTTAAGGTGTAGAGATCAGATGAGGGAGTCGTATCCGACTCTGTTTCCTTGAGGTAATTTTCGAGGGCGAAAATTCTTGAAGTAGGGGAGAGTTGTAACACCCCAAATTCGTAAAGCAAAGGTTTCAAAGAACTCAGTAGCGAACGTCTAATGTTCACGAAATTCTGTTTAGGTTGTCGTGTTGTTTTGATTGTTTTGATGCTGTGATTTTATGATGAATTACCATGATGTTACGGCTGATTATTATGATGAAATTCTGTGATTAATTGACGAATACGTGATGATATGCCTTGTATGGAAATTGAAGAATGATGATGCACGTAGCAATGTTTATTGGATGATGACCTGATATGATTGATGTATTGTGAGATGTCCATATATGTGATGTTTCGTGATTAGATGATGATATGATCTTATTGATGATTATTAGATGTTTATGTGTGATGTTTGATGATAAAATGATGATGTGAAGTACCATGAGTATATTGATGATTTTACATGACTATCTTGATGCGTGTATTGATGATTTGATGATGATGATTCATGATGTTTTGATGATGCACATGATGATGTGATTAACATGAGGTTTTGATGAATGATGGTATAAGTGATGACTTTTGTGGATGAATGATGATGCACATAATGATATTTATTTGGTGATGATGATTATTGACGTTGTGTATCATACATTCATATGCATACTCTGTGACGACGCTTCATTCCCATTATGCGGATATGAGGTAATTATGATGTGCTCTGGTTCCTATGCAGAATCGATCCTACTGACAGGGATCTTTGGAGGGGTGATAGCCTAGTGTCCATCGATTATGACGATTGGTACCACATGCATGAGTCTTGTTGTGCATTGCATTTATTTGGCATTGATGTATTTTATGACGTTGTGATTTGATGTTTCCTTGTGATTACCCTGAAGATGTTGTATGTGATGACGACATCATTCTTTTGTATATCTTGTTTTATTTTGATTATAATGAATTGTGATTACTCACCCTGCCTGTTTGAATGTAACCTCTATGTGGGTAACATGCATGTGATCAGTTTTAGTCGTGGATGCCTTCGAGGACCTTGAAGTTATTTTACTTTGGTTGATTTAGAGGGTCTTGCTCTGATAGCGTAACATCGGGTTGGGGTCTTTGAGTCGAACCATGTTGGATTCTTATTTTTGTTGTTATTTGATTATTATGATGTTTGGTGAAAACCTTTTTTATTTTGACCTTTTGAGTTTCGCTGCCACGTGAAGGCTTTTTGTGAAATTTTAAAGGAAAACCCTTTGTTTACAGGGCAAGTGTATTATTTCGATTTAAATGAGAAATGTGCACCCTTTGAGGTGATTTTGATGCTTTACTCTGATATTTGAGTTGTTTATGCTGCAATATTTGTGGGGGTAGAAAAGGGTGTTACATTAGTGGTATCAGAGCAGGTCAGTCAGTCCGGCCAGGTTGTCTAATGTTGTTTGTTTCCCTAGTGTGCGACATGTGTGTAAAAACATTGTCGATGCTTGTTTTGTTTTCCATTTGCAGGATGGGAATGAAACAAGTGGGGGAGAAGATGGTGTTTCTCTGAGGTGCTTCGAGTGTGGAGCGTTGGCTAAGTGTGGTGTTGGATGCTGTGATAGTTTGGTAAAGATCGTTTGTACCGCCTCATGATAGTCGGCTGTTATTGACAAATTGAGGAACTGATCACCCTCAATCTCTTGTTGATATTAGACGGGATCATGTTGGATGGCATAGACGTTTCTTGCGAGCTTGAGTAGTGTACGCAGTGAATTATTGGGGTTAATCTGAGTGCTTGCGGATTGTTTTGATGAGTCGATGTAGACTATTAGATTTAAAGATGAGGCGAATTAGAGTTTCTAGCCTGTCGGTTAAGTTGGAATATCCCGAGGAGAACAATCAGGTATTGTTGATGTCTGTTTTTTGAAGCATAGAGAACAATGTGATGGCTAGTGATATGTCGGTGGTGTGTAATTCCCGACGTTCACCTGAATCTAATTTCGACGAAGGTGAAGGGCGGTTTGTTCTGTTAAGCAAGTGGGTGAGTCTGTGGAAGATGGTGCAAAGGTGTTTATGATGCTAGATTCTTTGAAAGCATAAGGGATGCGGTGGTGTGTGATCTACCTATAGTGTGTGACTATTGGGAGGCGTTCCCATGAGATATCAATGATTTACCACTATAGTGAGGAGTGGAACTTGCTATCGACCGAGTACTTGATGCAAGCTCGATGTCAGTAATTGCATACGGAATGTATGTTAAAGAGTTAGGAGAGTTGAAGAAACAACTAGAAGAACTGCTTGAGAGGAAGTTGTTCGACCGAGTGTTTCCTTGTGAGGTGCCCCTGTGATGTCGGTGAAGGAGAAAGATGGTATTATGAGATTGTGTGTGGATTATAGACGGTTGAGTAAGGTGACAATCAAGAACAAGTATCCACTTCCAAGGATTGATGATTTGATGGATCAACTAGTAGATGCATGTGTGTTTAGCAAGATTGATTTGAGGTCTAGTTATCATTACATTCGTGTTAAGCCTGATGATATTCCAAAGACGGCTTTCTGAACGAGGTATGGTGACTATGAGTATACTGTGATATCGTTTAGTGTGTTAATGCACCTGGTGTTCAGGGAGTATATGAATCGGATTTTCTTGAGTATTTGGATAAGTTGTAGTGGGTTTTGTTGACGATATTCTAATAGACTCTAAACCTGATGAAGAGCATGATGGGTATTTGAAGACTGTGTTGTAGGTACTGAAAGAGAAGTTGTATGCAAAGTTGTCGAAGTGTGAGTTCTGGTTAAAGGACGTAATTTTTCTTGGCCATGTAATTTCAAGTGGTGGTATTGTTGTTGATCCTTCTAAGATTGATGGTGTGTTATAGTGTGTTCCAGATGTTCCAGAAATCAAGAAGAGTATTCTAGAAGAAGGACATCGAAGTAGGTTGGGTATTCATCCCGGTACTACGAAGATGTACCAGGATTTGAAGTTGTTTTGGTGGCCGGGTATGAAGAAGGATATTGCGGAGTTTGTGTATGTGTGTTTGACTTGTCAGAAGTCAAAGTTTAAGCATCAGAAGCCTTAGGAATGATGCAACCGTTGAGTATTCCCGAATGGAAATGAGATAGTATGTCCGTGGATTTTGTGTCAGGGTTTCCAAAGACTGAGAAAGGGAGTGGTTCTATTTGGGTGAATGTGGATGGATTAACTAAATCGGCTCATTCTTACCGATGAAGATTAATCATTCCTTGCAGAAGCTATCTGAGATGTGTATTGAGAAAATGTGAAGTTACATAAGATACCTTCGAGTATTGTGTCAGATAGATATCTGAGATTTTGTCGAGGTTTTGGAAGAGTTGTAAGATGCCTTGGGTACGAAGTTGAGGATGAGTGTTGCCTATCATCCGCGGACGGATGGACGGACATAGGAGACTATCCAATCTTTAGAGGATTTGCTGAGAGTTTGTGTGTTAGGTCAAGGTGGTTTGTGGGATAGTCTTTTGCAATTGATCGAGTTTTGCTATTGCTGGGATGACGCTGTGTGGAGCTCGTGCGGAAGGAGGTGTAGAACTCCATTGTGTTGGTATGAGTTGGGCGAGAGTGTTATACTCGGACCTGAATTGGTGTAAGAGATGCCTAAAAAGGTTAAGAGGTCTAAGAAGGAGGAAAGTGGGACTTGAGGTGTAGAGATCAAATGAGGGAGTCGTATCCGACTCTGTTTCCTTTAGGTAATTTTCGAGGGCGAAAATTCTTGAAGTAGGGGAGAGTTGTAACACCCCAAATTCGTAAGAATATTTATTTAAATATTATATTCGTGAATTTTGGTGATTCGGGTTGATGTCGGTGATTTTGTGAAGTTTCGGTTATTTAATTAAATAATAGTATATATTATGGAATTAAATGTATTATTATAATATCAGAGGAATTGAGGGTAAGATGGACTTTTGAGGAGGATTAGTGAGGGTATTATGGAGAAACCCCAATTTTGAGGCCCAAGGGTTAGGGTGAACATAAAAGGAGGATGTTGAGAATAGGATTCTTTTTTAGTGAACCGTGAAAAGAAGGAGAGCTCTGAGGAAAAAGGGAAAGGCAAGGAATACGAGAAGGTTTCCAAAGACTCAGAGAGAAAAATTCGAATCGACAATCTAAGGTATGGGGAGTATTTCCTTTCATTGTTTTTAATATAAGATTCGATGTATTTGAAGTGGATTTGGGGATTTATGAAGGTTTATGGGTTTTTGTGATGAATTGATAATTTTGGGGGTATTTTGTGAATCGATTAATAAAGCTGAATTTAATCAGGTAAATTAGACCTTGGGGCTGATTTCCCCGTCGATATTGTTTCGACCTTGTGGTGAAGGGATTTATGGGTTTATGGGAAGCTTGAGAGGTTATGGAGGTTTAGGAGATTTTAAGGTTTCCCGTAGTGTGCTGAATCGACCTAATAGGCGTAGGTTTTATGCCTTTGATTTCCGTGATGTATTAGGACTATTGTAGGGATGTTTTTGGGTCATGTGGGGCTGTAATCGGAGGTACCTTTGAGGCTGTGGAACTACTGATGCGTAGCAGCGATTTTCTGTAATCGCGGGTTCACTAAGAGAGTCATTCCTTTGCAAGGTGAATGTTCGCCAAGGCTCGCAAAGCGAGCAGCGCAGCGATTGTTCGACAACCTGTGTGTGGGTACTGAGATGATTCTGGAGTGAAATTGGGGATTCACTGGGAGTCTCGCAAAGCAAACTTCCCAGCGAGTGGCTTCACAAGGCGGATCTGGTGGCAAGTGTGACAGAGGTGGTTTTCTGGTGTTTTAGTGTGGAGACTATGGGACTCGCTATCAGCTTCACAAAGTGAAGGTTCCAGCGAACCGGTTCGCCTAGCTAACTCAGTAGCGAAGGTCTACTGTTTGCAAAATTCTGTTTACGTTGCTGTGCTATTTTGATTGTTTTGATGCTTTGATTTTATGATGAATTACCATGATGTTACGGCTGATTATTATGATGAAATTCTGCGATTAATTGACGAATACGTGATGATATTCCTTTTATAGAAATTGACGAATGATGATGCACGTAGCGATGTTTATTGAATGATGACCTGATATGATTGATGTATTGTGAGATGTCCATATATGTGATGTTTCGTGATTAGATGATGATATGATCTTATTGATGATTATTAGATGTTTATGTGTGATGTTTGATGATAAAATGATGATGTGAAGTACCATGAGTATATTGATGATTTTACATGACTATCTTGATGCGTGTATTGATGATGATTTATGATGTTTTGACGATATACATGATGATGTGATTTACATGAGGTTTTGATGAATGATGGTATAAGTGATGACTTTTAGGGATGAATGATGATGCACATAATGATGTTTATTTGGTGATGATGATTATTGACATTGTGTATCATATATTCATATGCATACTCTGTGATGATGCTTCATTCCCATTGTGTGGATATGAGGTAATTATGACGTGCTCCGGTTCCTATGCGGAATCGATCCTATTGACGGGGATCTTTGGAGAGGTGATGGCCTAGTGCCCATCGAATATGACGATTGGTACCATATGCACGAGTCTTGTTGTGCATTGCATTTATTTGGCATTGATGTATTTTATGACGTTGTGATTTGATGTTTCCTTGTGATTACCCTGAAGATGTTGTATGTGATGATGACGCCATTCTTTTGTATATCTTGTTTTATATTAATTATAATGAATTGTGATTACTCACCCTGCCTGTTTGAATGTTGCCTCCACGTGGGTAACGTGCAGGTGATCAGGTTTAGCCTTGGATGCCTTCGAGGACCTTGAAGTTATTTTACTTTGGTTGATTTAGAGGGTCTTGCTCTGATAGCGTAACATCGGGTTGGGGTCTTTGAGTCAAACCATGTTGGATTCTTATTTTGGTTGTTATTTGATTATTATGATGTTTGGTGAAAACCTTTTTATTTTGACCTTTTGAGTTTCGCTGCCACGTGAAGGCTTTTTGTGAAATTTTAAAGGAAAACCCTTTGTTTACAGGGCAAGTGTATTATTTTTATTTAAATGAGAAATGTGCATCCTTTGAGGTTATTTTGATGCTTTACTTTGATATTTGAGTTGTTTCTGCTGCAACATTTGTGGGGGTAGAAAAGGGTGTTACGGAACTGGTCTCAGTTTCTTCTTGTCGAGTTCTTCTCTTGACAAGGAATGCTATTTGTAGCGGTCTTCATCAAACTTCTCGCCGAGTTTTTACTAGGGAGACGCCATTTGATGGAAAAAGATTTGATGTCAGACTTGCTGAGGAGAACAATTTGTCTGAACTGCAGAGGCGCGCAAACTTCTCTGTGGGAGATGACATTTGTCGACCTCTTGGAAAAAACAAATCTCTTGAGAGATCGCTTTTTGCTTGGTGGTGTTATATTATACTTTTCTTCGATATTTTTTTGGAGAAATACCATGTGATGTAATCCAATTTTGTGGTTCTGATGACTTCATTAAAAATAATATTTTCGGGGAGAAATCGCCGTATTGCCTAGAGTTTTCTGTTGAGAGGCTTTCTCTGGGGATTTTCTTTAATCTTGGAAAGCGAAAATATCATCTTCAATGGTGAAGAGTGATGTTCCAAAGGTGTCTATTCGAATGACTTCTTGCTTTTCAGAGGTCCAAGTTATCAAAGTGGTCGAGGACAGTCTCCAATCCAGAAATAACCTGGGGAGAGATTACTCAGACGATACATTTCCGGACGAGGAAAGAACTGACAACTTTATCGGTGAGAGGAAATATAACACTTGGGGATGAATATGACCAGAGTGATATTAATGCAACATATGTACGAATATGAATCCATCATGCATGATGTATGTATGTTTATACTGACAAAACAGACACGACATACAGACTGGTGAATGAACACGACTGGATACTCGGCCACTGCGGGGGATAAAAAGTATCATTGGTTCAAGATAATAATCCTTTCCTGTTTAGGAGGGGTAGACCCTACTGGGGAAAACAGAACAATTACTGGTTCCTGGAGGTAACACATCTACCGGGGATATCAGATGGGACATTGCATCTGAAACAGTTGATCCTTCATTCAGGGTGTATTGGTTAAAAGGATTACTTTGATTCTGGATTTTGAGGTTTAATCACTTCCGGAGAAGCCATCGATGTTCCTTCTTGCGTTCAGTAGTCAAAAGGAATTGCCATCTTTATTTTAAAAGCAATTTGAACAAGTAAAAATTTATTTTTTTCCAAGAATCGTTGATCATATAAAAATGTCATTCTGTAAAGCAAAATAAATGAGAATTGTAAATAAAAGGCATACGGGCTCAAATTTTATTGATAAAATGGTAATCAACCAAGCGCGTGATACCATAGAGAATTACAAAGTTTAGAAAATGGTAATTTAACGAAAAAGGGGCTACATTGAAACATAATGACCACTATTCTTCCACCAACTTTAAATTCTAGATATTCTGAGCTTCTGTCGAAGGTGACCTTTACTGAAGTTTTCCTGACGGATGACGTTACCGCTGAGGAGCCAATCTTGTCGGATGTAGTTACTTGCCATGAATCCCTAGTGGATTGCCTTTCGAGGTTTTCAATCCATCGGGATGACTTTTGCTTATGTCTCTACTTTTTGCCTGGACCTCTCTTTCGGGTTTTCAATCCACCGAGACGATTTTTTTTATTTTACGCGAAGTATTTCTTGACTACTTCAACATTTTTGGGGTAGATAAACTCCTCTCCATCTATGGTTGCGTATATATGACACTTGTGACACCTCCTCATGTACTTGTAGCAATCAGATTCCATTGTTGGCCAATAATATCCTGCTCTTAGAATTTTTCTTGCCATTGTGTGTCCGTTGGCATGAGTGCCAAAGGAACCTTCGTGAATCTCTTTCATCAATATGTTTACCTCTTGTCTGTCTACGCATATGAGCAAAACCATGTCAAAGTTTCTCTTATAGAGTGTATCACCGTTCAGGAAGAAGTTACCAGCCAGTCTTCTGTGAGTCTTCCTATCTTTTCTTGATGCCCCAGGTGGGTACTCTTATTTTTTAAGGAAGCACTTGATATTACCATGGTTTGTTATTGATGACTTCTTCAATCATGAAGATGTAAGTGGGCTTTTCAAGGCGCATTATGTCAATCTTAGGTACATCATTCCATTGACTTACACTAATCATAGAGGATAAGGCGACTAATGCATCAGTAATGTGATTTTCTTCACGAGGAATGTGATGGAACTTAATTCTGTTGAAGAATGGTAACAACCTCCTCGCGTAATCTTTGTAAGGAATCAATCATGATTGGTATATATACCACTCTCCTTTGATCGGATTGATACCCAGAGCTGAGTCTCCATACACATCTAAGTTCTTTATCCTTAAGTCGATAGCTTCTGCGAGACCCATGTACAAGCTTTGTATTCGTCCTCGTTGTTTGTACATTTGAACGTCAATCTGGTAGTTAAAGGAATATGGGTACCCTGGGGTGTTACAACAATTGCCCCAATTCCGTTTCCATAAGTGTTGACAGCTCCGTCAAATATTTGTCCCCATTGGGAACCTGGTTCTGGCCCTTCGTTGGGTAACGGTTCATCGCACTCTTTCATTTTCAAGTACATGACATCTTCGTCTGGGAAGTCAAATTCAACTGATTCATGTTCGTCAATCGGTTGATGAGCCAAATGATCGGCTAAAATACTTCCTTTGATGGTTTTATGAGCGTGGTACTCGATGTCGTATTCTGAAAACAGCATCTACCAATGGGCAATCCTTCTTGTTAAGGCAGGCTTTTAAAAGACATACTTGATTGAGTCCATTTCGGAGATTAACCAAGTAGTCTGACAAATCATGTACTGGCGAAGACGTTTGGCCGCCCAAGCTAGAGCGCAACAAGTTTTCTCAAGCATAGTATACTGAGTTTCACAGTCCGTGAACTTTTTGCTTTGGTAATAGATGGCAGACTCCTTTCTTTTTTACTCGTCTTATTGGCCAAGCACACAACCTATGGAGTCTTCCAAAAGTGTTAGGTAGATGATCAGTGTTCTTCTTTCCACTAGAGGAGACAAAATTGGTGGATTCAACAGATATTCTTTGATGTTGTCAAACGATTTTTGGCAATCTTCTGTCCATACGCAGTTTTGATTCTTTCTAAGTAGCTTGAAGATTGGTGCGCATGTCGCGATCATGAGAGATATAAATCTTGAGATGTAATTCATATGTCCTAAAAATCCTCTGACCTGTTTTTCGGTCTTTGGTGACGACATTTCTTGAATGGCATTGACCTTGTCGGGATCAACCTCAATTCCTTTCTGGCTAACGATGAATCCCAAGAGTTTTGCTAAGCGGACACCGAATGTGAACTTATTGGGATTCAAGCGGAGTTTGTACTTTCTCAGACGCTCGAATAACTTTGAAAGGTGTTCCACATGCTCTTCTTCTGTTTTAGATTTGGCAGTCATGTCATCGACATATACTTCGATTTCTTTATGCATCATGTCGTGAAACAGAGTTGTCATGGCCCTTTGATAAGTTTCTCCTGCGTTCTTCAAACCGAACGGCATTACTTTTTAACAAAAGGTGCCCCAAGGGGTGATGAATGAAGTTTTCTCCATGTCTTCTGGCACAATTTTGATTTGATAATAGCCCGAGAATCCATCCATGAAGGAGAAGACTTTGAGTTTTGTTGTGCTATTAACCAGCATGTCTATGTGTGGTAGGGGGAGTCATCCTTTGGACTTGCTTTGTTCAGATCCCTATAGTCTACGCACATTCTTACTTTTCCGTCCTTTTTTGGAACTGGCACTATGTTGGCTAACCATTAAGGATATTCTGAGGTGGCGAGGAAACCTGCGTCGATCTGCTTCTGCACTTCCTCCTTAATTTTGATGGCCATATTTGGATGAGTCCTTCTCAGTCTTTGTTTTACTGGAGGACATTCCGTTTTCAGTGGTAAGCGATATTCCACGATGCTGGTATCCAACCCTGGCATGTCCTGATAGGACCAAGCAAATACATTTGGAAAATCTTTGAGAAGTTTTATCAACCCTTCTCTGACAGTTAGACTGAGCAGTGCTCCAATCTTAACTTCTTTCTTTTCTTCCTCTGAACCCAAATTGACCGTTTCCAACGGCTCTTTGTGAGGCTCAATAGACCTTTCTTCTTGCATGAGTAGTCGGGAGATCTCTTATGAAATTTCTTTGTCCTCTTCTTCTTCAGCTTCAAATACCGGGAATTCCATGTTGGGAGAAGGCATTGGATCATATGTTTCAATGGGGTTTAAGACAAGCAATCTGCATGATGTGATAATTCTTT
Organism: Lathyrus tuberosus; assembly: GCA_022829125.1. Classification (NCBI taxonomy): domain Eukaryota; kingdom Viridiplantae; phylum Streptophyta; class Magnoliopsida; order Fabales; family Fabaceae; genus Lathyrus; species Lathyrus tuberosus. The sequence goes on from JALAZF010000441.1 coordinate 3,552,414, forward strand.
TTTTTAGAAAAGACAGAGAGAATGCAAGAGTGTGTGCAATGTATTTTCTGGAAAAATGCTTGTTTTTATTTTGGGTTGTTTTTAGGAGTACCATTTTCTCAAAAACGAAAAGTGAAAACAGCAATAAATGCGGGATTTCAGAACGGCAATATTTATTCATGATTTGTCGATTCTTGAAAGACAACCCTATAAGACAAAACTCCGCCTCTTTGGGCGAAGCGGAGAGGGACATTTACAGAAAAGTAAGCCCTATAAAACATCCACTTCACCAGGGTAAGGTGAAAGGTTAAAACAAAGATGGTAATTACTTTGACTTATGGATGACTTTCGGGATATCGACTACAACCCAATGGCGACGAACTCCTCTGTGAATCACAAAGTCTGACACTTTCCTTCTTGGTTTATCTTCAGAAATGAAGCTAATTTATGGCGGAGTATGATCATTGGAGTCTTCTTCCCATGCAGAGTTGTCATAGGAGAATTCTTCAATTGTATCTTCCATAGCATTTTCACTTTCAAGGGGATCTCCCAATCCAGTTGGCTGGATGTCCTCAAGGCTGATACGAGAGCTTCCGGGAGTAGTGTATTTGACTAGGAAGTCATACTTGCCACTTGGCTATCCCAAGGTATCCCAGGTTTCTGTGGGAATGGATGAGTCATCTTCCTCAATGATGTTGATTTCAAGAATCACATAGTTAATAAACTCTCGTCCTGCAATCCTTACGAATTCATTATCATAGTGTTGGACACTCTCGGAGTGTTGTGGGTAATGGTTCCATGACTCTGGGGAGCAGATGTATTCTTTTTAAGATCATTCAGCTGATAGGCATTGTCCGGCTGACTTTTTTCCCCAAGTCCTCCGTGTATGGCTTCGAGATAGGCAAGTCATCCAGGGGATCATAATAATCATAGTCAAAGTTGTCTTTCATCGGAGTGTCTTCCTCTAATGAATTGGGCGGAGCACGACAACCTTCCGGATCACAATCTCCATAAATCATTCTGACATCTGATCTCGATATATATTTGGGACTCTGCTTTGGAAAACAGTATGACATGTACGTTTCTCCCTGAGATGTATAACCGTCATAGTTAAGATAAGATTTCCACTCTTCATCTGTATCGGAGGAGTCATTCATATCGATGGTATGTACTTCTTGAGACACTGGGTGGAGGAAGCCTCCACTGTGGAAGAAATCCTGAATGGGATGAAAACTTTCATCCTTCTTTGTAGTCTGGGTACAGGTTGGAGAGAAACCAAGACCTTTTCTTGTCTTGTTATCAGTAGGAGTTACAATCTGGCCCCATCCTGTAGCGAGCGATTTTGGACGTGGTTCTTAAGCACTGTCGCTCTTTGGGTTTACTACAGGTCGATTCATTTTTTATCCTAATGAAGCTGATGAAGGAAGGGAAATAGATGTCTCCAATTAACCCTGCTTGCATACTGAGTTTAAACAACAGTCTGTTAGGTTACAGATGTGATCAATGTGGTGGGGCCTCTCTCTGCTTATTTTGTTAAGAATGGAATGACAGGGTTGTTCATGTTTAGGACTGATGTTTTTTGATAGATATGTGAGAGTATGGGATTTAGGGTTTTTGTTTAGTGTGCTCGCTAAGATTTTTCTTTCAATCTTATGCCTACGTATTCCCGTTTACCGAAACAGGGAAATCAGAGCGATCGTAGTTCCTCCTATTCTATGGGAGGAAATGGGGTTTTGGTGTCTTGTTCAAAGCCCAAGACGTGAAGCTAAAAGGTGATTTGTATCTTGTTCAAAGCCCAAGATGTGAAGCTGAAGGGTCTATTTGTATCTTGTTCAAAGCCCAAGATGTGAAGCTAAAGGTTTTGACTTTAGAGAGAATGTGTCATCTCTAAAGAGGGGGTTGTATGTCACAACTGTTTATAAAGGATAATTACTTTAACCGGGATGTGTGAATCCGGCAATGTCATAATTTCCTTTATAGGGGATTTTTAACCTGAAGGAGAAGACTTTAACTCAGTGTAGAGCAATGCTATCTTTCCTTTGGAATTTCTCATGCTAAAAGAGGGACAGTGGGATGGATGTAGATGATCCAGAGGCTTGCCGCTTACAGCAGTTAGATGAAGGGGAAGGAGTTGTTGATGTTTGTGTACTGCGAACGAGGCACAGTTTTGATGCTAAAAGGTTGATTGGCTCAACCAGTGGTTTTCTTATACAAAGCATAAGAGGAGGCTAAAAGGTTTTCCTTATACAAAGCCTAAGAGGAGGCTAATATGTGTCTCGTACAAAGCCCGAGAGAGAGGCTAAAAAGGTTGACTCTACAGGAGAGTGATTTATACTCAACAAGAGAGTGTTTTTGTATCTCGTACAAAGCCCGAGATGGAGGCTACAATTTGTTTGGCTCAATAAGAACCTTTTTGTATCTTGTATAAAGCCCGAGATGGAAGCGAAAGGGTGATTGACTCAACAAGGGAGTCTCTTATGTGTCTCGTACAAAGCCCGAGAGAGAGGCTAAACGTTGTTTGACTCCATTGGGGAGAATAATTGTACAAAGCCCAAGAGGAGGCTATGGCGCTGTTTCAGTTGAGTGACAGGTCCAGTATACTAATTTTAAAGAGAAAATTAGTTCTTATATGAGTAACATTGTACTCAGGGATTTTGATTCGAGGATCAGGGTTATTTCCTGTTCTTTAAGGAAGTGGGAAATTCGAAGGGTATTTAGACTGTCCAAGTCTATGGGTTTCATCTTTTGTACTATGCTTTGAGAAATAGTAGTAGACTCTTTGAAAGGACTGTAATATGAAGATGACTAAGTTCTGTTCCTATACCTCTAGGAGGTCGTCGGGACAATTTGTACGAAGCCCAAGAGGAGGCTGGAAGCTTTTAAGAAGCCGACGGGTCCTTGTACGAAGCCCAAGAGGAGGCGGGGTTGCTTTTAGGAAGCCTGTGGGTCCTTGTACGATGCCCAAGAGGAGGCCGATGCTTTTAAGAAGCCGATGGGTCTCCAAACCCCGAGAAATTCAAGACAGGTTATTCACGAGGAATAGATCAAGCCAGGAAAGTTTGAGAATTTGGAAGAAACTCAAGAGATGCCATTCACGGAGAAAAGATCATCTCTGGGGAGTAGAGTTTCATGACAAGTGCTTTTAAGAAGCCTGTGGGTCCCCAAACCCCGAGAAGTTCAGGACATGCCATTCACCGAGAATAGATCAAGCCAGGAAAGTCTGAGAATTTGGAAGAAACTCAAGAAATGCCATTCACGGAGAAAAGATAATCTCTGGGGAATAGAGTTTCTTTGACAACTTCTACGAGTGACAGTCTATGAAAGGGTTCACCGAGAATGTTGTCTTTCATGTCTCCATATTGTTTAACCCCGAGAGGGGGGAAGACTGTGTCTGGTAATCCTATGGGGATCTAGTTTTGACTATTTAAGAGTGATCAAAACGGCTTTTCCTAGTGCTAGACGTAGTTGCAGGGGAAACTCTAAATATCTATACTATTATTACACAGTTGATATGAGTTTATGAAAGAATACTTACAGTGAAACAGCCCCACAATACAGTTATATGTATATGAAAGCGGTAAATGAAAGCGTATAAACACTTACTCGGTTGTAGAGCTTCCATGCTGTTTGGTTAGTTGTTCAACAAAGACAGATTGAAAACAACAGTATATTCAAAATCAAAGGAGAAAGTGCTTTGAAAAAGAAAGGTTTGGGGCTTACAGCTCAAGGAGAGGCCCAGGGTTCTATCAGTGAGCGCACTGTTTGAATTTGTACAGAGGGACTTATACAAGTGACTGTGGCCCAAAAAGTTTTCTGTACAAAGGGATGGGTCTTACACTCTCTCAAGAGGCCCAAAAAGTTTTAAAGAAAAAGAGTGGGGCTTATAACACGAGGGTAGGCCTAATTGATTTTTTCATTTAAAAATGGCGATCGCGCCGAGATTTTCTTTTAACGCGGAGGGACTTATGCAATAAGTGAGGCCCAAATGGTTTTGGTAAAAAGGGGGTTTGGGTCTTACACTCTATTAGAGGCCCAAAAGTTTTGAATGGGTCTTATAGCTCGAGGAGAGGCCCAGTTGATTTTTTGAAAAGGCGACGATCGCGCCGTTTATTTGAAAATGTACAGGGGGACTTATACAACGAATAAGGCCCAAAAAGTTTTCTGTACAAGGGGGTTAGGTCTTACACTCTAATAGAGGCCCAAGTGAGTTTTAAGAAAAGAAATGGGTCTTACTACTCGAGGGTAGGCCCAAAGTTTTGTTTTGAAAAGGCGACGATTGCGCCGTTTGTTTTTGACGGTATCGGGACTTATACAATATACTGAGGCCCAAAAAGGATTTGGTCAAAAAAAGGATTGGGTCTTACACTCTATTGGAGGCCCAAGTGTTTTGAAAATGATTTATGAGGGTTGAATTAATCCAAAAACCCTAATTTGTTTTCAAAAATGTATTTAATTGAATAAAAATTCAATTAAAATGATTAAAATTGTTTAACATATGAAAAAAAAATTGTGATCTTGGATTAATGCTTCAAAAATTAAGTATTGACCTAAAAAATAATTAGAAAGCATTAAAAGTTGCAAAATCAAGGTGGAAAAAATATTTTAAATGTTAAAAACAATTAAAACATTAATTCTTTGCAAAAATATCAATTATACAAAATAAATAATATTTTTGGGATTTTTTGGGAAAATAAAATATTTTAACATTTTTGTGAATTATTAAAAAAAGAATCAACTCAAAATCATTAAAACTCAGAGAGAAATTATTTTTTAATCAATTAAATAAAATCACAAAATTCAAATATTCAAATATTGGAAAATGACGCCAAGAACAAAGGCAAGAACACGCGCGTTTATCAGTTTTGCCCAGATTTGCATTTTCTCCCCAATCTCACTGAATACTTAATCATATCATGTAATCCACATACCAATCAACTCGTTTCAACCTCACGATCATGTCTATGGTATTTAATTTCATTTAAATTAAACATATAACAAGAAATCATGAAAAATCCTCAAGAACCCTAATTTCTGGATGAAGGCTAGGATTTTTGATACACGATTCAAACAATGTAATTAATTGAGGGGAAACATTCCATGCATGATTTTGAACATATGGCCAAATTATTGTGCAGCAAAAATTGCATGGATCATAGAGTTAGAAGAGCTCATGCTTACCACTTGCAGCTGGTGATCGTGATTTGTGTTGGAGGTGTTACAGCTAGGTTCCAATGATCTGGATAGCTTCCCTAGGTGCCATGGAGTGTGTATGGATGCTTGGAATGGATTGAAATGGTTTGGAGTTGAAGATGGTACCTCAACTACAAAACTGTCAAGAACTTGAGCAATTGGCTGGTGATTTTGTGAAATCTGTGTTCCAGATGTTATATGAGTGTTTAGATCACTTCTATATGATGTATATGAGGTGTGTGTGTGATTGGTTTGATTGGAAAAGCTCTCAAACTCAAAACCCGATAGTGACTTGCCTTATAAGGCAAAATTGGAGTGAAAGAAGAGATTTTGAGGAAAGCATCTGTTTGATGGCTTTGGTGTACTCAAACTGATCACAATTGAGCTCTATTTATAGTAGAGCAAGTTTGTTTTACAAGGAATAGTGAATGGCAACTGCTGAGTAGGTTTGGCCAATGTTGGCAAATGAAAATCCAAGTCTCCTCTAGCCATTGACTAGAGGTTATGGCACAGGCTGCTGGTTCCCTTGGTCTTGGATAAGTCTTGACTGAATTCAGTTGAGAATAGTTCAGTCCATGCCACCTTGATGCTTCCATTGAATGCTCTAATCCAAAATTGGAGTCTTGTCCCTATTTTGGCAATTCTAGGTTCAACATGCTATTTCTTGTTCCAAAGACTTTGGAGGCTTGGCTCAGTGATTGTCCCCTTTAGATTCAATCCTCAGAGGTGTCCAAGTGGATAGGAGCATTTGGATTTGGCTGATTTTGGCAAATCGACCAAAAGTGTAAAATCTGCCTTGCTTGGCAGATTTCAGCAAGGCAACTTACCAATGTCATATCTCATGGCTCAAATTGAATTTGGTAATGTTCTTGACAGTTTTGGAAAGCCCTTACATGATACAACAACTATTTGAACACGTTTGGTTTTGATCTCTTTTGAATCCAAGTGAAAAATGTCCCTACATTTGGCAAAAAGTAAGGTAAAATCTGACTTAGTGAAATTTTCACCAAGTGTTGGAACAAAGTGACTTTTCTTGATTTTGATCACTCCATAACTCAAAATCCATGAGGAATTTGGACATAAGTTAGTATGAAGCTTTTGTAGAGGGCAATATGATCTACAAATCAAGCTTTGAATGGGGAACAATGACCTTGTGGTTTAGGAGTTATGGTCCTCCAAAGTTGGCACATTAGTGTCACTTTTTCCATAACTTAGAAATTTTTCTAAGTTTTTATGGTTACCCCTTTTACAAGTTATCCCACTTTCTTTGATTTTTCTTGATGAATGATGATTCAAATCATACATTAACATCATTTTAGGGTTAAAAATCCATTTTGGTGAAAAATCTCAAAAAGTCAAAGTTGACTTTTGTGCACAGTTGACTTTTTATCAGATGAATTCCAAATTGTGCAATTCTTCAAGAAATCATGTCCTTGACCTAAATCAAACTTGATGGACATGTTCCATGGGTGTCATAGGGTATATTGAATCATGTCTTAGGGTTTGGGAGCATGTCTTGGTCAAAAGTCAAAGTTACAGTTGACTTTCCTCGCGAAACCCTAATTGTGGTGCAGATGAAATTGAGAGATGTTGCTCAAGCTTCTTGGATTAATCCATTGTCCCAAATGGATCAATATGGTATATTAGAGACCCTCAAATCATGTCTTGAGGTCCTAGTTCATGATTTGTCCCAAAAGTCAACTTAGGGGTGAATTAGGTCAAGAAACCCTAATTCTTGATTTTTAGTGAATGCATCCCTTGAGGCAAAATTGACTTGATGATTGGGTTCATGATGGTTCACCCATATTGTGATGATGATTTGCACAATGATGGGAAATCTTAGTGGTCAAAATTTGGGGTATGACACATCCTTTATTGCATTACTCTCTATCACTTTGAGAGCATCTTTGTATGAGGAAATCGACGTCCCTCTTTCTTGTTAATTCTCATTGCTCACTGAGAGTGCTTGGAATTGAGTTCCAATAACCTCTTCTGGTTCTACACAGGAGAATGATGATAAGTTGCTCACGATTAAGGCTTGCTCTCAATATACTATGACTAGTTTGTCATTCTTGTCAAACTTCAGCTTCTGGTGAAGTGTCGAAGTGATTGTCCCAGCTTCGTGTATCCAAGGTCTTCATAATAAAGAGTTGTATGCTGCTCGGATGTCCATGACCTGGAAAGTGACTTGGAAAGTGTGAGGACTGATAGTTATGGGAAGATCGACTTTGCCGATAACTATTTTTCTAGATCCGTCAAAGGCTTTGACGATAATCTCACTTCCTCTCATCGGAGCTCCTTGAAACGATAATCGTACCAAAGTTGATCTTGGCATAACATTCAAAGATGATCATTTGTACCAATATGCTAGCTAAAGCATCATCTTGGCAATTGACTGTAATGTTGAGTGACATATTATGGTTCTTTCCTTCTTCCGGCAGTTCTTCATCACTGAATCCTAAATTGTTACAGGAAGTGATATTGGAGATGATGATGTCAAATTGTCCTACTGTCACATCTTGTTCTACAAAGGCTTGTTCTAAGACCCTCTGTAGAGATTCTCTGTGAGCTTCTGAACTAAGTAGGAGAGATAACACAGAGATTCGAGACGGAGTTTGCAACAATTGATCCACAATGTTGTACTCGCTTTTCTGGATGAGCTTCAACATCTCATCGTTGTTCTTTACTGGTTCGGGATTACTGGATTGACCAACTTGTTGGTTAGGAACTTCTGTTTGAGGTTCCTTTTCTATGGCAGGTTCTCCAACTCTTCTGTTGAAGATCCGACCTCTCCGGGTAACTCAAATGTTGTCGGTAATGTTCACAATGGAGGGTAATCAAGTTTCTTTTCCATTTTCTTTGGTCGTTGCACCGTACTTGTATGGAATAGCCATTTCTGACTTGTACGGTACCGGGCCTGGCAGGTAGATAACCATAGTTTTGGGCCTTTTGACCGCTGTAGGCCACCTCAATCAGCTTCTGGTTGTGAACTTTTCTACTATTAAGAGGTATCTTCGATTCATTGAGTAGAGGGATTATGGCACAAACGTCTTTGGTTATTCCATGATAGGAGATTATGACAGTGCTTTTGTTCTGACCAGGGAGGTAATCTTGTATCATGTTGATCGACTCAGAATTCAAACATGATTGAATCTCTCTTTGGTCTAACTGATTATGGAGGGATGCTTGTACGAGATAGCATCCTTGGTTATTTTCCGAGCAAACTCTACAGCGCTCATAAATGTGAGGTGGTACCCGACCATATCAGCTCTGTATGCAGTGCATCATCACTAGATCTATTTCTATTGAGCGGATATCGCGACTTTGATGTCTACCAGGATTCCCATCAGTCACACTAATCTGTTGTGTGTCTTCATCCAAGTAGATCGGAAGCCACCTGTGGTCCAACAGATGTTGAAGAGTCCTTTGCACAAGTGCACACCCTTAGTCGTTTTTGTAGAATTCCTTACAGTCTAGATAATCGTGCGAGGCCAGAAAACCAAGTCTAACTTATTTGGCATGTAATTCCATTAGACTGGTATTCATTAAGCGTATGTCAAAGATTTGAACCATGTTGACTTGATGGTCATTCCTTTCACGGTACTCTTGGATCCATCCGAGATCCATTTGATGTTGGAGGGCGTCTTGTATAAAGAGCATCCCTGGTTGTCTTTTGAGCAGATTGGACAAGCGCTGTAACCATGTTGTGGTAAATTGTAATACTGACTTTTCCTTGAATGAAAAGCCACTAAATTGACGTTCATTGCACGGATGTCGCGGTTCTGAAGAATATTGGGATGTGCATGGGCCATGTTTACTTTCTGAATCCTGTGATCATGAACCCAGCCCAGAGCCATTTTTTCTTGTAGAGCTGCTTGTACTATGGCACACCCTTGATTGTCTTTGGAGCATATATCACCCTGATGATAGTTGTGAAATGGCACATGGTTGTACCCGCTTTGTTTGCAATGCATCTTTACTAGATTTTTTCCTAGTAAGAGTACATTATGAATTTGATAACTGCTGCTAGATTCCTCTTCTATTAAATTCACTGCAGTATTTTCATGTTGTGGCAACGGGTTCATCTGAACATTTGGATTAGTATCTTTGAAAGATAAGATCATGTTCCTTATAAGCTTCTGTACATCAGACTTGAAGCTGAGATAATTCTCAATGTTATGTCCTAATCCTCCTTGATGGTAAGGGCAAGTTTGATTTGCTTTGAACCAAAAAAGTGGATTTTCTGGTACTGTAAGAGCAGTCCTGGTTTAAACGTGCCCCTTGGCCAATAGAAGTGGAAATAACTCTGCGTACAACATTGGTATAGGGTCGAACCCTGATGGTCATCTAGTACGATTATTGTTATTATACTATGGACTAGCATGCTGAAAAGGCTGTTGCTACCTTTGTTGATACTGTTGTTGATTTGGTTGGCTCTGAGCCACCTGAGGTTGATATGTCGGAGCTGGCGCTGGGTTGATAGCGGGAGTTACCGCTGCTACCGGTTGATACCTTCTCCTTTTCTTTCCTAGAGAGATATTACTAATATCTTGCTCTTTCTTATTTTGGAAAGCACTATCGTATCTCTTAGTACTGCTGGATGGATCTGCATCTTTGACCAATCGTCCTTCTCGGGCTGCTTCTTCAAGGCGCACTCACATGTTCACTATTTCAGTGAAGTTACTGGGCGCACTGGAAACCATTCGGTCGTAATAGAACGAGCTTAAGGTTTTCAGGAAAATCTTGGTCATTTCCTTTTCCTCAAGAGGGGGACAGATCTGGACGGCGATTTCACGCCATCTCCGAGCATATTCTTTGAAGGTTTCTTTATCCTTTTGTGACATTGCTCTGAGTTGGTCCCTATCTGGTGCCATGTCCAAGTTGTATTTATACTACTGAACAAAAGCTGCCCCGAGATATCTGAAAGTATTGATCTTGGTGCGGTTTAAACCCATGTACCATTTGAGTGCGGCACCGGTTAAACTGTCTTGGAAGTAATGGATTAGTAGCTGTTGATTTTCTGTCTGAGTATACATTTTTCGAGCGTACATCACCAAATGACTTTGAGGGCAAGAGTTGCCTTTGTACTTTTCAAAGTCAGGCACCTTGAATTTGTGCGGTATCTTTACATTAGGGACCAAACAGAGGCCAGTGGTGTCTTTACCGAATAATTCTTGACCGCGAATGGCATACAGTTCCTTTTTCATTTCCAAGAATTATTCCTGGAACTCATTCATCCTTTCGTATACGTCTTCGTTTCCACTAAAAATTGTTTGCGGAATCTGTCCTTCCGGGACAGTGTGTACCACTGGTTGTGGTATAGACATTGCATTGGTGACTCTTGGCGCTTCAGTGCCCTGAAGTTTGCAACCTTTAGGAGTTGCTGTCGTAACCCTTGCATCTTCGTTTTCCTGAAGTTTGTAACCTTTAGGCCCAAAGGTTCCGGCCACGGCTTCTAGGTCTTCAGTGACCGATGGGATATATCCTTCAGGTACAAAGTTGAAAGGCATGCCCCAGGGGCTCCCTTTAGGCATTTTGTACCGAGGATGACTATCATGTGTCTCAAATATGGGTATAGATCTTATCTCTGAGATCACAGTTCTTTGATGATGTTGTTCCCGGGCTGCTATCAGGGTTTGCATGTCGTGGTGGAGTTTCTCCAAACTCTACTTCAGAGCGTTGATTTCTTCTCTAAGCTCTCTGTTCTCTTCCTCGATATTGTCCATTTTCTTTTGTCAATTGGCCCGAGTATTGTACGAATGAGACAATTTGACTCTAAAGTGTGACACATACGTGAGACTTAAAGATAAAAAATGCGTTATGTTAGAATGATGAATGATATGCAATGACATATTTTTTAGTTTTTATTTTCAAAAGAAACTTTAACAATTAGATTTCAAATATCACTCAGTGGGGGGGGGGGGGGGTAGGGGAGACCCCTTTTATTGAATTCCGAAGATTGTAGTATTTTACAAGAAAAAGTACAGTATTTTACAAAGTGTGAGAAGGAAACGTCTGAGCTCATGGGTCCTGAGTTCTCTCTGAGGAGAGCTCAGATGCTGGTTCCTGTAATTTTTCTTTTCATTGATCGAGCCTCTTCAGTCATTGTCGGGTCGACGATTATTTGCCAAGTAAAAGTAGTGAGTAAATTTCTTCGGCTTTCCTGACTTTCCATGCCATGTTGCTCTAATATCTCAAATAGAGCATCTGTTTCCTTTAGCAGTTCCTGAATCTTGGTACATTCCAAATTAAGGATCTAGTATTTGTTCTTCCAAGAGTTTCTCTCACGTTGGACTTTGTTAAGAGCGGACTAGAGTTTTTCTGCATCAGACATGAAATAAAAGACATATTCCTTTAAGGGAAAAACTTCTTGACGAGGGTAAGGCATCCTCAGCTTGAGGGCTTGTACCCAGTGGAGATAAGGATCCATGGAGGTACAGTTTTGTCTTCCTAGAGAATCTCGCCCTTTCCTGTGAATATGTTGCTAGGCATGCACTATTTTTTTCTTTAGTGCCCTGTCATTTTCCCCTTCCTTGAAGAAAAGATCTTCCAGATGAACATTATGTAGGATATTCTTCATCGGGTATCCGAGTTGACGGCGAGCTAAAATTGGATGATAGTTGATTCCTCCTTTAGTACCAATGAGGGGTACCTTGGGGAAATTTCCACACCTGTCAATGATCTCTATCCCTTCGTAAATACGATTGTACCAATCTATGTCAGAATTGGTAAGAGACATAATCCTCTGTGACCGTCGTAGAGTACTCTTGTGATCCCAAAAAGTAGCAGACTTGGGCAAATGGGAAATGAGCCATTTGTAGAGTAATGGTACACAGCATGTGATCATCCTTCCACTGTACAAGTTCCTTAAATGTATAGATTGATAAGCATCTGCGAGCAAGGTTGGTACGGGGTTTCCTATTAAGAATATCTTAACAGCATTGGTATCAACGAAGTTGTCAATGTTGGGAAAGAGGAATAACCCATATATGAGCAGAACAAAGACGTCTTCGAAGGCAGTTATGTTTCCTACACTAGAAAAGTATAGAGCTTTCTCCATCAGGAATTTAGCCAGTATACCCTGGATTCCTCCTTTAGTGGTCATGTGAGTCCTAACTTCTGACTCATCCAAAGAGATTGCTCTTGCAATGGCCTGATCTCTTGGAATTTCTTCCAGTCCGAAAAATGGAGCTTGATTAGTGATAGGTAAATCGATCAGGTGGGAGTAATCTTCTAATGTTGGTGCAAGTTGGTAATCTGGGAAAGTGAAGCAGTGGTAAACCGGATCGTAGAACTGTACCAGCGTAGACAGGATCCCTTCAACCACGTTGACCTTTAACAGAGACAAGAGTCCTCCGTGCTTAGCTCTAAAAGCCTCGGGATTGGTAATCATCCTTCCCAATTTCCTTAAGTCTTCTAGTTTCGGAGCCTTGAAGGTGTACTTGTACGTTTTTCTTCTACCGAAATCCATAACGCAACCCTGATATTTGCAATTATTGTTTTAGTTCTTTTGGAAAAAGATTTTTTCTTGTTTGAAAGAGTTTTTTAATGAACGCATGAATTCAACAAACAAAAACATTTGAAAACATGGGTTTAGGGGTTCATCGTCACAAGCATGGAGTCATGGATCTACCCATTCCCAAAGGTTGTACTATTTGGTCAATTTTTGTACCCGTAGAACGGGTTCTAAAAGGTTCCCAAAATCATTGACCCCCTATGGATATTAACAGCAAGCTGATTCACTCGAGCGAGCTCTAATATCCTTGGATGAATCTCTTTTGAGTGTAGTATCGCGTATCAACTATTCCCGATACTCACCGCACTACCTAGTGGCCAAATGGTTAAATGTCTACTAAATCCTCAGGGTCATGGGTACCGCACTGGGATAAACAATGCTTTCACGACGATCGGTCGTTCAACATTAATATTTCCACACGCGTACCTCGACTGATTCGGTATACTGCCAAGTTAGCTTGGTCGAGATTCCCTCCCTATAAGCATTTCTCGGATATGCCACCACTTATCTTAATGTTCTCTCATACTTTCCACATGCGTTTTAATCGCATTCCTAGTTAACAGAAATTTAAACACGGGTATAAGGTAATATGACAGTAAATGTAGCAGAAAGTAAATAAACAGAGAAATAAAAAGCAAAGCAAAGCCTAGACCTCTTAGGAACTCTAATCCTAGTTTAGATATACAACTTCCCAGTAGAGTCGCCATTTTTCTGTTGCGTGCGATTTTTGTCGGTGAAGCGACCACCTTATCGCAATGGTTAGAATTGGGTGCTACTTTCTAATTTCTTATTTAGGTTATAAAGCTGGAAAGGAAAGGGAAGGTATCTAAAACTAACCTTGCACACAAATGTTTTCTTTAACAAATGCTAAGAGATTGGGGATTCGGGGTCAGGTTATACAAAGGGAAGCTGTTAACACCCAATGTATATATGGTTATCCATAGACTTTTTATTGCATGTTTCTCTGTTGATTTGAATTTCTTTCTAGTGTTTGTGTGTCATGGGTTAGGAAAGTTTCTTCTTTGGGTGTGTTGAGGGAGTGTTTTTGTTGTTTTCAGGTTTTTTGTTGTTTTTGTGAAGGTACTGGACCTAAAGTTTTTGATTTTGTGTGCTCGCTAAGATTTCACAATCTTATGCCTACATATTCCCGTAAGGATATCTGGGAAAACAGAGCAATCGTAGTTCCTCCTATTCTATGGGAGGAAAAATGTTTGGGTGTCTTGTTTAAAGCCCAAGATTGAAGCTAAAGGTTATTTGTGTCTTGTTTAAAGCCCAAGATTGAAGTTAAAAGGTTTGACTGAGAAAGAATTTGTCATCTCTAAAGGGAGATATCTCACCTGTTCATCGCAGTTGTTGAAGGAATGGTTATAAAGGGGAATTATTTTAATTGGAATGTATAGAATCCAGCAATGCCATAATTTCCTTTATAAGGGAATTGTCCTGAAGGAAGAAACTTTAACTTAGTGTAGAGTAATGCCATTTTTCCTTAGGAGTCTTCCATGCTAACAGAGGTACATTGGCTTGGATGTAAATAATCCAGAGGTTTGCCACTTATAGCAATTAGATGAAAGAGGAAGTTTACAAGGATAAAAGCGGGACCATATTGAAGGTGTGAGAAAGACACAAGAAAGAGGGGTTTGAATTGTGTATTCACTCTTAAAAAATTTTCGCCTCTTATCGTTAAAACGCTAAGAGAATATCAGAGTTCGTTGAGAAACTCTGACTTGAGATACGTCATTTAGATCTTGCAATGCATAAAGCATATGTAACAACAAGAGCCTGAATATGATATGCTTGAATCAGGACTTGCAGTGCGGAAGCTTATCAGAGTTAAGTTGCAAGGTTCTAACTTGCTAATGTAAGGTTTTAATAATTGTAACAGAAACATAAACAATAACTTAAGGCATAACAAGAGTAAAGAACACACGATATATCCTGGTTCACCTGAGCAACTCTCAAGCTAATCCAGTCCACCCTCCTCAGGTGATTTTGCCTTGAACACAAGGACTTAATCCACTATAATCAATCTCGATTACAGATGCACGGGCTAATGTCGGTGACTAACAACCTGCACAACTGCAAATGTGACTAACACACAATGAACCGTTCAGGGATTCAACTTAATGAATATAACGAACATTGACCTATAGGTTCCAATCTCGCAAGATCTACTGTCAGGATTTTGCAGCTAAACATTCTGGGATTCGTCTCAACGAATATAACGTTTACTGACCCTATTTCAGGATCACCACAATGACACCAAGCCATCATCTTTTCGAGTCTCCGGTCACACTGACCACTAAAGGAATCCTAATTCACCAAGAATTAGTTAAACAAGATATTACAAAGATGCTTCTTAACAAGCAGATTACTCTTAAGTTTAAGTACAAAAGAAGACACAAGTGTTCAAGCAAGATGTGAGCAACAACTCATTGCTATCTTAGGATTCTACAAAGATGTATGATGATTTGACAGTTGATAACATCTTGTAGATATTCTTCTTCTTCATCTTCTTGGTTCAGCAAGCTTTGAGCAACAACTCCTTGCTTCAGATCTTCAATGTAGCTCAGACGAGAAGGTGGTTGATGACTTGATTGATTTGCAATGATGTCTTCTTCATCAACAACTTCTATACCAATTTATTGTTGTTGTATTGTTGATTTATGATCTTGAGCTTCAACAACAATGGTCTTGTGTAAAATGATGGGATATATCTTTCTTGGGCGTTGTGTACAGTCATTCACAATGGTAACATTTATCTTCAAAACCTCATAGGCTTCTGATGGTAATTAATTGAAGCATGAGTAGAGACTTTATAACAGGGTATCTGAATCTTCAAGTCTTCAGTCTTCCAAAGTTGTCCATTAGGAATCTGGCTGCAGAACTTCAACACTTGTCTTGAAACCCATATTATTTTACTGCTTCAAGTCTTCCGAATCTTTAGAACGTGTCCATTAGGAATCTGTCTTCAGAGTCTTCAGCACTTGACCTTTGGAACTATAATCCTCAGAACACATAAGTCTTCAAAGTCTTTCTGCACTTGGTCTTCAGAGCCTTCAGCCTTCAGAACTTCAAGTCATGAGAGTCTTCAACACTTCGGTTCTCTAGAAGATTATCTTCTTCAGAAGCTTCGTTATCTTCAGAATCACAACCACTTTCAGAGAGCATCCACAAGAGCATTGCAACAGCAATATCGGCATCCTTGGACTTGACTGATCATGATCAGATACAGAAGCATACTTGCTTCTTGTGACTTATGTCACACATAGTAACTTCGCATATTATCAATTACGCACATCTGGCTGGTGCTTGTTGGATCTGATATCTTCTATGATTATGATCTGCACACAACACACGTTAAAACATATAATAGTTCTTTCACAAATATGCATTGTTATCATCGAAACATAGAGACGACTTGAAGAGACAACTCTTGCTATCATAATCTCCCCCTTTTTGATGATGACAAAACCAAGTATTTTGATTGAACATTTTGTACAAGGTAATCACCAAACAAAACATATTCAGAGTCTGGAACAGCAGCTCCCCCTGAATGTGTTAACCTCAAAATTTTATCTGTGATCATATAGAATCTCATATGATCCAAAGACTCACAAAATAACAATTTGAGTTGCCAGAACAAGGAATAGAAAAGGAATAATTCTCTATCTTGTCTTTAAGGAGACAAAAGTCTTCAGCATCTGGACTAGTTCATCAGAACTTCCATCTTCAGATCTTTAGAACTTAGTTCCTTTTAACGTCGTATCAGAGCTCATAATCTTCAGAGATATCTGAAGCATTTTCTACTTTTCAGCATAATCATTTTAGCACAGAAACAGAACTGTTCTTATCTAATAACATAGCCTCGCTATTTATCAGAGACAGGCACTGTCATAAGAAACTCCCCCTGAGTTTCAGACTAGGTGAAGATTATAGATTTTAACATTTGAATCTTCTGGGCAGTCTCCCCTTAGTTTCCATAAGTCAGATATTGAGATCTTCAGATTCATAATTCAGATATATTAATTTTGTTCACCAATTAAGATCATGACTTTTCAGAGTTTGACTTAGAACACGGGCCTTCATCTTAGAACCTTATTACTGTCACAACTCAGTGGTTCATCAAAGCTTGATTATTGATCAGATACCAATAGAAGGATAATTTAGTGATTAATCAACGCTTGATACTGAATTTGATACCAATGAGATCTTGATTCTTAGTCTGATACCAAAAAGGTTTTAAGTTTAATACCAACTGAAGTTTATTCTCTTAGTGTGCTGAAATTGATACCAATGAAGGTTTTTGAAAAACATTTCACAGCTTAGCTCTGATTGATATCACTATAGACTGAGTCTGATACCAATCTCTATATACTGAGTCTGATTACCAAATGTAGATTTAGTCTGATACCAAATCGTTTTCTTTTCAATTGGATTCATGGTTAAAATCAGAACTACTTTATCTTGGATCTTTAATCCAGATCTTCAGACAGTCTTTGACTTCTGATTTGCACAGTTCTTCTGAAGAGCATCTTGATATGTAGACTTTGCTTTGACTGCTTTTAGAGCTTTCCTTTTTCTGGTTCTTATGTTCTGAATATCATATTCTCAGACAGCTTACAGCTTCTGAACCAAGTGAAACAGAGATCACGAAAACTTTGAATTTCAGAAAGTTCTCAACTTCTGAACAGTACTGGGTAAATCTGATTCTGAACACATGTTCACAAAGTGTACAACTTAGATCATATGAACAAACAGTTCACAAGAACTTCTATCAGAGTTCTTCTTTCTTAACCTGTTCTAGGAATGCTTAGTGAACTTGTTCAAAGTTCCTCGGATAAACATCAAACAAAAAACATTAGTGGTAAACATATTTTATATAATTTATTTACTTGTTTGAGTTTGCATTCTTTCTTTTAAGATTTCTAATCAAAATCATATTTCTATTCTCCCCCTTTTTGACATCATCAAAAAGTTTAAAGCGTTTTGAGCATTTAAGCATTTATGAGATTAATATGATAATGAACAGTCTAGCATAAAATAGTTTCAAAAGATATTTCATTGATTTCAAAACATAGATTCTTCTTAACCCTAAATAGTTCAGAATTATCAAAACATAGGCCTGACTAAAGTAGGTTCCTAGGGTTTAGTCTAAGATGTGCCTAATGATAATGAGAGGATGAGGACGAGCTTTCAGACTCATCGGTTCTTGAGGCATGCAGCTGTTTGACTATTAAGCATTTTAAGTGTTATGAATATGAAAATGAACAATTATTTTATTAATAATAACGTCCTCAGAATTCAACCTTAAGCATTTTCATTGATTAATTGATTTAGAATCATACAGGGAGCAGCGAATGAAAATAGAAACATCAACACAAAACAGCACAAAACGATTATTATAACTAATCAACAAAACATAACAACGATTGGAAAGATATTAAGGTTTAAAACTTAATCATCAAAATCTTCAACATGTCCACTCTAATTGAAGGATGTTAATGCATCATTGACAGTTTTTGATCTTTTTTAGAAGGGTTACTTAGAATTTTTATCAATTTATGATACTGATTTAATCGCTTTAATTATTTAATCAAGGTAAACAATTTAGAGAATGCTAAAGCTTTTAAGTAATGGATTAGTGTTGATATGAGTATAGGTGATACGCAAAGGACAACACAATTTCATTGATTTAAGGCAAGAGTGCAAAACATGAACAATGCAGACATATAAACTTAATAAACCATTACAAATTCATAACTTAGCCTAGTTCTAACGAGAAATCATCTTATTTTATGAGAACCATCTGCTGTAAAAGGTTTCACAAAATTTCCTATCCAGAGCAGTATCTGGACCACATCGAACTCTGCATATCGTTTGCACGATACTGTCATACCCCAAATTTTGACCACTAAGATTCCCCATCATTGTACAAATCATAATCACATTATGGAGAAGCCATCATACCCCTTAGTCTCCCCAAAGATGGGTGAGCCTTCACTACAATCAAAACTTAGGGTTTCAAGCCCTCTCAGAGCCTTTAGACAAAGGATCAATCAAGGAATGACATGATTTTCAACTTGTCTAAACCTCTCAAATATTTACAATGGATCAAGAGGACTCCCACAACAAGAATCAAGCACAAGGCTGTAGCATTCCAAGTGGACTAAGCTTCAAGATCGACAGTGTCACCAAATTAGGGTTTTGGTCAACCAGGGCCTCCAGATGGAAATTTTCCTTTGGGCATGAGCCAATGCTTCAAAGCATAACCTAAGATGCTCCATGAAACAACATAAACCCAATCACCAAGTCAATTTAGCCTCAGGGGATGCATACATAAAAAATCAAGAATTAGGGTTTCTTGACCTAATTCACCCCTAAGTTGACTTTTGGGACAAAACATGAGCCAAAACCTCAAGATAGGATTTGAGGGTCCCTAAAATACTACATTGATCCATTTGCAACAAGGGATTGACCCAAGAAGTTTGAGCAACAAGTTTCAATTTCATCTGAACCACAGTTAGGGTTTCGCGGGAAAAGTCAACTGTGCCTTTGACTTTTGACCCAGGCATGCTCCCAAACCTTGGGACATGATTCAATACACCCTATAACACCTATGGAACATGTCCATCAAGTTTGATTTAGGTCAAGGACTTGATTTCATAGAGGATTGCATAGTTTGGAATTCATCTGACAAAAAGTCAACTGTGCACAAAAGTCAACTTTGACTTTTTGAGATTTTTCACAATTATGGTTTTTTAACCCTAAAATGATGTTAATGTGTGATTGGAATCATCATTCATCAAGAAAAATCAAGAAAAGTGGGATAACTTGTAAAAGGGGGTAACCATAAAAACTTAGAAAATTTTCTAAGTTATGGAATAAAATGGTTAGGGTACCAACTTTGGAGGATC
The DNA here is from genome assembly GCA_022829125.1 of Lathyrus tuberosus. Classification (NCBI taxonomy): domain Eukaryota; kingdom Viridiplantae; phylum Streptophyta; class Magnoliopsida; order Fabales; family Fabaceae; genus Lathyrus; species Lathyrus tuberosus. The sequence continues at coordinate 3,572,013 of JALAZF010000441.1, forward strand.
ATAACTCCTAAACCACAAAGCCATTTTTCCCCATCCAAAGCTGGATTTTTAGCTCTCATTGCCCTCTGCAAAAGCTTCAACTACACCTCACTCCAATTCATCATGGATTTTGAGTTATGGAATGATCAAAATGGCTGAAAACATGAAATGTCACTTTTTCCAACACTTAGTAAAATTTTCACTAAGTCAGAATCTGCCTCCACTTTTTTCCAAATGTAGGGGCATTTTTCACTTGGATCCAAAAAGTATCAAAACTAACTATGATCAAATAGTTGTTGTATCATATAAGGGCTTTCTAAAATGACCAAGAACATCACCAAACTCAACTTGAGCCATGAGATATGACAATGTCAATATGCCTTGCTGCAAACTGCCAAGGCAAGGCAGATTTTGGAGTTTTGCTCGATTTGCCCAAATTTTGCAAAGGGAAAGCAACTCTATCCATCTGAACACCTCAAGGGGGGACCAAGGAGGAACCAACTCTGATCCCAAGCCTCCCAAGTCTTTGGAACCAAAAATAGCATGCCAAACCTAGAAATCCCTAAAAGAGGGACAAGACTCTAATTTTGGATTGGAGCATTCAATGGATGCACCAAGGTGGCATTGACTGAGCCATTTCCAACTGAATTCAGTCAAGACTTATCCAAGACCAAGGGAACCAGCAGCCTGTGCCTTAACCTCTAGTCAATGGCTAGAGGAGACTTGGATTCTCATTGCTCAACATTGGCCAAACCTATGCAGCAGTTGCCATTCACTATTCCTTGCAAAACAAACTTGCTCTACTATAAATAGAGCTCAATTGCGATCAGTTTGAGTACACCAAAGCCATCAAATATATGCTTTCCTCAAAATCTCCTCTTCACTTCCAATTTTTCCTTCTAAGGCAAGTTACTATCGGGTTTTGAGTTTGAGAGTTATTCCAATCAAACCAATCACACACACACACCTCATAAACATCAAATAGAAGTGATCCAAACACTCACATAACATCTGGAACACCAAAATCACAAAATCACTAGCCAATTGCTCAAGTTCTTGACAGATTTGCAGCTGAGGTGTCATCCCAAGTTCCAGATCATTTCAATCCACTCCAAGCATCCAGACACACTCCATGGCACCTAGGGAAGTTATCCACATCATTGGAACCTAGCTGTAACACCTCTAACACAAAACATGATCACCATCTGCAAGAGGTGAGTATGAGCTCTTCTAACTCCATGATCCATGCATTTTTTGCTGCACAATAATTTGGCCATGTGTTCATAATCATGCATAGAGTGTTTACCCTCAATCAATTGCTTTGTTTAAATCGTGTATGATATTTCTGAACCTTCAAGCAGAATTTAGGGTTCTTGAGGTTTCTCTTTGATTTCTTATTCCATGCTTAAAATAAATTAAATTAAATACCATAGACATGACCGTGAGGTGAAAACGAGTAGATTGATATGTAGATTGCATGATATAATCAAGTATTCAGTGGGATTGGATAGAAAACGCAAATCTGCAAAAACAGAGGGTGGCGCGTGTTCTTGCCCTTGTTCTTGGCGCCCTTTTTGAAAATTCAAATATTTGAATTTTGTGATTTTATTTAATTGATTCAAAAACTAATTTCTCTCAGAGTTTTAATGATTTTGAGTTGATTCTTTTTTTAAGAATTCACAAAAATGTTAAAATATTTTATTTTACCAAAAAATCCCAAAAATATTATTTATTTCATATAATTGATATTTTTGCGAAAAATTAACATTTTAATTGTTTTTGACATTTAAAATATTTTTTCCTTCTTGATTTTGCAAATTTTAATGATTTCTAATCATTTTGTAGGTCAAAACTTGATTATTGAAACATTATTCCAAGATCATAATTTGTTTTTCACATGATTAACAATTTTGATCATTTTAATTGAATTTTTATTCAATTAAAATACATTTTGAAAACAAATTAGGGTTTTTTGATTAATTCAACTCTCATTAAACTTTTTCAAACACTTTTGGGCCTCTTGAGAGAGTGTAAGACCCAACCCTTTGTAAATAAAAACAATTTTGGGTCTCAGTCTAATGTATAAGTCTCGATACCATCAAAAGGATCTGACACGATCGTTGCCTTTTTTCACGAAAAACCATGGGTCTCTCCTCGAGCTATAAGACCCATTCAAAATCATTTTTTTGGGCCTCTAATAGAGTGTAAGATCCAACCCCTCTTTGAAACCAAAATAATTTGGGCCTCAGTCATTGTATAAGGCCCACGGTGTTTTCAAAAATCTCGGCGCAATCTCCAGTTCAAAACAAAATCATATGGGCCTACCCTCGTGTTATAAGCCCCATTTCTTTTCTCTAAATCATTTTGGGCCTCTTGAGAGAGTGTAAGACCCATCCCCTTTGTATAGAAAACATTTCTTAGGCCTCAGTCACTTGTATAAGTCCCTGTACAAAACGACAGTGCGATCACTGATAAAACCCTAGGCCTCTCCTTGAGTTGTAAGCCCCAACAATTTCCTTTTCAAAGCACTTTCTTCTTTGATTTTGAAATATACTGTTGTTTTTCAATCTTTCTTTGTTGAACAACTAACCCAACAGCATGGAAGCTCTACAACCGAGTAAGTGTTTACCCGCTTTCATTTACCGCTTTCATATATATATAACTGTACTGTGGGGCTGCTCACTGTAAGTCCTCTTTCATAAACTCATATCAACTGTGTAATACTAGTATAGATATTTAGAGTTTCCCTGACAACTACGTCTAGAATTAGACAAAACTTCGTCTCCTTACATCCGACATTCTCCCAGATATTTCAACATAACCTAAACAGTGAAAATTATCTTAGATAACTAGGTCTAAGGAAATTCCCCTTTTAACAGTTCATTATACAGAAGGCCATTGTTCCAAGTGAAATCCCTTCTGGAACTATTCATCAGCCTCCTCTTGGGCTTAGTGCAAGGACCCACAGGCTTCCTAAAAGCATCTGCGCCTCCTCTTGGGCATTGTACAAGGACCCGTCGGCTTCTTAGAAGTTTTCACAGCCTCCTCTTAGGCTTCGTATAATGATTCTTCTTCCAGGAAGATAGCCTCCTCTTGGGCTTCGTACAAATTGTCCCTCAGCTTCTTAAAAGTTTCCAGCCTCCTCTTGGGCTTCGTACAAATTGTCCCGACGACCTCCTAGAGGTATAGGAACAGAAATTAGTCATCTTAATAGAATAGTCTTTCAAAGAGTCTAGATCTTATTACTGTTCCTTAAGCATAGTACAAAAGATAAAACCCGTTGACTCGGACAGTCTAAAAACCCTTTGGATTCCCCATTTCTTTAAAGAACAGGAAGTAATTCCGATCCTCGGATCAAATCCATGAGTGCAACATTACTCATATAAGAACTGATTTTCTCTTTCATCCAACACACTGGATCTATCACTCAACTGAAACAGCCACCCCCAAATAGCCTCCTCTTGGGCTTTGTACAAATGATTCTCCCCAGCGGAGCTAACCTTTTCAGACTCTCTTGTTGAGTCATCAACTTTTAGCCTTTGTATTCGGCTTCGTACAAGACACAAAATCACTCTCTTGTTGAGTATAAAAGACTATCTCATTGAGTCAAACCTTTAGCCTCCATCTTGGGCTTCATACGAGATACAAAACACTCTCTTGTTGAGTATAAAAGACTCTCTCGTTGAGTCAAACCTTTAGCCTCCGTCTTAGGCTTTGTACAAGACACACAAAAAGACTCTCTTGTTGAGTCATCAACCTTGCCTCCATCTCGGGCTTCGTACGAGATACAAAACACTCTCTTGTTGAGTATAAAAGACTCTCTTGTTGAGTCAAATAACTTTTAGCATCCGTCTTGGGCTTTGTACAAGACATACAAATCACTCTCTTGTTGAGTATAAAAGACTCTCTTGTTGAGTCACCCAACCTCTAGCCCCCAACTCGGGCTTCGTACGAGATACAAATCACTCTCTTGTTGAGTATAAAAGACTCTCTTGTTGAGTCACACCCTTTAGCCTCCATCTCGGGCTTCGTACGAGATACAAAACAATCTCTTGTTGAGTATAAAAGACTCTCGTTGAGTCAAACCTTTAGCCTCCATCTTGGGCTTTGTACAAGACACACAAAAAAACTCTATTGTTGAGTTTGTCGCCCTTTTAGCCTCAATCTTGGGCGTTGTACAAGACAGAAAGAACATTTTTCCCGGAAAAGTCAAACTTCTAACCTCCTCATAAGGAAAACCCTAGTTAAGTCAATCAACCTTTTAGCATCAAAATAGTGCCTTGCTCACAATATACAAACATCAACACCTCCTCTTTAGAGATTACAAATTCTCTCTAAAGTCAAAACCCTTTAGCTTCATATCTTGGGCTTTGAACAAGATACAAATCACCCCTTTAGCTTCACATCTTGGGCTTTGAACAAGATACAAACCACCTTTAGCTTCACGTCTTGGGCTTTGAACAAGACACCAAAACACAATTTCCTCCCATAGAATAGGAGGAACTATGATCGCTCTGATTTCCCTGTTTCGGTAAACGGGAATATGTAGGCATAGGATTGAAAGAGAAATCTTAGCGAGCACACTAATCGAAAACCCAAAAATCCCCTACCTCCATCCAATTTGGCACAGTATCCTATCCCAGATTCCCCGTGAATAGTCCCGTTATTTCACCTTTAACAAAGTAGGCAGAAAAAGGCCTCATTTCCATATAGCATCTGTAACCTAACAGACCGCTGTTTAAACTCAGTATGCAAGTAGGGTTAGTTGGAGACATCTATTTCCCTTCCTTCATCAGCTTCAATAGGATAAAAAATGAATCGACCTGTAGTCCCCCAGAGCGACAGTGCTTAAGAACCACGTCCAAAATTGCTCGCTACAGAAAAGTGGCGCCCACCGTGGGGCCCATCTTTCTTTCCTACAATTTAAGATGAAAACCTTGGACAAGTTATTTTCATAGCGGTTCCACCAGGGAATGTCATTATTGTTAGGATCGCCCTCACTAGGATCTTAGGTCAAAAATCTTTAAATTGGGAAGGTACCACAGAATGGTGACTCCGTCGGGGAGCCATTTTCTGTCAGGAACATAGGATTCATAGCTCTTAAAAGTCTAGGACATTAGGACAAATATATATACTTCTTTTCCTAATTGATATCTGTGTTTATTTTCTGCTAATGGGAATGCGTGTGATGTCGCATGTGGAAAGATTGAGTATACACCTAGGAAAAACCTCTTTCAGTTGTGCGGAAGCTATCGAAAATAGTTGTTATGCGATACTACCCTCTTATGAGATTCTTCGAAATACATCACCTAGCACGGTTCCCGACCCGCTGATGTTATCTCGAGAATAAATGATTTTGAGAGACAGGTACAAAAATCACTAGTATAAACCTTTGGGATGGGTAGAGCCTTGACTTCATGACACCGACCCTTTGACCCCATGTTTTTCTATGTTTTTGTGTGTTACATTCATGCATTCATTTTAAAAAGCATTAAAACAAAAAAAAACTTCTCTTCTAGTATCTCTTTTTCAAATTAAACTAAGACAATGATTGCAAATGTCAGAGATAAAAGGATTGCGTTAATGGATTTCGGTAGAAGGAAAACTCACAAGTACACCTTCAAGGTTCCAAAACTAGACGATTTAAGAGGATTAGCAAGGATGATCACTAACCCTAACGCTTTCAGAGCCAAGAACAGAGGTCTACTACCTCTGTTAAGGGTCCATGTAATTGAAAGAATCATGGAGGCACTCATTTAGTTTTGCGATCCGGTCTATCACTGTTTCACATTCCTGGATTACCAGCTCGCACCAACACTGGAGGAGTACTCTCACTTGACTGATATACACATTACTAACCAAGCTCCATTTTTTGGACTGGAAGAAATTCCAAAGGATCAGACCATTGCAAGAGCAATTTATTTGGATGAGTTAGAAGTCAAGACTCACATGACCACCAAAGGAGGAATCCCAGGTTTGCCAGCCCAGTTCTTGACAAAGAAAGCCCTGTACTTTGCCAGTATAGGGAACGTGGCCGCTTTCGAGAGCATCTTTGTTTTGCTCACCTACGGGTTAATTTTTTTTCCCAACATCGATAACTTTGTAGATATCAATGCCATTAAGGTTTTTCTCATTGGAAACCCTGTACCAACTTTGCTCGCAGATGCGTATCATTCTGTACACTTAGGAAACTTGTACAGCGGAGGAACGATCATGTTCTGTGTACCCCTGCTATATAAACGGTTTATTTCCCATCTGCCTAAGTCTGCCGCTTTTTGGGATCATATGAGAGCCTTACGTTGGTCGCAGAAAATCATGTCCCTTACCAACTCTGACATAGATTGGGGCAATAGGATTTATGACGGGATTAGGATCATTGACCGTTGTGGAAACTTCCCTAACGTACCCCTCATAGGAACTAAGGGAGGAATCAATTACCATTCAATTTTAGTTCGTCGTCAATTTGGATACCCGATGAGGCATGTCCCATGAAATGCTCATCTGGAAGGTCTTTTCTTCAAGGAAGGAGAAAATGACAGGGCACTAAAGATAGAAATAGTGCACGCTTGGAAGCATGTTCATAAGAAAGGATGAGAGTCTCTAGGAAAACCAGATTGTGTCTCGGTGGAGCCTTATCTCCACTGGGTACAGACTAGAGCCCTCAAGCTAAAGATGCCTTATCCTCGTCACGGAGTTCTTCCACCAAGGGAATCTGTCATGTACTTCATGAATGAAACGGGAAAACTTCAGGTAACTCTCAACAAAGTTCAACGGGAGAGGAGGTCTTGGAAGAACAAGTACCGCATTCTCAATGTAGAGTGTACCAAAATACAGAAACTACTGAAAGATAAGGATGCTCTAATTGATATTTTGGAGCAACATGCTGTAGAAAATCAAGATGACCAGAGGAATTTGCTTGCCCCTTTCACTTGGCAAAGGAATGACAACCCGAAAATGGCCCGAGAGCCCCGGTCAAAGAAGAGGAAAGTACCAGAATCAGCACCCGAGTTCTCCTCAGAGAGGACTCGGGACCCATTAGCTTAGGTTTCTGTTTCCGTGCCTTTTAATTTACTGTATTTCTGTTTCCGCAATCTTTGAATTCAATAAAACAGAGTTTCCCCACTGTTTGATATTTGCAATCTAATTGTCGAAGTTTATTTTGATTAAACCAAAAAACAATTAATAATCATTGCATTCATCATTCTCACGTAACACGTTCTTCTTACCTACGAATCTCACGTTTGTGTCTTGATTCTAGAGTCAAACTGTCTCATTTGTACAATACTCAGGCCAATCGTCAGAAAAAGATGGATGATCTTGAGGAAGAGAACAGAGAGTTGAAAGAAGAGATCGACGCTCTGAGAGAGGATATGAGAAAGCTTCGTAACGACATACAAGCCATGGCAGAAGCTCGGCTACAAAGAACTGTGATCTCAGAGATCACCTCAACGCCCATAGTAGAGAAGTATGATCCTAGGTATAGAATGCCGAAAGATTGTCCCTGGGGAATGCCACCTAACTATATCCCGGAAGGATATATTCCGCCGATCACTGGAGATCCAGAAACTTCAGCAGGAGCCGCTGGGCCTGAAGGTCACAAACTTCGGGAAAGCAAAGATGCCAGGGGCATACCAACAACTCCTGAAGGTTACAAACTTCAGGAGGCACCGAGATTTGCTGCCATAGTAATGGTACCACCACCTATGGTGCACACTGTCCCGAAAGGACAGGTTCCGCCGATACCTTCTGGTAGAAAGGAAAGCATGTTCGATAGAATGGATGAGTTCCAAGAACAGTTCCTGGAAATGCAGAAGGAACTGCAAGCTATTCGCGGTCAGGATTTATTTGGAAAGGACGTCGCGTACCTTTGTTTGGTCCCCAATGTGAAAGTCCCGCACAAATTCCAAGTTTCCGATTTTGAAAAGTACAAGGGTAACTCTTGCACTCAAAGTCATTTGGTGATGTATGCTCAGTGAATGTCAGCTCAGACAGAGAACCAGGATCTAATGATTCACTACTTTCAGGATAGTTTAACCGGTGCCGCATTAAAATGGTACATGGGTTTAAGTCGCGCCACCATCAGCACTTTCAGAGATCTTGGCACTGCCTTCGTCCAACAATATAAATACAATTTGGACATGGCACCAGACAGAGATCAACTCAGATCAATGTCGCAAAAGGACAAGGAAACCTTTAAGGAGTATGCTCAGAGATGGCGTGAAATTGCCGCTCAAATTTGTCCACCTCTTGAGGAAAAAGAGATGACAAATATTTTCTTAAAGACCTTGAGCTCATTTTACTACGATAGAATGGTTGCCAGTGTGCCCATCGACTTCACCAAAATGGTCGGTATGGGAGTGCGTCTCGAGGAAGCTGTTCAAGAAGGACGCCTGATAAAAGACACTAGATCATCAATCGGTACTAAAAAATACGGTGGTGCTCTCCCTAAGAAAAAAGAGCAAGATATTGGGAATATCTCTCTCGGAAAGCAAAGGCAGCAGTACCAACCGGTAGCAGCTGTAATTCCTACTATTAATCCCGCGCCTGTTCCTACATATCAACCTCAGGTTGCTCAAAGCCAACATAATTCACAATTTCAGCAAAGGACACAACAGCCTCTTCAGCAGGCTCCTCCTCCGTATAACAATAACCGTACAACGCGGCCACCAGGATTTGATCCTATACCCGTATCGTACGTAGAACTATTTCCATTATTACTGGTCAAAGGACATGTCCAGACCAAGGCTCTTCTCACGGTACCAGAAAATCTGCCTTTTTGGTTCAAAGCGGATCAGACTTGCCCTTATCATCAAGGAGGACTCGGACATAACATAGAGAACTGTCTCAGTTTCAAATCCGATGTGAAAAAGCTTGTTAGGAGCGGGGTCTTATTTTTCAAAGATACGAATTTAAATGTTCTCACGAACTCGCTGCCTCAACACGAGAAAGATGTAGTTAATTTGATAGAAGGAGAATCCAATAACGTCTATCAAATTCATGATGTACTCCTATTGAGGGCCAACTTGGTCAAGATGCATTTTAAACAGAGCGGATACAGCCATATGCCACCTCATAATTATCATCAGTATGATATCTGCTCTAAAGACAATCAAGGATGTTCTGTGGTGCAATCAGCGTTACAGGAACAGTTGGATCTCGAATGGATCCAACAGCATCGAGTTCGTGGAGTTAACATGGTTTATACGAATTCCAACGTCGTTCAGAATCATAGTATTCTAGCGATGAATGTTAACTTGGTTGCGATGCACTCGAGGCAAAGCCAGTATCATAACCTGCCACGACACGATTACAATTCCTATCTGACTTGCTCAGTAAACAAACAGGGATGCTCATTTGTACAAGAGGCCCTCCAGCATCAGATGGATCTTAGATGGATCCAAGACTACCATGATAGGAATCATTATCAAATCAACATGATTCAAATCTTTGATATTCGCTTGATGAATACCAGCCTGGTAGAATTACATGCTGAACAGGTCTGGCTCGGGTTCCTGGTATCACATGATTATCAGAGTTGTAAAGCGGGTTGCGAAAGCGATCAGGGCTGTGCCCTTGTCCAGGAAACACTTCAGCACTTGTTAAACCATTGGTGGCTTCCAATCTATATGGATGAAGACACCTAGCAAATTAGTATCACTGACGGGAATCCTACTAGATATCAAAGTCAAGATGTCCAATCCACGGGAACAAATCTAGTGAGGTTACACTGTATTCAAAGCCAACGTGGCCAGGTGCCACTACACAACTATAAGCGGTGTGGAGTTTGCTCAGTGGATAATCAAGGATGCTACTTTGTGCGAGCAGCCCTTCAAAGTCAGTTGGACTGCAAAGAGATTCAACTATGGTCAACTGGATCAATAAGCTATTTCGCTGATCAAATCGAGGACGTTGTCGTAATCTCTGATCATCAAAGGACTAAGGACGTTTGTACCATCATTCCTCTACTTGAGGAATCGAGAGTTCCCAACCAGGAATGGATTGAAATTACTTACGATGGTCAGAAAAATCAGAAGGTCCCCATAGTCATCTATCTACCGGGACCACTACCGTATGAATCAACTAAGGCTATCCCTTACAGATAAGGTGCAACAACAATTGAGAATGGAAAGGAAATTTCATTACCCTCCGTCGTGAATATTGCAGACATCAGTCGAGTAACACAGAGCGGTGGGATCTTCAACCGAGGAGTTGGAGAACCCAGCAAAGAATAGGAACCTCAGACATAAGTTCCTAATCAACCAGTCGTTCAGTCCAGTGATCCCGACCTTGCGAAAAATGATGATGAGATGCTGAAGCTCATCCAGAAGAGTGAATACAACATTGTTGATCAACTGCTGCAAACTCCTTCAAAGATCTCGGTATTATCACTGTTACTTAGTTCAGAAGCGCACAGGGAGGCTCTACAGAAAGTCTTGGAGTATGCCTTTGTGGAACAGGATGTAATAGTCAGACAGTTCGATAGCATTGTCTCTAACATCACTTCCTGCAATAACTTGGGATTTAGTGATGAGGAATTACCCAAAGGGGGTCACCGTTATAACATGGCGTTCAACATTACAGTCAACTGCCAGGACGATGCTTTAGCCAGCGTACTGGTAGACACAGGGTCAGCCCTGAATGTTATGCCGAAATCCACTTTGATGCAATTATCATTCAAAGGACCTCCGATGAGAGCCAGCAAGGTCGTCGTCAAAGCATTTGACGGATCCAGAAAAACGGTTATCGGCGAAGTCGACCTTCCCTTAACTATTGGTCCTTACACTTTCCAAGTCACTTTCCAGGCCATGGACATCCGGGAAACATACTGTTGTTTATTAGGAAGACCTTGGATACATCAGGCTGGGGCGGTCACTTCGACCCTCCACCAAAAGCTAAAGTTCGTCCAGAACGACCAACTCGTCACGGTCTATGGAGAACAGGCCTTGCTCGTGAGCAATCTATCGTCATCCACTTGTGTGGAACCGAAGGGGGTAATCGGAACCCAGTTCCAAACGCTTTCTCTACACAAGGGCAATCAATCCGAAGGAGGAACTTCGATTTCCTCGTACAAAGACGCTATCAAAGCAGTCGAGAGTACCAATACAACGGGGTGGGGACAGCTTGTCATTCCTACTGACAATAAGAAAAAGAAAGGTCTTGGCTTTTCCTCTACCTGTACTCAGACGGCTACGAACAATAAAAGTTTTCATCCCATTCAGAACTTTTTCCACAGTGGAGGTTTCCTCCAACTAGTGACTCAAGAAGTGCATACCATCAATAAAGATGATTCCTCCAATACAGAGGAAGAATGGAAGTCCTATCAATGAGGATGGTTATATGTCTCTGGACGAAACACATACTCCCTTCTGCTTTCCTGCATAGAGCCCGAAATTTATACCAAGGTCAGACGTCAAAATGATATACGGAGATTGTGATCCGGAAGGATGTCGTGCTCCGCCAAACTCATTGGAGGAATACACTCCGATGAATTACAACTTTGACCACGACTATTATGGCCCGATGGATGGTCTGCCTATCTGGCAGCCTTACCCAGGAAACTCGGGGCAAGAGAATCAGCCGAACAATGAAAATCAGCTGAGCATCATTGAAACAAATACCTGCGTCCCCACCATGTCATGGGATCAACACTCAGGTCATTCACAAAGTACCCGGAACGACGATGAATTTGCAATGTTTGTGGGACTAGAGTTCATCAACTATGTTTTTCCCGAGGTCAACGTCATTGAGAGAGATGACTCCTCCAGTTCCAAAGAAGTGTGGGACACCCTGGGACAACCGAGTGGAAAATACGACTTTATGGTCAAATACACCGCTCCCGAAAGCTCTCGTATTAGGTTCAAAGACATCCAGCCAACTGGATGGGGAGATACAACTGAGAGTACAAACACTATGCAAAATACAACTGAGGAATCCTCCTAAGAAAATTCTGCTTGGGAGACAGATTCCAACGATCCAGCTGCACCAGAAATCAGCGTTATTTTTGAAGACAAATCAAGGAAGGTTCCAGACTTTGTGATTCACCGAGGAGTTCGCCGCCAATGGGTTGCAGTCGATGTTTCGAAGATCGTTCATAAGTCAAAGTAATTGCCATCTTTATCCTAATCTCTCACCCTGCCTAGGTGAAACGGATGTTTTGATAAGGCTCGCTTTCTGTAAATTTCCCTCTTCGCTTCGCCCAAAGCGACAGAGTTTTGTTTTATAGGGCTGTAGTTTCAAGAATCGACTTGTTCATAAATAAAATAACGTCGTTCTGTAATTTCCGCATTAATTGTTGTTTTCTCTTTTTGCTTTTCTCATAAAATGGTAATCCAAAAAAAAAACAACAAATAATAAAAACAAGCAGTAACAAAAATAAAACACTGCACACACTCTTGCATTCTCTCCATCTCTTCTAAACACAAATCATCACGTCATGCAGATTGCTTGTTTTAAACCCCGTTGAAACATACAATCCAAAGCCTTCTCCCACCTTTGAATTCCTGGTATTTGAGGCTGAAGAAGAAAATGACAACGAAATTCCAGAAGAAATCTCCCGACTGCTCAGACAAGAGGAAAGGTCCATTGAGCCTCACAAAGAGTTGCTGGAAACCGTCAACATAGGATCGGAAGAAGAGAGAAAAGAAGTCAAGATTGGGGAACTACTCAGTCCGACTATAAAAGAAAGTTTGACAAAGCTTCTCAAAGAGTTTCCCGATGTATTTGCTTGGTCCTATCAAGATATGCCAGGGTTGGATACCAGCATCGTGGAACATCATCTACCGTTAAGACTAGAATGTCCGCCGGTAAAGCAAAGGTTGAGACGGACTCATCCTGACATGGCCACCAAAATTAAAGAGGAGGTACAGAAACAGATTGAAGCGAGTTTCCTCGCCACGTCAGAATATCCTCCATGGTTAGCCAACATCGTACCAGTTCTGAAAAAGGACGGAAAGGTCAGAATGTGTGTCGATACAGAGATCTAAACAGGGCAAGTCCAAAGGACGACTTTCCTTTACCACACATTAACATACTGGTAGACAGTACAATAATGTTCAAAGTTTTCTCCTTCATGGATGGATTCTCGGGCTATAACCAGATTAAAATGGCGCCGGAAGACATGGAGAAAACCTCCTTCATCACCCCATGGGGTACTTTTTGTTACAAGGTAATGCTGTTCGGTTTGAAGAACGTCGGGGCAACCTATCAACGGGCCATGACTACTCTGTTTCATGACATGATACACAAGGAAATCGAGGTATATGTCGATGATATGATTGCCAAATCTAGAATAGAGGAGGAACATGTGACTCACCTGTCAAAACTATTCGAGCGTCTGAGAAAGTACAAACTCCGCTTGAATCCCAACAAGTGCGCCTTCGGTGTCCGTTCAGGGAAACTCTTAGGGTTCATCATCAGCCAAAAAGGAATTAAAGTTGATCCTGACAAGGTCAAGTCCATTCAAGAAATGCCTTCTCCGAAAATTGAAAAACAAGTCAGGGGATTCCTTGGACGTTTGAACTACATATCTAGATTCATATTCCTTATGACCGTGACATGCGCGCCGATTTTCAAATTACTCAAAAAGAATCAGAACTGCGTTTGGACAGACGATTGCCAAACCGCCTTCGACAGTATTAAGGAATACCTGTTGAACCCACCGATTATATCACCTCCAGTGGAAGGAAGACCACTGATCATATACTTAACAGTCTTGGAAGACTCAATGGGTTGTGTACTTGGCCAACAAGATGGAACCAAAAGGAAAGAGCCTGCCATTTACTACTTAAGCAAGAAATTCACCGACTGCGAGACCCGGTACACTATGCTTGAGAAAACTTGTTGTTCTCTGGCTTAGGCAGCCAAACTTCTTCGCCAGTATATGATTCGTCACACTACTTGGTTGATTTCCAAAATGGATCCAATCAAGTATGTGTTTGAAAAACCTGCTCTCACGGGAAGGATTGGCCATTGGAAGATGTTGCTATCAGAGTATGGTATCGAATACCACGCTTAGAAAGCCGTTAAAGGAAGTGTTTTAGCCGATCATTTGGCTCATCAACCGATTGACGATCAGGAATCAGTCGAATTTGACTTCCCAAACGAAGATGTCATGTATCTAAAAATGAAAGACTGCGAAGAACCGCTACCCAGTGAAGGGCCAGAACCAGGTTCCCAATGGGGACTTATCTTTGACGGAGCTGTCAATCATTATGGAAATGGAATTGAGGCAATTATCATAACACCTCAGGGTACCCACATTCCTTTCACCGCTAGACTTATGTTCAAGTGTACGAATAACGAGGCCGAATACGAAGCTTGTATCATGGGTCTCCAGGAAGCGATCGACTTAAGGATCAAGAACTTGGATGTATATGATGACTCAACCCTGGTTATCAATCAGATCAAAGGAGATTGGAACACATACCAATCAGGATTGATTCCTTACAAAGACTACGCGAGAAGGTTGTTACCCTTCTTCGATAGAGTCGAGTTTCATCATATCCCTCGTGATGAGAATCACATGGCTGATGCATTAGCCACACTCTCTTCCATGATTAGCGTAGGTTAATGGAACGACTTACCTAAGATCGACATAATGCGCCTTGAACGGCCCGCTTACATCTTCCCGGTTGAAGCAGTCATAGACGATAAACCTTGGTATCACGGTATCAAATGCTTCCTTAACAAACAAGAGTACCCGCCTGGGGCATCCAGAAAAGATAGAAAAACCCTCAGAAGGCTAGCAGGGAACTTATTTCTGAGCGGTGATACACTCTATAAACGGAATTTTGACATGGTCTTGCTTCGATGTGTAGATTGACCGGAAACAAACATACTGATAAAAGAAATTCATGAAGGATCCTTTGGCACTCATGCCAATGGACACACAATGGCGAGGAAAATTCTAAGAGCAGGGTACTATTGGTTGACCATGGAATCCGACTGCTACAAGTACATGAGGAAGTGTCACAAGTGTCAGATATACTCAGAAAAAATCCATGTACCGCCAACGCATCTCAAAGTTCTCTCTTCCCCTTGGCCTTTTTCCATATGGGGAATCGACATGATTGGTATGATTGAGCCCAAGGCTTCAAACGGACATCGGTTCATCCTGGTAGCCATTGACTACTTCACCAAGTGGGTTGAAGTAGTGTCATACGCCAATGTAACTCGACAAGTGGTGGTCCAATTTATCAAAAATAATCTCATCTGCCGTTATGGTGTTCCCAGCCAGATCATTACTGATAATAGATCTAGCTTGAACAATAAGATGATGAAACAGTTGTGCGCTGAGTTCAAGATCGAACACCATAACTCATCTCCCTACCGGCCTAAGATGAACGGGGCGGTAGAAGCGGCTAATAAGAACATCAAGAAGATCGTTCAAAAGATGGTGGTAACTTACAAAGACTGGCATGAGATGTTGCCCTTTGCTCTTCACGGTTATCGCACATCTGTCTGTACTTCAACAGGGGCGACCCCTTTCTCTCTAGTATATGGCATGGAGGCAGTGCTCCCCATAGAAGTAGAAATCCCATCAATCCGAGTATTGATGGAAGCCAAGTTAACAGAGGCTGAATGGTGTGAAAGTCGACACGACGAACTGAATCTGATCAAAGAGAAGCGAATGACGGCACTATGCCATGGTCAGTTGTATCAACAAAGAATGAAGAAGGCCTTCGACAAAAAGGTTCGACCTCGCGTCTTCAGGAAAGGAGACCTCGTGCTCAAGAAGATACAATCATTCCTCACTGATTCTCGGGGCAAGTGGACCCCGAACTATGACGGCCCATATATAGTCAAGAAAGCTTTCTCAGGCGGTGCCTTGAGACCCGCAACCATGGACGGAGAAGAATTTGTGTACCCCACAAATGTTGACGTAGTCAAGAAATATTTTGCCTAAACTAAAAAAAAAAAAAAGGCTAAAATACAGTTTTGGTCCCCCTGTTTGTCAAAATTCACGGTTTTGGTCCCCCCATTTTATTTTTTAACAGTTTTGGTCCCCCACCCCTCACTATTCATGTACTGTTCATGTACGGACGTGTACTGTTCATGTACAGACGTGTACTGTTCATGTACGGACCAGTTACTGTTCATCATTTTTTGGGGCCAAAATTGGGGTGGGGGACCAAAACTGTTAAAAAATAAAATGGGGGGACCAAAACCGTGAATTTTGACAAACAGGGGGACCAAAACTATATTTTAGC
The DNA here is from genome assembly GCA_022829125.1 of Lathyrus tuberosus. Classification (NCBI taxonomy): domain Eukaryota; kingdom Viridiplantae; phylum Streptophyta; class Magnoliopsida; order Fabales; family Fabaceae; genus Lathyrus; species Lathyrus tuberosus. The sequence goes on from JALAZF010000441.1 coordinate 3,588,200, forward strand.
CAAAAAGAAAAAAAAAACGTCTCGGTGAATTGAAAACCCAAAAGGGCGATCCAGGCAAAAATTAGAGGCATAATAAAAAATCATCCCGGTGGATTGGAAATATCAAAGTACAATCCAGGAAAAAATTAGGGATAATGGCAAGTAACTACGTCTGACACAGGTAAATCCTCAGCAGCAGTTACACCATCCGTTAGGAAAACTCCAGTCAAGGTCATCTTCGACGGAAGCTCAGGATGCCCCGAATTCAAAGTTGGTAGAAGGATAGTGGTCGTTATGTTTCAAACATAGCCCTTTTCCCTATAAATTACCATTTTCTAACTTTGTATATATTCTGTGGAATCATGCGTTTGGCTGATTTCCGTCCTATCAATAAAATTTGAGCCCTTGTGCTTTTGTTTGCAATTCTTATTTGTTTTAGCTTTACAGAATGACGTTTTAATGTGATTAACGATTCTTGAAATAAAAAAAAATGAATTTACTTGCTAAACTTTTTCTGCTTTTAAAATAAAGATGGCATTTTCTTTTGACTGTTGAACGTCGAAAAAACATCGATCGCTTCTCCGAAAGCAATTGAGCTTCAAAGTGCAGAATCAAAGTACTCCTTCTAAACCAGTGCACCTGAATGAAGGGTCAACTGTGTTAGAAACCGGGTTTCCTCTGACACCCCCCGGCAGAGTCCTTATCTCCTAAGTCCGACCAACGATTTTCCCCGCGTGGACTATCTCCCCTAAGCAAGGCGGAATTGCTATCAAGAACTCGCGATACCTCTTCATTCCCCGCAGTGGTCGAGCATCCAGTCGTGTTCATCTATTAGTCTGTATGTCGCGTCAGTTTTGTCAGCATAAACATACATACATCATGATTATTGATTTGCATTCACATTCATATTGCATCACTATCACTGTAGTAGGTCTTATCCCCTAGCAGTAAAGTCCTCTCAATCGGGTTGTCAGTTCTTCCCTTGTCAAGAAACGTCGTGTCTGAACGATATCTCCTCCAGTTTATTTCTGGATTGAAGGTGGTTCTTTGACCACTTTGATAACTTGAACCTCTGAAAAGCCAAAGAACCTTCATCCAACGTCACTCTTCGCCATCGGAGATGATGTATTCGCTTTCCCGGATTAAAGAAAATCCCCAGAGAAAGCCTCTTAATCAGAGATTCGGCAATGCAACCATTTTTCTCTGAAAGAACCGCTGACAAAAAAGTCGTCGGCACCTCAAAATTAGATCACATCATATGGCATTTCTCCGAGAAGACCTCGAGAAAAGTATGATGTAAAATCCCCAAACAGGAAGCACTCTTTCAAGAGACTTGCTTTCCCCAGTAGAGTCAACAAATGGCGTCTCCAACCAGAGAAGTTTGAACCCCTCTACAGCTCAGACGACTGGGTTCCCCAGCAAGTCTGACATCGAAATTTTTCCCATCAAATGGCATCTCCCCAGGAAAATTCGGCGAGAAGTTTGAGGAAAACTGCTACGAATAGCGTCCCTTGTCAATAAAGTTTATTGACAAAAGAAACTAAAACCAGTTTCTTGGTAGGAAACCAGGATCGAGGGGAAGTTTATTTCAGAAACTAAGACCAGTTCCTTGGTAGGAAACCAGGATTGAGGGGAAGTTTTTTTCATAAACTAAGACCAGTTCTCTGGTAGGAAACCAGGATCGAGGGGAAGTTTATTTCAAAAGAAAATTGAGACCAGTTCCTTGGCTGAAAACCAGGGTCGAGGGGAATTTTTCTACCTTTTCTAAGCATCATTGCTTAGCTAAAAAAGATGGACGAGCAAATTACCGTTCACAGCAGACCATCAAAATTTCGGGTATTCCGATATTTAATCCTCTTGCACCCCCAATGCCCGAATACCTTCGCCATTCACACCTTAGGGTCCAAGAAGATTAAATAAGGGCATCTGTCATACCCCAAATTTTGACCACTAAGATTCCCCATCATTGTGCAAATCATAATCACATTATGGAGAAAGCCATCATACTCCTTAGTCTCCCCAAATATAGGTGAGCCTTCACTACAATCAAAACTTAGGGTTTCAAGCCCTCTCAGAGCCTTTAGACAAAGGATCAATCAAGGAATGACATGATCTTCAAATTGTCTAAACCTCTCAAACATCTACAATGGATCAAGAGGACTCCCATAACAAGAATCAAGCACAAGGCTGCAGCATTCCAAGTGGACTAAGCTTCAAGATCGACAGTGTCACCAAATTAGGGTTTTGGTCGACTAGGGCCTCCAGATGGAAATTTTCCTCTGGGGATGAGCCAATGCTTCAAAGCATAACCTAAGATGCTCCATGAAACATCATAAACCCAATCACCAAGTCAATTTAGCCTCAGGGGATGCATACATCAAAATCAGGAATTAGAGTTTCTTGACCTAATTCACCCCTAAGTTGACTTTTGGGACAAAACATGAGCCAAGACCTCAAGAGAGGATTTGAGGATCCCTAAAATACTACATTGATCCATTTTCAACAAGGGATTGACCCAAGAAGCTTGAGCAACAAGTTTCAATTTCATCTGAACCACAGTTAGGGTTTCGCGGGAAAAGTCAACTGTGCCTTTGAATTTTGACCCAGGCATGCTCCCAAACCTTGGTACATGATTCAATACACCCTATAACACCTATGGAACATGTCCATCAAGTTTGATTTAGGTCAACGACTTGATTTCATATAGGATTGCACAATTTGGAATTCATCTGACAAAAAGTCAACTGTGCACAAAAGTCAATTTTAAATTTTTGAGATTTTTCACAATTATAGTTTTTTAACCCTATAATGATGTTAATGTGTGATTGGAATCATCATTCATCAAGAAAAATTAAGAAAAGTGGGATAAGTTGTAAAAGGGGTAACCATAAAAACTTAGAAAATTTTCTAAGTTATGGAATAAAGTGGCTAGGGTACTAACTTTGGAGGATCATAACTCCTAAACCACAAAGCCAATTTTCCCCATCCAAAGCTGGATTTTTAGCTCTCACTGCCCTCTACAAAAGCTTCAACTACACCTCACTCCAATTCATCATGGATTTTGAGTTATGGAATGATCAAAATGGCTGAAAACATGAAATGTCACTTTTTCCAACACTTAGTGAAATTTTCACTAAGTCAGAATCTGCCTCCACTTTTTTCCAAATGTAGGGGAATTTTTCACTTGGATCCAAAAAGTATCAAAACCAACTATGATCAAACAGTTGTTGTATCATATAAGGGCTTTCTAAAATGACCAAGAACATCACCAAACTCAACTTGAGCCATGAGATATGACAATGTCAATATGCCTTGCTGCAAACTGCCAAGGCAAGGCAGATTTTGGAGTTTTGCTCGATTTGCCCAAATTTTACAAAGGGCAAGCAACTCTATCCATCTGAACACCTCAAGGGGGGACCAAGGAGGAACCAACTCTGATCCCAAGTCTCCCAAGTCTTTGGAACCAAAAATAGCATGCCAAACCTAGAAATCCCTAAAAGAGGGACAAGACTCTAATTTTGGATTGGAGCATTCAATGGATGCACCAAGGTGGCATGGACTAAGCCATTTCCAACTAAATTCAGTCAAGACTTATCCAAGACCAAGGGAACCAGCAGCCTGTGCCCTAACCTCTAGTCAATGGCTAGAGGAGACTTGGATTCTCATTGCTCAACATTGGCCAAACCTATGCAGCAGTTGACATTCACTATTCCTTGCAAAACAAACTTGCTCTACTATAAATAGAGCTTAATTGCGATCAGTTTGAGTACACCAAATCCATCAAACAGATGCTTTCCTCAAAATCTCCTCTTCACTTCCAATTTTGCCTTCTAAGGCAAGTTACTATCGGGTTTTGAGTTTGAGAGCTATTCCAATCAAACCAATCACACACACACCTCATAAACATCATATAGAAGTGATCCAAACACTCACATAACATCTGGAACACCAAAATCACAAAATCACTAGCCAATTGCTCAAGTTCTTGACAGATTTGCAGTTGAGGTGCCATCCCAAGTTCCAGATCATTTCAATCCACTCCAAGCATCCAGACACACTCCATGGCACCTAGGGAAGCTATCCACATCATTAGAACCTAGCCGTAACACCTCTAACACAAAACACGATTACCAGCTGCAAGAGGTGAGTATGAGCTCTTCTAACTCCATGATCCATGCATTTTTTGCTGCACAATAATTTGGCCATATGTTCATAATCAATGATAGAGTGTTTACTCTCAATCAATTGCTTTGTTTGAATCGTGTATGATATTTCTGAACCTTCATACAGAATTTAGGGTTCTTGAGGTTTCTCTTTGATTTCTTATTCCATGCTTAAAATAAATGAAATTAAATACCATAGACATGATCGTGAGGTGAAAACAAGTAGATTGATATGTAGATTGCATGATATAATCAAGTATTCAATGAGATTGTATAGAAAACGCAAATATGCAGAAACAGAGGGTGGCACGTGTTCTTGCCCTTGTTCTTGGTGCCCTTTTTGAAAATTCAAATATTTGAATTTTGTGATTTTATTTAATTGATCAAAAATTTATTTCTCTCTGAGTTTTAATGATTTTGAGTTGATTCTTTTTTTAATAATTCACAAAAATGTTAAAATATTTTATTTTACCCAAAAATCCCAAAAATATTATTTATTTCATATAATTGATATTTTTGCAAAGAATTAATATTTTAATTGTATTTGACATTTAAAATATTTTTTCCTTCTTAATTTTGCAAATTTTAATGATTTCTAATAATTTTGTAGGTCAAAACTTGATTTTTGAAATATTAATCCAAGATCATAATTTGTTTTTCACATGATTAACAATTTTGATCATTTTAATTGAATTTTTATTCAATTAAAATACATTTTGAAAACAAATTAGAGTTTTTTGATTAATTCAACCCTCATTAAACTTTTTCAAACACTTTTGGGCCTCTTAAAAGAGTGTAAGACCCAACCCTTTATAAATAAAAACAATTTTGGGCCTCAGTCTATTGTATAAGTCCCGAAACCATCAAAAGGATCTGACACGATCGTCGCCTTTTTTCACGAAAAACCATTGGCCTCTCCTCGAGCTATAAGACCCATTCAAAATCATTTTTTTGGGCCTCTATTAGAGTGTAAGACCCAACCCCTTTTTGAATACAAAATAATTTGGGCCTCAGTCATTGTATAAGACCCACGATGTTTTCAAAAATCTCGGCGCGATCGCCAGTTCAAAATAAAATCATATGGGTCTACCCTCGTGTTATAAGCCCCATTTCTTTTCTCTAAATCATTTTGGGCCTCTTGAGAGAGTGTAAGACCCATCCCCTTTATACAGAAAACCTTTCTTGGCCCTCAGTCACTTGTATAAGTCCCTGTACAAAACGACAGTACGATCACTGATAAAACCCTGGGCCTCTCCTTGAGTTGTAAGCCCCCAACAATTTCCTTTTCAAAGCACTTTCTCCTTTGATTTTGAAATATACTGTTGTTTTCAATCTTTCTTTGTTGAACAACTAACCCAACAGCATGGAAGCTCTACAACCAAGTAAGTGTTTACCCACTTTCATTTACCGCTTTCATATGTATATAATTGAACTGTGGGGCTGCTCACTGTAAGTCCTCTTTCATAAACTCATATCAACTGTGTAATACTAGTATAGATATTTAGAGTTTCCCCGGCAACTACGTCTAGAGTTAGACAAACTTCGTCTCCTTACATCTGACGTTCCCCCGGATATTTCAACATAACCTAAACAGTGAAAATTATCTTAGATAACTAGGTCTAAGGAAATTCCCCTTTGAACAGTTCATTATACAGAAGGCCATTGTTCCAAGTGAAACCCCTTCGAGAACTGTTCATCAGCCTCCTCTTGGGCTTAGTGCAAGGACCCACGGGCTTCCTAAAAGCATCCCCGCCTTCTCTTAGGCGTTGGACAAGGACTTGTCGGCTTCTTAGAAGTTTTCACAGCCTCCTCTTAGGCTTCGTATAATGATCTTTTCCTCTGGGAATGATAGCCTTCTCTTGGGCTTAGTACAAGGACCCGTCGGCTTCTTAAAAGCTTCCAGCCTCCTCTTGGGCTTCGTACAAATTGTCCCGACGACCTCCTAGAGGTATAGGAATAGAAATTAGTCATCTTAATAGAACAGTCTTTCAAAGAGTCTAGATCTTACTATTGTTCCTTAAGCATAGTACAAAAGATAAAACCCGTAGACTCGGACAGTCTAAAAACCCTTTGGATTCCCCGTTTCCTTAAAGAACAGGAAGTAATCCCGATCCTTGGATCAAATCCATGAGTGCAACATTACTCATATAAGAACTGATTTTCTCTTTCATCCAACACACTGGACCTGTCACTCAACTGAAACAGCCACCCCCAAATAGCCTCCTCTTGGGCTTTGTACAAATGATTCTCCCCAGCGGAGCTAACCTTTTCAGACTCTCTTGTTGATTCATCAACTTTTAGCCTCTGTCTTGGGCTTCGTACAAGACACAAAATCACTCTCTGTTGAGTATAAAAGACTCTCTCGTTGAGTCAAACCTTTAGCCTCCATCTAGGGCTTCGTACGAGATACAAAACACTCTCTTGTTGAGTATAAAAGACTATCTCGTTGTGTCAAACCTTTAGCCTCCGTCTTGGGCTTTGTACAAGACACACAAAAAGACTCTCTTGTTGAGTCATCAACCTTTACCCTCCATCTCGGCTTCGTACGAGATACAAAACACTCTCTTGTTGAGTATAAAAGACTCTCTTGTTGAGTCAAATAACTTTTATCCTCCGTCTTGGGCTTTGTACTAGACATACAAATCACTCTCTTGTTGAGTATAAAAGACTCTCTTGTTGAGTCACCCAACCTCTAGCCCCTATCTCGGGCTTCGTACGAGATATAAATCACTCTCTTGTTGAGTATAAAAGACTCTCTTGTTGAGTCACACCCTTTAGCCTCCATCTCGGGCTTCGTACGAGATACAAAACACTCTCTTGTTGAGTATAAAAGACTCTCTCGTTGAGTCAAACCTTTAGCCTCCGTCTTGGGCTTTGTACAAGACACAAAAAAAACTCTCTTGTTGAGTCCGTCACCCTTTTAGCCTCAATCTTGGGCGTTGTACAAGACAGAAAGAACGTTTTTCCCGGAAAAGTCAAACTTCTAACCTCCTCATATGAAAAACCCCAGTTGAATCAATCAACCTTTTAGCATCAAAATAGTGCCTTGCTCACAACATACAAACATCAACAACTCCTCTTTAGAGATGACAAATTCTCTCTAAAGTCAAAACCCTTTAGCTTCATATCTTGGGCTTTGAACAAGATACAAATCACCCATTTAGCTTCACATCTTGGGCTTTGAACAAGATACAAACCACCTTTAGCTTCACGTCTTGGGCTTTGAACAAGACACCAAAACACCATTTCCTCCTATAGGAGGAACTATGATCGCTCTGATTTCCCTGTTTCGGTAAACGGGAATACGTAGGCCTAAGATTGAAAGAGAAATCTTAGCGAGCACACTAATTGAAAACCCAAAAATCCCCTACCTCCATCCAATCTAGCACAGTATCCAAACCCAAATTCCCCGTGAATAGTCCCGTCATTTCACCCTTAACAAAGTAGGCATAAAGAGGCCCCATTTCCATATAGCATCTGTAACCTAACAGACCACTGTTTAAACTCAGTATGCAAGCAGGGTTAGTTGGAGACATCTATTTCCCTTCCTTCATCAGCTTCAATAGGATAAAAAATGAATCGACATGTAGTCCCCCAGAGCGGAAGTGCTTAAGAACCACGTCCAAAATCGCTTGCTACAGATACCTACTCTGAAGAGTACTTCTGATAAGACTCTTCCATACGGAATGAACGATTTTTTCATAGTTCTTGACATAAGGATCGACTCCTTAAGATAGTCAAAGATTACTTGGGACAGATCTATAGGAATTGGCCTGAGAAGACACATGATGAGGAGCTTATCATCATGATACAGGAAATCTTTGTTTGTATTGCGAGGAAGAATATTTGTCAAGATGAACTTGAACCATCCTTTTGCTGTAGGAAGAAGTTTTTTAGGGTTTGTGGGTTCAAAGGCAGAGCCTTTATCAAACATATAATTCATTTCAGCATTGGAGGTGCATCGAATGGATGCATGATTGGTTGTGACTCCCCCTTTGGGACAGTCAAAGGCTTCAGAAATGTCCGTAGCGTTGAGGGTAACTGGAAGAGCATAAATATTTGAAGAGATGGTCAGACCATTATTGCTAACAGAGGCATTGATCCAAAAGGATTTCAAAATGTTTGGATATATTGAACCTCTTAACATGGATAGGTATCCATTCCAGTTTTGAAAATGAATCCCAAGATAAAAGTCTCAACTAGTATTCGCTAGATTTGGTTGTTTTTCAATGATGACTTCTAAGAGATCATCGTTGCCATGAAAGGTTCTTGGAGTCATTTTCAAAGGTGTTTTAGAGTTCTAAGAAGATTAAGGACAAGAGATAATGAAGGATTTTTGGAGGTGTGGTATGACTCTAAATAGTCACATGAAGAGGCTGAATTAAATGGGTCAATAACTTAGAGTGACTTAAAGGACTGGTTCATGATTACCTAGATTCTAGAGTAGGTAGGGATAGTCTAGGAGACGAGGACAGCTACACAGTATAACAGCCTATTACCCTAGGGAAGACCAAGGATTTACTCATACAATTCTTTTTAGTTAATTCTTGGCAGAAGTTAAGTATTTGCAATAAATGTATTTAAATGAGTGGTATATGAACAGTTGAAGGTATTAACTTAGACTAAAAACGAAGAGACATGATCCCCAGTTTCAAGAATTTTTATTTTTAACAAGTGCATAACCAAAAATGCAAGCATAAATATTTTTACTATTTTCAACATTAAAACGAATCCTATCTTGTCAGTACATGATCACGCATGGTTAGTAGCTATATGATAGACTAGGTGACAGGCTGCTATGGTCAAGGTAGCACGCTTTCCATATTCGAGCTTAACGTACGAACAGATGTCACATGTATGCGTATTTCGAGGAGGTTTGAATGGCTGAGATATTCCTAAGTAAAGAACAGGGTAAGGATGTTGGGAATAGGTTTTCCTATCTGAGATGACTCAAGAGAAATTGAGTTGAGATAATTTAACATCATCATTTCCAAGGCTAATTGAAATAGATGGAAAGACTCTAAGAGAGAGAAAGAGAGATAGATTAAAATAAGAATACTTGTCAAAGTATATTTATGGACAGTAGGAAGTGGCCAACACTGAGTGATTGATATGATGGAGAGAAGCTCGTATTTGAGACTGATTTAATCTAACTATTCATCAGTCATACATAGACGCATACAGAGAAGGCCATAAGAATCTCTAAACATATTTCTAACCAATTCTCGAGAAACTTAACATGGCATGACAAATGTTTTAAATCTTAATAAAATGTTTCAAGTATATTTATCATGAATTTTTAATAAGTCATAAATGGAGAGAAAATCGTACCTTGAAGATACTAAGATCTTTAATGAAGATGTTTATCTGAGTGCTTTCCATTCTGACTCTGAGCTTCTGATAATCATCCTTTAGCTTCTGCTTCCATCTGAGTGAATTGTTGTTGGTTCTTATGTTCTTTAAAGATTCACTAGTATTCTGACTTCTGAAAAGTAACTAATTATTTTTTGAACTTTTGATCCTAGTTTGAGAGCTAGAGATAATTTGATCTTCACATGATTTTTCAAAAATATTCATTTGACTTCTGAGAGCAACTAATCAGAGACTCTGATCTTAAAATGTCAAAACGACAAACTTCCATCAAGCTTTCTTAAAAATCAAAAGATCATTAATTTCACAATTACTTGGACATAGACCGCTGAGAGGTTATGTGCAAGGAAGAATTTGATTGTCATCTCATAACATCCTCTGACTTAGTTTTTTCGAACATATGCAAACTTATTCAGAGCCAAGTATCATCAAATATGTGTGTAACACGTGATATAGTTTGCATGACATTTCTTGTTCTTGCAATGCTGATCTAACTTGTTTAGAGTTAGTCCATTAAAGAATTAACAGCATATCTACTTCAGAAAAGAATGTCAACTGATTTCTTCATTTTGAAAAACATCAGCAACTTAAATCTTTTTTATTTCAGGTAGATGACTTCAGTGATTGCATCTAGTTGAGCATCTTCTGATTTCAGATTAATGAAGTTCTGAGAAACTTATCAGATAGTGATCTGACCAATCACATTTGGTTCAACTGAGATAGAATCTCAAGATAACAGAACTCAATCATTCAAACAAAACTTCAGAATTCATTCTTAATCAAATTCTTGATGAATCATTAGATTTCCTCTTCCTGAATATTCTTTCAATTTTCTGCAAAGCTTTTCAAGAAAACAATATTCAGTTCTTCATTGAATCTTTTAACTTCTTGATCAGTTATGATTCAGATGTTGAATAATTTCTAAGAGTTTGAATTCTTCAGGTTCTCTGACTTCTTCTGCAGTCTTCGTTCTGAAGTTCAAAATCATAGAACAACAATCTTTCTTCTTTACATGAAGAAGTTCTTAATGAGATTTAAACGAGAAAGTCAAGGGTGGACCTAATCCGTTTCTTGAAAACATCTCAAAAACTCATAAAGTATTAATCTTCAGCAAACAAGACTTCTTGTTTTCTGATGATTCAACCTTGAGAAAATACGTTGTTTATCCAAATGTTTCTTTTAAGATAAGCATTCAACAAATAATACTTCTTATCTGATGAGTCTATCTTATCAGCTGATTCTTCAATCTTCATCAAGACTTTAGTGAGGAAGATTCAGTTGTTGAGAACTGTGAAACTTCCAGAATCAGTGACTTGCTCAAGTAATCTGATTGATTACAATTTGGGTTAAATATGTATAAGGTCCCTAAAAATAACCCAACATTCAAGTTTGGTCCCTATAAATATTTTATTCAAGGTTTGGTCCTCCTAAAATTTTTCGTTTCTAACTGTAGTCCCTCCCGTTAGTTTTCACTAACGGAGGATGATGTGGCGTGCCACATGTGTATCCATTCCTTGCCAACTATGTTTTATTTCATTGACCAGTCAGATTCATCTTCTCTAAACCTTTCTCTTTCATAACTGCACCTAATCCCTATATCCATTTTTATTTCACCTGCACCTACTTTTTCAGTTTATTTGAGTATAATATTCATTTCACTCTACAACTCCTTACATTTAATGCACATTGTACGTTTCATCTCTTGATTACTGTGAACCGATAACCATTTAAATCTTAACAAGCATTGATATTCGAATATTGCATACACTTCTTAGTTATTGGTTTATCATCCAACAAATAGATTAATAAATGTCCACAACATAAATAGGCAATTTCAGTTACTAAATCCATATTTATGTGCTATATTAGGGATTAGTAGGAGTATGGTAATAATATATGATAGTAGCATACGGACTGAGAGCAGTGGAACTGCTACATAGAATAACATGTGGGTTCTTATCTTATCTCTTCCCATTTGTGCCTTGATGTTGGGTTTGGGCATTTTAGTCTTAATTTTGTCTTCACTAAAAGCATTTGAACATAATTTTTTTTAATGACGTAAGATTATTTCAGCAGAACAGTGGCGCGCAACAATTGATTGGTAGAATAGATTGTACTGTCTACAAAAATTTCTGAGGCAGCCACGTAATGTATGCATTGATAACATAACAAATATTGTTAAAAATCAATTTTTCTACAGTTTGAGAATTGGTGTCTTTGGTTTATTTTCCTGCATTGACATTGATATTGCAATAATAACTTAAAAGTTAGTTCAGTACATATATACTAGTTGATTTTGGATGATGGCAGTACATCAATCCTCTCCTATTCTCATTCAGACTTTGGTTTGCTCTACTATTTTTTCTTCTAGGAAAGTGTGGATTTTACAGAGTTTTCATTCCACCCACTGAATTAGAATATTAGGCAATATAATTAAGGTATATTTTGAGCAAATAATTATATATCAGTTGTTTTAAGATATGCATAAAAATCAATGTGACCAATGCAAACGCACAACGGCAAAGATAGAAGCTCCATTGAATTTATTATCAACATTTGAAGTAGTAGGAAACAGCAAAGAAGAAACCCACCTGAATTCCCAAGAGAATTTGAAACCCATCATTACATTCTAATTCAGGTAAGACATGACATTCTTACATTTGCCAAACTAAACCAAGAAGGACAGTTATGATGGAGAAAGGTTCAGAGAAGACGAATCTGAAGGGAAAACACAAACAAAGAAGATGGAAAGATTATGAAGATTAGGGATTTTAGGGATTAGGTTGTGAATGTTCAAGGAGGAGAATCAATCAAATGTATAAACATTTTTGATTGGTCAATGAAACAAAACACAATTGGCAAGGAATGGATACACATGTGGCAGGCCACATCATCCTCCGTTAGTGAAAACTAACGGGAGGGACTACAGTTAGAAACGGAAAACTTTAGGAGGACCAAACCTTGAAGAAAATATTTACAGGGACCAGACTTGAATGTTGGGTTATTTTCAGGGACCTTATACATATTTAACCCTTACAATTTTGTACACAACCATCTTCTGAGATGTTACAAAAATTGTAAGTGGATTGAAATCTCATCCAGAGTATTTCTACGCACCGCATCTGGATCTTTTTCTCATACTGTTAAGTGTAAGATATCCATTAATAACAGAACCAGAGCTCTGATACCAATTGAAGGTGTGTGAAAGACACGAGAAAGGGGGTTTGAATTGTGTATTCACTCTTAAAAACTTTTCGCCTCTTACCATTAAAGCGCTAAGAGAATATCAGAGTTCGTTGAGAGACTCTGACTTGAGATACGTCATTCAGATCTTGCAATGCATAAAGCATATGTAACAACAAGAGCCTGAATATGATATGCTTGAATCAGGACTTGCAGTGCAGAAGCTTATCAGAGTTAAGTTGCAAGGTTCTGACTTGCTTATGTAAGGTTCTGATAATTGCAACAGAAACATAAACAATAACTTAAGGCATAACAAGAGTAAAGAACACACGATATATCCTGGTTCACCTGAGAAACTCTCAAGCTAATCCAGTCCACCCTCCTCAGGTGATTTCACCTTGAAAACAAGGACTTAATCCACTATAATCAATCTCGATTACAGATGCACGGGCTAACGTCGGTGACTAACAACCTGCACAACCGCAACTGTGACTAACACACAATGAACCGTTCAGGGATTCAACTTAAAGAATATAATGAACATAAACCTACAGGTTCCAATCTCGCAAGATCTACTGTCAGGATTTTGCAGCTAAATGTTCAGGGATTCGTCTCAACGAATATAACATTTACTGACCATATTTCAGGATTTACTACAATGACACCAAGTCATTGTCTTCTCGAGTCTCCGGTCACACTGACCACTTATGGAATCCTAATTCACCAAGAATTAGTTAAACAGGAGATTACAAAGATGCTTCTTAACAAGCAGATTACTCCTAAGTTTAAGTACAAAAGAATACACAAGTGTTCAAGCAAGATGTGAGCAACAGCTCCTTACTATCTTAGGATTCTACAAAGATATATGATGATTTGACAGTTGATGACATCTTGTAGATCTTCTTCTTCATCTTCTTGGTTGAGCAAGCTTTGAGCAACAACTCCTTGCTTCAGATCTTCAATGTAGCTCAAACGAGAAGGTGGTTGATGACTTGACTAATTTGCAATGTTGTCTTCTTCATCAATAGCTTCTGTACCAATTTATTGTTGTTGTATTATTGATTTATGATCTTGAGCTTCAACAACAATGGTTTTGTGTAAAATGGTGATAGCTTTGAATATTAAGTGTAACAACGAGAACTTATCGTTGTGACTATCATCATATTGACATTGTGATCGGTTCACTTATGATCGACACCTTCAGAAGCTATTACTCCTTTCTTTAAATAGCCCAGTAAAATATAGCCGTTTGAATTACTGTTGGCTGTTTGAAAAGAGATGTTGTGTAATGATAAAGTTGTACTGACACATCTCCTTTTTAGTGTAGAAAAAGTGATGGGATATATCTTTCTTAGGTGTTGTGTACAGTCATTTACAACAGTAACATTTGTCTTCAAAACTTCAGAGGCTTCTGATGGTAATTAATTGAAGCATGAGTAGAGACTTTATAACATGGTGTCTGAATCTTCAAGTCTTCAGTCTTCCAAAGTTGTCCATTAGGAATCTTCCTTCCGAATCTTCAGAACTTGTCCATTAGGAATCAGTCTTTAGAGTCTTCAGCACTTGACCTTTGGAACTAGAATCCTCAGAAGACATAAGTCTTCAAAGTCTTTCTGCACTTGGTCTTCAAAGCCTTCAGCTTTCAAAACTTCAAGTCATAAGAGTCTTCAGCACTTCGGTTCTCTAGAAGATTATTTTCTTCAGAAGCTTTGTTATCTTCAGAATCACAACCACTTTCAGAGAGCATCCACAAGAGCATTGCAACAGCAATATCGGCATAATTGGATTTGACTGATCCTGATCAGATACAGAAGCATACTTGCTTCTTGCGACTTGTGTCACACATAGTAACTTCGCATATTATCAATTACGCACATCTGGCTGGTGCTTGTTGGATCTGATATCTTCTATGATTATGATCTGCACACAACACACGTTAGAACATAAAATAGTTCTTTCACAAATACGCATTGTTATCATCAAAACATAGAGACGACTTGCAGAGACAACACTTGGTCTCACACATAACTTGTATTTTTGAATCAACAAGTGTGCCACTTACAGTAATTATATGGAAATTGGGTTTTTTGATTGTCTGTTTTAATATGCGATGTACAGAGAAATGTCTTCATATAGAGAGAACTCTTGATTTCCTCTGAGGGGATGTTGACTTTTGTGTGCCTTGATCAAAGCCCGAGGTTGAAGCTAAAAGACTGACTCTGCTTAGGGAGTTTTATATATGTCTTGTACAAAGCCCAAGCTTGAGGATGAAAAGAGAGTGACTCCACTAGGGAGGTTTTATCTGTCTTGTACAATGCCCAAGATTGAGGCTGGCTCTACTGAGGAAAATCATTATATAAAGCCTAAGAGGAGGCTGGTTGGGGAAATTCTTATATGAAGCCGAAGAGGAGGCTGGCTTCTGCTGAGGATTGTTGAAATCCAGAGACAGATCCAATATGTATTAGGGAATCCAAAAGGAATAATAAATCTTGCTAGGGATTGAAGCAGAGTTGAAATATCAGATGCCATGAGGTTCTGATTCTGTTAGGGTTTTAATAATGGTAAATTGACCCTGGATAGGGATTTTTAAGGTGAATGTGTAAATCTTTTTGGGGGTCAGAAGAGTTTTGAAAATGAGTTTGAGATCCTAAGGAGGTTTTAAACTCTTTTGTAGGCTGATGAAATGATCAGGGTTTTTTCCTGTGCTTTTAGGAAACTTGAACGTTTCTTGGTGATATCCAAGAGGAAATGAGACTTTCAAAGTCTAACTGTATGAAGAGGTTGACTCTTGGTTGGGGAATGATCTTTGTATGATGCCCTAGAGGAGGCTGAGACTGTCCCAAACTGCTTGTATGAAGCCCAAGAGGAGGCTGAGGGTTTTAATGGATGAAGTTCAACCCTAGAATGGTCTGATGTTGTGGAATTCTTGACTCTCTTGAGGATTGAACTAGTGAAGATGACTAATTTATGTCCTTGTTGGCAGAGAGATATTGACCAAGTAAAGGGAATTAAGAAATGATGAAATGTCAAAAATCAGTCGATGCCAAGAGGGAGTTTGTGGCGCTGGTCCGACACAGGTGAGAGTCGCATCGGAAGAGAACTTGAAAACAATGTCGTCGGAGAATTCCAAGTGATGGACAAAACCGACACAAGGATAGACATTTTTTGAGCGGGAAAATTTGAAAGCTCCAAGAACATGGGAAATTGAAAAGATAGTGGGGTGAGACGTGTCAGCACCCAAACCAATCTGGGCAGATGAACAGTTATTTGGTTAGCCTATATAAAGCATTAGCTTTTTCCATTTTAGGGGTCGCATTTGTAATATTGCAAAGGGAAACACTCAAAGTACCGAGCGTTAAGAGAAACGAGTTACTCCCGCAAAATGTATGATATCGTCCGTTTCCTTTTAATGCAATTTACAATCAAAGTTTAAAGTTATTGTCTCTTACTTGTTTTTTCTTCCTTTCTTTTGCTTTGTTTTGATTTAGCAAACCAAAACCTTTTTCTTATTTCATTCAAGTTTCTCACAATTCCTCTAAGAGTAAAACTGTCACATCAAACAAACATATATTTCAGCCCATTGTTCTGGGATTCTATGGCCAATCCCGCGAGTAAACTTGCGATAAAAGGCCAACGATTGTTCGCGCGAGCGAACAAATTGGCACGCCCAGTGGGACCCGTGTGAGTTGAGTGTATGCATTTGCGTAGTGGTAAGATGGTGACACCACGTCTGAACGAAGAACCGTCTTCGACAGAAAGTGCGGTTGTAACGCAAACAACTGATGTTGGCTCTGGGACCGAGTCAGCGGTTTCAACGGCCCCTAGTAGGTCAACCGGGACATCACATCAACACGAACCGAGGCCGACAACGACAAGGACTACAGGGCCATATGTGCCTAGTATCACAACGCCCATCCCTCAATCCTATGGGATGCTGATAGAGTTTATGTCGAGTATACATTCTAGTGGTCCGGTGTTTGGGGAAATTTCGTCCCTAGTTTTTTCACCATACCAAGGCTTAGGGCCTTTGGCAACCCAAGTTACTTGACCCCCGGGTTTTAGTCTATTGTCCCAATCAATACCCACATTCACGTCGAGTTATGTTGCGGTAATGAGGCAGCAGATGGATGAGAGTAATCATGAGATGGTTCATATGTTGACTCAGAGAATATGCACCATATTAAGGCCATTAATACAAGATTCGACCCAGAGTTACCAGCAATTGGAAACTCAAATGACACCGATAGGTGAATTCCTAGGCGCTCCTGTGGCACAGGGTCGACAGACCCCTCCGCCTCAATCGGATACACTCGTTCGTCAAGATGAGGCTTTTGACGAAACAATTGAGCAACCCCAGGAGTTTGAACAAATCCCTAGGATGGCCCAAAGGCCTCCTGTGCTAGTCCATAGGAACCAGGACCCAAACTATGTGGTCAGACAAGTTCGACATGATGCTTTGGCTGGTGAACCTAATTTGAAAGCCATGGTCGAACGCATTATGGTCCGTAATGGGGCAAATCCAGGCCTTCGATGACCAACGTACACGTCCCCATTACCAGATTTTGTCTTACAGACAGAATTACCCAGGGGTTGGAAGGTGCCGAAGTTCACCAAGTTCGCTGGTGAGACTGAGGAGTCCACCATCGAGCACGTTGCTAGGTATCAAACTGAAGTCAGCGACATAGAAAATAATGAGGACTTGAAGATGAAATATTTCCCAAATTCTCTTACGAAGAATGCGTTTACATGGTTTACAACGTTGCCCCCTCGGTCCGTCCACGCTTGGGCACAATTAGAGAAATTGTTTCACGAGCAGTTTTACATGGGACAGTCGAAAATTAGTTTGAAAGAATTGGCCAGTGTCAAATAGAAGGCCACGGAATCAGTAGACCAATATCTTAACAGGTTTAGACTTTTGAAAGGTCGTTGCTTTACTCAAGTCCCTGAACATGAGCTAGTCGAAATGGCAGCCGGTGGTTTGGATTACTCCATCAGGAAAAAGCTGGACATGCAATATCTCAGGGATATGGCGCAGCTGGCTGACCGAGTCTGATAGGTCGAACGGTTGAAGGCCGAGAAAACTCAGACTAACAGATACCGTAAGAAAGAAAAAGTGTCGTATGTGGTGGCTGACGAATATTCCTCCGACGATGAAGAATTCATCGACGAGAGTGAGGTCAACATGGTCGAACTCAAGCCAGGGTCCCCATACACATGCAAATTACTGAAACCATCAAACGGGAAAAATCCTGTCGAAACTGAAAAAATAGATAAATACGTTGCTAAAACTTATACTTTTGATGTTTCTAAATGTGACGAAATATTTGACTTGTTAGTTAAAGATGGTCTGATAATTGTTCCTCTTGGTTTGAAAGACCCCCCATTAGAACAAAAGAAAAAATGAGGATTTTGTAAATTTCATAATTTTCTTGGTCATAAAACAGCTCAATGTATTCTTTTAAGGGGTTTGGTGCAGAAGCCTTTGAAGGAGGGCCGACTTCAATTTGGCGAAAGGCCAAAGATGCAGGTTGACACCAACCCACTGAAGGTCGAAGAGGCTTTGTATTCGGAGTTGTATGAGTGCATGATGGTTGAGGCTACTGAGGGTCCCAACAGGCAACCAACGACTGAAGTTGTGGAATGCATGATGGTCGAAGCCACTGAGGGTTCTTGTAGCATACAATTTTTGTCGGTGACCCGACCACCTTGTCGCAATAGGGATTTCCTCACTTCAGTGGGAGGAACGTTGGGTGCTACTTTCTGATTTCTTATTTTATCCCATGAAGCTGGAAGGGAAAGGTAAAGCTATCTAAAACTAACCTTGCACACATTTGTTTAACTGAACAAACGTTTGACAGAGATTGGGGAGTCCGGGGTCAGGTTATACAATGGGGAGTTCTCAATTACCCATCCTATACATGGTTATCCATGAGATGATAGTTTAGGTTCTACTTTGATACTTGATTATGTTTGTCTGTGAAATGGGAAAGTTTCTTCTTTGTGGGATGTCTGAGAGAGAGAGAGAGAGAGAGAGAGAGAGTATTTTTGTTGTTTTTTAGGTTTTCCGATGTTTTTGGTAAGGTCGGGGACCTAAGGTTTTTGATAAGTGTGCTCGCTAAGATTTCACAATATTATGCCTGCATATTCCCTGTTATGAAGTATAGGGAAATCAGAGCGATCGTAGTTCCTCCTATTCTAAGGAAGAAACAGATGTCTGGTGTCTTGTTTAAAGCCCAAGATTGAAGCTAAAAGGTTGTTTATTTGTGTCTTGTTCAAAGCCCAAGATTGAAGCTAAAAGGTTTGACTTAGAGAGAATTTGTCATCTCTAAATAGGGATATCTCATCTGTTTATCTTAGTTGTTTGAGTAACTAGTTTGAAAAGGGGAATTACTTTAACTGGAATGCGTGGAGTCCAGCAATGCCATAATTGCCTTTACAGGGTGATTTGTCTTGAAGGAGAAAACTTTAACTCAGTGTGAGCAATGCCATTTTTCCTTAGGAATTCCAATTAGATGAAGTTTTAACCAGGATATTGATGAACAGACAACTTGGATGTTTAAATCAACAAGTGTGTCACTTAGAACAGTTATCTGGGATTAAGGTTTTGTTTTGATGTGATTATACAAAGAAGTATCTTCCTGCAGAGATTTTGATTTCCTCTGAGGGAATGTTGATTTTTGTGTGCCTTGATAAAAGCCCAAGGTTGAAGCTAAGAGGTTGATTGGATTCCACTAGGGAAATCATTATATAAAGCCTAAAAGGAGGCTGGAAAAGACTGACTCAACAAGAGAGTGTTTATTTGTGTCTTGTACAAAGCCCAAGATTTAGGCTAAAAGAGGTTTGACTCTTTTGGGAAAAAGTTTTATCTGTCTTGTACAAAGCCCAAGATTGAGACTAAAAAAGATTTGACTCTATTAGGGAGGACATTTATGTGTGTCTTGTACAAAGCCCAAGATTGAGGCTAAAAAGATTGACTCAGTTGGAGAATATATGTCTTGTACAAAGCCCAAGATTGAGGCTGAAAGGGTATGACTCTGTTTAGGGAGTGTTTAATATCTGTCTTGTACAAAACCCAAGATTGAGGCTAAAAGTTGTGACTCATCTGAGGAGAAATTATATCTGTCTTGTACAAAGCCCAAGATTGAGGCTAAAGATTACTGAGGAATTATCATTATACAAATTCTAAGAGGAGGCTGGTTAGGGAAGTTTCTTATATAAAGCCTAAGAGAAGGCTAACTTCTCCTAAGGATTATTGAGATCGAAAGACAGGTCCAAATTTGGCAATTCAACTCTTGCTGGGGATTACAGAAAAGTTGAGATATCCGAGGCCTTGAGGTTGTGATAAGGATTGTAGCAGTAAATTGACCCTAGCTGGGGATTTTTGGACTGAAGATATTACAGAAGAAGTTCTTTCCTTTGAAGGTTTTTTTTACTGGTGAATTCACAATAATTGACCCTGACTGGGAAAATTAAAGTGAGGATTTAAAGATGAAGTTTGTTGGGTTTTATCTCTGCTTGGAGATGTGAGAGTTTCTTTGAAATCCAAAAAGGGATGAGACTGTCCAAGTCTACTGGTATAGAGAGTATGATCTTTGTATGATGCCCAAGAGAAAGCTCATATGTTAAGGGATGAAGGTCAACCCTAAAATGATCTGATATTTTGACACAGGAAGGCTGCTCTATCAAAGGATGACTAAGTTCTGTATTATACATTTAAGAGGTCTTTTGGGTCCTTGTACTAAGCCCAAGAGGAGGCTGGGGATGCTTTTAGGAAGCATGTGGGTCCAAACTTAAGAATGTTCGAAAAAGGTTTCACCGGGAATTAATTCTTTCTTTAGTGAACAGTTCTAGAGTTTGAAGAAATTCAAGAGAAGTTTCACCGAGAATTAATCTCTCTGGGGGAATTGAATTTCTTTGACAGTTTCTAATATTGACAGCCTGAGAAAAGTTTCACCAGGAATAATTCGTTTCTCTTTGTTCCATATTGTTTAAGCCCAAGAGGAGGCAAGACTGTATCTGGTAATCATATGGGGATCTAGTTTTGACTGTAACGAAAGAGTGACCAACTAGCTGTAATCTAAATTCTAGACTTAGTTGTCTGGGAAAACTCTAAGCAGATATACAAGTATATATACATGTTAGAGCAAGAGTTGTCTCTACAAGTCGTCTATATGTTTTGATGATAACAATGTGTATTTGTGAAAGAACTATTTTATGTTCTAACATGTGTTGTGTGCAGATTATAATCATATAAGATATCAGATCCAACAAGCACCAGCCAGATGTGCGTAATAGATAATATGCGAAGTTACTATGTGTGACACAAGTCGCAAGAAGCAAGTATGCTTCTGTATCTAATCATGATCAGTCAGATCCAAGGATGCCAATATTGCTGTTGCAATGCTCTTGTGGATGCTCTCTGAAAGTGGTTGTGATTCTGAAGATAGAGAAGCTTCTGAAGAGGTAATCTTCTAGAGAACCGAAGAGCTGAAGATTCTCATGACTTGAAGTTCTGAAGGCTGAAGGCTCTGAAGACCAAGTGCAGAAAGACTCTAAAGACTTATGTGTTCTGAAGATTATGGCTCTAAAGGTCAAGTGCTGAAGACTCTGAAGACAGATTCCTAATGGATAAGTTTTGAAGATCTGAAGACTTGAAGCAATGAAGAATAACGGGTTTCAAGACAAGTGCTGAAGTTCTGAAGGCAGATTCCTAATGGACAACTTCAGAAGACTGAAGACTTGAAGATCCAGATACCCAGTTATAAAGTCTCTACTCATGCTTCAATTAATTACCATCAGAAGCCTCTGAAGTTTTGAAGACAAATGTTACCGTTGTGAATGACTGTACACAGCGCCCAAGAAGATATATCCCATCACTTCTTCTACAGTAAAAAGAATACGTGTCAGTACAACTTTTATCATTACACAACGTCTCTTTTCAAACAGCCAACAGTAATTCAAACGGCTATATTTTACTGGGCTATTTAAAGAAAGGAGTAATCGCTTCTGAAGGTGTCGGTGATAAGTAAATCGATCACCGTGTCAATATGATGATAGTCACAATGATGGGTTCTCGTTGTTACACTTAATATTCAAAGTTATCACCATTTTACACACGACGATTGTTGTTGAAGCTCAAGATCATAAATCAACAAAACAACAACAATTTAAACAGAAGTTATTGATAAAGAAGACAACATTGCAAATCAACCACCTTCTCGTCTGAGCTATGTTGAAGATCTGAAGTAATGAGTTGTTGCTCAAAGCTTGCTCAACCAAGAAGACGAAGAAGAAAAAGATCTACAAGATGTCATCAACTGCCAAATCAACATACATCTCTGTAGAATCTTAAGATAGAAAGGAGTTGTTACTCATATCTTGCTTGAACACTTGTGTGTTCTTTTGTACTTAAACTTAGGAGTAATCTACTTGTTAAGAAGCATCTTTGTAATCTCCTGTTTAACTAATTCTATGTGAATTAGGATACCTTGAGTGGTCAGTGTGACCGGAGACTCGAGAAGACAATGGCTTGGTGTCATTGTGGTAAATCCTGGAATAGGGTCAGTAAACGTTATATTCGTTAAGACGAATCCCTGAACGTTTAGCTGTGAAATCCTGATAGTAGATCTTGCGAGATTGGAACCTATTAGGTCAATGTTCATTATATTCATTAAGTTGAATCCCTGAACGGTTCATTGTGTGTTAGTCACAGCTGCGGTTATTCAGGTTGTTAGTCAACGGCTTTAGCCCGTGCATCTGTAATCAGTTTGGATTATAGTGGATTAAGTCTTTGTGTTCAAGGCAAAATCACCTGAGGAGGGTGGACTGGATTAGCTTGAGAGTTGCTCAGGTGAACCAGGATAAATCGTGTGTTCTTTACTCTTGTTATGTTTTTAGTTATTGTTTATGTTTCTATATTAAGTATCAGAACCTTACATAAGCAAGTCAGAACCTTGCACCTTAACTCTGATAAGCTTCCGCACTGAAAGTTCTAAATGATGCATATCTTATTCAGACTCTCCCTATCACGTATGCTTTATGCATTGCCAAGTCT
This sequence comes from Lathyrus tuberosus, assembly GCA_022829125.1. NCBI lineage: Eukaryota > Viridiplantae > Streptophyta > Magnoliopsida > Fabales > Fabaceae > Lathyrus > Lathyrus tuberosus. The sequence goes on from JALAZF010000441.1 coordinate 3,610,949, forward strand.
AAATGCTACTTCGCGAGTCAGAGTCTCTAAATTAACTCTGATGTTCTCTTAGCATTTTAATGATAAGAGGCGTAAAGTTTTTAAGAGTGAATACACAATTCAACCCCCCCCCCCCCCTTTCATGTGTTTTTCACGTACCTTTAATTGGTATCAGAGCTCTGGTTTTGTTATTGATGGATATCAAACACTTAAAAGTGTCAGAAAAATATCCAGATGCGGTGCGTAGAAATACTCTGGGTGAGACTTCAATCCACTTACAATTTCTATAATTGCTCAGAAGATGACTGTGTACAAAATTGTAATCAATCGGATTACTTGAGCAAGTCACTGATTTTGGAAGTTTCGCAGTTGTCAACCGAATCTTCCTCACTAAAGCCTTAATGAAGATTAAAGAATCAGCTGATAAGATAGATTCATTGGATAAGTAGTAGTATCTGTTGAATGCTTATCTTAGAATATACGTGTGGATATACCACGTATTTGCTCAAGGTTGGATCATCAGAAAACAAGAAGTCTTGTTTGCTGAAGATTATTTCTTTGTGAGTTTTTGAGATATTTTCAAGAAATGGATTAGGTCCACCCTTGACTTTCTCGTTTAAAGCTCATTAAGAACTTCTTCATGTAAAGAAGAAAGATTGTTGTTCTATGATTTTGAACTTCAGAACGAAGACTGCAGAAGAAGTCAGAAAGTTGAAGAATGCAAACTCTTAGAAATGATTCAACATCTGAATTTTAACTGATCAAGAAGTTAAAAGATTCAATGAAGAACTGAATATTGTTTTCTTGAAAAGCCTTGTAGAAAACTGAAAGAATATTCAGGAAGAAGAAATCCAATTATTCATCAAGAATTTGATTAAGAATGAATTTTGTGTCTTGACGGAATTAGCTCAGATGATTGAGTTCTGATAACTTGAGATTCTATCTCAGTTGAACCAACTGTGATTGGTCAGATTACTATTTGATAATTTTCTCAGAACTTCACAAATCTGGAATCAAAAGATGCTCTATTGGATGCCAAACAAGACTGATCGAAAGCTCTGTCAATGTCACTTCTGTCAGACGTTCGAGAAATCATGGAAAGCTCTCGGATAAAGAATCTCTGTAAAAATATTTCAGAATCTCTAAGGTATGTTTTTCCCATTACTAATTTTAAACAGTAGCAATCTCTTTAACCACTATTTGTTCACTGACACATTAGCTTTCGTAAGATTTATTAAAAATAGAATAAGACTTTCACGCGTACTGCTATGATTAGGCAAATTTAAGAATTAAATAAGCAGTCATGATTACTTTGTGTCAGCCACTCCCTTACTACTCATAGGTATACAAAGATTAGTATTCTTACTTGCTCTGAAAACCACTATATAGAGTCTATCACAAGTCATTTTGCTGACTGCTACAGCTATTTATATCTAGCCTCGAAATTGATGTACCTCGCGTGTTCCAGCTTAATAAATAGCTATCAATCATAAGCCCTCCTCACACCATTATCTCTTCTCTAGGAAGAATCACTATTTAACTATCCAGTAGTTTAAAACCTCATCTCCCAAACCAAATCAACTTTGCTCAAAATGTCTTCCCACAACATCAGAGGAGAAATTTCTGATCTTGAACTCCTGAAGTAATACACTCTAAACCTAACCTTCTGCCTTAACTCAACAAAACAAGTATCCTCTCTGGAATTGAATTTCATAACTGGGAGAATTACTTCTCCATGCTTGTTGGACCCGTGTTTCCTGAACTTGTGACTGAGTTTTGGGCAAATGCTCGGTCACTAGAATATGATTTTGGCAAGAATGTTATTTTATTTGTGGTTACTGGTTGTCCTGTCATGATCAACCCTACCATCATTGCCAAAGCCATTGAATGTATTGAGGATGGTTTGACTGTGGAAAACCACATCAACAATGTTTATCTCGACAAGCACTTGCATGTGATTTTTGAGATTAAAGATCATCCCACTCAACCTTGTACCCTCACTCCCATAGCCAAAGACTGGTACAAGCTAATGGTAACCAATTTAAGACCAAGAGAAAGAGGAGCAGGATGGATATCTGACAAGGAGAGACTATTCATTTTCTTCTTAGTTTCTAGGATCAAAATTAACCTACCTCAATCCATCTATAATCATCTGAAGGAAGAAATTAATTTGTCTAGGGAAGACACAATCTATCAAATTCCTTATTGTAGAATCATCTCCCACATTCTTGATCTTCAAGGAGTAGTTAGTCATTGCAGAAGAAATGGAATGACCGAGAAGATCCTTCCCGAGTTTTATATCATGAATTGTGATTACTCACCCTGCCTGTTTGAATGTTGCCTCCACGTGGGTAACATACAGGTGATCAGGTTTAGTTGTGGATGCCTTCAAGGACCTTGAAGTTTATTTGCTTTTGGTCGATTTAGAGGGTCTTGCTCTGATAGTGTAACATCGGGTTAGGGTCTTTTGAGTTGAACTATGTTTTTTCCTTATTTTTTTGTCATTTGATGATGTGGTTTTATTTTTTACTATTACGATGTTTGTTGAAAACCTTTTAATTGAGAATTTTGAGTTCCACTGCCATGTGAAGGTATTTGATTTATTTTTGAGGAAAAACCCTTTGTTTATAAGGAAAGTGTATTATTTTGAATTAATTGAGAAATGTGCACCCTTGAGGTGATTTTTTGATGTTTTACTCTGATAATTGAGTTGTTTCTGCTGCAACATTTGTAGGGGTAGAAAAGGGTGTTACATTAGTGGTATCAGAGCAGGTCGGTCCATCTGGCCAGGTTTTTACGTGATGTCATTCGACGAGTGTACATTGTCGATGTTTTAGTTCTTCTAAACTTGTTGGTGGTGTGTAGGATGGCTGGAAGAAATGATCGTGTGATTGTTGATGCGTTGGAATCGGTTACTAATGTGGTGGCGCAGCTGAATCCAAATGGTGGAGCTCCTGATGAGTTTTGTGCCTTGGGAAAGTTTCAGAGGAACAAGCCACCGACTTTTGTGGGTACGCATGATTTAGCAAGTACACACAAGTGGCTGGAGGCAATCGAGAAAATCTTCCGAGTGATGGGGTGTTCTGATGAGAAACATGTTCAGTTTGGAACGCATATGCTGGAAGAGGAAGCTGAGGATTGGTGGGATAATACCCATCAGAGACTCACGGATGTTGGCACTGTGATAACTTGGGATGTGTTTAAGCAGGAGTTTCTGGGGAAGTATTTTCCAGAGGATGCTCGTGGCAAGAGGGAAGTGGAATTCCTTGAGCTGGAGCAAGGAGACATGATAGTGGTGGAGTACGCCGCGAAGTTCGAGTCTTTGGTGAAGTTCTGTCCGCACTACAATCGTGTTGGTGCTAAGATATCCAAGTGTCTCAAGTTCGAGAATGGGCTGAGATCATAGATTATGCAGGGTATTGGGTATCAACAGATCCGCAGGTATGCTGAGTTGGTTAACAAGAGCAGAATATACGATGAGGATAGCCGAGCTCGATCTGCTCACTACAAGCAGTTGAGTGAGAAGAAAGGGCAGTATAGGGGTAAACCTTATACAACTTCAGCTGACAAAGGGAAGCAGAAGGCTTCAGATGGGAAAAAAGACAAGTGGGGGAGCAGCTCCCACTTCTGGAAAGTGTCATAAGTGTGGCGAGCAAGGTCACCGTGCTGATGTGTGTACCAATAATGTGGTGAGGTGCTACAGATGTGGTAAGAAGGGTCATCGAGCTACTGATTGCAAATATGAGGGTCCGACCTGTTTCAATTGTGGTGAGAAAGGTCATATTAGTACTCAATGTCAGAAGCCGAAGAAGACTGCGACTGCTGCCCAGACCAGTGGCAGAGTGTTTGCTTTGAGTGGTGCAGAGGCGCCTGAGAAAGACAACCTGATTCGAGGTACTTGTTTTATTAATAATATCGAGTTGGTTGTTATTATTGATACTGGTGCTACTCATTATTTTATCTCGCTTGAATGTGCTAATAGATTGGGTTTGAAGTTATCTGATATGAATGGTAATATGGTAATAGAAACTCCAGCTAATGGTTCTGTTACTACTACCCTTGTGTGTTTGAGATGTCCTGTGACGATTTTTGAGAAGAGCTTTGTGATGGATTTGGTGTGCTTACCCTTGCACCAAATTGACGTGGTCTTTGGGATGAACTGGTTAGAGTTCAACCAGGTTCATATCAACTGTTATAACAAGCCTGTAGAGTTTCCTGAGATTGATGATAGTAGGGAGTTGATATTCTTATATGTTAAGCAAGTAGACGAACTTCTAGAAGACGAAGCCTTGGTGTCTGCAGTGTTTACATCGTTGCAAATTGATCGTGAAGTTGCGAGTGAAGAGTTATCTGTTGTTTGTGAGCTTCCAGATGACATCAGTAATTTGCCTCCAGAGTGTAAAGTAGAGTTTGTCATGGACTTAGTACCAGGTACGAGTCAAGTGTCGATGGCTCCTTATCGGATGTCAGCTTCTGAGTTAAGTGAATTGAAGAAACAGTTGGAAGAGTTGCTTGAGAAGAGGTTTGTTCGACCGAGTGTTTCTCCGTGGGGTGCTCCTGTGCTGTTAGTGAAGAAGAAAGATGGGAGTATGAGGTTGTGTGTCGATTATCGGCAGTTGAATAAAGTGACTATCAAGAATAAGTATACACTTTCGAGAATCGACGATTGGATGGATCGGTTAGTAGGTGCTTGTGTGTTTAGTAAGATTGATTTGAGGTCTGGTTATCATCAGATTCGAGTTAAGCCTGATGATATCCCGAAGACAGCTTTCCGGACGAGGTATGGACACTATGAATACACTGTGATGTCGTTTAGTGTGTCCAATGCACCTGGTGTGTTCATGGAGTATATGAATCGGATCTTTCATGAGTACTTGGATAAGTTTGTAGTGGTGTTTATCGATGATATCTTGATATATTCTAGATCTGGAGAAGAACATGCCAAGCATTTGAGAATTGTGTTGCAAGTATTGAGGGAGAAGAAGTTGTATGCAAAGTTGTCGAAGTGTGAGTTTTGGTTGAAGGGAGTAAGCTTCCTTGGCCATGTGATTTCAAGTGGCGGGATTGTTGTTGATCCTTCTAAGATTAATGTCGTGTTACAGTGGGAGACTCTGAAGTCTGCTACTGAGATACGAAATTTTCTGGGATTGGCAGGATATTACCGCAAGTTTATTGAAGGCTTTTCTAAGTTGGCATTACCTTTGACTCAGTTGACTCAAAAGGGTCAAGCTTTTGTGTGGGATGTAACTTATGAAGAGAGTTTTGTGGAATTGAAGAAGAGATTGACTACTACTCCAGCGTTGATTTTTCCTAATTAGAGCGAATCTTTTGTGGTGTATTATGATGCGTTGAAGATGGGTCTTGGTGGAGTATTGATTCAGAATGGACAAGTTGTTGCCTATGCTTCGAGACAATTGCGAGTTCATGAGAGGAATTATCCTACACATGACTTGGAGTTGGCTGCGGTGGTGTTTGTGTTGAAAATTTGGAGACATTATCTGCTTGGCTCTAAATTTGAAGTGTTCAGTGATCATAAGAGTCTGAAGGACTTATTTAATTAGAAGGAATTGAATATGAGGCAGAGAAGGTGGTTATAGTTATTGAAGGATTTTGATTTTGATTTGAGTTACCATTCGGGCAAAGCAAATGTAGTGGCTGATGCATTGAGCAGAAAGTCATTGGATATGTCGATACTCATGGTGAAAGAATTGGAGTTGCTTGAGAAATTCTGAGATTTGAGTTTGGTATGTGAAGCGACTCCTGACAGTATGAAGTTGGGGATGTTGAAGTTGACTAGTAGTATTCTGGAAGAAATCAGAGTGGGACAGCAATCTGATTTGAAGTTGGTTGACCAATTGACTTTGATTAACCGAGGTAACGGAGGTGACTTCCGGATTGACGAGAATGGCGTAATGATGTTCAGAGACAGGGTGTGTGTTCCCGATGCGCCAGATATTAAGAAGAGAATTCTTGAAGAAGGACATCGAAGTAGGTTGAGTACTCATCCCGGTGCTACGAAGATGTACCGAGATTTGAAAAAGTTGTTTTGGTGGCCATGTATAAAGAAGGATGTTGCGGAGTTTGTTTATGCGTGTTTGACTTGTTAGAAGTCGAAGGTTGAGCATCAGAAGCCTTTAGGTATGATGCAGTCGTTGAGGATCCCAGAATGGAAATGGGATAGTATTTCCATGGATTTTGTGGTGGGATTGCCGAAGACTGCCAAGGGAATGATTCAATTTGGGTGATCGTGGATTGATTAACTAAGTCGGCTCATTTCTTGGCGATGAAGATTAATCATTCTATGCAGAAATTAGCCGAGATATATATTGAGGAGATTATGAAGTTGCATGGGGTACCTTCGAGTATTGTATCGGATAGAGATCTGAGGTTTACATTGAGGTTCTGGAAGAGTTTGCAAGATGCTTTGGGTACTAAGTTGAGGATGAGTTCTGCCTACCATCCACAGACGGACGGTCAGACAGAAAGAACTATCCCATCTTTAGAGGATTCACTGAGGGCTTATGTGTTGGATCATGGAGGATCGTGGGATAGCCATTTACCATTGATTGAGTTCACGTACAATAATAGTTTTCATGCTAGTATTGGAATGGCGCCCTATGAAGCTTTGTATGGGAGAAGGTGTAGGACTCCTTTGTGTTGGTACGAATTGGGCGAGAGTGTTGTACTCAGATCTGAGATAGTGTAAGAGACGATTGAGAAGATTACGATGATACAAGAAAGAATGAAAGCTTCGCAGAGTCTTCAAAAGAGCTACCATGATAAGAGGAGGAAAGCACTTGAATTCCAAGAGGGAGATCACGTGTTTTTTAGGGTGACGCCAGTGACTGGTGTGGGTCGAGCTTTGAAGTCTAGGAAGCTCACTCCACGTATTGTTGGTCCTTATCAAATATCGCAGAGGATATGAGAGGTAGCCTACCGAATTGCTTTACCGCCGTCACTTGTGAATTTGCATGACGTGTTCCATGTGTCTCAGTTGAGGAAGTACATTCCGAATCCGTCGCATGTGATTCAGATAAATGATGTACAAGTGAGGGATAATCTGACTGTGGAAGCATTGCCTGTGCGTGTTGATGGTCGAGAGACGAAGCAATTACGGGGTAAAGACATAACTTTGGTGAAGGTATTGTGGGGTGGACCAGCTGGCGAAAGTTGGACTTGGGAACGCGAAGATTAGATGAGGGAGTCGTATCAGACTCTATTTCCCTGAGGTAATTTTTTAGGGCAAAAATTCTTTAAGTGGGGGAGAGTTGTAACACCCCAAATTTCGTAAGAATAGTTACTTAATTTATTTAAATATTATATTCGTGGATTTCTGTGAATTTTGGTGATTGGTGTCGATATCGGTGTTTTTGTGAAGTTTTGGTTATTTAATTAAATAATAGTATATATTACGGAATATATTGTATTATTATTTATTTTAAATAATATTAGAGGAATTAAGGGTGAAGTGGACATTTGAGGAGAATTAGTGAGGGCATTATGGTGAAAGCCCAATTTTGAGGCCCACGGGTTAAGGTGAATATAAAAGGAGGATTTTGAGAATAGGGTTCACTTTTTGGTTAACCGTGAAAATAAGAAAGAAGGGAGAGCTCTGAGGAAAAAGGGAAAAGGCGAGGAATTCGTGAAGGTTTCCAAAGGCTCAAGAGAGAACACATCCGATCGACAATCTAAGGTATGGGGAGTAATTACCTTTCATTATTTTCATTATAGGGTTAGATGTAATTGAAGTGGATGTTTGTGTTTGAGGGTTATGGGATTTTTGTGACGAATTGATGATTTGAGGGTATTTTGTGAATCGATTACTAAGAGTTGAATTTAATCGGATAAAAATAGACGTTGGGGCTGATTTCCCCGTCATTGTAGTTTCAACCTTGTGGTGAAGGGATTTATGGATTTTATGGGAAGCTTGAGAGTTTTGAAGGTTTAGGGAATTTAAGGTTCTCGTAGTGTCCTGAATCGACCTAATAGACGTAGGTTTTATGCCTTTGATTTATGTGATGCATTAGGATTGTTGTAGGGATGTTTTTGGGTCATTTGGGGTTGTAATCGCGGGTACCTTTGAGGCTGTGGAGCTACTAATGCGTAGTAGCAATTTTCTATAATCGCGGGTTCGCTAAGCGAACCATTCCTTCGCAAGGCCAATGTTCGCCAGGGCTCACAAAGCAAGCAACACAGCGAATGTGTGATAACATGAGTGTGGGTACTTAGATGATTCTGGAGTGGAATTAGGGATTCGCTGGAAGTCTCGCAGGGCGAATGTACTAGCATCTTCTCTTGTGTTATCTCCATCTTGTTGAGATTTGGCTGAGTATCCGGTTGTACTGTGTTTGAGTTCTTCCCTGTTTATCTTTGTGTTATTTTGTAAGCATAATCATACGCATATTCATACATGTGCCTCAGTTGCCTTGTACATTGCATCATATGTTTCATGTGCATTTTTGCATTCCTTGGTGCGTTTGCTCACTCTCCGGTGCTTATCTATTCTGCAAAGTGTGTGTGACCTCTCTCTATTAGAGTGTCAACCTTAAGCAGAAAGTGTTTATCCTTTATAATTCCCCACTGAGTTTATTCCTCGTGGAAGATTTTTTATTTAGCTTTTCTCTCCAGTTTTTCATCTGGATCAAACCAAACATATTTGAGTTATTTCCTCACTTGGTTGAGTCTTGTTTGGCCGTTTCTCTTTAGTTGATTCCTAGATTGAACTTTGGTGTTCTGAGTTTATTGCCTTTGTTAAACCATCATACGTCTGGTGGAAGGTAATATCTCTCCCTTTTTTGTTTGTTACCTTGTTAAGATGCCTTGTTGGTAGTTGGCAATCCTTCCTTTTGAGTTTATTGCCTTTGCTAAACCACCATACATATGGTGGAAGGTAAAATTTCTCCCCTTTCTGGTTGGTTACCTTGCTAAGATGCCTTGTTGGTAGTTGGTAGTCCTTCCTTTTGAGCTTATTGTCTTTGTTAAACCACCATACGTCTGGTGGAAAGTAATATTTCTCCCTTTTTTTGGTTGGTTACCTTGTTAAGCTGCCTTGTTGGTAGTTTGTAGTCCTTCCTTTTGAGCTTATTGCCTTTGTTAAACCACCATACGCCTGGTGGAAGGTAATATTTCTCCCCTTTCTGGTTAGTTACCTTGTTAAGCTGCGTTGTTGGTAGTTTATAATCCTTCCTCCTGAGCTTGTTGCCTTTGCTTCTACCCTGTAACCGATAGCATGTAAAATTTGTCTCCCTTTTTTGGTTAGTTACCATTGTTTTCTAACTAGTGACCAGTAGTCGGTAGTCTTTCCTTTTGATTTATTGCATTTGCTTCTACCCAGTGACCGGTAGAAGGTAATATATCTCTTTTCTTCTGTAGTTTGAGTATCGTTGTTTTCTACCACGTAACAGGTTGTTGGTATCTGAAATTCTGGTATCAGATGTGTGATGTTAAGTGCGATGTCACAACAACACACTATGCTAATATGAACAAGGCAATAACAAGCAGTAAATAACACAATGAATTCTTCACCCAGTTCGGTCTAACTACCTATGTCTGGGGGCTACCAAGCCAGGGAGGAAATTCACTATTAGTAGTATCAAATTATAGACTTAACAATCCCAGTTGACATCTACCTAACTTAATCACTACCCAATGACACTTCTACCTAAGAAACTACTTAGGTATGAGAAGCCACTCACTCCCTAAATCACCTCAGTGATATAATCCAATGATTACACTTTAAAACCCACCTTGATTCTGCTTAACAGCTTTGATCAAGAACAACACATTCTTGCTTAAAAGCTCTAGAGTGAATACACTTACAACTCAAAATAGTAACGCCAATTCAAACATAAATGGTTTACAAAAACACACACGAAAACTCAAATTGACTCTCAGTCTATGCTCTCTGTCTTCGTTATATCCCAACAAGGGTTGAGGCTGCTTTTATAGAATTCTGACTTGGGCTTGGACCTCCTCCTAATATCTGATTTGATTTGTTTTAAAACCAGAATTTAAAACAGATTTGATCTTCAAATCTTTTCAAATCAGCCCTAATGTTAGTTACATGATCTGCTCCATATCTGATTGAAAATATCTTCTCCAAGATATTCGCATCCATTCTCTCTAACAGATCTCTTCAAAACAAACTAACACGCGCAGCCCTAAAACATCACAACCTGATGTTCTGATGTTCTGATAATTGATGTCAAGACATCAAGTATAACATCAGCATAAACAACTTCAACCCTGCAACAGCTAATGTTAGGAACCAATGTTATGACATCAGACATACGACATCAACATTGTTCAACTTTGTTTTACCAAACTTCCAGCCAATACAAGAACTAACAATCTCCCCTTTTGGCTAATTTTGGCTTAAACAATCTCTGCCAACATCAGAGGTACCTGCAGCGGAAAAACTTCATACCAGCAGCAATCACAAAACAAACTACACAAAGCTAAACTCCCCCTCAAAACAAGAACCAGCATACAAGCTATTCCCAAGAACCAGCATACCAGCTATTCAAACTGCACACTCCCCCTCAAGCCTAGAGCCACATCAGACAACTAGGCAACACATAGGCTAGCTCTCCCCCTTTTTAGCCACAATTGGCCAACTACCAACAAGTTATACCCTAACACTTTACAACAGTTAGTCCTACTAGCTCTCCTTGTCAGTCAAAAGTCAGCACCACAAGACAAGACAAATCATAAAACAAAACCAAGATAAGCATAAAAGTACTTTTATCCAAGTTACACACCATGCACACAATGTGCAGAAAAAAACTACCAACTACAAAAACAATAAACAGAAAAAGCAGCACTTCAATCTTCATTAGCATCAAAACCATCTGCAGCATCCTCATCACCTTCCTCTGAACCTGAATCTTCAGTATTGACATTCACATCATCTTCACCCTGTTCCAAGGATTTGATCATCTGCTCAATTTTCATTTTCCTAGCAGTGCTAGTACTGATAACCATATCAAGATCCTTGCAGGTCGCCTTCAATTCTTCAATCAACTCAGTTTTAGTAATGGCCTTCTTAACACCAGAACTTGATGTTACAACAATGTCTGGAACATGATTCCCAACAAACAGCTTGGGATGCAAGGATAAAGCTGACTCCCTCTTACATGCTACATCTGAACTAGTTAAAGTTCCAGGATGTTGATCTAAGATCATTCCACAGACAAGGGAAGGGAATGTTATAGGCATCTTGATAGCATTAGTGGCACCATGCTTCACAGCCTGATCAAATATGTAATTTCCATAATTAAACTTGACCTTTTTCCCAACAGCATAAATAAACCTTCCTAATCCCACAGCTATGGTGGTTTTGTGATTAGTAGGTACCCATTTAGCAGCTCCAATTCTGTGCAAAATAGCATACTTGATACTGAGTTTGCTAGCTGTCAATTTTCCTTTCAGTGGCCAAACCTTCACTTGAGTGGATGTGGTCTCTTTACACACATCATTATCAGTTACTTCCAGTTCACAACCCTCTTGATCATCTCTTCCCAGATACTTATTGATGGTGCTAGGAGAGAAATTAATACACTTACCCCTAACAAACACCTTCATGAAGTCCACACTTCTTTTATCAGAAATGTCTATAGGAATGTTAACAACAAATTCCTTAGCAAGTCCACCATAGCACTTAGAGAATTTTGTCACAGTCTTCAACAGGCCAGCAGCATGAATGAGCTCCATAATTTCTTTCATCTCCAATGCATCTTTGCCCAGCTCTCTTTCCAGAGCTAATCTCCTTTGACACATAAATTTCCACATTGGAGCACTGCTAGAATAATGAAAGGATATGTTGTCCACTGGCACTTCAGGAACCTTATTAGAAATTCTCTTCAAAATGGACTTTCTGACAGGGGTGGTGTCTTGAACATCTTCCTCAACATCATACTCAGATTCAGATTCTTCTCTAATCTTTCTCTTTTTGGAAGTCACAGCAACCTTGCTCCAAGATTTAGTTGGACCAACTACAAATGTCTTTTTCTTCTTGCCTTCAGCTGTCATCTTAGGAGAAGATTCCACAGTCTTTCCTTTTCTAGTCTTCAATCTATTGGCAATACCAGGAACAGCATTACCAATTACTTTATTATCAGATAAGTCAACAACATCCACCATATCAGCGTTCTTCTTCCCTCTGGGACTAGGAGTAACATCCCTAGCAGGTGATGTTCCAACATCATGTTCAACATCAACCTCATCTTCAACATGAGTATCCCTTTCTCTTTCAGTTTCAGCTTCAACTTCATCTTCAATCTCAGCATCTTCAATGACTGAAACAGCCAATCTGTGAAGATTGGTTTCAGAAGTTTGCATGTCACCCTTTTCTCTAACAGATTGATCAGCAGGCATTTGACTCAGAGGTCTAGATATTCCCTTCACAGAAATCCCATTCTCAAATATTTTTGTGACAATCTGATCAATACTTTTGTCCACATCTACCCTTTCTTCAACAGCTTGAGGAAGAGGGGTGGTAGTCTTAGGAGTAGGTTTGTCTCCAAACAAAACACTAGTGACAAACGCTCTACTCTTGCTATCATAAATTTCTTACCCGTAGATTGATTAGAAGTATTACCTTTTGAAGCCCTCTTAGGTTGATACTTCTCAGGTCTTGTCTTTTCTGAAGCTGGAATCATAGAGATAGGAGCAATGTCCATAGCTTCATCCAAAAATACATCTTCTGTCGAAACCCTAGAATTTGCATGAGTGGAACTTTTGGACGCAGACTTCTTGGATGGAGATGACACATGTTTAGACATCGTTCCTGTGTAACAACTGATGAACAGAGGTGTTTTGTAATTTTTGTTCTTAGGATGGAAGATGAACGGACTTGGAGTGTGGAGATTGACGTAGCGTGTGAGAGTAACAATAGGGAATGATAGCCTAAGGTAAGGAGGCTGCTTTTGATGATCACTTAAAAGCCAATTGTTGCGGTGAGAATTAGATACCATAGTTATTAATGAACTAGGATCACACTTCTTTAAATGTTCACCACCGTCTTTGATTTATCCAAAGGAAAGGTTCAAAAGCGAAAAAAACCTAAAGATCTAAGGTTCGGGGGTTGGTTACGCCTAGGGAAGGTATTAGCATCCTAAACGTCCGTAGTACTCTACGGGAACCTCTCGTTAGTACTTATGTTATCTCTCATTCGCTTGCTAAGGGTGCTATGCTAAAGGTTGAACCCTAGGGGTTAGTATCTAAGTATACTCGATAAGGTATCGCACCTTACGCCTACGTATCCTCGGGTGTAGAATCAGAGTATGCGTAGTTCTGAAAAGAGGAACTTCTTGACGGGGTCAAGGTTCCAAGGGGCAGTAAAGTCTTGGGCGAGACCTTACATAGAGTGCGGCGACTCTAAAGTTGTAGGTTGGTTTAAGAGGGGTAGGATTGTAAATGTTCGCGGCGGAGCATTTACTTGGAGTTCGGCGACTCCGATCCTAAGGCTAAGATTCTAAGTGTCTACGGCGAGACGTGGAGTACGGCGACTCCGAATCCTAAGGCCAAGGGTTCTAAAAGTTAGTCCTATGACGGTTTAGTCAATTAAGGGAACCTTCCTTTGGAATGCCGAGGGGACAAACTAACTTTGATTATTTGTGCATACTAGCAAAGTGGGCTAGTTAAGTGTATTGTGACCAATAAGGTTGAATGCGAGGCCCGAAGGCGATCGACTTACATAGGTATAAAATTGGCTCGACGTTGGATCGAGAGTTTTTTAGTATTTTTGAAAAGGTTTGAGAATAGTAAAGCATACATTCATAATAGTAAAGCATAAAAGATATCAATCATAAAAAAAAGCACACCGCATGCGATTCACTAGGACGTGGGGAATCTAACGAGTTGAATTATTCTTAAGGTTTATTGAAAAAAGGTTGATTTTAAGGTTTATTAAGAAAAAGTTAATTTTAAGGGTATTTCACTTAGCAAAAAAAGATTTTACTAATTAAATTTTTAAAACACAGATTAGTTATAAAAGGCTTAGATTAACAAACTAAATATGTTTTAAAGTTCATTTTAAGATTTATTTTTATAATTTTGCTTAAAGATAAATATTAATTTAAGAGTTAAAGCATTTCTTAATTAATCTAAAAAAGGATTATTAGTATTAAGGTTATTTTTTTAAGAATTTAAGGTTATTGTAAAAGGTTATTAATGGGATGATTTTTTTTTAAATTAAACAAAAAAAAGATTTCTTAATTAATTTAAAAAAGGATTAATTGGTATAAAAGTTATTAAAAGTTAAAATGATTTATTAGTGTTTTAATAAAAAGTTTTAATCAAGATAACTCACATAAGAACTTATTAGTTAGTTAAAATAAAAAAAAAGGTTATATTTTTAAGAAAAAGTTAAAAAAAGAAACGGTGATAAAAAAAACGGAGTGAGCCTCACGTTCCATTCCTCTCTTCTCTCTCGACGCTCTCATCTTCTCTCATCTCTCTCGCCGATTAGGGTTTTTGAACCCTGGTGCACCGCCGTCGCCATTTCCCTCTCTCGATCTCAATCCCTTCAACAAACACGAATCCTAAAAAGGTCTAACAGCGAGAAGCAAACAAAACCCGATCCCCAGCAGAAAACCCTAAACCCCATTTCGTTCTCATTATTAATTGGTTACAAATTACAGTGATTCAAAAGTAAAAGGGGAAAAGGGGGGGCGTTGCTGACGAACGAAGATGAAGAAGCGCCATCGGACCTCACGATCTCTTGACAAAAGATGAGTTTCCTTCTTTCTGCCTTTTTGATTTCCGCTCGTTGTTGTTAGTTACTCTGCTTGTGATATGTATTTGTGAATGGCCTGTTATGTTGTGAATGCTTCTTCTCGGTCGTGGATCCTCTCTGAATGTATGTGTTATGTCTTCTCTTATTGTCGTGAAATTTTGAAAGTGTTTTGTGGATTTGCTGATGTTCTGTGTATTCTTTTTTTGTGATGGGTTTTATGATAGTTTTGTAATGGTTTGGTAATGGATTGTGGTTGTTGTGTATGAATGGTCCCTGGTGCGTGTTATGTGAATTTGTTGGGAAGATTTTCTGTGTATAGGAATGTATTTGTGAATTGCGAATTTGGGTTGTGGGGTTTGAATTTCTGGTTTGTTTTCTGGTGAATGGTTTGGTGGAATTGGTATTTGGTTGTACGGTTGAATGGGATTGAGACCTCTGGTCCTCCCTCTTGTGCGTGTACTGATGTTTATATAGGCCTTCGGAGAGCAACCTTGTTAAATGGCAATTAAAGAGTGTATGAAGCATGTCTTACTAACATTAGGAAAGTATTTGAAGTCGTGTCCAAGACATGTTATTTGTATTTGGAAAGTTTTAAAAAACGTCTGGTGCACTTATGAATGATGATGATGTTTGTATGTCTTGGAGATGTTTGCTAACCATCTTGGAAAGTAAATGGTTGGATCTGATTTTGCACTGAGGACGACTTTGGAAATTACTTGATTTGCTTTCATTGTTTTTATATACTGTCTGAAACATGCTTGGACACAATAAACTTGATGTCAGAACTTCATTAGAAAAGTTAAAATGGTCTCGATGCAATGTTATGGTTGTCTTGACTATGTTGGATTGTATTTGGAAAGGATTGAGTTGGTTTGAGACATGTTCCTCTGTATTTGGCAAGTTCTGGACTATTTTCTGATATTGTTCCTCAATTTAGAAAGTGTTTTCATATGGAATAAAGTGGTCTGGAGTTTGTCTTTCAAAGTTGGCCAATGGATCCTTCGTTTTTTTTTTTAGAACAATTGTCCGAATGTCCTTGATCTCCTTATTATCTTTCTTAACTTAAGATGGGGTTGACTGTTATGTCATAAATTCTGATCTTTGTGCTTTTATTTTTTTGGAAAGCAAATGATGAGTTTCTCTTTTGATTTGTTAGGTTCGAGGAAAAAGATAGAGGTTTGATTAAGTCCTTTTCTTTGTCAACCCTCCCACCGTTTGAAGGCTGTTATCCAATTACAAGAAGTAAGTCTGACGCCACTTGTTAGAGAATTTTGCTCTTATCTCTTTGTAACTAACACGTTATATTGTTATTAATGATGGTTGTAGATTTACGGCTCAGAGGCACTGCACCCTCTCAACGTCGACTTTGACAGGAAGGGCAACTCAAGTCTAGAGAATTGGCCCACTTAATGTAAAAGGGCAAGTAGTACTGCTGACGCGCTTTCTCAACCCCAGTTGATGGGATAAAGACCAACGATACAACCATCTAGTAGAGATACCTCTGACCAAGATTGTATTATTCCAATGTTGAGTAGTTAACATAATTTTTTAGAATAATCTCTGATATTCCCTGGAAGCTCTTATTTTATCCTCTTGTAATTCTTAAAGTCCCTTTTGGGTTTGTTCTCAACTCTTGGTGTAAGTCTTAGATTAAAAAGAAGTCCCCTCATGAGGTGGATTTTGAGATTTGAAATCTGGTGAACAGTATGATAATAATACTTGAAAATGGCTCTTAATTTTAATAGAATTCTAATATATTATGCCTCTAGTGACACTTTGTAAAGGACTATCATTGACGTGAAATTGAGATTTCATTCTTGATAATGCACCATAACTTGAAATACATCTTCAGGGATTCCAAATCAAACCCTTGGGTTTTAAATTGACTCTTGCAGCTTTAAATTAATTAAAATTTGAATCCATGACAACTCGCCCCCTTGGAAAGGAATTTGTTCTTAGAAATTCAACATAAATTGAATTTACATGAATCTTATGCTTTGAAAATTCAAGCTAGCAACTTAGACCTTGGACAAACTCTTGTGATCATGGAGAATAAATGGCGCGTGTTCACTTCAAAATCAAATATGTACATGGTACCTTGGTTAAACCTTGCCATGCAGCATGAACTCGTATTTGACACCGGGGGTCAAAGTAATTTGAACCTTTCAAAACCCTATTAATATTCAGGCTTGCTTGAAGAATATAGATTTCTCCTCGAGGCAGAGGGCATGAGCTTTAAGCTGGAACCATATGTAGATGATGGAAGACTTTCAGCTCTAATCTTGTAAACTTGTGACAACACAGCTAGGCTTGAATTTGTACTTTGGATTTCAGCTCTCTAATTACTTCAAATTGAACTTCCCTTGATAAAATAACGCTTAAGAATTGGAGCAAACACATATCTTCAAATGGAGGAGCTTACAGCGGGGGGAGATGCCATCCTGCAACGTAACTGCCATACAACCAGTGACGAGTCCTTAGAGACCATTTCATATCTATTGGGTACAAGGACTTAAACACCTAAAGGGGGAATGTTTCCGAGAAATGTGAAGGAAGAAAGGCTTTGGTAGTGGTTCAGGGACCAGAGGGTAGAGGCACATAAACCCACAGGAATCCACACACACTTGTCACGACCAGAGAACTTCCACAAACACCCACACAACATAGCCTTCAAGTCTTGAATCTTCCACAGCAGCACCTGTGTTCATAAATGAAACAAACAGGCAAAACTAGATGAAGCGGTTAGTCATGCACGAATGATTGACCTAAGATGTTATGCAGACGGATCAATGAATCTAAGGGAAAAATTTGGGGTACAACAGTTGCCCCTATTTAAATATCTTCACCGGATGACAGGACGACGAAAATCGTCATTAGGTCATGGTGAGAGATATTTAAATATAGATAACCGAAAATTTTGCCCTTAGATGCAATGATCATGCAATGCTATGGACAAAACTAGACCTAATGCTGACATGCCATGATCTCTAGCATGATGAAAATGATGGGATGATAAAATGCAAGGAAATGCAGACGAAAATGAAAGCGAACACAGAGCGGAAGACGAACTCAATGAGCAACAAACTCACTGGGGCCGACCAGACGCACTGGGGAAAAAGCAACAACACCGGGGGCTCCGAAGGCGATGACCCAGCAGGTTCAAGCGTGACCGGTTGATATCTAAGATATAAAAAGATAAGATAGGATCCACACAGTGGTAGGATCATGCAAACAAAAAACAAATAAAACCTGGAAATTCCTTCAAATGAAGAGATCAAACGGATCTTCAGGAACCACCAAGGAAAAGAATAGGGTTATTAAAACTCTCTTGTATGCCAAGTAAATGGACTTCGTAGGGAAAATGCCCTGTGACTTATCGTTGCACGGGACTTACACACCATTAAGAAAAACAACATGGGGCTCGGCGGCTCGAAACAAAAATAACAAGGAGCTCGGTGGCTCGAAACCAAAACAGAAAAACAAAGGGGCGCGGCGGCTCGAAACCAAAACAGAAAAACAAGGAGCGCGGCGGCTCGAAACCAAAAAAGAAAAACAAGGAGCGCGGCGGCTCGACGCCAAAAGGAAAACAAGGAGCACGGCGGCTCGACGCCAAAAAGAAAAACAAGGAGCACGGCGGCTCGACGCCAAAAAGAAAACAAGGAGCACGGCGGCTCGGCACCAAAAAAGAAAAACAAGGAGCACGGCAGCTCGACACCAGAAAAGAAAACAAGGAGCACGGCGGCTCGACACCAAAAGGAAAACAAGGAGCACGGCGGCTCGACGCCAAAAAGAAAAACAAGGAGCACGGCGGCTCGACGCCAAAAAGAAAACAAGGAGCACGGCGGCTCGGCACCAAAAAAGAAAAACAAGGAGCACGGCGGCTCGACACCAGAAAAGAAAACAAGGAGCACGACGGCTCGACACCAGAACAGAAAAACAAGGAGCGCGGCGGCTCGAAACCAAAAAGGAAAAAACCAAGGAGCACGGCGGCTCGACACCAGAAAAGAAAAACAAGGAGCGCGGCGGCTCGAAACCAAAAGAAAAACAAGGAGCACGGCGGCTCGACACCAAAAGGAAAAACAAGGAGCGCGGCGGCTCGACACCAAAAAAAAAACAAGGAGCGCGGCGGCTCGAAACCAAAAAGAAAAACAAGGAGCGCGGCGGCTCAAAACCCGAAAGAAAAACAAGGAGCGCGGCGGCTCGAAACAAAAGGCAAGGTGACGCAAAATTAAAATGTAAAGCACAACGGCTCAAAATGTACACAGCAAGGTGCACGCTTGAACTTTGCTAGGCGCCTGGAAGGCAAGTTGTCAAAGACCAAAGCTCAATCTAGGATCAAACTAGAATGAAACGGTCAAACAAGACCTGTCATTGAGAAATGAACTCAAACGACGATTTTATCTTATCCAAGCAGGGAAAAAGATAACTGAAATAACCATCATCCACGAGGGTAGAACTCTGTGGGGAAACTTGGAAATGATTAGCAATTTCTGCCTAAGGTTGACGACCTACTTGGAGAGATCAGACAAACCCAAAACTGGCGTAAACATAAACAAAGATCAAGATAAAGCGACAAGAAACAAACAGAAGGAAACACGCACGGAGGCGAATGCAAAAGATGCCATGCGATGCTTATGCTCATGCTGACAAAACAGACAAAGAAAAACAAGAGGTGAAAGAAAACAATGAGGAAGCCCGTCCATCCTCTGCACGAGAGATACATCTGTCAAGCTCTGCAGAAGTCCAAAGATAGAACTCAACAGTTGAACTTCAACGTCTAAACTTCTCTGGGGAAATGACAATTCACTTGGGGATATAATATCATGACTTCACTCAGGGACTGCCAAGATGAATCTGATTATCTGGATGAGAAAAGATCCACTGGGAACGGATCACACTTATATTCAGAGAGACCTTGATGGGGATAAAATAAATATCCTCAATAACTGAGATAATCCAAAGTGAGAATGTAGTGATAGATACCCCAGGGATAAAATAAATATCCACGGTAACTGAAGCAAGCTGAAGTGATGGTAGATGCCATAGATGAGGCATCACGGGGATAAAATAAATATCCGCTATAACTGAAATACGCTGGAGTGAGAATGTAGTAGATGCCATAGGGATAAAATAAATATCCGCTGCTTCGTCGGGGAAGCTTGAACCTATATTGTAGTTGCAGACGTCAGAGTCTAGTCTTCAGTGGGGATGAAATAACCATCCATGGTTGAGATAAATTGAAATCCGAGAAAGACATTCGGGGTGGAATAAACGCTCGCTTCATCGGGGAAGGTTGATGCCAAGGAGATTTGCTGGGGGATTCTTTGGGTCAACCAGATGCTGAAATTTTGTACTGATCCTGTCATAATTGCTTGAAATAATGATTCACTGGGGAATCGTCATGACTTCCTGCGGTAGAAACTTGCTGGGGAATATCATGCTATAGAAATTCTTCGGGAATTTAGGCGGAGAAATGCTATGAAGTCAGTGAAGTTATGACTTGCATGGTAGTCGCCATTTTCAAGTATGAAATGTTTGCAAAAGTCTTCAATTCTCAAATGTCCTGGACTTCATGATTCTGAAAAGGAGTCATCTCAAAAGGATTTTACAGAAGATCCGGCGTTCAAAAATAATCCAGTGTCTTCCAACTCTTGAGAGATTTGTAGAATCTCGACGCAACTGGCTCAGATTAACGGTATTCTGTACGCTGAGTCTTCAAAATTGCCCCTTGGGTAAGTCAATTTGTGGAGGTTACAAACTGAAGAAAACCTCTTGCCCCTGCTCAAATGGGTCTTCACGTAACATGCCCCAGATTTGGTTATCCTTAACAATGAAGTAACCATCTTCAACAAAGCTCCAATCAGGAATTGAACCTCTTATAGCTGTTCGCATACGGGTTTCTATGACATCAAGCAATATTTACATGCAGAAAGTGTAGATTTTGAAATTGCTAGTGCAACGTCCTGTTTGTTTTGAAGTTTTGAAAAGGCATATCGCAAGCTTGTGATCGAATCACTAGTTAGGATATGATATTAGTTTTCCCTTTTATAAAGCCAATGCGAACTTTGAGCGTGGCTCATAGGAGTCAGGAAACACTATCTCATCGAGTATGCTTTTGAAATGAACTCTACTTCAATAAGGTCTTTGAGAGTCGTAAGTAGTGATTTGGTTTAAGAAGCAAAAAGGTATAGAGGTCAAAGTTGTTTGTACCCATCCCCTTTTTGTGAAGTTATTTTGAAAGTTTGAGGGTCAAAATGTACTTGTACCCACTCATATTTTGGTAGTTTTGGAAGCTCGGTCGCTTGAATTGGAAGTTACCCTGCCCCAGGTTAAAGATAAGGTTTTGATTTCGAGGCTCAAAAGGGTTAACGAGAGGTTATCTCTGGTGTTGAAACAATGCCTTATATCCTTAGCAGGGTTTTCGTTCAAAAGCATACAACAAAAGAGATTACGTTTTAGTTCATCATCCTCCGTTCAGTAACATTGGCATTATAAAACATTTTTTTTGAAAAAAGAGCGAAGCGAATGGATTTCTTCAAAACAAACATTAAATTGCCTTAACGTTCGGAATAACAAGTTCTTACATGTAAACATGCTTTAATAATCAAAGAAAGTGATAAATGCAAATAAATAAACAACTGATGCTAGGAATGACTTCCTCTTTACTTGCTATTTGAGCTAACCATCTTCAAAATCGACTTTCGAAATCGGTCTGAGGATCCTTTTCATACCCACTCTCGGTAAATTCTTCCATAACCGGGACTGATGAACCCGCCAGGTTCGGTGAAGGGATATTGATTTGAATTCATGAGCGTGAATGAGATCATTTTGGAGTCAAGCAGATTCTGAACCTTACTCAGAAGTACTTTACAGTCGTCAGTTGAATGCCCCGGTGCCCCAGCATGATAGTCACATCGGGCATTGGCGTCAAAGCCTGGTGGGTACGGAAAAGGTACTGGCTTCAATTCCTTCGGTACTATAAGTCCACTTTTGATTAAATCTGGTAAGAATTGACTGTATGGCATTGGTAGCGGAGTGTAATGCCTCTTCTTCTTCAGTCTTGGTCTATCATGTTGACGCGGCTGATGGCGGGATGACTGTCGATACCGAGGAGGTATTCGATTTGGAGAAGAATATTGCCCCTGAAGGGATAATGGCGTCTGACGCAGAGTCCCAAAAGACTGCTCACTCTGAATACTTGAGTTGCGTGAGTGCCGAGACTGATACATCGGATACTCCTCAATGGAATTATTCTCTTCTTCTTGTTCTTCCTGAGAACTGACAGTTGATTTACTCCCGATGGCTCGGATGTTTGAAGTACCTCAGATTTTTCCTTTCTTAAGACCAATCTCGACGCGCTCTCCGGCTATTACCACATCAGAGAAATTTCTTGTCACGATGCTAAACAACTTTTCTCGGTACGGGCCTTGCAAAGTATCCAAGAAAAGGTCAACCAATTCTTTATCTGAGAGCGGCGGTTGGACGCGAGAAGCTACTTCTCTCCACCTCTGAGCATACTTTCTGAAGGATTCATTGTCTTTTTGAGATAGGTCCAGCAAATGTAGGCGACTAGGAGCCAAGTCAAGATTGTAGTCATATTGCTTCACGAAAGCCTTGGAAAGGTCTAACCAGGATCGGATATCGCTACTCTTTAGCTGCATATACCAATTTAGTGATGCCCCACTTAAACTGTCTTGGAAACAGTGGATCATAAGCGGTTCATTACGGACATGTGGAGTCATTTTTCTGGAAAACATTACCAAATGCTGCTTTGGGCAGCTGTCCCCTTTGTACTTCTCAAACTTTGGCGTCTTGAAATCTGGAGGCATTACAAGGTCGGGTACCAAACACATATTCAAGGCATTCAGATCACCAGCGTCGCGACCCTTAATGGCATCAAGTCTTCTTTCCAAAGCACGCAATTTTTCCAGAATCTCAGCATCTCGTGGATTTTCAGTTTTCGCCTCAGGAATTACCTCTTGGGAATCTGGCTCTGAGAGTGCGAGACTACGATATTCCATAGCATCAATAGAAGAAGGACGTCTATCTTGGATGTTAGCATGTTCTCGCATAACTTGGTTCTCAGCGGGAGTCTGCACAGATTGATCTTGGGTGACATTGTTAACAACATTCCTTTGAGTACTAACGTCCCTTCTTGCCAAGGCTGTCATGGCTTCCACAAGTTGACTGAAGTCAAGATCTGCTACGGTCGCAAACTGGCTCTGCTCTTCTGAATCCATGATCTTTAAAAATCTTCCCCAGGTCCAGAGATTACTGTCGGGAAATCAACAGACGGGTCACGAACAGAGGATGGACGAGAACACAGGAACAAACAGAAGAAAAAGAAACAACGCAAAGAATGCAAAATGATATGAGATGCAAATGCAAGAACGATGCAGCTATCAAGGAACTCAAATTCGTATTTGCAATCATTGCAGATATTAAAGTAAAACATTTTATTAAAATTTTCAACAGCTAGTACACCTCCAAAGTTTTATTTCATAAGGAACATAACACAAAAGGAACTAGGAGTCCAAACTGTTGGATGATGCCCCTTGTCTTCCATGGATTTCTTCCATCAACCTGTCGATCTGGTCATGCATCCTTGCTTTATCCAGGGTCAACTTCTCTATTTCAGCCTTCAACTTTGAAACTTCATCTGATTGGACAACGGGAGGCTTGGGACGGGGATAAGGCATATTCAAGGTCAGAGCCCTTTCACGCGCCCATGCTAGACATTCTTCGGTAACTAAGCGATCAGGATTTGTTGTCACTGTCATCCCTTGTCGATTGATGCAACGCCAAGCAAACACAATCCCGGTTTTCAAATTCAGGTTCTCTCCTTGATAAAGGAAAAGTCTTCTCAGATTCTCCAGATCAGGTATTTCTTCCATTGGGTGCCCCAGTTGACGACGGGCGAGCACAGGATTATAGCTGATACATCCCTTTGTACCAAGAAGAGGTACATTGGGAAAATCTCCACAGCTATGAATCATGGGGATTCCTCCATACATCGGGTCACGCCAGACAATATCTGAGTGAGTAAGAGCCATGAGTTTCACAGGCCATTCTGAATCATCTTTCACGTCCCAAAAATCAGTAGACCTCGGTAGGTGCGAAATAAACCACCTATAGAGGATAGCGGTGCAACAAGTAATCCGACCTTCTCCCTTCAGAGCCTTTGAATGGATAGCGTGGTAAACATCGGCTAACAACGTCGGCACTGGATTTTTGAGCATAAAAATCCTTATGGCATGGACGTCGACAAAATCTTCAACATTCGGAAACAAGAACAAACCGTAGGCCAGCAGTGCAAAGATGTGCTCGAACGCTCCAGTGTTCCCTACTCTAGCAAAATGGCGAGCTTTCTCGAACAAGAATTGGGCCGGTAAACCGTCGATTCCTCCTCTGACCGTCATATGAGTTTGGATCTCCAACAGCTTTATGTGGGTCGCTCTTGCGATGTCTTCCTGGCTGGGCCTTCCTTCTCCACCGGAGAATGGAGGTGAGTCTTTGACAGGAATACCCATAAGGGCGGAGTATTCCTCCAATGTAGGCATCAACTGGAAATCTTGGAAGATGAAGCAATGGTAGATCAAGCTGTAAAGTTGAACCAACGTTTCCAATAAACCAGCGGCTACTCGAGTCTGCAACAACGGGAGGATATTTCCATACTTCTCAGCGAACGCCACAGGATCCTTGATCTGATCTCCTAGTTCCCTTAGTTGTTCAACATCCGAAACTTCAAAGGTGTACGACACAACTCCCTTCTTTCCGTAATCCATCGTACAATGCCTGCAATACAAGATTTAAAGTTCCTTGATAGAGAGAGAAATGCAAGATGCAAATGCTATGCAACAAGATTCATGGAAACTCAGCTATTTATAATCATCATGGAATATTAAAAGGCTCGTTTTAAGAATCATAAAAAAGTCGGTTACAATTATTAGTACCGGAATACTAAAGATTGGTTTATTACAAAATTAATTATATAACGCGTCTGTACGCTTTACAACAGTCATAACGTAATAGCTAAATAAAAGCTAATAATGATGGACCTAAGGAGACTCTTCCAACGGTCTTCTTGAACTCCTTTGACTTCTTTCTTCCATCTGAGCTTCTTCTAGACTAAGCTTGTCGACGAAATGTTGACTGATGACTTAGAATTAGATAAGACGTCTTCTTGAGCTTTCCATTTCTTGCAATAAGTAATTTTTTTCAATAACCTCCTTTTAGTTAGCTTGAATACTAACCGAAGTTGAGAAATGGATATTTGTCTTGAGCTACTAACTCCATCAGTTAAGAACAGTCTTCAAGTTTAGGTACTAATTGATAATCAGGAATAATGATAGGCCATGATAGCTTCCCATATCTTGATTTGAACCTTTCTTTATTTGTCAGCAAAATCTCTAGTCTCCCTAGATCGTCCAGGTTATGACTTTTGTAAAGGTACTTCAACGTTTTTTTCTCTTAAAAAATTTTAGAGTCCATGATATCCTTATGATGTTTATAAACAAGACTAAGTTCCATGAATCTTTATGATATGATGCTTATGAATGCAGGGATGCAAACACACAAAGCACAAAGCACAGATAAGGAGACAAGATCAAACAGACAAGCAAAAGTCCTAGGTTTGAGAGGTCACAGCATGGAGCCAAGGGTCTACCCTCCCATAAGGTATGTACTATCGTTTCAAATGTACCTGCCGAACGGGTTCTAAGAGTTCCCGGAGTCTACAATCCATCTTTCGGATATTATCGATTTTCCAGATCACTTGGTGGTCAATAATATTCTCAAGAGAATCTCGTCCGAGTGTAGTATCGCGTAGCGACTATTGCAGAAATAGACTCCCGCATAGTCCCCGCACTACATCCTAATAGGCCAAGTTGGGTTAAAGGTAACTACGGTCCCCAGTCTCGATGGCCTTTAGTTCGAAATAATAGCGTCTTCACGAATTGACTCGTTGGACAAAATTAAATTCGAGAGGGCCTAGACTGAGTGGTGAAGTCTCAATTCAACTTCTTCAGGAATCGACTCCATCAAAGTATCCTTGAATTCTCACCGTTCCTATCATAATTGTCACTCTAGTCCGGGTGTAGGACTTTGTCTCACCACACAAATAGTAACCCAGCAAACCAGCACAACAGATAATAAGCAAATATAATAAAGAAAGATAACATAGAAAAAACAAGATAGGGGAAACCCTCGACATATCCCCAGTGAAGTCGCCATTTCTGTTGCGGTGAGAATTAGATACCATAGTTATTAATGAACTAGGATCACACTTCTTTAAATGTTCACCACCGTCTTTGATTTATCCAAAGGAAAGGTTCAAAAGCGAAAAAAACCTAAAGATCTAAGGTTCGGGGGTTGGTTACGCCTAGGGAAGGTATTAGCATCCTAAACGTCCGTAGTACTCTACGGGAACCTCTCGTTAGTACTTATGTTATCTCTCATTCGCTTGCTAAGGGTGCTATGCTAAAGGTTGAACCCTAGGGGTTAGTATCTAAGTATACTCGATAAGGTATCGCACCTTACGCCTACGTATCCTCGGGTGTAGAATCAGAGTATGCGTAGTTCTGAAAAGAGGAACTTCTTGACGGGGTCAAGGTTCCAAGGGGCAGTAAAGTCTTGGGCGAGACCTTACATAGAGTGCGGCGACTCTAAAGTTGTAGGTTGGTTTAAGAGGGGTAGGATTGTAAATGTTCGCGGCGGAGCATTTACTTGGAGTTCGGCGACTCCGATCCTAAGGCTAAGATTCTAAGTGTCTACGGCGAGACGTGGAGTACGGCGACTCCGAATCCTAAGGCCAAGGGTTCTAAAAGTTAGTCCTATGACGGTTTAGTCAATTAAGGGAACCTTCCTTTGGAATGCCGAGGGGACAAACTAACTTTGATTATTTGTGCATACTAGCAAAGTGGGCTAGTTAAGTGTATTGTGACCAATAAGGTTGAATGCGAGGCCCGAAGGCGATCGACTTACATAGGTATAAAATTGGCTCGACGTTGGATCGAGAGTTTTTTAGTATTTTTGAAAAGGTTTGAGAATAGTAAAGCATACATTCATAATAGTAAAGCATAAAAGATATCAATCATAAAAAAAAGCACACCGCATGCGATTCACTAGGACGTGGGGAATCTAACGAGTTGAATTATTCTTAAGGTTTATTGAAAAAAGGTTGATTTTAAGGTTTATTAAGAAAAAGTTAATTTTAAGGGTATTTCACTTAGCAAAAAAAGATTTTACTAATTAAATTTTTAAAACACAGATTAGTTATAAAAGGCTTAGATTAACAAACTAAATATGTTTTAAAGTTCATTTTAAGATTTATTTTTATAATTTTGCTTAAAGATAAATATTAATTTAAGAGTTAAAGCATTTCTTAATTAATCTAAAAAAGGATTATTAGTATTAAGGTTATTTTTTTAAGAATTTAAGGTTATTGTAAAAGGTTATTAATGGGATGATTTTTTTTTAAATTAAACAAAAAAAAGATTTCTTAATTAATTTAAAAAAGGATTAATTGGTATAAAAGTTATTAAAAGTTAAAATGATTTATTAGTGTTTTAATAAAAAGTTTTAATCAAGATAACTCACATAAGAACTTATTAGTTAGTTAAAATAAAAAAAAAGGTTATATTTTTAAGAAAAAGTTAAAAAAAGAAACGGTGATAAAAAAAACGGAGTGAGCCTCACGTTCCATTCCTCTCTTCTCTCTCGACGCTCTCATCTTCTCTCATCTCTCTCGCCGATTAGGGTTTTTGAACCCTGGTGCACCGCCGTCGCCATTTCCCTCTCTCGATCTCAATCCCTTCAACAAACACGAATCCTAAAAAGGTCTAACAGCGAGAAGCAAACAAAACCCGATCCCCAGCAGAAAACCCTAAACCCCATTTCGTTCTCATTATTAATTGGTTACAAATTACAGTGATTCAAAAGTAAAAGGGGAAAAGGGGGGGCGTTGCTGACGAACGAAGATGAAGAAGCGCCATCGGACCTCACGATCTCTTGACAAAAGATGAGTTTCCTTCTTTCTGCCTTTTTGATTTCCGCTCGTTGTTGTTAGTTACTCTGCTTGTGATATGTATTTGTGAATGGCCTGTTATGTTGTGAATGCTTCTTCTCGGTCGTGGATCCTCTCTGAATGTATGTGTTATGTCTTCTCTTATTGTCGTGAAATTTTGAAAGTGTTTTGTGGATTTGCTGATGTTCTGTGTATTCTTTTTTTGTGATGGGTTTTATGATAGTTTTGTAATGGTTTGGTAATGGATTGTGGTTGTTGTGTATGAATGGTCCCTGGTGCGTGTTATGTGAATTTGTTGGGAAGATTTTCTGTGTATAGGAATGTATTTGTGAATTGCGAATTTGGGTTGTGGGGTTTGAATTTCTGGTTTGTTTTCTGGTGAATGGTTTGGTGGAATTGGTATTTGGTTGTACGGTTGAATGGGATTGAGACCTCTGGTCCTCCCTCTTGTGCGTGTACTGATGTTTATATAGGCCTTCGGAGAGCAACCTTGTTAAATGGCAATTAAAGAGTGTATGAAGCATGTCTTACTAACATTAGGAAAGTATTTGAAGTCGTGTCCAAGACATGTTATTTGTATTTGGAAAGTTTTAAAAAACGTCTGGTGCACTTATGAATGATGATGATGTTTGTATGTCTTGGAGATGTTTGCTAACCATCTTGGAAAGTAAATGGTTGGATCTGATTTTGCACTGAGGACGACTTTGGAAATTACTTGATTTGCTTTCATTGTTTTTATATACTGTCTGAAACATGCTTGGACACAATAAACTTGATGTCAGAACTTCATTAGAAAAGTTAAAATGGTCTCGATGCAATGTTATGGTTGTCTTGACTATGTTGGATTGTATTTGGAAAGGATTGAGTTGGTTTGAGACATGTTCCTCTGTATTTGGCAAGTTCTGGACTATTTTCTGATATTGTTCCTCAATTTAGAAAGTGTTTTCATATGGAATAAAGTGGTCTGGAGTTTGTCTTTCAAAGTTGGCCAATGGATCCTTCGTTTTTTTTTTTAGAACAATTGTCCGAATGTCCTTGATCTCCTTATTATCTTTCTTAACTTAAGATGGGGTTGACTGTTATGTCATAAATTCTGATCTTTGTGCTTTTATTTTTTTGGAAAGCAAATGATGAGTTTCTCTTTTGATTTGTTAGGTTCGAGGAAAAAGATAGAGGTTTGATTAAGTCCTTTTCTTTGTCAACCCTCCCACCGTTTGAAGGCTGTTATCCAATTACAAGAAGTAAGTCTGACGCCACTTGTTAGAGAATTTTGCTCTTATCTCTTTGTAACTAACACGTTATATTGTTATTAATGATGGTTGTAGATTTACGGCTCAGAGGCACTGCACCCTCTCAACGTCGACTTTGACAGGAAGGGCAACTCAAGTCTAGAGAATTGGCCCACTTAATGTAAAAGGGCAAGTAGTACTGCTGACGCGCTTTCTCAACCCCAGTTGATGGGATAAAGACCAACGATACAACCATCTAGTAGAGATACCTCTGACCAAGATTGTATTATTCCAATGTTGAGTAGTTAACATAATTTTTTAGAATAATCTCTGATATTCCCTGGAAGCTCTTATTTTATCCTCTTGTAATTCTTAAAGTCCCTTTTGGGTTTGTTCTCAACTCTTGGTGTAAGTCTTAGATTAAAAAGAAGTCCCCTCATGAGGTGGATTTTGAGATTTGAAATCTGGTGAACAGTATGATAATAATACTTGAAAATGGCTCTTAATTTTAATAGAATTCTAATATATTATGCCTCTAGTGACACTTTGTAAAGGACTATCATTGACGTGAAATTGAGATTTCATTCTTGATAATGCACCATAACTTGAAATACATCTTCAGGGATTCCAAATCAAACCCTTGGGTTTTAAATTGACTCTTGCAGCTTTAAATTAATTAAAATTTGAATCCATGACAACTCGCCCCCTTGGAAAGGAATTTGTTCTTAGAAATTCAACATAAATTGAATTTACATGAATCTTATGCTTTGAAAATTCAAGCTAGCAACTTAGACCTTGGACAAACTCTTGTGATCATGGAGAATAAATGGCGCGTGTTCACTTCAAAATCAAATATGTACATGGTACCTTGGTTAAACCTTGCCATGCAGCATGAACTCGTATTTGACACCGGGGGTCAAAGTAATTTGAACCTTTCAAAACCCTATTAATATTCAGGCTTGCTTGAAGAATATAGATTTCTCCTCGAGGCAGAGGGCATGAGCTTTAAGCTGGAACCATATGTAGATGATGGAAGACTTTCAGCTCTAATCTTGTAAACTTGTGACAACACAGCTAGGCTTGAATTTGTACTTTGGATTTCAGCTCTCTAATTACTTCAAATTGAACTTCCCTTGATAAAATAACGCTTAAGAATTGGAGCAAACACATATCTTCAAATGGAGGAGCTTACAGCGGGGGGAGATGCCATCCTGCAACGTAACTGCCATACAACCAGTGACGAGTCCTTAGAGACCATTTCATATCTATTGGGTACAAGGACTTAAACACCTAAAGGGGGAATGTTTCCGAGAAATGTGAAGGAAGAAAGGCTTTGGTAGTGGTTCAGGGACCAGAGGGTAGAGGCACATAAACCCACAGGAATCCACACACACTTGTCACGACCAGAGAACTTCCACAAACACCCACACAACATAGCCTTCAAGTCTTGAATCTTCCACAGCAGCACCTGTGTTCATAAATGAAACAAACAGGCAAAACTAGATGAAGCGGTTAGTCATGCACGAATGATTGACCTAAGATGTTATGCAGACGGATCAATGAATCTAAGGGAAAAATTTGGGGTACAACACCAATAAATGTATTTTCCCCACCAAAACAAATTTCCTTTTAAATTTTTGAAATTTAATAAATGCACACCATAAGTCACTAACATCAGATGACTTTTCCACATGCCCAAATTTCTACTTAAGATTTCACAAATTTCAGCACACATATTACCCTTCATATCTGAATGATCAACCTCTATGACCTTAGTTTCTTCAAGATATCCTCTGAATAGTTACATGACACTAAGTTGTTTGGTGATCCTTTTAATGTCACATTCAGATGTCATAAGATCATCCTTGACATTACATGATGAGCTGGACTCTTGAGGAACCCATAAATAACAGTTATCTATGGATCTAACTCCCCTCATAACGACTTCACTCTTCTCATTAGTCACTAAACATTCATCTTTAGTGTAGCTAACCTTGAATCCTTCATCACATAACTGACTGATGCTAATCAAATTAGCAGTCAATCCTTTTACCAGAAGTACACTTTCAAGATTAGGTCCAGCCTTACAATTCAATTTTCCAATTCCTTTAACTTCCCCTTATTCTCCATTACCAAAAGTTACATCGTTTGTGGAGTAAGTCCTGATATCCACCAACTGATTCTTGAAACCAGTCATATGCATTGAGCAACCACTATCAAAATACCAACCATCCATAGCTGGGGTTTGAACATATGAGTGAGCTAATAGACATGTGACAGCAGCTTTAGGAACCCATTGTTTAACCGCCTGAGGCCTGTTCTGCTTCTGTCTAGGCTGAGGAACAGATTTGGGATAACCATGTAGTTTAAAGCAAGAAGATTGTATATGGTCAAATCTTCCACAATAGTAACATCTCACTCTTTGAATCTCTTCTCTGAAGTGATTGAAATGTCTCCCACCTTGATGATGATTTCTGTCACAATGCTGAGGCTGCCATCTGTCAAAATATTGATGCTGTCTTCTCCCATAATTAGGTTGTCTTCTGTAGTGTTGAGTCTGTCTTTTGTAGTGATTAGGCTGTCTTTTACCATGATGATGTGGCCTTCTTCTGCCATAACCATGAGGCACAACATTATTAGGTCCAAAACCATACATTTTCCCTTGATGTTGAGACATCGGATGGAACATGTTATGTTTGAGACTATAAGCCTGCATACTCCTATGGTATTGGGGAGGCATATACTGTCTAGCTCCAGAAACCTGAGGCTTTCCTTGAGGTTGAGGCACAAACTTCTTAGGTACAGGACCATAGCCCTTTCCATTATTTTGTGGCCCAAGGTGAGGGACAACCTTCTTAATTCCAGAACCATGTCCTTTTTCATGCTGATGAGGAATGTTTTGTTTAACCCCAGAAGAACTAGCCTCTGCAGATATCTTCTTCTCACCCTCATATCCTAGACCAGTCTTATCACTTGCCCCTTTTCTAGCTTCAAGTATTTTATCCAGAGTGTCAATTCCACTATTTAACATTCTGATGGATTTTGACATTTGATCAAGCTGGGATTTTAACAACAAGACTTCATTCTTAAGTTCAGCTTTCTCAGTCTCAAGCTGTACAATAATCTTCTTCTGCTTCTCCCCTTCTTGAAGGACCTCTTCATTTTTCAGACACAGATCTTGATAAGAAGATGCCAGCTCTTCAAAGGTCAATTCACCATCACTAGATTCTCCATCAGAGGCACATATTCCAGTCAATGCTTTAACATGCTTGGCATTCTCTTCTTCACTTTCACTATCTGTATCAGACCAGGAAACAGATAACCCATTTTTCTGCTTTTTGAGATATGTAGGACATTCTTTCTTGACATGACCATAACCTTCACACTCATAGCATTGAACTTCTTTGTCAAGACTGGACTTTTCTTCATCTCTTATTTTCTTCACTTGATCACTAGACCTGTTGGTGTCAGATGTGATGTTCTTAACATTAGGTCTATAGTTTCTGTCCATTCTCTTTAACACCTTATTAAACTGTCTCCCAAGCATCACAACAGTATTTGACAGTTCCTCCTGAGTTTCAAAATTACACTCCTTCTTACCATCTTTAGTATTAGACACCAAAGCTATGCTTTTGGTCTTCTTTTCAAGCTCCTCATTCAATCCCAACTCAAAGGTTTGAAGAGAACCAATCAAATCATCAACCCTCATCTTGCTGATGTCTTGTGCTTCTTCAATAGCAGTCACCTTCATTTTATATCTCTTGGGAAGGGATATGAGAATCTTCCTTACCAGCTTCTCTTCAGTCATTCTTTCTCCTAAAGCACTAGAAGCATTGGACAACTCAAGAATATTCATGTGAAAATCATGAATGGTTTCATCCTCCTTCATCTTCAGATTTTCAAACTTTGTAGTCAGCAGTTGAAGTCTTGACATCTTGACCTTGGAGGTTCCTTCATGAGTAGTTTTCAAGACATCCCAAGCTTCCTTAGCTACTTCACAAGTGTTTACCAGCCTAAAGATGTTCTTGTCAATACCATTGAAGATGGAATTCAAGGCTTTTGAATTTCCAAGTGCAAGCTCATCTTCTTCCTTTGTCCAATCTTCCTCAGGTTTTAGCTTTGTTGTACCATCCTTTTCAACAATAACAGGTGCTCTCCATTCTTTTAAGACAACCTTCCAAGCCCTGCTGTCTAAAAACTTCAAGAAGGTAACCATCTGTGGTTTCCAATAGTCATAATTAGATCCATCTAGAATAGGGGATCTATTCACAAATCCACCACTCTCCTTGTCCATTGCACCAGAAAGTATCAGCCCTAGATCTCACCCAGAAGCAGAGCAGGATGCCTGCTCTGATACCAATTGAAATTCTGGTATCAGATGTGTGATGTTAAGTGCGGTGTCACAACAACACACTCTGCAAATATGAACAAGGCAATAACAAGCAATAAATAACACAATGAATTATTCACCCAGTTCGGTCTAACTACCTACATTTAGGGGCTACCAAGCCAGGGAGGAAATTCACTATTAGTAGTATCAAATTACAGACTCAACAATCCCAGTTGACATCTACCTAACTTAATCACTACCTAATGACACTTCAACCTAAGAAACCACTTAGGTGTGAGAAACCACTCACTCCCTAAATCACCTCAGTGATACAATCCAATGATTACACTTTAAAACCCACCTTGATTCTGCTTAACAGCTTTGATCAAGAACAACACACTCTTACTTAAAAGCTCTAGAGTGAATACACTTACAACTCAAAATAGTAACACCAATTCAAACATGAATGGTTTACAAAAACACACACGAAAACTTAAATTGACTCTCAGTCTATGCTCTCTGTCTTCCTTATATCCCAACAAGGGTTGAGGCTGCTTTTATAATATTCTGACTTGGGCTTGGACCTCCTCCTAATATCTGATTTGATTTGTTTTAAAACCAGAATTTAAAACAGATTTGATCTTCAAATCTTTTCAAATCAGCCCTAATGTTAGTTACATGATCTGCTCCATATCTGATTGAAAATATCTTCTCCAAGATATTCGCATCCAATCTCTCTAACAGATCTCCTCAAAACAAACTAACACGCGCAGCCCTAAAACATCACAACCTGATGTTCTGATGTTCTGATAACTGATGTCAAGACATCAAGTATAACATCAGCATATACAACTTCAACCCTGCAACGACTAATGTTAGGAACCAATGTTATGACATCAGACATACGACATCAACATTGTTCAACTTTGTTTTACCAAAATTCCAGCCAATACAAGAACTAACAGTATCTCTTCCCCAGTTGATTTGGGATTCTCTTCCCTTGGTGGATTTGGATATCCTTTTTTATGTTCTCTTTTCCTAAAGGAGCCTTGCTTTATTTTGTTGAGGTCTTCCCCTTCGGTTCCTTTGTCCTCCGGCTATGTTTTGGGTTTCTTTCCATACATATCCGTCCCCGAGTCGAGTTGTTTCCCAGTGATTTATTTCTTTGGTAAACCTCATCTGTTTCCAGCAGTTGTGTGTCATAAGTTTGGCCTACACGTCTGCCTTTCCCTTATGGAGTTTTGTTTTTCCCAGCTGGGTCCCTTTGGATTTTTTCATTCCCTTACAGATTTTTAATCTCCCTGTCTCCTCCCTAGCATTTGTTTGTCTCTTGTGGCATTGTGTTCCCCACAGAGATCATTTTCTGCATTTGTTCATATCATGTGCATTTTTGTGGCATCTTAGGGCCAAAAATTGGGTTTGTTGTTATATTTAAGTATCTCTGATCTCGTCGAGACGAAGATGTCAATCTTCATATCTTCGAATAGAAGAAAATTAAACAGGGGAATCTTTCATACCCTAATTTTCAACCCTAATATCCCACTTATCATTTGCATCTTTACACAAACAAGATCACACATTTGGTTCTCCTCCTCTCACCCTTTGGGGTTTTGCTTTTGAGATCAACAAGCACCCTTTTATGTTTACTTTATCTTTAGGTTTATATGTTTATTGTTTAAATAACCACTAATCAAAATGAAAAAAAATATGTCTTGTTTCTTTAAGCTTTATGCAAGGTAAATCATTTCATCAAGAACACCATGCTTGGTTCCTCAGTTAGGGTTTTGATCCCTCAAGTCAAATTGTGAACATCCATTGACTCCTAAGGACTTATTTCTCAAGATATGGCTTCTAATATCAAGGTCTATGTTCTCAAGCATCTCTCAATATCATTTGGAGCAAGAGTACCTCAAGGTTATGTAGCTTGTTTCTCAAGAAAGTCAAAGGTTCATGTGTTTATTTTCATACCTTCTTCAATAAGTTATTTCAAGTCTGGGTCAATTTAATCAAAACACATTCAAGGGCATCTTATTTTGGGTTCATATTATCATCCATGAGCCTTGACGTGCAAGAAAATATCAAATACACAAGTTGGTCTGCGAAGGTTTGACCAAAAAGTCAACATTTTCAAGTCAAAGTTCCAAGGATTACAAATCCTTCAATTCTCCATATTTTTGAGTGATTCTTTTTGCATATGATTCTTCTCAACATCCTCCACAAATTCTCTTTACATGACAAG
The DNA here is from genome assembly GCA_022829125.1 of Lathyrus tuberosus. Lineage (NCBI taxonomy): Eukaryota > Viridiplantae > Streptophyta > Magnoliopsida > Fabales > Fabaceae > Lathyrus > Lathyrus tuberosus. The sequence continues at coordinate 3,646,487 of JALAZF010000441.1, forward strand.
AGCCAATTATGCTTGGAGGACCATCAAAAGATTGAAGAAATTATAAGTCATTTGTGGACTTAGTGAAATTTGACCTATTTTCAAGTGACTTTTTCTCAACTTTCAAGGATCACAACTTCTTTAATTTTCATCCTTTGAAGCTGATTCTTTTTGCACAATATCATTTACAATTCCCTCTACAAGTTTGCTTCAATGATCAAGATCAAATTATGCTTGGAAGGCCTTGGAATTTGTTGGAACATTATAGGTCATTTTCTGCCTCAAAGACTTAGAATTTTTCTAAGTATGATGATCAGTTTTTCATGCCAACTTCAACACATCATAATTTTCTACTCAGATGTCCAAATAAATAATTTCTTCTCACATTGTACTATTTGTGATAATGTGACTTGATTGAAAAAAGAATGAGCGATAAAGATGTGTACAAGATTTCATGGTGGTGTGAAGATGGGTACTTGAAACTGCATTTTCTATTTTGGTCAGAATTTTCCACTCAACCAAACTCACTCTAATGATTGATTTACCATAGATTTTCCATCTAAACATGATTAGCGAATTTCACTCAGGCAAAACGACCCATAATGCACAAGAATTGGCTGCATTTTGATTGTATGCAGGTCACACTTTTCTCACATCATGAGCAAATTCATTTTGCACGAATTTGGATTCATTTCACACGTAAGAGCTAAGCATTACATTCCCTATAAATAGAGCAACATATTTGCATCATTTCCCAAGATTTAGAGAGCCAAAAACACCCTGCCTAGACCGCACTTGAACCTTCCATTTATGAGATTTTGATTTCATACTAAAAGGCCTTCTCAACACAATCTCTCACGTCCAATCTTTTCATTATTCTTATCTAAAGATGAGGGAACAAGAATCAAGGTCTGAGGTGCTATGAATTGCTCACACGACTTGCTCAGATTTGCTCATTTCACATCTCTTCGAACAGGTAGTTAGATGCATCCATTTGCTTCAAATTTGATACTACAATGTAGTCCTTGGTGTGCTGATGGTTTCTGGATACTCAATTTTGCTTGATTGATGCATTTAATTTTTGTATTTTTGAAATTTCATTTTCCATTTCACTTCTTCTTCTTTAAAATTCTCTTCATACAACTTTACTAAATTTGTTTTGAGGCTATAGTTGCAGTCACGCCAATGAAGCGATTCTAATGTGTCACACCTTCATTTTCCACCCAGCATTTCATATCATAGATTCAACATCCTCATCCCAGTATGTATAAAGCAGATGGGTTGACAAAGATGGGTCTTGTCCAAAGCAATAGAAGGTCGTCAAGAGATTAAGGTTTGAGATACCACAAGTTACAAGGTCAATCAAAATTTCAAGTTTAATTTCCATGCAAAAGTTTCGTGAATTTCAAATCCATGTACAAAATCTCAAGTCATAACCAATTTCACTTATGTCATGTCAAGTTGCAAGCTCCACTCATCATGCCAATTGGCAATTCAATGTCAAGTTTTTAACGTGCCATTTCCATTTAAGTACTCTTCCAAAATTCATTCAAAAAAATTCAAATTTCATGTCATTTTATTTTCAAAGTGTAAATTTCTCAATTTCAACCATTTCTAGCCTCCAATTCATGTGCAATTTCAAGATCTATTTTAATCCAATTCAATTTCTTTTCAAGTGTCAATCCTAATCCAAACTCAAGAACCAATCTCACACCAAAATTCAAGCTCCTAATTCAAGTGTTTGTTCCATAGTTTCAATTCAAGTCCTAAGTTTCATGGATCCAAGTTTCAATTTGTTTTATATCCATTTCAATCTTTACATCTAAGTCACCCAAAATTCAGTTCCATGGAAATTTACAAGTTTCAATTCAATTTTCATTTTTTTATATATACAAGTTTCCAATTTTATGTAAGTGTCAAACTCATCTCAAGGGTCCAATTCAATTCCATTTTAAATTCAAACCAAGTCCATTTTTTTTCCAATTTCATTTTTCAAAAGTTTCTACTTTGAGGTTTCAATTTCATGTTCAATAAAAAAAAAAAAAAAAAACTCAAACCCAATGTCAAAAAATTCAAAACTCAATTTGCATTCAAGATTCAATTCAAAATCACAAACTCATTCTCATTCCCAAATTCAAAATTACTTGAAATCCATACAATTTCCTCCAAAAAAAATATTTTCAATTTCAAATCATTTGAAATCCTCTTGGCCTACAACAAGAGCTTTTACCATGCCAAGTCAAGTGAATTGTTACAAGGATAAAATCACACTTAATTTGGAAACTTTAACATTTTTGGGCACTATACAAAATTGGGACATAAGATATAGGTTAAGCCAAGTGAAAAGAAAACGCCTAAAACTAGAATCTTCAAGCCCAAAAAGTTTTAATCCAAAAATTGAGACATGATAAGTGCAAGCAAAAACCAAGTTTTAATCCAATTCCATGTCATTGATCAAATTCCAATACAAAATCAATTTCATTTCAATTCAAAGTCAATTCAAAGACCAATTCAAATCAATTTCCAAGATTCATATTCATGTGCTATCTACTTCAAGTATTACATTCAAAATCCAAATTTATCTCTTCAAATTGCAAGTTCCATCCACTTTCCAATTCAAGCTTTAATACAATTCCAATTTTAATCAATTCATGTTTAAGCATGTTCAACACAATCCAATTTTCAAGGTTTACCCAAGCAAGCACAAAATTCATCCAAGCTAGAATGCATTCAATATCTACTTATTCATATCCATCAAGCTTATTTAATCTTCATGAGTTCATAATCAATTCAAAAACCATGATCATCATCATATTCATAGCATATCAAAGAATATTTCCAATCCATTTCAATCTAAATATGTTTCATGAACACCAACTTGATCAAAACATCTTCATATCATGTAAACAAATTCAAACCTCTTCATCATATTTCACATTCATGTCAATGTTCCTAATTAAATTATCCTGTAACATAGCATTCATATTTAAGTCAACTTATCATAGTCAATCCACTTTCAACTAAAATTCTTTCATTTCCATCAAGTCTCAATTCATGCCAACCTTCAATTCATTCATACACACACATAGCCATGGCATACATACACGTGGATTTCTGCTCATCTGATAACGTTCAGAGTAGGTATATTTCGCCTCTTAATCCTTTAAGCATATCTCTGTTGTGGGTTGTTGCTTTGAGACCGTTTGGATTCTCCTTGCTTAGCTCCATTTTCATGTAGTTTGTTACTTGTGTGTGGTTTCAATTGCTCTATCCACTTCCTATTGCGTAGGTTTTTGGTTAGGTTTTGATTTAGAAACAAGGCCGATTTGGCCGTTTGAGAGAGAATTTGAGAATTGTAAGGTCGGATTTGTATTGAAGGTTAGAAAATAGTTAGGGTTAGTGTTCAATTTTTCTGGTTTCGGGGTGGTGAGTGGCCTGAGAAGACGACGGCGCCACCGCCCTTCTCCGGCGAGTTTGGTTTCCAGAGAGTGAGGATTGCTGATTAGGGAATGAAAGAAAGAGAGGGCTAAGTTTCTGTGTGAAATGTTTTGTGTGTGCATCATTTGTTTTTTTCTGTGTATTTGTTAACGCCTACCAGCGTGTCTCTTTTCTTGGGCAAATGAGGTTATGATGATGACACATGTCATTATCAGGTTAGATCAGGTTACATTATCTTCTGTTTTTTTTTTTTAATCGGCAAAAGAACAATTTTATTAATATTCAGAAGGCATAAACAATGCCATGAAATTACTGATACACTAATACACCAAAACATACCAATATTAAAACTAAAAAACATACCAATATTAAAACTAAAAACTGCAGCACACGCCAAAGCACCTTGCGCTGCAAAATTAACAAAACAAAACCAGAACAGCGATGCAGGAAAAGCTACCTAGCTGACAAAATCACAAGTCCAAACTGCACCTGAGGCAACTAAGCAATTGACAATAAAACACTACATGCCTTCTATCACACAATTTTCTGCTGCCTTAATAAGCCTATTACACCTCCAAACCAAATAAGGAAACCAAATGGGACTCCTGCTAAGACATCTACTGCCAGGAGTGCAAAAAAAAAGAAAACGGCGACGTTTGGCCTGCACCGGGGGATATATACGGCTAATCCACACCTAAGCATGCCTGAGGATTAGACCACCACGCTGCATAATCATCCAGGATCTTCTATGATTTTAAATTTAACCACCTCCAAGTTGTTGTTATTGTTTCCTCGGTTACCTTTGTCGGCTGGATTTCTTCGTTGCGGAAGATTTTTTGGTTTCTGCTTTTCCAAATGCGCCATATGCACGCACACCATAACGCCCTCAACTTGGTGGACGATTCTTTTCCTCCTCCGAACAAATTTTCGAACTGTTCCATATGCTGCCAACCTTCATTGTGGAAGACTGTCGAAACTCCTAACCATCTACAAATCTCATACCAAACTCCTGCAAAACAATTACACTCGAAAAAAAGATGAGATGCCGACTCCACTATTTCACATCCTCCAATACACTAAACCTGTCCATGGGCAACTATACCCCTCTTTTCTAAATTATCGACAGTCGCGATCCTAGTTTGGACTAATCTCCACACCAGGCACGATACTTTTGCGGGAATCACTTTATTCCATATTTTCGACCATTGCTTCCTATTCACGAGGGAATCTTCTGGCAGCAGATGTGTATAGGCATTTTTTACGGAATACGCAGTTGATTCGTCCAGGCTTCCTATATTCAGGGCGCATATCTCCTTCCACCATCTAGAGCTGCCCCTCTCCCCTTGGTGAAGGCTCTTCGCACACGGACCGTATCTATTGGTTAGCGCGGAAAACCAAATCCCCCGATTTCCTGCTTTAATTCTCCTTTTCCACTTTCCTAGCAGTGCTATATTGAAAACTCCAAGCCTTCTAATACCCAACCCACCTTCTTCAATTGGCTTACAAACCGATTCCCACCTGACCCAGTTAATCTTCCTCACAGTATCGCAGCCCCCCTACAGGAAATATTTAAATATGGACTCAAGTTTAAGAATAGTACCTGTCGGGGCCTTGAAAAAGGAGAGGAAGTAAATCGGAATTGAGTACAAAACCGATTTCAGAATGACTATACGGCCGCCGATTGAAAGATACTTATTTTTCCAAGAATCTAACCTTGATTTCACCGTATTTACTACCCTCGCCCAAGTATCCAGCCTTTTTGCATTCGCACCAATTGGTAGACCGAGGTACGTAAAAGGGAGGCAACTCGTGCCGCAATTTAAAGTCTTCGCTGCCTCCGTTATCCACTCTTGATCAACGTGGATTCCCATAATTTTACTCTTGACCAGGTTAACTTTCAGTCCGGACATCAATTCAAACAATAATAGTATACCCTTGATCGTTCTTATGTTTGGCCAGGATTTCTCGCATATAATCATTATATCATCAGCATACTGTAAATGAGAAAACCTTTCGTCACCTTTATCGAATTTGTAACCTCGGAATTTCCCAATGTCTGTTGCCCGCTTCATCAAAACGTTGAACGCTTCAGCTACTATTATGAAAAGAAACGGGGAAAGTGGATCCCCTTGCTTGAGACCTCGTTCCATCTTGAATTCGTTTGTCGGGCTGCCGTTGACCAATACCGACAATGATGAGGAGTTCAAGCATTCGAGAATCCATCTTCTCCAATCCTTCGGAAAATCCATCTTTTCCATCACGTATATAAGAAACTTCCAATCGACGCAATCATATGCTTTTTCGTAGTCCACCTTGAACAACACCGCTTCTTTCTTCCTTCTCCTCGCCTCATCCACAATTTCATTAGCCACTAGTATCCCATCTAAAATGTTTCTGCTCGAGATGAACGCAGATTGCGTTTCTGATATGAGTTTGTTGATCACCTTCTTTAGTCTATTAGCCAACACTTTGGATATAATCTTGTATATGCATCCTACTAAAGAGATCGCCTGAAATCTGAAATCTTTGCAGTGTTTTTCCTCTTAGGAATGAGAACCAGGAACGCATCATTTGCTCCCCTCACCATGCGGCCATTTGAATGAAATTCAGACATCATTCTTAATACATCGCTTTTGATCAAGTCCCAGAATTCTTTTAAAAAACCAAAGTTCACTCCGTCCGGTCTGGGGCATTTGGAACTTTCGCAATCCCACACCGCTTCCTTAATTTCCTCCTCCGAAAACTCTTGAATCAAGCTTGCCTTATCTACCTCCTCAAGTTTTACGAAATCCAGCTTATCTAGTCTAACAACAGAACTTCTACTTTTGAATGTTCTCTTAAAATGATCTTAGATTTCTTTCTTCACTTCAGCCGCTTCTTTCAACATTCTCCCCCCCCCCCCCGCTTCTAAGGCCAGAATTTCATTTTCTTTTCTTCTCCTGTTGATGCACCCGTGAAAGTATTTTGTATTCGCGTCTCCATCCTTCAACCACATGTTCCTTGATCTTTGACAGAGAATGCTGCCATTTAGACTCGACAATTTATATAGTTCTGCTCGTACTTCTCTTCTACGGGACTCCTCTGTGGATGACAACGTCTCTTCTTCACCTTTTAACTCCAATCTGTTGAATTCTTCTTTTGCTACCTTTATTTTCTCTTCCAAGTTCTGCGTATGCAGTTTGTGCCAATCCTTCAATTTTTTCTTTAGCATCTTCTGTTATCCTGCGTGCACATCTTGATAGTGCTACCATGGACCCTCGTTTTTGACCCGTTGGATGTTTTGACATGTCATATAACCTGATCTGACGGTTCTTTATTTTGATTTCACCCTAGTTGTTGTGGTCTGCACCACACTAATTCCACGCGCCTTGAACCCTAAATAGGATGGGCCTTACTATTAGCACCCCCAGTTTTTTGCATCAAATGTGGGCCAGTCCATACGGAGCTTTGCTCTGCCTTGAAACGGGGCCCCCGCTAGTGGACGGTGAGTATTGGTCCCTCTTGGATTAGTCGGTTGCAAGGCCGGATACCAAGATTTCCAAAAAAAAAAAAAAATCTGGCCATTTGGTTGTTTTTTTGGTTTATTTATTTTTGTTATTTTATTTTCTATCTCTTTTTTTTTCACTTGTTTTATTTTTTTTTATTTAGAATATCTTTTGTTTTATCATTTCTATTTTTAACATGATAAAAATATAAAATAATATTAATTAATCATTTTAAATATTTTCATTTAATAATAATTAATTAATTTATTAATTAATTTTATTTAATTTGATTAATTTAGTTTTTTTTTGTTAATATTATTTAATGTATGAAAAATCCAAAAAAATATTCTCCTAGTTAATTTCTATTAATTTGATTAATTCTTTATATTTAATACTAATTAATCTATTTAAGGATTAATTTAATTAAATGTTTAAGTTTTATTTAATTAATTGCTTTTGGTTAATTCCATTTTAATTTATTAAAAAAAATAAAAAAAAATATGTTAATTGTTAATCATTTTAAACATTTTTATTTAATATTGGTTAATTAATTATTAATTAACCTTATTAAATATTTCTCTTTAATTTGGTTAATAACTTTTTCTTTATTTTATCTTATGCGTGCGATACTTATTTTCTTAGTTTATACTTTGAATAAAGGGTTAAATATGTTTTTGATCCCTATAAAATTACTAAATTTTGTTTTTGGTCCCTATAAAAAAATAGTGTGTTTTGGTCCCTACAAAATAATTATGCACATAATTTTAGTTCTTACTGTTAAACCAATGTGTATTTTTGAATGATTATTTTGCATATATATTTAGAACGTTATAAAAAGTTTCTCGAAAAAAAAGAAACTCAAAATTAGATTTATAAGTCGAGATTTTCATTACTTTTATAATTATCTTTTGAAATTTAAAAAATTCATATTTAAATTTTATCATTTTAAAAAAAATGTAATTTGGTAAAGAAACATTTTATAGTAATCTGAACACGTATGAATAAAATTATTCAAAAATTTAAAAGTTTAAGAGTAATTAAATAGTTTTCAAAATTTTAAAAAATAGAAAGGACTAAAACTACACACATAAAATTTTTGTAGGGACTAAAATATGTCATTTTTTATAGGGACTAAAAATAAAATGTGAGATATTTATAGGGACCAAAAACATATTTAACCCTTGAATAAATGTGTATATGTTTGATTGTGTAGGTGCATGTTTTACCTTTTCTTATCCCTATTCATCAAAATGTATTCCCTCCCCATGAAGTGTAATAATTTTTACCACTTTCTCTTTGTTTGCTTCACGTTTTTGTAGTCTTTAATCAAGATTAAAACCAACCACACCTTTTCAAAAATCACAAATAAGCTTGATCCAACGTCAAGCATTTTCATAATAAGTCAACTCAATAGGATTTCCATCACCATCAACCCTTATCCATTACACTACATTGTGCATTTTACCTTTTGTAAGTTGATTGCCTTGTGCATCGCCGTCGACCTTACCTTATACCAATTAGAATCTCTTTTCCTTTAGTTCAAATCTTTACACTGTTAGAACAAGATTTGCTCTTGATATTTTCTCTTTATTTTGATGATAACAAAAGTATTTAAATTATAATGGTTTATTTGGTGTGTGTTTTATTTATGCAGGTTCTTGTCTTGTACATAAATAATCAAAATCTGTTTACTTAAGATACACTTGGAGTTGTTTCATTGCTAGCTTCTAGTGGCAGAGTCTGAAGAACAATTTCTAGTGTGGTTTAACGAAGACTCTGAACTAAAGGCCTCAACATTCAGACGAGTTTCTACACTTAGTAATTATATATCAGCATCTGGTACCATTCAATGTTGGTGATAAAGTTGTGGACTATCCGTACTACTGAAAGTAAGTTGTATTGTTTTATTAGTCTGTCAGTTCAAGTCTACAGGATTGCAAGGCTCAAGAAAAACCGCTACGTTCTATGGATGTCTACTCCCAACGACTCTATTAGTACAAAACCTCTTGAAGACTCAAAGGTTAAATGTGTTACACAACGGATTCAGAAATATGTTGTGCATCCATCTTCAACGTCTCTTGTACTTTGGAGCAAAAGCAAAAACACTTGATCAAGTAACCGTCTCAACAACTAGTTTGTGGAAAGCCTATATATATGGTTGAAGATTCAAACCTGAATTTTTAACAAGGATTCTTCTACTGAAGGAGTAACAAGATCAAGCAATTATCAACTCTATGTAATAAGCAGATTTTCTGTTTTAGGTTATAATTGTAAAAGCCTTAAGATTTCTTAACCCTATATATATTCAAGAAATATTAAGTGCTTTAGGTCTTTGGTATGGTGATATTCCGTACTTCTGATGTGTGCATCATGTACACCTTGTTCTCTATTTTGCTGAGCCTTCAATAGTTTAGATTAAGTCTCCTGCTACATGCTTGAGCAAAAAGTCTTGTCTCATTGGGATTCAAGCAACAAGTCTTGAGCTAAGATGCTTAAGCCACGTAAATATCATTGCTTAAGTGCTTGATCTGTGAAAGTCTTATTCAACTAGTCTGATTGAGCAAAAGAAAGTCTTAGACATGTGCTCTAAGAAAAGGTAATTCTCAACTAGAAGACAAATGAGGAGGTGGCTCAACCAAATGGTGTGAGCAAAGGAAGTCTTAGACATGTGCTCTAAGAAAAGGAAATTCTCAACTAGAAGAAATATGAGCAGACGGCTCAGTTAGATGGTGTGAGAAAAGGAAGTCTTAGACATGTGCTCTAAGCAAGGGGAAGTCTCAACCAGAAGACAGATGAGCAGGTGGCTCAGTCAGATAGTGTGAGCAAAGGGTAAGTCTTACACATACGCTCTAAGCAAGGGAAGTCTTAGACAGTTTGTGTGAGCAGTTGTAAAATTCTTATGCAGAAGCATAAGCAATTGTAATCATGAAGTGGTTATAATGAAAATCTCTTGCGAGGTAAGGGAACTGGACTACTCTCAGTTAGGGGAGGAATCAATATAAATCTTTCGTGTCTTCTACTATTATTTTATTTACTTCTATTGCATTCGCTGCCAAATGAATTAACTCAGAATCTAAACAACAGTTTTAATTCTGATACTCTGATCAGAAGCTAAATAATAAGAAAATGCGAAACACAATTCTACCCCCTTTTCTTGTGTACTTTTCACACCTTCAATTGGTATCAGAGCATGATTTGTGCTTAACACTTAACAGTGATGCAACTATTGATCCAATAAGAAAAGTATATTTCTTCTTCAATAAGGAATCAAGTGCCACATGAAAAATATCATAAGGCTTTTCCTACCATATTCAAATGGGTGATTCCATTGAATTTAAATTATGGCAAAGCTAAACATATTTTTAACTCATAGAACTTGATAAAGGGTTGCTGAAGGTCTATAGAGTATCCTTGAAAAATGTATTACTATAGAAGTTGATGGTGTTATAGATGATCTTTTTGAAAATATTTTTCACCAACTCAGAAGATGCATATTGAATATCTTCAGAGGTAGTTGCGTTCAGGTGGATGCACTATCTTACTTTTGAGTATATCAATATAATTGATATGTCTGATGCTTAGACTATCTTTGAAGTCTTGTGCTTGGTTTTGTGGAATCAGTTTTTGAAGCTTGAAGTAGTTACACTTCATCTAATCTTTTCAAGCAAATTCTGAGAGGACTGTTTCTTGACTTAAACCTAAAGTCACAGTTTTTTTTATGTTTACATCCTGAATCTATTGTGTTCTGAAGGTTTGTCTTACAGTCTTTAAAGAAAAGAAATGAAGTTGGATGATGAAAAACTATTTAACTGACCACCTTCTCCTTTTTAGCTTAAGTTCTATGGAATGACTAATGATGAGAAATTTAGGTTTCTTGTCAGAAGAACTTCCATACTGGCTGAATGGATTTTGATATTTGTTGATAAAAGAGTAACTTTAAGAGCTTCTGAAATATTTTTATTTCTGCTGATTTCCCAAATCTGGAAGTAAGAAGTAATTTCTACCAGAACCTAATATCAGATGCTCGTAAATGTTTAATCGTTTGAAGCTGATATTAGTGCATGCTACAGATGAAGAGAAGCATCTGTGTTCTGAAATAAAAATCAAATATTGAAAAGCAAGAGATGTTGTTAAAGCTATCTTGTTTCAAAATATTTGATTATATGGAGTTTGTTCTTTAAGGTGATATCTTAAGAAACTCCATTGCTTCTTGGTTGAGAACCATTATGGAAGTTATTTTAAAAGACATTTTCATGAGAAGTCTTCAACTTCTCTTTGAGTTTTGTTAGCTGTACTGAGACAGTACTCTGATCAGCTTTATGTTAATCTCTGATAGCTAACATTATCTGGTTCTGAGCTTGTCAATGATATCAATGTCAAAAGATTTAATCCAAGATAATGAGATTATTGACATTTCTTAGAACAAGATTATGTTCCTATCATATCTCATTATAGAATCATACTCTGGAGTGACTTATGATCTGCTGTTAGATTGAGATGTAAGGCACAGAAGAGTCTGTTTGTACTTACATGCATGGTCTTATAGAAATATGAGTATCATAATGTATCTGCTACATATATCAAAGAAAGAAGCAGAGGCATCTTCCATAAGGTTGTTTATAACATTGATTGGAAGAAGAGACAACAGCCCAGATTCAAGTATTGGTGGTACTGAATTTAGTGAGAGTAGTGAAATCAGCGGTTAGTCAGCCATTGAATCAGAATCCATTCAAAGCTATGTTCAGATTCTATTAGTCAAGTTTGAATATTGAATCGAGTCTGACCAAACAAAAAAATGTGGTATGTTTGTTCTTTTCTGGCATATCTTTTGATTCAATGAAACATTTGTTTAGATTTAAATACAAAGTTTTTGTTAAGATCTCTAGAGAAGTTATTTTGAAAAAGAGAACTTCAAAAGTCTTTAAGAGGAAACTATGTTGTGTCTGTCTATACTGAATGTCTTATAAAGCCAGATGATGATCACATTTATGAAAACAGTTTTCTCACCTTTGTGTTGATACTGTTGCTTGTTAGCTGTCTAAAGAAAATAATTCAATATTCATCTATCACTCATGGCTCTTGTTTCAAGATAAAGTGCTAGTTCTGAATAGAATCTTAGAGACTTGTAACTGACAGATGATATCTCTGTCTAAGTCTAGACTCACTAGAATCTAATGGTTGACAACTTCTGAAAGTTATCAGTTTTTGAGGTTTAGAAGAAGATTCTTTTTTACCGTCTTAAGCAGTTTAAGTAAAAAAAAATCTGAAAGCTTTTTAATACTTAACCTTTCATAAAGGTGAACCTCATCTGGTGGAATTGAAATATTTGTTGGATAAAGAGCCTTTGGGTAATGATGTTTTCTCTTTTAATACTTGTTGTTACTATTCCATGTCCTGTGAAACATAATTGTGTCCTTTTCTAACAATATTCTTATTTCTGTACGATTTTTGTTCAATTTCTTTTCTTTCTTATTCTTCTTATCTTTCTTCATTTCCTCTTGTTTGTGTGCTGACCAAACCAAACTTGAGATGAGTTCTTTAGTTTATTCTCCTTTGAATCAGCTGATTATCATCAATGAAAAGTTTGTGGATTTAGATGAGTTGCTTAAGATTGGTTTCAACTTCTGGGAGACTGTGTCTAAACAAAGGTGGAATGGCTACTTTGAAATGGTCTGTGGTTTCACTTATCCAATTCTTATCAAAGAGTTTTAGATTAATGCCTCTATTTTTAAGCTGAATTCTGAGTATGCTATTCTGTCTAGAGTGTTGCAACGCGAAAAACAATCGGCAGAAAAACAAAGTCTCCACCGAACATTATTTATCCCGACGGGGGAAAGGAAACGATCGAAGAAACCTTAGAAGGGAGAAGACATGTTCATCACAATCAAGTCCTGGGTTCGTGAGTCGATTACGCGAGAGGAAGGTATTAGTACCCCCCTCCCCCGGGTCCTTTGTAATCAACGTGATACACGCTTGTTGTCTAATCAAAGGGTGTGTCATCTAAATCCCACTGCTAAACGGAAACGAGAAGGCAAAAACAAAAGGAGAACACAAAAGAGGACTCGCAAGGATCATCGCAGTCCTATGCCTACGTATCTTCATGGACGAATGAAAAATCAGAGTCGACGTAGTTCGGAGGACTACGGGTAGATGATGGGATTGTGCTCCCCAAGACATGGTTGTCTTTTGCCTACGTATCCTAATTCAGACGAGAATGAGGAAGTCAGAGAAGCCGTAGTTCGACATACTAGTCGATAACTGTTTTTTATGAGTGACGTTACGTTTGCGTCCCAGTTGTTGGCCGAAGCCTGTTTGCGGTAGAACGGAAATAGCATACTCGTTCTGAAAATGATTTGACAAACAGTCCCGAAGGATAAAATGATTTGAATTTGGTTTGTGATTTTTAAACAGAAATGGATTGACTTTTTTCGAAATGCGCATCGCACTAAAGTCTATGACATAGGATTGAATACTTCGCGCTAACGATCCAAATGTCTCGCGCACAAAGTACTCTAAGATGAGGTTAGAAATGCATCCGATCATCTTCTCCCATGTGCTTAAGGCTCGTGGCTCACAATGCACATTATATTTATTAACTATTTTGATTTTGTTTTGAGATGAGAAGAGAGACTCAATGGTAAAGAGAAAATCTAGGGGAAACTTACCTAGATGTTGTCATGCAATATAGCCCTATAGTTGAGGATGAAAAGGGAAGTCTACCTAGTGTTATCATACAAATGAGGAACCTAAGGTTGAGGTTCAAAGGGACTACCCTAATGTTGTCATGAAAAGGATTGAGAGCCTAATGTCTATCCTACTTTGAACCTAATAAAAAATTAAGTTCAAACTAGGAGCCCTAAGGGAGCATGTGAATGGACACAAGTAAACATTAAACAAAGTTCAATCACAAATAACAAAGGTGAATTCCAAACTCAAAAAGAATAGGTGAAGAGAAGGATGGTAGCAAAGAGATCTTAGTTCAAAAAGAAGATGACCAAGGAAAGTCAAGAGACCCAAACAAAGTCATGCAAGCAATGTACACAAGTACATATCATCAATTAAGCTCCCACACTTAGCCAACCAAATCAAATAAGGTTAAACAATATGAGAAACAAATAAGGGCAGTAGCAACCTCACATCATGTTCAACTCATATGAAAGATTAGAAGAGGAACAAAAATATACAAGACTTGCATCATATCAACATCCAAACAATTGTCCACACATAACTCATGCAAAACACATTTCAAAAGATTAAACATGTGAACTTAGGGTATGAATCAAAGTAGGGGTTGTAGCAAAATCATGAACATCAACTTAAACACCAACTCATGAATTGCAAGAGGAAACTGTCGTAACCCAAAATTTGACCTCCTTTTTGCCTTTTGCATAAGCATGTGCATTCGCATCACTGGCATACACATTCGCACTTTTTGTTTTGTTGCAGGAATATTCAGGTTTTCTAAGCCCGATTAATTGCTTCCTCACAAGGTCATCACATCATCAAAACTACCACAAAATAAGGGTTTCTATGCCTATTCATCAAAGCAAGAGGTTGAAAATCGGAACCATGGCTACAAGACCTTTTTTCAGGCAAATTTGGGGAATTTTGGCCTGGTTAATCAATTAACCATTTGTAGTGCAAATGTGTTAATCGATTAACACGTGCAAAACTGGCAGATTTTGCTGCTTTTCATGACAACAACTTCCACCCACATTTTGGGATTCTACATGATTCTAGTAATGTGTGGAATATTCTAGACATCTCTAGACATCTCAAGACTATTCAAGACACTCCAAGGGCATTTATTCTAATGCATCACTCTAAATTAAGTGCACCATGTTCCTTGATTTCCAAGCATGTCAACCTTTGGATGTGAAGCTTACATTGGGATTTCTACCGAGTTAACTTCCTAACTAACTGAGTTAACCGCTTGACTCGGTGAGTCAAGTGTAACTAACTCTTAGCCTAATTCCAAACCTCAAAAAGCTAGCTCCTAGCCTAATTCCAAACCTCTCACACTCCAAACCAAAAATCTATATAAATAAAGCTTCACTATTTTCACACACCCTCAACCATTTTTCACACAAATTTCTTACACCTCACTCTCAATTCTCTCACATTCTCTCTGAATTTTTCTGCAACTTCTTCATCTTCATCTCAATTATCTTCCCAAACCTCACCATAGCTCTTCACCATTGAAGAATAATCACTTCTACATTGGAAGCGGTTATTTCTTTAGCTTAACTTTCATCATCTTGCAATTATTCTTGAATTTCTGGAGTTTTACTAGCTTTTGGATTCATCTCAAGTGTTTTCTCCAAGATTCAACGGTTCGAACTTGTATTTCAAAGTTTCGTCGCATTTTGCTCGGCTTTGGTACGATTCGGCTACAATCGAAGATTCCTCTGGTTTTCTTTGATTATCTTCATCAACATCACTCTGCAACAATTACCAAGGCACATCTCATCCTTGTAGGTTGGTAGCTTTCATTCATTTTACTGTTTCGAATGTTTTCGTATCATTCGCGATGTAGTTTCGATGTTTTTGCGTGTGAATTGATTATGCCATTGCTTGATCCATGATCTTGATGATTTAATTGATTCCATTACTGATTATTTGTTGTTGTTAAACTTGATTTTTCGTGCATAATTGTTTGCCCTAGCGTTAGAGTGATTGCACAACCAATAAGTGGCCAAAAACATTTTTGAAAACTATTTTTTGCTCTTGCTCCACTGTTAATCGATTAACACTTTGCAGTGCAAAAGTGTTAATCGATTAACCAGTGTATTTTTTTTTGTTTTTGAAGTGTTAATCGATTAACACTTTGCATTGCAAAAGTGTTAATTGATTAACACTGAACCAGAAGGCCATTTTCATGTTTTTCAAGTGTGTTTGCCATGCTTTCTTCTTCTAACTTCCATGGATTGATATGCTTGATTTGTATGGATGTTTTAAGTGTCATTGAACTTCTGTTTGAAGCCTATTCATGAACTTTTGATGCACGATTTTGATTATTCAATTTGTTCATATTCTTGGCATTGTGTGAACATGATCATTCTTGCACTTTCTTTGATCACATGATACTTGATTTGTGATGCATACTAAATGTCATTTGGTACTATTTTGCACTCTCATTCATGTTTCAATTAAGTTTGTTCTCCAAGAATAAGCTTAATCTTGTATAAACAATAAATACACCTTTTGCTTTAATAATTTTTCAATTCATTTTGGAAAATTATTAGCATATTCCTCCCTTGTGATTAATTAATCGAAACCGCGTTTCGATTATTAATCTTCCCGTTGGCACTTCTCTTTAGGTTTAATTTAAAGCTTTCTCTCTTCCCTCCCGCGGAGTCAGAGTTTCGCGCGACACTGGAGCACTGTACAACTTGGAGCTGTTAAGCTGTCTGTTTCAACTTCTGCACTACACCCTGTGTGTTAGAGAAGGAATGAGAAGGGATAAATCCTACTCTCATTCTGACCACTTCAGGTAGGGGAGAAAGACCCTGTGTCTGGCTTAGTCACCTCTATCTCTAGGCGGTAGCGTATCTCTTTCCCCAATCGAAACGATCTTTTATCACTCTTATCTCTTTCTAAATCTCTTTTGATCCATCACCATCCTTCTTGGTTAAAGATTATTGTCTCTTGGGTTAACACCTTTCTCTTTTCCAATATCCTTTTCTTGTGGTCAATCATTGCTTTTTGATTCCCCGGAAGAGTCCCAATCCTTTTTCTTTGGTTAATCACAGTCTTTCTGTTAAAATCGAATCCCCAGGAGTTCGCAACCTTCGTTTGGTTCTTCTCCCTTTGTTTGGTTTATCACTGCCTGTCAGTTAAAATGCCAACTTTGCACTTCTTCTCAGTTAACCATAGTCCATCTGTTAACACACTGAGTTCCTTTTGGGTTAATCACCTTCTCTTGGTTAATCACCCATTTTCAGTTAACCACAACCTTCCTGTTAAAATACTGAACCCTTCGAGTTAATCACCTTCTCTTGGTTAATCACTCGTTTCCTTTCTGTTAATCACAGTGTTCTGTTAACACCCGAATTCCCAGCGGTTAGCAACCTCTTTTGGTTCAATACCTCTTTTTGTTAGTCAAGTATTGTTTATTCAGTTAGTACCAACATCCACTTTGGATCACAACCTTTGATTGGTTCTACACCCTTTCTTTTGGTTGATCACAGTTTACCTGTTAAAACCAATGTTCCTTTATCCCCGCAGAGTTGCAATCTTTCTTTTCTTCGGTTAACCATTGTTATTAGTTAATATACCGAGGTCCCCTTAGAGTCAAACACCTTCTCTTGGTTCAGTACTCTATCTTTTGGTTCATCACAGTCTGTCTGTTGACACCAACTCTTTTTCCCCACAGAGTCTTACTCTCTTTCTTTGGTTAACCACTATCAGTCAGTTAACACACCGAACCCTTTTTCTCTAGGTTTCTACACCATCCCATTGTTTGTTTCCCCGGTAGGGTCGTTAACTCTCTGGTCCCCCGCACAATTCTTTGTTCTCTTACCCCCAGTGGAGCCTCTCTTACTCTATTACTCCTTTCTTGGTTTTGACACCATTTCTTGGAAATCCCCAGCAGAGTTTCCTTCTTTTTTTCACTCTTGGTTTTAACACCACTTCCCTTTTCCTTTTCCGTCCTTGTTCCCCGAACTACGGAAGCTCTGGTTCTGCATTCTTTCGAATGTATAATACGTAGGCATGAGATTAAAATGATCTTGGCGAGCACCCTTCTTCCTTTTTCCTCTTCTTTCCCCTGGTTCCTTTGAACTACGGCGCTCTGACTTCCTCATTGCACTATGAGGATACGTAGGCACGAGGGCCCCAATCCTCCGCAGCACTTTCTTTATTTCTTTTCTTTTTCTCTTCTCTCTCTCCTTTCTTTTAGCTAGAAGCCTTTAGATAGATAACCCATCCGAGCCTAGAAGCAAGTGAAATAGTTCCTGTCGAGTACGATGGATCCGTAAGGTGCTAGTACCTTCCTTTCGCATAACCGACCCCCGTTCCCGTTTCTCTTCCCCTTGGGTTTTATCAATATTTTCCCTGTCCTTTGGGACTAAATAAAGTTCGGTGGCGACTCTGTGTTATCTTTGAATGTGCGATTCACTCGGGTATAAACCAGCCATCTTCAGCTGGCGACTCTGCTAGGGAGTCCTTACTCTTGCAGGTTGGGGTCTCGCCTAGTTTTGTTTGCTTTCTTGCTTGCTTGGGTGTTTATCTTTTGCGCTTTACCCACTTTATCTTTATGCTTTACTTGCTTTATGTTCATTTACTGCATTTCTTTACTGCTTTGAATATTCATATGCTGCATATTCTGAATATTTGCTATATTTTCTACTGTTGTTGGGATGACTAGATATTATTGGAGAGAAAAGTCCTAACACCTGGCTTAGCATACACATAGGCTAGAACGTGGAGAGTCGTGAGGCTTGTGTTTTGCGCGTTGGGTTACCACGAGAGCTACATCCCAGATCGTGATTCCCTTGAGAATACTTCTGTCCTGTGAGAATTCACTACGGTGGGGGTTTTCATTATGAGTCCTATGGTTTGGGCGACCTTTCTAGGGATCACCTTGTTATGTCTAGATCACACTTGTGAGGGGGATGGGTTTTTTGCAGGAAAATAAGCCACTTCATACCTTTGTCTCTCACACACATCAGATTATATTGTACCGACACATAATTATATGCAGATATCCAAATTGTTCATATTTGATTGTTCAAAAAGTGTTGGCTTCTTTTTGCTTGTGTTGCATATCATTTCATCATGTAAATTAATTTTTGCATGTGCATGTCCAGGTTATTCGAAGACTTATCCTTTGTTGGCATTATCATAGAGATGAGTATTGGTTGTCGAGGCATCTTTAGCTACAAGTTTGTGGAGCCTAAGTTGAGTACTTTGATAGGTTTAGTATCTCGTGTGGTTGAAGATAACCGAGGGGTTTTTAAGGATACTTATGGTAATCTGTTGTCCATCCTCAACACAGAAGTCAACATCGCCGCCATTCATACTCTGGTTCAGTTCTATGACCCGCCACTTAGGTGCTTCACATTTCAGGATTATCAGCTAGCACCTACACTTGAGGAGTATGCTTATATTTTGGGGGTTGAGATCAAGAAACAGGTTCCTTTTGTCTACACTATTGGTTGTCCGAAGTTTCCCCTTATTGCTAATGCGCTTTGCATTAGTAAGAAGGATGTGGAGGATACTCTCAAGACCAAAGGGAAAGGTATTCGAGGGTTTACCTCGAAGTTTCTGGTTGACAAAGCCACTTCTTTTGCTAAGGATGGAAACTGGAAGGCTTTCAACTCCATTCTTGCTTGCTGATATATGGGATTGTCTTGTTTCCGAACATGGAGGATTTCATATATCAGACTGCCATCAGTATCTTCTAGTCCAAGAACCCTGTTCCAACGCTCCTTGCTGATACCTATCATTCTATTCATTCGAGGAATGAAAAGAAGAAGGGAACCATTGTCTGTTGTGCTCCTCTATTGTACAGATGGTTAACGTTCACCTTCCACAGGAGGGCCCCTTTATTGAGAATAAGGGCAATCTCAAGTGGTCGCAACGAATCATGTCTCTTACTGCCGATGACATTTCTTGGTATTCTCGAGTCTTCGACGATACTAAGATCATTCTTCATTGTGAGAAATTATTCAATGTGCCTCTCTTGGGTACAAAAGACGGAATTAAATACAATCCGAGACTTGCCTTCCGTCAGTTGGAATATCATATGGTTGTCGAGCCAGATCCTGAGGTAGTGGAAAAGTTCATCTTTCAAGAAGGGGTTGATGACATGGGATTACTGAAGAGGTTTAGTACCGCTTGGACTCAGATTCATCTTGAGGGAAGAGCCGATTTGGGTAAGAAGAACTACGTAGCCAAGGAAGCTTACACACTTTGGGTCAAATAGCATGTCAAAGAGATCTTGTTGCCATTTTCTTCTGAGCCTTCCATGAATGCCAAGCCTCCTGAACTTGCCATTGTTCCTCCGTCTGAAGTTGACCAAATCAAGCTGACTATTGAGAAGTTGAAGAAGGAGAATGATGATCTTTGTCTCAACCTTGTTAGAGTCAGATATGAGAAGGAAAGCCTACAGATTGTGCTCCATAAGAAGCGCGACCGTATGCTCAATGGGGTGGAGGTTGAACATAACAAGCAAAGGAAAGTAGGTGATGCTTTTAAGAGTACCTATGATGGACTTGCTTCAAAGAAGAGACAACTCGCCGATACCCAATATCAAGTGTACAAGGATGAGTTGAGCTATAAGAAGCAACTTGAAGAGCTTCGAGGGAAGTTATCCGAGTTCAAGACAAAGTGGCAAAGTGAGAAAGACCGTGCTAACCAGTTAGCAAAGGACTTTTCTCAGTGTCAAGCCAAGCTCGACAAAGTCTTCAGTGAGATTCAGAAGTTGCAAGATCAAGCACATCAGAGCCGAGAGCAGATCAGTCAGCTCAACATAGAGAGTACTCATTGGGAGCAACAAAGTCGTCATCTATAAAACCTCTTGGATCAGAAAGAGGCCTTTCTTCAGGATATGCTTCAGGGACTAAACCATTCTTTACTGCGCAACCTCATGAAGGATGCAAAGTATTAGAGTGAGAGGCATGGCCGTCTAGCCATATTTGCTAAGCACGCGCTGGAGGACTTACCTGGGTTGTTGAGGGATGCATATGCTGATGTATTGCCGTACAAGACTCCTTGGGTTGTTTTCCACTTCTTGTCTGTTTGCAAGGTGGTCTTTGATAGGATTCATGCTGATTTTACTGTAGCCCAAAAGGCAGATATTTGATGTGTACTTGACTTGTACTTCTTTCTTTATTGTTGAATGAATGAATGAAGTTTCTTGCCAATCTTATCTCTTACACCTTTACTTGTATGCTTTATGATTTTTGTCAACAAAGATAAGTTTAAGAATTCCTGAAACTTAAAACTTTATTTTTGCATGCATATCATACATTCATTTCCACACATATGCACGTCCCTTCATCCGGAAAACCATTGCTTATCCTTGTCCGTCTTCCGCTTGTAGCAAGACGACGACTCGACATCGGTATTTTACTCGATCAAGCAAATCCAAAATCATGGCTGACTTCGAAGCTGAGAACGCTGCTTATAAGGAAACTTTGGCCCAATTTCAGGGTCGGATGGATCAGTTTCAGACTAACATGAATGTTATTATGGAACTCCTTCGTGCTCAGAAGGATGTTGCTACTGCTGCCACTGTTGTTGCGACTGTTACTAATGCAGCCGTTGTCACTCCTGTTGTGACTACGTCTCCTGTTGTTACAGCTACTTATGTTGTTATTCCTTCTCCTGCTACTGTCAAAGTGCTGGTTGAGCCTGTGTTTCATCCTGCTATTCATCCATCAAATTCTCAATCTGGATGGAACAAGATGTCTACTGCTTTTCCTTGGGGCATGCCTCCGAATTATAATCCTCAGATTGCAAACAATGGTGCCTTTGTACCATATCAGCCTTTTGTTATGCTCGTGCCTAATGGGAATGTTGTTGCATATCCATGGGGTATGCCTACTCCCGTTCCACCTCCGATAGTGAATGATGATGAGAATCTTCAGGTTCTGACTCGTCAGACTCATGGGTTGGCTGATATTGAAACTCTTGGTGAAGAAGAGCATGTGTATAGGGGCCTCTTATTCATGTTTTGATTTCATCTCAAGCTGCTCAAACTGCTGTTCAGAATGTTCATCCCGAAATGTTCTATCCTGGGGCATCTTCATCCGCTGCTGTGTTACCTCCTCCAAATTATCTGTTTGGTGTTAAGTTGGGTTAGAATATTGGTCAAATGGTTAATTAGGGATTGGTATATCCTTCTCAGTTTGCTACTCTGCAAGTGCACGCTTCGGCCGCATCCCAGCTGCCAAATCCTCAGATTCTTGTTAGGCCCACTAATCAGAGTAAACCTGCTGATTACAAGTTGTTGGAAGACCGTATCAGAGCTATTGAAGGGTTTACTGCTTTTGGCTTGGAGGCCAAGGACTTATGTTTGGTTCCAAATGTTGTATTGTCGCAGAAATTCAAGATACCTGAGCTTCCAAAGTGTAAAGGTTTGAGTTGGCCACATAGTCACATCACTATGTACTGCGGGAAGATGGCATCCTATATTGATAATGATGAATTGCTAGTTCATTATTTTCAAGATTGTTTGTCCGTTGCTTCATTGGATTGGTACATGGGCTTAAAACGCAGCAAAATCCGTACTTGGAGGGATCTGTCTGAAGCGTTCTTGAAGCAATACAAATACAATCTTGATCTGGCGCCTACCAGACTACAGTTGCAAAACAAGTCTCAGCGCTCAGCTGAAACATTCAAAGAGTATGCACAAAGATGGCGCGAGATGGCATCTCGTGTGCGACCTGCTCTCTCTAACAATGAGTTAGTGGACATCTTTATGGGAACTTTACAAGGATCATACTATGAGAAAATGGTGGGTAGTTCTTCATCTAACTTCGCTGATGTTGTAACCATTGGTGTACAGATTGAGAACTGGTTGAACACTGGAAAGATTCCTGGAGCTGCTTCCCAGCAGTCGGCTAATAGAAAGTCTCAGAACAGTCAGTCAGAGAAAAAGGAAGGTGAAGCCAACGCTGTGACAACTCAAGTTTCTCCTCAGTATCAAGCTCCCATGGCTCATATGCCATACTATCCCTAACCGTACATTGTTGCTGCACAATATCAACAACCTCCGTATCAGTATCATTCGCAACAACCAGTTCAGAATGCTCAAAATTAGCAACAACCGCAACGTCAACAACAGAATCAACAGAACAACAAAAATCAGCAAAATCAAAACCGTAAGAACAATAATAAAGGAAATCGTAAACGCCCAAATTTCGACAGAATTCTGGTGCCATACACTGAATTATTTCCTTATTTGGTTCACCAAGGGGAAAATATTCCCAAGGAGATCGCACCTACAATTCCTCCATTCAATCCGAAGCATAATCCAAGCGCGTCATGTGCTTATCACGCTAGATACATAGGACATGCGACAGAGGACTATATTGGTTTCAAAACAAAGGTTCAAGAGTTCATTGACTAGAAGATTCTGACTTATGCTGAGGAAGGTCCTAACATTCAGCACAATCCATTACCCAATCACGGTGGACCTACTGTTATCATGGATGTTGACGAGGTAAAGACCCCAATGATTGTGGTTATCAAGAAATTGAATGAACATGGGCTGTTGAAAGGGCTGCATGGTAAGTGTCAGATTTGTGACGATAATCCTAACCAGCGTCGAAGGCTGAAGGGTTGTGTCCAAATTTTGATGAACCGAGGTGAGGTTCAATTTGCCAGATCTAAGCCTGCTGAAGAACTTGCTACCGTCGAGCCATTCACCATCGTGTATAGGAAGGTTCCTGTTGAATCTCCTAAGAAGAAGATACAACCTATTGTTGTTTGCCCGCCAAAGCCGTTTCCGTATCAGAATTCTAAGGAGGTACCTTGGAGGTATGGATCTACTGTGTTTTCTGGAGGTCAAGAGATAAGGTTTGCCGAGTCTGAGATCGTGAATGTTACAACCGCTGGAGGAATGACTCGTAATGGATGAGAGTTCGCTCCGAAAGTCACATCGAAACCAGTACAAGTTCCAACTGTTGTTCCTCCCAAGGAGAAGCCTGCATCTGCAACCCCTGTTGTACAACAAGGGACATCTACTACTGCACCAGTGCCAACTATTCCGTATGAGGATGTTTTAAAGAGCAAGGAAATACTTGATGATCAAGAGTTCCTACAGTTGACCAAGAAGAGTGACTTTAAAATTGTGGATCAGCTGAGGCAGACTCCCTAAAGGATCTTAATTTTATCCTTACTCATGAGTTCACCTGCGCACAGATCAGCCTTGTTGAAAGTTTTGAACACTGCCCATGTTATGCATGATATATCCGTTGTCGAGTTCGATGATGTAGTGGATAACATAACAGGAAGCAGATATTTAGGTTTTAATGAATCAGAATTGCCTCCTGAAGGAGCTGCCCACAACAAAGTACTACACATATCTGTAACCTGCACAGACATCATGTTATCTCGTGTTCTAGTAGACATCGGTTCTTCCCTCAATGTGATGCCTAAGGGCATATTGAGTCAAATACTGGTAGAAGGAAGCGAGATGAGGCCGAGCGCCTTGGTTGTCAGAGCCTTTGATGGTTATTGGAGGCAAGTTATCGGAGAAGTGGATTTACCCATCAAGGTTGGACCGTATTTATTCACCATTACTTTACAAGTGATGGATATCAATCCTGCGTATAGTTTCCTACTGGGCCGCCCATGGATTCACGCCGCAGGTGTAACACCCTTTTCTACCCCCATAATGTTGCAGCAGAAACAACCCAAATATCAGAGTAAAGCATCAAAATCACCTTAAAAAGGGTGCACATTTCTCATTTAAAATAAAAAAAATACACTTGCCCTGTAAACAAAGGGTTTTCCTCAAAATAAATCAAAAAGCCTTCATATGGCAGCGGAACACAAAATTCTCAATTAAAAGCTTTTCAACAAACATCGTAATAGTCAAAATAAAACCACACCATCAAATGACAACAAAATAAGGAAACAACATAGTTCGACTCAAAGGACCCCCAACCCAATGTTACACTATTAAAGCAAGACCCTCTAAATCGACTAAAAGCAAATAAACTTCAAGGTCCTCGAATGCATCCACAGCTAAACCAGATCACCTGCACGTTACCCACGTGGAGGCAACATTCAAACAGGCAGGGTGAGTAATCACAATTCATAATAATCATTATAAAACAGGATATACATAAAATGGAGTTATCTTCATATACAACATCATCAGGGTCATCATCAAGGAAAACATCAGGAATCACTATATCAAAATCACATTAATGCCACATAAATGAAATGCTCGACAGGACTCATGCATGTGGTACCAATCATCATAATCGATGGACACTAGGCCATCACCCCTCCAAAGATCCCCAACAATAGGATCGATCCCGCAATTGGAACCGGAGCACGTCATAATTACCTCATATCCACATAATGGGAATGAAGCGTCGTCACAGAGTATGCATATGAATGTATGATACACAACATCACTAATCATCATCATCTAATAAACATCATAATGTGCATCATCATTCATTAATTCTCATATATGTCATATCATCACATATTCATCAATTAATCACCAAAACATCATCATATAATCATCAATAACGTCATGGAAAATCATCATAAAAATCACAACATCAGGGCATCAAAACAACACAGCAGATAAACAAAACATCGCGAACAGCAGACGTTCGCTCCAGGGTTTGCTAGGCGAACCAGTTCGCTAAAACCTTTGCTTTGCGAAGTGGTCAGCGAATCCCACAGTCACCACGCTAAAACACCAGAAACACAGTCATCTGTCATACTCGCTGGTTTATTTGCTTTGCGAACCCACTCGCTGGTTCATTTGCTTTGCGAGACTCCTAGCGAATCCCCAATTACACTCCAGAATCATCTCAGTACTCACACTCATGTTATCGCGCATTCGCTGCGCTGCTCACTTTGCGAGCCTTGGCAAACATTCACCTTGCGAAGGAATGGTTCGCTTAGCGAACCTGCGATTACAGCAAATCGCTGCTACGCATCAGTAGCTCCACAACCTCAAAGGTACCTGCGATTACAATCCCAAATGACCCAAAAACATCCCTACCACAGTCCTAATGCATCACGAGAATCAAAGGCAAAAAACCTACGTCTATTAGGTCGATTCGTGACCCTATGGGAAACCTTAAATCCCCTAAACCTTCAAAACTCTCAAGCTTCCCATAAACTCAATAAATCCCTTCACCACAAGATCGAAACAACATCGACAGAGGAAATCAGCCCCACGGTCTATTTTTATCCGATTAAATTCAATTCTTATTAATCGATTCCCAAAATACCATCAAATAATCAATTCGTCACAAAAACCCCATAAACCCTCAAACACAAAACATCCACTTCAATTACATCGAATCCTATAATGAAAACAATGAAAGGTAATTACTCCCCATACCTTAGATTGTCGATTCGAAGCTTTCTCTCCGAGTCTTTGGAAACCTTCTCATATTCCTCGCCTTTTTCCTTTTCCTCAGAGCTCTCACCTTCTCTCCACGTTCTAACAAAAGTGAACCCTATTCTCAAAATCCTCCTTTTATATTCACCCAAACCCTTGGGCCTCAAAATTGGGCTTTCTCCATAATGCCCTCACTAATTCTCCTCAATTGTCCACTTTACCCTTAATTCCTCTAATATTATTTAAAATAAATATTAATATAATATATTCCGTAATATATACTATTATTTAATTAAATAACTAAAACTTCACAAAAACACCGACATCGGCATGAAACACCAAATTTCACAGAAATCCATGAATATAATATTTAAATAAATTAAATAAATATTCTTACGAAGTTTGGGGTGTTATAACTCTCCCCCACTTAAAGAATTTTCGCCCTAAAAAATTACCTCTAGGAAATAGAGTCGGATACGACTCCCTCATCTGATCTTCACGTTCCCAAGTCCAACTTTCACCAGCTGGTCCACCCCACAATACCTTTACCAAAGTTATGTCTTTACTCCGCAATTTCTTCCTCTCTCGACCATCGACACGTATAGGCAATGCTTCCACAGTCAGATTATCCCTCACTGGTACATCATCCATCTGAATCACATGTGACGGATCCGGAATGTACTTCCTCAACTGAGACACATGGAACACGTCATGCAAATTCACAAGTGATGGCGGTAAAGTAATTCGATAGGCTACCTCTTCTATCCTTTGCGATATCTGATATGTACCCACAAAACATGGAGTGAACTTCCATGACTTCAAAGCTCGACCCACACCAGTCATGGGCGTCACTCTCAAAAACACATGATCTCTCTCTTGGAATTCAAGTGCTTTCCTCCTCTTATCATGGTAGCTCTTCTGACGACTCTGCGAAGCTTTCATCCTCTCTTGGATCTTCTTAATCTTCTCAGTCGTATCTTGCATAATTCCAGGTCCGAGTACCGCACTCTCGCCCGATTCATACAAACACAACAAAGTCCTACACCTTCTCCCATACAAAGCTTCATAGGGTGCCATTCCAATACTAGCATGAAAACTATTATTGTACGTGAACTCAATCAATGGTAAATGGCTATCCCACGATCCTCCATGATCCAACACACAAGCCCTCAATTAATCCTCTAAAGATTGGATAGTCTTTTCTGTCTAACCATCCGTCTGCGGATGATAGGCAGAACTCATCCTTAACTTGGTACCCAACGCATCTTGCAAACTCTTCCAGAGCCTCGATGTAAACCTCAGATCTCTATCGGACACAATACTCGAAGGTACCCCATGTAACTTCACAATCTCCTCAATATACATCTCGGCTAACTTCTCCATAGAATGATTAATCTTCATCGGCAAGAAATGAGCCGACTTGGTTAACTTATCCACGACCACCCAAATTGAATCATTTCCCTTAGCAGTCTTCGGCAATCCCACCATAAAATCCATGGAAATACTATCCGATTTCCATTCTGGAATCCTCAACGGCTGCATCATACCTAAAGGCTTCTGATGCTCAACCTTTGACTTCTGACAAGTCAAACACGCATAAACAAACTCCGCAACATCCTTCTTCATACCTGGCCACCAAAACAACTTCTTGAGATCCTGACACATCTTCGTAGTACCGAGATGCATATGAAGGTGCGAGAAAGACACAAGAAAGGGGGATTTGAAATGTGTATTTACTCTTTTAACAACTTTTTGCTTCTTGTTGTTAAGACGCTCAAGTAACATCAGAGTTCGTTGAGAGACTCTTGCTTACTAAGTTACATTCAGACTTGCCATGCATGAAGCATAAGAACCAACAAGAGTCTGAACATAATATATGTTTCTCAGAACTTGCAGTGCAAAAGCTTATCAGAGTTAAGCTACAAGTTTCTGACTTGCTTATGTGAGGTTCTGATAGTCAATTAGAAACATACACAAAGACATTAAACATGACAAGAGTAAAGAACACACGATATATCCTGGTTCACCACAAAGGCTAATCCAGTCCACCCTCCACAGGTGATTTCGCCTCGAACACAAGGTCTTAGTCCACTATAATCAAACTCGATTACAGATGCACGGGCCACGCTGGTGACTAACACACAATGAACCGTTCAGGGATTCAACTCAATGAATATAAGGAACATTTACCTGCAGGTTCCAATCTCGCAAGATCTAATGCTAGGATTTCCACAGCTAGATGTTCAGGGATTCATCGCAATGAATATAACGCTACTGACCCTATTTCAGGATTTCCCACAATGACACCCAGCCATTGTCTTCTCGAGTCTCTGGTCACACTGACCACTCAAGGAATCCTAATTCACCAAGAATTAGATCAATAGGAGATTACAATGATGCTTCTTAACAAGCAGATTACTCCTAAGTTTAAGTACAAAGAACACACAAGTGTTCAAGCAAGATATGAGCAACAGCTCCTTGCTAATCTAAGAACCTATAGAGACACATCTAGATTTGACAGTTGTTGACATCTTGTAGATCTTCTTCTTCTTCGTCTTCTAGGTGAGCAAGCTTTGAGCAACAACTCCTTGCTTCAGATCTTCAATGTATTCCTGACGAGAAGGTGGTTGATAACTTGAATGATCTTCAATATAGTCTTCTTCATCAACAACTTCTGTATCAATTAATTGTTGTTGTGTTGATTTGGTCTTTAAGCTTCAACAACAATGGCCATGTGTAAATTAATGACAACTTTGGATATTCTAAGTGTTACAACGAGAACTCATCGTTGTTTCTATCTTCACACCATGACTTGGTCAATTCGTAAGTGATTTATGATGGAATCCATTTCCATGAATTAACTTCGTTTTTCATCACTTGGATCGACACCTCAGAAGCGAAAACTCTTTCCTTTTTATGGCCCAGTAGAATTATAGCCATTTGAAATATTGTTGGCTGTTGGAAAAGAGTCGTTGTGTAATAATTAGTTGTACTGACACATCTCCTTTTTGCTGTGGGAGAAGTGACGAGATATCTTCTTGGGCTGTGTGTACAGATATTCACAACGGTAATATTTAACTTCCAAACTTCAGAGGCTTCTGATGGTAATTTGATGAAGCATGAGTAGAGCATTCTTGATAGGATATCTGATACATCAAGTCTTCAGTCAATTGAAGAAGTCCATTAGGAATCAGTATTCAGAACTTCAGCACTTGTCTTTAAGAACATTATCCTTTACTTCTTCAAGTCTTCCGAAACTTCATAACTTGTCCATTAGGAATCCGTCTTCAGAATCTTCAGCACTTGATCTTCAGAGTCGTGATCTTCAGAACACATAACTCTTCAGAGTACTTCTGCACTTGGTCTTCAGAGCCTTCCGCCTTCAGAACTTCAAGTCATGAGAGTCTTCAGCACTTCGGTTCTCCAGAAGATTATCTTCTTCAGAAGCTTCGCTTTCTTCAGGATCTTAACCACTTTCAGAGAGCATCCACAAGAGTATTGCAATAGCAATCTTGACATCCTTGGATCTGACTGATCATGATCAGATACAGAAGCGCTCTCGCTTCTTACGACTTATGTCACACATAGTAACTTTGCATATTAACAATTACGCACATCTGGCTGGTGCTTGTTGGATCTGATATCTTCTATGATTATGATATGCACACAACACACGTTAGAACATAAAATGGTTCTTTCACAAATACATATTGTTATCATCAAAACATAGATTGTTGTAGAGACAATTCTTGCTCTCACAATCTCCCCCTTTTTTATGATGACAAAACCAAGTATTTTGATTGAACATTTTATACAAGGTACTCACCAAACAAACATATTCAGAGTCTGGAACAGTAGCTCCCCCTGAATGTGTTATCCTCAAAGTTTTATCTGTGATCATCTAGAATCTTATATGATCCAACGACATATAGAATAACAACTTGAGTTTCCAGATCATAGAATAGAAATGGATTACTTCTCTATCTTGTCTTTCGGGAAGCAGAGATATCTTCAGCATCTGGACTAGTTCATCAGAACTTCCATTTTCAGATCTTCAAAACTCAATTCTTTTGTAGTCGTATCAGAGCTTGCAATCTCCAGATACATCTGAAGCATTTCTACTTTTCAGTAGATTCATTTAAGCACAGACAAAATAGTTCTTGTTTGATAACATAGCCTCGCTATTCATCAGAAACAGACATTATCTTTGAAGAAACTCCCCCTGAGTTTCAGACTTTGTGAAGATTTTAGATTTTGAAATTGTATCTTTTGGGAAGTCTCCCCCTAATTTCCATAAGTTAGATATTGGGATCTTCAGAATTGTAATTCGGAATTGTAAGATTTTAATCACCAATGTAGATCATGACTTTTCAGAGTTTGACTTTTGAACACAGGTCTTCAGCTCAGAACCTTGTTACTGTCACAACTCAGTGATTCATTAAAGCTTGATTTTGACCAGATACCACTTTAAGGTTTTAGTTTTTGTGATCAATCAATGCTTGATTCCGACGCTGATACTAATATATACCAGAGTATGCTGATTCTGAGATCAACTGAAATATTCTCCTCATACCAATTGAAGATATTCCTTAGTGTGCTGAGGTTGATACCAATGAAGGTACTTTGACGATCTTTCACAGCTTTGCTCTGATTGATATTACTGCAGACTGAGTCTGATACCAATCTTTATATATACTGAGTCTGATTACCAATTGTTGATTTAGTCTGATACCAAATCGTCTTCTTTTTAATTGGTTCTTGGTAAACCTCAGAACTACTTCTTCTTGGATCTTCAATCCAGATCTTCAGACAGTTCTTTGACTTCTGATTTGCACAGTTCCTCTGAATAAGCATCTTTAGATGTAGATTTTGTCTTGATGGCTTTCAGAGTTTTCCTTTTTCTGATTCTTTACATTATGAAACTCATATTCGTAGACAGCTTACAGCTTCTGAACAGAGTGAGACAAAGATCACAATGAGTTTTGACTTTCAGACAGTTCCCAACTTCTGAACAGTACTGGGTAAGTCTGATTCTGAACATGTGTTCACGAAGTGTACAACTTTTATCATATGAACAACCAGTTTATAAGAGCTTCATTGTTCTCCTTTCTTAACCTGTTCTTAGAATGCCTAGTGAACTTGTTTAGAGTTCCTCGGATAAACATCAAACAACAAATGTTAGTAGTAACGCATTATATATGATTGATTACTTGTTTGAGTTATATTCTATATGCTTCATTGTCCTTTAAGATTTCTTCTTTCCATTTTTCAATCAAAATCATGTTATATTTCTCCCCCTTTTTGACATCATCAAAAAGTGTTAGAGCATATGAGCATTTAAACATATTTTACCTCTTTCCAATCAACATCATATATTGCTCTCCAATTTAAGCATTAAGTAGACTTTAAGCATTAACGATATGGAACAGTGTTAAGTGATAACCATCTTTAAACATAGCACATTCGAAAAATTAGATGGAATCAAAGGTTTTTGAGCATGTTGTCGCTCCCGGGATTTTCATCCAAGTACAAACGCGAAAGTGGCACGGAAACAGAGTCTCCAGCAATGTGTATTTATCCCAATAGAGGGAAAGGAAACACTGCGTCAACCTGAGGGAAGGGAAAAGCATGGTCTCGCGACCAAGAGAATGGGTAAGGGAGTCGGTTACGTGAGGGGAAGGTATTAGCACCCTCACGCGTAACCGACTCCCTTACCAGTTTCTCTTGGTCTCGAGACCATGCTTTTCCCTTCCCTCAGGTTGACGCAGTGTTTCTTTTCTCTCTCTTGGGATAAATACACATTGCTGGCGACTCTGTTTCAGCGCCACTTTCGCGTTTGTACTTGGATGAAAATTCCGGGGAGCGACAGCTGGCGACTCTGCTGGGGACTACCGATGGCTCCCTATGCGAGTCAATCCTAGCGCTTGTCTGTTTTCTTTCATTGGGTATTTATTGTGGTGCTTTGTTGTGCTGTATTTTACTGTATTACTGTATTTACTGCATTTATTGCATTTTGCATTTCATTATTATTATGTTGTGTTGTGCTGTGCTGGATTTTCTATTTGGCAGGTTGGGATTTTCTGAGAGATAAGCCCACTACCCAGGCCTAAGCATACACATAGGTATTAGCGTGGGTGGACGTGTTGCTCTCGTGGTGTTGGCCACGTGCGGGTGTTCACGAGACCTACAACCATACGAGGTTCTATCGGGAGATTTCTGCTACTGTATATTGATACAGGCCAGTAGTTATTCTCTTGAGGAACTGTCGACTCTGGTGACCATTCCCGAGGACTCAGTTGTGGCACTCCTCCCGAGATGTGATAATGGCATAACAGAAATGGCAAACCCATTACACTTGTCGATCCGAGGACCCAATGCTGGGAACTTGCTATAAGATATCTTTTTTGAAAGTGAATCAGTGGAGGCGCTCCTCGATTGGCGATAGTACTGTACCCCGAGGGATGAATGTACTATTGCTTCTCGACCTCAGTGCCAGAAGCTGAGGACCTTTCATTTTCTAGTACCCACATGTGAGAGGGGCGGGTTGTTTACAGGTTTGCAGGTAACCTTGACCTTCTACCTACCCGGTACTTTGGATTTCTTATCAGCACAAATTTATCAGTGTGGCTACTTTGTTGTTATGGATTATTCTGGGTATTTGTACAAAGCCTTGAGATTATTCAGTTTGTTCAGTACAGCAGTGAAGAGCTTTATGGAAGCCTTGATCCCCTGTCTGTTGCATCAACATCATCATTTTTGCACACATGTTCTTGTATTTCCAAGGATCTTAACTTTGAGACTAACTATTGGGCATTTCCATCTATTTCTTGTGGTTTTTCTGTGAAAAAAACTTGAATCAAAGCAGAATGATTCCTTGGAAATATTCGAATAAGGAATTTTGCAATTACATTTTCATCCTCATATGTATAACAGGTGTTCAGGAGTGGATTTCTCATTCTGACTGGGTGTTATCTTCAGAATTGACGGCTTGACCTGCCACCACTACTCATCCTGGGATAATCAGAGGATAGCCATGGAACAACTCCGTGCAGAAGTGACTAAAATGAAAGTTCAGATGAGGCAGTTTGGGGAAGATATGCAGGCTATATCCCAGGGTTAGAAACTGCTAAGAGAGGAAGTCAACCAGATGAAGGCTCAGGTGGACCTGGTCATGGAAATCTTGAATTCGGTGTTAAAGAAGGAAAACAGTCATGTGCTCGCTTCCATAACAGAAGTCCTTACTCCTCCCATCTCTTTGGGGTCTTGTCTAGATCATGGATTGCCTCGTGAATCCCCTCCACAAACTGAAGTTTCAAAGCTTTCCCACCAGCAATCACTTCTTGCTCCCAAGAGGATCCTAAGCCAGAGAGGCCTAAGAAGAAATTTGATCCCATTCCAATGCCGTATGCGCAATTGCTTTCTTATTTGCTCGAGCTCAAACTGGTTGAACATGTTGCTTTGGGACCTCTTCCCACAAAGCTTCCTCTGGGACCTAATGCTAATGCTAGATGTGAGTTTCACTCTGGGGCACCTGGTCACAACGTTGAAAATTGTACAAGGTTCAAGTATAAAGTCCAAGAGCTCATTGATTCAGAGGCAATCAAGTTTATGTCAGTTGGCACTGGTAAACAAGGTGATTTTACTCCCGTTGTTGCAAAGGAATTGGGGACTCCTCCCTTTTCCGAAGGATCCACATCGTGTCATAGATCTCTTCCACCACCTTATGCTGCAAAAGCTCTACGTCAGCAACCCTTTTTGGGGCCTCATGTGGAAAGGAAAGTACATGGGCAAATTGGGCGCCCAAATCAGCATCAGCAACAGAACTATCAGCAACAGAGGCAACTCCGACCAAGAAGGCCCAAGAGGATATTTGATCCTATTCCAATTCCTTACAGTCAATTGTTTGCTCGCTTGCTCAAAATCTCTCTGATTCAGCTAAAGAATGCCATGCCAGTGCCATACCCTATTCCTCTGGACTATGACATGAATGCTAGCTGTGAGTTCCATTCAGGAATGTTTGGGCATACACTTGATAACTGTAATGCGTTCCAACATAAGGTACAAGATTTGATTGACTCAAAGGTCATCACCCTAGATGGTACCCCCATGAGGTGAAGCCTCTTTATCAGAGTGAACACTCGAGGCTGCAAAGACATCATCAGAAGCAATAAGTCTAGACGGAGTCAAGTCTCCTCAACAATGGCAATCATCAACTTCCTTTACTGCATTTTCATATGTAGCTTTCATTTGTTTGTTTAAACACTGTCTGCATGTAAAAACTTGTTTGTGTGTTGAGTGATGATTTTAATGCAATGAATGTGTTGTTCTTTAAGTATTTTACTTTTATGCACTCATATCATGTTTGTATGCACTGCAATACCAACTTACTTGCTTAAACTCTTTGAGGGAGGATGACGAAGTAAAAATGCAAACTTATAATGGTATGCTTTTGAATAAAACCCTGTTGAGGATGTACATGCATTGTTCCAAATCCCCAAACACCGGAGATATAAGGAAGATCCCTTGTCAACCCCGTTGAGCCTAGAAGTAGGAGTTTCTTTCTGAAAATGAAAAAACCCTTAATCCTAACCTGGGGCAGGGTAGGTATCAGTTAATTTGACCGAGCGTTCAAAATTCGAAAGGAGTGTGCATCTGAGGATCCACTACCTTCAAGAGGTCAAAAGATGTGAAACCACAATGGTTATCCATCAGTGATCAAGGAGTGAGGCAGTCACAACCTTTCAAAACAAGTCAGACAACCAGTGTCACACGATTTGTTCAAAACAAAAAAAAAATCAAATTGAAAAAAGCCTGCTAAGTCGAAATTTGAAAACAAGTGACTTACGCAAAAATGAGGGCATCCCGCTAAACTTCAAAATGGAAAACTTAAAAGAGTCAGTCCAGGCAAAAGTTAGGGAACAAAAAGCAAAAGAATGAGAAAGCAAAAAGCTAAGAGGATTACAAAGAAAAATCCTCAATAAGAACAAAGTCGTGTGGCTACAGACACAAAAGACAAAAAGGGTGATTGTTGCTCCAAAACTCATTAGGTGTCAAACCATCAGTTGCATGGGTTCCTTAAAGATCATAACATCTTTTTGAGAGATGAGCGCTTGTGTCAGGTTAGCTGAACATAGGAGTGGAGAACATCACGAAGAGTGGGTGAGCACCGATAAACTTTGAGCCATAAACCCTTTGTTCTCAAAACGCGAACCAGGCCACGTTAGAACCCTTAAAAGTCCTAATTGAAACAGGGTTTATTCTGAAGGCATACTTCAGCGAGATAGCGTTCCTAACTCCTATGAGTTATGCTAATAAGATTTTTGTTGGTGTCGCACCTCAACCAGTGATTCGTTCACAAGGCTCTGCGGCATGTTTTCATTATAGAACTTCAAGTTTAACATGTTTCGTTGCATTAGAATTGTCATTCTCATGATGAATATTTTCTACTTGCATACATGTGCCTAAACATCAAGGAAGCTTACACAATGAACGTCAGTCGAGAAGCTTGATCCTGCCGAGTTAGGATACTTGAAAGCTCCGAAGGACAGTCATGTCAAGGGGCATGTGGCCAAGAGACTGTGCGCAGCCTAGGCGTTCCCGGTAAAGGGTGATAAGATACAGTTAATCTGAAGCAACCACATTGAAAACTTTCCCCGAAGCAGCTAAAAGGGGGCAGTCACGTTGAGATTCGACAGATCTCTCGAAGACCAGTTGATCAGGGGCAAGCACCTCTTCAAGGCTCATATTGGGGCAGGCCACCTCAAGAGCACATGAAGTTATCCACTCCTGAAGACGGTTAATTGAAAGCACCTCTTCAAGGTTCAAGATACCAAGGAAGAATATTTCAGGTTATTACGAATCCTCTCAAAGGCGGTCAACTTCATGGATTATGAAGTCTGGGGCAGTTATATCGAGATCTGCTACATCTCTAAGAGTTTGAAGACAGTGGGGCATTTTTGATGCTACGTCTTCTGTAAAATCCTCTCGAGACGAAATTGTTTCATAGACCTTGCACTCTGGGGCAAGTGGAGAATTAAAGGAGGAATAGTTGTTCACTCATGATAATCAGTGGGAAGTTAATTGGCTCAGAAGCTGGACAAAAAGGTCATTCCCCAGCATGAGGCATCTTTAATCTCTTTTCCCCAGCATAATCCAGTGAAGTACCTCTCCCCAACAGGAGTTCAAACGTTTCCTCTTCCCTTGTTGGGTTTGTGAGATTTATTGCTTGTCGGCACGAATTCATAGTCCCTGTACAAGTCAAGTATGTTGGGTGGATGTTTATCAAGCTTGCAGTGAAGTGATTTCTGTCTCCCAAACGGAGTAAGGGTAGAATGACGTCCCCTAGCAGAGCAGATATCGTCAATGGTTATTCCCCAAATAGATTTGTGGGTGGTGGTTAGCTTTCCTCAACAGGTCAGAGGCCAACTGCCATTGGTACTTCTCTCCAGCAAAGCCCTGGGGCATTTTCAGCAAAGGTTTATTACAAAGCGGAGGTTTTGGCTGGATTCTCGAGCAAAGTCTATGAACATAGAAACGATTCGTTTTACCGTATGTTTGCAGGGTAGTGAGAGTTCTCCCCAGTAGAGCTACTCTCCTCAACGTTGAAGTTTCATCCTCCTCAGCAGGATATTACTTTCCCCAGCCAGAATACAGAGGATTATTTCCCCAGCTAGAGTTGTGATTGTTTACTCTCTTAGCAAGCAGCCAGAAGTTGATATTTCTCCATCCCTAGCAAGAGACTGATGGAATATCTTCTTTGAACAAAGATGTTATTTCCCCACAGAGTCTTGATCCCCAACAGATGACTAAGCTGGATGGTATCCCCTAGCAGAGTTGATGTCGTCAATCACCATTCCCTAAGAAGGTTTGCTATTAATGACTGGTATTCCCCAGCAGGGTGAAGGTACAAATTTTTCTCAGCAGCAGGCTAAGGGCAGTAATATCTCCAAGCAGGTTCGATATTATTGACTTGTCTCCCCAAGCAGATTTTGGTGGTGATCTTCATAATGGTTTGTCCAACGGCAGTCGACATCCCCGACAGGATTTAAGTCCAATTGTTATTGACATTTTTCAAATCCAGGTTCTGAGTTCTGTCTTCGGTAGGAGTCACTGGTAATCTCCAGTGGAGAGGAATTTCTTGGGTTCTATCTTCAATTTTCATCCATCTCCAGCAGAGTGTAATTCCTCTCAGAGTTTTCATCTCCAGCAGAGTGTAATTCCTCTCAGAGTTTTCATCTCCAGCAGAGTTTGTGATCAGGAAGTCGTTCAGTGAAATCTTCTTCAGCAGGGTCTTTTTATTCAGAAGACAATTTAGTTTGTCATCCCCGTGGAGTTGCCTTCGTCTTCAGCGTTTATTTCGCTGAGACGCCTCTTTTGCATTGCATAAGCATTTTGCATGGCATCCTCCCAAATGTGTAGCATTTCCATTTCGTATGGAGCATTACGCCATAGAAAAATTCAAACATATGCATTCGAAGCATAAGCCAGGTTTGACGTCTTTCAACAGATTCTTTCCCCAGCAGAAGGTGACAAAACTCGGGAGATGATGTTTAACATTACACCGCAACCAGTGGATTCGTCCTTCTTACTGTTACTTCTTCATATACTCCCCTACAGAGTTGCCTATTTATATTTCTCTTTTCCCCAGCGGAGTCATCTTTGTAGATCTGTTGATTCTACTAACCCTTGTTTGAAAGTCCACCTTCGACTTGGTCTTTCTTTTCGAGTTCGCCTTCGACCGTTTTCGTATTATTGATGTTTGAAAGTCCACCTTCGGATGGTCTTTCTTTTCGAGTTCGCCTTCGGCCGTCCTCGTATTACCTTTGTTGGTTAGTCCGCCTTCGGTCGATTTACCTTTGTTTGAAATTCCACCTTCGGCTGGTCTTTCTTTTCGAGTTCACCTTTGCCCGTCCTCGTATTACCTTTGTTGGTTAGTCCGCCTTTGGCCGGTCTACCTTTGTTTGAAATTCCACCTTCAGTTGGTCTTTCTTTTTGAGTTCGCCTTCGGCCATCCTCGTATTACCTTTGTTGGTTAGTCCGCCTTCGGCCGGTCTACCTTTGTTTGAAATTCCACCTTCGGCTGGTCTTTCTTTTCGAGTTCGCCTTCTGCCGTCCTCGTATTACCTTTGTTGGTTAGTCCGCCTTCGGCCGGTCTACCTTTGTTTGAAATTCCACCTTCGGCTAGTCTTTCTTTTCGAGTTCACCTTCGGTCGTCCTCTTATTACCTTTGTTGGTTAGTCCGCCTTCGGCCGGTGTACCTTTGTTTGAAATTACACCTTCGGCTGGTCTTTCTTTTTGAGTTCGCCTTCGGCCGTCCTCGTATTACCTTTGTTGGTTAGTCCGCCTTCGGCCAGTCTACCTTTGTTTGAAATTCCGCCTTCGGCTTGGTCTTTCTTTTCGAGTTCTCCTTCGGTCGTCCTCGTACCCTTTGTTGGTTAGTCTGCCTTCGGCCAGTCTACCTTTGTTTGAAAGTCTACCTTCGGGTTAGTCTTTCTTTAAAATTCTGCCTTCTGCCGGTCTTTCTTTTCGAGTTCTCCTTCGGTCGTACTCACATTATCTTGGGTTTGAAAGTCCACCTTCGGCTTGGTCTTTCTTTTCGAGTTCGCCTTCGGCCGTCCTCGTACCTTTTGTTGGTTAGTCCGCCTTTGGACGATCTACCTATGTTTGAAAGTCTACCTTCGGCTTAGTCTTTCTTTGAAAGTACACCTTCGGCTTGGTCTTTCTTTTCGAGTTCGCCTTCAGCCGTTCTCGTTTTGTCTTGGGTTCGAAATTCCACCGTCGGCTTGGTCTTTCTTTTTGAGTTCGCCTTCAGCCGTCCTCGTATTACCTTTGTTGGTTAGCCCGCCTTCGGTCGGTCTACCTTTGTTTGAAATTCCACCTTCGGCTGGTATTTCTTTTCGAGTTCGCCTTTGGCCGTCCTCGTATTACCTTTATTGTTTGTTAGCCCTCCTTCGGCCGGTCTACCTTTTTTATTTCGACTTTGGCCGTCCTCGTACCTTTGTTGTTTGTTAGCCCGCCTTTGGCCGGTCTCGTCTTCCTCCCCAGCATAGTCCGCCTTCGGCTGGTCTATCTTTTCGAGTTCTCCTTCGGTCGTACTCGTGTATTGTTGTTTCTTTTAGCCCGCCTTCGGCCGGTCTATCTTTTCGAGTTCGCCTTCGGCCGTACTTGTGTATTTTTGTTTTTTTTAGCCCACCTTCGGTCGGTCTATCTTTTCGAGTTCGCCTTCGGCCGTACTCGTGTATTGTTGTTTTTTCTAGCCTGCCTTCGGTCGGTCTATCTTTTCGAGTTCACCTTAGGCTGACCTTGTACTATTGTGGTTTATTAGCCCGCCTTCGACCGGTCTACCTTTTCAAGTTCGCCTTCGGCTGTCCTCGTGTTACACTTTGTTAGAAAGTCTACCTTCGGCTTAGTATTTCTTTGAAATTCCGCCTTCGGTCGGTCTTTCTTTTCGAGTTCGCCTTCGGCCGTACTCGTATTCTGTCGCTTGAAAGTCTACTTTCGGCTTAGTCTTTCTTTGAAAGTCCACCTTCGGCTGGTCTTTATTTTCGAGTTCGTCTTCGGCTGCCCTTGTATTGTTGTTGGTTAGTCCGCCTTCGGCCGGTCTACCTTTATTTGAAATTCCGCCTTCGGCCGGTCTTTCTTTTCGATTTCACCTTCGGCCGTCCTCGTATTGTTGTTGGTTAGTCCGCCTTCGGCCGATCTACCTTTATTTGAAATTCCGCCTTCGGTCGGTCTTTCTTTTCGAATTCGCCTTCGGCCGTCCTCGTATTATCTTTGTTGGTTGGTCCACCTTCGGCCGGTCTACCGTTATTTGAAATTCCGCCTTCGGCCGGTCTTTCTTTTCAAGTTCGCCTTTGGTCGTTCTCGTATTATCTTGTTTTCTCCCTGGCATAGTCCGCCTTCGACCGGTCTACCTTTTCGAGTTCGCCTTCGGCCGTCCTCGTAATTACTTTATTTCATTACCACCACCGATTGCAAATTTCCAGGTTATTTTGGTATTCAAACCCCGTGTATCTTGATTGTCTGAAATCCGTTGCTATCATACCCTCGGATCCAAGAAGTTTGAATAGCGGCAGCTGTAACACCTCAAAATTTGCCTTTTTACTTTTAGCACTAACTGGCTTATGTTTCATTTCATTTGTATCCTCATTTCTGCATTTGCATGGTTCTTTTGGGCATGGGATCAAGGTATTTTCCAGCGGCTCATGGCGTCATTAGTTCCAGTATCATTTTCAACCATGTTCAGAGCCAAGCAGATAGCTTTCAAAGTCTTTTCGAGCATTTATTTCGCTCATTAGATGATTTGATAATCAGAAGCTCTGACAGTCATTTTTTATCAGTGATTCAGCATCAGACGATTATTTTTAGCAGTATTCCGAGCACGAAACGGAGTCACAGTATATTTCAAGAGTACATCAGTGGTGATACCCAATTGCAAGTTTCAGAGGTCTAATGTGGCTCAGAACAAGTGGAATTAGACAATTATTCAAGTTTCCCTCCAAAAAGGCGCCAAAATTCAAATTTTCCTTGTGTTAATCGATTAACACATTGGTTAATCGATTAACCAAGGCAAAATTTGCCCAAATGTTTCATTTTAAGCGTTGCATCCTTTTTAATCCACATTTTAATCACCCAATTTCATTTTACACCAGTAGAAGGATATAGAGAGAATGATTTTCCACCCAAATTCAAATTCTTTCCACTCTAATTCCTCATTCCCTTTCCTAATTAATTTTCACTCCCATTTCCA
Organism: Lathyrus tuberosus; assembly: GCA_022829125.1. NCBI lineage: Eukaryota > Viridiplantae > Streptophyta > Magnoliopsida > Fabales > Fabaceae > Lathyrus > Lathyrus tuberosus. Next base: position 3,687,186 of record JALAZF010000441.1, read on the forward strand.
CCCACTAAACCTCACTCCAAACCCAAACTTAACTCCTAACCTAGAGGTTATTTAATCTAATCAACTCTAAACCTCTCAGAACCTAGATCATTTTTCACTCTCATTTTTCAGAATTTGCTCTCAATTCTCTCTCACTTTTTCATTCTCCATCTTCATCTTCAACCTCTCACCAAAGCACCATATTCATAGATTCACAAATTCTTCATTGGAGTTTGTGAATTCTTGAGCTAAACCTCCCTCACATCATCATTCTTGGTTCAATTCTGCAGTAGCTACTGGTTTGGATCTTGGATTAAGTTGTTGGAATCACTTTTGGAGGAGCTTTTGCTTATTTGAAGTTTTCTTGCTTGGATCTTCAAGTGTTCTTGATAAAGCTTCATAGATCTCTGGTTTTCTTTCTTGGATCCATCCATTTTCGTTTTCAACAATTACCAAAGCAATTCTCAGCTTTGTAGGTTGGTTTTTCTTAGATCTATGCTTGATTTAGCTTAATTTCAACTGATGCAATGTAGATCCATGGTTTGCAATGTGATTTGATCCATTTGCTTGATTTGATTCATGATCTTGTTGTTTGATTGATAAAATTTGTGTTTGATTACTGATATTTGATGTGAATTTCGTGTATAATTGATTACATGATTGTAGTACCCTAAATTTTGACCAAGGTTTTATTTTGTTATTAGGGGGTATAATGTTGGGTATTGGGGGGAGGGGGTTTATTAAAGTTTTTGGGGCCCATTTTAATGGCCTAGTTGAGGTTTTTTATTTATTTTTGTTTAGATCATAATATTTGAGTACTATTTGATTTTTGAATTTATTTTATTTAAAAATAAATTAGATTTTATTAGGTTTATTTTTGAATATTTTAGTACTATTAAAATTAGTGTCATCATATAAAAATCAGTTTTATTTTTTTATTAGGAAGGTTATTAGAATTTTTAGAAATTAGATTTTTTAAATAATAAAGTTATTTTTATTAGATAAAAATAATTAAAGATTTTCTCATATCTTTTATTTTTAATAGGTTTATTGTAGTTTAGTTAATTAGGAAATATTTATTTTTAATTTAATCTAGATTTTTATGATTGTTAAATTATTGGTTTTTAGGATTTCGTTTTAGGTTTTTGGTTTTTTATTAATAATTAAGATCAGATTTACATATCATTAGCTGTTAATTAAAGTTGCCAATCATTAATTGTTTTTTAGTAAATTATTAATATTGGAAAATTTTTAATTACGTTTCAGTTTTGGTTTTTGTTCTAATTATGTCATTTTTTGCTGTTACATTATTTATTTAAATGGAGTATATAGGGTCATTTTTTTATTATCTTTTTATTTTTGTTTTTTATTAATTTTTTTTTCTTTCGGTCAATTTGTTGACCAAGCCCGGTTCATCTTCTTCCTCATCCTGAAATCCTAATTTTTACGCAAAATCTGGGGGGAAATTGAATCAAATCTAAATTACAAAAATCAAATATTTTCATTTACAGATCGAAATCAATACAAATCAGATTATTTTACAAATTCAAATCACAAAACTAATTTAAAACAGATCGAATCAAATCAAAGGTTTACATCAAAAATTTCCTAATACATCAATCTAATTAAACTTCTAAAAACCTAAATCTAAGATATAAAAAGGAGAAGAAGTTAGAAGAGAAAAGGAAGAACCCTAAGCTAACAATTGCTGCCGCGAGAATTCCCATAACCCTCAGTAAAGCTCTCGATCCCATAAAGGACTAGGGTTCACCATTAGAACCCTATAATCCTTGAGCTTAGCCCCATCGTACCTGCAAATAAGGAAAGAAGAAGGATTAGAAGGAGGAATAGAGATAATCGGATAAAAATACTACCAGAATCACTACACGGAAGGTAATCCACAAAACTTAGCTTTTTAGGTCTTGATACTGATTTGCGAGTGCTTGTTTGTGTTTGTTTTTTTGTTTTGAATCCGGTTTGTTGTTGTTGTTTCTGGGGTTTTAGGGTTAGATTAGGGTTAGGGTTCTTCTTTCTGGGTTAGGGTTCGTGGGGGTTTTTGGGTTTTGGAGGAAGATTGGGTTTAGGGTTCATAAGTTAGGTTAGGGTTCATGGGTTAAGGGTTAGGGTTCTTCATGTTCATCAGGGTTAGGGTCAGGGTTCATCCCTAGAACCCTTAGGGTTCGTGGGGTTCTTAGGGTTTTCTGGGTTGGATAAAGAAGGTAGGTTAGGGTTCATGTTTTTTGGGCTAGGGTTCTTAGAGTTCTTACGAACCCTAAAGAACTTGGTTGGTTTCTGGGTTTTACGGTGGTTTGAGGGTGGTCGGAGTTTGTTTAGACGATGGTCGGAGAAGGAAAAGAAGAGGGAGGGTGGCCGGGAAAGAAGAGAGAAGCGAGAGAGTTTGAGGGAGAGAGAGAGTGAGACGAGAGATAGAGAGAGAATGAGAAATGGAAAATGTGAGTTTCTGAAGGGTTTGGGTTTAAATACCCCTCCTTCACGCCGTTAGATGTGCGCCAAGTGGCCTCACTTGTGCCACTCGATTCCATTTGACCGTTGAGGTCAACGTGTCCCCTATATGCGCGTATACCATAATCAAACATGGCTCATCATCTGAGCCATTAGATGATATGACCTGGGAAGAGTTGACAGAACGGATGCCTTAGATTTAAAGGGATATAACGCATTGGATTGATCAAACGGTCATGAGGAAATCTGGGGAGAACCGCAAGATTGATCCAACGGACGGATCTCACTCAATTCATATTTTTTTTTGTTTGTTTTTATGGACGGTCTTAGCCATTGGGCTTTACCCCCAGTGCTATTCAGACCCCCATCATTGGCCCATTTGTTTTTTTAAAGGGTTTTTACACCCCCTGGATTAATCTCTTAATTAAATTGTTTACATATTTTAATTAATAATTAGGGTTTTAATATTTGATAAGGATTTTTTTGGATTATTATTGGCTGGGATTAATTAGGATTTTAGGATTAATCTTGTTTGTTGGTGTTTTTCTTTTGTTTATTTATTTATTTATTTTTTTTAGAAAAAACTTTTGTTTTAATAAGTTTTATATAAAGATTATTTTTTTGGAGAGGATATATTTTCGGAGTTTCTATTTTTTTTTTTTTTTTGTGGAGAGGATATATTGTTTTAATAAGTCTTATATTTTTCTGGATTTTTGAGTATAAATATATTAAACTAAATTTAGTATATATATTTGGGATTTAAATTCTTGTATGAAGAAAGTACTTTGATTTCTTTTAAAAATTACACTTTTAATTGGATTAACTTAGGGGTTAATTTTGTTTTTTAGTGAAAAAGGGTTTTGTTTGGATTTATTTTATGGGAATTAAAAATTTATTTTAAAGGATATAAAGGGGATATTTATTTTAAGGATTTAAGTTAAGGGATAAAGCTCTTGGTCCGAGAGCCTAAATAAAGGATGGGATAAGGGATAAGGGATATGGATTTTTTGGGATTAAACTCTTCCTCCGAGAGTATAAATAATGGACAAAGGGATTTAAGGGATAGAACTCCTCATCTAGGAGTATAAACACTAGATTTAAGGGATAGAACTCTTTATTCAAGAGTATAAATAGTGGATGGGATTTAGGGATAGGATTGGGATTAGGAATAGGATTAGGGGGTAGGAATAGGGGGGGTGAACTACGGTTACTCTGATCCTTCATTTTGAGGGTACGTAGGCATAGGGTTGCAAACCAACCCTAGCGAGTATAATTAGGAAAAAACTTAGGTTTTCTTTTCATTTAGACAGACAAACATACCCTAAACTCAAAGGTGGATCCCATTGAGTACAATGGAAGTGAAGGGTGCCTAACACCTTCCCTTCACTTAAATGACTCCCGAACCGTAGGAATCTCTACCTTAGGATAAGGATATTTAGGTTTATCATTATTTTCCTTTAAAAAATATGGTGGCGACTCGAATATTTTTGCCGGCCGCGACAGCTGGCGACTCTGCTGGGGACTCCTTCCTAGCGAGAGTCAATCCTAGCCTTAGGATTTAGGGTTTTGTTTGTCTTGAATGTTTATTTTTTAGTTTTTATTTTATTGTTATTTATTTATTTTTATTTCATATATTTATTTATTTAACATTTTGTTTTATTTTGTTATCATGCAAGGGATTGGGGCAATAAAAAAAAAAAGAGTGAAGCTAAAACCCAAAGCTTGGAGGATAACCCTAGAACCTAAAGTGGAACGGAAATGTTTTTGCGGGGGACGCAACGTCCCCTAAAATGCATTGATGCCACACTCAGAGTAGATCCCTCCAAAGTCGTCCTCACGAAAGGGCTAGCCCCTCTCGTAGTGGAATGATTTGGATGTGGTCCGAGACTCTGAGAACCTTAACCTACCCCACACCAATCATGGACCTTATGTATTCAACCCTCCATGGTTGTTACTAGGGTCCTATCCTAAATGAGACTTATCCCGAAGGATTACCGTAGGAAGGCTTGCTCCTTCTCATGGTAAAACAAGGGTATAGTCTAAACATTTTGGGGTCGTTATGCTGGCCAAATTTAGGTAACCTACCTGTGAGGGGGTTGGGTAGTCTTAACTTAGACCCAACTTGTTCTAGGGAAGCCCACCTCACTAGGGGCATGCTTACACTTTACCTTTACCCCAATCAAGACATCATGTGCATTCATCATCCTCATAAATTTTTCTCTTTTTTGCATTCACAGGAATCTTAAAATTTTACAAAAAAGGGATTAAATCAAAGGACAATGAAAGTTGGAAAAAGGAGAACTCTCCCCATTAAAGTAAGGATATCAGACATAAAGGGCCTAAAGACTTATGCTGCTGAGTTACCCAAGGAAAGAAGGAAACTTATACTTCGTAGGTATGGAGATATATTGGACTTGGTTCTATTTCCTATGCAAGAGGAGGGTCTAACTTCCTTGGCCCAATTTTATGATCCCGAGTTAAGGTATTTCCAATTCAAGGACTTCCAACTAGCACCTACTTTAGAAGAGGTTCGAAAGATACTGGATTTCCCTAAAAGCAATAAAGGTCCATTCAAAGCATTGGGGTATAGTCCTTCATGGAAAGAAATGGCAAGCTGTCTTTATATTCGAGAAGGAGACCTGCAAGCTCATTGGAAAACTAAAGATGACTTCGAAGGATTCCCTAAATGGTTTTTAGAGGGTAGAGCTAGTCACTTTGCGGCTTGCAAGAATTGGGTAGCCCTAGACGCCATCATGGTATTACTTATCTTTGGGTTGGTCCTATTCCCAAGTGTTCCAAACTTCATAGACATTACCGCTGTCAATCTATTTTTGGCTGTTACCCTTGGAGAAGAAGACTATTCAACAGCTCTTTTGGCAGATATATACTTCACTCTCCATTGTAGGCTTGAGAAGAAGGGAGGGACTATGCTATATTGTCCTCAGCTATTATACAAGTGGTTGTGTTCCCATCTAGTGAAGGACATAAGGGACATGAGACAAATGAAGGCCTATGAGTGGTCCCAATATCTGGTATCCCGTGTTGGTAAGGACATCCTATGGTTTCCTCAAATAATCCAAAAGGATGACGTGATCTTAAGTTATGGGAACTTTCCTAATGTACCTTTGATTGGCTCAAGAGGGTGCATAACCTATAATCCTATTTTGGCAATGAGGCAGCTAGGACACCCTTTGTCCTACAAGCCAGAAGACAAGTTGCTAAAAGGCTTCGTCCTACAAGGTGTGAAAGGAGATCATCCTGATGTCCTAAGAATTTCTGAAGCATGGAAGCAAAGTATAAAAGGGAAGAGCAGTCTGAAAAGGCCAAGAGAGGAATCAAGGGTCCCATATTCACAATGGATGGAGGAAAGGATAAGGAAGGTAAAGCTTCCCTTTACTTTAGATGGTCCCGTTGATCCCATGGTTCCTCCACCTACCGCAATCTCCATGGAAGAAAGTGAAAAGCTTAAGGAGACCATTGCCAGATTGACAAGAGAAAAAGATGAACGGGAGGCTAAATTCTACCAAGCTACCAGAGAAAGTAGCCAGCTGAGGTTGAGCCTTAAGGAAGCCATGGAGCAATCGAAGGTCAATGAAGGATTAGCTCGAATGGAGGAGGAAAAGAAGGAGCGTGCCCATGCTGATCTTCAAGCTATGAGCTCACGCCTTCAAACTCAACAAGCGGACCTAGATAGGGCTTAGAGGCAAAGGGACGAATGGAGAAACTTATGGATGTCCTCAACACAAAGGGAGGTCAGAGAAGGGTATGATAGGCGAATCTTTGACTTAGAATCTGAGGTTCAAAGCTTGGCAGATGCTCTCCTCAGAAGTAAAAGGCAAGCGTTGGATGCAATCGTGCGGTTGAGAACGGCTGAAGAACTTCTTGCCCAACGACCTGAAGGGTGGTTACAAGCTTAAGAGGAAAACCAGGCACTTAAGACAGCCTATGAGGAATTGGAAGCATCCTATGAAGAGCTTAGAGAGTGGGGCCACTATGCTGAAGTCCACAATAGCCAATTAAAGGACACCGTTGTAGAAGACTTGGAGATCATGGATAATCTACAAAGGAAAAAGGTATACTTTGAAGACAGATATGATAAGTTGGTCTTTCTGACCAATGACCTTATACATGAGATCCCTCAGAAATTAAGGGAAGTTGAGGAAATAGCCATTATTTTCAAGCCAGGAAAGGAGATTTCTGATTTCCTTACACTTTGTCGCGAGATGGTGGAAGACTTCAGAGCCAGAATTAGGAGAAGGATTTAGGCTTTTTATGTTTGGTTTCTTACTTTTTGGGATTTTGTTATGAATATTTTAAGGGTTATCCCTAATTTGGTTTTGCTTATGTAATAAATAGGGCTTCGACCCTAAGTACTCTCTTTCATTAATAAAATTGTTTGAATTTCCATTATCTTTGGTTTAACTCTTAATTGGTTGAAAATTTAAGATTCCTGAAAAAAAAAAGGCATTTTGCATACTCATACATTCATTCATGCATAACATATAAAAGAAAGGGCATTAAACGGAAATCATTTTGTTTCTCAGAATCTTCGCAACAATCTGACTTCTCGACCCAACACCCGTGCTCACCAAAGGAAAGCTATGGAACAAATGGAACAGAATCACACTGCTCTAAAGGGAGATGTGGATATTGTCAAGGGAAATGTGGAGGAGATGAAGGACAAAATCGACCAGCTGACTCGAGCTATCCAGAATATGATAGCAAGAGACACCGAGGCTAGTAACCGTAGGAATGCTCCTACCCCTCCTCCCCAATATGAAGATAGCAATCCTCTTTTGGGATTTGTGGTTGTTCCTCCACCCGAGCACAATGGAGAATCACGACCCATACAGATACCTGTCACTCGTGAGGTCTCTAATGACTGGCACCTCCAATATGGAGAAGAAGACTCAAGGAAAGTAGTTCGTGAAACCAAACCAGCTGCCGTGGAAGGAAGAAAGGAGGATGAAACGTATAAGATAATTGAGGAATGGTTATGGACTATGGAAGGATCCAAGGTCTTTGGGATTGATACCATGGAAATGTGTTTGGTACCCGACGTAGTCGTGCCTCCTAAGTTTAAGGCGCCTACCTTCGAGATGTACAAAGGGGTTAGTTGTCCCAAAAGCCACATTCGGATGTTTTCCAGAAAGATGGGGGCACACGCTAAAAACGAAAAGCTGATGATGCATGTTTTCCAAGACAGCCTTAGTGGGGCATCCTTGGACTAGTACATGCAGCTGGAAAAAACCTACATCAAGAACTGGGATGATTTGGCAAGTGCCTTCATAAGGCAATACCAATACAATGCAGACATGGCCCTTAATCGTATGCAGTTACAAAACATGTCTCAGAAAGGGAATGAATCATTTAAGGAGTACGCCCAGAGATGGAGGGATCTAGCTTCTCGTGTGCAACCTCCATTAAGGGAAAGCGAGCTAGTAGACACATTTATGGGAACCCTGCAAGGGATATATTATAAGAAGATGATTGGATCTGTCTCAACTGGATTCGCAGATTTAGTTATCATTGGAGAAAGAATTGAGAATGGTTGGAAAAGTGGGAAGATTGGAAAGTCATCCTCCAGTCAATCAAACAACCGAAGGTATTCTGGTAATAACTCAAAGAGGGAGGCCAATGCCATTTCTGCTGATGGGTATTCTCAAGTACCTCATGTGGCTGCTGTGGCTCCAAATCAAGCAACTCCTACGCTACAAGTGCAACAACCAAGGGCGCGGCCTCCACAAAATCAACAATAACAAAGGTATCCCCGGAGGGAACAAAGGAGGCCATGGAAGGACTTTGACCCTATACCTTCCACATATACTTAGGTTTTGCCTATGTTAATTCAAAGGGGATTGGTGGAGATCAAACCCTTAGGACCTCCTCTTACGCCTCTCCCTAAAGGATATGATGCTAACGCCAGATGTAAGTATCATGCTGGATCACCAGGACATAAAACTGAAAAATGCTTGGCTCTCAAGTTTAGGGTGCAGGATTTGTTGGATCAAAAGGTCATCAGCTTCACTTACGATACTCCAAACGTAGGTGATAATCATTTCCCCGGACATGCTGGGGTAAATGTCAATTCCATTGAAGGGCTGGAGGAAAATGTGTTGATCAAGAGTGGGGGACAAGTGAAGACCTCTTTGACTAGGGTAAGGGAGATGTTGATTGGGTATGAAGAGTTTGAAGAACTACATGGCAATTGCAAGGTCTGCTCCTCTGACCCTGACAGTTGTGAAAAGATGAAGAGGACTCTCCAACAGTTGATGGATCAAGGGATGGTGCAAATTGGGTATTCAAGGGGGATAAATGAGGTGGATGCCTTAGAATCTCAGGGGCATATACCTTCTGAGACTCACTACCAAGGAAGGGAGAACATGACTCCTATTCAGATACCAGTTCCAAGGCAGGCGCCCATTCCAAATTCAATTCCGAGGCAGGCGCCTATTCCGATACCAGTTCCAAGACAGGCGACCATTCAAATTCAGGTCCCAAGACCTACACATGCACCTGTCCAGCTACCAGTTCCAGGATCTGCACGAACTCCAATTCAGATACCTGTTCCTGCACCTGTCAAGATCCCAGTACTTGCAAGATCTGAAGGCCCAATTGTCTTCCATGTTCCAGCACCATTTCCTTACGAAAGTACTAAGACTGTACCATGGAAATATGACCTCACTGCATCTGTGGGAGGAAAAACTATAGCACCAACGCCGACCGTTACTAATATAGCTGGTATTGGAGGGATGACCCGTAGTGGAAGTGTATACTCATCCGAACTATCTAAGGAGGATACTCCTAAAAGCTCAAAAAGGAAAGAGACCACCAACACAAAAGAAGGATCTTCCAAAAAGAACATATCTCCAGAAGACGCTGAGGAGTTTTTAAGGATTATAAAGAGGAGAGATTATAGGGTGGTGGACCAACTAAATCAAACACCGTCCAAGATCTCTATTCTGTCCTTGTTATTAAGCTCAGAAGCACACAGGGAATCCTTGCTGAGGGTCTTAAATGAAGCCCATGTGACTAAAGATATCTCAGTGATACAGTTTGACAAGGTAGTCTCCAATATTGCCGCCAGCACCTGCCTGGGATTTAATAGTGAGGAATTACCTCCTGAGGGGCAAAAGAATAATAAGGCCTTACACATATCAATTAAATGCCACGACATTGTCCTTTCAAGAGTGTTGGTGGATACAGGATCTACTCTGAATGTCATGCCTAAGGATACCCTAATGAAGTTAACATCGGTGAGAACTTTTATGAAGACTAGTTCTTTGGTTGTCAGGGCTTTCGACGGTTCAAAGAGAATGGTAATTGGAGAGGTGGATATACCTACAGTGATAGGATCTCATACCTTCATGATCACTTTCCAAGTCATGGACATCAATCCTTCTTATAATTGTCTTTTAGGACGACCTTGGATTCATGCTGCGGGCGCAGTTACTTCAACACTTCATCAAAAGTTGAAGTTCATATCAGGAGATAGCTTAATAATTGTGGATGGAGAGGATGACATGTTCGTCAGTCATCTCGCATCTTTCAGATACATAGAAGTGGATGGAGAAACATTTGAAATACCGTTCCAAGCTTTGGAGGTTGCGACGGTCAGTCGCAAGTAAGTCGTTAGGCAGGAGGAAAGGCCGAAAAGGATCACAGACTTGATTCAGAATGGGGATAATAGGGGTTGGGGCAAGGTGATAGAGATACGTGAAAAGAAGGATCAATTCGGGCTGGGTTACAAACCGGCTAAAAATGAAGAGCACAAGACTGGTCCAATGATATTTCCTCCACTTGAAGAAACTTTCCATAGTGTTGGGTTCAAAGACGAAGACCAAGTGACCGCAATTGAAGAGGGAGATAAGGGGATACCAGGTTGGATATGCCAATGCTCTCCAGACACAGTTCTTAACAACTGGAGAGTCATCGAGATTCCCAAGATGATTTCTGTTTCAAAGTAATTTACTTTTTCTAAAAAAAATAATAATAAGTCCTTTTGCTATGCCCAAGGCAAATGGACAAGCTTTGTAGGGCCACCTTTTGTTTCTTTGAATTATTTAATAATAAAGTTGCATTTTGTCTTCAATTAAGATCCTTTTTGTTTCTTTCTTAGTTATTCCTTTTTTCAAAATGGCAATACACCTTTTTTCTTTTCAGTACTTTCATTCAAAAAATAATAAGCATAAAAATATTCCTCATGCAGATTTAAAAGTGAACCTATTGAAAATGACACTACTATAATCCCTTACAACTTCGAGTTCCCGATTTACCAAGCGGAAGAGGGTGATGAGAATGATTGTGAACTTCCGGAAGAGCTAGCCAGAATGTTAAAGCAAGAGGATAAGGTGATACAACCTCATTAGGAACCAGTGGATGTGATCAATCTGGGGACTGATGAGGATAAAAAGGAAGTCAAAGTGGGTGCTTCTTTGGACAAGGATGTAAAGGAAAGGTTGGTCAAGTTGCTACGTGAATACGTGGATGTGTTTGCTTGGTCCTACCAAGATATGCCCGGTTTGGACACAGATATTGCTGAACATAAGCTACCGCTTAAACCCGAATGTCCTCCGGTCAAACAAAAATTAAGGCGCACTAGACCAGATATGACTCTCAAGATCAAGGAAGAGGTTAAAAAGCAGTTCGACGCAGGGTTCTTAGCCGAAGTAAAGTATCCAGAGTGGGTAGCCAATATAGTGTCTGTACCAAAGAAGGATGGGAAAGTCAGAATGTGCGTAGATTACCGAGATTTCAATAGAGCAAGTCCTAAAGACGATTTCCCATTACCTCACATTGATGTATTGGTGGATAACACGACTCAATTTTTGGTATTCTCATTTATGGATGGGTTTTTCGGATATAACCAGATCAAGATGGCTCCTTCCGACATGGAAAAGACTACCTTTATTACCCCTTGGGGCACCTTCTGTTACCAGGTGATGCCCTTCGGACTGAAAAACACAGGGGCAACTTATCAAAGGGCAATGGTTACTCTCTTTCATGACATGATGCACAAGGAAATTGAGGTTTATGTGGATGATATGATCGCTAAGTCACAAACTGAGGAAGAGCACATAGTCAATCTGCAAAAGTTGTTTGAACGGTTGAGAAAGTTTAAGCTACGGTTAAATCCTGCGAAGTGTACCTTCAGAGTCAGATCTGGGAAATTGTTGGGGTTCGTCGTCAGTCAGAGAGGTATAGAGGTTGATCCTGATAAAGTGAAGGCCATTCAAGAAATGCCAGCGCCGAGGACCAAAAAAGAGGTACGAGGGTTCTTAGGGAGGCTGAATTACATTGCTAGGTTCATCTCACATCTTACTGCTACTTGTGAGCCGATCTTCAAGTTAATGAGGAAAGGCCAAAGCCTTGAATGGGATGAACATTGTCAAAAGGCCTTCGATCGAATCAAAGGGTATTTATAAGAGCAACCCATATTGGTACCACCTGTACCTAGAAGGCCACTCATAATGTATCTGACGGTACTTAATAATTCGATGGGTTGTGTACTTGGACAACAAGACGAAACAGGGAGAAAGGAGCAGGCAATATATTACTTGAGTAAGAAATTTACAGATTGTGAATCCAGATACTCGCTCTTAGAGAAGACCTGTTGTGCTCTTGTATGGGCTGCCCGGCGATTAAGACAATATATGGTGTGCCATACTACTTTACTAATATCAAGGATGGACCCTATCAAGTATATATTTGAGAAGCCTGGAGTGACTAGGAGAGTGGCTCGATGGCAGATGTTACTTACAGAATATGACATCCAGTATGTTACCCAGAAGCCCATAAAAGGAAGTGTGTTAGCCGATCATCTCGCTCATCAACCGTTGGATGATTATCAGCCTATGCAATTTGACTTTCCAGATGAGGACGTAATGGCTGTAAGAGATGATGATATCCCAAGTTCTTACGAAGGACCTGAACCCGGATCTCAGTGGAAGCTTATATTTGATGGAGCCTCAAATGCAAAAGGACATGGTGTGGGGGCTGTCATAACTTCTCCCACAGGATTTCACATACATTTTACCGCCAGGATATGCTTCTCATGTACTAACAATATGGCGGAATATGAGGCATGTATCTTGGGAATTAATGAAGCCATTAACCTGGGAATCAAGATCTTAGAGGTATATGGGGATTTAACTCTCGTCATCAATCAAGTCAAAGGGGAATGTAGGACACTTAATACCAAGTTAACTCGGTATCGAGATTGTGTCTGGAGAAGGATAGTGTACTTTGATGAGATCACCTTCCATCATATTCCTAGAGATCAGAATCAACTGGCAGACGCGTTGGCAACTTTGGCATCCATGTTCAAAGTCAAATGGTATAATGAAGCACCAGCCATCAGAATTGATCGCCTTGATGAACCATCTTATTGTGGAGCAGTAGAGGCAGAAGTGGATGATAAACCATGGTTTTATGATATCAAACGGTTCCTCCAGAAACAAGAATATCCTGCAAATGCTTCCAGTGTGGATAAGAAAACACTCAGAAGACTGGATGCTCAGTTTTTCCTAGATGGAGAGGTACTTTACAAAAGAAATCACGACATGGTATTGCTCCGGTGTTTGGATGGACATGAACAGGACATGCTTATCAAGGAAATACATGAAGGATCCTTTGGAACCCACGCAAATGGACATGCAATGGCTAAGAAGATTCTCCGAGCAGGGTATTATTGGTTGACTATGGAATCAGACTGTTTCAAATATGTCAAGAAGTGCCATAAATGTCAGATCTATGCGGATAAAATTCACATGCCACCAACTCCTTTGAATGTCTTAACTGCTCCTTGGCCCTTCTCTATGTGGGGGATAGACATAATCGGGATGATCGAACCTAAGGCATCAAATGGACACCGGTTCATTCTAGTTGCCATTGATTACTTCACCAAATGGGTCGAAGCTGCTTCCTACACTAATGTGACAAGACAAGTCATTGCAAGATTCATCAAGAAAGAGATAATCTGTTGCTATGGGGTTCCAAACAAGATTATTACAGACAATGGGCTCAATCTGAATAACAAAGTCGTGGATGAGTTATGTGAGAGTTTCAAAATCGATCACCATAATTCATCACCTTATCGCCCAAAAATGAATGGAGCGGTTGAAGCAGCTAATAAGAATATCAAGAAGATCATCTAGAAAATGGTGAAGACTTACAAAGATTGGCATGAAATGCTCCCTTTCGCACTACATGGCTACAGAACCTCAGTTCAAACTTCGACAGGAGCTACTCCTTTTTCCTTGGTATATGGCACAGGAGCGGTCCTCCCTGTTGAAGTAGAAATTCCTTCACTAAGGGTCATAATGGAGGCTAAGCTGGATGAAGCAGAGTGGGTACAGAATAGACTTGATCAACTAAATCTCATAGAGGAAAAGCGCATGGCTGCTGTATGTCATGGCCAACTGTATCAACGGAGACTCAAGAAAGCATTCGACAAGAAAGTGTGTCCTCGCCTATTCGAAGAAGGAGACCTGGTGTTAAGGAAAGTGCTACCTATCCATAAAGATCCTCGTGGAAAATGGACTCCAAATTATGAAGGACCATATGTCGTAAAAAGCGCATTTTCAGGAGGAGCTTTAATATTGACTACTATGGATGGAGTGGATTTACCCCGACCGGTAAATTCCGATTCAGTCAAAAAATACTATGCCTAGAAAAAGAGGATAAAAGCCCGCTAAGTCGAAAACCTTAAAAGGCGGCTTAGGCAAAAGTTAGGGCGTCCTGGTGGATTGAAAACCCGAAAGGGAAATTCAGGCAAAAAAATTAGGGATTTAGAAAAATGATACCCAACGAGTCGAAACCCTAAAGGCTGGCTTAGTTGAAAAAAATGGTATAACATCCTGGTGGACTAAGATTCTAAAGGAACGATCCAGGCAAAATTAAGGATATCCAAAAGGCATAAGACTGATAGCACTAATGGAATTCAAAGAGGAATGATCAATCCAATCGTCATCTTTAGAAGCGAAGTGTCAAGACCTCGGAGATTTAGGGATATTAGCCAGTGTTTAAATTTAATAGGGACATAGATAAATTTGTTTTTCGTATTGCCATTTCTCTTCATTTTTTTGTAGTACTTCCTCCTTATGAGGGTTACTTTCCTATGTACCATTGCCTATTATGGGCCTTTCTTCAAATAAATAAAAGTTCTTTTCGCTATTCAATTTTTCTGATTGATTACAAAATGCCAAGTTTATTTATAATAATGCACCGAAACATTGGGTATAATCAAAAAGCTAAAAAAAAAATGGGAAAAAGGAAAAGGTATTTTAATGCGATTCAGAAATTGCAAAAGGATCATATTTTCTCTCAAGATAAAAATAAAGGATCCACAGATTGACGGTCAGAATTCAATCACTATGGGAGTTTCTCTACGCATTTCCAGATGTCAGGAGCAAAAGGCTTGTTACACTCATCAAAGGGGTTAAGGGTTCAAGGGTCGGGAAGTTGGAATCTACAGAAGGATATGGTTTCCGTAAAAACATGCACTGTATATCATAAAAGAGGCGTTAGCCCAAACAGATGCATCATACATAAAAGCATACATGGCCTCACACATGCATACATGGCATAGGATCGTTTTCTTCCAGGGTAAAGGGTTTTAATCGGTTATCTCACCACGGGTTTGTTATCAGGGATCTCAAGGATAGTCAGCGTATTGCCTGTCTGGCTTGGCGGTCAAAATTAGGGTCCTTCTTATATTTAATCGTCTCTTGCTCGAAAGAGAAAGACACGTCGTCTTCATCTTTCTGATCCAGAGACAATTAAATAGGGGCAGCTGTAGTACCCTAAATTTTGACCAAGGTTTTATTTTGTTATTAGGGGGTATCATGTTGGGTATTGGGGGGAGGGGGTTTATTAAAGTTTTTGGGGCCCATCTTAATGGCCTAGTTGAGGTTTTTTATTTATTTTTGTTTAGATCATAATATTTTAGTACTATTTGATTTTTGAATTTATTTTATTTAAAAATAGATAATTAGATTTATTATATTAGAAATACTATTAAAATTAGTGTTATCTTATAAAAATCAGTTTTATTTTTTTTATTAGGAAGGTTATTAGAATTTTTAGAAATTAGATTTTTTAAATAATAAAGTTATTTTTATTAGATAAAAATAATTAAAGATTTTCTCATATCTTTTATTTTTAATAGGTTTATTGTAGTTTAGTTAATTAGGAAATATTTATTTTTAATTTAATCTAGATTTTTATGGTTGTTAAATTATTGGTTTTTAGGATTTCGTTTTTGGTTTTTGGTTTTTTATTAATAATTAAGATCAGATTTACATATCATTAGCTGTTAATTAAAGTTGCCAATCATTAATTGTTTTTTAGTAAATTATTAATATTGGAAAATTTTTAATTACGTTCCAGTTTTGGTTTTTGTTCTAATTATGTCATTTTTTGCTATTATATTATTTATTTAAATGGAGTATATAGGGTCATTTTTTTATTATCTTTTTATTTTTGTTTTTTATTAATTTTTTTTTTCTTTCGGTCAATTTGTTGACCAAGCCCGGTTCATCTTCTTCCTCATCCTGAAATCCTAATTTTTGCGCAAAATCTGGGGGAAATTGAATCAAATCTAAATTACAAAAATCAAATATTTTCATTTACAGATCGAAATCAAGACAAATCAGATTATTTTACAAATTTAAATCACAAAACTAATTAAAAACAGATCGGATCAAATCAAAGGTTTACATCAAAAATTTCCTAATACATCAATCTAATTAAACTTCTAAAAACCTAAATCTAAGATATTAAAAGGAGAAGAAGTTAGAAGAGAAAAGGAAGAACCCTAAGCTACCAATTGCTGCCGCGAGAATTCCCATAGCCCTCAGTAAAGCTCTCGATCTCATAAAGGACTGGGGTTCACCATTAGAACCCTATAATCCTTGAGCTTAGCCCCACGTACCTGCAAATAAGGAAAGAAGAAGGATTAGAAGGAGGAATAGAGATAATCGGATAAAAATACTACCAGAATCACTACACGGAAGGTAATCCACAAAACTTAGCTTTTTAGGTCTTGATACTGATTTGCGAGTGCTTGTTTGTGTTTTTTTTTTTTTGAATCTGGTTTGTTGTTGTTGTTTCTGGGTTTTTAGGGTTAGATTAGGGTTAGGGTTCTTCTTTCTGGGTTAGGGTTCGTGGGGGTTTTTGGGTTTTGGAGGAAGATTGGGTTTAGGGTTCATAAGTTAGGTTAGGGTTCATGGGTTAAGGGTTAGGGTTCTTCATGTTCATCAGGGTTAGGGTCAGGGTTCATCCCCAGAACCCTTAGGGTTCGTGGGGTTCTTAGGGTTTTCTGGGTTGGATGAAGAAGGTAGGTTAGGGTTCATGTTTTTTGGGCTAGGGTTCTTAGAGGTCTTACGAACCCTAAAGAACTTGGTTGGTTTCTGGGTTTTACGGTGGTTTGAGGGTGGTCGGAGTTTGTTTAGACGATGGTCGGAGAAGGAAAAGAAGAGGGAGGGTGGCCGGGAAAGAAGAGAGAAGCGAGAGAGTTTGAGGGAGAGAGAGAGTGAGACGAGAGATAGAGAGAGAATGAGAAATGGAAAATGTGAGTTTCTGAAGGGTTTGGGTTTAAATACCCCTCCTTCACGCCGTTAGATGTGCGCCAAGTGGCCTCACTTGTGCCACTTGATTCCATTTGACCGTTGAGGTCAACGTGTCCCCTACATGCGCGTATACTATAATCAAACATGGCTCATCATCTGAGCCATTAGTTGATATGACCTGGGAAGAGTTGACAGAACGGATGCCTTAGATTTAAAGGGATATAACGCATTGGATTGATCGAATGGTCATGAGGAAATCTGGGGAGAACTGCAAGATTGATCCAACGGACGGATCTCACTCAATTCATATTTTTTTTGTTTGTTTTTTTGGACGGTCTTAGCCATTGGGCTTTACGCCCAGTGCTATTCAGACCCCCATCATTGGCCCATTTGTTTTTTTAAGGGTTTTTACACCCCCTAGATTAATCTCTTAATTAAATTGTTTACATATTTTAATTAATAATTAGGGTTTTAATATTTGATAAGGTTTTTTTTGGATTATTATTGGTAGGGATTAATTAGGATTTTAGGATTAATCTTGTTTGTTGCTGTTTTTCTTTTGTTTATTTATTTATTTATTTAGAAAAAACTTTTGTTTTAATAAGTTTTATATAAAGATTATTTGTGTGGAGAGGATATATTTTCGGAGTTTCTATTTTTTTTTGTGGAGAGGATATATTGTTTTAATAAGTCTTATATTTTTCTGGATTTTTGAGTATAAATATATTAAACTAAATTTAGTATATATATTTGGGATTTAAATTCTTGTATGAAGAAAGTACTTTGATTTCTTTTAAAAATTACACTTTTAATTGGATTAACTTAGGGGTTAATTTTGTTTTTTAGTGAAAAAGGGTTTTGTTTGGATTTATTTTATGGGATTTAAAAATTTATTTTAAAGGATATAAAGGGGATATTTATTTTAAGGATTTAAATTAAGGGATAAAGCTCTTGGTCCGAGAGCCTAAATAAAGGATGGGATAAGGGATAAGGGATATGGATTTTTTGGGATTAAACTCTTCCTCCGAGAGTATAAATAATGGACAAAGAGATTTAAGGGATAGAACTCCTCATCTAGGAGTATAAACACTAGATTTAAGGGATAGAACTCTTTATCCAAGAGTATAAATAGTGGATGGGATTTAGGGATAGGATTGGGATTAGGAATAAGATTAGGGGGTAGGAATAGGGGAAGTGAACTACGGTTACTCTGATCCTTCATTTTGAGGGTACGTAGGCATAGGGTTGCAAACCAACCCTAGCGAGTATAATTAGGAAAAAACTTAGGTTTTCTTTTCATTTAGACAAACAAACATACCCTAAACTCAAAGGTGGATCCCATTGAGTATAATGGAAGTGAAGGGTGCCTAACACCTTCCCTTTACTTAAATGACTCCCGAACCGTAGGAACCTCTACCTTAGGATAAGGATATTTAGGTTTATCATTATTTTCCTTTAAAAAATATGGTGGCAACTCGAATATTTTTGCCGACCGCGACAATGATCATTTGGATGATTGCACAAGTGATTTGCTGCTGAAAAGTGCTTTTGAAACTTGATTTTCTGCTACTGGTACAGGGTTAATCGATTAACCATTTGCAGTGAAAATTGGTTAATCGATTAACCAGTGTATTTTTGCTGTTTTTTGCTGTTTTTGGAGCTGTTAATCGGTTAACACATTGGTTAACCGATTAACACTGATGCAGAGTGTGATTTTTGTGCATTTTTTAGCATGCTTTGATCCCATTTCACTTCTAATCTTCATGGAATGATATGATGCATATTTGTAGATTATTTTGATGCTATTACACTTCACCTCATTGTATGAACACAATTTTCCAACACGCGACCTTTGGTTTTCATTGTTGAATGTTCATGTTTGCGTGTCGATTTATTGATGTGATGAACGCTTTGCACGTACTCCTTGTGCATGTTAATTGGGATTTATTGTTGATATTGTTGGAGTTGTTGATAACACCGAATTACACCGCATTTTTGACTCGAATTGCACATGTTTCTTAGGATTTTTATTATCGTTTTCTTGTATTATGCTTGTATTTTGTCTTGTTTTCAGATTCTAGGTGTTTTCAGAGCCATCCATGAAGAAATGAAGGAAATCGAGCAAAAAGCCAACTTTTGAAGGAATTGCACATGTGGCACCCAACATGGCGGGCGCCATGGGGTAGGACACAAGTTGGAGGGGACTCAACTGCTGACAACTGCCATGTCTCCCACCACCTTCTTCCCTAGTTCATGTGGCGGGCGCCGTGAGGGGGGAGGCGAACGCCACCTTTGACGGACATTCTCCCTCCCAAAAGAAGTTGGAGGGCGTCCTTGTCTTTTCATACCTTTTCCCAAGTCTATAAATAAAGGCTTCTTGTTCATTTCAATCGATCCAAACTTAGTTACAAGCACCTTAGGCATAAATAATCAAGTTTTTGGAAGTGATAATCTTCTCACATTGGGAAGTTATCACATTTGTGTGATCGAGTCTGTAATCGAGTTTGGAGCACTTGGTGGAAGTTAACCCTGCCGCCATTTCCCTTTTCCATTTGTTTTCAGAATTAAAGCCTCTCATTGGAGCAGGTTTCTATTTATGAATTAAGCTTTACTTTATTTATTTCTCGCATCCACTTTACTTTATTTATTTCTCGCATCCGCTTTACTTTATTTATTTCTCGCATCCGCTTTACTTTATTTATTCCTCGCATCCGCTTTACTTTATTCGCATTATTTACTTTCAAAACCTTTTATTTCAAAAGACTTTACCTTGACATGATAAAATTAAATATGTCTGTTTACATTTCCATGTCTGGCTAAATCTTAAAGATTAGAATATAAAGATCACAGTTTAAGTATCATTTCACATAATGCATCGATAGAAACACTTAGGGGCTATTTTGGTCTTTAACACGAGTTTTCCGCACTTAATTTTTGTTGGGTAAGATCGAAAGCCGTCCAACCTTTAGATAAACTTGGTTAGTCTTAACTGTACAAGGGAAGCGACAGCGCTTTGCACAGTTAAGTGGGAATTTTTAATACTTTAGAAAAACGATTTTAGAACTATTTTCGGACGCGTTAGTAGGTTTAAAATCCGGTTCGTATGAACCTCTTTTGTTTAAAAGTTTCAGATCAAAATACTTTTCAACTACGTCAAGAACTATATTTCTTAAATATAGGTTTTTCACTTTAACGCAATGTGCGCCTTTTTATAAGTGACAATAAGAGGGTTTGTTTAAAGGTTAAACTTGGTTCTGAATACGCGAAAGCGACAGTTCCCGTTAAATTAGTTTATTTCATAAAGTAGAAAACATTGCCCATAAGTAGTTCTGTTACATGCGTTGGAATGCTATTTGGCTGTGTGAATTACATTCAAGCCTGTTGCTTTCATTTGAGTTTTATATCTTCATACTTTGCTTCACTCTACTTTTACTGAGCACTTATAAATCCCTGAATTTACTTGCCTTAGATAAACACCGTAACTATAGGAATCGATAGATTGACGTTTGGTCTCTGTGGGATCGATAATCTTTTGTATTACTCTGACACGTTTCGTATACTTGCGAAAACCACACATCAATTTTTTGGCGCCGCAGCCGGGGACCAATTTCGTCAAATTTCGTACCCTGTTGTTACACCGTCAAGACTAAGGTTTTACCTACTGGTCAATACGAAGAACTCGTAGCACCGGTAGTCTTATAGATCCTTTAGTGGAACCTGAACGTTACGCTCGCGTACGTCTTTTACTTCGTATAATTAAGGAAAATATGGCCGAGGACCATAACCAAAGACCCCTTAAGGATTTCTCTCAACCATCCGATGACGAACCCAGTTCTAGTATAGTTAACCCTAATATTCCTGTTAACAATTTCGAACTGAAACCCTCCCTATTACAATTAGTGCAGCAAAACCAATTCGTGGGTCTCCCATCTCCCATCTGAGAACCCAAATCAACATCTAAAAGTATTTATCCAATTAGCAGATACTTTTAAAACCAATGGTGCTAGCTCTAAGGCGATTCGTCTAAGACTATTTCCTTTCTCCCTCAGAGACAAAGCTCTTACATGGTTAGATTCCCTTCCAGCCAACTCTATAACAACTTGGGAAAACCTTAGGAGAGTTTTCCTTGCTAGATATTTTCCCCCAAGTAAAACTGCCATTTTTAGAAACAAAATAACCAGATTCACTCAAAACCAAGGTGAATCACTCTTTGAAGCTTGGGAGAGATATATAGACTTATTGAGAATATGTCCACATCATGGTCTGGAATCATGGCTAATTATTCATACCTTCTATAATGGACTTCATTATAACACTAAGATGACCATCGGCGCCGCCGCCGGTGGCGCTCTAATGAATAAACCTTACCCTGAAGCTTGCGCTCTCATCGAAGATATGGCTCAAAACCATTGTCAATGGGGAACAGAACGAGCAACAGTGGAGAAGAAAGAAACCCAATGAGGAATACATGAGATAAGTTCTATAGACATGATGCAAGCCAAAATGGATGCTTTGACCCTTAAGGTCTAACATATGTACGCAAACCCAGCCACTGCAGCGGCAGTTTCCTCGGAATGCGAATTATGTGGAACCAAAGGACACCAATCAGCGGAATGCAATCTGTTGAATAAAACTAAATCAGACCAGGTCAACTATGCCCAAGGGAACCCATTTTCAAACACTTATAACCCTGGATGGAAGAATCATCCAAATTTTTCCTACAAAAACTATAACCCTATCCAAAACCCTGCACCTCCGAGACCACCCGGTTTTCAAGCCCAGAGACAAAACCAACCTATGCAAGTTGTGCCACCTAAGCCGAACCTTGAGAAAATAATGGAAAATTTCATCTCAGCTCAGACCCAGCAAAACAAAGAATTCCTAAACCAAAACATTCATGTTAATGAAATGATTACCCAATTAGGAACTAAGGTAGACCAAATAGTCACCCACAATAAGATGCTTGAAACCCAGATTTCTCAGGTAGCTCTGAAACAAGCTCCCAAAACCACACCCGGAGGACAGTTTCCTGGACAAAATCAACAAAACCCCCGAGGTCAAGCCAATACAGTTACCTTACGAAGTGGGACCACTTACGATGGACCGATTAACCTGGCATTGAATAAACCCAAAACTTCTAAGAAAAGCATTGTGCCAACGGATGAGGTAGAGGAACCAGTGGAATCTGAAAAGCAGAAATATCAAGGAGAAGCTATAAACAAAACTTACGAGCAACCCCCGCCATACAAACCTCTGATACCGTATCCACAAAAACTTAAACAAACCAAGATCAATAACCAATACCAGAAATTCCTTAAAGTCATAGAGAAACTTTGTGTTGAAATCCCTTTCACAGAAGCCATCACCCAAATACCATCTTATGCAAAGTTCCTGAAAGACATCCTTACCAACAAACGTAGACTTGACGATTCAAAACCTTTGGAATGCAATTCCATTTCCGAAAATAAACTTTCTAAAAAGGAGAAAGATCCTAGAAATTTCTCCATACCTTGTATTTTGGGAAGTCATGTCATCGATAAAGCTTTCCTGGACTTAGGAGCTAGTGTGAGCTTAATGCCTCTAGCAGTTTGTGAGAGGTTAAAACTTAGAGAATTACAACCTACTAAGATGTCTCTTCAATTAGCCGATAGATCTGTCAAATATCCAGTAGGCATATTAGAAGACGTCCCTATTAGGATTGGTCAGTTATTTATCCCTACTGATTTCGTTGTCATGGACATTAAAGAAGATGACGACATCCCAATCCTCCTAGATAGACCATTCTTATCAACCGCAGGAGCCATAATAGATGTCAAGAAAGGAAAGTTGACTTTTGAAGTAGGTGATGAGAAGATAGAATTCATTCTGTCAAAGTTTCTCATGGCACCAGTATTGGGAGACGCATGTTATGCCGTAGACATCATTGATGAATGCATTAGGGAACTAGAAGAACCTATAGAAACAACTAAATTGCCTTCAACCCTCATTAGGGAAGATGATGGATTTATAGAACCCTACATCGATGATAACCTTCACGAATGTTTATCCCTTACCCCTGATCCAATACCATGCTCCAAGAAACCAACTTTAGAACTCAAAGAATTACCCAAGAATCTAAGATATGAGTTTTTGGACGAGGAAATGAACCGCCCAGTTATAGTCAGTGCTACCTTGGGCCAAGAAGAAACAAACCAGCTCTTAGATGTTTTGCGAAAATATCCCTCAGCCTTAGGTATAATATCTCTGATCTAAAAGGTATAAGCCCATCCATGTGTATGCACCGGATTTTACTTGAGGAAGATTCAAAACCCTCCAGAGAGCATCAGAGAAGATTAAACCCTATAATGAGTGATGTTGTTAAGAAAGAGGTTCTTAAGTTGCTAGAAGCAGGTATAATCTATCGGATCTTGGACAGTAAGTGGGTGAGCCCAGTGCATTTAGTACCTAAAAAGGGAGGCATCACAGTCGTGTAAAATGAGAAAGGCGAACATGTAGCAAAACGGATAGAAGGAGGATGGCGTATGTGCATAGATTACAGGAAGTTAAACAAAGCAACTAGGAAGAATCATTTCCCTTTACCATTCATAGACCAAATGTTGGAACGTCTAGCCAGATACTCTTACTTTTGCAATCTAGATGGATATTCGGGATTCTTCCAAATTCCCATTCACCCAGAAGATCAAGAAAAAACAACCTTCACGTGCCCTTACGAAACCTTTACCTATAGACGAATACCATTCGACCTCTGTAATGCTCCAGCTACTTTTCAGCGCTGCATGATGTCAATCTTCGCTGACTACCTTGATGGAATTATGGAGGTATTCATGGATAATTTCTCGGTATGCGGATTTGATTTTAAAAACTGTCTTGTTAACCTTGAGAAAATCCTGAAGAGATGTGCGGACGTAAACCTAGTGTTAAACTGGGAGAAATGTCACTTTATGGTTACCGAAGGTATAGTTTTAGGACACATAGTCTCTGAAAAGGGTATTGAAGTAGATAGAGCTAAAATAGAAGTCATAGAAAACCTAAACCCACATAAGACCATTAGAGAAGTCCGAAGTTTTCTTGGACATGCTGGTTTCTATCGGCGTTTTATCAAAGATTTCTCTAAAATAACCAAACCTTTAACCGGCCTTCTGATGAAAGATGTTGAATTTAACTTTGACGAGAAATGCATTGAAGCATTTAACCTCTTGAAGCAAGTGTTAATTTCAGCACCCATTATGCAACCCCCAGATTGGACCAAACCTTTCGAGATCATGTGCGACGCTAGTGATTATGCTGTAGGAGCTGTTCTAGGCCAAAGAAAAGATAAAAAATTGCATGTAATCTGTTATGCTAGTAGAACCCTAGATGCTGCTCAGCTTAACTATGCAACAACTGAAAAGGAACTCTTAGCTGTAGTTTTTTCTATGGACAAATTTCGATCTTATCTGGTAGGAGCTAAAATTATAGTCCACACTGACCACGCTGCTATTCGTTACTTACTAAGCAAGAAAGATGCCAAACCTAGGTTACTTCGATGGATCCTTTTATTACAAGAGTTTGATATGGACATTCGAGATAAGAAAAGGACAGAGAATGTAGTTGCCGATCACTTTTCTAGACTCGAGTACCTAAAACCAGACTTAGTGCCTATAAATGACGATTTTGCCTATGACAAGTTAATAGCTAAGATAGATGCCATTGAAGAAAATGACCTAGATCCTTATAAGAACCCTTGAAACTCCTTAGCAATAAGTAGTGTACCATGGTACACAGATTTTGTCAACTACCTAGCCGCTGATATTATGCCCCCTGACCTTAACTATCAACAGAAGAAGAAGTTCTTTAGCGATGTAAAAAATTTCTATTGGGACGAACCACTTCTTTTCAAGAGAGGTACAGACGGAATCTTTCGTCGTTGTGTTCTAGAAGAAGAAGTAAGAAATATTATAGAACATTGTCACTCTTCACCCTACGGAGGACATGCTAGCACTTCTAAGACGCACACTAAAATTCTTCAAGCTGGCTTTTTCTGGCCCACAATGTGGCGTGATATTCATGCCTATATAGTTAAATGTGACCGGTGCCAGCGCACTAGAAACATCTCAAGACGTGACAAAATGCCCTTAAGGAATATTCAGGAAGTAGAGCTCTTTGATGTTTGGGGTATCGATTTTATGGGACCATTTCCATCCTCATTAGGAAATAAATATATCTTAGTAGCTGTTGACTACGTGTCTAAATGGATTGAAGCCGTAGCCTCACCCACAAACGACACACGAGTGGTGATTAAGTTGTTTAGGAACTATATATTCCCTAGATTTGGAGTACCCCCGTCTTGTTATAAGCGATGGTGGATCGCACTTCATATCAAGGATTTTTGACAAACTGTTAAGTAAATATGGAGTTAAGCATAGAGTAGCAACACCTTACCATCCACAGACTAGTGGCCAAGTGGAAGTGTCTAATAGGGAGATAAAACAAATCTTAGAAAAAACCGTTTCTATATCCAGAAAGGATTGGTCTCAGAAGCTACAAGAAGCACTATGGGCCTATAGAACTGCCTTTAAAACCCCTGTCGGAATGACCCCTTACCAGTTAGTCTATGGAAAATCCTGTCACCTACCATTCGAGTTAGAACACAAAGCCTATTGGGCAATTAAAACCTTGAATTTAGATTATCTAGCTGCTGGTGAAAAACGTATCCTCGACATTCATAAGGTAGAAGAACTTCTACAATCCGTCTATGAAAATGCCATTATATACAAAGAAAGAACCAAAGCATGGCACGATAAAAGAATTATAAAAAAGGATTTCAATATAGGCAACCCAGTTCTCCTCTTTAATTCTAGGTTGCGGCTTTTCCCTGGAAAACTTCATTCAAGATGGACAGGTCTTTTTGAAGTTTCTAAGGTCCTAAAATCCGAAGCAGTTGAGATCAAGAATAACTCTTGCAGTCCATTAATTGTAAATGGACAAAGGTTAAAACGTTACGAAGGAGGCGACATTCCTATTGACTACTCCAGCCACACCCTGAATGATCCACCAATGCCCACTTCAGATACATGAGCTCTACTCGTCAAGCTAACGACGTTAAACAAGCGCTGCATGGGAGGCAACCGACAGTTTTATTTATTTTTCCTTATTTTTTATTTATTTTCCTTTTTATTACTTTTCATGTCTTATATTTTGTTTTAAGTTTTAAATGTTTATCTGTATAAACTGACATTCTCTAATATGTATGTTTTTCAGGTCTTTTTCTCTAACCTTACTTTTCAGGATGCAGACTTTCGATGACATGCATGTTACCTTCAGAGACGATGCTCAGAGGCAGCGCTACCTAGTCCTCTATCAGCGCCCTATGGCACCCACAAGCTATCCTGATTCGGCTTGCATGGATGCTTTGGGTATTGAGCCCAGTATACGGTTTCTTTATAGCCAACTCCACTGGGACGAGTATGTTGATGAGATGCACTCGACCTACAGGAATCTCACCCTGGAGTTCCTCAGTTCGTTTAGATATAAGCCGTATGTTGATCAGGTCGGACGTGTTACTTTTAGGTTATTCGGGACAGAGTATGCCTTCTCCCAGAAGGGGTTCAGTGATTTGTTAGGCTTCCAGACCACTCCTGATGCTATTCCAGAGTTTCCTATGGGATATTTTATGAGTCGAGACATCGACAAATTCTGGAGCGACATCACAAGTGGAGGGGGTCCTGATCCTATTACTCAATTATCTCCTATCATTCATAATCCAGCTATGAGATACTTCCAGATGATCCTAGCACACACCTTCCTGGGGAAATCCGATCTTGACATCCATGTTAGTGAGGAAGAGATTTTCTTCCTTTTCTGCGCAAATCAGTCGCGTCCAGTTGCCTGTGGGAGTTTTCTGCTTGATAACCTTGCGGGTACAGCCAGATCTTCTGAGGGGATTATTCATATAGGATGGACAGTTACACAGATTGCTACTGCTTTGGGGCTCACGAGCAAGCTACTTCATCTGACCCCTTATTACGGGTACACCACATTGGACATCGATTTCTGTTTGGACTGCGGGTTGATGAGGAGAGATTCCTTCCATCCCGACCAGTTCAAGCTACTGATCGATAATGAGACTATACACTTCTTCACCCTGCCAGATCCCATGATGAGTAGTGTGCATGACGAGGCCAATTGGAGTTATGCATTAGAGGGCTTTGGTGAGACTGTTGATGAGCCCAGGACTCCACCAGTGCCAGAATACCATCCTACGCCACCATCTCCCAGGATTACTGTGCTATCTAATAATCATTCTTTGCAGAGGCCTGACATACAGACGCAGATTGCTGAGCTTCATAGGGAGACAGCTAGACTCAGACAGGAGGTCGCAGATCTCACTTTGCAGGTCCAGGTATCTGATCTGACCCATGCGACCGAGGCAGACTATTTATATCAGGAGATTGCGGATCTTTGCAGAGAGTTGACAGCAGTTCGTGGTTCTGACCAGAAAGAGGAGCCTCCGGCCCCGTGATGATACTACTCTCTTATTATTATTATTACTATATTTACCATATTTACGCATTTTCATTCCCAGACATATATATATGTTTTACATTATTCGTATTTGGTTTTCACGTTATTTATTATGTACTCTAGTACTTACATATATTTATGCATGTTTATTTCCTTTTTCTTATTTTATTATATTTTATTTTACTAAATTAATTATATTATTGCATAAGTATTTTATATTTTCCTAACAAAAATAATGCAAGTGCCAAAAAGGAGAAGGTAGTGCTAATAGCACCACCAAAATAAAAAAGGAGAAGGAAAGCCCAAGAGGACCAAGCAAAAGTCGGTCCAGAAGACTTATTCATGTTGCGCCCGCCATATAGACCATGGTGCTCGTCATGGGGTCTGGTTCTATATGCGGGGCAGAACCACCCCAACCACCATTTTCACATCCAAAACCTCCAAAATCTCCATTTTTGAACTTCCAAAAACTTCCCTCAACCTCCAAAAAGTTCATAACTTTCCAAACCACTCACCATCCCATTGACATCTCCAAACCCCATTTTCAAAACCATCCATAAAAATCCCTAAAACCCCCATTTTCTCCATTTCTCCATAAAACTCATTTCCAACTTCTTCAACCTCAAAAAGAAAAAAAAATTGCATCCATGGAGTATGACGGCTACACCCTCCGCCAAGGAAAGCCCGGGGAGAGGCTAAAGAAACTTATCGAGAAGTTGCAAGAGCGAGCCATAATCTCGACCCGGTATGTAGACGTCGATTGTCTTTACTCTCTTGGTATTTAACATAGCATTTTTTATTTTCTAGATATATTAGGAATGCATGATGTATTTGCTAGAAAAGAACCGGCCTTTGAGCGATTGACTCAGGAATTTTTGAGTTCCCTAATTTACACTGTCAGTCCTAACACTGCTAGCACAATCGATACAGTGAAATTCCAGATGTTTAATGTTGAATATGAATTCACTACCGACGAACTAGCAGAGCGTTTAGGATCACCTTTTGGAGATAGCGCTATTTGTGAAGCACCTTTGGATTCCGATTGGTCTGTTGAGGCATTCTCCTTTTGGAACAGGCTGTCAAATCATACAGCCACTTCTTTTGAAGGAATCCTTGCCTCAAGGATCCATAACCCGGCCATCCGTGTTTTTTGTTATATGTTGGCCTGTACTATTTTTGCCCGGGCGAATCCAAACAAGGTGAATGCTAGAGAACTCTTATTTTTGCAAGGGTGCCTCACAAATAGGCGAATTAATTTTATTCCTTTTATGTTTGCCCATATGACTGCTATTGTTAAGAGTACATGACCCATTGCTTTCGGAGGACTGATCACGTCTATTGCTAGGGCTCTCAACCTTGACATTGAGTTATCCACCTTAGCACCTCTCTCTCCTCGCACAATTAATTTAAAATTTCTGAAAGACATGAAATTGTGCAAGACATGGAGAAAGGGGGGCTATGAACTTATGGTTCATTGTGTGGCTATCCCATTTGTTGTGTTACCCTGCACTAGACGTACTGATGTACGAGTGGAGGGGAACTGGACCTACGACTTAGACGCTCCACCTTTTACGAGTCCAATTCTTCCTAATGTTCCTACTGGGGATGGACATGAGACTGATGACGAGTTTGACCATCATGAGAAGTCTCCTGATCATCATATGTTACCCCATGTATCACCTACCCACACTGCACCATCTTCTTCTCACCCATCTGTAGGTACTGTTCCTGGTTTCTATATCACTGAGCAGATGTGGCACGAGCAGCTGGCTCGAGAGGAGAAGCGTGACGGCTTGCTTGCTGCTATCCAGCAGCAACTTACCAACAACATGAACTTTATGCAAGAGTCACAGCAGCAAACAAACCGTTCCATCCAGACCATCATGCAATCTCAGGCTGCCCTGAACACCAGATTCGACGAGTTTGCCGCTTCTCAGAGCGATCGTCGCCACAACAGATCCCGACACCCTAGGTGCTCACCGCACGGTGACGGGAGTACCAGTAGCATGCCGTAGACTCACCAGGTTACATCTTTTCTACCTTATTTCGAAACATTGGGGACAATGTTCGATTTAAGTGTGGGAGGAGATTTTATTCGTTTTCTTGCAATTTTATTTCCTTTTATTTTTACTGCTTTCTAGTTAGTTTATCTTATTATATTTTATTTTTAGAATATGCATGTGCTTGATGAGTCATCTGTATAGTGTATCCTTAATTCCCCATTTCTTTAGCCATACCAAAAATTCTTGACAAAAGATAAGTGAATCATTTTGAAAAATTTGGGCTTTAAGACAGGTTCGAGTTAGGATGCGGATGACTTGGGAAATCTTTTTGTAACATCGGTATCGTTTTTACACCGTAAGCTTCGTGAATATAAAAATAGACCCCGATACCCATGTACCATGGCCTTAATTGTCTTTTTAGTTGGTCTGTAGTAGTTTATCCCAACAGTCGGCTCCGGCCTAAGCATGCTCTACGTAGGGGACCGATGAATATAAGTGAATGATCTGTATGCTGTGCTTTATAGAAAATGCAACTCGGGATAGGTGATCCTCACAAGGTCACTTAACTCAAAAAGTTGTAAAAATTTGAAAAACAAAAAAGGAATAAAAAAGAGCAAAAAGTTACCCATTGTTAGTTGGTTTAGAGGTGTCTGGTGCTGGACTTGGTAGGGCGGGTTGCGATCCGATCCCCCACAACTACAATAGGGTCAATAAAAGGGGTTACACCAATTTGTGTACCAGAGCCCCTGTGTTTAAGATCAGAATCACTAGCCGGTCACTTTACTATGAGTATGTACGGATAACGGCCTTAATGTGATTGCGCCGGAATGAAAGGACCCAAGAAATGCACAAGGTAGGCCTAGGTACGGTGGGGTAGTATGGATTGATTTGCATAGGAATGAAGCTTATGTCTGTGTCTGCGGAAAAGTGTGATTACGATATCCTTGTTTCATCTAGTTAGTACCTATCTCTTCATCCTGATTTGAACTTAGAAGCCCTTTTAGCCCGAATCATTCGTTGATATCACTTCTTTCTGTCACGAGCCTTAGAGTGTTTTACTTGAGGACAAGCAAAGGTTTAAGTGTGGGAGAATTTGATAACACCGAATTACACCGCATTTTTTACTCGAATTACACATGTTTCTTAAGATTTTTATTATCGTTTTCTTGTAATATGCTTGTATTTTGTCTTGTTTTCAGATTCTAGGTGTTTTCAGAGCCATCCACGAAGAAATGAAGGAAATCGAGCAAAAAGCCAACTTTTGAAGGAATTGCACATGTGGCACCCAACATGGCGGGCGCCATGGGGTAGGCCACAAGTTGGAGGGGACTCAACTGCTGACAACTGCCACGTCTCCCACCACCTTCTTCCCTAGTTCATGTGGCGGGCGCCATGAGGGGGGTGGCGGGCGCCACCTTTGACGGACATTCTCCCTCCCAAAAGAAGTTGGAGGGTGTCCTTGTCTTTTCATACCTTTTCCCAAGTCTATAAATAGAGGCTTCTTGTTCATTTCAATCGATCCAATCTTAGTTGCAAGCACCTTAGGCATAAATAATCAAGTTTTTGGAAGTGATAATCTTCTCACATCGGGAAGTTATCACATTTGTGTGATCGAGTCTGTAATCGAGTTTGGAGCACTTGGTGGAAGTTAACCCTGCCGCCATTTCCCTTTTCCAGTTGTTTTCAGAATTAAAGCCTCCGATTGGAGCAGGTTTCTATTTATGAATTAAGCTTTACTTTATTTATTTCTCGCATCCGCTTTACTTTATTTATTTCTCGCATCCGCTTTACTTTATTTATTTCTCGCATCCGCTTTACTTTATTTATTTCTCACATCCTCTTTACTTTATTTATTTCTCGCACCCGCTTTACTTTATTTATTTATCGCATCCGCTTTACTTTATTAGCATTATTTACTTTCAAAACCTTTTATTTCAAAAGACTTTACCTTGACATGATAAAATTAAATATGTCTGTTTACATTTCCATGTCTGGCTAAATCTTAAAGGTTAGAATGTAAAGATCAGAGTTTAAGTATCATTTCACATAATGCATCGATAGAAACACTTAGGGGCTATTTTGGTCTTTAACACGAGTTTTCCGCACTTAATTTATGTTGGGTAAGATCGAAATCCGTCCAACCTTTAGATAAACTTGGTTAGTCTTAACTGTACAAAGGAAGCGGCAGCACTTTGCACAGTTAAGTGGGATTTTTTAATACTTTAGAAAAATGATTTTAGAACTATTTTCAGACGCGTTAGTAGGTTTAAAATCCGGTTCGTATGAACCTCTTTTGTTTAAAAGTTTCAGATTAAAATACTTTTCAACTAAGTCAAGAACTATATTTCTTAAAAATAGGTTTTTCACTTTAACGCAATGCGCGCCTTTTTATAAGTGACAATAAGAGGGTTTGTTTAAAGGTTAAACTCGATTCTGAATACGCGAAAGCGACAGTTCCCGTTAAATTAGTTTTTTTTTATAAAGTAGAAAACATTGCCCATAAGTAGTTCTGTTACATGCGTTGGAATGCTATTTGACTGTGTGAATTACATTCAAACCTGTTGCTTTCATTTGAGTTTTATATCTTCGTAGTTTGCTTCACTCTACTTTTACTGAGCACTTATAAATCCCTGAATTTACTTGCCTTAGATAAACACCATAACTATAGGAATCGATAGATTGACGTTTGGTCTCTGTGGGATCGATAATCTTTTGTATTACTCTGACGTGTTTCGTATACTTGTGAAAACCACGCATCAGTTGTTGTCTTGAATATGATTGCTTACATTTAACTTCATGAGATGCATGTTTGATTTGACTTGTTCATGTACCAAATGATGTGCATCCTTTCATGATGCTTTCAAGAGTTGTTTACTATGGTGTGTAGTATGATTGTGATCATGATTGATTGAATAATACGTGATGTTTGATGCATGTTCATTTTGCCATGATTGAATCATCTTCAAATGTATTGCATGCTGCCCTATTTCTACTACTGTCTATACGCATATTTACTGTTGTATGTGCTGCCTGCTGCCTTTTACACCCCTCTTGTGCTGAATGTGTGCTGTTAAAAGTTGTCTTGCTTGTATGCTGGATTTTACTGCTGCATTGGTGCAGATGCGTTGTAGTAGCTGATGTGTTTGTTCATTCATCTCCTTCTTTCTTCGTCTCTTAACTCATCTTCTTCCCTTGAATCTCAAGACTTGTTTAAGTCTTGGATTCCCTTTTTTCCCTTAGGATTCTCTAGTCCAACTTAATTTTTTATTAAGCTTGGAGTAGGATAGACTTTAGGATTCAAACCATGCATGCTAACTTAAGTAGATGTTTCCCTTCTAACCTCCCCTTAGGGCCATCTTTGCATGACAACTTTAGGATAGAATTCCCCTTAGTGTTTTCTTTTCCTTGAGTCTTCTCTTCTCATCTCATAACCTTTCTAAAACACTTAATAAAGGTTAACGTGTATTGCGCATGAGCCTTATATATGGGAAGTGAAGAATAAGGGGTCTCCCTTCATTTTTCTAGGATGCTTAGTGTACGTCCTGTTGGGGACGATACGCGACGTATTCGTTCCTATGTTGTAGACTTGGGTGCAATGCAAGTTACGAATTAACTTCAATCCACTTCTGTCTAAAAAACACAAAAACAAACTCAAACCTTTTTATCCTTCAGGAACGTTCGGTTTCAAACCATTTTCAGAAAAGGGCATGTTATTTCTGTCTCGTCGCAAACATGCATCGACCCTAACTTTCGGACACGAAGTTAACGTCACTCATAAAAAACACAAACAAAACCTTCCCTAGTGAGGGGAACTACGTTACTCTGATTCTCGCGTGCGAGCGGGATACGTAGGCAGGATATCGTGCGAGATCTCTCTGAGCACAACCTTTCTTTATCACCTCTTTGTCTCTTTTCGACCTCGTTAGATCGAACTACGACTGTTCTGATTTCCTCTCTCTCGTCCGATTGAGGATACGTTGGCACAAGACGGCGATGTCTTGGCGAGCAAACCTCCCCCCTTAGTTCGTGTCCGAACTACGTTGACTCTGACTTTCCCATTGCACGAGGGAATATGTAGGCATAGGGTGTCGAGGTCCTATCGAGTCATTTCTTTTTCTTTTCTTCCCTGTTTCTTCGTTGTTTTCTGTTCCTGTTCCTTCTTTCCAGTAGCAGTGGAGTTCCAGATGACGACACCCTTTGATCGAGACAACAAGCGTGGATCCCATCGAGTACGATGGACGCATGGGGGTGCTAATACCTTCCCCTCGCGTAACCGACTCCCTTACCTGTTTCTCTTGGTCGCGAGACCATGCTTTTCCTTTCTCTCAGGTTTACGCAGTGTTTCCTTTCCCTCTCTTAGGATAAATACACATTGCTGGTGACCTGTTTCCGCGTCACTTTCGTGTTTGTACCTGGAAGAAAATCCCGGGAGCGACACATGTGATTCATTAAGCATGTGATTAAGAACAGTGATGAGCATAAACTTAATGAAGGTTATAACATCTTTTAGAGATAGCATCTTCATGAGAATATTAGCACAAAACCACAAGATAGATTTAGACTTTAAAGCATAGGTTAATCTTAAACCCTTAGGAGCTCAAGGTGATCAAAACATAGAAATTAAGAGCACATAGACTTAGGTTTAATGAAACTGGGTTCTTATGTATTCGACTGAGAGAAGCCTAAGGATGATGAGGAGGATGAGAGTCAGCTTTCAGAATCATCAGTTCTTGAAGCATGCAGCTATTCTTCTGCTTGAGTAATTGCCAACCTCTTGCTTTTCACAATTTCCTCTGAGATCCATTCATGGAACTGAGTCCAGATATTTCTTATTTCCACGGGGTCCATACAGGAACTGGAAACATTCACTAAGCTTTGAATTTTTGTGATGACATTATTCATGAAGAATGTTTACTGTGCCTTATAGATGGTTTTGTATCATTTTGCATATGGGTGCAATATTAAGTGTATTAATCAAGATAAAGACTTTAGGAACAAATTTAAAATAGATCCAAGTAAAATGATAAGGCAGAATGTAGCATCGATTTATTTATCATAAAGGAAAAAACACAAATGTTACAGACGCATACTTGATAGTTCAGTTTACACTGATAGCTTTATCCTAGTTTTAACTAGCAACTCTCTTATCCTATGAGAACCAATTGCTGTCAAAGGTATCACAGAAATTCCTAACCAGAGCAGTGTCAGGGCCACACCGAATCCTACAAATTGCTTGCAAAATTCCTGCTCTGAAGAGTACTTCTGACAAGACTCTTCCATAGGGAATGAGTGTTTCGTGCATAGTTCTTGACAAAAGGATAGAGTCCTTAAGATGGTCAAAGATGACCTGGGACAGATCTATATGAGTTCTCCTAAGAAGACACATAATGAGACGCTTATCATCATGATACAGAAAATCTTTGTTTGTGCCGCGAGGTTTGATATTTGTCAGAATGAACTTAAACCATCCTCTGGCAATAGGTAGAAGTTTTTCGGGGTTCGTAGGTTCGAAGGCACGACTTTTATCAAACATGTAATGCATTTCAGCATCGGAAGTGCATGAATGGATGCATGATTGGGTGTGATTCCTCCTGGTGGACGGCCAATGGCTTCGGCGATCTTTGTGGCATTGATGGTGACG
The DNA here is from genome assembly GCA_022829125.1 of Lathyrus tuberosus. Taxonomy (NCBI): domain Eukaryota; kingdom Viridiplantae; phylum Streptophyta; class Magnoliopsida; order Fabales; family Fabaceae; genus Lathyrus; species Lathyrus tuberosus. The sequence continues at coordinate 3,722,345 of JALAZF010000441.1, forward strand.
GGAAGACCAAAAATGTCTGAGGAAATGGACAGACCATTACTATTAACAGAGGCATTGATCCAAAAGGATTTCAGAATGTTAGGATAAATTGAGCCTCTAAGCATATGTATGTATCCATTCCAGTTTTGAAAGTGAATTCCAATATGGAAATCATGATCAGTATCCATTGGGTTTGGTCATTTTTCATTGATGACTTCAAGAAGATCATCGTTGCCATAGAAGGTTCTTGGAGTCATTTTTTATAGTGATTAGGATGATAAGAAGGTTGGAGATAGATGATAGAGAGATTTCTTTTCGAAAAAGTTATGACTTTAAATAGATGGATTTGAATTGAATAGGTCAACAGTCGAGAGAGACTTAGAAGGACTGGAATACTTAGATTCTAAGAAGAGTAGGAGTAGTCTAAAAGATAAGGACAAACACAGTCTTTTATTCTAGGAAAGATCAAAAGAATACGCATGCGTTATATTCTTGGTAGAGATTATTCATTTGAAGTAAATGCGTTGTGAGGTCATTAATTCGAAGTGAAGACAAACAGACACACTTTTTGTTTTCAAGGTTTTTATTTAATCAGCGCACAACCAAGAATGCAGGCAAAGGATTTTTCCCTATTTCCAATAAATAAAGCTAATCTTATCTTGTCAGTTCATGACCATGCCTAGATAGGATGTTAATGCATAGGTGAAGAGCTATTTAGGTCAGGGAGGCACGTTTCCCTATTTGGTAGTGGATACCATCAATTCATGTATATCAAGAATATTTGGATGGCTAAGATTTTCTACATATGGATTTTGATAGATTTTTCAACAAGAGTAAAATCAATAGAGTGTTGTCCAATATAATTGAATATCATAGATTCTAGGAGGGTCTCTAGGATAGAGAAAGAGAGTTAGGTATGGAATAGAGGTACTGGTTGGAGTGTATTTATGGGTTATAGGGTGTAGCTGACACAGAGTGATGTGATGGAGAGAATCTTGTGAGTAAGACTTACTTTACTTTAACTATTCATAAAGCATATGCAGTCATATTTGGAGATGGATAAAGGATTTTCAAAAAATTTCAAACCAAGTCTCAGGAAACTAAGCATAGGCTGACCAAAAACTTAATAAAGTATTTCAGGTTGGTATCATAAGTTTTAGTAAGTCTAAGTAAAAGAAAATAGTACCTTAGGATACTGAAATCTTTAAGTCATACCTTGCATAAATGCAATCAGTTCTGAGCACTTCATCATTGATTCTCTGATTCTGCTTGCTTTTGAGTGAACTGCTGAAGGTTCTTGGATTCTTCAAGATTTACTTGTGTTCTGAATTCTGAAGAATGTGAATATTTTCTGAACGCTGATTCTGGGCAGAGAGCTGGAATCATTTTATGCACAAATTCTTTCCTTCTTGTTGACTGTAACCTTGAGCAACAAGTCGTGCCTTGTTTCTGAGTGCCCACTTGATTCCAATTACATGAACATTCTTAGGTATTGGAAATTGAATCCTCAAACATCATTCTTGAGAGTTGATTAAAATCTTCTTCCATAGCCAGAACCTAGTTCTTGTCCATAAGAGCTTCTTCAACTGTGATTGGTTCAATTAGTGACACTAATCTCAAGCATGTTTCTTCTGATGGTATGAATGTTGATCTGGTTCTGATTGGAGCATCCTTGCTATCAAGAATTAGTTTCTCAGAATGAGAAGTAGTCATTTGGAACTCATAGCACTTTGACTTGTTTCTTAAGCCAAATGTAAATCTTGTTCAGAATTCAGTATCATCAACCATGTACATAACACAAGACATGGTATGCATGACTCTTCTTGATCTCACAATGTTGATCTAACTAGTACATAGTTAATTCATCAGAGACTAACAACATATCTACTTCAAAACAGAGTGTTGACTGATTTCTTCCTTCTGAAGGGCATCAATAACTTAAGATCCTTCTTTACTTTAAGTAGAGAACTTAAGTTGCTGGTTTGACGTTTTCTGATTCGAATGCATGAGAGGTTCTGAACAATTTATCTGATAGTGATCTGATCACTAATACTTGATTTAATTAAGAGATAGTCACAAGTTATCAGAACTTAGTTATGCAGATTCAATGAAACTTAAGAGTTCATTCTTAATCAAGTACTTAATGAATCCTTGACAACCCTCTTCCTAGACATTCTTTCAGTTTTCTGCATAGTTCTCCATAAAAGAGTATTCTGTTCTTCATTGAATATTTTAACTTCTGATCATTCAAGATTCTGATACTGAATCATTTCTAAGAGTTTAAATTTATCAGATTTTTGACTTCAACAGATTTCACTCTGAAATTCAAAATCATAGAACAATCTTTCTTCTTTACATGAAGAAGTTCTGAATGAGTTTTAAATGAGAAAGCCAAGGGTGGACCTAGTTCATTTCTTGAAAACATATCAAAACCCATAAAGAATTAATCTTCAGCAAATAAGACTTCTTGTTTTCTGATGATTCAACTTTGAGCAAATACGTGGTTTATCCATACGTATCTTCAAAGATATACATTCAACAAATACTTATTCTTATCTGATGAATCTATCTTATCAGCTGATTCTTCAATCTTCAGATAAGCTTTATATGAGGAAGATTTAGTTGTTCAACAACCGCAAGCTTTCAGAATCAGTGATTTGCTCAAGTACTCAGATTGATTACAATTTTGTACACAGTCGTCACCTTCTGAACTGTTACAGAAATTGTAAGTAGATTTCAATCTCACCCAGAGTATTTCTATGCACCTCTTCTAGATCTTTTTCTGACACTGTTAGGTGTTTGATATCCATCAATAAAAGAACCGGTGCTCTGATACCAATTGAAGGTGCGAGAAAGACACAAGAAATGGGGGTTTGAATTGTGTATTTACTCTTTTAACAACTTTTCACTTCTTGTTGTTAAGACGCTCAAGTAACATCAGAGTTCATTGAGAGACTCTGGCTTACTAAGTTACATTCAGACTTGCCATGCATGAAGCATAAGAACCAACAAGAGTCTGAACATAATATACGTTTCTCAGAACTTGCAGTGCGGAAGCTTATCAGAGTTAAGCTGCAAGGTTTTGACTTGCTTATGTGAGGTTCTGATAGTCAATTAGAAACATACACAAAGACATTAAACATGACAAGAGTAAAGAACACATGATCAATCCTGGTTCACCACAAAGGATAATCCAGTCCACCCTCCACAGGTGATTTCGCCTCGAACACAATGTCTTAATCCACTATAATCAAACTCGATTACAGATGCACAGGCCACACTGGTGACTAACACACAATGAACCATTCAGAGATTCAACTCAATGAATATAACGAACATTGACCTGTAGGTTCCAATCTCGCAAGATCTATTGCTAGGATTTCCACAGCTAGACGTTCAGGGATTCATCGCAATGAATATAATGCTACTGACCCTATTTTAGGATTTCCCACAATGACACCCAGCCATTGTCTTCTCGAGTCCCTGGTCACACTGACCACTCAAGGAATCCTAATTCACCAAGAATTAGATCAACAGGAGATTACAATGATGCTTCTTAACAAGCATATTACTCCTAAGTTTAAGTACAAAGAACACACAAGTGCTCAAGCAAGATAAGAGCAACAACTCCTTGCTAATCTAAGAACCTACAGAGATGCATCTAGATTTAACAGTTGTTGACATCTTGTAGATCTTCTTCTTCTTCGTCTTCTTGGTGAGCAAGCTTTGAGCAACAACTCCTTGCTTCAAATCTTCAATAAAGTCCTGACGAGAAGGTGGTTGATGACTTAACTAGTCTTCAATATAGTCTTCTTCATCAACAGCTTCTGTATCAATTGATTGTTGTTGTGTTGATTTGGTCTTTAAGCTTCAACAACAATGACCATGTGTAAATTAATGACAACTTTGGATATTCTAAGTGTTACAACGAGAACTCATCGTTGTTGCTATCTTCACACCATGACTTGGTCAATTCGTAAGTGATTTATGATGGAATCCATTTCCATGAATTAACTTCGTTTTTCATCACTTGGATCGACACCTCAGAAGCGATAACTCTTTCCTTTTTATAGCCCAGTAGAATTATAGCCGTTTAAAATACTGTTGGCTGTTGGAAAAGAGACGTTGTGTAATAATTAGGTGTACTAACACATCTCCTTTTTGCTGTGGGAGAAGTGACGAGATATCTTCTTGGGTTGTGTGTACAAATATTCACAACGGTAATATTTAACTTCCAAACTTCAGAGGCTTCTAATGGTAATTTAATGAAGCATGAGTAGAGCCTTCTTGATAGATATCTGATACGTCAAGTCTTCAGTCAATTGAAGAAGTCCATCTGGAATCAGTCTTCAGAAATTCAGCACTTGTCTTTAAGAACATTATCCTTTACTTCTTCAAGTCTTCCGAAACTTCAGAACTTGTCCATTAGGAATCCGACTTCATAATCTTCAGCACTTGATCTTCAGAGTCGTGATCTTCAGAACACATAAGTCTTCAGAGTCCTTCTGCACTTGGTCTTCAAAGCCTTCTGCTTTCAGAACTTCAAGTCATGAGAGTCTTCAGCACTTCGGTTCTCAAGAAGATTATCTTCTTCAGAAGCTTCGCTTTCTTCAGGATCTCAACCACTTTCAGAGAGCATCCATAAGAGTATTCCAACAGCAATCTTGACATCCTTGGATCTGACTGATCATGATCAGATATAGAAGCGCTCTCGCTTCTTGAGACTTATGTCATACATAGTAACCTCGCATATTAACAATTACGCACATCTGGCTGGTGCTTGTTGGATCTGGTATCTTCTATGATTATGATCTGCACACAACACACGTTAGAACATAAAATGGTTCTTTCAAAAATACGTATTATTATCATCAAAACATAGATTGACTTGTAGAGACAATTCTTGCTCTCACAGAATACTCAACCTACTTCGGTGTCCTTCTTCTAGAATACTCTTCTTGATTTCTAGAACATTCGGAACACATACTCTATCTCAAAACCTCATCAGACCATTCTCATCAATCTGGAAGTCACCTCCGTTACCTTGGTTAATCAAAGTCAATTGGTCAACCAGCTTTAAATCAAATTGCTGTCCCACTCTGATTTCTTCCAGAATACTACTAGTCAACTTCAACATTCCTAACTTCACACTGTCAGGAGTCGCTTCACATACCAGACTCAAATCCCTGAATTGTTCAATTAATTCCAATTCTTTCATCATAAGCATCGACATATGTAATGACTTTCTGCTCAATGCATCGGCCACTACATTTGCTTTGCCCGGATGATAACTCAAATCAAAATCGAAATCCTTCAACAGCTATAACCACCTCCTCTGTCTCATATTCAATTCCTTCTAATCAAATAAGTACTTCATACTTTTATGATTACTGAACACTTCAAATTTAGAGCCAAACAGATAATGTCTCCAAATCTTCAATACAAACTCCACCGCAGCTAATTGCAAGTCATGTGTAGGACAATTCCTCTCATGAACTCGCAATTGTCTCGAAGCATAGGCCACAACTTGTCCATTCTGCATCAGAACTCCACCAAAACCCATCTTCGACGCATCACAATACACCACAAAAGATTCGCTTGGATTAGGCAAAATCAACACTGAAGCGGTAGTCAATATCTTCTTCAATTCCATGAAACTCTCTTCACAAGTTACACCCCACACAAAAGCTTTCCCCTTTCGAGTCAACTGAGTCAAAGGTAATGACAACTTAGAAAAGTCTTCATTAAACTTGCGATAATAACCCGTTAAACCCATAAAACTTTGTATCTCGGTAGCAGACTTCGGAGTCTCCCACTGTAACACAGCATCGATCCTAGAAGGATCAACAGCAATCCCGCCACTTGAAATCACATGGACAAGTAAGCTCACCTCCTTCTACCAGAACTCACACTTTGACAGCTTTGCATACAACTTGTTCTCTTTCAACACTTGCAACACAGTTCTCAAATGCTCGGCATGTTCTTCTTCGGTTCTAGAATATATCAAGATATCATCGATAAACACCACCACAAACTTATCCAAATACTCATGGAAAATCCGATTCATGTACTCCATTAACACACCAGGTGCATTAGACACACCAAACGACATCACAGTGTATTCATAGTGGCCATACCTCGTCCGGAAAGCTGTCTTCGGAATATCATCAGGCTTAACTCGAATCTGATGATAACCAGACCTCAAATCAATCTTGCTAAACACACAGGCACCTACTAACTGATTCATCAAATCATCGATTCTCAGAAGTGGATACTTATTCTTAATAGTCACCTTATTCAACTGCCGATAGTCGACACACAATCTCATGCTACCATCTTTCTTCTTTACTAGCAACACATGAGCACCCCACAGAGAAACATTTGGTCGGATAAATCTCTTCTCAAGCAATTCTTCCAGTTGTTTCTTCAATTCACTTAACTCAGAAGCTGACATCCGATAAGGAGCCATCGACACTGGACTCGTACCTGGTATTAAGTCCACTACAAACTCTACTTCACGTTCTGGAGGCAAATAACTGATGTCATCTGGAAACACATTTGAGAATTCACAGACAACAACAGGAAACTCCACACTTGCAGCTTCACGATCGATTTGCAACGATGCAAACATTGCAAACACCAAAGCTTCGTCTTCTTGAAGTTCCTCTACTTGCTTAGCAGATAAGAACATCAACTCTCCACTATTTTCAACTTTAGGAAACTCTACAGTCTTGTTATAACAATTGATATGAACACGGTTGAACTCCAACCAGTTCATTCCAAAGATCACGTTAATTTGGTGCAAGGGTAAGCACACCAAATCCATCACAAAACTCTTCTCAAAAATCGTCACAGGACATCTCAAACACACAAGGGTAGTAGTAACAGAACCATTAGCTGGAGTTTCTATTACCATATTACCATTCATATCAGATAACTTCAAACCCAATCTATTAGCACATTCAAGCGAGATAAAAGAATGAGTAGCACGAGTATCAATAATAGCAACCAACTCGATATTATTAATAAAACAAGTACCTCGAATCAGGTTGTCCTTCTCAGGCACCTCTGCAACACTCAAAGCAAACACTCTGCCACTGGTCTGAGCAGCAGTCGCAGTCTTCTTTGGCTTCTGACATTAAGTACTAATATAACCTTTCTCACCACAATTGAAACATGTCGGACCCTCGTCTTTGCAATTAGTAGCTCGATGACCCTTCTTACCGCATCTATAGCCCCTCAACACATTATTGGTGCACACATCAACACGTTGACCTTGATCGCTGTAGCGGCAAAATCGTGAGTGTAAGTTATTGATTAACTGAACTCGAAAAGCAAGAGTCTCCACCGCTCTTTTATTTTATCCAAAAAGGAAAGGAAAAAGAGCGAACAAAACCTACACAAGCTCTACAACAAGAACAAGTGAGGAGAAATCGGGTAAGGGGGGTTGGTTATGCAGAGGGAAGGTTTTACGCACCCAAAACATCTGTGGTACTCCACGGGAACCCTTTGAAATATTTACGCTTTTGGTCTGAAAAAAGATTTGCTTAAAAAGTGATTAAGGAGATGAGAAGAGAAATTGTTTTTTAAGATTTTTGTATTTGAAGAGACTCGTCGTCTCATGCCTACGTACCCACGGTGTGCAATGTAAGATCAAAACCTCGTAGTTTGTGGTACAAAGAATAAAATTTGTTTGTTTTGGTTGTTTTTAAATGTAAAGACAAGTCATCATTTCCAAGCGAATAATTCCGCTTAGAGAAATGAATCATGTCTAAACTTATGAAAAAGTTAAAGGAAAAAGTGCACAAGGGCACAAAAAGAGAGTTTGATGAGTTTGATATTTTTTAAAGTCTTTTGAAAAAGGTGTCAACATGCTTATGTAGTTTAGCATTTGTTAAGAAATGAAAAGAAAAGAGTAAAATCACTTGACAAAGTCAAGGTTTGATTATGAAAGAGGTGATAGTTTGAAATCAAGAAGGTTTTTGAAAAAGGGAGAGAGTTTTGAAAATTGAAGAATGCGGAGGAGAAGAAGTGACTATCCTAAAGCATAAAGTAAAAGCCAAGGATAAGAATAGCCTAACCACACAAGTAAGCTCCATAGTCTTCGAACCATAATTCCAAAGCAAAGGGAGAAAGGTCCTAAGTCTAAGTCCAAGGTTCCAAGAATTGCATTGGATGTCCAAGGTCTAAGTTCAAGGATTCAAGAATAGCATTGAAGTCCAAGGTATAGGTGCAAAACTCCATGTCCATTGCAAAGGATAGTAACCATAGTCCAAGATTAAAAGCACAAGTTTTTTAGAGGTTTTGGCCTTTATTAATGTTTTTGGTCCAAGTGGACAAAGAGAAAAAGGCATAAGCATAAACATGTGCCCAACGGACAAAGGAAAAATTGCGGAAGCATAAACATGTGTCCAATGGACAAAGGAAAAATTGCGAAAGCATAAACATGATATGAAATGATAATAATGAAGCATAAAAGTAAAAGAGATAGGGAGCGAGAATGAAATTGTAAATAATTAGTACAATAGTAATGTTAGTAAGTTAGTGATTAGTTGTTAGAGTTATTGATCAATAATAATTGAATAATTGCACTTAGGTCAAGGTTGATGAAACTCATTAGAGGATTGATAAGACCAAAGCCTCCTAACAACAAGTTTCATAAGTTTTGAACAAAAAGACAAATAATCAACCATTCTTGATAGTTTTCAGATACAGGACAAATATTGCGCTATGTTAAGCAATCGCCGAGTAATTTACGGAGTAATTACCCTACAAATGAGGTCGCTCAATAGATCTTTGTGATAATGCATGCTAGATGAACGATATGTAAATCGTCATCCGAAAGCAATACCGCACGAAAAGAAAAGAAGGTAGCGATCTAGTCTTGATCAAAATTCAACAAAGGAATTCTATGATCCATAAGACTTTCATCGATCAAAATAAAAGAAGAAATAGATGAAGAGAAAGTCAAATTAAATCACAAAATTATGTGATCTAAGGCTAAGAACAAAGGAAAATGGAAGAAAATGGAAAAGGAACCAAAACAGCCCCCAAAACAAGCAAAAAACACAATTCTGCCTCTGTGCAATCGATTGCACAAAAGGTGCAATCGATTGCACCTGCTCAAAAATAGCAAATCAGTACAAATTTTACACTGCGCAATCCATTGTGCAAAAGGTGCAATTGATTGCACCTGTTCAAAAAATAGAAAATCAGCATTTTAAGAGGCAAATCCTTGATCAATCATTTCATCAAACATCTATTGATCATGGATTTAATTGTGCACGAATTTTAAAGTAAAATAACAGTAAAAACCAGCAATCAAACACAATTACAAGATCCAAAGGATCAAGTAACACAAAGCAACCAAAGATCTACATGGTGAATGATGTAGATGAAGCTTTAACAATGGTGTGAGATGAATTACCACTCCAAATCTGAAAATTCCTTCAAATTGCTTCAAGATCTACACTCCAAAGCCTTGATCTATTATAATTGATGAACAAAAACAAGAATGGATGAAGGTTTAGCTCAAAATTGAACAAGATTCAATGTGAATTCTTGTTAACTTTCAAAGAAAGAAATGTGAGCTTTGGTGAATTTTGTGGTTGGGGAGAGAATTTGCAAGAGGTTTTTTGGCTCTCAAAAGCTTGAATGAATGAATGAAATGAAGGCTCTATTTAAAGAGTTTAGGCTTGGGAATTTGGTGGTTTGGAATTTGGTTTGGAAGATCAAAATTAGGCTTGGAATTTGATTTTGGAGGGAAATTAACAAAAGAGTGGTGATTAGTGAAGGTGTATGGTGGGAATTAATTGTGATGAGGTAGGGAATTATTTTTGGGTGATCTAGAATATTCTCATGTGATAAAATTGGTGCCAAATGCTTCAAAATTTGAAAATTGCTGAATTTGGCCAATTTTGCCTTTGTGCAATCGATTGCAGTGCTGACGCAATCCATTGCGCCTGTACAAAAATTCAAAAATTGGCACGAAATGTGAGGGGTGCAATCGATTGTTGTTTTAGTGCAATTGATTGCATCAGTGAAAATTGGCAAAAATTGTTTGATTTGTCTCGATTGCTCTGGCTTTGGCTCGATTCTTTTGCTTGTCGAAGAAGGCATGAAAATAAACATATGAACCTTGGAATTCCTTGGATAATAATTTATTAAAACTTGAGGAATCCTTGATCGGATAAAATTTGGCATGATTACGGATCAACTTCGACATTGTACAGATGAAATTCATTCGAGCTGTGGGGCTATTGTTTTGGTATTTTTAGCCTGTTCTTCCCCTGAAATTGTCAGTGAAAGAAAACAAAATATTTTTGGATTTTAATTAAAGGTTAGTAAACATAATCAAGTATAAAGCAGGTAAGAATAATATATAGATGCTCAGGAGAAACAAAGATTGTGATCTTGTTTGTGGTATGAGATGCAAATGAAATGAGTGAAATCTTAGGGGTAAAAATTAGGGTTCAACACTCGCCACACTTATGACACTTCCTAGAAGTGGGAGCTGCTCCCCCACTTGTCTTCTTCCCATCTGAAGCTTTCTGCTTCCCCTTGTCAGCTGAAGTTGTATAAGGCTTACCCCTATACTGCCCTTTCTTCTCACTCAACTGCTTATAGTGAGCAGTGTTGCTCCCGGGATTTTCATCCAATTACAAACGCAAAAGTGGCACGGAAACAGAGTCGCCAGCAATGTGTATTTATCCCAAGAGAGGGAAAGGAAACACTGCATAAACCTGGGGGAAGGAAAGAGCATGGTCCTGCGACCAAGAGATCTGGGTTCGGAAGTCGGTTACGCGAAGGGAAGGTATTAGCACCCCTACGTGTCCATCATACCCGATGGGATCCACACTTGCTTGTCTCGATCAAAGGGTGTCGTCGACTGGAGCTCCACTGTGGCTAGAAAGGAAAAGGAACAGGAACAGAAAAGAAAGGAACGAAGAAACAAATGTAGGGAAAATAAAAGAAGTGCTCGAATGGGCCCTACCCCACTGCCTACGTATCTCATCGGGAACATGAGAATCAGAGCGACGTAGTTCCCCTCAGCTAAGGGAAATTGTTTGTGTTTTTTAGTGGAATACGTCGACGTTCACGTTCCAGCAGTTAGGTGTTGCAGCTCGCTGTAGGGAGGCTTACGCGTTACCTGTTCGCGGTAGGATGGAAATGACGCATCCTTAAGGAAGGAGTGAATGAGATCAGAAGAGAATTCCCGAAGGGAAGACGTTATTGTTTGTTTGAAGTTTTTTAGAAAGAAGTGTTTTTGAAGTTATTTGTAACTTGCATTACACCCAAGTCTACAACATAGGAACGAATACGTCGCGTATCGTCCCCAACAGGACGTACACTAGGTATCCTAGAAGAATGAAGGGAACCCCTCCCCCCCATTATTCACTTCCCACATTTAAGGCTCATGCGCAATACACGTTTAACCTTTATTAAGTGTTTTTTACTTTTGTTTTGAGATGAGAAGAAGAGACTCAAATGGAGCAAAGGTGAAAACTAAAGGGGACTAAGACTCACCCTAATGTTATCATGCTTGGAGCTCTTATGGTTAATGTGGTTTAAGAAACCTAATCCTAAAAGAAAGGAGAAGAAGATTGAATTAAACAACTCACTTCAAAAGTAGAAGATGAGTTGTAACTCAAAGGGGAGAAGAAAGAATTTATTCAAGGAAAGCATATAAATGCTTATCATGATCACAAGTTGAAATAATAAAAGAAATAAGAGAAGATGAAAGAAAGAAGTGTAGGTGGAAGCATGTCCACACACTTACTTACCATTTGCACCTACATGAAAAGGTTAGTTCAAAAGTTATTTACAAGTAGTGAAATAAGGAAAAGATGACAAGTAATGATCAAGCTAATTAAGAACCAATGAGTAAAGATCCAAAGAGATGAAATCCAAACAAGGTCAGAACCTAAACTATGAATATGTTCTCTAATGCTAAGATGTTAAACATGGACAAACTATGCACAATCAAATGTCCTAAACACCAAAGAAGTGCACTATGCAAATAAAAGATGAAGAATGAGTGGAGATGCAAAGTGATCATACAATAATGCTTCACAAAAGGTCAAAGTTAGAATTATATATCATTTACAAATGGCTTAACATGTATATGAATTATCATACCAATTATGGATGCAATGATACAAATAGAAAAAGTGAGATGAAGAATAAGTAAGGAGAAGAAACATATTCCAATTAAGTACACAAAATGACATATCAAAGATGCATCACATGTAACATGGTTAAAGAATATATGTGGGCAGTAGTATATTATAAATGAGATGCAAAGGAACATGTGAAATGGCACACAAAAATGCAAACATGAATCACATATAGCATAAGAGGGAGAGATGTAAACATGTCAAAGTTCAAATTAAAATGCACAAACTCATGTCAAATGAAAATGCAAACCAAAGTGACTTATAATGCAACAAAGGTGACCTACAATATCATACAAATGACCTATAATATCACACAAGACAATCATAAAATGGATGGCACAATTGCATTATCAAAACATGTTAGAAGGAAGAAGAAGAAAGTACATACATGTTACTTCAAATGCAAGGCATTAAACAACTATCAAAGCACATGATAAAATTGGAAAAAACAAACCCTAAACAAGCCAAGTCAGAAGAAAAATCATACATCAAAGCTCATAGCAAAATTCAAGAGAAAACATGGCCAAAAGATTGCACAAGATCACATTGAAACATACCACAAAAGTGCTCAAAGATGTACACCAAAAAACATGATAAAATGACTTTAAAAATCAAAAGAAAATTTTTTTAGATGATTTAATGTGTTATCTAACAAATGCAAAAATAATGGGTGAAAAATATTGTGTGAGATAGGAGAAAGAAAATGTGCAAGTTTGAGTGTCAATGATGAACATCAATTAAAAAGGGTTTTAAAAGAAAATAATGGAATTATGCTAAAAAAATTCATGAAATCAGAATTAAAAATTGAAAACAATTATTTAAATGCATAAAGAAAACACATGAATTAATTTGGGATTTTTAGAGATGATTTGTTATTTTTAAAAATAGGCAATCAAAACAATATCAAAAATAAAAATAAAAAACACGAGAAATAGTGTGGGGGTGCAGCGTGAGTAAAAAGCGCGTTGAAAAGTAACGTTGGGCCTAATATGGGGGTGTGAAAAACAAATGCCAACCCAGTCCAATAAACAAGTGTTTGTGTGTGTTCAGGTGTGTGTGCAGTTATCACGTGATTCAATAATAGCCATAGGATTAGATCATGATGCAATGTGCTACAATCCAATGAACATCAAGGCATGCACACCATAATTAATACACACACACACATGTGATCATTCATATTCAAAAGAACAGAACACGTGCAAGACCACACATTCATTAATGTGTTGGCAACATAATAGACGTTGGATCAATTTCATGATAAGATCATCACACAAATTCACGCATCCAGCCAATCAGAGCTAAGGTCCATACAAGATAGCATGCACTTCCACACATAGAAGTCATTCAGAGTAAAAAACATGCACGTGAGGGGGAGGGTGCGCATTAATGCGTTGTCACGTTGTGGAGCGTTGGATGAACAAGATCACACAGTCATGATTTAAACTGGACAAAACCCTAGCCTTAAACCTCACCGGTCGGAGAAGCACCTCCGGTCATCTTCTCCGGCCATCTCCGGCGACTGTAAGCAACCAAACCTTCCAGAAATTAATAAAACCTATATCATTCAAAAGAAGAACCCATGCACATCACAAATCCACAAATATTTTTCACATCTCAGTCACATATGAGGAGAAACGAGGCGATGAACATTGCCCTAAGTTTTGAATCTATGCCTCTAAGAGGTGTATCAACTAGCCAGAACTCACGCTGCTTCTAATAAGCCACAAACGCCATGAAAACAAGCTACATTCAGTGGAAAAAAGTGGAGAAAGATGAACCTGAAACTGTAGAGAACTTTGAAGTGTTGAGAAAACCAGAGATATCTCGAGCTTTTGAACTTGTTGAGCAAAATAAATGCTACTTGTTCTTGAGATCTTGAAGAAAATCACAATGAAAACTCAACTGAACCGAAGCTACCTTTGCTGAATTGAACTCCTTCCCTCTTGTTCTTGATCAGAAATAAAATTTTCGTGTGAGATTAGAGAGAGCAGAGAGAAAACTTGAGAGTGTTTTTGGAGAGAGAGTGGAAAAATGAAGTTGCCAGTGTGAAATTGATAAGAGTTTTGAATTTATATGTTGAGTTTAGTAGCTTGAACCAAGGTTAATTGGGTGAGTTAAATGAGTTGGAGAGGGTTAACTGAGTTGCCTCTAACTAACTGAGTCAAGTTAGTTAGGGCGAGTGAGGAGAGGTTGGTTATGGTGTGGTTGCATTCATGATGTTATGGTGAGGTGGAAGTGAATGGTGATGATGGCACTGATGTAGTAGCAAGCTAGCTTGTGGTGTAAGCTTGGTTTTTCTTCTTTGATGTATGGCAATGCATGTCATGAAGTGTATGTAAGGGAATGCTTGGCTTAAAGAGGAAAAGAATGATGTATGCGTGGCTGGTTGGAATCATGAACAACAACAATATAACAAGACATGCTATTCTTGGCAGCATGCAAGTATGGAAGTTTGAAGATGAAAATCTCTCACATTAGTGCATGAAATCGTGAGCTTTAGGTGTCAATGGAAAAAGGATAGATTATAGAACAAGTTTGATGTGAATTTTGGATTGAATGGAGGCTTGGAAGTTGATGAAAAATAGCTTGGAATGTCAAGGTTTGAAATTGGTCCAAGGGCGAGGTAAGTTGGTAGGCTGGCATGGCAACATGGCTTGGAAAATTCAGCATGCTCACATCAACTTTGTACTCATATAACTCCATCATAACTTGCTCAAATGGAAAAATGTCCAACATCAAAGTTGAAGAGGACATTGAGATGAACAACTTTGATGTTCAACATTTTTTCATTTGGAGCTTCCGTCATTGAAAAAAATGGCTTGACATCTTGCCCACCATGTGTTTGTCAAAATTATGGCGCATGGGCCTAGTCTTGCCTGGTCATGACTTGGTTTGTGACCTAGTTTTGTCAAACTTTGATTGCTCATAACTCCCTCAATTTTGATTCAATGGAAGAGTTCTTTATATGGATTTGAAGCTTAGAACATGAACTTTAATTAGCTCAACTTGGGCCTGAATTTTGGGGCTTTTATCATGAAGAAAGAGAGTCTCAAAGTGTGGTGTAAAATGGTCCAAACTTGCCATTTTTGGAAACCCTAAAGTTTCTATTTTTGGCAGTTTTGTGATTTCTTGATTTTTCATTATTCCTCCATCATTTCTTGATCAAATCTTGTCCAATGAACATATATAACTTAAATTTCATGAATTTGACCTTAAAAAGATAGGAGTTGACTTTTTCCACTGCACAGTTGACTTTTTCCCCAATTTCTTGATTTTGAATCTTCTGACCAATTGAAACTCTTCTGAAACCAATTGATGGGCAATTTTCAAACCCTATACACTTAGGACCATAGGGAATACCATGAGATTAAGTTTTGTCCAAAAAATAAGAAATAAACTGATTTTATGTCAAACCCTAATTTTGGTACCCTCTAGTTAGGATGAAATAACACATCCTCCAAATCCAAATTCCTCTGAATATGATGTATATCCTATCTAACAAAGATGAGATATGCCATTTGGAGATGATAAAAACCCAAAGAGCTTGCCCATTTGAGGGTCAGATCCCCATTTTAGACTGAGATGATGCCCTGTCCAATCTTATTGATGAATTCCCATCTTCCAATGACTTGTGAGATCAATTGGGATGATATATGATGTAAGAAATCTTTAAGACTTGTTGGGAGACCCTTGGCTCTTGTTCCCTTGCTTTGGATGATCCACACCTTTGAGAATCAACTGATTCCATACCCTTATGCAGGATGCAATGCAATGCTTTATGTTTTATTTTTCTATGCTTGAATGCAATGCAATGAAATGAAAGCACATGCTAAATGATATGAAAAATGAGAGGGAAAATTTTGGGGTATGACAGCTGCCCCTATTCAATCACTGTAGACGTGAATGGATGATAGCAATTGCTGTCAGACTTTCAAGGTATGGAGGGATTGAATACCAAAAATAACCAGAAAATTTGCACTTTGTGGAGAAGAAGAAAAGGGATATAAACCCAACCAAATGAACTCTGCTTGGATAAAAACTCTGATGGGAAGAATAACACTGGAGAGATGTCTTTTGAACGACGCCAGACGACTACTGGCTTGCCACACTGCGGGTGGACTCTAAGAATGTCTTTTATACGACGCCAGGCGACTACTGGCTTGCCACGCTGCGGGTGGACTTTAACAATGTCTTTTATACGACGCCAGACGACTACTGGCTTGCCACACCGCAGGTGGACTTTAACAATGTCTTTTGGAATGACGCCAGACGACTACTGGCCTACCACACTGCGGGTGGACTTTAACAATGTCTTTTGGAACGACGCCAGATGACTACTGGCTTGCCACACTGCGGGTGGACTTTAGCAACGTCTTTTGTACGACGCCAGACGACTACTGGCTTGCCACGCTGCGGGTGGACTTTAAGAACATCTTTTGTACGACGCCAGACGACTACTGGCTTGCCACACTGCGGGTGGACTTTCGCCAATCTGCGGCTAGTCTTGAAATTGTCTTTTAATTGGAGTCAGATGACTACTGACTTGCCACACTGTGGGTGGACTTTGCCTTCTACGGTTAGACTCTGCTGATTTGCCACCCTAAGATGGACTTTTGCCAATCCGCGGTTGGACTTTACTGATTAGCCACCCTAAGATGGACTTTTGCCAATCTGCGGTTGGACTTTGCTGATTTGCCACCCTAAGATGGACTTTTGCAAAAATTCAACACTGGATTACGCTCTGCATCCATATCAGACATCCCTGCTGACTCCGCTGAGGAACAACGGTCAATGATTTGACCTCAGAGACTCCTGAAAGGATGATATCTCTGCTGGAGAATGAATGAACAATCCGTCTGCTTCGAATTGTCACGCTTGCCAAAAATAAATTGGACTTTGAGATATGGGGAAGTGATGACTCTGCCAGGAATTATTTCATCTGTCTGGGGATGAATTTTGGTCATAGCAACTCTGCTGGGGATGAGAATTTTTTTTTAATGACGTTCTGCTGAGGAAAAAAGTCATTAAAACTCTGCCTGGGGATCTATCAAACCCGAGATCCTTTGCAGGGATAATCAGCCTTCTGACTCGGCTGGGGAAAGAATATACTAACACTCTGCTGAGCGAGAGATTTTGTTGATCTTATAAACCTCTGTGGGGAGAACAACAACTCAGCTGGGGAGTATTGTTGACAAGGTTCGATGATGAACTCTGTGGGGAATACAACTACCATAGATGCGATCTTGCTGGGGACCGGAGCTACTCCGTCGGGGATATGTAGATACTGTTAGAAGACATGCCGTTGCTACATGCTAGGGAAGAGTCCCTAGAGATCTGCTGGGAAAGCACAAAGAGAATTCACGGTAATCTGTTGAGGAACAAAACTGTCGAGCTTAGGATAAGAGCTTCAATGTCCCATGCCAGGCAAACTTTCTGCTTGACGACTCCCCTGGGGATAATGAGTTTACCACAAACTCTGCTGGGGAAAACCACTTCAGAGTGTCTCGTGCTAGGGAATGTTTCTTAAGAGAATTTTACAGAAGATCCAACATCTTCCAACTCTACTGGAGATAACAGATCTGGAGCATCTCCTGCCGGGGAAATTCAAGATGCCCCATGCTGGGGAGGGTCAACAACTTGCTTTTGCCCCAGATTACGCGGCTGATCTGAAGAAATCTTCCAAAGAGGATTTTACAGAAGATTTGGCATCATCAGCCTCCTGGACACTCACTGAGTCTTGAACATTAACGGTGAAATCTGCAAAGCAACTTTACTGGTGAATTTGCAACCGTTATCGACACAGAAAAACTTGTAGCTGTTGGAAATACCGAATGAGAGAATCGAATTAATAAGATACCACGATACCCAATGGCAATTAACTTGTCGATATCGAATCATCGTGAGCGACCGTCAGCTGACAAATGGACTTAATCATTGACATGTGAACCCTTTCCTGAACATGGCTTCCCCGGTATTCTGCATAGGAATAAATGATTATTTGTATGAGAGGAATGACTCTCGTGCTTGAAATCACCTGGATTTGTTACCTGCAACAAAAGAGTACACACACATGCCCCAGAATATTGTGTGGTTTGAATCCATCATCCAGGATTATTCAACATTCAAAGTAATTTTAAATGTTTTTCTGCGCATGTTATTGTAAAGCCACAATGTTTTCAAATGCAATGTTTTATCAAAAATTCGGACGTTTTTGCAAACAAAGCAGTAAAACAAAATAAGAAGCTTTTTACCGAAATTCAATTTATTGAAGAAAATTCCAGAATAGGCAATTACATCAGGAAGCAAACCCTGGAAAGAGGTGATTGCTGAAAATTGAGAAAAGAAACTATCCTAATGGCAATGTGGGAACGGCATTCCACTGAGTTTCAATTCTGCTATGGCCAGTATGTCTTCAAGACTCCCCGACCTTGCCTTCTGAGGAACGATCAGACCGATTCCTACCCTTTGGAATGTCAGTTGTTGAAACGATGATGGAGTACAGATAACTCAGACCATAATCGTTCGCTTAAATCCCTCTTTTGCGTGGACCGCCCTTTCGGGTTTTCAATCCACCGGGATACCCTTTCTTGCCTGAGTTGTCCTTGCGGATTTTCAACTCACCGGGTGTACAATTTTTTTATTTATTATCCCTAATTTTTGCCCGAACCTTTTTTTTTAATCTATTTTTGTGGTTCACCGGGATGCCCTTTTTTGCTCGGACTTTTCTTTTTTTGTCCAGCGGGTCTATTCATGCGAAGTATTTTTTGACTACGTCTGAGTTGACAGAGGATGGAAAATCTTCGCCATCCATGGTTGTAAGTAATAAGGCTCCGCCCGAGAAGACCTTTTTAACCACGAATGGACCTTCATAGTTGGGAGTCCATTTGCCCCTGTGATCTGTACTAGGAGGAAGGATCCTTTTGAGTACCACATCCCCAACTTTGTAAACCTGAGGACGCACCTTTTGGTCGAATGCTTGTTTCATCCTCCGCTGGTATAACTGCCCATGACACACAGCTGCAGTCGCTTCTCTTCAATAAGGCTCAACTGATTAAATCTGGTACGAACCCACTCAGCTTCATCTAACTTGAACTCCATCATGACTCTGAGGGATGGAATCTCAACTTCAATCGGTAGTACTGCCTCCATACCATATACAAGTGAGAATGGTGTTGCCCCAGTGAACGTGCGTACAGACGTTCGGTACCCCTGCAAAGCGAACGGTAGCATCTCATGCCAATCTTTATATGTGACAACCATTTTCTGCACAATCTTCTTAATATTCTTGTTGGCCGCCTCCACAATGCCATTCATCTTCGGGCGATACGGAGAAGAATTGTGATGTTCAATTTTGAAGTCCCGACACAGCTCAACCATCATTTTGTTATTTAGATTAGAACCATTATCGATAATGATTCTCTCGGGCACTCCGTAACGACAAATGATATCCAGTTTCAGGAAACGAGCTACCACCTGCTTAGTGACGTTGGCATAAGATGCTGCTTCAACCCATTTAGTGAAATAGTCAATGGCGACCAAAATGAAGCGCTGGCCGTTTGAAGCAGTAGGCTCGATTTTCCCAATCATATCAATGCCCCACATTGCAAAGGGCCAAGGCGAGGACATGACACTCAACGGATTTGGAGGCACATGCACTTTGTTTGCATAAATTTGGCACTTGTGACATTTGCGGGCATACTTGCAACAATCTGTCTCCATTGTCAACCAATAATACCCTGACCTTAATAGTTTCTTTGCCATTGCATGTCCTCCGGCATGGGTACCGAAAGAGCCTTCATGCACTTCCTGCATTAACAGGTCTGCTTCGTGTCTATCCATGCATCTGAGCAGAACCATGTAAAAATTCCATTTGTACAGCACGTCGTCTTGGTTCAGGAAGAAGCTACCAGACAACCTTCTCAATGTCTTCTTATCTTTGGTAGATGCCTCTGGCGAGTACTCCTGACTTTTCAAGAAACACTTGATATCATGAAACCATGGCTTGTCATCAGACGTTGCATCAATAGCAAACACAAATGCAGGTCTATCCAGGTGAGACACTTCAATCTTGGGCACATGGTTCCACCTTTGCACTTTGATCATAGAAGACAATGTAGCCAAGGCATCGGCAAACTTATTCTCATCTCGAGGAATATGGTACAGCTTCACTGTTGTGAAAAATGTCAACAATCTTCTCGTATAATCTCTATAGGGAACTAGATGCGCCTGATGCGTGTACCAACTCCCTTTCACTTGATTAATTACCAAAGCTGAATCACCAAAAATATCGAGGGTCTTAATTCGCAAATTAATTGCCTCCTCGATTCCCATTATACAAGCTTCATACTCTGCTTTATTGTTGGTGCATCCGAAAGTTATTCGAGCAGTGAAAGGCATATGAACACCTTCCGGCGTGATAAGAACTACTCCAACTCCGCACCCATTCATGTTGACAGCCCCATCAAACATCAAACTCCATTTGGATTCAGGGTCTGGCCCCTCCTCCGGGAGTGGTTCCTCACAATCTTTAGCTTTGAGAAACATGATGTCCTCATCAGGGAAATTAAATTTCATGGGTTGGTAATCATCAATCGGCTGTTGCGCAAGATAGTCTGACAAGATACTTCCTTTGATGGTCTTTTGAGAAGTATATTGTATATCATATTCCGTCAAAACCATTTGCCACCGTGCAACTCTGCCTGTTAGTGCTGGTTTCTCGAAAATGTACTTGACAGGATCCATTTTAGAAATCAACAAAGTTGTGTGCCTGAGCATATACTGCCTCAATCGCTTAGCAGCCCATGCAAGTGCACAACATGTCTTTTCAAGCATTGAATATCGGGACTCGTAATCATTGAACTTTTTGCTCAGGTAGTAGATAGCATGCTCCTTCCTACCTGTCTCGTCGTGTTGACCGAGAACACAACCCATAGATCCTTCAAGCACTGTTAAATACATTATCAAAGGTCTCCCTGAAACTGGAGGCATGAGAATCGGAGGTTCCTGCAAGTATTCTTTTATTTTATCGAATGTCACTTGGCAATCGTCATTCCACCTGACCGTTTGATCTTTCCTCAGCAGTTTGAATATTGGTTCGCACGTGGCTGTTAGGTGAGATATGAACCTTGCAATGTAGTTCAATCTTCCTAAGAAACCACTAACCTCTTTTTCTGTTCTCGGTTCAAGCATTTCTTGTATTGCTTTAACCTTGGTAAGATCAACCTCAATTCCTTTTTTACTTACAATGAAACCCAGCAGCTTTCCAGAACGCACCCCGAAAGCGCACTTGTTCGGATTCAATCTCAAACGGAACTTTCTCAACCTTTCAAAAAACTTTTTCAAATTAACCAGATGCTTTTCTTATGTCCTCGACTTGGCAATCATGTCATCCACATAACATTCAATTTCTTTGTGAATCAAGTCGTGAAATAAAGTTACCATTACCTGTTGGTACGTTTCCCCTGCGTTTTTCAACCCAAAAGGCATCACTTTATAACAATATGTACCCCATGGGGTAATGAACGTGGTCTTCTCCATATCCTCAGGTGCCATCTTAATCTGGTTGTACCCGGAGAAACCGTCCATAAACGAGAACACTGAAAACTGAGTTGTATTATCAACCAGTACGTCGATGTGAGGTAGTGGAAAATCATCTTTCGGACTAGATTTGTTAAGATCTCGATAATCCACACACATTCTAACCTTTCCTTCTTTCTTTGGTACCGGCACGATGTTGGCAACCCAGGGAGGATAGTTGGTCACAGCAAGAAACCCTGCATCCCACTACTTCTGAACTTCTTCTTTTATTTTTATGGCCATATCGGGATGAGTCTGACGAAGTTTTTGCTTGACTGGTGGGCATTCTTCTCTCAATAGCAGCCTGTGCACAACAATATCGGCATCCAACCTCAGCATGTCCTGATACGACCAGGCGAAGATATCAACATATTCACACAACATTTCAGTCAAAGCTTTCTTCACACCTGCTTGCAGGCTGGTGCCAATCTTGATCTCTTTCTTAACATCCTCGGTACCAATATTGATGATCTCTATGGTCTCTTGATGAGGCTGGATGGTCCTTTCCTCTTGTTTTAACAATCTGGCTAGTTCTTCAGGAAGTTCACAGCCCTTCTCATCCCCTTCTTCGGCTTGATAAATCGGTTTGTCAAAGTCATACATAGCCATAGCAGAACCGTTATCAATGAAATCCGGAGGATCAAGTCTGCACGAACGGGTTCATGCTTTATTTTAGAATTTATTTTAAAACAAAAAGAAACGAAACATTGCCATTTTAATTTTTTGTGCAAAAATAAAATGAAAGACAGGGAACAAAGTTTGAGTGCAAAACGTCCTTTATTGATGATTAAAATTGCAAATGAAAACAAGGTGGCCCTACAAATGAATCTGTACGCCTTGGGCAGAGCGCAAGATTTTAACATGCATTATGGTTAGAAAAACAAAGAAAATTACTCTGTTAGAAGAGTAACTTGAACGACTTCTTCAACGGACCAAATCTGCAATGGTTGTCCCGAAGCACGTGGGCGTACCCAATTGTCCAAGTCACAGTCACTGTCAATGCCATCTTCTGTAGCTGCACAAGACTGATGTGGGTAAATGATTCCCCCACTACTGAAAGTGATGGGTCCACTGTTCTCTGCAACTGAAGTCATAGAGGGTTGATAGCCAATACCAAACTTGTCCTTCTTCATTGGTGTTTCTATCATCTTGCCCCAACCTTGGGCATTACCTGCTTTAACAACCTCGACAGCTTGCTTATAAGACGAAATGGACGTGCCTGCTCTATCTGGTGTAGGGGAAGCTTCAGGCCCTTTATCAATATTCACTGCCTTAAACGACTGGCAAAGCATCTCATGAATTTCCCCATCCATCTCAACATACTTGAATGTGGACAAATTACTAACAAAAATGTCCTCTTCACCGCACACAGTCACTACTTGTCCCTCAAACCCATATTTTAGCTTCTGATGTAATGTAGATGTAACAGCCCCAGCCGCATGAATCCATGGGCGACCTAATAAACAGCTATAAGCAGGCTGTATATCTATCACGTGGAATGTAGACTTGAACACTTGAGGTCCAATTTGCACAGGTAATTCCACTTCACCAAATACAGACCTTTTCGTCCCATCGAATGCTCTGACAACCAAATCACTTGGCCTTAAAATCAAACCATCAACTTCTAGCTTCATCAGCGCCTTCTTAGGCAAGACATTGAGCGAGGAACCAGTGTCTACCAACACGTGAGACAACACTGCACCGCTGCACTCCATTGTAATGTGCAAAGCTTTGTTGTGGTTTCTACCTTCAGGCGTCAAATCTCTGCTTGTGAAACCCAATCCATGGCTGACATTGACATTAGAAATCACACCCTCTAACTGATTGACGGTAATTTCCTGTGGAACATAGGCTCTCTTCAACACTTTCAGTAAAGCCTCCCGGTGTGCATCAGAACACATTAACAATGACAAAATTGAGATCTTCGAGGGTGTTGTACCCCAAATTTTTCCCTTAGATTCATTGATTCTTCTGCATAGCATCTTAGGACAATCATGTTTGCATATCTAACCCTATCCTGTGTAGTTGCTTTGTTTGGTTGTTCATTTATGTTGACAGGTTTGGAAGGCCATGGTAATGGTTGCGGCCTAGGACTTCAGTCAGTATAGAAATTTTTGTTAAGGAGGATTAAGGCTATACGGTAGGCACGGATTTCAAGAGGACTTGCACTTTTGGATTTTTAGAGTGTTCACAAGATTTGTGTTCAAAGGATTGCCTTCTAATTTTGGAGGATCATGCAAGGATACTAAATTTGAGTTAAGGTCAATTTCAAGAGAGTTTTAAGTTGGATTTATAAGAGTTTTAACGTGAATCAAGGAACATCACCTTGAATTAAGAGACTTTCAAGTTTGGTTTTAAGGAATTGTTACTTAGGTTTACAAAATTATTTCAAGTTTGGTCTATAAGGGTTATTCACTTGATTTTTCAAGATTTGATTTACTTCAAGACTGGTTACAAGTCTAAGTTGGATTGAGAATTCTTAAGTTGGATTTTAAGAAGAATTCTTAAGTTGGATTTTAAGAAGAATTCTTAAGTTGGATTTTAAGAAGAATTCCTAAGTTGGATTTTTAAGAGAGTTTCTTAAGTTGGACTTATGAGACAATTTCATTATGGAATTTACAAGTCAATTTCCTTTCGGATTCACAAGTACTTCATATCAAAAAAAAAAAACTTACAATTGATAATGGGATTACAATATTACAAGAGAAACTGAGAGTTACAAGATTTCTACAAATATAATACAAAGGAAGCATTAATGCAAAATGTTGGACCTTGAGCAAGGTTTCCAACTAACTTGGCCGGAACCTAAGAGCTCATAGTCCATTTTTTTATTGGCAAACCCATTTGGTATAGCATTTGTTCCAAGAAAAAATAGTCGATTTTGTTCCAAAGGATGTTGCACCAAGCCTAAAAGCAAGAACAACAGAAAAGCAATCCAAACCGTCAGCCACCAACAAGCCAGCTAGAGCTGCAAGCAAAGGAGAAGTATGAGATTCACGAAGCAAACATGGACGAAAGAAGAAGAAACAATAAAAGAGAAAAACGCCAGGCAGCATTGAATCCAAACATCATCACAAGGGTAACAGCAGCACCGATTATAACAGGAACCGCAACTGGCATCACCAGAAACCATGCCCTACAAACTCAAAGCAGTCATAGCCATTATGTCAAAGTAAAACAACTATGAGAACTCAGCAATCCTGCAAACAACCACAGAGACAACAACAAACTGTAAACCCAAACTTAAATACCCTGCGAATTCAACATCATATTAGTTTATCAGTTCACACACCAAGCACCAAGTTGGCAAAGCAAGACAGCCCTGCGAAGCAGGAAACATCAGGCCATCATCATCATCCCAAAATGATAGCAAACATCAAACACCAAATTATCAACAAGGCTCACCGTTTTCAACTATTAGCAGCTTGGTTTCAGAATTGAGGAGGAACCACAAAGTCATCACTAACCGTTCGAATAGCAGATCAATGCAGCAAGAGCACCAATTCCATGCTATTTCTTAGAGGAAGAATCTGTCAGAAAGGAAACGATGGAGAAGAGGATTGTCGCAACGAATCCATGCTCAGGACATTTAGTTTCGTCATAGCATACAGAATCAAAACACATGAAGTTACAACACTCAGTATGCATACATTTTGCAAAGCAACCGTAAAATCAAATCAGGACTCAGAATACTGTTCAAATTAGATTTTAATTCTTCATCATTTTTGAGTTGAACGAAATAGGACGTCACAACATATTTACCAGACAACTTTTGAAAAAACTTTCCCTTTTTTGGCCTCAGAGAATTGTTTTGAAATCAGGGATATATGCCATCATTTCAAATCAAAAGTTGGGGGGGGGGGGGCAATATCACAAAGGAACTCACAACATACAATTCATTAAAAAGTCTTTAAAAGGGAATTAAAATCCGAAATTCATCAAAGTCCCTCGATTTGAAGACCTTTAGGTGACGGCAGGTCTACTGATGCAGTACCCAATTTCGTGCCACCCTTTCTTCCCATGAAAATTGGATAACCTGGTGTACCTGCACATTTGACACAAATGCTCAAAGTCAGAATATCCAAGAGGAAATAATTGACTAGCATTGATGATAATTGACATGGTCTAATTCATTAATCATAAGGAAATCATGAAAAAGGGAAAGAATCACAATCAATAGCATTCAAGATCACACAAGGGAATAAATTCAATGTGTTTCAAGACATGCTTTTCACGGAAATGAAAATTTTCATTCACATATCAGACTTTTCAAACTTAAGGAGGAAATATCAGGATATTATTTAGATCAGGTTCTCATCATCATTGAAATCTTTCCAAACGTGTTCGGACCAAGAAGGAAATACGTTTCAAAATCTTTCCAAAACCATCACCAACATTTAAATTCACTTCAATTTGTAAGGAGTTCAGGCCTCAGATATGTTTTTTTCAAATCAGAGAGTTTCTCATCATTTTCAAACGGATTGATGGGCAATATCCCAAAGGGATACCGCCAACACAAACCTTCCAAATAGAAAACCAAATCGTATCAGCATTCAAATCAGATTCAAAAAACTTTCCCAAACCAAATTCGAATCCAATCAGTATTAAAACCGAATCAAATCTGCATTCAAGCAAAATCAATCAGCATTAAACTTCCCAAAGAAATCATCACTGACCATCTATAAAAAGGGACAAAGTTCTAACAGAAAGGATTACACACAAAACCCTAGAGGAATCGGACGAAAGAAGAGAGAAAGCTATACGAAAAGAAAACTCGAGAGGAAAATCACAAAAAACCCCAAATCCACAATCACCAAAACCATATTTCCAAACCCACAAATACAGACTCAGAAGCGCAGTGGCTCGTCATCGTCTCCAAGTTCGCAACAACAAAGAAGACTAAAGCTCACTTCGAAATCGCGCAAAAGAGGTAAAGAAAGAGAGAAAGAAGTCTTCCCTGAACGATTCACGACGACGTCGCCACCGTCACCGACCACCTTGCCTTTTTCCTTTTCTGCTTTGAATCATTGCATCTTGTATTTGTAATCATCAATCATAGTGAAATCGGGGCCGGGATTATGGGGGTGGGGTTATTGTGATGTTTGTATTGCTGATCGGAGACAGACGACGAGATGTTGCCGCCGCCGCCGCTAGGGCCTTGAAACCCTAAGGTTTCGTTGAGAGAGATGAGAGTCGTGTGAAGATCCCTTCGTTTTTTTATTTTATAAAATAAACTAATTATATTAATTCAGAATTTTATAATTAATTTGGTTAGAACTTGCAATTCACCCCTTTTTTAATAAAAGGTATAATTTAATTTTTTTTTAAATATAACTAAAGAGATCATTTCCAAACTTAAAACTTCTTTTATTATCAAAACCATTTCATTGAAATTACTACTTAGATGCCAATCATTTTTTTTTCTTTTTCGTAAAACTCCTTTCTTTTAAATAAAAATCCTTATTAATCTTCTTTAGCATATAACTCTAATGTTAGGTAATAACAAACTTTTTTTATGATAGTTAAAAATAAATCAGCCTTATAAACCTTAAGAGTAAATCAACTCGTTAGATCCCCAACGTGAGTGAATCGCATGCTATGTGTCATTTTATGATTAATATTTTGCTTGTTATATGCTTATATCTATGTGCATGTGATTATACTGTTTAAACCCTTTCAAAAATACTAAAAAACTCTCGATCCAACGTCGAGCCCCTTTTATACCTATGTAAGTCGAGCACCTTCGGGCCTCGCATTCAACCTTTTCGGTCACAATACACTTAACTAGCCCACTTTGCTAGTATGCACAATTAATCTTAATTGCCCCTCGACATTCCAAAGGAAAGTTATTAATAATTGACTAAACCGTCATAGGACTAACGCTTTAGAACCCTTGGCCCTAGGATTCGGAGTCGCCGTACTCCACGTCTCGCCGTAGACACTTAGAATCTTAGCCTTAGGATCGGAGTCGCCGCACTCCACGTAAATGCTCCGCCGCGAACATTTACAATCCTACCCCTCTTAAACCAACCTACAACTTTAGAGTCGCCGCACTCTATGTAAGGTCTTGCCTAAGACTTTACCTCCCCTTGGAACCTTGACCCCGTCAAGAAGTTCCTCTTTTCAGAACTACGCATACTCTGATTCTACACCCGAGGATACGTAGGCGTAAGGTGCGATACCTTATCGAGTATACTTAGATACTAACCCCTAGGGTCTAACCTTTAGCATAGCACCCTTAGCAAGCGAATGAGAGATAACATAATACTAACGAGAGGTTCCCGTAGAGTACTACGGACGTTTAGGATGCTAATACCTTCCCTAGGCGTAACCAACCCCCGAACCTTAGATCTTTAGGTTTTTTTGCTTTTGAACCTTTCCTTTGGATAAATCAAAGACGGTGGTGAACATTTAAAGAATGTGATCCTAGTTCATTAATAACTATGGTATCCAATTCTCACCGCAACAGAAATGGCGACTCCACTGGGGAAATAAGTCGAGGGTTTCCCCTATCTTGTTTTATTTATGTTATCTTTCTTTATTATATTTGCTTATTATCTGTTGTGCTGGGTTGCTTATGTGGTGAGACAAAGTCCTACACCCGGACTAGAGTGACAATTATGATAGGAACGGTGAGAATTCAAGGATACTTTGAGGGAGTCGATTCCTGAAAAAGTTGAATTGAGACTTCACCACTCAGTCTAGGCCCTCTCGAATTTAATTTTGTCCAACGAGTCAATTCGTGAAGACGCTATTATTTCGAACTAAAGGCCATCGAGACTGGGGACCGTAGTTACCCTTAACCCAACTTGGCCTATTAGGATGTAGTGCGGGGACTATGCGGGAGTCTATTTCTGCAATAGTCGCTACGCGATACTACACTCGGACGAGATTCTCTTGAGAATATTATTGACTACCAAGTGATCTGGAAAATCGATAATATCCGAAAGATGGATTGTAGACTCTGGGAACTTTTAGAACCCGTTCGGCAGGTACACTTGAAACCATAGTACATACTTTATGGGAGGGTAGACCCTTGGCTCCATGATGTGACCTTTCAAACCTAGGACCCTTTTGCTTGTGTGTGCTTTGTGTTGTGTGCCCTGTGTGTTGCATACATTCATAAGCATCATATCATAAAGATTCATGGAACTTGACTATATTTATAACCTTTGTAGGGATACTATGGATACCGAAAGAAGGAACACAAAGAAGTACACTTTTCAGATTCCTAACTTGGATGATCTAAGGAGGTTAGGAGCTTTGGTAAAAGATGAGGATAGTTTCAAAGGCAAATATGGAAGACTTTTATATGTGATGAATACAAAGGTTGATGAAGGACTACTTTCTACCTTACTCCAGTTCTATGACCCGCTGTATCACTGCTTCACCTTTCCAGATTATCAGCTGGTACCTACACTTGAAGAGTACTCTCAAATAATTGGGTTACCTATTCAGGATAAGTATCCTTTCCCTATCTTCGCAAATAAACCTGATGAAAAAGAAATCGCTAAACATGCCCACCTGGATTTAGCTGACATTCAAGCCGATATGGTTTCAAAAGGAGGAACTTCCGGTTTTACTACGGACTTTCTGGTGGCCAAAGCCCGACACTATGCCACTCAACAGAATAAGAACGCTTTCGAAGCGGTTTTCGCTTTACTCATCTATGGTGTTTTCCTATTTCCAAGTTTCAAAAATTTTGTGGACCTCCATGCCATTAAAATTTTCTTGAAGAAGAATCCTGTACCGACCTTGTTAGCTGAAGCCTACTATTCTGTTCATTCAAGGAGCGCTCGTGGGAAGGGAATGATTACTTGCTGTGTCCCTCTATTGTACAAGTGGTTTATTTCGCACTTGCCCAAAGCACATGATTTTTGGGATATCAATAAGGGCTGGTGGTCGCAAAAGATAATGTCTCTCACCCATTCTGACATCGTCTGGTATAGCCATGTTTATGATAAGGTGGTCATCATAGACAGTTGTGGGAATTTCGGTAATGTACCTCTCCTCAGCATTAATGGATTAATCAGCTATAATCCGGTCTTGGCCCGCCGACAGTTGGGTTTCCCTCTGAAAGACAAGCCTGCCAGCGCCCATGTGGAAGCCATCTACTTTGAAGGAGAAAAATTAAGTAAGGAGTTAAGAGATCAGGTTTTGGACGCATGGGGTCAAAAGATCAAGAAGGACAAGAGTAATCTAGGGAAGCCTAATTGTGTTTCTTTAGAACCCTATCTCCAATGGGTCCGGAAAAGAGCTATCGAGTGGAAGATGCCTTATAAGCGCCAAGATCCAATGGTTCTAAAGGCGAGGCCGGTCTTATACTTCTCATCTGACGCGGAAAAGTTGAAAATTGCTTTGGAAAAGTCTCAGCAAATGGAAGAGGCTTGGAAGAACAAGTATCAGATAGTTGTGGAGGAAAATGCGGAGCTTCAACAGCAACTCAAAGCAAAGGATGAGGAAATCACTTCTTACAAAAAGAGGAAAACACGAGAAGAGTTACCTTCCTCTAGCTCCCAATCAACACATCAGAATTCGGTCGTCAACAAGCTCATTTTGGAGAATAGTCAGAAGGAGGCAGAAATCAGGAAGCTCAAGACAAGGCTTTTTGGAGAATCTCCTTAGATCTTTTAGCTTTATTTAGCTTTTTCGTTACGAATCTGGAGAAGTGTGCTGTTGCTTTATAATAAATTTCTGTTTTAATTTACAGTTTCATCTTTCGGTATCCCAGACGTTAATTTCTTTTTGTAACCGACTTTTATGATTAATAAAATGCGTGTTTCATTATCCCACGATGATTATAAATAGTCGAGTTTCCATGAATCTTGTTGCATAGCATTTGCATTTTGCATCTTTCTCTATCAAGGAACTTGAAATCTTGTACTGCAGGCATTGTATGATGGATTACGGAAAAAAGGGAGTTGTGCCGTACACCTTCGAAGTTTCGGATATTGAACAACTGAGGGAACTAGGAGATCAGATCAAGGATCCCGAGGCGTTCGCTGAGAAGTATGGAAATATCCTCCCGTTGTTGCAGACTCGAGTAACCGCTGGTCTTTTGGAAACGCTGGTTCAATTTTACAACTTGATTTACCATTACTTTATCTTCCAAGATTTCCAGCTGATACCTACGTTGGAAGAATACTCTGCTCTGTTGGGGATCCCAGTCAAAGACTCACCTCCGTTCTCTGGTGGAGAAGGAAGACCCAGCCAGGAAGACATCGCAAGAGCAACCCGCATAAAGTTGTTAGAGATCCAAACTCATATGACGTTCAGAGGAGGAATTGATGGCTTACCGACCCAATTTTTGTTCGAGAAGGCTCGTCATTTTGCTAGTGTAGGGAACACTGGAGCGTTCGAGCACACCTTCGCGTTGCTGGCCTACGGTTTGTTCTTGTTTCCGAATGTTGAAGACTTTGTCGACGTCCATGCCATAAAGATTTTTATGCTCAAAAATCCAGTTCCGACGTTGTTAGCCGATGCCTACCACGCTATTCACTCGAAGACCCTGAAGGGAGAAGGTCGGATTACTTGTTGCACCGCTATCCTCTATAGGTGGTTTATTTCGCACCTACCAAGGTCTACTAATTTCTGGGACGTGAAAGATGGTTCAGAATGGCCTGTGAGGCTCATGGCTCTTACTCACTTGGATATCGTTTGGCATGACCCGATGTATGGAGGGATCCCTATGATTCATAGCTGTGGAGATTTTCCCAACGTACCTCTTCTTGGTACAAAGGGATGTATCAACTATAATCCTGTGCTCGCCCATCGTCAACTGGGGCACCCAATGGAAGAAGTACCTGATCCGGAGAATCTGACAAGACTTTTTCTCCATAAAGGAGAAAACCTGAATTTGAAAACTGGAATTGTGTTTGCTTGGCGTCGCATCAATCGACAAGGGATGACGGTAACAACAAATCCAGATTGCTCAGTTACTGAAGAATGTCTAGCATGGGCGCGTGAAAGGGTTCTGACCTTGAGTATGCCTTATCCCCGTCCCAAGCCTCCTGTGGTCCAATCGGATGAAGTTTTGAAGCTGAAGGCTGAAATAGAGAAGCTTACCCTGGACAAAGCAAGGATGCAGGACCAGATCTACAGGCTGATGGAAGAACTTTGCAGAAGACAAGGGGCATCATCCAGTGGATTAGACTCCTAGTTCCTTTTGTGTTATGTTGCCTATGTAATAAAACTCTGGAGGTGTACCGGCCCTTGAAATTTTAAATAAAATGTTTATTTGCAATATCTACAATGAACGTAATACGGTTTTAGTTCCTTGATAGTTGCATTGCATTCGCATTCCATATCAGCTGCATGTGCATGTTTCGTCCTTTTTCTTATGTCCTTTGTTTTCCTCTTCAGTCTCGTCACCCTGAGTCCTCTGCACCGATACAACACTAGAGCTCAAGCTCGAAGAAGGATTATGGAACACAATCAGGAGCTTGATCGTGTCAGTAACGAGTTGGAAGACCTACGCGGGAATGTAGGACAGATTATGGAAGTGTTGAATGTCATACGTGCGAAGATGGATACCCAAGCCACCGTTGTCTCTGAGATTACCAACACAGTTGTGGATGCTCAACCTACTGCTGTTACTACTACAAATATACCCCCGTACGGCTTACCGTTCGGATTCGTGCCTCCACCAACCGTCGGTCCAGTCGTTCAACAAGTGCATCAGGCCATTCCTGTAATCACTGAAGCTCCTCAGGTGACCCCTACATTTGCTCCAGCTGCTGTGCACACTCGTGTACAACCTTATTTTAATGAGAATCAGCAAGTTTATGATGGCCCTGACATGTCTGAAGATGGGGACGAGAACCATGAGAAACTCAGGGAGAATATGGTTACTCTTGACAAGAGATTAAGGGCAGTAGAAGGTGATCAAGTATTTGGTACTCTCGCCAGAGAAGCATGTCTGGTATCTGGTTTGGTCATTCCTCAGAAATTCAAGACTCCGAAATTCGACCTGTATGATGGAACCACGTGCCCAAAGAGCCACTTAATCATGTATTATCGAAAAATGGCTGCGCACGTCAAAAATGATAAGCTAATGATCCATTGTTTTCAGGATAGTTTGAAGGGTGTTTCATCAAAGTGGTATATGAGTTTAGATCAGTCTCGCGTGAAGTGTTTTCAGGATGTGTCAGATGCTTTTGTCAAGCATTACAAGTATAACATCGATCTAGCCCCTGATCGAAGGCAACTCCTAAACATGTCACAGAAGAACACTGAATCGTTTAAGGAATATGCCCAGAGGTGGAGGGAAGTTGCTTCACAGGTAGAACCCCCCTTGTCTGATAAAGAGCTAGCTGAGTGGTTTGTCGACACAGTTCGCCCAGAATTCTTTGAAAGGATGGTCGGGAGCATAACGGCCAATTTCTCTGACATTGTTGCTGTAGGTGTGAGAATAGAAGCTGGTATGAAAAGTGGGAAGATGCCTACCCCTGCTAGTAGCCCAAGTGCCAATAAGGACCATGTTAGAAAAGTTTTCAGTAGTCCTCACAAAAAGAAAGAAGGTGAGACCAATGCTGTGATGACTGACGGAAAGAGAAGTCAACCTCGGAAACATCAACCAGTTTTTAATCCACAACAAGGTTACCCTGTCCAGTTTGCACAACAACCCTATGTGGCCGCTGTCACCCCTACCTACCAGACGATTCAACCAGCTCCGGTCTACCAACCTTTTGTTAATCAACAGCCTCCTGCATATCAGCCAGTCCCTGCATATCAGCCAGTCCCTGCGTATCAGCCGGTTCCCGCTTATCAGCCAGCCCAAACTCCACCAAAGTATCAACGAGCGCCCGACGCTCCTAGTTATCAACGAGCGCACAACGCTCCTCGTCAGAATACTCCAGCCAGAAGACCTCACCGACCTCATCCTCCCATCCCGATGACCTATACAGAGTTGTACCCTTCTTTGGTCCAGAAAGGCTTGATAACTACCAGAGCTTTGGGTCCACCTCCAAATCCACTTCCACCTAACTATAATCCCAACGCCCACTGTTTGTTTCATGAAGGAGCTCCCGGCCACGATTTGGAAGATTGTTATGCCCTGAAGAATCTTGTCAGAGATTTAATAGAAAGGAAGATTTTAGCCTTCGACGACGCTCAGCCGAATGTTAAGAGTAACCCTTTACCTAATCACGGAAGTGCCAACGCTATTGAAGAAGCATCTGAGGAAAACCCGATTCTGGATGTGACAGAGATTAAAACCCATCTCCAAGTTTTTCATTCAAAGTTGTTTGAAGCCGGTATCGTGAAGGTTTGCCATAGAGATTGTGAAGATTGTGAGACTAGTGTCCGGGGATGTCAGACGGTTCAAGATGATATTCAGACTCTGATCGACGATGGTTTCTTACGGGTGAGTGGTAAGCATAAGAAGAATGAGGTCGCTGTGGTTGAGCCTATATTCAATCTACCAGACCAAAGTGCCAAAGTTCCCGTTTTTAACTTGCCTGAATCAAGTCCTACAGTGGTTGTTTCCAGCAAGCCAAAGCCAATCTTCAACATACCGAACTCTGCTACTACAGTTTTAGTTGGGTCGCCAAAGACTGTGATTATTCAAAAGCCTTGCCCTTCCCCTCTCAAAGATTTTACATCAGTACTCTGGAAATACGGTAAGGATTTCAGAAAGGTTTGTCCGAAAGAAGAAATGAAGAGTGCTGACAAAGAAGTAACTAATATAGCTGGGGCAAGCAGGATGACACGGAGTGGTCGTATTTACACACCCCATTTCAGTGAAGCTCCACCAAAAGAAACAGTCACGACCGTTCCTGCCAACAACAAGGGCAAAGAACAAGAAGTCGTTACTAATGACGAAGACGCTGAGTTCTTGAGAATCATCAAAAGAAGTGATTATAAAGTTGTTGACCAGCTCCATCATACTCCTTCAAAAATCTCTATTTTGTCTTTGTTGATGCATTCACCTGCTCACCGAGCTTCATTGCAGAAATTGTTAGCTCAGGCTCATGTTGCACAAGACATCACCACTGGCCAATTTGATAGCGTGATTGCTAACATTACTGCTTGTAACACCCTCAGTTTCAGTAACGAGGAGCTGCCGAGAGAAGGTCGGAGCCATAATCGAGCTTTGCATGTATCTGTGAAATGTCAGGAAGATACGCTGGCAAGAGTGCTTGTAGACACTGGTTCTTCCTTAAATGTGATACCCAAGAGGACTCTTAACAAGTTGGCTTACAAAGGGGCAGAATTGAGACCTACATCTCTTATAGTCAAAGCTTTCGATGGCTCCCGAAGGACTGTAATGGGAGAAGTTGATTTACCAATCTTGGTGGGACCACATGTTTTCAATATTACCTTCCAGGTGTTGGATATTAACCCCGGTTATAGTTGCCTACTTGGAAGACCCTGGATCCATGCCGCCGGTGCCGTAACTTCGACCCTACATCAAAGAATGAAGTTCGTGATTGATGATAAACTGGTAATCGTTCATGGTGAAGAAGACCTTATGGTCAGTAATTTGTCTTCATTTCGCTATATAGAGGCTGATGAGGATGCCTTGGAAACTTCTTTCCAAGCACTCGAGATATCAAACGCTGTTATGTTGGAAGTTGAGGAAACAACTGGTAAGGGTAATCCATCTTTCGCATCTTTCAAGAGCATCAAGTCTACCATTGAAGAAGGTGTGCCTGAAGGTTGGGGCCAGATCATAGAAGCTACAGCAAATCCAGATCATCAAGGGTTGGGTTACAAACCAACTAAAGGTCAACAATCAACATTTGTCGCCAGTTATCCGAGAACAATTCGTGAAGTGTTCATCAGCGGAGGTTATCAAGTTAACGCTATTGGAGATAATCATGAAGATGGAGACTCAAGTGACTTTGTGTTCAAAAATGCTGCTGCTCTTAACAATTGGGAAACAGTAGAAATCCCAGTGATCATTCCTTTGTCAAAGTAACTTGTCACCTTTTATTTTGTTATTTTAATAAATCCGTAGCTCCGCCCAAGGCTATTGGATCATGTTTGTGGGCCACCATTTCCACTTTCGAATAAATATCAATGAATGCATTTTATCATTTGTGTTTGCGTTATTCATGAGTCATTACTTTAAGAAATTGGCAATAAGTAAAAAGGTTTAATCTGCACTGTCCTTTGTGCATCTTAATAAGACAAATTATTTTAAAACTTGCAGATTGAATTTAAATCACATTGAATCCGACGACCCTATCGTTATCCCTAACTTTGACTCACCCATCTATCACGCTGAGGACGAGGATGAAGAAGATCTCGAAGTTCCCAATGAACTGGTCAAGTGGGCAGAGTATGAGTACACTGAACTTCAACCACACAAAGAGCAAGTGGTCTTGATTAATATCGGCTCCGAGGAAGATAAGAAAGAAGTTAAGATTGGTACTACACTGGGGGCAGATGTCAGACAGAGATTGGTCAAGTTACTAGGAGAGTATGTGGACGTATTCGCCTGGTCATATCAGGACATGCCTGGCCTAGACACAGATATCGTTGTTCACAAATTGCCACTTAAACCAGAGTGCCCACCTGTAAAGCAGAAGCTTCGGAAGACTAGACCCGACATGGCTCTGAAGATTCGAGATGAGGTTAAGAGACAACTTGATGCAGGTTTCCTGACAGTAGCAAGATATCCAGAGTGGTTAGCCAACATTGTACCGGTGCCAAAAAAGGACGGTAAAGTTAGAATGTGTGTGGATTACAGGGATTTGAACAAAGCAAGCCCAAAGGACGATTTCCCTTTGCCGCACATCGATACACTTGTGGATAACACGGCCCGTTTCGGGGTGTTCTCTTTTATGGATGGTTTTTCTGGTTACAATCAGATCAAGATGGACCCTGCAGATAGAGAAAAGACTGCTTTCATTACTCCTTGGGGTACTTATTGTTATAAAGTCATGCCTTTCGGTCTGAAGAACGCCGGGGCAACATATCAAAGAGCGATGGTCGCTCTCTTTCATGACATGATGCATAAAGAGATCGAGGTATATGTGGATGATATGATCGCCAAATCCCAGAATGAAGAAGACCATTTGGATCATTTGTTGAAACTGTTTGAACGATTAAGGAAATATCAATTGAAGTTGAATCCCGCTAAGTGTACTTTTGGTGTCAGATCTGGGAAGTTGCTTGGATTTATTGTTAGCCAAAGAGGAATTGAAGTGGATCCCGATAAGGTCAGAGCTATCCAGGAGATGCCTGCTCCACAAACTGAATTGCAAGTCAGAGGATTTCTTGGGCGTCTGAACTACATCTCCAGATTCATTTCTAATATGACGGCTACCTGTGAACCATTATTCAAACTACTCCATAAAGATCAGACCATTGAATGGAATGCTGATTGTCAGCAAGCATTTGAGAAGATCAAGGGTTATTTGCGAGAACCTCCTATTTTGATTCCTCCTGTGCCTGGACGACCTCTGTTTATGTATCTGACTGTTCTTGAGAAGTCCATGGGTTGCGTCTTGGGGCAACATGATGAGACTGGACGAAAAGAACACGCCATTTACTATTTAAGTAAGAAGTTCACGGACTGTGAAAGCCGGTATTCGCTGTTAGAAAAAACTTGTTGCGCGCTGGCATGGGCCGCTAGACGTCTTAGACAATATATGATCTGTCATACCACCCTGTTGATATCAAAAATGGATCCCATAAAGTATATTTTTGAGAAGCCTGCTCAGACTGGAAGATTGGCACATTGGCATATGTTATTATCTGAATATGACATACAGTATGTGACTCAGAAGGCTATTAAAGGAAGCATTCTATCGGACTATCTTGCTGACCAACCGGTTGAAGACTATGAACCTCTGAAGTTTGACTTTCCTGACGAAGACATCATGTTGGTAAAAGATTATGAAGAGCCCGGTCCCGATGAAGGTCCTGAGCCAGGCTCCCGTTGGAAGATGATGTTTGATGGCTCCTCCAATTATAGTGGACATGGCATAGGCGCAGTTTTGGAGAACCCAGATGGTGGATACACCCCATTCACAGCAAGGTTGGATTTTGAATGTACAAACAATATCGCAGAGTATGAAGCATGTATTCTAGGTCTTGAAGCAGCTATCGACCTCCGGATCAAAATCCTCGAGGTAATTGGGGATTCAGCTCTAGTGATCTATCAAGTCAAGGGTGAATGGGAAACTCGAGACGAGAAGTTAATTCCCTACCGAGCTTACATTGTGGATATGATCCAATACTTCGATGAAGTCACTTTCCGACATGTTCCGAGATCTGAAAATCACGTGGCTGATGCTTTAGCCATGCTAGCCTCAATGTGGAAGGTCAGATTTGTTAATGAAGCTACTCTCATTCGAATCGAGCGAAAGACTGAGCCTGCCTACTGTCAGCTAGTGGAAGAAGAAACTGACGACAAACCCTGGTTCCATGACATTAAGAACTACTTGCTGAAGCAAGAATATCCTGCTGACGCTACAAACCTTGACAGGAAGACTCTAAGAAGACTGGCATCCAAGTTCTTTATCAGTAATGATGTATTGTATAAGAGGAACTACGATATGGTCCTACTTAGATGTGTTGATAAACATGAAGCAGATCTGTTACTTCAAGAGATTCATGAGGGGACATTCGGGACTCACGCCAACGGCTATGCTATGTCAAAGAAACTTCTGAGAGCTGGGTATTATTGGCTAACTATGGAGTCTGATTGCATACAATATGCCAGAAAATGCCACAAGTGTCAGGTCCATGCAGACAAGATGCAGGTGTCCCCAACGCAATTGAATGTCTTATCGTCGCCATGGCCGTTCTCAATGTGGGGCATCGACATGATTGGGGCAATAGAACCTAAAGCCTCCAATGGTCACCGTTTCATTCTGGTCGCTATCGACTATTTCACTAAGTGGGTAGAGGCCGCTTCTTATGCCAATGTGACCAAACAGGTGGTAGCCCGCTTCATCAAGAACAACATTATCTGCCGTTATGGGATGCCAAGCCGAATCATAACAGACAATGGAACCAATCTGAACAACAAGACTATGAAGGAGTTATGTGAAACTTTCAAGATTACTCACCACAATTCCTCTCCTTACCGTCCTAAGATGAATGGGGCCGTGGAAGCTGCAAACAAGAACATCAAGAAGATTCTGAGGAAGATGGTGAAGACATACAAAGACTGGCACGAAATGCTACCTTTCGCATTGCATGGATACAGAACCTCAGTGCGAACCTCAACAGGGGCTACCCCTTTCTCGCTAGTTTATGGAATGGATGCAGTCCTCCCGTTTGAAGTAGAGTTACCATCTTTAAGGGTAATGAGGGAAGCCAAACTGGATGAGGCAGAGTGGATCCAAGAAAGACTTGACCATTTGAATCTCATTGACGAAAGGCGCTTAACTGCGATGTGCCATGGTCAATTATACCAGAAACGGATGAAGAGAGCCTTTGACAAGAAGGTTCGAGTCAGGGAGTTCCGAGAAGGAGAACTGGTACTTAAGAAGATTCTGCCTGTTCATAAAGATATGCGTGGAAAATGGGCACCCAATTATGAAGGCCCATTTGTCGTGAAGACAGTCTTCTCAGGAGGATCGTTGATACTCACCACAATGGATGGAGAAGAGCTTGCCCATCCAGTCAATTCTGATGTCGTCCGGAAGTATTATGCCTGAAGCGTCTGCTGTGACCAGAACTTAGTTTTGGGGTTTTAATTGTAGGGTCAATATGTGTCGTTGGATTCAATGTAACCTTACTTTATTGCCAATTGCAATTGTAATGCTCTATGAAGCCTTTTGCCGTTTACAAACTGCTCTTTTGAATAAAATCAGACTCTTACTTTTGTCTTCTCGTTTCGAGCCCTATTCATTGATAATTTTGAAAGTGAAAAATTTTCAAACTTAACTTCTTTCCAAAGATTTCTGGTAAGATAAACTACTTTGACTTATGGAATGATCCTAAGGAGGTCATTGCTCCCCAGCAAATCGTTACTGCAGGAAATCATGACGATTCCCCAATGTAGCATCATTATCTTAGGCAATTATGACAGGATCATTACAAGGATGCCGCATCTGGTCGACCTGAAGATCCCCAATGAACTTCCTCGGTCATCAATCTTCGTTAATAAAGCAGTGGATATTTATTTTATCCCCATCCAAAGTCTCTATGAATACGGGCGATCCGTGCCCAATGGATCTTTCTCATACTAATAATCGGATTCATCTTGACGGTCCTCTAAGTGAAGTCATGAGGTCGTGTTCCCAAGTGGAGCGCTATTTCCCCAGAGAAGTTTGGACTTTGAAGTTCAACTATTGGATTCCATCTTTGGATTCCTATACAAGCTTGACAGACGCATCTTTCGTGCAGAGGATGGACGGGCTTCCTCGTTGTTTTCTTTCACCTCTTGTTTTTGTCTATTTTGTCAGCATGAGCATAAGCATCGCATGGCATCTTCTGCATTCGCCTCCGTGCGTGTTTGTTGTTTGTTTCTTGTCGCTTTATCTTGGTCTTTGTTTGTGTTTACGCCAGTTTTCAGGGTTAGTCCGATCTCTCCAAGTAGGTCGTCAACCTTAGGCAGAGAATGCTAATCATTTCCAAGTTTCCCCACAGAGTTCAACCCTCGTGGACGATGGTTATTTCAGTTATCTTTTTCCTTGCTTGGATAAGATAAAATCGTCGTTTGAGTTCATTTCTCAATGACAGGTCTTGTTTGACCGTTTCATTCTAGTTTGATCCTAGATTGAACTTTGGTCTGTGACAACTTGCCTTCCAGGCGCCTAGCAAAGTCAAGCGTGCACCTTGCTGTGTACATTTTGAGTCGTTGTGCTTTACATTTTAATTTTGCGTCACCTTGTTTTTTTTGGCGTTGAGCCGCCGTGCTCCTTGTTTCCTTTTGGTGTCGAGCCGCCGCGCTCCTTGTTTTCTTTTCTGGTGTCGAGCCGCCGTGCTCCTTGTTTTTCTTTTTTGGTGCCGAGCCGCCGTGCTCCTTGTTTTCTTTTTGGCGTCGAGCCGCCGTGCTCCTTGTTTTTCTTTTTGGCGTCGAGCCGCCGTGCTCCTTGTTTTTCTTTTTGGCGTCGAGCCGCCGTGCTCCTTGTTTTCTTTTCTTGTGTCGAGCCGCCGTGCTCCTTGTTTTTCTTTTTGGTGTCGAGCCGCCGCGCTCCTTGTTTTTCTTTTTTGGTTTCGAGCCGCCGTGCTCCTTGTTTTTATTTTCTGGTTTCGAGCCGCCGCGCTCCTTGTTTTTCTTTTCTGGTTTCGAGCCGCCGCGCTCCTTGTTTTTCTATTTTTGGTTTCGAGCCGCCGTGCTCCTTGTTTTTCTTTTTTGGTTTCGAGCCGCCGTGCTCCTTGTTTTTCTTTTCTGGTTTCGAGCTGCCGCGCTCCTTGTTTTCTTTTCTAGTTCGAGCCGCCGCGCCCCTTGTTTTCTTTTTGGTTTCGAGCCGCCGCGCTCCTTGTTTTGCTTATTTTCTGGTTTCGAGCCGCCGCGCTCCATGTTGTTTTTCTTAGTGGTGTGTAAGTCCTGTGCGAAGATAAGGCACAGGACATCTTCCCTACGAAGTCCATTCACTTGGCATACAGAGGTCTTTATATAACCCTGTTCCTTTCCTTGGCGGTTCCTGAAGATCCCGTTTGATCTCTTCATTTGAAGGAATTTCCAGGTTTTATTTGTTTTGTTTGCGTGATCCTACCGCCGTGTGGATCCTATCTTATCCTTTTGTATATTAGATATCAACTAGTTACGCGTGAACCTGCTGGGTCGTCCCCTCGGCCCCCCCAGCGTCGCTTCTTTTCCCCAGTGCGTCTGGTCATCCCCAGTGAGTTGGTTGCTCGTTGAGTTCGTCTTTCGCTCTGTGTTTGCTCTCCATTTCGTCTGCATTTTGCATCCTGTCATTCCATCATTCTCATCGTGCTAGAGTTCGTGGCATATCAGCATTAGGCTAGTTTTGTCCATAGCATTGCACGTCATTGCATCTAAGGGCAAAATTTCCGGTTATCTGTATTTAAATATATCTCACCATGACCTAATGACGATCTTCATCGCCCTGTCATCCGGTGAAGATATTTAAATAGGGGCAACTGTTGTACCCCAAATTTTTCCCTTAGATTCATTGATTCTTCTGCATAGCATCTTAGGACAATCATGTTTGCATATCTAACCCTATCCTGTGTAGTTGCTTTGTTTGGTTGTTCATTTATGTTGACAGGTTTGGAAGGCCATGGTAATGGTTGCGGCCTAGGACTTCAGTCAGTATAGAAATTTTTGTTAAGGAGGATTAAGGCTATACGGTAGGCACGGATTTCAAGAGGACTTGCACTTTTGGATTTTTAGAGTGTTCACAAGATTTGTGTTCAAAGGATTGCCTTCTAATTTTGGAGGATCATGCAAGGATACTAAATTTGAGTTAAGGTCAATTTCAAGAGAGTTTTAAGTTGGATTTATAAGAGTTTTAACGTGAATCAAGGAACATCACCTTGAATTAAGAGACTTTCAAGTTTGGTTTTAAGGAATTGTTACTTAGGTTTACAAAATTATTTCAAGTTTGGTCTATAAGGGTTATTCACTTGATTTTTCAAGATTTGATTTACTTCAAGACTGGTTACAAGTCTAAGTTGGATTGAGAATTCTTAAGTTGGATTTTAAGAAGAATTCTTAAGTTGGATTTTAAGAAGAATTCTTAAGTTGGATTTTAAGAAGAATACCTAAGTTGGATTTTTAAGAGAGTTTCTTAAGTTGGACTTATGAGACAATTTCATTATGGAATTTACAAGTCAATTTCCTTTCGGATTCACAAGTACTTCATATCAAAAAAAAAAAACTTACAATTGATAATGGGATTACAATATTACAAGAGAAACTGAGAGTTACAAGATTTCTACAAATATAATACAAAGGAAGCATTAATGCAAAATGTTGGACCTTGAGCAAGGTTTCCAACTAACTTGGCCGGAACCTAAGAGCTCATAGTCCATTTTTTTATTGGCAAACCCATTTGGTATAGCATTTGTTCCAAGAAAAAATAGTCGATTTTGTTCCAAAGGATGTTGCACCAAGCCTAAAAGCAAGAACAACAGAAAAGCAATCCAAACCGTCAGCCACCAACAAGCCAGCTAGAGCTGCAAGCAAAGGAGAAGTATGAGATTCACGAAGCAAACATGGACGAAAGAAGAAGAAACAATAAAAGAGAAAAACGCCAGGCAGCATTGAATCCAAACATCATCACAAGGGTAACAGCAGCACCGATTATAACAGGAACCGCAACTGGAATCACCAGAAACCATGCCCTACAAACTCAAAGCAGTCATAGCCATTATGTCAAAGTAAAACAACTATGAGAACTCAGCAATCCTGCAAACAACCACAGAGACAACAACAAACTGTAAACCCAAACTTAAATACCCTGCGAATTCAACATCATATTAGTTTATCAGTTCACACACCAAGCACCAAGTTGGCAAAGCAAGACAGCCCTGCGAAGCAGGAAACATCAGGCCATCATCATCATCCCAAAATGATAGCAAACATCAAACACCAAATTATCAACAAGGCTCACCGTTTTCAACTATTAGCAGCTTGGTTTCAGAATTGAGGAGGAACCACAAAGTCATCACTAACCGTTCGAATAGCAGATCAATGCAGCAAGAGCACCAATTCCATGCTATTTCTTAGAGGAAGAATCTGTCAGAAAGGAAACGATGGAGAAGAGGATTGTCGCAACGAATCCATGCTCAGGACATTTAGTTTCGTCATAGCATACAGAATCAAAACACATGAAGTTACAACACTCAGTATGCATACATTTTGCAAAGCAACCGTAAAATCAAATCAGGACTCAGAATACTGTTCAAATTAGATTTTAATTCTTCATCATTTTTGAGTTGAACGAAATAGGACGTCACAACATATTTACCAGACAACTTTTGAAAAAACTTTCCCTTTTTTGGCCTCAGAGAATTGTTTTGAAATCAGGGATATATGCCATCATTTCAAATCAAAAGTTGGGGGGGGGGGGCAATATCACAAAGGAACTCACAACATACAATTCATTAAAAAGTCTTTAAAAGGGAATTAAAATCCAAAATTCATCAAAGTCCCTCGATTTGAAGACCTTTAGGTGACGGCAGGTCTACTGATGCAGTACCCAATTTCGTGCCACCCTTTCTTCCCATGAAAATTGGATAACCTGGTGTACCTGCACATTTGACACAAATGCTCAAAGTCAGAAT
This sequence comes from Lathyrus tuberosus, assembly GCA_022829125.1. Classification (NCBI taxonomy): domain Eukaryota; kingdom Viridiplantae; phylum Streptophyta; class Magnoliopsida; order Fabales; family Fabaceae; genus Lathyrus; species Lathyrus tuberosus. The sequence goes on from JALAZF010000441.1 coordinate 3,766,240, forward strand.
ATCCAAGAGGAAATAATTGACTAGCATTGATGATAATTGACATGGTCTAATTCATTAATCATAAGGAAATCATGAAAAAGGGAAAGAATCACAATCAATAGCATTCAAGATCACACAAGGGAATAAATTCAATGTGTTTCAAGACATGCTTTTCACGGAAATGAAAATTTTCATTCACATATCAGACTTTTCAAACTTAAGGAGGAAATATCAGGATATTATTTAGATCAGGTTCTCATCATCATTGAAATCTTTCCAAACGTGTTCGGACCAAGAAGGAAATACGTTTCAAAATCTTTCCAAAACCATCACCAACATTTAAATTCACTTCAATTTGTAAGGAGTTCAGGCCTCAGATATGTTTTTTTCAAATCAGAGAGTTTCTCATCATTTTCAAACGGATTGATGGGCAATATCCCAAAGGGATACCGCCAACACAAACCTTCCAAATAGAAAACCAAATCGTATCAGCATTCAAATCAGATTCAAAAAACTTTCCCAAACCAAATTCGAATCCAATCAGTATTAAAACCGAATCAAATCTGCATTCAAGCAAAATCAATCAGCATTAAACTTCCCAAAGAAATCATCACTGACCATCTATAAAAAGGGACAAAGTTCTAACAGAAAGGATTACACACAAAACCCTAGAGGAATCGGACGAAAGAAGAGAGAAAGCTATACGAAAAGAAAACTCGAGAGGAAAATCACAAAAAACCCCAAATCCACAATCACCAAAACCATATTTCCAAACCCACAAATACAGACTCAGAAGCGCAGTGGCTCGTCATCGTCTCCAAGTTCGCAACAACAAAGAAGACTAAAGCTCACTTCGAAATCGCGCAAAAGAGGTAAAGAAAGAGAGAAAGAAGTCTTCCCTGAACGATTCACGACGACGTCGCCACCGTCACCGACCACCTTGCCTTTTTCCTTTTCTGCTTTGAATCATTGCATCTTGTATTTGTAATCATCAATCATAGTGAAATCGGGGCCGGGATTATGGGGGTGGGGTTATTGTGATGTTTGTATTGCTGATCGGAGACAGACGACGAGATGTTGCCGCCGCCGCCGCTAGGGCCTTGAAACCCTAAGGTTTCGTTGAGAGAGATGAGAGTCGTGTGAAGATCCCTTCGTTTTTTTATTTTATAAAATAAACTAATTATATTAATTCAGAATTTTATAATTAATTTGGTTAGAACTTGCAATTCACCCCTTTTTTAATAAAAGGTATAATTTAATTTTTTTTTAAATATAACTAAAGAGATCATTTCCAAACTTAAAACTTCTTTTATTATCAAAACCATTTCATTGAAATTACTACTTAGATGCCAATCATTTTTTTTTCTTTTTCGTAAAACTCCTTTCTTTTAAATAAAAATCCTTATTAATCTTCTTTAGCATATAACTCTAATGTTAGGTAATAACAAACTTTTTTTATGATAGTTAAAAATAAATCAGCCTTATAAACCTTAAGAGTAAATCAACTCGTTAGATCCCCAACGTGAGTGAATCGCATGCTATGTGTCATTTTATGATTAATATTTTGCTTGTTATATGCTTATATCTATGTGCATGTGATTATACTGTTTAAACCCTTTCAAAAATACTAAAAAACTCTCGATCCAACGTCGAGCCCCTTTTATACCTATGTAAGTCGAGCACCTTCGGGCCTCGCATTCAACCTTTTCGGTCACAATACACTTAACTAGCCCACTTTGCTAGTATGCACAATTAATCTTAATTGCCCCTCGACATTCCAAAGGAAAGTTATTAATAATTGACTAAACCGTCATAGGACTAACGCTTTAGAACCCTTGGCCCTAGGATTCGGAGTCGCCGTACTCCACGTCTCGCCGTAGACACTTAGAATCTTAGCCTTAGGATCGGAGTCGCCGCACTCCACGTAAATGCTCCGCCGCGAACATTTACAATCCTACCCCTCTTAAACCAACCTACAACTTTAGAGTCGCCGCACTCTATGTAAGGTCTTGCCTAAGACTTTACCTCCCCTTGGAACCTTGACCCCGTCAAGAAGTTCCTCTTTTCAGAACTACGCATACTCTGATTCTACACCCGAGGATACGTAGGCGTAAGGTGCGATACCTTATCGAGTATACTTAGATACTAACCCCTAGGGTCTAACCTTTAGCATAGCACCCTTAGCAAGCGAATGAGAGATAACATAATACTAACGAGAGGTTCCCGTAGAGTACTACGGACGTTTAGGATGCTAATACCTTCCCTAGGCGTAACCAACCCCCGAACCTTAGATCTTTAGGTTTTTTTGCTTTTGAACCTTTCCTTTGGATAAATCAAAGACGGTGGTGAACATTTAAAGAATGTGATCCTAGTTCATTAATAACTATGGTATCCAATTCTCACCGCAACAGAGGGCATCTGGTTCAATTGATCGACAATCTTGTAATCACTTTTCTTTATTATCCTCATGAACACTTCTACCTCATTGTCAAAGGTAATCTTGGGCTCTGTCTCAGGCACGGGCACACTTTTAGCCACATATTTTCCTTTAGATTTTGCCGCAGCCTCAACTTCTTTTTCACTTCGAAGGGTTTGGGGAGAAAACAACTTTCCACTCCTTGTAAAGCCACCTACACCATCCACGTTATCAATATTTGAACTGGCCGATGTCTCAACTTCTTGCTTTTTACCTTTATAGTACACATCTGCCCCATAGTGCCATGGGATTGCTTTCTTAGAGGTAAACGGAACTGGTCCTGGCACCGTGATGGTAACAGGACTGGATCTTTCTGGCACAACGCTTGCTACAGGAGATGCCCTTGCGGGTACCTAAATTTCAGCAGGAGTATAATAAATTGTCACAGTTGACACCTCATCAATATCTTTCACAACCCGGTCAAACTGTAGACGGCCTTCATTGATCAGATTCTGCAAACCAACTCTCAATTTATCACAGCCATTCTCTTAATCCATACACTCAGAACAATCTTGATCACAACTCGGGAACACCTATCCCTTCAACAGATGATCTTTTACAACCAGCAATGAAGTCTTCACCTGATTGATATCTGCCACCAAGTTCAATCTCTTTCCATTCTCAATGGCATGCACATCTGCCACACCATGATCAGGCATGGGGTTCTGGAGAACATTAGGAGGTAGAGAGAAATTGATTGCTTTAGAATCTATCAAATCTTGGACCTTATTTTGAAATGCCCATCACTTTTCAGTGGTATGCCCCGGAGCACCTGAATGGAAATCGCAGCGAGCATTTGCGTCATAATTAGGTGGCAAGTTTCCAGCAACAGGAGGTCTCATGGTACGAAGTTTAACCAACTTTAATTTGAGTAACTGGGGTAACAATGCTGAGTAGGTCATAGGGAGAGGGTCAATCTTGCGGTCCCTCTTCCTAGACCTTTGCTGGAAAAGAGGTTACTGATGTTGCTGAACCTACTGTTGTGGTTGCTGTTGCTGAACAGATGGTGTTGGGATCGTCACTGCACCTACTTGGTGATAAGCCTGAGAACGTCCTCTTCCCCGTCCTCTATACACAGCGTTTGTATCACCTTCTCTCCTTTTCTGACCATTAGCAAAAGGTTTCTTCGTTCCGGAGGAACTAGCCCCACTTACGTCTTGACTCTTTCCAAGTTTCAACAAACTCTCGATCCTTTCACCCGCAATCACTATGTCAGAAAATCCTGTTGATGGACAGGCAGCCAATCTATCAAGGAATGCCCCTTGCAGGGTGCCCATGAACATATCTGCCATTTCTCTCTCCAGCAAAGGGGGTTGAACCTGGGCAGCCATTTCTCTCCACCTCTGAGCATTTTCTTTGAAACTTTCCTTAGCATTCTGTGACAACCCTTGCAATTGAGTGTAGTTGGGTGCCATGTCGATATTGTACTAATATTGCTTCAGAAACGCTTCTGCCTGATCTTTCCAGCTTCTCACAGCAGCTCTGTTCAATTTCATATACCAGGTCAAAGAAGCTCCAGCCAAACTGTCTTGAAAGTAATGCATCCATAACTTCTCGTCATCAGTGTGGGCCGAGATCCTCCCAAAATAAGCCTGAATATGTGTCTGGGGACACGTATTGCCATGATATTTGTCAAAAGTGGGTGGCTTAAACTTTGGAGGGATTCTGACCCCTGGTACCAGACCCAGATTGGTAACATCAATGCCCATAGAATTCTTGCACTCCATAGCCCTTATTTTCTCAGCCAACTCATCATACCTTCGGTCATTAGGATTACCCATATCAGTATCCAGCAGGGTGAATTGATCTTCCTGAACATCTTCCTGAACAACACCAGCATTTATGATGTTTCCATTACCCAGATTACCAACAGGAGGAGGGTTGCCAACAGGAGGAGGAGTGACCCTTGTCTGTGAATTATCAACTTGATTACCTTCAGGCGTGGTTTATGGACGCTCGACCAGAAGCCTCAATCTTTCTTGAGTCTGTGTCGTACCAGTCATGAGAGTCATGAACTGGTCCATGCGTGCCCTCATTTCAGCCAAATCATTCTGCATTTGATCCATTATCCTTGCTTGATTTCTTCGAGTTGAGTATCGGTGAATGTGATTCTTAGCTATAATGCCTGAAACCAAATAAAGGTTAGAAAAACCAGAGTAAGTACCTGTTATGCAAAAATGCTTATGATTATGAGGATGCAAATGCAAAAAATGCAAACAATCATATTTAAACATTTCCAGGGCATATCTGCTTTGATTCCAGCTTTGAAATCGGGCAAGGGATCAGACACAACATCAGAAAATAAATCCGAATCCAGAAATATGGCAGAATCAAACAAAGGAAGACACCTTTCAAAAACTGAGAGTTGTTGAGACAAATACGTCTGAACCAAATATTGTAATATCATATCATGAGAAACATACAGATAGGTCCGATACAATCAAAAGTGATTCCATCAACAATCCTGATGGTAATCATAGCAAAATACAAACAACAGAATTACTACAAATCAATTCCAAATAAACTGGCTTCAATCTCTTCAAGAAGGTTCACAGTGTCTGGATGAGTAGGTTTCTCTAGCAACCCCTTGATCAGTCTGTTTCTCTTCTCGACATCCTGACTCAGCCTAGCAATCTGCTCTTCAACATCATTGCCTTCGCGCTTTGACTTCTTGATTCCTGCTTGCAGCTTGAGCTCTTCAATTTCTTTCTGGGCTTCTTTCCACTTACCAGAGAAGTGCTTCTTGTCTTCCTTCATTCTCTGAAGTTCTTCTTTTAATTCCCCATTCTCAATCTTGAGCTCTTCCCACATCTCCTTATACATGGCAAGCTTGTCTTTAGTTTTGGTCAAGAGCTTTTTGGTTTCCCTGTAGGCTTTGTCGGATGATTCAGCGGTCATACTGATCTTTCTACAGTGCTGAGCTCTGTCATCAAGATCTTTCTCCCTTTTTCCCAAACGCCCTGTCAAATCTTGGACCTTCCATTTCATCTCCAAGTTTTCATGTAAAGCGCCCTGAAGCTTACTACTCATACTAGCATTTTCCTCCCTCAAATCCTGCATCACTCTTCGCTGCTTATCGAATTCTTCAATTGGTACGGTGATTCTTTCCTCTATCACTTTGGGATACAAGGGAGGCACCCGATCAAAAGGCAAATAGTACTCTTCGACCCTCTTCTTTATCCATTGCTCATATAGAGGGAAAGTTTGATTGTTAGGCAAACCCCACACGGTCTTTCCTCTCTTCTGTTTACTGAGCCATGCTTTGGAAGCTTTCTGCACCACATCTAATCCATCGTCAGCCATGTGAAAATACAAAGACTCTTCCAACTCCTTTTCAACTGGGGGACTTTTTAGAGCATACCCAAACTGCCGGATAGCCAAGGAAGGGTTATAGTTAATACCTCTTTTTCTCCCTATCAATGGTACATTAGGGTATTCACCACAACTGTGCAAAATGTCTTTACCCAGCACTCCATGATTCACCCAAACAATATCCTTAGCATCTAGGCCCATCAGACGTTGACTCCATTTCAGGGAACTCTTAGTATCCTTGAAAGCACCTGGCTGGGGTAGACGATTGGCAAACCACTTATAGAAAAGAGGTGCACAACAACGAACTGTCCCACCTCGTCTCTTCTCGTTCCTGTTGTACAAGGCATAATGAAGATCTCATAATAAGGTTGGTACCGGATTCTGAGATACAAATATTCTGATAGCATCCATGTCAACAAAATCAGGCTCATTCGGGAACAAGACAATACCATATACACAGAGAGCCAACACTGCATTGAAGACATTCCACTTCTTCTCCTTTGCTGCCTCTTGAGCCTTGTTTGCCAAGTATGATAGGTGATAGCCACGAACCTTTCCCTTGCCAGAAATATCAGCTTCCAAAGTTGACTTGCTCAAATAAAGAGCACCAACCACAGCTTGGAAATCAAGATCTACCTTCGATCCACAGAAAGGAGCACCTTCTTTGATGGAAATTCCCAGAATGTTAGAATACTCTTCCAGAGTAGGAACCAAAACATAATCCGTCAGTACAAAGCACCTCAAGGTAGGATCATAGAACTGCATCAGGGTGCGTGGGCCATCAGCTTCATATTCACTGAGGTTACGAGCAAAAGATAAGATCCAACCATACTTCTCTCCGAACATTCCTAACACTTCCGGACTGGCCATCTCTTTCAATTTACAAATTTGACCCAGGATGAGCTTCGGGAACTTGTACACAATGGTGTTCTTCTTGCCCCTTTTGTTGTCCATCCCTATAACCGCCTGTTGACTGGAATCAAAATCAGATACTACCTGGAAAATGAAAAATATGAATGTTAGAGAAAAAGATGCAATGCAAGGCATGGGATCATAGTGCCACGTGTCTGTGCTGGACTGTAATAGTTGAATAAATTTAGGGCTCAAGTTCTCCAGAATTCTAGAACAACAGAGTAACCACACAGATAAACCATACTGATGAGAAATCCAGTGTACCAGGTATGTTGAAAGTCAAGGTTACCTGCAAACCTGTAAACAACCCGTCCCTCTCACAGGTGGGTACTAGAAAGGCGAGGATCCTCAATATCACGGGCTCTCAAGTCGAGAAATGATAATACGTTCACCATTTCTGGTTTGGCATCATCATCAAACGAGGAGGCCTCAACTGAGTCCCCTCAAAAATAATATCCTATAGCAAGTTCCCAGCATTGGGTCCTCGGGTCGAGAATGTGCAATGGGTTTGCCACAAAGTGTGGTCTGCCACTGTTACAACTCGGGAGGAGTGCCGCAACTGAGTCCTCGAGAATGGTCACCAGAGTCGACAATTCCTTCAGAGAATATCTACTGGCCTGTATAGAGCATACAGTAGCAGATAGCTCCGGATAGAACCTCGTCTGATTTTAGGTCTCGTGAACACCCACACGTGGCAAAACACCACGGGAGCGACACGTCCACCCACACTAATACCTATGTGTATGCTCAAGCCTGGGTAGTGGGCTTATCTCTTAGAACACCCTGCCCGCCAAACAGAAAACAATAACACAGTCCAGCATAATAGTGATATGTAATGTAGTGAACGCAATAAATATAGTAAAGCAGTAATACTATAAACAGCAATACAGTAAAATAGTAAATACAGCATAACAGTAAACACCCAATGAAAGAAAAACAGACAAGCACTAGGATTGACTCGCCAAGGAAACCAGAGATTCTGGGTTCGGTCCCCAGCAGAGTCGCCAGCTGTCGCTCCTGGGATTTTCATCCAAGTACAAACACGAAAGTGGCACGGAAACAGAGTCGTCAGCAATGTGTATTTATCCCAAGAGAGGGAAAGGAAACACTACATAAACCTGGGGGAAGGAAAGAGCATGGTCTTGCGACCAAGAGATCAGGGTTCGGGAGTCGATTACGCGAAGGGAAGGTATTAGCACCCCCACGCGTCCATCGTACACGATGGAATCCACGCTTGCTTGTCTCGATCAAAGGGTGTCGTCGACTGGAGCTCCACTGCGGATGGAAAGGAAAAGGAACAGGAACGAAAAAGAAAGGAACGAAGAAACAAATGTAGGGAAAATAAAAGAAGTGCTCGAATGGGCCCTACCCCACTGCCTACGTATCTCATCGGGAACATGAGAATCAGAGCGACGTAGTTCCCCTCAGCTAAGGGAAATTGTTTGTGTTTTTTAGTGGAATACGTCGACGTTCGCGTTCCAGCAATTAGGTGTTGCAGCTCGCTGTAGGGAAGCTTACGTATTACCTGTTCGCGGTAGGATGGAAATGACGCATCCTTAAGGAAGGAGTGAATGAGATGAGAAGATAATTCCCGAAGGGAAGACGTTATTGTTTGTTTGAAGTTTTTTAGAAAGAAGTGTTTTTGAAGTTATTTGTAACTTGCATTGCACCCAAGTCTACAACATAGGAACGAATACATCGCGTATCGTCCCCAACAGGACGTACACTAGGTATCCTAGATGAATGAAGGGAAACCCCCCCCCCCCCCCCATTATTCATTTCCCACATTTAAGGCTCATGCGCAATACACGTTTAACCTTTATTAAGTGTTTTTTACTTTTGTTTTGAGATGAGAAGAAGAGATTCAAATCGAGCAAAGGTGAAAACTAAAGGGGACTAAGACTCACCCTAATGTTATCATGCTTGGAGCTCTTATGGTTAATGTGGTTTAATAAACCTAATCCTAAAAGAAAGGAGAAGAAGATTGAATTAAACAACTCACTTCAAAAGTAGAAGATGAGTTGTAACTCAAAGGGGAGAAGAAAGAAGTTATTCAAGGAAAGCATATAAATGCTTATCATGATCACAAGTTGAACTACTAAAAGAAATAAGAGAAAATGAAAGAAAGAAGTGTAGGTGGAAGCATGTCCACACACTTACTTACCATTTGCACCTACATGAAAGGTTAGTTCAAAAGTTATTTACAAGTAGTGAAATAAGGAAAAGATGACAAGTAATGATCAAGCTAATTAAGAATCAATGAGTAAAGATCCAAAGAGATGAAATCCAAACAAGGTCAGAACCTAAACTATGAATATGTTCTCTAATGCTAAGATGTTAAACATGGACAAACTATGCACAATCAAATGTCCTAAACACCAAAGAAGTGCACTATGCAAATAAAAGATGAAGAATGAGTGGAGATGCAAAGTGATCATACAATAATGCTTCACAAAAGGTCAAAGTCAGAATTATATATCCTTTACAAATGGCTTAACATGTATATGAATTATCATACCAGTTATGGATGCAATGATACAAATAGAAAAAGTGAGATGAAGAAGAAGTAAGGAGAAGAAACATATTCCAATTAAGTACACAAAATGACATATCAAAGATGCATCACATGTAACATGGTTAAAGAATATATGTGGGCAGTAGCATATTATAAATGAGATGCAAAGGAACATGTGAAATGGCACACAAAAATGCAAACATGAATCACATATAGCACAAGAGGAAGTGAGAGATGTAAACATGTCAAAGTTCAAATTAAAATGCACAAACTCATGTCAAATGTAAATTCAAACCAAAGTGACTTATAATGCAACAAAGGTGACCTACAATATCATAAAAATGACCTATAATATCACACAAGACAATCATAAAATGGATGGCACAATTGCCTTATCAAAACATGTTAGAAGGAAGAAGAAGAAAGTACATACATGTTACTTCAAATGCAAGGCATTAAACAACTATCAAAGCACATGATAAAATTGGAAAAAGCAAACCCTAAACAAGCCAAGTCAGAAGCACAATCATACATCAAAGCTCATAGAAAAATTCAAGAGAAAACATGGCCAAACGATTGCACAAGATCACATTGAAACATACCATAAAAGTGCTCAAAGATGCACACCAAAACACATGATAAAATGACTTTAAAAATCAAAAGAAAATTTTCTTAGATGGTTTAATGTGTTATCTAACAAATCCAAAAAGAATGGGTGAAAAATATTGTGTGAGATGGGAGAAAGAAAATTTGCAAGTTTGAGTGTCAATGATGAACATCCATTAAAAAGGGTTTTAAAAGAAAATAATGGAATTATGCTAAAAAAATTCATGAAATCAGAATTAAAAATTGAAAACAATTATTTAAATGCATAAAGAAAACACATGAATTAATTTGGGATTTTTAGAGATGATTTGTTATTTTTAAAAATAGGCAATCAAAACAATATCAAAAATAAAAATAAAAAACACGAGAAATAGTGTGTGGGTGCAGCGTGAGTAAAAAGCGCGTTGAAAAGTAACATTGGGCCTAATATGGGGGTGTGAAAAACAAATGCCAACCCAGTCCAATAAACAAGTGTTTGTGTGTGTTCAGGTGTGTGTGCAGTTATCACGTGATTCAATCATAGCCATAGGATTAGATCATGATGCAATGTGCTACAATCCAATGAACATCAAGGCATGCACACCATAATTAATACACACACACACATGTGATCATTCATATTCAAAAGAACAGAACACGTGCAAGACCACACATTCATTAATGTGTTGGCAACATAATAGACGTTGGATCAATTTCATGATAAGATCATCACACAAATTCACGCATCCAGCCAATCAGAGCTAAGGTCCATACAAGATAGCATGCACTTCCACACATAGAAGTCATTCAGAGTAAAAAACATGCACGTGAGGGGGAGGGTGTGCATTAATGCATTGTCACGTTGTGGAGCGCTGGATGAACAAGATCACACGATCATGATTTAAACTAGACAAAACCCTAGCCTTAAACCTCACCGGCCGGAGAAGCACCTCCGGTCCTCTTCTCCGGCCATCTCCGGCGACTGTAAGCAACCAAACCTTCCAGAAATTAATAAAACCTATATCATTCGAAAGAAGAACCCATGCACATCACAAATCCACAAATATTTTTCACATCTCAGTCACATATGAGGAGAAACGAGGCGATGAACATTGCCCTAAGTTTTGAATCTATGCCTCTAAGAGGCCTATCAACTAGCCAGAACTCACGCTGCTTCTAATAAGCCACAAACGCCATGAAAACAAGCTATATTCAGTGGAAAAAAGTGGAGAAAGATGAACCTGAAACTGTAGAGAACTTTGAAGTGTTGAGAAAACCAGAGATATCTTGAGCTTTTGAACTTGTTGAGCAAAATAAATGCTACTTGTTCTTGAGATCTTGAAGAAAATCACAATGAAAACTCAACTGAACCGAAGCTACCTTTGCTGAATTGAACTCCTTCCCTCTTGTTCTTGATCAGAAATAGAATGTTGGTGATGATGAAGATGAAATGTAGAAGGAGGTTGATGAATTCGTGTGAGATTAAAGAGAGAGCAGAGAGAAAATTTGAGACTGTTTTTGGAGAGAGAGTGGAAAAATGAAGTTGCCAGTGTGAAATTGTGAAGAGTTTTGAATTTATATGTTGAGTTTAGTAGCTTGAACCAAGGTTAATTGGGTGAGTTAAATGAGTTGGAGAGGGTTAACTGAGTTGCCTCTAACTAACTGAGTCAAGTTAGTTAGGGCGAGTGAGGAGAGGTTGGCTATGGTGTGGTTGCATTCATGATGTTATGGTGAGGTGGAAGTGAATGGTGATGATGGAACTGATGTAGCAGTAAGCTAGCTTGTGGTGTAAGCTTGGTTTTTCTTCTTTGATGTATGGCAATGCATGTCATGAAGTGTATGTAAGGGAATGCTTGTCTTAAAGAGGAAAAGAATGATGTATGCGTGGCTGGTTTGAATCATGAACAACAACAATATAACAAGACATGCTATTCTTGGAAGCATGCAAGTATGGAAGTTTGAAGATGAAAATCTCTCACATTAGTGCATGAAATCTTGAGCTTTAGGTGTCAATGGAAAGAGGATAGATTATAGAACAAGTTTGATGTGAATTTTGGATTGAATGGAGGCTTGGAAGTTGATGAAAAATAGCTTGGAATGTCAAGGTTTGAAATTGGTTCAAGGGTGAGGCAAGTTGGTAGGCTGGCATGGCAACATGGCTTGGAAAATTTAGCATGATCACATCAACTGTGTACTCATATAACTCCATCATAACTTGCTCAAATGGAAAAATGTCCAACATCAAAGTTGAAGAGGACATTGAGATGAACAACTTTGATGTTCAACATTTTCCATTTGGATCTTCCATAATTGAGAAAAATGGCTTGACATCTTGCCCACCATGTGTTTGTCAAAATTATGGCGCATGGGCCTAGTCTTGCCTGGTCATGACTTGGTTTGTGACCTAGTTTTGTCAAACTTTGATTGCTCATAACTCCCTCAATTTTGATCCAATTGAAGAGTTCTTTATATGGATTTGAAGCTTAGAACATGAACTTTAATTAGCTAAACTTGGGCCTGAAGTTTGGGGCTTTTATCATGAAGAAAGAGAGTCTCAAAGTGTGGTGTAAAATGGTCCAAACTTGCCATTTTTGGAAACCCTAAAGTTTCTATTTTTGGCAGTTTTGTGATTTCTTGATTTTTCATTATTCCTTCATCATTTCTTGATAAAATCTTGTCCAATGAACATATATAACTTGAATTTCATGAATTTGGCCTTAAAAAGTTAGGAGTTGACTTTTTCCACTGCACAATTGACTTTTTCCCCAATTTCTTGATTTTGGATCTTCTGACCAATTGAAACTCTTCTGAAACAAATTGATGGGAAATTTTCCAACCCTATACACTTAGGACCATAAGGAATACCATGAGATCAAGTTTTGTCCAAAAAATCAGAAATAAACTGATTTTATGTCAAACCCTAATTTTGGTACCCTCTGGTTAGGAGGAAATAACACATCTTCCAAATCCGAATTCCTCTGAATATGATGTATATCCTATCTAACAAAGATGGGATATGCCATTTGGAGATGATAAAAACCTAAAGAGCTTGCCCATTTGAGGGTCAGATCCCCATTTTAGACTGAGATGATGCCCTATCCAATCTTCTTGATGAATTCCCATCTTCCAATGACTTGTGAGATCAATTGGGATGATATATGATGTAAGAAACTTTTAAGACTTGTTGGGAGACCCTTTGCTCTTGTTCCCTTGCTTTGGATGATCCACACCTTTGAGAATCAACTGATCTCATGCCCTTATGCAAGATGCAATGCAATGCTTTGTGTTTTATTTTTCTATGCTTGAATGCAATGCAATGAAATGAAAGCACATGCTAAATGATATGAAAAATGAGGGCAAATTTTGGGGTATGACAAGCAGATCGAGCTCGGCTGTCCTCAACGTAGATTCTGCTCTTGTCAACCAACTCAACATACATGCGGATCTGCTGATACCCAATACCTTACTTAATCTCTGGTCTTAGCCCATTCTCAAACTTGAGACATCAGCACGATTGTAGTGCGGACATAACTTCACCAAAGCCTTGAACTTCTCGACGTACTCTGCCACAATCATGTCTCCTTGCTTTAGCTCAAGGAATTCCACTTCTCTTTTGCCACAAGCATCCTCTGGAAAATACTTCCCCAAAAACTCCTACTTAAATATAGCCCAGGTTATCACAGTGCCAACATCTATGAGTCTCTGACGGGTATTATCCCACCAATCCTCAGCTTCCTCTTCCAGCACATGTGTTCCAAACTGAACACGTTGCTCATCAAAACACCCCATCACCCGGAAGATCTTTTCGATCGCCTTCAGCCACTTGTGTGCACTTTCTGGATCATGCGTACCGACAAAAGTCGGTGGATTGTTCCTTTGAAATTTTCCCAAAGCACGAAGCTCATCAGGAGCTCCACCATTTGGATTGAGTTGCACCACCACATTAGCAACTGACTCCAAAGCATTAGCAATTGTACGATCCTTTCTTCCAGCCATCCTGCACACCACCAACAAGGTTAGAAGAACTAAAACATCGACAGTGTACACACACTCGTCTACTGACAGGGACAGACATCACGTAAAATCCTTGTCGGACGGTCCGACCTGCTCTGATACCACTAATGTAACACCCTATTCTATATACCCCCATAATGTTGCAGCAGAAACAACTCAAATATCAGAGTAAAGCATCAAAATCACCTTAAAAAGGGTGCACATTTCTCTTTTAAATCAAAATAATACACTTTCCCTGTAAACAAAGGGTTTTCCTCAAAATAAATCAAAAAGCCTTCACATGGCAGCGGAACTCAAAATTCTCAATTAAAAGGTTTTCAACAAACATCGTAATAGTCAAAATAAAACCACATCATCAAATGACAACATAATAAGGAAACAACATAGTTCGACTCAAGGGACCCCAACCCGATGTTACACTATCAGAGCAAGACCCTCTAAATCGACCAAAAGCAAATAAACTTCAAGGTCCTCGAAGGCATCCACAGTAAACCTAATCACCTGCACGTTACCCACGTGGAGACAACATTCAAATAGGCAGGGTGAGTAATTACAATTCATAATAATCATTATAAAACAGGATATACATAAAATGGAGTTATCTTCATATACAACATCATCAGGGTCATCATCAAGGAAAACATCAGGAATCACTATATCAAAATCACATCAATGCCACATAAATGCAATGCTCAACAGGACTAATGCATGTGGTACCAATCGTCATAATCGATGGACACTAGGCCATCACCCCTCCAAAGATCCCCGTCAATAGGATCGATCCCATAATTGGAACCGGAGCACGTCATAATTACCTCATATCCACACAATGGGAATGAAGCGTCGTCACAGAGTATGCATATGAATGTATGATACACAACATCACTAATCACCATCATTTAATAAACATCATAATGTGCATCATCATTCATTAATTCTCATATGCATCATATCATCACATATTCATCAATTAATCACCAAAACATCATCATATAATCATCAATAACGTCATGGAAAATCATCATAAAAATCACAGCATTAGGGCATCAAAACAACACAGCACATAAACAAAACATCGCGAACAGTAGACGTTCGCTCCAGGGTTCGCTAGGCGAACGAGTTCGCTAAAACCTTCGCTTTGCGAAGCGGTCAGCGAATCCCACAGTCACCATACTAAAACACCAGAAACACAGTCATCTGTCATACTCGCTGGTTTATTCTCTTTGTGAACCCACTCGCTGGTTCATTCGCTTTGCGAGACTCCCAGCGAATCCCCAATTCCACTCCAGAATCATCTCAATACCCACACTCATGTTATCGCGCATTCACTGCGCTACTCGCTTTGCGAACCTTGGCGAACATTCGCCTTGCGAAGGAATGGTTCGCTTAGGGAACCTGCGATTATAGCAAATCGCAGGTACCTGCGATTACCTGCGATTACAGTCCCAAATGACCCAAAAACATCCCTACCACAGTCCTAATGCATCACGGGAATCAAAGGCAAAAAAACCTACGTCTATTAGTTCGATTCGTGACCCTATGGGAAACCTTAAATCCCCTAAACCTTCAAAACTCTCAAGCCTCCCATAAACTCCATAAATCCCTTCACCACAAGGTCGAAACAACATCGATAGGGGAAATCAGCCCCACGGTCTATTTTTATCCGATTAAATTCAACTCTTATTAATCGATTCACAAAATACCCTCAAATCATTAATTCGTCACAAAAACCCCAAGAACCCTCAAACACAAAACGTCCACTTCAATTACATCAAATCCTATAATGAAAACAATGATAGGTAATTACTCCCCATACCTTAGATTGTCGATTCGAAGCTTTCTCTCTGAGTCTTTGGAAACCTTCTCGTATTCCTCGCCTTTTTCCTTTTCCTCAGAGCTCTCACCTTCTCTTCACGTTCTAACAAAAGTGAACCCTATTCTCAAAATCCTCCTTTTATATTCACCCAAACCCTTGGGCCTCAAAATTAGGCTTTCTCCATAATGCCCTCACTAATTCTCCTCAATTGTCCACTTTACCCTTAATTCCTCTAATATTATTTAAAATAAATATTAATATAATATATTCCGTAATATATACTATTATTTAATTAAATAACCAAAACTTCACAAAAACACCGACATCGACACGAAACACCAAAATTAACAGAAATCCACGAATATAATATTTAAATAAATTAAATAAATATTCTTACGAAATTTGGGGTGTTACAGCTGGGGCAGTTACTTCCATTTTACATCAGAAATTGAAATTCATGTTTGACGATCAGTTAGTCATCGTCTGTGGTGAAGAGGATCTGATTGTAAGCAAGTTATCATCTTTCTGATATGTCGAGACCGAGGAAGGTATAGCTGAGGTGCCGTTACAATGTCTCGAGTTCGAAGATGTCAGATCTGCTTCATCTAGTCAAATTAGATCACCACAAATGACCTTAGCATCCGCCAAAAGTGCCAAAGAGACCATCAAGAAAGGTGCCTTGCCAGACAGGGGGAATGTGATTGATGTGGTTGAAAAGCATAACCGTTTTGGGTTAGGTTATTGTCCTGGTCAACAATCCGATTCACATGGTCAGAAGCAGTGTAACTTGATCAAGTTCAACACCGCAGGTTTTCAAAAGGGTGACGTCGTGGCTGCCATTGATGATGCTGGTCCTAGTAATCAGATTTCAAGCTTTGTGCGCAAGTGCCCGCCAGGTTTCAAGCTCAACAATTGGACATCTACCGTGATTCCTGTGGTTTTTCCAACAAACATGTAATGCATTTTGCTTTCTCATTCCCTCGTCCTCGCTCGAGACGAGTGGATAGCTTGTAAAGGGCCTCACGCTTTTACAATATTATGTGATCAATAAATAAAAGTTTTTGCATTCAAAATCATGCTCTATTTTATTTCTTTATTTTACTTTTTCACAAACAAATGGCAAAAGTTTCTTTTCTTTTCACTTTTCAAAATAGCTCATTCTAAACATATTCATAAACATGCAAAACTAATAAACGCATTGATAACAACATGGAAAACATACATTGTAATGGGATTCCAATTAACCAAGCCGAAGAAGATGGTGAGGAAGATTGTGAATTACCGGGTGAACTAGCAAGGCTCCTTGAGCACGAGCATAAAGAGCCAGTGGAAATTTTTAATCTTGGTACTGATGAGGTCAGAAGAGAAGTCAAGGTTAGCGCATCCCTCGCAGAGCATGTACACTCCGAGTTGGTCAAGTTATTGAAAGAGTATGTTGATATCTTCGCCTGGTCCTATCAAGATATGCCTGGGTTGGATACCAACATCGTTGAGCATCACTTGCCACTCAAGCCCGAATGTCTCCTGTCAAGCAGAAACTAAGGAAGACTAGACCCGACATGGCGCTTAAAATTAGAGAAGAGGTAAAGAAGCAGCTTGATGTTGGGTTCCTATTCACTTCCGAATATCCTGAATGGATTGCCAACATCGTCCCGGTTCCAAAGAAAGACGGGAAAGTTAGAATGTGTCTGGATTATCGAGATCTCAATAAAGCAAGCCCGAAAGATGATTTTCCTTTGTCTCATATTGATGTCTTGGTGGATAACACGGTGCAATTCTCTGTCTTTTCCTTCATGGATGGTTTTTCAGGATATAATCAGATCAAAATGTCCCTAGCTGATATGGAAAAGACTATTTTTATCACACCATGGGGTACATATTGCTATTAAGTCATGCCATTCGGTTTGAAGAATGCAGGGGCAACATACCAACGTGCCATGACAACCCTCTTTCATGATATGATTCATAGAGCGATTAAGGTTTACGTGGACGATATGATTGCCAAGTCCAAAATTGAGGATGATCATCTGGTTCGTCTGAAGAAGTTGTTTGACAGACTCCAGAAGTTTAGACTGCGGTTGAATCCTGCGAAGTGTACCTTCGGAGTTCGATATGGTAAACTATTAGGCTTTATTGTGAGTCAGAAGGGCATTGAAGTTGATCCTGACAAAGTTCGGGTAATTCAGAACATGCCGCCTCCCAAAATAGAAAAAGAAGTCTATGGCTTTCTGGGAAGACTTAATTACATTTCAAGATTCATTTCTCACTTGACGACTACCTGTGAACCGATGCTCAAATTACTAAGAAAAAATCAATCGATTGAATGGAACAATGATTGTCAAGAAGCATTTGAAAAAATAAAACAATACTTGCAAGAACCACCGATCTTAGTACCACCGGTTCCTGGTAGGCCTTTAATCATGTATCTCACCATTCTCGATGAATCGATGGGATGTGTATTGGGTCAACATGACGTATATACTATCTGAGCATGCAATATACTGGCAGAAAAGATCATGCAATATACTATCTGAGCAAGAAGTTCACTGATTGTGAGACCAGATACTCACTATTGGAGAAAAATTGTTGTGCTCTAGTCTGGGTTGCTCGACGCCTAAGACAATACATGATTTTCCATACTACATTATTGTTATCCAAAATGGATCTGATAAAGTACATATTCGAAAAGCTTGTTGTCTCTAGAAGGATTGCTCGGTGGCAGATGCTGTTTACTGAGTATGATATCCAACATGTTACCCAGAAAGCAATAAAAGGGAGCGTATTGTCTGACTACCTTGCGCATCAACCTGTAGAGGGTTATCAACAAATGAGGTTTAACTTTCCTGATGAGTATGTTCTGTTTATTAGAGACTATGAGACTCCAGACCCTGACATAGGACCCGAACCAGGGGCGCGATGGACGCTCGTGTTCGATGGTGCCTCCAATGCTAAAGGTCGTGGAATCGGGGCTATCCTCATCTCTCCAACAGGTTTTCACCTTCCCTTCACTGCCAGATTATGCTTTGCATGCACCAACAATATGGCTGAATACGAAGCATGTATTTACGGTATTGAAGCGGCAATTGACATGAGAATCAAGATTCTTGAGATCCATGGAGATTCTGCTTTGATTATTGTCCAAGTCAGAGGGAACTTCAAAACTCGGGATTCCAAGCTGGTTCCGTACCAAAAACACATAGCGAAATTGATTCCTTACTTTGATGAGATCTCTTTCCATCATATTCCCAGAGAGGAAAATCAATTAGCTGATGCTTTTGCCACTTTAGCATCCATGTTCAAGGTCAAGTAGAAGAATGAAGCTTCTCATATCTGCATTGATCATTTGGACGAACTAGCGCACTGTTTAGCAATCGAGGACGAGACTAATGACAAGCCTTGGTTCTACGACATTAAGAGATATCTAGAAAGACAGGAATATCCCGAGGGTATTATTATCACTGACAAGAAAGCTCTTAGACGGTTGCGCCAAATTCTTCTTAAGTGGTGGTGTATTGTATAAGAGGAATTATGATTCCGTGTTGCTCAGATGCGTGGATAGACACGAAGCAAACACGATCATAAGGTCCATACATGAGGGTTGTGAGGGTGTACATGCTAAAGGTCCTGCCATGGCCAAAAAGATCCTTCGAGCTGGGTATTATTGGAGAACAATTGAGGTAGATTGTTACAACTTTGCCAAAAGATGTCACAAGTTCCAAATATACGGAGATAAGATCCATGTGCCTCCTACTCCATTGAACGTTTCGACAACCTTGGCCATTCTCTATGTGGGGTATAGGTATGATTGGAATGATCAAACCGAAGGCTTCCAACGGTCATCGATTCATTCTAGTTGCTATCGAATACTTTACCAAGTGAGTTGAAGTTCCTTCCTATGCAAACGTTACACGACAAGTGGTTGCCAAATTCATCAAGAAATAGATAATGTGTTGTTATGGCATTCCTAGCAACATTACCACTGATAATGCAAGCAACCTAAACAACAAGTTGATGAAGAAGTTGTGTCAAGAATTCAAAATTGAGCACCACAACTCTTCACCATATAGGTCCAAGATGAATGGCGTCGTCGAAGCAGCAAATAAAAATATCAAGAGAATTGTCCAGAAAATGGTCAAGACCTACAAAGATTGGCATGAAATGCTTCCCTTTGCACTACATGGCTATAGAACTTCTGTCCACACTTCTACTAGGGCAACCCCGTATTCGCTTGTGTATGGTATGGAGGCTATTCTACCTATTGAGGTCGAGATTCCTTCGCTCAGAGTCATCATGGAAGCAGGTCTTGATGAAGCTGAATGGGTTCAATCCAGATACGACCAGCTGAATCCCATCGAAGATAAGCGCCTTACAACCATTTGTCATGGTCAATTGTATCAGAGATTCCTCAAGCGAGCTTTTGACAAAAAAAATCTCCCTCGAACATTCCAAGAAGGCGAACTCTTGCTCAAGAGATATTAACATGTTCACTCGGATCCACGCTGCAAGTGGACTCCAAATTACAAAGGACCCTTTATTATCAAGAAGTCCTTCTCAGGCGGAGCCCTGATCCTCACCACCATGGATGAGGAGGAGTTGCCATCACCCGTGAACTCCGATGCAGTCAAAATATATTATGCTTGAAAAAAATGGATAAAGAGTCTGCTAGATTGACATCCGCAAGGACAATCTAGGCAAAAATGGGCGTCACGATGGACCAAAAAAAAGAAATTTCCATGCAAAAGTTAGGGACAACGAAGAAAAAAACAATAACAGCCCGCTAAGTTGAAAACCCGAAAGGGTGACTTAGGCAAAAATGGGTATCCCAGTGTACGAGAAAAATAGAAATATGTCCAGGAAAAAATTAGGGATAAAGGCATTTGACTGTGAACACTTGAGCCTCTCTTCATCATAACTGGACCTCAGACGGCAACAGAGCAGTCAAATTATCATCAACTGGTGCAAGGCGTTGGAACCTAGACTTACAGTGGATGGTGGCCAATGTTGTAATCAATGCAAAGAATGACTTCCCTTTTCCATTTACATTTGTTTTTCAATTTTTATTTCAAACTGCCTCATCAAGGAGTTTGCATCCTTATACACATATTATGTACATGTTTCACATTCAATAAAAATGCATCATTCAATTTCTCAATTGTTTTCTTTCCAGTATTTTGTTTGCAAAATAAACGATTATTTGTGATCACGTAATACTATGAAGCGTTGAGAATAATTAAAAGATAAAATCAATGGAGAAAGCATTATGCATTGCATAGTTTACTGGTAAATCATGCAGGATAATCGGTAATATCCATTGGCAGGCCTAATGCCTGACTCACACTGTGATGGTTCTTTGAAGAAGTTGTTGTTTCCTCAGCAGAGCCATCCTTCCCCCAACAAGTGCCATTGTGTCTCTTCAGAAGGGTTGTTTATCTCCCATTTCTCCGGCAGAGTCGTAAGGTACCTTGCAAAGTTGTCATGGTGTACCTCGGGAGGACACGGTTATTCTTTTCCCCAACTTGGGTCGCACGTCATTCCCAGCATGTCGAAATTGTCATGTCCCAGCAGCATTATGACTTGGTCTCATCTTCCCCAAGCAAAGAAGATTATTCAGACATTGGTAATTTGCTATATCAGAGTCAGTCATGGTGTCCACAGCAGAGTCAGTGGCAGCTTAGAAATCAGAGTTTTCTGGGCTCGTTCCCCAGCCAGAGTCAGTCATGGTTTGAAGACCTTCATGTTTCTCTTACCCCCCAGCATTGTCAATGGTGATAATCTAGAAGTTTGAGACTTCTCGGTTTCTTCCCCAGTGGAGTCGTCACCATTTGGAGGGGTCTTTCTCCAGCAGAAGTCGTCTTCATCTGTGGGTTCTCTCCTCAACCGAGGATGTCGAGTTCGTTTTGCTACATTTTCTGCCTAACCATTGCGGATTACCTTGACCTGCACCTTTGCATAACATAATATCAAGCATCGTGTAGAACAACACATACATGGCATATGCATTAAGTATACTCCCTTTCCTGTGGCCTGATTCATCTCCCCAGCAGATATTCAGCCAAACTTCAAACACTCTCAAAATTCTTCTTTTGTCGCCATCGGCCAAATATTCGAGCTACTCTTGTATTTAATCCCCTTCTACCTTGAGTCACCGAAAAGCTGGCGCAATTCATACATTCAGGTCCAAGAGGATTAAATAGGGGCAGCTGTCATAACCTGAAATTTGACCTCCTTTTTGCCTTTTGCATAAGCATGTGCATTCGCATCACTAGCATACGCATTCTCACTTTTTATTTTGTTGCAGGAATATTCAGGTTATCTAAGCCCGATTAATTGCTTCCTCACAAGGTCATCACATCATCAAAACTAGCACAAAATAAGGTTTTATATGCCTATTCATCAAAGCAAGAGGTTGAAAATCGGAACCATGGCTACAACACCATTTTTCAGGCAATTTGGGGAATTTTGGCCTGGCTAATCAATTAACAATTTGTAGTGCAAATGTGTTAATCGATTAACACGTGCAAAACTGGCAGATTTTGCTGCTTTTCATGACAACAACTTACCACTCCACATTTTGGGATTCTACATGATTCTAGCAGTGTGTGGAATATTCTAGACATCTCTAGACATCTCAAGACTATTCAAGACACTCCAAGGGCATTTATTCTAATGCATCACTCTAATTTAAGTGCACCATGTTCGTTGATTTCTAAGCATGTCAACCTTTAGATGTGAAGCTTACATTAGGATTGCTATCGAGTTAACTTCCTAACTAACCGAGTTAACCGCTTGACTCGGTGAGTCAAGTGTAACTAACTCCTAGCCCAATTCCAAACCACCCAAAGCTAGCTCCTAGCCTAATTCCAAACCTCTCACACTCCAAACCAAAAATCTATATAAACAAAGCTTCACTATTTTCACAAACCCTCGACCATTTTTCACACAAATTTCTCACACCTCACTCTCACATTCTCTCTGAATTTTTCTGCAACTTCTTCATCTTCATCTCAATTCTCTTCCCAAACCTCACCATAGTTCTTCACCATTGAAGAATAATCACTTCTACATTGGAAGTGATTATTTCTTGAGCTTAACTTTCATCATCTTGCAATTATTCTTGAATTTCAAGAGTTTTACTAGCTTTTGGATTCATCTCAAGTGTTTTGTCCAAGATTCAACGGTTCAAACTTGTATTTTGAAGTTTCATCGCATTTTTCTCGGTTTTGGTATGATTCGGATACAATCGAAGATTCCTCCGATTTTCTTTGATAATCTCCATCAAGATCACTTTGCAACAATTACCAAGGCACATCTCAGCCTTGTAGGTTGGTAGCTTTCATTCATTTTACTGTTTCGAACGTTTTCGTATCATTCGCGATGTAGTTTTGATGTTTTTGCGTGTGAATTGATTATGCCATTGATTGATCCATGATCTTGATGATTTAATTGATTCCATTAATGATTATTTGTTGTTCTTAAACTTGATTTTTCGTGCATAATTGTTTGCCCTAACATTAGAGTGATTGCACAACCAATAAGTGGCCAAAAGCACTTTTGAAAACTATTTTTTATGCTCCTGCTCTAGTGTTAATCGATTAAACAATGTATTTTTGTTGTTTTTGAAGTGTTAATCGATTAACACTGAACCAGAAGGCCATTTTCATGCTTTTTCAAGTGTGTTTGCCATGCTTTCTTCTTCTAACTTCCATGGATTGATATGCTTGATTTTTATGGATGTTTTAAGTGTCATTGAACTTGTGTTTGAAGGCTATTCATGAACTTTCGATGCACGATTTTGATTATTCAATTTGTTCATATTCTTGGCATTGTGTGAACATGATCATTCTTGCACTTTCTTTGATCATATGATACTTGATTTGTGATGCATACTAAATGTCATTTTGTACTGTTTTGCACTCTCATTCATGTTTGAATTAAATTTGTTCTCCAAGAATAAGCTTAGTCTTATATAATCAATAAATACACCCTTTGCTTTAATAATTTTTCAATTCATTTTGGAAAATTATTAGCATATTCCTCCCTTTTGATTAATTAATCAAAACCGCATTTCGATTATTAATCTTCCCGTTGGCGCTTCTCTTTAGGTTTCCTTTAGAGCTTTCTCTCTTCCCTCCCGCGGAGACGAAGTTTCACGCAACACTAGAGCACTGTACAACTTGGAGCTGTTACGCTGTCTGTTTCAACTTCTGCACTACACCTTGTGTGTTAGAGAAGGAATGAGAAGGGAGAATACCTACTCTCATTTTGACCACTTCACGTAGGGGACGAATGACCTTGTGCCTGTCTTAGTCACCTCTATCTCCAGGCGGTAGCATATCTCTTTCCCCAATCGAGTCGATCCTAGATCACTCTTATCTCTTTCTAAATCTCTTTTGATCCATCACCATCCTTCTTGGTTAAAGATCATTGTCTCTTGGGTTAACACCTTTATCTTTTCCAAAATCCTTTTTTTATGGTCAACCATTGCTTTTTGATTCCACAGAAGAGTCTCAATCCCTTTTCTTCAGTTAATCACAGTCTTTCTTTTAAAACCGAATCCCCAGGAGTTTGCAACCTTCGTTTGGTTCTTCTCCCTTTGTTCGGTTTATCACTGCCTGTCAGTTAAAATACCAAATTTTCACTTCTTCTCAGTTAACAACAATCTATCTGTTAACACACTGAGTTCCTTTTGGGTTAATCACCTTCTCTTGGTCAATCACCCATTTTTCAGTTAACCACAACCTACCTGTTAAAATACTGAACCCTTCGAGTTAATCACCTTCTCTTGGTTAATCACCTGTTTCCTTTCGGTTAATCCCAGTGTTCTATTAACACCGAATTCCCAGCGGTTAGCAACCTTTTTTGGTTCAATACCTCTTTTTGTTGGTCAAGTACTGTTTGTTCAGTTAGTTTCAACATCCACTTTGGGTCACAACCTTTGCTTGGATCTACACCCTTTCTTTTGGTTGATCACAGTTTACCTGTTAAAACCAATGTTCCTATATCCCCACAGAGTTGCAATCTTTCTTTTCTTCGGTTAACTACTATTATCAGTTAATATACCGAGGTCCCCTCAAAGTCAAACACCTTCTCTTGGTTCAGTAATCTATCTTTTGGTTCATCACAGTCTGTCTGTTGACATCAACTCTTTTTCCCCACAGAGTCTTACTCTCTTTCTTCGGTTAACCACTGCCAGTTAGTTAACACACCGAACCCTTTTTCTCTTGGTTTCTACACCATCCCTTTGTTTGTTTCCCCAGTAAGGTCGTTAACTCTCTGGTCCCCGGCACAAGTCTTTGTTCTCTTACTCCCCAGAGGAGTCTCTCTTACTCTATTACTCCTTTCTTGGTTTTGACACCATTTCTTGGGAATCCTCATCGGAGTTTCCTTCTTTCTTTCACTCTTGGTTTTGACACCACTTCCCTTTTCCTTTTCTGTCCTTATTCCTCGAACTACGGAAGCTCTGATTCTGCATTCTTTCGAATGTATGATACGTAAGCACGATATCGCGATGATCTTGGTGAGCACCCTTCTTCCTTTTTCCTCTTCTTTCCCCTGGTTCCTTTGAACTACGGCGCTCTGACTTCCTCATTGCACTATGAGGATACGTAGGCACGAGAGCCCCAATCCTCCGCGAGCACTTTCTTTCTTTCTTTTCTTTTTCTCTTTTCTCTCTCATTTCTTTTAGCTAGAAGCCTTTAGATAGATAACTCATCCGAGCCTAGAAGCAAGCGAAATGGTTCCCGTCGAGTATGACGGATGCGTAAGGTGCTAGTACCTTCCTTTCGCATAACCTACCCCCGTTCCCGTTTCTCTTCCCCTTGGGTTTTATCGATATTTTCCCTGTCCTTTGGGACTAAATAAAGTTTGGTGGCGACTCTGTGTTATCTTTGAGTGTGCAATTCACTCAGGTATAAACCAGCTATCTTCAGAAACATCAAAGCATAAGCTCAATACATGCATCAAGACTAGCCAAGCATATACCATGATCATTCTCAAAGAAAAGTATGTGTTCAAGTAAGTCATAAGGCACAAATGATCAAATTATGTACACCATAGCACCAAGGTCAGAATCATACTCAAACGCATCATATCACATTCATTTCAAAAAGATCACACAAGTCCAACAAGTATAATGCTCAAAAGGTTAGGCAAACACCATTCAAATCACCCATGAAAAGAGCAAGATGATCATGTGAAGAAAAGAATGAAAAGTGATCACACAATGAACATCATAACATGAAAATCAAATATTTAAACATGTCATTCAAATCACACAATAGCCTACAAGCATCCACACAAGGAAACATCTTGAGAAACTAGGTCAAGAACAACAAAGGAGTAAGCTTAAAACATCGTCATCTTGATAATTCCACCAAACATAGGACAATGACCAAATGAAAATGATTCCAAAGCCACAATCAAGTCAAAATAGTACATGATCACATTCAATAATCACTTCAAACTTCAATCAAGCACAAGTGGTCAAAGTGATTTCAAACTAGATCAAGTATCAAGCATGTTCAATCCAAAACCAAGCTACAATTAAGCATCAATAAAAAATAGAAAAATGACCAATTAAATTTAAATTAGAGACTCTAACACATGGTATATCTATCAAGAACAAGTGAGCACAAGATCTCAAGAAAAATTGCATAAATGCATCCCAAATTAAATCAAACAATCTCATGTAGGAGGCCAGCCGAGCATGCATCGGGGATCAACTAAAATCAATCAAGAACCAATAAAAAACTCAACATCCAATCATCAAATCATCCCTCAAGTATTCATTAAAGATGTATCAATGCATGGTAGAGAAATTGGTTCAAGAAAGCAATCAAAGGCATCAAAGGATCAAACCCTAATTCAAGGGGAAAATTGGAAAACCACCTCACAAACTAATTCCAAATAAAATAGCAAAATAATTGGAAAAAATAAAATAAAAATTAAAAAAATATTTCAAGACACCAAAGGACCAGAAACATATTTTTAACAAATTTTAGAATGAATTAAACCATTAAAATTAAAATCAAAATGAAAATGAAATAAAAATAGCAAATAAAAAGAAGCAGCAAGCAATGGAGGTGTATAAGCAAAATCAGAAACCAAATGGAACCAGTTTACACACATTTGGGCTTAAAAAAGAGGGGGTGTTGAAATCAAATAGCGCGCAAGCCCAGTCCACATAATTTAGCATTCCAAACAAAATAAAGCCAAAGAGTGAAATGCATCGTTTCACTAATACCTATCATCAACCAACTCAGTGCCATGCAATACAGTCAATCAGTCAAGCCAGCCACATAAGCAGGTTGCCTTAGATGTCGGAGCTAGGGCTCCGGTCTTCTTCTCAGGCGAGTCTCCGGTGGAGCGAAATCAACACAACATCAAATCAAAAAAACTGGACATCAACTTGCACCGTTTTTCACGTAGATTAAGAGTCCACCATTAAAAATCAAATTAAGCCACTCTATCATCATGAAAGCTCAGCATGAAGAAATGATATGCAAACTGAAAGTTACTTCAATCAAGACAACAATGCACTAAAAATGATCTACCCTAGCATATCTCATCAGATCCACCAATAACAAGTTGAAATCACGCAAGATAAGATAGAAAAAGGTTGAAGAAAACTTACTTAATGGAGTAAGTCTGTTGCTTCTTCAACTTTTGCCAAAACTTCAAAGAAACACCTCCAAATGCTCCACTAAGCTTCAGTGAGTATGAAACGAGAGAAAGAGCAGAAAGAATCCTTTGGAATGGTGGAGCTCGAAGCTGGGAAAATTCAAGGAGGGAGAGAGCTCTCAAATCTGTCTTGATGCCAAAAATGAATGAATGATATGATTTTTAGGGTTTATAAGGCTTTTATAGGGTGAGTGGCACGTGATAAAGAGTTTGTTGGAGTGGTTTGAAAATTTTGAAGTCCTTGAGGGGTGAAAAGGATGCATACAGGTTAGCACATGGAGAGGTGTGTTTGTAGTGGTTTTGTGAGTAGATTAAAGGCATGAAAAATTCATGATGAAGCTGGTACGTGAGAGAGTGGAATGTTGTAGATTGTACCCTTCCATTCCTTTTCAAATTTTCCCAAAAGGACGCATGGCATGCACATGGGAACATGAAGTTATTGTTGGTTCATTTATGGTAAGAATGATGAGGTCATTGTGGTATGTGTGTGGCATGAGTACATGTTGCAAGAGGAGTGATCAACCTATGTCAAAACATCCATTTGATGCACCAATACCATATGTTCAGATGCATTATTCTAATGAGTACAACTTGGTGGATTCTAGCTCAAATGAGGAGAGTTTGTGCTTAAATGAAAGCTTGAACATCAAACTTCAAATTCCATGTTGATTATGTCTTGAATTGGAGCTTGAATCAATGAGAAATTGTGACTGGAAAGTTGCTTCAAAAATATTCCTAAGCACCATGGAAAAATTCTAAGTTATGAGATCACTTTGACAACTTTGTGATACCACCTTTAGAGCACCATAACTTGAGATGTATAAATCCAATGGAGGAGTTCTTTACAACCTTGGAAATCTTAGAAGAAACTCTACAACTTTCATGTTTGAAGGAAATTGAATTGGAGCTTTGATCATGATGAAAAATGTCCTTGAAGATTGGTTCATGAAATTGACAAACCACTTGCTAAATTTAGCATAGTGAAAACCCTAACTTTGTGACCTTATAAGCTGAGCTCTGCACATCCAATGAATGAGTTCTTGTACTCAAAAGAAAGCTTGGAGAATGAGGAACAAATCTCATGTTTGAAGGAAAATGAGATGAAACCTTGATCACAAAGAAAACTGGCCTTGAAAAACCAATGTTGAACTTGAAATTGACACTTAGAAAAAAAATTCTAAGTACAAAAGTTTACATTTCACTTTTTCTCAAATTCATGACCCATAACTTCTTATCCATGGATCTTTTGAACGTTATTCCTTCTTCAAACTTGTAGTTCATAATGTCCTTTTCAAACTGATAGCAATTGTCATACCCCAAATTTCACCCTTAGATTCATTGATCTCTTGTATATCATTTCTAGGTTAATCATTCATGTATAGCTAACTGTTTTATTAGATTTTGTCTGCTTGTTTTTGTTTTGTGAAATTAGGTGTTGCTGCAAAAGGTTCAAAGATTGTGAAGGTTGTGTGTGTGCTTGTTGGGATTCTATCCCTTTGCCTGTGTGTTGAGTTCCTGTAGAGATAAAGGAAAATGTGCCCTCATTATTGTGGCCCCTTAGTCAGTACAAGGCCATCTTCATCAAGACTCCTCAGAGGCCTCCCCAAAGAGGATTAGGATTTTTCTATCCGTTGGGTTTGAGCAGGATCATTGGAAGTCCTAATAGGGTTTCATACAAGTTATGTTTTCAAGATATTTCTCGAGCGTGGCTTTTGTACCAAGTTTGCCTTCGATTGTGCAACAAAGATTAAGCTTAATGTCAAGAAAATTTTGGTTCCTGTCCATGAATTTTGATCACATTTTGTTTCTCTTTAATTCAAAAAAGAGGAGTTTGGGTTACATTATTAGTTTGTGAGCAATGAGCTTGGAATTATGATTCCTATTGCTATGAAAAACTCAGCCATTCGAATGTACTGAGTTCCAATACAAGTTTCAATCTCAAAACTAATTTCTTGTCATACAAAGTCCAAGGTGCAAGTTCGTCGTTTACGAGGTTCTTTACAAAATGCAAGTTGGTTCGTCGTTTCCTACAAGTTACAAGATCAAGTTACTTAGTCAAGTGACAATGCCAAGGAGTGATTCCAAATAGTCAAGGATGAGTTCATCCATTTTCCTATTCAGAGTATAAAACAGGGAAAAATCGGAAAGCTAAAAGTCTTTTTAAGAATGTTCAAATTCAAAATTCAATCATGACTCACAGGAATTTTAAGTCCACTCATCAAATGTCCCCTAAAGGTCATATGTCAAGCATAAGAGTTCAAGTTCAATATTATTCAAAATTCATTCCTTACAAGTTCATATTCAAGGGTTCAACTCAAGATCCAAGAAATTGGAATTGGATTCATGAAAGGTGTACTTCAATTCAAAAAAAATATTGCATAATTCGAAGTCCATCCGAAAATCAAGGTTCGAGTTCACTATTAACACTTGTTGTGTCCAAGATCAATATGAAATTAAAACACAGATGAAAAAGCTCAAGTCAATTCCAAGATACAAAGCTTAATTACAAGACATGTTCAAAAGGTACAAAGTAAATCAAGATTATCAAATTATAGTGAATGATGAACCCTATAGTTAAGGTTGCACGTTGTGTACAAGGAAATGGAATTGTGACACCATTCCAATATATTCTTGACAGTTTTTATTCCACTTTAGAGGTCATCGTGGCTACTTTGTTTCCATAAAATGGCCTACCAAACGCATGCCTCCCTTCCATCCAGTTCTCAAAACACCTTACCATGCATTTTGTTCATTTTGTGAAGCTACACCCTGCGCAGTCAGAGAAACATAGGAGGTTGTTATTTGCTTTATCAGACAAAGTACTGGTTTACTTGAGAAATCTTTTCCTTTGTGCTGAAGACTCCGGGATTCCTTGATTTTGACAATAAGTGCTCCTACTACCAGTTAAAAGAATCAAGCACCACAACCTATATGACAAGAATCAAGAGAAAATCAGAATTAACAACCATAATTTGTCTTTCCAAATTGAGTTGGAACCACATTCAAGCATGATCAATACCAAGCTAAGTTCATTCCAATAACCATTCAAGAAAGCAAAACAATTCTTCAATAATGTGTCCCAAGGATTTTCGTCATTATCATTAAAACACATAAAAGGAAGGAAGCCACCTAAACCTACCAAGCCAATACTACACGCATTATTCACAAAAGCCAAAAACACTTCCATTGATTCTATATAGTGGCTGCTACATCTAAAATCTTGAAGAAATATCATGTTTAGAAACCGTTTAACGAATAACTCAGCACGACACCTAAACATGAAGAGAATAAACTACATTTTGCTAGTTTCAAATTTACTACCGTAACAAAAGCAAGAAAGAAGCATGTTAGACATTACCCAATATCACAGCTGGGAATACACAATAGATTCAGGCCGTAACTGATGCCAATTTAATTCCTCCTCCAGTTACCTTGCTTCAAAATGATAAATTGATAAAAGCTCCATGGATTGCTCTCTCCTTTGTATAGCAACAAACCTTACACAAAGAGAATACAATATCAATTATCAGTAACTTTCTACTCTTTCCATACAATAAGGCATCCAGGTACAAGATGGCATGGGATTCAAAACAAATAAAACAAGTTGTCTTCTAAAATGTAATATTAAGAACAAGACTCAGTTAGCGTATGCGGCAACGCATGGTTCAAATCAATCTCCAAATATTCCAGCATTTAAGATCACAAGGAGTAAGAAGAATCACAATTCAGAATCGACAACACTCAAGTGGTACGTGTAAATGGTTACCTGATAAACTCTTTCTGCAAAAGCACCGCTCCAAATCTCATTTACCTCATAAAGTCTAAGCCTCATTGACCCAAGACTTTACCGGACTACACCAAGTTGAAGACTAACTCCATGGTTACCCCTTTAACCTTCACCCAAGTCCACGGCCTGTAATCAAGTCACCTGCAAAAGCGGAAGTGAACCTTAGCATATGAAGACCCAATACGATTTGGCGATTCAAATTAAAACAAAGATCTTTGGCCATTTAATTGCTCCAACATAATCATCAATTCAATTTGATAAGAAAATCATCATCAAGTTATTTCCAAAACCATTCTCAAACATAATCTCATACAGATAGAAGTTTATTAATAAGTGCATTTCTACTACCGACATAGTCAAGACAACCACCAGACATTATCAAAACCGTTTCAAATTTATTCTAAAACAAGTTTAGATAATACATTTAACATGTCCAGACATGTTTGAGAAAATAAGGGAAGTATTCAACATGAAAATCACACAATTCAAACACAATTCAAAAACTTCCCAAAACCACAAAAGACATGTTCCTATAAGTTGTGATTATTTCCAAAACAAGATTCAACAGGTTTATTTGGAAATAAAATTCGTGTTTCTATTTGAAGCCTATATAAAGGACCACGCCACCAAAAGGAGGAGGGAGGAAGAAACAGACGAACAAAAAGCCATACACGACTCAGAGGAGAAAATCACAGCCACAAAAAATTTATAGTACCACCCACACAAATACAATTCACAGAAGACCTACATACGTCATCGTAAAGACGAATAGCAGCATATACACGAAAAAAAGCATACACACAACAATACACACGAAGAATCAGAGAAGAAAAAGAATCAACGTAGCAAGCGGAAGAAGAAGAAGGTCCAGAGCGAGCTACAGAACGTATCACCTGATTTCTTGGACGCATCCGTCATTGAAGAGACACCGGAGCTGCTTCGGTAGGTAAACGATTCATTCTCTATTCCTTGTTCTGCTTCTATTTTGCCACTGCAATGTCGGATACCATAGTCTGAGCTCCGATCAACATCCCAACACTTTTTGATTTTGTGTGTTGTTGCTTAGGGTTTGTGCTTGTTGGCTTCGATTCTAGTAGATAGCTTAGGATTGGGGGAAATTGATTTGGGGTTATGGTAGAGGATATCGTGGCGATCGTTTTAACCTAGTTTTGGAGGTGTTTGAACCTCAGTCGCCGTCAGAGGCGATTTCTGGCGTGGCAACCTGTTTTCTCCGGCGAGATTTTGTTGAGCGAACAGAGAGAAGGGAAAAATTGGTGGCTTCGCCTCATTCTTTTATGTTTATGATGCTGCTCTAATCATGTACATGCACGCCCATAGACTGTACCATAGACCGTTATACCAAGACCGTTGATCTAGGATGACTCTCTGATCAGACGGTCGTGATTTCTCTCTGGTCAGGGGTCCACTGTTAGCCCCTCCCTGCTGTGTTTTGGGCCTTTTAATCCTGTTTTAAAACTATTTAAGTTTTTCTGAATTAATACAAATTAATTAAAACCTTTTTTTTAATTATTAAAAACCGTTAATTAAACTTTTTCTTTCTTTCTTCAAATTATAACAATTTTTAAATACCGCCCCTTTTAAAATTATATTAAGCTTTTAAGAATAAACCATTTGTTTCTATAATACCTTTCTCTTAATTTATTAAGACTTTTTAACAAAACCTTTAATTTTTTTATTAAGTTTTTTTAAATTTAGTAATTTCTCTAATTGACAACATTTCTCTAATTTATTTCAATTTCATTCCAAGCTTAATTAACTTTTTAGGTGTTTCATTTATTATTCAGATCTCTAATATTGTGCTTAATGTGTTAATATATGAGTGATCTTGATCTTGATTCATAACATGTTTCTAATGTCCTAGTATTGCTGGTTTGCTTTTATGTGTACTCAACTTGATGCATAAATCATTTGTATATTATAATTGTTTGCTTTATATGTCTGATCATGATCTTATATTTTGCCCTTATAATACTGTTTGTATGTTAACATTAGATTAGTAGTTTCCCTTTACATTCCAAAGGAAAGGTACACCTACATTGACTGTCGTGTCATAGAACTAACCTTTAGAACCTTCCCTCAAACATGGACTTAGGTTTTGGGCCGCCGTGCTCCATGTTTCGCCGTAGACATTTAGTTTCCCTTATCCTAGCTTTAGGAACGGATTCGCCGCACTCCACGTAAATATTCTGCTGTGAACACTTACATCACTTATAACTCAACTTCAACTTTAGAGTCGTCGTACTCTATGTAGTGTCTTGCCACATACATGACCTCCCCCTGGAACCTTGACCACAGTCAAGAAGTTCCTCATCCTCTCAGAGGAGAACTACGGATACTCTTATTCCACTCCTATCAGGATACTTAGGCACAAGATGCAATATCTTGACGAGTATACTTAGACACTGACCCCTATGGTTCTTCCTTAGCACATTCCCTTAACAAGCAAGCAATAGATAACGTAATTATTAACAAGAGGTTCATGTAGAGTACTACATATGCTTAGGTGCTAATACCATCCCTAGGCGTAATCAATCCCCGAACCTTAGATCTCTTAGGTTTTTTTCAATCTTTAACCTTTCCTTTGGATAAATCAAAGACCGGTGGTGAATATTTAAAGATTTGCGATTCAAGTTAATATAATAGCTTGACATCCGATTCTCACCGCAACAGGAACTGGCGACTTCACTGGGGAGCAATTTGTGAGAGGGTTAAGCCCACCTTGTTTGTGTTTGTGTTTGTTATATGTTTGCTTGCATGTATATCTGTACATATTCATATCTGTATATATACTTGTTGTGCTTGGATTTTTCTGTGTGCAGGGTTGTTACCTTGAGTGGTGAGATAAGTCCTAACCCGGACTTGAGCATACACATATGATAGGATTGTGGTGTAATCAATAGTCGGCTGTTGGGAGTAGTCTTAACATGTTTGGCATATGATGACCATGCTCAGTGGAGGCCCCTTTGGGATTATTGATGTCTGATGCGAGTAGTCGCATTGATATCACTCTTTCTGACCCGGGAGTCCGTGATATTGAGGACCTTTAGTTATCCTTTACCCCACTTAGCCTTTTTAGGATGTAGTGCAGTGATTATCCAGGTGTAGACCTGTGATGGTTGTCATGCGATACTACACTCAGACGAGTGTATCTTGAGAATATTATTAACCCGCACGAGTAGTCATGTAGGCCGATAATATTCGAAAGATTTATCGATGACTCTGTGAAGTTTTAGAACCCTGTTCTACAGACGACAAACCCATAGTACACACCTCTTGGGATGGGTAGACCATGGCTCCACGCATGTGACCTCAAAACCTAGGCCCTTTTGTGTTGTTGCGTGTTTATGTGTTTGAGTGCTTATCTGTATTTGTGTGTTTTGTGCATTGCATACATTCATCCATACATTCATGCATTCATGATTAACCCTTTAGTTTCAAGGAATTCAATTGTTCTATCCATTGCAAAATCAATAAATCATAGATTTTAAAATGAACTTTTCAGTTTTTCTAAAATATTTGCACCTTGATGTTGAAATCCTTGAAACCAATGCATTGCATTGCATTCATGTCATTGCATTGTGTTTTCCTTTCGCTTTTGGCTTATTCATGTTGTCTCATCTTCATTTTTATCACCCTAAATCCTCTGTTCCAAGAGACGAACTGTCAAGTCACTGTGATATTCTGGCCAATCAAAGAAAGAAGATTGATAACATTGAGCAAAAAAACCATGAACTCCATAAGGAAGTGACTACTTTAAGGGCTGGTATCGAAAGGCTCTCTGCTTTGGTTGAAACTCTAGTTGCTACCCAAAACCAACCTTCTTCTCACATTTCTCAGACTTCTCTTCAAGGGACCGTGACTTCTGAAATTACGCCAATGCCCATGTCTGTGGTTCCCATTAACATTCCTAACAACTCTAAGGATCTTAGAGAGGGTTTGCTCAAGAAGAAGGAACAAGCTACTGAGGCCTTTTTGCGAGAAAGGTATGAAGGATCTCATAGCCAAGTTAAATGACACATGGTTCAGTATGACCCGATCCCGATGACCTACACTGAATTATACGCTGCTTTAGTACAGGGGGATCTGGTGCAAACGAGGACTGCGCCAACCATCTGAAAGAATCCACCATTTAGGTTTAGGTTTGATTGTTTTTGTCCATTTCATCAAGGGGAGCTCGGTCATGACATTGAACATTGTTTCGCATTGAAAGCTGAAGTACAAAGGCTAGTGCAAAGCGGTATTTTATCTTTTGAAAACTTTGGATCACATGTCTCAACGAGTCTATTGCCCAAGTATATAAGCCCTGTGGAAAGAAGTTTCGAAGAATACTATATCTCTGATGTGAATACAATAAGAGGATCTTTGGTGGATATACACGTCAATTTGTGTAGTCTTACCCACTATAAGCATAACCATACCTCTTGTAAAATTTGCTCAAGGAATCCTCGTGGATGTTCTGTTGTGAAAAGGGATCTCCAAGAGATGTTGGATCAGAAACTTCTTTACTTTCCTATAGAAGACATCATAATCCCATATTTTAATGTGCCAGAACTAGTGGAAGTTACTCCTGATAATAGAAATCCTCTCATGTGCCTCGTGGATACAATGCTACCATGCTAGAAGGTGGTAAGAAAGCTCGTGTTGATGCTGCTCCTGCCACTCAGGCAACTCAAGTGTTCGGAGTCAGCTGTCTTTTTGGGTATCTGCGTCAGACACCATTCTCTCTTCAGGAGCAATATTCTTCTTCTAATCAAAGACTTCCTTGGTATCAATGGTCACAACACCGTCAGCTGCGCCACCACGCCAGACAATGGCAATGGAAGCCAAAGAGACATTTCACTCCACTACCAATGTCATACAGTCAGTTCTTATCAGATTTAATCAAAGGTGGATTGATAGTGCCAAAGGATCCAGTTCCTTTTTCATACCCACTAGGCTTTGACGCCAATGCCCGATGCGACTACCATGTTGGGGCACAGGGGCATTCAACTGAAGACTGTAAGGTGCTCAGGGACGAGGTTCATAGTCTTCTTGACTCCGAGATGTTCTTATTTATGCCTCAGGTCATTCAAATTAACAGTCCTTCACCCAATCACGCAGGTTCATCAGTCCCGTTCATGGAAGAAATTACCAAGAGTGGATGTGAAAATGATTCCCAGACTAATCTCAACAGTCAACTTTGAAGATGGTTAGACGTGAAGACTCATGAGAGTTCTTTCCAAATCAGTGAAATTAAGAAGAGAATTCATTCCCAAGATCATTAAGCTGTTTGTTTATTTGATTACATTTATTATTACTTCTTTGATTGTAAAAGCATGGTTTGCATGTAATAACTTGTTATTTTGAATAATTAATGCGATAATAATGTTTGTCTTGAAGAAATCCATTCGTTCCACTCATCATAAAATGTTTTTTTTATTTTATAATGCCAATACAACCCAATCTCTTTTCTCGACGGAGAATTGGAAGGAGGATGACGAAATAAAAACATAATATCTCTTGTCATATGCTTTTGAATAAAACTCTGCTGATGATATAAGGCATTGTCTCAAATCCCCAAACACCAGAGATATAAGGGAGATAGACCCTCGTTAACCCTTTTGAGCCTTTGAAGTAGGAGTTTTCTTCTCTAAATCAAGAAACCCTCATTTTTAACCTGGGGCAGGGTAACTTTCAATCAACGTGATCGAGCACCTACACTTTCAACATAGGAGAATATCGCAAAGAAGGGGTGGATACAAATAAACTTTGAGCTTCATATCCTTTGTTTCTTAAACCATGAACCAAACCATGATTACAACCCTCAAAAGACCTTATTGAAGCAAGGTTTATTTCAAAAGCATACTCGATGAGATAATGTTTCCTGACTTCTATGAGCTACGCTCAAAATTCGTGTTGGCTTTGTAAAAAAGGGAATTATTATCATATCCTAACTAGTGATTCAGTCACAAGTTATTGCGATATTCTTTTTTCAACAAAACTTCAAGACAAACGTGGTGTCGCATTAGAAATTTCAGAATTTACATTTCCTGCGTGTTAATATTGCTTGATATCATAGAAGCTTGCGTACAAACATCAATGATGATTTCAATCTTTTGAGATTTGGAACTCTGATGAAGATGACTTTTCATTTCAAAAGATAACCAATCTGGGGAATATTGCCTGAAGACTCAACTGAACAAGGGCAAGTTGTTTCTCAGTTGCTGCTTTCACAGACTGACCGTCCCTAAGGGGCAATTTTGAAGACTCATTTATACAGAATACCATCAATCTGGGCCAGTTACGTCGAGATTCAACAAATCTCTCAAGAGTTAGAAGACATCGGAACTTTGTAGATGCCAAGGCTTCTGTAAAATCCTTTTGAGATGACTTCTTCTCATAAACCATGTGTGTTATTCAAAAATGGAGACTACCATACAGTTCATCAATGCAGAACTACATTGACCTCATAGCTTTCTTTACCCATGCCCCAAAGAGTCCCTATCTCAAGCGGTGTAATTGTTCCTCAGCAAGTCTCTAATTCAGGAAGTCATGACTATTCCCCGGTGAATATCTATTTCAAGCAGTTATGACAGGAGTAATGCAAGAATTCAGCAGTTAGTGACCTAAGAATTCCCAGTGTATTTTCTTGATTTCAATCTTCCCCGAATGAAGTGAGTGTTTATTTCACTCCTCAAAGTTTTTCCAAACTTCCTCAACAGTGGATGTTTATTTCATCCCCATTGAAGACTCTGACGTGTACAACTGTAATGTTGGTACAAGCTTCCCCAATGAAGTGGATATTTATTTTATTCCCTATGAGACGCCAACTATGACACCTCCAATTACAACTGCCTTTCAAATTACAGTGGATATTTATTTGATCCCCACGAAGTCTCTCCGAACACGAGTTTGATCTGTTCCCAGTGGATCTTTCTCACTCAGAGTAACCAGATTCATCTTGACAATCTCCTAAGTGAAATCATGATTTATATCCCCAAGTAGATTACTATTTCCCTAGAGAAGTTTGAAAACTTTGAAGTTTGACTATGGTTCCGCCTATGCCTCTCTATCCAGCTCTTGATATATGTGTCTTTTATGCAGAGGATGGACAGATATCCACGTCGAGATGTTTATTTTCGTCTCCAGTCTTCTTCTTTGTCTTGTCAGCATGAGCATAAGCATGACATGACATACATATGCATAGCATCTGTGCATGTTCGCTATCTGTTGATCTTTCGTTTATTTGGGTTATGTTTACACCAAGTATTTGGGTTTATCTTTTCTTTCCAAGTAGAATCGTCAACCTTAGGAAGAAAATGCTAGCCTTTCTAAGTTCCCTACAGAGTTTGACCCTCATGGATGATGGTTACTTCAGTTATCTTTTTCCATGCTTGGATAAGATAAATCCCTATCGAGTTCATTCCTCAATGATGAGTTTTGTTTGACCCTTTCTTTCTAGCTTGATCCTAGATTCAATTGTGGTCCTTGGTATTACCTTTAACTTTTAGGTCGTTGAACTTAGTTTGAGCATGCATTTATGTTGCTTTATGTTTCGACGTGGGCATCTTTTTTTTCTTTTCGAGACGTCGTGCTCTATGTCTCTCCGTGGGCATCTTTTTTCTTTTTGAGACGTCGTGCTCTATGTCTCACTGTGGGCATCTTTTTTCTTTTGGAGACGTTGTGCTCTATGTCTCGCCGTGGGCATCTTTCATTTTTCTTTCTGTAAGCTACCATCTTTTCAGAGAAATTTTTCATTTTATTTGCTTTTGTCAGATAAGTTACAGTCTCTTATCAGGGCATTTTCCCCATGAAGACTAATTATTTTGGCATACAGAAGAGTTTAATTACCTTGTATATTTCCTGATGGTTCCTGAAGATCCTGTTGGGTATCCACTCTATATGATCCCCAGTGGAGGCCCTTTTTTTTTGTGGTGACCGAATCCGGTGAGGATTTTCTTTTCTATTTCTTTTTATCTGCTTTATTGTTTTCCTAGAGTGTCAGTCGGTCACGCTTGAACCTGTTGGGTAGCCACTCTAGATGACCCCCAGTGGAGGCCGTTTTTTTTCGGTGACCGACTCCAATGAGGATTTTATTTTCTGTTGCTTTTTATCTGCTTTATTTGTTTTCCTAGAGTGCCAGTCGGTCACGCATGAACCTGTTAGGCAGCTACTCTAGATGGTCCCCAGTGGAGGCCATCTTTTCGGTTCCAACTCCAGTTAGGATTTTCTTTTTGTTGCTTTCTATCCTAGAGTGCCAGCCGGTCACGCTTGAACCTGTTGGGCAGCTACTCTAGATATATCCCAGTGGAGGCCGTCTTTTCAGTTCCAACTCCAGTGAGGATTTTTTTTCTTCTTGCTTGCTAAAGTGTCAATTGGTCATGCTTGAACCTGTTGGGCAGTCACTTTAGATTTCCCCTTTTGTTTCTTTCCCCCGGTGTTGGTCATCCTCAGTGAGTTTGTTACTCGTTGTGTTGTCTTTATCTCTGTTTGCTTTTGTTTTTGTCTGCATCTTGCATTTATCATTCCATCATTTTCATCATGCTAGAGTTCATGGAATGTCAGCATTTGTAGGATAGTCTCGTTTGTCCATAGCATTGCATGTCATTGCATCTAAGGGCAAAATTTTCGGTTATCTGTATTTAAATACCTTTCAATATGATTTCATGAAGATTTTCATCTTCCATATCATCTGGTGAAGATATTTAAATAGGGGAAACTGGCATACCCCAAATTTTACCTATAGATTCATTGATCTCTTGCATATCATTTCTAGGTCAATCATTCATGCATAGCTAACCGTTTTATTAGATTTTTTCTGCTTGTTTTCATTTTGTGAAATTAGGTGTTACTGCAAAAGGTTCAAATATTGTGGAGGCTGTGTGTATGCTTATTGGGATTCTAGCCCTTTGCCTGTGTGTTGAGTTCCTGTGTAGATAAAGGAAGATGTTACCTCATTATTGTGGCCCCCTAGTCAGTACAAGGCCATTTTCCTCAAGACTCCTCAGAGGCCTCCCCAAAGAGGATTAGGATTTTTCTATCCGTTGGGTTTGAGCAGGATCATGGGAAGTCCTGTTAGGGGGTTTGAGCAGGATCATTGGAAGTCCTGTTAGGATTTCATGACAAACTGTATTACAAGTTGTGTTTTCAAGATATTTCTCGAGCGTGGCTTTTGTACCAACTTCCAAGTTTGCCTTCGATTGCGCAACAAAGATTAAGCTTAATGTCAACAAAATTCTAGTTCCTGTCCATGAAGTTTGATCACCTTTTGTTTCTCTTTAATTCTAAAAAGAGGAGTTTAGGTTATATTATTAGTTTGTGAGCAATGAGCTTGGAATTATGGTTCCTATTGCTATAAAAAACTCAACCATTCGAATGTACTGAGTTACAATACAAGTTTCAATCTCAAAACTAATTTCTTGTCATACAAAGTACAAGCTGCAAGTTCGTCGTTTACGAGGTTCTTTACAAAATGCGAGTTGGTTCGTCGTTTCCTACACGTTACAAGATCAAGTTACTTAGTCAAGTGACAATGCCAAGGAGTGATTCCAAATAGTCAAGGATGAGTTCATCCAATTTCCTATTCAGCGTATAAAACAGGGAAGAATGGAAGGCTAATAGTTTTTTTAAGAATGTTCAAATTCAAAATTCAATCATGACTCACAGGAATTTCAAGTCCACTCATCAAATGTCCCCTAAAGGTCATACGTCAAGCATAAGAGTTCAAGTTCAATATTATTCAAAATTCATTCCTTACAAGTTCATATTCAAGGGTTCAACTCAAGATCCAAGAAATTGGAATTGGATTCATCAAAGGTGTACTTCAATTCAAAGAATAATATTACATAATTCAAAGTCCATCCGAAAATCAAGGTTCGAGTTCACTATTAACACTTGTTGTGTCCAAGATCAATACCAAATTGAAACATAAATGAAAAAGCTCAAGTAAATTCCAAGATACAAAGCTCAATTACAAGTCATGTTCAAAAGGTACAAAGTTAAGCAAAAATATCAAATTGTAGTGAATGATGAACCCTACAACTAAGGTTGCACGATGTGTACAAGGAAATGGAATTGTGACACCATTCCAATATATCCTTGACAGTTTTTATTCCACTTTTGAGGTCACCGTGGCTACTTTGTTTCCATGAAACGGCCTACCAAACGCATGCCTCCCTTCCAGCCAGTTCTCAAAACACCTTACCATGCATTTTGTTGCGTTTTGTGATGCTACACCATGCGCAGTCAGAGAAACATAGGAGTCTGCTATTTGATTTATCAGACAAAGTACTGATTTACTTGAGAAATCTTTTCCTTTGTACTGAAGACTCCGAGATTCCTTGATTTTGACAATAAGTTATCCTACTTCCAGTTAAAAGAATCAAGCACCACCACCTACATGATAAGAATCAAGAGAAAATCAGAATTAACAACCATAATTTGTCTATCCAAATTGAGTTGCAACCACATTCAAGCATGATCAATACCAAGCCAAGTTCATTCCAATAACCATTCAAGAAAGCAGTACATGTCTTCAATAATGTGTCCCAAGGATTTTGGTTATTATCATTAAAACACATAAAA
Organism: Lathyrus tuberosus; assembly: GCA_022829125.1. NCBI lineage: Eukaryota > Viridiplantae > Streptophyta > Magnoliopsida > Fabales > Fabaceae > Lathyrus > Lathyrus tuberosus. The sequence continues at coordinate 3,807,899 of JALAZF010000441.1, forward strand.
GGAAGAAAGCCACCTAAACCTACCAAGCCAATACTACACGCATTATTCACAAAAGCCAAAAACACTTCCATTGATTCTATATAGTGGCTGCTACATCTAAAATCTTGAAGAAAGATCATGTTTGAAAACCATTTAACGAATAACTCAGCACGACACCTGAACATGAAGCGAATAAACAATATTTTGTTAGTTTCAAATTTACTATCGTAACAAAAGCAAGAAAGAAGCATGTTGGACATTACCCAATATTACAGCTGGGAATACACAACAGATTCAGGCTGTAACAGATGCCAATTTCATTCCTCCTTTGGTTGCCTTGCTTCAAAATGCTAAATTGATAAAAGCTCCACGGATTGACCTCTCCTTTGTATAGCACCAAACCTTACACAAAGAGAAGACAATATCAGTTATCGGCAACTTTCTACTCTTTCCATAAAACAATGCATCAAGGTAAAAGATGGCATGGGATTCAAAACAAGTTACCTTCTAAAATGAAATATTAAGAACAAGACTCAGTTAGTGTGTGCGACAGCGCATGGTTCGAATCAATCTCCAAATATTCCAGCATTTAAGATCAGAAGGAGTAAGAAGAATCACAATTCAGAATCGAAAACACTCAAGTGGTACGTGTAAATGGTTACCTAATAAACTCTTTCTTCAAAAGCACTGCTCCAAAGCTCACTTACCTCACAAAGTCTAAGCCTCATTGACCCAAGACTTTACCGGACTACACCAAGTTGAAGACTAACTCCGTGGTTACCCCCTTAACCTTCACCAAGTCCACGACCTGTTATCAAATCACCTGCAAAAGTGGAAGTGAACCTTAGCATATGAAGATCCAATACGATATGGCGGTTCAAATTAAAACAAAGATCTTTGGCCATTTAATTGCTCCAACATAATCATCAATTCAATTTGATAAGAAAAACATCATCAAGTTATTTCCAAAACCATTCTCAAACATAATCTCATACAGATAGAAGTTTATTAATAAGTGCATTTCTACTACCGACATAGTCAAGACAACCACCAGACATCATCAAAACTATTTCAAATTCATTCTAAAACAAGTTCAGATACTACATTTAACATGTCCAAAAATGTTTGAGTAAATAAGGGAAGTATTCAACAAGATTATTTCCAAAACTTCCCGAAACAACAAAAGACATGTTCCTACAAGTTGTGATTATTTCCAAAACAAGATTCAACAGGTTTATTTGGAAATTAAATTCGTGTTTTTCTTTGAAGCCTATATAAAGGACCAAAAATCCATACACGACTCAGAGGAGAAAATCACAGCCACTAAAAATTTGCAGTACCACCCACACAAATACAATTCATAGAAGACCTCCATACGCCATCGCAGAGACGAATAGCAGCATATACATAAAAAAATCATACACACAACAATACACACGAAGAATCAGAGAAGAAAAAGAATCAACGTAACAAGCGGAAGAAGAAGAAGGTCCAGAGCGAGCTAAAGAACGTATCACCTGATTTCTTGGACGCAACCATCATTGAAGAGTCACCGAAACTGCTCTAGTAGGTAAACAATTCGTTCTCTTTTCCTTGTTCTGCCTATATTTTGCCACTGCAATATCGGATACCATAGTCTGAGCTCTGATCAACATCCCAACACTTTTTTATTTTGTGTGCTGTTGCTTAGGGTTTGTGCTTGTTGGTTTCGATTCAAGTAGATGGCTTAGGATCGGGGGAAATTGATTTGGGGTTAGGGTAGAGGATATTGTGGCGATCGTTTTATCCTAGGTTTGGAGGTGCTTGAACCTCAGCCGCCTTCGGAGGCAATTTCCGGCGCGGCAACCTGTTTTCTCCGGCGAGATTTTGTTGAGCGAACAAAGAGAAGGGAAAGATTGGAGGCTTCGTCCAGACGGTCGCAATTTCTCTCTGGTCAGGGGTCCACCGTTAGCCCCTCCCTGCTGCGTTTTGGGCCTTTTAATCCTGTTTTAAAACTATTTAAGTCTTTTTTTAATTAATACAAATTAATTAAAACTTTTTTTAAGAGATTAATTACTATGCATTGACAGTGTGAAAAGTTTTACACTGTCAATATATCAACATCATCCGTTTGGGTTACTTTACAGATTAATAAATTAAAAGTCAAATTTCTCTTTACATCCAACAGTTATAATTAACTGACAGTGTAAAATTTTTTTACACTGTCAGTGCATTTCAATTAAATCCTTTTTTTAATTATTCAAAACCGTTAATTAAACTTTTTCTTTCTTTTTTCAAATTAATAACAATTTTTAAATACCACCCCTTTTAAAATTATATTAAGCTTTTAAGGATAAACCATTTGTTTCTATAATACCTTTCTCTTAATTTATTAAAACTTTTTTAACAAAACCTTTAATTTGTTTATTAAGGTTTTTTAAATTTAGTAATTTCTCTAATTGACAACATTTCTCTAATTTATTTCAATTTCATTCCAAGCTTAATTAACTTTTTTAGTGTTTCATTTAGTATTCAGATCTCTAATATTGTGCTTAATGTGTTAATATATGAGTAATCTTGATCTTGATTCATAACATGTTTCTATTGTCCTCGTATTGCTGGTAAGCTTTTATATGTACTCAACTTGATGCATAAATCATTTGTATATTATAATTGTTTGCTTTATATGTCTGATCATGATCTTATGCTTTTCCCTTATAATATTGTTTGTATGTTAACATTAGATTAGTAGTTTCCCTTTACATTCCAAAGGAAAGGTACACCTACATTGACTGTCGTGTCATAGAACTAACCTTTAGAACCTTCCCTCAAACATGGACTTAGGTTTTGGGCCGCCGTGCTCCATGTTTCGGCGTAGACATTTAGTTTCCCTTATCCTAGCTTTAGGAACGGATTCGCCGCACTCCATGTAAACGTTCTGTCGTGAACACTTACATCCCTTATAACTCAACTTCAACTTTAGAGTCGTCGTACTCTATGTAGTGTTTTGCCACAGACATTACCACCCCCTGGAACCTTGACCACAGTCAAGAAGTTCCTCATCCTCTCAGAGGAGAACTACGGATACTCTGATTCCACTCCCGTCAGGATACGTAGGCACAAGATGCGATATCTTGACGAGTATACTTAGATACTAACCCCTAGGGTTCTTCCTTAGCACATACCCTTAGCCAGCAAGCAATAGATAACGTTAGTATTAACAAGAGATTCATGTATAGTACTATAGATGCTTAGGATGCTAATACCTTCCCTAGGTGTAACCAACCCCCGAACCTTAGATCTCTTAGATTTTTTTCGATCTTTAACCTTTCCTTTGGATAAATCAAAGACCGGTGGTGAATATTTAAAGATTTACGATTCAAGTTAATATAATAGCTTGACATCCGATTCTCCCTACAACAGCAAGTGTGCCTCATTTGAACAAGGATGAAAAAGTTATGGATGTTATAAGATGACTAGAAATTGAGATTTTCACACTTAGAAATTTTTCCACTAAAACCCTAATTCACCAAATCTCTTGATTTTATATTTCTCCTTGATTCTTCTTGATCCAAACACAAGACAACACTTAAGATGACATGGCATGCCCATGATTGACCTCAAAAATCCAAGACTTTGACTTTCTGAAGCCATAGTTGACTTTCTTGACCAGATGAAAACCCTAATCCTTCTTCCACTGACTGAGGCTCATGTGATGACTTATGATGAGATATGATACATGTAGGGAACCCTTGGGATGTGTGTTGAGCACTAAAACATTTCCCTGCTTAAGAAGATAGCCACAGGTGCCCTTTGACCAAAACCCTAATCCTGATGTAAAAGATAGGAGAACATGATCAATGCTTGTAAACTTAATCCAGATGGTTGTGTGAGATGATTGAGAGTGCCTTGATGATGAAAGGACTTTGAAGCTTGAGATTGCCATAAGATTAAATACAATCTCTTGGTTTAGCCTTGAGAATCACATCCTCCTCTTGAGGGTCAACCAAGATACCTTTATCCCATACTTAAAACTAATGATATGCACAAATGATGATGCAAATGAAAAGAAACATAAGCTAAAGGGTTAAGAAAAGATGAGGCCAATTTTGGGGTGTTACAGCTGCCCTTATTCAATCAACTTAAATCTGAAGGTATGAAGAGTGACGCCTCTCAGACATTCAAGGTAGAAGGGGATTGAATACCAAAATAACCACAAAAAATTTCCACCTACCAAGGGAGAGACAACTCCGCTGGGGAACAAGTAAAAGGGGTACGATTAAGATCTGCAAGGAATCACCACCAACGAATGATGGCTTAAATGGGGATGGACAACGACGAGTGTCAGGGATCAATACAGACGAGTATTAAAAAGGGAGATCAGACACAAACAAGTGTCAAAGATCAGTACAGACGATGTATTGAGGAATGTCAAGATGAACGCGGACGAGTGTCCAAGATCAATACGGACGAGTATTGATGAAGCTGAAACAAACACAAACGAGTGTCTAAAAGAACACGACGAGTGTCCAAGATGCACGGTCGAGTGCTGACTACGCTAGGGATAAACACGGAATAGTTTTTGGGATCAATACGGACGAGTATTGAAGAGGTTGAAACAAACACGTACGAGTGTCTGCGAATAATACGGACGAGTATCAAAGAGAAAAAGGAAAGAAAACACGGACGAGTGTTTAGATCAATACAGACGAGTATTGAAGAGATTAACACCAACATAGACGAGTGTCAAACAGAACACAACGAGTGTTCAACATCAATACGGACGAGTATTGAAGAACTGAAAGCAAACACAGACGAGTGTCTAAAACACCAATACAGACGAGAAATGAAGAAATGGAAGCAAACACGGACGAGTGTTCAAATCAATACGAGCGAGTATTGAAGAAGGGCTAACACCAACACAGACGAGTGTCTAAATATCAATACAGACGAGTATCGAAAAAACCAATACGGACGAGTATTGATAAGATCAAAACAAACACGGACGAGTGTTTAGGATCACGACGAGTGACTAAAAATCAATACGGACGAGTATTGATAAGCAATAAGCAAATAGAAAACACGGACGAGCGGTTAAATCAACACGGACGAGTATTGAAAGGGAATAAAACAAACACAAACGAGTGCTTAAAAAAAATACAGACGAGTATTGAAGAAATAAGAGAAATCACAAGCGAGTGCTGACTGTGTCAGACTAATACGGGATTAATGCCTCTAACGCCTGAACACCAAACGACTCTGAAGGGATAATTTGATCGACCACCTGGACGAAGGGGTGCAAAAGAAAACACAGACTAAATATTTTGCGGGGATAAAAATGTCCTGGACATACAACTCTACAGGGGGCAACGAGATAATTCCTCTAGAAGGAAACACTAAAAGGATGAACAAATCCAATGCTTGGGAAATGAGTTAAACGATATCTTCTGTTTTACGCCACTTTCTGCTGGGGAAATGAGGGTATCAAACCTGACTTATGCTTCGAATGCATATGTTTGAATTTTTCTATGGCATAATGCTCCATACAAAATTGAAATGCTACGCATTTTTGAGGATGCAATGCAAAAATGCTTATGATATGCAAAAGGACACTCCACCGGGAGAAGTGTTGAGAAAACCGGAGATAAATCCGCTAGGGAAGACAAACTGAGCTGCCTTTCTGATCATAACCTCTTCTAAAAAAACCGAAAGAAATTTCCACTCTGTCGGGAAGTAGAAATGACAAAACAGCTGCTGGGGAAACGTCCCATGAAGAAAAGTGTCAATGACAATTGGGCTTAGAACCTGCTGACGATATCAATCGTTTCTGATTTACCTACCGAGGAAATCAATACCAACACTCCGCTTGGGGAGAAAAGTTAATAATACCACACCTGCTAGGGAACAACGCTGAATTTACCCGTCTGTTGGGGAACTAGCCTGCAATTCTACCCTGTTGGGGATGAAAGAAACACCGTCGTTGGAAAAACAAACATGCTCGGAAAGCATACACAAACCACCAATATCTCGTCTGAGGTAGCCAACTTTTGGACACTCACTGGGGAGTAAAAACAAATCACCAAACCTGGCTGGGGAGAATAAACTTCTGAACTCCTACTGGGGAGAGTAATCAGGAATTTCATAATGCTCTGCTGAGGATAATAAAACTTTAGTGTTCTCTTTTGGGGAGAGAAACCCTACTGAGGAGAGGGATCACATCGTCCTGCAAACATATAACACACAACAAAATGTTCTATGGAAACTTCAGTTACCACCCAAGACACTCATCATTCAAGAAATTTCCATTGTTTTTTAACATGTTTTGTAAAGCTTTAATGTTTTCACATGCAATGTTTATCAACAATATCAGACGTTTTTGCAAACAAAATAGTAAAATTAAAAAATAAAAATGGATAACTTTTTTAGTGAAGTGAAATTTTATTGATCGAATTGGCCTGTAAATAAGCATTTACAATTTGGAATATATTTCCACCATGCTTCAATTCAGCTATGACTCGTATGTCTTCGACGCTCTCAAAGACTTCGCCTTCTAAAAAGACTGACTGGACCGATTCTTATCCCTTGAAATTCCCATGTATCAAGATGTGTTCACAGATCGAACGCAGACCGCAGCCTCTTGCTTTCAAATCCCTAACTTTTGCCTAGATCTCCCTTTCAAGTTTTCAATCCACCGGGATACCCATTTTTGCCAAGGTTGCCTTTTCAGTAACCTCTAAAGCGATTCCAAATATGATCAATTGTGAGGAGATTAGATAAATTCTAGGAACTCTTGTTTGGGAACACTATCTTCCTATTTGGCGTGTCTTTGTAGATCCATCTAATACATCAGTGGTTTCTAATCTTCTTCCTGATGCTGTTGCTTGGAGTCAAATTCTAAATTCAAACTTACTTCCAAAAGATCAAGATTTAGACCAAGTGGACCCTATTGAAAAAGATCTGCTTCTACTTCTCAATTCATATTTGAAGATTGATCTTCCTTATGTTATGTTTGACCATCTGAAGAGGTATCTTTCTTCTTTTATAAAGGGAAAACCTTCTTCATACCTTTTGAACGAGTTATTTCTGAATTACTTGTTCAGCTATGAGTTAACATAAGTTCTGAGGCTAGTTCTTCCAAGATTTGGAGAGACAAGTTTGAAGTTATCTATGAAAGATTCTGATGTTAGATTTTCTGCATAGTTATGCTTTGTATTGTTGTTGAAATCTTTGTATTAAGCATATTATTAATGAATTATGAGTTTGTTTATGCTTGTATTTATGTTTAAATTATTAATATTTAATCGTGTTATTCACTGAGAATCTGAAACAGATAAAAGAACTCAAATGTTTGCAACTTGTTTTAATAATAAAAAGGAAGCTATTACAAGAAAATTAGATTTTTCTAGTCTAATGGATATGTCCTAAGGAACTCCCTAAGATCATCTGACATGTCTAGATTGTCTAAGAAATCTTGTCATTCTTCCTTAGCAAACTCCAAATCCTCCTTCCTCAGTTTGTTTTTGTATTTGGATCTAGAAGACTAATTTCTTCTGTGTGTCTTCACAAAGGATGCTGAAGAGGAGAGCACTTCTAAAGTTGTCTGCTTGCTTGCAGGTTCTTCAGCTGCTGCTTTGCTTTGATTTGCTTGAGTTGCTGCATTCAGTAATGTTGTCTTCTTGAAATCTCTCTTTGGAACCCAAATTTGCTTTTGCTTATACATCTTGGTGTTTTAGGGATTAAGTGATGGTGAAAGAAAGCTTACCAGAGTCCTTTTATAGACATGTTACATTTATTGTCTTGAGATTAATATTATTTAAGTACTGATTAAATTTTATCAGTATTTTAATGATAACTCTTGGTAATGTAATCTAAACGTCTAATCTATTAAGATTCTCTTAATAATTATGAATTTATGTCTGATCTGTTCTAACTGTCGTTTCTGTGTCAGTATTCACTTTGATAGTGTACCTTCAGAAAATCTAAAGAAAATTTTTGGAATGTAAATGCATGTGAAAGAAGTATTGGTCTAAAAAAATTTTCATTAATTGAACAGAAGGATTACATTTTTAAACAAAAAAGGGGTACAAGATGTGTCCTAGATTTCATCTCTAGCCATTGAATCTCGAGCCCAGCAGCGTCCACTTTTGTTATAGTCTACCTCCTCATCTTCTGAATCAATCACTTCCTCTTCTTCTATGTTTGGAAGAGAGTGGTAGAACTTCTTGTTGACCCTCTTTTTCTTCTTACTTAATCTTTTCATGCTTCTTCTCTGAGGCTTCAAGGCAGATACTATTGAACCACCTTCTGAAGGTCGTTCAAGTGCTGCTGAAGTAGCTTCTTCAGAAGCAAGTTGTGTTGAGAGCACATGTATAGTTGTAGAGGACTCAGAAGCAGCTCGCCTCTGAGGGGATTGGATTGGAAAGCTTGTAGAGCTCTCAGTTGTGTCTGTTACGAAAGATGCCTTATGACTCTCAGATGCTGACTCTATATTCTTAGGATGGGTGATTGGTGAAAATGACTTAGGAGCGGGATGTTTTTATAGTGACTTATGTGGATACCAAGTGTAGCACCCCAAAATTTGCCTTCTCTTTCTAGCCCTAACTACCTTATGTTTCACTTCATTTTTCATTATCATTTGTGCATATCATTGGTTCTCAGCATGGGATCAGGGTGTCTTGGTCAATTCAAGAGAGAAACATGTATTTCAGAGGTTCAAGCAAGAGATCATGTGTTATTGTCCAAGCTTCCAAAGGAAGAGATGTTATTAATGTCACCATTACTCAGGCTACATTGGGTTCTTAGGCCTTAGGGCATCCTAATGTGTTCATCACCTCATCAAATGATTAGGTTTAGCAAGGGATTTCAAGTGGTTTACTTCCTTTTATGGGTTGGTCCTTAAACTAGGGTTTGGAACATTTGGGAATGTAACACTATTTTGAGCAATATTTTTGAAGCTTTATCATCATCATGTGGAAGGTTTCATCTTTGTTTAAAGGAATCCATACCATACTCAGAGGAATTTGAGTTTTGAACTTGGGTCAGTTTCTCCTAGACTATGAGGACCAAAATTAGGGTTTTGCATAAAATCAATTTATTTCTGATTTTTTAAGCAAGACTTGATTTCATGGTATTCCATATGTCCCCAAGTGTCTAGGCATGGAAGATTGTCCATCAATTTCATTCAGAAGGTTGTCAATTGATCAGAGAATTTAAAATCAGGAGAATTGGGGATAAAGTCATTCCGAGGTCAGCTTGGTAATTTTTCAAATCAAACATGATCAATGAATGGGATTTGGTCAAGGAATGTTCAAGGAATTGTAAAAAAATCAAGAAGTTGAGAACTTGCCATTTTTGGAAGAAACTAGGTTTTAAAAGTTAGTATTTTGGGAAAGTTTTCAATCATTTTCAAAGCCAATTTTCATCATGATCAAGGCTTCATTTGCAAATCTTGTCTGCATGAAAGTTGTATTTTGAAACATTCCCTTCAAATGGGCACAAGAACCATGCCATTTGGATCATTTTTCATTGAGTTATGAGTGAGCAAAGTAAGCCATTTCCCACTTATGATTTTGCAATATATTAGAATTTTTCTAAGTATTTTTCGAAGCTTCAAGGGCATTATTTCATGGCTTATTTTCACCATGTTCCAAGCCTTATTTCAAGACCGTTCCTTCATGTTTTTGTTCCATGTTCTCCCTAGTTTCTATTAAGCCCAATAACTCATCATTTGGCAAGGATTTCATCAAATTATAAGGGTTCAAAGTGGCACGCATGGATATGTTTGAATACATCAACAAGTTGTCATCATTGTACATAACTTGAATGTTTTCTTGCATGGCCTTGCATGATATATTCCACACGGATGACCATCTATTTTGATACCCAATTCAGCCATAAAACTTTGTGTACTAATTGGTACCACTCTTGCCAAAACAAGTCAAGCAATTTGTCATACACCACATGTACTATGTTGCCATAATTGTGAAAAGGAAATGCACAAACCTTGCTTGGTATACTGGCCCACGTTTCCCTTCATTACACTCTCTACACACTCCCATTTTACTCATTCAGTACACACACACAATGATGAAACTCGTGCACTCTCCAAATGTTCATTTTTTGGTAAATTTCAAGCAGACCATTCCTTGCATCATGGGCTTACAAAAACAACTCCAACCCACTCTATATAAAGACTCCAAAACTCTAAAATGAGCTGACCACTTCATTTTCACGCAAAAGTCAGATCTGAACAAGCTCATTTTCTCTCTAAAATGCATCTCTTCGAAGCTCATTTTTCACTCATTTTTTCTGAAGTTTTTGGACGAATCCTTCATCATTAAAGCGCCTGGAAACTTTTGGATCCATTTATTTGAATCTCACACGTCAAAACAAGAGCCAACGGAGCTCCTCCGTTAGGTATTTTTCTTGAACTTTTTCTCTCATTTTAGGAGCATGTTTAGGACTCATACTGGTGCATCTGAATTCCCCTAGTAATGGAGGCATTGTTCTCATGGTTATTGTATTTGTTTAATGGGGTTTCAGTTTGTGACATGAATTTTCGTGGTTGTTTTTAGCTATGTTAGAAACACCTTTTTGAGAAACCAAATGCATATTTGTGATCCTTGTGAAAAGTCGTTTGAGATGATGTTTTGTTTTGACATTTTTGTTGAGTTTTTATGTTGGAGCTCCGGTGAGCCTCCCAGAGAAGATGACCGGAGCTAGGGCTCCAGCATCTGATGTGTATGGTTGACATGGCAGGTTGACTTGTTGACTGGCTCGTGTGATTGGTGGTTATGCGCTGATGTGTGTCTGTGTGTTAATGAAACGCTGCGTTTCATCTTTTCCTTTTGTTTTTTTTTAGTTTCTGATGATATGGGTCAGGCTTAGCATACTTTTCTTTTCACACCCTCCTTATTTGGCCCATAAGCGCGTATAACTCTGACTATGTGGTATCTGGATTACTAAAACACCCCACCTGGCTGAACATTAGTTTTATTTTCCTTTCTTTTTATTTTTTGTTTTTATTTTATTTTTAATGAATAAACTCTCTTAAAAAATCACCAAAAATATTTGTCTGGTCAATTGATGTCTTGAATTTATTTTCATTATTTTTATTTTATTTTTATTTCTTTTTTTATATTTTATTTTGATTTAATTTGGCAATGTATTTCCAAGGATACCCTTCATCTAGGGTTAGGAAGTTTCTTGACTTTGGTTTATCTTTTGAGGCTAATTTTTTAGCCACATTTGGAACTTCTTATAAGGTTGATTTGATGCTGGTTTAGGCTTGGTTTGAGTTACTTTTTAGTGACTTTCCATTCAAGTTTTGTTAGCCCTCGATTCATGCTCGATTACTTGTCCACCTTGCCTTGTTGGTCACTTTTGGACATGTTCTTAAACTTGTTTTGCTCCCACATTTTGTACATGTTTAATTGGATGTTTAAAATTGTCTTTGGATATTTTTTGGGATTTTATTGGATCACTTTTCTATTTTTGGTTGATGCTTTCATTTAATGATGTTTTGAGCATGTTAATGCACACTTCTTGACCTAATTTTGTGCCTTTGAATGACATGAACTTTTTTTATGCTTGATGATCTTTCTTGGATTGATATGACATGTTTAAGGTTCTGGTTTGCCTTGGTTTTTGATGCATTGATCATCTTTTGTATTGTCTTACTTGTATGGAAACATGTGAATCAGTTTGGACTTGATCTTGTTGAATACATGCCTAGTTTTGACATATGCTCTGAGTATGATAATTGATGATCCTTCTTGATTGGTTTGAGTTTGATTATGGTTCATGGATTATGCTCTTGATACTTCCCACTTAGATCCACATAATGTTTTCACTTCTTTTGGGTCATTGTTGATTGATTACCATGATGCATTTCATTAGCATTTGATTGTTGCTACATTGGTCTATGATGCATGTTAATGTGAAGCTTTCTAACATGTTTGAATTGGATGATCATGATGTGACTTAAGTTCAGAAATTTGTTTCATTATCACCTTACTTTGTTCACATCATAATTGTATGATGATTCATGGAGTTCAATTGTAATTCTAATGCAAGTTGTTTGCTTCTAACTTCTTGTTTGAATTTCAATGTGTGATCTTTTGGAACATGTTTGGTGGTGTGAATTGGATGCGATATATATGATGTGCTTTCTGCCCTACCTTGTTTCTCATCTCATGTGGTGTTTCTCTTCTTCATCTCTTACTTCTTTTCTTCCCCTTTGGATCTCAAGACTTGCTTAAGTCTTGGATTCACTTTTGCATGTTCCCTTAGGACTCCCTAGTCTAACTTAATCTTTGATTAAGCTTATAGTAGGATAGACATGAGGATTCAATCCATGTATGCTAACATTAGGTAGAATCTTCCCTTCTAACCTCAACCTTAAGGCCACTTTGCATGCTAACATTAGGATAGAGTTCCCGTAGTGTTTTTCTTCTCAACCTTTGAGTCTTCTCTTCTCATCTCATAACAAGTCTAAAACACTTAATAAAGGCAACGCGTATTGGGCATGAGCCTTAAGTACATGGGAAATGAGGAATGGGGGGTCTCCCTTCACTCTTCTAGGGTGTTTAGCATACGTCCTGTTGGGGACGATATGCGACGCATTCGTTCCTATGTCATAGACTTTATTGCAATATAAGTTACAGGCTAACTTAATCCATTTCTATCTAAAAAACACAAAAAAAAATTCAAATCTTTTTTATCCTTCGGGATTGTTGGGTTTCGAATCATTTTCAGAAAAGAGCATGTTACTTTTGTTCAGTCGCAAACAGGCATCGACCCTAACTGTCGGACGCTAACCTAACGTCGCTCATAAAAAACACTTAACCATTGTGGTCGTTACCACGAACTACGGACGCTCTGATTTCCTCTCTCTGGTTAGATTGAGGATACGTAGGCACGAAACGACGATGTCTTGGCGAGCAACCTTCCCCCACCCACCCGTAGTCCTCCGAACTACCTTGACTCTGACTTTCCTATTGCGCGAGGGAATACGTAGGCCTAGGACGGCGATGTCCTACCGAGTCTCTTTTTTTCCCATTTAGTTTTCCGTTTCTGTTTAGCAGTAGTCTTTAGATAACTCACCCTTTGATTAGACAACAAGCGTGGTTCCCATCGAGTACGATGGACGCGTGGGGGTGCTAATACCTTCCCCTCCCATAACCGACTCCCGAACCCAAACTATGGTTGCGATGACCATGTCTTTCCCTTCCTTCAGGTTTTCTTCGATCATTTCCTTTCCCTGCATTGGGATAAATAATGTTCGGTGGCGACTCTTCTGTTCTGTTTCCGCCGGTTATTTTTTCGAAGTTGCGACAGCTAGCGACTCTGCTGGGGACTCTGGTTCCCTAAGCGAGTCAATCCTAGCGCTTGTCTATTTATTTCATTGGGTGATTGTTGTTGTGCATTATCTATTGTATATTACTGTTTTACCGCATTTATTTCATTTCATTATTGTCATATGCTGGACTGTGCTGGTTTTTCTGTTTGGTGGGGTGGGTGTTCTGAGGGATAAGCCCACTACCTAGGCTTGAGTATACACACAGGTTTTAGCATGGATAGTCGTGTCGCTCGCGTGGTGGTGACCACTTGGAATGTTCACAAGACCCACAACCAGACGAGGTTCTTTCAGGAGATGTCTGATACTGCATGTTGATGCAGGCCATTGGATCTTCCCTTGATGAGCCGTCGACTCTGATAACCATTCCCGAGGACTCGGTGGAGGCACTCCTCCCAAGAGGTGATAATGGCAGACCACAAATGGTAAACCCATTACGCTTCTTGATCCGAGGACCCGTAGCTGAGAACTTCCCATAGGATGACCTTTTTTAGGGGAATCAGTTGAGGCCTCCTCGATCGATGATGATGCCAAACCATAAATGGTGAACGTATCATCATTTCTCAACATCGGAGTCCGATGCTGAGGATCCTCGGTTTTCTAGTACCCACATGTGAGAGGGATGAGATGTTTACAGGTTTGTAGGCAACCTTGACCCTCAACATACCTGGTTCTATGGTTTTCCTATTAGTATGATTCACCAGTGTGGTATTCTGGTTATTCCGATATTCTGGGTATTTGGGCAGACCTTTGAACTTATTCCGTCAGTTCAGTGCAGCAGTTGTCCATTCTATGTGGCACATTTGATCCCATGCTCTGTATTGCATCATTTTCTAACATTCATGTTTTTCATTTCCAGGTAATATCTGACTTTTGATTCCTGGCAACGGGTTTCCATAGGGATGGATACTGAGAAGAAGAAGAAGAAGAAGAACATCATTGTCTATAAATTCCCAAAGCTTAGTCTCGGTCATCCTAACAGCCTGCGTGATATGGCAAGTCTAGAAGTGTTGGGGATTTTAAAGGAAAATTATGGTCGGATCTTATCCTTTGCTCGCAACATAAGTGACTACGAGTATAGAGGCCTTCACACTTTGATGCAATTCTATGATCCTCCTCTGAGGTGCTTCGTATTTCTAGACGATCTGTTGGTCCCTACCTTGGAGGAATATTCAAACATTTTGGGAATTTCTATCAAAGAAGGTGTTTTATTCTTCAGTTCTAAGACTGATCCTGACTTCAGAGTTATGGCTGATGCTCTTTATTTGAGCAAGTCGATATTGGAGGCCAATATTTCTAGCAAAGTAAAGTTCTGTGGTTATCATCTGGTGTATTTGGTGAAGAAAGCTCAAGAGGCAGCGAAAGACAAGAAGTGGGCTGTTTTCAACGCATTACTGGCTCTCTGTGTGTATGGTATCGTATTGTTTCCCAACGAGCCCGATTTTGTTGATATAGATGCTATCAGGATATTCACGACGCAGAATCCAGTGCCAACCTTATTAGGAGATCTTCATTATGCCTTGTATAACAGAAATGAAAAGAGAAGAGGTGGGTTGGTTCATTGTTGTGCGTTTGTGGATTCTAAAACTTCTCTAGAATGGAGTCAACGTTTGATGGGTTTGGCTGCTAAAGACATTGTATGGATAGATCATGGATTACTCAGTAAGGACATCATGCATAGCTGTGGTGAATTTCCTAATGTTCCGTTGATAGGGAGAAAAGGGGGAATCGGCTATAATCCTTCTTTGGCCATTAGACGCTTTGGGTACGCTCTGAGGGATTCGCCAGTTGAGAGGGATGTGGAAGAGTCTTTATATTTCCAAACATCGGATGGTTTAGCAATAGAATAGAAGGCTTCTAAAGCTTGGTTCAGTGTGCAGAAGAAAGGAAAAGTTGCTTTGGGCAAACCCAACAATCGAGCCTATCCTCCATACGAAGACTGGGTGAAGAAAAGAGTTGAAGATTTCTACTTGCCTTTTGATCGGGTGCCTCCTTTGTATCCTGATATTGTGGAGAAGGGAATGACTGTACCTATTAAAGAGTTCAACAAACTGCGGGAACTGGTGCACGGTCTAAGGGTAGATAATTCTGATTTGAGTAGTCGTCTGCAAGGTGCTCTGCATAACAACTTGGAATTGAAGTGGAAGGTTCAAGATGTGATGAAGCACCTGGAAGAGAGAGAGAATGATCTTGCTGCCAGGGCTCAGTATTATCGGAAAGCCAGCATGGTTGCTGAATCTGCAGGCATAACC
Source organism: Lathyrus tuberosus (assembly GCA_022829125.1). Classification (NCBI taxonomy): domain Eukaryota; kingdom Viridiplantae; phylum Streptophyta; class Magnoliopsida; order Fabales; family Fabaceae; genus Lathyrus; species Lathyrus tuberosus. The sequence continues at coordinate 3,823,466 of JALAZF010000441.1, forward strand.
CACCAGCAAACTAAGCGACTCTTGTCCAAGACGTAGGCCAAACTTGCCACACATCAGAGAATGTGGGAAGAAGCCAAGATTGAAAATGGGGAATTAAAGGAAGAACTCCAAGAGGCGAGAACAGGTAAGAATCATTTCTCTAACAAGTGGAAGGAGGCTCAGAAAGAAATTGAAGAGCTTAAGGTACAATCTGAGGTCAAGAAATCAAAGCACATAGACGATGAAAGTGTAGAGCAGATTTCCAGATTGAACCAAGACATTGAAAAGACAAACAGGTTGATTAAAGGGCTGATAGAGCGACCCACGCATCCCGACACCGTGAACCTGCTGGAGGAAGTCGAAGCTAGTTTGTATGGGATTGATTTGTAGTGATATCTCTGTTTGTCAATTATTGTGACTACCATCAGGCTTCTTGATGGACTCACCTTTGATTATATCAGACTCGTTTGTATGAATTCTCGAAGTATTGTATTGAAATATTTGTTTCAGCCACATGTGTTTCAACAGTTTTTCTTTCTCAACGGGCTTGTTTTAGTTGCTTTGGCTCTGCGGTATCTTTGTGTCCGGATTTATTTTCCGGTTTTGTGTCTAATCCCTCACTCGGTTTCAAAAGCTGGAATCAAGGTAGATATGCCCTGGAAATATTTAAATATAATGTTTGCATTTGCATTAGCATACTCATACACATTTGCATAGCAGGTGTTTCTATTATGGTTTCCTTATCTTTGACTGGTGTTTCATAGTAGGATTGTTGGATTATGTACCCACCGCTACGCAACTCGTCTCAACCAACAAAGAATCATGGAACAGGTTCAAGCTGAGCTTCAGGAAGTTCGTGCCCACATGAATCAATTCATGGACTTAATGGAGAATGTTGCCTAGTCCAACTTAATCTTTGATTAAGCTTGGAGTAGGATAGACATTAGGATTCAATCCATGTATGCTAACATTAGGTAGAATCTTCCCTTCTTACCTCAACCTTAAGGCCACTTTGCATGCTAACATTAGGATAGAGTTCCTGTAGTGTTTTTCTTCTCAACCTTTGAGTCTTCTCTTCTCATCTCATAACAAGTCTAAAACACTTAATAAAGGCAACACGTATTGCGTATGAGCCTTAAGTACATGGGAAATGAGGAATGTGGGTCTCCCTTCACTCTTCTAGGGTGTTTAGCATACGTCCTGTTAGGGACGATATGCGACGCATTCGTTCCTATGTCATAGACTTTAGTGCATTACAAGTTACAAGCTAACTTAATCCATTTCTGTCTAAAAAACACAAAAACAAATTCAAATATTTTCCATCCTTCGGGATTGTTGGGTTTCGAATCATTTTCACAAAAGAGCACGTTACTTCTGTTCATTCGGAATCAGACATCGAACCTAACTGCCGGACGGGAATCTAATGTCGCTCATAAAAAACACTTAACCATTGTGGTCATTACCACAAACTACGGACGCTCTGATAAACTCTCTCTGGTTAGATTGAGGATACGTAGGCACGAGATGGCGATGTCTTGGCGAGCAACCTTCCCCCCATCCACCCGTAGTCCTCCGAACTACGTTGACTCTGACTTTCCCATTGCACGAGGGAATACGTAGGCCTAGGACAGTGATGTTCTACCGAGTCTTTTTTTTTTTACCTTTTAGTTTTCAGTTTCTGTTTAGCAGCAGGCTTTAGATAACTCACCCTTTGATTAGACAACAAGTGTGGATCCCATCGAGTATGATGGACGCGTGGGGGTGCTAATACATTCCCCTCGCGTAACCAACTCCCGAACCCAGACTATGGTTGCGATGACCATGTCTTTCCCTTCCTTCAGGTTTTCTTCGATCGTTTCCTTTCACTGCATTGGGATAAATAATGCTCAGTGGCGACTCTTCTGTTCTGTTTCCGTCAGTTGGTTTTTCACAGTTGCGATACCAAGCATCTAAAATTAATCCTTGTTTAATTCTTAGAACGGTAACAACCACTAAGACTTTAAAGCGTGTACTTTACAAACCTTAATGATTCTTATTACTTGATTATTCTTCCTTTTTGGAAACTGATCCTGTAATGATGATCTGAGTTACATTTATTAGTGATATTTTATTTCTCTTTCCTTATTTTCCATCTATTCTTTTTTATGTGACAAAAATGGGAGAAATAATAGTAAGTATTTAAGTGGAAACTGAACCCATTGAATACATATTGGTCATTTATTTTCTTGTCATTTATTTTCTTTTACATATTGGTCTTAGACTTAGCCTATCAGACCCAGAAGGAGCTTACAAACCTCACATTCTGGTGTTGCCAAGGAAAGTTAAAAAGGGCAACATATTTTAACTCTCGTGTACATAGTGTTAAGAAATAACAAATCTCTGACTTACCTATGAGACTCATAAGGGACTTACAAACCTCGTATTTTAGTGTTTCCAAAAGGAGTTAAAATGCAGTTATCTTGGTATTATTAAATATGGAACTAAGGGGGAGCTTAGAAACCTCAACTTGGAACTGTTTGACTCAAGGGGAGCTTACAACCTCAGACCCTGATGTTATTAAGAAGACTAATTTATTTTTCTTGAAAAATAGTTCTTAATGCTAGAGTAAATTAAACTCAGCTGTGAGCTATCAGACTCAGGGGGAGCTTACAAACCTCATACCCAGTTGTTGCAGAGAAAAGTAAAAGCCCAACATTGTCCTTTAAATACTTGTGTTTGTCATCATCAAAAAAGGGGAGATTTTTAGAACCAGATTTGTTCTTGATATTTTCTCTTTAGTTTTTATGATAACAAAAGTATTAAAAGTATAATAGTTTATTTTATGTGTGTTTTATTTATGCGGGTTCTTGTCTTGTACATAAGTAATCAAAATCTGTTTACTTAAGATACACTTGGAGTTGCTTCATTGCTAGCTTCTGGTGGCAGAGTTTGAAGAAAGTTTCTAGTGTGGTTTAATGAAGATTCTAAACTGAAGGCCTCAGCATTCAGACATGTTTCTACACTTAGTAATTGTATATCAGCATCTGGTACCATTCAGAGTTGGTGATAAAGCTGTGGACTATCTGTACTACTGAAAGCAAGTTGTATTATCTTATTAGCCTGCCAGCTCGAGTCTATAGGATTGCAAGGCTCAAGAAAAGATGGTACGTTCTATGGATGTCTACTCCCAATGGCTCTATTAGTACAGAACCGCTTGAAGACTCAAAGGTTAAACATGTTATACAATGGATTCATAAATTTGTTGTGTATCCATCTTCATCATCTCTTGTACTTTGGAGCAAAATCAAAGACACTTGATCAAGTAACCTTCTCAACGGCTAGTTTCTGGAAAGCCTATATATATGGATGAAGATTCAAACCTGGATTTTTAACAAGGATTCTTCTGTTGAAGGAGTAACAAGATCAAGCAATTATCAATTCCTTGTAATAGGAAAATTTTCTATTTTAGGTTGTAATTGTAAAAGCCTTGAGATTTCTTAACCCTGTATATATTCAAGAAATCTTAAGTGCTTTAGGTCTTTGTTATGGTGATCTCTCGTACCTCTGATGCGTGCATCATGTACACCTTGTTCTCTATTCTGCTGAGCCCTCAGTAGTTTAGATTAAGTCTCCTACTATGTGCTTAAACAAAAAGTCTTGTCTCATTGGGATTCAAGCAACAAGTTTTGAGCCAAGATGCTTAAGACACATAAGTCTCATTGCTTAAGTGCTTGAGCTGTGAAAGTCTTATTCAGCTAGTCTGATTGAACAAAAGAAAGTCTTAGACATGTGCTATAAGAAAAGGTAAGTCTCAACCAGAAGACATTTGAGCAGTCGACTCAGTCAGATGGTGTGAGCAAAGGAAGTCTTAGACATGTGCTCTAAGCAAAGGAAAGTTTTATCTAGAAGACAGATGAGCAGGCGGCCCAGTCAGATGGTGTGAGCAAAGGAAGTCTTAGACATGTGCTCTAAGCAAGGGGAAGTCTCAACCATAAGACAGATGAACAGGTGGCTCAATCAGATGGTGTGAGCAAAGGGTAAGTCTTAGACATGTGCTCTAAGCAAGGGAAGTCTCAGACAGTTGGTCTGAGTATTTGTAAAAGTCTTATGCAGAAGCATAAGCGATTGTAATCATGAAGTGGTTATAATGAAAAGCTCTTGCGAGGCAAGGGGATTGGACTACTCTCAGTTAGGGGAGGAACCAGTATAAATCTTTTGTGTCTTCTACTGTTATTTTATTTACTTCTATTGTATCCACTGCCAAATGAATGAACTAAGAATCTGAACATCAGTTCTGATTCCAAGACTCTGATCAGAAGCTAAATAATAAGAAAACGCGAAACACAATTCAACCCCCCCTCTTCTTGTGTACTTTTAACACCTTCATACACATTAATAAACCCTTGATCCAACGTCAAGTGGCATTTTCTATGTCAAATTAATCAACTTAATCATACTTAGACATTTTTCAATAAAAGATGAAAAAGGAGTAGGGTGTAGTCAACGTCTCCCCGAGAATGAGGATCTGAGATGTAGTTTTCGCGATTCGAGCTCTTGTCATCCTAAAATCAACCAACAAACCATAGTTCTCCAAACTACAATTGCTCTGACTTCCTCATTGCACTATGAGGGTATGTAGGCACGAGATTTCGAAAATCTCGGGGAGCACCCTAGGAAAATAAACCATCTATTCCTTATTATCTTTCCTCCACAGTAAATTGAGAAGCCTAACACTTAGAAGTAAACATTGACACACACACCTAACCTAATGGTTCCCGTTGAGTACAACGGACATAAGGGGTGCTAGTACCTTCCCTTTGCATAACCGACTCTCGATTTCATACTTTTGGTTGCGATGACCATGTCCTTTCCTTTTGTTTAGGGGTTTTATCGATATTTTCCCTTTCCCTTTATGAGAATAAATAAAGTTAGGTGGTGACTCTGTTAGTCCATCCCGCAAGCGTGCAACTGAGCTTCGTGAGGTCGTCTCTCATTTTTTGAGGTACGACAACTGGCGGTCTGCTGGGGACTTTCCCATCCTTAAGAGAGTCAAACCTAGTTAGGTTTCATTTGTGTGTTTATGTTTGTTGTACTTGTATGGATTTTCTTTATCTTATTATTGTTATCTTTATTGCTTCATTGTTATATAATCTATATTTCCATTATACTATGGTATTGGGTTGTTACTCTAATTGCAAAACCTTGTGGGAAAGGCTCTACACCCGAGCCTAGAGAGAAAACATAAGATATGATGATGGTTTAATAGTATGGGTCCGCAAGATTTAGATCTCGTTAGAGTCGACATGAGAACCTCGCATAGGGTAGATCCTTTGAGAATGTTGGCGCCCGACATGTAGTTTTCGTTGGCCTAAGTATTTGTATAAGGATCCATTACTCTAAGGACCATTGTAGAACCCTTAACTCTTGGCCTACTAGGAACGATGGTCGCATAGTGCGAGCACCTCGAGAGGTAGATCTCGAAGGTCGGTACGAGGATCTCGCTCAGAATAGATTCTCTCAATGGACTTGACGCCCGGCATGTAGTTGCCGCTGGCAATAAACATTTGTGTGAATTTGTAACTCTGAGAACAGTGTCTAAAACCGTAGTCGATGGTCACATAGTGTGGGCCCTCTGAGAGGTAGATCTCGAAGGGTCGGTGCAAAGATCTCGCTCAGAATAGGTTCATGTGATGAAGTGGACGATCGGCATGTAGTTGTTGTAAGCTGAAAACATTAATATGAATCCATGACTCTGAGGTCACTTTAAAACCTTAGATCACACCCGATGAGAACCTTTATTCCGTGGAAACAATCAGATTCATCCGTACCACAGATCTGTGAACCCAACATGCATTTATCTCCATACATTGCATATGCATGAATCACAAGGCAAAGCTCTTAGTTACTTGTTGTTTATTTTAGGATTCCAAAGCACTTGTAAATAAAAGATGAATTCAGAAAGGAGGCTTAACCACAATTTTAAATTCAAGAATCTAAAGCTTGACGTGGTGAAAGCATTGAGCTCTAAATTGACTCAACCTATGTGTGCTGACTTCAAGAAAGGACATTGGAATCTGTTGAACATTCTAAATGAAAATTGGACTCGTATGCCATCATCACTTTGGCTCGCTTCTTTGATCCGCTGCTACGCTGCTTCACCTTTTGTGATTTCTAATTGGCACCTACATTGGAAGAATTTGAGAGGATTATGGGTCTAAGTTTGAGAAAGCGCAATCGTTTCCCTAAACTAGAAGAAGATGTGACTCCTTAAAAGATAGTTGTTGCTCTGAATGTTTGTACTTCTGATGTGATTGCAAGTTGGGATGAGAAGGGGGGCTATAAAGGTTTTCATTTGGAATATCTGGAGGATCTAGCTCTGGAGTTCGAGAAAGTGAAGAATTGGGACGCTTTTTATGTCATTTTGGCTCTCATAATTTATGGGATAGTTCTCTTCCATAATTTGGAGAATTTCATTAACCAAGTAGTTGTGGAAATTTTTCTTGTTGGCAATCCAGTACCGTTCGTGCTAGCAGATGTCTACTTCTCCCTCTACGATCGACATAAGAAGAAAGGGGGAATGCTCTTATGTTGTGCTCCTCTCCTTCATGCTTGGTTAATGATGCATCTAAAGAAGGAAAGACCAATTGTGTCCAAAGATGTCTACTTCTCCCTCTACATTTTGGAATAATCACTACTGCAAAATACACCTTCGGTAACATAATATTACTATGGTTATGTCTTCCACCGTTATAATATCGCAAACTGGAAGCGCCTAATGCTTATTTTTTTTTAAGTTATTGAATCACGGTTAATATAAATAACAGTGGTGATAATTGAGTGGTACAAGGTTCGAATTCTGGCAACTATATTTTTTCCATTTTTCCTATTACAAAAAGCGCGTGTCACTTAATTTCATAAATAAATAAAAAACTGAAAATTATTTAATCAGAGTTTTAATATTCAATAATATCAACCATTAAAAGTCATCATTGCAAGGATTAAATCATCTGATGTTTTATCTTCAACCTCTTCAATAAATGCACAGTTTCATATAATGAATTTTCACTTCTTCAAACTATTCTTCTTAAATTCCTATAGCAACATGAGTTCTCCATCTGAGAATGCTAACAAAAATATGTCAACTGAGGTCACCACAGTCCAACCACATCACCAGTCAACTGAGAAGGTCCAGCCATTTGGATCGTCTGCTATTAGGGATACACTGAGAGTGCGAAATGTCAAGAAGAAGAAGAAGAAGAAGAAGAAGAAGAAGAAGAAGAAGTAAAAGAAGCTGGAGAAGAATAAAAAAAGGTGTCGAGGAATTTTTTTTACTATGATTCTGATGAGGGTGGTGAGGAGCGAGTAATAGATTATGAAGATTCCTTTAATGCTAGGAGATATTTTTTCGATATTGACAAAATTATGTAATGAAACAATTATGTTTTATATACTCTTCCTTTTGGGCCTCTTAATGAACTTATTTATTAGTATCGTTTTATATAATCTTCCCTTTATATACTCTTTCCTCTTTAAAAAAAATAGTACAAGCCAACAAAAATAACAACAACAATACAAGAAGTATGAAAATATTGTGTAAGCTTCATTCACCTTGTACTTCTTCTTCATAGCTTCATAAACTATATGAACTTCATAATTTGTTTCAGATCCACGATTAGTTTAAAAAAAAGATGCGTTCTTGGAACATTACATAATATCTTGTGTTGTTGTTGTTGATTAATGTTCTCAGAACTTCATAATTTGTTGTTGTTTTTGTTTACTATATCTTGCGTTCTTGAACCTTATTTTTTTATTTTGTTGTATGTTGTTGTGTTGTCGATAAATGTTGTTATATGTTGTTGTTGTTGTTGATTAGTATTTTCAGAACAAAAACAAAACATTTCTAAGTCACAAGAATCTAGTGACTTAGCAATGTTTTGTTCTTGTTGATAAATGTTGTTGTATGTTGTTGTTGTTGATTAATGTTTTAAGAACAAGAGCAAAACATTGCTAAGTCACAAGAAAGAAGCTTCTTGTGACTTAGCAATGTTTTGTTCTTGTTCTGAAAACATTGATAAATGTTTTATTCTTGTTGATAAATGTTGTTGTATGTTGTTATTGTTGATTAATGTTTTTAGAACAAGAACAAAACATTGCTAAGTCACAAGAAAACTTCTTGTGACTTAACAATGTTTTGTTCTTGTTCTGAAAACATTGATAAATGTTTTATTCTTGTTGATAAATGTTGTTGTATGTTGTTGTTGTTAATTAATGTTTTAAGAATAAGAACAAAACATTGATAAGTCACAAGAAAACTTCTTGTGACTTAACAATGTTTTGTTCTTGTTCTGAAAACATTGATAAATGTTTTATTCTTGTTGATAAATGTTGTTGTTGTTAATTAATGTTTTAAGAATAAGAACAAAACATTGCTAAGTCACAAGAAAGAATCTTCTTGTGACTTAGCAATGTTTTGTTCTTTAAATTCTTATATGCTATGTATATGAAGTTGAGTTTATTATATGATATTTAGATTGTTTGTTTCACTAACCCTTCACTGAAAATACATTTCTTTAAATTGACATAGAAACTTATAATCTGAAAATTAAGTTGTATTTAAATATCAACTTATATCAATCAATGTTTTTCGAATTGCACTCGTCTCATCATTCATCTTCCGCTCTTTAACATATAGGATGTGGTTCAATGATCTAATTCCTTCATCACATCCAAATCTTCTCTTATAGATTAATTTAAATAACAACAATTTATTGATATGATTCAAATTAAACTAAAATAGAAGGAATTTATGTTATGAAGGACTTAGACCATTGAACCACATTTTATATGTTAAAGAGCGGGAAATAAATAATGAGATGCATGCAATTTGGAAAATAGTCTCTCTTCTTACACCATACATTTGATGAGAAGCTAAAAGTCTCTCTTCTTTCTCTTCAGACAAAGTACTTCGGTTTATCCTTGGATCTAGCAGATTGAACCACCTTAATCTGCAACATTTTTATGTAATCAAACACAATTTTTTCACACGCCATGTGATAGTTACTAAAAAAAACTTAAACTTTAGGCTTAAGAAGTTATACTTGAAAACTTATTTAATGTATATTAAGTTTATGATTATGCTAAACTCTTCATTCTTGATTTCTCACCAATAATTGTTGTTTGGTTGATTTTCGTGCATCACCTAGTCGGTATGGCTCAAACTCAAAGAACTCTTTAGCATATTTTTCATGTATCCTATATCCATGTTCAGCTTCCAAAAATGGTGAATTTCAAGAACTTAGTCTACTCGAGAGAAGAAAATTTAGTTTACAAGAGAGTGGCATATCTAACAATCATATTATTTTGTTTTAATGATAGTTACTAAAAAAAATCATAGATTTATTGACTTGATGCAATAGTAGCAATAGCCATAGAATGCAAATTTGTGAAATGAAACTTAGCATGGTTGATTAATATTAGTTTGGTGGGGGTTTTATGGGTTAAGATTGTTGTTTATGTTTCACTATCACAACTGTCTAAGCCATCTATTTCCTCAACCATATGGACGTTCAACGTATCATAGAATAATTTTATTAATTACTATTTTTTATTGAATAAATTAATACTTTTTAATTAAGTTTCTTTTAGAAATTAATAATTAATTAAAATTCTTAAATTAAATTCTATTCTAACCCCAAGTCCAATAAGTTTTAATATGAGCCCAATACCAAACGTGGCAAATGCATAAAAGAGCCATATAAATTCTAAAGATATTTTATAAAAAATCGATATGGGACATGTTTAAAAGCATTCACTGAGTTATGTCAAAACCAAGAAATCATTCCAACAACAACATATTTTGGGTTGCAAATAAATCAGTGAAGCAATCTGAGCCCCAATGCCAAATCCAAGCAATTTGAATTTTAACTTTGCTAATGTTCTAATTCATATCATCCATTTTTATCGTGCTTCAATAAGGTTTGCCTACAGCAATAGCATTACCTCTATTGTAATAAATAAGCTTGGTCTGCATATTCAATTCCTCATGCAAACAATTTAGTGTTGCACCTCGATGCAAGGCGGCTGGTAAAAGCTCAGAAATAAAGCACATCGTGTTCGATACTACCAAAGAGGATTTACTAAGGTTCGAGAAATCTTTCATTGGGAAGGTGTTGCATCCTGGAGCATCCTACAACATGCAAAGGCATTTCCATTATGAGGGTTATTTCGTAGTTAAAGTGACGCCGTTGGGGCTAACATTTGTCTCTTGGAAGAGGTTGAAGACGGTGAACTCGAAGCTTTAGTGGATGGTGCAAAATATTGGTTGAGTCAGTGGTTCTCAGAAGTTAGGAGATGGAAGGAGGACGGCGTGGACCCAGAGAGGTTAACTTGGTTGCGATGCTACGACATCCTTGTCATGCTTGGTCGGTTTCGTTCTTCACCTTTATCTCTTCCATGGTAGGGTAATACGTGAGTTGCGATGAACCAACCAGCGATTTTTCTAAGATGGATGTGGCTAGTTTGATGGTCAGAACATCATGTGGGTCTCTGATTAATGAAGTTTTCTGTATTCGCATAAATGGATATGTGTTCAGAATCAGGGTGGAAGAAACCTTGGGTCCTCTTTCCAATGTGGAGAAGAAACCTGGCTTGGTAGTGTCAGAGTCTGAGAGTGATTTCACTTCTGGAGATTCATCATGGGCTGATTTCGTGTCAAGGGATGAATTCTTTTTCGAAGATGAGGAGGAGGGTGGAGATCGAGAAACACAGGTGGTAGAGTCTCCTCTAGTACCTTTGATCGAAAAGTAATCTTTTGTCTCTAAGGAAGCGTGTCAGAATGAAAAGTTAATAGCTGACGGTAGCATCATGGGAGAACTAGGAGGTAGGGGTAGAGTCAGCACACTTAGTTCCAGATGAGAGAGACGTGGCTAATCAAGGTTTGCAGAAGACATTGGGAGTTAAGTCAAAGGTTCTTTTTGGATCTAAATCGTGTATGGGCCAAGACCAAGTTTTGGTGTTTGGTGAATTGTTGAAGGCCCAATCCAAGAGTTCTTTGAAACAGCCTTTGGAACGTGGTGGGCCTGGGCTATCACTGGTGTCTAAGCTGAATTAGTTATCAGTTGTTCCCCTTCGTTCGCTAGACATTTCCACTGGGCCTTCTCTTGTTCCTTTAACTTTTTCCAATTCTTTTGTTCTCCCATCTTCTAACGAGATGTCTTCTTCTTCTTCTATCAGTAAGAAAGATGGTTTTGACCAGCTTAGATTATGTAGTAGCAGAAGGGTTTTCCCCTATGTTTTTCCTAAGGTTATCTCTACCAAGGATCTGTAATCTCAAGAATCGGAATCTAGGTGTCACTCGGTTATGGATTCGGAAGTCAACCAAGGGAATAAAAGGTTCTGGGCAGAGATGGATTCAAAGGTAGCTAGGAAAGTCTGGGAAATTGTTAACTCCTTTTGGATTAATGGAGATGGAGGTCAAGGGAATTTCGAAGACGAAATCAGAAAGATGGAAGTCAGGGATGTAGAAGGGAATTCAGAGAGGGTGTCTTCAAAAATGGTTGAACAATGAATATTATTTATATTAATATTAGAGGGGGAGGTCTGCTGGTCAAAAGGAAGAGAATAGCTCGCATGATTCAAACTGGGAAAATGGACGTTTTTTTTTTGCAGGAGTCCAAATTGTCGAAATTAGACCTTGTGCTTGCTTCTTCGTTCTGGGGAAACTCTGACGTGGAGTGGTCTGAGTCGGGTGCAGTTGAAGCGACGGGGGGTATTGTCATTCTTTTGAGGAAGGGCTTGTTGGGGTTGATTTGTAGCTTTAAGGGCGAAGAGTTTGTGGGACTGAATGCAGAGTGGGAGAATCATGAATTATTCTTTGTAAACATTTATTCCTCTTGTCATCTATCTCTTAAAAGAAAGTTTTGGCAAGACTTGTTGAAGGCCAAAGAAAGTTTTGGAAGAGGGGATTGGATTATAAGGGGAATTTCAACTGTGTTGCTTGTTGTGAGGAGAGGAAAGAGGTAGATGGTAGTAGGCGCAACTTGGAGATGACAAAGTTCTCTAGCTTTATTGAAAATCTCGGTTGTATTGACGTTCCTTGTGTGGGGGGTCCTTTCACTTGGTTTAATAGGACAGGTTCGGCTATGAGCAGATTGTATTGTTTTTTACTGACTGAGGACTTGATTAATGATTGGAACACCGTGAGTCAGAATGTGGGCAAGAGGGAATTGTCTGACCATTTTCCTATTTGGTTTAAGGCTTGCAATCTCGACTGGGGTCCTAAGCCGTTTAAGTTCAACAACGGTTGGATCAAGCATTCTGATTTCAAAGTGTTTGTAGATTCTGTTTGGAAATCTTTCGAGGTAGTAGGAAGGGGAGACTATGTTCTGAAAGAGAAGCTGAATCTTTTGAAGCATAGGTTCAAAAAGTGGAATTTGGAAGTGTATGGGTGGTTAGAATTAAAGATAGAAGAGGGGGTGGATGCTCTTAATGAGTTAGATGCTTTGGCTGGTGTTGATATTGTTTCACAGGGGGGAGGCTCTAGCCAGAAGTAGAGTGGAAGCTTCTAAGAAGATATGGAAGCATTTAAGGCTTAAAGAGAACTTACTGAGACAGAAATCTAGAATGATATGGTTGAAGGAGGGGGATAGGAATACAAGTTTCTTCCATAGGGCGATGAAGTCAAGATTCAGAAGGAATAATATTTATTTTCTGAATACGAAGGAAGGCTTGAAGGAGGGGTGGAAGAGATTAAAAGTGAGGTTAGGAGATTCCTTTGCTCCAACTTCCAGGAAGGCCGTGGGGATAGACCGTTCATGGACGGTTCTGTGTTCTCGAAGCTTTCTTTGCAGGATAGGATTTCCTTGGAAGATGTTTTCTCTGTCACTGAAATAAAGGAAGTAGTTTAGAGTTGTGGTGGTGACAAGAGCCCGGGGCCGGACGGTTTCAATTTTTGTTTCTTTCAAGAATGTTGGGAGACGATTAAGGAGGATGTCGTGCATTTCGTCATGGAGTTTTATCATAACCATACTCTAACTAAGGCTGTTATAGCCTATTTTATAGTTTTGGTGCCTAAGGTATTATCACCCCAGACTCTGCATTCTTACAGACCCATTTGCCTTGTTAGCTGCTACCAAAAGATTTTGTCCAAAATTTTGGCTGGTCGAATTAAGAAGGTCATCAGATCCATTATCTCGGCGGAGTAAACATCATTTATTTCTGGTTGAAGCATGTCCGACGGAGTCATGGTGGTGAATGAGGTTCTTGATTTAGCTAAGAGATCTAAGAGGCAGTGTTTGGTAATGAAAATGGACTCCGAGAGGGCGTACGATTGCGTTAACTGGGACTTTCTGAGGTTTCTTCTTCGGAACATGAATTTCGATGTAAGATGGTGCAATTGGTTGGAATCGATAGTTTTTAAGGGCTCGAAGTCTATATTGATAAATGGAAGTGCAACAAAGGGCTTCATGATGGGTAAAGGATTGCGGCAAGGAGACCCACTATCTCCTTTTCTTTTTTACTAGTTATGGAAGGCCTTACAAAGCTGATGAAGATGGCGATAGAGTTGGATAAATTCAGAGGATTCAAGATTAACGATTCTCTTTCTTTTAGCATTGTGTAATTTGTGGACGATACTCTTATAGTTGGTGACGGGAGTTAGGGCAACTTCTGGTGTATTAAAGCATTGCTTAGAGGTTTTGAATTAATGTCGGGTCTTAAGGTTAATATTTCAAAAAGCAGTATTGTAGGGATTAATTTGAAAGCTGGGTTTTTAAAGGCAGCTTCCTCTTTCCTTCATTGCAGCATTTGTTCAATTCCGTTCAAATTTCTCAATGTTTTCGTAGGGGACAGCCCTAGAAAAAAGAAGATACGGGTTCATGTGTTACAAAATTTGAGGAAGAGGCTGGCGGCTTGGAGAGGTAGGCACCTGTATTTCGGAGGTAAAGTGGTTCTCATCAATGTCGTTTTAAACGTCATCCATGTTTTCTCCCTTTCTTTCTATAAGGCTCTGTTATCTGTTCTTAAGGAGATCATCAGATTACAGAGTAATTTTCTTTGGGGAGGAGGAGATTCGATCAAGAGAATTCACTGGGTTAGCTGGAGTTTCGTTTTCCATCCTAAGGAGAAAAGCGGTTTGGGAATCAAGGACGTTGCGGTTTTTAATAAAACCTTGGTGCTCAAATGGAGGTGGAAGTTTTTATATGACGGGAAGGCATTTTGGAGAGAGTTATTGGAATTTAGATACGCAAAATCAAACTTAACGAGAGAGGCGTTCAGGATCTCTAACCTTCATGGTAGGGGAGCAGGATCGATTTGGTGGCGTGAGATTTTGGGGTTGTGTTTCAACAACCTTGATGCTTTGGATCCATTTGTTTCTAACATTTTTTGCAGGTTGAGAAATTGTGAGGATACTCCTTTTTGAAACTCTATTTGTCCCAACGATTTGATCCTAAAGGATGTCTATCCAACTATTTTTGCAGATGCTGCTGATCGGTACATCAGTGTTGCTGAAGTTGGGGATTGGTCTGAAGCCGGTTGGATTTGGAAGGTGGCTAGGCACAACGGGACATATAGGACAAAGGAGTCGACGAAGGCAGATTCTCTGCATCAGACTCTGCAGAATGTCTTTCCTGTTAAAAATCGAAAAGATGTTTTCTATTGGACGACAACAAACTCCACCCTTTATTCGGTTAGTTCTGCTTATGTTATTCTCTTGTAGACTAATTATTATGGACCGTTAGACAACTCTCTCAAGCTTGTTGTTGAATTTTTATGGAAAGCTCATGTGCCCTCTCAGATTCAATTTCTCTTGTGGAGACTCTTTTTGAACCGTATAGCCACAAACGATCATCTGCTAAAACTTGGTATGGCTACGGTCTTGGCGAATAATTTGTGTGTCTTCTGCAGAGGTTGTCTCGAGGATGCATAATACTTATTCTTATCCTGCGTCATTTCAGCGGAATTGTGGATGGGGATAGATGTATGGGTGGGTTTTGAAGTCAACCTGAACTCTGGTCTCATATTTTCCTTTGTAGATTTCTGTCAGACTATCAAAACAAAGGGAAGAACCTTTGAAGGCTTGGCCATTTGGGCAGCAGTTATTTCGCTGATTTGGGAAGCTAGGAATAAAGTGATCTTTAGTAGTTGCAGTTTCTCTGTGACTGATATGCTATGTTCTGTCGAATGGTTGTCTTGGACCTGGTTTGGTCTAGTTTCTAGAGTCTTTTCTGGCACTTTTTTTACTAGTTTAACAGTCTAGTTAATTATATAAAGATGTTTTAGTCCTCTATTGTAAGGGTTGGGTACCCCTTGTTCTCTTTTCTTTTAATCCATTGCCTTTTTAAAAACAATTACTACCATTACCACTAACAATGATTTTACCACAAAAGGATGCATACAAGAAATCTGATTTGTTGTCGGGGTAAGACTTCTCACAAAGTGAAAAGACACCTCACAAAGGAGAAATTTGTGAGGAATTCAAGTATCTTGGAACAGACGTCATTGCAACTTTTTTTACTAGAGGTTTAACCCCTAACAAAGTTGCTGGGAGATTAACCCCTCGCAAACCTCTATAGGGTAGCAGTAAGCGGTAGACTCACGCAGGGAGGGAGAATGTGCCAGCTGTTTGTGATGTAATATTTTTTGTCAGAGGTTAAAATCTTGGCAAACGGGTGCGACATTTTGCTTAGGGATAAACTCCTGACAACGTTGCATGATAATATAAAAAAAAAATTGGTCCAATACCATTATAATAAAAAATTAATTAAATATATATTTTAAATTTATGTAACATATATGTATTAAAATATTTTTAAACTAAATAATTAATTCTTATATTCAACTAAATTTATATTTTATTAAATTATTTCAATAATCTATTTTTTAATTATTAATAGAATTAATATTAATATTTAAAAAATATTTAAGTTATATATAAAAAATTTAGAACTAAATATATTTTATTAATAAAACTGTTTTTAATTATTATTTTTTCATAAATCAGTTTTTAGTAAAAATTTATATTAAAACAATAGTTTGATTCTTTTAAACATTTTGACGTAAAAATAAATATATTTATTATAATATCCCATATTTCTGTAAATACTCTATTTGTTGTCAGTTGAGATCAACTGAGTTCTTATATGTTATAATTCTTGTTAGTTGGGACAAATAGAGGAATGAGTGACTTCAAATGAGTCAAATTCTTTTTCATTTTAATTTTCATTTATTAATTACTAAAAGAAAGTAACATTTTGGTAACATTAATGAATGGTTAGTTGGTTCCTAGAAGGAATATCTTCCATAATATATTTTCTTATATCTTTTTTTTTCAAACCATGCCCTAGATATATCCCTTAAATTTCCCTTACCACTCATTATTTCATTGTTAGGAAGAAGAAAAGAAAGAAGAAAAGAGGAGAAGAGAAAATAGGAAAAGAGGAAAGTTTGGAACTGAAGATCAAACCTTATCTCTAATCTTTCATCATCTTCATTTACTAATGTGGGTTCTAGTTAGTTTAGCTTTTGGAGAAAAATTATCATGAAAGGGGATTTAGGGTTTGTGTGGTTTTGTTATGATCATGAAAAATGATGTTGATATATGATGTTCTTGTTGTTCTACATGTATATTTTGTGTAATCCATGTTTTATTGATGCTTGGGTGTAAAAATGATGGGATTTAGGGTTGAAATCGTGTTTCTGGAAGTTAAACTTACAGCTATACTTGCTCAGCCATGCCTGGGGGCCCCCAACAAGCCTTCAACCACTTATTGGGGCTTCAAGCACAAAATTCTCTCTTAGACTCGCTTAGAGAGAGGTGTTGGCTTGGCCAGCGAGCTTGAAAGTTTTGTATTTTTCCTCTGACACTATTTGTCACGTAACTTTAGTTTCGTAACTCCGATTAAGACGCTGTCAAATGTGTTGGAAAGCTAATTCAATGCTTTATCAATTAATGAAGTAAATAATGTATTTATGTTAATAATGCTTAAAGAGTGATGATGAAAAATGTTATGTATTGTTATTTGACTTGAATGCTTGAGTATTGAATTAACTGTGATGAAAGTCAGATGAATATATGCTAATAACTAGGTGAATGAACTAGTAATAAATACTTATATTATGAGGATAACTTAAGTGTGATGCTTGGAATCGAAGTACCTCAGTGTGTATCGCGGTCAAATATTGGCTTGAATCATGAACTAATGGGCTTTTTTATGGAACACGTGTGATTTATGTTATGAGATTGGTGAATGTGAACCCCTAGTGATTATTAAGAGCAATCACGTGAAATGTTGATGAACCTAATCACGTATTCGGAATCTACCCTTAATGGTGCACACGCCAATTAAGATGCTTATGTAAAGTAGAATTAGGATTTAGGCACATATAATTCGTACCTTATAAATGGTTTGAGTCCAAAGAGTAGGCGTCTCATATGGGGGTCTGAGTCCCATAAATATATGAACTTTAATGTGGCTTTGAATCCCATACGAAGAAAGATACTCTAAGTGGGTTCGAATCCCATACGAGCAACGATTTTTGAAGAGGGTTTGAATCCCTAAAATCCGAATTCACAAGAAAGTTGAATCATGAACAAGATCTGGAGCTTGGGTTCTTGCCCTAGACGTAGGTCTGGTCGGGAATGGATGCTTGTTGTTCTTCGAATAGTGATTTATTTAACTCATGTGAACTCAAGTTATATGTTTCCATACAATGTGAATATCCCTTAGATGCTTAAGTCTTCTGCTATAGTGTAAGTGTACACATGAAATATTTTATCGGGAAGCTTAAGATAAAGATTTGATAATAACCCTTTAGAGCCGAGATTACCCTACAATTATTGTTGTGTTTCAGGTGTTTCTTTGCAGAAGAAGGGCAAGGGTAAGCTTGCCTGATGATGTTTTGGAGCTTTAGTAATGTTGATCTTTCTCCATAGTTTATGTACATGTATAGATATTGTACATAGCTCTTAGTTTTGTTTAGCACTACTATAGAAAACCCATTTAACAATGGTTGGAAAATACATATAATCACGCAGATCAAGGCATTGTTATGTAGAGTGTTGTCGTAAGTGTGCTACTTATAATCACGGTCCTAGTACCGTTGTTGTATTCTGGAAAGCGTGTGGTATATCACAACGGTCATTCTTAACAACCGTTGTGATATAAATAGTACCGGGTTCGAAACATAACAAATAAATTACATTAGATCACGATTAATGTAGAAACCCGTTGTGAAATGTACCCATAGCTTATTATATACCAAAGTATATTGCTTGTTTTACCATACACCTCATTAAACAAATACAACCATTAAAATTGGTAAAGAACTATATAATCTGAAAATTAAACTATTCTTGAAAACCAACATAAACACACCATTGTTTCTAAATTGCATGCGTCTCATCATGCACATTTTATATTCTTTAACACATATATGGTTCAATGGTTTAATTCCTTTAATGGATCAATATCTTTTATTATCGCCGCTTATCATCGCAATTGTTATGATGACTTATCATCATAACAAGCATGATCTTAACAATCACGGTGATAAGCGACGACGACGAGGTAAAGTAGAATTGTAGATATTGATGCGTTGAAGGAATCAAACCATTGAACGATATATTATGTGTTAAGGAACATAAAATGTGCAGAATGAGATGCATGCAATTCGTAAAATAATGATTGATATAGGTTGGTTTTCAAATACATCTTAATTTTCAGATTATAAGTTCTATGTCAATTTAAATGATTGCATTTTGATTAAAAGGTTCATGAAACAAACAATATACATAATATATAATAAACTAAACTTCATCTCCTACCAACCTGTATAAGAATATAAAGAACAAAACATTGCTAAGTCACAATAAGCCTCTTTCTTGTCACTTAGCAATGCTTTGTTCTTGTTTTGAGAACATTTTTCAACAACAACAACATACAACAACACAACAAATCCATGCAACACAATAAAAATACATACATTATATTAGCACAAACCATATGTACCTTATCAACTTATTCTATACGCTTGCTACAACCATCATCATCACCATGTATCATCTTTACTATATAGCTTCAGCTATTTCAAATAAAATAAAATTGTTAGTATTCAAAACAAATTCAGCTATAATTGAAAAAAAAAAAACCTAAGTGGGACTGTAACAAATCAATATACATTGAGTCAATAATACACCTCTTATTGACAATAAATATGGAACTGTAACAAATCAAGATATATCAAGTTCATCTAGTTTGTGATGCCATGAAGAAAAAATATAAGGTGGATGAAGTTTATACAATAACTTCATACTTCTAATATTTTTCTTCATGGCGACAAAAGCCATATGAAACATCACCATACTATACGCTTGCTACCACCATCATAACTATGTATCTACAAGGAAACACAACAAATTCAAACTTAACCCTAAAACATCAACAACATAATCCAGAAGAAGGGTAGAAAGAAGAGAGCATGAGAACATACCATCTTCGACGCCGTAGGAGTTTGCGTCGGAGGTTGCTCCCGTCAGATATCCTTTAAGCTTCATGAGAGGAGAGGGTTGTGTTAGGGTTTTCTTTATAGAGAAACGGCTGTTATGAATTGGGCAACATGTACTTTCGTTTATATATTAAAAAATATCACAACGGTTACTTATAATAACCGTACTGATATCCCTTTTATTATTTATTTAAAAATAAATTAAAAAGAAAGGAGCGCCTTAACGTTAAATGAATAAAATTTAATATCACAACGGTTACTCATAATAACCGTAGTGATATCCCTTTTATTATTTTATTTAAAAATGAATAAAACAGAAAGGAGCGCCATAACGTTAAATGAATAAACTTTTTGAGAGCCCTGAGGTTTGAATCTATGAAAGATATATTGTCTCATATCAGTAATAACGTCAACCGTTATTATACTATAAAAATTTATAATTAAAAAATAAATAAAAAATTAGCGCATGACTTTAGAGATGTCACCACGGTTTTTGAAAGAACCGTGGTGACTTGGATGTTGTTGTTTGCACGTTTTGTAGTAGTGTAGGTACCCTTGTATAAAATGTGCCATATTGTATATTATTCCTTTTCGACATGTATATAAAATGATGCCGATATGAACTTATGTGTATCAGTATCAATTTAAATCATATGCAATATATATTCTAAATGTATATTATGTGTGGGTGTAACATTTATACTCATTAAAAAATACTATACATTTTAATATATATATATATATATATATATATATATATATATATATATATATATATATATATATATATATATAGTTTTAATATAAAAACAAATGCATATTTCTTTTTAGTTTTTTAATATCTTGAATAAAGATATTTTTTTTCAAATGCATTTGTTTTTATATTAAAACAACACACACACACACACACACACACACACACACACACACACAGATATATATATATATATATATATATATATATATATATATATATATATATATATATATATATATATATATATATATATAGTTTTAATATAAAAACAAATGCATTTTTTTTTTGTTTTTTAATATCTTGAATAAAGATATTTTTTTCAAATATATACAATTTTAAAAATAGAATGTCCCACGTACCTTAAGAAACAAATGAAGGACATGTCTATTTTTTGGTCTGATGATGATTCTGAAGTGAACCTGATGTGGAAACTGCTAAGCATGTCACAGCCCTCACCGGCAGATGTGAATCTGATGAAGATTTCTGTGTTGAAGATGTCTCTTATGAAGAATTTGCTATTTCATACAGAGAGCTTTGTGTTAAAAGTGAATAGGTGTGTAAGATAGGAGAAAATTAGAAGAGAATCACAACTCAACTGCAGGCTGATAAAAGAGAATCTTTTATCTACTATCTCTGGTCTTCAAGATGAGGTAATCCTATTGAATTTTAAACTTGAAAACATGACCAAATCAGTAAGAATGTTGAACAATGAGTCTGATATGTTAGATGAAATTCTTCAAGTTGGAAAAGGGGCTGGAAACTTAAAACGTATAGGTTTTGATGACCAATCTCTGAAAGGAAAAACCCATGTGAAAAAATTTATTCCTGCAGAAAGGAAGTATGAGCCCATATTGTTCGACCAAATGTTACAACATCCTGGCAAATTTCAGGAAACTCAAACTAAAGCCAAATTCTTTCTTTGGAAATGTCATTATTGTTGTAAATATGGTCACATAAAGCCTTTTTGTTACAGACTGTGTTGTTATCCAAAACATTCAACACAACCTAGGACTAATCATGTGACGATTAAAACTAGAAAGGAGTGGAAACCTAAGGTTGTTAATACTAATCTTATAGCCCATACTTCTTTTAGAGCTTCATCAAGAGAATACCGATACTTTGATAATGGGTGTTCTAGGTACATGACAAGGGTCAAGAAGTACTTGGTGGACATTAAATTTTATTCCAGCAATTTAGTCACTTTTGGAGATGGAGCTGAAGGTTAAATTAAAGGAGTAGGCAAGTTAGTTTGTATTGGTCTTCTTAGACTAAAGAATGTTCTTCTTGTGAAACGATTGACAACAAATCTGATCAGCATTAGTTAGGTATGTGATCAAGGTTTAAAAGTCAATTTCACCAAGTCTAAATGTTTGGTTACTAATGAGAGTAATGATGTTATGATGAGATGAGTTAGGTCTAAAGACATCAAGAAACTACTTATTCTTCCACATGTTTAATGACCAAGGAAGATGAAGTCAAGTTGTGGCACTAGAAGCTTGGACATCTAAATCTCAAAGGTATGAAAAGGATTATGTATGAAGAAGCTGTTAGGTCCACCAAAGCTCAAAATTTAGGAGGTAAAGTTTGTGGTGAGTGTCAAATTTTGAAGTAAACCAAGATGTCACACCCGAAGTTGCAACATCAGACTACTTCCAAAGTTTTAGATCTTCTTCATATGGACTTAATGGGACCTATGCAAGTTGAAAGTCTTGGTGGAAAGAGGTATGTCTATGTGGTTGTTAATGATTTTTCAAGGTTTACTTGGGGGGAAATTATCAAAGAAAAACCAGACACTTTTGAGGTATTCAAAGACCTTTGTCAACGCCTTAATAGAGAGAAGGAAAATGTGATTGTTAGAATCAGAAGTAACCATGGCAAGGAGTTTGAAAATGCAAAATTTTATGAATTTTGTTCTTCTGAAGGTATTAGTCATGAGTTCTCATCACCCATCACTCCTCAGCAAAATGGAGTTGTAGAACGCAAGAACAGAACTTTACTAGAAACAACTAGAGTCATGCTTCATGTAAAAAATCTTCCTTATCGTTTTTTGGCTGAAGCCGTGAACAGTGCATGTTACATTCACAATCGCGTCACTCTGAGAGCTGGTACATCTTCTACATTCTATGAAATATGGAAAGGGAGAAAACCTACTGTTAAATACTTTCATGTTTTTGAAAGTAAATGTTACATCTTGGCTGATCGAGAACAAAGGAGAAAGATGCATCCCAAAAGTGATGAAGGGATATTTCTTGGTTACTATACAAATAACAGAGCCTATAGGTTCTTTAACTCCAGAACCAAAGTCATGATGGAATCTATTAATGTTGTGGTTAATGATTCTGTCATTGAGAAAAGGATTGATGTCGAAGAAGATTCTGGAACATCATCTCAGCAGACTGATGTATCAGAAAATGAGGCTCACATTGAGTCCAACATTGAGCCATCTAATTCTGATAACCCTCAAGTCAACAAAGGCCCTTCTACTAGAATTCAGAAAAATCATTCAAAGGAACTTATTATTGGAAATCTTGGTGATAGGATAACCGCTAGATCCAAAGATGTGATATCCAATGTGTAACACCCCAAACCTCCGCGACAATTTAATCGTAATTTATCAGAGTAAAATAGAATACATGGATTTAGGATGCTACTTCTACTACTCAACTTAACTTGCACACAATAATATTATGGTGATATTATATCAAACATAGCATTTCAACAGTTATGCACAGCGGAAAAGTCGACGCAAAAGAAACATGTTTGGTTACACATAAGATCCTTAATGAAAACAGTAATAACACATAATAGAAATTAAAAGACTCTAGCGTTCTAACACCCCCGGTGTTATAAACTCAGAGCAGGCGCGACTCGATAACTCGTACCAGAAGACCTCGTCTTCTCCACTCCACCTGCGAACTACTCCTGCTTATCTGCACGTTACCCACGTAGAGGTAACATTCAAACAGAAGGGGTGAGATTCTTAAATCAACGAAAGAGAGAGATGATATAAATAGAAAAGCATACATCATCAAGTTATTCACCATATCATAACATCCAGCAAGAATCACACACTTCAAATTATGCACAGACAATCATCAATAAGTATACCAACCATCATGCAACACAACCAACAAGAGAATGTAAATGAGACTCGGCTAGAATCAATGCACGTGGTACCGAAATCGATCCCTGTTTCATGATCACAGTTCCCGTCGGAACTCTCGGCCCCTATTTCATGGTCAAGTATGACCCCTATTTCATGATCATACCAACGACCCCTATTTCATGGTTACGTACGACCCCTATTTCATGATCGCACCAACAACAACGATTCCATCAAGGAATTCGGATAAACGATAACACCCCACCTGGGCACGCCATCCCACAACTATGCACATGCCATGCACCATCAATGACAACATGCAACAACGACTCATATACACACATAGCAAATTCATTTTCATACCAACATCATTTAATAATCAACATGCATTCATCGAAACATACATCATTGCACCAATACAACAACTACACATCTTGGCATCATTCAATCATGCATTTCACATTATCATATCAACACCAACAAAACAAGCACATAACACCTCAATACATGCCCACCATACAACAGCAACAACACATCATCAATATAATGTAAAACAGATATTTTCCATGAATTTCAAGTAATTAAATAATATGTTTTCAGTCCCAGGTCACGCTAAGCGCGCCCCTATCCGCGCTAAGAGCGCTGCTCACTGCCTCGAAGAGGCAAACTTTCTCCAGACCGCGCTAAGCGGTCTCTGCGATTTTGGCAGAAAAACCCTGCGATAACAGCATCTCCCAACTGCGATTTTCTGCACTCAAACTGATTCTTAACAACAATTGTTCATAGATTTTTCACCAATAGCCTATATCTAACATTTGTAATTCAACCAAACAAATCAAACAAGGCTAATTCATTAGTTCCAATCACATTATCCCAAAATCTTCCTAAAACCCTCACTCAACCTTATGGATTCTAATTTAGTGATTTCTATTTCAATACCTACATCATTTAACCCTTGAGAGATGAAAGAAATCCCACCCTTACCTTAGGATTCTTGATTTCTTCTTCCACAATTTCTTCTTCTCTGACCTAGCTTTCTCTGCTCTTCCTTTTCTTTTCAAAACACATACTGACCACCTCTTCCTTTCCTAACCCTTTTTTTTATATTTTCCTTATTATCCAAATATTATTTTCTAATATTATTATTACTATTATTTAGATATTATTATTATTATTATTTCACCGACTCAAATAATAACGACAATATCCTCAATAACTCAAATAATAATATTAACCAACTAACCCTTCATCCAACACCTTATCCTGCATAATTCTAAGGGTACTACCCCCGCCCTAAGGGTACCCCCAACTTGGCCAAAATACCCCAACACACAATACATACAACAATATTCAATTTAATCACGAAAAATAATTAAATTAAATCGGGGTGTTACACAATGCTTGTTTTGACTCAAAATTTGAACCAAAAATTGTGAAAGAGGCATTGACTGATGAATTCAGGATTAATTTTATGCAAGAGGAACTAGGTCAATTCAAAAGGAATAAAGTGTGAGACTTGGTACCCAGGCCGGAAGGGGTGAATGTTATTGGCATAAAATGGATTTACAAGAACAAATCTGATGAAAATGGAATTGTGACCAGAAACAAGGCTAGTCTTTTGATCAAGGATAAATTCAAATTGAAAGGGTTGATTTTGATGTGACTTTTGCACCTGTCGCTCTTCTTGAATCCATAAGATTTCTCTTTAAAGTGGCATGTATGCTAAAATTCAAGTTTTTTCAGACAGATGTGAAAAGTGTCTTCTTGAATGGGTAGTTGAATGAAGAAGTGTATGTTGAACAACCCAAGGGGTTCATAGATCCTAGTTTTCCAGATCATGTTTACAAACTAAGGAAATCTCTCTATGAATTGAAGTAAGCACCTAAAGCTTGGTACGAAAGGTTAACTGAGTTTCTTGTCAATAATGGCTACAGGAAATGGGGAATAGACAAGACCTTGTTTGTTAAAGAAAGGCATGGTAAACTCATTATAACTCCAATATATGTTGACGACATTGTGTTTGGAGGGGTGTCAAACCAGATGGTCCAACATTTTGTCAAGCAAAATGCAATATGAATTTTTGAGATGAGCCTTGTTGGTGAACTAACTTATTTTCTTGGTCTTCAAGTTAAACAAATGAATGATATTATCTTCATTTCTCAAAGCAAGTATGCTAAGAATATAGTGAAGTTTGGTCTAGAAAGTGCTAGTCACAAAAGGACACTTGCTGCAACACACTTGAAATTAACCAAGGATGAAAAGGGTGTTGATGTGGATCAAAATTTGTACAGAAGTATGATTGGTAGTCTGTTGTATCTTACAACTAGCAGACCGGACATCACTTTTGTTGTAGGAGTTTGTGTTATATCAGGCTGAGCCTAAAATGAGCCACATTACTCAAGTGAAGAGGATCTTGAAATACATCAATGGTACTAGTGATTTTGGAATGATGTATTATCATAGTCTAAATTCCATGCTTGTAGGGTATTATGATGCAGACCGGACAAGTAGTGTTGATGATAGAAAGAGTACTTTTTGAGGATGTTTCTTCTTGGGAAACAATCTTATCTCTTGGTTCACTAAGAAGAAAATTTTAGTTTTCTTTATCAAGTAGTCTAATGGCAAAGAATAATAAACGGGATGTCACGGGTTCGAACCCGCACCCCTCCACCTAATGTCCATGCACATCTATCAACTGAGCATGCATAATGTGACTTATATTTAAGTTATTTAGGCGTCCATCCAAATGCTATTTATCTTTAGATTTCAACTTTCATAATTTGGTCCACCTCATACATCATTATGGGACCATTACGACTTTCGTCATTGACATATAACATGACGGAACCCCGATGACCATGATATCAATGTACTTGTTGACATATATCGATATGGATGAGAGACATGTTATGATGGAGGAATTTTAACTTGATTGTCTATAGGGGTACGAGACGTCTACTACAAGATATTTTAACTTGATTGTCTCTGCATTGATCTCCAAAACAAACATTGTCTTGAGTGTTATTTAGCCTTTCACATGCACTTGTTCACCTGAAAGACCAATTAAGGGGCCTTAGAATGTGTAGATGTCATCTAGGTCAAGATGGAGCCTCTCAAAGACGTTCCAGAACAAGACATTTGGTTTGCTTCTAAGGTCAATTAACACTTGCTTCATATCTTAATTATCATATCGTATGGAGATGATCGTGGAATTGTTGTTATGATGCAGGATGTCAATGAAGTCTTTTTTGGAGAGTGTGATTTTGGACTTTGGATCCTTCTTCGATCTTATTTTATGACCAACAAGTATAATACTCGATTTAGGTCAACGAATTCAGGATCGACTCTTACCCGTAAACACCCCTACATTTACCATTTAAATAGATCCAAATTTAAAAACCCAACTCAAATTCAAATTTAATTATTTATGAAAGATTAGATGGAATGGGATGAAATAAAATTCATCATTTTTTATTTTACTCCATCAATATTTACAAAATTCAAAGAATAAATATTCATTATTTATTAGTTCATTTTATTAGAGTACATTCCCATTAATCCAACGATATATTTATTACTTCATTTTAATAGAGCTCATTAGCATTAATCCAAAGATATGTCGCCACAAAATCACATGTTTAAAAAACAGAATATATAGTAGTTTAATTTATATAATTTTAAAATATATATATATATACTATTTTTCTTAAAAATTGAAATATATTATATTTTTGAAAAAATATCTATATTTCTACATCTAAAATATATATATATACCAAAATTAAAAAATAAAAATCATTATATAAATAAAATATAAATATAATTTTTCTAAAATGTTCCTATATGTAAATAAATATATATTTTTCAAATATACAACTTTTTAAAAAAAAAATCAAAATATACACTACATTAAACTATATACCATTTTTCTAAAATATATATTATATCTTAAAAATTCAAATTATAATTTATCTAAAAAAACATATATTTTCATCACTGTATATATTTAATCAAGTTATTCTCAACAACACATTCTCAATACTACAACAAATTTATTCAAAACTAATAATATTTAACCTATTTATCATGCGTACATAAAAAAAAATTATTAAAAAAATTGAAAACTATTAAATGTATACCTTATTGGAGATTAATATGAAAATACAGAAGAAAAAAAAATAGCAGATGATTGATGAGGAATTGAAGGTTTTGTATACAAATGAAAATGGAGTATGAGTTGAAGGATTTTGCGTTTCAGCGAGAGAGAATGAGAAAAGTTGGGTGAGTTGAGAATGAGGATGAGAGCGAAACTATATTACTTTTAAATAAATATGTTTGTGTTGATTTTTGTCGAGGGTAGCACTTGCCAAACTACAACGATAATAAAGCCTAATTAATGCTCAACCAAACTCTCTGAAGGTCGAAGGAAAATGCAAACATCATTTCAACAAAGATGAAAAGGGGGATGGCCTCGAGCCTTCGATTCCTTTCCTCAATTGTTTAAGTACGAATTGCCTTACTCGATTAGTCAAACAATTGTCATCTCTTAAAAAACTTATAATCCGATTTACCTTAAACCTTTTCATAAATAAATCAAATCAAACCTATTTTCTTAATGACTTAGATGAAAAAGAGAGTGCTCTAGAGTCTTCTATTCCCCTTTTTCTAATATTTGAATACGAGTTGCCGTACTCGGTCATTCGAGTTTTCGTCATCTATTTAAAATATCCTAACTATATTAAATCCTTTTGCAATTAAGGATGAAAAAGGAGATGGTCTGGAGCCTTCAATTTCTCTCATAAATTATTTGGATGCGAGTTGCCTTACTCGACCATCCGAATAATTGTCATTCAAACAAAACATTCAACATATTAATTTAACTTCTCACTTCCGTGTGATTATAACTTTTTCTTAAAAGAACATTGTTTAGTCCCTTCTAACACGCATATAAACTAGTGCTTAAGCCTCTGCCGAGAGTAAACAAGCCAATGTTTAGCCTTTATAACGTGACCAAAATACTTGTTCAATAAAACAAACCAACACACTGTAGCACCCCGAACTACAAAGCTATAATTTTCTTATTACACGATGAGGATACGTAGACACGAAATTGCGAGATCTTGATGAGCACACTAATTAAAAAGCTGACTTTCCCAATAGCAAACACATTAATAAAAACATTGTTTCTTTTCTTTTTCACTTTAGTCTTTTATAACTCGAAGAAAACAAATAAAGATAGTTAACATTCAATCGCAAATCTAACTAAGAGGTCCCGTTGAGTACAACGAACGTGAGGGGTGTTAATACCTTTCTCTTGCATAATCGACTCCTCCCCAACCCGAATTTGGTTGCGACGACCATTATTCTATTCTTAAAAAGTTTTATTGATATTTTCCTATTCCTTCTTGAAATAAATAAAGTTCGGTGACGACTCTGTTCGAACTAAATTTTCCACAATCAATCACAAAGGATCGTATTTTTCGAGGTACGACATACATATTACTGCATTAAAATTCTTTTGTACTATAGTTGTCATTTTATTCGTGTCTACATTTTCTTTCACTACTCTTCGGTGTTCCTACTATTTTGATTTTTATACAAGCTCACGATCAATCAGATTTATTTGTTATTATTGGTATTGGCATAGATATCGTGTATGATTATTTCTAATATATTTTGTAAGAGTTCAATTTTAATGGTCTAAAAGGATCTTTTTGGATAAATTTTGTTAGGAATGATTCTTTTAAAGTGCATGATAAATTTTTTAATCTACACTAAAGAAAGATCAATTCTAATCAAATACATTCAGAAACATTTAGCTTGGATTAAAATTAGATTTTTATAAAATGTTTGAGATTAGTAGTATTAAGAATATCATATTAATAAAAATAAATGAATCTAAATTGATTTGCGGATGAAGCATTTTTGACTAGTTCTACTTGTAAGATTCTCTTGTAATTAGAATAGGTATGATAAAAAAAATAAAATCAACATAACTTAATATCGATACAATAAACGTGGGCTATAGAACTAACTTTGCTAATTATATTGTAAAAAAAAAACACCAAAAATTTCCATAAGATATTTTTTTATCAGTAAGATCAAATTTGATACGTTGAATTTAAAAGTTACAACTATATAGTAAAAGATATATAATTGTATAACATAATTTAAATGTTCAAACATAACAAGATGATTATATAATAGGTATTTATTTCAATACTTCTTCGACAAAAAAAAAAAATCAGTATAATTTATATGACTTTTTTTTTCAATTTCTGCAAAATTATAAATAACTTTTATAAGTATGATTAGAAAATACACGAAAGAGATAAATAATCAAAATAAAAATAAAATAGAAAATTCATCGAAAAAAATGCCCTTAAGATAGTTTTGTATTCACCAATTGTTAGTGTTACATACGAGTTTAGTACCTGTTAGTCTTAGAGCTAGAACAAAACATAAGCACATACTTAAGTTTAGTATCTAAATATAGTCCATATGGTGTTCTATAATAGATTCTCTGGTGTATACACTTTTGTCAAAATTCAAAACATTACTCTTATATTTTCCTTTTATTCTATGACCAACATCATGATCCATAAACAATAACATTGTATTTTTTTTTATAAGCAAATATATTAACTAAATGAATAAGGGTATTAGGGGTACCCCAGTCCACATACATAGATTACATCCACAAAATAATAATACAAACAGACCTAGGCTTAAATGTATTTCCACGGGAACTTATACCACTCGTAATACGAACACGAGATCTTCTTGGAGAGCCACCACCAGAAATTAAGCCTAATTCTATTCAACACCACCGCTAAATCTCCAATCTCATCGTTAAATAAGATTTGATTTCTAGAACACCACAAACACCAACAAACAATATACCATAAACCAATGGCATTATAAAATGAAATCTTCGTTCTAATCTTTTCAATCCATGCTCTCAAATGGATGTGAGAATCGAAACCGAAAACATCTTCAATATTCAACCATTCACAAACCAGTTTCCAAACCGAACAAGCTTTAACACAATTAAAGAAAACATGATTGGTATCTTCATCCTCAATAAAGCACAAAACACATACCCGATCATGTATATTACTGATTATTCCACAGTTGACAAGATTAATACAAGTCAGAAGCCTGTTAAGTATCGAAATCCACGTAAAAGTCTTGACTTTGACAGGAGCCATCGCCTTCCAAATCCACTCCAACGACTTCAAACAGACACTATCCAAAGTGTTTTAGTGAGTTGATATGAAAATTCTGCAATAAAAAGATTTTGCAGAAAAAAATCTATTTCCTTCATACGACCATGATAAAGCATCTGGTACCCCACGCATAGGCTAGAATTCCTGCAGAATGCCTAATAACTCCTCCATTTCCTGCCCGTAAACCGTGTTCCAAGGTGCATTGATAACAGCGGCATTTCAATGCCATATGTCTTGGCACCATTCACCCATTTGAGCAATTGTATTAAGTTTCGAGTTGGATAACAGATATAGATTAGGGAACACCAACTCCAAAGGTCTATCTCCAATCCATTTAGATTTCCATAACAGAATTGTGTTACCGTCACCCAACTTATGTGACAACAATTCAACGAAACCATCCACACACATAGAAAAAATGTCTCTGCACCAAAAAGAAGGTTTATTACCAAGTAATGACGAGTCCTTGGCTAGAATATTGCATCAAACATCTCCATAACACGCCTGAATTATCCCATTCCAAATCGCATCTGATTCCGTAAGAAATCTCCAAATCCATTTAGTTAAAAGAGCT
This sequence comes from Lathyrus tuberosus, assembly GCA_022829125.1. Lineage (NCBI taxonomy): Eukaryota > Viridiplantae > Streptophyta > Magnoliopsida > Fabales > Fabaceae > Lathyrus > Lathyrus tuberosus. Next base: position 3,854,590 of record JALAZF010000441.1, read on the forward strand.
GTGTTGAACAAACCTATATGTTTTATACCTAACCCTCTTCCGCTTTCGGTTTGTAAACGTCTTTCCACCCAACCCAAGCAATGTATTTCCCTCGTTTTGACCCCGACCACAGAAAGTGTCGCTGAATTGCAATGATAGATTTCATGACAGCCTTTGGAATTTTATAAAAAGATAGGTAGTGTACAGGAAGATTGGTAATGACTGAATTGATGAGCGTAATTCTCCCTCCCATTGACAAAAGATTTCCTTTCCACGACGATAGTCTCACTTTTAAGCCTTCTATAAGAGATCTCCAAAATGAGCATATACGGTAATTACCACCCACATAAACTCCCAGGAACTTCAACGGTAGAGTACCCAGTTTGCATCCTAAGAATCGTTCTGGAGCCTTGCAAAAGAAGTCATCCACCGAAATACCAACCAAGGAACTTTTTCGAATATTTATTTTTAGTCTAGATATCAACTCATATCCCTTCATTATTGCTTTCAGAGCCCATAAATTATCCCACGAGCCATCACAAATGACAACCGTGTCATCAGCATATTGAAGAATGATATATGCCACTGTTTCATTGACTCTAAACTCTTTCAAGAAACCTGCAGATACTGCCCTATGAACCAAAACCGTCAAGCTTTCAGCAACCATCGCGAATACGAAAGGAGACAATGGATCTCCTTGGCGCAAGCCTCTCGTAACTTTGAAGTCAGCCGTGGGACTCCCGTTGATCAAAACCAAGAAGTAGCTATTCATTACAGTTCCTTTCATCCATTTTATCCATCTCGAGCCAAATCCTATAGCCGTCATCGTTTTCCTTAAAAACCTCCAATCCACACAGTGATATGCCTTTTCAAAATCAACCTTCAACAGGACACAACTCTTCTTGTTCCTCTTTGCAAAATCTACAATTTCATTTAAGACCAAGACTCCATCTAACAAATGCCTACCCCCAATGAAAGAAGTTTGAGTATTTGAAATCAATTTCCCCATCACCCGTTTTAATCTAGCAGCCAACAGTTTCGTGATTATCTTACATACGCAGCCAACTAAAGTAATAGGTCTATAATCATCCAAGCCTTTGGGGTTGTCACCTTTGGGTATCAATGCCAAAAAGGAAGATGAAATGGTTTTGGCCAGATAACCAGAGGAATGAAATTCTTTCAAACAGTTAATAAAATCAGTTCCCATAAAATTCCAACATTTCTTAATAAAATCAGTGTTAAAACCATCCAGTCCCGGACATTTATTACCTCCTCCTTCAAACACTATCTCTCGAATTTCCTCTGCACAGAAGTCTTCTTCCAAACTGATGCTATCTTCCAACGAAATCCTATTGATGCCTGCGAAATCGAATTCTGGTATGTTCCTATAAACGGCCTGAAAGCTTTTTTGGAAATGCTCTTTTGCCATTGTTTTATACCTTGAACCTCATCAATATACATTGAATCATGTAGAACTGCTGAGATGTTATTCCTTTCTATTTCTCTGTTTAAGTATTGCGTGAAAGAAACGTGTGTTTTGGTCACCATCTTGGTTCCATCTTATCCTTGATTTCTACTTAATAATACTGTCTCTGATGCGAAGATTCTTCCACAATTCCGTCTGAGCTTGCCCTCTCCTAAACACATATGTGTCAGTAATATTTATGTTCTCCCCAGACCAGCCTAACTCCACTTAATTAATAATATCGACCTCTCGTTCTACATTAAGATCCAAACACCCGAAAACGTTTATGTTCCACAATTTGATTCTCTCTTTAAGTAATCTGAGTTTTTTTTACAAAACAAAGGCTTGGGTCCCCAATCGATATTCTTAACCTTGAGCCACACAGGCCTATGATCGGACTCATCTCTGTCACCTACCACTTGCAAAGCCGAATTCCAACCCTTTAACAAATCAGCAGAGACCAAGAACCTATCTAAACGGATAAACCTGCTACCATTTGTACAAAACCAGGTAAATTTGCTTCCTGATGTAGGCAGGTCCACAAGCTGCATCATGTCAATAAAAGTCCTGAATTATACCATTTCTGCCCTGCTATGTGAATGATCAGAATTACTCTCTTCTGGATTTTTTTGTAGAAGTGAAATCCCTAGCTAAAATCCATATTCCATGTTCCATGTTTAAATTTCGTTTAAGAAGATCCTCCCACATTTCTCTTTTCTCTCTCAGTACACAAGATGCATAAATGTTAATCAGATAAATGAGTTTATTTTCCCAAATTGCTTTAACCCCCAAAAATCCATTACCTTGAAAACTGGCAATAGGTTCCACGACATTTTTCCTCCAAATTGTCACCAATCCCCCCTCTAGACCCAACGCATCTGTGGCAGACCAACCAACATCCGTGTTTCCCCAAATGCGATAGATGATTTTATCAGTCATCATCTTACTTTTTGTCTCTTGTAAGAAACAAATGTCAGCGTTCCCTCTTGTGATAATAGTTGTGATTCTATTGCGTTTAGCACTTCCACCGCATCCTCTGATGTTGAAAGCCACCATATTCACCTAGAAACCTTTGCTCCCTCCACCTGAACTTGATTAAATCCTTTCTTAGCGTTCTCCATATTTCGAATGATTCCAAACACTTCATCGTCTCCTTCCCCTTCAATTCCAAGTTTTTTGATTGATTCCTAAATTCTGATAGGGACATCCTCGATTTTCCTCCGAATGCGAGAGTTACTTTTATTAACGTCAGAATCTTCAACCGAGTCACAACATAAAATTGAGCCTCCCGAATAATGTGAAACTAAATCTTCTACAAATGACTCAATACTATCTTCAGCTGGAAATGTTGAATTTTTATGGCCGTGAGAAGTACCTAACTTGGAGTTATTAGATAGGATAAGCGCAGAGTAGTATGAGGGTGCAAATGGTATCTTCAAGTTGTCATATATTGCAGACAGAAGTTTCTTCTTTTTGGGCCTTGGAGAGCGTCTTGGAAGCCCATGATTTGTCTCCTCAATTGGTGTTGTATCTATGCAAGGCCCATTCTCCACCCCATCTACTTTACTACCCACCACATATGTCACCTTCCCAAATTGACTTTCCCTCATATTGGGTCCCCTTGTTGTATCTCATTCAAAACTTCCATACCTAATTTTGACACATTATTTGTATCCTGTTGTTGTATCTTGTCCTTAGTGCAACTACCACCATTATTCAACTTCTCAAAGTCACAACTTCAGTGCTATGGTGAATCAATAATGATTATCTATTTCTATAACCATAATTGGACTATATTTTTTTTACAGGAAGATCAGTAGGTAAATCCACATGTCTAACCGCAGCAAAATATTACATAGGTAAATCAATAAGTAATTTTAATCCGCAAATAAGTTTGCAACTAATACTTCATTTAAATAAAAAATAATTTAGTTTTTAAATTGAGACATAATATTTTTCCTATACAATATTCCATGTAAAAACTCTTGGACTTTGCAATAAATACAATACGGGGAACTGACACACTGTATGGTTCAAATTGCAAAAGAGTATGCATATTCAATACCCTGTTATTTCAGACCAGGGAAACATGAGAGATCCTAAAAGGTTACAGTGTTTATTCTTAGAAGTCAAGAAGCTAGAAGTCAAGTATTTACCTTTTCCTCTTGTGGATATCAAGAAGATTTACATATTCTAATTGAAGCTAATTTGTTGTTGTTTCAAGACCATAAATACATAGCAGCTTAGATTTACATCTTCTAATTGAATTGGATCTGAATATTATTTCCAGTCAGCGATACTTCATAACTTAGCTTCATATAAACCTTATATTGTTAACAACTTTATACACCTCCAACATATATGTACTATAAAAATTATAAAGTTAAAGTTGTCTCCAATATTTCCTCTTTGTAATAACAAAATTATAGCCATAAAAAATAGTTATATTATATATGGCATGAAATAAGAGAAGGTACTTTGATGCAAGAAAGACTTTTTTTTAATGTTTCAATGAAGAGAATCACAACTCAACTGCAGGCTGAAAAAAGAGAAACTTTTATCTACTATCTCTGGTCTTCAAGATGAGGTAATCCTATTGAATTTTAAACTTGAAAACATGACCAAATCAGTAAGAATGTTGAACAATGAGTCTGATATGTTAGATGAAATTCTTCAAGTTGGAAAAGGGGCTGGAAACTTAAAACGTATAGGTTTTGATGACCAATCTCTGAAAGGAAAAACCCATGTGAAAAAATTTATTCCTGCAGAAAGGAAGTATGAGCCCATATTGTTCGACCAAATGTTACAACATCCTTCCAAATTTCAGGAAACTCAAACTAAAGCCAAATTCTTTCTTTGGAAATGTCATTATTGTTGTAAATATGGTCACATAAAGCCTTTTTGTTACAAACTGTGTTGTTATCCAAAACATTCAACACAACCTAGGACTAATCATGTGACGATTAAAACTAGAAAGGAGTGGAAACCTAAGGTTGTTAATACTAATCTTATAGCCCATACTTCTTTTAGAGCTTCATCAAGAGAATACCGATACTTTGATAATGGGTGTTCTAGGTACATGACAAGGGTCAAGAAGTATTTGGTGGACATTAAATTTTATTCCAGCAATTTAGTCACTTTTGGAGATGGAGCTGAAGGTTAAATTAAAGGAGTAGGCAAGTTAGTTTGTATTGGTCTTCTTAGACTAGAGAATGTTCTTCTTGTGAAACGATTGACAGCAAATCTGATCAGCATTAGTCAAGTATGTGATCAAGGTTTAAAAGTCAATTTCACCAAGTCTAAATGTTTGGTTACTAATGAGAGTAATGATGTTATGATGAGATGAGTTAGGTCTAAAGACATCAAGAAACTACTTATTCTTCCACATGTTTAATGACCAAGGAAGATGAAGTCAAGTTGTGGCACTAGAAGCTTGGACATCTAAATCTCAAAGGTATGAAAAGGATTATGTATGAAGAAGCTGTTAGGTCCGCCAAATCTCAAAATTTAGGAGGTAAAGTTTGTGGTGAGTGTCAAATTTTGAAGTAAACCAAGATGTCACACCCGAAGTTGCAACATCAGACTACTTCCAAAGTTTTAGATCTTCTTCATATGGACTTAATGGGACCTATGCAAGTTGAAAGTCTTGGTGGAAAGAGGTATGTCTATGTGGTTGTTAATGATTTTTCAAGGTTTACTTGGGGGGAAATTATCAAAGAAAAATCAGACACTTTTGAGGTATTCAAAGACCTTTGTCAACGCCTTAATAGAGAGAAGGAAAGTGTGATTGTTAGAATCAGAAGTAACCATGGCAAGGAGTTTGAAAATGCAAAATTTTATGAATTTTGTTCTTCTGAAGGTATTAGTCATGAGTTCTCATCACCCATCACTCCTCAGCAAAATGGAGTTGTAGAACGCAAGAACAGAACTTTACTAGAAACAACTAGAGTCATGCTTCATGTAAAAAATCTTCCTTATCGTTTTTTGGCTGAAGTCGTGAACAGTGCATGTTACATTCACAATCGCGTCACTCTGAGAGCTGGTACATCTTCTACATTCTATGAAATATGGAAAGGGAGAAAACCTACTGTTAAATACTTTCATGTTTTTGAAAGTAAATGTTACATCTTGGTTGATCGAGAACAAAGGAGAAAGATGCATCCCAAAAGTGATGAAGGGATATTTCTTGGTTACTATACAAATAACAGAGCCTATAGGTTCTTTAACTCCAGAACCAAAGTCATGATGGAATCTATTAATGTTGTGGTTAATGATTCTGTCATTGAGAAAAGGATTGATGTCGAAGAAGATTCTGGAACATCATCTCAGCAGACTGATGTATCAGAAAATGAGGCTCACATTGAGTCCAACATTGAGCCATCTAATTCTGATAACCCTCAAGTCAACAAAGGCCCTTCTACTAGAATTCAGAAAAATCATTCAAAGGAACTTATTATTGGAAATCTTGGTGATAGGATAACCGCTAGATCCAAAGATGTGATATCCAATGTGTAACACCCCAAACCTCCGCGACAATTTAATCGTAATTTATCAGAGTAAAATAGAATACATGGATTTAGGATGGTACTTCTACTATTCAACTTAACATGCACACAATAATATTATGGTGATATTATATCAAACATAGCATTTCAACAGTTATGCACAGCGGAAAAGTCGGCGCAAAAGAAACATGTTTGGTTACACATAAGATCCTTAATGAAAACAGTAATAACACATAATAGAAATTAAAAGACTCTAGCGTTCTAACACCCCCGGTGTTATAAACTCAGAGCAGGCGCGACTCGATAACTCGTACCAGAAGACCTCGTCTTCTCCACTCCACCTGCGAACTACTCCTGTTTATCTGCACGTTACCCACGTAGAGGTAACATTCAAACAGAAGGGGTGAGATTCTTAAATCAACGAAAGAGAGAGATGATATAAATAGAAAAGCATACATCATCAAGTTATTCACCATATCATAACATCCAACAAGAATCACACACTTCAAATTATGCACAGACAATCATCAATAAGTATACCAACCATCATGCAACACAACCAATAAGAGAATGCAAATGAGACTCGGCTAGACTCAATGCACGTGGTACCGAAATCGATCCATGTTTCATGATCACAGTTCCCGTCGGAACTCTCGGTCCCTATTTCATGGTCAAGTATGACCCCTATTTCATGATCATACCAACGACCCCTATTTCATGGTTACGTACGACCCCTATTTCATGATCGCACCAACAACAACGATTCCATCAAGGAATTCGGATAAACGATAACACCCCACCTGGGCACGCCATCCCACAACTATGCACATGCCATGCACCATCAATGACAACATGCAACAACGACTCATATACACACATAGCATATTCATTTTCATACCAACATCATTTAATAATCAACATGCATTCATCGAAACATACATCATTGCACCAATACAACAACTACACATCTTGGCATCATTCAATCATGCATTTCACATTATCATATCAACACCAACAAAACAAGCACATAACACCTCAATACATGCCCACCATACAACAACAACAACACATCATCAATATAATGTAAAACAGATATTTTCCATGAATTTCAAGTAATTAAATAATATGTTTTCAGTCCCAGGTCGCGCTAAGCGCGCCCCTATCCGCGCTAAGAGCGCTGCTCACTGCCTCGAAGAGGCGAAATTTCTCCAGACCGCGCTAAGCGGTCTCTGCGATTTTGGCAGAAAAACCCTGCGATAACAACATCTCCCAACTACGATTTTCTGCACTCAAACTGATTCTTAACAACAATTGTTCATAGATTTTTCACCAATAGCATATATCTAACATTTGTAATTAAACCAAACAAATCAAACAAGGCTAATTCATTAGTTCCAATCACATTATCCCAAAATCTTCCTAAAACCCTCACTCAACCTTATGGATTATAATTTAGTGATTTCTATTTCAATACCTACATCATTTAACCCTTGAGAGATAAAAGAAATCCCACCCTTACCTTAGGATTCTTGATTTCTTCTTCCACAATTTCTCCTTCTCTGACCTAGCTTTCTCTGCTCTTCCTTTTCTTTTCAAAACACGTACTGACCACCTCTTCCTTTCCTAACCCTTTTTTTTATTTTTTCCTTATTATCCAAATATTATTTTCTAATATTATTATTACTATTATTTAGATATTATTATTATTATTATTTCACCGACTCAAATAATAACGACAATATCCTCAATAACTCAAATAATAATATTAACCAACTAACCCTTCATCCAACACCTTATCCTGCATAATTCTAAGGGTACTACCCCCGCCCTAAGGGTACCCCAACTTGGCCAAAATACCCCAACACACAATACATACAACAATATTCAATTTAATCACGAAAAATAATTAAATTAAATCGGGGTGTTACACAATGCTTGTTTTGACTCAAAATTTGAACCAAAAATTGTGAAAGAGGCATTGACTGATGAATTCAGGATTAATTTTATGCAAGAGGAACTAGGTCAATTCAAAAGGAATAAAGTGTGAGACTTGGTACCCAGGCCGGAAGGGGTGAATGTTATTGGCATAAAATGGATTTACAAGAACAAATCTGATGAAAATGGAATTGTGACCAGAAACAAGGCTAGTCTTTTGATCAAGGATAAATTCAAATTGAAAGGGTTGATTTTGATGTGACTTTTGCACCTGTCGCTCTTCTTGAATCCATAAGATTTCTCTTTAAAGTGGCATGTATGCTAAAATTCAAGTTTTTTCAGACAGATGTGAAAAGTGCCTTCTTGAATGGGTAGTTGAATGAAGAAGTGTATGTTGAACAACCCAAGGGGTTCATAGATCCTAGTTTTCCAGATCATGTTTACAAACTAAGGAAATCTCTCTATGAATTGAAGTAAGCACCTAAAGCTTGGTACGAAAGGTTAACTGAGTTTCTTGTCAACAATGGCTACAGGAAATGGGGAATAGACAAGACCTTGTTTGTTAAAGAAGGGCATGGTAAACTCATTATAACTCCAATATATGTTGACGACATTGTGTTTGGAGGGGTGTCAAACCAGATGGTCCAACATTTTGTCAAGCAAAATGCAATATGAATTTTTGAGATGAGCCTTGTTGGTGAACTAACTTATTTTCTTGGTCTTCAAGTTAAACAAATGAATGATATTATCTTCATTTCTCAAAGCAAGTATGCTAAGAATATAGTGAAGTTTGGTCTAGAAAGTGCTAGTCACAAAAGGACACTTGCTGCAACACACTTGAAATTAACCAGGATGAAAAGGGTGTTGATGTGGATCAAAATTTGTACAGAAGTATGATTGGTAGTCTGTTGTATCTTACAGCTAGCAGACCAGACATCACTTTTGTTGTAGGAGTTTGTGCTATATCAGACTGAGCCTAAAATGAGCCACATTACTCAAGTGAAGAGGATCTTGAAATACATCAATGGTACTAGTGATTATGGAATGATGTATTATCATAGTCTAAATTCCATGCTTGTAGGGTATTATGATGCAGACCAGACAAGTAGTGTTGATGATAGAAAGAGTACTTTTGGAGGATGTTTCTTCTTGGGAAACAATCTTATCTCTTGGTTCAGTAAGAAGAAAATTTTAGTTTTCTTTATCAAGTAGTCTAATGGCAAAGAATAATAAACGGGATGTCACGGGTTCGAACCCGCACCCCTCCACCTAATGTCCATGCACATCTATCAACTGAGCATGCATAATGTGACTTATATTTAAGTTATTTAGGCATGCATCCAAATGCTATTTATCTTTAGATTTCAACTTTCATAATTTGGTCCACCTCATACATCATTATGGGACCATTACGACTTTCGTCATTGACATATAACATGACGGAACCCCGATGACCATGATATCAATGTACTTGTTGACATATATCGATATGGATGAGAGACATGTTATGATGGAGGAATTTTAACTTGATTGTCTATAGGGGTACGAGACGTCTACTACAAGATATTTTAACTTGATTGTCTCTGCATTGATCTCCAAAACAAACATTGTCTTGAGTGTTATTTAGCCTTTCACATGCACTTGTTCACCTGAAAGACCAATTAAGGGGCCTTAGAATGTGTAGATGTCATCTAGGTCAAGATGGAGCCTCTCAAAGACGTTCCAGAACAAGACATTTGTTTTGCTTCTAAGGTCAATCAACACCTGCTTCATATCTTAATTATCATATCGTATGGAGATGATCGTGGAATTGTTGTTATGATGGAGGATGTCAATGAAGTCTTTTTTGGAGAGTGTGATTTTGGACTTTGGATCCTTCTTCAATCTTATTTTATGACCAACAAGTATAATACTCGATTTAGGTCAACGAATTCAGGATCGACTCTTACCCGTAAACACCCCTACATTTACCATTTAAATAGATCCAAATTTAAAAACCCAACTCAAATTCAAATTTAATTATTTATGAAAGATTAGATGGAATGGGATGAAATAAAATTCATCATTTTTTATTTTACTCCATCAATATTTACAAAATTCAAAGAATAAATATTCATTATTTATTAGTTCATTTTATTAGAGTACATTCCCATTAATCCAACGATATATTTATTACTTCATTTTAATAGAGCTCATTAGCATTAATCCAAAGTTATGTCGCCACAAAATCACATGTTTAAAAAACAGAATATATAGTAGTTTAATTTATATAATTTTAAAATATATATATATATATACTATTTTTCTTAAAAATTGAAATATATTATATTTTTGAAAAAATATCTATATTTCTACATCTAAAATATATATATATATATATATATATATATATATATATATATATATATATATATATATATATATATATATATATATATATACCAAAATTAAAAAATAAAAATCATTATATAAATAAAATATAAATATAATTTTTCTAAAATGTTCCTATATGTAAATAAATATATATTTTTCAAATATACAACTTTTTAAAAAAAAAAAATCAAAATATACACTACATTAAACTATATACCATTTTTCTAAAATATATATTATATTTTAAAAATTCAAATTATAATTTATCTAAAAAAACATATATTTTCATCACTATATATATTTAATCAAGTTATTCTCAACAACACATTCTCAATACTACAACAAATTCATTCAAAACTAATAATATTTAACCTATTTATCATGCGTACATAAAAAAAAAATTATTAAAAAAATTGAAAACTATTAAATGTATACCTTATTGGAGATTAATATGAAAATACAGAAGAAAAAAAAACAGCAGATGATTGATGAGGAATTGAAAGTTTTGTATGCAAATGAAAATGGAGTATGAGTTGAAGGATTTTGCGTTTCAGCGAGAGAGAATGAGAAAAGTTGGGTGAGTTGAGAATGAGGATGAGCGCGAAACTATATTACTTTTAAATAAATATGTTTGTGTTGATTTTTGTCGAGGGTAGCACTTGCCAAACTACAACGATAATAAAGCTTAATTAATGCTCAACCAAACTCTCTGAAGGTCGAAGGAAAATGCAAACATCATTTCAACAAAGATGAAAAGGGGGATGGCCTCGAGCCTTCGATTCCTTTCCTCAATTGTTTAGGTACGAATTGCCTTACTCGATTAGTCAAACAATTGTCATCTTTTAAAAAACTTATAATCCGATTTACCTTAAACCTTTTCATAAATAAATCAAATCAAACCTATTTTCTTAATGACTTAGATGAAAAAGAGAGTGCTCTAGAGTCTTCTATTCCCCTTTTTCTAATATTTGAATACGAGTTGCCTTACTCGGTCATTCGAGTTTTCGTCATCTATTTAAAATATCCTAACTATCTTAAATCATTTTGCAATTAAGGATGAAAAAGGAGATGGTCTGGAGCCTTCAATTTCTCTCATAAATTATTTGGATGCGAGTTGCCTTACTCGACCATCCGAATAATTGTCATTCAAACAAAACATTCAACATATTAATTTAACTTCTCGCTTCCGTGTGATTATATCTTTTTCTTAAAAGAACATTGTTTAGTCCCTTCTAACACGCATATAAACTAGTGCTTAAGCCTCTGCCGAGAGTAAACAAGCCAATGTTTAGCCTTTATAACGTGACCAAAATACTTGTTCAATAAAACAAACCAACACACTGTAGCACCCCGAACTACAAAGCTCTAATTTTCTTATTACACGATGAGGATACCTAGACACGAAATTGCGAGATCTTGATGAGCACACTAATTAAAAAGTTACCTTTCCCAATAGCAAACACATTAATAAAAACACTGTTTCTTTTCTTTTTCACTTTAGTCTTTTATAACTCGAAGAAAACAAATAAAGATAGTTAACATTCAATCGCAAATCTAACTAAGAGGTCCCGTTGAGTACAACGAACGTGAGAGGTGTTAATACCTTTCTCTTGCATAATCGACTTCTCCCCAACCTGAATTTGGTTGCGACGACCATTATTCTATTCTTAAAAAGTTTTATTGATATTTTCCTAGTCCTTCTTGAAATAAATAAAGTTCGGTGACGACTCTGTTCGAACTAAATTTTCCACAATCAATCACAAAGGATCGTATTTTTCGAGGTACGACATACATATTACTGCATTAAAGTTCTTTTGTACTATAGTTGTCATTTTATTCGTGTCTACATTTTCTTTCACTACTCTTCGGTGTGCCTACTATTTTGATTTTTATACAAGCTCACGATCAATCAGATTTATTTGTTATTATTGGTATTGGCATAGATATCGTGTATGATTATTTCTAATATATTTTGTAAGAGTTCAATTTTAATGGTCTAAAAGGATCTTTTTGGATAAATTTTGTTAGGAATGATTCTTTTAAAGTGCATGATAAATTTTTTAATCTACACTAAAGAAAGATCAATTCTAATCAAATACATTCAGAAACATTTAGCTTGGATTAAAATTAGATTTTTATAAAATGTTTGAGATTAGTAGTATTAAGAATATCATATTAATAAAAATAAATGAATCTAAATTGATTTGCGGATGAAGCATTTTTGACTAGTTCTACTTGTAAGATTCTCTTGTAATTAGAATAGGTATGATAAAAAAAATAAAATCAACATAACTTAATATCGATACAATAAACGTGGGCTATAGAACTAACTTTGCTAATTATATTGTAAAAAAAAAACACCAAAAATTTCCATAAGATATTTTTTTATCAGTAAGATCAAATTTGATACGTTGAATTTAAAAGTTACAACTATATAGTAAAAGATATATAATTGTATAACATAATTTAAATGTTCAAACATAACAAGATGATTATATAATAAGTATTTATTTCAATACTTCTTCGACAACAAAAAAAAATCAGTATAATTTATATGACTTTTTTTTTCAATTTCTGCAAAATTATAAATAACTTTTATAAGTATGATTAGAAAATACACGAAAGAGATAAATAATCAAAATAAAAATAAAATAGAAAATTCATCGAAAAAACTGCTCTTAAGATAGTTTTGTATTCACCAATTGTTAGTGTTACATACGAGTTTAGTACCTGTTAGTCTTAGAGCTAGAACAAAACATAAGCACATACTTAAGTTTAGTATCTAAATATAGTCCATATGGTGTTCTATAATAGATTATCTGGTGTATACACTTTTGTCAAAATTCAAAACATTACTCTTATATTTTCCTTTTATTCTATGACCAACATCATGATCCATAAACAATAACATTGTATTTTTTTTTATAAGCAAATATATTAACTAAATGAATAAGGGTATTAAGGGTACCCCAGTCCACATACATAGATTACATCCACAAAATAATAATACAAACAGACCTAGGCTTAAATGTATTTCCACGGGAACTTATACCACTCGTAATACGAACACGAGATCTTCTTGGAGAGCCACCACCAGAAATTAAGCCTAATTCTATTCAACACCACCGCTAAATCTCCAATCTCATCGTTAAATAAGATTTGATTTCTAGAACACCACAAACACCAACAAACAATATACCATAAACCAATGGCATTATAAAATGAAATCTTCGTTCCAATCTTTTCAATCCATGCTCTCAAATGGATGTGAGAATCGAAACCGAAAACATCTTCAATATTCAACCATTCACAAACCAGTTTCCAAACCGAACAAGCTTTAACACAATTAAAGAAAACATGATTGGTATCTTCATCCTCAATAAAGCACAAAACACATACCCGATCATGTATATTACTGATTATTCCACAGTTGACAAGATTAATACAAGTCAGAAGCCTGTTAAGTATCGAAATCCACGTAAAAGTCTTGACTTTGACAGGAGCCATCGCCTTCCAAATCCACTCCAACGACTTCAAACAGACACTATCCAAAGTGTTTTGGTGAGTTGATATGAAAATTCTGCAATAAAAAGATTTTGCAGAAAAAAATCTATTTCCTTCATACGACCATGATAAAGCATCTGGTACCCCACGCATAGGCTAGAATTCCTGCAGAATGCCTAATAACTCCTCCATTTCCTGCCCGTAAACCGTGTTCCAAGGTGCATTGATAACAGCGGCATTTCAATGCCATATGTCTTGGCACCATTCACCCATTTGAGCAATTGTATTAAGTTTCGAGTTGGATAACAGATATAGATTAGGGAACACCAACTCCAAAGGTCTATCTCCAATCCATTTAGATTTCCATAACAGAATTGTGTTACCGTCACCCAACTTATGTGACAACAATTCAACGAAACCATCCACACACATAGAAAAAATGTCTCTGCACCAAAAAGAAGGTTTATTACCAAGTAATGACGAGTCCTTGGCTAGAATACTGCATCAAACATCTCCATAACACGCCTGAATTATCCCATTCCAAATCGCATCTGATTCCGTAAGAAATCTCCAAATCCATTTAGTTAAAAGAGTTGTGTTGAACAAACCTATATGTTTTATACCTAACCCTCTTCCGCTTTCGGTTTGTAAACGTCTTTCCACCCAACCCAAGCAATGCCTTTCCCTTGTTTTGACCCCGACCACAGAAAGTGTCGCTGAATTGCAATGATAGATTTCATGACAGCCTTTGGAATTTTATAAAAAGATAGGTAGTGTACAGGAAGATTGGTAATGACTGAATTGATGAGCGTAATTCTCCCTCCCATTGACAAAAGATTTCCTTTCCACGACGACAGTCTCACTTTTAAGCCTTCTATAAGAGATCTCCAAAATGAGCATATACGGTAATTACCACCCACATAAACTCCCCGGAACTTCAAGGTAGAGTACCCAGTTTGCATCCTAAGAATCGTTCTGGAGCCTTGCAAAAGAAGTCATCCACCGAAATACCAACCAAGGAACTTTTTCGAATATTTATTTTCAGTCTAGATATCAACTCATATCCCTTCATTATTGCTTTCAGAGCCCATAAATTATCCCACGAGCCATCACAAATGACAACCGTGTCATCCGCATATTAAAGAATGATATATGCCACTGTTTCATTGACTCTAAACTTTTTCAAGAAACCTGCAGATACTGCCCTATGAACTAAAACCGTCAAGCTTTCAGCAATCATCGCGAATACGAAAGGAGACAATGGATCTCCTTGGCGCAAGCCTCTCGTAACTTTGAAGTCAGCCGTGGGACTCCCGTTGATCAAAACCAACAAGTAGCTATTCATTACAGTTCCTTTCATCCATTTTATCCATCTCGAGCCAAATCCTATAGCCGTAATCGTTTTCCTTAAAAACCTCCAATCCACACAGTGATATACCTTTTCAAAATCAACCTTCAACATGACACAACTCTTCTTGTTCCTCTTTGCAAAATCTACAATTTCATTTAAGACCAAGACTCCATCTAACAAATGCCTACCCCCAATGAAAGAAGTTTGAGTATTTGAAATCAATTTCCCCATCACCCGTTTTAATCTAGCAGCCAACAGTTTCGTGATTATCTTACATACGCAGCCAACTAAAGTAATAGGTCTATAATCATCCAAGCCTTTGGGGTTGTCACCTTTGGGTATCAATGCCAAAAAGGAAGATGAAATGGTTTTGGCCAGATAACCAGAGGAATGAAATTCTTTCAAACAGTTAATAAAATCAGTTCCCATAAAATTCCAACATTTCTTAATAAAATCAGTGTTAAAACCATCCAGTCCCGGACATTTATTACCTCCTCCTTCAAACACTATCTCTCGAATTTCCTCTGCACAGAAGTCTTCTTCCAAACTGATGCTATCTTCCAACGAAATCCTATTGATGCCTGCGAAATCGAATTCTGGTATGTTCCTATAAACGGCCTGAAAGCTTTTTTGGAAATGCTCTTTTGCCATTGTTTTATACCTTGAACCTCATCAATATACATTGAATCATGTAGAACTGCTGAGATGTTATTCCTTCTATTTCTCTGTTTAAGTATTGCGTGAAAGAAACGTGTGTTTTGGTCACCATCTTGGTTCCATCTTATCCTTGATTTCTACTTAATAATACTGTCTCTGATGCGAAGATTCTTCCACAATTCCGTCTGAGCTTGCCCTCTCCTAAACACATATGTGTCAGTAATATTTATGTTCTCCCCAGACCAGCCTAACTCCACTTAATTAATAATATCGACCTCTCGTTCTACATTAAGATCCAAACACCCGAAAACGTTTATGTTCCACAATTTGATTCTCTCTTTAAGTAATCTGAGTTTTTTTACAAAACAAAGGCTTGGGTCCCCAATCGATATTCTTAACCTTGAGCCACACAGGCCTATGATCGGACTCATCTCTGTCACCTACCACTTGCAAAGCCGAATTCCAACCCTTTAACAAATCATCAGAGACCAAGAACCTATCTAAACGGATAAACCTGCTACCATTTGCACAAAACCAGGTAAATTTGCTTCCTGATGTAGGCAGGTCCACAAGTTGCATCATGTCAATAAAAGTCCTTAATTATACCATTTCTGCCCTGCTATGTGAATGATCAGAATTACTCTCTTCTGGATTTTTTTGTAGAAGTGAAATCCCTAGCTAAAATCCATATTCCATGTTCCATGTTTAAATTTCGTTTAAGAAGATCCCCCCACATTTCTCTTTTCTCTCTCAGTACACAAGATGCATAAATGTTAATCAGATAAATGAGTTTATTTTCCCAAATTGCTTTAACCCCCAAAAATCCATTACCTTGAAAACTGGCAATAGGTTCCACGACATTTTTCCTCCAAATTGTCACCAATCCCCCCTCTAGACCCAACGCATATGTGGCAGACCAACCAACATTCGTGTTTCCCCAAATGCGATAGATGATTTTATCAGTCATCATCTTACTTTTTGTCTCTTGTAAGAAACAAATGTCAGCGTTCCCTCTTGTGATAATAGTTGTGATTCTATTGCGTTTAGCACTTCCACCGCATCCTCTGATGTTGAAAGCCACCATATTCACCTAGAAACCTTTGCTCCCTCCACCTGAACTTGATTAAATCCTTTCTTAGCGTTCTCCATATTTCGAATGATTCCAAACACTTCATCGTCTCCTTCCCCTTCAATTCCAAGTTTTTTTATTAATTCCTAAATTCTGATAGGGACATCCTCGATTTTCCTCCGAATGCGAGAGTTACTTTTATTAACGTCAGAATCTTCAACCGAGTCACAACATAAAATTGAGCCTCCCGAATAATGTGAAACTAAATCTTCTACAAATGACTCAATACTATCTTCAGCTGGAAATGTTGAATTTTTATGGCCGTGAGGAGTACCTAACTTGGAGTTATTAGATAGGATAAGCGCAGAGTAGTATGAGGGTGCAAATGGTATCTTCAAGTTGTCATATATTGCAGACAGAAGTTTCTTCTTTTTGGGCCTTGGAGAGCGTCTTGGAAGCCCATGATTTGTCTCCTCAATTGCTGTTGTATCTATGCAAGGCCCATTCTCCACCCCATCTACTTTACTACCTGTCGCTCCCAGGATTTTCATCCAGGTATAAACGCGAGAGTGGCGCGGAAAAACAGAGTCGCCAGCCGTGTAAATTTATCCCGAGAGAGGGAAAGGGAACACCGTATAAACCTTAGGAAGATGGAAAGGAATGGTCATCGCAACCATAACCTGGGTTCGGGAGTCGGTTACGCGAGGGGAAGGTGCTAGCACCCCACGCGTCCATCGTACTCGATGGGATCCACGCTTGTTGTCTAATCTAAGGGTGAGTTATCCTATCATCTAGGGCTGTACTAAGACGGAAGGGGAAGACAAAGACAGACTCGGTAGGATGTCAACGTCCTAGGCCAACGTACCCCCTTTGTGCAATGGGGAATTCAGAGTCAACGTAGTTCGGACCAAGTTCTTTTTGTGTTTTTTTTATGAGCGACGTTAAGTTCGCGTCCGGCAGTTAGGGTCGATGCCTGTTTGTGACTCAGACGGAAGGTAACGTGCCCTTTTTGAAAATAGCCTTTAAGTTTGGAAATCCCGAAGGACAAAAAGGTTTGAAGTTGGTTTGTGTTTTTTAGGACAGAAGTGGCTTAAGTTAGTTCCTAAGTTGCATTGCACCAAAGTCTAGGGCATAGGGGCGGATACTTAACGCATCGTCCCAAGACAGGACGCTCGCTAAGCACTCTAGAAAGATGAGAGGAAGCCCCTCATTTCTCATTCCCCACGCTTAAGGCTCGTGCGCAATACACTTTATACTTATTAAGTGTTTTCAAGAAGTTTGAGATGAGAAGAGAGAAGACACAAGGGATACTCTAAAGGGAACTAAGAGTCCTAATGTTATCATGCATGGGTGACCTACGGTTAGTGAGGTTTGACGACAACCTAAACCTAAAGAAAGGAGAAGAGAGAAGGAAAGAGTAAGGGTGACCATGGATACTTATCCATACCTTGCATAAAAGGTTAGTACCAAACGAACATAAATAATATCAAGGCAAATGAAACCAAACAATGGCATACAATAGTGATAACAATCCAAACATGAATTAAGAAGTCAAATAAACAACCCCAAGACAATGGCACAAGTGCCTTTTCAAACAAGAACTCAGGCAAGGTCAAGGATGTGCATACAAGAAAAATCTCACACAAAGAGCCATTAAACAAATAGTAAAACAACTTCTAAAATCACCAAATTAAATATCAAAGTTGCTCAACCAGAGACAAACAACATATCAAAAATTCCTGCAAAAATTTAAGATGTTAGCCACTCAAACAATTATGCAAGGCTCAGATGAGAAATATGACTTAATATGTAAAAAAAGGACTAAAATGCAATATGAAATAATTTTAAAAATGAAAGAAAAATATTTTAATGCACTTCAGAATGTCATCTAACAAATGCAAAAAGAACGGATTCAGAATATTTTATGGATGCAGAGAAATAAAATAAACAAATTTAAGTATGCATGATATGAGTAATTCAAAAGGCAAATAAACAAATATTTAATTTAGATGATAAAAATAAAATAAAATAATAAAATTAAATTAAAACGTGTGGCAGCATATGGGCCACACGATCAAAGTCACGGACGGTGGGGATCTCATCTTCCTCACCCAAACCCTAATCTCGCCGGAACCCTCACCAGTCGCCGGAGCTAGGGCTCCGGTCACCACTTCCGGCCACCTGCAACAAGTCGAATGATTGAAGCTTTTAGGGTTCAAACTTTGTTCTCCTCAAAATCACGTGTCCTCCAATAAGTGTATGAGTTTTTGGTTTTTTGATCTTGTGAGAGTTGAGAGAAAAATTTGGGAGAGTTTTGAATATATAGTGGAGTCTAAAATGAAGGGCAAAAAGTAGAATTTTGGCTTAAGTGAAAATAACATCGTCTTCGGCAAGGAATTTCGACTCTGAGCCTTCCACAACATCGTTCGCCTCTGAATCACGGTCGCAACGCAAAAAGAATGGACGTCATACGATCAAAATCGAGTGCGATCGATATGTTTAAGCTGCAAGACGTCACTGAATAAGTCGTTTTTCAGCTTATTTGGTGTCCGCTACTCGAAAACGTGACGAGGTCAACCTCTTCGGAGCATAATCTCGACTCGACTTTGTCAGGAAAGTTGTAGATCTATGAGTCAGTGACCTCGTGTCAAAAGATGAGTGCGATCGGACAAAAAACGAGTGAGATATGAATTTTCCCGTGAAACAACTTTCAGTCTTTTTCTTCGGTTCAACACTTCCGTTTTGCGAAATAAACCAAAACGATGATCTTCGGAGCATCGTTCGAACTCGAACTTGTCTTGGAACTTGAAGATGATAAAATTTGTGAACCAACGCTTTGAGAACGGACGCAATCCGATGAAAATTGACCGAGTTATGAATTTTACAAAATCTAACAGACAGTGCACTGCATCAAAGAACCCCATTGGTAATTCACATTTTCGGGGTCCTTCCGCTCAGACCTGACCCAAACTGAATTCACGGTACGAAGATAACATCTAAACGGAATTTTAGGCACTGAAACGGCATCAATCCGATAAACGAGCTGAGAGTTATGAATTTTTTAGTGTCCGAAATACACCGGTTCAACACTATTTTTCACTGTTTTTTGCACTGTATCGACTCTGAAAACTCGCGCGTTCGGAGATCTTCCTCAAAGAATCAACCCTCGGTCCAAACACAAAAGTTGCAGATAATTTCAATATGGAACTTTTTGGCATAGGAATAACTCAGAAATGATGATCCAATCAGAAGTTAAGCCCTTTTGAATACCACTGACGCAATTACCCAGTGAAACCGAAATTCCAGAAACAAATAATTCCCACCACTTTCCTTGATGAATTGACTTCCGAGCCGAACATAAAAGTTGTAGAGAATACCAAGACGGTTCTAACTGTTGAATATCCAGCCAAAACGAGTTCCAGAGCAAGAGTTGTGAATTTTGCAAATTTGCACAACAAGCTGATTTTCTGCTCAAACTGTTCTGAATCGGCTGAAAACTTCGACTTTCTCTGAGATTCTTGACATGAAAAATTATGTTTGATAAGAGCTTTGCTGACCCGTTGATTACGTAACCCGGAGAAATACTTTGCGCACATGTCGAGTGACGAAATAAATGTCTGTTGCAACCTGACGATGCTTGAACAGAGAACCTTGATCCCATAACCACAGAGCCAAATGATATGCATGTATGTACCCGATGACCTAGCTAAAATGCAAATGAAGCATAAGCCAGTTAGTACTAAAGTAAGGAGGGCAAATTTTGGGGTGCTACAGCTGCCCCTATTCAATCTTCTTGGACCTGAAAGGTTGATAGCAACGGCTTTCAGACATTCACGGTAGAAGGTGATTGAATACAAAAAGAACCACGAATTTTGCAAATTGTGGGGAGAAAAGGTGATTGGAGCCCAGCCACACCTCATCAAAAAGATTTGACGGAAAGACAACATACCCAAGAAAGAAAAGTGAACCCCAGAACCACATCGTCAAAGAATTGACGGAGAGAAAACATGAAACCCATGAAACACCTCGTCAAAGGGTTGACGGGAAGAAAAGATACCTAACGGACCACATCATCAAAGAAATGACGGAAAGACAGCCCGAACACCCGACCGAAGGGCCACATCGTCAAAGAATTGATGGAAAGAAAATCTGAACGAAGATAACACATTGTCATAGGGATGACCGAAAGAAAATTCCACCATAGGAACACATCGTCATAGGGATGACAGAAAGAAGACCTGAACAAATGAGATACATTGTCATAGGGATGACAGAAAGAAAATTTGAACGAAGATAACACATTGTCATAGGGATGACAGAAAGAAAGTTCTACCGTAGAAAGCACATTGTCATGGGGATGACATAAAGGAAATCTGCACGAAGGAAACACATTGTCATGGAGATGACAGAAAGGAGGCTTGACCGAAGAAAGCACATTGTCATGAGGATGACAGAAAGGAAATCTGAATGAAGATAACACATTGTCATAGGGATGACAGAAACAAAATTCCACCGTAGAAAGTACATTGTCATGGGGATGACAGAAAGGAAACCTGCACGAAGGAAACACGTTGTCATGGAGATGACAGAAAGGAGACTCGACCGAAGAAAGCACATTGTCATGGGGATGACATAAAGATGACCGAGGGTAACACATTGTCATGGGGATAACAGAAAGAAAACCTGGCCGAGGAAATGCATCGTCAAAGGGGTTTGACGGAAAGAAAGCTGAAAAGGGAACACATCGTCAATAGGGTTTGACGGAAAGAAAATCTGACCAAAATGTCGTCATCAAGGGGTTGATGGACAAAGACTGGTTGAGGGTAAGATCGACGTATGACCTACGACCCAAAAGAAAGGTAAGAAGAGGGGTTAATTGTAATGTCTGCTGGGGATATGACACCGTCTTGATTGGAATTTGATTCGGGCTTTCGCGCAAGGTACCAAATCTGGCTTATGCTTCGCATGCATATGTTTGAATTTCTTTCTATGGCGTAATGCTCCATACGAAATGGAAATGCTACGCGTTTTGAGGATGCAATGTAAACATGCTTACTATATGCAAAAGGACCACTCCAGCAAAATAAATGTTGAAGAAAAGAGGCCAACTCCGCAGGGGATGACACACTGAACAGTCACAAACCCTGCTGAGGAAGTCACACTGAACGGCCTTCCTGATATAACTACTGCTGACGATGAGCCCGAAGAGAACTGCTACAGAAAAGGCGCCAATAACCATTGGACTTGGAATCTGCCGGGGATGTCAACCACTGTTGATCAAACCGTTGAGATGACTATCACCTGCTTAGAGAATGAAATAACAGCGAACTTGCTGGAGAATATCACTGAACTTAGCCTGTAATCGGGGAAACACCCTTAACCTGCTGGGGAATACCAGCCATCACCAACAACTCTGCTCGGGGAACGACGGTTGATGATATCCACTCTGCTAGGGGACAACATCGAGCGTACTCCTCTGCTGGAGACTTACTTTCTACCCTTACTCCGTTGGGGAGAGAAACTCTATTGGGGACGTCACGTGTTGACCATCAACATGAACCCTGCAGATGTGATATGACCAAAAGATGCCCTGATTCAGCATAGCCCATAAAGGAACCTGTCTTCGAGAGGTCGCATGAAGATCTTATATACCTTGCCCCATGATCTTGATTAATCGTTCTCCTGAGAAAAACCCTTTTTGCTTTTGGGGTGACCTGCCCCAGCCTTGAAGTGATTTTGCCCTTGACTGGCTGATCTGTGAAGGAGTACCTCTGACTGACTGACCTTCGAGAGATTTGTCGAATCTCGACCTGACTGCCCCAGATTGGCTGAATCTTGGAATGAATCGCCCATTTGATATGACTATTTGATGGCTTGCCCCTGCTCAACGGAGTACTTAGGCACTCTGCACTTATATCGATCAATCTTTTCATTGCAGAAACTTCCCTGATCAAGCACTTACTCGCAAGTAAAACAATTTGTTTTGAAAATGACAATTTTAATGCAATGCATATGACAGTTTTGAAATCCAAGTCTGTTCACTGGAAAAAGTTGTGAGATATAGTGAATGAATCACTAATCAAAGTGTCGCTGATACCAACATGAATGGTAAGAAGATCCTTTTAGGAGTCAGGTTCGACATGATCTTTACCGAAGTATGCTTTCGAAACAACCTTGCTTCAATTAGGTCTTTTAAAGGTTGTAACGTGGCTTGGTTCACGGTTTGAGAAAGAAAGGATATAAGGCTCAAAGTTTTGTTTTAACCCCCCCATTCTCCTTGATGTTCTCTAGTCCTACGTTCAGCTAACTCGACATAAGCGCTCACCTTTCAACAAGGTTAATGAATAGTATGAAGATAGGAAGAACCCACACGATCTTCGGAGTGACAGCCACCCCTTTTGCCTTTGGTGTCTGTAAACATACGACTTGTTCTTTATTTGAGGATTTTTCTTTTTTCGCTTTTTATTCTTTTGCTTTTCCCTGATTTTTCCTGGACTAACTCTTTTGAATTTTTCAATTTCGAAGTCCAGCGGGATGCCCTAACTTTTGCCTAAGCCATTTGTTTTCAAGTTTCGACTTAGCGGGCTTTCTTTTTCTTTTGATTCTTTTTCTCTTTTTTTTTTTGAACAAATCGTGTGACACCAGCTTGTCTGACTTGTTTGAAAGGGATGTGACTGCCTCACTCTTCGGTTGGTGAGGGATAACCATAGACTTGATCCTCAAATTGAACGCTCGGTCAAATTAATTGACACTTACCCTGCCCCAGGTTAAGATTGAGGGTTTTTTCATTTTCAGAAAGAAACTCCTACTTCTAGGCTCAAAGGGGTTGACAAGGGATTATCTTCCATATATCTCTGATGTTTAAGGATTTGAAACAATGCCTGTACATCATCAGCAAGGTTTTGTCCCAAAAGCATACCATCAGAAGTTCCGCGTCTTTGAATTTCATCATCCTCCCTCAGTCCTGCTTAAACAAGGGTTAGGTATCAATAAAGAAAATATGAGTGAACACAGATGGATTTAATCAAAACATGCATATTCATTTCATTATCATTATCAACTGAAAACAGACGAGTTTTACAAATGAGTTTGCCCTTTAACGGAAAAGAAACTACAAATGCAAAGAAATGACATGATCTAACAGATTGTCAGCTTCAGGGAACTGGGCTTGCTACTGAACTAGCCATCTTCAGAATTGCTCGTCGAAGTCAGTCTGATAATCATTTGCACCGCTGCTCTCGGTGACTTCTTCCATAACCTAAACTGATGAACCCACATGACTGGATGAAGGAGAATTGTTGATCTGAATACCCTGAGGCATGAATGAGAACATATTGGAGTCAAGCAGAGTCTGAATCTTGCTCTTAACCACCTTACAGTCTTCAGTTGAATGCCCCTGTGCCCCAGCATGGTAATCACAATGGGCGTTGACATCAAAACCTGGTGGATACGGAAAAGGCACTGGCTTCAATTCCTTCGGCACTATAAGTCCACCTCTGATTAAATCTGGCAACATCTGACTGAACGACATTGGCAACTGAGTGAAATGCCTCTCTGGCTCCCTAGGTCTTTGTCGGGCGTGCTGACGCGACTGACGGCGGTATGACCGTTGATTCTTAGGGGATCCCTGATACGAAAACCCAGAAGATTGTTGACTCTGAACCGTTGAAACACCTGAATACTGAGGATGAGGTGGGGGATATTCTTGGACGGAATTACCTTTTTCCACCCATTCTTCTTGAGAACTGACAACTGATCCACTTTCACTAGCCGGGAAGTTCGAGGCGCTTTGGATTTTTCCCCTCTTGATATCGAACTCAATGTGTTCTCCAAGTATTACCAAGTCAGAGAATTTTAATACAGTAATCAACTTATCGAAGTATGGTCCTTGCAAAGTATCCTTGAACATATTAACCAATTCTCTTTCCAAAAGTGGTGGTTGAACGCGAGCAGCTAACTCTCTCCATCTCTGAGCATACTCTCTGAATGATTCGTTATCCGCTTTAGATAAACCTTGCAACTGCAGGCGGCTGGGAGCCATGTCAAGATTATAACTATACTGCTTTACAAAGGCATTGGCTAGATCTGACCATGATCGGATGCTACCACTTTCCAACTGCATATACCAACTCAATGATGCCCCACTCAGACTGTCCTGGAAACAGTGAATTATAAGCTCGTCATTATAGACATGTGAGGTCATTCTTCGGCTAAAAATCACCAAATGTAGCTTCGGACAGCTATCCCCTTTGTATTTCTCAAAATTCGGCATCTCAAATTTCGGAGGTAACACAAGGTCGGGCACCAAACACATGCTCGCAGCATTCAGATCAAGAGTATCACGCTTCACTAGGGCATCCAGCTTCTCTTCCAACACATGACATCTTTCATCAAACTGAACAGTCCGTGGGTCCTTAGGCTTCGCCTTTGGAATTACCCCTTGGAAATTTGGCACAGAGAAGGCAAAGCGCTGATAGTTGTGGCATCAAGAGAAGAAGAATGTCCATCTCGGGCGATGGTACGCTCGTGTATAATATGATTCTCAACAGGGACTTGCACAGGCTGAGCTTGAGTAACATTGTTCACTGGAGGTGGAATGCCATTCCCAGTAACTGAAGTCCTCTGATCATTGGCCTCTCCCCTATTCATGGCTGTCATAGCTTCCACAAGCTGATCCAACTGACTCTTCATCAATTCAACATCGGCCCTAGTTACAAACTAATTTTGTTCCCCTGAATTCATGATGATCTCCCCAAAAGCTGATTCAAGTCCGATGAGAAAGTCTAGAAATCAACTGCGGTTCAGACAAAGGATTGATGAGCTCTCTGATCAGGCCGGAGATAAATATGCAAAAATGATGCAAGATGCAAATGCAAATGAACATGCTGGAATATTCGCAGGGCGATCCACCCCTTGATTCCAGTTTAACAATAAGATAGAACGGGACTTCTGCTCATATATTAAGAAAACCAGAGGAAAACCAGATGTCAATGATCACAGCTCGAGATAATATGTCTGAACACAATAATCGTAGATCCCAACCAACACGCCTGGCGGTGGTCCAAATACAATAGAGAGAAAGAGAACTACGGCATGTCATCACAGTCCACAAGTGCCGATTCCCCAGGTTCTGCCATAGAAACAATCTTGTGAACAGGATCTAGAATAAGTGACGGGAACTTGTATCCTATGATATTCTTTTTCTTCTCAGTACTCATCCTTGATAGTCTTCGGAAACCAGAATCAAGGTTAGGATGCAACCCTGCAAATGAATAAACATGTTAGGATGCAAAATGATGATGCAAATGCACACATGGGGTCAAGGCTCCACTGCTGGATGTGCTGTGTTATTAGCTGAACGAGAACCACAACCCAGAAAACCAGAATTCCAAAATACCGAACCACTGAGATAACCAGGAACCCAGATAATCAAACACTGACGAGAAATCCAGAAAACCGGGTAGGTTGAAAGTTTTGGTTACCTGCAAACCTGCAAACGCCCATCCCTCTCACGTGTGGGTACTAGGATGTTCAGTATCCCGGGCTCTCAGGTCGAGAAATGATGATACGTTCACCATTTCTGGTTTGGCATCATCATCAATCGAGGAGGCCTCAACTGATTCTCCAAAACGGAAGGTCCTCAGCTTTGGCACTGAGGTCGAGAAACAATAGTACATTCATCCCTCGGGGTACAGTACTATCGTCAATCTAGGAGTGTCTCCACTGATTCTCTTCAAAATGTAGGGGCCATCCTATGCGAGTTCCAAAGCGGGCCCTCGGGTGCGAATGGGTTTGCCACAGGATGTGGTCTGCCACTGTCACCACTAAAGAGGGATGTTTCGACTAAGGTCCTCGATGATCGGTCACCAGAGTCGACAGCTCTCTAGATATACACCCCAACATGCGCAAGACACACACGTTAGAATGCGTCCCAAGATAGCCTCGTCTGGTTGTGAATTTCGTGAACACACAAACGTACCAAGCGGGCACGTAGGTCCCACTACTTTCCACTCTAGTCCTAGGGTATTCTCAAGCCTTGGTATTGGGCTTATCTCTCAGACCCACCCAACCTGCAAAACAAAGACAACCAGCACAACACAGCAATATCTAGTATGACAGTAATAACAATGAAATGCAATGCAGAAAATGCGGTAAAAATAAAATACAACAAATAAAGCAAACAAAAACAAAAACCCTCAAAGAGAACAAAGACAAGCAAGCGCTAGGATTGACTCGCTTAGGGATGGACCAGCATAGGTCAACGTAAGTCCCCAGTAGAGTCGCCAGCTCTCGCTCCCAGGATTTTCATCTAGGTACAAACGCGAGAGTGGCGCGGAAAAACAGAGTCGCCAGCCGTGTAAATTTATCCCGAGAGAGGGAAAGGGAACACCGCATAAACCTTAGGAAGAGGGAAAGGAATGGTCATCGCAACCATAACCTGGGTTCGGGAGTCGGTTACGCGAGGGGAAGGTGCTAGCACCCCACGCGTCCATCGTACTCGATGGGATCCACGCTTGTTGTCTAATCTAAGGGTGAGTTATCCTATCATCTAGGGTTGTACTAAGACGGAAGGGGAAGACAAAGACAAACTCGGTAGGACGTCAACGTCCTAGGCCTACGTACCCCCTTTGTGCAATGGGGAATTCAGAGTCAACGTAGTTCGGACCAAGTTCTTTTTGTGTTTTTTTTTATGAGCGACGTTAAGTTCGCGTCCAGCAATTAGGGTCGATGCCTGTTTGTGACTCAGACGGAAGGTAACGTGCCCTTTTTGAAAATAGCCTTTAAGTTTGGAAATCCCGAAGGACAAAAAGGTTTGAAGTTGGTTTGTGTTTTTTAGGACAAAAGTGGCTTAAGTTAGTTCCTAAGTTGCATTGCACCAAAGTCTAGGGCATAGGGGCGGATACTTAACGCATCGTCCCAAGACAGGACGCTCGCTAAGCACTCTAGAAAGATGAGAGGAAGCCCCTCATTTCTCATTCCTCACGCTTAAGGCTCGTGCACAATACACTTTATACTTATTAAGTGTTTTCAAGAAGTTTGAGATGAGAAGAGAGAAGACACAAGGGATACTCTAAAGGGAACTAAGAGTCTTAATGTTATCATGCATGGGTGACCTACGGTTAGTGAGGTTTGACGACAACCTAAACCTAAAGAAAGGAGAAGAGAGAAGGAAAGAGTAAGGGTGACCATGGATACTTATCCATACCCTGCATAAAAGGTTAGTACCAAACGGACATAAATAATATCAAGGCAAATGAAACCAAACAATGGCATACAATAGTGATAACAATCCAAACATGAATTAAGAAGTCAAATAAACAACCCCAAGACAATGGCACAAGTGCCTTTTCAAACAAGAACTCAGGCAAGGTCAAGGATGTGCATACAAGAAAAATCTCACACAAAGAGCCATTAAACAAATAGTAAAACAACTTCTAAAATCACCAAATTAAATATCAAAGTTGCTCAACCAGAGACAAACAACATATCAAAAATTCCTGCAAAAATTTAAGATGTTAGCCACTCAAACAATTATGCAAGGCTCAGATGAGAAATATGACTTAATATGCAAAAAAAGGACTAAAATGCAATATGAAATAATTTTAAAAATGAAAGAAAAATATTTTAATGCACTTCAGAATGTCATCTAACAAATGCAAAAAGAACGGATTCAGAATATTTTATGGATACAGAGAAATAAAATAAACAAATTTAAGTATGCATGATATGAGTAATTCAAAAGGCAAATAAACAAATATTTAATTTAGATGATAAAAATAAAATAAAATAATAAAATAAAATTAAAACGTGTGACAGCATATGGGCCACACGATCAAAGTCACGGACGGTGGGGATTTCATCTTCCTCACCCAAACCCTAATCTCGCCGGAACCCTCACCAGTCGCCGGAGATAGGGCTCCGGTCACCACTTCCGGCCACCTGCAACAAAAAATTCACCAGAACACGCACACGAATACACCATTCTGACCAGAATTCCACGAGGATGAATAATATGTCATCAAAAGTCACAAATAACCAACACATAAGACAACACGAATGAAAAAAGGTTAGGTCCAAAACTTTGAAACTCACGATATAACCATGCCATGCGTCCAAACTCAAAGCAAACACATTCAGAATCATCAGTACACACCACAGATCATCATGCATGTCAAAAAATAGAGTTTTAGGATAATGGAAAGTGTTACCAACCTGAGATCACGCAACCTTTGCCCTTGCTATTAGCCTCTAATGATGGTTGCTTCGTGCTCTATGGACTCCAAGGATCAAGACTGTGAAGAAATTTTGTGAAAAGCTCTAAGGGATTGTGAGATTCGAATGATTGAAGCTTTTAGGGTTCAAACTTTGTTCTCCTCAAAATCACGTGTCCTCCAATAAGTGTATGAGTTTTTGGTTTTTTGATCTTGTGAGAGTTGAGAGAAAAATTTGGGAGAGTTTTGAATATATAGTGGAGTCTAAAATGAAGGGCAAAAGGTAGAATTTTGGCTTAAGTGAAAATAACACCGTCTTCGACAAGGAATTTCGACTCTGAGCCTTCCACAACATCGTTCGCCTCTGAATCACAGTCGCAACGCAAAAAGAATGGACGTCATACGATCAAAATCGAGTGCGATTGATATGTTTAAGCTGCAAGACGTCACTGAATAAGTCGTTTTTTCAGCTTATTTGGTGTCCGCTACTTGAAAACGTGACGAGGTCAACCTCTTCGGAGCATAATCTCGACTCGACTTTGTCAGCAAAGTTGTAGATCTATGAGTCATTGACCTCGTGTCAAAAGATGAGTGCGATCGGACAAAAAACGAGTGAGATATGAATTTTCCGGTGAAACAACTTTCAGTCTTTTTCTTCGGTTCAGCACTTCCGTTTTGCGAAATAAACCAAAACGATGATCTTCGGAGCATCGTTCGAACTCGAGCTTGTCTTGGAACTTGAAAATGATAAAATTTGTGAACCAACGCTTCGAGAACGGACGCAATCCGATGAAAATTAACCGAGTTATGAATTTTACAAAATCTGACAGACAGTGCACTGCATCAAAGAACCCCACTGGTAATTCACATTTTCGGGGTCCTTCCGCTCGGACCTGACCCAAACTGAATTCACGGTACGAAGATAACATCTAAACAGAATTTTAGGCACCGAAACAGCGTCAATCCGATAAACGAGCTGAGATTTATGAATTTTTTAGTGTCCGGAATACACCGATTCAGCACTATTTTTCACTGTTTTTTGCACTGTATCGACTCCGAAAACTCGCGCGTTCGGAGATCTTCCTCAAAGAATCAACCCTCGGTCCAAACACAAAAGTTGCAGATAATTTCAATATGGAACTTTTTGGCATAGGAATAGCTCAGAAATGATGATCCAATCAGAAGTTAAGCCCTTTTGAATACCACTGACGCAATTACCCAGCGAAACCGAAATTCCAGAAACAAATAATTCCCACCACTTTCCTTGATGAATTGACTTCCGAGCCGAACATAAAAGTTGTAGAGAATACCAAGACGGTTCTAACTGTTGAATATCCAGCCAAAACGAGTTCCAGAGCAAGAGTTGTGAATTTTGCAAATTTGCACAGCAAGCTGATTTTTTGCTCAAACTGTTCTGAATCGGCTGAAAACTTCGACTTTCTCTGAGATTCTTGACATGAAAAATTATGTTTGATAAGAGCTTTGCTGACCCGTTGATTACGTAACCCAGAGAAATACTTTGCGCACATGTCGAGTGACGAAATAAATGTCTGTTGCAACCTGACGATGCTTGAACAGAGAACCTTGATCCCATAACCACAGAGCCAAATGATATGCATGTATGTACCCGATGACCTAGCTAAAATGCAAATGAAGCATAAGCCAGTTAGTACTAAAGTAAGGAGGGCAAATTTTGGGGTGCTACACTACCCACCACATATGTCACCTTCCCTAATTGACTTTCCCTCATATGGGTCCCCTTGTTGTATCTCATTCAAAACTTCCATACCTAATTTTGACACAGTATTTGTATCCTGTTGTTGTATCTTGTCCTTAGTGCAACTACCACCATTATTCAACTTCTCAAAGTCACAACTTCAGTGCTATGGTGAATCAATAATGATTATCTATTTCTATAACCATAATTGGACTATATTTTTTTTACAGGAAGATCAGTAGGTAAATCCACATGTCTAACCGCAGTAAAATATTACGTAGGTAAATCAATAAGTAATTTTAATCTGCAAATAAGTTTGCAACTAATACTTCATTTAAATAAAAAATAATTTAGTTTTTAAATTGAGACATAATATTTTTCCTATACAATATTCCATGTAAAAACTCTTGGACTTTGCAATAAATACAATACGGGGAACTGACACACTGTATGGTTCAAATTGCAAAAGAGTATGCATATTCAATACCCTGTTATTTCAGACCAGGGAAACATGAGAGATCCTAAAAGGTTACAGTGTTTATTCTTAGAAGTCAAGAAGCTAGAAGTCAAGTATTTACCTTTTCCTCTTGTGGATATCAAGAAGATTTACATATTCTAATTGAAGCTAATTTGTTGTTGTTTCAAAACCATAAATACATAGCAGCTTAGATTTACATCTTCTAATTGAATTGGATCTGAATATTATTTCCAGTCAGCGATACTTCATAACTTAGCTTCATATAAACCTTATATTGTTAACAACTTTATACACCTCCAGCATATATGTACTATAAAAATTATAAAGTTAAAGTTGTCTCCAATATTTCCTCTTTGTAATAACAAAATTATAGCCATAAAAAATAGTTATATTATATATGGCATGAAATAAGAGAAGGTACTTTGATGCAAGAAAGACTTTTTTTTAATGTTTCAATGAAGAGAATCACAACTCAACTGCAGGCTGAGAAAAGAGAAACTTTTATCTACTATCTCTGGTCTTCAAGATGAGGTAATCCTATTGAATTTTAAACTTGAAAACATGACCAAATCAGTAAGAATGTTGAACAATGAGTCTGATATGTTAGATGAAATTCTTCAAGTTGGAAAAGGGGCTGGAAACTTAAAACGTATAGGTTTTGATGACCAATCTCTGAAAGGAAAAACCCATGTGAAAAAATTTATTCCTGCAGAAAGGAAGTATGAGCCCATATTGTTCGACCAAATGTTACAACATCCTACCAAATTTCAGGAAACTCAAACTAAAGCCAAATTCTTTCTTTGGAAATGTCATTATTGTTGTAAATATGGTCACATAAAGCCTTTTTGTTACAGACTGTGTTGTTATCCAAAACATTCAACACAACCTAGGACTAATCATGTGACGATTAAAACTAGAAAGGAGTGGAAACCTAAGGTTGTTAATACTAATCTTATAGCCCATACTTCTTTTAGAGCTTCATCAAGAGAATACCGATACTTTGATAATGGGTGTTCTAGGTACATGACAAGGGTCAAGAAGTATTTGGTGGACATTAAATTTTATTCCAGCAATTTAGTCACTTTTGGAGATGGAGCTGAAGATTAAATTAAAGGAGTAGGCAAGTTAGTTTGTATTGGTCTTCTTAGAC
The DNA here is from genome assembly GCA_022829125.1 of Lathyrus tuberosus. Taxonomy (NCBI): domain Eukaryota; kingdom Viridiplantae; phylum Streptophyta; class Magnoliopsida; order Fabales; family Fabaceae; genus Lathyrus; species Lathyrus tuberosus. Next base: position 3,886,985 of record JALAZF010000441.1, read on the forward strand.
TAGAGAATGTTCTTCTTGTGAAACGATTGACAGCAAATCTGATCAGCATTAGTCAAGTATGTGATCAAGGTTTAAAAGTCAATTTCACCAAGTCTAAATGTTTGGTTACTAATGAGAGTAATGATGTTATGATGAGATGAGTTAGGTCTAAAGACATCAAGAAACTACTTATTCTTCCACATGTTTAATGACCAAGGAAGATGAAGTCAAGTTGTGGCACTAGAAGCTTGGACATCTAAATCTCAAAGGTATGAAAAGGATTATGTATGAAGAAGCTGTTAGGTCCGCCAAAGCTCAAAATTTAGGAGGTAAAGTTTGTGGTGAGTGTCAAATTTTGAAGTAAACCAAGATGTCACACCCGAAGTTGCAACATCAGACTACTTCCAAAGTTTTAGATCTTCTTCATATGGACTTAATGGGACCTATGCAAGTTGAAAGTCTTGGTGGAAAGAGGTATGTCTATGTGGTTGTTAATGATTTTTCAAGGTTTACTTGGGGGGAAATTATCAAAGAAAAATCAGACACTTTTGAGGTATTCAAAGACCTTTGTCAACGCCTTAATAGAGAGAAGGAAAGTGTGATTGTTAGAATCAGAAGTAACCATGGCAAGGAGTTTGAAAATGCAAAATTTTATGAATTTTGTTCTTCTGAAGGTATTAGTCATGAGTTCTCATCACCCATCACTCCTCAGCAAAATGGAGTTGTAGAACGCAAGAACAGAACTTTACTAGAAACAACTAGAGTCATGCTTCATGTAAAAAATCTTCCTTATCGTTTTTTGGCTGAAGTCGTGAACAGTGCATGTTACATTCACAATCGCGTCACTCTGAGAGCTGGTACATCTTCTACATTCTATGAAATATGGAAAGGGAGAAAACCTACTGTTAAATACTTTCATGTTTTTGAAAGTAAATGTTACATCTTGGCTGATCGAGAACAAAGGAGAAAGATGCATCCCAAAAGTAATGAAGGGATATTTCTTGGTTACTATACAAATAACAGAGCCTATAGGTTCTTTAACTCCAGAACCAAAGTCATGATGGAATCTATTAATGTTGTGGTTAATGATTCTGTCATTGAGAAAAGGATTGATGTCGAAGAAGATTCTGGAACATCATCTCAGCAGACTGATGTATCAGAAAATGACGCTCACATTGAGTCCAACATTGAGCCATCTAATTCTGATAACCCTCAAGTCAACAAAGGCCCTTCTACTAGAATTCAGAAAAATCATTCAAAGGAACTTATTATTGGAAATCTTGGTGATAGGATAACCGCTAGATCCAAAGATGTGATATCCAATGTGTAACACCCCAAACCTCCGCGACAATTTAATCGTAATTTATCAGAGTAAAATAGAATACATGGATTTAGGATGCTACTTCTACTACTCAACTTAACATGCACACAATAATATTATGGTGATATTATATCAAACATAGCATTTCAACAGTTATGCACAGCGGAAAAGTCGACGCAAAAGAAACATGTTTGGTTACACATAAGATCCTTAATGAAAACAGTAATAACACATAATAGAAATTAAAAGACTCTAGCGTTCTAACACCCCCGGTGTTATAAACTCAGAGCAGGCGCGACTCGATAACTCGTACCAGAAGACCTCGTCTTCTCCACTCCACCTGCGAACTACTCCTGCTTATCTGCACGTTACCCACGTAGAGGTAACATTCAAACAAAAGGGGTGAGATTCTTAAATCAACGAAAGAGAGAGATGCTATAAATAGAAAAGCATACATCATCAAGTTATTCACCATATCATAACATCCAGCAAGAATCACACACTTCAAATTATGCACAGACAATCATCAATAAGTATACCAACCATCATGCAACACAACCAACAAGAGAATGCAAATGAGACTCGGCTAGACTCAATGCACGTGGTACCGAAATCGATCCCTGTTTCATGATCACAGTTCCCGTCGGAACTCTCGGCCCCTATTTCATGGTCAAGTATGACCCCTATTTCATGATCATACCAACGACCCCTATTTCATGGTTACGTACGACCCCTATTTCATGATCGCACCAACAACAACGATTCCATCAAGGAATTCGGATAAACGATAACACCCCACCTGGACACGCCATCCCACAACTATGCACATGCCATGCACCATCAATGACAACATGCAACAACGACTCATATACACACATAGCATATTCATTTTCATACCAACATCATTTAATAATCAACATGCATTCATCGAAACATACATCATTGCACCAATACAACAACTACACATCTTGGCATCATTCAATCATGCATTTCACATTATCATATCAACACCAACAAAACAAGCACATAACACCTCAATACATGCCCACCATACAACAGCAACAACACATCATCAATATAATGTAAAACAGATATTTTCCATGAATTTCAAGTAATTAAATAATATGTTTTCAGTCCCAGGTCACGCTAAGCGCGCCCCTATCCGCGCTAAGAGCGCTGCTCACTGCCTCGAAGAGGCAAACTTTCTCCAGACCGCGCTAAGCGGTCTCTGCGATTTTGGCAGAAAAACCCTGCGATAACAGCATCTCCCAACTGCGATTTTCTGCACTCAAACTGATTCTTAACAACAATTGTTCATAGATTTTTCACCAATAGCCTATATCTAACATTTGTAATTCAACCAAACAAATCAAACAAGGCTAATTCATTAGTTCCAATCACATTATCCCAAAATCTTCCTAAAACCCTCACTCAACCTTATGGATTCTAATTTAGTGATTTCTATTTCAATACCTACATCATTTAACCCTTGAGAGATGAAAGAAATCCCACCCTTACCTTAGGATTCTTGATTTCTTCTTCCACAATTTCTCCTTCTCTGACCTAGCTTTCTTTGCTCTTCCTTTTCTTTTCAAAACACGTACTGACCACCTCTTCCTTTCCTAACCCTTTTTTTTTATATTTTCCTTATTATCCAAATATTATTTTCTAATATTATTATTACTATTATTTAGATATTATTATTATTATTATTTCACCGACTCAAATAATAACGACAATATCCTCAAAAACTCAAATAATAATATTAACCAACTAACCCTTCATCCAACACCTTATCCTGCATAATTCTAAGGGTACTACCCCCGCCCTAAGGGTACCCCAACTTGGCCAAAATACCCCAACACACAATACATACAACAATATTCAATTTAATCACGAAAAATAATTAAATTAAATCGGGGTATTACACAATGCTTGTTTTGACTCAAAATTTGAACCAAAAATTGTGAAAGAGGCATTGACTGATGAATTCTGGATTAATTTTATGCAAGAGGAACTAGGTCAATTCAAAAGGAATAAAGTGTGAGACTTGGTACCCAGGCCGGAAGGGGTGAATGTTATTGGCATAAAATGGATTTACAAGAACAAATCTGATGAAAATGGAATTGTGACCAGAAACAAGGCTAGTCTTTTGATCAAGGATAAATTCAAATTGAAAGGGTTGATTTTGATGTGACTTTTGCACCTGTCGCTCTTCTTGAATCCATAAGATTTCTCTTTAAAGTGGCATGTATGCTAAAATTCAAGTTTTTTCAGACATATGTGAAAAGTGCCTTCTTGAATGGGTACTTGAATGAAGAAGTGTATGTTGAACAACCCAAGGGGTTCATAGATCCTAGTTTTCCAGATCATGTTTACAAACTAAGGAAATCTCTCTATGAATTGAAGTAAGCACCTAAAGCTTGGTACGAAAGGTTAACTGAGTTTCTTGTCAACAATGGCTACAGGAAATGGGGAATAGACAAGACCTTGTTTGTTAAAGAAGGGCATGGTAAACTCATTATAACTCTAATATATGTTGACGACATTGTGTTTGGAGGGGTGTCAAACCAGATGGTCCAACATTTTGTCAAGCAAAATTCAATATGAATTTTTGAGATGAGTCTTGTTGGTGAACTAACTTATTTTCTTGGTCTTCAAGTTAAACAAATGAATGATATTATCTTCATTTCTCAAAGCAAGTATGCTAAGAATATAGTGAAGTTTGGTCTAGAAAGTGCTAGTCACAAAAGGACACTTGCTGCAACACACTTGAAATTAACCAAGGATGAAAAGGGTGTTGATGTGGATCAAAATTTGTACAGAAGTATGATTGGTAGTCTGTTGTATCTTACAGCTAGCAGACCAAACATCACTTTTGTTGTAGGAGTTTGTGTTATATCAGGCTGAGCCTAAAATGAGCCACATTACTCAAGTGAAGAGGATCTTGAAATACATCAATGGTACTAGTGATTATGGAATGATGTATTATCATAGTCTAAATTCCATGCTTGTAGGGTATTATGATGCAGACCGGACAAGTAGTGTTGATGATAGAAAGAGTACTTTTGGAGGATGTTTCTTCTTGGGAAACAATCTTATCTCTTGGTTCAGTAAGAAGAAAATTTTAGTTTTCTTTATCAAGTAGTCTAATGGCAAAGAATAATAAACGGGATGTCACGGGTTCGAACCCGCACCCCTCCACCTAATGTCCATGCACATCTATCAACTGAGCATGCATAATGTGACTTATATTTAAGTTATTTAGGCGTGCATCCAAATGGTATTTATCTTTAGATTTCAACTTTCATAATTTGGTCCACCTCATACATCATTATGGGACCATTACGACTTTCATCATTGACATATAACATGACGGAACCCCGATGACCATGATATCAATGTACTTGTTGACATATATCGATATGGATGAGAGACATGTTATGATGGAGGAATTTTAACTTGATTGTCTATAGGGGTACGAGACGTCTACTACAAGATATTTTAACTTGATTGTCTCTGCATTGATCTCCAAAACAAACATTGTCTTGAGTGTTATTTAGCCTTTCACATGCACTTGTTCACCTGAAAGACCAATTAAGGGGCCTTAGAATGTGTAGATGTCATCTAGGTCAAGTTGGAGCCTCTCAAAGACGTTCCAGAACAAGACATTTGTTTTGCTTCTAAGGTCAATCAACACTTGCTTCATATCTTAATTATCATATGGTATGGAGATGATCGTGGAATTGTTGTTATGATGGAGGATGTCAATGAAGTCTTTTTTGGAGAGTGTGATCTTGGACTTTGGATCCTTCTTCAATCTTATTTTATGACCAACAAGTATAATACTCGATTTAGGTCAACGAATTCAGGATCGACTCTTACCCGTAAACACCCCTACATTTACCATTTAAATAGATCCAAATTTAAAAACCCAACTCAAATTCAAATTTAATTATTTATGAAAGATTAGATGGAATGGGATGAAATAAAATTCATCATTTTTTATTTTACTCCATCAATATTTACAAAATTCAAAGAATAAATATTCATTATTTATTAGTTCATTTTATTAGAGTACATTCCCATTAATCCAACGATATATTTATTACTTCATTTTAATAGAGCTCATTAGCATTAATCCAAAGATATGTCGCCACAAAATCACATGTTTAAAAAACAGAATATATAGTAGTTTAATTTATATAATTTTAAAAAATATATATATACTATTTTTCTTAAAAATTGAAATATATTATATTTTTGAAAAAATATCTATATTTCTACATCTAAAATATATATATATACCAAAATTAAAAAATAAAAATCATTATATAAATAAAATATAAATATATTTTTTCTAAAATGTTCCTATATGTAAATAAATATATATTTTTCAAATATACAACTTTTAAAAAAAAAATCAAAATATACGCTACATTAAACTATATACCATTTTTCTAAAATATATATTATATTTTAAAAATTCAAATTATGATTTATCTAAAAAAACATATATTTTCATCACTGTATATATTTAATCAAGTTATTCTCAACAACACATTCTCAATACTACAACAAATTCATTCAAAACTAATAATATTTAACCTATTTATCATGCGTACATAAAAAAAAAAATTATTAAAAAAATTGAAAACTATTAAATGTATACCTTATTGGAGATTAATATGAAAATACAGAAGAAAAAAAAACAGCAGATGATTGATGAGGAATTGAAGGTTTTGTATACAAATGAAAATGGAGTATGAGTTGAAGGATTTTGCGTTTCAGCGAGAGAGAATGAGAAAAGTTGGGTGAGTTGAGAATGAGGATGAGAGCGAAACTATATTACTTTTAAATAAATATGTTTGTGTTGATTTTTGTCGAGGGTAGCACTTGCCAAACTACAACGATAATAAAGCCTAATTAATGCTCAACCAAACTCTCTGAAGGTCGAAGGAAAATGCAAACATCATTTCAACAAATATGAAAAGGGGGATGGCCTCGAGCCTTCGATTCCTTTCCTCAATTGTTTAGGTACGAATTGCCTTACTCGATTAGTCAAACAATTGTCATCTCTTAAAAAACTTATAATCCGATTTACCTTAAACCTTTTCATAAATAAATCAAATCAAACCTATTTTCTTAATGACTTAGATGAAAAAGAGAGTGCTCTAGAGTCTTCTATTCCCCTTTTTCTAATATTTTAATACGAGTTGTCTTACTCGGGCATTCGAGTTTTCGTCATCTATTTAAAATATCCTAACTATATTAAATCATTTTGCAATTAAGGATGAAAAAGGAGATGGTCTGGAGCCTTCAATTTCTCTCATAAATTATTTGGATGCGAGTTGCCTTACTCGACCATCCGAATAATTGTCATTCAAACAAAACATTCAACATATTAATTTAACTTCTCGCTTCCGTGTGATTATAACTTTTTCTTAAAAGAACATTGTTTAGTCTCTTCTAACACGCATATAAACTAGTGCTTAAGCCTCTGCCGAGAGTAAACAAGCCAATGTTTAGCCTTTATAACGTGACCAAAATACTTGTTCAATAAAACAAACCAACACACTGTAGCACCCCGAACTACAAAGCTCTAATTTTCTTATTACACGATGAGGATACGTAGACACGAAATTGCGAGATCTTGATGAGCACACTAATAAAAAAGCTGCCTTTCCCAATAGCAAACACATTAATAAAAACACTGTTTCTTTTCTTTTTCACTTTAGTCTTTTATAACTCGAAGAAAACAAATAAAGATAGTTAACATTCAATCGCAAATCTAACTAAGAGGTCCCGTTGAGTACAACGAACGTGAGGGGTGTTAATACCTTTCTCTTGCATAATCAACTCCTCCCCAACCCGAATTTGGTTGCGACGACCATTATTCTATTCTTAAAAAGTTTTATTGATATTTTCTTATTCCTTCTTGAAATAAATAAAGTTCGGGGACGACTCTGTTCGAACTAAATTTTCCACAATCAATCACAAAGGATCGTATTTTTCGAGGTACGACATACATATTACTGCATTAAAATTCTTTTGTACTATAGTTGTCATTTTATTCGTGTCTACATTTTCTTTCACTACTCTTCGGTGTCCTTACTATTTTGATTTTTATACAAGCTCACGATCAATCAGATTTATTTGTTATTATTGGTATTGGCATAGATATCGTGTATGATTATTTCTAATATATTTTGTAAGAGTTCAATTTTAATGGTCTAAAAGGATCTTTTTGGATAAATTTTGTTAGGAATGATTCTTTTAAAGTGCATGATAAATTTTTTAATCTACACTAAAGAAAGATCAATTCTAATCAAATACATTCAGAAACATTTAGCTTGGATTAAAATTAGATTTTTATAAAATGTTTGAGATTAGTAGTATTAAGAATATCATATTAATAAAAATAAATGAATCTAAATTGATTTGCGGATGAAGCATTTTTGACTAGTTCTACTTGTAAGATTCTCTTGTAATTAGAATAGGTATGATAAAAAAAATAAAATCAACATAACTTAATATCGATACAATAAACGTGGGCTATAGAACTAACTTTGCTAATTATATTGTAAAAAAAAAACACCAAAAATTTCCATAAGATATTTTTTTATCAGTAAGATCAAATTTGATACGTTGAATTTAAAAGTTACAACTATATAGTAAAATATATATAATTGTATAACATAATTTAAATGTTCAAACATAACAAGATGATTATATAATAAGTATTTATTTCAATACTTCTTCGACAACAAAAAAATATTCAGTATAATTTATATGACTTTTTTTTTTCAATTTCTGCAAAATTATAAATAACTTTAATAAGTATGATTAGAAAATACACGAAACAGATAAATAATCAAAATAAAAATAAAATAGAAAATTCATCGAAAAAACTGCTCTTAAGATAGTTTTGTATTCATCAATTGTTAGTGTTACATACGAGTTTAGTACCTGTTAGTCTTAGAGCTAGAACAAAACATAAGCACATACTTAAGTTTAGTATCTAAATATAGTCCATATGGTGTTCTATAATAGATTCTCTGGTGTATACACTTTTGTCAAAATTCAAAACATTACTCTTATATTTTCCTTGTATTCTATGACCAACATCATGATCCATAAACAATAACATTGTATTTTTTTTTATAAGCAAATATATTAACTAAATGAATAAGGGTATTAGGGGTACCCCAGTCCACATACATAGATTACATCCACAAAATAATAATACAAACAGACCTAGGCTTAAATGTATTTCCACGGGAACTTATACCACTCGTAATACGAACACGAGATCTTCTTGGAGAGCCACCACCAGAAATTAAGCCTAATTCTATTCAACACCACCGCTAAATCTCCAATCTCATCGTTAAATAAGATTTGATTTCTAGAACACCACAAACACCAACAAACAATATACCATAAACCAATGGCATTATAAAATGAAATCTTCGTTCCAATCTTTTCAATCCATGCTCTCAAATGGATGTGAGAATCGAAACCGAAAACATCTTCAATATTCAACCATTCACAAACCAGTTTCCAAACCGAACAAGCTTTAACACAATTAAAGAAAACATGATTGGTATCTTCATCCTCAATAAAGCACAAAACACATACCCGATCATGTATATTACTGATTATTCCACAGTTGACAAGATTAATACAAGTCAGAAGCCTGTTAAGTATCGAAATCCACGTAAAAGTCTTGACTTTGACAGGAGCCATCGCCTTCCAAATCCACTCTAACGACTTCAAACAGACACTATCCAAAGTGTTTTGGTGAGTTGATATGAAAATTCTGCAATAAAAAGATTTTGCAGAAAAAAATCTATTTCCTTCATACGACCATGATAAAGCATCTGGTACCCCACGCATAGGCTAGAATTCCTGCAGAATGCCTAATAACTCCTCCATTTCCCGCCCGTAAACCGTGTTCCAAGGTGCATTGATAACAGCGGCATTTCAATGCCATATGTCTTGGCACCATTCACCCATTTGAGCAATTGTATTAAGTTTCGAGTTGGATAACAGATATAGATTAGGGAACACCAACTCCAAAGGTCTATCTCCAATCCATTTAGATTTCCATAACAGAATTGTGTTACCGTCACCCAACTTATGTGACAACAATTCAACGAAACCATCCACGCACATAGAAAAAATGTCTCTGCACCAAAAAGAAGGTTTATTACCAAGTAATGACGAGTCCTTGGCTAGAATACTGCATCAAACATCTCCATAACACGCCTGAATTATCCCATTCCAAATCGCATCTGATTCCGTAAGAAATCTCCAAATCCATTTAGTTAAAAGAGCTGTGTTGAACAAACCTATATGTTTTATACCTAACCCTCTTCCGCTTTCGGTTTGTAAACGTCTTTCCACCCAACCCAAGCAATGCCTTTCCCTTGTTTTGACCCCGACCACAGAAAGTGTCGCTGAATTGCAATGATAGATTTCATGACAGCCTTTGGAATTTTATAAAAAGATAGGTAGTGTGCAGGAAGATTGGTAATGACTGAATTGATGAGCGTAATTCTCCCTCCCATTGACAAAAGATTTCCTTTCCACGACGACAGTCTCACTTTTAAGCCTTCTATAAGAGATCTCCAAAATGAGCATATACGGTAATTACCACCCACATAAACTCCCAGGAACTTGAAGGGTAGAGTACCCAGTTTGCATCCTAAGAATCGTTCTGGAGCCTTGCAAAAGAAGTCATCCACTGAAATACCAACCAAGGAACTTTTTCGAATATTTATTTTTAGTCTAGATATCAACTCATATCCCTTCATTATTGCTTTCAGAGCCCATAAATTATCCCACGAGCCATCACAAATGACAACCGTGTCATCCGCATATTGAAGAATGATATATGCCACTGTTTCATTGACTCTAAACTCTTTCAAGAAACCTGCAGATACTGCCCTATGAACCAAAACCGTCAAGCTTTCAGCAACCATCACAAATACGAAAGGAGACAATGGATCTCCTTGGCGCAAGCCTCTCGTAACTTTGAAGTCAGCCGTGGGACTCCCGTTGATCAAAACCAACAAGTAGCTATTCATTACAGTTCCTTTCATCCATTTTATCCATCTCGAGCCAAATCCTATAGCCGTCATCGTTTTCCTTAAAAACCTCCAATCCACACAGTGATATGCCTTTTCAAAATCAACCTTCAACAGGACACAACTCTTCTTGTTCCTCTTTGCAAAATCTACAATTTCATTTAAGACCAAGACTCCATCTAACAAATGCCTACCCCCAATGAAAGAAGTTTGAGTATTTGAAATCAATTTCCCCATCACCCATTTTAATCTAGCAGCCAACAGTTTCGTGATTATCTTACATACGCAGCCAACTAAAGTAATAGGTCTATAATCATCCAAGCCTTTGGGGTTGTCACCTTTGGGTATCAATGCCAAAAAGGAAGATGAAATGGTTTTGGCCAGATAACCAGAGGAATGAAATTCTTTCAAACAGTTAATAAAATCAGTTCCCATAAAATTCCAACATTTCTTAATAAAATCAGTGTTAAAACCATCCAGTCCCGGACATTTATTACCTCCTCCTTCAAACACTATCTCTCGAATTTCCTCTGCACAGAAGTCTTCTTCCAAACCGATGCTATCTTCCAACGAAATCCTATTGATGCCTGCGAAATCGAATTCTGGTATGTTCCTATAAACGGCCTGAAAGCTTTTTTGGAAATGCTCTTTTGCCATTGTTTTATACCTTGAACCTCATCAATATACATTGAATCATGTAGAACTGCTGAGATGTTATTCCTTCTATTTCTCTGTTTAAGTATTGCGTGAAAGAAACGTGTGTTTTGGTCACCATCTTGGTTCCATCTTATCCTTGATTTCTACTTAATAATACTATCTCTGATGCGAAGATTCTTCCACAATTCCGTCTGAGCTTGCCCTCTCCTAAACACATATGTGTCAGTAATATTTATGTTCTCCCCAGACCAGCCTAACTCCACTTAATTAATAATATCGACCTCTCGTTCTACATTAAGATCCAAACACCCAAAAACGTTTATGTTCCACAATTTGATTCTCTCTTTAAGTAATCTGAGTTTTTTTTACAAAACAAAGGCTTGGGTCCCCAATCAATATTCTTAACCTTGAGCCACACAGGCCTATGATCGGACTCATCTCTGTCACCTACCACTTGCAAAGCCGAATTCCAACCCTTTAACAAATCAGCAGAGACCAAGAACCTATCTAAACGGATAAACCTGCTACCATTTGCACAAAACCAGGTAAATTTGCTTCCTGATGTAGGCAGGTCCACAAGCTGCATCATGTCAATAAAAGTCCTGAATTATACCATTTCTGCCCTGCTATGTGAATGATCAGAATTACTCTCTTCTGGATTTTTTTGTAGAAGTGAAATCCCTAGCTAAAATCCATATTCCATGTTCCATGTTTAAATTTCGTTTAAGAAGATCCCCCCACATTTCTCTTTTCTCTCTCAGTACACAAGATGCATAAATGTTAATCAGATAAATGAGTTTATTTTCCCAAATTGCTTTAACCCCCAAAAATCCATTACCTTGAAAACTGGCAATAGGTTCCACGACATTTTTCCTCCAAATTGTCACCAATCCCCCCTCTAGACCCAACGCATCTGTGGCAGACCAACCAACATCAGTGTTTCCCCAAATGCGATATATGATTTTATCAGTCATCATCTTACTTTTTGTCTCTTGTAAGAAACAAATGTCAGTGTTCCCTCTTGTGATAATAGTTGTGATTCTATTGCGTTTAGCACTTCCACCGCATCCTCTGATGTTGAAAGCCACCATATTCACCTAGAAACCTTTGCTCCCTCCACCTGAACTTGATTAAATCCTTTCTTAGCATTCTCCATATTTCGAATGATTCCAAACACTTCATCGTCTCCTTCCCCTTCAATTCCAAGTTTTTTGATTGATTCCTAAATTCTGATAGGGACATCCTCGATTTTCCTCCGAATGCGAGAGTTACTTTTATTAACGTCAGAATCTTTAACCGAGTCACAACATAAAATTGAGCCTCCCGAATAATGTGAAACTAAATCTTCTACAAATGACTCAATACTATCTTCAGCTGGAAATGTTGAATTTTTATGGCCGTGAGGAGTACCTAACTTGGAGTTATTAGATAGGATAAGCGCAGAGTAGTATGAGGGTGCAAATGGTATCTTCAAGTTGTCATATATTGCAGACAGAAGTTTCTTCTTTTTCCTATACAATATTCCATGTAAAAACTCTTGGACTTTGCAATAAATACAATACGGGGAACTGACACACTGTATGGTTTAAATTGCAAAAGAGTATGCATATTCAATACCCTGTTATTTCAGACCAGGGAAACATGAGAGATCCTAAAAGGTTACAGTGTTTATTCTTAGAAGTCAAGAAGCTAGAAGTCAAGTATTTACCTTTTCCTCTTGTGGATATCAAGAAGATTTACATATTCTAATTGAAGCTAATTTGTTGTTGTTTCAAGACCATAAATACATAGCAGCTTAGATTTACATCTTCTAATTGAATTGGATCTGAATATTATTTCCAGTCAGCGATACTTCATAACTTAGCTTCATATAAACCTTATATTGTTAACAACTTTATACACCTCCAGCATATATGTACTATAAAAATTATAAAGTTAAAGTTGTCTCCAATATTTCCTCTTTGTAATAACAAAATTATAGCCATAAAAAATAATTATATTATATATGGCATGAAATAAGAGAAGGTACTTTGATGCAAGAAAGACTTTTTTTTAATGTTTCAATGAAGGCACTGTTAGGGGAGATTTTCACTAGGGAGCATTGAACTTGTGAGACTTTGCTTTCTAGAGCAACACCTTTGTGAGAGACACACCACATACTCACCCAAAACCTTAAGGTGATAGGTGTGTGGGTTCTCCCACTTATAAATGCCCAAGTTTCCACATTTCCAGCCAATGTGGGACTGTTACTCATACTACTCACACTTGTTATACTTAACACTTCCCCTCAAGTGTGAGTCTATCCACAATGATTCCACAATGCTCCCCCTTAAGCAAAAGCTCTTTTCTACTTCCACATACACTTGTACTGCTGTTGATACTCTTCAATGAGACACACTACCCACGACCTATGGGGATACTTTCGATATAAGTGAGCCATTCCCTTCCTCGAACCAGGCTTTGATACCACTGTTAGAGGATATTTTCACTAGGGAGCATTGAACATTGTGGGATTTTCCTTTCTAGAGCAACACCTTTGTGAGAGACACACCACATACTCACCCAAAACCTTAAGGTGCTAGGTGTGTGGGTTCTCCCACTTATAAATGCTCAAGTTTTCACATTTCAAGCCATTGTGGGACTATTACTCATACTACTCACACTTGTTTTACTTAATAGGCACAACTCAAGTAAGAAAGACAAGACAATGAAGAATGTGAAATTGGATTATATTTGTGAACAATTGGAAAATTATAACCCATGTTCCGCAAAACTCGTATCATTCATATCACTCTCTATTTCCACAATTGTCTCACATAACAAGTCAACATTACAAGGAATCATTGTTTCTATAACCATTGATTCTTAACAGCTTCTAAAAGAGTTTTAAACAAAGGGTGATTTTGATAAGAAAATACACTACTATCATTTCACTTTCAACACTAAGTTATGTTTCATAACTGGATTTGGAATTGATAAAAAAACATAATTAACATCAATAACTAATTAGTTTTACAACTAAATTTCAGAGACACAATTTTGGGTTTTATAATATATTTCACTTATAGTAGTCATTTTACAGTGGTGGATTTCACTTGATTAACAGGGAAGGAAATTAAATTATTTGATTGTTGTGTTCATAACCAAAAGGAACCCATGAAAAATATGAGATAATCCTAATGTTGTGAATCTTGTTGTGAATTACGACAAAATTCAATATCAATTTGTGAGGCAAAGAACAATAGCAACCAAAATAAATGGTTTTCAGCAATAATAATTCGCACACAGATAATATAACAGAATAAGGCAAGGAAAAACATAAGGTTTGTTTACCCAGTTCGATCAAACGATCTACTCTGGGGGAGAGAGCAGCTCTCCAATTCACTATACTCAAAAAGTTGTTACAAGAGATTACATATGAGTTACAAGAAAATAGCCTTCGCCTTCAGGTTCCCGAGAACAACCCTATTTTCTACCCAAGTGTTTCCCAACCTCTCCAACTCTCAATATATGAATCACTCAAACCCAAGGTGTAACAGTTTTTCACAATAACCTTAAACAACTCCAAAGGTTTCCCTAAACCTTTTCTTTTCTAAGGTTTTCCTTGTGAATAACTAAAATCCTATGTTATGCCTCTAAACCCTTGCTCTCCCCTGTTGGTGTAAACTCTAAGATTGTCACACACCAAGCATATAAGAGATACATATTTATAATAGCAAATACCCAAAAAACAAAGCCCAAAATCACATGGATCCATGGACCAAATCGAAAAAGCCCGTAAACTCAAAAACACTATTCACCATACGGACATCACTATTCACCTTACGAACATCACTATTCATTTGTATGACTAGCACTATTCACCGTACGGACGACATTATTCACCGACCATTTTTTTTCTCGACTTTTCTTCCGATTTTCGCTGTAAATGCAATCTCCAAAATATGTTTTCTTTCTCTTCATCAACAAAGGTTTTAAGGCACATTTACAATAATCTCCACCTTGACTTTAAACCGTGTTGATACCAATTTAACAATCAACAACATTACTGCTCTCTACCAAGTTGAAACTTTAATCAATAGCTTTGATAAAATTCAAGCAACCCTTAAATCTTGATCTCGCAACTTGCATCCACTTGTTCCCAATTACCCTTTTCTGCCTAGGTAATTTAACAAGCCTACAAGTATAATTTTTCAACCACCATTGACTCCACCATTTTTCAAATGCCTCCCTGAAGGTTTTTCTTTTTCATTTTGCAGTCCTTCAGCCACATTAAAAACATAATATCCAAGGCTAGCATAACCGTCCCTTTGAGATGTTGCAATAACCCTCCTTACCTTATCATGAGTCAAATGATAATCAGAGATCTCTGTAACCATTCCCTCACTACTGCTAGCATCCATAGTAGGAAACTCCACCTCAAACTGAGTTTTCTCTGTTATAGTTTCTCACAGGTTTCTCCCTTGGTTTTCACTATTCTTCTTCTTAAGAAATTCTCTATCAACCAAGTAAGCTGTTTTAACCTCAGCTCTTCCCCTAAAACTCAATAACAACTCAGCGGTAACATGCATTTTTATCCCTTGATTTCTGCAAAATTCATTGTACTCCTCTAAAACTTTCTCAAGGCATTCATAACGCCTTAAACTCAAATCCCATAGTTCTTCCTTGTCATGAAAGCCTCCACTAGTTAACGATGAATCAATAATAATATTTGAACCTTCTAAAATATATAGACCACATATTTTAGACCCTTTAGCAATAATCAATTCATCACGCGAAATCTCCAACACTCCATGTTCAAATCTAGTACAATAGCCTAGATCATCAAACAAACTTATAGATAACGAATTTCACGTGAGTTCTGGAACATGCCTCACATGTGAATAAGAAGTTCACGATCATTAAACATTTTAAATCTGACCGTACCAATACCATGAACCTTGCATGCCTTATTAGTACCAAGGTGAACTACTCCACCTTGCACCATCTTCAAAGTTTCAAAGTATTCTATTATTGGACACATGTGATAAGAGCAACCTGAGTCAATAACCCAACTATCTCCAGTTTCCAAACTCGATACTACTAGTGCTTCGGCATCCTCATAACTTTCCTCATCCAATGCAAATACAGCTTGAAAAAAATCTTCATTGACCTTTCTTTTAGGACAATCCCTTTTAAAGTGACCGATTTTGTGACAATTAAAACATTTTACCTTTGACTTGTCAGACCTCTTTGATTTGGACATCCCTTTACGCTCACCTCCTCCTCTTGACACATTTAAGCCTTCACCACTATCTTCAATCTTTAAATCTTTCGACTTTGAAAATTCTTTGGATTTCACCGTTTTTTGGACTTCATCTAAAGTAATAGTACCTTCCTTACCATAAAGAAAGGCATCCTTAAAGTGCTCAAAGGATCTGGGTAATGAACTCAACAGGAGCAAATCCTTGTCCTCATCATCAATCTTCACTTCAATATTCTCAAGATCATCGATAATCTTGTGAAATTCTGTGAGCTGCTCAACTATGGATTTGTTCTCCACCATTTGGGATGAGTATAGTTGTTGTTTCAGATACAACCTGTGAGCCAAAGACTTTGTCATATACAATGATTCAAGTTTTACCCACATAGCAACCGCAATTTGCTCCCTAGCGATTTCTCTTAGAACTTTATCCCTAAGGCACAAGATAACGGCACTCCTGGCCTTATCCACCATCTCGGTCTTCTGTACCTGTGTAAGCCTTGCAGACATAAATGCTTCACTCTTCAAAGCATCGATACACTTCTCTTGAATTAAAATTGCTTGCATCTTAATTTTCCACAACCCGAAGTCGTTGTTACCGAAAAATTTCTCGATCTGCCATCTACTAACCATGGTTCTCACTTGTCAACAATATCTCTTTGCTCCACGCTCACCGTACCACTTGTTGTGAATCTTGTTGTGAATTACGACAAAATTCAATATCAATTTGCGAGGAAAAGAACAATAGCAACCAAAATAAACAGTTTTTAGCAATAATAATCTGTACACAGATAATATAACAGAACAGAATAAGGCAAGGAAAAACAGAAGGTTTGTTTACCCAGTTTGATCAAACGATCTACTCTGGGGGAGAGAACAGCTCTCCAATTCACTATACTCAGAAAGTTATTACAAGAGATTACAGATGAGTTACAAGAAAATAGCCTTCGGCTTCAGGTTCCCAAGAACAACCCTATTTTCTACCCAAGTGTTTCCCAACCTCTCCAACTCTCAATATATGAATCACTCAAACCCAAGGTGTAACAATGTTTCACAATAACCTTAAACAACTCCAAAGATTCCCTAAACCTTTTCTTATCTAAGGTTTTCCTTGTGAATAGCTAAAACCCTATGTTATGCCTTTAAACCCTTGCTCTCCCCTGTTAGTATAAACTCTTAGATTGTCACACACCAACCATATAAGAGATACATATTTATAATAGCAAATACCCAACAAACAAAGCCCAAAATCACATGGATCCATGGACCGAATCGAAAAAGCCTGAAAACTCGAAAACACTATTCACCGTACGAACAACACTATTCACCGTACGGCCGATACTATTCATCTGTACGGGTAGCACTATTCACCGTACGGACGTCACCATTCACCTACCAATTTTTATTTTTTATTTTATTTTTTTCTCGATTTTTTGTCCAACTTTCTAAAACTTCTTATTTTTGCGGTAAATGCAATCTCCAAAATATGTTTTCTTTGTCTTCATCAACAAAGGTTTTAAGGCACATTTACAACACCTAGTTTATACAAGTGGTCAACTATATTTTTGCAATCCAAATCCACATGACTAATAAATCCCAGTATTAAATAATAGTTTTGTTCAGGAAAGCAAAATTCGAGGGAAAAAAACTTGTGCATTTTCTAACAAAGATAAATCTAGACAACAAATGTTACCAGATTCGCAGTGTCAAAGGAATCAATGTTAGATAGTCATTTCATGGCTCCAAACTCCTACAGGTAAGGATGATCTATGATGGAGCAAAATATTATGGGTGAATTTTGAAGGGCTTAGTGTTTTATTTGACTAAAAAGTGGTTCAAGATTTTGTTTCATTGAGTATACACTGCAAAATCCCGGCGAGAGTCGCAAACATCTATACTCAGCTAATGGGATGTTAACAAATGGCTAGTATAACAGACTGTATACAATAACAAGATAAGTATTGTTAGATATATTACAGTGTCCATGTGTGTGTTTGATGTTTGAGTCTTATTCTAAATGTTGATTATTAATAATTCTTATCATGTTGCTGCTAAACTCGGATTGTAAATCATCTAAAGGTGCTTAGTTTTACGCTTAAATTTCATCTAAAGCTACTGCATTACATTACATGTATTAAGATTATAACTATAAGGGAAAGAAAATATGTTATAGATTCTATTTGTTTCTCTAAAACTGACTGATGTCACTAACATCAGCATATCATATTTGTGCATAGAAGATACATTAAAGCATAATCAAATACTTCATAGAAACAAATAAACAAACACTCTAAAGATTATTTATGATTAGATAAAGAACTCGTTCTAAATTAAATGCAAAAGAATCCTAAAAATCAATGAAATTTAGCTTTCGATTAAATGCGAAATAAACACTCTAACAATATCAGTATCACTATCAGTACGCTTTCCTAAATCAAACAAACAAACACAAAATACAAAAAGATAACCTACCTCTAAAATTCAATTAAAAACCATAAAACTAAAATTTCAAACACAAAGCACAGCTCTATCATCCTATAACATATAAGAACTCATTCACATACATCAACTTCATCTCAAAAGTAATAATTTCAGGAAAAATATAGTATCAATAACATCGTAATTCAAGCCACGTTTTCCATTTCAAAATCTTATTCAATCAACCATAAAAGAGAATATCACTAAGTGTGTGTTTGGATTACAAGACTACGATTCTAGCAATATTACCTTATATTAGAAGAGAAAAGTTGAAAAAGAGTTGTGAAAAAAGAAAATCACATTATCTGCTATATCTTAGACTGCATAACAGTTATGTCAATATCAGAAAGAATGCACAATGTTATCTTTAAGCATTCCAATTTTGGAACTACGGAACGACGAGTAACATAATGGGACAGCTAAACGTCGAATGTGTAACTGCAGAATGTGGAGTACGAACTATGGATTACGGATTTGTGATGGAACAAAGCAAAAATGAAGGTTGAAATGTTTGGTAGTGTTGATTGTTAGGGTTCCATATTGATACTGATATTGAAATCATGAATTCAAATCATTGTTATAGTTTGAACTTGAATTATTTACAGTTTGATATCGATTAAAAACAAAAGAAATTGAATAAGAAAAAATTGAAATTGAAAACCGATTAGGGTTAATCGAATGATGGACATGAAGTGTTCAAAATTTGGTTTTCTCTTTGAAAAGGATCATGTTTTCTTGAAAGATGGAGTTGGAAGACGAAGAAGGAGATGAGAGGACTGAGTTAGTTATCTTTAATGAATATTTTATTATTATTATTATTTATTTAATAAATTAAAATTTATTTTATTAGGTAAATAAGAAAATATGATAATATAATAATAATAAACTAATAAAAAGAAAAAAGAGGAGAGAGTATTTTTCATTAAAAAAATATTATGAGAAGAGTACAAAAAATGCTACGTGTATCATGCCAAAATTTAAAAGCAATTAAGTAAATTATGGCGTTTAAAACTGCCATTTCTTTACTAAAATTTGGGAGTTTCGTAAAACTGTCATAAACAACTGTAAATTGTGGCGGTTTTTACAAAACGCCATAATTAACTGTCATAATTTACGCATTGTTTGCAGTGCATGTTAGTTTTATTCGAGACCTACGGTGGATGCCAGTTGTATTTGCTAAAAGTACAATGCGTGATAACCCCTAACTATCTAGAGTTGTCTAAGGTTTTTAGGGCTGTGTTTTGGTGCTATAGCAAAGTTCATGCGAGATAATGAGAAACTATATATCTATGCGGTTCCTGAGTGAATTCAATTCCTCTTAACTTCCTTAGATGAGGTATTTATAGAGTCAAATAAAGTTCATCCATATATGACACAACATTTAATAATAGTATCAAATTTCACAAAAGACACCATTTATGTAAAATTTATAAGTTGGAAATGATACAAAAAAAAAAAAAAATACACAACAACACTTAGTATTTGAATTACGTAAATTTATTGTTCGAATATTGGTCTAATAAAAATATTGTTGGTAAGTAAAAAATTAGGGCGAAATAGTAACTTGTAATCATATACTAATTTAAAATTTTTTAAATAATAATAATAAATAATAAATAACTAGTTTTACATCAACAGATTGGGCCACAGATTGAGAAACTTAAACTCATTACCCAAAGGGTATGCTCGCAAACGAACGAATTAAAATATTTAATAGATTGGTTCGGTTTAGGTCGACAAATTTGGGATCGACTCTTACCCATAAACATCCCTAAATATTACCATTTAAATAGATCCAATTTTTAAAACCAAACTCAAATTTCTAAATAATTCAACGGTGAATTCTGACATAATCAATTTTTTAGTGAAGTGTTGACCATAACAATTTTTTTAGTAAGGTGGTTAACCCAACGCAAATAACCCCTGACAACCGACTAATTTTCTTGTTGAAGGTAACCCCTAGAAAATTCAAAGTCGATTCCTTCTTCTTGAGTATATCCTTGGGGCACCAATCTTGCATTTTTTTGAACAATTATACTGAAATTCTGACACGCAGATACCAGATGTCGAGATAGATGTCACAACACTGGGATCAAGACATTCTGATCACACAAGAAAATATGCAGAAACTTAAATTGTAGAAAGATAAAAAAACACCAGTAGTTGTTAACCGAGTTTGGTTCAACTCACCTACATCTGGGGGCTACCAAGCCAGGAAGGAAATTTACTATGACAGTATTAGTTCAAAGCTAAACTCCCTCGTTTACAACTTATCACCTAATCACTATCATGTGCAACTTCTACCTAGGCACCCTCAAGATATGAGATCCCTCTCTCACTTCTTATCATTCACAAACCAGTGACAATTCAACAACAACCCAAAATAGAAGTACCAACACTTCCAAGTACAATACTTAGTTTTGCTTAAAAGCTCAAACTAAGAACAATACACTTTTGCTTAAAAGCTCATAAGTGGACAATTAACAATTAATAATCAGTCAACTCAATGCATAAAGACTAATACAAGAGTGACATACAAACAAAGCATACTAAACCCTAAAGAAACTATAATACACAGCTAATCCTTATTCTTCAAATTCCAGGCAATATCCACTTTGCAATAGGTTTATGTCTTCTCTTTAAATAGCCTTCTGACCGCGTGGGCTTGGGCTCTTGAAGTGAAAATCACCAATAATCAACTTTAAATCATAAGCATAATCTCCTACACAATAATAGGAACAAAATACAAAGTTTCCTAAAAGGATCAAGGATCCTTTTTACGAAAACCAACACAATCTGTCAAGACAGAAGTTCCCAAAATATCCATCCTTGAATAATGCAAACGTGTGAATTAAAACACACTGAAATACCAAAACAGCCATGCCCTAACTTTCTGGTATAACATGTCCTGCCACATGTCACAACATCATGCTGAACATGGTGTCTGACTGTCATAGCAGAACATCTGGTTTAACATCTTGCTGACAGCATGTTTTACCAAAATGTTGCCAATCCAAAAACCACAGAACTTACAATCTCCCCCTTTGTAAAATCTTGGCTAAAATAACCTTAGCACACATTAGGAGTATACACAGCGGAATCAACAGAAACATCATACATCAAGAACCACAACCACAAACACAATATTCTCAAGGCAATAAAGCACACCAAACAACACAATGTCAAGACATTTAGTCTGACATCATAGATCAATCAGAGCAACACAAGCTACATGAGAACATGTAAGCTTTGTATAGACTTTCTCATTGCAGATACAGATCAGACAGGTTCATAACTCCACCTGCCACACATAGACAATACTCCCCCTCAATGGAAAAATAAAAATCACAAGAAAAAATATGAACTATCTAAGTTCACACATCCCTCTCAAGGGAAAACCCAAATCACAAGAAAATAGCACAAGCACACAACACAACACCAAACACAGCTAAACGTAATGTCAAAACATCTAGTCTGACATACACAGAACAATCAGAAGCACAACACAACACTATCAATACTCCCCCTGAATATCACAATCCTGCAGAGAAAGATAGATTCTCCCATACACAACACACCCTTATTCATCCTTACAAACAACTTCAGAGGCACATGCAGCAGAAAGACCTCACAAGCATTCACAGCACCACAAAGATCATAACAATGAGAAGCATAACCTTGCTTTTGTACACCATTAACAGTGGCTTCTTCCTATCAGTACCAACATGATATCAGTAACAACAATAGTGGCATACAACAAGAAACCACAAGGCAATC
Source organism: Lathyrus tuberosus (assembly GCA_022829125.1). Taxonomy (NCBI): domain Eukaryota; kingdom Viridiplantae; phylum Streptophyta; class Magnoliopsida; order Fabales; family Fabaceae; genus Lathyrus; species Lathyrus tuberosus. The sequence continues at coordinate 3,909,528 of JALAZF010000441.1, forward strand.
TAAAACATGACATGATGTCATGAATCCTGATCCAACGTCAGAAAAGGACATTGCAGCAAACACACTAACACTTTACTCCCCATTTTTAGCCAAAAATTGACAAAAATAGAGTAAATGTAAACAAGCATAACTGGAAGCACGCAGATGGAAGCACAAAATAGTAATGGAAACAAAACATTTCTAATGGAAACACAAAAAAATGCATAAAGCATAAACACAGATGGAAACAAATAATATCTAGCAAAAAAACATCCAAACAACACAAGGTGAAATAAAGTAGCAAAATAGGGAACATTCCCCAAACAGTACATCAGCAAAACAAACAACAATTTCATCTATCTCTAATCTTCAGGACTCTCATCTCCACTGTTATCATCTTAGTCATCACTATTTTCCTCCTCTTTTTCTGCATCAAACAAGTTATCTTCAACACGTTCCTCAGTGAGAGTTGTAATGAGGCCTTCCAGTTTGATTTTTCTTGCAATGCAACTCTTTATAGTTGCTTCCAATTCCTTGCAGGATGCCTTTAACTCAGCCAGTACAACTGTTCTGGACGTTGTAGTAGCAGCTCTCTTGTCAGATGTCCTAATAATGTCTGGGACATGTGTCCCTTCAAACAGTTTGTAGTGTAAGGACAAGGGCACTTCCCTTTTACATGTTGCATCAACATTTGTCAGAATACCAGGATGCTGACTTAGGGTAATTCCACAGATTAGAGTAGGAAAGACAATTGGCAGTTTGGCAGCAAAGGTGCCTGCATGCTTCATTGTTTGATTAAACACATAACAACCAAAATCAAATGTTGTTTTTGTACTAATTATATAGATAAATCTAACCAAACCAGTAGCACTGGTAGAGGTGCAATTTGTAGGCACCCAATATACAACTCCAATTTTGTGCAGTACAACATATTTGACACTTAGATTTCCTACAGATAACTTGCCTTTTTCTAGGCCATCTCTTCACCTGATTGGCTGTGATTTCCCTACAGATCATATTATCACTGACTTCCACTTCAATTTCTTCTTCCTCATTTCTTCCCATGAATCTGTTGATGATTTCTGGAGAGAATTCAACGCACTTGCCCCTCACATATACTTTTCTGTATTCCTTATTTCTCTTGTTGTCACCGTCACTAGGAATGTTCACTATAAATTCCTTCACCAGCATCTCATAACACTCCCTCATTCTAGCTACACTTCTCATTAATCCTGCCAGTTCAATGAGACTCATTACTTCCTTGAGCTTAAGAGCATCTTTTCCAAGTTCTCTTTCAAGTGTTATCCTCCTTTGACAAACAAACCTCCATTTTTGAACACTCTCCACAAAATGAAAAGAAATGTTATCAATGGACACTTCAGGAACATTTGCAGGTACATTCTTTCCTGCAACAACCGTTCTGCTAGAAACACGATGTCCTAGACATCTAGTTCAACATGCATCTCAAACTCAGAATCACTTAAAGGAGCTTTCTTCTTTTTCAGCGATTTCTTATTTGGGACAGGAGACATCACCTTGATCCAACTTTTCTCACACCTTACACTAAGTTTTCTCTTAGAGTTCCTACGTTGTTTGCTTGTTGACACATCAATCTCTCCTTTCCTACTTTTTATCTTCTTAGAAATACTAACTGCCAACGTCTCATCATCTGAACTCAGATTAACAGTTTCAGGTGTCTTTGGTTCAGAGTTATTTTCCTTTTCTGATAGTCTTTCCTTATCATCAAACATCAATATTTCTTCGCTAGTCCCACTTTGCTCTTTGGTAACCACCTCTTCTTTAACATGCTACTCAGGTACATTAAAGGACACAATTTTCGTAGCCATCTCACTTTGATGATGACTCGTAGGGTTGCCTTCATATTGATCAGTTTTAGTCAAGAAAGTAGAACCACTTTGTCTAGTCTCGCATCAAGCTTCTTTTAGAACACTATCCACAAACTTGCGGAGCTTCCTATCAGTGTCTATCTTCTCAGCCTAACTTATGATAGGGTTTCCATGTTTAGCCTGGGCCAAAGATGTTTCAACATATGGATCAACATTGGATCTAGGGTTTGTAATTTCAAGCTTTTCAAATGATTTTGATGAAGACAACAAAGACTCATTGAACTTATAATCATGCTCAATAAGGAAGTGGATCAAATGTATTCAAGCAAGGTCTTAAAGTTTTCAACATTTACAAGACTTGAAGAAATTCTCAAGAAACAATCAAGGTTAAACTTTCACTTATTAATTGATACATACAAGTGTTCAATATATTTTCTAAACATTGCATATGTCATATAAAAAGGTTTTGAACAAAATTCATGAAGGTTGTATTTCATAAAATTAAGTATTTTTCAAAACTGTGCGCATGTAACCGGTTACAGCTTAACTGATAACCAGTTAACATGAAGAAAATTTGAATTTTTTGGTTACGTTACAACGTGATAACCGGTTAGCAATTATGCTGTAACCGGTTACCATTGAACAGATTTTAGAAATAATTGCATCTCTTCATGCTTCTTTCACAAACCTTTTCCTTTTGAACCATGTCATCCCTTAATAAATTATATCTGTTTGTAGAGGTGTGTAAGCATTATATAAGCATCAAATTGTCAGATTTTTAAACTCACCTCCTTGCAAATAATTTCATAAAATAATTTCATCTCTAAATCTTCTTTTTCATTAAAGTGTTTACAAACTTTCATAAAAGAGTGAAACTTCTTTCATAAACATTCATATTCAGTTTCATTCATCTTGAACACTTGGTGTAATCTATTAAAAGTGATTGTTTCAAAAGAGAAGATCAATTGTTTAAATTGATATACATTCAAGAATCCAACTTTCTACACTTATTCAAATAAAAATCAGAATTGTGTTACTTGAATACAACTTATTTTTAGGATTGTTAAAAATAAGATTGTAAGGTTGTTTCCTTGTTATCCGGATTGTGGATACAAGAGGTCCATTGTAAGAGTTATTCTTGGTTGAACTTTAAACTTGTAAAATCCAAGAGGGTTTTCTTGGTGGTTGATAGTTAGTGACTTGTATAGAAAGACTAGGAAGAGTCTTGTCTTGTCCAAAAACTATAGTGAAATCTCTTTCTAGTTGAAAGGGGACTGGACTACTCTCGACCTGTGAGGGGAACCAGTATACTTCATGGTGTTCTTTACTTTCCGCATTTACCGCTTTTCATCACTTAGAAATTGTTAGGAAAGTAAAAATCAAAAACCATTAAAAATCGGGATAATTGTCTAAGTACCTAATTCACCCCCCCTAGGCACATTTATAACTTACAATTGGCATCAGGGCAGGCCTTAGGTAACCTGTTCCTAAAGATCCAGTATGGCTTCCGCAAGTTCAAACCCGGTTTTCAAAGACGGTGAAAGTAGTAACAAGCCCCCACTTTTCTCTGGAGAATATTTTGATTTTTGGAATATTCGATGAGAGCACATCTTGAAGCATAAGGAGAAGGTATATGGGAAGCTATTGAGAATGGTCCGCATAATCCTGTAAATGTAATTGATGGTGTTGGTACTCCAAAGTTAAAGATTACATATGATGAAGATGATAAGAAAAGAATTCTAAATGAAACGAAAGCTATAAATCTTCTTCAAAGTGCCTTAAGTATTGATGAGTTCTTTCGTGTTTGTCAATGCAAATCGGCAAAAGAAATATGAGATACTTTGGTAGAAACACATGAAGGAACGACTGAAGTTAAAAGATCTAGACTAAATACTCTAAGTCAAGAATATGAAATGTTCCGAATGCAGCCTGAAGAAACTATTGTTGCATTACAGAAAAGATTTGTTCATTTGACTAACCACTTAATAACACTTGGTAAGACATTCTCAAATGATGAACTAAATCTCAAAATTCTAAGATCATTGACAAGAGAATGGCAACCAAAAGTAACAGTGATATCGGAAAAGAAAAGCCTCTCTACGATGACTTCCGCATCTCTATTTGGTAAACTTCAAGAACATGAGTTAGAACTTGGACAACTTGAAAAACATGAACTTCAAGACAAGAAGTCCAAGGGTATTGCTTTAAAGGTAGATGCAAAAGGAAAACAAAATGATGACTCATCGGAGGAAGATGAAAATTTCATGCTTCTATTAAAAAGACTCGGAAAATTCTTTGGAAATAAAGACAAGTCTTTTTATGCTAAAAGGAAGAAACACTTTAAGAAAAAGGATACTTCAACTTCATCTCAAGATATTACATGTTATGAATGTGGAAAGCAAGGTCATATAAAACGAATGTCCAGAACTTGCAAACAAATAAAGGAAGTTTCAAAGGCAAAAAGGAATCAAAAAATTAGAAGGCATACATTGCATGGGAAGACAACGAAATTAGTTCATCATCCGACTCGGAGAGCGATGAAAGCGCAAAACTAGCACTTATGGCTACACATAACTCCGAAGATGAAAATGACGAGGTTAGTACTAAATTTTCTCTTTATGATAATGATGCACAAGAAGCTATAAATGAACTCTTAAATTAATGTAAGGTCTTATGTAAAACAATTTCTTCACAAAAAAGACAAATAACATCTTTAGAAGAAAAAGTCGATGTTATGGAAAAAGAGTCAAAAGATGAAAAACAAAAGAAAGCAAGTGAAGAAAAACAAGAGTTGGTGTGTAAAAATTGTGAATCACTTTCATTCCAAATTGTTCAATTAAAAAGAGTCTTAGAAAGATATGAGAAAGGACAAATTGGTTTAGAAGCGGTCCTTAGTCAACAAAGATACTCAAATGATAAAAGTGGACTTGGTTACTCAAAATTTTCTAAACCAAGTTCTAATAAAACAATCTTTGTTAAGGCTAGTGACCAAACTTCCAAAAAAAAATGAACAAACCTAGGAATGTGCATCCTTATCCTAAAAAGAAAAGAACTCCCTTTAAGAAAAGATTTCCTAAAAAGAAATCATATGTTCCTAGATATAAAAGCAATTTTGCTCCTACTTGTTTTTATTGTGGTATTATTGGCCATACACCTAATGCTTGCTATGTAAGAAACTTTAGTGTTGCAAGTGGGCATTATGTGTGGGTAAAGAAAGGTACTAATTATGAAGGACCCAAGGCTATTTGGGTACCTAACAAAACGTAATTTGTTTTGTAGGTTTGCTTGAAGACCACTTCAAATCTATGGTATCTTGATAGTGGTTGTTCGAAGCATATGACCGGAGACATAAACAAATTTTCAAGTTTAGTGCTTAAGTCCAAGGGTTATGTTACTTATGGAGATAACAATAAAGGAAAGATTCTTGGCGTAGGCAATGCTGGTTCACCACCTTTTACAACAATCGAAGATGTGCTTTATGTTGAAGGCTTAAAGCATAACCTTATTAGCATAAGCCAACTTTGTGACAAAGGATTCAAAATCAAGTTCACTAAAGATGAATGTTTGATAGAAGACGAAGTCACTAATAAGGTAATGCTTAAAGGTAATAGAATTAACAATATTTTTATGATTTCCCTTGATAACACTTCTTTGAAGGTTAAATGTCTTATGGCAAGCAATAATGATTCATGGCTTTGGCACAAAAGGATTGCTCACATTCATATGGAGCATTTGAATAAATTAATTAAGCATGATTTAGTTATTGGTTTACCAAAGATAAAATATGTCAAAGATAAGTTGTGTGATGCATGTCAAAAAGGGAAACAAATCAAGTCAACTTTCAAATCTAAAGATGTGGTGTCCACTTCAAGGCCACTACAATTATTGCATATGGACTTATTTGGTCCATCAAGAACAAGAAGCTTTGGAGGTAATGTATATGCTTTAGTTATTGTTGATGATTTCTCTAGATATACTTGGACTTTATTTTTAGTGCAGAAAAGTTATGCATTTAAGGCATTCAAGAAATATGCAAAGCAAATTCAAAATGAGAAGTCACTTTCAATTGCCTCCATAAGAAGCGACCATGGTGGAGAATTAAAAAATGCTTCCTTTGAAGAATTTTGTGAAGAACATGGAATATCTCACAACTTCTCGGCACCAAGGACTCCTCAACAAAATGGAGTGGTGGAGAGAAAGAATAGGTCATTGGTGGAACTTGCAAGAACAATGCTTAGCGACTCAAATCTTCCAAAATATTTTTGGGCAGACGCGGTAAGTACGACATGTTTTGTAAGTAATCGTGTTAACATAAGACCTATTCTAAAGAAGACCCCCTATGAACTTTTCAAAGGGAGGAAACCAAACATTGCTTAATTTCACATTTTTGGATGCAAGTGTTTTGTCTTAAACAATGACAAAGACAATCTTGGTAAGTTCGATGAAAAATTGGATGAAGGTATATTTCTTGGTTATTGTCTTTCTAGTAAGGCTTATAGAATTTACAATAAAAGAACTTTAACAATTGAAGAATTTATGCATGTTAAGTTTGATGAATCTAACCCCTCCAAGGAGGATATTGTTTTATGTGATAATGATGATGAAATTGTAGAAGTTCCTCAAGAAGATGCTTCAAAAGAGAATCAAGTGGAACACCAAGAAGAACCGATTCAACAAGAGTCAAATTTAAATGATCTACCAAAGGAATGGAGAACACATAGAGATTATCCTATTGACAAAGTCATCAGAGATATAAGTCAAGGTGTAGCAACAAGATTGAATCTCAAGGATGCATGCTTGAACATGGCGTTTGTTTCGCAAATAGAACCTTCAAAAGTTAGTGAAGCCTTAAGTGACGACCATTAGATTATTGCTATGCAAGAAGAGTTAAACCAATTCGAAAGGAATCAAGTTTGGGAACTTGTTCCTAGACCAACTAATAAACACATCATCTGTACAAAATGGGTGTTTAAGAACAAACTTGATGAGAATTGAATAATTATTCAAAACAAAGCAAGGTTGGTGGCACAAGGTTACAATCAAGAGGAAGGTATTAATTTCGAAGAAACATTCGCTCCGGTTGCAAGGTTAGAAGCTATCCGTTAATTACTTGCTTACGCATATTCATTAAATTTTCAACTATATCAAATGGATGTCAAAAGCACATTCTTGAATGGCTACATCAATGAAGAAGTCTATGTCAAACAACCCCCGGGCTTTGAAGACTTCAAGAATCCTTCACATGTCTTCAAGTTAAAGAAAGCTCTTTATGGCTTAAAGCAAGCACCAAGAGCATGGTATGAGCGTCTTAGCAATTTTCTTTGTGAAAAGGGATTTGTAAAAGGAAAAGTTGACAAGACACTATTCATTAAGAATCATGAAGTATATAAAGGGAACGACGAACGTTGGACTATGGTATCCAAAAGGTAGTATGTGTAATTTAGTTGGTTATTCTGACGCAGATTATGCAGGTTGCAAAAATGATAGAAAAAGCACGAGTGGAACATGTCACATTTTAGGAAATGCTTTAGTTTCATGGTCCTGTAGAAACAAGCGTGTGTTGCTCTTAGTACGGCTGAAGCGGAATACATAGCAGCAGGTAGTTGTTGTGCACAAAATCTTTTGCTAAAGCAATAATTAAGTGACTATGGAATCGATCTTAGATGCATACCACTTCGATGCGACAACACAAGTGCAATTAATATTACAAAGAATCTCGTCATGCACTCAAGAACCAAACACATAGACATTCGACATCATTTTCTACGCGATTATGTGCTCAAAGGCGATGTTGAAGTCACCTTTGTCGATACTCATAATCAACTTGCAGATATTTTCACAAAACCACTTGCAAAAGAAGCATTTTACAAGATTCGACGTGAACTTGGTATTCTAGATGAAGGTGATATTTAATTATTCTAAAGTTATTCATTATATGTAAGCCAAGGTACACAAAATATCAATTATTTTAATTTTATTAATTTTTGCACTAATTGATGAAATTTGATTTATGTGAAATTTTGTGATTTTTCCAATCTTTACATATAATTAATTTATTTTTTATAAAAAAAATTTCCATCATAAGTTGCATTTTTATATGTACTAACAGTTAAGGACAATTTTTTTTGGATAATTCTCATATTTTGGCCTGTGCAAAGCTACTGTTTTTCAACTTTTTCCTTCTGTAACCGGTTAGCAGTTATGCTGTAACTGGTTACCATGTGTTATTTTTGCCCCGTCTACGCATTTTTGCACTATGTAACCGGTTACCACTGACATGTTCTGAAATTTTTTTTAAAAAATTATCCTGTTTCCTTTTGTGTTGTTACTATTCTTTCTAGTTTTATTTTTTATTATTTTAGTTAAATAGGTATTATGTGCTATTATCTTTAAGGTTTCTTATCTTTTAAAAACACACTTCATCTTCTCCACTCATTCACCTCCCTCATAAAAGCTCCATTAATCCTTTTAAGAGAAATCAAAACCTACTATCCTAAATCCCTCCATTTAAGCCTCACCCTACTACATTTCATTCTCACAGTCCTCTACCTAATCCATTTTCGGATTACCTCTCCAAACCCTAAACACCCAACTCTCAAAAAGCTCCCAAATCTTCCATGGCTCCCTACAAGCAGAACAAGGGTAAGAAGAAAGCTGATGAAGGAGCTTCTGAGCAGTTTGAGCAAGAGCGTGCAACAACGGTTAAGGTCAGAAGAATGGATTTTGCAGATCGTACCCGGAACCTCATGTCGGTAAAGTATGTACTCTTTAAGGAATTTTCTTCACATAGCTTTACGTTTGAAACTCTGTTGACAAATTCTGGTGTGTCAAAACTAGTAGCAGAATTTGGTCCTTACTACCTGGATTTAGTTCGGCAATTTTATTCTTCTATTAAGTTTTGCAAGGATGAGATAGATGAGGATATGATAACTACTGTTGTTAAGAACAATGAAATTTCATTGAATTTGGATGATTTTGGTAAGGCTTTAGGTATTCCCTACAATAAGGGTGAAGAACTTTGTGCCGGTGTTCTTCCGGATACCTAAAATTGGGCTGGTTTTGATAGTCTAGCTTATTTTGCAAGCATTTCTAGGCGAGAAACCATGGACTTCATTATGGCTAGACAACTGGCAAATTCTATTCGGATTGTCAAGAATGCTTCTTGCTTGAGTGTAAGTGACCGGATGTTGCACTATATCTTAGCATATATTTTGGTTCCGAAAAACTCTAATCACTCGCAGGTAAGTGAACTTGAGCTTCAACTTATCCGTTCTATGAAGTTAGGATGGAAGATTAATTGGGCATTGTAATACCCCAAAATTTGCCCTCTCATTTCTTCATATCATTTAGCATGAGCTTTCATTTCATTGCATTGCATTCAAGCATAGAAAAATAAAACATTAAGCATTGCATTGCATATTGCATAAGGGCATGGAATCAGGTGATTCTCTAAGGAATTTATCATCCAAAGCCAAAGAATAAAATCCAAGGGTCTCTCACAAGCCTCAATGGTCTATTACATCATATATCATCCCCACTTGATCTCACAAGTCATTGAAAGAAAGGAAATCATCAAGAAGATTAAACAGTGCATCACCTCCTATCACAAAAACAGTCAAAATTAGGGTCTTGGATTCAAGTGGTCTCCTGATGAAATTTTGATTCAAACTTGATCTCAATGTTTTATACATGATATCAAGTATCTAAGGATGGAAGATTGGCAATTGGTTCATTTCAGAAGAGGTTCAATTGATCAGTTGCTTGATAATCAAGAAATTGGGAAAAAAAGTCAATTGTGCAGTGAAAAAAGTCAACTCCTGACTTTTTAAGGTCAAATTCATGAAATTCAAGTTATATATGTTCATTGGACAATATTTGATCAAGAAATTACGGAGGAATAATGAAAAAATCAAGAAATTACAAAACTGCCAAAAAAAAGAAGCTTTAGGGTTTCCAAAAATGGCAAGTTTGGACCATTTTGCACTACACTTTGAGGCCCTCTTTCTTCAAGATAAAAGTTCCAAACTTCAGGCCCAAGTTGAGCCAATTAAATTTCATGTTCTAAGCTTCAAATCCATATAAAGAACTCTTCCATCGGATCAAAATTGAGGGAGTTATGATCAATCAAAGTTTGGTAAAATCAAGGCAAAAACCAAGTCATGGCAAGGCAAGCGCAGGCCCATAGGCCATAATTTCATCGAACAGTAGGCGTGCCAAATGTCAAGCCAATTTTCTCAATCAAGGAAGCTTCAAATAGAAAACTTTCCAACATCAAAGTTATTCCTTTCCATGCCCTCTTCAATGTTCATGTTGGACATTTTTCATTTGAACAAGTTATGAAGGTCATACGAGGGCTCGAACATGGTGGTTTCATGCTGAAAGTTCACAAGTCACAAGGCCTTGCTTGCAGCCCAAGTCACACACACATACACTAGTTGTGGTTCCTTGTTTTCCAAGCAACCGAGTTGATCCTAACTAGCCGAGTTAACTAACTTGACTCGGTGAGTTGAGTCTAACTAACTCCGACCCTAGTTCCAAACCCAAACCTAATTCCAAACCTCTTATACTCCAAACCTAAAATCTATTTAAGAGATGCTTCACTCATTTTCAAGGACCTTCAACCATTTTCTCAAATTTCTCACATTTCACTCTCATTTTCTCTCTTCACTTTGCTACAACTTCTACTTCTCTCTTCCAAAACCACACACAAAAGCTCTTATTTCTTGAAGAATAATCACTTTTTACATTGAAAAGTGATTAATTCTTGAGCTAAACTTTATCTCTTGGTTTGCATTGGTTGGATTTTCCGGAATTTCAGCTTGTTCTTCTTCAATCCAAAGGTTTCTCACCATTTATTTTGGTGCAAGTTGGATTTTGGTGGATTTTCGCGATTTTGTTCGGTTTCGACGCATTTCAGCATTGATTGAAGAAGCTCTGGTTTTCTTTCATTTTCTGCACCAAGATTACTTTGCAATAATTACCAAAGCAAGTCTCCGCTTTGTAGGTTGGTTTTCCCTAAATCTACACTCGTTTTAGCTTATTCGCAATGTATTCGATGTAGATCTTTGTGGATTTTCGATTTGGATTCATGTGCTTGAATATGATTCTTGATGTGGTTGTTAATTGAATCCAATTGATGTTTGTTGACTGTAATTCAATGTAATTCCGTGCCTAATTGATTACATGTTCATGTGGAAGTTTGGAGAAGTGATTTGCTGCTGAAAAGTGCTTGTGAAACTGGTTTTTTTGGCCACTGACCCAGAGTAACCGATTACTCACCGTTTGTTAACCGGTTACTCTGTGTATTTTTTGTGTAATTGGTCTGATTTTCAACTAAGTAACCGGTTACTCACCGTTTGTTAACCGGTTACTCTGGGACAGAATGTGTATTTTTGTGCATTTTCTTGCTTGTTTGACATCCTTAACATGTTTAAACTTCATGGATCAATGCATTGATGATTGGTGGATTATTTTTGAGATATCTTAACTCACACCATAGTACGAACTTGATTTTACGACACGCGTGCCTTTGTTTTTTCATTATTGAGCATAATATTTGCATTGTAGATTAATTGATGTGATGAACACATGATGCACACACTTTGAGCTTATTAATTGCTAATTGATGTTATGTTGCTGGAATTACTATGCGCATGTTAATTTGCTTTCTGTTTCAAGAGATGTATACTTGTTTTTGGCTTGCTCATATTCTTGACAATGTGTATTCTTTTGTAATGTGCATTATAACATGTTTGATTTCAAGGATTGTTCACCATGATTTGTAATATGATTGTGATCGTGTTTGTTTGATGAATAACTCTTGATGCATGATAATGGTTGTGCATGATTGAAATTGTTTGTTAATGCATGATGTCTTTAATCTTCCACTGCTGCCTGAACATACATGTGTTGTAGTATGTGCTGCCAAATGTTTGTTACACCCATTTTGTATGCTGAACATGAGCTGTTGTTTGCTGTTTGATATATGAAGCTGAATTTACTGCTGTTCTGTTGCATGTGGGCTGTAATAGCTGCTGTTTTCATTATTTCCTTCTATTGGCTTGTTTGACCAAGTTCTTTTACTTAGGATTTTTGTGAATAGTTTTTGAACTAACCTTTTCATGTAGGTGCAAATGGTAAGTAAGTGTGTGGATATGCTTTCACATGCACTTCTTTCTTTCATCCTCTCTTATTTCTTTTAATAATTCAAATTGTGATTTTGATAAGCATAGACATGCTTTCTTTGAATAATTTCTTCTTCATCCCTCTTTAAGATCAACTTAACTTCCTCCTTGGAAGTAAGTTGCTTCTTTTGCTCTTCTTCTCCTTTCTTTTGGGTAGGTTTCTTAAACCACATTAACCTTAGGATCACCATGTTTGATAACATTAAGATTGAGTCTTAGTATCCCTCATTAGTTTTCACCTTTTGCTCCTTTTGAGTCATTTCTTCTCATCTCAAAACTTCTTGAAAACACTTAATAAAGATAAAGAGTATTGCGCACGAGCCTTAAGCGTGGGGAATGAGAAATGAGGGGCTTCCTCTCATCTTTCTAGAGTGCTTAGCGGGCGTCCTGTCTTGGGACGATTCGTTAAGTATTCTCCCTGTGCCCTAGACTTTGGTGCAATGCAAGTTACAAATAACTGCAAAAAAACACTTCTTTCTAAAAAACTCCAAACAAACAATAACGTCTTTCCTTCGGGAATTCTCTTCTCATCTCACTCACTCTCGACGTACGAACGTGCTTCTTCTCGTTCTCTTGCAAAACAGGTAGCGCCTAAGTCTCCCTACAGCGAGCTGCAACACCTAACTGCTGGGACGCGCACTCTGACGTTTCCACTAAAAAACACAAATAAAGTGACCCTCGTTGAGGGGAACTACGTCGCTCTGATTCTCATGTTCCCGATGAGATACGTAGGCAGTGGGGTAGGGCCCATTCGAGCACTTCTTTTATTTTCCCTACATTTATTCCTTTTTCTCTTTTTCCAGTTCTTTTTCCAGTATCCTTTCCTTACACCCTTTGATCGAGACAAGCAAGCGTGGATCCCATTGGGTACGATGGATGCGTGGGGGTGCTAATACCTTCCCTTCGCGTAACCGACTCCCGAACCCAGTTCTCTTGGTCGCAAGACCATGCTCTTTCCTTTCCCTCAGGTTTATGCAGTGTTTCCTTTCCCTCTCTTGGGATAAATACACATTGCTGGCGACTCTGTTTCGGTGCCACTTTCGCGTTTGTACTTGGATGAAAATCTCGGGAGCGACAGGCATATGTGATACTTCACAACATGCAACATCAATTTGGTCGTACCAGAAGCTTGCCTTATGCGCGTTTTGTGTCGAAGTTTTTGGAGTACAAGAAAGTTTTACTCAATAGGGAACCCAAGCAAGAAATGACTTCAAGAGATGAAATTAATGTAAAAACCGCTACAAAGAATACCGGAATAATTGTTGTAACGCCCCAAATTCATATTTTAATTATTTATTAATTATTTGTGAATATAAGGCAATTTGATGACATGTTGTTGTGTTGTATTGGTTTTGTTTGGTGGAAATTATTTTAATAATTTTAATGGTAAGAATAATCATATAACATTATTCGAATTACTATTTATTATTTAAAATAATAAAAGTAGGAGTATTGAGGGTATGTTGGTCTTTTAGGAGGAATAAGCGAGGATATAATGGTAAGAGCACAATTAGGGGTATTTAAGAGGGAATAGTGAAAAGGAATTCATTATTCTACTATTTGGAGGAAAAAGGCAAAAGTGCTCTGAGGAACAAGTGAGAAGGAGGCTAGGGCATAAGAGAATTCCGGAGAGATTTCAAGAGAAGTCGAGGGAATCGATATTCTAAGGTATGAGGAGTATCGCTTTTCAATATGTTTGATATAGGGATTAGATATTGATGGGTGATTGGGGTTTTTGGGGAAAACCTAGGAATTTGAGGTTAGGGGTGATGAATTGTAATGATTTAATATGAGATGATTGGCGATTTGGCGTATGTGTGATAGATATAGGTTTTGATGACATAATCTATGATTAATTGGATGATAAAACCTGTTTTTGGGGTATGGGATCGCAGGAGGAAAGTGCTGTTATCGCAGGGTTTTTCTGCAGAATTCGCAGAGCCCTCTTAGTGCGGTCGAGCACGCTTAGCGCAGTCTAAAAGATTTTCGCCTTCTCAAGGCAGTGAGTAGCGCGCTTAGCGCGGTGGGTTGGCCGATTAGCGCGACCTGGAAGTTGAAAACATCATTTTTAATTACAGAAAATTCTGAGAAATTATCCGTTTCATGTGGTATTAAGGCTGTTGTAAGACCCTAATTTTTACCCCTAAGATTTCGCACATTTCATTTGCATATCATTACCATAAACAAGATCACAATCTTTGTTTCTCCTGAGCATCTGTATATTATTCTTACTTGCTTTCTTACTTGCTTCTGTTTACTAACCTCTAACCAAAATACAAAAAATTTGTCGCAGTTTCTCTCTCTGTGTGTTGTGCAGGTTTGTCAAAGACAATGAGCTGATTTCAAGTCACATGTGGTTCATGATCCAGTTCAGATGGGTGTTTGACCTAATCTTGGTCAAACTATCAAGCATTTGTTCCGAGTGCAAGATATCTGTTTCAATGGGTTATTCCTCAAAAGCAGTGAATGTCAAGTTGTTGTGTGGTGATATTTATCTGGTTCATCTGAGTTCATCAGTCCAGATTGGGTTCATCTGTGGATTTATTTTCTCAGAGATTGATGAATTTTGATGTAATTCAGAATTTATCATCAGAGACTCAGAGGATGGTTGTTGTTCAGTTGTGAATTGTTCAGTAGTGGTTGTGTGCACTTTATCAGAGGCTTGTAAAAAAAATTCAAGTTTGGTTTTGGGCTAAAAGTAAAGATTTGTTATCCATTTCCATTTTGGTTATCCATTTACTATATCCATTTTTCTAAATCCATAAACCATTCCTTAATCCATTTCCAATTCAAATATCCATATCCAATTTCATTTCCAATTATCCACTTCCATAAAAATTCCTATTTTTTTTTCCATTATCCATTTTTTTATATAGCCAATTATCCAAATACCCAATGTCCATGTCCATTTTTCATTTTTCATATCCAATTTCTAAACCCATTATTTTCATATCCATTTTCCTTAACCAATTTCATTTTAATCCATTATCCATATCCATTAATATTCCTAAGTTTCCAAAATTCATTAACCATATTACAATTATCCAAATTATTATCCAACCATTCTCTCAATTCTTTAACCCATTTCCATTACCACAATTATTACAAAAATTTACAAGGCCCATGTACATGAAAAAATTAAAAAAAAAAATGAAATGATAAAAAATACACGGTCCACTTCACCAATCCCACATGCTACTACAAACTCCAGCCACTTCACAAAAAATAAGCCATGAGTTGCACTAGCCAACACCAAGGCACTTTCCAGCCGTGCAAATACAACGTACCAGCAAACTCCAAGCTGCGCCTATGCTACCAAAAACAATACTTCATTAAATAAGCCACCTTCCAAGTGATATGCAACGCACAAGCCACCAATACCAAAACGCAGAACACCACAGTGCAAAACGCATCCATCAAACAAGCTGCAACGCAAGGCTTCAATCAGCTGCTGCGGCACCGAACAAACTACTAGCCAAGCCGTGCACAAAAACGCAGCAGTAGCAGCCCCAAAACGCGAGTGCTACACATTCAAAACGACGTCACGCACATCAAAAGCCAACGCAAACAAAACGGCACCAAATTTCAATTGCAACAATGCGCAGCAAGTAAACCGAAAATCAAAACGCAGTGCATATCAGTTGAAACGCGACGAAAATTTTCCAAAACGGCAATTGATATTCACTCCAAAATTCTATAAATACAACTCATACCTCACTTGTTCATCAAGCTTTGAGGGCCACAAAACCCCTGTCAAATTCATCCAAGCTTCAATCCCAATTCACCTTCAAAATTCAATAAAATTTCTTCAAGCTTCACCTCACACCTTCCATTTTCGTAATACATCTCACAACCATCTCAAAAACAACATCAACATTCAGCATCATTCAAACAAATCTCAACAACTTCACATCGCACACCTTCATCAATCAACAAAGGTTGCAATTCAACACAATCCACAACGCAATAACAACTTCATTTTCATGGTGGTTCAGAAGAAGAAAAAGAGAAACTAAAGTGATTTCACCTGAATTTGAAGGTATTTGTTGAACTTCGACGAACTTCCGCGTCTTGATATTGAGATCGTGTTCACCTAATCTTTGAAATTGAACACATAATTGAAGAGAGCACTCGATTTCGATCTGTTTCGCATAGACCTCGCCTCCCGTCGCTGACAATTTCGTCCATCCATGGCTGCCGTGAATAGTAGCAGGCGGTTTTTGTTCGTATGAAGAAGAAGATAACTTTGTTTCTCTTTTTTTGTTATTTTGGTTTTTTAACATTTTTGTCTTATTTTTTTTAAAGTCAAACGTTGGAATTTCACTTTTTTTTTTCCGCTTTCTATTTTACCTCCCTCTCTACTTTTCTTTTTTTAATTAATTTTCTTCTAAATTTTTTATTTCAAATAACTTTCTATTAGTACTTTTTTTTTAGTCATAATCTTGTTTTTTTACCTTTTTGACTTTTTACTTGAATTTCACTTTAAAAAAATTTCTTGAAAAAATTAGTTTGAAAAATATTTTAATTCTTTCTTATTTTCTTTTTGATTTTTTTTATTTTTCTTTTTTTTGTTGGTTGTGTGGATCATAAATGTTAGATCCACTTCTCTTCATCTTAATTCTTTTTCTTTTTGATCGATGAAAGTCTAAAGGATCGTGAAGTTCCTTCATTGAATTTCGATCAAGACTAGATCGCTACCATTTTTCTTTTCGTGCGGTATCGCTTTCGGATGACGATTTACATATCGTTCATCTAGCATACATTAGTACATAGAGCTATTGACCGGCCTCATTGTAGGGTAATTACTCCGTAAATTACTCGGTGATTGCTTAACATAGCGCAATATTTGTCCCGCATCGGAAAACTATCAAGAATAGTTGATTATTTGTCTTTTGGTTCAAAACTTATGAAACTTGTTGTTAGGAGGCTTTGGTCTTATCAATCCTCTAATGAGTTCTCATTAATCTTGACCTAAGTGCAATTATTCAATTATTATTGATCACTAACTCTAACAACTAATCACTAACTTACTAACATTACTATTGTACTAATCATTTACAATTCCTTCTCGCTCCTTATGTCTTTTACTTTTATGCTTCATTTTTATCATTTCATATCATGTTTATGCTTCCGCAATTTTTCCTTTGTCCGTTGGACATATGTTTATGCTTCCGCAATTTTTCCTTTGTCCGTTGGACACATGTTTATGCTTATGCCTTTTTCTCTTTGTCCACTTGGACCAAAAACATTAATAAAGGCCAAAACCTCTAAAAAATTTGTGCTTTTAATCTTGGACTATGGTTACTATCCTTTGCAATGGACATGGAGTTTTGCACCTATACCTTGGACTTCAATGCTATTCTTGAATCCTTGAACTTAGACCTTGGACATCCAATGCAATTCTTGGAACCTTGGACTTAGACTTAGGACCTTTCTCCCTTTGCTTTGGAATTATGGTTCGAAGACTATGGAGCTTACTTGTGTGGTTAGGCTATTCTTATCCTTAGCTTTTACTTTATGCTTTAGGATAGTCACTTCTTCTCCTCCCCATTCTTCAATTTTCAAAACTCTCTCCCTTTTTCAAAACATTCTTGATTTCAAACTTTCACCTCTTTCATAATCAAACCTTGACTTTGTCAAGTTGATTTTACTCTTTTCTTTCCATTTCTTAACAAATGCTAAACTACATAAGCATGTTGACATCTTTTTCAAAAAGATTTTAAAATTCACCTAACTCATTCAAACTCCTTTTGTGCCCTCGTGCACTTTCTCTTTCAAAACATTTTCATAAGTTTAGACATGATTCATTTCTTTTAGCGGAATTATTCGCTTGGAAATGACGACTTGTATTTACATTTAAAAACAACTAAAACAAACAAATTTTCATTCTTTGTACCACAAACTACGGGGTTTTGATCCTACATTGCACATCGTGGGTACGTAGGCATGAGGCGACAAGTCACTTCAAACACAAAAATCTTAAAAAAATAATTTCTCTTCTCATCTCCTCAATCACTTTTCAAGCAAACTTTTTCAGACCAAATGCGGTAGATATTTCAAAGGGTTCCTATAGAGTACTATAGACGTTTTGGGTTCTAACACCTTCCCATTGCGTAACCAACCCCCCTTATCCAGTCTCTCTTCACTTGTTCTTGTTGTAGAGCTTGTGTAGGTTTTGTTCGCTCTTTTTCCTTTCCTTTTTAGATAAAATAAAAGTGTGGTGGCGACTCTTGCTTTTCGAGTTAAGTTAATCAATATCTTACACTCACGATTTTGCTGCTACAGCTATGATGTTTCCGTAACTTGTTGCCACTTATTGATGTGTTATACGATGATTATTTGGTGATTATAATATGATGATCTACATGATGTTTGATGATGTTTTGTTAAATTGATGATGACATGATTAGTAAGATGTTCTGGTGAATGATGATGCACTTTATTACCTTTGTTGATATTGATGATTATGACGTTGTGCACCATGCATTCATAGCATTTAGGACTTCGGTCCAGTGACGATGTTAGGACTTCGGTCCAGTGGTGGCTCTAATCCCATTGTGCGGATTGGAGTATTTTATGACGTGCTCCCTTGTGGAGGGTTGATGGCCTAGTATCCGTCACTATGACGATTTGGTACCACATGCATGTTAAGAAGTGACATTTCATTCTTGGTGGCATTACATGATTGCATGTTTATGATGTTAATGACTTGGTGATTTATATGACGTTTTGGGTGAGTCGCCATGATGTTGTTTGAGATGAATGTTAACTTGTTAATTATCTTCTCCTTATATGAATTATATTGAATTGTGATTACTCACCCTGCCTGTTTGAATGTTACCCCTGCGTGGGTAACGTGCAGATAACCAAGACTAGTTCGTGGTGCGTGAAGAGTTAGCTTGGAGTCTTTTTACTTTAGTTGATTAGAGGGTGTGTCTTGCTCTGATTATATAACATCGGGGTTGGGAACGTTTCTATTTTTGAAGTATTGTGTTATTTTGATTAACTTGTTTTATTGAGAATTTTGAGGATGTTGAGTTGTTTTAAACTCAAAATTTTGATGAGATGAAAATGTGATGAGTTATTTCTTTTATGGTGATGATTCCGCTGCGATGTTTTGTTTTAAAAGAGATGTTAATTAAAATTGAGTTGCTATTTCTATGCGTTGAACCCGTGTTACGGAGCAGGATGTTTAATTTGATGAAAGATGAAGAAATGTGACACCTTATGTGATGTACTCTGATTTATTTAAGTATACTATTGTGTATATTTATGTTGGGTTAGAAGGGTGTTACATTAGTGGTATCAGAGCAGGTCGGTCCGTCCGGCCAGGTTTTTACTTGATGTTTGTCCCTGTCAGTCGACGAGTGTGTGTACACTGTCGATGTTTTAGTTCTTTTAACCTTGTTGGTGGTGTGCAGGATGGCTGGAAGAAACGATCGTGCGATTGCTGATGCGTTGGAATCAGTTGCTAAGGTGGTGGCGCAGCTGAATCCAAATGGTGGAGCTCCTGATGAGTTTTGTGCTTTGGGGAAGTTCCAAAGGAATAATCCACCGACTTTTGTGGGTACACATGATCCAGCAAGTGCACACAAGTGGCTGAAGGCGATCGAGAAGATCTTCCGAGTGATGGGGTGTTCTAATGAGCAACAGGTTCAGTTCGGAACGCATATTGTGAAAGAAGAGGCTGAGGACTGGTGGGATAGCACTCGTCAGAGACTCACGGATGTTGGCACTGTGATAATTTGGGCTGTGTTTAAGCAGGAGTTTTTGGGGAAGTATTTTCTAGAGGATGCTCGTGGAAAGAGAGAAGTGGGATTCCTTGAGCTGAAGCAAGGAGATATGACTGTGGCGGAGTATGCCGCGAAGTTCGAGAAGCTAGTGAAGTTTTGTCCGCACTACAATCGTGTTGATGTTGAGATGTCTAAGTGTCTCAAGTTCGAGAATAGGCTGAGACCAGAGATTAAGCAGGGTATTGCGTATCAGTAGATCCGCAGGTATGCTGAGTTAGTTGACTAGAGCAGAATCTGCGATGAGGACAGCCGAGCTCGATCTGCTCACTACAAGCAGTTGCGTGAGAAGAAGGGGCAGTATAGGGGTAAGCCTTATAAGACTTCAGCTAACAAAGAGAAGCAGAAGGCTTCAGATGGGAAAAGGAAAAGTGGGGGAGCAGCTCCCGCTTTTGGAAAGTGTCATAAGTGTGGTGGGCAAGGTCATCGTGCTGAAGCGTGCACCAGTAATGTGGTGAGGTGCTATCGATGTGGTAAGAAGGGGCATAGGGCTACTGACTGCAAAGATGAAGGTCTGACCTGTTTCAATTGTGGTGAAAAAGGTCATATCAGTACTCAATGTCAGAAGCCGAAAAAGACTGCTACTGCTGCTCAGACCAGTGGCAGAGTGTTTGCTTTGAGTGGTGCAGAAGTACCAGAGAAGGATAACCTGATTTGAGGTACTTGTTTTATTAATAATATCGAGTTGGTTGCTATTATTGATACGGGTGCTACTCATTCTTTTATCTCGCTTGAATGTGCTAATAGATTAGGTTTGAAGTTATCTGATATGAATGGGAATATGGTAATAGAAACTCCAGCTAATGGTTCTGCTACCACTACCCTTGTGTGTTTGAGATGTCCTGTGATGATTTTTTAGAAGAGTTTTGTGATGGATTTGGTGTGCCTACCCTTGCACCAAATCGATGTAATCTTTGGGATGAACTGATTGGAATTCAACCGGGTTCATATCAACTGTTATAATAAGGCGGTAGAGTTTCTTGAGATTGATGACTGTGGAGAGTTGATGTTCTTATCTGCTAAGCAAGTAGAGGAACTTCAAGAAGACGAAGTTGCGGTGGTTACAATGTTTGCTTCATTGCAAATTGATCGTGAAGCTGCAAGTGTGGAGTTGCCGGTTGTCTGTGAATTCCCAGATGCATTTCCAGATGACATCAGTGATTTGCCTCCAGAGCGTGAGGTAGAGTTTGCAGTGGACTTAATACCAGGTACGAGTCCAGTGTCGATGGCTCCTTATCGGATGTCAGCCTCTGAGCTAAGCGAATTGAAGAAAAAATTAGAGGAATTGCTTGAGAAGAGGTTTGTTCGACCAAGTGTTTCTCCGTGGGGTGCTCCGGTGTTGCTAGTGAAGAAGAAGGATGGAAGTATGAGGTTGTGTGTTGATTATCGGCAGCTGAATAAAGTGACTATCAAGAATAAGTATCCGCTACCGAGAATTGACGATTTGATGGATCAGATAGTAGGTGCCTGTGTGTTCAGCAAGATTGATTTGAGGTCGGGCTATCATCAGATTCGAGTTAAGCCTGATGATATTCCGAAGACTGCTTTCAGGACGAGGTATGGACACTATGAATACATTGTGATGCCGTTTGGTGTGTCCAATGCACCTACTTTGTTCATGGAGTACATGAACCGGATTTTCCATGAGTATTTGGATAAATTTGTGGTGGTGTTTATCGATGATATCTTGATATATTCTAGATCAGAAGAAGAACATACCGAGCATTTGAGGACTATGTTGCAAGTGTTGAAAGAGAAGAAGTTGTATGCAAAGCTGTCGAAGTGTGAGTTTTGGTTGAAGGAAGTGAGTTTCCTTGGCCATGTGATTTCAAGTGGTGGTATTGCGGTTGATTCTTCTAAGATTGATGTCGTATTACAGTGGGAGACTCTGAAGTCTGATACTGAGATACAAAGTTTTCTGGGATTAGCAGGTTATTACCGTAATTTTATCGAAGGCTTTTCTAAGTTGGCATTACCGTTGACCTAGTTGACTCGAAAAAGTCAGACTTTTGTGTGGGATGGGGCTTGTGAAGAGAGTTTTGTGGAATTGAAGAAGAGGTTGACTACTGATCTAGTGTTGATTTTGCCTAATCTGAGTGAATCCTTTGTAGTATATTGTGATGCGTCAAAGATGGGTCTTGGTGGAGTATTAATGCATGATGGACAAGTTGTTACCTATGCTTCGAGACAATTGCGAGTTCATGAGAGGAATTATCCTACGCATGACTTGGAATTAGCTGCGGTGGTGTTTGTGTTGAAGATTTAGAGACATTATTTGTTTGGCTCTAAATTCGAGGTGTTCAGCAATCATAAGAGTCTGAAGTACTTGTTTGACTAGAAGGAATTGAATATGAGGCAGAGAAGGTGTTGAGAGCTGTTGAAGGATTTCGAATTTGACTTGAGTTATCATCCGGGCAAAGCAAATGTAGTGGCCGACGCGTTGAGCAGAAAGTCATTGCACATGTCGATGCTTATGACGATTTGGTACCACATGCATGTTTGGAAGCGGCATTTCATTCTTGGTGGCATTACATGATTGCATGTTTATGATGTTAATGACTTGGTGATTTATATGACGTTTTGGGTGAGTCGCCATAATGTTGTTTGAGATGAATGTTAACTTGTTAATTATCTTCTCCTTATATGAATTATATTGAATTATGATTACTCACCCTACCTGTTTGAATGTTACCCCTAGGTGGGTAACGTGCAGATAACCAAGACTAGTTCGTGGTACGTGAAGAGTTAGCTTAAAGTATTTTTTACTTTAGTTGATTAGAGAGTATGTCTTGCTCTGATTATGTAACATCGGGGTTGGGAACGTTTCTATTTTTGAAGTATTGTGTTATTTTGCTTAACTTGTTTTATTGAGAATTTTGAGGATGTTGAGTTGTTTTAAACTCCAAATTTTGATGAGATGAAAATGTGATGAGTTATTTCTTTTATGGTGATGATTCCGCTGCGATGTTTTGTTTTAAAAGAGATGTTAATTAAAATTGAGTTGCTATTTCTATGCGTTGAACCCGTGTTACGGAGCAGGATGTTTAATTTGATGTAAGATGAAGAAATGTGACACCTTATGTGATGTACTCTGATTTATTTAAGTATACTATTGTGTATATTTATGTTGGGTTAGAAGGGTGTTACAATTGTTGCTCCCAATGGTCGGTTCATGTATAAGGAAGACTTGGAACAAGCAAATCCTCCGGCTCCGGAAGGTGGTATTACGAATGATTTTCTTTACTCGGAAATAGTCTCGATGAAGCAACAAATGACTCGTAATCACTATGAGACTTATCGTGGTATCAACTCCATCAAAAGGATGTTTCGTACAATGACTTGTAATGTTGGAACAAGTACGGAAAATGAAGAAGCGAGTGAGGAAGAAAATAAGGAAGATGGTGATGATGATATGTCGGAAGATGAAGAATGAACTTTGATATTTCTATGTTTCTTTCATGTTTTCTATGTTTAGTTTAAGTTTATGTTGAGGTTATATTGTTTTTGAAGTTTCTAAGCCTAAGACAATATGATAGGCACGTTTTCACTTTATATCCGTATTGTTCATGTTCCGTACTTTATATTAAGTATTATGTTGTTCAAGTATTGTGTGTGATTGTTCAAGTTGTGTGTGGTGTTTCCATAGCATTATATGTTGTGTTTTGTGTATTTGTGTTTTGTTTCAATGTTTTCACATAAAGTTTCATATTCCATATTTTGCTATTTTCCTTCCTTTTTGGTAATGACAAAGGGGGAGAAGACTATGTTTCTCTAACATTTTGTACATAATTTTTTAAACTCTTTTGATACTCATAAATTGAGGGGGAGCATCATCAAAGGGGGAGCATTTTCAACATTAGAGAAACATCATTAAAGCACACTTTCAAATTTGGTTGTCATCATCAAAAAGGGGGAGAATGTAATTTCAAGCTTTTCAAATGATTTTGATGAAGACAACAAAGACTCCTTGAACTTATGATGATGCTCAAAAAGGAAGTGGATCAAATGTATTCAAGCAAGGTCTTAAAGTTTTCAACATTTACAAGACTTGAAGAAATTCCCAAGAAACAATCAAGGTTAAACTTTCACTTATTAATTGATGCATAAAAATGGTCAATACATTTTCTAAACATTGCATATGTCATATAAAAAGGTTTTGAACAAAATTCATGAAGGTTGCATTTCATAAAATTAAGCATTTTTCAAAATTGTGCGCATATAACCGGTTACAGCTTAACTGATAACTGATTAACATGAAGAAAATTTGAATTTTTTAGTTACGTTACAACGTGATAACCGGTTAGCAGTTATACTGTAACCGGTTACCACTGAACAGATTTCAGAAATAATTGCATCTCTTCATGCTTCTTTCACAAACTTTTTCCTTTTGAACCATGGCATCCCTTAATAAATTATATTTGTTTGTAGAGGTGTGTAAGAATTATATAAGCATCAAATTGTCAGATTTTTAAACTCGCCTCCTTGCAAATAATTTCATAAAATAATTTCATCTCTAAATCTTCTTTTTCATCAAAGTGTTTACAAACTTTCATAAAAGAGTGAAACTTCTTTCATAAACATTCATATTCAGTTTCATTCATCTTGAACACTTGGTGTAATCTATTAAGAGTGATTGTTTCAAAGGAGAAGATTAATTGTTTAAATTGATATACATTCAAGAATCTAACTTTCTACACTTATTCAAATAAAATTCAAAATTGTGTTACTTGAATACAACTTATTTTTAGGATTGTTAAAAATAAGATTGTAAGGTTGTTTCCTTGTTATCCGGATTGTGGATACAAGAGGTCCATTGTAAGAGTTATTCTTGGTTGGACTTTAAACTTGTAAAATCCAAGAGGGTGTTCTTGGTGGTTGATAGTTAGTGACTTGTATAAAAAGACTAGGAAGAGTCTTGTCTTGTCCAAAAACTATAGTGAAATCTCTTTCAAGTTGAAAGGGGACTGGACTACTCTCGGCCTGTGATGGGAACTAGTATACTTCCTGGTGTTCTTTACTTTCCGCATTTACCGCATTTTATCACTTAGAAATTGTTAGGAAAGTAAAAATCAAAAACCATAAAAAATCGGGATAATTGTCTAAGTACCTAATTCACCCCCCTCTTAGGCACATTTATAACTTACAGGGTCAACATTCACAGATTTGGAAACATTCTTTTCAGTGACTTCATGAGCAACAGTACTCAATTCCAATTTGTCTAGGTCAACTTTGTTTCTGAGTTCTTCAATACTAGCAGCCTCAGTAACATTCATACTGGTTTCGTAAATGGCAAGTTCAGTTTCAGCCTCATCAGTGGTTATCTTAGGGTTCGATTCTAGAGGGCCCTAATTAGTAGGAAGAGGATCAAGGTACAAACTTTTCATAGATAGAGCTTTCTTTGTACCAGAGGTTGTTGATTTCCTAGAGCTACAGAGTTTTTGACCACTTTTCAAAGAGAAGAGTCTTTACTTACCTTAGAGGTCTTAGCCTTCTTGGTTCTAGAGGATTTGACACCTTTTTTAGGGGAGGCTTGAGGATGAACATTAGAGAGGGGAGCAACATTAGTAATGACATCAGGTGAGAGAACCTCAGTTGTTGAAGGTGAAACCCTAGATTTTGTTGGGGTTTCCATATTCTTTTCTTTAGGACTCTTACTAGGAGTTGAGACGAAAATGTTAGGTATTATGGAATTAGATTACATGTTGAAGAGATAATTTTGAGATGAATGGGAGATGAACAGTTTGTTTAGGCCAGAGAGATAAATAGTGGGGTAATTGTAAAGAGATTTAACTTAATTTTGAGAAGAATGGCAAGAAAGTAATGATTTACAATGAGAATCGTGTCATATTAATTAGAGAGAGAAAAATACCTTTCCATGCGCACAAACTAATAATTTCCCTAATTCCACATAGAACCAGATTTCAAGTTTGACCCTGATTTTCTCGGTTTGGTTGAGATGTTCCAACATCTGGTTAGACATCATATTTTCCCTCTCAGTTCTCAGTCTAAGAGTATCTATGTAGTCCTTTTCAACCACACTTTCCTGTTTGAGAATGCAACAATCATCCTTGGATATAACCTCATTCTCTTCATTTGTATCATCACCATATGTCACAGACTTGGTGAGAGAAGTCTTAATGTAAACCATATAGTTTTTATCACCTGCCATATGTCTAGACCGTCCATTATCAACATACTAGTTTTCTTGAGAGGAGTCTTTCGGAGACACATTAGCTAAGAGACTAAGTACCATGCCCTTAGCACTAACCTCTTTTCTGCCTTTAATACATATATGATTAACTCTGGTTTTAGGAAAGTGTTTAGGGTATCCTTATGATTTGTAGTAGAACGATTTTATGTGACTATATCTTCCATAGTAATGACATTTCCATGGCTGAAGCTTACCTCTAGTGTGAGTTTTCTAATGTCTGGCAGGATGATGTAACATTTGGTCAAACTCATCCTTCTCTTTAGCATAACTGGTTTTTCTTTTATTATTTTTTTCAGTCTGATAGTTAAACCCTATATTAGTGAAAACCTTACCCTCTTTTCCAACTTGAAGAGTTTCATTCAATGTATCAGATCCATTATTCAACATTCTGAATTTTGTCAGACTTTCTACTTTATGAGTCAATAGGTTTACCTCATTTTGAAGATTAGATATGGTATCCAGAAGACTCTATTTTTCTTCCTGAAGATGAGCTATAAAATCCTTCTGCTTTTCTCCTAACTTGCACACTTCTTCACTTCTTACACATAGTTCCTTGTATGAGGTAGCTAGTTCTTCATTACACGAGTCTTTATCTGATCTGCATCTTCCAGAGAGATCAGTAACTTTTTTGTCGATTTTGTCATTACTTTCTTCAAACCCATCAGTCTAGAGTGTAGGGATTCCTTTATTCTGGCTTTTGGTAGATGTTGGACATTCAGATTTAATGTGAGCACGACCCTCTCAGTTATGACAATGTATAACTCTGTATGGATTTTGTTTCTTCTATGTTTTATTTTTCTCTGAAGACCACTATTGATGTTAGATGAAATATCCTTGACTTTTGTTTCAATTTTCTTATCCTTATTTTCTAGAATCTTATTGAATTTCTTTCTAAGTAACACAATGGCTTTAGAAATTTTTTCATCAGTGTCTAAGTTAAACTTATCTTCTTCATTATTGTTGTCGGAAGTTAGAGCTATGTTCTTGTTCTTCTGTCCATATCTGTTACTCATAGCTAATTCAAAAGTTTGAAGAGACCCAATGAGTTCATCCACCCTTAGTTTGCTTATGTCTTGGGCTTCTTCAACTGTTGTGACCTTCATGTCAAATCTCTTGGGAAGAGACCTAAGGATCTCCCTTACCAGCTTTTCTTCTGATATTTTCTCTCCTAAAGCACTAAAGGAATTTGCTATTTCAAGAACATTCATGTGAAAGTCATGAATACTTTCATCTTCACTCATGTCTATTTTTTCAAGTTTTGTAGTAAGTAGTTGAAGTCTAGACATCTTTACATTGGATGTGCCTTCATGAGTTATCTTGAGAATTTCCCAAGCATCCTTAGCCACAGTGCAAATGTTGATCAATCTAAACATGTTTTTATCAACTCCATTGAATAAGGCATTCAAGGCTTTGGAGTTTCCAAGAGAAGTCTCATCTTCTTCCTTGGTCCAGTCCTCTTCAGGTTTCAAAGATCCATTCCCATCTTTATCATTAACCACAGGATGTTCCCAACCCTTGATGAAAGCTTTCCAAGTTTTGCTATCTATGGATTTTAAGAAGGCCACCATGTGTTCCTTCCAATAGTCATAGTTGGATCCATCTAAGATGAGTGGTCTGTTTACATTTTCTCATCCTTCCTTGTCCATAGTGCCAGAAAAAAACAAAAAACCCCTGGAGTTCACCCAAAATAGACAGGGTGACCTGCTTTGATGCCAATTGAAATTCTGACACGCATATACCATATGTCGAGACATATATCACAACACTGAGATCAAGACATTCTGATCACACAAGTAAATATGCAAAAAATTAAATGGCAGAAAGATAAAACAAGACTTAGTTGTTAACCCAGTTCGGTGCAACTCACCTACATCTGGGGGCTACCAAGCCAAGAAGGAAATTCACTATGACAATATTAGTTCAAAGCTAAACTCCCCCTTTTACAACTTATCACCTTATCACTACCTTGTGCAACTTCTACCTAGTGACAACTCAACAAACCAGTGACAATTCAACAACAACTCAAAGTAGAAGTACCAACTCTTCCAAGTACAATACTTAGTTTTGCTTAAAAGTTTTAACTAAGAACAATACACTCTTGCTTAAAAGCTCATGAGTGGACAATTAACAATTAATAATCAGTCAACTAAATGCATCAAAACTGATATAAGAGTGACATACAAACAAAACACACTAAACCCTATATAAACTCCAATACACGGCTAATCCTTATTCTTCAAATTCCACGCAATATCCACTTTGGAATAGGTTTAGGTCTTCTCTTTAAATATCCTTCTGACCACGTGGGCTTGGGATCTTGAAGCGCAAATCACCAGGAATCAGCTTTAAATCAGAAGCATAATCTCTTGCACAATAATAGAAACAAACTACAAAGTTTCCTAAAAAGGCTCAAGGATCCTTTTTACGAAAACCAACACAATCTGTCAAGACAGAAGTTCCAAAAATATCCCTCTTTAGATAACGCAAACGCGTGAATTAAAACACACTTAAAAACACACTAAAATGCCAAAACAATCATGCCCTAACTTTCTGGTATAATATATCATGATACATGTCACAACATCATGCCGAACATTATGTGTGTCTGTCATAGCAGAACATCTGACTTAACATCTTGCTAAAAACATGTTTTACCAAAATGTTGTCAATTCAAGAATCAAAATTTTTTAGTGAAGTGTTAACCGTAACAGAAAATCTTTTTTAATAAGGTGGTTAACCAAACACAAATAACCCCTGACAACAGACCAATTTTCTTAGTTGTGGCTTATTGCTACTATGTATTTTATTTTGCAAAGTGTTATGATTTATTTTAATAAATTGTGAATGATATTTAACTAGTGTTTTGGTATAAACATATCCATTAATGCTTGTGTTGTTGGTATTGATTATCCTGCTTCATTTCATGTAGAATAACAAACACCACCAAATAATGCCTATTTTTCCGTTATCTAGATTAATTATAGGAAGTAGTTTTATTACCGTTAATTCCTTCTTTTGTATAAATACACCCTTTATTGCTCTTTGTAAACAATCAGTAAGAATTTTACTCTTTTCTCTGTTATCAATTATAAGCATATATTTGTGCATCATAAACATCAATATGGTATCAGGCTTCAACCCCTTTACCTTCCTTTCTCACGTGGCATCACCTTCGTTCTGCACATTTTTTCTTCAATAATATCCTTTCTTCCCAGGTGTCATTTCCTCATTCGCTCTATCGATTCCCTTACCCAAAACCCTATCCTTTCCCTCATTCTTGATTTCTCTTTCTCTCTCATAATCTTTCTCTATCTTCCTCTTCGTGATTTTTACAGAAACCCTAATTCCTCTCTAAACTCAGAACCTCTATTCCTTCTTCAATGGCAGAAAATCAATTTACCAATTTCGCCACAAATCCCTCCAATCCATACTACCTCCATCCCAATGAAAATCCCTCTCTTGTTCTCGTTTCTCCTCCTCTTGACCACAACAACTTCATCTCTTGGCCTCGATCCATGCGTGTCGTGCTAATTTCTAAGAACAAACTTCGGTTCATCGATGGTACTTTTGATCTACCTGCTCAAGGTCACGCCATGTACGATCCTTAGCTCCGCTGCAACAACATGGTTCTGTCGTGGCTCCAGCGCTCCATTTCTGAAAACATATCCCAATCAATCCTATGGATTGACAATGCTCGCACAGTTTGGCTGAACCTATCCACACGTTTTTCCCAAGGCGACATCTTCAAAGTTTCTGATCTTCAAGATGACCTATCCAATCTCAATCAAGGAACCTTAGATGTTTCAACATACTTCACCAAATTGACGTCACTTTGGGAGCAAATTGATTCTTTTCGACCTACTCGTGACTGTACTTGTGCGATTCCTTGCACTTGTGGCGTCGCTTCTGATTTTCGTCGCTATAAAGATCAAGATCGTGTGCTAAAATTTCTAAAAGGTCTCACATATTCTTTGTCAACTGTCCGTTCCCAAATCTTCCTGTTGGAACCTTTACCATCCTTGGAGAAGACTTTTTCTATGGTTCTTGGTCAAGAACGACGCTCCTTAATTCCATCCTCTGATCATGCCGAAACCCAATCTATGGCTATGCATATTCAGTCAAACATCCGCAATGGGGGAGCCTCTCATCCTTCTTGTGGTCGTGGCAGAGTTTCTCCAGGTCGTGGCAATTATCCTCAGCGTACTTGCACTCATTGTGGACGACACAATCACACCGTCGACACTTGCTTCACAAAGCACGGTTATCCACCAGGATATCATTACAAAACTACCAAGCCCTCTATCAATTCTGCTGTTGAATCTTCTCCAACAGAATCATCCCCTATCTCTCAATCTGATTCTCAGCAATCCTTGGCTTCCATTCAAGATCAGTACAACCAGATAATTCAACTGCTCCAGCAACATCAACTATCCTCCATTTCTGCCTCATCTGATGGATCTCCTCTTCCCAACATTAATACCATTACTACCTCCAAGGATGGTAAGCCACCTGTATCTTGGGTAATCGATACAGGTGCTACTCACCATATTACTCCTAATCTGACTAATTTTTGACTTCATTCTGTTGTCCCTCCACTTCAAATGAAACCTCCTAATGGTACTCTTGTCACAACAAATATTGCTGGCACAGTTCACTTATCTGATTCTTTAATATTATACAATGTTTATTATATTCCAACATTCCATGTTAACTTAATCTCGGCTTCTAAACTGATTGATTCATCTGCCTGCTGTTTAACCTTTACTAACAAACATTGTCTAATCTTGCAGAAAAACTCCATGACGACGATTGGTTCAGCTGAGCGGCTTGGAGACCTCTATGTGCTTCATGCTCAGGTTATTCCTTCCTCACCCTTACCCTCTTTAGCTGGTAGTCTTGTTAGTCAATCTGATAGCCATCCATGGCATAGGCGATTAGGTCAACCTTCACACAATGTGCACAAAACTATGTCATCCTACTTTCCTGTTATCACATTTTCTATGAATAAAGATTTCTCTTGTCACTTATGTCATTTGTCTAAACAAAAACGATTTCCATACTCTGAAAGCACAACTCATTCATCTAAACCTTTTGAAATATTACATGCCGACATTTGGGGTCCTTACTCAACCCCCTCCATCAATAATCACAAATATTTTTTTAGTCTTGTAGATGATTTTAGTCGCTTTACTTGGGTTATTTTCATGACCCACAAAAGCAAAACACGCACACATTTACTAAATTTCTTTGCTTACATCACCACACAATTCTCCACTAAACTTAAATGCCTCTGTAGTGACAACGGCCCTAAATTTCTAATGAATGACTTCTATCTCAAACATGGCATATTACATCAATGCTCTTGCGTTGAGTGCCCTCAACAAAATGGTGTTGTTGAACGCAAGCACCAACATCTCCTTAATGTTGCCCGATCCTTATTTTTTCAAGCTAACCTTCCTAAGAACCTTTGGTATCTTTCCATTGCTTATGCTACACATTTAGTTAATAGGTTACCTTCCCCCCTTCTTAATAACTCTACTCCATATTTTTTACTGCATAATAAAAATCCTGACTATGCTGCTTTAAAATGTTTTGGCTGTTTAGCCTACACTTCCACACTAACCAACAATAGGACTAAATTCGATTATCGATCTCACCATTGTGTTTTTCTGGGTTTTAGGCAAGGCACCAAAGGGCACATTCTTTATGACTTAATTACTAACAAACTTATTGTTTCTCGTAACGTTACTTTTCATGAGCACACATATCCCTTTCAACAAACACATGACCACCGACCCATTCCACCTCTCACAATTTTAAATCCAAGTGACACTGACTTATAACCTATTCTTGCTCCATCTCTTATTCCTAACATTCCTCCTGCAACACCTTCCCCCCCACCCACCTATCCATGCCTCTCCTATCCAAACCACCTCACCTCAACCCCTTAGAAGATCCCTTCGCCCCACTAGGAAACCTTCCTATCTTACAAACTACCACTGCAACTTTACATAGCAGACCACACCTTCAACTCCCACGAAATTCCTTTTATCTTCTATACTTCATTATCATAAATGCAATACTGACTACCGTAACTTTTGTTTTTCCCTTTCCTCTAACTTTGAGCCCACTACTTACACTCAAGCTTGCAAACACGACTGCTGGGTCAAAGCCATGCAGTCCGAATTGTATGCACTTAACACAACCAACACTTGGACTATTGTGGACTTACCTCCTAACAAAACACCCATTGGTTGCAAATGGGGTTATAGAATTAAATATCTTGCTAATGGTAACATTGTCAGGTATAAGGCTCGGTTGGTTGCAAAATGCTACACCCAACACGAAGGTATCGATTACTTTGACACTTTTTCACCCGTGGCCAAACTAACCACCGTCAGGACTCTCCTCTCTCTTGCTGCTATTAAATGTTGGCATCTAGAACAACTAGATGTCAACAATGCATTTCTTCACGGAGACTTAAATGAGGAGGTTTACATGACAATTCCCAAAGGTTACAACCTCCCTCTTTCTTCTCCGCAAACCAAAGTTTGCAAATTAAATACAAGTTTGTATGGCCTCAAACAGGCCAGCCGACAATGGTACTCTAAATTAAGTGATACTTTAGTTTCCTTAGCATATCATAGGTCACACGCTGATTATTCTTTATTTATTAATCACACTGCTTCTCACTTCACTGCATTGTTAGTATACGTTGACGATATTGTTCTAGCAGGAAACAATCTGGATGAAATTAGTCATGTTAAACAGGTACTTCACCAACAGTTTCGCATTAAGGACCTTGGTCCTCTACGTTACTTCCTTGGTCTTGAAGTTGCTAGATCCTCCACAGGTATTCTCCTCAACCAACGTCACTACACATTAGATTTACCCAACACGACAGGCATGCTGGCCTCAAAACCATCTTTTACTCCCTATAATACTTCAATAAAACTGCACCCTACTGATTCTGCTGCATTCAATGATATTACTCAATATAGGCGTTTAATTGGTCAATTAATTTATCCAACCACTACTCGTCCCGATATATCATTCGCAGTAGAATATTTAAGCCAATTTGTATCTTCACCTACAATTAATCACTACAAAGCTGCCACTAGAATATTACAATATTTAAAATCTAACCCTGCTCAAGGATTATTTTACCCTGCCAATTCTAATTTATCTTTATCTGGTTTTGCAGATAGTGATTGGGCAACTTGCCTAACCACTCGCCGTTCCATGTCTGTATTTGCTGTCTTCTTAGGCCATGCCCTCATCTCTTGGAAATCCAAAAAGCAAACAACTATCTCCAGATTAAGTTCTGAGGCGGAATACCGCACCCTTGCTGCTCTCACATGTGAAATTCAATGGTTGCACTACTTATTCAAAGATCTTGGCGTCACATTCACAAGTCCCACTTCCCTCTACTGCGACAATCGCTCAGTTGTGTATCTCGCACATAACCCAACCTTTCATGAAAGATCAAAACATATAGAAATTGACTGTCACCTCATTCGTGAAAAGCTAGAAACAAGCCTCATCAAACTATTTCCAATCCCATCCTCGGCACAACTAGCCGACGTTTTCACCAAACAACTTCCAGCTGCGCTTTTCACTGATTTTCTGTGCACGCTGGGCCTATTCTCTGTCCACCGTCCAGCTTGTGGGGGAGTAACAAACACCACCAAATAATGCCTATTTTTCCGTTAGCTAGATTAATTATTAATTCCTTCTTTTGTATAAATACACCCTTTATTGTTCTTTGTAAACAATCAATAAAAATTTTACTCTTTTCTCTGTTATCAATTATGAGCATTTATTTGTGCATCATAAACATCAATATAGAAACTAATGAAATGGCATAAGTTGTTTTAAATTAATGCTTGTTACGATTTAACTAGTTTTTTTTTTTTGGTTCAAACTAGTAAGCGAAAAGGCATAAGTTGTTTTTTGTAGTGATTTAAAAAATACAAACTGGTTCAACCCTCATGATATTCTGCAATTTATTTGTCAAACTCGTTGTTACTAGTAGTATGATAAGAACACATCAAACAAGAATAACCAACAAAAAGGGTGATGAACCCATGCATTGTTCAATGCGGCAACACAACCAACAATCGAATGACAATGCTTTGATTAAAGCAACACTAAGAATTGTATTACTGCCTCAACCAGGGCATACCAACTACTCTAATGTATTCTGCTAACATTACGTTTTTCCAGTTGAGTATCTACTTTGCATATTGGTTTCTGAGATCTGCCAATGTCTTCTTAGCATCCTCCAAATCTTCTAGGTCCCTTCATTTCAAATACCACAGAAAAATATATTAATCAAACTATATTTATATATTACAAAAAACCATATATGTTTCAAGAAAAAAGGATGTGAATAACATAATTTCAACCTAATGCAATGACCAAGAAATAAAGAAAGAAACGACGAAATGGAGACGATATTGTTGGTTCACATTGCTATCAGTTAAAAACTGTGGCAAATGATAAAAGTGAATCATTTTTATCGTGTGCCAATAAGGTTTAACTACAGCAATAGCATTACCTCCATTATAATAAATAAGCTTGGTTGGTCTGCATATTCTATTCCTCTTGCAAACAAATACCAACTACTCTCTATACAAAATCTATACCAATCTTGAATCACAAAGAAACACAAAGAAGAAGACTTACCAATCAATGGTGTTTATAACACCAGCTTCATCCATTTTCTTGGATTTTTTCTTCTTTTCCCTTTTTTCCTTTTTTTTCATCTTCTTGCTGCATTCAACCAAAAAAAGTTAGAAATGGATATAATCATAACTTAATAGTAAACACCATTTCAAAGAGAGAGAATACCTTAAGGGTGTTCTGGTTGAAGAAGGTTGCTGGAATTCACAATTCACAGTCATTTCTTCGACCCGCTCTTTCTGCTTTCTTATTTCTTCCAAAAGATAATATTTGCTCATTTTCTTCTTCCCTTTTCTTTTCAATTTCCGATTCTTCGGATTCCTCCTCATTGTGTGAAAAAGAGGGAGTTGATTCATGGTGCTGTGACTGTGAGAGAGACACAGATACAGAATGAGTTTCAAAGAGAGAATACAGAATGAGTTCCAAAGAGAGAATGTATTTTATGAATCCAATATTTAAACCAGATGACTATGAATAGAAAAATAGACTACAACAAAAAAGAATTTACTAATTACTATTTTTTAATTTTTACTGAAAAAATTAATACTTCTTAGTTAAGTATTTTTTAGAAATTAATAATGAATTAAAATCCTTAATTCGAATTCTATTCTAAACCCAAGTTCAATAAGTTTCAATATGAGCCGAATACCCGATGTGGCAAATGCATAAAAGAGCTATATAAATACTAAAGATATTTTATAACAATCGATATGGGACTTGTTTAGATATTTTGTGCCTACATGTACACACAAATTTAGGATCAAAACTATTTTGGGTAGATTAATTTTCAAAGCTTAACATGCAAGGTATGTCAACTTGAACCTCTTCCAATAAAAAATTCAGAAAAAATATCAAATTTAATCCAAAATGGAATTAAAAAAATATCAAAAATTAATTAACACATCAAAGATCACTCATGATTTTTTTGGGAAATTTTTAATGAAGGAAACTATTTTTTACATTGCCAAATGAAACAAGCATTCAAAGAAAAATGAAAGAGAGAATGAAAGTAAGAGGGGTGTATTGTTAGTAATCTTTCAGTCCCTGATACAAAATGGGTCAATATGTCGGGTGTGAGTAGCATGCGTGTGTAGGAGTATTCCAAGCGCAGGGGGGGTGAAAGTGTAATAGGAAGTGTTCAAAACGGATTTCCATGGGGGCTTAAGGATTCGGAAAGATTATAAACCTGGTCCAACTTGTGGCAATCTAAGATCTTAACTTAATAAGAGATGAAGCTCAAACACTCATCGCATCGCTCCGTCCTCTTCTCCCTCAATGTTTCACTTTCCTCAACATTAAGCTTTAATCTCCCTTTCAACTCACTACCTCGCCGGCTAAATAAACTCGCCGCCGCGCCGGAATATGCCACTGGCGGCGGCGCACTCCACCAACAATCACATTTCTAAATGCGATCCACCCTCTCATACTCGATTCTCACTACACCTTATCTCAACTCCTACTCTGACTCGCGAATCGCAACAGAAGTGAACGACACCGAAGCTGGTTTGCAAGATTCAAGATGAGATTGGCGTACCTGCGAAATGAAGACGATGCCGACGCTGAATTACCGGTAAACTTGGATTTATTTCACACTCCTCATAATCTTCTTCTTCTCCTCTTCCTTTGCGTGCGTACTCGTTCTGGTTGTGTGAAATGCGTAAGTCTCGTTGAGATTGAGAGGGGCCAAGCTCTACCTAGATGAGGCTTCAATGTGAAGCTTCACAAGGTATGTCTAAAGAGCTTTAGGTAGTGTGTGGTTGAGTGTAGAGAGAAAGAGGTAGAGCGAATCAAAGAGATGATGAAAATGCGGTGAAGGTGAAATTCCTTTGAAAAAATGTGTCGAAGAAAATTTAAGATGAAGGCTCCAATGAATTTATAGGGAGGGATGATTGAGGTTATGATATGATTGATTTAGGCCATTGGATGGAGAGGAATTAGTTAGAGGATCAATGGCTCAGATCAGACAGTTAGAGGATCAAGGCTCAGATCAACTCAGTTAGTTGGGATAGTTAGTTGGGATGGACCAAGAGAGTTGGAGATTCTGGTAAAACGGTTATGTTAGCTATAGTTAGCAGTGAGTTTAGTTAGGTTTCGTTTAGTAGTGAAAACGTTGTAGTTACCAGTGGGTGAAGTGGTTTTTAATAGCTAGCATAAGAGCAAACCAATTGGATTTTGAGTTAAAGGCTAGGATTAATGAGTTTGCAAGGCGACTGTTAGATGCACTGTGAATTGGAAATAGACTTGACTTTGTGTCTATGGCGGATTGCGGAAAATTGCTGCGAGCCAAAAATCCACCATAAATATATATCTATATATATATATATATATATATATATATATATATATATATATATATATATATATATACATAATAGGAGCCATATACATATACATACATATATATGTATATGACTCATTTTCCTCCTGTCATTGATTTGAAGCTGAAGATACAAGCTGAGCATGAAGATACCATTGGCCCGAGGAACCTGGTTCAGAATCTTTGCACTGGTTTAGGACTACACCTGATTGGGCCAGTACGTAAAACATCGCGATGAACTAAGATGCCCAAGGTGCGGACATGTGCACTTGGATGACAAAGGCACCTATGATAGCTGTTTTGGCCGGAGCAGCTAGTACAACATTACATCAACAACCAGTCTCTGTCCCTGTCGGGCAAAAGTGCTTCCAGAACATGTTGAGTTCCAAGAGATGCAATCACCTTGTGCCATAGTAGGGAGAATATAGAGAAACATAACTCCTGCTTCTCAGATGGCATGGATATCAGAAAAATCTATGTGTTGCAATTTAACCCCTATATGCCGGTCCATCGTGAGGAAATTGGCTAGATCGGAAGCCTCTAATGACAAACCAGTGATACATTTACTCAATTTATACCCTGATGCTTCTTCATCTTTGCTTCAAATCTTATAAACTGAAGTGAAGCAGCGGCAGGTACAAAATTTATTCTTTAGTAAAGCCCCGCGCATATGCCTCGGGTATATTCGTTATAAATGGGGGGTATGGTCTAGCTGTGTACCATATGATGCCTCTGATAACATCTTGTTTGTTCCTTGACAGGTTTGCTGTGAGGAATAGTACGACTTGGGTCAAGTGTCGAATCCTGCGAGTTTGTCAATCTTCTACATTGTAGGTAATAGTTCAAACCAGCTTCTACACCACTCAAAGGATAGCATGGACCATCATCCAAAACAACACAATCTCTTGCGGTAAGTACCATGATATCAGCACAAGAACTAATTCCCAGACATGCTTCTTTGAGATTGGATTTTATGGTTTCCATTACATCAAACCCTTTGAGATTTCCATTGGGAGGTGAATCTATCACGATACGAGAAATGTCGTGCTCGCAGCTTCAAAGTATGCTTCAGATCGGAAGTTAGAGTGTTAGCTTGGTTTGTCATTTTAATAAACTATTTTGCAGGTTTGAGGAGCTGTACAAGTTGGAGGAATGACCTCTCCAGCATGCTGACAAGCCGAGTATCACGAGGTGCGTCGAAATTTATTGCTTAAATGCACAATAAACCTGTTCGGGATGTTGGTGCTTTGATTACTTCGGATTTTTCATTTTTGATGTTTTAGTATTATCTTTACAAACTTCGATTGACTCCAAGCTCCACGCTTCTGGATGCCTATGTGAGCACGAGATCCCTGATGAATAAATTGAATCCCCTGCTTAATTACATTTCTTGAACTGTGTTGCAGGTAAATCAATTGCCAAGTCGTGATCACAATTTTCATCAATCTGCCTGAACAGGAGGTTTGTACTGATGGTTTGAGAAACAATACCATTTGCCCATCATAAAGAATAACTTTAAGGGCAGGAACCCATGTTAAGAATTCAATGATCCAGTTTGGCAGAACTGCTTTTGGAGCAACAATCAAGTGGGGACCAGTCACACCTTTGTATTCTAAAAGATGTACTATGAGAGAAATAGTTTGTATTGTTTTCCCAAGCTCCATTTCAGAATTTTTTTGGTTGTCCCTAGAAGCTTCATTTGAATCAACTATTTTGGATTCAACTGAACCAGCAACAGCGCCATAGTCAGGAGCATCCTTATCTAGTAGGAGTTAAACCAAATGCCAAACATGCATGACAGCCTTTGCCTGATTCTTGCTTTTGGTTTCAAATCTTAGCCGAGAAGTAAAAGAAACCTGGTGACAGAGTTGTGCAGCAGCAGCACTTTCAGCAATGTTAGTCTTCTTTTTTTACAGCTTCATAACTAGTTGAATTTATCTTCTTATCAGACAAAGATTGTTCCAAAGAAATTCCATTTGCATCAAAATTTTCTGTATCAGTACACCTATTCGTATCACTATTTACATCTCTAGCTAAGCTAGTTTAAGCATTACAGGATTCTTGATCAAAACTCTTCAGGCCTAATGCAACACTACAATTTTGGTCTTCAGTGGATGCACCTTTCCTGTCCACTTCTATGTTGTCAAAACCAATTGTCAGACCAGGACAAGAATCATCTCCCAATTGTAACTTAATTAATTGCTTGAATGTGCTTGTGAATTAAATTGTGGATTGAAACATGTGTGTGAATGAGCTTCTTTGTAGAACCGTCATCACACTCCTCTTAAAACCTGTTATGTATCTTTGGTTTGGTTGCAGCTCCAACAATTTTGAACATCTATCGGTCCAGCATCCCTGTTACGGCTGAGGTTCCACCGTCACAAAACCGAGTAATAAAATGAACAAAACTACAGCATTCCTCCTTGATAGTGACAATGATTCATGTTTTTTGTAATGGAAATATAACTTTGTAAACTTCTTAAATTCAAATGACAAACTTCCCGAATATTCAAAGTATTTTCTACTTCAATTTGAATTTGGAGTCTACATTTCCTTTGACGTTGCGTTCACGAAATTTCTTAGCCATGGTATGAATCTATCAAAGTGTTTGCCAAAACAAACAAAATGACCTTGCAATATTGACTTTTTACCTTTGAATGTTGATTTGTAATATTTTCCTTAATCTTTGATCCATCTTTAACAATTTTAAAAGGAAAGAATGTTGACCGGATGCGGACTCACATTAAGAGGATAATAACCAAAAGTAACTTCTAATAGGAATGCCGGCCGGAGGCGGATCCATATAATTGCAAGAAAAGGAATGTCGGCTACAAGGCGGACTCACGACCCAAACA
This sequence comes from Lathyrus tuberosus, assembly GCA_022829125.1. Taxonomy (NCBI): domain Eukaryota; kingdom Viridiplantae; phylum Streptophyta; class Magnoliopsida; order Fabales; family Fabaceae; genus Lathyrus; species Lathyrus tuberosus. The sequence continues at coordinate 3,949,396 of JALAZF010000441.1, forward strand.
CAAAGGTAGGCCGACACGAAGGAGGACTCATAACCATAGATTACCATCACAAGATGAATTTCCAAAAGGAAGGCAGACACACAGGCAGACTCACATCAAAACACAAAGGTAGGCCGACACACAGGCGGACTCACAACCAGAGGTTACCATCACAAGATGAATTTTCAAAAGGAAGGCCGACACACAGGCAGACTCACATCCAAATACAAAGGTAGGCCGACACGAAGGCGGACTCATAACCGAAGGTTAGCATCACTAGATGGATTTTCAAAAGGAAGGCCGACACACAGGCGAACTCACATCCAAACAAAAAGGTAGGCCGACACACAGGCAGACTCACATCCAAACACAAAGGTAGGCCGACACACAGGCAGGCTCACAACCAGAGGTTACCATCACAAGATGGATTTTTAAAAGGAAGGCCGACACACAGGCGGACTCACATCAAAACACAAAGGTAGGCCGACATACAGGCGGACTCACAACCAGAGGTTACCATCACAAGATGGATTTTCAAAAGGAAGGCAAACACACAGGCGGACTCACATCCAAACACAAAGGTAGGCCAACACTCATGCGGACTCACAACTAGAGGTTACCATCACAAGAAGAATTTTCAAAAGGAAGGCCGACACACAGGCAGACTCACATCCAAACACAAAGGTAGACCGACACACAAGCGGACTCACAACTAGAGGTTACCATCACAAGATGGATTTTCAAAAGGAAGGCCGACAATATGCGGGCTCACATCCAAACACAAAGGTAGGCCGACACACAGGCAGACTCACAACCAGAGGTTACCATCACAAGATGTATTTTCAAAAGGAAGGTCGACACACATGAAGACTCACATCCAAACACAAAGGTAGGTCGACACACATGCGGACTCACAACCAGAGGTTACCATCACAAGATGGGTTTTCAAAATGAAGGCCGACACACAGGCGGACTCACATCTAAACACAAAGTAGGCCGACACATAGACAGACTTCCAACCAGAGTTTACCACCACAAGATGGATTTTCAAAAGGAAGGCCGACAGACAAGCGGACTCACATCTGGAGGGGGTAAAATCAACAGATCCACAAAGACGACTCCGCTGGGGGAAAGAGAAGCCTAAACAGACAACTCTACAGGGGAGTACAAGCAAGTTGAACAAATTCATAGTCAATTTCACCGGGGATAAAGTAAGTTTGGATCTCCTGAAATATGCCACTTTCTGCTGAAAAACGTCGGGCGAAGATAATATCAAACCTAACTTATGCTTTGAATGCATATGTTTGAATTTTTCTATGGTGTAATGCTCCATACGAAATGGAAATGCTACGCATTTGGCGGATGCAATGCAAAGATGCTTATGTTATGCGAAAGACACTCCACCGCGAGAAGTGCTGAGAAAGCTGGAAACAAACTCTGTTGAGGAAGACAAACTGAACGACCTTTTTGATCAAAACCTCTCCTGAAGATGAAACCTAAAGAGAACTTCCACTCTGTTGGGGATTATGAATAACCCTTGTTGAAGATAAAACCTCACAATGACTTCCCCTACACTAGGAATCAAGAATGCCAACTGCTAAAGACGGAACCCAAAGATATGATATGGAAAAGGTGCCAATAACCATTGGACTAGGGATCTGCCGGGAGTGTCAACCACTGTTGATCAAACCGTCGAGAGGATTAACACCCAACTCTGCTTGGGGATTGAAGTCAATAATACCAAACTGGCCGTGGAATATCATTGAACATAACCTGTTGTTGGGGAAACGTCTTTACCCTGCTGGGGATAATAGCATACCGTTGCTGGAGAAATTACACTTCCTGACTTGATGAGGAAAGTAGACACCACGAAACTGTGGGGAATATAAGATCTCTACCAAGGAGAGACATCAAACAAATCTCCTGTTAGAGATGCAACATTATCCTGTCCGAGACGGCCGCCTTCTGAATACTCACTGAGGAGTAATAAACCAATCTGACTGGGGAAAGAAAATACTCTGCTTTTCTTGTTGGGGGGAGATAAATTCTCAACGCTCTACTGAGGATGTTGGCTCTTCTATGCTAGAGAGAGAAACTCTACTGGGGAGAAGAAATCTCGTCGCCCTGCGAACACACATCAAACAACAAAATGTTATATATGTGAAATGGCCACTCCAGCAAAATAACGCGGAAGGGACGAGGCCAACTCCGTTGGGGATAACAAACTGAACTGTATCTATGGTCATAAACTCTGCTCGAGAACCCAACCAAACCTCCATTCTGTAAGATCACAACCATCTACTTAAAAACGTCCCATGAATCCGCTGAAGAGAAGTACCAATGGCAATTGGCCTTTGACCTGCTGGGGAAAGTTAACCACCACTAACAAACCTGCTTGGGGAATGACAGTTGACGATAGCAGCTATGCTAGGGGACAACATTGAACTTAATCCTCTGTTGGATACCTGCATTCTACCCTTACTCCGTTGTGGAGACAAAAACCACTTTACCACAAACTCGGGAAGCACGGACCCAACACTCTTGACTTGTACGGGGAATATGAACTCCTGCTGAAGGGAAACAAACTTCACCAACCTGGCTAGGGGAGGGTAAACTTTTGAACTCTTGTTGGGGAGGATAATCAGAAATTTCATAATGCTCTGCCATGAATGATAAAACTTCACCCATCTCTGTTGAGGATGAATAACGACTCAACACCTCACTGGGAAAAGATACCTTATGGCGCCTTGCTGAGGAAGAGAAACCCTATACTGGGAACTACTTTAGCGCTTTACGCTTCTGCTGATCAACTGCATGCTGATAAGCGAACAATGGCTCTTTTAACTCTCCACTTATCTCGGACCACATGGTCCACGGGAGAAATCGTCTCAAGAGGATTTTACAGAAAACCTAGCATTCAAAATGCCCCAGGGTCTTTGAACTCTTGGAGAGATTTATCGGATCTCGACGTAACTGCCTCAGACTACATAATCTATGAAGGAATTTTCTTCGAGAGGAATCGTAATGACTTGAAATATTCTGCCCAGTATTCTGAATCTTGTAGAGGTGCTTTTAATTAACCGTCTTCTGGGGAGGATAACTTCTCATGCTCTTGAGGTGGCCTGCCTCGATACGAGCCTTGAAGTGAATTTTCCCCATGATTGACTGATCTTCGAGAGATTTACTGGATCTCTACATGATTTCCCCTAGGTTGGCTGAACTTTAGAGATATTTCTCGATGTGACTGCCCCAGATTGGCTACACAAAGTCCATGCTCCACAAAGTATCTTGGCAACGTGCCCCTCGACATAACCGTCCTTTTGGGATTTTCAAGCATCTCAACATGGCAGGATCTACCTTCTCGACTGACGTTCATTATGTAAGCTTCCTTGATGCTTAAGCACATGTATGTAAGCAGAAAATGTTTATCATGAGAATGACAATTCCAATGCAACATACATGTTAATCTTGAAGTTTTTTATTGAAAAGTGTTGCGGTGAGAATTGGATACCATAGTTATTAATGAACTAGGATCACATTTCTTTAAATGTTCACCACCGTCTTTGATTTATCCAAAGGAAAGGTTCAAAAGCGAAAAAAACCTAAAGATCTAAGGTTCGGGGGTTGGTTACGCCTAGGGAAGGTATTAGCATCCTAAACGTCCGTAGTACTCTACGGGAACCTCTCGTTAGTACTTATGTTATCTCTCATTCGCTTGCTAAGGGTGCTATGCTAAAGGTTAAACCCTAGGGGTTAGTATCTAAGTATACTCGATAAGGTATCGCACCTTACGCCTACGTATCCTCGGGTGTAGAATCAGAGTATGCGTAGTTCTGCAAAGAGGAACTTCTTGACGGGGTCAAGGTTCCAAGGGGAGGTAAAGTCTTGGGCAAGACCTTACATAGAGTGCGGCGACTCTAAAGTTGTAGGTTGGTATAAGAGGGGTAGGATTGTAAATGTTCGCGGCGGAGCATTTACTTGGAGTACGGCGACTCCGATCCTAAGGCTAAGATTCTAAGTGTCTACGGCGAGACGTGGAGTACGGCGACTCCGAATCCTGAGGCCAAGGGTTCTAAGATGTTAGTCCTATGACGGTTTAGTCAATTTTAAGGAACCTTCCTTTGGAATGTCGAGGGACGAACTAACTTAATTAGTTTGTGCGCACTAGCAAAGTGGGCTAGCTTAAGTGTATTGTGACCGATGAGGTTGAATGCGACGCCCGAAGGTAGTCGACTTACATGGGTATAAAAGTGGCTCGACGTTGGATCGAGAGTTTTTATTAGTATTTTGGAAAAGGTTTGAAACAGTAATGAGCATACATCAAGCAACAGTAAGCAAAAATATCAATCATAAAATAGCACACAGCATACGATTCACTCAAACGTTGGGGGATCTAATGAGTTGGTTATTCTTAAGATTTATTGAGAAAAATGTTGACTTAAGGTTTATTGATAAAAGTTATTTAGAATTATAGAATTATGCTTGAAGATTATTGACTAAAAAGAAGTTTCTATCAAGTTTTAATTGTCAGAAGAGTTATATCCTTGTTATTAGGGATCTTAATTTAGGAAAAACTTATCTTATAAAGATGATTTTAAATTGATATTTGTGAAAGTTTTGTATATTCTAATTTTAGATACAAGTTAATATTAATTTGAAGAAAAAAAGGTTGTTAAGTATTTTTATTAATGAAAAGGTGATAATCTTAGAAAAAGGACGTTACTATTTTTTTGTGTTAATAAAAAAGTTATTGTATTAAAAAAGGTTTATTATTGAGATTATTTTTAATTTGAAAAAGGATAAAGATTTCCTAATTAATTTTTAAAAGGATTACCTTAGTATTAAAATTTATTAAAAAGTATTAAGAGTTTATTGAAAAGAGTTTATCTTAGTGTTTTAATCAAAATAGGTTTTAATTAAGATATTAAAAAAACTTATCAGTTAGTTATAATAAAAAAAGGTTATATGTTTTTAAAAGAAAAAGTTAAAATAAAAAAACGGTGATAAAAAAAAGAAAACAAACGAAGAGAGCCTCACGGATCCCCTTCTCCTCTCTCTCGATCTCTCCCGATCCAAACGAAACCAGGAACAAAAATCACAAAAAACCTAATTCTAAACCCTAGCCCCCGATCGAACCCCAATTTCCCCAATTTACTATGATCTGAGAGTATTACATGTTACAATACAGATTGCAAAGATAAAAAAAGCAGCGGCGGGAAGATGGAGGGATGCGAGCGACTTTGTCAATGGTAGCGGCAAGAGAATTGCCCTGTGGCGGCTTCGGCGACGCAGTAGGACATTTCTTGACGCGCACCGGCAACTTCAGATGAGTCTTTTACCTTGATTGTTGTCTCCTTAGCTTTGTGCTTCTTTGTGTGTGGTCTGAATTTTTGTTCATTGTCGTTGCTTATGTACGCATGTGAGTTTTTCTTTTATGAACTTTTGGTACGTGAGTGTGAATGTCAGTGAATCCTCTTTCCTCCCCCCTTTCTTGAATCGTGAATTGGTTTTTATAGGCTCAGAAATTGGCACAATGAATTCTTGCAACATGGTGATAATGTTATTTCCGTTTCTGTACCGGCATGTCTGCGAACTGTTTTTGGAAATCTTTCAAATTGTGTCGGGAACAAAATTGATGATGCTGTCTTGGAAACGTTTTATGACCTGAGATTCTTGTCTTTACCGAGTGATTTTTTATGATGGATATGTTACTGTCTTGCCTTAGACATGTTCAAACATTTCGAATTCTTTCCTTTTTGGGTTTTAGTATGTTTGTGCTAATTGAATGAGTTTTTGATTTGTCCTGGATTCAGGTCCTCCCTCCAAATGAAGCAAAGTTCAACATAGATCCTCCCTCTGGCGGTACAATTTTAAGACATCGTAACAATAGCTTGTGGCCTAGTAACCTTGGCTTGTAATGGGCTGGAGTTTAATGTTTGCAACCTAATTTCCTTGCCATTTGATATTACACCTTGTAGTAACACTTGTTCTTACTTGCGAACTTATCATTACTTGCGACTTGGTTTAAATCTTTTAAATTTGTGTGAAGTAATCAAATCTTGAATTGATTTTGTACTGAGAAAGCTTAGTATTTGTAGGTGCAGCCTTGGCAAGGTAGTACGCGGAGTACAACTATCCAAGTCTTTCGTCGAAGTCAACCGTTCTTCAACACCTACATCTAAACTCACAGGCTGCTGACACTTCTTTGTAGTTTTTCTTTCAATTGGAGCGATCAATATAGCTTTATACCGGGTGATCGATGTTTATATGATGCTTGATGTTGTGACATTATTAACGGTGGTTTTGATTGCTGATGAACGTGATCCTTGCTTGGGCAGGTTATTGATGGTTGGCATAAGGAACAACTCAGAAAGATTGGGTTGGCTCATGTGAAGAGACTGGTATGAACATCGATTTTCTGTTATATCTATGAGAGTTGAATACCATGTGTTTAAACATACTGCTTTTTCATTGAGAAATTTCCATGAATCGGTCTAAAATAGCTCTCTGTACCTTTCAACCTCTTAGGTATGCTGTTAAGAGCTTTGGAGCCTGATTGGGATGTGCCTTTGCGAAGCGATCGGCCTTTGGATACCTGCTCAAATCCTTAATGAAGAATATGATAGCAAGCCCGAGGGGAGAGCATATTTTGGCAACAACATAACAATGGTAAGGTTGTGACATCTTTGTCCTCTTTTAATTAACTTGTATTTTATCCTGCAACCAAACTCCGATTTTACATTGTATTCCTTGGCTTTGTTGCATTTGTAAGTATTAGATTCTTGTATACTCCTCACGTGCTTCGTCTTGGAGAAATCTAGGATTTTGTATTGGATTAACATACTAGATAAATGGTGACTTGGTTGTGCTGTTGTTATTATTCGATAGGATCATATTCTGACATCTTTGTTAAACATGACGAACAGGTAATAAACTTGTGACAAAATGGGAATAATGCACTGTCCACTGTTGGTGTGTACGACATTCAATCCTACTTTTTTCGGTTTTGCTCAGGATACGTGAAGCCGTGAGAGTTCGAGTTTCTGTCCATCAGAAGGAGAGTTGAAGAATCCTGCTTTGAGTTCTTTAGGAGATGTTGTCATCTAGTGCAAAGATTGTTGATCCGCCTTGGATTAAAACTGTGATCTTTTATTTGTGTAGAATTTTGTAATTAAACATTGTACACTTAAACTTAAATTTGTATTGTAATGCACTTGGGTTATTTGGCGTTTTGCTAAACATGTTTCTCGCAACAATCAAACTGCCACCTTCTCATACACTTCTAGAAATGGAAAGAATTATTATTAGACGCACAGAAGGATCATAGCCAACCTTTCGCATGCACTCGGGAACCCATCTCCAATATTTCTGTAGCATACATATGAAGTGACCCGGGTAACAACATAAACGTTTGCTCCAAATTCGAATATAACTATGAATGCATTTCCTAATACCATGGATACAAGCAAAAGAACTTGCTTTGAGTACAAATTAGAAAAAAAAGGTGGCCCAGAGTTAGTAAGGATATGAAGCGTCAGGTCTTGAGAACTTATGAGAGTTTCAAACTCCTGTCAATGGTCAAAGTGACTTGAACCTTTCATCCCCAACCTTTCATCCCCAATGAACTTCAAACCTTCTTGAAGAAAACCTGACAGCTTCGAGAGTATAAATTCTTCTTGAAACATAAAGCGTGAGCTTCGTACTGGAACCAAATGAATTAGAATCATAGGAATGATGTAGGAGCTTCCAACTTGATAATGTGAACTTGCGACGAATCAATGGTCTTGAATTGCATTTTGAATTCCAAACTTCTAACTCCTCCTTACTTGAAAACTCATTGATGAACTGTCATTTAAGACTATAAAGCAACACAATGTCTCAGCCTTGAGGAGCTTACAGAGGGGGAGAAATGCCATCCTTGTCATATGACCTCATTGCGCAACCAGTGACCAGTCTTAGGGACCACTTCAAATATCAACGGGTATAAAGACTTAATCTGCTGTGAGGAAATCCTGAGGGATCTTGAGGGAATGAAAAGGCTTGGTAGTGACTTAGGGACCAAAGGATAGAGGCACACAAACTCACGGAAATCCACACACATCTTGCAAGGACCAGGGAACTTCCACAAACACACACACAACACCACCTTCAAGGCTTTGAATCTTCTGCAGCAGCACCTGTGTTCACAAATGAAATAAACAAAGCAAAACTAGATAAAGAGGTTAGTTATGCACGAATGATTGACCTAGGATGGTACGCAGACAAATCAGTGAATCTAAGGGAAAAATTTGGGGTGCAACAAAAAGATATCGCAAAACCTTGTGAACGAGTCACTAGCTAGGACGTGACCTTGATTTTTGAATGGAAAACAAAATGTACATGCAAAACCAACAAAATCTTATCAGCACAACTCATGGGAGTCAGGAACGCTATCTCGCTGAAGTACACCCTCGTAATAAACCCTGTTTCAATTAGACTTTTGAGGGTTGTAACGTGGCCTGGTTCATGGTTTAAGAAAGAAGGATTTATGGCTCAAAATTTTGTTTGTATCCACCCATTCTCCTTGATATCCTCGAATCATACACTCAGTTAATTTGGCACAAGCGCTCACCTCTCAAAAGGTTATTGAATGTCAGTAGTGATGGTTAAGGAGCCCACAAGGTTTTCTCCTTTTGTCTTTGGTGTATGTGGTCACATGACTTTGCTCTCTATCATGGATTTTTCTTTTGTAATCCTATTTTCCTTTCCTATTCGCTTTTTTCCTCTTTTTCTTTTTTTATTTCCCTGATTTTGCCTGGACTGATTCTGTTGAATCCTTTTCGATTATGATGTCCAACGTGATGCCCTAACTTTTTCCTCAATCACTTTTTATCAAGCTTTCGACTTAGCGGGCTATCTTTCTCCTTTTTTCTTTTTTCTTCTTTTTTTTGAACAAATCGTGTGACACTGGCTGTCTTGATTTCCATGAAAGAGTTGTGACCGCCTCACTCCTTGTGGTGAGGGATAACCATTGTGGTTTCGTGCCCCTTTGACCTCCTGATGTGTGAGGAATAAAAGGTAATGGACCTTTAGATGCACAATCCTTTTGAAATTTTAACGCTTGGTCAAATCAACTGACAACTACCCTGCCTCTGGGTTAGATGTGAGGGTTTTTTCGAATGAAAAGAAACTCCTACTTCGAGGCTCGAGGGGGGTTGACGAGGGTCTATCTGATAAGTGCAAAATGTACCTATTTTTGTATATAAGTTTTGTTGCACTTATCTATACTTTTTGTTAAATATCATACGAATAAACCCTGTTTTGTTTGTAAATGCGTATAGTTTACATTTTAGTGTATATATTGCGTATCATGTAAATATCATTGAGTTTAATTGATTTTCTCTCATTTTTTAGGCATTCAAGTAAAGATATTTTTCCATATTCATAAAGAGCATTGAATAAGCTTTCCAGCGCTTCAAACCGTGCGTCAATTCGAGTTACGGTTCAAAAGTTATGAAGAAAACAAGTTCTGGTTTGCTGTCATGTTCGCTGTGCGAACTGGAGGCGAGCGTATTCGCTAGGGAGTTCGCAATGCGAACTCTGGAGAATAAAAAGTTCCCAGAAGTGTGAAAAACATTGTTTTAGGCAGTGGCTAAGGCGGCATATGTTCGCTAGGCGAACGGGGGTTCGCAGTACGAACCTGGGAAACCAATTTTGCTTATTTAAGTCATTTTTCAGCATTTTTTAGGTTATGTCTTGGGGTATTTGTTCCCAATTCATCAAACCTTCATCCTTTGTAGTTTAGGGCTTAGAAAAGCATCAATGGTGGTTGCGACTCGACGATTGGCGGCGGATGATTCTTGGATCGTGTTTGACACCGTGAGAGATTTTGATTCCTCTTCTCTCTTCCCTTTATAGTTTCCATTGGTGTGAGTTTGTATGTAAGTTTACCTTGATAGTATGTATATTTATTGCTCATGGCTTTGTATGCGAGCTCTTTTACAAATCTCTAATTGGTGTTATCCTTGTTTTATTCCCTTTATGCATGGATTTGATTTGCGGTAGACATATCCTCCTTGAATCCGGAACTAGGATGAACATTTATTATGTTCTTGACTCTAGATATAGAATGAGGCTTAATATTCACTTGACTATCGATTCTTAACGCTTCCGTGTGGTCGAGTTGCGTGAGACATCACCTCCGAGGCTATACGGTTGTTCTCTCAACTTTGCGTTAGACATAACCTTTGTTGTGGGTGATACGTGATAATATGGACGAGTGATTTAGGTTGCGTGCAAATGAGTAGTAAGTTTGAGTATTTGATAGGGTAGATGAAATGTAAACTCGAGAGTTCTCTACTCTCCAAAGAATGAATTCTTTTTCTGTTCAATAGTTTTATTTCTCGCGTTTACTTTTAAGCACATTTGAAACCCAAACTCATTAACGTGGAAAATGTCGAACGACAGTTCAATAGAACCGATCTCTGTGGACACGATAAATTACCGGAAAAATACTTCCAAAATGTTTGTTGCTTGTCGCTATATCTGCATTCAACAAAATGGCGTCGTTGCCGGGGATTGGTTTTGATATTGAATCGCATTACGATAATTTCTTTGTTTTTGAGTTTTGTATATATCGTATATATTTTCTATTTCCATTATGTTTGTTCAAGTGTTGTATACATTTTGTTCCCGTAACGTTTGTTTAAGTGTTTGGTTAGGGCACTTGCTTTTGGTTTGCGCGGTGAGGCATCACTATGGCATGAAGGAAGGAAGTTGCTAGCTAAGCATTGTAAAGGCGTCGAGCTTACGACGTAAAACAAGCATGGTGTATTCTTTTCTTTTGTTGTTGTTTAGTTTAGATAGTGTGGTGAGTATTCATTAAACAAGTTGTACTCGGATTTTTCGTAAAATTCTCAAATCTTCACTTTACAACTTGTTTAATGAATTTTTGCCGGTTTTTCAGTTTGTGTATATTAATAGTTTTTGTGTTTGTCAATGAGCTTGTTTTGAGTTGCTTGTGGAAATTTAAGGTGATGTTCCAAGTTTGATTGTTTCAACTTACGGATGTGTGGTAATGATATTGTTAAGTTTTGTACTCGTCCAAGGTATGTATTTATCGCTTTCTTGACTTTAGCATATTCATGATACTTAGGCATTTTACAAACTTCCATGCCATTTATTCTTTTGTATACTAGTTCTTGTTGTGAATCACTTTAGTTCCCAACCTTTTTGTGAGGTAGCCTTCTATTGTTCATATATGCACGGAGTACCAACATTCTTGTTTTAACTGGATTTTATTATGCTTAATCTTTCGTTTGTGTTGATTATATGAAAGCATGAAAAGGATCAAGGCATTTTGTTTCATTTTGAGCACAACTACCTTAGCCAAATAGTTAATTCACCTTGTGAGTGTGTGAGAATTTGTAACCCCTTTGAGCTTTTTGATCCATGTTTTTATTTGAACTTAATGCTTGTCTATGAGTATTTAGTTCACTTATTTTTGAATGGATTTTGTTTTTTCTTGGACCTCAACTATGTGTTGTTGTATGGATTTTTTCCTTGCCTTAGAAAGTAGGGAGTATTCACATGATGATGTGGTTGAATTCAAGTTGGGGAGAGAATGGTTGTTTACTCATTGGTTGGATTCTATGAGGATTGAAAAAGAAAAGAAAAAAGAGAGAAAAATATGATAAAGAAAAGAAAAGAAAAAAGTGAAAAAGAAAGAAAAATAAAATCCTTGAGAAAGGAAACAAAAAGAGTTCAAATAATTGTGCTAAATAAGTATTGTGTTTTGTGTAACACTTGGGATTTTGGAAGAAGTTGATTGGAATTTTGTGTTTGAGTCTTTGTGAGTTGAATGCCTCTGTGCCCCAGCATGGAAATCACAATGAGCTCTTGCATCATACACTACTATGAAAACCCCATTTAACGACGCCAGGTTTACCACAGTTTCGTATCCCACCGTTGTAACAGGATTAAAAATGTATAACGTCATATTTAACGACGGTTGTATTACATAACCGTTGTAATACAAGCTGTGTAACAAGCTTCAATTCCCAGCTACTATATTTTTTTTCTCCATATTTTTACATTTTAACACGCTTGTATTAGAAGACCGTTGTAATACATGTATCACGCTTCGATTCACGGCAATGTATTTTTTGTCATATTTTTAGATTTTAAACATGTATTAATTTTTTAAACATGTCTAACGCCATGTAATGTATGATGAATATTCCCAGCAATGTATTCTTTAGTATTTTTAAGTGCAATAGAGTATATATAACGTTAAAAATAAAACTGTAAGAGATGAACATATATAGAGATAATTTTTTTTAATATTCCATTGAGAGTACATTGATAAACATATTACATATCAAGATCATTGTCAGAGCCCATAGCATAAAATGCATCTTCATAATCTAGACATCTCTCCTCACTTCCCTCATCGAAATCATAATATACAGGCCTTCTTCCTCACTTCCCTCATCGAAATCATAATATACAGGCCTTCTTCTTCTTCTTCTTCTTCTTCTTCTTCTTCTTCTTCTTCTTCTTCTTCTTCTTCTTCTTCTTCTTCTTCTTCTTCTGGGGAAGAACAGGTTAAAAATACCAAAACAACAGCCCCTCAGCTCGAACGAATTTATCTGAATGAAGTCAAAGTTGATCTGCAAATAATTCAAAATTCTTCTGATCAAGAGTTTCCAAGATTTAATTGATCATTATCCAAGAGACTCTAAGGTTCATGTGTTTATGTCCATGCCTTCTTTGACAAGCAAGAAGAATCGAGCCGAACCATAGCAGTGCATTCAAAAAGAGTTTTTTTTTTCAAAATTTGCACTAAGTAACCGGTTAACAGATATGCTGTAACCCGTTACCCTCGTGAAATTTTGAAAAATGGCAGTAAATTCAAATTTCAGCAATTGGCACCAATTTTCATCATTTTGGAATATTCCATACCATCTCATTTTAATTCCCTACATCATCAAAATTAATTCCAACCATATACCTCCACTAATCACCACTCTTTTGATTTCCCTCCAAATTTGAATTCTAATCCTAATTTTGACCATCCAAACCTAATTTCAAACCACCAAATTCCCAAGCCTAAATTCTATAAATAGAGGCCTCATTTCACTCATTTCACAAGCTATTGATAGCCAACAAACCTCTTGCAAATTCTATCCCCAACCACAAAATTCACTCAAAGCTCACTTTTCTTGTTTTGAAAGTTAACAAGAATTCACATTGAATCTTGTTCAACTTTGAGCTAAACCTTAATCCAAACTTGTTTTCTTCATCAATTACAGTAGATCAAGGCTTTGGTGTTTGGATCTTGAAGCAATTTGAAGGAATTTTCAGATTTGAAGTGGTAATTCATCTTTCACCATTGTTGAAGCTTCATCTTCATCTTCCATAATGTAGATCTTTGGAGATCTTTGTTACTTGATCTTTTAGATCTTGTAATTTTGTTTAATTGCTGGTTTTTGCTGTTATTCTACTTTAAATTTCGTGCAATTTCAGTTCCTTGATTATAAGGTGTTTGTAAAAAGTTTTGAAAGTGGATCATGCTGAATTTTGCACAATTTTCTGCATTCTGGTGCAGAGTAGCCGGTTAGCAGATATGCTGTAACCGGTAACTCTGTGTTAATTTTGAAAAACTACACTTATTTTAAACTAAGTAACCGGTTAGCAGATATGCTGTAACCAGTTACTTCGAAACAGAATCCATAATCTTTGAAACTTGGCATTGTAGAGGCTTTGGTTTTACCAATCTTCTGTCAAGTTCATTAACCTTGGCCTAAGTGCATTGTTTAATCACTATAGTTCAAGACACGAAATGGAATAACCGGTGAAGCTTATGGCACTAGAGCCTTGTGCTACTAACTACTAACTTCTAACTTTTTTATGTTTCCTTCTCGCTCCCTATCTCTTTTATTTTTTATGCTTCACTATTATCATTTCATATCATGTTTATGTTTCCGCAATTTTTCCTTTGTCCGTTGGACATATGTTTATGCTTCCGCAATTTTTTCTTTGTCCGTTGGACACATGTTTATACTTATGCCTTTTTCTCTTTGTCCACTTGGACCAAAAAACATTAATAAATGCCAAAACCTCTAAAAAACTTGTGCTTCTAATCTTGGACTATGGTTACTATCCTTTGCAATGGACATGGAGTTTTGCACCTAGACCTTGGACATTCAATGTTATTCTTGGATCCTTGGACTTAGAACTAGGACCTTTTCCCTTTGCTTTGGAATTATGGTTCGAAGACCTTGGACATTCAATGCTATTCTTGGATCCTTGGACTTAGAATTAGGAACTTCTCACTTTGTTTTGGAGTTATGGTTCGAAGACTATGGAGCTTACTTGTGTGGTTAGGCTATTCTTATTCTTAGCTTTTACTTTTACGCACTAGGATAGTCATTTCTTCTCCACCCCTTCTTAAATTTTCAAAATCTCCTCCCTTTTTTCAAAATCTTCTTCTTGTTTTCAAACTTAAAACCGCTTTCATAATAAAACCTGGACTTTGGTCAAGTGATTTTTTAAACTTTGTTTTCTTTAATAAATGTCAATCCATCTTAATCATATTTTGACCATTTCAAAAAGACATAAAAAAATACGAAAACTCATCCAAATTTTTTGTGCTTTGTGCACCTTTTTTCTTTTAAACTTTTCAAAAAGAATTAGACATGAGTCATTTTTTTATGAGATGTAAAGCTCCTAACCATGGTGTTTTGTTGAAAGTATGGTCGTTTTCCACTTAGATGTTGAAGTGATTAGTCTTATTAATGTTAATCCAAGCAAATCCTCCATCTTAATGTGATGCAAATGCCTCTTTCCCATACCTTTGGGTAATTAGTTGAGTATTCTCTCTTGAGAATGACGGGTTGTCTTTTTCAAGATAAAATAAACCATAACCAATAATTTTCATTATTTGTACCACGAAACTACGAGGTTTTGATCCTACATTGCACATCGTGGGTACGTAGGCATGAGACGATAAGTCTCTCCAAACACAAAAATATAAAAAAATAATTCTCCTCTCATCTCCTCAATCTTTTTTTCAAGCAAACTATTTTCAGACCAAAAAGCATGAATACATCAAAGGGCTCCTATAGAATACTATAGATGTATCGGATGCGTAAAACCTTCCCTTTACATAACCAACCCCCTTACCCATTATCTCTTTGTTCTTTTAGAACTCTTTAGGTTTTGTTCGCTCTTTTTTCCTTTTCTTTTTGGATAAAAATAAAAGTGCGGTGGCGACTCTGATTTATTTTTGAGTTAAGTTAATCAATAGCTTACACTCACAAATTTCCCCTCTACAGAAAAGTGGCGACTCTGCTGGGGATTCATCTCCCTTGAGGGGTTTAGCCTACTTTGATTTATTTACTGCTTTTTGTCTGATTTGCTTGTTATTTGTTTGTTCTTTTTGGGAGTTCCTCTGTGTGTGAGATAGGTCCTATACCCGGACCAAAGTGCACTTTGATATAGGAGGATAGTATAGTCAAGGGAACTTTGGGGGAGTCGAATCCTGAAAAAGAAGAACTTGAGAATCTATCCACTCGGTGGTTGCCTCTTTGGAATTACTGATGCCGATCGAGCGATCGTTGAAGGCATTACTTTTTCCATAGAAGCCTATAACACTGAGAACCGTAGTAACCCTTAACCCATCTTAGCCTTTTTAGGATCTTAGCGCGGAAGCTATGAAGATGCAAATCTGACTTAGCTGTCACGCGATGCTACATTCAGGTTAGATTCTCTTGAGGGTAACTACCAACCTCCGAGCAAATCGGTGTGCTGGTGTGTCTGATAGTGAATTGTGGAACCTAGGAACTCTTTTAGAACCGCTGTTTTCTGCAGGTACAATGAAGACAAAACCTTAGTACATACCTTTGTGGGATTGGTTCTTACCTTTGGCTTTATGCTCGTGACTTGAACCTTGACCCGTGTGCTTTGTGTGATCTTGTTTGTGGTTGTTGCATCCATGCACTCATGGATTCATGAGCATTCTTTTGGAAGGTTTCAAGGAACTTAAAGGTGTTATTGCAAACATTGCAGGAACTTTTGTTATGGATTTTGGAAGGAGAAGTACCAAGAAGTACACTTTCAAGAGTCCTAAGTTAGAGGGTTTGAGAGAGCTAGGATCTTTTGTTGCTGATACCCAGAAGTTCGAGTCCAGATATGGAAGGCTTTTATCTCTCTTGAAGGTTGATATGGCTGAGGGATTTCTTGCTACTTTGGTTCAGTTCTATGACCCTTTGCTGCATTGTTTCACCTTTCCTGATTATCAGTTGGTACCTACACTAGAGGAGTATTCTCTCCTGCCTGGTTTGCCTGTTTATGGTCGGATTTTCTCTGGTTTGGATCCCGTTCCCGAGCATCATGTTATTGCGAAGGCTACTCACTTGAAGGTTTCTGAGATTAAGGCTCACATGGACACCAAAGGGAAGATTCTTGGGTTACCCGCTAAGTTCTTGGTGGATAGAGCTCATCACTTTGCTAGTATGAAGAACACGGTTGCTTTTGAGGATATTCTTGCTTTGCTTATTTACAGATTATTCCTCTTCCCAAATGTTGAGAACTTTGTCGACATTAACGCTATTCAAATCTTCTTGATTGGGAATCCAATTCCTACTTTGCTTGCTGATGTTTACCATTCTATTCACCTCAGGAATTTCCATGGTGGAAGGGATGATTATCTATTGTTCGCCTTTGCTCTACAAGTGGTTTATTTCTCACTTGCCGAAGTCTGCAGCATTCTGGAACCTCAAGGATGGTTTATATTGGTCGCTGAAGATCATGTCTCTCACTCATTCTGATATTGATTGGTGTAGCCGTGTTCCTTCTGGAGCGATAATTATTGATAGTTGTGGTGATTTTACCAATGTGCCTCTTCTTGGCACAAAGGGAGGAATCAGCTACAATCCGGTGTTGGCTCGTCGTTAGTTGGGATATCCTTTGCGAGAGGTATCGAAGAACATCCATTTGGATGGTCTCTTTTTCAAGGAAGAAGAATCTCAGGTTGCTCTCAAGAGAGAAATAGTGGAAGCTTGGCGCAACATTCGTAGAAAAGAAAAGGAAAGTTTGGGAATTCCGAATTGTGTCTCTTCGGAACCTTACCTCCAGTGGGTTAAAAATTGAGCTATTACTTTGAAGATGCCTTATAAGCGTCAGGAACCTTTGCCTATAACTGATAAGTAGCTTATCCTCTACTTTATGGAAGACAAAGAGAAGTTTCAGATCGCTTTGGCCGAGATGCAACAAGAGAAAGATGCTTGGACGAACAAGTATCAGATTGTTGAGTTAGAGAATGCAAGAATTCAAGAGCACTTCAAGAAGAAGAATGAAGATGAAGTTGCTAACAAGAAGAGAAAGGCGCAAGAGGATTTATTTTCCTCTCGCATTCATCCAGTTTTCGACATTCCGAAGAGTTTAGAATCTCCTTGGAAGTTGATCATTGATCAGTTGCTAATTGAGAAGACTCAGATGCAGGCCCACATCAAGAAGCTGGAAGATGGAGCTGGGACTTCTTCTCATAGGATTCTCTAGGGATCTAGTTTTCTTTATTCTCTATTGTTTTAGGATTCTTGATCTTGTACTTCCGAGATGTAATCTTTTCCATCATTAATGAATGAGATTTTGGTATTTCATATAACAATGTTTCCAATATGCCTTATAATTCCTTGAAACTTTGCATTTGCATCTGGCACATCAAGCATCAGTCTGCATTATTTCTTGCCTTTTCCAGGTGTCTTATGTTTCCTTTGGTCTTCATTCAGCCAAGCTGTCGCACCAGTATAATACTCGAGCTAATCTGAAGAGAATGATGGATCAGCTACAACAAGAGAACCGTGAGCTTCGTGAGGAAGTGACGACTTTGAAAGATAGTTTGGAAAGACTCACTGCTATGATGGAAGCTTTGGTGGCTGCTCAGAATCAACCACCACCCCCTCCTCCTCCGTTTTCAACTCCTGAGCAAAGGACAGTCATTTCTGAGATTGTCTCTACGCCCATCTATGTGGCGCCTGCTAGTGTTCCTCAATACTCCATGCCTCATGGTTTCCCCTGGGGCATGCCTCAAAACTTTGTTCCTGAAGGTTATCAACCACCGCCACCCCCAGAAGTTCCAGTTGTTCCTACTGTTCAGCCTGTGATGTCTGTACCGCAGCCTGTGGTTCATACTGTCCCTCTTCCTGAAGAGTCAATTTTCCATACTGCTCCAAGTGAAAATGTCAGTACTTATGATAAAATGGAAGAGATTCAAGACTAGTTAGCTAAAATGCAGAAAGAGATCAAAGTTCTGAGAGGTAAAGAGTTGTTTGGAAAGAATGCTCATGAGTTATGCTTGGTTCCTAATGTGAAGATCCCGCATAAGTTCAAAGTTCCTGACTTTGAAAAGTATAAGGATAACTCTTGTCCGATGAGTCATTTGACTATGTATGCTCGTAAGATGTCGGCTCAGAAGGATAATGTTCAGCTTCTCATTCACTACTTTCAAGATAGTTTGTCTGGTGCATCTTTGAAATGGTATATGGGACTCGATAGTACTCAAATTCGCACTTTCGAAGATTTGGGTGAGGCGTTTATGAAACAGTATAAATATAATGTGGATATGGCTCCCAATCGTGACCAGCTTCGGGCAATGGCTCAGAAAGATAAGGAGATGTTCAAAGAATATGCGCAGAGGTGGCACGAGATTGCTGCCCAAATCAACCCTCCTTTGGAAGAGAAAGATATGACTAAGATTTTTCTGAAAACTCTGAGTCCTTTCTATTATGAACGCATGATTGCTAGTGCCCCGAGTGACTTCACTGAGATGGTTAATATGGGGATGAGATTGGAAGAAGGTGTCCGTGAGGGACATTTGTCGAAAGATGGCAATTCTACTGGAAGTTCCAAAAAATATAGTGGAGGATTCGCCAAAAAGAAAGAAGGAGAGACAAATGCTGTTTCTAGAGAGAGGTATAGAAGACCTCGCAATAGAAACAATCAATGTCAGCAACATGTTGCATCTGTTACTCCTGTTATCAAGTCAACTCCCGCTGTTCATGCAACTCCTGCTCAACAATGTTCTAATCAACACAATAATCAACGGGGCCGTTTTCAAAAAGATTTTGATCCGATTCCGATGACCTAAACTGAATTGCTTCCTTGTTTAATTAAGAAGAATCTTGTTCAGAACCGTCCACCGCCTGCTGTTCCAAAAGATTCACCATGGTGGTATAAGCCTGAAGCTCATTGTGCTTTCCATCAGGGAGGAGATGGACATGATACCGAGAACTGTTATCCATTGAAGATGGAAGTGCAGAGATTGGTTAGAAGTGATATCTTGTCATTTGAAGATTCCAACCCTAATGTGCAATCGAATCCGCTTCCTAATCATGGCAAGGCGTCTGTCAATATGGTTCAAGATTGTCCTAGTAAAGATCATTCTACAGCTGCAATTCTTGAAGATGAATCTGAAGGCTACATCCCGTTTGGTTCTGAAAGTGATGTCATTCCTGCTAAAGACTGGGAGCCTTATTTGGAAGACCCCGGGTATATGTCCCCGGAGGATGCATATGTGCCCTTTTATTCCCCTCGGAAGAAGGTTAAGGAACCTGAATATGAAGTCAGTGCCATCATTAAAGATGATGAAGAGGAAGAACTTCTCGATTTCGTGACACACGAACCGATCTGCCAGAATTGGATGGCTGTTGATGTTCCCACTGTTGTTCATTTTTCAAAGTAATTTGTTTTTGTTTCTTTCAAAAATCCTTTCACTCTGCCCAAGGTGAAAGTGAATTTG
This sequence comes from Lathyrus tuberosus, assembly GCA_022829125.1. NCBI lineage: Eukaryota > Viridiplantae > Streptophyta > Magnoliopsida > Fabales > Fabaceae > Lathyrus > Lathyrus tuberosus. Next base: position 3,969,155 of record JALAZF010000441.1, read on the forward strand.
TGAGGGCTTTGTTTCAAATTTTATCATCATCAATAAAATGTTATTTTGTTTATCCATATTATGTTTTCCCTTTTTGCTTCATTTTTGAAAAATGGTAACATAAAAAACCAAAATAATAATAATGTGATAATCACTTTTATCTGCACAATACTTGCACTTCTTGTTCATATTCTAAAATCAAGCATAAAATCATTGTGCATATTGATTGTTTAACCCATTGAAAACAATGACCCTATGCCCTCTCCCAACTTTGAGTTCCCTGTGTTTGGAGCTGAAGAAGAGGGTATTGAGGAGATTCCAGATGAAATTTCTCGGTTGCTTGAGCACGAGGAAAAAGCCATTCAGCCTCATGAAGAGCCGGTGGAATTGGTTAATTTGGGTTCAGATGATGATGATGTAAAAGAAGTCAAGATTGGGGCACTGCTTCAGTCAGATGTTAAGAAGAGGATTGTGGAGCTTCTTAGAGAATATGTTGACGTGTTTGCTTGGTCCTATCAAGATATGCCTGGTCTTGATATTGATATTGTGGAGCACCATTTGCCATTGAAGCCTGAATGTCCACCTGTGAAGCTGAAATTGAGAAGACCTCATCCCGACATGGCTGTGAAGATCAAAGAGGAGGTTCAAAAGCAAATTGATGCTGGTTTTCTTGTGACTTCTGAGTATCCTCAATGGGTGGCCAATATTGTGCCTGTTCCAAAGAAGGACGGAAAAGTCCGAATGTGCGTTGACTATAGAGATTTGAATAAAGCTAGTCCAAAAGATGATTTTCCATTGCCACACATTGATATGTTGGTAGATAATACTGCTAAATTCAGTATCTTTTCTTTTATGGATGGATTTTCCAATTATAATCAAATAAAGATGGCACCCAAGGATATGGAAAAAACAACATTCATTACACCCTGGGGAACATTCTGCTACAGAGTGATGCCCTTCGGTTTGAAAAGTGCTGGTGCAACGTATCAGAGAGCTATGACTACATTGTTCCATGATATGATGCATAAGGAAATTGAGGTTATGTGGATGATATGATTTGTAAGTCGAAGACTGAAGAAGATCATATTGAGTACTTATTGAAGCTATTTCAACGTTTGAGAAAGTTTAAGCTCCGTTTGAATCCTAATAAATGCACTTTTGGTGTCTGTTTTGGAAAGTTGTTGGGCTTTATTATCAGCCAAAAAGGCATTGAAGTTGATCCTGGTAAAGTTAAAGCTATTCAGGAAATGCCCGCTCACAAAACTGAAAAACAAGTAAGAGGATTCTTGGGACATTTGAATTATATCTCCCGATTTATATCCAATATGACTGCCACTTGTGCGCCGATCTTCAAGCTCCTTCGCAAAGATCAGGGTTGTGTATGGACAGAGGATTGTCAGAAAGCTTTTGAAAGAATTAAAGAGTATCTTCTTGAACCTCCGATTTTGTCTCCTCCCGTGGAAGGAAGACCTCTGATTATGTATTTGACTGTGTTAGAAGAGTCTATGGGTTGTATTCTGGGACAACAAGATGAATCTGGTCGAAAAGAATTTTCCATTTATTATTTGAGCAAGAAGTTCATCGATTGTGAGTCTCGGTACTCAATGCTTGAAAAGACATGTTGTGCTTTAGCTTGGGCTGACAAGAGCCTCCGCCAGTATATGTTGAATCTACAACTTGGTTGATATCCAAAATGGATCCAATCAAGTATATCTTTGAAAAGTCTGCTTTAACTGGGAGGATTGCTCGTTAGCAAATCTTATTGTCAGAATATGATATCGAGTACCTGTCATACCCCAAATTTTGACCACTAAGATTTTCCATCATTGTGCAAATCATCATCACAATATGGGTGTACCATTATGCTTCATCAGTCTCCCCAAAGATGGGTGAGCATTCACTACTATCAAAATTTGGGTTTCAAGCCCTCTCAGAGTTCTTAGACAAAGGATCAATCAAGGAATGACATGATCTTCAACTTGTCTAACCTCTCAAACATTCACAATGGATCAAGAGGACTCCCACATCAAGGATTAAGCACAAGGTTGCTCCCTTCTAGGTGGATCAAGCTTCAAGATCGCCAGTGTCACCAAATTAGGGTTTTGGTCGACCAGGGCCTCCAGTTGGAAATTTTCCTGGGTATGAGCCAATGCTTCAAAGCATATCCTAATATACTCCATGGAACCTCATGGACCCAATCATCAAGTCAATTTGACCTCAAGGGATGCATACATCAAAAATCAGGAATTAGGGTTGCTTGACCTAATTCACCCCTAAATTGACTTTTGGGACAAATCATGAACCAAGACCTCAAGACATGATTTGAGGGTCTCTAATATACCATATTGATCCATTTGGAACAATGGATTGATCCAAGAAGCTTGAGCAACAAGTTTCAATTTCATCTGAACCACAGTTAGGGTTTTGCGAGAAAAGTCAACTGTAACTTTGACTTTTGACCAGGACATGCTCCCAAACCCTAAGACATGATTCAATATACCCTATAACACCCATGGAACATGTCCATCAAGTTTGATTTAGGTCAAGGACATGATTTCCTAAAGGATTGCACAGTTTGGAATTCATCGGATAAAAAGTCAACTGTGCACAAAAGTCAACTTTTACTTTTTGAGATTCTTCACAAAAATGGATTTTTAACCCTAAAATGATGTTAATGTATGATTTGAATCATCATTCATCAAGAAAAATCAAAGAAAGTGGGATAACTTGTAAAAGGGGTAACCATAAAAACTTAGAAAATTTTCTAAGTTATGAAATAAAGTGACAAAGGTACCAACTTTGGAGGATCATAACTTCTAAACCACAAAGCCATTTTTTCCCATCCAAAGCTTGATTTGTAGATCTCATTACCCTCTACAAAAGCTTCATACTGACCTATGACCAAATTTCTCATGGATTTTGAGTTATGGAGTGATCAAAATCAAGAAAAGTCACTTTGTTCCAACACTAGGTGAAAATTTCACTAAGTCAGAATTTGCCTTACTTTTTTCCAAATGTAGGGGGATTTTTCACTTGGATCCAAAAGGTATCAAAACCAAATATGATCAGACAGTTGTTGTATCATATAAGGGCTTTCCAAAATGGCCAAGAACATCACCAAATTCAATTTGAGCTTTGAGATATGATAGTGGCAAGATGCCTTGCTGAAATCTGCCAAGGCAAGGTAGATTTTTGCACTTTTGGTCGATTTGCCAAAATCAGCCAATTCCAAGCCTTGTCATCACTTTGGACATATCTGAGGATTGAATCTAAAGGGGACAATCACTGAGCCAAGCCTCCAAAGTCCTTGGAACAAAAAATAGCATGCTAAACCTAGAATTGCCCAAAATAGGGACAAGACTCCAATTTTGGATTGGAGCATTCAATGGAAGCACCAAGGTGGCATGGACTAAGACATTAGCAACTGAATTTAGTCAAGACTTATCCAAGACCAAGAGGACCAACAGCCTGTGCCCTAACCTCTAGTCAATGGTTAGAGGAGACTTGGACTTTCATTTGCCAACATTGGCCAACCCTACTCAGCAGTTGCCATTCACTATTCCTTGCAAAACAAACTTGCTCTACTATAAATAGAGCTCAATTGTGATCAGTTTAAGTACACCAAAGGCCTACAACACTTGCCTTTCTCAAAATCCACTTCTCACTCTCAAAAATGCCTTTCTTAGCAAGTCACTATCGGGTTTTTCATTAGAGAGCAATTCCACTCAAACCAATCACACACACACCTCATATACATCATATGTGAGCTGATCAAACACTTAAACAACATCTGGAACACTGATTTCTCAGAATCACCAGTCAATTGCTCAAGGTTTTAACCAAGTTGCAGTTGAGATGCCATGAAGTGATCCCGCCAATTTCCATCAAGTCCAAGCATTCAAACACACTCCATAAGGTGTAGGGAAGCTGTTCAGATCATCACAATTCATCTGTAACACCTCCAACTCAGAAATCAATTTGCTCTTGCTGTCACGTAAGCCTAAACTTGGTCATCTCTCAATTTATACATATTTCCTCGCACAATACTTTTGCCAAATGTTCATAATCATGCATGTAATGTTTCTCCTCAAGTAATTGCTTTGTTTGAATCGTGTATCAAAAATCCCAGCCTTCATGCATAATTTAGGGTTCTTGAGAATTTATCGTGATTTCTTATTTTATGCTTAATTTAAATGAAATTAATTGTCATAAACATGATCGTGAGGTGAAAACGAGCAGATTGATATGTGGATTGCATGATATAATCAAGTATTCAGTGAGATTGGATAGAAAATGCAAATCTGGGCAAAGCTGAAAAACGCGCGTGTTCTTCAGCTGTTCTTGGCGCCATTTCTCTCAAATTCAAATATTTGAATTTTGTGATTTTATTTAATTGATTCAAAAATTAATTTCTCTCTGAGTTTTAATGATTTTGAGTTGATTCTTTTTTTAATAATTCACAAAAATGTTAAAATGATTTATTTTATGAAAAAATCCCAAAAATATTATTTATTTCATATAATTGATATTTTTGCAAAGAATTAATGTTTTAATTGTTTTTGACATTTAAAATATTTTTTTCTTCTTGATTTTTCAGATATTTATGACTTCTAATCATTTTGTAGGGCAAAACTTGATTTATGAAGCATTAATCCAAGATCACAATTTGTTTTCCACATGTTAAACAATTTTGATCATTTTAATTGAATATTTTATTCAATTAAAATACATTTGAAAACAAATTAGGGTTTTTGATTAATTCAACCCTCATAAATCATTTTCAAAACACTTTCGGCCTCTTAATAGAGTGTAAGACCCAAACCCCCTTGTACAAACCATTATGGGCCTCACTTATTGTATAAGTCCCTCTGTACAAGTGAACGACGCGATCGTCGCCTTTTAAAAAATCAATTGGGCCTACCCTCGTGTTATAAGCCCCACTCTTTTTCTTTAAACTTTTTGGGCCTCTTGAGAGAGTGTAAGACCCAAATCTCTTTGTACAGCAAAACATTTTTGGGCCTCAGTCACTTGTATAAGTCCCTCTGTACAAATTCAACAGTGCGCTCACTGATAAAACCCTGGGCCTCTCCTTGAGCTGTAAGCCCCAAATATTTCTTTTTCAAAGCACTTTCTCCTTTGATTTTGAAATATACTGTTGTTTTCAATCTTTCTTTGTTGAACAACTAACCAAACAACATGGAAGCTCTACAACCGAGTAAGTGTTTATATGCTTTCATTTACCGCTTTCATATACATATAACTGTATTGTGGGGCCGTTTTGCTGTAAGTCTTCTTTCATAAACTCATATCAACTGTGTAATAATAGTATAGATATTTAGAGTTTCCCCGGCAACTACGTCTAGCATTAAGCCCGTTGATCACTCTTAAATAGTCAAAACTAGATCCCCATAGGATTACCTGACACAGTCTTCCCTCCTCTTGGGGTTAAACAATATGGAGATGTGAAAGGCAGATTCTTTTTGAACCCTTTCTCAGACTGTCACTCGTAGAAGTTGTCAAGAAAATCTATTCCCCAGAGATGATCTCTTCTCCGTGAATTGCATCTCTTTAGTTTCTTCCGAATTCTCAAACTTTCCTGGCTTGATCTATTCTTTGTGAATAGTCTGTCTTGAATTTATTGGGGGTTTAGGGACCCACAGGCATCTTAAAAGCACCCTTAGGAATTGTCAAGAAACTCTACTCCCCAGAGATGATCTTTTCTCCGTGAATGGCATCTCTTGAGTTTCTTCCAAATTCTCGAACTTTCCTGGCTTGATATATTCTTTGTGAATAGCCTGTCTTGAACCTCTCGAGGTTTGGGGACCCACAAGCTTTCTAAAAGCATCCCCGCCTCCTCTTGGGCGTTGTACAAGGACCCGTCGGCTTCTTAAAAGTATTCACAGCCTCCTCTTAGGCTTCGTATAAATGATTTCTTCCTCCGGGAATGATAGCCTCCTCTCGGGCTTAGTACAAATTGTCCCTCGGCTTCTTAAAAGTTTCCAGCCTCCTCTTGGGCTTCGTACAAATTGTCCCGACGACCTCCTAAAGGTATAGGAACAGAAATTAGTCATCTTAATAGAACAGTCTTTCCAAGAGTCTACTACTGTTTCTCAAAGCATAGTACAAAAGATGAAACTCTAGACTTGGACAGTTTAATTTCCTTGAGTCTCAAAGACATTCTCAAGCACCCTTCAAGAATAGGAAGGAACCCCGTAAACTCAGACAGTCTCAATACCCATTGGATTTCCCATTTCCTTAAAGAACAGGAAATAACCCCGATCCTTAGAACAAATCTATGAGTACAAACATTACTCATATAAGAACTGATTTTCTCTTTGAACCAATATACTGGACCTGTCACTCAACTGAAACAACACCATAGCCTCTCTCTTGGGCTTTATACAATGATTCTCCCCAGCGGAGTCAAACACCTTTTAGCCTCCGTCTTGGGCTTCGTACAAGACACAAATCACTCTCTTGTTGAGTATAAAACCCTTGGCCTCCATCTCGGGCTTCGTACGAGATACCATAGAGGACTCTCTTGTCGAGTCACTTCCCTTTTAGCCTCTATCTCGGGCTTTGTACGAGACAGATAAAAAATACTCTCTTGTTGGGCCACTAGCCTCCTCTTAGGCTTTATATAAGAAAACCACTTGTTGATCCAATCAACCTTTTAGCATCAAAGCTGTGCCTCGTTCACAGTACACAAACATCAACAACTCCTTCCCCTTCATCTAATCGCTATAAGCAGCAAGCCTCTGGATCATCTACATCCATGCCACTGTCCCTCTTTTAGCATGAGAAATTCCTAAGGAAAGATAACATTGCTCTACACTGAGTTAAAGTCTTCTCCTTCAGGTTGGAAACCCCCTATAAAGCAAATTATGGCATTGCTAGGATTCACATATCCCGGTTAAAGTAATCCTCCTTTATAGTCAGTTACCCAACAGTTGTGACAAACAGACCCCTTTAGAGATGACAAATTCTCTCTAAAGACAACACCCCTTTAGCTTCACATCTTGGGCTTTGAACAAGATACAAACTACCTTTTGCTTCACGTCTTGGGCTTTGAACAAGACACCAAAACACCATTTCTTCCCATAGAATATGAGGAACTACGATCGCTCTGATTTCCCTGTTTCAGAAAAAACGGGAATACGTAGGCATAAGATTGAAAAAAAAATCTTAGCGAGCACACTAATCCAAAACCCAAAATCCCATACCTCCACATATCAATCGAAAAGCATCAGTTTTAACCTTCCACCAATCGACCGGACACTATTTTTAACAAAATAAACCTAAAAGAGACCCACAATCTTTGTAGCATCTGTAAACCAACAGTCATCTGTTCAAACTCAGTTTGCAAGCAGGGTTAATTGGAGACATCTATTTCCCTTCCTTCATCAGCTTTAATAGGATAAAAAATGAATCGAGCTGTAGATACCAAAGAGCGGTAGTGCTTCGCAACCACCTCCAAAATCGCTCGCTACAGTACCGAACTCAAAAAGCGATAAAAGGAAGTGTTTTGGCTGACCATTTGGCACATCAGCCAATTGATGATTATCAACCAATCAGGTTTGATTTTCCTGAAGAGGATGTGATGTATCTAAAGGTTAAAGATTGTGAAGAACCATTACCTGATGAAGGACCTGAGCCTAGATCCCGTTGGGGTTTGATTTCTGATAGAGCTGTTGAAGCTGCTAATGAGAATATCAAGAAGATTGTTCAGAAGATGGTTGTTACATACAAGCATTGGCATGAAATGCTCCCTTTTGCTTTGCATGGGTACCGTACATCCATCCGCACTTCAACAGGGGCAACTCCTTTCTCTCTCGTTTACGGTATGGAAGCAGTGCTCCCAGTAGAAATTGAAATCCCTTCTATGAGAGTTTTGATGGAAGCTGAATTGTCTGAGGCTGAATGGTGTCAGAGTAGATACGATCAGCTGAATTTGATTGAAGAAAAAAGAATGACGGCCTTGTGTCATGGCCAATTGTATCAACAGAGAATGAAGAAATCTTTTGATAAGAAGGTTCGACCTCGTGTGTTCAGAGAAGGTGACCTCGTGCTCAAAAGGATCTCGACTTTTACCAATGATTCTAGGGGGAAGTGGACTCCTAATTATGAAGGCCCATATGTTGTTAAGAGAACCTTCTCTGGCGGTGCATTACTTCTTACAACTATAGATGGTGAAGAGTTCACTCGTCCTGTGAATGCCGACACAGTCAAGAAATACTTCGCCTAAAAAATAAAAGAACAACTCGCTAAGTTGAAAACCCGAAAGGGCGGCTTAGGCAAAAAATGAGCATCTCGGTGGGCTGAAAACCCGAAAGGGCGGTCCAGGCAAAAATTAGAGACAAAAACAGAAATAATCATCCCGGTAGATTGAAAACCCGAGAGGGTAGTCTAGGCAAAAGTTAGGGATTATGGCAAGTAACTGCACCTGGCTAGTCTTGATCATTTGAAAGCAACATTGTCCATTAAGGATTCTGCTCCAATCATCCTCAGCTAAAGTCTTGAGCACATCGGAATTCAAAGTTGTAAGGGAGAATAGTGGTCATTGTATTTCAATGTAACCCTTTCCATGTATTTACTATTTTTCAAACTTTGTAATGATCCATGGAATTACGCCATTTGTGGACTTCCATTCTATTAATAAAATTTGGGCCTTTGTCCCTTTGTTTGCAATTCTTATTTTGTTTCTGTTTGCAAAATTTCATTTTATTTTTGATGATGATTTTTGAAACAAAATGTAAATAATTGATTTAAAATTTTTAAAATTATAAAAATATTTTTCTTTGATTTATGAATATAAAAAAGGATGTAAACAGTTATTCCAAGGATGGTAAGATCAATGTTTTCCTCAACAGGATTCGTTCTCGCTCCTTTGGCGGAATTTATTGACAGATCCCCAGTAGAGTTTGTTGATAATTCCTTAGCAGAACTTGTTCCTATGGATGTGATTAGTTGTCGACAAGGTGATTAGTGTTGAATTCATAAGGTCCAATGCTTGTTGGTTTCTCCCCAGATAGGTCTTGATCCGAATCTTCTCCAGTTGATTATGTTATGGTCAGGCAATTGAGTAGTTTTGAGGTCCACTTCTCCTTAATGGTATTCCTCACGCAGAGATTCATTTTTGCTGTCCCCGACCGAAATCATATGAGGAATCTTCACTCAGAGTTTTACCCTCTAGACGTGTTGTTGTTACTTTGGTTATCCCCAAACGGAGAGAAATGTTATTTTTCCTTTAAGAAGCGTTGACTTAGTGATTGTTTGTTGAATTTTTATCTTGCTCTGTGGATGAATTTCTCTCCAGGTTGATTTATCCTTGCTGATTCCCCAGTGGAGATAGAGCATTAATGTTTCGATTGCTCCCCAATCATGAAGCAATGAGGTTAATTTCTCATTTACCCGGCAGGTCCAGGGTATATTTCTCTCCAATTTTTTTGAGAGATCCCTCCCAGTGGAGGTTGTGCATCACTATTGTTAGTTCTTTAATTGTAAGGGTTGGCATTAATTTTGTAAAACAAATAATAACAGCAATATGTTTGATATGATAGTTTATCTTGCTAAAGAAGAACAGGTTGAGCAAGAAGTCCTAGTGTGCATTGGAACATGTTGAGCTGAAGTAGTGTTAACATCTGGAACAACATGTCCTATCGAGATGTCCCATGCAGGTTCATTCGACATCGCGCCAGAACTGAAGTGGTTTGTTAATTCTGTTAGGTTTTAACTGATGCAGAATATTTTGGAAATAATATGCAAATTCCAGGTGGCGCTGTTTTAAAAGGTTTGAAGATTCAAGTTTGATTTTGAGAAGAATATGGGAAAATATACACTTTCTAAATATGGAGATATTTTAGGAAGTTAAAGATTAAAGTCCTATTTTGTAGCAGAAGTTTCTGCTGATTTGTAGCAGCTCATTTGCTAGGCCCAAATCCAGTTGGGAATAGGTTATATATAGATGGTTTGTAACCTAGTTGGGGTAGGCAACCAAAGATGTAACGTTCTATTATTAGGGTTGGTTCCTGTACCACTCGACCTGTGAGTTGGACAGTTTGTTAGTGTGATCCTCAAAACTATTAAGTAAGAGGAGTATTTTTCTTAGAGGAAGCTTTTAAGCAATTCTAAGTTGTGTCTTGGAAAAGTGTCGTTCTTATTGAACTAGTGTATAGGTGAAGAGCTGTTGATGCAGTGGCAGATTGTCAACTGCTAGACATCATTGCGATGATTGGGAGTGAGAGGGGTTTCTCATATCTAGAGAGGATCTAGGTAGAAGGGTCATTGGGTAGTGATTAAGTGATAAGTTGTAAACGGGTTGTTTAGCTTTGAATTGATACTACTAATAGTGGACTTCATCCCTGGCTTGGTAGCCCCCAGATGTAGGATAGTTAGATCCGAACTGGGTTAACAATTCTGTGTGTCTTGCTTTTATGCTTTTCAGTACCATGATTTGTGTAATATACCTTGGCCTTTGTGATCATGTCAGATCAGATGTCGAATAGCATGTTCTAGGACATCTGAATTCTGCACATGTACCAGAATTTCAATTGGTATCAAAGCAGGTCATTCTGTTCTATATCTGAATGAGATCCGAGGGAAGATACTTTCTGGTTCGTGGTCAAGGTAGAAGCTTTCTACTGAAACATTGTTTGAAAATTCCTGGTTGTTCATATTGCTGAGGGAGATTCCATAACATCTACGAAAGAAGTGGCTAGTTCTTTTGTTGATGTGTCTTATAAGATGTTCTGACATCTTATTAGGGCAAGCAGGATCTGTTTCCTTGGTAGTTCCGCTGCATGAGGTTCTGATTGAAGAGCTCTAGAAGTGTGGGATTCTAGAGTTATGATTGAAGGAAGATTGTAGCTGTCCTTACTCGTTTTCTGTTCTTGTGTGATGTCACATAGCATTCCAAAGTCGGGAGCAGAGAGATGTCTTTGTGATGGTTGAGTCTTGGGTGAGTGGCTTCATCATGTATGCTGAAGTCAGATTGAAGAGGAAGGGTAAGATGAATTATCAAACTCATGCTCTAGGGGTTTGATTATTTCTTGTTGAGTAAGTTGTTGAAGACACTTGGTATGATGATCAAGTCCAATCAAGGCAACTGAGTCATGTTCTGGAGTCTTCTAGTTATTCTTCAGACTAGGAGGTGCTTCCTAGGAAGCATAGGGGTGAAGACCGTGGAGGTGATTTATTTTCACCTTTCACAAAAACAGCAAGGAAGGATGCATCTCTTTTGACCCTAAGAGTGAATCCAATCTGGTTGAAGATTTGTTGAGGTAAAGAAGACTTGTTCAGAGAAAGTCTTAGTTACTTGAGTCAAGAGTGGCAGCCTTGGTATCTCAACATTGTCATTGAAGAAGATACTTGCAACAAGATTGAATACTTTATAAGTGTTCATGACTTGATCTGGTGGAGCTCAGCTACAGCAGTGAAGAAGGGTTATTGTATAAGGATTTAAGATCAATTGCTATTTGTGAAACCCACAAGTATTTAATTGATTATCCTTGAGATTTAAGATTGGGGATGTTCTGTCAGATGTTCTGACATCTTTTCATCAGAGGATTGAAGAATCATGGGAGGGGTTCTACATTCTCTCAAAAGTCTCCTAGGTGTTGACCTGGGATTATTTTCTGTGGATGACTTATCTAGATGGTGGTGCTGTTGAAGATGAAGATGGAAGACTATGAAGAAATCATAATCTAGATGGTTACAACTTGGATCAGTTTATTTCTGATCTAAGTGGTTTGGAGCATGGTGTTTGCTCTGGTTGTGAAGGTCGAGGATAAGTGGCAGTTATCTCTGGCTTTCTACTGACGGCTCTACTAAGGGAAGTGGCATTCTTTGGTATAGCTACTACTTATTTTCTGAAGATTCAGATGTGGTTGGTTTGAAGTCTTTGGAGTTTCTGAGCAGGATGGAGGTTGTCTACTCAAACTTGATTGTTGAATCAAGTCTATAAGAGCATGGAAATCTGTTTCTGCAAAGGGAGGAGGTTCTTCTGAGTGGCAGAAGGAAGAGCTGAATTTAACAGTTGGATGTCATAATGTTCTGACATCTAGCTTAATATCAGAAGTCTCAGTTAGTGATGTGGTACATCAGCTTAATATAGGATGATCTACAGGAATGAAAATTGAATGCTCTCATGGCAGTTTGCTGGAGCTGCAAGAAGAAGAAGATATTACATGACTTAGAGATTCTAAGTGTGTAAGCAAGTGGAACATGTGATTTGAAGATCAATTTCAGTGGGTAGATCAGGATATCTTTGTGAGAATTTTGAAAAACATGAAGAAGACAATTTGTGGCAGTTAGCTTTTTCATATGAGGATTCATGAATGAGGTGATCAAACTGTGGCATTTGGTTGATCTCAGAAGTGGATTCGAAGAATCAAGATAATCAGAGTGTGGCAGCTGGTTATGATTGAGGATTGTCTTGGAACAAGTTACTCTTGGGCAGAAGGGTGATGAGTTGAAGACTCAAGGAGATTATTCTTCTTGAAGGTGGATGAGAGTGTATTTATCTAGTTCTTTGGATTACTATGCTTTAGTAAGTCCAGTTGGTGGAGCATATCAAGAATCATGGTGATGATGTCTTGGTGTGTGGGATGTTCTAACTTGGTGTTGGAACGTTATCCGGGATGGATATCCTTGGTGAAGGATGATTTTGCTCTGGTTCTGGAGCTTGGTGTCTACTTTATGCCTAAGGAGCGTCTACATAGTCATACGGGAGAATGATGAAGTAGAAGGTCTTCCTTGGATGAAGAATGTAGAGAAGACTGAAGCAGATCAGGTATTGATTGCTTGAAAGTCTGAAGGTGAAGATGCTCATCAATTGATCAGGAGTAGTCCAAACTATCATACGGGAGAATGATAGGGAATGATTGCCTTTGGAGAGTTGGGTGAGAGAATACTGTTCCTGTGTTCTTGTGATCTTCTGTGATGTGATTTTTGTGGTTTTGAAGTTTTGTGGATTTGAAGTTTGTGTGGCTGGTGATCCTTATGCAACTTCATGTGTGAGTGACTACTCTTTCTTGTCAGAAGGGATTGTGGTGCTAAAATGAATGTGCCTCAGCAGGTGGCTGGACTAGGAGTGAGCTCTTAAAGACATGTAGATGCGTCTTATGTTCAGGTGCACTAGTTATCCATGTCAGGGGGAGTTGAAGCTGTTGTCTATGGTGTGTTACTGCAAGGGTGCAGATTTCTTGTAGGATGTGTGCTGGTTAAGTCTGCAGTACATGTTTGATAAGTCTTGTAGGATATGATCTGAAAAGCAGACATTGTCTGATAAGATGTCAGAACATGGTACAAGACATATTTTTCTCTCTTGAGCCAAACAAGGAATTACTCTGGACGGTGGAATAAGGATAAGGCAAAACACGTGTCTCTGCCTATGCATGAAGCGTTATTGGCCGAATTTATGGTAAGATTCAGTTGAGAAACATTTAAGGCAGTCAAGGCAGTTTTTGGAAGGTAGGCATTGAATGTTGAATGGAGTTTTTGATACCTAAAATAGCATTTCTTTGACCAAGAACCTTGACATATTCAAGGCTCGTTAATTCCTAAGTTACTGGTCAACTATTTATAGGGGCTGCTCTCTTCTCCTCCAGCCAAGTGAGTTTCTTGTTTCACTAGTCTTATGGCGTTTGTTCGTATTTGGGTAAGTGTCACTTGGGTCTGGTTCTGTGAGGGCCTTCTTTGCCAAGTTTTGGCTAAAAAGGGGGAGGAAAGGTGTGTAAAATGGGTTATGCCTTGTTCTGAGTCTGTACTGAGTCTGCAGTTCCAATTGTTTACGAAGAGAGTGTTAAAATTCTTGAGTTGGTGTTGAGTTCCATTTGTGACTTGTGTCCTGAGTTATGAACACAGTTGTGACTTGTGTTCTGAGTTACCTGGGTTAATAGATTGATACTTCCTAAGTTTCGTCTTATGCCACAGGTTGATTGGGGGCTTCTGATCAAGCAAGGTGTGCAGAAATAACAATGCCACCTTTGGTCCTCTGTGTTAAGACATACGCTTCTTTTATGGAGGAGTCTTCTACAATGTAGCTGGATCCTTCTTGAAAGGAAAAAGAAATGTGTAGAAGAATGTTCCTCAGATTCTTGATTTGAGGGGGAGTATTGGATATCTTCTTCCTCATGTGCATAACTTCAAGACTCTTTCTACTTCTTACCTCCTGATGTGCTACCTGAAGTGATTGTGGTGGGATGCTCGAAGGTGATGTGCCGCCAAAAGAGTTGTCAGACATGATGTCCTAACATCATTCAAATATTTCCTAGAAGATGTTTCTCCAGGATTGCTGTTCAAAGTAACTACTGATGGTTACTGGTAGGTTCAGTAGTTGCTGATGACTACTGACAGTAGTATAGTAGTGTGATTGCTGCTAAAATCTGAGTTGTAATGTTTATGTATTTGTTTTAGCCAAAATTTGCCAAAGGGGGAGAATGTTAGTTCTTTAATTGTAAGGGTTGGCATTAATTTTGTAAAACAAATAATAACAGCAATATGTTTGATAGGATAGTTTATCTTGCTAAAGAAGAACAGGTTGAGCAAGAAGTCCTAGTGTGCATTGGAACATGTTGAGCTGAAGTAGTGTTAACATCTGGAACAACATGTCCTATCGAGATGTCCCATGCAGGTTCATTCGACATCGCGCCAGAACTGAAGTGGTTTGTTAATTCTGTTAGGTTTTAACCGATGCAGAATATTCTGGAAATAATATGCAAATTCCAGGTGGCGCTGTTTTAAAAGGTTTGAAGATTCAAGTTTGATTTTGAGAAGAATATGGGAAAATATACACTTTCTAAATATGGAGATATTTTAGGAAGTTAAAGATTAAAGTCCTATTTTGTAGTAGAAGTTTCTGCTGATTTGTAGCAGCTCATTTGCTAGGCCCAAATCCAGTTGGGAATAGGTTATATATAGATGGTTTGTAACCTAGTTGGGGTAGGCAACCAAAGATGTAACATTCTATTATTAGGGTTGGTTCCTGTACCACTCGACCTGTGAGTTGGACAGTTTGTTAGTGTGATCCTCAAAACTATTAAGTAAGAGGAGTATTATTCTTGGAGGAAGCTTTTAAGCAACTCTAAGTTGTGTCTTGGAAAAGTGTCGTTCTTGTTGAACTAGTGTATAGGTGAAGAGCTGTTGATGCAGTGGCGGATTGTCAACTGCTAGACATCATTGCGATGATTGGGAGTGAGAGGGGTTTCTCATATCTAGAGAGGATCTAGGTAGAAGGGTCATTGGGTAGTGATTAAGTGATAAGTTGTAAACGGGTTGTTTAGCTTTGAATTGATACTACTAATAGTGGACTTCATCCCTGGCTTGGTAGCCCCCAGATGTAGGATAGTTAGATCCGAACTGGGTTAACAATTCTGTGTGTCTTGCTTTTATGCTTTTCAGTACTATGATTTGTGTAATATACCTTGGCCTTTGTGATCATGTCAGATCAGATGTCGAATAGCATGTTCTAGGACATCTGAATTCTGCACATGTACCAGAATTTCAACTATTGTGGATATTCCCCAGTGAAGTCGTTCATGATAACTATATTCAAAGAATATTGATATACTAGTCACCTGTTGGGTTTTCTCTCATTCATGATGAGTATTGATCTAAAATCCCCACAACTTGACCTTTTGCTGTTTTCCCAGCAAGTCCAAGATGCTTTACTCAGAAGTGGTTAATCCTCTGAAAGTGTTCTCGTATCTCCAGCAGATCTGCCTGGTTTTCCCAGTGTTTTTTTTTGCGTAGATGTTTATATGTCTACAATCCCCGGCGGATTCATTATTTTTCAGCAGCAGATCTCTTCATCCTTTTGAAATGGAAGTTCCTATGAATTTTATAATCCCCAGGAAGATTTAGAAAGATTTGGTTTGTATGATTCCCCAACAAATTTCCTGCCATCCTCAAAGCAGAGTTTATGATTGTTATCCTCTTTGTGGATCATCTATGTTATAAGATTGATATTTGGGTTTCTCCCCGAGGAGTATCTTCTTTTCTCCTGCGAGATTTGAGCCTTGTAGTAGGATTTATTTTCCTTTGACGACTTTTGTTTATCTCTTGCAGGATTTCTTCAGCTAAGTGCCTAGCAGAGTTGCTAATGATGTCTCCATCTAGTTGAGATTGACCGAGTATTCAGTGGTGTTGTGTTTTTTTGTTCCACCATCTGTTTATCCTTGTGTCTGTTTTGTCAGCATATTCATACTCATATGCATCGCATGCGCATTCATTTGTTGTGCATAGCATGTTGTTGTTCCATTGTGCATTTTTACATTTGTGTTGGTGCTTCTTTGCTCTCTGGTGTTATTATCCCCGTAGAGCGTGTGTGTCCTCTCTCTATTTAGAGTGTTGACCCGTAAGCAGAAAAATTCCTATCTTTGTTAATTCCCCACTGAGTTTATTTCTCGTGGAATATTTTGAGTCAGTTTCCTCTAGTTCATTATCTGGATGGAATTAATCCCCAGTTGAGATATATCCTCCTCGGGATGAGTCTTATTTGATCGTTTCTCTCCAGCTTGTTCCTAGATTGAACTTTGGTCCCCTGAAATATTTGTTTGGATCACTCTAGGCTATGAAATATTTTACACCTTTAAGGATTCTGCGCCCTTCAGCTGAAATCTGCGCATGATTCTAATACTATTTTGTGGCATTCCTTTATTTGAGAAGCCTGAGGCGATGCGTTTAATACCTTTTGTGACTCGAATGAATGGTAAGTCTCTTCGGGTTGACGGGACAATTCGTTGTTGAGATTTTGTGACTCCAATGAATGGTAAGTCTCTTCTGTTTGATGGGACAGTTCGTTGTTGAGATTTCTGTGACTCCAATGAATGGTAAGTTTCTTCGGTTTGACCGGACAGTTCGTTGTTGAGATTTTGTGACTCCAATGAATGGTAAGTCTCTTCGGTTAGACGGGACAGTTTGTTGTTGAGATTTTGTTACTCCAATGAATGGTAAGTCTCTTCGGCTAGACGGGACAGTTTGTTGTTGAGATTTTTCTGACTCTAATGAATGGTAAGTCTCTTCGGTTTGATGGGACAGTTCGTTGTTGAGATTTTTGTGACTCCAATGAATGGTAGGTCTCTTCGGTTTGACGGGACAGTTCGTTGTTGAGATTTTGTGACTCCAATGAATGGTAAGTCTCTTCGGTTTGATGGGACAGTTCGTTGTTGAGATTTCTATGACTCGAATGAATGGTAAGTCTCTTCGGTTTGATGGGACAGTTCGTTGTTGAGATTTCTGTGACTCCAATAAATGGTAAGTCTCTTCGGTTTGATGGGACAGTTTGTTGTTGAGATTTCTATGACTCCAATGAATGGTAAATCTCTTCGGTTTGATGGGACAGCTCGTTGTTGAGATTTGGTGACTCTAATGAATGGTAAGTCTCTTCGGTTTGACGGGACAGTTTGTTGTTGAGATTTTGTTACTCCAATGAATGGTAAGTCTCTTCGGTTAGATGGGACAATTTGTTGTTGAGATTTTGGTTACTCCGATGAATGGTAAGTCTCTTCGGTTTGATGGGACAGTTCGTTGTAAATTTTTTCTGCTCTGATGAATGGTAAGTCTCTTCGGTATGCTAGAGACAGTTCATTGTTGAGGTATTGATTTTCCCCAGTGGAGCCTTGCTGTGCTAAGTCTTCCATGTTGAGTTATATCCTTGTTGTGTTATGGTTTATTTCCATATATGGTAATCCCCAGTTTGTTTCCTCCCTTGTTGGGATATGTTTTCCCCTGCGGAGTCTTTTATCTTTTCCTTTTCTCCCCAGCTTTTTTTTATCTCCTATGGCATATTCCCCCCATAGAGGTCTTGTGTTTTCATATCATTTGCATGATCATATCATTTTGTGGTCTCTTAGGGCCAAAAATTGGGTTGTTGTTATATTTAAGTCTCTTCTATCTCTTGAGACAAAGATGCTCATCTTCGTATCTCTGGATAGAAGAAACTTAAATAGGGGCAGCTGTAATACCCTAATTTTTACCCCTAAGATCCCACATGTCTTTTTGCATTTCATACCACAAACAAGATCACACGTTGGTTCCCTCTTTTGTAGGATTGTGCCTTGCAGGGATCCTTGTGTGTGTGTTTGTTAGTTGTTTTATTACTTATTTTGTTTATGTTTACTAACCTTTAATCAAAATCCAAAAATATTTTGTTTTCTTTCACTAACATTTTCCGGGGAAGAACAGGTTAAAAATACCAAAACAACAGCCCCTCAGCTCGAACGAATTTATCTGAATGAAGTCAAAGTTGATCTGCAAATAATTCAAAATTCGCCTGATCAAGAGTTTCCAAGATTTAATTGATCACTATCCAAGAGACTCTAAGGTTCATGTGTTTATGTCCATGCCTTCTTTGACAAGCAAGAAGAATCAAGCTGAACCACAGCAGTGCATTCAAAAAGAGTTTTTTTTCAAAATTTGCACTAAGTAACCGGTTAGCAGATATGCTGTAACCGGTTACCCTCGTGAAATTTTGAAAAATGGCAGCAAATTTAAATTTCAGCAATTGGCACCAATTTTCATCATTTTGGAATATTCCATACCATCTCATTTTAATTCCCTACATCATCATAATTAATTCCTACTATATACCTCCACTAATCACCACTCTTTTGTTTTCCCTCCAAATTTGAATTCCAATCCTAATTTTGATCATCCAAACCTAATTCCAAGCCACCAAATTCCCAAGCCTAAATTCTATAAATAGAGGCCTCATTTCACTCATTTCACAAGCTTTTGATAGCCAACAAACCTCTTGCAAATTCTATCCCCAACCACGAAATTCACTCAAAGCTCACTTTTCTTCTTTTGAAAGTTAACAAGAATTCACATTGAATCTTGTTCAACTTTGAGCTAAACCTTCATCCAAACTTGTTTTCTTCATCAATTATAGTAGATCAAGGCTTTGGTGTTTGGATCTTGAAGCAATTTGAAGGAATTTTCAGATTTGAAGTGGTAATTCATCTTTCACCATTGTTGAAGCTTCATCTTCATCTTCCATAATGTAGATATTTGGAGATCTTTGTTACTTGATCTTTTAGATCTTGTAATTATGTTCAATTGCTGGTTTTTGCTGTTATTTTACTTTAAATTTCGTGCAATTTCAGTTCCATGATCATAAGGTGTTTGCAAAAAGTTTTGAAAGTAGATCATGCTGAATTTTGCACAATTTTCTGCATTCTGGTGCAGAGTAACCAGTTAGCAGATATGCTGTAACCGGTTACTCTATGTTAATTTTGAAAAACTGCACTTATTTTGAACTAAGTAACCGGTTAGCAGATATGCTGTAACCGGTTACTTCAAAACAGAATGCATATTTTGCCTTGTTTTTGGGGCTGTTTTGGTTTTTCTTCCTCCTTCTTCCCTTTCCTTTTGTTCTTAGCCTTAGATCGCATAATTGTGTGGTTTAATTTGGATTTCTCTTCATCTATTTCTCTTTTCTTTTGATCGATGAAAGTCTTATGATTCTTGGAATTCCTTTGTTGAATTTTGATCAAGACTAGATCGTTACCATTTTTCTTTTCGTGCGGTATTGCTTTCGGATGACGATCTACATATCGTTCATCTAGCATGCATTAGCACAAAGAGCTATTGACTGGCCTCATTGTAGGGTAATTACTCCGTAAATTACTCGGCGATTACTTAACATAGCACAACATTTGTCCCTCTTTATCCAATTCGGAATTTGAACTTTCGTGGTCCGGACCTTGATTGGTCGCGTCAACCAAATGTTGGTTAAACTTTTGTATTAGGTCCATAATCTTTGAAACTTGGTGTTGTAAAGGATTTGATTTTACCAATCTTCTGTCAAGTTCATTAACCTTGGCCTAAGTGCATTGTTTAATCACTATAGTTCAAGATGCGAAATGGAATAATCGGTGAAGGCTTATGGCACTAGAGCCTTGTGCTACTAACTACTAACTTCTAACTTTTTTATGTTTTCTTCTCGCTCCCTATCTCTTTCATTTTTTATGCTTCATTATTATCATTTCATATCATGTTTATGTTCCGCAATTTTTCCTTTATCCGTTGGACATATGTTTATGCTTCCGCAATTTTTCCTTTGTCCGTTGGACACATGTTTATGCTTATGCCTTTTTCTCTTTGTCCACTTGGACCAAAAAACATTAATAAAGGCCAAAACCTCTAAAAAACTTGTGCTTCTAATCTTGGACTATGGTTATTATCCTTTGCAATGGACATGAAGTTTTGCACCTAGACCTGTGACATTCAATGCTATTCTTGGATCCTTGGACTTAGAACTAGGACCTTTTCCCTTTGCTTTGGAATTATGGTTCAAAGACCTTGGACATTTAATGCTATTCTTGGATCCTTGGACTTAGAATTAGGAACTTCTCCCTTTGCTTTGGAGTTATGTTTCGAAGACTATGGAGCTTACTTGTGTGGTTAGGTTATTCTTATCCTTAGCTTTTACTTTTATGCACTAGGATAGTCACTTCTTCTCCACCCCTTCTTAAATTTTCAAAATCTCCTCCCTTTTTTCAAAATCTTCTTCTTGTTTTTAAACTTAAAACCGCTTTCATAATAAAACCTTGACTTTGGTCAAGTATTTTTTAAACTTTGTTTTCTTTAATAAATGTCAATCCATCTTAATCATACTTTGACCATTTAAAAAAGACATAAAAAAAAATACGAAAACTCATCCAAATTTTTTGTGCTTTGTGCACCTTTTTTCTTTTAAACTTTTCAAAAAGAATTAGACATGAGTCATTTTTTTGATGAGATGTAAAGCTCCTAACCATGGTATTTTGTTGAAAGTATGGTTGTTTTCCACTTAGATGTTGAAGTGATTAGTCTTGCTGATGTTAATCCAAGCAAGTCCTCCATCTTAATGTGATGCAAATGCCTCTTTCTCATACCTTTGGGTAATTAGTTGAGTATTCTCTCTTGAGAATGACGGGTTGTCTTTTTCAAGATAAAATAAACCATAACCAATAATTTTCATTATTTGTACCACGAACTACAATGTTTTGATCCTACATTGCACATCGTGGGTACGTAGGCATGAGGCGATAAGTCTCTCCAAACACAAAAATATAAAAAAATAATTCTCCTCTCATCTCCTCAATCTTTTTTTCAAGCAAACCATTTTCAGACCAAAAAGCATGAATACATCAAAGGGCTCCTATAGAATACTATAGATGTATTGAGTGCGTAAAACCTTCCCTTTACATAACCCCCCCCCCGGTTGTTCTTTTAGAACTCTTTAGGTTTTGTTCGCTCTTTTTTCCTTTCCTTTTTGGATAAAAATAAAAGTGCGGTGGCGACTCTAGTTTATTTTTTAGTTAAGTTAATTAATAGCTTACACTCACAAATTTCCCCGCTACACGTAGGAACTTATGTATTGCCTTTACCTAGTGGTTTAATAATTCAGTTAGAGAATTGTTATTATGTACCTGCAATTAGCAGGAATATTATTTCCATTTCTTGTTTGGACAAGTTTAGTTTTTCATTTATAATAAAGAACAATTGTTGCTCTAATTATTTGAATGATATATTCTATGCTACTGCATAAATGAACAATGGATTGTATGTCCTTGATCTTGAAATGCCAATTTATAACATTAATACTAAAAGGATGAAACCTAATGAGTTAAATCCAAGTTACCTTTGGCATTGTCGCTTAGGCCATATAAATGAGAAACACGTCTCCAAACTCCATAAAGATGGACTATTGGAATCTTTTGATTATGAATCATATGATACATGCATATCTTGTTTAATTGGAAAGATGACAAAGTCCCCATTCACAGAAAAAGGTGAAAGGGATAATGATATTTTGGCCCTCATACATACTGATGTATGTGGACCACTGAACATACCAGCCAGAGGAGGTTTTCAATACTTCATCACATTTACCGATGATTTCAGTAGATATGGTTATGTCTATTTAACGAAACACAAATCTGAATCCTTTGCAAAGTTCAAGGAGTTCAAGAATGAAGTACAAAACCAACTAGGTAAGAATATTAAAACTCTTCGATCAGATTGAGGCGGTGAATATTTAAGCCTAGAGTTTGATGACCATCTAAAAGAGTGTGGGATTCTATCCCAACTCACTCCTCCTAGAACACCACAATGGAATGGCGTATCTAAGAGAAGAAATCGTACCTTGTTAGACATGGTCCGATCCATGATAAGTCACGCCGATCTTCCAAGCTCGTTTTGGGGACATGCTCTACTGACAACAACTTACACACTTAACCGTGTTCCATCCAAAAAGGTTGAAAAGACACCATATGAAATATGGAGTGGTAAGAAACCACATATGTCTTACATGAAGATTTGGGGTTGTGAAGTTTATGTGAAACGAAAAATTTCAACTAAGCTTGAGCCCAAATCTGACAAATGCTAATTTGTGGGGTATCCTAAAGAAACAAGAGGGTATTACTTCTATTATCCTTCTGAGGGCAAAGTGTTTGTTGCTCGAACTGGAGTTTTCTTGGAAAGGGACTTTATTTCCAAAGAAATTAGTGGGAGGAAAGTAGAGCTTGAAGAAATTCAAGAATCACAAAGCATTAATACACCTATGGAGGAATTAGAGCAGGAACCACAAGTAGTTGTGGAAGAGCAACCTACTCAAGTAGAACAAGACCAGGGTAGGCCGAGCAGGATACGTCACCAACTAGAGAGATATGGATATCTCATAAATGATCAAGGTGATGTATTACTCATGGATCAAGATGAGCGTGTAACCTATCAAGAGGCCATAACTGGTCGTGAGTCTGAGAAGTGGCTAGAAGCCATGATTGGACCTTGGTAGAGCCTCCTGTAGGAGTTAATCCTATAGGATGCAAGTGGGTCTTTAAAAAGAAGACTGACATGGATGGTAAGGTACATACCTATAAGGTAATACTGGTTGCTAAAGGTTATAAACAAATTCATGGTGTAGACTATGATGAAACCTTTTCACCAGTTGCAATGCTTAAATCTGTTCGGATTTTACTTGTTATCGCTACATATCATGATTATGAAATATGGCAGATGGATGTAAAGACTGCTTTCCTTAATAGGAATCTTCTTAAGGATGTGTACATAACTCAACCTGAAGGATTTGACATACCAGAAGGAGCCCAAGAGATATGCAAGTTACAGCGATCAATCTATGGATTGAAGCAAGCTTCCAGAAGCTGCAATCTTCGTTTTGATGAAACTGTAAAACAATATGGATTCATAAAGAATGAAGACGAGCCTTGTGTCTACAAGAAGGTTAGTGGGAGCATGATCTTGTTCCTGGTATTATATTTAGATGAGATATTAATCATTGGAAACGATGTCCCTACCTTGCAACAAGTAAAAACTTGGTTAGGGAAATGCTTTTCTATGAAGGACCTTGGTGAAGTAGCCTATATATTAGGAATCAGGATCTATAGAGATAGATCATAAAAACTACTTGGCCTAAGTCAGAGTACATACATAGACAAAGTGCAGAGACGCTTTAATATGCATGATTCCAAGAAAGGATTCATACCTATGCAACATGGCCCGTGTCTATCAAAAACACAATCTCCTTCAACTAAGGAAGAAAGGGATCGCATGAATAAGATTCCGTATACAGCTACAATAGGCTCTATCATGTATATGCCATGTTATGTGATGTCTCGTATGCTTTAAGTGCAATGAGTAGGTACCAATCTGATCCAGATGATGCTCATTGGGTAGCCGTCAAGAATATCCTTAAGTACTTGAGAAGGACTAAGGATTCATTCTTGATATATGGAGGTCAGGAAGAGCTCATGGTAATTGGATACATCGATGCTAGCTTCTAGACAAATAAGGATGACTTTAAATCACAATCTGGTTATATGTTCTGCCTAAATGGTGGCGCCGTGAGCTGGAAAAGTTCAAAGCAAGAAACAGTTGCTGATTCTACAACCGATGCCGAGTACACTGCTGCCTCAAATGCAGCAAAGGAAGCTGTTTAGATCAAAAAGTTCATTAGTGAACTTGGCATAGTCCCTAGCATTGTGGATCCTATTGATCTCTTTTGTGATAACAATGGTGCCATCACACAAGCTAGGAGCCTAGAGCCTAGATCTCACCAACGATCCAAACGCATACTTAGGTGTTATCATCTCATTCGAGAGATAATAGATCGGGGAGATGTGAAGATATGCAGAGTACCTACACTTGACAACATTGCTGACCCACTAACAAAGCCTCTTACACAGCAGAAGCATGATGGCCATACTAGATCTATGGGTATTAGGGTATGTCTGATTGGCTCTAGTGCTAGTGGGATATTGTTGGTGTAAGCCCTAGAGGCCAATACTTTTGGTACTTGTATCGAATTATTTATTAATAATAAAAGGTATTTCTTCATTATGTTTGTTTTTCCAAAATGATAAAGTCCCTAGAATAGCTAGTTCGTTTAATGAAATATTAAGTGTTACTTAATCATGAGATTCCATTAAACATAAAGACACTATTCTTAAAGTATCCGTAGTCGAGCTTTAATGTGAAATGGGATAACCTTAAAGCATTAAGACTATTATGTAGATAGACTGATGATCACATCTCACGGCTCATGGATAAGGAGTTATCAAGTCTTAACATAGGTATGAATATTAGGAGTAATATTTATACAGGATTGACCCACTATGAGAGTACTACATAGAATGTTATGCAAAGTGTCATAAGTTACTCTCATGGTGATAGTGGTGTATACCACCCTTCGACCTGAAACCACTATGCACCCTAGATGTGGAGTCAAGTACTTTATTGCTGATCAAACATTATACGTAATTGGATGACTATAAAGACAGTTGATGGGTACTTCATAAAGCATGCTGAGGGACAGGAGTGACCTAGATGGAATTTGCCCATCCAGCATAACAGGATAAATGTCTAAGGGCCCAATATTGAACTGAACATGGATGACACGGTATATGCCTTATGTTCAATATAGACATAAGGGAAAAAGGGTAATTGTACACACAAGCACTATCACAAAATGTTTTGTCAGATCACATGACAATTTTGTGACTTGGGTAGCAGTGATGTGTTGCTAGATACCGCTCACTATTTATTATGTTAAATGCATGATTTAATATAATTCCCAACGTCGCGAAATCCTACAGGGTCACACACATAAGGACAGTTTGATAAGAGGTAGAGTAAATAAGGAACACCGTGAGGTACAGTGTACTTAAGTAAATATGTAACACCGTAAGGTACGGTGCACTTAAGTGGAATACGGATTGTGGTAAGGTACCGCGTGCTTAAGTGATATACGGTACATCATAATATATGGTGTTCGTGCACTTAAGTTGGATTTTTAGCTTGTAGCCCACACAAGTGGTTTTATAAATATAACCCTTGTGCAGAAGCATAAACACTTGATGAAAATTCAGCTGTGAAACCCTAGCCATATTTTCCTTCTCTCTGTCTCCTACTCAAAGCCTTCAATCGTAGCAGCTAGCACTGAGACTGAAGGAAGCTATTCATGTGGACTGAGTAGAGGCGCTATTCATCATACAACACTCGTGATCATTCCCTCGATTCAGAATCAAAGGTTTCATCGCCACAAGAGGTAACCGCTCTATCACTGATCATGATCTTTCTTAAGGATCGCTAAAGGGAAATTTTAAATTCCGCTGTGTTTTTGAATCGCGATTTCCCTTCATCTTGAGCCTTACATTCCAATCCACTTTTGATATGCAAAGCATCCTGAAGGCGACTACTCAGGTCAGAGTTCTCCCCACGGAGGTCATTCACAATAGCTTGCAGCTTGTTGTATTTTTCAAAATCTACAATGGTATTTTCTTCCCTAACCTCGGGATACAAAGGAGGTGCTGGATCAAAAGTCAAATAGAAATCCTCAACCCTCCTCCTCAGCCAATCCTCATACGTGGGATAGGTTCGGTAATTGCCCTTCCCCAAAACAGTTTTCCCTCTTTACCGTATACTGAGCCAAGCATTAGAAGCTTTCTGCGCTATCACCACACCATCTGTTACTTGGAAGTATAAGGACTCCTCGACATCCCTTTTGACTGGAGGACTTGTCAAAGCGTACCCAAACTGTCTTATAGCCAAAGAAGGGTTATAATTGATTCCCCCTTTCCTCCCTATCAACGACACATTCAGGAACTCATCACAACTATCAGTAATATCCTTACAAAGAAACCCATGATCTATCCAAACAATATCTTTGGCGGCCAAACACTTCTGTCACTGACACCACTCCCGAGAATCCTTGGTATCCATAAAAGAGCCCGAACGAGGTAGACAGTTTGCAAATCATTTATAAAAGAGAGGTGCACAACAATGAACAACTCTTCCTCTTCTTTTCTCATTTATATGATGCACTGAATGATAAAGATCCCCCAATAAAGTTGGCACTGGATTTTGCATTATAAATATTCGGATAATATTTACATTAATGAAGTCAGGCACATTCGGGAATATAATAATTCCATACACACAGAGGGCTAATATTGCATTGAAAGTAGTCCATCTTTGGCTTCAGCAGCTTCTTGAGCTTTCTTTGTCAAGCAACCCAGATGATTTCCCCGGAAACCTCCTTTACTGGCGATGCTAGCTTCCAATGTTAATTTTCTCAAATAAAGAGCACAAGCCACATCCACAAACTCAGGATCTTTCTTGGAACCAAAGAACGGTGCGCCCTCTTTAATGGAAATCCCCAAGATACTTGCATACTCTTCCAAGGTTGGGACAATCAGATAGTCTGGAAATGTGAAACACCTCAAAGAAGGATCGTAGAACTGTAGCAATGTGTGAATACCCCTGTACTCATAACCACTGATGTTATGAACAAAAGATAGGATCCACCCGTACTTCTTCATGAAAACTCCCAACACATCAGGACTCGCCAATGCCTTTAAACTGTTAATGGGGCCTAGATTAGGCTTAGGAAACTTGTAGATGATGATATTTTCTTTTTCTCAGTATCCATCCCTGTAGAAACCCGCTGACTAGAATCAAGAGTGTGATATAAACTTGGAAATGAAAAAAAACATGAATGTTAGGGCATGCACATGAAATGATGTAATGCATAGGCATTGTATCAGAGGTGCCACATATAACTGGACGTGTCTGTGCTGAACTATGTGAATCGTGTCTATGCTGAATTATATAAATGACAAACAATTAAGTATAATAGGATCAACTGTTCAATTTCTTAAGAATACCAGATAACCAGGTAGGTTGGAGGTCAAAGTTTCCTGCAAACCTGTAAACACCCATCCCTTCTCACATGTGGGTTCTAAAACAAAGGATCCTCAGTATCACGGGCTCTCAGGTCGAGAAATGATGATACGTTCACCATTCTGGTTTGGCATCATCATCAATCGAGGAGGCCTCAACTGATTCCCCCTCAAAAGAGTCATCCTATAGAAAGTTCCCAGCTTTGGGTCCTCGGATCAAGAAGTGATAATGCATTCACCATTTTTGATTTGACATTATTACCCTTTTAGAGGATGCCTCCACTGAGTCCTCGGGAATGGTCACCAGAGTCGACAGCTCACATTGGGAACATCCTATGACATGCATCAACATGCAGTATAGGATATCTCCCAAAGGAACCTTGTCTGGTTGTGGGTCTCATAAACCCTATACGTGGTCACCACCATGCAAGCGACACGACTATCCACGGTGTGTATACTCAAGCCTCGGTAGTGGCCTTATCTCTCAGAACACCCTGCCCACCAAAGAAAACCAGCAATCCAGCACAATCCAGTATATATATGGTAGAAATGAAATGGAATAAAGCAGGTAAATACGATAAACATGCAATAAAAGCCATAAATAAAACAGGTAAAACATACAAATAAACACCCAATAACCGAAAACAAACAAGCGCTAGGATTGACTCGATTAGGGATGGGAATATCCCTAGTAGAGTCGCCAGCTGTAGCAACGCAAAAATCAACAGACGGAAAAGACAGAAGAGTCGCCTCCGAACGTTATTTATCTCAACGCAGGGAAAGGAAACGATCGAAGAAAAACTCAAAAAAGGTGAAGACATGGTCATCGCAACCATAGTCTGGGTTCGGGAGTCGGTTACACAAAAGGAATGTATTAGCACCCCCTCGCATCCATCGTACTTGATGGGATCCACGCTTGTTGTTCTGATCAAAGGGTGTAGGTATCTGAAGCTCCACTGCTAACTGGAAAGGAATAGAATGAGAAACAAATAAGGGGGGAAGAAATGAAAGGTAACTCGATAGGACATCTCTGTCCTAGGCCTACGTATTCCCTTGAGCAATGGGAAAGTCAGTGTCAACGTAGTTCGGAGGACTACGAGAAAGTGGGGGAAGGTTGCTCGCCAAGATATTGCCGTCTTGTGCCTACGTATCCTCAATCGGACGAGAGAGAGGAAGTCAGAGCAGTCGTAGTTCGACCTACGTGTATTTTTTGTGTTTTTTAAATGGACGACGCTAACGTTCGCATTCTAACAGTTTAGGTGTTGTCGCTCGTTGTGTGGAGACTTACGTGTTTACCTGTTTGCGGTAGAACGAAAATAGTGTATCCTTACGATTAGAGTGAGTGAGATGAGAAAAGAATCCCGAAGGAAGACGATTGATTTGTCTAGGATTTTTTAGAAGAAGTGTTTTGATTTGTTTGTTTGCGATATGCATCGTGCTAAATACTATGACATAGGAGCGAATACCTTGCAAGGTCGCCCCCAACAGAATGTTTGCAAAGCACCCTAGAAGAGTAAATGAGACCTTCAATAATCATTCTCCATGTGCTTAAGGCTCTTGGCGCACTCCACATACGATATTTGATCTGTGTTTTTACTTTTCTTTTAGGAGAGAATAGAGACTCAAGTGGTTAATTAAAAGAAAAATCTAAGGGGATCTTCATCCTAGAAGTTGTCATGTTATGATTGACCCTATAATTGAAGTTAGAAGAGGGGATCTCTACCTATGTTAGCATGCTTGGATTGGTAACCTAATGTCTTTCCTACTTTGAACCTAATCGAAAATTAGATTCAAGCTAGGAATCCTAAGGGAACATGTGATCATACACAAGTAACCATTAGATGATTCAATCACCATTCAAAGAAGTAAAGAAGAAGAAATGAGATGAAAGAGGTCACATAAGTGTGGACAACAATGTAAAGTAATACAAGTACTTTCCAAATTCACACCAAGCTCAACTATTAGATAAGTGAAAGAAATATGCAAAACTATGCACTTATGCTCATGCAAATGTCCTAAAACTAACCTATAAGTAATGTCAATCAATTAACAAAATGAAATGAGTCCTAAGAGGATGAGATCCAAGGTGGGGAAGTAGGTATGTCCTACTATATCTCATCTATGTTGTTGTCCTAAGAAAGATCAAAAGGATTCAAGTCATGTACCATATCTCAACTAAAATAAATGTCATCACAATGTTCATGTAAGATACACTTTAAAAGCTCAAACATGTAAACATGAAGGAGGAAACCACATGGGGAAGTAGCACTACACATCATACTCAATGCAAATTGAGGTTTGGGATGTCAAGAAATGATTATGAAATCCACACCAAATCATGTTCAAAAGATTAGGCAATGCTACACAAGAATGTCACCTATATCATGCATCAATCACTTATGGTACAACAATGAACAAGCAAGTACATAAAACATCACGATGAACTTAGATGCCCAAGGTGCGAACATGTGCACTTGGATGACAAAGGCACCTAATGATAGCTGCTTTGGCCGGAACGGCTAGTACGACATTACATCAACAACCTGTCTCTGTCCCTGTCGGGAGAAAGTGCTTTCAGAACATGTTGAGTTCCAAGAGATGCAATCACCTTGCGCCATAGTAGGGAGACTACAGAGAAACATAACTCCTGCTTCTCAGACGACATGGATATCAGAAAAATCTATGTGTTGCAATTTAACCCCTATATGCCGGTCCATCGTGAGGAAATTGGCTAGATCGGAAGCCTCTAATGATAAACCAGTGATACATTTACTCAATTTATACCCTGATGCTTCTTCATCTTTGCCTCAAATCTTATAAACTGAAGTGAAGCAGCGGCAGGTACAAAAGCCACATGCATATGCCTCGGGTATATTCGTTGTAAAAGGGGGGTATGCTCTAGTTGTGTACCATATGATGCCTCTGATAACATCTTGTTTGTTCCTTGACAGGTTTGCTGTGAGGAATAGTATGAATTTGGTCAAGTGTCGAATCCTGCGAGTTTGTCAATCTTCTACATTGTAGGTAATAGTTCAACCAAGCTTCTGCAACACTCAAAGGATATCATGGACCATCATCCAAAACAATATAATCTCTTGTGGTAAGTACCATGATATCAACACAATAACTAATTCCCGGACATGCTTCTTTGAGATTGAATTTTATGGTTTCTATTACATCAAACCCTTTGAAATTTCCATTGGGAGGTGAATCTATCATGATACGAGAAATGTCATGCTCGCAGCTTCAAAGTATGCTTCAAATCGAAAGTTAGAGTGTTGGTTTGGTTTTTCATTTTAATCAACTGATTTGGTAGGTTTGAGGAGCTGTACAAGTTGGAGGAATGACCTCTCTAACATGCTGACAAGCCGAGTATCACGAGGCGCGTCGAAATGTATTGCTTCAATGCACGATAAAACTGTTCGGGATATTGGTGCTTTGATTAGTTCGGGTTTTTTTATGTTTGATGTTTTAGTATTATCTTTATAAACTTCGATTGACTCCAAGCTCCACGCTTCTGGATGCCTATGTGAGCATGATATCCATGATGAATAAATTGAATCCCTTGCTGAATTACATTTCTTGAACTATGGTGTAGGTTGTTGGAGCGGTAAAGCGGCAAGCAACAAAAGTTTTGGAAGTATTTTTTTCGGGAATTTATCGTGTCCACAAAGATTGGTGTTATTGAACTTCCGTTCGACAAGTCTCGCGTTTACGAGTTTGGATTAAATTGGTTAAAGTAAAAGCAGAAAAGTAAATATGAATATAAAAAGAATTCATTAATCAGACAGAAGAAACTTATTCGATATGCATATAATCCATTCCTCACAAACTTAAACTTAACGACCAGTTATACCCCACCTACAATACTCCTCAATATCATTCAACATCGCTCACAACAGTGTCCATCTCTGACACACTGAGCAAAGAGAACAACCGTGTTACCCTCGTCAACACTCTCGCACCCGACTCGAGATACGGAGGCATTAAGCTTCGACACCCATAAAGATTGTTAGCTCTAAATATATCTCTACCATTCAAAAACTAACAAATAGTTATCCCTAATCAAAGTTTGCAATGTTTATCTCTAACACAACCCCAACCCCGATAATAAAGCAAAACTCAGGGACAATTACCGATAAAGATTTGTAAAGCAGATTTTATACAATGCCATGGGCGAAAAATATACACGAGTTCAAAGTAAATACATATAAAACAACCCAAAAAAGAAGAAATACACAAAGAAGAAAAGAAATAAACCAAACATCTCGCCGTTTGTCAACGTCGGCCGATGAGAAATCCACCCCGGATCATCCGTGTGCAAGCTTCAATGTTGTTTTCTAAGCTAATACTACTGAAAAATGAGTTTGATGGAGTTGGGAGCAAAAATCCCCAAAACCATAACCTAAAAAATGAATGAAATGACTTAAATATCATTTACAAAATCTGTCAAGTTTGCAAAACGAACTTTTATTCGCAAAGTGAACATCAAATTTAGGCACCTGATGCCTCAGGAACAGTTAAACCGCCTCTGCGATTGTGAAAAAGTTTACAATGCGAACTTTTATTCGCAAAGGGAATAATTGCTGGAAAGTCCGCAATGCGAACTTTGGTGCCTTTTTCTACTGCCTCAAGTCTGGGAACTTTCGCTGGGAAGTTTGCATAGCGAACTTGACGACACACCAGCCCTTGTTTTGACCATAACGTTTGAACCGTAACTCGGATTGACGCACGGTCGAAAGTGTTGGAAAGCTTATTCAATGGTCTTTATGATTATGACAAGATATCCTTGCTAGAATACCTGCAAAACTAAATGGAAAACAATTAAACTCAATGATATTTACACGATACGCAATATATACACTATAATGTAAACTAAACGTATTTACAAACAAAGCGGGGTTTATTCGAACGATTTTAACAAAAAGTATCGATAAGTGCAACAATTTGCACTTATCAAACTCTCCCTAACTTAAACTTGTTTGTCCCTAAACAAGAATCAAGCAACTCAAAGAAACAGAGTAACAACCAGAGAATCACGAATCAACAGGTTTTGAAAAACGGACAAATGAATGGTTCAAATGAAAAACGGTACACACAAAGTAAATACTTACCACTAAACTACAACAACAACATAGGCACAAAACAAATGCAAAATACAAAAACCATGCAAAACATCCTAAAACAACACAAGTTCAAACATGAATCACACCTAGAAAAAACAATCATCGAAAGATGAAAAACACAAAATGAGGTACTTTTCACTCACACAACAATCTTGTAAACAAAAGATTAAATTATGCAATCATCCAAAAATCATATTGAAAACATAAAAGCAAGAA
Organism: Lathyrus tuberosus; assembly: GCA_022829125.1. Taxonomy (NCBI): domain Eukaryota; kingdom Viridiplantae; phylum Streptophyta; class Magnoliopsida; order Fabales; family Fabaceae; genus Lathyrus; species Lathyrus tuberosus. The sequence goes on from JALAZF010000441.1 coordinate 4,001,658, forward strand.
TCACAAGGGCTTTCAACGTTATAACTGTCATACCCTAAATTTTGACCACTAAGATTCCCCATCATTGTGCAAATCATCATCACAATATGGATGAATCATCATACCTCCTTAGCCTCCCCAAAGATGGGTGAGCATTCACTACAATCAAACTTAGGGTTTCAAGCCCTCTCATAGCTCTTAGACAAATGATCAATCAAGGAATGAAATGATCTTCAACTTGTCTAAACCTCTCATCAAGAGGACTTCCACTTCAAGGATTAAGCACCAGGCTGCAGCATTCCAAGTGGATCAAGCCTCAAGATCGCCAGTGTCACCAAATTAGGGTTTTGGTCGACCAAGGCCTCCAGATGGAAATTTTCCTCTAGGCATGAGCCAATGCTTCACAATGTAACCTAGGATGCTCCAAGGGACATCATAAACCCCAATCATCAAGTCAATTTAGTCTTTGGGGAAGCATTCATAAAAAATCAGGAATTAGGGTTTCTTGACCTAATTCCCCCCTAAGTTGACTTTTGGGACAAAACATGAGCCAAGACCTCAAGAGAGGATTTGAGGGTCTCTAACACACTAAATTGATCCATTTGCAACAATGGATTGATCCAAGAAGCTTGATCAACAAGTTTCAATGTCATCTGAACCACATTTAGGGTTTTGCGGGAAAAGTCAACTGTACCTTTGAATTTTGACCAAGGCATGCTCCCAAACCTTGGGACATGATTCAATACACCCTATAACACATATGGAACATGTCCATCAAGTTTTATTTAGGTCAAGGACTTGATTTCATAGAGGATTGCACAGTTTGGGATTCATCTGACAAAAAGTCAACTGTGCACAAAAGTCAAACTTTGAATTTTTGAGATTTTTCACAAATATGGTTCTTTGACCCCAAAATAATGTTAATGTATGATTAGAATCATCATTCATCAAGAAAAATCAAGAAAAGTGGGATAACTTGTAAAAGGGGTAACCATAAAAACTTAGAAAATTTTCTAAGTTATGGAACAAAGTGGCTAGGGTACCAACTTTGGAGGATCATAACTCCTAAACTACAAAGCCATTTTTCCCCATTCAAAGATGGATTTGTAGCTCTCATGGCCCTCTACAAAAGCTTCAACTACACCTCACTCCAATTCATTGTGGATTCTGAGTTATGATTGGGTCAAAATGACTAAAAACATGAAGGTACCACTTTTCCAACACTTAGACAAAATTCTGTCCAAGATAGATTTTGTTGAAAACACCAAAACTTGTAAGATTTTTTCACATAGTTTCAAGCTAAATCAAGTCCAAAGGTAAACGTCAATGTTGTTGCATATGTTGCTAAGAATTCAAAGAGCTTATCAGCATGAATTGATTCAACTTGAGCCAAGAGAAATCCATGTCCAAAGCCATGTTGCTGCAGCTGTTTTGGAAAAATCAGTTTGCACTTTGCTTGTTTTACACGATTTTTGATTCAAGACCAATGATCCCTACGCTACAGTCATCTAATCTGATCCTAATCCAAGGGATCCCACTTGCAAAGTTGAGTCCAAAAGCCAAAGGATCTTCCAACTTGAGATCAATGCATCTTGGCATATTATGCCTTGAATTCAAGGGCATTAATGTGGAATAGTGAACTTTCAAGATTCTCCATCTCCTCAGTCAAGTTCTCTGATTAAACAACAATAAAAACATCTGAAGAATGTGGATTTGGTCAAGACATAGCCCTGCTCTTGGGAGGGGCTAGGTTGCCTTGCATGAGAAGAAATGCCACCAAGCCAAAGCCATTGAACGTGATCTGATCCAGCAGCCATTCACTATTCCTCCAAGACAAGAGTTGATCACCTATAAATATAGGTTCCCATGGATCATTCAAATCACACCAAAGCAATTTACAACACTGCTTTCTCTCATTCTCTCTTAAGTACCAATTTTCTTTGTTTTTGAGCAACCACCATCGGGTTTTGAGTTGCAGCCTTAAGAAATCCATTCCAATTGCTCAAACACATCACATATGATGTATTTGAGGTGTCCAAACACTTAAATACTAACTATAACACCTCTAGCTCAAAATCACTTTTCAACCAAGCCATTATGCCTCAATTATGCAGCTGGAGTCCTCCAACTTGATCCAAAGGTTTTCAAAGTGTTCCAAAGCTTGCAACACACTCCACAACATCCATTGAAGCTGTAGGGATCATTAAATCACATCTGGAACACAGTTTGTGCAGAATTCCATTTCAGCTTGCATCAAGGTAAGCCTCAAAACTACATCTTCATGATCCATGCATATTTCCTCGCATGATATTTTTGTCAATTGCTTGCCATCATATGTTGAGTGTTTCCCCTCAAAAAATTTGATCATAGCCCTCACAACCATGTCTGCATGATTGCTTTGGCAAAATTAGGGTTCATACGGTCATGTTGATATAACTTGCTATACACTGAAAATAAATAAAATCAAATATTGCCATCGTGATCCTTGTGAAAAAACGCATGAGTTTGGTATTTGAATCATGTCAAAAGGTTAAGAAATGAGTGAGTTAGAGGGCTTCACGCATCTGAGCTTGAGGTTGAAGATGGCCATGGCGCCATGCTTGAGAAACCAACCAAGTTTGCCTTATATTTTTCCCTTGCCATGTTATTAATGAATTGGCATTGCGCCCCAGTGGTTGATCAGCTGGTTTGTGTGTATTGGCAAGCGAGAAATCTGGGGTTCGAATCCCCCTCGCCCCAGACCTCTTTTTTTTTTATCACTTTTTCCTATTTTCTTATTTTTCATACTATTTTATTAATGATTTGAAAAATTAATTTCTCACTCAATTTTAATTATTTTTTATTGGTTCTTTTTTCAAAAAATCACAAAAATATTGAAATATTTTATTCCACAAAAAAAATAAAGTTTATATTATTTATTTAATATAGTTGGTATTTTAGTGAATAAATTCATTTTTAATTGTTTTAAAACATTTTAAAATTGAATTCTCATGTTGAAAATCAAAATCAAATGAATTTTAATTCATCTTGTGATTAAAAAATCATTTTTCAAACCTTAACCAAAAATCACAAGTTGTTTATTCAAGCTTATTTGGTATTTTATAATTTTTTATTGATTTTCCTTGAGAATTTACTTTTAAAATGATGAAATTAGGGTTTCCTTGATTTTCACCCAAACAAAACTTTTTTAAAATCAACTCTGGGCCTCTAATAGAGTGTAAGTCCCAACCCTTTTTGTACATAAACCATTTTGGGCCTCACTTATTGTATAAGTCCCTCTGTACATTTTAAAACGACGGCGCGATCGTCGTTTTCAAACAAAAACCATTTGGGCCTCCCCTTGTGTTGTAAGTCCCATACATCTTTCAAAAATCAACTTTGGGCCTCTAATAGAGTGTAAGACCCAATCCCCTTTTAACCAAAACCTTTGTGGGCCTCAGACATTGTATAAGTCCCTCTGCGTTAAAAGAAAAACCTCGGCGCGATCACCGCTTTCAAACAAACAACCATGGGCCTACCCCCGAGTAGTAAGACCCACTTCTTTTTCTTTAAATTCTTTTTTGGGCTTCTTGAGAGAGTGTAAAACCCATCCCTTTGTACAGAAAACCTTTTTGGGCCTCAGTCACTTGTATAAGTCCCACTGTACAAATTCAAAACAATAGTGCAATCACTGATAAAACTTTGGGCCTCTCCTTGAGCTATAAGCCCCGACAATCTTTTCAAAGCACTTTCTCCTTTGATTTTGAATTCAAATATACTGTTGTTTTCAATCTTTCTTTGTTGAACAACTAACAAAACAACAGGGAAGCTCTACAACCGAGTAAGTGTTTATCCGCTTTCATTTATCGCTTTCATATATATAACTGTATTGTGGGGCTGATCACTGTAAGTCTTCTTTCACAAACTTTTATATACTTGTCCAATACACCGTGTAATACTAGTATAGCTATTCAGAAATTCCCCGGCAACTACGTCTCGAACTAGGTAAAGCCCTGTTGATCACTCTTAAAATAGACAAAACCAGATCCCCTATAGGAGCACCAGATACAGTCTTCTCTTCGGCTGTCACCCCTTAGAAATTGTCAAAGAAACTCTAACTCCCCAGAGATGATCGTTTCTCCGTGAATGGCATCTCTTGAGTTTCTTCCAAATTCTCAAACTTTCCTGGCTTGATCTATTCTCTGTGAATAGCCTGTCTTGAATTTCTCGGGGTTTGGGGACCCATAGGCTTCTTAAAAGCATCCCCGCCTCCTCTTGGGCGTTGTACAAGGACCCGTCGGCTTCTTAGAAGTTTTCACAGCCTCCTCTTAGGCTTTGTATAATGATTCTTACTCCGCGAAGATAGCCTCCTCTTGGGCTTCGTACAAATTGTCCCTTCGACTTCTTAAAAGTTTTTCTGCCTCCTCTTGGGCTTTGTACAAATTGTCCTGGCGGCCTCTTAAAGGTATAGGAACAGAAACTAGTCATCTTAGTAGAACAGTCTTTCAAAGGAGTCTAGACCTTTACCCCTTATCATTCCAGCCTTCTCTCAAGCATCATACAACATGCCTTCGCTATCTGAGAATCTATTTCTCAAACACCAGTAGACTTGAACAGTCTCAATACCCTTGGGATTTCCCGTTTCCTTAAAGAACAAGAAATAACCATGATCCTCCGATCACAACCTTACCCATAATCTTTCTCTTCATAAGAACTGATTTTCTCTTTCATCCAACACACTGGACCTATCACTCAATTGAAACAGTCATCCAGCACAATAGCCTCCTCTTGGGCTTTGTACAAATGATTCTCCCCAGCGGAGCTAACCTTTTCAGAATCTCTTGTTGAGTCATAAACCTTTTAGCCTCCATCTCGGGCTTCGTACGAGATACATAAACACTCACTTGTTGAGTATAAAAGACTCTCTTGTTGAGTCAATCTCCTTTTACCCTCCATCTCGGGCTTCATACGAGATACAAAAACATTCTCTTGTTGAGTATAAAAGGCTTTCTTGTTTAGTCACCACCCTTTAGCCTCCATCTTGGGCTTCGTACGAGATACAAATAACTCTCTTGTTGAGTATAAAAGACTCTCTTGTTGAGTCATCAAACTTTTAGCCTTCGTCTTGGGCTTCGTACAAGACACAAAAAACACTTTGAGTATAAAAGGCTTTCTTGTTGAGTCAGTTCTCTTTAGCCTCCGTCTTGGGCTTCGTACAATACACACAAAAACACTCTCTTATTGAGTATAAAAGACTCTCTTGTTGAGTCACCAACCTTTTTGCCTCCATCTCGGGCTTCGTACGAGATACAAAACACTCTCTTGTTGAGTATAAAAGACTCTCTTGTTGAGTCATCAATCCTTTAGCCTCCGTCTTGGGCTTCGTACAAGATACATAATCACTCTCTTGTTGAGTATAAAAGACCCCGGTTGAGTCAATCAAAGTTTTAGCATCAAAGTTGTGCCTTGCTCACAACATACAAACATCAACAACTCCTCTTTAGAGATGAAAAATTCTCTCTAAAGTCAAAACCCTTCAGCTTCACATCTTGGGCTTTGAACAAGATACAAATAAACCCTTCAGCTTCAGATCTTAGGCTTTGAACAAGATACAAATAGACCCTTCAATTTCACATCTTGGGCTTTGAACAAGATACAAACCACCCTTTAGCATCACGTCTTGGGCTTTGAACAAGACACCAAAACAACCTTTTTCCTCCCATAGAATAGTAGGAACTACGATCGCTCTGATTTCCCTGTTTCGGGAATACGTAGGCATAAGATTGAAAAATCTTAGCGAGCATACTAATCAAAAAACCAAAATCCCATACCTTCACACATCAATCGAAAAGCATCAGTCCTAACATCCTACCAATAGCCTAGCCACTGTTTTTAAATTAATAACCCTAAGGGAGAACCCCCCTATTTTGATAGCATCTGTAAACTAACAGTTTTAACTGTTTAACCTCAGTATGCAAGCAGAGTTAATTGGAGACATCTATTTCCCTTCCTTAATCAGCTCAATAGGATAAAAAATGAATCGAACTTTAGTACCAAAGCGATAGTCATTCGAAACCACAAAAACCGCGCTACAGAAGCGTGGTTGGGTAAACAAACAAGGGGCTATTTCTAAAGGTAATTGAAACAAAAACTTGCCTAAACCTAAGGGATTGGTAAACTCACAAAGACTCAAACAAAAAATTCCAATCAACTTCTTCCAAAATCCCAAGGGTTACACAAAACACAATACTTATTTAGCACAATTATTTGAACTCTTTTTGTTTCCTTTCTCAAGAATTTTCTTTTTATTTCCTTTTTTTCTTTTCTTTTCTTTTTCATATTTTTCTCTTTTTTCTTTTCTTTTTTAACCTCATAGAAACCCACCAATGAGTAAACAATCATTCTCTCCCCAACTTGAATTCAACCAAATCATCATGTGAATACTCCCTACTTTCTAAGACAAGGTAAAAATTCATACAACAACACAAAGTTGAGGGTTCTAGAAAAAAAATCAATCAAAATCCATACAAAAAGTGAATTCAATACTCATAGACAAGCATTAAGTTCAAACAACATGTATAATGATAGAAAGGCACAAAGGGGCTTAACAAATGCTCACACACTCACATGGTGAATTGACTATTTGGCTAAGTAGTTGTGCTCAAAATGAAACAAAATGCCTTGATCCTTTTCATGTCTTTCATATAATCAACACTAACAAAAGATTAAGCATAATAAAATCCAGTTAGAACAAGAATGTTGGTACTCCAAGCATATATGAACAATGGAAAGCTACTTTACAAAAAAGGTGGGAACTAAAGTGATTCACATCAAGAACAAGTATACAAAAGAATGAATGAAATGGAAGTTTGTAAAATGCATAAGTATCATGAATATGCGAAAGTCTAAAAAGCGATAAACACATATCTTGGACGTGTACAAAATGTAACAATATCATTAACATACATCTGCAAGTTGAAATGATCAAACTTGGAACATCACCTTAAATTCCCTCAAGCTACCCAAAACAAGCTTTTAGACAAACACAAAAACTATTAGTATAAACAAACTAAAAGACGGGCAGAAACTGTCTAAACAAATTTAAAAGTGAAGATTTGAAATTTCAGAACTGGTCCGATTTAAATTTGTTTAGACAATTGCACCATACTACCTAAACTAAACAACAACAAAAGAAAATAATACAACATGCTTGTTTTACGTCGTAAGCTCGGCGCCTGTTATTTAAGAACGTTCCTCCAAGTTGCTTCCACCCGGTTATTCCTAACCAACACGCAAGCAAATGTGAAAAGAAACAAACAATGATATAACAAATTCACAAGTATAAGTATCAATATAAACAAGTGAAAATATACAATATGTAAGATATCTACACAACTCAAAAAAAAAGAAACTATCGCAATACGATCAAATAAAAACACCAAAACCTGACAACGGCACCATTTTGTTGGAGCGGTAAAGCAACAAGCAAAAAAAGTTTTGGAAGTATTTTTCCGGGAATTTATCGTGTCCACAGAGATCGGTGCTATTGAGCTGCCATTCGACAAGTCTCGCGTTTACGAGTTTGGATTAAATTAGTTAAAGTAAAACCAGAAAAGTAAATGTGAATATAAAAAGAATTCATTAATCAGAGAGAAGAAACTTATCCGGTATGCATATCATCCACTCCTCACAAACTTAAACTTACCGACCAGTTATACTCAACCTATAATACGCCTCAATATCATCCAGCATCACTCACAACAGTGTCCATCTCTAACACACTGAGCTGAGAGAACAACCGTGTTACCCTCGTCGACACTCTCGCACCCGACTCGAGATACGGAGGCATTAAGATTCGACACCCATAAAGATTTTTAGCTCTAAATCTATCTCTACCATTCAGAAACTAACAGATAATCATCCCTAATCAAAGTTTGCGATGTTTTTCTCTAACACAACCCAAACCCCGAGCATAAAGCAAAAATCAAGGACATTCACCAATAAAGATTTCAAAGTAAATACATATACAACAACCCAACAAAGAAGTAATTCACAAAGAAGAAAAGAAATAAACCAAACATCTCGCATTTTTTCAACGTCGGTCGATGAGAAGTCCACCCCGGATCATCCGTGTGCAAGCTTCAATGTTGTTTTCTAAACTAATCCTACTGAAAAATGAGTTTGATGGAGTTGGGAGAAAAAATCTCTTAAACCATAACCTAAAAAATGAATGAAATGACTTAAATATCATTTAAAAAATCTGTCAAGTTCGCAAAGCGGACTTTTATTCACAAAGTGAACATCAAATTTAGGCACCTGATGCCTCTGGAACAGTTAAACCGCCTCTGTGATTCTGCAAAAGTTCGCAATGCAAACTTTTATTCGCAAAAGGGAATATTCGCTGGAAAGTTCGCAATGCAAACTTTGGTGCCTTTTCTACTTCCACAAGTCTGGGAACATTCGCTGGGAAGTTTGCAAAGCGAACTTGACATCACACCAGCCCTTTTTTTTACCATAACTTTTGAACCGTAACTCGGATTGACGCACAGCCGGAAGCGTTGGAAAGCTTATTCAATGCTCTTTATGAATATGACAAGATATCCTTGCTTCAATACCTGCAAAAATTAATGGAAAACAATTAAACTCAATAATATTTACATGATACGCAATATATACACTATAATATAAAGTAAACGTATTTACAAACAAAGCGGGGTTTATTCAAACAATATTAACAAAAAGTATCGATAAGTGCAACAAAAATTATATACAAAAATAGCTAAAAATTGAACTTATCACAGGTAAATCAATTTCCAAGTCGTGATCACAATTTTCATCAATCTGTCAGAACAAGAGGTTTGTACTGATGGTTTGAGAAACAGCCTCATTTGCCCATCATAAAGAATAACTTTAAGGGTAGGGGCCCATGTTAAGAATTCAGTGATCCAGTTTAGCAGAACTGCTTTTGGAGCAACAATCAAGTAGGGACAAGTCACACCTTTGTATTCTAAAAGATGTACTATGAGAGAAATAAATTGTACTGTTTTCCCAAGCTCTATTTCAGAATTTTTTCGGTTGTCCCTAGAAGCTTCATTTGAATCAACTATTTTGGATTCAACTGAAGCAGCAACATCGCCATGGTTAGGAAATTAAACAGATAAACACCCTAAAATCGAAAACAGGCCAGCGCTAGGATTGACCCGCTTAGGGATGGGAAAGTCCCCAGCAGAGTCGCCACATGTCGCATCTGCGAAAATCAACCGGCGGAAAGAAACAGAAGAGTCGCCACCGAATGTTATTTATCCCAACGCAAGGAAAAGAAACGATAAAAGAAAACCTCAACAAAGGGAAAGGAATGGTTGTCGCAAACATAGCCTAGGTTCGGGAGTCGGTTACGCGAGAGGAAGGTATTAGCACCCCCTCGCGTTCATCGTACTCGATGGGATCCACGCTTGCTGTTATCGATCAAAGGGTGTAGGTTATCTGAAGCTCAACTGCTAACTGGAAAACAAAATGGGAGAAAATTTAAAATAAGAAAAAAGGAGGAAAAGAAAAGAAAAGTGACTCGATAGTACATCGCCGTCCTAGGCCTACGTATTCCCTCGGGTGCGGGAAAGTCAGAGTCAACGTAGTTCGAACTACGGATTTGTGGGGGAAGTTTGCTCTCCAAGACATCGCGTCTCGTGCCTACGTATCCACAATCTAATCAGAAAGAGGCAGTTAGAGCAGTCGTAGTTCAACCTAGCAAGGTCTTGTTGTTTTGTGTTTTTTAGCGGAATATGCCAACGTTCGCGTCCCAGCAGTTTAGGTGTTGCCGCTCGTTGTATGGAGCCTTACGTGTTTACCTGTTTACGGTAGAACAGAAATAGGGCTTCCTTTATGCGGGAAGTGAAGGAAATGATAAGAGAAGATGATTGTTTGTTTTTGTTTTTTATGAGAAAGTGTCTTGATTTGTTGTTTGTAACTCATATTGCACTAAAGTCTATGACATAGGAACGAATGCGTCGCATGGTCGTCCCCAACAAGATGTATGCTAAACACTCTAGAAAGGTGAAGGGAGACCCTCCCCCTTTCATTTCCCATGTACTTAAGGCTCCTGGCGTACAATACTTGTTGTCTTTATTACATTTTTTTGATTTTGTTTTGAGATGAGAGAAGAGAGACTCAAAGTTGTAAAGAAAAATCTAAGGGGAGACTAATTGTAGTCCTAATGTTAGCATGCAATGGTGGCCCTATGGTTGAGTTTTGAAGAGAAAAGTAGGATCTTCTACCTAGATTAACAAGTAGGGATTGCATTACATAATGCTCATCCTACCTTAACCTTAATCGAAAACTAAGGTTAAGCTAAGATCCCAAAGGGGTGTGAAAGAGTTACACAAGCAAGCATTATATCACACAATCCACAAGTGAAAGAATAAGAGACAACAAATGAAAAAGGATGAAAGAAGAATTGAGTAATCATGTACTCAAGCACCTTACCTCATAAGCCAAGCTAAGCAACCTTGATTAAAGGAAGATAAATCACAAGCACTAGTTACCAATTACTTGAAAAGTTATGTTTTAAGTTCCTAAACTAAGACTAGGTACCATATACTTGTGTTAGATGCTACCTACAACTATAAACAATGTAAGATGAGTTCTATGAGTGAAGTAACATGCCTAGGTCAGTAATTATCTCTAATTAGCTTCTAATTATGTTAACATGTCAAAATTAATCAAACTAGGTCAAACTATGTATCAAAACAACACACAAATGCACATTGTTTACAAACTAGATGGGAATAGATGTTTAGGAATCATGTAAGTGGATTAAAGCATGAGTATCCCTTAAATTCAGAAGTGAATGAAGTGTATTTATAGGTGCAAATGTCATTGGGTTAACATGGAAGTCATGTATTAAAGCATTCACAACATTTGAGCAAGTTGTGCACAAGTATAGTCAACTAGGATGCAACATACAATTGATGCTTATGCAAAAGACATGTGAGGATGGATGCATGTTATGGTATGGTATAAAATCAGAAGTGATATCATATTAAGGATGCATAAAACAACTCTTAACCATCATAGAAGTTCACAACATTCCAAGTTTTATAAGCTATAGCAAGGCAAGCACAAAAACAATGTTTAAGTAAGTCCTAGAAGTTAGCTACTTGTGACACAAGTAAAAGGGAAGTGTGAAGGGTGCATACACATGTTGAGTGGGGTAGGTCAGTACTTAATCTCCTCTAATAGTTCATGTCTAATGCCTACAAGAGTTGGGTAAAGGTTGAACTTAAAGAAGCTAAACAAGTTAGGCAAACAATGATGCATTTGGAAGTTATTAGTTAAAGTCATATCATATGAGTAATGAAGTGCAATTAGGAATCATCAAGTCTCATGCAAGTTATGTACATATGAAAAATGCATTTAGGATTCACTTAGAAATGTGTTAAAGTTAGCATATCAAAGCATACTTGGAAGCTATACAAGCCAAGGCAAGTTTTAAACCTATTGCAACATTTAAGAACCAAAACAAAACCAAACATGTGAAATGGAATTAGAAGTCAAGTGAGTTAGGTTGAGAATTCTACAAGTAAGTATCTATATCATGCCATATTTGACTCTCAAGTTCCAAAAAGAAATAAGCAAGAGAAGTATCTTAAAGGTGCACAAAGTCAAGTTTAATTCTAGACATCCTCAACCAACTAAGTCACCAAAAAAACTCCCATGAGAAATAGCTACATGCCTTAGAAAATTATGGAACTTTATTAAAGAAACTATGAAGTCAGTGGTCATGCATAACCAAAGGATAATTTCAAAGTTCAAATCTTAACATGCTCAAACTAAGTCAAAAAAGTCATCTATAGTCACCTAACATGTATGCACAAAATGGCACCAAAATCACAATCAAAAGTGGCCTAAAAAATTCCTAAAAAAAGGGCAAGGTTTATCAATATGTGCCAAACTCAAGTGCCAAACCTCATACAAAAATTCAGTTCCCAATTCTTTGTAGAAAATTAGTTATGCACCATATGGCACAAAGTATTATCATAAGAGTACATCACAAAGAAAATTCAAGAAAAAATACCAAAACTAACTAAAAATGAAAATAAAAAAATTGAAAAATTATATAAATGTGTTGAGATGGTGTGTGAATTTATTTGGAATTTTATTACCTTTTTTTACAATTTTAAAAATTCCTTTTTTGAAACACATAAAAAGAAAAAAGAAGAAAACATTAGATGAGAGAAGGGGTGTAGAGATAGCAACTAGATAGTTCACATGTCAACTGGGCTCATTATTGGGGTGGGATTAGCTTTTCCTCAAGGCCCACACGAGCCAACACTTTTTTTTTGCATTAGGACTTGAAACAATGAGGGGAAAAAAGGGTCATGTGCACATCATGTGGATTATTAATTCAGTGGCGTAATCTAGGCCACTTGCTAGATCCCACGGCTGGGATGACTTCTCACTCTCATCACACCTTTATCCACATGGTCATGGATGTCACCTGACCTTAATTTCTACACGTGATCCCCTCAATGACACACGTTGCCAGCATCATTATTATGGCTATATGTCACCTTTTTTTAAATCGTTATTAATCATCATTACTATTACAACCAACTTATGGCTCAATCATTATGATAAAAAAAGAAAAAATTTCACTAATTCCCACGTTACTCTCTCTCCCTCATTAATGCGGTGGACTCTTTCTATTGGCTAGCATGGAGACAAATAAATCACCCAATCCCTTGGTGACACGTCACTGTCATCAACCTCATGACAAAATAAAAACCAGTAACACGATTTATCACTCTAGGAATTCATTTTTTTGCACAATCTTTATCCTAGGATAGCTTCTTCAATTCTTGATGAAATTTAATGAAGTTTAAACCAAAGTCGTAGTACTAAATGAGGCAAACACAACCATAGCAAAAAAAATTCAAAATAACGCCTAAATCACAAAGATAATTTGCCACGAAGTCACAGATTCAATCACATATTCACCAAGATTTCATGTTTCTTCTTAGTTTTCTAACCAGCACGCATTGCCTACACTCCATAGAACTTCAATATGCACTCTTCCATGATCCTAATCATGTGATACTATAATGAATGCTTTAAGATTCAGAAAATCCTACCTTACTGAAATTCGAAACTTGAGTCTTGAGGAACCCTAAGAGCTTTGTGCAGAATCAGCAAGAGCGAAATAAACGCTTGTTGAGACTTTTAACCGTGCATAACAGATTTTTGATGAAGAAAGTGAAGAATTCTAAAACCTTCAATGGCGGATTTAAGCTTCAAAGGATGCAAACAGAGAGAAGATTCCGTTGTGGTGATGAAGAAGCAGAAGAAAATTCGTGAAAACCTTCAAGAATGAGAGAGAAATTCAAAACTAAAGATTGAGAGTGAGAGAGAGAAAGAGTTTTGATTTGTGTGGTGAAAAATGGATGTAACTGAATTTGTTGGAGTGAAAAATGGCTTTTATATTCATGGTTAATGCATGGTTAATGAGTTGATCATGGTTAAAAGTTTGTTAGGTTTGGTTAAAATTGAAAATGAGATTGTGAAGTCATGGAAGTGTTGGCACATGTTGTATTATATGTGTGTGTATGGTAATGTGAGCTGGTACGAGTCAAGACAACAACAACCTGTTGATAAAGTTTTTTCTTCTTTTTCTTCTATACGTGGTAAAGCAAAGTGGTTTACATGCTATGTTAGACTTTGCATGGTTTCAAAGAGTAATGGTAAGGACATTATACGCGTTCCAACAAAAGGTCCTGAGTCTAGCTTTGAAACTTGAGTGGAATGGAAAGGTTTACATGGTATGACACATAACCATGATACAATATCCAAAGTACCATATCTCCCCTCCTGATGCATCATTTCACCTGATCTTTGGAGTTAGGGAAAGGAGGAATTATGTGGAACAAATTTGGTGTTAATTGCAACTTAAATGGAAGCTTAGAACATACTCAAAATTGGCCATGAAATTAAGGGTATGCAACTAGTTTTTTAGGCTTTGTAAAATTATAAGAGTTTCTTAAGTTTCACAACTTCAAGTTCATGAATTTGGAGGGATAGAACTCCATGGATTTTGCTCCAAACCTCATGGTTCTTGTGACTAATTTAAAGAGGATGTTTAATACTACACTTTTTATGTTGAAGGAAAGTGAAAATAAAGTCTCAAGGGTAATGAAAATTGGACCTGAATCTGGCCATACACGAGCTACAAAGATCCTAAAATTTTTCTAAGTATTTTTCATGGTTGGACAACTTGAAGTTCATGATTTGAAATGATCATAACTTTCACCTCAAGAATCCAAATGACAAGTTGTTTATATGCTTGGAAAGGTAGGAATGTCCTCCAGAACATTGGTGATTGGCCCAAACTGAATTGAAACTTGCATCATGTCTGAAAATGGCTTGGAAGTTCGCAACTTGAAACTTGAAAACTTCCCCAAAATGGAAACTGCCAATTAAGAACTTTCCCAAAATGGAAAGTTTTCCATAAATGGAGCATCCTCACACACGTCTTGATTTTTTATGATTCTTTTGACATATCTTGACCAAATTTCACCCATTGATCATATTTAACATGAGGACCTTGAATTTGACATCAAAAAGGCAAAAGTTGACTTTTTCTCTGATCAATTGACTTTTTCCCAATTCTCCTGATTTTCTGTAAATCTTCCAATTGAAACCCTTATGAATGCAGTTGATGGCTTAAATTTCATTCATGGACACTTTGGAACATGTAGCATATCATAGAATCAAGTCTTTCCCAAAAATCAGAAATAAACTGACTTTTATGCAAAACCTTAATTTGGTCCCCACTAGTTAGGAGAAAATGATAGATCTTCAAAACTCACATTCCTCTGACCATGATGTAGATTGCCTCAAACCAAAATGATTCTTGTGATGAGATGATGTTAAAGACCCAAGAACCCTACTCATAGAGGTGTCTCAAGCTCAAAAGGTCAAAACCCTAGTTGATGACCAACCATCAGGAGAGTGCACCCTTTCTTCATTCTTTTGCCAAATTCAAAATTTTTGATGACATGATGGGCCAAATGAGTTATATTTGAGGTATGGTGAGCCTAAGGGATTGGTAAACTCACAAAGACTCAAACATAAAATTCCAATCAACTTCTTCCAAAATTCCAAGGGTTACACAAAACGCAATACTTATTTAGCACAATTATTTGAACTCTTTTCGTTTCCTTTCTCAAGAATTTTCTTTTTATTTCCTTTTTTTATTTTCTTTTCTTTTTCATATTTTTCTCTTTTTTCTTTTCTTTTTTAACCTCATAGAAACCCACCAATGAGTAAACAATCATTCTCTCCCTAACTTGAATTCAACCAAATCATCATGTGAATACTCCCTACTTTCTAAGACAAGGTAAAAATTCATACAACAACACAAAGTTGAGGGTTCTAGAAAAAACAATCAATCAAAATCCATACAAAAAGTGAATTCAATACGCATAGACAAGCATTAAGTTCAAACAACATGTATAATGATAGAAAGGCACAAAGGGGTTTAACAAATGCTCACACACTCACATGGTGAATTGACTATTTGGCTAGGTAGTTGTGCTCAAAATGAAACAAAATGCCTTGATCCTTTTCATGTATTTCATATAATCAACACAAACAAAAGATTAAGCATAATAAAATCCAGTTAGAACAAGAATGTTGGTACTCCACGCATATATGAACAATGGAAAGCTACATTACAAAAAAGGTGGGAACTAAAGTGATTCACATCAAGAACAAGTATACAAAAGAATGAATGGCATGGAAGTTTGTAAAATGCCTAAGTATCATGAATATTTGAAAGTCTAAAAAGAGATAAACACATATCTTGGACGTCTACAAAATGTAACAATATCATTACCATACATCTGCAAGTTGAAATGATCAAAATTGGAACATCACCTTAAATTCCCTCAAGCTACCCAAAACAAGCTTTTAGACAAACACAAAAACTATTAATATAAATAAACTAAAAGACCGGCAGAAACTGTCTAAACAAATTTAAAAGTGAAGATTTGAAATTTCAGAGCTGGTCCGATTTAAATTTGTTTAGACAATTGCACCATACTACCTAAACTAAACAACAACAAAAGAAAATAATACAACATGCTTATTTTACGTCGTAAGCTCGACGCCTGTTATTTAAGAACGTTCCTCCAAGTTGCTTCCACCCGGTTATTCCTAACCAACACGCAAGCAAATGTGAATAGAAACAAACAATGATATAACAAATTCACAAGTATAAGTATCAATATAAACAAGTGAAAATATACAATATGTAAGATATCTACACAACTCAAAAACAAAGAAACTATCGCAATACGATCCAATAAAAACACCAAAACCCGACAACGACACCATTTTGTTGGAGCTGTAAAGCGACAAGTAAAAACAGTTTTGGAAGTATTTTTCCGGGAATTTATCGTGTCCACAGAGATCGGTGCTATTGAGCTGCCATTCGACAAGTCTCGCGTTTACGAGTTTGGATTAAATTAGTTAAAGTAAAAGCAGAAAAGTAAATGTGAATATAAAAAGAATTCATTAATCAGAGAGAAGAAACTTATCTGGTATGCATATAATCCACTCCTCACAAACATAAACTTACCGACCAGTTATACTCAACCTATAATACGCCTCAATATCATCCAGCATCACTCACAACAGTGTCTATCTCTAACACACTGAGCTGAGAGAACAACCGTGTTACCCTCGTCGACACTCTCGCACCCGACTCGAGATACGGAGGCATTAAGCTTCAACACCCATAAATATTGTTAGCACTAAATCTATCTCTACCATTCAGAAACTAACAGATAATCATCCCTAATCAAAGTTTGCGATGTTTATCTCTAACACAACCCAAACCCCGAGCATAAAGCAAAAATCAAGGACAATCACCAATAAAGATTTCAAAGTAAATACATATACAACAACCCAACAAAGAAGTAATTCACAAAGAAGAAAATAAATAAACCAAACATCTCGCAGTTTTTCAACGCCGGTCGATGAGAAGTCCACCCCGGATCATCCGTGTGCAAGCTTCAATGTTGTTTTCTAAACTAATCCTACTGAAAAATGAGTTTGATGGAGTTGGGAGAAAAAATCCCTTAAACCATAACCTAAAAAATGAATGAAATGACTTAAATATCATTTACAAAATCTGTCAAGTTCGCAAAGCGGACTTTTATTCACAAAGCGAACATCAAATTTAGGCACCTGATGCCTCTGGAACAGTTAAACCACCTCTATGATTCTGCAAAAGTTCGCAATGCAAACTTTTATTCGCAAAGGGAATATTTGCTGGAAAGTTCACAATGCAAACTTTGGTGCCTTTTTCTACTTCCTCAAGTCTGGGAACATTCGCTGGGAAGTTCGCAAAGCGAACTTGACATCACACCAGCCCTTTTTTTGACCATAACTTTTGAACCGTAACTCGGATTGACGCACGGCCGGAAGCGTTGGAAAGCTTATTCAATGATCTTTATGAATATGACAAGATATCCTTTCTTCAATACCTGCAAAAATTAATGGAAAACAATTAAACTCAATAATATTTACATGATACGCAATATATACACTATAATATAAAGTAAACGTATTTACAAACAAAGCGGGGTTTATTCAAACAATATTAACAAAAAGTATCGATAAGTGCAACAAAAATTATATACAAAAATAGCTAAAAATTGAACTTATCACAGGTGAATCAATTTCCAAGTCGTGATCACAATTTTCATCAATCTGTCAGAACAAGAGGTTTGTACTGATGGTTTGAGAAACAGCCTCATTTGCCCATCATAAAGAATAACTTTAAGGGTAGGGGCCCATGTTAAGAATTCAGTGATCCAGTTTGGAAGAACTGCTTTTGGAGCAACAATCAAGTGGGGACAAGTCACACCTTTGTATTCTAAAAGATGTACTATGAGAGAAATAAATTGTACTTTTTTCCCAAGCTCTATTTCAGAATTTTTTCGGTTGTCCCTAGAAGCTTCATTTGAATCAACTATTTTGGATTCAACTGAAGCAGCAACATCGCCATGGTCAAGAAATTAAACAGATAAACACCCTAAAATCGAAAACAGGCCAGCGCTAGGATTGACCCGCTTAGGGATGGGAAAGTCCCTAGCAGAGTCGCCACCTGTCGCATCTGCGAAAATCAACCGGCGGAAAGAAACAGAAGAGTCTCCACCGAATGTTATTTATCCCGACGCAAGGAAAAGAAACGTTCAAATAAAAAGTCAACAAAGGGAAAGGAATGGTCGTCGCAAACATAGCCTAGGTTCAACATAGCCTAAGTTCGGGAGTCGGTTACGCGAGAGGAAGGTATTAGAACCCCCTCGCGTCCATCGTACTCGATGGGATCCACACTTGTTGTTATCGATCAAAGGGTGTAGGTTATCTGAAGCTCAACTGCTAACTGGAAAACAAAATGGGAGAAAATTTAAAATAAGAAAAAAGGAGGAAAAGAAAAGAAAAGTGACTCGATAGGACATCGTCGTCCTAGGCCTACGTATTCCCTCGGGTGCGTGAAAGTCAGAGTCAACGTAGTTCGAACTACGGATTTGTGGGGGAAGTTTGCTCTCCAAGACATCGCGTCTCGTGCCTACGTATCCTCAATCTAATCAGAAGGAGGCAGTTAGAGCAGTCGTAGTTCAACATAACAAGGTCTTGTTGTTTTGTGTTTTTTAGCAGAATATGCCAACGTTCGCGTCCCAGCAGTTTAGGTGTTGCCGTTCATTGTATGGAGCCTTACGTGTTTACCTGTTTACGGTAGAACAGAAATTGGGCTTCCTTTATGAGGGAAGTGAAGGAGATGAGAAGAGAAGATGATTGTTTGTTTTTGTTTTTTTCTGAGAAAGTGTCTTGATTTGTTGTTTGTAACTCATATTGCACTAAAGTCTATGACATAGGAACGAATGCGTCGCATGGTTGTCCCCAACAAGACGTATGCTAAACACTCTAGAAAGGTGAAGGGAGACCATCCCCCTTTCATTTCCCATGAACTTAAGGCTCCTGGCATACAATACTTGTTGTCTTTATTACATGTTTTTGATTTTGTTTTGAGATGAGAGAAGAGAGACTCAAAGTTGTAAAGAAAAATCTAAGGGGAGACTAATTGTAGTCCTAATGTTAGCATGCAATGGTGGCCCTATGGTTGAGTTTGGAAGAGAAAAGAAGGATCTTCTACCTAGATTAACAAGTAGGGATTGCATTACATAATGCTCATCCTACCTTAACCTTAATCGAAAACTAAGGTTAAGCTAAGATCCCAAAGGGGTGTGAAAGAGTTACACAAGCAAGCATTATATCACACAATCCACAAGTGAAAGAATAAGAGACAACAAATGAAAAAGGATGAAAGAAGAATTGAGTAATCATGTACTCAAGCACCTTACCTCATAAGCCAAGCTAAGCAACCTTAATTAAAGGAAGATAAATCACAAGCACTAGTTACCAATTACTTGAAAAGTTATGTTTTAAGTTCCTAAACTAAGACTAGGTACCATATACTTGTGTTAGATGCTACCTACAACTATATACAATGCAACGTGAGTTCTAAGAGTGAAGTAACATGCCTAGGTCAGTAATTATCTCTAATTAGCTTCTACTTATGTTAACATGTCAAAATAAATCAAACTAGGTCAAACTATGTATCAAAACAACACACAAATACGCATTATTTACAAACTAGATGGGAATAGATGTTTAGGAATCATGTTAGTGGATTAAAGCATGAGTATCCCTTAAATTTAGAAGTGAATGAAGTGTATTGATGGGTGTAAATGTCATTGGGTTAACATGGAAGTCATGTATTAAAGCATTCACAACATTTGAGCAAGTTGTGCACAAGTATAGTCAACTAGGATGCAACTTACAATTGATGCTTATGCAAAAGACATGTGAGGATGGATGCATGCTATGGTATGGTATAAAATCTGAAGTGATATCATATTAAGGATGCATAAAACAACTCTTAACCATCATATAAGTTCACAACATTCCAAGTTTTATAAGCTATAGCAAGGCAAGCACAAAAACAATGTTTAAGTAAGTCCTAGAAGTTAGCTACTTGTGACACAAGTAAAAGGGAAGTGTGAAGGGTGCATACACATGTTGAGTGGGGTAGGTCAGTACTTAATTAAATTCTGGTACAGATGTGTGAAGTCATAGTGTAATGTCACAACATCGCAATCTGCTGAACAAGGCAATAATAGAAACAATAACACACTGAATTGTTCACCCAGTTCGGTTCAACCAACCTACATCTGGGGGCATACCAAGCCAGGAAGGAAGTCCACTATTAGTAGTATCAAATTACAGACTCAACAGACCAGTTGACAATCTACCTAATTTAATCCCTACCCAATGACCCTTCTACCTAAGTCCTCCCTAGGTAAGAGACTCCATCTCACTTCCAATCATCTCGATGATGTCTAGCAGTTAACTACACCGTTACTGCATCAACAGCTTGATTTCCTAATCTTTTCTATCACATAGACTTTGGAAGACACACTTCCATGACAACCCTTTGGAGTTGCTTCAAAGCTTCCTCCAAGAACAATACATCTCTTACCTACAGGCTTCGAGATAAACACGATGACCATCCCACAACCCGGGTGGTTCATCAACCAACACAGCCCTTATAATCTACATGATGGCTGGCCTACTAAAACTAGGTTACAATGCTTCTATTTATAACCTATTTCCCAACTGGATTTGGGCCTTCAAATCATATCAAATCTTCTGTTCCAAATCTCCAAAAGATTCTGCTACTAAATAGATCTTCAATTGAATCCTCAATCAAATCTTCAATTAAATCTTCAATTAAATCTTTAATCATTAACTCTAAATATTCTCCATATCTTTATGCATTAAATTCAGCTCCACATAATATTTCCAGGATATTATGTATCTTTTAAATCTTCACTATTCAGTTGCAAGATCTTCTCCAAATATCTGATTTGATTTAAATTTAAAAATAGATTTTATTTTCAAATCTTTTCAAATCTTTCAGCCCTAAAAGTAGCAACAAGATCTGCTCCACTTATGATTGCACCAGAATATATCTTTACCAAGATATTCGCCCACAATCTCTCACTCTCTTCAGTAGAATATCTCAGAAACACGCACAGTCCTAAAAACACAGCAGACTGATGTTCTGGTATAGTGATGTCAAGACATCGCATGTGACATCACTCTTCAGCACTATAACTCTTCAACACCTTAACATTCTGCAATCCACACACCACACAGATGGTTTTCTGATGTTCTGTCATCTGATGTTATGACATCGGGTTTGACATCAGCACAAAACTGCAACCCTTAAAAACTTAACATAACCAGAATGTTAACTCAACATAACAAGGCTGTTAAAAACTCATGTTGAAACATCAACCATGACATCAACATTGTTTTACCAAAATTCTAGCCAACTACAAGAATTAACAATCTCCCCCTTTGGCTAATTTTGGCTAAAACAATTTCAGCCTACATCAGAACAACTTGCAGCAGAAACGAACACTTTCACATCAGCATAACTCTCCCCCTCAACTGCTGTACCATATCAGAAAAGGCTTCACAACCACACCTTGGCAACCACTAGGCTAACTCTCCCCCTTTTTAGCCATAATTGGACAAACTCTGAACATAGCAGCAAGCACAAAAAAAATTCCAAAGGCAAACTCTGAATCATCCAACCAATATACTCAGAACAAAACCCAGACTCAGCAGCTACTACTTTCAATGATCAGCAGAGAAAAGATCAACTCCCCCTATCTAAGATAACCAGTGCACCTTTGCAAAAATAACACCTTAAATGAATGGAAAACATAAGACTCATCTTCATGTCTTCAAGAGCGCACTCTCTGTTCAACTCACCTGCTGAACGCATTCACTTAGTGCTTAATCACATAATTCCCTCTTAAGTGGTTATCTTCTCATGCTCCAAAACTCACATCTTGCCAAGCTGATCAACTTCTCTCAGGAATGAATTTCTTGATCATAGTCTTCATACATCCACAAATACACTGCCTTCCACTACACTTTAAGTCAAGTCTTCTTACTTTGAATTAAAACCACACACCTAGACAAGTGTGCCATCTCCCATCAACAAAGACCCTCACAAAGTAATTCCAACATCAACACGTCATCCAACAGTCTGATGTCATAACATGTTATCTAACATTATCTCCTCACAAGAGGCAACCAATCTCCACAAGCTTGATCAGCATGCAAGCTTCACAATATATGCACCTTTGCTGCAGAATCCATAGACAATTACTCCCCCTGTCATGGTTAACTAAAGCTCTAGATGGAGATGAACATTTGAGCACACTTGCTAAGCACTTTCACATATTGTACTTTCACTATTGGAGAACACATTCAATTATCCTGACTGGTATGACACTGCTCACAAACTCCATGAAATCTCAGATTACTTAAAAGCTTTACTGAGATCCAATCTCTTCAAAATTTTCTGATCCAATCACCTCATCTGACACAGTTTCTCTGCCATTACATCCACTAGTGAGGTCTTCAAAAATAGTAGACATGCTTTGCCAGAACATACTACAACAAACCAAGATTAGAATCTCCACATTCTAATCCACGTCAGAAACACCTCTTTTGAAATAATGCTGGAGCAATCATCTCCTACATATGACCATTCTCATCAGGCTTCCAATCAATACCTGATCTACTACAGTCTTCTCTACATTCTCCATCCAAGGTAGACCTTCCACTTCATCATTCTCCCGTATGACTATGTAGACGCTCCTTAGGCATAATGTAGGCACCAAGCTCCTGAACCAGAGCATAAACATCCTTCACCAAGGATATCCAACCCAGATAATGTCCCAACACCAAGTTAGAACATCTCCCACACACCAAGACATCATCACCATGATTCTTGATATGCTCCACCAACTGGACTTACTATTGCATAGTAATCCAAAGACCTAGAGACTTAAACTCTCATCCACCTTCAAGAAGAATAATCTCCTTAAGTCTTCAACTCATCACCCTTCTGCCCAAGAGTAACTTGTTCCAAGACACTCCTCAATAATAACCAGCTGCCACACTCTGATTATATTGATTCTTCAAATCCACTTCTGAGATTAACCAATTGCCACAGTTTGATCACCTCATACATGAATCCTCATATGAAAACAGTCAACTGCCACATTTTGACCCTTTTCACGTTTGTCAGAATCCTCACAAAGATATCTTGATCCACCAAGGAAACTTGATCTTCAAGTCACACGTTCCACTTGCTCAAAAGCAAACACACTTAGATTCCCTAAGCCATGGTCATGTAGCATCTTCTCCTTCCTACAGCTCCCGCAAACTGCCATGAGAACGATCTTTTTGACGCATCCATAACTTTCATTACTGTAGATCACCTCTATCACCAGCTGAGATTTCTGATGTTAAGTTAGATGTCAAAAACATTATGATATCCAACTGTTGAATTCAGCTCTTCCTTCTGCCACTCAAAAGAACCTCCTCCCTTTGCAGAAGTAGATTTCCATGCTCTCATAGACTTGATTCAACAATCAAGTTTGAGTAGACAACCTCCATCCTGCTTAGAAACTCCAAAGACTTCAAACCTACCACATCTGAATCTTCAAAAAATAAGTAGTCCAAGACTACCCCATAGCAATACTAAAGAAAGCCACTTCCCTTAGTAGAGCCGACAGTAGAAAGCCAGAGATAATTGCCACTTATCCTCGACCTTCACAACCAGAGCCAACACCATGCTCCAAACCACTTAGATCAGAAACAAACTGATCCAAGCTGTAACCATCAAGATTATGGTCTTCCATCTTCATCTTATCAACTTCCAAGATTAGACCAACAAAACTGCAGTAACTTGCATAACACACTCTTCCAGATAACTGCCAAGCTCCCAACAAGGTCTTTACAAACATATCCAGACTGTAGATTTGCATAATCCTCTAGACAAATACTAAGTCTCCCATCAAAGTATTTACCCTCATAGACAGATACTAAGTCTCCCGTCAGAGTATCTACTATTAAACAGAAAAAGATTACCTTCTCACACAAGGCATTCTTTTCTGCACACTTCTGGCACTAGCTAATCCCTCTTTTATAAATTTACACCACTGATCATTCCTGAAACTCCACCACGAGCACAACTAACTTCCTTGATTGAAAAAACAATGATGTTTCAACATCAGTTCCATCATCAGTCTAAATCACATTAACCATTTACTATGGCTTTGGAGACAACAACCACAGTAATCCACACACATCTCTTGCAAGGGACACAAGATGATCGACCATCAGCACCTGATCAACCTTCACACAAGTAAGAGCCTGCATCCTCTACATCTCAAGAATCTTCTTCTCAACCTTCTGATGTTCAGACCTTCTGTCTGTCTTTGAGATGTTGAATGCCATCCTTCTGCACCTAAAGAGGAGATTCCCTCTAACAAGTTTCTGAAAACAATCAATGACTGGTCATCTAATATGCTTCTTCCAACACTTGAACTTACAAGGATGCCCTTCAATCCTTGCCAAAAAAATTCCATTATGTGAAGACACCACATAACTGAACTCCAGTTTTAGAGGAAACTTCTCATGCAGATACCAAGGAACCATAATCCTTTGGAACACCAACTTCTCCTTGCACAAATCTGAAATGCTCATCCTATGGTTGGTACACACATATAACTCCTTTCACATAGAATCTGCTCCATGGCCATAAACGAGATTGCAAACAACTGGCTACTTCGATCAGAAGGAACTTTCAGATATCAGAGAAAATGTCCTTGACATTTGAGCTTGACCTTCACAAAAACAAACAGCCTTTGAACACCTACTCACTTGGATCCGAAATACACTAATTCAATGAGTGACACTATATTGATCATCTCTTGACCAACATACATATCTAAGACATGTTTCTTGAAGGAAACTTCTTAGACACACAACCTAGATGCCTCCTCTTCCAAGCCAGGAGTAGGTTCCAAACAGATGTGATCAATAAACATTTGTTTAGCCCCCAAGCATCTGTTATGCCATACCTTTATCCAACAAGATTCTGCACAATCTGCTGGTTTTATGTTCCAACATCTGGTAGGACATAAGTTCTCTTCACAAGAAACACACCAAAAGATCCTTTAACACAGCCCAGAGATTGACCTTGTAAGGTTGGAGGCAAGAATAAATTGCTTCTTTCTTCAGACCTCTTTTCAACAAGCTCATATAAGAGTTCCTTTATGAGTGGACTTGGGATGAACCACAAGTATCTTTGGCAGCTCTAACAAGCTAGTTGAAGATATCCTCAAGTATCACCACACCATGTGATACATCTTCAGAGGAGAACAGAATGTTGCAGCCTTAACACAAAACCACCAGGAGTTTTCCATCAGATATATATATATGCAGCGGAACACACACCAAAAAACTCCTCTACAACCTTCAGGCACTGCTCCATAATCCTTGCACATCATCACCATAAGCCAAGTGTCAACACAGTCACAACAACAATTCTTATGAAAAGTCCATCCTTCACTTCAAGGGATCATACAAACAACTATATGAACTGACCAAGTCCATAACCCAGCAAAACTATCTTCCTTGCTCATGAACCAGAAAGTATCTTTCCAAGATCTCATCCAGAAACAGACAGGATGCCTGCTCTGATACCAATTGAAATTCTGGTACAGATGTGTGATGTCATAGTGTAATGTCACAACATCGCAATCTGCTGAACAAGGCAATAATAGAAACAATAACACACTGAATTGTTCACCCAGTTCGGTTCAACCAACCTACATCTGGGGGCATACCAAGCCAGGAAGGAAGTCCACTATTAGTAGTATCAAATTACAGACTCAACAGACCAGTTGAAAATCTACCTAATTTAATCCCTACCCAATGACCCTTCTACCTAAGTCCTCCCTAAGTAAGAGACTCCATCTCACTTCCAATCATCTCGATGATGTCTAGCAGTTAACTACACCGTTACTGCATCAACAGCTTGATTTCCTAATCTTTTCTATCACATAGACTTTGGAAGACACACTTCCATGACAACCCTTTGGAGTTGCTTCAAAGCTTCCTCCAAGAACAATACATCTCTTACCTACAGGCTTCGAGATAAACACGATGACCATCCCACAACCCGGGTGGTTCATCAACCAACACAGCCCTTATAATCTACATGATGGCTGGCCTACTAAAACTAGGTTACAATGCTTCTATTTATAACCTATTTCCCAACTGGATTTGGGCCTTCAAATCATATCAAATCTTCTGTTCCAAATCTCCAAAAGATTCTGCTACTAAATAGATCTTCAATTGAATCCTCAATCAAATCTTCAATTAAATCTTCAATTAAATCTTTAATCATTAACTCTAAATATTCTCCATATCTTTATGCATTAAATTCAGCTCCACATAATATTTCCAGGATATTATGTATCTTTTAAATCTTCACTATTCAGTTGCAAGATCTTCTCCAAATATCTGATTTGATTTGAATTTAAAAACAGATTTTATTTTCAAATCTTTTCAAATCTTTCAGCCCTAAAAGTAGCAACAAGATCTGCTCCACTTATGATTGCACTAGAATATATCTTTACCAATATATTCGCCTACAATCTCTCACTCTCTTCAGTAGAATATCTCAGAAACACGCACAGTCCTAAAAACACAGCAGACTGATGTTCTGGTATAGTGATGTCAAGACATCGCATGTGACATCACTCTTCAGCACTATAACTCTTCAACACCTTAACATTCTGCAATCCACACACCACACAGATGGTTTTCTGATGTTCTGTCATCTGATGTTATGACATCGGGTTTGACATCAGCACAAAACTGCAACCCTTAAAAACTTAACATAACCAGAATGTTAACTCAACATAACAAGGCTGTTAAAAACTCATGTTGAAACATCAACCATGACATCAACATTGTTTTACCAAAATTCTAGCCAACTACAAGAATTAACACTTAATGTCCTCTAATAGGTCATGTCTAATGCCTACAAGAGTTGGGAAAAGGTTGAACTTAAAGAAGCTAAACAAGTTAGGCAGACAATGATGCATTTTAAAGTTGTTAGTTAAAGTCATATCGTATGAGTAATGAAGTGCAATTAGGAATCATCAAGTCTCATGCAAGTTATGTACATATGAAAAATGTATTTAGGATTCACTTAGAAGTGTGTTAAAGTCAGCATATCAAAGCATACTTGGAAGCCATACAAGCCAAGGCAAGTTTTAAAGCTATTGCAACATTTAAGAACCAAAACAAAACCAAACATGTGAAATGGAATTAGAAGTCAAGTGAGTTAGGTTGAGAATTCTACAAGTAAGTATCTATATCATGCCATATTTGACTCTCAAGTTCCAAAAAGAAATAAGCAAGAGAAGTATCTTAAAGGTGCACAAAGTCAAGTTTAATTCTAGACATCCTCAACCAACTAAGTCACCAAAAAAACTCCCATGAGAAATAGCTACATGCCTTAGAAAATTATGGAACTTTATTAAAGGAACTATGAAGTCAGTGGTCATGCATAACCAAAAGATAAGTTCAAAGTTCAAATCTTAACATGCTCAAACTAAGTCAAACAAGTCATCTATAGTCACCTAACATGTATGCACAAAATGGCACCAAAATCACAATCAAAAGTGGCCTAAAAAATTCCTAAAAAAAGGGAAAGGTTTATCAATATGTTCCAAAGTCAAGTGCCAAACCTCATACAAAAATTCAGTTCCCAATTCTTTGTAGAAAATTAGTTATTCACCATATGGCACAAAGTATTATCATAAGAGTACATCACAAAGAAAATTCAAGAAAAAAATACCAAAACTAACTAAAAATGAAAATAAAAAAATTCAAAAATTATCTAAATGTGTTGAGATGGTGTGTGAATTTATTTGGAATTTTATTGAATTTTTTACAATTTTCAAAATTCATTTTTTGAAACACATAAAAAGAAAAAAGAAGAAAACATTAGATGAGAGAAGGGGTATAGAGATAGCAACTAGATAGTTCACATATCAACTGGGCTCATTATTGGGGTGGGATTAGCTTTTCCTCAAGGCCCACACGAGCCAACACTTTTTTGTTGCATCAGGACTTGAAACAATGAGGGGAAAAAAGGGTCATGTACACATCATGTGGATTATTAATTCAGTGGAGTAATCTAGGCCACTTGCTAGATCCCACGGCTGGGATGACTTCTCACTCTCATCACACCTTTATCCACATGGTCATGGATGTCACCTGACCTTAATTTCTACACGTGATCCCCTCAATGACACACGTTGCCAGCATCATTATTATGGCTATATGTGACCTTTTTTAAAATAATTATTAATCAGCATTACTATTACGACCAACTTATGGCTCAATCATTATGATAAAAAAAAAGAAATAATTCCACTAATTCCCACGTGACTCTCTCTCCCTCATTAATGCGGTGGACTCTTTCTATTGGCTAGCATGGAGACAAATAAATCACCTGATCCCTTGGTGACACGTCACCGTCATCAACCTCATGACAAAATAAAAACCAGTAACACGATTTATCACTCTAGGAATTCATTTTTTTGCACTATCTTTATCCTAGCATAGTTCCTTCAATTCTTGATGAAATTTAATGAAGTTTAAACCAAAGTCGTAGTACTAAATGAGGCGAACACAACCATAGCAAAAAAAAATTCAAAATAACGCCTAAATCACAAAGATAATTTGCCACGAAGTCATATATTCAATCACGTATTCACCAAGATTTCATGTTTCTTCTTAGTTTTCTAACCAGCACGCATTGCCTACACTCCATAGAACTTCAATATGCACACTTCCATGATCCTAATCATGTGATACTATAATGAATGCTTTAAGATTCAGAAAATCCTACCTTACTGAAATTCAAAACTTGAGTCTTGAGGAACCCTAGGAGCTTTGTGCAGAATTAGCAAGAGCGAAATAAACGCTTGTTGAGACTTTTAACCGTGCATAACTGATTTTTGATGAAGAAAGTGAAGAATTCGAAAACCTTCAATGGTGGATTTAAGCTTCAAAGGATGCAAACAGAGAGAAGATTCCATTGTGGTGATGAAGAAGCAGAAGAAAATTCGTGAAAACCTTCAAGAATGAGAGAGAAATTTAAAACTGAAGATTGAGAGTGGGAGAGAGAGAGAGTTTTGATTTGTGTGGTGAAAAATGGATGTAACTGAATTTGTTAGAGTGAAAAATGGCTTTTTATATTCGTGGTTAATGCATGGTTAATGAGTTGATCATGGTTAAAATTTTGTTAGGTTTGGTTAAAATTGAAAATGAGATTGTGAAGTCATGGAAGTGTTGGCACATGTTGTATTATATGTGTGTGTATGGTAATGTGAGCTGGTACGAGTCAAGACAACAACAACTTGTTGGTAAAGTTTTTTCTTCTTTTTCTTCTATACGTGGTAAAGCAAAGTGGTTTACATGCTATGTTAGACTTTGCATGGTTTCAAAGAGTAATGGTAAGGACATTATACGCGTGCCAACAAAAGGTCCTGAGTCTAGCTTTGAAACTTTAGTGGAATGGCAAGGTTTACATGGTATGACACATAACCATGATACAATATCTAAAGTACCATATCTCCCCTCCTGATGCATCATTTCACCTGATCTTTGGAGTTATGGAAAGGAGGAATTATGTGGAACAAATTTGGTTTCAAATGCAACTTAAATGGAAGCTTAGAACATACTCAAAATTGGCCATGATATTAAGGGTATGCAACTAGTTTTTTAGGCTTTGTAAAATTATAAGAGTTTCTTAAGTTTCACAACTTCAAGTTCATGACTTTGGAGGGATAGAACTCCATGGATTTTGCTCCAAACCTCATGGTTCTTGTGACTAATTTAAAGAGGATGTTTAATACTACACTTTTTATGTTGAAGGAAAGTGAAAATAAAGTCTCAAGGGTAATGAAAATTGGACCTGAATCTGGCCATACACGAGCTACAAAGATCCTAAAATTTTTCTAAGTATTTTTCATGGTTGGACAACTTGAAGTTCATGATTTGAAATGATCACAACTTTCACCTCAAGAATCCAAATGACAAGTTGTTTATATGCTCGGAAAGGTGGGAATGTCCTCCAGAACATTGGTGATTGGCCCAAACTGAATTGAAACTTGCATTATGTCTGAAAATGGCTTGGAAGTTAGCAACTTGAAACTTGAAAACTTCCCCAAAATGGAAACTGCCAATTAAGAACTTTCCCAAAATGGAAAGTTTTCCATAAATGGAGCATCCTCACACACGTCTTGATTTTTGATGATTCTTTTGACATATCTTGACCAAATTTCACCCATTGATCATATTTAACATGAGGACCTTGAATTTGACATCAAAAAGGAAAGAGTTGACTTTTTCTCTGATCAATTGACTTTTTCCCAATTCTCCTGATTTTCAGTAAATCTTCCAATTGAAACCCTTATGAATGCAGTTGATGGCTTAAATTTCATTCATAGACTCTTTGGAACATGTAGAATATCATAGAATCAAGTCTTGCCCAAAAATCAGAAATAAACTGACTTTTATGCAAAACCTTAATTTGGTCCCCACTAGTTAGGAGAAAATGATAGATCTTCAAAACTCACATTCCTCTGACCATGATGTAGATTGCCTCAAACCAAAATGATCCTTGTGATGAGATGATGTTAAAGACCCAAGAACCCTACTCATAGAGGTGTCTCAAGCTCAAAAGGTCAAAACCCTAGTTGATGACCAACCATCAGGAGAGTGCACCCTTTCTTCATTCTTTTGCCAAATTCAAAACTTTTGATGACATGATGGGCCAAATGAGTTGTATTTGAGGTATGGTGAGCCTTTGTGGATTGGTGAATTAGTGTATCTCATTCTCCTTTCTTTGCACAATTTGTGAAGCATAAGCCACTTATTAGGTATAAATAATAGGGGTTATAGCTGCCCCTATTCAATCAACTGTGGACCTGAAAGGATGAGAGCGTCGGCTTTCAGACATTCGAGGTAAATAGGGATTGAATACCAGAAAAATCAGAAAATTTGCGCTTTGTGGGTAAAAGGAATAGATATATGACTCTACTGGGTGTGAGCCAAACAAAGCAATTGTTGGAAAAGATATTTGGGGAAAGAGTCGAGAACATATGTGTAACACCTCAAAATTTTCCCTAATGTTTCTAACCTTTTTGGCTTATGCTTCATTTCATTTGCATTGTCATTTTTACATTTGCATAGTTCTTTTGAGCATGGGATCAAGGTATTCTTTCAGCAGCTCACAGCGTCATCAGTTCCAGTATGATTTTTAATAGTGTTCAAGGCCAAGTAGATAGCTTTCCAAGTCTTTTTGAGCATTTATTTTGCTCATTAAATGACTTGATGATCAGAAACTCTGACAGTTAATTTTTGATCAGTTATTCAGCACCAGACAGTTGTTATCAGCAGTTTAATCCGAGTGCGGAAAAAACATTTCGCAGCATATTTCAAGTGTATTCCAGTGGTAATATCAAATGGCAAGTTTCAGAGGTCTATCATGGTTCAAAACAGGTGGAACCGGACGAATATCCAAGTTTCCCTCCTTTTGGCACCAAAATTTTAAATTTTTGAATAGAGTAATCGATTACTCAAAGTGAGTAACCGATTACTCTGGGCTAAATTACAAAAATATGGCAATTTTTAGCACTGCAGAATTTTTGAGCATTTGTGGTCATGTGCTTGGCTTGTGCATGTGTGGGAAGGATCTAGAACTGATCTATTTTCACCATTTTCCACCCAAAAATTCAAATTCCTTCCAACAATTTCCACCCTAATTCCACATTTTCTTTCCTAATTCACATTTCATCCCAATTTCCACTCACTTAACCTCACTCCCAACCCAAACTTAACTCCTAACCTAAGGGTTATTTAAACCACTTCATTCCAAACCTCAAGGACCTAGATCATATTTTCACTCCCAATTTTCAGAATTCTCTCAATTCTCTCTCACTTTTTCACTCTCAACCTCCATTTTCAACCACACTCAAAGCTCTCTTTCAAAGATTAACAAGTTCTTCATTGGAACTTGTTAATTCTTGAGCTAAAGCCTCTCATCATCACTACATTTCAGCCTTTCAACTTGGATTTTCATTTGGATCTAGTTCTGATTTTTCAGAAGTGATTATTGAAAGTGATTTTGGAGTTTTAGTTGCTTATTGCTTAGATCTTCAACTTTTGAGTGCAAGAAGCTTGTGGATCTTGGATTTCTCTACTTGAATTCATCCATTTCTGTTTACAACAATTACCAAAGCAAATCTCAGCTTTTTAGGTTGGTTAATTTCAGATCCATACTCATTTTAGCTTAATTACAACTTATACAATGCAGATCCATGAATTTTGATGTGTTTTGATTCATTTGGTTGATCTTGATTGTGGATGTTGATGATTGTTGGATCTAATTGATGTTTGATTGCTGTGATTGAACTTAATTTTCGTGCATTATTGTTTACATGATCATTTGGATGTTTGGGTAAGTGATTTGCTGCTGAAAAGTGCTTTTCAAAGTTGAACTTCTGCCTCTGTTTCAGTGGTAATCGATTACTCTAACAGGGTAATCGATTAATCTGCCTTATTTTCACATTTTTAGCCAATTTTCAACTGAGTAATTGATTACCCTATGTGAGTAATCGATTACCACTGAAGCAGATTGTGTTTTTCTTGCATTTTCTTGGTTGTTTGAGGTCTCTTGCATGTCTAAACTTCATGGATTGATACGTTGTTGATTTGTGGATTATTCTTAAGCTGTTTTGCCTCACACCTTTGCGTGAGCACAATTCTTCGACACGCGGCTTTTGGTTTTCATTGATGAATGTTCATGATTGTTTTGTTGATGTGATGAACACCTTGCACACACCCCTTGAGCATGTTAGTAGTGAATTATTGCTGGTGTAGCTGGATTTGTTGTGTTGTACATGCTTGCTTGCTTTTTAATTTCATGAGATGCATACTTGGTTTGACGTGTTCATGTGCTTAATGTTGTGCATCATCTCATGATGTTCTTTCATGATGTTTACCATGGTGTTTGGTATGATTTGTGATCATTTTTTATTGAAGAATATGTGATGCTTGATGCATGCTTGCTTTGCCATGTTTGAGTTGTATTCAAGTGAATCACATGCTGCCCTGTTTCTACGACTGTCTATGTGCATGTGTGTTGTTGTATGTGCTGCTGGCTGACATTTTACACCTATCTTTGTGTTAAATTGTGAGCTGTGGAAAGCTGTCTTGCTTGTGTACTGTCTTTAACTGATGTGTTGTTGCAGGTGCGCTATTGTAGCTGCTGTTTTTGCTCATTTTCATCTTTCCTTCTTCATCTCTTTCACTCTTTCCTTCCCTTGAATCTCAAGATTTGTGCAAGTCTTGGATTTGCTCCCTTAGAGCTACCTAGTCCAACTTAATTTCCGATTAAGCTTGGAGTAGGAATAGCAATAGGCTTCCCTTTGCATGCTAACTTAGGTAGAAGTTTCCCCTTTCAAACTCAACTATAGGGCCACCTTTGCATAACAATATTAGGATAGAATTCCCCTTAGTGTTTTCTTTTCCTTTGACTCTTCTCTTCTCATCTCATAACACTTCTAAAATACTTAATAAAATTAAAGTGTATTGCGCATGAGCCTTGCATGTGGGAAGTGAGGAATGAGGGGTTTCCTCTCATTTTTCTAGAGTGTTTGGTGGACGTTCCATCTTGGAACGATTTGCTAAACATTTGTTCCTACCTCATAGACTTCGGTGCAATGCAAGTTATGAACTAACTTCAAACCACTTCTGTCTTAAAAAATACAAAAACAAACTCAAATCTTTTTTATCCTTCGGGATTGTTAAGTTTCAAATCATTTTCAGAAAAAGGCACGTTACTTTTGTCTCGTTGCAAACAGGCATCGACCCTAACTGCCAGACGCGCATCTAACGTCGCTCATAAAAAACACAAACCGACCTCATTAGGTCGAACTACGACTGCTTTGATTTCCTCTCTCTCTAGTCCGATTGAGGATACGTAGGCACAAGATGGCGATGTCTTGGCGAGCAACCTCCCCCTTTTAGTTCGTGTCCGAACTACGTTGACTCTGACTTTCCCATTGCACGAGGGAACATGTAGGCGTAGGATGAGCGATGTCCTATCGAGTCACTTCTTTTTCTTTTCTTCTTCATTTCTTCGTTCTTTTCCATTCCTGTTCCTTCTCGTTTCCAGTAGCAGCGGAGCTCCAGATGACGACACCCTTTGATACAGACAACAAGCGTGGATCCCATCTAGTACGATGGACGCGTGGGGGTGCTAACACCTTCCCCTCGCGTAACCGACTCCCTTACCCGTTTCTCTTGGTCGTGAGACCATGCTCTTTCCCTTCCCTTCAGGTTTACGCAGTGTTTCCTTTCCCTCTCTTAGGATAAATACACATTGCTGGCGACTCTGTTTTCCGCGCCACTTTCGCGTTTGTACCATGGATGCAAATCCCCGGGAGCGACAGCTGGCGACTCTGTTGGGGACAGGTTGACCTCTTGCTGGTCCATCCCCTTTTGCGAGTCAATCTTAGCGCTTGTCTGTTTTTGTTTCATTGGGTGTTTATCTGATGTGCTTTATTTTGTTGTATATTACTGTATTACTGTATTACTGTTTTACTTTTTTTACTGCATTTATTGCATTGCATTTCATTATTATGCTGGACTGTGCTGGTTTTCTGTTTGGCAGGTTAGGATTCTCTGAGAGATAAGCCCAATACACAGGCTTGAGCATACAATTAGGTCTAGAGTGGAAAGTAGTGGGACCTACGTGCCGTCTTGGTGCGTTTGGTGTTCGCGAAATTCACATCCAGACGAGGCTATCTTGGGAGATATTATGACGTGCGTGTCTTGCGCATTTCAGAATGTTGATCTAGAGAGCTGTCGACTCTGGCAACCGTTTCTTCCGAGGACTCAGCAACGCCTCTCCTCCCGACATGTGATAATGGCAGACCAGAAATGGCAAACCCATTACACTCGTCGATCCGAGGACCCAATGTTGGGAACTTGCATATGATGACCTTATTTTTGGGGGAATCAATGGACGACCTCTTTGTTTGGAGATAGTATTGTACTCCGAGGGATGAATGTACTATTACTTCTCAAATCGAGAATCCGAGACTGAAGATCCCATTTTCTAGAACCCACATGTGAGAGGGGGTGGGTGTTTGCAGGTCTGTAGGTAACCGAAACCTTCAACCTACCCGGTTTTCTGGATTTCTCGTCAGTATATAGTTTTACCTGGCTTTCTGGTTATCTCAGTGGTCCGATGTTCTAGAATTCTGGTTTTCTGGGTTATGGTTCTTGTTCAGTTAACAACACATCACGTGTCCAGAGCAGTGATACCTTGATCCCATGTTTGCATTTGCATCATTTCTTGCATTCTAACATGTTTGACATTTTTCAGGGCTTGCATCTTACCCTTGATTCCGGTTGTTGAGGTGTTCTCGTCATGGAAGCTCAGAGGAAGAAGAATGTAGCAGGCACGTTCCCAGATCCGACTCTGAAGTTAATTCACAAGCTGATTAGTATGACTGATCCTGAGATCTGCGCCAAGTTCAAGGAGGAATATGGGAAGATATTGAAGGTTGTCCGAAATATTTCACAAGAAGAGCACGATGCCATTCACACGCTCCTTCAATTTTATGACCCTCCTTTGCGTTGTTTTACTTTTTTGGATTATGTATTGGCTCCGACCTTAGAGGAGCTCTCATTTATTTTGGGAATCTCTGTCGAGCCGGGGATACCTTTCTTCTTTGAGGAACAGCCAGGACTGGAAGAGATGGCGGCTGCTATTCACGTTGGGGAATCCATTCTGAGTAACAATATCATTGACAAGCAAGGGTTTAAAGGCCTCCCTTTGAAGTTTCTGTTTGACCAAGCCAGCTCATGTGCTAAGGAGAGAAATTGGTCTGCTTTCAATGCTATTTTAGCTCTTTGCATTTATGGGATTGTCCTATTCCCCACCATCCTGGAGTTTGTTGACATGCAGCCAATTCATATTTTCATCTTGAGAAACCTCGTGCCTACCCTTCTCGGTGACGTGTATCATTCAGTTCACTACAAGAACGAAAAGAGACGAGGAAGGACTGTAATTTGCTGCGCGCCGCTCCTATCTACATGGTTTTTTAGCCATCTCCCTAAAGCTGGGGCTTTTGTTGATGCAAGGGATTCTATGAAGTGGTCTAAAAGGTTGATGGGATTGACTGTTGACAACATTGTTTAGTTTAATCACAGTTTGCTAGGGATTGAGCTCATTTTCAACTGCAGAGGATTCCCAAATGTGCCCTTTGAAATTCTGGCACAGATATCAGATGTCCTACACAGATGTTGAGACACAGATATCCAACACAATGAACAAGATACTAATAAAAATAACAGTGCAGAAAGTAAAGAACACAGTGATATGTTTACCTAGTTCGGATAAACAATCCTACTCTGGGGGCTACCAAGCCAGGGACAAAATCAATATACGATAGTATTAATTCACAGATCACACAACAACCACACCCGATTACAATCTGCTCACTTAATCACTACCCTTCTTATGACTTCTACCTAAGACTCACCTAGGTATGAGGCCCTCCTCAAATCCCTCTTCAATCACAAACCGTGACTGGTTCCTTTCAACACAAGTAACAAAATGAAAGACACACTTTCAAAAACACACAATTCTCAATACTTCAAAGCTTATGAGAACTAACACACAAGAAACTCAATGCTTAAAAGCTTATGAGTAACTTACAGAACTTACAACACAAAACTAGTCCTTATACTATTATCAGAATAATACCAGTTAGGCTCACAATTAACAATAAAAAACCCTAACAAAACACACGTAAGTTCCACACATAAACTAGGTTTACACCAGTCAATATATAGCCTTAAATCTTGACTGGGTTGGGCTTCAAAACGCAGCTAAGAGACTGCACATAATTCTGCAAAATAAACTCCAAGAAAATAGGTCTTTAATCTAATATTTCCTAATATGTCTCCATATTTAGAAAGAAGTGAAAATCCGAAAACCAACACAAAATCTCAACTCAATTACTTTGGACGCCACATAGGATAACTAAATATTCACAGAATATTCAGTAACAAATAACAACAAACAAAATCTTCCTTGTAAACCAATAACAGACGCGATGTCCTATAATCCAGGATGGGACATATTTATTCGACATGTTGAATGCAGTGAGTTAGAACATCTTGTTTCAACATCTTGCTGCTAGAATAGTTTTAGAAAAATAAATGCCAACCACATAATCAAAGAAATAACAATCTCCCCCTTTGGCTTATTTTGGCTAAAACTACACAACAAACAATCTTGCAAAGATAAATCAAGCAACACAAAAATATCAGATACAGCAGCGAAAAACACAGCATAGCAGCAAAAATTCACAACAAAAAAAACTCCCCCTCAACTGCAGAAACACAACAACATTCTCCCCCTCAACTGCAGCACCAGCACAAGCACACCATAAGCACACTACTCCCCCTTTTTAGCCATAAATATGACAAAGGCAAGTAGAAGAGTTCTTAATTTTGAGAAATGATCAAATCATACACCAGAATAAATAGCATCAGAAAGTAGATGCACACACAATCACATGACCAAATGTCATGCACAAAATTCAGCATCTTTCCTTTCATAAACACCTGCACCAGCTGCACTACCAGAATTACCTTTATTCTTTTTAATCTGGCAGCCACAAAGAACATTAAATGCTATAATTCTTCATGAATACAAACCCCAAGTCTACTCCTCAAGTTTTCAAACTGAACTGCATCCAGAGCCTTGGTAAACATGTCAGCAAGCTGATTTTCTGTGCTAACATGCTCAAGAATTATGACTTTGTCCTCCACAAGTTCTCTGATGAAATGATGCCTGATATCAATGTGCTTAGTCCTGCTATGTTGAATAGGATTCTAAGAAATATTAATAGCACTCAGGTTGTCACAGAATAATGTCATGACATCTTGTGTGACATTATACTCAGATAACATTTGCTTCATCCACACCAGTTGAGCACAACTACTTCCAGCTGCTATGAACCAAGCTTCAGTAGTAGAAAGAGATACATAATTTTGCTTCTTACTAAACCATGAAATAAGATTATTTCCCAAAAAGAAACAACCTCCAGAGGTACTCTTCCTATCATCAGCACTTCCAGCCCAATCAGCATCACAGTATCCTACTAAAATGGAACTTGAGTCATGGGAATACAACACCCATAATCACATGTACCACTCACATACTTAAGAATTCTCTTAACTTGATTGATGTGACTGACCTTGGGTTCTGCTTGGTATCTTGCACATACACCAATTGCAAAGGTTATGTCTGGCCTACTTGCTGTAAGATACAATAGACTGCCAATCATGCTTCTGTATAAACTCTGTTCAACATTCACTCCCTTTTCATCTTTGGATAACTTCAAGTGAGTAGGAGCAGGAGTTCTCTTGTGCTTGGCATTATCCAATCCAAACTTCTTCACAATATTCCTAGCATATTTTCTCTGACAAATAAAAATGGAATCTTCCATCTGCTTGACTTGCAATCCAAGGAAGTAAGTCAATTCACCTACCAAGCTCATTTCAAATTCAGGTTGCATTTGTTTGACAAAATGTTGGACCATTTCATCCGACATCCCACCAAACACAATATCATCTACATAAATCTGAGCAATCATCAATTTCCCATCTTTCTCCTTGACAAAGAGTGTTTTATCAATACCACCCTTCCTGTATCCATGTTTAACTAAGAACTCAGTCATTCTTTCATACCAAGCTCTTGGAGCTTGTTTTAGACCATACAAAGCCTTCTTTAACTTGAAGACATGATCAGGAAAATTTGGATCCACAAACCATTTAGGCTGCTCAACATAGACTTCTTCATTAAGGTAGCCATTCAGAAAGGAACTCTTAACATCTATTTGGAACAATTTGAATTTAAAAAAACATGCCACTCCTAGCAACAATCTGATGGATTCCAAGCGAGCCACAAGAGCAAATGTTTCATCAAAATCTACTCCTTCAATCTGTGTGTATCCTTGAGCAACTAGTCTGGCTTTGTTTCTGGTAACAACTCCTTGTTCATCAGAATTATTCTAATATACCCACTTTGTTCCAATCACATTTGTTCCTACTGGTTGTGGTACCAGTTCCCAGACTTCATTTCTCTTGAATTGACAAAGCTCATCCTGCATAGCACTTATCTAGAACTCATCTGTCAAGGCCTCTTTAACATTTTTTGGTTCAAGCTTTGAAACAAAACATGCATTTGACACAGCCTCCTTCGATCTGGTTCTTACACCTTCATTCAGATTCCCAATAATCAACTCCTTAGGGTGATCCTTCTGAATCCTTATAGAGGGTCCCCTGTTAGCATCCTCTACCTCTTCATTCTCAGGTCTAGTACTAGTCTCTTGAACATTATCTTCTATGAACTCAGTGTCTTGTGAGATTTCATAGTTCATGGGAAAGGATGTTCCAACATCATCTGGGACATCTTCGTCTCTGCCAGAGTCATCAACCACCACATTTATGGATTCCATCATCACCTTAGTTCTGGAATTAAATACCCTATATGCTTTGTTGTTTGTAGAGTATCCCAAAAATATACCTTCATCACTCTTAGGATCCATCTTTCACCTCGGCTCACGATCCGCCAAGATATAGCACTTACTCCCAAAAACATGGAAATATTTCACATTTGGCTTTCTTCCTTTCCATAGCTCATAAAGAGTAACAGAAGTACCTGATCTGATAGTCACCCTATTGTGTATATAGCAAGCAGTATTCATGGCTTCAGCCCAAAAATGATATGGAAGCTTTTTGGCATGAATCATGACCCTTGCACACTCTTGAATAGTCCTATTCTTGCGTTCCACCACACCATTTTGCTGAGGAGTGATTGGTGATGAGAATTCATGAGCGATTCCTTCAGATTAATAAAACTCTTCAAACCTGCTATTTTCAAATTCTTTCCCATGGTCACTTCTGATTCGAACAACACCACAATCCTTTTCTCGTTGAATCCTTTGACACAATTCTTTAAAAGCTGCAAATACTTCAGACTTTTCTCTGATAAAGCTTATCCAGGTGAATCTAGAGTAATCATCAACGAAAACATAGGCATACCTCTTCCCTCCAAGACTTTCAACCTGCATAGGTCCCATTAAGTCCATGTAAAGCAGCTCAAGAACTCTAGAAGTTGTGGTAAAATGTTGAAGCTTTTTGTGTGACATCCTTGTTTGCTTCCCAACTTGACATTCACCACATATTCTATCCTCATCAATCTTCAGCTTGGGAATACCTCTAACAGCCTCACTTGACAGAACTTTCTTCATCCCTTTCAGATGTAAGTGACCCAATTTCTGATGCCACAGTTTGGTTTCATCTTCCTTTGACATCAAACAGGTAGACAAACTTTCTAATTCTTG
Source organism: Lathyrus tuberosus (assembly GCA_022829125.1). Taxonomy (NCBI): domain Eukaryota; kingdom Viridiplantae; phylum Streptophyta; class Magnoliopsida; order Fabales; family Fabaceae; genus Lathyrus; species Lathyrus tuberosus. The sequence goes on from JALAZF010000441.1 coordinate 4,042,127, forward strand.
AGGATTCCACAGATAGCAGTTATCCTTAGACCTGGTTCCCTTCATAACAACTTCATTTTCTTCATTGGTTACTAGGCATTCAGATTTAGTGAAATTTACTTTGAGCCCTAGATCACACATTTGGCTTATACTAATCAAATTTGCAGTCAGCCCTTTGACAAATAGAACATGATCCAGATTTGGTTGTCCTGTGTAGTCCAGCTTTCCAACACCTTTTATTTCACCTTTTGATCCATCCCCAAAAGTGACATAAATAGTAGAGTGAGGCTTGATATCTGACAAAAAAATTTTCACACCAGTCATGTGTCTTGAACAACCACTGTCAAAGTACCAATCTTCCCTTGTAGAAGCTCTGAGAGAGGTATGCTCTATGAAACCAGCCACCATATTTCTAGGAGTCCATCTTTTCTGTTCTTAATTTGGTTGATGAACAGTTTTGGGATAACCATGCAAATTGTAGCAAAAGGACTTTAAGTGACCAAACTTTCCACAATAATGACATCTCCATGGTTTATACTTTGACCTATATACTATTTTCTGATGTGTCAACTGATGTTGAAACATGTGATTTGACATATTCTCCTCTTGCTTTATTTTCTGAGGAACAAACTTTACTACAGACTACTTGTAGTTCTCCGCTTGATTGTTAAAACCAAGACCTTGTACATTCCCAGTATTTCTCCTAGTCTGAAGAATCTCATCTAACACTTTGGAACCATTGTTCAACATTCTTATAGATTTGGTCATATTGTCAAGTTTTGACTTTTGTAATACAACCTTCTCTTTAAGATCAGCAATGATCGATAGATGTTCTTCCTTCTCAGCTTCTAGTTGAGCTATCAGAACCTTCTGTTCTAATATTATCTGGCACCTCTCTTCATTCTTGATACATAACTCTGAGAACCCAGTGATAACTTACTGTTTAGTAAGTTCTCCAATGTAAGATTCTTTGTCAGAATCACAACTTGTTCCTTCATCAGACTCATAAGTTATTTCTCCATCAGATTTACAGATTCCAGTCAAGGCTGTCACCAATTTTGCTGATTCTTCTTCAAGATCACTCTCAGACTCTCCTTCTGACCAAGACACAGATAAGCCCTTCTTCTGCCTTTTGAGATACGTGGGACACTCAGTTTTTATGTGCCCAAATCCCTCACATTCAAAACACTGAACTCTCTTCCCTTGATTGGAGTCTTCTTCAGTTCTGGACCTTCTGCCTCCATCCTAGTTTTTACTGATGTCGAGTAACTTGTTCTGAACAATATCTCTTGACTTCCAGTCCATCCTTTTCAATACTTTGTTAAATTGTTTTCCAAGCAATAACAGATCTTTAGACACCCCTTCGTCTCTGACCATGTTACCTTCATCTTCTGAATCACCAGCATTTGACACAAAAGCTATACTCTTCTTCTTTTCAGACTTTTCACTGATCCCCAATTCAAATGTTTGAAGTGATCCCACAAGTTCATCCACTTTCATCTTATCTATGTCCTGAGCTTCCTCTATAGCAGTCACTTTCATGTCAAATCTCAGGTAGAGATCTGAGGATTTTTCTGACCAGTTTGCTATCAGACATCTTTTCACCTAGGGCACTTGAGGCATTAGCTATCTCAATAATGTTCATGTGAAAATCATGAATGCTCTCATCTTCCTTCATCTTCAAATTTTCAAACTTGGTAGTGAGAACCTGAAGTTTTGACATCTTCACCTTTGAAGTTCCTTCATGAGCAACCTTCAAGACCTACCAAGCCTCTTTGGCAATGGTGCAATGTTCAATCAACCTGAAAATATTTTTGTTAACACCATTAAACAAGGCATTCATGGCTTTGGAATTTCCCAAAGACCCTTTGTAGTCTGCATCATCCCAGTCTTCCCCTTCCTTCACCACATCAGTAGGATTACCTTCTCCATCTCTAACCTTTGGGAGTTCCCATCCTTTGATAATAGCTTTCCATGCTTGATCATCCATGGATTTGATGAATGCTATCATCCTTGGTTTCCAATAGTCATAGTTGGAACCATCGAGCAGAGGTGGTTTGTTCTAAAATCCTCCATCCTTGTCCATTGCACCATAAAGTACCTTCCCTGAATCTAACCCAGAAACAAACTTGGGTGCAAGCTCTAATACCAATTGAAATTCTGGCACAAATATCAGATGTCCTACACAGATGTTGAGACACGGATATCCAATACAATGAACAAGATAATAATAAAAATAACAGTGCAGAAAGTAAAGAACGCAGTGATATGTTTATCCAGTCTGGATCAACAATCCTACTCTGGGGGCTACCAAGCCAGGGACGAAATCAATATACGATAGTATCAATTCACAGATCACACAGCAACCACACCCGGTTACAATCTGCTCACTTAATCACTACCCTTCCTATGACTTCTACCTAAGACTCACCTAGGTATGAGGCCCTCCTCAAATGCCTCTTCAATCACAAACCGTGATTGGTTCCTTTCAACACAAGTAACAAAACGTAAGACACACTTTCAAAAACACACAATTCTTAATACTTCAAAGCTTATGAGAACTGACACACAAGAAACTCAATGCTTAAAAGCTTATGAGTAACTGACAAAACTTACAACACAAAACCAGTCCTTATACTGTTATCAGAATGATACCAGTTAGGCTCACAATTAACAATCAAAAACCCTAACAAAGCACAGGTAAGTTCCACACACAAACTAGGTTTACACCAGTCAATATATAGCCTTAAATCTAGACTGGGTTGGGCTTTAAAACGCAACTGAGAGACTGCACATAATTCTGCAAAATAAACTCCAAGAAAATTGGTCTTTAATCTAATATTTCCTAATATGTCTCCATATTTAGAAAGAAGTGAAAATCCGAAAACCAACACAAAATCTCAACTCAATTACTTTGGACGCCACATAGGATAACTAAATATTCACAGAATATTCAGTAACAAATAACAACAAACAAAATCTACCTTGTAAACCAATAACAGGCGCGATGTCCTATGATCCAGGATTGGACATCTTTATTCGACATGTTGAATGCAGTAAGTTAGAACATCTTATTTCAACATCTTGCTGCTAGAATAGTTTTAGCGAAATAAATGCCAACCATCTTGAGAAACCCCGTGCCTACCCTTCTCGGTGACGTGTATCATTCAGTTCACTACAAGAACGAAAAGAGACGAGGAAGGACTGTAAGTTGCTGCGCGCCGCTCCTATCTACATGGTTTTTTAGTCATCTCCCTAAAGCTGGGGCTTTTGTTTATGCAAGGGATTCTATGAAGTGGTCTAAAAGGTTGATGGAATTGACTGCTGACAACATCGTTTGGTTTAATCATAGTTTGCTAGGGATTGAGCTCATTTTCAACTGCGGAGGATTCGCAAATGTGCCTTTAATAGGGAGGAAAGGCGGAATTAATTATAACCCTTCCCTTGCTATTAGAAAATTTGGGTATGCATTGAATACTCCCCCTGAGGAACAAGATATCAGAGAATCCTTGTTTTTCAATGGTACTGCAGACAAAGAGATGGTAAGGAAGGTCGTGAACGCTTGGAAACAAGTTTTTAAAAGAGGAAAGACTTTCTTTGGGAATTGTAACAATCAAGCTTTCTCTCCGTATGTGGAGTGGGTCCGGAAAAGGGCAGAAGAGGAGCTTCTTCCTTTCCCAATAGAGCCGCCTTTGTACCCTCTGTTGATTGAGCCACCAACCACAGTGAAGATAGAGAAGTATACCAAATTGTGGGCTGAAAAAGAGAAGCTTCGAGAGGAGAACGGTGAGCTGCAAAGAGAAATCTACCAGCTGAAGCATGAGTGGGGTGAAGCTGTTCATGTCGCCAAGTTGAAGACAGAGCTTCTCGCTAAGAAAGAAAAAGAGCTAGCTGAAGAGGTCACAGCCAGACAAAAGGTAGGGCAAGCTCTAAAAGGTGTTAGCAGGATTCTCAAATCCAAGAAGGAAGATCTAGCCAAAGCTTAGTCAAAGATTCACAAGTTCAACGCTTACCAAGATACTACAATAACTGCCAACAAAGAGAAAGAAGATAAGTTCCTGGATCAGATCGAGAGTTTGAAGTTGAAGCTCGGAAAGAAAAATGAGGAGATCTTATCAGGGACATTCCAGAGACACGCAGTTGAGGAGCAACTGAATGAGGCCATAGCAACTATAGAAGAGCTGAAGATACGAGCTGAAGTGAAGAGGATTAGGGGTGAAGGCTCTAGCTTAGGCAGTGGGTGATACTCTGTAGTTTGTTTTTTGTATTTTGGGTCACCACCAGAATTGTTGACTGGGATCTTTGCTTCTTTTGTTTCAGAATTATTATGTTATTTTGGGTTGTAATCTCTGACAATGATTTTCTCTGATTTATATATGAGCAGCAGTTTCATCCTATATTGTTTTTAAACTGGAATCAAGGGGTGGATCGCCCTGCAAAATATCCAAACATGTTCATTTGCATTTGCATAATCATAATGATTTTTGCATAGCAGGTGCTTGTCCCGGGTTTTTCTAACCTTTATTTGGTTGTAGGCAGGATTGATAACCAGCCAATTCACCGGTATTCTACTAGATCAAATCAGAGGAGAATTATGGAGAAGATGCAAGCAGAGATGGCCGCTATGCAGGCCCGTATAGACCAATTCATGGAGCTGATGCAAGGTGTTGCCCAAGGGCAAGAGAAATTGAGGACTCTGGTCCAACCCTTAGTGGCAAGAGTAGATGAAGATGAGGTTCTTCATGGAGGAGTCCATAATGGCGTTGTTGGTAACGGTGCTCAGGGAGGTCCTGTGGGAGTAGAGATCCCTATTCCTGGTGTTATGATCCCTCCAGGCGGAGGAGAACAATTTGTGATTCCTTCTGTTGTGGGAGGAGGAAGTGTTTGTGCTGTTCGTGATCGTCGTTTCAAAGACCAACAAGATGATGTTTTCTCTATGCCGGGCGGGGATGCTGGTCCTCAGACCGAAAATGATACAAGGTTAAGACTCATTGAAGAACAACTAAGGGGAGTGGTGAATCAGAATTCTGTAGGAATGGATCTGGAGGATTTGGGGCTGGTTCCCGGAGTTGTAATTCGGCACAAATATTAGGTGCCCACTTTTGCGAAATATAATGGTACCACCTGTCCCAAAACGCATGTCAGGGTATACGCGAGGAAGATGGCCGCGTACTCTAAAGATGAGAAATTGCTGATGCATTTCTTCCAGGACAGCCTGTCTGGGGCATCCTTGGAATGGTATATGCAATTGGAGAGATGCCATGTCCGTAATTGGAGAGAGTTGGTCGAGGCCTTCATCAAGCACTACCAATATAACACTGATATGGCTCCCAACAGGACCCAGTTACAGAATATGTCTCAAAAGAATAATGAAAGCTTCAAGGAATATGCGCAGAGATGGCGTGAACTAGCGGCAAGGGTGCAGCCGCCCATGTTGGAAAAAGAAATGCTGAATTTGTTTATGGATACTTTGTTGGGACGTTATTATGAGAAACTGTTACCTTGCTCGTCAGGCAAGTTTGCTGATTTGATCATGGTCGGGGAAATGTTAGAGAGTGGAATCAAAGCGGGGAAGGTAGCAGGTAGTGATGGGCCGTCTTCTGGTCAAGGGAAGAAACCCTATGTGAATTACAAGAAGAAGGAGGAAACAAATTATGTGTCATCTCACCGAGGTAAAGGAAAGCAACATCAGAGTTATAACCGGCAGGTAGCTTCAGTGACAATTCCTACAATGCTTCCACCTCAGCAGCAGCAAAATCAGGCTCCGCACCAATATCAGCCAAGGCCTAAACAGAACCGACATTTTGATACTCCACCTCTACCATATTCACAGTTGTTTCAGCATTTTCTACAATTGCAGTTAATCCAGAAAAGGACTTTAGCTCCCCCCACCGGTAATCCACCTCCGGGTTATAATCCTAACGCCCACTGTGACTTTAATTCTGGGGCACCCGTACACTATATTGAGGACTGCAAAGCTTTTAAGCATGTAGTCCAAGACTTGGTGGATTCAAAGGCCATTAACTTTTCAAGTGATGTGCCAAATGTCGTCCAAAGCCCAATGCCGAACCATGGTGGGCCGAGGGTTAATGATGTGTTAGAGGAGAATGAATCTTTGAATTTGGTTATGGATGTTAATGAATTAAAGACTCCTTTGATGGTGGTGAAGGAGAGGTTATTGAGGGGTAGGGTGTCCCCCAGATGTGATGAGAATTGTTCAGATTGTATATCATAAATGAATGGGTGTGGTTTATTGAAGTCAGGAATTCAAAAGGTGATAGATGAAGGTCAATTGTAGTCTGACCGATGTGACCAACAGAGAGAAGTTGTTAGAAGGAAAAATGAGGTTGCTACCATTACTATCCCTTTTAAAACAATCACTATTTCAGGGCCGGTAAGACCAGCACCGGTGATTATTACAGCTCCCGGACCCATACCATATGAGAGTACCAAGGCCATTCCTTGGAATTATGGAGCCGAAGTGTTTGTTAATGGACATAAACAAGAACTGGTGGGAACTTCTGTAGTGAGCTCTTGTGTTGAAAACAGTGGTGAGGAAGAGGCTATCATGAGAAGTGGTAGAGTCTTTATCCCTTCAAATGATCAAGCTGGTAGTTCTGGACAAGACAAAGGAAAGCGAGTTATAGATAGTTCTGTGCAAGCGCCAGTAGTGAATGACTCCACGGCAGGGCCGATTGATAATTCTTTCTCTGAGAACGTAGAAGAGTTTATGAGACTGATTCAGAGAAGTGATTATAAAATTGTTGATCAATTGCATCAGACGCCGCCCAAGATTTCTATCTTGTCCCTGTTATTGTGTTCCGAGGCACACCGAAACGCACTGCTGAAAGTACTGAATGCTGCTTACGTACCCCAGGAGATCTCAGTTAATCAGTTGGAGGGGTAGTGGTCCATGTTAATGCAGGCAATGGTTTGGGTTTTACTGATGTTGACTTGACTCCGGTTGGGAGAAACCATAATAATGCCTTGCATATTTCTGTCGAGTGCCGTGGATCATTGATGTCTCATGTGCTTGTGGATACTGGATCCTCTTTGAATGTTCTGCCTAAGAAAGCCTTGATGAAGCTGGACACCCGAGGGTTGATATGCACACCTAGTGATTTGGTGGTGCGCGCTTTCGACGGCTCGAAGAGGTCTGTTTTCGGTGAGATTGTGCTACCAATTAAGGTTGGGCCGGAAGTTTTCGATGCTACCTTCTATATCATGGACATCCAACCTGCCTACAGCTGTCTGCTGGGTCGTCCATGGATTCACAGTGCTGGGGTTGTGACGTCTACATTGCATCAGAAGTTAAAGTACATGGTAGACGGACATGTGGTGACGGTTTGTGGAGAAGAGTATATTATGATAAGCCAACTATCTACTTTCAAGTATGTGGAGGTAGATGGCGAAATACACGAAACTCTATGTCAGGGTTTCGAAGCAGTGAAAATCACTGAGAAGCCTCTCAAGGAAGGTAGCCAGTCTGAAGTGGTTAAGCCTATAGTGGTACATTAGCCAGAGATTTCTATGTCTTCCTTCAAAGATGCTCGGGCCGTGGTGGAAGCCGGTGGTTCACAAAAGTGGGGTCAGGTTATTGATCTCCAAGAAAAGCGGAATACTCATGGACTGGGTTATAAGCCACCCAGGCATCCTGAAGAGCCTCCCAAGTTCTATGGTCCAGTTCGTTTCACCAGTGCCGGTGTTTTCTTCGATAGAGTCAATGCTATTGAGGAAGATGGGGATTGTGACTGTGATATTGGTAGTTGGATCCGCCCGTGTGTCCCAGGTCAAAGCCTTCTCAACTGGTCATCGGAAAGAGTCATTCAAATGACCGGACCAGAGTAATTTCTTCTGTTTGTCATCTATGTTAATCCTACGTTCTGCCCAAGACGTAGTGATTCTTGTTTGTAGGGTGTCGCTCCCAGGATTTTCATCCAGGTACAAACGCGAAAGTGGCGCGGAAGAAAGAAAGAAGAGTCTCCAGCCAGGCATTTTTATCCCAAAGAAAGGGAAAGGTAATGTTGCACAAACCTGGGAGAAAGGAAAGAACGAGGTTTCGCGAACCAAAGAGAAAAGGTAAGGGAGTCGGTTACGTGAAGGGAAGGTTATCGCACCCCTTCACGTCCGTCGTACTCGACGGGATCCACGCTTAAAGTACTGCACAAAGGGTGATAGAAAAGATACTGGAAAAAGAATGGAAAGAGAACGAGAAACAAATGTAGGGAAAATAAATGAAGTGCTCGAATGGGCCCTACCCCACTGCCTACATATCTCACCGGGAACATGAGAATCAGAGCGACGTGGTTCCCCTCATCCAGGGTTACTTTGTTTGTGTTTTTTAGTGGAAACGCCGGAGTGCGCGTCCCAGCAGTTAGGTGTTGCAGCTCGCTGTATGGACACTTAGACGTTACCTGTTTGCGGTAGAACGGACATGACAAGTCCTTAAGGAAAAGAATGAAGGAGATGAGAAGAGAATTTGTTTGTTTGTTTTTGTATTTTGAAAAGAAGTGTTTTGATTATTTTGTGTATATAACGCATATTGTATTTAAGTCTCTCATGTAGGATCGAATGCCTCGCATATCGACCCAAGACGGGACGTATGCTAAACATTCTAAGAAAGTGGGAGAAGATCCCTCACTATCTTATTCTCACATGAAAGGCTCAAATACAATATATGTTATGCCTTTATTAAGTGTTTTTGCTTTTGTTTTGAGATGAGAAGAAAAGAGACTCAAAGGTTAAGAAAGGTAAAATCTAATGAGGGAGACTAAGACTCAAAACCTAAAGTTATCATACATGGATGTTCCTAATGGTTAAGTGTGGTTTAGCAACCTAACTCTAAAAGAAGAGAGAAGGAAAACAAGTTCTAACTAACTTCAAAGATTGAAGTTAAGTTAAGAACCCAAAGGGATGAAAGCAGTTGCACAAAGAAGCATTGAAATGCTTTGCACAAACACAAAAGAGAAAGCATTAAAAGATGAGAGAAGAAGGTGTGTGTGGAAGCATATCCACACACTCAACTTACCATTAGCCCCTACACAAAATGGTTAGTTCAAAATCAGGGGCAGCATGCACTCACAAATGATTCATTCATAAAAGAACAAACATGCTTCAAGCCTTGCACATAATTCAATCAAACATGATCACAATCACACCTTAAATCATGGTAAACAATTCTTGAAATCACGATGGAATAATGCACAACTTTAAGTATGTGAACAAGCCAAATCAAGTGTGCACCTCTTGAAATAGAAAGCAAATGAATATGCACATAACAATTCCAACAACACAAGCATCAATTAACAATTGACAAGCTCAATGTGTGTGCATTATGTGATCATTACATCAATTAATCAACAACGCAAACATAAACATTCATCGATTAACAATCAAGAACCGCGTGTCAAAAAAATCATGCAAGGGCAATAGTGTGAAGTGAAACAACTCAAGAATAGTCCACCAATCATCAACATATTAATCCATGAAGTTTAGGCATGAAAAGGATCTTAAACAAGCAAGAAAATGCCCAAAAATACACATTATGTCCCAGAGTAACCGGTTAACAAACGGTGAGTAACCGCCTTCAAGGTCATAACTGCTCGAAAGGAGAATTATGGAATCTTGTCCATCAATTGAAACCCTTCCAAATCAAATTGATGGACAATTCTTCATCCTTAGACCCTTGAGGACATGTAAAATACCATAGCATCAAGTTTTGCCCAAAAAATCAGAAATAAACTAATTTTATGGTAAACCCTAATTTTAACCCCTCAGTCTAGGAGAAATCAGCACATCCTCCAAATCCAAATTCCTCTGAATATGATGTATATCCTCTCCAACAAAGATGAAATATGCCATTTGGAAATGATAAAAGCTCCAAGATCCTACCCATTGGGGTAGTATACTTAAGAATTCCAAAACCCTAGTTTGCACTGGTTAGGTGAATATGACTTGCTTCAATCTTCTGTTGAATTCTCATCTTGTGATACCTTGAGGGCTCAAATGAGATGAATTGAGATGTGAGAAACACTTGTGACTTATTTGGATAAGCTTTTCTCTTGCCCTTTGCCTTTGAACTGCTTATGTCTTGAGACACCTGATCCCATGCCTTGCAACCAATGATGTGTATGATTCACGAACTAGTTATGACCTAACAGATATGCAGATGGATGCGAAACAAAAGCCAGAAAAAGTTAGAAAAAGGTAGGGAAAATTTTGGGGTACGAGCTGCGTTTGATCTGTGAACACTTTTGATACGTGGAATTTTCGAAGGAAAGGAATCAGTCCAGTCTGTCTCTTCGAAGGCCAAAACATCTGCGGATAAGCGAGGCATATTGGGTCATAGCTGAATTGAATCATGGTGGATATCTGTTCCCCACATTGCTGACATGTGTATTTTCTTTTATTTCTTTTTCGCAATTACCTCTTTTCAGGAATTGCATCCGAATGTAAATGCCTATTTACAGGCCAATTCCATTCAAAATAATCTTCATTTCACTCAAAAGCTTTCCATTTGTGGTTTTACTTTTACTGTTTTGTTTGTGAAAACGTCCGATATTTTGAAGAGTTCATCCTCCTCGGCAGGTTGTTGTTTTCCCAGTCAGGGTGTCGAGGATTATCTTCCTCAGCAGAGTACAGAGGATTAATTCCCCAGCTAGAGTTGTGATCGATTCATTACTCTTTCTGCAAGTAGTCAGAAGTTGATGCTGATGCATCCCCAGCAGGAGACTTATGGAATATTTTTCTTTGGGTAAAGATGTTATTTTCCCCACAGGGTCTGAGCCCTCAGCTAGTCAAGAAATGTTTTTCTAACCAGCAACGGTATGAGTTAATCCCCTCAGATGAGTAAGCTGGATGTTATCCCCTAGCAGGGTGGTTGTTAGCATGTACCGTTCCTCAAGCAGGTTTGCTAGTCATGGCCGATACTCCCCAGCAGTGTAAAAGTACTAATATTCCCCGGCAGGGTAAAAGCAAGGGCATCTCCCAACAGCAGGTTGAGTTCGGTAATATCCCCAAACAGGTTTGGAATTATTGACTTGTCTCCCCAAGCAAAGTTTGATGGTGATCTTCACAGTGGTTTGTTCAACAGCAGTTGAAATCCCCAGCAGGTCTTAAGTCTAATGGTTATTGGCATATTTCAAATCCAGTTGTTGAGTTCTGCCTTCGATGGAAGTCATTGGTAATCCCCAGCGGAGAGAGTTTCTCTTTGGGTTCCATCTTCATTATTCATTTTTATCCATCTCCAACAGAGTGGATCTTCTATCGGAGCTTTCATCTCAAGCAGAGTTTGTGATCAGGATCTTCCTCAGCAGAGTGAAGTCTTTCTCAGCAGGGTCTTTTATTTCAGAGGACAATTTAGTTTGTCATCCCCAGTGGAGCTGCCTTGGTCTTAAGCATTTATTTTGTTGAGACGCATCTTTTGCATTGCATAAGCATTTTTGCATGGCATCCTCCCAAACCCGTAGCATTTCCATTTTGTATGGAGCATTACGCCATAGGAAAATTTAAACATATGCATTCGAAGCATAAGCCAGGTTTGATATCCTTTACCAGATTCTTTCCCCAGTAGAAAGTAACAAAATTCAGAAGATGCTGGTTAACACTACACCGCAACTAGTGGATTCGTTCTTCTTGTTGGTCCTTCCTGTACTCCCTCGTAGAGTTATCTGTTTAGATTTCTCTTTTCCCCGGCGGAGTCATCTTTGTAGAACTGTTGATTCTACATATTGTTGTTTGAAAGTCTACCTTCGGCTTAGTCTTTCTTTGAAAGTTCACCTTCGGCCTGGTCTTTCTCTTTTCTCGAGTTCGCCTTCGGCCGTCCTCACACCTGTTGTTATCTTGTTCTCCCCAGTAAAGCCCACCTTCGGCTTGGTCTTTCATTTTTGATCCCACCTTCGGCATGATCTCGTATCCCTTGTTTGAAAGTCTACCTTCGGCATAGTCTTTCTCTGAAAGCCCACCTTTGGCTTGGCCTTTCTTTTTTCAAGCCCACCTTCGGCATGGCCTCGTATCCTTTGTTTGAAAGTCTACCTTTGGCACAGTCTTTCTTTGAAAGTCCACCTTCGGCTTGGTCTTTCTTTTTCGAGCCCACCTTAGGCATGGTCTCGTATCCCTTGTTTGAGAGTCTACCTTCGGCATAGTCATTCTTTGGAAGCCCACCTCCGGCTTGGTCTTTCTTTTTTGAGCCCACCTTCGACATGGTGTCGTATCCCTTGTTTGAAAGTCTGCCATCGGCATAGTTTATCTTTGAAAGCCCACCTTCGGCTTGGTCTCTCTTTTTCGAGCCCACCATCGGCATGGTCTCGTATCCTTTGTTTGAAAGTCTACCTTCGGCATAGTCTTTCTTTGTAAAGCCCACCTTCGGCCTGGTCTTTCCTTTTTCGAGTCCACCTTCGGCATGGTCTCGTATCCTTCATTTGAAAGTCTACCTTCGGCATAGTCTTTCTTTGAAAGCCCACCTTCGGCTTGGTCTTTCTGTTTCGAGTCCACCTTCGGCATGGTCTCGTATCCCTTGTTTGAGAGTCTACCTTCGGCATAGTCTTTCTTTGAAAGCCCACCTTCGGCTTGGTCTTTCTTTTTCGAGCCCACCTTCGGCATGGCCTCGTATCCTTTCTTTGAAAGCCCACCTTCGGCTTGGTCTTTCTTTTTCGAGTCCACCTTCGGCATGGTCTTGTATCCTTTGTTTGAAAGTCTACCTTCGGCATAGTCTTTCTTTGAAAGCCAAACTTCGGCTTGGTCTTTCTTTTTCGAGCCCACCTTCGGCATGGTCTCGTATCCCTTGTTTGAGAGTCTACCTTCGGCATAGTCTTTCTTTGAAAGCCCACCTTCGGCTTGGTCTTTCTTTTTCGAGTCCACCTTTGGCATGGCCTCGTATCCTTTGTTTGAGAGTCTACCTTCGGCATAGTCTTTCTTTGAAAGCCCACCTTCGGCTTGGTCTTTCTTTTTCGAGTCCGCCTTTGGCCGTTCTCGTAGTCTCCTTATATCCCCATTTTAGTCCGCCTTCGGCCGGTCTGCCTTCCGAGTTCGCCTTCGGCCGTTCTCGTATTTACGTTATTTCATCATCTCCACAGGTTGCAAATTTTCAGGTTATTTTGGTATTCAATCTTCGTGTATCCCAATTGTCTGAAAGCCGTCGCTTCCATACCCTCGGATCCAAGAAGTTTGAATATGGGCAGCTGTAACACCTCAAAATTTGCCCTAATGTTTCTAACCTTTTTGGCTTATGCCTCATTTCATTTGTATTGTCATTTTTACATTTGCATAGTTCTTTGGAGCTGGGATCAAGGTATTCTTTCAGCAGCTCACAGCGTCATCAGTTCCAGTATGATTTTTAATAGTGTTCAAGGCCAAGCAGATAGCTTTCCAAGTCTTTTTGAGCATTTATTTTGCTCATTAAATGACTTGATGATCAAAAACTCCGGCAGTCAATTTTTTATCAGTTATTCAGCACCAGACAGTTGTTATAAGCAGTTTAATCCGAGTGCGGAAAAAACATTTTGCAGTATATTTCAAGTGTATTCCAGTGGAAATATCAAATGGCAAGTTTCAGAGGTCTATCATGGTTCAGAACAGGTGGAACCGGACGAATATCCAAGTTTCCCTCCTTTTGGCGCCAAAATTTTGAATTTTTGAACAGAGTAATCGATTACTCAAAGTAAGTAACCGATTACTCTGGGCAAAATTGCAAAAATATGGCAATTTTTAGCACTGCAGAATATTTGAGCATTTGTGATCATGTGCTTGGCTTGTGCATGTGTGGGAAGGATCTAGAACTGATCTATTTTCATCATTTTCCACCCAAAAATTCAAATTCCTTCCAACAATTTCCACCATAATTCCACATTTTCTTTCCTAATTCACATTTCATCCCAATTTCCACTCACTTAACCTCACTCCCAACCCAAACTTAACTCCTAACCTAGGGGTTATTTAAACCACTTCATTCCAAACCTTAAGGACCTAGATCATATTTTCACTCCCAATTTTCAGAATTCTCTCAATTCTCTCTCACTTTTTCACTCTCAACCTCCATTTTCAACCACACTCAAAGCTCTCTTTCAAAGATTAACAAGTTCTTCATTGGAACTTGTTAATTCTTGAGCTAAAGCCTCTCATCATCACTACATTTCATCCTTTCAACTTGGATTTTCGTTTGGATCTAGTTCTGATTTTTCAGAAGGGATTATTGAAAGTGATTTTGGAGTTTTAGTTGCTTATTGCTTAGATCTTCAACTTTTGAGTGCAAGAAGCTTGTGGATCTTGGATTTCTCTACTTGAATTCATCCATTTCTGTTTACAACACTTACCAAAGCAAATCTCAGCTTTGTAGGTTGGTTAATTTCAGATCCATACTTATTTAGCTTAATTGCAACTTATACAATGTAAATCCATGAATTTTGATGTGTTTTGATTCATTTGGTTGATCTTGATTGTGGATGTTGATGATTGTTGGATCTAATTGATGTTTGATTGCTGTGATTGAACTTAATTTTTGTGCATTATTGTTTACATGATCATTTGGATGTTTGGATAAGTGATTTGCTGCTGAAAAGTGCTTTTCAAAGTTGAATTTCTGCCTCTGTTTCAGTGGTAATCGATTACTCTAACAGGGTAATCGATTACTCTGCCTTATTTTCACGTTTTTAGCCAATTTTCAACTGAGTAATCGATTACCCTATGTGAGTAATCGATTACCACTGAAGCAGATTGTATTTTTCTTGCATTTTCTTGCTTGTTTGAGGTCTCTTGCATGTCTAAACTTCATGGATTGATATGTTGTTGATTTGTGGATTATTCTTGAGCTGTTTTCCCTCACACCTTTGCATGAGCACAATTCTTCGACACGCGGCTTTTGGTTTTCATTGATGAATGGTCATGATTATTTTGTTGATGTGATAAACACCTTGCACACACCCCTTGAGCATGTTAGTAGTGAATTATTGCTGGTGTTGCTGGATTTGTTGTGTTGTGCATGCTTGCTTGCTTTTTAATTTCATGAGATGCATACTTGGTTTGATGTGTTCATGTGCTTAATGTTGTGCATCATCTCATGATGTTCTTTCATGATGTTCTTTCATGATGTTTACCATGGTGTTTGGTATGATTTGTGATCATTTTTATTGAAGAATAAGTGATGCGCTATGCATGCTTGCTTTGCCATGTTTGAGTTGTATTCAAGTGAATCACATGCTGCCCTGTTTCTACGGCTGTCTATGTGCATGTGTGCTATTGTATATGCTGCTCGCTGACATTTTACACCTATCTTTGTGCTGAATTGTGAGCTGTGAAAAGCTGTCTTGCTTGTGTGCTGTCTTTAACTACTGTGTTGTTGCAGGTGCGCTGTTGTAGCTGCTGTTTTTGCTCATTTTCATCTTTCGTTCTTCATCTCTTTCACTCTTTCCTTCCCTTGAATCTCAAGACTTGTGCAAGGGATTTGCTCCCTTAGAGCTACCTAGTCCAACTTAATTTCAGATTAAGCTTGGAGTAGGATTAGCATTAGGCTTCCCTTCGCATGCTAACTTAGGTAGAAGTTTCCCCTTTCAAACTCAACTATAGGGCCACCTTTGCATGACAACATTAGGATATAATTCCCCTTAGTGTTTTCTTTTCCTTTGAGTCTTCTCTTCTCATCTCATAACACTTCTAAAATACTTAATAAAATTAAAGTGTATTGCGCATGAGCCTTGCATGTGGGAAGTGAGGAATGAGGGGTTTCCTCTCATTTTTCTAGAGTGTTTGGTGGACGTTCCATCTTGGAACGATTTGCTAAACATTCGTTCCTACCTCATAGACTTCGGTGCAATGCAAGTTATGAACTAACTTCAAACCACTTCTGTCTTAAAAAATACAAAAAAAACTCAGATCTTTTTCATCCTTCAGGATTATTAATTTTCAAATCATTTTCAGAAAAGGACACGTTACTTCCGTCTCGTCGCAAACAGGCATCGACCCTAACTGTCGGACGCGCATCTAACGTCGCTCATAAAAAACACTAACCGACCTCGTTAGGTCGAACTACGACTACTCTGATTTCCTCTCTCTCTAGTCCGATTGAGGATACGTAGGCACAAGATGACGATGTCTTGGCGAGCAACCTCCCCCCTTTAGTTCGTGTCCGAACTATGTTGACTCTGACTTTCCCATTGCACGAGGGAATACGTAGGCGTAGGATGAGCGATGTCCTATCGAGTCACTTCTTTTTCTTTTCTTCTTCGTTTCTTCATTCTTTTCCGTTCTTGTTCCTTCTCGTTTCCAGTAGTAGCGGAGCTCCAGATGATGACACCCTTTGATACAGACAACAAGTGTGGATCCCATCGAGTACAATGGATGCGTGGGGGTGCTAACACCTCCCCCTCGCGTAACCGACTCCCTTACCCGTTTCTCTTGCTCGTGAGACCATGCTCTTTCCCTTCCCTTCAGGTTTACGCAGTGTTTCCTTTCCTTCTCTTGGGATAAATACACATTGTTGGCGACTCTATTTTCCGCGCCACTTTCGCGTTTGTACCATGGATGCAAATCCCCGGGAGCGACAATATGACCTCTATCGGGAATGACTAAAGGTAAGGTTTATGAAGAGCCTATCGGGAATGGCTAACAGAATCCTAGGGAAAATTTTATTAAAGTGGCCTATCAGGAATGGCTAAAAGGAAATCTACCGGGAATGATTTTTAAGAGAAGTTTGGATTTAAGGTGCCTTCGGGAATGGCTAAAGAGTGTTTGATACCTAATCACCTATCAGGAATGGCTAAGGTTTAAAACTTAGGAGGTGCCTATCGGGAATGGCTAAAAGAAACCTATTGGGAATGGTTTCTAAGAAAGTAAGTTTAACCTAATCACCTATCGGGAATGGCTAAGGTTTAAAACTATGAGGAATGCTTGTCGGGAACTGCTACAAGAATCCTATCGGGAATAGACCCTAAAGAGAAGTTTTTAACCTAAATGTCTATTGGGAATGACTATGGTTTAAAATTTAAAGGGTGCCTATCGGGAATGGAATTTTTATAGGGATAGCGATCTGACCTAACTGTCTATAGGGAATGACTACAGTCAAAAAACTATGAGTACCTATCGGGAATGGCTGAAGGAATCCTATCGGGAATGGTTCCTAAAGAGAAGTTTTAACCTAATCGTCTATCGGGAATGACTGAGGTTCAAAACCTAGACTGCACCTATCGGGAATGGCTGAAGAAAACATATCGGGAATAGTTCCTAAAGAAAGTAAGTTTAACCTAATCACCTATCGAGAATGGCTAAGGTTTGAAACTTAAAGGATGACTGTCGGGAACAGCTGAAGGAAACCTATCGGGAATGGTTCCTAAGAAAGTAAGTTTTAACCTAATCACCTATAGGGAATGGCTGAGGGTTAAAACTTAAAGGATGCCTTTCGGGAATGGCTAAAGGAAACCTATCGGGAATGGTTCCTAAGAATCTGCGATTAAGATGTAGTATCAAAAGATCTACAAACCGAAAGATGAAACTCTGGTGAGGAGAAAAGAGGTGAAACCCTGGTATTGGTTGAAATATCTGTTAGGGAACGAACGAGGCATTCTTTCTGAGGAATATTCGGTCTGATCGAAGAGAAACAATTTTGGTCTTTCACACCGGCTTACGCTTCGTATGCATATGTTTGAATTTTCCATGGCGTAATGCTCCATCTCGATGGAAATGCTACGCGTTTTTGAAGATGCAATGATTACTATATGCAAAATGCAAGGAGGCTCCTCAGCAAAATAAATTATGAGGATATGAAGGCAACTCTGCTGAGGATAACAATAGCAACTCTGCTGAGGAAATAACCACTGATATGATCTTCTGACACTCTGTGGAAAAACATCAGCTCAGCTGGGGATAACGTTGACATAACCTAGGCTCTGAACTACCAAACTTTCTGATTACTATAAGGAATAATGACCTTGCTGGGGGCCTCATCTGAAACAAATCTGCTTGGGGAAGAACTATAACCATAGAACTTCGTTGGGGAAATGACAACCTTCTGGCCTGGCTACTGGGGAGTTGAGATCAAACGAACTCTTGCTGAGGAAGGAAATACCTGCTGAGGGACTGAGATCAACCATATTTCTTACTAAGGGAAGAAACACTTGCTAGGGGACTGAAATCAACCAAGACTCCTACTGAGGAAAGAAGCACTTGCTAGGGGACTGAAATCAACCAAAACTCCTGCTGAGGATTCTCTGAACAACCAATGGGTCTGAATTGTCAATAACCATTGGACTTTAATTTCATGCAACATCACTGATTTGATATTCTAGAGGAGGAGAACACTCTGACTTTCCGCCATTTTCAAAACTGCTTGGGAACATTTCATCATTTTTCCTTACTAGGAGTGAGGAATTCTTCTATACTGCTAGGGATGACAACCTCCAGGAATAACATTCATGTTGAGGGACCCACTTCTGCTTGGGGAGAGCCATGACCATGGACTCCACTGGGGAAATCAAACTTCCTGATGTCTTGCTAAAGGAGACATTCTGATACTCTGTTGGGAAGATGATGAGAGAACATAACCTCTGTCAGGGACAATACCCTCTTGATTGTTTATGCTGAGGAGACATTCATTCCCCAATATCTAAACCATGTCACTAGTGTCGTGAGAAGAAAATGATCTTTGACTCGCACACTGACCATTGAGTACGACTACCTATGCCTGCAAACACAAAAGGATACACACACATGCCCCAGGGTATTATATGATCTTAATTTATCACCCAAGGATACTCAACATTCAAAGCAATTTTAAATGTTTTCACACGTGTTCATGTAGAGCTTCATTATTTTCAAATGCAATGTTTATCAAGAATTCAGACGTTCTTTGCAAACAAAACAGTAAAAATGAAAACAAAAAGAAAGCCCTTTGAATGAAAATCAATTTTATTGATTTAGTAGCCTATAAATAGGCATTTACATCAAGAAGCAATTCCTAGGAAGAGGTAATTGCCTAAGAGGAAAAGAAAAGAAAAGAAACTACAATAATGGCAATGTAAAGACAGATTCCCATTGAGTTTCAATCCTGCTATGACTCGTATGTCTTCAAGACGCTCTGAATACTATGCTTTTTGAGGAAGTTGATTGGATTGATTCCTATTCTGCGAGATTCCCAGATGATGAAAAGATAAGATGTATAGACTACTCAGATCACATCCTTTCGCTTTAATCCCTAACATTTGCCTGGATCGCCCTTTACGGATTTTCAATCCACCGGGATACCCTTTTTTTTTTCCTAAGTTGCCTTTTCAGGTTTTCAACTTAGCGGGTTTACTCATTTTTTTATATAGCCCTAATTTTTGCCCGAACCTTTTCCTTTTTTATGGTTTGCCGGGATGCCATATTTTTGTTGCACTCTCTTTTTACTGTCCAGCGGGTCTATTTTATGTGAAGTATTTTTTAAATGCGTATGAGTTCACAGGGGATGTAAAATCTTCATCGTTCATAGCTGAAAGAAATAAGGCTTCGCCAGAGAAAGCCTTTTTCACAACATATGGACCTTCATAATTCGGGGTCCATTTTCCCCTGTGATCTGTCTGTGGAGGAAGAATCCGTTTCAACACCAAATCGCCAGCATGGAAAAAACGAGGGCGCACTTTCTGATCAAATGCCTCTTCTTCCTCCTTTGGTACAACTGTCCGAGGAACACACCGCCATTCTTCTTTCTTCAATGAGGCTCAGCTCGTTGAATCTTGTTCGGACCCATTCAGCCTCGTCTAGCTTCACATCCATCATAACCCTCAGAGAAGGAATCTCAACTTCAACTGGAAGGACTACTTCCATACCATACACAAGTGAGAACGGGGTTGCCCCGGTTGACGTACGCACCGAGGTACGATATCCATGTAAAGCGAAAGGAAAAATCTCATGCCAATCCTTGTACGTGACAACCATCTTTTGCACAATCTTCTTAATGTTCTTATTGGTTGCTTCAACAACACCGTTCATCTTTGGACGATACGGGGAAGAATTGTGATGTTCAATCTTAAAGCTCTGGCATAAATTTTGCATCATCTTGTTATTGAGATTAGAACCATTATTAGTGATGATTCTTTCAGGGACCCCATAACGACAAATGATCTCTTTCTTGATAAACCTGGAAACCACTTGTTTGGTAACATTTGCAAAGGAATCTGCCTCTACCCACTTGGTGAAATAATCGATGGCAACTAGAATAAAATGGTGCCCATTGGAAGCAGTGGGCTCGATCTTGCCAATCATATCAAAGCCCCACATGGAAAAAGGCCACAGAGAAGTAATAACATTCAACGGGTTCGGAGGCACATGCATTTTGTCAGCATAAATCTGGCATTTGTGGCACTTTCGGGCGTATTTGAAACAGTCAGATTCTATGGTCATCCAGTAATAACCAGCCCTCAACAACTTCTTTGCCATAGCAAGTCCATTGGCATGGGTACCAAAGGAACCTTCGTGCACTTCTTGCATTAACATGTCTGCTTCGTGTCTATCCACGCATCTGAGCAGAACCCTGTCGAAGTTTCACTTGTATAACACATCATCCTCGTTTAAGAAGAAGCTATCATCCAGTCTCCTCAGAGTCTTCTTATCGTTCTTGGATGCCCCGACTGGGTACTCTTGGCTCTTCATAAAGCACTTGATATCATGATACCAAGGTTTACCATCTTCCACTACTTCAGCTGCGAACATATGAGCGGGCCTATCGAGACACATCAAATCAATTCTAGGCACATGATTCCACCAATTCACTTGGATCATGGAGGATAACGTTGCCAAAGCGTCTGCCATCTGATTTTCGTCACGAGGTACATGATGAAGCTTCACAGTAGTAAATAAAGTAAGCAATCTTCTCGTATAATCTCTGTATGGAACCAGATTGGGCTGGTGAGTATTCCAATCTCCGTTGAACTGATTGATCACCAAAGCGGAATCTCTAAATATGTCAAGCATTTTAATCCTCATATCAATAGCCTCTTCAATACCCATAATGTAAGCTTCATACTCAGCTTCATTGTTGGTGCATTCAAATGTCAGTCTGGTGGTGAAAGGTATATGACAACCTTTTAGAGTGATAATAACTGCCCCAACTCCGCTACTGTTCATATTAACAGCCCCATCGAACATCAAACTCCACTTAGAATTAGGATCCGGTCCTTCGTTAACTAACAGTTCTTCGCAATCCTTCATTTTCAAATACATGATGTCTTCATCAGAGAATCAAATTTCATCGGATGATAATCGTCAATGGGTTGCTCAGCGAGATAATCAGACAAAACACTACCCTTGATGGCCTTTTAGGAAGTGTATTGTATGTCATACTCTATCAAAACCATCTGCCAACGGGTGACCCTTCCGGTGAGAGTTGGCTTCTCAAAAATGTACTTAACTAGATCCATCTTCGATATCAATAGAGTTGTGTGAGTCAGCATATATTGTCTCAAACACTTAGCAGCCCATGCAAGTGCACAACATGTCTTCTCAAGCATTGAGTATCTAGACTCACAATCTGTGAATTTTTTACTCAGGTAGTAGATGGCATGCTCTTTCCTACCTGTCTCGCCGTGTTGACCGAGAACACAACCCATGGAATTTTCACATACTGACAAATACATTATCAGGGTCTCCCTAGAACTGGAGGGATAAGGATCAGAGGTTGTTGAAGATACTCTTTTATTTTTTCAAATGCCCTCTAGCAATCATCGTTCCACCTGACAACCTGATATTTTCTTAGCAGCTTAAAAATTGGTTCACAAGTGGCTGTAAGATGAGAGATAAATCTAGCAATGTAGTTCAACCTCCCTAAGAAACTACGAACCTGCTTTTCTGTTATAGGCTCAGGCATTTCCTGAATTGCTTTTACTTTGGCTGGATCAACCTCGATCCCTCTTTCACTGATGATAAAGCCCAACAACTTGTCAGACCGCACTCCGAAAGTGAATTTGTTTGAATTCAGCCTCAATTTGAATTTTCTCCATCGTTCAAAAAGCTTTTGCAAGTTCACCTAGTGTTCCTCTTCAGTCTGCGACGTAGCAATCACATAATCAACGTAGACTTCAATCTCCTTATGAATCATATCATGAAAGAGAGTCACCATTGTGCGTTGATAGGTTGCCCCCGTGTTCTTTAAACCGAAGGGCATCACTTTATAACAGAATGTTCCCCATGGGGTAATGAATGCCATTTTCTCCATGTCTTCCAGTGCCATCTTAATCTGATTGTAGCTGGAGAAGCCATCCATGAAAGAAAATACCGAGAACTGAGCATTATTGTTAACCAAAACATCAATGTGAGGTAATGGGAAGTCGTCTTTCGGACTTGCTCGATTTAGATCACGGTAGTCAACACACATTCGGACCTTGCCATCTTTCTTGGGTACCGGCACGATATTTGCAACCCATGGTGGATAACTTGCAATAGCTAAGAAACCTACATCCAACTGCTTCTGGACTTCTTCCTTGATCTTGATTACCATTTCTGGTTTTGTCCTCCTAAGCTTCTGCTTGACGGGAGAGCAACCCTCTTTGAGAGGCAATCTGTGCACAACAATATCAGTATCCAGCCCTGGCATATCCTGATACGACCAAGTGAAGATGTCAACATACTCATGTAGCATTTCAATCAGCCTTTTCTTTACATTCTCATTTAAGGAAGCCCCAATTTTGACCTCCTTTTTAGCATCCTCGGTTCCCAGATTAATGAATTCCAGTGCTTCCTCATGTGGCTGAATGGCCCTTTCCTCCTGTTTTAACATCCTGGCTAATTCCTCAGGAAGTTCACAATCTTCTTCACCATCCTCTTCGGCTTGGTAAATCGGATTGTCAAAGTCATAATAAGCCATAGCACAATCGTTATCAATGGAACCCGATGAGATGCATCTGCATGAATGATGATTCACGCTTTATTTTATAATGAATGCAAGAAAAACAACATTGCCATTTATTATAAAAATAAAAATAGAAAGACAGGGAGCACAATATTTGAATGCAAAAGAACATTTTTTATTGATGATAAAATTGAATTTTTAACAACGTAAGCCCTACAAAGAATCTCTACGCCTTGGGCAGGGCGCAGGATATAACAAGAAAACAAGAAAAATTACTCTTCACGAAGAGTCTTGAATGAAGCTTTCAGAAGACCAATTTTGAAGATCTTGTCCTAGGACAACTGGGCGTATCCAATTCCTGATGCCGCAGTCACTGTCTCCGTCTTCATCCCTCAGTGCAAAAACCTGACCAGGATTAATAACTTCAGCACTAGAGAATGTGATCGGTCCCTGGCGGTCTTGGAACTTCGGTCCTCTATACCCAATTCCGGATCTATCTTATTTGAGAGGCGCTTCAATCACTCTGCCCCAGCCCCCAGAATTACCAGATTGTACGATAACTTGGGCTTGCTTGTAAGAGGCAATAGAAACTTTTGGCTTCTTTATTGACGAATGAGAAACTTCTAGCACATTCACCATTTCAAATGCTTGACATAACGCCTCATGGATTTCACCATCCATCTCAACATACTTGAATGAAGATAGGTGACTTACAAATATATCTTCCTCACTGAAGACGGTGACCACCTGTCCATTTACCACGAACTTGACCTTTTGATGCAGAGTCGATGATACAGCTCCGGCGCCATGTATCCACGGGCGCCCCAACAGACAACTGTATGCCGACTGAATATCCATTACATAGAAGGTAGTGTTAAAGATCTGAGGCCCTACCTTGATTGGTAATTCAAGTTCTTCGAAAACCGACCGCTTTGACCCGTCGAATGCCCGAACTACCAAATCGCTTGGTCTGAGTATCACGTCTGCCACGTCCAACTTAATAAGTGCCTTTTTAGAAAGCACATTAAGTGAGGACCCGGTGTCTACCAACACGTGAGACAGAAGTGCTCCTTTGCATTCCATGGAAATATGGAGTGCTTTGTTGTGATTTTGACCCTCCGAAGTTAAATCAAAATCAGTGAAACCCAGCCCATTGCTAGCATTAACATTGGAAATTACCCCTTCGATTTGGTTGACGGATATTTCTTAAGGCGCGTACGCCGTATTCAGGAAATTACCTCAACTGTACTAACAGTAAATGGAGAAAGTTTTGTAACATCTGAGCATAGGTCATTGGCAACGTGTCAAAGTGACGATCACTCATTCTCTGCCTCGGATGATACTTCTTCTGAGGATGCTGCTGTTTGACATTCTGCTGTTGTTGAGGCTGGGCAGCTAGAACTGGAATAGTCACGGCTGCTGTCTGATGATATGGATCTTGGCGTCCCCTTCCTCTACCCCTTTGATCACACGCAACATTTATTTCACCTTCACGCTTCCTTGATGCATTCACAAAAGGCTTCTTCACATTAGAAGAGCTTGACCCACTGCCATCCTGAATTTTCCCCTGTTTTAGAAGATTCTCAATCCTCTCACCTGCTATCACAATATCTGAAAACCCTGTTGATGGGCACCCAGCCAGGCGATCCAAGAACGGACCCTGCAATGTACCCATAAACATATCAGCCATCTCTCTTTTCAACAGCGGAGGTTGCACTCGGGCCGCCAATTCACGCCACCTCTGGGCGTACTCCTTAAAACTTTCTGTTATACCCCAAATTTTGACCACTAAGATTTCCCATCATTGTTCAAATCATCATCACAATATGGATGAACCATCATACCTCATCAATCTCCTCAAGGAATTGTTGAGCATTCACTACAATCAAGCTTAGGGTTTCAAGCCCTCTCAGAGCCTTTAGACAAAGGATCAATCAAGGAATGACATGATCTTCAACTTGTCTAACCTCTTAAACACACACAAAGGATCAAGAGGACTCCCACATCAAGAATTAAGCACAAGAGTGCAACATTTCAAGTGGATCAAGCCTTAAGTTCATCTAATACAAAGTCAACTGACGCAGAAAGTCAAAGTTTGACTTTTGGTCAATTACGAGCTTCACAAGCCATTACTCAAGAAAATATGATGGATGATTGTAGTTGATCAAATTTAAATCAAGAAATCATGCAAAATTGCAAAATTGATCAAATTGAAAGAAACTTAGAAATTTTTTCTAAGTTAAAATCATGTTCAAGTGCACAACTTTTCAAGGTTGTAACTATTGATCCAAGCATCCATTGATTTTGCGTAAGAGCTACTTTTAAAGAGGGTATTTGATACTTCAACATTGTAGAACGAATCAACTCAAAATATCATAAGGATTGAAAGATATAAGTGATCAAAGTTGGGAATTCTTAATGTCAAATGTTCCGACATTTCATAGGGCATCATTAATATTTTTCCAGCAAGAATGTCCTAACTTCAAGGATGTTTTTCTCCACGATCCAAGTTGATTCAAGCCAAACCTTGAACATCAACGTTGAAGTACGTAATCTCACATTTCCAAAAAGTCCTAGAAAGCTCATTTATCATTCTCGAGCAGAAAGTTATGATCTCTGCAAAAGGCATTGATAAAACAGAATTTTCATGACACCTTTTAGGACAGATTTGATCACACAAGTTCAAGGCCATTTTTGACAACTTTACAAGTCTTATCTTCACAAACCTTGAACATCAAAGTTGAAGTACGCTATCTCAGCTTTCGAGAAAGTTGTAGAACGTCCATTTATCATACTCGAGCAGGAAGTTATGGACTTTACATTAAGGCTTGCTGCAGCTGTTTTTTAGGACAGATTTTGTGCACTTTTTCTTGTGCCACACAATTTTCAAGCTTTGTCACCATGCAAGCCAAGCATCAAAGATGCAATTCACTTCAACTCAAAATATCATAATGGATTAAAAGATATAAGTGATTAGAGTTTGGAATTGTTAATGTTCAAAGTTGTCAAATGTTTCAACATTTCATAGGACATCATTAATATTTTTCCAGTAAGAATGTCCCAACTTGAAGGATGTTTTTCTCCATGATCCAAGTTGAACCAAGTCTAGGGTCAAACATCAAAGTTGAAGTATGTCATCTCAGCTTTCCATAAAGTCCTGGATCAGCCATTTATCATTCTTGAGCAAGAAGTTATGGATTTTACAACAAGGCTTGCTGCAGTTGATTTTTAGGACAGGTTTCAAAACAGATTTGCATAATTCTTGCGCCACACAAAATTCCAAGCCTTGTCATCATTTTGGACACATCTAAGGATCAAATCCAAGGGGGATGATCTGATCCATAAGTCTCCCAAGTCCAAGATTCCACAAGTAGCACGCCAAACCTAAAAAACCCTAAAAGAGGGACAAGACTCCAATTTTGGTTTGGAGCATTTAATGGATGCTTAGAGGTGGCATGAACTGAGCTTCCTCCAACTGAATTCAGTTAAGATTCATCCAACAACAAGGGAACCAGTAGCCTGTGCCCTAACCTCTAGTCAATGGCTAGAGGAGACTTGAGATTCCAAAATGCAACCATTGGACAAACCTCTGCTGCAGTTGACATTCACTATTGCTTGCAAAACAAACTTGCTCTACTATAAATAGAGCTCATTTGTGCTCAGTTTGAGTACACCAAAGCCATCAAACATATGTTTTCCTCAAAATCACTTCTTTCACTCCAAAATGCCTTCTTTAGCAAGGTAATTCTGAGTTTTTGAGTTAGAGAGCATTTCCACCACAACTCATGATCAAAAAACATCCAATATGTCATATCTAAGCTGTCCAAACTCTCACAAGTGACCTATAACACCAAAATCACAAAGTCACCTCTCAAAACCTCAAAATTGGACTTTTTTGCATTTTTCAAGCCATGTCTTGATTCAGTCACTTTCCAAACTAGATAAGACCTCAAACACACTCCAAATATCATCCTTGAACTGTCCCAAATGGTCCCC
Organism: Lathyrus tuberosus; assembly: GCA_022829125.1. NCBI lineage: Eukaryota > Viridiplantae > Streptophyta > Magnoliopsida > Fabales > Fabaceae > Lathyrus > Lathyrus tuberosus. The sequence continues at coordinate 4,068,909 of JALAZF010000441.1, forward strand.
CCATCTGGAACACCATTTGAGAGAGTTGGCATTTTGGCCACTTTTGCCCATTTTGCAAAAAAGAGCTCAAACTTGCTCCAGAGGTTTCCAGCTAATTCCAACCATCCTAAAAGTTTCTAAGAGGTCATTTGAGGGTGTCCAAAACATCAAATCATTTCTGGAACAAAGCACTTTGTAGGTTGCACAAAATCTCCAAAAAAGAGGTAAGCATCACAACTTGAATTCTTTGAATCATGCTTTTCTTTGATGTCCACATACATGCATCATATTAAACAATTCTTAAAGAAAAAATGTAGTTCTTAATGTGTATGTTGTGATCCTCCTACTATTTGCACTTTAACATGTTTATATGTGGAGTTTATGTTGTTTTAAAATTCATGTCCAGTTCTGGTTTTTTGCTTCGTGCATTCTGTACATTAAGTTTCAGTATGTATGAGTGATACCATTGGATTCCTTGTGAAAAATCGGTCAAGATAGGTTCTTACGGATTTTAATTTCGTTAAAAATTGAGAGAGTTATGCGTGTTGGAAGTTTGACGAGAAAAGACGTTGAAAACTAAACATGTAGTTCTGGTTTTTTGCTTCATGCATTCTGTACATTAAGTTTTAGTATGTATGAGTGATACCATTGGATTCCTTGCGAAAAATCGGTCAAGATAGGTTCTTACGGATTTTAATTTCGTTAAAAATTGAGAGAGTTATGAGTGTTGGAAGTTTGATAAAAAAAGATGTTGAAAACTAAAAGAGATGTCGAAGAGGATGTTGTGACATCTTTCCTCTTTTACTTATTTTATTTTCAAAACTCAACCAATTCTCTTACATAACAAAAATCATCATTTTCCCATTTTGTTTTACACACTTCTTATTCATACTCCATAATATTTTAATCCACAAAAAAACACAAAAAAATATTATTATTTGATATATTTTTAATATATTCAAAAATATTGTTTTAAATTGTTTTAAATGCTTTTAAAATGATTTCTTTTTCTTGATTTTTAAAACCAAAATGATTTTAAATATTCATGTGGATAAAATACTTTTTTATAAACCTTAATCATTGTTTATAACATGATTAATGATTTTATTTGATATTTTTATCATTTTTTTACTTGATTTTTCTTTGAAAAATGCCTTTAAAAAATGAAATTGGGGTTTCTTTGATTTTCACCCTAACAAATCTTTTTCAAACACTTTTGGGCCTCTAATAGAGTGTAAGACCCAATCCTTTGTAAATACAAACCTTTTTTGGGCCTCAAATGTTGTATAAGTCCCGTTGTATTTCAAAAGTTCAGCGCGATCATCGCCCGTTTAAAATAAACCCTGGGCCTCTCCTCGAGCTATAAGACCCATTCAAAATCATTGGGCCTCTAATAGAGTGTAAGACCCAATCCCCTTTTAACCAAAACAATTTTGGGCCTCAGATATTGTATAAGTCCCTATGTGTTAAAAGAAGAAAAACCTCGGCACGATCGCTAGTTCAAAATAAAACCCTGGGCCTCTCCTTGAGCTGTAAGCCCCACCACTTGTATAAAAATAAACCTTTGGGCCTCCTGAGAGAGTGTAAGACCAATCCCTTTGTACAGAAAATCTTTTTCGGGCCTCAGTCACTTGTATAAGTCCCTGTACAAAACAACAGTGCAATCATTGATAAAACCTTGGGCCTCTCTTTGAGCTGTAAGCCCCAACAATATTTTCAAAGAACTTTCTCCTTTGATTTTGAATATAATATTGTTATCAAAGCTTTCTTTGTTGAACAACTAACAAAACAGCATGAAAGCTCTACAACCGAGTAAGTGTTTACCCGCTTTCTTTATCCGCTTTCATATATATATAACTATAATGTGGGGCTGCTCACTGTAAGTCTTCTTTCACAAACTTTTATATACCTGTCAAATATTAACTATGTAATACTAGTACAGTTAATTAGAGTTCTCCCCGACAACTACGTCTAGAACTAGGTAAAGCCCTGTTGGTCACTCTTGAATACAAACAAAACTAGATCCCCATAGGATTACCAGACACAGTCTTCCCTCCTCTTGGGGTTAAACAATATGGAGACTTGAAAGACAGCATTCTCGGTGAACCCTTTCTCAGACTGTCACCCTTAGAAATTGTCAAAGAAACTCTAACTCCCCAGAGATGATCTTTTCTCCATGAATGACATCTCTTGAGTTTCTTCCAAATTCTCGGACTTTCATGTCTTGATCTATTCTCGGTGAATGACATGTCTTGAACTTCTCGGGGTTTGGGGACCCACAGGCTTCTTAAAAGCATCCCCGCCTCCTCTTGGGCATTGTACAAGGACCTAGAGACCTCTATAGGTATAGGAACAGAACCTAGTCATCAATTTACTAGAGCTGTCTTTCAGAGTCAAGTGTCAGACCTGTTAATGGGTTGACCTTCATCCCTTAACATACCAGCCTTCTCTTGGGCATTATACAAAGATCATTCACTTATCCAAGAATCGATTTCTCAAAACACCAGTAGACTTGGACAGTCTCAATACCCTTTGGATTTCCCATTTCCTTAAAGAACGGGAAATAACCCTGATCCTCTGATCAATCCCTAAGCACAACATTACCCATATAAGAACTGATTTTCTCTTTCATCCAACACACTGGACTTGTCACTCAACTGAAATAGTTACCAGCATAAACAGCCTCCTCTTAGGCTTTGTACAATGATTCTCCCCACACTCTCTTGTTGAGTATAAAAGACTCTCTTGTTGAGTCAAACCCTTTTAGCCTCCATCTCGGGCTTTGTACGAGATACAAAACACTCTCTTGTTGAGTATAAAAGACTCTCTTGTTGAGTCAAACACCTTCAGCCTCCATCTCGGGCTTCGTATGAGATAGAAAATCACTCTCTTGTTAAGTATAAAAGACTCTCTTGTTGAGTCAATCACTTTCATCTTCCATCTCGGGCTTCGTACGAGATACAAATCACTCTCTTGTTGAGTATAAAAGACTCTCTTGTTGAGTCACACCTTTTAGCCTCCATCTCGGGCTTCGTACGAGATACAAAACACTCTCTTGTTGAGTATAAAAGACTCTCTTGTTGAGTCAATCTCCTTTTAGCCTCCATCTCAGGCTTCGTACGGGATACAAATCACTCTCTTGTTGAGTATAAAAGACTCTCTTGTTGAGTCAAACCTTTAGCCTCCGTCTTGGGCTTTGTACAAGACACATAAAAACACCCTCTTGTTGGGCCAATAGCCTCCTCTTAGGCTTTGTATAAGGAAACCCCGGTTGAGTCAATCAACCTTTTAGCATCAAAATTTGTGCCTTGCTCACAGTATACAAACATCAACAACTCCTTTTCCCCCATCTAATTGCTGTAAGCGGCAATCCTCTGGATTATTTACATCCACGCCACTGTCCCTCTTTTAGCATGAGAAATTACTAAGGAAAGATGTCATTACTCTAAACTGAGTTAAAGTCTTCTCCTTCAGGTTAAAAATCCCCTATAAAGGAAATTATGGCATTGCTGGGTTCACATATCCCAGTTAAAGTAATTCTCCTTTATAATCAGTCACCCAACAGTTGGGACAAACAGACCAAATATCCCCCTTTAGAGATGACAAATTCTCTCTAATCCTAAACCCTTCAGCTTCACATCTTGGGCTTCGAACAAGATACAAATAGACCTTTCAGCTTCACACCTTGGGCTTTGCACAAGATACAAACCACATTTTAGCTTCATGTCTTGGGCTTTGAACAAGACACCAAAATGACCTTTTCCCTCCCATAGAATAGGAGGAACTACGATCGCTCTGATTTCCCTGTTTCGTTAAACGGGAATACGTAGGCATAAGATTGGAAAAATCTTAGCGAGCATACTAATTAAAAATATCAAATCCAGTACCTATCCAAAATCCCCATGAATAGTCCCGTCATTTCATTCTTAACAAAATAAGCAGAGAGAGGCCCACAATCTAAACCGTATCTGTAAACCAACAGTCATCTGTTTAAACTCAGTATGCACACAGGGTTAATTGGAGGCATCCATTTCCCTTCCCTAATCAGCTTAATAGGATAAAAAATGAATCGACCTGTAGTACCCCAGAGCGGCAGTGCTTAAGAACCACGTCCAAAATCGCTCGCTACAGAAAAATGGCGCCCACCGTGGGGCCACGCAGGGCATCTTGTCCCTCTTATCTCTCTGGTTGAAACCTTGAGTCTGAAAACTGCTAGAAAAAATGGCGACTTCACTGGGGATAGTCCTGTAGAGATCTTGTTCTCTTCCCATCTCTTAGGTAGAAACCTTGAGTTCACATTCACGACACATAAATGGAGACTCTGCTGGGGAGTCATTGTCTGTATAGGATCATAAGACTAGAGGTCTAGGATGATTAAGACAAATATATATACTGCTTTTCCTAAATGATATCTGTGTTTATTTTTCTGCTAATGGGAATGTGTGTGATGCCGCATGTGGAAAGATTGAGTATACACCTAAGATAGGTGATGGCAATGCGGGTAATCTTACTGGGATTGAATTCCAGTTAAGAGCCCCCGATCGACCATCAAACTCAGTGGAGACTCCCTTTGCAGATACATTACCTATACGACTTCGGTTGTTGAAAGTAGCGTGGTCGACTGGGTTATCTGAGAAGCTGAGGTTTTTAGTAGACTTAAGCCATTTTGTAGTGAGGAAGCTATCAGAAATAGTTGTCACACGATACTACCCTCATCTGAGATCACTCTAGGATACATCAGCTCGCTGGCGATCCGCTTGATGTTGTTATCCCAGAGGGGTCAATGATTTTGCGGACAGGTACAAAAAATCACCATTATAAACCTTTGGGGGGGGGGGGGGGTAGAACCTTGACTTCATGACACCGACCCTTTGACCCCATGTTTTTTCTATGTTTTTGTGTGCTGCATTCATGCATTCATTTAAAAAACATTAAAACAAAAAAAAACTTCTCTCCTAGTCTCTCTTTTTCAAATTAAACTGAGACAATGATTGCAAATGTCAGAGAAGGAGATTGCGCTAATGGATTTCGGTAGGAGGAAAACTCATAAGTACACCTTCAAGGTTCCAAAGTTAGAGGATTTGAGAGGTTTGGCGAGAATGATCACCAACCACGAGGCTTTCAGAGCTAAGTATGGAGGACTTCTGTCCTTGTTAAGGGTCCATGTAATCGAAGGAATCCTGTCCATGCTAATCCAGTTCTACGATCTGGTTTATCACTGTTTCACATTCCCTGATTATCATCTAGCACCAACACTTGAGGAGTATTCTCACTTGACTGATCTACACATTACTGATCAAGCTCCCTTTTCTGGACTGGAAGAAATTCCAAAGGATCAAACCATTGCAAGAGCAATTTATTTGGATGAGTCAGAAGTCAGGACTCACATGACCACTAGGGGTGGCATCCAAGGTTTACCAGCCCAATTCTTAACAAAGAAGGCTCTATACTTTGCCAGCCCAATTTATTTGATATCTATACTTCGTAAATATCAATGCCATTAAGATTTGTCTGATTGGTAATCCTGTACTGACCTTACTCGTAGATGCATATCATTCGTATATAGCGGAGGAATGATCACGTATTGTGTACCCTTGCTTTGCAAATGGTTCACTTCCCATTTGCCCAAGTCTGCTGCATTTTGGGATCAAAAGAATACTTTACGATGGTCACAGAGAGTTATGTCTCTTACCAACTCTGACATCGATTGGTACAATTGAATCTATGACGGGATCAGAATCATTGACTGTTGTGGAAATTTCCCAAATGTACCTCTTATAGGAACTAAGGGAGGAATCAACTATAATCCAATTCTCGTTCGTCGTCAATTTGGATACCCGATGAGGCATGTCCCGCGGAATGCTCATATGGAAGGTCTTTTCTTCAAAGAAGGAGAAAATGACAGGGCACTAAATACTATGCAAAATACAACTGAGGAATCCTCCTACGACAACTCTGCCTGGGAGACAGATTCCAATGATCCTGTTCCACCAGAAATCAGCGTTATTTCTGAAGACAAATCAAAGAAGGTACCAGACTTTGTGATTCACCGAGGAGTTCGCCACCAATGGGTTGCAGCCGATGTTCCGAAGATCGTTCATAAGTCAAAGTAATTGCCGTCTTTATCTTAACCTTTCACCTTGCCCAGGTGAAACGAATGTTTTGATAGGGCTCACTTTCTGTAAATATCCCTCTTCGCTTCGCCCAAAGGTACAGAGTTATGTTTTATAGGGTTGTAGTTTCAAGAATCTACAAAATCATAAATAAATAAATGTCGTTCTATAATTTCCACATTAATTTTTGTTTTCTCTTTTCGTTTTTTTTCAGAAAATGGTAATCCTAAAAAACAATTAAAAAAATAAAAACAGGCATTTTTCAGGAAATACACTGCACACACTCTTGCATTCTCTCTATCTCTTCTAAAAACAATCATCACATCATGCAGATTGCTTGTTTTAAATCCCATTGAAACATATGATCCAATGCCTTCTCGCAACTTTGAATTCCCGGTATTTAAGGCTGAAGAAGAAAATGACAAAGAAATTCCAGAAGAGATCTCCCGATTACTCCGACAAGAGGAAAGGTCCATTGAACCTCACAAAGAGCCGTTGGAAATGGTTAACTTGGGTTCAGAAGAAGAGAGAAAAGAGGTCAAGATTGGGGCACTGCTCAGTCCAACTGTCAAAGAAAGTTTGACAAAGCTTCTCAAGGAGTTTCTTGATGTATTCGCTTGGTCCTATCAGGACATGCTAGGGTTGGATACCAGCATCATGGAACATCATCTACCATTGAGATCAGAATGTCCGCCAGTGAAACAAATAGGAAGTACAGAAACATATTAATGCGGGTTTCCTCGCCACATTAGAATATCCTCAATGGCTATCCAACATAGTACCAGTTCTGAAAAAGGACGGAAAGGTCAGAATGTGTGTAGACTACAGGGATCTGAACAAAGCCAGTCCAAAGGATGACTTTCCCTTACTGCACATAGACATACTGGTAGACAGTACATCAAGGTTCAAAGTTTTCTCCTTCATGGATGGATTCTCGGGCTATAATCAAATCAAAATGGCGCCGAAAGACATGGAGAAAACTTCGTTTATCACCCCATGGGGCACCTTTTGTTACAAGGTAATGTCGTTCGGTTTGAAGAACGCCGGGGAAACCTATCAAAGGGCCATGACTACTCTGTTTCATGACATGATACACAAAGAAATCGAACTATATGTCGATGATAGGATTGTGAAATCTAAAACGGAAGAGGAGCATCTGACCCACCTGTCAAAACTATTCGAGTGGCTGAGAAAGTACAAACTCTGCTTGAATCCCAATAAGTGCACATTTGGTGTTTGCTCAGGGAAACTGCTAGGGTTCATCGTCAGCCAGAAAGGAATTGAGGTTGATCTTGACAAGGTCAAGGCCATTCAAGAAATGCCTTCTCCAAAAACTGAAAAACAAGTCAGGGGATTCCTGGGACGTTTGAACTATATTTCCAGATTTATATTCGTCATGACCGCGACATGCACGCCAATCTTCAAACTTCTCAAGAAGATACAATCTTTCTCACTGATTCCCGGGGCGAATGGACCCCGAATTATGACGGCCCCTATGTGGTTAAGAAAGCTTTCTCAGGCGGTGCCTTGAGACTTGCAACCATGGACGAAGAGGAATTTGCCTACCCCACAAATATTGACGTAGTCAAGAAATACTTCGCCTAAAAAAACGTCTCGGTGGATTGAAAACCCGAAAGGGCGGTCCAGGCAAAAATTAGAGACAGAATAAAAAATCATCCTGGTGGATTGGAAACATCAAACTACAATCCAGGAAAAAATTAGGGATAATGGCAAGTAACTATGTTCAACAGGGGCAAGTCCCTCAGCAGCAGTCATGCCATCCATCAGAAAAACTCCAGTCAGGGTCATCTTCGGCAGAAGCTCAGGATGCCCAGAATTCAAAGTTGATAGAAGGATAGTGGTCGTTATGTTTCACTATAGCCCTTTTCCCTTAAATTACCATTTTCTAACTTTGTAAAAACTCTATGGAATCACGCGCTTGGCTGATTTCCATCCTATCAATAAAATTTGAGCCCTTGTGCTTTTTTTTGCAATTCTTATTTGTTTTAGCTTTACAGAATGATGTTTTAACATGATTGACGATTTTTGAAATAAAACAAAAATGAATTTACTTGTTAAACTTTTTCTGCTTTTAGAATAAAGATGGAAATTATTTTGACTATTGAACATCGAAAGGACATCGTTCGCTTCTCTAAAGGTGGTTGAGCTTCAAAGTGCAGAATCAAAGTACTCCTTCTAAACCAGTGCGCCTGAATGAAGGATCAGTTATGTCGGATGCGAATACTCTATCTGACAGCCTCGGCAGAGTCCTTATCTCCTAAGCCCGACCAACGGTTGTCCCCGCAGGGACTATCTCTCCTAAGCAAGGCAGAATTGCTATCGTGAACCAGTGATACTTTTCATCTCCTGCTGTGGCCGAGTATCCAGTCATGTTCATCTACTAGTCTGTATGTCGCGTCAATTTTGTCAGCATAAACATACATACATCATGCATTATTGATTTATATTCGCTTTCATATTGCATCACTATCACTCTAGTCGGTCTTGTCCCGTCAAACCGAAGAGACTTACCATTCATTGGAGTCATAAAATCTCAACAACAAACTGTCCCATCAAACCGAAGAGACTAACTATTCATCGGAGTGAACAATATCTCAACAATGAACTGTCTCATCAAACCGAAGAGACTTACCATTCATTGGAGTGAACAAAATCTCAACAACGAATTGTCCCATCAAACCAAAGAGACTTACCATTCATTGGAGTCACAAAATCTCAACAACAAACTGTCCCATCAAACCGAAGAGACTTACCATTCATTGGAGTCACAAAATCTCAACAACGAACTGTCCCATCAAACCGAAGAAACTTACCATTCATTGGAGTAACCAAAATCTCAACAACGAACTGTCCCGTCAAACCAAAGAGACTTACCATTCATTGGAGTAACAAAAGGTATTAACTGCATCGCCTTTGGCTTCTCAAATAAAGGAAAGCCACGAAACAGTATTAAAATTTATAATAGGGGAATCATACGTAGATTTCAGCTGAAGGGCGCAGAATCCTCAAAGGTGCAAAATAAATTCACTCTCAATCTAGGTTTCACAGCCTAGAGATCCAAACAAATATTACAGGGGACCAAAGTTCAATCCAAGAACAAGCTGGAGAGAAACGGTCAAACAAGACTCATCCCGAGAAGGATATATCTCAACTGGGGATCAATTTCATCCAAATAATGAACCGAAAAGGAAACCGAATCAAAATCTTCCACGAGAAACAAACTCAGTGGGGAATTAACAAAGATAGGAATTTTCTGCTTACGGGTCGACACTCTAAATGGAGAGAGGACACACACGCTCTGCGGGGATACCAACACCAGAGAGCAAATAAGCACCAACATAAAAGCAAAATGCACAATGCAACATGTTATGCACAACAAATGAATGTGCATGCAATGCTTATGAGTATGAATATGCTAACAAAACAGACATAAAGGATAAGCAGAGGCTGGAGTAAACATCACAACACCACTGAATACTCGGCTAATCTCAACAAGATAGGAATATCACTGGGGATCCGCTAGGGATTCAATCTTGGAGAGCTCCTGCAGGGGATAAACAGCAGCCATCAAAGGAAATAAAATCCTATTACCAGGCTCACATCCTGCTGGAGAAAAGAAGATAATCCTTGGGGAGAAACCCAAATATCAATCTTCTAACATAGATGATCCAAAAAGAGGATAACAACATAAACTCTGCTTTGAGGATGGCAGGAAAGCCGTCGAGGAATCATACAACCCAAATCTTTCTGAATCTTCCTGGGGATCGTAAAAATTCACAGGAACTTCCATTTCAAAAGGATGAAGAGATCTGCTGTGGAAAAATAATGAATTCGCTGGGGATTGTAAACATATAAACATCTACGCAAAAATCCACTAGGAAAACAAAGCAGGCCTGCTGGAGATACGAGAACACTTTCAGTGGATTAACCAATTCTGAGTAAAGCATCCTGGACTTGCTGGGAAAATAGTAAAAGGTATAGCTGTGGGGATTTTAGATCAATACTCATCATGAATGAGAGAAAACCCAACAGGTGACTAGTATATTAATATTCCTTGAATATAGTTATCATGAGCGACTTCACTGGGGAATAGCCATAATAGTGATGCACAACCTCCACTGGGAGGAATCTCTGAAAAACAATCAGGAGAGAAGTACATCTTGGACTTGCCGGGAAAATGAGAAATTAACCTCGCTGCTTTATGATTGGAAATGATAATACACTGCCTCCGTTGGAGAATCATCAAGGATAAATCACTGGGTAGAACAACCTGGAGAGAAAAACGTCCATAAGACAAGATAAAACCCCGACAAACAATCACCACGTCAGTGCTTCTTAGAAGAAAATAACATTGCTCTCTGTTTGGGGACATCCAAAGCAACAACAACACGTCTAGAGGGTAAAACTCGGAGTGAAGATTCCTCATATGATTTCTGCTGGGGACAGCAAAAATGAATCTCTGTGTGTGTACTACCATTAAGGAGAAGTGGACCTCAAAACTACTCACCTATCTAACTATAACATAATCAGCTGGAGAAGATTCAGATCAAGGCCTAGCTGGGGAAAAACCAAACAACATTGGACCTTATGAATTCAACCCATCATAACAAACCCATCACCTTGTCAACAACTGATCACATTCATAGGAACAAGCTCTGCTAAGGATATAACAACAAACTCTACTGGGGATCTGTCAATAAATTCCACCAAAGGAGCGAGAACGAACCCTGTTGAGGAAGACAATGATCCTACCATTCTTGGAATAATCGTTGACATTCTTTTTTATATTCATAAATCAAAGAAAAATGTTTTTATAATTTTCAAAAATTTAAATCAATTATTCACATTTTGTTTCAAAAATCATTATCAAAAATAAATGAAATTTTGCAAACAGAAACAAAATAAGAATTACAAACAATGGGATTAAGGCCCAAATTTTATTAATAGAATGGAAATCCACAAATGGCGTAATTCCATGGATCATTACAAAGTTTAAGAAATGGTAAATACATGGAAAGGGTTACATTGAAATACAATGACCACTATTCTCCCTAAAAACTTTGAATTTCGATGTGCTCAAAACTTCAGTTGAGGATGATTGAAGCATAATCCTTGATGGACAATGTAACTTTTAAATGATCAAGACTGGCCAGATGCAGTTACTTGCCATAATCCCTAACTTTTGCCTAGATTGCCCTCTCAGGTTTTTAATCTACCGGGATGATTATTTCTGTTTTTGTCTCTAATTTTTGCCTGGATCGCCCTTTCGGGTTTTCAGCCCACTGAGACGCTCATTTTTGCCTAAGTCGCCCTTTCGGGTTTTTAACTTAGCAAGCTGTTCTTTTATTTTTTTAGGTGAAGTATTTCTTGACTGCATCGACATTCACAGGACGAGTAAACTCTTCACCATCCATAGTTGTAAGAAGTAATGCACCGCCAGAGAAGGCTCTCTTAACAACATATGGGCCTTCATAATTAGGAGTCCACTTGCCCCTAGAATCATGGGTAGAAGTCGAGATCCTTTTGAGCACGAGGTCTCCTTCTCTGAACACACGAGGTCGAGCCTTCTTATCAAAAGCTTTCTTTATTCTCTGTTGATACAATTGGCCATGACACAAGGCCATCATTCTCTTTTCCTCAATCAAATTCAACTGATCGTATCTACTCTGACACCATTCAGCCTCAGACAATTCAGCTTTCATCAAAACTCTCATAGAAGGGATTTCAACTTCTACTGGGAGCACTGCTTATATACCATAAACAAGAGAAAAAGGGGCTGCCCCTGTTGAAATGCGGACGGATGTACGATACCCATGCAAAACAAAAGGGAGCATCTCATGCCAATCCTTGTAAGTAACCGCCATCTTCTGAACAATCTTCTTAATATTCTTATTAGCATCTTCAACAGCCCACCAAAATGACTCATCGTCATTTCTTCTTCTTCTTCTTCTTCTTTTTTTACTCTTTTATTATTCATTTTTTCATTTTTTTCTTCATTTTTTTATTCATTTTTTGCAGACATTCTGGCTTCAGTGGCAATCTATGCTCCACAATATCGGTATCAAGATCATGCATGCTTGACAAGACCAAGCAAACATATCAACATATTCTCTGAGAAGCTCTATCATTCTCTTCGTAACATCCGAGTGAAGTAGAGCCCCAATCTCGACTTCTTTCTTATCATCATCTGAACCCAAATTAACCAATTCCACCGACTCTTCATGAGGCTGAAAGGATTTTTCCTCGTGCTCAAGCAACTAAGAAATTTCATCTGAAATCTCCTCAATATCCTCTTCTTCAGCTCCAAACACAGGGAACACAAAGTTGGGAGAGGGCATAGGGTCATTGTTTTCAATGGGTTTAACAATCAATCTGCACAATGATTTATGTTTGATTTTAGAATATGAACAAGAAGTGCAAGTATTACGCAGATAAAAGTGATTATCACATTATATTTTTTTTTAATTTTTTATGTTACCATTTTTCAGAAATAAAGCAAAAAGGGAAAACATAATATGGATAAACAAAATTACATTTTATTGATGATGATAAAATTTGAAACAAAGCCCTCACAAATTCACTTTCACCTTGGGGAGAGTGAAAGGATATTTTTTTAAAGAAACAAAAAGAAATTACTTTGAAATATGAACAACAGTGGGAACATCAACAGCTATCCAATTATGGCGGATCTGTCCATGTGTCACGAAATTGGGAAGTTCTTCCTCTTCATCATCTTCAATGATGGCAATGACTTCATATTCGGGTTCCTTAAACTTCTTTCTAGGGGAATAAAAAGGCACATATGCATCCTCTGGGGACATATACCCGGGATCTTCCAAATAAGGCTCCCAGTCTTCGGCAGGAATGACATCACTTTCAGAACTAAACGGGATGTAGCCTTCAGAGTCATCTTCAAGAATTGCGGCTGTAGAATGATCTTTGTTGATGAATCCGGCGCTGTGAAAGGCTTCATTAATATGCTTCAAATCTCTTATGACCGTACCAGGCATAAAGCCTAAACCAGTTTGGCCCAGGTTATCAACCACATCAATAACCCGGGCCCAACCGTCACACCGACCAGTCTTTAATACATGCAAATCATCTTTCAAAGAAGACATGGGTAACTCATTCTTCTTAACAGCTTTATCATCAACAAAAAGAGCTTGGAACGGAGTCCCAACAGTTTCATCAGCATCAACATACGAAAAGGATGAAAGGTGGCTCACCAGCATCGCTTGCTCACCCCCAACAATTACCAGCTTGACATTATTAACAAATTTCAATTTCTGATGGAGAGTCGAAGTCACTGCCCCAGTTTCATGAATCCAGGGTCGGCCAAGTAGACAACTATATGCAGGACAGATATCCATTACTTAAAAATTAATCTGGAAGAAACATGGTCCTATCTTGATTGGAAGATCAACCTCTCCAATTACAGTTTTTCGAGATCCATCAAAAGCTTTAACAACAACCCTACTATACCTCATGGGGGCACCTTGGTAAAAAAAGCCTTGATAAATTAGATTTTGGCAACACATTCAAAGAATAGCTAGTATCAACCAACACATTGGAAAGCGCATCTTCTTGACAGTTCATGGAGATATGTAAAGCCAAATTTTGATTTCTCCCCTCCTCGGGTAACTCTTCATCACAAAAACTCAAATTATTACATGCTGTGAGGTTGGCAACAATGCCATCAAACGGATTAATAGTCACATCATGCTCAACATATGCTTGTTCCAATACCTTCTGCAAAGATTGCATAGGAGCTTCAGAATTCATTAGTAGGAACAACACTGAAATCTTAGACGGGGTATGCAAGAGTTGATCTACGACACTGTACTCACTCTTCTTGATCAATTTCAATACTTCATCCTCATAAGCCTTTGAACCACTAGACTGACCAGAAGCATTGACATTATTCTCATCTTGAGGTCGTTTGCCAGCAACAACATTCTCCACAATCTTTGGAGGCTCAGGAGCAAAGACACGACCACTACGGGTCACTCTACTCACACCAGGGATGCTTACCACAGAAGACAAAGAAGGAATGGCCACTTCCTTACCATCTTCTACCATGGTAGCATTGTACTTATATGGAACAGCCTCGTCAGATTCGTATGGTACTGGACCGGGCAACCGAATAACCAAAGGTGTAACAGCGGTCTTCTGACTGTCATAAGAGATAACAACTCGTTTAGGAATATTAAAGTGTGGTTCAATAGCATTCACCTCATTCTGATATTTGTCTCTCTTAGCAGTGACTTCAATCAAATTTTCATCCATCATCCTTTGAATATCCCTCTTCACTATCACACAACCACGTGGATTCACGGAACAGATACAGCAAGCCGCATAGTCATGATAAATATCATGATATTCACTTAAAAGTGCATGCATCTCCACAAGAGATCTTCGAATCCAACGGATATCAAAGATTTTGAATGTACCGGGACAACCATAAACCATATTGACAGACGCCTTACCATGATTAGGCAACGGGTTCAATTACACATTAGGGTTGGTGTCTTCAAATGACAAAATAACACTTCTAACCAATCTCTACACTTCCATCTTCAATGGATAACAGTTCTCAGTATCATGCCCATCTCCTCCCTGATGGAAAGCACAATGAGCTTCAGGCTTATACCACCATGGTGAATCTTTTGGAACAGCAGGCGGTGGACGGGTCTGAACAAGATTCTTCTTAATTAAACAAGGAAGCAATTCCGTGTAGGTCATCGGAATCGGATCAAAATATTTCTGAAAACGGCCCCATTGATTGTTCTGCTGATTAGAACGTTGTTAAGCAGAAGCTGCCTGAACAACGGGAGTTAACTTGATAACATGAGTAACAGATGCAACATGTTGCTGACACTGATTGTTTCTATTGCGAAGTCTTCTATACCTCTCTCGAGAAACAACATTTTCCTCTCTTTCTTTCTTTTTGGAAAATCCTCCACTATATTTTTTGGAACTTCTAGTAGAATTGCCATCTTTCGAAAAACATCCCTCACGGACACCTTCTTCCAATCTCATCCCCATATTAACCATCTCAGTGAAATCACTCAGGGCACTAGCAATCATACGCTCATAATAAAATGGACTCAAAGTTTTCAGAAAAATCTTGATCATCTCCTTTTTTTCCAAAGGAGGGTTGATCTGAGCAGCAATCTCGCGCCATCTTTGCGCATATTCTTTGAATGTCTCCTTATCTTTCTAAGCCATTGATCGAAGCTGGTCACGGTCAGGAGCCATATCCACATTATATTTATACTGTTTCACAAATGCCTCACCCAAATCTTCGAAAGTGTGAATTCGAGCACTATCGAGTCCCATATACCATTTCAAAGCTGCACCAGATAAACTATCTTGAAAGTAGTGAATGAGAAGCAGATCATTATCCTTCTGAGCCGACATCTTACGAGCATACATAGTCAAATGGCTCATCGGACAAGAGTTACCCTTATACTTTTCAAAGTCAGGAACTTTGAACTTATGCGGGATCTTCACATTAGGAACCAAGCATAACTCATGAGCATTCTTCCCAATCAACTCTTTACCTCTCAGAGCTTTAATTTCTTTCTGAATTTCAATAAACTGGTCTTGAATATCTTCCATTCTATCATATGGAAAATTGGCTCGTCAACAAGAGGAATAATATGAACCATAGGCTGCGGTACAGACATCACCGGATGAACAGTAGGAACAACTAGAAATTCAGGAGGTGGTGGTGGTGGTTGATAACCTTCAGGAACAAAGTTTCGTGGCATGCCCTAGGGGAAACCGGGAGGCATGGAGTATTGAGGAACACTAGCAGGCGCCACAGAGATGGGCTTAGAGACAATCTCATAAATGAATGTCCTTTGCTCAGGAGTTGAAAGCGGAGGAGAAGGGGGTGGTGGCTGATTCTGAGCAGCCACCAGAGCTTCCATCATAGCAGTGAGTCTTTCCAAACCATCCTTCAGAGTTGTCACTTCCTCACGAAGTTCATGGTTCTCTTGTTGCAACTGATCCATCTTCTTCTTCAGATTAGCCTGAGTATTATACTGGTACGACAGCTTGGCTGAATGAAGACCAAAGGAAACATAAGACACCTGGAAAAGGCAAGAAACAATGCAGAATGATGCTTGATATGCAAGATGCAAATGCAAAGTTTCAAGGAATTATAAGGCATATTGCAAACATTGTTATTTGAAATACCAAAATCTCATTCATTAATGATGGAAAAGATTACATCTCGGAAGTACAAATTCAAGAATCCTAAAACAATAGAGAATAAAGAAAACTAGACCCCTAGAGAATCCTATGAGAAGAAGTCCCAGCTCTATCTTCCAGCATCTTGATGTGAGCCAGCATCTGAATCTTCTCAATAAGAAACTGATCAACGATCAACTTCCAAGGAGATTCTGAACTCTTCGGAATATTGGAAACTGGCTGAATGCGAGAGGAAAATAAATCCTCTTGCACCTTTCTCTTCTTGTTGGCAACTTCATCTTCATTCTTCTTCTTGAAGTGCTCTTAAAGTCTTGCATTCTCTAACTCAACAATCTAATACTTGTTCTTCCAAGAATTTCTCTCTTGTTGCATCTCGGCCAAAGTGATCTGAAACTTCTCTTTGTCTTTCATAAAGTAGAGGATAGGCTGCTTATCAATTAGAGACAAAGACTCTTGGTGCTTATAAGGCATTTTCAAAGTAATAGCTCTATTTTTAACCCACTGAAGGTAAGGTTCCGAAGAGACACAATTCGGAATTCCCAAACTTTCCTTTCCTTTTCTACGAATGTTGCGCCAAGCTTCCACAATTTCTCTCTTGAGAGGAACCTGAGATTCATCTTCCTTGAAAAAGAAACCAGCCAAATGGATGTTCTTCGGTACCTCTCGTAATGGATATCCCAACTGACGACGAGCCAATACCGGCTTGTAGCTGAGTCCTCCCTTTGTACCAAGAAGAGCCACGTTGGGAAAATCACCACAACTATCAATAATCATCGCTCCGGAAGGAACACGGCTACACCAATCAATATCAGAATGAGTGAGAGACATGATCTTCTGCGGCTAATATAAACCATCCTTGAGATTCCAGAAAGCTGCAGACTTCGGCAAGTGAGAAATAAACCACTTATAAAGCAGAGGCGCATAACAAATAATCATCCCTTCACCATGGAAGTTCCTGAGGTGAATAAAATGGTAAGCATCGGCAAGCAAGGTAGGAATTGGATTTCCAATCAAGAAAATCTGAATAGTGTTGATGTCGACAAAGTTCTCAATATTTGGGAAGAGGAACAATCCATAAATAAGTAGGGCAAGAATAGCCTCAAAAGCAACTGTGTTCTTTACACTAGCAAAGTGATGAGCTCTATCCATCAAGAACTTAGCGGGTAACCCAAGAATCTTTCCTTTGGTATCCATGTGAGCCTTAATCTCAGAAACCTTCAAGTGAGTAGCTTTCGCGATAATGTGATGCTCGGGAATGGGATCCAAACCAAAGAAAATCCGACCATGAATAGGCAAACCAAGCAGGAGAGAATACTCCTCTAGCGTAGGTACCAACTGATAATCAGGAAAAGTGAAACAATGCAGCAAAGGGTCATAGAACTGAACCAAAGTAGCAAGCAATCCTTCAGCCATATCAACCTTCAAGAGAGATAAAAGCCTTCCATATCTGGGCTCGAACTTCTGGGTATCAGCAACCAAAGATGCTAGCTCTCTCAAACCCCCTAACTTAGGACTCTTAAAAGTGTACTTCTTTGTACTTCTCCTTCCAAAATCCATAACAAAATTACCTGCAATGTTTGGAATAACACCTTTAAGTTCCTTGAAACCTTCCAAAAGAATGCTCATGAATGCATGAGTGCATGGATGCAACAACCACAAACAAGATCACACAAAGCACACAGGTCAAGGTTCAAGTCACGAGCATGAAGCCAAGGGTAAGAGCCAATCCCACAAAGGTATGTACTAAGGTTTTGTCTTCATTGTACCTTCAGAAAACAGCGGTTCTAACAGAGTGGCCAGGGTCCACAATCCACTATCAGACACACCAGTACACCGATTTGCTCAGAGGTTGGTAGTTATCCTTAAGAGAATCTAACCTGAGTGTAGCATCGCGTGACAGCTAAGTCAGATTTGCATCTTCATAGCTTCCGCGCTACGATCCTAAAAGGATAAAGGTTACTACGGTTCCCAGTGTTATAGGCTTCTATGGAAAAAGTAATGCCTTCAACGATCGCTCGATCAGCATCAGTAATTCCAAAGAGGCAACCACCGAGTGGGCAGATTCTCAAGTTCTTCTTTTTCAGGATTTGACTCCTTCAAAGTTCCCTTGACTATACTATCCTCCTATCTCAAAGTGCACTCTGGTCCGTGTATAGGACCTATCTCACACACAGAGGAACTCCCAAACAGAACAAACACGTAACAAGAAAATCAGACAAAAAGCAGTAGGCTAAACCCCTCAAGGGAGATGTTTTCCCCAGCAGAGTCGCCATTTTTCTGTAGCAGGGAAATTTGTGAGTGTAAGTTATTGATTAACTTAACTAAAAAATAAACAAGAGTCGCCACCGCACTTTTATTTTTATCCAAAAAGGAAAGGAAAAAGAGCGAAGAAAACCTAAAGAGTTCTAAAAGAACAAAGAGATAATGGGTAAGGGGGGTTGGTTATGTAAAGTGAAGGTTTTACGCACCCAATACATCTATAGTACTCTATAGGAGCCCTTTGATGTATTCATGCTTTTTTGGTCTGAAAATGGTTTGCTTGTAAAGAGATTGAGGAGATGAGAGGAGAATTATTTTTTAAATATTTTTGTGTTTGGAGAGACTTATCGCCTCATGCCTACGTACCCACGATGTGCAATGTAGGATCAAAACCTCGTAGTTCGTGGTACAAAGAATGAAATTTATTTGTTTTGGTTGATTTTAAGTGTAAAGACAAGTCATCATTTCTAAGCGAATAATTCCGCTTAAAGAGATGAATCATGTCTAAACTTATGAAAGTTAAAAGGAAAAGTGCACATGGGCACAAAAAGAGAGTTTGATGAGTTTTATATTTTTTATGTCTTTTGAAAAGGTCAAAATATGATTAACATGGATTGACATTTATTAAAAAAAACAAAGTCTAAAAAAAAGTCACTTGACCAAGGTCAAGGTTTATTATGAAAGCGGTTTTAATATTTGAAAATGAGAAGAAGATTTTTGAAAAAGGAATGAGATTTTGAAAATTTAAGAAGGGGTGGAGAAGAAGTGACTATCCTAGTGCATAAAATAAAAGCTAAGGATAAGAAAGATCTAACCACATGGAGACACTCTTCAAAGCATAATACGAAAAGAATTTCATCCTCTTGAGCCAATGAGCAAGCCAAATAAAGGCTAAGATATCAAACTCCATAATTGTCCAAAGCATAAGGGAGAGAATCCTAATTCTAAGTCCATAAGTCCATAATCAAGCCAAGAAGATCCTCCAAAAGTAAGGGATAGTGGCCATAGTCCAACATTAAGAGCACAAGTCTTTTAGTGGTTTAATCCTTTATTAATGTTTTTGAGTCGAAATGGACAAAAGAAAAACAAAAGCACAAGATAAAATGGTCCAAGTGGACAAAAGAAAAAAGACATAAACATAAACATGATATGATAAAATGAGCAATGAGCAATAAAAATAAAAAGAGATAGGGAGAGAGAAGGAAACATAAAAAAGTTAGAAGTTAGTAGTTAGTAGCACAAGGCTCTAGTGCCATAAGCCTTCATCGATTATTCTATTTCGCGTCTTGAACTATAGTGATTAAACAATGCACTTAGGACAAGGTTATTGAACTTGACAGAAGATTGGTAGAACCAAAGCCTCTACAACGCCAAGTTTCAAAGATTATGGACCTAATACAAAAGATTAACCAACATTGGGCTGACGCGACCAATCAAGGTCCGGGCCACGAAAGTTCAAATTTTGAATTGGATAAAGAGGGACAAATGTTGCGCTATGTTAAGCAATCGCCGAGTAATTTACGAAGTAATTACCCTACAATGAGGCTGGTCAATAGATCTTTGTGCTAATGCATGCTAGATGAACGATATGTAGATCGTCATCCGAAATCAATACCGCACGAAAAGAAAAGTAGGTAGCGATCTAGTCTTGATCAAAATTCAACAAAGGAACTCTAAGATCCATAAGACTTTCACCGATAAAAAAAAAAGAGAAATAGATGAAGAGAAAGCCAAATTGAATCACACTTTCAAGAACCTTTCATCTTCAAGTTCAACCACTTTTAATTGATAAGTTTAAGTGTGAAAACATATCATTAATTCAAAGCACCTCAAATGAATTCAACAATTCATTTAAAGATAGATTTGAACTAAAGAATGTTTAATTACTATAACCATATCCAAATTCCATTGAAATTGAAACGAAATTTATCTCAACAATGCATTTCAAGGCTAAAACAAGAAGAAAGGGGAAGAAGGAGGAAGAAAAACCAAAACAACCCCAAAAACAACGCAAAATATGCATTCTGTTTTGAAGTAACCGGTTACTCACCAGGTGTTAACCGATTACTTAGTTCAAAACAAACACTGTTTTTCAAAATTAACACAGAGTAACCGGTTACTCACCAGACGTTAATCGGTTACTCTGCACCAGAATGCAGAAATTTGTGCGAAATTCAGCAAGATCCACTTTTAAAACATTTTACAAACACCATGTGATCATGGAACTGAAACTGCACGAAATTTAAAGTAAAATAACAGCAAAAACAAGCAATTAAACATAATTACAAGATCCAAAAGATCAAGTAACAAGGATCTCCAAAGATCTACATTATAGAAGATGAAGATGAAGCTTCAACAATGGTGAAAGATGAATTACCACTTCAAATCTGAAAATTCCTTCAAATTCCTTCAAGATCTACACTCCAAAGCCTTGATCTACTATAATTGATGAACAAAAACAAGAATGGATGAAGGTTTAGCTCAAAGTTGAACAAGATTCAATGTGAATTCTTGTTAACTCTCAAAGGAAGAAATGTGAGCTTTGGTGAATTTTGTAGTTGGGGAGAGAATTTGCAAGAGGTTTTTTGGCTCTCAAAAGCTTGTGAAACGAATGGAATGAGGCCTCTATTTAAAGACTTTAGGCTTGGGAATTTGGTGGTTTGGAATTTGGTTTGGAAGATCAAAATTAGGCTTGGAATTTGAATTTGGAGGGAAATTAATAAAAGAGTGGTGATTAGTGGAGGTACATGGTAGGAATTAATTATGATGATGTAGGGAATTAAAATGAGATGGTCTAGAATCTTCCACATGTGATCAAAATGATGACAATTGGTGCCAATTGCTGAATTTGAATTTGATGTCATTTTTCAAATTTTCATGAGGGTAACCGGTTATTCACCAGATGTTAATCGGTTACTCAGTGTAAATTTTGAAAAAATGCTCTTTTTAAGTACACTGTTGTGGTTCGGCTCGATTCTTTTGCTCGTCAAAGAAGGCATGGAAATAAACACATGAACCTTGGAGTCTCTTGAATAATAATCAATTAAATCTTGGAGACTCTTGATCAGATGATTTTTTGAATTAATTGCAGATCAACTTTGACTTTGTTCAGATGAAATCCATTCGAGCTGCGAGGCAGTTGTTTTGGTATTTTTAACCTGTTCTTCCCCTGAAAATGTTAGTGAAAGAAAACAAAATATTTTTGGATTTTGATTAATTGTTAGTAAACATAAACAAACTAAGCAATAAAAAAAAATAAAACTAACAAACACACACATACCCAAAGATCCTTGCAAGGCACAATCCTACAGAAGAGGGAGCCAATGTGTGATTTTGTTTGTGGTATGAAATGCAAAAAGACATGTGGGAGCTTAGGGGTAAAAATTAGGGTATTACAATAGTGTGATGTGAGCATTTGTGTTGAGAAAATAGTGATGTGCAAGTGCGCTGTGAATACATCGTTGTACAAACATTGCCGCGAAGACATTTCTGAATAAACCACCGTATCATATTAATGAAAACCAACCACGTGCTGAAGCGTCATAAAATGAGTTCATATATTTGAAATACATCAAAATGGTGATTCCATCAACAGGCCTGATGGTAACCACAATACACTAACATAAATCTACACTAGGAAAAAGGAAACTGTCAATCATGAAACTTCAAATCTTTCAGCACCTCACTGGAAGGTTTGATTTCTTCGAAGAGTATTTCAGTGCTCTGATGACTTGGTCTTTCAATCAATTCCTTGATCAGGATATCTCTCTTCTTAATAGCTTCAACTAGTGAATCAGCGTGCATTAAGAGAACCTCATCATTACTTATTGTCTTAGGCCTCTTCAAACCAGCTTGAATTTTAAGCCCGTCCACCTCTACCCCGGCGTCTTCAAGTTCCTCCTTGGTAAATTCCAACTCAGCTCTGACATTCTTCAACTGTTCCTGTCTCTTACCAAAGTCTTCGCGGTGTTTTCTTCGCTGCTCATGCGCTCTTTGAAGCTCACCATCTTTAGACTTTAGTTTCTCTTTTAGTTCCGCATTCTCGATTCTGACTTTATCCCACATTTGCTGATATCAAGTAAGTTTGGCTTTTGCATCGGTCAAGGATTGTTTAGTCTGCTTGTGAGACTAATCGGAGGATTCAACAGCCATGCTAGCTTTCTGATAATATCGGGCTCTATCAGGAAAATCTTTCTCCTTCTCTGCTAGGATCTTCGTTGCATCTTGGGCTTTCTATTCCAATTCCTTGTTGGTATGTAAAGCGTCTTGAAGACGGCTGCTCAAATCAGAATTCTCTACTCGGAGCTCTTTCACCAGGGCTTGCAACTTGTTGAATTCTTCAATGGCGATGATAGTCCTTTCCTCCAGAGTCTCAGGGTACAAAGGAGGCACTGGATCGAAAGGTAAGTAGAAATCTTCCACCCTCTTCCTTATCCAGTTTTCGTACGGAGGATAAGTTTGGTCGTTGGCTTTTCCAAGAACATTTTTACCCTTTCTCTGAATACTATTCCAGGCTTTGGAAGCTCTTCGTGCTATTTTCTGATCATCAGCTGCTTGGAAATACAAGGACTCTTCCACACTCCTCTCAGTAGGTGGATTTTCCAGAGCATATCCGGATTGTCTGATGGCTAAAGAAGGATTATAATTTATGCCCCATTTTCTTCCTATCAACGGAACATTGGGGAACCCGCCACAACTATGAATAACATCTTTGCAGAGTAACCCATGATCTATCCAGATGATATCTTTGGCAGACAAACCTATTAGTCTATGACGCCAGTCCAACGAGTTCTTGGTATCCACGAAAGCGCCTTTACGAGGTAGACGGTGCGAAAACCACTTGTAAAATAGAGGCGCACAACAGTAGACATATCCCCCTCTTCTTTTTTCATTCCTGCTATGGAGTGAATGGTAAAGGTCACCCAATAAAGTGGGTACTAGATTTTGCATTGTGAATATTTTGATGGCATCAATATCAATAAATTTTGATTCATTTGGAAACAAAACAATATCGTATACGCAGAGAGCTAATACGACATTGAAAACAGTCTGTTCTTTGTCTTTAGCCGCTTTCTGAGCTATCTTCGTCAAATATCCCAGATGATAACCTCGAAATTCTCCTTTACTGGTGATATTGGCCTCCAACGTTGATTTGCTCAAATAAAGAGCAGCGGCCACGACCTCAAAATCTGGATCCTTCTTAGAATCGAAAAATGATGCTTCTTCTTTAATAGAAATCCCCAAGAAGTTTGAATACTCCTCCAAGGTAGGGGTCAACACATAGTCTGGAAATACAAAGCATCTCAGAGGAGGATCATAGAATTGCATCAAAGTGTGAAGGCCTCCCTATTCATAATCACTGACGTTGCGGAAAAAAGACAGAATCCACCCATACTTCTTTCCAAAAGCTCCCTATACATCCGGATCAGCCATAGCTTTTAGACTGTCAAGAGGACCTAGCCATGGCTTCAAAAATTTATAGATGATAATATTCTTCTTCTTTCTCACAATTTCCATCCCAAAAGGACCCACTGACTGAAATTGAAGATAAAATATAACCCTGGAAATGAATAAACAAGTACGTTAGGATATGAAAATGCAATGCAAAGGCATGATATCAGAGTGCCACGTGTCTATGCTGCATTGCGTGAATAGTGTCAATGTGGATTTGTGAATAGTGCAGGATTGCGAATAATAACCATCTGAATATAATAAGATGAACTGTCGACTTTGGTGAGAAAACTAGAAAACCGGGTAGGCTGAAGGTTACGGTTACCTGCAAACCTGTAAACACCCTCCCACTTTCACAAGTGGGTACTAAAACGAAGGATCCTTAGTTCTGGCACTGAGGTCGAGAAGCAATAATACATTCATTATTCCGGGTACAGTATTATCGCCAATCAAGTAGTTTCTCCACTGATCCCCCCTTAAAAAGGTCATCCTATGGCAAGTTCCCAGCTTTGGGTCCTCGGATCGATAAGCATAACGGGTTGGCTATTTCTGGTCTGCCATTATCGCCCCTCGGGAGGAGTGCCTTAACTGAATCCTTGGGAATGGTCACCAGAGTCGACAGCTCATAAAGGAATATCCAATGGTCTGCATCAACATGCAGTATCGGATATCTCATATATGGGCCTCGTCTGGCTATGGATCTCGCGAACACTTAACGTGGTCAACACCACGCAAGTGATCGATTATCCATTCTAAATCCTATGGGTATACTCAAGCCTGGGTAGTGGGCTTATCTCTCATAACACCCACCTCACTAAATGGAAAAATCCAGCACAGTCCAATATATAATATATGGCAACAGTGAAATGAAAAGCAAGTAGATGTAATAAAACAATAAACATGCAACAATGCCATAAATAAAGAGATTAAAGTAAACAGATAAACATCCTAAAATCGAAAACAGGCCAGCGCTAGGATTGACTCGCTTAGGGATGAGAAAGTCCCCAGCAGAGTCGCCAGCTGTCGCATATGCGAAAATTAACCGACGAAAAGGAACAGAAGACTCGCCACTGAACGTTATTTATTCTGACGCAGGGAAAGGAAACGATCGAAGAAAACCTTAACAAAGGGAAAGGAATGATCGTCGCAACCATAGCCTGGGTTCGGGAGTCGGTTACGCGTGAGGAAGGTATTAGCACCCCCTTGCGTCCATCGTACTCGATGGGATCCACACTTATTGTTATCGATCAAAAGGTGTAGGTTATCTGAAGCTCAACTTCTAACTGGAAAGCGGAATGGGAGAAACGTTAAAAGAAGATAAAAGGAGGAAAAGAAAAGAAAAGTGACTCGATAGGACATCTCTGTCCTAGGCCTACATATTAACTCGGGTGCAGGAAATTCAGAGTCAACGTAGTTCGGACTACGGATTTGTGGGGGAAGTTTGCTCGCCAAGACATCACGTCTCATGCCTGCGTATTCTCAATATAGTCAGAAGGAGGAAGTCAGAGCAGTCATAGTTCGACCTAACAAGGTCTTGTTGTTTTGTGTTTTTTAGCGGAATATGCCAACGTTCGTTTCCCAACAGTTTAGGTGTTGCTGCTCATTGTATAGAGCCTTACACATTTACCTGTTTGCGGTAGAACAGAAATGACGCTTCCTTTATGAGGGAAGTGAAGGATATGAGAAGATAAGATGATTGTTTGGTTTTGTTTTTATGAGAAAGTGTCTTTTTTTTGTTGTTTGTAACTCATATTGCACTAAAGTCTATGACATATGAACGAATGCGTCGCATGGTCGTCCCCAACAGGACGTATACTAAACACTCTAGAAAGGTGAAGGGAGACCCTCCCCCTTTCATTTCCCATGTACTTAAGGCTCCTGGCGTACAATAATTGTTGTCTTTATTACATGTTTTTGATTTTGTTTTGAGATGAGAGAAGAGAGACTCAAAGTTGTAAAGAAAAATCTAAGGGGAGACTAATTGTAGTCCTAATGTTAGCATGCAATGGTGGCCCTATGGTTGAGTTTGGAAGAGAAAAGAAGGATCTTCTACCTAGATTAACAAGTAGGGATTGCATTACATAATGCTCATCCTACCTTAACCTTAATTGAAAATTAAGGTTAAGCTAAGATCCCAAAGGGGTGTGAAAGAGTTACACAAGCAAGCATTATATCACACAATCCACAAGTGAAAGAATAAGAGACAACAAATGAAAAAGGATGAAAGAAGAATTGAGTAATCATGTACTCAAGCACCTTACCTCATAAGCCAAGCTAAGTAACCTTGATTAAATGAAGATAAATCACAAGCACTAGTTACCAATTACTTGAAAAGTTATGTTTTAAGTTCCTAAACTAAGACTAGGTACCATATACTTGTGTTAGATGCTACCTACAACTATAAACAATGCAAGATGAGTTCTAAGAGTGAATTAACATTCCTAGGTTAGTTAGTATCTCTAATTAGCTTCTACTTATGTTAACATGTCAAAAGATATCAAACTAGGTCAAACTATGTATCAAAACAACACACAAATGCAGATTGGTTACAAACTAGATGAGAATAGATGTTTAGGAATCATGTAAGTGGATTAAAACATGAGTATCCCTCAAAGTCAGAAGTGAATGAAGTGTATTAATGGGTGTAAATGTCATTGGGTTAACATGGAAGTCATGTATTAAAGCATTCACAACATTTGAGCAAGTTGTGCACAAGTATAGTCAACTAGGATGCAACATACAATTGATGCTTATGCAAAAGACATGTGAGGATGAATGCATGCTATGGTATGGTATAAAATCAGAAGATATATCACATTAAGGATGCATAAAACAACTCTTAACCATCATAGAAGTTCACAAAATTCCAAGTTTTATAAGCTATAGCAAGGCAAGCACAAAAACAATGTTTAAGTAAGTCCTAGAAGTTAGCTACTTGTGACACAAGTTAAAGGGAAGTGTGAAGGGTGCATACACATGTTGAGTGAGCTAGGTCAGTACTTAATGACCTCTAATAGGTCATGTCTAAAGCCTATAAGAGTTGGGAAAAAGTTGAACTTAATGAAGTTAAACAAGTTAGGCAAACAATGATGCATTTAGAAGTTAAACCATATGGCACAAAGTATTATCATAAGAGTACATCACAAAGAAAATTCAAGAAAAAATGTCAAAACTAACTAAAAATGAAAATAAAAAGATTCAAAAATTATCTAAATGTGTTGAGATGGTGTGTGAATTTATTTGGAATTTTATGGCATCTTTTACTATTTTCAAAATTCAATTTTTGAAACACATAATAAGAAAAAAGAAGAAAACATTAGATGAGAAAAGGGGTGTAGAGATAGCAAATAGATAGTTCACATGTAAACTGGGCTCATTATTGGGGGTGGGATTAGCTTTTTCGCAAGGCCCACACGCGCCAACACTTTTTTGTTGCATCAGGACTTGAAACAATGAGGGGAAAAAAGGGTCATGTGCACATCATGTGGATTATTAATTCAGTGGCGGAATCTAGGCCACTCGGTAGATCCCACGGTTGGGATGACTTCTCACTCTCATCACACCTTTATCCACATGGTCATGGATGTCACATGACCTTAATTTCTACACGTGATCCCTCAATGAAACACGCTGCCAGCATCATTATTATGGCTATATGTCACCTTTTTTCAAATCATTATTAATCAACATTACTATTATGACCAACTTGTGGCTCAATCATTATGATAAAAAAAGAAAAGATTCCACTAATTCCCACGTGACTCTTTCTCCCTCATTAATGCGGTGGACTCTTTCTATTGGCTAGCACGGAGACAAATAAATCACCCAATCCCTTGGTGACACGTCACTGTCATCAACCTCATGACAAAATAAAAACCAATAACACAATTTATCACTCTAGGAATTCATTTTTTTTGCACAATCTTTATCCTAGCATAGCTCCTTCAATTCTTGATGAAATTTAATGAAGTTTAAACCAAATTCGTAGTACTAAACGAGGCAAACACAACTATAGCAAATAAAATTCAAAATAACGCCTAAATCACAAAGATAATTTGCCACAAAGTCACGGATTCAATCACATATTCACCATGATTTCACGTTTCTTCTTAGTTTTCTAACCAGCACGCATTGCCTACACTCCATAGGACTTCAATATGCACTCTTCCATGATCCTAATCATGTGATACTATAATGAATGCTTTGAGATTTAGAAAATGGCACCTTACTGAAATTCGAATCTTGAGACTTGAGGAACCCTAGAAGCTTTGTGCAGAATCAGCAAGAGCGAAATAAACGCTTGTTGAGACCTTCAACCATGTAGAACAGATTTTTGATGAAGAAAGTGAAGAATTCGAAAACCTTCAATGGTGGATTTAAGCTTCAAAGGATGCAAACAGAGAGAAGATTTTGTTGTGGTGATGAAGAGTCAGAAGAAATTTCATGAAAACCTTCAAGAATGAGAAAGAAATCCAGAACTGAAGATTGAGAGTGAGAGAGAGAGTTTTGATTTGTGTGGTGAAAAATAGATCTAACTGAATTTGTTGAAGTGAAAAATGGCTTTTATATTCGTGGTTAGTGCATGGTTAATGAGTTGATCATGGTTAAAAGTTTGTTAGGGTTGGTTAAAATCGAAAATGAGATTGTGAAGTCATGGAAGTGTTGGCACGGGTTGTATTATATGTGTGATTGTGTATGGTAATGTGAGCTGGTACGAGTCAAGACAACAACAACTTGTTGGTAAATTTTTTTCTTCTCTTTCTTCTATACGTGGTAAAGCAAAGTGGTGTACATGTTATGTTAGACTTTGCATGGTTTCAAAGAGTAATGGTAAGGACATTATATGCATGCCAACAAAAGGTCCTGAGTCTTGCTTTGAAACTTGAGTGGAATGGCAAGGTTTACATGGTATGACACATAACCATGATACAATATCCAAAGCACCATATCTCTCCTCATAATACATCATTTCACATGATCTTTGGAGCTATGGAAAGGAGGAATTATGCGGAACAAATTTGGTGTTAATTGCAACTTAAATGGAAGCTTAGAACATACTCAAAATTGGCCATGAAATCAAGGGTATGCAACTGGTTTTTTAGGCTTTGTAAAATTATAAGAGTTTCTTAAGTTTCACAACTTCAAGTTCATGACTTTGGAGGGATAGAACTCCATGGATTTTGCTCCAAACCTCATGGTTCTTGTGACTAGTTTAAAGAGGATGTTTGATACTACACTTTTTATGTTGAAGGCAAGTGAAATAAAGTCTCAAGGGTAATGAAAATTGGACCTGAATCTGGCCATACACGAGCTACAAAGATCCTAAAATTTTTCTAAGTATTTTTCATGGTTGGACAACTTGAAGTTCATGATTTGAAATGATCATAACTTTCACCTCAAGAATCCAAATGACAAGTTGTTTATATGCTTGGAAAGGTGCGAATGTCCTCCACAACATTGGCGTTTGGCCCAAACTGAATTGAAACTTGCATCATGTCTGAAAATGGCTTGGAAGTTAGCAACTTGAAACTTGAAAACTTCCCCAAAATGGAAACTGCCAATTAAGAACTTTTCCAAAATGGAAAATTTTCCATAAATGGAAAATTTTCCATAAATGGAACATTCTCACACAAGTCTTGATTTTTGATGATTCTTTTGACATATCTTGACTAAATTTCAGCCATTGATCATATTTAACATGAGGACCTTGAATTTGACCTCAAAAAGTCAAGAGTTGACTTTTTCTCTAATTAATTGACTTTTTCCCAATTCTCTTGATTTTCAGTAAATCTTCTAATTGAAACTCTTATGAATGCAGTTTATGGCTCAAATTTCATTCATAGACACTTTGGAACATGTAGAATATCATATAATCAAGTCTTGCCCAAAAATCAGAAATAAACTGACTTTTATGCAAAACCCTAATTTGGTCCCCACCAGTTAGGAGAAAAGGATAGATCTTCAAAACTCACATTCCTATGACCATGATGTAGATTGCCTCAAACCAAAATGATTCTTGTAATGAGATGATGTTAAAAACCCAAGAACCATACTCATAGAGGTGTCTCAAGCTCAAAAGGTCAAAACCCTAGTTGATGACCAACCATCATGAGAGTGCACCCTTTCTTCATTCTTTTGCCAAATTCAAAATTTTTTATGACATGATGGGCCATATGAGTTGTCTTTGAGGTATGGTGAGCCTTTGTGGATTGGTGAATTAGTGTATCTCATTCTCCTTACTTTGCACAATATAAAGATGGTGACACCCTTGACATCATGCCTTGAGAAAACCAATGAGGTATGCAATGTTCGTGTCCTAAATGAAAATGAAATGTGAAGCATAAGCCACTTATTGGGTATAAATAAGAGGGAAAATTTTGAGGTGTTACAACTAGCTTTGCCAGAAGTTAAGACAAGTCGGTTCTGCACAGTATCATCCTGAGGAAGTACAATACATTGATCTTCTTTGAAGTCTCTATTCAATGCAATATCTAATTTTTCTGCAGCAACACTAGCACTAACATCATTTTTTATGAGCTCGAGGACCCACAAGTTCATTATCTAACATATAATTTGTTTTTGGATCTTTAACAAGTTTCTCTCCATTTGAACCAGTAGGCTTTGGCTTAGGAACATAAGGTGCATTGTGATCCTTTTGTTTGTATCTGATAGCATAAGCTTTACGGGTTACATTATTTGCCGATTTGGAATGTGTATTGATTTGGATTTGGTTTGATAGTATGGCAGCATGATGTGTATTTAGTGTATTTCCATGAATTGGTTTTGTTTGTGAAATCCTGTAGCTGAAATCTGAGTGAAAAAATGCAATCCTGAAAGCTCTTTTTTATGTGTATTAATACAGTTATTGTGTTGCAGTGCGAGCCTTCGAATTGACGAATCTGACAGTGCCTTTGACATTTTCTACAGCTCAAAGATAGTTGCTTATCAGGGAATAATGGCCTCTACAACAGTTGAGATGTTAACAAAATGCTGACAGTTCCTATATGACCAACGACTAACAAAACCAGCCGAAGTCATCTTCGTGAATTTTGGCCTAACAGCAGTTGCTTTTTCCGTCATGCTTCACCTGCAGACTATTGATCAAAACTGTTATGAAACTTCCTTTTTTTGTAAATTCTATTAGGTAGCTTTGTGGGAAATAACCTTGTGATGTAGCTTTGAATATTCGGATAAGTAGATTAGTGGTGTAACTTGCGAAATCTTCCTTGTGGTTGTAACTTGATTAATTGCTTGAATATGCTTGTGAATTAAATTGTGGATTGAAACATGTGTGTGAATGAGCTTCTTTGTAGAACTATCATCACTCCTCTTAAAACCTGTTATGCATCTTTGGTTTGGTTGTAGCTCCAACAAGTTTGAACATCTATCAGTGCAGCATCCCTGTTACGGTTAAGGTTCCAACGTCACAAAACCGAGTAATAAAATGAACAAAACTACAGCATTCCTCCTTGATAGTGACAATGATTCATGTTTTTTGTAATGGAAATATAACTTTGTAAACTTCTTAAATTCAAATGACAAACTTCCCGAATATTCAAAGTATTTTCTCCTTCAATTTGAATTTGGAGTCTACATTTCCTTTGACGTTGCGTTCACAAAATTTCTTAGCCATGGTATGAATCTATCAAAATGTTTGCCAAAACAAACAAAATGACCTTGCAATATTGACTTTTCACCTTTGAATGTTGATTTGTAATATTTTCTTTAATCTTTGATCCATCTTTAACAATTTTAAACAATGGAATCACTTGGACCAATATCCCAAATTCATCTTCCAGCCAATGAAGCCCCAACTTTAATTCCTCAATCCATGTTAACTTGCATGATGAGCAACTAGCGATTGAGAGGACGATCATGCCTTGAACAAAATGAATCCCTAACTTATGCTCACACTTTTTAGCAATCCAATTCACAAGTCCTTGGTTTTATGATCACGAAGGGAATCCCTTGAGAAACCCTTGAAGATGAACAATGTTTGAAGTGTAGAGATACTTGACAAAACCCTAATTCCATAAGTATAAGAAATACCAAAGCACATAGAAAACCTTGGCTCAGATAAACTCTTGATCCTATGTCTCAGAAGTTCAATGATGCATGTATGATGTTCATGACCTAAATGCACATGTATGTGAAGCATAAGCCACTTATTGATGGTAAAATATGAGGGAAATTTTTGGGGTGTTACAATGAGGATCTAGTGTTTCTTATTGCCTCTAAGGGTGACAAGGACTCCTCCACGAGGATCTAATGTTTTTTATCTCCTTAAAGGGTGACAATAAGCATTCGTATGGATCCAGTGTTTTTGATAGCCTCAAAGGGCAACAAGAATTCCTCCAAGAGTATCCAACAATTTTGATCACCTCAAAGGGCGACAAGAATTCCTTTAAGAGGATCCAACATTTCTTATCTCCTCGGAAGGTGACAAGGATTCCTCCATGAGGATCCTTTGTTTTTTATCACCTCAAAGAGAAGCAATAATTCCATAGAAATCCAGGGTTTTTGATCACCTCAAAGGGCAATAATAATTACTCTAAAACGATCCAAAATTTCATATCACATCAAAGGGCAGCTGGGACTCCTCCACAAGGATCCTACATTTTTATTGCCTCAAACGGCTTCAAGAATTTCTCCGTAAAGATACATCATTTTTATCACCTCAAAGGGCATCAAGAATTCCTCCAAGAAGATCCAACATTTCTTATCGCTTCAGATGGAGGCAAGCATTCCTCCACGAGCATCCAATATTTTTGATCACCTCAGAGGGGGGTTGAAGGTGTGAGAAAGAAACAAGAAATGGGGGGTTTGAATAGTTTTAACTCTTTTAAAAACTTTTCGCCACTTATCGTTAATGCGCTAAGAGAATATCAGAGTTTCTTTGAGAAACTCTGACTTGTGAAACATCATTCAGATTGTGAGATGCATGAAGCATAAGTGACAAGTAGAATCTGAATTAGTGATGCATTAGTCAGACTTGCAACGCGGAAGCTTATAAGTGTTAGGTTGCAAGGTTCTGACTTGCTTATGTAAGGTTCTGATAATTGATACAGAAACATAAATAAAAAAATCAAAGCATACGCAAGAGTAAAGAACACACGATATATCCTGGTTCACTTGAGCACCTCTCAAGCTAATCCAGTCCACCCTTCCAAGGTGATTTCGCCTTGAACACAAGGACTTAATCCACTATAACCAAAACCAAATTACAAATGCACGGGCTAACGCAGGTGACTAACAACCTGCACAACTGCAGCTGTGACTAAACCACAATGTACCGTTCAGGGATCCAAGTTAATGGACATAACGAACATTGACCTAATAGGTTCCAATCTCGCAAGATCTGCTATCAGGATTTCACAGCTAAATATCCAGGGATTCGACTTAACGAATATAACGTTTACAAACCATTCTTCCAGGATTTTCAATGAGTTCCATCAGTGATCTCACAAGAGTCTGACCCAACATTGGTCCTCTTTGAGATATGACTATCATTGACCATATTTCAGGATTTTTACAATTACACCAAGCCATTTTCTTCTCAAGTCTCCGATCACACTGATCACTCGAGGAATCCTAATTCACATAGAATTAGTTGTTCTGGAGATTACAATAATTGCTTCTTAACAAGATGAGTTCTCCTAAGTTTAAGTATAAAAGAAGACACAAGTGTTCGAGCAAGATATGAGCAACAACTCCTTGCTTTCTTCTGATTCTACAAAGATGTATGTTGATTTGATATTTGATGACATCTTGTAGATCTTCTTCATCTTCTTTGTTGAGCAAGCTTCGAGCAACAACTCCTTCCTTTAGATCTTCAATATAGCACAAAGATGAAGTTGGTTGATGACTTGACTGATTTGCAATGTTGTCTTCTTCATCAACAGCATATGTTCCAATTGATGGTTGTTGTGTTGAATAATGATCTTTAAGCTTCAACAACAATGGTCGTGTGTTAATGGTGATAGCTTTTAATGTTAAGTGTAACAACGAAAACTGATCATTGAGACTATCATCACATTGACTCACAATCGACACGTAATCGACATCTTCAGAAGTGCATACTCCTTTCCTTAAATAGCCAAGTAAAAATAGAGCCGTTGAGGAACTGTTAGCTATTTGAAAAGAGTCGTTATGCAATGATGAAAGTTGTACTGCCATGTCTTCTTTTTATTGTAGAAGAAGTGATTGGATGGATCTTTTTAGTACGGTGTACAGTCATTGCTAACGGTAACATTTGTCTTCAAATCTTCAGAGGCTTCTGATGGTAATTAATTGAAGCATGAGTAGAGACTTTATAACTGGGTCTTCAGAACCTTCAAGTCTTCAGTCTTCAGAACTTGTCCATTAGGAATCTGTCTTCAGAACTTTAGCACTTGTCATGAAACCCGTTATCTTCACTGCTTCAAATCTTATGAGTCTTCAGAA
Organism: Lathyrus tuberosus; assembly: GCA_022829125.1. NCBI lineage: Eukaryota > Viridiplantae > Streptophyta > Magnoliopsida > Fabales > Fabaceae > Lathyrus > Lathyrus tuberosus. The sequence continues at coordinate 4,103,393 of JALAZF010000441.1, forward strand.
CTTGTCCATTAGGAATCTGTCTTCAGAGTCTTCAACACTTGACTTTTAGAACCATAATCTTCAGAACTCTTCAGTCTTCAGAGTCTTTCTGCACTTGGCCTTCAAAGCCTTCAGCCTTCAGAACCTCAAGTCATGAGAATCTTCAGCGCTTCGGTTCTCCAGAAGATTATTTCTTCAGAAGCTTCGCTATCTTCAGAATCATAACCACTTTCAGAGTAGCAATCACAAGAGCATTGCAATAGCAATATCGGCATCCTCAGATCTATCTGGTTATAATCAGATACATAAGCTTACTTGCTTTTTGCGACTTGTGTTAGACATAGTAACTTCGCATATGATCATTTACGCACATCTTTGCTGGTGTTTGTTGGATCTAATATATTCTATGATTATGATTTGCACACAACACACATTAGAACATAAAATAGTTCTTTCACAAATACTCATTGTTATCATCAAAACATAGAGATGACTAGTAGAGACAACTCTTGCTCTAACAATCTCCCCCTTTTTGAAGATGACAAAACCATGTATTTTGATTGAACATTTTATACAAGGTAATCACCAAACTAAACATATTCAAAGTCCGGAATAAGAACTCCCCCTGAATGTGTTAACCCCAAAATTTTATCTGTGATCATCTAGAATCTCATATGATCCAAAGACTTACAAAATAACAATTTGAGTTGTAAGAACATAGAATAGAGAAGGACTACTTCCCTATCTGTCTTAAGGAGACAAAAAGTCTTTAGCATCTGGACTTGTTCATCAGAACCTTTGTCTTCAGATATTTAGAACTTAGTTCCTTGGACTTTGTATCAGAGCTCATAATCTTCAGAATCTTATGAAGCAATTTCTACTTTTTAGCAGAATCATTTTAGCACAGAGACAGAACATTTCACTTATAATAACTTAGCCACGCTATTTATCATAACAAACACTGTCTTAAGAAACTCCCCCTGAGTTCCAGATTAGGTGAAGATTATAGATTTTAACATTTGAATCTTTTGGGTAGTCTCCCATTGATTTCTATAAGTCAGATATACAGATCTTCAGAATCATAATTCAGATATACTAATTTTGATCACCAATTAAGATCATGACTTTTCAGAGTTTGAATAGACAATATACCTTCATCTCAGAACCATGTTTCTATCAGAACTCAATGGAGGATCACAGCTTGATTCTTGATCTGATTGAAAAATATTTTTGTGATAAATCGAAGCTTGATTTTGAATCTGGTACTAATGTAATTAGGATTCTTAGTTTGATATTAATGTAAGTTAAGTTTGATACCAATGAAGGTATTTGAGAACAATTCACAGTTTGATTCTATTTGATATCTTTGCAGACTGAGTCTGATGCCAGTTTTATACTGAGTCTGATACCAAATGTAGATTTAATCTGATACCAAATCATTTTCTTCTGAGTTGAAGTTTTAGTTTATCAGAACTTCTTCTTCTTGGATCTTCTATCCAGATCTTCAGACAGTCTTTGACTTCTGATTGCTCAGTTCTTCTGAAAAGCATTTTAGAATGTAGACTTTGTCTTGACTTCTTTCAGGAAGATTTCTTCTTCTGATTCTTATGTTTTGAATATCATATTCTCAGACGGTTTACAGCTTCTAAACAATATGAAACAAGAATCACGATAACTTTGACTTTTAGAAAGTTCTCGACTTCTGAACAGTACTGGGTTAATCTGATTCTGAACACATGTTCACGAAGTGTACAACTTCGATTATATGAACATACAGAGTTCTTCTTTCTTAAACCTGTCTTAGAATGCCTAGTGAACTTGTTCAGAGTTCCTCGGTTTAAGCATCAAACATCAAACGTTAGTGATGAAACGCATTTTATATAATTGATTTACTTGTTTGAGTTTTGCATTCTATCAAAATCATATTTCTATTTCTCCCCCTTTTTGACATCATCAAAAAAGTTATAAAGTTTAAGAAATTTTTAAAAAAGTGATCAATATGATAATGAATCTTAATGAGTATTCAGATTTGATTTATTTCAATATAAAAGATAGAGCAATTAAGCAATGTAACATTTCAGAGTATGATAATGATTTTTATGCAATTCTTTTTAAGAATAAAATCCTAAAGTAAAATCATTCATGGATTTAGACTCAAAGGATATTTCATTCATTATCTTAAAGAGAGTACATAAGCAAGGAAACAAAACAGAGAGCAAAACAAACAACCATAACCCTATTCTCTAACCCTTCAGAGGTTCCCAGAGAATTCTGCATAATTCATTTGTGAGCATTCTACGGTGACCCCAGTGTGTTCTAACTTAGTGATCAAATCTTGAATCTCCAGGATATGAGATATGACCCTTCCATATGGGATACTAAATGAAGGCTTATCTTTAGATAAGAGCATTTGTTCTTGTAAGTAATTGAACATGGTTTAAGGAAGGTTTATTCTTCTTCTGTAGACCAGAAGGAAAATAAATAGTCGGTCCGAGTGAGACCACCATCCCGATCCTATTTCTCTAGGTCTTAAGTTTGTTTCCATGATTCTGTGCCAGACTTTAGCTGAGGGAGTGAGTGTGGAGGCACATTTGGAAGGAAAATTTCCATAATGAATTCTATGAATGAGATCATTGAAGATATTTCTTTCTTTGTAATCTTCGGTGGTATCGCTGATTTCATCACACTTGATGGCTTGTGCAATGACGGAGGGACTAATCATTACAGAAATTCCTGAGATGACTGACTAGATGATGTGTTGGTTATACACATTTGAAAAGACAGCAGCATTTGCCCAGAATTCTTTGACTAAGTCAGTGTAAATAAGACCTGGAAGCATGTTAAGATAACCCTCCCATTTCTGACATCGTAATTCAGACGAAGTTCTTATCATAGCATGTTCTTTGAGAGAATTGGTGTTCATAGTAAGTTCATTTCGAACTTTTAACTCTGAGAATTCACCCTTAGCAGCTTTTTGGATGTGAGTTAGACATTTTGGAGATGAAGGGATATGTGTGTGTGTGTGAGAGAGAGAGAGACACTAACTGAGATGGGCTGGAAATATGGATAGGAAGGTGAACATGGTGCCTTAAATAGGAAAAGAATAATGTGAGTTAATAAATGCTTGTGACACTAAACGACAGGTTCATCATATCCAAGACATTAGACTAGAATAGGGTAAGGGACGGATACGAGCCCTAAGTCTAACAGTCTCTCAATCTTGGGAAAATCAAGAGATCACGCATACGATTTTCTAATTAATTTTTGACAGAAGTTAAAGACTCGCAATAAATGCATTTGTAAGAGTAGCATTCAAAAACAGTAACTCGGAGTGAAAACAGAGAGACACAATGCCTATTTTCAAGAAATTTTCTCTTACATGTCTAATAAGTGCACAACCATAGAGGTAAGCATACATATTTTTTTTTGTTTTTGTTTTCAATAAGAGAGTGAATCCTAGTTTGTCAGTTAATGATCACGCCTGGTTAGTAGATGCGACGATTTTAAGGCAAAACCAAGGTTAGACGCATAGGAGATCCTATTACTTTAGTGACACGTATAGATTTTCAGAATTTCGAAAAACCAGAAGATTTTCATTTGTTCAGGGGTACATCTGACCTAAGGTATCTTTTGATGACTGTGATTAAACACAACTGTTTCTAAATGACAAAACCGTTTCATCAGATTTTTATTCGCTACATAGGATTTGATGAATTTTTACTTAACTCGATATCACAAATATTCTACTAAGATAGAGATTGTACTGTATTATAGGGTGACCTAGATCAAGTACTTATCAAGTGTCAAGACTTTTCAGAGAGAAAGAGAAAAGCATGAAACAATCTTTCTAAGGAATAAATATTTTATAAATTTCAAATAAGATTTTGAAAATAGTGAGCATTTAGATATGACAAGTCATGAGCAGTCATGAGAATATTGGAGTAATAGGCTCGGTGAAAGGAATGTCAGATCAAGTAAGAATACTTATTAAAGTATACTTATGAGCTGCAAGAAGTGACCGACACAGAGTGAATGACATGATGGAGATAAACTTAGTTTTCGAGAAATAATCAATCTTACTAGTCATAAGTCATAAGCAGACGCATACAAAGAAAAACATATGAGTCTTAATACTTTATAAATTTCTAGCTTATCCTTACGAAACTTAATGTGTTAGTGTGTGATGAAACATGATCAAAATTATGATAAAGGTTGCATTTTTATTTTACAGTAAAATGTAGTGACTTGATCAATTATATTTATCATGAAGTTCCAATAAGTCATAAATGGAGAGAAAATTGTACCTTTAAGAGATTGAAATCTTTACGGATATTATTTATCTGAGTGTTTTCCATTCTGATTCTGAGCTTCTGATCATCATCTTTCAGCTTCTGCTTCCTTCAGAGTGAACTATCGAACACTTGCTGATTCCCGCAATATTCAGAATTTCTCATTCCAAGGTTGAAGAATATCAGTGTCTCCTGAACTCTGATCTTTAGTTCTGAGAACTAGAATCAAACTTTTCTTCAGATGATCTTTTCCATTTTCCTGTTCTGACATATTCATCTGACTTCTGAAATCAACTTTCAGAGATTCTGATTTTATTATCAGAACGTCTAACTTTCATCAAGCTTCTTTTAAATAGAACATTGTTTTCAGAAGGTCATTACTTTCTTAAGCTTAAACATAAACCACTTAGAGGTTATGTGCTTAGAGAGAATTAATGGACGTCTCATAACATCTTCTAACTCTGTTTCTTTGAACATATACAGAGCCTGTTCAGATACAAGAATCATTAAACATGTGTGTAACACAAGACATAGTTTGCATGACAATCTTGTTCTTGTAATGCTGATCTAACTTGTTTAAAGTTAGTTTATCAAGGATTAACAACATATCTACTTCTGAACAGAGTGTCTACCGATTTCTTTATTCTGAAAAACATTAGTGACTTAAATCCTGTTTGGCTTGGAGTAGATGACTTATGTCTTTGCATCTAATCAAGCGTATTTTGATTCAAGAATTTATTCAACATGAATTCTTGAGAGAAATATCAGATAACCTTCTGACCAATTACAGTTGGTTCAACTGAGATAGAATCTCAAGTTAACAGATCTTAATCGTCTATGTTATTTCAACCAAGATTCAGAAAATGTTCTTAATCCGATTCCTGATGAATCACTAAATTTCCTCTTACTTCAGTTTTCTGCAAGGCTTCTCCTGTAGAATTCATTCTGAAGTTCAAAATCATAGAACAACAATCTTTCTTCTTTACATGAAGAAATTCTTAATGAGATCTAAATGAGAAAGTCAAGGGTGGACTAATCCGTTTCTTGAAAACATCTCAAAACTCAAAAAGAAGTAAACTTCAGCAAACAAGATTTCTTGTTTTCTGATGATCTAATCTTGAGCAAATACGTTGTTTATCCAAACGTATTTCTAAGATAAGCATTCAACAGATACTACTTCTTATTTGATGAATCTATCTTATCACCTGATTCTTCAATCTTCTTCGAAGCTTTAGTGAGGAAGATTCTGTTGTTGACAACTACAAAACTTCAAGAATCAGTGACTTGCTCAGGTAATCTGTTTGATTACAATTTAGTACACAATCATCTTCTGAACTGATATTGAATTTGTAAGTGGATTGAAATCTCACCCAGAGTATTTCTACACACCATATCTGGATCTTTTTCTGACAGTGTTAAGTGTTTGATATCCATTAATAACAGAACCGGAACTCTGATACCAATTGAAGGTGCGAGAAAGACACAAGAAAGGGGGGGGGGGGTGAATTGTGTTTTAACTCTTTTAAAATCTTTTCGCCACTTATCGTTAATGCGCTAAGAAAATATCTGAGTTGCTTTGAGAAACTCAGACTTGTGAAGCATCATTCAGATTATGAGATGCATGTAGCATAAGTGACAAGGAGAATCTGAATTAGCAATGCATTAGTCAGACTTGCAATGCGGAAGCTTATAAGAGTTAGGTTGCAAGGTTCTGACTTGCTTATGTAAGCTTTTGATAATTGATACAGAAACATAAATAATAAATCAAAGCATAAGCAAGAATAAATAACACACGATATATCCTGGTTCACCTGAGCAACTCTCAAGCTAATACAGTCCACCATTCCAAGGTAATTTCGCCTTGAACACAAGGACTTAATCCACTATAATCAAAACCAGATTACAGATGCACGGGCAAACGTCGGTGACTAACAACCTGCACAACCGCAGCTGTGACTAACCCACAATAAACCGTTCAGGGATCCAAGTTAATTGATATAACGATCATTGACCTAATAGGTTCCAATCTCGCAAGATCTACTATCAAGATTTCACATCTAAACGTTCAGGGATTCGACTTAACGAATATAACATTTACTGACCATTCTTCCAGGATTTTCAATGAGTTTCATCAGGGATCTCACAAGAGTCTGACCCAACATTGGTCCTCTTTGAGATATGACTATCATTTACCATATTTCAGGATTTCCACAATGACACTAAGCCATTGTCTTGTCAAGTCTCCGATCACACGGATCACTTGAGGAATCCTAACTCACATAGAATTATTTATTCTGGAGATTACAATAATTACTTCTTAACAAGCTGAGTTCTCCTAAGTTTAAGTACAAAATAACACACAAGTGTTCGAGCAAGATATGAGCAACAACTCCTTGTTTTCTTCTGATTCTACAAAGATGTATGTTGATTTGACAATTTATGACATCTTATAGATCTTCTTCATCTACTTTGTTGAGCAAGCTTCGAGCAACAACTCCTTGCTTCAGATCTTCAATATAGCACAAAGATGAAGTTGGTTGATGACTTGACTGATTTGCAATATTGTCTTCTTCATAAAAAACTTTTGTTCCAATTGATTGTTGTTGTGTTGAATAATGATCTTTGAGCTTCAACAACAATGGTCGTGTGTTAATGGTGATAGCTTTTAGTGTTAAGTATAACAACGAAAACTGATCGTTGCGACTATCATCACATCGACACTCAATCGACATCTTTTAAAGCGCATAGTCCTTTCCTTAAATAGCCAAGTAAAAATAGAGTCGTTGAGAAACTGTTGGCTGTTTGAAAAGAGTCATTATGCAATGATGAAAGTTGTACTACCATATCTTCTTTTTACTATAGAAGAAGTGAAGGGATAGATATTTTTAGTACGGTGTACAGTCATTGCTAACGATAACATTTGTTTCAAATCTTCAGAGGCTTCTGATGGTAATTAATCGAAGCATGACTATAGACTTTATAATTGGGTCTTCAGAACCTTCAAGTATTCAGTCTTCAGAACTTTAACACTTGTCTTGAAACCCGTTATCTTCACTGCTTCAAGTCTTCTGAGTCTTCAAAACTTGTCCATTAGGAATCTGTCTTTAGAGTTTTCAGCACTTGACTTTTAGAATCATAATCTTCAGAACTCTTTAGTCTCCAGAGTCTTTCTGCACTTGGTCTTCAGAGCCTTTAGCCTTCAGAACTTCAAGTCATGAGAATCTTCAGCACTTCGGTTCTCTAGAAGATTATCTCTTCAGAAGCTTCGCTATCTTCAGAATCATAACCACTTTCAGAGTAGCATCCACAAGAGCATTGCAACAGCAATATCGGCATCTTTGGATCTATTTGAATATGATCAGATACAGAAGCATACTTGCTTTTTGCGACTTGTGTTACACATAGTAACTTCGCATATGATCATTTACGCACATCTTTGCTGGTGTTTGTTGGATCTGATATCTTCTATGATTATGATCTGCACACAACACACATTAGAACATAAAATAGTTCTTTCACAAATACTCATTGTTATCATCAAAAAATAAAGATGTCTAGTAGAGACAACTCTTGCTCAACATGGGTTTCCTCTAGTTTCCATCAAATAAGGGAGAGACAGTAATGCAAATAATTAAAAATAATAAAATGAGGAGTCTCATTCAAAACCTTTGCCCCCTCACGAGGAGCAAGGCAAAAGAGTGCTTCCCCTAAAATATAAATTGTCAGTACACATAGTTATGTATAATTTGCTACTTTAAGAGGTCATTATGAGATAGTTTCACCGACTTATAAGGGCCGGTACCATCAGTCCCTGTTGGGTTGTGCTTAGGGGTTGTGGAAAAAAACCGGTTATTGTTAGCCAAATTAGTGTTCAAATTGTTTCACTCTTAAAAATCCAAACCAAATGTTGAAATATAAATGTGGTTATCCATTTTGTTATCCAAATATAAACCAGTTTCCATAATAATAATAATGTGGTTTAGTTATTGGGTATCCAAATTTCATTACTTGTTAAATTGATATGTTTGTCTCTTTTAATGTTTCAACATATACACTTTATAACCTAATTTTATATTTTGAACTATTTTAAAGTTAATTTTTTTGAATTTCATAAAAAAATTATTTTACAAAAAATTCAGAATTTTGTCTTTCAAAATGAAAAAAAAAGTTAATTCTAATACTACAAATTATTTGTAGCTTATTCTGTCATTGGTGAGAATTCATAAATAACCAGGAAAACATTATGCTGATTGAATTAATTCTATTACGACAATTGCATAACGGTAATTAACAAAATCATTATAACTACAATACCCATTCAATTTTCACGTAATATAAACCAATTGTTTTTTAAAATGTTCTCTTTTTTTTTTAATTTTCAAAGAAAAAATATTTTAAAATTTTATTAAATCAATTTAAGAATTGATATAATTTAAAAAAATAAAATTTAAATTTAACTAAATAATTTGGATTAAAATCAAAATCCATTTAGATCCGGTTTTAAATCGGTTCGGAATAAGTAGTTTGGTTTATAAATCATATCCATAAAAATGGATTGGTTTATAAACCATAACCATAAAAATGGTTTGGTTCATATTAAATGGTTATTCATGCACACCTCTATTTGTGTTTTAATCTCTTACATGCTTTGAGTTTTTAATTTGTTATGGTTACTTTGGTAATTTCAGTCATAACTTTTGGAATCTTTTTAGATTGCTATGTGTCTCCCTAGATATTTCTTTATGAATTATAAATTTGATACACATCTAATGCCATTCAGCTTTATATTTAGGTGTAATAAATTACGCTTGGGAAACCGTATGTGGAATAATTTTTGTCAAGTCTATGTGGTTTTCTTTGATGGTTTTTTTCTCAAGTTTTTATTATAAATATTATAAATAGGAACTACTATCGTTCATTTGTGTTTTTCCTGCATTCTTTGCATCTTGTTTCATGTTAGCTCAAAATCTATTTGTCCCAAGAGTTCTATTTTAAGGCTAGTTTCTTCTAGGTTATTTTCGAAGTTTATCCTTTTTGCAAGCTCTTCTCTAGGAGATTATACTCGTTTTATTTTTCTATTTAATATGAGCTTTGTGCTTTGCATGTGTTGTCGGGATACCTTTGTCTGTTGCCCCTCTTTGTTTTTTTTAATGGTGGTGACACCACCTACTACTCCCCTGATTTGTTTTTCCTTTTCATTTTTTGTTGCTATGAAGAATCTGAACTTTGGCTTGTGCGAGAAGGATTAAAATTAACAAAAGCGTTTGATTTTCATGCTATTAAGCTTCATATAGATTCCAAAGTAGTTGTTCAAAACATTTTAGATTTTTGACATGGTAGTATAATGAAACGCGATTGACACAACAAATTTAACAGTTGCTCAAACGAGATTTAGAGGTTTGTGTTTGTCATATTTACAGTAAGTCAAATACGTGTACATATGCACTTATCAACATGTGGTGTGATCTAAGTTCTAATTTAATGCTTTATGAGCAAGTTCCTTGCTCAAAGTTTTCTTCTTTTATTAATTGGTTGTATTGTTCTAATTTAATGCTTTATGAGCAAATTCCTTGCTCAAAGTTTTCTTCTTTTATTAATTGGTTGTATTGTAGTCTTTATACCTATGTTGATTGCTATGTAATTTTTTTTATTTGGATTTTGTCCCTGTTTTGCTCATTAATTGATCCAATGCAAAGGCCGATTTTCCCACCACACTAGAACTATTACTTACTGCACTTTTTTTTGAAGGTTTAATTTAAATTCTTAATTGATTACACTAAATTCATTCAATTCTGTTGTTTCTCCATCCATAGCAACATTTCATCATCTCTGCTTCAATTTAAATAAGTCATTTAGCATAGATTGTATGTTCACAACCGGCCATTTGACAAAATGAGTAATCCTCTATAAAATCACTATGCTTCTAATGGCATTCAGCAGAGAAATTTAACTTTTTTCAATCTAGTATAGTACTACTGATAGAAACAGATTCATTCTACTAATTCTTGTGTAAAATGAATGAGGCAAGTCATTTGTACAAATAGGAACTTTCTGTTTAAGGGTCGGTTTGTTTTGACTTTTAAAAAAAATGACTTTTATAAAATAACATATTTTAGTGTAAATAATTTTTACAAAGAAATTTTTCATAAAAGTTTCAAATGAGAATTTTGTTTGAATAGTTATTTTTAAAATGTTATTTTATATATTTCATCATTTTATCGAAATTTTTTTTGGATGTCAAAATTTAAAAAAAAATCACTTAATTTTGAAGCTATTTCAAATAGCGTTTCATAAAAATCATTTTTGAGATACAACATTTTAAAAAAAAATAAGATTTAACTATATTATGATCTTCAATAATATATGTTTATGTTATAGTGTAATACCTCATATTATTTAAATGCTCAATTGGATATCAGATTAGATCAGATGAGTATCTATGTACTTTATCTTTGATAAATTGGAATAATGGAATTCCTTAAGTATTGTTAATTGGGGTCAATAGAACAACTGGTGACCTCTGGAGAGATCAATTATTTTATTAAAGAGACAAATCAATAATTATTAGTTTATGAGAAGATTTTAAAGTAACCCTAATAATTGATCAGTTGGTGTAAGACGATAAAATATCAATTGGAGATATTTTACTCTATTGGTATTATGTATATATATGTTAAGAGAAAGAAATAGAAAGGAAAGAAGAAAAGAAAACAGAAAAAGAGGAAATGGAGAGAAAGAAGAGGAAAAGCTCATGGAAGAAGAAGAGCTCGGATCTTCATCATCTCTTCATCGATTCATCATCTTCTTCAACTTCCTCTTCGATTATCAGGTGGGTTCTAGTTAGAAGCTTTAAGTTCTAAGTGTTATAGATTATTAGAGCTTAAGTTAGAAATTGATAAAAATGCTTAATCTTACCAAAATCATGTTTCTAACGGATGAAATTCGATATAAATCGCGTAGTGTAGTCGTATTATGCATGTGATCAATTGATAATGCTTGTTTTCCTGATTGAAAATGATCTGGTGTGGAAATGATGAGTTTTTAGGGCTTTGGAACCCTAAAAACGCAGCAGAGAAATTCTGCTTCTGATGCGTACCGCCGGGCGGCGCTTTGAGCACCGGGCGACGCAAGCTTACGCCTCTGCTCCGCCGGGCGAAAGCCAAGGGGCGCAGCGTGTTTTGCTTCTGTACCTTTTGATTTTTGAGTTGGGTATACGGCGCTGCTTCGCCGGGCGAAGTAGCAGGCCCAGGGAGCACCGTCGGGCGAAGCCATGAGCGCCGGGCGCTCCTGGGAGTTTTCCAAATAAATTATTTTCTTTAAAAAATTCATAACTTCTGAACCGTGTTTCCGATTTAAGCGTTCGTGGTATCGTTGGAAAGCTATGAAAAGTAGGGGTATGATGTGGAATTAATTATTTAGTGGAAAATGAATGAAAATAATGTTTATCTGACATGTTGAAATTCCATATCTTTTGGATCGTAAATCCGATCGAGGCATGGTTATAGCCGATGCAAAGTTGTGAAAATATCCTACGGGATAAGAGTGAAAATATCTTGTGATTGTCGAATACAATCACGTTGTATATATGATCACGTAATCGTAACCGTTTCCCTTGAGATGCAGTTTCATGAGTCTCGAGCTCCTCTGAAAAATATACATAATTACTTGGTAGGTTTGATTCCCGCGAATAGTACGAATGTAGCCTATATGGTAAAGAGACTTGTGATGGTTAACAGGCCATGAGAAGTGACGGTTCACTGTTAACAGGCCGATGATCCCGAATCCATTTCGTATGCCATGTAACGACAAAGATCCATGACTCGGGTCGACTTTAAGACGTAGAAGCGAACGGGAAAAGGGGATGTCTTGGTAAGGTTATCGATTAGTGATATTCTTGAGTTAACAGGCTCAGGACATATCCCATAGTGTAATTTGAGTTAACAGACTCATGACATGTTTCCATATAGTGTGAGATTAAGAACTCGAAGTCCTTTCCCTTCCCTTGAACTCGAGTTAGGATTTGGTTAGAACCTTGTAAAGCCGAGAGAATTCATATGATAATGAACTCGCTAAGATTTAATATCTCACCCCATTGTTGTTGTTATTTTTCAAGCATTGTTTGCATGTATGATTTACAAGTGAAGCTATGCTTGGATGTTTCAAGAGAAGCTTAGTTGAGCTTATTCCGCTGTGTATTATTATTTTTTTATACAATGAGTTATTCTTAGATTTTTATCATTTTGGCTAATTTCCATGTCTTGTACCATATGTTGTATTTATGTATTAGAAATGGTCAAGTATGTGAATTATGCCATTAGACACTTATGATGGTGTCAGTACCAAATAAAGCACTTGGATGGTATTATTCTAGATAAATATTATACAGGGCGTTACATATAGTATGTCAAAATGTGTCTTTTAATTTATAAAAAACAAATTTAGAAAAACTTGTAATATTTTGAAAAACATTTTTGTGGAATCCATTTTTAAAAATACAAGAAAAAATTCATATTTTTAAAGCTAAAATAATCTAGCCCTAAATTGTCTCAATTGAATTGTGTCCAATAACACGAAGAACTTCTTCATGCGCCTTACTTTTCCATTCTTGATGTGTAAAACAAACTTGATTCGATGAAGCTAGACCAAGGTTTTTGTTATGTTCTATGGGGATTGATATTTAGAGGAAGATTTGGTTACTAAGCGTATTTTCTCACAGACATCTCTGATCAATACGAAATTGACTCCAATTGTCTCTACAAGAGGTAATTATGAGCTAGTGTCACCAACTTATAAGGGTCAATATCACCGGTTCCTATTGGGTTGTACTTTAATCTCTGACATGCTTTGCGTTTTTAGTTGATTAGGGTTACTTTGGTCGTTTCAGTCCTAAATTTTGACATCTATTTAAATTTCTATGTGCATCCCTAGATATATCCTTATGAATAAAGTAAAAATTGAGAGGTTTATAGTGATGTATGCAAGAGAATCAAAAGGTAAAGAACTTCACTAAATAATAAAACCATTTGCAAAAATCTTTTCAATGATCCTTGTTTTGTCTCTTTATTTACTTTATTATATGATAAAATGTAAAATCAAGTGAATTCTCTCCAATTACCAAACTCTCTCTCTCTCTCCCTCTCTCTCTATCTCTCTCTCACACACACAAATAAATCTTTTTCTAAACTTTCATTTGTTTTCAAAATATTCTAAAAAATGTTTTGGCCAAAGACTAATTGATTAAGAAATTTATTTAATTAATTCAGAAGTGAATATTTACTCTCTAATCGATTAGGAAACTTGTATAATAAATTATGGAGCCCAACTTACTTAATAATAAATTAAGAAACCTTTTAATCGATTGGGATTTAGATATGAGAAGTTCTTTCCTAATTTTCGAGGGCAGAACCGATTAGCGACACAAAACAATAAGAAAGAATTGTGCTTGTGTAATGTTGTCTAAATATTCATAAGCTATAATTGTAAGTCAAGAGTGTTATTCCTTGTAACTCTGATATAATTATAAAGGTTGCAAATTGTATCTGGATAAATGCTCGGTGTAAAAAGGTTATGGGTTAATCTTGTGATAAAAGCTCAAGGTGTTGGTGGAACTCTCTTGCGGAAATCCTTTAGGACTGGAGTAGGCCGCGTAGTTTAAGGTTGGACTAGTATAAATTTTATTGTGTTCTTTTCTTTCCCTTATATTTTTATTTTCCAGTTATTTACTATTTCATTCTTAAATCTATGTTTCATCTTCAGTCTTAAAGTTGACCAAGTAAATCTAGGCTATTTGTTTAAAGTTTTGAAAATATTTATTTCTCTTTATCACAATTTTGTTGAACAAGTAACTCCAAACACAAGAATGAAGTGAACTGTGAAGTACATAAATTGTGATTAATTTAAAAATATATATATTTCTTTGAAACTAGTTTATGTTAGTACAGAGATAAAATCAACAAAAAATAGAAAGAATGAAATAGAGAGGAGAGAAAATAAATCAACTGAAACAAAAGAGATAGGAATAAGGAGATTGCACCATGATTTATAAATGTTTGGCCTAACCAATCGACCTACGTTCCTTCCCCCAAGAATTTCTTCTTGATATTTCCAATATAAAATATCTCACTACTACAAAATGTATATACAATAACGCCAAAGTTATCACGGTGCAACGAAGGACCGTGATGACATCTATTACTTAACACACACACATTTTCTTTTATTTACTTATTAAAATTTTGATATGATATACTCACGGTTGAAAATACGATTGTGGTTATATAATCACCCTTTTATTTCTTTAACATTTAGTCACACCTTTGTTTTATTTATTTATTTATTTTTATGTTAAAAATAAATTTGATACCACCATGGTTGTTTAAACAACCGTTGTGACATATTTATCATTTTGTTTTAAATTTTGTAAATAAATGTGATACCACCATGGTTGCATAGTTGAACTGTTGTGACATATTTTTCATTTTGTTTTAAATATTTTAAATTTTAATATACTGGCGCTTTTTTATGAAATTTATTTACGCAAATAATATATCATCACGGTTCCGGTTGTTGACTGTGGCGGTATCTTTCATTCATTTTTATCACAGCTAACTAACTTGTCCCTTCAATATCCAATCTTTGCACTGAATAATGATACGATATGAAACACCATTTCACCCCTAACGTTCAGTGTTGAGAAACGAAACACCATATCAACCTTAACATTCATCGTTCATCATCATTGTTCATTGTTTTTCATCATTTGTTCATCGGTTCATCGTTTTTCATCGATTCATTGTTTTACATTCGTTGTTCATTTCAACCCGTAGTCATCGCGAGGAGGAAGACAACACCAATGCCAACACTAACACCATCATAATCGTCATGGAGGAATACAATAACAACACTGTTTGTTTCAACCTAAATGTTCACCTTTACTTATTCCTCACGTTTACGATACGTAAATTTGTTTTCCCATGCATCTACACTAAACTTCAGTTTCCATTGTTGTTAAAGTTGTTTTTATGGCTGTGGTTGAATGTGTGTGATAACACTTGATTAATATTTTGTTGTAATTGTTGTTGTTGTTGAATGTGTATGTGATAACATTTAATTAATCTTTTGTTGATGTTGTTGTTGTTGTTGTTGTTGTTGAATGTGTATGATAACATATTTCTATTCATGGTTATATGTGGAAATAATAGATGAAAGAGTTTGTTGTTGTTGTTGAGGTTGTTGTTTTTTAACATAGATGTCGTCTTCGTCGTATTCTTCATCTAGTGGTGACAAAACTATGACAAGTGAAACTCGTACAAATGATACTCAAGACGAAAATAAAAGATCACAAAGATGTGTTATTAAATGCCAATTTTTACTTAAATTGAACAATCTTTCTTGGTATTTTCAACTCATTTCTAATGTTTTAATGAATTTATTTCTTGTTTGAAGGCTCTGCAAATTTGAGAATTTTTTTTGGTAAAACAAGGCGTTGAATGATGTGTTCCAACATGTAGAAGACATGTTGTCCTAACGAATGTCTTGACATCTTAAACTGATACAACAGGCTAATTTTAAGTCTGTTCCAAGAATCATGGAAGCAATCGGAATGTGGACCAAGGAATCAGAAAACAAAAGATTGAAGCCCAAGGAAGCAGAATCCTATAAATAGAAGACTTAGACCTAGGTTTTAAAGATGCCTTTGTACGCCTTTTGTAACCTTGTTTTCTTGCGTAAGAAACAAGGGTTTAGGGTTTTGAGAGTCGTTGGCTCTCTAGGTTGTAAGTCTCCCTTTGTATCGTTTGATGCACTGTGGTAGATATATGTGTCGCACAGATCCATAATCACTGAGGTATTGGATTGTGTATTGTTCTTGGATGAAGCTTTTAAGCAAATCCGAGTTAGCTTGTTTGTCAAGAAAGCTTGACAAAATTTTGTATTGACAGGGATGATGTAGAAATCACAGTTGGTGATTAAGGGAAGTGAGTGGGGTATCTCATATCAGGGTTGTAAACGTTTGAGTTTCATTGGGTAGATGTTAGGTATAAAGTCGTAAACGTGGGAGTTTAACTTTGTAACAGTTCTACAGATAGTGAAGTCTTCTTCCTGGATTGGTATCCCCCAGATGTAGGTGAGTTACACCGAACTGGGTTAACAATTACTGTGTTCTTTATCATTTTACAGATTTATGTTTTCTGTTAGGGTTCATGATAAACATGTTGGATCAGATGTCGTAACATCTGTGATTATGCAGTTCTGATATTCATGGTATCAGTCTGCTGTTGCGCCTCTGAGTTTAAGTGATTATGTAGCAGAATGTCTTGACATGTGTTAGGACATCTTCTGTCTGCATAGGACATAATTTCAATTGGTATCAGAGCAGGCATCCTGTCTGGTTCTGGATGAGATCTTTGGGAGATACTTTCTGGCGTTTATACAAGGAGGAGTTTTGAAGATCATATCAATCAACTCAGACATACTCAAGGGTATTAATGGATGAGATGGATGTTCTGGATCGAAGGGAGCAACCCGGAGGTTGTTCATGTTGTTGAGGAGATTCTACAACAACATCAAAAGAAGTGGCTAGTTCTCTCGTTGGGGTGTCTTATAAAATGTTTTGACATCTTATTAGGGCAAGCAGGATCTGTTCCTTGGAGGTTCCGCTGCATGTGTTTCTGATGGAAGAGCTCTAGAATTATGGGATTCAGGAGTTGTCACTGAAAACAGTTGGTGGAAGGTCTCAATCGTCGGCCTCTATATTTGAAGATATTTGCATTCTTTTATTCTAAAGTCAGGAGCGATGGAGTGAAGGGAGTTGCGGTAGATATCTGGTATGGTGACTTGGTACTTGGAAGCTCGGTTTCTTGGTGCAGTTGAAGTCAGTTGAAGAGGAGAGGAGTTGAGTTTAAGTTTATCAGGTTCTTGCTCTAGGAGTATGATAAACTATTTATCGGCTAGGTTGTCAAAGATACTTGATAATTCTCTCAAGTCCACTCATAAAGACATCTCAGTCGTGTATCTGGAGTCTTCTAGTTACTCTTCTGACTAGAAGGTGTTTCTTTGAAACACAATCTGAAGAAAGTGGAGGTGATTTATTTTCACAATCCCAAAACAACAAGGAAGGATTCATCTATCTTGACCCTAAGAGTGGATCGAATATGATTGAAGAATTGTTGAGGTTAATAAGATTTGTTCAGAGAGAATCTTAGTTAATTGAGTCAAGGGTGGCAGCCGTGGTATCTTAACAATGTTTGTCAAAGAAGATACTTGCAAAAAGATTGAATACTTGACAAGTGTTCATGACGTGATCTGGTGGAGCTCAACTACAACAGTGAAGAATGGTTATTGTACAAGGATTTAAGATCAATTGCTATTTATGGAATCCATTAGTATTTAATTGATTATCCTTGAAAGTCAAGATTGCTGATGTTCAACAAGATGTTGGAACATCTCATCATCAGAGTTTGTGCAGGATCATGGGAGGGGTACTGCATACGCTTTAGCATCTGTTTTTGTCTTTGGTGGGGACCTAAGAAGTGGCTTCAGTCGGGGGTGTCAGAACCATGTGTTCTCTGGAGAGTTTCCTGGCAAGAAACTAGTCTAGACTTTGATGCTGTTGAAGATGAAGATGAAGACATCATAATCTTGATGGTTATTGCTTGGATCAGTTTATTTCTGATCTAGGTACTTTGGAGCATAGATCTTGTTTTTATTGGAAGTCATAGTTAAGTGGCAGTTATCTATGGCTTTCTACAGTCAGCTCTACTAAGGGAAGTGGCATTCCTTGGTATGGCTATGGTGTAGTCCTGGACTACATATTTTATGAAGACTCAGACGTGGTGTAACACCCTAAAATTTTCCCTCTGATTTTTTTAAGCTTTTTCTGGCTTTTGTTTTGCACTCTTATGCATCTCCATTAGGTCATGCATTTAGCATACCATTCATAGCATTTTGCATAGCATAATCATTAGGCTGCGGTTCGGTAATAGTGGACATAAACGGTTTAAGCGGATTTTCAAGGCGGATTTTATTTGGTAATTATTCGGGTTTATTTCCCATATTGGTGCGGATCATCTCTTTATTTGAAGATTCATGGCTAGTTGAGAGTTTTGAAGGACTGCCACTTAATTGAGAAGTGCTTATTTCCACCATAAAATCACTTCTCGAAGGCACCTAAAATCATGGGTTAAGTTGCAAAAATTCAAGGAAAATGTGGTAGAAATATCAAGGCAAAAGCATTTAAATTCAATTTATTTCAAGTGATATTTCAAGTGACCATTAATCTTACATTGACACTTGGTACTTATGCTAAACTCCAACATGTCTTGTCTCTAACTTCCCTTAACTACCTATTTATCCCCAAACCCATGCATTTACCCATTTGCCCTTAAACTAATTAACTAACTCTAACTTCCTTAAATCTCACAAACTAACACAAAATCAAACTAATTTTTACCAAATTTCAACCATTGATAATAATTGATCTAACGACTAAAATTGGTGATCCGCAACTAGAACTTAAATTAATTTTTAACCATTGATAAAGTGGTGACTTGGATCACGATCTAACGAACCTCAATTAACCAAAATAATATATAAAAACTTTTTTTTTTTCCAATTTTTGGGGTTAGCCACTATGAACCATTTTTAATCATTTTTTCTCTCATTTTTCTTATAACCAATTTCAACACTTTTCATCACCTTCACAAAAGTTCATCTTCATCACCATTTAGGATTTCACATTTGAAATCCTAAACTTGGTGGAACTTAGCCACAATCAATTTCTATAATCATCATTCAAGTGGATTCAAGGATATTCAACACTCAATTTGCAATTTTTTCAAGATTTGAAGAGGTTAAGCATTTATTTTGCTTAAGGGAGATTCCAAGATCTTGCATCGAAGTTTTCCGGATTTCTTAATTGCGAAGCATCACAAGAAGCGGTGGACTTTCTCCACTAGGTAAGAATTTCTAAAAATTACATGGCTCTCATTCTTAGATTTACATGATTTAGGATGTTAAAATCTTGCTCATACATTGCATCTGGAAGTCCTGAAATGATGGCACACCATGAATCTTGGAATTTAAATTTATGTGTTGTTCTTGATTTTGTGATTTTCAATTTGAATCCGTGACTTTCGTGGCAATTTTCACTATGTTAGTGCTATTATTTTGGGAAACTAATAGCGTATTGTTGTTCTATGTTTCTTGGGCTTCAATTTAGTATATTATTTCGCATAATTTGATGGAATAATGAGTGAGTTATAGGTTGTTCATGTGGAATAATAACATAAGAATAATAATCAAATAATGAAGCTACAGTGCAAAGCGATCTGGGCTGTTTGATCTTGATCGGATGCTCGGGAATAATAGTTGTGATCTAATTTTTTGTGTGTGATATGACCCTTCATTTTAGGATCTTTACATGTCAAATTCATGCCTTGATCATAATTTTTAGGTCACTTGTTAAGTACTTTTTGTGACTTGTGTTTGTATGATCATTAAGTGGAAAATGCCTAATGTTTGCATTTTTTTAGCACTTTTGGTGCATGATTTGGATCCAATATTTTGAATGTGATCACCTACTGGACCTAACATGAATTGGTTGTTTTCTCATAATTTTCAAAGGTCATTTACTATTTTTCACCAATTTTCCAATGTGAGCATGTCATATGTAAGCATGCTAGAACTAGGTCAAGTTTAATGCTAATGTGTGAGCTCCTTAAAACAAATTTTTAGAGCATGATAGATCCTAGATACAATGACATTTTAGGTGCCTTTTTTATCCTTAAATTTTGCTTTTTGTTCATGACTTAAATGATTCCTTTTGAACCCTATGTTGTTTATTCGATTACGATTGATGTTTGCTTAGGTGTTCTAGGTTGATGATATAATTGTGCTATCCTCTTTAGGATATTTTTTGTACATCATTTAACATATGGTTTAACATAAATCATAACATGCCCTCATGAATTTATATGTCATTTCATGTGATTCTAATTGGTATTATGCTTCCATAAGCTTGAACATGAGTGGAAAGTTAACTTTGTTGTTTTCACTTGGACTTAGAATGTGTCATGTTTGTACAATGTTTTTGACATTTAAATGTATCATTCCACATATAATTTTCTACTGCCCCTTGTATGTTATGTACCTCTAGGGCTCCCTTTTCATTGCTTATTGTTTAATTTTGCTCATAGGGTAGAATTAGAGCATTTCCTTGTGCATTAGGACTTAGTTTTGTGTGTTGCTTTCGACTACTTGATAGTTGAGCTTGGCATGGAGATGGTAAGTTACTTGTGATACTTTATATGCTTATTTACACTTACATGACTCCTTTTCATCTCACTTTTCTTTTACTTCTTTTTTTTGTGATTGATTATAATAATGTTTACTTGTGTTTCTTCACATGATCCCTTAGGATTCCTAGCTCCACTTAACTTCCGAGTAAGTTAGAGGTAGGAGAGACATTAGGATAGCAATCCATGTATGCTAACATTAGGTAGACTTCCCTTTCTTACCTCAACCATAGGGCCATCCTTATATGATAACATTAGAATCTAGTTACCTTAGCATTTTCTTTCAACTTTGAGTCTTTCTCTCCTCATCTCAAAACAAAATAAAAAACATGTAATAAAGACAACCAGTATTGTACACCATGAGCCTTAAGTACATGGGAAATGAAAGGGGGAGGGTCTCCCTTTGCCTTTCTAGAGTGTTTAGCATACGTCCTGTTGGGGACGACCATGCGACGCATTCGTTCCTATGTCATAGACTTTAGTGCAATATGAGTTACAAACACAAACAATCAAAACAATTTCTCATAAAAGACAAAAGAAACAACCATTCGTCTTCCTTCAGGATTTTCTTCTCATCTCTCTCACTCCATTTGTAAAGGATGCGTCATTTCGTTCTACCGCAAACAGGTAAACGCGTAAGGCTCCTACAACGAGCGGCAACACCTAAAATGCTACAACCCGAATGTTGACGTATTCCACTTAAAAAACACAAAACAACAAGACCTTGTTAGGTCAAACTACGACTGCACTGACTTCCTCTCTCTCGTTAGATTGAGGATACGTAGGCACAAAACGACGATGTCTTGGAGAGCAACCTTTCCCCCACAACCCGTAGTCCTCTGAACTACGTTGACTCTGACTTTCCCGCTCCCGAGGGAATACGTAGGCCTAGGATGGCGATGTCCTATCGAGTCACCATTTCTTTTCCTCTTTTGGTTTTCACCTTCCCTTTTCTCTCGTCCCGTTTCCAGTTAGCAGTTGAGCTTTAGATAACCTTACACCCTTTCATCGATAACAACAAGCGTGGATCCCATCGAGTACGATGGACGCGAGGGGGTGCTAATACCTTCCTCTCGCGTAGCTGACTCCCGAACCTAGGCTATGGTTGCGATGACCATGTCTTTCCCTTTGTTGAGTTTTTCTTCAATCGTTTCCTTTCCCTGCGTCAGGATAAATAACCTTCGGTGGCGACTCTTCTGTTCTTTTTCTGCCGGTTGATTTTCACAGATGCGACACGTGGCAGGTGTGAAGTCTTTGGAGTTTCAAAGCAGGATGAAGGTTGTCTACTCAAAATTGGTTGTTGAATCAAGTCTACGAGAGCATGGAAATCTTGTTCTGCAAGGGAATGAGGTTCTTCTAAGTGGCAGAAGGAGGAGCTGAATTCAACAGTTGGATGTCGTATCAAAATGTTCTGACATCTACCTTAACATCAGAACTCTCAGCTGGTGATGTGGCACATCAGCTTAAGATAATGTGATCTATAGAAGAATGGAAGTTATGGATGCTTCAAAAATGTCTATCTCATGCTGTTTGCGGGAGCTATGGATGGGAAGATGTTACATGACTAAGAGGCTTGGTGGATCCAAGATGTATTGCTATGGAGCAAGTAGTTTGTCTGACTTGAAGATCTGTTTTCATTAGTGGATCAGTGTATCTTGTGGGAGTTCTGAAGAAGATTGAGATCAATCAAAAGGTGGCATTTGGTTGGTTTCATAGTATGCATTCAAGCAGGATGCTTGAAACTGATTTCTCTTGTGCAGAAGAGTAGTTAGTTGGAAACGTAAGGAGGTTCTGGTTCTCTTGGAGCTTGTGGCAGAAGTTCTAAGTTGAAGATGGAAGTATACCTTCTTTTGCTGGATGAGAGTTTATTTCTCTCTGGGTTTATGAAGTTCTCTTTGTTCAAACTGGTGGCGCAGTGTTGTGTGAAGATCTTCAGTTTAGATTACTATGGTGATAGTAAGTCCAGTGGTGGAGCATATCAAGAACCATGGTGTGTGGTGTCTATGATGTGTGGAAGATGTCCTAACTGATGTTAGAACATCTTTGGGTTGGTTATCCTTGGTGTAGGATTTCATGTTCTGTGAGGAACTGGTTACTTGCATCGTGTCTAAGAAGTATCTACATTGTCATATGGGAGAATGATGAAGTAGAAGGACTGTCTTGGAAGTATGATGTAAGGTTTTGGGAAGACTGGAGTGGATCATATGTTGATTGCATGAAGGTCTAGATTCTGATGCGTTCAGATGTGGATATTCACCAGAAATTCAGAAGTATTCCAGGTTATCATACGGGAGCATGATGAAGGAATGAATGTCTTGGATTGTGGGGTGTCTATCTCTATTGCTGGCCTAGTAAGGTCAGTGGAAAATCTTGCGAAGAGGATGTTGCCCCTGGCTGCAAGTTATGCTAGTAGGGGATTTGTTTGGCATTTGTGAAGTACTAGAGCATGCATATGATATCTGACATCGTTATAACAAACTAAGGGGCCCTGTGCGTCTCTTTGAGGAATGTGAAGCTTTTTACCGTGAAAATTGGTAAACAACCGCTGATCTTCCAAATCTAACTTTGGTGACTCACAAGATCGATCAGATTGATCCTAGGACATGTGCTAACAATTCATTTAGATTAAATTCTAAAGAACTAAACACTTCGACAATGTTTATAAAGGAAAGTTCGTCTAAAATGTAGTTTTAAAAGGTATGTAAAAACTTTAAGTCGAATAGGCTGAAGACATAAAAGAAAGGCTGAAAGCATAAAGGTAAGGCGAAATGCGTAAACATAACTTGCGTAAAATAAAGATGAACTCTTAAGAGAAGACTTGAAATAAATTGCATTGAAAAAGAAAATGGTGTTTACATCACGTACATTCTCACAAGACTCTTTTCTCTACACGCAGATACTTTGAGTAAATTTGGAGTAACTTGTACAAATTGAACACAACACACTGAATTCTATTGCTAGAACTCCTATTTATAATAATAAAACTAACTGATGTTAACTTCCCGAAACAATTAACATATGACAAGTGTTGCGCTGCATACTTCTATCCCTTGGATGTGCGCCACTTATCTTTTTCAAGAGCGGACAAGAATAACTACTCCCTCCTTTATTGGAATTTGAATTCCTTAGCGTCGAACACCATCAGTAGTATCGGTCGAAGGTGACTTTCCAATTCTTGGAAATATTTTCTAAGTCCCCAACGTATCCTTTCCTTATGCAAGCACCTTCGACTTAAGCTCAACATGAAGATCCAGTCGAAAGCTCCTTTAAACCTTTTCAAAGAGTTTAACACTCCAATTAATTCTTCTAACTTAATATAGGCGTGGAATTTATGAGCTAACAAATTGCCCCCCAAAAATGTCATTTTCGACAGTACTGAAGGAAAGGTCATTTTTTGACAGTATCCTATTCGATGCCATCTTTCGACCCTACATAGGTGTCAACATAACTGGCCAACCCACGTCTCAAGAAACTGTTCAGTTTCTTTTCAATCACATTTATGACATCATGGCCAATTATGATTATATCTAAAACATCTCCTCAGAAATCACATCAAATCCCAAACCATCATCACCTCTCCTAGAGTCTAGGAGATCGTGGGCATAGGTAGTAATTGCCACCGCCCCTACTTTCGTTCCTGGGAGGACGCGTGTCCCACTAGCTTTTAGCCCCTTAATGATGATTAGTGACCTTTTAGTGTTTCCAAACGCTTTATAAATAGTTTCTTCTGAAACTATTTTTACTTTTCTAACTCCAACGTACTCCCTAAGCACTTTCTTCTCTTTCAAAAACTCTCAACTCTTCACCTTCAGTAAACCCATTTTCTTCAAGTTCTCAACAATGGCGCCCTCCAATACTATCACTCAGGATCCAAAGAAAAGTCTGAAGATAAAAGGACCAAAGAGCACACCACTACTACCTCCCTTTGCTACATTGAGTGGACCCAAAGTGGTGAAAAACCAGCAGTTCATCCCTGAACCTCTCAAGGCAGAAAAAAGACACATCTACGAATCCCAGGTATTGATTCCTGTTACCGTTTCTGGCAAACCATTAGTTCTATCTGGTCCTTTGTCTACTTTAGGTGTAGATTATATAGCCATTAGTGATTTCTTTCCTTCATATCGTAAAACTAAACCCTTAGGGCAAAAAGACAAGGCTAACGTAATAGCTAAGCCTCGTGACAATATAGCTATGCAACACATAGATTTAAAGTACTTGAATGATGGGTCTAGGTTGTTTAGAGAAACCCCATATTTCAAGTACGCTGACCTCTATTTGAACTGGCTAACCAAAGTAGAGAAAGTCAAAGCACACACTTGGATGGATTTAGGAATTTATGACCTAATCATGATGTCAAAGACAGGTCCTGCTTACTGTCTGACTCTGTTAGAATCTTCTCTATATATCTGGGATAACACCTATTATACTTTCCATCTCCCTTGTGGGATGATGACACACACCCTCTTCGACATAGCTGCTATCACCGGGCTAAAACCACATGGACTAGTTTATGACCCTAAGGTAGATGCTCAAGACACCATAGGGTTTTCAACCACCAAACATACTTACACCCACTTCATGAACCATTACCATGACAAACAAACCGACACAGTAGAAGACCAAGAGCACATAGCATTTCTGGCTATATGATTGTCTCGCTGCGTATTTTGCACCGAATCTCTACAAGTGGCCAGGAAATACTTAACTTTGGCCAACCAATTGCATCATGATCGAGGCATCTGCTTGAGTGGGATGATATTGGCCAGTCTGTATAAATCTTTAAGTGAAGGTGTCGGTCGCCTGAAAGATCAAGAAAGCAATGGGAACCTCCTGCTGTCAGGACCCTTTTGGCTACTACAACTTTGGCTTAATGCCACTTTTGAAGCCAGTCTTCCTAACAAAGGGACCGTGGATGAAGAAGTTGCAGAAATTAAGGAGAGGAGAGTCTAATGGACTCGACTGGTGAAGATAACCCCTAACGAAGAAGGGCAGACACTCAGGTTATCCTTCTCTGGCTTCATCAAGATGTTTTCCAAGCGGTATGAATTCACACCAAGGATGACCCCATTTGCTGAGAGAAAATATGGCCCTGAATGGTTTACCAAGCCCTTTCCTCCTTCCTTCAAGAAACATAAAGAAGAGTCGATGCTTGTCTGGGAAGCCTTCTTGATCCCTCGACTCATTGTCCATCGACTCAACCTGCTAAGGGGCCAGACAGCTCTACTGGCCTACCAACCAAATCTTGTCTCTTGACAATTTGGTTTAGTCCAAACTCTTCCTAAGTGCCTGTACGAGAAAAAGGTCCACCTGATACTTCATCACACTAGATTTGATGCCATTGGGAGCTCGACACATCTTTCTCGACATGATCATAGATCACTCCTTACTCCTGTCTACTTTGAAAATTCTCATCTCTGCACCCAAGAGTTTCATGACTGGTGGTCGAAGCATTATATCGAAGAATTCCTTGATGTTTCTAGCTTCTCTCAGTTGATTGATGCAGCTTTTATTGATGTGCAGGAGAAGACCAAGAAAGGTAAATCCACTCACATCAAAGAGATTCAAGTTTTCCAGAAGTACTTTGAAATTGTTTATCGACCAGATGACATTAGTCGAACCGTCCGCGAAGCCGCAGTTACGCTGAAGGAGAAATTTTTAAAGAAAATGGAGAGTTTGAAACTCCCTTCATACGTTCCTCTTGAGAAACGCTATGCAGTGGCTTTTGAACTATTTCCTCTGAAGACTCCTCGACTGCCCACCGCTGATTTTGGAGTGGCTCTTGCCCCTCCATTTCCCGACTGGTTCGTCTGTGGGGATTCAATAAAAATCCTTCGACAAAAATCAAAACCCAAGGCTCAGCAGGTGGTTCCGACTAAGCATACGCTAGACATTTTCAAAGGACACCTTCATATTGGTATCGAAGATGTTCGCATCGAATCCAAAATATATGAAGGTTTGGATTCTTCGATCTCGTATTCTTTTGTTCTAGCTTTATCATTACTGACTTGTGGTAACTTTATTTATTTTGCAACTGTACCCAAGAAGAACACGCCTCAGCAGATGGTCGAAGCAAAGGCTGAAGGCAGCAAGGTATATCACACACCTTTTCCCTTTGTTGATTAGTACTTCTTTCCCCTAATATTTCTCATTATTTTAGGCTTCCCGTAAAATACCTCCAACACCTCAGAGAAAGTCGAAAAGGGGCACTGCCCAAATTGTTATTGATTCAAAGAATGATAACCAATCTCCTCCTGAAGACTTAAAGACAAAGAAGAGAAAAAAATCAAACCAGGACACGGATGCTGCTGCTAGCCAATCTGAGCCTAAAGGGGCTAAAGCTTCCAAGAAGACAACCACTACCAGTGGTGCTGCAGAAGCCTATCCTTGGGATGCCTCTAAACCGGCTGCAGATCATGCTGAAAGCAATAATTCTAGCCCTGGTGCTAAAGGTGTCAAGGTAACTTATCATTTTACTTTTAAAGTGCCAAGTTGTTTACCTTGTCTCTTTTTATCTGATTTGCTTCGATTTGATTCAGGCTGATGCAAGTGGCTCGAACCCAGCAGTGGTGAAATCTTCCTCTCCAGCCACTGTCCTCAATAGCCTAGGTGAGCCTACATACCATCCCACTTCTGATTTGGGCTCTGGAATGAGTTCACTAGGTGAAATTAACAAACCTGGCTTTGAAACAACTCCCCATTCGCCAACAAAGACCGCTACTCAGCAGTCTCAAACAGATGGCTCTGACCATGAGGAGGACGATGATCAGCAAAATCTTTAAACAGAAAATCCAGGGACCATCGCCATGGATGAAGATACAACCTTGGTCGATGATGATGGCTCACCAGTGGACGAGACTGTTGGTGCTGAAAATGCTGAACTAGAGGGGAGTGAAGAAATTGGGGAGGATGATAATGAGATAATGCACCAATCCAAACTTGATGGCCACAGTGATGGAAATGAAGATGATAAAATGGATGAAGATGAAGAGGAGGAAGATAAGGGTGAGGAAAAGAAAGCTGATGAAGGACCAGTTAATGAGTCAACCCCTGTCGACACCACCACTACTCCAGCAACTAATGCTGCTACTAAAGTCAAGGCAACCTCAACTGTGTATGAAGAAGGCCTTTCTGAAAAGGAACTTGATGCCCTGAAGGCCAACAACCCTCGACAGTACATAAAGATCCTTCTTGGCAGTCGAGGGAGTTCCTCTGACAAGACTCCTAGTGCTTCAACTGCTTCTGGAGATCCACCTTCGAGCAAGCCTAAGGACAATATCCTCTTGAAGATAAAAGAGAAGATTTTTAAGGGTGACCTTTTCACACTCTTGCAGATGGATAATGTCACTCATATCTCCCTGAAGAATCTCCTTGAACAGGTCGATATCCATGCTATTTCTCCAGAATCTACCAACATCATCTTAGAGCTTGGCACTTTGATTGACCAAGTCTATGCTGACCTCAAGCGCCTGCCTAAAATTGAGAAGGAAATTTCAACCATATTTGGAAGCGAGGCTGCCGCTTGGGCTTCTGCCATTGACTCTGAGAATAAAGTAGCAGAACTGGAGGCAACCAAAGAAAAGAACAAGCAGGAGATCGCCTCCAATGATCAAAACATTGCCCCCTGGGAGCGAAAGATCAAAAAGCTTCAAGTTAAGATCTCAAAGGCCAAAAAATGTAATGCTGCATTGTCTGCATTTGATGACTCTGGCATGTCGAAAGAGCTGGATAATGTCATAACTTTCATTTAGGAAGCTCAACAACGGGAGAAGGAGATTGCACGCTTAAGATCTGACCAGACCCTGTGTGAAAGGCGTCTTAAACTCCAGAAGTCGAAGTATTTGAAGATGAAAGAGAATCTCCCTTTTTAGCTTGAACTTTCTTTGTAATATTTTCCTTTTAAGTACAATGTTCCATAGCCCTTTAAGGCTTTAATGTAATGACTTTAAGCCATTTTGGCATTTCATTAATACCACTGTTGGCTTCGCCTTTTTTACGTCGAATTAGTCTTTAGCAATTTTGATATCTTGAAGTGCTGGTTTATATTTTTTCAAATACTTGCCATTTACTTTCAAGATTCTTTTATCCTAGTCTATTTCTTCGACTTCATAAGCTTCATTAGAAAATACTTGCGTAATTTGAAATGGGCCTTCCCACTTTGGAGACCACTTGCCCAAGGCTCTGACCTTTCGATCCAAGTGCAGGATTACCTTCCAAACCAAATCTCCAGGTGAAAAGGTCTTAATCTTAACCTTTTTATAGTAAGACTTCTCCACTCTTTTCTTTTGCCTCTTTAGCAATTCCAAAGCGTTAGGTATTTCTTCGTCTAAATCCACCAATTCATCTAACATCATATTCCAATAAGACTCAAAAGGAATTTCAAGATGTCTTTGGATCTGTGTTGATTAAAGGTAGATTTCGACAGGTGACACTGAATAATGACCAAAAGTCAATCGAAATGAAGTAGTGTTAGTTGCTTCTTTGGGAGAGGTTCGACATGCCCAGAGGATCTGGTCCAATCTCTTATGCCAATTTCTAGGCTTATTTCCCACATGTGTTTTAATCAAACCAATCACCACTTTATTTGCTGCTTCGACTTGACCACTAGCCTGAGCATAATAAGGTGTAGAGGTTAAAAGCTTGAAACCCATTTCTCTAGCAAACTCCTGCATTTTTCGACCAGTAAAAACTGATCCTTGATCTATTATAATTGTTTCTGGGATTCCAAACCTATAAATTTTATATTTTTGAATGAATTCGATCACATCTTCTTGATCCACATTTGGTAAAGGTATTGCTTTGATCCATTTCATAAAATAGTCAATACCTACCAAAATGTATCTCTGGTTTTTGGATGATGCTGGTCGAATCTCTCCAATTAAGTCCAAAGCCCAACCTCTAAAATGTCATGGTTTCACTATGGAATGCAGCTCACTTGCAGGGATATGTTGTATGCCAGCGTGAACTTGACATTCCTGGTAGCCTTTGGTGAATTCAATGCAATCCTTTAGCATGGTAGGACAATACATGCCTTGTCGAAACAAAAGCCATTTCATCTTATGGCCTACTTGATGTGCCCCACATGCCCTACTATGAACAGTCGAAAGGGCAAGATATGCCTCTGATTCACTTAGGCATTTAAGTAAGACTCCCTTAAGGGTCTTTTTAAATAACTCATTACCTAGAAGTACATAACTTAAAGCTTGATACCTGACCTTTCGCTTTGTAAATGTTGTTGGATTTTGTAAGCATTCGACTATGGGATTCCTCCAGTCTTTGTTCGTCAAGCTGTCTATTGCAAAAATCTCAAAATTTTCATCATCAGCGTATCCAAGCTTCGTTACTTCCAGATCTGATGGGCATAATCCGACAGACACGACTTTACCTCTAGCTTCGATTGCCTCTTGTAAATTTTCCTTTGAAACTTTATATCCAGAAGCAATCTGAGCCAAGTCATTGGCCACTTGATTCTCTAGTCGAGGTATATGTCGAATGCTTACTACTTCAAATTTCTTTAGTAGTCTGTTGGCTATTACAAAGTGCATGATAAGATTTTCCTTAACACATTTGTACTCCTTTGTAATTTGTTTTATAACCAACTCTGAGTCTCCCATTATTTCGACTTGATTTGCCCCCAATTCTAACAAAATTTCAAGTCCAGCTATTAGGGGCTCATACTCAGCCTCGTTATTGGAACAAATTCCTTCGACCTTGTACTTGAATTTTGGAATTTTCTCAGGAGAAATAATTAACACACCTACGCATGTTCCGTCTTTATGGCTAGAACCATCGAAGTATAGCTTCAAAGGTTCCAGTTTGACGTAATTCAAAGCACTTTCATTTATCGAGTGGTTGACTATGAAATCCGCCACCACTTGTCCTTTAACTGCCTTTAAAGGCTTATATGTTAAAGAGTATTCAGTTAATGCTAGTGCCCATTTACCAATTCGACTATGCAAAATAGGTTTAGACAACATATGTTTAATAACATCAAAATGAGACGAAACATATACATCAACTGGCTTTATATATTGCTTTAATTTTGTACAAGAAAAATAAAAGCATAAGCATAATTTTTAGATCATGCTATACCTAGTTTCTACATCATTCAAAACTCTACTAAGGTAGCAAATGGCCCTTTCGACGCCATTCTCATCCTCTTGAGCCAACATGCTCCCAAAGATTTTGTCTGACGCAGCTATGTACAATCTCATACTCCTATTCCTACAAGGTGGTGAAAGAATTGGAGGATGCCTCAGGTATTCCTTGATCTTGTCGAAGGCTTCCTGTTGATCTTGCCCCCATTCGAACCCATATTTGTTGAATCGAAGTAATGGTGAAAAGGCATGCATTTTTCTGCTTAGGTCAGATATGAATCTTCTCAAGAAGTTAATCTTGCCCAGCAGTGATTGCAACTCCTTTTTTGTTGATGGCGCTTTCGCTTCCATGATGGCTTTGGTCTTATTCTGATTGATTTTGATCCCTTTTTCTGGACCACAAAGCCTAGAAAACCCCCTTCCTGCACACAAAATGCACATTTAAGAGGATTCATTTTAAGACCATGTCTTCTCATCCTTTCAAAGGACTGTCGAAGATGGTCTAAGTGACTCTTCCCTGAAATAGACTTAACCATAATATCATCTATATATATTTGCATGAAAGTCTCTATATAATCATGAAAGATTGATTTCATTGCTCGTTGATATGTTGCCCCGACGTTTTTTAGGCCAAAAGGCATTACTACCCACTGGTAGGTGCCTAAGGCTCTTGGAAAACGAAAAGCTGTCTTGGGGACATCATCTTCAGCAATAAATATTTGGTTATAACCAGAGTACCCATCTAACATACTAAGATACTCATGTCCTGCGGCGGAATCGACTAGCATTTCTGCCACAGGCATAGAATATTCATCCTTTGGAGTTGCAGATTTAGATCTCTAAAATCTATACAAACTCTTAAAGAACCATTCTTTTTAATACAGGTACAATGTTAGCTAACCATTCGACATACCTGGCAGTACGGATGAACTTGTATCGAAGCAGTTTTTCGACTTCCTATTTTATCTTTGAGAGAATTTTTGGTGCAAACCGTCTTGGATTCTGTTTGACAGACTTCTTCCCAGGCTTGATCGGCAACCTATGCTCAACCAATTATCTACTCAAACCAGGCATCTCATCATAGTCCTAGGCGAAGCAATCTTTAAACTCCTGCAGCAACTGGGTGACTTCAACCTTAAGTTGTGAGTCAAGATTGGTGCTGACATATGTTGGCCTTCTAGTTGGATCCTTTTCAAATCCCAAAGGCTCATCATCATAGATGGCATCAAGCATTTGGCCTTGTTCTACACCCTGGACCTTCTCAAGTGGCTCTGGGACGAAGTCCTTACTAGGACCTTCTTGGTGGAATCCAGAATTGGCTTTGATAGCCGTATATTCATTGGCAACTTCCAAAGTCGCTTGTAATTTGGTTTCAGCCACATAGGTTGAAATTCTTCTCAATGCTTCAAACTCAGTCATTGTCACTGAATTCACTTCCCCACCCTGTGGGGTCTACTGGAGGCATGCCAAGGTATGAGAGCCTTTCTCCTGGAACTTCCTTATCCCAATGGAAACCATTAACAGGATGTAAGTATAATGAGAAAAATGTCTCATCATCTGGGACAAACTCAAAGTCTGCTGGGCCGCAAGGGTGCAATATGAGCTAAGTGCTTGTCGAACTGTCTTCTGTTGACATGATTTATTGGTGCTTTAAAATACCGCTGATCAGCTTCAATGTTCTCGAGTATGCCATCTGGCCTCCAGATGGTAATTCGTTAATGCATCGAAGATGGCATTGCACTGATGCCATGTATCCACTCTCTCCCTAAGAGCAGATTGTAGTTGGCTTTTGTTTCCACTACCATGAAGACAGTATGCCTAGTGATCGTCCCAACTGTCAGGTCAACTTGTATCACACCCAGTGTAGAGCCAACTTTTCCTTCGTAATTTGAAAGAACCATATTATGTGGCTTAGTATCAGTATCATACTTGCCAATCTTGTTCAATAAGAAATGTGGAATCAGGTTTACTGTTGCGCCACAGTCAACTAATATCTTGTTTACTGGTACGTTCTCAACTTTCCCAGTTATGTAGAGAGGCTTTAGGTGACCTTTCATCACCTCAGTAGGTCATTCGAAGAAGGTGTTCTTCTCTTCAACGCACCCATTATTCATAATATAGTAGCACACAGGCTTGTGTGCTGCCATCTCTGCCTCAGTGCAAGCATCTAAATCTTCTACCTCTGTAATTTGGTCAAACTCCCTAGGCATTACAGACACCACATTGACTATGATGTCAAGAGAAGCCTCAGATTCAGAGTCGAAGTTGTTTGTCATTTCCTCATCATCTTCGACAGTCTTCACATGTTTGTCCTCTTGGGAGAAAAATAATTTTCGCCCCACGGGCATTTTCTCAGCCATCTTTATTTGGTCCCCTCTGTTACTATCAGTAGGGACATTAGTACTGGACTCTCCTTGGTCCTTCGATTGAGCCTCCCTGACAGCTTTCCTTCTGTGTTGCTCTCTCCTCCATTGTGACCGAGTCATTGTGTTTTTCCCTTTGTAGTTTTGGGAGATGTAAGCTGATTTGTTGGAAGTCTAGGACGCCTTTCGATACTCAATTGAGGAACCTCTATCTACGTCAAACTTCTGCCATTTTTCCTGACCTTTTTCCTTACCTTCAACAGGTTTCATCCAGCTTCCCATTGGTGCATTACTTGTTGGTTTGAAAGTGTTAGGCCTGGACCCTGGGAACTGCGCTTTTCCTCCTACTTGTTTTGAAGAGGACCTTCTAGGATCAAAACCCCTTTGACCTTGAAATGCTCTTTACTCCCTTCTTTCTTTAGCCTTCCTAACCCCTTCTAGATTATGGGCAGCTTTTTGGTCGAAGATTGCACTGAATCTGGGGCACAGCATAACCCCTGACCCCTTCTTTTGGCAGTGGTGAAGGAAGTCAATGATAGTCTCTTCCTGTTTTGGGTACGCCAGTTTGTTATATTCTTCTTGGCGACTTGCTTCATCAACCTCCATGGTCTTTTGTTGTGCAATCTCGACCATATTTATGTCCATGTCGACATCAGCACTCAAATCTAGTTTGCAGAAGTCCACATCAAGGACTTCAGCAGCGTTGTCCATCTTAATGAAACTATCAGCAGTTTCTTTAGTAACCAGCATCATGTTGGAATCCTCAGTAATCTCGTCGTCCAGGCCATCAGTAGCCTTTTCGAAGTCGTCAGCGGCCTCACTCATGAGTTTCTCCATGTTATTTATGTCAAAGTCTTCAGTAACTTTGACTAGAACAACATCATTGGCGAAATCCTCAGTAATTTCCACCATATTGATAGAGCAGTCGAGGTTTTCAGCCACTTCGACCATCTGTATCTCTGTGGGTTCAGCGTAATGGGCATCCACTATTTGCAACGGGTCAGAGTCAATTTTCATTTGACTTTTGCTATTCTCTCCGAATTTCAGCCTGCCCTCCTGGATAGCGTTTTGTACCAAATCCCTGAAAAGAAAACACTAAGAAGTTTTATGACCCAGAAAATTATGGTACTTACAAAATCCTCTCTTTTTTCTTTGTTCTAAATGGGCATTTAGCGCCAGCAAGAACTATCATTTGTCCATCCTTAACTAACAAATCAAAAATTTTATCACACTTAGTAACGTCGAAAGTATATGTTTTCTTTGGGAACCTATTATTCTTTTCAGATTCGACATGATTTTTCCTATTTGAAGTGGCTAACATTTTAGAAGCATAAGGAGGACCCTGCTTTAATTCAGCAACATCTACTTCACTTTTGTCGAAATACAATGGTTCATCATATAAACCTTTGACATCCTAATTATATTCGACATAAGCTACCTTTTTACTCTTGTTAAACTTAGCCTTTTCATCTTTCAGACGTTCTAACTGTCAAACCCTATCAGCCAATTGGGCCATATCCCTCAGATATTGGGTATCCAACTTCTTTCTAATAGAGTAATCAAGGTCGCCAACGGCCATTTCGACCCATTCATGTTCTGGCACTTGTGTAAAACACCTAGCCTTAAGTAATCAAAACCTATTCAGGTAATCATCTATTGGCTCAGTAAACTTTCATTGTATGCTAGCGAATTCCTTCAAACTAATCTTGGTTTGTCCCGTGTAGAATTGTTCATGGAACAAATGTTCTAACTGAGCCAAATTATGGATTGAGTTAGGAGGTAGGGTCGTAAACCAAGTGAAAGCATTTTTGGTGAGAGAGCTTGGGAAATATTTTATCCTAAGGGTTTCGTCACTTGCAATCTCTCCTGCTTCAATCATATATCGGGCCACATATTCGACAGTAGATTCAGTGGTATCCCCTGAGAATTTACTAAACTTTGGGACCTTTGTCCTAGGAGGTATTTCTGATTCGAGAATATAATCCACTATAGGTTATGTATAGTTTGGCCTAGTAAAACCAAAATTCACCCCATTTCGAGCCATTATCCTTTCGACCATGGCTGCTAGGTTGTTATATGCTGCTACGTAGTTACGTCGAACCTGTTGCACAACATGGTCAACATATTGGTTTCTATTTACTATAACTACCCCTTGTTCCCTCTCTACAGGAATTAGTACTTGGTTCCTAGGTAGTTCGACTCTAGGGGGTTCGAATATCCCTTGGTTTTCTAGATTCGCCTCAGGTATGTTCCCTAGGTTCCACCGTGGAATGTTCTCCACAACAGTCGCACCTTATACAGGGGCTGGTGAAGATGGTTGGTTTATACCCGAGTGAATCACACACTCAAAGATAACATAAAGTCACCACCGAGCTTTATTTAGTCCCAAAAGATAGGGAAAATATCGATAAAACCCAAGGGGAAGAGAAACAGGAAAGGGGGTCGATTATGCGAAAGGACGGTATAGCACCTTACACATCTGTTGTACTCGACAGGAACCATTTTGCTTGCTTCTAGGCTTGGATGAGTTATCTATCTAAAGGCTTCGAGCTAAAAGAAAGGAGAGAGAGAGAAGAAAAGAAAGAAAGAAAGGAAAGAAAGAAAGTGCTCGTGGAGGATTAGGGCCCTCGTGCCTACGCACCCTCATAGTGCAATGAGGAAATCAGAGCGCCGTAGTTCATGGAACCAGGGGATAGAGAAGAAGAAGGTGGAGGAAGGGTGGAAGCATGGAAGTGTGCTCGCCAAGATCATCGCGATCTCGTGCCTACGTATCATACATTCGAATGAATGCAGAATCAGAGCTTCCGTAGTTCGTGGAACTAAGACGGAAAATGAAAAGGAAAGGAAAGTGGTGTCAAAACCAAGAGCAAAAGAAAGAAGGAAATTCCACTGGGGATTCCAAAGAAATGCTGTCTAAACTAAGAAAGAAGAGAAAAAGGCAAAAGAGAGTATTCCACTGAGGAGTAAGATACTAAAGTGACTGTGCAAGGAACAAAAGAGAAATGGTGTCAAAACCAAGAGAATAAGAGATAGAGAAAGATCCTATGGGGATGCAAAAGAAATGGTGTCAAAACCAAGAAAGAAGTGCAAAGGAAAGATAGTAATTATGCTAAGAGTAAAGTGCAAGAATGGTGTCGAAACCAAGAAAATAAAGGGACAACAGGAATAAAGAGAATCCACTGGGGAGTAAAGAAACTATGACTGAGAATCAGAGGGTAGCGACCCTACTAGGGAAATGAACAAAGGAATGGTGTTAAAACCAAGAGAAAGAGGACTCGGTATGATAACTGACTGGAAGTGGTTAACCGAAGGAAGAAACTAAGACTCTGTGGGGAAAAGAAGTTGGTGTCAATGGACAGTCTGTCATGAACCAAAAAAGAAGAGTACTGAACAAAGAGAAGGTGTTTGACTATTAGGGGATAAAGTTTAAATAGATAAACTGTGATCAACCAAAAGAATGGGTGTAGGGCTAAGCGAAAGTTGTAACCCACAGGACGGGTGTGGGACCAAGCGAAGGTCGTGACCCAAAGGAAGGATGTGGGACCAAGCAAAGGTCATGACCCAAAGGACAGGGGTGGGACCAAGCAAAGGTCGTGACCCAAAGAACGGGTGTGGGACCAAGTGAAGGTCGTGACCCAAAGTACGGGTGTGGGACCAAACGAAGTTCGTGACCCAAAGGACGGGTGTGGGACCAAGCGAAGGTCGTGACCCAAAGGATGGGTGGGGGACCAAGCGAAGGTCGTGACCTAAAGGACGGGTGTCGGACCAAGCAAAGGTCGTGACCCAAAGGACGGGTGTGGGATCAAGCGAAGGTCGTGACCCAAAGGAATTCGGTACTCTGACTGAACAAACAGCACTTGACCGAAGAAAAGGGTATTTGAACCAAAGAAATGCTACTAACCCAAGGGTGCAAGTGTTCGAACCAAGAGAAGGTTGCTAACTCTTGAGGATTCAGTGTTTACAGACGGACTGTGATTAACCGAAAGAAGCGAGTGATTAACCGAGAGAAGGTGATTAACTCGAAAGGGTTCAGTATCTTAACAGACTGGATGTGGTTAACTGAAGAAAGTGGGTGATTAACCA
This sequence comes from Lathyrus tuberosus, assembly GCA_022829125.1. Taxonomy (NCBI): domain Eukaryota; kingdom Viridiplantae; phylum Streptophyta; class Magnoliopsida; order Fabales; family Fabaceae; genus Lathyrus; species Lathyrus tuberosus. The sequence continues at coordinate 4,140,493 of JALAZF010000441.1, forward strand.
AGAGAAGGTGATTAACCTAAGAGGAAACTCAGTATGTTAACAGATAGACTGTGTTTAACTGAAGAAAAGGGTGATTAACCAAGAGAAGGGGATTAACCCAAAAGGAACTCAATGTGTTATCAGATTGACCGTGGTTAACTGAGAAGGAGTGCCAATTGGTGTTTTAACTGACGGGTAGTGGTTAACCAAACAAAGGGAGAAGAACCAAGCAAGGGTTACGAACTCCTGGGGATTCAGTTTTAATAGAAAGACTGTGATTAACCAAAGAAAGAGCTCGATTGTAGGTGAATAGAGCATTGGTTTCAACAGTATGACTGTGATCAACCAAAGGAAGAATGATTACAACTCTCATGGGGAAAACAACCAAAAGAAATGACTAGCCACAAGAAAAGGTAATTGAAACCCTCTTGAAGAGAACAAGGGAAAGGTATTGAACAAGGGAAAGAGATTGACTCTCTAAAGATTGCTAACGATCGTGAACCAAGGGAATGGTGATAGATCAAAAGACTGATAGAAAGAGATAAGAGTGGTCGAGGATCGACTCGACTGGGGAAGAGAGATATGCTACCGCCTGGGGATAGAGGTGACTAAGCCAGGCACATGGTCATTCGTCCCCTACTTGAAGTAGTCAGAATGAGAGTAGGAATTCTCCCTTCTCATTCCTTCCCTAACACACAGGGTGTAGTGCAGAAATTGAAACGGACAGCATAACAGCTCCAAATTGTATAGTGCTCCAATGCATCGTGCATCGTGTGTCGTGCGTCGTATGAATCTTCAACTCCGCGAGGGAAAAGAGAGAAAAAGCTCTAAAGAAAGCTTAAAGAGAGGGAAAGGGAAGGATCAATTAATTGAAACATGGCTTCGATTAACTAATCAAAGGGAATGTTATGCTAATAATTTTCCAAAGAGAATGAAAACTCATTAAAGCAAAAGGTGTAAATTTTTTATTATATAAGATTAAGCTCATTCATGAAGAAAGAACATAATGCAAAACAAAGATAGGGGGTGCAAAACAGTACCACATGACATTGAAAATATAACACCAATCATGTATCATGTAATCAAAGAAAGTGCAAGAATGTTCATGTTCATACAAAAATCAAGAACACACATAATTGCAAGAATTGATAAATCAATCATTGAATTAGTGTAAATATGATTCAAACAGAGGTTAACAGCATTAAAAACATCCATAAATATCAAGCATATCAATCCATGAAAGTTAGGATGAGAAAGCATGGCAAACACACTTGAAAAAGCATGAAAATGGCACTCTGGTTCCGTGTTAATCAATTAACACTTTTGCACTGCAAAGTTTTAATCGATTAACACTTAAAAATCTGAAAATTTACACTGGTTAATCGATTCACACTTTTTCACTGCAAAGTGTTAATCGATTAACACTGGACAGGGGCAGAAAAATCAGTTTTTCATTAGTGATTTTCCCTCTTAATCACTTAATTGAATATCCACATGCTATGGTTCACACTTGTGCACGAAAATTATATCATGTATGAGCAATTAAACACAAATGGAAAGCAATAACATGGAGATTAAATATCAAACAATCGCATGGCAAAATAACACCGTAAGCGCGCAAAAATGAACGAAACGATAAATTAAGTGAGAATCGACCAATCTACAAGCCAGAGATTTGGCTTGGTGATTGATGTGCTTGAAATATGATGAAGTTAAGTGAATAAATTAAGAGAAAACCAGAGAATCCAACACTTGCACTTCGAACTGTAGCGAAACCGAGCAAAATTCGACGAAAAACTCTGAAATGAGAATTATCACCGAAGAAGCTTGAATTAATCACCTGAGATGAATCCAAAAGCTACTGAAGCTCCACAAAATCCAGTAGAATGGAAAGATGATGAAGGTTAAGCTCAAGAAAAAGCACTTTCAAGGTGAAAGTAGCTTTTCTTCAATGGTGAAATAAGAGCTTTAGTGTGGTTTGGTGAAAAAGATGAAGTAGAATATGTAGAAATAGGGAGAGAAATGAGAGACTTGAGAGTGAAGAAAGTGTGAATTTGTGTGAATGATTGTGGAGGATTTGTGAAATGAGTGAAGCTTTGTTTATATAGACTTTTGGTTTGGAATGTGAGAGGTTTGGAGTTTGGTTTGGACTTAGCTTTGGGTTTGGAACTAGGCTAGGAGTTAGTTACACTTGACTCAATGAGTCAAGGTAGTTAACTCGGTTAGTTAGGATCAACTTGGTAACAATCCCAATGTGAGCTCCAACATCCAAAGGTTGATGTGCTTGGAAACCAAGGAACATGGCGCAATTATTTGAAAATGATGCATTGAAACAAATGTGGGTGAATTCTTGAATATTCTAGAATGTTCCACATGCTACTAGACCAATGTAGAAACCAAAAATGGGGAGGGAAAGATATTGTCTTGAAAAAATAGCAGAATGTGCAAAATTTTCCTCTGTTAATCGATTAACACATTTGCATTGCAAATGGTTAATTGATTAACCAAGCCAAAAATGCCTAAATTTGCCTGAAAAATGGTGATGTGGCCATGGTTCCGATTTCCAACCTCTTGCTTTGATAAATAGGCATAAAAACCCTTGTTTTGCGCTTGTTTTGATAATGTGATGACCTTGTGAGGACGCGATTAATCGGGCTTGGAAAACCTAAATATTCCTGCAACCAAAATCATAAATAAAAAGTGAGAATGCGTGTATAGGAGGTCAAATTTTGGGTTATGATAGCTGCCCCTATTTAATCCTCTTGGACCTGAATGTTTGAATTGCGATGACTTTTCGATGATTCGAGGTAAAAGGGGATTAAATAAAAGAGTAGCTCAAAAATTTGGCCGACGACGACAAAAGAAAAGGTGCAAGTGTATAGAGCTGATAGGTGCAGGGTTCGACTGAATATCTGCTAGGGAGATGAATAAGACAAAGGGAGTATGCTAGATGCATATGCTATGTATGTGTTATTCTACATGGTGTTGGCTATCATGTTAAGCGAGGATGCGAGTCGAGGTACTGGGCTGCGAGTTTGTAGGTTTTTGGATAGACCAAAGAGAACCAGTAAATGTTTTGGATGGACTAAAGAATTGAAAATGTCGTGAGAAAGTTTACCAAGTGAGAACAGGGTTCTGGAAAAGCTGGCCAGACGAGAACTAGAATTTGATTGGGATGCATGTTTGAACCTGTATGGCGTAATGCTCCACCTTGATAAATATGTTATGCATTTGAGGATGCAGTGCTATGCGATGATGATTACTATATGTAAAATGTCGGTTATTGGTTTTTGAAAAGATGTCAAGTATGGTCGAGCTTAAGTTAAGGCTTCATACTATGACAAATGAATGATATGCATGAGTGAAGCGACATGATTAATATATGAGAGTGGTCTATGCAATGGTTCAAGTGCTTTTGTTGTGGGAGGTAGAAGAGTTGAGGTTAGTGTGCAGCCATAAAGACATGATTCCCTGATACCTACTTTAGGATTAACAGTTGTTGATGCACCATTGCTCTTGTCTCAAAACAGGGAGATAACTTGTACCTTGGCAGCCTGTCTCTGCCCCAGTATGTTGGGTATCTGCATGGATTGCCCCTGTCTTAAGTTTGGAAGTAGTTGTGCCACATGATGATCTTGATTTAACTTGCCCCCGTGTATCGGAATAAGGTGCACCGGAGTAACCGTCTCTTAGAGAGGTTAACTTCTTGTGCTCTTGAGGTGGCTTGCCCCAATGTGAGCTATGAAGTGATTTTGCCCCTGTCTGACCGATCTTTAGAGGAATACCCCTGACCAAATGAACATGGAGAGATTTGTCGAATCTCGTCGTCATTGACTCGGATTGACTGAATCTTGAAGTGGCTAGGCCCAATGGAGTTTTCCAGGCGTTTTTTGCCCCTTGATGTGATGCCAATTTTCATTATGGAAACTTTATTGATGTCAAGTGCTTGTTTGCAAGTAAAAACTGTTTGTTTTGAAAATGATAATGCTAATGCCATGCATATGTTAGTTTTGAAATCCTAGTATGTTCACTAAGATTATGACATATAGTGAATGAATCACTATTTAAAATGCCATGTCAGTATCGACACAAATGATAAGCAAATCTTTAGGAGTCAGCTTTGACGTGACCTCACTGTAGTATGCTTTCGAAATAAACCCTGCTTCAATTAGGTCTTTTGAGGGTTGTAATGTGGTCTGGTTTTGGTTTAAGAAAGAAAGGATATAAGGCTCAAAATTTATTTTAACCCACCCATTCTCCTTGATGTTCTCCAGTCCTACGTTCAGTTAGTTTGACACAAGCGTTCACCTTTCAAAAAGGGTTTTGAATGATGGATGTGATGGTAGAGGGACCGACGAGGGTTTGGGAGCGGCATTCACTCAGCTTTTGTTTTTGTCATATGTGATCACACGAACCTGTTCTTGTTGAGGATTTTCGCTTTTGATTCTCTGTTTTGTTCTTTTTGTTTTCCCTAATTTTTGCGTAGATTGATTATTTTGAACTTGCAGTCTACCGGGATGCCCTAATTTTTGCCTAAGTCCTTTGTTTTTGAGTTTTTGACTTAGCGGGCATTTATTCTTTTGCTTCTTTTTTTTTGTGATTTTGGTTTTGATTTTTTTTTCCGAACAGAATCGTGTGACACTTGTTTGTTTGATTTGACAGAGTGAGTTGTGACTGCCTCATTCCTTTGGTCAGTGAGGGACAACCAATGTGGATTTGTGATTTTCCCGACCTCTTGTGAGGAATAGGATGTGGTTGATTCACAGATGGGGTAATCCTCTTTTGAAATTTGAACTCATGGTCCAACTAACTGAAAACTACCCTGCCCCTGGTTAAGATTGGAGGTTCTTGTGCACAGAAAGAAACTCCTACTTCAAGGCCCAAAGGGGTTAGCTAGGGATTATATTCCTTATAACTCCAGTGTTTGGGAATAGAACCAATGCCTTACATCGTCAGCAGGGTTTTATTCAAAAGCAAACAGACGGTGATCTCATGTCTTTTTTGATTTCAGCATTCTCTTTTTTATTTTGCTCGATCAAATGTGTGATACAGATAAAAAGTATGAGTGAACACAAATGAATTTATTCAAAACATGCATATTCAATTCATTATTATTATCATCTGAAAACAAACAAGTTTTACAAATGAACAATGCTAGACAAACAAGAAAGATTACAAATGGAAAAGATGGAATGACATGATGATTGCCGATGTTGAGGAAGTGCTCACAGGCTTATTCAAGGGATTCTTTTACAATCTTGGCTCTTACACGGTCAAGGGATTTCCGTTCACACACAGTTTCTCATCTTGAACAGTTAAGTGCTTCTTGTCAATCAACTGTTGGACCTTAGCTTTGAAAGCGTTGCACTCCTCAGTCGAATGTCCAGCCAACCCAGCATGATATCCGCATTGCACATTGGGATCATACCTAGGTGGGAATGGTTTTGGTGGAGGCTTCAAAACTTTGGGAACTACCAGTGAATTTTGAATCAAATATGGGAGCAGTTGAGTGTATGTCACCAGAATAGGATCTAGAGGAGCATTCCTTCGTTCCAGATTGTTCCGGGGTTTGCGCTGGTTCTGGTGCTCTCGGCCTTGGGCTTGCTGATTATGAGCCTGAGGAGGCTGTTGATATTGGGTTGCAGCAACATGCGAGAATGAATAGTACGACGTAAGAGCCAGAGGTGCTTGAGAATGAACCCGATGAGTAGCATATTGCGGGAACACTTGAGCATGGTGCATCAATCCAGGATTAGCCATCTGATTAACAGTCTGACCAAATTGGATCTTATACAGAGTGTAGGATGCCCCAGGATAAACGAGTGGGGGTACAACAACAGAGGGTGCCCCAGGATATAGAAAAGGCATTCCAGAGTTAGTAGACTGAAAACCTTGGTAGGGGTATTGCCTAACAGGTTGAACAATTAGAGGAATCAGCACATGAATAGGAGGAACTTTATTCTCCACTTTAGCAGATGTTTTGGCAATCCCAGACACATACTTCTGATAAGGCTTCTCTGTAAAGCAAAGCAACTTCTGATCGAGGAGCTCTTGGACTTTGTTCTTAAAGATAACACAGGCTTCTGTAGTGTGCCCCACATATCCAGCATGGTATCCACATATGGCATTAGGATTATGCTTAGGATGATAAGGGAACTTGGCTTGCTCGATCCCTTTAGGAACAATTGCCCCATCATGAATCAGAATAGGAAGTAGATGCGTGTAAGTCACGGGAATTGGATCAAGACAAGGACGTCTCCTCCCTTCATTATTGTTCCCTTTGCTGATTTGCTTACACTTTTGTTTCTGATTACCCTTAGTGGTCTTCTGATTAGACAAGGGGTGAACCGAAAGATTGCTTGCATCCATATTCATGATCTTATCCACCTTTGGTCCATTCTAGGCTTGCTCATCAATCACAATCTGATCTGAGGAGTTCATTGTCATGCTGTCCAGAAGTAGTTCCACAACCATGTCAACCTTGTCTTATTTGCACATTGTGTTCTCATACACAGTCTATTCCATGATCCTTTGTCTTTCGACGTCGGAGAATCGTTGTCTTTGGGTTGATGAAGGAAAGGAAGTGAGCTTTTTCTAGTTTGGATGTATGCAATGCAAATGTATGTATGCGTATGTTGTTCATGCAGGCAGAATACAAATGAGATATGCAACACCTAATGATGCAAAGGTTAGATGATGTAACAGTCCAACATGCATATGATGATGCAATAACTCAAGTTCAAAAGTTTGGCATACATTATGATGCAATAACATTATGCAATAATGTAAGTTAGAGATGCAACATCTTCCGGATAATCTGCATATGTAACGATGTGTTGGTGCAAAGATCTGACGTGCATGCGAGAACAAAGGTATGAAGCGGCTTGTTTTCCTGCAAAAAACCATATCCCACTCACAGGTGTGATCTAGACACAACAAGGAGGTCCCTAGAAAGGTCGCCCAAACCATAGGACTCAGAATGAAAACCCCCCGCCGTAGTGAATTCTCACATGATGGAAGTATTCTCAAGCGAATCACGATCTGGGATATGGCTCTCGTGATAACCCAATGCGCAAAATGAAGGCCTCGCGACTATCCACGTTCTAGCCTATGTGTATGCTAAGCCCGGTGTTAGGACTTTTCTCTCCAATAATATCTACCCATCCCAACAACAGCAGAAGATAGGAGATATCCAGAATATACAGCATATGAATATTCAAAGCAGTAAAGAAATGCGATAAATAAACATAAAGCTAAAGCAAGTAAAATAAAGTGAGTAAAGCGCCAACGATAAACACCCAAGCAAGCAAGAAAGCAGACAAAACTAGGGGAGACCCCAACTTGCAAGATGTAACACTCCGTTTTGTCTTATTTATTTAATCGAGTCGATTTAATTAGTTTCGTTTTATATTATTTTATTCTTGACTTTTATTTGACAATATATTATTTTTCATCGTTGTTTATGTTTTATCGCGTTTTGAGAGCGTTTGCGATATTTGAGCTGAGGGGTAAAATAGTCTTTTAGGGGTTTAGATATTTTATATAAATAGGGATTAGAGAGGAAATAGAGAGAAAAGAAAAAGAAGAGAAAGAAAAGAGAAGATAGAAAGGAAGAGGAAAGAAAAGAGGAGAAAGAGGATAATCGCGGGAACTCCGTTTCGAGCGTGATTAATCGGGTAAGGGTGAGAAGTTTCAATTATATCTTGCTTGTGTATGTATATGTGTTGTTTGTTGTAATTGTTTTGGTTGTTTCGCAACTTTTCGTATCGTTTGGAATTAGGAACAATTGATAGAAATCGATGTTTTCACGGATGAAATTCGATATAAACTGCGTAGAATACTTGTTACCATGATTGGGTTATGTTTTGATTGTTATGTTTTGGTTTGGAAGTGTTTTGGGGGTTGAAATGTTGGTTGGGAGTGATCTATAGCGCTGTTGGGTTTTTCTGGTTTCGCAGGTTCGCACTGCGAATGGCCAGCGAAGGGGAAAGCGAACGTTCGCGTGAGGTTCGTACTGCGAACGTTGTGTTGTTTTTCTTTCTGCCACGGTTCGCTGGGGGATTCCCACTGCGAAGAGGACAGCAAACATTCGCTGGGAGTTCGCATTGCGAAACAATAGGCTATTTTCTTTCTTCCATGGTTCGCTGGGGCATTCGCACTGCGAACATGACAGCTTTTCTAAATTATTTTCTTTATAATTGTTGGGTCGTAAGTCGGTTTGAGGCGCGGTTTGATGCGTTGGAGAGCTAATGAAATATTCTTCATTATAATAATGGTTTTGGGAGTAGTGGCCGATTTAATTGTGTCAGGAATTGGAATAGTGTCGTTTTGTCGGCTTTTACAGTCGTAATTGTATGTGATTGACATGTTATCATGTGACATGCTTTTAATATGTATCGTATAGCTTGTGTGTTGTTATATGATATGAATATATATGATGAGTGTTGGTGATGATGGGTTGTGGTCTTATGGAGAAATAAATGTGTTGTTTTGGGTTTGATTTCAATGTATGATAATGATGTTGTTGTATGGTAAAATACATTGTTTGATTGAATATCAATGTATTTGGGTATGAGGTTTTGTGGTAATTGTTGTGGTTGATGGCGAGTAATTCTTGATGTGAATTAATATGAATGTATATGATAAAATGTTAATTGTTGTGGTTTGTGGTTTATGATGGAATGCATTGTGTATGTGAAATTCAATGTGTGTTATTTGGTGGCCATATGGCAAGTAAATGCATTGTTTGAATTGGTTTCCAATGCATGAATAATGATGATGAGATAATTCATTGTGTGAATGTATGGAATTGATGAGTTGAAATATATGAATGATTATGGTTTCATTATGTGTGCATTTGAATGTTGTGAGTCACGGTATGCCAAACATCATGATATGCATTCTTGTGATGTCGTGTTCCCTAGTGGGCGTGAGTGACGAAACGATTCCAGAGGCAATCTGCTATAACACCGTGCGCCTTATACAAAGAGGACTGAAAGCGATGATTATAGACGATCGTGTGCCTTATACAAAGAGTACCGAAAGTGATCGGATCGTGCGCCTTATACAAAGAGGACTGAAAGAGATCCATAAACGTCGTGCGCCTTATACCAAGAGGACCGAAAGCGACGGGGAACATCGTTTGCCCGACGGGGAGTTACACTAAATAACAAGCGATGGTTCTAATAGTTCCTGAGTGAACTAGTGATGAGATGATGGATGGATGGTACCGCATATGCATTGCATAGAGTCGTTGTGTCGGTCTCTGTGCATTTGCATAAATCATGAATGGATTGATTATGTGTGGAAAATCATGAATGGATTGATTATGTGTGGGAAATTATGAATTGATTGAGTATGTGTTGAGATTTATGATTGGATTGGTGAATTGATGTGCATATGTGATAAATGCATTGGTTATGGATGATATGTTTTATGTAGAGATATATGCTATGCGATGTGGTGGTGTGTTTCCATATGTTATAACTTTGGTGTGCCTTATGTGTGAGTATGTGTTTATGTTGGTATAGTTGATATATGCTATGTGGTAGGATTATTAGAAATATGTTATGCATCTGTGGCGTGCTATATGTATTGGTATGTGATGCTTGTGGTGAGAATAACTATGTATGTGAATTTATATGTTTTGCATATTATTATGCAATCTTGATTTAGTTGTTATTTCTCACCCTTCTGTTGTGGTTTGTTGCTCTATGAGGCAATTGCAGATTTGTGTCTTGGAGGCTTTTGTGAAGATTAGTTCTCCGTTCTTTTGTCGGTCTTGGTGTCTGCTCTGATACGTAGCACGGGAGTCGGGGAACGATTATGATATATATGTATACATTGTGGGATCTATTTTGTATTAACTTTGTATGAATATTTATATGTTATAAAACAATTTATTTTGTAAAACAAGTCAGTTATGGATCTTTCCGCTTTATTCCATAATTGAACTTTCCTTTTTTTTATGGAAAAAGTTTCCCTTTGAGGTTATTCCATTTTGTGTTATGTATCAAATATTTATGAGCAGGGATTGTGTTTTCTTTCTTTAAATGTGGCATTCTTGATTCTGTCGGAAAAATAAATTTTTATTTACTCTGATTTAATTATGTATTATTTATTCGCGGTGGGAATTGGGGTGTTACACAAGAGCAAGGACTCTATCCCCAGCAGAGTCGCCAGCTGAAGATGGATGGTTTATACCCGAGTGATTCGCACGCTCAAAGATAACACAGAGTTGCCACAGAACTTTATTTAGTCCCAAAGGACAGGGAAAATATTGATAAAACCCAAGGGGAAGAGAAACGGGAACGGGGGTCAGTTATGCGAAAGGAAGGTACAAGCACCTTACGCATCCACTATTTTCAACGGGTCAGAGTCAATTTTCATTTGACTTTTGCTCTTCTCTCCAAATTTCAGCCTGCCCTCCTGGATAGCGTTTTGCACCAAATCCCTAAAAAGAAAACACTGAGAAGTTTTATGACCAAGAAAATTATGGTACTTACAAAATTCTCTCTTTTTTATTTGTTCTAAAGGTGGCATTTTAGCGCCAGCAGGCACTATTATTTGTCCATCCTTAACTAACAAATAAAAAATTTCATCTCACTTAGTAACGTCAAAAGTATATGTTTTCTTTGGGAACCTATCATTCTTTTCAGATTCGACATGATTTTTCCCGTTCGAAGGGGCTAACATTTTGGAAGCATAAGGAGGACCCTGCTTTAATTCAGCAACATCTACTTCACTTTCGTCGAAATACAATGGTTCATCATATAAACCTTCGACATCCTCATTATATTCGACATAGGCTACGTTTTTACTCTTATTAAACTTAGCCTTTTCATCTTTCAGACGTTCTAACTGTCGAACCCTATCAACCAGTTGCGCCATATCCCTCAGATATTGGGTATCCAAATTCTTTCTAATAGAGTAATCAAGGTCGCCAGCGGCCCTTTCGACCAATTCATGTTCTGGCACTTGTGTAAAACACCTAGCCTTAAGTAATCAAAACCTATTCAAGTAATCGTCTATTGGCTCAGTAAACTTTCGTTTTATGCTAGCTAATTCCTTCAAACTAATCTTGGTTTGTCCCATGTAGAATTGTTCATGGAACAAACGTTCTAACTGAGCGCAATTATGGATTGAGTTAGGAGGTAGGGTCGTAAACCAAGTGAAAGCATTATTGGTGAGAGAGATTGGGAAATATTTTATCCTAAGGCTTTCGTCACTTGCAATCTCTCCTGCTTCAATCATATACCAGGCCACATGTTCGACATAGGATTCAGTGGTATCCCCTGAGAATTTACTAAACTTTGTGACCTTCGTCCTAGGAGGTAATTCTGATTGGAGAATATAATCCACTATAGGTGATGTATAGTTTGTCCTAGTAAGACCAAAATTCACCCCATTTTGTGCCATTATCCTTTCGAACATGGCTGCTAGGTTGTTATCTGCTGCTACATTTTTACGTTGAACCTGCTGCACAACATGGTTAGCATCTTAGTTTCTATTTACTGTAACTACCCCTTGTTCCCTCTCTACAGGAATTGGTACTTGGTTCCTAGGTAGTTCGACTCTAGGGGGTTCAACTCTAGGGGGTTCTCCTATCCCTTGGTTTTCGAGATTCGCCTCAGGTATGTTCCCTAGGTTCCGCCGTGGAATATTCTCCACAACAGTTGCACCTCGTATAGGGGCTAGTGAAGATGGATGGTTTATACCTGAGTGAATCGCACACTCAAAGATAACCCAGAGTCGCCACCGAACTTTATTTAGTCCCAAAGGCTAGGGAAAATATCGATAAAACCCAAGGGGAAGAGAAACGGGAACGGGGGTCGGTTATGCAAAAGGAAGGTACTCGCATTGAACCAGGGGACAGAGAAGAAGAAGGTGGAGGAATGGTGGAAGCGTGGAAGTGTGCTCGCCAAGATCATCGCGGTCTCGTGCCTACGTATCATACATTCGAATGAATGCATAATCATAGCTTCCGTAGTTCCTGGAACTAAGACGGAAAAGGAAAACGAAAGGAAAGCGGTGTCAAAACCAAGAGTAATAGAACGAAGGAAATTCCACTGGGGATTCCAAAGAAATGGTGTCAAAACCAAGAAAGAAGAGCAAAAGGCAAAAGAGAGTATTCCACTGAGGAGTAAGAGACTAAAGTGACTGTACAAGGAACAAAAGAGAAATGGCGTCAAAACCAAGAGAATAAGAGATAGAGAAAGATCCTTTGGGATGCAAAAGAAATGGTGTCAAAACCAAGAAATAAGTGCAAAGGAAAGATAGTAACTGTGCTAAGAGTAAAGTGCAAGAATGGCGTCAAAACCAAGAAAATAAAGGGACAACAGGAATAAAGAGAATCCACTAGGGAGTAAAGAAACTGTGACTGAGAATCAGAGGGTAGCGACCCTACTAGGGAAATGAACAAAGGAATGGTGTTAAAACCAAGAGAAAAGAGGACTCGATATGTTAACTGATTGGAAGTGATTAACCGAAGGAAGAAATTAAGACTCTGTGGGGAAAAGAAGTTGGCGTCAATGGACAGTCTATGATGAACCAAAAGAGAAGAGTACTAAACCAAGAAAAGGTGTTTGACTCTGAGGGGATAAATTTTAAAAAGATAAATAGTGATCAACCAAAAGAACGGGTGTAGGACTAAGCGAAAGTCGTAACCCACAGGACGGATGTGGGACCAAGCGAAGGTCGTGAACCAAAGGACGGGTGTGGGACTAATCGAAGGTCATGACCCAAAGGACGGGTGTGGGACCAAGCGAAGGTCGTGACCCAAAGGACAGGTGTGGGACCAAGCGAAGGTCGTGACCCAAAGGACAGGTGTGGGACCAAGCGAAGGTCCTGACCCAAAGGACTGGTGTGGGACCAAGTGTAACACCCCCAATCTATCCCCTAATTACTTAAAGCGATAACAAAACATCAAAGTATAATTAAAACATTCATGGCATAGACTGGGGCATCACATCAATTGAAATGAAATAAAACAACCTGCTCATATAGATATGCAACAATTAGGTAGCAACATAAACAGAGGAACTCAGTTCCTAACACCCACAATTCAGATACAGAATAAAAGCGGAAAATCTGCAACTGAAATCTCATATATATAAACATAAAGGTTTGTCTGCCATATACAGAGTCATACATGTACAATCCAAAAAGATATATATACATAATACACCTAATCACATAACGATCTCCCCGACTACCAGGTGCTACATATCAGAGTCGACCGACAAAAGAATGAAGACCTAAGCTTCACAAAAGGCCTCCAGCATCTAATCTGCAATGCCTCATAGAGCATTCAAAACAACACAAGGGTGAGAAACAAAATTATAATATAATTGCATACAATTATATAATGACACAAAAATACACAATGTAAAACATTCTCACCACAACATACACCATAATTCAAATACAAAACAACACAATTCATATCTCATACATCCATCACAAAGGTATATCAATCATGCTCAATACATATATATATATATATATATATATATATATATATATATATATATATATATATATATATATATATATATATATATATATATATATATATATCAACTCATCAGTTCCTTCACAATTCTCACACATAATCAATCCATTCATGATTTATGCAAATGCAAAGAGACCGACACAACGACTCTATGCAAATACAATGCGGTACCGTTCCATCCATCATTCACATCATTAATTCACTCAGGAATTATTGGAATCATCGCTTGTTACTTAGTGTAACTCCCCGTCGGGAAAATGATGTTCCCCGTCGCTTTAGGTCCTCTTGGTATAAGGCTCACGATGTTTATAGATCGCTTTAGGTCCTCTTTTTATAAGGCTCACGATCCGATCGCTTTCGGTCCTCTTTGTATAAGGCTCACAATTATCTATAATGTCGCTTTCGGTCCTCTTTGTATAAGGCTCACGACCGTTATAGTAGATCCCCTTTGGAATCGTTTCGTCCCTCACACCCACTAGGGCACACAACATCACAAGAATGTATATCATGATGCTTGGCATATAATGACTCATGACAATCAAATGCATACACATATACAACCATGTGAACCCATTCCAACTTCAAGAATCATGCATCGAAATCAAAACCCAAAACAATGCATTTATTTGCCATAAGGCCACAAACCATCATCACAATATTTCAACACATACATTCACATCATACAACATCACACAAGTCATACGATATATATCAAAAGCATATTGCATGATAACACATCAATTACACACAATTACGATGGTAAAAATCAGAAAAATGATACATTTCCAAATTCTCGACACAATTAAATTGGCCACAAATCTCAAAACCATTTTTATAAGAAAGAACATCTCAATAGCTTTCCATCGGTACCAAGAACGCCTCGATCCGAGTTACGGATCAAAAGTTACGACATCGGATGCGAAATCGGGAACAATTCTGCACCCTCTCTGGTCATACGCGTATTGCCTTGGGCCATACGCGTACTGCCCAACTCACTCGCCCATCCATACGCGTATTGCCCAAAGTGCTACGCGTATGGGCAGAGACTGAATTCTCCCCAAAAATTCCACTAAAAACCTAGTACGCGTATTGCCTCACTCTTTACGCGTAATGCCTTGTCACATACACGTACCATTATGCATTTCAGCAGAGGGCCGTGCAAAATGGGTTTCATACGCGTATTACCCTACCCAATACGCGTATTGCCTTGCCTGTTACGCGTATGGGCAGCGAAACCCAGAATTTTTCCTGCAGAATTTCTGCTGTGAAATTCAACCAAAACCCTCTCCAAATCTCATCTAAACATCAGCAAAATACCACTTGAATGCACAACAACATATATCTAACATGTTTCAGCAATTAGGAACCTTAAATTATGATTTCTGACACAAATTGTATCAAATTCTAACAATCTCAACATATTAATGGTTTTAGTTCTCTATTCAATTTCAACCCAACAACAACCAAATACATACATACATAATCATACACAAGCATAGAATAACCGAGTTTCGCACCCTTACCCGATTAATCGTGTTTTAAAATGTCGGTGGAATCGATTCTTAAACTTCAAGTTTTTTTCCTCTTTTTTCTTCTCTTCTTTCCCTTTTCCTTCTTTCTCTTTTCCTTCTTTATATTTTTCTCTCCTATTTTCTATTTTTATGCAAAACCTAATATCTACCCATCAAAAGACCAAAATACCCCTACACTCAAATATCTCGCAAACGCTCCCAAAACGCGATAAAACATAATAACGATGAAAAATAATATATTGCCAAATAAAAGTCAAGAATAAAATAATATAAAAATAAAAATAATTAAATCGACTCGATTAAATAAATCTAACAAAAACCGGGGCGTTACAACTCTCCCCCACTTAGAAATTTCCGTCCTCGAAAATATTACCCGAGACGAACAACTCCGGATACGATTCCCGCATCCGACTCTCCAACTCCTAAGTCAAATTGCCCTCAGCAGCGCCTCCCCACGCTACTTTCACAAGCGCAATATCCTTGCCTCTTAACCGCTTCAACTCGCGATCCAAAATTCTCACCGGTAATGCCTCAACCTCAAGATTCTCCCTTACCTCGACCTCATCCATCGGAATCACATGCGACGGATCCGAAACATACTTCCGAAGCTGTGAAACATGGAACACATCATGAAAATTCGAAAGATTCGGTGGCAACGCCACCCGATAAGCCACAACACCCACTCTCGCAGATATCTGATAAGGACCAATAAACCGAGAAGTAAGCTTCTTCGACTTTAATGCCCTTCCAACACCCGTCACCGGTGTAACTCTCAAAAATACATGACCGCCTTCTTGAAACTCAATATCTTTCCTCCTTCGATCATGATAACTCTTCTGCCTACTCTGAGAAGCCTTCATCTTCTCACGAATAAGTTTCACCTTTTCCGTAGTTTGTTGCACTAACTCCGGTCCAACCACCGAACTCTCACCAGATTCATGCCAACACAAAGGTGTTCAACATCTTCTTCCATACAACGCTTCAAAAGGTGCCATTCCAATACTCGAATGGAAACTGTTGTTATACGTGAATTCAACCAATGAAAGATAACTATCCCAAGCACCACCTTGCTCAAGAACACAAGCTCTCAGTAAATCTTCCAACGAATGAATAGTTCTCTCGGTCTGACCATCCGTCTGAGGATGATAAGAAGAACTCAATCTCAACTTGGAACCTAACGCCTTTGGCAAACTTTCCCAAAATCTGGAAGTAAACCTCGGATCTCGATCTGAAATAATACACAATGGAACACCATGCAGCTTCACAATCACACGGACATAAATCTCAGCCAACCTCTCCAAAGAAAAACTGATGTCAATCAGAATGAAATGCACCGATTTAGTCAGCCTATCTACAACCACCCAAATGGAATTATCTTTCCTCAGTGTATTCGGCAACCCTGTCACAAAATCCATAGAAATGCTATCCCATTTCCACTCAGGAATATCCAACGGTTGCAATAATCCACTAGGCTTCTGATGTTCTACCTTTGAATTCTGACACGTCAAACACACATAAATAGGGATGGCAAACAAACCCGGACCCGCCCACACCCGCCCGGGCCCGCCCCGAAATTAACGGGGAAAACCCGATTTAATTGGGTGCGGGTGCGGGTGCGGGTGAAACCCGGTTCTTAACTACGGGTGCGGGTGCGGGTGCGGGTGCGGGTGTGGGTAGACACTAAGACCCGCCCGCACCCGCCCCCGCCCCGCCCCTGGATAATACATTTTATTTTAATTTTCTTATTTTACTTACTTTAATATTCATTTATTAATTATATTTTTAATTAAATTATTAATACCCCTATTTCAATTAAAATAATCAAATTTATCAAGTTAATATTTATTTACTAATTAAAATTATAATTAAATAATTAATTAATTTATTAAAATAATCAATTTTTTAATTAAAATTATTAATTTTTATTACAGTTAAAAAAAAATTATTTTTTTGCGGGTGGGGGCGGGGCGGGTGCGGGTGCACCCGTTCACTACTGGGGGCGGGTCTGGGTGGTAAATTTTTACCCCCGTTTGAGTTTGGGGGCGGGGGCGGGTGTGTTATATGGAGGCGGGTGCGGGTGCGGGTATAGTTAAACCCGCCCCCGCCCCGCCCCGTTGCCATCCCTACACATAAACAAATTGAGCCACATCCCTTTTCAATCCGGACCACCAAAAGATCTTCTTCAAATCTTGATACATCTTATTAGCTCCCGGATGTATACTCAAACTACTCCGGTGTCCTTCCTCTAAAATCATATTTTTCAAGTCCGAATCATCAGGAATACAAATTCTACCACGGAATCTCAAAACACCCTTAACATCCACTTTAAATTCATCATTCACACCTTTATTTCCAACCGTCATCAAATCAACAAATTTCACATCTAACTTCTGTTTCTCGCTAACGGTCAATAGAAAATCATTAGTGACTCTTAACATACCAAGCCTCACGCGGTCAGATGTCAATTCACACACCAAACTCAAATCCCGAAATGCTTCCAAAAGTTCCCACTCTTTAACCATCAAAGCGGACATATGCAAAGATTTTTGGCTTAACGCAATGGCTACCACATTAGCTTTACCGGGATGGTAATTCAAGCTAAAATCGTAGTCCTTCAAAAATTACAACCATCTCCGTTGCCTCATATTCAACTCTTTCTGATCAAACAAGTATTTCAAACTCTTATGATCACTAAAGACTTCGAATCTTGCACCGTAGAGATAATGCCTCCAAATTTTCAATACAAAAACACCGCAGCTAATTCCAAATCATGAGTAGGATAATTCTTCTCATGAACCCTCAATTGCCTCGAAGCATAAGCCACAACCTTACCTTCTTGCATCAACACTCCACCTAAACCAATCAAAGACGCATCACAATACACGACAAACGGTTCACTAGGATTCAGTAAGATCAAAATCGGAGCTGTAGTCAATCTTCTCTTCAGCTCACTAAAACTTTCCTCACACTGAATTTCAGTAACAGACCTAGGAGCCTCCCATTGTAGAACTGCATCTACTTTGGATGGATCCACAACAATACCATTACCTGAAATCACATGCCCAAGAAAACTCACTTTTGACAACCAGAACTCACACTTGGACAACTTGGCATAAAGTCTCTTTTCCTTCAAAATTTGCAATACAATACGCAAATGCTCCGCATGCTCCTTTCGGGACTTAGAGTAAATCAAGATGTCATCAATAAACACAACAACAAATCGATCCAAATGCTCATGAAAAATACGATTCATATACTCCACAAACACTCCCGACGCATTAGAAACCCCGAACGGCATCACAGAATATTCATAATGTCTGTAGCGTGTCCTAAAAGCCGTCTTCTGAATATCTTCCTCTTTCACTCTAATCTGATGATAACCTGACCTCAAATCAATTTTACTAAACACACACGCCCCTACCAACTGGTCCATCAGATAATTAATTCTCGAAAGAGGATACTTATGCTTAATCGTCACCTTATTTAGCTGGCGATAATCAATACACAATCGCATACTTCCATCTTTCTTCTTTACTAATAAAACTGGAGTACCCCAAGGCGACACACTCGGCCTCACAAACCTCTTTTCTAATAATTCATTCAACTGCTTCTTCAACTCAACCAACTCAGATGCCGACATACGATATGGTGCCATAGACACAAGTCTAGTACTAGGAACTAGATCTTTAGAAAACTCCACCTCTCTTTCTGGTGGCACATCAGAAATATCCTCCAGAAACACCTATGGAAAATCACACACAACCGGAAACACATCAATTGCAACTTGACTATCTACAGTCAATGATGCAAACAACCCGAACAACTGAGCTTCATCCGCCAAAAGTTTCTTCAACTCTTTGGTAGATAAAAAACTCGATTCCTCGTCTTCTTCAAGAGAAGGAAATCGTACCAACTTATGATAACAATCGATATGAACCCAATTGAACTGCAACCAATTCATTCCCAGAACCACATCTAAACCCTCCAACGACAGACACAACAAATCCATATCAAAATCCTTACCATAAATGGTCAAAGGACAACTTAAACAAACCAAAGAAGTAGTTACTGACCCCATTGCTGGAGTATCGATAACCATCTCTCCACCCATCGAAGACAACAAAAGATTCAAACGCTGTGCACACTCAGACGAAATAAACGAATGAGTCGCTCCAGTATCAATGATAGCAACTAAAGGCATACTATTAATAAAACAAGTACCTCTGATCAGACGATCTGCACTAGTAGTCTGAGTTCCTGCCAATGCAAATACTTTCCCTCCAGCTTGAGCTTGCTTTGGTTTCAGACACTTCGTACTAATATGACCAGATTCACCACAAATGAAACACTTCACCACATACATCTTGCACTTCGCTGGTACATGTCCTATACCTCCACAATTGGAACACTTCCTCATATCCTTTCTACATTCAAACTGACGATGCCCCAAGTCACCACACCTATAACATCTCATTGGATTAGACATACCTCCCCCACTTGGCCTTTTCACAAAATTAGCCCTTTGCTTACCCTTGTCAGCTGGTTACACATAAGGACCACCACGAAACGGTTGCTTTACTTTCCTTTCGTTCACACTCTTATAATGAGTAGAACGAGCTTTGCTATCCTCCTCATAAATTCTACAACAATCCACCAAATCCGAAAACCTCCTAATCCTTTGATAACCAATTGCCTGCTTGATCTCAAGACGCAACCCGTTCTCAAACTTCACACATTTGGAAAACTCCGCAGTTGCTTCAGCATAATGTGGATAAAACTGAACAAGCTCCACAAACTTATCAGTGTAATCAACAACAGACATATTACCCTGTTTCAACTCCAAGAACTCTATTTCCTTCTTTCCTCTAACATCTTCAGGAAAATACTTCCTCAAAAACTCACTGCTAAACAAAGCCCAAGTGACAACTTCACCTGTAGCTTCCTACACATGGCGCTTACTAACCCACCAATCATCAGCCTCCTCCTGCAACATGTGAGTACCCAGTCTCACCTTTTGTTCCTCAGCACAGTCCATCACTCAGAAGATTCTTTCAATCTCCTTAAGCCAAATCTGAGCACCATCAGGATCATGCCTTCCTTTGAAGATAGGCGGTTTGTCCTTCCTGAACTCATCATTCCCACCAGCATTAGGTGCACCCCGCACAGCCTGAGCCATAGCTTGCATAGCAGCAGCAAGAGCAGCATCATTCCTACCAGCCATATTCTGTTCATATCCAATAACAGCAACTATGGTTAAACAAACAGCTCGACCGAACACAAACGTCACACAACAAATAACTTGGTCACAATGACCGACACAGACCGGTGTCGCTCCCGGGATTTTCATCCAGGTACAAACGTGAAAGTGGCACGGAAGAAGGAAAGAAGAGTTGCCAGCCAGGCATTTTTATCTCAAAGAAATGGAAAGGTAATGCTGCACAAACCTGGGAGAAAGTAAAGAACGAGGTCTTGCAAACCAAAGAGAAAGGGTAAGGGAGTCGGTTACGTGAAGGGAAGGTTATCGCACCCCTTCACGTCCGTCGTACCCGACGGGATCCACGCTTACTGTTTCGATCAAAGGGTGATAGACAAGATGCTGGAAAAAGGAAAGGAAAGAGAACGAGAAACAAATGTAGGGAAAATAAAAGAAGTGCTCGAATGAGCCCTACCCCACTGGCTACGTATCTCATCGGGAACATGAGAATCAGAGCGACGTAGTTCCCCTCAACAAGGGTTTCTTTGTTGGTGTTTTTTAATGGAAACGTCAGAGTGCGCGTCCCAGCAGTTAGGTGTTGCAGCTCGCTGTATGGAGACTTAGGCGTTACCTGTTTGCGGTAGAACGGACATGACGAGTCCTTAAGGAATAGAATGAAGGAGATGAGAAGAGAACTGTTTGTTTGTTATTGTCTTTTAAGAAGAAGTGTTTTGATTATTTTGTGTTTACAACGCATATTGTATTTAAGTCTTTCACATAGGATCGAATGCCTCGCATATCGACCCAAGACGGGACGTATGCTAAACATTCTAAGAAAGTGAGAGAAGACCCCTCACTATCTTATTCTCACATGAAAGACTCAAATGCAATATATGTTATGCCTTTATTAAGTATTTTTCTTTTTGTTTTGAGATGAGAAGAAGAGAGACTTAAGAGAGAAGCAAAGGTGAAAACTAAAGGGAACTAAGACTCACCCTAATGTTATCATGCTTGGATGTTTCTAATGGTTTAGTGTGGTATGAGAACCCTAAGCTAAAATAAGAGAGAAGAAGAGAGCCAGAGGTAACATAACTCACTTCTAAGATGGAAGATGAGTTATGAACCTAGAGGGAAAAGAAAGAAATTTGCCAAAGAAAGCATTGAAAAGCTTTGCACAAACACAAAAGAGAAAGCATTAAAAAGATGAGGGAATAAGGTGTGTGTGGAAGCATATCCACACATTCAACTTACCATTAGCCCCTACACAAATAGTTAGTGCCAAAGCAATTCAAATATTGAAGTACAAGTGAAGAAGGTAAACAAATAAATTCTAGTGTTCCAAAGAAAACTCTAAGAAGCTTCTGAAGTGATAAACCTAAAAAGAATAGACCACTAAAGGTTGGTACTGACCTAGGGAAGTAGCAAGGCTTTTTTACATCCACCAATGGTTACAAAGGCTTATAAAGTCAATCTATGTCTAAACAATCTACCAAACATCCAAGGAATGCAATGATATGCACTAAAGATGCATCATGAACATTTAAGAGATGTAAACATGCAATGATGCAATATGAAACACCACAACTAGTAGGAAACTACTTCATAAATGTCATTAAGTGTCCATGAATTATCATCCTTAATATGAGAATAAAACTCAAGAAGAAGAAGTGGGAAGAAGTAGAACAATATCACATGAGAATCCACAATGTTGTTTACTTACAAAACAAGTCACAAAGGAGAATGAAATGCAATTATGAATGCAAATGAACAAGGATCAGTAGCATACATGTTATAATATGACATGAGAATGCACAAATGAACAATTTTGGTTCATACACAAGTCACATTAGAGATTAAGAAGAAGAGAACACAAGTTAAAGTCCATGCAAAATGAAACATGCTTCAAATGTTCATGTAATTGTAATGCATATGATATGACATTTATGAGTCAATAAAAATAAATGAAATGGTTCATATACAGTAGAGGGACATGTAAGAAAGAAAGAGAATAGAATACCAATATGAGATACACACAAACTAAGTTGAAGAAGAACAAATGATAGATGTACAATCAAGTATGAATGCAAGATGAACATCAATTGCGAAACATGTCAAAATGAAATATGGAAGACCTATAATTTGACATACATGACCTATAATATTCAAGAAATGAACTATACAATGATCATACAAGCCCTAATGCAATGGCACAAGTGCCTCCTAATCAAACAAGATTTAGAAGTTCAAAAGAAGCACACAAATGTGACTTATAACAATCAACAAGGAAAAAATAGAAAGAGACTTGGAAAAAAAACTGGAATTAGGTCACAACATACCTAAGTCAGAACCTAAACACATGTTAAAAGATCATGCAAAGATTCAATAAGAAACAAGTGCACACAAGTCATCAAAGTCACACTAAGCTCCTAAAGAAAGATGCATAAAGATATTGTTTAAATGCTATACCAAAATGAATTTAAAAATGTGAGAAAAATTATATGAGATGCCTTGGTATGTTGTATGAACATGATAAAAATATGGGATGCAAAATTGTTTTGGAACTATGCAAAAGAAATCAAAAATCAAACATGTGTAATGAAGAAGAAGACCTAAAATGAAATTAAATGGAAATTAAGAAAATATGAACAAAATCCATTAAAATCAGAATTTAAAATTATGAACAGTTATTTAAATGTGTCCTAATGCTATGTGAATTTTTATGGAATTTTTGTAAAGGTTTTAGTATGTTTAAAAAATAGAAAACCAAACAGATATGAAAAGGAAAATAGGAATTTAATAAAATGTTGGAGGGTGCATGCATAGTAAAAAGGGAGTTGAAAACACGGTGGGAATGTTTCTTAAGAGAATTTTACAGAAGATCCAATATCTTCCAACTCTTAAACAAATATCGAGACTTGAGCCAAAATGCAGTAACTGAGAGGTTACTTTATTGGGGATAATAGATCTTGAACACCTCCTGCCGGGGGAATTCAAGATGCCCCATGCTTGGGAGGGTCAACAACTTGCTTTTTGCTCCATGATACAAGACTGACCTGAAAAACGTCCCAAGAGGATTTTACAGAAGACTTGGCGTCTTCCAACTCTTGGACACTCACTGAGTCTTGAACCTTAGTTGCAAAAAAATATGCGAAACGACTCTACTGGGGAATTTGCAGTCGTTATCGACACAGAAAAGCTTGTATCTGTTGGAAGTATTGAATGAGAGAATCGACTTAATAAGATACAGCGATACCCAGTTGAACTTAATTCGCCGATATCGAATCGTCGTGAACGACCATCGACCGAATGATGGACTCAATCAGTAAACGTTGTGGAAAAAAAAGGTGACAAGCGAATCTTCTCCTGAACCTGACTGCCCCAGTATTCTGCATGGGAATAAGTGATTACTGGTATGAGAGGAATGACTCTTGTGCTTGAAATCATCCGGATCTGTTTACCTGCAACAAACGAAAACACACACATGCCCAGGAATATTGCGTGGTTTGAATCCACCATCCAGGATCATTCAACATTATAAGTAATTTTAAATGTTTTTCTGCGCCTGTTATTGTAAAGCCACAATGTTTTCAAATGCAATGTTTTATCAAAAATTCGGACGTTTTTGCAAACAAAGCAGTAAAACAAAATAAGAAGCTTTTGACTGAAATTCACTTTATTGATTGAAAATGCCGAAAATGGCAAATACAATTGGGAAGCAAACCCTAGAAAGAGGGGATTGCTGAAAAATTGAGAAAAGAAATTATCCTAATGGGAATGTGAAAACGACATTCCACTAAGTTTCAATTCTGCTATGGCCAGTATGTCTTCAAGACTCCCCGACCTTGCCTTCTGAGGAATGATCAGACCGATTCCTACCCTTCGGAGTGTCAGTTGCTGAAACGGTAATGGAGTACAGATAACTCAAACCGTAATCATTCGCTTAAATCCCTTTTTTGCGTGGACCGCCCTTTCAGGTTTTCAATCCACCGGGATACCCTTTTTTGCCTGAGTTGTCCTTGCGGATTTTCAACTCACCGGGTGTACAAAATTTTTTATTTGTTATCCCTAATTTTTTCCCAAACCTTTTTATTCTGTTTTCATGGTTCGCCGGGATGCCCTTTTTGCCTGGACTTTTTTTTTGTCCAGCGGGTCTATTCATGCGAAGTATTTTTAGACTACGTCTGAGTTGACAGGGGATGAAAAATCTTCGCCGTCCATGGTTGTAAGTAATAAGGCTCTGCCCGAGAAGACCTTCTTAACCACGAATGGACCTTCATAGTTGGGAGTCCATTTGCCCCTGTGATCTGTACTAGGAGGAAGGATCCTTTTGAGTACCACATCTCCAACTTTGTAAACCCGAGGACACACCTTTTGGTCGAATGCCTGTTTCATCCTCCGCTGGTATAACTGCCCATGACACACCGCTACCAGTCGTTTCTCTTCAATAAGGCTCAACTGATTAAATCTGGCACGAACCCATTCAGCTTCGTCTAACTTGACATCCATCATGACTCTGAGGGATGGAATCTCAACTTCGACCGATAATACTGCCTCCATACCGTATACAAGTGAGAATGGTGTTGCCTTAGTGGACGTGTGTACTGACGTTCGGTACCCATGTAAGGCGAACGGTAGCATCTCATGCCAATCTTTGTATGTGGCAACCATTTTCTGCACAATCTTCTTAATATTCTTGTTGGACGCCTCCACAGCGCCGTTCATTTTTGGACGATACGGAGAAGAATTGTGATGTTCAATTTTGAAGTCCCGGCACAGCTCAGCCATTATTTTGTTATTTAGATTAGAACCATTATCAGTAATGATTCACTCGGGCACTCCGTAGCGACAAATGATATCCAGTTTCAAGAAACGAGCGACCACCTGCTTAGTGACGTTAGCATAACATGCTGCTTCAACCCACTTCGTGAAATAATCAATGGCGACCAAGATGAAGCGATGGCCGTTTGAAGTAGTAGGCTCAATTTTTCCAATCATATCAATCCCCCACATTACAAAGGGCTAAGGCGAGGACATGACACTCAACGGATTTGGAGGCACATGCACTTTGTCTGCATAAATTTGGCACTTGTGACATTTGCGGGCGTACTTGCAATAATCTGTCTCCATTGTCAACCAATAATACCCCGACCTCAATAGTTTCTTTGCCATTGCATGTCCTCCGACATGGGTACCGAAAGAGCCTTCATGCACTTCCTGCATTAACAGGTCTGCTTCGTTTCTATCCACGCATCTGAGCAGAACCCTGTCAAAATTCTATTTGTACAACACGTCATCTTGGTTCAGGAAGAAGCTACCAGACAACCTTCTCAAAGTCTTCTTATCTTTGATAGATGCCCCAGGCGGGTACTCCTGACTTTTCAAGAAACACTTAATATCATGAAACCATGGCTTGTCATCAGACGTTGCATCGACAACAAAAACAAATGCAGGTCTGTCAAGACGAGACACTTCAATCTTGGGTACATGGTTCCGCCTTTGCACTTTGATCATAGAAGACAATGTGGCCAAGGCATCAGCAAACTTATTCTCATCTCGAGGAATATGGTACAGCTTCACTGTTGTGAAAAATGTCAACAATCTTCTCGTATAATCTCTATACGGAACCAGATGTGCCTGGTGCATGTACCAACTCCCTTTCACTTGATTAATTACCAAAGCTGAATCACCGAAAATATTGAGGGTCTTAATTCACAAATTAATTGCCTCCTCAATACCCATTATACAAGCTTCATACTCTGCTTCATTGTTGGTGCATCCGAAAGTTATTCGGGCAGTGAAAGGCATATGAACACCTTCCGGCGTGATAAGAACTGCTCCAACTCCGCATCCATTCATGTTGACGGCCCCATCAAACATCAAACTCCATTTGGATTCAGGGTCTGGCCCCTCCTCCGGGAGTGGTTCCTCGCAATCTTTAGCTTTGAGAAACATGATGTCCTCATCAGGGAAATCAAATTTCATGGGTTGGTAATCATCAATCGGCTGTTGCGCAAGGTAGTCTGACAGGACATTTCCTTTGATGGCCTTTTGAGAAGTGTACTGAATATCATATTCTGTCAAGACCATTTGCCACCGAGCCACTCTGCCTATTAGTGCTGGTTTCTCGAAGATGTACTTGACAGGATCCATTTTTGAAATCAACAAAGTTGTGTGCCTGAGCATATACTGTCTTAATCGCTTAGCAGCCCATGCAAGTGCACAACATGTCTTCTCAAGCATTGAGTACCGGGACTCGCAGTCATTGAACTTTTGCTCAGGTAGTAGATAGCATGCTCTTTCCTACCTGTCTCGTCGTGTTGACCGAGAACACAACCCATAGACCCTTCAAGCACTGTTAAATACATTATCAAAGGTCTCCCTGGAACTGAAGGCATGAGAGTCGGAGGTTCCTGCAGGTATTCTTTTATTTTATCGAATGCCACTTGGCAATCGTCATTCCACCTGACCGTTTGATCTTTTCTTAGCAGTTCGAATATTGGTTCGCATGTGGCTGTTAGGTGAGATATGAACCTTGCAATGTAGTTCAATCTACCTAAGAAACCATGAACTTCTTTTTCTGTTCTCGGTTCAGGCATCTCTTGTATTGCTTTAACTTTGGCAGGATCAACCTCAATTCATTTTTCACTTACAATGAAACCCAACAGCTTTCCAGAACGCACCCCGAAAGTGCACTTGTTCGGATTCAATCTCAAGCGGAACTTTCTCAATCTTTCAAACAACTTTCTCAAGTTAATCAGATGTTCTTCTTCTGTTCGCGACTTGGCAATCATGTCATCAACATAACATTCAATCTCTTTGTGAATCAAGTCGTGAAATAAATTTACCATTCCCCGCTGGTACGTTGCCCCGGCGTTTTTCAACCCAAAAGGCATCACTTTATAACAATATGTACCCCATGGGGTAATGAACGTGGTCTTCTCCATATCCTCAGGTGCCATCTTAATCTGGTTGTACCCGGAGAAACCATCCATAAATGAGAACACTGAAAACTGAGATGTATTATCAACCAGCACGTCAATGTGAGGTACTGGAAAATCATCTTTCGGACTAGCTTTGTTAAGATCTCGATAATCCACACACATTCTAACCCTTCCGTCTTTCTTTGGTACCGGCACGATGTTGGCAACCCAGGGAGGATAGTTGGTCACAGCAAGAAACCCTGCGTCCCACTGCTTCTGAACTTCTTCTTTGATTTTTATGGCCATATCGGGATGAGTCCGACGAAGTTTCTGCTTGACTGGTGAGCATTCTTCTCTCAATGGCAGCCTATGCACAACAATATCGGAATCTAACCCCGGCATGTCTTGATACGACCAGGCGAAGATATCAACATATTCACACAACATTTCAGTCAAAGCTTTCTTCACATCTGCTTGCAGGCTGGCGCCAATCTTGATCTCTTTCTTAACACCCTCGGTACCAATATTGATGATCTCTATGGTCTCTTAATGAGTCTGGATGGCCCTTTCCTTTTGTTTTAACAATATGGCCAGTTCCTCAGGGAGTTCACAGCCTTTCTCATCCCCTTCTTCAGCTTGATAAATCGGTTTGTCAAAGTCATACATAGCCATAAAAGAACCGTTATCAATGAAATCCAGAGGATCAAGTCTGCACGAACGGGTTCATGCTTTATTTTAGAATTTATTTTAAAACAAAAAGAAACGAAACATTGCCATTTTAAATTTTTTGTGCAAAAAATAAAAATGAAAGACAGGGAACAAAATTTGAGTGCAAAACGTCCTTTATTGATGATTAAAATTGCAAATGAAAATGGGTGACCCTACAAATGAATCTGAACGCCTTAGGAAGAGCGCCAGATTTTAACATGCATTATGATTAAAGAAAAACAAAGAAAATTACTCTGTTTGGAGAGTAACTTTGACGATTTCTTCAACGGACCAGTTTTGCAATTGTTGTCCCGAGGCACGTGGGCGTACCCAATTGTCTAAGTCACAGTCACTGTCAATGCCATCTTCTGTAGCTGCACAAGACTAGTATGGGTAAATGATTCCCCCACTGCTGAAAGTGATGGGTCCATTGTATGTTGCAACCGAATCCATAGAAGGTTGATAGCTAATACCAAACTTGTCTTCCTTCATTGGTGTCTCTATCAACTTGCCCCATCCCTGGGCATTACCTGCTCTAACAACCTCGACAACTTGCTTATAAGACGAAATAGACGTGCCAGCTCTATCTGGTGTAGGGGAAGATTCAGGAACTTTATCAATATTCACTGCCTTGAACAACTGGCAAAGCGTTTCGTGGATCTCTCCATCCATTTCAACATACTTGAACGTGGACAAATGACTAACAAAAATATCCTCTTCGCCACACACAGTCACTACTTGTCCCTCAAACTCATATTTCAGCTTCTGATGTAATGTGGATGTAACAACCCCGACCGCATGAATCCATGGGCGACCTAATAAACAGCTATATGCAGGCTGTATATCCATCACATGGAATGTAGACTTGAACACCTGATGTCTAATTTGCACAGGTAATTACACCTCACAAAATACAGATCTTTTCGTCCCATCGAACGCTCTGACCACCAAATCACTTGGCCTTAATATCAATCCATCAACCTCCAGCTTCATCAGCGCTTTCTTAGGCAAGACATTGAGCGAGGAACCAGTGTCTACCAACACGTGGGACAACACCGCACCCTTACACTCCATTGTAATATCCAGAGCTTTGTTGTGGTTTCTACCTTCAGACGTCAAATCTCGGCTCGTGAAACCCAATCTGTGACTGACATTGACATTAGAAATCACACTCTCGAGCTGATTGATGGTAATTTCCTGTGGCACATAAGCTCTCTTCAACACTTTTAGCAAAGCCTCACGGTGCGCATCAGAACACATCAACAATGACAAAATTGAGATCTTCGAGGGCGTCTGATTCAATTAATCTACGATCTTGTAATCACTTTTCTTTATTATTCTCATGAACTCTTCTACATCATTGTCGAAGGTAATCTTGGTATCTATTTCAGGCACGGGCACACTCTCAGCCACCTGTTTTCCTTTAGCTTTTGTCGCAGCCTCAACTTCTTTATCACTTCGAAGGGTTTGGGGAGCAAACAATCTTCCACTCCTTGTAAAGCCACCTACACCACCCACGTTATCAATATTTGAACTGGCCGATGTCTCGACTTCCTGCGTTTTCCCTTCATAGTACATATCTGCCCCATAATGCCATGGGATTGCTTTATTAGAGGTAAACGGAATTGGTCCTGGCACCGTGATGGTAATAGGACTGGGTCTTTCTGGCACAATGCTTGCTATAGGAGCTGCACTTGCAGGTACCTGAATTTTAGCAGGAGTATAATAAATTGTCATAGTGGACACCTCGTCAATATCTTTCACAACTCGGTCAAACTATAAACAGCCTTCATTGATCAGATTCTGCAAACCAACTCTCAATTTATCACAGCCATTCTCATAATCCATACATTCAGAACAATCTTGGTCACAACCTGAGAACACTTGTCCCTTCAACAGACGATATTTTACAACCAGCAATGAAGTCTTCACCTGATTGATATCTGCCACCAAGTTCAACCTCTTTCCATCCTCGATATCATGCACATCTGACACCCCATGATTAGGCATAGGGTTCTAAAGAACATTAGGAGGTAGAGAGAAGTTGATTGCTTTAGCATCTATCAGATCTTGCACCTTATTTTGAAATTCCCAGCACTTTTCAGTGGTGTGCCCCGGAGCACCTGAATGGAAATCACAGCGAGCATTAGCATCATAGTTAGGTGGCAAGTTTCCAGCAGCAGGAGGTCTCATGGTACGAAGTTCAACCAACTTCAATTTGAGTAACTGGGGTAACAGTGCTGAGTAGGTCATAGGGAGAGGGTCAATTTTGCGGTCCCTCTGCCTAGACCTTTGCTGGAAAGGAGGTTGCTGTTGTTGCTGAACCTGCTGTTGTGGTTGCTGTTGCTGAACAGATGGTGTTGGGATCGTCACTGCACCTACTTGGTGATAAGCCTGAGAACGTCCTCTTCCCCGTCCTCTATACACAGCGTTTGTATCACCTTCTCTCCTTTTCTGACCATTAGCAAAAGGTTTCTTCGTTCCAGAGGAACCAGCACCACTTACATCTTGAATCTTTCCAAGTTTCAACAAACTCTCGATCCTTTTGCCGGCAATCACAATATCATAGAATCCCGTCGATGGACAAGCAGCCAATCTATCAAGGAATTCCCTTTGCAGGGTGCCCATGAACATATCGCCATTTCTCTCTCCAGCAAAGGGGGTTGAACCTGGGCAGCCATTTCTCTCCACCTCTGAGCACACTCTTTGAAACTTTCCTTAGCATTCTATGACAACCCTTGCAGTTCAGTGTGGTTGGGAGCCATGTCGATATTATACTGATATTGCTTCAGAAACGCTTCTGCCAGATCTTTCCAACTTCTCACAGCAGCTCTGTTCAATTTCATATACCAGGTCAATGATGCTCCAACCAAACTGTCCTAAAAGTAATGCATCCATAACTTCTCGTCATCAGAGTGAGTTGAGATCCTCCCAAAATAAGCTTGAATATGTGTCTGGGGACACGTATTGCCATGATATTTGTCAAAAGTGGGCGGCTTGAACTTTGGAGGGATCCTGACCCCTGGTACCAGACCCAGATTAGTAACATCAATGCCCAGAGAATTCTTGCACTCCATAGCCCTTATTTTCTCAGCCAGCTCATCATACCTTCTGTCGTTAGGATTACCCATATCAGCATCTAGCAGGGTGAATTGATCTTCTTGAGCATCTTCCTGAACAACACCAGCATTTCTGACATTTCCATTACCCAGATTACCAACAGGAGGAGGATTTCCAATAGGAGGAAGAGTGCCATGGGTCTGTGAATTGTCAACCTGATTACCTCCCAGCGTAGTCTCTGGACGCTCAACCAGAAGTCTCAATCTCTCTTGAGTCTGTGCCATACCAGTCATGAGAGTCATGAATTGGTTCATGCGTACCCTCATTTCAGCCAAATCATTTTGCATTTGATCCATTATCCTTGCTTGATTTCTTCTAGTTGCGTATCGGTGGACGTGGGTATCAGCTATAATGCCTGAAACCAAATAAAGGTTAGAAAGACCGGAGCAAGTACCTGTTATGCAAAATGCTTATGATTATGAGGATGCAAATGCAAAAAAAATGCAAACAATCATATTTAAACATTTCCAGGGCATATCTGCTTTGATTCCAGCTTTGAAATCGGGCAAGGGATCGGACACAACATCGGAAAATAAATATGAATCTAGAAATATTGCAGAATCAAAGAAAGGAAGACAGCTTTCAAAAAATGAGAGCTGTAGAGACAAATATGGCCGAACCAAATACTTTAATATCATATCATAAGAAAACATACAGATAGGTCCGATACAATCAAAAGTGATTCCATCAACAATCTTGATGGTAATCATAGCAAGCTACAAACAACAGAATCACTACGAATCGATTCCAAATAAGCTGGCTTTAATCTCTTCAAGAAGATTCGCAGTGTATGGATGAGTAGGTCTTTCTAGCAACCCCTTGATCAGTCTATTTCTCTTCTTGACATCCTAATTCAGCCTAGCAATCTGCTCTTCAACATCATTGCCTTCGCGCTTTGACTTCTTGATTCCCGCTTGCAACTTGAGCTCTTCAATTTCTTTCTGGGCTCCTTTCCACTTACCAGAGAAGTGCTTCTTATCTTCCTTCATTCTTTGAAGTTCTTCTTTTAACTCCCCATTCTCAATCTTGAGCTTTTCCCACATCTCCTGATATATGGCAAGCTTGTCTTCAGTTTTGGTCAAGAGCTTCTTGGTTTCCCTGTAGGCCTTGCCGGATGATTTAGCAATCATACTGATCTTTCTACAGTGCTGAGCTCTGTCATCAAGATCCTTCTCCCTTTTTTCCAAACGCTCTGTCAAATCTTGGACCTTCCATTTCATCTCCAAGTTGTCATGTAAAGTGCCCTGAAGTCTACTACTCATACTAGCATTTTCCTCCCTCAAATCCTGCACCACTCTTCGCTGCTTATCGAATTCTTTAATTGGTACGGTGATCCTTTCCTCTATCACTTTGGGATACAAGGGAGGCGCCCAATTAAAAGGAAAATAGTATTCTTCGACCCTCTTCTTTATCCATAGCTCATATGGAGGGAAAGTCTGATTGTTAGGCAAACCCCACACGGTCTTCCCTCTCTTCTGTTTACTGAGCCATGCTTTGGAAACTTTCTGTGCCATATCTAATCCATCAGCAGCCATGTGAAAATACAAAGACTCTTCCAACTCCTTTTCAACTGGGGGACTTTAGAGAGCATTTCCAAACTTCCGGATAGCCAAGGAAGGGTTATAGTTAATACCTTCTTTTCTCCCTATCAATGGTACATTAGGGTATTCACCACAACTGTGCAAAATGTCTTTACCCAGCACTTCGTGATTCACCCAAACAATATCCTTAGCATCTAGGCCCATCAGACGTTGACTCCATTTCAGGGAACTCTTAGTATCCTTGAAAGCACCTGACTGGGGTAGACGATTGGCAAACCACTTATAGAAAAGAGGTGCACAACAATGAAATATCCCACCTCATCTTTTCTCGTTCCTGTTGTACAAGGAATAATGAAGATCTCCTAATAAGGTTGGCACCGAATTCTGAGATACA
Organism: Lathyrus tuberosus; assembly: GCA_022829125.1. Lineage (NCBI taxonomy): Eukaryota > Viridiplantae > Streptophyta > Magnoliopsida > Fabales > Fabaceae > Lathyrus > Lathyrus tuberosus. Next base: position 4,173,394 of record JALAZF010000441.1, read on the forward strand.
AATATTCTGATAGCATCCATGTCAACAAAATCAGGCTCATTCGGGACCAAGACAATACCATATACACAGAGAGCCAACACTGCATTGAAGACATTCCACTTCTTCTCCTTTGCTGCCTCTTGAGCCTTGTTTGCCAAGTATGATAGGTGATAGCCACGAACCTTTCCCTTGCCAGAAATATCAGCTTCCAAAGTTGACTTGCTCAAATAAAGAGCACCAGCCACAGCTTGGAAATCAAGATCTGCCTTCGACCCATAGAAAGGAGCACCTTCTTTGATGGAAATTCCCAGAATGTTAGAATACTCTTCCAGAGTAGGAACCAAAACATAATCCGTCAGTACAAAGAACCTCAAGGCAGAATCATAGAACTGCATCAGGGTGCATAAGCCATCAGCTTCATATTCACTGAGGTTACGAGCAAAGGATAAGATCCAACTGTACTTCTCTCCGAACATTCCGAACACTTCCGGACTGGCCATCTCTTGCAATTTACAAATCTGACCCAGGATGAGCTTTGAGAACTTGTACACAATGGTGTTCTTCTTTCCCCTTATGTTGTCCATCCCTATAACTTCCCGTTGACTAGAATCAAAATCAGATACTACCTGGAAAATGATAAATATGAATGTTAGAGAAAAAGATGCAATGCAAGGCATGGGATCAAAGTGCCACGTGTCTGTGCTGGACTGAAATAGTTGCATAAATTCAAGGCTCAAGTTCTCCTGAATTCCAGAACAACAGAGTAACCATACAGATAAACCATACTGATAAGAAATCCAGTGTACCAGGTATGTTGAAAGTCAAGGTTACCTGCAAACCTGCAAACAACCTGTCCCTCTCACATGTGGGTACTAGAAAGGTGAGGATCCTCAATATCACGGGCTCTCAGGTCGAGAAATGATGATACGTTCACCATTTTTGGTTTGGCATCATTATCAATCGAGCAGGCCTCAACTGATTCCCCTCAAAAAGGATATCCTATAGCAAGTTCCCAGCATTAGGTCCTCGGATCGAGAATGGGAAATGTGGTCTACCACTATCATAACTCGGGAGGAGTGCCGCAACTAAGTCCTCGGGAATGGTCACCATAGTCGACAATTCCTCCAGAGAATATCTACTGGCCTGTATAGAGCATACAGTAGTAGATATCTCCGGATAGAACCTCGTCTGGTTGTAGGTCTCGTGAACACCCACATGTGGCAAAACACCACGGGAGCGACATGCCCACCCACACTAATACCTATGTGTATGGTCAATCCTGGGTAGTGGGCTTATCTCTCAGAACACCCTGCCCACCAAGCAGAAAAATCCAGCACAGCACAGCACAATCCAGTATAATAATGAAATGAAAGTGCCATAAATGCGGTAAAATAGTAGTACAGTAAAGTAATAATACAGTAAATAGCAGTACAGTAAAATAATAAACAGCAAAATACAGCACCACAGTAATCACCCAATGAAAGAAAATAACAGACAAGCGCTAGGATTGACTCGCTTAGGGAACCAGAGATTCTGGGTTCGATCCCTAGCAGAGTCGCCAGCTGTCGCTCCCGGGATTTTCATCCTAGTACAAACACGAAAGTGGCACCGAAACAGAGTCGCCAACAATGTGTATTTATCCCAAGAGAGGGAAAGGAAACACTGCAGAAACCTGGAGGAAGGATAGAGCATGGTCTTGCGACCAAGAGAACTGGGTTCGGGAGTCGGTTACACGAGAGGAAGGTATTAGCCCCCCACGCGTCCATCGTACCCAATGGGATCCACGCTTGCTGCTTCAATCAAAGGGTGTCGTCGTCTGGAGCTCCGCTGCTACTGGAAAAGAAAGGAATGAGAACAGGAAGGAACAAAGAAACAAATGTATGGAAAATAAAAGAAGTGCTCGCGTGGGCCCTACCCCACTGCCTACGTATCTCATCGGGAGCATGAGAATCAGAGCGACGTAGTTCCCCTCACCTAGGGAAAATTGTTTGTGTCTTTTAGTGGAAACGTCAACGTTCGCGTCCTAGCAGTTAGGTGTTGCAGCTCGCTGTATGGAGACTTAGGCGTTACCTGTTTGCGATAGAACGAAAATGACGCATCCTTAAGGAGTAGAATGAGATGAGGAGAGAAATCCCGAAGGAAAGATGTTATTGTTTGTTTGAAGTTTTTTTAGAAAGAAGTGCTTTTGAAGTTGTTTGTAACTTGCATTGCACCCAAGTCTACAACATAGGAACGAATACGTCGCGCATCGTCCCCAACAGGAAGTACACTAAGTACTCTAGAAGAACGAAGGGAGACCCCCCCATTATTCACTTCCCACATATGAGGCTCATGCGCAATACACGTTTAACCTTTATTAAGTGTTTTTTACTTTTGTTTCTAGATGAGAAGAAGAGAGACTCAAAAGGAAGCAAAAGGTGAAAACTAATGAGGGAAACTAAGACTCACCCTAGTGTTATCATACATGGATGTTCCTATGGTTAATGTGGTTTAAGAAATCTAATCCTAAAAGAAAGGAGAAGAAGGGTGAATTAAACAACTCACTTCTAAAGTAGAAGATGAGTTGTAACTCAAAAGGGAGAAGAAAGAAGTTATCCAAGGAAAGCATATAAATGCTTATCACGATCACAACTTGAATTATTAAAAGAAATAAGAGAGAATGAAAGAAAAGAGTGTGTGGAAGCTTATCCACACACTTACTTACCATTAGCACCTACATGAAAAGGTTAGTTCATAAACTATTTACAAATAGTGAAATAAGGAAAGGATACCAAATAATGATCAAACAAATGGAAAACCAATGAATAAAGATCCTAAGAGATGAAACTCAATCAAAGTCAGAACCTATATCTAAAGGATGTTCTCTAATGTTAAGATACGTAATACACACAAACTATGCACAAGCAAAGTCTTAAACATCAAAGAAGTGCACTATGCAAGTAAAAGATGAAAAATTAGTGGAAATGCAAAGTAATCATGCAATAATGCCTCACAAAAGATCAAAGTCAGAACTAAATATCATTTGACAATGACTTAAGATGCACATGGATCATCATACAAATCATGCATAAAAGGATACAAGAAGAAGACATAGGATGAAGAAGAATTAAGGAAAGAGAGACATGTTCAATTAGGTGCACAAAGTGACATATTAAAGATGCATAACATGTAAAATGATTAATGAATGCACATGGGCAGTGGCATATCATTAATGAGATATAAATGGAAGATATGAAATGGCATACAAAATGCACATATGAAACATGTAGAACATAAGAGGAGAAGATGCAAGAATTCATGTCAAACTTTCAAGTTACAATGTATAAACTCAAGTCAAATGCAAACACAAGTCAAAGTGACCTATAATGAGACTAAGATGACCTATAATATCATGCAAATGACCTACAAAAGATGCCTAAACAATCATCAAATGATGGCATAAAAGCCTCAACAAATCATATAAGAATGAGGTACAAGAAGGTGCACACAAGTAACTTCCAATGCAAGGCATTAAACAACCATCAAAGCACATGAGGAAATTATGAAAATGAGCCACAACTAACCTAAGTCAGAGGCAAAAACATGGACTAAAACTCATAGCAAAAATCAAAAGAAAACATGTCTCAAAGAAATCACAAGATCACATTGAACAAACTAAAAGAAATTTCAAAGATGAACATGCAAACATGTGATAAAATGACTTTAAAAATCAAAAGAAAATTGACTTAGATTCTTTGATGTGTTATCTAATAAATGCAAAAAGAATGAGTTAAAAATATTGTGTGAGATGGAAGAAATAAAATGTACAAGTTTGAGTGTCAATGAAGAACCTTATTCAAAAAGGAATTAAAAGAAAATTATGCAATTATGTTAAAAAAATCATGGAATCAGAATTAATAATAAAAGAAAATTATTTTAATGAGTAAAGATGCCACATGAACTAATTTGGGATTTTTAGAATTTACTTACTATTTTTATTAAAAAGAAATCAAAACAATATGGAAAAGAAATTAAAAATAATAAAAGAAATGGGGAGGGGGTGCAGCGTGAGTAAAAGAGTAGTTCAAAATAATTGGGCTCAAATGAAGGGGTGTGTGAATAGCACAAAAGATCACAGTCCAAATACAACATGTGATCGTGTGTGATATGGTACATACAGTCAAACATAGGATTCAATAATAGCCAATGGATGCGATCAACAGTCAAACAAGTCAAGAGTATGCAAGATGAAAGGCTCAGATGCATCAATCCATAGTAACAAATCATGAACACTCACGAATGGGAACACTCAGAGAGGAAAAGTGAGGTCACGTGAGAGGCACAACCTCATTAATGCGCTGGCAGCGCCTTAGCCCTTGGATCACTCACCATCGGACGACTACGTTTTAAAATGAGCAAACCCTAACTGTAAATGGCTACCGGCCGGAGAAGGACCTCCGGTCATCTTCTCCGGCCAACTCCGGTGACCTGCAACCCTCATACTTCCCAGAAATACCCAAACCGCACACCAAAATGACGAGGAACATAAGGAGATCAAGGATTTAGGCTTATTTTCCACACATCGTACATATACACAGAGATTCGACGAAGAGAAACTTTGCCCTAATTTTCAATCTAAGCTCCTAAGGAGCTCTATAAACTAGCCGGTTACTATATTGCTCCTAGTGAGCTCAAAACTTATTAAAAAACTTAAAACAAAATGAAATCGCGCTGAGAAATTTTGAGAGATTAAAACCTGAAATTGATGAAGTCTTTCTACCAAAGAAAACCAGAGAAGTGTGCTTCCTCTTTGAGCTTTGAATTGGCCAAATAAAGGCTCAAAACCTTGAAAATATAGATGAAGATGAATCTGCAGTGGAAGATACTTCAGCTCTTCAATGCTTCCAAGTTTCAATGATGCTTGATAATGGAGCTTGAAACTGAATTCAGATGAAGATGATGGTGAAATCGTGTGCAGAAAGAGAAAAAGTTCAGAGAGAGTTTTGAAAGTGTCTTTGGAAAATGAGAGTTAGAATGAAATTGTGAGTGATTTTGAATTATATATGTTGAGTTTAGTAGCTTGAACCATGGTTAAATGAGTTAGTTTAGTGAGTTCAAGGTGGGTTAAGTGAGTTGCCACTAACTAACTGAGTCAAGTTAGTTAGGGTGAGGTTGTGATGTAGTGAAGAGTGTTCATGGTGTTATAGTGGAGCTGAGAAATGATTTGAAAATAAGAAGGAACTGTGTGATGTTAATGAATGGTGGTGATGAAGTCATGTTGCAGCAACAAGGAAACTTGTAGTGCAAGTTTTATTTTTTCCTTTCTCATGTATGATGGCATGGTAAGTGTATATTGTAAGGATGATGTTTGGCTTAAAGAGGCAATGATTGGATGGTGTAAAAATGTATGCGTGTGAATGTGATAATCAACACCATCAATGTATTTTTTTTTTCTGATTTTGTAGCAGCTTGATATCAATGGAAACATGGATATTTGGTGATGAAATTCTTGGTGTTCAAGGCATGGAATGATGAGATATTGGTGTCATTAGAAAGAGGAACTATGATAGAACATGATTGGTATGAATTTTGGATTGAATAGATGTTTTTAAGATGGTGTAAAATGGTTTGAAACTCAAGAATGTGGGACTGGTTTAAGGGCGAGGCAAGTGGTGGGTTGGCATGGCAACATGACTTGGAAAATTCAGCATGATCACATCAACTTTGAACCCTTATTACTCCATCATAACTTGCTCAAATGGAAAAATGTCCAACATAAAAGTTGAAGAGGACATTGAGATGATCAACTTTGATGTTCAACATTTTTTCATTTGAAGCTTCATTCAATGAGAAAAATGGCTTGACATTCTGCCCACCATGTGTTTGACAAAATTATGGCGCATGGGCCTGGTCTTGCTTGGTCATGACTTGGTTTTTGACCTAGTTTTGTCAAACTTTGATTGACCATAACTCCCTCAATTTTGATCCAATGAAAGAGTTCTTTATATGGATTTGAAGCTCAGAGTGTGAACTTTAATTGGCTCAACTTGGGCCTGAGGTTTGAAGCTTTTATCATGGAGAAGGAATGCCTCAAAGTGTGGTGCAAAATGGTCCAAACTTGCCATTTTTGGAAACCCTAAATTTCCAAAAATGGAAACTTTGTACATTTCTTAATTTTTTCATGATTCCTCCATCATTTCTTGATCAAATCTTGTCCAATGAACATCTGTAACTTGAATTTCATGAATTTGACCTTAAAAAGTCAGGAGTTGACTTTTTTCACTGCACAGTTGACTTTTTCCCCAATTCCTTGATTCCCAAGCAACTGATCAATTGAACCTCTTCTGAAATGAACCAATGGCCAATCTTCCATCCTTAGATACTTGGCATCATGTAGAAAACATTGAGATCAAGTTTGAATCAAAATTTCATCAGGAGACCACTTGAATCAAAAACCCTAATTTGGACTGCTTTTGATAGGAGATGATGCACTGTCCAATCTTCTTTGATGAATTCCCCTCTTCCAATGACTTGTGAGATCAATTGGGATGATATATGATGTAAGAAAACTTTGAGACTTGTTGGGAAACCCTTGGCTCTTATTCCCTTGCTTTGGATGATCAACACCTACAAATCACTGATCCCATGCCCTTATGCAAGATGCAATACAATGCTTTATGTTTTATTTTTCTATGCTTGAATGCAATGCAATGAAATGAAAGCACATGCTAAATGATATGAAAATGAGAGGGAAAATTTTGGGGTATGACAGTAATCTGTTGGGGAACAAAGCTGCCGAGCTTAGAATAAGAGCCACAATGCACCATGTTAGGCGAACTTTCCATTTGATGACTCCACTGGGGACAATGAGTTTACAACAAACTCTGCTGGGGAAGACCGCTTCAAAGCGTCTCGTGCTGGGGAATACCTCTTAAGAGGATTTTACAGAAGACTGAGCATCTTCAAACTCTTAAGCAAATGCCGAGACTTGAGCTAATAATACAACAATTGAGAGGTCACTCTATTGGAGATAATAGATCTGGAACACATCTTTCCGGAGGGATTTCACGATGCCCCATGCTTGGGAGGATCACAAACTCGCCTTTGCCCCAAATTAAAAGGCTGGTCTGAAGAAATTGTACCAAGAGGATTTTACAGAAGATTTGGCATCTTCAAACGCCTGGACACTCACTGAGTCTTGAACATTAGTTGCAAAGTCTGCGAAACGACTCTACTGGTGAATTTGCAACCGTTATTGACACAGAAAAGCTTGTAGATGTTGGAAGTATTGAATGAGAGAATCGACTTAATAAGATACCATGATGCCCAGTGGCCATTAACTTGTCGATATTGGATCTTCGTGAGCGACCGTCAGCCGAATGATGGACTCAATCAGTAAACGTTGTGACAAAAGGGTGACATATGAACCCTTTCCAGAACATGATTGCCTCGGTGTTCTGCAAGCAAAAGGATATGCTCATATGCCCCGTGCCAGATATGACTTCTGCAACTGAGAAAATCCAACTCTGAACCACCACTTGTTGGGGAGAAAGGTTTGGATGCAGCTCTTGCTGGGAACATGATTAATGAAGCCTGCTGAAAATAGGGGACCACCAGAAGAAATTGTCTCAGCGGATTTTACAAAAGACTTGACATCTAAAACTCCTCAATGTCTTCAAACTCTTGGAGAGATTCGTCGGATCTCGAAGTAACTGCCCCGGACTGCATGGATTACTTAGCAGAAGTCATCTCAAGAGGATTTTACAAAAGACTTGGCATGCTCAATGCTTCAATGTCTTCAAACTCTTGGAGGGATTCAATGTATCTTAAATTAGCTGCCTCAGATTGTATGGTCTATAGAGGAATTCACCTCGAGAAGATTCATGAACAATCTCATATCACCGTGAGATATTCGGCCCCAGCATTCTGAACCCTAGATAGGCTAATCAGTCGTTTGGATGGACTAACTTCTCGTGCTCTTGGGATGACCTGCCCCAGTATGAACCTTGAAGTGGTTTTTCCCCTGACTATTGATCTTCGAAGAAAGACCCAGAATACCTGCCTTTAGAGAGATTTGAATCTCGAAGTAATTGCCCCAGTTTGGCTGAACTCTGAAGAGATTGCTCGACGTGATTGGCCCAAATTAGCTACACCTTAAAGAGATGATTCGACGTGGTTGCCCCAGCTCGGTTACGCCTTAACACAACTTTTTGGGAAAGCTCCTACTCAACAAAGTTTCTTGAGGAAGTACCACTGGATGTGGCTGTCCTTCGGGAGTTTCAAGATTCTCAACTCGGCAAGATTAAGCTTCTGGACTGAATTTCCATATGTAAACTTCTTTTGATGTCAAACAAATGTATGCAAGCAGAAAATGTTTTATTCTGAGAATGAAAATTCTAATGCAACACACATGTTAATCTTGAAGTTTTACTGAAAAGATGTCGCAAACCCTTTTGTGAGCGGATCACAGATTAGAATACGACATTAATTTTTTTGAATGAAATAATGGAATGCACCTGCAACACCAACAAGATCTTTTTAGCACAACTCACAGGAGTCAGGAACGCTATCTCTTAGTAGTATGCTTTCGGAATAACCCTGTTTCAATTAGGACTTTTGAGGGTTGAATCGTGGCCTAGTTCACGGTTTTGAGAAAAATGGTTTATGGCTCAAAGTTTATTGGTGCCCACCCACTCTTCGTGATGTTCTCCAGTCCTACATTCAGCTAATTTGCACAAGCGTTCACCTCTCAAAAAGATTTTGTGATCTTTAAGGAACCCATGCATCTGATGGTTTGACACCCAATGAGGCTTTGGAGTGACAGTCACCCCTTTGCCTTTTGTTCGTAGTCACACGACTTTGTTCTTGCTCGAGGATTTTCTTTTGTGATCCTTTTGTTTTTCGCTTTCGCATTCTTTTGTTCCTTTTTTTTATCCCTAATCTTTGCCTGGACTGATTCTTTTGAATCTTTAGATCTTGAAGTCCAGCTGGATGCCCTAACTTTTGCTTAAGTCGCTTGTTTTCAAGTTTCGAATTAGCGGGCTTTTTCCTTTTTTTATTCTTTTTTTTTCGGAACAAATCGTGTGACACTGTCTTGTCTTGACTTTGTTGAAAGGGTTGTGACTGCCTCACTCTTTGATTGTTGATGAACAACCATTGTGGTTTCACATCTCTTGACCTCTTGACGGTGGAATAGAAGGTAATGGATCCTCAGATGCACACTCCTTTAGAAATTTGAACGCTGGGTCAAATTAACTGACGCCTACCCTGCCCCTGGGTTAAGTGTGAGGGTTTTTTCGTACGAAAAGAAACTCCTACTTCAAGGCTCAAAGGGGTTAACGAGGGTCTATCTCCCTTATATCTCCAGTGTTTGGGGAGTTGAAACAATGCATGTACATCCTCAACAGGGTTCTATTCAAAAGCACACAATTAGAGATTTTTGCGTTTTCAACTCATCATCCTCCTTCAAGAGTTTAAGCACAATTGTTGGTATTGCAATGCACATATACGAACTTATGAGTGAATACGAATGGATTACTTCAGGAAAAACATGCGCGCTTTATTAGGATTAACATAAAAAGAAAAACAGATTTCTTGCATGCATACAAATGTTTTGACAAACATAAAAAACTACACATGAGAATGCAGTAAAGAAGCTAAATGATTGTCCTTGTTGAGGAGGCTTGACTCCGTCTGGACTTATTGATTCTGAAGATGTCTTTGCAAACTGGGTGCTCAATCTGATGAAGAAAGTTCAATTTATGGGCCACCCGTCTGGTGTGATAATCTTTGAGTCAATCAAGTCTTGCACCTTATGTTTGAACACTCCGCAATTGTCAATTGTATGTCCAAATGTTCCTGAGTGAAACTCACACCTGGCATTCATGTCATAATCCGGGGGAAAAGGAAATGGCACTGGCACTACCTTGCCCTGCTGAATCAAAGAGCCTTGGAGAAGACGAGCAAGAAGCTGGCTTTGAGAAATAGGAATTGGAGCAGACACTCTCTCAGACCTCCTAAGTCCTTGTTGCCTCTGTTGCTGACGGTTTTGCTGCCAATGTTGACTAGGGTGCCTAGTCAGCCCCTGTACTTTTCTTTCCATATTTGGTCGAGGAACAAACAAAGGTTGCTGACATGATGACTTTGAAACCTGAAGCTGAGGAATACACCCGTGACCTGAGGTAGACCCTAGAGAAGGGGAAAGAATACTCACTTCCTTTGCAGCTACTGGCGTAAGATCACCTGATACCTTCATGCCATCCGGTCCGAACTTGATTACTTTGGAGTCAATTAAGTCTTGCACTTGGTGCTGGAGTGTTCTACACCCCTCAATATCATGGCCTGGTGCCCCTGAGAGAAAATCATAATAAGCCTTGGCATCCCATCCTTTTGGAAGCTTTGCAGGAGGAGTCAACTTCCAGAGCTCAATCAATCTTAACTGAAGCAGTTGCTGAAGTAATTCGGTATGACACATCGGTAGAGGATCAAAAACCCTTTCTTGCTTCTGTTGATGATGAAAAGATGCAACCGGGAGGGTCCCAGCTGTGATTTGCTGATGCGGTAATTTCGGAACCCAGGGCTTATGGATTGAGGAAGGTCCCTAATAGGATGGAGGAATATCCACCTCTTTAGCAGTAGTTGGAGGAACATCTCTTCGCTTGACAGTGCTGATGGGCGCAAACTCAATTGCCCCTGAATCAATAAGTTCTTGGACCTTATACTTGAGCATCTTACAATTTTCAACATTATGACCAGGTACCCCTGAATGGAATTCACACATATCATGGACATTGGAACCCATACGCAACTTGGTGTGTGGAGGTCCCGCATCAATCAAATCAATTAGCTGAAACTTGAGAAAGTGCTGAAGCAACTGAGCATATGGCAACGGGATCAGATCAAACTTCTTCTCAGTCTTCTCTGGCTTAAGACCCTCAAGAAACAGTTGGTGATGAAAAAACTCTGACGGTGGAGAGGATTCACGAGGAAATCCATGGTCTAGAGGAGACCCCAAAGAGGTAGGAGGAGTGAGAACCTCTGCTACAGAAGCGGGCACCTGATTGTTTTCCTTTCTTAACACTGCATTCAAAATTTCCATAACCCGGCCCATCTGAGTCTTCATCCGATTGACTTCTTCTCTCAGCAGTTCCTGACCTCGGGACAACGCCTGAATGTCCACCATAAAATGCCCCAGTTGGGCCTTCATCTCGGAGTTGTTCCATATCTGAACCTTGATTGTGGTGAATCGAGTAGTTGAAAGAAGTCATGTTGGCCGTTCTACAGAGAATACCCAGTCAGAATGATAAATCTGCTCCGGAACACCTGTTATGCATATGAGTATGAGAATGCCATGTAGAATGCCATGTTCGAATATTTCCAAGGAATCATTATGCTTTGATTCAAAAAATAAATTTTACACTAACCACAAGAAATAGACGGAAATGCTCAGTAGCAAGTCTCAAAGTTAATATCCCTTGGAAATACAAGAGCATGTATGCGAAAATGATGATGCAGATGCAACAGACATGGGATCAAGGCTTCCATATATTCTACATAAGTGTTATGCCGATGGCCGAATAAGCTCACACGTCGGCTCGGAAGAGAACACCGGAATACCAGAATATCCGACTAACTAGAATACTAGGATGTCGGGATATCGGCATAATCAGATTACGGGAATGCCAGAATATCATCATAATCAGGGTGCCCGAATAATCAGAATACCATAATACCAAGCTGATGAGTCCACACTGATAAGAGAACCAGAATACCAAGTAGGATGAAAGTCAAGGTTACCTGCAAACCTGTAAACAACCCGCCCCTCTCACATGTGGGTACTAGGATCCTCACTGAGAAATGATGATACATTCACCACTTTTGGTTTGGCATCATCATCAATCGAGGAGGCCTCAACTGATTCTCCAAAACGAAAGGTCCTCAGCTTCTAGCACTGAGGTCGAGAAGCAATAGTACATTCATCCCTCGGGGTACAGTACTATTGCCAATCGAGGAGTGCCTCCACTGATTCTCTTTCAAAAAGGATATCCTATAGCGAATTCCCAGCATTGGGTCCTCGGATCAAGAAGTGTAATGGGTTTTCCATTTCTGGTCTGTCATTATCACATCTTGGGAGGAGTGCCTTTACTGAGTCCTCGGGAATGGTCACCAGAGTTGACAGCTTCCTAGGTTAACACCCGAAAATGCACAAGACGCGTAAATCAGAACATCTCCCAAGAAAACCTCGTCTGGTTGTGGATTTCGTATAAACCATACAGAACAAGATGCTACGTAGGCTACACTACTTTCCACTCTAATCCTATGTATGTACTCAAGCCTGTGTAATGGGCTTATCTCTCAGAATACCCATCCCGCCAAACAGAAAACCAGCACAGCACAGTCCAGTATAATAATGAAATATGATGCAGTAAATGCGGTAAATACAATAATGTACAGTAAAGCCGTAAAATAGTAAAACAGCAAAAACAGCATCAAAGTAAACACCCAATGAAAGAAAAACAAACAAGCGCTAGGATTGACTCGCAAAAGGGGATGGACCAGCAAGAGGTCAACAATTCCCCAGCAGAGTCGCCAGCTGTCGCTCCCGGGATTTTCATCCAGGTACAAACGCGAAAGTGGCGCGGAAGAAGGAAAGAAGAGCCGCCAGCCAGGCATTTTTATCCCAAAGAAAGGGAAAGGTAATGCTGCACAAACCCGGGAGAAAGGAAAGAATGAGGTCTCGTGAACCAAAGAGAAAGGGTAAGGGAGTCGGTTACGTGAAGGGAAGGTTATCGCACCCCTTCACGTCCGTCATACCTGATGGGATCCACACTTGCTGTTTCGATCAAAGGGTGATAGACAAGTGTAGCGAGCGATTTTGGACGCAGTTCTTAAGCGCTGGTCGCTCTCTGCGGTTGAGCTTAAACTACAGGTCGATTCATTTTTTATCCTATTGTGAGCTGATGAAGGAAGGGAAATAGATGTCTCCAATTAACCCTGCTTTGCATACTGAGTTTAAACAGCGGTCTGTTAGGTTACGGATGCTATGTGGTCGTGGGGCCTTTCTTGTGTTATTTTGACAGAAGGTTTCTGGCGGGGAACAAGGATTAGGATGTTAGGACTGATGCTTTTTTATGTGAGAGTATGGGATTTAGTTTTTTTGTTGATTGTGCTTGCTAAGATCTTTTCTTTCGATCTTATGCCTACGTATTCCCGTTTACCGAAACAGGGAAATCAGAGCGTTCGTAGTTCCTCCTATTCAATGGGAGGAAATTGGTTGTTTTTGGTGTCTTGTTCAAAGCCCAAGACATGAAGCGAAAGGTGATTTGTATCTTGTTCAAAGCCCAAGATGTGAAGCTGAAGGGTTTATTTGTATCTTGTTCGAAGCCCAAGATGTGAAGCTAAAAGTGTTAACCTTAGAGAGAATTTGTCATCTCTAAAGAGGGGTTTGTCTGTTACGACTGTTTATAAAGGAAAATTACTTTAACCGGGATTTGTGAATCTGGCAATGCCATAATTTCCTTTATAGGGGATTTCAACCTGAAGGAGAAGACTTTAACTCAGTGTAGAGTAATGCCATCTTTCCTTAGGAATTTCTCATACTAAAAGAGGGACATTGGCATGGATGTAGATGATCCAGAGGCTTGCCGCTTACAGCGATTAGATGAAGGGGAATGAGTTGTTTGATGTTTGTGTACTGTGAACGAGGCACAACTTTGATGCTAAAAGGTTGATTGGATCAACCAGTGGTTTTCTTATACAAAGCCTAAGAGGAGGCTAATATGTGTCCCGTACAAAGCCCGAGAAAGAGGCTAAAAGGTTTTGACTCGACGATGAAGTCTTTTGGTATCTCGTATAAAGCCCGAGATGGAGGCTATTTGACACAACAAGAGAGTTTTTTGTATCTCGTACAAAGCCCGAGATGGAGGCGAAAGGGGTGATTGATTCAATGAGGGAGTCTCTTATGTGTCTCGTATAAAGCCCGAGAGAGAGGCTAAAAGTTGTTTGACTCCGCTGGGGAGGATCATTGTACAAAGCCCAAGAGGAGGCTATGGTGACTGTTTCAGTTGAGTGACAGGTCCAGTATACTGATTTTTGAAAGAGAAAATCAGTTCTTATATGAGCAACACTGTACTCAGGGATTTGATTTGAGGATCCGGGCTATTCCTGTTCTTTAAGGAAGCGGGAAATCCGAAGGGTATTGAGACTGTCCGAGTCTACGGGTTTCCTTCCTATTTAACGAAGGGGTCACTTGAGAATGTCTTTGAGACTCAAGGAGATTAGACCGTCCAAGTCTAGAGTTTCTCTTTTGTACTATGCTTTGAGAAACAGTAGTAGACTCTATGAAAGGACTGTTCTATGCAAATGACTAAGTTCTGTTCCTATACCTCTAGGAGGTCGTCGGGACAATTTGTACGAAGCCCAAGAGGAGGCTGGAAACTTTTAAGAAGCCGACGGGTCCCTGTACAAAGCCCAAGAGGAGGGTATCATTCCCGTAGGAAGATATCATTATACGAAGCCTAAGAGGAGGCTGTGAATACTTCTAAGAAGCCGTAGGGTCCTTGTACTAAGCCCAAGAGGAGGCGCGGTTGCTTTTAGGAAGCCTGCGGGTCCTTGTACGATGCCCAAGAGGAGGCCGATGCTTTTAAGAAGCCCGTGGGTCCCCAAACCCCGAGAAATTCAAGGCAAGCTATTCACAAGGAATAGATCAAGTCAGGAAAGTTCGAGAATTTGGAAGAAACTCAAAGATGCCATTCACGGAGAATACATTCATCTCTGGGAGTAGAGTTTCTTGACAATTCCTAATGAGGACAGCCGAAGAGAAGACTGTATCTGGTGATCCTATTGGGGATCTAGTTGTCTATTTCTATGAATAAACGAAACGGCGTCACCTAGTTCTAGACGTAGTTGCCGGGGAAACTCTAAATATCTATACTATTATTACACAGTTGATATGAATTTATGAAAGAAGACTTACAGTGAAACAGCCCCACAATACAGTTATATGTATATGAAAGCGGTAAATGAAAGCAATAACCACTTACTCGGTTGTAGAGCTTCCATGCTGTTTGGTTAGTTGTTCAACAAAGAAAGATTGAAAACAACAGTATATTCAAAATCAAAGGAGAAAGTGCTTTGAAAAAGAAATATTTTGGGGCTTACAGCTCAAGGAGAGGCCCAGGGTTTTATCAGTGAGCGTACTGTTTGAATTTGTACAGAGGGACTTATACAAGTGACTGAGGCCCAAAATGTTTTATGTACAAAGGGATGAGTCTTACACTCTCTCAAGAGGCCCAAAAGGTTTAAAGAAAAAGAGTGGGGCTTATAACACGAGGGTAGGCCCAGATGATTTTTCCGTTTGAAATGGCGATCGCGCCGAGGTTTTCTTTTAACACAGAGGGGCTTATACAATAAGTGAGGCCCAAAATGTTTTTGGTTAAAAGGGGGTTGGGTCTTACACTCTATTAGAGGCCCAAAAGTTTTGAATGGGTCTTATAGCTCAAGGAGAGGCCCAATTCTTATTTTTCAAAAAGGGCGACGATCGCGCCGTTTGTTTTTGACGGTATCGGGACTTATACAATGCACTGAGGCCCAAAATGTTTTTGGTCAAAAAAGGATTGGGTCTTACACTCTATTAGAGGCCCAAAAGTTTTGAAAATGATTTATGAGGGTTGAATTAATCCAAAAACCCTAATTTGTTTTAAAAAATGTATTTAATTGAATAAAAATTCAATTAAAATGATCAAAATTGTTTAACATGTGAAAAAAAAATTGTGATCTTGAATTAATGCTTCAAAAATTTAGTATTGACCTACAAAATAATTAGAAAGCATTAAAAGTTGCAAAATCAATGTGGAAAAAATATTTAAAATGTCAAAAACAATTAAAACATTAATTCTTTGCAAAAATATCAATTATATGAAATAAATAATATTTTTGGGATTTTTTGATAAAATAAAATATTTTAACATTTTTGTGAATTATTAAAAAAAGAATCAACTATAAATCATTAAAACTCAGAGAGAAATTAATTTTTGAATCAATTAAATAAAATCACAAAATTCAAATATTCAAATTTCTAAAAATGGCGCCAAGAACACACCAAGAACACGCGCGTGTTCTGGGCTTGGCCAGATTTGCATTTTCTCTCCATTCTCACTGAATACTTGATTATAACATGCAATCCACATATCATTATGCTCGTCTCAACCTCACGATCATGTCTATGTCCATTAATTTCATTTAAATTATACATATAACAAGAAATCATGAAAAATCCTCAAGAACCCTAATTTCTGCATGAAGGCTAGGATTTTTGATACACGATTCAAACAATGCAATTAATTGAGGGGAAACATTCCATGCATGATTATGAACATATGGCCAAATTATTGTGCAGCAAAAATTGCATGGATCATAGAGTTAGAAGAGCTCATGCTTACCACTTGCAGCTGGTGATCGTGATTTGTGTTGGAGGTGTTACAGCTTGGTTCCAATGATGTGGATAGCTTCCCTAGGTGCCAAGTGATGTGTCTGAGTGCTTGGAATGGATTGAAATGGTTTGGAGTTGAAGATGGCACCTAAACTGCAAAACTGTCAAGAACTTGAGCAATTGGCTGGTGATTTTGTGAAATCTGTGTTCCAGATGTTATATGAGTGTTTGGATCACTTCTATATGATGTATGTGAGGTGTGTGAGTGATTGGTTTGATTGGAAAAGCTCTCAAACTCAAAACCCGATAGCTACCTTGCTAAGAAAGGCATTTTTGCCAAGAGAAAGAGATTTTGAGGAAAGCATCTGTTAGATGGCTTTGGTGTACTCAAATTGATCACAACTGAGCTTTATTTATAGTAGAGCAAGTTTGTTTTGCAAGGAATAGTGAATGGCAACTGCTAGGTAGGTTTGGCCAATGTTGGCAAATGAAAATCCAAGTCTCCTCTAGCCATTGACTAGAGGTTAGGGCACAGAGCTTTGGTCCCCTTGGTCTTGGATAAGTCTTGACTGATTTCAGATGAGAATGGCTCAGTCCATGCCACCTTGATGCTTCCATTGAATGCTTCAATCCAAATTTGAAGTCTTGTCCCTATTTTGGCCATTCTAGGTTAAACATGTTATTTCTTTTTCCATGGACTTTGGAGGCTTGGCTCAGTGATTGTCCCCTTTAGATTCAATCCTCAGATGTGTCCAAGTGGATAGGAGCATTTGAATTTGGCTGATTTTGGCAAATCGAGCAAAATTGCAAATTCTGCCTTGCCTTTGACAGATTTCAGCAAGGCAACTTGCCAATGTCATATCTCATGACTTAAATGGAATTTGGCAATGTTCTTGGCCATTTTGGAAAGTTCTTACATGATACAACAACTGTTTGAACATGTTTGGTTTTGATCCCTTTTGAATCTAAGTGAAAAATCCCCCTACATTTGGCAAAAAGTCAGGACAGATTTGGACTTAGTGAAAATTTCACTAAGTGTTGGAAAAAGTGACATTCTCACTTTTCAGCCATTTTGATCACTCCATAACTCAAAATCCTTAATGAATTGGACTTAGGTCTAGTTGAAGTTTTTGTAGAGGGTAATGAGGGCTACAAATCCATCTTTGGATGGGAAAAAATAGCCATGTGGTTTAGGAGTGATGATCCTCCAAAGTTGGTACCCTTGTCACTTTATTTATAACTTAGAAAATTTTCTAAGTTTTTATGGTTACCCCTTTTACAAGTTATCCAACTTTTCTTGATTTTTCTTGATGAATGATGATTAAAATCATACATTAACATCATTTTAGGTTTAAAAATCCATTTTGATGAAAAATCTCAAAAAGTCAAAGTTGACTTTTGTGCACAGTTGACTTTTTATCAGATGAATTCCAAACTGTTCAATTCCTCAGGAAATCATGTCCTTGACCTAAATCCAACTTGATGGACATGTTCCATGGGTGTCATAGGGCATATTGATGCATGTCTTAGGGCTTGGGAGCTTGTCCTGGTCAAAAGTCAAAGTTACAGTTGACTTTTTCCTTAAAACCCTAATTGTGGTGCAGATGAAATTGAGACTTGCTGCTCAAACTTCTTGGATTAATCCATTGTCCCAAATGGATCAATATAGTATATTAGAGACCCTCAAACCCTCTCTTGAGGTCTTGGCTCTTAATTTGCCCTAAAAGTCAACTTAGGGGTGAATTAGGTCAAGAAACCCTAATTCCTGATTTTTGATGAATGCATCCCCTGAGGCAAGATTGACTTGATGATTGGGTCCATGAGGTTCCATGGAGTATATTAGGTTATGTTTTGGATTATTGGCTCATACCCAGATGAAAAATTTCCATCTAGAGGCCCTGGTCGACCAAAACCCTAATTTGGTGACATTGTCGATCTTGAGACTTGATCCACCTAGAAGGGAGCAACCTTGTGCTTAATCCTTGAAGTGGGAGTCCTCTTGATCCATTGTGGATATTTGAGAGGTTAGACAAGTTGAAGATCATGTCATTCCTTGATTGATCCTTTGTCTAAGGCTCTGAGAGGGCTAGAAACCCTAATTTTGATTGTAGTGGATGCTCACCCATCTTTGGGGAGACTGATGGTCCATCCATATTGTGCTGATGATTTGCACAATGATGGGAAATCTTAGTGGTCAAAATTTGGGGTATGACAACAAGATGTTGGAAAAAGGAAAGGAAAGAGAACTAGAAACAAATGTAGGGAAAATAAAAGAAGTGCTCGAATGGGCCCTACCCCACTGCCTACGTATTTCATCGGGAACATGAGAATCTGAACGACGTAGTTCCCCTCAACAAGGGTTGCTTTGTTGGTGTTTTTTAATGGAAACGTCAGAGTGCGCGTCCCAGCAGTTAGGTGTTGCAGCTCGCTGTATGGAGACTTAGGCGTTACCTGTTTCTGGTAGAACGGACATGACGAGTCCTAAAGGAAAAGAATGAAGGATATGAGAAGAGAACTGTTTGTTTGTTATTGTCTTTTAAGAAGAAGTGTTTTGATTATTTTGTGTTTACAACGCATATTGTATTTAAGTCTTTCACATAGGATCGAATGCCTCGCATATCGACCCAAGACGGGACGTATGCTAAACATTCTAAGAAAGTGAGATAAGACCCCTCACTATCTTATTCTCATATGAAAGACTCAAATGGAATATATGTTATGCCTTTATTAAGTGTTTTTCTTTTTGTTTTGAGATGAGAAGAAGAGAGACTCAAGAGAGAAGCAAAGGTGAAAACTAAAGGGAACTAAGACTCACCCTAATGTTATCATGCTTGGATGTTCCTAATGGTTTAGTGTGGTATGAGAATCCTAAGCTAAAAGAAGAGATAAGAAGAGAGCCATAGGTAACATAACTCACTTCTAAGATGGAAGATGAGTTATGAACCTAGAGGGAGAAGAAAGAAATTTACCAAAGAAAGCATTGAAATGCTTTGCACAAACACAAAAGAGAAAGCATTAAAAAGATGAGGGAATAAGGTGTGTGTGGAAGCATATCCACACATTCAACTTACCATTAGCCCCTACACAAATGGTTAGTGCCAAAGCAATTCAAATATTGAAGTACAAGTGAAGAAGGTAAACAAATAAATCCTAGTGTTCCAAAGAAAATTCTAAGAAGCTTCTAAAGTGCTAAACCTAAAAAGAATAGACCACTAAAGGTTGGTACTGACCTAGGGTAGTAGAAAGGCTTATTTACATCCACCAATGGTTACAAAGGCTTATAAAGTCAATCTATGTCTAAACAATCTACCAAACATCCAAGGAATGCAATGATATGCCCTAAAGATGCATCATGAAAATTTAAGAGATGTAAACATGCAATGATGCAATATGAAACACCACAACCAGTAGGAAACTACTTCATAAATGTCATTAAGTGTCCATGAATTATCATCCTTAATATGAGAATAAAACTCAAGAAGAAGAAGTGGGAAGAAGTAGAACAATATCACATGAGAATCCACAATGTTGTTTACTTACAAAACAAGTCACAAAGGAGAATGAAATGCAATTATGAATGCAAATGAACATGGATCAGTAGCAGACACGTTATAAGATGACATGAGAATGCACAAATGTACAAGTTTGGTTCATACACAAGTCACATTAGAGATTAAGAAGAAGAGAACACAAGTTAAAGTCCATGCAAAATGAAACATGCTTCAAATGTTCATGTAATTGTAATGCATATGATATGACATTTATGAGTCAATAAAAATAAATGAAATGGTTCATATACAGTAGAGGGACATCTAAGAAAGAAAGAGAATGGAATACCAATATGAGATACACACAAACTAAGTTGAAGAAGAACAAATGATAGATGTACAATCAAGTATGAATGCAAGATGGACATCAATTGCGAAACATGTCAAAATGAAATATGTAAGACCTATAATTTGACATACATGACCTATAATATTCAAGAAATGAACTATAAAATGATCATACAAGCCCTAATGCAATGGCACAAGTGCCTCCTAATCAAACAAGATTTAGAAGTTCAAAAGAAGCACACAAATGTGACTTATAACAATCAACAAGGAAAAAGTAGAAAGAGACTTGAAAAAAAAATGGAATTAGGTCACAACATACCAAAGTCAGAACTTAAACACATGTCAAAAGCTCATGCAAATATTCAATAAGAAATAAGTGCACACAAGTCATCAAAGTCACACTAAGCTCCTAAAGAAAGATGCACAAAGATATGGTTTAACTGCTATACCAAAATGATTTTAAAAATGTAAGAGAAATTATATGAGATTCCTTGATATATTGTATGAACATGATAAAAATATTGGATGCAAAATTTATTTGGAACTATGCAAAAGAAATAAAAAATCAAACATGTGTAATGAAGAAGAAAACCTAAAATGAAATTAAATGGAAATTAAGAAAATATGAAAAAAATCCATTAAAATCAGAATTAAAAAATATGAACAGTTATTTAAATGTGTCCTAATGCTATGTGATTTTTTATGGAATTTTTGTAAAGGTTTTAGTATTTTTTTTAAATAGAAAACCAAACAGATATGAAAATGAAAATAAGAATTGAATAAAATGGTGGAGGGTGCATGCATAGTAAAAAGGGAGTTAAAAACACGGTGGGCCTAAGCAAGGGAGGTGCGGATAGCATGAATTCCAAGGCCCAAAGGCGCAAAGGCCTGCTGGAGCACCATGGAATTCAGTCAACTTCTGTTGACTGAATCTGAGCCACAGATCTGAGGGTCTTACATGGTAGTCTCATCCAAAGGTCAAGAAATGATGGTGCGTGGTAACAATGGAATGTATGCATGTGTATGGTTGAATAATGGAGAAAGGTCCTACCGGACGGTGACAAGTGTCACCGCCGGTGTGGACCGAAAATTCCACAAACCTATAATAAAAAGGGAAGGCTCTAGAACTAATATTCAGTGAAACAAAAATTCTCTCACGCCTTCTATCTCTCCCTCTCGCTGCATTATTTTCTTCTCTTAAGAAAACCTAACCGCCGAAGATGACGGTGGCCGGCGGCGGCGCCGCCGTCTTCTCCGGCACCCAACCACCCCAAAACACCAAATGTCCAACACAAAGCCTAACTAATTTCGCGTCCTCTCTCCGAATCCAAAAACGGATTTTTCAAAATCTCATTCAATCAACAGGACCGACATTATAAGAAATGGAAGTTAAGAAATCACAACAATGCTCAAACATCAATTCAACATCAAAACCACAACGAACTCCTAATGAGTTCGAGGCCGCAGCTACGAGAGGCTCAAGATTTGTGTACCTGCAATCGAGGAGGCGAACGGAAACTCGAAGGTTCGTAATGCTTTCCTTGCATTCTTCTTCTTCTACACTACTTTTGAACCAGTCATATTCGTATCGCGTGAACTTCTGCATGGTTTAGAGAGGCACGACTCGTTGAATTATCGTCGCTGTGACTTTCTTCTTATTCCATACTTGTGATGTTAAATTTCGTTGATGTTGAACTTGCAGGTCTTGGATCGACGAAGATCGGCGAGAAATTGAAGTCGCGAGGTGGTGATGAGGTGTAGAAGCGGTTACGGAATTCCGTTGCTCGTTTCAGGAAATGAAGATGATGAGGAGATCGTTGTGAGTGCAGAGTTTGGAGATTGAAAAGTTTGTTACAGTCGAAGAATCCTATTATGAACGCGATTGAATTTCTGTTATAGAGTTATTTCTTTTTCTTCCTTTTTTCTATTAGTTCTCATTTCTATAAGAATGTGGTGTTGATCTTGCAGGTTGAACGATGATGGAGATGGAGATTAAAGTTTATGGAGGAAGAGGTTGAAGATGAAGGTTGCATGGAATTGAAGGTGAAGAACGGAGGAGATTGAAGATGGTGAGTTGAAAAAGAAGATTGAAGATGGTGAATTGAAAAAGAAGATTGAAGATGGTGAATTCTTCGTTTTTCTGTTAGTTATGTTAGAAGTTAGAGAGAATTGGAAAATTCAGTTAGAGGTAGGTAAAAAAATGGTTAGGAGTCTTTTTATTGGTTCCGATTGAAAGGTGTTAACTCCGTTAGAATTTTGTAGAAATTCTGGTGTTAAACTTCAATAAACTTTCTTCGCCGCCGTCGTATTTAATTCTTTTTTCTGTTATGTATTTTCTACTAATGTGAGCCATTTCTACTGATGTGAATTTCTTCAAGTGCTGTTATGAGATTTATTGCTTAAAATCACTGCTATGCTTTTTCTTCCTTGATGCCATGTATTGGTAATAGCCACCGCCAATATGTAATGAAACGGCCAAGCACAACCGTCCCCAAGGAAAAAGCTACCAACCAATTGAAAAGCATGTAGTTGTACTCCTTAATAAATAGAGACTTAGACTTTCCCAATATTTTTTCCATGCGTCCCTCGTAGATTGCTTTTGAAGGTCCAACACATTCAAGCTCAAAAGTATGATTGCATTTCTCAAGACCTTGCCTATTTCTTCATCTAGTTGTGTGATTGAGTTCTTAGCATGGTGACGGCCAAAATGTTGTTGATCGAATGCTTGCATAGCTTCGCTTCTAACTGTATCATGGGGCAATCGTAGAGATCCTTCAAGGCTTCAAGTATTTGCTTCAGGAAGGAAACAAACTCTTTCCCATTCAGAGATTTTCCTTGTACAATCTTTGGACGGATTATGCTAGAAACAAGATCTTTTAGTTTATCTCTTTTCTTCACATAGGATGGATCAAGGTCTTTGGATATTCAAATGGTGGTTTATGACAAAAAGGATAATGGGAAAATCAAAATGGATTAAAAAGAATGGTTATTGAATGGATTTGTGATTTAGAAAAATGGATTGAAAAGTGGTTAAAACAAATGGATGAATTTAGATATTTGGTTTAAAGAACAATGATAAGAAGGGATATGGACTTTGAATATGGAATTTGGTTTAAGTTGGATGAAAAGGATATATGGGGATTAGAAAAATAGTTTATAAATCCAAAAATGGTAAAGATGGTCTAATGGATATGAATGCAAAGCAAAAGCCAGAAAAAATAGAAAAAATGAGAGGGAAAATTTTGGGGTATTACAACTGACACGAACTGACAACTGGCTCTGATACCACTTAATGTAACACCCCCAATCTATCCCCCAATTACTTAAAGCGATAACAAAAATCAGAGTATAATTAAAACACTCATGGCATAGACTGGGGCATCACATCAATTGAAACGAAATAAAACAACCTGCTCATATAGATATGCAACAATTAGGTAGCAACATAAACAGAGGAACTCAATTCCTAACACCCACAATTCAGATACAGAATAAAAGCGGAAAATCTGCAACTAAAATCTCATATATATAAACATAAAGGTTTGTCTGCCATATACAGAGTCATACATGTACAATCCAAAAAGATATATATACATAATACACCTAATCACATAACGATCTCCCTGACTACCCGGTGCTACATATCAGAGCCGACCGACAAAAGAATGAAGACCTAAACTTCACAAAAAGACCTCCAGCATCTAATCTGCAATGCCTCATAGAGCATTCAAAACAGCAGAAGGGTGAGAAGCACAATTATAATATAATTGCATACAATTATATAATGATACAAAAATACACAATGTAAAACATTCTCACCACAACTTACACCATAATTCAAATACAAAACAACACAATTCATATCTCATACATCCATCACAAAGGCATATCAATCATGCTCAATACATATATCACCAACACACACACACACACAGAGATATATATATATATATATATATATATATATATATATATATATATATCAACTCATCAGTTCCTTCACAATTCTCACACATAATCAATCCATTCATGATTTATGCAAATGCAAAGAGACCGACACAACGACTCTATGCAAATGCAATGCGGTACCGTTCCATCCATCATTTACATCATTAATTCACTCAGGAATTATTGGAATTATCGCTTGTTACTTAGTGTAACTCCCCGCCGCGCAAACGATGTTCCCCATCGCTTTAGGTCCTCTTGGTATAAGGCTCACGACGTTTATGGATCGCTTTAGGTCCTCTTTGTATAAGGCTCACGATCCGATCACTTTTGGTCCTCTTTGTATAAGGCTCACGATCATCTATAACGTCGCTTTCGGCCCTCTTTGTATAAGGCTAGCGGCCGTTATAGCAGATTCCCTCTGGAATCGTTTCGTCACTCACACCCACTAGGGCACACGACATCACAAGAATGCATATCATGATGCTTGGCATACAATGACTCATGACAATCAAATGCATACACATATACAACCATGTGAACCCATTCCAACTTCAAGAATCATGCATCGAAATCAAAACCCAAAACAATGCATTTATTTGCCATAAGGCCTTAAACCATCATCACAACATTTCAACATATACATTCACATCATACAACAACACACAAGTCATACGATATATATCAAAAGCATATTGCATGATAAAACATCAATTACACACAATTACGACGATAAAAATCGGCAAAACGGCACATTTCCAAATTCCCGACGCAATTAAATCAGCCACAAATCTCAAAAATATTTTAATAAGAAAAAACATCTCAATAGCTTTCCATCGGTACCAAGAACGCCTCGATCCGAGTTACGGATCAAACGTTACGGCATCGGACGCGAAATCGGGAACAATTCTGCACCCTCTCTGGTCATACGCGTATTACCTTGGGCCATACGCGTACTTCCCAGCTCGCTCCCCCATCCATACGCATATTGCCCAAAGTGCTACGCGTATGGGCAGAGATTGAATTCTCCCAAAAAATTCCACTAAAAACCTAGTACGCGTATTGCCTCACTCTTTAGGCATAATGCCTTGCCACATATGCGCACCATTACGCATTTCAGCAGAGGGCCGTGCAAAATGGGTTTCATACGCGTAATACCCTCATTTCCCCCTTGCCATTTGCGTATTGTCCTACCCAATACGCGCATTGCCTTGCCTGTTACGCGTATGGGCAGCGAAACCCAGAATTTTTCCTGCAGAATTTCTGCTGCGAAATTCAACCAAAACCCTCTCCAAATCTCATCTAAACATCAGCAAACTACCAATTGAATGCACAACAACATATATCTAACATGTTTCAACAATTAGGAACCTTAAATCATGATTTCTGACACAAATTGTATCAAATTCTAACAATCTCAACATATTAATGGTTTTAGTTCTCTATTCAATTTCAACCCAACAACAACCAAATACATACATACATAATCATACACAAGCACAGAATAACTGAGTTTCGCACCCTTACCCGATTAATCGTGTTTTGAAGTGTCGGTTGAATCGATTCTTAAACTTCAAGTTTTTTTCCTCTTTTTTCTTCTCTTCTTTCCCTTTTCCTTCTTTCTCTTTTCCTTCTTTCTATTTTTCTCTCCTATTTTCTATTTTTATGAAAAACCTAATATCTACCCATCAAAAGACCAAAATACCCCTACACTCAAATATCTCGCAAACGCTCCCAAAACGCGATAAAACATAATAACGATGAAAAATAATATATTGCCAAATAAAAGTCAAGAATAAAATAATATAAAAATAAAAATAATTAAATCGACTCGATTAAATAAATCTAATAAAAACCGGGGCGTTACACCAAGCAAAGGTCGTGACCCAAAGTACGGTTGTGGGACCAAGCGAAGGTCGTGACCCAAAGGAATTCGGTACTCTGACTGAACAAACAGTACTTGATCGATGAAAAGGGTATTTGAACCAAAGAAAGGCTACTAACCCAAGGGTGCAAGAATTTGAACCAAGAGAAGGTTGCTAACTGCTGAGGATTCGGTGTTTACAGGCAGACTGTGATTAACCAAAAGAAGCGAGTGATTAACCGAGAGAAGGTGATTAACTCGAAAGGGTTCAGTATCTTAATAGACTGGCTGTGGTTAACTGAAGAAAGTGGGTGATTAACCAAGAGAAGGTGATTAACCCAAGAGGAAACTCAGTATGTTAACAGATAGACTGTGTTTAATTGAAGAAAAGGGTGATTAACCAAGAGAAGGTGATTAACCAAAAAGGAACTCAATGTGTTAACATATTGACTGTGGTTAACTGAGAAGGAGTGTAAAATTGGTGTTTTAACTGACGGGAAGTGGGTAACCAAACAAAGGGAGAAGAACCAAGCAAGGTTTGCGAACTCCTGGGGATTCGGTTTTAACAGAAAAACTGTGATTAACCGAAGAAAGAGCGCGATTGTAGGTGAATAGAGCATTGGTTTCAACAGTATGACTGTGATCAACCAAAAGAAGAATGATTACAACTCTCATGGGGGAAACAGCCAAAAGAAGTGACTAGCCATAAGAAAAGGTAATTGAAACCCTCTTGAAGAGAACAACGGAAAAGTATTGAGCAAGGGCAAGAGATTGACTCTCTGAAGATTGCGAACGATCGTGAACAAAGGGAACGGTGATAGATCAAAAGACTGATTGAAAGAGATAAGAGTGATCGAGGATCGACTCGACTGGGGAAGAGAGATATGCTATCGCCTGGGGATAGAGGTGACCAAGCCAGGCACAGGGTCATTCGTCCCCTACCTGAAGTAGTCACAATAAGAGTAGGAATTCTCCCTTCTCATTCCTTCCCTAACACACATGGTGTAGTGCAGAAATTTAAACGGACAGTATAACAACTCCAAGTTGTACAGTGCTCCAATGCATCGTGCGTTGTATGAATCTTCAACTCCGCGGGGGAAAAGAGAGAAAAAGCTCTAAAGGAAGCCAAAAGAGAGGGAAAGGGAAGGATCAATTATTCGAAACATGGCTTCGATTAACTAATCAAAGGGAATGCTATGCTAACAATTTTCCAAAGAGAATGAAAAATCATTAAAGCAAAAGGTGTAAATTTTTTATTATACAAGATTAAGCTCATTCATGAAGAAAGAACATAATGCAAAACAAAGAGAGGGGGTGCAAAACAGTACCATATGACATTGAAAATATAACACCAATCATGTATCATGTAATCAAAGAAAGTGCAAGAATGTTCATGTTCATACAAAAATCAAGAACACACATAATTGCAAGAATTGATAAATCAATCATTGACTTAATGTAAATATGCTTCAAACAGAGGTTAACAGGATTAAAAACATCCATAAATATCAAGCATAACAATCCATGAAAGTTAGGATGAGAAAGCATGGCAAACACACTTGAAAAAGCATGAAAATTACACTTTGGTTCAGTGTTAATCGATTAACACTTTTGCACTGCAAAGTGTTAATCGATTAACTTTAAAAAATCTGCAAATTTACACTGGTTAATCGATTAACACTTTTGCACTGTAAAGTGTTAATCGATTAACACTAGATGGGACAGAAAAATCAGTTTTTCAAAAGTGCTTTTCCCCTCTTAATCACTTAATTGAACATCCACATGCTATGGTTCACACTTGTGCACGAAAATTATATCATGTATGAGCAATTAAACACAAATGGAAAGCAATAACATGGAGATTAAATATCAAACAATCGCATGGCAAATAAAACCGAAAAACAATCAAAATTACATTGTAAGCGCACAAAAATGAACGAAATGATAAATTAAGTGAGAATCGACCAACCTACAAGCCGGAGATTTGGCTTGGTGATTGTTGTGCTTGAAATATGATGAAGATAAGTGAAGAAATCCAGAGAAAACCAGTGAATCCTACACTTGCACTTCGAACCATAGCGAAACCGAACAAAATTCGACGAAAACTCCAAAATGAGAATTATCACCGAAGAAGCTTGAATTAATCACCTGAGATGAATCCAAAAGCTACTGAAGCTCCACAAAATCCAGTAGAATGAAAAGATGATGAAGGTTAAGCTCAAGAAAAATCACTTCCAAGGTGAAAGTGGCTTTTCTTCAATGGTGTAAAAAGAGCTTTAGTGTGGTTTAGTGAAAAAGATGAAGTAGAATATGTAGATATGGGGAGAGAAATGAGAGACTTGAGAGTGAAGAAAGTGTGAATTTGTGTGAATGATTATGAAGGATTTGTGAAATGAGTGAAGCTTTGTTTATATAGACTTTTGGCTTGGAATGTGAGAGGTTTGGAGTTTGATTTAGACTTAGCTTTGGGTTTGGAACTAGGCTAGGAGTTAGTTACACTTGACTCACTGAGTCAAGGTAGTTAATTTGGTTAGTTAGGATCAAATCGGTAACAATCCCAATGTGAGCTCCAACATCCAAAGGTTGATGTGCTTGAAAACCAAGGAACATGGTGCACTTATTTGAAAATGATGCATTGAAACAAATATGGGTGAATTCTTGAATATTCCAGAATGTTCCACATGCTACTAGACCAATGTAGAAACCAAAAATGGGGAGGGAAAGTTGTTGTCTTGGAAAAACAGCAGAATGTGCAAAATTTTCCTGTGTTAATCGATTAACAAATTTGTACTGCAAATGGTTAATCGATTAACCAAGCCCAAAATGACCAAATTTGCCTGAAAATGGTGATGTGGCCATGGTTCCGATTTCCACCCTCTTGCTTTGATAAATAGGCATAGAAACCCTTGTTTTGCAATTATTTTGATAATGTGATGACCTTGTGAGGGAGCGACTAATTGGGCTTGGAAAACCTGAATATTCCTGCAACCAAAATCATAAATAAAAAGTGTGAATGCATGTGCTAGTGAGGCGAATGCGAAAAGACAAAAAAGAGGAGGTTAAATTTTGGGTTACGACAGCTGGTACACCCATAAATTCTACCATGCGTGCCAATTGCATTGCTAATTATTGGTTAGTTTGGGTAGTATTTTGGATCAAGGGATGGAAAATTTCCCCCTAGTTTGGGACAAGGTGTGTACCATCTGTAGGTTAATCTCATCCATTTGCTATCTAAAAGCATTCTGATTCAATTGGTTTGTGCCTCAAGCAGTTGGAGGTCTATACATGAGAGTTCAAGAGGAGTTCGTGTGGTTGCAGATGGTTGCAGGATGAGGGGGATCAATGGGACTTTGATCTTAAGCCAAGAGTTTGTTATGGTAGGATTATTATCCTTTTATTATTTCCTCACGGATAACATGGTGGTGATCATGTGTGAGTGATTATTGGTTCTTGTCAGAAGAAGCAATAAGAGAGTTGATGATTGTGTTCAACAGATGGCTTAAACTGAGGGTGTGCTCTTGAAGACATGAAGATGCGTCTTATGTTTTCCATTCATTAGCTAGGTATTCTGTGGAGGAGCACTGGTTATCTTAGATAGGGGGAGTTGCTCCCAGATCTAAGATGGTTTTGTTGCAGTGGTGCAGATTGACTATCAAGAATTGTTTGTGGCCTCAAATAGTTTGTGATAGATGGCCTCAACTGGGGTTGAGATGTCAGACGAGGTGTCATGACATTGCATTTCTAGTACAAGTATTTAGGGAATCTATGTTGTTGTCAGGAAGAGATTGGTTTTCTTCTAATGAAGTACTCCTCCTTATAATTGAGCTTGCTCAATCTAGATTAAGAAAGTCTTGCCTTTGGGGACCATAAGCCTGACAATATCAGGTTAGGTATCAGGACAAGGTTCAGAAGCAGTTCTTAGGACAAGTCAGAAATGATGGAATCTTTGACTAGTCTTTTGGATTGGCTCCACCTACATAGCTTTCTCATTATTTAAGGAGATTTGTAAAATATCTTCCTATTAAGTTAAGGGACAATGAGCTTTGTTCGGGTGTGGGTAAGCATCATATGGATATGGAACTGAATTGGCTTCTTTTACTAATTTTTGGCTAAAACGGGGGAGAATAATAGCTCTGTGGAATAATAGCTCTGTGGGTGGATCTCTCAACATATATCTCTGGTGTAGGTTTTGCAAAGATGATGGAGAGGATGTTATAATAGTCTATCAGAATCTTTCCCTTATGCTTTGTGATCTGTGTTATGAAACAGATTGTGTCTTGCGATGAGTCACATTCTCTGTGAACTCTGTGTTACAAATGATACAACTATTTCTTCTTAAGCTCTTTCTAGATCTTCTTGTGGGTTCTCTAATGCCCACAAGAGGAAGATTTATCCCTTCATGGCATGCACTGTTTTGAAGGGGAGAGAGTCATATACTCTTCCTCATGTACACCAACATACATCTAGGAATTTCAGGGGTAAGAAAGAGTCTCGGAAGTATTCCGATCATATCCACCAAACGCCGAACTTTCTTTTTCTACCTAAGGAGTTTTAACCAAAAATTTGTCAAAGGGGGGAGATTGAAGGCTCTGCAAATTTGAGAAATTTTTTGGTAAAACAAGGCATTGAATGATGTGTTCCAACATGTAGAAGACATGATTTTCTAACAAATGTCCTGACATCTTAAACTTATACAACAGGCTAATTTTAACTCTGTTCCAAGAATCATGGAAGCAATCAGAACGTGGACCAAGGAATCAGAAAACAGAAGATTGAAGCCCAAGGAAGCAGAAGCCTATAAATAGAACACTTAGACCTAGGTTTTAAAGATGCCTTTGTACGCCTTTTGTAACCTTGTTTTCTTGCATAAGAAACAAGGGTTTAGGGTATTGAGAGTCTGGCTCTCTAGGTTGTAAGTCCCCTTTGTATTGTTTGATGCACTGTGGTAGATATAGGTGTCGCACAGATCCATAAACCTTGAGGTATTGGATTGTGTATTGTTCTTAGATGAAGCTTTTAAGTAAATCCGAGTTAGCTTGTTTGTCAAGAAAGGTTGACAGAATTCTGTATTGACAGGGATGATGTAGAAATCACAGTTGGTGATTAAGGGAAGTGAGTGGGGCATCTCATATCAGGGTTGTAAACGTTTGAGTTTAGCCTTGGTAAAGATATTCATTGGGTAGATGTTAGGTATAAAGTTGTAAACGTGTGAGTTTAACTTTGTAACTGTTCTACAGATAGTGAAGTCTTCTTCCTGGATTGGTATCCCCCAGATGTAGGTGAGTTGCACCGAACTGGGTTAACAATTACTGTGTTCTTTATCATTCTGCATATTTAAGTTTTCTATTAGGGTTCATGATAAACATGTGAATCAGATGTCGTAACATCTGTGATTGTGCAGTTCTGATATTCAAGGTATCAGTCTGCTGTTGCAACTCTGAGTTTAAGTGATTATGTAGCACAATGTATTGACATGTGTTAGGACATCTGTTGTTTGCATAGGCC
This sequence comes from Lathyrus tuberosus, assembly GCA_022829125.1. Taxonomy (NCBI): domain Eukaryota; kingdom Viridiplantae; phylum Streptophyta; class Magnoliopsida; order Fabales; family Fabaceae; genus Lathyrus; species Lathyrus tuberosus. Next base: position 4,204,931 of record JALAZF010000441.1, read on the forward strand.
AGAATTTCATTGTTCTTGTTTGATTCTTCAATTATATTGCAAATACCTTTGGATGCTTTGATATGTGTGTTATTGTGAAGAATATATGCATAAAACATCAATATTTAAGACACAAATAATTGGACAAGGACGCCAAAGAAAATAAGAAGTTTCAGCAAGTTCGTTGTGCAAACTAGCAACGAGGTCAAGGCGATTGTTCGCTGTGAGAATTCACAGCGAGGACCAAGCGAAGAGGAAACCTTGGATGGCAGTAGGAAAATGGCCACAAGTTCGTTATGCGAAGCTGGAGCGAAGACGTTCGCTGTGCAAAAATTAGTTGGCACTGCGAACTTAGATATTTCCAAGGGCGGTTTAACTATTCCTGAGGCACTTGAATTGCCTAAATGTGGTCTTTTATGTGCGAAGAAGGTGTTCGCTAGGCGAACAAGACATATTTTAGTTTTACTATATAAGTACTTTTCTTGCTTTTTAGAAACATAACTTCTATAACTTTTATAATATATATTTTAGAGATCAGAACTTTATCTCTCTTCATTCCAAGCATATCTAGAGAGAGAAACACAAACACTAAAGGGAAGAAGGTAAGAACTTTGATTTCTTGTTGGGTTTGGATGTAATCTTTTGATACCTTATGTATTTCATCTAATCTATGTATTGTGAACTAGTTTTGATTCAATATTGATGTTGTCTTTGATTTCTTATTTGTGGGTCTTGACAAAACTTTTTCAAATCTTAGATCAAAGATATTCATCTATCAATGATCAAACTTTTGACATAGTCTTGTAAGTTGATATTCACTTGTATCTTCTATTTTATTGTGTTGATTAGTAGCATGAGTAAGATCAATACGGTATTGTGAGGATGCATGATAATAGAGATGAAGAACTATGTTCACATAAACTTGTCAAATTAGTGAAATACATGTAAAAAGGGTTAAGCGTATGTACGTATTCTGATCATAGTGTTTTATGTGAATCAATCATGAAGCTGATATGGGTGTCATCTTTGTTTACCTGTTTATCTTTGATTTGAACCGTTATAGAAATATACTCTTCAGATTTGGATCTAGGATGATTATCTGTTAGGTTCTAGACTCTAGACATAGATTTAGGGTTAACATTTGATTAAGTATTAGTTCTTAATGCTCTGTGTTGTTGAGTTGTGTGAGACATCACCAATGAGACAATATGGTTGATCTCCAGACTTTACGCTAGACATTACCTCAGTTGTGGATTATACGCGAGGATATTAGATGAATGATTGATTTGTGTTTAACTGATAAGAAGAATGCATGTGTTATCAATTGATAAGATCCAATCCCAACAAGGCTTCGTTTATATTTAAGTCTTTACTTTATATTTTCTGTCATTATTTTTTGTACTTTTGATCTTTCAGCCAATTTTAATCAAAACAAGCTTAGAAATGTAGAGACAGTTGAACGACATTCTTTCCCTAGTACCGATCCCTGTGCAGACGATATAAATCCCGGAGGAAAACCTTCGAAATCAAAATTTTTGCTTCTTGTTGCTTTACTGCAGTTCGAACAAAATGGCACCGTTGTCGGGGATTGGTGTTTAGATATTGAATCGCATATCAATAGTTTCTATATTTTTGAGCTTTGTACAGTTGTATATATTGTCTATATTCTTGTTTCCTTTCATGTTTTCTCTAGTGTTGGTTAGGGATGAACGATGAGAACTTCTTCTACATTGGTTGCTATTTGTATAAAAGTATCCAATGAAGATTCTCCCGAGTTTGGATGGTGATGGTAGGATTTTGAGTATGGTAAATGCAAGCAAGGTAAATTGAACCGCATTATAGAATGTTAGAATGATTTAATAATTTTGTGCTTTATGCAAATGTGTATTTTTGTTTCACTTTGCAGCTTTGTTTGATTGCTTGTTTCACTTAGGTCCAAAAGCCAAAACTAGTGAGAAACCTCCATTGTTTACTATATGCTAGGATGACTGATAAACTTTCTTTAATTCATTTGATTCATACTTAATCTTTGGATTATTATGATTTTTTTGGAATCATTAGAAATGATCAAGGCATTTGTTTATATTGAGCACAACGGTATCCAAAAGAAACTAACCCGTTAGTAGAGAGAATTTGTTGCCCCATTTAAAACTAAATAGTTTAAATCTCATTTTAGTGATGAACTTGGTTTATGTACATAATTTGAAAGTTTAGTTCATCATCGAATTTGTTGAGATTCTAAAAAAATTTCTTGAACCTTTGAACATTGTTTAAATTGATTTCCTTACCATAAAAAGCAAGGAGCATTCACTTGAAGTTTGATTGAATTCAAGTCGGGGAGAATCAATAGAAAAATGGTAGGTTACTCAAAATTTTGAAAAATTTCAAGCAAGCATTGAGAAAATTGTGAATATGAATGTGAAAAACAAAAGAAAAAGGATGATTGCTTGAAATGAAAAAAATATATAGAGAATGAAAAATAATTATGCAAAAGGAAGTTTGAGAAGGTTTACAATTGAGAAAAGGAAATGGTGAAAAAAATTGGGATGTGTAAATATCATGTATAGTGAATGTTTATTTTGCATCGACAATTTCGATTCAATGGCCTTTAGAAATGACCCTTTATTGTGAACCCGACCAAGATACAACCTTAAAAGCCCTTTGTGATATTTTGGCTTCCATGAATTTATTTTTGATTGATTAGATGAATGTATGAATTGAATTGTTATTCGCATTGTTTGTTAGTGAGTGAAATTACCCCACGGTTGTAAACACGTTAATTTCTTCATTCTTATTCGGAGAGGAGTGTTAGAGTGATTCAAGCATGAGAATTTAGTTGTTATTTGAAACATTGCATGATATTTGTTTAAGAACTAAATTATTTATCATTGTTCGTTTCTATTAAGTGGTGAACATTGCTTGTGCGTATTCTCATGTTTGACCAAATCCTTTTATTTGAGCAAATCTCTCTTATTTGAATTTGAACAGTTAATCCTTTCTTGGTTGAATCTTATGCTTGAGAAAATTCTCTTGTTTTCATGAGGGGCATACTGTAACACCTCAAAATTTGCCCTCGTGCTTCTAATTAACTGGCTTATGTTTCTTTGCATTTTTTGCATTATCATAATTTGCATATCATTGGCCTTAGTATGGGATCAAGGTATCTAAATCCAATCAAAGGAGCCTTGAGCCTCAAGGGAATCACATTCTCCTAACCAGTGCAAAATTAGGGTTTTGGGGATTCTTGAGTTTAACACCCCAATAGGCAAGATCTTTGAGCTTTTATCATCTCCAAATGGTACATCTCATAATTTTTTGAGAGGACACCCATCATACTCAGAGGAATTTGGATTTGGAGGATGTGATGATTTCTCCTAAACTAAGGGTATAAAATTAAGGTTTGCCATAAAATCAATTTATTTCTGATTTTATGGGCAAAACTTGATTTCATGGTATTCTACATGTCCTTAAGTGTCTAAGGTTGAAAGATTGTCCATCAAGTTGATTCATAGAGGTTTCAATTGATCAGTTGACTAAAAATCAGGAGAATTGGGGAAAAGTCAACTGTACAGAAGAAAAAGTCAACTCTTGACTGTTTTAGGTCAATTTCATGTTCCTCATCTCAAATATGTTCATTCATCAAGATTTGATCAAGAAATATCAAGGGATTCATCAAAAATCAAGAAATGTACAAAGTTGCCAAAAATAGAATTTAGGGTTTCCATTTATGGCTAGTTTTGGCAATGTGAGCACCCAACTTTAGGGCATTCTTTCTCTATGTTCCAATCTCCAAATTGAAAGTTTCAAAAGGCCTATCAAAAGTTCACATTCCAAGCTTCAAAACTATTCCAAGAACATCTCCATTGGATTAAAATTGAGAGAGATATGATGGATTAAAGTTGAGACAAATCAAGGCAAATTGGTAAGTCATGACCAGTCAGCACGCAATAATTTCAACAAACACTTGGTATGCATGACATGTTCAAGTTCAAGGTCACATTTCTCCATGATTGAGACTCCAAATGAAAAATTATCCAACATGGTTTTTGTTCCTCTTGATCTCATCTTCAACTTTGATGTTGAAGAAATTTTCATATGATCAACTCATTGAGAGATATAATGAGGCAAAGTGCGTGACCTCCAACTGATTCATTCACACACATGTGGTAAGGCATGACCAAGTCAGGCTGACCTGCCAACACAGTTATGTACAAGCCCTTTCATAGCCAATTTTAAGCACCTTAGAGGACTCCATTGCATTTGTTTTCCACATCAACCTTGCTCTACTCTATCTCCTCTTTCCAAATAACCAAAAACCAACCATTTTCATCCATTGGTTCATGAGATTCAATGATCCAAAGACCATCTCTTACCATCTGGTTTCTTTAATACCAAGTAAGCAAATTCAGTCAAAAAAAGAGCCTTGTCCTTGTTGTTCTCATGCGCATGTTAAGTATGTATCATCCCATGTCATCAAACCTTGCCATTTTAAGCTAAACAAACATACCTCTTACACATACCATGCACATGTACCATCATTTACCTTTTATGTTCAAACAATAAAAAGAAAAGAAACTTACACAAGAAGGTTGTACAAGAAGCTGCAGCACCACACATCATCACCTTCTATTTGAGCAACACCATAGCTTCCATGATCCTCTCCATACACGAGCTCACTCTCATCACTTCACCTCACTCTCATTTTATTCTCAACTCAGTTAACTCACTCACCCTAACCAGAGTTCTAATTGTTAACCAAGGTGGTTAACAGTTAACTCAAGATATAAATATAAAACTCTAACTAACTTTTACTCATTCTTCACATCCTCTGAATTTTCACTCTCTCTCTCTCTCTGAAGCTTCTCTCACACGCATCTTCATCTTCATCATTCTCCTCAACACTTGTGAGCTTGATTCTTCATCAATCAGCATCAAAAGAAGTGTGTAGAAGCAAGGATTTGAAGCTATAGGATCTGCATTTTTCTTCACTCAAATTTCTCAACAATCACAAGCTTCCTCTAGCCTTTATTTGGCTCATCTTGAATCTCAAGAACAAGGATCCTCCTCTCTGGTCTTCTTTTGATCTAAGAATTCATCAAAACCCCAGGTTTCACCTCAAATTTCTTACTCTCTTTATGCTCTGATTTAGCTTATTTTTTATTGCTTTGAGCTCAATAGGAGCCATGTGACCACCGGCTAGTTGATAGGCACCCTAGGTGCGTAGTTTCAGTTTTCTAGGGCAAACTTCATCTCTTCGATTTCCTTTATATATGAACTGTATGTGAATTCTGAGCCTGGATTCGTAACCTACTTGGAGAGAGGAAGAGAATTATATAGGTTTTGTCCATTTCTGTGGAGGTTGGAGGCTGAGCATGGTGGTTGCTCACCGGAGAAGACGACCGGAGTCTTCTCCGGCCACCTAAAAATTCATATGAGCTAGAACCCTAGCTTTTCTCCAAGTTAAGTCCTAGCCATTGGATTGTTGTGATCAAACGCTTCTCAGCGTGCCAGCGCATAAATGAAGCAACCTCCCTCTCACGTGCCTTTTTTTCTGATTTATTTTTGAATTGTTTGGTTCCACGTGTGTGCTTCACTCTAGCTTACCATGTGCTTGCATCCTGTCCACTTGATTGAGGTACTTTCCATGATCATCATATGCTGACTCCATCCAATGGCTAAGGATGAGTCAATTGTTTGACTAACATCCATAGCATGCACCTTTCAGACACACGTGTTATTGGATTAGGCTGATCTTGCTATTCACACTCCACCTTTCTGAGCCCAAGCACTTTTGAACAGCGTGTTTACTATCTCCATACCCCCTGGCCATTCCTCTTGTTTTTTTTTTCTTTACATAATTGTTTCATTTTTAATTTTTAAAAAATACTTTTAAGCATGTTAAAATCCTAAATAAATTTATGATGCATTCTCACTCATTTAAATAATTTTTACATATTTTATTTTCTGATTTTAGCATATTTTGCTATTTTTCCATGAATTTCCATTCAATTTCTTTTGTGTGAACATTAATTCATGACACATGCTTCATTCTTGAATTGTTTGACATACTTATGATCTGAATTTTCACATTATAATTGATACATGCTTTAATGACATCTTGAGGCACTTTGAGTAATTTTTGTCGATTTTTAAAAGAATTTTTTATCAATGTTTGAATGTCATATTTGTGCCTAATGTTTGTACTATTTAGATAAACTTGTGAAGCATGTTTTGGGGTAATCCCTAATGATTTTTGACCCACTCTTTTGAGGCATGTCAACCTTATATTTTCACTTCAATATGCTTGCTTTTTCCCAATTTTCTTAATCTCTTATCATGATCTTTGTGAATTGGTAAATGCAACCTTGTTGTGTGGATGTTGGGGATCATATGCTAGGGTTTTGATGGATATTTTATGCAATCCTCTTTGACAATTGTTGAGACCTCTTGATATATGTTATGTGAACATTATAGGTCATGTTTCTCATGTTATAGGTCATTGCTTGTCCATTTTACACGACTTATATGTATGTGTTTAAACTTGAAATGTTTTGTGCACTTGTGGTTCTCTTCTTGCATATCTTTGATGACTTGTTTGCATCAATGCTTGCATGATCTTAGACATTCATTTAAACATGATTCAACTTTTGTTTTTAATCCTTCTCAATCATATTACTTGAATTCTAACATCATTTTGCATGTTTCTAAGCTCATGAACCTTTGCATGTTTGTTTGACCTAATTTGCACATGTTTGCTTCCAATCTCAAATGTGCCTTAACATGACACTTGTATGGATTTTATATGATCATTATTGACTTCTAAATGTCATTTCAAATGTCATATGCTACTGACTTGCATTCATTTGCATGTATGTTCAACTTGCATTTTCTTTTCTTACTTGCATTACAAGTATGCTTCCTTGATTGAACTTAAGTGATGTTTTGGTTTCCACTTCTTCTTACTTAATCAATGCTTGCATTTATGATTTACATGCTATCTTAATGATATCTCAATGCATTAATAAATGTCATCCACTTCTGACTTTGATGTTTACATATGCATTTATTCATGTTTGTGAACTATATGCTTTCATCTTGCATAGTTAATGTACAACTTGCATTTGCATGATTGTTTGGTGCATGTTTCAACATAGTTTGACTTTGTTTGATACCTCAACCTTAGTAAGGACCCTTGACATGTACCTACTGACTTTGAAGCATCCTTAACCCTTAGGACCCTTCCCTTTTGGTTTAATTCTTGTATACTTCTTAAGTTGTCTTCTTAAGACAACTAACATTGTTTGGTTTATGTTCTAACACTTATATTCATTTCTTGTTATTATTTTGTGATAACATTTTGTGTAGGGGTATAGGTAAGTCACTTGAGCATGTGGATGTTTATCCATGTTCATTCCTCCTTTCATCTATTATCTCTTTCATAACTCTTTTACTTATTAGATTACATGATATAATGCTTTGTGTACAACTACCTCACACCCCTTAAGGATCCTAACTCATCCTTAATTTTTGATTAAGGTGAGGTAGGATAAGCATTAGGTAGTGCTATCCCTCTCTCTTCTTTAGACTTAGGTTGTTCTCAAACCTCCCATTAAGGCCTTCTTTTGCATGACAACTTTAGGAGAGAATTCCCCTTTGTGTTTTCTTCTTCCTTGAGTCTTCTCATCTCATCTCATAATCTTTCTAAAACACTTAATAAAGGTTATCGTGTATTGCGATTGAACCTTATATATGGGAAGTGAATAATGGGGGGTCTCCCTTCATTCTTCTAGGGTACTTAATGTACGTCTTGTTGGGGACAATACGCGACGTATTCATTCCTATGTGGTAGACTTGGGTGCAATGCAAGCTACAAACTAACTTCAATCCACTTCTTGTCTAAAAAACAAATAAAAAAATTCAAATCTTTTTCAACCTTCGGGATTGTTAAGTTTCAAACCATTTTCAAAAAAGGACACGTTACGTCCGTCTCGTCGCAAACAGGCATCGACCCTAACTGTCGGACGCGAACTTAATGTCGCTCATAAAAAACACTTACAGACCTCGTTAGGTCGAACGACGACTGCTCTAATTTCCTCTCTCTGGTTAGATTGAGGATACGTAGGCACAAGGCGGCGATGTCTTGGCGAGCAGCCTCCCCCTATAGTCCGTGTTCGAACTACGTTGACTCTGACTTTCCCATTGCACGAGGGAATACGTAGGCATAGGACGTCGATGTCCTATCGAGTCACTTTTTTCTTTTGTTCTTCGTTTCTTCGTTCTTTTCCGTTTCCGTTCCTTCTCCTTTCTAGTAGTAACAGAGCTCCAGATGATGACACCCTTTGATCGAGACAGCAAGCGTGGATCCCATCAAGTACGATGGACGCGTGGGGGTGCTAATACCTTTCCCTCGCGTAACCGACTCCCTTACCCATTTCTCTTGGTCGCGAGACCATGCTTTTTCCTTCCCTCTAGTTTACGCAGTGTTTCCTTTCCCTCTCTTGGGATAAATACACATTGCTGGCGACTTTGTTTTCGCGCAACTTTCGCGTGTGTACCTAGATGAAAATCCCGAGAGCGACAACTGGCGACTCTGCTGGGGACTCTGGTTCCCTAAGCGAATCAATCCTAGCGCTTGTCTGTTTTTATTTCATTGGGTGTTTGTCGTGGTGCTTTGTTGTGTTGTATGTTACTGTATTACTGTATTACTGTTTTACTGTATTACTGTATTTACCACATTTATTGCATTTGCATTTCGTTATTATTATGCTGTGCGGTGCTGTACTGGTTTTCTGTTTGGCGAGTTGGGATGTTCTGAGAGATAAGCCCACTACCCAGGCTTGAGCATACACATAGGTATTAGTGTGGGTGGACGTGTCGCTCCTGTGGTGTTGGCCACGTGCGGGTGTTCACGAGACCCACAACCAGACGAGGTTCTATCGGGAGATATCTGCTACTGTATGTTGATACAGGCCAGTAGTTATTCTCTTGAGGAACTGTCGACTCTGGTAACCATTCCCAAGGACTCATTTGCGGAACTCCTCCCGAGATGTGATAATGGCAGACCAGAAATGGCAAACCCATTACACTTGTCGATCCGAGGACCCAATGCTGGGAACTTACTATAGGATATCCTTTTTGAAAGTGAATCAGTGGAGGCGCTCCTCGATTGGCGATAGTACTGTACCCCGAGAGATGAATGTACTATTGCTTCTCGACCTCAGTGCCCGAAGCTGAGGACCTTTCGTTTTCTAGTACCCACATGTGAGAGGGGCGGGTTGTTTATAGGTTTGCAGATAACCTTGACCTTCTACCTACCCAGTACTTTGGATTTCTTATCAGCACAGATTTATCAGTGTGGCTACTCTGTTGTTATGGGTTATTCTGGGTATTTGTACAGAGCCCTGGATTATTCAGTTTGTTCAGTGCAGCCAGCTTGTGTGGATGCCTTGATCCTACGCTTTGCATTGCATTTCATTTTTCTGACATTCATATTTTTGCATTTCCAGGTAGTATCCGATCTTTTGGTTCCAGTCAACGGGAAGACCTCGGGATGGACACTAAGAAGAGCAAGAAGAATATTATCATTTACAAGTTCCTGAAGCTCACTCTTAGTCAGATTGGTGGTTTACATGATATGGTTGGTCCTGAAGTGTTGGGAATGTTCAAGGAGAAATACGGTTGGATCTTATCTTTCGTTCATAACCTCAGTAAGTATGAATATAATAGCTTACACACCTTGATGGAGTTCTATGATCCTTCCCTGAGATGCTTCGTAATGCCAGATTATGTGTTGGTTCCTACTCTGGAGGAGTACTCAAACATCCTGGGGATTTCCATTAAAGAAGGTGCTCCATTCTGTGTTTCCAAGGCAGATCTTGACTTCAAAGTTGTGGCTAGTGCTCTTTATTTGAGCAAATCAACCTTAGAGGCTGACATTTCTAGCAAGGGAAAGTTCCGAGGCTATCACTTGGCGTACTTGGTAAAGAAGACTCAAGAAGCGGCTAAGGAGAAAAGGTGGACAACTTTCAATGCAATACTGGCTCTCTGTATATATGGCATTGTCCTATTTCCTAATGAACCTGATTTTGTTCATACGGATGCCATCCGAATCTTTACAACTCAAAATCCAGTGCCGACCTTGTTAGGAGATCTTCAATATGCCTTGTACAACAGGAATGAAAAGAGACGAGACGGGGTAGTTCATTGTTGTGCTTCTCTTTTCTATAAGTGGTTTGCAAACCGTTTACCTTGGTCAGGTGCTTTTGTGGATACCAAGACTTCTCTGGATTGGAGTAAACATCTGATGGGTCTAACTGCAAAGGATATTGTCTGCGTGGATCAAGGATTACTTGGCAAAGACATTTTGTACAACTGTGGTGAGTACCTTAACGTACCATTGATAGGGAGAAAAGGGGGTATTAATTACAATCCTTCTTAGGCTATCAGGCAGTTTGGATATGCTCTGAAAGATCCTCCGGTTGAAAAAGATTTGAGAGAGTCTTTGTATTTTCATGTAGCTGATGGTTTAGCTGTGGCACAGAAGGCTTCTGAAGCTTGGCTCAGTGGACAGAAGAAAGGTAAAACTGTTCTGGGCAAACCCAACAATCAAGCTTTCTTTCCATATACGGACTGGGTAAAAAGAAGAGTGGAAGAGTTCTACTTGCCTTTTGACCGAGTGCCTCCCTTGTATCCTGAGATTGTAGAAGAGGGGCTTATTGTACCACTCGATGAGTTTAACAAGCAATAGGACTTGGTGTATGAGTTGAGCGTGGAGAGTGCCGGTATGAGTAGTCAACTGCAAGGTGCTTTACATGACAACCTGGAGTTGAAATAGAAAGTTCAAGATGTGAAGAGCGCCTGGAAGAGAAGGAGAAGGATCTCACTGACAGAGCTCAACACTTCAGAAAAGTCAGTATGGCTGCTGAATCTTCTAGCAAGGTCTGCAGGAAAAATAAGAAGCTCTTGACCGAGACTGAAGCCAAGCTTGCCACGTATCAGAAGATGTGGGAGGAGGTCAAGATTGAGAACGGGGAACTGAAAGAAGAACTTCAGCAAATGAAAGCAGACAAAAAGCACTTCTCTGGTAAGCTGAAAGAAGCCCAAAAAGAGAAAAACCTTATGATCCCAATGTAAAGCACTCTTATGATCCCAAAAAGCGGCAGATTTAGGAAAATGTGAAATAAACCACTTATATAGCAGGGGTACACAGCACGTGATCGTCCCTCCGTTGTACAAACTCCCTAAGGGTACAGAATGATACGCATCTGTGAGCAAAGTTGGTACAAGGTTTCCAATGAGAAAAACCTTAATGGCGTTGATATCTACAAAGTTATCGATGTTGGAAAACAAAAATAACCTGTAGGTGACCAAAAGAAAGATGCTCTTGAAAGCGGCCACGTTCCCTATACTAGCAAAGTATAGAGCCTTCTTTACCAGAAACTTGGCTGGTAAACCCAGGATTCCTCCTTTGGTGGTCATGTGAGTCTAGACTTTTAACTCATCCAAATGAATTGCTCTTGCAATGGTCTGATCCTTTGGAATTTCTTCTAGTCCAGAAAAGGGAGCTTGATCAGTAATGGGCAGATCAGTTAGGTGAGAATACTCCTCCAGCATTGGTGCTAGCTGGTAATTTGGGAATGTGAAACAGTGATAGACTGGATCGTAGAACTGGATTAGTGCCTCCATGATTCTTTCAATTACATGGACCCTTAACAGAGGTAGCAGACCTCCATACTTAACTTGAAAGCGTCAGGGTTAGTTATCATCCTTGCCAGACCTGTCAAATCCTCTAGTTTTAGAACCTTGAAGGTGTACTTATGAGTTCTTCGTCTACCGAAATCCATGAGCAGAATCCTTTTCTCTCTGACATTTGCAATCACTGTCTTAGTTTAACTTGAAAAAGAGAGACTAGAAGAGAAATTTTTCTTTGTTTAATTTTTTTTTTAAATGAATGCATGAATGCAGCACAGAAAAACATAGAAAAAACATGGGGTCAAAGGGTCGGTGTCATGAAGTCAAGGCTCTACCCATCCCAAAGGTTTATACTAGTGATTTTTGTACCTGTCTCTCAAAATCATTGATTCTTTTCGAGATAACATCAGCGGGCTGGGAACCGTGCTAGGTGATGTATTTCGAAGAGTCTCAGAAGAGGGTAGTATCGTGTGACAACTATTTCCGATAGCTTCCGCACTACTGAAAGAGGTTTTTCCTAGGTGTATACTGAATCTTTCCACATGCGGCATCACATGCATTCCATTAGCAGAAAAATAAACACAGATATCAATTAGGAAAAGCGGTATATATATTTGTCCTAATGTCCTAGACTTTTTAAAAGCTACGAATCTTATGATCCTGACAGAAAATGGCTCCCCGGCGGAGTCGCCATTCTGTGGTACCTCCCCAACTTTAAAGGTTTTTGGCCTAAGTTCCTAGTGAGGGCTGATCCTAGTAATAATGACATTCCCTGGTGGAACCGCCATGAAAATAACTTGTCCAAGGTTTTCACCTTAAATCGTAGGAAAGAAAGAAAGGCCCCACGGTGGGCGCCACTTTTCTATAGCGAGCGATTTTGGACATGGTTCTTAAGCACTGTCGCTCTGGGGGACTACAGGTCGATTCATTTTTTATCCATTTGAAGCTGATGAAGGAAGGGAAATAGATGTCTCTAACTAACCCTGCTTGCATACTGAGTTTAAACAGCGGTCTGTTAGGTTATGAATGCTATGTGGAAGTATGGCCTCTTTCTGCCTATTTTGTTAAGGATGAAATGACGGGACTATTCTATTGTTAGGACTGATGCTTTTCAATTGATGTATGAAGGTACGGGATTTTGGGTTTTTGATTAGTGTGCTCGCTAAGATTTCTCTTTCAATCTTATGCCTACGTATTCCCGTTTACCGAAACAGGGAAATCAGAGCGATCGTAGTTCCTCCTATTCTATGGGAGGAAATGGTGTATTGGTGTCTAGTTCAAAGCTCAAGACGTGAAGCTAAAGGGGTGATTTGTATCTTGTTCAAAGCCTAAGATGTGAAGCTGAAGGTGGTTTATTTGTATCTTGTTTTAAGCCCAAGATATGAAGCTCAAGAGTCTATTTGTATCTTGTTCAAAGCCCAAGATATGAAGCTAAAGAGGTTCTTAACTGAGAGGGAATTTGTTATCTCTAGGGAGGAGTTGTTGATGTTTGTATGTTCTGAGCAAGGCACAACTTTGATGCTAAGAGGGTGTTTTTTGTGTGTCTCGTACGAAGCCCAAGACGGAAACTAAAGGGGTTTGACTCAACAAGAGAGTCTTTTACACTCAACAAGAGAGTGACTTTGTGTCTTGTACGAAGCTCGAGAGGGAGGCTAAAAGCTGGGTGACTCAACAAGAGAGTCCTTTATACTCAACAAGAGAGTGATTTGTGTCTTGTACAAGGCCCAAGACGGAGGCTAAAGGTTGGATGACTCAACAAGAGAGTCTTTTATACTCAACAAGAGAGTGTTTTGTGTCTTGTACAAAGCCCAAGAGGGAGGCGAAAAGATTGGTGACTCAACAAGAGAGTGTTTTATATCTCTTACGAAGCCCGAGATGGAGGCTAAAAGGGTGGATGACTCAACAAGAGAATCTTTTATACTCAACAAGAGAGTGTTTTGTATCTCGTATGAAGCCCGAGATGGAGGCTAAAAGGGTGTGACTCAATAAGGGAGTCTGAAAAGGTTAGCTTCACTGGGGAGAATCATTTGTACAAAGCCCAAGAGGAGGCTAGGTGTGACTGTTTCAGTTGAGTGACAGGTTCAGTATGTTGGTTAAAAGAGAAAATCAGTTCTTATATGAGTAATGTTGCACTCATGGATTTGTTCCGAGGATCGGGATTACTTCCTGTTCTTTAAGGAAACGGGGAATCCAAAGGGTTTTTAGACTGTCCGAGTCTAAGGGTTTTATCTTTTTTACCATGCTTAAGGAACAGTAACAGTAAGATCTAGACTCTTTGAAAGACCGTTCTATTAATATGACTAATTTTTGTTCCTATACCTCTAGGAGGTCGTCGGGACAATTTGTACGAAGCCCAAGAGGAGGCTGGAAACTTTTAAGAAGCTGAGGGACAATTTGTACGAAGCCCGAGAGGAGGCTATCTTCCCGGAGGAAGAATCATTATACGAAGCCTAAGAGGAGGCTGTGAAAACTTCTAAGAAGCCGACGATTCGTTGTATAATGCCCAAGAGGAGGCGGGGATGCTTTTAGGAAGCCTGTGGGTCCTTGCACTAAGCCCAAGAGGAGGCTGATGAACAGTTTCAAAAGGGGTTTCACTTGGAACAATGGCCTTCTGTATAATGAACTGTTCAAAGGGGAATTCTTAGATATAGTTATCTAGAAAATTCTTTACTGTTTAGGTTATGTTGAAATATCCGGGAGAACGTCGGATGTAAGGAGACGAGGTTTTGTCTAGTTCTAGACGTAGTTGCCGGGGAAACTCTAAATATCTATACTAGTATTACACAGTTCATATGAGTTTATGAAAGAAGACTTACAGTGAAACAACCCCACAGTACAATTATATACATATGAAAGCAGTAAATGAAAGCGGGTAAACACTTACTCTATTGTAGAGCTTCCATGCTGTTTGGTTAGTTGTTCAACAAAGAAATATTGAAACAACAGTATATTTCAAAATCAAAGGAGAAAGTGCTTTTAAAAAAGAAGTTGTTGGGGCTTACAGCTCGAGGAGAGGCCCAGGTTTTATCAGTGATCGCACTGTCGTTTTGTACAGGGACTTATACAAGTGATTGAGGCCCAAGAAAGGTTTTCTGTATAAAGGGGATGGATCTTACACTCTCTCAAGAGGCCCAAAATGATTTAGAGAACAGAAATGGGGCTTATAACACGAGGGTAGGCCCAGGGTTTGTTTTACACGGGCGATAATCGCGCCGAACTTTTGAAATACAATGTGACTTATACAATAAGTGAGGCCCAAGAAAGGTTTGTATTTACAAAGGATTGGGTCTTACACTCTATTAGAGGCCCAAAAAAGGTATGAAAATGATTGATGAGGTTTGAAATCAAAGAAAAACCCTAATTTTTTCCTTTAAAAGTAAATATTTAAAGAAAATCAATAAAAATACCAAATGAGTTTGAATAAACCACTTGTGATTTTTGTTTAAGATTTGAAAAATGAGGTTTTAATTACAAGATGAATTAAAACTCATTTGGTTTTGATTTTCAAGGTAAATATTCACTTTTAAAAATGTTAAAAAAATAATTAAAAAGGACTTTATTCACAAATAATAATTATATTAAATAAATAGTATAAACTTATTTTTTTGTGGAATAAAATATTTCAACATTTTTGTGATTTTTTGCAAAAAGAACCAATAAAAAATAATTAAAGTTGAAGGAGTTATTAATTTTCCAATTAATTAATAAAACATGAAAATATTGGAAAAAATAGCAAAAAAGTGAGAAAGCACAAAATGGTCTGGGTGGGGTTTGAACCCACGACCTCAAGGCTATAGGGTGCGCGCCTTACCACTGGGGTGGTGATACATCCGTTGATTGAAACAAACCAACAAATACACAAGGCTTGCCTTGTTTTCTAGGCCTGGCCAAGGCAACGCAAGGCAAGTTTTGGCAAGAAACGGGAAGGTCCATAACTTTCTCATTTCTCCATGTTTGGGGACAAAATTTATATGCATCTGGACTAGAATTTCGCAAGGAATCCAATGGTGGTGGTATTTTTTCCAGATCATGCTCCCTCCTCAAAATCCGATAGTGGTTTTGAAAAAGGCCTATAATTGCATTTTCTATGCTACACTTTGGTACAAGCATGAATTACATGATGAATTGGTTTAAACACAACACATATGACATGTATAAGAGAGGCATGATTAGTGGACTTCAAAGCAATGTATATTTTGGAAAGTTCAAGTCATGATGCTTACCTCTTTTTGAGCTTTTGGAGTTTTTTGTGCAATCTGCCAAGTTTATTTTTCCAGAAATGGTTTGATGCTTTGGACACTCTCAAATGATCCCTTAGAAGCTTTTAGGGTGAGTGGAATCAGCTGGAACCTGTAAAAACACAAATTGGCCCTTTCTTGCAAAAGGGGTTAAAATGGCCAAAATAGCAACTCCCTCAAATGGTATTCCAGATGGGGGGAACCATTTGGAACAGTTCATGGATGATATTTGGAGTGTGTTTGAGGTTTTATCTGGCTTGGAAAGTGACTGAATCAAGACATGGCTTGAAAAATGCACAAAAGTACTATTTTGAGGTTTTGAGAGGTGACTTTGTGATTTAAGGATTACAGGTCACTTGTGAGAGTTTGGATAGCTTAGATATGATATATTGGATGTGTGTGTGTTTGAATGGTTTGGTTGGAATTGCTATCAAACTCAAAAACTCAGAGTTACCTTGCTAAAGAAGGCATTTTGGCCTAAAGAGAGGGATTTTGAGGAAAGCATCTGTTTGATGGCTTTGGTGTACTCAAACTGAGCACAAATGAGCTCTATTTATAGTAGAGCAAGTTTATTTTGGGATCAATAGTGAATGACAACCACAACAGAGGTTTGGCCAATGTTGATCAATGGGAATCCAAGTCTCCTCTAGCCATTGACTAGAGGTTAGAGCACAGGCCTTCGGTTCCCTAGTTATCAGATCATTCTTGACTGAATTCAGTTGCAAATAGCCCAGTCCATGCCACCTCTCAGCATCCATTAAATGATCCAATCCAAAATTGGAGTCTTGTCCCTCTTTTAGGGATTTCTAGGTTTGGCATGCTACTTCTTGTTCCAAAGACTTTGGAGGCTTGGATCAGTGTTTGTTCCCTTTAGATTTGATCCTCATATATGTCCAAAGTGATGACAAGGCTTGGAATTATCTGATATTTCCGAATCGAGCAAAAATGCAAAATTCTGCCTAGCCTTGGCAGTTTTCAGCAAAGCATATTGCCATTGTCATATCTCATGGCCCAAGTGGAATTTGATGGAGTTCTTGGCCATTTTGGAAAACCCTTATATGATACAACAATTGTTTGCTCATAGCTGGTTTTGATAATTTTTGGATCCAAGTGAAAAATGTCCCTACATTTGGAAACAAGTGAAGGCAGATTCTGACTTAGTGAAATTTTCACTAAGTGTTGGAAAAAGTGGCATTTCATGTTTTCAGCCATTTTGATCATTCCCTAACTCAAGATCCATGATGAATTGGAGTGAGGTGTATTTGAAGTTTTTGTAGAGGGTAATGAGAGCTACAATCTAGCTTTGGATGGGGAAAATGGCCTTGTGGTTTAGGAGTTATGATCCTCCAAAGTTGGTACCCTAGCCACTTTATTCCATAACTTAGAAAATTTCTAAGTTTTTTATGGTTACCCCTTTTACAAGTTATCCGACTTTTCTTGATTTTTCTTGATGAATGATGATTCCAATCATACATTAACATCATTTTAGGGTCAAAGAACCATATCTGTGAAAAATCTCAAAAAGTCAAAGTTTGACTTTTGTGCATAGTTGACTTTTTGTCAGATGAATTCCAAACTGTGCAATCCTCCATTAAATCAAGTCCTTGACCTAAATCAAACTTTATGGATTGATTTCATAGGTGCTATAGGGTGTATTGAATCATGTCCCAAGGTTTTGAAGCATGCCTGGGTCAAAAGACAAAGGTACAATTGACTTTTCCCGCGAAACCCTAACTGTGGTTCTGATGAACTTGAAACTTGTTGATCAAGCTTCTTGGATCAATCCATTGTTGAAAATGGATCAATGTAGTGTATTAGAGACCCTCAAATCCTCTCTTGAGGTCTTGGCTCATGATTTGTCCCAAAAGTCAACTTAGGGGTGAATTAGGTCAAGAAACCCTAATTCCTGATTTTTTTAGTGAATGCATCCCCTGAGGCTAAATTGACTTGATGATTGGGTTTATGATGTCCCTTGGAGCATCTTAGGTTATGCCTTGGAGCATTGGCTCATGCCTAGAGGAAAATTTCCAACTGGAGGCCCTGGTCGACCAAAACCCTAATTTGGTGACATTGGCGATCTTGAGGCTTGGTCCACTTGGAATGCTGCAGCCTTGTGCTTGATTCTTGTTGTGGGAGTCCTCTTGATCCTTTGTGGATGTTTGAGAGGTTTAGACAAGTTGAAGATCATGTCATTCCTTGATTGATCCTTTGTCTAAGAGCTCTGAGAGGGCTTGAAACCATAAGTTTGATTGCAATGGATGCTCACCCATCTTTGGGGACATGTAATGAGGTATGATGGTCCACCCATATTGTGATTATGATTTGCACAATGATGGGAATCTTAGTGGTAAAAATTTGGGGTATGATAGATGCCCCTATTTAATCTTCTTGGACCTGAAGGTGTGGATGGCGAAGGTATTCGGGCATTCAGGGTGCAAGAGGATTAAATATCGGAATACCCGAAATTTTGATGGCAGTCATGAATGGTAGTTTGCGCATTCATCTTCTTTAGCTAAGCGATGATGCTTAGAAAAGGTAAAACTTCCCCTCGATCCTGGTTTCCTACCAAGGAACTGGTCTTAGTTTCTGAAATAAACTTCCCCTCGATCTTGGTTTCCTACCAAGGAACTGGTCTTAGTTTCTTTAGTAAACTTCCCCTCGTTCCTGGTTTCCTACCAAGGAACTGGTCTCAGTTTCTTTTGTCAATAAACTTTCTTGACAAGGAACACTGTTCGTAGCGGTTTTCCTCAAACTTCTCGCCGAATTTTCCTGGGGAGATGCCATTTGATGGGAAAAGGTTTTGGTTGTGGAGAGGCACAAACTTCTCTGTTTGGAGATGCCATTTGTCGACTCTACTGCGGAAAATGAGTCTCTTGACAAACTGCTTTTGCTTGGAGATATTACATCATACTTTTCTCGAGACCTTCTTGAAGAAATGCCATATGATGTGATCCAATTTTGAGGTGCCGATGACTTTTTCTTCAGTGAATTTTTCGAAGAAAAACTGCCGTACTGCCGAATCTCTAATTAAGAGGCTTTCTCTGGGGATTTTCCTAAATCCGAGAAAGCGAAGATATCATCTTCACTGGTGAAAAGTGTTGTTTGTCGAAAGTTCTCTAGCTTTTCAGAGGTTCAAGTTATCAAAGTGGTCAAGGACCAATTCTAATCCAGAAATAAACTGGATGAGAGATTGTTCAGCCCCAACGTTTCCTGGCGAGGAAAGAACTGACAACTCGATTGAGAGGAGGGTTATCACGATGGGACAAGACCAACTAGAGTGATAGTGATGCAATATGAATGCGAATGTAAATCAATAATGCATGATGTATGCATGTTTATGCTGACAAAACTGACACGATAGCAATTCTGCCTTGCTTAGGAGAGATAGTCCCTGCGGGGATAACCGTTGGTCGGGCTTAGGAGATGAGGACTCTGCGGGGGTGTCAGAGGAAACACGGTCTTTGACACAGTTGATCCTTTATTTAGGTGCACTGGTTTAGAAGGAGTACTTTGATTCTGCACTTCGAAGCTCGCTTACTTCTGGAGAAGCGATTGATGTTCTTTCGATGTTCAACAGTCAAAAGAAATTGCCATCTTTATTTTAAAAGAAGAAAACGTTTAACAAGTAAATTCATTTTTTTTTATTTCAAGAATCGTTAATCACATTAGAACGTCATTCTGTAAAGCTAAAACAAATGGGAATTATAAACAAAAGCACAAGGGCTCAAATTTTATTGATAGGATGGAAATCAGCCAAGTGTGTGTTTCCATGGAGCATTTACAATGTTAGAAAATGGTAATTTAAGGGAAAAGGGCTACATTGAAACATAACGACCGTTATCCTTCTACCAACTTTGAATTCGGGACATCCGGAGCTTCTGTCGAAGATGAACTTGACTGGAGTCTTTTTAACGAATTGTGTAATTGCCGCTGAGGGATTTGCCCCTTTGTTGGACGTAGTTACTTGCCATTATCCCTAACTTTTTCCTAGATTGTACTTTGATATTTCCAATCCAGTGGGATTATTTTTGTTATGTCTCTAATTTTTTCCTGGACCGCCCTTTCGGGTTTTCAATCCACCGAGACGTTTTTTTTTAGGCGAAGTATTTCTTGACTACGTCAACATTCGTGGGGTAGGCAAATTCCTCTCCGTCCATGGTTGCAAGTCTCAAGGCACCGCCTGAGAAAGCTTTCTTGACCACATATGGGCCGTCATAATTCAGAGTCCACTTGCCCTGAGAATCCGTGAGAAATGATTGTATCTTCTTGAGCACAAGGTCTCCTTTCCTGAAGACGCGAGGTCGGGCCTTTTTGTCAAAGGCCTTCTTCATTTTTTGTTGATACAACTGACCATGGCATAAAGCCATCATTCACTTCTCTTCTATCAGATTCAGTTCGTCGTGTCGACTTTGACACCATTCAACCTCTGTTAACTTGGCTTCCATCAATACCCGGATTGATGGGATTTCTACTTCTATGGGGAGCACTGCTTCCATGCCATATACTAGAGAGAAAGGGTTGCCCATGTTGAAGTGCGGACAGATGTACGATAACCGTGAAGAGCAAAGGGCAATATCTCGTGCCAATCTTTGTAGGTTACAACCATCTTCTGGACAATCTTCTTGATGTTCTTGTTAGCCGTTTCTACCTCCCCGTTCATTTTGGGTCGGTAGGGAGATGAGTTATGGTGTTCGATCTTGAACTCGACGCATAACTCTTTCATTATCTTATTGTTCATGTTGGATCCATTGTCAGTAATGATCTGACTTGGAACACCATAACGGCAGATGATACTGTTTTTGATAAATTGGACCACCACTTGTCGAGTTACATTGGCGTATGAAGCTGCTTCGACCCACTTGGTGAAGTAATCAATGGCTACTAGGATGAACCGATGTCCGTTCGAAACCTTGGGTTCGATCATGCCAATCATGTCGATTCCCCATATGGAAAAAGGCCATGGGGAAGAGAAAACTTTGAGATGTGTTGGGGGCACATGGATTTTATCTGAGTATATCTGAGACTTATGACACTTCCTCATGTACTTGTAGCAGTCGGATTCCATGGTTAACCAGTAGTACCCTGCTCTCAGAATTTTTCTCGCCATTGTGTGTCCGTTGGCATGAGTGCCAAAGGATCCTTCATGAATTTCTTTTATCAGTATGTTTGTTTCTAGTCTGTCCACACATCGGAGCAGGACCATGTCAAAGTTCCTCTTATAGAGTGCATCGCCGCTCAGGAAAAAGCTGCCAGCCAATCTTCTGAGGGTTTTTCTATCTTTTCTGGATGCCCCAGGAGGGTATTCTTGTTTCTGAAGGAAGCACTTGATATCGTGATACCAAGGTTTGTCGTCTATGACTGCTTTAATCGTGAAGATGTAAGCGGGCCTTTCTAGGCGCATTATGTCGATCTTAGGTATGTCATTCCATTGACCTACACTAATCATGGAAGAGAGAGGGGCTAAGGCATCAACCATATGATTCTCTTCACGAGGGATATGATGAAACTCGATTCTGTTGAAGAAGGGTAATAACCTTCTCGCGTAATCTTTGTAAGGAAACAATCCTGATTGGTACGTGTTCCAATATCCTTTGATCTGATTGATAACTAGGGCTGAGTCGCCGTATACATCCAAGGTTTTGATCCTTAAGTCGATTGCTTCTTCGAGACCCATGATACAAGCTTCGTATTCGGCCTCGTTGTTTGTGCACTTGAATGTAAGTCTAGCGGTGAAAGGAATATGGGTACCCTGAGGTGTTATAATGATTTCCCCAATTCCATTTCCATAATGATTGACAGCTCCGTCAAATATAAGTCCCCATTGGGAACCTGGTTCTGGCCCTTCACTGGGTAACGGTTCATCACAATCTTTCATTTTCAGATACATGACATCTTCGTCTGGGAAGTCAAATCCGACTAATTCTTGATCATCAATCGGTTGATGAGCCAAATGATCGGCTAAAACACTTCCCTTGACGGCTTTCTGAGCATGGTACTCAATGTCGTATTCTGATAGCAACATTTGCCAACGGGCAATCCTTCCTGTGAGAGCAGGTTTTTCGAAGACGTACTTGATTGGATCCATTTCGGAGATCAACTAAGTAGTGTGACGAATCATGTACTGGCGAAGACGTTTGGCTGCCCAAGCCAGAGCACAACAATTTTTCTCAAGCATCGTGTACCGAGTCTCGCAGTCAGTGAATTTCTTGCTTAAATAGTAAATGGCAGAACCTTTCCTTTTGGTTTCGTCTTGTTGTCCAAGTGCACAACCCATTGAGTCTTCCAAGACTGTTAGGTAGATGATCAGTGGTCTTCCTTCCACTGGAGGTGATAGAATCAGTGGGTTCAACAGGTATTCCTTGATACTGTCGAAGGCAGTTTGGCAGTCTTCTGTCCAAACGCAATCCTGATTCTTTTTGAGTAATTTGAAAATCGGCGCGCATGTCCCGCTCATGAGAAATATGAATCTGGAGATGTAGTTCAAACGTCCAAGGAATCCCCTGACTTGTTTTTCAGTCTTTGGAGAAGGCATTTCTTGAATGGCCTTGACCTTGTTAGGATCAACTTCAATTCCTTTCTAGCTGACGATGAATCCTAAGAGTTTCCCTAAACGGACACCGAACATGCATTTGTTGGGATTCAAGCGGAGTTTGTACTTTCTCAACTGCTCAAATAGTTTTGACAGGTGGGTCACATGCTCCTCCTCTGTTTTAGATTTAGCAATCATATCATTGACATATACCTTGATTTCTTTGTGTATCATGTCATGAAACAGAGTAGTCATGGCCCTTTGATAGGTTGCCCCGGCGTTTTTCAAACCGAACGGTGTCGCTCCTGGGATTTTCATCCAAGTACAAACACGAAAGTGGCACCGAAACAGAGTCGCCAGCAATGTGTATTTATCCCAAGAGAGGGAAAGGAAACACCGCATAAACCTGAGGGAAGGAAAGGGCATCGTCTTGCGACCAAGAGAACTGGGTTCGGGAGTCGGTTACGCGCGAGGAAGGTATTAGCACCCCCACGCGTCCATCGTACCCGATGGGATCCACGCTTGCTGCTTCAATCAAAGGGTGATAGGAAAAGAACTGGAAAAGGAACTGCTAACTGGAAAGAAAGGTAACGAGAAAGGGGAAACAAAGGAAAGAGAAGAGAAAAAAAAAGCAAATGTAGGGAAAATAAAAGAAATGCTCGAATGTTCCCTACCCCACTGCCTACGTATCTCATCGGGAGCATGAGAATCAGAACGACGTAGTTCCCCTCAACGATGGTCGCTTCGTTTGTGTTTTTTAGTGGAAATGTCAGAGTGTGCGTCCCAGCAGTTAGGTGTTGCAGCTCGCTGTAGGGAGACTTGGGTGTTACCTGTTTGCGGTAGAACGGACTTGACGAGTCCTTAAGGAATGAGTGAAGAAGATGAGAAAAGAGAAATCCCGGAGGAAAGACGTTGTTGTTTGTTTGAAGTCTTTTAAGAAATAAGTGTTTTTGAAGTTATTTGTATTCGTAACACATATTGCAT
Organism: Lathyrus tuberosus; assembly: GCA_022829125.1. Classification (NCBI taxonomy): domain Eukaryota; kingdom Viridiplantae; phylum Streptophyta; class Magnoliopsida; order Fabales; family Fabaceae; genus Lathyrus; species Lathyrus tuberosus. The sequence goes on from JALAZF010000441.1 coordinate 4,228,352, forward strand.
TCAAGTCGATGATATAGGATCGAATGTGTCGCATGGTCGTCCTAACAGGTCGTATGCTAAACATTCTAGGAAGCATCTGTCATACCCCAAATTTTTACCACTAAGATTTACCATCATTGGGCAAATAATCATCACAATATGGATGAACCATTATGCCTCATTAGTCTCCCCAAAGATGGGTGAGCATCCACTACAGTCAAATTTAGGGTTTCCAGCCCTCTCAGAGCTCTTAGACAAAGGATCAATCAAGGAATGACATGATATTCAACTTGTCTAACCTCTCAAACATCTACAATGGATCAAAAGGACTCCCAATTCAAGAATCAAGCACACGGCTGCAGCATTCCAAGTGGATCAAGCCTCAAGATCACCGGTGTCACCAAATTAGGGTTTTGGTCGACCAGGGCCTCCAGATGGAAATTTTCCTCTGGGCATGAGACAATGCTTTACAATACAACCTAAGATGCTCCAAGGGACATCATAAACCCAAGAATCAATTTAATATTGCCTCAGGGGATGCATACATCAAAAATCAAGAATTAGGGTTTCTTGACCTAATTTACCCCTAAGTTGACTTTTGGGACAAAACATGAGCCAAGACCTCAAGACATGATTTGAAGGTCTCTAATAAACCACATTTATCCATTTACAACAATGGATTGATCCAAGAAGCTTGAGCAGCAAGTTTCAAGTTCATCAGAACCACAGTTAGGGTTTCGCGGGAAAAGTCAACTGTAGCTTTGACTTTTGACCAAGACATGCTCCCTAACCCTAGGACATGATTCAATACACCCTATAACACCTATGGAACATGTCCATCAAGTTTGATTTAGGTCAAGGACATGATTCCATAAAGGATCGCACAGTTTGGAATTCATTTGACAAAAAGTCAAATGTGCACAAAAGTCAACTTTGACTTTTTGAGATTTTTCACAAAAATGGTCTTTTAAAAGGGGTAACCATAAAAAACTTAGAAATTTTCTAAGTTATGGAACAAAGTGGCTAGGGTACCAACTTTGGAGGATCATAACTCCTAAACCATAAGGCCATTTTTTCCCATCCAAAGCTGGATTTGTAGCCCTCATGGCCCTCTACAAAAGCGTCAACTACACCTCATTCCAATCCCTCATGGAATGATCAAAATGGCTGAAAACATGAAATGTCACTTTTTCCAACACTTAGTGAAATTTTCACTAAGTCAGAATCTACCTTACTTTTTTCCAAATGTAGGGGCATTTTTCACTTGGATCCAAAAAGTATCAAAACCAATTATGATCAAACAATTGTTGTATCATATGAGGGCTTTCCAAAATGACCAAGAACATCACCAAATTCCACTTGAGCCATGAGATATGACAAGGGAAATATGCCTTGCTGAAAACGGCCAAGGCTAGGCAGAATTTTGCATTTTTGCTCGATTTGGAAAAGTCAGCTAATTCCAAGCCTTGTCATCAACTTGGACACATATGAGGATCAAATTCAAAGGGGACAAACACTGAGCCAAGCCTCCAAAGTCCTTGGAACAAGAAGTAGCATGCCAAACCTAGAAATCCCTAAAAGAGGGACAAGACGCCAATTTTGGATTGGAGCATTTAATGGATGCTTAGAGGTGGCATGGACTGACACATTTGCAACTGAATTCAGTCAAGATTCATCTAACAACAAGGGAACCAGCAGCCTGTGCCCTAACCTCTAGTCAATGGCTAGAGGAGACTTGAGATTCCAAAATGCAACCATTGGACAAACCTCTGCTGCAGCCACCATTCACTATTGCTTGCAATACAAACTTGCTCTACTATAAATAGAGCTCGTTTGTGCTCAGTTTGTGTACACCAAAGCCATCAAACAGATGCTTTCCTCAAAATCCCTCTTTTTGGGCCAAAATGCATTCTTTAGCAAGGTAACTCTGAGTTTTTGAGTTAGAGAGCAATTCCAACCAAACCAATCACACACACACCTCATATATGCAATGTATAAGCTGTCCAAACTCTCACAAGTGACCTGTAATCCTTAAATCACAAAGTCACCTCTCAAAACCTCAAAATAGGCCTTTTGTGCATTTTTCAAGCCATGTCTTGATTCAGTCACTTTACAAACCAGATAAAACCTCAAACACACTCCAAATATCATCCTTGAACTGTCCCAAACGGTTCCCCCCATCTGGAACACCATTTGAGAGAGTTGTTATTTTGGCCATTTTAACCCCTTTTGCAAGAAAGGGCCAGTTTGTGTTTTTACAGGTTCCAATGGTTCCACTCATCCTAAAAGCTTCTAAGGGATAATTTGAGAGTGTCCAAAGCATCAAATCACTTCTGGAATAAGAGGCTTGACAGATTGCACAAAAACTCCAAAAATCTCAAAAGGAGGTAAGCCTCATGACTTGAACTTTCCAAAATATGCATTGTTTTGAGGTCCACTGATCATGCATCTCTTATACATAGCATATGTGTTGTGTTTAAACCAATTCATCATGTAATTCATGCATGTACCAAAGTGTAGCATAGAAAATGCAATTATTGGCCTATTTCATAACCCCTATCGAATTTTGAGGAGGGATTATGATCTGAGAAAAATGCCACCACCATTGGATTCCTTATGAAATTCTAGGCCAGATGCATATAAATTTTGTCCCCAAACATGGATAAATGAGAAAGTTATGGACCTTCCCATTTCTTGGCAAAACTTGCCTTGCCTTGCCTTGGGCTAGGCCAAAAACAAGGCATGCCTTGTATATTTGTTGGTTGGTTTCAATCAACGGATGTATCACCACCCCAGTGGTAAGGCGCGCGCCCTATAACCTTGAGGTCGTAGGTTCAAACCCCACCCATGCCATTTTGTGTTTTCTCACATTTTTGCTATTTTTCCCAATATTTTCATGTTTTATTAATTAATTGGAAAATTAATAACTCTTTCAATTTTAATTATCTTTGATTGGTTCTTTTTGTAAAAAATCACAAAAATGTTAAAATATTTTATTCCAAAAAAATTAAATTTATATTAGTTATTTAATATAATTAGTATTTTTGTGAATAAAGTCATTTTTTATTGTTTTTAAACATTTTAAAAGTGAATATTTACCTTGAAAATCAAAACCAAGTGAGTTTTAATTCATCTTGTGATTAAAGCCTCATTTTTCCAACCTAAAACCGAAATCACAAGTTGTTTATTCAAACTTATTTGGCATTTTTATCATTTTTATTAATTTTCTTTGAATAATTACTTTAAAAAATGATAAAATTAGGGTTTTAATTGATTTTCACCCTAACAAACTTTTCTAAACACTCATGGGCCTCTATTAGAGTGTAAGACCCAATCCTTTGTAAATTCAAATCACCTTTGGGCCTCTAATAGAGTGTAAGACCCAATCCCCTTTTAACCAAAGCAACTTTTGGGCCTCAGATATTGTATAAGCCCCTTTGCGTTTAAAGAAAAATCTCGGCGCGATCGCCAGTTCAAAAATCAACCCTAGGCCTACCCTCGTGTTATAAGCCCCATTTATTTTCTTTAAAACTTTTTGGGCCTCTTGAAAGAGTGTAAGACCCATCCTCTTTGTACAGAAAACCTTTCCTGGGCCTCAGTCACTTGTATAAGTCCCTCTGTACAAATTAAAAAGAATAGTGCGACCACTGATAAAACCCTGGGCCACTCCTTGAGCTGTAAGCCCCAATTTTCTTTTCAAAGCACTTTCTCCTTTGATTATGTAATATATTGTTATTTTCGATCTTTCTTTGTTGAACAACTAACAATACATCATGGAAGCTCTACAACCGAGTAAGTGTTTACCCACTTTCATTTACCGCTTTCATATGTATATAACTGTACTGTGGGGCTGTTTCATTGTAAGTCTTCTTCCATAAACTCATATCAACTGTGTAATAATAGTATAGATATTTAGAGTTTCCCCGGCAACTACGTCTAGAATTAGACAAAACTTCACCTCCTTACACCCACGTTAGATAACTAGATCTAAGAAATTTCCCCGTGAACAGTTCATATACAGAAGGACATTGTTCCATGTGAAACCCCTTCTGGAACTGTTCATCAGCCTCCTCTTGGGCTTAGTGGAAGGACCCGCAGGCTTCCTAAAAGCATCCCCGCCTCCTCTTGGGCGTTGTACAAGGACCTGTCGGCTTCTTAGAAGTTTTCACTGTCTCCTCTTAGGCTTTGTATAATGATTCTTCCTCCGGGAAGATAGCCTCCTCTTGGGCTTAGTACAAATTGTCCCTCGGCTTCTTAAAAGTTTCCAGCCTCCTCTTGGGCTTCGTACAAATTGTCCCGATGACCTCCTAGAGGTATAGGAACAGAAATTAGTCATCTTGATAGAACAGTCTTTCAAAGAGTCTAGATCTCACTATAACTGTTTCTCAAGCATAGTACAAAAGATAAAACACGTAGACTCGGACAGTCTCAACACCCTTTGGATTCCCCGTTTCCCTAGAGAACGGGAAATAATCACAATCCTCGGATCAAACCCCTGAATACAACATTACTCATATAAGAACTGATTTTCTCTTTTATCCAACATACTGGTCACTCAACTGAAACAGTCACCAGCACATTAGCCACCTCTTGGGCTTTGTACAATGATCCTCCCCAGCGGAGCTAACCTTTTCACATTCTCTTGTTGAGTATAAAATACTCTCTTGTTGATTCAAAGATCTTTATCCTCCGTCTTGGGCTTTGTACAAGACACAAAACACTCTCTTGTTGAGTATAAAAGACTCTCTTGTTGAGTCAACCCGCTTTAGTCTCCGTCTTGGGCTTTGTATAAGACACAAATCACTCTCTTGTTGAGTATAAAACCTTTGGCCTCCGTCTTGGGCTTCATACAAGACACACCAAAAGACTCTCTTGTTAAGTCAAACCCTTTTAGCCTCAAATCATGGGCTTTGTACAAGACAGAAAGAACATTTTCCCCGGAAAAATTAGCCTTTTAGCCTCCTCTTAGGCTTCGTATAAGAAAACCCCGGTCAATTCAATCAACCTTTTAGCTTCAAATCATGCCTTGCTCACAACATACAAACATAAACAACTCCTTCTCCTTCATCTAATTGCTGTAAGCGGCAAGCCTCTGGATTATTTACATCCACGCCATTATCCCTCTTTTAGCATGAGAAATTCCTAGGGAAAGATAACATTGCTCTACACTGAGTTAAAGTCTTCTCCTTCAGGTTGAAAATCCCCTATAAAGGAAATTATGGCATTGCTGGATTCACATGTCCAGTTAAAGTAATTCTCCTTTATAATTAGTCACCCAACAGTTGTGACAAACAGACCAAACATCCCCTCTTTAGAGATGACAAATTCTCTCTAAAGTCAAGACCCTTCAGCTTCACATCTTGGGCTTCGAACAAGATACAAATAAACCCTTCAGCTTCACATCTTGGGCTTTGAACAAGATACAAACCACCTTTAGCTTCATGTCTTGGGCTTTGAACAAGACACCAAAACACCATTTCCTCCCATAGAATAGGAGGAACTACGATCGCTCTGATTTCCTGGTTTCGGTAAACGGGAATACGTAGGCATAAGATTGAAATAGAAATCTTAGCGAGCACACTAATCAAAAACCCAAAATCCCGTACCTTCATATATCAATCAAAAAGCACCAGTCCTAACATCCTACCAATAGCCTAGTCCCGTCATTTCAGCCTTAAAAAAGTAACAAAGAAATAGGCCCCATTACCATATAGCATCCGTAACCTAACAGTCCGCTGTTTAAACTCAGTATGTAAGCAGAGTTAATTGGAGACATCTATTTCCCTTCCTTCATCAGCTTTAATAGGATAAAAAATGAATCGATCTGTAGCCCCCCCAAAGAGCGACAGTGCTTAAGAACCACGTCCAAAATCGCTCGCTACAAAACTCATCCAATTTTTTTTGTGCTTTGTGCACCTTTTTCTTTTAAAATTTTCAAAAAGAATTAGACATGAGTCATTTTTTTGATGAGATGTAAAGCTCCTAACCATGGTATTTTGTTGAAAGTATGGTCATTTTCCACTTAGATGTTGAAGTGATTAGTCTTGTTGATGTTAATCCAAGCAAATCCTCCATCTTAATGTGATGCAAATGCCTCTTTCCCATACCTTTGGGTAATTAGTTGAGTATTCTCTCTTGAGAATGACGGGTTGTCTTTTTCAAGATAAAATAAACCACAACCAATAATTTTCATTCTTTGTACCATGAACTACGAGGTTTGGATCCTACATTGCACATCGTGGGTACGTAGGCATGAGGCACTAAGTCTCTCCAAACACAAAAATATTAAAAAATAATTCTCCTCTCATCTCCTCAATCTCTTTACAAGAAAACCATTTTCAGACCAAAAAGCATGAATACATCAAAGGGCTCCTATAGAGTACTATAGATGTATTGGGTGCGTAAAACCTTCCATTTACATAACCAACCCCCCTTACCCATTATCTCTTTGTTCTTTTAGAACCCTTTAGGTTTTGTTCGCTCTTTTTTCCTTTCCTTTTTGGATAAAAATAAAAGTGCGGTGGCGACTCTCGTTTATTTTTGAGTTAAGTTAATCAATATCTTACACTCACAAATTTCCCCGCTACAGAAAAGTGGCGACTCTGTTGGGGATCATCCTCCCTTGAGGGGTTTAGCCTACTTTGATTTATTTACTATTTTTTGTCTGATTTGCTTGTTACTTGTTTGTTCTGTTTGGGAGTTCCTCTGTGTGTGAGATAGGTCTTATACCTGGACCAGAGTGCACTTTGAGATAGGAGGATAGTGTAGTCAAGGGAACTTTAAGGGAGTCGAATCCTTAAAAAGAATAACTTGAGAATCTATCCACTCGGTGGTTGCCTCTTTGGAATTACTGATGTCGATCGAGTGATCGTTGAAGGCATTACTCTTTCCATAGAAGCCTATAACACTGAGAACCGTAGTAACCCTTAACCAATCTTAGTCTTTTTAGGATCGTAGTGCGGAAGCTATGAGGATGCAAATCCGACTTAGCTGTCACGCGATGCTACACTTAGGTTAGATTCTCTTGAGGATAACTACCAACCTCCGAGCAAATCGGTGTGCTGGTGTGTCTGATAGTGGATTGTGGACCCTGGGCACTCCGCTAGAACCGATGTTTTCTGCAGGTACAATGAAGACAAAACCTTAGTACATACCTTTGTGGGATTGATTCTTACCCTTGGCCTCATGCTTGTGACTTGAACCTTGACCCGTGTGCTTTGTGTGATCTTGTTTGTGGTTGTTGCATCCATGCACTCATGCATTCATGAGCATTTTTTCTAAAAGGTTTCAAGGAACTTAAAGGTGTTATTGCAAACATTGCAGGAACTTTTGTTATGGATTTTGGAATGAGAAGTACAAAGAAGTACATTTTCAAGAGTCATAAGTTAGGGGGTTTGAGAGAGCTAGGATCTTTGGTTGCTGATACCAAGAAGTTCGAGTCCAGATATGGAAGGCTTTTATCTCTCTTGAAGGTTGATATGGCTGAAGGATTGCTTGCTGCTTTGGTTTAGTTCTATGACCCTTTGCTTCATTGTTTCACCTTTCCTGATTATCAGTTGGTACCTATGATAAAGGAGTATTCTATCCTGCTTGGTTTTCCTGGTTATGGTCGGATTTTCTCTGGTTTGGACTCCGCTCCCGAGCATGATGTTATTGTGAAGGCTACTCACTTGAAGGTTTCTGAGATTAAGGCTCGCATGGATACCAAAGGAAAGATTCTTGGGTTACCTGCTAAGTTCTTGATGGATAGAGCTTATCACTTTGCTAGTTTGAATAACACAGTTGCTTTTGAGGCTATTCTTGCCTTGCTTATTTATGGATTGTTCCTCTTCCCGAATATTAAGAACTTTGTCGACATCAACGCTATTCAGATCTTCTTGATTGGGAATCCAGTTCCTACTCTACTTGCTGATGCTTACCATTTTATTCACCTCAGGAACTTCCACGGTGAATGGATGATTATATGTTGTGCGCCTTTGCTCTACAAGTAGTTTGTTTCTCACTTGCCGAAGTCAGCAGCTTTCTGGAATCTCAAGGATGGTTTATATTGGTCGCGGAAGATCATGTCTCTCACTCATTCTGATATTGATTGGTGTAGTCATGTTCCTTCTGGAGTGATGATTATTGATAGTTGTGGTGATTTTCCCAACGTGCCTCTTCATGGTACAAAGGGAGGAATCAGCTACAACCCCGTGTTGGCTCGTCGTCAGTTGGGATTTCCTTTGCGAGAAGTACCGAAGAACATTCATTTGGCTTGTCTCTTTTTCAAGGAAGATGAATCTCAGGTTCCTCTCAAGAGAGAAATAGTGGAAGCTTGGCGCAATATTCGTAGAAAAGGAAAGGAAAGTTTGGGAATTCCAAACCTTACCTCCAGTGGGTTAAAAATAGAGCTGTTACTGAGAAATAGTGAAAGTTTGGCGCAACATTGTGTCTCTTCAGAACCTTACCTCCAGTGGGTTAAAAATAGAGTTGTTACTTTGAAGATACCTTATACGCGTCAGGAACCTTTGTCTCTAACTGCTAAGAAGCCTATCCTCTACTTTATGGTAGACAAAGAGAAGTTTCAGATCGCTTTGGCCGAGATGAAACAAGAGAGAGATTCTTGGAAGAACAAGTATCAAGTTGTTGAGTTAGAGAATGCAAGACTTCAAGAGCACTTCAAGAAGAAGAATGAAGATAAAGTTGCCAACAAGAAGAGAAAGGCGCAAAAGGATTTATTTTCCTCTCGCATTCAGCCAGTTTCTGATATTTCGAAGAGTTCAGAATCTCCTTGGAAGTTGATCGTTGATCAGTTGCTGATTGAGAAGACTCAGATGCAGGCCCACATCAAGAAGTTGGAAGATAGAGTTGGGACTTTATCTCATAGGATTCTCTAGGGATCTAGTTTTCTTTATTCCCTATTGTTTTAGGATTCTTGAATTTGTACTTCCGAGATGTAATCTTTTCCATCATTAATGAATGAGATTTTGGTATTTCAAATAACATTGTTTGCAATATGCCTTATAATTCCTTGAAACTTTGCATTTGTAATTGCACATCAAGCATCATCTCTTGCATTTTTTCTTACCTTTTCCAGGTGTCTTATGTTTCTTTTGGTCTTTATTCAGCCAAGTTGTCGCACCAGTATAATACTCGAGCTAATTTGAAGAAGAACATGAATCAGCTGCAACAAGAGAACCGTGAGCTTCGTGAGGAAGTGACGACTTTGAAAGACATTTTGGAAAGACTCACTGCTATGATGGAAGCCCTGGTGGCTACTCAGAATCTGCCACCACCCCCTCCTCCTCCGCTTTCAACTCCTGAGCAAAGGACAGTCATTTCTGAGATTGTCTCTATGCCCATCTCTATGGTGCCTGCTAGTGTTCCTCAATACTCCATGTCTCCTGGTTTCTCCTGGGGAATGCCTCGAAACTTTGTTCCTGAAGGTTATCAACCACCACCACCACCTCCTGAAGTTCAAGTTGTTCCTACTGTTCAGCCTGTGATGTCTGTACCGCAGCCTGCAGTTCATATTGTTTCTCTTGTTGAAGAGCCAATTTTCCATACTTCTCCAAGTGAAAATGTCAGTACTTATGATAGAATGGAAGAGATTCAAGACCAGTTTGCTGAAATGCATAAAGAAATTAAAGCTCTGAGAGGTAAAGAGTTGTTTGGAAAGAATGCTCATGAGTTATGCTTGGTTCCTAACGTGAAGATCCCGCATAAGTTCAAAGTTCTTTACTTTGAAAAGTATAAGGGTACTCTTGTCCGATGAGTCATTTGACTATGTATGCTCGTAAGATGTCGACTCAGAACGATAATAATTAGATTCTCATTCACTACTTTCAAGATAGTTTGTCTGGTGCAACTTTAAAATGGTATATGGGACTAGACAGTACTCGAATTTGCACTTTTGAAGATTTGGGTGAGGCGTTTATGAAGAAGTATAAATATAATGTGGATATGGCACCTGACAGTGACCAGCTCTGGGCAATGGCTCAGAAAGATAATGAGACATTCAAAGAATACGCGCAAAGGTGGCGCGAGATTGTTGCTCAGATCAATCCTCATTGGAAGAAAAAGAGACGACCAATATTTTTCTAAAAACTCTGAGTCCTTTCTATTATGAGCGTATGATTGCTAGTGCCCCGAGTGATTTCACTGATATGGTTAATATGGGGATTAGATTGGAAGAAGGTGTCCGTGAGGGACGTTTGTCAAAAGATGGCAATTCTAATGGAAGTTCCAAAAAAATATAGTGGAGGATTTGCCAAAAAGAAGGAAGGAGAGACCAATGCCGTTTCTCGAGAGAGGTATAGACTACCTCGCAATAGAAACAATCAGTGTCAGCAACATGTTGCATCTGTTACTCCTGTTATCAAGTCAACTCCCGTTGTTCAGGCAGTTCCTGCTCAACAACGTTCTAATCAACAGAACAATCAACGGGGCCATTTTCAGAAAGATTTTGATCCAATTTTGATGACCTACACGGAATTACTTCCTTGTTTAATTAAGAAGAATCTTGTTCAGACCCGTCCACCGCCTGCTGTTCCAAAAGATTCACCATGATGGTATGAGCCTGAAGCTCATTGGGCTTTCCATCAGGGAGGAGCTGGACATGATACTGAGAACTGTTATCCATTAAAGATGGAAGTGCAGAGATTGGTTAGAAGTGATATTTTGTCATTTGAAGACACCAACCCTAATGTACAATCGAACCCGTTACCTAATCATGGTAAGGCGTCTGTCAATATGGTTTATGGTTGTCTCGGTACATTCAAAAATTTTGATATCCGTTGGATTCAAAGATCTCTTGTGGAGATGCATGCACTATAAAGTGAATACCATGATATTGATCATGACTATGCGGCTTACTGTATCTGTTCCATGAATCCACGTGGTTGTGTGATAATGAAGAGGGATATTCAAAGGATGATGGATGAAAATTTGATTGAGGTCACTGCTAAGAGAGATGAATATCAGAACGAGGTGAATGCTATTGAGCCACGTTTTAATATTCCTAAACAAGTTGTTATCTCTTATGACAGTCAGAAGACCGTTGTTACGCCTTTGGTCATTCGATTTCCCGGTCCAGTACCATATGAATCTGACAAGGCTGTTCCATATAAGCATAATTCTACCATAGTAGAAGATGGAAAGGAAGTGCCCATTCCTTCTTTGTCCTCTGTGGTAAGCATCGCTGATGTGAGTAGAGTGACCCGAAGTGGTCATGTCTTTGCTCCTGAGCCTCCAAAGATTGTGGAGAATGTTGTTGCTGGCAAACGACCTCAAGATGAGAGTAATGTCGATGCTTCTGGTCAGTCCAGTGGTTCGAAGGCTTATGAGGATGAAGTATTGAAATTGATCAAGAAGAGTGAGTACAGTGTTGTAGATCAACTCTTGCATACCCCGTCCAAGATTTGAGTGTTGTCCTTACTGATGAATTATGAAGCTCATAGGCAATCTTTGCAGAAGGTATTGGAACAAGCATATGTTGAGCATGATGTGACTATTAATCAGTTTGATGGCATTATTGCCAACCTCACAACATGTAATAATTTGAGTTTCTGTGATGAAAAGTTACCCGAGGAGGGGAGAAATCACAATTTGGCTTTACATATCTCCATGAACTGTCAAGAAGATGAACTTTCCAATGTGTTGGTTGATACTGGCGCTTATTTGAATGTGTTGCCAAAATATACCTTATCAAGGTTTTCTTACCAAGGTGCCCCCATGAGGTATAGTGGGGTTGTTGTTAAATCTTTTAATGGATCTCGAAAGACTGTGATTGGAGAAGTTGATCTTCTGATCAAAATAGGACTGTGCTTCTTCCAGACTACTTTTCAAGTAATGGTTATTCATCCTGCTTATAGTTGTCTGCTTGGCCGACCCTGGATTCATGAAGCTGGGGCAGTGACTTCGACTCTCCATCAGAAATTGAAATTTGTTAAGAATGATATGCTAGTAATTGTTGGAGGCGAGCAAGCAATGCTGGTGAGCAATCTTTCATCCTTTTCGTATGTTGATGCCGAAGAAACTGTTGGGACTCTGTTCCAAGCTCTTTCTGTTGATGATAAAATTGTTAAGAAGATTGAGTTACCCATGTCTTCCTTGAAGGATGCTTTGCATGTATTAAAGACTGGTCGATCTGACGGTTGGGGCCGAGTTATTGATGTGGTTGATAACCTGGGAAAAACTGGTTTAGGCTTTACGCCTGGTACAATTAGATGAGATTTGAAGCGTATTAATGAGACCTTTCACAGCGCCGGATTCATCCACAAGGATCACTCTACTGCTGCCATCATTGAAGATGATGAAGAGGAAGAACTTCCCAATTTCGTGACACATGGACAGATCTGCCAGAATTGGATAGCTGTTGATGTTCCCACTGTTATTCATATTTCAAAGTAATTTGTTTTTGTTTCTTTCAAAAATCCTTTCACTCTGCCCAAGATGAAAGTGAGTTTGTGAGGGCTTTGTTTCAAATTTTATCATCATCAATAAAATGTTATTTTGTTTATCCATATTGTTTTCCCTTTTTGCTTTATTTCTGAAAAATGGTAACATAAAAAACCAAAAAAATATAATAATAATAATAATAATAATGTGATAATCACTTTTATCTGCATAATACTTACACTTCTTGTTCATATTCTAAAATAAAACATAAAATCATTGTGCAGATTGATTATTAAACCCATTGAAAACAATGACCCTATGCCCTCTCCCAACTTTGAGTTCCCTGTGTTTAGAGCTGAAGAAGAGGGTATTGAGGAGATTCTAGATGAAATTTCTCGGTTGCTTGAGCAAGAGGAAAAATCCATTCAGCCTCATGAAGAGCCGGTGGAATTGGTTAATCTGGGTTTAGATGATGATGTAAAAGAAGTCAAGATTTGGGCACTACTTCAGTCAGATGTTAAGAAGAGGATTGTGGAGCTTCTTAGAGAATATGTTGACGTGTTTGCTTGGTCCTATCAAGACATGTCTGGTCTTGATACTGATATTGTGGAGCACCATTGGCCATTTAAGCCTGAATGTCCACCTATGAAGCAGAAATTGAGAAGAACTCATCCCGACATCGTTGTGAAGATCAAAGAAGAGGTTCAAAAGCATATTGATGTTGGTTTTCTTGTGACTACTGAGTATCCTCAATGGGTGGCCAATATTGTACCTGTTCCAAAGAAAGACGGAAAAGTCCGAATGTGCGTTGACTATAGAGATTTGAATAAAGCTAGTCCAAAAGATGATTTTCCATTGCCACACATTGATATGCTGGTAGATAATACTGCTAAGTTCTATATCTTTTCTTTTATTGATGGATTTTCCGGTTATAATCAAATAAAGATGGCACCCGAGGATGTCGAAAAACAACATTCATTACACCCTGGGGAACATTCTGTTATAGATTGATGCCCTTCGGTTTGAAAAATGTCCGTGCAACGTACCAGAGAGCTATGACTACTTTGTTCCATGATATGCTGCATAAAGAAATTGAGGTCTATGTGGATGATAGGTGTCGCGGCCGGCAAAATTATCGAGTCGCCGTCATATTTTTTAAGGAAAATAAATGATAAACCTAAAATCCTAATCTTAAGGGTGGAGATTCCTATGGTTCGGGAGTCGGTTAAGTGAGGGGAAGGTGTTAAGCACCCCTCACCTCCATTGTACTCAATGGGATCCTCCTTAAGTTCTAGGGTATGTTTGTTTGTTATCTGAATTTATACTTATTTATTTACAAAACCTAAGTTTTTATTATTGTACTCGCTAGGGTTTACAACCCTATGCCTACGTACCTTCAATTTTGAAGGATCAGAGTAACCGTAGTTCACCTCCCCTATTCCTACCCCCTAATCCTATCCCAAAATCTAATCTAAACCCAATCCACTATTTATACTCTTGGATAAAGAGTTCTATCCCTTAATCTATTATTTATACTCCTAGATAAGGAGTTCTATCCCTTAATCTATTGTTGATACTCCTAGATAAGGAGTTTTATCCCTTAATCCCGATCCATTTATTTATACTCTCGGAGGAAGAGTTTTATCCCAAAAATCCGTATCCATTATTTATACTCTCGGACGGAGAGTTTTATCCCTTAATCCCTTATCCCTTGGCCTATATTTATACTCTTGGAACCTAAGAGTGTTGTCCCTAAATCCCATCCCTTATTTAAGCTCTCGGACCAAGAGCTTTATCCAAAATTTAAATCCCTAAATAAAACCTTTTTATATCCCTTAAAATAACTTTCTAATTTTTCCATAATGAAACAATAAAAATCCAAAAAAAAAGCCTTTACACTAAAAATAGTAGAATTAGCTTCTACATTACTCCAATTTCAAAAATATAATTTCCCACTTCAAAATGCTCCTAATAAAAAAACTTAATCCAAAAAAAAAATTAAATCTAACTTAAATTATTTTCATCCCAAAACCCAATTTTTATCCCAATTTAAATAAAAAAAATACTTTTCTTAAAATAAATCATAAACTTAATTTTTTTTTATAAAAATACCAAAATACCTTTGTAGCACCCCAAAATTTGCTCTCCTTACTTCAGTACTAACTGGCTTATGTTTCATTTCATTTTTGCATTATCATGTGTGCATATCATTGGTTCTTAGCATGGGGTCAAGGTACTTGAGGTAGTCCAAGAGGAGAAGGTGTTCTTCAAGGGTCAAGTTTCATACCATTTATCAAGAATCAAGGGTTGGTACAAAAGTTACTAAATTTGGAAAATGACCTATAATGAGAAGTTTTCATTTTTGGCAAGTTTTTACACTACAATCAACTTGACTTTTCACCATCAAAGAAGCTTCAAGTGAATTTTCCTCAAACATGAAAGTTGAAGATCTTTTTCTCCCATTTCCAACAATTACTAGATGGTCTCCATATCATTTGTGAAACTCAAGTTATGACCAAAAGAAGGCAAGGTGGTTTTTAGGGTTTTCTCATGGTTCCATTTTCACAACTTTTGCATTTTGGGAATAGTGGCCTATAATTGGTCTCATTGCTTCAAGGCACATTCTAACATCAAAGTATATTCCATAAGGATCATTTTTGGCCTTTGAATCAAGTGGATCCATGACTTATCCATCACTTATTTCCCATTATGCAAAATTGCAAGATCATTGAAAGCTCATGAACCAAGACATCTCAAGGCCCAAATTCTATACAGGTGTGATTAGCAATTGATGAATGAGTGATCCATCATAAAAGGCTTGGGGGTACATACATGGAGGAGGGTGTATTTCACAAAGTGAAAATTTCCAAAATGACCCAAAACTCATTAACCAAGGGATTATTAAGACATAAATGATTATCAGTGAATTAACCTAATGTATTTAAGCCAAATCATACACGCATTTGGGAGGACACACGTGATTTTGAGGAGAACCAAACTTTCAACCCTAATTCTTCATTGCTTTGAATCTCACAATCCACGAGAGTTTTCCCAAAACTTCTTTCACAATCTGAACCCTTGGGATCCATAGAGCACGAAGCAACCATCATTAGAAGCTAACAGCAAGGATACGTGTTGCATAATCTCAGGTTAGTGACACTTTTCATGCTCCTAAAACTCTATTTTTAAACGTGCATAATGATCTGTGATGTGTACTGATGAATCTGATGTGTTTTGTTTTGAGTTTGGACGTATGGTTTGGTTGTTTCGTGAGTTTTAAGTTTTGGGTTCAAACTTGTTTTCGTTCGATTTACCTTGTACATTGTTTGTTTGTGGAAAATAGCATGATATTATCAATCCTCATGTTTTTCTGGTCAATTTGGTGTACCCATACGTGATTTCTGGGGATTTTGGGGGTGGGGGTCGCCGGAGAAGACGACCGGAGCTAGGGCTCCGGCGTCTGGTAAGTTTTCCGGCCGGCTAGGGTTTCCAAGGTAGGGGATGAAATCCCACCGTCCGTTTGCTTCATCGTGTAGTCCACAGCATGCCACGCGTTTTAAAATTTTGTTTTTTATTTTTGGTTTGTGTATGAGCCATCCTATGATAATTACCATGCACCTCTAATCTGAGCCATTCACTCTATTTAATTTTTGATTTGATGATTTAATCTGGGACGTTGACTGAATCCATTGGCCCTTAGATTGACAACGCATTAATGATATCATGTGCCTTATCACGCGCCCTTTTTTATTTTATTTATTTTCTGAATACTTGCGTGTGTAAATGTGCATCATTATTAAGATGGGCGTGTGGATCTATACCCTTCATCATGATTACCTCTTATTTGGTTGACTAAATCTGATGCGTTAGATGGATCCTAGGGTGAGTAATGAGTCAACTGGTTGACTGGTTGCATTGTGTTCTTTTTTTGTTTCGTTGGTTTTTTTATTGGGCTGGGCTTGCTATTTGCACCCCTCCTTTAAGCCCATTATCATTTTTTAATGTGTGATGCTTGCTATTCATACCCCCATGCTCATTTCAATTCATTTTATTTTATTTAATTGCATTGTTTTCATTTTCAATTTTTAAAAATAGTTAAATGCATCCAAAAATTATAAAAAAAATCATGAAGCATATTTGGCATTTTATAAAATTTTATCAAATTTTATTTTATTATTTTATTTTATTTTTAGCATCTGAATTAATTATTGGAGTAATTTCTTCTCGAATTTGTTTCATTTTGCACACTTAAGCTTGTAAAATTTATTTCTCATCATCCATGAAACATTTTGAGTCCATTCTTTTTGTATTGTTTCACCAACATATTGAAGTTCATTAAAAAAAATTATCATATTTTTAAAATCATTTCACATTGCATTTTAGTACCTTTCTTTTACATGTTAGTTCATAATTCTCATTTGAATTTGCATAATTGTTTGAGTGACCTATCAGGGGAATTTTGGCATGAGCTTTTGACATGTTGTTTGCCACTGGTTGAGGTGTGTTAAGTTTTAATTTGGTAATTTTAAAAGATATTTTTCTAATTGTTTGATTGCTCTTTGTTTGAGGTCTTCCTGTATGCACATCTTTGATCATGTCTGATTACTTGTTTGAGAAGGCACTTGTGCCATTGTTTGGGATTGCTTCTTTGACTTCATAGACCATGTTTGAATTGTTATAGGTCACTTGATTGCCATTATAGGTCATTGGTGTGAGGTTGTTGCATACTTTTTGCACATGTTCAATGCTTGGTTTGCATGCCTTTTCTTTGACTTATCTTCTCACTTCTTCTCATCTGTGTCTCTTCATGATTTATGTTTGGTTTGTGTATGCCCTGCCATACCTTTCATTTACATTTCATTTGATGTATGTTTCTGACCTTGGAGCTTTGCATTCATTCATGTCATATGCTATTCATACCTCATCTTACATACTTGAACATGTTTCACTTATATGCTTCCTTCTTCTTCTATTGATGTTTGATGTTTGGATATCTGTTTGCATGCCTCATGTGACATTTGCATAGCATGTTTAGGCACATGTTTAGGTCATCCACATTCTGACTTGGATGATTTTTCTTTGGTTTGTAACCATTTCTCTTTGGTTTATGGCTTGCTTGGGTTTCATTTGTCTTATTGTTTCGTATGTTTGTTTTGTACTAACCTTTTATGCAGGGGCTGAGGTAAGTTATTTGAGGGTGTGGATAGTTATCCATGTCCACTCTCATTCTTTCTTTCTCTCATCTTTTCTTTTCTTTAGGCTTAGGTTGTTGTCAAACCTCCCCTTAGGGCCATCTTTGCATGATAACATTAGGATAGATTCTCCCCGTAGTGTTTTTTTCTTTTCTTTTGAGTCCCTCTTCTCATCTCATAACATCTCTAAGATACTTAATAAGGTCAACTTGCCTTGCACACAAGCCTTAAACATAGTAAACGAAGATTGAGGGGTCCCCCCTCTCTCTTTTAGAGTGTTGAGCATACGTCCTATTGGGGACGACCATGCGACGCGTTCGTTCCCGTGTCATAGACTTTGGTTCAAGTCGAGTTATGAACTAACTCAAGTCACTTCTATCCTAAAAAATACAAACAAACTTCAAACCTTTTTGTCCTTCGGGATTGTTAAACTAAAGGCTATTTTAAAAAAGGGCACGTTACTTTCCGTCTGAGTCGCAAACAGGCATCAACCCTAACTGCCGGACGCGAACTTAGCGTCGCTCATAAAAAACACAAAAAGAACTTGGTCCGAACTACGTTGACTCTGAATTCCCCATTGCACAAAGGGGTATGTAGGCCTAGGACGACGACGTCCTACCAAGTCTGTCTTTGTTTTCCCTTCCCCCGTTTTAGTACAGCCATAGATGTTAGGATAACTCACCCTTAGAATAGACAACAAGCGTGGATCCCATTGAGTACGATGGACGCGTGGGGTGCTAACACATTTCCCTCACGTAACCGACTCCCGAACCTAAGTTATGGTTGCGATGACCATTCCTTTCCCTCTTCCTCAGGTTTATGAGGTGTTTCCTTTCCCTTTCTTGGGATAAATATACACGGCTGGCGACTCTGTGTTCCACGCCACTCTCGCGTTTGTACCTGGATGAAAATCCTGGGAGCGACAGCTGGCGACTCTGCTGGGGAATCTAGTTCCCTAAGTGGGTCT
Source organism: Lathyrus tuberosus (assembly GCA_022829125.1). Lineage (NCBI taxonomy): Eukaryota > Viridiplantae > Streptophyta > Magnoliopsida > Fabales > Fabaceae > Lathyrus > Lathyrus tuberosus. The sequence continues at coordinate 4,246,868 of JALAZF010000441.1, forward strand.
GTCCTAGCGCTTGTTTGTTTTTGTTCTCTTTGGGTGTTTTTTTTTTTTGTTTTGCTTTATTTGTTGTATTTTATTTTTACCGCATTTACTGCATTGCATATTATTATCATCTGCTGCACTGTTCTGTTTGGTGGGTTGGGAGTTCTGAGAGATAAGCCCAATACCCAGGCTTGAGCGTACACGTAGGATTAGCGTGGAAAGTAGTGTGACTTGTGTGGCATTTGGCCAGATGTAGTATACATGAAAACTCCACATCCAGACGAGGTTTTCTTTGGTAATGTTCTATCCTGCGCATTGGTGCAGATGATGGAATGTAACCTGGAAAACTGTCGACTCTGGCAACCATTCCCGAGGACTCAGTAACGGCACTCCTCCCGAGACGTGATAATGGCATACCAGAAATGGAAAACCCATTACACATGTCGATCCGATGACCCAATGCTGGGAACTTGCTATAGGGTTTCCTTTTGGAAAAGAATCAGTGGAAGCACTCCTCGATTGGCGATAGTACTATACCCCGAGGGATGAATGTACTATTGCTTCTCGACCTCAGTGTTGAAACTGAGGACTTACCATAGGATGTTTTCTTTTAAGGGGAATCAGTTGAGGCCTCCTCGATTGGTGATGATGCTAAACCAGAAATGGTGAACGTATCATCATTTCTCGACCTGAGAGCCCGTGATATTGAGGATCCTCAGCTTTCTAGTACCCACATGTGAGAGGGCAGGGTGTTTACAGGTTTGCAGGTAACCTTGACCTTCAACATACCCGGTTTTCTAGTCAGCAGATTTATCAGTGTGATATTATGGTTATTCTAGTATTCTGAGTATTTGGGCAGATCTTTGAGATTATACAGTTGTTCAGTACAGCAGTTGTCCTGTCTGTGTGGTATCCTTGATCCCATGTGTTCATTTGCATCATCATTTTGCATCCTAACATGTTTATTCATTTGACGGGTTGCATCCTAACTTTGATTCTGGTTTTGAAGACTATTAAGGATGAGTACTGAGAAGAGAAAGAACATCATAGTGTACAAGTTCCCAACACTTATTCTGGATCCTGTTCACAAGATTGTGTCTACGGCAGAACCTGGGGTATTGACAGACTTTAGAGGAGAGTATGGAAGAATTCTGAATTTTGCTCGCAACATCACTGAATACGAGTATAGGGCTTTGCACACTCTGGTGCAATTCTATGACCCTCACCTGCGTTGTTTTCTATTCACTGATTATCTTTTGGCTCCGACATTGGTGGAATTTTCTCTCATTCTGGATGTTTCTATTAAAGAAGAGGCTCATTTCTATCCTTCTAAAGAACTTCCAGATTTTGAAAGGGTCTCCGAGGCTTTGCATCTGGATCCATCTTTGTTGAAAAACAACGTTGCCAGTAAGGGAGGGTGTAAAGGCTTTCATGTGAAATTTTTGGTAGAACAGGATGCTGTGTATGCTAAGGCTAAATGTTGGTCGGTTTTCAATGCCATCTTGGCTATGTGTGTCTATGGAACGGTGTTGTTCCCAAATGTGAAGGATTTTGTGGACATGCACGCTGTCCGGATATTTACCATGAAGAATCTGGTACCTACTTTGCTTGGAGATCTGTACCACTCAATGCATTATAAGAACGAGAAGAGGAGGGGAGGACCCCTTAATTTTTGTGCGCCAGTCTTTTACAAATGGTTTACTGATCGTCTTCCCAAATCAGGGGCATTTGTAGATACTCAAGGAACATTGGATTGGTCCAAAAGATTAATGGGCTTAAGGGCAGATAATCTAATTTGGGTTAACCGTGACATGTTGGGCCAAGATATCATGATTAGTTGTGGAGGTCTCCCAAATGTGCCTCTAATAGGAAGGAAAGGGGGAATTAACTACAACCCTATTCTTGCTATTAGGCAATTCGGGTATGCCTTGAAAGAGCTACCAAAAGACGAGGAGGTCCAAGAATCTCTATATCTGAGTGGGGAAATCAATCCAGAGCTGTTAAAAGAAGCTGCAAATACTTGGGAAGATCGTCATAAGAAGGGGAAGACTTCTTTTAGGAAGAGCAACAACAGAACATTTCCTGCGTATGAAGATTGGATTCAGAAAAGGGTGGAGAAGGAGCTTTTGCCATTCTCCAAGGAACCACCATCTTACCCCTTGCTGATTGAGCCTCCTACCACAGTTGAAATAGATAAGTTTAACAAGTTGTGGGCTGAAAAGGAAAAGCTGCGAGAAGAAAACAGTGAGCTACAAAGAGAGATTTATCAGTTGAAACATGAGCGGGGTGAAGCTGTTCATATCACCAAGTTGAAGATAGAGCTTCTCGCTAAGGCAGAAAAGGAGTTAGCTGACAAGGTCATAGCCAGACAAAGGATGAAGCAAGCTTTAGAGGGTATCAGTAAGGTTCTCAAGTCTAAGAAGGAGGAATTGGCCAAGGCTTTGTTGAAAATTCACAAGTTCAATGCTCACCGAGACACTGCAATGGCTGATAATAAGCGAAAGAAAGACGATTATCTAGCTCAGATTGATCAATTGAAGTCAAAGCTCAAGAAAAAAGACGTTGAGATCCTATCAGGTTTATTTCAGAGACAAGCAGTCGAGGGTCGACTCAATGAAGCCATAGCCTCCATAGAGGAACTAAAGATCCAAGCTGAAGTGAAGAGACCTAGAAATGAGGGTCCTAGCATGGATGGTGTTTTTGAAGAAGACGCTTAGGAGTTGCATTGCCGATACTTGAAAGGGATCATACATAGGAGAGACGTTCTCATTCAAGAGCTAATTCAGAGACCGAAGCATCCCGACACCAAAAAGTTGTTCAAGGAAATTCAAAACTGGAGCAAAGAGCATGATGGATTGGGGGATTGGCACTTGTGGACTTTGATGACATGCCGTAGTTTTCTCTTTCCCTTTTATTGTATTTGGATCACCACCAGGCTTGTTGGTTGGGATCAATGATTATCGTGTTCAGACTTCTTATCTTGGGTTGTGATTGTTGACGATTGGTTATCCTCTGGTTTTTCTTAATACATGAGCAGAAGTCTCGTTCTATCTTGTTGTTAAACTGGAATCAAGGGGTGGATCGCCCTGCGAATATTCAAACATGTTCATTTGCATTTGCATATTCATGATCATTGTGCATAACAGGTGTTCAAGGCTGGTTATTCTTATCCTGATCTGGCTTTCTTCAGAATTGCAGACTTAACTCCTCAGGCCATTCAAGAGTTGATCATGGAGCAAATTCAAGCTGAGTTGAGGGAAATACGAGGCCAGATGGGGCAGTTTATGGGGAATATACAAACTCTCATGCAAGACCAGAAGATGATGAGGGAGGAGGTCAATCAGATGAAGACTCAGATGGGTTTGGTCATGGATATTTTGAAAACATTGTTAAAGAAGGAAAACAGTCATGTGCTCGCTTCCGCGACAGAGGTCCTTACTCCCCCCATCTCTTTGGGATTTGATCTAGATCGTGGATTGCCTCGTGAATCTCTTCCACAAGCTGAAGTTCCAGAACTTTCCCAACAATAACCAGGTCTTATCTCCCAAGATAAGCCTAAGAATAAAAAGGGTGCACAGAGGCCGAAGCAGCCTGAAAGAGTTTTTCATCCACTCCCTATGCCATATTCTCAACTATTGCAGCATCTCCTTCAGTTGCAACTGGTACAGAAAAGGACTTTGGCTCCTCTCACTGGTAATCCCCCACCAGGCTACAATGCAAGAGCCCATTGTGATTTCCATTCTGGGGCACCAGGGCATACTGTGGAGAAATGTAGGGCCTTTCAGCACCTAGTCCAGGATTTGATTGATGCAGGGGCAATTGAATTCATGTCGGGCGGCGTGAGTATACAAGGTGATTTTACCCCAATTTTTGCAAAAGAAGTGGAGACTCCTCCCCTCTTTGCAGGATCCACCTCATGTCATGGACTTTCTCCACAACCTTTTGCTGCAGAAGCTCTACGTCAGCAACCTTTGTTTGTGCCTCAGCCAAATTTGGAAAGGAAAGTGCAAGCGCAGGCGGGGCGTCCAAATCAGCATCGACAGCAGAATTATCAGCAGCAGGGGCAACCAAGACCAAGAAGGCCCAAGAGGATATTTCATCCTATTCCTGTCCCTTATAGTCAGTTGTTTGCTCGTCTGCTCAAGAACTCTCTGATTCAAACGAGGAGTACCACGCCGGTACCGTACCCTATTCCTCCGGATTATGACATGACTGCTAGGTGCGAGTTCCACTCGGGAATGTTTGGGCATACAATTGATAAGTGTAATGTATTCCAGCACAAGGTGCAAGACTTGATCGACTCGAAGGTCATCACGCCAGATGGTACCCCTTTGGATTGAAGCTTCTTTGTCAGAGTAAGCATCCGATTGCAAGAGCGTCATCAGAAGCAATAAGTCCAGACGGAGTCAAGTCTCCTCAACAATGGCAATCATCAGTTTCTTTATTGCATGTTCACGTGTAGCTTTCATTTATTTGTTTAAACATTGTCTGCATGTAAAAATTTGTTTGTGTTTGAATGTGGATTTTTAATTCAATGAGTTTGATTTCCTTGAAGAATTCCATTCGTGTTCATCCGTTTTAAATGTTTATATGCACTGCAATACCAACCTTTCTTGTCTAGAACTCTTGAGGGAGAATGACGAAATAAGAGCGCAGATTTCTAATGGTACGCTTTTGGACAAAACCTTGTTAAGGATGTACATGCATTGTTTCCAATTCACAAACACTGGAGAGATAAGGAGATAGACCTTTGTCAACCTCTTTGAGCCTAGTAGTAGGAGTTCTTTCTGGAAACGAAAAAACCCTCAATCTTAACCTGGGGCAGGGTAGGCGTCAGTTAGTTTGACCAAGTGTTCAACTTTCAGAAGGAGTGTACATCTGAGGATCCATTACCTTCCATTCCACTAGCAAGAGGTTAATAGGTGTAGAACCACAATGGTTACTCCTCACCAACCGAAGAGTGGAACAGTCACAGCCCTTTCAAACAAGTCAGACAAAACAGTGTCACACGACTTGTTCAAAAAAAAGAGAAAAAGAAAAAGCCTGCTAAGTCGAAAAACGTGAAATCAAGTGACTTAGGCAAAAGCTAAGGCATCCCGCTGGACTTCAAAATTGAAAACTCAAAAGAGTCAGTCCAGGCAAAATTAGGGAACAAAAAGCAAAAGAACGAGAAAGCGAAAAGCCAAAGGGATTACAAAGAAAATCTTTGAGCAGAACAAAGTCGTGTGACTACAGGCACAAAAGACGAAAAGGGGTGACTGTTACTCCAAAACCTCATTGGGTGTCGACCATCAGATGCATGGGTTTCTTTAAGGATCATAAAGCCTTTTGAGAGATGAGCGCTTGCGCCGAATTAGCTGAACTTAGGACTGGAGGACGTCATGGAGAGTGGGTGGGCACTGATAAACTTTGAGCCTTAAACCTTTCTTTTTCTCAAAATCGCGAACCAGGCCACGATACAACCCTCAAAAGCCCTAATTGAAACAGGGTTTATTCCGACGGCGTACTTCATTGAGATAGCGTTCCTGACTCCTATGAGTTGTGCTAATAAGATTTTTGTTGGTATTGCATGTGCGTATTGTTTTCCATTCAAAAATCAATGCCGCATCCCAGCTAGTGATTCGTTCACGAGGCTTGGCGACACATTTTCAACAAAACTTCAAGGGTAACACGAGTGTTGCATTAGAATTGTCATTCTCATAATAAACATTTTCTGCTTGCATGTGTTTGATATCAAAGAAGCTTACACGATGAACGACAGTCGAGAAGCTCGATCACGCCAAGTTGAGATGGTGAAAACTCCGAAGGACAATCATGTCAAGGGATATGTGGCTAAGAGATTGTGCGCAGCCTGGGGGTTCCCGATAAATGGTGATAAGATGCAGCTAATCTGGAGCAGTCACGTTGAAAACTCTCCCTAAAATAGCCGAACAGGGCCAATCAGGTCGATTTGACAAATCTCTGTAAGATCAGCCAGGGAAAACTTCCTTCAAGAATTGGGGCAGGCCACCTCTAGAGCGTGAGAGATTGTCCACTCCTGAAAACGGTTAATTGAAAACACCTCCTCAAAGTTCAGAATACTGGGACAGAGTATTTTCAAGACATTACAAATCCTTTCGAGGTAAGGTACTTCATGGATTATGAAGTCTGGGGCAGTTATGTCGAGATCTGATAAATCTCTCCGAGAGTTTGAAGACCCTGGGGCAGTGTGAACGCCCGGTCTTCTATAAAATCCTCTTGAGATGATTTTTTCCATTAGACCTGGTGGTATGGGGCTAGTGGAAAGTTCAAAGGGCCGTCTATGACCGTAGAGACAGGTCAGGTGGGATGGCAACAGGATTGTACTTCCCTAGCAGTTTGCTCTCCCCAACATTGAGGTTGCACTTTCCTCAGCAGAGCAGACTTTCCCCAGTAGGAGACTCGGGGAATTTGTTCTCTAGATCAGGACATTGTCTCCCCACAGAATCAGGGTATCCACTTTCCCTAGCCAGTCAGGAAGCGCGCTTTCACCGACAACGTTATGTTCTAATCCCCAGCAAGGTGAGGATAAAGTCATTCGCCCCTTCAGCAGGCTAAGTTCAGCAGTATTACCCAGGCAGGATGGTATTATGGAGTGTTTTCCCCAAGCAGGATGGTGTTATGGGCTAGCATCCCCAGCAGGTTCTAAGCTCATTGATTACTAGCAATCCTCAGCAACTGACTTCTGGTTCTGTCATTGGCATTCATTCTCAACTCTCCCAGCAGAGGAGAAATCTCAGGTTTTGGATGTTACCTTCAGTAGAGGTCACGTGTAATCCCCGGTAGTGTGGATGTTCTTTTGGGATTTCATCCCCAGCAGAAGTCGTTGATCCAAAGAGTCGGTCAGTGCGATCCTTCTCAGCAGAATTCTTGGATTCAGAGGACAATTTATTTTTGTCATCCCCAGCTGATCTGGTCTCTTCTCTCTAGCATTTATTTTGCTGGAGGGGCCCTTTTGCATATCATCAGCATTTGCATTGCACCCTCAAACGCGTAGCATTTCCATTTCGTATGGAGCATTACGCCAAAATTCAAACATTTGCATTCGAAGCATAAGCCCGGTTTGATACTTTTATTCGTCAGTTCCCTTTATCAGCAGGGATGGCATTTATTTTGCTAGTTCTCTTTATCAGCAGAGATAGCAATCTTTTGAAGATTTTCTTCATCAGTTCCCTTTATCAGCAGGGATGACATTTATTTTACGAGTTCTCTTTATCAGCAAAGATAGCAATCTTTTGAAGATTTTCTTCGTCAGTTCCCTTTATCAGCAGGGATGGCATTTATTTTACTAGTTCTCTTTATCAGCAGAGATAGCAATCTTTTGAAGATTTTCTTCGTCAGTTCCCTTTATCAGCAGTGATGGCATTTATTTTGCTAGTTCTCTTCATCAGCAGAGATAGCAATCTTTTGAATATTTTCTTCGTCAGTTCCCTTTATCAGCAGGGATGGCATTTATTTTGCTAGTTCTCTTTATCAGCAGAGATAACAATCTTTTGAAGATTTTCTTCGTCAGTTCCCTTTATCAGCAGGGATGACATTTATTTTACTAGTTCTCTTTATCAGCAGAGATAGCAATCTTTTGAAGATTTTCTTCATCAGTTCCCTTTATCAGCAGGGATGGCATTTATTTTGCTAGTTCTCTTTATCAGCAGAGATAGCAATCTTTTGAAGATTGTCTTCGTCAGTTCCCTTTATCAGCAGGGATGGCATTTATTTTGCTAGTTCTCTTTATCAGCAGAGATAGCAATCTTTTGAAGATTTTCTTCGTCAGTTCCCTTTATCAGCAGGGATGGCATTTATTCTGCTAGTTCTCTTTATCAGCAGAGATAGCAATCTTTTGAAGATTCTCTTCGTCAGTTCCCTTTATCAGCAGGGATGGCATTTATTTTGAACGCATGACAGCCGTTTCTATCATACCTTCAGGACCAAGTTGATTGAATAGGGGCAGCTATAGCACCCCAAAATTTGCTCTCCTTACTTCAGTACTAACTGGCTTATGTTTCATTTCATTTTTGCATTATCATGTGTGCATATCATTGGTTCTTAGCATGGGGTCAAGGTGCTTGAGGTAGTCCAAGAGGAGAAGGTGTTCTTCAAGGGTCAAGTTTCATACCATTTATCAAGAACCAAGGGTTGGTACAAAAGTTACTAAATTTAGAAAATGACCTATAATGAGAAGTTTCCATTTTTGGCAAGTTTTGACACTACAATCAACTTGACTTTTCACCATCAAACAAGCTTCAAGTGAATTTTCCTCAAACATGAAAGTTGAAGATCTTTTTCTCCTCTTTCCAACAAGTACTAGATGGTCTCCATATCATTTGTGAAACTCAAGTTATGACCAAAAGAAGGCAATGTGGTTTTTAGGGTTTTCTCATGGTTCCATTTTCACAACTTTTACATTTTGGGGCATAGTGGCCTATAATTGGTCCCATTGCTTCAAGGTACATTCTAACATCAAAGTATATTCCATAAGGATCATTTTTGGCCTTTGAATCAAGTGGATCCATGACTTATCCGTCACTTATTTCCCATTATGCCAAATTGCAAGATCATTGAAAGCTCATGAACCAAGACATCTCAAGGCCCAAATTCCATACAGGTGTGATTAGCAATTGATGAATGAGTGATCCATCATAAAAGGCTTGGGGGTACATGCATGGAGGAGGGTGTATTTCACAAAGTGAAAATTTCCAAAATGACCCAAAACTCATTAACCAAGGGATTATTAAGACATAAATGATTATCAGTGAATTAACCTAATGTATTTAAGCCAAATCATTCACGCATTTGGCAGGACACACGTGATCTTGAGGAGAACCAAACTTTCAACCCTAATCCTTCATTGCTTCGAATCTCACAATCCACAAGAGTTTTCCCAAAACTTCTTTCACAATCTGAACCCTTGGGATCCATAGAGCACGGAGCAACCATCATTAGAAGCTAACAGCAAGGATACGTGTTGCATAATCTCAGGTTAGTGACACTTTGCATGCTCCTAAAACTCTATTTTTAAACGTGCATAATGATCTGTGATATGTACTGATGAATCTGATGTGTTTTGTTTTGAGTTTGGACGTATGGTTTGGTTGTTTCGTGAGTTTTAAGTTTTGGGTTCAAACTTGTTTTCGTTCGATTTGCCTTGTACGTTGTTTGTTTGTGGAAAATAGCATGATATTATCAATCCTCGTGTTTTTCTGGTCAATTTGGTGTACCCATACGTGATTTCTGGGGATTTTGGGGGTGGGGGTCGCCGGAGAAGACGACCGGAGCTAGGGCTCCGGCGTCTGGTAGGTTTTTCGACCGGCTAGGGTTTCCAAGGTAGGGGATGAAATCCCACCGTCCGTTTGCTTCATCGTGTGGTCCACAGCATGCCACGCGTTTTAAAATTTTGTTTTTTATTTTTGGTTTGTGTATGAGCCATCCTATGATAATTACCATGCACCTCTAATCTGAGCCATTCACTCTATTTAAGTTTTTTATTTGACGATTTAATCGGGACGTTGATTGAATCCATTGGCCATTAGATTGACAACGCATTAATGATATCATGTGCCTTATCACGCGCCCTTTTTTATTTTATTTGTTTTCTAAATACTTGCGTGTGTGAATGTGCATCATTATTAAGATGGGCGTGTGGATCTATACCCTTCATCATGATTACCTCTTATTTGGTTGACTAAATCTGATGCGTTAGATGGATCCTAGGGTGAGTAATGAGTCAACTGGTTGACTGGTTACATTGTGTTCATTTTTTGTTTTGCTGGTTTTTTTATTGGGCTGGGCTTGCTATTTGCACCCCTCCTTTAAGCCCATTATCATTTTTTAACGTGTGTTGCTTGCTATTCATACCCCCATGCTCATTTCAATTCATTTTATTTTATTTTATTGCATTGTTTTCATTTTCAATTTTTAAAAATAGTTAAATGCATCCAAAAATTACAAAAAAAAATCATGAAGAATATTTGGCATTTTATAAAATTTTCTCAAATTTTATTTTATTATTTTATTTTATTTTTAGCATCTGAATTAATTATTGGAGTAATTTCTTCTCGAATTTGTTTCATTTTGCACACTTAAGCTTGTAGAATTTATTTCTCATCATCCATGAAACATTTTGAGTCCATTCTTTTTGCATTATTTCACCAACATATTGAAGTTCATTAAAACATTTTTCTCATATTTTTAAAATCATTTCACATTGCATTTTAGTCCCTTTCTTTTGCATGTTAGTTCATAATTCTCATTTGAATTTACATAATTGTTTGAGTGACCTATCTAGGGAATTTTGGCATGAGCTTTTGACATGTTATTTACCACTGGTTGAGTAGTGTTAAGTTTTAATTTGGTAGTTTTGAAAGATATTTTGTTAATTGTTTGATTGCTCTTTGTTTGAGGTCTTCCTGTATGCACATCTTTGATCATGTCTGATTACTTGTTTGAGAAGGCACTTGTGCCATTGTTTGGGATTGCTTCTTTGACTTCATAGACCATGTTTGAATTGTTATAGGTCACTTGATTGCCATTATAGGTCATTGGTGTGAGGTTGTTGCATACTTTGTGCACATGTTCAATGCTTGGTTTGCATGCCTTTTCTTTGACTTATCTTCTCACTTCTTCTCATCTGTGTCTCTTCATGATTTATGTTTGGTTTGTGTATGCCCTGCCATACCTTTCATTTACATTTCATTTGATGTATGTTTCTGACCTTGGAGCTTTGCATTCATTCATGTCATATGCTATTCATACCTCATCTTACATACTTGAACATGTTTCACTTATATGCTTCCTTCTTCTTCTATTGATGTTTGATGTTTGGATATCTGTTTGCATGCCTCATGTGACATTTCCATAGCATGTTTAGGCACATGTTTAGGTCATCCACATTCTGACTTAGATGAGTTTACTTTGGTTTGTAACCATTTCTCTTTGGTTTGTGGCTTGCTTGGGTTTCATTTGTCTTATTGTTACGTATGTCTATTTTGTATTAACCTTTTATACAGGGGTTGAGGTAAGTTATTTGAGGGTGTGGATAGTTATCCATGTCCACTCTCATTCTTTCTTTCTCTCATATTTTCTTTTCTTTAGGCTTAGGTTGTTGTCAAACCTCCCCTTAGGGCCATCTTTGCATGATAACATTAGGATAGATTCTCCCCGTAGTGTTTTTTTCTTTTCTTTTGAGTCCCTCTTCTCATCTCATAACATCTCTAAGATACTTAATAAGGTCAACTTGCCTTGTACACAAGCCTTAAACATAGGAAGTGAAGATTGAGGGGTCCCCGCTCTCTCTTCTAGAGTGTTCAGCATACGTCCTATTTGGGACGACCATGCGACGCGTTCGTTCCCGTGTCATAGACTTTGGTTCAAGTCGAGTTATGAACTAACTCAAGTCACTTCTGTCCTAAAAAATACAAACAAACTTCAAACCTTTTTATCCTTTGGGATTGTCAAACTAAAGGCTATTTTCAAAAAGGGAACGTTACTTTCCGTCTGAGTCGCAAACAGGCATCGACCCTAACTGCCGGACGCGAACTTAGCGTCGCTCATAAAAAACACAAAAAGAACTTGGTCCGAACTACGTTGACTCTGAATTCCCCATTGCACAAAGGGGGTACGTAGACCTATGACGACGATGTCCTACCGAGTATGTCTTTGTTTTCCTTTCCCCCGTTTTAGTACAGCCATAGATGTTAGGATAACTCACCCTTAGAATAGACAACAAGCGTGGATCCCATCGAGTACGATGGACGCGTGGGGTGCTAACACCTTCCCCTTGCGTAACCGACTCCCGAACCCAGGCTATGGTTGCGATGACCATTCCTTTCCCACTTCCTCAGGTTTATGCGGTGTTTCCTTTCCCTCTCTTGGGATAAATATTCACGGCTGGCGACTCTATGTTCCGCGCCACTCTCGCGTTTGTACCTGGATGAAAATCCTGGGAGCGACAACCTTTTCCTAAAAATTTTCAGAAACCAAATTCCATTATATATAAAACTTTCCCTAAAAAACAAATTAATACATAAACTATTTATAAAAAACCAAGAAAATAATTAAAAATAATACAAAAAAACTTAATATTTATCCTAATACTAGAAAATCCCTAAAATCATATTTTTACTCCTAATTGACTATTTAAATCCTAATTAACTAATTAAATTAAGTTATTAATTTAATTAATTACAAAATCCAGGGGGTGTATTTTCTATTGTTAAAAGTAATGGGTCTCCGGAATGGGGTGTGACTAGCATTATGCGTTGAGCCCAATAGCCAGAAAAGCCCATCCTAGGACGCGGCTCAGCAAGAGAGCACTAAAATTGGCTTCTAATCTAAAGTGTTGGATTGATCCAACGAGATCATAAGTAAACAAACCAGGAGCGTACGATTAGATTACCAAGTCCAGGTCGTTCACATGAATGGTTGTGATTAAGGACTTATGGTGGGGGCTGTCGCTCCCGGGATTTTCATCCTGGTACAAACGCGAAAGTGGCGCGGAAGAAAGAAAGAAGAGTCGTCAGCCAGGAATTTTTATACCAAAGAAAGGGAAGAGTAATGCTGCACAAACCCGGGAGAAAGGAAAGAACAAAGTCTCTTGAACCAAAGAGAAAGGGTAAGGGAGTCGGTTACGTGAAGGGAAGGTTATCGCACTCCTTCACGTCCGTCGTACTCGACGGGATCCACGCTTGAAGTAATGCTCAAAGGGTGATAAACGAAAAGGAACTGATAGAGAACGAGAACAAATGTAGGGAAAATAAAAGAAGTGCTCGAATGGGCCCTACCCCACTGCCTACGTATCTCATCGGGAACATGAGAATCAGAGCGACGTAGTTCCCCCGACTAAGGGAAAACTGTTTGTGTTTTTTTAGGGAACGACTAATGTTCTAGCTCAGGTGTTGCATGCTTGCTGAATCGAGTGCGTTACCGTATTGCAATAGAAGAGGAGAAGCACGTTCGTACGTTGAGAGTGAGTGAGATGAGAAGAGAATTCCCGAATGAAAGACGTTATTGTTTGTTTTAAGTGTTTTAGAAGTTTTTTATTTGAAGTGTTTTGCATAGGTAAGTGTACTTAAGTCTTTTCAATGGAATGTGTATCTCATACATCATTCCAAAATGAAATGATGATGATGTACACTAAGTATGAAGAAGATCCTCAAACTTACTTCCAAAGTTAAAGGCTTAAGTACACTAGCCTATTCCCTTTATTAAATGTTTTTGTTGTTCTTAAATGAAGAAGTGTTTTTGAGTTTGTTTGTGAAATCACTTCATGTTGAAGACTTGTACATCATGCTAGAAAACCTACAACACATTCCAAGATGGAATGTATGCAAGCCCCCCCATGGAATAAGGCTCATGGCACATGAAGATGTTTCAACCTTTATTAGGTGTTTTGAAGTTGTTTTGAGATGAGAGAGGAGAGACTCAAAAGAAACAAAGGTAAAGACTAAAGGGGACTAAGACTCACCCTAATGTTATCATGCTTGGATGTTCCTAATGGTTTAGTGTGGTTTAGAAGATAAGAGAGCAAGAGGTATCACAACTCACTTCTAAAGATAGAAGATGAGTTATGAACCAAGTGGGAGAAGAAAGAAGTTGAACAAAGAAAGCATTGAAATGCTTTGCACAAACACAAAAGAGAAAGCATTAAAAAGATGAGGGAAGAAAGTATGTGTGGAAGCATATCCACACACTCAACTTACCATTATCCCCTATAAGCAAAGGTTAGCTAAACAATTGAATATGAAAGCATAAGTAAAAGAAGGAAGACAATTAAGCATCAAACAACTTATGAAATGAACTTATGAAACAAATAGAGCCTAAACCTAAAAGGAAAGGACTCTAAGTGTTCAAGGACTTATAAAGTCAGTAGCTATGTCTAAAGGTATTCAATTAGGGTTAGGGTACCTAATGGTGTCAAACTATGTTAAGAAAGGTGCCAAAAATTCACACAAGTTCAAGTTATGAATTAAAGATGAAGTATGAATGTGTATGGCATACAAACTTGAATAAATGCATGAGTGAACCTCAAGATCAGAATTGCATGACATATTAAAATGCATATGAATGTATATGAATGATCATGGAAAGCATGAGTGAAAGGATTCAAGAAGAAAAGACAAGATGAAAAGATGTTCAAACAATGTTCGAGTTCACATAAGATGGCATACTTGTAATGCAAGTTAAAGTTGATAAAGAACATGAAATCAAATGAAAATGGATGCAAGTCAGAATTAAACATCATATTTTAATGTCCTATAATGCATATGAATAGGCATACAAGTTATGAGAATGGATGTTCAAGTAGAAGAAGTTAGATGAATAACAAGTGAGAAAAAGAGAAACAAGTTTCACATAAGGAAAGAAGTAACTTGGAATACAAGTCAAAGTTGAAAATCAAAGATGAATGATCATGGATTATAGGTCAGTACCAAATGACATTTAAGGTGCAATTAGAATGTAAGAATTAATCATACCAAGTACATATGCAAGTCACTTTGAAACTAGTTGAGAAAAGAGATACAAATTAGGTCAAACATAAACAAGTATGCAAGATGATTGACATGTGAATGTATGAGATGATTATGGGTCAGTAGCATACTCAATATGAAATTCAAATAAAATGCATGAATAGGAATTGATGATTCACAAACAAGTCATGTTGAGTATTAGAAGAAAAGAGAAGCAAGTTTAGGTCAAAAGGATTCAAGTAAGGATGCATTTAGGAATACAAACACAAACACAATCCAAATGACCTATAACTCTACAAAAATGACCTATAATGTTCTAATGAAGGCCTATAAAATGCACACACAAGTTCTCATAGGATGGCACAAGTGCCTCCTAACAAAACAAAGTTTAGAAGTTTGAACAAAAGATCACATCATGCTACCTATACTAACAAGCAAAGAAAAAATAGAAATGAACTTGTAAAAATTATGAAATTTACGTGAAAAGTACCAAAGTCATAACCTAAACATGCATCAAAATTTCATTGCAAAACTCAAAAGGAAACTAGGTTAAATGGAGGCTCAAAGGCACATTGAAACAAGTCAAAAGAATGCACAAAGATGAGTATCAAAAGGCATGATAAAATGACTTTAAAAATATAAGAAAAATACTTTTAGATGAATTAAGATGTTATTTGAACATGGAAAAAATAATGGACCCAAAATGGTTTTAGAGCTATGTACAATAATTGGATAAAGATCAAGTATCAAGAAGGAAATCATTAAAGAAGAGAATAAAAGGAAATTATGAACATATGAGCCAAAATCCATAAACTCAGAATTAAAAATCATATAAAATTAGTTAAATGTGTTTAGATACCATGGGAATTTATTTGGAATTTTTAGAATGCATTTAGTATTTTTAATAAAAGCAAATGAAACATGTATGAAAGTAAAAATAAAATGTGAAATGAAATAGAGCAGGGGTGTAGAAAAAGTAAAAATGCAATTCAAATAGTGATTGGGCTTAACATGAGGCGTTCAAATAGAAATTAGGTCTGGTCCATTAAAAGCGCGTGGAACATGCCAAATAAGGTGGAATTCAGTCAAAAGGTTGACTCATCAGAGCCACACGATCAAATCAGAATCAGATCATCATAGAAGTAATTCAATCCAAAGGATCAGAAGACACGCACATGGTAATAATGATGAACGCACGCACATCACACAAGTCAAGGTCAACATTCAGAGAGAGAGAGGCACGTGAGGAGAGTGTGGATCATTAATACGCTGGAAAGTTTCTAGCCCTAGGATGATTAAGATCTAACGGTTGTGTTATGTTCTAGTTCTAAAACCCTAGCAAACCCTCACCGGCCGGAGAAGGACCTCCGGTCATCTTCTCCGGCCACCTCCGGTAACTGCAACTACTCACATGCTCCAGAATTTGACAAAATTTATATCAAATGAAATTTGATCTCGTGAGGAACATGGATCCATAATTATCTTTCACAAACAACACACAATCAGAGAGAATCGAAGGGATGAATCTTGCCCTAGGTTTTGCAACTATGCATCTATCATGCCTATCAACTAGCCGGAAGTACCAGAGCTCCTATTGAGCTAAAATCCATAGAAACAAACTTGATAATCAGTGAATCAAGCAAGGGAAAAGTGAACTGAAACCTGAAAATTGAAGAACCTTGAGATCAAATGAAGGCCAGAGAGGAGAATCCTGAGCTTCTTGTGCTTGATCTTGAGCAAAATAAATGCTAATAGAAACTTGTTCTGGAAGAAGAGATAGATCTGAAAACTAAGATGTTTGAACTCTTCAATGCTTCAGTGATTCAATGTAGCTTGATGATGAAGATTTAGGAAGAAAAGTGATGAATTCATGCAGTGAGAGAGAGAGTTCAGAGAGAATTTCAGAGAGTGTTTTGGAATGTGGGAGTGAGAAATGAAGTGTCCCTTTCAAAATCTGTTAGATGAAGCTTTTATATATCTGGTTAAGAGTTAACCATCTCAGTTGATGGTTAGAACTCAAGTTAGGTTAATGGTGGTGTGAAGCAATGAGAGGGTGAGTGAAGCAAATTTCAAAAAATGAGAGGGAGAGCCAATTCGTGTAGTGTTGTTGTTGTTGTTTATGTATGTGAGCATGGTAAGGAATGATGGTGATGATGTATGTTGTTACTACAGCATGGTTACTTATACCATAAGCTTGATTTCCCATTATGGTACATGATAGCATGGCATGGCATATGTTGCATATGGTTGTGTTGGTCTAAAAGAAGAAAAGAAATGACTGATGTAAAGTCATGCGTGTACCTATGTGAATCAAACAAGGAACCAAAGCAACACATTCTATTTTGGCATCAAAACCAATCAGTGAAAATGTGAAAGTTTGAAGAGGGATTTCTTTATGTATGGTGGATGGAATGAGGAGTTTTTGGTGTCATTAGAAAGATGAGACATAAGAGAACATGTTTGGTGTTGATTTTAGGTTAAATGGAAGCTTGCAAAGTGGTATAAAATTGACTTAAAATACAAGGAATCCAAACTGCATCATGGGCGAGACAAATTGTTGGCAAACCTGGTCATGGACCTATGAAAAATTCAGTGTGAAGCTTCCATGTTTGGACCACTATAACTCCTTCATAACTTGTTCAAATGAAAAAATGTCCAACATCAAAGTTGAAGAGGACATGGAGATGAACAAGATTGGTGTTCAACAATTTTCCTTTTGAAGCTTTCTTGATGGAGGTAAATGGCTTGACATTTGGCACACCACCTGTTTGATGAAATTATGGCCTGGGGGCCTGAGTTTGCCTTGTCATGACTTGAGATTTGGCTTGATTTTTCTCTACTTTGTTTTATCATAACTCTCTCAATTTTGATCCAATGGAAGAGTTCTTGGTATGGATTTGTAGCTTGGAATGTGATCTTTAATTGGCTCAACTTGGGCCTAAACTTTGAAGGTTTTATCTTGAAGAAAGAATGCTTTGAAGATGGGCGCAAAAATGGTCCAAACTTGCCATTTTTAGAAACCCTAAGTTTCTATTTTGGGCAGTTTTGTGATTTCTTGATTTTTCCATGAACCTCTTGGATTTTCTTGATCAAATCTTCATCAATGAACATTTGTGACTTGAATTTCATGAATTTGACCTTAAAAAGTCAGGAGTTGACTTTTTTCACTGCACAGTTGACTTTTCCCCAAATTTCTTGATTCTCAAGCAACTGATCAATCGAACCTATTCTGAAATGAGCCAATGGGCAATCTTCCATCCTTAGATACTTGACATCATGTAGAAAACATTGAGATCAAGTTTGAACCAAAATTTCATCAGGAGACTGCTTGAATTATAAACCCTTATTTGGACTGTTTTTGGTAAGGAGATGATGAACTGTCCAACTTCTTGATGACTTCCCACCTTCCAATGACTTATGGAATCAATTGAGATCATATAAGATGTAAGGGACCTTTGAGGCTTAACTGCAGACCCTCGGCTCTAGCTCTCCTGCTTTGGATGATCAATACTTTGAAAATCAACTGATCACATGCCCTATGATGAACCAATGATGAATGTTTTATTTTTCTATGATTTGAATGCAATGTAATGCAATGAAAGCATATGCTAAATGATATGAAAGATGAGAGGGCAAATTTTGGGGTATTACAGCCGCCCCTATTCAATCACTGTAGACCTGAATGGATGATAGCGATTGCTTTCAGACTTTCAAGGTATGGAGGGATTGAATACCGAAAAATAACCAGAAAATTTGCACTCTGTGGAGAAGAAGAAGAGGGATTTAAACCCAATCACATGAGCTCTGCTCGGATAAAACTCTAATAATAACCATAACACTGGAGAGATGTCTTTTGAACGACGCCAGACGACTACTGGCTTGCCATACTGCGGATAGACTTGGAAAACGTCTTTTGTATGACACCAGACGACTACTGGCTTGCCACGCTACGGGTGGACTTTAACAACGTCTTTTGTACGATGCCAGACGACTACTGGCTTGCCACGCTGCGGGTGGACTTTAAGAATGTCTTTTAAACGACGCCAGACGACTACTGGCTTGCCACGCTGCGGGTGGACTTTTGCAAATCTGCGGTTGGTCTTGAAACTATCTTTTAAATGGAGTCAGACGACTACTGACTTGCCACACTGCGGGTGGACTTTGCTGATTTGCCACCCTAAGATGGACTTTTGCCAATCTGCGGTTGGACTTTGCTGCTTTGCCACCCTAAGATGGACTTTTCCAATCTGCGGTTGGACTTTGCTGCTTTGCCACCCTAAGATGGACTTTTGCCAGTCTGCGGTTGGACTTTGCTTTGTCTTTCGAATAAAATCGAACAAATGCCGACGGTCCATGGTGCGGGTGGACTTTTGAAAAATGCCTTTTGGATGAAGTCAGATGACTGCTGATTGGCCACATTGCGGGTGGACTTTTGCAAAAATTCAACACTGGATTATGCTCTGCATACATATCAGACATCCCTGCTGACTCTGCTGAGGAACAATGATCAATGATTTGACCTCGGAGACTCCTGAAAGGATAATATCTCTGCTGGAGAATGAATGAATAATCCGTCTGCTTCGAATTGCCACGCTTGCCAAAAATAATTTGGACTTTGAGATATGGGGAAATGATGATTCTGCCAGGAATTATTTCATCTGTCTGGGGATGAATTTTGATCATAGCAACTCCGCTGGAAGAATGACAACTTTCTGACTTGGCTGGGGAAAGAATGTACTAACACTCTGCTGAGGAAGAGATTCTGTCGATCTGCTAAACCTCTACGGGGAGAAAAAACAACTCAGCTGGGGAGTATTACTGGCACGATTCAATGTTGAACTCTGTGGGGGATACAACCGTATTTAGCCCAAGTTGCTAAGCAATGAATTTATAGTCTCTTCTCGCTGAGAACAAACCGTCGGGGACACGATCTTGCTGGGGACCAGAACTACTCCGTCGGGGATACGCAAATCCTGGTTAGAAGACATTCTGTTGCGACATGCTAGGAAAGAGTCCCTAGAGATCTGCTGGGAAAATACAAAGAAAATGCACGGTAATCTGTTGAGGAACAAAGTTGTCGAGCTTAGAATAAGAGCCACAATGTCCCATGCTAGGCAAACCTTCCGCATGACGACTCCACTGGGGATAATGAATTTACAACAAACTCCGCTGGGGAAAACCGCTTCAAAGCGTCTCGTGCTGGAGATGTCCCTTAAGAGGATTTTACAAAAGACCAAACATCTTTAAACTCTTAAGCAAATGCTGAGATTTGAGCTGAAAATATAATAATTGACAGGTCACTCTACTGGAGATAATAGATATGGAACACATCTTGTCGGAGGGATTTCTAGATGCCCCATGCTTGGGAAGGATCACAAACTCGCTTTTGCCCCAGATTACAAGGCTGATCCGAAGAAGTCGTCCCAAGAGGATTTTACAGAAGATTTGACATCCGAACTCTTAGACAAATATGATGCGTTGTATTCGCAAGTGCACGAATCGCGTCAGAGTAATATAAAAAGTTATCGTATCCACAGAGACCAAATGTCGATCTAACGATTTCCGTTTGTTACAGTGCTTATCTAAGGCAGTTCAATTTAGGGTTTACTAATGCAGAGGAAAATAAATAAAAGCAAATGACGAGGTAATAAAATTCAGACAAAACAATAGGCTTGAATGTAATTCTCATAACCGATAATATTTCTATATTCATCAACAGAACTACTTACGGGCAATATCTTCTATTTTAAGAAAAGAATTCAATTTAACAGGAACTGTCGCTTTCGCGTAGTCAGAACCAAGTTTACCCTCTAAACTAACCCCTTTATTGTCACTTATAAAAAGGCGTGCATTGCGTTAGAGTCATGGAAAACTTACTTTTAAGAAATACAAATTCTAAACTAAACAGAAAAGTATTTTGACCTGAAATCTCTAAACTAAAGAGGTTCAAAATGAACCAGATTCTAATTCCACTAACGCGTCCGAAAATAGTTTTAAATTCTCTTTTCTAAAGTGTTAAAAATCCCTACTCAACTGAGCAAAGTGCTTTCGCTGTATTTGATCAGTTGAGAACTAAACAAGTGCACAAATGGTTGGACGACTTTCGATCTTACCCAACATTGCTTTTATTTACAGAAAACTTGTGTTAAAGATTAAAACAGCCCTTAAGTACTTCTATTAACATATAGATGTATTACGGTGGTTATGGTCTTTACATTCTTACCTATCTAAAACTTAGCCAGCCATGGTAGTTATAACAGTCATATTAATTCTTATCATGTATGGAATTAAGTCTTTCGAAAAGTAGAGTTTTGAAAAGTAAGGCAAGACAATAAATAAACAAAATAAAGAAAGTGCAAGAAATAAACGAAAGTAAATGCGATTAAAATAAAACCTGCTCCAAAGCGGAGTCTTTAAATCTGGTACAATGTACGGAAAAGTAAATGCTGGCAGGATTACTTCTACCAAAGTGCTCCAACTTGATTACAGACACTCCAAGACTTGATTACAAACTCGATCACACACAGTGCAATAACTCCTCGATGTGAGAAGATTACCGCTTTACAAGAGTGAAATTTATGCCTAGGATGAAGTAAACTAAGATTGGATGATCCTAAAATTCGAGTTCTGAGAGTATTTATAGGCAAAGTTGGCATGGTGCAAAGACAAAAGTGACCTTGGCTTGAAAAATGGGCGGGAACTCATTTTGCCTTGTCGCGCCCGCGACAGGCCTACCGCGCCCGCGACAAGAAGAAAACGGCAAAGGTCGTGGGAACGTGGCAGTTGAGCAGTGGAGATCATGGGACACGTCGTCGCCTACCCTGGGGCGCCCGCGACAAGAGAAGCGACAAGAGTAAATTGCTTCCAAACTTGAATTCTTGCTCCTTTTGCACCCTTTTTCGTCTGGGACCTCGATTTATTGAAAACCTAAAAACAAAGGGAAACATAACAGTAACAAAGCAAATATAGTAGAAAAACAACTAATATGCATGTGAAATCAGAGTCGAAAATACAGTATAATTTAGTGTCATCAAATTCTCCCACACTTAGACCTTTGCTTGTCCTCAAGAAAAACATTTAAAGCTCATAGAAAAATCAGTGTCGATCGATGATTTTTGGGCGAAAAGGGCTTCTAAGTCCGAGTCTGGATGCAGTGGTCGGTACTAACTGAGTGAACCAAGGGCATCGTGATGACACTAATCCGCAAATACGGACATAAACTTTGCTCCTATACCAATCAACCCATTATATCCCACAATACTTAGGCCTTCCTTTTCCATCTCTTTTGAGTCCTTTTCATTCAAGCGCAATCACATTAAGCCCGTTTTCCGCACATGCTTCATGGTAGAGTGACCTGTTAGTGATTCTGATCTTTTCATACCGGATTTCTGGCACAAGGAAATGTGTAAAATCCTTTTATTCCTCTCAAGTGCAGTTGTAGGGGATCGGATCGTAATTCGCCCTACCGAGTTAAGCGCCAGATACCTCTGAACCAACTGAAATGAGCAAGCTAAACATCTTATTACTTTTTTCTTTTCTTTTTTTCTTTTTCTTTTTTCATCATTTTTTTTTGTCTATGCACTCAGATCAGTCACTTATATTCGTCGGTCTCCTACTTAGAACATGTTTAGGCCGGAGCTGATTGCTGAAATAAACTACTAAGGATGATTTTGAAATGAAATTAGGGCCATGGTACATGGGGTTTCAGGTGTGATTCTTATATTTACGAAGTTCATGGTGTAAGGACGATACTGATGTTTCGAAGGTTCTCCCAAGTCACCGTATCCTAACCCGAACCTGTCTTAAAGTCCAGAAATTTTTCAGAACAACACTTTTTTCTAGAAAAATTATTATTATTATTATTATTTTTTTTTTTTTTTAATTATGTGGGAAAAAATGAAGGTGAACCAAAAAATATACTTATACTAATGACTCTTCAAACACATGCATTTTCTAAAACAGAAACAAAAGTAATGACTGAAGGGAAATAAAAATAAACTACTAAAACGACGGAAATAAAAATGATAAAATCTCCTCCCACACTTAAATCAAACATTGTCCCCAATGTTTCGAAGTAAGCTAAGGAGAAAGGAACCTGGCAAAACTAGTGAGGACCGTTGGTGCCCTCGCCGCCCTGTGCTGAACGCTCGAAACGACGGGATCTGCTACGGTGATGGTCTCGCTGGTCCATCCTAGCCTGCAATTCTGCCTGAGCAGCTTTCACCTCACGAAGGTTACCTAAGATGGAACCCTGAGTGGCCTCCATAAGCTGAAAGTGCTGATGGTTATATTGCTGTTGACGGGACTGCTCAGTGGTGATCGCAAGCAGAGTACGGGGAGATGGTCTCGTAAGATTGATCTGCTCTCTGCCGCGACTCTTGCATAAAGCTCATCTGGTCCGCCATCTGTTGCTGAATGGAAGAGAGCAGGTCTTCATGCCGTGCTTCTCTAGCCATATGGTCTCGCCACATCTCCTCCGTAATATAAAATTCAGGAGCAGCTCCTGCAAAAGTGTTAAAAGAAGATGGTGCGGTGTGTGATTGTGTAGGGCGAGGGGGGGACACACGCTCTCTATGGTCATACTCATCATCTGTGTCGGGCCCCTCATTGTCATGGTCATTAGGAGGAATTGGACCTGGAAAAGGTGGGGCAGTAAGGTCATAGATCCAGTTCCTCTCGAATCGTACATCTGTACGTCTACTGCACGGCATAACAATTGATTCGACGGCTACCCCGTGAATCATCAACTCATAACCACCAGCCCTCCTCGATCGGCACAATTTCATGTCTTTCAGAAATTTTAAATTAATTGTGCGAGGGGGCAGTGGTTCCAAAGTAGCTATCTCATCATTCAAATTTAGTGGCCGAGCAATAGACGTGATCAATCCGCCAAAAACTATCGGTCCACCCTTATTTACCGTTAAGCACATGTGGGCGATCATAAATGGAACCGGATTGATTCTTACATTTGTGAGGCATCCTTGCAAGAACAAAAGTTCTTTGCTATTAACTTTGTTTTGATTCTCCCGGCCAAAAATAGAGCATGCCAAAAGATATCTGAAAATTCTTATGGTCGGGTTATGAATGGTCGAGGTGAGTATTCCCTTAAAGGAATCAACAATAGTATCTGACAACCTGCGCTAGAAGGCGAATATCCCGACTGACCATTCAGCATCTGAAGGAGCCTCACAAACAACACCCTCCCCATGAGGGAATCCCAATAGACCTGCTAGTTCATCGGTACCGAACTGATACTCAACAGCAAACAGTCTAAAATGCATGGTACCGACTGTGCTAGCAGTGTCGGGACGAACGGTATAAACCAATGAACTCAAAAACTCAAACGTCATCCTCTCATAGGTGGGTTCTTTTGTGGTGAAAACAGTGCCTAAACCTACAAAGTCTAACATATGCAAAACGCTATGATGAACCCCTAAAGCGTGCAAGCAAGTATCGTCGATATACCTCGTAGAGAGAATTTCTCGATCCTGAAGCTTTTGAAGTTGTCGCCTCTGCCTATTCCCGGATTGTCCTTCCCGAAGAATGACTCCATTAAACTCCATTGATGAAGGTGGTGAAGAGGGTGGAAGAAAAGTGGTATGATAAATGTTGGATTTTTTTGGGTTTTTGTTGATGGAAATTGAAATGGAAAGTTAAGAGATGATTGGTGAATGCTAGAGATATGAATTTCAATGGGGTTTTATAGGGATTTTTCGGAGGGAAAAATGGGTTTGAAAAGGTTGGAGCTTCAAAAATGGTGGAAATGGAGGTTCTGTCCCGATTTTACAAGGACGCTGCCGCGGGCGCGACAGGTGTGTCGCGGGCGCGACGAGAGCAAATCCGCTGATGGGCCTCAATTTGTCTTTTTGAATGGGCTTTTTGTCCTTCATTTGGCCTTGGGGGGTCTTTTTAGCATTTCATATGTCCTAAAAATGTAGTTTTGCACAAAATTTTCACAAGCGTATATATTTTTATAATAACAATTTTTTTTTATATATTTTGTCAAAGAAAAAATAAAATAAAAGAAAATATTAGCATATAAACATAAAAAACTCAAACCTTAATATAAATCAGAAATATATCAAATGCAAATGGTAGGAAATATGTTTGGGTGATACTGGAAGTAAATTAATGCATAAGAAATATAGTAAATAATACGAAAATGGAAACCAAGATGTCTGGTCATCTCCACGGAGTCTCGCTATCTCACGACGGAGCTCCGCTATGTCCTCATACAGCACATCGTACTCAGTAGCGTGGGTCAGTTCTGACACTTCCATCCCCAGGTGTAGGTCAGCAAGAGTCTATCGGAGATCTGCTATCTCTTGGCGCATCATCGCCATCTGGGTCTGCATATCTGGAGTACCTAATGAATGATTATTTGACCATACCGTGGTCCTGTCAGGTGGTGGAGCTGAAACGTACTCTGGCTCTGGGCAGGGTCGTGGTGCGTCCACCGTCTCACCGTGTCCTTCTAAGGCATATGTCCAGTTTGCTGGGTCATGGACACTGGTCATAACAGGATCCGGCAAAGTGAAATGATGTATGGTCTCACCATCGATCAGGAGTCTGAACTGAGAGGGATTAAAGGAGTTCCTTCTCATCAGCCCCCGATCTAAACAAAAATCAATATCCATGGTGGTATGGCTGCAGTAGGGAGTCAAATGAAATAGCTTTCGGCCAAGGCCTAGAGTAGCAGCAATCTCAGTCACATTACCTCCTACATGTATAGGTCCTCCTGCCCAGGTGGCAACACCACTAAAAGAGTACAGCATAAAGTTACCACAAGCTAAATGACGTGACTGATTCACACAAAACCTGAAAAATATGTCCTCCTCAGTAACGTGGTCATCAGCAACTGCTCTCCCAAAGAATGTATGGGCAATGATCATCTGAAAGTATTGGAGAGCTGGGTTATGGATAACCTGCGAAATGTAAGTATCAGGGTCAGGGCCTCCACCTCCAGAGATGTCACTCCAAAATTTCTCCACGTCTCTATTCATGAAGTAACCCATGGGCAGCTCAGGGATAGCGCCAACTCCAGTCTCAAATCCAAGAAGATCACCGAACTCAGTATGGGTGAACGAATACTCTGTGCCAAATAACCTGAAGCTGGTGTGGCCATCTGGTCCCAAGTACGGGTCATAGGAGAAAGAGCTGAGGAACTCCAGAGTGAGGTTCCTATAGGTGGGATGCAAATCATCAGCGTATTGGTCCCATTTGAGCTGGTGGGTCAAGTATCGGACACTGGGCTCTATGCCCAAAGCTTCCATGCAATCACTGTCTGGGTAGCGAGTGGGTGCCATAGGTCTGAGTGAAAGCATCGTATAATGCTCTCTCTGAGCGTCGTCTCTAAAGGTTACGTGCATGTCGTCGACTGGTGGCATCCTGAAAGAAAAGGTTAGGAAAAACAGGCCCTGAAATCAAACACACAAAACAAGTTAGACATATATGTACAAACAAGCAAACAAACGTAAATCAAAATAAAAGAAAATAAATACAAAAAGGAAAAGAACCATGGGTTGCCTCCCATGCAGCGCTTGCTTAACATCGTTAACTCGACGAGTTCAAGTCATGTATCTGGTGCGAGGATAGGTGGGTCTGTTAACGTGAACCTGGAGTAGTATGTTGGAATGTCACCTCCTTCGTAATGCTTAAGCCTTTGTCCATTTACAATGAACGGATTGCAAGATTTGTTCTTGATTTCCACTGCCCCGGATTTTAGGACTTTGGAAACTTCGAACGGGCCCGTCCATCTAGATCGAAGCTTACCTGGAAAAAGTCGTAGTCTTGAATTATATAGAAGAACAGGGTCACCTATGTTGAAGTCTTTCTTGACGATCTTCTTGTCATGCCATGCTTTGGTTCTCTCTTTATATATGATGGCATTTTCATAGGCTGATTGTCGGAGCTCTTGCTTATGTATGTCTAAGATGCGTTTCTCACCAGCTGCTAGGTAATCAAAATTTAAGGTTCTGACGACCCAATATGATTTGTGTTCCAATTCAAAGGGTAAGTGACATGATTTTCCGTAAACTAGTTGGTAAGGGGTTGTTC
The DNA here is from genome assembly GCA_022829125.1 of Lathyrus tuberosus. NCBI lineage: Eukaryota > Viridiplantae > Streptophyta > Magnoliopsida > Fabales > Fabaceae > Lathyrus > Lathyrus tuberosus. The sequence continues at coordinate 4,273,384 of JALAZF010000441.1, forward strand.
CAATGGGAGTCTTATAGGTTGTCCTGTAGGCCCACAGTGCTTCTGAAAGCTTCTGTGACCATTCCTTTCTGGATATCGAGACAGTTTTTTCTAAGATATGCTTGATCTCTCTATTGGATACTTCTACTTGCCCACTGGTTTGCGGGTGGTAAGGTGTGGCTACTCTATGTTTAACTCCATACTTCCTCAATAGTTTGTCAAAAATCCTAGATATAAAATGTGATCCTCCATCACTTATGACTAGTCTGGGAACTCTGAATCTAGGGAATATATTCTGCTTGAACATCTTAATCACTACTCGGGTGTCGTTTGTGGGTGCAGCTATAGCTTCAATCCATTTGGACACGTAATCGACAGCGACTAAAATATATTTGTTTCCTAAGGATGATGGAAAAGGTCCCATGAAGTCGATTCCCCAAACATTAAAAAGTTCTACTTCTTGAATGTTTCTTAATGGCATTTCATTTCTCCTCGAGATGTTTCCGGAGCATTGACACGGGTCACACTTGGTTATATATGTATGAACATCACGCCATATAGTTGGCCAATAAAGACCAGCTTGTAAGATTTTAGCGTGAGTCTTAGATGTGCTTGCGTGTCCTCCGTAGGGTGCTGAGTGACAATGTTCTATGATATGGTGCACTTCTTCCTCTGGAACACACCGGCGAAAGATTTCGTCAGTGCCTCTCTTAAAAAGGAGTGGCTCATCCCAATAGAAATGTTTAACATCATTGAAGAACTTCTTTTTCTGCTGATAGCTGAGGTCAGGAGGTATTATATCTGCAGCAAGATAGTTAACAAAATCTGTATACCAAGGTACATTATTTACCGCTAAGGATTTTTCAGAATCTTCTAGGGTTTCTAAACTTACATCTCCAATGGCATCTAGCTTAGCGATTAACCTGTCATAAGCAAAGTCATCATTTATGGGTACTACATCAGGTTTCAAGAACTCAAGCCTGGAAAGGTGATCAGCAACTACATTCTCGGTGCCTTTCTTATCTCTGATATCAAGGTCAAATTCTTGCAATAAAAGTATCCACCGGAGTAACCTAGGTTTAGCATCCTTTTTATTCAAAAGGTATCGGATGGTGGCATGATCAGTGTAAACAATTAGGATCTAAATTTGTCTATGGCAAAAACTACGGCTAGGAGTTCTTTTTCTGTGGTTGCATAGTTTAGCTGAGCGGCATCTAGAGTTCTACTAGCGTAATAAATCACATGTAACTTCTTATCAGATCTTTGCCCTAGCACTGCTCCTACAGCGTAATCACTAGCATCACACATGATTTCAAAAGGTTTTGTCCAATCTGGTGGTTGCATAATGGGTGCTGAGATTAAAGCTTGTTTTAAAAGGTTGAATGCTTCGTTGCATTTTTCATCAAAAATGAACTCGGCATCTTTCATCAGAAGACCTGTCAAAGGTTTAGTGATCTTAGAGAAATTTTTAATAAAACGCCGGTAAAATCCAGCATGTCCAAGAAAACTTCGAACTTCTCTAATTGTTTTGGGTGGTTTAAGATTCTCTATCACCTCGATCTTAGCTTTATCAACTTCAATGCCTTTTTCAGAAACGATATGTCCTAGGACTATGCCTTCAGTGACCATGAAGTGACACTTCTCCCAATTTAATACTAGGTTTACTTCGACACATCTCTTCAAGATCTTTTCAAGGTTGACTAGAAAGTTATTGAAATCAAATCCGTAGACTGAGAAATCGTCCATGAATACTTCCATAATTCCATCAAGATAATCAGCGAAGATTGACATCATGCAACACTGAAAAGTTGCTGGGGCATTACAGAGTCCGAAAGGCATACGTTTATAGGCAAAAGTTCCATATGGGCATGTGAAGGTTGTTTTCTCTTGGTCATCAGGGTGTATAGGAATTTGGAAAAAACCTGAATATCCGTCGAGGTAACAGAAGTAGGAATGTCTAGCTAGACGTTCCAACATCTGATCTATAAAAGGTAATGGGAAATGGTCCTTCCTAGTGGCTTTGTTTAATTTTCTATAATCTATGCACATACGCCAACCTCCTTCTATCCGTTTTGTAACGTGCTCACCTTTTTCGTTTTGAACCACGGTGATGCCTCCCTTTTTAGGTACTACATGCACAGGGCTTACCCATTTACTGTCCGAGATCTGATATATTATCCCTGCTTCCAACAACTTAAGAACTTCCTTCTTAACTACCTCACTCATTATAGGGTTAATCCTTCTTTGGTGTTCTCTCAAAGGTTTAGCATCTTCCTCAAGTGAAATTCGGTGCATGCACACGGATGGACTTATTCCTTTAAGATCTGAGATGTTGTACCCTAGTGCTGAGGGATATCTTCGCAAGACATCTAAGAGTTGGTTTGTTTCATTTTGGTTCAGAACGGCACTGACTATAACTGGTCTGTCCATTTCTTTGTCTAAAAACTCATATCTTAGATTCTTGGGTAATTATTTCAATTCTAAGGTTGGTTTGCTGGGGTTTTGTATAGGATCTGGAGTTAAGAATAGACATTCAAAAAGGCTATCATCTATGTAGGGTTCCATACTGTCATCATTTTTCTCGATGGGCGTTGAAGGTAGTTTTATTCTTTCTATTGGCCCTTCCTGGTTAAGTTCACGGACACATTCATCAATGACATCAACTGCATAACATGCATCTCCTATTACTGGTGCCGGGAGAAACTTTGCTAGGACAAACTCTATTTTTTCGTTACCTACCTCAAAAGTCAATTTTCCTTTCTTGACATCTATTATGGCTCCTGCAGTTGATAGGAAGGGTCTACCTAGGAGGATTGGCTTCTTTGATGTCCATTACGACGAAGTTGGTGGGAATGAACAACTTGCCTATTCTAACTGGGATGTCTTCTAATACGCCTATAGGGTATTTTATAGATATGTCAGCTAATTGGAGAGACATCTTAGTAGGTTGCAAATCTCCTAGTTTCAATCGTTCACAAACTGTAAGGGGCATTAGGCTTACACTGGCTCCTAAGTCCAGAAAGGTTTATCTATGACATGATTCCCCAAAATACAAGGTATGGAGAAATTCCCCGGATCTTTTTCTTTTTTGGCAAGTTTGTTCTCGAAAATGGAATTACACTCCACTGGTTTTGGATCGTCAAGTCTACGTTTATTGGTGAGGATGTCCTTCAGGAATTTAGTATAAAATGGTATTTGGATGATGGCTTCTGTAAAAGGAATCTCTACATGGAGTTTTTCTATAACTTTAACAAACTTCTGGAATTGGTCATTGATCTTAGTTTGTTTAAGTCTTTGTGGATAGGGAATTGGTGGCTTGTATGGCTGAGGGGGTGTTGAAGCTTCGTTCGTAACTTCTCCTTTATCTCTATCTTTTGGTTTCTCAATTTCTACGGGTTCCTCACCTTCGGGGGTAGCATCCTTTTTGGAAATTTCGGAGTCACTCAATGTCGGGTTTTTAGGCCCTTCATAAGTGGTTCCACTTCGTAAGGTAACAGCGTTAGCTTGCCCTCGAGGGTTCTGTTAAGGTTGTCCAGGAAATTGTCCTCCAGGAGTAGTTTGGGGTGCCTACTTTAAGGCTACCTGAGAGATCTGGGTTTCAAGCATCTTGCTGTGGGTGGCCATTTGATCCATTTTGGTTCCTAGTTGGGTAAGCAGCTCATTCACATGAATATTCTGATTTAGGAACTCTTTGTTTTGCTGGGCTTGTGCTGTCTTAAAATCATTTAGCACTTTCTCAATATTTGGCTTAGGTGGCACTGCTTGCATAGGTTGGTTTTGTCTAGGTGCTTGATTGTTGGTTGATCTCAGAGGTGCTTGGTTTTGGATAGGGTTATTGTTTTTGTAGGAAAAATTAGGGTGATTTCTCCATCCAGGGTTGTAAGTATTTGAGAACGGGTTTCCTTGGGCATAGTTGACTGGGTCTGGGTTAGTCTCGTTTAACAGATGGCAGACAGCTGATTGATGACCTTTAGTACCACAATGTTCATAATCCGACACTACTGCTGCTGCAGCGGTTGGTTGTGCGTACATTTGATCGATCTTGAGGGCCATAGCATCCATTTTGGCTTGCATCATGTCTATAGAGCTTACCTCATGTTTACCTCCTTAGGCTTCTTTCTTTTCCACTGTTGCTCTTTCGTTTCCCCATTGATGATGGTTTTGAGCCATATCTTCAATGAGACTACAAGCGTCAGGATAGGGTTTGTTCATCAGGGCACCGCCAGCGGCAGCGTCGATGGACATCTTTGTGTTATAATGAAGTCCGTGGTAAAAGGTATGTATAATCAACCATTGCTCCAAACCGTGGTGTGGACAAGCCCTTAGAAGGTCTTTATACCTCTCCCAAGCTTCAAATAGCGATTCTCCTTGGTTTTGGGTAAATCTTGTTATTTGGTTTCGGAGAACGGCTGTTTTGCTTGGGGGAAAGTATCTGGCAAGGAATGTTCTCCTAAGGTCTTCCCATGTTGTTATAGAATTGGCTGGAAGGGAATCTAACCAAGTTAGGGCTTTGTCTCTAAGGGAAAAGGGAAATAGTCTTAAATGAATCGCCTCAGGACTAGCACCATTGGTCTTAAAGGTGTTTGACAACTGGATAAAGACTTTTAGATGTTGGTTTGGGTTTTTAGATGGTAGTCCTGCGAATTGGTTTTGTTGAACTAGTTGTAGTAGGGACGGTTTTAGTTCAAAATTATTGGCAGGTATGGTAGGGTTAACTATACTAGAGCTCGGTTCTTCGTCAGCAGGCTGAGCGAATTCCTCAAGGGGCCTTTGGTTACGGTCTTCGGCCATAGCTTGCTTAATTCGACGAAGCCAAAGTCGTGCGCGAGCGTAACGTTCTGGTTCCACTAAAGGATCTATTACACTACTGGAGTTGCGAGATCTTCGCATCGACCAGTTCGTACGGCCCTAGTCTAAACGGTGATAACAAACGAAATTCGAAATTCGGCAAAATTGGTCCCCGGCAACGGCGCCAAAAACTTGATGCGTTGTATTCCCAAGTGCACGAATCGCGTCAGAGTAATATAAAAAGTTATCGTATCCACAGAGACCAAATGTCGATCTAACGATTTCAGTTTGTTACAGTGCTTATCTAAGGCAGTTTAATTCAGGGTTTACTAATGCAGAGGAAAATAAATAAAAGCAAATGACGAGGTAATAAAATTCAGACAAAACAATAGGCTTGAATGTAATTCTCATAACCGATAATATTTCTATATTCATCAACAGAACTACTTACGGGCAATATCTTCTATTTTAAGAAAAGAATTCAATTTAACAGGAACTGTCGCTTTCGCGTAGTCAGAACCAAGTTTACCCTCTAAACTAACCCCTTTATTGTCACTTATAAAAAGGCGCGCATTGCGTTAGAGTCATGGAAAACTTACTTTTAAGAAATGCAAATTGTAAACTAAACAGAAAAGTATTTTGACCTGAAATCTCTAAACTAAAGAGGTTCAAAATGAACCAGATTCTAATTCCACTAACGCGTCCGAAAATAGTTTTAAAATCTCTTTTCTAAAGTGTTAAAAATCCCTACTCAACTGAGCAAAGTGCTTTCACTGTATTTGATCAGTTGAGAACTAAACAAGTTCACAAATGGTTGGACGGCTTTCGATCTTACCCAACATTGCTTTTATTTACAGAAAACTTGTGTTAAAGATTAAAACAGCCCTTAAGTACTTCTATTAACATATAGACGTATTACGGTGGTTATGGTCTTTACATTCTTACCTATCTAAAACTTAGCCAGCCATGGTAGTTATAATAGTCATATTAATTCTTATCATGTATGGAATTAAGTCTTTCGAAAAGTAGAGTTTTGAAAAGTAAGGCAAGACAATAAATAAACAAAATAAAGCAAGTGCAAGAAATAAACGAAAGTAAATGTGATTAAAATAAAACCTGCTCCAAAGCGGAGTCTTTAAATCTGGTACAATGTACGGAAAAGTAAATGCTGGCAGGATTACTTCTACCAAAGTGCTCCAACTTGATTACAGACACTCCAAGACTTGATTACAAACTCGATCACACACAGTGCAATAACTCCTCGATGTGAGAAGATTACCGCTTTACAAGAGTGAAATTTATGCCTAGGATGAAGTAAACTAAGATTGGATGATCCTAAAATTCGAGTTCTGAGAGTATTTATAGGCAAAGTTGGCATGGTGCAAAGACAAAAGTGACCTTGGCTTGAAAAATGGGCGGGAACTCATTTTGCTTTGTCGCGCCCGCGACAGGCCTACCGCGCCTGCGACAAGAAGAAAGCAGCAAAGGTCGTGGGAACGTGGCAGTTGAGCAGTGGAGATTATGGGACACGTCGTCGCCTACCCTGGGGCGCCCGCGACAAGAGAAGCGACAAGAGTAAATTGCTGCCAAACTTGAATTCTTGCTCCTTTTGCACCCTTTTACGTCTGGGACCTCGATTTATTGAAAACCTGAAAACAAAGGGAAACATAACAGTAACAAAGCAAATATAATAGAAAAACAACTAATATGCATGTGAAATCAGAGTCAAAAATACAGTATAATTTAGTGTCATCAAAGTACTGAGACTTGAGCTAGACGTATTAACCGGGAGGTCTGCGAAGCAACTCTACTGAGGAATTTGCAACCGTTATCGACACAGAAAAGCTTGTAACTGTTGGAAGTTCCAAATGGGAGAATTAACTTAATAGATCCAACGATCCCTTATTAGCTTTGCCTCATTGATCTCATCTTGCTTTAATCGGCCGCCGATCAAACGGTGGACTCAGTCAGTAAAAGTTGTGACAAAAAGGTGATATGGGAACCCTTTCCTGAATATGGCTGCCCTGGTATTCTGCATAGGGATAAGTGGTTACTCGTCTGGAAGAAATGGCCCATGTTATTAAAAAGGCTTCAATCTTGCTTTTGAGCCTAGTATGAGGCTGCTACCTGCAAGCAAAAGGATATGCATGTATGCCCCGTGCTGGATATGACTTCTGCATCTGATAAAATCTAACTCTAAATCACCACTTGTTGGGGAGAAAGACTTTGATGCATCTCTTGCTGGGAACATGATTAATGAAGCCTGCTGAAGACAGGGGACCACAAATGCCTTGGGTTGGAATGCCCCTTTGTTTCAAGCCTTTTGGCTGATTCACTGCATATGTGTGAACAACAGTTTTTTACAATTTTCCGTTTGCCCCAGACTAACATGGTCCACCAGAAGAAATTGTCTCAAGAGGATTTTACAGAAGACTTGATATCCAAACGCCTCAATGTCTTCAAACTCTTGGAGAGATTTGTCGGATCTCGGAGTAACTGCCTCAGACTGTATGGTCTACAGAGGATTTCGCCTCGAGAAGATTCATGAACAATCTCATATCACCGTGAGATATTCTGCCCCAATACTTTGAACCCTGGATAGGCTGATTAGTTGTCTGGATGAACTAACTTCTCATGCTCTTGGGATGACCTGCTTAAGTATAAACCTTGAAGTGGTTTTGCTCCTGACCACTGATCTTCGAAGGAAGACCCTGAATACCTGCCTTTGGAGAGATTTGAATCTCGAAGTAATTGCCCCAGTTTAACTGAACTCTGAAGAGATTTCTCGACGTGATTTGCTCAGATTGGCTACACCTTAAAGAGATGATTAGACGTGATTGCCCCAGATCGGCTATGTCTTAACACAACTTGTTGGCAAAGCTCCCGCTCAACAAAGTTTCCTAAGGAAGTATCACTGGAAGTGGCTGTCCTTCGGGAGTTTCAGGATTCTCAACTCGACAAGATTAAGCTTCTAGACTGAATTTCCATATGTAAACTTCTTTTGATGTCAAACAAATGTATGCAAGCAGAAAATGTTTTAGTCTAAGAATGAAAATTCTAATGCAACACACATGTTAATCTTGAAGTTTTACTGAAAAGATGTCGCAAACCCTTTGTGAGCGGATCACGGGTTATAATACGACATTAATTTTTGAATGAAAGAATGCAATGCACATGCAACACCAACAAAGATCTTTCAGCACAACTCACAGGAGTCAGGAATGCTATCTCTTGGTAGTATGCTTTCGAAATAACCCTGTTTCAATTGAGGACTTTCGGTTTTATAACGGGGCCTGGTTCACGGTTATTGAAACAAGGGATATAAGGCTCAAAATTTATTAGTGCCCACCCACTCTTCGTGATGTCCTCCAGTCATACGTTCAGTTAGTTCGGCACTAGCGTTCACCTCTCAAAAGAAACCTTTGTGATGGTTAAGGAACCATTGACTTTTAACAGTTTAAGCACCAATCAGTTTATTGGAGTAACAGTCATCCCTTTTCGTCATTGTGTCTGTGTCACACGACTTTGTTCTTTCGCTTGAGGATCTTTCTTGGGTAATCCTGTTCACATTTCGCTTTCACATTCTTTTGCTTATCCCTAACTTTTGCCTGGACAGATTCTTTCGAATCTTTGATTTCGTAGTCCAGCGGGATACCCTAACTTTTGCCTAAGTTGCTTGTTTTCAAGTTTCAACTTAGCGGGCTTTTTCATTTCCCTTTTTTTTATTCTCTTTTTTTTTTTTCTTAAACACGTCGTGTGACATCGGCTGTCTTGATTTCTTTGGAAGGGTTGTGATTGTTTCACTTCTCAGTTAATGATGGATAACCATTGTGGTTTCCGCTCTTTGGACCTCTTGATGCGGTAGAGTGAAAAGTAATGGATCCTCAGATGCACACTCCTTTTGAGGTTTGAACACTTGGTCAAACTAACTGATGCATACCCTGCCCCGGGGTTAAATGTTAGGTTTTTTTTAACTAAAAGAAACTCCTACTTTAGGGCTCCTATTTGGGTGAGGGTCTATCTCCTTATATCTTCAGTGTTTGGGATTTGAAACAATGCCTTTACACATCGTCGACAGGGTTTTATCCAAAAGCACACAATTAGAGATTTTTTCATTTTCAACTCATCATCCTCCTTAAGAGTTTAAGCACGACAGTTGGTATTGCAATGCACATATACAAACTTATGAGTGAATACGAATGGATTACTTCAGGAAAAACATGCGTGCTTTATTAGGATTAACATAAAAAGAAAAACAGATTTCATGCATGCATACAGATGTTTTGACAAACATAAAAGGCTACACATGGGAATGTAGTAAAGAAGCTAAATGATTGTCCTTGTTGAGGACGCTTGACTCCGTCTGGACTTATTGATTCTGAAGATGTATTTGCAAACTGGGTGCTCAATCTGCTGAAGAAAGTTCAATTTATGGGCCACTCTTCTGGTGTGATAATCTTTGAGTCAATCAAGTCTTGCACCTTATGTTTGAACACTCTGCAATTCTCAATTGTATGTCCAAATGTTCCCGAGTGAAACTCGTACCTGGCATTCATGTCATAATCTGGAGGAAAAGGAAACGGAACTGGCACTACCTTGCCCAGCAGAATCAAAGAGCCTTGGAGAAGGCGAGCAAGAAGCCGGCTTTGAGAAATAGGAACTGGAGCAGACACTCTCTCAGACCTCCTGAGTCCTCGTTACCTCTGTTGCTGACGGTTTTGCTGCTAATGTTGATTATGCTGCCTAGTCTGCCCCTGTACTTTTCTTTACACATTTGGCCGAGGGACAAATAAAGGTTCCTGATGTGATGACTTTGAAACCTGAAGCTAAGGAATACACCCGTGACCTGAGGTAGACCCTAGAGAAGGGGAAGGAATACTCACTTCCTCTGCAGCTACTGGCGTAAGATCACCTGATACCTTTAAGCCAGCTGGTCCAAACTCGATTGCTTTGGAGTCAATTAAGTCTTTTACTTGGTGCTGGAATGCTCTACACCCCTCAATATCATAGCCTGGTGCCCCTGAGTGAAAATCACAATAAGCCTTGGCATCCCATCATTTTGGAAGCTTTGTAGGAGGAGTCAACTTCGGGAGCTCAATCAATCTTAACTGAAGCAGTTGCTAATGTAATTTGGCATGACACGTCGGTAGAGGATCAAAAACCCTTTCTTGCTTCTGTTGATGATGAAGGGATACAATCGAGAGGGTCCCAGCTATGATTTGCTGATGCGGTAGTTTCGGAACCCAAGGCTTCTGGATTGAGGAAGGTCCTTGGGATGAGGGAAGAAAATCCATTTCTTTAGCAGCAGTTGGAGGAACATCTCTTCGCTTGACAGTGCTGACGGGCGCAAACTCGATTGCCCCTGAATCAATAAGCCCTTGGACCTTATACTTGAGCATCTTACAATTTTCAACATCAATACCAGGTACCCCTGAATGGAATTCACACCTATCATGGACATTGGAACACATACGAAACTTGGTGTGTGGAGGTCCTGCATCAATCAAATCAATTAGCTGAAGCTTGAGCAAGTGCTGAAGTAATTGAGTGTATGGCATCGGGATCGGATCAAACTCCTTCTCAGTCTTCTCTGGCTTAAGACCCTCAAGAAACAGTTGGTGATGAAAAAGCTCTGACGATGGAGAGGATTCACGAGGCAATCCATGGTTTAGAGGAGACCCCAAAGAGGTAGGAGGAGTGAGAACCTCTGTTGTGGAAGCGGGCACCTGATTGTTTTCCTTTCTTAACACAACATTCAGAATTTCCATAACCCGGCCCATCTGAGTCTTCATCCGATTGACTTCTTCTTTCAGCAGTTCCTGACTTCGGGACTACGCTTGAATGTCCACCATAAAATGCCCCAGTTGGGCCTTTATCTCACTCACCTCCGCTCGGAGTTGTTCCATATCTGAACCTTGATTGTGGTGAATCGAGTAGTTGGAAGAAGTCATTGTTAGCCGTTTCTGCAGTAAATACCCAGTCAGAATGATAGTCCACACCCTCAGATTCGGGTACCTGTTATGAATGCATGAGTGCGTGACTGTATGCAAATGCCATGCTTGGTTATTTCCAAGGAATCCATCTGCTTTGATTCAAATTTTGAACAAAAATAATCCACAAGAAAGGGGAAACTGCCCAATAGCCAAAATTCAGATATAAGATCCCTGGAAATAACAGAACATGTGTGCTGAAATGCTATGATGTTACATATGCAAAGACATGTGATCAGGGTTTCCATAAATATTCTGAATAAAACTGTGCTAAACCGATCTGGCTGAACAATAACCGGTCAAGTATGCAGGATCAAAGGTCCAACAAGAAAACCAAAAAACCAGAAGAACCCCTGTAGGTTGATGGTCATACTTTACATGCATCTGCCCTATCAGTGTAGAACCATGAACCAAGTGTCTGAATAGAATCATATCAGGCATACCAGACCGAGTGCCAGTATAGAACCAAATTCAGAATACCAGAACAAAGTACCATTATCACTGATCATAGGAAAAACATACATAGGGTGGGTAGAAGGTCAAGGTTACCTGCAAACCTGTAAACAACCCCCATCTCACATGTAGGTTCTAAAAGGTAGGATCCTCAGATTCGGATCCCGGAATGAGAAGCAATAGCACATTCAGCCCGTAGGATACAATGCTATTGCCAAACAAAGAAATCGTCTTCTGATTCACCACAAAATAAAGGCCATCCTATGCAAGTTCCAAAGTGGGCCCTCGGGTACAAATGGGTTTGCCACAGAATGTGGTCTGCCCCTGTCACCACTAAAGAGGGATGTTTCCACTAAGGTCCTCAATGATCGGTCACCAAATGCACATAACCCTCAAAGTCATACCTTGAATGAGGCAAGATAATCCTAAGAAAGTCGCACTCTGGCTGTGGAACTCACAACTACTCCCGTGGCAAAATACCATGAGAGCCCTGTGACAGTCCACTCTAAGTCCTAAAGTACACTCGAGCTTGGGTAATGGGCTCATCTCACAGTAACAATCCCATCCCGCCAAAGGAAACCAGACAGTCCTTAATATGATGTATGATATAAATAGAATGCAATAAAGGCGGTAAAGTAAAGCGATAAAGCTGTAAATAAAAGCTGTAAAGCTAAACTAAAGAAAACACAAATCAAACACCCAAAAAGCAAAAACAAACAAGCTCTAGGAGAGACTCGCATCGGGGAGGGACCAGCAAGAGGTCAATAATTCCCCAGCAGAGTCGCCAGCTGTCGCTCCCGGGATTTTTATCCTGGTACAAACGCGAAAGTGGCGCGGAAGAAAGAAAGAAGAGTCGCCAGCCAAGAATTTTTATCCCAAAGAAAGGAAGGGTAATGCTGCACAAACCCGGGAGAAAGGAAAGAACAAAGTCTCGCGAACCAAAGAGAAAGGGTAAGGGAGTCGGTTACATGAAGGGAAGGTTATCGCACCCCTTCAAGTCTGTCGTACTCGACGGGATCCACGCTTGAAGTACTGCTCAAAGGGTGATAAACGAAAAGGAACTGATAGAGAACGAGAACAAATGTAGGGAAAATAAAAGAAGTGCTCGAATGGGCCCTACCCCACTGCCTACGTATCTCATCGGGAACATGAGAATCAAAGCGACGTAGTTCCCCTAACTAAGGGAAAATTGTTTGTGTTTTTTTAGGGAACGGCTAATGTTCTAGCTCAGGTGTTGCAGGCTCGCTGAATCGAGTGTGTTACCGTATTGCAAGAGAACGAGGAGAAGCATGTTCGTACGTTGAGAGTGAGTGAGATGAGAAGAGAATTCCCGAAGGAAAGACGTTATTGTTTGTTTTAAGTGTTTTAGAAGTTTTTTATTTGAAGTGTTTTGCATAGGTAAGTGTACTTAAGTCTTTTCAATGGAATGTGTATCTCATACATCATTCCAAAATGAAATGATGATGATGTACACTAAGTATGAAGAAGATCCTCAAACTTACTTCCAAAGTTAAAGGCTTAAGTACACCAGCCTATTCCCTTTATTAAATGTTTTTGTTGTTCTTAAATGAAGAAGTGTTTTTGAGTTTGTTTGTGAAATCACTTCATGTTGAAGACTTGTACATCATGCTAGAAAACCTACAACACATTCCAAGATGGAATGTATGCAAGCCCCCCCCCCCCCCCCCCCCCATGGAATAAGGCTCATGGCACATGAAGATGTTTCAACCTTTATTAGGTGTTTTGAAGTTGTTTTGAGATGAGAGAGGAGAGACTCAAAAGAAACAAAGGTAAAGACTAAAGGGGACTAAGACTCACCCTAATGTTATCATGCTTGGATGTTCCTAATGGTTTAGTGTGGTTTAGAATCCTAAATCTAAAAGAAGAGAAGAGAGCAAGAGGTATCACAACTCACTTCTAAAGATAGAAGATAAGTTATGAACCAAGTGGGAGAAGAAAGACGTTGAACAAAGAAACCATTGAAATGCTTTGCACAAACACAAAAGAGAAAGCATTAAAAAGATGAGGGAAGAAAGTATGTGTGGAAGCATATCCACACACTAAACTTACCATTAGCCCCTACAAGCAAAGGTTAGCTAAACAATTGAATATGAAAGCATAAGTAAAAGAAGGAAAGACAATTAAGCATCAAACAACTTATGAAATGAACTTATGAAACAAATAAAGCCTAAACCTAAAAGGAAAGGACTCTAAGTGTTCAAGGACTTATAAAGTCAGTAGCTATGTCTAAAGGTATTCAATTAGGGTTAGGGTACCTAATGGTGTCAAACTATGTTAAGAAAGGTGCCAAAAATTCACACAAGTTCAAGTTATGAATTAAAGATGAAGTATGAATGTGTATGGCATACAAACATGAATAAATGCATGAGTGAACCTCAAGATCAGAATTGCATGCCATATTACAATGCATATGAATGTAGATGAATGATCATGGAAAGCATGAGTGAAAGGATTCAAGAAGAAAAGACAAGATGAAAAGATGTTCAAACAATGTTCAAGTTCACATAAGATGGCATACTTGTAATGCAAGTTAAAGTTGATAAAGAACATGAAATCAAATGCAAATGGATGCAAGTCAGAATTAAACATCATATTTGAATGTCCTATAATGCATATGAATAGGCATACAAGTTATGAGAATGGATGTTCAAGTAGAAGAAGTTAGATGAAGAAGAAGTGAGAAGAAGAGAAACAAGTTTCACATAAGGAAAGAAGTAACTTGGAATACAAGTCAAAGTTGAAAATCAAAGATGAATGATCATGGATTATAGGTCAGTACCAAATGACAGTTAAGGTGCAATTAGAATGTAATAATTAATCATACCAAGTACATATGCAAGTCACTTTGAAACTAGTTGAGAAAAGGGATGCAAATTAGGTCAAACATAAACAAGTATGCAAGATGATTGACATGTGAATGTATGAGATGATTATGGGTCAGTATCATACTCAATATGAAATGCAAATAAAATGCATGAATAGGCATTGATGATTCACAAACAAGTCATGTTGAGTATTAGAAGAAAAGAGAAGCAAGTTTAGGTCAAAAGGATTCAAGTAAGGATGCATTTAGGAACACAAACACAAACCAAACACAAACACAATCCAAATGACCTATAACTCTACACAAATGACCTATAATGTTCTAAGGAAGGCCTATAAAATGCAAACATAAGTTCTCATAGGATGGCACAAGTGCCTCCTAACAAAACAAAGTTTAGAAGTTTGAACAAAAGATCACATAATGCTACCTATACTAACAAGCAAAGGAAAAATAGAAATGAACTTTTAAAAATTATGAAATTTACGTGCAAAGTACCTAAGTCAGAACCTAAACATGCATCAAAATTTCATTGCAAAACTCAAAAGGAAACTAGGTTAAATGGAGGCTCAAATGCACATTGAAACAAGTCAATAGAATGCACAAAGATGAGTATCAAAAGGCATGATAAAATGACTTTAAAAATATAATAAAAATATTTTTAGATGAATTAAGATGTTATTTGAAAATTAAAAAAAGAATGGACACAAAATGGTTTTAAATCTATGCACAATAATTGGATAATGATCAAGTATCAAAAAGGAAATCATTATAGAAGAGAATAAAAGGGAATTATGAACATATGAGCCAAAATCCATAAACTCAGAATTAAAAATCATATAAAATTAGTTAAATGTGTTTAGATACCATGATAATTTATTTAGAATTTTTAGAATGCATTTAGTATTTTTAATAAAAGCAAATGAAACATGTATGAAAGTAAAAATAAAATGTGAAATGAAATAGAGCAGGGGTGTAGAAAAAGTAAAAATGCAATTCAAAGAGTGATTGGGCTTAACATGAGGGGTTCAAACATCAATTAGGTCTGGTCCATTTAAAGCGCGTGGAGCATGCCAAATAAGGTGGAATTCAGTCAAAAGGTTGACTCATCAGAGCCACACGATCAAATCAGAATCAGATCATCATAGAAGTAATTCAATCCAAAGGATCAGAAGACACGCACATGGTAATAATAATGAACGCACGCACATCACACAAGTCAAGGTCAAAATTTAGAGAGAGAGTGAGGCACGTGAGGAGCACGTGGATCATTAATGCGTTGGCAAGTTTCTGGCCCTAGGATGATTAAGATCTAACGGTTGTGTTATGTTCTGGTTCTAAAACCCTAGCAAACCCTCACCGGCCGGAGAAGGACCTTCGGTCATCTTCTCCGTCCACCTCTGGTAACTGCAACTACTCACATGCTCCTGAATTTGACAAAATGTATATCAAACGAAAGCTGAGCTCATGAGGAACATGGATCCATAATTATCTTTCCCTAGGTTTTGCAACTATGCATCTAACATGCCTATTAACTAGCCGGAAGTACCAGAGCTCATATTGAACTAAAATGCATAGAAACAAACTTGAAAATCAGTGAATCAAGAAAGGGAAAAGTGAACTGAAACCTGAAAATTAAAGAACCTTGAGATCAAAAGAAGGCCAGAGAGGAGAATCCTAAGCTTCTTGTGCTTGATCTTGAGCAAAATAAATGCTAATAGAAACTTGATCAGGAAGAAGAGATAGATCTGAAAACAAAGATGCTTGAACTCTTCAATGCTTCAGTGATTCAATGTAGCTTGATGATGAAGATTGAGGAAGAAAAGTGATGAATTCGTGCAGTGAGAGAGAGAGAGTTCAGAGAGAATTTCAGAGAGTGTTTTGGAATGTGAGAGTGAGAAATGAAGTGTCCCTTTCAAAATATGTTAGATGAAGCTTTTATATCTCTGGTTAAGAGTTAACTATCTCAGTTGATGGTTAGAACTCAGGTTAGGTTAATGGTGGATTGAAGCAATGAGAGGGTGAGTGAAGCAAATTTTAAAAAATGAGAGGGAGAGCCAATTCGTGTAGTGTTGTTGTTGTTGTTTATGTATGTGAGCATGGTAAGGAATGATGGTGATGATGTATGTTGCTGCTGCAGCATGGTTACTTGTACCATAATCTTGATTTCCCATTATGGTACATGATAGCATGGCATGGCATATGTTGCATATGGTTGTGTTGGTCCAAAAGAAGAAAAGAAAGGACTGATTTAAAGTCATGCGTGTACCTATGTGAATCAAACAAGGAACTAAAAGGAACACATTCTATTTTGGCATCAAAACCAATCAGTGAAAATGTGAAAGTTTGAAGAGGGATTTCTTTATGTATGGTGGATGGAATGAGGAGTTTTTGGTGTCATTAGAAAGAGGAGACATAAGAGAACATGTTTGGTGTTGATTTTAGGTTAAATGGAAGCTTGCAAAGGGGTGGAAAAATGACTTAAAATACAAGGAATCCAAACTGCATCATGGGAGAGGAAAATTGTTGGCAGACCTGGTCATGGACCTAAGGAAAATTCAGTGTGAAGCTTCCATGTTTGGACCACTATAACTCCTTCATAACTTGTTCAAATGAAAAAATGTCCAACATCAACGTTGAATAGGACATGGAGATGAACAAGATTGGTGTTCAACAATTTTCCTTTTGAAGCCTTATTGATGTAGGAAAATGGCTTGACATTTGACACACCACCTATTTGATGAAATTATGGCCTGGGGGCCTAAGTTTGCCTTGTCTTGACTTGAGATTTGCCTTGATTTTGCTCTACTTTGTTTGAGCATAACTCTCTCAATTTTGATCCAATGGAAGAGTTCTTGGTATGGATTTGAAGCTTAGAATATGATCTTTAATTGGCTCAACTTAGGCCTGATCTTGAAGAAAGAATACTTTGAAGATGGGTGCAAAAATGGTCCAAACTTGCCATTTTTAGAAACCCGAAGTTTCTATTTTGGGCAGTTTTGTGATTTCTTGATTCTTCCATGAACCTCTTGGAATTTCTTGATCAAATATTCATCAATGAACATATGTGACTTGATTTTCATGAATTTGACCTTAAAAAGTCAGGAGTTGACTTTTTTCACTGCACAGTTGACTTTTCCCCAAATTTCTTGATTCTCAAGCAACTGATCAATTGAACCTCTTCTGAAATGAGCCAATGGGAAATCTTCCATCCTTAGATACTTGACATCATGTAGAAAACATTGAGATCAAGTTTGAACCAAAATTTCATCAGGAGAATGCTTGAATTATAAACCCTTATTTGGACTATTTTTGGTTAGGAGATGATGAACTGTCCAACTTCTTGATGACTTCCCACCTTCCAATGACTTGTGGGATCAATTGAGATCATATAAGATGAAGGGACCTTTGAGGCTTATTTGAAGACCCTTGTCTCTAGGTCTCCTGCTTTGGATGATCAATACTTTGAAAATCAACTGATCACATGCCCTATGATGAACCAATGATGAATGTTTTATTTTTCTATGATTTGAATGCAATGTAATGCAATGAAAGCATGTGCTAAATGATATGAAAGATGAGAGGGAAAATTTTGGGGTATTACAGGGGCACTTGTACAAGACCATGTATTGACTGAGATAGTCAACGGATCCAACATCCTGAAGGGTGCCACTTGGCGCCCATCTAAACGCTCACGGATGGAGTATTTTATCTCATTTCCTTCTGAATCCTCTCATTTCTCATTCTCCTTTCTCTCTCTAACTCACTTCATCTCTCTCTAACTCTCAGACCTCTCTCGCTTCTCTCTTCAACCCTTTCTCCCGCCACCCTTTTTAAACGGCCTTCGGCCACCCTCAAACCCCGCCTTCCCCAGATTCCCGGTTGAAGACGGCCGGAATCTGCACATAGGTTCATCTGGGCGATGAACAACCACCCAGAAACACATGAACCCTACCCTAAATGCAAGAACCTTAACCTAATCGAAGAACCCTAACCCCAGCGTTGCCCAGATCCACATGGTTCTCTAGGGTTAGCAAAGAACCCTAGGAACCCTAACCCTTATATGAATAACCCTAGCCTACCACGCCTAGAAACCTTCATGTTCTTCAGGGTTCGTAAAGAGCCCTAAGAACCCTAACCCTTTAGTGATGAACCCTAGGGTTCAAACATGAACCCTAACCCTAACCCCAGGAACACTAAACCTTAAAAATTTCCAGAAACCCAGATAAATTTAAACACGCAACGCACGACAATTGAGCAATCAAAAGCTAAGTTCTTTCTTGTTTACCTTCCTTACAATGAAACTGGTAGTATTTTTATCCTATTATCCTTGTTTTTCTCCTTCTAATTTCCTTCTTCTTCTGGTTTGCAGGTACTCAAAAAAATTTGGGAGATTCGTCGCTGCGCCCGTCCGTCTAGGGTCCTATTTTGATTTTTTGCTTTAGTTTATATAGGCTTAGGAATTAGGTTTTAGAATTAAATTAGGTTGATTCGTTTTTAGGAATTTCTGATATGATTTGATTCAATACAATTTGAGATTTGATTTGTTGTTGTTTTTAGATTTTGATTTGATTTTGCAATGGTTGTAATTGATCTGATTGTATGGTAATGATTGAAAAAAATAATGAAATTTGATTTTGATAAGATTTGATTCAATTTCCAGTTTGCTGCGTAGATCTAGGGTTTCCCCTTGGGGAAGAAGACAACCTCTTATTGGTCAATTATTTTGACCGAAAAATAAAAATAAAGAATAAAATAAAATAACTAATAAAACAACTAATCTAACCACAACCAATAAATAATAATAATTATAAATAAAACAAAAATAATAATTATTAATAACGTAAACAAATACTGATAAAAATATATGATGAACGAAAAACAATAATTCATTAACAACCTTATTAATTGATAAATAAAAGTAATAGTTAATAATATACAATAACCAAGAAATAATAATAAACATAAACGTAAATGACAAAACCCAATTAATAAATAATGATAAAATTGCTAATCCCAAATGTTATTAGCATAATAACTCTCTTAATAAATAAATACTAAACAAATAATAATAAAACCCAATAATTACGATTAGAAATATCTCAACCAAATTAATAATAAGAATAATAAATAAATAACAAATTATCTAATACCAAAGTTCTTAATATTTTAATAAAATCAACTATTAAAAAAACTCACTAATTATCATAAAAACTGAATCCTTTATCAAATTAGCAATTGAAAAGAAAAGAACAAAAATCCTTGAAATGCACCCTTGGCTCAACCACTTTTGAAGTGTGTATAGAAATGTTAATACTTTTAAGAGCCCAGGCATCCAAATGACACTCCCTGATAGTACAAAAAATCCCAACAAAGATGAAAAAACACTGGTCAAAATTTAGGGTACTACAGCTGCCCCTATTTAATCGTCTTTGAATCAGAAAGAGGAAGTCGATATGTTTTCCTCTTTTGAAGAGGAGATGATTAAATACAAGAAGGACCCTAATTTTGACCGCTGAGCCAGACAAGTACTATACTGACTATTCTGAGATCCCTAGTGACAAACCCGTAGTGAAATACCCGATTAAACCCTGGTATCCCTGAGAGTAGCTATGAACCTTATGCCATGTATGCATGTTCAAAAGTATGTGTGCTCCTATGCATGATGCATTATTTGGGCTGACGCCTCTTTTATGATATCTAATGTATGTATTCGAAAACCAGATCCTTTGTAGCATTCTGACTTCCCGACCCTTAAACCTTTGGCCCTTTGATGAGCGTGACAAGTCATATGCTCTTGATATCTTGAGATGCGTATTATTCCTTTAAAGAAACTCCCATAATGATTGTATCGTGACTGTTAATATGTAGACGCTGTGTTAAACTTTGAAAAAATATGATCCCTTTATTGTTTCAAAATCGAAGTAAAATACCTTTTCTTTCTTTTTTGAAAGCTTTTGATTATACCTAACGTTTCAATGTATTATTCTATAATTAATCAACATTTTGTAATCAAGCGGAATAATTGGAAAAAGGAAAAAATTTTATTTATTGAAGAATGGGCCCGTAAACAGGCAATAGTACATAAGGAAAGTAATCCTCAAAAGGAGGAATTACTACAAATCTACAAGATGGAAAATGGCAATATGAAAAAACAAATTTATTTATGTCCCTATTGAATTCAAACACCAGCTAATATCCCTAAGTTTCCGAGGCCATGACACTTCGCCTCTGAAGATGATGATTGGATTGATCCTTCCTTTCTGAATCTCCGTTGTGCATCCATAAGTGCTATCAGTCATATACCTTTTGGATATCCTTAATTTTGCCTGGACCGCTTTTTTCGAGTCTTAGTCCACCAGGATTATATACCATTTTTTTAACTAAGCCGCCCTTTAGGGTTTTCGACTTGTCAGGTATCATTTTTTTTAAAAGTCCCTAATTTTTGCCTGGATTGCTCTTTCGAGTTTCAATCCACCGGGACCCCCTAATTTTTTCCTAAGTCGCCTTTTAGGGTTTTCGACTTAGTGGGCTTTTATCCTCTTTTTCTAGGCATAGTATATTTTGACTGAATCGGGATTTACTGGTCGCGGTAAATTTGCTCCATCCATAGTAGTCAACATTAAAGCTCCACCAGAGAAGGCGCTCTTTACGACATATGGTTCTTCATAGTTCGGGGTCCATTTACCACGAGGATATTTATGGATGGGTAGCACTTTCCTCAACACCAAGTCTCCTTCTTCGAATAGGCGAGGACGAACTTTCTTGTCGAATTCCTTTTTGAGTCTCCGCTGATATAATTGACCATGACATACAGCAGCCATATGCTTTTCCTCTATGAGATTCAGTTGATCAAATATATTTTATACCCACTCCGCTTCATCCAGCTTAGTCTCCATTATGACTCTTAGTGAAGGAATTTCTACTTCAATAGGGAGTACCGCTTTTGTGCCATATTGTCGCTCCCGGGATTTTCATCCAAGTACAAACGCAAAAGTGGCTTGGAAACAGAGTCGCCAGCAATGTGTATTTATCCCAAGAGAGGGAAAGGAAACACTGCATAAACCTGAGGGAAGGAAAGAGCATAGTCTTTCGACCAAGAGAACTGGGTTCGGGAGTCGGTTATGCGAGAGGAAGGTATTAGTACCCCCACGCGTCCATCGTACCCGATGGGATCCACGCTTGCTTGTCTCGATCAAAGGGTGTAAGGAAAGGATACTGGAAAAGGAATGGAAAGAGAATGAGAAACAAATGTAGGGAAAATAAAATAAGTGCTCGAATGGGCCCTACCCCACTGCCTACGTATCTCATCGGGAACATGAGAATCAGAGCGACGTAGTTCCCCTCACTAGGGATGGATTGTTTGTGTTTTTTAGGGAACGGCTAACGTTCTAGCTCAGGTGTTGCAGGCTCGCTGGTCCGAGTGCGTTACCGTCTTACAAGAGAATGAGGAGAAGCACGTTCGTACATTGGGAATGAATGAGATGAGAAAAGAATTCCCGAAGGAAAGACGGTATTGTTTGTTTCTGTCTTTTAAGAAAGAAGTGTTTTGATTGTTTTGTGTTTTGTAACACGTATTGTATTTAAGTCCCTCATGTAGGATCGAATGCCTCGCATATCGACCCGAGATGGGACGTACGCTAAACATTCTAAGAAAATGAGAGAAGATCCCTCACTTTCTTGTTCCATCATGAAAGGCCTAAATACAATAGGTGTTATGCCTTTATTAAGGGTTTTTTTTACTTTTGTTCTAAGATGAGAAGAAGAGACTCAAAAGCGGCTCAAAGGTAAAAACTAAAGGGAACTAGGACTCACCCTAATGTTATTATACATGGTGATCCTATGGTCAATGGGGTTTAACAAACTTACTTCTAAAAGAAAGAAGAAAAAGAGCAAAAGAAACAACTTACTTCCAAAATGGAAGTTAAGTTGTTCTAAAAGAGGGATGGAGAAGAGGTTATTCAAGGAAAGCATGTAAATGCTTATCAAACACAAATTTGAATGATTAAATGAAATAAGAGAAGATGAAAGGGAGAAGT
Organism: Lathyrus tuberosus; assembly: GCA_022829125.1. Taxonomy (NCBI): domain Eukaryota; kingdom Viridiplantae; phylum Streptophyta; class Magnoliopsida; order Fabales; family Fabaceae; genus Lathyrus; species Lathyrus tuberosus. Next base: position 4,295,475 of record JALAZF010000441.1, read on the forward strand.
GTATGTGGAACTAAGTACACACTCTTACTTACCATGCACCTACATGAAAAGGTTAGCTCACAAAATTATTTACAAGTAGGAAATAAAGGGAGAAACAACAAGTAATGATCAACTCAATTAAGGACTAAGGAACAAAGATCTTAAGAGATACAAACTAACCAAAGTCAGAATCTAAACAATAAGGGTGATCTCTAATATTAAGATACCAAACATAAATGAATTATGCACAAACAAAGCACTAATCATTAAAGAAGTGAATCATGGAAGAGATAGAGAAAGAATGAGTGAATATGTAAAGTGATCATGCAATTATGCTTCAAAAAATGTCCAATTCAGAATGTGGATGACCTAAACATGTGCCTAAACATGATGTACAAATGTCATATGAGGCATACAATCAAACATCCAACCATTAAGAGTGATTAGGAGAAGAAGTGAGAAGATATGAACATGAGTTTGACATGGAAAAAAAACATTCAAGGCATAAGTCAAACCTACAAAAGTTCAATATGAAACTCAAGTATCCAAGTCAGAAATGGTATGACATGTTAGGATGAGGATAAGATGCACACATCAATCATATTCAAGCAATTACAAGTCATTTAGAGGCTAGAAGAAAGAGAAACATGCATTTAGATGAAACATGTTCAAGTATGCAAAGTAAGACTTAAATGGCACATGGAATGAATGCAATGCTTTAAAGTCAGAGGCATACATCATAGGAAATGCAAATGGATAATATGGCATGGTATAAGCAAACCAATTACAAGTCAAGTTGGAACTTAGATGCAAAAGAAAGAGGAAATAGGTCAAAAGGACACATGTAAAACAAATATTGAACATGTACACAAAAAGACATCAACTTCAAACCAATGACCTATAATTTCAACCAATAGACCTATAATGATCTAAACATGGCTCAAGAAGTCAAGAAGAATGATCTCATATAATGGCACAAGTGCCTTATCAAGCAAGTAAACAAACATGTCAAAGAAGTTCACAAAAAGGGACCTCCAACAAAAGTCATCAAACACATACCAAACATGATTCAACAATCATCAAATTATGTCTCAAGAAACCTCAACCAGAGGCAAGTATCATACCAAAAACGCATGCAAATATTCAGAAAGGAAGGACCTCAAACAATCAAGCAATAGTCACTTAGGATTTCACAAGATCATGCACAAAGAAATGGCTCAAAAATGATGCAAAGTTGGTTTTAAAAATATTACAAAAATGTTTTTAAATTCTTCAAAGTATCCTCTGAAATATACAAAAAGAATGAGGATCAAACTATGTACCAATGATGAGAAATAAAATCAACCAGATCAAGTGTGCACAAATGAACCACCTCAAAAATAAATTCAAACAACAATTTATTCAGAGGAAAAAAATAATATAAAAATAGAAAATAAAATTTGTGAAAATTTTATAATACTATAAATATGATTCATGAATTTATTTGGAATTTTTAGATGTCATTTACTATTTTTAAAATAACAAAAACAAAACAATATAGAAAATAAAATAAAAATAAGAGGAAAATGGAGTGGGGGTGCAAAGGAAGTAATTCGCCAGTCAAAATGCCCATTGGGCTCAGCAAAGGGGGCGCAGATAGCAATGGTCCAACCCAAATAAAATTGTGATTATGTGTGCTAGTGTGCATGCGCAGTCAAACACGTGGACACAATCAGAATCATATGATCAAGTCATGATGCCAAGTAAAACAATCCAACGAATACCAAGGCGCGCACACCATAATTAATACGCACACACGCACATGTAATCAATCAGAAATAAAAAGAGAACACGTGAGGAGCATGTGAACTTTAATGCGTTGGAGAAATGAGAACCCTTGGATCAATCATCCATCCAGTCAACCCAAAAAATCAAGGCAATCCAATGGACACAAGTGCAAGCACACGTTAACTACCGTATACTCACACACATGCAGCAAATTCATTAATGCGTTGGTACATTCTTAACCACACGATGAAAACAAATCAATGGCCACGTATAAAACTCAAAACCCTACCAATTAAAACCACCGGCCGGAGAAGGACCTCCGGTCATCTTCTCCGGCGACCAACCACCACCTGTAAACCTCTAAATCTCCAGTAATGCGTAAGAAGCATATCAAAAGAACACTGAGCTCATGTACAATCCATATTCAGCATCCAAATCACGAATAAAAAGCAACAAATAGAGAATCGAAGCCAACAAGTAAGTCCTAGATTTTCAGATCTAAGCACCTAAGGTGCATATCAACTAGCCGGATTCAAAATGCTCCTATTGAGCTCATATCAACATGAAACAAGCTTAAGAACAAGAAAAACGAGCAGAATGAATTGAAGAATCTTGAACCTGTAGCTGTTGAATCCAAGGTTGAAGAATCTTTGAATTAGTGAGAATTGATTGAAACAGTTGGAGCAAAAAATGAAGATCTATGCAACCTCAATGTACTATGGATGAAGATGGAGAATCTTGATTCAAAACTCTGAAGAAAACTGAAGAATAATGAGTGAGTTCTTGAAGAATTCAAAGAGAAAATCAGAGAGTTTGGTGTAGGTGAATCGTGAAAAATGAGAGAGATTGAAAAAATGAAGTTGAAGTTGAATTTGTGAAGTGAAACTTTGATTTATAGTTTGAGTTAAATGTGAACCAGAGGTGGTTAAATGAGTTGGTTAAGGTGATTTTATTGAGTTAACTGAGTTCACCCTAACTAACTGAGTCAAGTTAGTTAGGGGCGGTTAGTGAGCTTGGTTATGGTGTGGCAATGTTCATGGTACATAGGGTGAGGTAGAGTGAAAAGAATGGTGATGATGGCACGGTTGGTGGTGAGCTGCAGCAGAGAAACTTGCAATGTAAGCTTTTATTCTTTTCTCATTTGATGTATGAGAAGGCATGATATGAATTGTGTAAGAAAAATGTTTGGTTAAAAGTGGAAAGGAATATAGGGTGTGTATGCGTGTAGACTGGGACATGACAACAACAACAACAACTCAATTCTTTCTAATCTTAGCAGCTTGAAACATGGAACTTTGTGAAGGACATTCTCTCACTCTAGTGCATGAAATCATGAGGTTTATGTGTCATTGAAAAGATGATGGATCATAGAACAATATTGGTGTGAGAATTGGGTTGAATTGAGGTGTGTAAGAGGTTGGAAAATAGCTTAGAACATCCATGTTTGAAACTGGTGGAAGGGCGAGGCATGTTGTGGCATGGCAAGGCAACATGGCGCATGGATTTTTAGCATGGTCATACCAACTTGGAACCAATATATTTTCATCATAACTTGATCAAATCAAAATTTGTCCAACATCAACATTGAAGAGGGCATGGCATGGAACAACTTTGATTTTGAAAAGTTTTTCATTTGGAGCTTTTATCATTGAGAAAAATGGCTTGACATTTGGCACACCAGGTGTTTGTTAAAATTATGGCGCGTAGGCTTGGGCATGCTTGGTCATGACTTGATTTTGGACCTACTTTTCTCAAACTTTGATCAACCATAACTCACTCAATACTGATCCAATGGAGATGTTCTTTATATGGATTTGAAGCTTAGAACATGAAATTTAATTGGCTCCACTTAGGCCTGAAGTTTGGAACTTTTATCTTGAAGAAATAGAGCCTCAAATTAGGGTGCAAAATGGTCCAAACTTACTATTTTTGGCAACCCTAAAGTTTCCATTTTTGGCAGTTTTGTGATTTCTTGATTTTCCATTATCCCTCCATCATTTCTTGATCAAATTTTGTCCATTGAACATATGTAACATGAATTTCATGAATTTGACCTTAAAAAGTCAGGAGTTGACTTTTTTCACTGCACAGTTGACTTTTTCCCCAATTTCTTGATTATCAAGCAACTGATCAATTGAGACCCTTCTGAAACCAATTGATGAGCAATTTTCCATCCATATACACTTGAGAACATGAGGAATACCATGAGATCAATTTTTGTTCAAAAAATCAGAGATAAACTGATTTTAGGCCAAACCCTAATTTTGGCACCCTCTGTTTAGGAGGAAATAGCACATCCTCCAAATCCAAATTCCTCTGAATATGATGTGTATCCTCTCAAACAATGATGAGATTTGCCATTTAGAGATGATAAAAACTCAAAGAGCTTGCCCATTTGGGGGTCGGATCCCAACTTTTGACTGCCTTGTGTAGGAGATTATGCACTGTCCAATCTTCTTGATGAATTCTCCTCTTCCCATGCCTTGTGAGACCAATTGAGATGATATATGACTTAAGAGACCCTTGAGACTTGTTGAGACCTTTGGCTCTTGTTCTCTTGCTTTGGATGGTCCATACCTTTGAGAAACAACTGATCACATGCCCTTATGCAAGATGCAATGCTAAATACTTAATGTTTTATTTTTCTATGCTTGAATGCAATGCAATGAAAGCTGATGCTAGATGCTATGAAGAAATGAGAGGGAAAATTTTTGGGTATTACAGCTGCCCCTATTCAATCACTGTAGACCTAAACGGATGATAGTGATTGTTGTCAGACTTTCAAGGTATGGAGGGATTGAATACCGAAAATAACCAGAAAATTTGCACTTTGTGGAGAAGAGGAAAAGAGATATAAACCTAACCAACTGAACTCTGCTTGAATAAAACTCTGATGGGCAGAAAAGCACTGAAGAGGTGTATTTTATACAACGCTAGATGACTACTGGCTTGCCACACTACGGGTGGACTTTAGCAACGTCTTTTGTACAACGCTAGACGACTACTGGCTTGCCACACTACGGGTGGACTTTAGCAACGTCTTTTGTACAACGCCAGACGACTACTGGCCTTCCACACTGCGGGTGGACTTTAGCAATGCCTTTTAGCACAACGCCAGACGACTACTGGCCTGCCACACTTCGGGTGGACTGTCTTTTTGAACAGAGTCAGAAGACTACTGACTTGCCACACTACGGGTGAACTTTTGCCAATCTACGGTTGGACTTTGCAGCTGAATTGCCACACTGCGGGTGGACTTTTGCCAATCTACGGTTGGACTTGCTAATGATTTGCCACCCTTGGATGGTCTTTTGCCAATCTACGGTTGGACTTAGCTGCGGTCTTTTTTTAAAGGGAGTCTGACGACTACTGACTTGCCACACTACGGGTGGACTTTTGCCAATCTACGGTTGGACTTTAAGAATTTGCCACCCTTGGATGGACCTTTTTCCAATCTACGGTTGGACTTTAAAAATTTTCCACCCTTGGATTGACCTTTTGCCAATCTACGGTTGGACTTTAAGAATTTGCCACCCTTGGATGGACCTTATGCCAATCTACGGTTAGACTTTAAGAATTTGCCACCCTTGGATGGACCTTTTGCCAATCTACGGTTGGACTTTGCTGATTTCCAATATTGGATTACACTCTGCATACATGTCAGACATCCCTGCTGACTCTGCTGAGGAGCAATGATCAATAATTTGACTTTAGAGACTCCTGAAAGGATGGTATCTCTGCTGAAAAATGAATGAACAATCCGTTTGCTTCGAATTGTCACGCTTGCCAAAAATAAATTGGACTTTGAGATATGGAGAATGATGACTCTGCCTGGAATTACTACATCTGACTAGGAACAAATTCTGGTCATAGTAACTCCGCTGGGGATGAGAATTTTCTAACTTGGCTGAGGAAAGAATGTACCAACACTCTACTAAAGAAGCCAAGCCATTAAAACTCTGCTTGAGGATCTATCAAACCCGAGGAGAATATGCTAACACTTTGCTGAGGAAGAGATTTTGTTGACCTGCTAAACCTCTGCGGGGAAAACAACACCTCAGCTGGGGGTATTGCTAACAAGATTCAATGATGAACTCTGTGGGGATACCACTACCAGAGATACGATCTTGCTGGGAATCAGGGCTACTCTGTCGGGGATATGCAAATCCTAGTTAGAACCTTCCATTGCAACATGCTGAGAAAGAGTACCTAGAAATCTGCTGGGGAAACCAGAATAACTCCACGATAGTCTGCTGAGGAATAAAGCTATAGAGCTTAGGATAAATGCGACAATACCCCATGATAGGCACTTTCTGTTTGACGATTCCGTTGGGGATGATGAGTTTATAACAAACTCTGCTGGGGAGAATTGCTTTAGAGCGTCTCGTGCTAGGGAACGTCTCTTGAGAGGATTTTACAGAAAACCAAATGTCCTCAAACTCTACTGGGGATAATGGATCTATAACATCTTCTGCCGGGGAAATTCAATATGCCCCCATGCTTGGGAGGATCAACGACTTGCTTTGCTCCATGATACAAGACTGATCTGAAGAAACGTCATAAGAGGATTTTACAGAAGATTAAGCATCTTCAAACTCCTAGAGATTTCACTAGGGATTGATCATTAACTTCGGTGTCTGCGAAGCAACTCTGCTGGAGGATTTGCAACCGTTATCGACACAGAAAAGCTTGTGGCTGTTGGGAGTACTGAATGAGAGAATCGACTTAATAAGATACAACACTATCCAGTTGAACTTCATTCGCCGATATCAAAACGCCATGACCGACCGTCGACCGAATGATGGACTCAACCAGTAAACGTTATGACAAAAGGGTGACAAGTGAACCCTTCCCAGAACCCTAATTTTTGACCATAAGATTTCACCTCTTTGTGCACCATCTCGCATATCTATATGTTTTATCACTAACAAGTTTGTGTAGGAACATTGGTTTCAAGTGGAGTTGGTGTTTATTCTCTCAGTCAAGTACCTCAAGACGTGATCAACGGATTATGATTAATGAGGATCCTAAGGTTTTTTGCAGGTCGTTCTCTTCAAGATTTCTCAGAAGCTCTGTGTATGTCTCAAGAAAAATCAGGGTTTTTCTCGCTATTAGTATTGAGCATGGTTATTTGAGGAGTGGTTGAGGATTTCGTGGCAAGTGAAATTATGGGTTGTATCCTTGTGGCTCGTGCACTAAGTTCGTCGTCACTCAGACCTTGGTTGTACTAGTAACAAAGAACAAGTCCAAGCTTTATTCTCATCTATGATAATGGATCATCATCTAAAGCTTAAAGAAAAAATGGGGATCTTCTTGATGATAGTGCATGATCAATAAACTTGAAGCGTTAAGTTTGAACTAAAATCCTGAAGCAAGCATAAGCAAGGGAGTCTCAAAGTGAAACTCAGGATTCATGTTCTTTATTAAAATTTAAGGTTTAAATTCAAGATGTTATCTCAAGTTGGATTATGGTCTCATGCTCAAATTACGAGTTCAAGGAGCTTTTCCGGTGATTTTCAAAGGGCGCCATTTGTTTTGAGATTCATATTTGAATTTAAGTCCTCCAAGGTTCATTCAAGGTGTAATCAAAAGGAATTTTGAAATTTCGAGGCCAATCATTTGGAATTCATCATCAATGGTCGAAGTTCAAAATTTTAAGTTCAAAAAAAAACCTCAATTTGTTTCATTCAAAGGATTCAAACTCAAGAATAGAAGTGCAAGATCCAAAGGTCCTTAAGGTTTTCAAGAGTTTAAAACAATTCAAAGTTCACTCCAAATACAAAGAAAATGCAAAGTGTTCAAAGAAATGTTTTTTTACAAGAATTCATTACAAGGCCCTAATCAATTTCTTTAGTTGTGGCTTATTGGAACGTGGAAGTATTCAAAAATCCATCAAAGGCTAACATCAAGATTCATTCAAAGTTTCATTCAAATATTAAGCATTCGTTCATGCTTGTTATGCAAGATTCATTCAATTGCCATACATTATCAAGATAAGTTCATTCAAATCCAAATTCATGGTTCCATGTTTATTTCAAAGTTACGAGTTCATGTGATTAAAACTCACGATTTCGAGATTCATTTCATTATAAAGATTGAAGTTCATATCATACAAAAGATTTGTAAGGTGTTTACATGCTACAAACTTCATTAAAAAAAATGCAAGTTGAAAGTTATTTGCAAAGCTCAAATTAATTCCAGGAGTTCAAGATTCATATTCAAGTTACTAATTCAATGAGACTTTTCAAAGGGGAATTGTTTTATCAATACAAAATTCGAAGATTTCCACATTCAAATGTCCAAGTGAGATTACATCATAAATGTTGCTTTGAAATTCAAAATTTAATTACATAAGGACTTTACATGTTAAAAGAAAAAATCCAAGATAATTTCTCACTGGTGCTTTCTAAATGTACTTCCCTGGAAATCAAGAAAAGTACGCTTTGGTGAGGTGGGGTATTCTCAAGCACTCATTGGCCTCATGGGAGATTGTTGCACGCCGTGGAAAGTCTTCTTCTACTCCAAACGTTGTCCTTAGCGCCATGTATAACTCAAATTTTCAAGTGGCATGTTGCTGAAACTTGTCCTTTCTCGTGACCCTTTTCTCAACATTTATGTGGGCTGTTTTTGACTACCACGCCCAGCTTCAAATGTGTTCACAGAAAATCAGAAAAAACACTTGCCACACGGTGGAACACTGTACTAAAAAACAAACTTGACAAATCAAAAGGGAAAGATCAACATGTTAAAGGAAAATTAAGGAGAAATCAGTGAAAAAGGGAAGACTTAAATGCATTCATGAAAGGATCATCATCAAATCAAGCATTCCAAAACTCGTCGATACGAAAGGGGAAAGGTTATCACACAGAAATCATGAAAAAGGGCAAGGAATTAAAATCCATAACAGCCACGGTTTCTTTCAAATAAGCAAGAATCTCGTTCATTAAGTTGAAATCGGTACAATTAATCCGATAAACCTATAAGAAGCAGCAACGCAAAGGAGAGCCACAAAAAAACCACCAGAGAGAAATTTTTCAAAAGCATACACACATAACAGAAGCGATACACAGAGAAAGAGAGGAGAAGTTCACACTAAAAAAAAACCTCATATCAGTAAATTCACTTACTCACACATTACAAGAACCAAAATCATATACACACAGTGAAGAAGTATATCAGAAAACTCACAAGTACAAACTCACACCAAATCACCATACGAATTTCACAGAGAACCACAACATTCACAAAATCTCCAAACAGAATTCATACACAGAGAGAACAAGAAAGAGGAACCTGAGTTAACTTCGAAGTGGTTTCACCTTCCGCAACGCACCGACCAACCGTGAAGATTCCAATTGCGAGTCTCGTGCTTTGTAGCTCACAGACAACAATTGTATCGCGTACCATCAACCACGACGCACCACAACAACAACTACAACTCGGACGCCACCACCATGTCGCGTTCCATACTTGCAGCTTCTGATGTTAACGGAAGCAAGCTACACCGCACGCAGCCGTCGCTTTTCCCCTTCCGATTTGCATCCACCGTGGTAAGCCAATTCTTCGCTTTACCTTTGTAGATATGTAATCGATGATGATTGTATTGTTGTTCTGTTTATACGGATATTGTTTGATTTGAGAACGAGGTTGAGCGAGTGAGAATGGGGACGAATTGCGAGAAAGAGAGAGAGCGAGAAACATGGGTGAATTGAGAGAGAAGAAGTGGATGGAAATGGGGACTGATTCCCCTCTCTTTGTACGTGTGATTGTTGCTGGGTCGATCCAACCCGGGATCCAAACCCGTTCCCCTTTACTGTTTTTTTTAAATATATTTTATTGACAGTTTTTCTTGTTTTTGGAACAAATGGGCTTGGCCCATGTTTGTATTAAAAAAACACATAAAATTTATTTTCTAATAAAAAGGGGCACACTTAAAAAAAATCGTGTTTTTTTATCCTTTTAATAATTTTAGAGGTAGTTTTAGTGTTTAGGATTAGCTTTTTTTATTAATTCTATTTGTTTCTTAATATAACAAAAATACAAAAATATAAAAAATACTTTTCTCCTTTAATTTATCCTTTAATTTAGAATTTAAAATAGTTAGTTTTAGTTTTTCTCTTATTTCGACCTTTGTTAACATATTGTTTTTTTTAGGACTTAACTTCTCATTGAGTTTGTTTGTTAAAAAAAATTTTGAAAAATGTCAAAAAATATTTACTTTTTTTCTCTTGATATTTATTTATATTTGAAAATCCAAAAAAAATTCAGTTATCCTTTGATTAGTTAAAAATAAATTTTTTACTTTTATTTCGATTCTTATTCAAACCTTTTTTCAAAATAAACTCTCGATTCACATCGAGCCATTTTTTCTCCCTTGTAAGTCGTTTGTTTTTTTAAGCATTGCCATCAACCTCTAGGTATTTCCCTTAGCAAGCGAGCAATAAATAACATGAATAATAACAAGAGGTTCCCGTAGAGTACTACGGACGTTTAGGATGCTAATACCTTCCCTAGGCGTAACCAACCCCCGAACCTTAGATCTCTTAGGTTTTTTTTTCATTCTTGAACCTTTCCTCTGGATAAATCAAAGACGGTGGTGAATTAAGAATTATGATTCAAGTTAATCCAATAGCTTGGTATCCGATTCTCACCGCAACAGAAATGGCGACTTCACTGGGGATTTTTCGAGGGTTTCCCCTAACTTGTTTATATTTATGTTATTTATTTGCTTATTTGCCTATATATCTTTATATCTGTATATATACCTGTTTTGCTTGGTTTTTCTGTATGCAGGGTACTATTTGTGTGGTGAGACAAAGTCCTACACCCGGACTAGAGTGAAATTAAGATAGGAAAACGGTGAGACTTCAATGATACTTTAAGGGAGTCGATTCCTGAAAAAGTAAATTGAGACTTCGCCACTCAGTCTAGGCCCTCTCGAATAAAATATTTGTCCAACGAGTTCATTCGTGAAGACGATATGGTTTCGATCTAAAGGCCCTCGGGACTGGGGACCGTAGTTACCTTTAACCCAACTTGGCCTATTAGGACGTAGTGCGGGGACTATGTGGGAGTCTATTTCTGCAATAGTCGCTACGCGATACTACACTCAGACGAGATTCTCTTGAGAATATTATTGACTACCAAGTGATTTGGAAAATCGATAATGTCCGAAAGATGGATTGTAGACTCTGGGAACTTTGTAGAACCCGTTCGGCAGGTATAAATAAACCTCTAGTACATACCTTGGGAAGGGTAGACCTTGGCTCCATGCTCGTGATCTTCAAACCTAAGCCTTGGCTTGTTTGCCTGTATATATGTATATGTGTATACTCGTGCTTATGCATCCACTCATGCATTCATGAATCACCATTCGGTTTCAAGAAACTCAATTGTTCTTTCCCTTGCAAAATCAATAAAAAAAATCATGGATTATAAAATGAAACCTTTTTTCCGAAATGTTTGCAACCTACTTTTGAGTTCCTTGAAACCATTGCATCGCATTGCATATCATTTGCATCTTTGCATGATTCATTACATGCATCCATTTGTCCAGCAGCTCATTTCCAGCTATCTTTATCTTCAGTGTCACCTGTGAGTTGTCAAGCTGATTCCTCGACATCGATACCAGACTAGAGCTAACTACAGACGCATAATGGCAGAGCAAGAAGCACACAATGCTGAGATGCGAATGGAGATCGACGACCTTAAGTCAAGCATGACAAAGCTCACTGAAATGCTCCAAGTTTTGATTGCTAGAGGAGAGCAACCCCCAAAGGACTGTCATCCAGGAAGTTTCAAGCGCTGATCCTCCACCTGCTCAGGTGCCACCTTCAACTTGGCCAGAGTTTGGTTTGCCACACAACTACTCTCCACCTCTTGCATCTACTGCTATGATTGGTCAGACTTCTAGACCAGTGTTTCAAGCTCCTATTTTTGCCGAGCCTCAACCTATAGTCCAGTCTACTCGAGCTCCTTTCGAGAACCCTCTCTACGAGTACAATGCTGCCAGTGCTCAGGGTGAAGACCGTGAAGACTTTGTTGAACCTGAGGTTGTCCGTGAACAGTTTCAAACTATAGATAAGAGACTTAAAGCCGTAGAGGGTACTGATTTCTTCAACATTGATGCAGAAAACATGGGTTTAGTTTCTGACCTTGTTATGCCTGCTAAGTTCATGGCTATCGATTTTGTGAAGTACAAAGGTGATTCTTGTCCAAGAGCTCATTTGGTCATGTATACTCGAAAGATGGCTGCTCATGCCAAGAATCAAAAGTTGCTCATCCACTGTTTTCAAGATAGTCTGAGTGGAGCTTCTCTCAAATGGTATATGAATCTTGAACAGAACAGCATTCACTGTTTCCAGGATCTTATTAATGCCTTCATGAAGCAATACAAGTACAACCTCGACATGGCTCCTGACCGCCGTCAACTACAAAACATGTCTCAGAAGGATAAAGAGTCTTTCAAGGAATATGCTCAACGCTGGAGAGAGTTGGCTTCCCAAGTTGAACCTCCTTTGGCAGAGAAAGAATTAACTGGATTGTTTATGGACACCTTGTCTCCATTCTACTGGGAGAAGATGATTGGTAGTGTTTCCTCCAGCTTCACTGATTTGGTTACTATTGGTCAGAGACTCGAGGAAGGACTTAAGAATGGTAAAGTATCCAAGGCTGCTGAATCTTCTAATGGTGCTAAGAAATTCTATGGGAATTTCCAAAAGAAGAGAGAAGATCAGACCAATGTTGTTATGTTTGAAACCAGGAGGCCTCGTCCTCGACCACAGTATGCTGACCACCCTGATATTGCTGCTGTTACTCCTATGGTTACTACTCCACGACCAGCTCAAGCTCCTCAACGTCCGACTGTTGGACAGAACCAATACCGTAATAGGAATAATTTTGATCCTATCCCAATGACATACACTGAACTTTATCCTGGGCTGGTTCAGAAAGGTTTGATTACTACAAGGCCTTTGCCTCCTCCTCCAAATCCTCCTCCAGCCGGTTATAGGGCCGATCTTCATTGTGAATACCATCAAGGTGGCGCAGGCCACGACTTAGAACATTGCTTTGTATTGAAGGCTAGAGTACAAGAGCTGATCAGAATTGGTATTCTCTCCTTTCGTGGCACCAATCCGAATGTCAAGAACAATCCTTTGCCAGAGCACGCTAAGTGAGGCTTCAGCTGACTTCAGCAGGCTTCAATGTTTCAGACAGGACAACTCACTCTTGTTTCTGACTAGTCACTAGACTTTTGTTTCTTGTTGTTTGCATTTTCCTTATCTTGTATTAGCTGTTTGCTTTCAAATCATGTTTGTACTTTCATAATTAATAAAATGAGCATTGCGACTTTTGGATTCAATTTATTTGTGTTTGTTATTTACATCTTTATGCCTTCCTTTTCAAAAAGAAAAAAAAAACAAAAAAAAAAACAACAAAAACAAAAACAAAAAATTATCTCTTTTCCACCTCTTTTTCGATTATGCAAAGATTGGAGGGAGGATGATGAAAAGGTAAATACCCATAATTGCTGTTGGTATGCTTTCAAATAAAAACTTTGCTGAAGATGTAAGGCATTGTTTCAATTCCTAAACACTGGAGAAATAAGGAAGATAAACCCTCGTCAACCCCTTTGAGCCTTGAAGTAGGAGTTTCTTTTCTTTACAAATAAAAACCCGCAATCTTAACCTGGGGCAGGGTAGCTCTCAGTTAACTGGATTGTACATTCAAATACAAGAGTCTCATGCAAGACATCTTTCAACAAAAAGGTTGCATTCTCAATTTTTCCTTCGCATGCAACAAACAAGTGTCGAAGATGTCTTTCAAGTCAAAAGTCGATGATGGTTCACCGTAATCATTAAGCCCAGCAATCACTTTCTTTCGAAAAAAAAAAGATAAAAATCAAAAAAAGAAAAAGCCCGCTAAGTCGAAACCTATGAAGGAAACTTAGGCAAAAAATTGGGGCATCCCGCTGACTGTAAGATTCACGAGAAACAGTTCAGGCAAAAGTTAGGGATAATAAAAAGGAGAAATCTTTAAATCCTTACCATGAAATCCTCAATGAAAAAAAACAACCAAGAGTTATAAGGAAGTAGTGACTGTCACCTCAAAAGTCCCTTAACTTCTGAACCATCATCACTATCATCAATGCAATCCCTAACCTTGGAAACCTGAGTACAAAGTCTGAGTTAACTCAGTGTAGGACTGGAGATCATCACGAAGATTGGGTGGGTACAAATAAACTTTGAGCCTTTATCCTTTGTTTCTTAAACCGTGAACCAGACCACGTTATAACCCTCAAAAGACCTAATTGAAGCAAGGTTATTTTGAAAGCATACTACAACGAGGTTGCGTAAACTGACTCCTAAAGATCTTTGCAGATCATTTTTTTGGCATCACGCCTTTTTTGCTTTATCTTTCACTTTTAAACGTCTTGAACCACCGTGTTCTAACCAGTGACCCTATTGTTTTACCTCTTTCCAAAAATGATTTTGATTTCAAAAGTTGCATGAACTTTGAATTTACTATGTTTGTATGAACACTTTTGTTTGCAAACTGGCTTTCCTCTTAAGGAATTTTCAAACATTTGAGAAACTTGGTCAGTGATCCAATCAGGGGCAAGTTCCTTCCAGATCCTATTGAGAATCAGTTCAAGATTTGTTTAGTGCAAGTCCTTCTCAGAATTGGTTTATAAAGAAGACTTTTTCAAGACTCATATTGGGGCAAGCTTTCAAAGAGCACAGTGAAACAGTCATTTCAGAATCAGACAAGCTGAAGCAATTATCAGTTCATCTACAACAGTCAACTAATCTGGGGCAGTTTACTTGAAGAATCCCCATGCAGCTTTCCATTCTTCCTACAAGGATCGTCAACTTAATACAGTTTACCAGTGTGGCAGATTTGTGCTCAGTAGCATCTTTAGTTCCAAAGCAGAATGATAGTGATATCTGTGTTGAGGAATCAGTATTCCAGTTTTGTCTTCTCCGCAAAAGAGTCGAGCCATATCGTCGACGTCTGCATTTACATTTGCATTTGATCATATATCATCTGCATAATTCATATACATATGCATAGCAAGAGTGTCATCCTCATTTGCACTCATTTGCATTCTCTATAGGTCGTGTGGTTATCCACGTCTTACCTTGTTGTCAAAGTCCAACTTACTTGGCACCTACCAAACAGATTTTGTCGCGTCTATCCAATACTTTCTTGGACGTTGTGATTTCCTCTTATCCAATGCCTTCTTGGGTATCTCCTTGTTCGGATTCGTTCAATGCTTTCCTGGACGTTGTGGTTTTCTTTACATCCAATGCCTTCTTAGATTTCACCTTTTGCCTCATTTGCATCTGATGCCTTCTCAGATATTGTGAGTCGTACCTTTCATTCAAAGCCATTATTGGATGTCTAGTTTCTTTGCATTCAATGCCATTCTTGAATGTAGTCTTTTGTTCACAGTCATCTAAAGCCATTATTAGATATTGTGATTATACCTTTCATTCAAAGCCATTATTGGATGACTGGTCCCTTTACATCCAATGCCTTCTTGGATTTCACCTTTTTACCTCATAGTCATCTAAAGCCATTATTAGATACTGTGATTATACCTTTCATTCAAAGCCATTATTGGATGTCTGGTTTCTTTACCATCTGATGTTCTTCCGGATGAGTCCCTCTTTCTGATGTTCTTCCAGATCGAGTCTTTGTCCACTTATCTAAAGCCATTATTAGATATTGTGATTATACCTTTCATTCAAAGCCATTATTGGATGTCTGGTTTCTTTACCATCTGATGTTCTTCCGGATGAGTCCCTCTTTCTGATGTTCTTCCAGATCGAGTCTTTGTTCACTTATCTAAAGCCATTATTAGATATTGTGATTTTACCTTTCATTCAAAGCCATTATTGGATGTCTGGTTTCTTTACCATCTGATACTTTTCTGGATGTGTCCCTCCTTCTGATGTTCTTCCAGGTTGAGTCTTTGTTCACATTCATCTAAAGCCATTATTAGATATTGTGATGACTGGTTTCTTTGAATTCAATGCCATTCTTGAATGTAGTCTTTATCTCACTTTCATCTGAAGCCATTATCAGATATTGTGATTGTACCTTTCATTCAAAGCCATTATTGGATGTCTGGTTTCTTTACCTTGTTCGCTCTCATCTGAGGCCATTATCAGATATTGTGATTATACCTTTCGTTCAAAGCCATTATTGGATGACTGGTTTCTTTGTGTCCGATGCCTTCTCGGATTACATTATTTTGTCTCATTCTCATATGTTGCCTTCTTAGATATTACCTTTCATCCAAAGCCATTATTGGATGTTTGGTGCTTTTTTTTCATCCAATGCCATTCTTGGATGATGTTTTCCATATACTTTGCTTTGTTTCAATTCGTTTCTGACACAACTATAACGCCTTTTCCCCTGTGGTACCATTTCCCATAGGATCCTTGTCTTCGTTTCATATCATTTCACATCATATCATGTGCTTCTTGTGGTATCTTAGGGCCAAAAATTGTGCATGTTTATATTTAAGTATCTCCTATCTCGTCGAGACGAAGATTTCAATCTCCATATCTCCAGATAGAAGAAACTTAAATAGGGGCATCTGTCGCACCCTAATTTTTGACCATAAGATTTCACCTCTTTGTGCACCATCTCGCATATCTATATGTTTTATCACTAACAAGTTTGTGTAGGAACATTGGTTTCAAGTGGAGTTGGTGTTTATTCTCTCAGTCAAGTACCTCAAGACGTGATCAACGGATTATGATTAATGAGGATCCTAAGGTTTTTTGCTGGTCGTTTTCTTCAAGATTTCTCAGAAGCTCTGTGTATGTCTCAAGAAAAATCAGGGTTTTTCTCGCTATTAGTATTGAGCATGGTTATTTGAGGAGTGGTTGTGGATTTCGTGGCAAGTGATATTATGGGTTGTATCCTTGTGGCTCGTGCACTAAGTTCGTCGTCACTCATACCTTGGTTGTACTAGTAACAAAGAACAAGTCCAAGCTTTATTCTCATCTATGAGAATGGATCATCATCTAAAGCTTGAAGAAAAAATGGGGATCTTCTTGATGATAGTGCATGATCAATAAACTTGAAGCGTTAAGTTTGAACTAAAATCCTGAAGCAAGCATAAGCAAGGGAGTCTCAAAGTGAAATTCAGGATTCATGTTCTTTATTAAAATTTAAGGTTTAAATTCAAGATGTTATCTCAAGTTGGATTATGGTCTCATGCTCAAATTACGAGTTCAAGGAGCTTTTCCTGTGATTTTCAAAGGGCGTCATTTGTTTTGAGATTCATATTTGAATTTAAGTCCTCCAAGGTTCATTCAAGGTGTAATCAAAAGGAATTTTGAAATTTCGAGGCCAATCATTTGGAATTCATCATCAATGGTCGAAGTTCAAAATTTTAAGTTCAAAAAAAAACCTCAATTTGTTTCATTCAAAGGATTCAAACTCAAGAATAGAAGTGCAAGATCCAAAGGTCCTTAAGGTTTTCAAGAGTTTAAAACAATTCAAAGTTCACTCCAAATACAAAGAAAATGCAAAGTGTTCAAAGAAATGTTTTTTTACAAGAATTCATTACAAGGCCCTAATCAATTTCTTTAGTTGTGGCTTATTGGAACGTGGAAGTATTCAAGAATCCATCAAAGGCTAACATCAAGATTCATTCAAAGTTTCATTCAAATATTAAGCATCCGTTCATGCTTGTTATGCAAGATTCATTCAATTGCCATACATTATCAAGATAAGTTCATTCAAATCCAAATTCATGGTTCCATGTTTATTTCAAAGTTACGAGTTCATGTGATTAAAACTCATGATTTCGAGATTCATTTCATTATAAAGATTGATGTTCATATCATACAAAAGATTTGTAAGGTGTTTACATGCTACAAACTTCATTAAAAAAAATGCAAGTTGAAAGTTATTTGCAAAGCTCAAATTAATTCCAGGAGTTCAAGATTCATATTCAAGTTACTAATTCAAGGAGACTTTTCAAAGGGGAATTGTTTTATCAATACAAAATTCAAAGATTTCCACATTCAAATGTCCAAGTGAGATTACATCATAAATGTTACTTCGAAATTCAAAATTTAATTACATAAGGACTTTACATGTTAAAAGAAAAAATCCAAGATAATTTCTCACTGGTGCTTTCTAAATGTACTTCCCTGGAAATCAAGAAAAGTACGCTTTGGTGAGGTGGGGTATTCTCAAGCACTCATTAGCCTCATGGGAGATTGTTGCACGCTGTGGAAAGTCTTCTTCTACTCCAAACGTTGTCCTTAGCGCCATGTATAACTCAAATTTTCTAGTGGCATGTTGCTGAAACTTGTCCTTTCTCGTGACCCTTTTCTCAACATTTATGTGGGCTGTTTTTGACTACCACGCCCAGCTTCAAATGTGTTCACAGAAAATCAGAAAAAACACTTGCCACACGGTGGAACACTGTACTGAAAAACAAACTTGACAAATCAAAAGGGAGAGATCAACATGTTAAAGGAAAATTAAGGAGAAATCAGTGAAAAAGGGAAGACTTAAATGCATTCATGAAAGGATCATCATCAAATCAAGCATTCCAAAACTCGTCGATACGAAAGGGGAAAGGTTATCACACAGAAATCATGAAAAAGGGCAAGGAATTAAAATCCATAACAGCCACGGTTTCTTTCAAATAAGCAAGAATCTCGTTCATTAAGTTGAAATCGGTACAATTAATCCGATAAACCTATAAGAAGCAGCAACGCAAAGGAGAGCCACAAAAAAACCACCAGAGAGAAATTTTTCAAAAGCATACACACATAACAGAAGCGATACACAGAGAAAGAGAGGAGAAGTTCACACTAAAAAATAACCTCATATCAGTAAATTCACTTACTCACACATTACAAGAACCAAAATCATATACACACAGTGAAGAAGTATATCAGAAAACTCACAAGTACAAACTCACACCAAATCACCATACGAATTTCACAGAGAACCACAACATTCACAAAATCTCCAAACAGAATTCATACACAGAGAGAACAAGAAAGAGGAACCTGAGTTAACTTCGAAGTGGTTTCACCTTCCGCAACGCACCGACCAACCGTGAAGATTCCAATTGCGAGTCTCGTGCTTTGTAGCTCACATACGACAACTGTATCGCGTACCATCAACCACGACACACCACAACAACAACTACAACTCGGACGCCACCACCACGTCGCGTTCCATACTTGCAGCTTTTGACGTCAACGGAAGCAAGCTACACCGCACGCCGCTGTCGCTTTTCCCCTTCCAATTTGCATCCACCGTGGTAAGCCAATTCTTTGCTTTACCTTTGTAGATATGTAATCGATGATGATTGTATTGCTGTTCTGTTTATGCGGATATTGTTTGATTTGAGAACGAGGTTGAGCGAGTGAGAATGGGGACGAATTGCGAGAAAGAGAGATAGCGAGAAACATGGGTGAATTGAGAGAGAAGAAGTGGATGGAAATGGGGACTGATTCCCCTCTCTTTGTACGTGTGATTGTTGCTGGGTCGATCCAACCCGGGATCCAAACCCGTTCCCCTTTACTGTTTTTTTAAATATATTTTATTGACAGTTTTTCTTGTTTTTGGAACAAATGGGCTTGGCCCATGTTTGTATTAAAAAAACAAATAAAATTTATTTTCTAATAAAAAGGGGCACACATAAAAAAAATCGTGTTTTTTTATCCTTTTAATAATTTTAGAGGTAGTTTTAGTGTTTAGGATTAGCTTTTTTTATTAATTCTATTTGTTTCTTAATATAAAAAAAATACAAAAATATAAAAAATACTTTTCTCCTTTAATTTATCCTTTAATTTAGAATTTAAAATAGTTAGTTTTAGTTTTTCTCTTATTTCGACCTTTGTTAACATATTGTTTTTTTTAGGACTTAACTTCTCATTGAGTTTGTTTGTTAAAAAAAAATTTGAAAAATGTCAAAAAATATTTACTTTTTTTCTCTTGATATTTATTTATATTTGAAAATCCAAAAAAATTCAGTTATCCTTTGATTAGTTAAAAATAATTTTTTTTACTTTTATTTCGATTCTTATTCAAACCTTTTTTCAAAATAAACTCTCGATTCACATCGAGCCATTTTTTCTCCCTTGTAAGTCGTTTGTTTTTTTAAGCATTGCCATCAACCTCTAGGTATTTCCCTTAGCAAGCGAGCAATAAATAACATGAATAATAACAAGAGGTTCCCGTAGAGTACTACGGACGTTTAGGATGCTAATACCTTCCCTAGGCGTAACCAACCCCCGAACCTTAGATCTCTTAGGCTTTTTTTCATTCTTGAACCTTTCCTCTGGATAAATCAAAGACGGTGGTGAATTAAGAATTATGATTCAAGTTAATCCAATAGCTTGGTATCCGATTCTCACCGCGACAGATAGCCAATACAAAATTTGTCCTCCTTCATTGGTGTCTCTATCAGCTTGCCCCAGCCCTGGGCGTTGCCTGCTCTAACCACCTCGAAAGCTTGCTTATAAGATGAAATGGAAGTACCAGCTCTATCCGGTGCAAGGGAAGATTCAGGCACGTTGTCAATATTCACCGCTTTAAATGATTGGCAAAGCATCTCGTGAATTTCCCCATCCATCTCAATATACTTGAACGTGGACAAGTGACTAACAAAAATGTCTTCCTCACCACACACTGTCACAACTTGTCCCTCAAACTCGTACTTCAGCTTTTGGTGTAAGGTGGAGGTAACAGCCCCGGCCGCATGAATCCAAGGGCGGCCTAATAAGCAGCTATACGCAGGTTATATGTCCATTACATGGAATGTAGATTTGAACACTTACGGTCTAATTTGCACGGGCAATTCTACTTCACCAAACACAGATCTTTTCGTTCCATCCAACGCTCGGACCACCAACTCACTGGGCCTTAAAATCAAACCATCAACTTCTAGCTTCATTAGCGCCTTCTTAGGCAAGACATTGAGCGAGGAACCAGTGTCTACCAGTACGTGAGACAACACTGCGCCCCTGCATTCCATTGTAATGTGCAAAGCTTTATTGTGGT
Organism: Lathyrus tuberosus; assembly: GCA_022829125.1. Lineage (NCBI taxonomy): Eukaryota > Viridiplantae > Streptophyta > Magnoliopsida > Fabales > Fabaceae > Lathyrus > Lathyrus tuberosus. The sequence continues at coordinate 4,316,274 of JALAZF010000441.1, forward strand.
TTCTCCCTTCAGACGTCAAATCTCTACTTGTGAAACCCAATCCGTGGCTGACATTGACGTTGGAAATCACACCTTCAAGCTGATTAACAGTGATTTCCTGTGGAATATATGCTCTCTTCAACACTTTCAATAAAGCCTCCCGGTGCACGTCAGAACACATCAACAATGACAAAATTGAAATTTTCGAGGGCGTCTGGTTCAGTTGATCGATAATCTGATAATCACTTTTCTTTATTATCCTCATGAACTCTTCCACCTCATTGTCAAAGGTAATCTTTGTCTCTGTTTCAGGCACAGGCACACTCTCGACCACCTGTTTTCCTTTAGCTTTTGCTGCAGCTTCAGCTTCTTTATCACTGCGCAAAGTTTGGGGAGCAAACAATCTTCCGCTTCTTGTAAAGCCACCTACACCACCCATATTATCAATATTTGAACTGGCTGATGTCCCAACTTCCTGCTTTTTCCCTTCATAATACACGTCTGCCCCATAGTGCCATGGGATTGCTTTCGTAGTTGTAAACGGAACTGGTCCTGGCACCGTGATGGTAACAGGACTGGGTCTTTCTTGCACAACACTTGCTACAGGAGCTGTACTGGCAGGCACCTGAATCTCCACAGGAGTGTAATAAATGGTCACAGTCGACATCTCATCAGTATCTTTCACAACCTTGTCAAACTGTAGCTGTCCCTCGTCAATCAGCCTCTGCAAACCAATTCTCAACTTATCACAGCCATTCTTCTGACTCATACATTCAGAACAATTTTGATCACAACCCGGGAACACTTGTCCCTTCAACAAACGATCCTTCACCACTAGCAACGGAGTCTTCGCCTGACTGATATCTATTACCAAATTTAACCTCTTTCCGTCTTCAATAGCACGCACATCTGCCACACCATGATCGGGCATGGGGTTCTGAAGAACATTAGGAGGTAACGAGAAATTGATTGCTTTAGTGTCAATCAACTCTTGCACCTTATGATGAAACGCCCAAAATTTTTCAATGGTGTGCCCCTGAGCACCTGATTGGAACTCGCACCGAGCGTTAACATCAAAATTAGGTGGCAAGTTGCCAGCGGCAGGAGGTCTCATAGTACGAAGCTCAACCAACTTCAACTTGAGTAATTGTGGAAACAACGCTGAATAAGTCATAGGGAGAGGATCAATCTTACGATCCCTCTGCCTAAACCTCTGCTGGAAAGGAGGTTGCTGCTGCTGCTACTGAGCTTGCGGTTGTGGTTGTTGTTGTTGAACAGATGGTGCCGGGATTGTCACTGCACCTACTTGATGGTAACCCTGAGAACGTCCTCTGCCTCATCCTTTATATACAGCATTTGTATCACCTTCTCTTCTTTTCTGACCACTAGCAAATGGTTTCTTCGTCCCGGAAGAGCCAGCCCCACTTACATCTTGGATCTTTCCAAGTTTCAACAGACTCTCTATTCTTTCTCCAGCAATCACTATATCAGCAAACCCGGTTGACGGACACGCAGCCAATCTTTCAAGAAATGCCCCTTGCAGGGTGCCCATAAACATGTCTGCCATTTCTCTATCCAACAAAGGAGGTTGAACCTGTGCAGCCATCTCCCTCCACCTTTGAGCGTATTCCTTGAAACTTTCCGTAGCATTCTGTGACAACCCCTACAATTGAGTGCGGTTGGGCGCCATGTCGATATTGTACTGATATTGCTTTAGGAATGCTTCTACCAGATCCTTCCAACTTCTCACAGCAGCTCTGTTCAATTTCATATACCAGGTCAAAGGAGCTCCAGCCAGACTGTCTTGAAAGTAATGCATCCATAACTTCTCATCATCTGTATGGGCTGAGATCTTCCCAAAATAAGCTTGGATATGTGTCTGGGGACACGTGTTGCCGTGATATTTGTCGAAAGTAGGCGGCTTGAATTTTGGAGAAACTCTGACTCCTGGCACCAGTCTCAAACTAGTAACATCAATACCCATAGAATTCTTCCACTCTATGGCCCGGATCTTTTCAGCTAACTCATCGTACCTTCGGTCACCCTGGTTACCCATATCAGTATCCAGTAGGGTAAATTGGTCTTCCAGAACATCTTCCTGAACAACACCAGCATTTCTGCCATTTCCATTACCCAAATTGCCACCAGGAGGAGGATTGCCAACAGGAGGAGGGATGACCCTTGTCTGTGAATTGTCATTCTAATTACCTTCAGGCGTGGTTTCTGGATGCTCGACCAGAAGCCTCAATCTTTCCTGAGCCTGTGCCATACCAGTCATGAGAGTCAAAAACTGGTTCATGCGTGCCCTCATTTCAGCCAAATCATTCTGCATTTGATCCATTATCCTTGCTTGATTTCTTCGAGTTAAGTATCGGTGTACGTGATTCTCAGCTATAATGCCTGTAACCAAATAAAGGTTAGAGATCTCCTGCAACAAGTACCTGAAAAACAAGCAACAAAATGCAAAATGATATGCGATGCAATGCACATGTTTATTCATTTTGAGGCATTCCTTCCTTCGATTCCAGTTTGACCAAAAGAGAAAAGCGCACATTCCTGCAGTTGCTAACAGTGACAGAGCATCAAAGGTGCATGTTAATAATTCAGAATACCCATCATATACGACCCAGTGAGTGTGTGAATCATTGTATAATTTGATGCAGCATCCACCTCAATAATACCAACAAAGCCAATATCATAAATGAAAAAACCCACAGCCAGGGGTGGAATAGTCAAATACAAATTGTTTCCGAACAAATACAACTGAATAGCATGAATACAAACAAATGAAACCCATCAACAACCTGATGGTGATTCCCTAGAATAACAACACAACTCAAACACTGAGCCCATATATATCTTCCCGGACCTCCTTGAGAAGCGCTTCAGTAACTGGATCATTTGGGCGCTCGATAAGACTTCTGATCAGTTGACTCCTTAACTTGACAGCTTCTTCTAGCTTTCGGATTTGATCTTTAATAGCTAGCTCTTTGGCTCTCTTTACTCCAGCACGGATCTTCAGATCTTCGATCTCTTGATTAGCTGAACTTAGTTGCTGGAGAAATTCACTTTCTTTGCTCTTCAAATTTTTCCTCAACTCGTCGTTTTCAGCCCTGATTCTCTCCTCGATCTCCCTCTGGCATTCAGAAAACTCATCCCATCTCTGTTGTCCTTTGGCCAGGGCATTCTCAGACTTGGTCAACTGCTCATTGATGCGCTTGCACACCTCTTTTAGCGCCATCTCATTCTGTTTGACCTTGCGAATATAGATAGTGTCTTCAGCAATTCTTTTCTCATTCGCCACATGACGCTCAGTCAGCTTTTGCAGTTCATATTCAACATTACGCTTTTCACAAAGCGTCTTTCTGAGTCCTTCGCTTAGCTTCTCATTCATTTTGACAGTCTTATCCATTTCTACTTTAAGCTTGTCATATTCAGCAATGCTTATCATGGTCACTAGTTCAACAGCAACTGGATCTGACGGTCTTTCCTGAGAAAACGGTAAAAGAGTGATCTGAACTCTTCTCTTCAACCAGGCATCATATTGAGAAGAAGACACATTGTTGCAATTTCCGAAGACGACTTTACCCTTTATTTGCAGATTACCCCAAGCTCCAGCCGCTTGCCTTACTAACAAAAGATTATCCTTTACAGGGAAAAAGAAATATTCTTCCAAATCACCGTCCCTCGAAGGCTCTGTTAAGGCAAATCCTAACTGTCTCCTGAGAATAACAGGGTTATAATTGATGCAACCCTTTATTCCCAAGAGTGGAACATTAGGATGTCTTCCACAGCTACTGGCAAAGTCTCCCCCCATCGTCATTTGATTGAGCCAACGAATGTCCTTTGGTGTCAACTGAATCATCCTCTTAGCCCAATTCTTTGCAGGCTAAGGATTCAAAAAGGCCTCTGAATTTGGTAAATGACTCATAAGACACTTGTGGAACAGGGGTGCGCAACATCTAACCAAACCTCCTCGCTTCTTTTCATTTTTAAAATGTACAGAATAGTACAAATCACCCAGGAGTGTAGGTATGGGATTCTTCATTATAAAAATATGGATTGCACTCATGTCCACAAACTTAGGTTCATCAGCAAACAGCATAATTCCATAGATACTCAAAACCAGGATTGCACAAACGGTTTCCCACTGAGACTTAGCAGCACATTCTTCAGCTTTGGCAACCAAGAAGTCCAAATGAAAACCAGATAAACCTTCTTTGGTGGTGAGGTTATCTGCTACCACGGGTACGCTCAGATGGAGTGCCTTAGCTATCTCTTCAGGCTTTGGAGGGCGCATATCGGAGTTGAAAGGAATCTGGTACTTGAGAGGCACACTTAGAAGCAGGGCATACTCTTCTAGCATCGGGGCCAACTGAAAATCCGAGAAAGTGAAGCACCTTAGCTGTGGGTCATAAAACTGTAAGCACGTATGGATGACACTCCTTTCTGAAGCATTCAAGTCAACAACCACAGTCATAATCTCCCCATAAGCCTTTCGGAACATACCCACATGGTCTGGAGTAATAAGGGAAACCATCTTTCGTAACTGTCCCACCTTTGTGTCAAAGAAAGTATAATGTACATTGTTCTTTCTAGGAATCTCCATAGCTGCAAAAGGGAACTGTCAACTGGAATCGAAAGGAAGTATACCCTGCAAATGAATAAACATGAAGGTTAAATGCAAGAATGCTAGTGATGATATGTATGCAAGGGCATGTGATCAATGCTGCACAAATAAAGGTGAATCCACTGTACTGCAATCTGAATTCAGTGAGATACACAAAACTAGGATAATAAGCCCAGTAACAAGTCCAGAACAAATGTGAACTGATCAGGACCAAAGATTCAGTAACCAATCCAGAACAAATAAGAAAACCGGGTATTCTGGAGGTCAAGGGTTCCTGCACACCTGTAAACAATCCCCCCAATCTCACATGTATGTACTAGAAAGTGAGGATCATCAAATTAGGATCTCGGAATGAGAAGCAATAACACATTCAGCCCGAAGGATACAATGTTATCGCCAAACAAACAGATCGTCCTCTGATTCTCCTCAAAATAACGAGGGGTCATCCTAAAAGGTCATCCAGACTTAACAGCTCTTCCAGATAGCTCTACCATCGTGGAAGATCCACAACGCAGAATTCTCTAGAGAGAACCACATCCAGATTGTGTTTCATATTCCCTCCTCGAACCGAGATGGAACGCAAGAGGACATGAAACACACTAATCATAAGTGCACTCAGGCCTGGGTATTGGGCCTATCTCTCAGAATACCCCATCCCGCCAAACAGAAATAGCACAGTCCAGTATAGCATAATATAGCATATGAAATGAACATGATAAAATGCGGTAAATACAGTAATATACAGTAATACAGTAAATAACTATACAGTAAAACAGTAAATATAACACAACAGTAAACACCCAATGAAAGAAAAACAGACAAGCGCTAGGATTGACTCGCTAAGGAAACCAGAGATTCTGGGTTCGATCCCCAGCAGAGTCGCCAGCTGTTGCTCCCGGGATTTTCATCCAAGTACAAACGCGAAAGTGGCACGGAAACAGAGTCGCCAGCAATGTGTATTTATCCCAAGAGAGGGAAAGGAAACACTGCATAAACCTGAGGGAAGGAAAGAGCATGGTCTTGCGACCAAGAGAACTGGGTTCGGGAGTCGGTTACGTGATAGGAAGGTATTAGCACCCCCACGCGTCCATCGTACCCGATGGGATCCATGCTTGCTTGTCTCGATCAAAGGGTGTAAGGAAAGGATACTGGAAAAGGAATGGAAAGAGAATTAGAAACAAATGTAGGGAAAATAAAAGAAGTGCTCGAATGGGCCCTACCCCACTGCCTACGTATCTCATCGGGAACATGAGAATCAGAGCGACGTAGTTCCCCTCACTAGGGATGGATTGTTTGTGTTTTTTAGGGAACGACTAACGTTCTAGCTCAGGTGTTGCAGGCTCGCTGGTCCGAGTGCGTTACCGTCTTGCAAGAGAACGAGGAGAAGCACGTTCGTACGTTGGGAATGAATGAGATGAGGAAAGAATTCCCGAAGGAAAGACATTATTATTTGTTTCTGTCTTTTAAGAAAGAAGTGTTTTGATTGTTTTGTGTTTTGTAACACGTATTGTATTTAAGTCCCTCATGTAGGATCGAATGCCTCGCATATCGACCCGAGATGGGACGTATGCTAAACATTCTAAGAAAATGAGAGAAGATCCCTCACTTTCTTGTTCCCACATGAAAGGCCTAAATATAATAGGTGTTATGCCTTTATTAAGGGTTGTTTTTACTTTTGTCTAAGATGAGAAGAAGAGACTCAAAAGCGGCTCAAAGGTAAAAACTAAAGGGAACTAAGACTCACCCTAATGTTATCATACATGGTGATCCTATGGTCAATGGGGTTTAACAAACTTACTTCTAAAAGAAAGAAGAAAAAGAGCAAAAGAAACAACTTACTTCCAAAATGGAAGTTAAGTTGTTCTTAAAGAGGGATGGAGAAGAGGTTATTCAAGGAAAGCATGTAAATGCTTATCAAACACAAATTTGAATGATTAAATGAAATAAGAGAAGATGAAAGGGAGAAGTGTATGTGGAACTAAGTCCACACTCTTACTTACCATGCACCTACATGAAAAGGTTAGCTCACAAAATTATTTACAAGTAGGAAATAAAGGGAGAAACAACAAGTAATGATCAACTCAATTAAGGACTAAGGAACAAAGATCTTAAGAGATACAAACTAACCAAAGTTAGAATCTAAACAATAAGGGTGATCTCTAATATTAAGATACCAAACACAAATTAATTATGCACAAACAAAGCACTAATCATTAAAGAAGTGAATCATGGAAGAGATAGAGAAAGAATGAGTGAACATGTAAAGTGATCATGCAATTATGCTTCAAACAATGTCCAAGTCAGAATGTGGATGACCTAACCATGTGCCTAAACATGATGTACAAATGTCATATGAGGCATACAATCAAACATCCAACCATTAAGAGTGATTAGGAGAAGAAGTGAGAAGATATGAACATGAGTTTGACATGGAAAGAAAACATTCATGGCATAAGTCAAACCTACAAAAGTTCAATATGAAACTCAAGTATCCAAGTCAGAAATGGTATGACATGTTAGGATGAGGATAATATGCACACATCAATCACATTCAAGCAATTACAAGTCATTTAGAGGCTAGAAGAAAGAGAAACATGCATTTAGATGAAACATGTTCAAGTATGCAAAGTAAGACTTAAATGGCACATGGAATGAATGAAATGCTTTAAAGTCAGAGGCATACATCATAGGAAATGTAAATGGATAATATGGCATGGTATAAGCAAACCAATTACAAGTCAAGTTGGAACTTAGATGCAAAAGAAAGAGGAAATAGGTCAAAAGGACACATGTAAAACAAATATTGAACATGTACACAAAAAGACAACAACTTCAAACCAATGACCTATAATTTCAACCAACAGACCTATAATGATCTAAACATGGCTCAAGAAGTCAATAATAATGATCTCATATAATGGCACAAGTGCCTTATCAAGCAAGTAAACAAACATGTCAAAGAAGTTCACAAAAAGGGACCTCAAACAAAAGTCATCAAACACATACCAAACATGATTAAACAATCATCAAATTATGTCTCAAGAGACCTCAACTAGAGCCAACTATCATACCAAAAACTCATGCAAATATTCATAAAGGAATGACCTCAAACAATCAAGCAATAGTCACTTAGGATTTCACAATATCACGCACAAAGAAATGGCTCAAAAATGATGCAAAGATGGTTTTAAAAATATTACAAATTTTTTTTTAAATGGTTCAAAGTATCCTATGAAATATGCAAAAACAATGAGGATCAAACTATGTACCAATGATGAGAAATAAAATCAACCAGATCAAGTGTGCACAAATGAACCACCTCAAAAAGAAATTCAAGCAACAATTTATTCAGAGGCAAAAAATAATAGAAATATAGAAAATAAAATTTGTGAAAATTTTATAACACTATAAATATGATTCATGAATTTATTTGGCATTTTTAGATGTCATTTACTATTTTTAAAATAACAAAAACAAAACAACATAGAAAATAAAATAAAAATAAGAGGAAAATAGAGTGGGGTGCAAAGGAAGTAATTCGCCAGTCAAAATGTCCATTGGGCTCAGCAAAGGGGGCGCAGATAGCAATGGTCCAACCCAAATAAAATTGTGATTGGGTGTACTAGTGTGCATGCGCAGTCAAACACGTGGACACAATCAGAATCATATGATCAAGTCATGATGCCAAGTAAAACAATCCAACGAATACCAAGGCAAGCACACCATAATTAATACGCACACACGCACATGTAATCAATCAGAAATAAAAAGAGAACACGTGAGGAGCATGTGAACTTTAATGCGTTGGAGAAATGAGAACCCTTGGATCAATCATCCAGCCAGTCAACCCAAAAAATCAAGGCAATCCAATGGACACAAGTGCAAGCACACGTTAACTACCGTATACTCACACACATGCAGCAAATTCATTAATGCGTTGGCACATTCTTAACCACACTATGAAAACAAATCAATGGCCACGTTTAAAACTCAAAACCCTAACAATTAAAAGCACCGGCCGGAGAAGGACCTCCGGTCATCTTCTCCGGCGACCAACCACCACTTGTAAACCTCAAAATCTCCAGTAATGCGTAAGAAGCATATCAAAAGAACACTGAGCTCATGTACAATCCATATTCAGCATCTAAATTCACGAATAACAAGCAACAAATAGAGAATCGAAGCCAACAAGTAAGCCCTATATTTTCAGATCTAAGCACCTAAGGTGTATATCAACTAGCCGGATTCAAAATGCTCCTATTGAGCTCATATCAACATGAAACAAGCTTAAGAACAAGAAAAACGAGCAGAATGAATTGAAGAATCTTGAACCTGTAGCTGCTAAATCCAAGGTTGTAAGAAGACCAGAGGAACCACGCTTGATCCTTAAGCTTGATTTGAGCCAAATAAAGGCTGAGAAAGGCTTTGAATTAGTGAGAATTGATTGAAACAGTTGGAGCAAAAGATGAAGATCTATGCAACCTCAATGTACTATGGATGAAGATGGAAAATCTTGATTCAAAACTCTGAAGAAAACTTAAGAACAATGAGTGAGTTCTTGAAGAATTCAAAGAGATTATCAGAGAGTTTGGTGTAGGTGAATCGTGAAAAATGAGAGAGATTGAAAAAATGAAGTTGAAGTTGAATTTGTGAAGTGAAACTTTGATTTATAGTTTGAGTTAAATGTGAACCAGAGGTGGTTAAATGAGTTGGTTAAGGTGAGTTTATTGAGTTAACTGAGTTCACCCTAACTAACTGAGTCAAGTTAGTTAGGGGCGGTTAGTGAGCTTGGTTATGGTGTGGCAATGTTCATGGTACATAGGGTGAGGTAGAGTGAAAAGAATGGTGATGATGGCACGGCTGGCGGTGAGCTGCAGCAGAGAAACTTGCAATGTAAGCTTTTATTCTTTTCTCATTTGATGTATGAGAAGGCATGATATGAATTATGTAAGAAAAATGTTTGGTTAAAAGTGGAAAGGAATATAGGGTGTGTATGCGTGTAGACTGGGACATGACAACAACAACAATAACTCAATTCCTTCTAATCTTAGCAGCTTAAAACATGGAACTTTGTGAAGGACATTCTCTCACTCTAGTGCATGAAATCATGAGGTTTATGTGTCATTGAAAAGATGATGGATCATAGAACAATATTGGTGTGAGAATTGGGTTGAATTGAGGTGTGTAAGAGGTTGGAAAATAGCTTAGAACATCCATGTTTGAAACTGGTGGAAGGGAGAGGCATGTTGTGGCATGGCAAGGCAACATGGCGCATGGATTTTCAGCATGGTCATACCAACTTGGAACCAATATATCTTCATCATAACTTGATCAAATCAAAATTTGTCCAACATCAACATTGAAGAGGGCATGGCAAGGAACAATGTTGATGTTGAAAAGTTTTTCATTTGGAGCTTTTATCATTGAGAAAATGGGTTGACATTTGGCACACCAGGTGTTTGTCAAAATTATGGCGCGTAGGCTTGGGCATGCTTGGTCATGACTTGATTTTGGACCTACTTTTCTCAAACTTTGATCAACCATAACTCACTCAATACTGATCCAATGGAGATGTTCTTTATATGGATTTGAAGCTTAGAACATGAACTTTAATTGGCTCCACTTAGGCCTAAAGTTTGGAACTATTATCTTGGAGAAATAGAGCCTCAAAGTAGGGTGCAAAATGGTCCAAACTTATTATTTTTGTTAACCCTAAAGTTTCCATTTTTGGCAGTTTTGCGATTTCTTGATTTGCCATTATCCCTCCATTATTTCTTGATCAAATTTTGTCCATTGAACACATGTAACATGAATTTCATGAATTTGACCTTAAAAAGTCAGGAGTTGACTTTTTTCACTGCACAGTTGACTTTTTCCCCAATTTCTTGATTATCAAGCAACTGATCAATTGAGACCCTTCTGAAACCAATTGATGAGCAATTTTCCATCCATATACACTTGAGAACATGAGGAATACCATGAGATCAAGTTTTGTCCAAAAAATCAGAGATAAACTGATTTTAGGCCAAACCCTAATTTTGGCACCCTCTGGTTAGGAGGAAATAGCACATCCTCCAAATCCAAATTCCTCTGAATATGATGTGTATCCTCTCAAACAATGATGAGATATGCCATTTGGAGATGATAAAAACTCAAAGAGCTTGCCCATTTGGGGGTCATATCCCAACTTTTGACTGCCTTGTGTAGGAGATTATGCACTGTCCAATCTTCTTGATGAATTCTCCTCTTCCCATGCCTTGTGAGACCAATTGAGATGATATATGACTTAAGAGACCCTTGAGACTTGTTGATACCTTTGGCTCTTGTTCTCTTGCTTTAGATGGTCCATACCTTTGAGAAACAACTGATCACATGCCCTTTATGCAAGATGCAATGCTAAATGCTTAATGTTTTATTTTTCTATGCTTGAATGCAATGCAATGCAATGAAAGCTCATGCTAGATGTTATGAAGAAATGAGAGGGAAAATTTTTGGGTATTACACATATACCAAGGAAAAAAGAGTGGCTTCAGTCGAAGTACGAACTGAGGTTCTGTAGCCATGTAGTGCGAAAGGGAGCACTTCGTGCCAATCTTTGTAGGTCTTCACCATTTTCTGGATGATCTTCTTGATGTTCTTATTGGCTGCCTTTACCGCGCCATTCATCTTCGGGCGATAAGGTGACGAGTTATGGTGATCGATTTTGAAACTTTCGCATAGCTCATCCATCACTTTATTATTTAGATTAAGCCCATTATCCGTGATGATCTTGTTAGGAACCCCATAGCGACAGATTATCTCTTTCTAGATGAATCGTGCAATTACTTGCCTTGTCACGTTAGTGTAGGAAGCAGCCTCCACCCATTTGGTGAAGTAGTCAATAGCCACTAGAATGAACCGATGTCCATTTGATGCCTTCGGCTCGATCATCCCGATTATGTCTATTCCCCACATAGAGAAAGGCCACGGAGCAGTTAATACATTCAAGAGAGTTGGTGGCACATGAATTTTATCCGCGTAGATTTGACACTTGTGGCACTTCTTTACATATTTGAAGCAGTCTGATTCCTTAGTCAACCAATAGTACCCTGCTCGGAAAATCTTCTTAGCCATTGCATGCCCATTGGCGTGGGTTCCAAAGGATCCCTTATGTATTTCTTTAATAAGCATGTCCTGTTCATGTCCATCTAAACATCGGAGCAATGCCATGTCATGATTCCTTTTATACAGTACCTCTCCGTCAAGGAAAAACTGGGCAGCCAGTCTTCTAAGCGTTTTCTTATCTCCACTTGAGGCATTTACAGGATATTCTTATTTCTGGAGGAACTGTTTGATATCGTAAAACCATGGTTTATCATCTTCGGCCTCCACTACTGCACAATAAGACGGTTCATCTAGACGAATGATTCTTATAGTCGGTGCTTCATTATACCACTTGACCTTGAACATGGACTCTAAAGTTGCTAAAGCGTCTGCCAGTTGATTCTCATCTCTAGGAATATGATGGAAGGTGATCTCATCAAAGTAAGTGATCATCTTCCAGACACAATCTCTATATCGAGTTAGTTTAGCATTAAGTGTCCTGCATTCTCCCTTGACTTGATTGATAACGAGAGCCGAATCTCCATATACTTCCAAGATCTTAATTCCAAGGTTAATGGCTTCGCTGATCCCCAAGATACATGCCTCATACTCCGCTATATTATTAGTACATGGGAAGCATATCTTTGCAGTAAAAGGTATGTGAAATCCCGTTGGAGAAGTTATTACAGCCCCCACTCCATGTCCTTCTGCGTTTGAGGCACCATCGAATATAAGTTTCCACCGAGATCCGGGTTCAGGTCCTTCGTAGGAATCTGGAATATCATCTTCTCGTACAGCCATCACATCTTCATCGGGGAAGTCAAATTGCATAGGTTAATAATCATCTACCGGTTGATGAGTGAAATGATCGGCTAATACGCTCCCTTTTATGGCCTTTTGGGTAACATACTGGATATTATACTCAGTCAGTAACATCTGCCACCGAGCCACTTTTCCAGTCACTGCAGGCTTCTCGAATATATACTTGATGGGGTCCATTCTTGATATCAATAAAGTAGTATGGCACACCATATATTGTCTTAGTCGGCGGGCGGCCCATACGAGAGCACAACAGGTCTTCTCCAAGAGTGAGTATCTGGATTCACAATCCGTGAATTTCTTACTCAAGTAATAAATTGCATGTTCCTTTCTCCCTGTTTCGTCTTGTTGTCCGATTACACAGCCCATCGAATTGTCAAGCACCGTTAGATACATTAGGAGTGGCATTCCAGGTACTAGTGGCACCAATATGGGTGGTTCTTGTAAATATTCCTTAATTCGATCGAAGGCCCTTTGACAGCTTTCACCCTATTCAATACTTTGACCTTTCCTCAACAGCTTAAGATTGGCTCACAAGTAGCAGTAAGGTGTGAGATGAACCTTGCAATATAATTTAGTCTCCCTAGGAACCCATGTACTTCTTTTTCTGTCCTGGGAGCTGGCATTTCTTGAATGGCCTTCACTTTATTAGGATCAACTTCTATACCTCTTTGACTAACTATGAGCCCCAACAGCTTCCAAGATCTGACTCCAAATGTACACTTTGCAGGATTTAGTCGTAGCTTGAACTTTCTCAGCCGTTCAAACAACTTTTACAAATTGACTATATGACCTTCCTCAGTTTGTGATTTGGCAATCATATCGTCTACGTAAACCTCTATTTCCTTGTGCATCATGTCGTGAAAGAGAGTGACCATTGCCCTTTGATAAGTTACCCCAGCGTTCTTTAACCCGAAGGGCATTACCTTGTAACATAAGGTTCCCCATGTAGTGATAAAGGTTGTTTTTTCCATGTCAGAGGGAGCCATCTTGATCTGATTATATCCGGAAAATCCATCCATGAATGAGAAGACTGAGAATTGAGCAGTGTTATCCATAAACACATCAATGTGGGGTAGTGGAAAATCATCTTTAGGACTTGCTCTATTGAGATCTCGGTAGTCTACACACATTCTGACCTTCCCATCCTTCTTTGGCACGGGCACAATATTGGCCACCCATTCTGGATACTTTACTGCGGCTAAGAACCCTACGTCAAACTGCTTTTTAACCTCTTCCTTGATTTTGAGAGTCATATCCGGTCTAGTCCGCCTTAACTTTTGTTTGACAGGTGGGCATTCAGATTTAAGCGGTAGCTTATGTTCAAAAATATCCGTGTCCAAACCAGGCATATCTTGGTAAGACCAAGCGAACACATCCACATACTCTTGTAGTAACTTGATCAACTTCTCCTTCACGTCCCTGTTTAGAGAAACACCGACTTTAACCTCCTTTTTGTCCTCTTCAGTTCCCAGATTTATCACATCCACCGGTTCCTGATGAGGTTGTATCACCTTGTCCTCTTGCTTTAACAGTCTGGCTAACTCTTCAGGGAGTTCACAGTCATCCTCATCACCCTCTTCCGCTTGGTTAATCGAGAACTCGAAGTTGTAAGAAATTATAGCAGTGTCGTTTTCAATAGGTTCATTTTTAAATCTGCATGAGGGAGACTTTTATGTTCATTATTTTTTTTTTTATGGAAATGAAAGTACTGAAAAGAAGAGTGTATTGCCATTTGAAAAAGGAAACAAAGAAAGAAAAAGATCTTGATTGAAAACAAAAATGCGATTTTATTATTAAATAATTCAAAGAAACAAAAGGTGGCCCTACAAAGCTTGTTCATTTGCCTTGGGCATAACAAAGGACTTATTATTATTTTTTAGAAAAAGTAAATTACTCCGAAACAAAAATCATCTCCGGAATCTTGATGGCCCTCCAATTGTTGAGAACTGTATTTGGTGAGCAATGGCACACCCAATCTGGTATCCCTTTATCTTCCTCTTTAATTGCAGCCACTTGGTCTTCATTCTTGAATCCACCACTATGGAAAGTTTCTTCAAGCGGAGGAAATGTCATCGGACCAGTCTTGTGAACCCCTTTTTTAGCCGGTTTGTAACCCAGCCCGAACCGATCCTTCTTTTCAGGTATCTCAATCACCTTGCCCCAGCTCCTAGTATCCCCATTTTGGATTAAGTCCATGATTCCTCTTGGGTTTTTCTCTTGTCGGACGACCTGTTTTTGGCTGACCGTGGCAATCTCCAGAGCTTGGAAGGGTATTTCCAACATCTCCCCATCCACTTCTATGTATCTGAATGATGAGAGATGGTTGATGAACATGTCTTTCTCCCCATCGACGATTATTAAGTTATTCCCAGATATGAACTTCAATTTCTGGTGAAGTGTGGAAGTGACTGCACCCGCAACATGAATCCATGGTCGTCCTAGAAGGCAAGTGTAGGAGGGATTAATGTCCATGACTTGGAAGGTGATCATGAAAGTGTGTGATCCCACCACCGTAGGTATGTCCACCTCCCCAATTACCATTCTCTTTGAACCGTCGAAAGCCCTAACAACCAAAGACCTAGTTTTCATAAAGGTCCTCACAGATGTTAACTTCATGAGGGTATCCTTAGGCATGACATTTAAAGCAGACCTCGTATCCACTAGCACCCTTGAGAGGACAGTGTCTTGACATTTGACTGATATATGCAAGGCTTTGTTATGTGCTTGCCCCTCGGGAGGCAGTTCCTCACTACTAAAACCCAGACAAGTTCTGGCAGCGATATTTGCCACTACCTCGTCGAACTGAACCACTGATATATCTTTAGTGACGTGTGCTTCATTTAGGACCTTCAGTAGAGATTCCCTATGTGCCTCCGAACATAATAACAAGGATAGAATGGAGATCTTGGACGGTGTTTGATTTAGTTGGTCCACCACCCTATAATCACTTTTCTTTATAATTTTCAAAAACTCCTCGGCGTCTTCTTAAGATATGCTCTTCTTGGAGGACCCTTCACTCGTATTTGTAGTTTCTTTCCCCTTTGAGCTTTCGGGGGTATCCTTCTTAGGTTGTTTAGAGGAGTAAACTCTTTCGCTACGGGTCATTCCTCCAATACCAGCTATGTTAGTGACGGTTGGTGTTGGTACTATAGTCTTTCCTCCCACAGATGCAGTGATGTCATATTTCCAAGGTACAGTCTTAGTGCTTTCATATGGAAATAGGGTTGGCACATGGAAAGTGATAGGGCCTTCTGACCTTGTCGATACTGGGATTTTGATTGGTGCAGGAATAGGTATCTGAATTGGTGTTCGTGCAGGCATCGGAACTGGTATTTGAATAGATGCTTGTGTAGGCCTCGGGACTTGTATTTGAATGGGTGCTTGCCTAAGAATTGGAATTTGAATGGTAGTTGTAACTTCCCTTCTCTGGTATGGAGTCTCAGAAAGTATGTTCCCCTGAGATTCTAAGGCAGCCACTTCACTCACCCCCCTTGAATACCCAATTTGTACCATCCCTTGGTCCATCAATTGTTGGAGGACCCTCTTCATCTTTTTACAGCTATCCAGATCAAATGAGCAGACCTTGCAATCACCGTGTAGTTCTTCAAATTCCTCATACCCAATTAGTACTTCCCTCACTTTAGTAATGGAAGTCTTCACTTGGCTTACCCTTTTGATCAGAATTTCTTCCTCCAGCCCTTCAATAGAATTGACACTTGCCCCAGCGTGCACTGGGAAAGGATTATCTCCTACATTGGGAGTGTCGTAAGTGAAACTGATGACCTTTTTGTCCAACATATCTTGCACCCTAAACTTGAGGGCTAAGCACTTTTCAGACGTATGCCCCGGCGATCCAGCATGATATTTGCATCTAGCATTAGCATCATACCCTCGAGGAAGAGGCGTAGGAGGGGGCCCTAACGGTTTGATTTCCACCAATCCCTTTTGAATTAACATAGGCAGGATCTGAGTATATGTGGAAGGTATAGGGTCAAAGTCCTTCCATGGCCTCTTTTGTTCCCTTCGGGGATGCCTTTGTTGCTGTTGATTCTGCGGAGGTGGCGCCCTTGGCTGTTAATTTGGAGCGTAGGAGGCGCTTGATTTGAGGCCGCAGCAGCCACATAGGGGTTGTAAGGTACTTGATTATACCTATCAACCGAAATGGTGTTGGTCTCTCTCTTTAAGTTATTCCCAGAGTATCTTTTGTCATTATGTTGACCGGAAGATGACTTTCTGATCTTTCCGCTTTTCAATCCATTCTCAATCCTTTCGCCGATGATAACTAAATCCACAAACCCAGTTGTGACAGATCCAATCATCTTCTCATAGTATAGTCCTTACAGAGTTCCCATGAACGTAACTACTAGCCCGCTTTCCAGCAATGGAGGTTGCACACGACTATACTCCTTAAATGATTCGTTCCTTTTTTGAGACATGTTTTGTAATTGTATGAGATTAAGGGCTATGTCCACATTATATTGGTATTGCCTTATAAAGGCGCTTGCCAGATCCTCCCAGTTCTTGATGTGAGTCCTTTCCAGTTGCATGTACCAATCCAAGGATGCCCCACTAAGGTTGTCTTGGAAAACATGCATCATCAGCTTCTCATTGGTAGGGTGAACACCCATCCTTCGGGCGAACATCTGGATGTGGCTTTTGGGACAACTAACTCCTTTATACATCTCGAAGTTAGGTGCCTTAAACGTAGGAGGTACGACCACATCGGGTACCAGACACATTTCCAAGGTATCAACTCCAAAGACCTTAGATCCTTCCACAGCCCTTAATCACTCCTCAATTATCTTATATTTTTCCTCAGCCCTTCTCCCTTCCATGGCGGCCAGTTTGGTTTCACGAACGACCTGCCTTGAATCCTCCTCTCCGTATTGGAGGTGTCAGTCATCATAAACCTCACGAGAAAGGGGTATTTGTGTGGGTCGTGCCACTCCATTAGTGCAAGGTGGAGGAACAACAGACCCTCCAGGAGGGTGAGTGCTAGTCTTCTCTTTGTTAGTGATCCGGTGTCGCGCACAGATTAAAACGAGTGATTTTCAAAACTGTAGTAAAGCGACAATGATGCAGATGTCGATTCACAAGGATTCCTGATGATCAATTAACCAATTGAAAACGATTATGGGGGGTTTTTTGATTTAGAATTCGATTAAGAAAATAAACAGAGTAAATAAGTGATTTTTGAAATAAGTGATTAAAACAGGTTAACTGCCAGTTCGACTACCAACTTATCATCGGTTAACACAATTCCAATTCCCTAAGCAGTTATAATTCCTATTCAATTGCAATATTTAACATACAAGCATCGACAATATTACGTGAGTTCTGTCCCTAATCACCGAATTAAGCAAACGGTTCACTGAATTAAGCAAACGGTTAAAGATAGCGCGAAATAACAAATAAGCTAAGTTAAAACGTGATTAACGTAAGGGACATGTATCAACCGAATTAAATCCAATATATTCTATAAGAAACGAATTAAGCAAACGAAAATTATAGAGCAAATTGAAAAGGAATGAATTAAGTTGAAATTGAAAAGGAACTAATTAAGTTGAAATTGATAAGAACCTCAAAGAATTGCGGAATTCGAATCCGGCAGATTTCCCCTCGGGATTAGTTCGCCATGAAATATGTGAAAGCAACAATAAAATTCGTAAAATCTAGGTACCATGAACAGTAACACGCTTCCCTAATTATACATGAAACAAGGAAATCGGGTCATAACCCAACTGGGTCAAAAACAAGAAAAGAACCGGCCCAAAAATGGTCCAAAACTAATTGTTTCTTATGACTGAAACTTCAACGAATTCTCGAGGCATCTATTATCCGAATCAGCTTCTTCGTCCAACATAAAAGTTGTAGATCTTTTTCTTAGCTTTCCAACGAATGGTAGAACGCCTCAATCCAATTCCTGTAGCTCTAGTTATGAATTTTTTATTGAAAGCTGCTAATGCTGAAAATAACAAACGAAAATCAAATAAGGCTGAAAATAAATTAAATTATAAAAACATCATAAAATAGAAAAATAAACAAACCAAACCATAGAACTGCTTAAGTCTAAACATAGAGGAATGTTCATCAAAATGCATTGATCAGTTAGCCTTGCCTTCTTCATGGTCCAAATCAACAACATATCCCAAGAGCGGATTCTTATCTCCAGATTGGGGAGTAGGGGTGGGGACACTCCTACGGTTGCTAGTCTCAGCATCCCTTGCTAGCATATTCTGAATTACTCGAGTCAGTTGGTCGATCTTGTCCTTCATTTCCTCCACATTTCCTTTGACATCATCCACATCTCCTCTTAGAGAAGCTTGGTTCAATTCCATTTGTTCCACGGCTTTCTTTTGGTGAGCACGGGTGTTGGGTTGAGACGTCAGATTGTTGCGATGATTCTGAGAGAAGATATTGAAAAATGATTTCCGTTTGATGTTTTTTTTTAATTATGTTATGCATGCCTGTATGTATGAGTATGCAAAAATTATTTTTATTTCAGGAATCTTAAACTTTTATTTATTAAGAGCAAAGCCAAGGATAATGGAAAAATAAATACTTTTATTCATGAAAAGAAAGTACTAGGGTCAAAGCCCCATTTATTACATAAGGAAAACCAAACTAGAGATAAACCCTTAAATTATTCATAACTGAAAACCAAACGTAAGAAGTCATTACATAGAAAAACCTAAATCCTCCTCCTAATCCTTGCCCTAAACTCTTCTACCATCTCACGACAAAGTGCAAGAAAATCAGCGATCTCTTTTACTGGCTTGAAGATATCATCCATGTACTCATCCTCTTTTAAACTTCGTGGGATCTCGTGGATGAGATCGTTGGATAGTAAGACCATCTTCTGATACCTTTCTCGATAATATGCCTCATCTCTTTGTAACTTTGCCATGATTTCTCTATCCTCCTCAGCAGTACGTTCCAATTATTGATTACGAGCCTCGACGTAAGTGCCCTACTCCCTAAGTTCTTCGTAGGAATCCTGAAGCTCCCCGTATAGCTTTCTAAGCTCTTGGTTCTCCTCTTGAGTTTCTAACCATCCCTCTGGCCGTAAGGCAAGAAGTTCCTCGGCAAATCTTATCCGTACAGTTGCATCCAAGACTTGTCTCTTGCTTTCAAGAAGAGCGCTAGCCAAGCTTTGGACTTCAGCTTCTAGGTTATGGATGTGCCTATCACATCCCTCTTTGAACTCTCTTTGCGTTGATGTCATCCAAAGGTCCCTCCACTCATCCCTTTGACGTCAATCCCTATCTAACTCATCCTTATGAGTCTTAAGACGTGAACTCCCAATTTGAAGGTCGACATAAGCTTGCTCCTTCTTTTCCTCCTCCATCTGGGCTATCCCTTTATTTATCCTAGTTTGCTCCATAACTTCATTGAGACTCCTTCTCAATTTACTAGTTTCTCAAGTGGCTTGGTAAAATTTACCTTCCCACTCTTATTTTTCTTTTTCCAACTGTGAAATGGTCTCTCTGAGTCTTTCACTTTCCTCTATGGAGATTGTAGCTGGTGGGGGAACCCTTGGATTGACAGGACGATTTAGAGTAAAAGGCAGCTTCACTATGTTCACCCTTTCTTTCATCCATTGCACATATGGTACCATAGATTCTTCCCTTGGTCTTTTAAGACCGCCCTTCCCTTTGATACTTTGCCTCCAAGCTTGGGCAATCTTTAGAACGTCGGGATGATTTTCGGTTACATTTTGTAGGACAAAACCTTCTCACAACCTATCCTCCGGCTTGTAGGCCAAGGGATACCCCAATTGCCTCATTGCTAAGACAGGATTGTAACTTATACACCCTCTCGATCCTATCAAGGGTACATTAGGAAAATCCCCACAGCTTAGGATCACGTCATCTCGATGGAGTATTTGAGGGAACCACATGATGTCTTTATCAACAAGAGATACCAAATATTGAGACCAAGCATAGGCTTTCATGTTTTTCCATATCCTTTAAATCCCTCACTAGGTGAGAGCACAACCATTTGTACAATAACTAAGAGCAACATAACATAGCCCCTCCCCTTCTTTCAAATTTTTGGTGAAGGGTAAAGTATATATCAGCGAGGAGAGCCGGTGTGGGATCTTCTTCTCCAATGGTTACAGCCAAGAATAAATTAATGGCAGCGATGTCAATGAAGTTCTTCGCGCTCGGGAATAAAACCAACCCAAAGATAAGGAGTGCCATGATACTGCCCATGGCTGCCCAATTTTTGTAAGCAACAAAATGACTGGCTCTCTTCTCCAGGAACCCTTTAGAAAACCCATGAAAGTCTTCTTGAACCCTTAAGTTAGCTTGCAAGTCTTCTTCATGGATATGAAAACAGCTAGCCATTTCTTTGAAGGAAGGGCGATACCCTAAAGCCTTGAATGGACCTTTGTTGTTCTTGGGGAGACCCAACATCCTACGAACTTCTTCTAGAGTGGGGGCTATTTGAAAATCTTGAAATTGGAAGCACCTTAGTTCTGTGTCGTAAAACTGAGCCAAGGCTGTTAGAACCTCTTCTTGGATAGGAGTAGTGACGAGATCTAATATATCCCCATACTTACGAATTAGGGGCTATCTCCTTTCCTGAGGTAACCCCATAGCATAAGTTATTAAGCCATCTATATCAGACTTTCTTACTTTGATTGTGATAGTTTTCCTTTTCCCGAATTCCATGGCCTTTGACTTTAACCCCTTTTTTGAAAATATTTAAGATTCCCGTGACAGAATAATGCAAAAAAAAATTATGAGGATGATGAATGCAAATTTTATATACTTTGATTAGGGTAAGGTGATATGCAAACATGCCCTAGTAAAGGTAGGCTCCCTATGATAGGTTAGATAAATGTTTTGTCTACCCAATCCCCTCACATGTAGGATATAAAGTTTGGACAGCATAACGACCCTATAATGTACAGACTACCCTTGTTTTACCATGAGAAGGAACCAAGCTTCCTATGGTAATCCTTTGGGATAAGTCTCATCTGGGTAGGACCCTAGTAACAGCCCTTGAGGATTGAATACGCAGGGTCTCCATGAGTTGGCAAGGGTAGGCTAAAAGTTCTCAGAGTTTCGGACCACATCCAAATCATCCTCTATGTTAGGGGCTAGCCCTACCATGAGGACGCCTTTGAAGGATTTATTCTGAGTGTGGCATAAATGAATTGTTTGGATGTCACATCCCCCCAAAACATTTCCGTTCCACGTCCTAATCTAGGGTTATACTCCAAGCTTGGGCTTTAGCTTCACACATCATATGCCCCAATCCAAAGTATGATGACAAAAATAAAAATAAAAATATAACAAATATAATAAAATAAAAAACAAAATATAAAACAAATAAAAAACATGAGAATAATAAAAAAACAAAAAACACCCAAGACAAACAAACAATACCCTAAAGCCTAAGGTTAGGAAGGACTCTCTTTAGGGAGGCGTCCCAAGCAGAGTTGCCAGCTGTCGTGGCCGACAAAATTATCGAGTCGCCATCATATTTTTTAAGGAAAATAAATGATAAACCTAAAATCCTAATCTTAAGGGTAGAGATAGGTTCGGGAGTCGGTTAAGTGAGGGGAAAGTGTTAGGCACCCCTCACCTCCATTGTACTCAATGGAATCCTCCTTAAGTTCTAGGGTATGTTTGTTTGTTATCTGAATTTATACTTATTTATTTACAAAACCTGAGTTTTTTATTATTGTACTCGCTAGGGTTTACAACCCTATGCCTACGTACCTTCAATTTTGAAGGATCAGAGTAACTGTAGTTCACCTCCCCTATTCATACCCCCTAATCTTATCCCAAAATCTAATCTAAACCCAATCCACTATTTATAGTCTTGGATAAAGAGTTATATCCCTTAATCTATTGTTTATACTCCTAGATAAGGAGTTATATCCCTTAATCTATTGTTTATACTCCTAGATAAGGAGTTTTATCCCTTAATCCTGATCCATTTATTTATACTCTCGGAGGAAGAGTTTTATCCCAAAAATCCTTATCCATTATTTATACTCTCGGATGGAGAGTTTTATCCCTTAATCCCTTATCTCTTGGCCTATATTTATACTCTTGGAACCTAAGAGTGTTATCCCTAAATCTCATCCCTTATTTAGGCTCTCGGACCAAGAGCTTTATCCCAAATTTAAATCCCTAAAAAAAACCTTTTTATATCCCTTAAAATAACTTTCTAATTTTTCCATAATGAAACAATAAAAATCCAAAAAAAAAGCCTTTACACTAAAAATAGTAGAATTAGCTTCTACATTACTCCAATTTCAAAAATATAATTTCCCACTTCAAAATGCTCATAATAAAAGAAACTTAATCCAAAAAAAAAAAAAAATTAAATCTAACTTAAATTATTTTCATCCCAAAACCCAATTTTTATCCCAATTTAAATAAATAAAAAATACTTTTCTTAAAATAAATCCCAAACTTAATTTTTTTTATAAAAATACCAAAATACCTTTTCCTAAAAAAATTTCAAAACCCAAATTCCATTATATATAAAAATTTCCCTAAAAAACAAATTAATACATAAACTATTTATAAAAAAACCAAGAAAATAATTAAAAATAATACAAAAAAACTTAATATTTATCCTAATACTAGAAAATCCCTAAAATCCTATTTTTACTCCTAATTGACTATTTAAATCCTAATTAACTAATTAAATTAAGTTATTAATTTAATTAATTACAAAATCCAGGGGGTATATTTTCTATTGTTAAAAGTAATGGGTCTCCAGAATGGGGTGTGACTAGCATTGTGCGTTGAGCCCAATAGCCAGAAAAGCCCATCCTAGGACGCGGCTCAGCAAGAGAGCCCTAAAATTGGCTTCTAATCTAAAGCATTGGATTGATCCAACGAGATCATAAGCAAACAAACCAGGAGCGTACGATTAGATTACCAAGTCCAGGTCGTCCACATGAATGGTTGTGATTAAGGACTTATGGTGGGGGCCCTGCACAAGACCATGTATTGACTGAGATAGTCAACGGATCCAACATCCTGAAGGGTGCCACTTGGCGCCCATCTAAACGCACACGGAGGGAGTATTTTATCCCATTTCCTTCGGAATCCTCTCATTTCTCATTCTCCTTTCTCTCTCTAACTCACTCTATCTCTCTCTAACTCTCAGACCTCTCTCGCTTCTCTCTTTAACCCTTTCTCCGGCCACCCTTCTTAAACGGCCTCCGGCCACCCTCAAACCCCGCCTTCCCCAGATTCCCGGTTGAAGATGACCGGAATCTGCACATAGGTTCATCTGGGCGATGAACAACCACCCAGAAACACACGAACCCTACCCTAAATGCAAGAACCCTAACCTAATCGAAGAACCCTAACCCCCAGTGTTGCCCAGATCCACATGGTTCTCTAGGGTTAGCGAAGAACCCTAGGAACCCTAACCCTTATACGATGAACCCTAACCTACCACGCCCAGAAACCTTCATGTTCTTTAGGGTTCGTAAAGAACCCTAAGAACCCTACCCCTTTAGTGATGAACCCTAGAGTTCAAACATGAACCCTAACCCTAAACCTTAAAAATTTCCAGAAACCCAGATAAATTTAAACACGCAATGCACAACAATTGAGCAATCAAAAGCTAAGTTTTTTCTTGTTTACCTTCCTTGCAGTGAAACTGGTAGTATTTTTATCCTATTATCCTTGTTTTTCTCCTTCTAATTTCCTTCTTCTTCTTCTGGTTTGCTGGTACTCAAAAAAATTTGGGAGATTCGTCGCTGCGTCCGTCCGTCTAGGGTCCTATTTTTATTTTTTGCTTTAGTTTATATAGGCTTAGGAATTAGGTTTTAGAATTAAATTAGGTTGATTCGTTTTTAGGAATTTCTGATATGATTTGATTCAATACAATTTGAGATTTAATTTGTTGTTGTTTTTAGATTTTGATTTGATTTTGCAATGGTTGTAATTGATCTGATTGTATTGTAATTATTGGAAAAAAATAATGAAATTTGATTTTGATAAGCTTTTATTCAATTTCCAGTTTGCTGCGTGGATCTAGGGTTTCCCCTTGGGGAAGAAGACAACCTCTTATTGGTCAATTATTTTGACCGAAAAAATAAAAATAAAGAATAAAATAAAATAACTAATAAAACAACTTGTTAGTTCCTGGATTGGCTGGAATTTTGGTAAAACAAAGTATATTCAATGTACTGATGTTGCAACATTGAGGTCTTAACACTGGGCTGTGTTAAGTATGTAAGTGCTGAAGTTGGATGTCTGATGTCACATGGCGATGTTGTGACATTAGATCTGCAGAACTAACAACAGCGGACTGTGATGTTGTTAGGGTTGCGTATTAGCTGGAATTGTGGAAAGCAAGCTGTCTCATTGGATGCGAATATCTTGGGATAGATATTTGCTGCTGCATAGGAGATCTGGTGCAGATTTGTAGGAGATTTAAAAGGTTGAAGATTTAAAAAGATTTGAGGAGAAAATCTGTTTTAAATATTCAGTTTTAAATAACAAATCTGGGAGATATTGTAGCAAGTCCAAGACCAATTCAAGGAGCTATATAAAGCGCAGAAGACCAAAGGAAAAAGTGACAGAAAACATTCAGAAGATCAGGAGCTGGAGGCTTAGTATCTAGAGTTTGTTTAGAGTGCTCATATTTACACTACTCTAGGGTTTGAATACGTGTTACGTTTCTGTCCTCTCTAGAAGCTGTGAAGAAATAGAGAGTGGTTGCTTGATCGAAGTTGTGAAGTAAGATCAAGGTTACTCAAAGTGGTTTCTTTGAGTGTTTGTAAGGGATTGAGTGGTGTTCTCATACCTAGGTGGTTTCTTAGGTAGGAAGTCATTAGTAGAGTATAAGATTAGGAGATTGTCAACGGGTTGTTGAGTCTGTAAATTATATCTACAAGTAGTGAATTCCATCCCTGGCTTGGTAGCCCCCAGAGTAGGTTGGTTGTAACCGAACTGGGTCAATAATTCCTTGTGTTGCTTTGTTACTGTTATTACTGTCCATTATGCAGAGTGTGTTTTTATGACATCACACCTTAACATCACACGTCTGATACCAGAATTTCAATTGGTATCAGAGCAGGCATTCTGTCTGTCTCTGGGTGACATCTAGGGAAGTTACTTTCTGGTGTAAAGATGGACAAAGAAGTTAGAGGATTCGTCAACAGACCCCCTATCTTGGATGGATCCAATTATGACTATTGGAAGCCAAGGATGACCACTTTCTTAAAATCCTTGGACAGTAGGGCTTGGAAGGCTGTTATTAAAGAATGGAAAGCTCCTGTCATGTGTGAGAAGGATGATGCTGGCAAAGATAAAGAAGGCACCTCTAAGCCAAAGCCTGAAGAAGAGTGGACCAAGGAAGAAGATGAGCTTGCCCTTGGAAATTCCAAAGCTCTAAATGCAATCTTCAATGGAGTGGATAAGAATATGTTCAGGTTAATCAATACCTGTGAAGTTGCTAAGGAAGCATGGGATATTTTGCAGGCTACACATGAAGGAACATCTAGAGTTAAGATGTCAAGACTTCAGCTTTTAATATCAAAATTTGAAGGCCTGAAGATGAAGGAAGATTAGACTATTCATGACTTCCACATGAGTATTCTTGAGTTGGCCAATGCTTCCAGTGCTCATGGTGAAAAGATGTCAGATGAAAAGCTTGTAAGGAAGATTCTTAGGTCACTTCCTAAGAGGTACAAGATGAAGGTGACTGCTATTGAAGAAGCTTAAGACATCAGCAAGATGAGAGTAGATGAGCTCATTGGATCCCTTTAAACTTTTGAGCTTGGTTTGAATGAAGAAGACCCAGAAAAGAAGCCCAAGGTTATTGCCTTGGTCTCCACTCCTGCAGAAGATAAGGAAGTCAAAGATTCTCAGGAAGATTTGTCTCAAGCCATTGCAATGTTGGAAAGGCAGTTCAACAAAGTGTTAAAAAGATGGAACAATAACTACAAGCCTAGTGTCAAGAACAGTTCTTCTGACATCAGCAAGCCAAAAGAGAAAGATGAAGAGAAGACTGCCCAGGATAGAGGTGTTCAGTGCTTTGAATGTGAAGGGTATGGACATGTCAAGAAAGAATGTCCCACATTCTTGAAGAAGCAGAAGAAGGGCATGTCAGTTTCCTGGTCTGAATCTGATAGTGAAAGTGAAGGTGAGACAGCAAGGCATGCTAGAGCCTTAACAAGAACTGTTGTTTCTGATGATGATTCTAGTGATGGAGAAATAACCTATGAGGAGTTAGCATCCACCTATCAAGAGCTGTGTCTAAAAAGTGCTGAGATTTGTCAAGAAAACAAGTGCCACAAGCAACAGATTGCTCAGCTTGAGAATGAAAAAGCTGATCTGGAAAATGAAGTTGTACTGGTTAAAGCTCACCTTGATCATATGACCAAGTCTGTTAGGATGCTGAGCTGTGGTACAGATACTCTTGATAAGATCCTTCAGTCAGAAAAAGCTGCTGGAGACAAAGCTGGGATAGGTTATGTGGCTGAGGATAAGGGAACTTCAGAAGAAAGCACTTCAGGTTCAAAGAAGGAAGTGTCACAACTTTTATCTCAACATCAGCCAAAGAAGCAGGATCCTACCCCTAAGAAAGCTGATGTTTCATAACCTAAGGAGAAGACTGGTCCTAATTAGAAGAGAAAGCAGGCACAAGGAGCTAGTCAGTATATGCCCCCACAATACTACAAGAGCATGCAAGCTGCTCAGTTCAAACAGCACATGTCTCATCAGGTGTCTCAACATCAGGACAACTGGTATGGTTATGGATATGGATACACCAATGTTGTTCCTCATATCTATGGAAGAAGAAAGCCACACCATCATGGGAGACAATCCAGGAAACAGCATTCTCAGCCTTCTTATGGGAGAAGATTCCAACATAATAGAAGGCAGGCCAGTTATGGTAGGAGGAGACCACATTATGGCTGGCAGCCTAAGCAATCTCATCATGGCAGAAGATTCAGAGATGAAAGGGTGACATGCTATTATTGTGGAAGGTTTGGACATATGCAGTACTCTTGCTACAAGCTGCATGGATACCCTCAACCTCAAAACAGATGGAGAGAGTACAGGCCCAAAGTTGTTAAACAATGGGTACCTAAGGAGAAGGTGAAGTGCTTATTGGCTCACATGGCTGACAAAGAGGTTGAAGAAGGAACATGGTATTTTGACAGTGGGTGTTCCAAACACATGTCTGGATGTAGATCCATATTTGCTGAAGTCAGTCATTGTCCCTCTTATGAGGTTATGTTTGGCAATGGAGAAAAAGGTGTTGTT
This sequence comes from Lathyrus tuberosus, assembly GCA_022829125.1. Taxonomy (NCBI): domain Eukaryota; kingdom Viridiplantae; phylum Streptophyta; class Magnoliopsida; order Fabales; family Fabaceae; genus Lathyrus; species Lathyrus tuberosus. The sequence goes on from JALAZF010000441.1 coordinate 4,344,051, forward strand.
GCAGGAGTTGGGAAAGTAAAAGGTGATGGTATACCTGAACTTGACAATGTTCTGTTTGTCAGTGGGTTAAATGCAAATTTGATCAGCATAAGCCAGTTGTGTGATGAAGGCAACAAAGTGTACTACACCAAAGACGAGTGTGTGGTTTCTGATGAGCATAATCAGGTTGTTATGAAGGGTGCCAGAACCAGAGATAACTGCTATCAGTGGATTTCTCTTGAAGGGAGTTCAACTAATGATGTTCAGGTCGATGTTATAACATCAGACTATGACGTCAGGATGCTGAAAGGTTACTCAGAGTTAATGAGTCCTGATGTGAATTGTTTAAAAGGAAAGTATTTATGGAGGGAAAAAGTCATTGACACTCCAAATCAAGCTCCTTGCCTCAGACCCCCCTTTCTCGGTGTTGCAACATCACGCTTCTTCAAAGCCCTGTTCTCGCAACGAATCAACTTCTTCGTCTTCAAGAATCAACCCTCACTGAAAAGAGTCATGGCGTCTCCATCCAAGAAATCTGAGTGTCAGAGTTCCACAAAAGGAAGAGCTAGGGTTTCCACTGACGAAGGTTCAGCATTCGATCCTATGGACATTGAGCCCCTCTCAACCATTCTTCCTGAACCAGGTACTACGAGACCCACTAAACTAACTCCCAAGAGACCTGTTGCTGTCTTTAAGAATCCTGAAACAAAGAAAGTTGTTTCTAGTGTGTTATTTGGAGACAAACCTAGAACTACCAACCCGTGTCCACAAACTGCTGAGGAAAGGGTAGATGTTGATAAGTGCATGGGGCAGATCGTTGACAAAATTCTTGAGAAAGGACTTCCTATTAAGGGTATATCTAGACCCCTGAGACAAATGGGTGCTGATCAGGGTACAAGAGAAAAGAGTGACATGCAATCTACTGATACAAATCTTCACAGATTGGCTGTCTCCGTAATCGAAGATGCTGAGAAGGAAGTTGAAGGTAATACTGAAGCAGATGATACTCATGTTGAAGGGGATGTCAGAACATCGCCTAGTAGGGATGCTGAGACTACTCCTGGAGGAGAAAAGAGTAATGATGTGATTAATGTTGATGACTTATCTGATGATGAAGTCATTGGAAGAGCAGTGCCTGATCTGGCTAAGAGACTAAGGACAAGGAAAGAAAACCAGGGTGAATCGTATCCAAAGAAGGCTTCAGATGATAAGAAGAAAAAGACTGTTGTTGGGCCAACTAAAGCTTGGAGCAAGGTCGAAGTGACTCCAAGAAAGAGGAAGATTGTGGAACAATCTGAGTCTGAGCATGATGATGAAGATGATGTTCAGAACATCACTCATGTCAGAAAATCTATTGCAAAAAAGATTGCAGACAAAGTCCCAGATGTGCTTGTGGATAACATCTCCTTCCACCGTGCAAGCAATGCCTATATGTGGAAGTTCATTTGCCAAAGGAGAATTGCTCTTGAGAGAGAGATTGGCAAAGAAGCCTTGGAGATTAAAGAAGTGATGGAAGGAATTAAAGCTACTGGGTTAATGAAAACCGTGTGTGGATTTTCAAGGTGTTATGATGGGCTGGTAAAGGAATTCATAGTAAATCTGCCTATAAATATCTCTGACCAGAGCAGTCCAGATTATATGAAGGTCTTTGTCAGAGGAAAATGTGTTGAGTTCTCACCTAAGATGATCAACAGCTACTTAGGAAGAGAGGATGCAGAGTATACAGAACTGGAGGCTTATTTACTTTTGCTTCTAGTAGTTTTAGTTTTATTTTCTGTCTTTGTTTCAGCACTTTGTGTGCTTGGTTATGTAAGTTGAATATTGTACTGTTATATGCACTAGTTTTGTGTTCTATGATTTATTTTGCCTGGTTGCTAACTGAGAGGCTAACAATGAGAGCTAGGGTGTACTGACTATAGGGCTTCTATTTGAAGCTTGTCTAATTATGGCTAAAAAGGGGGAGAGTTAAAAATTGCCATGAAGAGAAATTGATGCTGCCATGAAGAGAAATTGATGCTGCTAAAAGTAAAAGGTGTTTAGTTGAAAAGTGCTGATACAGTTATTGAGGGGGAGTGTAGACTGAGCTAGTGAAGATATTATAGCATTTGAAGAGTGCAGCCAAGCAGACATCAAGGGGGAGAAGTGCTGCACATTGTGAGCTACTGAACAGCTGTGATGCTGGTTCATATTATTGAGGGGGAGCGCCAATTGGCTGTTGTCAATAATGAAGATGGTGCTGCAGCAGATCAAGTGATGAAGACTATGAAAATTGTCAAACTGCTGCTGATGAAGATTTCAAAATTATTGATTGAAGTTTTTCCGCTGCTAAAGTCTCTGAAGGTGCAGAGTGCAGAGTTTGTTTGCAAAGTGCAGAGAGTGTTTTAGCCAAAATTAGCCAAAGGGGGAGATTGTTAGTTCCTGGATTGGCTGGAATTTTGGTAAAACAAAGTATATTCAATGTTGATGTCAAGGTACTGATGTTGCAACATTGAGGTCTTAACACTGGGTTGTGTTAAGTATGTAAGTGTTGAAGTTGGATGTCTGATGTCACATGGCGATGCTGTGACATTAGATCTGCAGAACTAACAACAGCAGGCTGTGATGTTGTTAGGGTTGCGTATTAGCTGGAATTATGGAGAGCAAGCTGTCTCATTAGATGCGAATATCTTGGGATAAATATTTGCTGTTGCATAGGAGATCTGGTGCAGATTTGTAGGAGATTTATTGAAGATTTAAAAAGATTTGACGAGAAAATCTGTTTTAAATATTCAGTTTTAAATAACAAATCTGGGAGATATTGTAGCAAGTCCAAGACCAATTCAAGGAGCTATATAAAGCACACAAGACCAAAGGAAAAAGTGACGGAAAACATTCAGAAGATCAGGAGCTGGAGGCTTAGTATCTAGAGTTTGTTTAGAGTGCTCATATTTACACTATTCTAGGGTTTGAATAGGTGTTACGTTTCTGTCCTCTCTAGAAGCTGTGAAGCAATAGAGAGTGGTTGCTTGATCGAAGCTGTGAAGTAAGATCAAGGTTAGTCAAAGTGGTTTCTTTGAGTGTTTGTAAGGGATTGAGTGGTGTTTTCATACCTAGGTGGTTTCATAGGTAGGAAGTCATTAGTAGAGTATAAGTTTAGGAGATTGTCAACGGGTTGTTGAGTCTGTAAATTATATCTACAAGTAGTGAATTCCATCCCTGGCTTGGTAGCCCCCAGAGTAGGTTGGTTGTAACCGAACTGGGTCAACAATTCCTTGTGTTGCTTTTGTTACTGTTATTGCTGTCCATTGTGCAGAGTGTGTTGTTGTGACATCACACCTTAACATCACACGTCTGATACCAGAATTCCATAACTAGAAGCTGTGAAGTAAGATCAAGGTTAGTCAAAGTGGTTTCTTTGAGTGTTTGTAAGGGATTGAGTGGTGTTCTCATACCTAGGTGGTTTCATAGGTAGGAAGTCATTAGTAGAGTATAAGTTTAGGAGATTGTCAACGGGTTGTTGAGTCTGTAAATTATATCTACAAGTAGTGAATTCCATCCCTGGCTTGGTAGCCCCCAGAGTAGGTTGGTTGTAACCGAACTGGGTCAACAATTCCTTGTGTTGCTTTGTTACTGTTATTGCTGTCCATTGTGCAGAGTGTGTTGTTGTGACATCACACCTTAACATCACACGTCTGATACCAGAATTCCACAACTAATCTAACCACAACCAATAAATAATAATAATTATAAATAAAACAAAAAAAATAATTATTAATAACGTAAACAAATACTAATAAAAATATATGATGAACGAAAAAAATAATTCATTAACAACCTTATTAATTGATAAATAAAAATAATAGTTAATAATATACAATAACCAAGAAATAATAATAAACATAAATGTAAATGACAAAACCCAATTAATAAATAATGATAAAATTGCTAATCCCAAATGTTATTAGCATAATAACTCTCTTAATAAAAAAAATACTAAACAAATAATAATAAAACCCAATAATTACGATTAGAAATATCTCAACCAAATTAATAATCAGAATAATAAATAAATAAATAATTATCTAATACCAAAGTTCTTAATATTTTAATAAAATCAACTATTAAAAAACTCACTAATTTTAATAAAAACCCAATCCTTTATAAAATTAGCAATTGAAAAGAAAAGAACAAAAATCCTAGAAATGCACCCTTGGCTCAACCACTTTTGAAGTGTGTATAGAAATGTTAATACTTTTAAGAGCCCAGGCATCCAAATGACACTCCCTGATAGTACAAAAAATCCCAACAAAGATGAAAAAACACTGGTCAAAATTTAAGGTACTACAATAGGATTTGTAAGTCGAAGACTGGAGAAGATCATATTGAGTACTTATTGAAGTTGTTTCAACGTTTGAGAAAGTTTAAGCTCCGTTTGAATCCTAATAAATGCACTTTTGGTGTTCGTTCTAGAAAGTTGTTGGGCTTTATTGTCAGCCCAAAAGGCATTGAATTTGATCCTGGTAAAGTTAAAGTTATTCAGGAAATGCCTGCGCCCAAAACAGAAAAACAAGTAAGAGGATTCTTGAGACGTTTGAATTATATCTCCCGATTTATATCCAATATGACTGCCACTTGTGCGCCGATCTTTAAGCTTCTTCGCAAAGATCAGGGTTGTGTCTGGACATAAGATTGTCAGAAAGCTTTTGAAAGAATTAAAGAGTATCTGCTTGAACCTCTGATTTTGTCTCCTCCCGTGGAAGGAAGACCTCTGATTATGTATTTGACTGTGCTAGAAGAGTCTATGGGTTGTGTTCTGGGATAACAAGATGAATCTGGTCGAAAAGAGTTTGCCATTTATTATTTGAGCAAGAAGTTCAGAGATTGTGAGTCTTGGTACTCAATGCTTGAAAAGACATGATGTGCTTTAGCTTGGGCTGCCAAGCGCCTCCGCCAGTATATGTTGAATCATACAACTTGGTTGATATCCAAAATGGATCCAATCAAGTATATCTTTAAAAAGTTTGCTTTAACTGGGAGAATTGCTCGTTGGTAGATGTTGCTTTCAGAATATGATATCGAGTACCGAACTCAAAAAGCGATAAAAGGAAGTGTTTTGGCTGACCATTTGGCACACCAGCCAATTGATGATTATCAACCTATCAGGTTTGATTTTCCTGATGAGGATGTGATGTATCTAAAGGTTAAAGATTGTGAAGAACCATTACCTGATGAAGGACCTGAGCCTGGATCCCGTTGGGGTTTGATCTTTGATGGAGCTGTTAATGAGTATGGCAATGGTATTGGGGAAATAATTTTTACTCCTCATGGTTCTCATATTCCTTTCACTGCAAGGTTGATGTTCACTTGCACAAATAATGCGGCTGAGTATGAAGCGTGTATTATGGGATTGGAAGAAACTATTGATTTAAGAATCAAGGTTCTTGATGTATACGGAGATTCAACCCTAGTGATTAATCAGATTAAAGGAGAATGGGAGACACGTCAACCATATTTGATTCCTTATCGAGATTATGCAAGAAGGCTGTCAACTTTTTTCAATAAGGTTGAGTTTCACCATATACCCAGAGTAGAGAATCGAATGGCAGATGCTTTAGCCACTATATCCGCCATGATTGTGGTGAATCGGTGGAATGATGTGCCCAAAATCAATGTTATGCGTCTTGATAGACCAGCTCATGTGTTTGTGGTTGAAGAGGTTTTTGATGATAAACCGTAGTATTATGACATCAAATATTTTCTTCAGAATCAAGAGTACCCACTTGGGGCATCCAAGAAAGATAAGAAGACTTTGAGAAGATTGGCTGGTAGTTTCTTCTTGAATGATGATGTGTTGTATAAAAGAAATTATGACATGGTCTTGCTCAGATGCGTGGATAGACATGAAGCAGACATGCTGATGAAAGAAATTCATGAAGGATCTTTTGGTACCCATGCCAATGGGCATGCAATGGCTAAGAAGATGTTAAGGGCTGGTTACTATTGGCTGACAATGGAATCTGACTGTTGTAAATTTGTGAAGAAGTGCCATAAGTGCCAAGTTTATGCTGATAAAATTCATGTACCTCCAATTCCTCTCAATGTTATCTCTTCTCCATGGCCTTTCTCCATGTGGGGCATTGATATGATTGGAATGATCGAGCCTAAAGCGTCAAACGAGGACCGTTTCATATTGGTGGCTATTGACTATTTTACCAAGTGGGTTGAAGCGGCATCATATGCCAATGTGACCAAGCAAGTAGTGGTCTGGTTTATCAAGAACCAAATCATCTGTCGGTATGGTGTTCCGAGCAAGATTATCACTGATAATGGGTCGAATTTGAATAACAAGATGATTTAGGAATTATGTGATGAGTTTAAGATTGAGCATCATAATTCTTCTCCTTACAGTCCTAAGATGAATGGGGTTGTTGAAGCTGCTAATAAGAATATCAAGAAGATTGTCCAGAAGATGGTTGTTACATACAAGGATTGGTATTAGATGCTCCCTTTTGCTTTGCATGGGTATCGTACATCCGTCCGCACTTCAACAGGGTCAACCCCTTTCTCTCTTGTTTACGGTATGAAAGTAGTGCTCCCAGTAGAAGTTGAAATCCCTTCTATGAGAATTTTGATGGAAGCTGAATTGTCTGAGGCTGAATGGTGTCAGAGTAGATACGATCAGTTGAATTTAATTAAAGAAAAAAGAATGACGGCCTTGTGTCATGGCCAATTGTATCAACAGAGAATGAAGAAAGCGTTTGATAATAAGGTTCGACCTCGTGCTCAAGAGGATATCGACTTCTACCAATTATTCTAGGGGCAAGTGGACTCCTAATTATGAAGGCCCGTATGTTGTTAAGAGAGCCTTCTCTGGCGGTGCATTACTTCTTACAACTATGGATGGTGAAGAGTTCACTCGTCCTGTAAATGCCGATGCAGTCAATAAATACTTCACCTAAAAAATAAAAGAACAGCTCGCTAAGTTGAAAACCCGAAAGGGCAACTTAGGCAAAAATGAGCGTCTCGGTGGACTGAAAACCCGAAAGGGCGGTCCAGGCAAAACTTAGAGACAAAAACAGAAATAATCATCCCGGAAGATTGAAAACCCGAGAGGGCAATCTACGCAAAAGTTAGGGATTATGGAAAGTAACTGCATCTGGCCAGTCTTGATCATTTGAAAGCAACATTGTCTATCACAGATTCTGCTTCAATCATCCTCAGTTGAAGTTTTGAGCACATCAGAATTCAAAGTTGTTAGGGAGAATAGTGGTCATTGTATTTCAATGTAACCTTTTCCATGTATTTACCATTTTTCAAACTTTGTAATGATCCATGGAATTACGCCATTTGCGGACTTCCATTCTATTAATAAAATTTGGGCCTTTGTCCCTTTGTTTGCAATTCTTATTTTGTTTCTGTTTGTAAATTTCATTTATTTTTTATGATGATTTTTGAAATAAAATGTGAATAACTGATTTGAATTTGTGAAAATTATAAAAACATTTTTTCTTTGATTTATGAATATAAAAAATAATGTCAACGATTATTCCAAGAATGGCAGGATCAATGTTTTCCTCAGCAGGGCTCGTTCTCGCTCCTTTAAGGGAATTTATTGACAGATCCCTTGTAGAGTTTGTTGGTATTTCCTCAGCAGAGCTTGTTCCTATGAATGTGATTGGTTATTGACAAGGTGATAGGTTTGTTGTGATGTGATGAATTCATAAGGTCCAATGTTGTTTGGTTTTTCCCCAGCTAGGTCTTGATTTGCATCTTCTCCAGCTGATTATGTTATGGTCAGGCAATTGAGTAGTTTTAAGGTCCACTTCTCCTTAATGGTAGTCCACACGCAGAGATTCTTTTTTGCTGCCCCCAACAAAAATCATATGAGGAATCTTCACTCAGGGTTTTACCCTCTAGACGTGTTGTTGTTGCTTTGGATGTCCCCAAACAGAGAGCAATGTTATTTTCTTCTAAAAAGCATTGACGTGGTGATCACTTGTCGTGTTTCATCTTGTCTTGTGGATGTTTTTCTCTCCAGGCTATTCTACCTAGAGATTTATCCTTGATGATTCTCCAACGGAGGCAGTGTATTATCATTTCCAATCATAAAGCAGTGAGGTTAATTTCTCATTTCCCACGGCAGGTCCAGGGTGTACTTCTCTCCAAATTTTTTTATTAAGAGATTCCTCCCAGTGGAGGTTGTGCATCACTATTGTGGCTATTCCCCAGTAAAGTCGTTCATGAAAACTATATTCAAGAAATATTGATATACTAGTCACCTATTGGGTTTCCTCTCATTCATGATGAGTATTGATCTAAAATCCCCACAGCTTGACCTTTTGCTGTTTTCCCAGCAAGTACAGGATGCTTTACTCAGAATTGGTTAATCCTCTGAAAGTGTTCTCGTATCTCCTGCAGATCTTCCTTGTTTTCCAAGTGGGTTTTGCGTAGATATTTATATGTCTACAATCCCTAGTGGATTCATTACTTTTCCGCAATAGATCTCTTTATCCTTTTAAAATGGAAGTTCCTGTGAATTTTTACGATCCCCAAGAAGAGTCAGAAAGATTCGGGTTATATGATTCCTCGACAACTTTTCTGCCATCCTCAAAGCAGATTATATGTTGTTATCCCCTTTGTTGATCATTGATGTTAGAAGATTGATATTCGGGTTTCTCCCCAAGGAGTATCTTCTTTTCTCCAGCAAGAATTGAGCCTTGTAGTAGGATTTATTTTCCTTTTTTGGCTTTTTGTTTATCTCCTGCAGGATTGCTTCAACTAAAGCCCTAGCAGAGTTGCTAATGATATCTCCATCTTGTTGATATTAGTCGTGTATTCAGTGGTGTTGTGATGTTTGATCACCCTCTGTTTATTTTTATGTCTGTTTTGTCAGCATATTCATATGCATACGCATTGCATGCGCATTCATTCGTTGTGCATAGCATATTGTTGTTGCATTGTGCATTTTTGCATTTGTGTTGGTGCTTCTTTGCTCTCTGGTGTTGTTATCCCCGCAGAGCGTGTGTGTCCTCTCTCCATTTAGAGTGTCGACCCATAAGCAAAAAATGCCTATCTTTGTTAATTCCCCACTGAGTTTATTTCTCGTGGAAGATTTTGATTCAGTTTCCTCTCCAGTTCATTATCTGGATGGAATTAATCCCCAGTTGAGATATATCCTCCTCGGAATGAGTATTGTTTGACCGTTTCTCTCCAGCTTGTTCTTGGATTGAACTTTGGTCCCCTGCAACATTTGTTTAGACCTCTAGGCTGTGAAACCTAGATTGAGAGTGCATTTATTTTGCACCTTTGAGGATTCTGCGCCCTTCAGCTGAAATCTGCGTATGATTCTAATACTGTTTCGTGCCATTCCTTTATTTGAGAAGCCTGAGGCGGTGCAGTTAATACCTTTTGTTACTCCGATGAATGGTAAGTCTCTTCGGTTAGACGGGACAGTTCAATGTTGAGATTTTGTTACTCCGATGAATGGTAAGTCTCTTCGGTTAGACGAAACAGTTCGTTGTTGAGATTTTGTTACTCCAATGAATGGTAAGTCTCTTCGGTTAGACGCGATAGTTCGTTGTTGAGATTTTGTGATCCCAATAAATGGTAAGTCTCTTCGGTTAGACGGGATAGTTCGTTGTTGAGAGTTTGTTACTCTGATGAATGGTAAGTCTCTTCGGTTAGACGGGACAGTTCGTTGTATAGATTTTTTTACTCCAATGAATGGTAAGTCTCTTCGGTTAAATGGGACAGTTCTTGTTGAAATTTTGTTACTCCAATGAATGGTAAGTTTCTTCGGTTAGACGGGACAGTTCGTTGTTGAGATTTTGTTACTCCAATGAATGGTAAGTCTCTTCGGTTAGACATGACAGTTCGTTGTTGAGATTTTGTTACTCCGATGAATGGTAAGTCTCTTTAGTTAGACGGGACAATTTGTTGTTGAGATTTTGTTATTCCGATGAATGGTAAGTCTCTTCGGTTAGACGGGACAATTCGTTGTTGAGATTTTGTTACTCCGATGAATGGTAAGTCTCTTCGGTTAGACGAGACAGTGCGTTGTTTTGATTTTTGTTACTCCGATGAATGGTAAGTCTCTTCGGTTAGACGGGAGAGTTCATTGTTGAGGTTTTCTACTCTGATGGATGGTTCTCCAGTATGCTAGAGATAGTTCATTGTTGAGGTATTGATTTTCCCTAGTGAAGCCTTGATGTGCCAAGTCTTCCCTGTTGAGTTATATCCTTGTTGTGCTGTGGTTTATTTCCATATATGATTATCCCCAGTTTGAATCTTTTCTTCATCTGAGTCCCAGTAGTTGTGCGGTATGTTCCCCGGCTAGTTGGTGGTCTCCTGTAATGTGTTTCCCCGGAGGAGTTTCATTCTCCCGTTCTTCTTTTTGTTAATCTTTTGTGGTGTTGTTTTCTCCCCACAGTGGTCTTGTGTCTGTATATCATTTGCATAATCATATCATTTTGTGGTCTCTTAGGGCCAAAAATTGGGTTTATTGTTATATTTAAGTCTCTTCTATCTCGTCGAGACAAAGATGTCAATCTTCTTATCTCCGAATAGAAGAAACTTAAATAGGGGCATCTGTAATACCCTAATTTTTTCCCCTAAGATCCCACATGTCATTTGCATCTCATGCCACAAACAAGATCGCAATCTTTGTTTCTCTTGAGCATCTGTATATTATTCTTACTGTTTACTAACCTCTAACCAAAATACCAAAAATATGTTGCAGTTTGCCTATTCTTCTTCTTTGTGTGATTAGGGTTTTGCAGGGAGATTGATGGCAAAGGTATGGCTTGGAATCAAGTGTGGCTATTCAATTGTGGTTGAGGTCAGATGGAAGTTTGACCTAATCTTGGTCAAGCTATCAAGAGATTGCTTCAATATCAAATTGATTGTGGCAGTGAGCTATTTCTCCGGCAACATGTATTCAAGGATAAGTGGTTTTGTGCTGGAATTCATCAAGCTTTCACGCAGTGTTCTATGAAAAGTTTGGTCCAGGTTATCATGATCAGAGTTCATCAGTCTAAGTTCAATTGTGTTCAAAACTGTCGATTTATTTTCCCAGATAATTGATTCAGACAAATTTTGAAGTGTTCAGAACTTATTATCAGAGATTCATAGGATGACATATTCAAATGGCTGTTGTTCAGTTGTGGTATGTTCAGTGGTTGTGTGCACTTTATTAGAGGCTTGTGGAAAAAGTCAAAATTGGTTTTGGGCTAGAAAATAAAGATTTTGCTATCCATGATCCATTTCCATATCTCTTTTGATTATCCATTCACTAAACCATTTCTATCCATTTAATATCCAAACTACATATCCACTTTTCTCAAATCTAAACTCATTTTCAATAATTCATTTCCAATTACCCACTTCAATTTCCAAATATCCAATCCATAAATATCAATTATCCATTTATCCATTTCAATATACAACACTTCAAATCCTATTCTAATTTCCAATTCAAAAACCAAATTCTCTAGATCCAAATTCCATTTTTTTCAATTATCCAATATCATTTCCAAATTCATTTTCAATTATCCAACCATTAACTGTTTCTTTTAAATCCATTTCCATTTTTTAGATATCCATTTTTATCCATATATCCATATCCAAAATCCATTATCCATTTATTTTCAAAATCTATTTTAAAACCAATTGTCCAATTTCATGAAGTCCATACCCATTTCACCTAAATCCATAATTCATATCCAAATTTCATTTCTATCCAAAACCAATGTCATAATATTTCAAATATCAAAATCCATATTAGAGTATCCATATCCATTCTCCATATTTCCCATATCCATTTCAAGATCCACATTTCCAATTTTTATACATTATCCATTCAATTTTTCTAAATCAATTCAATTCAAAAATTCCACTTTTTTACAAAACCAAACATATTGCAATCAAGGCCCATGATACATTACAAAAATTGCCAAAAAAAAAAGAAAAATAACAAGCTCATGGAGCTACGACTCGGCCCACATGCTTTATCCAACATGTTACCCCAAACTAACCTGCCAATATCTAAACTCCTTCACAATGCAGCTTATGCACACGACTGCAATAATCTCAAGCCCAGCCTCACAAGTCTCACGCAACGCAAGCCAAACTCCAGCCACGCAAAATCTCTGCCAAGTTTCAGTCTAAATGACGTCACCTACCAATTCATTACACCTGAAGCTGCTACGCATACAAGCCGTGCCAAGCCAAGCTCATAATCTATAACACACGCTGCACACCAAAACAAAACAAAACGGCAAAACGTCACGCACAAAACGACATAAGCAGCTGATGAAAAACTACCTGCACTTGAATGAAAGTTCAAAACGACTATGAAATTGAAACGCACGCAGCAAACAAGAAAAACGACATTAGATTGAATTAAAAAAAGAGTCACGCATATGATTCATGAACACCAAAACGCAGCAATACGCAAAGAAACGGCAACAAAAATTTCATTCTAAACTCACCTCCATTTCTTCTATAAAAGCACTCTCACTATCACTTCAAATGCAAGCTTTCACAAGCCATTAAACCCCTGCACAAATTTCCTCCAATCTTTAATTCAAAGCTTCAAATTAATCTTCCACTCTCAATTTCACCTTCTTCAGTTAACCTTCATCTACAAATAATAACACCACTGCAAACTCATCAATTCACGAAACCACAACAACGCCGCACATGGTTTTCACACTTCAACGCATCACTCAACAACAAGCACCCAGAAAAGAAGAAGAGGAAAGATTAGAAGCATTACAAACCTTGATTTGAAGGTAATTTGGCGGTTTCCAACCAAATTTCGCGATTTAGATTCACATCTATGTTTGAATTTCGTTTGAAATCGACAACATATTAGGAATCTACACCTAATTTCGATCAACTCCATCTCATTTCCAATCACCGTTGCGCCTCTGTGATTGTTTCCGTGCTTCCATGGCCGCCGTGTACAGTGATGTTGCGTTCAAAGAAGAAGTAGATAATCTTTCTGATTTTGTTCTTTTATCCTCTTCTTTTTTTTTTTAATTTTTTTTTTTTTAAAAGGAAGCTTCAATTTGAACCTTGGACTGGGCCCCTTTTTGTTGTTTTTTTAATTTCCACTTTTTTTTTTCAATTTAAACCTCACCTTTTTTTTATGTTCTTTAAAAGATTTTCTTTAAAAATTTTTATATCTTCTTTTTTATACTTTAGGTTTACTTTTGTTTCTTCAAATTTTGTTCAGAAAAATTTCATGCAAAAAAATTATTCAAAAATATTTTAATTCTTTCTTTTCTTCTTTTGATTTCTTTATAACTTTTTTTAGTTGATTTTAATTTGTTGGTTGTTGATGGATCATAATTGTTAGATCCACTTTTCTTCATCTCTTTTCTTTTGATCAATGAAAGTCTAATGGATCTTGGAATTTCTTTGTTGAATTTTGATCAAGACTAGATCGTTACCTTCTTTTCTTTTCGTGCGGTATTGCTTTTGGATGACGATCTACATATTGTTCATCTAGCATGCATTAGCACAAAGATCTATTGACCGGCCTCATTGTAGGGTAATTACTCCGTAAATTACTCGGTGATTGCTTAACATAGCGCAACATATGTCTCATATCGGAAAACGATCAATAGTTGATTATTTGTCTTTTGGTTCAAAACTTATGAAACTTGTTGTTATGAGGCTTTGGTCTTATCAATCCTCTAATGAGTTTTCATTAATCTTGACCTAAGTGCAATTATTCAATTATTATTGATCACTTACTCTAACTACTAATCACTAACTTTCTAACAATATTATTGTGTTAATTTTGTTTATGTTTCCTTCTCGCTCCCTATCTCTTTTATCTTTTATGCTTCATTATTATCATTTCATATCATGTTTATGCTTCCGTATTTTTTTCCTTTGTCCACTTGGACACATGTTTATGCTTATGTCATTTTTCCTTTGTCCATTTGGACCATTTTATCTTGTGCTTTTATTTTTTTTCCTTTGTCCATTTTGGACTCAAAAACACTAATAAAGGATTAAACCACTAAAAGACTTGTGCTCTTAATGTTGGACTATGGCCACTATCCCTTGCTTTGGAGGACCTTCTTGGCTTGATTATGGACTTATGGACTTAGAATTAGGAATCTCTCCCTTATGCTTTGGACCATTATGAAGTTTGAAATTCTAGCCTTTATTTGGCTTGCTTGTTGGCTCAAAAGAATGGAATTCTTTTCTTATTATGCTTTGAAGAGTGTCTCCATGTGGTTAGATCTTTCTTACCCTTGATTTTATTTTATGCACTAGGATAGTCACTTCTTCTCCTCCCCTTCTTAAATTTTCAAAATCTCCTCCCTTTTTCAAAACTTTCTTGTTTTCAAACTTAAAACCGTTTTCATAATAAAACCTTGACTTCGGTCAAGTGATTTTTTTAAACTTTATTTTTTTTAATAAATGTCAATCCATGTTAATCATATTTTGACCATTTCAAAAAGATATAAAAAAAATACAAAACTCATCCAAAAATTTTGTGCTTTGTGCACCTTTTTATTTTAAACTTTTCAAAAAGAATTAGACCTGAGTCATTTTTTTGATGAGATGTAAAACTCCTAACCATGGTATTTTGTTGAAAGTATGGTCGTTTTCCACTTAGATGTTGAAGTGATTAGTCTTGTTGATGTTAATCCAAGCAAATCCTCCATCTTAATGTGATGCAAATGCCTCTTTCCCATACCTTTGGGTCATTAGTTGAGTATTCTCTCTTGAGAATGACGGGTTGTCTTTTTCAAGATAAAATAAACCACAACCAATAATTTTCATTCTTTGTACCATGAACTACGAGGTTTTGATCCTACATTGCACATCGTGGGTACGTAGGCATGAGGTGATAAGTCTCTCCAAACACAAAAATATTAAAAAATAATTCTCCTCAATCTCTTTACAAGCAAACCATTTTCAGACCAAAAAGCATGAATACCTATAGAGTACTATAGATGTATTGGGTGCATAAAACCTTCCCTTTACATAACCAACCCCCCTTACCCATTATCTCTTTGTTCTTTTAGAACCCTTTAGGTTTTGTTCGCTCTTTTTTCCTTTCCTTTTTGGATAAAAATAAAAGTGCGGTGGCGACTCTCGTTTATTTTTGAGTTAAGTTAATCAATAGCTTACACTCACAAATTTCCCCGCTACATACAGCAGCGCTTTATAAAAGCGCTTTCTAATGTGTTGTTTACGAAAGACCTTTAGCAGCGCTTTCCAAAAGCGCTGGCTAAAGTGTGGTGTACGAAAGCCCTTTAGCAGCACTTTTCAAAAGTGCTGGCTTATGGTAGCCTTTTAGCAGCGCTTCCCATAAAGCGCTTTCTAAAGTGCAACCTACCTTAGGCCTTTAGCAGCGCTTTTCAAAAGCGCTTTCTAAAGTCTCCCTATAGCAGCGCTTTTTTCCTTTGTTTTTGTTATTAAAACTTATAGCAGCGCTTTTTGGGAAAAAGCGTTGTCTTTGTAGTGCTGCCAAAAAACAATTTTGGCGTAGTGGTTATTGATTAATGTTCTCAGAACTTCATATTTTGTTGTTGTTTTTGTTTATTATATCTTACGTTCTTGAAACTTATTTTTTTATTTTGTTGTATGTTGTTGTGTTGTCGATAAATGTTGTTGTGTGTTGTTGTTGTTGTTGATTAATGTTTTCAGAACAAGAACAAAACATTTTTAACTCACAAGAATCTTGTGACTTAGCAATATTTTGTTCTTGTTCTAAAAACACTGATAAATGTTTTGTTCTTGTTGATAAATGTTGTTGTATGTTGTTGTTGATTAATGTTTTAAGAACAAGAACAAAATATTGTTAAGTCACAAGAAAGAAGCTTCTTGTGACTTAGCAATGTTTTGTTCTTGTTCTGAAAACATTGATAAATGTTTTATTCTTGTTGTTGTTGATTATTGTTTTAAGAACAAGAACAAAACATTGCTAGTCACAAGAAATAAGCTTCTTGTGACTTAGCAATGTTTTGTTCTTTAAATTCTTATATGCTATGTATATGAAGTTGAGTTTATTATATGGTATGTAGATTGTTTATTTCACTAACCCTTCGCTGAAAATACATTTCTTTAAATTGACATAGAAACTTATAATCTGAAAATTAAGTTGTATTTGGAAACCAACTTATATCAATCAATATTTTTCGAATTGCATTCGTCTCATCATTCATCTCCCGCTCTTTAACATATATGATGTGGTTCAATGACCTGATTCCTTCATCATATCCATATCTTCTCTTATAATTTAATTTAAATAACAACAATTTATTGATATGATTCAAATTAAAATAAAATAGAAGTAATTGATGTCATGAAGGACTTAGACCATTGAACCACATTTTATATTTTAAAGAGTGAGAAATAAATGATGAGATGCATGCAATTTGGAAAACAGTGGTTTGAGTAAGTTGGTTTTCAATAATAGTTAAATTTTCAGATTATATACTTTTTCATCAATTTGAGTGGTTGTATGTTGTTGTGAGGTTTATTGAAAAACAAGCAATCTATATATTTTATAATAAACCTGGGTACTTTCAACAACGGTTTTTTTTTAAACCATGATTAAATCTTAATTTCATTAATGTATATACCACAACGGTTGATACTAGTAACCGTTATGGTAGGTAGCGTGCATCAATGCCTTACTATCATGGTCTCGCGACCGTGGTGGAAAGCACCAGACATACAATCACTCCTTACCTCACAACGGATGGTCAAACGTTGTGGTATCCCTTTTCCAACTATTGTCGTATGGTTTTTCCGCAGTAGTGAATTTTTGTCAAGTCTACGTGGTTTTTTTGTATTAGGTTTTTTTCGCAATTTTTTTATTATAAATCGGAACTACTATCATTCATTTTTATTTTTCTGCATTCTTTGTCACTTTTCTAATGTTAGATCGAAACCTCTTTATTCCACGGGTTTTGTTTCAAGACTAGCTCTTTCTAGATTATTTTCTACATTATGAGTTTATCCTTTTTGCAAGTTCTTCTCTAGGCGATTGTACTCGTTTTATTTTTCTATGCAATATGAGCGATATGGGTTTTGCATGTATTTGTTACACCATACATTTGATACACCATACTTTTGATGAGAAGCTAAAAGTATCTCTTCGTTCTCTTCAGACAAAGTACTTCGGTTTATCCTTGGATCTAGCAGATTGAACCACCTTAATCTGGAACATTTTTATGTAATCAAACACAATTTTTTCACATTCCATGCGATAGTTACTAAAAAAACTTAAACTTTAGGCTTAAGAATTTATACTTGAAAACTTATTTAGTGTATATTAAGTTTATGATTATGCTAAACTTTTCATTCTTGATTTCTCACCAATAATTGTTGCTTGGTTGATTTTCGTGCATCACCTAGTCGGTATGGCTCAAACTCAAAGAACTCTTTAGCATATTTTTCATGTATCCTATATCCATGCTCAGCTTCCAAAAATGGTGAATTTCAAGAACTGTCTACTGAAGAGAAGAAAATTTAGTTTACAAGAGAGTGGCATATCTAACAATCATATTATATTGTTTTAATGATAGTTACTAAAAAAATCTTAGATTTATTGACTTGATGCAATAGTAGCAATAGCCATAGAATGGGAATTTGTGAAATGAAACTTAGCATGGTTGATTAATATTAGTTTGGTGGGGGGTTTTTATGGGTTAAGATTGTTGTTCATGTTCACTATCACAACTGTCTAATCCATCTATTTCCTCAACCATATGGACATTCACTATCACAACTGTCTAATCTATCTATTTCCTCAACCATATGGACGTTCAACGTATCATAGAATAATTTATTAATTACTATTTTTTATTGAATAAATTAATACTTTTTAATTAAGTTTCTTTTAGAAATTAATAATTAATTAAAATTCTTAAATTAAATTCTATTCTAACCCCAAGTCCAATAAGTTTCAATTCGCAAAGGTAATGCCGATATTTTTTTTATTCACAATACTAAAATTCAAGTCATGTCAGATTTGATAGCTAGGAGTTTCTGGAGGAACGAGGTGGGTGAATTTTCTTACTCTGATTCGATTGGTTCTTCTGGTGGTTTACTGATTTTATGGAAGGTGGGGGGTTTCGAAGTTCAGAGCAGTTTCAGAGGTCCAGGCTTCTTGGGTATTAAGGTGAGAAGAATCAATGATTTGTATTATATTGTTAATATTTACTCATCTTGTTCTATTGCTTTAAAACGTGTTTTGTGGAGAAATTTATTGGATCTCAAGGCTAGTTATCCTGATGGTGAGTGGATTTTTGGAGGAGATTTTAATGTCGTGAAGAATAGTAACGAGAGAAGCGGTAGATCGGATTACAGTAGGAATTCGGAGTGGGCCGAATTCGAGGAATTCATAAATGAGAGTCACTTGGTGGATGTGCCGTGTAAGGGGAAGAGATATAGTTGGTAGGGGGGTGATGGGAAGGCGATGAGTAGGAACGATCGTTTTCTTGTGGATAAAGGTATAATCGAGAAATGGGGGGTGGTGGGTCAGATCATCGGTTTGAGAGATATCTCGGATCATTGACCTATTTAGTTGGTGGTTGACAAAGCAAATTGAGGACCGAAGCCTTTCAAAGTGAACAACGAGTGGTTTAACAACAAAGATTTTATTCCTTTTGTAGAACAAGAATGGAGAAACATGATTTTTGAAGGTAGAGGTGACTATGTTCTTAAAGAAAATTTGAGAATCCTTAAAGAGGGGCTTAAATGGTGGAATCTTATATCTTTGGCAAGATTGATTTAGAGATGGAGGAGGAGGTAGTTAAGATGAACGAAGATGACGACACAGAAGCGGAATTGGGAGAGCTTATGGGTAATGATGTTTTGGAAAATAAAAGGAAGGCTTGTGGCAATGTTTGGTTGAATCTTAAAATCAAGGTTGAACTTGTTAATCCAAAAAGCGAGGTTAAAGTGGCTTAATGATGGGGATTATAATAGTAGATATTTTCATCGGGTTATGAAAGAGAGGAGGAGATGTAATTACATTGGTTCCATTAATTCGGTTAGAGGCTTATTAGATTCGATGAAGGATGTGAATGAGGAGGTCCGCGAGCATTTTGCTTCTAAATTCGTAGAATCGGATATTGATAGACCTATTCTTGAGGGGATTCCTTTTAAGTTAATTGATCAATCCGAAAAGAATTTGCTTGAGGCTCTTTTCTCGGAGGGTGAAATCAAAGATGCGGTGTGGGGGCGTGACGGTTTGAAAAATCCAGGTCCCGATGGTTATTCCATTTTTTAATAAAAAAATGTTGGTTTTTCTTAAAGGAAGATTTCTTTAATTGTTTCAAGGCGTTCCATACCGGGGCTTTGTTGTCTAATGCTATTACCTCCTTTTTTTTAGCTTTGGTGCTGAAATCCCCTAATCCTTTGGGATTGGATGATTATAGGCCGATTTGTTTAATTGGTTATGTTTACAAAGTCATATCGAAACTCTTGGCGGCTAGATTGAAAGTGGTCCTAAATTATATTATTTTGCAAAGTCAAAATGCGTTTGTTCTGGGTAGGCAATTGTTCGATGGAGTTTTGGTAACTAATGAGTTGGTGGATTTTGCTAGTAAGGAGAACTTGGAGTATTTGCTTTTTAAAGTGGATGTCGGAAAGGCGTAAGATAATGTTTCTTCGGGCTTCCTTAGATTCATGTTAAGGAAGTTGGGTTTCAGAGAAGTTTGTATGCTTTGGATGAAAGCTTTGATTTTCTCGAGTAAGATGTCGATTTTGGTGAACGGTAGTCCTACGAAGGAATTTGTGGTTGAGAAAGGTTTGAGACAAGGTGACCATATCTCTCCTTTCCTCTTTGTTATGTAGTGGAAGGGTTGAGAGGGTTGGTGTCTAAGTCTGTGGAGATTGGTAATTTTATGGATTACAATATTAACGGAAAATGCATTGTGGATACCCTCCAATTTACGGATGATATTTTCTTAATAGGTGACGGAAGCTGGAAGCATATTTAGAACTAAATGTATTTTATTAATAAACCTGTTTTTAATTATTTTTTTTCATAAATCAGTTTTTAGTAAAAATTTATATTAAAAGAATAGTTTGATTCTTTTAAACATTTTGAAGTAAAAATAAATATATTTATTATAATATCCCATATTCCTGTAAGTACTCTATTCGCTGTCAGTTGAGATCAACTGAGTTCTTATATGCTATAATTCTTGTTAGTTGGGACAAATAGAGGAATGGGTGACTTCAAATGAGTAAAATTCTTTTTCATTTTAATTTTCATTTATTAATTACTAAAAGAAAGTAACATTTTGGTAACATTAATGAATTGTTAGTTGGCTCCTAGAAGGAATATCTTCCATTAGATATTTTCTTATATCTTTATTTTTCAAACCTTGCCCTAGATATATCCCTTAAATATCTCTTACTGCCCATTATATCATTGTTAGAAAGAAGAAGAGAAAGAAGAAACTTGGAGAAGAGAAAACTGGAAAAGAGGAAAGTTTGGAAGTGAAGATCAAGAGCATGAATCACCATCACCTCATCTCTAATCTTTCATCATCTTCATCTACCAATGTGGGTTCTAGTTAGTTTAGCTTTTGTAGAAAAATTATCATGAATAGGGATTTAGGGTTTGTGTAGTTTTGCTATGATCATGAATATTGATATTGATATATGATGTTCTTGTTGTTCTACATGTATATTTTGTGTAATCCATGTTTTATTGATGCTTGGGGTGTAAAAATGATGGGATTTAGGGCTGAAATCGCATTTTTGCAAGTTAAAATTACAGCAATGCTTGGTCAGCCATGCCTGGGGGCACCCAACAAGCCTTCAACCACTTCTTGGGGCTTCAAGCACAAAATTCTCTCTCAGTCTCGCTTAGAGAGATGTTGGCTTGCCCAGGGAGCTTGAAAGTTTTGTATTTTTCCTCTGACACTATATGTGACGTGACTTTAATTTCGTAACTCCGATTAAGACATAGTCGAATGTGCTGGAAAGCTAATTCAATGTTTTATCCATTAATGAAGTAAATAATGGATTTATGTTAATAATGCTTAAAGAGTGATGATGAAAAATGTTATGTATTGTTATTTGACTTGAATGCTTGAGAATTGAATTAACTGTGATGAAAGTAAGATGAATATATGCTAATAACTAGGTGAATAAACTAGTAATAAATACTTATATTATGAGGATAACTTAAGTATGATGCTTGGAAGCGAAGTACCTCGGTGTGTATCGCGGTCAAGTAGTGGCTTGAATCATTAACTAATGGGCTTTGTATGGAACACATGTGATTTATGTTATGAGATTGGTGAATATGAACCCCTAGTGATTATTGAGAGCAATCACGTGAAATGTTGATGAACCTAATCACGGATTCGGAATATACCCTTAATGGTGCACATGCCCATTAAGATGCTTATGTAAAGTAGAATTAGGATTTAGGCACATATAATTCGTACCTCATAAATGGTTTGAGTCCAAAGAGGAGGCGTCTCATAAGTAGGTTCGAGTCCCATAGATACGTGAACTTCAAAGTGGGTTTGAATACCATACGAAGAAAGATACTCCAAGTGGGTTCGAATCCCATACGAGCAATGATTCTTGAAGAGGGTTTGAATCCCTAAAATCCAAATCCATAAGAAAGTTAAATCATGAACAATATCTGAAGCCCGGGTCCTTGCCCTAGACGTAGGCCCGGTCGGGAATGGATGCTTCTTGTTCTCCGAATAATGATTTATTTGACTCATGTGAACTCAAGTTACATGTTTACATACAATTTGAATATCCCTTAGATGCTTAAGTCTTCTGCTATAGTGTAAATGTACACATGAAATATTTTATCGGGGAGATTAAGTTAAATATTTGAAAATAACCCTTTAGAGCCGTGATTACCCTAGTATTATTGTTGTTTTTCAAGTGTTTGTTTGCAGAAGAAGGGCAAGGGTATGCTTGCCTGATGATGTTTTGGAGATTTAGTGATGTTGATCTTTCTCTATAGTTTATCCACATGTGTAGATATTGTACATAGCTCTTAGTTTTGTTTAGGCACCCTTGTATAGAATGTTCCATATTGTATATTATTCCTTTTCGACATGTATATAAAATGATGCCGATAGGAACTTATGTGTATCAATATCAATTTACACCATATGTAATATATATTCTAGATGTATATTATGTGTGTGTGTGTAACATTTATACTCGTTACAAAAATACTATCCATTATATATATATATATATATATATATATATATATATATATATATATATATATATATATATATATATATATATATATATATATATATATATATATATATATATATATATATATAATTTTAAAGATAGAATGTCCCACGTACCTCAAGAAACAAAAGAAGGGCATGTCTGTTTTTTGGTCTGATGATGATTCTGAAAATGAACCTGATGTGGAAACTGCTAAGCATGTTACATCCCTTACTGGAAGATGTGAATCTGAAGAAGATTTCTATGTTGAGGATGCCTCTTATGAAGAATTGGCTATTTCATACAGAGAGCTTTGTGTCAAAAGTGAAGAGGTGTATAAGATAGGAGAAAAGTATAAGAGAATCAAAGCTCAAATGCAGGCTGAAAAAAGAGAATCTTTTACCTACTATCTTTGGTCTTCGAGATGAGTTAACCCGATTGAATTCTAAACTTGAAAACATGACCAAATCAGTAAGAATGTTGAACAATGAGTCTGATATGTTAGATGAAATTCTTCAAGTTGGAAAAGGGGCTGGAAACTTAAAACATATAGGTTTTGATTATCAATCTCTGAAAGAAAAAGAAAACCATGTGACATAACTTATTCCTGCAGAAAGGAAGTATGAGCTCATATTATCCGACCAAATGTTCCAACATCCTGTCAAATATCAGAAAACTCAAACTAAAGCCAAGTTCTTTCCTTGGAAATGTCATTATTGTTGTAAATATGGTCACATAAAGCCATTTTTGTTACAGACTGTGTTGTTATCCAAAACATTCAACACAACCTAGGACTAATCATGTGATAATTAAAACTAGAAAGGATTGGAAACCTAAGGTTTTTAATACTAATCTTATAGCCCATACTTCTTTTAGAGCTTCATCAAGAGAAGACTGGTACTTTGACAGTGGGTGTTCTAGGTACATGACAAGGGTCAAGAAGTATTTGGTGGACATTAAGTTTTATTCCAGCAATTTTGTCACTTTTGGAGATGAATCTAAAGGTTAAATTAAAGGAGTATGCAAGTTAGTGTGTACTGGTCTTCCTAGATTAGAGAATGTTCTTCTTATGAAAGGATTGACTGCAAATCTGATAAGAATTAGTCATTCATATGATCAAGGTTTAAAAGTCAATTTCACTAAGTATGAATGTTTGGTTACTGTTGTACCCCAAATTTTTCCCTTAGATCCATTGATCGTCTGCATATCATATTTGGTCAATCATTTGTGCATGACTAACCTCTTTATGTAGTTTTTGCTTGTTTGTTTCATTTTGCGAACGCAGGTACTGCTGCAGAAGATTCGAGGTCTTGAAGGTTGTACTGTGTGTGTGTTTGTGGAGTTTCTCTGGTCTTAACAAATGTATGTGTATTCCTGTGAGATTGTGTACCTCTATCCTTTTAGTCCCTAAAACCACTACCAAAACCTTTCTGCCCTCAGGCTACATTACAAGTTGGTATCTCCCCCCTCTATAAACTCTTCAATTTGAAGATAGACGCCTGCTCTACGGTCTTAAACGTTGGTTCATCAAGGGAAGTTCAGTTTGAAGGAATCAGAAAGTTTGGAATCCAAAATACGAAGTCATGTCCGTTGTTATTACAAGTTTACAAAATCAAGCGCTGAACAAAGATTTGAAGTTTTCATTAGCTGACGGCTTCATTAATATTGGGCCATGGGAGCATGCATTTGAATATTTGAATTCAAGGAGGATTTGCATAATATTGTCTCATATGAAGTCCATGCTTTATTACTAAGATTTAAGACCTAATCATAATTTACAATGGGGATTCATAAATTTAAGAATTACCTGACAAAATTCGAGGTTTAAAATTTCAAGCACCCAAGTCACAAGTGCAAAGGAATATTCATCCAAGGAGATTTAGCCGAATATAGACATCTCAAAAGCCTCTGGGAAGAATTCGTGGGTTCAAGAATGTTCTAAGCGACATTAAGTTCTAAGACATTTATTTTGTCCTAGAAATTGATTCGATACGAGGATACCTTGTATGAATTGCCTAAGAGTTGGATAATGAATACTCCCTCCGTCCCAAAATATAAGAAAAAAATTAAAAACACATTTATTAAGAAAAGTAAAAAGTATAATAGTTTGACTAAGATTTTGTTGAAAAAATTTGCCTTGAAAGATGTAAAAACAATTCTAATTGGTTGTTAGTTATAGAAAAGATGAGAGAGAAAGCAAATTAAATATAACTTGCATTTAATTTTACTTTAAAAAAGATGAAAGTTATTTTTTTCTCTTATATTTTGAGACAAGAAAAATACATTTTTTTCTCTTATATTTTGGGACGGAGGGAGTATGTTGTTTAAGAATTGTGGACTAATTTTAAATTTCAAGTCCATATTAATCCGAGTCCAATACCAATTTTCATCCGGATTTGATTTAATGCTAGGTGTGCTTTGATATTGTGGTGTTTGTTATGCTGCAGCGCATTGTTGTCTAGTATGGCAAATGTATCTACATCGCAACATTAGTCGAGCATGATGAGTATGTTATAATTGAGTGTGCTTTGAGCTGAGACGAAGGGTTTGTGCTATGACGTGTGAAGTAATGATGTTAAAGTCTGTAAAGCTACAATCTCAAGTTTTGCAAAAAGAGGATAATGAAGATTCATTCAATTATGAGTACAAGTAATACAAATCCTGGGCCCACCTCAAAACAATCCACGACAATCTTCACTGACATACGCACATATTTGTTTTCCTCATATCTATCTGAGTTTCCATCAACGCTTACAACTGTTCCAGATGTTGTTTGTCTCATTGCTGCTATTTTTCTTCATGAAACTTCACCAGCTTCGATCTTTAGCGTTTACAACTGGACTGCTGCTACTGTAGCAGTTTACCTCTTGGGTTCATTGGTTTTCATAATAAGACTTTTGATCCTATTAACCCTACATACAAAGTAAAAACAACCACATCCACACATTTACAGGTCATCATACACCTACCAAATAAAGCCTCTAAACTAGTTCCTATACAGTTCCTAACTTCCAAACCTATACCACTATGTCATAACATCATTGTCACCTAACATTTTTAAACGACTTGAAAATCACACCATACGAAAACCACCATTCAAGCATCACACTGCCAAGAGAAAAGGAATCAATATCAGTAAAGCTATGAGAACCATGAAGAAAAGTGTCGTGAATCATAAATTTATATCAAAGCATTGTTGGACCAAATGAAAAGATAGATTCAAGAGGCATACACTATGAGCGCCGTACGTGTCTCCTGCCTGCTCCTTCATTTTCAGTTCAAGGAATAACAAAACTAACTCCTGAAAATTCAATATTGAAATTTGAAGCTAAAAATGGAGCAGAATTGTGGCAGCCCCAAACACTGTTCAGGATTATAAAATGCATTCTACAGGGGCTATGACAAGTATGA
This sequence comes from Lathyrus tuberosus, assembly GCA_022829125.1. Taxonomy (NCBI): domain Eukaryota; kingdom Viridiplantae; phylum Streptophyta; class Magnoliopsida; order Fabales; family Fabaceae; genus Lathyrus; species Lathyrus tuberosus. The sequence goes on from JALAZF010000441.1 coordinate 4,369,632, forward strand.
CATACTGATAAGTTGCAGTACATGATGGTTTGTCACCTGCTTCAAGGAAGAATTTGCTAATGTTTATTGGGACTGTTTTGGATTCGTTTTAACTACATATTCCCCAACACATGCTCTCAAACGTTACTGTTCTCTATGTTCCTCATCGACAGTAGCCTCTCTTTCCACCTTCCCAGTGTTGCACCATAAGATCTCCAAGGGGGGAATATCCTGCAAGAAAAAAAACAACGCTGAAGTTTGCTCGTTAGTTGATCCGGATCACTTGTATAATTTGGAATAGGAGGATTTCAACACATAGTCACCATCTAAGCGTATAATTGAATCAAAAACAAATATTCTAGTTCAGATTTCAGACATCCTCAATGAAGTTTCAAATCCCAAGCAATTAAGGTGATGAAATCAGAAAGCATGGTCTGGATATGCTGAGACAATTGGCCTTACACAATAGATATTACCTTGAAGCCCCGCGACGCGCACAGAAATACGAGACGGATACCATCCGACCTTCATTCTTTTAGAAGCAGCCTTCGTATCCAAGGACTCCCAATATCCCGCTGCAATTCATGAAGCGTAGCAACAAATGTTAGCCAACGGAAAATACGTATCCATAATTTGAAAGATTTCAAGATCAAGTTGTCTTTTTTTCCAAAAAAACAAGGCTCCAAACATCATCATCAAAGGTGAGATATTTTCTTTCTAAAAACACAAGGAAACACGTCCAAAACCCTTCAGAAATTCCTATTTTGGCCTCAGAGAATTTTTTGAATCAGAGTTGTTATCTCATCATGTTCAAAAAGGGAAATTATGGGCAATATCCAAATAGGATACCACCAGCACAATCTTCCGAAAATAGCACAGTAAATCAGAGTAATCAAAGGAATCGAGTCTTTCAACGTAGCATTAAAGTTTCAAATCTCAAATCAAGCAACAAATTGTACCAAACGATTTCAAACAATTTCAAGTTCCAAAATTTCCAAATCAAGCAAACCAAATCAAACCACCACAATATCGTACAAAATCAAATCAGCAGGGGACTTCAATACAACATTAAAGGATTTCCAAAATTAAAATCCTAAACGACCAAAAGAATCATCAAACCATTTCAAAACCCAGAGATTCAGAAAAGGCTTTTGTTCATCATCATATCAGAAGGTCACAAAAAAAGAAGCAGAACCACACGAAGGCAATCAAAATCACACAAGAAGGTAAAAGATGAAGATTCTTCCCTGAAGGAGGATCCGTTCGCGTCAGACTCGCATCTCCGCCGGCGACCCTCGCCGATCTTCTCTTTCTTTCCTTTATTTTTTGCATTATTCATAATCTGATGTAACATGTAACCAAAAAATATAGTGGATTGGGGTATTGGGATTGCTTGGGGTTAGGGTTTTATCTGCTTGATTTTGATCGACAGAGGGTGAGAGAGCGAGAGGAGATAAAGCGCCGGCTAGGGTTTTCTCTAACCCTATTTTCATTTGAGAGAAGATAAGAGAGAGTTAGTTAGTGTCTAACGAGAGAGATTGAGAGGCTCCTTTTTCTTTTTTCCTTTTAATTGTCGTTTTAATCATGTACACACACTCCACAACACAACCATGATACGCCCTCACCATTTTATCCACTTGATCACACAAACGTACATCTGATGGTTGAGATTTGAGGGTCCATGATGGACCCTCTCTCCCGTTGCCACACTTGATCCCTCCGTTTCTTTTTCTTTTTCTCTTTTTTTTTTAACCTTTATGGTCTAAATCTTTTTTTATAATTGAAAACAATTAGAATTTTTTATGAATTTAATTGGTATGCACTGACACTGTCAACCAATCACCCTCATGCATCCCGCCACATCAGACTGTAAAATTAAAATTAATTGTATGACATAGCACATTAATATATTTCTATTGGTTGACAGTGTAAAATTATTTTACACTGTCAGTGCATACCAATTAAACTCATTTTTTATAATATATAACTTAACATTTTCTTTAATATATAACTACTAAAAGGAAAAGAAAAAAAACATTTTTAGTAAATCCATCATAATAAAAACTATTTCATTAAAATACTAAAATTAAACTTTTTTTTAATAATAAAAAATTTTTAATAATTTTTTTCTTTTAATAACTTTAATACTAAAATAAAATCTTTTCTAAATTAATTAAGAAATCTTTAGCCCTATTAAAAATAATCTTTAAACATGACTCAAAAATAAACCTTTGATCCATAACCTTAAAATCACAACACTTTTCCCAATAACTCCCCTTTTAGAATCCCTCGTCGCGCGCTTGAGTGAATCACACGTTTGTGAGCTTCTTTCAATATTGTGTTTGATATCACGCCTTATTATGCTTTACTATTATACTTGTTGAATGTATGCTTTATATGTCTAAACCTTTTCAAAACGAAAAAACTCTCGATCCAACGTCGAGCCCCTTTTTCTACCCATGTAAATCGTTTGCCTTTGGGCATCGCATTCAACCTTTTGGGCACTATACACTAAAGCTAGCCCACTTTGCTAGTACGCACAAATAATCATTAAGTTAGTTCCCTCGACACTCCAAAGGAAAGGTTATTAATATTGACTCAATGTCATAGGACTAACTTTTAGAACTCTTGGCCTTGGCCTTAGCATTCAGAGTCGCCGCACTCCACGTCTCGCCGTAGACACTTAGAATCTTAGCCTTAGGATCGGAGTCGTCGCACTCCAAGTAAATGCTCCGCCGCGAACATTTACAATCCTACCCCTCTTAAACCAACCTCCAACATTAGAGTCGCCTCACTCTTTGTAAGGTCTTGCCTAAGACTTTACCTTCCCTTGGAACCTTGACCCCATCAAGAAGTTTCTCTCGTCAGAACTACGCATACTCTGATTCCGTTCCCCTTGGGATACGTAGGCACAAGGTGCGATGCCTTGTCGAGTATACTTAGATACTAACCCATACGGTTTCAACCTTTAGCATAGCACCCTTAGCAAGCGAGTAATAGATAACATAAATACTAACAAGAGGTTCCCGTAGGGTACTACGGACGTTTAGGATGTTAATACCTTCCCTAGGCGTAACCAACACCCGAACCTTAGATCTTTAGGTTTTTTCACTTTTGAACCTTTCCTTTGGATAAATCAAAGTCGGTGGTGAACATTTAAAGAAATGTGATCATAGTTAATCAATAACTATGGTATCCAATTCTCACCGCAACAGTTACTAATGAGAGTAATGATGTTCTGATGAGATGAGTTAGGTCAAAATATAAGAGTTATTTATGGGTACATCAATAAATTACTTATTCTTCCACGTGTTTAATGACCAAGGAAGATGAAGTCAAGTTGTGGCGCCAGAAGCTTGGACATCTGAATATCAATGGTATGAAAAGGATTATGTCTGAAGAAGCTGTTAGAGGTCTACCAAAGCTCAAAATTGAGGAGGGTAAAGTTTGTGGTGAGTGTCAAATTGTGAAGCAAACCAAGATGTCACACCCAAAGTTGCAACATCAAACTACTTCCAAAGTTTTAGATCTTATTCATATGGACTTAATGGGACCTATGCAAGTTGAAAGTCTTGGTAGAAAGATGTATGTCTATGTGGCTGTTAATGATTTTTCAAGGTTTAGTTGGGGGAATATTATCAAACAAAAATCAGACACTTTTGAGGTATTCAAAGACCTTTGTCAACGCCTTAAAAGAGAGAAGGAAAGTGTGATTGTTAGAATCATAAGTGACCATGGCAAGGAGTTTGAAAATGCAAAATTTTATGAATTTTGTTCTTCGTTCTCATCACCCATCACTCCTTAGCAAAATGGAGTTGTAGAACACACGAATAGAACTTTACTAGAAACAGCTAGAGTCATGCTTCATGCAAAAAATCTTCCTTATCATTTTTGGGCTGAAGTCGTGAACACTGCATGTTACATTCACAATCGCGTCACTCTGAGAGCTGGTACATCTTCTACACTCTATGAATTATGGAAAGGGAGAAAACCTAATGTTAAATACTTTCACGTGTTTGAAAGTAAATGTTACATCCTGGCTGATCGAGAACAGAGGAGAAAGATGCATCCCAAAAGTGATGAAGGGATATTTCTTGGTTACTATACAAACAGCAAAGCCTATAGGGTCTTTAACTCCAGGACCAAAGTCATGATGGAATCTGTTATACCCCAAATTTTACCCCTTAGATGTCATAGCACTTTGCATTTGCATTTAGATTCATTCATCCATGCATTGTTAACTAACCACTTCATCTTGCAAGTTTGTTTCTTTTGTGAAAACCAGGGTTTATACAAGAAAGAGGGAAAAGTCTCCTAAGCCAGACTCTCACATAATTCAAGGTATCCTAAGACACTTTTTGGCTCCATATAGTTATCACAAGTTCACCATGCCTCAAACTAGGGTTTTGCCAAGACAAGTTAGCTATTGCCTTTGATATTGATCAAAACTTGTGCCCTAAGCTTTGGGACATGTTTCTATATGACACCAGACATCCCTAGAGACCATCTATGAGTCTTGGAAGAGATTGAAGGAGCAAGATTGCCAAAGATTATCCAATGGTATTCACAAGTTAAATTAGGGTTTTGACTGTGCGTTTGACTTTTGAGATTTTGATCCAAGATGAAGCATTCAAGTCCTCAATCCATCATTACATGTCTAATGGTTGAGTTAAGGCATGAGAAATCAAGTTTTGAGAAGTTTCTTGCAAAGAAGGCAATGTTTGGTCTTTGAAACTTTTCAAATGTGGAAAATTCACTTCTTGTGCAAAATTGGTAAGGTTATAACTTTCAAACCACACATCCAATTTGAGTGACTAAAAGCTCAAATGGAAGCTCTTTCCGTGAGCTTCAAAGTGTATTAGAGGACCCCTCTTCAAAAAATGCATGGTTTTTAAGTTATGAGACTTGGAAGATAAGTTGCCTTTGGGACTTAGTGAAATTTTAGTCATTTTCACCTTAATTTTCATCTAACTTTAACTCAATTTCTCACCTAGTTCGAAGCTTCAAATAAAAAATCTTTGGACATGAAAGTTGTTCCTTGTTCTTCAAGCTTTCCAAGCATGTGTATAACTCCTCATTTGGATAAACCAATCTCAAGTTATGATGCTTTAAAGTTGGGTGTCTCAAATGATGAAAAATCCATAACTTAGAAAAAATTTATAAGTCTTTTTGTCTTTCCATGCGCGTGACTTTAGGGAAATTTTTCTCATTGTTACAAGCATTATCTCAAACCATTTTCCAAATGAGAATTAATCTATTAAATGCCCTCTTTACAGAGAATAAAAAACCTCAAGATTTGGTGAAATGGTTATTAATCTATGAGGCACTAAAGTGGGTATGTTGGTACTTTGTCTCACACTTAGAAAAATTCAGACCTCCAACTTTTTGCTACACTACATTTTGCCACGTTTTTTCATAAGTTTTAGACATTGTTTCATTTGCTACTATCATGGAAGTGTGCCATGTCAAAAATATGTCATGAGGCCTCTTGAGTGAAAGGTTCTCGTGTGCCAACTAGAAGTTGTTGGTTTTGTTGTTTCCACACCAATGTTGCCCCACTTGTTTGAATTAAAACTCAACAAATATTTCCAAGTACACTCTCTGACCTTATCAGTTTCCAATGAGTTTGCTTTATCCCACAAAATCTGGAAGTTGACATCCAAAGTACAACCATCTTGTACTTGGCAAAGCTGGCACATGAAAATGCTATATTATAAAAGATAAAACCATCGTGTAAACATTGTGGATACCATGGCATATTGGTTCATGAACCTCTTTTCCTTTGACTTCAGTTGTAAAACAAGCAACATGGTAAGCTTTCACTTGGCTCAAGAATGCTAGCCATACTGCCATGTGTGTAGTAGCCTCATTGTTACTTTCTCCTCAAGACAAAGCCTTTGGACCAGCAAAGCCACTATAAAAGGAGGATCATCCTCACTTGTTCAACACCAACAATACACACAATATCATAACATAAGATTCCAAACTCTAAGGAACCTGTGAGTCTTCGCTTGGCAAGTAAGAAGAGGGAAGAGAGCACTTTGCAGCAGCTTTTAGTTGGAAGTAGAAGTTCAGTTCATAATCAAGAAGGTGCAATGGACTTATTCCACTATTTAACCTTTTCTCTTTTTCTCTCTATGGTTAAATATCATGATCATCTTGTTTTTAATACTGTCATCATCTCCACATCTTGCATTTAAGCCAGTTCTGTGTAGTGTCATTGAGTACATATGATGTTTTTGGTGTTGATAATATAATGTTCATGTCCTTATGCTTTAGTTTGCGCTCAAGTTATCCATTATTAGGTTAAGCTAGGTTTAACAACCTGAGGTTTCGTTTGAAGTTATATTGGTATGGCAAGTTTTGTTCTCATTTTCTCACACTGATTAACTCATAACTCTATGCTTAAAGACATCGTGATCATGCTGCTATTGTTTGTTTTTTTTTGCATTTAAGACAAGTGACCATGTGAATGATATTGCTAAGTGTATGTAATGTTCTTGACACTGCAAGTTTCTGATGCTATGTTGTTGTTATCATAATACCATGTTTGAGTACTAAAGGTTATGGCCTTTAAACAACGTGAAAAGCTCTGTGGGATTTATTTTGGTTTGAGAGTGTTTGGTCTCATTCCTTACCCTACACCTCTGACCACTTGCTCGTATCATGCTCAGCACCTTAAGTTCATATGTACAAAGTTCTTTGGTTTGGAATGATGTTGTCATGTTCACATGTTTGTTTTCATATTGTTTTGAAATGAGATCATGACTATGTTGTTACCTTATTGTTGTTGTTCACTTAAATCATGTGGTGTTAGGGAGGTTGGTGTGATTTTGTGTTGTTTTCTTTGATAACTGGAACCCTTGAAGTTCATTGTCTTCACAATAAAAGTTTGAATGATTGAGAGTGTCATCAGTTTGTTTACTGCATGTTAGTTGCACAACATGAAGTTTGTTTGGATCAGTATAGATGTATTGGCATGATAATGAGCTAGTTCATTCATGAACACACTTTCTTGGCTTTGTTTTTCCCACTGTTGATTGTGTTATCTTGTCGTGTGAGAATTTGGGTGATATCCTTTTTTTCAGGCTGCATGATTAAGTTTTTTTTCCTATGTCATTTGATTATGTTTTGAATAAGAAGATGGAGGAACCATTTGTTGTTGATGTGTTGTTGATGTTTCATGTTGGATTTATGTTTTCGTTGCATGTTTACATGGATAGGAGAGAGATCTTGTTGTGTGATTGGTGGATTTATTCTTTTGTCTGATAGTCATTTTAAAAGCTTGTGACCAATTGATGGCAATATAGTGTCACCTCTTTTCATGTGGTTTTTTATTTTAATAATGTGAAATTCCGGTACGTTTATATGTTTTCAGGAGTGACTTATGCAATGGATGTATAGCCACCCCAGTGGTATTGTGCGCGTGCTGTAACTAAGGGGTCTGGGGTTCGAATTCCCCTGGCCCCAGACACCCTTTTGCTTATTTCCTTTTTTTCAACCCTCCTCTTTTCACGTTTGGGCCTAGCAAAATTACTTCCCACACCCCCTTAAGTCAGGCTCAACCACTTAACCTTGAAGTTCAATGTAATATGAATTTCTAACACACCCCTCATTGTTTAAGATTAAAACAACATTTTATTTTCTCTTTTTTTTCTTTTCATTTTAATCCTAATTAAAATATTTTCTTTTACTTAAAAAAGACTCCAAAAAATTCATATACTTTTCAATGTTTAATTTATTTTTCCATAATTTTATTTTCACTTTTTATTTTATTTGTACATTAAATTTTAAATTTACAAAACATGAATAATTTTTCCATATTTAGTCTTGAAATACCTTGTGAGAAATCACTTGATCCTTGAGAGTTTTTGTGAGAGTTCTTGATACGTAGGAGGGTTATTTTGAGAGAGTTCCTTGATCTTGGTTAAGTTTGCTCTATTAAGGTTTTGTTTGGATTTATTATAAAGTCCTTTGCGTTGGATATTTTGCCTTTGATTTCAAACTTGAAAATGATATGTATGTGTGATTATGTGTTTCTAATTGTTGTGAATTATGTCATTATCTCATGCCATACATGAATATTTGAATCATGCTTTTGATTGATCATGCTTATAATGTTGTATATTCCCTTTAAAGTTTTAGAATTCATGTTGTTCATTTTAATCCCATTTTCCTTGTAACATTCTTTTTCATAAGAAGTTGCTTATTCTCCCCTCATTCCAAAGGAAAGCCTCTCTATTGACCTCCAATTCATAGATAGCTCATTATTCTTCCTTGACCTCATATTCATAGGATCCCCTTGGCCTCCTAAGAGGCACCTCTTACCTTTGACCTCATATGGTCCCACCTTGGCCTCCTAAGAACCATTTCCCTCCTAGGCCTTCTAAGAGCCATCATCCCTTTGACCTTATAGTCGTAGTTGGTCACCATCCCTCCTTGGCCTCCTAAGAGCCATTTACCTTACAACTTGGAATTAGGTTTGAGTTTTTAAACTCTATGTGAGACTCATCACTTTGAGTATTCACTTCACCCCATTACAACTTAGACTTAGATAGTTTCTTAAACTCTATATGAGTATCATAACTCATTCCCCTTGGAACTTTAGCCATAGTCAATAGTTCCTCTCATCCTTAGTTAGGTGAACTACGGTTGCTCTGATTCTTTAGTCAGATACGTAGGCACAAGATGCGACGTCTTGGTGAGCAAACTTAGTGTACATACCCATAGGTCTTTAACTTACCCTTAGCAGATCCTTAGCAAGGAAACATAACATAACACAGTATAACAAGAGGTTCCTGTAGAGTACTACAGATACTTAGGGTGCTAATACCTTCCCTTAGTTTAACCAACCCCAGATCTCCGATCTCTTAGCTCTGTCTTAACATAGCGCAATTAGGGTTTTCTTTGATCTTTACCCTTTCCTTTGGATAAATCAAAGTTCGGTGGTGAATTTCAAAGTTTTGTGATTCAAGTTAATTAATAGCTTGATATTCGATTCTCACCGCAACAGAAATGGAGACTTCATTGGGGAACATTCATATAAGAGGGATAAGTCCACCTTGTTATATTTGTGTTATTCATGTTTTTCTTGTTTGATTGTACGTATCTGTATATCTGTGTATATTTGTCTGTGCTTGGATCTTTTTTGTTTAGCAGGTTGCTACTATTGAGTGGTGAGATAAGTCCTAACCCGGACTTAAGAGTACATATATGATAGGATTGTGGTGTAATCAATAGTCGGTTGTTGGGAGTAGTCCTAACAATTTATGGCATATGATGACCACACTCAGATGAGGCCCTTTGGTATTGTTGATGTCTGATGTGAGTAGTCGCATTGATGTCACTCTTCCCAATTTGAGAGCCAGGGATTCTGAGGACCGTAGTTACCTTCACCCCACTTGGCCTTTTAGGATGTAGTGCGGTGGCTATGAGGGAGTAGTCCCAAGTAGTTATCACGCGATACTACACTCAGACGAGTTTATCTTGAGAATATTATTAACCCGCGTGAGTAGTCACGTAGGCCGATAATATCCCAAGGATTTACGTAGACTCTGAGAACTTTTAGAACCCTGTTCTACAGCCGTTGGATCCATAGTACACACCTTGATGGGATGGGTAGACCATGTCTTCATTCATGAGACCCCTAAATCTAGGACTGGTGTGCTGTATTGTGTGTACATATGTTTGTGTTTATGTGTGCCCGTGTTTTATGCATTGCATACATCTCATTGCATCCATTGTTGGTTTTAAGGAACTCACCCATCTTTTCCTTTGTAAATCATAGGTATCATGGATATTGAGAAGAGAAACACTAAAAAGTACAATTTTAAGAAGCCAAATTTGGTTAAGTTGAAGAAGCTAGCAACCTTGGTGACTTGCCATGAAGATTTCAGAAAACGTTATGGGAGATTGATTGGCCTTCTCAGAACTAAGATGGAGGAGGGTATTCTTGACACGTTGGTACAATTTTATGATCATCTTTATCATTACTTCACATTTCCTGATTACCAACTTGTCCCAACCTTGGAAGAATATTCTCATTGGTTTGGTCTGCCTGTGAAAGAACGAGAACCTTTCAGTGGACAAGAGAAAATTCCTTCAAAACAAGAAATTGTTGATTGCATCCATTTGAAAATGTTAGAAATTAAGCCTCGTCTCACCACCAACGATGGTATCAACGGCCTACCATCTAAGTTCTTGTTTGAAAAAGCCAGTCACTTCGCCAATGTGAACAGTGTAGATACCTTTGAAGTGACCTTTGCTTTACTTGTCCATGGTCTATTTCTGTTTGCAAATATTAATGATTTTGTTGATGTCAATGCCATAAGAATCTTTATCAGGGGGAATCATGTACATACCCTACTTGGTGATGCTTATCACTTCATCTATCATAGGACTCTCCAAGGGAAGGGTCTATCTCATGTTGTGCACCTTTGCTTTACCAGTGGTACATAACTCATTTGCCTCGAACATCTCAATTCAGAGATAACCCTGACAAGTTGCGTTGGTCTCAAAGAAACATTTCTCTTACCCATAATGACATCTTTTGGTATGATCCAGTTTACGACAAAGGAGTAATCATTGATAGTTATGGCCCATTCCCTAACGTGCCGCTCCTTGGTATCCAAGGTGGAATTAGCTATAACCCTGTCCTTGATAGACGTCAGTTTGGAGTTCCAATGAAGGAGAAGCCTAAGAGTATTCATGTATCTGGTTTCTTTTATCTCAACGAGGTAGCTAGTGATGAAACCAAAAACAGAGTTTGGCATGCTTGGGACACACTCCACAAGAAGACCAAGGATGATCTAGGAAAGAGAAATTGTGTAGCTTTGGATCCATTTCTCCAATGGGTTCGGTCTCGAGCTCGCGACCTTAAAATGCCTTATCTTCCCGAGAGACCTCTGCAACCTACAGTTGTACCTCCATCTGTTATTCCCATTGAGCACATGGAGGAGTATCAAGAAACTCTAGCAAGGATGAAGCTTGAAAGAGACACATGGGAAGGGAAGTATCATATTGTCTGCCTTGAACAAGAAGAGGTGAAGAAGAAGATGAAAGAGAAAGATTATTTGATTGAATAGCTGGAAAGAGGTGTGATAGACAGGCATGTGGCGTAAGAGAATTTAGTTTTCTCTAGCGTGCAACCTACTTCTAGCACTCATGAGTATGCTAACATTCCTCCGACGTCTGGCGCTTGGAAAGGGATTATTGACAAGTTGATCATGGAGAATGACAAGTTGAAGAGACAGAAGAGGATGCGTAGAGTAGAGCCTTGCTAGATAGGGTTGCTTTTCTAGGCTTAGTTGTTGTTCTTATCTTGTTGTATTTTGAGCCTTTTGAGCTTTTTGAAATGTACTATTGAAGTTGTAACTCTTCTCAATATTTAATGAAATGAAGTTTATTTTGAAATTTGTCTCTCTCGAGTTCCTTAAAACCAATTGCAATGCATCTTGCATCCTTGCTAAACTATCAAGAAACTAACCTTGTTTTGTAGACTATTGTAGAAATGGATGCTAGAAGAAGAAGAGTATGGCCATATACTTTCGAGGTTCCCGAGTTGGAACAACTGTTGGGGTTGGGAGACATGATTGAAGACCCATTGAATTTCACCAAAAAGTATGGGAGGATCCTACCGTTGTTGAAACTTCAAGTAACAGAGGGACCACTTGAGACTTTAGTTCAACTGTATCACCCAGTTTACCGTTGCTTTGTGTTCCCAGACTATCAACTAATGCCAACTTTGGAAGAATATTCTGCTCTGATGGGCATCCCCGTCAAAGACTCTCCTCCCTTTTCTGGAATAGAGGAGGAACTCACTGCCAAAGACATTGCCAAGGGAACAAGGATCAGATTGTCCGATATTCAAGCTCAGCTGACCAACAAGGGAGGACGCCGTGGATTACCCACGCAATTCTTGCTTGAGAAAGCCCTCTACTTTAAGGATAGGGGAAAATCTGCACTCTTTGAATCAATCTTTGCTCTACTTGTCTATGGTCTATTCCTGTTTCCTAATGCCAAGTACTTCGTCGATGTTCAAGCTATCAGAATCTTCATACTCAACAACCATGTTCCCATGCTGCTAGCTGACACTTATCATGCTATCCACACAAGATATATGCGGAATGGAAGCCCAGTTGTTTGTTGTGTCACCCTCTTCTATAGGTGGTTTATTTCTCACCTACCGAAGACACCAACTTTTTGGAAAGTAGAAGATAGCAAGATTTGGTCAAAGAAGTTGATGGAGCTGACTCAGACCGACATTAAATGGTATGATCCAGTGTATGGAGGGTTCTTGATGATTCACAACTGCGGAGACTTTCCCAACGTCCCTCTCATGGGAAGGAATGGTTGTATCAATTACAATCATGTGCTTGCTCGTCGCCAACTAGGCCATCCCATGGAGGAAATTCCTGACTACGATGATCTAGAGATGATTTTTCTTGAGGAGAATGAAGATTTGGGGCTCAAAATAAGAATTGAGCGCCCTTGGCGCCGCATCAACAGGAAGAGATGGACAACCATGGGCAATTCTGATTGCACCGCTACCGAGGCTTTCTTAGAGTGGTCTCGCGAAAGAGCCCTCATGATGAGGATACCTTATCCCCGTCACGAATCACCTACAATGGAGCAGTCAAAGCTGAAGGAGGAACTAGGAGAATAATCCTTTAAAAAGCAAGAGTCAAGGAGCGAATCAATGAGCTGATGAGAAAGATCAATGGAGGGGAGGGACCGTCTACCAGTGGCGCCAATCTTTAGTTTCTTTTTGTTGTTGTTGTATTTTCCATTTCCACTTATGTACTTGAATTATGAAGATGTACAATTCCTGATGTAATATTTGCAAGAATTTCTAATGAAGAAGCTTATTTTGATGAATATCCTGTTGTCTACAATGATTGCAAACTTTCTTGGTTTCTTGATAGTTTTAGCTTGCATATACATCTGCATTTTCATTTGCATCGTGTCATAACATGTGCATTTTCTTCCCTGTCTTTATCTCATGTCACCGTATTCTCTTCAGACTCGTCACACAGGGTTCCCGACACAACTACAACACACAAACCCAAGCTCGTCAAAAGATGTCAGAATAGTTTTGTGAAATGGACAGAGTTAACAATGAATTGAGTGAGCTCCGAGGAGGAATGGGGAAGATTCTGGAGGTTATTCAAGTTATGAAAGCAAAGATGGACACACATGCCACTGTGGTCTCCGAGATTATCACTACAACTGTGGAACCTCCTGTTACTACTACTGTGAACCCAACTTTGGGTATGCCTTTTGATTTTATACGTGCTCCGGCCATCACTTCTACTCAATAAACTGTTCCTTTTAATCATTAAGCTATTCCTACCTTTACTCCAGCAGCAGTGTGAACTCAGGTGCACCCAGTTTTTCATAACTCACATCTGGTCTACAATTACCCTGAGATGTCCGAAGAGGGAGATGGTCGACATGAAAGGCTGAAGGAAAGTGTAGAGACAATTCAAAGGAAAATGAAAGCAATGGAAGGGAGCAATCTATTTAGTACTGATGCTAAAGACATGTGATTAGTCTCAGGCTTGGTGATTCCACCTAAGTTCAAACTACCCAATTTTGACTTATACTCAGATGCAACGTGTCCTAAGTCGCATCTGATTATATATTTCTGAAGAATGGTTGCATACATGGATAATGATAAGTTGATGATCCATTGCTTTCAAGTAGGGCTGGAAATGAACCGAACCAACTCGAAAATAGTTTGGAACTCGGTTCGACAATTAAACCGTTGAACTAGGTTCATGAACCAAATGAGTTGAATATGAGCGAAAAACTATGTTCGTTAACTAAATGAGCTGAACTTGAACTATACATAGCTCGATTCGTTAGGTTCATGAGTGAATTCAATTATATATATGAGAATGATTATATTATTTTTAAGAGTAGTTTTGAAGACGTACTCCAAATTTTAACCCTATATTGTCCCATATGTACTAGTTATGGCATTAAAGCTAACAATCACATTTAGAATAATCATTGTTGGAGACATTATGGCATTTGCTAAAACAACATGTGTAATGAAGGTTGCAAGGGTTGCAATCATTCTGTGATTGAAATGTATTAATTTCTAGTAATTTTTGTGTATTATTTCATTAAATTTGTAAGTTTCCTAAATATTTGATGAAGTTATGGTTTTTTGAGATAATTTTAAACTTCAATTGAGTGTTTTTTGAATTAGACCTTCAAATGTGTCTCTTGAAAGTTGTGTAATTTTTGAATTAGTAGATTTTTGAAACAAACTTAAATTTCATACTCATAACTTTTATTTTATTTCAATATTTTCTTTTTTATAAAATATTAATTTCAAATTTCAAATATATAAAAATAAAATAGACTTAAAAAAATGGCTTGTAAGTCCGTGAAATAAGTGAGCTGAACCTAACGAGATAAACCTATCGAGATGAACCAAATAGTTCGTGAACTTTTAACGAGTCGAGTTTGAGCTTAAAAAACCGTTTGTGTCAAACCCAAACTGAGATTTGAGCTGAACCAATTCTTAACGAGTCGAGCCAAACTAAGGTGAGTTCAACTCGACTCGACTCATTTCCAGCCCTACTTCCAAGATAGTCTGAAAGGACCTGCTGTCAGATGGTACTTAAGTCTGGACCAGTCTAGAATCCGTTGTTTCCAAGATTTGACTGATGCTTTTGTAAAGCATTACAAATATAACATGGATTTGGCACCCGATCATAGACAATTATTGAGCATGTCTCAAAGCAATATCGAGTCTTTTAAAGAGTATGTGCAGCGTTGGAGAGAGACAGCGTCTCAGGTTGAACCACCTTTGTTTGAAAAAGAGTTGGCTAATTGGTTTGTGGATACATTGAAGCTAGAGTTCTATGAAAGGATGATCAGCAGCGCTAACTTCGCTGATATTGTCGTTGTAGGCGTAAAAGTATAAGCAGGGCTGAAAAGTGGAAAGGTGGTGAGTTCCTCAAGCAGTTCAACCAGTACCAATACCAAGAAATCTCCTAGCCATTTCCACAAGAAGAAAGAGGGAGAGACTAATGCCATCATGGCAGGGGAGAAAAAGAACCCAAGGTGGAAACAGCCTATGTATCAACAATAGTAGGTTCTGAACTTTGCTCCACAGCTGATCTACCCTATGCAGTATGCTCCACAGCCCTATATAGCAACTGTAACACCTACCTTTAATCATCAAGCAGCGTAGCAGGCGCCGACCTATCAACAACAGCCAGCTTATCAACAAATACCAAATGCTCAGAATTATCAACAACAACAAAGACAACAAGCTTCACACTAGGGTGCTCCTCAAAGGAGACAAGGGAAACGACCATATTTCCGCCCATACCAATGTCCTATACTGAGCTCTATCCTTCATTAGTGCAACAAGGACTGATTGTTACCAGACCTTTGGGTCCACCCAGAGAGAAGTCTTTGTCGTTCCACAATCCAAATGTTAATTGTGCTTTGCATCAAGGGGAAGTCGGTCATGACTTTGAGGGCTGCCTAGCATTGAAACATGTAGTGAAAAGGTTGATGGAAAAGAAGATCTTATCTTTCGCAGACAATTAGCCAAACGTGAAAAGTAATCCATTGCCCATGCACGGAGCCACGAACACCATTGAGGATGAGAACGATGAGGTGTTAGTATTGGATGCATCAAGGATCAGAACTCCTATCAAGGTTTTCCATGCTAAACTATTTGAAGCTGGATTAGTAAAAATCTGTCATGGTGATTGCGAAGAATGTAATATCAATGTCAAGGGTTGCCAATTGGTCCAAGACGACATTCAGAATTTGATGGATGAAGGATTTCTGTAGGTGTTCAGTAAAGAGAAGAAGGACGAGGTTGGAGTAATTGAGCCTGTGTTCAACTTGCCAAAGTCAAAAGAGCATGTGCCTATGTTCAATATACCAAAGTATGGTTCTATGATTCCTGTGTTTAATAAGCCAATACCAATCTTCAACACCCCTGAGTCTGTTGTTGCTTCCACGGCTAATCATTCAAAGCCAAGCAACATCCTACAACCCATTTCATTCTGCTTCAGGGGTTCAAAAATTGTTTCGTGGATTTATGAGAATATTGTGGCTGACAAAAGACATGAAGAAGTGGTTCCAAGGAATGAGGTGGGAGCCACTAATGAAGAGGTGACCAACATAGTGGGGACTGGGAAGATGATTCGCGCGGTAGAGTTTACACTCCTCTATTCAAAGAAACTGTGCCTAAGAAGACTGTTGTTCATATACTTTCCAAAGATAAAGAAAAAGAAGTGATTACGAAAGAAGATGATGATGAGTTTCTGATAATTATCAAGAGAAGTAACTATAAGATTGTAGACTAGCTCCACCAAACTCCATCCAAGATCTTGATTTTGTCTCTACTAATGAATTCTCCTATACACAGAGCAGCCCTGCAGAAATTCTAGCTCAAGCACATGTAGCCCAAGACTTTACTGCTGGACAATTTGACCACATCATTGCAAACATCACAACCTGCAATACGCTCAGTTTCAGTGATGAAGAGTTACCTCGAGGAGGCCGAAACCATAATCTTGCCTTGCATGTATCCATAAAGTGCCAAGAGGATACTTTAGCCAGAGTACTTATAGATACTGGTTCATCTTTGAATATTTTGCTGAAGAGAACTCTGGAAAAGTTGACCTATCAAGGAGCTGTGATGAAGCCTACTTCACTTATTGTCAAAGCCTTTGATGGTTCGAGAAGATCAGTAATGAGAGAGATTGAATTACGTATTCTGATTGGTCCTCATATTTTCAATGCTGTTTTCCAAGTCTTGGATATAAATCCTGCTTACAGCTGTCTGTTGGGGAGGCTCTGGATCCATGAGGTCGGTGCCGTAACATCGACTTTGCATCAAAAGAAGAAATTTGTAGCTGAAGAGAGGTTGGTCATTATCCATGGTGAGGAAGATCTAATGGCCAGTAACCTGTCCTCTTTCTGATACATTGAAGCTGATGAAGACGCCTTGGAAACCTCTTTCCAAGCTCTTGAGATTGCTAATGCTGTTATGATTGATGATAAAGAGCCAGTGGCCTCAAACTGTCCATCTTTTGCTTCTTACAAGAGAATCTAATCTGCCCAACAAGAAGGTGTACCCGAAGGCTGGGGAAAAGTCATCGAAGTTCAAGAGAGAGAAAAGTCCCAAGGGTTGGGTTACAAACCAACTCTTGAGGAAAAAGTTGCTACAACAAGGCGACTGAAGACGATTCAGGAAGTATTTGTCAGTGGAGGACATCAAGTTCATGCCATCATTGAAGACGTTGAAGACAAAGACATTAGCCACTTGGTTTTCCAGTGTGACACCGTATTGAGTAATTGGGAGGCTATTGAGATCCATGTCTTGTACCCTATGCCAGAGTAATTTGTTTGCTTTTGTTGTTGTTTACAATTTCGTAGCCTTTCTCGAGGCTATCGGATTATTTTGTATGGGCCACCACTTTTAACTCTTATTAATCAATGAAAGTGATGTTTTGTTAAATTCTTTGTCTTTATTTTACTGTTTTTGCTTTTAAGGAAAAAGGGCAATCTTTTTAAAACTACAAAAACATTTTCTTCTTGCATTTGATTTTGTGCATTTTAATAAAATAAGTCCCTCCATCATGCAGAACAAATACCAAACCCATTGTATTCAATGACCCTACTCTCACTATCGACTTTGATTCACCTATCTATCAAGCTGAGGATGTGGAGGATTATGAGGTCCCTGATGATTTGGCAGAGACGTGTGAGTATCAGTACACGGATCTTCAACCGCATGAGGAACAAGTTGACGTCATCAATCTCGGTACCAATGAGGTCAAGAAAAAGGTCAAGGTTGGGTAAACACTTGGGGCAGAGACGAGACGACGGTTAGTTCAGCTTCTTGAAGAATACGTGGATGTGTTTGTTTGGTCCTATCAAGATATGCCTGGCTTGGATACAGACATAGTAGTTCATAAGCTACCGCTCAAGCCTGAATATCCTCCGGTGAAACAAAAGCTTCGAAGAAGTAGGCCCGACATGGCCCACAAGATCAGAGACGAGGTTAAGCAACAACTGGATGCAGGCTTTTTAGCAGTTTCCAAATACCCTAAATGGGTAGCCAACATTGTGTTTGTATTAAAAAAGAATAGTAAAGTGTGAATGTGCGTAGATTACAGGGATCTCAACAAAGCCAGTCCTAAGGATGATTTCCCTCTACCCCATATCGACACTCTTGTAGATAATACAGCTCGGTTCGCAGTTTTCTCCTTTATGGATGGTTTCTTAGGCTATAATCAGATCAGAATGGATCTGGCCGATATGGATAAGACTACATTCATCACTCCATGGGGAACCTATTGCTACAAAGTTATACCCTTCGGTTTGAAAAATGCAGGGGCAACCTATCAGAGGACTATGGCGACCTTATTCCATGACATGATCTAAAAAGAAATTGAAGTGTATGTGGAAGATATGATTGCTAAATCTCAGAGTGAGGAGGAACATTTGGACCATCTTCTCAAGTTATTTAAGAGGCTCCGGAAATATCAGCTGAAGTTGAATCCTGCCAAATGTACTTTCAATGTCAGATCAGGAAAACTACTAGGTTTCATCGTCAGTCAGCGAGGAATTGAGGTGGACCCTGATAAGGTACGAGCTATTCAAGAAATGCCAGCTCCGCAGACTGAGTCTCAAGTAAGAGGTTTTTTGGGCCGTTTGAACTACATCTCCAGATTCATCTCCAATATGACTCCCACTTGTGAACCAAATTTCAAATTGCTCCGCAAAGATCAGACTGTAGAATGGAATTCTGATTGTCAACAAGCCTTCGATAAACTCAATAATTATCTGCAAGAACCACCTATCTTAGTTCCCCCTATTCTGGAAGACCTCTCTTCATGTACATAATTGTGTTGGAAGGATCCATGGGCTGCATCTTGGGCCAACATGATGACACTGGTCGCAAGGAGCATGTCATCTATTACTTGACCAAGAAGTTCACTAACTGCGAGAGCCGTTATTCATTGCTAGAGAAGACTTGTTGTGCTTTAGCATGGTCCGCCAGACGTTTGAGGCAGTATTTGATATGTCACACTACTTTGTTGATCTTTAAAATGGATCCAATAAAGTATATCTTCGAGAAGCCTACTCAAATAGGAAGACTTTTTCGTCGGCACATGCTTTTGTCAGAATATGATATCCAATATGTCACTCAAAAGGCTATCAAGGGAAGTGTCTTATCAGAGTACCTTGCAGATCAGTTTGTTGAAGATTATAAACCTCTCAAATTTGATTTTCCTGATGAGGATATTATGTTGATAAAGAGAGATTGTGAAGAGTCAGGTCCTAATGAAGGTCCTGAACCCGGTTCTAGATGAAAGATGATGTTTGATGGTTCTTCCAATTATAAAGGACATGGTGTGGGTGTTGTACTGATGAATCCTAATGGTGGCTATACTCCTTTCACAGCAAGATTAGACTTTGAATGCACAAAAAATATTGCTGAGTATGAAGCTTGTATCTTAGATTTAGAAGATGCAATTGATCTCAGAATCAAGATTCTAGAAGTCATTGGTGATTCTGCCTTGGTTATCTACCAGGTCAAAGGTGAATGGGAAACTAAAGACAAGAAGCTGATCCAATACCGTGACTACATTGTGGAGATGATCCAGTGCTTTAATGGGATTACTTTCCATCATGTTCCTCGCTCAGAAAACCACATCGCTGACGCTCTAGCAATGTTAACTTCAATGTGGCAAGTCAGATTTGTTAATGAATCACCGTTGATCAGAATTGAGCGTAAAACTGAGCCCGCTTATTGCCAGTTAATTGAAGAAGAAGTAGATGGGAAACTGTGGTTTCACGACATCCTAAATTATCTGAAGACTCAAGAGTATCCTGCCAATGCTTCCAGTCTTGATAATAAAACTCTGTGAAGATTATCATCCAAGTTCTTCCTCAGCAATGATGTACTTTACAAGAGGAATCACGATATGGTCTTGCTAAGTTGTGTTGATAAACGAGAAGCAGACTTGTTGATTCACGACATTCACGAAGGAGCCTTTGGTACTCACGCCAGTGGGCATGTCATGGTTAAGAAGATCTTGAGAGCCGGTTATTATTGGTCGACTATGGAAGTTGATTGTATCCAATACGCCAGAAAGTGTCATAAATGCCAGATCTATGCTGATAAGATGTATGTGCCTCCAACATTGTTGAATGTTTTGTCATCCCCTTGGCCTTTCTCTATGTGGGGCATTGACATGATTGGAGCTATTGAGCCGAAAGCCTCTAATGGTCATCGTTTCATTCTAGTGGCCATTGACTATTTCACCAAGTGGGTTGAGGCTGCTTCCTATGCCAATGTGACCAAGCAAGTAGTTGCCTGTTTCATCAAGAATAATATCATATGTCATTATGGAATCCCTAACAGAATCATAACTGACAATGGGACAAATCTGAACAACAAGACAATGAAGGAGTTGTTTGACAATTTCAAGATTGAGCATCATAATTCTTCACCCTATCGTCCCAAGATGAATGGAGCTGTCGAAGCTGCTAACAAGAACATCAATAGGATTCTGCAGAAAATGGTCAAGACTTATAAGGACTCGCATGAAATGTTACCATTTGCTTTGCATGGATACAGAACTTCGGTTCGAACTTCGACAGGGGCAACCCCCTTTTCTTTGGTATATGGAATGAATGATGTTCTTCCTATTGAGGTTGAGATGCCGTCTTTGAGAATTCTGATGGAAACCAAGCTTGATGAAGCAGAATGGGTACAAGAGAGATATGACCAGCTGAACCTCATTGATGAGAAGCGACTGACTGTCATGTGTCATGGTCACTTGTATCATAAGATAATGAAGAGAGCATTTGACAAGAAGGTCCGTGTTCGAGAATTTCGAGAAGCAGAACTTGTACTCAAGAAGATATTGCAATCTCAAAGGGATGCTCGTGGAATGGGCGCCCAACTATGAGGGTCTATTTGTGATGAAAAATGTGTTCTCAGGAGGTTCCTTATTCCTTGCAACGATGGATGGTGAACAACTCGCACACCCTGTGAATGCTGACTCAGTACGAAAATATTACGCCTAAATGTCTGCTAAGCCGAAAACCAGAAATAGCGACTTAGAAAGAAAAGGGTATCCCGGTGGGTCATAACAGTAACACCTCAAAATTTTCCTTCTTACTTTTAGCACTAACTGGCTTATGTTTCATTTCACTTGCATCCTCATTTCTGCATTTGCATGGTTCTTTTGGGCATGGGATCAAGGTATTTTCTAGCGGCTCATGGCGTCATCAGTTCCAGTATCATTTTCAACAATGTTCAGAGCCAAGCAGATAGTCTTAAAGTCTTTTCGAGCATTTATTTTGCTCATTAGATGATTTGATAATCAGAAGCTCCGACAGTCATTTTTTATCAGTGATTCAGCATCAGACGATTATTTTCAGCAGTATTCCGAGCACGAAATGGAGTTCACGGCATATTTCAAGAGTACATCAGTGGTGATACCCAATTGTAAGTTTCAGAGGTCTAATGTGGCTCAGAACAAGTGGAATCAGACAATTATCTAAGTTTCCCTCCAAAAAGGCGCCAAAATTCAAATTTTCCCTGTGTTAATCGATTAACACATTGGTTAATCGATTAACCAAGGAAAAATTTGCCCAAATGCTTCATTTTTCAGCACTGCATCTTTTTAATTCAAATTTTAATCACCCAATTTCATTTTTACACCAGTAGAAGGATCTAGAGAGAGTTGATTTTCCATCCAAAATTCCAATTCTTTCCACTTTAATTCCTCATTCCCTTTCCTAATTCATTTTTCACTCCCATTTCCACCCACTAAACCTCACTCCAAACCCAAACTTAACTCCTAACCTCAGGGTTATTTAATCTAATCAGCTCCAAACCTCTCATAACCTAGATCATTTTTCACTCTCATTTTTCAGAATTTGCTCTCAATTCTCTCTCACTTTTTCATTCTTTATCGTCATCTTCAACCCTCACCAAAGCTCCATATTCATAGATTCACAAATTCTTCAATGGAATTTGTGAATTCTTGAGCTAAACCTCCATCATATCATCATTCTTGGGTCAATTCTGCAGTAGCTACTGGTTTAGATCTTGGATTAAGCTGGTGGAATCACTTTTGGATGAGCTTTTTCTTATTTGAAGTTTTCTTGCTTGGATCTTCAAGTGTTCTTGATAAAGCTTCATAGATCTCTGGTTTTCTTGCTTGGATCCATCAATTTTCGTTTTCAACAATTACCAAATTAAATCTCAGTTTTGTAGGTTGGTTAATTTCATATCTATACTTGTTTTAGTTTATTTACAACTTATTCAATGTAGATCTTTGGTTGTTCTTGATTTTGATCCAATTGCTTGAACTTGATTCTTGATATTGATGATTATTGGTTCTAAATGATGTTTGAATACTGTGTTGGAGCTTAATTTTCGTGCATTGTTGGTTACATGATCATTGGAGTTGATTGCATAAGTGACTTTGCTGCTGAAAGTGATTTTCAAAACTAATTTTCTGCTTCTGGTACATGGTTAATCGGTTAACCAAGTGTAGTTCAAATTGGTTAATCGATTAACCAATGTAAAATTTGCGTAATAAGAGCTGTTAATCAGTTAACCAGATTGCACTGCAATTGGTTAACCGATTAACACTGAAGCAGAGTGAAATTTTTTGTGCATCTTGAGCATGTTTTGATCCCATTTCATTTTTAATCTCCATGGATCGATGTGATACATGTTTGATGACTGTTTTGATGCTGTTGCACCTCACACCTTCGTATGAACATGATTTTCTGACACGCGACTCTTGAATTTTATCGGTTATGATTATGTTCGCGTTGTTGCGTTCTTGATGCGATGAACACATAACACACACTCCTTGAGCATGCTAATTGTGAATTAATGCTTGTGTTGCTGGAATTATGTTGTGCATACTAGTTTGTTTTTGATTCTGTGAAATGCATACTCGTTTTGGTTTGTCCATTATCATATGATGTGCGTTCTTTCATGATAAATTCTAGTTTGTTCAACATGATGTATGATGTGTTTGTGATCATGATTAATTGAGGAATGCATGATGTTAGATACATGTTTGCTATGCCATGATTGAATTGTATTCGAATACATTGCATGCTGCCTTGTTTCTACTGCTGTCCACATGCATAGGTGATGTTGTATGTGCTGTTGTTTGGTCTTTTACGCCTATCTTTGTGCTGAATATGTGTTGTCGAATGTTGTTTAGTATGTTGGATGGAACTTACTGCTGTATTGGTGCAGATGCGTTGTAGTAGCTGCTATTTTTGCTTATTCATGTTCATTTCTTCTTTCATCTCTTATTCCTTTTACTTCTATTTCTCTTTTATATGTCGGATTACATGATATAATGCTTGATTGTGTAGAACTTCTTCACATCCCTTTGGGATCCTAACTCATCCTTAATTTTTTATTAAGGTGAGGTAGAATAAGCATTAGGTAATGTTATCCCTCTCTTCTTCTTAGACTTAGGTTGTTCTTAAACCTCCCCTTAGGGCCATCTTTTGCATGACAACTTTAGGATAGAATTCCCCTTAGTGTTTTCTTTTCTTTGGTTCTCCTCTTCTCATCCAATAACCATTCCAAAACACTTAATAAAGGTTAACCTGTATTACGCATGAGCCTTATATATGGGAAGTGAAGAATTGGGGGGGGGGGGGGGCTCCCTTCATTTTTCTAGGATGCTTAGTATACGTCCTATTGGGGACGATACGCGACGTATTCGTTCCTATGTTGTAGACTTGGGTGCAATGCAAGTTACAAACTAACTTCAATCCACTTCTGTCTAAAAAACACAAGACAAACTCAAACCTTTTTCATCCTTCGGGATTGTTAAGTTTCAAATCATTTTCAGAAAAGGGCACGTTACTTCCGTCTCGTCGCAAACAGGCATCGACCCTAATTGTCGGACGCGAATGTAACGTCGCTCATAAAAGAAACAAACAAAGCGATAGCCATCCCTAGTGAGGGGAACTACGTCGCTCTTATTCTTGCGTGTGAGCGAGATACGTAGGCAGGAGATCGTGCGAGATCTCTCCGAGCACAACCTTTCTTCATCACCTCTTTATCTCTTTTTGACCCGTAGGTCGAACTACGACTATTCTGATTTCCATTCTCTAGTCCAATTGAGGATACGTAGGCACAAGACGACGATGTCTTGGTGAGCAACCTCCCCCCTTTAGTTCGCGTCCGAACTACGTTGACTCTGACTTTCCCATTGCACGATGGATGCGTGGGGGTATTAATACCTTCCCCTCGCCTAACCGACTCCCTTACCCGTTTCTCATGGTCGCGAGACCATGCTCTTTCCTTTCCCTCAAGTTTATGCAGTGTTTCCTTTCCCTCTCTTGGGATAAATACACATTACTGGCAACTCTGTTTCCGCGCAACTTTCGCGTTTGTACTTGGATGAAAATCCCGAGAGCGACAGCTGGCGACTCTGCTGGGGATGATGATTCCCTAAGCGAGTCAATCCTAGCGCTTGTCTGTTTTCTTTCATTGGGTGTTTATTGAGGTGCTTTATCTTGCTGTATTACTGTATTATTGTATTACTATTTTACTGTTTTACTGTATTTACCACATTTATTGCATTTTCATTATTATGCTGGACTGTGCTGTGCTGTACTGGATTTTCTGTTTGGCATGTTGGGATTTCTGAGAGATAAGCCCACTACCCAGGCTTGAGCATACACATAGGTATTAGCGTGGGTGGACGTGTCGCTCCCGTGGTGTTGACCACGTGCGGGTGTTCACGAGACCCACAATCAGACGAGGTTCTATCGAGAGATTTCTGCTACTGTATGTTGATACATGCCAGTAGTTATTCTCTTGAGGAACTGTCGACTCTGGTGACCATTCCCGAGGACTCAGTTATGGCACTCCTCCCGAGATGTGATAATGGTAGACCAGAAATGGCAAATTCATTACACATTTTTGATCCGAGGACCAAATGCTGGGAACTTGCTATAGGATATCCTTTTTGAAAGCGAATCAGTGGAGGCACTCCTCGATTGGCAATAGTACTGTACCCCGAGGGATGAATGTACTATTGCTTCTCGACCTCAGTGCCAGAAGCTGAGGACCTTTTGTTTTCTAGTACCCACATGTGAGAGGGGCGGGTTGTTTACAGGTTTGCAGGTGACTGTAACCTTCTACCTACCCGGTATTTCGGTTTTCTTACAAGTGTGGATTTATCAGTGTGGTTATTCTGATGATTTGGGTATTTGTACAAAGCCATGAGATTATTCAGCTAGTTCAGTGCAACAATTGTCCAATTTGTGTGGAAGCCTTGATCCCCTGTCTGTTGCATCTGCATCTTCATTTTGCATTATGACATACATGTTCTTGTATTTCCAAGGATCCTAACTTTGAGATTCGTTGTTGAGCTTTCCATCCATTTCTTAGGATTCTCCTGTGAAAAACTTGAATCAAAGCAGAATGATTCCTTGGAAATATTCGAACATGGCATTTTGCATTTGCATTTTCATCTTGATATGCATAACAGGTGTTCAGGAGCGGATTTCTCATTCTGACTGGGTGTTATCTTCAAAATTGACAGCTTGACTTGCCACCATTACTCAACCTGTGATAATCAGAGGATAGCCATGGAACAACAACGTGCAAAAATGACTGAAATGAAGATTCAGATGAGGCGGTTTGGGGAAGATATGCAGGCTATATCCCAGGGTCAGAAACTGCTAAGAGAGGAAGTCAACCAGATGAAGATTCAGATGGGTCTGGTCATGGAAATCTTGAATGCGGTGTTAAAGAAGGAAAACAGTCATGTGCTCGCTTCCGCAGCAGAAATCCTCAATCCACCCATCTCTTTGGGGTCTTCTCTAGATCATGGATTGCCTCGTGAATCCCCTCCATAATCTGAAGTTTCAGAGCTTTTCCATCAGCAATCACTTTTTTCTCCCCAGGAGGATCCTAAGTCAGAGAGGCCTAAGAAGAAATCTGATCCCATTCCAATGCCGTATGCGCAACTGCTTTCTTATTTGCTCGAGCTCAAACTGGTTGAACGTGTTACTTTGGAACCTCTTCCCACAAAGCTTCCTCTGGGACATAATGCTAATGCTAGATGTGAGTTTCACTCTAGGGCACCTGGTCACAATGTTGAAAATTGTACAAGGTTCAAGTATAAGGTCCAAGAGCTCATTGATTCAGGGGCAATCAAGTTCACGTCAGTTGGTACTAGTAAAAAAGGTGATTTTACTCCCATTGTTGCAAAGGAAGTGGAGATTCCTACCTTTTCTGTAGGATCCACCTCATGTCATGGATCTCTTCCACAACCTTATGCTGCAGAAACTCTACGTCAGCATCCCTTGTTTGTGCCTCGGCCGAATGTGGAAAGGAAAGTACAGGGGCAGATTGGACGCCCAAATCAGCATCGGCAGCAGAACTATCAGCAACAGAGGCAACTCAGACCAAGAAGGCCCAAGAGGATATTTGATCCTATTCCTATTCCTTATAGTCAGTTTTTTGCTCGCTTGCTCAAAAGGTATCTGATTCAGCTGAGGAATACCACGCCAGTGCCATACCCTATTCCTCTGGACTATGACATGAATGCTTGGTGTGAGTTCCACTCAGGAACGTTTGGGCATACAATTGATAACTGTAACGCATTCCAACACAAGGTGCAAGATTGGATCGACTCAAAGGTCATCACCCCAGATGGTACCCCCATGAGGTGAAGCTTATTTGTCAGAGTGAGCACCAGATCGCAAGAGCGTCGTCAGAAGCAATTAGTCCAGACGGAGTCAAGTCTCCTCAATAATGGCAATCATCATCTTCCTTTACTGCATTTTCATATGTAGCTTTCATTTGTTTGCTTAAACAATGTCTGCATGTAAAAACTTATTTGTGTGTCGAATGATGATTTTAATGCAATGAACGTGTTGTTCTTGAAGTATTTTACTTTTATGCACTCATATCATGTTTATACGCACTGCAATACCAACTTGCTTGCTTAAACTCTTTGAAGGAGGATGACGAAGTGAAAACGCAAACTTCTAATGGTATGCTTTCAGATAAAACCCTGTTGAGGATTTACAAGCATTGTTTCGAATCCCGAGACACTAGAGATATAAGGGATATAGACCCTTGTCAACCCCGTTGAGCCTTGGAGTAGGAGTTTCTTTCTGAAAATGAAAAAACCCTCAATCTTAACCTGGGGTAGGGTAGGTATCAGTTAATTTGATCGAGTGTTTAAATTTCGAAAGGAGTGTGCATTTGAGGATCCATTACCTTCAAGAGGTCAAAAGATGTGAAGTCACAATGGTTATCCATCAGTGATCAAGAAGTGAGACAGTCATAACTTTTTCAAAATAAGTTAGACAACCAGTGTCACACGATTAGTTAAAAAAAGAGTCAAAATAAAAAAGAAAAGGTCCGCTAAGTCAAAAATGGAAAACAAATGACTTAGGCAAAAGTTAGGGCATCCCGCTGGACTCCAAAATCGAAAGATTAAAAAAGAATCAGTCCAGGAAAAAATTAGGGAAATAAAAAAACAAAAGAATGAAAAGCGAAAATAAGAGGAACAAAAAGAAAAATCCTCAAGCAAAGAACAAGTCATGTGACTACAGACACCAAAGACAAAAGGGGTGACTGTCACTCCAAAAATCATGTGGGCTTTTTAACCATCCTCATACTGTTCATTAACCTTTTTGAAAGGTGAGCGCTTGTGTCGAATTAGATGAACGTAGGACTGGAGAATATCAAGGAGAATGGGTGGGTTAAAATCAAACTTTGAGCCTTATATCATTTCTTTCTCAAACCGCGAACCAGGCCACGTTACAACCCTTAAAAGTCCTAATTGAAGCAGGGTTTATTCTGAAGGCATACTTCAGCAAGATAGCGTTCCTGACTCCTATGAGTTGTGCTAAAAGACTTTTGTTGGTATTGCATGTGTATGCTATCTTTCATTCAAAAATTAGTGTCGTACTATAGCCAGTGACTAGTTCACAGGGTTCTGCGACATATGTTCATTATAAACTTTAAGTTTAACATGTTTTGTTGCATTAGAATTGTCATTCTCATATGAACATTTGCTACTTGCATACATGTGCCAAAGCATCAAGGAAGCTTACACAATGAAAGTCAGTCGAGAAGCCTGATCCTGCCGAGTTGGGATGCTTGAAAATTCTGAAGGACAGTCATATCAAGGGGCATGCTGCCAAGAGACTCAGTGTAGAGTGGGCTCTCCCCAGTGAATAGTGATAAGATGCACCCAATCTGGGACAGTCACATTGAAAACTCTCCCTGAAGCAGCTAAAAGGGGGCAATCACGTCGAGATTCGGCAAATCTCTCGAAGACCAATCGGTTAGAGGTAAATGTGCTTCAAGGCTCGTACTGGGGCAGGCTACCTCAAGAGCGTGAAAAGTTAGCTGATCCTGAAGACGGTTAATTGAAAGCACCTCTTCAAGGTTCAGAATACTAGGGCAGAGTATTTCAGGTCATTCTGTATCCTCTCAAGGCAGTTTACTTTATAGATTATGCAGTCTGGGGCAGTTATGTCGAGATCTGAAGGAGTTTGAAGACCGTGGTGCATGTGAGAGCCATGTCTTTTGTAAAATCCTTCCGAGACGATTTCTTCCGTTAGACCCTGTGGTCTGGGACAAGTGGAAAGTTCAAGGGGCCGATGGTCGTGTATAGAGACCAGTATGTAGTTGATCAGCAAAAGCGTAAAGCACCCAATATTGTTTCTCCCCAGTAGAGCTACTCTCCTCAGCATTGAAATTTCATCCTCCTCAGCCGATTGTTGCTTTCCCTAGCCAGAGTATAGAGGATTATTTCCCCAGCTAGAGTTATGATTAATTACTCTCTTAGCAAGCAGCCCGAAGTTGATACTTCTGCATCCCTAGCAAGAGACTGATGGAATATCTTCTTTGGACAAAGATGTTATTTCCCTACACGGTTTGAGCACCCATTCTCCTCAGCTAGTCAGGAAATGTTTTTCTCATCAGCAACGGTATGGTCTGATCCCCAACAGATGAGTAAGCTCGATGTTATCCTCTAGCAAAGTTGATGTCGTCAATCACTATTCCCTAAGCAGGTTTGCTAGTAATGGCTGGTACTCCCTAGCAGGGTGAAGGTACAGATTTCTCCGAGCAGCAGGTTAAGTGCAGTAATATCCCCAAGCAGGTTTGGTATTATTGACTTGTCTCCCTAAGCAGAGTTTGGTGGTGATCTTCACAGTGGTTTGTTCAACGGCAGTTGACATCCCCAGCAGGTTTTAAGCCCAATTGTGATTGGCATTTTTTAGTTCCAGGTTGAGTTCTATCTTCGATAGAAATCATTGGTAATCCCCAGCGGAGAGAAATTCTTTTTGGGTTCCATCTTCAATATTCAGTTTTATCCATCTTCAACAGAGTGGAATTTCTCTTAGAGTTTTCATCTCCAGCAGAGTTTGTGACCAGGAAGTCGTTCAGTGAAGTCTTCCTCAGCAGGGTCTTTTAATTCAGAGGACAATTTAGTTTGTCATCCGCGGTGGAGCTGCCTTCGTCTTCAGCATTTATTTTGTCGAGACACTTCTTTTGCATTGCATAAGCATTTTGCATGGCATCCTCCCAAACGCGTAGCATTTCCATTTCGTATGGAGCATTACGCCATAGAAAATTCAAACATATGCATTCGAAGCATAAGCCAGGTTTGATGTCTTTCACCAGATTCTTTCCCCAGCAGAAAGTGTGATAACTCGGGAGATGTTATTAACATTACACTGCAACTAGTTGGATTCGTCCTTTTTATTGCTTTTCCCCAGCGGAGTCATCTTTGTAGATCCGTTGATTCTCCTTCTCGTATTATTTGAAATTCCACCTTCGGCTGGTCTTTCTTTTCGAATTTTCCTTTGGCCGTTCTCGTGTTATTGTGTGATATTCTGCCTTCGACCGGTCTTTCTTTTCGAGTTCGCCTTCGACCGTCCTCGTATTACTTTTGTTGGTTAGTCCGCCTTCGGTCGGTCTACCTTTGTTTGAAATTCCACCTTCGGCTGGTCTTTCTTTTCGAGTTCGCCTTCGACCGTCCTCGTATTACCTTTGTTGGTTAGCCCGCCTTCGGCTGGTCTACCTTTTCGAGTTCACCTTCGGCCGTAATCATATTATTGTTGTTTGCTAGCCCGTCTTCGGCCGGTCTACCTTTTCGAGTTCGCCTTCGGCCGTCCTCGTATTATGTTGTTTGTTAGTCCACCTTCGGCTGACAAACGCTCTATTTTCATTACCTCCACAGTTCTCAAATTTCCAGGTTATTTTGGTATTCAATCTCCGTGTATCCCGACTATCTGGAAGCCATCGCTTCTATACCCTCGGATCCAAGGAGTTTGAATAGGGGCAGCTGTAACACCTCAAAATTTGCCTTCTTACTTTTAGCACTAACTGACTTATGTTTCATTTCATTTGCATTTTCATTTCTGCATTTGCATGGTTCTTTTGGGCATGGGATCAAGGTATTTTCCAGCGGCTCATGGCGTCATCAGTTCCAGTATCATTTTCAACAATGTTCAGAGCCAAGCAGATAGTCTTCAAAGTCTTTTCAAGCATTTATTTTGCTCATTAGATGATTTGATAATCAGAAGCTCCGACAGTCATTTTTTATCAGTGATTCAACATCAGACGATTATTTTCAGCAGTATTCCGAGCACAAAATAGAGTTCACAGCATATTTCAAGAGTACATCAGTGGTGATACCCAATTGCAAGTTTCAGAGGTCTAATGTGGCTCAGAACAAGTGGAATCAGACAATTATCCAAATTTCCCTCCAAAAAGGTGCCAAAATTCAAATTTTCCCTGTGTTAATCGATTAACACATTGGTTAATCGATTAACCAAGGCAAAATTTGCCCAAATGCTTCATTTTTCAACACTGCATCTTTTTAATTCAAATTTTAATCACCCAATTTCATTTTTACACTAGTAGAAGGATCTAGAGAGAGTTGATTTTCCATCCAAAATTCCAATTCTTTCCACTCTAATTCCTCATTCCCTTTCCTAATTCATTTTTCACTCCCATTTCCACCCACTAAACCTCACTCCAAACCCAAACTTAACTCCTAACCTAGGGGTTATTTAATCTAATCAACTCCAAACCTCTCATAACCTAGATCATTTTTCACTCTCATTTTTTCAGAATTTTCTCTCAATTCTCTCTCACTTTTTCATTCTCCATCTTCATCTTCAACCCTCACCAAAGCTCCATATTCATAGATTCACAAATTGTTCAATGGAATTTGTGAATTCTTGAGCTAAACCTCAATCATATCATCATTCTTGGTTCAATTCTGCAGTAGCTACTGGTTTAGATCTTGGATTAAGCTGTTGGAATCACTTTTGGAGGAGCTTTTGCTTATTTGAAGTTTTCTTGCTTGGATGCTTGGATCCATCAATTTTCGTTTTCAACAATTACCAAAGCAAATCTCAGCTTTGTAGGTTGGTTAATTTCAGATCTATACTTGTTTTAGTTTATTTACAACTTATTCAATGTAGATCTTTGGTTGTTCTTGATTTTGATACAATTGCTTGAACTTGATTCTTGATATTGATGATTATTGGATTTAAATGATGTTTGAATACTGTGTTGGAGCTTAATTTTCGTGCATTGTTGGTTACATGATCATTGGAGTTTATTGCATAAGTGACTTTGCTGCTGAAAGTGATTTTCAAAACTAATTTTCTGCTTCTAGTACAGGGTTAATCGGTTAACCAAGTGCAGTTCAAATTGGTTAACCGATTAACCAATGTAAAATTTGCGCAATAAGAGCTGTTAATTGGTTAACCAGATTGCACTGCAATTGGTTAACCGGTTAACACTGAAGCAGAGGGAAATTTTGTGTGCATCTTGAGCTTGTTTTGATCCCATTTCATTTTTAATTTCCATAGATTGATGTGATACATGTTTGATGACTGTTTTGATGCTATTGTACCTCACACCTTCGTATGAACACGATTTTCCGACACACGACTCTTGAATTTTATCGGTTATGATTATGTTCGCGTTGTTGCGTTCTTGATGCGATGAACACATAGCACACACTTCTTGAGCATGTTAATTATGAATTAATGCTTGTGTTGCTGGAATTGTGTTATGCATACTAGTTTGTTTTTGATTCCATGAAATGCATATTCGTTTTGGTTTGTCCATTATCATATAATGTGCGTTCTTTCATGATGAATTTAAGTTTGTTCAACATGACGTAGGATGTGTTTGTGATCATGATTAATTGAGGAATGCATGATGTTGGATACATGTTTGCTATGCCATGATTGAATTATATTCGAATGCATTGCATGCTGCCTTGTTTCTACTGTTGTCCACGTGCATAGGTGCTGTTGTATGTGCTGATGTTTGGACTTTTACACCTATCTTTGTGCTGAATATGTGCTGTCGAATGTTGTTTAGTATGTTGGCTGGAACTTACTGTTGTATTGGTGCAGATGCGCTGTAGTAGCTGCTGTTTTTGCTTATTCATGTTCATTTCTTTTTTCATCTCTCATTCCTTTTACTTCTATTTCACTTTTATATGTTGGATTACATGATATAATGCTTGATTGTGTAGAACTTCTTCACATCCCTTTGGGATCCTAGCTCATCCTTAATTTTTTATTAAGGTGAGGTAGGATAAGCATTAGGTAATGCTATCCCTCTCTTCTTCTTAGACTTAGGATGTTCTTAAACCTCCCCTTAGGGCCATCTTTTGCATGACAACTTTAGGATAGATTTCCCTTTAGTGTTTTCTTTTCTTTGGTTCTCCTCTTCTCATCTCATAACCATTCCAAAACACTTAATAAAGGTTAACGTGTATTGCGCATGAGCCTTATATATGGGAAGTGAAGAATGGGGGGGGGGGGGCTCCCTTCATTTTTCTAGGATGCTTAGTGTACGTCCTGTTGGGGACGATACGCGACGTATTCGTTCCTATGTTGTAGACTTGGGTGCAATGCAAGTTACAAACTAACTTCAATCCACTTCTGTCTAAAAAACACAAAACAAACTCAAACCTTTTTCATCCTTCGAGATTGTTAAGTTTCAAATCATTTTCAAAAAAGGGCACGTTACTTCCGTCTTGTCGCAAACAGGCATCGACCCTAACTGCCGGACGCGAATGTAACGTGGCTCATAAAAGAAACAAACAAAGCGATAGCCATCCCTAGTGAGGGGAACTACGTCGCTCTGATTCTCGCGTGCGAGCGAGATACGTAGGCAGGAGATCATGCGAGATCTCTCCGAGCACAACCTTTCTTCATCACCTCTTTATCTCTTTTCGACCCGTAGGTCGAACTACGACTGCTCTGATTTCCTCTCTCTAGTCCGATTGAGGACACGTAGGCGCAAGACGGCGATGTCTTGGCGATCAACCTCCCCCCTTTAGTTCGCGTCCGAACTACGTTGACTCTGACTTTCCCATTGCACGAGGGAATACGTAGGCATAGGACGTCGATGTCCAATCGAGTCACTTCTTTATCTTTTCTTCTTCGTTCCCGTTCCTTTTCCTTTCTAGTAGCAATGAAGCTCCAAATGACGACACCTTTTGATCGAGACATCAAGCGTGGATCCCATCTAGTACAATGGACACATGGGGGTGCTAATACCTTCCCCTCACATAACCGACTCCCTTACCCGTTTCTCTTGGTTGTGAGACCTTGCTCTTTCCTTTCCCTCAGGTTTATGCAGTGTTTCCTTTCCCTCTCTTGGGATAAATACACATTGCTGGCGACTCTGTTTCCGCGCCAGTTTCACGTTTGTACCTGGATGAAAATCCCAGGAGCGACAATAACCTATGAAGGAGACTCGGGAAAAAGTTAGGGATCAAATAAAAAGAAAAGAGCTCGCTAGGTTGAAAACCCGAAAGGGCAGCCTAGGCAAAAAAGAGTGTCCCGATGGACTGAAAACCCGAAAGGGTGGTCAAGGAAAAAGTTAGGGACAAAGGCATTTCACTGTGTCAGACAGGGTTGTCACCTACATCATGGAATTCATGAATAAATTTAAGTTCATTTTCCCTCATCAGTAGCAAGGATTTTAGGACTCTTAGTCATTAGGGATGGTAGTGGTCAGTGAATACGATGTAACCTTTTCCCAAATTGCCATTATTCCAATTGTAATGTTCCATGAGACTTCGCTATTGGCAAGTTACCATTCTAATGAAATCAGATTTTGAGCTATTCTTTGTTTAATATTTATGATTTCTCTATTATTTTTCTTGTTATGCGAAACTTCACTTATTCATTAATAATGGTTTTGAGAGCGGAAAATGTTTTGAAAAAAATCTTTTGAGAAAACACAATGAAAATATAATTTTGCTTTGGCATTAGGGACGATTCAATGAAATCATTTGCTTCCCCCAAAAAACTCTGGTTGTGACGAAAGCACTGATAAACTATTGGCATAAGCTCGTCATTGATGAAAGATTGAAAATACTTCCCGAATCAAACACTCCAGTAATGACTAGGTACAACGATGTAAAGGACTTCTCCCCAGTATCTTCACAGATGTTTGTTGAATGTAAAAAAATCTATTTCTCCAGTGAAAGAAAGACATTCCCATATTGACTCCAAGTTGTTGACCCTCTTCAAGATTCAGTGTGACTTCTTACAGTGGATGCATCATCTGTCTACTCTTTTTTCCCAGTCTATCGTCTCTTGTCAGGGTCCGTCTCTTGCATATCATTGAGCATTCGCATCATACCATATCTTTGTGCATCTTTGCATTTGGTTATTTTTTGCTTGTGGGTCTTCCCCTCCCCTTTACCTTAATTTGCTGATCTTCAGATCTTTATCCGTGTCCAGCTTGCGTCCGGTCTTTACCTGCGTGCGCCAGATTTGACTCATTATTCATATTCCCCAGGAAGTCTAATCTTCATTTATGCAACCTCGGTACTAACCTAAACCTCTTCATATGAACTCAAAGTCCAGTAGTTGCTGGCATTGCTTATTTCAGGTCAACTGTGAACCTTGGTCAGACATGAACCTAAAATTCAGGTCACCTATGAACCTAAAGTCCAGTAATTGCTGGCATTGTTTATTTCAGGTCAACTGTGAACCTTGGTCAGATATGAACCTAAAATTTAGGTCACCTATGAACCTAAAGTCCAGTGATCTTTGGCATTGTTTGTTTCAGGTCAGCTATGAACCTAAACATTTGGTCACCTATGAACATTAAGTCCAGTATTTTCTGGCATTGTTTATTTCAGGTCAGCTATGAACCTAAACATTTGGTCATCTATGAACCTTAAGTCCAGTGATCTCTGGCATTGTTTGTTTCGGGTCAGCTTTGAACCTAAACTTTAATCTCAGGTCAACTATGAACATTAACTCTAATCTCAGGTTAACTATGAACCTTGGTCAGCTATGAACCAAAATTTCAGGTCAACTGTGAACCTAAACATCATTCAGGTCAGTTATGAACCTAAAAAATTTGGTCAACTATGAACCCTGGTCAGCTATAAACCTAAAATATCAAGTAATCTATGAACCTAAAGTCTAGTAATTGTTGGCATTGTTTATTCTTCAGTCAACTATGAACCAAAATTTCAGGCCAACTGTGAACCTAAACATCATTCAGGTCAGCTATGAACCTAAAAACTCCAGTCAACTATGGACCTTGGTCAGCTATGAACCAAAACACCAGGTCAGCTGTGAACCTCAATCCTCTCCAACTCACATTGGTGTTTACTGGTATGTTATTCCTAAGTCCAATCATTCTTGGCCCTTTAATCTTATTCCCAGCAGAGGTTTAGTTATTATCACTATCTCTTTGAAAGCCCTTGAGATCTTCATCATTTGGCGTACGCAGAGTTTGTCTCTGTCTTTTCTGGCTTTTCTTGAAGATCCCATTTGAACTCTTCAGTATAAGAAATCCCCATAAAATATTTGTAGGATGTCCATACTTTATTTCAAGTTGATCCCCAGTAGAGATCATGTCTTCTATCTAGTTTCATGCCCAGTAAGGAGTGTGTTTTTTCCCCAGTGTCGTCCGTTCATCTATGAACTTGTCGTCCATCTCCCTGGATCCTTCCCCAGTGGAGAATACCTCTCTGGCTTCTATCTCCAGTGAGGACCTATAGGGTTTCCCCCTTTATTTTTTCTATCCCCAGTGTTTCCTCAGAGTCTCCCCAGTGAGTCTCTTTTGTTAGTCAATCTGTATCCCCAGTGAGTTTTCCTCGTGGCTAACCTTCATCCTTCCCAAGTAAGCTCACATGTGGATGTTTACTCCCTATCTTTTGGTGTTTTATTTGTCTGCATCTTTGCATTTATCATGACATTATATCATCATACTAGAAGTTCGTGGCATGTCAGCATATGCATGTCCGTGGTCTGTCCTTAGCATCTGCATTCAATCTAAAGGCAAAATTTTTGGTTTGCTATATTTAAATACCTTTCCACCATGATGTCCCAAGGACTTCCTTTCCTCGTGCCATCCGGTAAAGCTATTTAAATAGAGGCAACTGTTATACCCCAAATTTTACCCCTTAGATGTCATAGCACTTTGCATTTGCATTTAGATTCATTCATCCATGCATTGTTAACTAACCACTTCATCTTGCAAGTTTGTTTCTTTTGTGAAAACCAGGGTTTATACAAGAAAGAGGGCAAAGTCTCATAAGCCAGGCTCTCACATAATTCAAGGTCTCCAAAGACACTTTTTGGCTCCATATAGTTATCACAAGTTCACCATGCCTCAAACTAGGGTTTTGACAAGACAAGTTAGCTATTGCCTTTGATATTGATCAAAACTTGTGTCCTAAGCTTTGGGACATGTTTCTATATGACACCAGACATTCCTAGAGACCATCTATGAGTCTTGTAAGAGATTGAAGGAGCAAGATTGCCAAAGATTATCCAATGGTATTCACAAGTGAAATTAGGGTTTTGACTGTGCTTTTGACTTTTGAGATTTTGATCCAAGATGAAGCATTTAAGTCCTCAATCCATCATGACATGTCTAATTGTTGAGTTAAGGCATGAGAAATCAAGTTTTGAGAAGTTTCTTGCAAAGAAGGCAATGTTTGGTCTTTGAAACTTTTCAAATGTGGAAAACTCACTTCTTGTGCAAAATTGGAAAGGTCATAACTTTCAAACCACACATCCAATTTGAGTGAATCAAATCTCAAATGGAAGCTCTTTCCATGAACTTCAAAGTGTATTAGAGGACCCCTCTTCAAAAAATGCATGGTTTTAAGTTATGAGACTTGGAGGATAAGTTGCCTTTGGGACTTAGTGAAATTTTAGTCATTTTCACCTTAATTTTCATCTAACTTTAACTTAATTTCTCACCTAGTTCCAAGCTTCAAATAAAAAATCTTTTGACATGAAAGTTGTTCCTTGTTCTTTAAGCTTTCCAAGCATGTGTAGAATTCCTCATTTGGATAAACAAATCTCAAGTTATGATGCTTTAAAGTTGGGTGTCTTAAATGATGAAAAATCCATAACTTAGAAATATTTTCTAAGTCTTTTTGTCTTTCCATGCGCATGACTTTAGGGCAATTTTTCTCATTGTTGCAAGCATTATCTCAAACCACTTTCCACATGAAAATTTATCTATCAAATGCCCTCTTTACATAGAATCAAAAACCTCAAGATTTGGTGAAATGGTTATTAATCTATGAGGCACTAAAGTGGGTATGTTGGTACTTTGTCTCACACTTAGAAAAATTCAAACCTCCAACTTTTTTCTACACTACATTTTGCCACATTTTTTTCATAAGTTTTATACTTTTTTTCATTTGCTACCAGCATGGAAGTGTGCCATGTCAAAAATATGTCATGAGGCCTCTTGAGTGAAAGGCTCTCGTGTACCAACTAGAAGTTGTTGGTTTTCTTCTTTCCACACCAATGTTGCCCCACTTGTTTGAATTGAAACTCAACAAATATTTCCAAGTACACTCACTGACCTTATCAGTTTCCAATGAGTTTGCTTTATCCCACAAAATCTGGAAGTTGACATCCAGAGTACAACCATCTTGTACTTGGTAAAGCTAGCACATGAAAATGCTATGTTACAAAAGATAAAACCATCGTGTAAACATTATGGATACCATGGCATATTGGTTCATGAACCTCTTTTCCTCTGACTTCAACTCTAAAACAAGCAACATGGCAAGCTTTCACTTGGCTCCGGAATGCTAGCCATACTGCCATGCGTGTAGCAGCCTCATTGTTACTTTCTCCTCAAGACAAAGCCTTTGTCTAATGAATCTTTTATACTATGGACCAGCAAAGCCACTATAAAATGAGGAGCATCCTCACTTGTTCAACACATACAATACACACAATATCAGAACATAAGATTCCAAACTCTAAGGAACCTGTGAGTCTTTGCTTGGCAAGTAAGAAGAGGGAAGAGAGCACTTTGCAGCAGCTTTTAGTTGGAAGAAGAAGTTCAATTCATAATCAAGAAGGTGCAGTGGACTTATTCCACTAGGTAACCTTCTCTCTTTTTCTCTCCATGGTCAAATATCATGATCATCTTGTTTTCAATACTGTCATCATCTCCACATCTTGCATTTAAGACATTTTGTGTAGTGTCATTGAGTACATATGATATTTTCGGTGCTGATGATATAATGTTCATGTCCTTATGCTTTAGTTTGAGCTCAAACTGTCCATTATTAGGTTAAGCTAGGTTTAACAACCTGAGGTTTCGTTTGAAGTTATATTGGTATGACAAGTTTTGTTCTCATTTTTTCACACTGATTAACTCATAACTCTATGATTAAAGACATCGTGATCATGCTGCTATTGTTTGTTTTTTTTGGCATTTAAGACAAGTGACCATGTGAATGATATTGCTAAGTGTATGCAATGTTCTTGACACTGCAAGTTTTTGATGCTATGTTGTTGTTATCCTAATACCATGTTTGAGTACTAAAGGTTATGGCCTTTAAACAACGTGAAAAGCTCTGTGGGATTTATTTTGGTTTGAAAGTGTTTGGTCTCATTCCTTTGGCTACACCCCTGACCACTTGCTCGTATCATGCTCAGCACCTTAAGTTCATACGTGCAAGGTTCGTTTGGTTTGGAATGATGTTGTCATGTTCACATGTTTGTTTTCATATTGTTTTGGAATGAGATCATGACTATGCTGTTACCTTATCGTTGTTGTGCACTTAAATCATGTGGTGCTAGGGAGGTTGGTGTGATTTTGTGTTGTCTTCTTTGATAGCGGGAACCCTTGAAGTTCATTGTCTTCACAATAAAAGTTTGAATGATAGAGAGTGTCATCAATTTGTTTAGTGTATGTTAGTTGCACAACATGAAGTTTGTTTGGATCAGTATAGATGTATTGGCATGATAATGCCCTAGTTTCATTCATGAACACACTTGCATGGCTTTGTTTTTCCCACTATTGATTGTGTTATCTTGTCATGTGACAATTTGGGTGATATCCTTTGTTTCAGGCTGCATGATTAAGTTTTTTTCCTATGTCATTTTATTAAGTTTTGAATAAGAAGATGGAGGAACCATTTGTTGTTGTTGCGCTGTTGATGTTTCATGTTGGATTTATGTTTTCGTTGCATGTTTGCATGGATAGGAGAGAGATCTTGTTGTGTGATTGGTGGATTTATTCTTTTGTCTGATAGTCATTTTAAAAGCTTGTGACCAATTGATGGCAGTATAGTGTCACCTCTTTTCATGTGGTTTTTTATTTTAATAATGTGAAATTTTGGTAGGCTTATATGTTTTCAGGGGTGACTTATACAATGGATGTATAGCCACCCCAGTGGTATTGTGTGCGTGCTGTAACCAAGGGGTCTGGGGTTCGAATCCCCCTCGCCCTAGACACCCTTTTGCTTATTTCCTTTTTTTCAACCCTCCTCTTTTCACGTTTGGACCTAGCAAAATTACTTCCCACACTCCCTTAAGTCAGGCCCAAGCGCTTAACCTTAAAGTTTAATGTAATCAAAATTTCTAACACACCCATCTTTGTTTTAAATTAAAACAACATTTTATTTTCTCTTTTTTCTTTTCATTTTAATCCTAATTAAAATATTTTCATTTACTTAAAAAAGAATCCAAAAAATTCATATACTTTTCAATGTTTAATTTATTTTTCCATAATTTTATATTCACTTTTTATTTTATTTGTACATTAAATTTTAAATTTGCAAAACATGAATAATTTTTCCATATTAAGTCTTGAAATACCTTTTGAGAAATCACTTGATCCTTGAGAGTTTTTGTGAGAGTTCTTGATACGTGAGAGAGTTATTTTGAGAGAGTTCCTTGATCTTGGTTAAGTTCACTCTATTAGGGGTTTGTTTGGCTTTGTCATTAAGTCCTCTGCCTTGGATATTTTGCCTTTGATTTTAAACTTTAACATGATATGTATGTGTGATTATGTGTTTCTAATTGTTGTGAATTATCTCATTATCTCATGCCATACATGAATATTTGAATCATGCTTTAGATTGATCATGCTTCAATTGTTGTACATTCCCTTTTAAGTTCTAGAATTCATGTTGTTCATTTTAATCCCATTTTCCTTGTAACATTCTTGTTCATAAAAAGTTGCCTATTCTCCCCTCCTTCCAA
Source organism: Lathyrus tuberosus (assembly GCA_022829125.1). Lineage (NCBI taxonomy): Eukaryota > Viridiplantae > Streptophyta > Magnoliopsida > Fabales > Fabaceae > Lathyrus > Lathyrus tuberosus. The sequence continues at coordinate 4,410,174 of JALAZF010000441.1, forward strand.
AGGAAATCCTCTCTATTGACCTCCAATTCATAGATAGCTCATTATTCTTTCTTGACCTCATAGCCATAGGATCCCCTTGGCCTCCTAAGAGCCACCTCTTACCTTTGACCTCATAGGGTCCCACCTTGGCCTCCTAAGAGCCATTTCCCTCTTAGGCCTTATAAGAGCCATCATCCCTTTGACCTCATAGTCATAGTTGAAGGTGTGAAAAACGCAAGAAATGGGGGTTTGAATTGGTTTTTCAAAAATAATTGTTTCTTTTGAGATTCTTTCTTGTTAAAACTGTTTCCCTTTCTTTCTAAAGAACAACGGCTTAGTTAAACAAAAAGATATAAACACGTTATGTTTATACTAGTTCACTTGCGAATCTCTCAAGTTAGTCTAGTCTACCCGCCAAGGTGATTTTGCCTCTCTCAACGAGGTCTTAATCAACTATTCAACAAAATAGTACACTGCACGAGCTACACAGCTGGTGACTAATAACAACCTCTAGAACTCACACGTTCTAGACTTCTCAAGTAATCCAACCACACAGGTCTTACTCAAGGCACAACCTCTAAGACACACGTCCTAGACTTCTCAAGAGATCTAATCACTAAGACTCTCTTAAGGAATACAACTTTAAGTTCACAATGAGTTTACAGAGAATTGCTTCTTATCAAGCTGATAATGTAAACAAGCTTTTGGACCAGAAATGACTTAAGAAAGAATGGAGTTAGAAAGTATTGTCGTTGTTCGCATGTGTGTCTTTCTTCAAGTCTTTGAGCTTCCTTTTATAGCCGAGTGAAAAGAGCCGTTGAAATGAAATCATGATAGCTAAGTAGGCTTATGGCTTGGAAGCGTGAGGACATGTACAAAATCTGCTGCATGCAGCGCGTCCTGTCTGTATCAGATTGTCTTGTTTGTATTTTGCACAGTCTTCGAGAATTTTAACGTTGTAATGTGGTACAGCTATACAGTGTGGAAGGTTTTCTTGGCTTCTCAACTTCAGAGACTTTTTGTGAGCGTGAGTAAGAAGGGAAAACATTGTATGATTCTTGTGATTATCAAGTCTTCGAATCATCAGCTCTGCGCTTCCAGAATCTTCAGAACTTGTCTTTTGAACCTTGTTCTCTAAATCCACTTTCTTCATATCCAGAGGCTTCTGATGTTAATTTGATGAAGCATGAGTGGAATCTTTATAGCAGAGTATCTGATGCTTCAAGTCTTTCGTTGATTGAAGAAGTCCATTAGGAACCAGTCTTCAGAACTTCAGCACTTGGTCTTTAAGAGCGTTATCCTTTTCTACTTTAAGTCTTCTGAATTTTCAGAGTCTGTCTTCGGAGTCTTCAGAACTTCTTGTCTGAAAATCGTGAGGCTTCAGCAATTTGACTTTGTTCCATCAGAACCCTTGTCTCATCTTCGAATTGAGTTATGTTTTTCGAAGCATCTTACATTGAGCATTGCGCTAAATTACGGAAGCAGATTACGGAAGCAGAACTTGTTTGCTGGGTTCTCACACATAACAACATTAGTTGCACAAAATTGTTCATACAAATATTCATTTGTTATCATCAAAACTTAGAGATAATATTGCAGAACCAAATCTTGTTCTCACAATCTCCCCCTTTTTGATGATGACAAAACTATATAATTTGATGACACAATTTTGATATATATAACACAGAGAAGATGAAAAAGGTTTTTAGGACAACTTATCCTTTTTATGAAGTGCTCCCCCTGAGTATTAGACTAAGGTTCTTGCTAGGGCTCCCCCTGACTTCATTAACCTTTTGAGTCTTTCTTCATCATCAGAACTTTGAGTTATCTGCAAAAAAAATACAGAGAAACAATCTAATAGAAATGATGGATTTTATCTGTTAGCATGTAAGCAGCATTGTTTTTCAGAGAATGACTATAATCAAAATTAATTATCACATTCATACTCTCCCCCTTTTTGTCATAAATATAAAAAAAGGATTAAAACAGTGATGTCCAAGGGTGAAAAACACATAACTAAAGCTTAAAAGAAAAACAGAGGTTTATTAGTTGTCAGAGGACAGTTTGTCCCAGATTTTCTTCATCATGATCTGAAGATTTTCATTGACAGTATCTTGCTTGTCAAACCTTTCTCTGAAGTTCTTCTGTTCTATTCTAATTTCATCAACGACGTCTCCCAGACGCTTGATAACAGGATCAGAGGTGGAAGCAATCATAGCACTTTCTTTAGCTCTTTCAGCCTCTACTGCTTCTTGTGCCTTTCTAGCAGCTTGCTCTTCTGCTTCTTTAGCAGCTTTTTCTTTAGCTTCTTTCTGCTTAGCAGCTAAGAACTTGAGTACTCTGACTCTTGCTTTAGCTTCTGCTCTCTCCTTAAATTTTGCTAGTTTAGCAGTTATGGTTGTGTTTGAGAAACTTACAATTCTTGTAAGTTCCATGTCTAGCCATTTTTGAAAACTTTGGCAGGCACTCTCAAGTTCCATGAGCTTTGTGCTTGTACAAAGTTCCGCTCTTAACCTAGCAAACTTCTCAAGTGCTTTGTCATGAAATTGACTTGTACATTCTTAAAAGGAGGTTGGAGGTGTAGTATTGTAGACAATCAGAGCAAGGTTGGATTTATCAGAGTTGGTTTCAGATGGTGGTTGCTAAGATAAGTTAATCTCAGTAGCAGCAGGTTCAGGTGGTTGTTGTTGATTGTTAGGAGAGGTGACTTCTAGATTGTCAGAGTTCATGAGGTTTTCAGGTAAGATAATTTCTAGAGATTCATAGGAGGTTCCCTCAAAGCTCGATTCAGTAATGTGAGCTAGAGATTCAGAGATTTAATTTGTTGGTTCTAGTTCAGTTGGTTGAATTGTTGAGGTAATTGTTGTTGAAACAATCTCGGACAGTGAAATTCTGGTACAGATGTGTGATGTCTCGTGCAATGTCACAACATCGCAATCTGCTGTGTGAACAAGGCAATAATAGTAACAGTAACGCATAAACCACACACAAGGATTGTTTACCCAGTTCGGTTCAACAACCTACATCTGGGGGCATACCAAGTCAGGAAGGAAGTCCACTATTAGCAGTATCAAATTACAGACTCAACAGACCAGTTGACATCTACCTAATTTAATCACTACCCAATGACCCTTCTATCTAAGTCCTCCCTAGATAAGAGCCTCCATCTCACTTCCAATCATCGTAATGATGTCTAGCAGTCAACTTCACCGCCACTGCATCAACAACTTGATTACCAACAACTTAACAAACACATAAAACTAGAAGTCACACTTCCATGACACACCTTGGAGTTGCTTCCAAGCTTCCTCCAAGAACAATACAATACTCATTACCTACAGGTTTCTGAGTAATACCACAGTGACCATCTCACAACCCGAGTGGTTCACTTAGACAAAGCCCTAATGATCTACATCTTGAACCCGTACCTATTCTAGATTACAAGCATTCTATTTATAGCTTTTTCCCAACTGGATTTGGGCCTTCAAATCATATCAAATCTTCTACTACCAATCTGCCAAAGATTCTGCTACTAAATAGATCTTCAATCAAATCTTCAATTAAATCTTCAATAATTAACTCTAAATATTCTCCATATCTTTATGCATTGAATTCGGAACAAACTAATCTTCTTCACACATGATTGCAACAGAATATATCTCCCATGATATTCGCCTGCAATCTCTGATTTTCTTCAGCAGAGTATCTCATTAAACCAAAACCATGTGCATCCCTAAACATCTCAGACCTGATGTTCACTACTGATGTCACGACATTGGGTGTAACATCAGCACACAACTGCAACCCTTACATCTTTAACAAACCTGAATGTTACCTAAACATATCAATAATGGTAGAAGCTCATGTTGCAACATCAACCATGACATCAACATTGTTTTAACAAAATTTCAGCCAATTACAAGAACTTAAAATCTCCCCCTTTGGCTAATTTTGGCTAAAACAAATATATAAACATTACAACTCAGATTACAGCAGTAGCAATAAAAACCCTATACTATTGTCAGTAGTCATCAGCGACTTCTGATCCTAACAGTAACCATCTGTAGGTACTGTGTACAGCAACCATGGAGAACCATCTTCTTGGGAAAATCTGAATGATGTTAGAACATCATGTTTAACAACTCTTTCCAGCGCAACAACTTCAGGCAGCACATTAGGACCTAAGAAGTGGAAAGTCCTGAAGTTATTTGGTGCACATGAGGAAGAAGATATCTGACACTCCCCCTCAATACAACACATTTCTTTTTCCTTCCAGGTCAGACTCAGAACAATTGTAGAAGACTCATCCAGAAAAGAAATGTCTGTCTAGGCATCAAGGACCAATGGTGGCATAAGAGAATTCTGCACACCATATTTGATCAGACGCCCCCAGTCAACCTGTGGCATAAGATGATACTTAAGAAGTGCCGATCTTCCAGCCCAGGTAACTCAGAACACAAGTCACAAACTCATAACACAAGTCACAATTGTGTTCATAACTCAGAACACAAGTCACAAAGACTCAACACCAACTTAAGGATAGGACATCCTCTGCAACATCAGGAACTGCAGACTGCAGACATAACATCTGCGCAAACCAATTAGCCAGACCCTTTCCTTTCTCCCCGTTTTTATCCATAAATTGGCAAAGGAAGCCCTCACAGAACCAGACCCAAGAAGTGCTTACCCAAAAATGAACAAACGCCATTAGACTTATGAAACAAGAACACTCACTGGCTGAAGGAGAACAGAATAACCCCTATAAATAGCTGATCAGATACTTTGGAATTAACAAGCTTTGAATAGTCAAGATTCTTGGTCATAGAAACGCTATTTTAGGAACTAAAAACTCCATCCAAATTCAATGACTATTATCCAAAACAGTCTTGACCACTTTTATTGTATCCTAACTGATTTTTACCATAAATTGTGCCAAAACTGTTCCATGCACAGTTGAAGCCACGTGTTTCACCTTATCTTTACACCACCGTCCAAAATACTTCCTTGTTTGGATCAAGAAAAACATGTCCTATACCATGTTCTGACATCGTATCAGACATTGTCTGCTGGCTCACATAATTAACAACCCAAGACTCCTCAGAAAATTATGCACACAAGCACAACTCACAATCCCTTCTAGATTCCTTTAGAACAGCAGAGAAAAACAACTTCTTCAACAAAAGATTAACCCCCCTATCTAAGATAACCAGTGCTCCTTTGCAAGAAGAACACCTTAAATGAATGGAAAACATAAGACTCATCTTCATGTCTTCAAGAGCGCACCCTCTATTTAACTCACCTGCTGAACGCATTCATTTAATGCTTAATCCTCAAACAATCCAAATATCAACACTCACATGATTCCCTCTTGGTTGGTTATCTTCTCATGCTCAAAAACTCACAACTTGCCAAGCTGATCAACTTCTCTCAGGTATGAACTTCTTGATCACAACATTTGGAAAATCCAGACATAGTCTTCATTCATCCAGTCAGGAATGCTTCATACAAACATCCACAAGTTCTGAGGCACAAATACACTGCCTTCCACTACACTTTAAGTCAAGTCCTCTTACTTTGAAACACACACCTAGACAAGTGTGACATCTCCCATCAACAAAAAAAACCTACTGAGTTCTTCCAGAAATTGTAGAGAAAAGCAAATTCTCCCAGACACAAAACAAACTGCCCTTCAGACTCCTCCTCAGAAGCATGTGTGCATATGATTCAAACAATTAGCTTCACATGGCTAGAATCATTCATGTCCACACCAACATGTCATCCAACAGCCTAATGTCATAACATGTTATCTGACATTATACCAATCTTCACAATCTATGTACCGTTGCCGCACAATCCATAGACAATTACTCCCTTAATCATGGTTAACTAATGCTCTAGATGAAGATGAACATTTGAGCACACTTGTTGAGCACGTGCATATTGGTACCATTGTCCCTTTTTCCAAAGGCAGTCATTCCCTATCATACTCTTCATCTTCAGACTTCCAATCAAACAATACCTGATCTACTTCAGTCTTCTCCACATTCTCCATCCAAGGCAGACCTTCTACTTCATCATTCTCCCGTATGACTATGTAGAAGCTCCTTAGGCATAATGTAGGCACCAAGCTCCTGAACCAGGGCATAATCATCCTTCACCAAGGATATCCAACCAAGTAATGTCCCAACACAGGTTAGAACATCTGCCACACACCAAGACATCATCACCATGACTCTTGATATGCTCCACCAACTGGACTTACTATTGCATAGTAATCTAAGTAACTAGAGAATTAAACTCTCATCCACCTTCTCCTTGAGTCTTCAACTCATCACCCTTCTGCCCAAGAGTAACTTGTTCCAAGACAATTCTCAATAGTAACCAGCTGCCACACTCTGACTATCTTGATTCTTCGAAACCACTACTGAGATCAACCAAATGCCACATTTTGACCTTTTTCACGTTTGTCAGAACTCTCACAAAGATATATTGATCCACCAAGGAAACTTGATCTTCAAGTCACATGTTCCACTTGCTCAAAAGCAAACACACTTAGACTCCCTAAGCCATGGTCATGTAACATCTTCTCCTTCCTGCAGCTCCCGCAAACTGCCATGAGAACGATCTTTTTGAAGCATCCTATTATTAGCTGATGTGCCACATCACCAGCTGAGACTCCTGATGTTAAGCTAGATGTCAGAACATTATGTCATCCAACCGTTGAATTCAGCCCTACCTTCTGCCACTCAGAAAAACCTTCTCCCTTTGCAGAAACAGATTTCCATGCTCTCATAGACTTGATTCAAACATCAAGTTTGAGTAGACAACCTTCATCCTGCTTAGAAACTCCAAAGACGTCAGACGTACCACATCTGAATCTTCAGAAAATAAGTAGTCCAAGACTACCCCATAGAAATACTAAAGAAAGTCACTTCCCTAAGTAGAAAGCCAGAGATAACTGCCACTTATCCTCGACCTTCACAACCAGAGCAAACACCATGCTCCAAACCACTTAAAAAAACGGATCCAAGGTGTAACCATGTGATGTCTTCATATCTGTCAGCCTTAAAACCTGCACCTTGTCTGACTTTGAGATGTTGGATGTCATCAACATTCCACAATCAATCTGCCTCTCATAATCCAAAGTAATCCAAGACAATGTGGATGATACTCCATAGTTACCAATCAACCCCTCCAGTTGATTCACCTCCAAAGTGCTTAACCCTTGAAAATACTTCCAAAACAGCCACATAGTAAATTCTCAACACTTCTGCAGTCTTGCACTTTTACCTCAGACATATACATAGTCTCCTGTCAATGTATATTGTCATTAGTTGAATGCACAACATTATCAAAAGCAGACAAATACTCAACTATTGTCAAGCTATTTATCACAAGATACAACATTTGATCTGGTCTGACTTCCTTTTCCTGCAGACTTGAGGCACTAGTTGATCCCTCTTTTGTTAATCCACACCACTGATCACTTCAGATTAGGTAAGTGGCTTGACCTGATACGTCACCATGAGCACAACTAACTTTCTTTGGCTGAGAAAGCAAAAAACTGAAATGATGTTTCAACATCAGTTCCGACATCACAACTGCTATGGCTTTGGAGACTACATCTACACATATCTCTTGTAGGGAACATATGAGAACAAATCAAGCTTAGCTTCTTTCTTGATGAAACTTCCTTTAGTTCATGTATCTTCAGATATACAAGCACTATATCATAACTAGAAAGATCCTCCTAATTAGGTCACCACTACTAAGCTTAAGAGATAACTTGTTAAGATTTTCACTCCCGCATGAAAGATTTGACAGTGATACACTTTTGCTTTGGCTCCACCCTCTTCTTTCATCATCACGAAAATTGATACGAAGGAATCAATGTTCTGAACAGATTGGTCTTCAATGCCTTCCATGTCATACAGTCTTCAATAAGATTCATTCATCTTTTTGTCACTTCTTTCCCCAAAACAAAGATATGAGATAATCCTCAAGTGACTTTGGTATCTCTAACAAAACTGTTGAAGTTGTCTTGCATCAACTACAACATCATAGAATATCCTGCTGAGGAGGCCAGCCCCTGAAGTCTTTCCAAGAGAATACCTTCCTAGAATCTCACCGCCAGAGATACAAGAACCAACCAGGGTTACATCAGATACCATGCAGCGGAACATACAACAACCTTCAGGCACTACTCATCATCCTTTCACATTATCACCAAACTAACTAAGTGTCAACACACTCCCAACAGCAGTTCTTATGAGTAGTCCAACCTTCACTTCAAGGGATCATACACGCAACAATGTGAACTTAGCAAAACTATCTTCCTTGCTCATGAACCAGAAAGTATCGTCCCAAGATCTCATCCAGAAACAGACAGGATCCCTGCTCTGATACCAATTGAAATTCTGGTACAGATGTGTGATGTCTCGTGCAATGTCACAACATCGCAATCTGCTATATGAACAAGGCAATAATAGTAACAGTAACGCATAAACCACACACAAGGATTGTTCACCCAGTTCGATTCAACAACCTACATCTGGGGGCATACCAAGCCAGGAAGGAAGTCCACTATTAGCAGTATCAAATTACAGACTCAACAGACCAGTTGACATCTACTTAATTTAATCACTACCCAATGACCCTTCTATCTAAGTCCTCCCTAGATAAGAGCCTCCATCTCACTTCCAATCATCGCAATGATGTCTAGCAGTCAACTTCACCGCCACTGCATCAACAGCTTGATTACCAACAACTTAACAAACACAGAAAACTAGAAGTCACACTTCCATGACACACCTTGGAGTTGCTTCCAAGCTTCCTCCAAGAACAATACAATACTCATTACCTACAGGTTTCTGAGTAATACCACAGTGACCATCTCACAACCCGAGTGGTTCACTTAGACAAAGCCCTAATGATCTACATCTTGGACCCGTACCTATTCTAGATTACAAGCATTTTATTTATAGCTTTTTCCCAACTGGATTTGGGCCTTCAAATCATATTAAATCTTTTGCTACCAATCTGCCAAAGATTCTGCTACTAAATAGATCTTCAATCAAATCTTCCATTAAATCTTCAATAATTAACTCTAAATATTCTCCATATCTTTATGCATTGAATTCGCAACAAACTAATCTTCTTCACACATGATTGCAACAGAATATATCTCCCATGATATTCGCCTACAATCTCTGATTTTCTTCAGAAGAGTATCTCATTAAACCAAAACCATGTCCAGCCCTAAACATCTCAGACCTGATGTTCACTACTGATGTCACGACATCGGGTGTAACATTAGCACACAGCTACAACCCTTACTCTTTAACAAACCTGAATGTTACCTAAACATATCAATAATGGTAGAAGCTCATGTTGCAACATCAACCATGACATCAACATTGTTTTAACAAAATTTCAGCCAATTACAAGAACTTACAATCTCCCCCTTTGGCTAATTTTGGCTAAAACAAATATATAAACATTACAACTCAGATTACAGCAGTAGCAATAACAACCCTATACTATTGTCAGTAGTCATCAGCGACTTCTGATCCTAACAGTAACCATCTGTAGCTACTGTGTACAGCAACCATGGAGAACCATCTTCTTGGGAAAATCTGAATGATGTTAGAACATCATGTTTAACAACTCTTTCCAGCGCAACAACTTCTGGCAGCACATTAGGACCTAAGAAGTGGAAAGGCCTGAAGTTATTTGGTGCACATGAGGAAGAAGATATCTGACACCCCCCCTCAATACAGCACATTTCTTTTTCCTTCCAGGTCAGATTCAGAACAATTGTAGAAGACTCCTCCAGAAAAGAAATGTATGTCTAGACATCAAGGACCAATGGTGGCATAAGAGAATTCTGCACACCATATTTGATCAGACGCCCCCAGTCGACCTGTGGCATAAGATGACACTTAAGAAGTGCCAATCTTCCAACCCAGGTTACTCAGAACACAAGTCACAAACTCAGAACACAAGTCACAATTGTGTTCATAACTCAGGACACAAGTCACAAAGACTCAACACCAACTTAAGGATAGGACATCCTCTGCAAAATCAGGAACTGCAGACTGCAGACATAACAACTGCGCAAACCAATTAGCCAGACCCTTTCCTTTCTCCCCCCTTTTAGCCACAAATTGGCAAAGGAAGCCCTCACAGAACCAGACCCAAGAAGTGCTTACCCAAAAACTAACAAACGCCATTAGACTGATGAAACAAGAACACTCACTGGCTGAAGAAGAACAGAATAACCCCTATAAATAGCTGATCAGATACTTTGGAATTAACGAGCTTTGAATAGTCAAGATTCTTGGTCATAGAAACGCTATTTTAGGAACTAAAAACTCCATCCAAATTCAATGACTATTATCCAAAACAGTCTTGACCACTTTTATTGTATCCTAACTGATTTTAACCATAAATTGTGCCAAAACAGTTCCATGCACAGTTGAAGCCACGTGTTTCACCTTCTCCTTACACCACCGTCCAAAATACTTCCTTGTTTGGCTCAAGAAAAACATGTCCTATACCATGTTCTGACATCGTATCAGACATTGTCTGCTGGCTCACATAATTAACAACCTAAGACTCCTCAGAAAATTATGCACACAAGCACAACTCACAATCCCTTCTAGATTCCTTTAGAACAGCAGAGAAAAACAACTTCAACAAAAGATTAACTCCCCCTATCTAAGATAACCAGTGCTCCATTGCAAGAAGAACACCTTAAATGAATGGAAAACATAAGACTCATCTTCATGTCTTCAAGAGCGCACCCTCTGTTCAACTCACCTGCTGAACACATTCATTTAATGCTTAATCCTCAAACAATCCAAATATCAACACTCACATGATTCCCTCTTGGTTGGTTATCTTCTCATGCTCAAAAACTCACAACTTGCCAAGCTGATCAACTTCTCTCAGGTATGAACTTCTTGATCACAACATTTGGAAAATCCAGACATAGTCTTCATTCATCCAGTCATGAATGCTTCATACGAACATCCACAAGTACTGAGGCACAAATACACTGCCTTCCACTACATTTTAAGTCAAGTCCTCTTACTTTGAAACACACACCTAGACAAGTGTGACATCTCCCATCAACAAAAAAAACCTACTGAGTTCTTCCAGAAATTGCAGAGAAAAGTAAATTCTCCAAGACACAAAAAAAACGGCCCTTCAGACTCCTCCTCAGAAGCATGTGTGCATATGATTCAAACAATTAGCTTCACATGGCTAGAATCATTCATGTCCACACCAACATGTCATCCAACAGCCTAATGTCATAACATGTTATCTGGCATTATACCAATCTTCACAATCTATGTACCGTTGCCGCACAATCCATAGACAATTACTCCCTCAGTCATGGTTAACTAATGCTCTAGATGAAGATGAACATTTGAGCACACTTGCTGAGCACGTGCATATTGGTACCATTGTCCCTTTTTCCAAAGGCAGTCATTCCCTATCATACTCTTCATCTTCAGACTTCCAATCAAACAATACCTGATCTACTTCAGTCTTCTCCACATTCTCCATCCAAGGCAGACCTTCTACTTCATCATTCTCCCGTATGACTATGTAGAAGCTCCTTAGGCATAATGTAGGCACCAAGCTCCTGAACAAGGGCATAATCATCCTTCACCAAGGATATCCAACCAAGTAATGTCCCAACACAGGTTAGAACATCTGCCACACACCAAGACATCATCACCATGACTCTTGATATGCTCCACCAACTGGACTTACTATTGCATAGTAATCTAAGTAACTAGAGAATTAAACTCTCATCCACCTTCTCCTTGAGTCTTCAACTCATCACTCTTCTGCCAAAGAGTAACTTGTTCCAAGACAATTCTCAATAGTAACCAGCTGCCACACTCTGACTATCTTGATTCTTCGAAACCACTACTGAGATCAACCAAATGCCACATTTTGACCTTTTTCACGTTTGTCAGAACTCTCACAAAGATATCTTGATCCACCAAGGAAACTTGATCTTCAAGTCACATGTTCCACTTGCTCAAAAGCAAACACACTTAGACTCCCTAAGCCATGGTCATGTAACATCTTCTCCTTTCTGCAGCTCTTGTAAACTGCCATGAGAACGATCTTTTTGAAGCATCTTATTATTAGCTGATTTGACACATCACCAGCTGAGACTCCTGATGTTAAGCTAGATGTCAGAACATTATGTCATCCAACCGTTGAATTCAGCCCTACCTTCTGCCAATCAGAAGAACCTCCTGCCACTCAGAAGAACCTCCTCCCTTTGCAGAAACAGATTTCCATGCTCTCATAGACTTGATTCAAACATCAAGTTTGAGTAGACAACCTTCATCCTGCTTAGAAACTCCAAAGACTTCAAACCTACCACATCTGAATCTTCAGAAAATAAGTAGTCTAAGACTACCCCATAGAAATACTAAAGAAAGTCATTTCCCTTAGTAGAAAGCCAGAGATAACTGCCACTTATCCTCGACCTTCACAACCAGAGCAAACACCATGCTCCAAACCACTTAAAAAAACTGATCCAAGGTGTAACCATGTGATGTCTTCATATCTTTCAGCCTTAAAACCTGCACCTTGTCTGACTTTGAGATGTTGGATGTCATCAACATTCCACAATCACTCTGCCTCTCATAATCCAAAGTAATCCCAGACAATTTGGATGATACTCCATAGTCACCAATCAACCCCTCCAGTTGATTCACCTCCAAAGTGCTTAACCCTTGAAAATACTTCCAAAACAGCCACATAGTAAATTCTCAACACTTTTGCAGTCTTGCACTTTTACCTCGGACATATACATAGTCTCCCGTCAATGTGAATTGTCATTAGTTGAATACACAACATTATCAAAAACAGACAAATACTCAACTATTGTCATGCTATTTATCACAAGATACAACATTTGATCTGGTCTGACCTCCTTTTCCTGCAGACTTGAGGCACTAGTTGATCCCTCTTTTGTTAATCCACACCACTGATCACTTCAGATTAGGTAAGTGGCTTGACCTGATACGTCACCATGAGCACAACTAACTTTCTTTGGCTGAGAAAGCAAAGAACTGAAATGATGTTTCAACATCAGTTCCGACATCACAACTGCTATGGCTTTGGAGACTACATCCACACATATCTCATGTAGGGAACATATGAGAACAAATCAAGCTCAGCTTCTTTCTTGATGAAACTTCCTTTAGTTCATGTATCTTCAGATATACAAGCACTATATCATAACCAGAAAGATCCTCCTAATTAGGTCACCACTACTAAGCTTAAGAGATAACTTGTCAAGATTTTCACTCCCGCATGAAAGATTTGACAGTGATACTCTTTTGCTTTGGTTCCACCCTCTTCTTTCATCATCACGAAAATTGATACGAAGGAATCAATGTTCTGAACAGATTGGTCTTCAATGCCTTCCATGTCATACAGTCTTCAATAAGATTCATTCATCTTTTTGTCACTCCTTCCCCCAAAACAAAGATATGAGATAATCCTCAAGTGACTTTGGTATCTCTATCAAAACTGTTGAAGTTGTCTTGCATCAACTACAACATCATAGAATATCCTGCTGAGGAGACCAACCCCTAAATTCTTTCCAAGAGAATACCTTCCTAGAATCTCACCACCAGAGATACAAGAACTAACCAGGGTTACATCAGATACCATGCAGCGGAACATACAACAACCTTCAGGCACTACTCATCATCCTTGCACATTATCACCAAACTAACTAAGTGTCAACACACTCCCAACAACAGTTCTTATGAGTAATCCAACCTTCACTTCAAGGGATCATACACGCAACAATGTGAACTCAGCAAAACTATCTTCCTTGCTCATGAACCAGAAAGTATCTTCCCAAGATCTCATCCAGAAACAGACAGGATGCATGCTCTGATACCAATTGAAATTCTGGTACAGATGTGTGATGTCTCGTGCAATGTCACAACATCGCAATCTGCTGTATGAACAAGGCAATAATAGTAACAGTAACGCATAAACCACACATAAGGATTGTTCACCCAGCTCGGTTTAATAACCTACATCTGGGGGCATACCAAGCCAGGAAGGAAGTCCACTATTAGCAGTATCAAATTACAGACTCAACAGACCAGTTGACATCTACCTAATTTAATCACTACCCAATGACCCTTCTATCTAAGTCCTCCCTAGATAAGAGCCTCCATCTCACTTCCAATCATCGCAATGATGTCTAGCAGTCAACTTCACCGCCACTGCATCAACAACTTGATTACCAACAACTTAACAAACACAGAAAACTAGAAGTCACACTTCCATGACACACCTTGGAGTTGCTTCCAAGCTTCCTCCAAGAACAATACAATACTCGTTACCTACAGGTTTTTGAGTAATACCACAGTGACCATCTCACAACCCGAGTGGTTCACTTAGACAAAGCCCTAATGATCTACATCTTGGACCCGTACCTATTCTAGATTACAAGCATTCTATTTATAGCTTTTTCCCAACTGGATTTGGGCCTTCAAATCATATCAAATCTTCTGCTACCAATCTGCCAAAGATTCTGCTACTAAATAGATCTTCAATCAAATCTTCAATTAAATATTCAATAATTAACTCTAAATATTCTCCATATCTTTATGCATTGAATTCGCAACAAACTAATCTTCTTCACACATGATTGCAACAGAATATATCTCCCATGATATTCTCCTGCAATCTCTGATTTTCTTCAGCAGAGTATCTCATTAAACCAAAACCACGTGCATCCCTAAACATCTCAGACCTGATGTTCACTACTGATGTCACGACATCGGGTGTAACATCAGCACACAACTGCAACCCTTACATCTTTAACAAACCTGAATGTTACCTAAACATATCAATAATGGTAGAAGCTCATGTTGCAACATCAACCATGACATCAGCATTGTTTTAACAAAATTTCAGCCAATTACAAGAACTTACAATCTCCCCCTTTGACTAATTTTGGCTAAAACAAATATATAAACATTATAACTCAGATTACAACAGTAGCAATAACAACCCTATACTATTGTCAGTAGTCAACAACGACTTCTGATCCTAACAGTAACCATCTGTAACTACTGTGTACAGCAACCATGGAGAACCATCTTCTTGGGAAAATCTGAATGATGTTAGAACATCATGTTTAACAACTCTTTCCAGCGCAAAAACTTCAGGCAGCACATTAGGACCTAAGAAGTGGAAAGTCCTGAAGTTATTTGGTGCACATGAGGAAGAAGATATCTGACACTCCCCCTCAATACATCACATTTCTTTTTCCTTCCAGGTCAGACTCAGAACAATTGTAGAAGACTCCTCAAGAAAAGAAATGTATGTCTAGACATCAAGGACCAATGGTGGCATAAGAGAATTCTGCACACCATATTTGATCAGACGCCCCCAGTCGACCTGTGGCATAATATGACACGTAAGAAGTGCCAATCTTCCAACCCAGGTAACTCAGAACACAAGTCACAAACTCAGAACACAAGTCACAATTGTGTTCATAACTCAGGACACAAGTCACAAAGACTCAACACCAACTTAAGGATAGGACATCCTTTGCAACATCAGGAACTATAGACTGCAGACATAACATCTGCGCAAACCAATTAGCCAGGCCCTTTCCTTTCTCCCCCTTTTTAGCCACAAATTGGCAAAGGAAGCCCTCACAGAACCAAACCCAAGAAGTGCTTACCCAAAAATGAACAAACGCCATTAGACTTATGAAACAAGAACACTCATTGGCTGAAGGAGAACAGAATAACCCCTATAAATAGCTGATCAGATACTTTGGAATTAACGAGCTTTGAATAGTCAAGATTCTTGGTCATAGAAACGCTATTTTAGGAACTAAAAACTTTATCCAAATTCAATGACTATTATCCAAAACAGTCTTGACCACTTTTATTGTATCCTAACTGATTTTTACCATAAATTGTGTGTAGCACCCCAAAATTTGCCCTACCTTTTTCTGGCTTATGTTTCTTTCTCATTTTGCATCATTAGGTCCTAATTCATATTTATTCATTTTTTGCATTGGTCTTCTAAGACATGGGATTACAACATTTCTTTAAATAAAGGTTTTCTATTTGCAAGAGTTTGAAGTCTGGTCCTTGTAATATTCTTATTCAGAGGATTCATCAAAGGTGTTGGGTCAGGGTTTCATTGGTGTGAATCAGGGTTTGGATCCTTCTTAATATTTCAAGAGAATTGGTTCCAAGTTAAGTGCTCATTCAGTTGTGATCAGGTGGAAGTTTGACTTCATCTTGGTCAAATCATCAGGGTTTTGCTTCAAGTGCAAGTTATCCGTGTTATTGGTTTATTTCTCAGGAGGTGTGCATCAAGGGTCAGTTTGTTATGCGCTGGAGGTCAAGTTATCAAGCATTGGTTCATGTGGGGTTGATTTAAAAGTCAGGATCTGTGGATTTATTTTCCCAGAGATTTATTCAGACAGATTCATGTGAGGATTCACTTGATCAAAGGTTCAGAGGATGTGTGATTTAGGTGTTTTGTTTCAGTGGTAGTTGTGTGCCTTTAATCGGGTGTTGTGGAAAGTCGAGAGTTGGTGTAATGTGGTTATCCTCTTTTAGAACCTTTTTTCTTTATCCATTAGTTGTCCATTTTTATCCATTCAAATTTCTACCATAAACCAATTTTTCTTTATCCATTTTTAACATTCATTTCATAAATCCAACTAACCACTTCTTAGCTTTCATTTTAGTTTTAATCCATTTCAAATCCATTTTTATCCAAATATCCAATTTAATTATTCCATATCCAAAATTCAACCCATAATCAATTTTAGATCCATTTCACATCACCAAAATCCATTTTGTTCAAATATCCAAATTACCCATTTATCCACTTCTTTTTATATTCAAACTCAATCACTATTTTCAAACCCAAAACCATTTTCCGTAAGCCCATATCATTAAGACTACAATACCATCTCTTTTTGCAAGTCCATGTCATTTTTTTTATGAAGTCCAAAATAAGAATAGAAAGGTTGACCTAGATATAAAAAGAGGGCGCAGAAACCTAGAATGGGAGGAGGGCGCCGATTTCCAGAAAAAAAGTGAAACAAAAGAAGAGCCTGCAGCAAAAGAGAAAAATGGCGTTCGTCCAACATTTTTCATCACCATAATCACCTTATTACTCCTCTTTCTTTCCCAATTCAAAAAACCTGTCCAAGACAACCTCAACCTACAGCAAAGTGAAAACGAAAACAAACTCTTATTCAAAACGCACAGAAAAATTCCAAAACGGCAACCAATTTCTCAAAAGCAAGATTCCATTTTAACCCCTCAATCCACTCGGTAAATAACAAGTTCTTCACCCTCACAAATTCAAGTTCTGGAGAACCAAAACCACCCTGCAGAAATTCACCTTCAACCCTAAACATTCTTAAACCTTCTCACCACAAAGTGAACCACGCTTCACAAAACCTCACCTCCCTCTTCACATCTCAACCTCTCTTTCAAACCAAAACTTCATCACACATTCTCTCTGCTCAAAAGCCTCACAAACCGAATCTCACTCACTAAAAAAACCTCTCCCGATCACAAACCACCCCCTCATTGTCGCCGACACCAAACCATCACCGAACCTCTTCAACGAATCAAACACCCATCCTCCTTTTAACCTCCTTCATTCGCAACCCTCAAACCCATTCTCCAATCCAAACAAATCAGAAGTAAGTAGAAGAAGAGGAATGGAACCAAGGTGAAACCGAAATAAAATCGAAACTCTCAAACCTTAAATCGATGAGCAGATCGAAGCAATTCAAATGGTGAAGTGAGCGAGACAGAGCAAGGCGGACGGAGAAAGACGAGTCGAGACGATGTTGACGATGGTGATGAGTTGCATGCTCCTGTTTCTGATGCCTTATCCATTCATCTTGGTTTTCTCCCTGCTTTTGAGATTATGATAAGAGTTGATGTTAATTGAAGATCCTGACCACGTTGCCCTTTTGACTTCATTGAGAGAATGAGCTGATTTAACCTTTTTGTTTATCGCTTCATAGAAAATTAGAAAAAGAAATTGATGCTGATATGAATGGATTTAAGCGTATCACTGGTTATTGCTATTAGGGATGTGGGCTCAAAAGCCCGTCTGAGGCTGCACACCTCCTTTTTTTTTGTTGCTGGATTATGGTGATGAATGGGCTTTAGAGCCCATAATGATTCACACAGATGATTTTCTAATCACCCTCCATCGTTACCGCACCCTTTGTTGGTTTTTTTTATATTATTTGTTGTTAGATTTTGGATTTTGGGCTGAGTTGCTTTTGAATCCTAATTAGAACTTTTTATCTTGGTTTAGATTTTAGTTAACTTTTTTATAATTAAAATGTGATTTGGATTTAATTAATCTTGGTAATTTAGTTGTAATATTAATTCTTGACGTTGATTAATTTTGTTCTTAGCTTTGACTAATTTTTGGTGTTAATTAGGTTTTGTTTAATTAAATCCTTGATGATTTGAGTTTGAATAATTTGATTTTGTTTAGAATTTTAATTGACTTTTTTTTATTAAGTTCTTGCTAACTTTTGGTTTCTCTTGTTAGCACTTTTGGTTTTGGCTCAGTTGATCCTGGAGGTTGATTTGTGACGTTGGAGACTTGAGCTTATTGGATTGATCGTGTGAAACTTCTACAAGTTGTTCTTGAGCTTTTTATGCGCATAGAAGAGGCAACGAACCTTCTCCGTTAGAACATTTGATTTTGGCTAAGGATGTTGATTTGTGACATTTGACACTTGAGGATTAATTGGATTGGTGACGGTGAAGCTTCTAACAATTCTTGAGTCCTTTTGCGTGCTTTGAAGAGGCAACAGACCTTCTCTGTTAGGTACCCCTAGAATCTCAATTTTATTTTTCATGCCTCATTCTAGGATTGTATCCATGTTAGAAGCATATTGAGTACATCTGAAGCCCTACCTCGAAGTAGGCTCTGTTTGCGCATCATGTTTAGTACTTAAGTGCTTTGTACCTCTATTGTGTCAGCATGTTGATGATTGAACACGTATACATACTTGAGTTTTCTTTCTCCTTCTTCTCTTTCACTCTTTTCCTCCCATGAATCTCAAGACTTATTTAAGTCTTGGATTCTTTCCCCTTTAGAGCTACCTAGTCCAACTTAATTTTAGATTAAGCTTGGAGTAGGATTAACATTAGGTTTTAGGTAGTCTTTCCTCCTAAGCCTCACTAACCATAGGACATCCATGCATGATAACTTTAGGACTCTTAGTTTCCCCTTAGAGTTTCCTTTGTGTCATCTTCTCTTCTCATCTCAAAACTTCTTCAAGACACGTAACAAAGGTTAACGTGTATTGCACTTGAGCCTTCTATGTGGGAAGTGGGGAACGAGGGGCTTCCTCTCATTCTTCTAGGATATCTAGTGTACGTCCTGTTGGGGAAGATGCGCGAAAGTATTCGTTCCTGTATTTAAGACTTTGGTTCAATGCAAGTTACAAACAACTGTAAAAGACACTTCTTGTTTAAAAAACTTTAAACCAACAATAACGTCTTTCCTTCGGGAATTCTCTTCTCATCTCACTCTCAACGCACGAACGTGCTCCTACTCGTTCTCTCGCAAGACGGTAACGCCTAAGTCTCGATTCAGCGAGCTGCAACACCTGAGCTAGAACGTAAGTCGTTCCCTAAAAAACCACAATCCACCCCTAGCGAGGGGAACTACGTCGCTCTGATTCTCATGCTCCCGATGAGATACGTAGGCAGTGGGGTAGGGCCCACGCGAGCACTTCTTTTATTTTCCCTACATTTGTTTCTTGCTCTCTCTCTTTCTCCTTTCTTTTTCCTTTTTCCCGTTCCTGAGGGAATACGTAGGCCTAGGACTCTGAGGACGTCCTATCAAGTCTTTTCTTTTCCTTTTCTTTCCCGTTTCTTCATTCGTTCCCGTACCTGTTCCTTTTCCAGTTCTTCAGCTAGCAATTCCTTTTCCAGTATCCTCTTCTTACACCCTTTGATCGAAGCAGCAAGCGTGGATCCCATCGTGTACGATGGACGCGTGGGGGTGCTAATACCTTCCTCGCGCGTAACCGACTCCCGAACCCAGATCTCTTGGTCGCAAGACCATGCTCTTTCCTTCCTTCCTTCAGGTTTACGCAGTGTTTCCTTTCCCTCTCTTGGGATAAATACACATTGCTGGCGACTCTGTTTTTCGCGCCACTCTCGCGTTAGTACCGTTGGATGCGAATCTTTCGGGAGCGACATTGTGCCAAAACAGTTCCATGCACAGTTGAAGCCACGTGTTTCACCTTATTCTTACACCACCGTCTAAAATACTTTCTTGTTTGGCTTAAGAAAAACATGTCCTATACCATGTTCTGACATCGTATCAGACATTGTCTGCTGGCTCACATAATTAACAACCCAAGACTCCTCAGGAAATTATGCACACAAGCACAACTCACAATCCCTTCTAGATTCCTTTAGAACAGCAGAGAAAAACAACTTCTTCAACAAAAGATTAACTCCCCCTATCTAAGATAACCAGTGCTCCTTTGCAAGAAGAACACCTTAAATGAATGGAAAACATAAGACTCATCTTCATGTCTTCAAGAGTGCACCCTCTGTTCAACTCACCTGCTGAACACATTCATTTAATGCTTAATCCTCAAACAATCCAAATATCAAAACTCACATGATTCCCTCTTGGTTGGTTATCTTCTCATGCTCAAAAACTCACAACTTGCCAAGCTGATCAACTTCTCTCAGGTATGAACTTCTTGATCACAACATTTGGAAAATCCAGACATAGTCTTCATTCATCCAGTCAGGAATGCTTCATACGAACATCCACAAGTTCTGAGGCACAAATACACTGCCTTCCACTACACTTTAAGTCAAGTCCTCTTACTTTGAAACACACACCTAGACAAGTGTGACATCTCCCATCAACAAAAAAAACCTACTGAGTTCTTCCAGAAATTGCAGAGAAAAGCAAATTCTCCCAGACACAAAAAAAACCGCCCTTCAGACTCCTCCTCAGAAGCATGTATGCATATGATTCAAACAATTAGCTTCACATGGCTAGAATCATTCATATCCACACCAACATGTCATCCAATAGCCTAATTTCATAACATGTTATCTGACATTATACCAATCTTCACAATCTATGTACCGTTGCCGCACAATCCATAGACAATTACTCCCTCAGTCATGGTTAACTAATGCTCTAGATGAAGATGAACATTTGAGCACACTTGCTGAGCACATGCATATTGGTACCATTGTCCCTTTTTCCAAAGGAAGTCATTCCCTATCATACTCTTCATCTTCAGACTTCCAATCAAATAATACCTGATCTACTTCAGTCTTCTCCACATTCTCCATCCAAGGCAGACCTTCTACTTCATCATTCTCCCGTATGACTATGTAGAAGCTCCTTAGGCATAATGTAGGCACCAAGCTCCTGAACCAGGGCATAGTCATCCTTCACCAAGGATATCCAACCAGATAATGTCCCAACACAGGTTAGAACATCTGCCACACACCAAGACATCATCACCATGACTCTTGATATGCTCCACCAACTGGACTTACTATTGCATAATAATCTAAGTAACTAGAGAATTAAACTCTCATCCACATTCTCCTTGAGTCTTCAACTCATCACCCTTCTGCCCAAGAGTAACTTGTTCCAAGACAATTCTCAATAGTAACCAGCTGCCACACTCTGACTATCTTGATTCTTCGAAGCCACTACTGAGATCAACCAAATGCCACATTTTGACCTTTTTCACGTTTGTCAGAACTCTCACAAAGATATCTTGATCCACCAAGGAAACTTGATCTTCAAGTCACATGTTCCACTTGCTCAAAAGCAAACACAGTTAGACTCCCTAAGCCATGGTCATGTAACATCTTATCCTTCCTGCAGCTCCCGCAAACTGCCATGAGAACGATCTTTTTGAAGCATCCTATTATTAGCTGATGTGCCACATCACCAGCTGAGACTCCTGATGTTAAGCTAGATGTCAGAACATTATGTCATCCAACCGTTGAATTCAGCCCTCCCTTCTGTCACTCAGAAGAACCTCCTCCCTTTACAGAAACAGATTTCCATGCTCTCATAGACTTGATTCAAACATCAAGTTTGAGTAGACAACCTCCATCCTGCTTAGAAACTCCAAAGACTTCAAATCTACCACATATGAATCTTCAGAAAATAAGTAGTCCAAGACTACCCCATAGAAATACTAAAGAAAGTCACTTCCCTTAGTAGAAAGCCAGAGATAACTGCCACTTATCCTCGACCTTCACAACCAGAGCAAACACCATGCTCCAAACCACTTAAAAAAACTGATCCAAGCTGTAACCATGTGATGTCTTCATATCTTTCAGCCTTAAAACCTGCACCTTGTCTGACTTTGAGATGTTGGATGTCATCAACATTCCACAATCAATCTGCCTCTCATAATCCAAAGTAATCCCAGACAATTTGGATGATACTCCATAGTCACCAATCAACCCCTCCAGTTGATTCACCTCCAAAGTGCTTAACCCTTGAAAATACTTCCAAAACAGCCACATAGTAAATTTTCAACACTTCTGCAGTCTTGCACTTTTACCTCAGACATATACATAGTCTCCCGTCAATGTATATTGTCATTAGTTGAATGCACAACATTAGAAAAAGCAGACAAATACTCAACTATTGTCAAGTTATTTATCACAAGATACAACATTTGATCTGGTCTGACCTCCATTTCCTGCAGACTTGAGGCACTAGTTGATCCCTCTTTTGTTAATCCACACCACTGATCACTTCAGATTAGGTAAGTGGCTTGACCTGATACGTCACCATGAGCACAACTAACTTTCTTTGGCTGAGAAATCAAAGAACTGAAATGATATTTCAACATCAGTTCCAACATCACAACTGCTATGGCTTTGGAGACTACATCCACACATATCTCTTGTAGGGAACATATGAGAACAAATCAAGCTTAGCTTCTTTCTTGATGAAACTTCCTTTAGTTCATGTATCTTCAGATATACAAGTACTCTAACAAAACTGTTGAAGTTGTCTTGCATCAACTACAACATCATAGAATATCTTGCTGAGGAGACCAGCCCCTAAAGTCTTTCCAAGAGAATACCTTCCTATAATCTCACCACCAGAGATACAAGAACCAACCAGGGTTACATCAGATACCATGCAGTGGAACATACAACAACCTTCAGGCACTACTCATCATCCTTGCACATTATCACCAAACTAACTAAGTGTCAACACACTCACAACAACAGTTCTTATGAGTAGTCCAACCTTCACTTCAAGGGATCATACACGCAACAATGTGAACTCAGCAAAACTATCTTCCTTGCTCATGAACCAGAAAGTATCTTCCCAAGATCTCATCCAGAAATAGACAGGATGCCTGCTCTGATACCAATTGAAATTCTGGTACAGATGTGTGATGTCTCGTGCAATGTCACAACATCGCAATCTGCTGTATAAACAAGGCAATAATAGTAACAGTAATGCATAAACCACACACAAGGATTGTTCACCCAGTTCGGTTCAACAACCTACATCTGGGGCATACCAAGCCAGGAAGAAAGTCCACTATTAGCAGTATCAAATTACAGACTCAACAGACCAGTTGACATCTACCTAATTTAATCACTACCCAATGACCCTTCTATCTAAGTCCTCCCTAGATAAGAGCCTCCATCTCACTTCCAATCATCGCAATGATGTCTAGCAGTCAACTTCACCGCCACTGCATCAACAACTTCATTACCAACAACTTAACAAACACATAAAACTAAAAGTCACACTTCCATGACACACCTTGGAGTTGCTTCCAAGCTTCCTCCAAGAACAATACAATACTCATTACCTACAGGTTTCTGAGTAATACCACAGTGACCATCTCACAACCCGAGTGGTTCACTTAGACAAAGCGCTAATGATCTACATCTTGGACCCATACCTATTCTAGATTACAAGCATTCTATTTATAGCTTTTTCCCAACTGGATTTGGGCCTTCAAATCATATCAAATCTTCTGCTACCAATCTGCCAAAGATTCTGCTACTAAATAAATCTTCAATCAAATCTTCAATTAAATCTTCAATAATTAACTCTAAATATTCTCCATATCTTTATGCATTGAATTCGCAACAAACTAATCTTCTTCACACATGATTGCAACATAATATATCTCCCATGATATTCGCCCGCAATCTCTGATTTTCTTCAGTAGAGTATCTCATTAAACCAAAACCATGTGCAGCCCTAAACATCTCAGACCTGATGTTCACTACTGATGTCACGACATCGGGTGTAACATCAGCACACAGCTGCAACCCTTACATCTTTAACAAACCTGAATGTTTCCTAAACATATCAATAATGGTAGAAGCTCATGTTGCAACATCAACCGTGACATCAGCATTGTTTTAACAAAATTTCAGCCAATTACAAGAACTTACAGACAAGATTGGGGTAGTTATTGAAGGGCTGTTGGTTGATTGATTAGTGGTTGGTAAAGGAATAGAGAAAGTTGGAGGTTTTAACCTTACTTGTGGATTGGAGGTAGATGGTGCAGCAACAGATGGATTTGCATCAACTTTATTGATTTTCTCAAGAAGAAGTTCTTCTTTTCTGGAGATTTCAGTTTCATCCTTTTTCTTCTTTTTACCCTCTGCATCCTCTTCAGCAAGCTTCCTCTTACTCCTGGTAATATGCTTTGACTGAGGGGCAACTTCTTCAATTCTGGATTCTGCTTCTCTCATTATGGCAATGTAAGAGGCTATTGATGTTGGATTATCTTCTTTATGGTAGAATGGATAGTTTCCCACTGGATTCCTGATCCTTTTTACCGTGTCAGGAGAAATAGGTGTTAGTTTCACCTCTACATTTGCAATCATCTTCATATGTTTAAGATTTGCAGCATTGAAAACTTCTCCAACTCTTTTATTCAGATATTCCGTGAAATTTGCTTCCTTGGTCAGATAATCCACTAATCCGCATTCAACCAGGATGTCAGAGACCAGTCTTCCAAAGGGAATGTAGTTGATAATCTTCTTTTCTGGTGAGGCCGTTGTTCTGGTTTTGCGCACCATATCCCTTAAATAGTAGAACATAATGGAGGGAAGGCACATTTTCTCATGTTTGTGCAGGTAGTACAACATGTGTTTTTGATTTGCGTTGGCAAAATCTGTAGCACTCTTTGCCGGTCTTGGATTAATGCATCCAAGAATGATCTTGTGCCAGATCCTTAGGTTCTCACACAAGTTTTTACTTTTGTAGTCCGTTGTTCCTGATTGACAACTCTTGAAGATGGCTTTGTTGATGACTGACTCAGATTTCTCAGTTTTTCCGTACACCCTCTTTCCTTCCAAGAACTTCATTCCTAGTAATTTGGAGATAGATCTCTCAGTGATGATAATTTTCTGCTCCAGAACAAAAGATACCACATGGAATTCATCTGTATCTGCATGTCTCCAGAATTCTTTCACTAGATCATCAAAGCATAGACTTCTTAGTCTATCAAAGTAATTCTTCCATTCTTGAGCGCCCAATTGATCAATTAGGTTAAACCCATTATCAGAGAGGTTGTCAAAATTGACATCTAGATCTTTCAGAACAGTTAGGTCATTTGCATGTGTCACACATGTCACAGAGCGAGTTCTCTGGGTGACATGGTTTGCATCAATTGGGGGAAGATTTAATGGATTTGAACCAACTGGTTCAGCCGTTGATAGAGTAGTAGTGGGTGTGATTGATGAGGATGGTAGTTCTTGGGAGATTTGAACAGTGTCTTGTTGATGAGTGTTCATCCTTACGGTGGTAAGAAGGAATGAGGATTGATCTTTGAGTTGATTTTGAGGGAGTGATAGATAGAGAGAGAATTAGATGAGAGTTGATTAACTTTTTAGGGTTTGTGAGAAGAAGAAAAA
Organism: Lathyrus tuberosus; assembly: GCA_022829125.1. Lineage (NCBI taxonomy): Eukaryota > Viridiplantae > Streptophyta > Magnoliopsida > Fabales > Fabaceae > Lathyrus > Lathyrus tuberosus. The sequence continues at coordinate 4,436,150 of JALAZF010000441.1, forward strand.
TTCTCGAGGGTTTAAAGGACAGATACACTCTTGAGGGGATAAGCTAATAAATGCGATAAAGTTGAGTCAATCTCGAGAGAAATGCTGTTATTTAATTTGAATAGTTAAAGTGACTTAATTTTATTTAAATCACGTGCAAAGATAATTTTTCCAAAAATATGACATGTCACAAAATTATCAGAACTTGAGATGCGTTAAGAAAGTGGTTCTGATGAAAAATGCTTTTCTCATGAGGTTCTGAAAATATTTTATTCTGAACAGTATTTCATATTCAGGTGTTTTAAAATAATTAGAAATCTATCTTCAGCTAAGGGTTTTGTGAAAATGTCAGCCCACTGATGGTGTGTATCAATGAATTTTAAGCATCAAATTCCCTTCTGAACATAGTCCCTAATAAAGTGATGTTTTATTTCAATGTGTTTAGCCCTAGAATGCAAAATTGGATTTTTACTTAAGCAGATAGTAGCAGTATTATCACAGAAGATAGGAATGTTACTCTCATATATCTGATAGTCTTCCAGCTGATAATTCATCCATAACATTTGAGTACTGCATAGGGAAGCTGATATGTATTCTGCTTCAGCTGTTGAGAGAGCAATTGTAGATTGTCTCTTGCTTGACCATGAGATTAAATTGCTTCCTAAGAACTGACAGTTCCCTGATGTGCTCTTTCTTTCTAATCTGTCTCCGGCATAGTCTGCATCGCAGTCACCAGAAAGAGTATACTCTTATGTTTTCTTATACATCAGGCCAAGGTTAGTTATTCCTTTCAGATACCTTAGAATTCACTTGACAACGGTTAAATGTGATTCTCCTGGATCTGATTGGAATCTAGCACATAGATGTACACTGAATAATATATCAGGTCTAGAAGCAGTTAGATATAAGAGAGAACCTATCATACCACGATAGAGTTTTTTTACAAACCTTAACTCCTATTTCTTCCTTTCCCATGACACACATTGGATGCATTGGTGTTTTAGCAATGTTGCAATCCGTCATATTGAACTTCTTCAGAAGTTCTTTTGTGTACTTGTTTTGATGAATGTAAGTGGCCTCTGATCTTTGATCAATCTGAATTCCAAGGAAGAACTTTAGTTCTCGCATGAGGCTCATTTCAAATTCGGCCTACATTAACTTTGAAAATTCTTGACATAGAGAAGAGTTAGCAGAACCAAAAATAATGTCATCAACATAGATTTGAACAATGAGAATGGCATTCTTATATGTCTTGCAGAAAAGTGTTGTGTCAACCTTTCCTCTGGTGAAATTGTTTTCTAGTAAAAACTTGCTCAATCTTTCATACCAAGCTCTGGGAGCTTGTTTTAAACCATAGAGTGATTTTTTAAGTTTAAAAACAAAATCTGTTTTTTCTAAATTTTCAAAACCAGGAGGTTGTTTGACATAAATTTCTTCTGATATATAGCCATTTAAGAATGCGCTCTTAACATCCATTTGATATAGAGTGATGTCATGATATACTGAAAAGGATATTAGCAAACGTATTGTTTCAAGTCTTGCAACTGGAGCAAATGTTTCGTTGTAGTCAATTCCTTCCTGTTGACTGTATCCTTGAGCAACAAGTCATGCTTTGTTTCTGACAACTTCTCCTTTCTCATTTAGGTTGTTCCTAAATACCCACTTGGTTCCTATGACATGAACATTCTTGGGTTTAGGAACTAGATCCCAAACATCATTTTTGGAGAACTGGTTAAGTTCTTCTTCCATAGCCAGAACCCAGTCTTTGTCCATGAGAGCTTCTTCAATTGTAATTGGTTCTATCAACGACACTAGTCCTACAAGTGTTTCTTCTGATGGTCTAAAGGTTGATCTGGTTCTGATAGGAGCATCTTTGTTTCCCAGAATTAGTTCCTCAGGATGGGATGAGGACAATCTTCTTCTTCGTTGAGATGGGGTAGTTGGAGTTATTTCAGTGGTTTCTAGTGTAGGATCTTGCTGTTCTTTGACTTCCTCTACCTCTTTCTTAGATTCAGAGAATCTGATTTCTAAATCTGCAAGTTTCTCAACTAGCTCTGACTTTTCTGAGTCAGGCTTGTCATTGAATCTAACATGAGTGGATTCCTCCACAATTCTTGATTCTGTGTTGTAAACTCTGTAGCCTTTCGAGCGTTCAGAGTATCCCAACAACAGACACTTCTGTGCTTTGGAATCAAACTTGCTAAGATTCTCTTTAGTGTTAAGCATAAAACAGACACATCCAAATGGATGAAAATAAGAAATGTTGGGTAATTTATTTTTCCACAATTCATATGGAGTTTTATTCAATATAGGTCTTATAGAGATTCTATTTTGAATATAGCATGCTGTGTTAATTGCTTCTGCCCAGAAATGTTTAGCTATGTCAGTTTCTTGGATCATGGTGCGATCCATTTCTTGCAAAGTTCGATTCTTTCTTTCTACAACTCCGTGTTGTTGTGGAGTTCTAGGGCAAGAAAAATCGTGAGATATTCCATGTGAATAAAAAAGTTCCTCAAAGATTTTATTTTCAAATTCTCCACCATGATCACTTCTTACTCTGACTATTTTACAATTTTTCTCATTTTGTACTTGAGTGTAGAAGGAAGCAAACACAGAATGTGATTCATCCTTGTGTTTTAAGAATTTTACCCATGTCCATCTGCTGTAGTCATCAACGATGACTAGTCCATATTTCTTACCATTGAGAGATGCCGTTTTTACAGGGCCAAACAGATCAATGTGAAGAAGTTCCAACGGTCTGGAGGTGGAAACAACATTTTTAGCTTTGAAAGAGGTTTTTGAAAACTTTCCTTTCTGACAAGCTTCACAAAGAGCGTCTGAAGAATATTTCAGATTTGGCAAGCCTCTAACAAGACCTAGCTTGTTAAGCTGAGAGATTATTCTCAGACTGACATGGCCAAGACGTCTGTGCCAGACCCATTGCTCTTCGTTCACAGAAAGAAGACATTTTACATTTTGATGTTTTAAATCAGATAACTTAATTTTATAAGTGTTGTTTTTCCTCTTTCCGTTGAATAGGACAGATCCATCCTTCTGACTTACAACTTTACAAGATGTTTGATTAAAAATGAGATCATAACCACTGTCGCTGAGTTGGCTTATTGACAACAAATTATGCATTAGACCTTCTACTCACAGAACATTTTTAATGGAAGGAAGCTTACCATTTCCAATGGTTCCGGAGCAATGATTCTTCCTTTCTGATTTCCTCCGAAACCGACAACACCTCCAGGTTTAAGTTTCAGATCTTGGAACATAAGCTTTTCTCCTGTCATGTGTCGCGAGCACCCATTGTCCAGGTACCATGACTGGTGTTTCAATGGAGCTATTAAGGATATCTGCAACATAAATTATCTTGTTTTTAGGTACCCATTTTGTGGGTCCTTTCACATTAGTTTTTCTAAAGGTTCTGACCCCTTTAGATTTCCTTACGTTAGCAAAACGGTGTGGAGTTTGTGCATAGTATTTGAGTTTGGAGTACTTCTTCAGTGGATGTGTTCGTGTAATCCTAGAGTTTGAACTTTTTGGTTCTGAATGCTTAAGATTAGTACCAGAGGGAATAAACTGTTTGGACAGAGGTATTATTTTGATGTTTTTGGTTTCATCATATGGTTGAGATGGTCCTGAATATCCTAGACCTCTACTACCATTTCTACTGACTCCATAGATTAGTGAAGCCATTTTGCTTCTATCTATGCTTTTAGCAAGAAAGTTTTTAAATGCGTTATCATATTTGTCTTCTTTACTAGTGTTAGCTGATTTTGAGATCATTTCTTCTTCTACCTTAGATAATTTACATTTCAGGACAGAATTTGAGTTTTCTAAGACAAATATTTTCTCATTTTGCTCAGAGATGATTTTCTTATTTTTAGTAAGATCATCTGAAGAAACTATAAAACTCTTTTTCAGGATTTTGAATTTGCTTTGAAGATTTTAATATCTTTTGATAAGTTCAGTTAATCCTAATTCAAGTTCAGAACGTGATAAGGAAGAAAGTACCTCTCTTTCATCGTCGGAGTCTGATAGTTCTTCCTCTGACGAGTTGCTTCTAGTTTCTGCCATAAATACCATGTTGACCCGACTTTCATCAGCATCATCTTCAGATTCTGAGTCATCCCATGTTCCCATGAGACCCTTTTTAGCTTTCCTAGGTCTTTCTTCTTTCTTGGCCTTTGGACAGTCATATTTGAGATGTCCAGTTTCTTTGCATTCAAAACACATAACATCTTTTCCATAGTTTCTTCTTTGACCAGATGTAGATTCGAATCTTCTCCTTGGTCCTTTGAACTTGTTCCTTCTGTACTTCCAAAGTTGACTTATCTTTCTTGATATGAGTGATATATCGTATTCTTCTGAATCTTCTTCAGATTCTTCCATCTCTTCTTCTGCCTGATACACTTTCTTCTTTTCTGGCTTTGCTTTTAGTGCAATGGATTAGTTTTTCTTCTGAGGTTAATCTCCTTGAAGCTCTATTTCATGACTTCTTAAAGAACTGATAAGTTCTTCAAGACTGATATTATTCAAATCCTTTGCAACTTTCAAGGCAATCACCATTGGTCTCCATTTTGCTGGAAGACTTCTGATGATTTTCTTGACATGACCAGCAGTAGAATATCCTTTGTTTAGAACTCTGAGTCCGGCAACAAGCATTTGAAACCTTGAGAACATGGTTTCAACAGACTCATCTTCTTCCATTTTAAAGACTTCGTATTTCTGGATTAGCACAAGAGCCTTTGTCTCCTTGACTTGAGCATTTCCTTCGTGAGTCATACGAAGAGAGTCAAAGATGGATTTTGCAGTTTCTTTGTTTGTGATTCTCATACTCGGTATAAGAAATTGCGTTCAACAGAATGGTTCTTGCTTTGTGATGATTTTTGTAGGTTTTCTTCTGAGCATCTGTAAACTCACTTCTTTCAATCTTTTTACCTACAGAATCTACTGGATGACTGCAGCCATCAAGTACTAGATCCCATATATCTAGATCAAAAGATAAGAAATAACTTTCAATTCTATCTTTCCAATAGTCAAACTTTTCACCATCAAAGATAGGGGGTTTTGCAGTGTAAGATTCTCTTTCAATGACATTTGTTTCAGAAGTTGTTGGTAGTGGTGTAGTCATTGTTTTTCACACTTGGATCGGTACTGAACACTGTTAAGTGCTTGATAAAAATTCAATCTTTTTATCACTTCAGAACCGGAGCTCTGATACCAATTGAAGGTGTGAAAAATGCAAGAAAGGGGGGGTTTGAATTGGTTTTTAAAAAATAATTGTTTCTTTTGAGATTCTTTCTTGTTAAAACTTTTTCCCTTTCTTTCTAAAGAACAACGACTTAGTTAAATAAAAAGATATAAACACGTTATGTTTATACTAGTTCACTTGAGAATCTCTCAAGTTAGTCTAGTCCACCCGCCAAGGTGATTTTACCTCTCTCAACGAGGTCTTAATCCACTATTCAACAAAATAGTACACTGCACGAGCTACACAGCTGGTGACTAACAACAACCTCTAGAACTCACACGTTCTAGACTTCTCAAGTAATCCAATCACACAGGTCTTACTCAAGGCACAACCTCTAAGACACACGTCCTAGACTTCTCAAGAGATCTAATCACTAAGACTCTCTTAAGGAATACAACTTTAAGTTCACAATGAGTTTACATAGAACTGCTTCTTATCAAGCTAATAATGTAAACAAGCTTTTGGACCAGAAATGACTTAAGAAAGAATAGAGTTAGAAAGTATTGTCGTTGTTCGTATGTGTGTCTTTCTTCAAGTTTTTGAGCTTCCTTTTATAGCCGAGTGAAAAGAGCCATTGAAATGAAATCATGATAGCTAAGTAGGCTTACGGCTTGGAAGCGTGAGGACATGTACAAAATCTTCTGCATGCAGCGCGTCCTTACAACTTGGAATTAGGTTGGAGTTTTTAAACTCTATGTGAGACTCGTCACTTTGAGCATTCACTTCACCCCATTACAACTTAGACGTAGAGAGTTTCTTAAACTCTATATGAGTATCATAACTCATTCCCCTTGGAAATTTGGCCATAGTCAATGGTTCCTCTCACCCTTAGTTAGGTGAACTATGGTTGCTTTGATTCTTTAGTCAGATACATAGGCACAAGATGCGACGTCTTGGCGAGCAAACATAGTGTACATACCCATAGGTCTTTACCTTACCCTTAGCAGATCTTTAGCAAGCAAACATAACATAACATAATATAACAAGAGGTTCCTATAGAGTACTACAAATACTTAGGGTGCTAATACCTTTCCTTAGTATAACCAACCCCCGATCCCCGATCTCTTAGCTCTGTCTTAACATAGCGCAATTAGGATTTTCTTCGATCTTTACCCTTTCCTTTGGATAAATCAAATTTCGGTGGTGAATTTCAAAGTTTTGTGATTCAAGTTAATTAATAGCTTGGTATCTGATTCTCACCACAACAGAATCCATTAATGTTGTGGTTGATGATTCTGTCATTGAGAAAGGGATCGATGTCGAAGAAGATGCTGGAACATCATCTCAGCAGACTGATGTTTCAGAAAATAGGGCTCGCATTGAGTCCAACATTGAGCCATATAATTCTGAAACCCTCAAGTCAACAAAGGCCCTTCTACTAGAATTCACAAAAATCATTCAAACGAACTTATTATTGGAAATCTTGATGATAGGATAACCGCTAGATCCAGAGATGTGATATCCAATGCTTGTTTTGACTCAAAATTTGAACCAAAAATTGTGAAGGAGGCATTGACTGATGAATTCTGGATCAATGCTATGCAAGAGGAACTAGGTCAGTTCAAAAGGAATGAAGTGTGAGACTTGGTACCCAGGCCAGAAGGGGTGAATGCTATTGGCACAAAATTGATTTACAAAAACAAATCTAATGAAAATGGAATTGTGACCAGAAACAAGGCTAGGCTTGTTGATCAAGGATAAATTCAAATTGAAAGGGTTGATTTTGATGAGAATTTTTCACTTGTCCCTCGTCTTGAATCCATAAGACTGCTCTTTGAAGTGGCATGTATGCTAAAATTTAAGTTTTTCAGATGGATGTGAAAAGTGCCTTCTTGAATGGATACTTGAATGAAGAAGTGTATGTTGAACAACCCAAGGGGTTCATAGATCCTAGTTTTCTAGATCATGTTTACAAACTAAGGAAAGCTCTTTATGGATTGAAGCAAGCACCTAGAGCTTGGTACGAAAGGTTAACTGAGTTTCTTGTCAACAATGGCTATAGGAAAAGGGGAATAAACAAGACCATTGTAAACTCATTATAGCTCAAATATATGTTGATGACATTGTGTTTGGAGGGATGTCAAACTAGATGATCCAACAGTTTGTCAAACAAATGCAATCTGAATTTTTGAGATGAGTCTTGTTGGTGAACTAACCTATTTTCTTGGTCTTCAAGTTAAACAAATGGATGATATTATCTTCATTTCTCAAAGCAAGTATGCTAAGAATATAGTGAAGTAGTTTGGTATAGAAACTGCTAGTCACAAAAGGACACCTTCTGCAACACACTTGAAATTAACCCAGGATGAAAAGGCTGTTGATGTGGATCAAAATATGTACAGAAGTATGATTGGTAGTCTGTTGTATCTTACAACTAGCAGACCAGACATTACTTTTGTTGTAGGAGTTTGTACTAGATATCAGGCTGGGCCTAAAATGAGCCACAATACTCAAGTGAAGAGAATCTTGAAATACGTTAATGGTACTAGTGATTATGGAATGATGTATTCTCGTAATCCAAATTCTATGTTGTGATGCTGACCGGGCAGGTAGTGCTGATGATAGACAAAGTACTTTTCGGAGGATGTTTCTTCTTGGGAAACAATCTTATCTCTTGGTTGAGTTAGAAGCAAATTTTAGTTTTCTTTATCAAGTAGTCTAATGGCAAAGAATAATAAACGGGATGTCGCGGGTTCGAACCCGCACCCCTCCACCTAATGTCCATGCACAATTATCAACTGAGCATGCATAACGTGACTTATATTTAAGTTATTTAGGCGCGCATCCAAATTCTAATTATCTTTAGATTTCAATTTTCATAATTTGGTCCACCTCATACATCATTATGGGACCATTACGACTTTCGTCATTGACATATAACGTGACGAAACCCCGATGACCATGATATCAATATATTTGTTGACATATATCGATATGGGTGAGAGACATGAAAATTTCATGCTATGGTGGAGGAATTTTAACTTGATTGTCTATAGGGGTACAAGATATCTACTATAAGATATTTTAACTTGATTGTCTCTACATTGATCTCCAAAACGAACATTGTATTGAGTGTTATTTGGCCTTTCACATGCACTTATTTGCCTGAAAGACCAATCAAGGGGCCTTAAAATGTGTAGATGTCATCTAGGTCAAGATGGAGCCTCTCAAAGACGTTCCAAAACAAGACATCTGTTATGCTTCTAAGGTCAATCAACACCTGCTTCATATCTTAATTATCATATCGTATGGTGTTGATCATGGAATTATTGTTATGATGGAGGATGTCAATGAAGTCTTTTTCGGAGAATGTGATTTTGGACTTTGGATCCTTCTTCAATCTTATTTTATGACCAACAAGTATAATACTCGGTTTAGGTCAACGAATTCAGGATCGACTCTTACCCATAAACACCCTTACATATTACCATTTAAATAGATCCAATTTTTAAAACCCAACTCAAATTCAAATTTAATTATATATGAAATATTAGATGGAATGGGATGAAATAAAATTCATCATTTTTTATTTTACTCCATCAATATTTACAAAATTCAAAGAACAAAGTTTCATTATTTATTACTTCATTTTATTACAGTACATTCACATTAATCCAACGATATGTTTATTACTTCATTTTATTAGAGCACATTAGCATTAATCCAAAGATTCGTTGCCACAAAATCACATGTTTAAAAAACAGAATATATAGTAGTTTAATATATATATATATATATATATATATATATATATATATATATATATATATATATATATATATATATATATATATATATATATATATATATATATATATATATATTATATATATATATATATATATATATATATATATATATATATATATATATATATATATATGCTATATTTCTTAAAAATTGAAATATATTTTATTTGTGAAAAAATATCTATAATTCTACATCTAAAATATATATACCAAAATTAAAAAATAAAAAACATTATATAAACAAAATATAAATATAATTTTTCTAAAATTTTCCTATATGTAAATAAATATATTTTTTTCAAATATACAACTTTTTAAAAAAAAATCAAAATATACACTACATTAAACTATATACCATTTTTCTAAAATATATATTATATTTAAAAAATTCAAATTATAATTTATCTAAAAAAACATATATTTTCATCACTATATATATTTAATCAAGTTATTCTCAACAACACATTCTCAATACTACAACAAATTCATTCAAAACTAATAATATTTAACCTGCGTACATAAAAAAAATTATTAAAAAAATTAAAAACTATTAAATGTATACCTTAATTGGAGATTAATATGAAAAAAAGAAAGAAAAAAGCAGTAGATGATTGATGAGGAGTTGAAGGTTTTGTATACAAATGAAAATGAAGTATGAGTTGAGGGATTTTGCGTTTCAGCGAGAGAGAGAGAGAGAAGGGGAAAAAGTTGGGTGATTTGAGAATGAGGATGAGAGCGAAACTATATTGCTTTTAAATAAATATGTTTGTGTTGATTTTTGCTGAGGGTAGCCCCTGCCAAACTACAATGATAATAAAGCCTAATTAATGCGCAAACCAACTCTCTGAAAGTCTTGGGAAAACGCAAACATCATTTCATCAAAGATGAAAAGGGGGATGGCCTCGAGCCTTCGATTCATTTCCTCAATTGTTTGGGTACGAGTTGCCTTACTCGATTAGTCAAACAATTGTCATCTCTTAAAAAACTTATAATCCGATTCACCTTAAACCTTTTCATAAATAAATCAAATCAAACCTATTTTCTTAATGACTTAGATGAAAAAGAGAGTGGTCTAGAGTCTTCTATTCTCTTTTCCTAATATTTGAATACGAGTTGTCTTATTCAGTCATTCGAGTTTTCGTCATCCATTTAAAATACCCTAACTATATTAAATCCTTTTGCAATTAAGGATGAAAAAGAAGATGGTCTGGAGCTTTCAATTTCTCTCCTCAATTATTTGGATACGAGTTGCCTTACTCGACCATCTAAATAATTGTCATTCAAACAAAATATTGAACATATTAATTCAACTTCTCGCCTCCGTGTGATTATAACTTTTTCTTAAAAGAACATTGTTTAGTCCCTTCTAGCACGCATATAAACTAGTGCTTAAGCCTCCGCCGAGAGTAAATAAGCCAATGTTTAGCCTATAGAATGTGACCAAAATACTTGTTCAATAAAACACACCAACAAACTGTAGCACCCCCGAACTAAAAAAACTCTAATTTCCTTATTGCACTATGAGGATACATAGGCACGAAATTGTGAGATCTTGGTGAGCACACTAATAAAAAAGCTCCCTTTTCCCCAATAGCAAACACATTAATAAAAACACTTTTTGTGGTTTCCTTTCTTTTTCACTTTAGTCTTTTATAACTCGAAGAAAACAAATAACGATAGCTAACATTTAATCGTAAATCTAACTAAGAGATTCTCGTTAAGTACAACGAATGTGAGGGGTGTTAATACCTTCCTCATACATAATCGACTCTCGAACCCGAATTTGGTTGCGATGATCATTATTATGTTTTTAAAAGGTTTTATTGATATTTTCTTATTCCTTTTTTAAATAAATAAAGTTCGGTGGCGACTTTATTCGAAATAAATTTTCCGCGACCAACCGCGAATGATCGTATTTTTCGAGATACAATATACATATTACTGCATTAAAATCTTTTTGTACTATAGTTGGCATTTTATTATTGTCTACATTTTCTTTCACTAATCTTCGATGTCTCTACTATTTTGATTTTGATACAAGCTCACGATCAATTAGGTTTATTTGTTATTATTGGTATTGGCATAGATATCATGTATGATTATTTCTAATATATTTTATAAGAGTTCAATTTTAATTGTCTAAAAGGATGTTTTCGGATAAATTTTGTTAGAATGATTCTTTTAAAGTGCATGATAAATTTGTTAATCTATACTAAAGAAAGATCAATTCTAATCAAGTACATTCAGAAACATTTAGCTAGGATTAAAATTAATTTTTTATAAAATATTTGAGATTAGTAGTATTAAGAATATCATATTAATAAAAATAAATGAATCTAAATTGATTTGCGGATGAAGCATGTTTGACTAGTTCTACTTGTAAGATTCTCTTGTAATTAGAATAGGTATGATAAAAAAAATTAAATCAACATAACTAAATATCGATACAATAAACGTGGGCTATAGAACTAAATTTGCTATTTATATTGTAAAAATAAACACCAAAAATTTCCATAAGATTTTTATCAGTAAGATCAAATTTGATACGTTGAATTTAGAAGTTACAACACTCACATACTTCATCTAAAGCATAATATTATGAGAAAATCAAAATACTATAATGAGAAAGATTACATAGATATGATAATTAAGTATAATATTCATAAAAAAAAATGTGATAATGTTGCCTTCACTGCCAATCGACAACAACTAGTTGAATGGACCATGGTATTGATAACTATTGATTTTAATCAGATGGGGAAGGCATAAACGCTACTTTTTTTCATGACCAAATCTGAACTCTTCTATCATTTTAAATAGATCCATAGTATATTATTGATGGTACATTGGCGAGGAATTTAATTCCTCCCTCACCTTAGACACCACTAGTGATAGCAATAGGGTTTGGGTAGAGTATTATTGTACCCGTCCCCATACCCGCAGTTAGAAAAAATCCTCATACCCACAGTTAGAAAAAATCTCCGTACCCGAGCCCATACCCGCTTGAGTATCATTATTGACACCCGTCTCCTTACCCAAACTCATACCCGCTTGGATATCAATATTGACATCCGTCCCTGTATCTTATGGATATACAAGTGCCCGTACCCGTACCTGTTACCCGCATTTCTAATAAAAATAAATATATAAAGTATAAAATATTTTAAAATTTTCAAAACATCAAAAAGTGTCGACACTACGGGAAAAGAGGGAAAAGAGGGCGATTTTTTTGCCCTATAAAAGCGCTTAAAAGCGCTGTCTAAGCCTGCGCTGTCGTAGGTAAAGACAACGCTTTTTTATTTATGAAAAAACGCTCTCTAAAAGGGGGACTTTAGACAGCGCTGTCTAAAGTATACGTTTAAAATTTAAATTTTTTTTTATATACTTTAGAAAGCGCTTTTGAAAAGCGCTGTCTAATGTATACGGAAAATGATTTTTTTATATACCTGTAGAGAGCGCTTTTTTTTTCTAAAAGCGCTCTCTAAAGCGGACTTTAGACAGCGCTTTTGAAAAGCGCTGTCTAATGTATACGGAAAATGATTTTTTTATATACCCGCAGTCTATGCCATTAATGTCATTTTATTTATTCTTTAAAAAAATGAAATTTTGTAACTCAATACTGCATTAAAAAAAATCATATATTCTTCTCAAATCCAAATATCAATAGTATTACACATAAGACATTCAATTAATTTTTATTCAAAATAATTACAATTAATATAAATTAATTACAAACAATAAAAGTTTATATAATTGTTTGAAGTCGGATACTACAAAATGATGCTAAACTATTTTCTTTTGATGATAAAAATCAAATTTTAATACAACAATATATGGAGGTAACGATTCAGCTCCGACAGAATTGGTTGGAACAATTTTGGATTTCAATGTGATATTACATTCTTGAATGGAAGAAATAGTAGTTACCAAAATTGAATTGAGGCGACTAGTACAATTCTTTGGAAAACTCTTATACAGACCCTGCAATGCAAAGTTACATTTAATAATTTACAACTCCTTGGTTTGAAAACTAAGCTCATTGATTAAACAAATTTTACTATATAAATATATTATCGTATGGGTAAAAGATAGCAACAACAAATTTTCAAATGAGAAATTACCTGTAATATGACTACAATTCCAAACAAATTCCTTAAACTACGATGGCCAGCTACATCAACACTGCAACTCCAAACAAATATTTTGTCATAAAATTAGCGCCTCGATATAGATCAAATCCATTGATATAAGATCTCACCAGTGTGGAGACATTGATGCACGACTCTTAGAAGTATTGTTAAACAACGTTAAGATAAGAGAAACAAAAGTTACTAAATCATCCATCTTACCGTTATCATAGTATCTCTTGGACCCAAAACCCAAGCACAACACGCTAGGTTATTGGCAACTTTGGCTCTTGGGGATTTGTTCCAGAATGAGGCTCTTGCTCGAACAGGTGATGCGGCTTCTGCTTGTCATGCTTTAATGAACGTGCTTGAAGACCAACCAACAGAAGAAATGAAAGTTGTAGCCTTATGTGCTTTGCAAAATCTTATGATGTATAATCGATCAAATAGAAGAGCAGTTGTAGAGGCCAGTGGTGTTCAGGTTGTATTGGATCTGATAACTTCAAGTAATCCTGAAACTTCTGTTCAGGCTGCAATGTTTATTTGATAATGTGGCTGTATGTATGAAACAAATAACAATAGTTTAAAAATCAATTTAATATGATTAGTTTCTAACATTTTATCCTATTCATGTTGACATCGGCTCATTTGATGCCAATTGAGCATACATGGTCTAAAGTCCCCACTTTTCACAATATAACTCAAATTAAGTTGTCCTTCGAATTATATTTTAAATAATTTGTTTTCATGATTCCTTTTGTGCTACCTCTACATGTTTTAATTAACTTCATTTTTCTTCTTGTTTTTTTTGGGAATTAAATTAATGGTTTACAACAAATAGAAGAACTTTAATTAGTTAGTGAAGTATATATCTCGTGTTTATAATTTATGACATTATTGCTTATCATATGTCCTGAAAACTCAAGTTTCACATCCACTAAAAATATTGCCTAATAAAAGCTTATAAAGTTTGGAATATTTATATTTTACTAGCCAACACTGTGAGATTGACTTAGTCTAAAAACCAAATACCTCTTTGACAGGAGATAGACACAAGAAGGTGTAAGGAACTCTATGCGTGCACGTTGTTTTTCAAATATCCCCATAAGCGGGGACTTCATGGCCTTCATGTCATTTGAAAGTACCCTGTGAACCCATAAAAGAGGAATTTCCCAGCGGCAAAGCAATCAATACAACATCATATATCCAATGCAACCAATGTGGGAAAAAAACACAAACGTACCTTAGCATTATTAAAGATAAAACTTCCATCCACAGGATTAAAATAGAGATACTTTGTAACATCAATATGAATGAGAACCCTCAATAACATGCCATTAGCCATAATGAACTAGCCATCCAAAAACAGTTTTTTATTAAACAACAAAGGATCATAATATTGACAATAATATCATAAAACAAGTGTTCATCTATTTTGTGCGGGTCATGAACATATCATACGAACCAGTAATGGACCTAAAGAATTAAAAACAAGTAAGTGGAAAATGAATAACCTTAGGGTTCATATCAATATTATAGTATTTGCTGGAACCCAAATGTAGACGAGGCTTATCATCTCCTCAGAATTTCTTCCAAAGCTAAATCAACAAAATTCAAAAAGTATAAATCAAATCATATCATCATTCATTTCAAAGTTTTAAAAAATTGGATAAGAAGATTTTTATATAAAAAAAAGACCTGAATAAGATTGAGCGAGGTGGGCTATCCTCTGTAATAGTCATTTAAATCCATGTGAATAACCTAAACATGAATGAATAAACACGTTGGATCTATCTATGTATGAATATACTACAGTAACAACAGATTAATAACAAAATGTGGAATGATGTGAATAGTTAGTTACGTTGAGGCCATCGACATAGAGAAGACCACTGAGAATGCACTCCTTGAGACCAGTTCCCAAAACAATCACGTCGTACACTTCATCCCTTTTCTTGGATCTCCGATTAGAATAAAAAAGGGTGTTTAGGGTTTCATGACTTCGCTTAAAATCAAAATCAGAAAATGTCAGAAGATGAAATATGGATCTTGAATTCCTAACCCTAGATTTGGAGAAAAGAATGATATTGGTCATTGAAGATGAGGATGAGATTTTGCGTACGAAGAACCGAAGGTGAGAAAGTAAGATTATTGAATCACAACTCAAAATAAAATAAAATAGTTCGTATATTTTATTATATTTTCTTATTGTACATATATTTTGTTATATTTTTTAAAAGGAAAAGGAAATATATTTTGGTTAGAGTAAAATGAAAAATGTCGTCAACGAGAATCGAACACGCGGCCAATGTTTAGAATTGTTTAGAATTATTTTATATTTTAATTAGTAAAGGACTTTAGAGGGCGCTTTTCCTTAGAAATCGCTTTCTAAAGTGAAAATCAATTAGAGCCCTATAAGAGCGCTTTCTGAAAGCGCTTTCTAAGGTGGCCTTCAGACAACGCTTTTTAAAAGCGCTCTCTAAAGTAATACCTATAGCAGCGCTTTTTGGAAAGCGCTTTCTAAGGTGGTCTAAGGTGGCAGTCTTTTACAGCGCTTTTGAAAAGCGCTTTCTAAAGCCTTTCTTTTAAGGCGCTTTTTTTTAGCGAAATTTTTTTATTCTTTTTAGCAGCGCTTTTGTATAAAAGCGCTGTCTTTTAAGTGCCGTCTAAACGTATTTTTGGCGTAGTGCGAGCGACTTAGGATGTCGTTTGGAAGCAGTGAAGTGTCGAGCAAACTGGTTCTTCAGATCCTTCCACGAGGTGACCGAACCTCAGGAAAGCCTCTTATACCAGGTTATAGCCCCCTTTCTGAGAGTGGTGGGGAATGACCTGCACTTGATGGCTCCGCTCACGTTGTGGTAGTGGAGCATGGCTTCAATATTCTCTACATGCTCGCCAGGGTCGGTGGTTCCATCATATAGAGCAAGAGGAGGAGGCTTCTCCAGCTCGTGAGGAATACGGGTGTCCATGATTTCCTGAGATAGGGGCCCAAGGACGTCATCATCGCTCCTCGTGCTCGATGACCTGCATGGTGAGTGGCTCTGCCCGCGACTTCTGCTGCGCGATCGACGATGTTCACAATGCTTTTCTGAGGGCTTGTTCCTCTTCGGGGCAGGAGAACGTCTGGATCTCCGCAGAGGAGTACGACGTCGTCTCCTAGTGACCACTTGCTCAGGTTTTTCCGACTTTGATCATCCCCTGACAGGAGAAATGCTCCTGGATCTGTCTCGCCGACATTTCTGAAGGGGAGACTGAGGGCGTAGAGAAGGACTGCGAGACTTTTGCGAAGGAAGTCGCTTTTGAAGAGCGTGCTCGAGCATTTTGATCTTCTCGCCCTGTTGGAAGATCAGGTAGTTGGACTTGTTGAGAGAGGCAATGAGGGCAGCAGTGTTGGGGTCAGCATTTTGAGGGACATGTATGGGCTCAAAGACGTGAGCGGAAGTTTGTGCGAGTGGCTTCACATCGTCGGAAGAAGGAGACACAGTATTTCCGTCCCGGTGATCGGTCTCTTGGATCGCATCTCCGGGATTGTGGTGGTCGACGTTATCCAGCATAGCGGCGACAGCAGAATCTTGATGGGCATCATCATTTCTGTTGGAGGCCATGATGATCAAGGGAATTTTAGAGTAAGCTTTGCTCTTTTGGGTGAAAAGATGAGGGATCTTGGTTCAAAAAGACGGGGAAGCGATGTTTCCCACAGACGACGCCACTGATCTGGTGTGATCAAATTAGATCATCGTGACCTTCCGTGTAGGGCAAAGATGATGGTTGTAGGAGAGGAGGGGGTGTACCTGCAAGGTACTCCGATGCCAAAGTAAGTTTGGGCTAGAGAGAAAGTAAGTACAAAGCGTTTAGGCATGATTTAGAATATTGAATAGTGTTCAAACCTGTCCCTCTCATGTGAGGACGTATTATAGAGATAACCCCCAGCGCGGGGCCAGGGTCTCCCATGTGGCCGAAATATCTGGTCGACCAATGGGAGACTGCCAGGTGGAAGGTCTAACACGTGACCTTTTGACCTGGTCCAACTGTCCCCGTGAAGTCCAGAGAGGCAGTTGGTCGCGTGAACTGTCAAGCGCGTGAGGTAGACGTCCCTAACGGTCATGTTGTGTCCAACGGCTATATTGTACCCAACGGCTAGATTGTGCCCAACGGATAGTTTGACTGAATTCAGTTATTGGGCCTTGCCAAGAGCTGGACTGGATTAGGCATTGCCCTACTATGGGCCAAGTGTCTGCCTAGTCCAGAACACTAATTTTATTTTTAGTGCAAAATTCTACAGAGAAGTGGTTCTATAATATATCATCATTGAGTTTTACAAACTCAACCACATATTTTGCACGTAAATAGAATATGTTATTGTTTAAATAATTTCACATGAAAGAATATAATGGTCATACAAAAGATTTATCATCAATTGAGTGAGATCAAACACATATAATTTTTAAATATAATATATGATTATATACAACATCTTAATAACTCACTCAAAACTCAAATGCTACAAATATAACTACACACATTTGAGAAACATATTATGTTATACGCAACGGAAAAATATGAGACTTTAAATTTAACTATTATTAAGGATATAACACAAATAGTCATAAACTTTATTACTAACATAAGAATATCATATCCTTAACATAAGTCTTTATAAAGTAATAAATAAATAAATTATATTTGTTTCTCAATTTTATACAATTGACATGTTAAATTCTCCCACTTGATAAAGAATAATAGTTGAACTAAGATTAAGAGTTTTGAAAAAAAATTAAGCAAATATTCAACTATTTTCTCTATCACACAATAATCATGTCAAGTAAAATCACACCGATAGGGTATGTCCATCACTTAAATAATATAAAGAGAATTGAAATCCATTTTTAAAAAATATTGAATAAAAATTATTGGATTTAATAAAGTATTACATGTCTTTAAAATAATTTCTTATTTATCAAATAATACTTTCAACAATTTTAAATGAGAAATAAAACAATGTACGGATATTATGTCACCGAAAATTTTAATACCGATAAGGTACACGAAGAATAATTCACATAATCATAAATCATAAGTATATTGCACAAAATAATTTATACTAATAATAATATACCGATAGGGTATAATTATTAGCAATATAATATTTATTATAATTAAAATTAATTTAATTATTTTATTTAATTAAATTTATAAACTTGTACCCACAATAGGTGAGTTACAATCATACGAATTAAAAATACTTATATTTTATTCAAAATAGAACAATTTATTATACAAATTAAAATGATTACTTAATTATCCATAATACAATTCTCAAAATAATGAGATTTCGAATATTTCCATAATTATTTTTAATGTAGTATATAACAATAAATCAATTTATAATTAATTATAGAGTTTTAATTTTGAAAATATTCTAAAAAATATTTTCTATATATAAATACATATATTATAATTTTTATATGGTTAGATAATATGATAAACAATTTTTTCTTATATGTAATTATATTATTAGTCACAGGAGATTAAAAAATTATGACTATTTTCGGATAAAGTGACTTATCAAGTATCACAAAAATTTATATAATATCATCTCAACGATTTATAAAGTAAGAATAAACCGTTATATTAAAATACAATTTTCTAATAATAAAACAATTTAATTTAAATGAATAATAAAGTAAAAGAATTAAGGTTTCAATTGTCTCGAATAATTTTCAATAAAATTCTATTTATTTATAATAATTAGTAATAATTCCCAATAAAATATCAACATGACAATCATAAATTTATTATCATTCATAACATTTACCATATATAATATTTGAAATGAAAATATTAAATGTTCCTAGTATTTATTATTTTGTTAAAACTGAGAGAAAAATTTTGACACGGAAAGTGTGTCACGTTTTCTACGTTACTATGGATAGTCATGACCTTTGGTTTAAATATAAAACTTAGGCTCTGTTTGGCAAGACAGTTTTTGAGCTTATAGCTTATATCTTATAGTTTATAAGCTCGTATGACAATAAAAGATCTGTTTGATAACAGTCTTTTCATCACGGGTTTATAGCTTATTTTATTAGCTTATATCTTATTTTCTAGACGCTATTTTAGATAGCGTTTTTAGCTTATGGTTTATAGCTTATCATTTTTTCTTTCATTTTTACCCTTATTATTTTAACTAAAATCCACCATTATATTTTATAATTTATTATAATTTAAAATAAAATAATAATTATTAAATATCTTTTATGTCTTTTTATTTTATCAGATAATTAAACCGCTAATTTTACCAAACATTCAATTAGCTTATCAACTATAAGTCATCAGCCATCATCTATAAGTTATAAGCTATCAGTCACCAGCTATTAGTCATACGCTATAAGCTATCAGCTAACTTATCAGTCAGTCACTATTTTTACCAAACAGAACCTTAATATAAAATTCTAAAATTATAATTACTCAATATACTAATTGAATTATATTTGGAAAAAAATTAAACATAGGTTGGAACATGTAATTTACCAATTTTATTATAATCTGTTTGTCCCCTAATCCTGTGACCCATAAAAAAAACCACATTCTCACTTTTTACGGAATTATATAACTGAAATATAATTGATAGTCTGAGATAAAATAGTGACACATTTCTTTAGATACTCAATGAAATCAGAATGGTGTTTTGGATTAAAAATTTAATATTGTGAAAATTTGAGATTGAAAAAAACTCTAGTATAATATTTTTAAACAAAATACAAGATTTTTCATATTTTCAAATCATATAATATCTGCACAATGTAAAGCAACATGATTTTCTCAAAGCTAGTAAATGCAGCTTCAAAATATAGGTGTGTTTTATTTGGTGATGATCAAACAAAAAGAGACTCTTGATTTGATTGAAAAATAATGGTTGTCCCATATCACACGATATAAACAGATGATAAACAAATGATAACTTTCATTAATCTTATAATAGCAACTGTATTTTTTTATTTGTATTCACATTTTAAATAACAATATGCACCACATTTATCAAATCTTAATAGTAATTGGGCTCTGATACTAATTGTTAAATTTAATAAAATCGAATAGACACAAATTATAGCATATTATTATATTAAAGAATAATCGACAAGAATAATGTACCTTGTAGGATTTGAGAGACGTTCATCGGAAGAGTGAATATGACAGAATTACTACCTTCATTGTCGTTTAGGGTTTTAGAATATGTTAATTGTCTAATGGGGAAACGACTCTCTCATCTGCTATTCACGCTCCCAAGTCATGCTTCCCCCAGCTGGTCCTCCCCAAACTATCTTTACCAAGGCAACCTCTTTACCCCGCAACTGCTTCACCCCTCAATCTTTTATCCGTATGGACGATGCCTCCACAGTCAGGTTATCTCTCACATGCACATCATCAACTTGGATCACACGAGATGGATCTGGAACGTATCTCCTCAATTGAGACACATGAAACACATCATGAAGATTAACAAGCAGCGGCGGAAAAGCAATTCGATAGGCCACCTCTCTTATCCTCTGTAAAATCTGGTACGGACCAACAAAACACGGTGTGAGCTTTCGAGACTTCAAAGCTCGACCAACACAAGTTACCGGCGTAACTCTCAAAAACCCTTGATCTCCCTCTTGGAACTCAAGTGCTTTCCTCCTATTGTCATGGTAACTCTTCTGACGACTCTCCGAAACTTTCATTTTTTCTTGGATCATCTTGATCTTTTCAGTCGTCTGGTGAACAATCTCAGGTCCGAGCACAACACTCTCGCCTGACTCATACCAACACAAAGGAGTCATACACCTCCTACCATATAATGCCTCGTACAATGTCATTCCAATACTAGAATGATAATTGTTATTGTAGGTAAACTCAATCAACAAAAAGTAGCTATCCCAAGCACCTCCTTGTTCTAGCACACAAGCCCTAATTAAATCTTCCAACGACTGGATGGTCCTCTCTGTTTGACCGTTTGTCTGCGGATGATAAGCAAAACTCAACCTTAGCTTAGTACCCAATGATGTCTGCAAACTCTCCCAGATCCTCGACGTGAATCTCGGATCTCTACCAGACACAATACTTGAAGGAATACCATACAGTTTCAAAATCTCATGAATAAAAAATTCGGCCAACTTCTGCAAAGAATAATTGATCCTCATCGGTATAAAATGAGCTGATTTGGTCAATCTATCAACAATCACCTAAATTGAATCGCATCCCTTCGAAGTCTTCGGTAGACTTGTCACAAAATCCATGGAAATGCTATCCCATATCCACTATGGAATATTCAATGGGTGAATCAGACCCAATAGTTTCTGATGTTTAATCTTCGACTTCTAACAAGTCAAACAAGCATACACAAACTCAACCACTTCCTTCTTCATTCCTGGCCACTAAAACAATTTCTTTAAGTCTTGATACATTTTTGTGGCACCGGATGAATACTTAACCCACTTTTGTGACCCTCCTCAAGAATTCTCTTCTTAATTTCTGGCACATCTGGAACACACACCCTATCTCTGAACCTCATCACATCATTCTCATCAACCCGAAAATAATCCATGTTACCTTGGTTTATTAACGTGAAACGATCCACCAAACACAAACCAGATTTCTGACCTTCTCTAATTTCTTCGAGAATACCACTAGTCAGTTTCAGCATACCTAACTTCACAATGTTATGAGTCTCTTCACTAGACTCATATCTTTGAATTGATCAATCAGTTATAACTCTCGAACCATAAACATTGACATATATAAGGACTTCCTACTCAACGCATCAGCTACAACATTAGCCTTACCCGGATGGTAACTCAATTCAAAATCATAATTCTTCAGAAGTTCAAGCCATCTCCTCTGCCTCATATTCAACTCTTTCTGATCAAACAAATACTTCAGGCTCTTGTGATCACTGAACACTTCGAACCTAGATCTAAAAAGATGATGACTCCAAATCTTCAAAACAAAAACCATAACTGCCAACTCGAAGTTATGTGTATGATAATTCCTTTCATGAACCTTCAATTGTATGGAAGCGTAAGCAACAAACTGATCGTTCTGCATCAGTACACCACCAAGACCCATCTTTGACGCATCATAATATAATACAAAATACTCACTCGAATTAGGCAAGATCAATACCGGAGCACTCGATAATTTCTTCTTGAGTTCTCAAAACTCTCTTCACATGCAACATCCCACATATAAGCTTGATCCTTTCGAGTCAATTGAGTCAAAGGAGGTGCTAACTTTGAAAAGCCTTCTATAGACCTGTGATAATAACTAGCTAAGTCAAGGAAACTTCGAATCTCGGTAGCAGACTTCAGAGTCTCCCACTGCAACACAACATCAACTTTCGACGGATCAACAACAATTCCTGCACTAGAAATCACATGGCTGAGGAAACTCACTTCTTTTAACCAGAATTCACACTTGGACAACTTGGCATAAAGCTTATTGTCTCTCAACACCTGCAGTACAACTTTTAGATGCTCTGCATGTTCTTCCTCAGAATTAGAATATATCAAGATGTTGTTGATGAATACGACCATAAATTGATCCATATAAGGATGGAAAATCCTATTCATGTACTCCATGAACACACCTGGTGCATTAGACACTCCAAATGACATTACTATATACTCATAATGACCATACTTTGTCCTGAATGCAGTCTTCGGAATATCGTCTGGTTTCACACAAATCTGATGATAACCTGACATCAAATCTATCTTGTTAAACACACAAACACCCACCAATTGATCCATCAGATCATCAATTCTCGGAAGAGGATACCTATTTTTTATAGTAACTTTATTTAATTGTATGTAGTCAACACACAACCTCATACTTCCGTCCTTTTTCTTAAGTAGCAACACTGGCGCACCCCATGGAGAAACACTTGGTCGAGTAAACTTCTTCTTAAGCAACTCTTCCAACTGTTTCTTCAATTCACCCAACTCTGAAGCTGACATCCTATACAGAGCCATCGACACAGGATTAGTTCCAGGTACCACATCAATGGAAAACTCAATCTCACGCTCTGGTGGCAATTTACTGATATCATCTAGAAATACATCTGGGAAATTGCAAACAGAAAAATCACCACTTGAGGCCTTATTGTCGACTTGAAATGATGCAAACATTGCAAACATCTGAGCCACATCTTCTAAGAGTTCTTATACTTGTTTAGCAGATAAAAACATCAGCTTTCCACAATCACCAAACTCTGGGAACCTCACAGTTTTGATGTAGCAGTTGATATGAACATAATTGAACTCCAACCAATTCATTCCAAGAATAATATCGATTTGATGCAAAGGTAGACATACTAAGTCCATCGCAAAATCCTTACCATAAATGGTCAAAGGACAACTCAAACAGACTAACGCAGTAGTCACATAACCATTAGTTGGGGTATCGATAACCATACTCCCAACCATAGAAGATAATTTTAAACCCAACCTCGTAGCATACTCAAGTGAAATAAACGAATGAGTAACACCATTATCGATAATAGAAATTAACTCAACATTGTTAATGAAATTAACAAGTACCTATGATCAAGTTATCTCCATTGGGAGCCTCTGAACCACTCAAAGTAAACACTCTACCATTAGTCTGGGAAGCAGTAGCGACCGTCTTCTTTGGCTTCTGACATTGCATACTAAAATGACCTTGTTCACCATAATTGTAACATGTTGGACTATCATTCTTGCACTCTGCAACACGGTGACCCATTTTTCCACAATTGTAACATCTCAGAACCTTATTATTACATTCATTAGCATGGTAGCCCAACACTCCACACTTGAAGCACTTGAGAGAAGCGGGAGCCCCTCCCTCACTTGTCTTTTTCCCATCTGAAGCCTTCTGTTTTCCTTTGTCAACTGGAGTTACATAAGGTTTCCCTCAAAACTGTCCATTCCCTTTCTTCTCACTGAGACTTTTATAGTGAGCAGATTAGGCTCTGCTATCCTCATCTTAGATTCTACTCTTTTTCACCAGTTCAACATACCTACGAATATGTTGGTATCTAATACCCTGTTTGATCTCTGGTCTCAGACCATTCTCAAACTTGAACCATTTGGAAGTCTCAGCATCAGCACGGTTGTAATGAGGACATAACTTCACCAGCACCTCAAACTTCGCAGCATACTCTGCCACAATCATGTTCCCTTGCTTTAACTCAAGGAACTCTATCTCTCTCTTGCCACACAGATCCTCGGGAAAATACTTCTCCAAGAATTCATTTCTGAACACAACCCAAGTTATCTCTGTACCAGTAGCTTCCAATCTCTAATACGCGTTATCCCACCAATCCTCAGCTTCCTCTAACAGCATATGAGTACCAAATTGCACCTTCTGAGCCTCAGTGGAGGCCATCACTCGAAATATCTTCTCAGTTACTTTGAGCCATGCTTGTACACCCTCTGGATCATGGATACCCTTGAAAGTTGGTGGATTGTTCCTCTGAAATTTTCCCAAAGCGCGAAACTCATAAGGATTTCTTCCTGCTCCCCTATTCTAATTGTTCTGTGCATTTTGAGCCATCACCTGAGCAAGCGATTCCAAACCTTCAGCAATAGTACAATCATTTCTCCCAGCCATTTTGCACGCCATCAAACAATATTAGAAGAAACAATGCATCGAATGTGTACACAGACTCATCGACTAACAGGGAACTGATATCATATAAAAACCTGACCGGATGAACCGACCTGCTCTGATACCACTAGTGTAATACCCTTCTATACCCCAAAACAATAATCTAATATATTAATTAGAAAATGTAACCACAAGGATGTCACACACATCAAAACACATAACTTGCTCCATAACATGGGTTACCACAAAAGTAAATTCAAATGCACATATTTATACTTGGGATGTTACACGACATCCAACACATCTTATTTGTACTTGGGATGTTACACGACATCCAACACATCTGATTTTGGTAAATTACTTGCATAATAAGGCATTCAGTACTTGTCCTTGCATGCTCATCCAAGAATTTATGGTATCATCGCAGCGGAATCACTAATAAACATGCAATAATAGTGTCGCGGTGAGAATTGGATGCCAAGCTATTGGATTAACTTGAATCGCATTTCTTAATGTTCACCACCGGTCTTTATTTTATCCAAAGGAAAGGGTTAAAGATCGAAAAAACCTAAGTTAAGAGAATCTAAGTTCGGGGGTTGGTTACGCCTAGGGAAGGTATTAGCATCCTAAACGTCTGTAGTACTCTACAGGAACCTCTTGTTAGTATTTATGTTATCTATTACTTGCTTGCTAAGGGTATGTGCTAAGGTAAAGACCTAGGGGTTAGTATCTAAGTATACTCGCCAAGACATCGCATCTTGTGCCTACGTATCCTGACGGGAGTGGAATCAGAGTATCCGTAGTTCCCCTCAAAGAGGGTGAGGAACTCTTGACGGTGGTCAACGTTCCAGGGGAAGGTAGCGTCTATGGCAAGACACTACATAGAATGCGGTGACTCTAAAGTTAAAATTAAGTTGAAAATGGTAGAAAGTGTCCATGGTAGAACACATGCATAGAGTGTGGTGACTCCGATCCTAAGGTTAGGATAGATGAGAAAGTTTTAAAAGTAGGCTAAACTGTGACATGGAGTCAACAAGGGAAAAAACTTTCCTTTGGAATTGGTTAAGAGGAAAATGTTGTCCTAATGTCTATCTGATTTAAATTCAATCAAGATATTCTACGGGAGCATGTGAATCAAAACCATATGGGTATATTAAAACTCTTACAAAGAAATTGATAAAACAAACAATCATAGTTAACATCACAATTGATAAACTTTAATTTAAATTAACTAGAAAACTAATTAATTAATTACGATAAAATCTAATTGAAAACTACTGAAAACTAAATAAATTAAAATCTACTTAAAACCAAAACTTAAATAAAAAAACATAGATGGATTAAAATTCTAACTGAAACTAAAATAAACTCTAATTAAAATTAATTTAATTAAGTTTCTAAATTCGAATTAACTTAATTAAACTAGAAACTAAATATTACTTAAAACCTATTTAAACTAAATGTTAATAATTAATCTAAATTTAAAAAAAAAAACAAACCAAACCTAGTGGGCCTTTCTCCAAAGCGGAAACTGAAGTCCAAATAAAAAGAACTGGGTCGGGTACATGACCCGACTTGCTTAAGAAACAGGTCACTCAAGGGACCCCAAATCCCACATTTTCATGGCCAAACGAAGCAGAACGAACTCTCAGTTCTCTCTCCCAATCGCACATCCTCAAAACCCCTTTCCTTGTTCCGCGAATCCGACCCCATCGGTAACCCTCTCGTTATTCATTCTCAGTCGGCTTCACTTTCTCTCATCGCCATTTTTACTTCAGCTCCGTCTCTCTTCCGTAGCTTCGCATCATCTCTCTCGCGACACACCATTCGCCTCCCTCAATTCGTATCTCCTTCGATTCATCAGCTCTCAAACAAGATTCAAAACGAAATTCTACCCTAGCTCTAGATTGTCCAACAAATTACATCAAAATTCATAACAATTAAACATGGAATCACATACCTCTTGACGAATTACGTCGCAGCGGCTTCGACAATGTCGACAATTTTGACGGTACGTCTTTTCGATTCAATGCCGCTATATGTGTTTGTTACTATTACTTTACGCTAGCTATGAATCGTTGCGTGCTGTTGTTACGTTGATGTGTGGATTGTTGTTGATCACTGATGATGTTGTTTTTTGCTCTGAACTTGTGTGTATTTTTTTCTGTGGATGTCTGCCTCCAAACTGTGTGTGTTTCAGCTGTGAAATCCTGCTATCTGTGTGCTATTGCTGATGTTGTGTGAATCGTGAATTCTTTCTGGTGTGTGTTCTCTGATGTGTGTTGTGTTTGTGATATTGTTATCCGTGTAAACTCTGCTCTCTCCAACTTTTCTTTTTGTGTGTGATGTTACTGATTTTTCTCACTGTGATTTCTGCTGCGAGAATGTGTATTTGTGATACTCTGATGCATATGTGATTTTTTTCTGGTATGAGTATGTGAATCTTTGTTTGTGCTTTTTCACTGCCTCTGCTCACTGAGCTGCTTCTGGAATCATGGGTTTGCTTTTGGAATTGTGGGTTTGCTTTTAGTGTCTGTATACTGATGGTTTTTTTCGGTGAATTTTTTTCTGTTGCTCATTGTCGTGTATTTCCCCCTCCCTCTTGAATCTGCTATGTCTTTTTATAGGCATTTGGGATTGAATGTGCTGATTATGAAATTGAATGTGAAATTACTGTCCTGATTCTTGTTGATTTTATTTTGGAAAAGAAGTGATCATGGTTGAGATCCTTATAATTTGTGATTTCAATGGTTTTCAAAAGAACACGTTTTGACTGTTTTGGAAGGAAACTTGAAACTGTTTGAACTTTGTTTTGGAAAGAATTTGAACGTATTTGGAACATGTTTGAAACCTCCCTCTTCCATTTGATCTTGTCTTGAACACATTAATGAGCTTCCCGTTTTTTGCTTGATTTTGTCTTAAACATGTCCTGTGACACCTTTGATGATTACTGATTATGTTTCCAACTCTGTGTAGGATTTTCTAACAATACCGGTTTTCCATTTCCAGAAATTGAGCCAAGAGAGGGGCTTTTAATACACTTGCGGATGAAAATCAATCAAGGCAAAATCAAGATACTCTCATAATTGCCAAGACAACAGCACTGTTTGCATTTATCTTCAAGAAGATTCTTTACATCAACTTTTATTGTCATATGAAAAAGGGTGGGCAAAACGGATGTCGACAATTCCCTCCATGCATTAAATGTGAGCATCTGATAGCACAGTCCATGAGGGACCTACCGCAGAAAGTTTTTATTTTGAATTTATGAACATGATTTTGAATGCTTATTGTTCTCTTTGGCAACATAGAAACTTTTGTAATCTTTGTAATCCTCAAAATAGCTTTGTAGCTTGTATTCAACCCTTTTTAGTAACTGACTTTGACATTCTCGACTTGGAACTTGAAGAAAGTTTGAAATAATCAAAAAAGCTTTTTTTTTTTCAGAACTTGAATTTTTTTGGGATGAGTTGTGAAAACTTTGTCCTGCGTGTGAAACTTGAGTTTGTCTAATTCTCTTTTGCGCTTGCATTTCTTGAATGAATCAAGTTTTCCACTAAGCTCATATTTGTACTTAGTATTTAGAACTAAAGAACCATCTTGAAACTTGCGACAAGGCTTGGTATCCATGAATAAAATGGATCTTTGAACTTTTAAATCCAACGCACGTTTGGCTTCTCAAATGGTGTGATATTCTTGTGGATGACCAAGTTCTTATTGTCATGTAACTTTGGATTGGACAAAAAAAGTAACTTGTTTTCCATCTTGGAATGCTAATGAAGCTTGTACCACCTGCTTGTCTTAAACTTCACTTGTGTCAACTTGATATATTTCCTTACCCAAACTTTATCGTTGATCATGAACTAACACCAAGAAAATCCTAACTCTTCCACTTAAGGAAATAAGATGGTGACCCAATTTCATGAATAAAGTCTCCCTTGAATTAAACTTGAATTCTTTTCCACCAATGAACCAAACATGGGCACATATAAGCATGCCTTGCAAAATATAGAGTCAAATTGATTCTACCGGATGAACTTTGAACCTTGGCTATTTTGAATTTGATCTTGTATGCCTCCTTAAATTGTGCTTTGAAATTGTGAAGAGTTCTTGGAGAAATACGCTTGTTGTTCAACCTTGACTCATGTTCTGGGGGAGATGAACCTTAGAACGAAACCTCAACCATATCCTTGATCCTCTTGCTCATGATGATCTGACTTCAACAACTACCATGCTCAATATCAAAGGGAAGAAAGCCCTAATCCTCCTTCGGGTATACGCTGAAGTTTCTGAGGAATCCTGAGAAAGCTGTCAGGTAGAAAAACCTTAGAACCATTCAGAATCAACTGGTCATGTATTGAAATTCTGAACTCCGAGAAAGAGTACTATCAACACTTGAAATTGAAGTTCCTGCACAACCTGTTAGTAATAAAGCATGCATACATGCAAGATGATGCACAAAGATGGTGGGATCTTAAGGTCAAAAATTAGGGTATGACAGATGCCCCTATTTAAGTTTCTTCTATCTGGAGATATGGAGATTGAAATCTTCGTCTCGACGTGATAGGAGATACTTAAATACAAACATGCACAATTTTTTTTTTTTGGCCCTAAGATACCACAAGATGCACATGATATGATATGACATGATATGAAATGAATGCAAGACAAGGGTCCTGTGAGGAATGATGCCACAGGGGGAAAGTGTTACAGTCATATCAGAAATGAATGGAAACAAAGCAAAGTATCTGGAAGACATCATCCAAGAATGGCATTGGATGAAAAAAGGCGCATCGAACATCCAATAATGGCTTTGGATGTAAGGTAAACTCACAATATCTAAGAAGGCAATAGATGAGAATGAGACAAAATAATGTAATCCGAGAAGGCATCGGACACAAAGAGACCAGTCATCCAATAACGGCTTTGAATGAAAGGTACACAAACTTTTATGGCTTCAGATGAAACTGAACAAGGTAAAGAAACCAGACATCCAATAATGGCTTTGAATGAAAGGTATAATCACAATATCTAATAATGGCTTTAGACAAAGTGAACAAAGACTCGATCTGGAAGAACATCAGAAAGAGGGACACATCCGAAAGAGCATCAAATGGTTGAAGAAACCAGACATCCAATAATGGCTTTGAATGAAAGGTGTAATCACGATATCTAATAATGGCTTTAGACAAAGTGAATAAAGACTCAATCTGGAAGGAACATCAGAAAGAGGAATCCATCTGGAAGAGCATCAGGTGGTAAAGAAACCAAACATCCAATAATAGCTTTGAATGAAAGGTATAATCACAATATCTAATAATGGCTTTAGATGAATGTGAGCAAAGACTCGATCTGGAAGAACATCAGAAAGAGCGACACATCCGGAAGAACATCAGATGGTAAAGAAATCAGACATCCAATAATGGCTTTGAATGAAAGGTGTAATCACAATATCTAATAATGGCTTTAGATGACTGTGAACACAGACTACATCCAAGAATGGCATTGAATGCAAAGAAACCAGTCATCCAATAATGGCTTTGAATGAAAGGTATAAACACAATATCTAATAATGGCTTTAGACAAAGTGAACAAAGACTCGATCTGGAAGAACATCAGAAAGAGGGATACATCCGGAAGAACATCAGATGGTAAAGAAACCAGTCATCCAATAATGGCTTTGAATGAAAGGTATAATCACAATATCTAATAATGGCTTTAGATGACTGTGAACAAAGTAAAGAAACCAGACATCCAATAATGGCTTTGAATGAAAGGTATAATCACAATATCTAATAATGGCTTTAGATAAAGTGAACAAGGTAAAGAAACCTAATGAAAGGTATAATCACAATATCTAATAATGGCTTTAGACAAAGTGAACAAGGTAGAGAAACCAGTCATCCAATAATAGCTTTGAATGAAAGGTATGACTCATAATATCTGAGGAGACATCAGACGCAAATGAGATAAAAGGTGAAATCCAAGAAGGCATTGGATGTAAAGAAAACCACAACGTCCAGGAAAGCAGTGAACGAATATGAACAAGAAAATACCCAAGAAAGCATTGGATAAACATGACAATATCTGTTTGGTAGGTACCAAGTAAGTTGGACTTTGACCACATGGTAAGACGTGGATAACGACACGGCCTATGGAGAATGCAAATGAGTGCAAATGAAGACGACACTCTTGCTATGCATATGTATATGAATTATGATCAAATGCAAATGCAGATGTAATGCAGACGTCGACGACATGGCTCGACTCTTTTGTGGAGAAGACAAGACTGGAAGACTGATTCCTCGACAAGGAGATCACTGCCATTCTGCCTTGGAACTAAAGACGCTACTACTGAGCACACATCTCTTCCACACTGGTAAATTGTATCAATTGTTGATCCTTGTAGGAAGGATGAAGAGTTGCTTGGGGATTCTTCAAGTAAATTGCCCCAAATTATTTGACTGTTGTATATGAACTGATAATTGCTTCAGCTTGAAATGATGCTAAAAATAACTGAATTACTGTGCACTTGGGAAACTTGCCCCAGCATGAGTCTTGAAAAAGTCTTTTGTATAAACCAATTTTGAGAAGGACTTGCACTGAACCACAAATCTTGAATTGATTCTCGACATGATATGGAAATAACTTGCCCCTGATTAGATCACCGACCAAGTTTCTCAAATGTTTGAAAATTCCTTAAGCGGAAGCCAGATTGCAAACAAAAGTGTTCATACAAACGTAGTAAATGCAAAGTTCATGCAACTTTTGAAATCAAAATTATTTTTGAACAATAGGGTCACTGGTCAGAACATGGTGGTTCAAGACGTTTAAAAGTGAAAGATAAAGCAAAAAGGCGTGATGCCAAAACAGATGATCCGCAAAGATCTTTTGGAGTCAGTTTACGCAACCTCGTTGTAGTATGCTTTCAAAATAACCTTGCTTCAATTAGGTCTTTTGAGGGTTATAACGTGGTCTGGTTCACGGTTTAAGAAACAAAGGATAAAGGCTCAAAGTTTATTTGTACCCACCCAATCTTCGTGATGATCTCCAGTCCTACACTCAGTTAATTCAAATTATGCATTCAGGTTCCTGATGATAGTGATGTTGATGGTTCAAAAGTCAAGGGATTCTTGAGATGGCAGTCACTACTTCCTTATAACCCTTGGTTGTTTTTTCATTGAGGACTTTCAAGGTCTCATTTTTATTAACCCTAACTTTTGCCTGAACTGTTTTTTGTGAATCTTACAGTCAGCGGGATGCCCCAGTTTTTTTGTCTGCCCAAGTCTCCTTCACAGGTTTCGACTTAGTGGGCTTTTTTTTTTTTGAAAGAAAGTGACCGTTTGGCTTAATGATTATGACGAACCATCATCGACTTTTGACTTGAAGGACATCTTCGACACTTGCTTGTTGCGTGCGAAGGAAAACTGTGAATGCAACCTTTATATGAAAGGTGTCTTGCATGAAACTCTTGTATTTGAATGCACAATCCAGTTAACTGAGAACTACCCTGCCCCAGGTTAAGATCGCGGGTTTTTATTTGTAAAGAAAAGAAACTCCTACTTCAAGGCTCAAAGGGGTAGACAAGGGGTTATCTTCCTTATTTCTCCGGTGTTTGGGAGATTGAAACAATGCCTTACATCCTCAGCAAAGTTTTGATTTGAAAGCATACCGACAACAATTATGAGTATTACGTTTTCATCATCCTCCCTCCAATCTTGGCATAATCGAAAACAAAGTGGAAAAGAGATAATAATTTTTGTTTTTGTTTTTGTTTTTTTGTTTTTTGTTTTTATTTTTTTTTGAAAAGGAATGCATAAAGATGTAAATAGAAAACACAAATGAATTGAATCCAAAAGTAGCAATGCTCATTTTATTAATTACGAAAGTACAAACATAAATCGAAAGCAAACAGCTAATACAAATAAGGAAAATGCAAACAACAAGAAACATAAGTCTAGTGACTAATCAGAAACAAGAATGAGCTGTCCTGTCTGAAACACTGAAGCCTACTGAAGTCAGCTGAAGCCTCACTTAGCGTGCTCTGGCAAAGGATTATTCTTGACATTCGGATTGGTGTCACGAAAGGAGAGAATACCAATTCTGATAAGCTCTTGTACTCTATCCTTCAATGCAAAGCAATGTTCCAAGTCGTGGCCTGCGGCACCTTCATGGAATGCACAATGGAGATCAGATCTGAATCCACGTGGAAGTGGGTCCGGAGGAGGAGGCAAAGGCCTTGTAGTAATCAAACCTTTCTGAACTAGACCAGGATAAAGTTCAGTGTATGTCATTGGAATAGGATCAAAATTATTCCTATTACGGTACTGACTCTGTCCAACAGCTGGACGTTGAGGAGCTTGAGCTGGTCGTGGAGCAGTAACCACAGGAGTAACAGCAGCAATATCAGGGTGGTCAGCATACTGTGGTCGAGGACGAGGCCTCCTGGTTTCAAACATAACAGCATTGGTCTGATCTTCTCTCTTCTTCTGGAAATTCCCATAGAATTTCTTAGCACCATTAGACGATTCAGCAGCCTTGGATACCTTACCATTCTTAAGTCCTTCCTCGAGTCTCTGACCAATAGTAACCAAATCAGTGAAGCTGGAGGAGACACTACCAATCATCTTCTCCCAGTAGAACGGAGACAAGGTGTCCATAAACAATCCAGTTAATTCTTTCTCTGCCAAAGGAGGTTCAACTTGAGAAGCCAACTCTCTCCAGCGCTGAGCATATTCCTTGAAA
Source organism: Lathyrus tuberosus (assembly GCA_022829125.1). NCBI lineage: Eukaryota > Viridiplantae > Streptophyta > Magnoliopsida > Fabales > Fabaceae > Lathyrus > Lathyrus tuberosus. The sequence continues at coordinate 4,469,638 of JALAZF010000441.1, forward strand.
GACTCTTTATCCTTCTGAGACATGTTTTGAAGCTGACGGCGGTCAGGAGCCATGTCAAGGTTATACTTATATTGCTTCATGAAGGCATTAATAAGATCCTGGAAACAGTGAATGCTGTTCTGTTCAAGATTCATATACCATTTGAGAGAAGCTCCACTCAGACTGTCTTGAAAACAATGGATAAGCAACTTCTGATTCTTGGCATGAGCAGCCATCTTTCGAGTATACATGACCAAATGAGCTCTTGGACAAGAATCACCTTTGTACTTCACAAAATCGATAGCCTTGAACTTAGCAGGCATAACAAGGTCAGAAATCAAACCCATGTTTTATGCATCTAGGTTGAAGAAATCAGCACCCTCTACAGCTTTAAGTCTCTTGTCTATAGTTTGAAAATGTTCACGGACAAACGCGGGTTCAACAAAATCTTCATGGTCTTCACTCTGAGCAATGTCAGCATTGTACTCATAGAGAGGGTTTTCAAAAGGAGGTCGAGTGGTCTGGGCAACAGCATGAACCACGGGTCTAGGCTCGGAGAAAACTGGAGCTTGAAACACTGGTCTTGAAGTCTGACCAATCATAGCAGCAGATGCAAGAGGTGGTGAGTAGTTGGGAGGCAAACCAAACTCTGGCCAAGTTGAAGGTGGCACCTGAACATGTTGAGGATCAGTAGTTGAAACTTCTTGGATGACAGTCCTTTGGGGTTGCTCTCCTCTAGCAATCAAGACTTGGACCATTTCAGTGAGCTTTGCCACGCTTGACTTAAGGTCGTCGATCTCCATTCGCATCTCAGCATTGTGTGCTTCTTGCTCTGCCATTATGCGTCTGTAGTTAGCTCTAGTCTGGTATCGATGTCGAGGAATCAGCTTGACAACTCACAGGAAACACTGGAAGATAGAGACAGCCGGGAATGAGTTGCTGGACAAACGGATGTATGCAAAGATGCAAATGATATGCCATGCGATGCAATGGTTTCAAGGAACTCAACAGTAGGTTGCAAACATTTCGGAAAGACTGAAAAAATTTCATTTTATAATCCAGGATTTTTTTAGTGATTTTGCAAGGGAAATAACAATTGAGTTTCTTGAAACCGAATGGTGATTCATGAATGCATGAATGGATGCATAAACACAGGTATACACATATACACATATACAGGTAAACAAGCCAAGACTTAGGTTTGAAGATCACGAGCATGGAGCCATGGTCTACCCTTCCTAAGGTGTGTACTATGGTTTCAAATGTACCTGCCGAACGGGTTCTACAAAGTTCCTGGAGTCTATAATCCATCTTTCGGATATTATCGACTTCCCAAATTACTCGGTTAGTCAATAATATTCTCAAGAGAATCTCGTCCGAGTGTAGTATCGCGTGACAACTATTTGGAAATAGACTCCCGCATAGTCACCGCACTACATTCTAAAAGGCCAAGTGGGGTTAAAGGTACTACGGTCCTCAGTCTCACTGGTTCTTGGTCGAAATTAATATCGTTTTCACAAATGGACTCGTTCAAACAACATTAATTTCAAAAGAACCTAAACTGAGCGATGATTTTCTCAATTCAACTTTTCAGGAATCGACTCCGTCAAAGTATCCTTGACCATATCATCTCCTATCATAATTGCACTCAAGTCCGGGTGTAGGACTCCTCACCACTCAAGAACCCCTGCACACAGCAAAACCAGGCACAACAGATATAAACAAGCAAAATAATAAATAAGCAAGAAAAATAAGAATACTAAACAAGTTAGGCCTAACCCTCTAAGTTAAGATCCCCAGTGGAGTCGCCATTTCTGTCGCGGTGAGAATTGGATGCCAAGCTATTGGATTAACTTGAATCTCATTTCTTAATGTTCACCACCGGTCTTTATTTTATCCAAAGGAAAGGGTTAAAGATCGAAAAAACCTAAGTTAAGAGAATCTAAGTTCGGGGGTTGGTTACGCCTAGGGAAGGTAATAGCATCCTAAACGTCTGTAGTACTCTATAGGAACCTCTTGTTAGTATTTATGTTATCTATTACTTGCTTGCTAAGGGTATGTCCTAAGGTAAAGACCTAGGGGTTAGTATCTAAGTATACTCGCCAAGACATCGCATCTTGTGCCTACGTATCCTGACGGGAGTGGAATCAGAGTATCCGTAGTTCCCCTCAAAGAGGGTGAGGAACTCTTGACGGTGGTCAAGGTTCCAGGGGGAGGTAGCGTCTATGGCAAGACACTACATAGAATGCGGTGACTCTAAAGTTAAAATTAAGTTGAAAATGGTAGAAAGTGTCCATGGTAGAACACATGCATAGAGTGTGGTGACTCCGATCCTAAGGTTAGGATAGATGAGAAAGTTTTAAAAGTAGGCTAAACTGTGACATGGAGTCAACAAGGGAAAAAACTTTCCTTTGGAATTGGTTAAGAGGAAAATGTTGTCCTAATGTCTATCTGATTTAAATTCAATCAAGATATTCTACGGGAGCATGTGAATCAAAACCATATGGGTATATTAAAACTCTTACAAAGAAATTGATAAAACAAACAATCATAGTTAACATCACAATTGATAAACTTTAATTTAAATTAACTTGAAAACTAATTAATTAATTACGATAAAATATAATTGAAAACTACTGAAAACTAAATAAATTAAAATCTACTTAAAACCAAAACTTAAATAAAAAAACATAGATGGATTAAAATTCTAACTGAAACTAAAATAAACTCTAATTAAAATTAATTTAATTAAGTTTCTAAATTCGAATTAACTTAATTAAACTAGAAACTAAATATTACTTAAAACCTATTTAAACTAAATGTTAATAATTAATCTAAATTTAAAAAAAAAACAAACCAAACCTAGTGGGCCTTTCTCCAAAGCGGAAACCGAAGTCCAAATAAAAAGAACTGGGTCGGGTACATGACCCGGCTTGCTTAAGAAACAGGTCACTCAAGGGACCCCAAATCCCACATTTTCACGGCCAAACGAAGCAGAACGAACTCTCAGTTCTCTCTCCCAATCGCACATCCTCAAAACCCCTTTCCTTATTCCGCGAATCCGACCCCATTCGTAACCCTCTCGTTATTCATTCTCAGTCGGCTTCACTTTCTCTCATCGCCATTTTTACTTCAGCTCCGTCTCTCTTCCGTAGCTTCGCATCATCTCTCTCGCGACACACCATTCGCCTCCCTCAATTCGTATCTCCTTCGATTCATCAGCTCTCAAACAAGATTCAAAACGAAATTCTACCCTAGCTCTAGATTGTCCAACAAATTACATCAAAATTCATAACAATTAAACATGGAATCACATACCTCTTGACGAATTACGTCGCAGCGGCTTCGACAATGTCGACAATTTTGACGGTACGTCTTTTCGATTAAATGCTGCTATATGTGTTTGTTACTATTACTTTACGCTAGCTGTGAATCGTTGCGTGCTGTTGTTACGTTGATGTGTGGATTGTTGTTGATCACTGATGATGTTGTTTTTTGCTCTTAACTTGTGTGTATTTTTTTTCTGTGGATGTCTGCCTCCAAACTGTGTGTGTTTCAGCTGTGAAATCCTGCTATCTGTGTGCTATTGCTGAAGTTGTGTGAATCGTGAATTCTTTCTGGTGTGTGTTCTCTGATGTGTGTTGTGTTTGTGATATTGTTATCCGTGTAAACTCTGCTCTCTCCAACTTTTCTTTTTGTGTGTGATGTTACTGATTTTTCTCACTGTGATTTCTGCTGCGAGAATGTGTATTTGTGATACTCTGATGCATATGTGATTTTTTTCTGGTATGAGTATGTGAATCTTTGTTTGTGCTTTTTCACTGCCTCTGCTCACTGAGCTGCTTCTGGAATCATGGGTTTGCTTTTGGAATTGTGGGTTTGCTTTTGGTGTCTGTATACTGATGGTTTTTTTCGGTGAATTTTTTTCTGTTGCTCACTGTCGTGTATTTCCCCCCTCCCTCTTGAATCTGCTCTGTCTTTTTATAGGCATTTGGGATTGAATGTGTTGATTATGAAATTGAATGTGAAATTACTGTCCTGATTCTTGTTGATTTTATTTTGGAAAGGAAGTGATCATGGTTGAGATCCTTATAATTTGTGATTTCAATGGTTTTCAAAAGAACACGTTTTGACTATTTTGGAAGGAAACTTGAAACTGTTTGAACTTTGTTTTGGAAAGAATTTGAACGTATTTGGAACATGTTTGAAACCTCCCTCTTCCATTTGATCTTGTCTTGAACACATTAATGAGCTTCCCGTTTTTTGCTTGATTTTGTCTTAAACATGTCCTGTGACACCTTTGATGATTACTTATTATGTTTCCAACTCTGTGTAGGATTTTCTAACAATACCGGTTTTCCATTTCCAGAAATTGAGCCAAGAGAGGGGCTTTTAATACACCTGCGGATGAAAATCAATCAAGGCAAAATCAAGATACTCTCATAATTGCCAAGACAACAGCACCGTTTGCATTTATCTTCAAGAAGATTCTTTACATGAACTTTTATTGTCATATGAAAAAGGGTGGGCAAAACGGATGTCGGCAATTCCCTCCATGCATTAAATGTGAGCATCTGATAGCACAGTCCATGAGGGACCTACCGCAGAAAGTTTTTATTTTGAATTTATGAACATGATTTTGAATGCTTATTGTTCTCTTTGGCAACATAGAAACTTTTGTAATCTTTGTAATCCTCAAAATAGCTTTGTAGCTTGTATTCAACCCTTTTTAGTAACTGACTTTGACATTCTCGACTTGGAACTTGAAGAAAGTTTGAAATAATCAAAAAAGCTTTTTTTTTTTCAGAACTTGAATTTTTTTGGGATGAGTTGTGAAAACTTTGTCCTGCGTGTGAAACTTGAGTTTGTCTAATTCTCTTTTGCGCTTGCATTTCTTGAATGAATCAAGTTTTCCATTAAGCTCATATTTGTACTTAGTATTTAGAACTAAGGAACCATCTTGAAACTTGCGACAAGGCTTGGTATCCATGAATAAAATGGATCTTTGAACTTTTAAATCCAACGCACGTTTGGCTTCTCAAATGGTGTGATATTCTTGTGGATGACCAAGTTCTTATTGTCATGTAACTTTGGATTGGACAAAAAAAGTAACTTGTTTTCCATCTTGGAATGCTAATGAAGCTTGTACCACCTGCTTGTCTTAAACTTCACTTGTGTCAACTTGATATATTTCCTTACCCAAACTTTATCGTTGATCATGAACTAACACCAAGAAAATCCTAACTCTTCCACTTAAGGAAATAAGATGGTGACCCAATTTCATGAATAAAGTCTCCCTTGAATTAAACTTGAATTCTTTTCCACCAATGAACCAAACATGGGCACATATAAGCATGCCTTGCAAAATATAGAGTCAAATTGATTCTACCGGATGAACTTTGAACCTTGGCTATTTTGAATTTGATCTTGTATGCCTCCTTAAATTGTGCTTTGAAATTATGAAGAGTTCTTGGAGAAATACGCTTGTTGTTCAACCTTGACTCATGTTCTGGGGGAGATGAACCTTAGAACGAAACCTCAACCATATCCTTGATCCTCTTGCTCATGATGATCTGACTTCAACAACTACCATGCTCAATATCAAAGGGAAGAAAGCCCTAATCCTCCTTCGGGTATACGCTGAAGTTTCTGAGGAATCCTGAGAAAGCTGTCAGGTAGAAAAACCTTAGAACCATTCAGAATCAACTGGTCATGTATTGAAATTCTGAACTCCGAGAAAGAGTACTATCAACACTTGAAATTGAAGTTCCTGCACAACCTGTTAGTAATAAAGCATGCATACATGCAAGATGATGCACAAAGATGGTGGGATCTTAAGGTCAAAAATTAGGGTATGACAAATAGTATTGTAACTCAAGACATTAAGTCTCATGAATTTCAACTTAATAGCATAATCCATAGAGTATGGCAATCAACTCAAAACAATTTAAAAATCTCAGAAACACAAAAAGTTTGTAACGTCGACAACAATGACACAAAAAATAAAATCAAGTGTTTATCCTACCCGATGTTACATGATCAGAGCAAGAAACCACTAAATAAAAGCGATAAACTAAGAAAGTCACTTCAAGTGCTATCCTTCCACTTACTTCAGTCAAAACTACATTGCGTATCTGCACGATGCCCATGTAAAGACAACATTCAAACAAAAGGGGTTAGGATACAATTCAATAATAACGGTAAAAGATAATTGGAAGTAGACTAATCTAACAACATCACACGACAAATACAACAACATAGGCATATCAAGTATTCTCATCCACACAACATAATTGTCGTACCTCGAAAAATAAGAACGACCTCGCGAAGCACAATCGCGCGCTCGTGGGATGGACTTAATAGAGTCACACCAATCTTTATTTATTCCCATAGAGAGAAAGAGAAAATATCAAATAAAACCCCTAAAGAGAAGATAAGGATATGGTTATCGTAACCAATATCAGGGTTCGGGAGTCAGTTACGCAAGGGGAATGTGTTAGCACCTTTCACGTCCGTTATACTCAATGGAAACCATTTAATTAGTTATCGAATAAATGCTAGCTTAAGTTAGTTTCTAATCTTCTACTCATTGAGTGGGAAAAGAGAGGGAAGAGAAATGTTTTAAAATTTTTTTAATGAGGGAGAAGATCTAATGGTTTTTATTACTAGGGTTTTTATTACTAGTTGGGGTACAGGTATATTAATGAGGTTCAAAACTAATGGAGTTATTATTCAAAAAGCATGCATGATTGGAACATGTATTGAGTTTAGAGTGGGTTGATGGGTGCCGACTAAAATTGATTTGGAATAGGGCTGGCTGGTTGAGCACAATTACTGCTGCAAAATTCCTTAACAGGTGTTTCCATTGTACTACTTTTGTTCCTTTTTATAAGAAACGAGATACTTTTTAAGTGTTTTCATTGTATCTAGTCCATAAACTGATCAAATATATTAATTATTTAATAAACCTAAAAAAAATAATTGCTTTTTATATAAAGGAACAGAGATAGTAGTATTGTTTAAATTTGTATCTATGCATCTTGTGTAATGTTCATGTTTGCATATGTGATTCATAGGACTAAAGTATTTGACAAAAAAAACATGGGTTACTACACAGAGAAACATACATGTAAATTACAGAACACCGATAAATCATGGAAGTCTCACATCTTATGAACCAAAACGTTGTTCATAACTCGATTTGGTATCTCCAAAATCTGCACAAATCTACAAATGAGATTTTATAAAAAGGATATCCGTGTTTAAATAAATAGAGATTTCTGATATAGAAAAGGAAATGAAAAAACTGAGAAGTTTTCCAGATCGAAAAAAAAAAGACGTGTAAATGGTGGGTGATAGTTGATGAAATAAAAAGAGTATTATTAATGGTATTTACACTGTCATCACCCTTTTTTACTATTATTAATTGTTTGTAACTGTAATATCATTTAATCATCAATGTCGTTTATACAATTTCATCATCAACTCTCTTTACTATTTATTCGTTTCTATTCTATAATCATTTTCAATTCAATTCTTTCATCTCTTTCTATTCTATCAATATCATTTCCAATTTTCGATTTTATATTCAAAATATTAAAATTGAAAAGAATGAGTAGAATAACATGTAAGCAAAAACGCAGCTTCGTTTTACAAATATATGTAAATATAAAAAAATATAACTTTTAAAAAATAATAATATATAACTAATCGTATTGCATTATTTATTTAGAGAACAAAAATATAAAAAAATATATATATTTGTAGCTGCTAAAAAATTTATTAAAAAATATTAAATGTTTTTTTTTTGAAATAATGAGAATATATATTACCAAAAAAAATAATTGTACAGACCGATCAAATGATCCAGGTATCCAGTCGACAAAGGACTGCAAACAAACAAAGTGACAATTCATCATAGCCTATTACAAAACGTTTCTAGTTTGACATTCAATGCAGCCCTATGACGAATTATATCTATTATTTCGTTGCTATCAAGGCTATTCACTTTCTTGTTCTGGAAGATAATCAAATTCCTGCAGTACCATATAGCATAGACAGTTTCCGCAAAAGCCATCTTCAAGAGTTTTTTACTGCACCCTTTCCCATGAGATAATTTGCAAATAGCTATAAGTTCCTCACGCCAATTACTAGGATTGTGGATAATCTGACTCAAACCAAGAACTTGCTGCCAAATCTTTTTTGTTACTTCACATTCAAAGAAGAGGTGACTGCAACTTTCTGGAAGACCACAATAAACACATTTCTCGTCCGTGATCGTCCCAAATCTGAGTATTCGGTCCTTCGTAGGCAACCGCTTCTGACAAGCCATCCAAAGAATAAATATTGCTCTAGGTCTCGCGAGATTATCATAGAAATTTTTTCTCCAGTTCACTTTTGATTTGACCCCTCTAAACATATGATACCCTTGTTTAGTCTCATAAACACCTGTTTCCATAAAATTGTTCCACACCTCCGAATTCACTACTATATTTCTATGTTTAAACATAGATTTGATAATCCATGAGCAGTGCTTCTTTGGATAGAAATCCTTGATATCTTCATTTTTCACATAGTAAGTGTGGATCCAATTGATCCATAACTTGTCCTTTTTTTCACAAACGTTCCAAAGCAAATTGCAAATAGTAGCCTTATTTCAGTCTCAGAGAGAAATCAAGTTCAGGCCGCCTGCTGCCACGGGGTCGCAAATATGATCCCAAGATACCAGAGCTTTACGAGCGGTGCACTCTTTACCAGATCACAAGAAGTTCCTACAAATGTTGTCTATGTGGGAAATAACCTTTTTCAGAATCGGGAATATTTGCATCCAGTAGTTGGCAATCGAGAAAATAACATTTCTAACCAGTTGTAGTCGGCCAGGATATGATAGCAATCGGGTGCTCCAGTGTCTAATTCTTCCAACACTACGCCAAAATTCGCTTTTGGCAGTACTACAAAGACAACGTTTTTATCACAAAGCGCTGCTATAAGTTTTAAAAAAAATTCGCTAAAAAAAAGCGCTGCTAAAGGCTACCTTTAGAAAGCGCTTTCTAAAAGCGCTGCTAAAGGCCGTACATAGACCCCACCTTAGAAAGACTTTTATAAAAGCGCTGCTAAAGGTATAACCTTAGAAAGCGCTTTTAAAAAGCGCTGCTAAAGGGTAACCTTAGAAAGCGTTTTTAAAAAGCGTTGCTAAAGTCCTTAAATTGGCCCCACATTTGAAAGCGCTTTCTGAAAGCGTTGCTATAGGCCAATGAAAAGAAAGCGCTTTCTAAGGAAAAAGCGCTGCTATAAGCTAATCTAAGAAAACGCTGCCTTAGGTCATTTATTAATTAAAAAATAAAAAAGCCCTAATCATTTGTTTCTAATCATTTTCACGTCTTCTCCCTCCTTTCTCTCTGGCGATTTCTCCACTGTTCTGTTCTCCGATCACCGTTGTGTTCTCTGACCGCCGTTATGTTCTCCGACTGCCATCGTTCTCCGACTGCCACTGTTCTGTTCTCCGTTTTTCGTTTTTTGTTCTCCGACCAACAGAAGAGAAAAACGAAGTAGAAGAAGAGGTACGTTTTTCGTTTTTGTTTTCGATTTATGAATGTGCTTCTGTTGTTGTTGAATGATGCTTCTATTGCTTCTGTTGTTGTTGTTGTTGAATGTTGCTTCTGCTGTGAAAATTCTGAATAATTGTGAATAATTCTGAATAATGGTTGTTATATATCCAAATAATTTTGCTGCAAAATTGGAGGTTGTTTATGTGGCTCATATGTTATTTTGATAGGTAACTTGTGTTTGACTAATTCCTTAGCCAAATTGGAAATTTCATGATAGCACAATGCAAAACAATCTTTCTAAATTTCAATCATTCCCTTAAATTGATTCCCTTAATGTGATATAGAAGAAACAAATTTTTTCTTCAGTAGTCTTTTTTTACACTGATAGATACCTACATAAATAAATAGTACAAATAGTCTATAGTAATATGATAGTTCTAGTTTTTGAAAAAAGAGAAGATAAAAAAGACAAGTAGTTCAATTAAATTCTCATAAAAAGTAGACATATACTCATAAGAAGAAAGAGAGATTGACCAAGATATAATCAGTTGATGACATAACATATAACAATAATACCTAAACATATCTGGATAATTGAAAACATTGGAAGATGGCGTATTGACCTGAAGAGGTTCCTTTTTGAAACTATTAGTATGTTCTGTTATTTGACCATGTGTGAAAAAACCAATCGAGGAAATAAAATCAACTATTTCCTTATTAACATCATGTCTTATAGTAGAACTCTTATGAAAATAAATCACACACTAGAATATATATATATTTTTAGGGGATAAGGGTTATGAGGACCGACTTATGACACACCTCATGTAAACTCTAGTTATTTCATTACGAAAAACAAATGCGAGTTATTTTGAATTTTGGATTTCGAGTTATTTACTTAGACAATATATTTTTATGACAGAAATTTTAGATATTGTTCAATTGGTGAAAGAGTGTCATCATGCATGCGAATGCGAAATCCCACTAAGTATAGTATATACTATACTTTTCTAAAAGCATTAAAATTAGAAGAATCTTTCATTTTTATATTTGTCATTTAATTTTTATTTTTTTCTTTACTACAGGTCAAATGGCTAGCAACCAGGAAGACTCACACGATACAAATGATGCAAATGATTCAGCTCAGAATGTAGAAAGAGAAATTACACGAGGAATAACTATTATGAAGTCAATCATTCGTGCAAGTGATAAAGGAATCAAATATGATGTACATTGGAATGTTGAAGACCAACTAATTGAGCCTAACGGTTCAATCTTGACAAGTTACATAGGTTCACTTGTTCGTCAGCACATTCCAATCACCTGTGATAACTGGAGAAATCCAGCGTTCCAAGCCGGTAAAGAAAAAATATGGACTGAGATACAGGTACGTACCATATATGATTGGTGTTATTAGATTTTTGTTGACGATTATGTCTTTAAATTACTTATACTAACACACTCTATGTGTATGTTTTTTCGTAGAGGTCTTTTAACATTGATGAAAGCCGAAAAAAGTATTGTCTTCAATTGGCTGGAAAAAGACTAAGAGGGTTTCGAACTTTTTTATCAACCACTTTTCTTAAGGATGAGCAAGGAAAGTTTGTTGAAGCAGAACTTCCAATGAAGTATGCGGACTTGATTACACCTGAAGAATGGGATACTTTTGTAGCTAAACGAAGAACCGAAAAATTCCATGTAATGTTATTTGTAATGTTTATTAATTGTATTGTATACCTGTTGCATTAGATTGTTCTGATATGACTTAAACTTATTTATCCAGGAAGTGAGTGACATAAATCAGCAAAGAGCATCAAAACCCGCGTATCCATACAAAAAAGGGCGTTTGGGATATGCACGCTTACAACAAAAAATGGTAAGTGTATATAAATGATATGATCTTATTAATTGTCTAAATGTGTTATAATTGATGATCTTATATTTGTCTCAATGTGTAGTTAGAAGAGAGTAAAAGTGACGAAACATCTCTTCCGGGACATGTTTTGTGGAAGGCTGCTCGTGTGGGCAAGGATGGAGTTGTTAGGGAAGATGTTTAACATGTTTTTGACGAATGTGTAAGTATAACATTATGTCTTTAATTAAATCAAAAGTTTACTAACATATAATTAATTTTTAATCCCCACTAATAATTGTTGATATGTAAATGAATTTCAGGAGACTCTATCTCAATCTTTAACTACAGGTGAGGACGAGGATTACAGGAGCATACTTAGTTGAGTACTAAATGTTCCTGAGTATTCCGGTCGTGTGAGGGGTAAAGGATTTGGTGTGACTCCATCATCGTTGTATAAGCATCCAAAGAGAAAAATCCTAGCAATCAACAAGTGATGCAATCGTTGGAGGAATTAAAAGTGCAAGTCCGTGAATTACAAAAGGATAAAGAAAGATATATGACGAAAAAGCGCGGTTCAGAGTTGAAAGATACTAGTGACAAAGCTAGTATCAATTGTCAAAATAAATTTCGCGAGGTAATTATATATTTTATTATGAAATTAAATTAGCACATTTATTTTAATTGACATATATACACATTAACAATAACATATTTATTATTGGTTTAGGGCATTTCATCTTGTCAACTATATTTATCGTCACCGACTTATCGCATAGTTGGCAAGGGAAAAGTGCATAACACTTTGGGAGATTTATTTCACCATAAACCGTTCCCTGATGGATATCTGAAAGTATCGGTTGATATTGCATTAAAGGTGGACGCGTTGCTACCGATACCTAACATTGTTTCAGAGACAACATTGCTGCGAGATGCAATAGGATCGTTTGTTGCATGGCCGTCAGACCTCATTTTCATAGATGAGGAGGTATGTTGAAAACCATTATGAATATTTTAGTATTCAAATGTCAATTATGAACCATTAAGAAAAGCATTCTGAACCATTACATACATTTTTTTACATGGTAATGTTAGACTCCTATAAAACCCGCATCTAAGGATAAAGGGATTTTGCGGCACAACGAGTCTGTTGCATCATAAAAAGAGGTACATTGAAAAGTGTTAATTCTGTGATCCGAATTCAAAAGCTTCATGATTTTATACTTTACCTAACTTATATGATTTTTAGGTTCCTACTCAAGAGTCACACCAAGTCAGCAAGAAAATTAGTAAAGTATCCAACAAAAAAAGGATCTTTCAAGGACCGGATCAAAAAAAGCTTCTATACCTCGATTTAGGATGTGTCTTGAAACACTTGTGGGAACATCAGATTTGATGCATGGTGTTATTCATCAAATAGATATGGAGGAAGGTATTTTTGGTTTTTCTAATTTCGAAACACTTGCAAAAGAGGACATGGATCAGATTTTTCGGCATCTTGAATTAGGCATCGGTGTTATGCATTCATACATCTGGTACGCCGATCAATCTATTATTTAATTAGTTGAACAATTTATTTACACATTTCAATGAAAATAGTCTAATGTTTATTATGTTTTTATTTAAGGTTCTTGTATGACAAATTTATGCGCGGGAATCAATTGTCAAACAGATTCTATTTCGTGTCTTGCGCCCGTGTCAACGCACCGTTAATTGTTCAGGATCCAGATTTGGTAAGAGACCACTTAGTCGAGAGATTTATGGCCAGCAGTACAGAGAGTTTGTATCATTTACCGTATAATACTGGCAACTGGTTAGATTTTCATTCTAATTTCATTTTAATCTTTGTATCTTTTGCGTAGAAAATTTCCATCTAAACTTTTGTTTTATTTTACAGCGGTCACTGGTTGTTGGTTGCTATTAATCCTACAAGAGAAGTAGTGTATTATCTGAATTCATTAGATGGTGATTGGACAACATATCCGGATATGAAGAATATGGTTGATACATAATTGAGATTGTTCTAAATATTCGTGTGTATTTGTATATTTAATTATTTCTATGAGATTGTTCTAAATATATGTTTTTATTTTGTTAGAGCAATACAAGTATCCCGATCACAAAGAGAAGCTCGAGTATCACGGTCTAAAGCAAACAACATTACATGGATCAGAGTGGAGGTATATTAATTTTCACAATTTTTCTTATAATAGTGATGGTACTTGACAAAACAAGACAACTATATATTCTTATTTGTTTTTCTGTGTAGTGTACTCGTCAGCATAATGGTATAGATTGCAATTATTATGTTTTGAGGTTTATGAGAGAAATCCTTCATTTGGATCAAATAGAGATTCCAATCATGGTATGGATTTATAACTTAGGATTTATTTTAATATTTATCGAATATTTCATATAATTTATTACTTTTAACTAAATCATGCATATTATGTTTTATTATGTAGTACTTTGATGAATACAAGTGTGCTCATTCACTACTACAAAAAAGTTATTTAATAGCGCTTTTTTTGGTTTTTGATAGCGCTTAAAAGTGCTATTAACCACAGTGCTATTGTAAATATTTTCGTTTGATAACACTTTAAAAGCGCTATTATAGTACTGATAATTAATAGCGCTTTTCCAAAAGCACTATTATAGTACCGGTATTCAATAACGTTTTTCGAAAAGTGCTATTATAATACTTATTTTGATTTGATTTTGATAGCACTTCCAAACAAAGTGCTATTATACGACACATGTTTGATAGCGCTTTTTCATAAAAGTGCTATTATAAGGCACATGTTTGATAGCGTTTTTCATAAAATTGCTATTATAGAATGTTTCATTGATAGCACTCTCTCTACAAATGCTATTGTAATACACTTTTTTTTTACACAAATTCCTTCTTATATATATATATATAGCAAAATAATACATGTAGCAAAATATTTCACAAAATATATATATATATATATATATATATATATATATATATATATATATATATATATATATATATATATATATATATATTTAAAAAAAAATATTTAGCAAAATAATACATGTAGAATGAAGCCAATCATCTACATTCAAATTACATGGTGGGGATCTTCCAGCTACATTTCATGTACATTCACACAATTCATGAGAAACAGAACTTTCATTTGATTCTAACTTCCCATTCTGAACAACTTTCTGGCAGCTTCCTATTCTAACGTGCTACAATAGGATATTTTGGCTGAACATAATTATGAACAAGTTAGTAAAAATACACAACGTGGATTTTTCTTCTGATTACAAGTTATACATGCTCATTAGCAGTTTTTGCCAGATGTATCTATGCATTAGTTGGCCCACCTGCTCCATTCTGTTAACTGAGCAATCCGGCACTCGCGAACTATCGCATGATATCCATTATGACACATTGCAGCCACCTGCCAACATTGATTCTGAGGAGGCTATCCACTGCTTCTCCTTTGCACAAAAACCATCTGAAGGCACCACGGTTCAACAAGATATCCTACAATACATAAAAAGGGGTTGAAAAAAGTGTTTCAAAGTTACCAACTATGAAATCAGAGTCTATGTTGCATAAGTCATTACCGCCCAATATTTCCAAATCGTAAACAGCAAATATGTGCGGCATTCAATACGAAATCAGCATCATTAATCGAATTCATAGCGAATGATGGCGTAAACAAATTCAAGACAAACAAAATACCAGTAATGAGATACCACGGCAGGTTCTACTAGAACAAAAAATCAAACAACGACCAACTAGTTTCTTTGTCACAAGATCAAACTAATCACTCAATGCGAACTTACCTGCACCGCCACCAATTACGAACCACGCCTTCAATTTTCAGTGGACGAATTCTTGATAGTGACGCGGGATAGCCAAAAAGAAGAAGATCACCTACAAGGATACCATTATTTGTGTACACGAGGATTCATAATATGTGTTCAAAAGAATATTCCGATTAAATGAATAAAATACAGTAAGGTGCCAATGTCTTAACAAAGAGCAGCACCAAGTTTGAGAGTTTGAAAGTTAACACGTCTAGAACTATCTTGCCGCCTAAAGACACAAGTTTCATATTGTTCTGCACACTGCTTCCTCGACTTGTGTTTGCTTTGACAGCAACATGTACTGTGGAATTGGTATCTGCATCAAGAAGTGTACCAAAAGCTTGAAAACCACCAATGCAGTAAGGACAAAATAATATTTCAGAATATATTCAAGAATCTTCAGCTCCTAATGCAAATTACTTACAGAACTGTCCTTCAACTTACATTGCTGAGCTGATAAGGATGGCTGATGAAACAAGCATCGGGTTCAGAGTTTGACCAGATGTTACAGTCTGCTGCGAGAAGATGAATACCAGCTTTAATGTCATATCGTTGGAGGAAATTCAAATTAACAGCACTAACCTTTCAAGTGCCTCATAGGAATTAAGCATCTCAAAACTCCAAGACACGTACAAGCATCATCATCATCATCAAATGCAATCAGAAGGATTGTAACATCTATCAATTCCCTAAGCAATGGTCAGAAGTACTGATTTAAAAAGGAAAAGACTGTCATAAAACTCTTTCTAAACACAATCAAAATAATTCAGTTTCCAAAACAGAAGTCAAAGCATGTTCCAAACAAATTCCAATTGTTCACACGAGACGTAATTAAAGCATAAAAGCAAAAGAAATAGCCTTGCCACCGACGATCTAGAACCCAGTTCTGAGAATAAAAGTTGTGAGAATAGAACCGGTTGACATGCAGAACATGGAGTACATTCTCCTTATTTTACTAGATTGCATGGTTGTCACTCATTCTCTATGTATCTCCGGTACCCTTACAATAGGGATGAAGGTTTGAAAATTAAATTGTTGGGTTGTACTTAGACACTTACTTTCTCATTCCTATATATATCAAAACAGATACACGGGATATAATAGAACTTATAAAGAACAGAGAGAGAGATGTATGATGTTAAAGAAACTAGAAGGCAACAATTTACATTTCCTCAAATAACCAGAAGCATGCCTAGAACACTTTTTGGTTTGTGAATATAAAGTTAAGAAACTGGACCTTTACACATATAGCCCGAGTTTTTAACTAGGTTTGATCCATTATAGACATAGTAATATTTTTAACCAATATAGGCAGTAATAGATGGTCCAACAACTTGAAATGATAAACAAAACGGAAGATCAATAAACCTGCATCGACAAATATCTTCATATTCATCAAGTCGTGAACACGTTGTTCGTGAAAAACCAATATACCCTCCAAAATAACTACTTCAGATGCATTGACCTGCCAAAGGTGAGTAGTAGTATTAGTAATCAATAAGCACTTGCCTACATTTTAATCTTACACCTCCAATCATAATTGCCTGAAAAAGCTAGAAAGTCAGTCAGTTCCAATAATAATCATAGTGAAGAAAGAGCATTTAGTTTTAAGACGGGAAAAACAATAGATAAGAGAAATGAATTATGCTCTTTCAAATAGACAAAAATCATGTATGCTTAGATACATACAAGGACAAATATGTACTATCTCTATCTCTATAAATTTTGCCAAAATTAAGAAAAGTAGTAGAAACAATAAGTTTGTAAAAAATGTGTTTTATTTTTAAATAATTACATATACAATTACCCAAGAGCATTTGGATGAGATGGTAAGGGTTCTCTTCCATCATAAAAAGAGATCTTGGTTTGAACCCAGTCCTAGACACACAATAATGTTAAATTCTAAATTCTCTTGAGGGGCCATTGTGGTCCCCGGCTCGAGGAATTAGTCTTATAATTAGGAATATATGGAGTGATTAATAATTGAATGGTATGAAAACAATATCAACTGATGGCCCTTGTGACCCCAAATTATCTTAGATTTAAACATACCAACAAATCTGAGAACAACTGAAACTAACACTGCACCTAATTTAAATTAATGAGAAATGTACCTACCTGTTGGTATCTGTCAGAAGCTCTCTGGTGGAGCTTAAAATCATAAACAGGAACCTGAACTGACTGTCCAGATTTAAGTTTGATGAGTGTTTCTACAAGTTGCTAGGTATCAAATGCATCTAATAAAAACCAGAAAATTTATACCAGATAAAATTACTTTGACTTCTCAGCAGCTTCTTTCTCAAATCTCTCAATGACACGCTTGTCAATACCTCCAAGCTTGTAGATCAAGTGACCCGTGATAGTTGACTTCCCAGAGCCGACATGGCCAATGACAACAATGTTAATATGAACCTTTTCTTTTCCCATTTGTCCTTAAAAGCTTAAAATCACAAAAAAGATCTGCTAATTCAACAAAGGAAATAATAAGTAAGTATGATCCCAATTCCCAAAGAGAACAATGAACAAACGATCTAGAATTTCAACAAAGAAACCAATACATAAGTATGATCCCAATACAAAACCTAGATGAAAACTATTTATTCACAAATTCTAGCTAGATTGAAATAGAATAACAAATCAGAAAACAATAGATAAGTATGATCCCAATACAAAACCCTAGATGAAAACACCTTATTCACAAATTCCCAATTCAACAACGAAAACAATACATAATTATGATACAATTCCCAAAGAAAAAAAAACCTACTATCAACAGAACAACGACCAAAAATCTAACCATTCAACAAAGATATGAACAAAACATACAGCAACATGCCACTAAACCAAACATGGACATTATTGGCAAAATACCTCTTCGTCAGAGCTATCAAGGTCATCATCAGATTCATCATCAGAATCATCATCTTTTTCCTCCTTTGGATCAACAACCTTCACTTGTTTTGCAGATGTACCACTCTTCGCAGGTGGATCAGCCTTGGCAGGTGCACCACTCTTGGCAGTAGCTTTCTTAGCTTCAGAAACTTTCTGGTCTGCAGCCTTTGTTTCTGGTTTCCCTAAAAATAAGCCATTTATCATTAGATGTGCCCTTGCCAAAATCATACATCTAACAACCCAAAAAATTCAGACCAAGATGAAACACATACCATTTTCCGATTAGCCAACACAAACTCAACATCTCATCTAATTTGAGTTAGTCAGCATATAAAACATATATACAAAAACACAAGACAATACAGTGTTATACAACAATTGGAACTTAGAAAGAGGCAAATAAAAAATTAAAGATTCATATTTGATAGTGTATCATATTAACAATCTATGTTATTATAAATACAACACACAATTCAGCACAAAATAAATCCAGTCACATCATCGGCTATACACAATGCATTGTAGGCACAACATGTAGTATAATAGTTTAATCCAAACATTTCGTAAGACTACACAAATAGATTGATGATAGCAATACAAAAGAGGAATCATGTTCATTGAATTTAAAAATCCATGGTCACAATTAAAAGGTCTCAATCAAACAGAATCATAGCAACCCAAAAAGACATGTCATTCATGCGCCATAAGAAATTATGTTTCACATGTTATAAGACTATAAACAATTTGGTAGACATAGCAATACAAAAAGAGGCATCATGTTGATTGAATTTGAAAACCTCTGCGTCACAACTCAAACTGAATCATAATAAAATGCATCATGTACAGTGAATTTACAAATTCATACCAAATCATGTTTCACATTACAGAACTACTATGATATAAATCTGGCTCAAAATAAGCATCATAAAGCATACATCCAAACATATCATTGATTCAACGCACTATAAATTAACTATTCAGACAGATGCATTTTTGGATTGTAAATTTACATATTGTATGAACACACAGGACCAGTATTAGTTACATATGACAGAATCAATACACCATGAACCGCAAAATTAACAAACTGATAAATAAAATAGATAAACAAACTAATATGAACAAATTATTGAATAGATATAGCAGAGAGAGTAAACTAACTAACCGAATACAGTGTTGATAGGGTTCATAGCGACCTGATTCTTAGCGCCATCACCGATGAGATGCTCGGAGTCAGTGAAAGCGACGTAAGAAGGCGTGGTTCTGTTGCCTTGGTCGTTGGCAATGATTTCAACTCGGTCATGTTGCCAGACTCCTACACAGGAGTAGGTGGTTCCGAGGTCGATTCCGATAGCCGGTCCCTCTCCTTTTCTGGCCATTGGATTTTAACTTTTGGCTAATCGGAAATTGATACGATTCAGGTAATTTAGGTTAAAACTGAAACAATTTAAATTGAAATCAAGACGAACAGTGAGTGAGAATCATGCACAGAACAGTGAAGGTATATCTGAGAAGGAACCGAAGCAATGTCTGAGATGAAGAAGATGACAAGATGGATGGTGGGGTTACCGGAACATGACAAGTTGAAGAAGAATCGGTCGATGAAGAAGATTAGGGGTTTTTGGGGGGAATGACCAATTTGTGCGCCAAAATAAAAAATATCTACCAATACGTGTTTTGTTTTTTTTAATTTTATTAACTATTTTATATTTTATTAATAATAATAGCGTTTTGTCAAAAGTGCTATCTTAGTGTATAATATTAATAGCGTTTTGAGAAAAGCGCTATCATACTTAAGTTTAGAACAGTAAATTAATAGCGTTTTCAAAAAAGTGCTATCTTAATTGAACATTTTAGTAGCGTTTTTAAAAAAGCGCTATCTTAATTGAGAATATTAATAGCGTTTTTAAAAAAGCGTTATTTTAGTGAAATTTATTAATAGCGTTTTTTAACAAAGCGCTATCAAAATTACATTGTCTGCATCCTATAATAGCGCCCGACTATAAAGCGCTATTATAGATGTCTGTGTTCCCTTTTTAATAGCACTTTCTTTAAAAGCGCTATTAAATTAGGCGATACAAAAAATCAATTTTGGCATAGTGATTACTCGAAAGATAAATTGGAAGAAATCAAGGAGGAATTGTGTGAATACTTTATTCAGAAAAGAATCATATAAGGTATGGAAGTTGTTGTGTAGTTATGAAATGTTGTATAGTTTTGGAAGTTGTTGTATATTAGGAATCTTTAGAAGTTAAAGGATTTCTAAGTGGACAAATTGTTATTAGAATTATGGATTGGTGTATATATGATGCATGTTTGTGTTGATTTATATCAAATGGTTTATGTGTTGAATTATAATCGTGTATATATTTTGGATTATAATGGTATATAATGCCTATGTTTAAATAAAGGCTTGTTTGTTGAAATAAAGGCTCAATGGTTGAAATATAAGGCCTATGTGTTCAAATAAAGGCTTGTTGAATGTCATATAATGCCTATGTGTTTGAAACAAAGGCTTGAATTATATAGGTTTATGGTATTATTTCCGAAAATATGTTTTCTAAAAAAGAAAGAATAGGCAGCGCTTTTAAATAAAAAACGCTTCCTAAATTCTAATTTTTAAAAAAGTGCTTTTAAAAAGCACAATTTACGTGAAGAAAAGAAAGCGCTTTTTTGAAAAAGCGCTGCCTATAGTACACAATAGAAAGCGCTTTCCATTAAAAGCGCTGCCTTAAAGTGAAATAAAAAATAAATTATACAGCGCTTTAAAAAGCGCTGTCCAAAGGGGGACAATAGAAAGCGTTTTTTCCTAAAAAGGCGCTGCCTAAAGATGCCAATAGAAAGCATAAAAATCCTGAAAAAGCACTGCTAAAGGCCCACTTTAGAAAGCGCTTTTCCAAGAAGAAGCACTGCTAAAGGCCTACTGTTAGGTGCTAGAATGTGTTAATATATAGTTTAGTTTTTGGCACCTTTTGATATCTTTATTTGTTAATTGATGCTTTTTTCCCTTTGTTTCCGGTAAATAATCGTAGTATAGTTTAAATGCATTATTAGACTTAGTTATTTAACTTTTGTGTTTATAATTGTAGGTTTTAACATTGCAATGGGAAGCTTGGAGCATGGAAGGCTCTTAAGGAGCATTTTTGAAGAAATTGAATTTTTGAAGCATGCTACAAGCGCGCTTAGCGCGCTCCTAGCGCGGTCTGGAGCTGATTCCACTAGGTTGCCCCGCTTAGCGCGGTCTGGAGCCCGCTGAACGGGATGTAAGGTGGTTTAGCAATAAATGAAAGCGCTCTTAGCGCGGTGTTGCGCGCTTAGCGCGCTCTGCGCAAATCAGTCCCTCTATAAATAGATTTGTTCAGAAATTTTTGTGGATCCTTGTTATTTTCTTAGAGAAAAAACCTTATAAACACTGTAGCATCTTATTTTCGAAGAATTGGAGCATCAATTGTCGAGAGATCGTTGTTGATGCTTATTCCTCTTCTCCATTTTCTTGTTTGTGAAGCTACCATGTCAACGGATAGCTAATCTCCTTTTGTGTCAAGATTAGAAGGTAGACAAACCTTTCTTTCGTATGTATAGGTATTGATGTAAGCTTATGAACTTATGGATGATGAACATATGGTGACAAACTTTGTTTCTATGGTTTATTCTTTGTGTTGGTTCATGATTGAGAAATGTGTTCTTACACTTAATCTAGGTTTTTCATCCATCAATGAACCTAGGCTAGAGATAGTTATGAGAGTTGACGTTCATAAATATTGAACTTGAATGTTACCATTTTGATAGTTTGAGTGAGAGATCATCAAAGGAGCAAAATCATAAAACTCACAATATGTGTTAGAGATAAACATATTGAGAGGATATGTGATTATATTTATCGTCTAAACGAGTTCATTTGCTTTTATCGATTCTATAAGTGCAAAATGGTTTGTCGAACCTTAATCTTGGCATGTGTTTTATAAATCTTTCAAATCCGATTACTTTTACCGTTTATGCAAAAGATCCGTTATCAACAACCAAAACCCTTTGTTACTTTAAGTTTAAAACAATTTCAACTGTAGAACGGCGGTGATATCTCTAAACAATCTCTTTGGAACGATAACAAAAATCCTACACTATTTGTATTTCAACAAATTAGCACCATTGCCAGTGATTGTTAATTGATATTGCAAGCATTGCAATAGTTGTGAAGTTTTAGACTTGTTTAACTTTATCTTGTGCTTGTTAATTTGTTTGGTTTAGTGTGCAAACTTTGTTTTATGCGAGGAAAACTTCCCGCAGACCAACTTCTTTTTGATCCTGAGATTGAAAGATCCGCAAGGAATTTAAATAGCAAAACAAGGCGAAGGAGGCAACTAACTAGGCAAAGGCAAGAACGAGAGGAAAGTTCTACTTCAACACCACCACCACTGTTCACGCCAATCATGGCACAACCACCACCTCCACCTCCCGCTTCCACACCATGTGTAAATAGTCCTCATCACACCGCTCAATTTGCTCACAATGCAAATAGTGGAAGGCAAGATGAGATGAAAATGGGAACTCTGAATTTGTTATATGGAAGTCCGTTCACGGGAATGGATCATGAAGACCCTTTCGCTTTTCTCACCAAATTTTACAAGATATCGTTAGCGGCCGGAGTGGATCAAGCGCAAGAGTTACCTTTATTCAAGAGACTATTTCCTCATGCTTTGCTTGGCAAATCTAAGGATTGGTATCTTGACCAAACTCCTGTTGTGATGATCGATTGGAATGTTCTGGAGGAGAAATTTATAGAAAGGTTCTTTTCTCACAATCATTTTATGGAATCAAAAACTACAATTTCTGTGTTCTCTCAGGGTACTAATGAGTCTCTAAATGAAGCATGCGAAAGATTCAAATCCATGATTCGAAAATGCAAAGGCCATATGTTTGACGAGTTAACTCAAATTCACATCTTCATAAATGGTCTCCAACCAAATTGCAAGACATTATTGGATGCCACTTCTGGTGGAGCTTTGTTATCAAAGAGTGCCGAAAAAGCTACGAATATCATCAATAGAATGGCTCTCAATGATCTTCAAAGTCAAAACCGTAACAACTCGCAAAAGAAACCCGGGGTACTTGAATTGGGAACTAATGATGCAATCCTAGCGCAAAACAAGCTTTTATCTCAACAAGTGGAACTTTTGACTCAACAAATGTCGAAGCTTCCACAACAATTGAAGGAAATGCATGAGCAACCGAGCAAGAGTAAACAAGTTGCATGTCGTGAACTTTGCAAAGGAGAGCACGACACCGGATTTTGTCCTACATCGGGATTTGAAGAAGTGAACTACATGAACAATCAACGAGATTATCAAGGAAGACAACAACAACAACCTTATCAACACAATCCTCAACAACCTTACCAGAACCAACAAGGCTACCAACCAAGAGCCAACTACCAAAATCAACAAGGATACCGAAAAAATCCTTACCAATAACCCCAAGAGCATGGTGGAAGTTCAAAAATGGAGGAAACTTTCACCCAATTCATGCAATTATCAATGGCAATTCAAAAGAGTACGGAAGCTTCGATTAAAAATCTTGAGAATCAAGTTGGGCAACTTGCCAAGCAACTTTCCGAAAAGCAACCGGGGCCATCCTTTTCTGCTAACACTCAAACAAATCCCAAGAAGCACTGTAAGGCTATTTTCACAAGAAGTGGAAGAACAATTGGAGGAGATGTTGAGCATGAGGTGATAGTTGAAAAGGAAAATGATATTGTGTTGGAGGAAGTCGAAAAAATTGATGAAAATGATATTGTGTTGGAGGAAGTCGAAAAAAATGATGAAAATGGTGTAGTTGAAAAGAACGATGAAGAAGTGAGGAAGAAAAAAGAAAAGAAAAGAAAGGAGTATGAAAAAGAAGTTTTACAAAGAAGATTGCCTTATCCTCCTGCTCCTACTAAAACAGAAAACGATAGGCATTACGCAAGATTCTTAGAATTGAACAAATGCCTAAGTATGTCAAATTCATGAAAGACATACTTACGAAAAAGAAGAGGTGCACGGACAAAGAAAAAATTGATCTTAATTCCGAGCGTAGTTCCGTCATTCAAAGTATGCTTCCGCGGAAAGAGCAAGATCTGGGAAGGGTAGCTTTACCTATTACTATAGGTAATGATTTTAAATGCAAAGCTTTGGTTGACATGGGTGCTAGTATCAATCTAATTCCGTTGTCCGTGGTAAAAAGACTTGATAGTATGTATGTGAAGTCAACAACCATGACATTACAACTTGTGGATAAGTCTAGAACTCGTCCTCATGGTGTTGTGGAGGATGTGCTTGTAAAAGTGAACAAATTCTTGTTTCTGGTTGACTTCGTGATCATTGACATGGATAAGGATGAAGATATGCCAATTATTCTTGGAAGACCATTCATGAAAACCGCAAAAATGTTGGTGGACATTGATAAAGGCATCATGAAGGTGCGGATCAAGGAGTGTGGTAAGGAGGAAAAAGCTTGCTTTACATTATTCAAAGGGGACATGTATGCAAATCAAGTTGATGAAAGCGATCATAAGAAGAAGAAATTGGAAAGATAGGCTTTGTGGAAGAAAAAGAATGAAGATGCAAAAGTGGCCATGTTGAGGTCATGTTGGGACTTTTCCTTCTTGAAAAAAAGGGGATCAAAGAAAGGACATGACAACGGTTGAAGTTCTTTTTCGCATAGTGTTTTTTTCTTGGAAGCCAATTCTTTAGCTTTTGGTTTCGAGGCATCAAATTCTCCAGACCGTCGAGCTTATCCGACGTTAAACAAGCGCTTGTTGGGAGGCACCCCAACATTGTAAGTTTTTGTCGTCTTTTTGGTCAATTTGCTGTTTAATCGTGTTTTTGTAAAGTTGGTGTGATTTTGGATGCTGGAAATGTTGTTTTATGCTGCTGAAAATAAGTTTTGTGCTGCTGGAAATGTTTTCTGTGTTGCAGAGACCACTTAGCGCGCAGGAGTCCGCTTAGTGCGCTCTGAAGAAAAATCAACCTCCATTCTAGTGAGCAGCGCACTTAGCGCGGCCTAGAGCCCGCTTAGCGCGGTCTGCGAAATTTTGAAAAAAAAATTATTATTTTGACTGGGCCCAATAATGCTGACCCGCCCCATATTTTGTCTTAGTGAAGCTAGGGTTCTGAGGTTATGCGCCTCATTTGACCCTTTCCTCACAAAATCTCAAGTTTCTCTCTTTTTCTCCAAAATTATTGAGAGTAACTTGGTTTCTTTGTGCCCTAGCTTCATTTTGTACATTTTTGTGCTCAACATCTACATCAACAACTGTAAGTACTTCCATTTCTTTTAAATTTTTCGTGTAAAAAAAAACCCATTTTGGGTTGAAGCTTTAATTTTTAATGCTCTTGTTCATCTTGTTCTTCTTTTTGTTCGTCATTCTCCATTGTTGTTACTTGACTAGTTGTATTTGCGTGTGAATAGGAACCTTAAATTGAGAAATTAGGGCTTTTTTAGAAATTAGAATTTTAATTTTATGAATTCGTGATTGGAAGTATCTCTGTGCATTTCTCTGTTTTAGGAAGTAGGTTTTATCCATGGAAGCATTGTTATTGCAGAGAGAAATTTTTCTGCAAATCGCAGAGCCTGCTTAGCACGCTTCTGCGCGCTTAGCGCAGTCTGGGATTTTCAGAAATTTTCCCCTCTTCTAAATTCTGTTTTGATTCATATGGATGAATCGTCGTATTTGTTTAGGAATTTAGGCATATTTTAATGTTGTTTTCGTAAACGTATTTGTTTGTTGTGTGGACGTTTTGTTGTGTTTTTCAGATGTCAGGTCGGAAGAAACAACGTGTCGGGTCTACCTCAAACCCAGCTAGGCGTGCTCCATCAGGGCCATATGATCGTACTTGGTTTCTTGGTCCTGACCAACAGTTAAGGTATCAACAACTTGAGCGGAGAACTGTGTGGGCTGACAGGATTGTGCAGATTGATCCCGAGGGGAGTTATCGCCGCATTGGTTCTCTTTTGCAAGGAAGTGGCTGGGATAAGCTCTTTCAACCTTACCCTGAGTATCATTTGGACATTGTTAGGGAATTCTTTGCGAATGCCTTACCTTCTGGAGATGAGCCTTTCAACTTTAAGACTTGGGTGAGGGGCAAAGAGATCGATTTCTCTAGAGATACAATTAATGCCTACCTTGGGGACCACATTCAGTTGGCGGATGACGAGTTGTGTGATTATGGCCAGATGTTAGCTAGAGGGAATTAGAATGTCGAGCAATTGAGAGAAGTTTTGTGTGTAAGAGATCAGACGTATCAGTTGGGTGCTAATGGAGCCCCTCTGAAGTTTATGAGAGGTGTTTTGACTACCGAAACTCAAATTGTGATGTCGGTTGTCTTGCACAACCTCAAGCCTCGTAGTCACACCTCTTCCATTCCTATGCAGACCGCAACCCTCCTGGCTTGTATACTTGATGATGAGAAGACCGTGGATTTGGCACGGATTATTTCGAATGAGCTGAGGAGGATTGCGCTGAGTTTGACACCGTTAGGAGATAGGGTGGCTTGCACACTGACTTACCCTGGGATGATTATGGCATTGTGCCATAAGGCGAGACTTGCACTTCCTAGCCATGGGAATGTGAAGTTAGGAGTTTTGGATGATTATTTTATCACCCGTTTTTGTTTGCAGGCTCATAATGATGTTGCCCCTGTTGCTGCTGCTGCCCTTGCGAGGCGTGTACGTGATCCGAGTACTGAGGCCAACTGGGCTATGCACGAGGCTCATCAGCGTGCCTTCTTATTTATGCACGACTCTATGGTGCAGCTACAACTCCAGTTTCGGGAACCTCACGTTGATCATCCATTGAGGTCTAGAGAAGACCTGATGGCGTATGCTAGGTGGCCTGAG
The DNA here is from genome assembly GCA_022829125.1 of Lathyrus tuberosus. NCBI lineage: Eukaryota > Viridiplantae > Streptophyta > Magnoliopsida > Fabales > Fabaceae > Lathyrus > Lathyrus tuberosus. The sequence goes on from JALAZF010000441.1 coordinate 4,496,632, forward strand.
GCCAGGCCAGGTTTTTCGGAGGGGGCAGCTGTGCAGGATGATGGTGATGTCGGAGATGACCGTGATGAGGCTGATGATGGAGTGTCTAGTTCGAGTTCTTACTGATGGGTTTTATCGTTTTACCATTGTTTTTATTATGTATAGTATTTTGCTAGTATTATAGACTTATGTTTTAGATATTGCTGGAGTTCACATCTGAGCGGATGTTGACTGTTGTTTTGGATATGTTTTTAGTTGTTAAAGTTTTCTTTTTATTATTGAAGTTTCCATCCGGGCGGATGAGGTTTTATGTACAAATTTTTTGTGTTTGTTCTTGATTTAAGGTAATTGATTGATTGAAGCAAGTTTTAATTTCTTTGTTCAAAAGTGATATGCTACACCAATCATTGATGGTGATGATAAAATTCTGGATTGTTGCACAAAAAAGGTACTCAGTTTTTGCTGTGTAGAATGTTAGTATGTGTATGAACTTTTTGCTTTACACAAATTTCAAGCTATTTTTCATTTCGCATGTATGTTCCTATGGGAATCATTTAGGACAAAACCACAAAAGTGAGTGCCCATCATTGTTCACAAAAGAGAATAGTCGTGTAGTTATTGTTTAGCTCGTGCGATTCATGCTTAATCTTGTATTCATTGGTAAATCTTGGAAACATAGAAGTGATCTGGGCATTGTTTGACATTGAGAAAAACCACTAATTCTTTTTGGCTTTACTTTACCCGGTGAGAAGTGTGAGCATTTGATAACCAATTTTGAGCCTTCACACAAATAGAATGAATCATAAAACAAAATTCGGCAAAATGCCGGGAAACCCACTCATTTGTGGTTGTTGTTGTTAAAAGAAAATTGTTGTGATTCATTCTAGTTTTTTTTTTGTATACACTTAACCCTTTGTTTGAACATACTTTTGAAGAACATTGTCATTAAATTAAAGTGTGTTTTAAAGTTGGGGAGAGTGTTTGTTGTGTGAAAAAGAAATGATTTGGTGAAATGGTGCCTCTTGTGAAAAAGAAAGAAAAATGAAAAGTATTATTTGCTATGCTTTGCACTCAAAAGTGAGTTGCTTGAAAAGAAAAATAAAAGAAGCATTTGATTCAAATGAGAGAGGGCACCATGAAAGAAAAGAGAAGAAAAAGAAAGGAAAAGATTGAAATGATTTGAGGTTTGACTAAGTCGGCATGTTCTTCATTTTTGAAAATTTTTTGATATCCACTTTGATTCATTAGCCTTTTATAAATATCCCTTTCTTGTTAACCCTTCCCTCGTTACAACATTTAGAAGTCCTTAAGAGATCTTTGTTTTCTTGATTTCCTTATTGAATTGAGTAGATGAATGCATGAATGGTTCTGGATGCTGGCACAATTACTATGAGAGTGTTTTGTCCCTTGTAAATATTGAGCATGACTCATTTGAGTAAAGTAGGTGATTCCTGTTTGAACATTTGATTGCTTGTGATGAGTTGCTTGTTATTTCTGTTTAGAAGTTAGTTCATAGCCATGTTTTGATTCTGTGTTGGAGCTGAGCATTACTTGCAAGTGCGTCAATTTAGTTTGAACCATCGATTTTTTATTGTGTTGTCTTATCCGATATTCTTCTTGTTTCTATTCTATCTTACCTTTGTTTGAGGACAAACAAAGAAGCAAGTTAGGGAGAGTTGTTAGGTGCTAGAATGTGTTAATATATAGTTTAGTTTTTGGTACCTTTTGATATCTTTATTTGTTAATTGATGCTTTTTCCCTTTGTTTCTGATAAATAATCGTAGTATAGTTTAAATGCATTATTAGACTTAGTTATTTAACTTTTGTGTTTATAATTGTAGGTTTTAGCATTGCAATGGGAAGCTTGGAGCATGGAAGGCTCTTAAGGAGCATTTTTGAAGAAATTGAATTTTTGAAGTATGCTACAAGCACGCTTAGCATGCTCCTAGTGCGGTCTGGAGCTGATTCTAGTAGGTTGCCCGCTTAGCGTGGTCTGGAGCCTGCTAAGCGGGATGTAAGGCGGTTTAGCAATAAATGAAAGCGCGCTTAGCGCGGTGCTGCGCGCTTAGCGCTCTCTGCGCAACTCAGCCCCTCTATAAATAGATTTGTTCAGAAATTTTTGTGGATCCTTGTTATTTTCTTAGAGCAAAAACCCTATAAACACTGTAGCATCTTATTTTCGAAGAATCGGAGCATCAATTATCAAGAGATCGTCGTTGATGCTTATTCCTATTCTCCATTTTCTTGTTTGTGAAGCTACCATGTCAATGGATAACTAATCTCCTTTTGTGTCAAGATTAGAAGGTAGACAAACCTTTCTCTTGTATGTATAGGTATTGATGTAAGCTTATGAAATTATGGATGATGAATATGTGGCGAAAAACTTTGTTTCTATGGTTTATTCTTTGTGTTGGTTCATGATTGAGAAATGTGTTCTTACACTTTATCTAGGTTTTTCATCCATCAATGAACCTAGGCTAGAGATAGTTATGAGAGTTGATGTTCATAAATATTGAACTTGAATATTATCATTTTGATAGTTTGAGTGAGAGATCATCAAAGGATCAAAATGATAAAACTCACAATATGTGTTAGAGATAAACATATTGAGAGGATATGTGATTATATTTATCGTCTAAACGAGTTCATTTGCTTTTATCGATTCTATACGTGCAAAATGGTTTGTCAAACCCTAATCTTGGCATGTGTTTTATAAATCTTTCAAATCCGGTTACTTTTACCGTTTATGCAAAAGATCCATTATCAACAACCAAAACCCTTTGTTACTTTAAGTTTAAAACGATTTTAACTGTAGAACGGCGGTGATATCTCTAAACAATCTATGTGGAACGATAACAAAAACCCTACTCTATTTGTATTTCAACACCTACTTTAGAAAGCGCTTTTCAAGGTAAAGCGCTGCCTAAAGTATACATAAGGCAGCGCTTTTGCATAAAAAAACATTGTCTTTACTTACAGCAGCGCCACCTTAGGAAGCGCTATTAAGCGCTGTTAAAGGAAAAAAAAGCGTTGTCTTTTCCCTTACTTGGCATAGTGCAAGCACATGCTCTATCAGAGGTTGGTACTCATTAACAGTAAGTTTCTTGGCTGCTAGTGGGACCCTGAGATATTTGATTGGTAAAGTACCTGTTTCAAAGCCAGTTATATGTTGAATGGCTTCCATCGTTTTTACATCAACACCACCAAAGAAAATTCTGCTTTTGGGGATCTCACTGTCAGACCTGTGGTTTGGGAGAATTTTTTCATTTTTTCCAATATCAGTCGCATTAATTCTACGTCACCTCACACAAACACCAGAATATCATCCATGAAACAAAGGTTAATAAGTCGTAGCCGTTTGCACTTAGGGTGAAAATTGTAGTTCGGGTTGGTTGTAAGCTTTTGCAGGACCCTATGGAGGTATTCCATGACGAGGACAAAGAGAATGAGAGATATGGGATCTCCTTGTCGGAGCCCTCTGTTAGCTTGAAGGATTTTCATAGGAGAACTGTTGATTACGTATTTGTAGGAGACTGTTGTCACGCAAATCATTATCTAGTTGATGAACCATCTCGGAAAGCCAAGCTCCACCATAATTTGTTCTAGAGCGACCCATTCGACACTGTCGTACGCTTTCTGAACATCCATTTGAACCATACATCTAGGTGATATATTCTTTCTATTGTACCCTCTGACCAGCTCCTATGCCATCATTATGTTGTCATGTATAGACCTGCCAGGCACAAATGAGGATTGGTTCGTATTCACAAGTGATCCAATGACCATTCCTAGACGAGTTGTTAGGATCTTCGAAATAATTTTATAGATCGTGCTGCAGCAGGAGATGGGTCTTAGATCCTTAAAAGTGGTTGTTGTATGAGATTTTGGAATTAAATTCACTAATGAGCAGTTGAAAGCCTTTAGCATTTTTCCATTCAAGAAGAATTCTGAGATGGCAGCAGTAACATCCCTTTTCATGATGGACCACACAGACTTGAAAAAGAAGGCAATGAAGCCATCCACACCAGGTGCTTTTGAGTTCCCTATACTGGCCAATGCATTCTAAACCTCATTGTCTTCAATAGGTTTAATAAGCTGAAGAGCAAGTTCATTGCTAAACGTTTTGCCTTGCCGGATAACTGTGATATCAACAGTTTGTAATTCATTAGCAGTTGTTCCTACCAGTTTAGTGTAAAAGCCAAGGATTTCTTCCTCAATATCGTGTGGAGTGCATAATAACTCTCCCTGCATAAATGTAAGAGTATGAATGCCTTGCTGTTTATTCTTTTCTCGAATAGATGCATGGAAGAAATCGTTATTTCCATCACCTAATTTAAGCCAAGTAATCTTTGATTTTTGGATCAGAATGTTTTCCTCAGTCTGGTTAAGATGAATTAGGTGATTCATGCATTTCTTGACTTGGGATATGGCTTGGTCATCATAAAGGTTGTGACTGAGTTGCTCTTGAGCCTGCAACAGAGCAGTTCTAGCTTTATGTATATGTTCTTGGATGTCACTGAATTTTCTATTAAGTGCAGACATGACTGGTTGAAGCCTCTTAAGTTTGTACCAAAGTTTGTACATTGCACTACCTTGCACATCATTGTTCTAACTATCAGCAACCACCTGCATGAAAGATGAGTCATTAGTGGTGCAGTTGATAAATTTAAACATAGCTTTGCTCCTTGGTTGATGTCGTATAATCCCCACTTTAACAGGGACATGATCATAGATATGAGGTTGCAATATTTCTACCACAACATCATGGAATTTCTGGTACCACGAGATATTTCCAACGAGTCTGTCAATTCTTGAATATATCACTCCCACTGTGTGTTTATTGGACCAGGTGAAATAAGGACCTTTTGTGCTAGCCTCAAACAGTTCCATGGTTTGCATCATACTGTTAAGATCTTTATGTTCAGCTTCAGTCACCATAGCTCCTCCTATTCTATCTTTGCTAGTCAACACATTGTTGTAGTCACCCATTACAATCCATGGGGTCACTATGTTACTTCCAAGGTTTTCAATTTCCTTCCACAATGTTTTCCTTCTCTCAATTTGATTGAAATCATACTGTAGCGAGCGATTTTGGACACGGTTATTAAGCGCTGGTCGCTCTCACTGCGGTTGAGTTTACTACAGGTCAATTCATTTTTTATCCTATTGTGAGCTGATGAAGGAAGGGAAATAGATGTCTCCAATTAACCCTGCTTTGCATACTGAGTTTAAACAACGGTCTGTTAGATTACGGATGCTATCAATGTGGGGGGCCTTTGTACTGGTTATTTGTATTTTTGCCAATACTGTTTTCTCCCTGGGATTTCTTGTGTTATTTGGACAGACAGGTTTCTGACGGGGAACAAGGATTAGGATGTTAGGACTGATGCTTTTTGATAGATACATGAGAGTATGGGATTTTGGGTTTTTATTTAGTGTGCTCGCTAAGATCTTTTCTCTCGATCTTATGCCTACGTATTCCCGTTTACCGAAACAGGGAAATCAGAGCGTTCGTAGTTCCTCCTATTCTATGGGAGGAAATGGTTGTTTTTGGTGTCTTGTTCAAAGCCCAAGACGTGAGGCGAAAGGTGGTTTGTATCTTGTTCAAAGCCCAAGATGTGAAGCTAAAGGTGTTGACTTTAGAGAGAATTTGTCATCTCTAAAGAGGGGTTGGTCTGTTACGACTATTTATAAAGGAGAATTACTTTAACCGGGATGTGTGAATCCGGCAATGCCATAATTTCCTTTATAGGGGATTTCAACCTGAAGGAGAAGACTTTAACTCAGTGTAGAGTAATGCCATCTTTCCTTAGGAATTTCTCATACTAAAAGAGGGACATTGGCATGGATGTAGATGGTCCAGAGGCTTGCCACTTACAGCGATTAGATGAAGGGGGAAGGAGTTGTTGATGTTTGTGTACTGTGAACGAGGCACAACTTTGAGGCTGAAAGGTTAATTGGATTAACCAGTGGTTTTCTTATACAAAGCCTAAGAGGAGGCTAATATGTGTCTCGTATAAAGCCCGAGAGAGAGGCTAAAAGGGAAGTGACTCGACGAGGGAGTCTTTTGGTATCTCGTATAAAGCCCGAGATGGAGGCTATTTGACTCAACAAGAGAGTTTTTTGTATCTCGTACGAAGCCCGAGATGGAGGCGAAATGGGTGATTGACTCAACGAGGGAGTCTCTTATGTGTCTCGTACAAAGCCCGAGAGAGAGGCTAAATGTTTTTCCAGTTAAGTGACAGGTCCAGTATACTGATTTTGAAAGAGAAAATCAGTTCTTATATGAGCAACACTGTACTCAAGAATTTGATCCGAGGATCCGGGTTATTCCTGTTCTTTAAGGAAGTGGGAAATCCGAAGGGTATTGAGACTATCCGAGTCTACGGGTTTTCTTCCTATTTATCGAAGGGGTCACTTGAGAATGCCTTTGAGACTCAAGGAGGTTAGACTGTCCAAGTCTAAAGTGTTATCTCTTGTACTATGCTTTAAGAAACAGTAGTAGACTCTATGAAAGGACTGTTCTATTAAGATGACTATGTTCTATTCCTATACCTCTAGGAGGTCGTCGGGACAATTTGTACGAAGCCCAAGAGGAGGCTAGAAGCTTTTAAGAAGCCGACGGGTCCTTGTACGAAGCCCAAGAGGAGGCTATCATTCCCGGAGGAAGAGATCATTATACGAAGCCTAAGAGGAGGCTGTGAATACTTCTAAGAAGCCGACGGGTCCTTGTACTAAGCCCAAGAGGAGGCGGGGTTGCTTTTAGGAAGCCTGTGGGTCCTTGTACGATGCCCAAGAGGAGGCCGATTGCTTTTAAGAAGCCTGTGGGTCCCCAAACCCCGAGAAATTCAAGGCAAGCTATTCACAAGGAATAGATCAAGTCAGGAAAGTTCGAGAATTTGGAAGAAACTCAAAGATGCCATTCACGGAGAATACATTCATCTCTGGGAGGAGAGTTTCTTGACAATTCCTAATGAGGACAGCCGAAGAGAAGATTGTATCTGGTGATCCTATTGGGGATCTAGTTGTCTATTTCTACGAATAAACAAAACGGCGTCACCTAGTTCTAGACGTAGTTGCCGGGGAAACTCTAAATATCTATACTATTATTATACAGTTGATATGAGTTTATGAAAGAAGACTTACAGCGAAACAACCCCATAATACAGTATATGTATATGAAAGCGGTAAATGAAAGCAATAACCACTTACCGGTTGTAGAGCTTCCATGCTGTTTGGTTAGTTGTTCAACAAAGAAAGATTGAAAACAACAGTATATTCAAAATCAAAGGAGAAAGTGCTTTGAAAAAGAAAGATTTGGGGCTTACAACTCAAGGAGAGGCCCAGGGTTTTATCAGTGATCGCACTGTTGAATTTGTACAGAGGGACTTATACAAGTGACGGAGGCCCGAAAAAGGTTTTATGTACAAAGGGATGGGTCTTGCACTCTCTCAAGAGGCCCAAAAAGTTTTAAAGGAAAAGAGTGGGGCTTATAACACGAGGGTAGGCCCAAATGATTTTTCGTTTGAAATGGCGATCGCGCCGAGGTTTTCTTTTAACGCAGAGGGACTTATACAATAAGTGAGGCCCAAAATTATTTTGGTTAAAAGGGGGTTGGGTCTTACAGTCTAATAGAGGCCCAAATGTTTTGAATGGGTCTTATAGCTTAATTAGAGGCCCAGAAGGTTATTTTTAAAAGGCGGCGATCGCGCCGTTTGTTTTTTACGGTATCGGGACTTATACAATACACTGAGGCCCAAATGATTTGGTCAAAAAAGGATTGGGTCTTACACTCTATTAGAGGCCCAAAAGTTTTGAAAATGATTTATGAGGGTTGAATTAATCCAAAAACCCTAATTTGTTTTCAAAAATGTATTTAATTGAATAAAAAATCAATTAAAATGATCAAAATTGTTTAACATGTGAAAAACAAATTGTGATCTTGGATTAATGCTTCAAAAATTTAGTATTGACCTACAAAATAATTAGAAAGCATTAAAAGTTGCAAAATCAAGGTGGAAAAAATATTTAAAATGTCAAAAACAATTAAAATATTAATTCATTGCAAAATTATTAATTATATGAAATAAATAATATTTTTGGGATTTTTTTGGGAAAATAAAATATTTTAACATTTTTGTGAATTATTAAAAAAAGAATCAACTCAAATTCATTAAAAATCAGAGAGAAATTAATTTTTGAATCAATTAAATAAAACCACAAAATTCAAATATTCAAATTTTGAAAAAAGGCGCCAAGAACACGCGCGTGTTCTGGGCTTGGCCAGATTTGCATTTTCTCTCCAATCTCACTGAATACTTGATTATAACATGCAATCGACATATCATTATGCTCGTCTCAACCTCACGATCATGTCTATGTCAATTAATTTCATTTAAATTAAACATATAACAAGAAATCATGAAAAATCCTCAAGAACCCTAATTTCTGCATGAAGGCTAGGATTTTTGATACACGATTCAAACAAAGCAATTAATTAAGGGAAAACATTCCATGCATGATTATGAACATATGGCCAAATTATTGTGCAGCCAAAATTGCATGGATCATAGAGTTAGAAGAGCTCATGCTTACCACTTGCAGTTGGTGATCGTGATTTGTGTTGGAGGTGTTACAGCTAGGTTCCAATGATGTGGATAGCTTCCCTAGGTGCCAAGTGATGTGTCTGAGTGCTTGGAATGGATTGAAATGGTTTGGAGTTGAAGATGGCACCTCAACTGCAAAACTGTCAAGAACTTGAGCAATTGGCTGGTGATTTTGTGAAATCTGTGTTCCAGATGTTATGTGAGTGTTTGGATCACTTCTATATGATGTATGTGAGGTGTGTGAGTCATTGGTTTGAGTGGAATTTCCCTCTAGCTCAAAACCCGATAGTTACCTTGCTAAGAAAGGCATTTTTGCTAAGAGAAAGAGATTTTGAGAAAGGCAAGTGTTGTAGGCCTTTGGTGTACTTAAACTGAACACAATTGAGCTCTATTTATAGTAGAGCAAGTTTGTTTTGGGATCCACAGTGAATGGCAACTGTAGCAGGTGTTTGTTCAATGTTGGCCAATGGAAATGCAAGTCTCCTCTAGCCATTGACTAGAGATTAGGGCACAGAGCTTTGGTTCCCTTGGTCTTGGATAAGTCTTGACTGATTTCATATGAGAATGGATCAGTCCATGCCACCTTGATGCTTCCATTGAATGCTTCAATCCAAATTTGGAGTCTTGTCCCTATTTTGGCCATTCTAGGTTCAACATGCTATTTCTTGTTCCATGGACTTTGGAGGCTTGGCTCAGTGATTGTCCCCTTTAGATTCAATCCTCAGATGTGTCCAAGTGGATATGAGCATTTGAATTTGGCTGATTTTGGTAAATCGACCAAAAATGCAAAATCTGCCTTGCCTTGGCAGATTTCAGCAAGGCAACTTGCCAATATCATATCTCATGGCTCAAATTGAATTTGGTAATGTTCTTGGCCATTTTGGAAAGCCCTTACATGATACAACAACTGTTTGAACATGTTTGGTTTTGATCTCTTTTGAATCCAAGTGAAAAATCCCCCTACATTTGGCAAAAATTAAGGCAAAATCTGACTTAGTGAAATTTTCACTAAGTGTTGGAACAAAGTGTTTTCTCTTGATTTTGATCACTCCATAACTCAAAATCCATGAGGAATTTGGACATAGGTCAGTATGAAGCTCTTGTAGAGGGCAATGAGATCTACAAATCAAGCTTTGAATGGGGCACAATGGCCTTGTGGTTTAGGAGTTATGGTCCTCCAAAGTTGGTGCATTAGTGGCACTTTTTCATGACTTAGAAAAATTTCTAAGTTTTATGGTTACCCCTTTTACAAGTTATCCAACTTTTCTTGATTTTTCTTGATGAATGATGATTCAAATCATACATTAACATCATTTTAGGGTTAAAAATCCATTTTGGTGAAAAATCTCAAAACGTCAAAGTTGACTTTTGTGCACAGTTGACTTTTTATCAGATGAATTCCAAACTGTGCAATTCTTCATGAAATCATGCTCTTGACCTAAATCAAACTTGATGGACATGTTCCATGGGTGTCACAGGGTATATTGATGCATGTCTTAGGGCTTGGGAGCTTGTCCTGGTCAAAGGTCAAAGTTACAGTTGACTTTTCTCATAAAACCCTAATTGTGGTCCAGATGAAATTGAGACTTGTTGCTCAAGCTTCTTAGATCAATCCATTGTCCCAAATGGATCAATGTGACATATTGGAGATCCTCAAATCCTCTCTTAAGGTCTTGGCTCATGGTTTGTCCCAAAAACCAACTTGGGGGTGAATTAGGTCAAGAAACCCTAATTCCTGATTTTTGATGAATGCATCCCCTGAGGCAAGATTGACTTGATGATTGGGTCCATGAGGTTCCATGGAGTATATTAGGTTATGTTTTGGATCTTTGGCTTGTGCCCAGATGAAAATTTTCCATCTGGAGGCCCTGGTCGACCAAAACCCTAATTTGGTGACATTGTCGATCTTGAGACTTGATCCACCTAGAAGGGAGTAGCCTTGTGCTTAATCCTTGAAGTGGGAGCCCTTTTGATCCATTGTGGATGTTTGAGAGGTTAGACAAGTTGAAGATCATGTCATTCCTTGATTGATCCTTTTTCTAAGCACTCAGAGAGGGCTTGAAACCCTAATTTTGATTGTAGTGGATGCTCACCCATCTTCGGGGAGACTGATGAAGTATGATGGTTCCTCCATATTGTGATGATGATTTGCACAATGATGGGAAATCTTAGTGGTCAAAATTTGGGGTATGACAGATGCCCCTATTTAATCTTCTTGGACACGAAGGTGTGAATGACGAAGGTATTCGGGCATTCGGGGTGCAAGAGGATTAAATATCGGAATACCTGAAATTTTGACGGTGGTTATGAATGATAGCTTATGCATTCATCTTCTTCTGCTAAGCAATGATTCTTAGAAAAGGTAAACTTCCCCTCGATCCTGGTCTTCAGCCAAGGAGCTGGTCTCAGTTTTCTTTTTTAAATAAACCTCCCCTCGATCCTGGTTTCCTACCAAGGAACTGGTCTTAGTTTCTGAAATAAACTTCCCCTCGATCCTGGTTTCCTACCAAGGAACTGGTCTTAGTTTCCTTTGTAAACTTCCCCTCGATCCTGGTTTCCTACACAGGAACTGGTCTTAGTTTCCTTTGTAAACTTCCCCTCGATCCTGGTTTCCTACACAGGAACTGGTCTTAGTTTCTTTTGTCAATAAACTTAATTGACAAGGGACGCTATGCATATCGGTTTTCCCTCAAACTTCTCACCGAATTTTCCTGGGGAGACGCCATTTGACGGAAACTGATGTCAGACTTGCTGGGGAACCCAACCGTCTGAGTTGTAGAGTTGCACAAACTTCTCTGTTGGAGACGCCATTTGTTGACTCTGCTCGGGGAATGCGAGTCCCTTGAGAGATTGCATTCGTTTGGGGTCTTTACATCATACTTTTCTCGGAGATCTTCTCGGAGAAATGCCATATGATGTGATCCAATTTTGAGGTGCCGATGACCTTTTCATCAGTGGGCTTTTCGGAGAAAAACTGCCGTACTGCCGAATCTCCGATTATGAGGCTTTCTCTGTGGATTTTCCTTAATCCGGGAAAGCAAGGATATCATCTTCAATGGCGAAGAGTGATGTTGACTGAGAGTTCCTCTGGTCTTTTAGAGGTTCAAGTTATCAAAGTGGTCGAGGACCCAACTTCAATCCAGAAATAAAACTAGAGAAGAGAGAATGTTCGGACGCAGCGTTTCCTGACGAGGCAAGAACTGATGACTCGATTGAGAGGAGTTTTATCACTAGGGGACAAGACCGACTAGAGTGATAGTGACGCAATATGAAATGTGAACGCAAATCAAATAATGCATGATGTATGTATGTTTATGCTGACAAAACTGACGCGACACACAAACTGACAGGTGAACACGACTGGATACTCGGCCATCGTGGGGCGAAGAAGTATCGTGGGTTCAGAATAGCAATTCCACCTTGCTTAGGAGAGATATTCCCTGCGGGGAATACCGTTGATCGGGCTTAGGAGATAAGAACTCGGCCGAGGAGTGTCAGACGAAACAAGGTCTCTGACACAGTTAATCCCTTCATTCAGGCGTACTGGGTTAGAAGGAGTACTTTGATTATGCACTTTGAAGTTTGCTTACTTCTGAAGAAGCGGTTGATGTTCCTTTGAAGTTCAACAGTCAAAAGAAATTGCCGACTTTATTTTAAAAGCAGAAAAAGTTTTAACAAGTAAATTCATTTTTGTTTTATTTCAAGAATCGTTAATCATGTTAACAACGTCGTTCTGTAAAGCTAAAACAAATAAGAATTACAAACAAAAGCACAAAGGCTCAAATTTTATTGATAAGATGGAGATCAGCCAAACGCGTGATTCCAAAGAGTATATACAATTTTGAAAATGGCAATTTACAGGAAAAAGATTTACGTTGAAACATAACGACCACTATCCTTCTACCAACTTTGAATTCGGGACATCCTGAGCTTCTGTCGAAGATGACCTTGACTGGAGTTTTCCTCCGATGGATGATGTAACTGCTGCTGAGGGACTTGCCTCTGTTGAACATAGTTACTTGCCATTATCCCTAATTTTTGCCTGGATTGTACTGTGATGTTTCCAATCCATCGGGATGATTTTTTTTTATTTTGTCTCTAACTTTTGCCTGGACCGCCCTTTCGGGTTTTCAATCCACTGAGACGTTTTTTTTTTAGCTTAGGCGAAGTATTTCTTGACTACATCAACATTCGTGGGGTAGGAAAATTCCTCTCTGTCCATGGTTGCAAGTCTCAAGGCGCCGCCTGAGAAAGCTTTTGTGACCACGTAGGGGCCATCATAATTCAGAGTCAATTTACCTCGCGAATCAGTGAGAAATGAATGTATTTTCTTGAGCACGAGGTCTCCTTTCCTGAAGACGCGAGGTCGAACCTTTTTATCAAATGCCTTCTTTATTCTTTGTTGATACAACTGATCGTGGCATAGTGTCGTGACTCTCTTTTCTTCGATCAGATTCAGTTCGTCGTGTCGACTTTGACACCATTCAGCTTCTGTAAGCTTAGCTTCCATCAGTACTCGGATTGATGGGATCTCTACTTCTATAGGGAGCACTGCCTCCATGCCATATACAAGAGAGAAAGGGGTTTCCCCTGTTGAAGTGCGGATAGATGTGCGATAACCATGAAGAGCAAAGGGTGGCATGTTGTGCCAGTCTTTGTAGGTTACAACCATCTTTTGAACGATCTTCTTGATGTTCTTGTTAGCCGCTTCTACCGCTCCGTTCATCTTGGGTCGGTAGGGAGATGAGTTATGGTGTTTGATCTTGAACTCTGAGCACAACTCTTTCATCATCTTGTTGTTCAAGTTAGATCCACTATCAGTGATGATCTCGCTTGGAACACCATAACGGAAGATGATATTGTTTTTGATAAATCGGACCACCACTTGTCGGGTTACATTGGCGAATGACGCAGGTTCGACCCACTTGGTGAAGTAATCAATGGCTACCAGGATGAACCGATGTCCGTTTGAAGCCTTGGGCTCAATCATGCCAATCATGTCGATTCCCCATATGGAAAAAGGCCATGGGGAAGAGAGAACTTTGAGATGCGATGGCGGTACATGAATTTTGTCGGAGTATATCTGACACTTGTGACACATCCTCATATACTTGTAGCAGTCGGATTCCATGGTCAACCAATAGTACCCTGCTCTTAGAATTTTTCTCGCCATTGTGTGTCCGTTGGCATGAGTGCCAAAGGATCCTTCATGAATTTCTTTCATAAGCATGTCTGCTTCTGGTCTGTCCACGCATCGGAGCAAGACCATGTCAAAATTTCTCTTATAGAGAGTGTCACCGCTCAAGAAGAAGTTTCCAGCCAATCTTCTGAGGGTTTTTCTGTCCTTCCTTAGTGCCCCAGGTGGGTACTCTTGTTTCTGAAGGAAGCATTTGATATCATGATACCAAGGTTTGTCATCTATGACTGTTTCAATCGTGAAGATGTAAGCGAGCCGTTCAAGGCGCATTATGTCGATCTTAGGTAGGTCGTTCCATCGACCTACACTAATCATGGAAGAGAGAGTGGCTAATGCATCATCCATGTGATTCTCCTCACGAGGGATATGATGAAACTCAACTCTGTTGAAGAAGGGTAACAACCTTCTTGCGTAGTCTTTGTAAGGGATCAATCTTGATTGGTATGTGCTCCAATCTCCTTTTATCTGATTGATAACCAGGGCTGAATCACCGTATACGTCCAAGTTTTTGATCCTTAAATCAATTGCTTCTTCGAGACCCATGATACAAGCTTCGTATTCGGACTCGTTGTTCGTACATTTGAACGTAAGTCTGGAAGTGAAAGGAATGTGGGTACCCTGAGGGGTAACAATGATTGCCCCAATTCCATTTCCGTAATGACTAAATGCTCTGCCAAAAATAAGTCCCCATCGGGAACCTGGTTCTGGCCCTTCACTGGGTAACGGTTCATCGCAGTCTTTCATCTTTAGATACATGCCATCTTCGTCTGAGAAGTTGAACCCGATTGATTCTTGATCGTCAATCGGTTGATGAGCCAAATGATTGGCTAAAATACTTCCTTTAATGGCTTTCTGAGCATGGTACTCTATATCATATTCTGATAACAGCATCTGCCAACGGGCAATTCTTCCTGTGAGAGCAGGTTTTTCGAAGACGTACTTGATTGGATCCATTTCTGAGATTAACCAAGTAGTATGACGAATCATGTATTGGTGAAGACGTTTGGCTGCCCAAGCCAAAGAACGGCAAGTTTTCTCAAGCATCGTGTACCGAGTTTCGCAGTCAGTGAATTTCTTGCTTAAATAGTAGATGGCAGTCTCTTTCCGTTTAGTTTCGTCTTGTTGGCCAAGTACACAACCCATTGAGTCCTCTAGGACTGTGAGGTAAATGATCAGTGGTCTTCCTTCCACTGGAGGTGATAGAATCGGAGGATTCAACAGATATTCCTTGATACTGTCGAAGGCGGTTTGGCAATCTTCTGACCAAACGCAATCCTGGTTCTTTTTAAGTAACTTGAAGATCGGCGCGCATGTCGCGGTCATGAGGAATATGAATCTGGAGATGTAGTTCAAACATCCCAGGAATCCTCTGACTTGTTTTTCAGTTTTCGGAGAAGGCATTTCTTGAATGGCCTTGACCTTGTCTGGATCAACCTCAATTCCTTTCTGGCTGACGATGAACCCTAGTAGTTTCCCTGAACGGACACCGAAGGTGCACTTGTTGGGATTCAAGCGGAGCTTGAATTTTCTTAAACGTTCGAACAATTTTGACAGATGTTCAACGTGCTCATTCTCTGTTTTTGATTTTGCAATCATATCATCGACATATACCTCGATTTCTTTATGTATCATGTCATAAAACAGAGTAGTCATGGCCCTTTGATAGGTTGCCCCGGCGTTTTTCAAACCGAACGGCATTACCTTGTAACAAAAGGTGCCCCATGGGGTAATGAACGAAGTTTTCTCCATGTCTTTCGGCGCCATTTTAATCTGGTTATAGCCCGAGAATCCATCCATGAAGGAGAAAACTTTGAACTTTGATGTACTATCTACCAGCATGTCAATGTGTGTTAAAGGAAAGTCGTCCTTTGGACTAGCCTTATTCAAATCCCTGTAATCAACACACATTCTGACCTTTCCGTCCTTTTTGGGAACGGGTACGATGTTGGCTAACCATTGAGGATATTCAGATGTAGCCAGGAAACCCGCGTCAATTTGTTTCTGTACCTCCTCCTTGATTTTGATGGCCATGTCCGGGTGAGTCCGTCTCAACCTCTGCTTTACTGGCGGACATTCCGATCTCAACGGTAAGTGATGTTCCACGATGTTGGTATCCAACCCTGGCATATCCTGATAGGACCAAGCGAATACATCGGGAAATTCTCTGAGAAGCTTTATCAAACCCTCTCTGGCAGTTGGACTGAGCAGTGCCCCAATCCTGATTTCTTTTCTCTCTTATTCTGAACCCAAGTTTACCGTTTCCAACGGCTCTTTGTGAGGTTCAATGGACCTTTCCTCTTGTCTGAGTAGTCGAGAGATCTCTTCTGGAATTTTGTCGTCATTTTCTTCTTCAGCCTCGAATGCCGGGAACTCAAAGTTGGGAGAAGGCATCGGATCGTATGTTTCAACTGGGTTTAAAACAAGCAATCTGCATGACGTGATGATTCGTGTTTAGAAGAGATAGAGAAAATGCAAGTGTGTGCAGTGTTTTTATTTTACTGCTTGTTTTTATTTGAATTGTTTTTTAGGATTACCATTTTCTGAAAAACGAAAAGAGAAAACAGCAATTAATGCGGAAATTACAGAACGACGTTATTTTATTAATGAACAAGTCGATCCTTGAAACTACAGCCCTATAAAACAAAACTCTGTCGCTTTGGGAGAAGCGAAGAGGGAAATTTACAGAAAGCGAGCCCTATCAAAACATCTGTTTCACATGGGCAGGGTGAAAGGTTAAAGATGGCAATTACTTTGACTGATGAACGATCTTCGGAACCTCGACGACAACCCATTGGCGGCGAACTCCTCGGTGAATCATAAAGTCTGGCACCTTCCTTGATTTGTCTTTAGAAATGACGCTGATTTCTGGTGGAGCAGGATCATTGGAATATGTCTCCCAGGCAGAGTTGTCGTAGGAGAATTCCTCAGTTGTATTTTGCATAGTATTTGTCCTCTCAGCTGTATCTCCCCATCCAGTAGGCTGGATATCTTCGAGCCTGATACGAGAGCTTTCGGGCGCAGTGTACTTGACCATATAGTCGAATTTTCCACTTGGTTGTCCCAAGGTGTCCCAAACTTCTTTGGAACTTGAGGAGTCATTTCTCTCGATGACGTTGACCTTGGGAAAAGCATAGTTGATGAATTCAAGTCCTGCAAACGTTTCAAATTCATCGTCATGTTGAGTAGTTTTCGAATGACCTGAGTGTTGATCCCATGACATGGTGGGGACATAGGTATTTTGTTCAATGATGCTCAGCTGAGTTTCATTACTCGGCTGACTTTCTTGCCCCAAGTTTCCTGGGTAAGGCTGCCACATTGGCAGGCCATCCATTGGGCCATAGTAATTGTGGTCAAAGTTGTCTTTCATCAGAGTGTCTTTCTCTAATGAATTTGGCGGAGCACGGCATCCTTCCGGATCATAATCTCCGTAGATCATTTCGACGTCTGACCTTGGTATAAATATCGGACTCTGTGCGGCATAGCAAAATGGCGTAGGCACCTCTTCCTGAGACATATAACTGTCCTCTTTAAGGTAGGACTTCCATTCTTCATCTGTGTCGGAGGGATCTTCCTCATTGATAGCATGTACTGCCTGAGACAGTGGGTGAAGGAAACCTCCACTGTGGAAGAAGTTCAAAATGGGATGAAGACTTTCAGTGTTAGCAGCTGTTTGGGCACAGGTTGTAGAAAAACCAAGACCCTTCTTTGTTGTATTGCTAGTAGGAATGACAAGTTGTCCCCATCCTGTTGTATCGGTACTCTCGACCGCTTTGATAACATCTTTGTATGAGGAAATCGAGGTTCCTCCTTGGGATTGATCGTCCTTGCCCACTGACAGTGCTTAGAACTGAGTTCCAATAACCTCCTCGGGCTCTATACCAGTAGATGATGACAAGGTACTCACGAGCAAGGCCTGTTCTCCACAAACTGTGACAAGTTGATCGTTCTTGACGAACTTTAGCTTTTGGTGGAGGGTTGACATAACCGCTCCAGCCTGATGTATCCAAGGTCTTCCTAATAAACAACTGTATGTTGCCCGAATGTCCATGACCTGGAAAGTGACTTGGAAAGTATGAGGACCGATAGTTATGGGAAGATCCACTTCCCCGATAACTGTTTTTCTGGATCCGTTGAACGCTTTGACGACGACCTCGCTGATTCTCATCGGAGGGACTTTGAATGATAATTGCATCAAAGTGGACTTCGGCATAACATTCAGGGCTGACCCTGTGTCTACCAGTACGCTGGCTAAATCATCGTCCTGGCAGTTAACTGTAATGTTGAGCGCCATGTTATGACGGCGACCCTCTTCGGGTAATTCCTCATCACTAAATCCCAAATTATTGCAAGAAGTGATGTTAGAGACAATACTATTGAACTGTCTGATTGTTACATCCTGTTCCACAAAGGATTGCTCCAAGACTTTCTGTAGAGCCTTCCTGTGGGCTTCTGAACTGAGTAACAGTAATAATACCGAGATCTTTGAAGGAGTCTGTAACAGCTGATCAACAATGCTATATTCACTCCTTTGGATGAGCTTCAGCATCTTATCACTATTTTTCGAAAGGTCGGGATTACTGGATTGACCGACTGATGGATCAGGAGCTTCCGTCTGAAGTTCCTTTTCTTTGTTAGGTTCCCCAACCCCTCGGTTGAAGATTCTACCACTCCGTGTTACACAACTGATGTCTGCGATATTCACGACGGAGGGTAATGGAATTTCCTTTCCATTTTCAATTGTTGTTGCACCGTATTTGTAAGGGATGCCTTAGCTGATTCATATGGTAATGGTCCCGGCAGATAGATGACTATGGGAACCTTCTGATTTTTCTGACCATCATAAGTAATCTCGATCCGTTCCCGGTTGGGAACTTTAGATTCGTCAAGTAAAGGGATAATGGCAAAAACATACCTGGTCCTGTGATGACCAGAGATGGTGACAACATCCTCAACTTGATCGGCAAGGTAATTTGGCGTCCAGTTGATGGGTCCAGAACCCGGATATGGACGAATCTCTCCACGATCCACCTGACCCTGAAGAGCTGCTCTCACAAGGTAACACCCTTGGTTACTTTCTGAACAGACACTACAACAGTCATAATTGTGTGGTGGCACCTGGCCACGCCCACTTTGAATACAATGTAACCTCACTAGGTTAGCTTCCACAGATCGGACATCCTGACTCTGACGCCGAGTGGGGTTCCTGTTACTGATACTAATCTGCTGAGTATCTTCATCCATATAGATTGGCATCCACCAATGATTTAACAAGTGCTGAAGTGTCTCCTGGACAAGGGTACAACCTCGATCATTTTCGCAACCTGCCTTACAGCTTTGATAGTCGTGTCATATTAAGAATCCGAGTCGGACCTGCTCAGCATGTAACTCTACCAGGTTGGTATTCATCACGCGAATATCGAAGATCTGAACCATGTTGATCTGATAAGGATTCCTATCATGGTAGTCTTGGATCCATCCAAGATCCATCTGACGCTGGAGGGTCTCTTGTATGAAAGAGCATCCATGTTTGTTTACCGAGCAAGTCAGACAGGAACTGTAATCATGCCGTGGAAGATTATGATACTGGCTTTGCCTTGAGTGCATTGCCACCAAGTTGGCATTCATTGCACGGATATCATGGTTCTGAATGACGTTAGAATTCGTGTAGACCATGTTAACTCCACGAACTCGGTGCTCTTGGATCCATCCGAGATCCATTTGTTCTTGCAGAGCTGCTTGCACCACAGAACATCCTTGGTTGTCTTTAGAGCAGATATCACACTGGTGATAATTATGAGGTGGCACATGGCCATATCCACTCTGTCTACAATGCATCTTGACCAGATTGGTTTTCAACAAGAGTACATCGTGAATTTGATAGACATTGTTAAATTCTCCTTCTATCAAATTGACTGCTGCCTTTTCGTGTTGAGGCAGCGGGTTCGTAAGAACATTAGGATTTGTATCCTTGAAGGATAAGACCCCGCTCCTAATAAGTTTTTGCACGTCGGACTTGAAATTGAAACAAGTCTCTATGTTATGCCCTGAACCTCCTTGATGATAAGGGCATGTCTGATCCACCTTAAACCAAAAAGGCGGATTTTCCGGTACTGTAACAGGAGATTTAGTCTGAATGTGCCCCTTAGCTAGTAGTAACGGAAACAGCTCTGCGTACGAAACGGGTATAGGATCAAATCCTGGTGGCCGTGTTGTACGGTTGTTGTTGTATGGAGGACGAGCCTGCTGAAGAGGCTGTTGTGTCCTTTGCTGATCAGGTTGGCTCTGTGCAACCTGATGTTGATACGTAGGAATAGGCGTAGGGTTGATAGCAGGAGTCACAGCTGCTACCGGTTGATAACGTCGCCTTTGCTTTCCGAGAGAGATATTCCCAATATCTTGCTCTTTTTTCTTAGGGAGAGCACTACCGTATTTTTAGTACCGCTCGTCGATCTAGTGTCTTTTACCAAACGTCCTTCTCGGACGACTTCCTCAAGACGTACGCCCATGCCAACCATTTCGATGAAATCACTGGGCGCACTGGCAACCATTCGGTCATAGTAAAATGAGCTTAAGGTTTTTAAGAAGATCTTTATCATCTCTTTTTCCTCAAGAGGTGGACAAATTTGAGCGGCAATTTCACGCCACCTTTGAGCATACTCCTTAAAGGTTTCCTTGTCCTTTTGTGACATTGATTTGAGTTGATCTCTGTCCGGTGCCATGTCCAAATTGTATTCGTATTGTTGGACGAAGGCAGTGTAAAGATCTCTGAATGTACCGATCGTAGCACGGTTTAAACCCATGTACCATTTGAGTGCGGCACCGGTTAAACTATCCTGAAAGTAGTGAATCAGTAGGTCCTGATTTTCCGTTTGAGCTGACATCTGCCGAGTGTACATCACCAGATGGCTTTGAGGGCAAGAGTTACCCTTGTATTTTTCAAAGTCGGGCACTTGGAATTTGTGCGGGACTTTCACATTGGGGACCAAGTAGAGGTCTGCGGCGTCCTTTCCAAATAGATCCTGACCGCGAATGGCTTGCAGCTCCTTCTGCATTTCCAGGAACTGTTCCTGGAATTCCTCCATTCTGTCAAACATAGTTTCCTTTTTACCAGAAGGTGTCTGTGGAATCTGTCCTTCCGGGACAGTGTGCACCACAGGGGGTGGTACCGTGACTACGGTAGTGAGTCTTGGCGTTTCCCGAAGTTTGTAACCTACAGGAGTCTTCAGTATGCCTCTGATATCTTCGTTTTCCCGAAGTTTGTAACCTTCAGGCCCAGTGGCTTCTGTTGTGATTCCCTGATCTTCAGTGATCGGCGGAACATATCCTTCCGGGATATAGTTAATAGGCATGCCCCAAGGACGATCTTTCGGCATTTGATACCTAGGATCATACTTCTCCACTATGGGCGTTGAGGTGATCTCTGAGATCACAGTTCGTTGTAGCTGAGCTTCTGCCATGGCTTGCATGTCGTTACGAAGCTTTCTCATATCCTCTCTCAGAGCGTTGATCTCTTCTTTCAACTCTCTGTTTTCTTCCTCAAGATCATCCATCTTTTTCTGACGATTGGCCCGAGTATTATACGAATGAGACAGTTTGACTCTAGAACCGAGACACAAACGTGAGATTCGTAGGGAAGAAGAATATGCAATGAGAGAATGATGAATGCAATGATTATATTAATTGTTTTTTGGTTTAATCAAAATAAACTTCGACAATTAGATTGCAAATACCAAACGGTGGGGAAACCCCTTTTTATTGAAATTCAAAGGATTACAGAAATGGAAATACAGTATATTACAAGGTGCAAAAACAGAAACCTAAACTAATGGGTCCCGAGTCCTCTCTGAAGAGAAATCGGGTGCTGATTCTGGTATCTTCCTTTTCTTTGACCGGGGCTCTTGGGCCGTTGTCGGGTTGTCATTCCTTTGCCAAGTGAAAGTAGCGAGCAAATTCCTTTGGTCATCTTGATTATCTACAGCATGTTGCTCTAAAATCTCAATCAGAGCATCTTTCTCTTTCAGTAATTGCTGTATTTTGATGCACTCTACGTCGAGGGTGCGGTACTTGTTCTTCCAAGACCTTCTCTCCTTTTGAACTTTGTTGAGAGTAACCTGAAGCTTTTCAGTTTCCGTCATGAAGTACATGACAGATTCCTTTGGCGGAAGAATTCCGTAACGAGGATAAGGCATCTTTAGCTTGAGAGCTCTAGTTTGTACCCAATGGAGATAAGGCTCCACCGAGACACAATCCGGTTTTCCTAGAGACTCTCGTCCTTTCTTATGAACATGCTTCCAAGCTTGCACTATTTCCATCTTTAGTGCTCTGTCGTTTTCTCCTTCCTTGAAGAAAATACCTTCCAGATGAACACCCCGGGGGATGTGCCTCATTGGGTATCCAAATTGACGATGAATGAGAACTGGATGATAGTTGATTCCTCCCTTAGTTCCTATAAGGGGTACGTTGGGGAAGTTTCCACAACGATCAATGATCCTGATTCCATCATAAATCCTATTACACCAATCTATAACAGAGTTGGTAAGAGACATGATCTTCTGCGACCAACGTAAGGCACTCTTACAATCCTAAAAAGCAGCAGACTTGGGCAAGTGAGAGATAAACCATTTGTAAAGCAGAGGTACACAGCATGTGATCTCCCCTCCACTGTACAAATTTCCCAGGTGTACAGAATGATACACATTTGCGAGCAAAGTCGGCACAGGGTTTCCAATGAGAAAAACCTTAAAGGAGTTAATATCGACGAAGTTATTGATGTTGGGAAACAAAAATAACCCGTAGGTGAGCAAGACAAAGATGCTTTCAAAAGCAGTCACGTTTCCTATACTGGCAAAATACAGGGCCTTCTTTGTCAAGAACTGGGCTGGCAAACCTTGTATGCCACCCTTGGTAGTTAGGTGAGTCCTAACCTCAGACTCGTCCAAATAAATTGCTCTTGCAATGGTCTGATTCTTTGGAATTTCTTCCAGTCTAGAAAATGGAGCTCGATCAGTGATATGTAAATCGATCAGGTGAGAATACTCCTCCAGCGTTGGTGCTAGCTGGTAATCCGGGAATGTGAAACAGTGATAAGTCGGATCGTAGAACTGAATGAGCGCATCCATGATTCCCTCAATCACATGGACTCTTAATAGTGGTAGCAAACCTCCGTACTTTGCTCTGAAAGCCTCAGGGTTAGTGATCATCCTTGCTAACCTTCTTAAATCCTCTAGCTTTGGAACCTTGAAGGTGTAACTATGAGTTCTCCTTCTACCAAAATCCATTAGTGCAATCTTTTTCTCTGATATTTGCAATCACAGTCCTAGTTTAATTTGAAAAACAGAGAGACTAGAAGAGAAATTTTTTGAATGTTTTAATGTTTTTTAGATGAATGCATGAATGCAGCACACAAAAACATAGAAAAAACATGGGGTCAAAGGGTCATTGTCATGAAGTCAAGGCTCTACCCATCCCCAAAGGTTTATACTAGGGTGATTTTTGTACCTGTGCTCATTATCATCAGCTCCTCCCAGGAAAGCAAAACAACAAGCGGATCGCCAGCGAGTTGTAGAGCAATCTTAGAGTAAATGCCATTCACCAAGAATAGATCACCAGCCTCAAATGAGGGTAGTATCGCGTAACAACTATTTCCGATAGTTTCCGCACTACAAAAAGGTTTGGCTCCTCAACTTCTCAGACTTAACAATTGGCCCATTGTCTAGGTGAGAGAATGGGTTGCATTGGTCAGCCTCCACTGAGGTTGATGGTCGACCCCGTTGCCATCACTTATCTTAAGTGTATACTCAATATTTCCACATACGGCATCACCCGCATTCCCATTAGCAGAAAAATAAACATGTATAGCAATTAGGAAAAGTAGTATATATATGTGTCCTAATCATCCTAGACCCTTAAAGCTATGAATCCTAAGTTCCTGACAGAAAATGGGTTCCCCGGCGGAAGCCCCAATCTGTGGTATTCACACAAGAGGTGAAAAGAAAGACCGTGCCTAGATCTAACTTTAGAGACTCGCCCCACGGTGGGCGCCATTTTTCTGTAGCGAGCGATTTTGGACGCGGTTCTTAAGCGCTGGTCGCTCTCACTGCGGTTGAGTTTACTACAAGTCGATTCATTTTTTATCCTATTATGAGCTGATGAAGGATGGGAAATAGATGTCTCCAATTAACCCTGCTTTGCATACTGAGTTTAAACAGCGGTCTGTTAGGTTACGGATGCTATCAATGTGGGGGGCCTTTGTACTGGTTATTTGTATTTTCACCAATACTGTTTTCTCTCTGGGATTTCTTGTGTTATTTGAACAGACATGTTTCTGAGGGGGAACAAGGATTAGGATGTTAGGACTGATGCTTTTTGATAGATACATGAGAGTATGGGATTTTGGGTTTTTATTTAGTGTGCTCGCTAAGATCTTTTCTCTCGATCTTATGCCTACGTATTCCCGTTTACCGAAACAGGGAAATCAGAGCGTTCGTAGTTCCTCCTATTCTATGGGAGGAAATGGTTGTTTTTGGTGTCTTGTTCAAAGACCAAGACGTGAGGCGAAAGGTGGTTTGTATCTTGTTCAAAGCCCAAGATGTGAAGCTAAAGGTGTTGACTTTAGAGAGAATTTGTCATCTCTAAAGAGGGGTTGGTCTGTTACGACTGTTTATAAAGGAGAATTACTTTAACCGGGATGTGTGAATCCGGCAATGTCATAATTTCCTTTATAGGGGATTTCAACCTGAAGGAGAAGACTTTAACTCAGTGTAGAGTAATGCCATCTTTCCTTAGGAATTTCTCATACTAAAAGAGGGACATTGGCATGGATGTAGATGGTCCAGAGGCTTGCCACTTACAGTGATTAGATGAAGGGGGAAGGAGTTGTTGATGTATGTGTACTGTGAACGAGGCACAACTTTGAGGCTGAAAGGTTAATTGGATTAACCAGTGGTTTTCTTATTAAAAGCCTAAGAGGAGGCTAATATGTGTCTCGTACAAAGCCCAAGAGAGAGGCTAAAAGGGAAGTGACTCGACGAGGGAGTCTTTTGGTATCTCGTATAAAGCCCGAGATGGAGGCTATTTGACTCAACAAGAGAGTTTTTTGTATCTCGTACGAAGCTCGAGATGAAGGCGAAAATGGTGATTGACTCAACGAGGGATCTCTTATGTGTCTCGTACAAAGCCCGAGAGAGAGGCTAAATGTTTTTCCAGTTAAGTGACAGGTCCAGTATACTGATTTTGAAAGAGAAAATCAGTTCTTATATGAGCAACACTGTACTCAAGGATTTGATCCGAGGATCCGGGTTATTCCTGTTCTTTAAGAAAGTTGGAAATCTGAAGGGTATTGAGACTGTCCGAGTCTACGGGTTTTCTTCCTATTTAACGAAGGGGTCTCTTGAGAATGCCTTTGAGACTCAAGGAGGTTAGACTGTCCAAGTCTAGAGTGTTATCTCTTGTACTATGCTTTGAGAAACAGTAGTAGACTCTATGAAAGGACTATTCTATTAAGATGACTATGTTCTGTTCCTATACCTCTAGGAGGTCGTCGGGATAATTTGTACGAAGCCCAAGAGGAGGCTAGAAGCTTTTAAGAAGCCGACGGGTCCTTGTACGAAGCCCAAGAGGAGGCTATCATTCCCGGAGGAAGAGATCATTATACGAAGCCTAAGAGGAGGCTGTGAATACTTCTAAGAAGCCGACGGGTCCTTGTACTAAGCCCAAGAGGAGGCGGGGTTGCTTTTAGGAAGCCTGTGGGTCCTTGTACGATGCCCAAGAGGAGGCCGATTGCTTTTAAGAAGCCCGTGGGTCCCCAAACCCCGAGAAATTCAAGGCAAGCTATTCACAAGGAATAGATCAAGTCAGGAAAGTTCGAGAATTTGGAAGAAACTCAAAGATGCCATTCACGGAGAATACATTCATCTCTGGGAGTAGAGTTTCTTGACAATTCCTAATGAGGACAGCCGAAGAGAAGACTGTATCTGGTGATCCTATTGGGGATCTAGTTGTCTATTTCTACGAATAAACGAAACGGCGTCACCTAGTTCTAGACGTAGTTGCCGGGGAAACTCTAAATATCTATACTATTACTACACAGTTGATATGAGTTTATGAAAGAAGACTTACAGCGAAACAGCCCCACAATACAGTATATGTATATGAAAGCGGTAAATGAAAGCAATAACCTCTTACTCGGTTGTAGAGCTTCCATGCTGTTTGGTTAGTTGTTCAACAAAGAAAGATTGAAAACAATAGTATATTCAAAATCAAAGGAGAAAGTGCTTTGAAAAAGAAAGATTTGGGGCTTACAGCTCAAGGAGAGACCCAGGGTTTTATCAGTGATCGCACTGTTGAATTTGTACAGAGGGACTTATACAAGTGACGGAGGCCCGAAAAAGGTTTTCTGTACAAAGGGATGAGTCTTGCACTCTCTCAAGAGGCCCAAAAAGTTTTAAAGGAAAAGAATGGGTCTTATAACACGAGGGTAGGCCCAAATGATTTTTCGTTTGAAATGGCGATCGCGCCGAGGTTTTCTTTTAACGCAGAGGGACTTATACAATAAGTGAGGCCCAAAATGGTTTTGGTTAAAAGGGGGTTGGGTCTTACACTCTAATAGAGGCCCAAAAGTTTTGAATGGGTCTTATAGATCAAGGAGAGGCCCAGAAGGTTATTTTTAAAAGGTACGATCGCGCCGTTTGTTTTTGACGGTATCGGGACTTATACAATACACTGAGGCCCAAATGATTTGGTCAAAAAAGGATTGGGTCTTACACTCTATTAGAGGTCCAAAAGTTTTGAAAATTATTTATGAGGGTTGAATTAATCCAAAAACCCTAATTTGTTTTCAAAAATGTATTTAATTGAATAAAAATTCAATTAAAATGATAAAAATTGTTTAACATGTGAAAAACAAATTGTGATCTTGGATTAATGCTTCAAAAATTAAGTATTGACCTAAAAAATAATTAGAAAGCATTAAAAGTTGAAAAATCAAGGTGGAAAAAATATTTAAAATGTCAAAAACAATTAAAATATTAATTCTTTGCAAAAATATTAATTATATGAAATAAATAATATTTTTGGGATTTTTTGGGAAAATAAAATATTTTAACATTTTTGTGAATTATTAAAAAAAGAATCAACTCAAAATCATTAAAACTCAGAGAGAAATTAATTTTTGAATCAATTAAATAAAACCACAAAATTCAAATATTCAAATTTTGAAAAAAGGCGCCAAGAACACACCAAGAACACGCGCGTGTTCTGGGCTTGGCCAGATTTGCATTTTCTCTCCAATCTCACTGAATACTTGATTATAACATGCAATCCACTTATCATTATGCTCGTCTCAACCTCCCGATCATGTCTATGTCAATTAATTTCATTTAAATTAAACATATAACAAGAAATCATGAAAAATCCTCAAGAACCCTAATTTCTGCATGAAGGCTAGGATTTTTGATACACGATTCAAACAAAGCAATTAATTGAGGGAAAACATTCCATGCATGATTATGAACATATGGCCAAATTATTGTGCAGCAAAAATTGCATGGATCATAGAGTTAGAAGAGCTCATGCTTACCACTTGCAGCTGGTGATCGTGATTTGTGTTGGAGGTGTTACAACTAGGTTCCAATGATGTGGATAGTTTCCCTAGGTGCCAAGTGATGTGTCTGAGTGCTTGGAATGGATTGAAATGGTTTGGAGTTGAAGATGGCACCTCAACTGCAAAACTGTCAAGAACTTGAGCAATTGGCTGGTGATTTTGTGAAATCTGTGTTCCACATGTTATGTGTGTGTTTTGATCACTTCTATATGATGTATGTGAGGTGTGTGAGTGATTGGTTTGAGTGGAATTTCCCTCTAGCTCAAAACCCGATAGTTACCTTGCTAAGAAAGGCATTTTTGCCAAGAGAAAGAGATTTTGAGAAAGGCAAGTGTTGTAGGCCTTTGGTGTACTTAAACTGAACACAATTGAGCTCTATTTATAGTAGAGCAAGTTTGTTTTGGGATCCACAGTGAATGGCAACTGTAGCAGGTGTTTATTCTATGTTGGCCAATGGAAATGCAAGTCTCCTCTAGCCATTGACTAGAGGTTAGGGCACAGAGCTTTGGTTCCCTTGGTCTTGGATAAGTCTTGACTGATTTCAGATGAGAATGGCTCATTCCATGCCACCTTGATGCTTCCATTGAATGCTTCAATCCAAATTTAAAGTCTTGTCCCTATTTTGGCCATTCTAGGTTCAACATGCTATTTCTTGTTCCATGGACTTTGGAGGCTTGGCTCAGTGATTGTCCCCTTTAGATTCAATCCTCAGATGTGTCCAAGTGGATAGGAGCATTTGAATTTGGCTGATTTTGGTAAATCGACCAAAAATGCAAAATCTGCCTTGCCTTGGCAGATTTCAGCAAGGCAACTTGCCAATGTCATATCTCATGGCTCAAATTGAATTTGGTAATGTTCTTGGCCATTTTGGAAAGCCCTTACATGATACAACAACTGTTTGAACATGTTTGGTTTTGATCTCTTTTGAATCCAAGTGAAAAATCCCCCTACATTTGGCAAAAAGTAAGGCAAAATCTGACTTAGTGAAATTTTCACTAAGTGTTGGAACAAAGTGTTTTCTCTTGATTTTGATCACTCCATAACTCAAAATCCATGAGGAATTTGGACATAGGTCAGTATGAAGCTTTTGTAGAGGGCAATGAGATCTACAAATCAAGCTTTGAATGGGGCACAATGGCCTTGTGGTTTAGGAGTTATGGTCCTCCAAAGTTGGTGCATTAGTGGCACTTTTTCATGACTTAGAAAAATTTCTAAGTTTTATGGTTACCCCTTTTACAAGTTATCCAACTTTTCTTGATTTTTCTTGATGAGTGATGATTCAAATCATACATTAACATCATTTTAGGGTTAAAAATACATTTTGGTGAAAAATCTCAAAAAGTCAAAGTTGACTTTTGTGCACAGTTGACTTTTTATCAGATGAATTCCAAACTGTGCAATTCTTCATGAAATCATGCCCTTGACCTAAATCAAACTTGATGGACATGTTCCATGGGTGTCAAAGGGTATATTGATGCATGTCTTAGGGCTTGGGAGCTTGTCCTGGTCAAAAGTCAAAGTTACAGTTGACTTTTCTCATAAAACCCTAATTGTGGTCCAGATGAAATTGAGACTTGTTGCTCAAGCTTCTTAGATCAATCCATTGTCCCAAATGGATCAATGTGACATATTGGAGATCCTCAAATCCTATCTTGAGGTCTTGGCTCATGGTTTGTCCCAAAAGCCAACTTGGGGGTGAATTAGGTCAAGAAACCCTAATTCCTGATTTTTGATGAATGCATCCCCTGAGGCAAGATTGACTTGATGATTGGGTCCATGAGGTTCCATGGAGTATATTAGGTTGTGTTTTGGATCTTTGGCTTGTGCCCAGATGAAAAATTTCCATCTGGAGGCCCTGGTCGACCAAAACCCTAATTTGGTGACATTGTCGATCTTGAGACTTGATCCACCTAGAAGGGAGTAGCCTTGTGCTTAATCCTTGAAGTGGGAGCCCTTTTGATCCATTGTGGATGTTTGAGAGGTTAGACAAGTTGAAGATCATGTCATTCCTTGATTGATCCTTTTTCTAAGCACTCAGAGAGGGCTTGAAACCCTAATTTTGATTGTAGTGGATGCTCACCCATCTTCGGGGAGACTGATGAAGTATGATGGTTCCTCCATATTGTGATGATGATTTGCATAATGATGGGAAATCTTAGTGGTCAAAATTTGGGGTATGACAGATGCCCCTATTTAATCTTCTTGGACACGAAGGTGTGAATGACGAAGGTATTCGGGCATTCGGGGTGCAAGAGGATTAAATATCGGAATACCTGAAATTTTGACGGTGGTTATGAATGATAGCTTACGCATTCATCTTCTTCTGCTAAGCAATGATTCTTAGAAAAGGTAAACTTCCCATCGATCCTGGTCTTCAGCCAAGGAGCTGGTCTCAGTTTTCTTTTTTAAATAAACCTCCCCTCGATCCTGGTTTCCTACTAAGGAACTGGTCTTAGTTTCTGAAATAAACTTCCCCTCGATCCTGGTTTCCTACCAAGGAACTGGTCTTAGTTTCCTTTGTAAACTTCCCCTCGATCCTGGTTTCCTACACAGGAACTGGTCTTAGTTTCCTTTGTAAACTTCCCCTCGATCCTGGTTTCCTAGACAGGAACTGGTCTTAGTTTCTTTTGTCAATAAACTTAATTGACAAGGGACACTATGCATATCGGTTTTCCCTCAAACTTCTCACCGAATTTTCCTGGGGAGACGCCATTTGACGGAAACTGATGTCAGACTTGCTGGGGAACCCAACCGTCTGAGTTGTAGAGTTGCACAAACTTCTCTGTTGGAGACGCCATTTGTTGACTCTGCTCGGGGAATGCGAGTCCCTTGAGAGACTGCATTCGTTTGGGGTCTTTACATCATACTTTTCTCGGAGATCTTCTCGGAGAAATGCCATATGATGTGATCCAATTTTGAGGTGCCGATGACCTTTTCATCAGTGGGCTTTTCGGAGAAAAACTACCGTACTGCCGAATCTCCGATTAGGAGGCTTTCTCTGTGGATTTTCCTTAATCCGGGAAAGCAAGGATATCATCTTCAATGGCGAAGAGTGATGTTGACTGAGAGTTCCTCTGGTCTTTTAGAGGTTCAAGTTATCAAAGTGGTCGAGGACCCAACTTCAATCCAGAAATAAAACTGGAGAAGAGAGAATGTTCGGACGCAGCGTTTCCTGACGAGGCAAGAACTGATGACTCGATTGAGAGGAGTTTTATCACTAGGGGACAAGACCGACTAGAGTGATAGTGACACAATATGAAATGTCAATGCAAATCAAATAATGCATGATGTATGTATGTTTATGCTGACAAAACTGACGCGACACACAAACTGACAGGTGAACACGACTGGATACTCGGCCATCGCGGGGCGAAGAAGTATCGTGGGTTCAGAATAACAATTCCACCTTGCTTAGGAGAGATATTCCCTGCGGGGAATACCGTTGATCGGGCTTAGGAGATAAGAACTCGGCCGAGGCGTGTCAGACGAAACAAGGTCTCTGACACAGTTAATCCCTTCATTCAGGCGTACTGGGTTAGAAGGAGTACTTTGATTATGCACTTTGAAGTTTGCTTACTTCTGAAGAAGCGGTTGATGTTCCTTTGATGTTCAACAGTCAAAAGAAATTGCCGACTTTATTTTAAAAGCAGAAAAAGTTTTAACAAGTAAATTCATTTTTGTTTTATTTCAAGAATCGTTAATCATGTTAACAACGTCGTTCTGTAAAGCTAAAACAAATAAGAATTACAAACAAAAGCACAAAGGCTCAAATTTTATTGATAAGATGGAGATCAGCCAAACGCGTGATTCCAAAGAGTATATACAAAGTTTGAAAATGGCAATTTACAGGAAAAAGGGCTACGTTGAAACATAACGACCACTATCCTTCTACCAACTTTGAATTCGGGACATCCTGAGCTTCTGTCGAAGATGACCTTGACTGGAGTTTTCCTCCGATGGATGATGTAACTGCTGCTGAGGGACTTGCCTCTGTTGAACATAGTTACTTGCCATTATCCCTAATTTTTGCCTGGATTGTACTGTGATGTTTCCAATCCATCGGGATGATTTTTTTTTATTTTGTCTCTAACTTTTGCCTGGAACGCCCTTTCGGGTTTTCAATCCACTGAGACGTTTTTTTTAGCTTAGGCGAAGTATTTCTTGACTACATCAACATTCGTGGGGTAGGTAAATTCCTCTCTGTCCATGGTTGCAAGTCTCAAGGCGCCGCCTGAGAAAGCTTTTGTGACCACGTAGGGGCCATCATAATTCGGAGTCAATTTACCTCGCGAATCAGTGAGAAATGAATGTATCTTCTTGAGCACGAGGTCTGCTTTCCTGAAGACGCGAGGTCGAACCTTTTTGTCAAACGCCTTCTTTATTCTTTATTGATACAACTGATCGTGGCATAGTGCCGTGACTCTCTTTTCTTCGATCAGATTCAGTTCGTCGTGTCGACTTTGACACCATTCAGCTTCTGTAAGCTTAGCTTCCATCAGTACTCGGATTGATGGGATCTCTACTTCTATAGGGAGCACTGCCTCCATGCCATATACTAGAGAGAAAGGGGTTTCCCCTGTTGAAGTGCGGACAGATGTGCGATAACCATGAAGAGCAAAGGGTAGCATGTTGTGCCAGTCTTTGTAGGTTACAACCATCTTTTGAACGATCTTCTTGATGTTCTTGTTAGCCGCTTCTACCGCTCCGTTCATCTTGGGTCGGTAGGGAGATGAGTTATGGTGTTTGATCTTGAACTCTGAGCACAACTCTTTCATCATCTTGTTGTTCAAGTTAGATCCACTATCAGTGATGATCTCGCTTGGAACACCATAACGGAAGATGATATTGTTTTTGATAAATCGGACCACCACTTGTCGGGTTACATTGGCGAATGACGCAGGTTCGACCCACTTGGTGAAGTAATCAATGGCTACCAGGATGAACCGATGTCCGTTTGAAGCCTTGGGCTCAATCATGCCAATCATGTCGATTCCCCATATGGAAAAAGGCCATGGGGAAGAGAGAACTTTGAGATGCGATGGCGGTACATGAATTTTGTCGGAGTATATCTGACACTTGTGACACCTCCTCATGTACTTGTAGCAGTCGGATTCCATGGTCAACCAATAGTACCATGCTCTTAGAATTTTTCTTGCCATTGTGTGTCCGTTGGCATGAGTGCCAAAGGATCCTTCATGAATTTCTTTCATAAGCATGTCTGCTTCTGGTCTGTCCACGCATCGGAGCAAGACCATGTCAAAATTTCTCTTATAGAGAGTGTCACCGCTCAAGAAGAAGTTTCCAGCCAATCTTCTGAGGGTTTTTCTGTCCTTCCTTAGTGCCCCAGGTGGGTACTCTTGTTTCTGAAGGAAGCATTTAATATCATGATACCAAGGTTTGTCATCTATGACTGCTTCAATCGTGAAGATGTAAGCGGGCCGTTCAAGGCGCATTATGTCGATCATAGGTAGGTCGTTCCATCGACCTACACTAATCATGGAAGAGAGAGTGGCTAATGCATCAGCCATGTGATTCTCCTCACGAGGGATATGATGAAACTCAACTCTGTTGAAGAAGGGTAACAACCTTCTTGCGTAGTCTTTGTAAGGGATCAATCTTGATTGGTATGTGTTCCAATCTCCTTTTATCTGATTGATAACCAGGCCTGAATCACAGTATACGTCCAAGTTTTTGATCCTTAAATCAATTGCTTCTTCGAGACCCATGATACAAGCTTCGTATTCGGACTCGTTGTTCGTACATTTGAACGTAAGTCTGGCAGTGAAAGGAATGTGGGTACCCTGAGGGGTAACAATGATTGCCCCAATTCCATTTCCGTAATGACTAAATGCTCTGTCAAAAATAAGTCCACATCGGGAACCTGGTTCTGGCCCTTCACTGGGTAACGGTTCATCGCAGTCTTTCATCTTTAGATACATGACATATTCGTCTGAGAAGTTGAACCCGATTGATTCTTGATCGTCAATCGGTTGATGAGCCAAATGATCGGCTAAAATACTTCCTTTAATGGCTTTCTGAGCATGGTACTATATGTCATATTCTGATAACAGCATCTGCCAACGGGCAATTCTTCCTGTGAGAGCAGGTTTTTCGAAGACGTACTTGATTGGATCCATTTCTGAGATTAACCAAGTAGTATGACGAATCATGTATTGGTGAAGACGTTTGGCTGCCCAAGCCAAAGCACGGCAAGTTTTCTCAAGCATCGTGTACCGAGTTTCGCAGTCGGTGAATTTCTTGCTTAAATAGTAGATGGCAGTCTCTTTCCGTTTAGTTTCGTCTTGTTGGCCAAGTACACAACCCATTGAGTCCTCTAGGACTGTGAGGTAAATGATCAGTGGTCTTCCTTCCACTGGAGGTGATAGAATCGGAGGATTCAACAGATATTCCTTGATACTGTCGAAGGCGGTTTGGCAATCTTCTGACCAAACGCAATCCTGGTTCTTTTTAAGTAACTTGAAGATCGGCGCGCATGTCGCGGTCATGAGGAATATGAATCTGGAGATGTAGTTCAAACATCCCAGGAATCCTCTGACTTGTTTTTCAGTTTTCGGAGAAGGCATTTCTTGAATGGCCTTGACCTTGTCTGGATCAACCTCAATTCCTTTCTGGCTGACGATGAACCCTAGTAGTTTCCCTGAACGGACACCGAAGGTGCACTTGTTGGGATTCAAGCGGAGCTTGAATTTTCTTAAACGTTCGAACAATTTTGACAGATGTTCAACGTGCTCATTCTCTGTTTTTGATTTTGCAATCATATCATCGACATATACCTCGATTTCTTTATGTATCATGTCATAAAACAGAGTAGTCATGGCCCTTTGATAGGTTGCCCCAGCGTTTTTCAAACCGAACGGCATTACCTTGTAACAAAAGGTGCCCCATGGGGTAATGAACGAAGTTTTCTCCATGTCTTTCGGCGCCATTTTAATCTGGTTATAGCCCGAGAATCCATCCATGAAGGAGAAAACTTTGAACTTTGATGTACTATCTACCAACATGTCAATGTGTGTTAAAGGAAAGTCGTCCTTTGGACTAGCCTTATTCAAATCCCTATAATCAACACACATTCTGACCTTTCCGTCCTTTTTGGGAACGGGTACGATGTTGGCTAACCATTGAGGATATTCAGATGTAGCCAGGAAACCCGCGTCAATTTGTTTCTGTACCTCCTCCTTGATTTTGATGGCCATGTCCGGGTGAGTCCGTCTCAACCTCTGCTTTACTGGCGGACATTCCGATCTCAACGGTAAGTGATGTTCCACGATGTTGGTATCCAACCCTGGCATATCCTGATAGGACCAAGCGAATACATCGGGAAATTCTCTGAGAAGCTTTATCAAACCCTCTCTGGCAGTTGGACTGAGCAGTGCCCCAATCCTGATTTCTTTTCTCTCTTATTCTGAACCCAAGTTTACCGTTTCCAACGGCTCTTTGTGAGGTTCAATGGACCTTTCCTCTTGTCTGAGTAGTCGAGAGATCTCTTCTGGAATTTTGTCGTCATTTTCTTCTTCATCCTCGAATGCCGGGAACTCAAAGTTGGGAGAAGGCATCGGATCGTATGTTTCAACTGGGTTTAAAACAAGCAATCTACATGACGTGATGATTCGTGTTTAGAAGAGATAGAGAAAATGCAAGTGTGTGCAGTGTTTTTATTTTACTGCTTGTTTTTATTTGAATTGTTTTTTAGGATTACCATTTTCTGAAAAACGAAAAGAGAAAACAACAATTAATGCGGAAATTACAGAACGACGTTATTTTATTAATGAACAAGTCGATCCTTGAAACTACAGCCCTATAAAACAAAACTCTGTCGCTTTGGGCGAAGCGAAGAGGGAAATTTACAGAAAGCGAGCCCTATCAAAACATCCGTTTCACATGGGCAGGGTGAAAGGTTAAAGATGGCAATTACTTTGACTGATGAACGATCTTCGGAACCTCGACGACAACCCATTGGCGGCAAACTCCTCGGTGAATCACAAAGTATGGCACCTTCCTTGATTTGTCTTTAGAAATGACGCTGATTTCTGGTGGAGCGGGATCATTGGAATATGTCTCCCAGGCAGAGTTGTCGTAGGAGAATTCCTCAGTTGTATTTTGCATAGTATTTGTGCTCTCAGCTGTATCTCCCCATCCAGTAGGCTGGATATCTTCGAGCCTGATACGAGAGCTTTCGGGCGCAGTGTACTTGACCATATAGTCGAATTTTCCACTTGGTTGTCCCAAGGTGTCCCAAACTTCTTTGGAACTTGAGGAGTCATTTCTCTCGATGACGTTGACCTCGGGAAAAGCATAGTTGATGAATTCAAGTCCTGCAAACGTTTCAAATTCATCGTCACGTTGAGTAGTTTTCGAATGACCTGAGTGTTGATCCCATGACATGGTGGGGACACAGGTATTTTGTTCAATGATGCTCAGCTGAGTTTCATTACTCGGCTGACTTTCTTGCCCCAAGTTTCCTGGGTAAGGCTGCCACATTGGCAGGCCATCCATTGGGCCATAGTAATTGTGGTCAAAGTTGTCTTTCATCAGAGTGTCTTTCTCTAATGAATTTGGCGGAGCACGGCATCCTTCCGGATCACAATCTCCGTAGATCATTTCGACGTCTGACCTTGGTATAAATCTCGGACTCTGTGCGGCATAGCAAAATGGCGTAGGCACCTCTTCCTGAGACATATAACCGTCCTCTTTAAGGTAGGACTTCCATTCTTCATCTGTGTCGGGGGGATCTTCCTCATTGATAGCATGTACTGCCTGAGACAGTGGGTGAAGGAAACCTCCACTGTGGAAGAAGTTCAAAATGGGATGAAGACTTTCATTGTTAGCAGCTGTCTGGGCACAGGTTACAGAAAAACCAAAACCCTTCTTTGTTGTATTGATAGTAGGAATGACAAGCTGTCCCTATCCTATTGTATCGGTACTCTCGACCGCTTTGACAGCATCTTTGTATGAGGAAATCGAGGTTCCTCCTTGGGATTGATCGTTCTTGACCACTGACAGTGCTTAGAACTGAGTTCCAATAACCTCCTCGGGCTCTATACCAGTAGATGATGACAAGGTACTCACGAGCAAGGCCTGTTCTCCACAAACTGTGACAAGTTGATCGTTCTTGACGAACTTTAGCTTTTGGTGGAGGGTTGACGTAACCGCTCCAGCCTGATGTATCCAAGGTCTTCCTAATAAACAACTGTATGTTTCCCGAATGTCCATGACCTGGAAAGTGACTTGGAAAGTATGAGGACCGATAGTTATGGGAAGATCCACTTCCCCGATAACTGTTTTTCTGGATCCGTTGAACGCTTTGACGACGACCTCGCTGATTCTCATCGGAGGGACTTTGAATGATAATTGCATCAAAGTGGACTTTGGCATAACATTCAGGGCTGACCCTGTGTCTACCAGTACGCTGGCTAAAGCATCGTCCTGGCAGTTAACTGTAATGTTGAGCGCCATGTTATGACGGCGACCCTCTTCGGGTAATTCCTCATCACTAAATCCCAAATTATTGCAAGAAGTGATGTTAGAGACAATACTATTGAACTGTCTGATTGTTACATCCTGTTCCACAAAGGCTTGCTCCAAGACTTTCTGTAGAGCCTCCCTGTGGGCTTCTGAACTGAGTAACAGTGATAATACCGAGATCTTTGAAGGAGTCTGTAACAGCTGATCAACAATGCTATATTCACTCCTTTGGATGAGCTTCAGCATCTTATCACTATTTTTCGAAAGGTCGGTATTACTGGATTGACCGACTGATGGATCAGGAGCTTCCGTCTGAAGTTCCTTTTCTTTGTTAGGTTCCCCAACCCCTCGGTTGAAGATTCTACCACTCCGTGTTACACAACTGATGTCTGCGATATTCACGACGGAGGGTAATGGAATTTCCTTTCCATTTTCAATTATTGTTGCACCGTATTTGTAAGGGATTGCCTTAGCTGATTCATATGGTAATGGTCCCGGCAGATAGATGACTATGGGAACCTTCTGATTTTTTTGACCATCATAAGTAATCTCGATCCGTTCCCGGTTGGGAACTTTAGATTCGTCAAGTAAAGGGATAATGGCAAAAACATACCTGGTCCTGTGATGACCAGAGATGGTGACAACATCCTCAACTTGATCGGCAAGGTAATTCGGCATCCAGTTGATGGGTCCAGAACCCGGATATGGACGAATCTCTCCACGATCCACCTGACCCTGAAGAGCTGCTCTCACAAGGTAACACCCTTGGTTACTTTCTGAACAGACACTACAACAGTCATAATTGTGTGGTGGCACCTGGCCACGCCCACTTTGAATACAATGTAACCTCACTAGGTTAGCTTCCACAGATCGGACATCCTGACTCTGACGCCGAGTGGGGTTCCTGTTACTGATACTAATCTGCTGAGTATCTTCATCCATATAGATTGGCATCCACCAATGATTTAACAAGTGCTGAAGTGCCTCCTGGACAAGGGTACAACCTCGATCGTTTTCGCAACCTGCCTTACAGCTTTGATAGTCGTGTGATATTAAGAATCCGAGTCGGACCTGCTCAGCATGTAACTCTACCAGGTTGGTATTCATCACGCGAATATCGAAGATCTGAACCATGTTGATCTGATAAGGATTCCTATCATGGTAGTCTTGGATCCATCCAAGATCCATCTGACGCTGGAGGGTCTCTTGTATGAAAGAGCATCCATGTTTGTTTACCGAGCAAGTCAGACAGGAACTGTAATCATGCCGTGGAAGATTATGATACTGGCTTTGCCTTGAGTGCATTGCCACCAAGTTGGCATTCATTGCACGGATATCGTGGTTCTGAATGACGTTAGAATTCGTGTAGACCATGTTAACTCCACGAACTCGGTGCTCTTGGATCCATCCGAGATCCATTTGTTCTTGCAGAGCTGCTTGCACCACAGAACATCCTTGGTTGTCTTTAGAGCAGATATCACACTGGTGATAATTATGAGGTGGCACATGGCCATATCCACTCTGTCTACAATGCATCTTAACCAGATTGGTTTTCAACAAGAGTACATCGTGAATTTGATAGACATTGTTAAATTCTCCTTCTATCAAATTGACTGCAACCTTCTCGTGTTGAGGCAGTGGGTTCGTAAGAACATTAGGATTTGTATCCTTGAAGGATAAGACCCCGCTCCTAATAAGTTTTTGCACGTCGGACTTGAAATTGAAACAAGTCTCTATGTTATGCCCTGAACCTCCTTGATGATAAGGGCATGTCTGATCCACCTTAAACCAAAAAGGTGGATTTTCCGGTACTGTAAGAGGAGATTTAGTCTGAATGTGCCCCTTAGCTAGTAGTAACGGAAACAGCTCTGCGTACGAAACGGGTATAGGATCAAATCCTGGTGGCCGTGTTGTACGGTTGTTGTTGTATGGAGGACGAGCCTGCTGAAGAGGCTGTTGTGTCCTTTGTTGATCAGGTTGGCTCTGCGCAACCTGATGTTGATACGTAGGAATAGGCGTAGGGTTGATAGCAGGAGTCACAGCTGCTACCGGTTGATAACGTCGCCTTTGCTTTCCGAGAGAGATATTCCCAATATCTTGCTCTTTTTTCTTAGGGAGAGCACTACCGTATTTTTAGTACCGCTCGTCGATCTAGTGTCTTTTACCAAACGTCCTTCTCGGACGACTTCCTCAAGACGTACGCCCATGCCAACCATTTCGATGAAATCACTGGGCGCACTGGCAACCATTCGGTCATAGTAAAATGAGCTTAAGGTCTTTAAGAAGATCTTTGTCATCTCTTTTTCCTCAAGAGGTGGACAAATTTGAGCGGCAATTTCACGCCACCTTTGAGCATACTCCTTAAAGGTTTCCTTGTCCTTTTGTGACATTGATTTGAGTTGATCTCTGTCCGGTGCCATGTCCAAATTGTATTTGTATTATTGGACGAAGGCAGTGCCAAGATCTCTGAATGTACCGATCGTAGCATGGTTTAAACCCATGTACCATTTGAGTGCGGCACCGGTTAAACTATCCTGAAAGTAGTGAATCAGTAGGTCCTAATTTTCCGTCTGAGCTGACATCTGCCGAGTGTACATCACCAGATGGCTTTGAGGGCAAGAGTTACCCTTGTATTTTTCAAAGTCGGGCACTTGGAATTTGTGCGGGACTTTCACATTGGGGACCAAGTAGAGGTCTGTGGCGTCCTTTCCAAATAGATCCTGACCGCGAATGGCTTGCAGCTCCTTCTGCATTTCCAGGAACTGTTCCTGGAATTCCTCTATTCTGTCAAACATAGTTTCCTTTTTACCAGAAGGTGTCTGTGGAATCTGTCCTTCTGGGACAGTGTACACCACAGGGGGTGGTACCGTGACTACGGTAGTGAGTCTTGGCGCTTCCCGAAGTTTGTAACCTTCAGGAGTCTTCAGTATGCCTCTGGTATCTTCGTTTTCCCGAAGTTTGTAACCTTCAGGCCCAACGGCTTCTGTTGTGATTCCCTGATCTTCAGTGATCGGTGGAACATATCCTTCCGGGATATAGTTAATAGGCATTCCCCAAGGACGATCTTTCGGCATTTGATACCTAGGATCATACTTCTCCACTATGGGCGTTGAGGTGATCTCTGAGATCACAGTTCGTTGTAGCTGAGCTTCTGCCATGGCTTGCATGTCGTTACGAAGCTTTCTCATATCCTCTCTCAGAGCGTCGATCTCTTCTTTCAACTCTCTGTTTTCTTCCTCAAGATCATCCATCTTTTTCTGACGATTGGCCCGAGTATTATACGAATGAGACAGTTTGACTCTAGAACCGAGACACAAACGTGAGATTCGTAGGGAAGAAGAATATGCAATGTGAGAATGATGAATGCAATGATTATATTAATTGTTTTTTGGTTTAATCAAAATAAACTTCGACAATTAGATTGCAAATACCAAACGGTGGGGAAACCCCTTTTTATTGAAATTCAAAGGATTACAGAAATGGAAATACAGTATATTACAAGGTGCAAAAACAGAAACCTAAACTAATGGGTCCCGAGTCCTCTCTGAAGAGAAATCGGGTGCTGATTCTGGTATCTTCCTTTTCTTTGACCGGGGCTCTTGGGCCGTTGTCGGGTTGTCATTCCTTTGCCAAGTGAAAGTAGCGAACAAATTCCTTTGGTCATCTTGATTATCCACAGCATGTTGCTCTAAAATCTCAATCAGAGCATCTTTCTCTTTCAGTAATTGCTGTATTTTGATGCACTCTACGTCGAGGGTGCGGTACTTGTTCTTCCAAGACCTTCTCTCATTTTGAACTTTGTTGAGAGTAACCTGAAGCTTTTCAGTTTCCGTCATGAAGTACATGACAGATTCCTTTGGCGGAAGAATTCCGTAACGAGGATAAGGCATCTTTAGCTTGAGAGCTCTAGTTTGTACCCAATGGAGATAAGGCTCCACCGAGACACAATCCGGTTTTCCTAGAGACTCTCGTCCTTTCTTATGAACATGCTTCCAAGCTTGCACTATTTCCATCTTTAGTTCTCTGTCGTTTTCTCCTTCCTTGAAGAAAATACCTTCCAGATGAACACCCCGGGGGATGTGCCTCATCGGGTATCCAAATTGACGATGAATGAGAACTGGATGATAGTTGATTCCTCCCTTAGTTCCTATAAGGGGTACGTTGGGGAAGTTTCCACAACGATCAATGATCCTGATTCCATCATAAATCCTATTACACCAATCTATAACAGAGTTGGTAAGAGACACGATCTTCTGCGACCAACGTAAGGCACTCTTACAATCCTAAAAAGCAGCAGACTTGGGCAAGTGAGAGATAAACCATTTGTAAAGCAGAGGTACACAGCATGTGATCTCCCCTCCACTGTACAAATTTCCCAGGTGTACAGAATGATACACATCTGCGAGCAAAGTCGGCACAGGGTTTCCAATGAGAAAAACCTTAAAGGAGTTAATATCGACGAAGTTATTGATGTTGGGAAACAAAAATAACCCGTAGGTGAGCAAGACAAAGATGCTTTCAAAAGCAGTCATGTTTCCTATACTGGCAAAATACAGGGCCTTCTTTGTCAAGAACTGGGCTAGCAAACCTTGTATGCCACCCTTGGTAGTTAGGTGAGTCCTAACCTCAGACTCGTCCAAATAAATTGCTCTTGCAATGGTCTGATTCTTTGGAATTTCTTCCAGTCCAGAAAATGGAGCTCGATCAGTGATATGTAAATCGATCAGGTGAGAATACTCCTCCAGCGTTGGTGCTAGCTGGTAATCCGGGAATGTGAAACAGTGATAAGTCGGATCGTAGAACTGAATGAGCGCATCCATGATTCCCTCAATCACATGGACTCTTAATAGTGGTAGCAAACCTCCGTACTTGGCTCTGAAAGCCTCAGGGTTAGTGATCATCCTTGCTAACCTTCTTAAATCCTCTAGCTTTGGAACCTTGAAGGTGTAACTATGAGTTCTCCTTCTACCAAAATCCATTAGTGCAATCTTTTTCTCTGATATTTGCAATCACAGTTTTAGTTTAATTTGAAAAACAGAGAGACTAGAAGAGAAATTTTTTGAATGTTTTTTAGATGAATGCATGAATGCAGCACACAAAAACATAGAAAAAACATGGGGTCAAAGGGTCATTGTCATGAAGTCAAGGCTCTACCCATCCCCAAAGGTTTATACTAGGGTGATTTTTGTACCTGTGCTCATTATCATCAGCTCCTCCCAGGAAAGCAAAACAACAAGCGGATCGCCAGCGAGTTGTAGAGCAATCTTAGAGTAAATGCCATTCACCAAGAATAGATCACCAGCCTCAAATGAGGGTAGTATCGCGTAACAACTATTTCCGATAGTTTCCGCACTACAAAAGGGTTTGGCTCCTCAACTTCTCAGACTTAACAATTGGCCCATTGTCTAGGTGAGAGAATGGGTTGCATTGGTCAGCCTCCACTGAGGTTGATGGTCGACCCCGTTGCCATCACTTATCTTAAGTATATACTCAATATTTCCACATACAGCATCACCCGCATTCCCATTAGCAGAAAAATAAACATGTATAGCAATTAGGAAAAGCAGTATATATATGTGTCCTAATCATCCTAGACCCTTAAAGCTATGAATCCTAAGTTCCTGACAGAAAATGGGTTCCCCGGCGGAAGCCCCAATCTGTGGTATTCACACAAGAGGTGAAAAGAAAGACCGTGCCTAGATCTAACTTTAGACACTCGCCCCACGGTGGGCGCCATTTTTCTGTAGCGAGCGATTTTGGACGCGGTTCTTAAGCGCTGGTCGCTCTCACTGCGGTTGAGTTTACTACAGGTCGATTCATTTTTTATCCTATTGTGAGCTGATGAAGGAAGGGAAATAGATGTCTCCAATTAACCCTGCTTTGCATACTGAGTTTAAACAGCGGTCTGTTAGGTTACGGATGCTATCAATGTGGGGGGCCTTTGTACTGGTTATTTGTATTTTCACCAATACTGTTTTCTCTCTGGGATTTCTTGTGTTATTTGGACAGACAGGTTTCTGAGGGGGAACAAGGATTAGGATGTTAGGACTGATGCTTTTTGATAGATACATGAGAGTATGGGATTTTGGGTTTTTATTTAGTGTGCTCGCTAAGATCTTTTCTCTCGATCTTATGCCTACGTATTCCCGTTTACCGAAACAGGGAAATCAGAGCGTTCGTAGTTCCTCCTATTCTATGGGAGGAAATGGTTGTTTTTGGTGTCTTGTTCAAAGCCCAAGACGTGAGGCGAAAGGTGGTTTGTATCTTGTTCAAAGCCCAAGATGTGAAGCTAAATGTGTTGACTTTAGAGAGAATTTGTCATCTCTAAAGAGGGGTTGGTCTGTTACGACTGTTTATAAAGGAGAATTACTTTAACCGGGATGTGTGAATCCGGCAATGTCATAATTTCCTTCATAGGGGATTTCAACCTGAAGGAGAAGACTTTAACTCAGTGTAGAGTAATGCCATCTTTCCTTAGGAATTTCTCATACTAAAAGAGGGACATTGGCATGGATGTAGATGGTCCAGAGGCTTGCCACTTACAGCGATTAGATGAAGGGGGAAAGAGTTGTTGATGTTTGTGTACTGTGAACGAGGCACAACTTTGAG
Source organism: Lathyrus tuberosus (assembly GCA_022829125.1). Taxonomy (NCBI): domain Eukaryota; kingdom Viridiplantae; phylum Streptophyta; class Magnoliopsida; order Fabales; family Fabaceae; genus Lathyrus; species Lathyrus tuberosus. Next base: position 4,540,106 of record JALAZF010000441.1, read on the forward strand.
GCTGAAAGGTTAATTGGATTAACCAGTGGTTTTCCTATACAAAGCCTAAGAGGAGGCTAATATGTGTCTCGTACAAAGCCCAAGAGAGAGGCTAAAAGGGAAGTGACTCGACGAGGGAGTCTTTTGGTATCTCGTATAAAGCCCGAGATGGAGGCTATTTGACTCAACAAGAGAGTTTTTTGTATCTCGTACGAAGCTCGAGATGAAGGCGAAAGTGGTGATTGACTCAACGAGGGATCTCTTATGTGTCTCGTACAAAGCCCGAGAGAGAGGCTAAATGTTTTTCCAGTTAAGTGACAGGTCCAGTATACTGATTTTGAAAGAGAAAATCAGTTCTTATATGAGCAACACTGTACTCAAGGATTTGATCCGAGGATCCGAGTTATTCCTGTTCTTTAAGGAAGTGGGAAATCTGAAGGGTATTGAGACTGTCCGAGTCTACGGGTTTTCTTCCTATTTAACGAAGGGGTCACTTGAGAATGCCTTTGAGACTCAAGGAGGTTAGACTGTCCAAGTCTAGAGTGTTATCTCTTGTACTATGCTTTGAGAAACAGTAGTAGACTCTATGAAAGGACTATTCTATTAAGATGACTATGTTCTGTTCCTATACCTCTAGGAGGTCGTCGGGACAATTTGTACGAAGCCCAAGAGGAGGCTAGAAGCTTTTAAGAAGCCGACGGGTCCTTGTACGAAGCCCAAGAGGAGGCTATCATTCCCGGAGGAAGAGATCATTATACGAAGCCTAAGAGGAGGCTGTGAATACTTCTAAGAAGCCGACGGGTCCTTGTACTAAGCCCAAGAGGAGGCGGGGTTGCTTTTAGGAAGCCTGTGGGTCCTTGTACGATGCCCAAGAGGAGGCCGATTGCTTTTAAGAAGCCCGTGGGTCCCCAAACCCCGAGAAATTCAAGGCAAGCTATTCACAAGGAATAGATCAAGTCAGGAAAGTTCGAGAATTTGGAAGAAACTCAAAGATGCCATTCACGGAGAATACATTCATCTCTGGGAGTAGAGTTTCTTGACAATTCCTAATGAGGACAGCCGAAGAGAAGACTGTATCTGGTGATCCTATTGGGGATCTAGTTGTCTATTTCTACGAATAAACGAAACGGCGTCACCTAGTTCTAGACGAAGTTGCCGGGGAAACTCTAAATATCTATACTATTATTACACAGTTGATATGAGTTTATGAAAGAAGACTTACAGCGAAACAACCCCACAATACAGTATATGTATATGAAAGCGGTAAATGAAAGCAATAACCACTTACTCGGTTGTAGAGCTTCCATGCTGTTTGGTTAGTTGTTCAACAAAGAAAGATTGAAAACAATAGTATATTCAAAATCAAAGGAGAAAGTGCTTTGAAAAAGAAAGATTTGGGGCTTACAGCTCAAGGAGAGGCCCAGGGTTTTATCAGTGATCGCACTGTTGAATTTGTACAGAGGGACTTATACAAGTGACGGAGGCCCGAAAAAGGTTTTCTGTACAAAGGGATGAGTCTTGCACTCTCTCAAGAGGCCTAAAAAGTTTTAAAGGAAAAGAATGGGGCTTATAACACGAGGGTAGGCCCAAATGATTTTTCGTTTGAAATGGCGATCGCGCCGAGGTTTTCTTTTAACGCAGAGGGACTTATACAATAAGTGAGGCCCAAAATGGTTTTGGTTAAAAGGGGGTTGGGTCTTACACTCTAATAGAGGCCCAAAAGTTTTGAATGGGTCTTATAGATCAAGGAGAGGCCCAGAAGGTTATTTTTAAAAGGCGACGATCGCGCCGTTTGTTTTTGACGGTATCGGGACTTATACAATACACTGAGGCCCAAATGATTTGGTCAAAAAAGGATTGGGTCTTACACTCTATTAGAGGCCCAAAAGTTTTGAAAATTATTTATGAGGGTTGAATTAATCCAAAAACCCTAATTTGTTTTCAAAAATGTATTTAATTGAATAAAAATTCAATTAAAATGATCAAAATTGTTTAACATGTGAAAAACAAATTGTGATCTTGGATTAATGCTTCAAAAATTAAGTATTGACCTACAAAATAATTAGAAAGCATTAAAAGTTGCAAAATCAAGGTGGAAAAAATATTTAAAATGTCAAAAACAATTAAAATATTAATTCTTTGCAAAAATATTAATTATATGAAATAAATAATATTTTTGGGATTTTTTGGGAAAATAAAATATTTTAACATTTTTGTGAATTATTAAAAAAAGAATCAACTCAAAATCATTAAAACTCAGAGAGAAATTAATTTTTGAATCAATTAAATAAAACCACAAAATTCAAATATTCAAATTTTGAAAAAAGGCGCCAAGAACACACCAAGAACACGCGCGTGTTCTGGGCTTGGCCAGATTTGCATTTTCTCTCCAATCTCACTGAATACTTGATTATAACATGCAATCCACTTATCATTATGCTCGTCTCAACCTCACGATCATGTCTATGTCAATTAATTTCATTTAAATTAAACATATAACAAGAAATCATGAAAAATCCTCAAGAACCCTAATTTCTGCATGAAGGCTAGGATTTTTGATACACGATTCAAACAAAGCAATTAATTGAGGGAAAACATTCCATGCATGATTATGAACATATGGCCAAATTATTGTGCAGTAAAAATTGCATGGATCATAGAGTTAGAAGAGCTCATGCTTACCACTTGCAGCTGGTGATCGTGATTTGTGTTGGAGGTGTTACAGCTAGGTTCCAATGATGTGGATAGTTTCCCTAGGTGCCAAGTGATGTGTCTGAGTGCTTGGAATGGATTGAAATGGTTTGGAGTTGAAGATGGCACCTCAACTGCAAAACTGTCAAGAACTTGAGCAATTGGCTGGTGATTTTGTGAAATCTGTGTTCCACATGTTATGTGTGTGTTTTGATCACTTCTATATGATGTATGTGAGGTGTGTGAGTGATTGGTTTGAGTGGAATTTCCCTCTAGCTCAAAACCCGATAGTTACCTTGCTAAGAAAGGCATTTTTGCCAAGAGAAAGAGATTTTGAGAAAGGCAAGTGTTGTAGGCCTTTGGTGTACTTAAACTGAACACAATTGAGCTCTATTTATAGTAGAGCAAGTTTGTTTTGGGATCCACAGTGAATGGCAACTGTAGCAGGTGTTTGTTCTATGTTGGCCAATGGAAATGCAAGTCTCCTCTAGCCATTGACTAGAGGTTAGGGCACAGAGCTTTGGTTCCCTTGGTCTTGGATAAGTCTTGACTGATTTCAGATGAGAATGGCTCATTCCATGCCACCTTGATGCTTCCATTGAATGCTTCAATCCAAATTTAAAGTCTTGTCCCTATTTTGGCCATTCTAGGTTCAACATGCTATTTCTTGTTCCATGGACTTTGGAGGCTTGGCTCAGTGATTGTCCCCTTTAGATTCAATCCTCAGATGTGTCCAAGTGGATAGGAGCATTTGAATTTGGCTGATTTTGGTAAATCGACCAAAAATGCAAAATCTGCCTTGCCTTGGCAGATTTCAGCAAGGCAACTTGCCAATGTCATATCTCATGGCTCAAATTGAATTTGGTAATGTTCTTGGCCATTTTGGAAAGCCCTTACATGATACAACAACTGTTTGAACATGTTTGGTTTTGATCTCTTTTGAATCCAAGTGAAAAATCCCCCTACATTTGGCAAAAAGTAAGGCAAAATCTGACTTAGTGAAATTTTCACTAAGTGTTGGAACAAAGTGTTTTCTCTTGATTTTGATCACTCCATAACTCAAAATCCATGAGGAATTTGGACATAGGTCAGTATGAAGCTTTTGTAGAGGGCAATGAGATCTACAAATCAAGCTTTGAATGGGGCACAATGGCCTTGTGGTTTAGGAGTTATGGTCCTCCAAAGTTGGTGCATTAGTGGCACTTTTTCATGACTTAGAAAAATTTCTAAGTTTTATGGTTACCCCTTTTACAAGTTATCCAACTTTTCTTGATTTTTCTTGATGAGTGATGATTCAAATCATACATTAACATCATTTTAGGGTTAAAAATACATTTTGGTGAAAAATCTCAAAAAGTCAAAGTTGACTTTTGTGCACAGTTGACTTTTTATCAGATGAATTCCAAACTGTGCAATTCTTCATGAAATCATGCCCTTGACCTAAATCAAACTTGATGGACATGTTCCATGGGTGTCAAAGGGTATATTGATGCATGTCTTAGGGCTTGGGAGCTTGTCCTGGTCAAAAGTCAAAGTTACAGTTGACTTTTCTCATAAAACCCTAATTGTGGTCCAGATGAAATTGAGACTTGTTGCTCAAGCTTCTTAGATCAATCCATTGTCCCAAATGGATCAATGTGACATATTGGAGATCCTCAAATCCTATCTTGAGGTCTTGGCTCATGGTTTGTCCCAAAAGCCAACTTGGGGGTGAATTAGGTCAAGAAACCCTAATTCCTGATTTTTGATGAATGCATCCCCTGAGGCAAGATTGACTTGATGATTGGGTCCATGAGGTTCCATGGAGTATATTAGGTTGTGTTTTGGATCTTTGGCTTGTGCCCAGATGAAAAATTTCCATCTGGAGGCCCTGGTCGACCAAAACCCTAATTTGGTGACATTGTCGATCTTGAGACTTGATCCACCTAGAAGGGAGTAGCCTTGTGCTTAATCCTTGAAGTGGGAGCCCTTTTGATCCATTGTGGATGTTTGAGAGGTTAGACAAGTTGAAGATCATGTCATTCCTTGATTGATCCTTTTTCTAAGCACTCAGAGAGGGCTTGAAACCCTAATTTTGATTGTAGTGGATGCTCACCCATCTTCGGGGAGACTGATGAAGTATGATGGTTCCTCCATATTGTGATGATGATTTGCATAATGATGAGAAATCTTAGTGGTCAAAATTTGGGGTATGACAGATGCCCCTATTTAATCTTCTTGGACACGAAGGTGTGAATGACGAAGGTATTCGGGCATTCGGGGTGCAAGAGGATTAAATATCGGAATACCTGAAATTTTGACGGTGGTTATGAATGATAGCTTACGCATTCATCTTCTTCTGCTAAGCAATGATTCTTAGAAAAGGTAAACTTCCCCTCGATCCTGGTCTTCAGCCAAGGAGCTGGTCTCAGTTTTCTTTTTTAAATAAACCTCCCCTCGATCCTGGTTTCCTACCAAGGAACTGGTCTTAGTTTCTGAAATAAACTTCCCCTCGATCCTGGTTTCCTACCAAGGAACTGGTCTTAGTTTCCTTTGTAAACTTCCCCTCGATCCTGGTTTCCTACACAGGAACTGGTCTTAGTTTCCTTTGTAAACTTCCCCTCGATCCTGGTTTCCTACACAGGAACTGGTCTTAGTTTCTTTTGTCAATAAACTTAATTGACAAGGGACACTATGCATATCGGTTTTCCCTCAAACTTCTCACCGAATTTTCCTGGAGAGACGCCATTTGACGGAAACTGATGTCAGACTTGCTGGGGAACCCAACCGTCTGAGTTGTAGAGTTGCACAAACTTCTCTGTTGGAGACGCCATTTGTTGACTCTGCTCGGGGAATGCGAGTCCCTTGAGAGACTGCATTCGTTTGGGGTCTTTACATCATACTTTTCTCGGAGATCTTCTCGGAGAAATGCCATATGATGTGATCCAATTTTGAGGTGCCGATGACCTTTTCATCAGTGGGCTTTTCGGAGAAAAACTACCGTACTGCCGAATCTCCGATTAGGAGGCTTTCTCTGTGGATTTTCCTTAATCCGGGAAAGCAAGGATATCATCTTCAATGGCGAAGAGTGATGTTGACTGAGAGTTCCTCTGGTCTTTTAGAGGTTCAAGTTATCAAAGTGGTTGAGGACCCAACTTCAATCCAGAAATAAAACTGGAGAAGAGAGAATGTTCGGACGCAGCGTTTCCTGACGAGGCAAGAACTGATGACTCGATTGAGAGGAGTTTTATCACTAGGGGACAAGACCGACTAGAGTGATAGTGACGCAATATGAAATGTCAATGCAAATCAAATAATGCATGATGTATGTACGTTTATGCTGATAAAACTGACGCGACACACAAACTGACAGGTGAACACGACTGGATACTCGGCCATCGCGGGGCGAAGAAGTATCGTGGGTTCAGAATAGCAATTCCACCTTGCTTAGGAGAGATATTCCCTGTGGGGAATACCGTTGATCGGGCTTAGGAGATAAGAACTCGGCCGAGGCGTGTCAGACGAAACAAGGTCTCTGACACAGTTAATCCCTTCATTCAGGCGTACTGGGTTAGAAGGAGTACTTTGATTATGCACTTTGAAGTTTGCTTACTTCTGAAGAAGCGGTTGATGTTCCTTTGATGTTCAACATTCAAAAGAAATTACCGACTTTATTTTAAAAGCAGAAAAAGTTTTAACAAGTAAATTCATTTTTGTTTTATTTCAAGAATCGTTAATCATGTTAACAACGTCGTTCTGTAAAGCTAAAACAAATAAGAATTACAAACAAAAGCACAAAGGCTCAAATTTTATTGATAAGATGGAGATCAGCCAAACGCGTGATTCCAAAGAGTATATACAAAGTTTGAAAATGGCAATTTACAGGAAAAAGGGCTACGTTGAAACATAACGACCACTATCCTTCTACCAACTTTGAATTCGGGACATCCTGAGCTTCTGTCGAAGATGACCTTGACTGGAGTTTTCCTCCGATGGATGATGTAACTGCTGCTGAGGGACTTGCCTCTGTTGAACATAGTTACTTGCCATTATCCCTAATTTTTGCCTGGATTGTACTGTGATGTTTCCAATCCATCGGGATGATTTTTTTTTATTTTGTCTCTAACTTTTGCCTGGACCGCCCTTTCGGGTTTTCAATCCACTGAGACGTTTTTTTTTAGCTTAGGCGAAGTATTTCTTGACTACATCAACATTCGTGGGGTAGGCAAGTTCCTCTCTGTCTATGGTTACAAGTCTCAAGGCGCCGCCTGAGAAAGCTTTTGTGACCACGTAGGGGCCATCATAATTCGGAGTCAATTTACCTCGCGAATCAGTGAGAAATGAATGTATCTTCTTGAGCACGAGGTCTCCTTTCCTGAAGACGCGAGGTCGAACCTTTTTGTCAAACGCCTTCTTTATTCTTTGTTGATACAACTGATCGTGGCATAGTGCCGTGACTCTCTTTTCTTCGATCAGATTCAGTTCGTCGTGTCGACTTTGACACCATTCAGCTTCTGTAAGCTTAGCTTCCATCAGTACTCGGATTGATGGGATCTCTACTTCTATAGGGAGCACTGCCTCCATGCCATATACTAGAGAGAAAGGGGTTTCCCCTGTTGAAGTGCGGACAGATGTGCGATAACCATGAAGAGCAAAGGGTAGCATGTTGTGCCAGTCTTTGTAGGTTACAACCATCTTTTGAACGATCTTCTTGATGTTCTTGTTAGCCGCTTCTACCGCTCCGTTCATCTTGGGTCGGTAGGGAGATGAGTTATGGTGTTTGATCTTGAACTCTGAGCACAACTCTTTCATCATCTTGTTGTTCAAGTTAGATCCACTATCAGTGATGATCTCGCTTGGAACACCATAACGGAAGATGATATTGTTTTTGATAAATCAGACCACCACTTGTCGGGTTACATTGGCGAATGACGCAGGTTCGACCCACTTGGTGAAGTAATCAATGGCTACCAGGATGAACCGATGTCCGTTTGAAGCCTTGGGCTCAATCATGCCAATCATGTCGATTCCCCATATGGAAAAAGGCCATGGGGAAGAGAGAACTTTGAGATGCGATGGCGGTACATGAATTTTGTCGGAGTATATCTGACACTTGTGACACCTCCTCATGTACTTGTAGCAGTCGGATTCCATGGTCAACCAATAGTACCCTGCTCTTAGAATTTTTCTCGCCATTGTGTGTCCGTTGGCATGAGTGCCAAAGGATCCTTCATGAATTTCTTTCATAAGCATGTCTGCTTCTGGTCTGTCCACGCATCGGAGCAAGACCATGTCAAAATTTCTCTTATAGAGAGTGTCACCGCTCAAGAAGAAGTTTCCAGCCAATCTTCTGAGGGTTTTTCTGTCCTTCCTTAGTGCCCCAGGTGGGTACTCTTGTTTCTGAAGGAAGCATTTGATATCATGATACCAAGGTTTGTCATCTATGACTGCTTCAATCGTGAAGATGTAAGCGGGCCGTTCAAGGCGTATTATGTCGATCTTAGGTAGGTCGTTCCATCGACCTACACTAATCATGGAAGAGAGAGTGGCTAATGCATCAGCCATGTGATTCTCCTCACGAGGGATATGATGAAACTCAACTCTGTTGAAGAAGGGTAGCAACCTTCTTGCGTAGTCTTTGTAAGGGATCAATCTTGATTGGTATGTGTTCCAATCTCCTTTTATCTGATTGATAACCAGGGCTGAATCACCGTATACGTCCAAGTTTTTGATCCTTAAATCAATTGCTTCTTCGAGACCCATGATACAAGCTTCGTATTCGGACTCGTTGTTCATACATTTGAACGTAAGTCTGGCAGTGAAAGGAATGTGGGTACCCTGAGGGGTAACAATGATTGCCCCAATTCCATTTCCGTAATGACTAAATGCTCTGTCAAAAATAAGTCCCCATCGGGAACCTGGTTCTGGCCCTTCACTGGGTAACGGTTCATCACAGTCTTTCATCTTTAGATACATGACATCTTCGTCTGAGAAGTTGAACCCGATTGATTCTTGATCGTCAATCGGTTGATGAGCCAAATGATCGGCTAAAATACTTCCTTTAATGGCTTTCTGAGCATGGTACTCTATGTCATATTCTGATAACAGCATCTGCCAACGGGCAATTCTTCCTGTGAGAGCAGGTTTTTCGAAGACGTACTTGATTGGATCCATTTCTGAGATTAACCAAGTAGTATGACGAATCATGTATTGGTGAAGACGTTTGGCTGCCCAAGCCAAAGCACGGCAAGTTTTCTCAAGCATCGTGTACCGAGTTTCGCAGTCGGTGAATTTCTTGCTTAAATAGTAGATGGCAGTCTCTTTCCGTTTAGTTTCGTCTTATTGGCCAAGTACACAACCCATTGAGTCCTCTAGGACTGTGAGGTAAATGATCAGTGGTCTTCCTTCCACTGGAGGTGATAGAATCGGAGGATTCAACAGATATTCCTTGATACTGTCGAAGGCGGTTTGGCAATCTTCTGACCAAACGCAATCCTGGTTCTTTTTAAGTAACTTGAAGATCGGCGCGCATGTCGCGGTCATGAGGAATATGAATCTGGAGATGTAGTTCAAACGTCCCAGGAATCCTCTGACTTGTTTTTCAGTTTTCGGAGAAGGCATTTCTTGAATGGCCTTGACCTTGTCTGGATCAACCTCAATTCCTTTCTGGCTGACGATGAACCCTAGTAGTTTCCCTGAACGGACACCGAAGGTGCACTTGTTGGGATTCAAGCGGAGCTTGAATTTTCTTAAACGTTCGAACAATTTTGACAGATGTTCAACGTGCTCATTCTCTGTTTTTGATTTTGCAATCATATCATCGACATATACCTCGATTTCTTTATGTATCATGTCATAAAACAGAGTAGTCATGGCCCTTTGATAGGTTGCCCCGGCGTTTTTCAAACCGAACGGCATTACCTTGTAACAAAAGGTGCCCCATGGGGTAATGAACGAAGTTTTCTCCATGTCTTTCGGCGCCATTTTAATCTGGTTATAGCCCGAGAATCCATCCATGAAAGAGAAAACTTTGAACTTTGATGTACTATCTACCAGCATGTTAATGTGTGTTAAAGGAAAGTCGTCCTTTGGACTAGCCTTATTCAAATCCCTGTAATCAACACACATTCTGACCTTTCCGTCCTTTTTGGGAACGGGTACGATGTTGGCTAACCATTGAGGATATTCAGATGTAGCCAGGAAACCCGCGTCAATTTGTTTCTGTACCTCCTCCTTGATTTTGATGGCCATGTCCGGGTGAGTCCGTCTCAACCTCTGCTTTACTGGCGGACATTCCGATCTCAACGGTAAGTGATGTTCCACGATGTTGGTATCCAACCCTGGCATATCCTGATAGGACCAAGCAAATACATCGGGAAATTCTCTGAGAAGCTTTATCAAACCCTCTCTGGCAGTTGGACTGAGCAGTGCCCCAATCCTGATTTCTTTTCTCTCTTATTCTGAACCCAAGTTTACCGTTTCCAACGACTCTTTGTGAGGTTCAATGGACCTTTCCTCTTGTCTGAGTAGTCGAGAGATCTCTTCTGGAATTTTGTCGTCATTTTCTTCTTCAGCCTCGAATGCCGGGAACTCAAAGTTGGGAGAAGGCATCGGATCGTATGTTTCAACTGGGTTTAAAACAAGCAATCTGCATGACGTGATGATTCGTGTTTAGAAGAGATAGAGAAAATGCAAGTGTGTGCAGTGTTTTTATTTTACTGCTTGTTTTTATTTGAATTGTTTTTTAGGATTACCATTTTCTGAAAAACGAAAAGAGAAAACAGCAATTAATGCGGAAATTACAGAACGACGTTATTTTATTAATGAACAAGTCGATCCTTGAAACTACAGCCCTATAAAACAAAACTCTGTCGCTTTGGGCGAAGCGAAGAGGGAAATTTACAGAAAGCGAGCCCTATCAAAACATCCGTTTCACATGGGCAGGGTGAAAGGTTAAAGATGGCAATTACTTTGACTGATGAACGATCTTCAGAACCTCGACGACAACCCATTGGCGGCGAACTCCTCGGTGAATCACAAAGTCTGGCACCTTCCTTGATTTGTCTTTAGAAATGACGCTGATTTCTGGTGGAGCAGGATCATTGGAATATGTCTCCCAGGCAGAGTTGTCGTAGGAGAATTCCTCAGTTGTATTTTGCATAGTAGTTGTGCTCTCAGCTGTATCTCCCCATCCAGTAGGCTGGATATCTTCGGGCCTGATACGAGAGCTTTCGGGCGCAGTGTACTTGACCATATAGTCGAATTTTCCACTTGGTTGTCCCAAGGTGTCCCAAACTTCTTTGGAACTTGAGGAGTCATTTCTCTCGATGACGTTGACCTCGGGAAAAGCATAGTTGATGAATTCAAGTCCTGCAAACGTTTCAAATTCATCGTCATGTTGAGTAGTTTTTGAATGACCTGAGTGTTGATCCCATGACATGGTGGGGACACAGGTATTTTGTTCAATGATGCTCAGCTGAGTTTCATTACTCGGCTGACTTTCTTGCCCCAAGTTTCCTGGGTAAGGCTGCCACATTGGCAGGCCATCCATTGGGCCATAGTAATTGTGGTCAAAGTTGTCTTTCATCAGAGTGTCTTTCTCTAATGAATTTGGCGGAGCACGGCATCCTTCCGGATCACAATCTCCGTAGATCATTTCGACGTCTGACCTTGGTATAAATCTCGGACTCTGTGCGGCATAGCAAAATGGCGTAGGCACCTCTTCCTGAGACATATAACCGTCCTCTTTAAGGTAGGACTTCCATTCTTCATCTGTGTCGGGGGGATCTTCCTCATTGATAGCATGTACTGCCTGAGACAGTGGGTGAAGGAAACCTCCACTGTGGAAGAAGTTCAAAATGGGATGAAGACTTTCATTGTTAGCAGCTGTCTGGGCACAGGTTACAGAAAAACCAAGACCCTTCTTTGTTGTATTGCTAGTAGGAATGACAAGCTGTCCCCATCCTGTTGTATCGGTACTCTCGACCGCTTTGACAACATCTTTGTATGAGGAAATCGAGGTTCCTCCTTGGGATTGATCGTCCTTGCCCACTGACAGTGCTTAGAACTGAGTTCCAATAACCTCCTCGGGCTCTATACTAGTAGATGATGACAAGGTACTCACGAGCAAGGCCTGTTCTCCACAAACTGTGACAAGTTGATCGTTCTTGACGAACTTTAGCTTTTGGTGGAGGGTTGACGTAACCGCTCCAGCCTGATGTATCCAAGGTCTTCCTAATAAACAACTGTATGTTGCCCGAATGTCCATGACCTGGAAAGTGACTTGGAAAGTATGAGGACCGATAGTTATGGGAAGATCCACTTCCCCGATAACTGTTTTTCTGGATCCGTTGAACGCTTTGACGACGACCTCGCTGATTCTCATCGGAGGGACTTTGAATGATAATTGCATCAAAGTGGACTTTGGCATAACATTCAGGGCTGACCCTGTGTCTACCAGTACGCTGGCTAAAGCATCGTCCTGGCAGTTAACTGTAATGTTGAGCGCCATGTTATGACGGCGACCCTCTTCGGGTAATTCCTCATCACTAAATCCCAAATTATTGCAAGAAGTGATGTTAGAGACATTACTATTGAACTGTCTGATTGTTACATCCTGTTCCACAAAGGCTTGCTCCAAGACTTTCTGTAGAGCCTCCCTGTGGGCTTCTGAACTGAGTAACAGTGATAATACCGAGATCTTTGAAGGAGTCTGTAACAGCTGATCAACAATGCTATATTCACTCCTTTGGATGAGCTTCAGCATCTTATCACTATTTTTCGAAAGGTCGGTATTACTGGATTGACCGACTGATGGATCAGGAGCTTCCGTCTGAAGTTCCTTTTCTTTGTTAGGTTCCCCAACCCCTCGGTTGAAGATTCTACCACTCCGTGTTACACAACTGATGTCTGCGATATTCACGACGGAGGGTAATGGAATTTCCTTTCCATTTTCAATTGTTGTTGCACCGTATTTGTAAGGGATTGCCTTAGCTGATTCATATGGTAATGGTCCCGGCAGATAGATGACTATGGGAACCTTCTGATTTTTCTGACCATCATAAGTAATCTCGATCCGTTCCCGGTTGGGAACTTTAGATTCGTCAAGTAAAGGGATAATGGCAAAAACATACCTGGTCCTGTGATGACCAGAGATGGTGACAACATCCTCAACTTGATCGGCAAGGTAATTCGGCGTCCAGTTGATGGGTCCAGAACCCGGATATGGACGAATCTCTCCACGATCCACCTGACCCTGAAGAGCTGCTCTCACAAGGTAACACCCTTGGTTACTTTCTGAACAGACACTACAATAGTCATAATTGTGTGGTGGCACCTGGCCACGCCCACTTTGAATACAATGTAACCTCACTAGGTTAGCTTCCACAGATAGGACATCCTGACTCTGACGCCGAGTGGGGTTCCTGTTACTGATACTAATCTGCTGAGTATCTTCATCCATATAGATTGGCATCCACCAATGATTTAACAAGTGCTGAAGTGCCTCCTGGACAAGGGTACAACCTCAATCGTTTTCGCAACCTGCCTTACAGCTTTGATAGTCGTGTGATATTAAGAATACGAGTCGGACCTGCTCAGCATGTAACTCTACCAGGTTGGTATTCATCACGCGAATATCGAAGATCTGAACCATGTTGATCTGATAAGGATTCCTATCATGGTAGTCTTGGATCCATCCAAGATCCATCTGACGCTGGAGGGTCTCTTGTATGAAAGAGCATCCATGTTTGTTTACCGAGCAAGTCAGACAGGAACTGTAATCATGCCGTGGAAGATTATGATACTGGCTTTGCCTTGAGTGCATTGCCACCAAGTTGGCATTCATTGCACGGATATCGTGGTTCTGAATGACGTTAGAATTCGTGTAGACCATGTTAACTCCACGAACTCGGTGCTCTTGGATCCATCCGAGATCCATTTGTTCTTGCAGAGCTGCTTGCACCACAGAACATCCTTGGTTGTCTTTAGAGCAGATATCACACTGGTGATAATTATGAGGTGGCACATGGCCATATCCACTCTGTCTACAATGCATCTTGACCAGATTGGTTTTCAACAAGAGTACATCGTGAATTTGATAGACATTGTTAAATTCTCCTTCTATCAAATTAACTGCAGCCTTCTCGTGTTGAGGCAGCGGGTTCGTAAGAACATTAGGATTTGTATCCTTGAAGGATAAGACCCCGCTCCTAATAAGTTTTTGCACGTCGGACTTGAAATTGAAACAAGTCTCTATGTTATGCCCTGAACCTCCTTGATGATAAGGGCATGTCTGATCCACCTTAAACCAAAAAGGCGGATTTTTCGGTTCTGTAAGAGGAGATTTAGTCTGAATGTGCCCCTTAGCTAGTAGTAACGGAAACAGCTCTGCGTACGAAACGGGTATAGGATCAAATCCTGGTGGCCGTGTTGTACGGTTGTTGTTGTATGGAGGACGAGCCTGCTGAAGAGGCTGTTGTGTCCTTTGCTGATCAGGTTGGCTCTGCGCAACCTGATGTTGATACGTAGGAATAGGCGTAGGGTTGATAGCAGGAGTCACAGCTGCTACCGGTTGATAACGTCGCCTTTGCTTTCCGAGAGAGATATTCCCAATATCTTGCTCTTTTTTCTTAGGGAGAGCACTACCGTATTTTTAGTACCGCTCGTCGATCTAGTGTCTTTTACCAAACGTCCTTCTCGGACGACTTCCTCAAGACGTACGCCCATGCCAACCATTTCGATGAAATCACTGGGCGCACTGGCAACCATTCGGTCATAGTAAAATGAGCTTAAGGTCTTTAAGAAGATCTTTGTCATCTCTTTTTCCTCAAGAGGTGGACAAATTTGAGCGGCAATTTCACGCCACCTTTGAGCATACTCCTTAAAGGTTTCCTTGTCCTTTTGTGACATTGATTTGAGTTGATCTCTGTCCGGTGCCATGTCTAAATTGTATTTGTATTGTTGGACGAAGGCAGTGCCAAGATCTCTGAATGTACCGATCGTAGCACGGTTTAAACCCATGTACCATTTGAGTGCGGCACCGGTTAAACTATCCTGAAAGTAGTGAATCAGTAGGTCCTGATTTTCCATCTGAGCTGACATCTGCCGAGTGTACATCACCAGATGGCTTTGAGGGCAAGAGTTACCCTTGTATTTTTCAAAGTCGGGCACTTGGAATTTGTGCGGGACTTTCACATTGGGGACCAAGTAGAGGTCTGTGGCGTCCTTTCCAAATAGATCCTGACCGCGAATGGCTTGCAGCTCCTTCTGTATTTCTAGGAACTGTTCCTGGAATTTCTCCATTCTGTCAAACATAGTTTCCTTTTTACCAGAAGGTGTCTGTGGAATCTGTCCTTCTGGGACAGTGTGCACCACAGGGGGTGGTACCGTGACTACGGTAGTGAGTCTTGGCGTTTCCCGAAGTTTGTAACCTTCAGGAGTCTTCAGTATGCCTCTGGTATCTTCGTTTTCCCGAAGTTTGTAACCTTCAGGCCCAGCGGCTTCTGTTGTGATTCCCTGATCTTCAGTGATCGGCGGAACATATCCTTCCGGGATATAGTTAATAGGCATGCCCCAAGGACGATCTTTCTGCATTTGATACCTAGGATCATACTTCTCCACTATGGGCGTTGAGGTGATCTCTGAGATCACAGTTCGTTGTAGCTGAGCTTCTGCCATGGCTTGCATGTCGTTACGAAGCTTTCTCATATCCTCTCTCAGAGCGTCGATCTCTTCTTTCAACTCTCTGTTTTCTTCCTCAAGATCATCCATCTTTTTCTGACGATTGGCCCGAGTATTATACGAATGAGACAGTTTGACTCTAGAACCGAGACACAAACGTGAGATTCGTAGGGAAGAAGAATATGCAATGTGAGAATGATGAATGCAATGATTATATTAATTGTTTTTTGGTTTAATCAAAATAAACTTCGACAATTAGATTGCAAATACCAAACGGTGGGGAAACCCCTTTTTATTGAAATTCAAAGGATTACAGAAATGGAAATACAGTATATTACAAGGTGCAAAAACAGAAACCTAAACTAATGGGTCCCGAGTCCTCTCTGAAGAGAAATCGGGTGCTGATTCTGGTATCTTCCTTTTCTTTGACCGGGGCTCTTGGGCCGTTGTCGGGTTGTCATTCCTTTGCCAAGTGAAAGTAGCGAAAAATTCCTTTGGTCATCTTGATTATCCACAGCATGTTGCTCTAAAATCTCAATCAGAGCATCTTTCTCTTTCAGTAATTGCTGTATTTTGATGCACTCTACGTCGAGGGTGCGGTACTTGTTCTTCCAAGACCTTCTCTCATTTTGAACTTTGTTGAGAGTAACCTGAAGCTTTTCAGTTTCCGTCATGAAGTACATGACAGATTCCTTTGGCGGAAGAATTCCGTAACGAGGATAAGGCATCTTTAGCTTGAGAGCTCTAGTTTGTACCCAATGGAGATAAGGCTCCACCGAGACACAATCCGGTTTTCCTAGAGACTCTCGTCCTTTCTTATGAACATGCTTCCAAGCTTGCACTATTTCCATCTTTAGTGCTCTGTCGTTTTCTCCTTCCTTGAAGAAAATACCTTCCAGATGAACACCCCGGGGGATGTGCCTCATCGGGTATCCAAATTGACGATGAATGAGAACTGGATGATAGTTGATTCCTTCCTTAGTTCCTATAAGGGGTACGTTGGGGAAGTTTCCACAACGATCAATGATCCTGATTCCATCATAAATCCTATTACACCAATCTATAACAGAGTTGGTAAGAGACATGATCTTCTGCGACCAACGTAAGGCACTCTTACAATCCTAAAAAGCAGCAGACTTGGGCAAGTGAGAGATAAACCATTTGTAAAGCAGAGGTACACAGCATGTGATCTCCCCTCCACTGTACAAATTTCCCAGGTGTACAGAATGATACACATCTGCGAGCAAAGTCGGCACAGGGTTTCCAATGAGAAAAACCTTAAAGGAGTTAATATCGACGAAGTTATTGATATTGGGAAACAAAAATAACCCGTAGGTGAGCAAGACAAAGATGCTTTCAAAAGCAGTCATGTTTCCTATACTGGCAAAATACAGGGCCTTCTTTGTCAAGAACTGGGCTAGCAAACCTTGTATGCCACCCTTGGTAGTTAGGTGAGTCCTAACCTCAGACTCGTCCAAATAAATTGCTCTTGCAATGGTCTGATTCTTTGGAATTTCTTCCAGTCCAGAAAATGGAGCTCGATCAGTGATATGTAAATCGATCAGGTGAGAATACTCCTCCAGCGTTGGTGCTAGCTGGTAATCCGGGAATGTGAAACAGTGATAAGTCGGATCGTAGAACTGAATGAGTGCATCCATGATTCCCTCAATCACATAGACTCTTAATAGTGGTAGCAAACCTCCGTACTTGGCTCTGAAAGCCTCAGGGTTAGTGATCATCCTTGCTAACCTTCTTAAATCCTCTAGCTTTGGAACCTTGAAGGTGTAACTATGAGTTCTCCTTCTACCAAAATCCATTAGTGCAATCTGTTTCTCTGATATTTGCAATCACAGTCTTAGTTTAATTTGAAAAACAGAGAGACTAGAAGAGAAATTTTTTGAATGTTTTAATGTTTTTTAGATGAATGCATGAATGCAGCACACAAAAACATAGAAAAAACATGGGGTCAAAGGGTCATTGTCATGAAGTCAAGGCTCTGCCCATCCCCAAAGGTTTATACTAGGGTGATTTTTGTACCTGTGCTCATTATCATCAGCTCCTCCTAGGAAAGCAAAACAACAAGCGGATCGCCAGCGAGTTGTAGAGCAATCTTAGAGTAAATGCCATTCACCAAGAATAGATCACCAGCCTCAAATGAGGGTAGTATCGCGTAACAACTATTTCCGATAGTTTCCGCACTACAAAAGGGTTTGGCTCCTCAACTTCTCAGACTTAACAATTGGCCCATTGTCTAGGTGAGAGAATGGGTTGCATTTGTCAGCCTCCACTGAGGTTGATGGTCGACCCCGTTACCATCACTTATCTTAAGTGTATACTCAATATTTCCACATACGGCATCACCCGCATTCCCATTAGCAGAAAAATAAACATGTATAGCAATTAGGAAAAGCAGTATATATATGTGTCCTAATCATCCTAGACCCTTAAAGCTATGAATCCTAAGTTCCTGACAGAAAATGGGTTCCCCGGCGGAAGCCCCAATCTGTGGTATTCACACAAGAGGTGAAAAGAAAGACCGTGCCTAGATCTAACTTTAGAGACTCGCCCCACGGTGGGCGCCATTTTTCTGTAGCGAGCGATTTTGGAGGCAGTTCTTAAGCGCTGGTCACTCTCACTGCGGTTGAGTTTACTACAGGTCGATTCATTTTTTATCCTATTGTGAGCTGATGAAGGAAGGGAAATAGATGTCTCCAATTAACCCTGCTTTGTATACTGAGTTTAAACAGCGGTCTGTTAGGTTACGGATGCTATCAATGTGGGGGGCCTTTGTACTGGTTATTTGTATTTTCACCAATACTGTTTTCTCTCTGGGATTTCTTGTGTTATTTGGACAGACAGGTTTCTGATGGGGAACAAGGATTAGGATGTTAGGACTGATGCTTTTTGATAGATACATGAGAGTATGGGATTTTGGGTTTTTATTTAGTGTGCTCGCTAAGATCTTTTCTCTCGATCTTATGCCTACGTATTCCCGTTTACCGAAACAGGGAAATCAGAGCGTTCGTAGTTCCTCCTATTCTATGGGAGGAAATGGTTGTTTTTGGTGTCTTGTTCAAAGCCCAAGACGTGAGGCGAAAGGTGGTTTGTATCTTGTTCAAAGCCCAAGATGTGAAGCTAAAGGTGTTGACTTTAGAGAGAATTTGTCATCTCTAAAGAGGGGTTGGTCTGTTATGACTGTTTATAAAGGAGAATTACTTTAACCAGGATGTGTGAATCCGGCAATGTCATAATTTCCTTTATAGGGGATTTCAACCTGAAGGAGAAGACTTTAACTCAGTGTAGAGTAATGCCATCTTTCCTTAGGAATTTCTCATACTAAAAGAGGGACATTGGCATGGATGTAGATGGTCCAGAGGCTTGCCACTTACAGCGATTAGATGAAGGGGAAAGGAGTTGTTGATGTTTGTGTACTGTGAACGAGGCACAACTTTGAGGCTGAAAGGTTAATTGGATTAACCAGTGGTTTTCCTATACAAAGCCTAAGAGGAGGCTAATATGTGTCTCGTACAAAGCCTAAGAGAGAGGCTAAAAGGGAAGTGACTCGACGAGGGAGTCTTTTGGTATCTCGTATAAAGCCCGAGATGGAGGCTATTTGACTCAACAAGAGAGTTTTTTGTATCTCGTACGAAGCTCGAGATGAAGGCGAAAGTGGTGATTGACTCAACGAGGGATCTCTTATGTGTCTCGTACAAAGCCCGAGAGAGAGGCTAAATGTTTTTCCAGTTAAGTGACAGGTCCAGTATACTGATTTTGAAAGAGAAAATCAGTTCTTATATGAGCAACACTGTACTCAAGGATTTGATCCGAGGATCCGGGTTATTCCTGTTCTTTAAGGAAGTGGGAAATCTGAAGGGTATTGAGACTGTCCGAGTCTACGGGTTTTCTTCCTATTTAACGAAGGGGTCACTTGAGAATGCCTTTGAGACTCAAGGAGGTTAGACTGTCCAAGTCTAGAGTGTTATCTCTTGTATTATGCTTTGAGAAACAGTAGTAGACTCTATGAAAGGACTATTCTATTAAGATGACTATGTTCTGTTCCTATACCTCTAGGAGGTCGTCGGGACAATTTGTACGAAGCCCAAGAGGAGGCTAGAAGCTTTTAAGAAGCCGACGGGTCCTTGTACGAAGCCCAAGAGGAGGCTATCATTCCCGGAGGAAGAGATCATTATACGAAGCCTAAGAGGAGGCTGTGAATACTTCTAAGAAGCCGACGGGTCCTTGTACTAAGCCCAAGAGGAGGCGGGGTTGCTTTCAGGAAGCCTGTGGGTCCTTGTACGATGCCCAAGAGGAGGCCGATTGCTTTTAAGAAGCCCGTGGGTCCCCAAACCCCGAGAAATTCAAGGCAAGCTATTCACAAGGAATAGATCAAGTCAGGAAAGTTCGAGAATTTGGAAGAAACTCAAAGATGCCATTCACGGAGAATACATTCATCTCTGGGAGTAGAGTTTCTTGACAATTCCTAATGAGGACAGCCGAAGAGAAGACTGTATCTGGTGATCCTATTGGGGATCTAGTTGTCTATTTCTACGAATAAACGAAACGGCGTCACCTAGTTCTAGACGTAGTTGCCGGGGAAACTCTAAATATCTATACTATTATTACACAGTTGATATGAGTTTATGAAAGAAGACTTACAGCGAAACAGCCCCACAATACAGTATATGTATATGAAAGCGGTAAATGAAAGCAATAACAACTTACTCGGTTGTAGAGCTTCCATGCTGTTTGGTTAGTTGTTCAACAAAGAAAGATTGAAAATAATAGTATATTCAAAATCAAAGGAGAAAGTGCTTTGAAAAAGAAAGATTTGGGGCTTACAGCTCAAGGAGAGGCCCAGGGTTTTATCAGTGATCGGACTGTTGAATTTGTACAGAAGGACTTATACAAGTGACGGAGGCCCGAAAAAGGTTTTCTGTACAAAGGGATGAGTCTTGCACTCTCTCAAGAGGCCCAAAAAGTTTTAAAGGAAAAGAATGGGGCTTATAACACGAGGGTAGACCCAAATGATTTTTCGTTTGAAATGGCGATCGCGCCGAGGTTTTCTTTTAACGCAGAGGGACTTATACAATAAGTGAGGCCCAAAATGGTTTTGGTTAAAAGGGGGTTGGGTCTTACACTCTAATAGAGGCCCAAAAGTTTTGAATGGGTCTTATAGATCAAGGAGAGGCCCAGAAGGTTATTTTTAAAAGGCGACGATCGCGCCGTTTGTTTTTGACGGTATCGGGACTTATACAATACACTGAGGCCCAAATGATTTGGTCAAAAAAGGATTGGGTCTTACACTCTATTAGAGGCCCAAAAGTTTTGAAAATTATTTATGAGGGTTGAATTAATCCAAAAACCCTAATTTGTTTTCAAAAATGTATTTAATTGAATAAAAATTCAATTAAAATGATCAAAATTGTTTAACATGTGAAAAACAAATTGTGATCTTGGATTAATGCTTCAAAAATTAAGTATTGACCTACAAAATAATTAGAAAGCATTAAAAGTTGCAAAATCAAGGTGGAAAAAATATTTAAAATGTCAAAAACAATTAAAATATTAATTCTTTGCAAAAATATTAATTATATGAAATAAATAATATTTTTGGGATTTTTTGGGAAAATAAAATATTTTAACATTTTTGTGAATTATTAAAAAAAGAATCAACTCAAAATCATTAAAACTCAGAGAGAAATTAATTTTTGAATCAATTAAATAAAACCACAAAATTCAAATATTCAAATTTTGAAAAAAGGCGCCAAGAACACACCAAGAACACGCGCGTGTTCTGGGCTTGGCCAGATTTGCATTTTCTCTCCAATCTCACTGAATACTTGATTATAACATGCAATCCACTTATCATTATGCTCGTCTCAACCTCACGATCATGTCTATGTCAATTAATTTCATTTAAATTAAACATATAACAAGAAATCATGAAAAATCCTCAAGAACCCTAATTTCTGCATGAAGGCTAGGATTTTTGATACACGATTCAAACAAAGCAATTAATTGAGGGAAAACATTCCATGCATGATTATGAACATATGGCCAAATTATTGTGCAGCAAAAATTGCATGGATCATAGAGTTAGAAGAGCTCATACTTACCACTTGCAGCTGGTGATCGTGATTTGTGTTGGAGGTGTTACAGCTAGGTTCCAATGATGTGGATAGCTTCCCTAGGTGCCAAGTGATGTGTCTGAGTGCTTGGAATGGATTGAAATGGTTTGGAGTTGAAGATGGCACCTCAACTGCAAAACTGTCAAGAACTTGAGCAATTGGCTGGTGATTTTGTGAAATCTGTGTTCCACATGTTATGTGTGTGTTTTGATCACTTCTATATGATGTATGTGAGGTGTGTGAGTGATTGGTTTGAGTGGAATTGCCCTCTAGCTCAAAACCCGATAGTTACCTTGCTAAGAAAGGCATTTTTGCCAAGAGAAAGAGATTTTGAGAAAGGCAAGTGTTGTAGGCCTTTGGTGTACTTAAACTGAACACAATTGAGCTCTATTTATAGTAGAGCAAGTTTGTTTTGGGATCCACAGTGAATGGCAACTGTAGCAGGTGTTTGTTCAATGTTGGCCAATGGAAATGCAAGTCTCCTCTAGCCATTGACTAGAGGTTAGGGCACAGAGCTTTGGTTCCCTTGGTCTTGGATAAGTCTTGACTGATTTCAGATGAGAATGGCTCAGTCCATGCCACCTTGATGCTTCCATTGAATGCTTCAATCCAAATTTAAAGTCTTGTCCCTATTTTGGCCATTCTAGGTTCAACATGCTATTTCTTGTTCCATGGACTTTGGAGGCTTGGCTCAGTGATTGTCCCCTTTAGATTCAATCCTCAGATGTGTCCAAGTGGATAGGAGCATTTGAATTTGGCTGATTTTGGTAAATCGACCAAAAATGCAAAATCTGCCTTGCCTTGGCAGATTTCAGCAAGGCAACTTGCCAATGTCATATCTCATGGCTCAAATTGAATTTGGTAATGTTCTTGGCCATTTTGGAAAGCCCTTACATGATACAACAACTGTTTGAACATGTTTGGTTTTGATCTCTTTTGAATCCAAGTGAAAAATCCCCCTACATTTGGCAAAAAGTAAGGCAAAATCTGACTTAGTGAAATTTTCACTAAGTGTTGGAACAAAGTGTTTTCTCTTGATTTTGATCACTCCATAACTCAAAATCCATGAGGAATTTGGACATAGGTCAGTATGAAGCTTTTGTAGAGGGCAATGAGATCTACAAATCAAGCTTTGAATGGGGCACAATGGCCTTGTGGTTTAGGAGTTATGGTCCTCCAAAGTTGGTGCATTAGTGGCACTTTTTCATGACTTAGAAAAATTTCTAAGTTTTATGGTTACCCCTTTTACAAGTTATCCAACTTTTCTTGATTTTTCTTGATGAGTGATGATTCAAATCATACATTAACATCATTTTAGGGTTAAAAATACATTTTGGTGAAAAATCTCAAAAAGTCAAAGTTGATTTTTGTGCACAGTTGACTTTTTATCAGATGAATTCCAAACTGTGCAATTCTTCATGAAATCATGCCCTTGACCTAAATCAAACTTGATGGACATGTTCCATGGGTGTCAAAGGGTATATTGATGCATGTCTTAGGGCTTGGGAGCTTGTCCTGGTCAAAAGTCAAAGTTACAGTTGACTTTTCTCATAAAACCCTAATTGTGGTCCAGATGAAATTGAGACTTGTTGCTCAAGCTTCTTAGATCAATCCATTATCCCAAATGGATCAATGTGACATATTGGAGATCCTCAAATCCTATCTTGAGGTCTTGGCTCATGGTTTGTCCCAAAAGCCAACTTGGGGGTGAATTAGGTCAAGAAACCCTAATTCCTGATTTTTGATTAATGCATCCCCTAAGGCAAGATTGACTTGATGATTGGGTCCATGAGGTTCCATGGAGTATATTAGGTTGTGTTTTGGATCTTTGGCCTGTGCCCAGATGAAAAATTTCCATCTGGAGGCCCTGGTCGACCAAAACCCTAATTTGGTGACACTGTCGATCTTGAGACTTGATCCACCTAGAAGGGAGCAGCCTTGTGCTTAATCCTTGAAGTGGGAGCCCTTTTGATCCATTGTGGATGTTTGAGAGGTTAGACAAGTTGAAGATCATGTCATTCCTTGATTGATCCTTTGTCTAAGCACTCAGAGAGGGCTTGAAACCCTAATTTTGATTGTAGT
This sequence comes from Lathyrus tuberosus, assembly GCA_022829125.1. Lineage (NCBI taxonomy): Eukaryota > Viridiplantae > Streptophyta > Magnoliopsida > Fabales > Fabaceae > Lathyrus > Lathyrus tuberosus. The sequence continues at coordinate 4,563,646 of JALAZF010000441.1, forward strand.
GGATGCTCACCCATCTTTGGGGAGACTGATGAAGTATGATGGTTCCTCCATATTGTGATGATGATTTGCACAATGATGGGAAATCTTAGTGGTCAAAATTTGGGGTATGACACATACAGGACAATAATAGTGTAAAAAACATTTTCGTTCAAGTCATAGACTTCCATTTGTATGTATTGCTCAGCTTTCTTTAAGATATTGATTTTAATGTCACAATGTTTCCGAAGTATCCATATTCTACCATTATCATGGTTGTTATAATTATCATCAAAGTTCCATTGGGATCCAAACTTTTTCCTTATTTTTCCAGCATTACCTGTTTAACTCGATTTTCTAACAAGGCAACAATAGGCACTTTGAAAGTAGAGAGATATAAGCTAATCTCCCTGTGTCTAGCCTCTTTATTTAAGCCCCTAATGTTCCATGTAACAATCATGGGACAAGAATGTCCCTTCCCTCTAGACCATCTCCAATCCATAAGGGTGTAAAGTTGTTATTAGTATGATCTCTTTTGTTATGATGTGTGTGTGGAGTGTTACTGACCTGCTGCTTGTTCCTTTCAGATTTCCTAGCTGAAACCTCTGTCCACTCCTTAGTTTCAATTCCCTCTTCATTATTCATGTTACCTTGCTGTCTCAGTTCTACTTCTTTGTTTGTCACCATAAGTGTCGTGCTTGCCTCAGGCTCCTTACATGGTTCTTTCTGATTGATTGGTTTCTAAACTTTTGTAACAACCAATCTCTTGTGTGGAGCAATTTTCCTCATAGCACAATCATGCCCAACGCGCAAACATGTTTGACAATAAGCAGGCTTCCACTCTTATTCAATTCTCTGGTCCAAGCTTTTTCCATTGTGATCTTTGATGCATATACTCTCCATTGGCTCTCGCGTGATGTCTACTTCAACCAAGATCCGTGCATATGAGATACACAGTTTTTTTTGCAGTACACTCGTCAGTAGTAATTGGTTTACCAACAACACTCGCAATCTTTGAAAGGCTTTTCTCGCCCCACAGGTGTAACGACATATTAGGAAATGTGATCCATATTGGTAGAACACGTAATAGGTCCTCCTTTAATTCAAAATCTATTGATCAATTCTTCAAAAATAGAGGTTTACCATAAATGAAATAGGGGCCTTGTGCCATGATCTTCTCCTTGTCTTCACCGTCCTTGAATCACACGATAAAGAATCCTTCTTCATTGTAATACAATTCTAGCATAGTAACGAAATTCCACGACTTCTCCATAAATATTTTCACTGCATTCATGGACAGATTCTGGCCCAGAGCAAAGAGGATAATTGCATTTTCCCAGTACATTATTTCATCTGCAACATCTATTTCTTCGATTGCGACTTCTACTCTTCCATTTACCATAGTTGGGGCAATAAAGTCTATTGGCATCCCCATGTTTTGATTTCGATTGCCTGCTATGACTTCCACCCAAGGTTTGACGCTTGTAACTTCCTTTTGTGGTGTACTCTCCTTTATTCCATTATCCTTTTGTGTAGTCTCATCGTTTTTATTGATTGTAGGTTCGTGCACCGACGTAATCACGGGTTCTGGTGTGTCTGACCTAGTAACATCGCCTTGATCCATCGTCGCATGCGTAATGATCGTTCTTTCCACTGTTCTCTGGCGCGCCACCACCTCTTTCTTTGGTCGGCCGACGCCCCGTTTTGCCATGTTCATCGAAACCCTAGCAGATATGACAACGATGGTGATGACGATCATTTACCATCGTAAGGTTATTTAAATTTTTAATAAAAATAAAATAAAATTTATTTTTGCTTTTAAAATAATTATAATTTTAAATATTATTTTAATCTCTACTAAAAATATTTTAATAAAGAATCTCTACTAAATTCAATGATTTCTAATTTTGATCTCTATATAAATTTTATTATTTCTAACTTTAATTTCTATAAAAAAATTATAAAATAAAAAAGTATAATAAAAAGGCATTTTGATAGTTACATTATTATTATTATTATTATTATTATTATTATTATTATTATTATTATTATTATTATTATTATTATTATTATTATTATTACTATTATTATTATTATTATTATTATTAAAGATAAAAGTTAAAAATTAGAGTAGTAAGATAAATGGATTTTTTAAAGAAAAGTTAAAAAAAATTATAGTAAAATTTATTAAAGAGTGTATCAAGTTTTTTTTATATATCAACTTAGCATAAAAATATATTAAAAAAATTATGAAAATTAAAGTGATAAGTTATATTTTTAAAATCTACAAAATTTAATGATTTCTAATTTTGATTTCTGTAAATAAAATAAAAAATTGAAATTAGAGAAGATATTTTGATTATAATGATACAACATTCATTTTTATTATAAAATTGTAAAAATAATAAAAAGGCATTTTGATAGTTACATTATTATTATTATTATTATTATTATTATTATTATTATTATTATTATTATTATTATTATTATTATTATTATTATTATTATTATTATTATTATTATTAAAGTGAGAATTTTGTGACGATGACACGTCAATATGAGGTTAGGGTTTTGTTTGCCATGACATCCTTAGATTTATATTAAGAAGACTAGCGTCCAAACGGGTACTCCCGTGTCCGTTTGTCCGCTTTTTTAAATATGTATACGCGTATATATTATAAATATGTGTATATATTTTTTTAGTTTTGGTTTTCTATAATTATACTGTTGTACGAGTACGATAATTGACATGTAAATGAAAAAGTATGAAGAAGGGAGTTATTAACAGTAGAACATAAGGATATAGGGTTAATAATAATTAATTTGTAACTTCTATGGGTAGTTATTATTGATGTGGTTTTTTAGTAAATATATCATTTAGTAAAAGGTAATTTTGGAAGAAAAATAAAATGAAAAAATATGGAGAGGAGAGTTATTAACAGTAGAACATAAGGATATATGATTAATAATAATTAATTTGTAACTTCTATGAATAGTTATTATTGATGTGGTTTTTTAGTAAATATATCATTTAATAAAGGGTAATTTTGGAAAAAAAATAGGTCAGTCCATTTTCTCCTATCCTCTTTATATATAGGTATAGATTAGCCAAATCTAAAGGGGACAATAAAAACCTAGAAAATATGAAATAAAGGGACTACAAAATTAGTTTTTTTAAGGGTACTAAAAAGTAAAAACAGTCAATTTTTAAAGGATCAAAGGTGTATTTAAACATTTTAACTGCAAATGACAAAACACAAACAATTCAACCGGAACAATGAAACAAAGTAGATTAAATTGTAGCATCAACAACAAAATTCTAAAAGAAAAAGAAAATAATTTTCTTCTTATTTTTCAAAAGTTTGGGCGTTTTGAACTATTGGTCTCACTGTTATAAAACCAACGATTTTGATCCTTTAATTTTGAACTATTGGTCTCACTGTTATAAAACTAACGATTTTGATCTTTTAATTTTGATGATCTTTGAATTTTTGTGATCTCCTCCACTTTTGTATACGTGACAGTAATATGATTATGATTTAAAAATTATTTTTAAATCTTTTTAATTTTTTCCCATAATTAAGTTTTTTGAGAAATTTGTTTATTAAAATTTAATTTGAAAAATACTTTGGGCCTTAACCATTTCTCATTTCAACACTAGCAAAATATTCAAATTTGCAAATAGTTGTATTAATGAGATATATAAACATTAACTGCATTTATTAAAAATCCAATGTGGGACTTTAACGAGAGAAGCAAGTAAGGAACATTTATCCTGCAGACAAGATTGGAGGCTCTCAGTCTTCCATCTTTTTTCAATCTACGTATCTCCATCTCTATCTTCATCTTCCACAATCATTCTTGTTTGAGTCTGAGACTAACCAGGAAGGAGACATCATCAATTATAGAAGAATTAGCATTAGTCAAAGATAATAAATCCTTCAACTCCAATTGTCTAAACAACATAGTAGTAGAAGAATTAGCAGGAATCCCAAAGAATGTAAAGTATGAAACCGGAATGGGTATAGAACTAACCTTGTAGTGCAAAAATATAGTAAAAAAAGGTATATTAGATTAATTATTAATCAAATGGACTTACATAATCAATTAGTAATTAATTATAATATGATCAATTGTTATTAAATACTAATTATTGATGAATTATTGGATTGTGTTTTTGAATGGACCGTGATGAGTTGAACCATTAAATTAAGTTCAATGAGAGACTCTGCCTTCAGCCGTATAGCTATTTAAGTGTCGCCCCATTAGACAATTAACATATTCTAAAAACCCTAAACGACAATGAGGGTAATAATTCTCTAATACTCACTCTTCTGATGGACGTCTCTCAAATCCTACAAAATACACTGTTTTTATCATTGTCGATTATTATTTAATATAATAATATGCTATAATTGGTGTCTATCCGATTCTATTGATAATTTAACAATTGATATCAGAGACCGATTAGATAAATTTTATGACTATTAAGATTTGATAAATGTGGTGCATATTTTTATTTAAAATGTGAATACAAATAAAAAAAATACGGTTGATATTATAAGATTAATGAAAGTTATCATTTGTTTATATTGTGTGATACGGGACAACCATTATTTTTTAACCAAATCAAGAGGGTCTCTGTTTGTTTGATCATCACCAAATAAAATGCACCTATATTTTGAAGTTGCAGTTACTAGCTTTGAGAAAATCATGTTGCTTTACATTGTGTAGATATTATATGATTCGTGAAAATATAAAGACAAGTATTACTTTAATATTGTTGAAAGTATTATTTGAGAAATAAGAAATTATTTTAAAGACATGTATTATTTTATGAAATTCAATAATTTATTTTTAAAATGAATTTTATTTCTCTTTGTATTATGTAAGTGATGGACATATCTTATCGGTGTGACGTTATTTTACATGATCATTTTGTGATAGAGAAAATAATTGAATATTTTTTTAAAAAATATTTATAAACTCTTGAATTAATAATTCAATTATTAGTCTCTATCAAGTGAGAGAGTTTAACATGTCAATTGTATAGAAATGAGAATCAAATATTATTTCTTAAATATAATATTATTTTATGGAGACTTATATTGAGGATATTATAGTCTTATGTTATTGATGGAAATTTACGACTGCTTGTGTTGTATCCTCAATATTAATTAAATTAAAGTCTCATATTTTTTCGCTGCGTATATATAACATAATATGTTTCTCAAATGTGTGTAGTTATATTTGTAGCATTTGAGTTTTGAGTGAACTATTAAAATAATCCATATAATCCCATTTTGTAATTTAAAATACTAGGGATTTAATCTCACCCTTATGATGATAATTTTGTTTTATATAATTATCATACTATACTATTTTATGTGAAGGTTATTTTGTTTATGAAAATTCTTTTAAGAATTTTATTTGTTATAAGGAGATTTTTCATTATAAATTGTAAGTGAAAATTAACAATCTCCTTAATTCTAAATGCAGAATATGTGGTTAACAACGAAACTCAAATTTTGAAAAGAAAAAAAATCTGCCATTGATAAATATTGAGTTTCATATTGTTATTCTGTAACCACTTGTGTTAATAGATCTGCTATATTCATGTACAAAATAAGTGGTTAAGTTTTTTTTTTTTGAAATATTGATAAACTATACAAACCATTTTTGTCGACAATTTTGCACTAGCAATTAAGTATCCCATTATTGAGTATTATATCATTAAAGTATGTAATACTAGCAGACTCTGATAAATTCTTATTCTACTTATGCATGTTGGATTAGTGGGAGTGCGTGTGTACAAAATCATATAATCTGGAAAAAAAATTAGATTATTGTTCTCATATTGTCATATATTCGTGTGTGCACTATAAAATATGACATATTCTAATAAGACTTCAAAATATTCAATAACTCTAAGAAGTCTTATTCTATTATAACAAGATATGTATTATTATTCTCTTAATCTCGAGAAACATCATAATTTGATGTTTAGGTCACTCTTGTTGAAAAATGCTCAATAAATCTTTAGCATGCAATAATATTGTGTTATTTTGTCACCAACATTCCACACTCTTACGGTTATAAATAAGAAAGTACAAATATAATATCAATACTCCTATCGAGTATGATATTATTGTTGGGGGAGTTGACTAGGGAGTATTGATACAAAGTGTAGGACTAGGCACCTTTGTGAGAGACACACCACTTGTCCACCTAAAACCTTAAGGTGATAGGTGAGTGGGTTCTCCCACTTATAAATGCTCAAGTCACCACATTCCTATCCAATGTGGGACTATTTCCTCACTTACTCACACTTGCTTATATTATTCCAATACTCCTCCTTAAGTGTGAGTCCACAATGTTCCCCCTTTTTTTATACTTGTATCGCCGTTGACACCTTTTTCAAGGCACCGCTTATTAGGTATTTTGAATACACCTCTTTCTTAGGCATTTCAATTTCAACGGAACACCACTTCCTGGGCATTTCGATACATGTAAGCCGACCCCTTTACGAACCAAAGGCTCATGATACCATTTGTTGGAGGGAGTTTCACACTAGGGAGCATTGATACATAATGTAAGATTAGAATTGGACTCACATTTGAGGGGGAGTATTGGAATAATATAAGCAAGTGTGAGAAAGTGGAGAAATAGTCCCACATTGGATAGGAATGTGGTAAGTTGAGCATTTATAACTGGGAGAACCCACTCACCTATCACCTTAAGGTTTTAGGTGGACAAGTGGTGTGTCTCTCACAAATGTGCATAGTCCTACACTTTGTATCAATGCTCCCTAGTGAACTCCCCCCAACAATTATGTAATGAAGGTACTTATGGTAAAATGTAATTACTCTCATAATAGGGCATGCCTATATGTAATTACTATTCTTAGACCTATGTGGATATTCCACGACCTTTAATTTGAAAACTCATTTGTAAAATCACTGACTACAGACTTATACACATGAGTAAGTCTTATGATATTTTGTGTTAGTGAGAGTTTATCATTAGCATATTCATATGTTTGGGTCATTCTTTATAACATATTATCTTAACTTAAATATGTTACTTTAAATCCATCGCTCTTTATATAAGTTGTAAGTCTTTAACTTGCATGATTTGTTTTCCTCATCGCATACAACTTCTGCAACGTTGAAACTTACTTCTCTTTTAATTGATTAATGTTTTGACCATAGTTAGTAATCTAATATTAAGATTAATATTTTTAATAATTGATTATTTACATCCAAGTGGGAGATTATTAGATTAATTATTTTATTAATTAAATGGATTTACATCATCAATTAGTAACTAATTATAGTATGGTCAATTGTTATTAAACACTAATTATTGATGAATTATTTGATTGGGTTTTGTGCCTGAATGGACTGTGATGGGTTGGACCATTCAGTTAAGCCAAATGAGAGGCCCTGCCCTCAGCCGTATAGCTATTTAAGTGTCGCCCCATTAGACAATTAACGTATTCTGAAAACCCTAAACGACAATGAGGGTAGTACTTCTCTCATACTCACTCTTCTGATGGACGTCTCTCAAATCCTACAAAATACACCGTTCTTATCATTGTCGATTATTATTTAATATAATAATATGCTATAATTTGTGTCTATCCGATTCTATTGAAAATTTAACAAGGTAAACTAAAAAGTTATAGCATTAAACATTTTCACAAGCAGCGGTCCATTACTTACACCATAAGAAAAGTGAAGTTACAAAGATGTCCTTGACAAACTTCGAGGAAACAGGGAAGCAAGTGTGGTTTCTTATCCACAATCAAAGCTGATGAACAAATATTTCTGTTTCTTGGCAGTCATCCTCACAGGGATCATTAATTACGTTCTCTCTTTCCTTCCTTCCTTCAACCCACATCCAGTTTCCACGATCCTTTCCATCTTCTTTTTTCCACATATAAATGCTAGTATTCATTCACCAAACAACTCAAATTCAACAAAACATCACATATTCACATTCTCTTTCAACAATGGCTACAAACAACAACAAATCAAATGTATTTGAGGACTTGTTACCAATGATGGCTAACAAGCTAGATGGTGAAGGTCTAATAACAGAGCTATGCAACGGGTTTGACTTGTTGATGGACAAAGAAAAAGGTGTGATCACGTTAGATAGCTTGAGAAAAAACGCTGTGGTTTTGGGTCTTCAGGATATGAAAGAAGATGAGCTTCCCACATCGTTTTTTCTAGTGTTATGGAAGTGTTTATAAAGCTTGACCAAGTGTAAAGTATTGCACGAGTAGGTTGGGATGGAAGTGGGCCTTTGAGAAATGGGCTTTGGACCCTGATTACTTTTCCAAAATTTTAATTAATTAAATATCAATTTAAATTATTAATTCTCTAAAAAATATTAAAATATTAAAATATTAAATTAGTTAAAAATATTATTAAATATTAAAATATCCCAGTCATCATTGTCACGTAATTAAAAATAATTTTTAAATTCTAGTCATTACTACCACAATTGAAAAAGTGGAGGGGGTCACAAAAATCCAAAGACTATCAAAATTAAGGGACCAAAATCGCTGATTTTGTAATAGGGGGACCAATAGTTTAAAATGTCCAAACTAGAGGGACCAAAAGTGAATTTAAGCCCATTAAGTAGATTAGCCAAATCTAAATGACACAATAAAAACCTTAAAAATATGAAATAAGGGGACTAAAAAATTACTTTTTTTAAGGGTACTAAAAAGTAAAAAAAATCAATTTAAAGGATCAAAGGTGCATTCAAACATTATAAAAGTAATCAAATTGTAGCATCAACAACAAAATTCTAAAAGAAAAAGTAATCAAATTTTCTTCTTATTTTTCACTAGTAGTTACATAATACATTTTCAATTTTGACTATAATGAGAAACTTTCAATTAAGATTTTTGTAGTATTGAGATGGAAGAGTGAACAATTATGAGTTTAAAATGGCGGAGGATCTTAAATTTCAAGAAAAAGTTTAGACTTTATAAAAAAAATGGAGTCAAAACCTAATTTACAAGTGAGTAAACTAATAACAAAAAATAACAATTTGATGCAATAGAGAGTACAACCTTTCTTCTATTTAAAGTATATGTGACTTTACAAATCTACAAGAGTTGATGTTCAAAAATAATTGAAAATGTAATGCGGGTTCTTTTTTTATTTACAAGGGGTTACTTGGCATTCAAAAATAAGCACTAGGGGTACTCACCCTTTTACAATTAAGAAAGCCAAAAGAAACGAACAAAAACCAACCTACAACAAACAACCCAAAAACACCAACGAAAAAACACCAAATGACAGGGTTATTATAACAATCGAACCAAGAAATGTTCCTTCCTTTTCTATTGAACTAATCCCAGGATAAAGCCTTCAAAAACTCAACACATTCAAATTTGCAAGAACACTACCTTTGAAAAGAATAAAGTTCTGGCAAGATCAAATGGACCAACAAAACACAAGACCAAAAAACCAAAAAGAAGGGGAAGAACTTAGATTAAGGAGTCTATCTCAGAGAAAGAGCCACCAAGCGTCGAAGTATCAACATCAATCCATAAGCAAAACTTATTCCATAAGAGGTTAGAAAAATACCAAAAGCAAAATAAGTGGCCCATATCTTTTTCTTCAAAAAAACACAATGGACAAACCACATTATGAGCTCCAAAATTAATACCTCTCTTGATCAATTCCAATCTCGTAGGAAACTTGTTTAGAATTAACTACTAACCAGAAATGAGAATTTTTCTAGGAATTTTGGTTTTCCATAATTGATCAAGCACTTTAACTTTGATAGGATCCAAAATATGCTCCACCAAGCAAGAATCACAAATCCTCTTGTAGCAATCTTTAACGTAAAAACCATATTTATGTCTCCACCAAAATAAACAGTCTTCTTAATTAGGCTTAGGCTTCACCCCATGCAAAATCTCAAATAGTTCATCTATCAACAAAGCATCATTTCCACACAAAGTCACCCCATTGAAGTCAATGTCCGAAGCCCAAGAGTCATTAAGCCAATACCGCCTCAACCACTTTGAAACAAGCCGAATGGCTCATCCTATGTAAAGAAGGAAATAAACCTTCAAAGGAGGAGAAACCACGCCAATGATGTCTCCAAATAACAAAAGTCTTGCCATTTTCAGGCTTGCAAGAAATATATGAAGAAAACCAAATAAAATGGGATGCATTATCAATTTGATCTCTAATGGCATATAAGTTACTCCACCATAAAGAAGCTTTCTTTGTCGATGTCGACCCCCTAAAACCGCACAATTAACATCACCATACCTACACGAAAGTAAATCGGCCCACGAGGAAGGGTCATCTTTTAAAATCCTCAATTTCCACTTAGTAAGCAAAACAAGATGTAACAAGCCACAATGTTTAACCCCAAGACCACTTCCCCCCTTTGGAAAACAAATAGTTTCCCAACTCACCCAACAAACCTTCACATCATCACCCCCTCCCCACAAAAAAAAATATTTGAATGTTGATTATCTCATTAATAATGAACTTGGGAACCTTATAGAAAGAGAAGAAGAAGAAGAAGAAGAAGAAGATGATGATGATGAGAGTATTGGATAAAACAAAATTTAAAAAGATCATTCTACCTATAATTGACAAAAATCTATTGTGCCACAACGCTAACCTTCTTTTCAACTTGTCAATGATCGGAGCCCAAGATTTTTGTCTTTAGGATTGATGCTTATTGGAATACCAAAAAACACAAAAGGTAACAAACCAAAACCACAAGACAAGAAAGAAGCGACTGTCTGCAAAAAAATTGTAATCATGGTTAAGACCAAATAATTTGCTTTTGGATAATTTTACTCAAAGGCCCGACACCAACTCGAAGCCTCTAAGTAAAGCTTTAATAGTCCAAAGATTGTTCGAAGAACCCTCTCCAATTAAGATAGTATCATCGAAAAATTCAAGAAACTCAAATGCGTATTATCATTAAAGTAAAAACCTTCAAATTCTCCTAAAGAGACTGCTTGGTGTAATAAACAGGCAAAACCTTCTGCGACCAAAAGAAAAAGAAAAGGAGAAAGAGTATCCCTTTGTTTAAGTCCTAATGTTAGTGACGTCGGCAAGCAACGACATCCAAATAACCTACGGCTACGACAATAATAGCAAAGAAACAATGGTCGAGGTCAGAAAAGGATGGACGACCGGAGGTGGTAAGGTGACTGTAAAAAGAAGGTGAAGATTTGTGAATTTTTGGATTTTACTAAGCTCTTGTTTCCTAATTTATTTTTATTTTGATTTTATTTATATAATAAATGACATGTGAAAGCATCCGACAGTTTATAAGATCGTACGACAAAAAGCAATCAAAAGTTACTCTAAAATTTCCACATAAGAGAATTTGTATTCCTCATTGTGGGTTGGACTTTGCTGCCTTTATGGCAGCAAAGGCATCGTGCCTGTGTGCTTCATTCCTTCTTCTAATTTTCTCTCTCATCTTTTTATTTATTTTATTTTAATTATTTTTATAAAAATTTGAATTATTATACATAAAGGTAGGGTACCTTTTGTAGGGAAAATAACAAAAAAAATAAATTTTTACGCACTCGGAAGCATACCCACAAAAAAGAAAAAGAAGTAAAAATTCCAACAAAAATCATAAAATCGTAATTCAACTTGTAATTTTATAATGACAAAATTACAAATTCTCTCATACAATTGCAATTTTTAAGGAGAAAATTGCAAACCCTACCAATTACAATTTTTGAACGGAATAATTGTAGACCCTCGCTCAATTGCAATTTTTGGACGGAAAAATTGCAAATCATCTCTCAAATGCAATTTTTGGACGGAAAAATTGCAAATCCTCTCAACAAACTATTTTTGAACGGACAAAAATAGAAAATTCGCTCAACAAACTATTTTTGAACGGAAAAATAGAAAACCGTCTCTAAACACACAACAGTCCAAATCCCCAAAACACCCAAAAGACTATAACTAACGATCTATATTTATATTAATACTCAATTTCTATTTTTTTTCTACTACACAATATATGACTTAGATAAATATGTTATTTGACTCAACACGTTTGCCGCCATATAGACAAAAAAGCCAAATCCCCTCGTTATAAGTATGACTGCAAATAATTTGTTTGACATGTCAATCGGAGCATATGTTTCTATTAGCAACAATACTGTTGTACCCCAAATTTTACCCTCATTTTTTTACTAGTAGATGTTTTATTTATTTCTCTCTATTTTTAATTTAGTATTTATCTTGGTGTTTATTTGTTTTTATTTTAATTCAATTTCAATTTGGCTTTTTCTTTTTAATTTTATGGTCCTATTTTATTAATCTAAATTAATCAATTTAATTTTTTTGCATTAGTTTACTTATTTTGATTATTTGTTAATTTGGTTTATTATTTTTAATTTATTTAATTAACTGTTTAATTAATAGTTATTATTTAGCATATTAATTAATTTAAAAACCAAGTCCATTAGCATTTACCTATTCCATCCTCACGTGTTTTCAAGTTGTAATTCCAAGGATATTCCATTGTGTGGAATGAGAAACATGTCATTTTGTGACTGTGGAATTTAAATTTATCAAGTGCCAAAGGGAGAGGTACATACGGTTTTTTCTTTTGGTACAAGTTGGTATCTTTTGAACCATAATGTGAGCCGGTCCTGTTGTTGTTGCCAAGCAAGGTGCTGAGTTCTACCATCATTTCCCAACGACTACGTTTCCAAACTGTGCCAGGGAAGACACAAGTACAATCAAGTTGTACTTTGCAGAAGTTGACACACTAAGCTTTAGTATGGACCAATATACAAACCAGGTTTCATGCATGGGTTGTCGCTCTTTTTGGTCTGACTAAAACTCTAGTTTAAGCCACCATTTAATCTCATCACTTGGCTCAAGGTAGAAAAGGAGAAAAGGCTATGAGAGTAGGACCTAAGCTCTATCACGTTGGCCCTTGAGAAAGATAATAACCGTTGAGCTTGCGAGACCAATGATCGAGGAGTTCGCTTATAAATGAAGGCACCTTCTCCTTTGTGGAGAGGAGGGGGGCGATGGAAATATCAGTTTGAAATTTCAGTTTGACAAGTAAGGAAGCTTTTGAGAGAGTTAGAGAAAGTGTGCTGCAAAGAGGTGGAAGCCTTGGTCTGTGGGAGCTCTTAAAGGTTAGTGCTTCACTAGGTATTCCTTTCTCTTTTTCTTTCACTCCATGTCATGACCATGAACATTTGAGCACTTATACTGTCATCTTGATCGAATATTGATATTGGATGTATGGTAATGTATATGAACGAGTTTGAAATACATCATGATATCATATTAGGAGTTGTATTTAAATTGCCTTCATTATGTCCATTTTGTTGTCATGTCAGCCTATTTAGGATTTGTAAGTAAAGAGTCTTACTCCTAACTGATGATCTGAGGTTCATAAACAAGAGGTGAATAGAGCCCTGTCACGATCATGAAAGCCTAGTTTACATCTGCTTTAGCTAGTGTGATATTTGGAAAAGGTTTTGGCGATAAGTTTGTTCTATTCATATACTTAACAATCATAGTTTGTTTTGTTTTCAACAAGAGCATTGGGTAGTTTTGTTTGCATCTTAAAATTTCCATTTGACGTAAATATGACATCAGAACCTTCACATATAAACACACCACTCTCACTAGATTGCAACCATTATATCATAGAGAGACAGATAGCTTGTGAATAGTCAAAGGAAGTTACATTTTCAGAACCTGGCACTAATATATCACAATGTTATCGGCCACAAGTACTTTATTTTCATGTTTTTTTCCCTCTAAATCCTAGTGTTAGCTGTGTTACTGTTTATGGTTGTTACAAGCAAATATGAATGCTATACTTTTGAGGCTATCGGTGGGAATGTAAGCTGCAGTTGGTGTAATACAGGTTGTTTAACTCTCATTTAATTTTGTTTATTACTGTTGGATAATTAATGTTGTGATGATAAGATATCCATGCTAAAATTCACGTGAACACCCTCTACCACAGTTCTGTTTTTTGTTAACACCTACACCAGTTTAGGTTGACATTAGAAATGTTTTTTGAAATTGCTAGCACCTTTTGAGGATAGTGCCAGCTCTGGACACTGCCTTCCCATGTTGTTCTTATTCTTATTAAAACTATAGGATGAGCCTTCTTAGGTAGAAGTGCTTCCCCATGTTGTAAGCACTGCCTTGAGACGTTTTGGTTACATAGACTATTTCTGAGCCCATTAGCAAGGTGTAACTTGTGGGACTGTCATATCTCATCCCAATTTGAACCCCTGTTTCCACGTCCCTTTTCGGTTGCGTTTGAGTTGAAGTCTCAAACTGTTTTAGGTTTATAGTTATTCTACTATCTGAGAGCTTCGTAATGACGTTTTATTTCACTAATTTTGGGTTGAGGAATGATGATAAAAGTGGCTAAGAAAGAGGAAGGATAGCCATGAACTTTTCCCTCATCCCATGACGGTTTTCCCAGATTGTGCATGCTGAACAGCCGTGGCATTTTTATATTGGTTAGGAATTTGTTTTGTCTTCTAGTCACTTACTCTTTAAAGTGACCAATTGATGGCATGGGACACATGATGTTTTGTACCGGTTATATATATTTTTTTTTTTTCTCTCACCTGGGCATATTTCTTTCTTTTCCTTTGAATCATGGGCTTCATCAGAATGCTAAGCACACCCCCTAGCCCTTTCTTTTCTTTTAATCGACAATTATCATTACTTATTTATTTCTTAAATCTTATCAAAAGACATTCCATTTTCATTTTATTTTCAAGAAAACTCACTTTCTACTTTAACTCAAAAATATTTTATTTTCTTAAATGTTTATTTAAGATAATTTATTATTATTTTGAGTTTTATATCTTTGTGTATTTGATTAAATTGTTGAATATTTGCTCATGATTTTTCTCATAATTGAACTTGGTTAATCTCATGCTTAATATGCTTGACTTTTATATGAATATTATCCTTCTTTAATTATCATCCTTAATATCATTTCTTTATGTTTGTCTTCCTAAAGATTGAAGCATATTGATGCGTTCTTGTATATCATTTCTATATGTTTGTCTTCCTAAAGATTGAAGCATATTGATGTACTCTTTTAATCATGTTCATCCTATCCATATCTTTGTCATAAACATATTTCCATCTTCATGCTTATGTTGTTTCATCTATTGTATCAATGTCCTATCTTTAATCATGTTTTATTTATTGTTATTATCAACTGTTTTTCCACCATTCCAAAGGAAGGTGAATAGGGTTGACTCTTAAACTCATAGCCTCCATCTTAACCTAGGTAATCTCTTAGGAAGAAACCTTGTTTCTTGGCCTCATCAAGGGCCATGGAATTATAACTAGCTTTAGGAGAGAGTTCTTACACTCTTGGTGGTATTCATCCTAATGAATTTATCATCTTCCCTACTGACTAAACCTCAACATAGGTCCATTTCAACTAGATCTAGAGAGTTCTTATACTCTACAATGAGCTTGTACTCATTTCCCCTCTGAATATTGACCATAGTCAACCATTCAGTAGAAGCGGAACTACGCATACTCTGATTCTATTCCCGAGGATACGTAGGCATAAAGTGCGATGCTTTATCGAGTATACTTAGATACTAACCCCTAGGGTTTCAACCTTTAGCATAGAACCTTTAGCAAACTTAAGATAACATTTAAACAAGAGGTTCCTGTAGAGTACTACAGATACTTAGGGTGCTAATACCTTCCCTTTGTATAACCAACCCCCGAACCTTAGATCTCCCCCTTTAGGTTTTTCTAACGATCTTGAACCTTTCCTTTGGATAAATCAAAGTCGGTTGTAAAAGAAAAATGATGCAAGTTAATTAATAGCTTGTTATCCGATTTTCACCGCAACAGAAATGGCGACTCCACTGGGGAGAGTTAGACCTATGCTGGTCCTTTCCTAAGAGGGTTAAGCCTACCTTTGTTTTATGTTATTCATGTTTGCTTATCTACTTGTATGATTGCTTGTATGTCATATCTGCTTGTATGTATATCTGTTCTATGTTTGATATTATCCTGTTTGGTTTGGATTGACATGATATCAATGAGTGAGATGAGTCCTAACCCGGACTTGAGCGAACACATATGTTTAGGAACTGTGGACATAGTCAAGGGAACTTCGAGGGAGAAATCCCAAAGGAGGGAACTTGAAGTCCACACTCAGTTGAGGCCCTCTCAAAAGTGGTATATGTTGAACGAGAAATCGTGAATGCGTTACTACTTGCGACCTAGGAGCCAGAGATACTGATGACCTTTAGTTACCCTTTACCCCACTTGGCCTGTTTAGGACGTAGTGTGAGGACTGTGAGGGAGCAATCCCAAATGGTTGCTATGCGATACTACACTCAGACGAGACTCTCTTGAGAATTTTATTAATCACCGAGCAATTGGGAAGTTGATAAAATCCGAAAGATGGGTTGTCGACTCTGGGAACTTTTTAGAACCTTGTCTTGCAGGTGAAAACCATAGTACAGACCTTTGGGATGGGTAGACCTTTGACTCCATGCTCGTAACCCCTAAACCTAGGACTTGTGTGCTATTGTGTGTGCATGTTTGTGTTTTGTGTGCCTGTGTTTTATGCATTGCATACATCTCATGATAACCATTTGGTTTCAATGAACTCAGACGTTCTTCTCTTTGCAAAGATCAATCGGGATCTTAGATTTTAAAACAAAGCTTTTCAGTTTTCCAAAATGTTTGCAGCTCACCTTTGAGTTCCTTGAAACCATTTGGCTTGCATTAGCATTGCATTCGCATTTGCGTTGCATTTGCATTTCTCGGTCTTGAGTCTCCTCCGTCCTTTGTCTGTAACCCAGCTAACCTCCCTGAAGCCATAATTAGACTTGAAGAAGCTTTTAAGGGATCATGAATTCAGAGGAGCAGAACCAGTTTGTGACCAGAGCGGATTTCGACTTGTTAAGAAGCCAGCTGGATCAGGTTATGGCAGCCTTGGCAAAAAGAGATGCCAATATTCAGGGTATGAACAATATTGCCCAAGCTCAACCTGTGCAGATTCCTGTTAAGAACCAGTTTATACAAGAACATGCCATTGTCCGAGACGGACATTCTTCTTCTATTGATGCTACGGAATATCGCAGTTTTGCATTCTCCGAATCAGGTTCCCAAGGAGTGGTCCCTGTGAAGAAAACTCAGGATCCACGAGACATTGAGCTAATGGAAAAATGTCGTGCCTTGGAAAAGAAGCTTGATGCCATTGCAGGCTGTGACACTGCTTATCTGAATGCTTTGGGCATGTGTTTGGTACCTGACCTTGTGATACCTCCTAAGTTCAAGACACCAAAGTTTGAGAAGTATAAAGGGGATAGCTGTCCAAAGCAGCATTTGGTGATGTTTTGCAGAGGAATGACTTCACATGTCCTCAATGACAAACTCATGATCCATTGTTTCCAAAACAGTCTAAGTGGAGCATCACTGCATTGGTATATGCAGCTAGAAAGTAGTCATGTCCAATCATGGTCAGACCTAGCCAGTGCCTTTGTGAAGCAATATAACTACAATCTTGATTTGGCTCCCAGCCGCCTACATTTGCTAGACTTATCTCAAGAAGAAAATGAGTCCTTTAGAAAGTATGCTCAGAGGTGGAGAGAAGTAGCTGCTCGTGTTCAACCACGACTTTCAGACAAGGAATTGGTTGACTGGTTCGTGGATACTTTGCAAGGTATATACCGAGAAAAGTTGTTTAGCACTGTGACATCAAACTTTGCTGAATTGGTAAAAACTGGAGAACGCATTGAGAGTGGTCTCCAGAAAGGAAAAATCTGAGGCATCTCGAATACTCCGGCCGGTGAGAATAAACCAGTTGTCAGTTCTCAAGAAGGATGGGAAAAGGAAAGTAATTCTATGTGGGAATCCCAAATACCTCAGCACTTCTACAACTCAAGTGTTCAGCATCAGCAACCTTTTGGGTCTTTGTATCAGACACCAGTCTCTCCACGTGGGCAATATTCTGCTCCAAATCGAAGACCTCCTCTATATCAACGGTCCTACCGCCATCAGCCACGTCAGTATGCACGACAAAGGCCAAGGAAGCCAGAGAGGAATTTCACTCCATTGCCAATACCATACAGTCAATTCTTACCAGTTTTAATCAAAGGGGGGTTGATAGTGCCGAAAGGGATAGATCCAGTGATCCCTCCATACCCACTAGGCTTTAATGTCAACGCCCGATGTGACTACCACGCTGGGGCACAGGGGCATTCGACTGAAGACTGTAAGGTACTCAGAAGCAAGGTTCAGACGCTGCTTGATTATGAGGTAATCTCGTTCACGCCTCAAGGAATTCAAATCAATAGTCCTTCACCTAATCAAGCAGATTCATCAGACCCTGAAGAGGAAGAAATTGTCGAGAGTGGATGTGAAGATAATTCTCAGACGGATTTTGACAATCAGTTTTGAAGATGACTATCTCTGTTTGGCAAGTCGAGAAGGAAAGCCCAGTTCCCTGAGGCTGGCAAACTTTAGACTATTTCAGCAATTTTGTTGTATTTTTCCTTGCATATTTGAATCTGTTTTGCTTATGAGCAATGTTGTACTTCCAAATTGGCAAAATTAATGAAATATTTATGCATCTTTTGGTTAAATCCATTCATTTCACTCATTTACTTTTATTTTCATAAAAGCAATATATATCTTTTTCACCTCTTTTTCAACTTTTGTTAAAGCAAAGATTAGGGAGGATGATGAAAACCTCATAATTGCTGTGGTATACTTTCAAATTAACCTCGCCGAGGATATAAGGCATTGTTTCAATACATCCCTTGTTAACCCCTTTCGAGCCTAGAAGTTTCCTTTTTTGCACAAAAAACCTTCAATCTCAACCTTGGGGCAGGGTAGTTCTCAGTTTAACTCGGTTATGCATTCAAACACGAGCGTTTCACATAAGGCGCCAGTCAGTTTTCAAGTCAAGTGACTTCCTATTTTCGGAGATTTGAACGTATGTCTTGAGTTAACTGAGCGTAGGATTTGAGCCTTTATCTTTTGCTTCATAAACCATGAACCATACCACGTTACAACCCCTAAAAGACCTAATTGAGGTAAAGTTTATTTTGAAAGGCATGCTACAGCAAGGTTGGGTAACCTGACTCCTAATAATCTTTGCTATTTCGCGTGTGTTGATCACTTCTTCTGTCATTTCATAAATAATCAGATCCACCTTTGTTCTTGATTGAATCAATCAGCGTGTGCTTCCATCAGAGGTTTTGTTTTCAAAACTTTGCATTAAAAACTTTGCATTAAATCTTGCCAATTTTAATGAACAACACTTGTTTGCAATACCATTTGATGTCAAGGAATCCCAACAAACACGATCAGTCAAAGAATTTAACTTGATAGAGGAAATGTGAATCAGTCAGGGGCAACCAAGTGTGAGGTTTGCCAATCTATTATCCCAAGAGTTGATAAATCAGAGGCAGAATTCTGCAAATTCAGAATATTGGGGCAAATATCCTTGAGATCACCTTATGACGAGTTTTGTCTGCAGTAACCCATCAGCAGGGGAAAATCCGTTCCCCAGTAATTTCTACTACAGTTTGAGTATCTCGAGTATAACTGAACCGAAACAGCTACGTCAAGATTCAAGTTGGAAGAGATTGAACCATTTGGTATTTCATTTCTTCTGTAAAATTCTTTTGATTATTCAAGTTGGAAGATATTGAATAATTTGGTATTTCAATTCTTCTGTAAGATTATTTTGATTGTTCAAGTTGGAAGATTGAACCATCTGGTATTTCATTTCTTCTGTAAAATTCTTTTGATTGTTCAAGTTGGAAGATACTGAATCATCTAGTATTTCATTTCTTCCGTAAAATTCTTTTGATTGTTCAAGTTGGAAGATACTGAATCATCTAGTATTTCATTTCTTCCGTAAAATTCTTTTGATTACTCAAGTTGGAAGATATTGAAGTATCTGGTATTTCAATCCTTCTGTAAAATTCTTTTGGTTATTCATCCCCTAATCTGGGGCAGTTATGCCGAACTCTCTCTAAGAGTTTGAAGATATGGAAGCACCCTGTATGCTAATTCTTCTATAAAATCCTCTTGTTATCATCTTAGCTTGGGGCAGACAAAATTCGAAGATGATCGTCATATAAGTCAGAATGCAGGATTACTCTGTTCTTGTTATATCTTTTGCTAAGCTTTCTAGTAAGTTGTTACTTCGGCTAATCTTGACAAATTCTCCATGGATGATTCTCTGCCAGCAAAGAGATCAAGCTCACGATGGCAATCCTCATGATGTCATACCTCAAGTGGAATACTCTTTTCACCAACGAAGTTGTTGATCCTTCTTCATCCCTAGTATTGGTCTCACCTGGTGAGGTTGGCTGGGTATCCTTGTCGGAACATTTTTCTCATCTCCAGTTTAGCTTTCTGTCTGTTTTGTCAGCATAAGCATGAGCATGGCATAAGCACTCATATGTGTAGCATCTTGGAATTTCTGCTTCCTTTTCTGATGTTTACCTGTTTTGGGTTCACTTTGGCGTTTGTCCCCCCAAGTGACTAGGTGTGTCTATTCTATCCAGTAGAAAGTCAGCCCTAGGCATAAATTGCCCATCCATTCTTGAAATCCCCACGGAGTTATATCCTCATGGATGATGGTTGTTTTAGTTATCTTTTCCACATTTGGATAAGATAAATCCCCATTTGAGTTCATTCCTCAATTGGAGTCTTGTTTGGCCGTTTCTTTCTAGCTCGTTCCTAGATTGAACTTTGGTCCCTGGCAGGTGTGGTTTCCGAACCTATTTTTGTTAGTGCATTTATTTTGCACCGTGTCTCGCAAGAAGATTCTTTTACGAATCCCCATTGAAGACAAAGTTATTCCTCCAACAATTTTGTAATATCAACATCTCTTTGGAATTTATACCCAACAATTAGTGGCAATCTCTCCCATGAGAAGCTTATCCGTCCTTGGTTTTATTCATACTTCTACAGTTACCAATAGTGTTACCTTTAATCAGTCGTTTTCCATCAACCCTTTGATGATGTCAATCAACTATTTTTTTCATCAATCCTTTGACGATGTCAGTTTTCTCCATCAACCCTTTGATGGTGCCGTTCAACTGCTTTTCTGTCAACCCTTTGACAATGTCAGTTTTCTCCATCAACCCTTTGATGATGTCATTCAACTGCTTTTGCTGCAACCCTTTGACGATGTCAGTTTTCTCCATCAACCCTTTGATGGTGTCGATCAACTGCTTTTTCCGTCAATCCTGTGACGATGTCAGTTTTCTCCATCAACCCTTTGATGATGTCAACCTTTATTTAAACCAACTGCTTTTCTGTCAACCCTTTGACGGTGTCAGTTTTCTCCATCAACCCTTTGATGGTGTCGATCAACTGCTTTTTCCGTCAATCTTTTGACGATGTCAGTTTTCTTCCTTTGGTGATGTAAACCTTCGATTCAAATTATCCCTTACCGTCTATCCTTTGACGATGTGAACCTTTACTTCCCCCGTGGAGTAAAAACATTCCTGGTATGTCCAAAATCTTTGCCTAAGCTAGGTTTACGTTCGGTCACCACCTTTGAGTGCCAGATTTTGACTCTTTGTGCTTTGTTTCGCTTGTGGTCTTTTGTCGGTGTTCATCTTTATTTCCCCAGTGAAGTAAAGACATTCCCGGTTTGCTTTGTGTCGTGCTTGTTTGGTCTTAACCTTTGCGCGCCAGATTTGAATCTTTAAAATCTTTTTTTGTTCCCCAAGAAGCTTAACTTTAAAGATTTTGGAAAACTGTTCTCGTTTGAATCGTGTCAAACTTGAACTTGGACTTTGTTTGAATCGTGTTAAGCATTGTCTTATGTGTTCTTGTTTGAATCGTGTCAAACTTGAACTTGGACTTTGTTTGAATCGTGTCAAGCATTGTCTTATGTGTTCTTGTTTGAATCGTGTCAAACCTGAACAGAGTCTTTGTTCGAATCGTGTCGGACACTGACCCCTTGTTTTAAAACCATTCCTGTTCGAATCGTGTCGAACTTGAATTGAGACTTTGTTTGAATCGTGTCAAGCACTGTCTTTTGTTTTAAAACTGTTCTTGTTCGAATCGTGTTGGACATTGAACCCTTATCTTGTTTCTTTTCTGAAATTGCTTTAAGCTAAGTTTCTTGGAACAATTTATTCAACTTTAAGACTCTTATCTGGTGCGCAGATTTAGTCTCTGTCTTCCTGGCTTTTCTTGAAGATCCCATTTTGAACTCTTCAGTCCAAGAATCCCCAGGAAGTCTTTGTTTGGTTGTTTGTCTCCTTTGGACTGATCCCTAGTGATCAGGTTTTTCTTTCTGGTTTCGCGCCCAGGAAGAATGTGGGTTTGTTTTGCCCCCAGTAGTCTATCTCCCCGGATCTTTCCCCAGTGAAGATTGTCTGTGGTCTTTTCCCCAGTGTTTCTTTGGAGCCTCCCCAGTGAGTCTCTTTCGTTGGTTAGCCTGTATCCCCAGTGATTTTTCCTCGTGGATACTAACCTTCGTCCTTCCCCAGTGAAGCTCATCTTTTGCTTCCTGTTTGTCCTTTGGTGTCTCGTTGCATTTGCATCTTCGCATTTTCTTTGGCATCTTGGCATCATGTTTGTTGCATTGCACGTCTGCGCATCTGAGGGCAAAATTTTCGGTTATCTGTATTTAAATATCCTTCACTTTTGATTCCATGAGGATCTTCATCTCTCATGTCATCCAGTGAAGATATTTAAATAGGGGCAACTGTTGTACCCCAAATTTTACCCTCATTTTTTTACTAGTAGATGTTTTATTTATTTCTCTCTATTTTTAATTTAGTATTTATCTTAGTGTTTATTTGTTTTTATTTTAATTCAATTTCAATTTGGCTTTTTCTTTTTAATTTTATGGTCCTATTTTATTAATCTAAATTAATCAATTTAATTTTTTTGCATTAGTTTACTTATTTTGATTATTTGTTAATTTGGTTTATTATTTTTAATTTATTTAATTAACTATTTAATTAATAGTTATTATTTAGCATATTAATTAATTTAAAAACCAAGTCCATTAGCATTTGCCTATTCCATCCTCACGTGTTTTCAAGTTGTAATTGCAAGGATATTCCATTGTGTGGAATGAGAAACATGTCATTTTGTGACTGTGGAATTTAAATTTATCAAGTGCCAAAGGGAGAGGTACATACGGTTTTTTCTTTTGGAACAAGTTGGTATCTTTTGAACCATAATGTGAGCCGGTCCTGTTGTTGTTGCCAAGTAAGGTGCTGAGTTCTACCATCATTTCCCAACGGCTACGTTTCCAAACCGTGCCAGGGAAGATACAAGTACAATCAAGTTGTACTTTGCAGAAGTTGACACACTAAGCTTTAGTATGGACCAATATACAAACCAGGTTTCATGCATGGGTTGTCGCTCTTTTTGGTCTGACTAAAACTCTAGTTTAAGCCACCATTTAATCTCATCACTTGGCTCAAGGTAGAAAAGGAGAAAAGGCTATGAGAGTAGGACCTAAGCTCTATCACGTTGGCCCTTGAGAAAGATAATAACCGTTGAGCTTGCGAGACCAATGATCGAGGAGTTCGCTTATAAATGAAGGCACCTTCTCCTTTGTGGAGAGGAGGGGGGACGATGGAAATATCAGTTTGAAATTTCAGTTTGACAAGTAAGGAAGCTTTTGAGAGAGTTAGAGAAAGTGTGCTGCAAAGAGGTGGAAGCCTTGGTCTGTGGGAGCTCTTAAAGGTTAGTGCTTCGCTAGGTATTCCTTTCTCTTTTTCTTTCACTCCATGTCATAACCATCAACATTTGAGCACTTATATTGTCATCTTGGTCGAATATTGATATTGGATGTATGGTAATGTATATGAACGAGTTTGAAATACATCATGATATCATATTAGGAGTTGTATTTAAATTGCCTTCATTATGTCCATTTTGTTGTCATGTCAGCCTGTTTAGGATTTGTAAGTAAAGAGTCTTAGTCCTAAATGATGATCTGAGGTTCATAAACAAGAGGTGAATAGAGCCTTGTCACGATCATGAAAGCCTAGTTTACATCTGCTTTAGCTAGTGTGATATTTGGAAAAGGTTTTGGCGATAAGTTTGTTCTATTCATATACTTAACACTCACAGTTTGTTTTGTTTTCAACAAGAGCATTGGGTAGTTTTGTTTGCATCTTAAAATTTCCATTTGACGTAAATATGACATCAGAACCTTCACATATAAACACACCACTCTCACTAGATTGCAACCATTATATCACAGAGAGACAGATAGCTTGTGAATAGTCAAAGGAAGTTACATTTTCAGAACCTGGCACCAATATATCACAATGTTATCGGCCACAAGTACTTTATTTTCATGTTTTTTTCCCTCTAAATCCTAGTGTTAGCTGTGTTACTGTTTATGGTTGTTACAAGCAAATATGAATGCTATACTTTTGAGGCTATCGGTGGGAATGTAAGCTGCAGTTGGTGTAATACAGGTTGTTTAACTCTCATTTAATTTTGTTTATTACTGTTGGATAATTAACGTTGTGATGATAAGATATTCATGCTAAAATTCACGTGAACACCCTCTACCACAGTTCTGTTTTTTGTTAACACCTACACCAGTTTAGGTTGACATTAGAAATGTTTTTTGAAATTGCTAGCACCTTTTGAGGATAGTGCCAGCTCTGGACACTGCCTTCCCATGTTGTTCTTATTCTTATTAAAATTATAGGATGAGCCTTCTTAGGTAGAAGTGCTTCCCCATGTTGTAAGCACTGCCTTGAGACGTTTTGGTTACATAGACTGTTTCTGAGCCCATTAGCAAGGTGTAACTTGTGGGACTGTCATATCTCATCCCAATTTGAACCCCTGTTTCCACGTGCCTTTTCGGTTGCGTTTGAGTTGAAGTCTCAAACTGTTTTAGGTTTATAGTTATTCTACTATCTGAGAGCTTCGTAATGACGTTTTATTTCACTAATTTTGGGTTGAGGAATGATGATTAAAGTGGCTAAGAAAGAGGAAGGATAGCCATGAACTTTTCCCTCATCCCATGACGGTTTTCCCAGATTGTGCATGCTGAACAGCCGTGGCATTTTGATATTGGTTAGGAATTTGTTTTGTCTTCTAGTCACTTACTCTTTAAAGTGACCAATTGATGGCATGGGACACATGATGTTTTGTACCGGTTATATATATATATATATATATATATATTTTTTTTTTTTTTTTTTTTTCTCTCGCCTGGGCATATTTCTTTCTTTTCCTTTGAATCATGGGCTTCATCAGAATGCTAAGCACACCCCCTAGCGCTTTCTTTTCTTTTAATCGACAATTATCATTACTTATTTATTTCTTAAATCTTATCAAAAGACATTCCATTTTCATTTTATTTTCAAGAAAACTCACTTTCTACTTTAACTCAAAAATATTTTATTTTCTTAAATGTTTATTTAAGATAATTTATTATTATTTTGAGTTTTATATCTTTGTGTATTTGATTAAATTGTTGAATATTTGCTCATGATTTTTCTCATAATTGAACTTGGTTAATCTCATGCTTAATATGCTTGACTTTTATATGAATATTATCCTTCTTTAATTATCATCCTTAATATCATTTCTTTATGTTTGTCTTCCTAAAGATTGAAGCGTATTGATGTGTTCTTGTATATCATTTCTATATGTTTGTCTTCCTAAAGATTGAAGCATATTGATGTACTCTTTTAATCATGTTCATCCTATCCATATCTTTGTCATAAACATATTCCCATCCTCATGCTTATGTTGTTTCATCTATTGTATCAATGTCCTATCTTTAATCATGTTTTATTTATTGTTATTATCAACTGTTTTTCCACCATTCCAAAGGAAGGTGAATAGGGTTGACTCTTAAAGTCATAGCCCCCATCTTAACCTAGGTAATCTCTTAGGAAGAAACCTTGTTTCTTAGCCTCATCAAGGGCCATGGAATTATAACTAGCTTTAGGAGAGAGTTCTTACACTCTTGGTGGTATTCATCCTAATGAATTTATCATCTTCCCTACTGACTAAACCTCAACATAGGTCCATTTCAACTAGATCTAGAGAGTTCTTATACTCTACAATGAGCTTGTACTCATTTCCCCTCTGAATATTGACCATAGTCAACCATTCAGTAGAAGCAGAACTACGCATACTCTGATTCTATTCCCGAGGATACGTAGGCATAAAGTGCGATGCTTTATCGAGTATACTTAGATACTAACCCCTAGGGTTTCAACCTTTAACATAGAACCTTTAGCAAACTTAAGATAACATTTAAACAAGAGGTTCCTGTACATTACTACAGATACTTAGGGTGCTAATACCTTCCCTTTGTATAACCAACCCCCGAACCTTAGATCTCCCCCTTTAGGTTTTTCTAACGATCTTGAACCTTTCCTTTGGATAAATCAAAGTCGGTTGTAAAAGAAAAATGATGCAAGTTAATTAATAGCTTGTTATCCGATTTTCACCGCAACAAATACTTCTTGAGTTATGTGATATTTTAGTTTTAAGTTTTGGTTTCCAATCCATTATAGATCAATTTTGATAGTGTGACAAAAAAATTCTGAAATATATAAATATGAAATTTGTTCAACTAGACAATGTCATGTCAACAAATTGACTCCGAAATCTAGAAAAAATTTAAATTGAATAACTAACAATTTTGTTTTTCTTCAATACAAAAACCAAAAATACATTTAAATTTGCTAATCTGGTTTGGAGGGAGGTGGCAAATTGGATTGATATGCCGGATATGGTGTTCACTACTCCCATGAGTAGTTTTTTGTGTTCGTTCGCTTTTTGTAAATCTAAGCAGGTCAAGAATGGTAGAGAAGGAAACATTTGGTTGGCGGTACGTTGGAACTTGTGGAATCTCAGGAATGACATCATTTTTAAGAATATAAGGTGGACTGTGGTTGATATAGTTTGGTCGGTTAAGTTTTCGGCCTGGCGTTGGTCTTTTATTGGAGATATTACCCATCCCAAATGTAATTTGTTTGAGTTCGACAAAGACCTTTTGTTTTACTTGTCTTAACTTTCATTTGGTAGGTAATCTCTTCCTTTTTCCCGAGCGTTGTTTTCGCTCTGTTGTAATCAGGTTTGAGTACCCTTTGTACTCGTATCAATATATATATCTCTTGCCTTTTAAAAAAAAAACATTTAAATTTATATTTAACAATGAATGTAGAATTATCTTTTGGTGTGACAATGCATATAGTACTGAGTGCTAGTATAGAAGATTAGAAGTGTTTTATTTTCAAGTTTCTTTCGCCTTGCAACATGGAAAGATTCCCTTATTAATATAACAATGAATAATTAATATATTTATGACCCTAAAACCATAAAGTGCTTCATAGTTTTTGTCTTTACTTTAATCTGATTTTAATTTTGTAAAAATAGTTATGGAGATCAGGAAATGATATTGAAGTAGGGGGAAGAGGTAGGTCAGGAAATTATAGTTTTTATATCTTTTATTTAATTACAAACTATAACAATATCGTTTTCTGATCTCGAAGAGTAATAACATTCAAAATAGTTTTGAGCTCGAGGAGTATTTTTCAATTAGAGTAATTCCGTTAAGAGCTAATCTCTGTTTGCTAGAGGAATTTGATGAAGGTGAGATCAAAGATTTAATTCGGGAAGCAAAGACTTGGTGGAGACAATAGTTCTCTGAGATTAGAGAATAGAGGGAGGAAGATGTGGACTTGGATAGAATGACTTGGCTCAGGTGGTATGGCATTCCGTGTCACACGTGGAACTTTTATTTTTTCGAAACCTTGGCGAATATGGTGGGCTCTTATGTTTGTGTGGATGAGAACTGATCCGGGGTATTCAAACAGGTCCACGTATGCTGGTCGTCAGATGGGCAAGGTGCTCGGAATGTTGATGAGGAGAGGACGGGGTGTACCTGCAAGGCACTCCGACGCTCAAGTAAGAAAGGGTCAGAGAAAAAGGGCAAGTACGAAGTGTATTCTTAGGATGAATATTTGATACCTGACCCTCTCAAATGAGAGGGTTTATATAATGTTCCCCAGCGCGTGGCCAACGGTCCTATTTTCAGGGCGAAATAATTGTTTTCCTGAAGAATAGGTAACTGCCCAAACTAGCCGTTATGACGGGCAGGATGCCCAAACTAGCCGTTATACCGGGCAGGAAGGTAGTTGCGGGCGTCTGTTCGTCAGCTATCGGGGAGTTGTAGTCCGTGTGTGACAGGCAATAATTTCGGGCAGGACTGAGCAGTCCGTGACCAGTTTTAGGGGCAAAAGGGTACTTTTGTCCTCTTAATGGGCTGGATCCAAGCGTTTGGGCTGTTACTGTAGTAATCATGGATTGGGTCGCGCATGGCCGTTGGCCCAGTCCAGAACAGTAGCCCCCCAAGTCGTTACTTCCGAGCGTGGAGGTGATGACTTAAGGATAGCGTACATTCCCGGGGAAGTGAAGTGTTTTGCTCGTTGGCTGTGGATGCCCATGGTTTCTATTGCCCGCTGTGGCTGTTGGTCGTGGTCGTTAAGCGTTGCCCGTTACAGATGGATACCAACAGTCTAGTGGAATATGAAACGATACGGGGGTTGCCACGTGTGTGTTGGAACTTGTGCCGCTGCCACTTAGGCAATGTTGGCTAGTGGGTAGTCATCATGACCTATGTGCGCGTGGGGCTGCACGTGACCTCCTATATAAATAGGAGGGAAAATTTTCATTCTGAACTTTTTCCTTCAATCTTCACCAAATTTCCTGCTCGCGAAATCTGCCCGTTGCATCCTTCGCCGTTTGAAGCTCCGAGCAACTTTTTTCAGTCTTCTATTTATAAGTAAGTTGTCTCTTTTCTTTGTTTTGCTTCTTATTGATGTTTATTTAGACATTGCATGCGGTTAGGTTAGATTTTAGGAGACTTAGGGTTATATATGTGGTAGCCGCTGGTGGTGGATGATGGCTCCGCCGTCTCCACCGCCGTTAGCCTGTTGTTACGTTGTGTGTGAAGAGTCTGTCCGTGACGTCGTCGCGATGGTGGCGTGCACGCTACCGTTCTAGCATTACGTTTCATGGAGTTGTGAGTTGAATGAAAACCTTATGATCTTGCTTTGGAGAAGTTCCTCGTGTGATAGGAGAGTTCCGGGCATTGTCTCGCGAGGAGACTTTTTCGTAGTGTTGTCAGGGCTTAGGCCGGGGACGTCGTCCTCAGCCCTTAGCGTGCCCTTTCACTTGTTTAGTGGTGGAAGGGTGGATTTGATTAGCTGTCGAATTCACTCTCTTTCTCTGCTTTTCAGGTGATGGCGACAGGGCCCCGTAGAGATATTATATTAGATTCGTCTGAGGAGGAGTCTGGTTCCTCGGGGAGCAGTAGCACTCAGTCCTCGAGTGGGTCCACCGAGCAGGACATGGACTATGAGCAAGAGGATGAACTGCTGGACGATGATCAGGAAGAGGTGCCCGAGGAGGAGGTATCCGAGGAGGGTGCAGCAGAGAATAAAGCAGAGGAATGGGAGGTGGCGGAACCCTCTGAGCATGCGTCTGAATTCGCGACCTACATAGGGGATTATTTCCAGACGGTGGGAGATGACGGGGACTGGAGAGTCCATTTCCCCACCGCTGACGAGCGCGTCTGCACGAATTATGGGGAGCGCTTTACGATGTACGAATATGTTTTCAATGAGTTGGGCTTGAGGCTTCCATTCAAGGATTTCCAGCAGTCTGTCTTCTTACATCTTCGCTTGGCCCCCACTCAGCTCCATCCCAACTCGTTAGCCTTCCTGCGAGCATTCGAGTTGGTGTGCGAGCACCTGTAAATAGGGGCGACCATCCCCTTCTTCTTCACCGTCTTTCACCTCCAACGACAGACTTCTGGGAGGAGTTACGGTTGGGTCTCCCTGAAGCAGCCACGCAAGCTGTTCAAACCTTTCTCTGAGTCCACACGGACATTTAAGACGAGGTACTTCGTCGTGGAGCCCGTGTCGGAGGCTGCCCAGGATAGGACGTTCTGCTGGGAGGTTGAAGTGGACGAGAACGGAGAGGAGAGGATTAAAGAGGAGGGGAAATACATCGGGCAGAGGTTGTTGAAATATCCCTTCCATTGGACCGGGGAGCATTTTACGAAGCCCCCAAAAGACTATGTTTTTGAGCCTGCGAATTTGGACGAGGGGAATGCTGCTTCATATGAAAGTTTGTTGCAGTACGTGAACTCGTTCTGGATGGCCGAGTGCATCACGAAGAAGAAGGAGGCGATCCTCGAGGCCGATGGTGGCCTTCGGGTGGAGCCTCATTTTATTAATGTTAGGGCACTGCTGGGGTGCAAAACTTACAGAGATGCCATGGATCTGCTCGATATTTAACCTTAACATATTGCTTTGCATTGCTCATTATTTTCTATTGTCTGACGCCTGTTTTTGTCTTTTGCAGCCACTATGCCTTCAGCCCACGAAAGGATGGTGAGGAATATGGTCGTGCGGAAACAAGCTGCTGCAACTGCTATTACTAAGGTTCATCCTTCCCCTGCCCGTGCGGTTGGTCCTTCCCAGCCTCCTCAGGGGAATGCTTCTCCGACCAATGTTCAATGGTCTCCAATGCCCCTGGCGACCAGGTCTAAGCGTCCAAGGAATGAGGCAGTGGATCTGGGCAAGGCGCCAGAGAAAACGAAATTCGAGTTGCCTCCTTGTGTATTGGATAAGAGGTTCTTTGAAGGGACCTCTTTGGTGATTCCTCATGCTAATTCTCTGCATCTGCAAATCCTGGACCGTCTGAGAAAGAGGACGCTGGTGGCCCAGGATGCCTCTGCGGTGGTCAGGCTGCTGGAGATGGCGGTCACCTATGCCGAGGGGGACACGGCCACTGAGAGTGAGCTGACTATTTCCCGAGGGAAGGTGGCCGCTCTTGAGGAGAGTTTGAAGAAGGCCAGGGAGGAAGCTAAGGTTGCCAAGGAGGCAAAGGAAAAGGAGGGCGAGGAGGTTGCCCGGTTAAAGGGGGAGAAGGTTACACTTGAGGCTGAGAAAAAGGCCGCTGAGGATTTGGTCGCGCAACTGCAGGCGGCCAATGCTCCTGGCGAGGAGGAGCCTGAGGACGTGAAGATGCTAATGACAAGGTCAGAGTTAGTTGCCCGAGTGGTGGTGGCTGAGGATGACAATGTAGTACTTGGCGAGGAATCCTTCAAGAACGCAGTGTCTCAGCTTCAGGTGGTGAATCCTGGTGTTGATTTGGTGACCGAAGGCACCAATTTCCTGGCGTACGTTAAAGACGGGCAAATTGTGATGCCAGAGTCTCTCCTTGCCGGCCAAGCTAGAACCCAGACTCCTCCGCCCAATGATGAACGAGTCGAAGACACCGAGGAATGATGTTTGCAGATGATGATGTTTTGCCGGCCTGCGTGCCGTGTAGTTTGTTGTAATTTTATTTGATTTGGGAGGGCGTGGCCCCCTCTTTTTATGTAATTCGTACAATCTTTGGCCCTTGTGGCCTTTTTTACTTTATGTCTGGTTTATGTTGGTCGGCTTTGTTACTTATATGATTTTTGTTTATATTGCTGTGCTTTACATTAGCGGTGCATGTATGACTGTCCGTCGGAGGGTGTGTCTGTTAACAAAGCCTTCTTTTGAAAGATTGCTCGTTGTGTGTGAATTTGCCAGTATGGAGAACTGGTCGAATTGCCAGGGAAGGTCCTGGCGAGGTTGCGGATCTCAGGTCGCGATTGAGGCCTGAGGTCGCGGCATGAACGTCCCATCGCAAGCTGGGGTTCAGCCAATCGTGGTACCTGGGCGAAGGCAATGCTCGATTGAGGACCGCCGACGAGCAGAGCTCTGACTCATTTACTTGAGCGGGATTCCACTTTGTGCGTATGTATCATTTGTACCTGAACGAGCATGATGACCGTTAGGTGGTCCTTTGACGCGAGGAAGCCTATTGTGACTTTAACTGTAGTACTGCTTAAGTTTTTCAGCGTTCCATGGTCGAGGGATTTCATCTCCGTTGAGGGTCTCGAGGAAGTAGGCACCATTCTCCGTTCTGGCATAGACTCTGTACGGCCCTTCCCAGTTAGCTGCTAGTTTGCTTTCGCGAGAGTCCTTGTGGTTTCTTCGCAGGACAAGACTGCCCACATCGAACTCTCGTCGTAAGACTTTAGCATTGTGCCTGATTGATATTTTTTGCTTAAGAGATGCTTCGCGGAGGGCTGCTCCTGTTCGGATTTCCTCGACAAGGTCGAGCTCCTCTCTTATTGCTTCGTCATTCATTTCCTCATCTAGAGGTGATTCGGTCCTCTTGGACGGTACGTGAATTTCAATGGGTATAACAGCCTCCGTGCCATATGCTAAGCGGAAAGGTGTTTCCCCGGTTGTAGACTGAGGAGTGGTGCGGTACGCCCATAAGACGCTGTGGAGCTCCTCGACCCAGGCTTTCTTTGTTTCATCCAGTCTTCGCTTGAGGCCACGAAGAATGACATGATTGGCCGCTTCTGCCTGCCCGTTGGTCTGGGGATGTTCTACAGATGCAGAATGTTGCTTTGTTCCGAGATGGGCGACAAAGTTTTGGAACTTCTTGTCCGTGACAATTGCTTGGGGAATCCCAAAACGGGCAAGGATATTCCGCTTGTAGAAGCGCAGAATGTTAAGTGCTGTTATCTTTGCTAAGGCTTCTGCTTCTATCCACTTTGTGAAATAGTCTACGCCCACTATCAGATATTTGTTTTGGCTGGACCCCGTCACGAAGGGTCCTAGGATGTCTAGGCCCCACCAGGCGAATAGCCACGGGGAGGTCATGCTTTTCAGTTCGTTAGGTGGAGCTAGGTGCATATCCCCGTGCCGTTGGCATTTGTCGCATCTCTTCACGTGCTCCTTGGCATCGTGCTGCATGGTTGGCCAATAATACCCTGCTCGGAGGGCCTTGCGGGCAATGGACCTTCCTCCTAGGTGCTGGGCGTTAATGCCTTCGTGGATTTCTCGTAATACGTGAGGGATAACTTCCTCCTCTATGTATTTGAGCAGTGGGATGGAGAAGCCTCGTCGATAGAGTTTGTTTTCAAGGATGACGTATGAGCAAGCTCTTCGTCTGATGGTGCTGGCTTCCTTGGGGTCATCCGGAAGCTCGTCCCTAGTGAGGTAGTTATACACGGGTGTCATCCAGCAATCGCTGTCCCCAATCGCGTGTATGTGTAGGGTCGAGGATCCCTTATCGATGCTGGACCGGGGAAGTATCTCTTGGATGACTGACCTGTTTTCGCCTTTTCTCTTAGTGCTTGCTAGTTTGGACAAGATGTCTGCTCGCACGTTATGTTCGTGTGGAACATGTCTCACTTCTACCGTTCTGAACCTTGCCATTTTTCCCTTGACCAGGGTTAGGTATTCAGAGAGACTGTCGTTTTTGGTCTGATATTCTCCAGATATCTGGAGGACTATGAGCTGAGAGTCCGTGCAGATGATGATTTCTTCAGCTCCTAAGTCTTCGGCTATGCACAAACCGGCGAGGAAGGCTTCATACTCGGCCTGGTTGTTCGACGTGGGAAAGGTCAATGTGAGAGAAGCCTCGACTATTGTCCCTTCGTCGTTCTCCAAAATTACCCCTGCCCCACTGCCGGTCGAGCTGGATGCTCCATCTACATAGATGGTCCATCTGTTTGCTATGTGGACCGGGGAGTCTGAGAACGTCATTTCCTGCTTTCATACTGGACGTCAAACTCGGACAGTTCCAATGACCATTTGAGCATTCTGCCTGCCATGTCTGGTCGTCCCAGTAATTGCTTTATGGGCTGATCCGTTCTTACCACGATCGTGTGAGCCAAGAAATAGTGTCTCAGTCGTCTGGCAGCGTTGACGAGGGCCAATGCTACCTTCTCTATCTGTTGATATCGCAACTCTGGGTCCTGCAATGCTTTGCTCGTGAAGTATATTGGCTTTTGTCCGCCAGGATTCTCGCGAATGAGAACGACACTAACGGCCTCGGCAGTGACGGCGAGGTATAGGAACAAGACTTCCCTAGTATCTGGTCGTGATAATACGGGCGGTTTCGACAGAGCTTGCTTCAAGTGAAGGAGGGATGTTTCACATTCCTCGGTCCATTCAAATGCTGCTTCTTTCCGCAAGAGCTTGAAGAAAGGAAGGGCGTGTTGGGCAGATTTTTCCACGAAGCGGGACAACGAAGTAAGCACCCCGTTGAGATATTGGATGTTCTTCTTAGACATGGGCGTTGGGAACTCAGAGAATGCCCGACACTTGTCGGGGTTAGCTTCGATTCCTCATTCTGTTAGGTAGAAGCCAAGGAATTTACCTGCCCGTACACCAAACGTGCACTTCTCTGGGTTAAAATGCATTCGATACTTTCTTGCTTGCTCGAAGATTTTGCGAAGATGGGCGACATGATCTAGTTCCTCATGGGACTTGACGATCATATCTTCCATGTATACTTCGAGCATGTCACCTATTTATCCTTGGAAGACTCTGTTCATCATTCGTTGGTACGTAGCACCGACGTTCTTCAGCCCGAAGGGCATTACGTTGTAGTAATAGTTGCCCGATTCGGTCATGAAGGCCGTGTAAGTTTTATCGCTCGCAGCCATTGGGATTTGATTGTAGCCCGAGTAGGCGTCGAGGAACGATGAAAGCTTAAAACCTGCTGAGTTATCTACGAGCTTATCGATATTGGGGAGGGGGTAGGCGTCCTTCGGACAGGCCCTATTAACATCGGTATAGTCAACCCACATCCTCCATTTGCCATTAGTTTTTCTTACAAGTACAACGTTTGAGAGCCATGTAGTGTATTTGGCGTCAGAAATAAACCTAGCTTCTAGAAGGTCTTTGACAGCTTTCTCCGCGGCTTCCATCTTTTCCTAGGACTGTTTCCTTCTGCGCTGGGTAACGGTTTTGATGGCCGGATCAATTGTAAGCTGGTGGCAAGCGACGAATTGGTCCAATCCTGGAATTTCAGCAGCGCTCCATGCGAACAAGTCTGTGTTCTCCCGGAGGCATGATTTTAGTTGTCTCCTGGCCAGGTCGGGGAGGTCTGCTCCGATCTTTACTCCCCGTTGGGGGTCTTCTCCGAACGGAACGATGTCGAAGTTGCCATCTGGGAGGGGGCGTAGGAGATGGCCGCTGTTGTTGGACTGGCTGCTCGAAGTCGTTGGGTCCTTGGCGTGATCTTCCTTGCTGAAACGGCTGTCCAAGTCGATAGATTCAACCTGGGGGAGCGGTTTTGGCTGCTCGGAGCTGCTGGGCAGGGGGGAACGACCAGAAGTCCTTGGTCCTGCTGAGATGGTGCTTAGTCCCTTTGATGCTGCTTCAAAGCACCGACGGGCAACTTCGACGTCGCCGTGGAGGGTGGCGACCATCCCTTTAGAAGTGTAGTACTTCATCTTGAGATGTACGGTGGAAGGTACAACAATCAACTCTGCCAGGGTTGGCCTTCCAAAAATGTACTGGTATAGTGACGGGCATTCAATTACCAGAAACTGTGCTTTAATTGCTCGAGTTGTCTCTCCTAAACCAAAGGTTACGATGAGCTCTACGTAACCCCGGGGCTTTGTCACAGCTCTGTTGAATCCTTGCAGGTTGGATCCAATGTATGGAGTAAGGTGAGAGTCATTCAGCTGCAGCATTTCGAACGGGTGATTGTACATTATATCAACTGAGCTGCCCTAGTCCACGAGTATTCTGCGAACGTCGAAGTTTGCCATCTTTGCTCGGATAAGCAGCGGAATGCTTAAGTTCGATGCTCCGCCGAGGAGCTCTTCCTTGTATAAGGAATTAGGAACGGATCCTTTGTGAGCGGTGTCCAGCGTAGTGACTTCATTGGAGCTTTTGCTGATCAATTGATCGAATCTCCTCTTGACGGAGCCGACCGTGATTTTGTTGAATCCACCACCAGAAATGACCATGGCTGACGGGAAGGCCTCCCACGGGCTGCGAGCAGCGAGGTACGTGGAGACGGACAAACTATCAGGGATGCAGAAGTCCTCTGGCCGAGTTATGGACATAGCGACCTGTACGTTGGTGTCATCAGAGGGCGGAGTCTCTTCTGCAACCTTTTTGTTCTCCTGGGTTTCTTGTCGGGGAGCATCTTTCTTTTTCGCGAACTGCTTCAGGTTGCTGTCGCGAATAAGGATCTCTATTGCATCTCTGAGGTGGATGCATTCTTCCGTCGTATGGCTGTGACTCTTGTGGAAGCGGAAATACTTGGATTTGTCTACACCCGGTCTGGCCGGCAGCTGTTTGGGGAAACGGACTCCCGCTTGCTTGAATTCCGAGTTGGCACACTCGGACAAGATTTTCTCCCTCGAGGCAGTGAGGGGGGGTATAGTCATGGAACCGCCCAGAAGGTCCCTTCTGTTCGCGTGCATCGCGAGGCCGATCATCGCGTCTTTTATCTCCTCGACAGGATGTCGAGGTTTCTTCAGCTCTGGACGAGCGGGCACCTTCATGGTGTCGAGAGGCCCGGACAGAGTGTGCAGCAACCTTCTCTTCGTACTGTATATGCGACTGGGCTTGGAGGAGAAGGGCGTTAAGGTTCCTCGGTGGATCGAGGCCGATGGCTTTCACGAAGTCTGAGCCAGGACGTAATCCCTGCTCGAGCAAGAATCTCTTCATGTCGTCGGTTATTGGCACTTGGACGGCCTCCTTGTTGAACCGTTCAATGTAAGCCCGAAGAGGCTCATCTCTTCCCTGTACGACAGCTCCGAGGGACGCCTCGGTCTTTGGATGGCGTCGCGAAGCAGTAAAGTGACGGGAGAAAATCCTCCCCAGCTGCCTCCAGGATGTAATGGATTCTTCTGGCATTTGCTTGTACCATGTCATTGCTCCCTTCCGGAGCGTGGTCGGGAACAGGCGGCATTTGATGGCTCCTCGTACCCCTCTGTAGTCCAAAAGAGCATCTATGTTTTCTATGTGCTCGTCTGGGTCAGTGGTTCCATCGTAAGTCCCTAGAGACGGAGGCTTCTCTAGTCCTTTAGGGAGACGGGTGGCCAAGATCCTGCGGGATAACGGGCCGCGAGGCTCGTCGTCGCTGTCAGAACTTGGAGTTGATGGTGACCGTTGTCTGCGCTCGCGACGGCGGTCTCTGCGAGGCGATGGTGAACATAGCCGATCACGAGGTCTGACCGGTGGAGAATGCCTATCCTGCCTCGTTCTCTTGTGTCTTGGTGATGATCGATCTCGTGGGGAGATCTGGTCGCGCTTGCGAATGTGTTGTGATTCAGGCTCATGCCTCGATCTATGGTCTTCCCCGCGCCTAGGTGGCGGGCTTCTTGATTTTCGGTGCTTACTCTTTGGAGGAGAGGATCTTGGAAGAGATGCTTCCTCGAGAGCTCCTATTCTCTCTCCTTGCTGCAAGATAAGGAGGTTTGTGCGGTCGACAGCTTCCAAAAGAGCTGCAACGGCCAGGTCGGCGCTGGGAGGGCCAGGAATTGGTCGTTCACCCGACGGTATCTGTTTTCCTCCTTGCCTGGTGGGAGGAGGAGTTGGAGACGCAGTAGCCCTGTCTCGAAGGAAACGGGGATCAGAAAGTAACAAAGATTTTCCGTCAACGTCCATCTTGTTGACGGGAACGAGAACTGTAACGTCAGCACCTTTTGCGGAGTTCTGAGCGGCCATATGGTGGGCGGATCAAAGAAAGTATGTTTTGATCTTTTAGTTTCCGAGGAGGAAAGAAAGAAGGGGAGAACAAGGAGTTCCCACAGATGGTGTCACTGATTCGGGGTATTCGAACAGGTCCACGTATGCTGGTCGTCAGATGGGCAAGGTGCTCGGAATGTTGATGAGGAGAGAAGGGGGGTGTACCTGCAAGGCACTCCGACACTCAAGTAAGAAAAGGTCAGAGAAAAGGGGCAAGTACGAAGTGTATTCTTAGGATGAATATTTGATACCTGACCCTCTCATTTGAGAGGGTTTATATAATGTTCCCCAGCGCGTGGCCAACGGTCCTATTTTCAGGGCGAAATAACCGTTTTCCTGAAGAATAGGTAACTGCCCAAACTAGCCGTTATGACGGGCAGGATGCCCAAACTAGCCGTTATACCGGACAGGAAGGTAGTTGCGGGCGTCTGTTCGTCAGCTGTCGGGGAGTTGTAGTCCGTGTGTGACGGGCAATAATTTCGGGCAGGATTGAGCAGTCCGTGACCGGTTGTAGGGGCAAAAGGGTACTTTTGTCCTCTTAATGGAATGGATCCAAGCGTTTGGGTCGTTACTGTAGCAATCATGGATTGGGTCGCGCATGGCCGTTGGCCCAGTCCAGAACAAGAACACTCTTAAAGGGGAGTGTATGGATGTTGCGAGGATCCTCGTCCGAACCAAATGTGTTATAGTGTTGAATGAGATTATTTAAGTGCAGATCAATGGTGTTGTGTTTAGCATAAAGATGGTGGAAGATGTTCATGGTCCTTTACGTATTTCTCTCAACAAAGTTGAATCCAAAAAGGCAGTAGTGTCATCTTCATCAGTTTCTGAAAGCTCCTGGAGCAGGTTGTATAGTGACAAAGAGGATGAAGGTTGGAATTCGGAAGCAAGGGAGGTTTTAGTTAGAAAAGTTAATGAAGCTAGTTCGTTTCAAACTGAAACTAGTCAGCATTTAGAGGAAGGTTTTGTTAAAGCTGGTTTGGTTGCTGAGATGTTGGCTGAGGAGTCTAGCCCTGTTAGAGTAGAAGCATCATTAGCTTGTGCCTTGGAATTTGACACGACGTTGATGGCGGCTAAGTAGGTGTCGGCATACAAGGAGGTGTCAGCTTTTGGGACAAATAGGATAACTGAGGCTATTAAGCCTCATGAAAAGGTGTAAGAGAAAAGCCTTGTTTTTGTTTAAGGATAACGAGGTTGTAGGTAAAGGGAGGATGAAGCCAAAGAAGAAAAAGACAAAACTCGGGAATTTGGTGGAGCTAAATGGGCCTAGTTGTAAGAGGAAATCAAAACCTAAACTTAAAAAGTTGGGCCAGGCTTTGGATTATGGATCTGGTGGTTCTGATGATCTAATTGAAAAGTTTTCTCGACCACCTGTTGACGCAGATTTGAAGTCTATGGATTTTGACTTTTCCTCTTCCTCTGTGCACATCTATAAATCGAAGGAGACTGACATTTTCTCAGCGGGTGCTGTCCTTTGTTATGACTCTATCTCTGATTCAGATGTCCAACTCTGTAATTCCAGATCTGTCGATAATTTGGAATCGAATGTTGGATCTAAGGTGTGGAAAGCAATATAAAAAATGGGAGTGAAGGCAAAAGATTGGATGAAGGATTTATCGGCTCATATTGCTGAAATGGAGGCTAAAGATAAAGGTATCAAGAGTGGTAAGAAGGTGTATTCCAAAGGTGAACGATGATTTTGGGATCTCTCAGTATCAGAGGGGGAGGCAATTTTTCAAAAAGGAAGAGGATAAGTTGTCTAATTAAGTCAGGTAACGCTGATATTTTCTTTGTTCAAGAATCAAAATTAAATGAGGTTGATGTTAAAGTCGTTTCTAGGTTATGGAATCATGTTGAGGTGGGATGGTCGTATTGCAAATCAAATGGTTTCTCTGGAGGAATTATAACTATGTGGACTGTTAATTCTTTCTTTCTGGTGTTCTCGTTTAGAGGGGAAGGATTCCTTGGTATTAAGCTGTAGGGAAGGAAGATTTTTATTATGTTGTGAATGTCTACTCTAGATGCTCTCTGTCCTCAAAGCGCAAGTTGTGAAAGAATTTGAAAGTGTGCAAGACAAGGTGGTATAATGGTATTTTGATCATGGGCGGTGACTTTAATGTTATATTAGTTGCAGTTGAAAGAAAGGGTGAGTCTTATTTGAATAGATCAGTAGAGATTAGGGATTTCTCTGGTTTTATAGAAGATATGGGTCTGGTGGATCTTCATGTTTCAGGTAATCGCTTTTCTCGGCTTAGCAGGGAACGGAAGAAGATGAGCAGGATAGACGGATTTTTAGTGGATGCTTCAT
Organism: Lathyrus tuberosus; assembly: GCA_022829125.1. Lineage (NCBI taxonomy): Eukaryota > Viridiplantae > Streptophyta > Magnoliopsida > Fabales > Fabaceae > Lathyrus > Lathyrus tuberosus. The sequence goes on from JALAZF010000441.1 coordinate 4,603,527, forward strand.
TCATTAATAAATGGGGATTGATTGGTCAAACCATTGGGAGAAGAGATATCTCTGACCATTTCCCTATTTGGCTAAAAGTTTGTTCGAGAAATTAGGACCATAAACCGTTTAAATCTAATGATTTTTGGTTTGAAGATGCTTCGTTTCTTAAGTTTGTGGAAGATAAGTGGTCGAATTACAGGGTTTCGGGGAGAAGTGACTTTTTTCTAAAAGAGAAATTTAAGTTGTTAAGAGGTGATATGAAAATTTGGAGCAAAGAGGTTTTCGGTTGGTTTGATCTTAAGGTGGAGAAATAAATGGATGTAGTTAATGAGTTGGACCATGCTTTGATGTCTGCTAATAATGAAGAGGTCGAGAACTTGGTGTTGAAGAGGTATGAGGCTTGAAGATCTATTTGGCATAACTTGCATATCAAGGACAATATGATTCTTTAGAAGGCTCGAGTCAAGTGGAACATGGAGGGTGATACTAATTCAAAGTTCTTTCATAGGATGGTGAATGGTAGAACTAGAAGTCATTTTATAGGTTCTGTCAATACTCCAACTGGTGTGGTCGATTTTGCTTGTGAAGTTAAGCACGTCGTGAGAGATTTCTTTCTCAAGAAGTATACTGAAAGTGGTTTGGATAGACCTGTTCTTGATGGAGTTTCTTTCAACTGTCTGTCTACTGAGGAAGCTAATTCTCTTTAGGCTCCTTTCTTGGACGAAGAAATTATAGATGCAGTGTGGAGTTGTGATGGTTCTCAGAGCCCCAGGCCGGGTGGTTTCAATTTCGGCTTTTTGAAGAGATGTTGGCATATTTTGAAGAGTGATATATGTTCTTTTGTGAAGGATTTCCATCAGTTTGCGTTTTTGACTAAGGATGTCAACTCCTCTTTCTTGACTTTAATCCCTAAAGTTGCAAACCCTTTGGTGTTAAGTGATTTTAGATCTATTTGTCTGGTGAGCAGCTTGTATAAGATTCTTGCAAATTTACTTGCGGAAAGGCTGAAAAAGGTAATAGGAGGGTTAGTATCTCATAATCAATCTACGTTCGTGCCGAGGCATTTCTTGTTGGATGGTGTTGTGGTTGCAAACAAGGTGATTGATTTTACGTCAAAGGAGATGAAGAAGTGTATTATGTTTAAAGTCGATTTCGAAAAAGCATACGATAGCGTGAATTGGGATTTTCTTAGGTTTTTGCTGTTGTAAATGGGTTTTGGCAAAACATGGCTGAAGTGGATGGAGGCTTGTGTGTTTAATAGGAATTAGTCGATTCTGGTCAACGGGAGTCCAACTAAGGATTTTGAGATCAAAAGAGGTTTGATGTAGGGAGATCCGCTTTCTCTGTTCCTCTTTTTCTTAGTTGCGGAGGAATTAACTAGGTTGATTAAAAAAGCTACTGATTTAGGTGATTATAGAGGATTCAAGGTTGATGATGATACTTTGGTGGATGCCATTCAATTTACAGATGATAGGCTGATGGTGGGTGTAACACCCCAAAATAATTATAATATTTATTTAATTGATTTATTATAATTGTTCTTGAACTTCGGTAAATTTTAATGAAATATTATGATGCATGGTATATTTGTATGGTGTTGTGGGATATTGATGAGCTAAGGGAATAAGTAGAGTGTTTAGGAATTAAGTGATGAATTGGAATTTTATTTTAGTGTTAAAAATAATAGAATAATGTGAATAATATTATTAGATAATTATTATGAATTAAAATAAAAGGAGGTGGAACACTAAGGGCAAGATGGTGTTTTGTAAGGGGATAAGTGAGGGTAAGATGGGAAAACCATAATAGGGGTCCAAGGGGTATTGGTGATAAAAGGAAAAGAAGGAGTGGAGAAGTTCACTTTTGTACGATCGTGAAAAATTGGAATAACGATGAAGGGAGAGCTAGGGCACAGAGGATCAAGAAGATCATCCGTAGAATGCAGAGAAAGAAGTCATTTGCTGAGAATTCTAAGGTATGGGGAGTATCTCTTGTCATTATAATTGATATAAGGTTAGAGGTATGTAGGTAGTTGGAGTTTTAGGGGATTTTGGGGAACATGATGAAAATATGATGAATTATGTGATTTAGGAATGTGTAGGATTAGGGGAAATGATGTATAGGTTGTCCAGTATGATGTGTTGCTGTTATAGTATTGATTGACGTGTGATTGATGTGTATTTTTGGACTGAATGGTATTGGAATTGCAAGGTAATTTAGGACTGAACTGGTGCAGAATCACAATTAAGAAGTTGCAGGTTCGCATATTTCGTTGGGCGAGCTTCCCATGTCACCGGACGAAGTATTTTTGCCTCAGCCTCGCCAGGCGAAAGGAGAGGCAAAAAGAGGGTGAAAAATAGGTGCTACTGGAACTTGCATGGGAGAGGGATTTCGCCCCTGCTTCGCCGGGCGAAACCCAGGCGAGGGACCTGCTTCGCTGGGCGAAACCCAGGCGAGGGACCTGCTTCGCTGGGCGAGCACCAGGCGAGCAGGAGCAAATGTTTTTTTTTATTATGTGGTTTTGTTTCCTTTTCTCGTGTTGTCTTGTCCTGTGTTGACCTTATGCCGTGGGGTAATTGATGTGATGTGTATTACCGATTATAACATGATGAATTATGAAGTATTATGACGAATATTGACGTATGTAAATGACGTTATGTTACGATGTTTTGAGGAATATTCATGAATGATGATGCAATTTTGACAATTCTATGATGGTGATTATTCTGACGTTTGCATCATGCATTCATAGCATATTTAGGACTTCGGTCTAGTGATGATGTTAGGACTTCGGTCCTGTGTTGGCTTCAATCCCATTGTCTGGATTGAAGTGTTTATGATGTGCTCCAATTCCAAAGGGGGAATCGATCCTATGGTGGGGATCTTTGGAGGGTGATGGCCTAGTGTCCATCAAATGAATTGGTACCACTGATAAGTGCAAAATGTACCTATTTTTGTATATAAGTTTTGTTGCACTTATCATTACTTTGTGTTAAAATTGGTTGAATAAACCCCGCTTTGTTCGTAAATACGTTTACTTTACATTTTCGGTGTATAGTGCGGTACCGTGTAAATATCATTGAGTTTAATTGATTTTCATTTATTTTTACAGGTGTTCCAGCAATGGTATTTTTCCATATTCATAAAGAGCATTGAATAAGCTTTCCAACGCTTCAAACCGTGCGTCAATCGGAGTTACGGTTCATGAGTTATGATCAAAACAAATTCTGGTTTGCTGTCATGTTCGCACTGCGAACCCCCGTGGCGAGCACTCGCTAGCGAGTTCGCACTGCAAACCCGGGGCGAATAAAAAGTGCCTGGAAGCATGAAAAACACCATTCTGGAGGAAGTTAAGGCGGCATATGTTCGCAGTGCGAACCTGGGCAGCAAATTTTGCCTATAAACTTCATTTTTCAGCAATTTTTAGAGGATGGTTTTGGGGATTCTTGCTCCAACTCCATCAAACTTCATTTTTTCAGTAGATTAGCTTAGAAAACAACATGGAAGCTTGCATGTGGATGATCCGAGGTGGATTTCTCATCGATCAACTCCGACAATCCGTGAAGTGTTTGGTTCATTTCTTTTCTTCTTTGTGTTTTTCTTCTATGTTGGGTTTTGTATATGTATTGACTACGATCTCATGTATATTTGTCGCACATGGCGTTGTATAAAACTTGCTTTACAAATCTCTATTGGTGATTGTCTCTGATTTTTGCTTTATGCGCGGGGTTTGGGTTGCGTTAGAGATAACCGTCGCAAACTTCGATTAGGGATGATTGTCTGTTAGTTTCTAGATTCTAGAGATAGATTTAGGGCTAGCAATCTTCAATAGGCGTCGAAACTTAATGCCTCTGTGCCTTGAGATAGCGTACGAAAGTATCGGCAATGGTAACACGGTTGTTCTCTCAACTTTGCGTTAGACATAACCTGTGTTGTGAGCGATGATGGGTGATATTGAGGAGTATTGTAGGTTGAGTATAATTGGTCGGTAAGTTTAAGTTTGTGAGGAGTCGATTATGTGCATGTTGGATGAGTTTGTCTTGCTGAAAAGTGAATTTGTTTTTACGTTTTAATGTTTACTTTTCTGTTTTCATGTTTTAAACTATTCAAATCCAAACTCATAAACGCGAGAGACTGTCGAACGACATTCTTTCCCTCGAACCGGTCTTTGTGGACACGACATAAATCTCGGAGGGAATTCTTTCCGAAAATAAATATTTTTGCTTGCTTTCCCTATTCTGCATTCAACAACCACATGAATGAGTTTATGTTATTGCATTTCATACTATGTGGCATTGCATAATTGTGATAAATGATGTAATTGATGATGTGATTTTAAATAACGTATGACGAAGATGATTTGTTGATGCTTATTTTGTTGATATTGTTGTACCCGTTTATCTTTTTCTTTATATCTCGTATAATGATTTGTGATTACTCACCCTGCCTGTTTGAATGTTGCCTGTAACACCCCACTTTCCCATTTTATATAATATATATATGACATGAAAATAATCAGAGTTTACAACAAATAGTAGGATGCTACATCATTAAAAACCAACAACGAAACTCCTTTTCATTGATGAAATAAAACAGCAGAAAGACAAAACGTTTTATTCAAATTACGGCAAATTGCCAACAACACCAATAATCCACATAAATTGTGGTCCACCATGTTTTCAAATGAAGAATGATACGTAACAAAACAAATAAAGAATAATAAAGGACAAAAACTCCCAAAATCTCGTGTTACGTATTAGAGCGACTCCTAAGACTTGATCAAGCAACACACACTCCATGCACACTCAAGTACCTGGATTATCTATACTTCCGAAGAAGCATAGTCGCAACAAACAACAAATGGGTGAGAACTACATTCAATAATTAACGGTGTATAATACATGTTAAGAGTAGTAATCACACTATCACACATAAGCAACACACAATCACGAAACACTTGTCATTTATAATTATAACTCAATAAACATATAATAATGCAATGCGACTCAACGACTGACACAATGCATGTGGTACCAAAACACCATGGTTCATTCAATCGAACCTGATTCATATTAGAATTCGGATAGATCACATACACCCCTACTTGGCAATGATCTATCTCCACCACCATCCACATTGGAGTTTAGATGAATCACATACACTCCGACTAAGCAATAATTCATCACCACCTGACACACCATGAATGCATGACAATAAATATGCATACAACACATGTATAATAGAAATCATACATCTTCACGATCCTCCTGATCACACATGAGATACCTACTCACCGTAATACACATCAGTATTACTACACCTGTCCAAACCATTCATAAACACACCTCAACGAGAAATACCTCACACGACGTTAATTAGCTAATTATCTAATTAATCCACCTAAATTCCATTTTAATTATTTTCACCACCATTCCTAGTTTCAACAAGTTCTCGCATATATCCCAACCTCTCAGACCAAAAGGAATTGCATCACACTACTACAAAATGCGTAAACAACGACGCCATGCTCACAACGCTTCATCCCTATACCGTTGTGACATATCTAAACTAAGGCGCGGTTGTATTTTATTTGTTTATTGAATAAAACTTATCTGTATATAACAACGGTTGATAAACCAACCGTGGTGATTTTCTGAATATAACAACGGTTGATAAATTAACCGTGGTGATACCTTCAAGCTTTCATGTGTTCGAACCTCAGCGCATTCATATATATTATTCCTTTTATGTTAAAGCGCGCCTTTACTTTTTTATTTACTTTTAATTAAAAAAATTAAATGTTATGACTACGGTTGTTTATATACACCCTTGTGATATATTTTGTATGTTTTTTTAATTTTTAATTCTAAAAATAACTCTGGCGCTTTAATATGAAATTTCATTATGTAAATAATATATCATAACGGTGTAAATTTTTGACCGTCGCAGTAGTGTTTCAATATTCTCCAAACTAGCTAGTCTCATTGTCTCTTCAGTATCCTTTTTTTTCCATTGAAAATAGAAACCAGACGACACGTTACACGATTTCAACCCTAAACCCTAACCTTCAATACTATGAAACAGTACACGATTCCACCAATGCTTGTATCATCAGTATCCATTTGTTGTCATTTTCGTCATCATCGTCACGATAGTGATGAAAATAGAAGATTACGCACATACCAACATCGTCGTCATCACCGTCACCGTCGAGAAGGAAGATAACAACAACACCGTCGTTGTCGTAAGGAAGGAAGACAACAAAAACACCAACACCAACATCGTTTACTTCGTCGTCACGTTTAGGGTACGTAAAATATTTTCCCCATGCATCTACAGTAAACTCTTTTGCCATTGTTGTTCATGTTGTTGTTGTTGTTTTTGAACTTAGATGTCGACCTTGTCGAGTTCTTCATCAGCAATCAGCGAAGAAACTCAAACAAATGAAAGGTTAGCCAATGAAACTCAAACAACTGAAAGTCAAACGAAAATATCACAAAGAGGTGTCACAATGATGCCCCAATTCACATCAGTCCGCAACTCATCTGGTGCAAAAATTCCGATCGAGTTTGATTCGCACTACAGATTAGTGGATTGTCCATATTACGCTACTTTTAGGAGTTATGTTGCGTTCCTTGCATGTAGCAAAGTCAGTATACTGATTGATGATTGGAGAGAAGTGGATGGTAATGTCAAAGAAAGCATATGGACAAACGTTAAGGTATTTCATACTATAATTTTAATATATTTGATATCACTACCTATAGTTTCTAATTCATACTTATATATTGATTTAATGTAGTTGAATTTTGAGTTTACCGATGACTCAAAATTGAAAAGAAAGTGGATAACTTATGCCAGTGTTCGTTGGAGGGGATTTAAGTCAAGGCTCACGGCTGACTACATTACGAAGCCTAAGAGCGGTCTTCAACCCCCATGGATTCGGTATAGTTTTTTATCGAAGAAGGTGTGGCACAAGTTTGCGAAGAAACGCCGTTCTGAGGAATTCACGGTTAGTACTAGTCTTATGTAACCTATAATGTTATGCTAATGAGTTATAGATACTAATCATACACATTTTTCACTATGTTAATAACAGGATAAAAGCGAAGTAGGAATTCAGAACAAGGCGAAAAACATGTACCCCCGTAGATTGTCTCGTGGGGGTTACAGGAAACTTGAGAAGAGGATCCTGCAGGAAAAACTACAAGAAGGAGGAGATGGTGACATTCCATCTCCACCTTCAAGACATGAGAAATGGAAAAGGGCTCGATTAAGATCTAATGGAGAGTACACCTCTGAGGCTTCAAGAGTAGTTGCTGAGAAAATCGTAAGTATATGTTTTGTTTAAATGTGTTTGCTTATGTAAGTTGCTCATAAGTTGTTATTTAAATGTGTTTGCTTATGTAAGTTGCTCATGTTGTGTAGGATAACTTGGTTGTGGCGGCCCATGAAGGCACATTTGTTCCGGAAGCACGACATGACATATTAGTCAAAGCTATCGGAACAGTTGAGCATGGAGGTCGTGTCCGTGGTGTTGGAGATGGTGTCGGCTTGAGGTCATACTTTAGATCTCAAAGAAGAAGCACCGAAACCGCTGAATTTCTTGCTCAACGACAAAATATTGATAATGTTGAGAAACAATTGGCGGAGCAAAGGAGGCTGTTTGAGGAGGAGAGGAAAAAAAGGGAGAAATAAGTGGAAAGAATACAAGAGATGTATTCGGTATGTGTCGTAAATCGCGCTTATTTTTGTATGATATATATTATATGTTCTAATTGAATATATTGTGCTTATTTTTGTTTTATGTTCTAATTGAATGTTATGATGTAGAGATTAAGTGAAAGCCTCGAACAGCGAACTAATGAAGATCGACGTTGCGTTGGTGATGATCAAACTCCAAGTAAAAGTGTCGTAAATCACGCTTCTACAAAAGGGAGTAATTGTACAGCCCCTCCCCCACCTGTAGATAACCGCAATGGGATATTGGACCCTAGTCCAAATGAAATAACAAGTTTATACTACTCCATTTCAACAACAGACCTTGCGCAAGCTCTCCGGCTAGAACATTGCCCAAAATTGGATTTAGTGTATTACACTCCTGAAGATGTGAGGGATTTTCTTGCAGGATATAAGTGGCTTGACATATCTATTTTGCAAGTTTTGTGCACGTAAGTATATAGTCGAATATACATGTCATTATAGAACATTATAATTTTTTGTATTTTCTCCCTTAATTTATTCATTTTCTTTGACCATTTAGGTACATTCACCATGTTTGTATAGAATTGAATAAATCAAGTACCTATGGAATCTTGGACCCAAGTTTTATTGCTTGGGCGTATAATGAAAAAAATATTAGAGAAAAGTACTTGAAAAGCCGGCAAAATGACGGAGGAAAAGAACGTTACCTTGCACCATTCCTACGTAGGTTAGTATTGTTGTAATTTATTTCTATATTCTATATTTAGTTTTGTTTTAGTAAAAACTAATTATATATATATATATATATATTCTCGTGTTCATTCAGTGGTCATTGGCAATTGATCGTAATATCGTTTAGGACAAATACGCTAACATTACTGTGTTCCTTGCACGATCCACTCCACAAACCAATGAAAGATCTTGTATTAACGTAAGTGGTCTTTGGCATTAATTGTAATTAGTTTATCATGTAATATGTTTAATTCAATTTTCAATGTGCAGTATTGTGCAGCAAGTTAATATATTGAGGAATGTTAGAAAAAAGCCCACATACCTTGCTCCTAAAGTAAGTGGCCCGATTACCTGTTTATTTCATTTACATTCATGCATGTGTGGTTGTATTCATGTTTTTATATTCATGTAATTTATAGCCGAGGAAACAACGCGGGAGTTACGAGTGTGGGTATTTTATCATGAAACACATGTTAAACATCGTCCTTGCCGGCACTGTTGATTCATGGGATACGGTAATATATGCCATAAAATGTTTACATGATATATCTTCAATTTTTTTCTCTTATGTAGATGCTTAACGACGAAACCCCATTCTCCCTTGAGGACTTTGTGGATCTTTGTAAATGTTGGGCGTATATCCACAATGAGCTTAAGGGTTTTGCTCCTGCTATATGATATATCAGCAACATTTTTTGCTTTTGATGCACATAATGTGAACAATAGTTTTGGATTTTGATGCACATAATGAAATCAATAATATTGGCTTTTGATTTAAACAATGTTAGCAGTTTAATTCTCTGATTCATTTAGCTTTTGATGTAAATTTCTTTTGATGTAAATTCTCTGATTCATTTATAAGGATAAAATATAGGAAGAATTGTGTTTGATGCACATATTGTGTTTGCATGTAAACAGAAGCTGTTTTGACAGGATAAATTATGAGAATAATTTGATACGCAGATAAATTTTATATTTAAAACAGTCTGTTTTTGGCAGCGGTTATAAACCTATCCGTAGTTGTATGTCAAACGCTAATATAAATAAAAAATGTTGTTGCTGAGAATCGAACCAGATCACAGTTTAGTATATCACAACGGTTGACTAAACTAACCGTCGTGAAATGGTGCGCGCATACTGGAATACAACAACATTTCCCGGACCGTCATTGTACGTACCTCATATACAACAACACTCTACATAACAACGCCTTCGCCCCCGTCATTATATGTCATTTCCAACCGTTGTTAAGGGGGTTTTTCGTAGTAGTGTCAGTCGCGAAATCGGGAAAGAAATCGCAGAACAACAAAATTCTGCACCCTCGCTGGTCATACGCGTATTGACTTGTGCCGTACGCATATTGCCCAGCCCGCTCGCCCATCCAGCTGCGTATCGGACGCGTAATCCCACTCCTGCCGCCCAGTCATACGCGTATTGTCTTGCTCATTACGTGTATGAGCAGAGACATGTCACTCCCTCACCAATCAAACTTCCAGATCTTGTTACGCGTAATACTCCTCATACGCGTAAGGCCAAGTTTTCATACGCGTACTATTATGCGTACGAGCAGAGGGTCGTGTCAAATTGGGCTTCATACGTGTAATATCCACGTAACGATTTGCCATACGCGTAATGACTTGCCTGTTACGCGTATGGGCAGTGAAACACAGATTTTCCAGTTTTCCATACCAGTTCGAATCCTCCCACTTTGATCTCTCTTCTACACTCCATATCAGTCCTAAAATTATTTCTAAATCAATTTTAGGCCTATAATCTCCCATTACTTCTTTCACCTATCATTACTAGTCAATTGGGTGTTTTCTAGATCTAAATTCGTTACCCTCACCTGCAACAAAACCAGATCTGTAAACACATACATTCATACAGCAGGAATAACACCATACGATTACACATATCATGACAGATTAGATTGATTCACACATAATACTAAAAATCTCTAAGAGGGGAAGGAACCCTCACTACCCTTACATGTTATTAACACCTATATTGAACTTATTCTCCCCCCTTACCTCGAATCTGGTCTGAATTCCTGTGAATTTGGTGAAGAATTCTTGCCCTAACACCCTTGTTCTTCCTCCTCTAGCTCTTTCTCTTTTTACGTGAAAATAACAGTTATCCCTCTAAACCCTCACTAATTTAGATTAAGGGGGTTTTACTCTCCTCCATTATCTCACCTCAATTTTATTAATTTAATATTATACACTCCTAATAATCCTCATAATAATAATATTCCTAATAATAATAATACTACTAACCATATTACTATTATTATTTTTGTCCCTTATTATTACTATAATATTATTATTAAACTAAGGTCTTTAATTCTCATTGCTCAAATAATGACACTACTCTTCACTCACTCGATCCTAAATGCTCCTAACTAAGCCAATACACACAAAAATACACATAACGATTTAATTATTTTAAATGGGGTGTTACTTTGCCTCCACGTGGGTAACATGCAGGTGATCATGATTAGCTCTCTTGGCGCGTGAAGGTGTAGCATTTGGAGAGTTTAGTTTTATTTTTCCGTTGAACTTAGGAGGTGTCTTGCTCTGATATGTAACATTGGGTCAGGGCGTCCATGAGTGGAACTTTTATGTTCTAGTTTTATAGACATGATGTCACTATGTTTTTACTATTTTGTCGTTTTGGATTTTAATTACTTGAGATTATGATTTCCGTTGCATTGTAATTTTGGTTGCATTTATTGGTGAAAGAACCCGTGTTACGGAGCAGGATGTTGATTGATGTTTTATGACAAAATGTGGCACCCTTGTGGTGATTTACTATGATTTATTTATCTTTAATGAATTAATTTATTCGCGAGTATTTTGTGGGGTAGAAGGGTGTGGCATTGGGGGAGAGGAGTTAGAAGAATATTTGGAGTCTTAACGCAATCTTGAGGGGCTTCAAGTTGGTCTCTGGACTTGGAGTGAATTATCACAAATGTCGTTTAATTGGAGTTAATGTTAGCCTACACTTTTTGTTGGCTGCGGCCAATTTCTTATCCTGTAAAGTCGAATCTTTATCTTTCAATTTCTTGGGGATCCCTGTCAGAAGTAATCCTAGGAGAGTTGTTACTTGGAAGCCGATCATCAAGAAATTTAGAGACAAATTAGATAAGTGGAATTGTCGATTATTTAGTATGGAAGGTACAATTACTTTGATTAATTCAACTCTTTCTAGTTTACCTGTCTTTATTTTTTTCTTTCTTTAAGGCTGCAGTGGCGGTATGGAACGAAATTAAGGAAGGTAAGCCTAAAATATGTTGGCTTAGGTGGGAGGTGGTTTGCAGGAAGAAGGAATTAGGGGGACTTAGGCATTAAAAGCATCAAACATTTCAACTTGGCTCTGCTCAATAAGTGGAAATGGAAAATCTTGCTTGCTCTTTTAGTCATTTGGAAGAGAGTTCTCAAAGCTCGTTATGGTTGTGTGGAACATCTTGTTTTGTTGGAGTCGTACTATTGGCGAAAAACTCATTTGATTTGGTGGTCTGATTTGTTAAAGATTGGTGTTCTTTCAAATATTGGTGATGTCGCGGCTGGCAAAAATTTTCGAGTCGCCATCATATTTTTTTCTAAGGAAAATAATGATAAACCTAAAAAGTTCTTAATCCCAAGGGCAAAGATTCCTACGGTTCGGGAGTCGGTTAAGTGAAGGGAAGGTGTTAGGCACCCCTCACTTCCATTGTACTCAATGGGATCCACCTTTGAATTTAGGGTATATTTGTTTGTCTAAGTTATAGGAAAACCTAAGTTTTTTATTAATTATACTCGCTAGGGTTGGTTTGCAACCCTATGCCTACGTACCCTCAATTTGAAGGATCAGGGTAACCATAGTTCACCTCCCCTATTCCTACCCCCTAATCCTATTCCTAAATCCCAAAACCTAACCCTAAACCCCAATCCACTATTTATACTCTTGGATAAAGAGTTCTATCCCTTAAATCTAGTGTTTATACTCCTAGATGAGGAGTTCTATCCCTTAAATCCCTATCCATTATTTAGACTCTCGGAGGAAGAGTTTTATCCCTTAATCCTTTTATTTATACTCTCGGATATCAAGAGTGCTATCCCTAAATCCTTATCCCCTATCCCTTATTTAGGCTCTCGGGCCAAGAGCTTTATCCCTTAATCCTTTTATTTATACTCTCGGATATCAAGAGTTTTATCCCCATGCGTAAAACCCCTAAATACTCCCTTTAATTCCTTATGATGTCCCTCATCCCTAAATAAAACTCCTTTAATATTTTTAATCCCCAAGAACATAAATCCCCCCAATTATTATTTAAATTGGAATAGTAATATTCTCAAATAAATCTCTAAAAAACCCAACACCATAGCCCTTGCTAACATAAAAATCCAATAAATTACGAATTCCAAAATTATACCATAAGCCCTTATAAAAAGAAAATCCCAAATGACCCACTTAAATAATTTTAACAAATATGTAAAACTTTAAAGACCTTTTCCTTTATTAATCCCAAAAAAGATTTTATTCCCTTTTTCAAAACTTATTAAATATTTTAATCCCTAATATCCAAAAAGAATCCAATTTGATTAATAAAATATTTATTCAAAAGTGAATTTTACAAAACCCTTAATTAAGATTTTAACGAAAATAAAAATTAAATCTTAACAATAATTATAACCTTTTTTGAATATAGAAAAAAAACTTAAATTGTTAATTAAATATTAAATCCTAATTATTAACTAACCGATATTCCAAAATAAATAACCATTTTTTTGTAAAATAACCCTTTAACATAAAATATTAATCTATTTCTTTATGATTTTATTCCTAATATTTTATTAAGCTCTAATTAACCCTTGACTCTAATTTTTTACATCCATCCCTAAAATTAAACCTCTTAGTTAATTTAAGTTGATCCCTAACAATTATCTTATTCAAAATTAACAATAAATTAATTCCTGATTCTAACAATTATCTTCTCTAATTATTAGTTAAGTCCTAATCCTAATTAAAATAAGAAAATGGTAATTATCCTGATTTAATTGGTTACCTAAATAATATATTATTATTTAGTTATTATCTTGACATAATAACTAAATTAATAAAAAAAAACTAACTAATGAAGAAAATTAACATTTTTTATATTCATGATATATGCTTGCCTGTGTTTTTAATATTTTTACTATTTTTTATTTACTTACAAATATGAACTTGATAAAATAATCCTCATTATTATTATTAGAAAAAACAACACTAAACAAGTAAAAAAAAATATAACAAGTTGTGCTAGAAAGATGGAAACACATATGGATACGTGTCAGTCCAAAGTGAATAAAAAAAATTAGAGCAATGAAAACCCAATAGCAGTAACAACACTTCAAGCTTGCTCTATTTCTCAACTCAATCATCTTTTCACTATTATTAAACAACACAAACATATAATATCACCACAATTAAGAATTGATGAAAAGAGAAGTGTACCGTAAAAAAAATACCGATAATCAGACCTCGCGGAAAATGGTGTGGCATCACTGAAGCGGACGACATCAGAATCGGCGGCCGAGGGAGAGAGAGAGTGGCGTTGTGTTGTCGTTGTAGCGTCAAACCCACGGTTGCCGGCGCGACGGATCTTCGTTTCCGGATAGTCCGGCAAAGTCCTGAAACTACTCGTTTTCATTGTTTCTTCCTCTTCCTGGTTCTGTTTTGATTTTTGTGCTTTTGAGTTGTTGCTTTGGATTGATGTAGTGATCAAATTTCTCCTAGGATGAGAGCTTTCTTCTTTGCACACTCAAATAAATCTCTTAAAGCAATTTTCTTCTTATTTTTGTATGCTCTTTTGTTTAAATATTGTTTTCTTTTGTGCTTTTTAAATTGATTTAAAGGAATTTGTATTTGGAGGAGATTTGAATATGGTGAGGTTAGAATGAGATTTATGGTTAGGGATGTTTTGATGATAGTAAGGTTTTTGATTGGGTTAAAGGTTGGTTATGGAAGATTTATGTTAGTGAGGGATGAAGGTTTGACAATGGAAGTTTTTTTTACAGTGAAATTGTTGTTTTTGGGTAAAAGTTATTGATGAATGTGATTATGTACGGTGAGGGTATAAGGATTGGTTGTATGTACGGCCCCCCTATTAGGATTAGTAAGGATTATATTTATATTAAGAAGAATTAGGTTTTCCTCTTAAAAATTTATAAAATGATATTTGATCAAAATAATCAATAAAATTAATTTGATTAGATTTAATGATCATATTTAATCACTCCTCAATGATTCTTTTCCTAAAAAGTTTCAACTTGCTCTCCAAGATTCAATGAAAATAGAAATAAAATCCTTTTTGAAACTTTTTGATTATTTGATCAAAAAGTGCATAAAATCAAGAATTAAATGAAAATAAAATAAAATATAATGTTTTTAAAAAAATACCTAATTAAAAAACGAAAATTGATAAATAAATAATAAAATATACTCTTTGATTTTTTATAAAAATTATATATTAGTTAAACATGAATAATGATAAAATCAATAATGAAATCAAAATTTAATGTGAAAGATTTTCACTATAAATAAAAATATATTTTTTGATTTTTTTATTTATTACTAATTTTTGGATGAAAAATGCATAAAAGTGAAAAAAACAAATTTTTTAAAAAATGCATTATTAAAATATACAAAAATAAAATAATAAAAAATAATTAATAAATAATGATAATGAAAATAATATTAATAATATTTTTTTAATCATATAAATAAATAAAACAATAATAAAATAACCATAACCATAATAACAAAGCAACCAGTCCCTCTTCAATGATTAAATCGAAATGTCCTTCTAAGACTAACTTTAAATTAACGATAATAAAAAAGGTTAAACCCTAATCACTAATTAAGTAAAGCAACCTTAATTAATAAATAAAAAATGACCCCAAATAAAAAGGATAATAATAAAATAAGTAATAATTATGATTAAAAATAATAATGAATAAAATATAAAATCAACTATTAGTCTTAGTAGATCCTAGTTCAAAAATAAAATTACTTCTAATTAAAAAATAATATACTTAAAACCTGAACCTATAATTCTAAAGACCTTTAAAAGAATAGCAAAATAAAATAACCCCAAAAATAAATCAAAAACAATTTCAAAAATAATATAAAAAAAACTAATTCTAAAATAAAAACATGACTATTATACTATTAAGCTAAAAAGCCCAAACTTCCCAATTAAAATCAATATCTCTAAAATAAATAAAATAAATGCTAACAACATTTTGAAAAATGAACAAGCCCCCCTTAAATAAAATAAATAAATAAAACCCTTATACCAAACCAATTCCAAAATGGGCCCCAACAGTGCTAGCTAACTCAGAAGCCCAATGACCTTTAACTGATACCCTCTGATGGCATAAGAATCCCTAAAAAGGTGAAAAATCACCGGTCAAAATTTAGGGTACTACAGCTGCCCCTATTTAATCGTCTTCGAATCAGAAGGATGATGTTGATAAGCCTTCCTCCTTTTGAGAAGGAGACGATTAAATACAAGAAGGACCCTAATTTTGACCGCAGAACTCGATAGGTGCTAAGTTGATAACCTAAAATCCCTGGTAATAAACCCTTAGTGAAATATCCGATTGAACCCCTTGATAAATACCTTTTGATGAAATCCCTTATAAAACCCCCTTGATAATTCTCTGGTAAAACCCCTAATAGAACCCTTGAAAAACCTTAGTGGAACCCTTGGCGAAAATCCTTAGATATTTGATGAAACATATCCTTTATGAAGGACATGTTGCTAAGCTGGGGATGTGAGAGATGAAAATCTACTCACTGGTTGATAATGATCATTCAGGATGATCGACTATTAGATAGATCCCTCTGAAGACTCAAAGTAAGTTTGCTGGGGAAGTCCTCTATTGAAGAGGTGCTTATGAGATGTTACTTATTGGGGAAGGCCAATAAGCATTCCTACTTAGGGGTTGTACTGGTATAGCTGGGGATTAGACCTCTAAGAGCGGTCACAAATCCTATGTTATATATGTATGTTCATGTATGCATGTGATGTTATGTTATATATGCATGATTAGATGCTAGAGCGTAGCGACATGATTAATGCATGACAATGATTTGAATGTTTCCATAAGTGCCCCAGTGCTGAGTGTCCCCATGATATTTGTTAACTGATATGGTAGGGTGTGTTGAGCTAGCCTGATATCCCGATACTCGTTTTGAACCCTGGCAATTGTTGATGTAGGACAGAGCTTGCATGTGCCTCTTAGAAGTATGAAGAGGGTTTGCCTTTGATTGTTCGAGTTTCACAGGATTACGCCTGAAAAGGACCTCAGATCCCACCATGCCTTGATACGACTTTGAGATGAACTGCCCCAGTATTTCAACCTTGGAAAATATGCCCCAGATTTTGAATCTTCAAAAGGTATGCCCCTTAATTAATTGGGTATGGAGGAGTAGCTTGAAAAGGAACTTGGACCCTGCCATGCTATGATATGACCTTAATATGAACTGCCCCATTATCATGTCTTCGCCCCTGATTAGATGACTCCTAGAGTGATTGGCCTCAATGCACCCTTGAGTTGGCGTGCCCCAGCGTGAACCTCTTGAAAGGTTCACCCCTTATCATTAGAGTCATGGAGGTGATTCAACATCGGTGTGTCAAATCTTGGGATGCTTTGCCCCTAACTAGTAGGATCTTCAGATTAGGTTTTGCCCCATGGTTGGAAAGATTCCTTGGTAATTCGCCCCCTTATCATAAATCTCTTGAATCCTTTTGCCCTTTATCAGTCCTTTGTTTGAAATTTCCTTAACGCTAAGTATCGATTTATGAAGAAAAAAAATGTTCCCTTTGAAAAATAATTATAACGCCATGTTCATGCAAGTTTTGAAATCCAAGATTTATACGAGGCGTATGGTAGATGGTATTCGTCCATGAGGTTGGCGCGAATAAGAATGGAAAAATGATGATTTAACCAACATTCAGATTCGGAGTCAGTTTAACAACGACTTTGCCGAGTATGCTTTTATAGTGCCCCTAACTTCAATTAGGACTTTTATATGTTGTAACGTGGTCTGGTTCACGGTTTTAAAAACAAAGATACAAGGCTCAAAGTTTGAAATTTAACCAACCCCATTCTCCTTGATGTTGTCCATTCCTAAATCCAATTAACCCAACAGACGCGTTCATCCTACAAGAGAACCTTTTCGGTCACGGTGATTAAAAGGTATACTGGTTTAAGCACTCGATGAGATTTTTTTTTGGTGCAGTCACTCACTCCTGTTTATAAGATTGTTCCATATTTTTCTTTTTCTTTGCTTTTAATCCCTTATTTTTGCAAGGACCAATTCTTTTGAGTTTGTGGTCCATCGGGATACCCTAATTTTTGCCTAAGTCAAAGTCCACTGTTTTTCAGTTTTTTCCTTTTCCTCTTGACTTAGCGGGCTTTTTCCCCCTTTTTTTTGGAACAATTCTTGAGTGATTTGCTTTTGACTTAGAACGGGTGTGACTGCCATATTAGATATTATGAGTTATTATCCCTTTTGCTTCCTCAATGTTGGATGGTGTGAGGAAGAAGATGTGCTTTAAACACTTTGTTTGGATTGACTGATTCTCTTGAGATCAGAATGCATCGTTGAGTAAATTGAAATCTACCCTGCCCCTGGTTAATATTAAGGTTTTTTTTTTAATAGAAAGAACACCAACTTCTGTCTCAAGGGGGTTGACTACGGATTAACTCCTTATTCCTCCAGTGTTTGTGAAGTGAAACAATGCCTTACATCGTCAGCTAAGTCTTACTATTAAAGCATACATCAGCAAAATCAGTTATTTTTATTTACCTCATTCTCCTCCTAAGTTTGTTGAAGAGGTGAGAAGTGAAAAGAAAAGATGTGATTTTTTTTCAAGTGATGGTATAGAAGAGAGTGTAACGAATGGATGAATTCCAAAAACATGCATGCTTATTTCATTAAAATTATATCCCAAAAGGTACATCTTTTAATTACAAACAACGCTTAGCAAAAAGGAAAATACAACTGGAAATGATAAAGACCTATTGATCCTAGAAGTGAGCTTCCTTGTTGATCCACCAGTCTTGAAATATTGGTGTAGGATCTAGTTCCCTTCCAAACTTCCTTTGTTGTATGGGCATCATCCAAGGTTATTGCATTTGAGGCTCTAAGCACTCCTCTGGCAGACATGGTGAAGGGTTATCTTCTTTCCTCAATGGTACTTACCCCTCTTGAATTCCTCCCTAGCTTCTTGAGGTACCCTTTAAGTTCGTTCATGAGTATCGGGAAACCTCTTAGCTCTTGGTAATCGGGCAAGGGCGAAAGAGGAAAGGATATGCAAATGTATGTATATGTATGCAAATGCATGAAAATGCATGGGGTATGCAAAATAATCTTAAAAATTTATTTGGGGGGAATTCCAAAATCCATTGTAGTTAGAGATGAATATAAAATTAGGAAAATAATCCAAAACAATAATCCCAAAATGGAAACTCCAGAACTTAAGAAGGCGTAAACTAAATCGATGCCCCCAATGCCTTCTTCAAATGAGCTTTAAATTCCTCCAAGTACCCTTGCATTTCCCTATCCTCCTTGTGGTGAGATAATAGGCCTTGAACAGGTACAACTAAGTCTTTAGGCTTGACCTTTTTCTTTTTTTTTTACCCTCATGCCCCTTGTAAGGTTTTTCCCTCTCCTTGTAGGTTTTTCCCCCTCCTTGTAAATCCAAGTATAGTCCAAATTGTTTCAGCGTAGGAGCTGGTTGAAAAATACTTGAAGAGGAAGTCACATAGAGGAGGATCATAAAGTTGTGCAAAAGCAGTTACGGTCTCTACCTTCATAGGGGTCCCTAAAAGATCGAGGATTCTTCCATGCTTGTGTATAACCATCCTTTGAGCAGATTTGACATTAAGTCTCAAAGGTCTTTGAGACTTTGTAAATCAGTACTTAGCACTCTGATGCTAGGGTAGCCCTTTTGTTTGAATCCATCTTTCCAATGTTCCTACAACACATCTTGAAATTCCCCACAAAAATGCATATATGCAAAAAAAAAAGTTTTTAAATGCATGATGACATGGACATCTTGTTCTTTGGTTAAATGTTCTTTGAGTTAGGGTAAGGTGAAAATGCAAGCATGACCCTAACTAGGTAGGCTCCCTATAATAGGTTTAGATCTAAAGCTTGTCTACCCAATCCCCTCACATGTAGGTTATAAAAATTTAGACAGCATAACGACCCCAACATGTTCAGACTATACCCTTGTTTTACCATGAGAAGGAGCAAGCCTTCCTACGGTAATCCTTCGGGATAAGTCTCATTTGGGGTAGGAGCCTAGTAACAGCCCTTGAGGGTTGAATACATAGGGTCTCCATAGATTGGTGTGGGGTAGGTTAAGGTTCTCAGAGTCATGGACCACATCTAAATCATTCCACTACAAGAGGGGCTAGCCCTTTCGTGAGGACGACTTTGGAAGGATCTACTCTGAGTGTGGCATCAATGCATTTTAGGGGACGTTGCGTCCCCCATGTCGCACCCTAATTTTTGACCCTAAGATCCCTTGTCATTTTACATAGCATCTTTAGGTCATGCAGTCTCTGTGTGCGTGTTTATTGTGACTAACCAATTTATGCAGATGCAACAGTTTCAAGTGTAGATTTTAGTCAAACATTTCACGACGTGATCGATGGATTCTGATGCAAGGGGTCCTAGACTTTTCTACTGGTCATCTCTCAGAAGTTTCAGCGTATTCTCCAAAAAGGATTAAAGTTTTCTTTCCATTGATGTTGAATATGGTCTTTCGGCAAGTTAAAGTTTTCTATTGGTGAAGGCTTCATCATATTCCGAGATCTAACTTCCTCACAGATTCCTCAGAACTTGAATTGGGATTGCATGGCCAACTATTTTTCTCAAGAACCCGCTCGAAAGATTCATTAAGGCCAAAACGACATTTCTTTCATTTTTGCTTGTTTATTATAAAACAAGTTATTCATGAACGGAGGATGGGGATTGAGTTTTAATTTGAAGATTATTACAAATGAGTCCTTGAGTTCAATTTGATCAAGGTGGTCCAGATGCATTTCTATGAGGAGCAAGTGTCGATTCAAAATCATGACTTGCCAATAATGAGTTCAAGGCTTTATTCACGTTGGCTTCCTTGTATACAAATAATAAAACCCATATTCAAGGGACGAAAGAAATTTAAAATGGAATTCGAGCCATGGGTCATATACTTAGTCTCACTGGAGGTTTCAAGATATTACAAAGAGATATCGATTTGTTCCGATTCGAATTTAAATGCTAAACATCTTTTACCACGACTACCATGTATTAGTTAAGTGCATACAAGTCCAAAGCTCTAAGGACCACCAGAGAATAAAAGAAATGACGGACATTTCATTATTTGAATCACAAGAAAATCCAAATTTTGGTGAACTAGAGAGCAAAAGACTCGAAAAGAAAACAAACAAGTGGACTTGATGATGATAGGATAACACTACATATTTATTACAAATCCAATATTACAGTAAATTAAGCCTAAAAGAAGCCAAGTTTTTCCTAATTCATCAAGCCTATTTCGTTACCCAAGGCCTCGTCAATCTACAAATTAACACCAGCATAGCCTGGTCTTCTTCCCCAATCCAACATGAACAGCGTGCCAACCGGGCAGTCATACTATTGGCTGCTAAGACGATACCTCAAATCGCAACTCTTTGTGAGAGCTTATACACCTTGAATGAGCCCGAAGCCAAAGCATCAATGATTTGGATAATTGGAGAATATGCAGAAAGAATGGATAATGCTGACGAGCTTCTTGAAAGTCTCTTGGAAAGTTCCTCTGAAGAACCTGCATTTGTCCAACCACAATTGTTGACTGCTACTGTCAACTTTTCCTTAAGAGACCAACTGAGGGGCCACAGCAGAGGATTCAGGTTGTTATGAATAAGGCCACTATGGAGACAAATAATCTCGATTTGCGAGATCGTGCATATTTTTATTGGCGTCTCCTCTCAACTGACCCAAAGGCAGCTAAGGATGTTGTGTTAGCTGAGAAACCCGTGATAACCAATGACTCCAACAACCTTGATTATCCTCCACTGGATGAACTTCTTGCCAACATTACTGCCGTCAGGCGCAAAGTTATCATTCAAGGCTGCAAGATGCCATAATGGAAGGAAATAATAAGGCAATCAGAAAGAAGGAAAAAACATGATTAAGAACAAAGTTGTAACAAATTAACTGAACATCTACAAGTAGATAAAAGGAAAAGTTGCAGGTTTCCTACCCAGTTAATTAAAGACTTGAATGCTTCCTTACTCATTCCAAACAGCATACTGTCGACAGTCGTGTAGAC
This sequence comes from Lathyrus tuberosus, assembly GCA_022829125.1. Taxonomy (NCBI): domain Eukaryota; kingdom Viridiplantae; phylum Streptophyta; class Magnoliopsida; order Fabales; family Fabaceae; genus Lathyrus; species Lathyrus tuberosus. The sequence continues at coordinate 4,625,308 of JALAZF010000441.1, forward strand.
GTTGGCTGGATCGTTTGACGTACCGCACCAGGCTTGGATTATCTGCTCACTGGTAGCGAGGCATGGTTTTGAGTACCTGCTGTTCAAAAACAAACAAGTCATCACATTAGCAGAGTCGATTCATGTTGTTTTTAAAAAAAGAGTAAACTTACTTCTAATCCATTAATTTCACTGCTGAGAACTCCATGTCCTAAAAGCCACAACAGCGCCTCAATCTAGCATTACCTAGTCAATAATAACCAAGAAAATCACGAATTTTCATTATCAAGATTGACTCTCAAAGGAGTGTCCAAGACAAACCAAATGAAAGAAGAGAGTTCCTCCAACATATCTCAAACATGACCAAGCACCGAAGGGACTCATTCAAGAAAAGTGTCAGCACACGTTTTATTAAGGTGGAAACAATCATCAACAACCAATATGTTCTTTCCAAAACAATCAGACGTGTTTCCAACATCATCAATCATTTCCAAAAATAATCAAGGACAGTATTGAATTCTTTCCAAAACACATTCAAACATGCTCAGACATTCCAAATCCATTCTAAAATCAAGAAGGAAACCTCATTATCACATATCAATTGGAATATCATGACATTTCAAACTGTTTTCGAAAACTTACCTAAAACAACAAATCCAACATTTAATTCGAAATCAAAACTCAATCTCCCTATGTCTATAAAAGCATATCACACGCATCAAAGAGGGAGAGATACAAGAAATACAACCATTTAACAAACCTACATATCAGGAATCAAAAACCAGTCACCATTTCAATACACGTACAAAGTTTCAACCATACACCATAAATCACCAAGAAACCATCCACAAAACCAGAAACAAACACAAATCTTTACGCAACGTGAATTCAAAACCAGAAATTCCAACCAATCATCAAACCACCATAAACCATTCATCAGAATCAAACACATACACAGGTGGAGAGGGAGATCAACGGCAATATACACACGCATAGCAAGAAAAGGACAACATCGCTCGAAAACTCACGGAGTCAAAGCACCTATAGCATCGCGAAATTAAGAAAGGAGGAAGAAGTAGGAGACTCAGCTTTGGAGGAGGAGCCTTGAAAGCTCGATCGCGCCCTTCCATCCTCGACCGTCGGCATTTCTTTTTTTTTTCCGTTGCTTATCAATTTGTAATTGTAATCGTCAAAAACTATAATGAAATGGGGCTGGGAATCCAGGGGTTAGGGTTGCTTGCGTGCTTGATCGGAGAGACGGAGAGATCGGCGAGGTAAGCGGCGGAGGACTTGATCTAGGGTTTCAAGGACCCTTTTGAGAGAATGAGAGAGAGAAGACGGAACGAGAAGAGAGTGAGAGAGGAGAGGATCCGTCGTATCCCTTCTTCCATTTGTTTTTTTCTAATAATCATATGCACACACGCATACACTACACCATCATACACCCTCCGTTTGGTTCTTTAGATCCGTCACATTTATGCATCATATGGTCACGATCTGAGGGTCTATCGTAGACCCTCTCCCTTCTCGCAGTACTTTACCCTTCTGTTTTAATTAAACCAAACCTTTTTTATTCAATTTAAACTTTAAAATAATTTCTTTTTAAAATAATCAAATCTGTTTTCTATTTGAATAAACCTTAAAATATAACTTCCTTTTATATTCTAAATAATAAAATAAATTATTAACTTTTAATAAAACCTTTTTTCAATTTAGTAAAAAACCTTTTTTTAAAATAATGAAACTTTATTAACATACTAAAATTAAAACCTTCTTTAATTAATAAAAACTCTTTTATTAACTTTATTTCTTTTAATAAAACTTTAAAACTAAATAATAATAAAACTCTAAAAATATTTAAATATTTTTATTAATAAGAAAACCTTTATTTTTTTTCAAATTAAAATATAATCCCTATAATAATTCCTAAATAAAATTAAAACTGTCATAAATTTCCTTAATATAAAACTCTTTTTCCTTTAACCTTAAAGCTAAATAATAAAATTTTCTTCAAAATAACTAAGACTCTTTTATTAAAAATCTTTAAAATTTAAAATAACCTTCAACATAGTAATCCTCAAAATAATAATAAACCTTAAGATCAAACTCTTTTCTTAATAGATCGTCCCCGTTTAGAAATCTCCCGTTGCGATTAGTCATAGGTTCGTGTGAGAACGCTTTGTTGGTATGCCTTGCTTGTTTATCATGTATTTGATTTATGTTCTTGCTTGCATGTCTAAACCCCTTTCAAAAATTAAAAACTCTCGATCCAACGTCGAGCCAATTTTCTACCTATGTAAGTCGATCGCCGTAGGGCATCGCATTCAACCTTTTGGTCACTAGACACAAGTCTAGCATCACTTTGCTAGCACACTCGCCTAAATAATATAATTTAATCGCATTAATATCCAAGGGAAAATCCCATGCATGATAACTATGTTGTTGTGCATCGTGCACATCATTTGCATCTCATAATCGACACCTTAAGACTATTAGACAACTTAGGATAGATTTCTTAGGTTAGTCCCCCCTAATTTTGATTTAAAATCAAACTTTAGCCCACCTAATTCTCCACACAAGAGAATTAGATGTTAATCATCTCAAAGAAAGGGACATACAATCCCATACCCCACAAAATACAAACATTTTCAAAAATTGTGGTGGTCTTCTTAAGATGATGACTCATCTTCTCTCCTAAACCTTTAAAACATTTAGTATCCTTAATAAGGAACTACAAGTGCTCTGATTCCCTCATGACAGGATATGTAGGCACAAGATGCGATATCTTGTCGAGCACACTTTGGAATAAAAATAATAAATTACCTACCCTTAAACCTTAGCAAAACAAATAACAGATAACATAAAATAAATCAAGAGGTTCATGTAGAGTACTACAGATATCTAGGATGCTAACACCTTCCCTAGGTATAACCAACCCCCGAACTTAGAATCTTAGTGCATTTGCATTGCATTGTGGGTATTCGGTTTTTTCTCCCTTCCCTTGGATAAAATCAAAGACCGATGGTGACATTAAAAAATGTGATCCTAGTTAACCAATAACTATGGTATCCAATTTTCACCGCGACAGAAATGGCGACTTCACTGGGGACATCTCATAAGAGGGTTCCCCCTAACTTGTTTAATTATGTTTTTTGTTATGTATTTGTATTTGCTATGTTTGCTTGGGTTATTACTTGTCTGGTGAGACAAAGTCCTACACCCGGACTAGAGTGAAATTAAGATAGGAAAACGGTGAGACTTCAATGATACTTTGAGGGAGTCGATTCCTGAAAAAGTAAATTGAGACTTCACCACTCAGTCTAGGCCCTCTCGAATGAAATATTTGTCCAACGAGTTCATTCGTGAAGACGATATGGTTTCGATCTAAAGGCTCTCGGGACTGGGGACCGTAGTTACCTGTAACCCAACTTGGCCTATTAGGGCGTAGTGCGGGGACTATGCGGGAGTCTATTTCTGCGATAGTTGCTACGCGATACTACACTCAGACGAGATTCTGTTGAGAATATTATTGACTACCAAGTGATTTGGGAAATCGATAATATCCGAAAGATGGGTTGTAGACTCTGGGAACTTTGTAGAACCCGTTCGGAAGGTACATCTAAAACCATAGTACACACCTAATGGGATGGGTAGACCTTGGCTCCATGCTATGACCTTTCAAACCTAGGACTTTTTGTCAGTTTGATTGCTTGTGTGTGCTTTGTGCTTTGTGCTTTGTGCTTTGTGTGTTTGCATCCCTACATTCATATGCATCATATCATAAAGATTCATGGAACTTAGTATTGTTCATAAACATCATAAGGATACCATAGACTCTAAATTTAAAATAAAAAAAACGTTGAAATACACTTACAAGAGTCATAACCTGGACGATCTAAGGGGATTGAGGACCTTATTGAAGGATAAAGAAGGGTTCGAGACCTTATATGGGGAAGCCCTTATTGATAAGGAAATACTATCTACTCTACTCTAGTCCATCACTATTGGTGACAACTCTTGAAGAATATCCTCAGCTAATGGAGTTACTTATTCAAGACAAGAATCCATTTACTACCTTCGGTAAATGTCCAAGCTAATATGACTAAAAAAGGATAAATTTTGGAAAGAAGTTACTTTAGTCCTAAATCGATACCTTGGAAGCTCAATTGGAAGAAGAAGTCAGACAAGGCCGTTGGAAGAGTCTCCTTAGATCCATCACTATTAGCTTTTATTTAGCTTTTCCGTTATGACTCATGTAAGGCGTACAGACACGTTTGTAAACAATTTTGTAATAAATCAATCTTTTAATATTCCAATACTAATAGTTGTAACCGTTTTAATAAAAAAAATGAGTCTTTTGATATTCCATGGTAATTATAAATAGTTGAGTTCCATGAAACTTGCTGCATTTGCATTGCATCTTTAGCATTGCATCCTCTTTGCATACGTCTTTTCTCCACCTCAGCTTATTCAGTCCTATCTTTATGTCGCTCAGCTAATCTTCTGGCATTCGCATCGGACTTGAAGTGTTTACTGGGGATAATGGATAGAACACAAAGTATGGATCCCATGTCAGGCTTCAGAGTGATGACTAATCCAATGTTTGGTTTTTCTCCTGACGACAATGCTCCACAAGTGGATGTCCCTACTCGATCTCAGCCTGTGCAAGATAACCTGGTTGGTCAAGTTAATGAAGGAGATTCTCGTTTTCTGAGGTATATGCCAAATCCCCAGAACATCCGTCCTATGACAACTGTGAATGATCCTAGATTGGGAGAAATTGAGAAAGGATTTCGTAACCTCAAAGAACAATTGAAGATGTTGAAGAAACCTAATGCATCTGGTTTTAAAGCTTCTGACTTGTGTCTAGTTCCGGGCGTGGTTTTTCCTCCGAAGTTCAAAATGCCTACTCTCGAAGTATACAAGGGTGTTAGTTGTCCAAGGTACCATTTGACGATGTTTTGTCGAAAGATGACCACTTATGTCGACAATGACAAGCTGATGATCCACTGCTTCTAAGAAAGTTTATCTGGGGCATCATTGATATGGTATATGAAGCTAGAAAGGAACTATATTCAGTCTTGGGAAGACTTAGCCAACGCTTTTATGAAGCAATACAATTACAATGTGGACATAGCTCTAGACAGTGATCAATTGATGAACACGAGTCAGAAAGACAACGAGTCCTTCAGGGAATATGCGTAACGGTGGAAAGAATTGGAAGCCCAAGTTCAGCCGCCACTTCAAGAGAAAGAACTGGCCAAGATGTTTCTAAAAACATTGTCATGTCAGAATGATAGACGTTGTGCCATTAGAGTTCTTTAAAATTGTGGAAGTCGGAGTAAACATCGAGAATGCACTCAAAAGTGGGAAAATTAAAGATGTCTCGAATAGACAAGCTGATGAAAAGGAATCTATTAGTGATTCTCGAAAGGAAAGAAGTGTTGAAGTCAATGCAGTTTTGGGATCTCCTCAGACTTTGCAAGCTCTAGTTCCGGTGCCTTTTCACAAACGTCAGTATACGGTTCCTGTTCAGTGCCAGCAATCACTACCTCATGGACGTCCGTACAAACGACAAAGGTTGACTCCTCATAGTCAACGTCAAGATCCACGAATTCAGAACATGAATCACCAGAATCAACGTCAGGATCAGCAGAGACCTTTGAGTAGTCCAGAAGAAAAGACTCATTGGTTCGACCTAATCCCAATGACTTACAGTCAATTGTGGTGTTACTTTGCCTGAAACTCAATAATGGCACCCAGGAAGACTAGAGCCATGAAATCTCGCCCTCCTTGGTTCAATCCAGATACCAGTTGTGCATTTCATGACGGAGTGTTGGGACATTCGATTGAAGACTGTAAAGTTTGCCAAGAAAAGGTCCAAGAAATGATCGACAATGAAGTGTTGACCTTCAGGAGAGGAATCCCAGTTATAAACGGAACACCTTTATACTGAGAGACGTGAAGACTCGAGAAGTTCCTTCCAAGCCAATAGAATCAAGAGTAGAGCTTACTCCAAATACCATTAAGATGTTTATTCATTTGCTTGCATCTTGTTGTTATTTCTTTAATTATGAGCATGTTTGCGTGTAAGAATTTGTTACTTTGAATAATTAATGCAATAATAATGTTTGTCTTGAAGAAACCCATTCGTTTCACTCATTTTAAAACTCTTTTTCTATTTTATAATGCCAATGCTGCCCAATCTCTTGCCTCGGCGGAGAATTGAATGGAGGATGATAAAATCAAACGCAAGAGCTCTTGTTGTATGCTTTTGAATAAAACTCTGTTAGTGATATAAGGCATTGTTTCAAAATCCTATACACCGAAGATATAAGGAGATAAACCCTCGTCAACCCTTTTGACCCTTTGAAGTAGGAGTTTTCTTCTTCAAATAAAAAAAACCCTCATTTTTTAACCTGGGGCAGGGTAATTTTCAGTAAAAAAAATGGAGTAAAATATCACGAAGGTGGGGTGGGCATAAACAAACTTTGAGCCTTATATCCTTTGTTTATTAAACTGTGAACCAAACCATAGTACAACCCTTAAAAGTCCTAATTGAAGCAAGGTTTATTTCAAAAGCATACTCATTGAGACATCGTTTCCTGACTCCTATGAGCTATGCTCAAATTTTTGTGTTGGCATTATAAAATCGGTAATTCAACCACCAAAATATCTTTTAATAAAATTTTCAAGACAAACATGGTGTTGCATTAGCAATTTCAGAATTAACATTTTCTACTTGCTAACATTGCTTGACATCATAGAAATTAACATACGTGTGGCATTGATGAGCAAAAATTTAGTACTGTTTCAAGGAGATGATAGTATCCCGGGGCACGTCACCTGAAGACCTTGCTGAGCAGGGGCAAGTTGTTTCCCAGTTGTTTCTTTCACAGCCTGACCCCAAAGGGGGCAAGTTTGAAGACTCAGAACATCGTCAATCTGGGGCAGTTACGTCGAGATTTGGTAAATCTCTCCACAGTCTGAAGAATAAGTTCGAGGGCTCTATTGTACAAACACCGTCAATCCGGAGCAGTTACGTCGAGATTTGGTAAATCTCTCCACAGTCTGAAGAACAAGTTTGAAGATTCAAGATCACCGTCAATCCGGGCCAGTTACGTTGAGATTCGACAATCTCTCCAAGAGTTTGAAAACATTGGGACAGTTGGACGCCAAGTTTTCTGTAAAATCCTCTTGGGATGACTTCTTCTTATAAACCAAGTGATATGGGGCATTGGAGAAGTGAAGACTGCTTCTCATCCACAACAATTGTTGTTCAAAATGGCGACTACCCAGCATCTCATCAATACGGAGTTACATCAATCTCACAATAATCTTCGCCCAGTTTCCCAAAGAGTTATGTCTCAAGTGGTGTGTTGATTCCCCAGTAAGTCTTTTCTTCAGGTAGTCACGACGTTTCCCCGGTGAATCTACTTCAAGAAGTTATGGCAGGTTTGATATAAGATCTCTCCAGCCGACAACCTAAGAATCCTCAGTGATTCTCCTGGGTTTCAACCTTACCCAGCGAAGCGAGTGTTTATTTCACTCCTCATTGGATTTTCTCAGTGCCTTAATCTTCTCCAGTGAAGACGAATGTTTATTTCATCCCCTCAAAACTTTATCTCCGACATCTTCAATTACTATTATCGATTCCAGCTTCCCCGATGAAGTGGATATCTATTTTAGTCTGCAACGGATATTTATTTTATCCCCCATGAAGTCTCTTCGATCAATGAGTCTGGTTCGTTCCCAGTGAATCTTTCTCATCTCCAACAGGATCACAAGGTTCATCTTGACAATCCTAAGTGAAATCACGATGTTCATCCCAAGTGGAGTGCTCTCTTTTCCCCAGAGAAAGTTCGAAGCTGTGAAGTGGGACTTGTTTCTATATATGGTTTTCCATTTATCCCCAGTGATGCTTCCTGTATTGCGAAGATTGGCCGGGTATTCGTATCGAGTTGCTTGTTTTCATCTCCAGTTTGCTTCTTGTCGTTGTTTTGTCACCATGAGCATAAGCATAACATGGCATTCTTTCATGTAGATTCATGGCATGTGCGTTTTTATTTGCATTTTTGCATTTTTGTGTTGTTTGTTCTTTCACTTTGGCTGTGTTTATCCCTAAGTGATCGGGTTTGTCTGCTCCCCCCAAGTAGAGTCGTCAGCCCTAGGCAGGAAAAGCACATCCTTTCTAATTCCCCACTGAGTTCGACCCTCGTGGAAGATGGTTACTTTAGTTTTCTTTTCCACCTTTTGGATAAAGATAAACCCGCTGAGTTTAGTCCTCAAGGAATGGAGTCTTGTTTGACCGTTTCTTTCCAGTTATTTCCTGGATTGAACTTTGGTCCCTGACAATCACAATTTTGGTTATCTCCAGGTTGTTCAACCTAGATCGAGGGTGCACTTTACCTCCCCGAGAAGAATTTATTCAAAGAATCTCTATGGAAGACAAAGTTATTCCTCCGGCAGTATTACGGGATTTAAATCCAAACAACAAGTGGTAGCTCTTTATTTGAGCACAGTTTTTTATCTGGATGACAAATGGCAGTCTCCCCATGACAGTTTGTCTATCTCCGGTGAAGTTGTCAAGATTATCAGCTTATTCTCCAAATAAGGTTCATTGAAGACTTTCCAAGTATTCTCTTTATTTGAGAATCTCTATTACAAGAATTTTACGAGCTTCAACACATTTTTCAGCTACAACAATACTATTTCTCAATGATATTCTCCCCAGTGAGCCCACAATTCAATTTGCTTCTATCAAATGGCATCTCTTCGAGAAGTTTGGTGAAGATTCAAATGATCTTACTCTTTATTTGAGAAGACATATTTTGCAAGTCAGCCGGCCCACATCTCTTTTGAAGATCCCTGGTGAAGCTTCCAGGATCTCGGCAGTAGATTCCCTGGTTTATTTTTGCGACAAACAGCGTTTCCTCCCAGGATCTCGGCAGTAGATTCCCTGGTTTGCATTAAACTTCGACAAACAGTCGTTTCCTCCCAGGATCTCGGCAGTAGATTCCCTGGTTTGCATTAAACTTCGACAAACAGTCGTTTATTTCCCTAGTTATTCTCGGCAGTAGCTTTTCAGAAGACCTCGGCAGTAGGTATTTCTCTGGTTATTCTCGGCAGTAAATTTCCAGAAGACCTCGGCAGTAGGTATTTCCCTGGTTATTCTCGGCAGTAGATTTCCAGAAGACCTCGGCAGTAGGTATTTCATTTTTAAAATTCTCTGGTTATTCTCGGCAGTAGAATTCTGGAAGACTTCGACAGACAGTTGTTGCGGTGAAAATTGGATAACAAGATATTAATTAACTTGCATCATATTTCTTTTACAACCGACTTTGATTTATCCAAAGGAAAGGTTCAAGATCGTTAGAAAAACCTAAATGGGGGAGATCTAAGGTTCGGGGGTTGGTTACGCCCAGGGAAGGTATTAGCACCCTAAACGTCCGTAGTACTCTACGGGAGCCTTTTGTTTCATTATGCTTTTCTTAATATTTTTTATGTTTTTGCTTGCTAAGGTTATCTGTACTAAGGTAAAGACCTAAAAGTATGTACACTAGTTTTGCTCGCCAAGACGTCGCATCTTGTGCCTACGTATCTGACTAACGAATCAGAGCAACCGTAGTTCACCTAACTAAGGGTGAAAGGAAATGAAATATTGACTATGGCCAACGTTCCAAAGGGAATGTGGAGTCCACGGTGACTCTCTAAGTCTACGTTGCGAGGGGAGGAAGTGAATTCTCATGATAGTAAGTGAGTTCTCATGATAGTGAGAACCACATGGAGTTCATGATAACGCCATCCTATTACTAAACTATGAGGGAAACGGCTCTTATGAGGCCAAGGATGAAATGGGAAAGGTTTGTGACTTAGGAGTCAAAGTAGAGATATTTCCTTTGGAAGGAGGGTCAAATGTGAACAATCATGAATATGATATGGTAATGGTCAAAACATCAAAATCAAATGATAATAAATCAAAGAATGAAAGTATCTACATAATATCGTGTTAAAAGACAATGCCAGGCAAACGTATATACATGCAGACAAAAAAATGCATCAATGTAAGTGAGCAAGAAATAGAGAGATCTGACCAGAATAGTGTATAAACACTTCCCATTGATGGGCCACTGACCAGTCAAGTGAAAATCCGAAAACCGGAATACCAACTCCAAGAGCATAGGGTAAGAGTCATAAATCTAAGTCCTCAGTCCAACACAATAATAACCACAGTCCGGTCAATTGAGTCTTTTAGGGTTTCGATATTTATTAGTGTGTTTTATACGAACAAATGAAATGAACGATATACACAGGATATAAATATGAACAGTGATAATATTTACAAGGATAATAATCAATCATAAAGGATAAATCCAGATATATATATATTGACTGAAAGTAAATTTAGTGATTGTTGGTTAATTAACTGTATCGATAAGTCGGGCCCAATGTAGTACTGATCCGTCGTAGCACGGTCTATGAGGAATACCATACTATAGGAGGATGCACAATTTGATCTGTGTGTTAAAACACGATAGAGAAATGATATAGAAGATCATTCTCCGATAAAATCGTGCCACAAAAAAAAAAGGTGGAGACCTCGTCTTGAGTCACAAACCCTCGTTGATTAGTCGAAGGTAACCTATCACGATCTCAAAGTATAGAAAGAGATCTCGGTGATCACTCACTACAGATTTGAAATAATGAAGGTTCGTCGCTTCGCTAACAACGTTCGTGAATAGAAAGACTTTCATCGGTCAGAAGATGAAGATGAAGATATAAGAAAATACCTCTGAAGTAGAAATAAAGTCGGTCTCGTCTTAATCTTGGTTCAATCGAGAAGTCGATAGCCTTGATACTTAACTTTCATTAACCGATAGAAAATAAGAGAGGTGGCCTCATATATATCACGACTTCTAGTAATTTGAACAAATCGACTAAGTCATGATTTTTGTGATATCATCGGCCCAAAAAGGAAAATGGGCTAGAAGTAAAGATAAAATTGGTCTCATCTAAATAAAGATTTAAATCCTCATTGACCAACAAAAATAAAATAAAATGAGATAGAAATGAAACATAAAGTCGGTCTCATCTAAACAAAGGTCTTAGATCGATAAATCAAATACCTTTTAATTAGATTCTCATTGACCAAAGAGAAAGTGGGCCTCATACAAATCAAGATTAATAAATCAAGATGTTGGCAATATCATAGGCCCAAAAAGAACAATATGGGAGTAAAATTAAAAGAACTCAAAATGATTAAAACGAATTAATAGTTTAAAACTAAAAATTAGCCAATATTTTTTTTAAACAAATTAAATTCAAAATGAGTGGAGGGGGTGCGTGAATGTAAACAAACTTGGGTTCATGGGCCCAACACCTACCCAAAAAAATCTGCCAAGAAGGACATGGGCTCTAAGTTAAATCTAATTTGATAAAAATAATCAAAAATGAAATTAATTTTTTTTTAGAAAAGAAAATAAAAATATAAGAAAACAAATTATAGTCAATGAGAGTCTGAACACAAATTGGAATGAAAACCAAATCGCACCCCTTCGCTCTCATGGCCTTTCCGCGGCGAACCTCCGCCTAATGTGATTCTCACGGCGGCTTATTTTTGTCCAGGTTTGTGTTCGTTTAAGGTTCAAGCATCATCTCCGGATTTCGATCTCAAATCATCTTCTCCTCTATTTTACGGATCTCTTTCGATTGGTTGTGATTTCCATCTCAAATCTCTTTGTTCCTGCGACTAACTTGGTTTTGTTTGATTAGGGAATGGGTTTTTGGATTGTTGTTTGATGGAAGAAAAATGTTATGAATGCTCTTCATTTTGTTCGGGAAATATTTGGTGGTTTAATGAGGATGAAGAGGATTTGGTCGGAGTTTTCGTTGTGAGGAGTGGCGGTAGGTTAAGGGATGGTGACGTTACTGTTGAAAGAAGAAAGGGTGAGGTTATGGGTTTGATGATGTTTGGGTTTATTGTGGTTTAAGAGGGATGGTGACGTTGAAGGTTTGTGTTTGGTCTGAGGAGGTTGTGTCGTTGTGGTTGTATTTGATGGTGGTGGTGGCGATTTCTGAGTCGTTGCAGGTTGTTGTTGTTCGTCGGCGGAGGTGTGAGGTGAGTTCGACGGTGGTTTAAAAAATGGAGGCGCCTGGTTTTTGTGATGGAGGGAGGGTTGTGTTGTTGAGGAGGAAGGTGCTTGGTTTGAGCGGTGGTGGTTTTTTGGGTGGTTTGGCGAGTGCGAGTTGGAGAGTGAAAACGGAGGGAGTACCAACCGGGTTTGTTGTTGGTGTTGATGTAGCTATCGAGAGCAGAGATAGGAGAAGGAACAGAAGAGTTAACTTTGTTGCCATGTTGGTTTATGGTTGTAGTTGTTTTAGGATAATGAGAACCAAGTAGTGGATGGAGAGTTTTGTTTATTGGTCGTTTGTGTCGGTGTATAGGTTTGTCTGGCGTGGGGACGTTTGGGAGATTGTGTAGCAGAGGAGATTGGATTGGATGCGCGTGGGGAGGTAGGCGTGGATTTGGGTGGTAGGCGTGGGAGACATGTGTACAGTCTTGGGAGAGGAAAATGTTACTTTTTTTGTTTCTTTTTTTTAGATTAACTAAACTAAATGAAAAAAGTATATAAAACCATGATTAAAATTAAAATGGAAATAAAATAAAACTAAGTTATTAAAACTAAACTAAAATAAAATAATCTAAATAAAAAACATACACTAAATTAAAACTAAAAGTTATAAATTGAAATAAAAATCTAAATGGCATTGAATGATAAAATTGGATAAACAATACATGATTATGATCAATGAAAAGTACTAGACAAAAATTACACAAAAATAGCAATGATAATGTTCGACAGACTATACGACTGCACATGTTAAGACAAATGACAAAAAAATGATATGACAAAAATTAGAGTATCTGAGGGTCAAAATTTGGGGTGCAACAGTTGCCCCTATTTAAATATTTTTCACCGAATGACAATGGATATGGAAAGATGGTGAAAAATATTTAAATATAGATAACCGAGAATTTTGCCCTTAGATACGCTGATATGCAATGATATGGAAGAAAACCAGTCTAAGATGCAGACATGTCATGAACTCTAGTATGATGATATGATGTCATGATAGATGAAAAAAATGCAGACAAACAGGCACACAACCGCAGGTGAGTAACACCGGGGAAGGATGAAGGTTAGTATCCCTGAGGTAAACTTACTGGGGATGCAGGCTAACCAACAAAAGAGACTTGCTGAGGAGACCCCAAGGAAACACTGGGGGTAGAAAAACTGCGGGGAAACCCTACGAGTTCTTACTGGAGATAGGACACTGAAGGGGTGTTCTCCACTGGGGAAAGATCCAACTCCACTGGGGATGAAACTCAACTCCACTGGGGATGAGACACATTCTTACTGGGCATGAAACCATAAAGAAGACATGATCACCATAGGGGATCAGTTTGAAATAAAAGGATTGACATCCTACAAAGACTTTCTGGGGATATCCTATACTGAAGAGTTCAAACGGGATCTTCAAGAAAAGCCAGAAAAGACAGAGGTAAACTCTGCGTCAGATGATGAAAGGTGACTGGACCTTTTGGCTGTGAAACTGGTTGAGATAACAAACATGATTCCGTTTATGGAGGATGCCAGCGATGACTGGACTTTAGGTTCAAGCTTGACACGATTCAAGCAGGAACAAACTGAAATAAAAGCCTAAGGTGACTCGATTCAAACCAAAGACGGTGCCGACGATAATTGGACTTTGGGTTCAAGCTTGACATGATTCAAGCAGGAACAAGATCTTAAGACAGGAGACCATGTTCGACATGATTCGAACAAGGACTCGGTTCAAGTTTGACACGATTCAAACAAGAACAAGATGAAATAAAAGCCTAAGGTAACTCGATTCAAACCAAAGACGATGCCAACGATAATTGGACTTTGGGTTCAAGCTTGACACGATTCAAGCAGGAACAAGGTCTTAAGACAAAAGACCATGTTCGACACGATTCGAACAAGGACTCGGTTCAAGTTTGACACGATTCAAACAAGAACAAGATGAAATAAAAGCCTAAGGTGACTCGATTCAAACCAAAGACGATGCCAACGATAATTGGACTTTAGGTTCAAGCTTGACACGATTCAAGCAAGAACAAGATCTTAAGACAGGAGACCATGTTCGACATGATTCGAACAAGGACTCGGTTCAAGTTTGACACGATTCAAACAAGAACAAGATGAAATAAAAGCCTAAGGTAACTCGATTCAAACCAAAGACGATGCCAACGATAATTGGACTTTGGGTTCAAGCTTGACACGATTCAAGCAGGAACAAGGTCTTAAGACAAAAGACCATGTTCGACACGATTCGAACAAGGACTCGGTTCAAGTTTGACACGATTCAAACAAGAACAAGATGAAATAAAAGCCTAAGGTGACTCGATTCAAACCAAAGACGATGCCAACGATAATTGGACTTTAGGTTCAAGCTTGACACGATTCAAGCAAGAACGACTTTAAACAACAGGAAAGATGCCAGCGATGGCTGGACTTAAGGTTAGACTTCTTGGGGATAAATATCCACTGCAAACCGAAGTAGCCAAAAATGAAGTTGTAATTGGAGATTCCAGAACTGAGGCCACCCACGAAATATCCACTTCATTGGGGGAAGCTCAGATCAAAGTTGTGAACTGAAGATGTAAGAGTTGGGACTTCATGGGGATGAAATAAACATCCACTTCGCTGGGGAAGGTTGGAGCCAAAGATATTTGTTGGGAATTCTTAGGTCACCAACTGGGGAATCCTGCCATAACCGCTGTAGTAGAGAGTCACCGGGGAATGGTTGTGATTGCTGTACTAGGGATTTGCTGGAGAATCATTACAACACTTGAGACAGAAGCTCTTTGGACATGAGTGGAGAATGATGTGAGAACAAAGTAGTTCTGCGTTGATGAACCGCGTGGTAGTCGCCATTTCAAACAAAAGTTGTTGTGAATGGATGAAATAATCTTCGATTCTCAAATGCCCCAGATTGTCGCCACAAGAGAACAAGCTTCTCCAAGAGAATGCCACTTGTTGTTGAGTATGAATTCCAAAGAGATGTTGATATTACAACACTACCGGAGGAATAATTGTCTTCGATGCGGATCTGTAAGAGATTCTTCCTGCAAGACACGGTGCAAAATAAATGCACTTGAAAATGGGTTCAGAAACCACTCCTGCCAGGGACCACAATTCAATCTAGGAACAAGCTAGAAAGAAACGGCCAACCAAGACTCCAATTGAGGAATGAACTCAAATGGGGATATATCTTATCCACATGTGGAAAAGATAACTGAAACAACCGTCATCCACGAGAATAAAACTCCGTGGGGATTTCAGAAAAGATGGGCACTTTATGCCTAGGGCTGACAACTCTATTGGAGAGAATAGACACACCCAGTCACTTGGGGATAAACGCCAAAGTGAACAACACAGGTAAACACCGGAAACATGTAGCAAAATGATAATATGCTATGCATATGAGTTCTTATGCCATGCTTAAGCTTATGCTAACAAAACAGACAAGAAGCGAGACTGGAGATGAAATAAACATCTCGACAAGGATACCCAGCCAAACTCATCAGATTGGACCGTTACTGGGGATAAACTTGCAGATGAAGCAGCTCTACTTCAAGGTTATGACCTTCTCTGGGGAAAGAGTACTCCACGTGATATATCATCTTGACTTTACTAAGATTGTCACCATGAGTTTGATTTCTTCACTGGAGATAAGAGATCCATCGAGAATTGCCAAGATTAGCTGAAGAGACAACTTTCTGGGGAGCTAGCAGAGACGCCACAAAAGCTGAGTAATTCTGCACGACTCATCTGCCCCAGAGTACATGGTCTGTCAGAAGAATACATCAAGAGGATTTTACAGAAGAATTGGCATGCAAGGTGTTTCAATATCTTCAAACTCTTGGAGAGATTTACCGAATCTCGACATAAATGCCCCTGATTGACAGCTTTATACGACAGAGCCCATGAACTAGTTACGTGTCTTGATCGAAACTCCAGGTTGAAGCTGCGAGGTTGCTTGGATTCCACTGGGAAAAATCATTATACAAAGCCTAAGAGGAGGTTGTATTCCACTTGGGGAAATCATTATACAAAGCCTAAGAGGAGGCTGTCTGATGATTGACTGACTCCGCATGGGAGAATCCTTATACAAAGCCTAAGAGGAGGCTGGATTCCACTTGGGAAAAATCATTATACAAAGCCTAAGAGGAGGCTATCTGTTAGTTTATACTCATCCCGGAGTGAAGATCATTATACAAAGCCTAAGAGGAGGCTGGATTCCACCTGGGGAAATCATTATACAAAGCCTAAGAGGAGGCTATCTGTTAGTTTATACTCATCCCGGAGTGAAGATCATTATACAAAGCCTAAGAGGAGGCTGGATTCCACCTGGGGAAATCATTATACAAAGCCTAAGAGGAGGCTGGATTCCACCTGGGGAAATCATTATACAAAGCCTAAGAGGAGGCTATCTGTTAGTTTATACTCATCCCGGAGTGAAGATCATTATACAAAGCCTAAGAGGAGGCTGGATTCCACCTGGGGAAATCATTATACAAAGCCTAAGAGGAGGCTGTCTGATGATTGACTGACTCCGCATGGGAGAATCCTTATACAAAGCCTAAGAGGAGGCTGGATTCCACTTGGGGAAAATCATTATACAAAGCCTAAGAGGAGGCTATCTGTTAGTTTATACTCATCCCGGAGTGAAGATCATTATACAAAGCCTAAGAGGAGGCTGGATTCCACCTGGGGAAATCATTATACAAAGCCTAAGAGGAGGCTATCTGTTAGTTTATACTCATCCCGGAGTGAAGATCATTATACAAAGCCTAAGAGGAGGCTGGATTCCACCTGGGGAAATCATTATACAAAGCCTAAGAGGAGGCTGGATTCCACCTGGGGAAATCATTATACAAAGCCTAAGAGGAGGCTATCTGTTAGTTTATACTCATCCCGGAGTGAAGATCATTATACAAAGCCTAAGAGGAGGCTGGATTCCACCTGGGGAAATCATTATACAAAGCCTAAGAGGAGGCTATCTGTTAGTTTATACTCATCCCAGAGTGAAGATCATTATACAAAGCCTAAGAGGAGGCTGTCTGATAGTTTATACTCATCACGGAGTATCTTATACAAAGCCTAGATTAACCGCGTCGGCACAACAAAATCCTTGAGTTAATTATCCAGTTTGGTTATTGACAACTGGGGAATAAACTTTCCCCCGTCAGCTTTGTTAATCTGTGAAGAAGATGTCCCAGACTAGTTGACCTTTGAGGAGTTTGTCGAATCTCGACCTGACTGCTCCCGATTAACTGGTCTTGTGATGATAAGTCACCAAGAGGATTTTACAGAAGAACTGAAGTGCCAGGTGCTTCAATATCTTCAAACTCTTGAAAAGATCCATAAGTCTTGATATAACTGCCCCAGTTCAACTGCATTCGTAACACAAAGTCCTTTAAATTGTGGTAGGTACAAACTTGCCCCTGTTGATGGGTCATTGGAGTCCAAACTTGTCATAAAACGACCTTAAGGAGGCTTGCCCCAATGTTCTGAACCTTGAAGAGTTCTGCCCCTGATTCAACAATTCTTGAAATGGTGGATCGGCATAACCTTCTGCTTAGTTGCCCCTTGACTAAGCTTTCTTTATCAAATCAAATTCCCTAGCTGACTGCATTTGTCGGGATTCCTTTGATGTTGACTCATTTCACAAACAAGTATTGTTCATTTAAAATTGGCAATTTCAGTGCAAAAATTTATGCAAGCTTTTGAAATCAAGTTTTATTAATGAGACACGCACAGTTGAATGATTAAGTAATAAAAAAAACAAAGTGGATCTGGTCATTTACATAATGACAGATGAAGTGATCAACACACATAATTAGCAAAGATCATTAGGAGTCAGGTTAATCAACCTTGTTGTAGTATGCTTTCAAAACAACCTTTACCTCAATTAGGTCTTTTAAGGGTTGTAACGTGGTCTGGTTCACGGTTTGAGAAACAAAGGATAAAGACTCAAAGTTTGTTTGGTACCCACCCCCTCTTCGTGATGAACTCCAATCCTACGTTCAGTTAACCTGACACGAACACTTGTCTCTCAAAAGGAGTTTTTGATATGGTTGAGAAACCACTGAGGCTTTGGACATGACATCCACTCACTTATTTGCTTTTGGTGTTTGATCACACGACTCTGTTCTTTACTGAAGATCTTTCTTTGTGATCCTTTATTTTCGCTTTCACATTCTTTGTTTTATTCCCTAACTTTTGCCTGGACAAACTTTTGGATTTGAATTTGAAGTCCAGCGGGATGCCCCAATTTTGCCTAAGTCTCCTTCATAGGTTGTGACTTAGCGAGTTTTTTTTCTCTTTTTTGTATTCATGAACAAGTCGTGTGACTCTAAGTTATTTTGACTTTTTTGAAAGGATTGTGACTGCCTCACTCTTTAGATAGTCAAGGGAAAATCATTGTGGATTTGACTTCCGACCTCTTAAGCTGTAAGGGATAGATAGAGTGGATTCTAGGATGTTCACTCCTTTTTGAAAGTTTGGGTGCTCGATCAGCTTAACTGAACACTACCCTACCCCAGGTTAAAATTGAGGGTTTTTTTATTTTGAAAAAAAAACTCCTACTTCAAAGGCTCAAAGGGTTACCGAGGGATTATCTTCCTTATTTCTCCTGTGTTTGGGAATTGAAACAATGCCTTACATCCTCGGAAAGGTTTAATCGAAAGCATACCACAACAATTATGACTAACATTTTCGTCATCCTCCCCAATCTTTGCTTAAACAAACAGTTTGATAAGTGGAAGGGAAGAAAAATTTGCTCTTTTTGTTTTTTGTGTTTTTTTTTTTGTTTTTTTTTTGTTGTTTTTTTTTTTGTTTTTCACAAACATAAAAAGTGAAACGAATGGACTTAATCAAAAGATGCACAAACATTTCATTAACCTTGCCAATTTGAAAGTACAACAATGCTTATAAGTGAAAATAGATTCAAACGTGCAAAGAAAATACAACAAAAATGCTGAAACAGCCAGAAGATGGTCAATTTCAGGGGACTGGAGATTCCTTCTTGATCTGCCAAGCTGAGATAGTCATCTTCAGAGTTGATTGTCGAGATCCACTTGAAAATCATCTTCACATATATTCTCAAGAATTTATTCCACTTCAGAGTCTGATGAATCTGACTGATTAGGCGGCAGTTTGCTGATTTGGACGCCTTGAGGCGTGAACAAGAACGTATCAGAGTTAAACAAAATCTGAACCTGGCTTCTGAGTACCCTAAGTCTTCAGATGAATGCCTATGTGCCCCCAGTATGATGGTCACAACAGACGAGTCTGGAAAAGACAACTTCAAAAGCTACTTCAGGTCCAATGATGTCTTCAGGAAACCAGACGGGTTACAGACACAGGACGGACGAGACTCAGGGCTGAGAAATGCAGATGCAGCGCAGATGCACATGCAATGAGAATGCAATGCTAATGCATGCCTAATGGTTTCAAGGAACTCAAAAGCAAGTTGCAAATATTTTTGGAAACTGAAGAGTTTTGTTTTTCTGTTTTTTGTTTTTTGTTTTTTTTTAATCCGTGATCTCTAAGGATCTCGCAAAGAAGAG
Source organism: Lathyrus tuberosus (assembly GCA_022829125.1). NCBI lineage: Eukaryota > Viridiplantae > Streptophyta > Magnoliopsida > Fabales > Fabaceae > Lathyrus > Lathyrus tuberosus. The sequence continues at coordinate 4,644,968 of JALAZF010000441.1, forward strand.
AACTTCTAAGTTCCTTGAAAACATCAATGGATGCGTTGAGATGTATGCAATGCACAAACACGGGCACACAAAAACATAGTTATATACACGCGCAAAAGCACACAAGCACAAACATATGTACATTGGTATTCGCAGATATGCACACACAGACAAGAGAGGACCTAGGTTTGAAGGTCATAGGCATGGAGCCAAGGTCTACCCATCCCATAAGGTGGTGTGGTTTCAAAATGTACCTGCCGAACGGGTTCTACAAAGTTCCCAGAGTCTACAATCCATCTTTTGGATATTATCGACTTCCCAAATTACTCGGTTAGTCAATAATATTCTCAAGAGAATCTCGTCTGAGTGTAGTATCGCGTGACAACTATTTGGAAATGGACTCCCGCATAGTCACCGCACTACGTCCTAAAAGGCCAAGTTGGGTTAAAGGTGCTACGGTCCTCAGTCTTAAAGGTCCTTGGTCGAAGTTAATACCGTTTTCACGAATGTACTCGTTCAAACAATATTAAGTTCAAAAGAACCTAAACTGAGCGATGATTTTCTCAATTCGACTTTTCAGGAATCGACTCCGTCAAAGTACCCTTGACCATATCATCTCCTATATGTCGCTCAAGTCCGGGTCTAGGACTCTCACCACTCAATAATGGCACCATGCACATAGAAAATTCCAGCACAGACAGAGATATATACAAATATATACAGATATACATGCAAATATGACATACAAGCAAATATACAAGTAGAATAAAGTTGTTTTTGAAGTTTGATTATGAAAATCCGCTTGACGTTGGATCAAGGGTTTATTTGTTATGAAAAGAGTTTTGTTTGAAAACGTGAAAACAAAATAGGCTTAACCCTCTTAGGAAAGGACCAGCATAGGTCTAACTTTCCTTTACTCACTTCCCCAGTGAAGTCGCCATTTCTGTTGCGGTGAAAATTGGATAACAAGATATTAATTAACTTGCATCATATTTCTTTTACAACCGACTTTGATTTATCCAAAGGAAAGGTTCAAGATCGTTAGAAAAACCTAAATGGGGGAGATCTAAGGTTCGGGGGTTGGTTACGCCCAGGGAAGGTATTAGCACCCTAAACGTCCGTAGTACTCTACGGGAGCCTTTTGTTTCATTATGCTTTTCTTAATATTTTTTATGTTTTTGCTTGCTAAGGTTATCTGTACTAAGGTAAAGACCTAAAAGTATGTACACTAGTTTTGCTCGCCAAGACGTCGCATCTTGTGCCTACGTATCTGACTAACGAATCAGAGCAACCGTAGTTCACCTAACTAAGGGTGAAAGGAAATGAAATATTGACTATGGCCAACGTTCCAAAGGGAATGTGGAGTCCACGGTGACTCTCTAAGTCTACGTTGCGAGGGGAGGAAGTGAATTCTCATGATAGTAAGTGAGTTCTCATGATAGTGAGAACCACATGGAGTTCATGATAACGCCATCCTATTACTAAACTATGAGGGAAACGGCTCTTATGAGGCCAAGGATGAAATGGGAAAGGTTTGTGACTTAGGAGTCAAAGTAGAGATATTTCCTTTGGAAGGAGGGTCAAATGTGAACAATCATGAATATGATATGGTAATGGTCAAAACATCAAAATCAAATGATAATAAATCAAAGAATGAAAGTAGCTACATAATATCGTGTTAAAAGACAATGCCAGGCAAACGTATATACATGCAGACAAAAAAATGCATCAATGTAAGTGAGCAAGAAATAGAGAGATCTGACCAGAATAGTGTATAAACACTTCCCATTGATGGGCCACTGACCAGTCAAGTGAAAATCCGAAAACCGGAATACCAACTCCAAGAGCATAGGGTAAGAGTCATAAATCTAAGTCCTCAGTCCAACACAATAATAACCACAGTCCGGTCAATTGAGTCTTTTAGGGTTTCGATATTTATTAGTGTGTTTTATACGAACAAATGAAATGAACGATATACACAGGATATAAATATGAACAGTGATAATATTTACAAGGATAATAATCAATCATAAAGGATAAATCCAGATATATATATATTGACTGAAAGTAAATTTAGTGATTGTTGGTTAATTAACTGTATCGATAAGTCGGGCCCAATGTAGTACTGATCCGTCGTAGCACGGTCTATGAGGAATACCATACTATAGGAGGATGCACAATTTGATCTGTGTGTTAAAACACGATAGAGAAATGATATAGAAGATCATTCTCCGATAAAATCGTGCCACAAAAAAAAAAGGTGGAGACCTCGTCTTGAGTCACAAACCCTCGTTGATTAGTCGAAGGTAACCTATCACGATCTCAAAGTATAGAAAGAGATCTCGGTGATCACTCACTACAGATTTGAAATAATGAAGGTTCGTCGCTTCGCTAACAACGTTCGTGAATAGAAAGACTTTCATCGGTCAGAAGATGAAGATGAAGATATAAGAAAATACCTCTGAAGTAGAAATAAAGTCGGTCTCGTCTTAATCTTGGTTCAATCGAGAAGTCGATAGCCTTGATACTTAACTTTCATTAACCGATAGAAAATAAGAGAGGTGGCCTCATATATATCACGACTTCTAGTAATTTGAACAAATCGACTAAGTCATGATTTTTGTGATATCATCGGCCCAAAAAGGAAAATGGGCTAGAAGTAAAGATAAAATTGGTCTCATCTAAATAAAGATTTAAATCCTCATTGACCAACAAAAATAAAATAAAATGAGATAGAAATGAAACATAAAGTCGGTCTCATCTAAACAAAGGTCTTAGATCGATAAATCAAATACCTTTTAATTAGATTCTCATTGACCAAAGAGAAAGTGGGCCTCATACAAATCAAGATTAATAAATCAAGATGTTGGCAATATCATAGGCCCAAAAAGAACAATATGGGAGTAAAATTAAAAGAACTCAAAATGATTAAAACGAATTAATAGTTTAAAACTAAAAATTAGCCAATATTTTTTTTAAACAAATTAAATTCAAAATGAGTGGAGGGGGTGCGTGAATGTAAACAAACTTGGGTTCATGGGCCCAACACCTACCCAAAAAAATCTGCCAAGAAGGACATGGGCTCTAAGTTAAATCTAATTTGATAAAAATAATCAAAAATGAAATTAATTTTTTTTTAGAAAAGAAAATAAAAATATAAGAAAACAAATTATAGTCAATGAGAGTCTGAACACAAATTGGAATGAAAACCAAATCGCACCCCTTCGCTCTCATGGCCTTTCCGCGGCGAACCTCCGCCTAATGTGATTCTCACGGCGGCTTATTTTTGTCCAGGTTTGTGTTCGTTTAAGGTTCAAGCATCATCTCCGGATTTCGATCTCAAATCATCTTCTCCTCTATTTTACGGATCTCTTTCGATTGGTTGTGATTTCCATCTCAAATCTCTTTGTTCCTGCGACTAACTTGGTTTTGTTTGATTAGGGAATGGGTTTTTGGATTGTTGTTTGATGGAAGAAAAATGTTATGAATGCTCTTCATTTTGTTCGGGAAATATTTGGTGGTTTAATGAGGATGAAGAGGATTTGGTCGGAGTTTTCGTTGTGAGGAGTGGCGGTAGGTTAAGGGATGGTGACGTTACTGTTGAAAGAAGAAAGGGTGAGGTTATGGGTTTGATGATGTTTGGGTTTATTGTGATTTAAGAGGGATGGTGACGTTGAAGGTTTGTGTTTGGTCTGAGGAGGTTGTGTCGTTGTGGTTGTATTTGATGGTGGTGGTGGCGATTTCTGAGTCGTTGCAGGTTGTTGTTGTTCGTCGGCGGAGGTGTGAGGTGAGTTCGACGGTGGTTTAAAAAATGGAGGCGCCTGGTTTTTGTGATGGAGGGAGGGTTGTGTTGTTGAGGAGGAAGGTGCTTGGTTTGAGCGGTGGTGGTTTTTTGGGTGGTTTGGCGAGTGCGAGTTGGAGAGTGAAAACGGAGGGAGTACCAACCGGGTTTGTTGTTGGTGTTGATGTAGCTATCGAGAGCAGAGATAGGAGAAGGAACAGAAGAGTTAACTTTGTTGCCATGTTGGTTTATGGTTGTAGTTGTTTTAGGATAATGAGAACCAAGTAGTGGATGGAGAGTTTTGTTGATTGGTCGTTTGTGTCGGTGTATAGGTTTGTCTGGCGTGGGGACGTTTGGGAGATTGTGTAGCAGAGGAGATTGGATTGGATGCGCGTGGGGAGGTAGGCGTGGATTTGGGTGGTAGGCGTGGGAGACATGTGTACAGTCTTGGGAGAGGAAAATGTTACTTTTTTTGTTTCTTTTTTTTAGATTAACTAAACTAAATGAAAAAAGTATATAAAACCATGATTAAAATTAAAATGGAAATAAAATAAAACTAAGTTATTAAAACTAAACTAAAATAAAATAATCTAAATAAAAAATATACACTAAATTAAAACTAAAAGTTATAAATTGAAATAAAAATCTAAATGGCATTGAATGATAAAATTGGATAAACAATACATGATTATGATCAATGAAAAGTACTAGACAAAAATTACACAAAAATAGCAATGATAATGTTCGACAGACTATACGACTGCACATGTTAAGACAAATGACAAAAAAATGATATGACAAAAATCAGAGTATCTGAGGGTCAAAATTTGGGGTGCAACAACAGTCATTTCTTTTCTTAACAGATTACCCAGTTTTAACTCTTTCTAAACGGAATATTCAAAGGAGGAGCTGAATCATTATTTTGATCACTGGAAGCTTATTTTGGTTATTACCTTCGCTCAGGCTATCATATGTGCGATAGTAGGTAATATACCACGCCCCTTTTGGGTCAGATGCCTCGCTTAGGCTACCGTGGTGGTAGTAGGTCATCTTTCCTTCTTGTGTTTACCTGGCTTAGGCTATCATATGCTTGATAGTAGGTAACACACCTTTTTTTTGGGTCGGACACCTATGCTTAGGCTACCGTGTTTGGTAGTAGGTGATCTCTCCTCCCCAGTTTATTACCTATGCTTAGGCTACCATGTGTGATAGTAGGTAATATGCGCCCTTTTATTTCAACTGGGCACCTTTGCTTAGGCTACCAGTTGTTGGTAGTAAGTTATCCTTCCTTTCCATGTTTCTTGCCTTATGCTTAAGACACCCTGTGATTGTCAGTTGATAGTCTCTTTTCCCCTAGTGGAATTGGATCTTTCCCCGTGGAGTCTTGTTTTGCTGAGTCGTCCTCGTCGGGTCTTTCTTTCTTTATGTTTCAACCTCGGTTATCCCCTGTGACATCATTCCTCACAGGATTCTCTGTCTTGCATTTCATATCTTTTCATATCATATCATGTGCATTTGTCGGCGTCTTAGGGCCTAAAATTTTGTGCATGTTTGTATTTAAGTCTCTCCTATCTCGTCGAGACGAAGATTTCAATCTCCATATCTCCGGATAGGAGAAACTTAAATAGGGGCATCTGTTGCACCCTAATTTTTTACCCTAAGATCCCTTGTCCTTTTACATAGCATCTTTAGGTCATGCAGTCTCTGTGTGCGTGTTTATTGTGACTAACCAATTTATGCAGATGCAACATTTTCAAGTGTAGATTTTAGTCAAACATTTCACGACGTGATCGATGGATTCTGATGCAAGGGGTCCTAGACTTTTCTACTGGTCATCTCTCAGAAGTTTCAGCGTATTCTCCAAAAAGGATTAAAGTTTTCTTTCCATTGGTGCTGAATATGGTCTTTCGGAAAGTTAAAGTTTTCTATTGGTGAAGGCTTCATCATATTCCGGGATCTAACTTCCTCACAGATTCCTCAGAACTTGAATTGGGATTGCATGGCCAACTATTTTTCGCAAGAACCCGCTCGAAAGATTCATTACGGCCAAAACGACATTTCTTTCATTTTTGCTTGTTTATTATAAAACAAGTTATTCATGAACGGAGGATGGGGATTGAGTTTTAATTTGAAGATTATTACAAATGAGTCCTTGAGTTCAATTTGATCAAGGTGGTCCAGATGCATTTCTATGAGGAGCAAGTGTCGATTCAAAATCATGACTTGCCAATAATGAGTTCAAGGCTTTATTCACGTTGGCTTCCTTGTATACAAATAATAAAACCCATATTCAAGGGACGAAAGAAATTTAAAATTGAATTCGAGCCATGGGTCATATACTTAGTCTCACTGGAGGTTTCAAGATATTACAAAGAGATATCGATTTGTTCCGATTCGAATTTAAATGTTAAACATCTTTTACCACGACTACCATGTATTAGTTAAGTGCATACAAGTCCAAAGCTCTAAGGACCACCAGAGAATAAAAGAAATGACGGACATTTCATTATTTGAATCACAAGAAAATCCAAATTTTGGTGAACTAGAGAGCAAAAGACTCGAAAAGAAAACAAACAAGTGGACTTGATGATGATAGGATAGCACTACATATTTATTACAAATCCAATATTACAGTAAATTAAGCCTAAAAAAAGCCAAGTTTTGCCTAATTCATCAAGCCTATTTCGCTACCTAAGGCCTCGTCAATCTACAAATTAACACCAGCATAGCCTGGTCTTCTTCCCCAATCCAACATGAACAGCGTGCCAACCGCGCAGTCATACTATTGGCTGCTAAGACGATACCTCAAATCGCAACTCTTTGTGAGAGCTTATACACCTTGAATGAGCCCGAAGCCAAAGCATCAATGATTTGGATAATTGGAGAATATGCAGAACCTAACCCTAAATCCTACCCCCTAATCCTATTCCTAAATCCCAAAACCTAACCCTAAACCCCAATCCACTATTTATACTCTTGGATAAAGAGTTCTATCCCTTAAATCTAGTGTTTATACTCCTAGATGAGGAGTTCTATCCCTTAAATCCCTATCCATTATTTAGACGCTCGGAGGAAGAGTTTTATCCCTTAATCCTTTTATTTATACTCTCGGATATCAAGAGTGCTATCCCTAAATCCTTATCCCCTATCCTTTATTTAGGCTCTCGGGCCAAGAGCTTTATCCCTTAATCCTTTTATTTATACTCTCGGATATCAAGAGTTTTATCCCCATGCGTAAAACCCCTAAATACTCCCTTTAATTCCTTATGATATCCCTCATCCCTAAATAAACTCCTTTAATATTTTTAATCCCCAAGAACATAAATCCCCCCAATTATTATTTAAATTGGAATAGTAATATTCTCAAATAAATCTCTAAAAAACCCAACACCATAGCCCTTGCTAACATAAAAATCCAATAAATTACGAATTCTAAAATTATACCATAAGCCCTTATAAAAAGAAAATCCCAAATGACCCACTTAAATAATTTTAACAAATATGTAAAACTTTAAAGACCTTTTACTTTATTAATCCCAAAAAAGATTTTATTCCCTTTTTCAAAACTTATTAAATATTTTAATCCCTAATATCCAAAAAGAATCCAATTTGATTAATAAAACATTTATTCAAAAGTGAATTTTACAAAACCCTTAATTAAGATTTTAACGAAAATAAAAATTAAATCTTAACAATAATTATAACCTTTTTTGAATATAGAAAAAAACTTAAATTATTAATTAAATATTAAATCCTAATTATTAACTAACCGATATTCCAAAATAAATAACCATTTTTTGTAAAATAACCCTTTAACCTAAAATATTAATCTATTTCTTTATGATTTTATTCGTAATATTTTATTAAGCTCTAATTAACCTTTGACTCTAATTTTTTACATCCATCCCTAAAATTAAACCTCTTAGTTAATTTAAGTTGATCCCTAACAATTATCTTATTCAAAATTAACAATAAATTAATTCCTGATTCTAACAATTATCTTCTCTAATTATTAGTTAAGTCCTAATCCTAATTAAAATAAGAAAATGGTAATTATCCTGACTTAATTGGTTACCTAAATAATATATTATTATTTAGTTATTATCCTGAAATAATAACTAAATTAATAAAAAAAAACTAACTAATGAAGAAAATTAACATTTTTTATATTCATGATATATGCTTGCCTGTGTTTTTAATATTTTTACTATTTTTTATTTACTTACAAAAATGAACTTGATAAAATAATCCTCATTATTATTATTAGAAAAAACAACACTAAACAAGTAAAAAAAAATATAACAAGTTGTGTTAGAAAGATGGAAACACATATGGATACGTGTCAGTCCAAAGTGAATAAAAAAAATTAGAGCAATGAAAACCCAATAGCAGTAACAACACTTCAAGCTTGCTCTATTTCTCAACTCAATCATCTTTTCACTATTATTAAACAACACAAACATATAATATCACCACAATTAAGAATTGATGAAAAGAGAAGTGTACCGTAAAAAAAATACCGATAATCAGACCTCGCGGAAAATGGTGTGGCATCACTGAAGCGGACGACATCAGAATCGGCGGCCGAGGGAGAGAGAGAGTGGCGTTGTGTTGTCGTTGTAGCGTCAAACCCACGGTTGCCGGCGCGACGGATCTTCGTTTCCGGCTAGTCCGGCAAAGTCCTGAAACTACTCGTTTTCATTGTTTCTTCCTCTTCTTGATTCTGTTTTGATTTTTCTGCTTTTGAGTTGTTGCTTTGGATTGATGTAGTGATCAAATTTCTCCCAGGATGAGAGCTTTCTTCTTTGCACACTCAAATAAATCTCTTAAAGCAATTTTCTTCTTATTTTTGTATGCTCTTTTGTTAAAATATTGTTTTCTTTTGTGCTTTTTAAATTGATTTGAAGGAATTTGTATTTGGAGGAGATTTGAATATGGTGAGGTTAGAATGAGATTTATGGTTAGGGATGTTTTGATGATAGTAAGGTTTTTGATTGGGTTAAAGGTTGGTTATGGAAGATTTATGTTAGTGAGGGATGAAGGTTTGACAATGGAAGTTTTTTTTACAGTGAAATTGTGGTTTTTGGGTAAAAGTTGTTGATGAATGTGATTATGTACGGTGAGGGTATAAGGATTGGTTGTATGTCCGGCCCCCCTATTAGGATTAGTAAGGGTTATATTTATATTAAGAAGAATTAGGTTTTCCTCTTAAAAATTTATAAAATGATATTTGATCAAAATAATCAATAAAATTAATTTGATTAGATTTAATGATCATATTTAATCACTCCTCAATGATTCTTTTCCTAAAAAGTTTCAACTTGCTCTCCAAGATTCACTGAAAATAGAAATAAAATCCTTTTTGAAACTTTTTGATTATTTGATCAAAAAGTGCATAAAATCAAGAATTAAATGAAAATAAAATAAAATATAATGTTTTTAAAAAAATACCTAATTAAAAAACGAAAATTGATAAATAAATAATAAAATATACTTTTTGATTTTTTATAAAAATTATATATTAGTTAAACATGAATAATGATAAAATCAATAATGAAATCAAAATTTAATGTGAAAGATTTTCACTATAAATAAAAATATATTTTTTGATTTTTTTATTTATTACTAATTTTTGGATAAAAAATGCATAAAAGTGAAAAAAACAAATTTTTTAAAAAATGCATTATTAAAATATACGAAAATAAAAGAATAAAAAATAATTAATAAATAATGATAATGAAAATAATATTAATAATATTTCTTTTAATCATATAAATAAATAAAACAATAATAAAATAACCATAACCATAATACCAAAGCAACCAGTCCCTCTTCAATGATTAAATCGAAATGTCCTTCTAAGACTAACTTTAAATTAACGATAATAAAAAAGGTTAAACCCTAATCACTAATTAAGTAAAGCAACCTTAATTAATAAATAAAAAATGACCCCAAATAAAAAGGATAATAATAAAATAAGTAATAATTATGATTAAAAATGATAATGAATAAAATATAAAATCAACTATTAGTCTTAGTAGATCCTAGTTCAAAAATAAAATTACTTCTAATTAAAAAATAATATACTTAAAACCTGAACCTATAATTCTAAAGACCTTTAAAAGAATAGAAAAATAAAATAACCCCAAAAATAAATCAAAAACAATTTCAAAAATAATATAAAAAAAAAAACTAATTCTAAAATAAAAACATGACTATTATACTATTAAGCTAAAAAGCCCAAACTTCCCAATTAAAATCAATATCTCTAAAATAAATAAAATAAATGCTAACAACATTTTGAAAAATGAACAAGCTCCCCTTAAATAAAATAAATAAATAAAACTCTTATACCAAACCAATTCCAAAATGGGCCCAACAGTGTTAGCAAACTCAGAAGCCCAATGACCTCTAACTGATACCCTCTGATGGCATAAGAATCCCTAAAAAGGTGAAAAATCACCGGTCAAAATTTAGGGTACTCCAGGTGATTTTAATTTCTCTGATTCAATGCAGTTCGAGATTGGTGATGGCAAGGAGATTCCTTTCTGGTCTGCAAATTGGACCAGTTATGTTCCTTTTGCTGTATCTTTTCAGGTTCTGTTTCAGGCTAACAACAAAAAATCTGTTATGGTGGCTGAGATGGGTGCTTGGTTGAAGGCAAGTGGGAACGAGGCAATCTCGGTTTGTCGGATAGCATCTTGGAAGCCTACAACATCAATGTGAGTCAACTGTTACACATCTTGGATGATTACAAACCAAATTTGGAGGCTAAGGATATTGTTACATAGGAGGGCGATGTAGACAACTCCTATGCGGTCAAAGACGTCTACAATCGCATGCTAGTAGATTTCGATAGCAAGATTTTACAGCATGATCTTACTCGGGCTTTCAACTGGTTATGGTTCAATAAAGTGCCTGCTAGAGTTAAGGTGTTTATATGGAAAGTTTTGTGGTGTAGGTTTCTGACGCTCCTTGCATTGAGACATAGAGGAAATATGGTGGACCCTATGTATGTTATGTGTAACTTGTGTGAGGAAGACTATGTTCATCTATTATTCTCTTGTTCTTTTTCTTCTTTGGTGTGGCAAAAAATAGGTGCTTGGCATAGTATTAGTACTCGTTTTGGAGGAGATGTTGCAAAGTTTTTCTTGAATTTAGGTGGTAAAGGGTCTAGTAAGTTTGGTAAAGGAGCTGTTTGGATGGCTGTCGTTTGGCCTTTGTGGTTGGAGCGAAATAAACGTGTTTTCAACTCAGTTTCTTGTAACGTTAATGATGTTTGTTGGAATATCAAAATTCTCACTTGGAAGTGGGGTGTATTAGAGAGATTCTCTACTCCAAATCTTCATTTCTAGATTTTTGTTTGAATCCTTATTAGTCTTCTAGATTAAAGCTGGTTGGGAATTTCTTTCCTTGTTTGTAAGGGCTTGAATACCTCTTGTATTCTTTTTTTTTTATATCAATTGCCTTTAAAGAAAAAAAAAAAACAATCTTTACTCATAACCCCTAACCTTACTTCATTAATACAGTAATGGTTAAACTCAAATTTATTTTACACTTATGTTTATAGGAGATTCAATAAGTTGAAAAAAAAATGTAACTAAATTAAATAAATTATGAAACCTACGTATAAGCCCAATTGGCAAAGCAATATCATGATGTATCATCACTCTTTCAACACTTTCTTTCGCATAGTTTATTTTTGAAAGGTTTGCTTTTGAAAGATTTGCTCTCTCCGCGTAGTTTGCTTTCGAAAGGTTTGCTTTCTTCGCGTAGCTTGCGTTTCTTACTGTTATTCTGTTCATGTTCATAGATGAACATATACTTGGTCAGGAGTCTACCAAAAAATCAATTTTCATATGAAAATTAAATGAAAAAATCAATACCAGAGTCTCCATCAGCAATGTCTTATCCATGTAGATATTCTCTAGCTCTTTAAGTCTATTCTTGCTTTCTTTCAATCGTTTATTCGAACTATTAATTTTACTGTATATGAAATTAGATAACTGTTTATATCCAAGAAACATATTTCAAACAACAATCAATAAGCAAAAGAAATACAAACCTTTCCGTACAGAAAATAGTTTGAGAATCAATGGTACTTTTTAACTTATTGATTTTCTGCGAGAAAGACCAACAAAAAAAATTCACAAATAAGCAAATCAATATTTTTTTTTGTTAAAAAACAACTTTATAATAAAAAGAGAGAAATCACTAATCCACCTTTTTCTCCTGCTCAATCTTTTGAAGAATTGGTTTCATCCCATTGTTTTGGGTCACATGGTGTATTATGTCTTGATTTTTCCTATGAACTCCATCCACGAGTCTGGATGAAATCATCTTAAAGTTAAATTCATCTGGATTTTTATTTGAAGCTTTTTCCCTAAGGTTCTGTTAGTGATCAAACAAGAAAATAACTGATTATAAAAGAAAAATTTTACCATCAAAATAACACATTTAGAAACTAAACTTGTAACGCACTCGTATTGTGTCTTGCTTTTTATGAAAGGCTTTAGCACGAATGACATAGTCTTTGTGCTTTTCGAGCATACCACATCGTTCCCTCGAAGCCCTAACATTGAAAACAAAAACAAAAATTGAAAGAGAGAAATTGAGTATCGATTGCATTTATAGTGGAGTATGAGTGTTGCTTACGGTTGAGCACGCTCTTTGTAAGTACGTCTGGGAATGATGTTTCTCAGGGACGACATGGCGGTGCCCTCGAAATATGAATTAGTCTGGATGGTTTGTTGATGTTGGCAGCTAGGGCTTCAGAGGTAAGTGTGTGATACTATCTTTTTATAAAGGGAATGTGGGCCGGGCCAAACCAGAAGCATTATAAAGTGCTTTGGATGCGGTTTGGATGCAAAATCCGGGTTTTACTGCTAACGATGTCGACTTGCCTTCGTCGCCATCGCCGGCGTCTCAACTGGATTCCTAGCATCCAGATGCAGAAACATTTCGGATAAGGTAGTGGTGGAAAGCGTCTGAAGGGCAACTACAAAGCTTCGACGGAGGTGACTGGGGGAGTATGATTTACGCTTGAAATTGTTTCTTTACAGTAGTATTTTGTTTCAAAGATTAGGGCCCATGTTGATTTGTGTTCCAACCAAGAGATTATGCTTGTTATTGAATATGGTTCTAAACCAATTTGAGAAATGGAACTCCGGTTTACTATTTTTTAAATTAAATGGGCTGGTTTGGATTTTTAATCATTTGGGCTAGGTTAGGTTTTTAAAATATGATATGGTTTGTCTTAGGAAATTTTACCTGTCACCCCCCAATTAAACCTGGCACCTCCATTACTTGTGAAAAGACATATTAGACCCTCTCAAAAAAATATACTTCTATTTTAAAATATCTGGTAAACGCACGGTTTTTTCAAATTCGCAGAAGATACCGGGAATTTCAAACACCTACCGGGAATTTCAAATTTACAAGTAAGAATTTCCGGATTTTTTGAAATAACCGGTGAATTTTACCGGTAATTTCATAAATCCCGGTAATATCATACTGGGAATTTCAGAATTACCGGTAATCTCCACCGGGGATTTCAAAAAATCCGGTAGTTATAAATTTTTCGTTTTTCCGGGAATTTCAAATTTCCGGTATTTTATCAATATTTGTTTTTTTTTTAATCTTATTTTTTTTCAGTGAAAACCAGAGGCCGTGATGGGAGCATCGCTGGGAGGGCGCTTGATTTGGGGGGAGGTGGTAGGGGTAGAGGTATAGTAGCTCCTGATGCTGAGTCTGCACATGTACGGGCAGGACAGGTGGTCCCAACCGGTTCACACCGGAGGCGGATGGCCGAACAACGGGGTCGTTTCCAGGCACCTTGGTCTGTTAGGCGACGTGGAGGTCTTTCCTCAGTGCAGGCCATAGATGGGGACGTCCCTGTTCTTCAGCCGAATGAGGTTATCGTTGGAGATGTTCCGGTGGAGACTGCTGTTAGGGATGTGGTTGAGGAGATTGCTGTTAGAGTGGCAGTTGAGGTTGAGGTTGAGGATGAGGAGGTGGGTGATGCTGATACAGGAGAGGCGGCTGGTACAACAGAGGTTGCTGGTACAGGAGGGGTTGCTGGCACAGTAGGGGTCGAGGAGACCATAGAGACCGATGTCACGGTCCCATCGACCAAGCCATCGGTACACACTGAGCCAGGATTCCCTGGAGGGCCTATAGATATGTCTGTGCTTACAGAGTACAGTGAGCATATGGCGTTGCGATTATGGCAGGGCGAGGTATATGTTTTTTACGTTTAATTTTAAGTTTTGTTAGCTTATACATAAATTGTGTTTGTATTAACAAAGTTGTTTAATGGTTCGTGTCACAAGTACGAGATGTACTGAGGGTCCAGTTACACGGGGCGAAGATGAAAAACTTCCCGCGTATTCCCTTCCCCGCTGCGGTGAAGAAGATCGTGGAGCAGTTTGACCTCCTGCATTTTGGGAACTGCTCCCTGACCATGCTGGATGCAGATCTGCTGAGTGCCTTCGTCGAGAGGTGGCACAAGGAGACATCATCATTTCATCTCCCATTCGAAGAGATGACTGTGACCTTAGATGATGTCGTTTCCTTGTTTCATCTCTCTATCGGCGGTAGATTCTGGACGGCCCCGGTCATTAGTGTGTCTCAGGCACATTTGTTTGTGATCTGTGTCTGTCTGAGGCAGTGGTGTATCAGGAGTTCACCGATACACGAGGCGCTCACCTACGCATGCAGTGGCTCCGTGATAGGTACGATGAGCTTGTTGCTACTGGTAGGTATCAGGCTGCCGTTAGGGCGTACATTCTGCATGTAGTAGCATGTACTCTCTTTGCGGACAAGTCTGGTACGTATGTTGATGCTCGCTACCTGTGCCTCTTCAGCGATCTGGAGACGCATAACTGGGCCTGGGGTTGTGCAGCTCTGACTCAGTTGTATCATGCGCTCGGGGAGGCGACCCGATTTGAGACGAAGCAGCTTGCTGGATACCTTAGTTTGTTGCAGGTATATCTTAATTCATGTTCTTACTTGTCCTTCTATTTTTATTTAAATTATTCTATTTTTAATTTATTATTTGTTGTGATCTCAGTGTTTGATCTATGAGCATTTCCCTATGATATGCGATACCGGGGGCGAGCCACAGGCGAAGAGGTGGAGGGCGAGGCAGAAACACCCAGGGGGCATACTTGAGTACAGGAGGAGACTGGATGAGCTGACCGTAGAGGATGTCATATGGACACCCTACGATGATCACAGAGTCGTCCGTGAGTTCGAGGAGTCGTCATTATACTCCGGTTATATGAGATGGGAAACTCTGGTTGTCAGTCACCTTCTAGAGAGATGTTTGCGCCAGTATGGATACATCCAGAGGCGACCACCACCAGTTCCAGATACACCCTCTGAAGGTATTGATCGGTGGTTTCAGACACACTTCCTCAGCTCCGGTCGTGCCATTGTAGCTCGATCTGCACCGGTTCAGTATCCCTCGCAGTGTGAGGATGGCTACTTGGAGTGGTATCTCACTGTATCACATCCACGCATTACTCCACCGCCGGCTGAGGATGCACCTTCTGAGGATGCACCTTCTAGGGGTGTACCTTCTCGTGACGCACCTCCTCCTCCTAATCCTCCTCCAGCACATCACCATGATGACACACAGGGCTTTCAGATGATAGCAGTGATGGCTGATGAGCTCATGGGCTTGGTAGACCCTGATGGCAGTGTTTCTGCTGGATTAGCTAGGATTGCACACTTAGCCCGTGGGGGTCCTATTTAGTATTGTATATATATTTTGGTACTATATGTATATTTTTGTACTGTATGTATATTATTGTATTATATGTATATTATTGTATTGTATGTATATTATGTCAGAACAATATATTATTATTATACCTTCGTTTAAACTCTTACATCGCAGTGATATGAAATAAACAACTTAAACAAATCAACACCTAACATTACATAAACAACTTAAACAAGTCAATACCTAACATTACATAAATAACTTAATTAATCAATATTAAAAACCTAAACACTACCAGATGCTTCAAGGCGTTTCAGCATCTCCATTATTTCATCAACTGATCTTGAAAGCTACACATCAAACTCCATCGGACCCCTTGTTAGCCTACGGCGAAATGATCTCCACATTATGATGACGTCTTCATCGTCCTTCAGCTCAATTACGTTGTATTTCAGACTACCATCCACCCAGTCCTCCCGAAATTCGATCTTCGACACCTTTCTATTGTCACCTTCAGGCAACAATTCCTTCAACTTCGAAGTTAGGCCGGCAAAGGAGGTTGTGTCGTCGGGAAGCATGAATTCGACAGGTCGAGAACCTCTCTTGAAGTAAACTTCTGCATTAATAAAAAATGCGGGAGTAGCCATTTTTTTCAGATATGTTTTACCACAAGACCTAACCCCTATTTATACAAACGTTCATCCATTTTGGACCGCACAAAGTGTCGGTGCAATCATAACCATACAAAACTGTCTGCAAAATCTCGACCGTTAAAAAAAACCCTAAAATTATAACTACCGGGAATTTCAATTGGTGTGAAATTCCCGGTATACCGGATTTTTTTCAGGGCGTAACCGAATTTTTTAACACTTACCAGGAATTTGAAATTACCGGTATACCGATAATTTCAAATAAACTACCGAAATTTTGAACCATACCAGAAATATTTTTAACCCTATCGAGAATTTTCTCCGGAAATTGTTTGAAAATATTTAAGGGACATTTTCGCCATTTAAAAATTATGGGGGGTGCCAGGTTTAATTGGGGGGTGCCAGGTAAAATTCTCTTTGTGTTAGGGAGGCTCGTAGAAAATTTTAGAGAATGTCTTATTCCATTTATGGGTTTCTTTTCTACCATGAGGTTTTTCACAAATGTTCTCAAATTTTGGAGATATATTTTCGAACGCGTCTCATGGCTTAAACAGTCACATCATATCTCTCATAGTCTATTTTTCGTTGAATTTGTTCGGAGATGCATTTACGGATTTTTTTTGGAGATACATCTCCGAAGTATTTCAGAATAAGTTTTTTTTAAAAGGCATTGTATATTTGTTTGCAAATGAATTATAAAATAACATACACACCAAAATAACATAACGATATAGTAATAGGATGTCATACAAGCCTTAAGGTCAAAATGTAGTAACAATGTCAGGAAAAATGTACAAATTACAGTACTGAAACAAAATAAATACCGACAACTACTGAGTGTGTCTGACACCCTCTCCTCTACCTTTTGTGCCTCCTCTGCCCAGTCTGCCTCCTCGGCCCTCAATCCCCTTTGTCCTCGCGCGATGTCTGCAGTACCAAAGTGCCACATGTGCCTCTACCTTTAGGCAGCGCTTTTTTTAGAAAGCGCTGTCTTTTATGAAAGTGCTTTTTAAAAGTTTTTTTTTTTTGAAAAATCAATTATTAAACCTGTATAATTTAAACCTGTATAATTTAACAGAATTCATAATCATTCATCACATGACCTTTGATACCATTATGTGTCAACACATAGGCCTTATAGCATTATAATTCAACAATAGGCCTTTATACGATTAAAATTCAACACATAATCTGTAAAAACCATTATATATACAACACCAAAATAACCATTACACATATATAACTCAATACAAACTATACAACACCAATTCCATACACCAATTCGAAACCTTATACACCATATCCATCACCTATATATACAACACCTTCCATAAACCTACACAATTTCTAAAACTAACAAATTCTCATTTCAACCATGTATTGACACCAATCCTCCTTTATTTCTTCCAATTTGTCTTTCGTGTAGGTGGCACACTTGAATTCGTCAAAATACTACATTTAACATAATATACATGATTTAGTTAAAAGTAATCAATTAGATGAAATATCCGATAATAAATCTTAAAATAAATCATAACTTATATATAAATCCATACCATGGTTAGAATCTCTATTTGTCCCAAATGAATAATTTCTTTCAGGATTCTCAAGACAAAATAACCACAATCGATACCATTACGCTGCCGAGGACACTACACATAGAAAAAAATATTAATAAGTATCATAGATGACTTGTGTTATCAAGTAGCATTACTATTATAATAACAAATCATACCTCCACTCTTATCCATGTAATGTTGTTTGCTTTTATCTTTGGTACCCGAGCTTGTCGTTGTGATCGGAATATTTTTATGGATCTATCATATTATAAACGAATATTTAGAACAATCTCACATAAATAAAGAAATACACACACTAATATTTAAAACAATCGCATCACTTACATATCAATCATATTCTTCATCTCCGGGTATTTTGTTTGACCACCCTCTAGCGAATCCAGATAATAGACTATTTCTTTTATCGGATTAATCACAATCAACAACCAGTGTCCACTGTAAAATAAAACAAAAGTATAGATGGAAATGTTATACACAACGTAAAAAAGCAAAAGATTGTAATAAAGGAAGTTAGGATGAAAATCTTACCCATGGCCAGTATTATATGGTAAAAGATACAACTTCTCTGTATCAATGTTGGTCATAAATTCATTTACTATGTGATCTTTGACCGCATCTGGAGTCTGATTGACTAAATTTGCATTGATACAGTTGGGAGGCAAGAAGGAGTATCTTCCAGTCAATTGATGCGGGAGCATCAATTTTTCATACAAGAACCTGAAATAAAAACGGATTATAATAAATATGTTATTATAATTAACATTCTAACATTCATTGGAATGAGTAAATAAATTGATTGACTAAATAAATACAATCGATGGATTACCTGATGTATGAATTCATAACAGCGACGCCTAATTCAGAATGCGTAAATATGTGATCAAAGTCTTCTTTAGAAATTGTTTCTGAATAGGCAAACCCAAAAATACCTGCTTCCATAGGTATTTCACGGATACGACCTTCCATCAAATCCGTTGTGCCTACAATTGTTTCAAGGTACAACCGTAATCGAAAAACAGGTGCTTTTTTTCCCTTGGCTACTACTGGCTTCTTGTTCTTGCTCCCTTGTTGCACCTCTTGTGTAGGAATCTGAAAATCATATAAGTCATAAACTTAGTAATCATGAAGCTTTTGAAATCGGATCACATAATTAACATTTTCGATGCATATATATATATATATATATATATATATATATATATATATATATATATATATATATATATATATATATCAATGTACCTCTTTTTGTGATGCAACTGACTCGGTTTGCCGCACAATCCCTTTATCTTTTGATTTGGATTTTGTAGGAGTCTAACAATGTCATGTAAATAAAATGTAGGTAAAAGTAAGAATAACATAACATATATGCAAGTAAAACATTTGAAAACTAAAAGTTTAATAATGGTTTTCAACATACCGAGTCATCTATGTCGATGAGGTTTGACGGCCATGCAACATACAACCCTATTGCGTCCCCCACCAATGTAGCATCTGAAATGTCGTCATGTATAGGTAGTAGCGCATCCCGCTCTAAAGCAATATCAATCGAAACCTTCAAAAATCCAGCAGGGATTGGTCTAGTGTGAAGGATGTCTCCCAGAGTATTATGCACTTTTCCCTTGTCAACCATGCGATATGTCGGTGCCGATAAATATAGCTGACAAGGTGAAATGCCCTAAACAAAACAAAAATAATACGAAATTGTTATTGTACAATGATGTCAATATAAAAAACTGTACTAATTTAATAAATATAATTACCTCCAGATTTTTTTGTTGACAATTGATACTGGCCTTGTCACTAGTATCTTTAAATTCTGAACCGCGCCTTTCCGACATATATCTTTTTTTATCTTGTTGCAGTTCACGAACTTGAGCTCTCAATTCTTCCAACGTTTCCATCACCTCTCTATTGCTAGGATTTTTTTGTCTTTGAACGCTTATAGAAGGTAGATGGAATGACTCCAAATCCCTTACCCCTCACGCGACCAGAATACTCAGGAACATTTAATACTCGACTCAGTATGCTCCTGCAATCCTGGTCTTCCGTGGCAGTTAAGGTCTAAGATAGAGTCTCCTGAAATTCAATATTAGATCCATGCATAAATATATTAGATAAACAAGAACTTTATATCTAATTAAACACAGGCAGCCTTCCACAAAACATGTTGTATACTTACACATTGTTCAAAAACTTGTTGAACACCTTCAGTAACAACTCCATCCTTTCCCACACGGGCAGCCTTCCATAAAACATGCTCTAGAATAGATGTTTCTTCACTTTTCTCCTCTTCAAGATACAAATTAAGTCAAGAATTAGGATTAATAATAATACAAGAAGACCATAGCAATTATATATACTTATGATTTTTTATTCCAAGCGTGCATATTCCAAACGTCCTTTCTTGTATGGATACGTGGGTTTCGAGGCTCTTTGACGATTAACGTCACTCACAACCTGCATAAACAATTATAAGTCATATCAAAACACATGTAATAACTACATGAATATAAGACAATGTTCATGATAAATTAAATTAAGATTACGTGGAATTTTTCTGTTCTTCGTTTGGCGACAAAAGTGTCCCATTCTTCGGGTGCAATCAAGTCCGCATACTTCTTCGGGCATTCCGCTTCAACAAACTTTCCTTGGGCATCCCTCAAAAACTTGTTGGATAAAAATGCTCGGAACCCTCTATGTCTTCTTCCGGCTAATTGAAGACAATATGTTTGCTTCTCGTCACCAATGTTAAAAGATCTCTACAATAACAAATAAAGTGTGTCAGTATAATTAGTTTAAAAATATAATCGTCAAACATAACAAATAACATCACATATAGTACCTGTATCTCACTCCATATTTTATCTTTGGCGGGTTTCAACTGTGGATTTCGCCAATTGTCACAAGTAATAGGAACTAGTGAACGGACAAGTGCACCAATGTAACTAGTCAACATTGCGCCATTAGGCTCAATTAGTTGACCTGTTTCATTCCAATGAATGTCTTATTTTATTCCCTTGTCTCTAGCATGAATAACTCCTTTCATGATTGTTATTCCTCTTGAAATATCTACTTCCACATCTTGAACTGATTCTTTTGGATCATTCTTGGAAGTATCGTGCGAGTTATCCTCATTAGTAGCCATTTTACCTATAATAAAGAAAAACACTTATAAATCCATAATCCAGTCTCAAATATTAAATGACAAGTACATAATATAATCTATAATCCATAATCAGTTGAACATAATATAATCCATAATCAAATATGAAAATGACAAACACACGACAAACATATAAATCCATGATCCATAGTCAAATATGAAATGACAAACACATGACAAACATATAAATCTATAATCTATAATCCATAATCCATAATCATTCTCAAATATGAAAAGTACATGACAGAATATATAATTGTACTATTACCTCTTTATTAACGTCTCTTTCTTTTCCGGGTAGGAAGATGATCTACTTGTCTCTTAACAACACGGATGGATGGATTGATCCAAATTCCCTCATTATGATCATTTCTAATATATGATTCACTCACTCCAACAGTCTCATCTTGATCACTTATAATATATGATGCATTCGCTCCAACAATATCACCGTGATCTCCAATGTTATCATCAATTACTTTGTTAGATAAAAGCACTATAGACCATTTTGTACTTGTCGGGTCAGTGACATAGAACACTTGTCTAGCTTGAGAGGCTAGAATAAAAGGCTCGTCTTTGTACCCCACCCTATTAAGATCCACTTGCAAAAATCCTGACTTATCCATTCGTATGCCACTATTATTTTCAACCCACTTACAACCAAAGATAGGAATCTGAAACTTCTCATAATCAAAAACCCAAATGCGCTCGATAACCCCAAAATATGACATATTTGCTTATTTGGAGTTTAAGTCCTTCACACTTGAAATGTGCATTGATTCAGCTACCAAGGTGACACCACTATTTTGCATTGTACTTTTGTCATCTTGTTCTTTGGTATAAAATGTGTATCCATTAATTGCGTATGCGCTATAAGAAAACACATGCAAACTTGGACCATAGGCTAAACATCTCAACCTTTCTGATATTGAAGTGGGATCTACACAAAACTTTGAATAAATGTGATCCTTAAACCATGGTATGAAACTTCGATTGTGCTCTCGTACTATCCAATTTTCATTTCTATTCGGATTTAAACCTCGGAGAAAATGCACTTTCTCCCGTTCAGCCCTTGATATGGCCACAATTTTATTTCCAATTAACTTTTTTTCCTTCTTTTTTTCAACGACGTGAGATTTGGGAAGTCCAATGGATTGAACGTTGGAAAGATATTCAGTACAAAACTCAATCGCTTCTTCAACAATGTATCATTCAACAATACAACCCTCTGGTCGACTTCGATTTTTCACATACCCTTTTAATATTTTCATATACCGTTCAGCAGGGTACATCCATCTCATATAAGTTGGTCCATGCAATTGTGTCTCCTTTACAAGATGAACAACTAGATGTACCATTATGTCAAAAAACAATGGAGGAAAAAACATTTCAAGCTCACACAATGTAATGACTATTTCTTTGTGCAATGTTGGTAAGATCGCAGGATCGATAACCTTACTACAAATTGACTTGAAGAAGAAACACAATTTAGTTATTGTGCGTCTTACTTTTTCCGGTAAAATAGAAAGTATACCTATTGGTAGAAAATGTTCCATTATAACATGGCAATCATGCGTCTTTAAACTCTTTAATTTGAGGTCTTTCATAGACACAAGTCTTTCAATATCTGAAGAGTATCCTTCTGGAACTTTAACTTCACTTAGAAACTTACACAATATTTTTTTTCCTTTCTAGATAGAGTATAGGCAGCAGGTGGTAGATATGTTCGTTTTCCTTTCTTCAAGGGTCATAATTCAGTTCTTATCCCCATCGATATCAAGTCCTTTCTTGCTTTAAGGCCATCCTTAGACTTTCCTAGTATATTGAGTAACGTACCAATAACACTGTCAAATACATTTTTTTTCAATATGCATAACATCAAGAAAATGTCTTACATACAACGACTTCCAATATGGCAATTCAAAAAAAATTGACCTCTTCTTCCACCCACTCTTGACAAGGGTATGTGCAAAAGGATTACCAAACTGAGTACTCACATCTTTCACCTTTTCAAATACTTGATCACCTGTTAATATAGGTGGAGCTTTACCTTGTTCTGCCTCTCCATTGAAGGCTTTTCTCCACCTACGGTAGTGATGATTAGAATTTAAGAATCTACGATGACCGAGAAATACATTCTTCTAACCAAACTCCAATCACGTCCAATCTGTTTTATCTTCACAAATAGGACACACGCATTGACCTTTTATGTTATACCATGATAGATTTATGTATGCTGGAAAATCATTAATTCTGCCAAACAACATCGCCCTCAAGTTGAAACTTTCTTTCCTATATCCATCATAAACCTCCACACTGTTCTCCCACAAAATCTTTAAATCTTCGATTAACGGTGTCAAGTATACGTCTATGTCATTCTCTGGTTATTTAGGCCCGGAAATTAACGTAGATAACATCATGTACTTACACTTCATACATAGCCATGGAGGTAGGTTATAAATCATAATAATAACATGCCATGTGGTATGTGAGATACTTTGAAGACCGTGTAGGTTCATTCCATCAGTAGATAATGCCAAGCAAAGGTTTCTTGTTTCTTCTCCAAATTCAGGATAATCATTATCAATTTTCGTCCACTGTGGTGAATCTGCCGGATGTCGAAACTTTCCATATATAATTCTTTCATCTGTATGCCAAGTCAAGTTTCTTGCATCGGTTTCACTACGAAACATGCGTCTAAATCTCGGAATTATAGGAAAATACCACAAGACTTTTGCTGGAGATAACTTTTTCTTATATCGAGAGACAACGCATTTAGGACACTCATTTAACGATGCATACTCATTTCGAAACAAAATGCAATCGTTTGGACATGCATGTATCTTATCATAGCTCATGCCAATAGAGCACAACATCTTTTTGGCCTCATATGTTCGATTGTGAAGAACATTATCCTCCGGAAGCATATCTTTCATAAGGGCTAATAACTCTGTGAAACTTTTATCCGACCATCCATTACACGCCTTTAAGTTGTACAACTTTAATACCGCAGATAATCTTGTGAATTTAGTGCAACCCTTATACAACAGTTTCTCTGCATCGCTTACCAACCTCTCAAACATTTTGGGATAATCCTGAAGATCTTCTTCAAGTGCTTCTGCAATCTCTTTGACTCGATCACAATCATATGTATCTGTGGCATTGTCGTTTGAAGCATAGGCCGCATTATCCCCTGGTTCAACATTCTCGTTACTTTTCTCACCATGAAGTGTCCAACTTGTATAACTTCGATCAATTCTATGCCTCTTTAAATGTGACTCCATCTGACCCGCGTCAATCTGACGCCCAAAACAGCAACACAAGCAAGGACATGTGATTCGACTTGGGTCTTTGGCGTGTTCAATAACAAACTTAACGAATTCTGATACCCTATTCTCGTACTCTTTCGACAATCGATTGGACGACATCCATTTTTTATCCATGATTTTACTAAGTAAGCAAAACAAAAACAAAAGAACAAATACGTACATGTCTATATAGAAGTCAACAACTTCTGGACTGAACCACAAAGTGTAAGATTCTTGAAAACGACCTGAATTCACTCTTCACAAGTAACCCCTATAGCAAATGAACGTAAGTTAGTAACTGATGATGTATACCACATATAACAAGACAAATAGCCCTATAAATATTCACTTTAACTTTACAAATAGCCCTATAACAACCTCAACAATCTAAATTCTACAACACTCTTAACTACCTTGAATTTTCTAATTAATCAATATTCTACAAATTTTACACATTAAACTAACTTCTACTATTCTACAAATTAATCATTAAACTAACTTCTACAAGTTAATCACATTTTACACAATAATCAGTATACTAACTTCTACTAATTAATCACTTTTCTACAAATCAAAAATCAACAACTAATATCAAATCAAATTTATCAACTAACATCAACAATCAAAAATCAAATCAGAAATCAACTAATAATACAACTAATATCAAATCAAACCAACTTCTACTATTCTACAAATTAATCATTAAACTAACTTCTACAAATTAATCACGTGTTACACATTAATTACTATACTAACTTCTACTAATTAATCACTTTTTTAATTAACCACTTTTCCAATTAATCACTAACTAACTCCTACAAAGCAAAAAATGAAAACCTAACATCAACAACTAATAATTCACCAAATTTATCTCACAGAAACAGCATAGAAACAATCTACAATGGAGAATATTAGACATTTTCATTAATGGAGAGAAAACCAGAAAAAGGAGAGTAAAAACCTCAGAGAAACAATCAACAATGGCGGACGACGGTGTGAGTAAGCAGAAACGACGGAGGGAAGCCACAAACGTAGTAAAGCCACGACGGAATTTCGTTTGCAGAACGACGGGGGACGGATGGAGTTTCGTTCGTTTGCAGAAAAAAGGAAGAAGAAGAGAAACATTGTCGCGAGAGTTAGGGTGAAATAGAAACGGTCATAAGAAAATAGAGGGATATCATATTATGTTTTAATTTTAATATTTTATAAGACCTAAGGCAGTGCTTTTAGAAAGCGCTTTCTTATGTTAATCCTTTAGCAACGCTTTTGGGGGTAAAAGCGCTTTCTTATATGGGATTAATGAAAGGCCTTTAGCGGCGCTTTCCAAAAGCACTTTCTTATGTTAATCCTTTAGCAACGCTTTTGGGGTAAAAGCGCTTTCTTATATGGGATTAATGAAAGGCCTTTAGCAGCGCTTTCCAAAAGCGCTGGCTAAAGCGTGTTGTACGAAAGCCCTTTAGCAGCGCTTTTCAAAAGCGTTGCCTTATGGTACCCCTTTAGTAGGAGAAAGTTATTTTTCACTAATAAATTAATAAAATTTAATTATCAAAATAATATAGTGAAATAAATAAATATAATATTAAATAACAATGGAGATAGTGGATTGATAAATTTTATTAATTATTGATTTTAATTTAACATTTTTATTATTAATTAATAATGTGTCGATAATTTTTTATTATTTTTATTAAATAGAAATAAAATGAAGAGAGGTGGAAGATTTTGGCGGAAAATATTTAAAAGAAGTTATAAGATTATAATTAATAAATAAATATAATATTAAATAATAATAAATATAAAAAATTACATAACCATCCTCTATTTTGGTATCAAAAGTTACTTTGAAGATGAATATTTTTTTTTAATTAGGCATTTATTAGTTTTTAACTTGAGGTGTATGGGATTAAATGAGTTAGTGGAGATAGTGGGTTGATAAATTTTATTAATCATTTATTTTAATTTAACACTAGTAAGATACAATATTAAATATATTTAAATGTAAATTTGAACGTTATAAAATATATTTATATATGTATTTAAATATAAAACTAGTTATTAATTTTAAAATGAACACTGATTATATAAATACGATTGTAATTAAATACAAAGAGAAAAAAGAACTTGTAAAATAAATAAATAAAATATTTGATAATAAGGATTTTATCTTTCAAATTACGGTAATTGTTGATTAAAATAAAATATGTATTGTTTTTTATTAAAATAAAATATGTATTGTTTTTTTAGTGACCCATGAAATATAAAGTTTATTTGATATATAGATATTAAAATGTATTTATATACATATGTAAATTTAAAGTGAGTTATTTAATTATAAATTATTTGATGCGATTTAAAATGTATTTAGATAGAAATGCAAAATTTAAAATGATATACTTAATTGTAAAATGAACAATACTCATATAAATTTAATTGTATTAAATAATTATATAAAATAAAAATAAAAATAAAGGAATCATGAGATGAAGAAAGAAAAAAATTAACATTTAATTTTGTCTCTCAAATTAATGGTAGATTAAAATAAAATAGATATTATGTTGATAGTGACCCGTGAGATAAATAAAATTTTAATTTTATTAAAATTAAAAAATAGATTTTTGGTATTTTTAGTGATAATAATTAAATAGAGAAAAAAATTAAAATGAAAGTGAGAAAGTGTGAGAAAAAGAAATGTGAGAAAGATTTAAAATTTGAATGAAGAGAGAGAATGGGTGTATGTAATATTTAATTGTGATTTTATTGGTAGAGATTGATAAATGAATGCCACTTGTCATGATATAATAGGAGTTGTGATTGAAAAAAAGTAAATATTAGTTTATTACTAAAATATCCTTTTGTTAATGTAAATAATTTGTGATGAAGGGACAATTTTGAGAGTTCATGCAATTGAATTATAGTAGATAGATAGTAGATTATAAATTGAAAAATAATTATACAATCTCAATTATATTAAATAATCATGCAAAAAGAAGAAAAAAAAGATTCATCAGATGAAAAAAGACAAAAAAGAAAATTTTGATGCGATAATAACCCGTGAGATAAAAAAAATTATTTGATGCGATTTAAAATGTATTTAGATACAAATGCAAAATTTAAAATGATATACTTAATTGTAAAATGAACAATAATCATATAAATTAAATTGTATTAAATAATTATATAAAATGAAAAAAAAAAAATCATGAGATGAAGAAAGAAAAAAATTTACATTTAATTTTGTCTCTCAAATTAATGGTAGATTAAAATAAAATAGATATTGTGTTGACAGTGACTCGTGAGATAAATAAAATTTTAATTTTATTAAAATTAAAAAATAGATTTTTGGTATTTTTAGTGATAATAATTAAATAGAGAAAAAAATTAAAATGAAAGTGAGAAAGTACGGGAAAAAGAAATGTGAGCGAGATTTGAAATTTGAATGAAGAAAGAGAATGGGTATATGTAATATTTAATTGTGATTTTATTGGTAGAGATTGATAAATGAATGCCACTTGTCATGATATAATAGGAGTTGTGATTGAAAAAAAGTAAATATTAGTTGATTACTAAAATGTTCTTTTGTTAGTGTAAATAATTTGTGATGAAAGGGCAATTTTGAGAGTTCATGCAATTGAATTATAATAGATAGATAGTAGATTATAAATTGAAAAATAATTATACAATCTCAATTGTATTAAATAATCATGCAAAAAGAAGAAAAAAAAGATTCATAAGATGAAAAAAAGACAAAAAAGGAAATTTTGATGCGATAATGACCCGTGAAATAAAAAAATTATTTGATGCGATTTAAAATGTATTTAGTTACAAATGAAAAATTTAAAATGATATACTTAATTATAAAATGAACAATAATCATATAAATTAAATTGTATTAAATAATTATATAAAATGAAAAAAAAAAGGAATCTTGAGATGAAGAAAGAAAAAAATTTACATTTAATTTTGTCTCTCAAATTAATGGTAGATTAAAATAAAATAGATATTGTGTTGATAGTGACCTGTGAGATAAATAAAATTTTAATTTTATTAAAATTAAAAAATAGATTTTTGCTATTTTTAGTGACAATAATTAAATAGAGAAAAAAATTAAAAAGAAAGTGAGAAAGTGTGGGAAAAAGAAATGTGAGAGAGATTTGAAATTTGAATGAAGAGAGAGAATGAGTGTATATAATATTTAATTGTGATTTTATTGGTAGAGATTGATAAATGAATGCCACTTGTCATGATATAATAGGAGTTGTGATTGAAAAAAAGTAAACATTAGTTGATTATTAAAATGTCCTTTTGTTAGGGTAAATAATTTGTGATGAAAGGGCAATTTTGAGAGTTCATGTAATTGAACTATAATAGATAGATAGTAGATTATAAATTGAATTATAAAAGATTTTAACCTAATCGGAACTGATGACTCAACGGCGGCGGGGGCGGCCGAAATTGTCGGTGCCACCTTCACCGGAGGTCCCACCGGTTCTGGAAGAGCATGTCGAAGAGCCGCGAGTGGAAAATGATGATGTAACTGCTGATAAGAATTCTGAAGATGAAGTCAACACTGCGAAACCCCAAATCCTTACGACAAGTGAGAAACCGATAATGGAGGAACGTAAACTGTGGGTGGATGTGATAAGCGATAACCGGAATCCTGCTAAAGGTCTGGCTATGGAATATGTGGCACCAAAATTGGTAAATGGAAGCGTTGAAGTTGAAATCGAACACGAGGATATTGAGTCTGAACTTCGATTTTGGGATAATGCCCTAATTCTCTATGTGGTTGGAGGTGAATTGAGTTTGAATTCACTGAATATTTTCATTCAGAAGACATGGAATTTTGTGAAATCACCGGAATTGTACTACCATGATGAAGGCTATTTCCTGATTAGATTCAATTCGCATGAAGATATGGAGATGGTGATGATGAAGTTAGAAATCTGCCATTGATACTAAAGGAATGGAGACCAGAGTTTGACTTAAAGAAATATTTGTTGAGAACCCTGCCAATTTGGGTTAAATTACCACAATTGCCTCTACATCTATGGGGTGTTAAGAGTTTGAGCAAGATTGGTAGTGTGGTTGGAAGACCAATTGTGACAGATGAGTGTACTGCTAGCAAATTACGTGTCTCATATGCTAGGTTATTGATAAAGTGGACATCACCCAGCCGTTGGTGAAGGAAATTGCTATTAAAAATCTCCAAGGCAATGTGGTTATGCAAGAGGTAGAGTATGAATGGAGGCCTAAGTATTGTGATAAGTTCCAGAAGCTGGGGCATAATTGTAGAGACAAGAGGAAGATACAACAATGGCGTCCTAAGCAAAAACCACCAGAACCAGTCAAGCAAAATGAGGCCCAACCATCCACATCAAATGAAGAACAAGACAATACGATTGAGCAAGAGGAACCCTAGACAACTGTGAAAAGTACTGCTAGAGATAAAGGTAAATCTCAACTTGGAACTACTAGTGTTGTGAACTGTAATAATGGATTTGAGGTGTTAGAGGTTTTGAATGGTCCTCTAATATCCATAAATCTTGAACCATGTTAGCTTCTTGGAATATTAGGGGCCTTAACAAAGTAGGGAAGATGAGGGAGATAAGGTCCCATCTCCAAGAGCTTAATCCTACTATTATAGTTCTTATTGAAACTAGAGTTAAAGAGAATAAAGCTAAGAGTATTAGAGAAAAAATGAACATGGATGATAACTGGCTGGACAATTATAAAGATCACATTAATGGCAAACTTTGGATTCATTGGGATAAAGCTAAGGTGGATGTGAAGTTTGTGTAGAGTTCTAGTCAATATATTCACTGTGGTGTTCATGACAAGTCAGGAGCTTTACTTTACTGGTTAACAGCTGTGTATGCTCATAATTAGTTAGATAAAAGAAGAATTCTATGGAAAGAGATTGAGCACCTATATGGAAATTTACAAGGACCCTGGTGTGTTATTGGAGATTTTAATAATGTGGCCAAACATCAAGATAGGTAGGGTGGAAATATTGTAACAGAGAGTGAATTTGAAGACCTCCAAGCTATGATGAGTATTACTGGCCTTAGTGAAATGGATAGCATTGGGGACTACTATACTTGGTCTAATAAACATGAGGTGGGGACCATATATTTTAGAATTGATAGGGCCCTTGGCAATATTGACTGGTTTAATAACTTCTTGGACAATACTTTGAAAATCCTTCCCCCACATGTTTCTGATCATGCTTTGCTCTTTATTGCTAATAAAGATAGTAATAGCAGAAGAAAGAAACACTTTAGATTTAGTAATTGTTTGACTAATCTCCCTGGTTATGATGAAGCTGTAAAGAAGAGCTGGGAAAAACCTTTCAATGAGACTCCTATGTATACTTTATGGTACAAGCTTAAAAGACTGAAATATGATCTCAAAGCCTTTAGCAAGCCTCTATCAGATGTGAAGAAAAGACTGGAGATTGCTAGAAGTGATCTTAAAACTGCTCAACATGATTTGACTGATGACAGGATGAATAAACAGATCATTGAGAAGATAAAGAAGCTGATAGAGGATGTGATTTCTCTTAATGACCTTAAAGTGAAGATCCTGGCTCAAAGGGAAAAAATAGATTGGTTAAAGAAGAGTGATGGTAACAATTCTTATTTTTATGCTTCTATAAAGGCTAGATAGCATAGCAATAATTTGAGCACTCTTAGGAGGAGTGATGGATCTCTTATTCAGTCCCCTCAAGATATTAGTCAGGAAGTTCTCAAGTTATATGGTAGTTTGATGGGTCAGGATAGCAATAGCACAATCCATGTTGATATTGATGCCATGAGACAGGGTACTCAGCTGACTAATAACCAAAGTGAAAACCTTATCAGGGATGTATCTGAGGAGGAAATTACTAAGGCTCTCAAAGGCATAGGTGACATGAAGAGCCCGGGGTATGATGGTTTCAGTGCCAAGTTTTTTAAGGCCAGTTGGAATACTATTAAAGAAGATGTTGTGGCTGCTGTTAATGAATTCTTTGCTACAGGTCAGATATACAAGCCTTTTAACAGCACAGTTGTTTCTTTGATTCCTAAATCTAGTGAGGCAAAAGAGATGAAGGACTATAGGCCTATTGCAGGATGCACTATTTTTTACAAAATTGTGTCCAAGATTATGACTGATAGGCTTGGAATTATTTTGCAATCAGTGGTTAATAAATGTCAAGCTGCTTTCATACTAGGTCAACAAATCCAAAACCATATTCTGTTAGCTACTGAATTGATCAAAGGGTACACTAGAAAAGGAGGAACTCCTAGAATTATGATGCAAATAGACCTTTAAAAGGCCTATGATATGATTAGTTGGAAAGCTTTGGAGTGCATTATGAGAGAGATGGGTATTCCTGTGAAATTCATTCAGTGGACTATGAATTGTGTAACTTCTGTTTCTTACACTTTCAATATCATGGGGGAATACACTGATTTTATGCAAGCTAGAAGGGGGATTAGGCAAGGTGATCCCATCTCACCATTGCTGTTTGTTATAGTCATGGAGTACATGGATAGACTAATGAAGAAGATGCATCAGGATCCTGATTTCAATTTCCATTCCAAATGTGAGTCTTTAAATATAACCAATCTTACTTTTGCAGATGATGTGCTCCTTTTCTGTAGGGGAGATCAAACTTATTTGAAGATGATGCTTCAAGCTTTCAAGATGTTTTCTCAATCTATTGGTTTGGTGGTGAATGAGAACAAATGCAAGATTTATTTTGGTGGTATGGAGGGTAAAAATATTGATGGCCTGAGAAGTTTAACAGGGTTTCCTTCAGGTGCTCTTCCTTTCAAATATCTAAGGGTGCCTATTACTAGTAGGAAGCTTGCTATCCATCACTATATGCCTCTGATTGATAGAATTGTTAATAGAATTCACCATTGGTCTTCTAAACTGTTAAGCTATGCAGGAAGGGTTCAATTGGTTAGATCTATTGTTGTTGCTATTGTTCAGTATTGGATGTGTTGTCTGTTAATTCCTAAGTTTGTTATTAGGAAAATTAATGCCATTTGCAGAAGTTTCATTTGGACTGGTAAAGAGATCATTAGCAAGAAGAGCCATGTGTCCTGGAAGAAGATTTGTAGACCAGTTGTGTAAGGGGGTCTTCAAATATTTGACCTTGAAATGTGGAATGAAGTTCTGCTGTTAAAGTGTCTTTGGAATATTTGCATCAAGAGTGATAATATTTGGGTCAGATGGATCCATACTTATTACATAAAAAGAAAACATGTGACGAATTATGAGATTAAAACTAGCTGTTCTTGGATCTTTAAAGCTATCATGCAGCAAAGGAGCTTGGTGCAGAAAGTTCAAGACAGGTGGAATAAGGCTGTTGACAGTACAAGGTCCAAAGCTTCCAAATTCTATCATGAACTTGTTGATGATGGTACCAGGGCCTATTGGAGAAAGATCATCTGTGGTAATAGGGCCAGGCCTCGTGCTATCCATTGTATGTGGATGGCTTGTCATAGAAGCCTCCTAACCAAAGATTATTTGAAGAAGACTGGCACTGCCATTGATAATGAGTGTGTTCTTTGTCATGGTGAGATTGAGAACATATATCACCTATTCTATGATTGTGTCAAGACCAGGCCAATTTGGGAAACAATCTTGAAATGGTTGGATATACAGCATAATCCAAAGCCTTGGAATGATGAGAGTACTTGGATTAGTGATAAGGCAAAAGGGAAAGGATGGAGAGTATCCTTGTTTAAAATTGCTGCTGCTGAAACCATATACTATACTTGGAACTATATGAATAGTATAGTTTTTGGAATTGATGTTGATAGAGATAAGATAGTTAAGGATATTATAGATGCCATAGTTTACAAAGGGTGGGAAAATGTAAAGATAAGGAAACATTTAGTTCACTATATGATGTAATTAGTTTGTAGGTTGGTTGGATCCTTTGGATCACCTTGTGTATTCTTGTGTTTTTTTGAATTAATATATTTCTCTTTTGATTCAAAAAAAATTGAAAAATAATTATACAATCTCAATTGTATTAAATAATCATGCAAAAAGAAGAAAAAAAAAGATTCATAAGATGAAAAAAAGACAAAAAAAGGAAATTTTGATGCGATAATGACCCGTGAGATAAAAAAATTATTTGATGCGATTTAAAATGTACTTAGATACAAATGCAAAATTTAAAATGATATACTTAATTGTAAAATGAACAATAATCATATATGTAATACCCCATATTATTTAAATGCTCAATTGGATATCAGATGAGATCAGATGAGCACCTATGTGCTCTATCTTTGGTAATTTAGATTAATGGAATCCTCTAAGTACTTTAAGTATTGATATTTGGGATCAATAGAGCAACTGATGAACTCTGAAGAGATCAATTATATATTAGTTCAAGAAAAGATTTTAAGGTAACTTCAATAACTGATCAATTGGGTTGAGATGACAAAATATCAATTGGAGATATTTTACCCTGTTGGATTATATTATATAATATTGGATTATATATATAAGAAAAGAAAGATAGTAAAGGAGAGGAAGAAAAGGAAAGAAGAGAAAGAAGAAGAACTTGGGAAGAAGAAGTTCATGGATCATCAATTCATCATCTTCTTCAAACTCCTCTTCGATTATCAGGTGGGTTCTAGTTAGACACTCTAAGTTCTAGAAATAGATGTTTAGAACTTAGGTTAGAAATTGAGAGAAAATGATAAATTGTTAAATCAATAGAATCTAACGGATAAAATGAGTTATAAACTGTGTTGTATGATCAATATGTGTGTAGAATCATCTATTAATGCTTGTTTGTGCATTGGGTGGTGTTTGGAATAGGTTTTGGATCCCAAAGGACCAGCTGTTACGCTGCTGAGATTTCTGGGTTTCGCATGGTTCGCCTAGCGAACCGGGGCGAAGGGGAAAGCGAGCGTAGCGAACCCTGCAGCGAAGGCCAAGGCGAAGATTCGCCGGTGTTCACCTAGCGAACCATTGTGTCTATTTTGGTTCTATTTGTTGAGTTTCGCTACGCGAACGGAAGCGAACGCTCGCTGGGTGTTCGCCTAGCGAACATGGCAGATTGTCCCGTTTTGTTTCCTCCATAAATTTTGATCGTAACTCGGATCGAGACGTTCTTTATATTGTTGGAAAGCTATGACGATCCTCTACCCAATAAAAAGTAGAAATTAGGGGTATGATGTCGTATTAATTATTTAGTGGAAAAAGAAGGAAAATAATGTATGTGATATGTTTAGAAATTGATATCTTTTGGATCATAAGTCCGATTGAGGCATAATGATAGCCGATGTAAGCTGTGAAAATATCCTATGGGATAAAAAGTGAAAAGTATTGATTTCGATACCTGATCAAATGAATCGGAGGGAACCCAAAAAGTGATGTTTTATGTGATGTGTGATTATATGTGTTTACTTATAATATTTGTGTTATACCATCTCTATATATTGTTGTTAAGCATGAATAAAAGAACATGCATGTTTAAATATGAATTAGGAAGAGTGAGGAAACTTTACCCCAAAACAAATGGCATAGTTTAAGATATTGGAACCTAGCAATGGCTAGGAAAAGTGATAGAAACTCTGTATGGCGACGCTCGTGCATTCGATGTAGAAAGGTGCATTCTTGACGAGTTCTGGCCTAGAGTAGATAACCTAGATGGTGATGCTCGGGCACTTGATGTATAACGGTGCATCCGTGACGAGTATTGGCCTAGGAGAGAGTGAACACTAGTATGAAACACGTGTATTTTATTATGTTAAATTGATAAAGGCAAAAGAGGCCTAAAGGCTAATGTGGCCTAGAAAGGTTGAATACAATTATGGTTATATGTGAAATCACGAAATCGTAACCATTACTCTATTATGTGCCATTTCATGATTAACGAGCTCCTCTGTAATGAATGCACGATTTCTTGGTAGGTTGACTCCCAATGTTATAGTACGAATGGAGCCTACGGGTAAAGAGACTTGTGACGGTGTACGGGCCGTGTGAAGTGACGATTTAAGGTGATAATATGTCCCTTATTTCTGAATCCATTTCGTATGCCAAGAAATCTCCGAGGATCCATGACTCGTTCCTACTTCTAGACGTAGAAGAGGTCAGGAGAAAGGGGATGCCTTGACAGGTTATCGATTAGTGATACTTTTGAGTAACGGGCTCAATATCGTGTTTCTATATAGTGTGAGATTGTGAGATTGCGTACTCAAGGTCATTTTCCCTTCCTCTTGATTTGAGTTAGGATTGGTTAGAACCTTATAAAGCTGAGAGAATCCATAGGATAGGGAACCCACTGAGATTTGATGTATCTCACCCCACTATTGTTGATTATTTTCAGGAGGTATTTGCAGGTTGATTTACAAGTGGAACTATGCTTGGATGTTTCAAGAGGAGCTTAGCTTTAGTTGTTCCGCTGTGTATTATTTTGTTGTATACAATTGAAGATATTGTATACTATTTTTAGATTTTTATTTTTGGCTAATTTCCATGACTTGTGCCATATGTTGTATTTATGTTTTTAGAAATGATCAAGTATGTGAATTAGGCCATTAGGCACTTATGATGGTGTCAGTACCAAATAAAACACTTGTACGGTATTATTTTAGATAAATATTATACAGGGCGTTACAATATAAATTAAATTATATTAAATAATTATATAAAATGAAAAAAAAAGGAATCATGAGATAAAGAAAGAAAAAAATTAACATTTAATTTTGTCTCTCAAATTAATGGTAGATTAAAATAAAATAGATATTGTGTTGATAGTGACCCGTGAGATAAATAAAATTTTAATTTTATTAAAATTAAAAAAATAGATTTTTGGTATTTTTAGTGATAATAATTAAATAGAGAAAAATATTAAAATGAAAGTGAGAAAGTGTGGGAAAAAGAAATGTGAGAGAGATTTGAAATTTGAATGACGAGAGAGAATGAGTGTATGTAATATTTAATTGTGATTTTATTGGTTGAGATTGATAAATGAATGTCACTTGTCATGATATAATAGGAGTTGTGATTAAAAAAAGTAAACATTAGTTGATTACTAAAATGTCCTTTTGTTAGTGTAAATAATTTGTGATGAAATGACAATTTTGAGAGTTCATGCAATTGAATTATAATTGATAGATAGTAGATTTTTATTATTAATTAATAATGTGTTGATAAATTTTTATTATTTTTATTAAATAGAAATAAAATGAAGTGAGGTGGAAGATTTTGGAGGAAAATATTTAGAAGAAGTTATAGGATTATAATTAATAAATATAAAAAATTACATAAACATCCTCTATTTTGGTATCTAAAGTTACTTTGAAGAGGAATATTTTTTTTAATTGGCCATTTATTAGTTTTTAACGTGAGGTGTATGGGATTAAATGAGTTAGTGGAGATTGTGGGTTGATAAATTTTATTAATCATTGATTTTAATTTAACATTTTTATTATTAATTAATAATGTGTTGATAAATTTTTATTATTTTTATTAAATAGAAATAAAATGAAGAGAGGTGGAAGATTTTGGAGGGAAATATTTAGAAGAAGTTATAGGATTATAATTAAGTATGATTTATTATCATTTTTATAATAATAATAATAAGTATTATTATTATTATCATTTTATTATTACTATTATTATTATTATTATTATTATTATTTCATTATTATTTTTATTGTTATTTACAAAGTCTACAAAAACAAATCCCAATTAGTCAAAGAATCCTGCTCTAAGCCACTGAACCTCTGCGCATTACACTCTAATGCATTACACTCCAAACCATGTTCAGCATACTACACAACAATGTTTCAACACACCACATCCCCAAGTCCTGCGCTACAAACCATGTTGTGAAAAACGATACCGGAATAACAAAGTATATTTGGTTTCTTGAACACCAAGAAATCCACAAGGGTAGAAAAGAAAGAAAAAACTCTGCTTTACTATTCACTTTCTCAATAGGATTCAAAGATTACAAGTGAATACCAGCAATTAACTTCTCTCAACCTAATAAGTTTTGTCACACCTTAGGAAGAGAGATTAGTATGATATTTATAATATACTTAACATACTAAACTAATGGGCTTTTTAACAATTATCCATTACAAGCTAACTTAGGGTACAAGCTAACTTAAACAATTGGATCCATAACACAAGGCCTAATTTGATCTCCTACATACTATAACACAATTCAATTCGACTATAGCATATAGGTCTTCGACAACAGCAAGTGAACGGACTTCGACGACATGCTAAAAATAGAGTTCAATCCAATATCTCACAAACCAAAAAACACTACCCTCCAAAGAACCAAAAAGTTCAGCGCATCATAAGCCTCACACCACAGCCGTACCGTATGCGGCCTGCTCCATGTTTACACCCAAGTGAAATCCTACTTGCTGCTCCAAATTGCTGCACAAAGACCAGCTCTGCCTATACACTTCCGAGGATTAAAAAAGAAGAGATGAAGGGAACTGGGTGAAGACAACATTAAATCTGTAATGAAAAACCATCACAGCCACATGGACATATCATAACCTACACCAAAAATTCTACAAAAAAAAACAATTCAAAGTAGAAGCTCACAACAGAGTTCAATGAAAATTATGTAAAAAAGAAGACACCCAACCACACTCTCTGCAGGACATACAGTGCGAAGAGCATCGCTATAAGAGAATGTATTTCAATATGTGTTTCATTTACATAGATGTACAACCAATATATACATGTATTACATTGTGAGAATTGAAAAGGAAATTCTTGAATTAAGCCTACTAATAACCAAATCATTCTCCTTTAATATTTGATGACAAAATCAAATATTCTTTTATTGCTTGATTATTCAAATTGATTATGTTGTCCATTACGCCTCCTCAAGATGAAGGTTTCATCAATGACCTTTATCTTGGACATGAGTTCATTGAACTTGGTTGTGGGAAGTGGTTTAGTAAGTAAGTCTGCCAGCTGATCCTCTGTAGACACATGTGTTACAATGAGCTTGTTGGTTCACTACTACGAAAAACTCATTTAACAACGGTTGGAAATGACATATAATGATGCGGGCGAAGGCGTTGTTATGTAGAGTGTTGTTGTATATAATATGAGATACGTACAATGACGGTACTGGGACCATTGTTGTATTCTAGTAAGCGCGCAACCTATAACGACGGTTATTTGAATCAACCGTTGTTATATAGAAAAAGGTGATCAGGTTCGATTCTCAGCAACAACATTTTTTATTTATATTATTCTGGTCAACGTTTGACATACAACTACGGTTAGATTTTATAGCCGCTGCCAAAGACACCTGTTTTAAATATAAAAATTATCTGCTGATCAAATTCTTCCTATATGTTATCCTGTCAAAACAGCTTATGTTTACATCAAACACAATTCTTCCTATATGTTATCCTTATAAATAGATCAGAGAATTTACATCAAAAGAAATTTACATCAAAACATAACTGCTAATTTACATTGTTTAAATCAAATAAAAAACTTGCATCAAAAGCCAATATTATTGATTTCATTATGTCCATCAAACACAATATTCTGTACATCATATATGTGCATCAAAAGCCAAAACTATTTTCACATTATGTGCATCAAACTCAATATATTCTGTACATCATATATTAGCATCAAAAGATAAAAATATGTGCATCAAAAATGTTGTTGATATATCAAACAGCATGAACACCCTTAAGCGCATTGTGGATATACGCCCAACGTTTACGAAGATCCACAAAGTCCTCAAGGGGGAATGGAGTTTCGTCGTTAAACATCTACATAAGAAAGAGAAAAAAAATTGAAGATCATATGCATGATAATAATTCAATAGTCAGCTTATATATTAATATATGTAAACATTTGATGGCATACATACTGTATCCCATGAATCAACAGTGCCGACAAGGACAATGTTTAACATGTGTTTCATAATATAATACCCACACTCGTAAGTCCCGGGTTGTTTCCTCGTCTACAAATTACATGAATATAAAAACATGAATACAACCACACATGCATGAATGTAAATGAAATAAATAGGTAATCAAGCCACTTACTTTAGGAGCAAGGAATGTGGGCTTTTTTCTAACATTCTTCAGCATATTAACTTGCTCCACAATACTGCATATTGAAAATGATATTAAGTATATTAACATTATTCAGTATATTAACATTATTCAATATATTAATGCCAAAGAAAATGATATTAAACAAATACACTTACGTTAATATAACATCTTTCATTGGTTTGTGGAGTTGTTGGTGCAAGGAACACAGTAATGTCACCATATTTGTCCTAAATTATATTATGATCAATTGCCAATGACCACTGAATGCACAAGAGAATATATATATTATTAGTTGTTACTAAAACAAAACTAAATATAGAATATAGAAATAAATTACAACAATACTAACCTACAGAGGAATGGTAAAAAGTAACATTCTTTTCCTCCGCTGTTTAGCCGTTTTTTCAAGTACGAGTCTCTGATCTTTTTCTCGTTATACGCCCAAGCAATAAAACTTGGGTCCAAGATTCCATAGTTACTTGATTTATTTAATTCTATACAAACACGATGAATGTACCTAAAGCGTCAAAGAAAATGAATAAATTAAGGGAGAAAATACAAAATTTATAATGTTCTATAATGACATGTATATTCGAATATATACTTACGTGCACCAAACTTGCAAAATAGCCAAGTTAAGCCACTTATATCCTTCTAGAAAATCCCTCACGTCTACAGGAGTGTAATACACTGTATCCAATTCCGAGCAATGTTCTATCAGGAGAGGTTGCAAAAGGTTTGTTGATGCAATGGACAAGTATAAACTTGTTATTTCATTTGGACTAGGGTCCAATATCCCATTGCGGTTATCTATAGGGGGGCTGTACAATTACTTCCTTTAGTAGAAGCGTGATTTACGACACTTCTACTAGGAGTTTGATCATCACCAACGCAACGCTGATCTTCATTAGTTCGTTGTTCGAGATAGTTTTCACTTAATCTCTACATAAACAACATTCAATTAAAACATAAAACAAAAATAAGCACAATATATTCAATTAGAACATACAATATATATCATACAAAAATAAGCGCGATTTACGACACATACCGAATACAACTCTTGTAACCTTTCCACTTCTTTCTCCCTTTTTTCCCTCTCCTCTTCAAACTGCCTCATTTGCTCTGCCAATTCCTTCTTAACTTTCTCAATCTTTTATTGTTGAGCAAGAAATTCAGCGGTATCGGTTCTTCTTCTTTGAGATCAAAAGTATGACCTCAAGCCGACACCATCTCCAACACCACGTACACGACCTTCATGCTCAGCTGTTCCGATAGCTTCGACTAATATGTCATGTCGTGCTTCCGGAACAAATGTGCCTTCACGAGCCGCTACAACCAAATTATCCTACGTACACAACATGAGCAACTTACATAATCAAACACATTTAAATAACAACTCATGAGCAACTTACATAAGCAAAGACATTTAAACAAGACATATACTTACAATTTTTTCAGCAACTACTCTTGAAGCCTCAGAGGTGTACTCTTCATTAGGTCTCAATCGAGCCCTTTTCCACTTCTCATGTCTTGAAGGTGGAGATGGGATGTCACTATCTCCTCCTTCTTGTTGTTTTTCCTGCATTATCCTTTTCTCAAGTTTCCTGTAACCCCCACGAGATAATCTATGGGGGTACACGTTTTTCGCTTGTTCTGAATTCCTACTTCTCTTTTAGCCTGTTATTAACATAGTGAAAAATGTGTATGATTAGTATCTATAACTCATTAGCATAACATTATAGGTCACATAAGACTAGTACTAACCATGAATTCCTCAGAACAGCGTTTCTTCGCAAACTTGTGCCACACCTTCTTCGATAAAAAACTATACCGAATCCATGGAGGTTGAAGACCGCTCTTAGGCTTCATAATGTAGTCAGCCGTCAGCCGTGAATTAAATCCCCTCCAACGAACACCGGCATAAGTTATCCACTTGCTTTTCAATTTTGAGTCATCGGTAAACTCAAAATTCAACTACATTAAATCAATATATAAGTATGAATTAGAAACTATTGGTAGTGATATTAAATATATGAAAATTATAGTATGAAATACCTTAACGTCTATCCATATGTTGTCTTTGACATTAACATCCACTTCTCTCCAATCATCAATCAATATATTGACTTTGCTACGTGCAAGGAACGCAATATAACTCCTAAAAGTAGCGTAATGTGGACAATCCACTAATCTGTAGTGCGAATCAAACTCGATAGGAATTTTTACACCTGATGAGTTGTGTAGTGATGTGAATTGGGCCATCATTGTGACACCTCTTTGTGATCGTTTCGATTGAGTTGTATTTGCAGAACACTCAATCGTTTGAGTATCTTCAATGCTTCCTGATGTAGAACTCGACATCTATGTAAAACAACAACAACAACAACATGAACAACAAGAACATAAACAACAACAACAACAACATGAACGACAACAACATGAACAACAAGAACACGAACAAGAAGAACATAAACAACAACAACAACATGAACAACAATGGAAAATGAGTTTACTGTAGATGCATGGGGAAAATATTTTACGTACCCTAAACGTGACGACTAAGTAAACGATGTTGGTGTTAGTGTTGTTGTTGTCTTCCTTCCTTGCGACAACGACGGTGTTGTTGTTATCTTCCTTCTCGACGGTGACGATGATGACGACGATGTAGGTAGGTGTGTAAACTTCCTTCCATAACGATCGTGGCGATGATGACGAAAATGACAACAACAAGGTGAAGAATGGATACTGATGATGCAAGCTTTGGTTGAAATCGTGTATTGTTTCACAGTATTGAACGTTAGGGTTTAGGGTTGAAATCGTGTATCGTTTCATCTAGTTTCTATTTTCAATGGAAAAAGGATACTGAAGAGACAATGAAACTAGCTAGCTAGCTTGGAGTATATTGAAAGGCTACTACGACGGTCAAAACCAAAAAACCATTATGATATATTACTTTCATAATGAAATTTCATATTAAAGCGCCAGAGTTATATTTAGAATTAAAAATTAAAAAAAAACATACAAAATATATCACAACGGTGTAAATAAACCACCGTAGTCATAAATTTTATTTTTTTTATTTAAAAGTAAATAAAAAAGAAAAGGCGCGCCTTAACATAAAAGGAATAATATATATGATGGCGCTGAGGTTCGAACACATGAAAGCTTGAAAGGGATAACCACGGTTGGTTTATCAACCGTTGTTATATACAGAAAATTACCACAGTTGGTTTATCAACTGTTATTATATACATAAAATTTTTAATTAGCGAACAATAAAATACAATCGCGCCTTGGTTTATATATGTCACAACGGTTTAGGGATGAAGCGTTGTGAGCATGGCGTCGTTGTTTACGCGTTTTGTAGTAGTGGTTTGAACTTGTTCCCTGACAAAATGATAATCTAATGATATATGTTTCATTTTTAAATGAAGTACAGGATTGGAACAAAGGTATATGGCGCCCACATTGTCACATAATAGTCGTGGAGGTTCATGTATGGGTATTCTTAGCTCATGAAGTAAATTTTGTAGCCACATGAGCTCATGAAGTAAATTTTGTAGCCACATGAGCTCAGTGGTAGCGGTAGCAATTGCACGATATTCAGCCTCAGTAGATGACCGTGCAACGGTTCTTTGCTTTCTTGAGAGCCACGAGATTGGGCTGTCT
Source organism: Lathyrus tuberosus (assembly GCA_022829125.1). Taxonomy (NCBI): domain Eukaryota; kingdom Viridiplantae; phylum Streptophyta; class Magnoliopsida; order Fabales; family Fabaceae; genus Lathyrus; species Lathyrus tuberosus. The sequence continues at coordinate 4,687,909 of JALAZF010000441.1, forward strand.
CCAAAGAAAATGATGTAAGTTGAGGTAGATGTGCGATCATCATTGTTCCCACCCCAATCTGCATCAGAGTATGCTAACAAGCTATTTTCCGCAGGTTTTCGTAGCATGAGTCCATGATTAATGGTTTGTTTTAAATACCGAAGGAGGCGTTTCAAGTGCTGTAAGTGAAGGGAGGTTGGTTTATGCATAAATTGGGACAGCTTATTGATGCAGTATGACAAGTTCGGGCGAGTAAGATTAAGGTACTGAAGTCCACCAATAATTCTATGAAACTCCGTGTCAAACTTTTGTAAGAGGTCAGGAATGTAACGGTGTTGAGAAAGAAAAATGCCAGAGCTTGTTGGTATTATTTCAGTACCTAGAAAGTAGTGAGGCTGTCCCATATTTTTCAACGAAAATCGTTGAGATAGTGCGTTGATGAAGCTTTGAAGGAATGTAGAGTTGTTACCGGTGAGCAGCAAGTCATCTACATAGACTAGAAAATAAGCCTTAGTATCGCCCAAGTGATAAATGAACAATAATGGATCACTTTTACTTGTTTGAAATCCATACGTGATAATAAATTCCTTCAGAGAGTCGTGCCATGCTCTTGGTGCTTGGCGTAGGCCGTAGATGGCCTTGTGAAGTTTGCAAACATAGTTGGGGTGTGATGCGTCTTTCATACCTGGCGGTTGGTCCATGAAGACTTCTTCAGTAAGGGCTTCTTGTAAGAATACATTGTTCACATCAAGTTGGTGCAATGGCCACTGATGAGAGATTGCAACGGTAAGAATAATCTTAATTGTTTATGGGAGAATAACTGGTGTGTATGTCTCCTTGAAGTCAATACCAGGACATTGTGTGAAACCCTTGGCAACAAGACGTGCCTTGTAGCGAGCAATGGAACCATCACTATTTCTCTTAATACGAAATAACCATCTACATCCAACAATATTTTGCCCTGCCTTAGGTGGTACAAGAGAGAATGTGCCATTTCTTATTAATGCTTTAAATTCATCAGCAATTGTCTGACGCCAATGGGCGTGTTTCATTGCCTCACGAAAGTTTTAAGGTTCCAAATTCTCAGGTAGAGGATGTTTTGATGCAGTGTACATCCTTTTCAGCTTAAATATATTATTCTTGGACCTTGTGATAATTTGGTTTGTTTCAGTAGTAGGGGTTGCAGAGGTATTAGTAGAGATAATAGGTGTAGGAACAAGATTAGGTGTATGAGTATCATTACCTGACATTGTATTTGAAGTTAAAGAATCCTCCTCTTCATGGGGCATAGCTTGTGACTCAATTGGTGATTGTTGAAGGATATGTATGATTGTATGAGGGGTTTGTGACATGTTGGGTATGGTTGTATGAAAAAATGTGGTCATAAAATTTGACATGCCGAGAGGTGTATATTTTGTGATTTGTTGGGTCAAGACATATATAACCGTATTGGGATTCTGCATATCCTATGAATATGCATGGTTGAGATCGTGATTGAAGTTTATTTGAGACATAAGGTCGCAACCATGGAAAACAAAGGCATCCAAAGGAATGAAGATGTGAAGTTGTTGGGTTTTTCTTATGTAAGACTTGATATGGTGATTTCATGTTTAGGATAGGGGTTGGTAACCTATTGATTACGTACACTGCTGTCTTGAATGCAAAGGACCAGTATTCGGGTGGTAGGTTTGACATATATAATAAGGCTCTTCCAGTTTCAACTACATGTCTGTGTCTCCTCTCAGCAGGAGCATTTAGTTCAGGTGTATGTGGTGGTGTGGTGAGATGAGATATGCCATGTGTTTGGAGAAATGATTTTAGTTTGATGAATTCTCCTCCATTATCAGAGTGCAATGAAATAATTTTTTCTTTGAAGTAGTTTTCAACAAGATTTTTGAATGTGGGAAACAAAATAGAGACATCTGATTTATTTCTTAATGGATAGAGCCATACATATTTGGTCCAAACCATCTGAAGACTTGATGTGGGTTGGACCCCATACATCGGTATATATAAGTTCTAATGGTTTTTGTGTTTTGATACTGGAAATGGAAAAAGGTAACTTGTGTCTCTTAACACTATTGCATGATAGACAAGGTTGTTGTTGGCTCTTTATTTTGTGGTATGGTAGGAGATGTCTAAATATGCGATCCGATGGATGCCCCAATATGTGATGCCATGGTGGAGGAATGTAGTTAGTTGTGACGAATGCCTGTGGTAGAGATGATGGATGGGGCATGTGGTAGAGTCCATTGCTATGCTGCCCTTTTAGAAGAGGTTCCCTTGTCTTCAAATCCTTTATCAAGAAATGATTAGAAAAAAAATCAATGGAAATTGGATTAGTGTGACATAGAGATGAAACAGACAATAATTTTGAGTTATTTTAGGCACATGTAAAACATTTGAGAGATGAAATGATTGAGAAGGTGTTTTTAAAACTTTACCAATGTTAGAGATGGTGTGTCCAGATCCATCACCAACCAGAAGTTGGCATGAACCTGTGTAAGGTTGAGACAAGTGCAAGTTGTCCAACTCATTTGTGATATGATGGGAAGCTCCTGAGTCTAAGATCCAATCAGATGCACCTGTAGGCATGGCCCTGGTATAAAGAGCAGTAGGAGGTTGATTCTTTGGAGGGTAGTCGTGCAATTTGTAGTAGACCTTGGTTGTATGGCCTGGTTTGTCACAAAATTGACACACTACACGCTTCGAGAAACCCGGTGATGTTGATCCGGGCAGTGTGTGATTAGGATATTGTTTTGGTGATTTGTTGTAGAATTGTTTCCCTTTGTGTGAAGTGTTTGCAGTAGCAATGAGAGGAGTTTCTTGCACAGTTGCATCCCTCTTTAAATAACTTTCAAAATCAAAAAGGAGATTGTAAAGATCATCAAATCCGAATGGATTTTCTCTGGTTCTTAGAGAAGCAGTCATTTCACAATACTCATAGCCAAGGTCGTTCAAAGTGTGGATGACAAGGTCCACATCGTCCACTGGGGAGTTGATGATGGCTAATTCATCAGATAAAGCCTTGATACCATGGAGGTATTCATAAATGGATTGTGATCCTTTTGTGAATCGAGAGAGTCTCTCTTTTAGGTGCATAATTCTTACTCGAGTTTTGCTTGCAAACATCTTAGTGAGAATGTCCCAAGCTTGTTTGGAGGTCTTGACATTCCCCAACATGGTAATGATGCTTGGATCAACAGATGATATGATTGCATGCAAGATTAGTTGATCCTGTCTTTTCCAGGGTTTGTATGCTGGATCAGTTTGGGCTGGACTGACAGTGGTGCCATCAACATAGCCAATGAGATCATACCCTACAAGGAGTGCGTTGAACTGCACGTGCCAAGCAAGAAAATTGTTGCTGCTCAGTTTCATTGATGAGTGAGTGTTTAAGACAATAACAGAGTTGGCATTTGGGGTAATTGGTATTTCAGAAGTTGTTGAGGAAGGCATGGTGAGATTGTGGATCAGTTTGCTGTGAAGCTTAGTGAACTACAGTACTGATACCATATAAGAGAATGTATGTCAATATGTGTTTCATTTACATAGATGTACGGCCAATATATACATGTATTACATTGTGAGAATTGAAAAGAAAAATCTTGAATTAGGCCTATTAATAACCAAATCATTCTCCTTTAATATTTGATGACAAAATTAATTATTCTTTTATTGCTTGATTATTCAAATTGATTATGTTGTCCATTAATCGCGACAACAGTCTATACACAGCATTCGCACGCAAAGCGTCTTCGAACAACAACAAGCCGTTTGTGAATCACAAAGAAGGAATAGAATAATAGCAAGAATTTTAGAATTCGAAAATCACATGGACTCGCATCAGAGACATTCTCCTGGCTGGTATTTTTGATTCGATTTCCGCATTCTCGCTTGTAAATTCATTAATCTTGCTGGTTTTCTATATCAGATACACGATTTGTATTTTTCTCTTAAGTTTTTTTTTCTTTTTTGTGAGTTTCGTCGAAAGGACGAATGAATCTTCACCGTGAGAAAGAGAGAGGGTGAGCGAGAATCTGAGATACTGAGCGAAATCAGGTGAGCGAGAATCTGAGAGACTGAGCGAAATCAAGTGAGAGAGATTTGAGCGAGAAAAACAAGTCGAGATTGAGAGACGTGAGAGGCGAGACGAGGAAATCTTGAGAGGGCCATGGTTGTAGTTTTGCTTTTCTCGTTTTCATTCTTCTTGTGTAGTTTTCACTGATAATGGAAAGCAGGGCGGCCGTGTTTGCCTTTAGATTTAGGTTGGTTTTGTTTATTTGATCCAAATGGGTTCCAATGGAGCGACCCGCTTCATATGGTTAACTCATTTCCTCATTCAAATTGGGCTAGGCCCATGGAACTCACCACCCCACTGCCAAACTTGCACCCCTCCCTTGCTTTGATTTTAAAATTTTATTAGTTTTGGTTATTTATTTTAATTTTGATTTTGTTAATAATTTCATTAATCACTTTGTTAATAATCCCTGTTAAAACTCTTTGTTAATAATTTTCATTAAAAAAATTTTTGTTAACTATTTTTATTCAAATCACTTTGTTAATCATATTAAAATGTTTTTTTTAGATTTAATTAGTATTTTCATTTTAGAAATATATTTTCTTATTTTATTTAGTTAAAATATTAAAAAACTCAAAAAATATTCTTTTTGTTAATTTTGGAATTAATTTTATAATTTAATAATTTAGGGTTTAATTTTAGATTTTTGTTAGTTTATCTCAATTATTGTTTTTAATTTAGAAATAGATCTTCTTGTCTTAGTATTTATTTAAATTATTTAGTTTATATTTCTGTTCAATTATACAAAAAATAAATAAATAATATATATATATATATATATATATATATATATATATATATATATATATATATATATATATATACTTTTCTCAAAAAGTTGAAATTTTAAAAGAAAAAAAGACTTTTATTCTAGGGTTGGTTATCCATTATTTTGAATTTCTTTGGTTAGCTCATTTGTTTCTTGGCTGACATAATTTATGGTGCTTGATATTTGACATATGCTTTTATTTTGACCTAGATTATTGAATTGTTGTCTCATTTAAGTATTGTTGTTTACCTTGAGTCTAAAGGAAAGGATTCCCAATTGACTGCCATGTCATGTTTAGGATAGCTTAGCCTAGCGTACTTCTGCCTTCCTTTTATCCTAGCCTTAGGATTGGAGTCGCCGCACTTCATGTAAGTGTCATGGTTATGAACACTTACTTCCCCCTGGAACCTTGACCACAGTCAAGAGTTCCTCAACCCTAGTTAGGTGAACTACGAAGGCTCTGATTCCTCATTCCTAGTCAGTATACGTAGGCACAAGATGTGATATCTTGTCGAGCCCACTAACAACTAACTCCCTTATCTCACGCTGTCGTGCGATCGAGACTAGTTTACCCTACCCTTTATCCTAGCCTCAGGATTAGAGTCGCCGTACTCTATGTGAGTGTCATTCCATAGACACTTGTTTTCCCCCTTTATGCTAGCATTGGGATTGGAGTCGTCGCACTTCATGTAAGTGTCCTGGTGATGAACACTTACTTTCCTTATTTAGCATAGCCTTAGGTTTTGAGTCGTTTTACTCCATGTAAGTGTCATGGTGATGAACACTTACTTCCCTTGAAACCTTGACCATAGTTAAGAGTTCCTCACCCCTAGTGAGGTGAACTACAAATGCTCTGATTCCATCCTAGTCAGGATACGTAGGCACGAAATCCAATGTCTTGGCGAGCATGCTTAGTGTATATACCCTAGGTCTTTACCTTAGCACATTTTCCTTAGCAAGAAAACTTTAGCATAACACAAATACTAACAAGAGGTTCTTGTAGAGTACTATAAATACTTAGGATGCTAGCACCTTCCCTAGGTATAACCCACCCCTGAACCGTAGATCTCTAGCTTTGTTATTACATAGCGCACTTAGGGTTATCTTTTGATCTTTACACGTTCCTTTGGATAAATCAAAGTTTGGTGGTGAACTTCATGGTTTGTGATTCAAGTTAATTAATAGCTTGATATCCGATTCTCACCACAACACTTTCGGTATACTCTTTTCAAACACAACACAACTCTTACTACTCACACTTGAATCTTTTCAACTCTTAAACCCTAGAACTTTAATGGTTATTCAACAAAACCCAACTCAAATGGTTGAAAACTTCTCTGAAATTTCTCTATCAACATCGATGGCAAGAGAAAGATTATATATGATATTTGTGACAAGAGAAACAAAAGTAATGAGAAAAGGATCAACTATTATTGCTCAGAAACCATTATAGATCAAAAATCAATTGCAAAAGCAAACGAAAGTAATACAAAATCTTACAGATTTCAGACTTGGTCGACAATCCAACCACATAACCTGAGGAAGGTCTTATAGTTCTCATCAGTGTCTGATCCACTTTCATCAGTTGCCTTTTTCTTCTTTTTGAGGTTCTTCATCCTGGACATTAAAGTCCTTCATAACACAGTTGCTCTGACAGATGTGCCAGCTTGTTTTCGTGCACCTTAAGTGGTATTTAATCTATCATCTTTAAGTCTGCCAACAACCTTGCTGACTTCCTTGGAGGAGCCTTTCTTGGAGTTCTCAAACGATTTGCTCATATTGTTAGATATGAGATGATCTAGATGGAAAGAAGAGGAATGTGACCTTGTTAGTAACGGAACCTCACTTATATAGAGAGTCTTGGATTAAAAAATTAAGATTTATTTATTGTACACGAATGGACATAAGAGAAAGAAATTTCCATGGTCTTCAAGCACATATCCCCAAGTTTGACAACTATTGATTCTCTCAACTACTCAATTGTCAGAACAAGTTTGGATCAACTCAAGAGTTGAAGAATTTTATCAACCATTCTATCCAGTTTGCCACCACCATCCTAAAATCTCATTTGCTAAATTGATTATATTTTTCTATTGTGTAGTGTATCTTTCAAAAACATTGTTATTGTTTCCAATAATAACTTATTATTTTCTAGTTTTTTTAAAAATGTTTATTGTTTCCTTTTATTTGAAAATTATTAGGGTAATAATTAGTCATTTTTATTTTTATGGATTGCAATTTAAACTTTATTAATGTTTTATTTGCCAAAATATTTTTTATCAAATATTCTCTTTTTTTAATATTTGATTAGGACGAGGATGTGATGAAATGTAATGAAAATTGAAGTGTATAGTTGGAGAAATGAAAGGTGACGTTATTTGGTGTTGATGTTGTGGGTTGGAGTTGAGACATCTGATTATATACAAACTCATTAGAAAGATATTATTTCTTGAGGTTAAAGGAGATGCACTGACAGTGTAAAAAATTTTTACACTGTCATCCAATAAAAACATATCATTTTGCCATGTCATTTAAATTTTTTAAAAATTACAGTCTGAATTGGCGGGATTCATGGTCGTGATTGATTGACAGTGTAAAAATTTTTTACACTGTTAATGCATCACCTATTTTCTCTTATTTCTTTTCATGCTGAAAACTTCTAACTCACTGCATGGTTTAGATGGATATTTGTCAAAGTCTCTATTTTCATATATCATGCATTTTGATAATTGAACCTAATTAGATACTTTTGGGTCTCTATGAGAAGGAATGCTTCTATTGATTAAATTATTATGCTTACTTGGTTTTACGTGCTAATTTATTCTTCTTTTGTTTCATTTATAATTATGTTATAGGAGATGTTTTAGAACTTCAACAAGTCTCACAATTTTAATCAAGAAAGCAAGGCTATATGAATTTGATAATTTTAGAATTTGAAAACTTTGACATTAATCTAGAATTGATATGCACTGGGAGAGAGAGAATTTTATGATTTCTTACATGTACATGATAAACGAACATGAAAATGTATATCATAAAGTTTACACATAAATAATATTTATTTATATTATGACATTTGCGCGCATTAAAAAGCGGACAAACAGATACAAAAGTGTCATCCGTTTGGACGCAAGTGATAAATAAACATATTATACATAAGTCTAAAACCATACTAAATGATTATTTTTCTATCGACGGAACAAAATGAAAGAAAGAAGAAGCCATACAAAATGAAACCTCTACATTGCGGTGGTTTAATGCATTAATGTCATGAGATCGACAAAATCTTTCTTCTCTAATTTTTTAATTGAGTTTTGAATGAAAGAAACTAATTTAATAGAAAAAATTAGAAATGAAACAGAAGTTGTCATTGAAAGAGAAGTTATTGAATAGGACATACAAAAAGTGAGGTAGTGGTTCTTCTAATTTTTAGAGGTGGTTTCTTAATGCACCACCCAAGTTTCTTAGGCACCGCGGAAAATTATTTTTTTACCCTCTGATTCCGGATGTACACATCCGGACACACCAAATTTTTAAAAAACGCTGATGTGTTCCGGATATGCATATCCGGAAACTATTCTGATGTGCACTTCCGGAAAGATTTCTTATAACTTCGCGCCAGACCTTCTTCCTCCCCCTCATTCTTCACTTTTTCATTTTCAAACTCCCTCAAACTCTCTCAAACACTCAAATTTTCAATCACCTTGAATCTCGATTATTTCCTCTCAAGTTCGGCGCAAAGTAACATCTACAACGAGCAAGAGGCTCCAAATCCTCCGTATCTCATATTAATCGGTAAGTTTTCAAATTTTAGAGTTTCAGAGTAATTTTCGAGTAATCGATTTAGAGTAGATATTTAGTTGTAGAAATTGTTAGGTTGTATGAAAAACATAGGTTATAGACAATGTAGGCCTTGTTTAATGCTTCATACGGACGATCAGTGCATTAAAATGCCCTTTTGCATTGTACAGTGGTCATGGCTGCCATTTTTAGACTTCAAAATACGTACCGGATGTGCAGATCCGGAAATATTGTAATATTTATTATTCTGAGTGTTTCCAGATGTGCACATCTGGAAGTACTCAACGTTAAAAATTCTGTGTCCTTCCGGATGTGCACATCCGGAAGACTTTGTTTTTTGTTAGTTTGTTTGTTTAATTATTTTTAAAAAATTCTAATTTTTTTTAATGCTTTGCAGATTAGATGGCTGGCAGAGACGATCATATCATACATGGGCGGATAACTCAGCACACATCTGTCTAACGTGAGCGGATGCAGTCTACAGCCGAGGCTTCTGGCGAAGAGGGAGTCCCTGTAGCCCCTACAGCTGAGGGACATCCTACACCACATCCTACACCACAGTCATCCACATCACAGGTTCATGCCACTCCCCTGTCAGCCGCCGCTTCTACATCTCGGAGGCGTCGGGTTTCTACTGGTACTTCATCAGGGTCACAGCCCGTACGCAGGCCTCGGCGGGAGACTCCAACTCCATCAGATGTTCCTCCTCGTTCCCCTGTTCCTGTTCTTGTTCCAGAGGGTGATCACCCAACACATTATGGTGTTGACGACGATGGCGATTTCGATGAGCTGGGCTGTTACCCCGGGGGACCATTTGATATGTCCCTACTCGTGGGGTATGCTGAGCATACTGCCAGACATGTCTGGCTAGGACAGGTAACCTTATTCGGTTTATTTATAGAATTGTTTACGTTGAAAATATTTTCATTTGTAACATTGTTTTATTTGGAAATTTTCAGGCGAAGGATCCCCAAAAGTTCTATAACCATGGGGGCAAGGTTATAGACACGCTTGAGATGCTGCCAGAGGCTGAGTGGTTCATGTATGCACTTGCGGAGTCTGGTCTTGGAGGCTTGTCTACGATTGGGTATTCCCAGATCCAGTATGGTATCCTGATGGCATTTGTTGAGAGATGGCACCCTGAGACATCCTCATTCCATCTACCGTACGGCGAGATCACGATCACGCTCGACGACATCTTGTGCCTTTTACATCTACCGATCACGGGTACCCTTCTCCGTTACGGTAGGATGTCGAAGGCGGACGACATGGAGTTGCTGATTACAGAGCTTGGGGCTAGCGCAGAGAAGGCACATGCGGAGGTGTACCAGTTGAGGGGCGCACACGTCCGATTCTCCTTTCTGATAGAGAGATTTGGTGAGGAGCTTGACGAGGCACGATAGGCAGAAGGGGATGCAGCTGAGGTGGAGCTCCATAGGACGCGTGCCCTGAGATGCTACTACTTGTTTTTGCTGGGCACACAAGTGTTTGTGGACACCAGTGCCTATTATGTTGATATCCTCTACCTCAGGTACCTTCTGGATCTGACAGAGATCCATGGGTACAACTGGGGGGCGGATGCGCTGGCATTCACCTATTACAGGCTCTCTGATGGTTGCCGCTGGGCAGCCAAGACTGTGGCAGGCAGCTGTACACTATACATGGTAACAATCTAATATTCTAAGTGGTTTTTTCATTTCTTTTCTTTCTGTATTCATTATAATGTTTGACACCCATGTTATGTTTTCCATTTCAGGCGTGGATTTTACAGTACTTTCCCAACATTACTGGTTGCGGGAGTGTCCAGGGGTACACTGAGGATATGCCACGTGCTACTGCATTTGTCCTGCTCAGAGGGAACCAGGTGCCGGACCCCTTCAGAGTGTATCTTGATCGGATGGCTGCTGAGGACGTTTTGTATTGCCCCTATGCCGATCACAGTGTGCCGCACCCGTTCGATGAGGTTTGTTTGTTCTCAGGATGGTTGGCATGCAGTTCGACCATTACTGCCCGATACTTGCCAGAGCGCGTCTTGCGTCAGTTCGGTTACACGCAGACGATCCCCAGGATGCCTCATGAGTCTGCTGCTCTAGGCTTGACCCGCAGGCAGATAGATGAGCTATATGCTGACTACCAGTCCCACTTGGTATCGGAAGAGGCTCGGGCGATCAGAGCGGAGACAGGCTGGAGTGTTGCTGCCAGGTACATCGTGTGGTTCTACACCGTCTCACACCCATGCATGGTGCCCACCGCTGAGGGATCGCCACCCAAACTTGCTCATTAGGAAATATTAGAGGAGCAGTAGTCTCAGCTGGACCATACTCAAGATGTCCTACCACGCTGTCGTCAGATAGTGCAGATAGGACAGCAGGCCATTGAGGCCGGTCACCTCCCTAAGGGCACTGGTGCCAGACTTGCCGTGGATAGGATGATTGTGATTGCTCGGGGGGCACTTCAGTACCGCAGACATCGATCCAGGATTGCGGGTAGGGGCAGAGGAGTAGGGGAGCCAGGAGAGATCCTTCGCCATACGCAGTAGTTTTTTGTTTGATGTATTCTATTTATATTAGATGTATGCACTGTATTTTGACAGAGTTTTATTTTATATATATATATATATATATATATATATATATATATATATATTATTTTATATATGGATGTTGTCAAATGTATATTAACTTGCGACGATATATTAACATATGCGACTAAGCAATGAAACCGATTTAAAAAAAAAATAAAGTTCTGCTATTTTCCGGATCTGCAAATCAAAAAAGTTTCCGGATATGCACTTCCGGAACGCATCAGCGTTTTTTAAAAAATTGGTGCGTTCGGATGTGCACATCCGGAATCAAGAAGCCAAACCGAAAATTCAGATGGTGCCTAAGAAACAAGGGTGGTGTGATAAGAAACTCTCTTTTTAGAAATTGGTTAAATGGGATAGGAAGATAAAGAGAAACCATAGCAAATGCTGTGATTTTTGAAAAGGGGAAATTATTATCTCTCAACTCCTTCTAATTGGTTACCAATGCAAGTTAATAATCACATACTTTTTTTTAATTGTATTTCTTAAAAAAGAATAAAGGTTATTTTTAGAATAAAAATAGACTAGTTTAAGATGATGTATCCATAGTTATAAAAGAAGAATTGATTTACTAGTTTTTGGTTAGGTAGGTTAATTTAGCGTGTCATTTTTAGCCGTGTGAGTTAAATATCTTTAATTTATTTGGCGTGTCATTTATTTAATTATTATTATTTATTAAAAATATTTGATTTGCTATTTTTATTACTGTGGGTTATTTTCTTAAAAAGAAATACGTTTAGTCTCTATTTAGTAAACTATATTTTCAAGCTTGTAGCTTACAAGGTCTCTTACAAGGTCATATGATAATTTAGGTCCGTTTGATAAGAGTCTTTTCATCATGAACTTATAATTTATTTTATTAGTTTATTGTTTATTTTTTATACGCTATTTTAAATAGCGTTTTACTTTATAGCGTATAGCTTATCATTTTTTCTTCCATTTTTATCTTTATTATTTTAACAAAAATCCTCTTTTATTTTTTATAATTTATTTTATTTTAAAATAAAATAAATATATGCTAAATAATTTTTATGTCATTTTACTTTTAAAAGTTAGTTGAGGCATTAATTTTATCAAACACTTCAATTAGCTTATCAGCTATCAGTCATCAACCATCAACTATAAATTATAAGTTATCAGTTATCAGTCATCAACCATGTGTAAGAAGGTTGTCACGTGATTTTCACGTGACTAGTTACGACGTGATATTCACGTGGCTAGTTGCGACGTAATATTTATGTGGCTAGTTGAAACGTGAAAATCACGTGGCAAAATGTTTTTTTAAAAATAAAAAATTATATTGTTTTACGTTATAATAAATTAAAATGAATCATTTATTGTTTAATTATTTTTAAATAGAAAATAAATAATTAAATTTATGAATACTTTGTTTTACGTTTCAATATATTAAAATAAATTATAAAATTAATAAATAATATGTTTTAAATTATTTTTAAATACAAAATTAACAAAACAATTTTTTTTAATAATATATTAAAATGAATAATTAATAAATATAATTAATACCAAAATTAATAAATATAAATAAATACCAAAATTAACAATAAAATTTTTAAATAAAAAGTTTATAAAATACTAAAAAGAATAATTAACATTTTACAAAAATTAAAATTTAAAATCAAAATAAATCCTTCTGGATTAATCCGGATCAGGAAACTCGTCAAGGTCAAAATCATCGTCATCCTCGTCATCCATCTGTTGTTGACCACCAACTCCTTCATTTCAAACAAACACTTGATTACTGTCACCTTGTGATTGCATAAATTGTCGCATCATCTCCTCCATATCAACTTGCCTCTTCTTTATTGCCTCTATTTGACGTTGTTGCTCATCCATTTGGGCCTTTAGCATTGCCTCACGTTGCGCCGACTCGCGTCTCGCCTCAGTTAGCGCCAGTTGTCTTAATGTTCCTAGCATTTCGGGTGTCAATTATGGTGGATGTGACATTCTTTCACCATCTCTAACTCTTTGAAATAAAGTTCTATCCCCTTTTCTCATACCAAGTTCCAGCACCAAATAAACACCTATTAGGCCCCTTTCCGCCAGTTACTAAACCCCAAATATAAAAATCCACACGTCGATTAAGCGGCTTGGAACCTCTCGAAGTATATTGAGGATTTTCTACCATAAATTGTGTGAGCAATATTTGATAATCCTCATACACATACAATAAAACAATTAAGTTAAATATAATTTAATTAATTTAAATTAAATTAAATAATAGATATAGCCACGTGATTTTCACGCCACAATATCTCAGTTGTCACATGAAAATCACGTCACAAAATTGTCATTAAATAAAAAATATATAAATAATTTAAATAAAATAAAGACTTAATACCCTTTTTGGTCCTCTTACTATACCCTCGGGTCTAATTTGGTCCTCTTTCTTTTAAAAGTTCCAAATAGATCCCTTATGTTGTCTAACTGAAGCATAAAGGCCCCTTCCGTCAAATAAATGCAAACGGTGTTAGTTTTGCTTACGTGGAGTATGAGTTGGCATGATGGATGACTTAGTCTGCACCTTTTAATTTCCACGTGGATTTTTATATTATTTTTTATTATTTTTTATTTTCCATGTAAATTTTTTATATATTTATTTTTTAATATTTTTAATATTATTTTTTTTCTTTTTGTAATATTTATTTTTTAATTCTATTTTTATAAATTGTTATTTAAAAATAATTTTAATTGGGCCAGATCAATTTCATTTTCTTTGGCCCACATGTTTTTCATTTGCATGATTATGCACAAGTAGTTAATATAAAGATTAGATTTTATTATGAAACAAACAATGTGAGACTAATATAAAGACAGGTATTGCAACTAGCTTTTTCTTCTCATTTTTCCAAAAACATGCAGTTCCTATTCAATGGATTAGATATTTTCCTTCATCCAATAACACATAAAACATGATATCATCTTACTTTGTATTTTGCTTGAACAAAACCATACCTTATTTTCAACATTTTATCACGTTACAATAAAAGGATATACCAGCATGTACCATGATATATTGATATATATATGCTTTTTCTATTACTTTTATCTAACTCTGGAACAATTGCTAAATTGTAGTGATTACATTATTAGATAAAAAAAGCACTTGAGCTTTTCTTGTTGGGGGTTACAATTGAGATATTTTGGTTCAACCTAGTTAAAGTAAGCTTAATTTGGCCTGTTTGTTATAAGCTCATCGTGCATGTTTTAATTATTTGACAGATTTGAATTATAAGAGAAATTAATTTGTTTCAATTAATTAACGTTTGCTGTTACTTTTTATTGGCAGAGTATACCATCTAAATTTTGTAAGAGACACTTTGATATGGATAAGAAGAGAGGATATATTTATCTCCAGGTATCAAATAATGGCAGAGTTTGGCCTGCAAGGTACTTAATTAGGAAGTGCAGTAGTAATTCATTAAAATTTGAACTCTCAAGTGCTACGTGGAAGAAATTCTGAAAGGATAATAATTTGAAAGTCAATAGTTACACTTAAAACATAGTTTGCTAAAGAACAAGTCAATAGCTACACTTCTCTTGGTGCTGAACTTTTGCATGTATGTCATAGTTTTAGCCATTGGTGCATGGGCTATGAATAGAGCAATAGATCATGGTTTCATTATAGGTAAGAAAGCATTTACTATTTCCTATCTCACATTCATCACATACTTAAAACTTCCAGCTCATTTTTTGCCTGTTTTCTTTCCAATGGGAAACACTTCAACCAGATTCTTTGTTACATTTTCTTTGTTGGCCGGAGTAGTTGGTGCTGTATCAGCAATTTCAGGAATCAATCATATCTGTTCATGGACTGCTAACAGTTTGCCATCTGCAGCTTCAGTTGCTACCATGGCTTGGACTCTTACACTTCTTGCCATGGGGTAATCTACTCTCTATGATCTATTTTCTTCACTTTATGTACTATGGTAATACTGATCTAACAAGAGTTTCATTTTCTGCAGCTATGGTAATTCATTTCTTTCACTCTTTCCCACAACTGAAAATGGGTTGAATTGGAGAAACTAAGTTCCAAAGTAAATGAATGAATGATAGAGTAGTAGTGAGAGAAGAGTAAGAGCTTCCACAAAACCAACATGGTGGAGCTGGAGAAATTCTGAATGGAGTGAATACAAGTATTGAAGTGGAAGGTGATAGCAAGAGTCCCACATTGGAAGTTTCACATAAAATACAAGTGTTTATAAATGAGTTTCACATAGTGTAAAATAAGTTGAAAACAAGGTTAAGTGAATGGGCTGCAATTAGCTATGGGTTTATGTGTGATCTTGGCCCAAAAAATTTAATTTTTAAAATAATAATTTAAATAAATAATATTTATACAAAAATAAATTAAAAATAAGTTAATAGATAAATTAATAAATAAAAGCCATGTAATTAAGATAAATGTCACATAGCCATTTACCATATACCCAATCACCCAAACAAGGGATAGGGTGTGGTAAAAGTTGATTTTTGATTTTATAAAGAGGCGTTCAAAAAAAAACTTCAGGGGGGCAAAATCAAATCTCGCTCTAATGGCACGGGGTATCGTATAATTAACCCTAGTTTTTTTAACCTAGTTTAATTTGTTTCACATTTAACCTAATCTTTACTCTTTAAATTAGTGACATAATCCACATTCCATCCTCCTCCATCACTGTACGTATCATCGTTTCACAAATCCCTTTCCTCCTTACTATGATGAAGAAGAATACTTTTACTAGATCCTCACAACCACTCTCTGCACCTGTCCTTGCTATGAAAAAGAAGAGAACTTGTGTCAAATCTCTTCGGCAACATCAATCACTTTCTTATACAGAAGCTGAATTTTACTTACCAGATGATTGCTGGGAGCATGTCTTCTCATTCATCATCAATCCACTCGACGACACCAAAGACAAAAATAAACTTTGCTTTAAATCCTTATCTCTAGTCTCAAAACGCTTCCTCTACATCACCAACTGTCTCATATTCTCTATGAAAATTTGTTATCCACAACTTTGTTTTCTCCCTAATTTCTTCCATAGATTCTCCAACTTAATTCCCTTGACCTCCGGTTTGGCTCCCATAATCTCGATGCAGCCATTGCTTTGGCTCTCTGTGACAGACCAACATTGAAATCTTTATCTATTTCATGGATTTATCTAATGGATGCAAACTACATTACTTCACTTTACATTGATTCCTTCTTGAGTTTGAAGAATTTGAACTCTCTTAAGTTTCGGTGTTCTCGAATCTCTGATTATTTGCTTTACTCTATTGCAAGAGAATGTCTCCCTTTCAAGAGTTTTGTTCTTGAAAATTGTACCGGCTATGGTTACAATGGAATTTATGGTTCATTGTCTAAGTGTAGCGGGATAAAACATCTGGGCCTTCAAGGTGCTAATTTTCTAAATGATCATCATGTTTTTCAGTTATCTTTGCTTTTTCCTGATTTGGTATCCGTAAACCTTAGTGAATGTTCCAAGCTTAAAGAATCAGCTTTATTTGCACTCATTAAGAACTGTCATTCACTTTGTGAGATCACAATGAAACACATATATATTGATGATTTAACAATGGAAAACATATATGTTGGGGGAGAGAGTGTAGAAATTTCTGATACTTTGAAAGATTTTGATATCAACCTTCAATTAAAGATTCTACGTTTGGCTAACACTTCATTTATAAATGATGAGACCGTCATATTGTTTGCTTCCATTTTCCCTAATTTACAGTATCTCGATTTAAGTTTTTGTCGTGGCATATCTAAAAAGAGTATTTGTCAAGTTTTAAGTAGATGTTATAAGCTTAGACTTCTAAGCTTGACCAACTGTAATGATGTGAGAGAATTTGACATGAACTTTGCAGTTCACCAGCTGAAGGTCTTGTATTTATCTGATACAAATGTTGATGATAAGACACTCTATGAGATCACAAAAAATTGTTGTGGGCTTTTGAAACTATTATTGATATGTTGTAAATATGTGACGAAAAAAGGAGTGATGCGTGTGGTTAAAAACTGCACACAATGTGTTGTGATGAAGTGAATGATGATGAAGTTGTTGTCACAATTCTTTCATCAAGGCCATCATTAAAAGAATTATCGCACCACCTTTTTTTTACTAGTGTATGTCATGGTTTTAAATTGCGGTCAGTAACCGCAATTGCAGCCGCAATATTGCTGATGCAGTAGTCACCGCATCCGCATCGGACCGCAATTGCAGTGTGATTTCAAATCACACGTCCAGCTATATTAGAATTCGCATCAAACAATTTCACCCATGTTTCTTCACATATTTTCATCGTAACTCAAAGTTTGAGATCCAAAAACTCAGTTTACATCAAATTTGTAATGTAAAAGATTAATATCAAGGGTTTTTTAATGGTATATTTCCAATAACTTTCAATAAAAATTCATGCTACAATGGCCGCAATACGCATCGCAGCAACCGCAATGGCCGCTGTTGCGGTGAAAATCGAATAACAAGCCATTAATTAACTTGCATCATATTTATTTTACAACCGACTTTGATTTATCCAAAGGAAAGGTTCAAGATCGTTAGAAAAACCTAAAGGGAAGAGATCTAAGGTTCGGGGGTTGGTTATACAAAGGGAAGGTATTAACACCCTAAGTATCTGTAGTACTCTACATGAACCTCTTGTTTAATGTCTAATGTTTGCTAAAGGTTTTATGCTAAAGGTTAAAACCCTAGGGGTTAGTATCTAAGTATACTCGACAAAGCATCGCACTTTGCGCCTACGTATCCTCGGGAGTAGAATCAGAGTATGCGTAGTTCTACTTCTACTGAATGATTGACTGTGGTCAATATTCAGAGGGGAAATGAGTACAAGCTCATTGTAGAGTTTAAGAACTCTCTAAGTCTAGTTGGATGGTCCTATGTTGAAGTTTTAGTCAGTAGGGAAAGTGATGATTCATTAGGATGAATATCACTAAGAGTTTAAGAACTCTCTCTTAAAGCTAGTTGTAATTTCTATGGCTCTGATGAGGCCAAGAAATGAAGTTTTCTCCTAAGAGGTTACTTAAGTTAAGGTGGGAGGTCATGACTTTAGGAGTCAACATGTTTAACCTTCCTTTGGAATGGAGGGGATAAAAATAGATTAAGATAAAAGACCTAAAAGGCACAAAGATAAAACATTGATATAAGATGATGAAATGAAAGCAACATAAGCATAAAGATGGCAACATGTTTCATGATAAATGATGATTAGGTATGAGATAAATATCAAACAAAACAAGATGAATCTTGAAGAGAATGCTACACAAACAAGTCATAATGTCAAAGCATAGCTTGAACATGAATTTAATCAAAGATAATATTTGAGGTTAACTCAATAATTCAATAATCATATGATAAAGTATAGATTAAGATCATATAAGATATCATTTAAGATTATAAACAAAACTTAACAATTATTAAATAAATAAAGTTAAATTCATTAATAAACCAATTTAAATAAATATTTTAAGAAATTATTAAATAAAAATGCTAAATATAAAAATATAAGAATATTTGGAATTTTGGGTTAAAGACATAATATATATTTTATAAGAAAATTTTTAAAATAAAGCAAAAATAATAAAAAAAAAACAAAGGCGTGGGTGTAGTGAGCAATTTCACTTAGTTGAAAATATAAAAGAAAGGATAGTGGGCCCAAAAAGGGGGTGGGGATAGAACTAGGCCCATGTGAGAGAAAAAGAAGGAAAAAACAGAAAATGAAGTGCACAAGGGATGGTCTGGGGCAAGGGGGATTCGAACCCCAGACCTCCCTCTCACAGTGCAAGCTTCATGCCACTGGGGTGGCTATATGTCCGGTAATACAAATACAAACATAATACATGAACTAGACTGCGCACGCATAATGAAAGATGCAGCAGGCCATATTCACAAGCATATAACTTACATAAATCTTAACCAAATTAGATGAAATAAAAACTGAAATTAATCAGGAAAGAACATAGAATAAGAATATGGCATCCATACATTCTGATGTTAAACACATAAACCAAAAAATAGTTGTGAAAGTAGGATGTCACAAGTAGACCAAGTATGCATAGCACGAAACCATCTCAAACACATATCAGATTTCACACATTCCACAAGCAAAAATGATTATCAGAAGCAACATGAGGCCAACAAAATTAAGATATGCATTAGACAATCTAAACAGGACCAACATGTGAGTTGTTAGCATAGCTTAAATGGTTTGTCACAATGTCATAGTTCAAAACAAAATTCAACAATCTCAATCATATGACCAACTTCTAATCTTAAGCTGAGAAAAGAGCATACCATAAGTTCATGAAGTCCACAAAGATAATAGTCAATGCAGACCAACATTTAAGTAAAGACATGGCATGGTTTTGACAAAATCAGAAAAACTTGACATATTCATCAAAGCATGTTCAGCCATAAACAGATATGTGAAGTTCAAGAAAAAGCAGTTATACTAAAAGCATGTCAAGGCAGATATGGATATAAACAGCTCATATGCATAGATAGAAGTAAAGACCTGGACAGGTTATGCATATTACATCAGCTAGACATCCCAGATGGACAAACTTACAAAGGTATAGGATATGTATGAACATTTGAAAGCAAGTCACTTAGCATGATGGTATTGGCAGGGCAAGTTATACACACATATAATACTTAACAGATCAACAGTTGGAGATGGCAATAGTCTACTCACACCAAAACAGGATTTTACATACTAGCCAATATTTGCACATATAGATAATGCAAAGATTTGAACAGATTATGTGTGCTTTTCATCAGTTAGGAACATACAAGGTAAATAATTCAATAGCATTGTGTGTACAAACATATAGAGACCTTATAAGCATTAACATAGATTGTGGTTTAATCAAGGCATTAGTACATAATGAGGCATTGTCCATTTCACATCTTGAAGATCTAATTCACATGTTAGAAAACAAGACTTAGCAGATATATGGATACACATTCTTAAAATAAGGTCAAGTACACATACCATAAGTTCAATCTTATAAACTAAGCATCAGTCAAGATAACAAGTAGAAACAAGTATGATATGGATTGTGATACTGCAGAACATGGTGAACATGGTTCAAATGACAAGTATATGGCATATCAAAACAAATTATCATTTCAAAGTGAAAAGTACATAACTGATGGAAACATACTAACACATCCATCTAAATGCACAAAGTGAAGATGGTGGCTATGATAATGCTAACTGACTTTCAGCACAAGATTCATTTTAGACATATCTTATCAAGCAAAAAACAAAAGTCATGAACTACAAAGGACAATGACTCAGTTTAAGAGTCTTACTATGTCAAGCAGATTATGAAATTTGTACATAACAAAAACATAGCTTAGCTGCATATCAGTCAAAACACATGTAGCAAAACTTGACTCAAAACATTTTTTAGGCATATCAACACTCAGTTATATCAGAATATGGATGAGTATAAAAACACTGAAACAAACTTAAGGCAACAAAACTTCCTGCAAAGACAGATTTCTTAAGCCTGAAGCAAACATATGAGCTTATTCATGAAGCTAATATCAGTATGACAAACAGATGGAGATACATATAAGCAGCATAACTATGTATCTGAGGCAACAAATATCATGAGTTTAACAACCATAACCATCAACCTCAATAAGTTAACAGAAAAATGACATAGAGTAAATCAACAAGTATTATGTCTCAACCAACATTAGAACTCACATCATTCATAACAAGTACGAATCTATATAATATCACAGCAAAATATGAAGATATACATGATGCTAATGTACTGAATGAGGGTAAAGTGAGACTGCATACCTATTTTCCAAGCTAACAGCAAAACTCTTGAGCAGCTTCTTGCTTCTTCTTCCCCTCCTCAATCTAACACAGCTGCAACCACTTCTTTTCACTTGCCAAAAGAATGAACTCGTAACTTTTTAGAGTGTTTGTTGTGTAAACAGATTGTTGATGAAAATGAAGAGGACAAAGCTGCTATTTATAGGCAGAGTGGTAGCAATGAGGTATGGTTACTTTGCCAACAAATGCCAAATATGCCCTTCCCAAAATCGTGTGAAGCAAACCAAAAGCAGAAGGAAATTCAAATTTCTGAAGGCAAATCTCCCAAAATCTCTGAGAAAACTGAGCAAGACTGTTGGGAAGTGACTAGTGCAAAGCTCCATGAATAAACAAATAGTTTCCCTTTTTGGAAAGTTTCTCTTTCCTTCCCACTTGCATAGACAAGCTTTTCTCATTATTTTATTGCAATCCTCAGCTCAAATTCATGGACCAGCTTTGGCTAATGTTAAATGAATATTTGAAACTCAGATTTTATAAAAAGAACTGATTAGCAGCTGATTTGAGAAGTTTTACAAAAGTGATTTCTTGGATGACAAGTCATAAAGGCCCTGACTTTGAACCTTCGAAACTCCCAGCTTACTCAATGGATGGGGAGTTCTTGTACTCTTTAGAAAGCTCTCATGGTCCTCTATAAAACTCATGTTTATCTCGAGTCCTGAATCTTAGTGTAGCTTGGTGAAAAATAGGGTTGAAGTCGGCTGCTCATGAAGGCAAAAAGTGTTGAAAACTCACTAAGTTATTAGTCAGCCTAGCTTGCAAGCTCCATAACTAAAAAATTAAGCATTTTTAGGAGAAAAGTCATATGGAACAAAATGAAGATCTTGAAAAGATCATTCCAATGAGATTTGAATCACTCCATTTGGATGTGTGGTTTAGGAGTTATGATCATTTCAATTTTTGCTATTAGAGGGAAAATCAAACATATGAAATCTTTCATGACCAAAACCCTACTTCTCTTGCAAGAAACCTCGTGAAACTTGATATGGATGCTTTGAATACCTCATGAGACATTCTATGATGATTAGAAACATTAATTCTCCATCTGAACCAAAATCCCCAAAATTAGGGTTTCTGACAAACCCTAATTCTGATTGTGAATGTACTGAGGTCGAATCTCGTAATCTTGCTTCTTCCTTCTCATATAAAGGTCCTAAAAGACTCTTAAGGATGTTGATTGCCTAATAGCAACATGAATTAGGGTTTGGGAGCTCCTCTTAATGAGAATCAGGGCCATTGACTGCCAAGTGTCACAGAAACCCTAATTTTGAGGTATAGTGGATCTGAGGCTCAAACTTCTCTTGTTGAGGACCAAAAGCTCTTGAATTTTTGTTGAATGAAGTCCCTTGAATGTAGATGACCTCAAGTGGTAGGTGAACCACACAATTCTTGACTTGATAGAGCCAAATCCTCAGTGATTTCTTTAGATAAAAAAACGTAATTCCAAAGTTCTTGCACTGGAGATCTTTTGTTGACTTGACTTGCTTCAAAACAACTTGTGGAGCTTCATGGTTGTATGCAAAACCTAATTTGAACACAAAGAAACAAATTGCAAGATATGAGTTAGTTCAAACAATGCAGAGATGCTTGACCTAAGATGCACAAATGAAGATGACATCTAAGGGTAAAAATTTAGGGTACAACAGTTGCCCCTATTTAAATAGCTTTACCAGATGGCACTAGGGACGGAGATTCCAGGGGACATCAAGGTGAAAGGTATTTAAATATAGCAAACCAAAAATTTTGCCCTTAGATGGAATGCGAATGCTAAGGACAAGCGACAGACATGCAAATGCTGACATGCCATGAACTTCTAAAATGATGATATGATGCCAGGATGGTGCAAAGATGCAGACAGACCAGACACCAGGGACAACAGGAAGCAAACACACAAGAAAAGCTTCACCGGGGAAAGACAAAAGCTAGTATCCATGAGAAAAACTCACTGAGGATATAGGCTAACCAACGAAAGAGACTCACTGCGGAAGAACCAATAATAATCTCCACTGGGGAAAGAAAAAAAAACCGGGGAGCTAGACCACTGGGGACAAAACAAACCCACACTCTTCCTGGGCACGAAACCAGAAAGAAGAACCTAATCACTAGGGATCAGTCAAGAGGACAGACAACCAAGCAAAGACTTCCTGGGGATTCTTATACCGAAGAGTTCCAGATGGGATCTTCAAGAAAAGCCAGAAAGACAAGACAAACTCTGCACACCAGATAGGAGTCTTTAATAAAGCAAATTGTTCCAAGAAGCTCGGCTAAAAACGTTTCAAAAAACAAGGGTAAAGGTTCATGTTTGACTCGATTCAAACAAGAAAAACTGAAAGCTGAGATAAAGAATACACAACGAGCTCGCGGTAGCTCGAGGTTTAGGTTCAAGTTTGACTTGATTCAAACAAAAACATATTTTAAAACAAGAGGCAATGTTTGACTCGATTCAAACAAAGACTCGGTTCAGGTCTGACTCAATTCAGACAAGAACAATTTTAAAACAAGAGGTAATGTTTGACTCGATTCAAACAAAGACTCGGTTCAGGTCTGACTCGATTTAGACAAGAATAATTTTAAAATAAGAGGCAATGTTTGACTCGATTCAAACAAAGACTCGGTTCAGGTCTGACTCGATTCAGACAAGAATAATTTTAAAATAAGAGGCAATGTTTGACTCGATTTAAACAAAGACTCGGTTCAGGTCTGACTCGATTCAGACAAGAACAATTTTAAAATAAGAGGCAATGTCTGACTCGATTCAAACAAAGACTCGGTTCAGGTCTGACTCGATTCAGACAAGAACAATTTTAAAACAAGAGGCAATGTTTGACTCGATTCAAACAAAGACTCGGTTCAGGTCTGACTCGGTTCAGACAAGAACAATTTTAAAATAAGAGGCAATGTTTAACTCGATTCAAACAAAGACTCGGTTCAGGTCTGACTCGATTCAGACAAGAACAATTTTAAAACAAGAGGCAATGTTTGACTCGATTCAAACAAAGACTCGGTTCAGGTCTGACTCGATTCAGACAAGAACAATTTTAAAACAAGAGGTGATGTTTGACTCGATTCAAACAAAGACTCGGTTCAGGTCTGCCTCGATTCAGATAAGAACAATTTTAAAACAAGAGGCAATGTTTGACTCGATTCAAACAAAGACTCAATTCAGGTCTGACTCAATTCAGACAAGAACAATTTTAAAACAAGATTAAGGCGAGACTTCTTAGGGAACAAAGAAGCTGTAAAGATTCAAATCTGGCATGCAAAGGTGAAGACCAAACAAGCACGACACAAAGCAAATCGAGAATGTCTTTACTTCACTGGGGAAATAAAGACATGCACAAATAAAAGACCACAAGCAAAACAAAGCACAAGGATGCAAAGATGCTAAGGTATGATGCGTATGCTTAACTACATGCGAGATGAAGACGTTTCTGTTTTTGAAAAGATTACCATTTTTTTAGAAACGGAATGCAATAAAGTAAAGATAACGAGAATTTTAGCAAAAAGTCATTTCATTGATTAAGATATTGAAAACGGAGGCCCGTACAAAATAATCCACTAGCTTTGGGCAAGACTAGGGAAATGAAAACAACAAATCAAAACAAGTTACTCTAGTTCTGGATACACAGTTGGGATCTCAACAGACTCCCAATTACTTAATGCGCCTTCCTGGCGAAAAACCAAACGATCAAAGTCTTCCTCTTCTTCAGCACTTCTGATGATTGCGTGGACCTGATGTCCACCTCTGACAAATGTTTCCTGCACAATCTTTATCTTTATCCCTCGTCTTCTTATGCCTGAAGCAGCCTCATCTTCTGGAGTTGGTCTATAACCTAACCCTTGGTGTCGGTCCCTCTTCTCAATCTCGATAACTTCGCCCCAACCTGCGGGCACGCCTTCTTGAAGGGCAGACTGGATACTTTTATACGAAACAAAGGATGGATACTCTGGTACCACCGGTTTCTCATTGTTAATCACAACTGCATTAGCTATTTCCAGGGCCTGGAAAGAAGTCTCCACCGCGTCCTCATCAGCCTCGATGTAACAGAATGACGACAGATTACTAACCATAAAATCTTTTTCCCCATGCACAATGACCAACTTATCATCAATCACAAACTTCATTTTCTGATGTAGGGTTGAGGTGACAGCGCTAGCCTCATGGATCCAGGGCCTTCCTAGAAGACATCTATAGGCAGGATTAATATCTAAGACTTGAAACAAAACACAGAATTCCTGAGGGCCAATCAAAATAGGTAGCTCGATTTCTCCCATCACAGATCTACGTGAACCATCAAAAGCTTTGACAATTAATGATGTGGGTCTCATTATTCCTCCTTGGTATGCCAACTTATCGAGAGTTCTCTTCGGTAAAATATTCAGATAAGATCCTGTATCTACAAGGACTCTAGCCAACGTGTCCTCCTGACACTTCATTGATATGTGTAGCGCAAGATTGTGTTTCTGACCCGCTTGGGTCAACTCTACATCACTGAAGCTGAGTGTATTGCATGCAGTAATGTTAGCGATAACATGATCAAACTGTCCGGCGGTAATATCCTGAGCTACATGAGCCCGGGCCAATACTTTCTGCAGTGCTGATCGGTGGACTGGTGAATTAATCAGCAGAGATAAATTGGAAATTTTTGACGGGGTTTGGTGGAGCTGATCCACAATTCTGTAGTCACTTCTTTTTATTATTCTGAGAAATTCTTCGCCATCCTCTTTAGAGATCACTTCTTTACCTTTGTCATTGGCGGGTATATGAATATTACCTTCTTTACTGGATACTTCTTTGTTCGTAGGGGTGAAAATCCTTACAATCCTCATCATTCTCCCCGTTCCTACTATACTGGACACATTCTTCTCATCAGCCCCCACCTCTTTCCTTGGAACTGGTCCTTCTATAACGACCCCCACCTCTTTCCTTGGGATTATTTCCTCCTTCTCCCTACCACCTGCAATGTCTTCGTAGATCCACGGTAATGCTTTGGTTCCTCTGAACCTGAATGGGAATGGTCTTGGAAAATCATTTCGCTTGGCATGATTAACAGGAGAAACAACTTCGGGTTTATTAAATCTTGGAACTGTTTGTTTAAACACGGGACTCACAGCACTTGCCCCTGGATTGTTGAACACAGGAACTACGGATATGTACTCTTCTTCGTCAAACACTGGCACTTGCTTGGGCAAATTGAACACTGGTTCAATCACTGCTACTCTGCTTTCTTTTCTGAAAACCTGTAAGAAACCTTCATTAATCAACTGCTGAATATCATCTTGAACTAACTGACACCCTTCACTACTACCATCACACTCTTCACAACCCTCATGGCAAACTTTGACCAAACCAGCTCTAAATAGCCTGGCATGAAACGCTCTCATGGGAGTTTTAATCTTCGCTGCATCTGAGACCAACACTTCATCATTCTCGTCTTCGATAGCATTAGTTGACCCATGCACTGGCAAGGGGTTACTCTTCAAATTTGGCTGGTTATTAGCAAAAGACCGAATTTTTTTCTCCATCAGACTTTTCACCAGATTCTTTAATTCCAAACATCCTTCTAAATCATGACCCACCCCTCCTTGATGGAAAGCACAGGTTGCATTGGGGTTAAAGAATTGCAGAGACTTCTCCGATGGTGGCCCCAACGGCCTAGTAACAACTAATCCTTGCTCCACCAGAGAAGGATACAATGTTGTGTATGTCATCGATATGGGTGGAACATTTGATGTTAGCGTCTGTCTCCTTTGAGGGGTATTTTGCTGTGGCGCTGCCGCCGCTGCTGCTGGTAATTCTGATTTTGATTCCTCGACCACTGTTGTTGATTCGGTGGCTGGGGAACAGGAACTTGTTGGCTCACCTGATGATTAAAAGTGTGTGTAACAGCTGCCACATAGGGTTGTTGTGCGAACTGCCATGGGTAAATAAGTTGTTGGGGAAAACAGGGGCCTGGTTATTGTTGAAAGAGAGATCGTTTCCATCTGGGACTCTGACTCTTTGACATAAAAGCATTAGTCTGACCTTCTTTCCTCTTATGAAAATTACCCGGAGACTTCTTGACACTATTACTAGTGGAACTACTAGGTGAACTGGCTACTTTTCCGCTCTTCAAGCCCGCTTCTACTTTCACACCAATGGCAATAATATCAGAAAAATTGGCACCGATATTACTGATCATCTTCTCATAAAATTCAGGCTTTACGGTGTCCACAAACTAATCAGCTAATTCTTTTTCTGTCAACGGGGGTTCAACCTGTGAGGCTGTCTCCCTCCATCTTTGAGCGTACTCTTTGAACGATTTGGTGTTCTTTTGAGTCATAGTCAGCAGTTGTCTATGATCCGGAGCTAGATCTAAATTATACTTATAATGTCTCACAAAGGCGTCCATTACATCTTGAAAACACTTGATCTGAGACTGATCCAACCCTAGGTACCATTTTGCAGCGGCGCCCTTCAGGCTATCTTGGAAACAATGCATTAATAGCTTATCGTTGTCCATGTACGCAGCCATTCTCCGGAGGTACATGAGCAAATGTGCTTTGGGGCAAGTAGCACCGGAATACAATTCAAAACCTGGCAGTCTGAACTTCGGTGGAATTACCAGATCTGTAACCAAACACATGTCCTTGAGGTCAGCACTGAAGACATTACTGCCTTCCATAGCTTTCAACTTCCTCTGCATAACCTCCACACTTGCTCTCAACTTCTCGTTACGATCATCCTCCTCCACAGATATATTGTCATAATCAAAATGATGTTGATTCTGAAAAATAGGTTGGAACTGGGTCTGCACCACAGGCGGAGCATAAGTTAGAATAGCTTGCTGATTCTCACTAAACAATGGCACTGCTTGTTGCGTAGACTGAGGAGCCGTGGTTCGTATAAAATCAAATGGCATCCCTAGAGTAGGGTCCACAACAGGTATGACCGGCGGCTCTACAGTTGTAGCAACGACCTCTGAGACTACGGTGACCTGCGTATCCATCTTTGCTCGTATAACATGCAAAACTTCCATGATCTGCCCCATTCCTACTCTCAATTCGTTTAGTTCGTCGTTAACCTGATCCAAATTCTCGCAATTCTCAGACATTCTTTTTCTTCAAGCCTGTGCCCGGGTGTTGTAACGATGTAGAGAATTCAGGGTGATGGTTCTGAAGAAGACAAAACGACGATGAGACACGGAAGAATGCACATGCACATGCGAAGATGCAAATGAGATGCAAATGCAGGCTAAACCATCAAGCACTAAAAATTATTTGCAAACAGTGTAAATAATAGGATTACCAACAACATAAACTCTTTCCCATTAAAAGATAATACAAGTGCTTAAAAGGAAATATTACAACCATTGTTCGAATTACATTAAAAGAAATACAACTTAAGACAGGATTACATCAACTGATCATAAAACAGGAAAACTAAAAACTACAACTCTAAATGGGAGGGCCTTTCACCTTCGCTGATCCCTTTCATGATCTCCTTGATACGCTGCTTGGTTCTGGCCTTCTCAACAGTCAGCTCTCCCAACAACTCCATCCTCTTCTGCTTGGCACTCGCGGGTGTCTCGTAGTATGGAAAAGGCTTCTTCATGCTGAGCGAAATCCCCTGCGCCCACTTCAAATGAGCTTCTGTGACGGGACCGGCGGTGGTCCACCTCTGATGATTAATGTGGAACCAGGCGTGCCCCATCTTGAGTTTGTCTTCAAATCCCTCTCCATACCTAAAATAGATTAACTCCAGCTCCTTGGGATCTGGTTGTTCCTCAATGGGATGACCAAGTTGGCAACGAGCGAGCACCAGATTGGAGTTGATGCAGCCACCCCGCCCCATGAGCGGCTCGTTGGGATACTCTCCACAACTTAGAATCATAAGGGTCCCTCTTGGATCCGAATCATACCACCTGATAGCAGAACGTTCTAGCTCCATCAGCTTCTTAGCCCAAAGGGCGCTGTCTCTTACCTCCCAAAATGTTGGAGTTGCAGGCAAATATGAAATGAACCACTTATAGAGCAACAGAGCACAACAGACAATCACACCTTCTCCTTTCATAAATTGTGTAGTAACTGAAAAGTACATATCAGCTAATAGAGTAGGGACAAGGTTCTTACTCATAAAGATTCGGATAGCCTGGACGTCAACGAAGTCTTTGATATTGGGAAACAGAAACAACCCGTACACCAGCAGAGCAAAAAGTGACTCAAACATTGCAGAGTCTCCCCTTTCTTGAAAGTGAAGAGCCTTTTCAATCAAAAAATGAGCTGGTAAACCACGATACCCTTCTCTAGTAATCATATTCTCTCGTATCTGCCTCTTTCGGATCCTTAACCCTACAGCAATCTCTTGGTTAATGAGCTCCCCTTCCACCCCATAAAATGGAGGATGATGCTGAATTGGTAAACTCATCATAGCTAAATACTCCTCTATAGTTTGAACCAGCTAGAAATTTGGAAATATGAAACAACGGTATGTGGGATGATACAGTTGTACCAAGGTTTCCAGCAGTCCTTCCTTCACCTGTAGCTTCATTAGGGACAGAAGGTCTCCGTACTTCTCGATGAAACTTAGCGGGTCTTCAATTCTTCCTCCGATCTCTATCAGCTGCTCAATGTTAGGGATCAGGAAAGTAAAGGACCAGTTTATCCTCTTGGTAGCCTCCATTCTCTATAAAGCCTGCAAAAACAAAGTTTAGTATCTTGATAGTTTAGCGAAGATGCAATGCAAAGTTTCATAGAATTCAGACATTTTCGCATAACATCGTGAAATATCAAAAGACCTCATTTTCTTTGAAAACAGATTACAATAATTAATACACTTCCGAGAGTCATAGAAAAAAAGCTAAATAAAAGCCTAGAAAGTCCTAAGGAGATTCTCCTAAGAGTCGCAGCTTGAGCCTCTTGTTTTCTTTCTCCATCTGATCTCTTTCTGCAACAAGGCTGTCGACGATCGTCTTCCAACCTGCAGGCTGAACAATAGAAGAACTTGGGCCTTCTTGGACCTTCCTTTTCTTATAAGAGGTCAGTTCTTCATCCTTGGTGCGCAGTTGTTTTCGAAGTTCAAAATTTTCCTCAACAACCACCTGATACTTGAGTCTCCATGCTTCCTCTGATCGCTGGGTCTGTTTCAATGATATCTCTAATTCCTCTTCTTTTGACATGAAGTATAGAATAGGCTCTTCTTTCATAGGAATTGGTTCCTCCCTCTTGTATGGCATCTTCAATTAAATGGCTCTCTTGCGGACCCACTGAAGATATGGCTCCAAAGAAACACAATTGGGTTTCCCCAAGGAGCTATTTCCTCTTTTACACTTGCTACCCTAGGCTTTTAAGATTAGATCCCTTTG
Source organism: Lathyrus tuberosus (assembly GCA_022829125.1). Classification (NCBI taxonomy): domain Eukaryota; kingdom Viridiplantae; phylum Streptophyta; class Magnoliopsida; order Fabales; family Fabaceae; genus Lathyrus; species Lathyrus tuberosus. The sequence goes on from JALAZF010000441.1 coordinate 4,718,343, forward strand.
TTCTTCATTCTTATCATACTCTGCAAAATAAATTCCTCTACATGAATTCTTAGAGGTTTATCCTTCAGAGGATATCCCAGTTGACGGCGTACTAACACCGGATTGTAACTGATTCCACCTTTGATGCCAAGAAGAGGCACGTTGTTATACTGGCCACAACTGTCTGTTATTGAGATTTTGTCGTACACTCGATTGTAACAGTCAATGTCTGCATGAGAAAGGGCCATAACCTTCTTAGACCACCATCCCTTCTTAGGATCCCAGAATGCGCCTTTCTTTGGTAAGTGTGAAACGAACCATCTATATAACACAAGAATACAGCAAGTGATATGTCCATTACCATGGGCATTTCTCGTATGGACTGAGTGGTAGGCTTCAGCAAGTAAGGTAGGTACAGGATTCTGCTTTAGGAAAATTTTGATTGCATTTAGATCCACGAAGTTGTCAATGTTTGGGAACAGGAAGAGCCCATAAATAAGTAGAGCAAAAACAGCTTCAAAGGCAACCTTGTTGGAATGTTTGGCGAAGTAGTGGGCTTTTCCAAACAGAAACTTGGCAGTCAACCCAAAAATTCCTCCCTTGGAGATTAAGTTGTTTTTGATGTCAACTAATTCCAAGTGAGTCTCTTTAGCTATCTCTTCCTCTTTTGGATCTATGTTGAAAATAGGGAACGGGGAATCATCCTTGACGGGTAAACCAACTATCTGAGAATATTCTTCAAGTGTAGGCAAGAGCTGATAATCGAAAAAGGTGAAACAATGATACCTTGGGTCATAGAACTGGAGCAAAGTTGAAAGGAGTCCTTCGTCAACACTTTTCTTCAATAGTATCCATAAATTCCCATATCTATCTTTGAATCCTTCAGGGTTTGTTAGCAAATCTCCCAATCTCCTTAGGTCATCCAATCTAGGGCTCTTGAAAGTGTATTTTATTGTTTTCCTTCTTGTTTCATCCATGATATCTCTGTGACATTTTACAAAAACAGGTATGAGTTCCATGAAACAGATATGCATATGCTTATGCTATATGGATGCAACAAACACATACATACAAACACATAAAGGTTTAGGTTAAAAGTATGGAGTCAAGGTTTACCCTCCCATTGGTATGTACTATGGTTTTCACCTGCCGGACAAGGTTCTAAGAGTTCCCAGAGTCTACAATCCATCTTTCGGATTTTATCGACTTCCCAAATGACTTGGTAATCAACAAAATTCTCAAGAGAATCTCATCTGAGTGTAGTATCGCGTGACAACCAATTCAGAAATAGACTTCATCATGGTCACCACACTACATCTAAAAGGTTTAAGTGGGGTTTGGAAACTACGGTTCTCAGCCTCAATGGCACATACATTGAGAGTAGCACGTTTTCACGAAAAGGATCATTCAACATGACTAAACTCTCAAGAGGGCCTAAGCTGAGTGATGGTTTCTCAAGTTAACTTTTTCAGGAATCGACTCCTTCAAAGCCTCCTTGAATATACCATCGTCCTATCATAAGTGCACTCGAAATCCGGGTTAGGATTTATCTCACTCATAGATACTATATCAACCCAAGATAAACAAGATAATAAAGCAAGAACAAAGATACAAGTATATAAGCAAATATGACATACATAAGCATATACAAGCAAACAAGCAGACATGAATAACATAAAAACAAGATAGGCTTAACCCTCTTAGGAAAGGACCAGCAATAGGTCCTACTTCCCCAGTGAAGTCGCCATTTCTGTTGCGGTGAAAATCGGATAATAAGCCATTAATTAACTTGCATCATATTTCTTTTACAACCGACTTTGATTTATCCAAAGGAAAGGTTCAAGATCGTTAGAAAAACCTAAAGGGAAGAGATCTAAGGTTCGGGGGTTGGTTATACAAAGGGAAGGTATTAGCACCCTAAGTATCTGTAGTACTCTACAGGAACCTCTTGTTTAATGTCTTATGTTTGCTAAAGGTTTTATGCTAAAGGTTAAAACCCTAGGGGTTAGTATCTAAGTATACTCGACAAAGCATCGCACTTTGCGCCTACGTATCCTCGGGAGTAGAATCAGAGTATGCGTAGTTCTACTTCTACTGAATGATTGACTGTGGTCAATATTCAGAGGGGAAATGAGTACAAGCTCATTGTAGAGTTTAAGAACTCTCTAAGTCTAGTTGGATGGTCCTATGTTGAAGTTTTAGTCAGTAGGGAAAGTGATGATTCATTAGGATGAATATCACTAAGAGTTTAAGAACTCTCTCTTAAAGCTAGTTGTAATTTCTATGGCTCTGATGAGGCCAAGAAATGAAGTTTTCTCCTAAGAGGTTACTTAAGTTAAGGTGGGAGGTCATGACTTTAGGAGTCAACATGTTTAACCTTCCTTTGGAATGGAGGGGATAAAAACAGATTAAGATAAAAGACCTAAAAGGCACAAAGATAAAACATTGATATAAGATGATGTAATGAAAGCAACATAAGCATAAAGATGGCAATATGTTTCATGATATATGATGATTAGGTATGAGATAAATATCAAACAAAACAAGATAAATCTTGAAGAGAATGCCACACAAACAAGTCATAATGTCAAAGCATAGCTTGAACATGAATTTAATCAAAGATAATATTTGAGGTTAACTCAATAATTCAATAATCATATGATAAAGTATAGATTAAGATCATATAAGATATCATTTAAGATTATAAACAAAACTTAACAATTATTAAATAAATAAAGTAAAATTCATTAATAAACCAATTTAAACTAATATTTTAAGAAATTATTAAATAAAAATGCTAAATATAAAATTATAAGAATATTTGGAATTTTGGGTTAAAGACATAATATATATTTTATAAGAAAAATTTTAAAATAAAGCAAAAATAATAAAAAAAGAACAAAGACGTGGGGTGTAGTGAGCAATTTCACTTAGTTGAAAATATAAAAGAAATGATAGTGGGCCCAAAAAGGGGGTGGGGATAGAACTAGGCCCACGTGAGAGAAAAAGAAGGAAAAAACAGAAAATGAAGTGCACAAGGGATGGTCTGGGGCGAGGGGGATTCGAACCCCAGACCTCCCTCTCACAGTGCAAGCTTCATGCCACTGGGGTGGCTATACGTCCGGTAATACAAATACAAACATAATACATAAATTAGACTGCGCGCGCATAACGGAAGATGCAGCAGGCCATATTCACAAGCATATTACTTACATAAATCTTAACCAAATTAGATGAAATAAAAACTGAATTAATCAGGAAAGAACATAGAATAAGAATATGGCATCCATACATTCTGATGTTAAACACATAAACCAGAAAATAGTTGTGAAAGTAGGATGTAACAAGTAGACCAAGTATGCATAGCACGAAACCATCTCAAACACATATCAGATTTCACACATTCCACAAGCAAAAATGATTATCAGAAGCAACATGAGGCCAACAAAATTAAGATATGCATTAGACAATCTAAACAGGACCAACATGTGAGTTGTTAGCATAGCTCAAATGGTTTGTCACAATGTCATAGTTCAAAACAAAATTCAACAATCTCAATCTTATGACCAACTTATAATCTTAAGCTGAGAAAAGAGCATACCATCAGTTCATGAAGTCCACAAAGATAATAGTCAATGCAGACGAACATTTAAGTAAAGACATGGCATGGATTTGACAAAATCAGAAAAACTTGACATATTCATCAAAGCATGTTCAGCCATAAACATATATGTGAAGTTCAAGAAAAAGCAGTTATACTAAAAGCATGTCAAGGCAGATATGGATATAAACAGCTCATATGCATAGATAGAAGTAAAGACCTGGACAGGTTATGCATATTACATCAGCTAGACATCCCAGATGGACAAACTTACAAAGGTATAGGATATGTATGAACATTTGAAAGCAAGTCACTTAGCATGATGGTATTGGCAGGGCAAGTTATGCACACATATAATACTTAACAGATCAACAGTTGGAGATGGCAATAGTCTACTCACACCAAAACAGGATTTTACATACTAGCCAATATTTGCACATATAGACAATGCAAAGATTTGAACAGATTATGTGTGCTTTTCATCAGTTAGGAACATACAAGGTAAACAATTCAATAGCATTGTGTGTACAAACATATAGAGACCTTATAAGCATTAACATAGATTGTGGTTTAATCAAGGCATTAGTACATAATGAGGCATTGTCAATTTCACATCTTGAAGATCTAATTCACATGTTAGAAAACAAGACTTAGCAGATATATGGATACACATTCTTAAAATAAGGTCAAGTACACATACCATAAGTTCAATCTTATAAACTAAGCATCAGTCAAGATAACAAGTAGAAACAAGTATGATATGGATTGTGATACTGCAGAACATGGTGAACATGGTTCAAATGACAAGTAGATGGCATATCAAAACAAATTATCATTTCAAAGTGAAAAGTACATAACTGATGGAAACATACTAACACATCCATCTAAATGCACAAAGTGAAGATGGTGGCTATGATAATGCTAACTGACTTTCAGCACAAGATTCATAGACAGATCTTATCAAGCAAAAAACAAAAGTCATGAACTACAAAGGACAACGACTCAGTTTAAGAGTCTTACTATGTCAAGCAGATTATGAAATTTGTACATAACAAAAACATAGCTTAGCAGCATATCAGTCAAAACACATGTAGCAAAACTTGACTCAAAACATTTTTTAGGCATATCAACACTCAGTTATATCAGAATATGGATGAGTATAAAAACACTGCAACAAACTTAAGGCAACAAAACTTCCTGCAAAGACATATTTCTTAAGCCTGAAGCAAACACATGAGCTTATTCATAAAGCTAATATCAGTATGACAAACAGATGGAGATACATATAAGCAGCATAACTATGTATCTGAGGCAACCAATATCATGAGTTTAACAACCATAACCATTAACCTCAATAAGTTAACAGAAAAATGACATAGAGTAAATCAACAAGTATTATGTCTCAACCAACATTAGAACTCACATCATTCATAACAAGTACGAATCTATATAATATCACAGCAAAATATGAAGATATACATGATGCTAATGTATTGAATGAGGGTAAAGTGAGGCTGCATACCTATTTTCCAAGCTAACAACAAAACTCTTGAGCAGCTTCTTGCTTCTTCTTCCCCTCCTCAATCTAACACAGCTGCAACCACTTATTTTCACTTGCCAAAAGAATGAACTCAGAACTTTTTAGAGTGTTTGTTGTGTAAACAGATTGTTGATGAAAATGAAGAGGATAAAGCTGCTATTTATAGGCAGAGTGGTAGCAATGAGGTGTGGTTACTTTGCCAACAAATACCAAATATGCCCTTCCCAAAATCGTGTGAAGCAAACCAAAATCAGAAGGAAATTCAAATTTCTGAAGGCAAATCTCTCAAAATCTCTGAGAAAACTGAGCAAGACTGTTGGGAAGTGACTAGTGCAAAGCTCCATGAATAAACAAATAGTTTCCCTTTTTGGAAAGTTTCTCTTTCCTTCCCACTTGCATAGACAAGCTTTTCTCATTATTTTATTGCAATCCTCAGCTCAAATTCGTGGACCAGCTTTGGCTAATGTTAAATGAATGTTTGAAACTCAGATTTGATAAAAAGAACTGATTAGCAGCTGATTTGAGAAGTTTTACAAAAGTGATTTCTTGGATGACAAGTCATAAAGGCCCTGACTTTGAACCTTCGAAACTCCCAGCTTACTCAATGGACTGGGGAGTTCTTGTACTCTTTAGAAAGCTCTCATGGTCCTCTATAAAACTCATGTTTATCTCGAGTCCTGAATCTTAGTGTAGCTTGGTGAAAAATAGGGTTGAAGTCGGCTGCTCATGAAGGCAGAAAGTGCTGAAAACTCACTAAGTTATTAGTCAGCCTAGCTTGCAAGCTCCATAACTCAAAGATCAAGCATTTTTAGGAGAAAAGTCATATGGAACAAAATGAAGATCTTGAAAAGATCTTTCCAATGAGATTTGAATCACTCCATTTGGATGTGTGGTTTAGGAGTTATGATCATTTCAATTTTTGCTATTAAAGGGAAAATCAAACATATGAAATCTTTCATGACCAAAACCCTAATTCTCTTGCAAGAAACCTCGTGAAACTTGATATGGATGCTTTGAATACCTCATGAGACATTCTATGATGATTAGAAACATTAATTCTCCATCTGAACCAAAATCCCCAAAATTAGGGTTTCTGACAAACCCTAATTCTGATTGTGAATGTACTGAGGTCGAATCTCGTAATCTTGCTTCTTCCTTCTCATCTAAAGGTCCTAAAAGACTCTTAAGGATGTTGATAGCCTAATAGCAACATGAATTAGGGTTTGGGAGCTCCTCTTGATGAGAATCAGGGCCATTGACTGTCAAGTTTCACAGAAACCCTAATTTTGAGGTATAGTGGATCTGAGGCTCAAACTTCTCTTGTTGAGGACTAAAAGCTCTTGAATTTTTGTTGAATTAAGTCCCTTGAATGTAGATGACCTCAAGTGGTAGGTGAACCACACAATTCTTGACTTGATAGAGCCAAATCCTCAGTGATTTCTTCAGATAAAAAAAACCTAATTCCAAAGTTCTTGCACTGGAGATCTTTAGTTGACTTGACTTGCTTCAAAACAACTTGTGGAGCTTCATGGTTGTATGCAAAACCTAATTTGAACACAAAGAAACAAACTGCAAGATATGAGTTAGTTCAAACAATGCAGAGATGCTTGACCTAAGATGCACAAATGAAGATGACATCTAAGGGTAAAAATTTAGGGTACAACAGCCGCAATCGCAACACACGCAACTGCAACCGCATCCGCTACCGCAACCGCAATTTAAAACCATGCTGTATGTCTTATTTATTGAAGTTTTGATTTTGTTTTTAGATTTATTTCTATTTATTTGTCACTTTGTCGAATAATCATCTAAATATAGTTAGTTTTTTATTTAAAGATTTAAATTTTGATATTTTTTTTATCATTTCTTGAATTATAAGGCTTGGCTTTCTTGAATTTCATTTGTTGTGGCCGTTTGTTTAAGTCCAGTTATGTAGGATAATTCCAAATTTTGATCAATTATGGTTGCTCTCGATTGTATTGTAGCTGATTTTATGTTCAATTAGCTAATTCTATTCACACACCCAAATTATATAGTTAATTGTATACCGTGACAAGTCTTAGTGTTACTGATCTCACAGTTAAATTTTTGAAATATCAAGTAGTGATATAAGACATGTATTCGAAAAACAATGGCGCTTCATAGTTAAATTTACACAGTGTCCTTTAACCTTTGTCGTAATCTTTCTTTATGATAAATTTTCATTAATTTGGCATCATCAGAATATTTCTTTTAACACATTAAATTGGCAGATGTATCTTCATTTACATCAAGTTTATTTTACTTTTACCTATTAGAATACACCCTTTATGAATGGATTTTCATTAAACTGATTCATATATAATGAATGCCTTAACCTTTCTATTTGCTCGATTCTCATTAACTTTGCCAAGTAAATAAATTCATTATCTTAGGCCATGACTCTAGCGGACTGGTTTTTATGGAATTAGAGTTTTTTTTTTCCTTCACTGGCAAAATGCATTGTATATGAGGTGAAATTTGCTTAGTTCTCTTTCTTTCTGGTTCAATTGACAACCTAGTGTAACACCTCAAAATTTGCCTTGTTGTTTTTAGATAACTGGCTTAGGTTTCTTTTCATTTCTTGCATTTGCATTGTGCATAGCATTTGGTTCTTAGCATGGGATCAAGGTATTTGGTTCAACTCAAGGGCAAAAGCTTCTTATGAGCTCCATAAGCTCCTCACATCCTTATATGGTGGCCCAAGGGTATTTCAATGAGGGATTCTCCAAGTGGTTATATCAAGGGTTGGTGTCCTTACACTGATGACCAAAACTAGGGTTTCATGGTTAAAGGTCCTAAGCTCAAGGAGTTGATTCAAACCTTTCACCAAGGTTCTCCATATGTCAAAACAAGTCTAAGGATGGATTTTGAGCCAAAAATTTACCATGGAAGACCTCAGATGATTCAGTAGCTTACAGATGAAGTAATCAGTCAAACTGGTCAACTGAAAAGTCAAACTAGGGTTTTGAGAGATCCTCATCATGGTAATCAAGTCAAGAGACCTTTGTTTGGTCTATGGAAGGCTTTCATGATCACAATTTGCAAGAATCAAGCTTTGGTAGAAAGTTGCTAAATTGGGAAAGTGACTTGTAATTTCAAGTTACTATTTTTGGCATATTTTCAACCAACTTTAACCAAACTTTTCATGATCAAAAATGCTTCAAACGAATTTTTGCCCAACACCAAAGTTGTAGATCTCTTTCTCCTCTTTCCAAAGAGTGGTGGATCATGATCATATCATTTTTGGGTCAAGAGTTATGGGCATTTGAAGTTAGAGGGCATTTGGTGTTCTACCATGCATACCATTTTGACATAACTTGCAAGTTGCATTTTAACTCACCAATATGGCTTCTAATTGTTCAGTTCACCTCACCACACTCCAATGTACCTCATTTAGCAGCATTTTGAGCCAAGAATTGAGTGAACCCGTGGGTTACATGTCCATAATTCATCATTATGCAATTTTGCAATTTCATTTGGAAATCACAATTCAGTTACTTTCCAACCCCAAGATCAATCCAAAGGTTCTCATGGCATCAAAAGGAAAGCAGTCATGCACTTTTCATGAAGAATGCACGAGTAGAATACCTCATGTGCACAAACTTGCAAATTTGCAAAACAGCCCAAAACTCATTGCTCTCAAGTCCTTGAGGATTAAAACCCTAAACAGTAGCATTGGCACACTATATAAGCTAACTCACACGAATTTCTCAGGAGCTACCATTCATTTTCACCACTTTTCAAAGTTTTGCCCTCAAGTTTCTCTCCTTCGATTCTCCCAATTCTTCAAGTGTCTTCCATTTTTTTTGGTTGGTTTGTGATCAGTGGAGCATAAGGAAGAGAAATCCACCATTGTTTTGAAGTTTAAGCAAAGAATTTATCAGTTGAGTTCAGATTTTCAACTCTCGGATTCAAGGATTCAGACCAATTTGAAGGTCTAAGTGCATTTATTTTGCAATTAGACGGTTTAAGGAGTTGATCTGCAGCTTATCTTGGAGTTTCTTGGTGATTTTCCAGTTCTGCAAATCTCAGGTGAACTTGAAATTCATAGATCTAGAATTGATTTTTGTTGTGTGTTTAATGTTCATCTTGATGTGTTGAGTTCATATATGTGTTTGGAATTGATTTTCAACGTGAATCATGGCTGGAATTTAGATCTGAAATTTTCAGATCCAAACTTGTTTCGTTCGATTCTTGAAATATATGCATGATAAATGATTTTGAGTAGCATATTTGTGATCTACGTGAGTTGCTGAACATTTTGATGTATGATTTGTTGTTTTTGGTTATGGTTTGAAGTTTAGTGACCGGAGAGTGGCCGGAGAAGATGACCGGCGCTTCTCCGGCCGGTGAGGGTTTAATTAGGGTTTGTGGTTTTCCAGTTTGAATCTCATGCGTTGGATCTTGATTAATTTTCCAGTTTAATTCAAGTGCGTTGGATCTTGGTTATGAGTTGTTAATTAAATTGATTAGGGTTTAGTGGATCTGATTAATTCATGACTGTTGGATTTCATTTAATTAGTGAGTTTGAATATGGACCATCAGATGATTGACTTTGCTTCGTTTGACTTTGAATGAGAGCCTGTGGATCTGGAGACTTTTTTTGTTTGACTCAATCTATGCCGTTCGTTGTTTCTGAATGTTTGGAAGCGCTTGGGCCTTTTTGCTGTTTGCACCCCTCGTTTCTGAGCCCATGATTATTTGCACGCATTTGGATTCATTAATACACCCCTGGCTTCATTTCATTTCCTTTTTATTTTCTATTTTCATACCATTTCATAATTAATTGTTAAAAATACTTGCATGTGCTAAAAAATTCCAAAAAAATTCATCATTCCTCCTCATTATTAAAACTAATTTTTCACATTTTATTTTATTTTTTTTACATTAAAATTGCATTAAATATTAATTTTCCAAAGTATTTTTCTCATTTTGCACTTCATATTGCATACTTCATGTTGCATTTTTTATTTCTCTCATTTGGAAAGTGATTTGATCCTGATTCTTTTTGGGTTATGTTCATAACATGTTGAAGTATGTTTGAGATTTTTGGTATGATTTTTAGGTCCTTTTTGGATGACTTTTGATGTGTTGCTTTGAGCATGAATGTATGAAATCCTATTGATGCTTTGACCTAATTGTTGATTGACTTTGGTTCTGATTCATTGCTTGTGGATTTGATATGTCAATTATACATGTTTGAGATGCTTGAATACTGAATGACATAATTTTTGAGGCATGTTTGTTATTTCTTTGAAGCATGAGCTTTAACTTGTCCAATTTGTGAATATATGCTTCATGTTTGGTTTGCTTGGTCATGAAGGCACTTGTGCCACAATTTTAGGTCTTGTTGAGGGATTGATAGCATGATTAATTGACTTCTGGTTGTGATATTTGAATCTCATATTTGCATGTTTGATGTTTTCCTTTCACTTTAAGTCATTTGTTTCACAAGTATGAATCATGTTTCACTTCACTTCACTTCACTTCTTCTTTGCTTCCTAATTGATTGTGAAAGTGTTTGTGTGACTTGAATGTTGTTTGAAGATCATGTTTAGGCCCATATTTAGGATTGTGTCACTTCTGGACTTGGTTTACTTTGTGAAATTTTGACTTGGTTGCTTTACATGATCACTTCTTTTCATCTCACTCCTTCTTTAATGACTTGAATGGTACTTGAGTGACTTCTCCCTTTTCTTTTTGACTAATTGTGCATGGTTAATAGTAGAGGTCAGTAGGACCATTAGGTTCTGAACTTGATGTTTGATTTACTTTAGAACTTGTTTCTTTATGGCCTTATGCTTGTTTGAGTTTCATTTTGTCATATGTGAATACTTCTAACACTTTCAGGGGCAAATGGTAAGTTGTTTGAATGTGGATATGCTTCCACATTTTACTTTCTTCCTTTACCTTTTAACTTTCATACTTGTGTTTGAAGTGAGCTTATGCCACTTGTGTTTCACTTCTCTTTCTCCTCCTTCTCTTCCACTTTTTTCATCCCTCGAGTCACAAGACTTGTTTAAGTCTTGGATTCTCTCCCTTTAGAGCTACCTAGTCCAACTTAATTTTTGATTAAGCTTGGAGTAGGATTAGCATTAGGTTAGGCAGTCGTCTCTCCTAAACCTCACTAACCATAGGACATCCATGCATGATAACATTAGGACTCTTAGTTTCCCTGTAAAGTTTCCTGTTGTGTCGCTTCTCTTCTCATCTCAAACTTCTTGAACACACTTAATAAAATATAACGTATATTGCGCTCGAGCCTTAAGTGTAGGAAGTGAAGAACGAGGGGTCTCCTCTCCTCTTCTAGGGTGTTTAGCATACGTCTCATTTGGGGGCGATCATGCGACTCACTCGTTCCCGCATGGTAGACTTTGGTGCAATGTAAGTTACGAACTGACTCAAAACACTTCTGTCTAAAAAACACCAAACCAATTCAAATCTTTTTATCCTCCGGGATTGTTGGGTTTCAAACTTCTTTTTTTTCGTGAAAGAGCTCGTCGCTCACGTAAAAAACACTTACCTACCCGTGGTCGTACCCACGAACTACGTCAGCTCTGATTCCTCTCTCTCGTCCGATTGAGGATACGTAGGCACAAGACAGCGATTGTCTTGGCGAGCACCCTTCCCCCACAGTTCCCGTCCGAACTACGTTGACTCTGACTTTCCCATTGCACTGAGGGAGTACGTAGGCCTAGGACAACGATACCGTCCTATCGAGTCACTTCCTTTTCTTTTCTTCTTCGTTTCTCCGTTCTTTCCCGTTCCCGTTCCTTCTTCGGTCCAGTAGCAATGGAGTTCCAGATGACGACGCCCTTTGATGCAGACAGTAAGCGTGGATCCCATCGAGTACGATGGACGTGTTGGGTGCTAACACCTTCCCTTCGCGTAACCGACTCCCGTACCCATTCTCTTGGTCGTGAGACCATGTTCTTTCCCTTCTTTCAGGTTTACGCAGTGTTTCCTTTCCCTCTCTAGGGATAAATACACTTTGCTGGCGACTCTGTGTTCTTTTGCGCCACTCTCGCGTTTATACCGTTGGATGCGAATCTTTCGGGAGCGACAGCTGGCGACTCTGCTGGGGAAGTTGGTTGACCTACGCTGGTCCTTCCCCTTTAGCGAGTCGATCCTAGCGCTTGTCTGTTTGTTTTTGGTGGGTGTTTCTATGGTGCTTTACTTTGTTGTATATTACTGTATTGCTATTTACTGTACTTTTACTTTAATGCTTTACTGTTTTTATAGCTTTTATTGCATTTCATTTATTACTGTCATACTGGATATTGTTGCGCTGTTCTGCTGCTGGATTTGCTGTTTGCAAGGTGGGTTGGATTCATGAGAGAAAAGCCCAATACCAAGGCTTGAGCATACACCTATGATTAGCGTGGAAAGTAGTGTGACTTGTTTGGCATTTGGCCAGACGAAGTATACATGAAAATTCCACATCCAGACGAGGTTTTCTTGATAATATTCTGTCCTGTCCATTTGGGGCAGATGATGGAATATGATCTGGAAAACTGTCGACTCTGGCGACCATTCCCGAGGACTCAGTTGCGGCACTCCTCCCGAGATGTGACAGTGGCAGCCCACTTTCTGTGGCAAACCCATTGCATATTCTCGATCCGAGGACCCAATGCTGGGAACTTGCTATAGGATTTCCCTTTTGTAGTGAATCAGTGGACGACCTCTTTGATTGGCGATAGCATTGTATCCTTCGGGCTGAATGTGCTATTGTTTCTCAAACCTCTGAAACTGAGGATCTTTTGTTTTGGAGAATCGGTTGAGGCCTCCTCTTTTGATGATGATGCCAAACCAGAAATGGTGAACGTATCATCCTTTCTAGACCTGAGAGCCCGGGATACTGAACATCCTAGTACCCACATGTGAGAGGGGAGGGGTGTTTGCAGGTTTGCAGGTAACCGAGACCTTCAACCTACCTGGTTTCTGGGTTTCTCACCAGTGCACTATTATTATCCTGGCATTCTGGCAGTTTGATTGGGCTGTTATTCTAGATTTTTGGGTTTCTGGTTTTCTGGGTCTTATTCAATCAGCAGAACAGCAGCAGTTTGAGCATTTTGGATACCTTGATCCCATGCTTGCATTTTGCATCATCTTTTCGCATTCTGACATGTTTGTTCATTTGTAGGGTTGCATCCTAACTTTGATTCCGGTTGTCTGAAGACTGTCCATGATGAGCATTAGCGCTGAAAAAAGAAAGAACATCATCCCGTACAAGTTCCCAGAGCTTCATCTAGATGCTGTGCACAAGATCTCGGCTATGGCAAAACCTGAGGTATTGGCAGATTTCAGAGGAGAATATGGGAGGATTCTGAGTTTCGCCCGGAATGTTACCAACTATGAGTTCAGGGCTCTGCACACTCTGGCGCAGTTCTACGACCCTCAACTTCGATGTTTTCTGTTTGCTGATTATCTTTTGGCTCCAACGTTGGAAGAATTTGCTCTTATTCTGGATGTTTCAGTCAAGGAAGGAGTTCCCTTCTATCCTTCTAAGGAGTTTCCTGATTTGGAAAGGGTTGCTGCTACTTTACGTTTGGATCAGTCACTGTTGAAGAAAAATATTGCTAGTAAAGGGGGTTATCAGGGTTTTCACACGAAGTTTTTGATCGAACAGGCTGCTACTTGTGCTAAGGCTAAGTGTTGGTCAGTGTTCAATGCAATTCTGGCTATGTGTGTTTATGGAACGGCGTTATTCCCTAATGTGAAAGATTTTGTAGATGCACATGCTGTCCGCATATTCACCACGAAGAATCCGGTACCTACCTTGCTTGGGGATCTGTATTATTCGATGCACTATAAGAATGAGAAAAGGAGAGGCGGACCTCTTTATTGTTGTGCTTCAATTTTCTATAAGTGGTTTGCTGATCGTCTTCCCAAATCTGGGGCATTCGAAGACACTAAAGGAACTTTAGATTGGGCAAAGAGGTTAATGGGGTTAAGGGCCGACAACTTAGTTTGGATCAATCGTGATTTGTTGGGCCGAGAAATCCTGGTTAGTTGTGGAGGTTACCCAAACGTACCTTTAATAGGAAGGAAGGGGGGAATTAACTACAACCCCATTCTTGCTATTAGGCAATTTGGGTATGCTTTAAAGGAGCCGCCAAAAGGCCAAGATGTGCAAGAGTCTCTATTTTTGGGTGAGGAAGCCAATCTGGAGGTGTTGAAAGAAGCTGCAAACGCTTGGAGAGATCGCCATAAGAAAGGAAAGACTTCTTTTGGAAAGTGTAATAACAAAGCTTTTCGTGCGTATGAAGACTGGGTTCAGAGCAGAGTAGAAAGTGTACTTTTGCCATTCTGCAGGGAACCTCCTTCTTACCCTTTACTGATTGAACCCCCAACCATGATTGAGATGGAGAAGTACAATCAATTATGGGCTGAAAAGGAGAAGATTCGAGAGGAGAACCGTGAGTTGCAAAAGGAAATCTACCAGTTAAAACATGAGCGAGGTGAGGCTGTTCATATTGCCAAGCTGAAGACAGAACGTCTCGCTGAGAAAGAAAGGGAGCTGGTTGAAGAGATAGCAGCTAGGAAAAGGGTAGGACAAGCTCTAAAAGGCGTTTGCAAGACTCTCAAATCCAAGAAGGATGACTTAGCCAAGGCTTGGGCGAAGATTCGCAGGTTCAATGCTTACCGAGATACTGCAATCACGGCCAACAAGCAGAAAGAGGATAAGCATTTGGAGCAGATTGAGAGTCTGAAGGTGAAGCTCAGGAAGAAGGACGAGGAGATCTTGTCAGGGACGTTCCGAAGACACGCAGTTGAGGAACGGCTCAAAGGAGCCATAGCAACCATGGAAGAGCTGAAAATACAAGCAGGAGTGAAAAGGTCTAAGTGGGAGTGCTCTAGCTCGGGCGGTGGCCCTCATACGGTGCAAGACCCTTGAAGGGAACTTTACCCAGTAGTTTGTATTTTGTTCTTTCTTTGTATTTTGGGTCACCACCAGAATTGTTGGCTGGGACCTCTGCTTATTTTGTTTCAGGCTATTTTTGGTACCTTGGGTTGTAATTTCTGACAGTGATTCATTCTGATTTATATGAGCAGCAGTTTCATCCTATTTCACCTTTAAACTGGAATCAAGGGGTGGATCACCCTGCAAATATACAAACATGTTTGCATTTGCATTTGCATAATCATAATCATTTTTGCATTGCAGGTTATCTTGGTTTCTCTGGTTTTCTTATGCTCTTTCTTTCTTTCAGTCAGGATTGATCAACCAACTCATCGTTATTCTACTCGGCTCAATCAAAACAGAGTGATGGACAAAGTTCAGGCAGATATGGCCGCTATGCAAGCTCGCATCGACCAGTTCATGGAAATGATGCAGGGTGTGGTGCAAAGTCAGAACGAGTTTAGAACTCTGGTTCAGCCGTTAGTGGCGCAGGTCGACGAAAATGGTATCCTACACGGTGGTCTTATTAACCGTAATATCCCTCCGGGCGGAGTTGGTGCTGGTGGACAGGGCAGAATCCCTACAGTGGTTGGAGAGGGAAGTACTGTTCGGGCTATCCATGGCCATCATTTTGATGATCAACAGGACGATGTGTTCTCGGTCAGGAGTTTAGATGCTGCCATTCCCGTGGTCAGTGATGAAAGAATCCGTTTAATCGAAGCTCAATTAAAAGGAGTGGTGAAACAGGATGATTTGGGGATTGATTTGGACGACCTAGGGTTGGTCCCTGATGTTGTTATTCCACACAAGATTCAGATTCCTACGCTAGAAAAGTACAATGGCTCTACCTGCCCAAGGACTCATGTGAAGGCCTATACCCGGAAGATGGCTGCTCACGCTAAGGATGAAAAGTTAATGATGCACTTCTTCCAAGACAGCCTGTCTGGCGCGTCTTTGGAATGGTACATGGGGCTAGAAAGCAGAGATGTTCGTACCTGGAGAGAGCTAGCTGCAGCTTTCATCAAGCATTATCAGTACAACACGGACATGGCTCCCAACAGAACTCAGTTGTTGAGCATGTCCCAGAAGAATGATGAGAGTTTCAAAGAATACGCGCAAAGGTGGCGTGAATTGGCAGCTAGGGTGCAGCCACCAATGCTAGAGAAAGAGATGCTAGATATGTTCATGGACACACTGCCTAAGCACTACTATGAGAAGCTTTTGCCTTGTTCTCTAGGTAAGTTTGCAGATGTGATTGCTATTGGGCAGAAGATAGAGGTGGGAATTAAGGCTGGGAAGGTTTCTAGCGGTGATGGATCGTCTTCCGGACAGGGAAAAAAGCCGTTTGATAATTATAAGAAGAAAGGAGAGACCAACGCTGTATCATCCCACAGGGGAAAAGGGAAACAGCGCCAGTTTAACAATCAACAGGTAGCATCAGTAACCATTCCAGCAACATTACCTCCACCACAGCAGCAAAGGGGTAATGCTAATCAGAATAGACAGCAGGGTCAGTATCAGAACAGACAGAGGAATGCAGAGAGGCATTTTGATCAACCCCCAATGTCATATGCACAGTTATTGCAACATTTACTACAGTTACGTCTAGTTGAGCTTCGTACCCTGGCTCCACCAACAGGGGAACTCCCACGAGGCTACGATGCTAACGCACACTGTGATTTTCATTCTGGTGCTCCTGGGCACACGGTGGAGAAGTGCAGGGCGTTTCAGCACAAGGTGCAGGACCTTGTGGACTCTAAAGCCATCAATTTCTCGAATGACGGACCCAATGTTATTCAGAACCCGATGCCTAATCACAATGGGCCAAGGGTGAATGCTATAATTGAGGACTGTGAAACTTTGAATTTGATCATGGATGTGGAGGAACTGAAGACTCCATTGGTGGTGGTTAAGAATAGGTTATTGAAAGGTGATGTCTATCCGGGCTGTGGTGAGAATTGCTTAGATTGTTTGATAAAGTCTAATGGTTGTGATTCGTTGAAGAGGGGTATTCAGAATCTGATTGATGAAGGCTGTTTACAGTTTGACAGAGGTAATCAGCTAGAGGAGGTTGTTAGTGAGAAGGTTGCCACTATCACTATCCCTTTCAAAACAATTACTATTTCTGGTCCAGCAAGGCCACCTCCAGTCATTATCACGAGGGCTGGACCCATTCCGTACGAAAGTTCTAAGGCTATTCCATGGAATTATGGTGCAGAGGTGTTTGTCAATGGGCAAAAGCAAGAGCTAATGAACACTTCACCAGTGGGTTCTAGTTCAGGGATTAAAGTTGAGACTGATGCCATAACCAGAAGTGGTAGAGTGCTCCCTCCGGTTAACGATCAACCCAGTACCTCTAGGCAGGATAGAGGAAAACAGGCGATGGATGGTTCTGTTCAGCCCCCAGTGATTGTGGAATCTACAGTGAAACCGGTTGATGATGCTTTTTCAGAAAATGTAGAGGAGTTCATGAGGCTCATCCGAAAAAGTGATTATAAGATTGTGGACCAATTACATCAGACCCCGTCCAAGATCTCTATTCTGTCTCTGCTCTTGTGTTCCGAGGCTCACAGGAATGCTCTTTTGAAGGTTTTGAATGCAGCATACGTTCCTCAAGAGATTTCTGTTAATCAGTTGGAAGGGGTTGTAGCGCACGTGAATGCGGGTAATGGCCTGGGTTTTACAGATCTTGACTTGACTTCTGCTGGTAGGAATCATAACAATGCCCTGCATATTTCGATCGAATGTCGTGGCTCGTTGATGTCACATGTCCTGGTTGATACTGGTTCATCGTTGAATGTATTGCCCAAGAAAGCGTTAATGAAGTTGGATACTCGAGGACTTATTTGTACACCAAGCGACTTGGTGGTGCGAGCTTTTGATGGCTCGAAGAGATCTGTTTTTGGCGAGATTGTGCTTCCCATCAAGGTTGGACCGGAAATCTTTAATGCAACGTTTTACATTATGGATATTCAGCCAGCGTACAGCTGTTTATTGGGTCGTCCTTGGATCCATGGGGCAGGTGCTGTAACTTCCACTTTGCATCAAAAGCTGAAGTATATGGTTGATGGTCACGTAGTGACAGTGTGCGGAGAAGAAGACATAATGATCAGTCAGCTGTCAACCTTCAAATACGTGGAAGTGGATGGGGAAATCCACGAGACGTTGTGCCAAGGATTTGAGAAGGTGAAAGTTTCTGAAGAAGTTGTTCAGTCTGAAGCTGTAGTGCAGCCCGTAGTGGCAAATCAACCTGAGGGTTCTATGTCTTCGTTGAGAGACGCCAAAGCTGTGGTTGAAGCTGGTGGTTCACAGAGGTGGGGCCAGGTGGTTGAAGTCCAGAAAAAGAAGGATACTTATGGATTGGGATATAAGCCACCCAAAAGAGATGAGGCTCCCCCAAGATTCTATGGCCCTGTCCGGTTCACTAGCGCTGGAGTTTTCTTCGACAGAGTTAATGCTATTGATGAAGAAGGAGACAGTGATTGCGACATGGATAACTGGATCCGTCCTTGTGCCCCAGGGGAAAGTCTGCACAACTGGTCTTCCGAGAAAGTCATTCAAGTGACAGGCTTCGAGTAATTGCTTTGTTTTCCTATTTTGTTAATCCTACGTTCTGCCCAAGACGTAGTGATTCTGTTTGTAGGGCTTTTAACTGTCGCATGTTTTGCTTTATCATCAATAAAGGACTTTTCACACTCAAATATTTTGATCTCTGTCTTTCTGTTTTTTATTTTTATGCATTAAAAAACCCACATCAAAATGGCAATGTGTTTCTTTTGTTGCATCATAATAAAACATACCTCATAAATCATTGCAGGTCTTTTTGTTCAGATGACACCGATCATGACTCAGCTATAGCTCGGTATGACTTTGACAATCCAATCTATCAGGCTGAAGAAGAGGCTGATGAAGATTGTGAACTGCCCGAAGAGTTGGCCAGACTGTTGAAGCAAGAGGAGAGAGTCATCCAACCTCATCAGGAGGAAATTGAGATTATAAATCTGGGAACCGAGGACGCTAGAAAGGAAGTAAGAGTAGGGGCTGCATTGGAAGACAGTGTCAAGGGAAGATTGATTGAAATGCTCCGAGAGTATGTTGACATCTTCGCCTGGTCTTACCAAGACATGCCTGGGCTCGATACTGATATCGTCGTACACCGGCTACCACTTAAAGAAGGTTGTGCTCCGGTCAAGCAAAAGTTGAGAAGAACTAAACCGGAGATGTCTGTCAAGATCAAGGAAGAGGTTCAGAAACAGCTAGATGCCGGATTTCTTGCCGTAACAAATTATCCTCCATGGGTTGCTAACATCGTGCCCGTACCTAAGAAGGATGGAAAGGTCAGGATGTGTGTTGATTACAGGGATTTGAATAGAGCCAGCCCAAAGGATGATTTCCCGCTCCCTCACATTGACGTGTTAGTTGACAATACTGCTCAGTATTCTGTGTTTTCCTTCATGGATGGCTTCTCTGGGTATAACCAAATCAAGATGGCCCCAGAGGACATGGAGAAAACAACATTCATAACACCGTGGGGAACTTTCTGCTACAAAGTGATGCCCTTTGGATTGAAAAATGCAGGGGCAACTTACCAGCGGGCGATGGTGACTCTCTTTCATGATATGATTCACAAAGAGATTGAAGTCTATGTTGATGACATGATTGCGAAGTCACAGACGGAAGAAGAACATCTGGTGAATCTTCAAAAGTTATTTGAAAGGTTAAGGAAATTCAGACTGAGGTTGAATCCAAACAAATGCACCTTCGGGGTGAGATCAGGAAAATTGCTGGGGTTTATTGTTAGTGAAAAAGGTATTGAGGTTGATCCTGCAAAGGTAAAAGCCATACAAGAAATGCCTGTGCCGAAAACAGAAAAAGAGGTTCGTGGTTTCTTGGGGAGATTGAATTACATTGCTAGGTTCATCTCGCATCTCACAGCCACGTGTGAACCAATCTTCAAGCTGCTTAGAAAAGATCAAGCGGTCAGGTGGAATGAAAATTGTCAAAAGGCATTTGAAAAGATTAAAGAATACTTGCAGGAACCTCCGGTCCTTATGCCGCCAGTACCAGGAAGGCCCTTGATTATGTATCTCACGGTTCTTGAGAATTCAATGGGTTGTGTGCTCGGTCAACAAGACGAGTTAGGTAAAAAAGAGCACGCCATCTATTACCTGAGTAAGAAGTTTACTGATTGCGAGTCAAGATACTCGATGCTGGAGAAAACATGTTGTGCACTCGCTTGGGCCGCTAAGCGTTTGAGGCAGTATATGTTAAACCATACAACCCTTTTGATTTCGAAGATGGATCCAATCAAGTATGTGTTTGAGAAGCAAGCACTTTCTGGTAGAATAGCCCGTTGGCAGATGGTTCTGACAGAATATGATATTCAGTATGTTTCCCAAAAGGCCATTAAGGGAAGTGTTTTGTCAGAATATCTCGCT
Organism: Lathyrus tuberosus; assembly: GCA_022829125.1. NCBI lineage: Eukaryota > Viridiplantae > Streptophyta > Magnoliopsida > Fabales > Fabaceae > Lathyrus > Lathyrus tuberosus. The sequence goes on from JALAZF010000441.1 coordinate 4,738,826, forward strand.
GAACAGCCAATTGAGGATTATCAACCGATGAAGTTCGAATTTCCAGATGAACATATCATGTATCTGAAGATGAAGGATTGTGAAGAGCCTTTGCCTGATGAAGGACCTGAGATTGGATCTCAATGGAAGATGGTTTTTGATGGGGCTGTTAATTTATATGGCAACGGAATCGGGGCAATCATTACGACTCCACAAGGTTCTCATATACCCTTTACTGCCCGATTAGCGTTCATATGCACCAACAATGAGGCGGAGTATGAAGCATGCATCATGGGGTTAGAAGAGGCAATTGATTTGAGAATCAAGAACCTCGATGTTTATGGGGATTCTGCGTTGGTGGTGAATCAGATTACAGGAGAATGGGAAACTCGTCAAGTGAATCTCGTTCCATATAACAATTATGCCAGAAGATTGTTACCTTTCTTTGACAGAGTAGACTTCCATCACATTCCCCGGATAGAGAATCAGATGGATGATGCGTTGGCAACATTGTCATCAATGTATAAAGTGAATCTTTGGAATGAAGCTCCCTCAATCAGAATCATGCGCTTGGATAGACCTGCTTTTGTATTTGCAGTTGAAGGGGTATCAGATGGCCAGCCTTGGTATCATGACATTAAAGTCTTCTTGAAGAGTCAGGAATACCCAGTCGGGGCATCTTCCAAAGATAAAAAGACATTGAGGAGGTTATCAGGAAACTTCTTTTTGAACAAGGATGATGTGTTGTACAAGAGAAACTTTGACATGGTCTTGCTACGTTGTGTTGATGAACACGAGGCAGGCTTGTTAATGGAAGAGGTTCACGAAGGTTCCTTCGGTACTCATGCCAATGGGCATGCTATGGCCAGAAAATTGTTGAGAGCGGGGTATTATTGGATGACTATGGAGTCTGACTGTTTTAAATACGCCCGAAAATGTCATAAATGCCAGATTTATGCTGACAAGGTGCACGTACCGCCTACTCCTCTGAATGTTTTGTCGTCACCTTGGCCTTTTGCTATGTGGGGCATTGACATGATTGGGAAGATCGAGCCGACTGCTTCGAATGGACACCGTTTTATCCTGGTGGCTATTGATTATTTCACGAAGTGGGTGGAAGCAGCATCGTATGCCAACGTCACCAAACAAGTGGTAGCCCGGTTTATTAAGAAGGACATCATCTGCCGGTATGGAGTCCCGGAGAGAATCATTACTGATAATGGTTCAAATCTGAATAACAAGATGATGAAGGAGCTATGCCAGAGCTTTAAAATCGAACATCACAATTCTTCTCCCTATCGTCCGAAGATGAATGGAGCTGTTGAAGCGGCTAATAAGAACATAAAGAAGATTGTGCAGAAGATGGTAGTGACATACAAAGACTGGCATGAGATGTTGCCTTACGCTTTGCATGGGTATCGTACTTCGGTACGCACCTCGACTGGGGCAACTCCTTTCTCACTGGTGTATGGCATGGAAGCAGTCCTGCCATTAGAAGTTGAGATTCCTTCTTTGAGAATTCTGACAGATGTGAAGCTGGATGAAGCTGAATGGGTGCGTTCCCGGCTGAATGAATTGAACCTCATTGAAGAGAAGAGATTGAAAGCCATTGCGCATGGCCGGTTGTATCAGAGCAGGATGAAGAAAGCCTTTGATCAGAAGGTGCGTCCTCGGTGTTTTCAAGCTGGTGAATTAGTTCTGAAAAGGATCACTCCTCCCCAAACAGATCACAGGGGCAAGTGGACTCCGAATTACGAAGGGCCATATGTAGTAAGACAGGTTTTCTCTGGTGGAGCCTTATTACTCTCAACTATGGATGGCGAAGATTTTACGTCCCCTGTGAACGCGGATGTAGTCAAAAAATACTTTGCATAAAAGAGACCCGCTGAGCATAAAAAGAAGGTTCAGGCAAAAATGGGGCATCCTGGCGAACCATAAAAAGAAAAGGTTCGGGCAAAAATTAGGGATAAAAGGAAAAAAGAATAAACCCGCAAGGTTGAAAACCTGAAAAGGAAACCTTGGCAAAAATGGGTATCCCGATGGATTGAAAACCCGAAAAGGGCGATTCAGGCAAAAGTTAGGGATTTTAAAGCAAAGACTACGATCCGCGTTCGATCTGTGATCACTGTTCGCACTTGGAAAACTCGGAGGAAAGGAATCAGTCCAGTTAGTCGTCTTCGAAGGCCAAAGTATCTGCGGATGAACAAGTCATATGGGTTATAGCTGAGTTGAGTCATGTTGGATGTCTGTTCCCCACATCGCCGACACTTGTATTTTCTTTTGCTTTTTGCGCAATTACCTCTTTTCAGGAATTGCTTCCAGATGTAAATGCCTAGTTACAGGCCAATTCATTCAATAAAGTTTGCATTTCAGTTAAAGAGCTTTTGTTTTCTTTTTTACCTGTTTTGTTTGTGAAAATGTCCGATATTTTTGATAAAAACATTACATGCTAAAACGTTGAGCTTTATGACACAAGTTGGAAAACAGTGGCAATTGCTTAAGCGACAGTCACTATGTTGATGATCAATGTAATCATCTCTGCGCATAGACCTTTCTATTGGTTTTGCAGGATGACAGTTGTACTCCCCCAGTAGAGTTGCTCTCTTCATTTGTGAAGTCTGATCGTCCTCAGCAGCTTGTTTGTTTTCCCCAGTAGAGTAGAGCTCTCCCCTACTTTGAAGTTTGATCGTCCTCAGCAGGTTATTACTCTTCCCCATCAGAGTATCGAGGGTCGTCTTCCTCAACCAGAGTATAAAAAAGCCAGAGTTGTGACTTGGCACATCTTTCTTCAGCAAGTGAAGTCTCCCCACGGAGCATGGGGCATTTATTTGTCCCCCAGCTAGTCAGGAAGCATGTGTTATCCCCTAGCAGGTGAATGTTGACAATTGCTTTCTCTCTCAAGCGGAGTCGTTGAGGATCGTCTTCCTCAGCAAAATACAGAGGATTATATACCCAGCCGAAGTTGTGATTGGATTATTATTCCCTAGCAAGTACTCAGAAGTTGATTGCTTTGAGGTGAGTGTTGCCGTGCCTCCGGCAGGAAGTTTGTGGACGAAGATGTTATTATCCCCACAGGGTCCTGGTGTCTACTTTCCTCGGTTGGTCAGAAAGTACAGTTTCGACGACAATGGTTTGATCTAGTACCCAGCAGGGTGAGGGTAAAGTTACTTCCCTAGCAGCAGATTAAGCTCATTTCCCCAATCAGAGTCTGGTGGTGAGTGGTATCCCCAGCAGGTCTTAAGGCCAATCGTTTTTGGCAGGCGCTGAAGCCAAGTTCTGAAATAGTAGGTCGTCCCCAGCGGTGGAATTTCCATCTTCAGTATTCATATCTCTCCCCAGCTGAGTGGGTGTCCTCTCGGAGCATCGTCCATCTCCAGCAGAGTTGTTGATCTTGATATTCCTCAACAGAGCAGGTATTTTCTCGGAGATTCGTCCATCTCCGGCAGAATGGGTGATTATGATCTTCCCTAGCGGGGAGAAGTTTTTCTCGACAGGATTTCTTTGGTTTGGTGGCAATTTAGTTTGCCATCTCCAGCGGAGTTGCTTATGGTCTTCAGCATTTATTTTGCTGAGACTTTTCTCTTGCATTGCATAAGCATTTGTTTTGCATGGCATCCTCCCAAATGCGTAGCATTCCCACTTCATGTGGAGCATTACGGCAAAATTCAAACATATGCATCCGAAGCGTAAGCCAGGTTTGAGTTTTCCTTCGTCAGGAAAACAGAATTTCAGGAAGATATCTTTACTCCACAGGTGTTGGGTTAGGCAATATTTGACAGTTCCCCGGCAGAGTGTATTGCCAGGATTGTTTATCCTTAATCTTATTTGTACCCCTTCGTCCAGGTGGTCCTTCGGTTTTTCCCCCCTCGAAGTTTTTAATGACAGACACTCGTCCGTGTTTCTTTCAGCACCCGTCCGTGTTTGAACATTTGATTTCAATACCCGTCCGTATTAAAACCTTTTACACCCGTCCGTGTACCCTTTTCAATACCCGTCCGTATTAAAACCTTTTACACCCGTCCGTGTACCCTTTTCAATACCCGTCCGTATTAAAACCTTTTACACCCGTCCGTGTACCCTTTTCAATACCCGTCCGTATTGAAACCTTTTACACCCGTCCGTGTACCCTTTTCAATACCCGTCCGTATTGAAACCTTTTACACCCGTCCGTGTACCCTTTTCAATACCCGTCCGTATTGAAACCTTTTACGCCCGTCCGTGTACTCCTTTTTCAGTACCCGTCCGTATTGAACCCCTTTACACCTGTCTGTGTATCTTCTCAATACCCGTCCGTATTTGATATCCTGGATTCCTTGACACCCGTCCGTGTTTATCCCCAGTATAGCTAACCTTCGTTTGTGTTTATTTCAGGACTTTTCAATACAGTTTTAGTTTCCAACACTCGTATGTGTTGTGACAGTGCAGCATTTAATGTTTGTTTCCCAGTGGAGTCGTCCCTCCTTTGAGGATTGCAAATTTCCGGTTTCTTATGGTATTCAATCTCCGTGAACCCTTGGAACGCATGATAGCCGTCACTATCATACCTTCAGGATCAAGTTGATTGAATAGGGGCAGCTGTAACACCTCAAAATTTGCCTTGTTGTTTTTAGATAACTGGCTTAGGTTTCTTTTCATTTCTTGCATTTGCATTGTGCATAGCATTTGGTTCTTAGCATGGGATCAAGGTATTTGGTTCAACTCAAGGGCAAAAGCTTCTTATGAGCTCCATAAGCTCCTCACATCCTTATATGGTGGCCCAAGGGTATTTCAATGAGGGATTCTCCAAGTGGTTATATCAAGGGTTGGTGTCCTTACACTGATGACCAAAACTAGGGTTTCATGGTTAAAGGTCCTAAGCTCAAGGAGTTGATTCAAACCTTTCACCAAGGTTCTCCATATGTCAAAACAAGTCTAAGGATGGATTTTGAGCCAAAAATTTACCATGGAAGACCTCAGATGATTCAGTAGCTTACAGATGAAGTAATCAGTCAAACTGGTCAACTGAAAAGTCAAACTAGGGTTTTGAGAGATCCTCATCATGGTAATCAAGTCAAGAGACCTTTGTTTGGTCTATGGAAGGCTTTCATGATCACAATTTGCAAGAATCAAGCTTTGGTAGAAAGTTGCTAAATTGGGAAAGTGACTTGTAATTTCAAGTTACTATTTTTGGCATATTTTCAACCAACTTTAACCAAACTTTTCATGATCAAAAATGCTTCAAACGAATTTTTGCCCAACACCAAAGTTGTAGATCTCTTTCTCCTCTTTCCAAAGAGTGGTGGATCATGATCATATCATTTTTGGGTCAAGAGTTATGGGCATTTGAAGTTAGAGGGCATTTGGTGTTCTACCATGCATACCATTTTGACATAACTTGCAAGTTGCATTTTAACTCACCAATATGGCTTCTAATTGTTCAGTTCACCTCACCACACTCCAATGTACCTCATTTAGCAGCATTTTGAGCCAAGAATTGAGTGAACCCATGGGTTACATGTCCATAATTCATCATTATGCAATTTTGCAATTTCATTTGGAAATCACAATTCAGTTACTTTCCAACCCCAAGATCAATCCAAAGGTTCTCATGGCATCAAAAGGAAAGCAGTCATGCACTTTTCATGAAGAATGCACGAGTAGAATACCTCATGTGCACAAACTTGCAAATTTGCAAAACAGCCCAAAACTCATTGCTCTCAAGTCCTTGAGGATTAAAACCCTAAACAGTAGCATTGGCACACTATATAAGCTAACTCACACGAATTTCTCAGGAGCTACCATTCATTTTCACCACTTTTCAAAGTTTTGCCCTCAAGTTTCTCTCCTTCGATTCTCCCAATTCTTCAAGTGTCTTCCATTTTTTTTGGTTGGTTTGTGATCAGTGGAGCATAAGGAAGAGAAATCCACCATTGTTTTAAAGTTTAAGCAAAGAATTTATCAGTTGAGTTCAGATTTTCAACTCTCGGATTCAAGGATTCAGACCAATTTGAAGGTCTAAGTGCATTTATTTTGCAATTAGACGGTTTAAGGAGTTGATCTGCAGCTTATCTTGGAGTTTCTTGGTGATTTTCCAGTTCTGCAAATCTCAGGTGAACTTGAAATTCATAGATCTAGAATTGATTTTTGTTGTGTGTTTAATGTTCATCTTGATGTGTTGAGTTCATATATGTGTTTGGAATTGATTTTCAACGTGAATCATGGCTGGAATTTAGATCTGAAATTTTCAGATCCAAACTTGTTTCGTTCGATTCTTGAAATATATGCATGATAAATGATTTTGAGTAGCATATTTGTGATCTACGTGAGTTGCTGAACATTTTGATGTATGATTTGTTGTTTTTGGTTATGGTTTGAAGTTTAGTGACCGGAGAGTGGCCGGAGAAGATGACCGGCGCTTCTCCGGCCGGTGAGGGTTTAATTAGGGTTTGTGGTTTTCCAGTTTGAATCTCATGCGTTGGATCTTGATTAATTTTCCAGTTTAATTCAAGTGCGTTGGATCTTGGTTATGAGTTGTTAATTAAATTGATTAGGGTTTAGTGGATCTGATTAATTCATGACTGTTGGATTTCATTTAATTAGTGAGTTTGAATATGGACCATCAGATGATTGACTTTGCTTCGTTTGACTTTGAATGAGAGCCTGTGGATCTGGAGACTTTTTTTGTTTGACTCAATCTATGCCGTTCGTTGTTTCTGAATGTTTGGAAGCGCTTGGGCCTTTTTGCTGTTTGCACCCCTCGTTTCTGAGCCCATGATTATTTGCACGCATTTGGATTCATTAATACACCCCTGGCTTCATTTCATTTCCTTTTTATTTTCTATTTTCATACCATTTCATAATTAATTGTTAAAAATACTTGCATGTGCTAAAAAATTCCAAAAAAATTCATCATTCCTCCTCATTATTAAAACTAATTTTTCACATTTTATTTTATTTTTTTTACATTAAAATTGCATTAAATATTAATTTTCCAAAGTATTTTTCTCATTTTGCACTTCATATTGCATACTTCATGTTGCATTTTTTATTTCTCTCATTTGGAAAGTGATTTGATCCTGATTCTTTTTGGGTTATGTTCATAACATGTTGAAGTATGTTTGAGATTTTTGGTATGATTTTTAGGTCCTTTTTGGATGACTTTTGATGTGTTGCTTTGAGCATGAATGTATGAAATCCTATTGATGCTTTGACCTAATTGTTGATTGACTTTGGTTCTGATTCATTGCTTGTGGATTTGATATGTCAATTATACATGTTTGAGATGCTTGAATACTGAATGACATAATTTTTGAGGCATGTTTGTTATTTCTTTGAAGCATGAGCTTTAACTTGTCCAATTTGTGAATATATGCTTCATGTTTGGTTTGCTTGGTCATGAAGGCACTTGTGCCACAATTTTAGGTCTTGTTGAGGGATTGATAGCATGATTAATTGACTTCTGGTTGTGATATTTGAATCTCATATTTGCATGTTTGATGTTTTCCTTTCACTTTAAGTCATTTGTTTCACAAGTATGAATCATGTTTCACTTCACTTCACTTCACTTCTTCTTTGCTTCCTAATTGATTGTGAAAGTGTTTGTGTGACTTGAATGTTGTTTGAAGATCATGTTTAGGCCCATATTTAGGATTGTGTCACTTCTGGACTTGGTTTACTTTGTGAAATTTTGACTTGGTTGCTTTACATGATCACTTCTTTTCATCTCACTCCTTCTTTAATGACTTGAATGGTACTTGAGTGACTTCTCCCTTTTCTTTTTGACTAATTGTGCATGGTTAATAGTAGAGGTCAGTAGGACCATTAGGTTCTGAACTTGATGTTTGATTTACTTTAGAACTTGTTTCTTTATGGCCTTATGCTTGTTTGAGTTTCATTTTGTCATATGTGAATACTTCTAACACTTTCAGGGGCAAATGGTAAGTTGTTTGAATGTGGATATGCTTCCACATTTTACTTTCTTCCTTTACCTTTTAACTTTCATACTTGTGTTTGAAGTGAGCTTATGCCACTTGTGTTTCACTTCTCTTTCTCCTCCTTCTCTTCCACTTTTTTCATCCCTCGAGTCACAAGACTTGTTTAAGTCTTGGATTCTCTCCCTTTAGAGCTACCTAGTCCAACTTAATTTTTGATTAAGCTTGGAGTAGGATTAGCATTAGGTTAGGCAGTCGTCTCTCCTAAACCTCACTAACCATAGGACATCCATGCATGATAACATTAGGACTCTTAGTTTCCCTGTAAAGTTTCCTGTTGTGTCGCTTCTCTTCTCATCTCAAACTTCTTGAACACACTTAATAAAATATAACGTATATTGCGCTCGAGCCTTAAGTGTAGGAAGTGAAGAACGAGGGGTCTCCTCTCCTCTTCTAGGGTGTTTAGCATACGTCTCATTTGGGGGCGATCATGCGACTCACTCGTTCCCGCATGGTAGACTTTGGTGCAATGTAAGTTACGAACTGACTCAAAACACTTCTGTCTAAAAAACACCAAACCAATTCAAATCTTTTTATCCTCCGGGATTGTTGGGTTTCAAACTTCTTTTTTTTCGTGAAAGAGCTCGTCGCTCACATAAAAAACACTTACCTACCCGTGGTCGTACCCACGAACTACGTCAGCTCTGATTCCTCTCTCTCGTCCGATTGAGGATACGTAGGCACAAGACAGCGATTGTCTTGGCGAGCACCCTTCCCCCACAGTTCCCGTCCGAACTACGTTGACTCTGACTTTCCCATTGCACTGAGGGAGTACGTAGGCCTAGGACAACGATACCGTCCTATCGAGTCACTTCCTTTTCTTTTCTTCTTCGTTTCTCCGTTCTTTCCCGTTCCCGTTCCTTCTTCGGTCCAGTAGCAATGGAGTTCCAGATGACGACGCCCTTTGATGCAGACAGTAAGCGTGGATCCCATCGAGTACGATGGACGTGTTGGGTGCTAACACCTTCCCTTCGCGTAACTGACTCCCGTACCCATTCTCTTGGTCGTGAGACCATGTTCTTTCCCTTCTTTCAGGTTTACGCAGTGTTTCCTTTCCCTCTCTAGGGATAAATACACTTTGCTGGCGACTCTGTGTTCTTTTGCGCCACTCTCGCGTTTATACCGTTGGATGCGAATCTTTCGGGAGCGACAGCTAGGAAATAAGTTATTACTTCATTATATTGTTTTATAAGTTTCAAATTAACTTGTTTTAGGTAAGTACATACTAACTTAAATCATAAATAATCATATGAAAAATCTCCCATTATGTCATAGAATGATAGAAAGAATATAAAACATTTGTGTGAACTTTTTAACTATGTAATTCATAAGTACAATTGAAAATATCCAAAAAAAATAATCACAAAACATTAAGTTTGAGTAACTGAGAACTCATTGGGCGAGGTAAGGGCTTGCCCGACTAAAAACAAGACAAAACGGAGCACCCTTCTAGTAGTTTTCTCACCAGGTGAAGATAGTGGCTCGCTAGGCAATCAAAGGTGGTTCAAAGATAAATTCTAGACTAAGTTACTGTATGGAAAAGTAAGATAACTCATTGGGAAAGATGGAAAACTCGCTATACAAAACAAGGCAGCTCAGGACCTACTGACTAAGTAAATTCAAGGTGAAGGAATAGTTTGTTTGCCGGGCAAGAATGGACTGTAACACCCGAATTCCTATCGCGAATAAATAATACATAAATAAAATCAGAGTAATTAAAAATTTATTTTTTTGACAGAAACAAGGATGCCACATTTAAAGAAAGAAAATACAATCCCTGCTCATAAATTTGATACATAGCATAAAATAGAATACCCTCAAAGGGGAAACTTTTTCCATCTAAAGGGAAAGGTCAATTATGGAATAAAGCAGAAAGATCCATAACCGACTTGTTTTACAAAATAAATCATTTTAGAACATCAACTATATACACAAAAGTACTACAAAATACATTCAACAAATGTATCCATATATATATATATATATATATATATATATATATATATATATATATATATAATCGTTCCCCGATTCCCGTGCTACGTATTAGAGCAGACACCAAACCGACAACAGAACGGAGGGCTAATCTTCACAAAAGACCTCCAGCAACTCTAATCTGCAATGCCTCATAGAGCATTATAAAATAGCAGAAGGGTGAGAAATAACAACTAAAATCAGGATTGCATAATAATATGCAAATACATAACCATTCACATGCATAGCTATTCTCACCACAAACACCACATACTAATACATATAACATACCACATATACGTAACATATATCTATTAATCCAACAATATAGCATATATCAAGTATCCAATATACTCACATATTTACACATAAGGCATACCAAGTCATAACATTTAGAAACACATCACGCATCACATAGCATATGTCTACGCATAATACATATTATCCACAACCAATGCATTTATCACATATGCACATCAAATTACCAATGCTATCACAATCTCAACACATAACAAATCGATGCACAATTTCCACACATAATCAATCAAATCATGATTTTCCACACTTAATGCATCAATTCACAATTCTCACACATAATCAATCAAATCATGATTTTCCAGACATAATGCATCCATGATTTATGCAAATGCACAGAGACCGACACAACGACTCTATGCAAATGCCATGCGGTACCGACTTCCGACATTTCTCAATACTAGTTCACTCAGGAACTCTGCTGGAACCATCGCTCGTTACATCACTGTAACTCCCCGTCGGGCATACGATGTTCCCCGTCGCTCACACCCCACACGGGCACACGACATTTATGGATCGCTTTCGGTCCTCTTATTTTTAAGGTGATTCATACCTCTTATTTTTAAGGCGCACGATCCGATCGCTCACACCCCACATGGGCACACGATCGTCTATAACCATCGCTTTCGGTCCTCTTATTTTTAAGGCGATTCATACCTCTTATTTTTAAGGCGCACGATGTTATAGCAGATTCCCTCTGGAATCAATCCGTCACTCAGGACGTCACAAGAATGCATATCATGATGCTTGGCATACAAGGGCTCATGACAATCAAATGCATCTTCACACATATATGCAACCATAATCATGCATATATTTCAACTCATTAATTCCATACATTCACAATTCAACCATATGAATTAATCAACATCATCACATTCATGCATTGCGAATCAATTCAAACAATGCATTTCAAACCATAAAGGCCACCAAACAACATACATTGAAATTTCACATAAACAATGCACTTCATCACAAACCACAAACCACAACAATCATACAATCACAATTACTTCCACAAGGGATTCACACCACAAAGGCTACCCACAACACATCATAACAACATACATTGATATTCAGTCAAACAATGTATTTTACCACACAACAACATCATTAATCACGCATCGAAGTCTAATCCAAAACAATGCACATATTTGCCATAAAGCCACAAACCATCATCACAACATTACATCATGTATATTCACATCATATAGAGGCACACAAGCTACACGTTACATAACAATAGCACAACGCATAGTAAAACACCAACCGCACGCATTTAACGCGATAAAAACCCGACAACCCGACTATTTTTCAAAAACACGAATTAATTAAATCATATTTTACCCTCAAAACCATTTTTAATAGAAATAATATTTTATAAGCTTTCCAACGCTTCGAACGGGGGTCCAAACGGACTTACGGTTCAAAAGTTACGATCGAAACAATTTTGAAAGAAAAACCTACAGCAGGGCTGACATGGCCACCCGTGTTGTGTGACACGGCCAGTGTCACCCAAAATTACAAATTTCACTTTTTTCGCGTTTCCACCTTCCAGGGGCAGTAGCCTGGCACGGCCCCCCCGTGTTGTGTGACACGGGCCGTGTCAGGGCCCAGAATTCGAAATACTACAATATTTTCACCATTAAAAAGTCATCCAACACATTTTCCATTTTTGAAATATTTTGAAACATAATTTTATCAATTTAATCCGATTCCAAACTCGATCAAAACCACTCGAAAACACACCAGCAACCATTCACCGATTAAATATCACCCTATACCAATATTACCAGACATATCCAAACACTTTTACTCGATCACAACATCAATTTACACAAAAACATCGATATATATCAAAAACTCAAAAGTTACAAATTCAACTCGATTCAATCAAACGATCACGCTAAATCACGACCCAACATCACTCAACTCTACTACGCGATTTATTCCGACTTTCGTCCGTGAAAACATCAATTTCTATTCATTTTTCTCATTTCGACCTAAAAGGAAAACTAGAAGAAAATCACCAAAACAATCCAAGAAAACATACACATATACATATACAAGCAAGATATAATCGAAATTTCTCACCCTTACCCGATTAATCGCGCTTGAAACGGGTGAATCTTCACTTTTTCCTCTTTCTTCTCTTCTCTCTTTCTTTCTTCTCCTTTCTCTTCTCGTCTCTTTCTTTTCTTTTTCTTTCCTCTCTTTTTCGCTCCACTTTCTATTTATAAAATATCTACTACCCAAATGACCAAAATACCCCTCAGCTCAAATATCTCCCAAACGCTCTCAAAATGTGATAAAACATAAACATACCGATGAAATATATTTCGGGAAATAAAAGTTGAAAAGAAATTATAATTTATTGCAAATATTTTACCTATCAGGGAAATTAACCAATTAACTCAATTAGTAGGTAAAATACAATAAATTCACACATTTCACAAAATTCACATAAATGAAATAAATAAATATAATTAAACAAATCGGGGCGTTACAACTCTCCCCCACTTAGACATTTTCGTCCTCGAAAATATAACTGAGGCGAATGACTCCAGATACGACTCGCGCATTCGACTAACCAACTAACATGCCAACCTAGGCACACCACGAATAACACAACTGAGAAACCACTTCGTTAACAGCAGCTACAACAACAACACAATAACGACGACAACTACTAAGACAAGATGCAAAGCCCATACAATGCACTTGACGACCAACTCACGACTCAAAGAATACCCAAGCTACGAACACACACCGGAATTAGCTACTCGAACTCAAACCAGCACCATGGAAACGAGGCAACAACACAAACAAGAACACAAAGTTCCACGACACCACATCGTCTCAACAACATCAACAAAACCAGAATACCAAACATCCTTGTCACACAACCTTACAACAATGCTACGCTCCACCAATCGAACATAAAACCAAAACATCCATCTACATAGTAGCCCATGAATAATATTTAAACCTTCCACCTATCACTTCCATTCCGGAACGTCCAATGGTCTCACCATTCCTACATGTTTCCAGTGTTCAACCTATAAACTCTTATAAGTCACACACGCATATACGAATTGTGCCATATCACACTGTCGTCGCGTACTCTGATTACTCGTAACCATCAAAGCTATCAATCCCACGTCCAAAGTCTAACTCTTTCTCATATTCACCAAAACTCACTATTCACTTTTAATATACCCAACCTCACACTCTACTGTGTTAGCTTACACACCAGACACAAGTCTCGGAACTGCTCAAATCATTCTAATTCTCTGACCATCAAAACAGACTTACATAAAAACTTTCGGCTTAACTCCTCAGGCACAACCTTAGCTTTTCCCGAAGGATAATCCAACCCAAATTCATAACTCGTCACGAATTCTAACCATCCTCGTTGTCTCATGCTCTATTCCTTCAGACCAAACAAGCACTCCAAACTCTTGTGATTACCAAACACTTCGAGCCTAGAACCATAAAGATAATACCTCCAAATTTTCCAACACAATACGACCGCAACCAATTCCAAATCCAGAATAGTATAGATCCTTTTATAAATCCTCAATTGTCGTAAAGCATAAGCCACGACTTTACTCTCTCGCATTAACACCTGACTACACTCTTCAGAGACACTTCATAATACCTTACAAACGGTTCATCAGGATCACACAGAATCAAAACTGAAGCCGTAGACAACTTCTACTTTAACTCACCAAAACTTACTCACAACTAACATCCAAAACAAACGACTCACCCTTTGCAAGTCAACCGAAGTAACGAAAATGCTAACTTGGAAAAACCTTCCATAACCTCCGGTAATAACCAACTAAAGTCCAAAAAGATTCTAATCTCCTTAACCGACTTCGGAGCCTCTCATGTAGAACTACATCCACTATCGATGGATCCATAACAATACCATCATCTGAAATAACATATCCAAGAAAACCAACCTTTTTCAACCAAAATTCTCACTTGAATAACTTAGCATAACACTTTGTCTCTTTTCAACACTTGCAATTCAATTCTCAAACACTCCACTTGTTCTCCCTCTGAGTTCATAACAGATCCAAATATCCTCAATTAAAACCACTACGAACTTATCCAAATAAATATGAAAGATACGCTTCATATACTGCACAAACATCCCAGACGCATTACTAACACCGAACAACATCACTGTACATTGTAATGCCCAACCAAATTCCAAAAGATATAAATTCTCAAAGCTTTTGCAAAACGTTGCACTGGGTAACTGGCTACTCACACACAAGCTTAACCGAGTAATTAACAGCCTATTCTGATGATAACAACATAACCAGTCACATCAAATCAATCAAAGCCTTAACTCACACAATTCACCACTCTTATCAAACATTCCATACACTTGCAACTCCACTCAAACTCAACCAAACCATTCCAGTCATCTGTTCATGAAAGTGGACACTTGTTCTCAATCGTTACCTTATTCTGCTGTCCGTAATCCATACATAATTTCTTCTCTTGACCGTCCAATTCCACAAATTTCAACATGTATCAACAATCACCCAAAAAGAACTCTCAATCGTAATATTACCTCCACACACAAGGGTTTCCTCAAAAATCCCATTAATCCTCTAAAACTCCAAAGACTCCAAACCTCACCAGAACTCTAAGTTTTGCTTTCCAAAGTCTCAATACCATTATACCCATCATGCTTGTTATTCCGTTCAATCATCCATCCTATTTGTTACTAACAATACTGGAGCTCTCTAAGGCGACACACTTGGTCTCACAAATCCCTTTTCCAGTAAATTTTCCAACCGCTGTTTCCATCTGAGTTTCACTTCCTAAAAGTTCTTCTACTTACTTAGCAGATCCAAACCTCAAATCATCACCTTCGTCCGATTTAAGTTCACTCTCCACTCTCTGAGAAGCAACCTTTAATAATACCCGATCATTCACCCTCAGAGACATTCCAACTGGACCAAGATACTAAAACCCCTAATCCATCTCATCTTCCGATATTAAAATATTCATCGACTCAACAAAACAATCCGTAACCATTTCCTTAATTCCAACCAATTCATTGCACATACTATCAAAGCCAGAAAGACACATCTATTCCATCCAACATAATTCCGTCTACTATCAACAAGATATTAAGGGTGATCAATTCCTCAATTTATCAATAGACAACCGACAATCATGATGGGGCATAAACTGTCTTTACCAAACTATAATAGCATTCCTTACATCATGTGCTCAAAACTACCTAAGGCACAAATCCTTAGTTGACATAAATCTTACCTCCGCATTCCCTCTGGAACCGGGAACAACACTGTCCAAACAACACTTACAATCTTGCAATTCACAACACACTGAGCCAACGCTCCACACCTGAAGCAACTTGGAGAAGTACCAGCTTCTCCCTCACTTATCTCATTCTAACACCTGAAGACAAAAGATTAGGAAACTAGAAAGTACCGATAGTGCTCTACACACATATCATGTACTAAAGGACAAACAACAACGACAGTATTCAACTGTCACACCAACTGACTCAACAACTTGGCCGGACAGACCGACCTGCTCTGATACCGCTAATCTTACACCCGAATTCCCATCGCGAATAAATAATACATAAATAAAATCAGAGTAATTAAAAATTTATTTTTTTGAAAAAAACAAGGATGCCACATTTAAAGAAAGAAAATACAATCCCTGCTCATAAATTTGATACATAGCATAAAATAGAATACACTCCAAGGGGAAACTTTTTCCATCTAAAGGGAAAGGTCAATTATGGAATAAAGCGGAAAGATCCATAACCGACTTGTTTTACAAAATAAATCATTTTAGAACATCAACTATATACACAAAGGTACTACAAAATACATTCAACAAATGTATCCATATATATATATATATATATATATATATATATATATATAATTGTTACCCGATTCCCGTGCTACGTATCAGAGCAGACACCAAACCGACAACAGAACGGAGGGCTAATCTTCACAAAAGACCTCCAGCAACTCTAATCTGCAATGCCTCATAGAGCATTATAAAATAGCAGAAGGGTGAGAAATAACAACTAAAATCAGGATTGCATAATAATATGCAAATACATAACCATTCACATGCATAGCAATTCTCACCACAAACACCACATACTAATACATATAACATACCACATATACGTAACATATATCTATTAATCCAATAATATAGCATATATCAAGTATCCAATATACTCACATATTTACACATAAGGCATACCAAGTCATAACATTTAGAAACACATCACGCATCACATAGCATATATCTACGCATAATACATATTATCCACAACCAATGCAGTTATCACATATGCACATCAAATTACCAATGCTATCACAATATCAACACATAACAAATCGATGCACAATTTCCACACATAATCAATCAAATCATGATTTTCCACACATAATGCATCCATTCACAATTCTCACACATAATCAATCAAATCATGATTTTCCAAACATAATGCATCCATGATTTATGCAAATGCACAGAGACCGACACAACGACTCTATGCAAATGCCATGCGGTACCGACTTCCAACATTTCACAATACTAGTTCACTCAGGAACTCTGCTGGAACCATCGCTCGTTACATCACTGTAACTCCCCATCGGGCATACGATGTTCCCCGTCGCTCACACCCCACACGGGCACACGACATTTATGGATCGCTTTCGGTCCTCTTATTTTAAAGGCGATTCATACCTCTTATTTTTAAGGCGCACGATCCGATCGCTCACACCCCACATGGGCACACAATCTTCTATAACCATCGCTTTCGGTCCTCTTATTTTTAAGGCGATTCATACCTCTTATTTTTAAGGCGCACGATGTTATAGCAGATTCCCTCTGGAATCAATCCGTCACTCAGGACGTCACAAGAATGCATATCATGATGCTTGGCATACAAGGACAATCAAATGCATCTTCACACATATATGCAACCATAATCATGCATATATTTCAACTCATCAATTCCATACATTCACAATTCAACCATATGAATTAATCAACATGATCACATTCATGCATTGCAAATCAATTCAAACAATGCATTTCAAACCATAAAGGCCACCAAACAACATACATTGAAATTTCACATAAACAATGCACTTCATCACAAACCACAAACCACAACAATCATACAATCATAATTACTTCCACAAGGGATTCACACCACAAAGGTTACCCAAAGCACATCATAACAACATACATTGATATTCAGTCAAACAATGTATTTTACCACACAACAACATCATTAATCACGCATCGAAGTCTAATCCAAAACAATGCACATATTTTCCATAAAGCCACAAACCATCATCACAACATTACATCATGTATATTCACATCATATAGCGGCACACAAGCTACACGTTACATAACAATAGCACAACACATAGTAAAACACCAACCGCACGCATTTAACGCGATAAAAACCCGACAACCCGACTATTTTTCAAAAACATGAATTAATTAAATCATCTTTTACCCTCAAAACCATTTTTAATAGAACGAATATTTTATAAGCTTTCCAACGCTTCGAACGGGGGTCCAAACGGACTTACGGTTCAAAAGTTACGATCGAAACAATTTTGAAAGAAAAACCTACAGCAGGGCTGACACGGCCACCCGTGTTGTGTGACACGGCCAGTGTCACCCAAAATTCAAAATTTCACTTTTTTAGCGTTTCCTCCTTTCAGGAGCAGTAGGCTGACACGGCCCCCCGTGTTGTGTGACACGGGCCGTGTCAGGGCCCAGAAAATTGTATTTTTATCGTCGAAAGCCTTCTGGACCTCCGATTTCGATTCCGTAAAAAGCCCCGATCTCAGAATTCGAAATACTACAATATTTTCACCATTAAAAAGTCATCCAACACATTGTCCATTTTTGAAATATTTTGAAACATAATTTTATCAATTTAACCCGATTCCAAACTCGATCAAAACCACTCGAAAACACACCAACAACCATTCACCAATTAAATATCACCCTATACCAATATTACCAGACATATTCAAACACTTTTACTCGATCACAACATTAATTTACACAAAAACATCGATATATATCAAAAACTCAAAAGTTACAAATTCAACTCGATTCAATCAAACGATCACGCTAAATCACGACCCAACATCACTCAACTCTACTACGCGATTTATTCCGACTTTCGTCCGTGAAAACATCGATTTCTATTCATTTTTCTCATTTTGACCTAAAAGGAAAACTAGAAGAAAATCACCAAAACAATCCAAGAAAACATACACATATACATATACAAGCAAGATATAATCGAAACTTCTCACCCTTACCCGATTATTCGCGCTTGAAACGGATGAATCTTCACTTTTTCCTCTTTCTCCTCTTCTCTCTTTCTTTCTTCTCCTTTCTCTTCTCTTCTCTTTCTTTTCTTTTTCTTTCCTCTCTTTTTCTCTCCACTTTCTATTTATAAAATATCTACTATCCAAATGACCAAAATACCCCTCAGCTCAAATATCTCCCAAACGCTCTCAAAATGCGATAAAACATAAACATACCGATGAAATATATTTTGGGAAATAAAAGTTGAAAAGAAATTATAATTTATTGCAAATATTTTACCTAATAGGGAAATTAACCAATTAACTCAATTAGTAGGTAAAATACAATAAATTCACACATTTCACAACGACACGATACAACAACGACACAATAACACAACTGACAAACCACTTCGCTAACATCAGCTACAACAACGACACGATAACGACGACAACTACTAAGACAAGATGCAAAGCCCATACAATGCACTTGACGACCAACTCACGACTCAAAGAATACCCAAGCTACGAACACACACCGGAATTAGCTACTCGCACTCGAACCAGCACCATGGAAACGAGGCAACAACACAAACAAGAACACAAAGTTCCACGACACCACATCGTCTCAACAACATCAACAAAACCATAATACCAAACATCTTTGTCACACAACCTTACAACAATGCTACGCTACACCAATCGAACATACAACCAAAACATCTATCTACATAGTAGCCCATGAATAATATTTAAACCTTCCACCTATCACTTCCATTCCGGAACGTCCAATGGTATCACCATTCCTACACGTTTCCAGTGTTCAACCTATAAACTCTTATAAGTCACACACGCATATACGAATTGTGCCATATCACACTGTCGTCGCGTACTCTGATTACTCGTAACCATCAAAACTATCAATCCCACGTCCAAAGTCTAACTCTTTCTCATATTCACCAAAAATCACTATTCACTTTTAATATACCCAACCTCACACTCTACTGTGTTAGCTTACACACCAGACACAAGTCTCGGAACTGCTCAAATTATTCTAATTCTCTGACCATCAAAATAGACTTACATAAAAACTTTCGGCTTAAATCCTCAAGAACAACCTTAGCTTTTCCCGAAGGATAATCCAAGCCAAATTCATAACTCGTCACGAATTCTAACCATCCTCGTTGTCTCATGCTCTATTCCTTCAGACCAAACAAGCACTCCAAACTCTTGTGATTACCAAACACTTCTAGCCTAGAACCATAAAGATAATACCTCCAAATTTTCCAACACAATACGACCGTAACTAATTCCAAATCCAGAATAGTATAGATCCTTTTATAAATCCTCAATTGTCGTAAAGCATAAGCCACGACTTTACTCTCTCGCATTAACACCTGACTACACTCTTCAGAGACACTTCATAATACCTTACAAACGGTTCATCAGGATCACACAGAATCAAAACTGAAGCCGTAGACAACTTCTACTTTTACTCACCAAAACTTACAACGAACATCCAAAACAAACGACTCACCCTTTGCAAGTCAACCGAAGTAACGAAAATGCTAACTTGGAAAAACCTTCCATAACCTCCGGTAATAACCAACTAAAGTCCAAAAAGATTCTAATCTCCTTAACCAACTTCGGAGCCTCTCAAGTAGAACTACATCCACTATCGATGGATCCATAACAATACCATCATCTGAAATAACATATCCAAGAAAACCAACCTTTTTCAACCAAAATTCTCACTTGAATAACTTAGCATAACACTTTGTCTCTTTTCAACACTTGCAATTCAATTCTCAAACACTCCACTTGTTCTCCCTCTGAGTTCATAACAGATCCAAATATCCTCAATTAAAACCACTACGAACTTATCCAAATAAATATGAAAGATACGCTTCATATACTCCACAAACATCCCAGACACATTACTAACACCGAACAACATCACTGTACATTGTAATGCCCAACCAAATTCCAAAAGATATAAATTCTCAAAGCTTTTACAAAACCTTGCACGGGGTAACTGGCTACTCACACACAAGCTTAACCGAGTAATTAACAGCCTATTCCGATGAGAACAACATAACTAGTCACATCAAATTAATCAAAGCCTTAACTCACACAATTCACCACTCTTATCAAACATTCCATACACTTGCAACTCCACTCAAACTAAACCAAACCATTCCAGTCATCTGTTCATGAAAGTGGACACTTGTTCTCAATCGTTACCTTATTCCACTGTCCGTAATCCATACATAATTTCTTCTCTTGATCGTCCAATTCCACAAATTCCAACATGTATCAACAATCACCCAAAAAGAACTCTCAATCGCAATATTACCTCCACACACAAGGGTTTCCTAAAAAATCCCATTAATGCTATAAAACTCCAAGGACTCCAAACCTCACCAGAACTCTAAGTTTTGCTTTCCAAAGTCTCAATACCATTATACCCATCATGCTTGTTATTCCGTTCAATCATCCATCCTATTTGTTACTAACAATACTGGAGCTCTCTAAGGCGACACACTTGGTCTCACAAATCCCTTTTCTAGTAAATCTTCAAACCTCTCTTTCCATCTGAGTTTCACTTCCTAAAAGTTCTTCTACTTACTTAGCAGATCCAAACCTCAAATCATCACCTTCGTCCGATTTAAGTTCACTCTCCACTCTCTGAGAAGCAGCCTTTAATAATACCCAATCATTCACCCTCAGAGACATTCCAACTGGACCAAGATACCAAAACCTCTAATCCGTCTCATCTTCCGATATTAAAATCTTCATCGACTCAACAAAACAATCCGTAACCATTTCCTTAATTCCAACCAATTCATTGCACATACTATCAAAGCCGGAAAGACACATCTATTCCATCCAACATAATTCCGTCTACTATCAACAAGAGATTAAGGGTGATCAGTTCCTTAATTTATCAATAGACAGCCGACAATCATGATGGGGCATAAACTGTCTTTACCAAACTATAATAGCATTCCTTACATCCTGTGCCCAAAACTACCTAAGGCACAAATCCTCAGTTGACATAAATCTTACCTCCGCATTCGCTCCGGAACCGGGAACAACACTGTCCAAACAACACTTACAATCTTGCAATTCACAACACACTGAGCCAACGCTCCACACCTGAAGCAACTTGGAGAAGTACCAGCTTCTCCCCCACTTATCTCATTCTAACACCTGAAGACAAAAGATTAGGAAACTAGAAAGTACCGACAATGCTCCACACACATATCATGTACTAAGGGACAAACAACAATGACAATATTCAACTGTCACACCAACTGACTCAACAACTTGGCCAGACGGACCGACCTGCTCTGATACCACTAATGTAACACCCGAATTCCCATCGCGAATAAATAATACATAAATAAAATCAGAGTAATTAAAAATTTATTTTTTTGACAGAAACAAGAATGCCACATTTAAAGAAAGAAAATACAATCCCTGCTCATAAATTTGATACATAGCATAAAATAGAATACCCTCAAAGGGGAAACTTTTTCCATCTAAAGGGAAAGGTCAATTATGAAATAAAGCGGAAAGATCCATAACTGACTTGTTTTACAAAATAAATCATTTTAAAACATCAACTATATACACAAAAGTACTACAAAATATATTCAACAAACATATCCACATATATATATAATCGTTCCCCGATTCCCGTGCTATGTATCAGAGCAGACATCAAACCGACAACAGAACGGAGGGCTAATTGTAACACCCCCTTTCTATACCCCAAAATAATCACATAATCATTTAGGCACATATTTAAAATTTCGTCAGAGTATAATTATAAACATAGTATAAAAGAGGTATGTCACATTATACATGAAATTAAAACATTCAACACCTGCTCAACAATTGATATGCAACAGTGGGGTAACTTTGCAACAGAGGAACTTAGTCCTTACACCCACATCTCAATATTTAGGATAAAAGCGGAAAATCTAAACATTGAATAACATCAAACATATATATATATATATATATATATATATATATATATATATATATATATATATATATATATACATCATCAAGTGTTATCCACCAACATAATTCATGTTTACATAAACATTCATCAACAAGATACATGTACGATGTATCACAAAAGAATCATATACATCCTAGCTACCCGGTGCTACATATCAGAGCCGACCGACCAAAAGAATGAAGACACGCTTCACAAAAAGACCACCAGCATACCTATTCTGCAATGCCTAATAGAGCATCATAAAACAGCAGAAGGGAGAGAAATATTATCATAATAACAATGCATATAATTATATATCTTAGCATAAAAATACACATATTCCACATTCTCACCACAATTCATCACAATTCACCCATATACATTACAATGTATATATATACAAATCCAAGCATTTCATCATGCATACCTTCATAATTCTTATCATTCCACATAAACATACATATTCATGTTTATTCATCAATGCACCATATAAAGATGATAAATGCAAATCATAGAGATCGACTCACGACTCTATGCAAATGCAATACGGTACCGACTCAATCACCTCAAGTTCACTCATGAACTTATTGGAACCATCGCTCGTTACCAATGTAACTCCCTGTCGGGCATACAATGTTCACCCATTGCTCACACTCCACATGGGCACACAATGTTTATGGATCGCTCACACCCCACACAAGCACACGACCCGATCGTTCACACCCCACACGGGTACACGATCATCTATAATCATCGTTCACACCCCACATGGGCACACGACGTTATAGCAGATTCCCTCTGGAACCCAACCGTCGCTCACACCCCACATGGGCACACGACGTTACAACAGATTCTCATTAGAATCACACAACACAAGAATGCACACCATTATGCTTCACATGCAAAATGACTCAAGACATTCTTGAAATGCATACATATTCACAATATATTCATGCATTCATCTCATACTATCACATACAATCTATATACATTCACATCAATGCACTATTGTATGATTCACATCCAAAACACACATTCAAAACGGTAAAAGTCGCTAAATAACATTATTCCCGACTTTCTGACATAATTAAATCGGCTAACAATTTCCAAATCATCATAATCATAAAGTACAACTCAATAGCTTCACAACAATACCAAGAATGTAAAAATCGGATAAACGGAACAAAAGTTACAAACGAAAACGACATTTTGAAAAATCACATTTTTACACATCTCCTGTCCATCCGCGTATGGACTAATTCCGTACGCGTATGGCCCAAAACACGTACGCGTATCATACGCGTTTCACCAGATGGTCGGGAAAACATGTATCCCATATGCGTATTGGCCCTGAAATGCGCCATCCATACGCGTATTGCCCAAGTCAATACGCGTATGGCCTACCCCAATACACGTATGGCCAGGCGAAATGCAGAATTTTCCTGCAGAATTCTGTTCTGCGTTTATTCCCCAAACCACACCCAAATTCATCATCTAAACTCAGAAAAATACCAATTTGATGTCCAACAACCTGTATCATTCGTGTAATAACAACAAGGGACCCTAAAACATCATTTTCATCACGATCAAATCGATTTCTACCATTTTCTACACAAATGGGTTTATACCAAAACTCATAAAAATCAACAACAACAACAACACAATCATACATAATGATATACATTGATAAGATAATAAGATTTCACACCCTTACCAGGATAAATCGATTCCTAGAAGTTGTTTTCTTGATTTCCAAGCTACTTTCCCAAGCGCAATATCCTTGCCTCTTAGCTTCTTAACTTCACGGTCCAAAATCCTAATCGGTAAAGCTTCAACTGTAAGGTTATCTCTCATTTCAACCTCATCCATAGGAATAACATGTGACGGATCCGGAACATACTTCCGAAGTTATGAAACATGGAATACATCATGCAAATTCGAAAGATTCGGAGGCAACGCCACACGATAAGCCACAGCACCAACTCGTGCAGAAATCTGATACGGACCAATAAAACGAGAAGTCAACTTCTTCGACTTCAAAGCACGACCCACACCCGTAACCGGCGTAACTCTAAAAAACACATGGTCGCCTTCTTGAAACTCAAGATCTTTCCTTCTCTTGTCATGATAGCTCTTTTGTCTACTTTGAGAAGCTTTTATCTTCTCACGAATAAACTTCACTTTCTCCGTTGTTTGTTGTACCAACTCTGGTCCAACTATCGTCCTCTCACCGGTTTCATGCCAACACAAAGGTGTTCGACATATCCGACCATACAAAGCCTTAAATGGTGCCATACTTATACTTGAATGAAAACTGTTATTGTAGGTGAACTCAATCAACGCTAAATAACCATCCCAAGCACCACCTTGCTCGAGCACACAAGCACGCAATAAATCCTCCAACGATTGAATTGTCCTCTCAGTTTGACCATCCGTTTGCGGATGATAAGCCAAACTCAATCTTAGCTTAGAACCTAAAGCCTTTTGTAAACTCTCCCAAAACCTCGATGTGAATCTAGGATCTCTATCCGATACAATACTCTTAGGAACTCCATGTAACTTCACAACCACAAGAATATAAATCTCGGCTAACTTCTCCAAAGGATAACTAATATCAATTGGAATGAAGTGAGTAGATTTAGTAAGCCTATCAACGATTACCCAAATAGCATTATGACCTCTTTGCGTATTCGGCAATCCCGTAACAAAATCCATCGATATACTACCCCATTTCCACTCCGGAATGTCCAACGGTTGCATGAATCCACTAGGCTTTTGATGTTCCACCTTAGACTTTTGACAAGTTAAGCATGCATACACAAATTGAGCCACATCCCTCTTTAATCCGGACCACCAAAAGATTTTCTTCAAATCTTGATACATTTTATTCGCTCCCGGATGAATACTTAAGTTACTTCAGTGTCCTTCTTCCAATATCATCTTTTTCAACTCCACATCATCGAGAATACAAATACGACCACCGAATCTCAAAACTCCAAAATTATCAACCTTGAAATCCTCATTCTCATTCATCATCAAATCAACGAACTTCAAATCCAACTTTTGCTTTTCACATACGGTTGCAAGAAAATCATTCGTAACATGTAGCATACCAAGTCTCACACTTCTCGGCGTTATTTCACAAACCAAACTCAAGTCTCTAAAATTCTCCAAAAGTTCCCATTCTCTCATCATCAATGCGGACACATGCAACGATTTCCGACTCAAAGCATCGGCCACCATGTTTGCCTTACCCGGATGGTAATTCAAACCAAAATCATAATCCTTCAAAAGCTCTAACCACCTTCTTTGTCTCATGTTCAATTCTTTTTGATCAAATAAATATTTCAAGCTCTTGTGATCACTAAAAACTTTAAATCTTGCACCATAAAGATAGTGCCTCCAAATTTTCAAAACAAACACCACGACCGCTAACTCCAAGTCACGTGTAGGATAATTCTTTTCATGCACTCTCAATTGTCTTGAAGCATAAGCCACAACTTTTCCATCTTGCATCAAAACACCACCTAAACCAACCAATGAAGCATCACAATACACAACAAATGGTTCCGTCGGATTCGGCAAAATCAAGATCGGAGCCGTTGTCAACCTCCTCTTTAGCTCATTGAAACTTTTTTCACACTGAATATCCCAAACGAAATCCTTTCCTTTACAAGTCAATTGCGTTAACGGAAGTGCCAACTTCGAAAATCCCTCAATAAACCTCCGATAATAACCCGCCAAGCCTAAAAAGCTTCGAATCTCCGTAACCGATCTAGGAGCCTC
The DNA here is from genome assembly GCA_022829125.1 of Lathyrus tuberosus. NCBI lineage: Eukaryota > Viridiplantae > Streptophyta > Magnoliopsida > Fabales > Fabaceae > Lathyrus > Lathyrus tuberosus. The sequence goes on from JALAZF010000441.1 coordinate 4,765,234, forward strand.
CCATTGCATCACCGCATCAATCTTGGATGGATCAACACTAATACCACTATCGGAAATAACATGTCCAAGAAAACTTACTTCCGACAACCAAAATTCACATTTTGACAACTTAGCATACAATTGTTTCTCTTTCAAAATTTGTAACACAATCCTCAAATGCTCTTCATGCTCCTCTTAAGACTTAGAGTAAATCAAAATATCATCGATGAACACAACCATAAAACGATCTAACTGTTCATGAAAAGTACGATTCATGTATTCCATAAACACACCCGGCGCATTAGAAACCCCGAATGGCATCACGGAATATTCGTAATGGCCATACCGTGTCTTAAAGGCCGTCTTTTGAATATCCTCTTCTTTCACACGAATCTGGTGATATCCCGATCTCAAATCAATCTTGCTAAAAATACGCACACCAACCAATTGGTCCATCAAATCATCGATCCTTGGAAGCGGATACTTGTTCTTAATTGTCACTTTGTTCAATTGTCGATAATCAATGCATAACCGCATACTCCCATCCTTCTTCTTTACCAACAATACTAGAGCACCCCAAGGAGAAACACTTGGTCTTACAAATCTCTTGTCCAACAAGTCATTCAATTGCTTCTTCAATTCTACCAACTCCAATGCCGACATACGATATGTTGCCATCGAAACCGGTCTAGTACCCGGAACTAGATCAATAGAAAACTCAACTTCTCTTTCCGGCGGTACATCCGCAATATCCTCCGGAAACACTTCTGGAAAATCACACACCACTGGGAACACATCGAGCTCAACTTTGCTCTCCACCGACAATGATGCAAATAAACCGAACAATTGAGCTTTGTCCGCTAAAAGTTTCTTCAACTCTTTAGTGGATAAGAAACTCTCATCTTCATCATCTTCCAAAGAAGGAAACTTTACCAACTTGTGATAGCAATCTATATGAACTCGATTAAATTGCAACCAGTTCATACCCAAGATTACGTCCAATCCCTCCAACGGCAAACACACTAAATCCATAATGAAGTCTTTACCATACAAGGTCAAAGGACAACTTACACACACCAAAGACGTAGTTACCGACCCTGAAGCAGGAGTCTCAATAACCATCTCACCACCCCAAGAAGTCATAAACAAATTTAAACTCTTAGCGCACTCATGAGAAATGAATGAATGAGTCGCTCCTGTATCAATAATAGCAACTAAAGGCATACTATTAATAAAGCATGTACCTTTAATCAAATGGTCTGCACTAGTAGTGTCCGTCCCCGCTAATGCAAACACCTTTCCGCCCGCTTGAGCTTGTTTCGGCTTAGTACACTTAGTACTAATGTGACCCACTTCTCCACAATTATAGCACTTCACTATATTCCTTCTACACTCAGTAGTAGCATGCCCAAGGCCTCCACAGTTAGAACATTTCACCACAGTCTTCCCACACTCAAATGACTTATGACCCATTCCACCACACTTGTAACACTTAACGGAACCGGAACCTCCTCCTCCAGATCTCCTCTCAAAGGTTCCCCTATGCTTGCCCTTATCAACGGGTGTCACATAAGGTCCACCTCTAGCTTGTTGCTTTCCCTTCCTCTCATTCAAACTTTTGTAATGTGTAGAACGAGCCTTGCTATCTTCCTCGAAGATTCTACAACATTCCGTCAAATCCGTAAACCTTCTTATCCTTTGATATCCCACAGCTTGCTTAATCTCGGGACGCAAACCATTCTCATACTTAATACACTTAGAGAACTCATCAGTAATTGCAGCATAGTGAGGATGGAATTGAACCAACTCCACAAACTTAGCAGTATAGTCCACCACGGACATACTACCTTGTTTCAGTTCAAGGAACTCCATCTCCTTCTTCCCTTTCACACTTTCAGGGTAATACTTCCTTAAGAACTCGGTACGAAATAAATCCCAAGTTATCTCTTCATCATCCACCTCAAGAACTTGACGCATACCGACCCACCAATCGTCGACTTCTTCCTTCAACATGTGAGACCCAAGCCTCACCTTATTCTCCTCCGTACAGCCCATGACTCTGAAGATCCTTTCAATCTCTTTCAACCACATTTGAGCTCCATCGGGATCAAATCTGCCTTTGAAGACCGGTGGTTGATTCTTCCTGAACTCGTCATTAGCATTCACGTTCGGCGCACCTTGCACTGCCCTAGCCATTGCTTCCAAAGCAGCAGCCATCGCATTGTCGTTTCTACCAGCCATATTCTGATCATTCCAAAAAATGACAACAAGGTTAAACAACAGTTCAACCAACACAACAACAAGACAGACACAACTGACTCAACACTGGCTTTGATACCACTTAATATAACACCCCCTTTCTATACCCCCAAATAATCACATAATCATTTAGGCACATATTTAAAATTTCGTCAGAGTATAATTATAAACATAGTATAAAAGAGGTATGTCACATTATACATGAAATTAAAACATTTAACACCTGCTCAACAATTGATATGCAACAGTGGGGTAACTTTGCAACAGAGGAACTTAGTCCTTACACCCACATCTCAATATTTAGGATAAAAGCGGAAAATCTAAACATTGAATAACATCAAACATATATACATATATATATACATCATCAAGTGTTATCCACCAACATAATTCATGTTTACATAAACATTCATCAACAAGATACATGTACGATGTATCACAAAAGAATCATATACATCCTAGCTACCCGGTGCTACATATCAGAGCCGACCGACCAAAAGAATGAAGACACGCTTCACAAAAAGACCACCAACATACCTACTCTGCAATGCCTCATAGAGCATCATAAAACAGCAGAAGGGTGAGAAATATTATCATAATAACAATGCATATAATTATATATCTTAGCATAAAAATACACATATTCCACATTCTCACCACAATTCATCACAATTCACCTATATACATTACAATGTATATATATACAAATCCAAGCATTTCATCATGCATACCTTCACAATTCTTATCATTCCACATAAACATACATATTCATGTTTATTCATCAATGCACCATATAAAGATGATAAATGCAAATCATAGAGACCGACTCACGACTCTATGCAAATGCAATGTGGTACCGACTCAATCACCTCAAGTTCACTCAGGAACTTATTGGAACCATCGCTCGTTACCAATGTAACTCCCCGTCGGGCATACGATGTTCACCCATTGCTCACACCCCACATGGGCACACAATGTTTATGGATTGCTCACACCCCACACAGGCACACGACCCGATCGCTCACACCCCACACGGGCACACGATCGTCTATAATCATCACTCACACCCCACATGGGCACACGACGTTATAACGAATTCCCTCTGGAACCAAACCGTCGCTCACACCCCATATGGGCATACGACGTTACAACAGATTCTCATTAAAATCACACAACACAAGAATGCACACCATTATGCTTCACATGCAAAATGACTCAAGACATTCTTGAAATGCATACATATTCACAATATATTCATGCATTCATCTCATACTATCACATACAATCTATATACATTCACATTAATGCACTATTGTATGATTCACATTCAAAACAGTAAAAGTCGCTAAATAACACTATTCCCGACTTTCTGAAATAATTAAATCGGCTAACAATTTCCAAATCATCATAATCATAAAGTACAGCTCAATAGCTTCACAACGATACCAAGAATGTAAAAATCGGATAATCGGAACAAAAGTTACGAACGAAAACGAAAACGACATTTTGAAAAATCACATTTTTACACATCTTCTGTCCATCCGCGTATGGACTAATTCCGTACGCGTATGGCCCAAAACACGTACGCGTATCATTCGCGTTTCACCAGATGGCCGGGAAAACATGCATCTCATACGCGTATTGGCCCTGAAATGCGCCATCCATACGCGTATTGCCCAAGTCAATACGCGTATGGCCTGCCCCAATACGCGTATGGCCAGACGAAATGCAGATTTTTCCTGCAGAATTCTGTTCTGCGTTTCTTCCCCAAACCACACCCAAATTCATCATCTAAACTCAGAAAAATACCAATTTGATGTCCAACAACCTGTATCATTCGTGTAATAACAACAAGGGACCCTAAAACATCATTTTCATCACGATTAAATCGATTTCTACCATTTTCTACACAAATGGGTTTATACCAAAACTCATAAAAATCAACAACAACAACAACACAATCATCCATAATGATATACATTGATAAGATAATATGATTTCACACCCTTACCCGGATAAATCGATTCCTAGGAGTTGTTTTCTTGATTTCCAAGCTTTTCCCTCTTTTCCTTCTCTTTTCTCCTCTTCCTCTTTCTTTCTCTCCTTTTTCTCTCTATTTTCTTTTCTATCTCTTTCTCTCCTATTTCCTCTTCTTAACTCTTTTTCTTTTCTATTTTCTTATTTTCTACACAAATCAAATTAATTCATTTTCTCACACAAAATTCTATTTCCACTAAATTTCTAACTTACCATTAATTGAGAAATGTCTAAAATACCCTCCATTCTAATTTTCCCCGAAAACTCTCGAAACGGTAAAATAACATAACATGTCAACAGAACACATTAACACACCAATTTCATCCAACAATATTGCATATATCAAGTATCCAATATACTCACATATTTACACATAAGGCATACCAAGTCATAACATTTAGAAACACATCACGCATCACATAGCATATGTCTACGCATAATACATATTATCCACAACCAATGCATTTATCACATATGCACATCAAATTACCAATGCTATCACAATCTCAACACATAACAAATCGATGCACAATTTCCACACATAATCAATCAAATCATGATTTTCCACACATAATGCATCCATTCACAATTCTCACACATAATCAATCAAATCATGATTTTCCACACATAATGCATCCATGATTTATGCAAATGCACAGAGACCGACACAACGACCCTATGCAAATGCCATGCGGTACCGACTTCCAACATTTCTCAATACTAGTTAACTCAGGAACTCTGCTGGAACCATCGCTCGTTACATCACTGTAACTCCCCGTCGGGCATACGATGTTCCCCCTCGCTCACACCCCACACGGGCACACGACGTTTATGGATCCCTTTCAGTCCTCTTATTTTTAAGGCGATTCATACCTCTTATTTTTAAGGCGCACGAACCGATCGCTCACACCCCACATGGGCACACGTTCATCTATAACCATCGCTTTCGGTCCTCTTATTTTTAAGGCGATTCATACCTCTTATTTTTAAGTCGCACGATGTTATAGCAGATTCCCTCTGGAATGAATCCGTCACTCAGGACGTCACAAGAATGCTTATCATGATGCTTGGCATACAAGGACTCATGACAATCAAATGCATCTTCACACATATATGCAACCATAATCATGCATATATTTCAACTCATCAATTCCATACATTCACAATTCAACCATATGAATTAATCAACATCATCACATTCATGCATTGCAAATCAATTCAAACAATGCATTTTAAACCATAAAGGCCACCAAACAACATACATTGAAATTTCACATAAACAATGCACTTCATCACAAACCACAAACCACAATAATCATACAATCACAATTACTTCCACAAGGGATTCACACCACAAAGGCTACCCACAGCACATCATAACAACATACATTGATATTCGGTCAAACAATGTATTTTACCACACAACAACATCATTAATCACGCATCGAAGTCTAATCCAAAACAATGCACATATTTGCCATAAAGCCACAAACCATCATCACAACATTACATCATGTATATTCACATCATATAGCGGCACACAAGCTACACGTTACATAACAATAGCACAACACATAGTAAAACACCAACCACACACATTTAACGCGATAAAAACCCGACAACCCGACTATTTTTCAAAAAAAAGAATTAATTAAATCATCTTTTACCCTCCAAACCATTTTTAATAGAAATAATATTTTATAAGGTTTCCAACGCTTTGAACGGGGGTCCAAACGGACTTACGGTTCAAAAGTTACGATCGAAACAATTTTGAAAGAAAAACCTACAGCAGGGCTGACACGGCCACCCGTGTTGTGTGACACGGCCAGTGTCACCCAAAATTCCAAATTTCACTTTTTCGCGTTTCCACCTTCCAGGGGCAGTAGGCTGACACGGCCCCCCGTGTTGTGTGATATGGGCCATGTCAGGGCCCAGAAAATTGTATTTTTATCGTCGGAAGCCTTCCGGACCTCCGATTTCGATTCCGTAAAAAGTCCCGGTCTCAGAATTCGAAATACTACAATATTTTCAGCATTAAAAAGTCATACAACACATTTTCCATTTTTTAAATATTTTGAAACATAATTTTATCAATTTAACCCGATTCCAAACTCGATCAAAACCACTCGAAAACGCACCAACAACCAGTCACCGATTAAATATCACTCTATACCAATATTACCAGACATATCCAAACACTTTTACTCGATCACAACATCAATTTACACAAAAACATCGATATATATCAAAAACTCAAAAGTTACAAATTCAACTCGATTCAATTAAACGATCACGCTAAATCACCACCCAACATTACTCAACTTTACTACGCGATTTATTCCGACTTTTGTCGGTGAAAACATCGATTTCTATTCATTTTTCTCATTTTGACCTAAAAGGAAAACTAGAAGAAAATCACCAAAAGAATCCAAGAAAAGATACACATATACATATACAAGCAAGATATAATCGAAACTTCTCACCCTTACCCGATTATTCGTGCTTGAAACAGATGAATCTTCACTTTTTCCTCTTTCTCCTCTTCTCTCTTTCTTTCTTCTCCTTTCTCTTCTCTTCTCTTTCTTTTCTTTTTCTTTCCTCTCTTTTTCTCTCCACTTTCTATTTATAAAATATCTACTACCCAAATGACCAAAATACCCCTCAGCTCAAATATCTCCCAAACGCTCTCAAAATGCGATAAAACATAAACATACCGATGAAATAGATTTCGGGAAATAAAAGTTGAAAAGAAATTATAATTTATTGCAAATATTTTACCTATCAGGGAAATTAACCAATTAACTCAATTTGTAGGTAAAATCGATAAATTCACACATTTCACAAAATTCACATAAATGAAATAAATAAATGCAATTAAACAAATTGGGGCGTTACATGGACGGCTCGCTAAGCGAAATATAGAGGCCAAAGCCAACTTGGAAAAGCTAAACATAACTTCTGGATGAAGTAAGTAGGCTCGTTGGGTGAACTAAAGGTCTCACTAAGTGAGAATTCCTACTCATACTATAAATAAAAGACACAACCATTCAGTCAAGAAATCATTCATTGTATAATTATATATCAGAGAAACATAAATTCAACAAAGAGAAAGGAGATATTGAAAATTTATGGTGGAGGCTTTGTTCGGTCTGAGAAATTATTGTTAATGTTATTTCATCTCTTTCTTCTTGATGGCATTATAAAGCTACTTTGAGTAAGACACTACTACAAAACACGCATTCAATAACGCCATAGTCACCACGGTTTTTCCCTACACCGTGGTGACATATCTTAACTATGGCGCTACCATACTTATTTTGTTTTTTGATTAAAAATTATTTGTATATAACAACGGTTACATAACCAACCATTGTGATACAATCAAACTTTCGTTGGTTTGAACCTCAGCGCCATAAAATATTTTATTCCTTTAACGTTAAGGCGCACCTTTTCTTTTTTATTTATTTTAAAATTCACAAATAAAAGGGTTATCACTACGGTTCTTCTGGTTAACCGTAGTGATATATTTATAATAAATAAATACTTATCTATACGGTTGGTATTGTTAACCGTTGTGAAATAGTTTACCCATATATAAGCGAATTAACTTTCACTTATTGACAGTAGCGCCGTTGCCTTCACAGTGAAACCCTAGAACCCATTTTTTCTCTTCGTCTTCACCATAAGCGTGAATCTTGTGCTTCATACATTAAGGTATTCTTCTTCTTCCATCTATTGTTATCCTATTATCTCGTTTGTTGCATGTTGTTTTTGTTGATTGTTCTCATTTTTTCAGATTCGTCTTCACTACCTTAACAAAGACCATACTTTGGCTATGGTACATAATGTTTGTGTAGCTATGAAAAAAAGTACAAGAAGCATGAAGCCATGATGGGAACTTCATCCACCTTGTACTTCTTCTTCATAGCTTCACAAATAAAATGTTAGTAAATGAAGAAACAACAGTGTCAACAAACTCCATCTAGTTTTAGAAACAATGAAAAGAAATATAAGAAGTATGAAGCTTTTGTGTAAGCTTCTTCCTCCATATATTTCTTTTTCATTGATTCCCAAACTAGATGAACATCATAATTGATTCCTGTTCCGCGATTAGTTTCATTAAAAGGTGCATCCTGAAAATTTATAATATATCTCTTTCGATCTCTCTTTACTCTTCACTGGATTATGGTTTTAGGGTTTGGTTTCAACTAGGGATGCTCATTTTTGAAGTTTGTTGTGTTTCCTTACAGGTTAAGGGGATGATACATGGTGATGATGCTGGTGGTAGCAAGCGTATTGTATGAGTTTATAATATCTGGTTCTAGTATAGTATGTTGTTTGAGTTTATTATATTCTATATAGATTGTTTGTTTCACTAACCCTCACTTAAAATAAATTCATTTAATTTGACATAGATACTTATAATATGCAAATTAAGTTGTATTTGAAAACCAACTTATATGAATCAATGTTTCCGAATTGCATGCCTCTCGTCATTCATCTCACGTTCTTTGATATATAGATTATGGTATAATGATCTGACTCCTTAGATTCATCGTTATCTTCCATTATAGTTAAATTTCATTAACAATAATTTATTAGTTAATCTGCCTCTCCATCAACACTTATAATCGTAAAACTTACAATTATAAAAATTATGATGATAAATGATGATGATGAGGCAGATTATCCAATGTCTTGTTCTTATGGAAATTTAACTATAATCGAAGATAGCGATATATCGAAGGAGTCAGACCAATAAAACACAATATATATGTAAAAGAGCGCGAAATGCACGATGAGACGAATGCAATCAGAAAAAACTAGTTTGTTTAAGTTGGTTTTCAAGAATAGTTTAATTTGCAGATTATAGACTTCCTCATCAAATTGAATACTTGTATTTAGTGAGGTGTTTGGAAAATAAGCAATCTACATTTAATATAATAAACTCTGGGTACTTACAACAACAATTATTTATTGTAACCGAGATCAAAGATAATATAATAAACTCTGGGTACTTTCAACAACAGTTATCTATTGTAACCGAGATCAAAGATAATTTATGTTTTACATAGTTTGTTGCTGATGGGTTTCGAACCCAGTACCTAAGTGTATATATCACAACGGTTTATTAGCATAACCGTTGTGATATGTGGCGCGCTTCCTGCCTTTCAATAACGGTTTCCAGACCGTTGTAGAAACACCGAACTTACACGACACTCTACTTAACAACAGTTTGTCAGGCATGATGGTATCCCTTTTCAAACCGTTGGCAAAGGAGTTTTCCGTAGTAGTGAGAGTATCTAATTTTCTTTTATTAGGGTTAGATGTAGTAGTCCAAACACTCATGCATTCATCTTTATCATGGCGTTATTTGTAGTTCTAGTCATGAATTAATATTGAATATTGTCTCCGTTCTTAATGGTTGTTGTAACCTAGCTAATTATAACTTGTTTTCATAGTTTTGAATCGATATTAAGAAATACTTTTCATTACTAGATCAAATCCTTTCATTTGTGAGAAGCTAAAACTCAGGGGATGGATTTAGGTTTAACATTCACATATACTATAGAATCTTGATGTTATCGTATTGGTTAACAAGATGAGACATTGTCCCACCTCAAAAAACGATACAACCTTCGCGATGGGATGCAGAAAAAATTGTTCGACATAGTTGCCACCGAACTTTATTCATTTCAATGAAGAAATAGGAAAATATCGAGAAAAACTTTAAGAGATAAGAACATGGTCATCACAACCACATTCTGGGTTCGGGAGTCGGTTACGTAAAGGGAAGGTATTAGCCCCCCTCATGTCTGTTGTACTCAATGGGAACCTCTTAGTTCGATTTGTAATGAATGTTAGCTAAGTTTGCTAGTACATGATTAAGACAGTGTTTGGGGATTGAAATTTGTGTTGTATATGGTTGGTATTGAGGGAATATGTTGGGTTAATTTATTTGTTATTGTTTTATTTATTTTGGGATGGAGTTGTAGGTTGAATGACTTGAAGAAGGTGAAGATATGAAATGGATTTCTGCAGCTTGTACTTGGTTCTCCAGAACTTGGAAAAAATGAGAGAGATGTATCTTTTTATATGCGAGATTGTGGTGAGGATTTGGAAACGAATTGTCGTTTTGGCTCATTTTGCAAAGGTGGGGTCGTATGTGTATTGCGTAGAGTTGTGGCTGGTGGTGCGTTGCGTGATTTGTGCGTGTTGGTCTTGTTGGTACAGATTGTTGTTGCGCTGTGCTACTTGCGTATTGTGGCTTTGTGTGGCTTAATGAAGTGGGGTACGCACATGAGGCTATTGTGGGTTTTATGGTTTTTTGGCTGTTGTGCAGGATGTGGTGCGTAATATACGTAAGTGTCGTGTATTATGCGTGCAAAGTGACGAATATAATTTTAAAATTTACACCCATTATGTAGAAAACAGGTGTAAATAAGAAATCTAGTGGCAAATTTGTAAATAAAATGTCATTTTAAGTATTAGCACGTCATAATAGACACCCTATTTAAAAAAAAGAGTGTAAATTCAAAATATTATTATAATAAATTAAAATCATTATTATAATCAAATCACTATTACTCCCGTTAAAGATAAAATGAGTGTAAATTTAAATTGACTGAAAAAAAATTATTTATTTTAATAACTCTAAATATTAATCTGAAACATATTAATTAATAAACCACAATTTATTTTATTAAATGTTAATTGAGTAAGTAAATAAATTAATAAGTGTAAATTTATTAAATTAATATTGTGTAAATATAATAATGAAAAAACACACAATAAATATTGCATCGATCAAAACCAAACCCTTTTTGAAACCTAATTTTTCTAAACTTATTCTCTCTGAAACCCCAAGGGTGTTCATGTTCTTGTGTCAAAGGGTGTCAAGATGGTTCCTTTCAAATTGATTTCTTTCTCTATTTACCTTCGTCTACCATCAATTTTTGATATATTTTTTTTCTTATGCTGTACTAATTTTTCATCTCTCTCTATCTCTTTTTTCTCTCTCACTATTCCTTACCCTGAGTCACTCACTCGTTTTCTGCCGATTCTCACCGAGTCCGATTTCTTATAGAATCATCGTTTCTTCCGATTATTCCTTCCGCCTCCCCCCTCGGTTTTTGGCGAATTCATGTTGTTTGGAGTTCGAGTTGTGGTTGATTCCATGAGGAAGAATGTTAGCATGAACCATCTCTCATAGTATGAACAACCTCACGGCATCAACAACAACAGTGTCAAGGACGATAATAACAAAGACCAAGACGTTCTCGCCGCCGATTATGCCTCTGCTGACGATGCTGTTCCGAATAACTCCGGCAGGAACCGCGGCCGCGAGGTAAAAGAGGTTTGATCATCGTTTCTCTTCGATCGGTTAACTGTTTTCTATTTTTATATTCAATCTCAATAAAAAATATAGATTATCTTATGATTTTATTTAATCCAGTAATAATAATAGATGCTGATTAATTTGGTTGACATTAAAACTTGATTATTGTTCCGGTTATTTGTTCCACTTATAACATAATCTTAGGCTTATCTTTATGGTTTTGAGTTCTATAAGCTTTCTCAAACCTTTCTTCAAATGGTTCTTAATTTCCAATCATTAAAATAAACATGAGATTATAGTGGCCGAAATTTTTGTTTTTGTTTTGTAGATCTACAAGAGGACTAATTTGAAGGGGTGCTACACAAGTCTGGGCCCCACATTAAGTCGAGCGTTTCCGGCTAATGCACCAACAATTGTCACCCAGGAGCTAGCATCGAAACTTCTTGGCATTAGGAATGACTAAGGTTGGTTCCTTTCAATTGCAATGTCGTTAGTTTTTAATTATTTGACTCATAATTACAGTGGTGATTATTGTTGTATTATATTTTTAGACTCTTACGTTTGCTTCATTTCTATTAAAGATAATACAACAATGCTCAAGTATGCTTTTATCAACCTCAATTTAGACGCTAGAACAAAGTTGGATGGAGGAATTTTTTTAATGGATTACAATTTAAGATCTTCAAATTTTCAATTTTTATCTTAATATTTTTTTGTTTACATGTGGACCAGCATTGTTGATTGCATTTGAAGCTGCTTGTTGCTGCTTAATTTTGATACTAGGGAGCTTGGTTAACGCACTTTGAAGCTAGATTTGAAATGAACCCTAGTTTTTTCCTTGTTTAGAAACTTTCTTGTTAAGTGGAAAAAAAGGAGAAAAAAAGTTTTAATTTTTTTTTGTTTTCTTCATTTGGTATATATGAACTGAATTAGAAGTTGTTAACCTTTGGAAATTGCTAGATCTCTGATATGAAAGTTTGGTTGCAGAATTATTATAGGTATTTTGTGGCTAAAATGAGTAGTTGTGATGGATTAAGTTTTGTGGCTAAACGTAGTGAGGTTCAGGTTGTTAGGTTTCTTGTTGATAGGTTTGTGTTTGGTTTTCAATTTTCTATGAATTTCTTTGTTGACTACTTTTTTGCAAGTAATGGAGGATTTTTTTGTTGTTGTTGTAGATTGTGTGATAGGGTAATTAAGGCTAAGGATTGGAAATTCTCGAGATTGATGAAGCTTTCGAGCTTGCCTTTCACAGAGGGTCAGTTGTTGATGATTCTTGAAATGCTTAGTGTTAGAGCCTTTGATCAAGGTTTTGAAGACCTATCTAATGTCTCTACTCATGCTTCAACCAGATACTATCAGAAGCCTCTGAAGACAATGCAGCAAGCGAACAAGGTTCTGAAGTTCGAGTGCTGAAGATTCTGAAAGCGCTGTTCTGAGAATTCGGAAGACTTGATAATCTCAAGAACCAAGCTACGTTTTCCCTTCTCACTCATGCTCATAAAAAGCCTCTGAAGTCGAGAAGCCAAGAAGACAAAAGCTACCTAGTACAGTTGTACCACAATACAAAGAGAAAATGTCTTGATAACTGTGCAACGGTACAAACGAAGATTTTCTGACACAAAAGGACGACATCACGCAAAAGTTCTTATCTGTCCTCACGCTTCTAGCCGCCAGCCTAGTTAGCTATAATGATTACACTTCAACGACTCTTTTCTACACGGCTATAAAAAGAAGCTAAAGACTTGAAGAAAGACACACACGAACGAACCGTAAAACTACTTTCTAACTGAAATCTTTCTTAAGTCAATTTGGTCCAAACTTGTTTACATTTCAGCTTGATAAGAAGCACAATTTTGTAAACTTATTTTATTCAAACTTAGGTTTGTGTTCCTTAAGAAAGACCGTGTCGTTGTATTTCTTGAGAAGTCTAGGACGTGAGTCTTACAGGTGCTCCTTGAGTAAGACCTGTGTGTGGTTGTATTATTTGAGAAGTCTAGAACTTGAGAGTTCTAGAGGTTGTGTTAGTCATCAGCTGTGTTGGCTCGTACATTGTACTGATTTGATTGAATAGTGGATTAAGACCTCGTTGAGAGAGGCAAAATCACCTTGGCGGGTGGACTAGATTAGCTTGAGTGTTTCTCAAGTGAACTAGTATAAACATAACGTGTTTGTCTATTTGTTCTTAACAAAGGTCTTTAGTGGACATAGGAAGAGTCATATAATTTGAATTTTATTTTAAAGAAACACTTTTATTTTTTAAAACCCAATTCAAACCTCCCCTTTCTTGTGTTTTTCACACCTTCAAGCTCTATCTGTGCTTCAATGGGTGTACGATTGTAAGGATCGCAGAAAGTTTCAAAGCAGGTGTTTTTTGTTCCGAAAGCCACCAAATATTATGCATGATTTTATTTTTCACATTTTTGTTGTTGTTTTACACGCTTAGTACTATGCATATTTGGTTCTCTCTTACGATGAAATTAATAACGATTTTGTAGGTTTGTGTACACAAAACTTCTTGTAGTTCTTGGGAAGGCAAGAAGGCCAAAGGAAGCTCTTCAAATTTTTAATTTGATGCGTGTAAGATCAATTGCTTAGTTTTCTTTTTTTCCATCTAAAGACTCGTCTTTAATTGTTGTTGTACGTCGCTGGATTGATTTACTCGCAACTTGTTCAGGGAAACATTCATGTATATCCTGATATGGCTGCATATCATAGCATTGCTGTCACACTTGGTCAAGGTGGTCTTTTAAAAAAGTTGTTGAATGTCATGGGATGCATGAGGCAGAATCCCAAAACATTTAAATATATGTATCTTAAGAACCGGGATCCAATTTTTGAACCTGATGTGGTTATATATAATGTTGTAAGAAAGCAATTTCATATAACTTTCTTTAGAATAACATTTTGCAGATTGATTAAATCTTCGAGTTTCTTCAATTAATGTTAGGTACTTGATGCTTGTGTTCCATCAAAACAATGGAAAGCCGTGTCATGGGTTTTTTAGAAACTGAGGGAAAGTGGTCTGAAACCTAACAGAGCTACTTATGGACTTGCGATGGACGTAATTGCAGGATTACAACATCTGACACCATGTAATGTAACACCCCCAATCTATACCCCCAAATAATAAAGCAGTAAAAGAAAATTCAAAATTTCGTCAGAGTATATTTAAATTATCATGGCATAGACCGAGGGGTCACATCAAAATTGAAAACAATACATACAACACCTGCTCATAAAGATATGCAACAGTGGGGTAGCAATCAAACAGAGGAACTCAGTTCCTTACACCCACATTTTCAGATTTAGAATAAAAGCGGAAAATCTAAAACTGAATAACATATACATATATATCATGAAAAGTCTGCCATACATCGAGTTATACATGCACAAGCCAAAAGATATATATACATATAATACAGAACAGTCACTAACGGCCTCCCTAACTACCCGGTGTCACATATCAGAGCCGACCGACAAAAGAATGAAGACGCAAAGCTTCACAAAAATACCTCCAGCAACTCTAATCTGCAATGCCTCATAGAGCATTCTAAAACAGCAGAAGGGTGAGAAAAACAACCATAATATAATTGCATACAATTATATATAACACAAAATACACATATATACGATTCTCACCACAACTCACGCCATAATGCAAACACAAGGTATTACAAGACACAATACATGTTTCCATCACCAACACATATCCATATATCAATTTTATCCACAAATCCACACATAATCAACCATTAATAATTTATGCAAATGCAAGAGACCGACACAACGACTCTATGCATATGCACATGCGGTACCGACTTCCATTATTTCTCATCACTAGTTCACTCAGGAACTCTACTGGAATCATCGCTCGTTATATCACTATAACTCCCCGCCGGGCATACGATGTTCCCCACCGCTCACACCCCACACGGGCACACGGTGTTTATGGATCGCTCATGTAACGCCCCGATTTTGATTATTCCATTATTCTTGAGTCTTTTGTTTTAATTGGGTGATAAATTATTTTATTTGTTAAATTGGTGTGTTAAATGTTATTTTACCGTTTTTGAGAGTTTTCGGGGAAATTAGAATGGAGGGTATTTTAGACTTTTCTCAATTAATCATAAGTTAGAAATTTTGTGGAGTTAGAATTTTGTGAGAAAAAAATGAATTAATTGATTTAGTGGAAAGTGAGAGAAAAGAAATAGAAAAGAAAGAAAATAGATAGAAAAGAGGAAGAAAAGAGAAATAGAGAGAAAAAGGAGAGAAAGAAAGAAGAGGAAGAGAAAAGAAGAGGAAAAGAGGAAAACCAAGAAAATCAACCTCTAGGAATCGATTTAATCGGGTAAGGGTGTGAAACATTGTTATCTTATCAATGTATAGTATTATGTATGATTGTGAATGTGTGTATTGGATTGGTTGTGGTGTTTTCATAGTTTTCCATTTTAGGTCGATAATGAGAAATCGATGTTTTCGCGGTTGGAAATCGACGAAAATGTGGTAGAATGCTTGTTGCCATGATTAGATTGAGTTCTGATGGATGTATGTTGTTTTGAAAATGTTTTGGGTTGAAAAATAGGGTTTTTGGGTTTTCAACAGCGCTGAAGGATTCTGAGTTTTCGCAGGTTCGCCTAGCGAACCAATCAACGAAGGGTAGCGAAGGTTCGCTACGGGTATTCGCCTAGCGAAGGCATGAGCGAAGGTTCGCTAGAGTGTTCGCCTAGCGAACTTTGGGTGTTTTTGGCTCTGTTTGGTTCTGACTTGGTTCGCCAAGTGCTCGCCTAGCGAACTTTGTGTCTGTTTTTAGCTAACAGTTGGTTCGCTGGAACATTCGCCTAGCGAAGGAGCTAGCGAATGCTCGCGAGGGAGGTTCGCCCAGCGAACAGTGCTGTTCGTGTAATTTTGTTTTCTGCCCAACTTTTGATCTGTGGTTCGGTTTGAGGTGTGGTTTGATGCGTTAGAAATCTTATGGAATGTTCTTTCTTAATATGATGAATTGGAAATTATTAGCCGATTAAATAAGTCAGAAAAGTCAGAAATAGTGCTATTTAGCGACTTTTACCGTTTTGACGGTGTGTTTGAATGTGAATCGTACAATAGTGCATTGACGTGAATGTATGTAGATTGTATGTGATTGTATGAGATGAATGCATGTATATATTGTGAATATGTATGCATTTCAAGAATGTCTTGAGTCATTATCATGTGTAGCATAATGATGTGCATTCTTGTGCTGAGGGATTCTAATGAGAATCCGCTATAACATCGTGAGCCTCTCTCGGTGGAGGTGTGAGCGATGGTTGTAGACAATTGTGAGCCTCTCTTGGTGGAGGTGTGAGCAATCAGATTGTGAGCCTCTCTCGGTGGAGGTGTGAGCAATGGTTGTAGATGATTGTGAGCCTCTCTTGGTGGAGGTGTGAGCAATCGGATTGTGAGCCTCTCTCGGTGGAGGTGTGAGCAATGGTTGTAGACGATTGTGAGCCTCTCTTGGTGGAGGTGTGAGTAATCGGATTGTGAGCCTCTCTCGGTGGAGGTGTGAGCAATGGTTGTAGACGATTGTGAGCCTCTCTTGGTGGAGGTGTGAGCAATCGGATTGTGAGCCTCTCTCGGTGGAGGTGTGAGCAATGGTTATAGACGATCGTGAGCCTCTCTTGGTAGAGGTGTGAGCGATCGGGTCGTGAGCCTCTCTCGGTGGAGGTGTGAGCGATCCATAAACATCGTGAGCCTCTCTTGGTGGAGGTGTGAGCGGTGGGCGAACATCGTAGGCCCGACGGGGAGTTACTTCGGTAACGAGCGATGGTTCCAGCAGAAGTTCTTGAGTGAACTTGAGATGATTGAGTCGGTACCGCATTGCATTTGCATAGAGTCGTGAGTCGGTCTCTATGATTTGCATTTCTCATCTTTAAATGATGCATTGGTGAATAAACAGTTGTGTATGTTTATGTGGAATGATAAGAATTGTGAAAGTATGCCTGATGTGTATGCTTGGTTTTATATATATATGGATACATTGCGATGTATATGAGTGACTTGTGATGAATTGTGGTGAGAAGGTGAATTATGTGTAATTTTATGCTATTATATATAATTATATGCATTGTTATTATGATAATATTTCTCACCCTTCTGCTGTTTTATGATGCTCTATGAGGCATTGCAGAGTAGGTATGCTGGTGGTCTTTTTGTGAAGCGTGTCTTCATTCTTTTGGTCGGTTGGCTCTGATATGTAGCACCGGGTAGCTAGGAGGGCTATGATTCTTTTGTGATACATTATATATGTATCTTGTTGATAAATGTTTATGTAAACATGAATTATGTTGGTGGATAATACTTGGCGATGTATATATGTGTATGTATATATATGAATTAGTTGTTAATCAATGTTTAGATCTTCCGCTTTTATTCTAAATATTGACATGTGGGTGTAAGGACTAAGTTCCTCTGTTGCAAGCTACCCCACTATTGCATATCAATTGTTGAGCAGGTGTTGTATGTTTAAATTTCGTAATTGATGTGACATGCCTCTTTTATACCATGTTTGTAATTATACTCTGACGAAATCTTTATTATGCGCCTAAATGATTATTTGGGGGTATAGAAAAGTGGGTGTTACATTAAGTGGTATCAGAGCCAGAGTTGAGTCAGTTGTGTCTGTCTTGTTGTTGTGTTGGTTGAACTGTTGTTTAACCTTGTTGTAATTTTTGGGAATGATCAGAATATGGCTGGTAGAAATGATAATTCGATGGCTGCTGCTTTGGAAGCAATGGCTAGGGCGGTGCAAGGTGCGCCGAATGTGAATGCTAATGATGAGTTCAGGAAGAATCAACCACCGGTTTTCAAAGGAAGAGAATAAGGTGAGGCTTGGGTCTTCAGAGTTATGGACTGTGCGGAGGAGAATAAGGTGAGGCTTGGGTCTCACATGTTGAAGGAAGAAGCCGACGATTGGTGGGTCGGTATGCGTGAAGTTCTTGAGGTGGATGATGAAGAAGTAACTTGGGATTTATTCCGTACTGAATTCTTGAGGAAGTATTACCCTGAGAGTGTGAAGGGAAAGAAGGAGATAGAGTTTCTTGAACTAAAACAAGGTAGTATGTCGGTGGTGGACTATACTGCTAAGTTTGTGGAGTTGGTTCAATTCCATCCTCATTATGCTGCGATTACTGCTGAGTTCTCAAAGTGTATTAAATATGAGAATGGTTTACGTCTTGAGATTAAACAAGCTGTGGGGTATCAAAGGATAAGAAGATTTTCGGATTTGACGGAATGTTGTAGAATCTTCGAGGAAGATAGCAAGGCTCGTTCTACACATTATAAAAGTTTGAATGAGAGGAAGGGAAAGCAACAAGCTAGAAGTGGACCCTATGTGACACCCGCTGATAAGGGCAAGCATAGGGGAAACTTCGAGAGGAGATCTGGAGGAGGAGGTTCTGGTCCCATTAAGTGCTACAAGTGTGGTGAAATGGGTCATAAATCATTTGAGTGTGGGAAGACAGTGGCGAAATGTTCTAACTGTGGAGGCCTTGGGCATGCTACTACAGATTGTAGAAGGAATGTGGTGAAGTGCTATAACTGTGGGGAAATTGGTCACATTAGCCCAAAGTGTCCGAATCCGAAGAAAGCTCCATCCGGTGGGAAGGTATTTTCTCTGGCAGGAACTCAGACTTCGAGTGCAGATCGTCTGATTCGAGGTACTTGCTTTATTAATAGTACACCTTTAGTTGCCATTATTGATACTGGAGCGACTCATTCGTTTATTTCGTCTGAGTGCTTGAAGCGTTTAAATCTTGTGTTGTCTCTGATGGATGGTAAGATGGTTATTGATACTCCAGCAATGGGGTCAGTAACTACGTCTTTGGTTTGTTTGATGTGTCCTTTGACCATTTATGGTAAAGACTTCGAAATGGATCTAGTGTGTTTGCCGTTGGAAGGATTGGATGTGGTCTTGGGTATGAATTGGTTGCAATTTAACCGAGTTCATATAGATTTCTATCACAAGTTAGTAAGGTTTCCTTCTTTGGAAGATGATGAATTTGAGAGTTTCCTATCCACTAAAGAGTTGAAGAAACTTTTAGCGGACGAAGCTCAATTGTTTGGTTTGTTTGCATCATTGTCGGTGGAGAGTCAAGTTGAGCTTGATGTGTTCCCAGTGGTGTGTGAATTTCTAGAAGTGTTTCCGGAGGATATTACGGATGTACCGCCGGAAAGAGAAGTTGAATTTTCTATTGATCTAGTTCTGGGTACTAGACCGATTTCGATAGCACCGTATCGTATGTCGGCATCGGAATTGGTAGAATTGAAAAAGCAATTGAATGACTTGTTGGACAATAAATTTGTAAGACCAAGTGTTTCTCCTTGGGGTGCTCCGGTATTGTTGGTAAAGAAGAAGGACGGGAGTATGCGGTTATGCATTGATTATCGACAGTTGAACAAGGTGACAATTAAGAACAAGTATCCGCTTCCAAGGATCGATGATTTGATGGACCAATTGGTTGGTGCGAATGTTTTTAGCAAGATTGATTTGAGATCAGGATACCACCAGATTCGTGTGAAAGGAGAAGATATTCAAAAGACGGCATTTAGGATACGGTATGGTCATTACGAATACTCCGTGATGCCATTCGGGGTTTCTAACGCGCCGGGTGTGTTTATGGAATACATGAATCGTATTTTTCATGAACAGTTGGATCGTTTTGTGGTTGTGTTCATCGATGATATTTTGATTTACTCTAAGTCTCAGGAGGAGCATGAAGAGCATTTGAGAATTGTGTTGCAAATTTTGAAAGAGAAACAATTGTATGCTAAGTTGTCGAAATGTGAATTTTGGTTGTCGGAAGTAAGCTTCCTTGGACATGTTATTTCCGGTAGTGGTATTAGTGTTGATCCATCCAAGATAGATGCGGTGATGCAATGGGAGGTTCCTAGGTCGGTTACGGAGATTCGAAGCTTTTTAGGCTTGGCGGGTTATTATCGGAGGTTTATTGAGGGATTTTCGAAGTTGGCACTTCCTTTAACGCAATTGACTTGTAAAGGAAAGGCTTTCATTTGGGATATTCATTGTGAAGAGAGTTTTAATGAGCTAAAGAGAAGGCTGACAACGACTCCGATCTTGATTTTGCCTAATCCTAATGAACCATTTGTAGTGTATTGTGATGCTTCATTGGTGGGTTTAGGTGGTGTTTTGATGCAAGATGGAAAGGTTGTGGCATATGCTTCTAGACAATTGAGAGTGCATGAAAAGAATTATCCTACGCATGACTTGGAGTTAGCGGCCGTGGTGTTTGTTTTGAAAATATGGAGGCATTACCTTTATGGTGCAAGATTTGAAGTTTTTAGTGATCACAAAAGCTTAAGATATTTATTTGATAAAAAAGAATTGAACATGAGACAAAGAAGGTGGTTAGAGCTTTTGAAGGATTATGATTTTGGTTTGAATTACCATCCGGGTAAGGCAAACGTGGTGGCCGATGCTTTGAGTCGGAAATCGTTACATATGTCCGCATTGATGATGAGAGAATGGGAACTTTTGGAGGATTTTAGAGACTTGAGTTTGGTTTGCGAAATGACGCCGCGAAGTGTGCGACTTGGTATGCTACATGTTACGAATGATTTTCTTGCAACGGTTAGTGAAAAGCAAAAGTTGGATTTGAAGTTCGTTGATTTGATGATGAATGAGACGAGGATTTTAAGGTTGATAATTTTGGATTTTTGAGATTCCGTGGTCGTATTTGTATTCCCGACGATGTGGAGTTGAAAAAGATGATTTTGGAGGAAGGACACCGAAGTAATTTAAGTATTCATCCGGGTGCGAATAAGATGTATCAAGATTTGAAGAAGATCTTTTGGTGGTCCGGTTTAAAGAGAGATGTTGCTCAATTTGTGTATGCGTGCTTAACTTGTCAAAAGTCTAAGGTGGAACATCAAAAGCCTAGTGGATTGATGCAACCGTTGGATATTCCGGAATGGAAATGGGATAGTATATCGATCGATTTCGTTATGGGATTGCCGAATACGCAAAGAGGTCATAATTCTATTTGGGTAATTGTTGATAGGCTTGCTAAATCTGCTCACTTTATTCCAATTGATATTAGTTATCCTTTGGAAAAGTTAGCCGAGATTTATGTTCTTGTGGTTGTGAAGTTACATGGAGTTCCTAAGAGTATTGTATCGGATCGAGATCCGAGATTTACATCGAGATTTTGGGTGAGTTTACAAGAGGCTTTGGGTTCTAAGCTAAGATTGAGTTCGGCTTATCATCCGCAAACAGACGGTCAAACCGAAAGGACGATTCAATCGTTGGAGGATTTATTGCGTGCTTGTGTACTCGAGCAAGGTGGTGCTTGGGATGGTTATTTGGCGTTGATTGAATTCACTTACAATAACAGTTTTCATTCGAGTATAAGTATGGCACCATTTGAGGCTTTGTATGGTCGGAGATGCCGAACACCTTTGTGTTGGCATGAAACCGGCGAGAGGACGATAGTTGGACCGGAAATGGTACAACAAACGACGGAGAAAGTGAAGTTTATTCGGGAGAAGATGAAAGCTTCTCAAAATAGACAGAAGAGCTATCATGACAAGAGAAGGAAAGATCTTGAATTTCAAGAAGGCGACCATGTGTTTTTGAGAGTTACACCGGTTACGGGTGTGGGTCGTGCTTTGAAGTCGAAGAAGTTGACTTCTCGTTTTATTGGTCCGTATCAGATTACTTCACGAGTTGGTGTTGTGGCTTACCGTGTGGCGTTGCCTCCGAACCTTTCGAATTTGCATGACGTATTCCATGTTTCGCAACTTCGGAAATATGTTCCGGATCCGTCACATGTTATTCCTATGGACGAGGTAGAAGTGAGAGATAACCTTACGTTGGAAGCTTTACCGGATAGGATTTTGGACCGTGAAGTTAAGAAACTAAGAGGCAAGGATATTGCGCTTGTGAAAGTAGCGTGGGGAGGCGCTGCGGAAGGCAATATGACTTGGGAACTAGAGAGTGGGATGCGAGAGTCGTATCCGGAGTTGTTTGAATCAGGTATTATATTCGAGGACGAAAATTTCTAAAGTGGGGGAGAGTTGTAACGCCCCGATTTTGATTATTCCATTATTCTTGAGTCTTTTGTTTTAATTGGGTGATAAATTATTTTATTTGTTAAATTGGTGTGTTAAATGTTATTTTACCGTTTTTGAGAGTTTTCGGGGAAATTAGAATGGAGGGTATTTTAGACTTTTCTCAATTAATCATAAGTTAGAAATTTTGTGGAGTTAGAATTTTGTGAGAAAAAATGAATTAATTGATTTAGTGGAAAGTGAGAGAAAAGAAATAGAAAAGAAAGAAAATAGATAGAAAAGAGGAAGAAAAGAGAAATAGAGAGAAAAAGGAGAGAAAGAAAGAAGAGGAAGAGAAAAGAAGAGGAAAAGAGGAAAACCAAGAAAATCAACCTCTAGGAATCGATTTAATCGGGTAAGGGTGTGAAACATTGTTATCTTATCAATGTATAGTATTATGTATGATTGTGAATGTGTGTATTGGATTGGTTGTGGTGTTTTCATAGTTTTCCATTTTAGGTCGATAATGAGAAATCGATGTTTTCGCGGTTGGAAATCGACGAAAATGTGGTAGAATGCTTGTTGCCATGATTAGATTGAGTTCTGATGGATGTATGTTGTTTTGAAAATGTTTTGGGTTGAAAAATAGGGTTTTTGGGTTTTCAACAGCGCTGAAGGATTCTGAGTTTTCGCAGGTTCGCCTAGCGAACCAATCAGCGAAGGGTAGCGAAGGTTCGCTATGGGTATTCGCCTAGCGAAGGCATGAGCGAAGGTTCGCTAGAGTGTTCGCCTAGCGAACTTTGGGTGTTTTTGGCTCTGTTTGGTTCTGACTTGGTTCGCCAAGTGCTCGCCTAGCGAACTTTGTGTCTGTTTTTAGCTAACAGTTGGTTCGCTAGAACATTCGCCTAGCGAAGGAGCTAGCGAATGCTCGCGAAGGATGTTCGCCTAGCGAAGGAGCTAGCGAATGCTCGCGAGGGAGGTTCGCCCAGCGAACAGTGCTGTTCGTGTAATTTTGTTTTCTGCACAACTTTTGATCTGTGGTTCGGTTTGAGGTGTGGTTTGATGCGTTAGAAATCTTATGGAATGTTCTTTCTTAATATGATGAATTAGAAATTATTAGCCGATTAAATAAGCCGGAAAAGTCAGAAATAGTGCTATTTAGCGACTTTTACCGTTTTGACGGTGTGTTTGAATGTGAATCGTATAATAGTGCATTGACGTGAATGTATGTAGATTGTATGTGATTGTATGAGATGAATGCATGTATATATTGTGAATATGTATGCATTTCAAGAATGTCTTGAGTCATTATCATGTGTAGCATAATGATGTGCATTCTTGTGCTGAGGGATTTTAATGAGAATCCGCTATAACATCGTGAGCCTCTCTCGGTGGAGGTGTGAGCGATGGTTGTAGATGATTGTGAGCCTCTCTTGGTAGAGGTGTGAGCAATCAGATTATGAGCCTCTCTCGGTGGAGGTGTGAACAATGGTTGTAGACGATTGTGAGCCTCTCTTGGTGGAGGTGTGAGCAATCGAATTGTGAGCCCCTCTCGGTGGAGGTGTGAGCAATGGTTGTAGACGATTGTGAGCCTCTCTTGGTGGAGGTGTGAGCAATCGGATTGTGAGCCTCTCTCGGTGGAGGTGTGAGCAATGGTTGTAGACGATTGTGAGCCTCTCTTGGTGGAGGTGTGAGCAATCGGATTGTGAGCCTCTCTCGGTGGAGGTGTAAGCAATGGTTATAGACGATCGTGAGCCTCTCTTGGTAGAGGTGTGAGAGATCGGGTCGTGAGCCTCTCTCGGTGGAGGTGTGAGCGATCCATAAACATCGTGAGCCTTTCTTGGTGGAGGCGTGAGCGGTGGGCGAACATCGTAGGCCCGATGGGGAGTTACTTCGGTAACGAGCGATGGTTCCAGTAGAAGTTCCTGAGTGAACTTGAGATGATTGAGTCGGTACCGCATTGCATTTGCATAGAGTCGTGAGTCGGTCTCTATGATTTGCATTTCTCATCTTTAAATGATGCATTGGTGAATAAACAGTTGTGTATGTTTATGTGGAATGATAAGAATTGTGAAAGTATGCCTGATGTGTATGCTTGGTTTTATATATATATGGATACATTGCGATGTATATGAGTGACTTGTGATGAATTGTGGTGAGAAGGTGAATTATGTGTAATTTTATGCTATTATATATAATTATATGCATTGTTATTATGATAATATTTCTCACCCTTCTGCTGTTTTATGATGCTCTATGAGGCATTGCAGAGTAGGTATGCTGGTGGTCTTTTTGTGAAGCGTGTCTTCATTCTTTTGGTCGGTTGGCTCTGATATGTAGCATCGGGTAGCTAGGAGGGCTATGATTCTTTTGTGATACATTATATATGTATCTTGTTGATAAATGTTTATGTAAACATGAATTATGTTGGTGGATAATACTTGGCGATGTATATATGTGTATGTATATATATGAATTGGTTGTTAATCAATGTTTAGATCTTCCGCTTTTATTCTAAATATTGACATGTGGGTGTAAGGACTATGTTCCTCTGTTGCAAGCTACCCCATTGTTGCATATCAATTGTTGAGCAGGTGTTGTATGTTTAAATTTCGTAATTGATGTGACATGCCTCTTTTATACCATGTTTGTAATTATACTCTGACGAAATCTTTATTATGTGCCTAAATGATTATTTGGGGGTATAGAAAAGGGGGTGTTACAGCTCACACCCCACACGGGCACACGACCCGATCGCTCACATCCCACATGGGCACACGATCGTCTATAATCATCGCTCACACCCCACACGGGCACACAAAGATATAGCGAATTCCCTCTGGAATCCAAACCGTCACTCAGGACGTCTCAACAATGCATATCATGATGCTTGGCATACAATGACTCATGACATTTAATATGCACACACATACATGCATTCATTTACATCGGCAAAATCACACATTGCACTTATGCCCAAAACAATGCATTTAATTTCCATACGTCCACAAATCATCACAACACCATCTAAACACATACATTTACATCCTGCATCAGCACTTTGCACGATACACATCAAATACGTACAAGTATAACTATAAAAGTCGACAACCGACACTATTCCCGACTTTCCGACATAATTAAATCGGCTAATAATTTCAAAATCATGATAATAAGAAAGTACAGTTCAATAGCTACACAACGATACCAAGAATGTAAAAATCGGACAAACGGATCAAAAGTTACGAAAGAAGACGAAAAATGATATTTTGAAAAGTCACATTTTACCATTGTCCTGTTCATACGCGTATTGCCATGAGCCATGCGCGTATGAGCAGAGACTCATTTTTCCCAAAGTTCACGTGTAAATGACCGTACGCGTAATGCCCATGCCCGTACGCGTATTGCCCTACAATTGCTACGCGTATCATACGCAAATGGGCAGATGGCCGAGAAAACAAGCAACCCATATGCGTATTGCCCTCATGGCTCGCCCACCATACGCGTATTGCCAAGGTCCATACGCGTATGAACATGCCCCATACGCGTATGACCTGGAAATCTCAGAAAAATTCTTCTGCATAATTTTTCATACGGGTTCCAACCAAAAACTACCCAAATCTCACCTACACACCATAAAATTGCCAATACAATGTCTAAGAACAAGTATCTATCATGTACCAACAATTATGGGTACTAAAAACATGATTTCTAACACATTTAATCAATTTCTAATCAATTTTACCAAAAATGGGTTTATTAAAATATTTCCATTTCAATCCAACAAACATCACAAATATACATATATAATCATATACAATCATACAATAATTGAGTTTCGCACCCTTACCCGATTAAATCGATTCTAGAAGTTGATTTCTCTTTGATTTTCCAAGTTTTCCACTATTTCTCTTCTTCTCCTCTTTTCTCTCCTTTTTCCTTCTTTCCTTTTTCTTTCTCTCTTATTTTCTCTCTTCTATTCTATTTTACTTAACAAAATATTATGAAAGGACAAAAATACCCCCACACTCAAATTTTTCACAAACGATCCCAAAACCCGATAAAATATCACAACATTGAAAAATAACATATTTTCAGATAAAAGTCGAAAGTAAAATAAACTAATAATAAAATAATCAAACGACTCGATTAAATAAAACACACACACTAAAACTGGGTCGTTACAACTCTCCCCCACTTAGAAATTTTCGTCCTCGAAAATATTACCTGAGACGAATAACTCTGGATACGACTCCCGTATCCGACTCTCCAACTCCCAAGTCAAATTGCCCTCAGCAGCGCCTCCCCAAGCCACTTTCACAAGTGCAATATCCTTGCCCCTCAACTACTTCACCTCGCGATCAAAAACCCTAACTGGTACTGCCTCAACCGTAAGGTTCTCCCTTACCTCAACTTCATCCATCGGAATCACATGCGACGGATCCGGAACATACTTCCGAAGCTGTGAAACATGAAACACATCGTGCAAATTCGACAGATTCGGCGGCAACGCCACCCTATAAGCCACAGCACCCACTCTCGCGGATATCTGGTAAGGACCAATAAATCTAGAAGTAAGTTTCTTCGATTTCAATGCACGACCCACACCTGTTACCGGCGTAACCCTCAAAAATACATGATCGCCCTCTTGGAACTCAAGATCCTTCCGTCTCCGATCATGATAACTCTTTTGTCTACTCTGAGAAGCTTTCATCTTCTCACGAATAAACTTCACTTTCTCCATCGTCTGTTGCACCAATTCTGGCCCAACCACCGTTCTCTCAGCAGATTCGTGCCAACACAATGGTGTCCGACACCTTCCTCCATATAGTGCTTCAAACGGTGCCATTCCAATACTAGAATGGAAACTGTTATTATACGTAAACTCGATCAAAGCAAGATAACTATCCCACGTACCACCTTGTTCCAAAACACACGCTCGCAACAAATCTTCCAACGACTGAATCGTCCTCTCTGTCTGACCATCCGTTTACGGATGATAAGCCGAACTCAATCTAAATTTAGAACCCAAAGCCTTCTGTAAACTTTCCCAGAATCTCGAGGTAAATCTAGGATCTCGATCAGAAACAATACTCAATGGAACTCCATGCAACTTCACAATCACACTGATGTAAATCTCAGCTAACCGCTCCAAAGTAAAACTGATATCAATCGGAATAAAATGAGCCGATTTAGTCAGCCTATCCACAACCACCCAAATAGCATTATGCCCTCGCTGAGTATTCGGTAACCCTGTTACAAAATCCATCGAAATACTATCCCATTTCCACTCAGGAATATCCAACGGTTGCAACAAACCACTAGGCCTCAGATGTTCCACCTTCGATTTCTGACAAGTCAAACATGCATAAACAAACTGAGCCACATCTCTTTTCAATCCAGACCACCAGAAAATCTTCTTCAAATCCTGATACATCTTATTCGCTCCCGGATGTATACTCAATTTACTACGGTGTCCTTCCTCCAAAGTCATCTTTTTCAACTCCACATCATCCGGAATACAAATCCTACCTCAGAATCTCAAAACACCATTAATATCCACTTGAAAATCACTATTCGCATCTTTTCCTCCAACCAGCATCAAATCCACAAATTTCACATCCAGTTTCTGTTTCTCACAAACAGTCGTCAGAAAATCATTAGTAATCGTTAGCATACCAAGCCTAACGCTATCCGACGTCACTTCACAAACCAAACTCAAATCTCTAAACGATTCCAGAAGTTCCCACTCCTTAACCATTAAAGCGGACATATGTAACGATTTCCGGCTCAATGCATCAGCTACCACATTAGCTTTACCAGGATGGTAATTCAAGCCAAAGTCGTAGTCCTTCAAGGATTCCAACCATCTACGTTGCCTTATATTTAGCTCTTTCTAATCAAACAAATATTTCAAACTTTTATGATCACTAAAGACTTCAAACCTTACACCATAGAGATAATGCCTCCAAATCTTCAACACAAACACCACAGCTACTAACTCAAGATCATGAGTAGGATAATTTTTCTCATGAACTCTCAATTGCCTTGAAGCATAAGCCACCACCTTACCTTCTTGCATCAGAACACCACCTAGACCAATCAAAGAAGCATCACAATAAACCACAAATGGTTCATTAGGATTCGGCAAAATCAAAATCGGAGCTGTCGTCAATCTTCTCTTCAGCTCAGTAAAACTCTCCTCACACCGAATATCCCAAATGAACGCTTGCCCTTTACAAGTCAACTGGGTCAAAGGAAGTGCTAGCTTCGAAAAACCTTCAATGAACCTGCGATAATAACCAGCCAAGCCCAAAAAGCTTTGAATTTCAGTAACGAATCTCGGAGCCTCCCATTGTAGAACTGCTTCTACTTTAGATGGATCCACAACAATACCATTACCTGAAATTACGTGTCCAAGAAAACTAACTTCCGATAACCAGAATTCACACTTAGACAATTTAGCAAAAAGCTTCCTTTCCATCAAAACCTGCAAAACAATACGCAAATGTTCTGCATGCTCCTCCCGAGACTTAGAATAAATCAAAATGTCATCAATAAACACAACGACAAATCGATCCAGATGCTCGTGAAAAATACGATTCATGTATTCCATAAACACACCTGGCGCATTAGAAACCCCGAACGGCATCACAGAATATTCATAATGACCGTATCGTGTCCTAAAAGCCGTCTTCTGAATATCTTCCTCCTTCACCCTTATCTGATGATACCCCGACCTCAAGTCAATCTTACTGAACACACACGCACCAACCAACTGATCCATCAGATCATCAATCCTTGGAAAAGGATACTTATTCTTGATCGTCACCTTATTCAACTGGCGATAATCAATACATAATCGCATACTTCCATCCTTCTTTTTCACCAATAAAACTGGAGCACCCCAAGGCGACACACTTGGTCTCACGAACCTCTTCTCCAACAACTCATTCAACTGTTTCTTTAACTCCACCAACTCAGATGTCGACATACGATAAGGTGCCATAGAAACAGGTCTAGTACCAGGAACTAGATCTATAGAAAACTCCACCTCTCTCTCTGGCGGCAAGTCTGAAATATCCTCAGGAAACACTTCCGGAAATTCACACACAACCGGAAACACATTAAGTGAAACTTGACTATCCACAGTTAAAGATGCAAACAAACCAAACAACTGAGCTTCCTCCGCCAAAAGTTTCTTCAACTCCTTGGTAGATAAGAAACTCGAGTCTTCGTCTTCCTCAAGAGAAGGAAACCTTACCAGCTTATGATAACAATCAATGTAAACCCGATTAAATTGCAACCAATTCATACCAAGAACCACATCTAAACCCTCCAACGGTAAACACACCAAATCCATCTCAAAGTCTTTACCATAAATGGTCAAAGGACATCTTAGACAAACCAAAGACGTAGTTACTGACCCCATTGCTGGAGTATCAATAACCATCTCACCACCCATCAAAGACAACACAAGATTCAAACGCTTCACGCACTCAGACGAAATAAATGAATGAGTCGCTCCAGTATCAATAATAGCAATCAAAGGAGTACTATTAATCAAACAAGTACCTCTGATCAAACGATCTGCACTCGAAGTCTGAGTCCCCGATAATGCAAACACTTTTCCACCAGCTGGAGCCTGCTTCGGTTTTGGACACTTGGTACTAATATGCCCAGGTTCACCACAGTTGTAACATTTCACCACACTCTTCCTTGCACAATCAGCAGCAACATGTCCTACACCTCCACAATTAGTACACTTCCTCAAATCTTTCCTGCACTCAAACTGACGATGCCCCAACTCACCACATTTATAACACCTCATAGGACCAGACATACCTCCTCCACTTGACCTTTTCTCAAAATTCCCTCTCTGTTTACCTTTATCAGCTGGTGTCAAATACGGACCACCACAGAACTGTTGTTTCCCTTTCCTCTCGCTCACACTCTTGTAATGAGTAGAACGAGCCTTACTGCCTTCTTCATAAATTCTACAACAATCTATCAAATCAGAAAACCTCCGAATCCTCTGATATCCAATTGCCTGCTTTATCTCAGGACGCAAGTCATTCTCAAACTTTACACACTTAGAGAATTCAGCAGTCGCTTCAGCATAATGAGGATAAAACTGCACAAGTTCCATAAACTTAGCAGTATAATCGGCAACAGACATATTACCTTGTTTTAGTTCCAAAAACTCAATCTCCTTCTTCCCTCTTACATCTTCAGGAAAATACCTCCTCAAGAACTCCCGGCTAAAAACTTCCCAAGTAATTTCTTCCTCTTTTGCAGCTTCTAACACACGTCGAGTACTAACCCACCAATCATCAGCTTCTTCCAATAACATGTGAGTACCCAGTCTCACCTTCTGGTCTTCATCACAATCCATCACTCGGAAAATCCTTTCAATCTCTTTCAGCCAAGTATGTGCACCATCCGGATCATATATTCCTTTGAAGATAGGCGGTTTGTTCTTCCGGAACTCATCATTACCAGCAGCATGAGGTGCACCCTGCACAGCACGAGCCATAGCTTGCATAGCCGCAGCCAAAGCAACATCATTCCTACCAGCCATATTCTGTTCATTTCCAATAACAGAAACTATGGTTAAACAAACAACTCATCCAACCACAACGACCAACAAGGACTGACACAACTGACACAAACTGGCTCTGATACCACTTAATGTAACACCCCCAATCTAGACCCCCAAATAATAAAGCAGTAAAAGAAAATTCAAAATTTCGTCAGAGTATATTTAAATTATCATGGCATAGACCGAGGGGTCACATCAAAATTAAAAACAATACATACAACACATGCTCATAAAGATATGCAACAGTGGGGTAGCAATCAAACAGAGGAACTTAGTTCCTTACACCCACATTTTTAGATTTAGAATAAAAGCGGAAAATCTAAAACTGAATAACATATACATATATATCATGAAAAGTCTGCCATACATCAAGTTATACATGCACAAGCCAAAAGATATATATACATATAATACAGAACAGTCACTAACGGCCTCCCTAACTACCCGGTGTCACATATAAGAGCCGACCGACAAAAGAATGAAGACGCAAAGCTTCACAAAAATACCTCCAGCAACTCTAATCTGCAATGCCTCATAGAGCATTATAAAACAGCAGAAGGGTGAGAAAAACAACCATAATATAATTGCATACAATTATATATAACACAAAATACACATATATACGATTCTCACCACAACTCACGCCATAATGCAAACACAAGGTATTACAAGACACAATACATGTTTCCATCACCAACACATATCCATATATCAATTTTATCCACAAATCCACACATAATCAACCATTAATAATTTATGCAAATGCAAGAGACCGACACAACGACTCTATGCATATGCACATGCGGTACCGACTTCCATTGTTTCTCATCACTAGTTCACTCAGGAACTCTGCTGGAATCATCGCTCGTTATATCACTATAACTCCCCGTCGGGCATACGATGTTCCCCACCGCTCACACCCCACACGGGCACACGGTGTTTATGGATCGCTCACACCCCACACAGGCACACGACCCGATCGCTCACACCCCACATGGGCACACGATCGTCTATAATCATCGCTCACACCCCACACGGGCACACGAAGTTATAGCGAATTCCCTCTGGAATCCAAACCGTCACTCAGGACGTCTCAACAATGCATATCATGATGCTTGGCATACAATGACTCATGACATTTAATATGCACACACATACATGCATTCATTTACATCGGCAAAATCACACATTGCACTTATGCCCAAAACAATGCATTTAATTTCCATACGTCCACAAATCATCACAACACCATCTAAACATATACGTTTACATCATGCATCAGCACTTTGCACGATACACATCAAATACGTACAAGTATAACTATAAAAGTCGACAACCGACACTATTCCCGACTTTCCGACATAATTAAATCGGATAATAATTTCAAAATCATCATAATAAGAAAGTACAGTTCAATAGCTACACAACGATACCAAGAATGTAAAAATCGGACAAACGGATCAAAAGTTACGAAAGAAGACGAAAAATGATATTTTGAAAAGTCACATTTTACCATTGTCCTGTTCATACGCGTATTGCCATGAGCCATGCGCGTATGAGCAGAGACTCATTTTTCCCAAAGTTCACGTGTAAATGACCGTACGCGTAATGCCCATGCCCGTACGCGTATTGCCCTACAATTGCTACGCGTATCATACGCAAATGTGCAGATGGCCGAGAAAACAAGCAACCCATATGCGTATTGCCCTCATGGCTCGCCCACCATACGCGTATTGCCAAGGTCCATACGCATATGAACATGCCCCATACGCGTATGACCTAGAAATCTCAGAAAAATTCTTCTGCATAATTGTTCATACGGGTTCCAACCAAAAACTACCCAAATCTCACCTACACACCATAAAATTGCCAATACAATGTCTAAGAACAAGTATCTATCATGTACCAACAATTATGGATACTAAAAACATGATTTCTAACATATTTAATCAATTTCTAATCAATTTTACCAAAAATGGGTTTATTAAAATATTTCCATTTCAATCCAACAAACATCACAAATATACATATATAATCATATACAATCATACAATAATTGAGTTTCGCACCCTTACCCGATTAAATCGATTCTAGAAGTTGATTTCTCTTTGATTTTCCAAGTTTTCCACTATTTCTCTTCTTCTCCTCTTTTCTCTCCTTTTTCCTTCTTTCCTTTTTCTTTCTCTCTTATTTTCTCTCTTCTATTCTATTTTACTTAACAAAATATTATGAAAGGACAAAAATACCCCCACACTCAAATTTTTCACAAACGATCCCAAAACCCGATAAAATATCACAACATTGAAAAATAACATATTTTCAGATAAAAGTCGAAAGTAAAATAAAATAATAATAAAATAATCAAACGACTCGATTAAATAAAACATACACACTAAAACTAGGTCGTTACAACTCTCCCCCACTTAGAAATTTTCGTCCTCGAAAATATTACCTGAGACGAATAACTCTGGATACGACTCCCGCATCCGACTCTCCAACTCCCAAGTCAAATTGCCCTCAGCAGCGCCTCCCCAAGCCACTTTCACAAGTGCAATATCCTTGCCCCTCAACTGCTTCACCTCGCGATCCAAAACCCTAACTAGTACTGCCTCAACCGTAAGGTTCTCCCTTACCTCAACTTCATCCATCAGAATCACATGCGACGGATCCGAAACATACTTCCGAAGTTGTGAAACATGAAACACATCGTGCAAATTCGACAGATTCGGCGGCAACGCCACCCTATAAGCCACAGCACCCACTCTCGTGGATATCTGGTAAGGACCAATAAACCGAGAAGTAAGTTTCTTCGATTTCAATGCACGACCCACACCTGTTACCGGCGTAACCCTCAAAAATACATGATCGCCCTCTTGGAACTCAAGATCCTTCCGTCTCCGATCATGATAACTCTTTTGTCTACTCTGAGAAGCTTTCATCTTCTCACGAATAAACTTCACTTTCTCCATCGTCTGTTGCACCAATTCTGGCCCAACCACCGTTCTCTCACCAGATTCGTGCCAACACAACGGTGTCCAACACCTTCCTCCATATAGTGCTTCAAACGGTGCCATTCCAATACTAGAATGGAAACTGTTATTATACGTAAACTCGATCAAAGCAAGATCACTATCCCACGTACCACCTTGTTCCAAAACACACGCTCGCAACAAATCTTCCAACGACTGAATCGTCCTCTCCGTCTGACCATCCGTTTACGGATGATAAACCGAACTCAATCTCAATTTAGAACCCAAAGCCTTCTGTAAACTTTCCCAGAATCTCGAGGTAAATCTAGGATCTCGATCAGAAATAATACTCAATGGAACTCCATGCAACTTCACAATCACACTGATGTAAATCTCAGCTAACCGCTCCAAAGTAAAACTGATATCAATCGGAATAAAATGAGCCGATTTAGTCAGCCTATTCACAACCACCCAAATAGCATTATGCCCTCGCTGAGTATTCGGTAACCCTGTTACAAAATCCATCGAAATACTATCCCATTTCCACTCAGGAATATCCAACGGTTGCAACAAACCACTAGGCCTCAGATGTTCCACCTTCGATTTCTGATAAGTCAAACATGCATAAACAAACTGAGCCACATCTCTTTTCAATCCAGACCACCAGAAAATCTTCTTCAAATCCTGATACATCTTATTCGCTCCCGGATGTATACTCAATTTACTCCGGTGTCCTTCCTCCAAAGTCATCTTTTTCAACTCCACATCATCCGGAATACAAATCCTACCTCGGAATCTCAAAACACCATTAATATCCACTTGAAAATCACTATTCGCATCTTTTCCTCCAACCAGCATCAAATCCACAAATTTCACATCCAGTTTCTGTTTCTCACAAACAGTCGTCAGAAAATCATTAGTAATCGTTAGCATACCAAGCCTAACGCTATCCGACGTCACTTCACAAACCAAACTCAAATCTCTAAACGATTCCAGAAGTTCCCACTCCTTAACCATTAAAGCGGACATATGTAACGATTTCCGGCTCAATGCATCAGCTACCACATTAGCTTTACCAGGATGGTAATTCAAGCCAAAGTCGTAGTCCTTCAAGGATTCCAACCATCTACGTTGCCTTATATTTAGCTCTTTCTAATCAAACAAATATTTCAAACTTTTATGATCACTAAAGACTTCAAACCTTGCACCATAGAGATAATGCCTCCAAATCTTCAACACAAACACCACAGCTACTAACTCAAGATCATGAGTAGGATAATTTTTCTCATGAACTCTCAATTGCCTTGAAGCATAAGCCACCACCTTACCTTCTTGCATCAGAACACCACCTAGACCAATCAAAGAAGCATCACAATAAACCACAAATGGTTCATTAGGATTCGGCAAAATCAAAATCGGAGCTGTCGTCAATCTTCTCTTCAGCTCAGTAAAACTCTCCTCACACCGAATATCCCAAATGAACGCTTGCCCTTTACAAGTCAACTGGGTCAAAGGAAGTGCTAGCTTCGAAAAACCTTCAATGAACCTGCGATAATAACCAGCCAAGCCCAAAAAGCTTTGAATTTCAGTAACGAATCTCGGAGCCTCCCATTGTAGAACTGCTTCTACTTTAGATGGATCCACAACAATACCATTACCTGAAATTACGTGTCCAAGAAAACTAACTTCCGATAACCAGAATTCACACTTAGACAATTTAGCAAAAAGCTTCCTTTCCATCAAAACCTGCAAAACAATACGCAAATGTTCTGCATACTCCTCCCGAGACTTAGAATAAATCAAAATGTCATCAATAAACACAACGACAAATCGATCCAGATGCTCGTGAAAAATACGATTCATGTATTCCATAAACACACCTGGCGCATTAGAAACCCCGAACGACATCACAGAATATTCATAATGACCGTATCGTGTCCTAAAAGCCGTCTTCTGAATATCTTCCTCCTTCACCCTTATCTGATGATACCCCGACCTCAAGTCAATCTTACTGAACACACACGCACCAACCAACTGATCCATCAGATCATCAATCCTTGGAAGAGGATACTTATTCTTGATCGTCACCTTATTCAACTGGCGATAATCAATACATAATCGCATACTTCCATCCTTCTTTTTCACCAATAAAACTGGAGCACCCCAAGGCGACACACTTGGTCTCACGAACCTCTTCTCCAACAACTCATTCAACTGTTTCTTTAACTCCACCAACTCAGATGTCGACATACGATAAGGTGCCATAGAAACAGGTCTAGTACCAGGAACTAGATCTATAGAAAACTCCACCTCTCTCTCTGGCGGCAAGTCTGAAATATCCTCAGGAAACACTTCCGGAAATTCACACACAATAGGAAACACATCAAGTGAAACTTGACTATCCACAGTTAAAGATGCAAACAAACCAAACAACTGAGCTTCCTCTGCCAAAAGTTTCTTCAACTCCTTGGTAGATAAGAAACTCGAGTCTTCGTCTTCCTCAAGAGAAGGAAACCTTACCAGCTTATGATAACAATCAATGTGAACCCGATTGAATTGCAACCAATTCATACAAAGAACCACATCTAAACGCTCCAACGGTAAACACACCAAATCCATCTCAAAGTCTTTACCATAAATAGTCAAAGGACATCTTAGACAAACCAAAGACGTAGTTACTGACCCCATTGCTGGAGTATCAATAACCATCTCACCACCCATCAAAGACAACACAAGATTCAAACGCTTCACGCACTCAGACGAAATAAATGAATGAGTCGCTCCAGTATCAATAATAGCAATCAAAAGAGTACTATTAATAAAACAAGTACCTCTGATCAGACGATCTGCACTCGAAGTCTGAGTCCCCGATAATGCAAACACTTTTCCACCAGCTGGAGCCTGCTTCGGTTTCGGACACTTGGTACTAATATGCCCTGGTTCACCACAGTTATAACATTTCACCACACTCTTCCTTGCACAATCAGCAGCAACATGTCCTACACCTCCACAATTAGTACACTTCCTCAAATCTTTCCTGCACTCAAACTGACGATGCCCCAACTCACCACATTTATAACACCTCATAGGACCAGACATACCTCCTCCACTTGACCTTTTCTCAAAATTCCCTCTCTGTTTACCTTTATCAGCTGGTGTCACATACGGACCACCACGGAACTATTGTTTCCCTTTCCTCTCGCTCACACTCTTGTAATGAGTAGAACGAGCCTTACTGTCTTCTTCATAAATTCTACAACAATCTATCAAATCAGAAAACCTCCGAATCCTCTGATATCCAATTACCTGCTTTATCTCAGGACGCAAGCCATTCTCAAACTTTACACACTTAGAGAATTCAGCAGTCGCTTCAGCATAATGAGGATAAAACTGCACAAGTTCCACAAACTTAGCAGTATAATCGACAACAGACATATTACCTTGTTTTAGTTCCAAAAACTCAATCTCCTTCTTCCCTCTTACATCTTCAGGAAAATACCTCCTCAAGAACTCCCGGCTAAAAACTTCCCAAGTAATTTCTTCCTCTTCTGCAGCTTCTAACACACGTCGAGTACTAACCCACCAATCATCAGCTTCTTCCAATAACATGTGAGTACCCAGTCTCACCTTCTGGTCTTCATCACAATCCATCACTCGGAAAATCCTTTCAATCTCTTTCAGCCAAGTATGTGCACCATCCGGATCATATCTTCCTTTGAAGACAGGCGGTTTGTTCTTTCGAAACTCATCATTACCAGCAGCATGAGGTGCACCCTGCACAGCACGAGCCATAGCTTGCATAGCCACAGCCAAAGCAACATCATTCCTACCAGCCATATTCTGTTCATTTCCAATAACAGAAACTATGGTTAAACAAACAACTCATCCAACCACAACGACCAACAAGGACTGACACAACTGACACGGACTGACACAAACTGGCTCTGATACCACTTAATGTAACACCCCTAATCTATACCCCCAAATAATAAAGCAGAAAAAGAAAATTCAAAATTTCGTCAGAGTATATTTAAATTATCATGGCATAGACCGAGGGGTCACATCAAAATTGAAAACAATACATACAACACCTGCTCATAAAGATATGCAACAGTGGGGTAGCAATCAAACAGAGGAACTCAGTTCCTTACACCCACATTTTTAGATTTAGAATAAAAGCGAAAAATCTAAAACTGAATAACATATACATATATATCATGAAAAGTCTGCCATACATCGAGTTATACATGCACAAGCCAAAAGATATATATACATATAATACAGAACAGTCACTAACGGCCTCCCTAACTACCCGGTGTCACATATCAGAGCCGATCGACAAAAGAATGAAGACGCAAAGCTTCACAAAAATACCTCCAGCAACTCTAATCTGCAATGCCTCATAGAGCCTTATAAAACAGCAGAAGGGTGAGAAAAATAACCATAATATAATTGCATACAATTATATATAACACAAAATACACATATATACGATTCTCACCACAACTCACGCCATAATGCAAACACAAGGTATTACAAGACACAATACATGTTTCCATCACCAACACATATCCATATATCAATTTTATCCACAAATCCACACATAATCAACCATTAATAATTTATGCAAATGCAAGAGACCGACACAACGACTCTATGCATATGCACATGCGGTACCGACTTCCATTGTTTCTCATCACTAGTTCACTCAGGAACTCTGCTGGAATCATCGCTCGTTATATCACTATAACTCCCCGTCGGGCATACGATGTTCCCCACCGCTCACACCCCACACGGGCACACGGTGTTTATGGATCGCTCACACCCCACACGGGCACACGACCCGATCGCTCACACCCCACATGGGCACACGATCGTCTATAATAATCGCTCACACCCCACACGGGCACACGATGTTATAGCGAATTCCCTCTGGAATCCAAACCGTCACTCAGGACGTCTCAACAATGCATATCATGATGCTTGGCATACAATGACTCATGACATTTAATATGCACACACATACATGCATTCATTTACATCGGCAA
Organism: Lathyrus tuberosus; assembly: GCA_022829125.1. Classification (NCBI taxonomy): domain Eukaryota; kingdom Viridiplantae; phylum Streptophyta; class Magnoliopsida; order Fabales; family Fabaceae; genus Lathyrus; species Lathyrus tuberosus. The sequence continues at coordinate 4,804,507 of JALAZF010000441.1, forward strand.
AATCACACATTGCACTTATGCCCAAAACAATGCATTTAATTTCCATACGTCCACAAATCATCACAACACCATCTAAACACATACGTTTACATCATGCATCAGCACTTTGCACGATACACATCAAATACGTACAAGTATAACTATAAAAGTCGACAACCGACACTATTCCCGACTTTCCGACATAATTAAATCGGCTAACAATTTCAAAATCATCATAATAAGAAAGTACAGTTCAATAGCTATACAACGATACCAAGAATGTAAAAATCGGACAAACGGATCAAAAGTTACGAAAGAAGACGAAAAATGATATTTTGAAAAGTCACATTTTACCATTGTCCTGTTCATACGTGTATTGCCATGAGCCATGCGCGTATGAGCAGAGACTCATTTTTCCCAAAGTTCACGTGTAAATGACCGTACGCGTAATGCCCATGCTCGTACGCATATTGCCCTACAATTGCTACGCGTATCATACGCAAATGGGCAGATGGCCGAGAAAACAAGCAACCCATACGCGTATTGCCCTCATGGCTCGCCCACCATACGTGTATTGCCAAGGTCCATACGCGTATGAACATGCCCCATACGCGTATGACCTGGAAATCTCAGAAAAATTCTTCTGCATAATTGTTCTTACGGGATCCAACCAAAAACTACCCAAATCTCACCTACACACCAGAAAATTGCCAATACAATGTCTAATAACAAGTATCTATCATGTACCAACAATTATGGATACTAAAAACATGATTTCTAACACATTTAATCAATTTCTAATCAATTTTACCAAAAATGGGTTTACTAAAATATTTCCATTTCAATCCAACAAACATCACAAATATACATATATAATCATATACAATCATACAATAATTGAGTTTCGCACCCTTACCCGATTAAATCGATTCTAGAAGTTGATTTCTCTTTGATTTTCCAAGTTTTCCACTATTTCTCTTCTTCTCCTCTTTTCTCTCCTTTTTCCTTCTTTCCTTTTTCTTTCTCTCTTATTTTCTCTCTTCTATTCTATTTTACTTAACAAAATATTATGAAATGACAAAAATACCCCCACACTCAAATTTTTCACAAACGATCCCAAAACCCGATAAAATATCACAATATTGAAAAATAACATATTTTCATATAAAAGTCGAAAGTAAGATAAAATAATAATAAAATAATCAAACGACTCGATTAAATAAAACACACACACTAAAACTGGGTCGTTACATGTAACTTATCTTGAAAAAAAATAGATACTTAATAGACACTATATGAGCTGTTTTGTGAGAACTATTCTAGAAATATCTATTTGGTTGATTTATTATAGTATTACTTTTTTGAAAATGTGATCGATGCTATTTGTCGTCTATGGTTGGTTGCATGTATACATAATTAGGTAGTCATGCATGAATGATGGCTATGACTTTCATTTTATTCATAAATTTAACTATCTTTTTTCAAGTTATATTCTATTGGGGAGTCTTTATGTATGAATGGAAAAATTGGTTGATGAAGATTTTATTACCTTTAAAGCATGATTGTATTCAAGTCTTACAGGTGATGCTTGTTATAAGGTAATGCTGCAATCGGGAAACTATGATCTTGTCCATGAGTTATTTCGAAAGATGAGGAGCAGTGGGGAAGTTCCAGAAGCCCTTACATATAAAGGTAATCTTTTACTTATTTCATATCATTTGCAACTGTTATTCTGATGGCCTAATATATACTTCCTCTCTTCCTTAGTGTTGGTGAGAACTTTTTGGAAAGAAGGGAAAATTGATGAAGTTGTGAAAGTTGTCAGGGATATGGAAAGACGAGGCGTTATGGGAACAACTAATGTATATTATGAGCTAGCACGTTGCCTTTGCAACTGTGGTAGATGGCAAGATGCTATTCTGGAGGTAGTTTTCTTTTTTCAATTAAACTCCCAAATTTGTCATTCGAATACTCACAAAACCCTGATTAAAGTATTTTGTTTCATTGAAATATGGTTCGTAGGTTGAGAGGATAAGAAGACTTCCTCACGCTAGACCCGCAGAGGTTACTTTCACCGGAATGATTAGGTCATCAATGGATGGTGGTCACATTGATGATTGTGTATATATATTTGAATTCATGAAAGACCACTGTGCTCTTAATGCAGGGGCGGGAAATATCATGCTGAAAGTTTCCGGCCAGAATGACATGTTTTCTAAAGCTAAAGTTTTATTTGAGGAAGTTAAGGTTGCAAAATCATATGTACGACCCGATGCATACACGTATACCTTAATGTTGGAAGCATCTGCCCGTTCACACCAGTGGGAATACTTTGAGCATGTGTACAAAGAGATGATTCTCTCGAATTATCATTTGGATCAAAATAAACACTTCGCATTACTTCTCAAAGCTTCAAGAGCTGGCAAGGTAAAAAGTATACTCGTTATTCCTATAATGTCTCTGTTTCTTTCCTGTTAGTTATTACTAGTGGCCACGGTTAGCCAATGGAACGCCAAAAATCTCTCTTCACTTCTTAATATTGAATTTGACGGCATATTATGGTTTCAATGCAGTTGCATTTACTGGAGCCTATGAAGCACGGATACTTCAAAATCTCTACCGAATCGTATCCGATACATACCGATACACCGATACGCTCCGATACGGCTCCGATACGTATCGAAGGCGTATCCGAAATTATATATATTTTTTTAAATTAAAAAAAATTCCTATACGGCGGGGATACGCCTCCGATACTTTCCGATACGTGACTTTTCAATTTTATCAGATTTTTTTTAAGGACTCTATTTTTTAACAATCATTACTTACCATATTTACTTCTTTCCAATCAATTCCCACTTTTCAAGATCGATTCCAATTCCCATCAATTGTTTTCAAATCTCATTATTTCAAATTTCTTCGTACTCATAAAGACTTAAAGATTTTTATCAGTCATCATAAAGTTAATTCTTTTTCTATTCCTACTGTACGTACTATACTAAAGTGACTTATCAATTTCAATATTTAAAATTGATTAGTATTAACTATGCCTTTTATTAACCATAATTTTTCAATTACAAATATTTCTTTTTAATTTCAATAAAATCTACAACTTTAAATCTCTTTATTCCAATATTTTCTTTCCAATTTCCAATTTGCAATTTATAATACTTCTTTCCAATTTTCTATTATTAAACTATAAAGTTATTTTCTTTCCAATTTTCAATATATAGTAACGTGCAAGAGGTAATTTCATCTTTCAATATCTTAGATTTAATATTTTTTAGAAATATATAGTAGTGTATTAAAATTCTGTTATGAATACTATGCTTTAATTAAGTATTTAATTTTTATTTTTATTTACGTATCTTAAACGTATCGTATCTAGTCTTTTTCAATTTGTAACGTATCGCCGTATCGGATACGTATCGTATCCGATACTCGTATTGTGTCGAGCATGCATTTGACATGATTCTGGAGGCTAGAGAAATCCCTTACCATCGTTTATTTTTTTGAATTGGTGATTCAAGCTATGACTCGAGATAATTATTAGCAAGCAGTAATCTTACTCAGCACCATGGCTTATGCGCCATACCAAGTAACTGAAAAACAATAGACAGAACTGTTCAAAGAAAATAAAGACATAATTTATCGAAGTCATTGCATGTTCTTTGTGGATTAGGTTCATCAACAAACACTTCAAGTATCCATTTGGGAAGTGAAAATGTCAATGGTATGAAAGAGGAAAATAAAAGTGTTGAACCTTGGAATGACACTTTTCTCGGTAGTGGTCAAATTGATCCAGATACATTTAGCTTTAACCATTATCAAGTCGACAGTGTGAACAATAATGATGCGGTGGTTTCCATGCCACAAAACTCTGATATTGAAGATAAAGTAAGTTTACATGTCGATAAATTGAATTCTTTTTATCATCTGGCACATGACAAGTATTCAGATGATGAGCTCTCGGATGACGAAAGCGACGAAGATGATGATGTCGATAAACTAATAGGAGGTGATATTATTTTTTTAGATTATTTGTCTTCTCAATCTCTCACTACTTCCCATAGCTTTTAAATGGTGAACAACTAACTGACTGTGAAATGCATGATGGGTTATGCAGAATACGTGTTGCTGCTGCTGCAGCAGCAGCTTCATCTATGGCACGAGTTCCATTAGGCCAAAAGTTGACAGGTCCCAATCCTGTAGTAAGTGGCTGGTGATTTTTTTCGGTTTTTCTCTTTGAAATTTTAACTTGGAATAGAAAGTTGTTCATTAGGTTGGGGCAGTTTTTATTGCGTGCTACAGGTTAACTTATTTTGTTTGGTGCAAATAAAAAACATGGATGTTTAAATTAATTAAGAGGACATATTTTGCTCTAACTCAAGTGAAAGATGCTTTTGAAATCATGGGAATATAAATACTCTGTGTTAGTAGATGTTTCTGACGAAATACACCTTTTTGTTAACCATTCTAATACTATTATGATTTCTAGTGAGATATAATCTGAAAATTTAAATGACATATATTGAAATAATGTTGTTTCCTTCAGGAGAATTAAGCAAGCAGGTGAAAGTTTGACCAAGTTTGTAGTTGACGCTTCACATTGAATTAGAGTTTCAGTCTCTTATTGAGATTAAAAACTAAATTAAAAATTAAATTGTTTCTTTTTAATTTTCTTTATTGTATAGGTGGCTCCATACAAATGAATTTGAAAAGTGGCATTCATATCATCTGTACCCATAAACCCATCTGGTAAAATTCTTGTGAAGGATCTCATCACATTTCCTATGTCTAAAATCTGATAATGCTTTTGAGATTGTAAATTATAATATTTGATTAATTTTCTGTATTGTATAGGAGTGAGATATAACATCTGTACTTTTGGAATTTGATAATAGCAGGTTTATGTGACAGTACAGGACCCCTTCCCATAACCGATGATGTTCGCCGTCGTCTCACTCCCCTCTGCAAGCTTGCGTTAGAGAAGTACAATGCTGAGAATCAAGTTCGAAACTAACAATATTTATGAATATACTATACTAAATTTATTTAATCATTCATTGATTGATCAAGTAATTATTGTTTTAATTTAGGGTGCAAATTTTGTGTTTGATGAGATTGTGAAGTCAACCTGGAGCCCGACCTCTAGTGGCACGTATTACATTACCTTTCTAGTAGAATATCCTTCCAACAACAGCTCTGCTACATGTTTTTAGGCCAAAGTCTGGAATAAGAGGCAGCCTTCTTTTTCTTTCTTTCGGTCCACATTACCACTGAACATATAAAATCTGGAACTAATTTTATTTAGGGAGGAAAAATATTTACTATGATTAACAGTTCTATACATCAATGTGAAGCCTGTGAACATAGTCCTTGAAAAAGACACTAAAAAACAAAAGTGGAACTTTTCAAGATATAAATATGGTTGTCCCTGTATAACACACAAATTGAACTGTTGAAGTGTTGAGTTTGCTGCTTTTGTAGATTTATTTTTAAAATTTTAAGTAAGTCTCGTATTCTTCACATGACTTAAGAAGAGCATACTATAGTTTTCCTTTCCTCTTAGTGTTGTGAATTCATGATATCTGCTCTGCATCAAAGTTGCTATTCTTTCAATGGTTCAGACTTTCATATGGAATTAGAAGTCAAGTTGTTATCTTTGTTGCAGGACTTTATCATTAGAGGAAGTTAAATTTGGGTCACTAAAGACCGTTGTCGCCAAGCATCAAAACGTCACTAAAATCATTTAAACATACTGCAATACCGACAACGACACCAAAAGATAATTGATCCTAGTACATTCTAATAGTTTAGTGCAGTTTTTGTCAGAATGGGATTAGGCAGAAATCATTTTCTATGATGATTTTCATATAACTATTCTTCCGCAAGATAACGACCCTGTTAATATCGGTACATATCTATTGCAATGTGTCTTTGTGTTATGTCGTCATGGTTGCAACTTCAAAACATGTGCATATTGTCGAGGTCCATCAGGAATTGTAGTTCTGATGTTGATTCATGTTATTAGAAATGTATTACGTGACATTCATTATCTAGACAAAGCATAACTATTGTACGTTTATGTGTCTCCTGCTGTATTTTCTTGTTTCATTGATATTAATAACTCAACGGTAAGCGAACAAAACGTTTATGTAGTTGTTTTTTATTCCATGTATTTAATGAAAAACATGTAGTTGTTTAACTTATTATATGTAAACATGATGTTAGGATGGTTGTTTTGGATGTACTTTTTGTTTATTGAATGTTTAGTGGTATACAAAATATTTGATTAAATAAAAATATAGGTTCTAAATCTAATTAATATAATATAATTATGAAACTAAAACAAACATTCTATTTAAAGAAAACAGGTTGTAAAAATGTCAATCAATTGTAAAATCGGGTGTAAAAATGTCAACATCAATGGTAAAATCGGGTGTAAAATGCCAACATTAATGGTAAAATCAGGTGTAAACACCAACATCAATAGTAAAACCGGGTGTAATACACCGCGTTTTTACACCTTATTTAAAGAAAATAGGGTGTAAATTTGCAAACCTCTAAGGTATTCACTGCTCATTTTACATTCGATGTTTATGAAATCGTGTGTAAATTCGTTTGATTGAAATGTAATTATTTACACATTTACACCCGTTTTCTATAAAATAGGGTGTAAAGTGGAATATATATACATCCGTTTTAAACAAAAAAGGGTATAATATATCATCTATAAATGTATATATTCAAAATTTTACACCCTTATACTATATAAAAGAGTGTAATATAACATCAAATTTACACCCGTTTTCTATAAAATAGGGTGTAAAGTGGAATATATATACTTCCGTTTTAAACAAAAAAAATGGTGTAATATACCATCTATAAATGTATATATGTAAAAATTTACACCCGATTTCTATAAAAAAAGAGTGTAATATAACATCAAATTTACACCCATTTTAAAACGGGTGTAAATTTGTCAGACATTTCTCACCCGTTGAATTCACACCCTCCAATAATTGGTGTTAAATGTGTTAGATCTTGTGTTGGAAGTTTGCTGCAAAACATGAACAAGAAGAAGATGATGGAGACGGTACGATGAAAGTTGCACAAAATAATTCCAAAGCGTGTGTTTACACTAAGCTTTAGGTTCGATTCGCCCCCACCAATTTATGCAAATTGGATGCAAAAGGGTTAACCGGCAAATCCTCTTCAGGATACTTTGGAAACCTTAACATGAATCGCACATTCACATTAAGCATATCGATCAACGATATTTTACAGAATAAAGTTCTCTCATTTATTCTCGTGCACTAGAAAAATAAAAGAATGACTTAAATATAACTTTTGCCACTAGAAACAAGTAATTTTGTGTGTATTTTATGGCTGACAAATATATCTATTTATAAGAAAACTTGTACCGATTGGTGTGGAGAAACAATGTTTCATTTGATTCCAACATGACCATTTACGAACCATTGTAATCAATCACAACAAACTTTTTCATGAAAAGGTGTGTTGATCTAGTGGTTGCACCTTTTGACCACGCACCTTATCACAATAAGGTCTTTGGTTCAATTCTAGAGAGTTGCAACTTTATTTTGATAAATTAACCATTATTATTTATCAATTTAATATTCTAAAAAAATATTTCAATTAGAACATTTAAATACTTTTTATTGTAAAATTTCCTTTAACAATAAAACATTGGCCCAGTATCGTTTGTTAGCATTTTACCTGAACGATCATATAAGACCATACTAAAATGCAATCCACCTCTTTGATGCACATATGAACGCACAAGTAACCAAATTGTATATGCTTATTTATATTAGTTTTTCAAATAGAAATCAATATCTCTCAGTATGTATGTAGGCTTATATGATTTCTTAACCTTGTCGTATGATGATGGCTTTGTTTCAAAATAAACGAACCGGTGCTTTATGAATAAATGTGAGAGGTTATTAGAACATACATAACAACGGATAGTATATAGATATAATATATAGAAAATTATGATACAGTAGTAAAACAAAACAAATAATCATTACTGTATAATATTTAAATATATGGCATTAGTGCAACATATGAACATATGGCATCGTAATGAACTGAAACGTCTGTTCATGAGACATAACCTTGTTTGAAATACAACTTCAATTATTACCCACGGTGCGCTACGGAAATATTTATTACAACACTTTGAACAGAACAGTCCGTATGTAAAATACTTTCAACACTATTCTAATTATAATAATTAATTAATTTTCAGAAAATCATAATATCCATGATCAAACTATGATATTAATTGATAGATTAATTTTACTTAGAATTTTTATATTATGATTTTCACAATTCTGTAAATTTCTATTAAAAACAATAAAACGTACCGGGATTCTTGAGATAAATTCTTCTTTAAAGTTGTATACTTTAATATTAATTATAAATAAAGTATGAATCAAAATTAAAGATCGAACCTAAAGATTGTTAGTTCTTGTGTTGGGGGTCTGCTGCAAAACATGAACAAGAAGAAGCTGATGGAGACGGTACGTTGAAAGTTGCACAAAATAATTCCAAAGCGTGTGTTTACATTACACTAAGCTTTAGGTTCGATTCGCCCCCACCAATTTATGCAAATTGGATGCAAAAGGGTTAAACGGCGAATCCCATTTAGGATACTTTGGAAACCTTAACATGAATCGCACATTCACATTAAGCATATCGATCAACGATATTTTACAGAAGAAAGTTCTTTCATTTATTCTCGTACACTAGAAAAATAAAAGAATGACTTAAATATAATTTTTGCCACTAGAAACAAGTAATTTTGTGTGTATTTTATGGCTGACAAATATATATATTTATAAGAAAACTTGTACCGATTGGTGTGGAGAAACAATGTTTCATTTGATTCCAACATGACCATTCACGAACCATTGTAATCAATCACAAAAAACTTTTTCATGAAAATGTGTGTTGATCTAGTAGTTGCACCTTTTGACCACGCACCTTATCACAATAAGGTTTTTGGTTCAATTCTAGAGAGTTGCAACTTTATTTTGATAAATTAACCATTATTATTTATCAATTTAATATTTTGAAAATTTCTCCAACAAAATATATAAAAAAACGGGTGTAATTTCATATTTCTGCACTAGTGGTGATGGCTGCAGCTTATGGCGCGAAATGCTGCAGGTTATGGCGTGAAATGCTGCAGGTTTGTGTGGAAAGGGTGGGACACGGTTTGGAAATGCCTAGTAAAAATTGAGGTTGCAGGCTTTGTATGTGGTGCGTATGCGCAAGCTTTCTGGTTTGGCAAATGTGTGTATAGTGCATGAACTTTCTTCTTTTTTATTTATTATTTTTTGCAAGTAGTAATTGATGTTGGTTGTGTAAGGTGAATCCTGCTGTAAAATATTTGGCAATGTTGGTTTTGTTTATTTTTTGTAATATTGTAATGATGTGTAATAGACTTGAAAAAACAATGGGCTTTTTATTGTAAGATGGTGTGGGCTTTTCTTGGTGTAATGAAGTGTAATAGTTTTTTTTGTTGCAAATTTTGCGTAGTATGGGTTGTAAGAAAAGGGCTTGGACTCTTATTTACTTTTGCAATGGTTTTTGGCAATTTTGTTTTTGAAAGTTTGTAACATGGTTCTTTTTCTTTTTCTGTAGTACTTAGAATGGCTTAAAATTGGATAAATGGAAAATGGATAAAAACTAAAAGATAATTAAAAAAGGATATTTATGGGATTTGGAAAATGGATATTGAATATGGATAAATGATATTAGAAAAATGGATATGGAAATAAATGGAATTGGATAAAAATGTGAATGACTATGAATTGCCCTTGAGAAACTATGAATCGATATTAGCCTCTAAAACTTTGAATCATAAATCAATATTGATGAACTTCACTGCATGAAAACCCTGATTGAATAAATGAACCAGTCATTGATGATCCTCAGTCATGAAGCACTTGACGTAGCATAACCTGATAATCTGACTCAGACACAAATGACTTGAAAAAACCCTAATTAAGACTTCCGACACACACCACTTGAATCATGTAGCATGGCCTTGATCTTGAAATAAGCCCTTGTCTGACTAACAAATTAGGTCAAAACCATTGAACCTCAAACAATATTACCTACACACACCTGACCTGATATCTTCAAATGAAACCTAGACTATAGAGGAAAATGAAGACGACTGCATATTTTTTGGTTTTTTGGAATAATGGTTAATGGATGGACATACAGGTGAAAGTAATGTACATGTATGACAAACTTGGGGTATGACAGATTTCTGAAGGTGAGAAAAAGTACATAAGAAGGGGGGTTGAATTGTGTTTTTCGTTTTCTTAATTTGCATTTGATCAGAGTTCAGAATCTAAACTGGTGTTCAGATTCTGGTTATACTTAGTAGCAGATATTAACATAAGAAAATAAATAATAGTAAAAGACACAAAGATTTATATTGGTTCCTCCCAAATGAGAGTAGTCCAGTCCCCTTACTTCACAAGAGATTTTCACTATAACCAAATAATGATTACAATCACTTATGAATTTTGCATAAGACTTTTACAATGCTCAGACCCTAAGTCTGAGACTTCTTGCTTAAACCCCTAAGACTCAAGACTTCCTTGTTTAAGTCCAACAGACTCAAGACTTCCTTGCTTAGACCCTGAACTTAAGACTTTCCTTCTCAGGTTCCATGAACCCAAGACTTATGCTCAATCAATTTACTTGATTAAGACTTTCATTGCTCTAGCACATAGCAGGAAACTTACATGGCTCAAGCATCTTGGCAAGAGACTTTTGTAACGCCCGTATTTAATTAAATAGTATTGAGTGTTTCCGTATATTTTGTTGATTATGTTGAATATGTTGTTTGATGCTAATGAGTTTTAATCGGGTAATTATTCGATTTAGTCGGGAGAAATTAAAATTAGAAATAATATTTATTTATGTGGAATATTAATTAATTTAATTGATTTAAGTTGTTTTGGCTTTAGTAGGATAATTTAATTAAAAATGATTTAAGTCGTAGAAAATAATATGGTGTTAACTTAGTAGAAGTATAAGAAAATATTGGGCTTAGTTAGATGGTAGTAATAGTGGGGGTGTAGTAGTGAGGCCCAATAAGAAAATAAAATAATAGAATTATTATATTAGGTTTGTAGAAACAAGGAGGAGTGAGAAAGTGGTTGTAAGTGGGAGTTGCAGAAAAAAAGAAAAAATAGGAGCAGAACGTGGAAGTTATGGAGAAGAGGAAAAGAGGAACAAGGGTTTTTGAGAGAGAATTCGTAGAGGCTGCTAGAGCAAGTTTTCAACCGGAAAAATTTAGAGCAACCTTCAATCCAAGGTAAGGGTGGGGTTCGAATTTTATAACCGGGAATACGATAATTGATACGTGGGATTGAGATTTACATAATTTTCTACTGAATATGTTGAAGTGTATTGATGAATTGGTTTTGTTTTTGTGGAATTTGATGTTTGCTAGATTGTTTGGTTGTTGTTCTATAGTGTTAAACTTAGGTTGGAATTTGGTTAAATCGATAGAAACCGATGTTTTCGTGGACGAAAGTCGGAATAGATTGCGTAGTTGTGTCGAGAAATGTTAGGCCATGATCGAGTATGCTTGTTTTATCGAATTTGGTTGATTTTGTAAGTTTTTGCATTTTTGGAGATTTGGGGGTTTAAGATTCGGATTGAAATCGAAAGTCGTAGAATTCACGTTTGATGGTTCCAAATCACTACTATATGTTTGGTATGAATGAGTATGTGTTTGTTTCGAAGAAAATAATTGAATCGGTCGGAATTTCGGACGAAAATGCAAAATCCCGTTGGGCTGTTATGCAGAAAAATTATGGTTTCGGAAAGTTTGGAAAATTCATATCTTTTGATCTGTAAGTCGATTTTGACCCCCGTTCGAAGCGTTGGAAAGCTAACGAGATGTTCTTTCTGGGAAAAATGGTTTTGAGGTCTGTATCTGGTTCAATTATAGCAGAAAATTGAAACCGTATCGTTGTGTTGATTTTTACCGTCGTGAATGTGTGCGATTGAGGTGTTATCGTGCAATATGCCTCAACAATGTTAACCGATTAATAATGCAGAGGAATAACAATAATGTGGGGATTTAGAAATAACAGTAGCAGGTTTTGTATCAGAGTTGAATTTAATAACAGTATAGTTTGGTAGCAAAAGTATGTTGTATCAGTAAGTTAAAAATTAACAGTATCAGTAAATCTAACTAGTAGTAATTATCGTGTAAAACAGTATGGAATTAGTCAAATAAGTAGAATTAAGCGGTAAGATTAGTTGTCCGGTATTAGTTGAAAATTGTCGGAGTAAGTCGTGTATACGAGTAGGTATTCTTGGTTGGATAATTTTGTTGAAATTATGTCGAATAAGTTGATTTGCATGTGAAGTTGAGTTGTGTTGAATTATCCCGATTTATGGACATTATTAAGTTGCAGGTCTTATGACCAACGTTGCTAAGTTGTTTTGCTGTTGCAGGTCTTGTGACCAATGTTGATTAAGTTGTTTGCAGTTGTTGCATTTTTGTCGTTGTTGTGTTGTGTTGAATAAGTTGGTGTTGTGGTTGTTGTCGCATGCATAGCATAGCATTATTAAGTTTGCCTGGATTGGCAAAATTATTAAGTTGGTTTGGATTGGCAAAAAGTTGAAGTTGAAGGCTTATGCCTTGTTGATGTCCGACAAACTGGCACTTTCTAAGTTGGGAGTTTTGCTCCATTGGTACCACATGCATACGCATAGTTGAGTCGCATTATTATGTTGATAAAGTTGTTGTTGTATTATGTTGATAAAGTTGTTGTTGTATTATGTTGATAAAGTTGTTGTTGAGTTGTTGATGATTGTTGTTTGTTGTTGTCGTAAAGTAGTGAAATCGTATGATTCTAGTCTAATGTATTGATTATCATAGTCTTGTTTATATTATTCGGTATCTCACCCCTTCTGTTTGAATGTTACCCCTATGTTGGTAACGTGCAGGTTAGCAAAGATGATGGTCGCTTATCCTTACTAGTTGAGTCGGTGATGTCGCTCTGATACGTAACACTCGGGGGATGGACGCTTGTCATTTATAGTTGAATATGTTTTACGTTGCTGGATTTTTAAGTTGAATTTATTAAGTATTATGCTTTTTTGAAGTTGTTTTAGTCGAACAAAAAAAATGTTAAGTGAATCAAAGTTGAATATTCATATCTTGAAGTTGTTTTGCTTTGAAAAGAAGATATATATGAAATTATTGTTATCAGTTCATCCGATCAAAGTGTTATGTATCTGTTCATATGAAATAAGTCGAAGTTGTTTTTAAGATGAAAGTGTAGCATCCTATTTGAATGTTGAAATTTTATAACTCTGATTTTACTATTATCCGCCGGGTAGAAATGGGGTGTTACATTAGTGGTATACGAGCAGGTCGGTCTGTCCGGCCAAGTTGTCTAACGTTGTTTATCCCTTAGTACGCGACAAGTGTGTGGAACACTGTCGGTACTTATTTGTTTTCCTAATCGATGGTATGCAGGAGTTGGTTTGAAACAAGTGGGGGAGAAGTTTACTTCTTAGAGATGTTTGTAGTATGTGAAGTTGAATCAAGGTGATATTGATTGCAGGAGTGCAAGTGTTGTCAGAACTGTGTTGTTGCGAATCGACGAGAGTATGGACTCATGATTTTATCTGTCGGTCCAGTTGAGACATTTGAAGGAGGACGGGTCAGTATGATTGATGTTTGCTTCTCGCAGAAGAAAGGGCAATGTGACGAATAGTGATATGCAAGTGGAGTATATCTGGAGTAAAGTCGGATGATTTCCAGAGTAGGGTGACGAGCAAGGATAGTTGGAAGAGTTTGGAAGCAAGAGAAAGAGGTAGAACTCATGTTCACCAATTTCGGTTTTTATTTTCGTATTTATGGAACAACCTTCAGTAAAAGAGGCATAACTTTCTACTCGTAACTCCGATGAAAGCGATTCTGGACTTTTCGGAAAGTTTACGAAATTCCCTACAGTTTGTATATAAATTTTGTCTTCAGCATGTTTTTGAGGAGAGAGAAAGACGTGTTTGAATAGTTGGGTCTGATGCTGATTTTGTTTGGTGGAAGTTTGTATACGGGATTTCTTGACCAGTCCCATTGCAAGGACGATAACGTTTTACTCGTAATTCAGATTTGAGCGATTCTTGAAGTTCTGGAATCTACACGAAATTCCCTTCATTTTGGAATATAATTTTGTGTCTGGGAGGTCTGTATTGAAGAAGATAATCGTGTTTGAAGTTGGACAATTCTTGCTGGAAATAGTGAGATGAAGTTAAGTATGAAATGTTTAGTAATAAGAAGAAGAATATCGGAGAAGCACATGGAAGTGCGGCGTATGATAGTTGAGAATGATTAAACTATAGAAATCTTTGAAGAATGTTAAATAGTAAAGTGAATTGGGTGTTGTTGGCGAGATGTGTCGACATGAGTCGGAAATTTTTGGAAGTTATATCACCAACCAGATGATGAGATGGTATTGTTGAGATTGTGATTGGAATGAGAATTAAGTGTGAAACTATACGGATCATCGAAGTCGTGAGATTAAAAGGAAAGACGAAGGATTAGTTAGGGTTGTCAAAAGTTTTGGACTTGGATAAATGTTTCGATTGAAGTGGGCCGATTTGGGCTGTACTTGATGTATCAGAAGGATATTCGGTAATTAGGTTGTGCAACAAGTGTGTATAAGAATATATGTGTTGGATTTTGTGCGTTCTTGGAAATAAGGAAATTAAGAAAAACGTTTGTGAGCCTTAGAGAAATGGTAGAGCAGTATGCTTAGATAACGTTGAGCACGAGGAGGAAGACGCTATTTTAGTTGGATAATGATGATTTATGCCACCATTATGGTTGTCGGCTGTCTATTGACAAATTGAGGAACTGATCACCCTTAATCTCTTGTTGATAGTAGACGGAATCATGTGGATGGAGTAGACGTGTCTTGCCAACTAGAATAGTATGCACAGTGAATTGTTTGGGGTTGAGCCAAGTGCTTATGAATTATTTGAGTTGTCGATGCAGATTCCTATATAGGGAAATGAGACGGACTTGAGGATGTTAGTATGAGGTTGCGAGTTGATCAGTGAGTAGTTTGGAAACTCACAGTTGTGTTCTGGATAACTTGGGTTTTGGTTTGTGGTGGATCGAGAATTCGACTGACATGGGACTTGAAGAATTGTAGAGATAAACCAAGTAGGAAGTAAATGGTAATGTAAGACTATGATTTGACCAAGGATGTCGGATCGAGAAGGGTAGTGGCTAGTATGCCTTAAAGTGTATATATGGAAATATGAATGGTATTTTCCATACTTGTTTGGATAAGTTAGAACTGGTGTTCGTTGTGGATATTCTGATGTTTTATAAAATCAGAAGGAGAGCGCGTAGAGTATTTGAGAGTTGAGTTGCAAGTATTGAAAGAAGTGAAGCTATATGCTGAGTTAGCAAGGTGTGAATTATGATTTGTAAAGATGAAGTTGAGTGGTTGTGTTAATTCGGATGAGGGATTTTGGAGAATTGTGCTAGTATGAGTAGGCCTTGAGGAATTAGTTTGTTTGATTGGTTTGGTTAATATGCCATGTTAATTATAGGTTATTGAGGCTAAATCTATGGCTATTGGGTGTTAAGCTCTGTTTGGAAGATGATTTTTCTTGTTGAGATTAATTGGACACATGTATCCTTATGCTGTTGTAATGTTGTTATGCGTTGAGATGAATTTTGATGATGTGTTAATACAAGGTGGTGAAGTTGTAGCTTATGTTGATGATAATTGGGAATTCTTGAAAGTATCTATCCTATTTAAGATTTGGAATTGGCTGCAGTTGTAGTTGTGTTGGATATTCAGAGGTATTATTTACGGATCTAAGTTTGAAGTGGTCAGTAATCAAAGTGTAGAATACCTGTTGGTCGGAATTCCGGAGAATTAAGTCGGAAGCTTTTCTTATGTCTGTTTTGATGGTCGGAAGTTGATGTAAACTTGGTATATTAGATAGTTGCGAGTAATCAGAGTGCGCAGCGAAAGCGTGGCATAGCGCAGTTGGTTCTTATGTGGGTAACCACGATGTTGGTAGTTTGATTATGTTGACGTTGTATTATGACTTTTGTGCTCTTATTCTTGTTGTTGCCTCGTTACCTAGGGTGATGGTTCGAGTGCGAGTAGCTAATTCCTATGATGGGAAGTTGATTTGTTAGCTAAGATAACGTAATTGGAGTGTGGTGCATCGAGTGAATTTTCGAGGACGAAAATATTCTAAGTGGGGGAGAGTTGTAACACCCGTATTTAATTAAATATTTTAATTAAATAGTATTGAGTGTTTCCGTATATTTTGTTGATTATGTTGAATATGTTGTTTGATGCTAATGAGTTTTAATCGGGTGATTAGTCGATTTAGTCGGGAGAAATTAATATTAGAAATAATATTTATTTATGTGGAATATTAATTAATTTAATTGATTTAAGTTGTTTTGGCTTTAGTAGGATAATTTAATTAAAAATGATTTAAGTCGTAGAAAATAATATGGTGTTAACTTAGTAGAAGCATAAGAAAATATTGGGCTTAGTTAGATGGTAGTAATAGTGGGGGTGTAGTAGTGAGGCCCAATAAGAAAATAAAATAATAGAATTATTATATTAGGTTTGTAGAAACAAGGAGGAGTGAGAAAGTGGCTGTAAGTGGGAGTTGCAGAAAAAGAGGAAAAATAGGAGCAGAACGTGGAAGTTATGGAGAAGAGGAAAAGAGGAACAAGGGTTTTTGAGAGAGAATTCGTAGAGGCTGCTAGAGCAAGTTTTCAACCGAAAAAATTTAGAGCAACCTTCAATCCAAGATAAGGGTGGGGTTCGAATTTTATAATCGGAAATATGATAATTGATACGTGGGATTGAGATTTATATAATTTTCTACTGAATGTGTTGAAGTGTATTGATGAATTGGTTTTGTTTTTGTGGAATTTGATGTTTGCTAGATTGTTTGGTTGTTGTTCTATAGTGTTAAACTTAGGTTGGAATTTGGTTAAATCGATAGAAACCGATGTTTTCGCGGACGAAAGTCGGAATAGATTACGTAGTTGTGTCGAAAAATGTTAGGCCATGATCGAGTATGCTTGTTTTATCGAATTTTGTTGATTTTGTAAGTTTTTGCATTTTTGGAGATTTGGGGGTTTAAGATTCGGATTGAAATCGAAAGTCGTAGAATTCACGTTTGATGGTTCCAAATCACTACTATATGTTTGGTATGAATAAGTATGTGTTTGTTTCGAAGAAAATAATTGAATCGGTCGGAATTTCGGACGAAAATGCAAAATCCCGTAGGGCTGTTATGCAGAAAAATTTTGGTTTCGGAAAGTTTGGAAAATTCATATCTTTTGATCCGTAAGTCGGTTTTGACCCCCGTTCGAAGCGTTGGAAAACTAACGAGATGTTCTTTCTAGGAAAAATGGTTTTGAGGTCTGTATCTTGTTCAATTATAGCAGAAAATTGTAACCGTATCGTTGTGTTGATTTTTACCGTCGTGAATGTGTGCGATTGAGGTGTTATCGTGCAATATGCCTCAACAATGTTAACCGATTAATAATGCAGAGGAATAGCAATAATGTGGGGATTTAGAAATAACAGTAGCAGGTTTTGTATCAGAGTTGAATTTAATAACAATATAGTTTGGTAGCAAAAGTATGTTGTATCAGTAAGTTAAAAATTAACAGTATCAGTAAATCTAACTAGTAGTAATTATCGTGTAAAACAGTATGGAATTAGTCGAATAAGTAGAATTAAGCGGTAAGATTAGTTGTCCGTTATTAGTTGAAAATTGTCGGAGTAAGTCGTGTATACGAGTAGGTATTCTTGATTGGATTATTTTGTTGAAATTATGTCGAATAAGTTGATTTGCAGGTGAAGTTGAGTTGTGTTGAATTATCCCGATTTATGGACATTATTAAGTTGCAGGTCTTATGACCAACGTTGTTAAGTTGTTTTGCTGTTGCAGGTCTTGTGACCAATGTTGATTAAGTTGTTTGCAGTTGTTGCATTTTTGTCGTTGTTGTGTTGTGTTGAATAAGTTGATGTTGTGGTTGTTGTCGCAAGCATAGCATAGCATTATTAAGTTGGCATGGATTGACAAAATTATTAAGTTGGCTTAGATTGGCAAAAAGTTGAAGTTGAAGGCTTATGCCTTGTTGATTCCCGACAAACTGACACTTTCTAAGTTGAAGGCATACGCATAGTTGAGTCGCATTATTATGTTGATAAAGTTGTTGTTGTATTATGTTGATAAAGTTGTTGTTGTATTATGTTGATAAAGTAGTTGTTGAGTTGTTGACTATTGTTGTTTGTTGTTGTCGTAAAGTAGTGAAATCGTATGATTATAGTCTAATGTATTGATTATCATACTCTTGTTTATATTATTCGATATCTCACCCCTTCTGTTTGAATGTTACCCCTATGTTGGTAACGTGCAGGTTAGCAAAGATGAAGGTCGCTTATCCTTACTAGTTGAGTCGGTGATGTCGCTCTGATACGTAACACTCGGGGGATGGACGCTTGTTGTTTATAGTTGAATATGTTTTACGTTGCTGAATTTTTAAGTTGAATTTATTAAGTATTATGCTGTTTTGAAGTTGTTTTAGTCGAACAAAAAAAATGTTAAGTGAATCAAAGTTGAATATTCATATCTTGAAGTTGTTTTGCTTTGAAAAGAAGATATATATGAAATTGTTGTTATCGGTTCATCCGATCAAAGTGTTATGTATCTGTTCATATGAAATTAATCGAAGTTGTTTTTAAGATGAAAGTGTAGCATCCTATTTGAATGTTGAAATTTTATAACTCTGATTTTACTATTATCCGCAGGGTAGAAATGGGGTGTTACATTGATCTAAACTGCTAAACAACATGATCAACATAATAGAGAACAAGGTGTACTTGATACAAATATCAGAGGTACAGGGAAATCACCATAACAAAGACCTAAAGCTCCTAAGATTTCTAAGATATTCAATGTTTAAGAAATCTTTAGGCTTTTACAATTACAACCTACCACATAAATTCTGTATAACCAATTGTGTTGATAATTGCAGATCTTGTTACACCAAAAGTACAAGAGACGTTGAAGATAAATACACCAAAAGATCTTGATCCATTGTGTATCGTGTTTAACCATTAAGTCTTCAAAGAGATCTTGTACTATAGATTCGTTGAGAGTAGATATTCGTAAAGCATGTCAACGTTTCTTGAGCCTTGTGAACTAAGACTCAAGCTGACAAACTGATTTGACAATGCTACTTGCTTTCTACAGTACGAATAAATTTAGCTTTATCACTAACTCGGAAAGATCACCAGATGCCAATTAACATTCACCAAGTGTAGAGACAATTATGTTGTTTCTTCTAATGCTGAGACCTTCAGCTTCAGAGTTTATGCCAGACATCACTTAGAGAGTGTTCTTCAGATTCTACACCACCAAAAGCTAACAATTCAGCTTCTCTCAAGTGTTCCCTTGTATAACAGATTCTGAATATATATATATATATATATATATATATATATATATATATATATATATATATACAAGTATTACAACATGCATACATGAAACACACTTCAAATATAACCATTGTTCTTTTAATACTTTGTTATCATCAAAACCCAAGGAATATATGTCATGAAAAAATCTAGTTCTAACAATCTCCCCCTTTTTAATGATGACAAACATAAGTATTTAAAGGACAATGTTGGGCAGTTATAATTTTCTTTGCAACATCAGAATATGAGGTTTGTAAGCCCCCCTGAGTCTTATAGTCCAAAATTGAGTTCTGTAAACTCACCCTAAGTACTACTTTCAAGAAAAATTATTTAATTTTCTTAGTAACATCATAGTCTGAGGTTTGTAAGCTCCCCCTGAGTCAAATAGTCCAAAGTTGAGATTTGTAAGCTCCCCCTTAGATCTATTTTTAAGAAAACTAAACAAAATGTTTAAACTTCCTTTGACAACATCAGAATATGAGGTTTAAAAGTTCCTTCTGAGTCTGATAGTATAAGGTTGAGGTTTGTAATCTCCTACTTAGTTCTATGTACAAGAAAGTTAAAATGTGTCGCTCTGGAAAAATAACCATTATGTACAAAAATTAAATAACCATTATGCACAAAAATTATAAATAACCATTATGTACAAAATGAATAGGTTTAATTTATAATTAAATATTTACTACCTTTTCTCCCCCTTTTGTCACATCAAAAAGAATAAAACGAGAAAAAAAGAAAAGAATTACACTTATAAATGCATAACAGACAAACATTACAAGATCAGTTTCCAAAGAAGGGAAAATGATCATGTAACAGGGGTCATTAAGGTTTGTACAATGCATGTTGAATATTTATTGGTCGTAACGGTTTCAAGACTATAAACTTGTGCATAATAAGGAGCATTGTCGTATTACACCTCCAGCCATATATGAGTTTGAAGACGATTAGGGGCATATGCTATTCTTACCAGCTCAAGAGACCCGTGTACCTTTCGAGAGGTTATGGCTAGCCAGGAGAAAGATAAGTGGATGGACGTTATGGTGGAGGAGATGGAATCCTTGAAAAAGAATGAGACATGGGATCTTGTTGAGCTGCCACAGGGAACGAGAGTTGTTGGTTATAAGAAAAAGCCATCAGTAACAGAAAAAGAAGGGAAAAAGTTCAAAGGCTCATCTAGTTGCAAATGGGTATTCACAACAGAACGAGATTGATTATGATGAAATTTTTAGCCCGATCGTTACACACACTTCTATTAGAGCAGTATTGGCCCTGGAAGCAAGCAAGAATATGTATTTATAGCAGATGGATGTGAAAACAACTTTCTCTATGGTAATCTTGAGGAGCAAATCTACATAGAGCAGACAGAGGGATTCAGTGATACTGGACATGGAAGACTTGTTTGCAAATTGAAAAAGTCTTTGTATGGCTTGAAAAAGTCTCTAAGAGAGTGATACAAGCGCTTTGATTCATACATTCTCTGGGGTCAACAAAATAAGAACCCCTTGAAACCCCATCGGTAAAATACTTTTTGTAGTTTAGTTCCATAACATTGCCCATCCATTTGTTCAAAGAATCTGTAATGTTGCACAATATTAAGTTAAGACATATCTTGAAAGGTCAGCAAAAACACGAAGAAATCAAAATTCAATAATTAACTCAAAAAATACATAAGCATAAAAATAGAGTAATAATCAATGTCAAATTAGCACTAAAATAAATCACATTATACATTCATATAAAATTGATGCCAAACTAGCACCAAAGTAAAGAAAAACCAGACCAAAGCAAGTAATGAAGTAGCTGTTAAGTTGAGGCCAAACTAGAATTTCTATGCTATTTTAATATTTTGATATAGTGGAAATATCAAATATGACTACATTGTGTGTAGTATGACATATAGTATCAATACACGAGGAATCTCTTACTAGGTGCAACTGTCATAGCCACAACAATTGCGTTGAAGTTTTTTTT
Source organism: Lathyrus tuberosus (assembly GCA_022829125.1). Classification (NCBI taxonomy): domain Eukaryota; kingdom Viridiplantae; phylum Streptophyta; class Magnoliopsida; order Fabales; family Fabaceae; genus Lathyrus; species Lathyrus tuberosus. The sequence goes on from JALAZF010000441.1 coordinate 4,826,025, forward strand.
TAATAATCAAGAAGTAGTATTAAAACGAGTACAAAGGGTACTTAACCATAGTACAATAGAGGAGTCAAAGCTCTTCTAAAAAGAAAAATTACCAACCAATCAAAACTTAAGACAAATAAAACAAAGGGTCCTTGTCAAATTCGTATAAGTTACAATTGGGATGAGTAATATCTCCAATGAAAGTCCATCTCCACATCGTGAACTTCACCTTACAAACAATGTCAATGATATTCCAACCAACATTCTTAAATATAATATCATTCCGAAGAATCCAAAGGTTCCAACAGACTGCCAAGCACACGCCACCCTCTCTGCCTGTCTTAACCCGCTTTGACTTGCAAAAAGAGTACCAATCCAAAAAAACTCCCTTTGAAATCACTACAAGTGAAGTCCAAAAAACCAAGCCACTCCGCGACATATTTCCAAACCAACCTTGCCACCGAGCAATATAATAACAAGTGGTCCAAAGATTCATGAAAAGAGCTGCAAACACACAAATAGTATCACTCAAAGGGGGAATAGTTCCTCTAAACGATAAAAGATCCTTCGACGGAAGTATGTTCAAAAAACATCTCCAACCGAAGGCTTTAATCTTCAAAGGGGCCAGAGCTTTCCAAACAAGAGCCAAAGCTTTCTCATTTCTATTAGCCGACCCGAACAGATGATAAAAGCAACAGCCTTCTGATGAAATGAGCTGAAAGAAAAAATTTGGTTAGTATCCAACGTCCACCGAACGATATCCTCCACACGATGATTCGTCCCAAACTGGGATAACAAAGACCTCAACTCTTCCATGGCAGAATCTACCTCCGAAACACTCGGAATAGCAGCGCTGCCAGAACTAATATCAGCAGCCAGAACAGCGCTGCCCGCAACAGGAATGGTGGCAGGGTTTGCAAAATCAACATAATCGGCCTCGAAATCATTAACCTCATTCTATACAGCGTTAGCAGTATAAGAACTAGTAGCATGAACATTTGTTTCAACACTGCCAGCCGCACAAACAGATTCATGGACATTAAAATCATTATTAAAATATGCTATAAGAGGTGTTCCAGCATCCAAAAATAAAATGAGGAGGTTCTGTAGAAGAGAAACCGCGAGGAAATCCTAAATCCCCCCACACCCATTCATCTTTCACCCATCCTCCCAATCTCGCTACCGCAACATCTTTTAACTCCGGCGGAGAAAACAACTCCGGAAACAAATTTTTTAAACTATCCGAACTTGTCTAGTTTACATGCTAAAAAGGAATGCCAAAACCATTCCCGAGTATGAAACTACAATTGTGAACAAAAATATCTACGGGATAAAATTTCACAATCGAAATCAAATCTATCCACCAAGCCGAATTGGAATTCCTCCTTGTATCTACAACACCATGGTATGACATATGTATCTTAATGTCGCCATAGCGGGCTTTCAAAATCTTGAACCACAAATCCTCTGACCCCTCCATAATTTTCCATCTCCATTTATGGAGAAGGGAAATATTAAAATCTTCAATCCTTTTTAAATTAAGACCCCCTTTGTCAAGCGGAAGGCAAAGAGAATCCCATTTTATCCAATGAGTCTTTCTAGTTGCTTCCGAACTACCCCAAAGAAAACCACTTTGGATCTTGATAATGGCTTTACGGATTTTAGCCGGAACCTTATAAAAGGAGAGTTGAAAAATAGAGAGACTATTAAGCAGCGATTTAAATAAAGTAATTCTTCCTCCGAAACTCAAAAAACGGCCTTGCCACAAGATAACGTCTTTTTCAACTTTGAAACCAAAGGAGTCCACATTGAAATCTTACGGGGGTTAGATCTAATAAGGATACCAAGGAAGATAAACTCTTTACTTTCCGTTGCAAAAGAAAGGAAAAAATGCGTCCGCTTCTAAAAAATTAGAGGAAACATTTATGCCAATAAGTTTGATTTTGTGAAAATTGATGCCAAGACCCGACACCAATTCAAAAGATCGAAGCATCGCTTTGATGGTGTTGGAACGGTAAAGCGGAAAGCAACAAAAGTTTTGGAAGTATTTTTCCGGGAATTTATCGTGTCCACAGAGATCGGTGCTATTGAACTGTCGTTCGACAATTTAAATGTTAAAGAGTTTGGGTTTAAAATGGTTTAAACATAGAAACAAAAGAGTAAATATTAACACAAAAAGAAAATGCATTCTTCAGAGGGAATAAACTTATCCGACATGCATATAATCGACTCCTCATAAACTTAAACTTACCGGCCAGTTATACTCAACCTACAATGCTCCTCAATATCATCCAGCATCGCTCTCAATAGTGTTCATCTCTGACACACCGAGCTGAGAGAAAAACCGTATTACTCTCGCCGACACTCTCGCACTCGACTCAAATAACACGAAGGCATTAAGCTCCGACACCCAAATAGAATATTAGCTCTAAATTTATCTCTAGCATCCAGAAACTAACAGATAATCATCCCTAATGAAGTTTGCGATGTTTATCTCTAACACAACCCAAACCCCGAGCATTAAAGAAAAAATCAGAGACAATCATCGATAAAGATTTGTAAAGCAGGTTTTATACAACGCCATGGGCGATAAATATACATAAGATCAAAGTAAATACATATACAAAACCCAACAAAGAAGAAAAGAAGTGAACCAAACATCACGCAAATTGTCAGAGCCGAATGATGAGAAATCCACCCCGGATCATCCATATGCAAGCTTCCATGTTATTTTCTAAGTTATTCTACTGAAAAATGAGGTTGATGGAGTTGGGAGCAAAAAACCCCAAAACCATAACCTAAAAATTATGTTTTTATGCCTTATATGGTGTTTCTGTCCGTCAAAATTCGCCTGGCGAAATTCTGGTTCGCCGGCGGATCAAAACAACTTACTCTGCACTTTTTTCACGCTTCTGGACTGTCTGGCTCACCACAGCTTCGCTTGGCGAGCCTGGGGCGAAAGCTGTCATGACAGCAAAAATCCTGCACTGTTCCGGCCATAACTTTTGAACCGTAACTCCATTTTTCGCCCGATTAGAAGCTTTGGAAAGCTTATTCAATGCTCTTTATGAATATCACAAGATATCCTTGCTTGAATACCTACAAAAATAAATTTAAAATAATTAAACTCAATGATATTTACATAATAACGCAATATATACACTATAACATAAAGTAAACGTATTTACAAACAAAGCGGGGAGTGATCAACTCACAAAGACTCAAACACAAAATTCCAATTAACTTCTTCCAAAATCCCAAGTGTTACACAAAACACAATACTTATTTAGTGTAACACCCCAATTCCCATCGAGAATAAATAATACATAAATAAAATCAGAGTAACTAAAAATTTATTTTTCCGACAGAAACAAGGATGTCACATTTAAATAAACAAAACATCATCCCTGCTCATAAATTTGATACATAGCATAAAATAGATTACCCTCAATTGGGAAAACTTTTCCATAAAAAGGTAATACCAAATATATTCAACAATTATATACATAAATAACATAATCGTTTCCCCGACTCCCGTGCTGCGTATCAGAGCAGACACCAAGACCGACAACAAAACGGAGGGCTAGTCTCCACAAAGACCTCCAGCAACTCTAATCTGCAATGCCTCGTAGAGCATCATAAAACAGCAGAAGGGTGAGAAATAACAACTAAATCAAGATTGCATAATAATATGCAAACTCACACTCAAACACATGCATAAATCATCTCACCCATACCATCACATACTAACACATATAGCATGCCACTAATACAAAACATATCACACATAATAAATCAAATCATGATTTTCCACACATAACGCATCCATTCACAATTTTCACCACAATTCATCACAACTCACTCATATACATCACAATGTATGTATATATATACGAAACCAAGCATATTCATCATGCATACTTTCACAATTCGTATCATTCCACATAAACATACATATTCATGTTTATTCATCAATGCACAATTATAAAGATGATAAATGCAAATCATAGAGACCGACTTACGACTCTATGCAAATGCAATGCGGTACCGACTCAATCATCTCAAGTTCACTCAGGAACTCTGCTGGAACCATCGCTCGTTACATCACTGTAACTCCCCGTCGGGCATACGATGTTCCCCGTCGCTCACACCCCACATGGGCACACGACGTTTATGGATCGCTCACACCCCACACGGGCACACGACCCGATCGCTCACACCCCACATGGGCACACAATCGTCTATAATCATCGCTCACACCCCACTTGGGCACACGACGTTATAGCGGATTCCCTCTGGAACCATACAACGGATTCTCATTAGAATCACACAACACAAGAATGTACATCATTATGCTTCACATACAAAATGACTCAAGACATTCTTGAAATGCATGCATATTCACAATATATTCATGCATTCATCTCATACCATCACATACAATCTATATACATTCACATCAATGCACTATTGTATGATTCACATTTCAACCATATGAATTAACCAACATCATCACACTCATACATTGCAAATCAATTCCAACAATGCATTTACTTGCCATAAGGCCACCAAATAGCACACATTGAAGTTTACATACACAATGCATTTTATCATAAACCACAACAATCATGCAATCACAATTACTTCCACAAGGGATTCACACCACAAAGGCTACCCACAACACATCATAGCAACATCATTATCACATGCATCAACATCATATAGATAGCCCAAAAGATCCACATTTATATGACGATAACATACCGCATCAAACACAAACAAACACAACAAAACCTACAAATCAGTAATTATCCTCTACCAAATATTCTTGGTTAAATCATGGTCTAACATCACCATTTAGTAGCATATTATGTTATCTATCTATAGCTTCAAGTCCCACATCAATCGGACTCACGATTCGGGAGTTACGGTAGAAACATAAAACACACTTTTCACACATACATCACTTTTCCATATTTTTCTTCTCAATCCAAAGCTTAAACATATGATCCTATTCCACTATCACAAAGAGCATTGAAAGAGCTTTCCAACGCATCCGACCGTGCCTCAATCCGATTTACGGATCAAAAGTTATGAAGGAAACAAAATCGGAAATTCTGTCACGTTCGCAATGCGAACAGCTAGCGAACGTTCGCTGATTCATTCGCTGGGACTCGCAGTGCGAACCTTCGAAACTCAGAATTTCCAGCAGCGATAACTTAGGTCATTTTGGGTCAAAAACCCTCATTTCTTCCACCCAAACACTTCCAAAACATACTATACCAACCAAAACATGATCCAAACCTAACGACGAGTATTCTAATAAGTTTTTATCGAATTTCATCCGCGAAAACATCGATTTCTCTCAATCGCTCCTAATTCCAATCGATATGAAAAGTCCCGAAACAATCAAAACAATTACAACAAACAACACATATACATACACAAGCAAGATATAATTGAAACTTCTCACCCTTACCCGATTAATCGCGCTTGAAATGGAGTTTTCCCGATTTTCCTCTTTTTCCTCTTCTCCCTTTCTTTCTCCTCCTTTTCTTTCTCTTCTTTTTCTTTTCTCTCTTTTTCTCTCCACTTTCTAATTATATAAAATATCTAAACTCCCAAAAGACTATTTTACCCCTCAGCTCAAATATCTCGCAAAAGCTCTCAAGATGCGCTAAAACATAAACAGCGATGAAAAACAATATATATCCAAATAAAAGTCAAAAATAAAATAATATAATAATAAAACAATCAAAACGACCCAATTAAATAAAACGGACAAAACTGGGGCGTTACAATTCTCCCCCACTTAGAAATTTTCGTCCTCGAAAATATACTGAGACGAACAACTCCGAACACGACTCTCGCATCCGACTAACAAACCAACATGCTAACAAAAGGCACACCACGAATAACACAACTGACAAACCACCTTGCTAACTACAACAACGACACGACAACGGCGACAACTACAACGACAAGATGCAAAGCCCATACAATGCACTTGACGACAAACTCACGACTCAAAGAAAAACCAAGATACCAACACACAGGTTCACTCTAGAACCGAAACACAACAAGATCGTTACCCTACCCTAGGCAACTCTCCCCTAATTCCCCACACAGGAATTAGCTATACACACTCGAACCATCACCATGGAAACGAGGCAACAACACAAACAAGAACATAAAGTTCCACGACACCACAAGGTCTCAACAACATCAACAAAACCAGAACACCAACAACAATTCTACGATTCACCAATCGAACATGCAACCAAACATCCATCTACATAGTAGCCCACGAATAATATTTAAACCTTCCGCCTGACACTTCCATACTGAAACGTCCAATAGTCTTACCAATCCTACCTATTCCCAATGTTCAACTCATGAATTCTTACAAGTCACACACACATATACGAAATGTGCCACATCACGCTCCCGTTGCGCACTCTGATTACTCGAAACCATCAAGTCTATCAATCTCACGTCCAAAGTCTAACTCTTTCTCATATTCTCCAAAAATCACTGTCCACTTTAATATACCCAATATCACACGCTACTGTGTTATCTCACACACCAGACACGAGTCTCTGACCTGTTTAAATGATTCTAATTCTCTGACCATCAAAACAAACTTACATAAAAACTTTCGGCTTAACTCGTCAGACACAACCTTAGCTTTACCAACAGGCTAATTCCAACTACAGTCATAACTCATCATAAATTCTAACCATCCTCGTTGTCTCATACTCTATTCCTTCAGACCCACCAAGTACTCTAAACTCTTACGATTACCAAACACTTCGAACTTTAGAACCATAAAGATAATACCTCCAAATTTCCAACACCATACAACCGCAACCAATTCCAAATCCTGAATAGTATACATCCTTTTATGAATCCTCAATTTTAGTAAAGCATAAGCCACGACTTTACCCTCTTGCGTTAACACACTGACTAAACTCTTCAAAGACACATCCCAATACCTCACAACCGGTTCATCAGGATCACCAAGACTCAAAACTGGAGTCGTAGACAACTTCTACTTCAGCTCACAAAACTCACTCACAACGAACATCCAAAACAAACGACTCACCCTTTGCAAGTCAACTGAGATACCAGAAGTACGAACTCAACAAGGTCTTCCATAACCTGCAATAACAACCAACTTAGGAATCTCTCAATGTAGAACTACATATACTTCCGATGAATCCTTTACCATACTCTCCTCTGAAATAACATATCCAAGAAAACTAACCTTTTTCAACCCAAATTCTCACTTGAATAACTTAGCATAAAACTTCATCTCTTTTCAACACTTGTAGTTCAAATCTCAAACACTCTACCTGATCTTCCTCTGAGTTTTATAACAGATCCTAATATCCTCAATCGAAACCACTACGAACTATCCAATTAAATAGGGAAGATACGATTCATCCACTCCACAAACACTCCAGACGCATGGCTTGAAGCTTTTAACGTTTTAACAGTTCCATTTTATGTAATTCCGATTAATCCCAATAATCGACCAAAAATCCATTACATAAATAATATTTCCACTTTCCAAAACATAGAGCTCTTTCATAGCTCCACAACGATACAAAGAACATTTAAATTGGGTAAACGAAGCCAAAGTTATGAAAGAAACAATTTGGAAAGATCTGTCATGTTCGCAATGCGAACAACCCAGTGAATCCTTCGCTTCTCCATTTGCAGTGCGAATGTCCCAGCGAACCAAGTCAGTAGCCAAAAAGCCTAGAAAATTTCCACTGTTCGCAGTGCGAACCATTCAGCGAATGCTCGCTGCCCCATTCGCATTACGAAGCACCCAGCGAATCAAGTCAGGAGCTAACGAATCCTTCGCTACTTCGTTCGCAGTGCGAACCTCACGCGAACCTTCGATGTGGCCTTCGCCGTACGAACACCTGGCGAATCAAAACAGAACTGAAACAGGGCAAGGTTCGCTCATTTTCAATCGATACTTTAATCAACTGTCAGTAATCCATACATAATTTCTTCTCCTGGTCGTCCAATTCCACAAATTCCAACATGTTGCAACAATATTACATCCACACCTAAGGGTTTTCTCAAGATTTCCTTAAATGCCCTATATCTTTAAAAACTCCAAAACTCATCAAACCTCTAACCCATCTCATCTTCCGGTATTAGAATCTTCATCGACTCAACAAAACAATCCGTAACCACTTCCTTAATTCCAAACAATTCATTGCACACACTATCAAAGCCGGAAAGACACGTCTATTCCATCCAACATAATTCCCGTCCACTATCAACAAGAGATTAAGGGTGATCAGTTCCTCAATTTGTCAATAGACAGCCGACAATCATGATGGGGCATAGACCGCCTTTACCAAACTATAATAGCATCCCTTGCATCCTGCACAAAACTACGTAAGGCACAAATCCTTAGTTGACATAAACCTTACCTCCGCATTCCCTCCGGAACCGGGAACCACAATGTCCAAAGAGCACTTACAATCTTGCAATTCACAACACACTGAGCCAACGCTCCACACCTGAAGCAACTTGGAGAAGTACCAGCTTCTCCCCCACTTATATCATTCTCAATCCTGAAGACAAAGGATTAGAAAAACCAGAAAGTACTGACAGTGTTTCACACACCTATCACGTACTAAGGGACAACCAACAACGACAGTATTCAACTGTCACACCAACTGACTCAACAACTTGGCCGGACAGACCGACCTGCTCTGATACCACTAATGTAACACCCCAATTCCCATCGAGAATAAATAATACATAAATAAAATCAGAGTAACTAAAAATTTATTTTTCCGACAGAAATAAGGATGTCACATTTAAATAAACAAAACATCATCCCTGCTCATAAATTTGATACATAGCATAAAATAGATTACCCTCAATTGGGAAAACTTTTCCATAAAAAGGTAATACCAAATATATTCAACAATTATATACATAAATAACATAATCGTTTCCCCGACTCCCGTGCTACGTATGAGAGCAGACACCAAGACCGACAACAGAACGGAGGGCTAGTCTCCACAAAGACCTCCAGCAACTCTAATCTGCAATGCCTCATAGAGCATCATAAAACAGCAGAAGGGTGAGAAATAACAACTAAATCAAGATTGCATAATAATATGCAAACACACACTCAAACACATGCATAAATCATCTCACCCATACCATCACATACTAACACATATAGCATGCCACTAATACAAAACATATCACAAATAATAAATCAAATCATGATTTTCCACACATAACACATCCATTCACAATTTTCACCACAATTCATCACAACTCACTCATATACATCACAATGTATGTATATATATACGAAACCAAGCATATTCATCATGCATACTTTCACAATTCGTATCATTCCACATAAACATACATATTCATGTTTATTCATCAATGCACAATTATAAAGATGATAAATGAAAATCATAGAGACCGACTTACGACTTCATGCAAATGCAATGCGGTACCGACTCAATCATCTCAAGTTCACTCAGGAACTCTGCTGGAACCATCGCTCGTTACATCACTGTAACTCCCCGTCGGGCATACGATGTTCCCCGTCGCTCACACCCCACATGGGCACACGACGTTTATGGATCGTTCACACCCCACACGGGCACACGACCCGATCGCTCACACCCCACATGGGCACACGATCGTCTATAATCATCGCTCACACCCCACATGGGCACACGACGTTATAGCGGATTCCCTCTGGAACCAATCTGTCGCTCACACCCCACATTGGCACACGACGTTACAACGGATTCTCATTAGAATCACACAACACAAGAATGTACATCATTATGCTTCACATACAAAATGACTCAAGACATTCTTGAAATGCATACATATTCACAATATATTCATGCATTCATCTCATACCATCACATACAATCTATATACATTCACATCAATGCACTATTGTATGATTCACATTTCAACCATATGAATTAATCAACATCATCACACTCATACATTGCAAATCAATTCCAACAATGCATTTACTTGCCATAAGGCCACCAAATAACACACATTGAAGTTTACATACACAATGCATTTTATCATAAACCACAACAATCATGCAATCACAATTACTTCCACAAGGGATTCACACCACAAAGGCTACCAACAACACATCATAGCAACATCATTATCACATGCATCAACATCATATAGATAGCCCAAAAGATCCACATTTATATGACGATAACATACCGCATCAAACACAAACAAACACAACAAAACCTACAAATCACTAATTATCCTCTACCAAATATTCTTGGTTAAATCATGGTCTAACATCACCATTTAATAGCATATTATTTTATCTATCTATTGCTTCAAGTCCAACATCAACCGGACTCGCGATTCGGGAGTTACGGTAGAAACATAAAACACACTTTTCACACATACATCACTTTTCCATATTTTTATTATCAATCCAAAGCTTAAACATATGATCCTATTCCAATATCACAAAGAGCATTGAAAGAGCTTTCCAACGCATCCGACCGTGCCTCAATCCGATTTACGGATCAAAAGTTATGAAGGAAATAAAATCGGAAATTCTGTCACGTTCGCAATGCGAACGGCTAGCGATCATTCGCTGATTCATTCGCTGGGACTCGCAGTGCGAACCTGCGAAATTCAGAATTTCCAGCAGCGATAACTTAGGTCATTTTGGGTCAAAAACCCTAATTTCTTCCACCCAAACACTTCCAAAACATACTATAACAACCAAAACATGATCAAAACCTAACGACGAGTATTCTACTCAGTTTTTATCGAATTTCATCCGCGAAAACATCGATTTCTCTCAATCGCTCCTAATTCCAATCGATACGAAAAGTTGCGAAACAATCAAAACAATTACAACAAACAACACATATACATACACAAGCAAGATATAATTGAAACTTTTCACCCTTACCCGATTAATCGCGCTTGAAACGGAGTTTTCCCGATTTTCCTCTTTTTCCTCTTCTCCCTTTCTTTCTCCTCCTTTTCTTTCTCTTCTTTTTCTTTTCTCTCTATTTCTCTCCACTTTCTAATTATATAAAATATCTAAACTCCCAAAAGACTATTTTACCCCTCAGCTCAAATATCTCGCAAAAGCTCTCAAAATGCGCTAAAACATAAACAGCGATGAAAAATAATATATATCCAAATAAAAGTAAAAAATAAAATAATATAATAATAAAACAATCAAAACGACCCAATTAAATAAAACGGACAAAACTGGGGCGTTACATTTAGCACAATTATTTGAACAATTTTTGTTTCTTTTCACAAGAATTTTCTTTTTCTTTCTTTATTTTTTTCTTTTCTTTTCTTTTTCATATTTTATCTTTTTTATTTTCTTTTTTCAACCTCATAGAAACCAACCAATGAGTAAACAATCATCTCTCCCCAACTTGATTTCAACCACATCATCATGTGAATACTCCCTACTTTCTAAGGCAAGGCAAAAATTCATACAACAACACAAAGTTGAGGGTTCAAGAAAAAACAATCAATCAAAATCCATACAAAAAGTGAATTCAATACTCATAGACAAGCATTAAGTTCAAACAACATGGATAATGATAGAAAGGCACAAAGGGGTTACAAATGATCACACGCTCACAAGGTGAATGACTATTTGGCTAGGTAGTTGTGCTCAAAATGAAAAAAAATGTCTTGATCCTTATCATGCTTTCATATAATCAACACAAATAAAAGATTAAGCATTATAAAATCCAGTTAGAACAAGAATCTTGGTACTCCGCGCATATATGAACAATGGAAAGCTACCTCACAAAAGGGTGAGAACTAAAGTGATTCACATCAAGAACAAGTATACAAAAGAATGAATGGCATGGAAGTTTGTAAAAAGCCTAAGTATCATGAATATGCTAAAGTCGAGAAAGTGATAAACACATACCTTGAACGTGTACAAAACTTAACAAAATCATTACCATACATCCGTAAGTTGAAACGATCAAACTTGGAACATCACCACAAATTTCCTGAAGCTACTCAAAACAAGCTCTTAGAAAAACACAAAACTAGTAATATAAACAAACTAAAAGACCGGGTGAAAATGCATTAAACAAGTTGTAAAGTGAAAATTTGAGAATTTTACGAACAATCCGAGTACAACTTGTTTAATGAAAGTTCACCACACTACCTAAGCTAGAATGAAAAAGTAATAACGAAACAAAAAAAAACGATAAAACATGTTTGTTTTATGTCGTAAGCTCGACGCCTTTACTGTGCTTAGCTAGTAACTTCCTTCATTCATGCCATGGTGATGCCTCACCGAGAAAACCAAAAGCAATTGTCCTAACCAAACACTTGAACAAACGTTACGGGAACAAAATATACAAGTATCAGTATAAACAAGTGAAAATATACAATATGTAAGATATCTACAAAACTCAAAAACAAAGAAGTTATCGCAATGCGAGCCAATAAAAACACCAATCTCTGGCAACAGCGCCATTTTGTTGGAGCGGTAAAGCGACAAGCAACAAAAGTTTTGGAAGTATTTTTCCGGGAATTTATCGTGTCCACAGAGATCGGTGCTATTGAACTGTCGTTCGACAATTTGCATGTTAAAGAGTTTGGGTTTAAAATGGTTTAAACATAGAAACAAAAAAGTAAATATTAACACAACTCCCCAAAACCGACATTTTGATAGAAAAGATTGTGGCCTCCATCCAACGCATCCACAACTCCCCAAAACCCATCCTTTTCATCAAGAACCTAAGAAAATCCCAACTAACATTGTCATAGGCTTTCTCAAAATCAACCTTGAAAAGCGAACAAGCCCTATTCTCCTTAGTCTCGTAGTCCACCAATTCATTCGCAACCAAAACTCCATCTAGAAATTGTCTACCCGGAACGAAAGCACTTTGACAAGTCGATATAATTGAATGAAGAACCAACTTTAATCTAGCTGCTAAAAGCTTAGATAAAGGCTTGTATAAACACCCAACCAAACAAATAGGTCTAAAATCATCTAACCCCAAAGGATTGTCGCCTTTTGGAATCAAAGTAAAAAAAGACGATACAATAGCCTTAGACAAAAATGCACCTCCATGAAAATCACAAAATAACCGACAAAAATCATCTTTAAGAAAGTACCAACATTTCTTGATGAATAAGAAAGAAAAACCATCGAGACTCGGGCTTTTGGATCCATCACAACTCCAAACGGCGTCCCTAATCTCCTCTTATGAAAAAGGCCGCTCAATATGATCCCTCTCCAATGCGCTAAGCATAAAGAAAGGGACCCCCTCCAACAAAGGCCTATTAACCTCGGGCTCCACAAATTTGGAAGCAAAATGGTTTCTTACTTCCTCCTTAACATCCTTGACCGAAGTTAACAACCCTCTATCCGAATTAATATGGCCAATATGGTTACTCCTCCTTCTTTCTTTCATAACACAATGAAAAAACCTACTATTATTATCACCATCGTTAAGCCACTTAAGTCGAGTTTTTTGGATAAGCTTGTTCTTCTTTATTCTAAGATTCAACCAAAAACGGTTCGAAGCTTTCTTCCGACCATTGATAAGGTAATCCAAAAGAAAGCCACTAGCCAAGTCGGTCGCTTCATCCCCTTCATTCATCTCCTTCACGCACTTGTCCACTTCCAAACCAAACTTGCCAAAAATATCGAGATTCCTCCTTTTAAGGCTACCTTTAAGGAGACTTAGTTTCTCCTTTAAGACAAAGTCTCCTCTATCGGTTACATGCAATTTTTTCCATTCCTTTTCCACAAACGAGATGAAATCCTTGTTGTTGAACCATTCGTTATTAACTCTAAACGGCTTTGGGCCCCAATTCGAAGCCTCCGCAACCAACCAAACGGGACAATGATCCGATAAATCTCTCGGACCAATAAATTGACCAACCACCCCCCATTTTTCAATAGCATTCTCCAAAAGTAGAAAACGATCGATCCGGCTCAAAGATGAACCATCTCCACTATACCAAGAGAAATTCTTACCTTTGCTAGGAACATCAATCAATTCGCTATCCATAATACACTCCAAGAACTCGTCTGTTTCCAAAGATGTACTACCCATCGCCCTTCCCTTCTTCTCCCAAACATAAGTCGTAGCGTTAAAATCCCCACCAAAGCACCATTCTCCATCCGTGAAGGTAGATTTTAAAGCCAACAAATCTCTCCAAAGAATTCTCTTCAATCCCAAATCACAAGAAGAATAAATGTTAACAACATAGAATATGTTACCTCTCCAACACACCTTGACACCCACAAAGCCCTCTCCATTGAAACTACATAAAACCTCCACACTACCAATCTTCCATAAAATAATCATACCTCCAGATAGCCCCTTGCACCGATATTTGTGATTATGTTTAATTAATTTATTTTTTAAAATTATTTGCGGTATCGTCATATGAGTGTTGGAATTGTGTTCGGTATTTCACTAGGGTATAGGGTTTATAAACAGCTATTGACCGCATTCTAAGCCACAACATCAAATTCTTTGATGTCTTCATAGCTGCAACATCAATTTCATTCAACCACAATCCTCTCAATATTATTAACCATTTTTCAAGTGAAAGCACTAACCATCTGCAACTATTAATGCGTCGGCAATTATCTGTAATATTACAAATCACTTCCAAACCCCTCACCATAAACAAAACCCCGAGTAAAAACCTTATGTGACCACAACACTGTCATTGAAAAAAGAAAAAGCATAGCAGAATTTTTTTACAAACACAATCCTATTTCTTCAATTCATTCAAAAACAAGATAACAAAAACTCAAATATCTTCACTCAATCTTCAAAGCTTTAAACTCATATCCATTCATGCAGGTAGAATAAGTTTATGGATTACAGAAGCAACAACAACAGCAACAGAACGACAACAACAACAAAAGAACGACGGCAATGCTGACGGCAAGAATGAACGGCAACAACAACAACGACGGCAAGAACAATGTATGAAGCAAGAACAACAACAACAACAACGTACCTCTTCTTTTCGTTTTGGTCTTCTCCTTCACGAATGCAAGAATGAACGATGGCAACGGTGACGGCAACGGTTTCAGAACGACGGCTACGGTGACGGCAAAGGTTTCAGAACAACGGCAATGAAAGCAAGGGTTTTAGAAAGCATGCAAGAACGATTGAACGCAAGGGTTTCAACAGAAAGAACGGTCGAGAGAAGAAAATGAAAAGAAGTTTCTGAAAATGATATGAAATGTGTTTTATATTTTAATTCATAAATGACCTTAGAGGGCGCTTTTCAAAAAGCGCTTTTTTAAGTGCTACCTATGAGAGCGCTTTCCTTAGAAAGCGCTTTCTAAAGTGAGGAGAATTTAAGACCTATAGCAGCGCTTTCTGAAAGCGCATTCTAAGGTTAACCTATAAGAGCGCTTTTTTAAAGCGCTTTCTAAGGTAAAACCTATAGCAGCGCTTTTCAAAAAGCGCTTTCTAAGGTGGATTCCATTTAGGGCATTTAACAGCGCTTTTAAAAAGCGCTTTCTAAAGGCTGTCTTTTACAGCGCTTTTTTTAGCGAAATTTTTTAAAGACCTATAGCAGCGCTTTGTCCAAAAAGCGCTGTCTTTGGTGCGATGTGAAAAGCCAATTTTGGCGTAGTGAAATGTTAACAACATAGAATATGTTACCTCTCCAACACACCTTGACACCCACAAAGCCCTCTCCATTGAAACTACATAAAACCTCCACACTACTAATCTTCCATAAAATAATCATACCTCCAGATAGCCCCTTGCACCAATATTTGTGATTATGTTTAATTTATTTATTTTTTTAAATTATTTGCGGTATCGTCATATGAGTGTTGGAATTGTGTTCGGTATGTCTATGGTTCATATACCCCAACTTTGAATCTGAACAACGGATCTAAGACCCCTTTCTAACTAATTACTAAGAGTATTATATGGAGACTTTGGGCTACTTAAGTTGAACTTATTTTGATATATCTTAAATTTACCCTCATCAATATATAGCACCGACGCTTTTGGAAAAAATGTGTCTCCTTATCCGAGTCAGACATTTATATCACACTTGTAATTACATTTAATTAATTAATATTTTAAAATTATATCACAATTCATTAATTAATTTATTTTAAATTATTAACAGTATCGTCATGAAAATCTTAGTATTGTGTTTGGTGTGTCTATGCTTTATACACTCCAACTTTTTTTAGTTTAGTTGTATACTAAGACATCCCTTACTAGTCAGTTATCAGCACCACCTTTTTTTAATTTATTGTTAAATTAAAACAACCGTTACGATTCAGTTATGAGTTGCAAATCCGTTATTAGTTAGTTAGAGTATAACAAACAAACTCTCTCAGCTCTCTCATTGTAATTAGCTTATAAATGCTCATGATTATCTCCTATCACTTCTCAAACACACATACACACTCTCTCTCTCTCTCAAAAATACACACACATTCATTCTCATTCTCTCTCTCTCTCTCATGGAAAATCCAAGCGACAAGAAGAAATCAAGAAAGAAAACTGACCTCAGAGAAGAGGCTAGCATGGAAGTTTGGGAAAAAAAACAAAAATGGTAATCGTATTTCTTTCTGTATTCATTATTATTAGATTCTTCAGAATTAAATATTTTGATTTAAATTACAGCAAGAAGCATGGTGGCATGATGGATACAAAGAAAGATTTATCAGGAGTTAATGAAAAAGGAGAAGATTGGACTAGTGGTGACGAGAACGAAGTTGCCATGGAAAAGCAGAAGGAAATGGATGCGGTACATAGAAAGATTACAAATCTGGATAATGAGATTGAAAATTTACGGGCTTCGATCAACAAGAGAGGGGTGTCGCAAAAAATAAGCCTTCAATTAAGGTAATAAAATATAATTTGCTTATATTGAAGTTGATGTTTATCTATGATAATTAATCATAAGTTTATATTATAAATCAGGTCTGAACTTGAAGATAAAAATAGGAGAAGACAGGGGTTGATGGAAAATTATTTCGGTCTTAGAAGAGCCTTTGAAAAGAGAGAAAACAAGAAGAGACGCTACTGATCAGGCGGCATCATGTTATAGAGAAGAAGAAAAGAAAAAGCTAGCATGGCGTTTAATGGTTGATGTTGTATAAAATTGTCTTTTAATACTTTAATAAACTTTTTGTAGAATTCTCTGAGATTGTTAAATCAGTCTGTACGTAATAAACTCTTTGTAGAATTCTCTGAAATTGTTAATTCAGTATGTACGAAATAAACTCTTTGTAGAATTCTCTGAGAAACTCTTTGTAAAATTCTCTGAGATTGTTAATTCAGTATGTACGTAATAAAGTGTTTGTAGAATTCTCGAGATTGTTCATTCAGTATGTACGTAATAAAGTGCTTGTGCTATTCTACTAAATTCCAAGCATGCATCTATCTCTTTTAGGACTGAACCCAACATTTGTTTGTCCGATTTGGCAGTTTTTCAAAAATGCTGCGCAGTCTACAACATAATTCATTGGTCAATTAGGAAGATTATGTAGGCCTAATAAAGAAAGAAAACAGCAAGCTATAAGCTATGATTTCTCACGTATGCAATCATGAATCATCAAGGCTCCTTCACAATCAATAGAAAATTTCATGTTAGAATTATGACATATGGCTAAAAGCATAACCAGAAAGTTTAATACTCCAAATCTGTGAAAATTAATTCAACATCCCAAACAGCATAACGAGAAAGTTAAAGCTACATTTAACTTAAAAGCAGCAGATAGTAGATGTTGACCATACTACCCAATGTCACTGAGAACCATCTCCTATACCACCACCAATGCATTTGCCATCTTGATCCCATGCACACGGGAGGCATCATGTAGGAGTATATGTTCCCCTTGAGAAGTCATTGACGAGTAGTATTTAAGTTGTAATTCCATAAGGGACTAGTTTGGTAAGAATCATTGAGAAGTCATTCACAGATAGTCTTTGAGTTGTAATTTCTTAAGGGACTAAGGGTAGTCAGAATCCTTGAGAAGTCATTGACAGATAGTCTTTGAGATTGTAATTAGTTTGATTATTTGATTAAGTAATGTTGAGAAGAAAAAACCACTTTGGCGAGTGCACTAGACTAACCTAGTTAATAATGAACCATGATAAAAAATACTTTTTCATTTTTATCATTGTTATTCTTTTTGGGTCGCGAAAATCTGTCATATTTAAAACTCAATTCAATCCCTCTTTTCTTGTGTTTCACGAACCTTCAATATGATATTGTTTGACATAATCATTATGTGATAGAGAAAATAATTAAATATTTGTTTAAAATATTTTATAAACTCTTAAATTAATAGTTCAACAATTATTATCTATCAAGTCGCCTTGTTATTTTAACATAGGGATAGTTAGAGTTCCTCCGGTGATGGCTTGGACAATGGTGAAAAGCAGGAAACACAACCATACGTCTATTAGATGGGACATTTTCCTGTATGGTTACGGGCTTAGCGGAAGGGATTTGGATGGTCTTTGCTCATTTTTCTTCTCCGAAATCCCTAAACGTATCAATGCGAGAGACATTTTCGTGCTTTTTAAATGTATCGGAAATGAGGTGGAGGTGGTGATTCCACCAAGAACAAACAAGAAGGGTAAAAGGTTCGGGTTTACTAGATTCAACGAGGTGGACGACATCAGGCTTCTGGGTGTCAAACTCGACAATGTGATGATAGATGGGAGGAAGATTCACGCTAATCCTACAAGATTCGAGAGGGTTATAAGAGAGTTTACGATGCATCTTGTGCGAGGGGTTTTGGAGATAGGTCTAATGGAGATACCATGGCTAATCAGAGGTCGGTGTTTAGTGGAAGATCGGCTTCAAAGATCTTTGATGGTTCTAAGTCGTACGCGGAGATTCTAGGTAAAAAAGCATGTGTGTTAGACGATGGCAATGATCTAGAAGGGGGTTGAATAGATCACTAATTTTTAAACAGAGTCGGCACTTAAAAATTGATTTCAAAAATGTGCGGAAGCGAATGTGGAAATAAATCGCCCCAACGAACCTTTATTGGTAAGATCAGATATGTGAACCGAATGGAATTGAATTCAATGAGAAAATGAATCAATAATTTTCCAATTAATCAAACAAGTTATTATCACTTTAGTTTATCTAATTTCCAATGACTTGTGAAATGTAAACTTAAATTGACAATATCAAAAACAGTTTGGTGCGATCAATTCATCGAACACTTGGTGTGCAAAACACCCCAAGTTGAATTTCCTATGTAATGTTAGTGCAAAATTTTTCACAATTACAATCTAAGTGATTGTAATGAATTTTGAAAACGGAATTTTAGCACTATACAACAGCAGAAATTTATCGAGCAATTGATATTACACAAACGTGAACAACACAAATTAAAGAGATAGAGAAAGAGAGAACTACACCGGATTTGTTTAGGAAGTTCCCCTTTTGTTCTCGCTTATGGTTCAAGGTCAAAAGAGATTCCTTTTTCATTGCATATTCAACAGATACCAGGATGTTGGTCCTGGATTATAACACAGATGAGAGAAGAAAAATAGATATGCATCTTAATGGCAGTTGATGAAGCTTACTTCAGAATTTGGTCAAAATATAATCACTAAAATCAAACTTCCTACCATTACCAACAACGTATATGAACTTCACAAGCTCAGCAGTGATGGTTGAGGTATGGTTGGTAGGAACCCAGTTGATAGTACCAATTCTATGAAGAATTGCATACCTCACACTAAGCTTTCTAGATGAAAGCGTTCCTTTGATGGGCCAATGCTTCAATGTATTACAAGTGATCTCCTGACACACCTGATCATCAGTATCTTCAAGATCAGGTTAAGTATCTTCTGATCTGCCCAGAAACTTGTTGATCACTATGGAAGAAAATGTCACAACATTTCCTCGGACATACACCTTCTTGTAGTCTTTACTGTTTACATCAGCACAACCTTCAGGAATGTTCACCACAAATTCCTTGACTAGCTTCTCATAGCAAGGAACAAATTTTGTGACAGTCTTCATTAAGCCAGCAGCTTCAATCAGCTTCATCACATCTTTGCATTGTAGGGCATTGTTAGATATCAATCATGCCTTAAATTTATCATTTATTATTGGCATTTTTCAACTCTTTTATGTTGATTTATTAGAATTGTTACTTGGAAGTTGCCATTCTTCAAATTATGTGAACATACCTTTGGTACTTTTAATTTGTGTGTTATTGTGCAGAAAAAGGCATTAAGTCATCAAAGAGTAAGACACAAGGAAAGTGAGTAAAGTTGCTAAAGGAAGGGAAGAAAATCAGTAAGTTCGCTAGTCGAACTTGCTAGCCAATGTTTGCTAGGCGAACAACTGGCAAGGTGCCAGCGAAGGCTTCCAGATTTGAGGCAGTAGAAAAAGGCCGCTAAGTTCGATGTGAGAACAAGCTAGCGAAGGTTCGCTGTGGCAACGCTTCAGCGAAGACCTGGCGAAGCATCTCAGAAAAGAGGCAGTAGCTAAATGGACCTAAGTTCGTTGTGCGAACTTGTAGGCGAATAGTTCGCTAGGCAAATAATCATTCGCACTGCAAACTTCTGAAATATCTCAGAGGCGGTTTAACTGTGCAGAGGCATATCAAGTTCCTATTTTAATGTTCGCTAGGCGAATAAAATGTTCGCAGTGCGAACATGATAGAATCTAAGTGTTATATTTATGCACTTTTGGTCATTTTTGGGGATGATAACCCGTTTTTACACACCACAACCTAGTTTTCTGAGTTTTCATCATCCAAGAGTGATAATTTACATTAAGAAGATGGATTCGCATTCGAGTTTGATTATTCGACGTGGATGTTTTTTCATCTCCTCCCGATACTTGTGAAGCAAGCTACCATGGTGATGGGTAGATAAACACCTTTATGTCTAGATTAGATATAGTTAATCTTGCTTATATGTATTTCTTTTGATCTTTTGTATATGAACAAGGTTGATGATCAATATATGATGAAGTTGTTTGTTTTTAATGTTGTATTTATGGTTTGGATCACTCTAGACATAGAAATTCCAAATCTTGATCTAATGTCTTCATCTATTAACAACCAAACTCTAGACATAGATTTGGGAGTTAATATTTGCTTTGTATTTATCTTAATGTTTATTGTTTCGATTGTTGGGTTGAGACATTGTCTAACGATTTAAACAATAATACTCACGAAGTCGCTTTATACATAAACGGATTCACGAGGATACGCGATTGTATTGATCGAAACTAAGTTCATATGCATGATTAATAGGATATGTATAAAAAGGATTAACGGACTCTAATCTTGACACGCTTTTACCAATCGATTAAAACCGAAACTTTTTAGCGTCGGCTATAATTTTTATGCAAACGTTGCGATACGAAATCAAACAAACCACTTTATATGTTCTATGTTTAAAACGATTCCAATTGTAAAACGGAAGTAATATCGCACAATCCCTACGGATACGATAACAAAAACCCACACTAATACTATTTCAACAAAATGGCGTCGTTGTCGGGGATTGTTGTTTGATATTGCAAGCATTGCAATAGTTGATACATTTTAAACTTTGTTTATCTCATTTACTTTTTCTTGAGCTTCTTAATTTGTTGGGTTAAGTTTTGCAGACCCTGTTTATGCGAGGAAAGTTACTTGCAGATCAACTTTTTTTCGATCCTGAGATTGAGAGAACTGCACATAAGTTGAATAGCAAAACTAGATGGATGAGGCAACTTGCCAAAGAAAGACGAAAGAGAGAGAGAGAGAGAGAGAGAGAGAGAGGATAAATTTCTATTTCTACACCAACACCACAGTTTACGCCAAACATGGCAGCAGCAGCACCACCACCTGTTTCAACGCCATGTACCAACAGTCTGAGGCACACGGTTCAATTTGCGCGCAATGCCCACAACGGGAGGCACTCTGAGAAGAAGACCGAAATTCTTGGTCTT
Organism: Lathyrus tuberosus; assembly: GCA_022829125.1. Classification (NCBI taxonomy): domain Eukaryota; kingdom Viridiplantae; phylum Streptophyta; class Magnoliopsida; order Fabales; family Fabaceae; genus Lathyrus; species Lathyrus tuberosus. The sequence continues at coordinate 4,847,991 of JALAZF010000441.1, forward strand.
CTATACCAAAATCCTTTCACCGGTATAGATCATGAGGATCCCTTCACTCATCTTACAAAATTTTTACGAAATTGCGGGTGCAACGGGAGCGGCTGAAGCTGAAGAGGAGTCATTGTTCAAGAGACTCTTTCCTCATTCCTTAACTGGGAAGGCGAAGGAATGGTATCTTGATCAATCGACTGTGATTATGACGAATTGGAATGTGTTAGAAGAAAAATTCCTTGAACTATTTTTCCCAAATAATCGGTTCATGGAGGGAAAAATGGCAATTGCGGTTTTCTCTCAAGGCGGAAATGAATCTCTCATTGAAGCTTGGGAGAGATTCAAATCCATACTACGAAAAAAGCAAGGGTCACGATTTTGATGAACTTGCGCAAGTGCACTTTTTTAGAAATGGTCTCCAACCGGTTCACAAGACCTTGTTGGATGCTACTTTGGGCGGTTCTTTAATGACCAAAAGTGTCGAGGAAGCAATTTATATCATTGATAAGATGGCACTCTATGGTCATCAAGGGAATCATAATCGTGGTACAACGCAAAATAAACTGGGAATGCTTGAATTGGGAACTAGTGATGCGATTCTTGCTCAAAATAAATTGTTATCCCAACAAGTGGAGTTGTTGACTCAACAAATGTCAAAGCTTTCACAACAACGAAAAGAGATGCAAGAATTACCAAGCAAGAGTGTTCAGGTAGCTGTTTGTGAATTATGCATAGGAGATCACCCTACCAGGTATTGTCCTCCGGTTATGGAAGAAGTGAATTATACTGGAAATCTAAATCAAGGCTATCAAGGAAGACCACCTTATCAAAACACTCAACAACCTTACCAAAACAATCAGGGTTACCAACCAAGAGGGAATAATCTGGATTATCGACAAAGTTACCATCAAAATCCTTATCAACCAACACAAGATCAAGGTGGAAGTTCAAAGATGGAAGATACTTTCACTTAATTCATGCAATTGTCAATGGCACCCCAAAAGAGTACTGAAGCTTCAATCAAGAATCTTGAATCTCAAGTTAGGTAATTTGCAAAGCAATTGGTCAGGCAATAACCGGGGCCATCCTTTTCCGATAACACTGAAACAAATCCAAAGGAATATTGCAAGGCCATTTTTACAAGAAGTGGAAGAACAATAGGTGGAGAAGTTGAAAATGAGGTGGTAGCTGAAAAGGAGAATGAGATTGTATAGGAGGAAGTTGAAAAAAATGATGAAGAGGTTGAAGTTGAAAAAAATTATGTAGAGGAGAAGAAGAAAAAAGAGACAAAAAGAAAGGAGTATGAGAAATAAGTTCTACAAAGAAGGTTACCATATCCTCTTATTCCTAAGAAAAAAGAAAACGATGGGCATTATGCGAGATTCTCGGACTTGTTTAGTCGGTTGCAAGTAACCATTCCTTTCTCTGAGGCTCTCGAGCAAATGCCTAAGTATGTCAAATTTATAAAGGACATACTTACGAAAAAAGAGGTACACAGATAAGGAAAACGTTAATCTCAATGCCAATTGTAGTGTCGTTGTTCAAAGTATACTTCCGTGGAAGGAAAAAGATTCGGGAAGAGTAGCTTTACCTATCACTATACGTAATGAGTATAAATGTAAGGCTTTGATCGACATGGGTTCTAGCATCAATTTAATTCCTTTTTCCGTGGTCAAAAGACTTGAGAACATGGACGTGAAATCAACCACCATGACATTGCAACTTGCGGACAAGTCAAGGACCCGTCCTCTTGGTGTTGTGGAGGATGTGTTATTAAAAGTGGACAAATTTTGTTTTCGGTTGATTTTGTGGTCATAGATATGACGAAGATGAGGATACTCCAATCATCCTTGGAAGACCCTTCATAAAAATTGCAAAAATGTTGGTAGATATTGATAAAGGAAACATGAAGGTGAGGATTAAGTCTTGTGGAAGAGAGGAAGAAGCTTGTTTCACATTCTTCAAAGGAGTGATCTATTCAAGTTAAGTGGAAGAAGACACTCATAAGGAAAAATAATTTGCAAGAGAGGCTTTGCGTTAAAAGAAAGATGAAGACGCTAAATCGGTAATGATGAAATCGTGTTTGGACTTTTCCTTATTAAAGAAAAAGGGATCAAGAACAGGTTATGATAATGGTTGAAAATTTTGTTGTTGGAGTGTTTTTCTTAGAAGCTAAACCATGAGCTTTTAGTTTCGAGGTTTCAAGCCTCCGGACCGTCGATCTCAAACGACGTTAAACAAAGTGCTAGTTGGGAGGCACCCCAACATTGTAAGTATTCCTGCATTTTTAGTGTTTTGTGTATTATAAGTTATTTAGAATGAGTGTGAAGGATGTGCTAGCAGGAAGAAAAAATTTCAAACTTATGTCAGCTTAGCTAGAATGTTCACACTACGAACCTGAAGCGAGCATTCGCTGGCCGGTTTGCACGGGAACGTAGCGAGACAGATTTAATATATCTGCTGCCACATCACTTAAAAAGTGTGAAAAAAATGGGTGGGCCAGATGTTAGGGCTCAAGACCCATTATTCACACTTTGTGAGGAAACCCTACCCCACCTCACTTGCCACTCTTTTCACAAACTCACCAAACTTGGTTACTCTCACTCTCACAACTCTCATGGGCATTTTGAAGATTCTGCAACCTCTTGAAAATTTTCCAAACAAAATCTTATCAAGTATAACAAGTTTGATTTCATTCTCTCTTTTAATTCTTCATAGTAACATGTGGTTAGGGTTAGTGTAGAACATAAATCAAAAATTGATTATAGGTTGAAATGTTGCCAATGCATGTTTTGTTCTTGTTGATTCTGTGTTTTTCCAAGTGGGTATTATCAATTAGTAGGAATAGTTGTTGCATGTGGAAGAATTGTTGTTAATTGAAGGTAGGAAGAACCTACAGAATCAGAAATTTGCAGGGTTCGCCATTAGTTCGCCTTGCAAACCTGAGGCGAACCTTCGCCAGGACTTCGCCTAGCGAATCTGGGGTGAATGTACGCCAGAGCTTCGCCCTGCGAACTTTTGGGAGAACAAGGAAGATTTTTCAAAAAAATTTGTGATGCTTAATTCTGATTCTAATGATAATTATTTTGTTTCCTCACAAATGAAAACTGTGTATTGGCTAGTTAGTTTTGTTTGATGGTTTTGCAGATGGCTCCTAAGATTGTACCTTCCAAGAAACAAAAAGTCAGAAGCGCATCACATCCAGCCCCAATACAATTTGATTCATACCAATTTAAAGGAGCAAAGAAAGTTGTTCGACGCCTGACGCTTAAGAGGAGGAGCATCCTACCCGAAAAAAGTTTCAACCTAAACCACAAGGATCCTACAAGGCGGTAGCGGGAACCTAGAAAGCAAGAAGTGGGGGAAATTGATCACACCATGAGATAGTTATAATGTGGAGTTGGTTCGTGAGTTCTACGCAAACGCACTCCCGAATGATGATGAGGTTTTCACATGGACTACTTTGGTTTGCAAACGAGAGGTAAAGTTCGACCACGACACAATCAACACGGTTCAAGGTAACCCTCTGACTTTAGGAGGAAATGAGATTGATGTTTATCACCATACTTTGAGGTTGCGTCGAGATACGATTTGATTACTCGTGATTTGTTGCTGGAAGGAAAGACTGTTGAATTGAACCCATCTGGGGTTCCCAGGAGATATCACAGGGAGGACATGCAAATATTTTAAATTAAATTAAATTAAATAATAGATATAGCCACGTGATTTTCACGCCACAACATCTCAGTTGCCACATGAAAATCATGTCACAACTAGCAAAGCTTCTTTGATGCGTTTGTCAACAAATTCCCCCAATTTTTTTGTTCTAGTCTTTACAACTAGCTCCCTCACGAGTGGAGGTCTCCTCAAACTCTTTTCCTAAATGATAAAATTAAGTTTAATTAAAAATATATAATAAATCAAAAAATAACTTAAAATAATAGTAATAATTACCATGCGTCGAGCATGTTCGACAACGCTTATACTTCCAACTGCATTAAGGCTACCCCTTTTCAGATACTCTCATTTTCTTTACTTTTTCAGATCTTTCCTTAAAACCAGTTGTATCCCAATAAATAAGAAGTTCATTGAATACTTGTTTGCCTATCCAGTTGGGACGAATATTTTCACTTTTCCAACGGAGTTTAGCACACCTTAGCATGTCAGAAAGTCAAACTGAAGTTCTGCCAAAATAATTTTGTTAAACCTCTTTCTCATTCATTTTTTCACACGTACACTTTTCCTACAATGTTGTAAAACATTCAAATAAAATAGTTAGATAATTATAATAAAAAAAAAGTAATTTAAACAAAAATAATTTAACAAATAAATTACATAACTTAACAAAAATATATTAATTTTACCTTAAATAACTTAAACAATGCTTCTTTTTCATCCCCATCAACATCTCTAAATCTCTTCCAAGATTTCTTATACTTTTACTGAAATACATAACTTATACACTGAGCAGCATTCCGACTTGGCTCAAAACTAAACATCAATAATTTAAATTAGTATCTAATATAAGTTAATATAAAAATGGAAACATGCATACTTAAATAAAAATCTCCTATTCATTATCATCGTTCTTATCATCCACCTCCTCTTCATATATTAAAATTTGAAATAAACATATAATATAATATATTATATTTTTTTTTCTGTTTTTATTTAGGAAAAACTACAAGCAACAACCAACAATCAATATATTTATTTAAATCTGGAAAAAAAATTCTTAAATACCTCAATGAAGATAAAAAAAAGCTTCAATCTTGAACCCTTGATACTTGATGAGTCATGAAGAACCAACAATCTAATATATCTCTTGATGAATCTTGAAAAAAAAATTAACAAGGTTAATTATATATACAATTAAAATATCAACACAATATTTAACAAATACAAAACGAAAAATTAAACAATATTAAATTACTTTTTGAAATTTATAATATAGGAACAAGAACATTTGAAGATGAATTGAAGATGAAAAAGATATGTTTTTGGAATAAAGAGGAGGAATGAATTTGTTGAGAAAAGAAAAATGCAGAAGAAACATGTCTGGGCGAGAGAGAGAGAGAGAGGGGGGGGGGGGGGGGAGAGAGGGAGAGAGAGAAATTGGCAATATATATAGGCTCATCAGCGACGCAAATTTCACGTCGCAACCTAGCGAATTGAAATTCACGTCGCAAGCTCCAACGGTCATTCATAATTGCGACGTGAGAATTATCACACAAATAAATATGTCAGTCAAACTTTACCATCAAGTCAATGTCAGAGACTTTTCCCTCCATAACGTTCTTTTTTTACTTACATGTTGCGACGTGACTATTACATCACAACTTAAAATTTGAAAATTTTCTAATCTCCCCCATCTTCTACCTCTGCATGCCTGAATCCCTTAATTTTTTTTATTGTACTTTTTTTGTTGTGACGTGATTACCACGTCACAATATTTTTACTAAATATTTTTTCTGTCTTCGCCATGTGCTTGTGTTAGTTTCAATATATTTAAAAAAACATGTAACGACGTGATTATCAAGTAGCAACTCCTTTTTTCTGCCACGTGATTTTCACGTCACTATATCACGTGGTTGGAGAGAGATTTTCTTGAAGTTATTATTCAATCATTATATTACCGTTATTTATTAAAAATATGTGACTTGCTATTTTTTTAGCAATTTGGAAATGTGAAGATTTAATTTTTTTATTTATTTGGTGGGGTTAAATGGGGATTTAATTTTTTTAATTATTATTATTATTATTATTATTATTATTATTATTATTATTATTATATGGATAGTGAATTTATTACATACTGTTATTTATTCAAAATATATAATTTATTATTTTCTAGTTATTTAAAAAGGGAAATGCTAAGCCTTATTAATTATTAGTATAAGAAATAGGATGGGAAACTCGCGGGGACGGGTGTAACAACCTGGGCCCCTCGCAAGGCGATCCCGGCACTGCCACCTCACGATCTTCCCTACCCCCACTCTCTAGTAGAGTTTTTGCCTTCCGTGGAAATCGAACCATGTACCATGGGGTTCAAGTACACGTTCAATCCATTCCCACTACCAATTGAGCTACTAAAAAAAGGCGCCTTTTTTGTAACAGCCCGGACCCCTCGCAAGGCGATCCCGACACTGCCACCTCACGATCTTCTCTACCCCCCTCTCTAGTAGAGTTTTTGCCTTCCGTGGGAAATCGAACCATGTACCCTGGGGTTCAAGTACATGTTCAATCCATTCCCACTACCAATTGAGCTACTAGCTTAATTGGTAGTGGGAATGGATTGAACATGTACTTGAACCCCAGGGTACATGGTTCAATTCCCACGGAAGGAAAAAACTCTACTAGAGAGGGGGTAGAAAAGATCGTTAGGTGGCAGTGCCGGGATCGCCTTACGAAGGGCCCGGGATGTTACAACGGGGACGACCGAAGAAAAGGGTGTGGTCATCGCCGGAACAACCTATTACTCAGACGAAGCAGCTAGAGAATAACAGGAAAACGACGTAACAAATGAGGAGCAACAATCACATGATACGGATACCCAATCAACTACTGGAGATCATTATGCAAACGGAGATCATGGCAAAACCCTAGAATTAATTGATGCAAAAGAACCGAAGGAGCAGCGAAAGCTGTGGGTTAATGTGCTGAAAGACAATCACAATCCAACCAAAGGTTTGTCGATGAAATACGTAGCCCCATCATTTGTGCCACGGGAGATTGAAATTGATATTAAAGACGAGGACGTTGAATCAGAGATGAAATTTTGGGAAACTTCTTTGATCATCTACGTGTTGGGATGGGACCTCGGTATGAACACAGTGAAGAATTTTATGGAAAGAATGTGGAACTTCATCAAACTTCCTGATATGAATTACCTCGAAGAACGATATTTCATCCTCAAATTTCTCTCGCATAGGGATATGGATACGGTGATGATGAAGGGTTCTTACACAATTCGTAATATGCCCATGTTACTGAGAGAATGATAGACCAAATTGAACCTGAAGAACGACATGTTGCGTACCTTACCAATATGGATCAAACTCCCTAATTCGCCTCTCCATCTATGGGGGGAAAGGCCTTAGCAAGATTGGTAGCACAATTAGAAATCCTACTACTACCGATGAATAAACTGCACACAAGCTTCGAATATCGTATGCTAGATTGTTAGTTGAAGTGGATGTTACTCAAGCTTTGGTGAAGGAAATCATTATCAACAATCGAAATGGTACTAAAATGACTCAACCTATTGAATACAAGTGGAAACCGAAATTTTGTGATCAATGTCAACAGTTTGGCCACATATGTGAGGCTCCAAAACCAGTCAAAGTATAGCAGCCAAAGCAGAAACAGAAGGCTGAAGCTTTCAAACTTGATGATGCAGCAATGCCAGTTATTGAGTCAAATCCAGGTGATGCAGAAATCAGTGTTACACTAATAGTTGAAGGCCTAAAATTGAACACATGGGGGAATGCTATTGATGATTACTCGGACTGGACTACAATCACCAAGAATGGAAAGGAAAAAAACAAGGGCACTCCGAAGGAAGAAACACGAGCAGTTATAGATTGTGTAAATGGTTTTGGTCCTTTGGGAGATTGGAATGTCTCAAGAATGTTTGTTGATGGTGATCCATGCTAGCTGCGTGGAATGTGAGGGGGCTAAATAAATCGGGCAAGCTTAGGGAGATTCGCTCCCGTCTCCTAGAGCTTCGTCCAAAAGTGACCGCTTTACTTGAAACTCGTGTCAAATCGAAAAATGCATCTTCCATCTGAAAGAAACTCATGTTGCAGGGTAGTTTTGCTGACAACTACGAACATTATGCTAATGGAAAGGTTTGGTTGTATTGAAATTTGAATGAAACTGATCTTAAAGTTGTTAATTGTTCCATCCAATTCATTCACTGTGGTGTTCATAATATGGCAGAGAATTTCTCGTATTGGCTAACTGCTGCATATGCCTTGAATAAACTGGAGCAACATCGATTATTATGGAATGATATTACTGCGATTCATGCGCAACAGCAAGGCCCCTGGGTATTGATGGGTGATTTTAATAATGTTATCCATAACAATGATAGAATTGGTAGAAACGTTATGACCGAGTCCGAATATATCGATATGTGTAATATGATGAATAATGTTGGCTTATTTGAGAAGGAAAGGAAATGTAGCTATTATACATGGTCAAATAATCATACCACAGGTACAATATACTCTCGTATTGATCATGTTCTAGCAAATGTCGAATGGCTCTAGCAGAATAATGATACTAATCTCAATATTTTTTACCCCCTAGTGTATCGAATCACTCCTTACTTTTGTTGACAGGTAATGGTTATAAGAATGTATAGAAAACCAATCTTCGGAATTTATAATTGCATTATGGATTTTGAAGGATATGATAACTTGGTTGGGATAATTGGAACACCCCAATTGCAGGCAATGCTATGTTTATTTTGTGGAATAAGCTTATGCACCTACAACTTGTTCTAAGAACATTCAGCAAACCAGTCCTGCATAATAATCAATAGCTCATCAAGCCCTGCGATAACTTAACTGAAGCGAAGACCTTACTTGTGGTAGATCCTATGAATGCTACGACAATAACACGAATTAAGGAGTTGACAGCAGAGATCGTAAATCTACAAGAACCAGAGGAAAAAATCTTGAGACAGGAATCAAAGCTTGATTGGTTTAAGTGGGGTGATGGGAATAACTCGTACTTCCACGCATCCATAAAAGCCAAATCCATTTCAAAAAATATGACTAAACTGATTAAAGATGATGGCACAATCCTGAAAGTACCGGCTGATATTGAAGCTGAAGTATTAGAGTATTATACGAATATGTTTGGTACTTCTGACAGTAGTCTTCGTCACATTGATGTGGCCGCCATGATAGATGGACCGCAATTGAACATGGAACAGCGACAGTGTCTCTTGGCTCCCATTAGCAAGAAAGAGATTCATACGACACTTAAAGGCATTGGGGACTTGAAATCACCGGGGATAGATGGCTATGGAGCCCATTTCTTCAAAGGTAGTTGGGAGTCCATTAAATATGATGTGGTAAATGCAGTTCAAGATTTTTTTTACCCTGATCGTTTATTTAAAGCCTTCAACGGTACTGTGGTGATGCTTATTCTGAAACATTGTGATGCAAATACCATTAAAGACTATAGACCGATAGCAGGGTGTATCACTGTCTATAAGATAATCTTAAAAATTCTTACTACAAGATTGGGAAAGGTTATTGGTGATATTGTCCACCATTCGTATGCTGCATTCCTTACAGGACCAACATATCCATAATCATATCCTGTTAGCGTATGAGTTGATTAAGGGGTATACTAGGAAAAGTTAAACCCCTCGCTGTATGCTTAAAATCGATCTCAAACAGGCCTATGATATGGTAAATTGGGATGCATTGGAGTGTATTATGAAGGAAATCGGAATTCCAACCCAGTTTGTTAGATGGATTATGATTACTGTCACTTCTGTTACTTATAAATTCAATATCAATGTGCATCATACGAGAGCTATCCATGTGAAATGGGGTATCAGGCAAGGGGACCCTATCTCCCCCCTCTTATTTGGTATTATAATGAAATATCTGAACAGGTGCCTTCGCCAAATGCAGAACAATCCCAATTTTAACCATCACACCAAATGTAAGAAGTTGCAAATTACTAACCTTTCTTTTGCAGATGACTTACTACTTTTCTCTAGAGGAGATTATATGTCGGTGGAGCATATGATGGAGGCTTTCAATATCTTCTCTGCTTCCACTGGCCTCAAACTCAACCCGAAAAAATGAGATTTTATTTTGGTGGTGTGGACGTGGACACAAGGCAAAATGTTATTAACCTTACTAAATTCTGTGAGGGTCCATTCCCCTTCAGGTATTTGGGGGTTCCTCTTACCTCTAAAAAACTATTTATCCATCATTATATGTCGTTGATTGATAAGATTATGAGCCGAGTTAATCACTGGAGTGCTAAACTCCTTAGTTATGCAGGGTGTGCCCAGCTTATAAAAAACGTTACATTTGCCATAGTGAACTATTGGATGGATGCTTTCTTATTCCTAGATTTGTTATTCATAAAATTGAAGCTATATGCAGATCTTTCATTTGGACAGGTGGATCTGATATCTGTAGGAAAAGCCATATTGCTTGGGATAATGTCTGTAGACCTCAGAATTATGGAGGTTTAGGTATCATTGATCTCAAGATCTGGAACAAAATTACTATGGTGAAATTGCTCTGGAACCTCAGTGGTAAACCTGATAGCCTGTAGGTCAAATGGGTACATACCTATTCTCTAAAACATGAGGATTTGATGAATGTTAGTATCAAAACCCACACCTCTTGGTTTATGAAGACTATCCTCAAACAGAGGGCTAATATGGTTGACATGCAATAGGTCTGGGATCACATGTTAACTAGCAACAAGTTTAGGATGAATGATGTTTATAAGGTAATGTGTAGTGGTTCCCCAAAAGTAATGTGGGAGAACTTATTCCGTTATAATGTTGCTAGACCAAGGGCTTTGATAACTACGTGGTTTGTAAGCCACGGTAGACTGGCTACGAAACAAACACCTTTTCTGATTTGGTATGATTACTGGTGATAGATGTTGTTTGTGTTCTCAAAATGAGGAATCTATTAATCATCTATTATTTTGTTGTCCTGAAGCGGTTTGTATCTGGGCCAAGATACTTAATTGGATACATATCTCGCATATTCCGCAATCGTGGGATGAGGAACTAGAATGGTTAAGCAAGAGTACCAATGGTAAGGGGTGGCGAGCTTCCATCTTGAAACTAGCTACTACTGAGACTGTATATAGTGTGTGTAAATACCATAATGATATTTGTTACGGTAATGTTATAGATAAGATGAAAATAGTTGATAACATTATAGATATGATTGTGTATAGTGTGTGGTATAATCAGAAACTTATGACACATATCGCTAAGTTGATGATTTTTTAGTGTTCTCGTTATTTTTATTGTCTTTTCTGAGGGATGGATCCACACAATCGCCATGTACTCTATTGGTTTTTTTTGAATTACTTCAATCTTCCTTTGAATCACTTACGGTTTCACGAAATCCATTACACAACCAATTTGGATGTGGATGGACTCCTTGTTTATCTTACTGTGATAGCAAATCGTTGAAATCACCTATTATGCACCATGGCAGGTTTGACATCGAAAGAATCTTACACAAAAAATCCCAAGCTTGTTTTCTACGACTTCTTTCCGGGTACTGTAGTAACAAGTTAACCTCCAGTCCTCTCTCTTATCATCTTTCACATGAATATTGATGAAATTTCGGAAAAAATTCTGTACACTGCAAATATCTGTATTTTTCTAAAGTACCGTCAAACCACCACTTCTACCTTTGACGTCGATAACTAAGCATGCTGTATTTTTTCTTTAATCCCATATATAGTATTACTTGTGAATTGTTGTGATGTGTGTAACGCCCCGATTTCGATTATTTCCATTTTTGATTGAGTCTTTTATTTAAATTGAGTGATAAATTATTTTATCTGTGAAATTGGTATGTTAATATGCTATGTTGACGTATTACGTTATTTTACCGTTTTCGAGAGTTTTCGGAGAAAATTAGAATGAAGGGTATTTTAGACATTTCTTAATTAATATTAAGTTAGAAAATTTAGTAGGAATAGATTTGTGAGTGAAAATTAATTAATTTGGATTGGTGTAGAAAATGAGAGAAAAGAAATAGAAAAGAAAGAAAAAGAGATAAGAAAGGAAAATAGAAGGAAATAGAAAGAAAAGAGAAATAGAGAGAAAAAGGAGAGAAAGAAAGAGGAAGAAGGGAAAAGAGAAGGAAAAGAGGGGAAAAACTAGGAGATCATGAAATCAACTTCTAGGAATCAATTAAATCAGGGTAAGGGTGTGAAATATCATTATCTTATCAATGTGTATGATTATGTATGATTGTGTTGTTGTTATTGTTGATTTTTAGGAATTTTGGTGGAAACCCATTTGTATAGAAAACAATAGAAATCGATTTAATCGTGTTGAAAATGATGTTTTCGTGTCCATTGTGGTTGTTACACGAATGATACATGTTGTTAGATATCAAATTGGTATTTTTCTGAATTAAGATGATGAATTTGGAGGATTTTGGGGTGGAAAACGCAGAACTCAGTTCTGCAGAATTTTTCTGAGTTTCCCCTGGCCATACGCGTATGAGCCAAGCGATACGCGTATCATTGGTCTATTTTTGGGTCAATACGCGTATGGAATGTGGCTTTTCCCGGCCCTCTGGTGATACGCGTATAGGCATTGGCAATACGCGTATGGACAGGAGGAATGTAAAAATGGGATTTTTCAAAATGTCGTTTTCGTTTTCGTCAGTAACTTTTGTTCCGATTATCCGATTTTTACATTCTTGGTGTCGTTGGAAAGCTATTGAGCTGTACTTTCTTATTATGATGATTTGGAAATTGTTAGCCGATTAAATTATGTCGGGAAATGTGAATAGTGTCGTTTTGTCGACTTTTGCCGTTTTAATGGTATGTAAATGAGGTGTATTATGCTATGTGCTTTTGATATGGATATCGTATGACTTGTATGACGTTGTATGATGTGAATGCATGTGATGACATGTTGTGGTGATGAATTGTGGCCGAAGGGCAAATAAATGCAATGTGTTGTATGTGATTATATATGCATGTTTATGGTTGCATATATGTGTGAAATTCATGGTTGTCATGAGTTCTTGTGTGTCAAGCATCATGATGTGCATTGTTGTTGCGTCCTGTGTGACGGCGGTTCCGGTGGGGAATCAGCTATAACATCATGTGCCTCGAAAATATGAGGTATGAATAGCCTGAGGACCTAAAGCGATGGTTATAGAGGATCGTGAGCCTCTCTTGGTGGAGGTGTGAGCGATCGGGTCGTGAGCCTCTCTCGGTGGAGGTGTGAGCGATCCATAAACACCGTGAGCCTCTCTTGGTGGAGATGTGAGCGGTGGGTGAACATCGTAGGCCCGACGGGGAGTTACATTGGTAACGAGCGATGGTTCCAGCAGAGTTCCTGAGTGAACTAGTGATGATTGAGTCGGTACCGCATTGCATTTGCATAGAGTCGTAAGTCGGTCTCTATGATTTGCATTTATCATCTTTATATGATGCATTGGTGAATAAACATAAATGTGTACATTTATGTGGAATGATTGTGAATGGTGAAAACATGAATGATGAATATGCTTAGTTGTGTGTATATATATACAATGTGATGTAAATGAATGAATTGTGGTGAGAATGTGGAAATGTGTATTTTATGCTAAGATATATAATTATATGCATTGTTATTATGATAATATTTCTCACCCTTCTGCCGTTTTATGATGCTCTATGAGGCATTGCAGAGTAGGTATGCTGGAGGTCTTTTGTGAAGCGTGTCTTCATTCATTTGGTTGGTTGGCTCTGATATGTAGCACCGGGTAGCTAGGATGTATATGATTCTTTTGTGATACATTTGTACATGTATCTTGTTGATGAATGTTTACGTAAACATGAATTATGTGTTGGATTATACTCGATGATGTATATATAATTGATGTATTTCAATGTTTAGATTTTCCGCTTTTATTCTAAATATTGAGATGTGGGTGCAAGGACTAAGTTCCTCTGTTGCAAAGTTACCCCACTGTTGCATATCAATTGTTGTGCAGGTGTTGAATGTTTTAATGTTATGAATAATGTGACGTGCCTCTTTTATACCATGTTTATAATTATACTCTGGTGAAATTTTTAATATGTGCCTAAATGATTATGTGATTATTTGGGGGTATAGAAAGGGGGTGTTACATTAAGTGGTATCAGAGCCAGAGTTGAGTCAGTTGTGTCTGTCTTGTTGTTGTGTTGGTTGAACTGTTGTTTAACCTTGTTGTAATTTTTGGGAATAATCAGAATATGGCTGGTAGAAACGACAATGTGATGGCTGCTGCTTTGGAAGCAATGGGTAGGGCGGTGCAAGGTGCGCCGAATGTGAATGCTAATGACGAGTTCAGGAAGAATCAACCACCGGTCTTCAAAGGAAGATTTGATCTCGATGGAGCTCAATTGTGGTTGAAAGAGATTGAAAGAATCTTCAGAGTTATGGGCTGTGTGGAGGAGAATAAGGTGAGGCTTGGGTCTCACATGCTGAAGGAAGAAACCGACGATTGGTGGGTCGGTATGCGTCAAGTTCTTGAGGTGGATGATGAAGAGATAACTTGGGATTTATTTCGTACCGAGTTCCTGAGGAAGTATTACCCTGAAAGTGTGAAGGGGAAGAAGGAGATGGAGTTTCTTGAACTAAAACAAGGTAGTATGTCCGTGGTGGACTATACTGCTAAATTTGTAGAGTTGGTTCAATTCCATCCTTACTATGCTGCAATTACTGTTGAGTTCTCTAAGTGTATTAAGTATGAGAATGGTTTACGTCCTGAGATTAAGCAAGCTGCGGGATATCAAAGGATAAGAAGGTTTACAGATTTGACGGAATGTTGTAGAATCTTCGAGGAAGATAGTAAGGCTCGTTCTACACATTACAAAAGTTTGAATGAGAGGAAGGGAAAGCAACAAGCTAGAAGTGGACCTTATGTGACACCTGTTGATAAGGGAAAGCATAGGGGAAGCTTTGATAGGAGATCTGGAGGAGGAAGTTCCGGTTCCGTTAAGTGTTACAAGTGTGGTGGAATGGGTCATAAGTCATTTGAGTGTGGGAAGACTGTGGTGAAATGTTCTAACTGTGGAGGAGTAGGGCATGCTACTACTGATTGTAGAAGGAATGTAGTGAAGTGCTATAATTGTGGAGAAGTGGGTCACATTAGTACTAAGTGTACTAAGCCAAAACAAGCTCAAGCGGGCGGAAAGGTGTTTGCATTGGCGGGAACTCAGACCACTAGTGCAGACCGTTTGATTAAAGGTACATGCTTTATTAATAGTACACCTTTAGTTGCTGTTATTGATATGGGAGCGACTCATTCGTTTATTTCGTCTGAGTGCGCGAAGCATTTGAATCTTACTTTGTCTTTGATGGGTATTGAGATGGTTATTGAGACTCCTGCTTCAGGGTCGGTAACTACGTCTTTGGTGTGTGTAAGTTGTCCTTTGACCATGTATGGTAAAGACTTTATTATGGATTTAGTATGTTTGCCGTTGGAGGGATTGGACGTAATCTTGGGTATGAACTGGTTACAATTTAACCGAGTTCATATAGATTGCTATCACAAGTTGGTAAGGTTTCCTTCTTTGGAAGATGACGAAGATGAGAGTTTCCTATCCACTAAAGAGTTGAAGAAACTTTTAGCGGACGACGCTCAATTGTTTGGTTTATTTGCATCATTGTCGATGGTGAGTAAAGTTGAGCTTGATGGGTTCCCAGTGGTGTGTGATTTCCCAGAAGTGTTTCCAGAGGATATTACGGATGTACCGCCGGAAAGAGAAGTTGAGTTTTCTATTGATCTATTTCTGGGTACTAGACCGATTTCGATGGCACCGTATCGTATGTCAGCATCGGAGTTGGTAGAATTGAAGAAGCAATTGAATGACTTGTTGGACAAGAAATTTGTAAGACCAAGTGTTTCTCCTTGGGGTGCTCCGGTATTGTTGGTAAAGAAGACGGACGGGAGTATGCGGTTATGCATTGATTATCGACAATTGAATAAGGTGACAATTAAGAACAAGTATCCGCTTCCAAGGATCGATGACTTGATGGATCAATTGGTTGATGCGCGTGTTTTTAGTAAGATTGATTTGAGATCGGGATATCACCAAATTCGGGTGAAAGAAGAGGATATTCAAAAGACGGCCTTTAGGACACGGTATGGTCATTACGGATATTCCGTGATGCCATTCGGGGTTTCTAATGCGCCGGGTGTGTTTATGGAATACATGAATCGTATTTTTCATGAACAGTTGGATCGTTTTGTGGTTGTGTTCATCGACGATATTTTGATTTACTCTAAGTCTCAAGAGGAGCATGAAGAGCATTTGAGGATTGTGTTATAAATTTTGAAAGAGAAACAATTGTATGCTAAGTTGTCGAAATGTGAATTTTGGTTGTCGGAAGTAAGTTTTCTTGGACATGTTATTTCTGGTAGTGGTATTAGTGTGGATCCATCCAAGATTGATGTGGTGATGCAATGGGAGGTTCCTAGGTCGGTTACGGAGATTCGAAGCTTTTTAGGCTTGGCGGGTTATTATCGGAGGTTTATTGAAGGATTTTCGAAGTTGGCACTTCCGTTAACGCAATTGACTTGTAAAGGAAAGGCTTTCATTTGGGATATTCATTATGAAGAGAGTTTCAATGAGCTAAAAAGGAGGATGACAACGGCTCCGATCTTGATTTTACCGAATTCTAATGAACTATTTGTTGTGTATTGTGATGCTTCGTTGATTGGTTTAGGTGGTGTTTTGATGCAAGATGGAAAAGTTGTGGCTTATGCTTCAAGACAATTGAGAGTGCATGAAAAGAATTATCCTACACATGACTTGGAGTTAGCGGCCGTGGTGTTTGTTTTGAAAATATGGAGGCATTATCTTTATGGTGCGAGATTTGAAGTTTTTAGTGATCACAAGAGCTTGAAATATTTATTTGATAAAAAAGAATTGAACATGAGACAAAGAAGGTGGTTAGAACTTTTAAAGGATTATGACTTTGGTTTGAATTACCATCCGGGTAAGGCAAACGTGGTGGCCGATGCCTTAAGTCGGAAGTTGTTACATATGTCTGTATTGATGATGAAAGAATGGGAACTTTTGGAGAATTTTAGAGACTTGAGTTTGGTTTGTGAAATGACGCCGAGAAGTGTGCGACTTGGTATGCTACATGTTACGAATGATTTTCTTGCAACCGTATGTGAAAAACAAAAGTTGGATTTGAAATTCGTTGGTTTGATGTTGAATGAGAATGAGGATTTCAAGGTTGATAATTTTGGAGTTTTGAGATTCCGTGGTCGTATTTGTATTCCCGATGATGCGGAGTTAAAAAAGATGATATTGGAGGAAGGACATCGAAGTAACTTAAGTATTCATCCGGGAGCGAACAAAATGTATCAAGATTTGAAGAAAATCTTTTGGTGGTCCGGATTAAAGAGGGATGTAGCTCGATTCGTGTATGCGTGCTTAACTTGTCAAAAGTCTAAGGTGGAGCATCAAAAGCCTAATGGATTGATGCAACCGTTGGACATTCCGGAGTGGAAATGGGATAGTATCTCGATGGATTTTGTTACGGGATTGCCGAATACGCAAAGAGGTCATAATGCTATTTGGGTAATTGTTGATAGGCTTACTAAATCTGCTCACTTCATTCCAATTGATATTAGTTATCCTTTGGAAAGGTTAGCCGAGATTTATGTTCTTGTGGTGGTGAAGTTACATGGAGTTCCTAAGAGTATTGTATCGGATAGAGATCCTAGATTTACATAGAGGTTTTGGGAGAGTTTACAAAAGGCTTTGGGTTCTAAGCTAAGATTGAGTTCGGCTTATCATCCGCAAACGGATGGTCAAACCGAAAAGACAATTCAATCGTTGGAGGATTTATTACGTGCTTGCGTGCTCGAGCAAGGTGGTGCTTGGGATAGTTATTTGGCGTTGATTGAGTTCACCTACAATAACAGTTTTCATTCAAGTATAAGTATGGCACCATTTGAGGCTTTGTATGGTCGGAGATGTCGAACACCTTTGTGTTGGCATGAAACGGGTGAGAGGACGATAGTTGGACCGGAGATGGTACAACAAACGACGGAGAAAGTGAAGTTTATTCTGGAGAAGATGAAAGCTTCTCAAAGTAGACAAAAGAGCTATCATGACAAGAGAAGGAAAGATCTTGAGTTTCAAGAAGGCGACCATGTGTTTTTGAGAGTTACACCGATTACGGGTGTGGGTCGTGCTTTGAAGTCGAAGAAGTTGACTTCTCGTTTTATTGGTCCGTATCAGATTTCTGCGCGGGTTGGTGTTGTGGCGTATCGTGTGGCGTTGCCTCCGAATCTTTCAAATTTGCATGATGTATTCCATGTTTCGCAACTTCGGAAGTATGTTCCGGATATGTCACATGTTATTCCTATGGACGAGGTTGAAGTGAGAGATAACCTTACGGTTGAAGCTTTACCGATTAGGATTTTGGACCGTGAAGTTAAGAAACTAAGAGGCAAAGATATTGTGCTTGTGAAAGTAGCGTGGGGAGGCGCTGCGAAAGGCAATATGACTTGGGAACTAGAGAGTAGGATGCGAGAGTCGTATCCGGAGTTGTTTGAATCAGGTAATATTTTCGAGGACGAAAATTTCTAAAGTGGGGGAGAGTTGTAACGCCCCGATTTCGATTATTTCCATTTTTGATTGAGTCATTTATTTAAATTGAGTGATAAATTATTTTATCTGTGAAGATGGTATGTTAATATGCTATGTTGACGTATTACGTTATTTTACCGTTTTCGAGAGTTTTCGGAGAAAATTAGAATGGAGAGTATTTTAGACATTTCTCAATTAATATTAAGTTAGAAAATTTAGTAGGAATAGATTTGTGAGTGAAAATGAATTAATTTGGATTGGTGTAGAAAATGAGAGAAAAGAAATAGAAAAGAAAGAAAAAGAGATAAGAAAGGAAAATAGAAGGAAATAGAAAGAAAAGAGAAATAGAGAGAAAAAGGAGAGAAAGAAAGAGGAAGAAGGGAAAAGAGAAGGAAAAGAGGGGAAAAGCTAGGAGATCAAGAAATCAACTTCTAGGAATCAATTAAATCCGGGTAAGGGTGTGAAATATCATTATCTTATCAATGTGTATGATTATGTATGATTGTGTTGTTGTTATTGTTGATTTTTAGGAATTTTGGTGGAAACCCATTTGTATAGAAAATGATAGAAATCGATTTAATCGTGTTGAAAATGATGTTTTCATGTCCCTTGTGGTTGTTACACGAATGATACATGTTGTTAGATATCAAATTGGTATTTTTCTGAATTTAGATGATGAATTTGGAGGATTTTGGGGTGGAAAACGCAGAACTCAATTCTGCAGAATTTTTCTGAGTTTCCCCTGGCCATACGCGTAAGGGGCATGTCCATACACGTATGAGCCAGGCGATACGCGTATCATTGGTCTGTTTTTGGGTCAATACGCGTATGGAATGTGGCTTTTCCCGGCCCTCTGGTGATACGCGTATGGGCATTGGCAATACGCGTATGGACAGGAGGAATGTAAAAAAGGGATTTTTCAAAATGTCGTTTTCGTTTTCGTCCGTAACTTTTGTTCCGATTATCCGATTTTTACATTCTTGGTGTCGTTGGAAAGCTATTGAGCTGTACTTTCTTATTATGATGATGTGGAAATTGTTAGCCGATTAAATTATGTCGGGAAATGTGAATAGTGTCGTTTTGTCGACTTTTGCCGTTTTAATGGTATGTAAATGAGGTGTATTATGCTATGTGCTTTTGATATGGATATCGTATGACTTGTATGACGTTGTATGATGTGAATGCATGTGATGACATGTTGTGGTGATAAATTGTGGCCGAAAGGCAAATAAATGCAATGTGTTGTATTTGATTATATATGCATGTTTATGGTTGCATATATGTGTGAAATGCATGGTTGTCATGAGTTCTTGTGTGTCAAGCATCATGATGTGCATTGTTGTTGCATCCTGTGTGACGGCGGTTCCGGTGGGGAATCAGCTATAACATCATGTGCCTCGAAAATATGAGGTATGAATAGCCTGAGAACCTAAAGAGATGGTTATAGAGGATCTGAGCCTCTCTTGGTGGAGGTGTGAGCGATCGGGTCGTGGGCCTCTCTCGGTGGAGGTGTGAGCGATCCATAAACACCGTGAGCCTCTCTTGGTGGAGGTGTGAGCAGTGGGTGAACATCGTAGGCCTGACGGGGAGTTACATTGGTAACGAGCGATGGTTCCAGCAGAGTTCCTGAGTGAACTAGTGATGATTGAGTCGGTACCGCATTGCATTTGCATAGAGTCGTAAGTCGGTCTCTATGATTTGCATTTATCATCTTTATATGATGCATTGGTGAATAAACATAAATGTGTACGTTTATGTGGAATGATTGTGAATGGTGAAAACATGAATGATGAATATGCTTAGTTGTGTGTATATATATACAATGTGATGTATATGAATGAATTGTGGTGAGAATGTGGAAATGTGTATTTTATGCTAAGATATATAATTATATGCATTGTTATTATGATAATATTTCTCACCCTTCTGCCGTTTTATGACGCTCTATGAGGCATTGCAGAGTAGGTATGCTGGAGGTCTTTTGTGAAGCGTGTCTTCATTCTTTTGGTCGATTGGCTCTGATATGTAGCACCGGGTAGCTAGGATGTATATGATTCTTTTGTGATACATTTGTACATGTATCTTGTTGATGAATGTTTACGTAAACATGAATTATGTGTTGGATTATACTCGATGATGTATATATAATTGATGTATTTCAATGTTTAGATTTTCTGCTTTTATTCTAAATATTGAGATGTGGGTGCACGGACTAAGTTCCTATGTTGCAAAGTTACCCCATTGTTGCATATCAATTGTTGTGCAGGTGTTGAATGTTTTAATGTTATGAATAATGTGACGTGCCTCTTTTATACCATGTTTATAATTATACTCTGGTGAAATTTTTAATACGTGCCTAAATGATTATGTGATTATTTGGGGGTATAGAAAGGGGGTGTTACAATGTGCGTGTAAATTATTTTACGCTAACATTGCATAACAATTATTCTCATAAATTTATTTAATTATTATTATTTATTAGAAAGATTTGCTTAGCTATTTTTTAGTCATTATATACGAGTTTTTTTATTTATATGAGGATTTGACTTGCTATTATTTAGCCAAGCGTGTATTTTAGGTTTTTGTTAGAGAACAATAAATTTATTTTATTATTATTATTAATTAAAAAAAATTTGTATGCTATTTTTTAGTCGCGTGGGTTAATTTTTTTTATAGAAAGTATCAAGTTTATTTAAGTACTATTATGTATTAAAACATTTGATTTACTAATTTTTTATCTGTGAGGGTTTATTTTTTAGATAGCAATAAATTTATTTACTTATTGTTATCTATCAAAATTACGTGGCATGCTATTTTTTCAGGATTTGAAAAGGTGGAGAGTTAGTTTTTTTAACCTAGTTTAATTTGTTTCACATTTAACCTAATCTTTACTTATTAAATTAGTGACAGAATCCATAATCCTTCCTCCTCCATCACCGTATCATCGTTTCACAAATCACTCTTCCTCCGTACTATGATGAAGAAGAATACTTTTATCAAATCCTCACAACCACTCTCGGCACCTGTCCTTGCTTTGAAAAAGAAGAGAACTTGTGTCAAATCTCTTCAACAACAACAGCAATCCCTTTCTTCTACAGAACCTGAATTTTACTTACCAGATGATTGCTGGGAGCATGTCTTCTCGTTCATCATCAATCCACTCGACGGCACCAAAGACAAAAATAAACTTTGCTTTAAATCCTTATCTCTAGTCTCAAAACGCTTCCTCTACATCACCAACTGTATCATATTCTCTATGAAAATTTATTATCCACAACTTTGTTTTCTCCCTAATTTCTTCCATAGATTCTCCAATCTCAATTCCCTTGACCTCCGGTTTGGCTCCCATGATCTCGATGCAGCCATTGCTTTGGCTCTCTGTGACAGACCAACATTGAAATCTTTATCTATTTCATGGATTGATCTAATGGATGCAAACTACATTACTTCACTTTACATTGATTCCTTCTTGAGTTTGAAGAATTTGAATTCTCTTAAGTTTCGGTGTTCTCGAATCTCTGATTATTTGCTTTACTCTATTGCAAGAGAATGTCTCCCTTTCAAGAGTTTTGTTCTTGAAAATTGTACCGGCTATGGTTACAATGGAATTTATGGTTTATTGTCTAAGTGTAGCGGGATAAAACATTTGGGTCTTCAAGGTGCTAATTTTCTAAATGATCATCATGTTTTTCAGTTGTCTTTGCTTCTTCCTGATTTGGTATCCGTAAACCTTAGTGAATGTTCCAAGCTTAAAGAATCAGCTTTATTTGCACTCATTAAGAACTGTCATTCACTTTGTGAGATCACAATGAAACACATATATATTGATGATTTCACAATGGAAAACATATATGTTGGGGGAGAGAGTGTAGAAATTTCTGATACTTTGAAAGATTTTGATATCAACCTTCAATTAAAGATTCTACGTTTGGCTAACACTTCATTTATAAATGATGAGACCATCATATTGTTTGCTTCCATTTTCCCTAATTTACAGTATCTCGATTTAAGTTTTTGTCGTGGCATATCTAAAAAGAGTATTTGTCAAGTTTTAAGTAGATGTTGTAAGCTTAGACATCTGTGCTTGACCAACTGTAATGATGTGAGAGAATTTGAAATGAACTTTGTAGTTCACCAGCTGAAGGTCTTGGATTTATCTGGTACAAATGTTGATGATAAGACACTCTATGAGATCACAAAGAATTGTTGTGGGCTTTTGAAACTATTATTGATATGTTGTAAATATGTGACAAAAAAGGGAGTAATGCGTGTGGTTGAAAACTGCAGACAATGTGTTGTGGGCATTTGAAACTGTTATTGATATGTTGTAAATATGTGACAAAAAAGGGAGTAACGCGTGTAGTTGAAAACTGCAGACAATGTATTGTGATGAAGTGAATGATGATGTTATTGCCTCAATTCTTTCATCAAAGCCATCATTAAAAGAATTATCGCCCCACCTCATTTTTTTAGTGACATAAAGAAAAAACTATTTTCATTAGGAATGTCTTTTGCTAGTTAGTTATGGATGTCTTATTAGTTGAAGTTTTGATTTTTAAATATTAGATGTTTTTTGTTTTTAGATTTTTCTATTTGCAAATTGGCATTTTGATCATTTCTTGAATTTCGTTTGTTGTGGCAGTTTCTTTAAATCCAGTTATGTAGGATAATTCCAAATTTTGATCAATTATGGTTGCTCTCGATTGTATTGTAGCTGATTTTATGTTCAATTAACTAATTCTATTCACACACATATTATATAGTTAATTGTATACCTTGACAAGTCTTAGTGTTACTGATCTCACAGTTAAATTTTTGAAATATCAAGCAGTGATATAAGACATGTATCTGAAAACAATGGTGCTTCATAATCTTTCTATATCGTAAATTTTCATTATTTAGGCATCATCAAAATATTTCTTTTAACACGTTAAATTGGCATGAGACTTTCACTGTCTAATTAGATGTATCCGCTAGTTTTTTTAGTTGTGTTTTCATTTCACATCAAGTTTATTTTACTTTTACCTATTAGAATCCACTCTTACATTCAGTGGCATTGGAGACCCTTTATGAATGGATTTTCATTAAACTGATTCATAATGAATGCCTTAACCTTTCTATTTGGTCGATTCTCATTAACTCTGCCATGTAAATAAACTCATTATCTTAGGCCATGACTCTAGCGGACTGGTTTTTATGGAATTATAATTTTTTTTCCTTTACAGTCAAAATGCATTGTAATTTCTCAGATTAGATGTATATGAGGTGAAATTTGTTTAGTTCTCTTTTTTTCTGGTTCAATTGACAACCTAGGAAATAAGTTATTACTTCATTATATTGTTTTGATAAGTGTGAAATTAATGCTCTTTTGCGAGAAGAATGTGAAAATCAACAACGCTGTGGGTTTGTGGCTGACTATTGGATAGTGTCTTTGGTCTGTTAGGAACAACATTTTGTTTTAAAGATGAGATGTGGGAGGCTGACCTAGTGTTTGATAAGATTATTCATTTGTCTTGGGGGTGGATTAGTAAGAGATCAAAGGAAGTTTTAGTTTGTAGCTACTATGATTGGATAAAATTCCCTTGTGATTTCTTGTAATGTTGTTTGGAGGAGTGGTGTTTTCTTGTGTACATGAGTTTTGGGTACCTCTTTGTATCCTTTTAATTTCATTTTGATTATAAAATAAAAAACTTGTTTTACATAAGTACATATTAACTTAAATTACAAATAATCACATGGAAAATCTCCTATTATGTCGTAGAAAGAATATAAAACATTTATTTGAACTTTTTAACTATGTTAATCAGAAGTATAAATGAAAATATTCAAGAAAATCACAAAACATTAAATTTGAGTAGCTGAGAACGCATTGGGTAAAGTAGGGACTCGCCCAACTAAAAACAAGACAAAACGAACACACTTTCGGTAGTATTCTCGCCAAGCGAAGACATTGGCTCGCTAGGCGAGCAAATGCGGTTCAAAGATAATTTTCAGGCTAAGTTAGTTTAAGGAAATGTAAGACAACTCATTGGGCGAGATGGAAAACTTGCTAGGCAAAACAAGGCGGTTCAGAGACCTTCTGGCTAAGTAACTTCAAGGTGAAGGAATAGTTTGCTTGCTAGGCAAGAATGGGCGGCTCACTAAGCGAAATATAAAGGCCAAAGCCTACTTGGAAAATGTCACTACAAGAAATGTTGAATCCAGCCACGTGATTTAGTGAAGTGAAAAACATGTGGCTAAATTTAGGAGTTTGCGACGTGTTTTTCATGCCACTAACATATTTAACTTTAAAATAATACGTTCCAGGATAGAACGTGGGTTAAAAGACTTTTATTTAAAAAAAAAACGTTGTGCCGTGAAAATCACGTCGCAAATTTAAAAAAAAAACTAAAAAGGTTAATGGTGTACAGAAGAGGGAATTTTGAAAATTTCAAAATTTTGCTTGTGAAGTGATATTCACGTCGCAAACTTTTAGAGGGAAAAAATGTCTGACGGTGAAATTATGGGGCACAGAGTGTGCAGGTTGGGATTGACAAAAGTTTTGCCCGTTACAATGTTGCAACGTGTTTTTCACTTCGCAAAGTTGTGACGTGAAATTCACTTCACTAATTCAAGATTTAAAATGTGAACGTTAGGTGTTGCGACGTGAATTTCACTTTGCAACATTGTGACGTGAAATTCTCGTCGCTAGTTTGGACTATTAAATATCCTTATTAATTTCATTTCCTAAATTATTATTTAATTTATTACTGTTGGTGTTGAGACGAGAATTTCATTTCGCAAGGTTGCGACGTGAAATTCACGTCACTAGTTTGGCTTATTTAATGTCGTGTGATTCTCATTCCCAAACCATCAGCATTAATTCTTATCCTTTCTCTCTTTTCACTTTATCTCTTTATACGATTCTCCTCTCTTCTTATCCTTTCTCTCTCCACTCTATCACTTTATCTTCCCATTTCTCTTCCTCTTTTTCTTTCCTCTTCCTCTTATCTTCTCTTTCTCTTTTTCCTTCCTCTTTCTCTGATGTGTCTTCATCTTTGCAACACCCAAACAATTTTTTCATCTCCATACTTAATTTAAAGGTAATATTGATTCTCTGATGGTTTTCCTCTTTTTCATTCAATTTTCAAATCCACTGTTATTTTAATATATCTGACATAATTTATTCTTTTTTTTCTGTCAAATGTTAAAAGATTTGAAGGATATTTTTTGAAAAAGAAATTGAAGATATAATATTGGAGGAAGAAGATTGAAGGAGATTGAAGAAGAGGTATTTTTGTCTTTTATTTTTTTTTCTGGATTTTATATATTATTGAGTTGTTGTTGTTTATTATTTATTGTGATTTTGATTTTTGTGTTTGTTGTTATATATTATTTCGTTTTTAATAAATAAATAAAAAAGAATTTTTTTAAATTTATTATTTAAGACGAAAATATATGATATTTTTTATAAAAAAAATATATTTATTTATATATAAATATTTATTTATTAAGCAGAATATATAAACAGAATAAATATATTTATTAATACAAAATAAATTTATTTAGTATAGTAGATTTATTTTGCATCTTACTCCATCCATAAAATATGCAACCAAATCAATGGAGAATATTATATATTTATTATAAAACAGAATATATTATATATTATATATTTATTAAAAACAGATTTTATATATTTTTAGAAATAGAATATAAAAAAACAGAATATATAATATTTATTAAAAAATAGAATAAAAAATAGATTATATATTTATTTAAAATCATAATATGTTATATATTATATATTTATTAAAAACATATTTTATGTATTATTTAAAATAGGATATAAAAAACAGAATATATAATATTTATTAAAAAACAGAATTTAAAAAAACAGAATATATAAAAAAAACAGTATTTATAAAATGACAGATTATATTATTCAAATTTTTAAATTTTTAATATTCATTATATTTTATTTGTTATATATTTTTTTAAAACAGAATATATAAAATTATAAAAACAGAATTTTTATTTAAAGTATTTTAATTTTTTTAAATTTTTATCTTAGTATATTAAATTAAAAAAAAAATTTAATTAAAGTATATTAACGTATATTAAATTATATTAAAGTATATTAAATTATATTAAAATATATGTTTAATATGTATTTATGTTTATGAGTAATATGTGTTTATGTAATATTAGTAGTATGTTTTTACTAAATAGATTAATTAATAAAAATTCGCCCTTTCCTCACGTTCTCTTCCACTTGCCCATGTACCCAACCTCTCACATTTAACTCCATTTGCCAAACCTTACCCACTCACCTATTTACCCATTACTTCTGTTCTGGACTGGGCAGACGCTCTGCCCCCAACAGGGCAAGGCCCAATCCAGTCCAACCATTGGTCAGGCCCAATGGCCAGAAACTAGCCGTTTGGCAGAAACTAGCCGTGGGACACGTCCCCCTCGCTCGCTCTACAGTTCACGCGACCAACTGTCTCTCCGAATCTCACGGGGACAGTTGGACCAGGTCAAAGGGGCACACACTTTGCCCTCCACCTGGCAGTCTCTCATTGGTCGACCAGACCCCTTGGTCACGTGAGAGACCTTGGCCCCGCGCTGGGGGTTTTCCCTATAAATACCCTCTCCCTTGGGAGGGTCAGGTATCCAATATCAAACACTCAATACCTTGATCTTTTGTACTTGCTTTCTCTCCTTTTGACCAAACACTTACTTTGGCATTGGAGTACCTTACAGGTACACCCCCCTCATCTCTTACACGCATCTTCATCCGTTCCACGGAGGCCAAGACGATCCAGTCCGATCACCTCAGATCAGTGGCGCCGTCTGTGGGAAATTAGCTTTCCCGTCTTTTTATTCAAGATCCTCTTCTTTTTCACTTCAAAGACCAAAGCTTCATCTTCAAACCTCTCAAGATCATCATGGCCTCCACCAAGAATGATGCTCGCCAAGACTCTGCTGCTGTCGTTGAGACTGACAACACCGACCACACCTTCGTCGGACACGTACTTCAAGAAACTGACCAACGGGACGGAAGGACTGCGTCCCCGACCCCCGAGGAAGTGAAACCTAGGGCACCAGCTGCCGAGCGTGTTTTCGAACCCATTCCAGTTCCTCAAAACGGTGACTCAAGTACAGCTGCTCTCATTGCCTCTCTCAATAGATCAAACCTTTTGATCTTCCAGCAAGGAGAGAAAATTAGCGCTCTCAAGCACGTCCTACAAGAGCGGGTCGCTTCGGAGAAACAATTCAGCCCGTCTCTGCGGCCTCGGTCTTCCCCTCAGAAAAGGAGATGTGATAGGTCCAGAAGTCTCTCCCCGGAGAGAAGACGATCAAGATCGGAAGAACCTGCATCCGACCTCGCCCGAAGACACCGTAGATCTCCTCCGCAGAAGTCAAGACGATCCCCGATGTCCAAGAAGCCTTGACAGTCAGATAGGCACAAGTGCCGCCATACGCGCAGGCGTTCTCCTCGACGAAGCAGAAGCCGTGGCCGCAGCCACTCTTTCTCTCGCTCCCCGAGCTCAAGCAGCGACGACGACGTCCACGGCCCCCTTTCATAGGATATCATGGACACAAGAATTCCTCGCGGGCTAGAAAAGCTCCCTACTCTAGCAACCTATGATTTGACCACTGACCCCAGCGAACACATAGAGAACATAGAAGCAATGCTCCACTACCACAACGTGACCGGGGTCATAAAATGTAGATTATTCCCGATCACACTAAGAAAGGGGGGAATGGCTTGGTTCAAGCGCCTTCCTCGAGAGTCGATCACATCATGGAGAGACTTGAAGACTCAATTTTCCCGACACTTTACAGCTTCCCGACGACATCCCAAGTCGGAGGCCACCTTGGAAGCTATTATACAAGGAAGGGACAAATCCCTGAGGGCATATATTAAACGGTTCAACAAAGAAGCCGTGGAGGTCCGTACGACGGACCATATGAAGAAATATCTTCTCGAGAAACGCTTGAGACCAAAGAGCGAGTTTCACAAAGCCGTGGGCATCGAGACTCCCCGTACGTTAACACAGCTCCTCCGTAAAGCCGAAGCGTACATACAGTACGAAGAAAAGGAGGCTGCATACCATGCCCATGACGCAAGAGATCACGAAGGCACCGGGGCGCCAAAAAAAGATGAGTCGGAGACGTCCCGACAAGGGAAAGAGAGGCGGCGAGACGATCGTCCCCGAGAGAGCAAAGGGCCCGCTGGCCGGTTCACGGAATATACCCTGCTTACGGCTCCCCGTGAACGCATTCTCTACGAATGCATCAATGCTGAATTCAAGCAGGGGGCGTCAGGTTCCCTAAGCCGACGACGTCCAAAGGCAACGTCGACAAGAGCAAGTATTGTCGCTTCCACCGCAGCCACGACCACACAACCAAGGACTGCGTGCGCCTTAAAGACGCAATAGAGATCCTCATCAAGGAGGGTCACTTGAAGCAATACATAAAGAAAGGTGAGTCCTCCCGACGAGAGGCCTCATAGTCAAAGAAGGAGGCAGAATCGTCTCAATCCAGTCCTCCCCCGCAGGTCGCAATGTCCATTACGTGACCAGAGGACTTCGTAATTCCTGATTCCTTCGAAGAACCTTCCCGGATATCCGCCCACGGCACTTGGGAATCTTTCCCTGCAGCCATGGTTATCTCATGCGGGGGGTACAATGAGCTGACAGTAGGATCTGTCAAAAGGAAGTTCGAGGAGCTTATAGATTGCAGTCCTTACCGGTTGTCTACGCTCAAGAAAATCAAGGGCCGCTCCCAAACGATCACGTTCTACCGTGAGGAGCTGCCCGGGGGATCTCCGAATTCTCACATTCCTCTACTCATCAGGGCCAGATTAGCAAACACCGATGTCCAGAGGATCCTGGTCGACCAGGGCAGTTCAGTGGATATTATGTACACGGGCCTGTTTTGCGCCCTAAAGCTAGACCAGAAGAACCTCTCGCCGTATGTGGGATCTGATCTGCAGGGGTTCAACAGAGCCACGGCCAGACCTTGGGGATACATGGAGTTGCCAGTCACATTCGGGGAGGAAGAAGCATCCAGGTCGATCAAGACCCAGTTCTAGGTGATCAATTGCCCGTCGCTATATCAATGCATTTTGGGCAGGCCAGCCCTCACAGAACTAGTTGCTGTTCTGAAATTCTGGTACAAATGTGTGATGTCTCGTGCAATGTCACAACATCGCAATCTGCTGTATGAACAAGGTAATAATAGTAACAGTAAATCAACACAAGGATTGTTCACCCAGTTCGGTTCAACAACCTACATCTGGGGGCATACCAAGCCAGGAAGGAAGTCCACTATTAGTAGTATCAAATTACAGACTCAACAGACCAGTTGACAATCTACCTAATTCAATCACTACCCAATGACCCTTCTACCTAAGTCCTCCCTAGGTAAGAGACTCCATCTCACTCCCAATCATCGTAATGATGTCTAGCAGTCAACAACTCTGCTACTGCATCGACAGCTTGTTTACCAACAACTTTTCTAACACAGAAAACTAGAAGACACACTTCCATGACTCATATTGGAGTTGCTTAAAAACTTCCTCCAAGAACAATACAGTACTCATTACCTACAGGTTTCTGAGTAATACCACAGTGACCATCTCACAACCCGAGTGGTTCACTTAGACAAAGCCCTAATGTTCTACATCTTGGACCCGTACCTTTTCTTAGGTTACAAGCATTCTATTTATAATATAATCCCAACTGGATTTGGGCCTTTAAAACATA
Source organism: Lathyrus tuberosus (assembly GCA_022829125.1). Classification (NCBI taxonomy): domain Eukaryota; kingdom Viridiplantae; phylum Streptophyta; class Magnoliopsida; order Fabales; family Fabaceae; genus Lathyrus; species Lathyrus tuberosus. The sequence continues at coordinate 4,878,065 of JALAZF010000441.1, forward strand.
TCAAATCTTCTGTTCCCAACCTGCAACAGATTCTGCTACTAAATAGATCTTCAATCAAATCTTCAATTAAATCTTCAATAATTAACTCTAAATATTCTCCATATCTTTATGCATTAAATTCGCAACAAACTAATCTTCTTCACAGAATATATCTCCCATGATATTCGCCTGCAATCTCTGATTTTCTTCAGCATAATATTTCATTAAACCAAAACCATGTGCAGCCCTAAACATCTCAGACCTGATGTCCACTACTGATGTCACGACATCGGGTGTAACTTCAGCATACAGCTGCAACCCTTACATCTTTAACAGCCTGAATGGCAATTACAACCCTATACTACTGTTAGAAGTCATCTGATCCAAACAATAAACAAGAGTAGCTGTTGTGTACTGCATCCATGGAGAATCATCTTCTTGGCTCATTTTGAATGATGTTAGGACATCATGTTGGGCATAACAGCAACTCCAGGCAGCACATCAGGACCTAAGAACAAGACAGTCCTGAAGAATTGGTGTACATGAGGAAGAAGATATCTGACACTCCCCCTCAACACAACACATTTCTTTTTCCTTCCAGGTAAGACCCAGAACAAATGTAGAAGACTCCTCCAGAAAAGAAATGTCTGTCTAAACATCAAAGACCAATGGTGGCATAAGAGAATTCTGCACACCATATTTGATCAGACGCCCCAGGCGACCTGTGGCACACGAATGACACATAAGAAGTGCCAATCTTCCAACCCAGGTAACTCAGAACACAAGTCACAACTATGTTCATAACTTAGGACACAAGTCACAAAGACTCAACACCAACTTAAGGATAGGACATCCTCTTCCACAGCTGGAACTGCAGGCTCCAGGCATAGCATCTGCGCAAACCATTCAGCAAGACTCTCTCCTTTCTCCCCCTTTTTAGCCACAAATTGGCAAAGGAAGCCCTCACAGAACCAGACCCAAATAGTGCTTACCCAAAAATGAACAAACGCCATAGGACTTATGAAATAAGCACGCTCACTGGCTGAAGGAGAACAAAATAACCCCTATAAATAGCTGATCAGTTACATTGGAATAACCGAGCTTTGAATAGTCAAAGTTCTTGGTCATAGAAACGCTATATTAGGCACTAAAAACTCCATTCAAATTCAATGTTTATCATCCAAAACAGTCTTGACCACTTTTATTGTTTCCTAACTGATTTTTACCATAAATTGTGCCAAAACAGTTCCATGCACAGTCGAAGCCATGTGTTCCACTTTATCCTTACACCACCGTCCAAAATACTTCCTTGTTTGACTAAAAAAAACATGTCCTATACCATGTTCTGACATCGTATCAGACATTGTCTGCTGCCTCCCAACATTAACACTCCAAGATACTTTGAAAGATTCCAATAACACAAGCACGACATCTATTGATCAGCACAACACACAATCCTTTCTAGATTCCTTCAGAACAGCAGAGAAAAACACTTTTTCAACAAAAGATCAACTCCCCCTATCTAAGATAACCAGTGCACCTTTGCAAGGAGAACACCTTAAATGAATGGAAAACATAAGACTCATCTTCATGTCTTCAAGTGCGCACCCTCTGCTGAACGCATTTACTTAATGCTTAACAATCCAAATACCAAGAATCACATGATTCCTTCTTGATTGGTTATCTTCTCATGCTCCAAAACTCACATCTTGCCAAGCTGATCAAGATCTCTCTGAGGAATGAACTTCTTGATCATAACGTTTGGAAAATTCATCCACAAGATCTGAGGCACAAATACACTGCTTTAAACTTTAAGTCAAGTCCTCTTTCTTTGAATTAAAACCACACACCTAGACAAGTGTGACATCTCCCATCAACACAAACCCCTACTGAGTTCTTCCAGAAATTGTAGAGAAAAGCAAATTCTCCCAGACATAAGCAAGGCTGCCCTTCAGACTCCTCCTCAGAAGCATGTGTGCATATGATTCAAACAATTAGCTTCACATGGCTAGAAATATTCTTGTCCACACCAACATGTCATCTAACAGCCTAATGTTATCCGACATTATACCCTCATAAGATTCAACCAATCTTCACAGTGTATGTATCTTTGCAGCAAAATCCATAGACAAGTACTCCCTCAGTCATGGTTAACTAATGCTCTAGATGAAGATGAACGTTTGAGCACACTTACTGAGCACATGCATATTGGTACCATTTTGCCTCTCTCCAAAGGTAGTCATTCCCTATCATACTCTTCATCTTCAGACTTCCAATCAATCAATACCTGGTCTACTTCAGTCTTCTCTACATTCTCCATCCAAGGCAGACTTTCTACTTCATCATTCTCCCGTATGACTATATAGACGCTCCTTAGGCATGATGTAGGCACCAATCTTCTGAACCAGGGCATAATCATCCTTCACCAAGGATATCCAACCAGATAATGTCTCAACACAAGTTAGAACATCTGCCACACATCAAGACATCATCACCATGATTCTTGATATGCTCCACCAACTGGACTTACTATTGCATAGTAATCCAAAGAACTAGAGAATTAACCTCTCATCCACCTTTCTGTCCAAGAGTAACTTGTTCCAAGACAATCCTCAATAATAACCAGCTGCCACACTCTGATTATCTTGATTCTTCGAATCCACTACTGAGATCAACCATAGGCCACAGTTTGATCACCTCATTCACGAATCCTCATATGAAAACAGCCAAATGCCATATTTTGACCTTTTTCACGTTTGTCAGAACTCTCACAAAGATATCTTGATCCACCAAGGAACCTTGATCTTCAAGTCACATGTTCCACTTGCTTAAAAGCAAACACACTTATACTCCCTAAGCCATGGTCATGTAACATCTTCTCCTTCCTGCAGCTCCCGCAAACTGCCAAGAGAACGATCTTTTTAAAGCATCCTTTTGTTCATACCTGTAGATCACCCTATCATTAGCTGATGTGCCACATCACCAGCTGAGACTCCTGAAGTTAAGCTAGATGTCAGAACATCCAACTGTTGAATTCAGCTCTTCCTTCTGCCACTTAGAAGAACCTCCTCCCTTTGCAGAAACAGATTTCCATGCTCTCATAGACTTGATTCAACAATCAAGTATGAGTAAACAACCTCCATCCTGCTTAGAAACTCCAAAGACTTCAAACCTACCACATCTGAATCTTCAGAAAATAAGTAGTCCAAGACTACCCCATAGCAATACTAAAGAAGGTCACTTCCCTTAGTAGAGCCGTCAGTAGAAATCCAGAGATAACTGCCACTTATCCTCGACCGTCACAACCAGAGAAAACACCATGCTCTAACCTGATCCACGCTGTAACCATCATGATGTGATGTCTTCATATCTTTCAGCCTTAAAGCCAGCAACTTGTCTGACTTGAGATGTTGGATGTCATCAACATTCCATAATCAATCTGCCTCTCATAATCCAAACTCTTCCCAGACAATTTGGATGAAACTCCATAGACACCAATCAACCCCACCAGTTGTTTCAACTCCCAAGTGCTTAACCCTTGAAAATACTTCCAAACAGCCACATAGAGAAAAGTAAATTCTCAATCCTTCTGCAGTCCTGCACTTTTACCTCAGACATATACATAGTCTCCCGTCAATGTATATTGTCGTTAGTTGAATGCACGACCTCAACAATTGTCCAGCTATTTATCACAAGAAACACCATTTGATCTGGTCTGACATCCTTTTCCTGCAGACTTGAGGCACTAGTTGATCCTTCTTTTGCTAATCCACACCACTGATCACTTCAGATTAGGCAAGTGGCTTCACCTGATACTTCATCATGAGCACCCCTAACTTTCTTTGGCTGAGAAAGCAAAGACCTGAAATGATGTTTCAACATCAGTTCTGACATATCTCCTAAAGAGTAATAACTGCCATCCTTCTATAGACAATCTGCTACTTTGAATCCTTCAAGGCACAAAACAGAATGAGCTCAATTGACCACCGGCTGAATTACCCTGCTACTGCACACAACTCTTGGAAGCAACTCAAAAGTTGTTCAACTTCATAGCTTCAGTGATCCTTCAAAACAACTACAGTCTAATAGGTCTTTGACTTAGCATTTATCAAAAACTGCTAATGTGAAGCACGATGTCGAGACATTGACATATAAGCTCAGCTTCTTTCTTGATGAAACCACCAATAAGCTTAAGAAATGACTGATCAAGATCTTCACTCCCGCATGAAAGATTTGACAGTGATACTCTTATGCTTTGGCTCTACCCTCTTCTTTTACCATAAGAAATCACTGTTCCGGACAGATCGATCTTCAATGTTTGATTTGAACTGAAACATCCATGTCATAAGATCCATTCACCTTTTGATCACTCAATCCTCCAGAATCTTTGAAGCTTTCCTGCAGAGAATATCCTGCTGAGGAGACCAAACCCTAATGGCTTTCCAAGAGAATCATTCATGGAATCTCACTACCAGAGATACAAAAATCAACCAGGGTACCATGCAGCGGAACTACTCCTCAACAACCTTCAGGCACTATCCAAAAATCCTTGCACACCACGTGCCAACAATATTCTATCATGAATAGTCCATCCTTCACTCAAAGGGATCACACAAACAACTATATGAGCTGACCAAGTCCATAACACAGCAAAAATATCTTCCTTGCTCATGAACCAGAAAGTAACTTCCCTAGATCTCATCCAGAAACAGACAGGATACCTGCTCTGATACCAATTGAAATTTTGGTACAGATGTGTGATGTCTCGTGCAATGTCACAACATCGCAATCTGCTGTATGAATAAGGTAATAATAGTAACAGTAAATCAACACAAGGATTGTTCACCCAGTTCGGTTCAACAACCTACATCTGGGGGCATACCAAGCCAGGAAGGAAGTCCACTATTAGTAGTATCAAATTACAGACTCAACAGACCAGTTGACAATCTACCTAATTCAATCACTACCCAATGACCCTTCTACCTAAGTCCTCCCTAGGTAAGAGACTATATCTCACTCCCAATCATCGCAATGATGTCTAGCAGTCAACAACTCCGCCACTGCATCGACAACTTGTTTACCAACAACTTTTCTAACACAGAAAACTAGAACACACACTTCCATGACTCATATTGGAGTTGCTTAACAGCTTCCTCCAAGAACAATACAGTACTCATTACCTACAGGTTTCTGAGTAATACCACAGTGACCATCTCACAACCCGAGTGGTTCACTTAGACAAAGCCCTAATGTTCTACATCTTGGACCCGTACCTTTTCTTAGGTTACAAGCATTCTATTTATAATATAATCCCAACTGGATTTGGGCCTTTAAAACATATCAAATCTTCTATTCCCAACCTGCAACAGATTCTGCTACTAAATAGATCTTCAATCAAATCTTCAATTAAATCTTCAATAATTAACTCTAAATATTCTCCATATCTTTATGCATTAAATTCGCAACAAACTAATCTTCTTCACAGAATATATCTCGCATGATATTCGCCTGCAATCTCTGATTTTCTTCAGCAGAATATTTCATTAAACCAAAACCATGTGCAGCCCTAAACATCTCAGACCTGATGTCCACTACTGATGTCATGACATCGGGTGTAACATCAGCATACAGCTGCAACCCTTACATCTTTAACATCCTGAATGTTACCTAATCATATCAATAATGCTAGAAGCTCATGTTGCAACATCAACCATGACATCAGCATTGTTTTAACAAAATTTCAGCCAATTACAAGAACTTACATGTTCCTTCAGCCGTCCACCTCAAGCTAAAGTATTATACTGAGAAAGGTCACGTTGCAACTTTGCATGGGGACATAGAAGCTGCTCACAGATGCTTCGAGGCAGCGACCAGAGGACTGAACCAGATCAGAGCAACACTGAAGGCAGCCAAACGACCAAGGGATGAAGACCATCCAACCAAAGATGACCACCCGGACAAGAATCCTGCACTCCCCGTGCATATCATCGACCTTGACAGCCGAATTTCAGAGGACGCCAAGGAAGATAATGGTGAGGTTACGCCAACAGGGACGACCAGCTCCCCCACATCATCCCTCATGCGACCAGTTCCAGACGGAGAATTTGAAGTCATCCCCTTCAGCAACAACCCCAACAGAGGGGTGATGATAGGTGCTGGACTGCCCGACGAAGTCAAGAAGCAGCTGAAGAAGTTCCTGGACGACAATGCTGATCTATTCGCCTGGAGCGCAACAGACATGCCCGGATTAGACCCCGAGACCACGTGCCACCATATGACCATTGATCTAGATGCCCGCACCATTGCACAACGAAGAAGAAAGCAGTCCGATGAGAAGGCACATGCTGCCGAAAAACTTGTACAAGACCTCTTAGAGGCAAAATTCATTTCGGAGGCCAGGTATACAACCTGGCTATCCAACATTGTACTTGTGAAAAAACATAGTGGAAAATGGCGCATGTGCATTGACTACACCGATCTCAACCGGGCTTTCCCGAAAGATGCTTATCCTTTACCGAGCATAGATAAACTCGTAGATAACTTTGCAGGTTTCAAACTCTTGTCCTTCATGGACGCCTATTCGGGATACAATCATATCCCCATGGCCGAAGATGACAAGAGGTATACCACATTCATGACCTCCTCGGGGAACTATTACTACAACGTAATGCCCTTCGGTCTGAAAAACGCTGGGGCCACGTGCCAGCGCATGATGAACAAAATCTTTCGATCAGAGATCGGGGACATGCTCGAAGTATACATGGACGACATGATCGTAAAGTCCCAAGAGGAATCTGATCATACAGCTCACCTGCAAAAGGTCTTCGACCAGGCCAGGAAATGTAAAATGCGCTTTAACCTCGAAAAATGCACCTTTGGCGTACGAGCAGGGAAGTTCCTCGGGATAGAAGCAAACCCAGACAAGTGTCGAGCATTCGCAGAATTCCCCACCCCCAGGTCGAAGAAGGCCATACAATCCCTCAACGGGATGCTCGCCTCCCTATCCCATTTCGTGGACAAGTCCGCCCAGCATGCTCTGTCCTTCTTTAAACTGCTCAAGAAGGGGACCAGCTTCGAATGGACAGAGGAATGCAAGCAAGCCCTGGCCCACCTTAAGCGGGCTCTGTCCGAACCACCTGTGTTATCTCTACCAGAATGCGGGGAAACCCTCTACTTATACCTCTCTGTCACCAGCGAAGCCATTAGTGCAACCCTTATCTGCGAAACATCGGACGGGCAAAAGCCCATCTATTTCACTAGCAAAGCCTTACAAGGGCCAGAACTTAGGTACGCGCAGATAGAGAAAGTCGCCCTTGCCCTCATCACCGCCGCGAGGAGGCTCAGACACTACTTCCTGGCCCACACCATAGTCGTCCGTATGGATCAGCCCATCAAACAGTTGCTGCGCCAACCTGATATGGCGGGCAGGATGCTTAAATGGTCCCTGGAACTATCAGAATTCGACATTCATTACGAGGGCAGGAAGGCCCTCAAGGCACAGGTTCTGGCCGACTTCGTGGCAGAAATGACGTTGCTACCATCCCCGCCATGCGGAGCGCATAAATGGATCGTTTACGTAGATAGGGCATCGAGCCCCTCAGGTGTCTCTGGTCCTGTCCTTCCTGACATCATAAAACTAAGCCGAATATGAAGCCTTCCTCGCAGGGTTACGGCTGGCCAAGGACATGGGCGCTAAGGAGGTAAAAATTTACACTGATTCCTAGCTTGTAACATCACAGGCACGAGGAGAATTTCAAGCAAAAAACGACCAGCTGGCCGAATACCTGGCCCTGGTAAAGGAAAGAATTACAAAGTTTGATGCTTGGGAAGTCCAGCAAATCCCTCGTGAACGAAACACGCGAGGCAGACATCTTGTCCAAATTGGCTAGCACCAGAAAGAAAGGTGGAAATAAATCCATCATACAAGAGATACTCGCCCGACCTAGCATCGAGAAACCACCCGAGCTGCTCGACGTCAACGTCATCGGGGATGCCAATTGCTGGATGACCCCCATATACAATTACCTCACCAAAGGGGAGCTCCCCGAGGACGGTAAAGAAGCTAGCATAACTAAGCGACGAGCCTGTTCATATGTACTGGTCGAAGACAAACTCTACCGAAGAGGATTCTCCATCCCCCTCTTGAAATGCGTCGAGGAGAATAAGGTCCCTGAAATCCTACAGGAAATACATGAGGGCATCAACGCACAACACTTGGGGGGAAGATCCTTGGCCCGGAAAGCCCTGCGAACAGGATATTACTAGCCAACCATGCAGCACGACGCTAAGGAGCACGTCCAAAAATGCGACCGCTGCCAGCGTCATGGGGACATGCACTTGGCACCCCCCAATGAATTGAAGACTCTGTCCTCACCATGGCCCTTCGCCTGGTGGGAGATGGACATACTCGGCCCCTTTACAATGGGGTCTTATCAAAACAAATTTCTAATCATGGCCGTCGATTACTTAACAAAATGGATCGAAGCCGAAGCCCTCACCAAGATCGTAGCCTTTAACATACTTCGTTTCTACAAGAGAAACGTCCTCGCACGGTTTAGGGTACCCCAGGCCCTTGTGACCGACAACGGAACTCAGTTCACGGACAGAAAGTTCCAAGACTTCGTCGCCAAGTTAGGCACGAAGCATCACTTTACTTCTGTCGAGCATCCCCAGACCAATGGGAAAGCAGAGGCCGCGAACAGAGTGATCTTTCGTGGCCTAAAAAGAAGGCTGGATGAAGCCAAGAAGAGATAGGTCGAAGAGCTACATAGCGTGCTCTGGGCCTATAGGACAACACCACAGTCCACCACCGGGGAGACCCCTTTCCGACTAGCGTATGGAACTGAGGCAGTAATACCAGTGGAAATTAGGGAACCTTCTAGATGAACAGAAGCTCCCCTCGACGAGGAAATGAACGACGACACCTTAAGAGAAGAGCTTGACCTGGTCGAAGAGATACGGTCAGGAACTGCACTCCGCGAAGTATCGCTAAAATAACAAATTTCCTTGGCCATGATGCCAGAGTCATAAAGCGTGACTTCCCTGTTGGCAGCCTGGTCCTGCGTAGAAACCAAAAGGATTCATGCGAAGGAAAGCTGGCCGCGAACTGGGAAGGACCCTACAGGGTCAAGTCCAAAATGGGCACAGGATCATACTACTTAGAAACTCTGGACGGATAATCATTTGCTCGACTATGGAACCCTGAAAAGCTCAAACAATACTACAGTTAAGCCCAACCACGAGGTCAGACTAACTGCCGACGAAATCACCCCAGACGGGGAGATGGCGCGGTCACAGGATCTTGCCCTGGTGAAGCACGATCCATTTTACAACGTCGTTCAGCGTCTGCTCATGGGACGAGCAGACCCTGCGCACAACGGGGATACCTCAATCGAGCTCCGCCGTTGCCACACCAATTAGGCAGGACACCCAGCTCGCGATGGGTACAGTCCAAGCCTGTGAGTTTAGTACCTCAACCGAGGTCCTAGCCTCATCGCTGGAAAAAATACCTTGCCCTCCTCGACAAGTTTCCCAACTTGCCGAGCACAACAAAAATAAGTCGAGCAAACGTCCATTCAAAACAAGCATACATAAACGCAACAAGAAAAATTCAAACATAATGTTATGATATCGGCTACATGACCGGAATAAGTCATGAGTACATACAAAGGGCAGCGCCTAACAAAACATTACATCTAAAGGGCACGCAGGCCCACAAAATACAAAGCATTTTCACAAACAAACTACACAACCTCGCTAACTCCCTATGGAGAAACCACCTGGCCATCGACGATCACGTTGAGCAGACCCATCCCGTCGGTCAGCAGTTGAACGTCTGAGTTAAGGGTTTTCAACTGCTCTATAGCAGCATTGAATCCAAATTCAGCTGCCTTCAAGTTATCCTCTCCGAGGAGCCGGATCCTCCCGATCAAATCCCTCCTCGTCTTCAAAGACTTCTCATCCTCGGTCTCGTCGTCAGCAGCCGCCGCCGACCCCTCCAACTCAGCCACCCTCGCCTTGAAGCGGGCATTTTCTTCATCGACCTTGGTCACCTTCTCTTTCATCTGAGTAACCTCTTGTTGGATCAATATCTTGGCTTCCTCATGACCCTGCAGTTTCTTCAGCTCATTGTCCAAAGCGGCGGCTTCCAGCTCCAGCTCGTCGATTATGGCCGTGGTTTTCCTAAGGTCGGAAAGGGGAACCCTTTCTGCATCCCCGAGGGCCACCACCACCTCGAGCACCCTAAACATGCCCGCCGCATCTTGACAAAGAAGGTTCCTCTGCACCTGAGGATTGGCAGATAAGATGGTCGAAGCATCATATTCGGGGACGACGATGGAATCCCCCTCATCGAACATCATCCCCTACAAGTAACATGAGGGCAGGACAAACTTGCCACCAGCAGAACCGCCCGAACAGGCCGCCAAGGAGGCTCCAACGGCATCCCGCTTTCTCTTGTGAGAGGTGTCTGGAGTTGGTGGGGGGAAGGGGGAAGTCGTCCCCGGAGTAGGACCAGCGTCGGCCACAAATTTCTCCAGCGTCGATTGTTGCTTGGCCGCCCCGGTTTTAGGAACTGCTGGCGCCTTCTTCTGGACCTTAGCCGCCTGAGACTTCATCAAACGTTCTCTCATGTCGGCCATTCTCTCTGTGAGCACACATAATAAAACAGATTAGTGGTTAGAAGAAATTTAATAAAAACGGGCATGAGAACAAATCATACCAAGCAGCTAGAATGCAACTTCATTGTTTTCACACTAAAGAAGAGCCTTGATCTTAATATAACGGCCTGCCCGGATAGGCTCCCCATCATCCCCTAGCAGCTCTTTACCATCCCGGTCCACCATGTAAGCCGGGGTAAAACTCTCTACATAAGCATGGAGCACCCTGTAGGACTCCTTATCCCCCTCACTGAGCTGCTCGTGCTTCACCAGGAACTGGTCGGTCCTATACCTAAAATGGGCGAACACCTATTCCAAAGGAAACTTAGACACAGGCTTTTCAACCTGCCGACCATCAACGTTCACCATTTCAAGCGTCGAGATGGATCTCTTGGTCGCCTCAGAAACAGGCTTTACAACTAAGAATCTATCCTTGAAATGACGAACAGACTCTGAGTACGGCTAGAAGAGTCTGCTCTGCTGTTTAAATGACACCCAGCTTTGCTTCGTGCCCGTAGTACTTCACTGAAGCTGGAAGATGCAGAAAAAGAGGTCCACGGTCGCCCCAACACGGAGAAAGCGACACCCCAGCTCGAAGGCAGGTATGAAGGCCAGCGCGTTCGAATGAAGCTGGGTCAGGCACAACTCCAAGTGGCAGAAAAGGGACTCTTAGAAGTCAGTAAAGGGGAGACGAAACTTAGCCTCCACAAAGGCAAACTCGTACATGGGGAACCGCATCCCCGGGTATATCGAGCAGATCCTGTCATCTACAGTTGGCCAGATGGCCTTCCAATGTCTGGGTTCATCCTCAGCCCGATCCTCCAGTAAAGAGAACTCCCAGATTTCTTCCTCAGTAAATGTCGACTTGGTCGAAAGTGGCTCGTGCGCGATCCATTGAAGGTCTCCCCACGCGACCTGGACATTATCATATTCGACGGACTGCTCCATCTCTTCGGGCGTGGCCTGGGCGTCGGGCACGACTTCATCACGAGGATCAGCCATCTTCACCTGAAAAGTTGAGGAAGAAAAAGTGAATTCGACGACCAAGATCAAATCCACCCTTCCACCACTAGTCAAGTGAAAAGGCGAGGAAGAAGTCGAGGACAACCTCGAGCCCATTTTGACCACGACTCAACACTACGACAACAGTGTCCCCAACAACGGGGACAAGTCTCCACGACCCAACAGAAAGAGAGCTCGAGTGCCACGATGCAAGCTCACCGCGCAAAACTAGGACCTCTCGTCGAACAGGCCTAGTGCCCGACTACAAACTTAAAACTAATCCTAACCAGAATCTAGGAGAATCTACAGAAAAAAAAATCCAACATTCATTCCAGGTTCTTCGTGTTCTTCATGTTCTTCATGAATTTTCCAGAAATTCATGTGTTCATCGAAGAACACATGAATCTTCAACCAGAAAATTCGTATGTCACCGGAGAATCCATGAAGCAACCCAGAAAACTAAAAACTCCATGAGAAATGCAGAAAAGATGAACAAACTTACTTGAAGACGAAGAGTTCGAGATGAAGGTGTGAACGGAGACGATGAAGATCGACTGCGGCGAACAGAAGCTCCGGCGAAAAGACTAGTTGCAGAGCAAGAAAGTTGAGAGAAAAACTTTGTGTGAAGTGTACAAATGAAACCCTTCTCCCCCCTTTTTATAAACATTTGATCATGGGGGAATCGCAAAGGCCATTATAGCCTAAGCGACTCTAGGACTGACAGGGGCTGCATGTCCACCATGTGTCAAAGTGATCTTCGCTTGACATTCCCAATGGTAAACGTTACAAGTCCCTGCTACCCCACGAGCATGTCTCCTCGACGGCACAAACACTTCATCCTCATCGGATCTCCCCGACACAAAACGTCAAAATTCTGCGGGCATCCTCCCAAAAACCTGGTCGACTAAAACGACCCTTTCAGAAACACGCTCCCCGGGCATCAGCTGATGGTCGGGGAAAGCAAAGCACTAAGGACGACCACCTCGACATTAGCAAAGACAAGGAGCATGCCCCCAACCTTATCACCCAGGAAAGATAGCCACCTTAAGTCATTACTCTTTAGCAGAGCAAAGACTTGGGGGGGCTCCTGTTCTGGACTGGGTAGACGCTCTGCCCCCAGCAGGGCAAGGCCTAATCCAGTCCAACCATTGGCCAGGTCCAATGGCCAGAAACTAGCCGTTGGGCAGAAACTAGCCGTGGGGCACGTCCCCCTCGCTCGCTCTATAGTTCATGCGACCAACTGTCTCCTCGAATCTCACGAGGACAGTTGGACCAGGTCAAAGGGCCACGCGTTTTGCCCTCCATCTAGCAGTCTCTCATTGGCCGACCAGACCCCTTGGCCACGTGAGAGACCTTGGCCCCGCGCTGGGAGTTTTCCCTATAAATACCCTCTCTCTTGGGAGGGTCAGGTATTCAATATCAAACACGCAATACCTTGATCTTTTGTACTTGTTTTCTCTCATTTTGACCAAACACTTACTTTGGCATCGGAGTACCTTGCAGGGACACCCCCTCCTCTCCTACACGCATCTTCATCCGTTCCACGGAGGCCACGACGATCCAGTCTGATCACCTCAGATCAACTTCATTACCCCCATTAACCAAATCTCAAAATTCTATATATAAACCTCACTAATAATTATTATTAATTAATTAAATAACAATTATTAAGTTAAAAAAAATCTTCACATTTTCAGTTAATTAATAATGCTTCACGTTTCCAATTAATAAAATAAATAGATTTCTATTAACTACCATCCCACTAATAATTTATCTTATGTAAAAATTTTGTCTAATTAAATTGCAGGAAAAGTGTGTGTGGGAAGTATTCATTGAGAAAGAGGTTAAGAAAAAATTTTATGGCAGATGTGCAGTTCGACTTTCTGACATGCTACGTTGGCAAGAAGAAAATATCCGTGTCAAATGGATAGGCAAAGAAGTCTTTGATGAACTTCTTAAATTTTGGGAAACTGATCCTGATTTTAAGAAAAGATCTGAAAAAGCAAAGAAAATGAGAGCATCCGAAAAAGGGGGCAGCCTTAATGCAGTTGGAAGTATAAGTGTTGTCGAACATGCTCGACGCTTGGTAATTATTACTACTTTTTAAAGTTAAAATTTTATTTATTATAGATTTTTAATTAAAGTTAATTTTATTATTTAGAAAAAGGAATTGGGGAGAGATCCAACAATGGTGGAGCTGATGATAAGGACCAGAACAAAAAAATATGGGGTTTTTTTTACGAACGTACTAGAAAAGCTTTGGTAAGTTATTTTATTTTAATTCAATTGTTTATATTTTTTATTTAATGTTAATTTTGTGACATGATTTTCACGTGGCAACTAAGATATAGTGGCGTAAAAATCACGTGACTATATTTAATTTATTATTTTATTTTATTTTATTTTATTTAAAATTTTAAATTATATTTAACTTGATTTTTTTATTGCATGTGTAGGAGGATTATCAGACGTTGCTCACACAATTTTTGATTGAAAATCCTCAATACAATTCGAGAGAAGGCGAGCCGCTTAATCCGTGAGTGGATTTTTATATTTGAGATTTAGTAACCGGCGGAAAGGGGCCTAATGGGTGTTTATTTGGTGCTGGAGCTTTGGCCGGCGATATAAGAAAGGGGGATAAGACATTATTTCAAATAGTTAGAGATGGGGAAGGATCCTCAAATCCACCACAATTGTCTCCCGAAATAATGGAAGCCGTTAGACAACTAGCGCTAACCGAGGCGAGACGTGAGTCGGAGCAACGTGAGGCGACGCTAAAGGCCCAACTGGAGGAGCAAAAACGTCTAATGGAGCAGCAACAAAGTCAAAAAGAGGCCATGAATAAAAGGCAAACTGATATGGAGGCGATGATGCGACAATTTATGCAATCACAAGGGAGCGGTAATTTTGGTGAAAATGAAGGAGTTAGTGGTCACCGACAGGTGGATGCCGATGATGACGGTGATTATATTTTTATATTTTTGTAAAGATATTTGTAAGTTCTGTAATTGGCTGAAATTTTGTTAAAACAATGTTGATGTCATAGTTGATGTTGCAACATGAGCTTCTAACAGTATTGTTATGTTTTGGCTAACATTCTGTTGAAGATTTAAAGTACTGAAGAGTGATGTCACATGCGATGTCTTAACATCACTATACCAGAACATTAAAACATCAAACAGTTATGTGATTAGGGCTGCACGTGTTTCTGATGTGAATGAGAAATTCTACTAAAGAGAATCAGAGAATATAAGCGAAGATCAAGGGAGAGATATATTCTGTTACAATCAGTTATGAAGATCAGTTTGTTGCGCATTTAAAGCATAAAGATATGGAGAATATTCAGAGTTAATTATTGAAGATTTAATGATTGAAGATCTATTTAGAAGCAGGATCTGTTGTAGATTTGTTACAGAAGATTTGATATGTTTTGAAGGCCCAAATCCAGTTGGGATTACATTATAAATAGAATGCTTGTAACCTAGAATAGGCACGGGTCCAAGATGTAGATCTTTAGGGCTTTGTCAAAGTGAACCACTCGGGTTGTGAGATGGTCACTGTGTTTAACTCAGAAACCTGTAGGTAATGAGTTTAGTATTGTTCTTGGAGGAAGCTTTGAAGCAACTCCAAAGGTGTGTCATGGAAGTGTGTCTTCTAAGTTTGTGTGATAGAAAAGAGTTGGTAATCAAGCTGTTGATGCAGTGGCGGATTTGTTGACTGCTAAACATCATTGTGATGATTGGGAGTGAGATGGAGTCTCTTACCTAGGGAGGACTTAGGTAGAAGGGTCATTGGGTAGTGATTGAATTAGGTAGATTGTCAACTGGTCTGTTGAGTCTGTAATTTGATACTACTAATAGTGGACTTCCTTCCTGGCTTGGTATGCCCCCAGATGTAGGTTGTTGAACCGAACTGGGTGAACAATTCAGTGTGTTATTTACTGTTTTTATTATTGCCTTGTTCAGCAGATTGCGATGTTGTGACATTGCACAAAGACATCACACATCTGTACCAGAATTTCAATATTATTAATTTTATTTTAATTTTTGAAAGATAATTATATTTTTGTAAGATATTATTAATTTTATTTTAATTTTTATTATAATTATATTTTTGGTATTTAATTATATTTATTTATTATTCAATTTATTAATTTTTCAATTTAATATATATTAATTATTAATTATCAATGTAAAAGTTTTTTTTTTTAAATATGTTGTGAAGTGAATTTCACGTCACAACATTGTGAAGTGAAATTCACGTCGCTACTTAATATATATTTATTTTATATAATTATAATTATTCAACGTATAAAAGGTTTTTTTTCATAAAAAAAAAAGTTGTGAAGTAAAATTCACGTCACAACTTTGTGAAGTGAAAATCATGTCACAACTTTGTGAAGTGAAATTCACGTGGCAAAGTTGTGAAGTGAATTTCACGTCACAAAAGACTTACAGGTTTTTTGCGCCACCTGCCACTACTGAGTCATGGCAGACTAAAGAAGATTTTATGTGCAGACTGTTGTGAAGTGAATTTCACGTGGCAAAGTTGCGACGTGAAATTCACATGGCAAAAAAGTTGTCACACGTCCTCCTGCGACGTGAATGGTCACGTCGCAAAAACTCTGTTGTGAAGTGAATTTCAAGGTTGTGACGTGAAATTCACGTGGCAAGAGACAATTTTTTTTATAGTGTGTGGACATAACTTTTAGATGAAGAAAGTAGGCTCGCTCGACGAACTAAAGGCCTCACTAAGCGATAATGCCTGCTCATACTATAAATAAAGACACAACCATTCAGTCAAGAAATCATTCATTGTATAATTCTATATAAAAGATACATAAATTCAACATAGAGAAAGGAGATATTAAAGATTTAAGGTGGAGGCTTTGTTCGGTCCGAGAAATTTTTATTAATGTTATTCCATTTCTTTCTTCTTGATCGTCATTATAAAGCTACTTTGAGTAAGAGAATGTAATTTTTTTTTGGGTTAGATGTAGTTGTCCAAACACTCATGTATTTATTTTGATCATGGCGATATATGTAGTTCTAGTTATGAATTAATATTGAAGATTGTCTTCGTTCTTAGTGCTTGTTGTAACCGAGCTAACTATAACTTGTTTTCATAGTTATGAATCGATATTGAGAAATAATTTTCATTAATAAATCAAAGACTTTCATTTGTGAGAAGATAAAACTAAGGAAATGGATTTAGGTTTAGCATTCACATATACTATAGAATTTTAATGATATCGTATTGGTTAACAAGATGAGAGATTGCCTGTTAAGAAATACGATTGAATTTACATTGTTGATTCGACATAAACAACAGACACATAGCGGTAGGCGATAATATTAATTATTGACTATAAATATGTATAATTGACCACGATAATGCATGAGGATATGACAATGAAACCTAACCCCAACAATTTATCCTCATCTGTTAAAAACCTATTTTCATTTAGTGTTATTTCAATTTAGTTCAATAAACAACAAAATTTTCAGAATATTTATATTAAAATTATAAAGATAATTGAACGTCTTTGATATCAATTCAGTCCTTATGGATACAATAAACATAAATATACTTACTTTTGTTTTGACCTATTGAAACTTACAATAAATGCGCCCAAGCCTATAACTACTACAAACAAACCTAGGCATACATGAAACCAATAACCTGCTGAACATTATTTACAACCTAGCGTAGTAGCAAAACTGCCAATCATGGAGAAAAAGATTCTCAACATTTAAGAAAACCTGTCATACACTCCCCCAAGAGCCGGCTTCGCGTGGTAATCAAGCCACCATACAAGATTCGATCCCCCGTCAACAAACCTACTTTGCATGGAGCGACCCCGAGATCGCCACCATGTAACCGACACATGTGAAATTGAACTACTCCACCCAGTTTTGAAGGAAGAAGTGGCATTCACACTCCACACGAAGCTCAATGTTCTCATCGCTCACCAACACATCATTCCCAGATAAGGGAATGACACTGCGCAGATGCGTCAAATTCAGAATATAAGAACCTGTTATCGCTAAGATTTCTCGAAATTAGAGTCCCAAGGTCCCTTTAAAAACTTCCAAAGCAAGAAAATTATACAGAATCGGGGATCTAGACGAACATTTTGAGCATGTAAACAACATAATGAATTACTAACACGCCCAAGGGGCAGTGAAATGCAAGCTCTTTGCACTAACCTTCAAGGGATCTGCTATGACGTGGTTTAAAACCCTTCCAAATGGGAGCATAAATTCGTGAAAGGATTAATGACTCTTTCACTTCTTAATTTACCATTTGAAATGAGCATCCAACCATCATGGTCGTGCTCAGTGGGATCACATGGAAGAAAAGGAAACCCCTATAGGGGTAAATCAATAAATTTACAAAAGTAGAAATGGAGGTATGAGACACAAATGATGGGTTAAAATGTTGTATATTCAAAAAGGTATGAGGTCAGATTGTAGGTTTCGGGAAAAGGTATGGTTGGAAATGGCTTGTAGCTTGAATGACTTGCTGAATACTATTCAACCTTATATCAATCATGAGGAAGAAATATTAGATGAATAGGGGAGAAAGGTCGGGGAGCAGGAAACCCTGAATACGACCGTGCACCTGAGAAGGATAGTAACCGCCACAAAGGTGAGAGAAACAAAAAAAACCCCGATATAGGTTCTCCTTATACAATCTTTTGAACATGTTAAGGGAAAAATATGGTGGGAATGCACTAAAATTGATTTTAAAGAAATCAGGATCAATAACCTATATCACGTTAGAGAATAATTTAAGACGGATAAGTAAAAATACTATCGTTTCCACATGAGTTGTAAGTATTAGAATACACAACCTAAGAGGGGGTGAATTAGGTTTAATGATTTTTAAAGAGAAATTAACAATCTTTTTACTTTAGAATTTTCTGGTTTACTTTTACAGATTTTATGAGTAATGAAGTGATGACTTCATTTTTCTGTTTTAAGATATAGAAGTGATATGCAGAAAAATAAATGCAATAAAGTAAATTGACACAAAGAATTATACTAGTTCAAACTAGTATAATTCTCTGGGTCAATTTACTTTAAACAAGGGTACATCTAGTCTCTTCACACCCCGTGAGAGATTTCACTATGTTAGAATATTTTTACAAGCCTTACACCAAGACCTCTCCTACAATCTTTCGAACATATACACCAAATTTATAGTGGACTTTGAATCACCCCGATTCAAAGGACATTTCTCCAATAATCACCAACACAATAATGAATATCACATACACTTAGAGAGCACACCACTTTGTATTTACAAATAACTGTCATCACACACTTGGTGATCCAGTTACAACAAAATGATACTTTTGAATAAAATATTATTTTTAAACAATTCCCAAGAATAAATAATTCTTCTTCCCTTTCAATATAAAATTCAACAATATATATAAACCTTATCTGCTCAGAATATATTATGAAACTTTTTGAGTTATTTTAAAGTTATGAAAAAAGTTTCAACATTTTCGAAAAAGAATGAAAAACTTAGAAAATTATTTGAATTGATGTGAAAAATTAATATTTAAAGAGGTAATTTGAAAACTATGTATTTTACCTTAAATACATCACAAGAAACCTTTATGAATTGATGCAAAAGTTTTAGACATTTTCATGAAGGTTTGCATTAGTTTTGAATGACAATGGTTTATGAAAAAGATACAATTTTGAATTCTCTATAGGTTTTTCTAAGTCGGTTAAATGGATACCTGGCTTAACATTGTCATACCCCAAAATTTTCCTACTTGTATATCATTTTCATCTGTACATCCATCCACTAACCATTGTCCAGAAAATCGAAAAATATGTTGTTTTCCTGTTGGCTAAGAGTGTGCTTCATTTGAGGGTAGCCAATCAAGAGTGTGTGCAGTATGGATTGAGAATCGTCTTGGTTTAACCTAATCTCGGTCAGACAAGTTTTGTTTCAAGACCAAGGCCTGGATTTGATCAATTCAAGTGGTGTGTGTGTCTGAGGTTTCAATTAGGATCTTGTTCCAATTCAAGTCATCTGTATATAGGTCAGGTTATCAGTTTGTGCTAAGTTCAGATGTTTCACGGTGGAGAATCATATGAGATCGGTTAATTTTCCAGTCGAGGTTTTGGACAATGCAGTTTATATTTTAAGTCATGTTCCTCTGATTTCAAGGTATTTTCCTAAGCATTTGGTTCATGATGAAAATTTTAGTTCAATAATTCAAGTTCAAAGTGGCAAAGGTTCTTATTTATTTCAAATTTAAGGATAAGTCAAGTTTGTTATCTGATTCAAAAGTCCATTTCATTATCCATTTCAGTTCTTAATTCATTAATCAATTTCTGTTTTATCCAGTTAATTCCAAATATCCATTCATCCATTTTTTTATTATTCCATATCCATTATTATCTTCAATATCCATTCTTATCAACCCATTTCAAATATCCATTTCTAAACCATATTCAATTTAATCATCCATATGCAAAACCCATTGTCCATTACAAAAGCATTGTCAAAGAATTACAAAGTTCTAACATTTGCAACAAAAAAAAATTCAATAATGCCCGTTTCATAAAATTCTACAAGTCCATGCTACAAGAAAATTTTCCAAAAAATGAAAGAGTACAAGTCTACCCACATCATGGTGCACAACACGACAAATTTTAGCAGCCAACAACACAAATTGCCAAGCCAAACCATTCCACTTTTTGTGTGACATTCCGTGAAGCTTGCAACCTCAAATTTCCAAACCTTCAGCCATCAACACAATACGCATCATCAGCACCACAAAACCACGACATGATTCGCATCCTATAGCATGACCATCACGTATACTGTTAGGAAATCTTCCAGGCCCATTAGAGAGAAGAGAACTTCAATCTTTTCAAAGGACTTTATTTTGCATTAGAAGTGTCTTTATCATTTTGGTTTTATGTTTTATTTCTCTAGCTATTTTCAAGTGCCCCATGACCCATGTTGGTTTAACTATATATTTGTAACTTTTCTCATTCTAATTAAGAAAGAACAATTGTTTTATTTTATTGTCTCCCAATGCAAATTTAGATCTAGGGTTTACTCTTACATTAGTCTAACAATTTGGTGCTCTCATTACATGTTCTCATGGCTCCTCCCAAACCCAACAATCCTCCTTCAAGAGATATTGTTGAAGAAGATGTCCAAGCAGCTCACCTCCATCTTGATTATGCTATGGTACAAGTTCAACAGCAAATGGATGAAAGATTTGGAACAAAATCAGGGCCAGCTACACAGTAGAATGGATAACGAAAAATAGATCTTAGATTCTAGACATGAATCTGTCATGTCCATACTCCATAAACTGCTTTCTCAAAAGGAACAGCAGCAGCCTGCTACTGTTCATTCTACAGCAAGTGTTTCAGGTATTACTTAACACTTATCTTCTACACCCATGCTTCTCACACCAGTTATTTCTATAACCTCACCCACAAATACTCCCTTAATAAAGTCAGCACCTTTCTCTCACTCAACCACACAACCTGTTATCACCGCTACAATGCGCAACACTGCTGCTCAACCACCACCTCAATTTTCCCCTTATATTCCCACCCACACAACTTTTCAACACTCCCCTAACTATAACATCCCAATTTTCTAGCAAAACCCTTACCCACAATTCCCCCATATTCCCCCTTAACCACCCTTATGTACACCCAAACTCGAACTAGCAATGTTTGACGGTTCGAATCCTTTAGATTGGTTATTTCAAGCTGAACAATTTTTCAGTTTTTATAATCTGCCACATGAAAATCTTCTGTCATTAATTTTGTTTTATATAAAAGATGAAGCTTTGGGCTGGTTTAAATGGATGCATCGGAATTTATTTTTATCGGATTGGGTTTCTTTCACTAAGGCTTTAGAATTACGTTTTGGTCCCTCTTCTTATGAAAATCATAAAGTTGCACTATTGAAATTAAAACAAGAAGGGTCTGTTATGGAATATCAAGCTAAGTTTGAAAAATTAGGTAACCAAGTTGTTGGTTTACCTCCTGATGGGATTTTGAATTGCGTTATATCCGGGTTAACATTGGAGATTCAAAATGAGATAGCTATCCATAAACCTACCACTATTTTCCAAGCAATTGGACTTGCAAAGCTCATTGAATCCAAATTAAAAGACTTAAAACCCAAATTTTCTAAACCTTACACCAGTCCTTACCCCAAAACTAGCTCTTCTAACCACATTTCTCACACCTCCAAACCCACCAATTATGTCCAAATACAAGGACCCAACCCTCCCAAACCTCAATCCACAATTGAACCTACAAAACTTCCAATTCGTCATCTTTCTCAAGCCCAAATTCAAGAATGACGGGCCCAAGGGCTATGTTTTAATTGTGACGAAAAATTTATTCCCAGACACAAATGCCCCTCAACAAGGTTTCTTCTCCTTTTGGCTGAAGATGAAATTTCAGCTGATCAAGAGCTCATTCAAGACAGTAACGACCCTGAAGTTACTGAACAAGAAGCCAATGACACTTATTTTCAACTTTTAACTCAGGCCTTAACCAGTCAATTCTCACCCAAACCCTCAAGTTCAAAGGTCTAATTGGAGGTTTATCTGTCATGGTTCTAGTTGATACTGGAAGCACCCATAACATTCTACAACCTCGGATTGCTCACCATCTTAACCTCACCACGACCCCTATACCCCAATTTTCTGTCATGGTGGGAAATGGATCCCATTTACAATGTCAAGGTATCTGTAATAATGTCAAGATTGTTTTACAAGACAAAACCTTTCAACTTCCTTTTTACTTACTGCCTATTGAGGGTGCTGATGTCGTTTTAGGCATGGCCTGGTTACACACATTAGGCCAAATTCAAGCCAATTTTTCTATCCCCTCAATTACTTTTAACCATCAAGACAAATCCATAACTTTAAAAGGCGACCCAACCTCTCACCCAACCCATACCACATTTCATCAGCTTCGTCATCTTATTCACAAAAATCTTGTTTCTTCATTCCACTTACTGACTTTTCAACCTCTTCACCACTCCCCACCCTTTCACCCTACTACAAACACTTCCATTGAACCCTTACCACCTAACTTACACCCCAAAATTCGTAGTCTGATACAACAGTACACACCCATTTTCCTCCAAAACACAGGCTTACCACCTAAACGACCACACGACCATCACATTCCCCTTGAACCCAACACCCGACCAATCAATGTTAAACCGTATCGTTACTCGCACTCTCAAAAGGAAGCGATAATAAAAATTATTCAAGATATGTTAACCGAAGGTGTAACGCCCCGAATTAATTAAAATATTTATTTAATTAATTTTTATTATAGAATTGTTTGAATATTATGATTTTGGATGGCTTTGATGAAAAGTTATAATCTATGTAAAGTTGGAATTATTTTGAGAATTTTAGAACAATTTAGATTAATTAAATTAGATTTGTTTAATTAGAAAAATAGAGTAGAATTGGAGTTGGATGAGAGTAAGGGTATTTTAGTCAAATGTGGAGGTTTAGTGAGGGCAATAGAGGAAAATCATCAAAGAGGTTTAAGGGTTTATACAGAGGAATAAGGGTTTTGGAAATTTCACTGTTGCATTGCGTTTTGGAAAAAAAGAGGCAGAAAGAAGAGAGAAGCAGTAGGCTTTGAGAATTGCAGTGGAAGGATTGAAGAACACGAAGAGGATTCAAGGCTAAGTAAATCATATCAGGTATGGGGAGTGAAATTGTGTTATTATAATTGATTTAAGTTTTAGGTAATTGTAGAATGTTTGAACAATCAATCAATGATGAATTGTGATAAAAGTTTAAGTAGATTAGACAGAAAAATTTCGATAGGTGGAATACATCGAGAAACCGATAAATGACTGAATGTAGGAGTCATTGAGAGATTATGATAAATTATATAGCATGGATGATGGATGAATTAAATTGAGTTATTAAGTTTCTGAGTTGGAAATCCAAGTGAATTATTGATGTTTCAGACATAAGGAGAAGAAAAAAAAAGGGGGGAT
Organism: Lathyrus tuberosus; assembly: GCA_022829125.1. Classification (NCBI taxonomy): domain Eukaryota; kingdom Viridiplantae; phylum Streptophyta; class Magnoliopsida; order Fabales; family Fabaceae; genus Lathyrus; species Lathyrus tuberosus. The sequence continues at coordinate 4,901,743 of JALAZF010000441.1, forward strand.
TATGGTAAAGTGGCGCCAGCCACTCACACTATGTGTGGCGCCAGCCACAAGTTGTATGGGAAGGGTGGCGCAAGCCACTAGTGCAAGGTGTGGCGCCAGCCACCCTTGTTGTAGTGGAATTTTAATTTCAATCTTAGAAAAATCGTAACTTTTGTTTTATGAATCCATTTTTGATGTCGTTTGAAGCTATGGAAAGGTAATGGAACAATATATAACATGGTAAAATAATATAAATCATATAGTGTAATCCTATAATGAATAGGATAGGCTAAGTAATGAGGTTCTGTGCTGAGAGATCAGTAGGTATTGTATGTCTGTGTAAAATTGTATAATTTTAATTAGCAATGATTTAATTGATATTGGGGATAATGAAATGATAATATTATGATGATGATGGGGAGATTATGAGGTTTGATATGCTATCATAATGTATGGATGTTTTGTGATGAAATTGTCAGTGGGTGTGTTGTGTGTGAAATCTCTGATTTATGCTTGGAAGTGACTTTTGGTGTGGATTATATTAACATGCTACTGTTTGATCATGATATGTGTGTTATGATATATGTGAAGAGTACATGAATATTTTGATGATGATGATATTGTGTTGACTGTGATGATGATGTTCTGCTGTGTGTGATGAATTATGGTGACTGATTATATGAATGATGATGCGGTTGACTAGCAGTGGTCGTGTTGTGTGAATTATTGCGCATCATGCATTCATAGCATATTTTTTTAGGACGAATTGTCCAGTGAAGTTTGCAGGATGATATCCAGTGAAGTTGTAGGACTTATAGTCTAGTGATGGCCTTAATCCCATAGTGTGGATTAAGTGTAAATTATGAAGTGCTCTGGTTCCAAGCGGGAACCGATCCTATTGGTGGGGATCTTTGGAGATTGAAGATGACTAAGTCATCAGTGAAGTTTCGGTACCACATGCATGTTGCATTTCATGACTGGTGGCATTGCATCATGTTTGTTTCCGTGATGACTTTTGGGTTGATTTTGACTTCTGCTATTATGACAGAAAAATGTGGATTACTGTTGTGCTACATTTTATGATTACATGCTGTTATGAATAAATGTGTTATGAACAAAATGCTGTTATGAATTATATGCTATCACGAATACATGCTGCTATGTTATTGTTGTTTCGATAGTTATAACTACTATATCTCTTACTTATATCTTTTATAATGATTACGATTTACTCACCCTGCCTGTTGAAAGTTTCCCATATCTGGGCAACGCACAGGTGATCCGGAGTAGCATTTAGACGCATTGAAGATTTAGCTTTGGAGTCAATTATTTTTATTTCGGTGGATTAGAAGGTGTCTTGCTCTGATATATGTAACATCGGGGTTTGGGATCGTCTGATCGGAACGATTATGTTATTTCCTTGCTGTTTTGATTATCACTTGAGATTATGTACTGTTTTCTTGGTTTTCATATGATGCTACATTATGAGCTATTTGATTTTTTGAAGTTGTGATGAAATATTTTTAATAAAGAGTTTTGAGACTATTTTTCCGCTGTGAAGTTTAAATTGAATGCTGATTTTTCTTGAAGATTAATAATTATGAAGTATTTTGAGAACCCGTGTTACGGAGCAGGAACATGTTTATGATGTGATTTTATGAAATGAAGTGTGACACCCTTTTTGTGGAAATACTCTGATTATTTACTTAAATTATTACGTTAAAATGTCGTGGGGTAGAAGGGTGTTACACAAGGTGTCATAATTCCTAGTCACACCCCATTTTCTTCACCTGTACTACTTGTTAAAAAGAAGGATGATACTTGGCGTTTCTGTGTCGATTATCGAGCTCTCAACGCTGTCACGATAAAAGACCATTTTCCTATTCCTACCATTGATGAACTACTAGACGAGTTGGGTTCAGCCAAATTTTTTACCAAGTTAGACTTACGTTTGGGTTACCACCAGATCAGAGTTGCATCGGGCGACACACATAAGACAACTTTTCGGACTTTTGATGGGCATTACGAATTTCTCGTTATGCCCATTGAGCTCACTAACGCCCCTTCCATATTTCAATCAGCCATGAATGATTTACTGCGCCCCTATTTACGAAAGTTTGTTTTAGTTTTCTTTGATGACATTTTGATTTATAGTTGCAATTTCAATGACCATCTTAATCATTTGCAGGTTGTATTTGCCTTACTGAAATCTAACTCTTTCTTTGTGAAGTTACCAAAGTGTGTTTTTGCAGTTGACAAAGTTGCTTATTTGGGCCATGTGATTTCAGTGGGTGGTGTTGCACCCGACCATGATAAAGTGCAAGCCATTTTAGATTAGCCTCCACCACGATCTCTCTCGACACTCCATGGAGTTTTAGGCCTCACCGGTTTTTATAGGCGCTTTGTGCGCAATTATGCCTCTCTCGCCGCTCCTCTCACCGAATTATTGAGTTCCACTAAACTTACGTGGGGTACAGAGGCTGATTTAGCCTTTATAGAGTTAAAGAAAAAAATGACCGACATGCCGGTCCTAGTCCTACCAGATTTTACAAAACATTTCAATGTGGAAACAGATACCTCTGGTGTCGCGATTGGCGCGGTCTTATCACAAAATGGTCATCTTATTGCCTTCTTCACCAAGAAAATGTGCCCTCGAATGCAAGCCTCTTTTTTCTATGTGCGGGAGATGTTTGCCATTATTGAAGATGTAAAAAAATGGCGTCAGTATCTCATAGGCCAAAAATTTCATATCTATACTGATCAGAAGAGCCTTAAGAATTTACTATTACAGAAGATTCAGACCCCTGAACAACAAAAGTGGGCCTTGAAATTACAAGGTTTCAATTTCGATATGTTTTACAAACCTGGCAGATCCAACCTTGTCGCAGACGCTTTGAGCCGAAAGTTTTGCACCAAAGAATCTCTATTTTGTCCTTCTCATCAACCATTCCTGAACTCCTAACGACACTCCACCATTTCTATGCTACCGACAGTGTAGGAAAACAGTTAGTTCAACAGAAACAACATGATACTAATCCCAACAACTTGTACAACTTTTCAAATGGTCTGTTTTATTACAAAGAGAGAATATTCATACCTGATATCTCTACCATTCGTTCAAATTTGCTCAGGGAATACCACACCACCGCTACAGCAAGTCACTCAGGAACACGAGCAACTCTGGCTTGCCTTACATCTTCTTTTTGTTGGCCTGGAATCTCCCTAGCAGTCAATTATTTTGTTAAACAATGTGACATTTGCCAACATAACAAATACGAAACTCAACAAAAAAAGGGCCTACTGCAACCCTTGCCAATTCCTAATAAAGTGTGGGATGAGCTTACCATGGACTTCATCATGCATTTTCCCAGCTCCTTCCGCCACACTGTTATATGGGTTGTTTGTGATAGGCTTACCAAGTTCATCCACTTCGTTGCTCTTCCATCAAAATTTACGGCCAAAGATCTCGCATTTCGCTTTGCTGTCGAAGTTTTCCGTCTTCATAGTGTTTCGAAGAGCATCGTTTCTAACCGTGATCCTTTATTTCTCAGTATATTTTGGAAGGAGTTCTTTAAGCTCCAGGGTACTACACTCAAATACAGCACGACTTATCACCCAGAAACCGATGGTCAAACAGAGGTTGTTAATAGATCTATGGAAACGTACCTCAGATGTTTCACAATCGACCATCCTCGTCACTGGTTCAAGTTTTTACACCTTGTCGAGTTCTGGTACAACACCTCCTTTCATACAGCAATCCAAATGACTCCCTTCAAGGCCTTATATGGACGTGACCCACCAACGGTGCTTGATTACTTGGTCAGATCAGTGTCGGCAGAATCCTTAGATGCTTCCCTACAACAAAGACACAATATTTTGCACTATTTAAACGAAAACTTAACACGAAGCCGGATCCAGATGGAAAAACAAGCGAATGTAAAATGAAGAGATTTTACCTTTAAGGAGGGCGATCTGGTCTTGTTGAAACTTCAACCACATCGTCAAATAACTGTTCACAAACGAACGTCTCAAAAGCTCGCAAAGAGATTCTTTGGTCCTTTTACAATCATCAAACGGGTTGGAGAAGTCGCCTACATGCTAGATCTTCCTTCATCTTCGAGGATCCACCGTGTTTTTCATGTTTCATTGCTCAAACCTTATCATGGAACCAAACCCAGTGACGATTTCCGCCCCCTGCCCTTGCATGCGCGTGAAATACTTGGTGAAGCCATTCCAAGTACACCGCTCCCTTTATGTCAGGCTTCTGATCCTCCAATACCATACAAGAGTGAAAGAGTTTTCAAAAAATGTGATACAGAAGTGGATCAAAACAAAACTCAAACGCGTTTCAAAGGCGAGGAAATGTTGAGAAAGAATGAAGAAACATTGAGAAATAATGAAGAAGTAAAAGGGGTGGAATGTACCGTTGGAAAAATAATTCTAAGTAAAAGTGACAAACAAGTGCACCCTTCTATTTCATTCAAAGCTCCTTCTACTGTACTTTATCCCACCCAACACGTTAACCCACGTGATATTGTCTGTCCCAAGATAGCTACCTCCTCGTCTTTCAATAAATCCTGCAATAAAAAATTAATTTCGCATGAAAAAAGGCCCCATCTTCCAACACATCACACCGCCCCATCTCTCTCTCTCCCATGTGTTTCGGTTCCTAAGACCCCACCACCTACTCCCATCCCATCATTACCCACTTTCCCATATTTTCCTTCACCATTATCATCCGAAAATCCTGCCTCTTCTTATCCCTTATCTGCCACGGACAATTTTTGTTATAGTCCTTTGGATCCTCCCAACGTTTCAGCGGGCCCCTCCCAACGGCCCATTCTATCAAAGAATTTTCAGCGGCCCAATTCTCTTTTCACTCAGCTTCAACAACACAATTCTCTAAACCTTAAGGACAAGGTTCTTTTTGGGCCTGACAGTATTGTTAGGAAGTCTTCCAGGCCCATTAGAGAGAAGAGAACTTCAATCCATTTAAAGGACTTTATTTTGCATTAGAGGTGTCTTTAGCATTTTGGTTTTATGTTTTATTTCTCTAGCTATTTTCAAGTGGCCCATGGCCCATGTTGGTTTAACTATATATTTGTAACTTTTCTCATTCTAATTAAGAAAGAAGAGTTGTTTTATTTTATTGTCTCCCAATGCAAATTTAGATCTAGGGTTTACTCTTACATTAGTCTAACATATACCATCCTTCACCAATACCCCACATAATAACCAATCTTTCAGCCATGTGCCCCACAACAATTCTGCACAAAACGCAAATACGTAAACAAAACGGAAATGAAAAATGCCACACCCATAAATAAAACTACAAAACCTCAACAAAAAGAGAAATCGCAAGACCTCTTGACTCTACACAACCTTCTTCCATATTTTTCTTTCTCTACTATTCTTCCATCTTCTTCATTTTAACCACCCCTTTATCAACTTTCATCTTCATCCAACAACCTTCTTCAATCTTCAACCCACTTCAACCCCAAATCCCTTTCAAACGACACAAACCCAACAACCCGCTTCAACAATACAACATAGCCACACTAATTTCAACTCAGAAATCGAAACCGAACCAGAGATGAAGAAGAAGGAGATGAAGTGAGACTCAATAAACAAGCCACACAAATCCGAAATGAGATCCAAATAACAAACCTGAATTGATCCCAGAAGCGAAATATTGACGGAAGATTCAGAGACGGGAAAGGTTGGAATATAGGTCGCTCGTAGATGCGTTCATGTTCTTTTTTTTCCTCAAAACCATGTTTCTGAAATCGTTGATGTTGTTCCACTTTTTCTGATTTTTTTGTGACCACGTTTTGGTTCTTCGTTTAAATTGCTGATGTTGGTGCTTTCTAAATCCCATCGCTGTGTTTTTTTAATGGGTTAAATATGTATAAGGTCCCTGAAAATAACCCAACATTCAAGTTTGGTCCCTATAAATATTTTCTTCAAGGTTTTGTCCTCTGAAAGTTTTCTGTCCCTAACTTTAGTCCCTCCCGTTAGTTTCCACTAACGGTGGCTTATGTGGCATGCCATGTGGAAATTTTTTGATGACGTGGCTTACATGTGGCAATGCCAACGTGGCAAAAATTGCTGACATGTATGCCACGTGGCAATTGTTTCAATTTAAATTTTTTTATATATTTATAACATATTTGAATTCAAAAATGGTAGCTAATCTGCAGTGACTTTCTAGCTAATTCCTAGCTAATCTCTAGCTAATTTAAACACATATTTTTTGTAGCCAATTCATAGCTAATCTCTAGCTAATCCACTGCAGCAATGAAACCATCTACATGACAGGCCAAATCACTGCAACCATAGAAAATACATATCATTATCAACTTCCAGAAAATAGCTAATTATTTATAAACTATGGATGAAATCCAACAAGAATCACAAGTCTTCCCACTTGTTATATGCCTTGTTCCATGTCTTCCCACTTGAAAACTTTTTGCCAAATTCATTCCATGCCTTGTTCCATGTCTTCCCACTTGAAAACTTTTTGCCAAATTCTTCATGATCCTTGCTTTATCTTAAGTCTAGCAATCCACCCTGCAGTAAGTGAAAGTGAATTAACATTTTCACATCAGTTTCAAATTACTAATAACAATTCATCCATGACAGTTTCAGCATATACTAACATTTCCTTCATTACAATCCAAGTTAAATCAACTAACAATATCTAGCTCACAATTAATTTCTGATAGCCACTATAACTGACTCATTCATCTAACTGTATTAACTTCATAAATCCTAACAAGGTTCAACTAACAGTTGCTTCATCGTGCGTTTAACAAGCCTAACGCAGGACAAACATTCAAAGCATAGCACTAACAGAAATTAACAGAAAAACCATCAATTTCTAACATTTGTTAACTTCAAACATCACTGCAATATTAACACAACTCACCACTCTTTAACCAGCTAACTTTTCTTAACTAACATGCTTTTAACCAAATTATACTAACTGTTTTCAACCTGACTACAACCCAATCTAGCAGTTTTAACAGAAGTTTAAAATTGGATTAAGGAATTCATGTTTGCATCTTTCATACACATAGTCTATCCTGTTCAGTTTCCCAATTACACAACTAACCACACCAAGCAATCTAACAAATAGTCCATAACGGCTTTAGCAATGAGTAATTCCAACTGACAGTAGTAATTTTAATCACAAAGGCCAATGGTTATTGATGCCAATGGACAAGTAGAGAGAAAGAAATCTTGGCATAGAGAGCTCATCGGTATATATATGGAAAACATGACTGCACAAAAGTACTTAAAATTCCAGATTATTCAAATCAATACCAGGTAATACTAATATATAAATTCCAAATTACATTGGTGTAAGGAAACACCGGCAAATCACTGCTATTTGCGAAGTTCTTACACATAAGAGCCATGACAAGAAAAATGAGCAGAAGGTGATTCAATATATAAATGTCAAATTACATTGGTGTAAGGAAACACCGGCAAATCACTGCCATTTTTTGATGTATGAGTAGCACCTAAATATCATACAGTATGGCAAAAATTTTAATTGCATCACTTCTATCAAAATTTTAATTGCATTAGAAGGTAATGGCAAAAATACAACTGCCTACTATGAGATTCCACTAATATACAATGAATGGGTTTGTTCAAATTGTGCTACACAAATCGTTTTTATGATTCTTAATTAAAATCACGAAATAGTATTGCAACACCTATACAGTTAAAATGGCTTCACAAAATACCAACCAAAACAATGTTGATATAATAATCACAAATGTCAACAAAGAAATAAAAATAGAATACCAAACAACTCATAAGTGCTTAGCATGTAAAAGTAGCTCTGAAAGATTCCCTAATGCATCTGGAATTTTGCCACTGAAACTGCAACCAGCCAGAATCCTGAAACAATGAAGCATAAAAACCTTATGCAAATTACTACAACTTGCACTTGAAATGACATTAGAAAATTTTTCATTCCTTTATTTTACAAAATAAGTGGGAGTTGTTTAGCTCACCTTCGAATAATTGAAACACCACATAATTTCTTGCAGAAATCAACACCAGTATAGACAGATCCTGTAATATAAGCCTCATTTCAGTTAATTAATGGTGTCAACATGAATCACTTTGTGTTCTATTGCTTCTTAGCTATACACATTCCAGTTCACAAAGCACAAATATTGTTCCCCACACAAGAGAGGATGATATAAACATATAAAAGCGAAAAACCGCAAGAACTGAGTACAAGGAGAGATGACTGCCTGTTGGAGTAACAACTTGCTTTTCGGTAAAAGGAAGATGACCTAGACCATGCTCAACAACCTGATGACCAAAACCAGAAAAGGTAACGCTATATTATATTTGTAAGCACTAAAACCCCATTAAGTAAAAATGTTCATCAGAGCGATAAAGTATACAGTACCAGGCGTATAAGTCGGTCAGAACCCGTCGTCGGCGATTTCGCCGTCGTTGTTGAATCCGTCAAAGAACTTGGTAATGGTTGCGAACGTAACGGTCAGGCGCGGTGGGAACAGAGGTTGCTTCGATAGAGGTGGTTTACGGTGTTTCGTGGCATAGAGTGCTTCGAACGGAGATTGGAGGTCAGATCCCATAGGGTCAGCCATGGTTGTATTGAGTGTGTTCTCAGATTTGGGTCAAGGTGAGAAGCCAGAAGAACCCAGAAGAAATTAAGACACCTCAAATTGAAAAACCATAAGAAATTCTGACGTGGCCTAATCAGAATAAATAAATGGTCACACATGGCACGCCAGGTCATCCTCCGTTAGTGGAAACTAACGGGAGGGACTAGAGTTAGGGACGGAAAACTTTAGGAGGACCAAAGTTTGAAGGAAATTTTTTTAGGGACTAAACTTCAAAGTTGGGTTATTTTCAGGGACCTAATACTTATTTAACCCTTTTTTAATATATGAGTTTTAGTCTTGCAGATTTTGGTTTCTTGACCCAAACCATGCCCTTGTTGTTAGGCTTTGTTTAAAGCCTGTGAAGCTTTATTTCCACTACACACCCCTTATTTCTGCACACCGCTCCCTTTTTTGTTTTTTTTATATTCATTTCTTCATTGTTGATCTGGGCTTAGCCCAGAAATGATTCCATAGACGCACTATCTGGTTCTCTGCACCCCTCTATCTTGTCATATTTTAATAAATTCAATTTGTTTTTAGATTTTTGTTTTTACTATTTTTTTCTTTCAAATTTCTAATTGTTAATTTTTATGGTATTACTATTGGTCTATTTGGTTTAATTTTTTTTTTTTTTTTCAAATTAATTTTATTCTATTTTCTTTTCGATTTTATTTTCCTCTTCATTCTCGATTTTATTTTTATTATTGGTCGATGAACATTTAAGAGTTGTGGAGTGTCGATTCTTCGATGAAAATCCATGATTAAAATTAGACCATTTCCTTTTCCAACTTATTTTATTATGTTTTTTTCATATTAATTTCGATTTTCAATTTTAATTCAATTTTATTTTCGATTGATGAAGTCTTTTTATTCGCGAATGTTGGTTGATTGAGGTTGCCTAACCTTCATGATTTCAAATCTGTGGAAAATGATCGTTGAGATCATTTTCTATACTTTGGGATCGTGATAGGTTACCTTCGATTAATCGACGCAAGTTTGTGATTAAGACGAGATCATCCACTTTTCTTTTCGTGTGACACGATTTCCTTAGAGAACGATTCCTCAATATCATTTATCTATCATGTTTTAGCATAAATATCATTGATTGTGTGACCTCCTATAGCATGATCTTCGTCATAGATCGTGCTACGATGGTTTAGCGCTGTAGTCGACCCGATTCATTCGATTAACAACAATTAACGGTTAATCACTAACCACTAACTTTAATTTCTATCAATATTATCTCGCTTTACTTTTCCGTCGATATATATTATTCATATTGTTCATATCATATTCATCTTATTCATATTTTTTTCATCTAACCATTTCCTTGATCACATTATTCAAAACACAATTAAACGATCGAAGCCCTAAAAAACTCAATTGGTGGACTGTTGGTTACTTTTCTGAGCAACGGAACTTTGACTTTGTACAGAAACCCTAGCATGGAGCTTTTGTCCGATTCTTTCTCAAGGCTTAGTTAAGGACACCTCGCACACACACAGCTTCCTCTTGGGCTACCTTACAATGACCCCATTTATTTCGTGCAATCCCGTGTAACTTACATATACCCCACTCCCACTCCGATGTACGTACTTTACTCGCTTTTTTATAGTGGTTTGTTTACTAGGAACACCCCTATGGACTAGCATAGACTAAACCATTTTCAAACTAATTCTCGATTCGTCGTCGAGCCATTTTCAAAACACCCCCCGTAAGTCGATTGCTCACTAGCATTCGCCATCAACCTAACGCACACACTCACACATTTCATCGTGGTTTCCTTACTAGGAGCACCCCTAGGGACTAGGATCGATTATCACCTTTTTTCAATCAAACTCTCGATTCTTCGTCGAGCCATTTTCAAAAAAAACCTTTTAAGCCGAGTTCCTTTTGCCTCACAATCAACTTATTCACACACAAATAAAACCAAACCCTTAATTCAACGTCAAGCAGATTTTCAAAATCAAACTTCAAAATGATTAACAACCATTCGCCATTCAAAACACTTTTCAAACCATCAAACCTTTTTCTGAATCACTTAGATTAAAAAGAGAGAGATTCAAGCCTTTGACTCACTCTCCCGATTACTTGGACCCGAGGAGCCTTTCTAAATCTTCGAGTAATCGTCATCCGAACCAAAATTAAACACACCAAACTCCCTCTTTTCATGGTCGTATCCACGAACTGCGGACACTCTGATTCTTCATTCATTCGAATGTAGGATACGTAGGCACAAGATTGTAATGATCTTGGAGAGCAAACTTCCATCTTATCCCCCATTCCCCGTAGTTGAACTACGATTTCTCTGGTTCCTCATTCTCGTCTGAATGAGCATACGTGGCTCCAATCCTTGGCGAACACCCTATCCTAAAACCACCCCATTTCCCTTAGCATCAATTCCTTTTATCGCATCATTTCATATTTTATCATTGAGAAGAAAACAAATAAGCTTAGCTAACATTCATCACAATTCGAATTAAGAGTTTCTCGTTGAGTACAACGGACGTGGGGGGGGGGGGGGGTGCGCGTACCTTCATCTCACGTAACCGACTCCCCGAACCCATAATGTGGTTGCGATGACCATTTTCTTATCTCTCTAAAGGTTTTCTTGATATTTTCCTTTCCCTCTTTTGGGATAAATAAAGTTCGGTGGCGACTTTGTCGAACCGCAATTTCTTCCGTGCCTTTCGCACGAGTGTCGTATTTTCGATGATTTTTCGAGGTGCGACAAACATGTAGTGGATGAATTTTGAACTTAAAATAATTTTCCAAATTTCAAACAGCAACAGGTTTTGTTAAATTAATTAACAAGACCTAACTTAAACATGCAGCAGACCTATCTTAAAAACTGCAAACATCTTTTTCAAAATTCATCTTTTTATGCATTTGCTTCAAATATATTTATGCATGATGATTTGATAAATTTAGATATGAAGATGAATATTATTTTTTGAGCATCTATATTTTATACATGATGAATTTCAATTGAGTACCTTAGTGTCAAGATCAATTTTCTTTACTTTCAAAATATCCATAAGCTTATGCATTCTTGATTGCAAACTTTTTCTTCTTTGATAAGTTTTTGTCTTCATCAAAACTAAACTAAGATAGATGATGAACATATTCTTCACAATCTCCCCCTTTTTATGATGGCAAAACAAATTGATGGGAAGTTTTTACTTGACAATTTGATCTTTCCCCCTATCTTGTATATCTTCCCCTCTCGTGCATATCTTCCCGTTTCTTTTGCAATTTATTCTATGATGTCTTTGATATCCTGAAAAACAAAACAAAAAACATTTCCTCTCCCCCTTTTTGACATTATTAAAAAGAAAAAGTGTAAAATCCAAATGAGTATATTAATAGAAGGGAAATGATATGAAGATATAAAGATTCTTATCTTCTTCACAATACTAGCATGTGAAATCAAAGATGATATCAAAGTTGATGCTTATTCAAAACATATTTTATTCAATGAAACTTTTAGAACTATCATGTCATATTGTCTTATTGTAGCGAGTGATTTTTGGATGTGGTTGCGAAGCACGATCGCTCTGGTACTACAGCTCGATTCATTTTTTATCCTATTAAAGCTGATGAAGGAAGGGAAATAGATGTCTCCAATTAACCCTGCTTGCATACTCAGATTAAACAGTTAAAACTGTTGGTTTACAGATGCTACAAAGATTTGGGGTTTCTCCTAGGTTATTTTGTTGACAAGGGGTGCTTTAGGCTATGGGTTAGGATGTTAGGACGAATGTATGAGAGTATGGGATTTTGGGTTTTTGTTTAGTGTGCTCGCTAAGATTTTTTCTTTCAATCTTATGCCTACGTATTCCCGTTTACCGAAACAGGGAAATCAGAGCGATCGTAGTTTCTCCTATTCTATGGGAGGAAATGGGTGTTTTGGTGTCTTGTTCAAAGCCCAAGGCGTGAAGCGAAAGGTAGTTTGTATCTTGTTCAAAGCCCAAGATATGAAGCTAAAAGGGTTTGTCTTTAGAGAGAATTTGTCATCTCTAAAGAGGGTATGTTTGTCACAACTGTTGGGTGACTGACTGCAAAGGAGAATTACTTTAACCGGGATTTGTGAATCCGGCAATGCCATAATTTCCTTTATAGGGGATTTTAACCTGAAGGAGAAGACTTTAACTTAGTTTAGAGCAATGCCATTTTTCCTTAGGAATTTCTCATACTAAAAGAGGGACATTGGCATGGATGTAGATGATCCAGAGGCTTGCCGCTTACAGCGATTAGATGAAGGGGAAGGAGTTGTTGATGTTCGTATACTGTGAACGAGGCACAGCTTTGATGCTAAAAGGTTGATCGGATCAACCAGTGGTTTTCTTATACAAAGCCTAAGAGGAGGCTAATATGTGTCTCGTACAAAGCCCGAGAGAGAGGCTAAAAGGTTTTGACTCGACGATGGAGTCTTTTGGTATCTCGTATAAAGCCCGAGATGAAGGCTATTTGACTCAACAAGAGAGTTTTTTGTATCTCGTATGAAGCCCGAGATGGAGGCTGTTGTTTGTTTGGCTCAATAAGAACCTTTTTGTATCTCGTATAAAGCCCGAGATGGAGGCGAAAGGGTCATTAACTCAACGAGGAAGTCTCTTATGTGTCTCGTACAAAGCCCGAGAAAGAGGCTAAAAGTTGTTTGACTCCGCTGGGGAGAATTATTGTATAAAGACCAAAATGAGGCTGGACTTCACTAGAGAAGGATCATTATACAAAGCCTAAGAGGAGGCTATGGTTACTGTTTCAATTGAGTGACAGGTCCAGTATGCTGATTTAAATAGAAAATAAGTTCTTATATGAGCAACACTGTACTCAAGGATTTGATTTGAGGATCCGAGCTATTCCTGTTCTTTAAGGAAGTGAAGAATCCAAAGGGTGTCGAGACTGTCCTAGTCTATGGGTTTTCTTCCTATTTAACGAAGAGGTCACTTGAGAATGTCTGGAAAACTCAAGGATATTAGACTGTCTGTGTCTAGAGTTTTATCTTTTGTACTATGCTTTGAGAAATAGTAGTAGACTCTTTGAAAGGACTGTTTTATGCAGATGATTAAGTTATGTTCCTATACCTCTAGGAGGTCGTCGGGACAATTTGTACGAAGCCCAAGAGGAGGCTGGAAGCTTTTAAGAAGCCGAGAGGTCCCTGTACGAAGCCCAAGAGGAGGCTATCATTCCCGGAGGAAGATATCATTATATGAAGCCTAAGAGGAGGCTGTGAATACTTATAAGAAGCCGACGGGACCTTGTACTAAGCCCAAGAGGAGGCGAGGTTGCTTTTAGGAAGCCTGTGGGTCCTTGTATGATGCCCAAGAGAAGGCCGATGCTTTTAAGAAGCCCGTGGGTCCCCAAACCCCGAGAAATTCAAGGCAAGCTATTCACAAGGAATATATCAAGTCAGGAAAGTTCGAGAATTTGGAAGAGACTCAAAGATGCCATTCACGGAGAATACATTCATCTCTGGGAGTAGAGTTTCTTGACAATTCCTAATGAGGACAGTCGAAGAGAAGACTGTATCTGGTGATCCTATTGGGGATCTAGTTATCTATTTCTACGAATAAACGAAACGGCGTCACCTAGTTCTAGACGTAGTTGCCGGGGAAACTCTAAATATCTATACTATTATTACACAGTTGATATGAGTTTATGAAAGAAGACTTACAGTGAAACAGCCCCACAATACAGTTATATGTATATGAAAGCGGTAAATGAAAGCAATAACCACTTACTCGGTTGTAGAGCTTCCATGCTGTATGGTTAGTTGTTCAACAAATAAAGATTGAAAATAACAGTATATTTCAAAATCAAAGGAGAAAGTTCTTTGAAAAAGAAAGATTTGGGGCTTACAGCTCAAAGAGAGGCCCAGGGTTTTATCAGTGATTGCACTGTTTGAATTTGTACAGAGGGACTTATTCAAGTGACTGAGGCCCAAAAAGGTTTTCCGTACAAAGGGGTGGGTCTTACACTCTCTCAAGAGGCCCAAAAGGTTTAAAGAAAAAGAGTGGGGCTTATAACACGAGGGTAGGCCCAGATGATTTTTCGTTTAAAATGGCGATCGCGCCGAGATTTTCTTTTAACGCGAAGGGACTTATACAATAAATGAGGCCCAAAATGTTTTGGTTAAAAGGGGATTGGGTCTTACACTCTATTGGAGGCCCAAAAGTTTTGAGTGGGTCTTATTGCTCAAGGAGAGGCCCAGAAGGTTATTTTTCAAAAGGCGACGATCGCGCCGTTTTTTTTTTTACGGTATCGGGACTTATACAATACACTGAGGCCCAAAAATGATTTGGTCAAAAAAAGAATTGGGTCTTACACTCTATTAGAGGCCCAAAGTGTTTTGAAAATGATTTATGAGGGTTGAATTAATCCAAAACCCTAATTTGTTTTCAAAAATGTATTTAATTGAATAAAAATTCAATTAAAATGATCAAAATTGTTTAACATATGGAAAACAAATTGTGATCTTGGATTAATGCTTCAAAAATTAAGTATTGATCTACAAAATAATTAGAAAGCACTAAAAGTTGCAAAATCAAGGTGGAAAAAATATTTTAAATGTAAAAAACAATTAAAACATTAATTCTTTGCAAAAATATCAATTATACAAAATAAATAATATTTTTGGGATTTTTTGGGAAAATAAAATATTTTAACATTTTTGTGAATTATTAAAAAAAGAATCAACTCAAAATCATTAAAACTCAGAGAGAAATTAATTTTTGAATCAATTAAATAAAATCACAAAATTCAAATATTCAAATATTGGAAAATGGCGCCAAGAACAAAAGCAAGAACACGCGCGTTTTTCAGTTTTGCCCAGATTTGCATTTTCTCTCCAATCTCACTGAATACTTAATCATATCATGTAATCCATATATCAATCAACTCGTTTCAACCTCACGATCATGTCTATGGTATTTAATTTCATTTAAATTAAACATATAACAAGAAATCATGAAAGATCCTCAAGAACCCTAATTTCTGCATGAAGGCTAGGATTTTTGATACACGATTCAAACAATGCAATTAATTGAGGGGAAACATTCCATGCATGATTATGAACATATGACCAAATTATTGTGCAGCAAAAATTGCATGGATCATAGAGTTAGAAGAGGTCATGCTTACCACTTGCAGCTGGTGATCGTGATTTGTGTTGGAGGTGTTACAGCTAGGTTCTAATGATCTGGATAGCTTCCCTAGGTGCCATGGAGTGTGTATGAATGCTTGGAATGGATTGAAATGGTTTGGAGCTGAAGATGGTACCTCAACTGCAAAACTGTCAAGAACTTGAGCAATTGCCTGGTGATTTTGTGAAATCTGTGTTCCAGATATTATGTGAGTGTTTGGATCACTTCTATATGATGTATATGAGGTGTGTGTGTGTGTGATTGGTTTGATTGGAAAAGCTCTAAAACTCAAAACCCGATAGTGACTTGCCTTAGAAGGAAAAATTGGAATGAAAGAAGAGATTTTGAGGAAAGCATCTGTTTGATGGCTTTGGTGCACTCAAACTGATCACAATTGAGCTCTATTTATAGTATAGCAAGTTTGTTTTGGGATCCACAGTGAAGGGCAACTGCAGCAAAGGTTTGGCCAATGTTGTCCAATGGAAATCCAAGTCTCCTCTAGCCATTGACTAGAGGTTAGGGCACAGGGCTGTGGTTCCCTTGGTCTTGGATAAGTCTTGACTGAATTCAGTTGAGAATGGCTCAGTCCATGCCACCTTGATGCTTCCATTGAATGCTCCAATCCAAAATTGGAGTCTTGTCCCTATTTTGGCAATTCTAGGTTCAACATGTTATTTCTTGTTCCAAAGACTTTGGAGGCTTGGCTCAGTGATTGTCCCTTTTAGATTCAATCCTCAGAGGTATCCAAGTGGATAGGAGCATTTGGATTTGGCTGATTTTGGCAAATCGACCAAAAATGCAAAATCTGCCTTGCCTTGACAGATTTCAACAAGGCAACTTGCCAATGTTATATCTCATGACTCAAATTGAATTTGGTAATGTTCTTGGTCATTTTGGAAAGCCCTTACATGATACAACAACTGTTTGAACATGTTTGGTTTTGATCTCTTTTGAATCCAAGTGAAAAATCCCCCTACATTTGGCAAAAAGTAGGGTAAAATCTAACTTAGTGAAATTTTCACTAAGTGTTGGAACAAAGTGACTTTTCTTGATTTTGATCACTCCATAACTCAAAATCCATGAGGAATTTGGACATAGGTCAGTATGAAGCTTTTGTAGAGGGAAATGAGATCTACAAATCAAGCTTTGAATGGGGAACAATGGCCTTGTGGTTTAGGAGTTATGGTCCTCCAAAGCTGGCACATTAGTGTCACTTTTTCCATAACTTAGAAATTTTTCTAAGTTTTTATGGTTACCCCTTTTACAAGTTATCCCACTTTCTTTGATTTTTCTTGATGAATGATGATTCAGATCATACATTAACATCATTTTAGGGTTAAAAATCCATTTTGGTGAAAAATCTCAAAAAGTCAAAGTTGACTTTTGTGCACAGTTGACTTTTTATCAGATGAATTCCAAAATGTGCAATTCTTCAGGAAATCATGTCCTTGACCTAAATCAAACTTGATGGACATGTTCCATGGGTGTCATAGGGTATATTGAATCATGTTTTAGGGTTTGGGAGCATGTCCTGGTCAAAAGTCAAAGTTACAATTGACTTTCCTCGCGAAACCCTAATTGTAGTGCAGATGAAATTGAGACTTGTTGCTCAAGCTTCTTGGATTAATCCATTGTTCCAAATGGATCAATATAGTTCATTAGAGACCCTTAAACCCTCTCTTGAGGTTTTGGCTCATGATTTGCCCTAAAAGTCAACTTAGGGGTGAATTAGGTCAAGAAACCCTAATTCCTGATTTTTGATGAATGCATCCCCTGAGGCAAAATTGACTTGATGATTGGGTCCATGAGGTCCCGTGAAGTATATTAGGTTATGTTTTGGATAATTGGCCCGTGCCCAGGTGAAAAACTTCCATTTGGAGGCCCTGGTCGACCAAAACCCTAATTTGGTGACACTGTCGATCTTGAGACTTGATCCACCTAGAAGGGAGCAGCCTTGTGCTTGATCCTTGAAGTGGGAGTCCTTTTGATCCATTGTGGATGTTTGAGAGGTTAGACAAGTTGAAGATCATGGCATTCCTTAATTGATCCTTTGTCTAAGAACTCTGAGAGGGCTTGAAACCCTAATTCTTGATGGTAGTGAATGCTCAACAATCCTTGAGGAGATTGATGAGGCATGAAGGTACATCCATATTATGATGATGATTTGCACAATGATGGGAAATCTAAGTGGTCAAAATTTGGGGTATGAGAGATGCCCCTATTTAATCTTCTTGGACACGAAGGTGTGAATGGCGAAGGTATTCGGGCATTCGGGGTGCAAGAGGATTAAATATCGGAATACCCAAAATTTTGACGGCGTCTATGAATGGTAATTCACGAATTCATCTTCTTTCGCTAAGCAATGATGCTTAGAAAAGGTAAACTTCTCTTCGATCCTGGTCTTCAGCCAAGGAACTATTCTCAGTTTCTGATTTAAACTTCCCCTCGATTCTGGTTTCCTACCGAGGAACTGGTCTTAGTTTCTGATGTAAACTTCCCCTCGATCCTGGTTTCCTACCGAGGAACTGGTCTTAGTTTCTGATGTAAACTTCCCCTTGATCCTGGTTTCCTACCAAGGAACTGGTCTTAGTTTCTTTCGTCAATAAACTTTATTGACAAGGGACACTATTCGTAGCGGTTTTCCTTCAAACTTCTCGCCAAATTTTCCTGGGGAGATGCCGTTTGAGTGGAAAAAGTTTTGATGTCAGAATTGCTGGGGAACCCAGTCGTCTGAGTTGTAGAGGTGCACAAACTTCTCTGTTTGGAGACGCCATTTGTCGAATCTACTGGGGAAAACGAGTCTCTTAAGAGACTGCTTTTGTTCGGGGTCTTTACATCATACTTTTCTTGGAGATCTTCTCGGAGAAATGCCATATGATGTGATCCAATTTTGAGGTGCCGATGACCTTTTCATCAGTGGGTTTTTCGGAGAAAAACTGCCGTACTGCCGAATCTCCGATTTAGGAGGCTTTCTCTCGGGATTTTCTTTAATCCGGGAAAACAAGGATATCATCTTCAATGGCGAAGAGTGATGTTAACTGAGGGCTCTCTGGTGTTTCAGAGGTTCAAGTTATCAAAGTGGTCGAGGACCCAACTTCAATCCAGAAATAAAACTGGAGGAGAGAGATTGTTGAGACGTAACACTTCCTGACGAGGAAAGGACTGACAACTCGATTGAGAGGACTTTTATCACTAGGGGACAAGACCGACTAGAGTGATAATGATGCAATATGACTGTGAATGTAAATCAATAATGCATGATGCATGTATGTATATGCTGACAAAACTGACGCGACATACAAACTGACAGTTGAACACGACTGGATACTCGGCCATCGCGGGGCGAAGAAGTACCGTTGGTTCAGAATAGCAATTCCTCCTTGCTTAGGAGAGATAGTCCCTGTTGGGAGCTATGTTGATCGAGCTTAGGAGATGAGAACTCGGCCGAAGCGTGTCAGACGAAACAAGGTCTCTGACACAGTTGATCCCTTCATTCAGGCGTACTGGCGTAGAAGGAGTACTTTGATTCCGTATTTTGAGGTTCGATTACTTCTGGAGAAGCGACCGATGTTCTTCTGATGTTCAACAGTCAAAAGAAATTGCCGTCTATATTAAAAAGCAGAAAAAGTTTTAACAAGTAAATTCATTTTTGTTCTATTTCAAGAATCGTTAATCATGTTAACAACGTCGTTCTGTAAAGCTAAAACAAATAAGAATTACAAACAAAAGCACAAGGGCTCAAATTTTATTGATAAAATGGAGATCAGCCAAACGCGTGATTCCATTGAGTATTTACAAAGTTAGAAAATGGTAATTTACAGGGAAAAGGGCTACGTTGAAACATAACGACCACTATCCTTCTACCAACTTTGAATTCGGGGCATCCTGAGCTTCTTTCGAAGATGACCTTGACTGGAGTTTTCCTCCGATGGATGATGTAACTGCTGCTGAGGGACTTGCCTCTTTTGAACATAGTTACTTGCCATTATCCCTAATTTTTGCCTGGATTGTACTTTGAGATTTCCAATCCATTGGGATGATTTTTTTTAATTTTGTCTCTAAATTTTTCCTGGACCGCCCCTTCGGGTTTTCAATCCACCGAGATGTTTTTTTTAGGCGAAGTATTTCTTGACTACATCAACATTTGTAGGGTAGGCAAATTCCTTTCCGTCCATGGTTGCAAGTCTCAAGGCGCCGCCTGAGAAAGCTTTCGTGACCACATAGGGGCCATCATAATTCGGAGTCCACTTGCCCCGGGAGTCAGTGAGAAATGATTATATCTTCTTGAGCACAAGGTCTCCTTTCCTGAAGACGCGAGGTCGGACCTTTTTGTCGAACGCCTTTTTCATTCTCTGTTGATACAGCTGACCATGGCATAGTGCCGTTATTCTCTTTTCTTCGATCAGATTCAGTTCGTCGTGTCGACTTTGACACCATTCAGCTTCTGTGAGCTTAGCTTCCATCAATACTCGGATTGACGGGATCTCTACTTCTATGGGGAGCACTGCTTCCATGCCATACACTAGAGAGAAAGGGGTTGCCCCTGTTGAAGTGCTAACAGATGTACGATAACCGTGAAGAGCAAAGGGTAGCATCTCGTGCCAGTCTTTGTAGGTTACAACCATCTTTTGAACGATCTTCTTGATGTTCTTATTGGCCGCTTCTACCGCTCCGTTCATCTTTGGTCGGTAGGGAGATGAGTTATGATGTTCAATTTTGAACCTGCGCACAACTTCTTCATCATCTTGTTGTTCAAGTTAGATCCATTGTCAGTAATGATTTCGCTTGGAACACCATAACGGCAGATGATATTGTTTTTGATAAATCGGACCACCACTTGTCGGGTTACATTGTCGAATGACGCTGCTTCGACCCACTTGGTGAAATAGTCAATGGCTACTAGAATGAACCGATGTCTGTTTGAAGCCTTGGGCTCAATCATGCCAATCATGTCGATTCCCCATATCGAGAATGGCCATGGAGAAGAAAGAACTTTGAGATGCGTTGGCAGTACATGGATTTTGTCGGAGTATATCTGACATTTGTGACACCTCCTCATGTACTTGTAGCAGTCAGATTCCATTGTCAACCAATAGTACCCTGCTCTGAGAATTTTTCTCGCCATTGTGTGTCCGTTGGCATGAGTGCCAAAGGATCCTTCATGAATTTCTTTCATAAGCATGTCTGCTTCTGGTCTGTCTACGCATCGGAGCAAGACCATGTCAAAATTTCTCTTATAGAGAGTGTCACCGCTCAGGAAGAAGTTTCCAGCCAATCTTCTGAGGGTTTTCCTGTCTTTCCTTAGTGCCCCAGGTGGGTACTCTTGTTTCTGAAGGAAGCATTTGATATCGTGATACCAAGGTCTGTCGTCTAGGACTGCTTCAATCGTGAAGATGTTAGCGGGCCGTTCAAGGCGCATTATGTCGATCTTAGGTAAGTCGTTCCATTGACCTACACTAATCATGGAAGAGAGAGTGGCTAATGCATCAGCCATATGATTCCCCTCACGAGGGATATGATGAAACTCAACTCTGTTGAAGAAAGGTAGCAACCTTCTTGCGTAGTCTTTGTAAGGAATCAATCCTGATTGGTATGTGTTCCAATCTCCTTTTATCTGATTGATAACCAAGGCTGAATCGCCGTATACGTCCAAGTTTTTGATCCTTAAATCAATTGCTTCTTCGAGACCCATAATACAAGCTTCGTATTCGGCCTCGTTGTTCGTACATTTGAACGTAAGTCTGGCAGTGAAAGGAATGTGGGTACCCTGAGGGGTAACAATGATTGCCCCAATTCAGTTTCCATAATGATTAACTGCTCCGTCAAAGACAAGTCCCCATTGGGAACCTAGTTCTGGCCCTTCACTGGGTAACGGTTCATCGCAATCTTTCATTTTTAGATACATGACATCTTCGTCTGGGAAGTCAAACCCGATTGATTCTTGATTGTCAATCGGTTGATGAGCCAAATGATCGGCAAAAATACTTCCCTTAATGGCTTTCTGAGCGTGGTACTCTATGTCATATTCTGATAACAGCATCTGCCAACGGGCAATCCTTCCCGTAAGAGCAGGTTTTTCGAAGACATACTTGATTGGATCCATTTCTGAGATTAACCAAGTAGTATGACGAATCATATATTGGCGAAGACGTTTGGCTGCCCAAGCCAAAGCGCAACAAGTTTTCTCAAGCATCGTGTACCGAGTTTTGCAGTCGGTGAATTTCTTGCTTAGATAGTAAATGGCAGACTCTTTCCATTTGGTTTCGTCTTGTTGGCCAAGTACACACCCCATTGAGTCTTCCAAGACTGTGAGGTAGATGATCAGCGGTCTTCTTTCAACTGGAGGTGATAGAATCGGCGGATTCAATAGGTATTCCTTGATACTGTCGAAGGCGGTTTGGCAGTCTTCTGACCAAACACAATCTTGGTTCTTTTTGAGTAATTTGAAAATTGGCGCACATGTGGCGTTCATGAGGAATATGAATCTGGAAATGTAGTTCAAACGTCCCAGGAATCCTCTGACTTGTTTTTTAGTTTTCGGAGAAGGCATTTCTTAAATGGCCTTTACCTTGTCAGGATCAACCTCAATTCCTTTCTGGCTGACGATGAACCCTAATAATTTCCCTGAACGGACACCGAAGGTGCACTTGTTGGGATTCAAGCGGAGTTTGTACTTTCGCAAACGCTCGAATAGTTTTGACAGGTGGGTCACATACTCCTCTTCTGTCTTAGATTTTGCAATCATATCATCGACATATACCTCGATCTCTTTGTGTATCATGTCATGAAAAAGAGTAGTCATGGCCCTTTGATAGGTTGCCCCGGCATTCTTCAAACCGAACGGCATTACCTTGTAACAAAAGGTACCCCATGGGGTAATGAATGAAGTTTTCTCCATGTCTTTTGGCGCCATTTTGATCTGGTTATAGCCCGAGAATCCATCCATGAAGGAGAAAACTTTGAACTTTGCTGTACTGTCTACCAGTATGTCAATGTGTGGTAAAGGAAAGTCGTCCTTTGGACTAACCTTGTTCAGATCTCGGTAGTCGACACACATTCTGACCTTTCCGTCCTTTTTCGGAACGGGTACGATATTGGCTAACCATTGAGGATATTCTGACGTGGCGAGGAAACCCGCATCAATCTATTTCTGTACCTCCTTTTTTATTTTGATGGCCATGTCTGGGTGAGTCCGTCTCAACCTCTGCTTTACTGGCGGACATTCCGATCTCAACGGTAAGTGATGTTCCACGATGCTGGTATCCAACCCTGGCATGTCCTGATAGGACCAAGCGAATACATCGGGGAATTCTTTGAGAAGCTTTATCAAACTCTCTTTGCCAGTTGGACTGAGCAGTGCCCCAATCCTGATTTCTTTCCTCTCTTTTTCCGAACCCACATTGATCGTTTTCAACGACTCTTTATGAGGTTCAATGGACCTTTCCTCTTGTCTGAGTAGTCGGGAGATCTCTTCTGGAATTTTGTCGTCATTTTCTTCTTCAGCCTCAAATACCGGGAACTCAAAGTTGGGAGAAGGCATCGGATCGTATGTTTCAACGGGGTTTAAAACAAGCAATTTGCACGACGTGATGATTCGTGTTTAGAAGAGATAGAGAAAAATGCAAGTGTGTGCAGTGTTTTATTTTTATTACTGCTTGTTTTTATTATTGAATTGTTTTTTAGGATTACCATTTTCTGAAAAAGCAAAAAGAGAAAACAGTGATTAATGTGGAAATTACAGAATGACAATATTTTATTAATGAACAAGTCGATCCTTGAAACTACAGCCCTATAAAACAAAACTCTGTCGCTTTGGGCGAAGCGAAGAGGGAAATTTACAGAAAGTGAGCCCTATCAAAACATCCGTTTCACCTGGGCAGGGTGAAAGGTTAAAGATGGCAATTACTTTGACTGATGAACGACCTTCGGAACCTTGATGGCAACCCATTGGCGGTGAACTCCTCAGTGAATCACAAAGTCTGGCACCTTCCTTGATTTGTCTTCAGAAATGACGCTGATTTCTGGTGGAGCAAGATCATTGGAATCTGTCTCCCAGGAAGAATTGTCGTAGGAGAATTCCTCAGTTGTATTTTGCATAGTATTTGTGCCCTCAGCTGTATCTCCCCATCCAGTAGGCTGGATATCTTCGAGCCTGATACGAGAGCTTTCGGGAGCGGTGTACCTGACCATATAGTCGTATTTTCCACTCGGTTGTCCCAAGGTGTCCCAAACTTCTTTGGAACTGGAGGAGTCATCTCTCTCGATGACGTTGACCTCGGGAAAAGCATAGTTGATGAATTCAAGTCCTACAAACGTTGCAAATTCATCTTCATGTTGAGTAGTTTCTGAATGACCTGAGCGTTGATCCCATGATATGGTGGGGACACAGGTATTCTGTTCAATGATGGTCAGCTGATTTTCATTGTTCCGCTGACTCTCTTGCCCCAAGTTTCCTGGGCAAGGCTGCCACATTGGCAGGCCATCCATCGGGCCATAGTAATTGTAGTCAAAGTTGTCTTCCATCAGAGTGTCCTCCTCTAATGAATTTGGCGGAGCACGGCATCCTTCCGGATCACAATCTCCATAGATCATTTCGACATCTGACCGTGGTATAAATCTCGGACTCTGTACGGGATAGCAAAATGGTATAGGCACCTCTTCCTGAGACATATAACCATCCTCGTTAAGGTAGGACTTCCATTCTTCATCTGTGTCAGAGGGATCTTCCTCATTGATAGCATGTACTGCTTGAGACACTGGGTGAAGGAAACCTCCACTGTGGAAGAAGTTTTAAAGGGGATGAAGACTTTCATCGTTGGCAGCTGTCTGGGTACAGGTTGCAGAAAAACCAAGACCATTCTTTGTTGCATTGCCAGTAGGAATGACAAGCTGTCCCCATCCTGTCATATCGGTACTCTCGACCGCTTTGATAGCATCGTTGTATGAAGAAATGGAAGTTCCTTCTTTGAACTGATTGTTCTTGCTCACCGACAGTGCTTGGAACTGAGTTCCAATAACCTCCTCGGGTTCTATACCAGCACATGATGACAAGTTACTCACCAGCAAGGCCTGCTCCCCGCAGACTGTGACAAGTTGATCGTTCTGAATGAACTTTAGCTTTTGGTGGAGGGTTGAAGTAACCGCCCCAGCCTGATGTATCCAAGGTCTTCCTAATAAACAACTGTATGTTACCCGGATGTCCATGACCTGGAAAGTGACTTGGAAAGTGTGAGGACCGATAGTTATAGGAAGATCAACTTCGCCGATAACCGCTTTTCTGGATCCGTCGAACGCTTTGACGACGACCTCGCTGATTCTCATCGGAGGGCCTTTGAATGATAATTGCATCAAAGTGGACTTCGGCATAACATTCAGGGCTGACCCTGTGTCTACCAGTACGCTGGCTAAAGCATCGTCCTGGCAGTTGACTGTAATATTGAGCGCCATGTTATGACAGCGACCCTCTTCAGGTAATTCCTCATCACTAAATCCCAAATTATTGCAGGAAGTGATGTTAGAGACAATGTTATCGAACTGTCTAATTGTTACATCCTGTTCCACAAAGGCTTGCTCCAAGACTTTCTGTAGAGCCTCCCTGTGGGCTTCTGAATTGAGTAACAGTGATAATACCGAGATCTTTGAATGAGTCTGTAATAGTTGATCGACAATGTTGTATTCACTCCTTTGGATGAGCTTCAGCATCTCATCATCATTTTTTGAAAGGTCGGGATTACTGGATTGACTGACTGGTAGATCAGGAGTTTTCGCCTGAAGTTCCTTTTCTTTGTTAGGTTCCCCAACCCCTCGGTTGAAGATTCTACCACTCCGTGTTACACGACTGATGTCTGCAATATTTACGATGGAGGGTAATGGAATTTCCTTTCTATTTTCAATGGTTGTTGCACCGTACTTGTAAGGGATTGCCTTAGCTGATTCGTACAGTAATGGTCCCGACAGATAGATGACTACGGGAGTCCTCTGATTTTTCTGACCATCATAAGTAATCTCGATCCGTTCCCGGTTGGGAACTTTAGATTCGTCAAGTAGAGGGATAATGGAAAAAACATCCCTGGTCCTGTGATGACCAGAGATCGTGACAACATCCTCAACTTGATCGGCAAGGTAGTTCGGCGTCCAGTTGACGGGTCCAGAACTCGGATGTGGACGAATTTCTCCACGATCCACCTGACCCTGAAGAGCTGCTCTCACAAGGTAACACCCTTGGTTACTTTCCGAACAGACGCTACAACGGTCGTAATTGTGTGGTGGCACCTGGCCACACCCACTTTGAATACAATGTAACCTCACTAGGTTAGCTTCCACAAATCATACATCCTGACTCTGATGCCGAGTAGGATTCCTGTTACTGATACTAATTTGCTGAGTATCTTCATCCATATAAATTGGCATCCACTAGTGATTTAACAAGTGCTGAAGTGCCTCTTGGACAAGGGTACAACCTCGATCATTTTTGCAACCCGCCTTACAGCCGTGATAATTATGTGATACCAGGAATCCAAGTCGGACCTGTTCAGCATGTAACTCTACCAGGCTGGTATTCATCACGTGAATATCAAAGATCTGAACCATGTTGATCTGATAAGGGTTCATATCATGGTAGTCTTGGATCCATCCAAGATCCATCTGACGCTGGAGGGCCTCTTGTATGAAAGAGCATCCCTGTTTGTTTACCGATCAAGTCAGACAGGAACTGTAATCGTGTCGCGGCAGATTATGATACTGGTTTTGCCTTGAGTGCATTGTCACCAAGTTGACATTCATCGCACGGATGTCGTGGTTTTGAATGACGTTAGAATTCGTGTAGACCATATTAATTCCACGAACTCGGTGCTCTTGGATCCATCTGAGATCCATTTGTTCCTGTAGAGCTGCTTGCACCACAAAACATCCCTAGTTGTCTTTAAAGCAGATATCACATTGGTGATAGTTATGAGGTGGCACATGGCCATATCCACTCTGTCTACAATGCATCTTGACCAGATTGGTCCTCAATAAGAGTACATCGTGAATTTGATAGACATTGTTAAATTCTCTCTCAATCAGATTGACTGCAGCCTTCTCGTGTTGAGGCAGCGGGTTCGTAAGAACATTAGGATTTGTATCCTTGAAGGATAATACCCCGCTCCTAACAAGATTTTGCACGTCGGATTTGAAATTGAGACAATTCTCAATGTTATGCCCTGATCCTCCTTGGTGGTAAGGGCAAGTTTGATCCACCTTAAACCAAAAAGGTGGATTTTCCGGTACTGTAAGAGGAGATTTAGTCTGAATGTGCCCCTTAGCCAGTAGTAATGGAAATAGTTCTGCATACAACATGGGTATAGGATCAAATCCTGATGTCCGTGTTGTACGGTTGTTGTTGTATGGAGGACGAGCCTGCTGAAGAGGCTGTTGTGTCCTTTGCTGACCAGGTTGGCTCTGCGCAACCTGAGGTTGATACGTAGGAATAGGCGCAGGGCTGATAGCAGGAGTTACAGCTGCTACCGGTTGGTACCGTCGCCTTTGCTTTCCGAGAGAGATATTCCCAATATCTTGCTCTTTTTTCTTAGGGAGAGCATTACCGTATCGTTTTGTACTACTCAACGATCCAACGTCTTTTGCCAAACGTCCTTCTCGGACAACTTCCTCAAGACGAACTCCCATACCCACCATCTCGGTGAAATCACTGGGCGCACTGGCAACCATTCGGTCGTAGTAAAATGAGCTTAAGGTCTTTAAGAAGATCTTTGTCATCTCTTTTTCCTCAAGAGGTGGAAAAATTTGAGCGGAAATTTCACGCCATCTCTGAGCGTACTCCTTAAAGGTTTCCTTGTCCTTTTGTGACATTGATCTGAGTTGATCTCTGTCAGGTGCCATGTCCAAATTGTATTTGTATTGTTGGACGAAGGAAGTGCCAAGATCTCTGAAAGTGCTGATCGTGGCACGATTTAAACTCATGTACCATTTTAATGCGGCACCGGTTAAACTATCCTGAAAGTAGTGAATTAGTAGGTCCTGATTCTCCGTCTGAGCTGACATTCGCCGAGCATACATCACCAGATGGCTCTGAGGGCAAGAGTTACCCTTGTATTTTTCAAAGTCGGGCACTTGAAATTTGTGCGGAACTTTCACATTGGGGACCAAGCAGAGGTCTGCGGCGTCCTTTCCAAATAGATCCTGACCGCGAATGGCTTGCAGCTCCTTCTGTATTTCCAGGAACTGCTCCTGGAATTCCTCCATTCTATCAAACAAAGTTTCCTTCTTACCAGAAGGTATCTGTGGAATTTGTCCTTCCGGGACAGTGTGCACCACAGGGGGTGGTACCGTGACTACGGCAGCGAATCTTGGCGTTTCCCAAAGTTTGTAACCTTCAAGAGTCTTCAATATGCCTCTGGCATCTTCACTTTCCCAAAGTTTGTAACCTTCAGGCCCAGCAGCTTCTGTTGTGATTCCCTGATCTTCAGTGATCGGCGGAACATATCCTTCCGGGATATAGTTAACAGGCATGCCCCAAGGACAATCTTTCGGTATTTGATACCTAGGATCATACTTCTCCACTATGGGCGTTGAGGTGATCTCTGAGATCACAGTCCTTTGTAGCTGAGCTTCTGCCATGGCTTGCATGTCATTACGAAGCTTCCTCATATCCTCTCTCAGAGCGTCGATCTCTTCTTTCAACTCTCTGTTTTCTTCCTCAAGATCATCCATCTTTTTCTGACGATTGGCCCGAGTATTGTACGAATGAGACAGTTTGACTCTAGAATCGAGACACAAACATGAGATTCGTAGGTAAGAAGAATACGTGATGTGAGAATGATGAATGCAATGATTATATTAATTGTTTTTTGGTTTAATCAAAATAAACTTCGACAATTAGATTGTAAATATCAAACAGTGGGGAAACCCTTTTTATTGAAATTCAAAGGATTACAGAAATGGAAATACAGTAGATTACAAGGTACAGAAACAGAAACCTAAGCTAATGGGTCCCGAGAGAACTCGGGTGCTGATTCTGGTACTTTCCTTTTCTTTGACCGGGGCTCTTGGGCCGTTGTCGGGTTGTCATTCCTTTGCCAAGTGAAAGGAGCGAGCAAATTCCTTTGGTCATGTTGATTCTCTACAGCATGTTGCTCCACAATTTCAATCAGAGCATCTTTCTCTTTCAGTAGTTGCTGTATTTTGATGCACTCTATGTCGAGGGTGAGGTACTTGTTCTTCCAAGACCTTCTCTCCTTTTGAACTTTGTTGAGAGTAACCTGAAGCTTTTCAGTTTCCGTCATGAAATACATGACAGACTCCCTCGGTGGAAGAATTCCGTAACGAGGATAAGGCATTTTTAGCTTGAGAGCTCTAGTTTGTATCCAGTGGAGATAAGGCTCCACCGAGACACAGTCCAGTTTTCCTAGAGACTCCCGTCCTTTCTTATGAACGTGTTTCCAAGTGTGCACTATTTCCATCTTTAGTGCTCTGTCGTTTTCTCCTCCCTTGAAGAAAAGACCTTCCAGATGAACACCCCGTGGGACGTGTCTCATCGGGTATCCAAATTGACGACGAACGAGAATTGGATGGTAATTGATTCCTCCCTTAGTTCCTATAAGGGGCACGTTGGGGAAGTTTCCACAACGATCAATGATTCTGATTCCATCATAGATCCTATTACACCAATCTATATCAGAGTTGGTAAGAGACATGATCTTCTGTGACCAACGTAAGGCACTCTTGCAATCCCAAAAAGCAGCAGACTTGGGCAAGTGGGAGATAAACCATTTGTAAAGCAAAGGTACACAGCATGTGATCTCCCCTCCGCTGTACAAATTTCCCAAATGTACAGAATGATACGCATCTGCGAGCAAAGTCGACACAGGGTTTCCAATGAGAAAAACCTTAATGGAGTTGATATCGACGAAGTTATTGATGTTGGGAAACAAAAATAACCCGTAGGTGAGCAAGACAAAGACGCTTTCAAAAGCAGTCACGTTTCCTATACTGGCAAAATACAGGGCCTTCTTTGTCAAGAACTGGGCTGGCAAACCTTGGATGCCACCCTTAGTGGTTAGGTGAGTCCTGACCTCAGACTCGTCTAAATGAATTGCTCTTGCAATGGTCTGATTCTTTGGAATTTCTTCCATTACAGAAAATGGAGCTCGATCTGTAATGTGTAGATCAGTCAGGTGAGAATACTCCTCCAGCGTTGGTGCGAGCTGGTAATCCTGGAATGTGAAACAGTGATAAACCGGATCATAGGATTGAACGAGCGCATCCATGATTCCTTCAATCACATGGACTCTTAATAGTGGTAGCAGACCTCCGTGTTTGGCTCTGAAGGCCTCTTGGTTTGTGATCATCCCTACTAACCTTCTCAAATCCTCTAGCTTTGGAACCTTGAAGGTATACCTATGGGTTCTCCTTCTACCGAAACCCATTAGCGCAATCCTTTTCTCTGATATTTGCAATCACAGTCTTAGTTTAATTTGAAAAACAGAGAGACTAGAAGAGAAATTTTTTCTTGTTTTAATGTTTTTTAAATGAATGCATGAATGCAGCACACAAAAACATAGGAAAAACATGGGGTCAAAGGGTCGTTGTCATGAAGTCAAGGCTCTACCCATCCCCAAAGGTTTATACTAGGGTGATTTTTGTACCTGTACTCATTATCATCAGCTCCTCCCAGGAAAGCAAAACAACAAGCGGATCGCCAGCGAGTTGTAGAGTGATCTTAGAGTAAGTGCCATTCACCGAGAATAGATCACCAGCCTCAAATGAGGGTAGTATCGCGTAACAACTATTCCCGATAGTTTCCGCACTACAAAAGGGTTTGGCTCCTCAGCTTCTCAGACATCACAATCGGCCCATTGTCTAGGTGAGAGAATGGGTTGCATTGGTCAGCCTCCACTGAGGTTGACGGTCGACCTCGTCGCCATCACTTATCTAAAGTGTATACTCAATCTTTCCATATGCGGCATCACACGCATTCCCATTAGCAGAAAAATAAACACGTATAGCAATTAGGAAAAGCAATATATATATTTGTCCTAATCATCCTAGACCTTTAAAGCTATGAATCCTAAGTTCCTGACAGAAAATGGGTTCCCCGGCGGAATTACCATCCTGTGGTTTCATTCTAAATTAACGGCATTTTGACCTAAGATCCTAATGACGTCAAGGTTTCTACCTAGGGGACAAAAAAGAGAACAAGATCCCTAAAGAGACCTGTCTTTTCCCCAGCAGAGTCGCCATTTTTCTGTAGCGGGTGATTTTTGGATGTGGTTGCGAAGCACGATCGCTCTGGTACTACAGCTCGATTCATTTTTTATCCTATTAAAGCTGATGAAGGAAGGGAAATAGATGTCTCCAATTAACCGTGCTTGCATACTGAGATTAAACAGTCAAAACTGTTGGTTTACAGATGCTACAAAGATTCGGGGTTTCTCCTAGGTTATTTTGTTGACAAGGGGTGCTTTAGGCTATCGGTTAGGATGTTAGGACGAATGTATGAGAGTATGGGATTTTGGGTTTTTGTTTAGTGTGCTCGCTAAGATTTTTTCTTTCAATCTTATGCCTACGTATTCCCGTTTACCGAAACAGGGAAATCAGAGCGATCGTAGTTCCTCCTATTCTATGGGAGGAAATGGGTGTTTTGGTGTCTTGTTCAAAGCCCAAGGCGTGAAGCGAAAGGTAGTTTGTATCTTGTTCAAAGCCCAAGATATGAAGCTAAAAGGGTTTGTCTTTAGAGAGAATTTGTCATCTCTAAAGAGGGTATGTTTGTCACAACTGTTGGGTGACTGACTGCAAAGGAGAATTACTTTAACCGGGATTTATGAATCCGGCAATGCCATAATTTCCTTTATAGGGGATTTTAACCTGAAGGAGAAGACTTTAACTCAGTTTAGAGCAATGCCATCTTTCCTTAGGAATTTCTCATACTAAAAGAGGGACATTGACATGGATGTAGATGATCCAGAGGCTTGCCGCTTACAGCGATTAGATGAAGGGGAAGGAGTTGTTGATGTTCGTATACTGTGAACGAGGCACAACTTTGATGCTAAAAGGTTGATCGGATCAACCCGTGGTTTTCTTATACAAAGCCTAAGAGGAGGCTAATATGTGTCTCGTACAAAGCCCGAGAGAGAGGCTAAAAGGTTTTGACTCGACGATGGAGTCTTTTGGTATCTCGTATAAAGCCCGAGATGAAGGCTCTTTGACTTAACAAGAGAGTTTTTTGTATCTCGTACGAAGCCCGAGATGGAGGCTGTTGTTTGTTTGGCTCAATAAGAACCTTTTTGTATCTCGTATAAAGCCCGAGATGGAGGCGAAAGGGTCATTAACTCAACGAGGAAGTCTCTTATGTGTCTCGTACAAAGCCCGAGAAAGAGTCTAAAAGTTATTTGACTCCGCTGGGGAGAATTATTGTATAAAGCCCAAAAGGAGGCTGGACTTCACTAGAGAAGGATCATTATACAAACCTAAGAGGAGGCTATGGTTACTGTTTCAGTTGAGTGACAGGTCCAGTATGCTGATTTAAATAGAAAATAAGTTCTTATATGAGCAACACTGTACTCAAGGATTTGATTTGAGGATCTGGGCTATTCCTGTTCTTTAAGGAAGTGAAGAATCCGAAGGGTATCGAGACTGTCCTAGTCTATGGGTTTTCTTCCTATTTAAGGAAGATGTCACTTGAGAATGTCTGGAAAACTCAAGGATATTAGACTGTCCGTGTCTAGAGTTTTATCTTTTGTACTATGCTTTGAGAAACAGTAGTAGACTCTTTAAAAGGACTGTTTTATGCAGATGATTAAGTTTTGTTCCTATACCTCTAGGAGGTCGTCGGGACAATTTGTACGAAGCCCAAGAGGAGGCTGGAAGCTTTTAAGAAGCCGAGAGGTCCCTGTACGAAGCCCAAGAGGAGGCTATCATTCCCGGAGGAAGAGATCATTATATGAAGCCTAAGAGGAGGCTGTGAATACTTCTAAGAAGCCGACGGGTCCTTGTACTAAGCCCAAGAGGAGGCGAGGTTGCTTTTAGGAAACCTGTGGGTCCTTGTACGATGCCCAAGAGAAGGCCGATGCTTTTAAGAAGCCCGTGGGTCCCCAAACCCCGAGAAATTCAAGGCAAGCTATTCACAAGGAATAGATCAAGTCAGGAAAGTTCGAGAATTTGGAAGAGACTCAAAGATGCCATTCACGGAGAATACATTCATCTCTGGGAGTAGAGTTTCTTGACAATTCCTAATGAGGACAGTCGAAGAGAAGACTGTATCTGGTGATCCTATTGGGGATCTAGTTGTCTATTTCTACGAATAAACGAAACGACGTCACCTAGTTCTAGACGTAGTTGTCGGGGAAACTCTAAATATCTATACTATTATTACACAGTTGATATGAGTTTATGAAAGAAGACTTACAGTGAAACAGCCCCACAATACAGTTATATGTATATGAAAGCGGTAAATGAAAGCAATAACCACTTACTCGGTTGTAGAGCTTCCATGCTGTATGGATAGTTGTTCAACAAAGAAAGATTGAAAACAACAGTATATTTCAAAATCAAAGGAGAAAGTTCTTTGAAAAAGAAAGATTTGGGGCTTACAGCTCAAGGAGAGGCCCAGGGTTTTATCAGTGATTGCACTGTTTGAATTTGTACAGAGGGACTTATACAAGTGACTGAGGCCCAAAAAGGTTTTCTGTACAAAGGGGTGGGTCTTACACTCTCTCAAGAGGCCCAAAAGGTTTAAAGAAAAAGAGTGGGGCTTATAACACGAGGGTAGGCCCAGATGATTTTTCGTTTAAAATGGCGATCGCGCCGAGATTTTCTTTTAACGCGAAGGGACTTATACAATAAATGAGGCCCAAAATGTTTTGGTTAAAAGGGGATTGGGTCTTACACTCTATTGGAGGCCCAAAAGTTTTGAATGGGTCTTATAGCTCAAGGAGAGGCCCAGAAGGTTATTTTTCAAAAGGCGACGATCGCACCGTTTGTTTTTTACGGTATCGGGACTTATACAATACACTGAGGCCCAAAAATGATTTGGTCAAAAAAAAGAATTGGGTCTTACACTCTATTAGAGGCCCAAAGTGTTTTGAAAATGATTTATGAGGGTTGAATTAATCCAAAACCCTAATTTGTTTTCAAAAATGTATTTAATTGAATAAAAATTCAATTAAAATGATCAAAATTGTTTAACATATGGAAAACAAATTGTGATCTTGGATTAATGCTTCAAAAATTAAGTATTGACCTACAAAATAATTAGAAAGCACTAAAAGTTGCAAAATCAAGGTGGAAAAAATATTTTAAATGTCAAAAACAATTAAAACATTAATTCTTTGCAAAAATATCAATTATACAAAATAAATAATATTTTTGGGATTTTTTGGGAAAATAAAATATTTTAACATTTTTGTGAATTATTAAAAAAAGAATCAACTCAAAATCATTAAAACTCAGAGAGAAATTAATTTTTGAATCAATTAAATAAAATCACAAAATTTATATATTCAAATATTGGAAAATGGCGCCAAGAACAAAAGCAAGAACACGCGCGTTTTTCAGTTTTGCCCAGATTTGCATTTTCTCTCCAATCTCACTGAATACTTAATCATATCATGTAATCCATATACCAATCAACTCGTTTCAACCTCACAATCATGTCTATGGTATTTAATTTCATTTAAATTAAACATATAACAAGAAATCATGAAAAATCCTCAAGAACCCTAATTTCTGCATGAAGGCTAGGATTTTTGATACACGATTCAAACAATGCAATTAATTGAGGGGAAACATTCTATGCATGATTATGAACATATGGCCAAATTATTGTGCAGCAAAAATTGCATGGATCATAGAGTTAGAAGAGGTCATGCTTACCACTTGCAGCTGGTGATCGTGATTTGTGTTGGAGGTGTTACAGCTAGGTTCCAATGATCTGGATAGCTTCCCTAGGTGCCATGGAGTGTGTATGAATGCTTGGAATGGATTGAAATGGTTTGGAGCTGAAGATGGTACCTCAACTGCAAAACTATCAAGAACTTGAGCAATTGCCTGGTGATTTTGTGAAATCTGTGTTCCAGATATTATGTGAGTGTTTGGATCACTTCTATATGATGTATATGAGGTGTGTGTGTGATTGGTTTGATTGGAAAAGCTCCCAAACTCAAAACCCGATAGTGACTTGCCTTAGAAGGCAAAATTGGAATGAAATAAGAGATTTTGAGGAAAACATCTGTTTGATCGCTTTGGCGCACTCAAACTGATCACAATTGAGCTCTATTTATAGTATAGCAAGTTTGTTTTGGGATCCACAGTGAATGGCAACTGCAGCAAAGGTTTGGCCAATGTTGTCCAATGGAAATCCAAGTCTCCTCTAGCCATTGACTAGAGGTTAAGGCACAGGGCTGTGGTTCCCTTGGTCTTGGATAAGTCTTGACTGAATTCAGTTGAGAATGGCTCAGTCCATGCCACCTTGATGCTTCCATTGAATGCTCCAATCAAAAATTGGAGTCTTGTCCCTATTTTGGCAATTCTAGGTTCAACATGTTATTTCTTGTTCCAAAGACTTTGGAGGCTTGGCTCAGTGATTGTCCCCTTTAGATTCAATCCTCAGATGTGTCCAAGTGGATAGGAGCATTTGGATTTGGCTGATTTTGGCAAATCGACCAAAAATGCAAAATCTGCCTTACCTTGACAGATTTCAATAAGGCAACTTGCCAATGTTATATCTCATGACTCAAATTGAATTTGGTAATGTTCTTGGTCATTTTGGAAAGCCCTTACATGATACAACAACTGTTTGAACATGTTTGGTTTTGATCTCTTTTGAATCCAAGTGAAAAATCCCCCTACATTTGGCAAAAAGTAGGGTCAAATCTGACTTAGTGAAATTTTCACTAAGTGTTGGAACAAAGTGACTTTTCTTGATTTTGATCACTCCATAACTCAAAATCCATGAGGAATTTGGACATAGGTCAGTATGAAGCTTTTGTAGAGGGCAATGAGATCTACAAATCAAGCTTTGAATGGGGAACAATGGCCTTGTGGTTTAGGAGTTATGGTCCTCCAAAGTTGGCACATTAGTGTCACTTTTTCCATAACTTAGAAATTTTTCTAAGTTTTTATGGTTACCCCTTTTACAAGTTATCCCACCTTCTTTGATTTTTCTTGATGAATGATGATTCAAATCATACATTAACATCATTTTAGGGTTAAAAATCCATTTTGTTGAAAAATCTCAAAAAGTCAAAGTTGACTTTTGTGCACAGTTGACTTTTTATCAAATGAATTCCAAATTGTGCAATTCTTCAGGAAATCATGTCCTTGACCTAAATCAAATTTGATGGACATGTTCCATGGGTATCATAGGGTATATTGAATCATGTTTTAGGGTTTGGGAGCATGTCCTGGTCAAAAGTCAAAGTTACAGTTGACTTTCCTCGCGAAACCCTAATTGTGGTGCAGATGAAATTGAGACTTGTTGCTCAAGCTTCTTGGATTAATCCATTGTTCCAAATGGATCAATATAGTTCATTAGAGACCCTCAAACCCTCTCTTGAGGTCTTGGCTCATGATTTGTCCTAAAAGTCAACTTAGGGGTGAATTAGGTCAAGAAATCCTAATTCCTGATTTTTTATGAATGCATCCCCTGAGGCAAAATTGACTTGATGATTGGGTCCTTGAGGTCCCATGAAGTATATTAGGTTATGTTTTGGATCATTGGCCTGTGCCCAGGTGAACATTTTCCATTTGGAGGCCCTGGTCGACCAAAACCCTAATTTGGTGACACTGTCGATATTGAGACTTGATCCACCTAGAAGGGAGCAGCCTTGTGCTTGATCCTTGAAGTGGGAGTCCTTTTGATCCATTGTGGATGTTTGAGAGGTTAGACAAGTTGAAGATCATGTCATTCCTTGATTGATCCTTTGTCTAAGAACTCTGAGAGGGCTTGAAACCCTAATTCTTGATGGTAGTGAATGCTCAACAATCCTTGAGGAGATTGATGAGGTATGAAGGTACATCCATATTATGATGATGATTTGCACAATGATGGGAAATCTAAGTGGTCAAAATTTGGGGTATGACACTTATATCTTGAAAGATCAATCTTAATTTGACAATACTAGCATATGATCTTTAAATACCTATAAAACAATTAATAGTGCTTAAATTTCCAATTTTCTTTGGATCTTATTGCGTTAGATCTCTTTCTCACCCATACATACTCACCATAAGGAATACCATAATTTCTTATGTAATAAGTATTAGAAGTATGACCTTTTGCATTACAATAAAAGCAAGTAGGTCTAAAAAACATGGTTCATTTTATTGATATAAAAGTTTCTTCTAGTAAATCCAATTCCACATTTATTATTTGAAAATCTTTGACTGCTTAAGACATTTTCTTAATCAATTTGACCTTTTTCATATTTCATGATCACCTGGTTTAATTCAACAATTTTAGACTCAAAAGAAGAACAATTGTTGTATGCTGAATTTTTGATTAAGTCTAACTTCACTTTTGTGATATTAGCCTCACTTTATAGATTTAAAATAGCTTTCTTTTGTTTTGAATATTTTCTAGAAATTTTCAAAAGTTCATCATGTAATTCATTAAAAGCACTTTGTAATTCATCATATGAATGTCTATAATCAATTTCAGAATCACTAACCTCATATTCTTCATCACTTGAATGATGTGATGCCATCAATGCCTTGCTTTCATGATCTTCAACAGAATATGAACTTATTTCATTGTCATCCCATGCTACATATGCTTTCTCGGCCTTTTGTACTTCTTTCTCTTGAATTTATTCTTATTTTGAAACATAGGGCATTCACTTTTAACATGTCCTCTTTCTTCATATTCAAAGAAAGTAACCTTCCTTCCCGGTGCTTCTTTTTGAATAATCTCCTTTTTCTTTTCTTTTCTTAAGAACTTTTTAAACTTCTTGATAAGATCGTCATCTTCTTCACTACCGGACTCATCATCTTGTTTTCTATCATGATTTTTGACTTTCATCTTTAAGGTAATATCTTTGGAATATTTTACTTGAATTTCATGCTTCTCCAATATTTCAAGTTCTATTTCATGCTCTTGGAGTTTTCAAAACAATGTTACGGAAGTCATGTTGGATAGATTCTTCTTTTTTGTTATCACCGTCACTTTTGGTTGTCATTCCCTGATCAAAGATCTAAGTACTTTAAGATTAAATTCATTGTTAGAAAAAGTCTTTCCAAGGGAGATTAAGTGATTGGTTGAATTCACAAATCTTTTTCAGCAAGTCAAGTATTGATTCTCGGAGCTGCATTCTGAATAATTCATACTCTTGACAAATAGTGTTTAATCTTTATCTTTTTACTTCAACGATACCTTAATGGGTGAACTAATGTATCCCATATTTCTTTTTCCACTGTGCAATGAGAGACACAGAAGAACTCCTCCATGTTTAGGGTCGCTTGAAGTAAGTTTATTGCTTTCTTGTTATAGATAACCTTTTTCTTATCATCTTCATTCAAAGAGCTTTTGATCATGGTTGTACCAACACCATTGACGACACTTGTAGGAACGAACAAACTATTTTCCACAGCATCCCAAATTTCTTCTCCTTGTGCTTCGAGATTTGCCTTCATTTGAATTTTCCAAAAATCAAAGTACTCACCAAAAAACAATGGAGGCTTATTGTGGCTACCACCTTCTCTAAAAACCGAACTTGTGGAAGTCATTTTTGGATCTTTAGGAACATGTTACTTATAACATGATCTAATGCAAATTGTAAGTATTAGAGTGCATAACCTAAGAGGGGGTGAATTCGGTTTAATGATTTTTAGATAGAAAATAACAAACTTTTTACTTAAGAATATTTTGGTTTACTTTTACTGGTTTTATGAGTAATGAAATGATGACTTTAAATTTCTATTTTAAGATATAGAAGTGATATGCAAAAAAATAAATACAGTAAAGTAAATTGACACATAAAATTATACTAGTTCCCTTTATCAACCAAATGTACATCTAGTCACCTCACACCCCATGAGAGATTTCGCTATGTTGGAATCTTTGTACAAGTCTTACACCAAGACCTCGCCTACAATCTTTCTAAAATAAATATCAAACCTATGGTGAACTTTGAATCACCCTGATTCGAAGTACCTTTCTCCAATAATCACCAACATTATGATGAATATCACATACACTTAGAAAGCACATCACTTTCTATTTACAAATAATTGTCACCACACATTTGGTGATCAAGTTACAACAAAATGATACTTTTAAATAAAATATAATTTTTGGACAATTTCCAAGAATAAATTATTCTTATTTCCTTCCAATATACAATTTAACAATATATATAAACCTTAAGTGCTTAGAATATATTATGAAACTTTTTGAGTAATTTTAAAGTCATGTACAAAGTTTCAATATTTTTGAAAAAGAATGAACACTTAATAATGAAAGTTGGTGTAAAAAATTAATAATTAAAGACATAATTTGAAAACAAATGTATTTTGCCTTAAATACATCTTAAGAAACCTCTATGAATGGATGCAAAAGTTTGAGACATTTTCACGTAGGTTTGCAATAGTTTAGAATGACAATGGTTCATGAAAAAGACAATTTTGAATTATGTGCATGACTTCATAAGTTGGTTAAAAGGATACCTGATTTAATAAGTAATGGACCAATTTTAAATTTAAAACAATTTTCAATTTTCAAATAGCAACAGGTTTTGTTAAATCAGTTAACCAGACCTGACTTAAAAATTGCTGACACCATTTTTAAAATTAAGTTATTTATGCATTTCCTTTAAATATTTTTATGCATGATAACTTGAGAACTTTAGATATGAAAATGTATATTATTTTTTGAGCATCTAAGTTTATACATAATGAATTGCAAATGAGTACCTTAGCATCAAGATCAATTTCCTTTACTTCCAAAATATCCATAAGCTTATGCATTATTAATTTCAATTTTTTTCTTGTTTGATAAGTTTTTTGTATTCATCAAATTTAAACTGTGATAGATGATTAACATCTTCTTCACAAGAGTCATGACCATAATACTTATGAGTGCATTCAGCGGAAACAAAATAACTAACTAAAACTAAAAGATATATGGGATATAAAGAATGCACTAGAGATTTATCCTAATTATGACTAAATCACTTAGCCTACTACAATCCCCCAAGAGTTCCCCCTTGAGATGTCCACCAAAGCAAACTTGAAATTTACATGATCTGTCCAGAAAACCTACAAAAACAACTTGAAGTTTTGCACAAAATTAACCCACAACCCTTCTAACAACATACCTAGCTTTTGCACAAGCTAGCACAAGAACCTTCTCTTGAGTTTTTTTTTTTAGGTTTAGCTTGAAATCTTCAAATTTGTTGCAAAGATATTACACTAGAGAATCAGACACTTAAATAAAATAAAACTTAAGACAGAAGCAGTACAACACAACTCTCAAAAGAATTTTTTTCATTCTCATGGCACTAAGATAACTTTAGTGAAAAAAGAAATTATAGAAGAAAAGAGAGTAGGAAAAAAAAACAGGTGGTTTCTATTAAGAAAATTGGTATGAAATGAAATAAGGAGAAACCTCCCTTTATATAGGAAAAAATATACCTAAAAAGGAAACGATCCATGGGCCTCTTAATGATTTAATCAACAAACCTTGAGTGGTAATCGGTTAATCAATTGAAGTATGAAAAGTTTGAGTTTCAGCGCCATCTATTCAATTAAAATATCATTTAATCAATTAAGAAGCATTAAAATTAGGTTTAATCGATCGGAGGAATCCCTAAATCGATTAACTAGTGTAAAAAACCTTCCAACCTGCTTAATCAAGCTACTAATCAATTAACCACATGTTTGAAAATGGTTTAAAGGTATTTTATCTAAAGAGAAGAGATATTTTAAAATGATTTATGTGTGTGCATTGCCTAAGTACCTTAAGACTTAATCTTATACTTTTTATAGTTTAACTAGTCAATCTAAAGCACTACGTGCCGAACCAAGCACTTTCACACTTTCTCTATTCCATATCTTTCAATTTCCTTGCTTGAATCAATGTTCATTAGCACTTCAACTGGAACTTGAAAACATCTTACTAATGAGGCTTGAGATAAATATTCTTGATCATATGTTGTCATCAAATACCGTTGGAGGTTGCAATAAAATCCCCTCCATATATTTGACAATCGTCATCAAGAAGTACATCAAATGTGTTTGAATTAAGGTATTTATATCAATGAAATAGCTTGACAATTGTCATCATCAAATCCAACTAATGGTTATACTCGCACAACACATAGATCTATGTTCTCCTCTTTTTGATGATGATAGTGCATCTCTCAAGGAGGTGGTAAAAATAAAGATAGAAATATTTGAGTGATTAACTCCCCCTCAGAAATAAAGAAAGTATACTCTACTACCCTTGAGAGTATACTTTACCCTCCTTTGGAATAATCATAAAGGTAGAAAAAATAAATAGCACAAGCATATAGATTATGTATTTCATTTTGACAAAGGGAAGAAGAAGAAGAAGAAGGAAAAAATAAATAGCACAAGCATATAGATTATGTATTTCATTTTGACAAAGGGAAGAAGAAGAAGAAGGAAAAGAAACACTTAGAAAATTAATCTATGCATGATTGATTTAAAATTCCTAACTTAGTTTTTAAGAAAAATAAATTTTCTATAAAAAGAGGTTTTGTAAAATTATCTATTGATTGATTAGATGAAGACACAAACTCATTTATGTAATTCCCTTTTTCAACGTGATCCCTAATAAAGTGGTGTTTAATCTCAATGTGTTTTGTTCGAAAATGAAATACAATTTTTTTTTAGGATTTATGGCACTAGTGCTTAATCTTAATGTGCTTTGGTCATATAGCTCCTTTCTCGGAATATTTTCTGAAAGACCAGAGAGGTAGACATACTCTTCGTCAAAAATGGAGCGTCGAGAACCTTTGTCTGGTAATGGCTTAGGACATTTAGGTGACACAAAGGTTAAACCCTTAGAGAAAGAAACTGACATGTACAAAGATTCAGGCTAAGGACGCTTGTAAGAAACCCTTTCAACCATTTCTTCATTAGATTCAGGTAACATTTTTAATCTTTCCACACCTTCCCTCGGTGCAGATGATGGAATCCAATTATCTTCCACATGGTCAGATGAAACCTAAATATCTTACCAAACTGCGGTGGGAGTAATTTTAGTGATATTTCCGACAACAGCACCAGAAGAGGTTCCACCAGACGTGCTCAAACCTAAAGCTCATCCAATCGAATGAGTACTTGGGATAATGATCAGAGCGATTGTAGCATGCATCTTTTTCTTAATTCAGTGCATCCCATTTCCAATCTTCATTGCATCTACATAGTTAATATGAAAATAACCATGTAAGATGAAGATAACAAAATCAAATAGAAATACAATTTGCACATCGCTTACCAAAAATCTTTTTCCTTTCCTCCTTTTCTCGCTACGCGAAAAATACAGAGTCGCCACAGAACTTTATTTATTCCAAAGGAAAGAGAAAATATCGATAAAACCCCAAAAGGTGAAGAAAATGGTCATCGCAACCAAATTTAGGTTCAGAAGTCGGTTATGTAAGGGTAATGTATTAGCACCCCTTATATCTGTTGTTCTCAACGGGAACCATTTTGATTGTTCTTTGCACAAATGGGTGTTAATATCTAAAGATTACTTACGAAAGGAAAAAATAAGTTTTAAATTAGTGTGCTCGCCAAGATCTCGCCATCCTGTGCCTACGTATCCTCATAGTGCAATAAGAAAATCAGAGCTCCTTATTTCGGGGTAAAAAATAAGTGTTTGTTGGTTGTTTTTATGCTTAATACCCTTTTTAGTCTCTTACCTATACCTCGGGGTCCATTTTGGTCCTCTTTCTTTTAAAAGTTCAATTTGATCCTTTACGTTCTCAAACAGAATAAAAAAAAAACCCTTTCCGTGAAATATGTATAACGGCGTTAAAAAAAGAGGACGTGACAACTGAGGTGGATTGTCTTATTCATCACATGGCGCTGATGTGTATATGCTCATTAAAAAGGTTACCAAAATATTGCCCACACCATGGTTTTAAATTGTGGTTGTGGCTGCGGATGCGGTTGCTGTTGCAGCCACTGCGGTTGCGGCAATTGCGGCTGTTGTGATGCGGATTGCGGTCGTTGCGGCGTGAATTTATTTTTATCAACATAAAATAATATAATTTATTATATGTATTAGGTTTCACATGTCATCTATTGTTGCGGGCTGATGCGGGTAAATGCGGCCCTTGCGGTGTTATGATGCGGTCGTTGCGGCGTTATGATGCAGTTAGTGTGATTTAGAATCACACTGCAATTGCGGCCTGATGCGGATGCGGACACTACCGCAACCGCAATATTGCGGCCGCATCAGGTGATGCGGTCTGCAATTTAAAACCATGGCCCACACCAAGATTTGAACTTGGTTCACTTGGGTGAACAACACAATTTTTTACCACTAAATCACTTTCCTTTTGGTAATTAATTTTACACATTAAAAATATCAACTATTTCTAAAACAACTTTTGAGAGTAAAATATAGGGTTTCATCCAATCATGAACTATGAAGTTTTTAAAGGGAAAAGTGAGCCAAAAGACGAAGTCAGACATACATAGAAGCTCAGTGACACAAAAGACAGCAACAACAAAAAAATAAATAGAGTTTCACCTCAAAATTTCAATCTCTGTTGCCATTGTTTCATCAAGTGTTTTTGAAGAGATGCTTGGCATCCCATATCCAGGTTGTGTATTTCTTATTGATGGATGAGTAGGAGGTGGGGTAAATATTGGAGTTGCATCCGGTGAACGAGGCGGAAAAGAAACTCCAGATCGCTACCATTTATAAGATACAACATAGATAATTCAGTCATAAGATCTAACAACCATTGGTTTATAATGTGTAATTATGGTTTACACACATTATTGCAATTTCAATCACAGAGAATAAGGTGGCATTTCAGTAATTGAAATTGAAAATAGAAACTGTTTTCTGAAACAAAACAGGCATTTAGAATTCATCCAGTGTAACAATTTGTGCAAAGATAATTGAAAATAACAAACTGGATTTATATATAAAACAACTTCAGAAATTATTGAGGTTCCAAATTAAGCTATAAAATACAAACTTGAACAAAAAACACACATTTGTTTTCCAAAAATTTGTTCAAGTGAAATGTACAAATGAAATAGCTTAACTATCATTCTAAAGAAAATCCATGGATTTTAAGTGAATACCTATTTTAACAATCTAGCATCCCACTTTATACGTGAAGCAATCTAGATATATTGGATAAAACACAATTGAGAAATATTATTGAGTAGACAGTTGTATACCTTTAATTACTCATATGCCTAATAGTACTGGGGATATTTTCCACCAGCCCCTCCGAATGCCTCTTGCCATGAGTTCAGCAGTTTTAAAATTTTATCACTCACTTGCATGTTTGTCTAAATTATCAATTCATGCATAGATGTTATAGATGAGACAACCCACGAGAATATAACATATTAAATAAATCACAATAGTTATCAAACATATATAACTACATTGGCAAAGCATCAGTACTCTGACAATTTTGGATAGGTAAATACCTATGATGCGTAAGGGTGAAGTACCGGTACCGGGTACGCACCCGTACCGGTACCGGGTACGCACCGGCACCGGATACTCGTATTGTAACGCCCATACATAAAGGGAAGGGAAATGACTTTGAGTACACACACGCCATAAATGGATTCGCACTCGTGAGCCTGTTAACTCACACTAATACAAAGATAAGACATGAGCCTGTTAACTCACACTAATACAAAGATAAGACCTGAGCCTGTTAACTCAAGAATCTCTCTAATCAATAACCATACCAAGGCATCCCCTTTTCCCGTCCGCTTCTACGTCTAGAAGACGACCCGAGTCATGGATCCTTGTAGTTACTTGGCATACGAATTGGATTCGGGATCATCGGCCTGTTAACCGTGAACCGTCACTTCTCATGGCCTGTTAACCATCACAAGTCTCGACCCTTAGCATAGGCTCCAATCGTACTACACGTAGGGAATCAAACCTACCAAGTAATTGTGCATACGTTTCAGAGGAGGTGCTCGAGTCTCATGAAACTACACCGCAAGATAAACCGGTTATGATTACTAG
The DNA here is from genome assembly GCA_022829125.1 of Lathyrus tuberosus. Lineage (NCBI taxonomy): Eukaryota > Viridiplantae > Streptophyta > Magnoliopsida > Fabales > Fabaceae > Lathyrus > Lathyrus tuberosus. The sequence continues at coordinate 4,946,709 of JALAZF010000441.1, forward strand.
ACACACGCCTCAGCCTCTCTTGCACGAGCGTTGTCACATTGTCATTCCACACTATCCGAAAATTGTTTACGGTAATATTCCTCACTCTACCTATTTCATATTTTAACATGCATACGTATTCAAACATGTTTAACAATAAGAGCATAGACAATTAATCATCCATCGCATAGCGAAAACACATAATTCAACATATCACATATTACACAAATTTACGGTTCTCTCCGATTTATTTAATCGGGCATCAAAATCAGCATCTTTTACTGTCCTCATAAAGATTATTTCCACGGCTTTCTATTGATATAAAAAACACTCAGATAGGATAAGCGGATCAAAAGTTAGGAAAGAAACAAAACTACATAACCTAACATGTTCGCTAGGCGAACTACCCAGCGAGCATTCGCTCCAGCCTTTGCTAGGCGAAGCCCCTGGCGAATGAACAAACAGAACAAAACAGACATAAAGTTCGCTTCGCGAACTCCCTGGCGAACATTCGCCTCGCCCTTTGCTTCGTGAACAACTCAGCGAAGCAAGGCAGAACCAAACAGCACTGAAAAGGCACAAAGTTCGCTAGGCAAACTTCGTTGGCGAACATTCGCTGACCTTCGCTGACGGGTTCGCTAGGCGAACCCTCGAAAATCTGTTCGCTGCGACTCGCCCCAGGTTCGCTAGGCGAAGCCTGGAAAATCCCACTTCTCAACAGCGCTGTTATTCATCCCAAAATCAATAATTTTCCAATCAAAACACCTCCAAACCTTATTATAACCAACAAAACATAGTATGATCATAACAACGAGCATTTAACAACAATTATATTGCATTCATCCATTAAATTCATAATTTTAACACAATTTCTCATTTTCTCACAATTCCAACCTAACTCTAAAACACATGGAATTCTACATCTAGAGCATCTATCTAGAACCCACCTGGAATAGATGATGAAGAAGAAGATTGGGAGATGATTTGATGAAGATTGAATGATGGTTGATGATCTTGAACTCTTGGACTTTTCCTCTTTTCTCTTCCTTTTCCTTCCTTTCCTTTTCTTCTCAAAATTGGCTATGTTTGGAAATGAGAGGAAAAGAAATGATATAGAAAATATCATCAATTAGAAACACTACTAATTGTCCAAGTAATCTCTAAAGCTCCCACAATTAAAACCTCAGAGTCAGATAATATTAATTTGGTCTGCTCTGAGCTCGTCAGTTTACTCTAATTATTTTATCAAATACATTCTCAGAGTAAATCGGAGTCCATTTGATCATACCAATATTATCCAGAGTAAAATAATTTACGGGGTATTACATCCTCCCCCTTAAATAGAAATTCGCCCACGAATTTAAAACAATTACCTGAAAAGATGTGGATACGCGTCTCGCATCTCTGATTCTAGTTCCCATGTTGCATCTCCCGGATGCGTCTCATCCCACTGAACTTTGACCAGAGGAATCTCCTTATTCCTTAACACCTTAGTTTCTCTTCCCGTGATACGACTCGGTCGAGGCTCTAATGTTAAATCTGCTTCTATCACAATAGTATCGGGTAGAATTGGCTGAAGAGGGTCTGGAACAAACTTCCGAAGCTGAGATACATGAAAAACATCGTGCATCTCGAACAGCGAAGGTGGTAAGGCTAATCTGTAAGCTACTTCACCAACTCTCTCTAGGATCTGATACGGTCCCACGTATCTTGGACTTAACTTCCGCGACTTAAATGGTCCTTTCAATCTAAATCTCGGAGTAACCTTCAAAAATACATGATCACCCTCATCAAATTCCAAAGGTCTCCGCCGGTTGTCTGCATAGCTCTTTTGGCGATCTTGGGCTTGTTTAACCTTTTCACGAATCATTCTAATCTTTTCCGTAGTTTCGTGAATAATCTCGGGTCCCAAAATCCTATCTTCGCCAACCTCCGCCCAACACAATGGTGTCCTACACTTCCTCCCATACAATGCCTCATAAGGAGCCATACCAATACTTGCGTGATAACTGTTGTTATAAGAGAATTCAATCAATGGCAATAGTTCTATCTAATTTTTGCCACTTTCCAACACACAAGCTCTCAACATATCTTCCATGGTTTGTATTGTCCGTTCCGTCTGACCATCCATTTGCGGATGATTCGACGTGCTCAAACACAACTTCGTCCCCATAGCTTGTTAAAAAGCTCTCCAAAATCTAGAAGTAAACTTTGGATCTCTATCCAGAACAATACTGGAAGGAATACCATGTAATCTTACAATTTCCTAAATGAATAATCTCGCGAGATGACTCGCCTTATAAGTAGTCTTTACGGCCTAGAAATGAGCAGATTTCGTCAACCGATCTACCACTACCCAAATCGAATCGTAACCACCTTGCGCACGGGGTAATCCCACCGCGAAGTCCATTGAAATACTGTCCCATTTTCACACCGGAATTTCTAAAGGTTGCAACAAGCCACTCGGCCTTTGGTGTTCAATCTTCACTTTTTGGCATACCGCACATTCTGACACGTACACCGCAACATCCCTTTTCATTCCGGACCACCAATAGTCCCTCTTTAAATCTTGATACATTTTCGAAGAGCCAGGATGAATAGTAAAAGTACCCTTATGTGCTTCTTCCAAAATCCTTCTTTTCAACACCGTATCATCCGGAACACAAATTCTTTGGTCAAAAACAATGATTCCGTCGGTAGTTCGTACAAAACCCGGTTGAGTCAACATTTCTTGTAACCTCTCATCCAACTCTTGTCCTTGTCGAATTTCCTCCCTAAGTAGAGGTGACATTCAAATTCCCCATCACCACACCATCTGGAGTCCAATTAAATTGAAGATTTAGATCTCTAAACCTTTCCATTAAGGCATACTCTAACATCATCAATTCAGCACTATGCAACACTTTCCTACTCAGTGCGTCCGCTACTTTGTTCGCTTTACCCGGATGGTATTTTAGTTCCAAGTCATAATCCTTAAAATACTCCATCCACCTCCTTTGACGCATGTTTAACTCTTTCTGATCAAAAAGGTACTTTAAGCTCTTGTGGTCACTAAACATCTCAAAATGTACACCATACAAGTAATGACACCACACTTTCAAAGTAAACACAATGGCCGCCAATTCCAGATCGTGCGTCGGATAATTCTCTTCATGGACTTTCAACTGTTGAGAAGCATAAGCTACTACATGTCCATCTTGCATCAACACGCCTCCTAATCCCTTCTTCGATGCATCACAGTACACCTCGTACGATTTGCTAGGATCAGGAATAATCAAAACAGGAGCGGTAGTCAATCTCTTCTTCAAATTCATAAAACTTCTCTCACAAGCCGAATTCCATTCATACGAACAATCCTTCCGAGTAAGTCTCGTCATTGGTAAAGCCAGTTGGGAAAAGCCTTTAATAAACCTTCTATAATAACCTACCAACCCCAAGAAACTTCTAACTTCGGCAACGTCCTTCGGTCTCTCCCAATTAATCACCGCCTCAACTTTTGATGGATCCACCGCCACACCTCCTTGAGATATGACGTGACCAAGAAAATTTACCTCCGACATCCAGAATTCACACTTGCTTAACTTGGCAAAAAGTTGTCTCTCTTGCAAGATGGATAAAACGATTCTCAGGTGTTCTCCGTGCTCTTGAGGATCACGAGAATAGATAAGAATGTCATCAATAAAGATCACCACAAATTGGTCCAAGTAAGGTTGAAATATCCGGTTCATATAATCCATGAAAACTGTCGGAGCATTAGTCACACCGAAAGGCATCACGAGGAATTCATAATGACCATAACGAGTCCTAAACGTAGTTTTCGGTACATCCGAACTCTTCACCCGAATCTGATGATAACCCGACCGTAAATCAATCTTCGAGAACACACAGGCTCCTTTCAATTGATCTAACAGATCGTCTATCCTTGGTAATGGGTATTTGTTCTTAATGGTGACCTTATTCAACTGACGGTAATCAATACATAACCGCATTCCACCATCCTTCTTCTTTACCAACAACACTGGAGCTCCCCAAGGCGAAACACTCATTCTAACAAAATGCTTAGCCATCAATTCTTCCAATTGATCCTTTAATTCTCGTAACTCGAGTGGTGCCATCCGATACGGAGAAACGGATATTGGAGTCGTTCCCGGTACCAGGTCAATAGAGAATTCCACTTCCCTCTCCGGAGGAAGAGAAGTGATATCCTCGGGGAAAACTCCCGGAAACTCGCAAACTACGGGAATACTCAGAACCTGAAGGTCGTTGTTCTCTTCCTTAGTGAGAACCATAAGAACATACTTTTCATTCTCAAACAAGAAATTAATCATTCCCACCGTACCTTCTAGAATAGTAGTCAACACATCCTTCGGAGTAGCCTCCTCGGACGGAATAATAATTAACTTCTCTTCACAACCGATAAAAACCGAATTAGCAGAAAGCCAATCCATTCCTAGAACAACATCCACTTTCTTAAGCGGAAAACAAATAAGATTAATCTGGAAAACTCTTTCATTCACCGATAGAACACAACTTTCACACATTAACGATGTTTCAACAATCTCATCCATGGAAGTAGTAACCACCATGGGTGGAGACAATGGAATAGCTTGCAACCCTAGTCGCTTCGTACATTGCACCAATATAAAGGAATGCGTTGCTCCACAATCAAACAAAACAAAGCAAGGATTTCCATTAACCAAACACGTACCAGCAATTAAAGAGTTATCAGCCTTTGCTTTCCTTGCATCCAACATATATACTCGGCCGACATTCTTCTCTTGCATTTGATTCCTATTTTGAGGACAATTCCTCGATACATGGCCCACCTTGTTACACTGATAACACCTTATTCCCTCCAAACTGCACCTACCATGATGATTCTTACCACAAGTACGGCATACCGGAGGTGTACTCGTCCTAGAACTCTGAACTTGCTTCCCCTTGAAATATTGTTGCCTTGGTCTAAATTATTGATTCGATCTCCCCCGGTCACTTTGATTCAGCCTACTCAATTCACCTTCCGCTTGTACCTTCTTCAAACTATGTTCTGCCACATAACACTGTCGTAACAATTCAGCATAGCTAGTGAATTCCCTCCGAGATACACTATGCGAAATTTCAGCCCTTAAACCAAACAGAAACTGGTCAATCTTCCACCTCTCATCTGGAGCATACATGGCTTGCCTAGAATAAGCAGCCATAGACTCAAATTTCTCCGCATAATAAGCCACAGTCAAGTTGCCTTGTCTCAACTGTTGAAACTCGAATTCTTTTTGAGACCTTAAGGAGCTTGGAAAATACTTCTCCATAAAAGTTATCTTAAACTGTTCCCATACCTTCGGTACCTCTTGAATTGTCATTAAGGCTGAAGCACTCTCCCACCACCTCATGGCAGGACCCTTTAACAAGTGAGAAGCAAAGACCACCTTGTTTTCCTCACTGCACTGAACTATTAAGAAAATGCGCTCCATACCGGATATCTATTCATGCGCCTTTACCGGATCTAATCCTCCCTGAAACTCCGGAGGATTCATGCGAATGAAATCCCTAAAGGTTCCCCATGCAGCTTAAGGAACAAGCACTGGAGGATGCAGGCCACCAGCCATTTGTTGTACCATTTGTTGCACAAACTAATTTTGTTGTTGCTGCATCTGTTGCATGAATTGATACAAAGGGGCATTCTCTCCGTCAACTGGTGGATTGGTCCTGGCTGGAGTGGTTCTCAGTCTACCCCGGTTGTTTCTGCGTCGGTCGGCCATGTTCCTAAATGTCATACAGATAGGATTAAGTTGATCAGGCTCAATACCATAAATATAACACGCAAGACCAATGGCGACACAACACATATGAAACGGAAAGAAAATACTTATACTATTTCATGGCTAGGTCGAGGATATGACCTGCTCTGATACCAACTGTAACGCCCATACATAAATACATACATCAAAGCATATATCATATATGAATAATACGTTTGGTACTGAAATATACAAGTTCCTAGTAACACAGTGTACATATAAATGCCCAAAAAAATCCAATACCACAACTATGACATGTTATATATACAAGATGTTCAAAAAGATAAAACTAAGAACTAGATCACTAATGATCTCAAAATCTCCACAATGGAAGCCTTGCTACACAAAAGCCACGATCCGTAAGGAAAAGTCAACCTACTTTGTCCTTACCCTTCGCCGAACCTGTAGTACCTGTGATGTTAACAACAACGTGGGGTGAGATACATCAAATCTCAGTGAGTTTGCTATCTTATAGTCCTCTCGGCTTTACAAGGTTCTAACAAGCCTAATTCAAGTCAAAAGGGAAGGGAAATGACTTTGAGTACACACACGCCATAAATGGATTCGCACTCGTGAGCCTGTTAACTCACACTAATACAAAGATAAGACATGAGCCTGTTAACTCACACTAATACAAAGATAAGACCTAAGCCTGTTAACTCAAGAATCTCTCTAATCAATAACCATACCAAGGCATCCCCTTTTCCCGTCCGCTTCTACGTCTAGAAGACGACCCGAGTCTTGGATCCTTGTAGTTACCTGGCATACGAATTAGATTCAGGATCATCGGCCTGTTAACCATGAACCGTCACTTCTCATGGCCTGTTAACCATCACAAGTCTCGACCCATAGCATAGGCTCCAATCGTACTACACGTATGGAATCAAACCTACCAAGTAATTGTGCATATGTTTCAGAGGAGGTGCTCGAGTCTCATGAAACTACACCGCAAGATAAACCGGTTATGATTACTAGACATACGCCTCAGCCTCTCTTGCACGAGCGTTGTCACAATGTCATTCCACACTATCCGACAATTGTTTACGGTAATATTCCTCACTCTACCTATTTCATATTTTAACATGCATACGTATTCAAACATGTTTAACAATAAGAGCATAGGCAATTAATCATCCATCGAATATCGAAAACACATAATTCAACATATCACATATTACACAAATTTACGGTTCTCTCCGATTTATTTAATCGGGCATCGAAATCAGCATCTTTCACTTTCCTCATAAAGATTATTTCCACAGCTTTCTATTGATATAAAAAACACTCAGATAGGATAAGCGGATCAAAAGTTAGGAAAGAAACAAAACTGCATAACCTAACATGTTCGCTAGGCGAACTACCCAGCGAGCATTCGCTCCAGCCTTCGCTAGGTGAACCCCCTGGCGAATGAACAAACAGAACAAAACAGACATAAAGTTCACTTCGCGAACTCCCTGGCGAACATTCGCCTCGCCCTTCGCTTCGCGAACAACTCAGCGAAGCAAGGCAGAACCAAACAACACTGAAAAGGCACAAAGTTCGCTAGGTGAACGTCGTTGGCGAACATTCGCTGACCTTCGCTGACGGGTTCGCTAGGCGAACCCTCGAAAATCTGTTCGCTGCGACTCGCCCCAGGTTCGCTAGGCGAAGCCTGGAAAATCCCACTTCTCAACAGCGCTGTTCTTCATCCCAAAATCAATAATTTTCCAATCAAAACACCTCCAAACCTTATTATAACCAACAAAACATAGTATGATCATAACAACAAGTATTTAACAACAATTATATTGCATTTCATCCGTTAAATTCATAATTTTAACACAATTTCTCATTTTCTCACAATTCCAACCTAACTCTAAAACACATGGAATTCTACATCTAGAGCATCTATCTAGAACCCACCTGGAATAGATGATGATGAAGAAGATTGGGAGATGATTTGATGAAGATTGAATGATGGTTGATGATCTTGAACTCTTGGAATTTTCCTTTTTTCTCTTCCTTTTCCTTCCTTTCCTTTTCTTCTCAAAATTGGCTATGTTTGGAAATGAGAGGAAAATAAATGATATAGAAAATATCATCAATTAGAAACACTACTAATTGTCCAAGTAATCTCTAAAGCTCCCATAATTAAAACCTCAGAGTCAGATAATATTAATTTGGTCTGCTCTGAGCTCGTCAGTTTACTCTAATTATTTTATCAAATACATTCTCAGAGTAAACCGGAGTCCATTTGATCATACCAATATTATCCAGAGTGAAATAATTTACGGGGTATTACAGTACTCGAGTTACTCCATTTTTTCTTATTATTTGATTTTGAATGAAATTTGTAGCTTTCTCAAATATCAATATAGTCTATTTATGTATTTTTATTTTTTTATATTGTGTCTTATCTTTATTTTTGGTTTTTTCAATTTTTTAGAGTTGTATTTTGTTATGAACCTAATAATTTAGTTCTCTATTCATATATTTTATAGACAATTTTTATTTCTTATTAACGTACCCGTACCTTGATTTTTTTTAAAAATGTCGTATCCCGTACCGGTACCAGTACCCGCACCTTATGTCATTTAAAAATCACGATCAAGGTTAACGTACCCGTACCTTGATTTTTTTTAAAAATGTCGTATCCCGTACCGATACCTTGAAGTAAATACCACCCTTATGTTAAACAAATATAACGATGAATACAATGTTAATCTAAACTAGGCTGTAAATAGTATAACATACAGGTTGAACAAAGCATTGGGTGCTGCTAAACAACAATGTTAATCAAATGAAGTCATTAAACTTGAACTGTGAAGTTTTAGAAATACCAGATATTTTTAATGTGTAAAATTAATTACTAAAAGGAAAGTGGTTTAGTGGTAAAGAATTGTGTTGTTCACCCAAGTGAACCAAGTTTGAATCTTGGTGTGGATAATATTCTGATAACCTTTTTAATGAGCATATCCACATCAGCGCCATGTGATGAATATGACAATCCACCTCAATTGTGACGTCCTCTTCTTCTAACGCTGTTATACATATTTAACGGAAAAGGCTTTTTTGATTCTGTTTGACAATGTAAGGGACCAAATTGGAACTTTTAAAAGAAAGAGGACCAAAATGGACCCCGAGGTATAGGTAAGGGACTAAAAAGGGTATTGAGCCTTGTTTTTATTGAATGATGTTAACATTCGCGTCCTTGCTGTTAAATATTGCTTGTATGCTCGCGCATGGGAGACTTAAGCATTTGTTTGTTTGCAGGAGAATGAATGCGCTTGGATCGAATTTTAGCAGTTAAACATAGCTTGTATGGTCACGCACGGGAGTCTTAAGTGTTATTTGCATTGCGGTAGAACGAAAATAACATGTCCTTTATGAAAGGTTTTGAATACCCTAAGGCGGAAAATTGAATTTGATTGGTTATGATTTATTTTAGAGTAGGAGACAAGCATCAGACCACAGGCTAAGTACGGCTGGAAATCCGAGTACTTGGGAGCTGAAAGGGCAATGGTATCATAACCTCTCTTTTTCATCCAAAGAGCTTTTGTTTATGAAATTTATGAGGCGAGTTTAATCGTTGGTACTTAGAAGGAGACAAGCATCTAACCACAGGCTAAGTACGGCCCGCAATCAGAATACTCGGGAGCTGAAAGGACATTTCATCATGACCTCTCTTTTTCACCCTATGAGGACCGAATTAAACTCGTTTTATTTTAAGTGTTTTGAATGGAAGACAAGCATCGGGCCACAAGCTAAGCACAATCGATAACCCAAGTACTTGAGAAATTGTGTGCACAAATACGAACACCACATCCTTTTTCATCCAGTTTATTGTAAAAATGTTTTGAAAATAACTTGACGTTGGATCAAGTGTTTGAAGGGTGAGATTGAAATTTGCGAATCAAATGGAAAAGATACTTGACATTGGATCAAGCACTCGCGTTGCGTTCAATGGAGTTTGATTTGGAAAAATACTTGACGTTGGATCAAGTTTATTTTTGTCTTTTGAAAATTTTATTTTTATCGTTTTGGTTTTATCTTTTTTATTAACAAGCAAAGGAAAGCAATAAAGAAAAGTAAATCATACACTATTACATGTCCACGGGATGAGGGGAGCATTTCATCCACCATGGAGGGATGGATCACTAGGCTACATTTTAATGGGGAATGAGAATATTTTACCCACAATAGGGGGATGGAATCATAAATCATACAAGTGAAAAATTCTTACAAGTGTACACCACAAATAAACATACACCAAATAATGCCCAATATGATGTAAAAATGTGATAAAATAATTCAAGCAAAAAGTCCATAACCATCATCCATGCATGCAAAAGTGAAATCAAGAGTAAAGGCAAAGGAGTTAAATTCTAATGAGCTCTAATTAAAAATCAATTCTAATTAAATGAAATTAATAAATAAATTCCACCAAAGTTAATCCAATTAAAAAATTAATCTAATGAATCATCTATTAAAAAGTCTAATTAAATGTGTATTTTTAATATTTTATGTGTGTTAAAAAATATTGATTGTAAGAAAATATAGTAAAAATAATAATAAAAATGAATAATACAACCAGGGGTGATAAAAAAAACAGTGTGGATAGTAACTAAGGTGCATGCCCATGTAATACTGAAGCCCAAATACTATTTTTGTCTTTTCTGTTTTGTCTTTTAGCCTATCTATTTCGTCTTATATGGCTGGGTATGGGCCACTGCCAGTGCGCCACATGGTGCAGGGAGAGAGAAAAATGAAACTTGACTGTGACACATGGCACAAGACTGTGCATTCTGAATTTTTTATTTGTTATTCATTTATTTTGCACACTCTTAAATTTTGTTCTACTAAAAATTACTAAATAAAAAATTAATATGAAAACTATATATCACCGAACTCGATTTTTCGCGAAGAATCCAAATATGAGATCGAATTTTACAAATGAGCCACAAATTTTGAAGAATCAGGCGAAAAGGTGAAAAACAAAGTGTACAAAGAATCGATCGATTTGTATTCGTTATAATGATTCGTGAAAAAGTATTCACATATTCAGAATCGTGACGGAAAACCACTTTTAATGATATATTCACATGTAATTAACGGTTAAGAATTAAAAAAATTACTATTTTCAAGATTATGTGTTTTATGCAAAAATAAGTGATTATCTAATAAGCAATTCCAAAACAGTAGCTTAAGTTAAATCAACCAGCAAACATCCAATAATTCATAGAAATAATATGGAAGAGATAAATGATTACCGACGGAGAAAATGTTTGCCCCGGTTAGTGTTGAAAATCGGAGTGTCGAAGTGAAATACAGAAAACTTCAAGAATAAGCTCCAATTAACTTTTAAGACTAGATGATTATTTTTTATAATAGATGAACATAAAAGATGAATCTTGAATATAGAATCTTGATGAATAAGCTTGAATTGATGAACTTTGTATGATGATTGTTGATGATAATGCTTGAATTATTGATATTGGATTGTGGCTAAGTTCCACCATTTTAGAACTTCAATGTGAAGTTTGAAATGGTGATGAAGATGAACTTTGGTGAGGGTGTGGGAGAAGATGAATTGAGAGAGAAATTGAGAGATGGTAGAAAAATGGAAAATGGTGAGAAAGTGTTAAAGTGGTTAAAATGGTTCAAAGTGGTTAACCCCCTAAAATTGTGAGAAATATCATGTTTATATAGACGCGGCAAGTGAATAAAAACTCTTGAATTGTGATCCAAGTAATGGATTTTTTAATGGTTAGAAATTAATTTAAGCTCAAGTTGTGAATCACCAATTTCAATCATAGGATTAATTGTTAAGAATGGTTAGGATTGAATGAGAAAATGGAAATTGAGATTTGTATTTGTTTGGAAGTTTTGTGTTAGTTTGGAAGTTATGGTGGTTAAGGTTAATTAGGTAAATGGATAGTTTATGGAAAAATATGTAGTTAAGGGTAGTTAGAGACCAATGTTGTAGGAGTTTAGCAAAATTACCAAGTTAGGGGGTAAGGTAAATGGTCATTTGGTTATAACTTGAAATTTGCTTAAATTTACCTTGATTTTACTTTGGATTTTTGTCACTTTTTCCATTTTTTTTTATGAATCAAATCATGGACTTAATCGGATATTTTGTGTTAAAAATAAGTACTTTTGAGTGGTGTAAATTTACGGATCGAAAATCGGATATTTTGTGCATGAAATGGCTTGAAACAAAGTTGAGAAATGTTGAAAAAACAAAGGTTATAATGGAGAATTTTCCTAAGTGCAAAATTTTTCCTAAGTCCAGAATTTTTCTCATGACTTTTTTATGACTTTTGGATGATTTTAATCCATGGTATTGATGGTTAATTTGGTGTGTCTTCTTCTTTGCAACAAAGTGAGCATTGGGGAGGAAGAATGGGCTCGAGGGGACATCGGAAAGTGAAGATTAAGTCATGGGAATGAAGCATCATGGAAGAAGAAATTGTTTGAAACTTGCATCATGTAACATGTAACATAACCTTGAAATTCTTGATTTTTTATGAAGAATGACGATTCTTTTGATCAATTGCTTGTAGGGTAGGTCTAGGAAAATTTAGGAGTCAATGGTCAAAAGTCGACTAAAAGTCAACAATTTACCAAAAAATCAACGTTACCAAATTGATGTAATTTTTTATCCTTTTTCCTTGTAATCCATCCTTTCAACTTGTATCTCAAGTAATAAGCATTGTACCATGAATTTACATGAATGAATTGAGTATTCTTTGAATTTCCAACTTTGACTTTTTTCTTGAATCCAAGCAATCAAATGAAATAACAAACATTTCAATCCCTCTGACAACTATGAATCTCAAATAAAGAGATGTTCCGCACCACAAGCGATATGAGAAACAAACCTGAATAATCACCAAATAATACATGTCTAAAAAATCCTCTTAAATCGATTACATCCACTATTACTGAACCTTGACCTAATGATTGTGCTATGTAAAATGTGATGAATGATATGTTAAATGATTGACCTAATTGAATGAATTGGTGACCATGTATGCATATGATTTTAAACCATAAGCCAGATAAATTGAGTAAATGGTAGGCAAATATTGGGGTATGGCACCTTTGATTTGGAATCCACCAACCAACGAGTTTGGATGCACCTCTTCAACTTATTCAGGATGCCATATTAGCCGGGACAACTCCCCTAATATAGGCAAGTTCCATACATAAGGTAACTAGACAGCTCTTCGGATGCCTCTCCTCATCGCATAAATCGTCATCATTGTGAAGATATAAACCAACATTCATCGGATTGTGGATCTGGGTTTAGTACTTATGGAAAAGATAAGTACAAGAGGGGGGAAAACCTGGTTCCAGGCGAAAAATATTTTCATGCACCTCTCCGGTAAGGGGAGTGACCAAGTATAAGGGATCTTTAAAGGGTTTCACGATGTCAGAGTAAGTCTCAAAGTACCTGACATTGTGCTGAAGAGATGGAAAACCTGGCCCGTTTGATTAGTTAGGGTTGTTCTAGGTTTTGAAGAGGTGAAAGAACAACGTCACGCTCAACTTACCTCCTTTATATTCATACAAATTCTAGAAAACTTTGATGAAGCACCAGCTCACCGAATGCAATTGCGATAGAGCAATAAGCAAATAATTTAGAACACGAATTTCGAAATTATTAAACGAAACCTGATAACCGAACAAGAAGAATAAACATTCCTCAAAGAGAATATCACACCTATCATATTGACTGAAATCCTCTTATCTCCAGCAGGAGGCTCCCCAGTCAGCTGGAGGGCCCACCTCAGTCATTGCTTAATTGTAGACCCATTCATTAACGAAATTAGAGACAATGTTCAATAAGTCTTGACCCACCCAATCACTTGAAATATCCTTCCTAACTCTCTTGTTCGAAACAAATTCCATCACCATGGTTAAGAAGTGAAAAGGGAAGAAGGCATAAACACAGTGTTAAACAAGCAAGACACAACACCTATCACTCTCAAAAACCCTAAGAAATAAGGAAAGTTTGAAAATAGAACAAGAAGGCCTTAGGAGAATGGAAAGAGAAGAGAAAACATTTCCTCACAAAGAAAATAATGATCAGAAAAGGGAAGATCATATGCTTAGCACCTCTTTTATATTCTGACACAAATGCAGGATTACTATAATGATCGCTACCGCTACCAACGGTCAAGATTTATTTGAGAAACGAGCCCTATATTACTCAAGCACATTAGGGGAATGAAACTTTATAGCAGGTCATCACAGAGAACATGTCAAGCATTCATAAAGGAAGCGTAACATGCGAAAGAAGAAAATTAAATGCACATCTTTCAATGATAGTGAACTCACATCAAAGATATCCAAGAACATCCACTTCATGACTAAGGAAGGCACGCGTCACAAACTTTTACCCTACTTACCAGAGCAAGAGCTTGGGGACAACTGTTTTGGACCGTTCATAAAGCCTAAAGCGGACAAAGGCCCAAGATACATTAACTCTCGCTAAGAGGGCAGGATAGGTGAACCATTCTTCTCTTCATGCACATGAAATCTCCACTAGGACCTATATTGAATGTTACATCGATCTATCTTCAACCACGTTTCACGCCACCTCACCCACACTCAGTTAGAGATCAATCCTCCTATAAATATATGGAAGCACTACTACGAAAAACCTATTTAACAACGGATGGAAATGACATATAATGACGCGGACGAAGGCGTTGTTATGTAGAGTGTTGTTGTATATGAGGTACGTACAATGACTGTCCTGGGACCGTTGTTGTATTCCAGTAAGCGCGCAACCTATCACAACGGTTAGTTTATTCAACCGTTGTGATATAACAAAAGGTGATCAGGTTCGATTCTCAGCAACAACATTTTTTATTTATATTATTCTGGTCAGCGTTTGACATACAACTACGGTTAGGTTTTATAACCGCTGCCAAAAACACCTGTTTTAAATATAAAATTTATCTGCTTATAAAATTCTTCCTATATTTTATCCTGTCAAAACAGCTTCTGTTTACATCAAACACAATTCTTCCTATATTTTATCCTTATAAATGAATCAGAGAATTTACATCAAAAGAAATTTACATCAAAAGCTAACTGCTAACATTGTTTAAATCAAATACAAAACTTGCATCAAAAGCCAAAATTATTTTCACATTATGTGCATCAAACACAATATTTTGTACATAATATATGTGCATCAAAAGCCAAAACTATTTTCACATTATGTGCATCAAAAGCCAAAAATATGTGCATCAAAAAATGTTGCTGATATATCAAACAGCAGGAGCACCCTTAAGCGCATTGTGGATATACGCCCAACGTTTACGAATATCCACAAAGTCGTCAACGGGGAATGGGGTTTCGTCGTTAAACATCTACATAAGAAAGAGAAAAAAATTAAAGATCATATGCATAATAATAATTCAATAGTCAACTTATATATTAATATATGTAAACATTTTATGGCATACATACCGTATCCCATGAATCAACAGTGCCGGCAAGGACAATGTTAAACATGTGTTTCATGACAAAATACCCACACTCGTAACTTCCGCGTTGTTTCCTCGTCTACAAATTACATGAATATAAAAACATGAATACAACCACACATGCATGAATGTAAATGAATTAAACAGGTAATCGGGCCACTTACTTTAGGAGCAAGGTATGTGGGCTTTTTTCTAACATTATTCATTATATTAACTTGCTCCACAATACTGCACATTGAAAATTGAATTAAACATATTACATGATAAACTAATTACAATTAATGCCAAAGAAAATGATATTAAACAAAGATACTTACGTTAATACAAGATCTTTCATTGGTTTGTGGAGTGGATCGTGCAAGGAACACAATAATGTCACCATATTTGTCCTAAACGATATTATGATCAATTGCCAATGACCACTGAATGAACAAGAGAATATATATATATATATATATATATATATATATATATATATATATATATATATATATATATATATATATATATATATTAGTTGTTACTAAAACAAAACTAAATATAGAATATAGAAATAAATTACAACAATACTAACCTACAGAGGAATGATGCAAGGTAACATTCTTTTCCTCCGCCATTTAGCCGGTATTTCAAGTACTTTTCTATGATATTTTTATCGTTATACGCCCAAGCAAGAAAACTTGGGTCCAAGATTCCATAGGTACTTGATTTATATTCAATTTTATACAAACACGGTGAATGTGCCTAAATGGTCAAAGAAAATGAATAAATTAAGGGAGAAAATACTAAAAATTATAATGTTCTATAATGACATGTATATTCGACTATATACTTACGTGCACCAAACTTGCAAAATAGCTATGTCAAGCCACTTATATCCTGCGAGAAAATCCCTCACATCTTCAGGAGTGTAATACACTAAATCCAATTTCGGGCAATGTTCTAGCGGGAGAGCTTGCGTAAGGTCTGTTGATGCAATGGACAAGTATAAACTTGTTATTTCATTTGGACTAGGGTCCAATATCCCATTGTGGTTATCTACAGGGGGGAGGGGATGTACAATTACTTCCTTTAGTAGAAGCGTGATTTACGACACTTCTACTTGGAGTTTGATCATCACCAACGCAACGTTGATCTTCATTAGTTCGTTGTTCGAGGTTTCCACTTAATCTCTACATCATAACATTCAATTAGAACATAAAACAAAAATAAGCACAATATATTCAATTAGAACATACAATATATATCATACAAAAATAAGCGCGATCTACGACACATACCGAATACAACTCTTGTAACCTTTCCACTTCTTTCTTCCTTTTTTCCCTCTCCTCTCCAAACAGCCTCCTTTGCTCTGCCAATTCCTTCTCAACTTTCTCAATCTTTTGTCGTTGAGCAAGAAATTCAACGGTTTCGGTGCTTCTTCTTTGATATCCAAAGTATGACCTCAAGCCGACACCATCTCCAACACCACGGACACGACCTCTAAGCTCAGCTGTTCTGATAGCTTCGACTAATATGTCTTGTCGTGCTTCCGGAAGAAATGTGCCTTCACGGGCCGCCACAACCAAATTATCCTACACAACATGAGCAACTTACATAAGCAAACACATTTAAATAACAACTCATGAGCAACTTACATAAACAAACGCATTTAAACAAAACATATACTTACAATTTTCTCAGCAACTACTCTTGAAACCTCAGAGGTGTACTCTCCATTAGGTCTAAATCAAGCCCTTTTCCATTTCTCATGTCATGAAGGTGGAGATGGGATGTCACCATCTCCTCCTTCTTGTTGTTTTTCCTGCATTATCCTCTTCTCAAGTTTCATGTAACCCCCACGAGACAATCTATGGGGGTACATGTTTTTCGCCTTGTTCTGAATTCCTACTTCGCTTTTAGCCTGTTATTAACATAGTGAAAATGTGTATGATTAGTATCTATAACTCATTAGCATAACATTATAGGTTACATAAGACTAGTATTAACCATGAATTCCTCAGAACGGCGTTTCTTCGCAAACTTGTGCCACACCTTCTTCGATAAAAAACTGTACCGAATCCATGTAGGTTGAAGACCGCTCTTAGGCTTCGTAATGTAGTCAGCCGTCAGTCGTGACTTAAATCCCCTCCAACGAACACCGGCATAAGTTATCCACTTTCTTTTCAATTTTGAGTCATCGGTAAACTCAAAATTCAACTACATTAAATCAATATATAAGTATGAATTAGAAACTATTGGTAGTGATATCAAATATATGAAAATTATAGTATGAAATACCTTAACGTCTGTCCATATGCTGTCTTTGACATTAACATCCACTTCTCTCCAATCATCAATCAGTATACTGACTTTGCTACGTGCAAGGAACGCAACATAACTCCTAAAAGTAGCGTAATGTGGATAATCCACTAATCTGTAGTGCGAATCAAACTCGATAGGAATTTTTACACCTGATGAGTTGCGGAGTGATGTGAATTGGGGCATCATTGTGACACTTCTTTGTGATCTTTTCGATTGAGTATCAATCGTTTGAGTTGTATTCGCAAAACACTCAATCGTTTGAGCATCTTCGCTGCTTCCTGATGTAGAACTCGGCAAGGTCGACATCTATGTTCAAAAACAACAACAACAACATGAACAACAAGAACATAAACAACAACAACAACAACAACATGAACAACAACAACATGAACAACAAGAACATGAACAACAACAACATAAACAACAACAACATGAACAACAATGGCAAATGAGTTTACTGTAGATGCATGGGGAAAATATAAGTACGTACCCTAAACGTGACGACTAAGTAAACGATGTTGGTGTTGTTGTTGTTGTCTTCCTTCCTTACGACAACGACGGTGTTGTTGTTATCTTCCTTCTCGACGGTGACGATGATGACGACGGTGTTGGTAGGTGCATAATCTTCCTTCCGTAACGATCGTGACGATGATGACGAAAATGGCAACAACACGGTGAAGAATGGATACTGATGATGCAAGCTTTGGTTGAAATCGTGTATTGTTTCACAGTATTGAACGTTAGGGTTTAGGGTTGAAATCGTGTATCGTTTCGTCTAGTTTCTATTTTCAATGGAAAAAAGGATACTGAAGAGACAATGAAACTAGCTAGCTTGGAGTATATTGAAAGGATACTACGACGGTCAACACCACAAAACCGTATGATATATTACTTTCATAATGAAATTTCATATTAAAGTGCCAGAGTTATATTTAGAATTAAAAATTAAAAAAACATACAAAATATATCACAACGGTGTAAATAAACCACCGTAGTCATAACTTTTATTTTTTATTTAAAAGTAAATAAAAAAGAAAAGGCGCGCCTTAACATAAAAGGAATAATATATATGATGGCGCTGAGGTTCAAACACATGAAAGCTTGAAAGATATCACCACGGTTGGTTTATCAACCGTTGTTATATACAGATAATCACCACGGTTGGTTTATCAACCGTTGTTATATACAGAAAAATTTTATTCAATGAACAAATAAAATACAACCGCGCCTTAGTTTAGATATGTCACAACGGTGTAGGGATGAACCGTTGTGAGCATGGCGTCGTTATTTACGCGTTTTGTAGTAGTGAAGTGCGATGTTTCACAGGTATTCGAATTCTATCCATCTAAACATTATTATGCACAATCATACTGACTTGAGCGTTCAAATGTTAACCTTGCAATATCAGCCTCTCATCCACTTAATCAGAAGTGCACATCACTATGATTACCACCGATCTCCATTCTTCGATCACTCACAATACTAAAGATTTAACTAATCTACCTCCCAATAAAAAACTTATTGGTTGCAAATAGATTTTTAAATTAAATTTCTTCTTATGATTAAATTGAAAGATACAAAGTTCACTTAACTACCAAAAGTTTCAATTTCAATTAGACAAAGCGATTAGCATACTATGAAACATTCAATCAAGATGTTAAATGACCACCATTATACTTTTCATATCTATTGCAGCCTTAAATAATTTATTTCATGGATTAATCATTACATTTTAATATGGCCATTAACACAAACATTGCATCACTGATTACAAAATTACAATCTGGTTCCTAGAGAAGACCACTAACTGGTGATGTACTAAAAACTGACATCTCCTTGTTATTGTTGTTATCTGCTAAAGATGTTTCATTGTTTCCACTAATCTTTCTTCTAGGCTTTGCTTCTCCAAGCATCATTATCACATCCCTCATGCTTGGTCTGTCTTTAGGAAGTTTAGCAGTGCAAACAACTGCTATTCTTAAAACTAAAAGCATTTCTTCTATAACATGCCTGCAGTTTCCTACACTTGGATCTAATGCTTCTTCTAGAGATTTCTTGTCTCTGATCTTCCTTCTAATCCACTCTACAATGTCTACACTCTCTCCGAATTCCGCATCTAATGGCCTCTTTCCTGTCACAAGCTCCAACAAAACTACTCCATAACTGTATACATCAATCTTTTCATCCACCTTCAATGCATATCCATATTCTGCCAATTCATAAATCATTTAAAATGTTATAATGTATAAAAAAAATATCGATGATATCAGTGCATCCTCGTTAAACTGGTTAACTAGTCTATCCTTCTTGATCTAAAGCTGTAGGGAAGAAAAATGTAGCTTTACTCACAGATAAAATAAGATTTGGAAACTAGTAACTCACCAGGAGCAATGTAGCCATAGGATCCAGCAACCATGGAGACAGTTTCGTTCTTCCGGACCATCATCTTGGCTAACCCAAAATCTGCTATCCTTGCTTCAAGGTTTGCATCAAGCAGTATATTATTTGACTTAATGTCGCGATGGATAACCGGCGGATAACAGTCGTGATGAAGATAAGCAAGTCCTTGAGCAACTCCTAGAGCTATGTTATACCTTGAAACCCAATCAACAAGCTGTCTAACAGCTTGCTTACCATGCAAGGCATCTCCTAGGTTTCCATTATGCATAAATTCATAAACTATCATCAAATCAGTGTCATTGTGAAGAAATCCTAATAGTCTAACAATGTTCCTGTGTCTTAGTCTCCCTAAGAGGTTCACCTCTCCAACAAGCTCATCACTGCCTCTTCCAACTTCAACATCATTTCCTGATCTCCACAACTTTTTCACTGCTACAATTGTATCGGATTGCGGTACCTCGGCTTTGTAAACAACGCCGGTAGCTCCCATTCCGATCACATTTGTTTCTTTGATGCAAGCTAGAATGTCAGTACTTGTAAAACCAAGTCTCTGAAATGCTATTAATCTCCATGGCCACCCTTTGCTACCTTTATAAAATCTCTCTTTGAAGCAAAATCCACCGGTGTACCACCTTACATATAAAGATCTTGCTAGCAAAATTGTGATTCCAATGGCTAGAATTGATGATATTCCAATGATCCATCCTGTGATAACATGTTTTGCATGTGAACTTCCATACCTTGAGGAGTATGCTGAGTTTTGTCCACATGAAGGGAGGATTCCACCACATAGGCCAGCATTACCGACGAGATTGTTCGGGTTTATAGTTCTTAGCATACCATTTTCTGGCACAGAACCTTCAAGCTTGTTGTATGAAACATTAAATGCTTCCAAAGCTGGTGATAAACCAAAGTTTTCAGGTATATGACCGGTCAACGAGTTGTTGGAAAGATCAAGCATTGCCATTGTAGGCATGTTAGCTAGTGCTTTTGGAATTTCACCAATCAAAAGGTTGTTTTGCAGGTTCAAATTTACTAGCTTTTGACATGAACCTATGCTTTCTGGAATGGCTCGGGATAAATGATTCGACGAGAGATCAAGAACAGTAAGTGAAGGAGAGTCCTGAAATTGGTTTGGTATTTTACCTTCTAAGTTGTTGTAGGAGACGACGAAAACTTGAAGATTTGGAATGGAGAGGATAGTGGAAGGTAGAGAAGAATGGAGTTTGTTTCTTGAGAAATCAATGAAAGAAAGAGATGTTGAAGATGGAATATCATCTGGAATTTCACCAGTGAGACTATTGTTAGCTAATTCTAACCTTTGAAGCCTCTCAAGCTTGCCAAGACCAACAGGAACTGATCCGGAAAGAAAATTGTTTTGAATTCGAACACGAACCAGCGAAGAACATTTCGATAAGCTCGATGGAATTGAACCGGAGAAAGCATTGCTGAAAAGTATTAGCTTGGTGAGATTTCCTTTGCTGCAAAGAGTTTCTGGAATATCTCCGGATAGTGAATTGGACGATACATCCAACCATTGCAACGGTGAATTCTCGCCGAGGTTACTCGGTAATGGACCTGATAATGAATTGTTCCATAGCTCAAGAACCTCCAATTGAGGCAAATTCCCAATGCCAGAAGGAACAAAACCAGATAACTGGTTTCCCATGAAGTTCAGAAGCTTCAAATTCTTCAGCAGACCGATTTCATCTGGAATTTTTCCTGACAAAATGTTATCAGAAAGATCGAAAAACTGCAGAGAAGTCATGTTACCGATTTGTGATGGAATTCTTCCTTCAAAATTGTTGTTGTATAAGAAAAGTGTATCCAATAGCTTGAGATTTCCCAATTCATATGGAATTTCACCACCAAGATTGGAAACTGCTAAATCAAGATACTCAAGACTAGTGAGATTTCCAAATTCTAATGGAATCTCGCCTTCAAATTTGTTGTATCCAAGAATCATATACTCCAATGATGAAAGTTTTCCAAGCTCACCAGGAATTTTTCCAGTGAGATTATTCCCAGATAAACCAAGAAACTTCAACCTATGCAAGTTACCGAATGATTTTGGAATTGAGCCTTCGAAGAAACTGCCTCTAAGATCAAGCATTTCTAACAAAGTTGCATTTCCAATGTCCAAAGGAATTGCACCTGAGAACTCATTGCTCGAACCATTTAAAGCTGTTAATCTCGACACCTTTCCAAATCCTAACGGAAACTCACCAATGAAGAAATTCTGACTTACATCAAGAATGCTCAATGTGGTGAGATTGGATATAGATTTCGGTAATTTTGATGAAAATGCATTGCAACATAAGTTAAGAGAAGTAAGAGATTGAAGCCTTTGTATATCATTGGATACTATACCACTGAGATTCTTGTGCGAGAGATCGAGATTCTCCACGGTTCCGGCCGAGTTGCATTTGATTCCGGTCCAGTTACAATGAGGTGAATCCAACTTCCAATCCTGGAGAGTGTTCAAAGGATCAATAAGACCCGATTTTATCGAAAGCAAAGCCGATACTTCATTATTTGAAGCAGCAGAAAAACTGTAAGAGAAACTAAAAAGGACAATGTAACAGAAGAAAATGAAAAACTGTGTTTTCATATGCATTTTGTTTAAGGCTCAGTTTTCCATGATTTACACCTAATGAAAAACAAAATGTATGTGAGAGATAAATAAACTATATGATAAGTTTGAGTCAAATTTAATAGGTAGTTAGAGGTTTATGAAGTAATAGATCAAAGACAGGTGAAGATTTGGAGTTATTTGTAGTTTATCCGACATAAAACATGGGAGAGAATATGTATGACTTTTAATGTTGATGGTTTACTTTTTAATTTTCTGTCTTTTTGAGAGTGATTAAAAAATTAATCTTGTATTTGTTTATGTTGAATTCCATTTTACGGTAACTACATTCTTGATAAAATGATTATAAGGAATTGGAGAATATAAAATTTTGTTAAATTCAGTGATCTATAGTTGAGATTCAATATATAAAAAGTTGCAAGAAAAGTAGAGTTACCACACAGTTATACTATGTTGTTATGGGAACTTTATAACCTCATTTGATTTTTATTATGATCCTGTTTTCAGACAAGAAACATAGTTTAAAGCATCTTTTCTAATATATTTGATTTTTTTAAGTATGTTTTATTAGTCTATTACCATACGAGTGTAAAAGGTAGAATTTCAAATTTCATCTGAATCTGATTCTAGTGAGACACAAAAAAGTTGCATCTGATTAAAGGGTAACTTCTAAGTATGACAAAGATTTTGAAATGATGCTTTGTTGGTCCAGCTAACATGTGCTTAATGTCTAAAAAGTATTGATGTATTTATGATCATCTTAACATTGAAATCCAAATTAAAGTCATATGTAATAATTAGATTAGAACAGTTCCCAACAATAGATATCATATTCATATTCAAAATCTTATAACATTTGATATATAATTTATGTCTCTCATATATTAATATTTAATTTATTTATAGTCGAAATAAAAAAAAAATGACTATTTTTGACGTATTCATACCTTCGGTTTATTTGTGATCGTTGGATTAAGATCATATAATTCATATTATTTTATGTAAATTTTAATTTTTAAAAAAGTAACAAAAACACAGTTGAAACCATAAATTATTCTATCTGAATTAAATTATTTGATCAACTAAAAAGAAAAAAATATGATTCTGTCAAAATTTTGAAACATTCATCCATTCGGTTCATTTGTGATCGTTAGATCGAAATCATATGGTTCATATTTTATATAAATTTTAAGTTTTAAATAAAATAACAAATATATGTGAATGCGTCAAACTATGACTTGAGGAAATAGTGTTCCAAATAGATTAAAGTAAAGACAAGAAGCATCATCTATGATCCACTTGATGATTTAAGCCTCATAAATATATTAATTATTCATAGTGATTTTATTAAGGGAATCTTTCCATGTTACAAGGCGAAAGAAACTTGAAAATAAGACACTTCAACCATCCATGGTACACAAAAATAAGTTTTTTAGATGAACAAGCGAGTAATATATTAATAATACTTAATTATATGTTAATGATAATGGAGATTAAATATAAGAGAAAATAAGAATAGTGATGAACTTGATCAATCATGGTCTGATCCCACCAGCTACCACTTCTCACATAAAAATATATATTTCATTTTTCCCTTTAAAAATAATCACATGCACACATGGTGTAGACTAAGAAAAATTACTCCAATTTTTTAATTTTTTTTTAATTTTTGCTTAGATCACATCTGATGATATATCTGTCCATGTAGTAATACAGATGGAAGCCATGTGAAATGGCAGCTTCCTGGTGAAGTCTGATTTACATACTTCCTTATTATTGGAGAGAGGACTTCAATTAATATTCAATTATGCTTGTGTTGTGTTTTTTTTCTAATACAAAAATGTAATGAATTTGGTTGCTTAGGTCCAAATTGCCTTTGTTTGAAGGAAAACTAGAAGCAGCTTTTCATAAATTAAAAAATGAAAAGAAAAAGAAAAACTCATTGTTGGGATCATTGCACATGTAGCATGTATATTAATATATCATGTGTCTTGCTCTCCTATTGGTTTCTAAAACTACTGTTAAACACATACACCACCCCTCGCACAAAAAACGTAGCAAAATGTTTCATATATGCATCAGCAATGAAACTTTTATTTGGATACATACGTTAAAATGCATTCTAATTTCTTTATGTAGCTATAAGTAATCATCACATTATGGATTTGGATATTGTAGTATAAGTAATTTGATATATATATATATATAACAGAAAATAATTTGATAACTCTAGTGATATTGGTCGACAAGAGTTGTAAAGAGGAGAAAAAATTGCATAAATACGAATATAATACGTGTTTTTACAAACAATTAATAATATTTTTTTATTAATTAAAAATTGAAAACAATTTTTTCTCTCACGTGCATAAGAATTAAACTCGCCACTCTCAAATTATACCTGATATTTCCCAAATTTTTATATTTTTAAAACTGTTCTTGGCTAAAAAATGAATCAATTTTTCGTTTAAAATTTCCGGTAGTGTTAATAAAATTTCTGGTACAGAGCAAAATTTCCAGTAGTGTATTTGAAATTTTCGGTATACCAAAAATTTTAGAATTTCCGGTAAGTTTCGATAAGTTTCAGAATGTTAATTGTTAATTGTTTGCTTTTTAGAATGTTCAGGATTTTGCCGGCAGTTTTAAACGGCTATGATTGCACCGACAATTTTGTATGGTCCAGAGTAAATGCAAAGTTTGATAAACAAATCTCAAAAAATGTCTCTTCCTCAATTTTTGATTAAGGAAGAAGTGTACTTTAACCGAACTTCACCTCCTAGAGTTCCGGCTTCCGGATGGCACCACATTTCTTGTCGGCCTGACGTCGAAGTTGAATGAATTATTGCCTGATGCCGAAAACAGAGAGGTGAGAAAAATCGAGTTTCGTGAAGATTGGATTGATACTGACGGGAGGGTGAAATACAACCTTATTGAGTTGAAGACCGGCGAAGATGTGAAGGAAATGTGGAGATCATTTTGCCGTAGGATAACAAAGGGCCAATCGAGTTAGATGCTAAGTTTTCAACATCTGTTGACGAAATAATGGAGATGATGAAACGTCGAGAAACGTCTGGTAGTGTTTAGGTTTTTCTTATTTATTAACCATCTGGTATTGTTATGTTTTTTCTTAAGTTGTGTTTAATTTATGTTTAAGTTATGTAATCGATTGTCAGATCTCAGTTAATGTTGACGTTGCAATTTATGGAAGATAAAAAATATTAGCAAATAAAGAGTTAGGATGAAGATGTTTGAATTATATACAAATGATACAAATAATACATAATAGACCAAATCCATGATATACAAAAGATATCTAAATAGGCCCGCACAAGCTATGTGTGCAGTCCGAGATAATCTAGTATAAACCTTGCCATCTGGGCTTACCAAACCTATGAGGTTATCCATAATAACTGCAATCATTTGGAGGTAATGCTGGTCATCGACATCATTTACTGTAGGAAGAGGCGGCGGCGGTACGTCATCAACCTGTACCCCGACATTAGAAGGCCCAACATCAGCTGTAGGTGGGGTGATGTGAGGGTGTGATACAATGAGGTACCACTCTAAGTAACCATCCTCGCACTACGAGGGGTGTTGAACAGTGAGTGCTCGGTCTCTAATGGCACGACCAGAGCTGATGAAGTTACTCCGAAATCACCAATCAATACCTGAAGATGGTATATCTGGAACTGGTCGTGGGTTACTCTAAACATAACCAAATTATCGCGGACACCTATCAGTCAAGTGTCTTGTAACCATGGTTTCCCACCGCATATAACCTAAATATAAAAATGATTCCTCGAACTCACAATGGATTCTCTGACCAGTGTATGGTGTCCAGATGACATCATCTACAGTCAGCACATCAGGCCTCCTCATGTACTCAGTAACACCACCGGGATGTACCTGCTTGGCCTTCCATCTCTTCGCCTGTGGAGACCCTACCTCACAATGCTTCACCCTCTTGTCAGAGATGGTGGGAAAATGCTTGTATATCCAGCATTGATATCAAAACAGAGACACAACAAATAATAAATAAGAAATGTTGTTTGTAACAATTAAATAAGAAATCAACAACAAATAATAATTTCAAGTATACCTGTAACAGACTCAAATAGCCAGCAAGCTGTTTGATCTCAAAGATCGTCACCACTCCAAGGGTTGTATACAAAAGGGTCAAAGTAACACACCTTAAGTCCAACTGGTGTCCTCGATGGGATGCCACATTTAGTGTGGGTTGCTCCTTTAACAAAAACATATAAACAAATTAGTTGATAGCTCCTGTGATAAACATATATAAATAATAATTAAAGTTAAACATAAAAGACATATACCTCGCCCTGCCATAGTTGTAACGCCACATGGTTAGCATACTTTGTAAGCACCGAACGGTTGATGGGTCCTCCAAGGAATCCTCCATTAGTATGCACAGAGGGCTCAGTCGAAGAAGCTGTAACCTCCGTGTCAGCAGTAACCGATGGGACGGAATCAACAACAGCAACATCTGGTTGGACCACCCGAGAAACTTCCTCAGCAACCTCCTCAACTATCAGATCAACAATTAGATCAACAACTGCATCAACAATCAGATCATCCATTGAATCAGCAACAACAACATCTGCACCACCTCATCTCTAGGTTGCTCTATTGATCATATCAGTCAGTGTCTAGTGCAACGAGGTTTTTATAACTACCAAAAATTTTGAAATTTCCGCTATACATTTAAATGCTTTATTTACTGTTTTTCGCTTTTACCTTTAAAAGAAATTGGCAATCTTTCAAAACTAAAATGAAGAACATTTTTCTCTTGCATTTTCTTTGTGCCTTTAATAAAATAAGTCATTCCAAACATGTAGAATAATCCCAAACCACGTTGAATTCGATGACCCTACTTTCACTCCTAACTTTGATTCTCCCATTTATCAAGCTGGGGATGAGAGTGAGGAAGATTTCGAAGTTCTCGCTGAACTGGCAAGATTGGTTGAGTATGAGTACACTGAACTTCAACCGCACAAAGAGCGAATGGATTTGATTAAACTTGGCACTGATGAGGAAAAGAAAGAGGTCAAGATTGGTAAAACACTTGGGACTGATGTCAAATGGAGATTGGTCAAGCTTCTAGAGGAATATGTTGATGTGTTTGCATGTCATATCAAGACATGCCCGGTCTAGAGACTGATATTGTTGTTCACAAGTTGCCGCTTAAACTAGAGTGCCCACCTGTAAAGCATAAACATAGAAGAACTAGACCTGACATGGCTTTGAAGATTCGAGATGAGGTTAAAAGACAACTTGACACAGGTTTCCTAACAGTTGCGAAGTACCCTGAGTGGGTAGCCAACATTGTGCCAGTGCCTAAAAAAGACGGTAAAGTCAGAATGTGTGTAGACTATAGGGATTTGAACAAAGCAAGCCCAAAGGATGATTTCCCTCTACCACATATTGATACACTTGTGGATAATACAACCTGTTTCGTAGTCTTCTCTTTTATGGATGGCTTCTCCGGTTTTAATCAGATTAAGATGGACCCTGCTGATAGGGAAAAGACTACATTCATTACTCCTTGGGGAACCTATTGTTATAAGGTTATGCCCTTTGGTCTGAAGAACGCAGGGGCAACATATCAAAGAGCGATGGTCACTCTCTTTCATGACATGAAGCATAAAGAGATTGAGGTGTACGTCGAAGATATGATTGCCAAATCCCAAAGTGAGGAGGACCATTTGGATCATCTATTGAAATTGTTTGAACGACTCAGGAAATACCAGTTGACACCGAATCCTGCTTAGTGTACTTTTGGTGTTAGACCTGGAAAGTTACTTAGATTTATCGTTAGCCAACAAGGAATCGAAGTAGGCCATGATAAAGTCCGAGCCATTCAAGAAATGTCCGCTCCATAAACTGAAACACAAGTCAGAGGTTTTCTTGGACGCCTGAATTACATTTCCAGATTTATTTCCAATATGACTGCTACCTGTGAGCCAATGTTCAAGTTACTCCGCAAGGATCAGATTATTGACTGGAATTCTGATTGTCAGCAAGCGTTTGAGAAGATCAAGGGTTATTTGCAAGAGCCTCCCATCTTGATTAAGCCTGTTCCTGGAAGACCTTTATTCATGTATCTGACTATTCTCGAGAAGTCTATGGGTTGCGTATTGGGCCAACACGATGAGACTGGACGAAAAGAGCATGTCATCTACTATTTGAGGAAAAAGTTTACCGATTGTGAAAACCGGTACTCACTTTTGGAGAAGACTTGTTGCGCTTTAGCATGGGCTACTAAGCATCTCAGGCAATATATGATCTGTCACACTACTTTGTTAATCTCAAAAATGGATCCAATAAACTATATTTTTGAGAAGCATGCTCATATTGGGAGACTTTCTTGTTGGCATATATTGTTATCCGAATACGACATCCAATACGTGACTTAAAAGGTTATTAAAGGAAGTATCTTGTCAGATTACCTTGCAGACCAACCTGTTGAAGATTATGAGCCTCTAAAGTTTGACTTTCCTGATGAAGACATTATGTCGTAAAGAAAGACTGTGAAGAGCCAAGTCCTGATGAGGGCCCTAAGCCAGGTTCCTGTTGGAAGATGATGTTTGATGGTTCTTTTAATTATAGTGGCCATGGCATAGGTGCCATTTTGATGAATCCCGGTGGCGGTTATATCCCATTCACAGCAAGGTTAGATTTTGAATTTACAAATAACGTCGCCGAGTATGAGGCATGCATTCTAGGCCTTGAAGCAGCTATTGACCTCCGAATCAAAATTCTTGAAGTGAGTGCAGATTCAGCTTTGGAGATCTACCAAGTCAAGGGTGAATGGGAGACCCAAGACGAAAAGTTGATCCCGTACCGAGCATATATTGTGGAGTTGATCCAATACTTTTATGAGGTCACTTTCTGACATGTCCCGAGGTCTGAACAGCATATTGTTGATGCATTGGCCATGCTAGCCTCGACGTGGAAGGTCATATTTGTTAATGAATCACCACTAATTTAAATTGAGCGCAAGACCGAGCCCGCCTACTGTCAACTAGTTGAAAAGGAAAATGATGGGAAGCCATGGTTCCACGACATTAAGAATTATTTTCAAAACCAAGAATATCCGGCCGATGCTACCACTCTTGACAAAAAGACTCTGAGAAGATTGACATCCAAATTCTTCCTCAGCAATGATGTGTTGTATAAAAGAAACTATGACATGGTTCTGCTTAGATGTGTTGACAAACACGAAGCAGACATGTTGCTTCAAGAAATTCATGAGGGATCATTTGGAACTCATGCCAACGGTTATGTTATGTCAAAGAAAATTTTGAGAGCTGGGTATTACTGGTTAACCATGGAATCTGATTGCATCCAATATGCAGAAAATGCCATAAGTGCCAAATTTATGTTGATAAGGTGCACGTGCCTCCAACGTTGTTGAATGTTTTATCATCGTCGTGGCCTTTCTCAATATGGGGCATTGACATGATTGGGGAAATCGAACTTAAAGCTTCCAACGACCACCGATTAATTTTGGTATCCATTGACTATTTCACAAAATGGGTAGAAAATGTTTCTTATGCCAATGTAATCAAGCAAATGGTTGTCCGCTTCATTAAGAAAGAGATTATCTGCCGTTATGGAATTCCAAACCGAATCATAACAGATAATGGGACTAATTTGAACAATAAACCTATGAAGGAGTTGTGTGAAAGTTTCAAGATCGAGCACCATAATTCTTCTCCTTATCGTCCTAAAATGAATGGAGCTGTTGAAGCCGCGAACAAAAAACATCAAGAAAATCCTGCAAATAATGGTAAAGAGTTATAAAGATTGGCATGAGATGCTACCATTTTCTTTGCACGGATACAGAAATTCAATGTGAACTTCAACAGGAGCAACCCCCTTTTCAATGGTGTATGGTATGGATGCGGTCCTTCCTATTAAAGTAGAGATACCGTCCTTGAGGGTATTGATGGA
This sequence comes from Lathyrus tuberosus, assembly GCA_022829125.1. Taxonomy (NCBI): domain Eukaryota; kingdom Viridiplantae; phylum Streptophyta; class Magnoliopsida; order Fabales; family Fabaceae; genus Lathyrus; species Lathyrus tuberosus. Next base: position 4,977,242 of record JALAZF010000441.1, read on the forward strand.
AACCAAGCTTGATGAAGCAAAATGGGTCCAAGAAAGATTTGACCAGCTGAACCTTATAGACGAGAAACGTATAACTGCAATGTGCCATGGTCAGTTGTACCAGAAGCGGATGAAGAGGGCATTTGATAAGAAGGCCTGAATTTGAGAATTCCGAGAATGAGAGCCTGTACTCAAGAAGATCACGCCAGTTTATAAAGACATGCGTGGGAAATGGACACCCAACTATGAAGGCCCTTTTATTGTGAAGACAGTCTTCTCAAGAGGATCACTAATTCTCACAACAATGGATGGTGAAGAGCTTGCACATCCTGTGAACTCTGATGCAATTCGAAAATATTATGCCTAAAAAAACCTGCTAAGTCGAAAACCTGAAAAGGCGACTTAAGCAACAATGGGTATCCCGGTGGATCAAAACCTATGAAGGAGATCCAGGCAAAAGTTAGGGATGAAAATAAAAAAAATAAGAGCTCGCTAAGTTGAAAACCCAAAAGGGCGGTTTAGGCAAAAACGAGTGTCCTGGTGGATTGAAAACCCGAAAGGGCGATCCAGGCAAAAGTTAGGGACAAAAGGCATTTCACTGCATCAGATGGTGTTCACCATTGTGGAAAATCAAAGCAGGAGTCCAATCCGGCCGCCCTCGTCAGAAGCAGGATTTTGGGAAGTCTTAGTTGTTAGGGTTAGTGGGTATCTTTGGATTCAATGTAACCTTTCCCTATGGCTAATTTCAATTGTAATACTCCATGGAGCTTTGCCATTAGCAGGCTACCATTCTTGAATAAAGTCAGACTTTTGCCTTTCAATTTTTGCCATTTTACGCTTTCTCTGCTTTTCCTTGTTATGCAAAATGTCATTTGTTAATAATAATTTTGAAAGTGAAAAGTTTTGAATTTAAAACTGTTTTTTTAAAAACACAATGAAAAGAATATAAAGTTGCTTTGACCTGTGGAAGGATCTGAAGGAAATTATTCTTCCCCAGGAAGTCTTAATGTTGCAGAAGCACTTTTAGACCATTTTCAGTAAAAATCTCCATTGAAGCATAAACCGACAACAGTCTTGGACCGATCCTGTAATCGTAAGTGATTTTCAAGACTGTAGAGAATCTCCTCAGTGTTCACCATTGTGATATATTATTTACTGAGGTTGAGGATTTGCACCCTAGTGGAGTCATCTTTGTTCCCCACTGAAGTTACTCTATTTTCCCCAGTTCCATACTTCTCCGATGAAGTGGATATTTATTTTGTCCTCTAAGAAGTCTCAAATCATGGGTGATTCTTTCCAGTGGAAGTTTTCTTCTTTGACAAGGAAATCAGACTCATGATGGCAATCCCCCAGGTGAAGTCATGATGTTATATCCCCAAGTGGAATACTCTTTTTTCCCCAGAGAAGTTTAAAACCTTGAAGTAGGACTATGGTTCCACCTATGGCTTTCTATCCATCTCTTGATAGATGTAACCTTCTTGCAGAGGTTGGCCAAGTATCCTCGTCGAGATGTTTATTTCATATACAGTTTACTTTCCCCCGTTCGTTTTGTCAGCATAAGCATAAGCATGACATACATACATTCATACATGACACATGAGCGTGTTTGCTACCTTGTTGTCTTTTGTCGTTTACTTTGGTTGTGTTAACCACCAAGTAACTGGGTTTGTTTCCTCTCTCCAAGTAGAGTCGTCAACCTTAGGCAGAAAGTGCACATCCTTTCTAAATTCCCCACAGAGTTTGATCCTCGTGGATGATGGTTGCTTCAGTTATCTTTTCCATGCTTGGATAAGATAAATCCTCATTCGAGTTCATTCCTCGATGGTTGGAGTCTTGTTTGACCGCTTCTTTCTAGCTTGTTCCTAGATTAAACTTTGGTCCCTTGGCAAGTTATGTTTTTAACCCTAATTAGGTCGTCGAACCTAGTTTGAGCGTGCATCTATTTTGCACTGTGTCTCGCAAGAAGAATCTTTACGAATCCTCATTGCGGATAAGTGGCAGTCTCTCCTGAGAAGCTTATCCAGTTTTGTTATTTCCAAAAACAACTGGCAGTCTCCCTTGAGAAGCTTGTTTCCTTTTACCTTTTCCAGATAAGTGGCTGTCTCTCCTGAGAAGCTTATCATTTTACTCTTTCAACGAAAAGTGGAAGTCTCACCAGAGAAGCTTATCCTTTCTTCCTTTGTAAGATAAGTGACAGTTTCCTTTGAGAAACTTATCCTTTCTTCCTTTGTCAGATAAGTGGCAGTCTCATTCGAGAAGCTTATCCTTTTTGCTTTCAACGATAAGTGGCAGTCTCACCAAAGAAGCTTATCCCTTTTATCCTTTTGTCAGATAGGTGGCAGTATCTCCTGAGAAGCTTATCATTTTATCCTTTAGTCAGATAGGTGTCAGTCTCTCCAGAGAAGCTTATCATTTTTTATCCTTTTGTCAGATAAATGGCAGTCTCCTTTGAGAAGCTTATCCTTTTCCAACGATAAGTGGGAGTTTCCTTTGAGAAACTTATCCTTTCTTGGTGGTGCGTAAGTCCCTTATGACGATAAGTGGCAGTCTCTTTTGAGAAGCTTATCCAAAGGGCGTTTTCCCGTGAAGTCCAATTATTTTGGCATACAAAAGAGTTTAATTACCTTGTATCTTTCCTGATTGTTTCCTAAAGATCCCGTTTTATCTCTTCGTTTAAGGAATTTCCAGAAGCTTGGACGTTTTTTGTTTGAAAACTCCAGCATTTGTTTGCATGATCCTATTGCTATGTGGATCCTGCTTTACCTTTTTGTCCTAGAGTGTCAGCTGGTCATGCTTGAACCTGTTGGTTAACTACTCTAGATATTCCCCAGTGGAGACCGTCTTTTCGGTTCTACCTCTAGTGAGGATCTTTTGTCGTCTTGCTTTCTAAAGTGTCAGCTGGTCATGCCTGAACATGTTGGTCTGTCACTTTAGATTTTCCCAGTTCGTTTCTGTCCCCCAATGTTGGTCATCCCCAGTGAGTGGTTACTCGTTGTGTTATCTTTATCCCTGTTTGCTTTCATTTTTGTCTGCCTTTTGCATTTATCATTCCATCATTTTAATCATATCAGAGTTCATTGCATGTCAACATTTGTAGGTTAGTTTCTTTTGTCCATAGCATTGCATGTCATTGCATCTAAGGGCAAAATTTTCGGTTATCTATATTTAAACACCTTTCACCATGATTTCATGAAGATTTTCATCACTCATGTCATCTGGTGAAGATATTTAAATAGGGCAACTGTCATACCCCAAATTTTACACTTAGATTCTTTGATCTTTTGCACATCATCTTATATCAATCATCCATGCATAACTAACCAATTTATTAGACTTTGTTTGTTTGGTTTCATTTGTGAAATTAGGGTTGCTGCAAAAGATTCAAAGGTCATAGAGGCTTTGCGTGTGCTCATTGGGATTATAGTCTCTTGCAAGTTGTGTTGAATTCCTGTGGAGATGAAGGAAGGATATGCCCTCATTCTTATGATCCCTTAGCCAATACAAGGTGGTATCCTCACTTTCAAAGGATTTCTCAGGGCATAGTTTGGACTCATTCGCGAAGTTGGATCATTAGGCGTCCAGTGGAAAAGTTTGGACTTTTGGGTAGTTTGTGAACCATACGCTTTGAAATGGTAAAATTTGGATGAAAACCTTGGAATCGAGTTTAGGCAAGAAGCTCTCAAATTGAAGTTCAAGATTCATGTTCTATACAAAGTTTAAGTCGATTCATTATGTCTTTAACTTCAAATCCAAATTCGAGCTTCATATTCAAGTTACAATTTCAAAGAGGTTTTGTATATCATTTCAAGTTGGTATTCAAATAGGTTTACGCCATAAACTATCAAGAGTTTTGATTCAAAGGAGTTTTTGGCATGATTTAATTCCACTAAGTGCAAGATTCATGTTTTATTCATAAAACTCAAATTGAAAATGTCAAAATCTAAACTCAAATTCAAGTCTTCCAGATAACAAAAATAGCCTTGTGTTCGTCGAGTTTCCAAGATCAAATCAAACATAAAAAAAAGTCTATGGGAATATCTTGGATCAAGGGCTTACACCATTTTTAATTATCTTGAGTTCTAATTGTTCAAGACATACAAGTGTCCAAGTTCATAAGAGTTTTATTCAAGGAAGTTTGTGACACAATGCAAAAGGATCAAGTTCTATCAAAATCAAAGCATATTAATTGGTTTTAAGATTCATGTCCTTCACAAAATCCAAGTTGGAAAAGTCAAAACTCAAATTTAAATCATCATGAAAGAAAAAATTTTGAAGGCATACAAGATCAAATTGATTCACTAATCATTCAAAAATTACAACAATAAAGTTATACAACTTTTTGGGATTTTGCTTCAATCACTGTTCAAATCCATTGAGTTTGAATACTGTCCAAGGGGATTATGTCGCTATTCACCTCGAAAAGAAAACACCCTGTACAAGAAAAACTTTTACAACACCAACAATGCTCCAGCATCGGGCGCAACCACCTCTTCCGCGGATGCTACTAATGCTTCTGTATCGGAGAAATTTTCAACTACCGAAGATTCTGAAAGCTTGTTTTGCATACATTTCCTTCTTCTGTGCTTGAATGTGACGGATAAGGATGGTGTGAAGGTTAGTGTTATGGAAGATAAAGCTAGTGAAATGGTGGCTTGGCAACTTGAAGAGCTAGAACTTCCTGGATAGTGATTATTGATGACCTGAAAATGAATGAAAATACACTCATCATGATAGTATCAGCAAATCAAAAATGAAAAGGAAGGTTATGGATATGGAAGGTTCTTTCTCTGACAAGGAAAATCAACACAATCAAACCTGTTGAACTAAAAAGGAAAAGAATAAAAAACATGTCAATACGAGAACGAAATGCATTTTCAAGACATGACCAAACATGTCCCAAACAAGATCAGGTAGAAATGGAAAGCATCAAGCACACAATTGCAAAAGTCATCAAAACATGTTCCTTTCCAAAACCAATTCCGACAAGATATCTCGCACTTAATGGCGAAAATCAAAATTTCAAACTTCTTGAAGCCTATAAAAGTGAAGCATCACGCAAGGAAATAGGCAGGACATACACAGAGAAACACCATACACGCTCATACATAGAGAGAAAAAATTCACAAAAAATTCAGAACATAGACACAGCAGTCAGCGAAAATTATCGGAAGAATCACAAACATACACTTCACACCACAAAATCATACGCAGAAGTGATATCAAAGGAAAATCCATTCACATATTGCAGATACTCACAGCAAGTCACACAACATCGGCAGTAGCATACACATCACATACAAGACACGCACAAAAATTCACAGCAATCACACACGCAGAACACGACAACACGCGAAAAAGTTGAAAGCTTCGAATCATACCTCCATTATATCTTCAGGTAATCCCATATTGAAATCTTGCTCGTCTTCTTAGCTTGAATCGATATAATCTTAATAAATTAAATCGCGAGACAAAACCGATATCGAAACGAACAAAAGGAATAGAGCAGCGATTGCGAGCGAGATTGAAAAGAGAAAGCTACAATTTGGGAGTAATGGTTGATGCGAGAGAGTAGCGTGAGAAATAGAGAGATGGCCGAGCGGATGGAGAGTCGCGATTGAGAGGGAGTAGCGGCAGGTGTTAGTGAGAGAAAGAGAGAGAGTGAGATAACGAGTTTGGCAAGAGAAGGAAGACAAAGTTGATGGAGACGAAGATGAGGATTTGGATCGTGTTTAGGGCTGGCAATGAACCAAACCAACTTGAAAATAATTCGAAATTCGATTCGAAAATTAAATCGTTGAACTAGGTTCATGAAACAAATGAGCTGAATATAAGCTAAAAACTAAGTTCGTTAACTAAATGATCTGAACTTGAACTATACATAGTTCGACTCGTTAGGTTCATGAGTCAATTCGATTATATATGAAATAGATTATATTGTCTTTAAAAATAGGTTTAAAGATTTGTTCTAAATCTAAGTCTCTTATTTTCTTTTAATCTAACGGTTTTAATTGATAATTTATATTATCAAGTGAGTAAAATATTTCTACGAATAATTATACAAATAAAATTAACATCGTATAAATTTCAATCTTATACTCCCTCCGTCTCACAATGAGTGATCCAGATGACTTTTCACACAAATTAAGAAAAAGAGAATAAATGAAGGAGAGAGAATGATATTTTTACTAAAGTGTCCTTGTAATATATTGGGAAGGATGAAAGTAATAGTAATTAGAGTGTAAAATAGGAAAAGTTGCATTGAAAAATGAAATGGATCATATATTTTGGGACACTATTTTATTCTAAATGGGTCACTCATTGTGGAATGGAGGGAGTAACTTTTATTTTATTTCTATATTTTTTATTTAAAAAATATTAATTTAAAATGCCAAATATATATATAAAAAATAAATTTTAAAAAATTACTTTTAAGTCTGTGAAATAAGCGAGTTGAACCTAACAAGATAAACCTAATGAGTTGAACCGAGATATTCGTGAACTTCTAACAAGTCGAGTTTGACCTGGAAAAAAAGTTCGTGATGAACTCGAACTCGAACTCAAACTCTGCCAATTCTTAATGAGTCGAGTTTGAGCTGAAAAAAAAGTTCGTGAGGAACTCAAACTCGAACTCGAACTCGAACTCGGCTAATTCTTAACGAGTCAAACTGGGTCAAGGCGAGTTCGACTCGACTCGACTCATTTCCAGCCCTGTGTTGGAACCCTTTTTTTTTCTTCTTTGCTGAACGCGCAGATTTGTTTGTTTCTCAATTTTGTGGCTTCAACTTTCATTAGCCAAACCGGGTCATGTGTTCTGCGACCCGAATCCTAGAGGAAGAGCCCCTTTTGGGCTTTGCTCTCATCCATTGCTATTTCTTTCGGGGCCATTTCTTTTTTTTTTAACTAAGTTTCAGATCTTAAATCAAGTTTTAGAATTTTAAATGTTTTTGTTTTTTTTTCTCATTTTTATTTATATTAGTAAAAATAATAAATTTTATTTTTAGTTTCAAAAATGATTTTCAAGTACCTAGTTTAAAGAGAATTTTCTTTGATTTAAGAATTTAGTTAGTTTTTTTTTAATATGTTTTCTTCTTATTAATTTCAATAATCCAAAATATTTTCTTTTAACCATTGGCTTTTATTTAATTTATAAAAATAATAATAAGTGTTTAATTGTTAATCATTTTAAATATTTTTGTTTAATATTGGTTAATTAGATTATTGACTAACCTTATTAAATATTTATATTTAACTTGGTTAATGATTTCTTTTCTTGCATGCCTGTGCTTTATCTATGCACTACAAACTCTTGATATGTCATAATGATTGATCTTTGACTCTTTGTTTATACCATGAGTTGATCATCCTCTTTAGCATATGCTTGTTCATAATGTCATTTTCATCCTTGATTGTTACCATCATTTCCTTGAGGTCCATCATTTATTTCCTTGTTGTTACAAGTTGTTTGTTGCTTATTCCCCGATTCCAAAGGAAAGGATCACCCCCCGGTTGAATTCCATGTCATATTTAGGAAAACTTTAGGACCTTCCCTTTCATCATAGCCTTAGGATTAGAGTCGTCGTGCTCTATGTAAGTTCCCGCCATGGACACTTACTCATCTTTCCCTTTTAACCTAGCCTTGGGTTTAGACTCGCCGCACTCTATGTAAGTTTCTGCCATGGACACTTACTCATCTTTCCCTTTTAACTTAGCCTTGGGTTTAGAGTCGCCACACTCTATGCAAGTGTCTTGCCATGGACACTTGCTCATCTTTCCCTTTTAACCTAGCCTTGGGTTTAGAGTCGCCGCGCTCTATGTAAGTGTCTTGCCATAGACACTTACCTTCCCTTTGGAACCTTGACCATAGTCAAGAGTACCTCACCCTTATTGAGGGGAACTACGAATGCTCTGATTCTTTTAGTCAGGATACGTAGGCACGAGATGCGATGTCTTGGCGAGCATACTTAGAAATAAACCCCTAGGTTTTCACCTTAGCACATTACCCTTAGCAAGCAAACAATAACATAACACAAATACAAACAAGAGGTTCCTGTAGAGTACTACAGATGCTTATGATGCTAACACCTTTCCTAGGTATAACCAACCCCCGAACCTTATATCTCTTTGTTGTGTTGTTACATAGCGCACTTAGGGTTTTCTTCGATCTTTACCCTTTCCTTTGGATAAATCAAAGCTCGGTGGTGAACTTTATGATTTGTGATTCAAGTTAATTAATAGTTTGATATCCAATTCTCATCGCAACAAAAAGCAATCGCTAAGAATCATGATCAACAAGTATTTACAAATGGAAACAAATGTATGGTTCAAATATCAAAAGTACACGCAAAGAAATGCTTACCACTAAACTACAACAACACCATGACTATGAAGCAAAGTCTAAGCACAAAACACATGTCAAAAATTCTAAAGCAATACATATGTTCACGAATTAATCACACCTAATGCACAACTTCATTAAGGGATGAAAAACAAACATTAGGGGTTGAACTCACACCCAGCAATCATGTAAACATCAATTCAAATCATGCATTCATCTAAAAAAACTCATATTGAAAGTATAAAAGTAAATATCACAAAGGCTTTAAAGGGTTGTAATGTGACTTGGCTAATAAAGAAGGGTCAACTTCTAAAGGTCAATGAAACAAAAACTTGCTTAATCAAATGAGAGTGATCATTTCTCAAATTCTCATGCATTATCAAATTTTCTTCACCTTTTTCTATTTTCCAATTGTTACACCATTTCACATAACTTATTAGCACAATTTATTTGTTATTTTTTTCTTTTTCAATGCTTTTTATCTTTTTTTCACTTTTTTTTTCTTTTTCAATCTTTTTCTTTCTCAACCGCATAGCAACCAACCCAACTTGAATACAACCAAGCAATGCGATGTGAATGCTCCCAAACGTATTAAGGCAAGGGTAAAAATTCAAACACAACTAATGGTTGAGGCTTCAAGAAAAAAATTCAGAAACCATACAAAAATGAGCTCAACACTAACATGGATTCTAACAAAGGCTCAAAGGGGGTAAGTAAATTCTCACTCACTCACAAGGTAGATTGACTATTTGGTCAAGTGGTTGTGATCAAAATCAATAAAAATGCCTTGATCCTTTTCATGCTTTCATACAATCAACAAAAATACAAGATTAAACATAAGTCAAACGAGTTAAACAAAGATGTTGGTCTCCTGTGCATTTAGTAAACAATGGAAGGTTTCCTCACATTTGGGCTATGAACTAAAGTGATTCACAAATGAACAATAATTTCTAGAGAATGAATGGCATGTTATTTGTACAAAGCCTAAGGTTCATAAACATGTTATGTTGTAGAAAGAAATAAACACATACCTTGACAATGCAACTTTCTTTCAAACTCTTATTACCACCACACATTTCCTTGTTGAAATATTCAAACTTGAACAATCACAAAATGCATCCTCAAGCTAATCAAAAACAAAACTTGAGAATAAACACAAAAATTTCTAACAACATAAAAAAATCAAATTAGACTAACTAAACATAAAGCTATACAAACTCAAAAATTGTTGGGTTGCCTCCCAACAAGCACTTGTTTCACGTCGTTAGCTCGACGCCTTTATTGTGCTTGGCTAGTAACTTCCTCACATACATCCTGATGCTTTTCTTCACAGTGCAAACCTAAAGAAAGTGTCTTAACCAAACACTTGAACAAAGGTTACGGGAACAAAATATATACAACACTTGAACAAATATAATGGAAAACACATATGTACAAACACTCGCATAAACGTTATGGAAAACACATATGTACAAGTTTGTGTGGAAAACAAGTATGGAATATAAGTATAAACAAGTATGAAAAACAATTATATACAAGGATGGAAAACAAAAGCAAAACAAGTATCTATACAAGCATATGTACAATATAGACAATTATATACAACGCTTAGAAATATAGAAACTATCACAATGCTTTCAATATCAACACTAATCTCCGGCAACAACGCCATTTTGATGAAGCGGTAAAGCGACAAGCAAAAATTAAGTTTGGAAGAATTTCGGGTTTTATCGTATCCACATGGATTAGTGCGAGGGAAAGAATGTTGTTCGACAATCTCTATGTTTCTAAGCTTGGTTTGAATGGTTTTAAAAGAGTAAAAAGCGGAAAGTAAAACATATGAACAAGTAAATAATGCATTCTTTAGAGAGAAGAGAACTCGTCGGGATTGGATTTCATCTACCCATCAAATACTTAAAATTATCAATCAGTTGTATGCAACCTAAAACACTCGTCAATATCATCACGTATCACTCACAACAGGGTTCAGGTCTAAACTTTCGCCGAGAGTTTAACCGTATTGTCTAATCGACGATCTCTCAGCCTATCAAACAACACAGAGCATTAAGAATCGACATCCACTGTGAATATTAGATCTAAATCTATGTCTAGAGTTTATAACCTAATAGATATTCATCCTAGATCCGGATCTGAAGAATATATATCTACAGCAACTCAAATCTAAACATAAAGCGAGTAAACAAGGATAACATCGATATAGATTTGTAAAATATATCTTACACAATGCCATGATCAATAGATATACATAAAATCAAAGTAAACTTACATACAAAACCCCAACAAATAGAAAATACAAAGAGAAGAGTGAAACTGAACCGATAACTCTCGCGGTGTTAGGACGATTATCACAAATCCAACTCTGGATTGTCAAGATACGGTTTCTATGTTGTTTTTGAGCTTCTCTATACAAAAGAATGGTAGTGATGGAGTTTAGAGCAAAAAATCCCAATACCATACCTAAAAAATGTTGTAAAAATGAATTTATAAGCAAAATTGAAATCGCGTCATTACCTAGCGAGCTCCAGCTCGCCTAGCGACCATAGCAGACTTTGTTACTGCCTCTATAGTGCTTTTCCACGCCTTTGGGTCGCCTCCAGCTCGCCTAGCGACCATGACAGAAAAATCAGCTCTTGTTTCGACCATAACTTGAGAACCGTAATTCCTATTTATGCACGGTCAAAAGCGTTGGAAAGCTTATTCAATGATCTATAAGACAATGACTAAATATCATTGCTTAAATACCTACAAAAATGAGATAAAAATAATCAAACTCAATGATATTTACATGATAATTCAATATACACACTGTAGCATAAACTATACCAACTATACACTAAAGTTGAGGTTTTTTAACGAAAAGCAAACATATTAAGCCGATCAGTGCTAATTATTCACACTCAAATTCACAACAATTTAGCACTCATCAGTCACACACCTAGGTGCCTCTTACATTCAAGTATCACAACCTAAGTTATTTACCATAACCTAATTTCTCTTTCCTAATTTCATTCACCTACCTATTACTCTAAGTTTACTCTCACTTATCATCATGGAGCTTGATTTATTTGTTATTCATTCAATACATACACATCATAGTATTAAACATAAATCACACATAAGAGTTCATCACCATTACCCAACAAATAATTTGGAACATAAACATGGTTACTCTTTACCAAAAGGTAGAGCATTGGACTCAATTTTCCAATGTATTTGACCTCACATCAATCGGAGTTACCATAAGCATACATGATAGTATAACATCATCAATCAAGTAATATTTGGAATTCAAGCATATTTTTACTTCACCATATCATATAGCAATGAACTAGCTTTCCAACGCATCTAACTGCGTCTCGTTTCAAATTGTGAAACTTGAAATATACTAAAATTGGTGCCACTAAAAATCCTGTATCACCAGGCTCACTGAGTGATCCATTCGTGGCTAAGCAAGCCAAGTCAGAAAGCACCATTTTCTATAATGTACTGTCTCACTAAGCGAGAAAATCAATGGCTAAATGAGACTCTATTTTCCAGAACTAATAAAACTCCATTTTCATAAACTTTTAACCACTCTAAGCCATGTATCACCTCCTAACATACTCAATCTTATCGTACCTTAATTTCAACCCCATACAATGAAATACAACATGTTTCTTCATTTCTTAGTGTCATTAATCTCTTACAAATTCAAAATAATTCTTGTATTAACATGTCATAAAAAAAGAAACAACAACAATAGCAACACAATTATATCACATATTCATACAACCACCACACATAATCAACACAAACTCAACTTCATGATGTTCATAAAAACAACACAACAAGAATCATGCTTCAAAGAAATAACAACTACAACATAGCATACCATCATGAAATTAACAACAATAACATAAAACATGTTCATAATCATGTTCCAATAATTAATTTTATCGTCATGCAATATATCATTAAACCCTAACCTCGTTTTTCATGAACCCTCCCCCCACCCAAGCTACAACTATCTAGGAACCCACCTCTTATAGTGGAAGATAATGATGAAATTGAGATGAACAAGATGATTTTTCTCCTTGAGCCAAGCTTTTCTTCTCCTTCCAAGCTTTTTCATTCTTCTCTGTTTACAATCAATGCATGCAGGGTATGAGAGAAATGAAGAGAAGATATTTAGAAAGGAATTTTGTCTTTAGTGGCTTCAATGAAAAGGATCAGTTTGCCCTTGCCATTCATTCAAAATCTCAAAAATTGCATCCACCAAAATTACCAAAATGTCCTCTCTTACTAGATAGTAGAGATTAAGAGAATTTGGTTGGGAATTAGTCTCATATAAGCCTTCTAATTACTCAATATATCTCAACTGGATAAAAAGCATTTAGGGACTCAATTTGTCCCAACTGACAAGGAATAGAGAAATTAAGAGGATATGGGATATTACATATGACCAAAGAGATTGAAGCCCCAACACTCAGGGGTACTATCATAAACGCCACAAGCATATACGAGGCAAAACACACACAGAAAGAAAGTGACAAAACTACTAAATTATCTATAATTGAACCACCCATCTCTTGATAGTTAGCCACTCCAAAGGTTGCGGTAGGACTGCTACACGTCAACCCAAGACCAAGTATTCATGCAGAGGAAGGGTACTAGCCCTTGACCTAACACAACCTTGGAGACGTCTAATAAATTTCGAGCAAAAACCTCGTAACTTAGCACATAGTTTGGGGCAATTAACTTGGGGTTCAACGCATACACCTTTCTCAAGTAAAAGAAATATCTTAATGTCTAATTCATATATCCACACTTCTAAATGCAGGGTGTTACATTTTTAAAACAAAACAAAAAATGAAGTTCACAACTAATCTCTAAGTGAAACAACTTTTCTATTTTCAATTTTCTAGTTTGGCCGTACTTGCTCCCATAAAATATGAAGAGGAGGGAGAAAATTATCTACTTGCAAAAAATCATTCTCAAAAGACACAAAAATGGCAGCGAGGCCAATAGTAGAGGATTCATATCGTTTTCAGACCAAAGATACATTCTTAAGGAATAAATTTTCAAGATCCTACTAAACAACAGAGAGAGATTCTTCTTAATGGATAGAGCAACCTGAGCGTAAGCCAGAGCTTTATCGTTCTTTTCTATTTCCCTCAACAAGAGTTTTACCTAGTCAACCAATGAACCAGGGATATTGACAATATTCAAGGCATCACTTATCCTAGTAACAGATGTCGTAACCCGAAATTTGACCTCCCTCTTTTGCCTTTTGCATAAGCATGCGCATTCGCATCGTTAGCATACGCATTCACACTTTTCTTTGTGTGTTTCTTGTTGCAGGATATTCAGGTTTTCCAAGCCCGATTAATTAAATCCTCACAAGATCATCGCGTCATCAAAACGAGCTCAAAATAAAGGTTTTCATGCTCACTCATCAAATCAAGAGGTGGAAAATCGAAACCGAGACTCTAGTATAATTTCCTAAGCAATTTGGGCAAAAATTGACTGAAGTAACCGGTTAACGTGTGGTGAGTAACCGGTTACTCAGTGCAAAATTTCAGTTCCTGTTGCAATTTTGGGACAGCAGCCATGCACTCTCTTTGGTCATTGATTCTACAGTGTTCTAGCAGTGTGTGGAATATTTTAGACATCTCTAGACATTCCAAGTGCATTTATTCCAATGCTTCACCCTAAAATAAGTGCACCATGTTCCTTGCTTTCCAAGTAATGTGGATTCTTGGATGTTGGAGTTCACCTTGGGATTGTTAGTGAGTTGGTCCTAACTAACCGAGTTAACCACCTTGACTCAGTGAGTCAAGCCCAACTAACTCCTAGCCTAGTTCCAAACCCAAAGCTAAGTCCAAAGCTAGCTCCAAACCTCTCATATTCCAAACCTAAAGTCTATATAAACTCACCTTCACTCATTTTAAAGGACCTTCAACCATTTGCACAATTCACACTCAATTCTCTCACATATTCTCTGATTTTTTCTGCTACATCTTCATCTTCATCTCAATTCTCTTCCAAAACCTCACCAAAGCTCATTTCTACTTTGAAGGATAATCACTTTTACATCAAAAGTGATTATTTCTTGAGCTCAACCTTCATCAATTTTGCAATTCTACTTGGATTTCTGGAGTTATTTCAGTTTGTGAAATAATCTCAAGTATTTGCTTCAATATTCAACGGTTCAAATTCGCATTTTGGAGCTTTATCGTATTTTGCTCGATTTCGAAACGTTTCGTCACCGAATTGAAGATTCCTCTGGTTTTCTTTAATTTTCTACATCAAGAACACTTCGCAACAATTACCAAGGCACACCTCGGCCTTGTAGATTGGTGGATCTCACTAATTTTACTGTTTCAAGCATTTTCGCATAATTCGCGATGTAGTCGATAATTTTGCGTGTGAATTGATTTTGCATTGTTTGAACCATGATCTTGATGTGTTAATTGATTCTATCACTGCTTATTTGCTGTTTTCAAGTTCAATTTTCGTGCGCAAATTCTTGATCTAGCATGTGGTGGTTGGTATAAGTGATTAAGTGCTGAGAATCACTTTTGGAAAGCTATTTTTTCTGTTATTTTTGCCATTGTCACAGTGGTAACCGGTTAACGTGTGGTGAGTAACCGGTTACTCAGTGCAATTTTCACCAAAAACTCAGTTTTTCAAGCAAGTAACCGGTTAACGTGTGGTGAGTAACCGGTTACTCAGTGCAATTTTCACCAAAAACTCAGTTTTTCAAGCAAGTAACCGATTAACGCGTGGTGAGTAACCAGTTACCACTGTACAGAATGGCCATTTTCTTGCATTTTCCAAGGGTGTTTGCCATGCTTTCTTCCTTTAACTTCCATGGATCAATGTGCTTGATATTGGTGGATGTTTTAAGTGTCACTTCACTTCTACTTGCATGCTTGTCAATTTCAGATGCTTAATTTTTCACTTATCGATTTATTTGCAACTTTGGCAATGTTTGTTCATGAACATTTTACATTCCATTTGATCACTTGTTAACATGTTTGGCAATGCATATTGGTTATCATTTGGTACTGTTTGTGCATTTCTTTTCTTGCTTTGCATTAAGTTTGTTCTTGATTGAGCAAATTTAATCTTGTATAATCAATAATTCACACCTCTTTGCTTTAATGAATTTCCACTCTCTTTGGAAAATTATTAGCATAACATTTCCCTTTGGTTAATTGATCGAAACTATGTTTTGATTAGTTGATCTTCCTCTTCCCTCTCTTTAGGCTTCCCCTCTCGGTCTCCCGTGGAGTTGGAGTTTCGCGCTGCACCCTACATCAGAGCACTGTACAAATTGAAGCTGTTACGCTGTCTGTTTCCTCACGCAGGAGCACTGTACAACTTGGAGCTGTTGTGTCGTCCGGTTCAACTTCTGCATTACACCCTGTGTGTTAGAGAAGGAATGAGAAGGGAGAATTCCTACTCTCATTCTGACTACTTCAGGTAGGGGACGAATGACCTTGTGCTTAGCTTAGTCATCTCTATCTCCAGGCGGTAGTGTTCTTTCTTTCCCCAGTCGGGTCGATCCTTGATCACCCCTATCTCTTTCGATCTCTCTTTTAATCAATCACCTTCTCGGTTAAGATTAGTGTTCATTGGGTTAGCAAGCTTCCTTTGTTTCAATACCTTTTGCTTTTCTTGCGGTCAATCATTGCTCTTTGATTCCCCAGAAGAGTCTTTTCTCTTTATTCCATTAAACACAGTACTCCTGTTACGACCGAATCCCCTGCGGAGTTCGCAACCTTCTTTTGGTTCTTCTCCCTGTGTTGGCTAATCACTGCCTGTCAGTTAAAACACCAATGTTTACACTCCTTCTCAGTTAACCACAGTCCTTCTGTTAACATACTGAGTTCCTTGAGTTAATCACCTTCTCTTGGTTAATCACCCACTTTTCCAGTTAACCACAGTCAGTCTGTTAAAATACTGAACCATTTTTGAGTTAATCACCCCCTCTTGGTTAATCACTCATTCTTCTCGGTTAATCACAGTGTTCTGTTAAAAGCTGACCCCCTAGCGGTTGGCAACCTCTTTTAGTTCAATACTCTTCTTCGTTGGTCAAGTGTTGTTTGTTCAGTTAATACCAACACCCCTTTTGGGTTACGACCTTTGATCGGTCTTACACCCGTTCTTCTGGTTAATCACAGTTTTCTCTATTAAAACCAATGCTTCTCTATCCCTGCAGAGTTGCAATCCTTGCTTTCCTCGGTTAACCACTGTTTATCAGTTAAGATACCGACGTCCCCTCAGAGTCGAACACCTTCCCTTGGTTCAGCACTCTCTCTTTTGGTTTATCACAGTCCTTCTGTTGACACCAGCTTCCTTTCCCCACCAGAGTCTTACTCTCTTTCGTCGGTTAACCACTGCCAGCCAGTTAATATACCGAGTTTCCTTTTTCTCTTGGTTTTGACACCATCCTTTTGTTTGCTTCCCAGTAGGGTTGATTACCCTCTGTCCCTAGCATTTCTTTATTTTTTTCTTCCCCAGAGGAGTCCTTTCTATTCATTTTGCTCTTATTTTCTTGGTTTCGACACCAATCCTTTTTGTTATCCCCAGCGGAGTTTCTTTCATTCTTGGTTTTGACACCATTCCTTTTCTAGTCTCTTACTGTTCGGGTTTTCCCCAGTAGAGTTTTCTTTCACTCTTGCTCTTGGTTTTGACACCACCTGTCTCTTTCTTGTTTTGTTTTCCGTTCGGTTCTCCGAACTACGGAAGCTCTGATTCTGCATTCTTTTGAATGTATGATACGTAGGCACGAGATCGCGATGATCTTGGCGAGCACACTTCCACCCTTTTTTCCTTCTTCTTTTCCTTTCTGTCCCCTGGTTCCATGAACTACGACGCTCTAATTTCCTCATTGCACTATGAGGGTACGTAGGCACGAAGGCCCCAATCCTCTGCGAGCACTTTCTTTTCTTTCTTTCTTTTTCCCCTTTCTTCTCTCTCCTCCTTCTTTTAGCTAGAAGCCTTTAGATAGATAACCCATCCAAGCCTAGAAGCAAGCAAAATGGTTCCCGTCGAGTACGACGGATGCGTAAGGTGCTAGTACCTTCCTTTCGCATAACCGACCCCCGTTCCCGTTTCTCTTCCCCTAGGGTTTTATCGATATTTTCCCTGTCCTTTGGGACTAAATAAAATTCGGTGGCGACTCTGTGTTATCTTTGAGTGTGCGATTCACTCGGGTATAAACCAGCCATCTTCAGTTGGCGACTCTGCTGGGGAGTCCTTGCGCTTGCAAGTTGGGGTATCGCCTAGTTTTGTTTGCTCTCTTGCTTGCTTGGGTGTTTATCTTTTGCGCTTTGCTTACTTTCTCTTTATGCTTTAGCTTTATGTTTATTTATTGAATTTCTTTACTGGTTTGAATATTCATATGCTGCATATTCTGGATATCTGCTATTTTTTGCTGTTGTTGGGATGGGTAGATATTACTGGAGAGAAAGGTCCTAACATCGGGCCTAGTATACACATAGGCTAGAACGTGGATAGTCGTGAAGCTTGCGTTTTGCGCATTGGGTTATCACGAGAGCCACATCCCAGATCGTGATTCGCTTGAGAATACTTCCGTCCCTTGAGAATTCACTACAGCGGGGGATTTTCATTCTGAGTCATATGGTTTGGGCGACCTTTCTAGGGATCACCTTGTTGTGTCTAGATCACACCTATGAGGGGGATGGGTTTTTGCAGGAAAACAAGCCACTTCATACCTTTGTTCTCTCACACACATCATATTTCTTCACTGACACATCAGATTATGTTCCACCGACATAAAATTATATGCAGATATCTGGATTGTTCATACTTGATTATTCAGATGGTGATGGCTTCTTGTTGTTGTGTTGCATGTCATTCCATCATGTAAATTAATTTTTGCATGTGCATTTCCAGGTTTTTCGAGGACTTATCTTTTGTTGACATTATCATAGAGATGAGTACTGGTTGTCGTGGCATCTTCAGTTACAAGTTTGTGGATCCTAAGCTGGGTATTTTGAGAGGTTTGGCATCTTTGTTGGTTGGAGATCACAGAGGGGTTTTCATAGATACTTATGGTAATCTGTTGTCCATCCTCAACACTGAAGTCAACATCACTGATATTCATACTCTGGTTCAGTTCTATGATCCGCCATATAGGTGCTTCACATTTCAAGATTATCAGCTAGCACCTACACTCGATGAGTATGCTTATATTCTAGGGGTTGAGATCAAGAAGCAGGTTCCCTATGTTTACACTACTAGTTGTCCGAAGTTTCCCCTTATTGCTGATGCGCTTTGCATTAGTAAGAAGGATGTGGAGGATAATCTTAAGACCAAAGGGAAAGGTATTCGAGGGTTCACTTCAAAGTTCTTGGTTGACAAGGCCACTTCTTTTGCTAAGGTTAGACACTGGAAGGCTTTCAACGTCGTTCTTGCTTTGCTGATATATGGGATTGTCTTGTTTCCGAACATGGAGGATTTCATAGATCAGGCTGCCATCAGTATCTTCTTGTCCAAGAACCCTGTTCTGACACTTCTTGCTGATACCTACCATTCTATTCATTCCATGAATGAAAAGAAGAAGGGAACCTTTGTCTGTTGTGCTCCTTTGTTGTACCGATGGTTCATGTCACACCTTCCACAGAAGGGTCCCTTTGTTGAGAATAAGGGTAATCTCAAGTGGTCTCAACGAATCATGTCTCTTACTGTCGATGACATTTCTTGGTATTCTCGAGTCTTCAACGACATTCCAATCATTCTTCATTGTGGGAAATTCTCCAATGTCCCTCTCTTGGGTACAAGGGGTGGAATTAACTACAATCCGAGAATGGCCTTCCGTCAGTTGGGATACCTTATGGTTGCCAAGCCTGATCCTGAAGTAGTGAAGGAGTTCATCTTTCATGAAGGGGTTGATGACATGGGTTTGCTGAAGAGGTTTAGTGTCGCTTGGACTCAGATTCATCTCGAAGGAAGAGCCGATTTGGGTAAGAAGAATTGCGTAGCCAAGGAAGCTTACACACTTTGGGTCAAAGAGCGCGTCAAAGAGATCTTGTTACCATTTTCTCCCGAGCCTTCTATGAATGCCAAGCTTCCTGAACTTGCTATTGTTCATACGTCTGAATTCGATCAACTCAAGCTGATTATTGAGAAGTTGAAGAAAGAGAATGCTGATTTTCGTCTCAACCTTGATAGAGTCACTTCCAACAAGGATAACTTACAGATTGAGCTCCATCAGAAGTGCGAGCGCATGCTCCAAGAGGTGAAGGTTGAACAGAACAAGCGTAGGAAGGTGGGTGATGCTTTGAAGAGCACCTATGAGGGACTTGCTTCAAAGAAGAGACAACTTGACGATGCTCATTATCAAGCCTACAAAGATGAGTTAAGCTACTACAAGCAACTTGAAGAGCTTCGAGGGAAATTATCCGAGTTCAAGATAAAGTGGCAAAGCAAGCAAGACCGTGCTAATCCGTTAGTAAAAGACTTTTCTCAATGTCAAACCCAGCTCGACAAAGTCTTCGGTGAGATTCAGAAGCTACGGGATCAAGCACATCAGAGTCAAGAGCAGATTAGTCAGCTCAACACAGAGAGCACTCATTGGGAGCATCAAAGTCGTCATCTACAGAATCTCTTGGATCAGAAAAAGGCCTTTCTTCAGGATATGCTTCAGGGACCTAACCATTCTTTGTTGCGTAACCTCATGAAGGATGCGAAGTATTGGAGTGAGAGGCATGGCCGTCTAGCCAGATTTGCTAAGTATGCATTTGAGGACCTACCTGGGTTGTTGAGGGATGCATATGCTGATGCATTGCCACACCAGCTTCCTTGGGTTGTTTTCCATTTCTTGTCTGTTTGTAGGGTGGTATTTGATAGGATCCATGTGGATTTTGTTGTAGCCCAAAAGGAAGATATTTGACCTGTATTCGACTTGTACTTCTTTCCTTTATTGTTGAATGAATGAATGAAGTTGCTTGCCAATTTTATCTTTCGCACCTTTACTTATGTGCTTTATGATTATTGTCAACAAAGATAAGTTTAAGAATTCCTGGAATTTAAAACTTTATTTTTGCATGCACATCATACATTCATTTGCACACATATGCACGTCCCTTCATCCGAAACCGTTGCTCATCCTTGTCCACCTTCTTTGTAGCAAGACGACTGATGCGTGTTATCCGCAAGTATACGGATTACGTCAGAGTAATATAAAAGATTTATCGTTCCCACATAGACCAATGTCAATCTATCGATTACTATTGTTACGTTGTTTATCTAAGGCTAATGAATCTCGGGGTAAAAGCTTTCTACTGAACGAAAATAGAAATAAATCAGATAAATACTATACTGGAATGTAATTCACATCAATCAAACAATACTCCTATCATCTAATTAGTAACACTTACGGGGCAATGTTTTCTTCTTTGAAAAAAAGTTAATTAAAAAGGATCAGCCGCGTTAGCGTGATCGGAACCAGACCTAACCTTTAATATATACTAGCCGCTCACGCTGCACCGGTCGCTCCTTGCGTTAAAGTGATAAAGTCCTTTTTTATGTAATTACCTCTAAGGCTTAGTTAAAAAGTGCTTTCGATTGAAAATATTTTATACCAAAGGGTTTCCGGCATATGCTCGGCCAACCGGATCCTAAATCTATAAACGCGTCCGAAAATAGTTTAAAACCTCTTTCTAATAATATAAAACTTTCCTAGTTAATCAATAAAGTGCTTCCGCTGTATTTATTGATTAAAAACTAACAAACTCTTTTCTAAAATGCCGGACGGCTTTCGATCTTACCCGATCTAGTCACAGTCATTACGTGAACAAAAGCACGGTCTCATTTATGTAATGACCGATCAATTGAAGTTCAGAAGATTTTAAAAATCAAAAACAGCCCCTAAAGTATTTCTAAAGAGATGACATATGGAGTACCGTCAGAACGACGATCCTCACATCCCAGCACAAGGGATTTAGCTAGACATAGTAATTGAAAACATAACGATAAATTGAATTGCAAAGTAAAATATTTTTTAAGATAAAAACGTGCGAAGCGTGAGAGTGTATTTTGAGAGAGTGAACACAAGTGTCACGCTTAAGTTTAGTTCCAAAGGACACAAATCACACAGATAAATAAAATAATAAGGTAATGGCAAAGACAGAAAATAAACGAATATAAAGCAGTGCAGGAAAGTAAATTTATATAAAGGTGATGCGGAATATAATAAAATGCTATTTATAAAAGAAACCTGCTCCAAAGCGGAGACTGAATCTGGTACAAAGCTGGAAAGTAAATTGTGGGAAAGTAAATAACTTCTAACTAAGATTGCTCCAATCTAACTAACAACTATAGCGCAATAACCCCTCGATGTGATGGATTATTGCTTTATAGAATGAACTTTATGCCTAAGGTTGCAAACTAAGATTGGATGATTGAAAAGTGAAAATGCAAGGCCTATTTATAGGAAACTCGAAACTGCAACTGCCCCTAATCATTATGAAAAATGTTTTAGAAACTAATTTCTTCAGGTGTAACTGCCTTGAACGTTTCAGATCGTTTCCACTTTATAACTGTCGGCGCCCGCCGACCCCTGCTCCGCGTCCGCCGAGTGTACTTTGGAAGGTGAAACGTCTTTTGTGACCGTTGGCGTGTGAGTGAAGTCATTATGCAAACGGTGTCCTCCTTGGCGTCTGCTGAGTGAAACGGCTAGTGTACAGTTTACACAAGAAATCTTCATTTTAGCTCTGTTTTGCTTCGTTTTCTTACTGTAAGATCGAATCAGGCAATATATCTGAAAGTAAAACAAAATACCATAATAGCAAAGGAAAATAACAAATAAACAACTAAAATCATGTAAAATCGGAGCCAAATATACAGTGTATTTTAGTGTTATCAAATTCTCCCACACTTAAACCTTTGCTTGTCCTCAAGCAAACTCTCATAAACTGAAAAAGAAAAACAGCAAACAAACAAGTATCTAATCTGGGCTAAGAACTTAAGTTTGATCAATGATACATTAGTAGGTACTAACTCATGAACCAAGGGTATCGTAATGACACTTTCCGCGATTTGCAGGCATAAGTTTCTCTCCTATACAAACCAATCCAAACTATGATATTATACTTAGGTCTATCTTACTCATTCCTTTCTTACTCTTTTTCATTCAGGCGCAGTCACATTAAGCCCGTTATCTTTCACTCGCATAGTGAACATAACCTATGATAATCCTGGTCTTTTTATATTAATGATTTTATTCCCTTTTTTTTTATATACTTTTCTTGCAAAAAAATTTCTGAAGATACTTAAACATCTTCTTGAATTTTTATCTTCTTCTCTTCTTTTTCTTTTGCAGGATCTTACCTATTTGCATCGGTTTGTCACTTAGCAGTGGTTAAGATGGTGCTGACTGCTAAAATAAACTACTTAAGGGTAAGTGATGAAGGGTGAGATTTTAAGGCCACCGTATAATAAAAATCTAGATAAGCTCCTATAATTGAGAAACTTACGGTGTAAAAACGATATCGATTTTTCAAATAGTTTTCCCAAGCCTTTGCAATTGATATTAACTTGTCCTAATGACCCAAATTATCAAAATTAACGCTGTTTCTTTTATAAAATTTTTGTTAAGGCTCAAGAATTGGAAGAATAGATAACTACACAAAATGACTCGTAAAGCACATTTTTAAAACAAACTAAACTATACTAGAAAAAAGTAAATAAAAACAACTAAAAACAGTAAATATCTCCTCCCACACTTAAACCGAACATTGTCCTCAATGCTTCGATAAAAGTGAGAAAGGGATAGGTGAAGCCTGGTACTCAATCATGTCGGCCACTGGGGCCATCTCCACCATGCTCTGGACGTCTGAGACGACGGCTCCTACTGCGGTGTCGGTAGTAGGTGACAGCTCCATCTGCTCAATCTTCTCTAATAGAGAGGCATTTGATCTCTAAGTGCTTGGAAACTCTCAAGAGTGGATTTCTATGACTCCCGCATAAAATCCATCATCTCCTGCTGTTGTTGGTACATGGCATAGAATAGGCTATCGCGCTCTTCTTCTCTGGCTTGCTGTGCTCGCCACATTTCTTCGGTGATACAAAATCCGGAGGAAGTACCTGCAGGACGGTTAGTAACAGGTGGGGTGTCTGCAAGTGATACAGGAATGGGGGAATCCTCCATATGGTCAAACTCATCATCCATCTCGTTTCCTTTGTCCTCGGGGACGTTTGGTAATAATAGACCTAAAATAGGCTCAACTCTCAAATCATACAGCCAGTTTTCTCTTTTGCGCACATCAGTGCGTCTTGAGCAAGGTAAAGCGACACTCGGGATGGCAGCATTGTGAACCATGAGGATATATCCTCCTTCCGGCCTCGTTTTGCATAAACGCATATCTCTTAGAAACTTTAAATCAATGGTGCGTGGAGGAAGTGGCTCCAATGTAGCCAACTCAGCGTCCAGGTGGAGGGCTCGTGCAATGAAGGTAATCTATAGCATATTGGTACATGTAAGAAACATAGAGAATATTTTGTTCATTTATTTTTTTTTATTTTTTTTAATAATAAAAATGAAAAAATTAAATATAACCAATAGATTGTAATGATGTAGATATTTATTATAACTTGAATAATATAACACTTGCAAAAAACATAGGCTAGTACTAATGACGATGGAAAATAAAATCTACTAATAGTCTGATAATAACGATAATAAAAACAAAGATAAGATTTCGGTAAAGGTAAAGATAAACGATCATAACAAACATGTGGTATGTCTCTCCCACACAAAGTGTGAGCTATGCCCCAGAGCTCCTGAATATCTTCTAGGAAGACTGACGGCGGACACCCTGAGTCATGTGAGGACAAGGTGCCCGTGCCTCTGCAAGCTGGCGTCTGAGATCGCAAATCTCCTGCTCCAAAAGATCATATGATAAAGCATTTATTGCGTCTGAGATCTGTATCTATAAGGTAAGCTCGGCGCATTCTTCGCGAAGAGAAATGATCTCCTTGCGCATAGCGTGTAACTCTGAATATATGCCCCTGCGTTGCAGATTAACGTTAGAGGAATAAACAGTAGTCCTTTCAGGATAGGGTGTAGGGTGATACTCAGGCACAGGGTGGTTCCTAGGTCTGATGGGTGTCTCGTCTTGACCTTCCAAAGCGTATGACCAGTTAGCTCTATCATGGACACTTGTTCGGGTATGGTTTGGCAAACCAAAGTAGTGAATGACTTCGTTGTCTATTAGGAGCTTAAAGTTATCTGCACTAAAGAATGCTCTCCTGATAAGACCACGGCCAAGGCAATGATGAATATCAATTAAGGTGTAGCCACAATGGGAGGTAAGATGAGTTAGCTTGTTGGCTAGACCTAGGGCATAAGCTATGTGTGTAATAGTACCGCCTACATGGATGGGTCCTCTGGAAGATGCAGCATTTAAATATAGGTTATACATCAGAAAATTACCACTGGCTAATGGTCGTGACTTAATAGTACAAAAGAGCATCAGAATCTCTTATTCGGTAACCTGGTTCTCGGTTTCACTTCTACCAAAGAAAGTCTCGGCCAGGATCATTTGGAAATAACAGAAAGCTGGATTATGGATTTTGTTTCCTAATTGGGTGGAAGGACCAGGTCCTCCTCCACCGGTGATTTTTTTCCAGAATCCATCAAGCTCATCTTGCATAACGTTGGTTTCATGCACAAAATGGATTGCATCCGTGCCATACTGAAAACCAAGTAATCTAGCAAAATCTATGTGGTTCAGTGCATACTCATTCCCAAATAGTCTGAATCTTATGCTTCCACTGTTGCAACCTCTTACACTGTAAGGGTTATAAATGAGTGAACTGAGGAACTCTAAGGTTAGATGCTTATAGGTTACATTCATAGCTTTAGAATACTCATCCCACTGGAGCTGGTGACAAAGGTACCTCACACTAGCCTCAATACCTAAAGCTGTTAGACAATTTAGATCAGGGTACCTAGTGGGTAGGATTGGTCTCTCAGAAAGGACTACGTATTTCTTCCTCTGTTCGTCATCTCTGAACATAATGTGCATGTCATCATAGCTCTGCATCCTGCAAAGAAAGTTAGTGTGGAATGTCTGAGATGATGTGATTTGTAACCTGTAAACATAGACATTTCATAAGTCAGTCTAGTTAGTCAAATAATAAATCTTTTTCTTATTCTCCTGAAATAAATTATATGCATAAAAAAAATTAATGAAAAGAAAACCGTGGGTTGCCTCCCACGCAGCGCTTGTTTAACGTCGTTAGCTTGACGAATGAAGAACTTACATTGTGGATGTTGCTATAGGTGGGTCTATCAAAGTGTGACCAGAGTAGTAAGTAGGGATTTCACCTCCGTAGTAGGGTTTCAATCTTTGTCCATTCACTAGAAAGGGACTACATGAATGATTTTCAATTTCAAATGCTCCAGATTTCAGGACTTTGGTGACCTCATAGGGTCCAGTCCATCTTGAGCGTAACTTACCTGGAAACAATCGTAACCTAGAATTGAAAAGAAGTACAGGATCGCCTACGTTGAACTCTTTTTTGGCAATCCTTTTGTCGTGCCATGCTTTGGTTCTTTCTTTATATATTACAACATTTTCATAAACGTTTCGGCGTAACTCTTCTAATTTGTAAATATCTAGAATGCGTTTATCTCCGGCTGATAAATAATCCATATTAAGAGCTTTTATGGCCCAGTAGGCCTTATGTTCAAGCTCAAAGGGTAAATGACAAGATTTTGCGTAGACTAATTGATATGGGGTTGTTCCTATAGGGGTTTTAAAAGCGGTTCTATAAGCCCACAAGGCATCTTGTAGTCTTAAAGACCAATCTTTTCTAGAAATTGATACTGTTTTTTCTAAGATTTGTTTTATTTCCCTATTTGATACTTCTACTTGTCCACTAGTCTGCGGGTGATAAGGTGTGGCTACCCGGTGTTTAACTCCGTATTTCTTTAAAAGGTTCTCAAATATCCTAGATATGAAGTGTGACCCCCCATCGCTTATTACTAATCGAGGTACTCCAAACCTAGGGAATATATAGTTTTTAAACATTTTAATGATTACACGAGTATCGTTGGTGGGTGAAGCTAAAGCTTCAATCCATTCGGATACATAATCAACAGCTACTAGGATATACTTGTTTCCCATCGAAGATGGAAAAGGTCCCATAAAATATATACCCCAGACATCAAAGAGTTCTACCTCCTGAATATTTCTCAGAGGCATTTCATCTCTTCTTGAGACGCTCCCAATGCGTTGGCATCTGTCACATCTTACAATGTGGGCATGAACATTGCGCCATAAAGTTGGCTAGAAAAGACCTGCTTGAAGTATTTTAGCGCATGTTTTGGATGAACCTAAATGCTCACCGTATGGTGAAGAGTGACAATGTTTAATTACAGTTTCTACTTCTTCTTCAGGGACACAGCGACGGAAAATACCATATGCGCCTCTCTTGAATAGAAGGGGTTCATCCCAATAGAAGTGTTTCACGTCATGAAAGAACTTCTTCTGTTGGTAATTTAGATCAGGGGGTATGATATCAGCTGCTGGATAATTAACAAAGTCCGCGTACCAAGGTACGGTTGTTACGGTGAGAGTTATTTCAACGGAACCAGGGTTAGGATCATTATCATGGACTGTTCGAACTGCTCCTACTAATTTATCATATGCGAAATCATCATTGATAGGAACAAGATCTGGTTTTAGATATTCAAGCCTCGAAAGGTGGTCAGCGACCACATTTTCGGTGCCTTTCTTATCTCGGATCTCCAAATCAAATTCTTGAAGTAAAAGGATCGAGCGTAGTAATCTAGGAATAGCATCCTTTTTACTTATGAGATATCGTATCGCAACATGATCAGTATAAACTATGATTTTTGCTCCTACTAAATAAGATCGGAATTTGTCGATTGCAAAGACTATTGCCAGGAGTTCCTTCTCGGTTGTTGCATAATTAAGTTGAGCCGCATCTAAAGTTCTACTGGCGTAGTAAATTACATGGAGTTTCTTATCCTTCTTTTGTCCTAAAACAGCACCAATAGCGTAATCGCTAGCATCGCACATAATTTCAAAAGGTTGGTTCCAATCCGGAGGTTGAATTATGGGTGCGGAAATCAGTGCTTGTTTTAAGTATTTAAAGGCTTCAAGACATTTATCATCGAATTTGAATTCGGTGTCTTTCATAAGTAAATTGGTTAATGGTTTAGTTATTTTGGAGAAGTCTTTAATGAAGCGTCGGTAGAAACCGGCGTGTCCAAGAAAACTTCGGATTTCTCTAATGGTTTTGGGTGGTTGAAGGTTTTCTATTACTTCTATTTTAGCTTTATCAACCTCAATGCCTCTTTCGGATACTATGTGTCCTAGTACTATGCCTTCAGTAACCATAAAATGGCATTTTTCCCAGTTTAGAACAAGGTTGACTTCTACGCACCTTTCTAGGATTTTGTCAAGGTTTGTTAAACAGTTTTTAAAACTGGATCCACATACCGAGAAATCGTCCATAAATACTTCCATGATCTCATCAAGGAAATCTGTGAAGATTGACATCATACAGCGTTGGAAGGTAGCTGGGGCATTGCATAGTCCAAATGGCATTCGTCTGTAAGCAAATGTTCCATAGGGACATGTAAAGGTTGTTTTCTCCTGATCACCAGGATGAATGGGTATTTGGAAAAATCCAGAGTACCCATCTAAATAGAAAAAGTAAGAATGCCTAGCTAAACGTTCGAGCATTTGGTCAATGAATGGAAGTGGGGAGTGATCTTTCCTAGTAGCCTTATTAAGCTTTCTGTAATCAATACACATCCGCCAACCATTTTCTATACGTTTTGCTATTTGTTCTCCTTTTTCGTTTTGTACAACGGTGACACCTCCTTTCTTGGGTACCACATGTACTAGGCTTACCCATTTACTATCTGAAATTTGGTATATTATTCCAACCTCTAACAACTTTAACACTTCCTTTTTTACTACGTCACTCATTATAGGATTTATCCTTCGTTGATGTTCTCTAGAGGGTTTTGCATCTTCCTCCAGCATAATTCGGTGCATACACACGGAAGGACTTATTCCTTTGATATCGGAAATTTTATAACCTAGAGCTGAGGGATATTTTCTTAAAACATCTAAGAGTTGATTGGTCTCAGGACCATCTAACGTGGCACTAACTATGACTGGGAGGTTTAATTCTTCGTCTAAGAACTCATATCTTAAATTCTTAGGTAGCTCCTTAAGCTCTATTGATGGTTTTTTCGGACATAGCATATGATCTGGGGTAAGTGTCAAGCATTCGTAAAGACTGTTATCAATGTAGGGTTCAGATAATCATTCAAATCCGTCGTCCTCCATAATGGGGATCGAAGGTAGTTTGATGATTTCCACTGGATCTTCTTTATCTAATTCTCTTATGCATTCATCAATTATATCAATGACATAACATGAGTCATCTATGGCTGGTGCATTTAAAAATTGGGATAGTATAAATTCTACTTTTTCATTACCTACTTCGAATGTCATTTTTCCTTTCTTGACATCTATTATAGCTCCAGCTGTTGATAAGAAGGGTCTACCTAAAAGGATTGGGATCTCATCGTCTTCTTTAATGTCCATTACGACGAAATCTGTTGGAATATAAAGTTGACCAAGTCTAACTGGGACGTCCTCCAAAATTCCAATGGGATACTTAACTGATCTGTCGGCTAATTGGAGAGACATTCTAGTTGGTTACATTTCTCCTAGGTTTAACCTTTTACAAACGGCTAAAGGCATTAAACTTACACTTGCTCCTAAGTCTAGAAGTGCTTTATCAATAACTTGGTTTCCCAAAACACAAGGTATAGAAAAACTTCCTGGGTCTTTCTCTTTCTTGGCCAGCTTATTCTCAGCAATTGAATTACATTCTATAGGTTTAGGATCATCTAATCTTCGTTTATTGCTTATAATGTCTTTAAGGAATTTGGCATAAGATGGTATTTGGGTAATAGCTTCTGTGAACGGAATCTCTACATGGAATTTCTCAATCACTTTTATGAATTTCTTATATTGATAATCCAATTTGGTTTGTTTAAGTCTTTGTGGGTATGGAATCGGAGGTTTGTAAGGAGGAGGTGGTACATAAACTTTTTCATTCTCTTCTTTTTCCTTCTCCTTAACTTCCGTATCCTTAGATTTTTCAGGTTCCAACAATTCCTCAATTTCTTTCTCAGGGGTGGTCACAACTTCTTTCCTAGGAGGTTCTGGATCGTTCAACCTAGGGTTTATAGGTCCATCGTAAGTGGTCCCACTCCTTAGAGCGATAGTATTTGCATGCCCTTTAGGGTTAGGTTGAGGTTGTCCAGGGAATTGTCCTCCTGGCGTGGCATGAGTAGATTGTTGTTGTGCTACTTGAGAGATTTGGGTTTCAAGCATTTTGTTATGGGTGATTACAGAATCGAGTTTAGTACCCAACTGAGTAATTAGTCCATTCATATGAATGTTTTGGTTCATGAAATCTTTGTTCTGGTGTAATTGAGCTGAGATGAATTCGTCCATCTTTTTCTCAAGATTTGACTTCTGAGGAGCATATGGTGTAGATTGGTTGGGTCTTTGAGTTTGGAAACAGGGTGGTCTTTGAGGTGTTGAATTTTGAGTAGGGTTATTCTTCTTATAGGAAACATTTGGGTGATTCCTCCATCCAGGTAGAGCTGTCAAAACGGGCTACCCGGCCCTAATCGGGCCGGCCCTGGCGGGCCTCGGGCTTTTCTGGGCCGGGCTCAAAAAGCCCATTTTGAATACGGGCTCCTTTTTTACTACCCAGGCCCAGCCCTGTCTGGGCTGTGGGCTACCCAGCCCTAAACGGGCCCATTTTTAAAAAAAATTAAAAATTCATTTTTTAAGTAATATATAATGTAATAGAAATTAATACTCATTTTAATATATAATGTTATAGAAATTAATACTCATTTTAATGATCTTAATGTAATATATTCATTTTAGAATACTGTAATGTAATATAATGTAATAGAAATTAATGTACAGATTCATCACTAATAAATCCTAATGAATAATCATTTTACTTTAATGTAATAGAATCAGATTTATCACTCTTAACAATTGTATCCAAATGTTTCTTGGGCCAAATTTATTTTTTAGGTCCAATTATATATATTTATTAATTTACATTATGGGCCAAATAATTAAATTAATTCTTTTAAAAAAAGTTGTCGGGCTGGCGGGCTGGCCCATTTTTTTTAGGGCTTTTTCGGGCCGGGCTAAAAAAGGCCCGAAATAATATGGGCTCCAAAAATAAGGCCCAAGCCCTAACTTTTTTCGGGCTCGGCGGGCCGGCCCATGGGCTTCGGCCCATTTTGACGGCTCTACATCCAGGGTTGTATGTGTTTGAATAAGGGTTTCCTTGGGCGTAATTAACCTGATCTGTGGTACTCTCGGCTAAAAGGTTGTATCCAGCTACAGTATGTCCTGAGGTTCCACAGATTTCACATCCGGGTTGTATAGCTGCTATGGTTGCTGTGGGGTTGAAGTCAGGTTTTCTACCTTTTGGGCTATAGCGTCCATCTTTGCGTTCATATGGTCAAAATAACTCACTTCATACACACCTCCTTTGGTCTCTTTCTTCTCCACCGGTGCTCGTTCAGTTCCCCATTGGTAATGGTTTTATGCCATATCCTCAACGAGAGCGCTAGCCTCGGGGTAGGGTTTGTTCATTAGAGCGCCACCAGCGGCAGCGTCTATGGTCATCTTTGTGTTGTACATGAGTCCATTATAAATGGTATGGATTATAAGGCATTGTTCTAAGCCATGATGTGGACATGCTCTTAATAGTTCTTTGTATCTTTCCCAAGTGTCGAAAAGTGACTCTCCCTCGCTTTGGGTAAATCTGGTTATTTGGTTTCTTAAGATAGCAGTTTTACTCGGTGGAAAGTATCTAGCAAGGAATACTTTCTTTAGGTTATTCCAAGTGGTTATAGAGTTGGCTGGAAGGGAATCTAACCATGATCGGGCTCTATCTCTGAGGGAAAATGGGAATAGTCTTAGATGTATTGCCTCAGGAGGTGCTCCGTTCGCTTTTAAGGTATCGGCTAGCTGAATAAAGACTTTAAGGTGTTGGTTCGGGTTTTCCGTAGGAAGACCTGCGAATTGGTTCTGTTGTACTAATTGTAATAGAGATGGTTTCAATTCGAAGTTATTGGCTGGTATAGCTGGGTTAACTATACTAGAATGAGGTTCTTCGTTAGAGGGTAGGGCGAAATCCTTAAGAGGTTTAGCATTTTCTTTGTCTGCCATTGCTCTTTTGAGTTTTCGAAGTAAAAGACGAGCTCGGGCATAACGTTCAGGTTCTTCTAATGGGTCAACTAAGTTTTCGGTACTGCGAGTTCTTCGCATTTACCAGCTAAGGGATGCCTTAGTTTAGACGGTGTAACAACAAGGTATGAAATTTTGACGTAATTGGTCCCCAGCAACGGCGCCAAAAACTTGATGTGTGTTATCCGCAAGTGTACAGATTACGTCAGAGTAATATAAAAGATTTATCGTTCCCACAGAGACCAATGTCAATCTATCGATTACTATTGTTACGTTGTTTATCTAAGGCTAATGAATCTCGGGGTAAAAGCTTTCTACTGAACGAAAATAGAAATAAATCAGATAAATACTATACTGGAATGTAATTCACATCAATCAAACAATACTCCTATCATCTAATTAGTAACACTTACGGGGCAATGTTTTCTTCTTTGAAAAAATGTTAATTAAAAAGGATCCGCCGCGTTAGCGTGATCGGTACCAGACCTAACCTTTAATCTATACCAGCCGCTCACACTGCACCGGTCGCTCCTTGCGTAAAGTGATAAAGTCCTTTTTTATGTAATTACCTCCTTGCGTAAAGTGAAAAAGTGCTTTCGATTGAAAATATTTTATACCAAAGGGTTTCCGGCATATGCTAGGCCAACCGGATCCTAAATCTATAAACGCGTCCGAAAATAGTTTAAAACCTCTTTCTAATAATATAAAACTTTCCTAGTTAATCAATAAAGTGCTTCCGCTATATTTATTGATTAAAAACTAACAAACTCTTTTCTAAAATGTCGGACGGCTTTCGATCTTACCCGATCTAGTCACAGTCATTACGTGAACAAAAGCACGGTCTCATTTACGTTATGACCAATCAATTGAAGTTCAGAAGAGTTTAATTAAAATAAAAAACAGCCCCTAAAGTATTTCTAAAGAGATGACATATGGAGTACCGTCAGAACGACGATCCTCACATCCCAGCACAAGGGATTTAGCTAGACATAATAATTGAAAACATAACGATAAATTGAATTGCAAAGTAAAACATTTTTTAAGATAAAAACGTGCGAAGCGTGAGAGTGTATTTTGAGAGAGTGAACACAAGTGTCACGCTTAAGTTCAGTTCCAAAGGACACAAATCACACAGATAAATAAAATAATAAGGTAATGGCAGAGACAGAAAATAAACGAATATAAAGCAGTGCAAGAAAGTAAATTTATATAAAGGTGATGCGGAATATAATAAAATGCGATTTATAAAAGAAACCTGCTCCAAAGCGGAGACTGAATCTGGTACAAAGCTGGAAAGTAAATTGCGGGAAAGTAAATAACTTCTAACTAAGATTGCTCCAATCTAACTAACAACTATAGCGCAATAACCCCTCGATGTGACGGATTATTGCTTTATATAATGAACTTTATGCCTAAGGTTGCAAACTAAGATTGGATGATTGAAAAGTGAAAATGCAAGGCCTATTTATAGGAAATTCGAAACTGCAACTGCCCCTAATCATTATGAAAAATGTTTTAGAACTAATTTCTTCAGGTGTAACTGCCTTGAACATTTCAGACCGTTTCCTCTTTATAACTGTCGGCGTCCGCCGACCCCTGCTCCGCGTCCGCCGAGTGTACATTAGAAGGTGAAACGTCTTTTGTGACCGTTGGCGTGTGAGTGAAGTCATTATGCAAACGGTGTCCTCCTTGGCGTCTGCTGAGTGAAACAGCTAGTGTACAGTTTACACAAGAAATCTTCATTTTAGCTCTGTTTTGCTTCGTTTTCTTACTGTAAGATCGAATCAGGCAATATATCTGAAAGTAAAACAAAATACCATAATAGCAAAGGAAAATAACAAATGAACAACTAAAATCATGTAAAATCGAAGCCAAATATACAGTGTATTTTAGTGTTATCAACGACGACTCGACATCGGTATTTCACTCGCTCAAACAAATCCAGGATCATGGTTGACTTCGAAGCTGAGAATGCTGCTTATAAGGAAACTCTGGCTCAATTCCAAGGCCGGATGGATCAGTTCCAGACGAACATGGATGTCATTATGGAACTCCTTCGTGCCCAGAGGGATGCCGCTGCCACTATTGTTGCAACCCTTACTGATGTAACTGTTGTCACTCATGTTGTGACTGTTCCTCCTGTTGTTACGGCTACTATAACACCCCATTCTACCCATCGAATAATATAAAATCAGAGTTTCAAAATTCCAACATACACATGGGATGCTACACATACAACTCATAACAACGACTTATAATCAAATACAACTTGAATACGAAACACAACATTTTAGTCTTTGAAACAAAACAACTTTTATAATTAAGCAGCGGATTCACAAACTTCAACTTAACGGACATAACAATTTTATTCAACTTAAAACAACTTCAAAACAACAAGTCTTTAAAGAAAACAACTTAAAATTCAGCAACAATAATAAAATCAGCAATAAAGAAACAAGCGTTCATCCCCCCGAGTGTTACGTATCAGAGCGACGACACCCACTCGAACTAATGAAGGTAGACAGCCTTCACTCTGGATTACCTGCAGGATGACGTATAAACCATCACCAACCACAGAAGGGGTGAGATGTCAAACAATATAATTGGGTATATGATAAATAATATATTAATTCAGATTATATCAAAATAACCACTTCACAACATTACCATCAACATTAATCAACATACAACAACACTTTATGCAACATGGAACGCGACTCATAAAATGCACATGCATGTGGTACCATTGGAGCAAAACTCCCAACTTAGAAACTTGCTAATTAATATTGACGTCGGCAAGGCATAAGCCTTCAACTTAAATTTTTCCAATCCAGGCCAACTTACCGAGCACCAGATCCAACTTGATATGCGATGTATGCAACTCAACATAAACACCTACACACACTAACCAATTAACCACTCCCACACCCAGGTACAGGTGGCTTGCGCCACCCTTAATCCCACAGGCAAGGTGGCTTGCGCCACCATTAACCCCAGTATGAGGTGGCTTGCGCCACCCTTAAGTCAAACAGAGGTGGCTTGCGCCATCCTCACTACATGCCCTAGGTGGCTTGCGCCACCATGCTCTTACACATGGGGGTGGCTTGCGCCATCCCCCCTTATTATTATTTTTTAATTAATTAACAACATTACTTACTTACTTAATCTCGTTTTTCCAGTTCTTCCCATATCACAAACCTCTCCTCACCGTTTCAAATTCAACCATCCCAGTACAAACAGAAACGCAATGAAAATTATATCCTAAAGCAACATAGACCAATTTCCTACAACCAATTCATCAACAACAACGTATTTCAATATCCACGACGGCCATTACAACATAGACAGAGGTATTTCTATAAACCCAACCCCACATATCATTCATCAAATCCCTATTATAGAGTCAGAACCCCACCCTTACCTTGGATTGAAGGTTTCTCTAAAACTCCGATTGGGTTCCCGCGCTTGCAGCCTCTACGTATTTGTTTCCAAACCCTTATTCCTCTTTCCTCTTCTCCGTAACTGCTACTTCTTGTTCTCTTACTGCCACTTTCATTCCTTCTCCTAATTCTAAATACCTAATAATAAAACACTATTATTTTATTAACTTATTGGGCCTCATTTCTACACCCCCACCATTACTACTTCTAATCCTTGAAGCCCAATTAATATACTCTAGTATTATTTCTAATACTATAATTACCACTTAAATTAGCTTAATTAATTAATTAACAACGACACAACTTAAATCGACACTTTATAATTAATTCAACTAAAACCGACATAGCAACTCAACACAACATTTTCAACAACCAACACAAATCACACAAATAATACGAAGATATTTAATTAAATAATTAATTAAATAATCGGGCATTACAACTCTCCCCCACTTAGAATGTTTTCGTCCTCGAAAATTTACCTTGCTCAAACAGTCCGGGATAAGATTCCCGCATCTTGCTTTCCAACTCCCACGTCATACTTTCTCCGACAGCTCCTAACCATACTACTTTTACCAACGCAGTCTCCTTGCCTCTTAGAGTCTTCATTTCCCGGTCCGCGATCTGTACAGGCATCGTTTCCATAGTAAGATTATCCCGTACTTGCACATCATCCATATGGATTACATGAGATGGATCTGGAACATACTTCCGGAGTTGTGACACATGAAACACATCATGTAAATTCGACAGATTAGGCGGTAAAGCCACTCTATAAGCAACATTTCTAACTCTGTCCGAAATCTGATACAGACCAATAAAACGAGGAGTAAGCTTCTTAGATTTTAATGCACGCCCAACACCTGTCACAGGTGTAACTCTCAAAAACACATGGTCACCTGCTTGGAATTATAAATATTTCCTTCGCTTGTCATGATAACTCTTCTGCCTACTTTGGGAAGATTTCATCTTTTCTCGGATCAACTTCACCTTCTCAGTAGTCTCTCGAATAATTTCAGGTCCAAGCACTACACTTTCTCCATATTCATGCCAACATAAAGGAGTCCTACACCTCCGACCATATAACGCTTCAAAAGGTGCCATTCCAATACTGGAATGGTAACTGTTATTATAAGTGAACTCGATCAATGGAAGATAAGTATCCCACGAACCTCCCTGCTCAAGAACACAAGCTCTCAACAAATCCTCCAACAACTGAATAGTCCTCTCAGTTTGACCATCCGTCTGAGGGTGATACACCGAACTCAACCTCAACTTAGAACCCAACGCCTCTTGCAAACTCTTCCAAAAATCATAAGTAAACCTCGGATCCCTATCAGACACAATACACAGAGGAACACCATGCAGCTTTACAATTACGCTAGTATAAATCTCTGCCAACTTCGATACTGGAAAACTGATGTTAATAGGAATAAAATGAGCCGACTTCGTAAGCCTATCAACAATTACCCAAATCGAATCGTGTCCTTTTGAAGTATTAGGTAACCCCGTCACAAAGTCCATTGAAATGTTATCCCATTTCCATTCTGCAACTTCTAACGGTTGTATCAACCCCGCAGGATTCTGATGTTCGACTTTCGACTTTTGACAAGTTAAACACACGTACACAAAACGAGCTACATCACGCTTCATTCCAGGCCACCAAAACAATTTCTTCAAGTCCTGATACATCTTTGTAGCTCCCGGATGAATACTCAAATTGCTCTTATGACTTTCCTCGAGAATTACTCTCTTCATCTCTGCATCATCAGGAATACAAATTCGATTTCGGAATCTCAACACACCTTGCGCATCTAACTTGAAATCATCATTCTCAGACTGATCAATCCCAACCATTGAATCTACCAGTTTCACGTCTAACTTCTGAGCTTCCTTGATACTGTCCAGAAAATCATTGTTAATCTTCAGTATCCCCAACATCACACTCTGTGGTGTCACTTCGCAAACTAAGCTCATATCTCTGAATTGCTCAATTAATTCCAATTCTTTAACCATCATCGCCGACATATGCAAAGTTTTATGACTTAGGGCGTCAGCCACAACATTAGCTTTACCTGGATGATAGTTCAAACCGAAATCATAATCTTTTAATAATTCCAACCATCTTCGTTGTCTCATATTCAATTCCTTCTGATCAAATAAATACTTTAAGCTCTTATGGTCACTAAACACTTCAAATCTAGAACCATAAAGATAATTCCTCCAAATCTTCAGCACAAAAACAACTGCAGCAAGTTCCAAATCATGCGTAGGATAGTTCTTTTCATGAGTTCTCAACTGCCTTGATGCGTAAGCAACTACCTTATCATTCTGCATAAGCACACCTCATAAACCCATCTTAGAAGCATCACAATACACCACAAAAGGTTCTCTCGGATTAAGTAATGTCAAAACCGGAGCCGATGTCAATCTCTTCTTCAATTTCGTGAAACTTTCTTCGCATTGAATGTCCCACACAAAAGCTTTACCTTTACAAGTCAACTTGGTCAACGGAAGTGCTAACTTAGAAAATCCTTCGATAAACCTTCGGTAATAACCGGCTAGTCCCAAAAAGCTTCTAATCTCGGTAGCCGACTTTGGAGTTTCCCATTGCAACACGGCATCTACTTTAGATGGATCCACAGCAATGCCACTACCTGAAATGACATGACCAAGAAAACTAACCTCCTTTAACCAAAACTCACATTTAGACAGCTTTGCATATAACTTCTTCTCTTTCAAAACTTGCAATACTAGTCTTAAGTGTCCTGCATGTTCTATTTCCGATTTAGAGTAAATCAATATATCATCAATGAACACCACCACAAACTGATCCAAATAAGTGTGAAAGATACGGTTCATGTACTCCATGAATACTCCCGGTGCATTAGTAACACCGAAAGGCATCACTGAATACTCATAATGTCCATAACGCGTTCTGAAGGCCGTCTTCTGAATATCTTCATCCTTCACTTTAATCTGATGATAGCCCGACCTCAAATCAATCTTGCTAAACACACGAGCACCTACCAATTGATCCATCAAGTCATCTATTCTCGGAAGCGGATACTTGTTCTTAATCGTCACTTTATTTAATTGTCTATAATCAACACAGAGCCTCATACTTCCATCTTTCTGCTTTACTAACAACACTGGACACGGCGATACACTTGGCCTCACAAACTTATTTTCAAGCAAATCCTCCAATTGTTTCTTTAATTCTGACAATTCAGATGCAGACATCCTGTATGGTTCCATAGAAACAGGTCTGGTACCAGGTATAATGTCAATTGCAAATTCCACTTCTCTTTCTGGAGGCACATCAGAAATTTCATCAGGGAAAACTTCAGGAAATTCACGCACCACTTGCAACTCCTCAATTATAGCTCGGCTCTTAACAGATAACGACGCCATCACTGAGAACATTTGAGCTCCTTCTTGCATCAACTGTTGTAACTGCCTAAAAGACAACAAACCAGCTTCTTCCTCTTCAGGAGTAGAAAATCTCACCGACTTGTTATAACAATTGATATGAACATAGTTATATTCTAACCAGTTCATTCCCAAGATTACATTCATCCCAGATAACGGTAAACACACCAAATCAACCGTAAAGTCTCTGTCTAAGATCGTCAAAAGACACTTTAAACACACAAGAGAAGTAGTCACCGATCCCTTAGCCGGAATCTCGACTACCATTTCTCCATTCATAGAAGACAACACAAAACCCAATCTTTCAACACATTCAGCAGCAATAAAACAATGAGTAGCACCAGTATCAATCATAGTGATTAAAGGAGTACTATTAATGAAACATGTACCTTTGATGAGTCTTTCCTCAGTAGTTGTCTGAGTCCCAGCCAAGGCGAACACTTTCCCACCGGTTTGCGCTTTCTTTGGTTTCTGACACTGACTACCAATGTGTCCTTCTTCACCACATTTGAAACAAATCATCTCTTTATGCTTGCACTCAGATATAGCATGCCCAGTCTTACCACAACGGAAACACCTCTTCACCTCAGCAGTACACACATTACTCTTATGACCAGGTTTCCCACATTTGAAACAAGTTATGCCAGCAGGAGCATCTCCCCCACTAGTCCTCTTGCCATCATCCACTTTCTGTTTACCTTTTCCAACTGGAGCATCATAAGGTTTGCCACGATTCTGTTGGTGCTTGCTCTTCCTCTCATTAATGATCTTATAATGAGCATTGTTATCCTCTTCATAAATTCTGCAGCTATCAACCAAATCAGAGAAGACACGAATCTTTTGATATCCAATTGCCTTCTTGATCTCTAGGCGCAGCCCATTCTCAAACTTGATGCATTTTGAAAACTCAGCAGTATCCCCGTTATAGTGCGGATAAAACTTAGCCAACTCAATAAACTTCGCAGCATATTCAGTAACTGACATACCTCCTTGTTTCAGCTCAAGAAACTCGATTTCCTTCTTACCACGTAACACTCGGGGGGATGAACGCTTGTTTCTTTTATTGTTGATTTTTGTATTGTTGCTGAATTTTTAAGTTGTTTTCGTTAAAGATTTTTGTTTTGAAGTTGGTTTATATGAACAGAGAGGGTATGTTAATGAAGTTGAATTTTTTTGTGAATCCGCTGCATAGTAATGAAAGTTGTTTTATTTTAAAAGACTGAACAGGTTATTATCGGTTCATCCGAAATATATGTGTTATGTATCTGTTCTCCAAGTGATTAATTGTCGTTGTTTTATGTAGAAAGTGTAACATTCCATATGTACGTTGAAGCTTTGTAACTCTGATTTTATATTATTCGATGGGTAAAATTGGGGTGTTACAGCTACTCCTGATGTTGTTGTTCCTTCTCCTGCTATTGTTGAAGTACCAGTTGAGCCTGTGAATCAGCCCGTTGTTCATCCGACAAATTCTTAATTCCGTTTGAACCAGATGCTCGCTGGTTTTCCTTGGGGTATGCCTCCGAATTACACTCCTCATATTGTAAATAATGGTAGTGCCTTCATGCCATATCAGCCTTTTGTTGCACTCATGCCTAATGGGAATGCTGTTGCATATCCATGGGTCATGCCTACTCCAGTCCCGTCTCCAGTGGTGAATGATGATCTTGAGAACCTTCAGGTTCAAATTCATCAAACTGCCAGATTGGCTGACACTGAAACTCCTGATGAAGAAGAGCATGTGTATAGAGGTCCTCATATTCATGTTCCGGTTTCATCTCAAGCTGTTCAAACTGTTTTTCAAAATGTTCATCCTGGGATGTTCTACCCTGGGGCATCTTCCTCAGCTGCTGGGATACCTCCTCCGATTTATCCGTTTGGTGTTCCGATGGGTCAGAACGCTGGTCAGATGATTAATTCGGGTTTGGTGTATCCATCTCAGTTTGCTACTCCGCAAGTGCACGCTCCCGCCGCATCTCAGTTGCCAAATCCTCAGATTCTTGTCAGACCCACTAATCAGAGTAGACCTGTTGACTACAAGTTATTGGAAGACCGTATTAGAGTTATTGAAGGGTTTTCTGCTTATTGCATGGAAGCCAAGGACTTGTGTTTGGTTCCAAATGTTGTGCTGCCGCAGAAATTCAAGATACCTGAGCTGCCAAAGTATAAAGGTTTGAGTTGTCCGCATAGTCACATCACTATGTACTGCGGGAAGATGGCATCATATATTGATAATGATGAATCGCTTATTCATTGTTTTCAAGATAGTTTGTCTGGTGCTTCATTGGATTGGTACATGGACTTGGAGCGCGGCAAAATCCGTACTTGGAGGGATTTGTCTGAAGCGTTCGTGAAGCAATACAAATATAATCTTGATCTAGCACCTACCAGATTATAGTTGCAGAACTAGTCTCTGCGCTCAGCTGAAACATTTAAGGAGTATGCACAAAGATGGCGTGAGATGGCATCCCGTGTGCGACCTGCTCTCTCTGATAATGAGTTGGTTGACATCTTTATGGGTACATTGCAAGGATCCTACTACGAGAAAATGGTGGGTAGTTCTTCATCGAACTTCGCTGATGTTGTAACGATTGGTGAACGGATTGAAAACAGTTTGAAGACTGGAAAGATTCCTGGAGCTGCTTCTCAGCAGCCGACCACCAGAAAGTCTCAGAAGAGTCAGTCCAAGAAAAAGGAAGGTGAAGCCAACGCTGTGACAGCTCAAGTTTCTCCTCAGTATCAAGCATCCATGGCTCCCATGCCGTATTACCATATCCGTACATTGCTGCTGCACAATATCAACTACCTCAATATCAGTATCATCCGCAACAACCAGTTCAGAATGCTCGGAATCAGCAACAGAATCAACAGAACAACAAAAATCAGCAGAATCGAAACCGTTAGAACAACAACAATTAAGGAAACCATAAGCGTCCAAATTTTGATAGAATTCTGGTGTCATACACGAAATTGTTTCCTTACTTGGTTCACCAAGGGGCAATTATCCCCAAGCAGATTGCGCCTGCAATTCCTCCATTTGGTCCGAAGCATAATCCAAATGCCTCTTGTGCTTATCATGCTGGATACATAGGACATGCAACAGAGGACTATTTTGTTTTCAAAACCAAGGTTTAAGAACTCATTGATAAGAAGGTTCTGACTTTCGCTGAGGAATGACCTAACATTCAGAATAATCCGTTGCCGAATCACAATGGACCTGCAGTTAACATGATTGAGGATAATTCCAGAGCTGAATTGGTCATGGATGTTGAC
Organism: Lathyrus tuberosus; assembly: GCA_022829125.1. NCBI lineage: Eukaryota > Viridiplantae > Streptophyta > Magnoliopsida > Fabales > Fabaceae > Lathyrus > Lathyrus tuberosus. Next base: position 5,019,022 of record JALAZF010000441.1, read on the forward strand.
GAAGTAAAGACTCCGATGACTGTGGTTTTCAAGAAATTGAATGAACACGGGCTGTTGAAAGGGTTACATGGTAAGTGTCAGATTTGTGACGATAATCCCAACCAGTGTCGAAGGCTGAAGGGTTGTGTCCAGATTTTGATGAACCGAGGCGAAGTGAAATTTTCTAGATCTAAACTTGTCGAGGAAGTTGTCGCTATCGAGCCGTTCACCATCGTCTATAGGAAGGTTCCCGTCAAATCCCCTAAACAGAAGAAGGTGCAACCCATCATTGTTTTCCCGCCAAAACCGTTTCCGTACCAGAATTCTAAGGCGGAACCTTGGAAGTATGGGTCTACTGTGTTTTCTGGAGGTCAAGAGATAAGGTTCGCCGAATCTGAGATCGTAAACATTACAGCCCCAGGGGGTATGACTCGTAATGGACGAGTGTTTGCTCCGAAGGTCACTACAAAGCTTGTTCAAGTTCCAACCATTGTTCCTCCCAAGGAAATGCCTGTATCTGTAACCCCTGGGGCATCTACTACCATTCTAGTACCGACTATCCCATCTGAGGATGTTTCAAAGAGCAAGGAGACCCTTGATGATCAAGAGTTCCTTAAGTTGATCAAGAAAAGTGACTTTAAAATTGTGGATCAGCTAGGGCAAACGCCCTCGAGGATCTCAATTTTGTCCTTACTCATGAGTTTGCCTGTGCATAGATCAGCTTTGTTGAAAGTCTTGAACAGTGCCCGTGTCATGCAAGATATATCCGTCATCGAGTTCGGTGATGTAGTGGCCAATATAATAGCAAGTCGGTATTTGGGTTTTAACAAATCAGAATTGCCTCCTGAAGGTAATGCCCACAACAAAGCGCTACACATATCTGTAACATGCACAGACATCCTGTTATCACGTGTTCTAGTAGACTGGTTCTTCCCTCAATGTGATGCCTAAGGGCACATTGAGTCAATTACTGGTGGAAGGAAACGAGATGAGACCAAGCTTCTTAGTTGTCAGAGCCTTTGATGGTTCTCGAAGGCAATCATTGGAGAAGTGGACTTACCCATCAAAATGGGCCGCATTTGTTTACCATTACCTTCCAAGTGATGGATATAAATCACACGCACAGTTGCCTACTGGGTCGCCCATGGATCCACGCAGCAGGGGCAGTCACCTCCACTTTACATCAGAAGTTGAAGTTCATGTTCGATGATCAACTTGTCATTGTCTGTGGTGAAGAGGATTTGATTGTAATCGAGTTATCATTTTTCCGATATGTCGAGACCGAGGAATGCATAGCTAAGGTGTCGTTGCAGTGTCTCGAATTTGAAGATGTTAGCTCCACTTCAATTAGTCAAAGTAGATCACCACAATTGACTTTAGCGTCTGCTAAGAGTGCTAAAGAGACCATCGAGAGAGGTGCCTTGCTAGGCTGGGGGCATGTGATTGATGTGGTTGAGAAGCATAATCGTTTTGGATTGGGTTACCGTCCTGGTCGGCAATCTAATTCACTTGGGTCGAAGCAGTGCAATTTGATCAAGTTCAGTAGCGCGGGTTTCCAGCAAGGTGACATCGTGGTAGCTATTGATGATGTTGGTCCCAGCAATCAGACTTCAAGCTTTGTGCGCAAGTGTCCGCCAGGTTTTAAGCTCAACAATTGGACATTTACCATGATTCCTGTGGTTTTCCCATATAACATGTAATGCATTTTGCATTCTCGTTCCCTCGTCCTCGCCCGAGACGAGTGGATAGCTTGTAAAGGGCCTCACGCTTTTGCAATATTATGTGATCAATAAATAAAAGTTTTTTGCATTCAAAATCATGCTCTATTTTCTTTCTTTATTTTACTTTTTCACAAATAAATGGAAAAAGTTTTATTTTTCACTTTTCAAAATAGCTCATTCTAAACATATTCATAAACATGCATAATTAATAAAAGCATTGATAACAACATGGCAAACATCCATTGTAATTCTGGGATTCTAATTAACCAAGCCGAAGAAGATGGTGAGGGAGATTGTGAATTACCGGCTGAACTAGCAAGGCTCCTTGAGCACGAGCGTAGAGAGATTCATCCACACAAAGAGCCAGTGGAAGTTGTCAATCTTGGTACTGATGAGGTCAGAAGAGAAGTCAAGGTTGGCGCATCCCTCGCAGAGCATGTACACTCCGAGTTGGTCAAGTTTTTGAAAGAGTATGTTGATATCTTCGCCTGGTCCTATCAAGATATGCATGGGTTGGATACCAACATCGTTGAACATCACTTGCCACTCAAGCCCGGATGTCCTCCTGTCAAGCAGAAAATCAAAAGGACTAGACCCAACATGGCACTCAAAATCAGAGAAGAGGTAAAGAAACAGCTTGATGTTGGGTTCCTAGCCACTTCCGAATATCCTGAATGGATTGCCAACATCGTCCCAGTTCCCAAGAAAGTTGGGAAAGTCAGAATATGTGTGGATTATCGAGATCTCAACAAGGTAAGCCCGAAGGATGATTTTCCTTTGCCTCACATTGATGTCTTGGTAGACAACACAGCGCAGTTTTCTGTCTTTTCCTTCATGGACGGTTTCTCAGGATATAATCAGATCAAGATGTCCCCAACTGATATGGAGAAGACTACATTCATCACGGCGTGGGGTACATATTGCTAAAAGGTCATGCCATTCGATCTAAAGAATGCAGAGGCAACATACCAACGTGTCATGACAACCCTCTTTCATGATATGATCCATAAAGAGATTGAGGTTTACGTGGACGATATGATTGCCAAGTTCAAAACTAAAGATGATCACCTGGTTCATCTGAAGAAACTGTTTGACAGACTCCAGAAGTTTAGATTACGGTTGAATCCTGCGAAGTGTACTTTTGGAGTTCGATCTGGTAAACTGTTGGGTTTTATTGTTAGTCAGAAGGGCATTGAAGTTGATCTTGATAAGGTTAGGGAAATTCAGAACATGCTGCCTCCCAAAACAGAAAAAGAAGTCTGTGGCTTTCTGGGCAGACTCAATTACATTTCAAGATTCATTTCCCATTTGACAGCTACATGTGAACCAATGTTCAAATTACTAAGAAAAAATTAATCGATTGAATGGAATAATGATTGTCAGGAAGCATTTGACAAAATAAAACAATACTTGCAAGAACCACCGATCTTAGTACCGCCGGTTTCTGGTAGGCCTTTAATCATGTATCTCACCGTTCTCGATGAATCGATGGGATGTGTATTGGGTCAACATGATGACACTGGAAGAAAAGAACATGCAATATACTATCTGAACAAGAAGTTCACTGATTGTGAGACCAGATACTCACTCTTAGAGAAAACTTGTTGTGCTCTGGTCTGGACTGCTCGACGCCTACGACAATATATGATTTGCCATACTACTTTATTGATATCCAAAATGGATCCGATAAAGTACATATTTGAAAAGCCTGCAGTCTCTGGAAGGATTACTCAATGGAAGATGTTGTTAACTGAGTATGATATCCAACATGTTACACAGAAGGCAATAAAAGGGAGCGTCATGTCTGACTACCTTGCCCATCAACCTGTAGAGGGTTATCAACAGATGAAGTTTGACTTTCCTGATTAGGATGTTCTATTAATCAGAGATTATGAGACCCCAGACATTGACATAGGACCCGAACCAGAGGCGCGATGGACGCTCGTGTTCGATGGTGCCTCCAATTCTAAAGGTCGTGGGATCGGTGCTATCCTCATCTCTCCAACATGTTTTTATCTTCCCTTCACTGCCAGGTTATGATTTCCATGCACCAATAATATGGCTGAATACGACGCATGTATCTGCGGTATTGAAGCGGTTATTGACATGAGAATCAAGATTCTTGAGGTCTATGAAGATTCTGCCTTGGTCATCGGTCAAGTCAGAGGGAATTTTGCGACTCGGGATTCCAAGCTAGTTTTGTACCAACAACACATTGCGAAGTTGATTACATACTTTGATGAAATTTCTTTTCATCATATCCCCAGAGAGGAAAATCAACTAGCTGACGCTCTAGTCACTCTAGCATCCATGTTCAAGGTCAAGTGGAAGAATGAAGCTCCTCATATCCGCATTGATTACTTGAACGAACCAACACATTGTTTAGCAATCGAGGATGAGTCTGATGACAAGCCTTGGTTCTACAACATTAAAAGATATCTGGAAAAACAGGAATATCCCGAGGGTATTACTATCACTGACAAGAAAGCTCTTAGCCGGCTTTGCGCCAAATTCTTCTTAAGTGGTGGTGTACTATACAAGAGGAATTATGATTCTGTGTTGCTCAGATGCGTGGATAGACATGAAGTAAACACGATCATAAGGGTTGTGAGGGTGTACATGCTAAAGGTCCTTCTATGGCCAAGAAGATCCTTCGGGCTGGGTATTACTGGACAATAATGGAGGTAGATTGTTACAACTTTGCCAAAAGATGTCACAAGTGCCAAATCTACGGAGACAAGATCCATGTGTCTCCAACTCCGTTGAATGTTTTTACTTCACCTTGGCCATTCTCTATGTGGGTGTAGCGCGGTTTTTGTGGTTTCGAATCACTATCGCTTTGGTACTACAGTTCGATTCATTTTTTATCCTATTAAAGCTGATGAAGGAAGGGAAATAGATGTCTCCAACTAACCCTGCTTGCAAATTGAGGTTAAACAGTCTGTTAGTTTACAACTGCGGCTTTAGTTCATGGGTCTCTCTCTGCTTATTTTGTTTAGAATGAAATATCGGGACTGTTCATGGAGAATTTGTCAGGATCCTATGCCAGATTGGATGGAGGTAGGGGACTTTGGGGTTTTTTTATTAGTGTGCTCGCTAAGATTCTTTTTCAATCTTATGCCTACGTATTCCCGGGATAGGGAAATCAGAGCGATCGTAGTTCCTCCTATTCTATGGGAGTAAATGGTGTTTTGGTGTCTTGTTCAAAGCCCAAGACATGAAGCTAAAGGTGGTTTGTATCTTGTTCAAAGCCCAAGATGTGAAGTTGAAGGGTCTATTTGTATCTTGTTCGAAGCCCAAGATGTGAAGCTAAAAGGGTGTTGACTTTAGAGAGAATTTGCCATCTCTAAAGGGGAATATTTGGCCTATTTGGCACGACTGTTGGGTGACTGGTTATAAAGGAGAATTACTTTAACTGGGATATACGAATCCAGCAATGCAATAATTTTCTTTATAGGGGATTTTCAACCTGAAGGAGAAGACTTTAACTCAGTTTGGAGCAATGCCATCTTTCCTTAGGAATTTCTCATGCTAAAAGAGGGACAGTGGCGTGGATGTAAATAACCCAGAGGCTCGCCGCTTACAACAATTAGACGAGGGAAAAGGAGTTGTTGATGTTTGTATGCTGTGACCAAAGCATGATTTGATGCTAAAAGGTTAATTGAATCAAACGGGGATTTCTTTATACAAAGCCTAAGAGGAGGCTATTGACCCAACAAGAGGATGCTTTTGTGTCTCGTACGAAGCCTGAGATAGAGGCTAAAAGGGTTGACTCAACAAGAGAGTGTTTTTATATGTGTCTTGTACGAAGCCCAAGACGGAGGCTAAAAGGGTTTGACTCAACAAGAGAGTCTTTTATACTCACCAAGAGAGTGATTTGTATCTCGTACGAAGCCCGAGATGGAGGCTGTAAAGGTTTGACTCAACAAGAGAGTCTTTTATACTCAACAAGAGAGTGTTTTTGTATCTCGTACGAAGCTCGAGATAGAGGCTAAAGGTGATTGACTCAACAAGAGAGTCTTTTTATACTCAACAAGAGAGTGTTTTGTATCTCGTACAAAGCCCGAGATGAAGGCTAAAAATGTTTGACTCAACAGGAGAGTCTTTTATACTCAACAAGATAGTGTTTTTGTATCTCGTACGAAGCCCGAGATAGAGGCTAAAGGTTTGACTCAACAAGAGAGTCTTTTATACTCAACAAGAGAGTGATTTTGTATCTCGTACGAAGCTTGAGATAGAGGCTAAAAAGGTTAACTCTGCTGGGGAGAATCACTGTACAAAGCCCAAGAGGAGGCTAGGGTTACTGTTTCAGTTGAGTGACAGGTCCAGTATGTTGGTTAAAAGAGAAAATCAACTCTTATATGGGTAATGTTGTACTCATGGATTTGATCTGAGGACCGGGGATTATTTCCTATTCTTTAAGGAAACGGGGAATCCGAAGGGTATTGATACTGCCCAAGTCTACGGGTGTTTTTTCCTATTTTTGAACGGAACTTGAGAATGTCTTCGAGACTCAAGGAGATTAGACTGTTCAAGTCTAGAGTTTTATCTTTTGTACTATGCTTAAGAGAGATTAAGAGACAGTACGTTCGCGGTAGAAAGATCTAGACTCTTTGAAAGACTGTTCTATTAAGATGACTAATTTATGTTCCTATACCTTTAAGAGGTCGTCGGGACAATTTGTACGAAGCCCAAGAGGAGGCGAGAAAAACTTTTAAGAAGCCGAAGGGACAATTTGTACGAAGCCCAAGAGGAGGCTATCTTCCCGGAGGAAGAATCATTATACGAAGCCTAAGAGGAGACTATGAAAACTTCTAAGAATCCGACGGGTCCTTGTACAACGCCCAAGAGGGGACGGGGATGCTTTTAGGAAGCCTTTGGGTCCTTGCACTAAACCCAAGAGGAAGCTGATGAACAGTTCCAGAAGGGGTTTCACTTGGAACATTGGCCTTCTGTATATGAACTGTTCAAGGGGGAGATTTCTTAGATCTAGTTATCTAAAATTGTTATAAAAGAAAATTCTCATGGTTTAGGTTATGTTGAAATATCCGGGAGAACGTCGGATGTAAGGAGATGAGGTTTTGTCCAGTTCTAGACGTAGTTGCCGGGGAAACTCTAAATATCTATACTAGTATTACACAGTCGATATGAGTTTATGAAAGAAGACTTACAGTGAAACAGCCCCACAATACAGTTATATACATATGAAAGCGATAAAGAAAGCGGGTAAACACTTACTCGGTTGTAGAGCTTCCATGTTGTTTTGTTAGTTGTTCAACAAAGAAAGCTTTGATAACAATATTATATTCAAAATAAAAGGAGAAAGTGCTTTGAAAAGATTGTTGGGGCTTACAGCTCAAGGAGAGGCCCAAGGTCTTATCAGTGATCGCACTGTCATTTTGTACAGGGACTTATATAAGTGACTGAGGCCCAAGAAAGGTTTTCTGTACAAGGGCGTGGGTCTTACACTCTCTCAAGAGGCCCAAAATGATTGAAAGTGAACAAAGTTGGGTCTTATAGCTCAAGGAGAAGCCCAGTGGTTAATTTTGAAAAGAGCGACGATCGCGCCGAGGTTTTGAAAACACCGTGGGTCTTATACAATGACTCAGGCCCAAAAGTTTTTGGTTTCAAAAGGGGATTGGGTCTTACACTCTATTAGAGGCCCAAAATGATTTTGAATGGGTCTTATAGCTCGAGGAGAGGCCCAGATGGTTTGTTTTAAACGGGCGATGATTGCACCGAACTTTTGAAATACAACGGGACTTATACAACATTTGAGGCCCAAAATAGGTTTATATTTACAAAGGATTGGGTCGTACACTCTATTAGAGGCCCAAAATGTTTTTAAAAGGTTTGATGAGGGTTGAATTAATCAAAACCCTAATTTGTTTCCAAAATGTATTTTAATTGAATAAAAAATTCAATTAAAATGATCAAAATTGTTTAACATGTGGAAAACAAATTGTGATCTTGGATTAATGTTTCAAAAATCATGTTTTGACCTCTTGCAGCTGGTGATCGTGTTTTGGGTTAGAGGTGTTATAGCTAGGTTCCAATGATCTGGATAGCTTCCCTAGGTGCCATGGAGTGTGTCTGGATGTTTGGAATGGATTGAAATGATCTGGAACTTAAGATGGTACCTCAACTACAAATCTGTCAAAGGCTTGAGCAATTGGCTAATGATTTTGTGATTTTGGTGTTCCAGATGTTATGTGAGTGTTTGGATCACTTCTATATCATGTTTATGAGGTGTGTGTGTGTGTGTGTGATTGGTTTGGTTGGAATTGCTCTCAAACTCAAAACCCGATAATGACTTGCTTTGGAAGGCAAATTTGGAAGTGAGAAGGTGATTTTGAGGAAAGCATCTATTTGATGACTTTGGTGTACTTAAACTGAGCACAAATGAGCTCTATTTATAGTAGAACAAGTTTGTTTTGGGATCAATAATGAATGGCAACTGCAGCAGAGGTTTGGCCAATGTTGATCAATAGGAATCCAAGTCTCCTCTAGCCATTGACTAGAGGTTAGGGCACAGAGCTGTGGTTCCCTAGTTGTTGGATCATTCTTGACTGAATTCAGTTGTAAATGTGTCAGTCCATGCCACCTTGGTGCATCCATTAAATGCTCCAATCCAAAATTGGAGTCTTGTCCCTCTTTTAGAGATTTCTAGGTTTGGCATGCTATTTTTTGTTCCAAAGACTTGGGAGGCTTAGGATCAGAGTTGGTTCCTCCTTGGTCCCCCCTTGAGGTGTTTAGATGGATAGAGTTGCTTGCTCTTTGCAAAATTTGGGCAAATCGAACAAAACTCCAAAATCTCCCTTGCTTTGGCAGTTTTCAGCAAGGCATATTGCCATTGTCATATCTCATGGCTCAAGTGGAATTTGATGGAGTTTTTGGCCATTTTGGAAAGCTCTCATATGATACAACAAATGTTTAATCATAATTTGTTTTGATACTTTTTGGATCCAAGTGAAAAATTCTCCTACATTTGGAAAAAAGTGAAGGCAGATTCTGACTTAGTGAAAATTTCACCAAGTGTTGGAAAAAAGTGACCTTTTCACTTTTTGTGATTTTGATCATTTCATAACCCAAAATACATGATGAATTGGAATGAGTGGTAGTTGAAGCTTTTGTAGAGGGTAATGAGAGCTACAAATCCAGCTTTGGATGGGAAAAAATGGCCTTGTGGTTTAGGAGTTATGATCCTCCAAAGTTGGTACCCTAGCCACTTTGTTCCATAACTTAGAAAAATTTATAAGTTTTTTATGGTTACCCCTTTTACAACTTATCCCACTTTTCTTGATTTTTCTTGATGAATGATAATTCCAATCATACATCAACATCATTTTGGGGTCAAAGAACCATAATTGTGAAAAATATCAAAAAGTCAAAGTTTGACTTTTGTGCACAGTTGACTTTTTATCAGATGAATTCCAAACTGTGCGATCCTCTATGAAATCAAGTCCTTGACCTAAATCAAACTTGATGGATTGATTTCATAGGTGTTATAGGGTGTATTGAATCATGTCTTAGGGTTTGGGAGCATGTCATGGTCAAAAGTCAAAGATACAGTTGACTTTTTCCGCGAAACCCTAACTGTGGTTCTGATGAAATTGAAACTTGTTGCTCAAGCTTCTTGGATCAATACATTGTTGCAAATGGACCAATGTGATGTATTTGAGACCCTCAAATCCCCTCTTGAGGTCTTGGCTCATGTTTTGTCCCAAAAGTCAACTTAGGGGTGAATTAGGTCAAGAAACCCTAATTCCTGATTTTTTTTTATGAATGCATCCCCTGAGGCTAAATTGACTTGATGATTAGGTTCATGAGATCCCTTGGAGAATCATAGGTTATGCTTTGAAGCATTGGCTCATGCCCAGAGGAAAATTTCCATCTGGAGGCCCTGGTCGACCAAACCCTAATTTGGTGACACTAGCGATCTTAAGGCTTGATCACCTAGAAGGGAGAAGCCTTGTGCTTAATCCTTGAAGTGGGAGTCCTCTTATTACTTTGTGGATGTTTGAGAGGCTAGACAAGTTGAAGATCATGTCATTTCTTGATTGATCCTTTGTCTAAGATCTCTGAGAGGGCTTGAAACCCTAAGCCTGATTGTAGTGGATGCTCACCCATCTTTGGGAGACTAATGGTTCATCCATATGGTGATGATGGTTTGCACAATGATGGGAAATCTTAGTGGTCAAAATTTGGGATATGACAGTGGGGTATAGATATGATTGGAATGATCAAGCTGAAGGCTTCCAACGGTCATCGATTCATTCTGGTTGCTATCGACTACTTCACCAAGTGGGTTGAAGCTGCTTCTTATGCAAACGTTACACGACAAGTGGTTGCCAGATTTATCAAGAAAGAGATAATCTATCATTATGGCATTCCTAGCAACATTATCACAGACAATGCAAGCAACCTGAACAACAATATGATGAAGGAGTTGTGTCAAGAATTTAAGATCGAGCACCACAACACTTCACCATATCGGCCCAAGATGAATGGCGTCGTTGAAGCAGCAAACAAAAACATCAAGAGGATTGTCTAGAAAATGGTCAAGACTTACAAGGATTGGCATAAAATGCTTCCATTTGCACTACATAGCTACCGAACTTCAGTCCGCACTTCTACTGGGGCAACTCTGTATTCGCTTGTGTATGGTATGGAGGCAGTTCTACCCATTGAAGTCAAAATTCCTTCGCTCAGAGTCATCATCGAAGCAGGTTTTGATGAAGCTGAATGGGTTCAATCAAGATACGACATCTAAATCTCATTGAAGAAAAGCGCCTTACAGCCACCTGTCATGGTCAATTGTATCAGAGACGCCTCAAGCGAGCTTTTGACAAGAAAGTTCTCCCTCGAACGTTATGTGCAGGCGAACTCGTGCTCAAGAGATATTCACCTGTTCACTTGGATCCATGAGGCAAATGGACTCCCAACTACGAAGGACCCTTTGTCGTCAAGAAGGCCTTCTTAGGTGGAGCCCCGATCCTCACCACCATGGATGGGGAGGAGTTGCCATTACCGTGAACTCCGATACAGTCAAAAAATATTATGCTTGAAAAAAAATGGATAAGAGTCCCCTAGATTGACATCCGCAAGGACAATCTAGGCAAAAATGGACGTCCCGATGGACCCAAAAAAAAAAAAGAGAAATGTCCATGCAAAAGTTAGGGACAATGAAAAAACAATGATAACCCGCTAAGTTGAAAACCCGAAAGGGCGACTTAGGCAAAAATGGGTATCCCGGTGGACGAAAAATAGAAAAAACATGTCCAGGCAAAAATTAGAGATAAAGGCATTGACTGTGAACACTTGAGCCTCCTTTCACCACAGTTAGACCTCGGACGGTAACAAAACAGTCAAATCATCGTCAACTAGTGCCAGGCGTTGGAACCTAGACTTACGGTGGATGGTGGCCAATGTAGTAATCAATCCAAAACATGATTTCCCTTTGCCATTTACACTTTTTTTTTCAATTTTATTGCAAATTTCCTCATCAAGGATTTTTGCATCTTTGTACACATCTTATGTACAAACTTCTTTCCAATTCAATAAAAATTCATCATTTTACTTCTCAATCGTTTTCTTTTCAGTATTTTGTTTGCAAAATAAACAATTATTTGTGATCACATAATACTAAAAACGCTGAGAATAATAAAAGCTAAATCAGTGGAGAAAGCATTATGCATTGTATTTTTCACTGGTAATTCTTACAGGATGATCGGTCGTATCCATCAATAAGCTTGATACTCGACCAATACTATGATGGTTCTTTGAAGATACAATATCCTTCCCAATAGAGCCATCATTCTCCCCAGCAAGCGCCATTGCGATTTGTCGAAAAGCTTATTTGTTTACATCTCTTTTCTCCGACAGATTTGTAATCTCTCTAGGCAGGTTACCAAAGTGTTCCCAGCAGAGACACTTTGCTCTCTTTTCCCCAACAAGGGTTGTACATCATCTCCAATAATTTAAAACTATCTGTCCCCAGCAGCAGTGGTCTCCTCAGCTGAGTCAACATGATTTGGAAGGATGTATTTCTCCACGCAGAGTCAGTCTTGGTAGGAAGGATCGATTTGATTCTTTCATCCCCAGCAGTGACAGCTATGGTGACTTAGAAACCTGAGATGTTCTCGGTTTCTTTCCCCAGCGGAGTCATCATCCTTTGTGAACTCTCTTCTCTAGCAGAGATTGTCTTTATCTGCGGGTCTTCTCCCCAACCGAGGGTGTCGAAGTCGTTTTGCTACGATTTCGGCCTAACCACTTCACATTATGCCTTACCTTACGCCTTTGCATTGCATGGTATCAAGCATCATGTAGAAACGCATACATAGCATATGCATCGATCATACTCCCTCTCTTTTGGCCTAATTCATCTCCCCATCAGATTTTCAGCCAAACTTTGCACTTATCTATTCTACCTTTGCACCGCTCCTTTTGCCGCCGTCGGCAAAATTTTCGAGCTACTATTTTATTTAATTCCCTTTTACCTCGAATCATCGAAAAGCTAGCGCAATTCGTACATTCAGGTCCAAGAGGATTAAATAGGGGCAGTTGTCGTAACCCGAAATTTGATCTCCCTCTTTTTCCTTTTGCATAAGCATGCGCATTCGCATCGTTAGCATACGCATTCACACTTTTCTTAGTGTGTTTCTTGTTGCAGGATATTCAGGTTTTCCAAGCCTGATTAATTGAATCCTCACAAGATCATCGCGTCATCAAAATGAGCTCAAAATAAAGGTTTCCATGCTCACTCATCAAATCAAGAGGTGGAAAATCGAAACCGAGACTCCAGTATCATTTCCTAAGCAATTTGGGCAAAAATTGACTGAAGTAACCGGTTAACGCATGGTGAGTAACCGGTTACTCAGTGCAAAATTTCAGTTCCTGTTGCAATTTTGGGACAGCAGTCATGGACTCTCTTTGTTCATTGATCTACAGTGTTCTAGCAGTGTGTGGAATATTCTAGACATCTCTAGACATTTCAAGACATTCCAAGTGCATTTATTCCAATGCTTCACCCTAAAATAAGTGCACCATGTTCCTTGTTTTCCAAGTAATGTGGATCCTTGGATGTTGGAGTTCACCTTGGGATTGTTACCGAGTTGGTCCTAACTAACTGAGTTAACCACCTTGACTCGGTGAGTCAAGCCCAACTAACTCCTAGCCTAGTTCCAAACCCAAAGCTAAGTCCAAAGCTAGCTCCAAACCTCTCATATTCCAAACCTAAAGTCTATATAACCTCACCTTCACTCATTTTCAAGGACCTTCAACCATTTGCACAATTCACTCTCAATTCTCTCACATTCTCTCTGATTTTTTCTGCTACATCTTCATCTTCATCTCAATTCTCTTCCAAAACCTCACCAAAGCTCATTTCTACTTTGAAGGATAATCACTTTTACATCAAAAGTGATTATTTCTTGAGCTCAACCTTCATCAATTTTACAATTCTACTTGGATTTCTGGAGTTATTTCAGCTTGTGGAATAATCTCAAGTATTTGCTTCAACATTCAACGGTTCAAATTCGCATTTTGGAGCTTTACCGTATTTTGCTCGATTTCGACACGTTTCATCACCGGATTGAAGATTCCTCTGGTTTTCTTTAATTTTCTGCATCAAGAACACTTCGCAACAATTACCATGGCACACCTTCGCCTTGTAGGTTGGTGGATCTCACTAATTTTACTGTTTCGAGTATTTTCGTATAATTCGTGATGTAGTCGATAATTTTGCGTGTGAATTGGTTTTACATTGTTTGATCCATGATCTTAATGTGTTAATTGATTCTATCACTGCTTATTTGCTGTTTTCAAGTTCAATTTTCATGCATAAATTCTTGATCTAGCATGTGGTGGTTGGTATAAGTGATTAAGTGCTGAGAATCACTTTTGGAAAGTTGTTTTTCTATTATTTTTGCCACTGTCACAGTGGTAACCGGTTAACGTGTGGTGAGTAACCGGTTACTCATGGCAATTTTCACCAAAAACTCAGTTTTTCAAGCAAGTAACCAGTTAACGTGTGGTGAGTAACCGGTTACTCAGTGCAATTTTCACCAAAATCTCAGTTTTTCAAGCAAGTAACCGGTTAACGCGTGCTGAGTAACCGGTTACCACTGTACAGAATGACCATTTTTTTGCATTTTCCAAGGGTGTTTGCCATGCTTTCTTCCTTTAACTTCCATGGATCAATGTGCTCGATATTGGTGGATGTTTTAAGTGTCACTTCACTTCTGCTTGAAGCATGCTTGTTAATTTCCGATGCTTGATTTTTCACTTATCGATTTATTTGCAACTTTGGCAATGTTTATTCATGAACATTTTACATTCCATTTGATCACTTGTTAACATGTTTGGCAATGCATATTGGTTATCATTTGGTACTGTTTGTGCATTTCTTTTCTTGCTTTGCATTAAGTTTGTTCTTGATTGAGAAAATTTAATCTTGTATAATCAATAATTCACACCTCTTTGCTTTAACGATTTCCCACTCTCTTTGGAAAATTGTTAGCATAGCATTTCCCTTTGGTTAATTGATCGAAACCATGTTTCGATTAGTTGATCTTCCCCTTCCCTCTCTTTAGGCTTCTTCTCGATCCCCCGTGGAGTTGGAGTTTCGCGTCGCACCCTACATCGGAGCACTGTACAAATTGAAGCTGTTACGCTGTCTGTTTCCTCACGCAGGAGCACTGTACAACTTGGAGCTGTTGTGCCGTCCGGTTCAACTTCTGCATTACACCCTGTGTGTTAGAGAAGGAATGAGAAGGGAGAATTCCTACTCTCATTCTGACTACCTCAGGTAGGGGACGAATGACCCTGTGCTTGGCTTAGTCATCTCTATCTCTAGGCGGTAGTTTGCTTTCTTTCCCCAGTCGGGTCGATCCTTGATCACCCCTATCTCTTTCGATCTCTCTTTTGATAAATCACCTTCTCGGTTAAGATCAGTGTTCATTGGGTTAGCAAGCTCCCTTTGTTTCAATACCTTGTGCTTTTCTTGCGGTCAATCATTGCTCTTTGATTCCCCAGAAGAGTCTTTTCTCTTTCTTCGGTTAAACACAGTACTCCTGTTACGACCGAATCCCCTGCGGAGTTCGCAACCTTCTTTTGGTTCTTCTCCCTGTGTTGGCTAATCACTGTCTGTCAGTTAAAACACCAATGTTTACACTCCTTCTCAGTTAACCACAGTCCGTCTGTTAACATACTGAGTTCCTTGGGTTAATCACCTTCTCTCGGTTAATCACCCACTTTTCCAGTTAACCACAGTCTGTCTGTTAAAATACTGAACCCTTTTTTAGTTAATCACCCCCTCCTGGTTAATCACTCATTCTTCTCAGTTAATCACAGTGTTCTGTTAAAAACCGAACCCCCCGGCGGTTGGCAACCTCTTTTGGTTCAATACCCTTCTTCGTTGGTCAAGTGTTATTTGTTCAGTCAATACCAACACCCCTTTTGGGTTACGACCTTCGATCAGTCTTACACCCGTTCTTCTGGTTAATCACCGTTTTCTCTGTTAAAACCAATGCTTCTCTATCCCCGCAGAGTTGCAATCCTTGCTTTCCTCGGTTAACCATTGTTTATCAGTTAAGATACCGACGTCCCCTCAGAGTCGAACACCTTCCCTTGGTTCAGCACTCTCTCTTTTGGTTTATCACAATCCGTCTGTTGACACCAGCTTCCTTTCCCTTCCAGAGTCTTACTCTCTTTCGTCGGTTAACCACTGCCAGCCAGTTAATATACCGAGTTTCCTTTTTCTCTTGGTTTTGACACCATCCTTTTGTTTGCTTCCCAGTAGGGTTGATTACCCTCTGGCCTTAGCAGTTCTTTATTTTTTTTCTTCCTCAGAGGAGTCCTTTCTATTCATTTTGCTCTTACTTTCTTGGTTTCAACACCAATCCTCTTTGTTATCCCCAGCGTAGTTTATTTCATTCTTGGTTTTGACACCATTCCTTTTCTAGTCTCTTACTGTTCGGGTTTTCCCCAGTAGAGTTTTCTTTCACTCTTGCTCTTGGTTTTTGACACCACCTGTCTCTTTCTTGTTTTGTTTTCCGTTCGGTTCCCCGAACTACGGAAGCTCTGATTCTGCATTCTTTTGAATGTATGATACGTAGGCACGAGATCACGATGATCTTGGCGAGTACACTTCCACCCTTCTTTCCTTCTTCTTTTCGTTTCTGTCCCCTAGTTCCATGAACTACGACGCTCTGATTTCCTCATTGCACTATGAGGGTACGTAGGCACGAGGGCCCCAATCCTCCACAAGCACTTTCTTTTCTTTCTTTCTTTTTCTCCTTTCTTCTCTCTCCTCCTTCTTTTAGCTAGAATTCTTTAGATAGATAACCTATCCAAGCCTAGAAGCAAGCGAAATGGTTCTCGTCGAGTACGACGGATGCGTAAGGTGCTAGTACCTTCCTTTCGCATAACCGACCCCCGTTCCCATTTCTCTTCCCCTTGGGTTTTATCGATATTTTCCCTGTCCTTTGGGACTAAATAAAATTTGGTGGCGACTCTGTGTTATCTTTAAGTGTGCGATTCACTCGGGTATAAACCAGCCATCTTCAACCGAAATAGAAGCCTTTTGTACTTCTTGCATGTACGTATCTCGCTGAAGTGCCATGTTATGAACACTCTCTTCCACTAGTCATTTCTCCTTATGACTCTGATCACATAAAATAACATTCCAACAATTGTCTCCACTAATGGCTAACTCAAAAGAAGCTTGGTGAGTGTAATACGTTAGGTGCGGTAACTCCTCCTTTTGAGCCATATTGATCATATTAGAGAGGTAAGAGTCGTCCTCCTCCAAAGTAGATTCCCATTTTCCATTTAGAGTATGGGACCCTGGCCTATCCAAGAATACAAGAGCCAAATGACCCAACGTATGTAATGCCCTTCGAGAATCCCCAAGAATACTAGCACCAAAAATAGGCGTTGAGGTAATTCCCCCACGAGATCTCGATCGGGAGGACCAAAGTAAAATCCTTGCCACTCTAGCTAGACGAGGAGCATTGACCGACATCAAAGTTTTTGAAGGACCAGTGTTCATTGGGGAAACATGAACTCCCCTCTTCATTTGGCAGATTATTTTCTCATTCTTCATTGAATCTACATAAAACAATTACCTAAAATAAAGGATTTATGAATAACAAAAACCGGCGGCGAAAGATAAAAACATTGAGAGCTCACCAAAAAATTACCTTCCTTTTTCCTGGGTACGAGTATCCATTACCAGACGGGTTTCAACTAGCTGCTTCAAGCATTTCTTTAAGGTTTCATCTCGAGGAATAACACCCCTAGCATAACCTAACTCTTTGACGAAAGTGGTCATCCATTTCTTCTAATAAAGCTCCTCTTAGGACATATCACTTTCCTTATAGATGTATTATCCATTCCCCATCAGAAAATTACCTTGGTTTCAATACTTATGAAATAAGCTAGTACACTTGTTCTCCTCCCTGGTCTGTATGGTACATACTGTCGCATAAATCTCTTTATGGACATGAGCAACCACAAAGAATCCATTTTTGAAATGCTTCACTCTATCTAAAAACACTTCAAAATAATGGGTAACATGTACCAGTGTGATCAAGCCATGGCCTTGCACATGGTTTACTAAATTACATTATACTCTGAAAAGGTGAAAGAACAGTGACAAGGATGGATTTCCTCCAGGATAGTCACACCAGTATTGAAAGACCATAATATAAGCTCAACTCATGGGTTTGAAATTCTGGTACCAGATATGTGTGATGTCACACACGATGTTACAATAACACACTCTGCACAATGGACAAAATAAACAACAGAAGAACACACCAAATTGTTAACCCAGTTCAGTTCAAACAACCTAATCTGGGGGCTACCAAGCCAGGGATGAAATTCACTACTTGTAGAATTAAATTACAGACTCAACAACCCAGTTGACAATCTCCTAATCTTAATTCCTACTAGTGACTTTCTACCTAAGAAACCACTTAGATATGAGAACACTACTCAATCCCTAAAACACTTCAGTGATACAATTCAAAGATCACACACTTTGAATAACACTACTTGATTCTGCTTCACAGCTTTGATCAAGAACAACTCAAAACAACAATACAAATTCACACTCGAATGGTTTACAAAACATACACGAAGACACAAACGACACTCAATCTTTAGCTCTCTTTCTTCGTTGCCTTTCCTTTAGGATTGTTGCGCTTTATATAGCTCTTTTAATTGGACTTGGACCTGCTACAATATCTGACCTGATTTGTTATTTAAAACTGAATCTTTTTAAAACAGATTTTCTCTCCAAAATCTTCTTAAATCTCCAGCCTTTAAATCTCCTACAAATCTGCATCAAATCTCTATGCAACAGAGAATATCTAACCCAAGATATTCGCATCCAATGAGACTACCTGCTCTCCACAATTCCAGTTAAAACGCAAACCCTAACAACATCACTAAACCTGATGTTATTAATTCTGCAGACCTGATGTCACAACATCGCATGTGACATCAGACATCCAACTTAAACACTTAATACAGCCCAGTGTTAAGATTCAATGTTGTGACATCACCCATGTGACATCAACATTGAACATACTTTGTTTTACCAAAATTCTAGCCAATCCAAGAAACAAACAATCTCCCCCTTTGGCTAATTTTGGCTAAAACAATCTCTGCATCTTCAGAGACTTTAGCAGCAGATAAAAAAAATATTAATTAAAACTCATAGCAGCACTTCTTCAAACAGCTTCAATATGCATTCAGCATGTTGCACACACTCCAATACTCTGCTCCATACTTTAGCATTAGCAGCATAGGGCAAGCTCCCCCTCAAAACAAGAACCAGCATAGGGCAAGCTCCCCCTCAAAACAAGAACCAGCATAACCAGTTGTTCATCATGCACACTCCCCCTCAACATCTGCACCACACCAGAACTGAGATAGGTCACACTTTACACACAAAGGCTAGGCTAACTCTCCCCCTTTTTAGCCATAATTGGACAAACCTCAACAAGTAAGTCCTATGACACCCTGTATAAAACCATACTTCTTCTGTCAGCAATATCCACATTTTGAAAATCCAGACATATTCTTCATCCATCCAGTTATGAAGGCTTGATAGATGCACCTTTGCTGCAAAATCCATAGACAAGTACCTTTGCTGTTAAATCCAGACATAAGAGGCAACCAATCTCCACAAGCTTGATAAATACACCTTTGCTGCAAAATCCATAGACAAGTACTCCCCCTGTCATGATTAACAAATGCTCTAGATGGAGATGAACATTTGAGCACATTTTCTGAGTACATGCATTTTGGTACCACTGTCCCTTTCTCCAAAGGATATCATACAATTCATCTTCACCATCCAAGGCAAACCTTCTACTTCATCATTCTCCCGTATGACTATGTAGATGCTCCTTAGATATAATGTAAGCACTAAGCTTCAGATCCAGAACAAAGACATCCTTCACCAAGGATACTCTTGACACTCTTGACACCAGGGTATTACATATGCTCCACTACTGGATTTACTATCAGCAAAATAATCCAAACTCAACACTGTATCACAAACTCCACAAATTCTCAGTTTACTTATAAGCTTTACTGAGATCCATTCTCTTCAAGAGATCACAATTCCTTCATCCTTACATCCACCAGTAGTTGTTGAAACTGGTGAAGTCTTCAAAGACAGTAGTCATGCTTTACCAGAACAATCTACTAAACACATGACCATAATCTCCACCTCTTCTGACCAAAAAAGCTAGAGCATCCAACTCCACATGTCCAATCTCAATCATCTTCCAGATATAACCACCAGCAAACATGATGCTATAACATCTTTTGGGACATCAGCTTCTCATCACCATTCAAAGGACTCATTGCACAAAGAAGTCCTTCAAGAAGCTCCCAATAAAACACAGTCAGAGCAACTTATTCATACACACCTGAATACCATAAGTCCCACACCCTCTCTGAACCATATCCTAGCAAACTCAACCATATCCAGAGTATCTATACCAAATTCTTTTTCCAGAACATACTTCCACCATTTTATGAAAAGCACATGAATGTTATCCAGTATGGCCTTTTGAATTTTCTCAGAAGTTTTAACAACAACGGCTTCCTTCATTTGAGAGATATCCTGGACATTATCATCAGACTTATCTCTGATCTTCCTATTTCTGGAAGAGATTAACACTTTACTCCTGGATTTTGTAGTACCATCCACATAAATCTTCTGCTTATCAGTTCTCATCTTTGGAGGTGACTCAATAGCTTTCCTCTTCCTTGATTTCAGTCGTTTAGCAACCCCAGAAACCACTTTTGCAATTAGTTCATCATCACTCTTCTTTATTTTAAGGCTTGAAGTACCTTTCTTGACTTGAGATGTTTTAACATCAGCTCTAACATCCGCATCTTCCAACCTAAGGATTGTCAACCTGTGAAAATTTTCTTCGTAACTATAGGAGTCATTAGTCAGGTTGTCATCTTTCTTGGCCTCGCAAGTATTCAGCTCCCAACACTTCTTAAGGTCACAGCTTTTGATCCTTCCATCAGCATTGTTGACTCCTTCATCTTGCTCACATAACTGATTACTCAAGTTGGCTTTTAACACATCATCCAACTTAGGAGTAACAGCACCATAAGTCATTAACCCAGATTGACTTTTCACCATACTTTCACACTTGATGTCACCATCTGATGTTACAACATCAACCTTAACAGCACTAGATAAGCTGTCCACTTGAGGTATCCACTGATAGCAATTATCTTTGGATCTTACTCCCTTCATCACTACCTCATTCTGCTCATCAGCTACCACACATTCATCTTTGGTGTAGCTTACCTTGTAACCTTCATCACAAAGTTGACTTATGCTAATTAAATTAGCACTCAACCCTTAAACAAGGAGCACATTATCAAGAGTAAGACCATCATGATTCTTCACTCTTCCAACTCCTTCTACTACTCATTTTCCACCATTGCCAAAAATAAAATCATTTGCATGGCAAGGATTGAACTCTACCAAATGCTTCTTGGATCCAGTCATGTGCTTTGAACATCCACTGTCAAAGTACCATGCATCCATAGCAAAATGTCCATCTGATGTGTGAGCCAATAGACATGTGACCTGAGTTTTAGGAACCCATTGTTTAACAACTTTGGGCCTGACCTCCTTTAGTTTTCTTTGAGGAGCAGATTGTGGATAACCATGCAGTTTAAAACAAGAGTACTGCATATGTCCAAACCTTCCACAATAGAAGCATCTAACTCTGTCATCTCTGAATTGGTTATATCGTCTACCATTATGATGATGATGTTGCTGGTGTTGCCATCCATAGTGTTAATTTCTTCTTCTATGGTAAGGCTGTTGTCTTCTACTGCCATAGTTTGACTGTCTTCTATGGTAAGGATACTGTCTTTTGAATTGTCTCCTATGGTGATGAGGCTTCCTTCTTCCATAGTAATGAGGCACATCATTGTTGTATCCATATCCATATTCATACATGTTCCCCTGATGTGGATTAAACATGTTCTGATTGAACCTAGCAGCCTTCATGCTCTTGTGATATTGAGGTGGCATATACTTACTAGCTCCCTGAGACTGCACCTTCTTATGATGATGAGCATTCTTCTTCTCAACATTCTGAGGCTATGGATGAGTAACCTTCTTAGGTGTAGAATCATGTCTCTTTGTTTGATGTTGAGACATTGGTTGAGACACCTCCTTCTTTGTTCCAGAAGTGCTTGCTTCTGTAGAACTCTTTTCCTCAACCACATATCCTATACCTAATTTATCTCCAGCAACTTTCTCTGACTAAAGAATCTTATCAAGAGTGGTTGTACCACTGTTCATCATCCTAACAGATTTTGTCATCTGATCAAGTTGAGATTTAACTAGTACAACTTCATTTTCCAGATTAGCTTTTACGTTCTCAAGCTGAGCAATCTGTTGCTTGTGACACTTGTTTTCTTGACAAATCTCAGCACTTTTTAAACACAACTCTTGATAAGTAGATGCTAACTCCTCATAAGTTATTTCTCCATCACTATCATCATCAGAAACAACAGTTCCTGTTAAGGCTCTAACATACTTTGCTGACTCACCTTCACTTTCACTATCAGATTCAGACCAGGAAACTGACATGCCCTTATTCTGCTTCTTCAAGAATGTGGGACATTCTTTCTTGACATGTCCATACCCTTCAAATTCAAAGCACTGAACACCTTTATCCTGGGCAGTCTTCTCTTCATCTTTCTCTTTTGACTTGTTGATGTCAGAAGGGATGTTCTTGACATTAGGCTTGTAGTTATTGTTCCACCTCTTGAACACTTTGTTGAACTGCCTTCCCAACATAGCAATGGCTTGAGACATATCTTCCTGAGAATCATCATCTGTAACTTTCTTAGCTTCTGCAGGAGTGGAGACCAAAGCTATACTCTTGGGCTTCTTTTCTGGTTCTTCCTCATTCAAACCAAGCTCAAAAGTTTAAAGAGATCCAATGAGCTCATCAACCCTCATCTTGCTGATGTCTTGAGCTTCTTCAATTGCAGTCACCTTCATCTTGTACCTCTTAGGAAGGGACCTAAGGATTTTCCTTACAAGCTTTTCTTCTGACGTCTTTTCTCCAAGAGCACTGGATGCATTGGACAGCTCAAGAACACTCATGTGGAAGTCATGGATAGTCTCATCTTCCTTCATCTTTAGACTTTCAAACTTTGATGTTAGAAGCTGAAGTCTTGACATCTTAACTCTAGATGTTCCTTCAAGTGTAGCCTTCAAAATATCCCAAGCTTCCTTAGCAACTTCACAGGTATTGATCAACCTGAATATGTTCTTATCCACTCAATTAAAAATCGCATTTAAAGCTTTGGAATTACCAAGGGCAAGCTCATCTTCTTCCTTGGTCCATTCTTCTTCAGGCTTCGGCTTTTAGGTGCCCTCTTTATCTTTCCTAGTATCATCTTTTTCAAACACAACAGGTGCTTTCCATTCTTTAATGATAGCCTTCCAAGCCCTGCTGTCCAAGGATTTCAAAAAGGTGATCATCCTTGGCTTCCAATAATCGTAATTCGAGCCATCCAAAATAGGGGGTCTGTTAACAAATCCTCCAACTTCTTTGTCCATCTTTACACCAGAAAGTAACTTCCCTAAATCTCACCCAGAGACAGACAGGATGTCTGCTCTGATACCAATTGAAATTATGGTACCAGATATGAGTGATGTCACACACGATGTTACAACAACACACTCTGCACAATGGACAAAATAAACAACAGAAGAACACACCAAATTGTTAACCCAGTTCAGTTCAAACAACCTAATCTGGGGACTACCAAGCCAGGGATGAAATTCACTACTTGTAGAATTAAATTACAGACTCAACAACCCAGTTGACAATCTCCTAATCTTAATTCCTACTAGTGACTTTCTATCTAAGAAACCACTTAGATATGAGAACACTACTCAATCCCTAAAACACTTCAGTGATACAATTCAAAGATCACACACTTTGAATAACACTACTTGATTCTGCTTCACAGCTTTGATCAAGAACAACTCAAAACAACAATACCAATACACAATCGAATGGTTTACAAAACATACACGAAGACACAAACGACACTCAGTCTTTAGCTCTCTTTCTTCGTTGCATTTCCTTTAGAATTGTTGCGCTTTATATAGCTCTTTTAATTGGACTTGGACCTGCTACAATATCTGACCTGATTTGTTATTTAAAACTGCATCTTTTTAAAACAGATTTTCTCTCCAAAATCTTCTTAAATCTTCAGCCTTTAAATCTCCTACAAATCTGCATCAAATCTCTATGCAACAGAGAATATCTAACCCAAGATATTCGCATCCAATGAGACTACCTGCTCTCCACAATTCCAGCTAAAACGTAAACCCTAACAACATCACTAAACCTGATGTTATTAATTCTGCAGACCTGATGTCACAACATCGCATGTGACATCAGACATCCAACTTAAACACTTAACACAGCCCAGTGTTAAGATTCAATGTTGTGACATCACCCATGTGACATCAACATTGAACATACTTTGTTTTACCAAAATTCTAGCCAATCCAAGAAACTAACAGGGTTCATCTGCAAGGGAGCAATCATCAAATGGTTCAAAATCTCTATCTCAAAACTATTGAAAGGGAAGCATAAACCCAAGATCGAAAAGATGCACTCATAAAAGTGAATAGTGCACCTCGTGTCCTCGCTGAAAATCCTTTTATCGTCTTCACGAACCACTACACCCTAGTCCTAAGAATGACCTATATCAAGGAGATCTCTTTTCAATATTGCCTTCGCTAGAAAAGTATAACCATTTGCCAAAATTATGGGATCCACCCAGGAGGTAGAAGTATCCACTTTTGATTTTTGACTCTTGATAAACAACACTTCCATCGACTAAGGAAATAGTAAGTTGAATAAATGCAAATAGTAAAGGGTAAAAATAACATTGAGAAATTATATGACTAGTTCTACATAAATCACACAACTCCCTATCCAAAGAAATATAATAGACACTATCAATAATACATATTGCCTCAAGTACCTCAGTTTCCAAATATCATTATGATATAACCTACGAAAAGACATTAGTAACATAAGGCGCATTTAAGGCGCGAGTTCCTAATGACGTCAACAACCTCTCTTGGCTTTCCACTTAAGTCAGGTGACGGCTAGCGGGAAAGAAAAAACTCAACAAAGCCCCCGCGCTAAAAAGAAAAGGCAGGGGCTTAGGGGAAATTGTTCTAGGCCGACGAGAAGGCCCAAACACTTTGGCCCAGAGGATGCCAAAACCACCAAATCACTCGTACAATGGGAATATTATCCTAGGTTAGTGAGTTATAACCGTTAAATTATATAAAGAGGAGACACACCATTTTCCAGGGACAATTCAAATTCAAACTTTATTCATCCATCTTAATCACATACTGACTTGAGCCTTGGAGTGCTAACCTTGTAGACTAGCCCTTTTTTAATTGTATCGAAAGCTCAATTATGTTGTTAATCTCCCAACTTCCAATATTCGATCAATTCTGGTTCCCTAGTGGAGCAATAGTATTTCAAAGTATATTCATAAATCATACTATTAAAGAGAAATTTTGTGAATTCATCATCATTTGTATCATAAGCAAAATCATCACTTTTATCAATATCAATTCTAGTTAGAATCTGTCATACAATTTAGTATCAAAAGTTTAACAACGAAATATTCAATAAAAGTGAAATAAATTTTTTTTATAACTTAATTATAAAATTTAAAACAGTTCCTAAAAACATAAATAATTGTTCAACAAATAGAAATAAGTACATAACCATAAAGACCATAGACAAAGTACTAAAATGTATATTTCTTGTCGCTATCACAACAAATGCAAGTAATGGTATAGTGTTAAACTCAAAGTATCTATCTATGTTTCCTCTCATCGGACATTGCACATAACACTTCTCTTATATCATGATTCATAAAATTTGTGTGATATTTGGATCTAACTCTAGCCTCGACAAGGTTAGCTTCATGGTTTGACAAGTATCGAAGATGTGGATGTCGTAGTTGAAGTCCGTTCTTGCATGTAGATGTATATGTTAGCTTGTTCTTTAAGTTAACATGGAATTGGGTCGGTCTGTTGGGTCAACTATTTAGTATGTTAGTTAAAATCTAGGGTTTAGTTTTTCTTATAAATAGCTTACTAGTTCTCACTTCTCCATCAATCCTTGATAATCCTAATCAAAGGGAGAAAGTGGCGTGGTTGAGATTCAATTGTAAACATTGTTCCCTAATGTGTAACTGAATTAAGAATCCAGTTTTTTTAACCACTTTGAATTGTCTTTCTCTTCTCTTCTATCTTTTCCTTTACTTTGTAGTTTTCTTGTTAATCAATAAACTGACCATACTCTATTTTCTTGGCATCAATTTAACAACAAGTTGGTGCGGTGAGCATGGAGGAGAAGATGTCATCAACAAAGTATGAGATTTAGAAATTCCCCAGTGTGAATGATTTTGGTTTGTGGCGCTTGAAGATGCAAGCCATATTGGTTCAATAGAGTTTGTTAGAAGCGTTGAAAGGATCAGAGAAGATGGATGTTTCCCTAACGGAGAAGAAGAAGATGATGTTGATCGAGAAAGCCCAGAGTGCCATCATATTGATCCTTGGTGATAAGGTTCTCTGGAAGGACTCGAAGGATAAGACGGTAGCGAGTGTGTGGAGTAAACTCGAGGGTTTGTATATGACCAAATCTTTGGTCAATTGCCTCTACCTGAAGCAAGATTTATATTCATTCAAGATGAGTGAAGACAAAGTATTGGCTGAAGTTGGATATGTTCAACAAGTCGATTCTTGATCTTGAAAATATCAAGGTTAAGATTGATGATGAAGATCAAGCATTACTGTTGTTGTGTGCTTTACCAAGATCCCATGCTCACTTCAAAGAAACTTTCTTGTATGGAATAGATTCATTAACCTTTGAAGAAGTTCAATCATCCTTATACTATAAGGATTTGAACAAACGAAAGGAGCACAAGCCATCTTCTATTGGTGAAGGTTTGTCCGTTAAAGGGAATTCTTGAAGAAAGATGGTAGGTTTGAGAAGAAGAAGGGTAAAGTTCTATAGAATACTTACGGTGGTAATGCTCCTGCTATTAGGTGTTATCATTGTAGGAAGGAGGGTTATACAATAAAGATATGCCCTAAAGGTGTGAATAATCATGGTGGAAAGTATAATGGTAATGGAGCTATTGTGCAAGATGATTATGAATCATCAATGTCCTGGTGGTTTCAAGCAGCGACTCTAGTAAGGAGTGGATTATGGATTTAGGTTGATGTTGTAAGGGGTCGAAGGAGGTCTTGAGAGGCCTGAAGAAACAATGCTTGTATATCCTTGAGGTTGATGTTGTAAGTGGTTCAGCAGATGTGGCATCCATAAAATATGTGGCATCCATAAAATATGTGTCGAAGACTCAGCTATGGAACAAGATACTTGGCAATGTCAGTGAAAATAGCCGGGTCGAATTGTCGAAACAAAATCTACTATGTGGTAATAAGGTCGGAAAACTGGAGTTTTGTGAATCTTATGTATTTGATAAATTCTTTAGGGTGGAGTTTGACAAAGGTAAACAAATAACACATGGGTTCCTTGATTATATACATACAGATCTTTGGGGACCTACAAGAAATCCTTCACACTCAGGTGCAAGATATTTTTTATCCATAGTTGATGATTACTCACGAAAGTTGTAAGTATTCATCCAGAAAGCTAAGGATGAAACTTTTAAAATTTTCAAAAGTTAAAAGACTCTGGTCGAAAACCAAACTGGCAAGAAGGTCAAGAGGTTGAGGACCGATAATGGTCTTGAATTTTACAATGAGGCTTTCGACAGCTATTGGGTTGCGTCTGGTATTGCAAGGCACATAAGTTGTGCAGGAACTCCCCAAGAAAATGGTTTGGCTTAAAGGTTTAATCAAATCATTCTAGAAAAGGTTAGATGCATGTTGGTTAGTGTGGGTTTAAAGAAGGTGTTTTGGGTTGAGGTTATTGTGACTACAACATACCTGATAAATAGGAGTCCCTCGACTGCCTTGGGAATGAAGACACGTGAAGAAGTTTGGTCAGGACATCCCCCTAATCTTGACAAACTTAGAGTATTTAGTTGCTTAGCCTATGCTTACAATAGGTAAGACAAAGTCGAACCTAGAGCTCTGAGATGTATTTTCCTTAAATGTCCTGAAAGATTCGAAGCTTATAGGCTGTGATGCCTAGAGTCAGGTCACAAAAGGTGTATCGCAAGTCGAGATGCAGTTTTCAATGAAGCAGAGATGGCTTTCAATAAAATTGATGATTATGGTCAAAATGCATAGATCTCTTAAGATGGGCTAGAATATGAAGAGATTCCTATTGAGGTGGAGCATAGTGATGTTGAATTGCATAACCCATATGAATTCGAAGAAGATGCACAAGTTGCTAATGAAGATGACGAGATTGAAAAATGACTATCTGCTAGCAAGAGACAGATAGAAAAAGAGTCATTAAACCACCATCAAATACTTGGTTATGCATATCTCATAGCTTTTGCCTTAATTTCTACAAGTGAGGTCCTTGATGAAGAACCTATAAATTACAAGGAACGTGTGAGGAGTCGAAATAAGGCTGAATGGTTGAAAACCATGAATGATGAGATGAAATCTCTTCATGATAATAACACTTGGGAGCTGATCGAGAAACCTGGAGGAGCCAAGTTAGTTAGTTGTAAATGGATTTGCAAAGTTAAGGAAGAAATCGAAGGAGTGATGTCGAAGCAATTTAAGGCAATGTTGGTTGCTATGGGGTTCAATCAGAAAGAAGATGTCGACTTCATTGATATTTCCTCACCTGTTGTAAAGCATAGATCCATTATAATGTTGTTAGCTGTGGTGGCGAAGATCAATCTAGAGCTAGAACAAATGGATGTGAAGATTGCCTTCTTGTATGGTGCTCTAGATGAAACAATCCTGATGAGAAAACCTGAAGGGTATGCAGAAAAGGGAAAGAAAGATTATGTGTGCAAGTTGAATAGGTCATTATATGTCCTGAAACAATCTCCTCGGGAATGGAATAGGAGATCCGACAAGTTCATGGCACACATAGGTTTCACTAGGTGCCAGTTCGACCAATGTGTTTACTTCAGATTTCGACCTGGAAATTCACTTGCTATTTTGTTGCTTTATGTAGACGACATCCTCATAGAAAGCAACAGTTTCAAAGATGTTATGAAGGTGAAGACTGAACTCGGTAAGGAGTTCGACATGAAGGATCTGCGAGCTGCCTCTAGAATTCTTGGGATTGACATCTGGAGAGATAGAAAGCATTCGACATATGTTTATCTTAAGAGACATACCTACTGAAAATTCTCGACAAATTTGGTATGTCAAATTCAAAGCATGTCCTAACACCGATTACTCCTCAGTCTAATTTAAGTACGACTCAAAGTCCTAGTACTGAAGTCGAAATAGCGTATATGAATAACATTTCATATGCTAGTATAGTAGGTTTTTTTATGTTATTTATGGTATGTACAAGGCCAGACATAACGTACGGAGTGATCCTTGTAAGAAGGTATATGTAATATGGTCAATCCTGGGAAGGCGCATTGCAAGCTTTAAGTGGATCCTAAGGTACATAAATGGATCTTTGAGCAAAGTCCTCATTTATGGTGGATCCTGTGGTGATGATAGCAAAGTCCAAATCGAAGGATTTGTCGACTCTGATTACATAGGTTGTATGGATTCTAGAAAATTTATTTCTGGATATGTGTTCACTATGTTTGGCACATCAATCAGTTGGAAAACAACACTTCAGAAGGTTGTTGCCTTTTCAACAACTGAAGTGGAGTATATTACCCTCACTGAAGTTATGAAAGAAGCATTGTGGCTTGAAGGTTTTGTTAAGGAGATGAAACTTCAAGGTCGAGTTATCACTATTAAATGTGATTGTCAAAATGCAATACACCCGTCGAAGAATTTAACCTGTCATGAGCGAACTAAACACATCGATGTGAGACTGTATTTTGCTATAGAGATAATTGAGTGTGGAGAAATCCAAGTGTTGAAGGTGTCGACTGATGACAATGTTGCTGAGTTGATCACCAAGTTATTGTCGAGTAGCAAGTTCTTTCGCTGTATGCAGTTGATAAGGTTGCATGATGAAACCTAGTTTGTTCCCTTGTTAGTGTAGAGTTTGTTCTAAGGCGGAGATTTGTGGTATTTGGGTCAAACTCTAGTCTCAACAATGTTAGCTTCATGGTTCGACAAGTAGTTGAAGATGTGCATGTCGTAGTCGAAGTGTGTTCTTGTATGTAGATGTATATTTTAGCTTGTTGTTTAAGATAATATGCCAAATCAGGTCAGTCTGTTGGGCCAATTATTTAGTATGTTAGTTGAAAGTTAGGGTTTATTTTTTCTTATAAATAGCATACTAGTTATCACTTCTCCATCAATCCTTGATAATCTTGATCAGAAAGAGAAAATTGTGTGGTTGAGATTCAATTGTAAACATTGTTCCCTAACGTGTAATTGAATCAATAATCCAATTTTAAACCATTTTGAATTGTTTTTTTCTCTTCTCTTCTATCTTTTCCTTTACTTCGTGGTTTTCTTGTTACATCAAAAAATCGATCATATTTTATTTTCTTGAAAATTGTTTCGTAACACTTTTCTTTTCCAAAGCTTTTCAATATGCATAATCTAGAATATCTTTCATCTAATCGAAACAGCCACACACTTAGTAAGTGAACAGTTTGATGTTACACATGAATCAGACACACCATATTTGAATGAATTTTGATTTTTAATTTTTAAAAAGAATATTTGAAACCAAATTTAAGAAACTGTTTTCTAGAAATAAATAGAAAAAAATATCCTTGATAATCTTATTTTTCAAAACAGTATTTGAAAAGAGAATATAATAAAAACTTATTTGATATAACTATCTTTAAATTTTTTATTTTTAAATCTACAAAACAAAAAGTCAACTAGTTTTTATACATTTCATTTTTTTATCTCAGTGTAGTTCTCTAAATAGAAGAATGAGACTCAATTTAATTCTTTTGTTCAGATATTTCTTTAAAACAAACTCATCCAAATCAACAAGAAAAAACCTACATTTTGTCTAAAATAATCAAAATAGATGTTAATTGAAATTCTGGTACAGATGTGTGATGTCTTTGTGCAATGTCACAACATCGCAATCTGCTGAACAAGGCAATAATAGAAACAGTAAATAACGTACTGAATTGTTCACCCAGTTCGGTTCAACAACCTACATCTGGGGGCATACCAAGCCAGGAAGGAAGTCCAATATTAGTAGTATCAAATTACAGACTCAACTGACCAGTTGACAATCTACCTAATTTAATCACTACCCAATGACCCTTCTACCTAAGTCCTCCCTAGGTAAGAGACTCCATCTCACTTCCTATCATCACAATGATGTCTAGCAGTCAACTACACCGTTACTGCATCAACAGCTCGATTTCCAACTACTTTTCAAACACAGAAAAGTCACATTTCCATGACACCCTTTCATGACACCCTTTGGAGTTGCTTCAAAGCTTCCTCCAAGAACAATACCAAACTCATTACCTACAGGTTTCTGAATTAAACACAGTGACCATCTCACAACCCGAGTGGTTCACTTAGACAAAGCCCTAATGATCTACATCTTGGACCCGTACCTATTCTAGGTTACAAGTAATCTATTTATAATATAATCCCAACTGGATTTGGGCCTTCAAATCATATCATATCTTTTCTAACAAATCTGCAACAGATAGATCTTCAATCATATCTTCAAATAAATCTTCAATTATTAACTTTGAATATTCTCCATATCTTTATGCTTTAAATTCGCAACAAACTGATCTTCATAACTGATTGTAACAGAATATATCTCTCCCTTGATCTTCGCCTGCATTCTCTGATTCTCTTTAGCAGAATATCTCATTCACACCAGAAACACGTGCAGCCCTAATTAATCATCCCAGACCTGATGTTGTAATGTTCTGGTATAGTGATGTTAAAACTTCGCATGTGACATCACTCTTCAGCACTTTAACTCTTCAACACTATTTACAACCCAGACTGTTAGCAGTTCATGTTGCAACATCAACCATGACATCAACATTGTTTTAACAAAATTTAAGCCAACACAAGAACTAACAATCTCCCCCTTTGGCTAATTTTGGCTAAAACAAACTCTGCCATCATCAGAGAACCCAGCAGTGGATATACTCACTAACCACCTAGCAGCAGCAACTCTTCAATAAGCTGCTTAAACTCACTTTCACATCAGCATAGGGCAAACTCCTCCTCAAACCAAGAACTAGCTCACAACTGTTCATACACTCTCCCCCTCAACTGCTGCACCATATCAGAAAAGGCTTCACAACCACACCTTGGCAACACACCTTGGCTACTTTCTCCCCCTTTTTAGCCACAATTGGACAAACTCTGAACATCGCAGCAAGCACAAACAAATTCCAAAATCAAACTCTGAATCATCCAACCAATATGCTCAGAACAAAATCCAGACTCAGCAGCTACTACTGTACATTCTCTCGTATGACTATGAGACGCTCCTTAGGCATACTGTAGGCACCAAGCTCCTGAACCAGAGTAAAATCATCCTTCACCAAGGATATTCAACCAGATACTGTCCCAACACACGTTAGAACATTTGCCACACACCAAGATATCATCACTATAACTCTTGATAAGCTCCACCAACTGGACTTACTATTGCACAGTAATCCAAAGAACTAGAGAACTAAACTCTCATCCACCTTCAAGAAGAATAATCTCCTTGAGTCTTCAACTCATCACCCTTCTGCCCAACAGTAACATGTTCCAAGACAATCCTCAATGATAACTAGCTGCCACACTCTGATTATCTTGATTCTTCGAATCCACTTCTGAGATCGACCAATTGCCACAGTTTGATCACCTCATTCATGAATCCTCATGATTGTCAGAACTCTCACAAAGATATCTTGATCCACCAAGGAAACTTGATCTTCAAGTCACATGATCCACTTGCTCAAAAGCAAACACACTTAGACTCCCTAAGCCATGGTCATGTAACATCTTCTCCTTCCTGCAGCTCCCGCAAACTGCCATGAGAACGATCTTTTTGAAGCATCCTATTGTTCATTCCTGTATATCACCCTATCATTAGCTGATGTGCCACATCACCAGCTGAGACTCCTGATGTTAAGTTAGATGTCAGAACATCCAACTGTTGAATTCAGCTCTACCTTCTGCCACTCAGAAGAACCTCCTCCCTTTGCAGAAACAGATTTCCATGCTCTCATAGACTTGATTCAACAATCAAGTTTGAGTAGACAACCTCCATCCTTCTTAGAACCTCCAAAGACTTCAAACCTCCCACATCTGAATCTTCTGAAAATAAGTAGTCCAAGACTACCCCATAGCAATACTAAAGAAGGTCATTTCCCTTAGTAGAGCCGTCAGTAGAAAGCCAGAGATAACTGCCACTTATCCTCGACCTTCACAACCAGAGCAAACACCATTCTCCAACCTGGTCCAAGCTGTACCCATTAAGATGTGATGTCTTCATATCTTTCAGCCTTAAAGCCTACAACTTGTCTGACTTGAGATGTTGGATGTCATCAACATTCCACACATCCCGGACTCTTTGGATGATACTTCATAGTAACCAATCAACCCCACCAGTTGATTTAACTTCAAGGTACTTAACCCTTGAAAATACTTCAAAACAGCCACATAGAGAAAGGTAAACACTTCTGCAGTCCTGCACTTTTACCTCAGACATATACATAGTCCCCCGTCAATGTATATTATCGTTAGTTAAATGCACAACATTATCAAAAGCAGACAAATACTCAACTATTGTCAAGCTATTTATCACAAGAAACAACATTTGATCTGGTCTGACATCCTTTTCCTGCAGACTTGAGGCACTAGTTGATCCCTCTTTTGCTAATCCACACCACTGATCACTTCAGATCAGTTAAGTGGCTCGACCTGATACTCCACCATGAGCAAAGAACTGAAGTGATGTTTCAACATCAGTTATGACATTACATCTCCTAATCATATTACACCACACATATCTCTTGTAGGGGACACACGAGAGCATATCAGCATCTGATCAACTTCCAACCAAACTGCAGTAACTTGCATAACACACTCTTCCAGAAGCTTCTTCTTATAAGCACAAGGTTCAGACCTCCTGTCTAACCAAAGAGTAATAACTGCCATCCTTCTACAGAGACAAACTGCTACTTTCGAGCCACAAAACTGGAAGAGTTCATTCCAACTAATGCAGACACCAATTGACCACAGGCTGATAAACCCTGCTACTGCACACAAAGTCTTGGATGCATTTACCCTATAATATGGTCCTCAGAGACTTTTAGCTCAAACAAGGATCAACTCCTTCTCTTCTGCAATCAGGATTACTACCTTTTCTTCAACCAGCACATCTGAGATGCTATGACATAATGAACATCATCTCAAAACTTGTTCAACTTTACAGCTTCAGTGATCCTTCAAAGCAACTACAATCTAATATTTACCATAAACTGCTAATGTGTAGCGCGATGTCGAGACACTAGAATTGACATATTAGGATCAGCTTCTTCCTTGATGAAACTTCCTCCTCATTAGGCTACCACAGCTAAGCTTAAGAGATGACTTATCAAAATCTTCACTCCCGCATGAAAGATTTGACAGTGATACTCTTTTGCTTTGGCTCTACCCTCTTCTTTTACCATCAAGAAATATGATAAAGAAGGAATCACTGTTCTGAACAGACTGGTCTTCAATGTCTGACTTGAAATATGTTCTTCTTCTGATCCTTCCATGTCAAACAGTGTTTAGAAGTTCCATTCACCTTATGAACACTTCTCTCCCAAACAAGGATATGAGATAATCCAACAGGTTGAAGCTGTCTTGCAACATCATAGAATATCCTGCTGAGGAGACCAAACCCTAATCTCTTTCCAAGAGAATATCTTCCTAGAATCTCAACACCAGAGACACTAGAACCAACCAGGGTTACAATAGATACCATGCAGCGGAACACATCCCAACTCCTCAACAACCTTCAGGCACTACTCAAATCATCATCATAAACCAAGTGCCAACAGCAGTTCTCCTGATAACAATATTCTATCATGAATAGTACATCCTTCACTCCAAGGGGAACAACTATCTTCCTTGCTCAAGAACCAGAAAGTATCTTCCCTAGATCTCATCCAGAAACAGACGGGATGCCTGGTTTGATACCAATTGAAATTCTGGTACAGATGTGTGATGTCTTTGTGCAATGTCACAACATCGCAATCTGCTGAACAAGGCAATAATAGAAACAGTAAATAACACACTGAATTGTTCACCCAGTTCGGTTCAACAACCTACATCTGGGGGCATACCAAGCCAGGAAGGAAGTCCAATATTAGTAGTATCAAATTACAGACTCAACAGACCAGTTGACAATCTACCTAATTTAATCACTACCCAATGACCCTTCTACCTAAGTCCTCCCTAGGTAAGAGACTCCATCTCACTTCCTATCATCACAATGATGTCTAGCAGTCAACTACACCGTTACTGCATCAATAGCTCGATTTCCAACTACTTTTCAAACACAGAAAAGTCACATTTCCATGACACCCTTTCATGACACCCTTTGGAGTTGCTTCAAAGCTTCCTCCAAGAACAATACCAAACTCATTACCTACAGGTTTCTGAGTTAAACACAGTGACCATCTCACAACTCGAGTGGTTCACTTAGACAAAGCCCTAATGATCTACATCTTGGACCCGTACCTATTCTAGGTTACAAGTAATCTATTTATAATATAATCCCAACTGGATTTGGGCCTTCAAATCATATCATATATTTTCTAACAAATCTACAACAGATAGATCTTCAATCATATCTTCAAATAAATCTTTAATTATTAACTTTGAATATTCTCCATATCTTTATGCTTTAAATTCGCAACAAACTGATCTTCATAACTGATTGTAACTGAATATATCTCTCCCTTGATCTTCGCCTGCATTCTCTGATTCTCTTTAGCAGAATATCTCATTCACACCAGAAACACGTGCAGCCCTAATTAATCATCCCAGACCTGATGTTGTAATGTTCTGGTATAGTGATGTTAAAACTTCGCATGTGACATCACTCTTCAGCACTTTAACTCTTCAACACTATTTACAACCCAGACTGTTAGCAGTTCATGTTGCAACATCAACCATGACATCAACATTGTTTTAACAAAATTTCAGCCAACACAAGAACTAACAATCTCCCCCTTTGGCTAATTTTGGCTAAAACAAACTCTGCCATCATTAGAGAACCCAGCAGTGGATATACTCACTAACCACCTAGCAGCAGCAACTCTTCAATAAGTTGCTTAAACTCACTTTCACATCAGCATAGGGCAAACTCCCCCTCAAACCAAGAACCAGCTCACAGCTGTTCATACACTCTCCCCCTCAACTGTTGCACCATATCAGAAAAGGCTTCACAACCACACCTTGGCAACACACCTTGGCTACTCTCTCCCCCTTTTTAGCCACAATTGGACAAACTCTGAACATCGCAGCAAGCACAAACAAATTCCAAAATCAAACTCTGAATCATCCAACCAATATGCTCAGAACAAAATCCAGACTCAGTAGCTACTACTGTACATTCTCTCGTATGACTATGTAGACGCTCCTTAGGCATACTGTAGGCACCAAGCTCCTGAACCAGAGTAAAATCATCCTTCACCAAGGATATTCAACCAGATACTGTCCCAACACACGTTAGAACATTTGCCATACACCAAGATATCATCACCATGACTCTTGATAAGCTCCACCAACTGGACTTACTATTGCACAGTAATCCAAAGAACTAGAGAACTAAACTCTCATCCACCTTCAAGAAGAATAATCTCCTTGAGTCTTCAACTCATCACCCTTCTGCCCAAGAGTAACATGTTCCAAGACAATCCTCAATGATAACCAGCTGCCACACTCTAATTATCTTGATTCTTCGAATCCACTTCTGAGATCAACCAATTGCCACAGTTTGATCACCTCATTCATGAATCCTCACGATTGTCAAAACTCTCACAAAGATATCTTGATCCACCAAGGAAACTTGATCTTCAAGTCACATGATCCACTTGCTCAAAAGTAAACACACTTAGACTCCCTAAGCCATGGTCATGTAACATCTTCTCCTTCCTGCAGCTCCCGCAAACTGCCATGAGAACGATCTTTTTGAAGCATCCTATTGTTCATTCCTGTAGATCACCCTATCATTAGCTGATGTGCCACATCACCAGCTGAGACTCCTGATGTTAAGTTAGATGTCAGAACATCCAACTGTTGAATTCAGCTCTACCTTCTGCCACTCAGAAGAACCTCCTCCCTTTGCAGAAACAGATTTCCATGCTCTCATAGACTTGATTCAACAATCAAGTTTGAGTAGACAACCTCCATCCTTCTTAGAACCTCCAAAGACTTCAAACCTCCCACATCTGAATCTTCCGAAAATAAGTAGTCCAAGACTACCCCATAGCAATACTAAAGAAGGTCATTTCCCTTAGTAGAGCCGTCAGTAGAAAGCCAGAGATAACTGCCACTTATCCTCGACCTTCACAACCAGAGAAAACACCATTCTCCAACCTGGTCCAAGCTGTACCCATTAAGATGTGATGTCTTCATATCTTTCAGCCTTAAAGCCTACAACTTGTCTGACTTGAGATGTTGGATGTCATCAACATTCCACACATCCCGGACTCTTTGGATGATACTTCATAGTAACCAATCAACCCCACCAGTTGATTTAACTTCAACGTACTTAACCCTTGAAAATACTTCAAAACAGCCACATAGAGAAAGGTAAACACTTCTGCAGTCCTGCACTTTTACCTCAGACATATACATAGTCTCCCGTCAATGTATATTGTCGTTAGTTAAATGCACAACATTATCAAAAGCAGACAAATACTCAACTATTGTCAAGCTATTTATCACAAGAAACAACATTTGATCTGGTCTGACATCCTTTTCCTGCAGACTTGAGGCACTAGTTGATCCCTCTTTTGCTAATCCACACCACTGATCACTTCAGATCAGTTAAGTGGCTCGACCTGATACTCCACCATGAGCAAAGAACTGAAGTGATGTTTCAACATCAGTTATGACATTACATCTCCTAATCATATTACACCACACATATCTCTTGTAGGGGACACACGAGAGCATATCAGCATCTGATCAACTTCCAACCAAACTGCAGTAACTTGCATAACACACTCTTCCAGAAGCTTCTTCTTATAAGCACAAGTTTCAGACCTCCTGTCTAACCAAAGAGTAATAACTGCCATCCTTCTACAGAGACAAACTGCTACTTTCGAGCCACACACCTGGAAGAGTTCATTCCAACTAATGCAGACACCAATTGACCACAGGCTGATAAACCCTGCTACTGTACACAAAGTCTTGGATGCCTTTACCCTATAATATGGTCCTCAGAGACTTTTAGCTCAAACAAGGATCAACTCCTTCTCTTCTGCAATCAGGATTACTACCTTTTCTTCAACCAGCACATCTGAGATGCTATGACATAATGAACATCATCTCAAAACTTGTTCAACTTTACAGCTTCAGTGATCCTTCAAAGCAGCTACAATCTAATATTTACCATAAACTGCTAATGTGTAGCGCGATGTCGAGACACTAGAATTGACATATTAGGATCAGCTTCTTCCTTGATGAAACTTCCTCCTCATTAGGCTACCACAACTAAGCTTAAGAGATGACTTATCAAAATCTTCACTCCCGCATGAAAGATTTGACAGTGATACTCTTTTGCTTTGGCTCTACCCTCTTCTTTTACCATCAAGAAATATGATAAAGAAGGAATCACTGTTCTGAACAGATTGGTCTTCAATGTCTGACTTGAAATATGTTCTTCTTCTGATCCTTCCATGTCAAACAATGTTTAGAAGTTCCATTCACCTTATGAACACTTCTCTCCCAAACAAGGATATGAGATAATCCAACAGGTTGAAGCTGTCTTGCAACATCATAGAATATCCTGCTGAGGAGACCAAACCCTAATGTCTTTCCAAGATAATATCTTCCTAGAATCTCAACACCAGAGACACTAGAACCAACCAGGGTTATAATAGATACCATGCAGCGGAACACATCCCAACTCCTCAACAACCTTCAGGCACTACTCAAATCATCATCATAAACCAAGTGCCAACAGCAGTTCTCCTGATAACAATATTCTATCATGAATAGTACATCCTTCACTCCAAGGGGAACAACTGTCTTCCTTGCTCAAGAACCAGAAAGTATCTTCCCTAGATCTCATCCAGAAATAGACAGGATGCCTGGTTTGATACCAATTGAAATTCTGGTACAGATGTGTGATGTCTTTGTGCAATTTCACAACATCGCAATCTGCTGAACAAGGCAATAATAGAAATAGTAAATAACACACTGAATTGTTCACCCAGTTCGGTTCAACAACCTACATCTGGGGGCATACCAAGCCAGGAAGGAAGTCCAATATTAGTAGTATTAAATTACAGACTCAACAGACCAGTTGACAATCTACCTAATTTAATCACTACCCAATGACCCTTCTACCTAAGTCCTCCCTAGGTAAGAGACTCCATCTCACTTCCTATCATCACAATGATGTCTAGCAGTCAACTACATCGTTACTGCATCAACAGCTCGATTTCCAACTACTTTTCAAACACAGAAAAGTCACCTTTCCATGACACCCTTTCATGACACCCTTTGGAGTTGCTTCAAAGCTTCCTCCAAGAACAATACCAAACTCATTACCTACAGGATTCTGAGTTAAACACAGTGACCATCTCACAACCCGAGTGGTTCACTTAGACAAAGCCCTAATGATCTACATCTTGGACCCGTACCTATTCTAGGTTACAAGTAATCTATTTATAATATAATCCCAACTGGATTTGGGCCTTCAAATCATATCATATATTTTCTAACAAATCTGCAACAGATAGATCTTCAATCATATCTTCAAATAAATCTTCAATTATTAACTTTGAATATTCTCCATATCTTTATGCTTTAAATTCACAACAAACTGATCTTCATAACAGATTGTAACAGAATATATCTCTCCCTTGATCTTCGCCTGCATTCTCTGATTCTCTTTAGCGGAATATCTCATTCACACCAGAAACACGTGCAGCCCTAATTAATCATCCCATACCTGATGTTGTAATGTTCTGGTATAGTGATGTTAAAACTTCGCATGTGACATCACTCTTCAGCACTTTAACTCTTCAACACTATTTACAACCCAGACTGTTAGCAGTTCATGTTGCAACATCAACCATGACATCAACATTGTTTTAACAAAATTTCAGCCAACACAAGAACTAACAATCTCCCCCTTTGGCTAATTTTGGCTAAAACAAACTCTGCCATCATCAGAGAACCCAGCAGTGGATATACTCACTAACCACCTAGCAGCAGCAACTCTTCAATAAGCTGCTTAAACTCACTTTCACATCAGGATAGGGCAAACTCCCCCTCAAACCAAGAACCAGCTCACAGCTGTTCATACACTCTCCCCCTCAACTGCTGCACCATATCAGAAAAGGCTTCACAACCACACCTTGGCAACACACCTTGGCTACTCTCTCCCCCTTTTTAGCCACAATTGGACAAACTCTGAACATCGCAGCAAGCACAAACAAATTCCAAAATCAAACTCTGAATCATCCAACCAATATGCTCAGAACAAAATCCAGACTCAGCAGCTACTACTGTACATTCTCTCGTATGACTATGTAGACGCTCCTTAGGCATACTGTAGGCACCAAGCTCCTGAACCAGAGTAAAATCATCCTTCACCAAGGATATTCAACCAGATACTGTCCCAACACACGTTAGAACATTTGCCACACACCAAGATATCATCACCATGACTCTTGATAAGCTCCACCAACTGGACTTACTATTGCACAGTAATCCAAAGAACTAGAGAACTAAACTCTCATCCACCTTCAAGAAGAATAATCTCCTTGAGTCTTCAACTCATCACCCTTCTGCCCAAGAGTAACATGTTCCAAGACAATCCTCAATGATAACCAGCTGCCACACTCTAATTATCTTGATTCTTCGAATCCACTTCTGAGATCAACCAATTGCCACAGTTTGATCACCTCATTCATGAATCCTCACGATTGTCAAAACTCTCACAAAGATATCTTGATCCACCAAGGAAACTTGATCTTCAAGTCACATGATCCACTTGCTCAAAAGCAAACACACTTAGACTCCCTAAGCCATGGTCATGTAACATCTTCTCCTTCCTGCAGCTCCCGCAAACTGCCATGAGAACGATCTTTTTGAAGCATCCTATTGTTCATTCCTGTAGATCACCCTATCATTAGCTGATGTGCCACATCACCAACTGAGACTCCTGATGTTAAGTTAGATGTCAGAACATCCAACTGTTGAATTCAGCTCTACCTTCTGCCACTCAAAAGAACCTCCTCCCTTTGCAGAAACAGATTTCCATGCTCTCATAGACTTGATTCAACAATCAAGTTTGAGTAGACAACCTCCATCCTTCTTAGAACCTCCAAAGACTTCAAACCTCCCACATCTGAATCTTCCGAAAATAAGTAGTCCAAGACTACCCCATAGCAATACTAAAGAAGGTCATTTCCCTTAGTAGAGCCGTCAGTAGAAAGCCAGAGATAAATGCCACTTATCCTCGACCTTCACAACCAGAGCAAACACCATTCTCCAACCTGGTCCAAGCTGTACCCATTAAGATGTGATGTCTTCATATCTTTCAGCCTTAAAGCCTACAACTTGTCTGACTTGAGATGTTGGATGTCATCAACATTCCACACATCCCGGACTCTTTGGATGATACTTCATAGTAACCAATCAACCCCACCAGTTGATTTAACTTCAAGGTACTTAACCCTTGAAAATACTTCAAAACAGCCACATAGAGAAAGGTAAACACTTCTGCAGTCCTGCACTTTTACCTCAGACATATACATAGTCTCCCTTCAATGTATATTGTCGTTAGTTAAATGCACAACATTATCAAAAGCAGACAAATACTCAACTATTGTCAAGCTATTTATCACAAGAAACAACATTTGATCTGGTCTGACATCCTTTTCCTGCAGACTTGAGGCACTAGTTGATCCCTCTTTTGCTAATCCACACCACTGATCACTTCAGATCAGTTAAGTGGCTCGACCTGATACTCCACCATGAGCAAAGAACTGAAGTGATGTTTCAACATCAGTTATGACATTACATCTCCTAATCATATTACACCACACATATCTCTTGTAGGGGACACACGAGAGCATATCAACATCTGATCAACTTCCAACCAAACTACAGTAACTTGCATAACACACTCTTCCAGAAGCTTCTTCTTATAAGCACAAGGTTCAGACCTCCTGTCTAACCAAAGAGTAATAACTGCCATCCTTCTACAGAGACAAACTGCTACTTTCGAGCCACACACCTGGAAGAGTTCATTCCAACTAATGCAGACACCAATTGACCACAGGCTGATAAACCCTGCTACTGTACACAAAGTCTTGGATGCCTTTACCCTATAATATGGTCCTCAGAGACTTTTAGCTCAAACAAGGATCAACTCCTTCTCTTCTGCAATCAGGATTACTACCTTTTCTTCAACCAGCACATCTGAGATGCTATGACATAATGAACATCATCTCAAAACTTGTTCAACTTTACAGCTTCAGTGATCCTTCAAAGCAGCTACAATCTAATATTTACCATAAACTGCTAATGTGTAGCGCGATGTCGAGACACTAGAATTGACATATTAGGATCAGCTTCTTCCTTGATGAAACTTCCTCCTCATTAGGCTACCACAACTAAGCTTAAGAGATGACTTATCAAAATCTTCACTCCCGCATGAAAGATTTGACAGTGATACTCTTTTGCTTTGGCTCTACCCTCTTCTTTTACCATCAAGAAATATGATAAAGAAGGAATCACTGTTCTGAACAGATTGGTCTTCAATGTCTGACTTGAAATATGTTCTTCTTCTGATCCTTCCATGTCAAACAATGTTTAGAAGTTCCATTCACCTTATGAACACTTCTCTCCCAAACAAGGATATGAGATAATCCAACAGGTTGAAGCTGTCTTGCAACATCATAGAATATCCTGCTGAGGAGACCAAACCCTAATGTCTTTCCAAGAGAATATCTTCCTAGAATCTCAACACCAGAGACACTAGAACCAACCAGGGTTACAATAGATACCATGCAGCGGAACACATCCCAACTCCTCAACAACCTTCAGGCACTACTCAAATCATCATCATAAACCAAGTGCCAACAGCAGTTCTCCTGATAACAATATTCTATCATGAATAGTACATCCTTCACTCCAAGGGGAACAACTATCTTCCTTGCTCAAGAACCAGAAAGTATCTTCCCTAGATCTCATCCAGAAACTGACAGGATGCCTGCTTTGATACCAATTGAAATTCTGGTACAGATGTGTGATGTCTTTGTGCAATGTCACAACATCGCAATCTGCTGAACAAGGCAATAATAGAAACAGTATATAACACACTGAATTGTTCACCCAGTTTGGTTCAACAACCTACATCTGGGGGCATACCAAGCCAGGAAGGAAGTCCAATATTAGTAGTATTAAATTACAGACTCAACAGACCAGTTGACAATCTACCTAATTTAATCACTACCCAATGACCCTTCTACCTAAGTCCTCCCTAGGTAAGAGACTCCATCTCACTTCCTATCATCACAATGATGTCTAGCAGTCAACTACACCGTTACTGCATCAACAGCTCGATTTCCAACTACTTTTCAAACACAGAAAAGTCACCTTTCCATGACACCCTTTCATGACACCCTTTGGAGTTGCTTCAAAGCTTCCTCCAAGAACAATACCAAACTCATTACCTACAGGATTCTGAGTTAAACACAGTGACCATCTCACAACCCGAGTGGTTCACTTAGACAAAGCCCTAATGATCTACATCTTGGACCCGTACCTATTCTAGGTTACAAGTAATCTATTTATAATATAATCCCAACTGGATTTGGGCCTTCAAATCATATCATATATTTTCTAACAAATCTGCAACAGATAGATCTTCAATCATATCTTCAAATAAATCTTCAATTATTAACTTTGAATATTCTCCATATCTTTATGCTTTAAATTCACAACAAACTGATCTTCATAACTGATTGTAACAGAATATATCTCTCCCTTGATCTTCGCCTGCATTCTCTGATTCTCTTTAGCAGAATATCTCATTCACACCAGAAACACGTGCAGCCCTAATTAATCATCCCATACCTGATGTTGTAATGTTCTGGTATAGTGATGTTAAAACTTCGCATGTGACATCACTCTTCAGCACTTTAACTCTTCAACACTATTTACAACCCAGACTGTTAGCAGTTCATGTTGCAACATCAACCATGACATCAACATTGTTTAAACAAAATTTCAGCCAACACAAGAACTAACAATCTCCCCCTTTGGCTAATTTTGGCTAAAACAAACTCTGCCATCATCAGAGAACCCAGCAGTGGATATACTCACTAACCACCTAGCAGCAGCAACTCTTCAATAAGCTGCTTAAACTCACTTTCACATCAGGATAGGGCAAACTCCCCCTCAAACCAAGAACCAGCTCACAGCTGTTCATACACTCTCCCCCTCAACTGCTGCACCATATCAGAAAAGGCTTCACAACCACACCTTGGCAACACACCTTGGCTACTCTCTCCCCCTTTTTAGCCACAATTGGACAAACTCTGAACATCGCAGCAAGCACAAACAAATTCCAAAATCAAACTCTGAATCATCCAACCAATATGCTCAACACAAAATCCAGACTCAGCAGCTACTACTGTACATTCTCTCATATGACTATGTAGACGCTCCTTAGGCATACTGTAGGCACCAAGCTCCTGAACCAGAGTAAAATCATCCTTCACCAAGGATATTCAACCAGATACTGTCCCAACACACGTTAGAACATTTGCCACACACCAAGATATCATCACCATGACTCTTGATAAGCTCCACCAACTGGACTTACTATTGCACAGTAATCCAAAGAACTAGAGAACTAAACTCTCATCCACCTTCAAGAAGAATAATCTCCTTGAGTCTTCAACTCATCACCCTTCTGCCCAAGAGTAACATGTTCCAAGACAATCCTCAATGATAACCAGCTGCCACACTCTAATTATCTTGATTCTTCGAATCCACTTCTGAGATCAACCAATTGCCACAGTTTGATCACCTCATTCATGAATCCTCACGATTGTCAAAACTCTCACAAAGATATCTTGATCCACCAAGGAAACTTGATCTTCAAGTCACATGA
Source organism: Lathyrus tuberosus (assembly GCA_022829125.1). NCBI lineage: Eukaryota > Viridiplantae > Streptophyta > Magnoliopsida > Fabales > Fabaceae > Lathyrus > Lathyrus tuberosus. The sequence continues at coordinate 5,063,726 of JALAZF010000441.1, forward strand.
TCCACTTGCTCAAAAGCAAACACACTTAGACTCCCTAAGCCATGGTCATGTAACATCTTCTCCTTCCTGCAGCTCCCGCAAACTGCCATGAGAACGATCTTTTTGAAGCATCCTATTGTTCATTCCTGTAGATCACCCTATCATTAGCTGATGTGCCACATCACCAGCTGAGACTCCTGATGTTAAGTTAGATGTCAGAACATCCAACTGTTGAATTCAGCTCTACCTTCTGCCACTCAGAAGAACCTCCTCCCTTTGCAGAAACAGATTTCTATACTCTCATAGACTTGATTCAACAATCAAGTTTGAGTAGACAACCTCCATCCTTCTTAGAACCTCCAAAGACTTCAAACCTCCCACATCTGAATCTTCCGAAAATAAGTAGTCCAAGACTACCCCATAGCAATACTAAAGAAGGTCATTTCCCTTAGTAGAGCCGTCAGTAGAAAGCCAGAGATAACTGCCACTTATCCTCGACCTTCACAACCAGAGCAAACACCATTCTCCAACCTGGTCCAAGCTGTACCCATTAAGATGTGATGTCTTCATATCTTTCAGCCTTAAAGCCTACAACTTGTCTGACTTGAGATGTTGGATGTCATCAACATTCCACACATCCCGGACTCTTTGGATGATACTTCATAGTAACCAATCAACCCCACCAGTTGATTTAACTTCAAGGTACTTAACCCTTGAAAATACTTCAAAACAGCCACATAGAGAAAGGTAAACACTTCTGCAGTCCTGCACTTTTACCTCAGACATATACATAGTCTCCCGTCAATGTATATTGTCGTTAGTTAAATGCACAACATTATCAAAAGCAGACAAATACTCAACTATTGTCAAGCTATTTATCACAAGAAACAACATTTGATCTGGTCTGACATCCTTTTCCTGCAGACTTGAGGCACTAGTTGATCCCTCTTTTGCTAATCCACACCACTGATCACTTCAGATTAGTTAAGTGGCTCGACCTCATACTCCACCATGAGCAAAGAACTGAAGTGATGTTTCAACATCAGTTATGACATTACATCTCCTAATTATATTACACCACACATATCTCTTGTAGGGGACACACGAGAGCATATCAGCATCTGATCAACTTCCAACCAAACTGCAGTAACTTGCATAACACACTCTTCCAGAAGCTTTTTCTTATAAGCACAAGGTTCAGACCTCCTGTCTAACCAAAGAGTAATAACTGCCATCCTTCTACAGAGACAAACTGCTACTTTCGAGCCACAAAACTGGAAGAGTTCATTCCAACTAATGCAGACACCAATTGACCACAGGCTGATAAACCCTGCTACTGTACACAAAGTCTTGGATGCCTTTACCCTATAATATGGTCCTCAGAGACTTTTAGCTCAAACAAGGATCAACTCCTTCTCTTCTGCAATCAGGATTACTACCTTTTCTTCAACCAGCACATCTGAGATGCTATGACATAATGAACATCATCTCAAAACTTGTTCAACTTTACAGCTTCAGTGATCCTTCAAAGCAGCTACAATCTAATATTTACCATAAACTGCTAATGTGTAGCGCGATGTCGAGACACTAGAATTGACATATTAGGATCAGCTTCTTCCTTGATGAAACTTCCTCCTCATTAGGCTACCACAACTAAGCTTAAGAGATGACTTATCAAAATCTTCACTCCCGCATGAAAGATTTGACAGTGATACTCTTTTGCTTTGGCTCTACCCTCTTCTTTTACCATCAAGAAATATGATACAGAAGGAATCACTGTTCTGAACAGATTGGTCTTCAATGTCTGACTTGAAATATGTTCTTCTTCTGATCCTTCCATGTCAAACAGTGTTTAGAAGTTCCATTCACCTTATGAACACTTCTCTCCCAAACAAGGATATGAGATAATCCAACAGGTTGAAGCTGTCTTGCAACATCATAGAATATCCTGCTGAGGAGACCAAACCCTAATGTCTTTCCAAGAGAATATCTTCCAAGAATCTCAACACCAGAGACACTAGAACCAACCAGGGTTACAATAGATACCATGCAGCGGAACACATCCCAACTCCTCAACAACCTTCAGGCACTACTCAAATCATCATCATAAACCAAGTGCCAACAGCAGTTCTCCTGATAACAATATTCTATCATGAATAGCACATCCTTCACTCCAAGGGGAACAACTATCTTCCTTGCTCAAGAACCAGAAAGTATCTTCCCTAGATCTCATCCAGAAATAGACAGGATGCCTGCTTTGATACCAATTGAAATTCTGGTACAGATGTGTGATGTCTTTGTGCAATGTCACAACATCGCAATCTGCTGAACAAGGCAATAATAGAAACAGTAAGTAACACACTGAATTGTTCACCCAGTTCGGTTCAACAACCTACATCTGGGGGCATACCAAGCCAGGAAGGAAGTCCAATATTAGTAGTATTAAATTACAGACTCAACAGACCAGTTGACAATCTACCTAATTTAATCACTACCCAATGACCCTTCTACCTAAGTCCTCCCTAGGTAAGAGACTCCATCTCACTTCCTATCATCACAATGATGTCTAGCAGTCAACTACACCATTACTGCATCAACAGCTCGATTTCCAACTACTTTTCAAACACAGAAAAGTCACCTTTCCATGACACCCTTTCATGACACCCTTTGGAGTTGCTTCAAAGCTTCCTCCAAGAACAATACCAAACTCATTACTTACAGGATTCTGAGTTAAACACAGTGACCATCTCACAACTCGAGTGGTTCACTTAGACAAAGCCCTAATGATCTACATCTTGGACCCGTACCTATTCTAGGTTACAAGTAATCTATTTATAATATAATCCCAACTGGATTTGGGCCTTCAAATCATATCATATATTTTCTAATAAATCTGCAACAGATAGATCTTCAATCATATCTTCAAATAAATCTTCAATTATTAACTTTGAATATTCTCCATATCTTTATGCTTTAAATTCACAACAAACTGATCTTCATAACTGATTGTAACAGAATATATCTCTCCCTTGATCTTCGCCTGCATTCTCTGATTCTCTTTAGCAGAATATCTCATTCACACCAGAAACACGTGCAGCCCTAATTAATCATCCCAGACCTGGTGTTGTAATGTTCTGGTATAGTGATGTTAAAACTTCGCATGTGACATCACTCTTCAGCACTTTAACTCTTCAACACTATTTACAACCCAGACTGTTAGCAGTTCATGTTGCAACATCAACCATGACATCAACATTGTTTTAACAAAATTTCAGCCAACACAAGAACTAACAATCTCCCCCTTTGGCTAATTTTGGCTAAAACAAACTCTGCCATCATCAGAGAACCCAGCAGTGGATATACTCACTAACCACCTAGCAGCAGCAACTCTTCAATAAGCTGCTTAAACTCACTTTCACATCAGGATAGGGTAAACTCCCCCTCAAACCAAGAACCAGCTCACAGCTGTTTATACACTCTCCCCCTCAACTGCTGCACCATATCAGAAAAGGCTTCACAACCACACCTTGGCAACACACCTTGGCTACTCTCTCCCCCTTTTTAGCCACAATTGGACAAACTCTGAACATCGCAGCAAGCACAAACAAATTCCAAAATCAAACTCTGAATCATCCAACCAATATGCTCAGAACAAAATCCAGACTCAGCAGCTACTACTGTACATTCTCTCGTATGACTATGTAGACGCTCCTTAGGCATACTGTAGGCACCAAGCTCCTGAACCAGAGTAAAATCATCCTTCACCAAGGATATTCAACCAGATACTGTCCCAACACACGTTAGAACATTTGCCACACACCAAGATATCATCACCATGACTCTTGATAAGCTCCACCAACTGGACTTACTATTGCACAGTAATCCAAAGAACTAGAGAACTAAACTCTCATCCACCTTCAAGAAGAATAATCTCCTTGAGTCTTCAACTCATCACCCTTCTGCCCAAGAGTAACATGTTCCAAGACAATCCTCAATGATAACCAGCTGCCACACTCTAATTATCTTGATTCTTCGAATCCACTTCTGAGATCAACCAATTGCCACAGTTTGATCACCTCATTCATGAATCTTCACGATTGTCAAAACTCTCACAAAGATATCTTGATCCACCAAGGAAACTTGATCTTCAAGTCACGTGATCCACTTGCTCAAAAGCAAACACACTTAGACTCCCTAAGCCATGGTCATGTAACATCTTCTCCTTCCTGCAGCTCCCGCAAACTGCCATGAGAACGATCTTTTTGAAGCATCCTATTGTTCATTCCTGTAGATCACCCTATCATTAGCTGATGTGCCACATCACCAGCTGAGACTCCTGATGTTAAGTTAGATGTCAGAACATCCAACTGTTAAATTCAGCTCTACCTTCTGCCACTCAGAAGAACCTCCTCCCTTTGCAGAAACAGATTTCCATGCTCTCATAGACTTGATTCAACAATCAAGTTTGAGTAGACAACCTCCATCCTTCTTAGAACCTCCAAAGACTTCAAACCTCCCACATCTGAATCTTTCGAAAATAAGTAGTCCAAGACTACCCCATAGCAATACTAAAGAAGGTCATTTCCCTTAGTAGAGCCGTCAGTAGAAAGCCAGAGATAACTGCCACTTATCCTCGACCTTCACAACCAGAGCAAACACCATTCTCCAACCTGGTCCAAGCTGTACCCATTAAGATGTGATGTCTTCATATCTTTCAGCCTTAAAGCCTACAACTTGTCTGACTTGAGATGTTGGATGTCATCAACATTCCACACATCCCGGACTCTTTGGATGATACTTCATAGTAACCAATCAACCCCACCAGTTGATTTAACTTCAAGGTACTTAACCCTTGAAAATACTTCAAAATAGCCACATAGAGAAAGGTAAACACTTCTGCAGTCCTGCACTTTTACCTCAGACATATACATAGTCTCCCGTCAATGTATATTGTCGTTAGTTAAATGCACAACATTATCAAAAGCAGACAAATACTCAACTATTATCAAGCTATTTATCACAAGAAACAACATTTGATCTGGTCTGACATCCTTTTCCTGCAGACTTGAGGCACTAGTTGATCCCTCTTTTGCTAATCCACACCACTGATCACTTCAGATTAGTTAAGTGGCTCAACCTGATACTCCACCATGAGCAAAGAACTGAAGTGATGTTTCAACATCAGTTATGACATTACATCTCCTAATCATATTACACCACACATATCTCTTGTAGGGGACACACGAGAGCATATCAGCATCTGATCAACTTCCAACCAAACTGCAGTAACTTGCATAACACACTCTTCCAGAAGCTTCTTCTTATAAGCACAAGGTTCAGACCTCCTGTCTAACCAAAGAGTAATAACTGCCATCCTTCTACAGAGACAAACTGCTACTTTCGAGCCACACAACTGGAAGAGTTCATTCCAACTAATGCAGACACCAATTGACCACAGGCTGATAAACCCTGCTACTGCACACAAAGTCTTGGATGCATTTACCCTATAATATGGTCCTCAGAGACTTTTAGCTCAAACAAGGATCAACTCCATCTCTTCTGCAATCAGGATTACTACCTTTTCTTTAACCAGCACATCTGAGATGCTATGACATAATGAACATCATCTCAAAACTTGTTCAACTTTACAGCTTCAGTGGTCCTTCAAAGTAGCTACAATCTAATATTTACCATAAACTGCTAATGTGTAGCGCGATGTCGAGAGACTAGAATTGACATATTAGGATCAGCTTCTTCCTTGATGAAACTTCCTCCTCATTAGGCTACCACAACTAAGCTTAAGAGATGACTTATCAAAATCTTCACTCCTGCATAAAAGATTTGACAGTGATACTCTTTTGCTTTGGCTCTACCCTCTTCTTTTACCATCAAGAAATATGATAAAGAAGGAATCACTGTTCTGAACAGATTGGTCTTCAATGTCTGACTTGAAATATGTTCTTCTTCTGATCCTTCCAAGTCAAATAGTGTTTAGAAGTTCCATTCACCTTATGAACACTTCTCTCCCAAACAAGGATATGAGATAATCCAACAGGTTGAAGCTGTCTTGCAACATCATAGAATATCCTGCTGAGGAGACCAAACCCTAATGTCTTTCCAAGAGAATATCTTCCTAGAATCTCAACACCAGAGACACTAGAACCAACCAGGGTTACAATAGATACCATGCAGCGGAACACATCCCAACTCCTCAACAACCTTCAGGCACTACTCAAATCATCATCATAAACCAAGTGCCAACAGCAGTTCTCCTGATAACAATATTCTATCATGAATAGTACATCCTTCACTCCAAGGGGAACAACTATCTTCCTTGCTCAAGAACCAGAAAGTATCTTCCCTAGATCTCATCCAGAAACAGACAGGATGCCTGCTTTGATACCAATTGAAATTCTGGTACAGATGTGTGATGTCTTTGTGCAATGTCACAACATCGCAATCTGCTGAACAAGGCAATAATAGAAACAGTAAATAACACACTGAATTGTTCACCCAGTTCGGTTCAACAACCTACATCTGGGGGCATACCAAGCCAGGAAGGAAGTCCAATATTAGTAGTATTAAATTACAGACTCAACAGACCAGTTGACAATCTACCTAATTTAATCACTACTCAATGACCCTTCTACCTAAGTCCTCCCTAGGTAAGAGACTTCATCTCACTTCCTATCATCACAATGATGTCTAGCAGTCAACTACACCGTTACTGCATCAACAGCTCGATTTCCAACTACTTTTCAAACACAGAAAAGTCACCTTTCCATGACACCCTTTGGAGTTGCTTCAAAGCTTCCTCCATGAACAATACCAAACTCATTACCTACAGGTTTCTGAGTTAAACACAGTGACCATCTCACAACCCGAGTGGTTCACTTAGACAAAGCCCTAATGATCTACATCTTGGACCCGTACCTATTCTAGGTTACAAGTAATCTATTTATAATATAATCCCAACTGGATTTGGGCCTTCAAATCATATCATATATTTTCTAACAAATCTGCAACAGATAGATCTTCAATCATATCTTCAAATAAATCTTCAATTATTAACTTTGAATATTCTCCATATCTTTATGCTTTAAATTCGCAACAAACTGATCTTCATAACTGATTGTAACAGAATATATCTCTCCCTTGATCTTCGCCTGCATTCTCTGATTCTCTTTAGCAGAATATCTCATTCACACCAGAAACACGTGCAGCCCTAATTAATCATCCCAGACCTGATGTTGTAATGTTCTGGTATAGTGATGTTAAAACTTCGCATGTGATATCACTCTTCAGCACTTTAACTCTTTAACACTATTTACAACCCAGACTGTTAGCAGTTCATGTTGCAACATCAACCATGACATCAACATTGTTTTAACAAAATTTCAGCCAACATAAAAACTAACATTAATAAAAGCTAAAATCCAATCAATTTAATTAGTAATTAAGATGTGCTCCAATTCAATTAATTTTTAGTCAAAATTAGTGAATATTTTTATCTCAATGTGAATGTTTTTTGCAACCAATGGTATGGATTTAGTTCCTCTAACTATTTGTTTCAAGAGTTAAATAAATTTTATTAGAAAATAATATTTGAGTTTCTATTTATCAACAATGGAAATTCAATGTTGTATAACGTGGACAAATGAGGCTACAATAATTTTGATATATCTCATAATATTTTTATTGATAAATAACAAATGAAATTGGAATTTTTTTATTGGTTTAGTGACTAAAATTCACTCTTTAAAGATTAACAAGTTGAATGTCGCGCGTTCAAACTCGCATCTCAACATCAGTCCACATTTTTTGGAAGCAGCAGCCAATTTTCTTTTGTGCAGGATTGAAGGTCCGGAATTTAATTTTCTTGGAGTTCCTGTCGGGCTCAAAGCTAGGCGAATAAAGGCTTGGGATATCTTGATTAACAAAATGAAAACTAAACTGTGTAGTTGGAAAGGCAAGATGATGAACATGGCTGGTCGTATTACGATGTTGAGGTCTGTTTGGAGCAGTCTCCCTACATTTATTTTCTCATTTTATAGAGCTCCGGCAAAGGTGTGTAAAGCCATTGTTCAGCTGCAGATCAAGTTTCTTTGGGGTGGGGTTGCCGAAAATAGGAAAATCTACTGGGTGGCTTGGGACCGTTTGTGCCAACCACTGGGCAGAGGTGGGCTTGGGCTGAAGCGAGTCGAGGATTTTAATGTCGCTTTGCTTTTAAAATGGAGATGGCACATTATGGAGGGGAAGAACTGTTTGTGGATTGATATATTGAGGGCTAAGTACGGCAAATTGACATTCCAGCTCACTTCTCTATGTTCTAGGCGCAGAAACAATAGGTGGTCGGGATGGTGGAACGATATTATGCATCTGGAAGATAGACATCAGGTCAACACTTTCAACAATAATTGCAGGTTTGCTTTGGGAGATGGCACATTGATTCCTTTCTAGACTGCACGTTGGGTCGGGGAGGAATGCCTTCATGAGTTGTTCCCGGATCTGTTTCTTATCAACTCCTCAAAAAAAGCTTCTGTTTCTAGTATGGGATCGTGGAATGGCGACGATTGGATATGGGGAGATCTCGGAATCAAAGCATATAATTCTTTTTCTGTTTTCAATAGAATTCAGGAGCTGCTCTTGGTGATTTCCACGATTGTTCCGCGGCGTGGAGCTGTTGATGGCGTTATTTGGAAAAACGACATTGTAAATGGATATTCTGCTAAATCAGGGTACGATTCTTTGAGAGAAGAAGGCGCGGTTGCGACGGTGTCGGGTAATATGCCTTTCGAATCCCTGTGGTGAACGCTAGTTCCTTTTAGGGTGAAGGTTTTCGGTTGGCGTTGCTTTTTGAATCGTTTGCCTACTAAGGACCAACTGTTTCGTTGAGGAATCGTGTCAGGGGAGCAGATTTCGTGTCCTTTTTGTGAGGCTGAGGCTGAAACAGTCCTTCATCTCTTTTTTCAGTGCTCAGTTGCGAAGAAAGTGTGGCAGTTGATTTCGGAATGGGTGGGGCTGCTTGGCTCTGTTGCAGCAGATGTAAGTAGTAGTTGGACGGATTGGGCGGTGTATTTTAGGAAGAAGAATTGCAAGGTTGGTCACAGTGGGAGAGTGTGGTTAGCGGTTACGTGGAATATATGGATTTGGAGAAATGTGATTGTTTTTAAGGGTGACAGTTGCAATATTGACGATTTGATTTGGAACGTTAAAGCAACGGTGTGGAGGTGGTCTTACATTGGAGAGATTGTGCAGTCCAATTGTAGTTTTTATGAGTTATGCAAGGACCCGCTGTATTACTTACGTTAATCTTCAATTGGTTCAATCTCTTTGGTTGTTTGGTTGGCCTACCCCATTTAGGCTTCGTATATTTTGTAATCAGGTTCGAATACCCCTAGTACTCCATTAATGAATTCCTTGCTTACAAAAAAAATAACACGACTAATTGCACTTGTTAGATAAGAAAGTTGATTACGATATGTAAAGGTAAACTCACATACGTTGATGGTTCATTTGTCATATATTTGGCATGCTTTTGGAAACCATGGGTTTAAATGGTTTTGGTTGAATTGATACTTTTGTGCATGCATTATCATTAAGTTGCAAAAGTCTTATAGGACACAACAAACTCTTTTGAGGTACATAATAGAGTTGTGTCCATCATTTGTAGATGCATTGCCATTGAGTTGTTTAATTGTAGTGTATTATTTTTTACATGCATTGGCCAAAATTTTATAAATATTAGTCATATACACAAATTGGTTACTTTAAGAGTATATCTTGTTTTCTGTTAGTGGATTTGATTAAGAAGCTTAGAACATATGTTTGTAAGAACAAAATCTAATGCTGAAAACAAGTAAAGAAGAAATTGTTTTTCATTAAAAATTGGCACGACCAATTATTTAACCTTTATATATCAATTTATTTTTCTCTACTAAAACTCCTAAAACAAAGTTTAGCATAAACTCTGCAACTAAACATAAATAAAGCAATGAAACCAATGCAACAATGATAACAAATAACTTAGTAATAACGGTTATAGTTTTCTCCATGCTACTTAGTCTTCCAACTCACTACTATTGGGCTTCTAACTCTGTAAGAACCATTTTCTGAGTGTATCCATGTCAAATGTCCTTCTGCAAAGTTCATGGTAACCCTTTTTCTTGATATAAACCAAACTTTGTAGGTCAAGCTTTGAATTTCTTGTTTAAATACTAGCTTCTTTGGTTTCACTATCACTTTTACTCCTTGAGGTGCTACAACTTCCACTGAGTAGATGGAGTTAGGATCTCCTACATTTGTTACCTTCCTGCTGAACATTTTTCGACTCGTTCCGTCTTTAAAAATCACTGACATTGAAGGATAGTTAAGGCTGAAGCCTCTATACTTCTGCATGATTGCATGGCAGCTAATGTTTTTGTGTGTGATGCTGAATATCTCTGAGTTTGTGTAACCAATGCTGCAAAGATGGTTGACGTAATCGTTTGGTTTGATATCGTATATTAGTCCTGGATTTAGTGCTCGATGTGGATTCACGTTTCCGGCGCCCATTGAGAAAGATGTAGCGGGTTTGTCTTCGTCAAGAATTGGTTTTCCTGTGTGGTCTGTTACATCTGCTGTTGTCATGATTGCTGATTTGATAGCTGCAGGGCTCCAGTTTTGATGAGCCGAACGGATAAGAGCCGCGATTCCGCTGACATGAGGACATGACATTGAGGTACCTGACATGACAGAGAAGTTTACTCTTCTATTGTCTTCTGGTAAACCGGTTGGACCGAGATTCTGAGGCCATGCAGCAATGATGTTGACTCCTGGAGCTATAACATCTGGTTTAAGGATTGAAGGGTTTGTAAAACTTGGTCCTCTGGCTGAGAATATTGCGACTGTTGGTGCTCGAGATTTCCCGATTACAGTTCCTCCGAATTCGATCCTAGCAAGTGGTTTTTTTGTGGAGTTTATGTAAGCTTTCAAGGTGAGTGATTCGTCGAATCCTACCAATGTTGCAGGCAAGAGATGAACATCAACTGAATCTTCTTCTAAGTTTAGCTCTGTGTTTGTTAAGATCATAGCAGCACCACCTGCATCCTTCACAGCTTGACCCTTTTCTGATCTTCCGTTGACACCGCGGTCGCATACCACCATTTTTCCTTGAACTTTGTCCTTTGGAAGAGAACCTTTGAGGCAAAATTGACTCTCGGTATCACCATCAGTTAGGTAAACCAGCTCAAGTACTTCGCTTTTGCTTGCCATTCTGTTGTTTACTGGATACATGGATTCTCCGTATAGAATTTTTCCGTTCGCCATGCGAACTATTGCTGGGAATTTCCTGTCAACTGTGCTTGCACCAATAGTTGCAATCCAAGGAGCATCATTGGCAACAGACATTGCCATTGGGCCATTGTTTCCCGCTGCACATATAACCGAAATTCCTTTCTCCATTGCTCTAAAGCTTCCAACTGCAATACTGTCATCATATAGAGGAACTGGAAAACCACCTAGAGACAAGGATAGAACGTCGACACCGTCTCTGATTGCGACGTCCATTGCAGCCATGATGTCAGAGTTATAGCAGCCATTGAACCAGCACACTTTGTATACTGCAATGTGAGCACCAGGAGCCATACCTCTTGCCACACCTTTTGCATAACCGAAAACACTCGCCATTGGCACGGGAACTCCACCAGCAGTAGATGAAGTGTGCGTTCCATGTCCGGAAGAGTCTCTTGGAGAAAGATATTCCGGAATTCTTGTAGGTGATACTGCGAAATGGCCTTTGGTGAAGTACCTTGCACCAATGAGTTTTTTGTTACAATTGGAAGAGTTAAAGCCTTGGCCTGATTGGCAAATACCTTTCCATTTCTTCGGAACCGGAGGCATGTCATGATCAACAAAGCTAGGACTCTCTGGCCAAACTCCGGTATCAAGCACGCCGATTATGGTTCCACGGCCGAAACCAGATTGATACCAACCATTTTCTCTCGCAGGGCTGAGTCCTAAGAACTTATAAGAATATGTGGTTTGAATCTGGAGATTCCTATCAGGCCTAATAGAGATAACATCAGGACTTGTTTGTAAATACTCAATCTCAGCCTCGGTTAACTGAGCTGCGAAACCGTCCATGGCGGAACGGTACGAGTATAGTAGGCGTGAGGAAGGGTCTTCATCAGATGAAATAGTTTGTTGTATGAATGAAAGATGCCATTCAAGTTTGTTAGTGAACAAAGACTTGGTTGTGCCATGAGGGTGCAACTGAACTATGTAAGTTGCAAGAGTTTGTGCATGAATGGTGAGAATGAGAAGGAAAAAGGTAAAGAAAAAAAGTTGAAATTTGAATTCCATTGGTTTTTGTTGTAGTAGTAGGAGTAGGAGATGAAGAATGTGTTGTGTGGTGCATGATTTTGTGGAGGAATTGGAGGGGTATTTGAAGGTGTTGAAGAAGAATTCAAATATGAACAAGTTAAGCATTTGGTGAAGTCTGAGGAATATGAAGCTCGTGAAATATAAGAGCTCTTCATCACGAGTATCCTTTGTTAAGAGAGAGAGAGAAACAGAGAAACTGAAATTGAGTAGAAATCTAGGAGCACACAGTCTGTGTCACGAGATGTTTTGCTTGGTTTTAATATATGACTTAGTAACCGTTATTTTCAAATTCTGTGAAAACAATGTTATGTTAATTACTATCTTAAAGAATTGATGATGAGATGGTAATTATTGGTAAGAGTCTTTTTCAGTATAATCAGAGATCTTGAGTTCGATTTAACATTAGGTATACACCACTGTTGTTAAATCTTTTGAGAGGAAGTTTTATAGTCTATCGTGGTTCTTTCTGACTCAAGAGATTAGTCTCTGCAGTTGTGTGTTTATTGTAGTCCTTCTCGACTTCAGAGATTAGTCTATGTAGTTATGCGCAGAGAATATTTGGTTTATAAAAAAAATAAAAATTATTTTGTTAATGAGATTGAGAGGAGCCAAAAGAATGAATGTTCAGTCAATCATTTATTAAACATGTACTACGCTCCTTAATTTGCTATGAAATTTTGAAGACATTAATGTACGACTGACTAAGATGACACATTTGCAGTAGTTACACAAGTATTACATGAGTGCATGATGGATGAGATGTTATCTAGTCATGTTTTTTTCATTTCACTGTTTGTTTATTCATACATGTGTACTCAATCTGTTGATCTAGGAAAAGAGTAGTAATTTGTTAGGCAACAAAAAACATTTATGCTTGTTGTTTTATTTTATGTGACAACATAACTGGCTAAGAAAATGACCTCAAGTAAAGAGCAAGACAAAGTTTCCATATATGCTAGAAATTCAATTCAATAAAAATATGTAACATTCTTGATTTTTTTTCAATAAAGAAATTCTACCTTTGCCCTGAAAGTGAAAAAAACAAAATATAAAATCATTATATGATAATATTTGAGATTCTCAATTCACTTTCAATATACTCTATGCAAATATACTACAAAATATACTATTAGAAGATCATTTCCATAAGTTCTCACGTGTTTAGATAATAACATCTTTTTAGATGATAAAATGATAAATTTTATATTATTTGGGTAGTGTTTTTTTTTATACATCCTATCCTATCTTAGGTAGCTATCACTAATCTTCTATTTATATATATTAAATCTAATGCATCAAATATTATAGTGACACATTATTAACAGGGTCGGCCCTGTGCAAGTACAGCAAGCGCTACCGCACAGGGTCCCAAATTTTAGAGGGCCTCAAATTTTAAAAGCTCCAATTTTTATTAATAAATATTAATAAAAATAAATAAAATATTATAATAAAAACTTAATAAATAAATAAAAATGATATGATAAAAACCCAATATATAAAAAAAATGAGATTGATCAAAACTCAAAATAATTATAACTAAATTTATTTTTAATGAATACATAATTGTATTTTTGTATCTTTTTTAATTATTATAATACTTTTTTAAAAAAATTTTAGGTCCATTTTTAAAATTAGAACGGGACCTTCGAGATGATTGGACCGACCCAGATATTCAATTATAACTTTAAAATGTGCCACATCAACTTATTTGTATTTGTGGATAATTTGTTCATTAACAATAAAACAATTTAAAAAAAAACTTTTCATTTACTTTCTAAACTCATTGATACATCATCAATCATCAATTAATATAATTATATTTTTTTTATGAAACTCTTTATTCTATTAATAGATATTAATAATAATGATATATTATTGTTCATATTTCTATTCCAATTTCAATTATAAATTAATAAAACAAAGCACATAAAAATATTTACATTCCTATTCCAGTTATAAATGGTATTTAATAAAATAAAATTGATATAATTATATTTTCTTTATAAAACTCTTCATTCTTTTAACATAAATTTAAAAAGTGAAAAATAAAAATAAATTTTGTTTTAATAATCACTAAAATTATAAATAACACACTACAATGATGATTATATAAAAAATAAAAAATAAATTAATTACAATGATGATTATATAAAAAATAAAAAATAAATTCATTAATAATTACTACAGAGAAAAAAATTTTAAAAAAAGAAATAAAGTAAAAATAAAATTATTTACTACATTATTCATATTTTTATATAAATTTTTAATTACTTAGCTTTTTAAAAATAATTAATACAAATCATAGTTTCAATAAAATAAAAAATAAAAAATACAAATCATAAATCATAAATATATAAATTATTTTAATAACTAATTATAATAAAAGTAATTTTCACTTAGTGTATAAAAATTATAAGAAGATTTTGTCTCGATTTTATTTAGCGACTAAATCATATATTTTATTTTATATAATTTTAAATTTAATTATTAAACATAATAAAAATATTTTTCATTATATAAGTTAATAAAATAATTTTTAGAATTCAAATTAACAATTTTATTTTAAAAATTATTTTATCAACTGAGTTTTTTTATGTATCATAATAAATAGTAATAAATACCTTATTTATTATTATTAGTTTTATGTATGATAAGTGAGTTATAAGTTATGAAAAATAATAATGATGCATTAGATTGTTCATATTCATATTCCAATTTAAAATATAAATTAATATAATAATAATAATAATAATAATAATAATAATAATAATAATAATAATAATAATAATAATGATGTTCATTTAAATAGAATAATAATAAAAATAATACTATTTATAAATTTCTTTATGAAAATATATTGTGACATTAAATATAAATTTAAAAGTCCGTTACATGTTATATTATAATTATAAAACTTAACTAAAATATTTATCAACTAATTCCAAACAATAAATTTATATCAATACTATATTTCAGTTATAAATATATTCTATAGTGTTTTCATTCTACCATTAATATTAGATGCGTTACTAATTTATTGATGTCTCTTTAGTTGATCGGTTATACCTGAAAAGTCCATTCATTTCAATAACTCATAGAAAAACATCTAAATTTCTCAAATCTCTCAATAGTTTATCATTATAAATAAAAAAATTTATCTCCAATTTTCTTTCACTTCTTACACTTGATTTCTCACATGCGAGGATGGTAGAATATGTCTAAACTTTCTCATCATTTGTCTGTAGTTAATTATTATTTTTGGTAAGAACTTTGTTCTACCCATGAAATTTTAGATATAAGATGTCTATTTCTCTATTTTCATTAATTAAATATTTTTTATTATTATTAGTATTAGATTAGTAGTTTTATGACTAGTGTGTTTACTAATATTTTTTATTTAATTCACATCATATAAGGATTTGCCTCTCAATATTGGCAATTAAATAGTAAATCTACTCAATATTTGTCTCTACTGAAATCATTGTTTATGAGAACCAAATGAGTTGATGTTCTCCACCTCCCTAATCTTTAAAAAAAAAGAACACATAGAAATTTAATCGTGTATACAATATACCTCACATTAATAAAGAATTTGATTAATAAATATTATATCTAAACTTATTAATTGACAATTAAAAATATCTATGATAAAATATATATTTTCATTAAAGAGGAATTAATATAAATGCACAATATTGATGATAACATTTTTATTTTAGATTGTATAATTTTAAACTCGGAAAAATTTCTAAATATCATGAGCAAAAGACAAAAAAAAAAAAAACAGAAGAGCATGCTTTAAGATTTTTATATTTATAAACATTATAATCTTAATATATAATAATTTCAAAACATTTAAGATAACAAATATTTTAAAAATATATAAAAATAATTTTCACTTACTTTTTTCAAGTCTACTCGCGCATCGCGCGGGTCAACATCTAATTTATAGAAATTCATAAATGTCATTTTGTAATATCAGGAGATTGAAATTCCGCCGTATCGATTATACAACAAATTTCTTCGAAAAGGCATGTCATATAACTAAAAAATATGTCTGAATAAATGGGTGCATCCTAGAACAATATTGTTTATTAGCATTTGGATTTCAATTATTGGACTAATCCTAAAACAATATTGTTTAAACATAATGTATTGTTTGTGTGTTAAATAAATGGGTGAATCCGGATATCAAAACTCCAAAAATTCTTAGAAATTATTTTACGCATTGTCTGAATCTTTATTTCAAAACAATGGGATGTATATGAATTTCAAAATTCAAATAAACTCCTGAACAATATTTAGAACTTAGTGACAATAACTCGATAAAAAATTACATATCATTTTAAAAACATACATTATTCACACAATAAACCATACACATAAATCAGATATAATTAAACTCAAATTTTCATAACTTATTTGTAAATCATATATCAGTCATTCATAAAATAAAATTAATTATATAAATTTTCAAAATGTTTATGTTAAAATAGAAATAAATATACAATTATTGGATATATTTATCGCCCATGTTCCTCCTTTGCCTCTTATACAACAATGTATTTCGTGTCTTTGCTAAGATTGCTTATAGAGTGATCCTTTCAGGAGTGTTTTCTTCAAACTCTCTTCTAGCTATAACCTCTCTCTCAATAGTAACATTTCGATGACATATTGACAATACATCCACAGTGTGAAAGAGATATCATTCACTCATGCTAATACTCTAACCCTTAAATATCCCAAGTTCATACTAAATGTAATTAGGACCAAACAAATATTACATATCTATTAAATGTATCATAATGTAGCATATTAAAGAATTTCATGTTATAACATATCGAAGAAATTCATGCTTCACAACTAAAGAAAATCAAAGATAAACCAAGCGGTTGTGCTCCAATGGCAAAGGAGCCCCGTCCAAGGACGTACCCGGGGAATACCGTGTTCGATTCCCAAGTACGGAACAACATGTTTGACCAGTGCGCATGCCTCTCCGCACGAGCTCTGGATTACTATGGTCCTTTTTCCCCTAGGAACCAGAGTGCGATAAGAAAAAAAAAAATCAAAGATATGAGAAACTTATCAAATATGAGATATGAATGTACTTAGTTAGAATGGAGGCGAGTACAAGTTGATGAAGATGTTAGGTTTGAACAAACGTGAGTAAAACTTGAGAGAAAAATTTGAACAGTGTTAAAACAGGAATAGACATTAGCGAAAGCTCTATTTTACACTAGTTCATTTGATTTCAAATGTAAGGGAAATAAAAGGGAAAGATAAGGCGCAATTATTTAAATAAATGCGTTTAGATTTCAATATCCATTAGTTGAATCCAAATTTTGAAATCCTAACATTTTTAACTTTGATTTGGGTTTTAAAGTTGGATTTGTTATGGTGTGTTAGGGTGCGTCTAAATTTCAATATCTAGATTTTTTTAATTATATTTAGCCTGTGTTTTGATGTCTCTGAATTTCAAAATTTGATTATTGAAAGTATTTTCGAAATTTCGTCAATGTGGATAAGTAAAGCATTAGGTGCAATAAACAATGTCCTATTATTTTAATAGCCATATGGGCCTCGGCCCAATAAAGGAAACTGCTGAAGGACAAATAAAGCATGAACCCCTAGATCTTGTCATGGATTTATGTCAGCTTGTTTTTTAAGAAATTGTTTATTTCAAAAATGCTTTTCATATTTATGGATGTACTATTTTTATACAAAATATGTTTTAAGTGAGATTTACTCTGTTTTAAAAAAAAAAAATTAATTCGAAAAACACTTCTTAATTTATCTTATACTTATTTACACTAACTTTATACATAAATAAGTCGGATTCTTTCAAAAAAAAAAATAGTCAAAAAATATACTTTCAAAATAAATTCGAAAATATATTTTCGAAAACATTTAAAAACATTCTCATGGCACCTTATATATTGGTATTGTTTTTTCACCTTATTTTTCTAATTGAATTAATTGGAAAACCAAATAAAGAAGCACAATTTTATTTGCAAACCATAATCTTTTGAAATTATAATTATGTAGAATAACGGGTTGGTGCTTCTAAGTTTTCTGAGCCACCACGATAATTTTCAAGCACAATATTAAGCAGAAGCTGTCAGTGTCGGACTCGGGTACTCCTTTCAAGACTTTTTAATTGTTCTACTCTACCATTAAAATTTAAATACCAAAATATTCTGTTTTGAAACAAATTAACCAGAATGCCCTAGTTTTAGTGTGTGCTCGCCATTCCAGTTGACGAGTAGGTAAAGGAGATACGTGCATGAAGGTGCTCGTCTACTAGGTTGGCAAGCACCTGAATATTTTATTTTATTTTTTTTTGTTTTCATATTTTTTAATTAGTATAATCTTTTATTTAATCATTTTAATAATTAAAACCATAATATATTAATTTAATAATTATATACTAATTAAAAAATAGTTTTTTATTCAATATTAAAATTAGATGTAATAAAAAAATATAGTAATAAATAAAATTTATTCAAACAATAATTTTTGTATTGATTATTGACAAGTAAAATACATAACATCAAAAATGGCCGCCTGTTCCACACCTAGTGCCACTTTATAGTCGATATCCCCTGCCCATCGGTTCATTTGCATTTCTTGTAGGTGATTGAGATGAATCAAAAGACATATCTTCATTGTGATGTGTTGTTGGGGGTTCGGTTGCCTTGAAGGCGGGTTCGCTTGTGTTGTTGTTTGCTCTGCAAGAAGGTCATCAATGTTAAAATCTGGCATTTGCATTAATTAATTCTCCGTCAGCAAAAAATGTTGGAATGAATGCGTTGGTTGTGGTGGTTGGGTGTAGGTATCGGGTTGGGTATGTTGGAGGGTTGGGATGTAGACATCATCAGGCGTGAAGGTGAAGGTGTGTTGAGATAATGAAGTGTTGAAGGTTTGTTGTTGAAATTGGGGGTTTGATTGATCAAAGTTTGGCGGAGGAACTAGAGTGAACTGTAAGGGTGATCGATGGGTGGTTTGGTGTTGATATTGTTGGTTGTAGTTTTAGTGGTAGTTTTGTTAAGGGAGTGGAGTGTGAGGAGTTTGGTGTTGGGATGAGGTTGCGTAGAATGTGTGTTGTTCGGTGGTCTGTGTGCGATGGTATGTATGCTGAGCGGATGAAGATGCGTGTCGTCAAAATTGGGATGTGTACATTTATGGCACATCCTGATGCATTGGTGCGGCAGTTGGTTGTGTTGAAGACGAACCTTGTATACGAGGGTCGGTCAAAAATTGGTCTGGCGCAATACGCACATAAGGAATTGCACGAAACCAATTTAAATACTCTTGGCTTGGCTTGCGTTCACCAACTACCGCGACCCCCTGCAAAACCAAATATCTTCTATGTTTCCATTCGTTCACCTCGTCTTTGTTTAATTCTCGCCAATGAACTTTTTGGGCTTTTTTCATCGTCAGTTTGTGGTGTTCCTTTAGACACCTTGGCGGGGAAGGGATTTCTTGTTCAAACCTGAACTGGAGGTTGACCCTATCTGTTTGATGCATTTCAATAGTATAGAAACAGATAAGAGAAGTCGTAGAACTCCAGATTTGGCTATCTCTTTGATTAGGCACCGAAAATTGAATATACGGCCTCCATATAAACTGCCACAAATAAAACAATTAGAATACAATTAAGATGTATATGCAACATGTTGGTTTTATGCTTTCAAACTCATGTATCTTTCTTGCATGTGATCAAGTGCGTTTCGATACCCTTGTAGATGGAAACGAGGATTGTTGTCGTAATTCATACGTCTTTGGGTCCACCTTGCAGAAACAAAAATATATATAAATGTTAGGTATAGTTGATTAAGAAGATAATAAAGTGCATTTTTATATTAGTAATACCTTTGAGCATATGGAAATGACGGCTGCAATGTACTAACAGGAGCAAATAAGGGTATAAGCGTGAATGCCCAAGTAGTGAGTAGTAAAACACAACCACTCATGCTCCTGACATCTTTGACTGTGGCCTTGCACATTTCTCTGTCCAGTTTTGCAAGACAAGCAGAACCCCAACTAAAGTTGTTGCATTTTTCTAGATCCCCTACAAAAGGAATCCAAGAAGAATGCAACAGATTTTGACTCTTGTCGGGAAAAAGAATAGTTGCAATTACAAGTAAAATATAAACTTTGGCTTGTAAAAGAGTAAGTTCTGGGTTTGGGGAAGAGTTATTGTTTAGAACTTCATATAAATTCTCTAGCCAAGTAATCTTAACGGACCCTCTATTTTTATCAGTTGTTGTAGGTTCTACCCCTAAGTTCTCCATATAAACATCGTTAGTTACTTCGGTAGGACCATTAACAACTTTTCCATCAACTCGGAGACCAAGTAACATATTAACATCTTCTAATGTTATCGTGCATTCACCGGTTAGTAAATGAAATGTGTGTGTTTCTGGTCTCCATTTCTCTAACAGAGCAACAACTAGGCTAGTGTCAATTTTGAAACCATTTATTTTTGAGAAATTAGCAAAACCTGCTATTTCTAAATAAGGGATTATTCTCGCACTTGCTTGAACGTGAGTATGAGAATGTACTTGAAACCTTGCATTACCCTGAAAAAAGGAAATAATAGTGAACACAAAAATTATAAAAATTGTTACGTAGAGTTTTTTAGAAAACCTTACACTAGCTTGAACGTTTGCTTGTGTACCACGGTGTTCTTCGCCCATCTACAACAAAGAAATTTTAAATGAGGGAGTGAATGTGAATTATAGAACGATTGAGTGTTTTGTTGCAAGATTGTTTTGTGAGAGCTGAATAAATGTTTGAAGAATTTTTTTACTGACATAAATTTATAGAGAGATAGTTGTGTAGTAGTAAATAATAGTGACAAGATAACACAGTGGTAGAAGTGACATTACTCTGCATGGCCTTGAAACTTGTTTTACTTTCATGGCATGCATGCAAACCTACACCATAGGGCTGGTACGTTGTTCCTTGCATGCAGAATAATTTTTCAGCCTTCATGTGCTCGCCACTTGAGATGACGAGAGGCTGCATGGCACGTACATGCTCGCCAACTGAGATGGCGAGCAGAAACTACATTAGGACATGTTCGTCCTTTGAGATGACGAGCACACACGTGGCTTATTTTTTTGCAGCATTTGAATATTACACTTGTGTATTATATAATACTGGATTGTCATATTTGTATCATCATTCCACATTCAGTAACAAATTCATAGAATTCTCACATCTAAAATGGCTCAGAGAAATATAATAGTTACCTGTCACTTTAATGGTACGGTTTTGACAGATAGTAATGTTGGATTCTCATTTGGCAACACAGATACTTACGCATTCAAAATTCATGTGAGTTCTGATTTTCTTCATTTCAAAGATAGGATGAAAAAAAATTAGTATGATTTGTTGAGAAGATTATTCATCGTCATCCATTAATTAATGGAGAGGGTGGTACAGTTTTTTACGTAATGAAGCCGATCAAGAACAACGAAGACGTGAAAGCAATGTTTCAGTGCCACATGTTGTTTGGTCAATTATCCACAATTGAGTTATATGTTCATCTACTTGACAATGCCGAAATATTTCCGACGCAAGAGACATAATCGCACCAATATGGAATGAGCCAAACATCTGACGACGAACCAACACAAAACAACGAACCTTTCATACCAAATGAAGAGGTTGGGGAAGCAAGTGACAATGATCTTCAAGAGGTCAGGATGCAAGATCTTTTTGGCAACAACGATGACGAGGACGATGAAGATATGATAGTCGCGCCTACCCAGGCAATTCGCGCCGAACTAATAAGCTTGTACAACCCACCTGTACATATGCAGAATATATGTATGGAAGATGCTGAACCAATCTCTGTGTTTGGATGTGTCATACCAAACCATATAGTTGACGAAATAGAGATTGGGATGGAGTTTGAAAACAAGGAAGCTTGCATTCTCGCTCTGCAACATTGGCATATTAGACACAATGTTGACTATTGGGTTTACCATTCTGACAATGAACGATATGTAATTAAATGTAAGAAACAAGATTGCAATTTCAAATACAAAGCTTCCATGAGAAAAAAGAACTCAAAATGGAAGATTGGTAAGTTGTCTGGGCCTCACACATCCACTACCACGTCTATGGCACAAGACCAGAGAAAGCTCAGTTCACAAATGATTAGCCACATCATTAGAGAGCTTATCAACCGTGACGCTTCACTTAAGGTGAATGTGATCATTGCCCATATTCTTGAAAAATACAGGCACATAATACCTTACAGGAAAGCATGGATCGCAAAGTGTAAGGCCATAGAGTCACTGTACGGAAATTGGGAAACATCTTACAACCACCTGCCACAATGGATATTGGTAATGAAAACCTATCTTCCTGGAACCATTATTGAGTTGCAAACCCTACCTGCAATTTTAAATGATGGTTCCCAAATATCTGGCAAACGAATCTTCCATCGCCTGTTTTGGGCATTTCGACCGTGTATACATGGCTTCGCTTACTGTAAGCCCATTGTCCAAGTTGAGGGAAAGTGGTTGCATGGCAAGTATAAAGGAACTCTGTTGATGGCGGTGGCACAGGATGGGAACGCAAACGTTTTCTCAATAGCTTTCGCATTGGTCGAAGGTGAAACAATGGAAGCCTAGAGCTTTATTTCTAAGGAACCTGAGGTTACACGTGACACCACAGCCTAATTTGTGTCTAACTCAGATAGACATGAATCGATAAAGAATGCATATAACAATCCCGAAAATGGATGGCAAGATCTACCATCTTCACATGTCTACTGTATTAGACACATTGCGCAAAACTTCATGCGCGAGATTAAGGACAAAGCACTACACAAACAACTTATTAACATGGGTAACAAATTACATTTCAGTTAGCTGGCCTATTTTTTCATTCTTTTGCTATGTTTTTCATACCATTTCTATTACAGGTTACACATTGACGGAGGCTACATTTAACTACTATCGCGGGGAAATCCGAAGAATAGACATTGAGGCCTCACGTTGGATAGACAACATACCTAGGGAGAAGTGAGCTAGAGCATATGACGGAGGGCAACGTTGGGGACATATGACATCTAACTTAGCAGAAGCCATGAACTTTGTACTAATGGAAACCTGAAACCTTCCAATCACTTTATTGGTCCAATCTACATATTATCGCATGGGTTCCCTCTTTGGTAAAAGAGGCCACAAATGGACCAAAATGCTGGATACTGGAAAAGTTTTCATGGATGGTTGCCACAAGGGAATGGCTGATGAAGTAGCCATGGTTAACACACATAATGTCATGCAATTTGATCGCAAAATATTATGTTTCATGGTGCATGAAAAAATAAATCAAAATGATGGTCGTCCGACAGGTACTTTCAGCGCTGACCTGAGGAATCGATGGTGTGACTGTGGGAAATTTCATCCATTTCACTTACCTTGCTCCCACGTTATCGCAGCATGTTCTAGTATATGTCAGGACTACTCCATTCCCATTCCAGAAGTCTTCACAGTTCTTAACGTATTCAAAGTCTACAAGGAAAACTTCCTGGGACAACCCCACGAAGATAACTGACCAAAATATGAAGGATTTACTCTTTACCACAACGATTCCATGAGAAGAAATAAGAAGGGACATCCAACCAGTAGTAGGATTATAACCGAAATGGACAACGTTGAAAAGGAAAATATAAGGTGTGGGATTGCAGAGAAATAGGCCATATGCGTAGAAAATGTCCAAATGTTGTCGGCCATGCCATCAACTTAATATCAGCTTGGTTGTACATCATCATGACACAATCATAATCGTCTTTTACATCTTTCCAGACCATGCCATCTCTCTCTTTAACAAGCCTTTCAATTCTTCTAATCTTTTCACCTTCACATATTTCACCTTCTAACCACCTCACCAGACTTCTCTGAAAATGATCAAACGTGAATGTGTTCCATAGTAGGATCTTCAACGGGGGTTTTATTGGTGAAAAAACCAGTAGAGCATCTCTTTTGGTAAGAGGAGTGTTTGGGTTGGTAAAATACCCCATGGCCGGATCCATATTTCAGACTAAAAATGAAGAAATTCGTGTATCAGATCTGAGATTTAAAGGTTACACACAATGCTATTTATAGAAAATAGAAAAATAATTAAATATTTCACTGCTCGTCCAACGGGTGGCCGAGCATCATCATGCCATAATTTATGTTTACTAAATAAAAATTAAAACTCAAGAAGTTAATATACAAACTAATCAACAACAATAACCAACACAAGTGGATTTTCGACTCCTCTGTTAACTTCGCCACTATGAGCTGAAAACATACATTGGACATCTTCATCATTTTCTATACGATCCAGGTAATACATGTACGTACCCTTCGGGCTTGCATCAGTCAGCGTTATATACGGACAACGATACTCCATTTTTCTCACCTTCATACGACGACCATCCAACTGTCGAAATCCCGTGTTAATTGCTGCAATCACGGTTCTGAAGTTCCACAGCGGATCTAGGTAAACACAGATTTTTTTTCTTGCCCATAGAACACAAGAGCTCGAATAGACATTTTTTAATATGCAAATACCTAGCTCGAATGATTACACATCAATCTATTTATAGAAAAATTTTACGTTTAAACTCGCCAACTCATTGGACGAGTATCAATCATTTTTAAAAAATTATAAAAAAAAGTTAATTTCGGAAATAAAAAAAATATTTTAAATAATTATTAAATTAATATATTATGTTTTTAATGATTAAAATTATTAAATAAAAGATTATACTAATTAAAAAATATGAAAAACAAAAAAAATAATAAAATATTCAGGTGCTCGCCAACCCAGTGGACGAGCACCTTCATGCACGTATCTCCTTCACCTGCTCGCCAACTGAGATGGCGAGAACACACTGAAACTAGAGTATCCTGGTTAATTTATTTCAAAACAGAGTATTTTGGTATTTAAATTTCAAAAGTAGAGTAGAACAGTAAAAAAGTCCGCCTTTCAAAGGTTTATTGGGAAAATTTTAGAATAAGGTGCAAATAAAATTGTGCTATTTCGTTTTCCAAATTTGCTTTTTCAAATAAGACATTGGAAAAACAAGGTGAAGAAAATCAATATATAAGGTGATAGAGTTGGCTTTTTGAAAGTATATTTCTGTAATTATTTTTAAAGTATATTTTTGAACTATTTTTTACAAAAATAAAAATATGATTTATTTAAATATAAATTTGATAGATGCGTTTGAAAAATACATTTTAAATTTTAAAAATTGTTTTAATTTTTCATGAAGGTAGGAAAACAATCTTTAAAGTGCAATAAACAATTTTTTTAATAAGCAATTATATTGAAATAGAGCACAAAAAGTGCTCGAAATAATTACAAAATCATTTCAATTTGAGATAATCTATAAGATTTCTCCAACAATTGTAAAAGAACAAAATCGAATTACTCTTCGTACATAAAACAATCCAATTCCAAGAAATTACTTTGATATGGTTACATGTTTCTTCTAAATTCAGCCCCACTTTGTTGAATATCATGTTATTTCTCCTAAGTCACAAACACTAACACGTCGCCAACCAAATCAACATTCTCTTACTCCCAACCTTAGTCCTCAAAAGCGAGTAGAATTTCTCCGTGTGTTTTGAAATAGAATTGGAATTGACACTACAAGAAAAGCTGATATTAGCTAGGGGTATTGGCTAGGGGTAAAGCCCCTCCCTAAAAAAACTGAGTTGCTTGGGATTAAATCCCTCGCAATGCATAAAATTATAAAAAAAATATAAACTAATTCCTAGGGGATACCCTCGCAAACAAGGCGGAAAAAAAATTGAATTTTAAAACTTGCACTTGGTAGGGGTCAGCGCCTAAAAAGGCTGGCAATGCTGACAATTTGCAAGGGGTCAGCCCCTCACTAATTCTAGATATACATTTTGCGAGGGGCATCCCCTCACCATAATAAATACTTTAGTCCAATCAACCTGAAAATCATTTATTCTTGCTGCTACGTGACAGAAAAGGGACTTCCACACATTATCATTGACTAGGGGCAGCCCCTCACTAATGTGATATTCGTTTACATGTGTCCCACATGCAATAAAGCATCTGACAGTTAATATTTAGCTAGGGGTGACCCCTCGCTAAATATGACCGTTAAACATGGCGTGGGGTGCCCCCTCGCAAATTACACCCATTAAATGCTCAAATCTGTCTCATTTAATAATGATTTTTCATTCACTCTTCCTCCGTTGTTGTTTTGTCTTCTTCTACCCTTCTTCACCATTCTTCTTTCACCCTCCTTCCACCCTCATACATTTCAATATTTTCTATACAAAGGTATATTTTTTTTCTTTTAAATATTTTAGTAAATATTTTGTTATATTATAACTATTTTGTAATTATTTTTTTTTTTTGTGTTGCTGCATGTATACAAATGGTGGTTTAAAGGTCTTAAATTTTGGTTTAGAAGGAGCTTCAAGTTGAAGGGAGCATCAACAGGTACACATTTATTTTTTTCTCAAGATTAGGTGTAGTTGATATTTATATATGTTAATTTTGTTGTGATTTTGGTGTTGACTAAGTGTGATTTTGGTGTTGATTTTGTTGATATTGGTATTTATTTTTTATTCTATTATAGTTTATATTATTAAAAAAATGGATTATATATTAAATATTTTATAGAAAATAATAGTATGTATCTATTTTCTATTATCTATTATAATATATTAAAGTTGAGCCTCACACTATTTTATTGACAAATCATTCAATTACTCGCCACATCACTAAAAATGATGATGTGACATTCTTCTAAACCCATAATTCCAAAACTTAAACACAACATTCCAAAACTTTTTTGATTTATTTATGAAATATCACACTATAATTAATTACTATAAAAATTAAAATAATTTTTTGTCTCTTAATAAAAATAAATGATACCCCTGTCACTATTTAAATCACTCATAAAAAAGAGATAATCAATTTTGTAATAAAAAAATATAAAGATACAATTATTTTATTTTTCTTATACTAATCATTATTTTTATTTTTTTGTATCTATCTTTTTTTGTGTCAATCAATATTTAAAAAAAAAATACATTATATAATATTTTACTCAAAAAAAGTGTGCATAAAATAGTTTTATAAAAAAATCATTTGCATGTATTAGTTTTAAAACTATAATAACAACAGAAAAAAATCACAGTATAATGTTTAAAACTAAATAAAATGGACAAACAATACTTCTAAATAGGCAAAAAAAAAACTTTAATATTCTTTTTAAATTATAATTCTTATTTATAAATGTGGTTATATGTTACAAAATTTAACTTCAAATATATTAAACTCATTATAATGTTAAAAACAATTATCAAACAATTTTTTCAAATTTAACTTATAATTTTCAGATAAACAAACAAATCTTTCAAATTGTTTTTAATATATTATTTTTAAATTATAATTTGAGATACATATTAAAAAATTAAACCATATATTTTCAGCTATAGTTTATAGCTCATTATATAACAATGTCCTATAATATATTATTAGATTGTAAATAATTGAAATCGAACGGGTAATTCAATTGAATTAAATCAATTGTAAATGTTAAAAGTTAATAATAAAATAAATTTTAATTTATATAATATTACTTAAAAAAACTCATCTCAACCCCCGCGCATCGCGCGGGTTTCAGTCTAGTTTAATATTGTTTAAAAAATATATTATATATTAAATAATGTTTTAAATAGATTATATATTAAATATATTTATAAAACAGATTTTAAAAACAAATTTATAAAATAAATTATAAAACAGGTTTATAAACTAAATTATAAAACATATTTATTAAAATATTTGTAAAACAGATTTTAAAAATCGAATTATATATTAAATAATGTTTTAAAAACAGATTTTAGTAATATATTTATAAAAAATATTGTTTAAAAAATAGATTATATATTAAACTTATTATTGAAAATAGTATTGTATATTAAGTATTGTTTAAAAAACAGAATATTTTTATATTAAAAAACTGAATATTTTTATATTATAAAACAAAATATTTTTATATTAAAAAATGGTTAGAAAGCTGATTATATATATTAAATATTTTTATAAAAGAGTATTTATATAAGAGATTAATTGGAATACACTGTCGGTGTAAAACTACTTTACACTGTCATCCAATTAGAATTAGTTATTTTAACACATGAGAAGAGAAAAACATGGAAAAAGTGGTTATTAAAATGATTTATTTATACTTTAATTTTTTTATTTATAATTCCATAAATATGTGTCAAAATAACTAATTCTAATTGGATGACAGTGTAAAGTAGTTTTACACTGACAGTGTATTCCAATTAATCTCTTTATATAATGAGATTAATTGGAATGCATTGTCAGTGTAAAACTACTTTACACTGACATCCAATAAGACTGGATCATTTTGACACATAATTATAGAATTAAAAATAAATTAAATTAAATTATAATTAAACTATTTAAATAACTACTTATTCCATATTTCTCTCCTCTTATGTGTCAAAATGATTCAATTTTATTGGATGTCGGTGTAATGTAATTTTACACTGACCGTGTATTTCAATTAATCTCTTATATAATTAATTTTGGAAACATATTATATATATATTTTATAAAAGAATTGATTATATATTAATGAGATTAATTGAAATACACTGTCAGTGTAAAATAACTTTACACTGTTATCCAATTAGAATTAGTTATTTTGACACATGAGAAAAAAGAAATATGGAAGAAGTGGTTATTAAAAAGATTTATTTATAATTTATTTTGTTTAATTTTTAATTCCATAAATATGTGTCAAAATAACTAATTGTAATTGGATGACAGTGTAAAGTTGTTTTACACTAACAGTGTATTCCAATTAATCTCTATATTAATATACACTTTTTAAATGTTAAATCATAAAAATATATAATTTGAAATATATTTAAGTAATATGAACTTTATATAATTAGTATATAATTTATAATATATACACTTATTATTTAGAAAGTATACATTTTTATGTAGAACATATATATTTTTTAAAATATTAATATATGTTAGTAATATATTTGTAGAAACATATTATATAATATTTTATAGAAAGTATACATTTTTGTAGAAACATATTATATAATATTTGTAGAAACATATAAGTATATAATTTGTAAGTTAAAATATGTTATAAAGAATGTAAATTTGTAGAAACAAAGTATATAATATTGTTGTATATTTTATTGTCTATAAATTTGTAAAATTAGTTTAAGAAACATATTACATATTTTTATAAAAGAATAGATTATATATATATATTCATATACATTTTTTATTTAGAAAGTATGTAATATATTTTTGTAATATATTTATTGAAAATATGAATTTATCATAAAAGTATATAATTTGTAAGTTATTCTATTTTGAAAACATTAATAATGTATTAAACATATGTTTTTAAAAAATATAGATTTTTTTAGGAAAAAAAGTATGTCTTAGATTTATATGATATGTTAGTTAGATCAATATAGTCATATGTTTGTCGATAGATCAATTCCCCTTTTCTTAAATTTAAATTTAAACATGAACAACATTACACATGTGCAGCATGGAATATTATCAGTTCTATCGTAGTTGGATGTATGATAGAACGTATCCAGGAGGACGTGGGCTTAAACCACATTTTAAAGAATGAGTTGCTGTGTTTCTTACATATGTGTTTGCTCAAGAATGTTGTCGAAGCGAATGAGGGGGTAAGATGCCCGTGTTTAAAGTGTGGTTGCAGAAATATAATTAGTGACCCAAATGAAGTAAAACGCCACTTGGAGAAAGATGGTTTTAGGCCAAATTATTAGGTGTGGTATTTTAATGGAGAAATCCTGCCAGAGATGAATAGAGAGGCTCCAAGCAGTCAAACACATGTTGGAGTTGAGATGGGTAGAGAGGCATCAAGCTCAACCACATTTGCAAGACCAGGAACAATTTAATCTCATAGATGATATGATTGGTGATGCACTAGGGGTGGATGTGACTTATGATGAACCTCAAGATTTTGATGCGGATGAGCTCCCGAACGAGGAAGTGCAAAAGTTTTATCAATTGTTGAAAGAAATAAATATACCACTGTTTGAGGGTTCTTCTGACTCCATGTTATCCATGTGTGTGAGACTCTTGGCTACTAAGTCAAATTGGAATGTTCCTGATCAGTGTTTGGAATTCTTTGCAAAAATGATGTTGGATGTGACTCATGTGAAAGAAAACATGCCTACAAGTTATTATGATGCGAAGAGAATGGTGTCAAAGTTGGGACTAAAAGTGAAAAAGATTGATTGTTGCATTTGAGGTTGTATGTTGTTTTATGATAATGAATTTGGTACAAATGATGGGGGAATAGAGGAATGCAAGTTTTATCAGAGTCCGAGGTATTTAGTTCGCAGTAAAGGCGTTGATCGAAAGTAAAAATGAGTTGCAGTGAAGTCCAGGTTCTATCTGCCAATAATTCCTAGATTGTAAAGAATTTTTGCGTCAACTCATAGTGCAAGCCAAATGACATGGCATCATACAAATTCTAATAGTTCAGGCATTATGCAACATCCATCTGATGGCGAGGCATGGAAACACTTTGATAGAGTACATACAGATTTTGCAGCAGAACCCAAAAATGTCAGGCTTGGATTATGCTCAGATGGTTTTACTCCTTATATCCAATCATCAGAAATTGTCTATTCTTGTTGACCATTTATTATAACCTCGTACAATATCCCTCCTGAGATGTGCATGACGAAATCTTACATGTTTTTGACATGTCCCATTCTAGGACCGTCGAGTCCAAAAGCGAGAATAGATGTTTATTTGAAACCTTTAATTGATGATTTGAAGAGGTTGTGGATTGGACAATGGACTTATGATGTGTCTCGTAGACAATGAAGAATCAAGATTCTCAAATATGTTTTGATGAAGACAACAACATTGTTAAATCTATTGAAGATAAAAAAGGAAATGATTCAAGCCAAGTATCAAGTTTCAAGTATCAACTATATCAAAAAGTCTTGAAGGTTTTCATTCAATTGATCAAAATCTAAAAGGTATATGAACTCAACTTATTCTTGAATATACAAGTGTTCATATCATCAAGCATTCTTAGCATGAATCATCTAAATATTTGTTTTTGACAACATTTCCTTTTCATACCTTTTGTTAAAGTATTTTTCAATTTTTAACACTGGTTAATCGATTAACATTTTGCAGTTCATTTATGTTAATCTATTAACCTTAAGAAAATTTGATTTTTTTGCTCGTTGGAAGATGTTAATCTATTAACATATTATAGTTCAATAGTGTTAATCGATTAACACTGAACCAGTATGTAAAAATATTTTATTTTTTCAGCATTATGAATTTTGAAAATAGTTTTTGATGCATGGCAACCTTTGGTCATTAACACCCTTTTGTAAAGGTGTTTAGTGGCATATATAAACTCATAATTTCAGATTTTCTTCTCACCTTCTTGCCTACAATTTTCAAACATCTTTCTTCTCTAAAATCTTTCATTTTCTTAAGTGTAAAAAGCCAGAATTTTCTAAGAGTGAAATCTTGTCATTGAACTTTCATTTCAACCATTATAGTTTCATTCTTGCATCATAAAACACTTGTATATTCCGAATAAAGATTACTTGTACAAGAAGAAGATCAATCTTGTGATTGATATATTGAAGAATCAAAGTTTCATCTACTTACTCAAAAATCAGAACTATTGTAAAATCCTAAAGTTCCAAGGATTGTTTGGTTTTAGGTGCTGACTATCAGGAGAAGGATTATTTCTCTTATAGGGTGTGTTGTAATCTTTGTTATCTGGATTGTGGATACAAGAGGTCCATTGTAAGAGATTTATTCTTGGTTGGACTTTAAACTTGTAAAATCCAAGAGGATTGTTCTTGGTGGTGTGTTAGAGTCTAGTATAGAAAGACTAGGTAGTCTTGTCTAAGATCTAACATTTTAGTGAAATCTCTTTCATGTTGAAAGGGGACTGGACTACTCTCGGGCTGTGAGGGGAACGAGTATACTTCTCGGAGTTCTTTACTTTCCGTATTTTACCGCATTTCATCACTTAGAAACTTCAGGAAAGTAAAACTCAAGTTCATCGAAAAACCGGAAACTCAAGTCCATAGAAGCTCCTCAAGAAGACTCCTCCAAAGTCAACAATGAGAATCATGTAGATCATCAAGAAGAATCTATGCAAGAAGAGTCTATAGTCAACGATTTACCAAAAGAGTGGAGGACACATAGAGATCATCCTATTGACAAGATTATTGGAGACATATCTCAAGGAGTATCTACTCGGTTAAATCTAAAGGATGCATGTCTCAATATGGCATTTTTTTCTCAAATAGAACCATCTAAAGTCCAATATGCCTTAGATGATGATCAATGGATTCTAGCTATGCAAGAAGAATTAAATCAGTTCGAAAGAAATGAGGTATGGGATTTAGTTCCAAGACCAAAAGGTAAGCATATTATTGGCACTAAATGGATATTCAAAAATAAGCTAGATGAAAATGGTATCATTATAAGGAACAAAGCAAGATTAGTAGCACAAGGCTATAATCAAGAAGAAGGTATAGATTTTGAGGAAACATTTGCACCGGTTGCTAGACTAGAAGCAATTAGATTATTGTTAGCATATGCTTGTTCTTTGAATTTTCAGTTGTATCAAATGGACGTTAAAAGCGCATTTCTAAATGGATACATACTTGAAGAAGTTTATGTAAATCAACCTCCAGGTTTTGAAGATTTCAAACATCCTAATCATGTTTACAAACTTAAAAAGGCCTTGTATGGATTGAAGCAAGCACCAAGAGCTTGGTATGATAGGTTAAGTAATTTTCTTTGCGAACACGGTTTCGAGAATGGTAAAGTTGATTCTACTTTGTTTATTAAGAGAATTAACCATCATACTATCTTAGTGCAAATTTATGTAGATGACATCATTTTTGGATCTACAAATGAGTCCTTATGTGAAGAATTCTAAAAAATCATGCAAGGAGAATTTGAAATGTCCATGATGGGAAAGTTGAACTACTTTCTTGGACTGCATATCAAACAAACAAAGAATGGCATATTTATCAATCAATCCAAATATTGCAAAGAACTTCTTAAAAGATTTGACATGGATACTTGCAAAGAGATAGCAACTCCAATGGGATCCGGCACATATCTTGATCATGACGAATCCGGAATTCCTATTGATATCACTAAATATCGAGGTATGATCGGTTCTTTATTATATCTAACCGCTAGTCGACCTGATATTATGTTTAGTGTATGTTTGTGTGCTCGATTTCAAGCTTGTCCAAAGGAATCTCATCTCATAGCGGTAAAGAGGATAACGAAGTATCTTAAAGGAACATCCAATATCGGCATATGGTACCCTAAAGGTAGTATTTGTAGTCTTGTTGGTTTTTTTGATGCAGATTATGCAGGATGTAAGACGGATAGAAAAAACACAAGCGAAACTTGTCATGTTTTTGGAAATGCCTTAGTCTCTTGGTCATGCAAAAAGAAAGCAAGTGTGGCTCTTAGCACTGCAGAAGTAGAATATATCGCCGCCGATAGCTGTTGTTCGCAAATACTTTGGTTGAAGCAACAACTTCATGACTATGGTGTGAATCTAGGATGCATATCTCTCAAATGCGACAACACGAGTGCAATCAATATATCAAAAAATCCAATCATGCATTCAAGGACCAAGCATATTGATATTAGACATCATTTTCTAAGGGATCACGTGTTAAAAGGAGACATTGAGATAACGTTTATCGATACTCAAAATCAACTGGCGGATATCTTCACAAAACCGCTTCCTCGGGACACATTTTTTAAGATTCGGCGAGAACTTGGCATATTGGATGAAGGTGACATTTAAATCTTCAATATTTATTCATTATATGATATAATAAAGCCAAGGTACACATTATTTCCAATTTTTATGATTGTCAATTTTTTATTAAAAGGTCAATTGTATGCAAAAATGTCTTATTTTCATTTTTTTGTGCTCATAAAATTATTTTTATGAATTTTCTGGACTACACAAGTTGCATTATGTTATAGTCTAACTTGTCATGGTGTTACATTTTTTATTTCATTAGCATACTAAAAATTATCAAGTTGCTTTTTTTTTTAGTATGTTAATCGACTAACCATTTGTCTTTGCAAATATGTTAATCGATTAACACTGTAAGTATTTGCGCAAATTATTATTCTGTTAATCGATTAACCAAGTTATGTTGGTTTTGGGTTAATCGATTAACCCTGTAACATTTTTAGAAAATACGAAAATTTTATTATATTCAAATTTTTTGTGTTTGTTTTATTGGCTTTTATGTGTTGTTTGTGTGGTCATTAGCTTTTATAAGTGCTTTTAGGATAAGTCAACTTGTCCTTCCAACTCACATTGGTACTCTTCATTAATCTTAACTCCTCATTACTACCTTTTACTCACCTCTTAAACTCATTCAAAGTCATTCAACCACCAACTTTAAACCCCACTCATCAAAACTTCTTTATAATCTCACCAAACCACACAACTCATAACTTCAAAACCCTCCTCTCTCAAAAATCCGAAAATCATTTTCACACCTTCAAGCTTTCATCCATGGCATCCTCAAGAAGAGCGAAAGGAAAGGCAAAAATGCGAGAAGAAAGCTCACATCAAGAAGAAGCTGCTCCAACAACAAAACAACGGAGGCTTACGTTTGATTTCCAGAACAGATTATTGATGCCAGTAAAATATGTTCTCTTATCATCTTTTCCTGCTGAAAGTTTCAATTTTCCGGCATTGTTAAGGAAACATAAGATAGATAACTTTGTATCTGAGATTGGTCCTGTGTATTCTGATTTAGTAAAAAAAATATTCTAATTTGCATGTGGGTTTGGATGAGTTTGATGACCACTGTTTAACTTCAAAGGTTAAGAACAATGATGTTAGTGTTGATGCTAAAACTTTTGGAAAGTATTTAGGTTTGCCCTCTGATGGACATATTATTAAACAGGGGTTTACTCCAAAAGCTAATGGATTGAAAGACTATAATAAAATGGATTATTATTTCCGTCTTTCTCGAGTGAATCAAGTTGATGTTATGGGTAGACAAAGTAATGCCTCTTCTAGAGTCTTGCTTTATTCGAAGAATTTATCGGTAACGGATAGAATGCTACACTATGTGATTTCTTATGTCTTGCAGCCAAAACACTCCAACCACGCTTAAATTTCTGATCTGGAATTGCAAGTCATGTTTGCCCTGAAGAATGGGTTAAAAGTGAATTGGGCATGCACTGTGATGTATCACATGTTTTACAAACAAAACTTGAGTGGTGGTCTACCATATGGAAGGATTGTGTCAAAGCTTCTTGAAAAACTTGAAATTCTTGTCAAAAGAGAACCAAAGCCTGAGATGAGTTCTAGAGATTGTGAAATTAATGCCTCTACGTGTTTACAGAACACGAGTATCATCAAGAATCGACAAGGTTTATATGTTTACAAAGATGATGTTCAAACTTTCACTCCTCCACCGGCTCCGGAAGGCGGATATACTAATGAAGCACTCTACAACAAAATGTGTTCAATGGAAGCAACAATGCACACTCACTCTTTTGAAATGGCCTCAATTAAGAAATTGTTGCTCAAGCTTACTAAATTGCGTCGCCGAAAACCAAGAGTCGAGGAAAGTGAAGAAGAGGTAGAGGATGAAGAGGAAGAAGATGGAGAGGAAGAAGAAAACTATGAGATGTTGGAAAGTGATTAAAAGATGTTTTAAGTTTTCTAGTGTCTTTGTTTTTTTTTTCTAGTATTTTGGTTATGTCTAAGTGTTTAAGACTTTTCAAGAATGTTGTGTTTTGTTTTGAATTGTGTAAGACTTAAGTTTAATGTGTTGTTGGAACTTAATGTTTAATGTTATGCTATGTGTTTTGTGTTGGTTAAACTTGTGTGTTCAAATTTGTTTCATATGTGCTATATGTTTTCACCTTAAAATTTTTTGAGACTTTTCCCTTCTTTTTTGGTAATGACAAAGGGGCAGAAGCATGTGTATGGTTGTTTTTCTAACAAAATTTTGCAGCAAAGAAAGATGATTAAAAAATTCTCCCAAGCATGGTTTTAGGGGGAGCATTGCTTTTGTTAGAAAAATCAAAGATGAAATCAAATTTTTCAAGAGAAGAGTTGTCATCATCAAAAAGGGGGAGATTGAAGAATCAAGATTCTCAAATATGTTTTGATGAAGCAACAACATTGTTAAATCTATTGAAGATCAAAAAGGTAATGATTCAAGCCAAGTATCAAGTTTCAAGTATCAACTATATCAAAAATTCTTGAAGGTTTTCATTCAATTGATCAAAATTTAAAAGGTATATGAACTCAACTTATTCTTGAATATACAAGTTTTCATATCATCAAGCATTCTTAGCATGAATCATCTAAATATTTGTTGTTGATAACATTTCCTTTTCATACCTTTTGTTAAAGTATTTTTCAATTTTTAACACTGGTTAATCGATTAACATTTTGCAGTTCATTTATGTTAATCGATTAACCTTAAGAAAATTTGAATTTTTTGCTCGTTGGAAGGTGTTAATCGATAAACATATTGTAGTTCAATAGTGTTAATCGATTAACAGTGAACCAGTATATAAAAATATTTTATTTTTTCAGCATTATGAGTTTTGAAAATAGTTTTTGATGCATGGCAACCTTTGGTCATTAACACCTTTTTGTAAAGGTGTTTAGTGGCATATATAAACTCATAATTTCATATTTTCTTCTCACCTTCTTGCATACAATTTTCAAACATCTTTATTCTCTAAAATCTTTCATTTTCTCAAGTGTAAAAAGCCAGAATTTTCTAAGAGTGAAACCTTGTCATTGAAGTTTCTTTTCAACCATTATAGTTTCATTCTTGCATCATAAAACACTTGTATATTCTGAATAAAGATTACTTGTACAAGAAGAAGATCAATCTTGTGATTGATATATTGAAGAATCAAAGTTTCATCTACTTACTCAAAAATTCAGAACTATTGTAAAATCCTAAAGTTCCAAGGATTGTTTGGTTTTAGGTGCTGACTATAAGGAGAATGATTGTTTCTCTTATAGGGTGTGTTGTAATCCTTGTTATCAGGATTGTGGATACAAGAGGTCCATTGTAAGAGATTTATTCTTGGTTGGACTTTAAACTTGTAAAATCCAAGAGGATTGATCTTGGTGGTGTGTTAGAGTTTAGTATAGAAAGACTAGGTAGTCTTCTCTAAGATCTAACATTTTAGTGAAATCTCTTTCATGTTGAAAGGGGACTGGACTACTCTCGGGCTGTGAGGGGAACCAGTATACTTCTCGGTGTTCTTTACTTTCCTCATTTTACCGCATTTCATCACTTAGAAACTTTAGGAAAGTAAAACTCAAGTTCATCGAATAACCAGAAATTTAATTAAGGAACCAAATTCACCCCCCTCTTAGGTATAATCCTACTTACAGACAAAACTTTAATATGCGAGCTGATTTGATGTGGATAATTAATGCCTTTCCTGCATATGGCATGTTGTCTGGTTGGGGCACGCATGGTAAAATGGGATGTCCGCATTGCATGGGATAGACAAAAGCGTTTACTTTGCAAATGGGTGGGAAAAGTTCGTGGTTTGACTGTCACCGTAGATTCTTACCTATGAGCCATGTTTTTAGAAAAAATAAGAATGCTTTTAGAAAAGGAATTAAAGTAACAGATCTTCCTCCCCCTCGTCTGTCATCGACTGAAGTATGGAATATTGTTTGTGACCTACCAAAATTCACAGATAATAGTAAAGCATGTATAATTCAAGGATATAGGGACACTCACAATTGGACAAAAAAAAGTATTTTTTGGGACCTCCCATATTGGAAGGATAATTTGTTGCGGCATAATCTTGATGTTATGCATACTAAGAAGAATTTTTTTGATAATGTATTTAACAGAGTGATGGATGTCCAAGGCAAGACAAAAGATAATGAGAAGACTAGAAAGGACTTGGAACTTTTGTGTAATCGAAAAGACAGTGCTCATGAGGAGCGAAGGAGGATGCACATTCTGAGAAATGCAAAGTCCCAAACAATTAGGAAATACAAGGGAAGATATGTCATTCACTGCGATAGAGGAAGGTATGTTTTACATATTATTTTTTTTAATTTAAATTTGAGTTTTTTAATGTAAATACTAACTCAAAATTTTGTTGTTTAGCCTTA
This sequence comes from Lathyrus tuberosus, assembly GCA_022829125.1. Taxonomy (NCBI): domain Eukaryota; kingdom Viridiplantae; phylum Streptophyta; class Magnoliopsida; order Fabales; family Fabaceae; genus Lathyrus; species Lathyrus tuberosus. The sequence continues at coordinate 5,102,346 of JALAZF010000441.1, forward strand.
TACCTCACACCAGGCTGTGTCGTGTATAACAGAAATTATTAAAGAAAAGTATAAAAAGTTTTGGCCGACATATGGAGCACTTCTCGAAACAAAGAAGGAAGATTGGTTTAGTTTATTTCAGATATAAAAAGTAACTATTATTTTAATTTCCTTTATATTTAGTTTATTTCATGATTATACATTATTTATTTATTTTAATTCATAAAACAATGTAGGAGAAATGTGTTTGGGACTTTACAGAGCAGCAACAAGTAAGAGAAAATTTTGATACGAAATGTGTTGCCTGATTATCCAACACGCTTAGGCGTGTTCAAATTAATTGAGAAAATAAAGGAACACGTCCCTGTTGGATAGGTGAAGATGTATTTAAGAAGCCTATTGACCATTGGAATTCGGAAACCTTTAAGAAAGTATCTGAAAAAGAAAAGAAAAACAGGGCATCTGAACTTGGTGGCTGCAACTACGCAAGAGGCAGTATTAGTGTTGCTGAAATTGCACACAGGCTAGTAAATTTATTTATGTTTTTACTTAAATTTTCATTTAAAATTTAGATTAAAACTAACTATTTTTTTCACTTATGTTTTATTTTATTAGCGTGATGAGTTGGGTAGAACTCTAATGCTTAATGAGATCCATCTAGAGACTCATATCACGAAAACTGGGGAGTTTGTCGATAAACGCTCAAAGGACACTCAAGTAAGTTTTTCTAAAACTTAGTCATTTTATTTCTTTCTTTTTTGTACCTATATCTTATTTAAATTATTATAACATCTAACTTTATTTATTTTTTATAGGAGGAGTGTGATAGAAAACTTGCACTTTCTTTATCTGAGCATCCTGAGATACCTCCACCGCCACAGGGATATCCTGTTGATCCTTGTCTAGGTTTTCGGACTTGGTATGATGCTGCTCGCGGGAAGAGGAAAAATGGGAGGGTGTATGGTGCTTGAGGGTATGCCAAAACAATTAAGCGGCGTGATAGGACTTTCAGAATGAGACTTGACGATGGAGAAGGATCATTACGTCCACCTATATTAACTGCTAATATGCTTAAAACTGTGAGAAATTTGGCGCAGACTGAGGCAGCACGCGAAGCAGCAGCTAGACAAGCAGAGATGGAGGAAATGAGGAGAAGACAAGCAGAGATAGAGGAAGAATTGAGGGGGAAAACAATGGAGTATGAGGAAGCAATGCAAATTGCAAATGAGCGCGCACTGGAATTTTAACAATTTATGGCCTCGCATATGAATTGTAATACCCCGTAAATTATTTTACTCTGGATAATATTAGTTGTGATCAACTGAGTCCCAGTGTGCTCTGAGAAATTATCTGCAGAGATAATTAGGGTAACTGTTGAACTTAGAGTAAATCCAATTAATATTATCTGACTCTGAGATATTTAAGTATTTGAACTTTAGAGACTTTTTGGACAATTAGTAGTATTGTTAATTGATGATATTTTCCCTATATCATTTCTTTCCTTTCATTTTCCAAAGAAAAATATAGAAAGGGTTTTGGAGAGAAAGAAAGGAGAATGAAAGGAAGAGAAAAACATCATCAAATCATCTTCCAATCTTCACCATCTTCATCTATTCAAGGTGGGTTCTAGATAGAAACTTAAGTTCTAGAGTTAGAATTGATTTTTAGCTTAAGTTAGATTATTTGAGAAATTGCTTAAATTGGTAATCGATGGAATTTAACGGTTGAAATGTGTTATGAACTGAGTAGTATAAGCTATATGAGTGTAGAATCATCTATATTTGATTGTGGGATGTTTGGATATGTTTTGGTGAAGTTTTGGACCCATGGGAACTCAGCTGTGACGCTGCAGAACTTTTGCATTTTCCCAGATTTGCACTGCGAATCCCCTAGCGAAGGGGAAATCGTGCACTCGCTAGATGTTCGCACGACGAATAGAAAGGCGAACACTCGCGAGAGGTTCGCACTGCGAACCTTAGTGTGTTTTGGTTCTGCCACTGTTCGCCAGACGTTCGCACTGCGAATGGGGTAGCGAAAAAGTGTTAGCTAGGCATTCGTTAAGAGGTTTGCACTGCGAATGAGGAAGCGAGCATTCACTGGCTTCTTCGCAATGCGAACATGGCAGTTCATCCAACTTGTTTCTTTCATAACTTTTGACTCGTTTATCCGATGTGAGTATTCTTGGTATCATTGTGAAGCTAGGAACATCCTCTAGCTAATGGTAGTGAGAAACATATGTTTATTGCCCGATTAAATAAATCGGAGGTGTCGCTCCCAAAAGATTCGCATCCAACGGTACAAACGCGAGAGTGGCGCGGAAAAACACAGAGTCGCCAGCAATGTGTATTTATCCCGAGAGAGGGAAAGGAAACACTGCATAAACCTGAGGGAAGGGAAAGAACATGGTCTCACGACCAAGAGAAACGGGTACGAGATTCGGTTACGCGAAGGGAAGGTGTTAGCACCCAACACGTCCATCGTACTCGATGGGATCCACGCTTGTTGTCTGCATCAAAGGGTGTCATCGTCTGGAGCTCCGCTGCTACTGGACCAGAGAAGAAACGAGAACGGAAAGAATGGAGAAACGAAGAAGAAAAGAAAAAAAAAAGAAGTGACTCGATAGGACGGTATCGTTGTCCTAGGCCTACGTACTCCCTCAGTGCAATGGGAAAGTCAGAGTCAACGTAGTTCAGACGGGAACTGTGGGGGAAGGTTGCTCACCAAGACAATCGCTGTCTTGTGCCTACATATCCTCAATCGGACGAGAGAGAGGAATCAGAGCTAATGTAGTTCGTGGGTACGACCACGGATGGGTAAGTGTTTTTTACGTGAGCGACGAGCTCTTTTCTGAAAAAAGAAGTTTGAAACCCAACAATCCCGAAGGATAAAAAGATTCGAATTTGTTTGGTGTTTTTTAGACAGAAGTGTTTTGAGTTAGTTCATAACTTGCATTGCACCAAAGTCTATGACATAGGAACGAATACTTTGCGTATCGTCCCCAACAAGACGTACACTAGATACCCTAGAGGAGTGAAGGGAAACCCCTCACTCCTCACTTCCCACGCTTAAGGCTCGAGCGCAATACACGTTAACTTTTATTACGTGTTTTGAAGAAGTTTTGAGATGAGAAGAGAGAAGACACAAAGGAAACTCTAAAAGGAAGCTAAGAGTCCTAATGTTATCATGCATGGATGTCCTATGGTTAGTGAGGTTTAGGAGGGACGACTACCTAAAACCTAATCCTAATCCTACTCCAAGCTTAATCAAAAATTAAGTTGGACTAGGTAGCTCTAAAGGGAAAAGAATCCAAGACTTAATCAAGTCTTGAGATTCATGGGATGAGAAAGAGTGAGAGAGAAGAAAGGAGCATCTTAAATGCTAAAGCAAACACAAGTATGAAAGCTTAAAGAAAAAGGAGAAGTTAGAATTTGGATAACTATCCACATCCCATTCACTCACCATTAGCGCCTACATGGTTAGCAAAAACAAACATAAGCAACAATAAGACAAGTGAAACCCAAACAAGTCACAATCCAAAGAGAAATGGTTACAAACCAAATGAAACTCATCCAAGTCAGAATGTACACCTTAAGGGTGACCCATAATGTTTACCAAACAAACTCAAGCAAAGAGAATGCAAACAAGTGGCAAAACATCCAAGAAAGTCATCAAAGAAGGAGTAGAAGAAGAATGAGTGGATATGCAAGGTGATCATGCAAGAATGCTTCAAATAAAATCCAAGTCAGAATGTGGACGACCTCAACATGTGCCTAAACATGCTATACAAGTGTCACACAAGGCACACAAGCAAGTATCCAAGCATTAAGAATCATTAGAAGAAGAAGAAAGAAGCATATAAATGAAACATGTTAAAGGATGCAAAATGGAACATGAATAGCATATGACATGAATACAAAGCTTCAAGGTTAGAAACATACATCATATAAGATGCAAAGAAGTGATATGGCATGGTATACACAAACCAAACATAAGTCATGAGTGAGCATAGATGAGAAGAAGTGAGAAGATAAGTCAAAGGAGGCATGCAAATCAAACATTGAACATGTGCACAAAACATGCAACAACCTCACACCAATGACTTATAATTACAATAAAATGACCTATAATGATTCAAACATGGTTTATGAAGTCAAAGAAGCAATCCAAAACAATGGCACAAGTGCCTTCTCAAACAAGTAATCAAACATGATCCAAAGATGTGCATAAAAGAGACCTCAAACAAAGAGCAATCAAACAATTAGCAAATCATCTTCAGAAATTACCAAATTAAATCTTGAAACACCTCAACCAGGGGCAAACATCATGGTAAAAACTCATACAAAAATTCACAAGATAAGTCCTTCAATCAATCATACAAAGTCACATAGGAATTATGAACTAATATGCAAAAGATAGGGACCAAAATGCAATATGAGAAGAGTTTAAAAATATGAGAAAAATGTTTTTATGCACTTCAAGATGTTGATGAAACAATACAAGAAGAATGGGTTGAAAATGTTTTATATGCTATGAGAAATAAAATCAGCAAGTTAAGTGTGCACAATTGAAACAAATTCAAAAAGAAATTAAAGCAACAATTAATTCAGATGCTAAAAATAAAATAAAAAATGGAAAATAAAATTTGGAAAAATTTTATAAGATGCTAAAGATGATCCATGATTTTTTTCATAATTTTTGTATGCATAAAACTATTTTTAAAAATTAAAAAAAGAAATGCAACAATTAATGAAAATAAAATGAAGAAATAAAAACCAGGGGTGTATTCAGCAATCAAAACACGTTGGAAAACACAAAGGGCCCAAAAGGGGGGTGCAATTATCAAGCCCAGTCCACAATGAACAAAAAAACGCAGTCCAACAAAAAAAGAAATCAGTCAACCAATTGACTCCACATCAACCATCAGATCAATCCAGCGTGCCACATTTAGTCAACAAATCAAAAGGTAACCATGATGAGAGGCACAGATCTACACGCACACCATAATCAATGTACACACGTGCACACATAATTACTCAGAATAAAAAACAAACATGTGATAGGCACATGGAAATTTTAATGAGTTGGCACAAATGCAACCATCAGATTAGATCAACACATGGTAATAAATCATCAAATCACAAAGTCAGCAAGATGAGTGGCTTAGATCTAACACACATGATAACTATCATGGACTAACAAACACACAAACCACAAAATAAAAACAAAATTTAAATGGCGTGGCACACTGTGAGCCATCAGATCAACACAACCAATGGTTGTGATTCCATCTTCTCCAAACAAACCCTCAACCGTCTGAAAATAAACCAGGTGCCGGAGCCCTAGCTCCGGTCACCTTCTCCGGTGACCTGCAACTTAAAATTCTCCAGAAAATGCAAACGAGCACATCATATTGTCCATATTATCACAAGGATCACAAATATACAATCCATTTCACCAAAAGATCAACATACAAGTCAAATCGAAGGAAATAAGTTTAGATCCAAAACTTTCAAATCCACATTATGCACATGTTACACGTCCAAAATAAATTCTAAACACATCAGCATGCTCAGCAACAATCAAGGAACAAGATGCACACAAAATTATCACATTATAAGAGCATGAATCTGGACCTTACCTGAAGCTTGTAGAACTTGAAATACACCAAGAAAACCCTCTGGAAGCTGCAGATCAAGTCCTTTGAACCTCTAATTGCAAAATAAATGCAATTAGAGCTTGAATCTGGTATAGATCTTGAGATTTGCAGAAGTGGTTTCCAAATTTGAACCCTATGATTTCCTTGCTATGAGCTCAAACCAATAGTTGCTTCTTGTTCTATGAACCTCAAGGATCAAGAATATGAAAGAATTTCTCAAAAAGCTCTTAAGATGAGAGAGAATCGAAGAGGAGAAGATTTGAGCAAAAATGTGAAATCTGAGAAAATAAGGATGCATGACCTAGCTGTGAAGGCATGAGTTAGCTTATATACACTTGGTTATTCCCCTGATTATGATTAAGGTCTTGTTAATCCCTTGGTTAATGACTTTTGAAGGTTTATGCAAAAATGCAATTTGAGTTGCACACCCTTCATTCACACGTGCATTGGTCACCAAGTAAGCATGATTCACCTCCATTTTACTTACTGGTCACATCTGAATTGAAATTGGGCCTTGTGGTTGATTGGTTTGCGAGATTCAATCCAACTTGCAAATTTGCACTTTGTTGAATAAGTGAGAAATATGGCGTGAAATGACTTGATTCAAAGGCCAAAAATGATCCTCGTGAGGTGTACTTGGATGTTGTAATGTGACATGAACCAATAGAACCAATTACAAGTCAATTTGTACCAAAATGCAAAAGGTGGAAAAAGTGGTACATGTGAAAACCCTTAAAAACACCTTGCATTGTTTTGACCATAACTTGAGAACCACAAATGGTATGGAAATTATCTAGTACTTTTTGGAAATGGGAGAGAAAGATATTCAACTTTCATGTTGGAGAAAAATTCATTTGAAGCTTCCTTGATGATGAAAAGTCAAGTTGAATGTAGTGGAAAAACTGCCAAAAATGGAAAGTTCTCATTATAGGTCATTTTCCAAATTTAGTAACTTTTGCACAAACTCTTGATTCTTGATGAATGATATGAAACTTGACCCTTGAAAACCATATGAGGATGTGAGACCTTGAAAACCATGAAAGGAACCTCAAAATTCCACAGTTGACTTTCTCCCTTACAGTTGACTTTTCTTGGTTCACAAGCAACTGATCCACTGAACATTCTTCCCCATAAACCATCAACCAAACCCTCATCTATGGATACATGCAAGCATAAAGACCTCATGACACCATGCTTGAACACACAAAGCCCTCCAAGAAGTCCCTTTGATTCACAAACCCTAATTGGTCCCTCTGGTTAGGAGGGAAAGATTCACTTGTAATCTTTTGCCAAGCCTGACCTTATGAAGATATGATGGACCCCATGAGACACCTTGAGGCTTGAGACTTGAGAATATGGACCAAGTACCTTGATCCCATGCTAAGAACCAATTCTATGCACAATGCAAATGCAAGGAATGCAAAGAAACATAAGCCAGTTAGCCAAAAACAAGAAGGCAAATTTTGGGGTGTTACAGCTGCCCCTATTCAATCAACTTGGTCCTGAAGGTATGATAGCAACGGCTATCATGCGTTCAAAGGATTCACGGAGATTGAATACCAAAAGAAACCTGAAATTTTCAATCCTCAAAGGAGAGACGACTCCACTGGGAAACAAGCAATAAATGTTGCACTGTCACAACACGTACGAGTGTTGGAAACCAATACAAACAATGTATTGAAATGTCTTAAAGTAAACACAAAAGAGTGTTAGCTATGCTGGGGATAAACACGGACGGGTGTCAAGGAATCAAAGAGTTCAGATATGGACGGGTATCGAAAAGGTACACGGACGGGTATGATAGCAACGACTATCATGCGTTCAAAGGATTCACGGAGATTAAATACCAAAAGAAACCTGAAATTTTCAATCCTCAAAGGAGAGACGACTCCACTGGGGAACAAGCAATAAATGCTGCACTGTCACAACACGTACGAGTGTTGGAAACCAATATAAACAATGTATTGAAATGTCTTAAAGTAAACACAAACGAGTGTTAGCTATGCTGGGGATAAACACGGACGGGTGTCAAGGAATCAAAGAGTTCAGATACGGACGGGTATCGAAAAGGTACACGGACGGGTGCAAAGAGTTTCAACACGGACGGATACTGAAAAGGTACACGGACGGGTGTAAAAAGATTCAATACAGACGGGTACTGAAAAGGTACACGGACGGGTGTAAAGATTCAATACGGACGGGTACTGAAATGGTACACAGACGGGTGTAAAAAGGATTCAATACGGACGGGTACTGAAAAGGTACACGGACGAGTCTAAAAAGGATTCAATACGGACGGGTATCGAAAAGGTACACGGACGGGTGTAAAAAGATTTCAATACGGACGGGTATCAAAAAGGTACATGGACGGGTGTAAAAAGGATTCAATACGGACGGGTTTCGAAAAGGTACACGGACGAGTGTCATCAAAAGGTCAATACAGACGGGTATTGAAACAAAAGGTTCAAACACGGACGGGTGCCGAAGGAAACACGGACGAGTGTCTGACGGTAAAAACCTTGAGGGGATAAACCAAAGGACCACCTGGACGAAGGGGTAAAAAATGAAATCATGAATTAACAATCATGGCAAACAACTCTGCAAGGGAATGTCAAATATTGCTTAACCCAACACTTGTGGAATAAAGTCGAATGATATCTTTCTGAAATCCGACTTTCCTGACGAAGGAGAACTCAAACCTGGCTTATGCTTCAGATGCATATGTTTGAATTTTGCCGTAATGCTCCACACGAAGTGGAAATGCTACGCATTTAGGAGGATGCCATGCAAAAAATGCTTATGCAATGCAAAAAGGCCGTCCCAGCGAAATAAACGCTGAGAACAGAAGCAGCTCCACCGAGGATGACAACTACATTGTCATCAAACCAAAGAACAATGCTGAGGAAAACTTTACCCTGCTAGGGAAGATCACAAACACCAATTCTGCTGGAGATGGATGAAACTCCGAGAGAATACCCACTCTGTTGGGGAACATCAAGATCAACAACTCTGCTGGAGATGGACGAAACTCCGAGAGAATACCCACTCAGCTGGGGAGGGAGATGAATACTACAGATGGAAACTCCTCCGCTGGGGATAACCAACTGTTTCAGAACTTGGATTTGACGCCTGCCAAAAACGATTGGACTTAAGACCCGCTGGGGATACCACTTACTACCAGACTCTGCTTAGGGATATGAGCTTAATCTGCTGCTAGGGAAATAACTTTACCCTCACCCTGCTGGGGATTAGATCAAGTCGTTGTTGTTGAGACCATGCTCTCTGACCAACTGAGGAAAGTAGACACCAGGACTCTGTGGGGATAATAACATCTTTGTCCACGAACTTCCTGCTGTAGATACGACAACATTCACCTTAGAGCAATCAACTTCTGAATGCTTTTTGGGGAATAATAATCCAAATACAACTTTTGCTGGGTATACAATCCTCTGCACTCTGCTAAGGAAGACGATCCTCAACGACTCCGCGTGGGAGTAATTGTCAACATCCACTCTGCTAGAGGGTAAACACATGTTTCCTGACTAGCTGAGAAAAAAACAACTGCCCCATATCCTGTGGGGAAACACCACCTGCTGAAGAAAGGTGAGCCAATTCACAACTCTGGCTGGGGGAAAACCTCTTATATCCTGCTGAAGGGGACGATCCTCAACTACTCCGCTTAGGGAATTACTTCTTTATACTCTGCTGAGGAAGACGATCCTCACTACTCTGATGAGGAAGAGCAATAAACTGCCGAGGACGATCAGACTTCAAAGTTGGGGAGAGCAAAACTCTATTGGGGAGGTACACCTGTCATCCTGCAAAACCAACAGAAAGGTCTACGTGAAAAAATGATTACTTCGATTATCATCATAGTGAATGTCGCCTAAGCAATTGCCACTGTTTTCCAACTTGTTTCACAGAGCTCAACATTTTAGCATGTAATGTTTATCAAAAATATCGGACATTTTCACAAACAAAACAGGTAAAACAAGAAACAAAAGCTCTTTGACTGAAATGAAAACTTTATTGAATGAATCGTCCTGTAAATAGGCATTTACAATTGGAAGCAATTCCTGAAAAGAGGTAATTGCGCAAAAAGTAAAAGAAAATACACATGTCGGCAATGTGAGGAACAGACATCCACCATGACTCGGCTCAGCTATAACTCATATGACTTGTTTATCCGCAGATACTTTGGCCTTCGAAGATGACTGACTGGGCTGATTCCTTTCCTTCGAATTTTCCAAGTGTGAACAGTGATCACAGATCGAACGCGAATCATAGTATTTGCTTTTAAATCCCTAACTTTTGCCTGGATCGCCCTTTTCGGGTTTTCAATCCACCGGGATACCCTTTTTTGCCAAAGTTGCCTTTTCAGGTTTTCAACCTTGCGGGTTTATTCTTTTTCCCTTTTATCCCTAATTTTTGCCCGAACCTTTTCTTTTTATGGTTCGCCAGGATGCCCCATTTTTTCCTGAACCTTCTTTTTATGTTCAGCGGGTCTCTTTTATGCAAAGTATTTTTTGACTACATCCGCGTTCACAGGGGACATAAAATCTTCGCCATCCATAGTTGAGAGTAATAAGGCTCCACCGGAGAAAACCTGTCTTACTACATATGGCCCTTCGTAATTCGGAGTCCACTTGCCCATGTGATCTGTTTGAGGAGGAGTGATCCTTTTCAGAACTAATTCACCAGTTTGATAACACCGAGGACGCATTTTTTGATCAAATACTTTCTTCATCCTGCTCTGATACAACCGGCCATGCGCAATGGCTTTCAATCTCTTCTCTTCAATGAGGTTCAGTTTATTCAGCTGGGAACGCACCCACTCAGCTTCATCAAGCTTCACGTCTGTCAGAATTCTCAAAGAAGGAATCTCAACTTCTAATGGCAGGACTGCTTCCATACCATGTACCAGTGAGAAAGGAGTTGCCCCAGTTAATGTGCGTACCGAAGTACGATATCCATGCAAAGCATAAGGCAACATCTCATGCCAGTCTTTGTATGTCACTACCATCTTCTACACAATCTTCTTTATGTTCTTATTAGCCACTTCAACAGCCCCATTCATCTTCGGGCAGTAGGGAGAAGAATTGCGATGTTCGATCTTAATGCTCTGGCATAGCTCCTTCATCATCTTATTGTTCAAGTTTGAACCATTATCAATAATGATTCTCTCCGGGACTCCATACCGACAGATGATGTCCTTCTTAATAAATCAGGCTACCACTTGTCTGGTGACGTTGGCATACGATGCTGCTTCCACCCACTTCGTGAAATAATCAATAGCCACCAAGATAAAACGATGTCCATTCGAAGCGGTCGGCTCGATCTTTCCAATCATGTCAATGCCCCACATGGCAAAAGGCCAGGGTGATGACAAAACATTCAGAGGAGTAGGCGGTACGTGCACCTTGTCAGCATAAATCTAGCATTTATGGCATTTTCGGGCGTATTTAAAACAATCAGACTCCATAGTCATCCAATAATACCCCGCTCTCAACAATTTTCTTGCCATAGCATGCCCATTGGCATGAGTACCGAAGGAACCTTCGTAAACTTCTTCCATTAATAGGCCTGCCTCGTGTTCATCAACACAACGTAGTAAGACCATGTCAAAGTTTCTCTTGTACAACACATCATCCTTGTTCAAAAAGAAGTTTCCTGATAACCTCCTCAATGTCTTTTTATCCTTGGAAGATGCCCCAGCTGGGTATTCCTGACTCTTCAAGAAGACTTTGATGTCATGATACCAAGGCTTGCCATCTGATACTCCTTCAACTGCAAATACAAAAGCAGGTATGTCCAAGCGCGTGATTCTGATTGAAGGAGTTTCATTCCAACGATTCACCTGATACATTGATGACAACGTTGCCAACGCATCAGCCATCTGATTCTCAACCCTGGGAATGTGATGGAAATCCACTCTGTCAAAGAAAGGTAACAACCTTCTGGCATAATTGTTATAAGGAACAATATTCGCTTGACGAGTCTCCCATTTACCTGTAATCTGATTAACCACCAACGCAGAATCACCATAAACATCGAGGTTCTTGATTCTCAAATCAATTGCTTCTTCTAACCCCATGATGCATGCTTCATACTCTGCCTCATTATTGGTGCATATGAACGCTAATCGGGCGGTAAAGGGTATATGAGAACCCTGTGGAGTCGTAATGACTGCCCCGATTCTGTTACCATATGAATTAACAGCTCCATCAAAGACCATCTTCCACTGAGATCCAATCTCAGGTCCTTCATTAGGCAAAGGTTCTTCACAATCCTTCATCTTCAGATACATGATATGCTTATCTGGAAATTTAAACTTCATCGGTTGATAATCCTCAATTGGTTGTTCGGCAAGATATTCTAACAAAACACTTCCCTTAATGGCCTTTTGGGAAACATACTGAATATCGTATTCTGTCAAAACCATCTGCCAACGGGCTATTCTCCCAGAAAGTGCCTGCTTCTCAAACACATACTTGATCGGATCCATCTTCGAAATCAATAAGGTTGTATGGTTTAACATATACTGCCTCAAACGCTTAGCGGCCCAAGCGAGTGTACAACATGTTTTCTCCAGCATCGAGTACCTTGACTCACAATCAGTAAACTTCTTACTCAAGTAGTAGATGGCGTGCTCTTTTCTACCTGACTCGTCTTGCTGACCGAGCACACAACCCATTGAATTCTCAAGAACCGTGAGATACATAATTAAAGGCCTTCCTGGCACTGGTGGCATAAGGACCGGAGGTTCCTGCAAATATTCTTTAATCTTTTCAAATGCCTTTTGACAATTTTCATTCCACCTGACCGCTTGATCTTTTCTTAACAACTTGAAGATTAGTTCACACGTGGCTGTGAGATGCGAGATGAACCTAGCAATGTAGTTTAATCTCCCCAAGAAACCACAAACCTCTTTTTCTGTTTTTGGCACAGGCATTTCTTGTATGGCTTCTACCTTTGCAGGATCAACCTCGATACCCTTTTCACTAACAATAAACCCCAACAATTTTCCTGATCTCACCCTGAAGGTGCACTTGTTTGGATTCAACCTCAGTCTAAACTTTCTCAATCTTTCGAATAGCTTCTGAAGATTTACCAAATGTTCTTCTTCCGTCGGTGACTTCGCAATCATGTCATCAACATAGACCTCAATCTCTTTGTGAATCATATCATGAAAGAGAGTCATCATCGCCCGCTGGTAGGTTGCCCCTGCATTTTTCAATCCAAAGGGCATCACTTTGTAGCAGAAAGTTCCCCACGGTGTTATGAATGTTGTCTTCTCCATGTCCTCTGGGGCCATCTTGATTTGGTTATACCCAGAGAAGCCATCCATGAAGGAAAACACAGAATACTAAGCAGTATTGTCAACTAACACGTCAATGTGAGGGAGCGGTAAATCATCCTTTAGGCTTGCTCTGTTCAAATCCCTGTAATCAACACACATCCTAACCTTCCCATCCTTCTTAGGTACAGGCACGATGTTAGCAACCCATGGAGGATAATTTGTTACGGCAAGAAAACCAGCATTTAGCTGTTTCTGAACCTCTTCCTTGATTTTGACAGACATCTCCGGTTTTGTTCTTCTCAGCTTTTGCTTGACCGGAGCACAACCTTCTTTAAGTGGTAGTCGGTGTACAACAATATCAGTATCGAGCCCAGGCATGTCTTGGTAAGACCAGGCGAAGATATCCACCAACTCACGAATCATTTCAATCAATCTTCCCTTGAGACTGTCTTCCAATGCATCCCCTATCCTTACTTCCTTTCTGGCGTCCTCGGTTCCCATATTCACAATCTCAATTTCCTCCTGGTGAGGTAGGATGACTCTCTCCTCTTGCTTCAACAATCTGGCCAACTCTTCGGGCAGTTCACAATCTTCGTCAGTCTCTTCTTCAGCCTGATAGATTGGATTGTCAAAGTCATACTGAGCTATAGCTGAGTCATGATCGGTGTCATCTGAACAAAAAGACCTGCATGATTGATGAGGTATGTTTTATTATGTATGCAACAAAAGAAACACATTGCCATTTTGATGTGGGTTTTTAATGCATAAAAAATAAAACAGAAAGACAGAGATCAAAATATTTGAGTGTGAAAAGTCCTTTATTGATTATAAAGCAAAACATGCAACAGTTAAAAGCCCTACAAATAAAATCACTACGTCTTGGGCAGAACGTAGGATTAACATAATAGGAAAACAAAGCAATTACTCGAAGCCAGTCACTTGAATGACTTTCACGGAAGACCAGTTGCACAGACTTTCTCCTAGGATGCAAGGACGGATCCAGCTATCCATGTCACAATCATTGTCCCCTTCTTCCTCAATCGCATTAATCCTATCGAAGAAAACACCGGCACTAGTGAAACGGACTGGGCCATAGAATTTGGGAGGATCCCCATCTTTCCTGGATGGCTTGTACCCCAATCCATAAGTATCCCTCTTCTCCTGAACTTCAACCACCTGGTCCCACCTCTGTGAGCTACCAGCTTCCACTACAGCTTTGGCGTCTTTAAACGAAGACATAGAAACCTCAGGTTGATCTGCCACTGCAGGCTGCTCTGTAGTCTCAGACTGGACAACCTCTATAGAAACCTTCACCTTTTCAAACCCCTGACACAACGTCTCATGAATTTCACCATCCACTTCCACGTATTTGAAGGTCGATAACTGACTAATCATTATGTCTTCTTCTCCGCACACTGTCACTACGTGACCATCAACCATGTATTTCAGTTTTTGATGCAAAGTGGAGGTTACAGCACCTGCACCATGGATCCAAGGACGACCCAATAAACAGCTGTACGCTGGCTGAATATCCATTATGTAAAATGTTGCATCAAAAATTTCCGATCCAACCTTGATCGAAAGCACAATCTCACCAAAGACAGATCTCTTCGAGCCATCAAAAGCTCGCACCACCAAGTCACTTGGTGTACAAATAAGTCCCCTGGTATCTAACTTTATTAATGCTTTCTTGGGTAATACATTCAACAATGATCCAGTATTAACCAAAACATGTGACATCAGTGAACCACGACACTCAATCGAAATATGCAGGGCATGGTTATGATTCCTCCCAGCAGGAGTCAAATCAAGATCTGTGAAACCCAAACCATTACCCGCATTCACGTGTGCTACAACCCCTTCCAGCTGGTTAACAGAAATCTCTTGAGGAACGTAGGCTGCATTCAAAACCTTCAGAAGAGCATTCCTATGAGCTTCAGAACACAATAGCAAAGACAGAATAGAGATCTTGGACGGGGTCTGATGTAACTGGTCCACGATCTTGTAATCACTTTTCCTGATGAGTCTCATAAACTCCTCTACATTTTCAGAAAAAGCATCCATTGCCTGTTTTCCCCTATCCTGCCTAGAAGTATTGGGTTGATCATTAACAGGAGTAAGCACTCTACCACTTCTGGTTATAACATCAGCTTCAACCTTAACTTCAGGACTAGCACTCACTGGTGAAGTATTCATTAATTCCTGCTTTTGTCCATTGACAAACACCTCTGCACCGTAATTCCAAGGAATAGCCTTAGAACTTTCATACGGAATGGGTCCAGCCCTAGTGATAATGACTGGAGGGGGCCTTGCCGGACCAGAAATAGTAATCGTTTTGAACGGAATGGTGATAGTAGCAACCTTCTCACTAACAACCTCTTCTTGCTGATTACCTCTATCAAACTGTAAACAGCCCTCATTAATCAGATTCTGGATACCCATCTTCAACGAATCACAACCATTATCCTTCGTCAAACAAACTGAACAGTTCTCATCACAACCCGGATAGACGCCACCCTTCAATAACCTATTTTTAACCACAGCCAGCGGAGTCTTCAACTCCTCAACATCCATGATCAAATTCAGGGCTTCACATTCCTCAATTATCGCATTCACCCTCGGCCCATTGTGATCAGGCATCGGGTTTTGAATAACATTGGGCCCAACATTCGAGAAATTGATAGCCTTGGAGTCTACAAGGTCTTGCACCTTGTGATGAAACGCCCTACACTTCTCCACAGTGTGCCCAGGAGCACCAGAGTGAAAATCGCAGTGTGCGTTAGCATCGTAGCCTCGTGGGAGTTCCCCTGTTGGTGGAGCCAGGGCACGGAGCTCAACTAGACGCAACTGCAGCAAATGTTGCAACAACTGTGCATATGACATTGGGGGTTGATCAAAATGCCTCTCTGCATTCCTTTGTCTGTTCTGATACTGGCCCTGCTGCCTGTTCTAATTAGGATTATTCCTTTGTTGCTGTGGTGGAGGTAACGTTGCTGGGATAGTTACCTATGCTACTTGTTGATTATTGCCCTGACGCTGTTTCCTTTTTCCCCTGTGAGATGATACAGCGTTGGCCTATCCTTTCTTCTTATAATTATCAAATGGCTTCTTTCCATGTCCGGAGGATGATCCGTCACCGCTAGAAACTTTTCCAGCCTTAATTCTGACCTCTATCTTCTGTCTGATAGCAATCACATCTGTAAACTTGCCTAGAGAACAAGGCAATAGCTTCTCATAATAGTGCTTAGGCAGTGTGTCCATAAACATATCCAACATCTCTTTTTCCAGCATTGGTGGCTGTACCCTAGCCGCCAATTCACGCCACCTTTGCGCGTATTCTTTGAAACTTTCATCATTTTTCTGGGACATGCTCAACAACTAAGTTCTGTTGGGCGCCATGTCTGTGTTGTACTGGTAATGCTTAATAAAAGCTGCAGCTAGCTCTCTCCAAGTATGAACATCTCTACTCTCCAGCGCCATATAGCATTCCAAAGACGCGCCAGACAGGCTGTCTTGGAAAAAGTGCATCATTAGTTTTTCATCTTTGGCGTGAGCAGCCATCTTCCTAGTATAAGCCTTTACATGAGTTCTCGGACAGGTAGAACCATTATACTTCTCCAGTGTAGGAATCTGAATCTTGTGCGGAATGACAATATCAGGGACCAACCCTAGGTCGTCCAAATCTATTCCCAGATCATCCTATTTCACAACCTCTTTCAATTGAGCCTCAATTAAACGAATCCTCTCATCACTGACCACAGGTAGGCCAGCGTCCAAGCTTCTGACTGAAAAAACATCATCCTGTTGATCATCAATACGATGGTCATTGATAGCTCAAACAATACTTCCTTCTCCAACTACTGAAGGAATACCACCCTGTCCACCAGCACCAGTGATAGGAATGTTAATACCAGCACCACCTCCACCCGGAGGAATAACACGATTAAGAAAACCACCGTGTAAGATACCATTTTCATCAACCTGCGACACCAAAGGCTGAACTAGAGTTCTGAATTCATTCTGACTCTACACCATGCCCTGCATCATCTCCATGAATTGATCGATGCGAGCTTGCATAGCTGCCATGTCTGCCTGAACTTTGTCCATCACTCTGTTTTGATTAAGCCTGGTAGAATACCGATGAGTTGGTTGATCAATCCTGACTGACAAAAAGAGAGAGCATAAGAAAACCAGAGAAACCAAGATAACCTGCAATGCAAAAATGATTATGATTATGCAAATGCGAATGCAAAATGCAAACAAACATATTTGAACATTTCCAGGGCATATTCGCTTTGATTCCATTCCATGAAACCGGGCAAGGGATTAGACACACTATCGGAAAATAAATCCGAACCCAGAAATACCACCGGTTCAAACCACAGGGACAAACCCTCTCTGAAAACTAGAACTGCCAGAGCACAGATAATTAAACCAAATATTCCATTATCGAAAACAAAGTAGTTCTTACAGACAAATTCAAGCATAATCAAAGGTGATTCCATCAATAAACCTGATGGTAATCCCAAAAAGATAAACAAACAACAAAATCAACTACAAATCAATTCCAAACAAACTAGCTTCAACTTCCTCAAGAAGGTCCAAAGTGTCAGGATGTGTAGGTTGTTGTATCATCCATTTGATCAACTTGTTCCTCTTTGCAATCTCTTGGTTCAATTTAACAATCTGCTCTTCAGCGTTGTTGTCCTCGCGCTTTAACTTCTTGACCTCGGCTAGCAACTTAAGCTCTTCAATTTCCTTCTGTGCTTCTTTCCACTTGGAAAAGTAACGATCTTTCCTTGCTTTCACTACCTGAAGTTCTTCTTTCAGTTCTCCATTCTCAATCTTGGCCTCCTTCCACATATCCTGATACGTGGCAAGCTTGTCTTCTGCTTTAGTCAAAAGCTTCTTATTTTTCCTTTTAGCTTTGCTGACGATTCAGCAACCATACTGACCTTTTTGAAGTGCTGAGCCCTGTCGGCAAAATCCTTCTCTCTTTTTTCTAGATGCACAGTCGTGTCTTGAACTTTCCATTTCAACTCCAAGTTGTCATGTAGAGCATTCTGTAGCTGACTACTCATATCAGAGTTTTCCATCCTCAGATCAGATACCAACTTACGCTGCTTGTCGAATTCTTCAAGTGGTATAGTGAGTCTCTCTTCCACAATCTCTGGATACAAGGGAGGCGCCCAATCAAAAGGTAAATAAAACTTTTCTACCCTCTTCTTTACCCATTCAACATATGGAGCGAAAGCTTGATTATTGGGTTTACCCAAAACAGTTTTACCTATCTTCTGTCTGCTGAGCCAAGCTTTAGAAGCTTCTTATGCAATAACCACACCATCAGTCATATGAAAATACAAAGATTCTTCCAAATCCATTCCAGCTGGAGGATCTTTTAGGGCGTATGCAAACTGCCTGACAGCCAAAGACGGGTTGTAGTTAATACCTCATTTCCTTCCGATCAAGGGTACATTAGGATACTTGCCACAGCTATGCAAAATATCAGTCCCCACTAATCCCTTACCCACCCAAAGAATATCTTTAGCAGCTAGGCCCATCAGACGCTTACTCCACTCTAAAGAAGTCTTTAAATCCACGAATGCACCTGACTGGGGTAAACGTTTGGCAAACCACTTGTAAAAAAGGGATGCGCAATAACAAACCACCCACCTCGTCTTTTCTCATTCCTGTTGTATAGGGCATAGTGGAGATCACCTAACAAAGTCGGTACCGGATTCTGAGTTGTAAATATCTGAATATCATCCGTATTGACAAAATCAGACTCATTAGGGAATAACACAATGCCATATATACACAGAGCCAATATTGCATTGAAAGTCATCCACCTCTTCTCCTTAGCTTCTTCTCGAGCCCTCTTCACCAAGTATTCCAAGTGATAGCCTCGGGATTTTCCCTTCTTAGAAAAGTCAGCCTCCACTGTCGATTTGCTCAAATAAAGAGCCTCAGCCACTGCTTGGAAATCACAATCTCCTTGGGAACCACAGAAAGGAACACCTTCTTTTACAGGAATCCTCAAAATATTGGAGTACTCTTCCAGGGTAGGAACCAACACATAATCTGGCATCACAAAGCACCTCAAGGAAGGATCATAAAACTGCATCAAGGTGTGTAGCCCATTATATTCATATTCACTGAGGCTCCGAACCAGGGATAATATCCAACCATACTTCTATTCAAAGGCTCCCAAAACTTCTGGACCAGCCATACTCTGTAAACTATTCAACGGACCAAGAGTGATCTTCGGGAACTTGTAGACGATGATGTGCTTCTTGCCCCTCTTAGTGTCCATCCTTATGAATACCCTCTGACTGGAATCAAAGACTAGATACTACCTGAAAATGAACAAACATGAATGTCAAAAAAATGGAATGTAATGTGAAGCATGGGATCAAGGTGTCCACACAGACTGGCTGCACTGCGCTGACTGAATAAATCAAGGCTCTGTACCAAAACCCAGAACAAAAGCAACCACAGTGATAAAACTAGAAAACCAGGTAGGTTGAAAGTCAAGGTTGTCATACCCCAAATTTTGACCACTAGGATTTCCCATCATTGTGCAAATCATCATCACAATATGGATAAGCCATCATACTTCATCAGTCTCCCCAAAGATGGGTGAGCATTCACTACAATCAAAATTAGGGTTTCAAGCCCTCTCTGAGTGCTTAGACAAAGGATCAATAAAGGAATGACATGATCTTCAACTTGTCTAACCTCTCAAACATCCACAATGGATCAAAAAGACTCCCACTTCAAGGATTAAGCACAAGGCTGCTCCCTTCTAGGTGGATTAAGTCTCAAGATCGACAGTGTCACCAAATTAGGGTTTTGGTCGACCAGGGCCTCCAGATGGAAATTTTTCATCTGGGCACAAGCCAATGATCCAAAACCTAACCTAATATACTCCATGGAACCTCATGGACCCAATCATCAAGTCAATTTTTCCTCAGGGGATGCATTCATCAAAAATCAGGAATTAGGGTTTCTTGACCTAATTCACCCCTAAGTTGACTTTTAGGGAAAATCATGAGCCAAGACCTCAAGAGAGGGTTTGAGGGTCTCTAATGAACTATATTGATCCATTTGCCACAATGGATTAATCCAAGAAGCTTGAGCAACAAGTCTCAATTTCATCTGCACCACAGTTAGGGTTTTAAGGAAAAAGTCAACTGTAACTTTGACTTTTGACCAGGACATGCTCCCAAGCCCTATGACATGCATCAATATACCCAATGAAACCCATGGAACATGTCCATCAAGTTTGATTTAGGTCAAGGACATGATTTCCTGAAGAATTGCACAGTTTAGAATTCATCTGATAAAAAGTCAACTGTGCACAAAAGTCAACTTTGACTTTTTGAGATTTTTCAGCAAAATGGATTTTTAACCCTAAAATGATGTTAATTCATAATTTGAATCATCATTCATCAAGAAAAATCAAGAAAAGTTGGGTAACTTGTAAAAGGGGTAACCATAAAAAACTTAGAAAATTTTCTAAGTTAAAAATAAAGTGGCTAGGGTACCAACTTTGGAGGGTCATAACTCCTAAACCACAAAGCCATTTTCTCCCATCCAAGGCTTGATTTGTAGATCTCATTGCCCTCTACAAAAACTTCAACTAGACCTAATTCCAACTCCTCGTGGATTTTGAGTTATGGAGTGATCAAAATCAAGAAAAGTCACTTTGTTCCAACACTTAGTGAAAATTTCACTAAGTCAGATTTTACCCTACTTTTTGCCAAATGTAGGGGGATTTTTCACTTGGATTCAAAAGAGATCAAAACCAAATATGTTCAAATAGTTGTTGTATCATGTAAGGGCTTTCCAAAATGACCAAGAACATTACCAAATTCAATTTGAGTCATGAGATATGACATTGGAAAGTTGCCTTGCAGAAATCTGCCAAGGCAAGGCAAAATTTGCATTTTTTGCTCGATTTGCCAAAATCAGCCAAATCCAAATGCTCCTATCCACTTGGACACCTCTGAGGATTGAATCTAAAGGGGATAATCACTGAGCCAAGCCTCCAAAGTCTTTGGAACAAGAAATAGCATGTTGAACCTAGAATGGCCAAAATAGGGACAAGACTCCAATTTTGGATTGGAGCATTCAATGGAAGCATCAAGGTGGCATGGACTGAGCCATTTGCAACTGAATTTAGTCAAGACTTATCCAAGACCAAGGGAACCACATCCTTGTGCCCTAACCTCTAGTCAATGGCTAGAGGAGACTTGGATTTCCATTGGCCAACATTGAACAAACACCTGCTGCAGTTGCCATTCACTATGGATCCCAAAACAAACTTGCTCTACTATAAATAGAGCTCATTTGTGCTCAGTTTGAGTACACCAAAGCCATCAAATAGATGCTTTCCTCAAAACCTCTTTCTCTTGTCAAAAATGCCTTCTTTAGCAAGGCAACTTTGAGTTTTTGAGCTTGAGAGCTTTTTCATCATAATCAATCACACACACACCTCATATATATCATATGTAAGCTGTGCAAACTATCACAAGTGACCTGTAATCACAAAATCACAAAGTCACCTCTCAAAACCTCAAAATAGGCTTTGGTTGCATTTTTCAAGCCATGTCTTGATTCAGTCACTTTCCAAACCAGATAAAACCTCAAACACACTCCAAATATCATCCTTGAACTGTCCCAAATGGTTCCCCTCATCTGGAACACCATTTGAGAGAGTTGCTATTTTGGTCACTTTTAACCCCTTTTGCAAGAAAGGGACTGTTTGTGTTTTTGCAGGTACCAGTCAATTCCAATCATCCTAAAAGCTTTTAAGGGATCATTTGAGTGTGTCTAAAGCATCAAATCATTTCTGGAACAAGAGGTTTGACATATTGCACAAAAGCTCCAAAATCTCAAAAAAAGAGGTAAGCCTCACAACTTGGAATCTTTCAAACATGCAATGTTTTGAAGTCCACTGATCATAAACATCTCATACATGTTGTATATGTTGTGTTTGAGCTAATTCACCATGTAATCCATGCTTGTACCAAGCTGTAGCATAGAAAATGCATTTATAGGTCATTTTCAAAACCACTATCGGGTTTTGAGGAGGGAGTGTGATCTGAAAAAACTACCACCACCATTGGATTCCTTATGAAATTATGGTCCAGATGCATATAAATTTTGTCTCAAACCATTAAGAATTGAGAAAGTTATGACCTTCACGTTTCTGAGCCAAAACTTGCCAAAACTTTCCTTGGGCCAGGCCTAAAACCAAGTCATGCCTTGTATATTTGTTGTTTTGTTTCAAACAATGGATGTATCACCACCCCAGTGGTAAGGCGCGCGCCTTGTAACCTTGAGGTCTTGGGTTCAAACCCCACCCATGCCATTTTGTGTTTTTTCACATTTTGCCATTTTTTCCAATATTTTCATGGTTTATTAATTAATTGGAAAATTAATAACTCTTTCAATTTTAATTATTTTTGATTGGTTCTTTTTGTAAAAAATCACAAAAATGTTGAAATATTTTATTCCACAAAAAATTGAATTTATATGATTTATTTAATATAATTAGTATTTTTGTGAATAAATTCATTTTTATTTGTTTTTAAACATTTTAAAATGAATATTCATCTTGAAAAATCAAGACCAAATGAGTTTTAATATCTCTTGTGATTTATACCTCATTTTTCAAACCTTAAACAAAAATCACAAGTGGTTTATTCAAACCTATTTGGTATTTTTCATTGATTTTCTTTAAATATTTACTTTCAAAGAATAAAATTAGGGTTTCTTTGATTTTCACTCAAACAAATCATTGTCAAACACTTTTGGGCCTCTAATAGAGTGTAAGACCCAATCCTTTTTTGACAAAACCATTTTTGGGCCTCAGTGTATTGTATAAGTCCCGATACCGTCAAAAACAAACGGCGTGGTCGTCGCCTTTTGAAAAATAATCCTGGGCCTCTCCTCGAGCTATAAGACCCATTCAAAACTTTTGGACCTCTAATAGAGTGTAAGACCCAACCCCCCTTTTAACCAAAATCACTTCGGGCCTCAGATATTGTATAAGCCCCTCTGCGTTAAAAGAAAACCTCGGCGCGATCGCCATTTCAAACGGAAAAATCAATTGGGCCTACCCTCGTGTTATAAGCCCCACTCTTTTTCTTTAAAACTTTTTGGGCCTCTTGAGAGAGTGTAAGACCCATCCCTTTGTACAGAAAACAATTTTTGGGTCACAGTCACTTGTATAAGTCCCTCTGTACAAATTCAAACAGTGCGTTCACTGATAAAACCCTGGGCCTCTCCTTGAGCTGTAAGCCCCAAATCTTTCTTTTTCAAAGCACTTTCTCCTTTGATTTTGAATATACTGTTATTTTCAATCTTTCTTTGTTGAACAACTAACCAAACAGCATGGAAGCTCTACAACCGAGTAAGTGGTTATCGCTTTCATTTACCGCTTTCATATACATATAACTGTATTGTGGGGCTGTTTCACTGTAAGTCTTCTTTCATAAACTCATATCAACTTTGTAATAATAGTATAGATATTTAGAGTTTTCCCGGCCACTACATCTAGAACTAGGTGACGCCGTTTCGTTTATTCATAGAAATAGACAACTAGATCCCTAATAGGACCACTAGATACAGTCTTCTCTTCGGCTGTCCTCATTAGGAATTGTCAAGAAACTCTATTCCCAGAGATGAATGTATTCTCCGTGAATGGCATCTTTGTGTGTGAATCTTTGTGAGTTTTCACTCCCTTAGGTTTAGGCAAGTTTTTGTTTCAATTACCTTGAGAAATTGCCCCTTGTTTGTTTACCCGACCACGTTACAACCTTGAAAGTCCTTGTGATTCTTGCCTTTGTATGTTCAATATGAATTTCTGGATGTATGCATAATTTATTCTTTTGTTTGCATGAGTGTTGTGTGAGTGTAAAGTACCTTATTGTGTGTTTTTCATCTACCGATGATTATTTTTGCTAGGTGTGATTCACCTTGGAACTTGTGTTGTTTTAGAATGTTTGGCATGATTTTTGTATTTTGCGTTTGTTTCGTGACTATGTTATCGTCGTAGTTTAGTGGTAAGTATTTACTTTTTGTGTGTACCGTTTTCATTTGAACCATTCATTCGTCCGCTTTTCAAAACCTGTTGATTTGTTTTTCTTTGGATATTGCTTGTGCATTTTCAAGTTTGTTTGATTCTTGTTTGTGGACAAACAATTAGGTAAGTTGGGGAGAGTTTGATAAGGGCAAATTGTACCTATTTTTGTATATATGTTTTGTTGCACTTATCGATGCTTTGTGGTAAATATCGTGCGAATAAAACCCGATTTGTTTATAAATACGTTTACGATACATTTTAGTGTATATATTGCGTATAGAGTAAATATCATTGAGTTTAATTGATTTTTTCTCAATTGTTGCAGGTATCTAATCAAGGATGTCTTGCCATTGTTGTATAGAGCATTGAATAGGCTTTTCAGCACTTCAAACCGGGCGAAAAACGGAGTTGCAGTTCAAAAGTTACGAATAAAACAGTGCTGGAAAAATGTTGTTCTGTCAAATTCGCCAGGCAAATTTTAAATCCGCTGGGCGAATTTGAGAATTTCGCCGGGCGAGTCTATGGCGAGTGAAAAGTTGGAAATTCAAGTGGCTACTGTCTTGTGCTCGCGTCTGGCTCGCGTCATGTTCGCCAGGCGAATTTTGGGACATCCGCCGGGCGAATTTTCAATCCGCCGGGCGAATGTAGATATTTTTGCTTGGCGGTTTATGTATGCAGCTGGTGTGAGAGAAAAAGGGCAATCCGCCTGGCAAATTTTCAATCCGCCTGGCGAATTTGTCTGAACCAAAATTTTGTATTTAATTCATTTGACTTCATTTTTTGTATTGTTATGTTGTTTGGGGGTGATTTTTGTCTCCAAACTTCATCAACCTCATTCTTTGATAGATTAGCTTAAAAACAACATGGAAGCATGCATACGGATGAACCGGGGTGGATTGATCGTCGATCGGCGTTGACAAACCGCGAGATGTTTGGTTCATTTCTTTTCTTCTTTGTGTTTTTCTTCTTTGTTGGGTTGTGTATATGTATTTATTCTGAACTCATGTATATTTGTCGCCCATGGCGTTGTATAAAACTTGCTTTACAAATCTTTATTGGTGATTGTCTCTGATTTTTGCTTTATGCGCAGGGTTTGAGTTGCGTTAGACATAACCTTCGCGAACTTCGATTAGGGATGGTTATCTGTTAGTTTCTGGACTCTAGAGATAGATTTAGGAGCTAACAATCTTCAATAGGCATCGAAGCTTAATGCCTTCCGTGTTTCGAGGCTTCGCTCGTGAGAGTGACGAAGAGAGTGACACGGTAGTTATCTCAACTGTGCGTTAGACATAACCTGTGTTGTGAGCGATGCTGGGTGATATTGAGGAGTATTGTAGGTTGAGTATAACTGGTCGGTAAGTTTAAGTTTGTGAGGAGTCGATTATGTGCACGCCTGATAAGTTTCTTCTCTCTGAAGAATGATTTATTTTTATGTTTTAATATTTACTTTTCTGTTTTCTTGTTTGAAACTATTTTAATCCAAACTCATAAACGCGAGAGACTGTCGAACAACATTCTTTCCCTCGAACCGATCTCTGTGGACACGACATAAATCCCGGTGGGAATTCTTCCGAAAATAAATATTTTTGCTGCTTTCCCTATTCTGCGACCAACAAAATGGCGCCGTTGCCGGGGATTGGTTTTGATATTGAATCGCATTGCGATAGTTTCTTTGTTTTTGAGTTTTGTAGATATCGTATATTTTGTATATACTGATACTTGTATATTTTTGTTTCTTTTAACGTTTGTTCAAGTGTTTGGTTAGGACGCTTGCTTTTGGTTGCGCGGTGAGATATCACCATGGCATGAATGAAGGAAGTTACTAATTAAGCACCGTAAAGGCGTCGAGCTTACGACGTAAAACAAGCATGTTTTATAGTTTTTCTTCTCGAATGTTTTTGGTTGTTGTTTGCTCACAGATTTTGGTCGACTTATTTGAGGATGCTTTTGTGATTTTCCAAGTTGGTTCGTTTCAACTTGCGGATGTATGGTAATGATTTTGTTAAGTTTTGTACACGTCTGAGGTATGTATTTATCGCTTTCTATACTTTAGCATATTCATGATACTTAGGCATTTTACAAACTTCCATGCCATCCATTCTTTTGTATAGTTGTTCTATTGTGAATCACTTTAGTTCCCAACCTTTTTGTAAGGTGACCTTCCATTGTTCATATATGCGCGGAGAACCAACATTCTTGTTCTAACTGGATTTTATTATGTTGAATCTTTTGTTTGTGGTGATTATATAAATGCATGAAAAGGATCAAGGCAATTGTTTCATTTTGAGCACAACCACCTTAGCCAAATAGTCAATTCACCTTGTGAGTGTGTGAGAATTCGTAACCCCTTTGAGCTTTTTGATCCATGTTTCTATTTGAACTTAATGCTTGTCTATGAGTATTTAGTTCACTTATTTTTGAATGGATTTTGTTTTTTCTTGGACCTCAACTTTTTGTGGTTGTATGGATTTTTTCTTGCCTTAGAAAGTAGGGAGTATTCACATAATGGTGCGGTTGAATTCAAGTTGGGGAGAGGATGATTGTGTACTCATTGGTTGGATTCTATGCGGATTGAAAAAGAAAAGAAAAAAGAGAAAAATATGACAAAGAAAAGAAAAGAAAAAAGTGAAAAAGGAAGAAAAAAAGAAAAATCCTTGAAAAAGGAAACAAAAAGAGTTTCAATAATTGTGCTAAATAAGTATTGTGTGTTGTGTAGCACTTGGGATTTTGGAAGAAGTTGGTTGAAATTTTGTGTGTGAATCTTTGTGAGTTTTCACTCCCTTAGGTTTAGGCAAGTTTTTGTTTCAATTACCTTGAGAAATTGCCCCTTGTTTGTTTACCCTACCACGTTACAACCTTGAAAGTCCTTGTGATTCTTGCCTTTGTATGTTCAATATGAATTTGTGGATGTATGCATAATTTAGTCTTTTGTTTGCATGAGTGTTGTATGAGTGTAAAGTACCTTATTGTGTGTTTTTCATCTACCGATGATTATTTTTGCTAGGTGTGATTCACTTTGGAACTTGTGTGGTTTTAGAATGTTTGGCATGATTTTTGTATTTTGCGTTTGTTTCGTGACTATGTTATCGTCGTAGTTTAGTGGTAAGTATTTACTTTTTGTGTGTACGGTTTTCATTTGAACCATTCATTCGTCCGCTTTTCAAAACCTGTTGATTTGTCTTTCTTTGGATATTGCTTGTGCATTTTCAAGTTTGTTTGATTCTTGTTTGTGGACAAACAATTAGGTAAGTTTGGGAGAGTTTGATAAGTGCAAATTGTACCTATTTTTGTATATATGTTTTGTTGCACTTATCGATGCTTTTTGGTAAATATCGTGCGAATAAAACCCGATTTGTTTATAAATACGTTTACGATACGTTTTAGTGTATATATTGCGTATAGTGTAAATATCATTGAGTTTAATTGATTTTTTCTCAATTGATGCAGGTATCTAATCAAGTATGTCTTGCCATTGTTGTATAGAGCATTGAATAAGCTTTTCAGCGCTTCAAACCGGGCGAAAAACGGAGTTGCGGTTCAAAAGTTACGAATAAAACCGTGCTGGAAAAATGTTGTTCTGTCAAATTCGCCAGGCAAATTTTAAATCCGCCGGGCGAATTTGAGAATTTCGCCAGGCGAGTCTATGGCGAGTGAAAAGTTGGAAATTCAAGTGGCTGCTGTCTTGTGCTCGCGTCTTGCTCGCGTCATGTTCTCCAGGAGAATTTTGGGACATCCGCTGGGCGAATTTTCAATCCGCCGGGCGAATGTAGATATTTTTTTCTTGGCGGTTTATGTATGCAGCTGGTGTGAGAGAAAAAGGGGAATCCGCCAGGCAAATTTTCTATCCGCCTGGCGAATTTGTCTGAACCAAAATTTTGTATTTAATTCATTTGACTTCATTTTTTGTATTGTTATGTTGTTTGGGGGAGATTTTTGTCTCCAAACTTCATCAACCTCATTCTTTGATAGATTAGCTTAGAAAACAACATAGAAGCATGCATACGGATGAACCGGGGTGGATTGATCGTCGATCGGCGTTGACAAACCGCGCGATGTTTGGTTCATTTCTTTTCTTCTTTGTGTTTTTCTTCTTTGTTGGGTTGTGTATATGTATTTATTCTGAACTCATGTATATTTGTCGCCCATGGCGTTGTATAAAACTTGCTTTACAAATTTTTATTGGTGATTGTCTCTGATTTTTGCTTTATGCGCGGGGTTTGAGTTGCGTTAGACATAACCTTCGCGAACTTTGATTAGGGATGGTTATCTGTTAGTTTCTGGACTCTAGAGATAGATTTAGGAGCTAACAATCTTCAATAGGCGTCGAAGCTTAATGCCTTCCGTGTTTCGAGGCTTCACTCGCGAGAGTGTCGAAGAGAGTGACACGGTGGTTGTCTCAACTGTGCGTTAGACATAACCTGTGTTGTGAGCGATGCTGGGTGATATTGAGGAGTATTGTAGGTTGAGTATAACTGGTCGGTAAGTTTAAGTTTGTGAGGAGTCGATTATGTGCACGCCTGATAAGTTTCTTCTCTCTGAAGAATGATTTATTTTTATGTTTTAATATTTACTTTTCTGTTTTCTTGTTTGAAACTATTTTAATCCAAACTCATAAACGCGAGAGACTGTCGAACGGCATTCTTTCCCTCGAACCGATCTCTGTGGACACGACATAAATCCCGGAGGGAATTCTTTCGAAAATAAATATTTTTGCTGCTTGCCCTATTCTGCAACCAACATACATCCATGCCAATGTCCCTCTTTTAGTATGAGAAATTTTTAAGGAAAGATGGCATTACTCTACACTGAGTTAAAGTCTTCTCCTTCAGGTTGAAATCCCCTATAAAGGAAATTATGGCATTGTCGGATTCACAAATCCCGGTTAAAGTAATTTTCCTTTATAAACAGTCGTAACAGACAGACCCCTCTTTAGAGATGACAAATTCTCTCTAAAGACAACACCTTTTAGCTTCACATCTTGGGCTTCGAACAAGATACAAATAGACCCTTCAGCTTCACATCTTGGGCTTTGAACAAGATACAAACCACCTTTCGCTTCACGTCTTGGGCTTTGAACAAGACACCAAAACACCCATTTCCTCCCATAGAATAGGAGGAACTACGAACGCTCTGATTTCCCTGTTTCAGTAAACGGGAATACGTAGGCATAAGATTGAAAGAAAAATCTTAGCGAGCACACTAAACAAAAACCCAAAATCCCATACTTTCATATATATCCGTCCTAACATCTCAACCAATAGCCTAAAGCACCCCTCGTCAACAAAATAACCTAGAAGAAACCCCGAATCTTTGTAGCATCTGTAAACTAACAGTTTCGACTGTTTAATCTCAGTATGTAAGTAGGGTTAATTGGAGACATCTATTTCCCTTCCTTCATTAGCTTTAATAGGATAAAAAATGAATCGAACTGTAGTACCAGAGCGATCGTGCTTCGCAACCATATCCAAAAATCACTCGCTACAGAAAAATGGCGACTCTGCTGGGGAGCCACATAAGGATCTGTCTTGCTTTAGGGCATCGTCCCAATTTTCCACAGAAAAATGGCGACTCTGCTGGGGAAACTCGAGTCTCCTTAGGGATCTTGTTCTTTTTTGTGGAAACCTTGACGTCACTAGGATCTTAGGTTAAAACTCCGTTAATTTGGAATGAAACCACAGATTGGTGACTCCGTCTGGAAACCATTTTTTGTCAGGAACTTAAGATTCTTAACTTTTAAAAGTCTAGGATGATTAGGACAAATATATATATTGCTTTTCCTAATTACTATACGTGTTTATTTTTCTGCTAATGGGAATGCGTGTGATGCCGCATGTGGAAAGATCGAGTATACACTTAAGATAAGTGATGGCGACGAGGTCGACCATCAACCTCAGTGGAGGCTGACCAATGCAACCCAGTCTCTCACCTAGACAATAGGCCGATTGTGATGTCTGAGAAGCTGAGGAGCCAAACCCTTTTGTAGTGCGGAAACTATCGGGAATAGTTGTTACGCGATACTACCCTCATTTGAGGCTGGTGATCTATTCTCGGTGAATGGCACTTACTCTAAGATTGCTCTACAACTCGCTGGCGATCCGCTTGTTGTTTTGCTTTCCTGGGAGGAGCTTATGATAATGAGTACATGTACAAAAATCACCCTAGTATAAACCTTTGGGGATGGGTAGAGCCTTGACTTCATGACAACGACCCTTTGACCCCATGTTTTTTCTATGTTTTTGTGTGCTGCATTCATGCATTCATTTAAAAAACATTCAAAACATTCAAAAAATTTCTCTTCTAGTCTCTCTGTTTTTCAAATTAAACTAAGACTGTGATTGCAAATATCAGAGAAAAGGATTGCACTAATGGATTTCGGTAGAAGGGGAACTCAAAGTTACACCTTCAAGGTTCCAAAACTAGAGGATTTGAGAAGGTTAGCGAGGATGATCACTAACCCAGAGGCTTTCAGAGCCAAGCACGGAGGTTTGCTACCACTGTTAAGAGTCCATGTGATTAAGGGAATCATGAATGCGCTCATTCAGTTTTATGATCCAGTTTATCACTGTTTCACATTCCCGGATTACCAGCTTGCACCAACGCTGGAGGAGTATTCTCATCTAATTGATCTACACATTACTGATCGAGCCCCATTTTCTGAACTGGAAGAAATTCCAAAGAATCAGACCATTGCAAGAGCAATTCATTTGGACGAGTCTGAGGTTAGGACTCATCTAACTACCAAGGGTGGCATCCAAGGTTTGCCAGCCCAGTTCTTGACAAAGAAAGCCCTGTATTTTGCCAGTATAGGAAACGTGACTGCTTTTGAAAGCATCTTTGTCTTGCTCACCTACGGGTTATTTTTGTTTCCCAACATCAATAACTTCGTCGATATTAACTCCATTAAGGTTTTTCTCATTGGAAACCCTGTGCCGACTTTGCTCGCAGATGCGTATCATTCTGTACACTTGGGAAATTTGTACAGTGGAGGGGAGATCACATGTTGTGTACCTCTGCTTTACAAATGGTTTATCTCTCACTTGCCCAAGTCTGCTGCTTTTTGGGATTATAAGAGTGCCTTGCGCTGGTCACAGAAGATCATGTCTCTCACCAACTCTGATATAGATTGGTGCAATAGGAGTTATGATGGAATTAGGATCATTGACCGTTGTGGAAACTTCCCCAACGTACCCCTTATAGGAACTAAGGGAGGAATCAACTACCATCCAGTTCTCGTTCGTCGTCAATCTAGATACCCGATGAGGCATATTCCGCTGAATGCTCATCTGGAAGGTCTTTTCTTCAAGGAAGGAGAAAATGACAGAGCACTAAAGATGGAAATAGTGCAGGCCTGGAAGCATGTTCATAAGAAAGGACGAGAGTCTCTAGGAAAACCGGATTGTGTCTCGGTGGAGCCTTACCTCCATTGGGTACAAACTAGAGCTCTCAAGCTAAAGATGCCTTATCCTCGTTACGGAATTCTTCCGCCGAGGGAATCTGTCATGTACTTCATGACGGAAACTGAAAAGCTTCAGGTTACTCTCAACAAAGTTCAAAAGGAGAGAAGATCTTGGAAGAACAAGTACCGCACACTCGACGTAGAGTTCATCAAAATACAGCAATTACTGAAAGATAAGGATGCTCTGATTGAAATTTTGGAGCAACATGCTGTAGAGAATCAAGATGACCAAAGGAATTTGCTCGCTCCTTTCACCTGGCAAAGGAATGACAACCCGACAACGGCCCAAGAGCCCCGGTCAAAGAAAAGGAAGATACCAGAATCAGCACCCGATTTCTCTTCAGAGAGGACTCAGGACCCATTAGTTTAGGTTTCTGTTTCTGCATCTTGTAATCTACTGTATTTCCATTTCTGTAATCCTTTGATTTCAATAAAAAGGGGTTTCCCCACTATTTGATATTTGCAATCTAATTGTCGAAGTTTATTTTGATTAAACCTTAAACAATTAATATAATCATTGCATTCATCATTCTCACATCGCGTATTCTTCTTACCTATGAATCTCACGTTTGTGTCTCGGTTCTAGAGTCAAACTATCTCATTCGTATAATACTCAGGCCAATCGTCAGAAAAAGATGGATGATCTTGAGGAAGAAAACAGAGAGTTGAAAGAAGAGATCGACGCTCTGAGAGAGGATATGAGGAAGCTTCGTAACGACATGCAAGCCATGGCAGAAGCTCAACTACAAAGAACTGTGATCTTAGAGATCACCTCAACGCCCATAGTGGAGAAGTATGATCTTAGGTATCAAATACCGAAAGATCTTCCTTGGGGCATGCCTGTTAACTATATCCCGGAAGGATATGTTCCGCCGATCACTGAAGATCAGGGAATCACAACTGAAGCCGCTGGGCCTGAAGGTTACAAACTTCGGGAAAGCGAAGATGCCAGAGGCATAATGAAGACTCCTGAAGGTTACAAACTTCGGGAGACGCCAAGACTCACTACCGTAGTCACGGTACCACCCCCTGTGGTGCACACTGTCCCGGAAGGACAGATTCCACAGACACCTTCTGGTAAGAAGGAAACTATGTTTGACAGAATAGAGGAATTCAAGGAGCAGTTCTTGGAAATGCAGAAGGAACTGCAAGCCATTCGCGGTCAGGATCTATTTGGAAAGGACGCCGCAGATCTCTGCTTGGTCCCAAATGTGAAAGTCCCGCACAAATTTCAAGTGCCCGACTTTGAAAAGTACAAGGGTAACTCTTGCCCTCAAAGCCATCTGGTGATGTACGCCCGGCGGATGTCAGCTCAGACGGAGAATCAGGACTTACTGATTCACTACTTTCAGGATAGTTTAACCAGTGCCGCATTAAAATGGTACATGGGTTTAAACCGTGCCACGATCAGTACATTCAGAGATCTTGGCACTGCCTTCGTCCAACAATACAAATACAATTTGGACATGGCACCCGACAGAGATCAACTCAGATCGATGTCGCAAAAGGACAAGGAAACCTTTAAGGAGTACGCTCAAAGGTGGCGTGAGATTGCCGCTCAAATTTGTCCACCTCTGGAGGAAAAAGAGATGGCAAAGATCTTCTTAAAGACCTTAAGCTCATTTTACTATGACCGAATGGTTGCCAGTGCGCCCAGTGATTTCACTGAAATGGTTGGCATGGGCGTACGTCTTGAGGAAGCCGTCCGAGAAGGACGTTTGGTAAAAGGCGCTGGATCATCGAGTGGTACTAAAAAATACAGTAGTGTTCTCCCAAAGAAAAAAGAGCAAGATATTGGGAATATCTCTCTCGGAAAGAAAAGGCGACGTTATCAACCGGTAGCAGCTGTGACTCCTGCTATCAACCCTGCGTCTATTCCTACGTATCAACCTCAGGTTGCACAGAGACAACCTGATCAACAAAGGACACAACAGCCTCTTCAGCAGGCTCATCCTCCATACAACAACAACCGTACAACACGGCCACCAGGATTTGATCCTATACCCGTGTCGTACGCAGAGCTGTTTCTGTTACTACTGGATAAGGGGAACATTCAGACTAAATCTCCTCTTACAGTACCGAAAAATCCGCCTTTTTGATTTAAGGTGGATCAAACTTGCCCTTATCATCAAGGAGGTCCAAGGCATAACATAGAGACTTGTCTCAATTTCAAGTCCGACGTGCAAAAAATTGTTAGGAGCGGGCTCTTATCTTTCAAAGATACGAATCCTAATGTTCTCACGAACCCGCTGCCTCAACATGAGAAGGTTGCAGTCAATTTGATAGAAGGAGAGACTAACGATGTCTATCAAATTCACGATGTACTCTTGTTGAAAACCAATCTGGTCAAGATGCATTGTATACAGAGTGGATATGGCCATGTGCCACCTCATAATTATCACCAGTGTGATATCTGCTCTAAAGACAATCAAGGATGTTCTGTGGTGCAAGCAGCTCAACAGGAACAGATGGATCTCGGATGGATCCAAGAGCACCGAGTTCGTGGAATTAACATGGTTTACACAAATTCTAACGTCATTCAGAACGACGATATCCGTGCAATAAATGTCAACTTGGTGGCGATGCACTCAAGGCAAAGCCAGTATTATAATCTGCCACGGCACGATTACAGTTCCTGTCTGACTTGCTCGGTAAACAAACAGGGATGCTCTTTTGTACAAGAGGCCCTCCAACGTCAGATGGATCTTGGATTGATCCAAGAATACCATGATAGGAATCCCTATCAGATCAACATGGTTCAGATCTTTGATATTCGTGTGATGAATACCAACCTGGTAGAGTTACATGCTGAGCAGGTCCGACTCGGATTCTTAATATCACATGACTATCAAAGCTGTAAGGCAGGTTGCGAAAACAATCGAGGTTGTACCCTTGTCCAGGAGGCACTTCAGCACTTGTTAAATCACTGGTGGATGCCAATTTATATGGATGAAGATACTCAGCAGATTAGTATCAATAACAGAAACCCCACTCGGCGTCAGAGTCAGGATGTCCGATCTGTGGAAGCTAACCTAGTGAGGTTACATTATATTCAAAGTGGGCGTGGCCAGGTGCCACCACACAACTATGAACGTTGCGGCGTCTGTTCAGAAAGTAACCAAGGGTGTTACCTTGCGAGAGCGGCTCTTCAGGGTCAGGTGGATCGTGGAGAGATTCGCCCATGTCCGAGTTCTGGACCCATCAACTGGACGTCGAACTACCATGCCGAGCAAGTTGAGGATGTTGTCGCTATCTCTGGTCATCACAGGACCAGGGATGTTTTACCATTATCCCTCTACTTGACGAATCTAAAGTTCCCAACCGAGAACGAATCGAGATTAATTATGATGGTCAGAAAAATCAGAAGGCTCCTGTAGTTATCTATCTACCAGGACCGTTACCGTATGAGTCATCTAAGGCTATCCCTTACAAATACGGTGCAACAACAATTGAAAATGGAAAGGAAATTCCATTACCCTCCGTCGTGAATATTGCAGACATCAGTCGTGTAACACGGAGCGGTAGAATCTTCAACCGAGGAGTTGGAGAACCTAACAAGGAAAAGGAACTTCAGACGGAAACTCCTGATCCACCAGTCGGTCAATCCAGTAATCCCGACCTTTCGAAAAATAATGATGAGATGCTGAAGCTCATCCAAACGAGTGAATACAACATTGTCGATCAACTGTTACAAACTCCTTCAAAGATCTCGGTATTATCACTGTTACTCAGTTCAGAAGCCCACAGGGAGGCTCTACAGAAAGTCTTAGAGCAAGCCTTTGTGGAACAGGATGTAACAATCAGACAGTTTGATAGCATTGTCTCTAACATCACTTCCTGCAATAATTTGGGATTTAGTGATGAGGAATTACCCGAAGAGGGTCGTCGTCATAACATGGCGCTCAACATTACAGTTAACTGCCAGGACGATGCCTTAGCCAGCGTACTGGTAGACACAGGGTCAGCCCTGAATGTTATGCCGAAGTCCACTTTGATGCAATTATCATTCAAAGGCCCTCTGATGAGAATCAGCGAGGTCGTCGTCAAAGTGTTCGACGGATCCAGAAAAATAGTTATCGGCGAAGTTGATCTTCCCATAACTATTGGTCCTCACACTTTCCAAGTCACTTTCCAGGTCATGGACATCCGGGCAACGTACAGTTATTTATTAGGAAGACCTTGGATACATCAGGCTAGAGCGGTCACTTCGACCCTCCACCAAAAGCTAAAGTTCGTCAAGAACGATCAACTTGTCACAGTCTGCGGGGAACTAGCCTTGCTTGTAAGCAACTTGTCATCGTCTACTGGTATAGAACCCGAGGAGGTTATTGGAACTCAGTTCCAAGCACTGTCGGTAAGCAAGAACAATCAGTTCAAAGGAGGAACCTCAATTTCCTCATACAAAGATGCTATCAAAGCGGTCGAGAGTACCGATACAACAGGATGGGGATGGCTTGTCATTCCTATTGACAATAAAACAAAGAAAGGTCTTGGTTTTTCTGCAACCTATACCCGGACAGCTACCAACGATGAAAGTCTTCATCCCCTTCAGAACTTCTTCCACAGTGGAGGTTTTCTTCACCCAGTGTCTCAGGCAGTACATGCTATCAATGAGGAAGATCCCACTGACACAGATGAAGAATGGAAGTCCTATCTTAATGAGGACGGTTATATGTCTCAGGAAGAGGTGCCTACACTATTTTACTTTTCCGCACAGAGTCCGAGATTTATACCAAGATCAGACGTCGAAATGATCTATGGAGATTGTGATCCAGAAGGATGCCATGCTCCGCCAAATTCATTAGAGGAGGACACTCTGATGAAAGACAACTTTGACCACAATTACTATGGCCCAATGGATGGTCTGCCAATGTGGCAACCTTACCCAGGAAACTTGGGGCCAGAGAGTCAGCCGAACAATGAAAATCAGCTGACCATTTTTTAACAGAATACCTGTGTCCCCACCATGTCATGGGATCAACACTCAGGTCATTCAGAAACTACTTAACATGAAGATGAATTTGCAACGTTTGCAGGACTTGAATTCATCAACTATGCTTTTCCTGAGGTTAACGTCATTGAGAGAGATGACTCCTCCAGTTCCAGAGAAGTGTGGGACACCTTGGGACAACCGAGTGGGAAATACGACTATATGGTCAAGTACACCGCTCCCGAAAGCTCTCGTATCAGGCTCGAAGATATCCAGCCTACTGGATGGGGAGATACAGCTGAGAGCACAAATGCTATGCAAAATGCAACAGAGGAATCCTCCTACGACAATTCTGCTTGGGAGACAGATTCCAATGATCCTGCTCCACCAGAAATCAGCGTCATTTCTGAAGACAAATCAAGGAAGGTGCCAGACTTTGTGATTCACCGAGGAGTTCGCCGCCAATGGGTTGCCGTCGAGGTTCCGAAGATCGTTCATCAGTCAAAGTAATTGCCATCTTTAACCTTTCACCCTGCCCAGGTGAAACGGATGTTTTGATAGGGCTCGCTTTCTATAAATTTCCCTCTTCGCTTCGCCCAAAGCGACAGAGTTTTGTTTTATAGGGCTGTAGTTTCAAGGATCGACTTGTTCATTAATAAAATAACGTCGTTCTGTAATTTCCGCATTAATTGCTGTTTTCTCTTTTTGCTTTTTCAGAAAATGGTAATCCTAAAAAACGATTCAAATAAAAACAAGCAGTAAAATAAATACACTGCACACACTTGCATTTTCTCTATCTCTTCTAAACACGAATCATCACGTCATGCAGATTGCTTGTTTTAAACCCCGTGAAACATACGATCCGATGCCTTCTCCCAACTTTGAGTTCCCGGTATTCGAGGCTGAAGAAGAAAATGACAACAAAATTCCATAAGAGATCTCTCGACTACTCAGACAAGAGGAAAGGTCCATTGAACCTCACAAAGAGCCATTGGAAACGGTAAACTTGGGTTCAGAAAAAGAGAGAAAAGAAATCAGGATTGGGGCACTGCTCAGTCCAACTTCCAAAGAGAGTTTGATAAAGCTTCTCAAAGAATTTCTCGATGTATTCGCTTGGTCCTATCAGGATATGCCAGGGTTGGATACCAGCATCGTGGAACATCACTTACCGTTGAGATCGGAATGTCCGCCAGTAAAACAAAGGTTGAGACGCACTCACCCAGACATGGCCATCAGAATCAAAGAGGAAGTACAAAAACAGATTGACTCAGGTTTCCTCGCCACATCTGAATATCCTCAATGGTTAGCTAACATCGTACTCGTTCCTAAAAAGGACGGAAAGGTCAGAATGTGTGTCGATTAGAGGGATCTGAATAAGGCTAGTCCAAAGGACGACTTTCCTTTACCACACATTGACATGCTGGTAGACAGTACAACAAAATTCAAAGTGTTCTCCTTCATGGATGGATTCTCGGGCTATAACCAGATCAAAATGGCGCCGAAAGACATGGAGAAAACTTCATTCATTACCCCATGGGGTACCTTTTGTTACAAGGTAATGCCGTTCGGTTTGAAGAACGCCGGGGTAACCTATCAAAGGGCCATGACTACTCTTTTTCATGACATGATACACAAAGAAATCGAAGTGTATGTCGATGATATGATTACAAAATCTAAAACAGAGAGTGAGCACGTTGAACATCTGTCAAAATTATTCGAACGTCTAAGAAAATTCAAGCTCCGCTTGAATCCTAACAAGTGCACCTTCGGTGTCCGTTCAGGGAAACTACTAGGGTTCATCGTCAGCCAGAAAGGAATTGAGGTCGATCCTGACAAGGTCAAGGCCATTCAAGAAATGCCTTCTCCGAAAACTAAAAAACAAGTCAGAGGATTCCTGGGACGTTTGAACTACATCTCCAGGTTCATATTCCTTATGACCGCCACGTGTGCGCTAATCTTCAAATTACTCAAAAAGAACCAGGATTGCGTTTGGACAGAAGATTGTCAAACCGCCTTCGACAGTATCAAGGAATATCTGTTGAATCCTCTGATTCTATCACCTCCAGTGGAAGGAAGACCACTGATCATTTACCTCACAGTCTTAGAGGACTCAATGGGATGTGTACTTGGCCAACAAGATGAAACCAAAAGGAAAGAGTCTGCCATTTACTATTTTAGCAAGATATTCACCGACTGCGAAACTCGGTACACGATGCTTGAGAAAACTTGCTGTGCTTTGGCTTGGGCAGCCAAACGTCTTCGCCAATACATGATTTGTCATACTACTTGGTTAATCTCAGAAATGGATCCAATCAAGTACGTCTTCGAAAAGCCTGCTCTCACGGGAAGAATTGCCCGTTGGCAGATGTTGTTATCAGAATATGACATAGAGTACCACGCTCAGAAAGCCGTTAAAGGAAGTATTTTAGCCGATCATTTGGCTCATCAACCGATTGACGATCAGGAATCAATCAGGTTTGACTTCCCAGACGAAGATGTCATGTATCTAAAAATGAAAGATTGCGATGAAACATTACCCAATGAAGGGCCAGAACTAGGTTCCCAATGGGGACTAATCTTTGATGGAGCAGTTAATCATTATGGAAACGGAATTGGGGCAATCATTGTTACCCCTCAGGGTACCCACATTCCTTTCACTGCCAGACTTACGTTCAAATGCACGAACAACGAGGACGAATATGAAGCCTGCATCATGGGTCTCGAAGAAGCAATTGATTTAAGGATCAAAAAATTGGACGTATACGGCGACTCAGCTCTGGTTATCAATCAGATAAAAGGAGATTGGAACACATACCAATCAAGACTGATTCCTTACAAAGACTATGCAAGAAGGTTGTTACCCTTCTTCAACAGAGTTGAGTTTCATCATATCCCTCGTGAGGAGAATCACATGGCTGATGCATTAGCCACCATCTCTTCCATGATTAGTGTAGGTCAATGGAACGACCTACCTAAGATCGACATAATACGCCTTGAACGGCCCGCTTACATCTTCACGATTGAAGTAGTCATAGACGATAAACCTTGGTATCACAATATCAAATGCTTCCTTCAGAAACAGGAGTACCCATCTGGGGCACTCAGAAAAGACAGAAAAACCCTCAGAAGATTGGCTGGAAGCTTCTTCATGAGCGGTGACACTCCCTATAAGAGAAATTTTGACATGGTCTTGCTCCGATGCGTCGACAGACCAGAAGCAGACATGCTTATGAAAGAAATTCATGAAGGATCCTTTGGCACTCATGCCAACGGACACACAATGGTGAGAAAAATTCTCAGAGCAGGGTACTATTGGTTGACAATGGAATCTGACTGCTACAAGTACATGAGGAGGTGTCATAAGTGTTAGATATACTCCGACAAAATTCATGTACCGCCATCACATCTCAAAGTTCATTCTTCCCCGTGGCCTTTTTCCATATGGGGAATTGACATGATTGGCTTGATCTAACCTAAGGCTTTAAACGGACATCGGTTCATCCTGGTAGCCATTGACTATTTCACCAAGTGGGTCGAAGCAGCGTCATTCGCCAATGTAACCCGACAAGTGGTGGTCCGATTTATCAAAAGCAATATCATCTGCCGTTATGGTGTTCCGAGCCAGATCCTTACTGATAATGGATCTAACTTGAACAACAAGATGATGAAGGAGTTGTGTGCAGAGTTCAAGATCGAACACCATAACTCATCTCCCTACCGACCCAAGATGAACGGAGCGGTAGAAGCGGCCAATAAGAACAACAAGAAGATCGTTCAAAAGATGGTTGTAACCTATAAAGATTGGCACAAGATGTTACCCTTTGCTCTTCACGGTTATCGCACGTCTGTCCGCACTTCAACAGGGGCAACCCCTTTCTCTCTAGTGTATGGCATGGAAGCAGTGCTCCCCATAGAAGTAGAGATCCCATCAATCCGAGTATTGATGGAAGCTAAGCTCACCGAAGCTGAATGGTGTCAAAGCCGACACGATGAATTAAACTTGATAGAAGAGAAACAAATCACGGCACTATGCCATGGTCAATTGTATCAATAGAAAATGAAGAGGGCGTTTGACAAAAAGGTCTGACCTCGTGTTTTCAGAAAAGGAGACCTCGTGCTCAAGAAGATACAATCATTTCTCACTGATTCGCGGGGCAAGTGGACCCCAAATTATGATGGTCCTTATGTGGTCACGAAAGCTTTCTCAGGCGGCGCCTTGAGACTTGCAACCATGGACGGAGATGAATTTGCCTACCCCACGAATGTTGATGTAGTCAAGAAATACTTCGCCTAAACTAAAAAAAAAAAAAAACGTCTCGGTGGATTGAGAACCCGAAAGGGCGGTCCAGGCAAAATTTAGAGACATAAAAAGAAAAAAAAAATCATCCCGGTGGATTGGAAACATCACAGTACAATCCAGGCAAAAATTATGGATAATGGCAAGTAACTATGTTCAACAAAGGCAAGTCCCTCAGCAGCAGCAGTTACATCATCCGCCAGAAAACTCCATTCAAGGTCATCTTCGAAAGAAGCTCAGGATGTCCCGAATTCAAAGTTGGTAGAAGGATAGTGGTCGTTATGTTTCAACGTAGCCCTTTTTCCCTGTAAATTAGCATTTTCTAACTTTGTATATACTCTTTGGAATCACGCATTTGGCTGATCTCCATCCTATCAATAAAATTTGAGCCCTTGTGCTTTTGTTTGTAATTCTTACTTGTTTTAGCTTTACAGAATGACGTTTTTAACATGATTAGCGATTCTTGAAATAAAACAAAAATGAATTTACTTGTTAAAACTTTTTCTGCTTTTTAATAAAGATGGCAATTTCTTTTGACTGTTGAACATCAGAAGAACATCGGTCGCTTCTCCAGAAGTAATCGAACCTCAAAGTGCAGAATCAAAGTACTTCTAACCCAGTACGCCTGAACGAAGGGATCAACTGTGTCAGAGACCTTGTTTCGTCTGACACGCCTCAACCGAGTTCTCATCTCCTAAGCCCGACCAACTTAGCTCCCAACAGGGACTATCTCTCCTAAGCAAGGTGGAATTGCTATTCTGAACCAACGGTACTTCTTCGCCCCGCGATGGCCGAGTATCCAGTCGTGTTCACCTGTCAGTTTGTATGTCGCGTCAGTTTTATCAGCATAAACATACATGCATTAGTGCATTATTGATTTGCATTCATATTTCATATTGCATCGCTATCACTCTAGTCGACCTTGTCCCCTAGTGATAAAAGTCCTCTCAATCGAGTTGTCAGCCCTTTCCTCGTCAGGAAGTGTTACGTCTGAACATTCTCTCTCCTCCAGTTTTATTTCTGGATTGAAGTGGGGTTCTCGACCACTTTGATAACTTGAACCTCTGAAAGACCAGAGAGCCCTCAGTTAACATCACTCTTCGCCATTGAAGATGATATCCTTGTTTTCCCGAATTAAAGAAAATCCCGAGAGAAATCCTCCTAAATCGGAGATTCGGCAGTACGGCAGTTTTTCTTCGAAAAACCCACTGATGAAAAGGTCATCGGCACCTCAAAATTGGATCACATAATATGGCATTTCTCCGAGAAGATCTCCGAGAAAAGTATGATGTAAAGACCCCAAGCGAATGCAGTCTCTCAAGGGACTCGCATTCCCCAAGTAGAGTCAACAAATGGCATCTCCAATAGAGAAGTTTGTACACCTCTACAACTCAGACAACTGGGTTCCCCAGCAAGTCTAACATCGAAACTTTTTCCACTCAAATGGCATCTCCCCAGGAAAATTCAGCGAGAAGTTTGAAGGAAAGCCGCTACGAATAACGTCCCTTGTCAGTAAAGTTTATTGACGAAAGAAACTAAGACCAGTTTCTTGGTAGGAAACCAGGATCGAGGGGAAGTTTACATCAGAAACTAAGACCAGTTCCTTGGTAGGAAACCAGGATCGAGGGGAAGTTTACATCAGAAACTAAGACCAGTTCCTTGGTAGGAAACCAGGATCGAGGGGAAGTTTACATCAGAAACTAAGACCAGTTCCTTGGTAGGAAACCAGGATCGAGGGGACGTTTATTTTAGAAACTGAGACCAGGTCCTTGGCTGAAGACCAGGATCGAGGGGAAGTTTACCTTTTCTAAGCATCATTGCTTAGCTAAAGAAGATGAATGCGTAAGCTACCATTCATGACCACCATCAAAATTTCGGGTATTCCGATATTTAATCCT
Organism: Lathyrus tuberosus; assembly: GCA_022829125.1. Classification (NCBI taxonomy): domain Eukaryota; kingdom Viridiplantae; phylum Streptophyta; class Magnoliopsida; order Fabales; family Fabaceae; genus Lathyrus; species Lathyrus tuberosus. The sequence goes on from JALAZF010000441.1 coordinate 5,144,954, forward strand.
CTTGCACCCCGAATGCCCGAATACCTTCGTCATTCACACCTTCGTGTCCAAGAAGATTAAATAGGGGCATCTGTCATACCCCAAATTTTGACCACTAGGATTTCCCATCATTGTGCAAATCATCATCACAATATGGATGGGCCATCATACTTCATCAGTCTCCCCAAAGATGGGTGAGCATTCACTACAATCAAAATTAGGGTTTCAAGCCCTCTCTGAGTGCTTAGACAAAGGATCAATCAAGGAATGACATGATCTTCAACTTGTCTAACCTCTCAAACATCCACAATGGATCAAAAGGACTCCCACTTCAAGGATTAAGCACAAGGCTGCTCCCTTCTAGGTGGATTAAGTCTCAAGATCGACAGTGTCACCAAATTAAGGTTTTGGTCTACTAGGAAAAAGTCAACTGTAACTTTGACTTTTGACCAGGACATGCTCCCAAGCCCTATGACATGCATCAATATACCCTATGACACCCATGGAACATGTCCATCAAGTTTGATTTAGGTCAAGGACATGATTTCCTGAAGAATTGCACAGTTTGGAATTCATCTGATAAAAAGTCAACTGTGCACAAAAGTCAACTTTGACTTTTTGAGATTTTTCACCAAAATGGATTTTTAACCCTAAAATGATGTTAATGCATGATTTGAATCATCATTCATCAAGAAAAATCAAGAAAAGTTGGGTAACTTGTAAAAGGGGTAAGCATAAAAAACTTAGAAAATTTTCTAAGTTAAAAATAAAGTGGCTAGGGTACCAACTTTGGAGGGTCATAACTCCTAAACCACAAAGCCATTTTCTCCCATCCAAGGCTTGATTTGTAGATCTCATTGCCCTCTACAAAAACTTCAACTAGACCTAATTCCAACTCCTCGTGGATTTTGAGTTATGGAGTGATCAAAATCAAGAAAAGTCACTTTGTTCCAACACTTAGTGAAAATTTCACTAAGTCAGATTTTACCCTACTTTTTGCCAAATGTAGGGGGATTTTTCACTTGGATTCAAAAGAGATCAAAACCAAATATGTTCAAACAGTTGTTGTATCATGTAAGGGCTTTCCAAAATGACCAAGAACATTACCAAATTCAATTTGAGTCATGAGATATGACATTGGAAAGTTGCCTTGCTGAAATCTGCCAAGGCAAGGCAGAATTTGCATTTTTTGCTCGATTTGCCAAAATCAGCCAAATCCAAATGCTCCTATCTACTTGGACACCTCTGAGGATTGAATCTAAAGGGGATAATCACTGAGCCAAGCCTCCAAAGTCTTTGGAACAAGAAATAGCATGTTGAACCTAGAATGGCCAAAATAGGGACAAGACTCCAATTTTGGATTGGAGCATTCAATGGAAGCATCAAGGTGGCATGGACTGAGCCATTTGCAACTGAATTCAGTCAAGACTTATCCAAGACCAAGGGAACCACAACCCTGTGCCCTAACCTCTAGTCAATGGCTAGAGGAAACTTGGATTTCCATTGGCCAACATTGAACAAACACCTGCTGCAGTTGCCATTCACTGTGGATCCCAAAACAAACTTGCTCTACTATAAATAGAGCTCATTTATGCTCAGTTTGAGTACACCAAAGCCATCAAACAGATGCTTTCCTCAAAACCTCTTTCTCTTGGCAAAAATGCCTTCTTTAGCAAGGCAACTTTGAGTTTTAGAGCTTTAGAGCTTTTTCATCACAATCAATCATACACACACCTCATATATATATCATATGTAAGCTGTGCAAACTATCACAAGTGACCTGTAATCACAAAATCACAAAGTCACCTCTCAAAACCTCAAAATAGGCTTTGGTTGCATTTTTCAAGCCATGTCTTGATTCAGTCACTTTCCAAACCAGATAAAACCTCAAACACACTCCAAATATCATCCTTGAACTGTCCTAAATGGTTCCCCTCATCTGGAACACCATTTGAGAGAGTTGCTATTTTGGTCACTTTTAACCCCTTTTGCAAGAAAGGGACTGTTTGTGTTTTTGCAGGTACCAGTCAATTCCAATCATCCTAAAAGCTTCTAAGGGATCATTTGAGTGTGTCTAAAGCATCAAATCATTTATGGAACAAGAGGTTTGACAGATTGCACAAAAGCTCCAAAATCTCAAAAAAAGAGGTAAGCCTCACAACTTGGAATCTTTCAAACATGCAATGCTTTGAAGTCCATTGATCATAAACATCTCATACATGTTGTATATGTTGTGTTTGAGCTAATTCACCATGTAATCCATGCTTGTACCAAGCTGTAGCATAGAAAATGCATTTATAGGTCATTTTCAAAACCACCACCATTGGATTCCTTATGAAATTCTGGTCCAGATGCATATAAATTTTGTCTCAAACCATTAAGAATTGAGAAAGTTATGACCTTCACGTTTCTGAGCCAAAACTTGCCTTGGGCCAGGCCTAAAACCAAGTCATGCCTTGTATATTTGTTGTTTTGTTTCAAACAATGGATATATCACCACCCCAGTGGTAAGGCGCGCGCCTTGTAACCTTGAGGTCTTGGGTTCAAACCCCACCCATGCCATTTTGTATTTTTTCACATTTTGCCATTTTTTCCAATATTTTCATGGTTTATTAATTAATTGGAAAATTAATAACTCTTTCAATTTTAATTATTTTTTATTGGTTCTTTTTGAAAAAAATCACAAAAATGTTGAAATATTTCATTCCACAAAAAAATTGAATTTATATTATTTATTTAATATAATTAGTATTTTTGTGAATAAATTCATTTTTATTTATTTTTAAACATTTTAAAATGAATATTCATCTTGAAAAATCAAGACCAAATGAGTTTTAATATCTCTTGTGATTTATACCTTATTTTTCAAACCTTAAACAAAAATCACAAGTGGTTTATTCAAACCTATTTGGTATTTTTCATTTATTTTCTTTAAATATTTACTTTTAAAGAATAAAATTATGGTTTCTTTGATTTTCACTCAAACAAATCATTGTCAAACACTTTTGGGCCTCTAATAGAGTGTAAGACCCAATCCTTTTTTGACAAAACCATTTTTGGGCCTCAGTGTATTGTATAAGTCCCGATACCGTCAAAAACAAATGGCGCGGTCGTCGCCTTTTGAAAAATAACCCTGGGCCTCTCCTCGAGCTATAAGACCCATTCAAAACTTTTGGACCTCTAATAGAGTGTAAGACCCAACCCCCCTTTTAACCAAAATCACTTTGGGCCTCAGATATTGTATAAGCCCCTCTGCGTTAAAAGAAAACCTCGGCACGATCGCCATTTCAAACGGAAAAATCAATTGGGCCTACCCTCGTGTTATAAGCCCCACTCTTTTTCTTTAAAACTTTTTGGGCCTCTTGAGAGAGTGTAAGACCCATCCCTTTGTACAGAAAACAATTTTTGGGCCACAGTCACTTGTATAAGTCCCTCTGTACAAATTCAAACAGTGCGCTCACTGATAAAACCCTGAGCCTCTCCTTGAGCTGTAAGCCCCAAATCTTTCTTTTTCAAAGAACTTTCTCCTTTGATTTTGAATATACTGTTATTTTCAATCTTTCTTTGTTGAACAACTAACCAAACCGCATGGAAGCTCTACAACCGAGTAAGTGGTTATCACTTTCATTTACCGCTTTCATATACATATAACTGTATTGTGGGGTTGTTTCACTGTAAGTCTTCTTTCATAAACTCATATCAACTGTGTAATAATAGTATAGATATTTAGAGTTTTCCCGACTACTACGTCTAGAACTAGGTGACGCCGTTTCATTTATTCGTAGAAATAGACAACTAGGTCCCCAATAGGACCACCAGATGTAGTCTTCTCTTCGGCTGTCTTCATTAGGAATTGTCAAGAAACTCTATTCCCAGAGATGAATGTATTCTCCGTGAATGGCATCTTTGAGTTTCTTCCAAATTCTCGAACTTTCCTGACTTGATCTATTCCTTGTGAATAGCTTGCCTTGAATTTCTCGGGGTTTGGGGACCCATGGGCTTCTTAAAAGCATCGGCCTCCTGTTGGGCATCGTACAAGGACCCACAGGCTTCCTAAAAGTAACCCTAGCCTCCTCTTGGGCTTAGTACAAGGACCGATCGGCTTCTTAGAAGTACTCACAGCCTCCTCTTAGGCTTCGTATAATGATCTCTTCCTCCGGGAATGATAGCCTCCTCTTGGGCATCGTACAAGGACCCGTCGGCTTCTTAAAAGTTTCCAGCCTCCTCTTGGGCTTCATACAAATTGTCTCGACGACCTCCTAGAGGTATAGGAACAGAACTTAGTCATCTGCATAGAACAGACCTTTCAAAGAGTCTACTACTGTTTCTCAAAGCACAGTACAAAAGATGAAACTCTAGACTTGGACAGTCTAATCTCCTTGAGTCTCAAAGACATTCTCAAGTGACCCCTTCGTTAAATAGGAAGAAAACCCGTAGACTCGGACAGTCTCAATACCCTTCGGACTTCCCACTTCCTTAAAGAACAGGAATAACCCGGATCCTCGAATCAAATCCTTGAGTACAATGTTGCTCATATAAGAGCTGATTTTCTCTTTTAAAATCAGTATATTGGATCTGTCACTCAACTGAAACAGTTACACTCGCCTCCTCTTGGGCTTTGTACAATGATTCTCCCCAGCGGAGCTAACAATTTTAGCCTCCATCTCGGGCTTCATATGAGATACAAAAGACTCCTTCGTTGAGTCAAACAACGTTTAGCCCCTTTCTCGGGCTTTGTACGAGACACATAAGAGACTCCCTCGTTGAGTCGATCACTCTTTCGCCTCCATCTCGGGCTTCGTACGAGATACAAAAAACTCTCTTGTTGAGTCAAATACCCTCCATCTCGGGCTTTATACGAGATACCAAAAGATTCCCTCGTTGAGTCAAAACCTTTTAGCCTCTCTCTCGGGCTTTGTACGAGACACATAATAGCCTTCTCTTAGGCTTTGTATAAGAAAACCACTGGTTGATCCAATTAACCTTTTAGCATCAAAGTTGTGCCTCGTTCACAGTACACAAACATCAACAACTCCTTCTCCTCCATCTAACTGCTGTAAGCGGCAAGCCTCTGGATCATCTACATCCATGCCAATGTCCCTCTTTTAGTATGAGAAATTCCTAAGGAAAGATGACATTACTCTACACTGAGTTAAACTCTTCTCCTTCAGATTGAAATCCCCTATAAAGGAAATTATGGCATTGCCGGATTCACAAATCCCGGTTAAAGTAATTCTCCTTTATAAAAAGTCGTAACAGACAGACCCCTCTTTAGAGATGACAAATTCTCTCTAAAGACAACACCTTTTAGCTTCATATCTTGGGCTTCGAACAAGATACAAATAGACCCTTCAGCTTCACATCTTGGGCTTTGAACAAGATACAAACCACCTTTCGCTTCACGTCTTGGGCTTTGAACAAGACACCAAAACACCCATTTCCTCCCATAGAATAGGAGGAACTACGAACGCTCTGATTTCCCTGTTTCGGTAAACGGGAATACGTAGGCATAAGATTGAAAGAAAAATCTTAGCGAGCACACTAAACAAAAACCCAAAATCCCATACTTTCATATATATATGTCGTAACATCTCAACCAATAGCCTAAAGCACCCCTCGTCAACAAAATAATTTAGAAGAAACCCCAAATCTTTGTAGCATCTGTAAACCAACAGTTTCGACTGTTTAATCTCAGTATGCAAGCAGGGTTAATTGGAGACATCTATTTCCCTTCCTTCATCAGCTTTAATAGGATAAAAAATGAATCGAACTGTAGTACCAGAGCGATCGTGCTTCGCAACCACATCCAAAAATCACTCGCTACAAAGGTCACCTGCAAACCTGCAAACACCCATCCCTCTCACATGTGGGTACTAAGATCCTCAGTATCCCAGGCTCTCAGGTCGAGAAATGATGATATGTTCACCATTTCTCGTTTAGCATCATCATCAATCGAGGAGGCCTCAACTGATTCTCCAAAACGAAAGGTCCTCAACTTCTGGCACTGAGGTCGAGAAGCAATAGTACATTCATCCCTCAGGGTACAGTACTATCGCCAATCGAGGAGCGCCTCCACTGATTCACTTTTAAAAAAAAGATCCTATGGCAAGTTCCCAGCATTGGGTCCTCGGGTCGAGAATCGTAATGGGTTTGCCATTTCTGGTCTGCCATTATCGTTCTCGAGAGGAGTTCCGTTACTGAGTCCTCGGGAATGGTCATCAGAGCCGACAATTCCTCAAGAGAATAACTACTGGCCTGTATCAACATACAGTAGCAGAAAGCTCCTGATAGAACCTCATCTGATTGTGGGGATCGTGAGCACCCGCACTTGGCCAACACCACGGGAGCGTCACGCCTTCCCACACTAAAACCTATGGGTATGCTCGAGCCTGGGTAGTGGGCTCATCTCTCAGAACCTCCTAACCTGCCAAACAGAAAACCAGCACAGCGCAGCACAGTCCAGCATAACAGTAATAAAATGAAATGTAATGCAATAGGAACTGTAAATACAGTAAAACAAGTAAAACAGCAATACAGTAATATACAACAAAACAAAGCACCACAAAAACAAACACCCAATGAAATAAAATAGACAAGCGCTAGGATTGACTCACTAAAGGGGATGGACCAGCAAGAGGTCAACCAGAGTCCCCAGCAGAGTCGCCAGTTGTCGCTCCCAAAAGATTCGCATCCAACGGTACAAACGCGAGAGTGGCGCGGAAAAACACAGAGTCACCAGCAATGTGTATTTATCCCAAGAGAGGGAAAGGAAACACTGCATAAACCTGAGGGAAGGGAAAGAACATGGTCTCACGACCAAGAGAAACGGGTACGGGAGTCGGTTACGCGAAGGGAAGGTGTTAGCACCCAACACGTCCATCGTACTCGATGGGATCCATGCTTGTTGTCTGCATCAAAGGGTGTCTTCGTCTGGAGCTTCGCTGCTACTGGACCAGAGAAGAAACGAGAACGGAAAGAACGGAGAAACGAAGAAGAAAAGAAAAAAAAAAGTGACTCGATAGGACGGTATCGTTGTTCTAGGCCTACGTACTCCCTCAGTGCAATGGGAAAGTCAGAGTCAACGTAGTTCGGACAGGAACTGTGGGGGAAGGTTGCTCGCCAAGACAATCGCTATCTTGTGCCTACATATCCTTAATCGGACGAGAGAGAGGAATCAGAGCTAATGTAGTTCGTGGGTACGACCACGGATGGGTAAATGTTTTTTAGGTGAGCGACAAGCTCTTTTCTGAAAAAAGAAGTTTGAAACCCAACAATCCCGAAGGATAAAAAGATTCGAATTTGTTTGGTGTTTTTTAGACAGAAGTGTTTTGAGTTAGTTCATAACTTGCATTGCACCAAAGTCTATGACATAGGAACGAATACTTCGCGTATCGTCCCCAACAGGACGTACACTAGATACCCTAGAGGAGTGAAGGGAAACCCCTCACTCCTCACTTCCCACGCTTAAGGCTCGAATGCAATACACGTTAACTTTTATTACGTGTTTTGAAGAAGTTTTGAGATGAGAAGAGAGAAGACACAAAGGAAACTCTAAAAGGAAGCTAAGAGTCCTAATGTTATCATGCATGGATGTCCTATGGTTAGTGAGGTTTAGGAGGGACGACTACCTAAAACCTAATGCTAATCCTACTCCAAGCTTAATCAAAAATTAAGTTGGACTAGGTAGCTCTAAAGGGAAAAGAATCCAAGACTTAATCAAGTCTTGAGATTCATGGAATGAGAAAGAGTGAGAGAGAAGAAAGGAGCATCTTAAATGCTAAAGCAAACACAAGTATGAAAGCTTAAAGAAAAATGAGAAGTTAGAATGTGGATAACTATCCACATCCCATTCACTCACCATTAGCCCCTACATGGTTAGCAAAAACAAACATAAGCAACAATAAGACAAGTGAAACCCAAACAAGTCACAATCCAAAGAGAAATGGTTACAAACCAAATGAAACTCATCCAAGTCAGAATGTACACCTTAAGGGTGACCCATAATGTTTACCAAACAAACTCAAGCAAAGAGAATGCAAACAAGTGGCAAAACATCCAAGAAAGTCATCAAAGAAGGAGTAGAAGAAGAATGAGTGGATATGCAAGGTGATCATGCAAGAATGCTTCAAATAAAATCCAAGTCAGAATGTGGATGACCTAAACATGTGCCTAAACATGCTATACAAGTGTCACACAAGGCACACAAGCAAGTATCCAAGCATTAAGAATCATTAGAAGAAGAAGAAAGAAGCATATAAATGAAACATGTTAAAGGATGCAAAATAGAACATGAATAGCATATGACATGAATACAAAGCTTCAAGATCAGAAACATACATCATATGAGATGCAAAGAAGTGATATGGCATGGCATACACAAACCAAACATAAGTCATGAGTGAGCATAGATGAGAAGAAGTGAGAAGATAAGTCAAAGGAGGCATGCAAATCAAACATTGAACATGTGCACAAAACATGCAACAACCTCACACCAATGACCTATAATTACAATCAAATGACCTATAATGATTCAAACATGGTTTATGAAGTCAAAGAAGCAATCCCAAACAATGGCACAAGTGCCTTCTCAAACAAGTAATCAAACATGATCCAAAGATGTTCATAAAAGAGACCTCAAACAAAGAGCAATCAAAAAATTAGCAAATCATCTTCAGAAATTACCAACTTAAATATCAAAACACCTCAACCAGGGGCAAACATCATGGTAAAAACTCATGCAAAAATACACAAGATACGTCCTTCAATCAATCATACAAAGTCACATAGGAATTATGAACTAATACACAAAAGAGAGGGACCAAAATGCAATATGAGAAGAGTTTAAAAATATGAGAAAAATGTTTTTATGTACTTCAAGATGTTGATGAAACAATGCAAGAAGAATGGGTTGAAAATGTTTTATATGCTATGAGAAATAAAATCAGCAAGTTAAGTGTGTACAATTGAAACAAATTCAAAAAGAAATTAAAGCAACAATTAATTCAGATGCTAAAAATAAAATAAAAAATGGAAAATAAAATTTGGAAAAATTTTATAAGATGCCAAAGATGATCCATGATTTTTTTCATAATTTTTGGATGTATAAAAATATTTTTAAAAATTAAAAAAAGAAATGCAACAATTAATGAAAATAAAATGAAGAAATAAAAACCAGGGGTGTATTCAGCAATCAAAACACGTTGGAAAACACAAAGGGCCCAAAAGGGGGGTGCAATTATCAAGCCCAGTCCACAATGAACAAAAAAACGCAGTCCAACAAAAAAAAGAAATCAGTCAACCAATTGACTCCACATCAACCATCAGATCAATCCAGCGTGCCACATTTAGTCAACAAATCAAAAGGTAACCATGATGAGAGGCACAGATCTACATGCACAGCATAATCAATGTACACACGCGCACACATAATTACTCAGAATAAAAAAAACAAACACGTGATAGGCACATGGAAATTTTAATGAGTTGGCACAAATGCAACCATCAGATTAGATCAACGTGTGGTAATAAATCATCAAATCACAAAGTCAGCAAGATGAGTGGCTTAGATCTAACACACATGATAACTATCATGGACTAACAAACACACAAACCATAAAATAAAAACAAAATTTAAATGGCGTGGCACACTGTGAGCCATCAGATCAACACAACCCACGGTTGTGATTCCATCTTTTCCAAACAAACCCTCAGCCGTCTGAAAATAAACCAGGTGCCGGAGCCCTAGCTCCGGTCACCTTCTCCGGTGACCTGCAACTTAAAATTCTCCAAAAAATGCAAACGAGCACATCATCTTGTCCAGAGTTTCACAAGGATCACAAATATACAAGCCATTTCACCAAAAGATCAACATACAAGTCAAATAGAAGGAAATAAGTTTAGATCCAAAACTTTCAAATCCACATTATGCACATGTTACACGTCCAAAATCAATTCTAAACACATCAGCATGCTCAGCAACAATCAAGGAACAAGATGCACACAAAATTATCACATTATAAGAGCATGAATCTAGACCTTACCTGAAGCTTCTAGAACTTGAAATACACCAAGAAAACCCTCTGGAAGCTGCAGATTAAGTCCTTTGAACCTCTAATTGCAAAATAAATGCAATTAGAGCTTGAATCTGGTGTAGATCTTGAGATTTGCAGAAGTGGTTTCCAAATTCGAACCCTATTATTTCCTTGCTATGAGCTCAAACCAATAGTTGCTTCTTGTTCTATGAACCTCAAGGATCAAGAATATGAAAGAATTTCTCAAAAAACTCTTAAGATGAGAGAGAATCGAAGAGGAGAAGATTTGAGCAAAAATGTGAAATATGAGCAAATGAGGATGCATGACCTAGCTGTGAAGGCATGAGTTAGCTTATATACACTTGGTTATTCCCCTGATTATGATTAAGGTCTTGTTAATCCCTTGGTTAATGACTTTTGAAGGTTTATGCAAAAATGCAATTTGAGTTGTACACCCTTCATTCACACGTGCATTGGTCACCAAGTAAGCAGGATTCACCTCCATTTTACTTACTGATCACATCTGAATTAAAATTGGGCCTTGTGGTTGATTGGTTTGTGAGATTCAATCCAACTTGCAAATTTGCACTTTGTTGAATAAGTGAGAAATATGGCGTGAAATGACTTGATTCAAAGGCCAAAAATGATCCTCATGAGGTGTACTTGGATGTTGTAATGTGACATGAACCAATAGAACCAATTACAAGTCAATTTGTACCAAAATGCAAAAGGTGGAAAAAGTGGTACATGTGAAAACCCTTAAAAACACCTTACATTGTTTTGACCATAACTTGAGAACCACAAATGGTATGGAAAACATCTAGTACTTTTTGGAAATGGGAGAGAAAGATCTTCAACTTTCATGTTGGAGAAAAATTCATTTGAAGCTTCCTTGATGATGAAAAGTCAAGTTGAATGTAGTGGAAAAACTGCCAAAAATGGAAAGTTCTCATTATAGGTCATTTTCCAAATTTAGTAACTTTTGCACAAACTCTTGATTCTTGATGAATGATATGAAACTTGACCCTTGAAAACCATATGAGGATGTGAGACCTTGAAAACCATGAAAGGAACCTCAAAATTCCACAGTTGACTTTCTCCCTTACAGTTGACTTTTCTTGGTTCACAAGCAACTGATCCACTGAACATTCTTCCCCATAAACCATCAACCAAACCCTCATCTATGGATACATGCAAGTATAAAGACCTATTGACACCATGCTTGAACACACAAAGCCCTCCAAGAAGTCCCTTTGATTCACAAACCCTAATTGGTCCCTCTGGTTAGGAGGGAAAGATTCACTTGTAATCTTTTGCCAAGCCTGACCTTATGAAGATATGATGGACCCCATGAGACACCTTGAGGCTTGAGACTTGAGAATATGGACCAAGTACCTTGATCCCATGCTAAGAACCAATGCTATGCACAATGCAAATGCAAGGAATGCAAAGAAACATAAGCCAATTAGCCAAAAACAAGAAGGCAAATTTTGGGGTGTTACAACTGCCCCTATTCAATCAACTTGGTCCTGAAGGTATGATAGCAACGGCTATCATGCGTTCAAAGGATTCACGGAGATTGAATACCAAAAGAAACCTGAAATTTGCAATCCTCAAAGGAGAGACAACTCCACTGGGGAACAAGCAATAAATGTTGCACTGTCACAACACGTACGAGTGTTGGAAACCAATACAAACAATGTATTGAAATGTCTTAAAGTAAACACAAATGAGTGTTAGCTATGCTGGGGATAAACACGGATGGGTGTCAAGGAATCAAAGAGTTCAAATACAGACGGGTATCGAAAAGGTACACGGACGGGTGCAAAGAGTTTCAACACGGACGGGTACTGAAAAGGTACACGGACGGGTGTAAAAAGATTCAAAACGGACGGGTACTGAAAAGGTACACGGACGGGTGTAAAGGATTCAATACAGACGGGTACTGAAAAGGTACACAGACGGGTGTAAAAAGGATTCAATACAGACGGGTACTGAAAAGGTACACGGACGGGTCTAAAAAGGATTCAATACGGACGGGTATCGAAAAGGTACACAGACGGGTGTAAAAAGATTTCAATACGGACGGTAGAGTGAGGAACATTACCGTAAACATGTCTGAATATGTAGGCATGCTAAAATATTAAATAGGTAGAGTGAGGAACATTACCGTAAATAATGGTCGGTTAGTGTGGGAATGACATAGTGACAACGCTCGTGCATGAGAGGCCGAGGCGTGTGTCTAGTAATCAAAACCAATTTATCTTACGGTGTAGTTTCATGAGACTCGAGCACCTCCTCTGAAACGTATGCACAATTACTTGGCAGGTTTGATTCCCGCATGTAGAATAAATGGAGCCTATATGGTAAAGAGACTTGTGATGGTTAACAGGCCATGAGAAGTGACAGTTCACGGTTAACAGGCCGATGATCCCGAATCCATTTCGTATGCCAAGTAACTACAAGGATCCATGACTCGGATCGTCTTCTAGACGTAGAAGCGGACGGGAAAAGGGGATGCCTTGGTACGGTTATTGATTAGCGAGAGTTTTGAGTTAACAGGCTCAGGACTTACTTTTGTATTGGTGTGAGTTAACAGGCTCACGAGGGTGGATCCATATATGGTGAGTGTGTACTCAAAGTCACTTCCCTTCCCCTTTGACTTGAGTTAGGATGTTAGAACCTTGTAAAGCCGAGAGGACTATAAGATAGCGAACTCACTGAGATTTGATGTATCTCACCCCACTGTTGTTGTTTACATCACAGGTACTGCAGGTTCGGCGAAGGGTAAGGATAAAGTGATTTGACTTTTCCTTACAGATCGTAGCTTTTGGGATGGCATGGCTTCCGCTATGGTGTTTTATTTTGAGATCACTGTATTGATCTAGCTCTTAGTGCATTTTGGGACATCTTGTATACGTTATGTCGTAGACTTTAGAACTTTGTATTTAGGGCATTTAATGTATATAATGTGTTAACTAGGAACTTATGGTATTTCAGTACCAAATACTTGGATTCATGTATAATATATATGCTTTGATGTATGTTGTTATATATGGGTGTTACAGTTGGTATCAGAGCAGGTCGTATCCTCGACCTAGCCATGAAATAGTATAAGTGTTTCTTTCTGTTTCATATGTGTTGTGTCGCCATTGGTCTTATGTGTTATATTTATGGTATTGAGCCTGATCAAATTAATCCTGTCTGTATGACATTTAGGAACATGGCCGACGAGCGCAGAAACAACCATGGTAGACCGAGAACTACTCCAGCAGGGACAAATCCGCCAGGGGACGAAGGGAATGCCCCTTTGTATCAATTTATGCAACAAATGCAGCAACAGCAGAATCAGTTTGTGCAACAAATGGTACAGCAAATGGCTGGTGGTGTGCATCCTCCAGTGGTTGTTCCTGAAGCTGCAGGGGGAACCTTTAGGGATTTCATTCGTATGAGTCCTCCGGAGTTTCAGGGAGGGTTAGATCCAGTAAAGGCTCATGAATGGATATCTGGTATGGAGCGTATTTTCTTGATAGTTCAGTGCACTGAGGAAAACAAGGTGGTATTCGCTTCTCACTTGTTGAAGGGTCCTGCCATGAGGTGGTGGGAAAGCGCTTCAGCCTTAATGACAATTCAAGAGGTACCGAAAGTATGGGAGCAGTTTAAGATAACTTTTATGGAGAAGTATTTCCCAAGTTCCTTAAGGTCTGAGAAGGAATTCGAGTTTCAACAATTGAGACAAGGCAACTTGACTGTGGCTTCTTATGCGGAAAAGTTCGAGGTTATGGCTGCTTATTCTAGGCAGGCTATGTATGCTCCAGATGAGAGATGGAAGATCGATCAGTTTCTGTTCGGGTTGAGGGCTGAAATTTCACATAGTGTGTCTCAGAGGGAATTTACTAGCTATGCTGAATTGTTACGACAGTGTTATGTGGCGGAGCATAGCTTAAAGAAGGTACAAGCAGAAGGAGAGTTAAGTAGGGTGAATCAAAGTGATCGTAGGAGATCGAATCAACAATTTAGACCGAGACAACAATCTTTCAAAGGGAAGCAAGTTCAGAGTTCCAGGACTAGTGCGCCTTCGGTATGTCGTACTTGTGGAAAGAATCATTTTGGTAGGTGCAGTTGGGACGGAATAAGGTGCTATCAGTGTAATAAGGTGGGCCATGTATTGAGGGATTGTCCTCAAAGGAGGAATCAGATGCAAGAAAAGAATACCAGACGAGTGTATATCTTGGATGCGAGGAAAGCAAAGGGTGACAACTCTTTGATTGCTGGTACGTGTTATGTGAATGGAAATCCTTGTTTTGTGTTATTTGATTGTGGAGCAACACATTCTTTTGTATCGATGCAATGCATGAAGCAACTGGGGTTGCAAGCTATTCCGTTGTCTCCACCCATGGTGGTTACTACTGCCATGGATGAGATTGTTGAAACACCGTTGATGTGTGAAAATTGTGTTTTATCGGTGAATGAAAGAGTTTTCCATATTGATCTTATATGTTTGCCGCTTAAGAAAGTGGATGTTGTTCTGGGAATGGATTGGCTTTCTGCTAATTCAGTTTTTATTGGTTGTGAGGAGAAGTTAATTATTATTCCGTCCAATGAGGCTACTCCGAAGGATGTGTTAACTACTATTTTAGAAGATACGGTTGGAATGATTAATTTCTTGTTTGAGGAGGAAAAATCCGTTCTTTTGATTCTTACTAAGGAGGAGGGTAGTAACCGTCAAGTTTTGAGTATTCCGGTAGTTTGTGACTTTCCCGAAGTTTTCCCTGAGGATATCACTTCTCTTCCCCCGGAGCGGGAAGTGGAATTCTCTATTGACCTGATACTGGGAACGGCTCCAATATCCGTTTCTCCGTATCGGATGGCACCACTTGAATTAAGAGAATTAAAGGATCAATTAGAAGAGTTGTTGACTAAGCATTTTGTTTGACCCAGTGTTTCGCCCTGGGGAGCTCCTGTGTTGTTGGTAAAGAAAAAGGATGGTGGAATGCGGTTGTGTATTGATTACCGTCAGTTGTATAAGGTCACCATCAAGAACAAATACCCATTACCAAGGATAGACGATTTGTTAGATCAATTGAAAGGAGCCTGTGTGTTCTCGAAGATTGATTTACGGTCGGGTTATCATCAGATTCGGGTGAAGAGTTCAGATGTACCAAAGACTGCGTTTAGAACCCGTAATGGTCATTATGAATTTTTGGTGATGCCTTTCGGTGTAACGAATGCTCCGGCAGTTTTCATGGATTATATGAATCGGATATTTTAACCTTATTTGGACCAATTTGTGGTGATTTTCATTGATGATATTCTTATCTATTCTCGTGATCCTCAAGAGCATGGAGAACACCTAAGAATTGTTTTATCCATCTTACAAGAGAGACAACTTTTTGCTAAGTTAAGTAAGTGTGAGTTTTGGATGTCGGAGGTTAATTTTCTTGGGCATGTCATATCTCAGGGAGGTGTCGTGGTTGATCCATCAAAAGTTGAAGCAGTGATAAATTGGGAGAGATCCAAAGTTTACTTCGAGATTTTGGAGAGCTTTTCAACAAGCCATGGGAACGAAGTTATGTTTGAGTACGTCGAATCATCCGCAAACGGACGGTCAGACGGAACGGACAATACAAACCATGGAAGACATGTTGAGAGCTTGTGTACTTGAAAGTGGAGGAAATTGGATAGAACTTTTGCCATTGATTGAGTTCTCTTATAATAACAGTTATCATGCCAGTATTGGTATGGCACCTTATGAGGCATTGTATGGAAGGAAGTGTAGGAAACCGTTGTGTTGGGCAGAAGTTGGTGAAGATAGGATGTTGGGACCTGAGATTATTCACGACACTACGGAGAAGATTAAAATGATCCGTGAAAAAGTTAAGCAAGCACAGGATCGTCAGAAGAGTTATGCGGATAACCGAAGAAGACCTTTAGAATTTGAAGAAGGCGACCACGTGTTTTTGAAGGTTACTCCGAGATTGCGGTTGAAAGGACCGTTTCGGTTGCGGAAGTTAAGTCTGAGATATGTGGGACCATATCCGATTTTGGAAAGAATTGGTGAAGTAGCCTACAGATTAGCCTTGCCGCCTTCTCTGTCAGAGATGCACGACGTTTTTCATGTGTCTCAGCTTCGAAAATTTGTCTCAGATCCTCTTCAGCCAATTTTACCAGATACAATTGAGATAGAATCTGATTTGACGTTTGAGCCTCAACCAAGTCATATCACAGGAAGAGAAACTAAAGTGTTAAGGAATAAAGAGATTCCTCTTGTCAAGGTACAGTGGGATGAGACGCATCCGGGTGATGCAACTTGGGAATTGGAATCCGAGATGCGAGAAGTCTATCCTCATCTTTTCAGGTAATTGTTTTAAATTCGTGGGCGAATTTCTATTTAAAGGGGGGAGGATGTAATACCCCGTAAATTATTTTACTCTGGATAATATTAGTTGTGATCAACTGAGTCCTAGTGTGCTCTGAGAAATTATCTGCAGAGATAATTAGGGTAACTGTTGAACTTAGAGTAAATCCAATTAATATTATCTGACTCTGAGATATTTAAGTATTTGAACTTTAGAGACTTTTTGGACAATTAGTAGTATTGTTAATTGATGATATTTTCCCTATATCATTTATTTCCTTTCATTTTCCAAAGAAAAAGATAGAAAGGGTTTTGGAGAGAAAGAAAGGAGAAGGAAAGGAAGAGAAAAAGAGGAAAAAAGACCAAGATCAAAATCATCAAGAACATCATCAAATCTTCATCAAATCATCTTCCAATCTTCACCATCTTCATCTATTCAAGGTGGGTTCTATATAGAAACTTAAGTTCTAGAGTTAGAATTGATTTTTAGCTTAAGTTAGGTTATTTGAGAAATTTCTTAAATTGGTAATCGATGGAATTTAACGGTTGAAATGTGTTATGAACTGAGTAGTATAAGCTATATGAGTGTAGAATCATCTATATTTGATTGTGGGATGTTTGGATATGTTTTGGTGAAGTTTTGGACCCATGGGAAGTCAGTTGTGCCGCTGCAGAACTTCTGCATTTTCCCAGATTCGCACTGCGAATCCCCTAGCGAAGGGGAAATCGTGCACTCGCTGGATGTTCGCACGGCGAATAGAAAGGAGAACACTCGCGAGAGGTTCGCACTGCGAACTTTAGTGTGTTTTGGTTCTGCCACTGTTCGCCAAACGTTCGCACTGCGAATGGGGCAGCGAACAAGTGTTAGCTAGGCATTCGCTGAGAGGTTCGCACTGCAAATGAGGAAGCGAGCATTCGCTGGCTTCTTCGCAATGCGAACATGGCAGATCATCCAACTTGTTTCTTTCATAACTTTTGACTCGTTTATCCGATGTGAGTATCCTTGGTATCGTTGTGAAGCTAGGAACATCCTCTAGCTAATGGTAGTGAGAAAACTATGTTTATTGCCCGATTAAATAAATCAGAGGGAATCGTGAATTGGTGTAATGTGTGATATGTTGCATTATGTGTTTCCATTATGTGATTAACGAATATATGCCTATGCTCTTATTGTTAAACATGTCTGAATATGTATGCATGCTAAAATATGAAATAGGTAGAGTGAGGAACATTACCGTAAACAATGGTCGGTTAGTATGGGAATGACATAGTGACAACGCTCGTGCATGAGAGGCCGAGGCGTGTGTCTAGTAATCATAACCAGTTTATCTTACAGCGTAGTTTCATGAAACTCGAGCACCTCCTCTGAAACGTATGCACAATTACTTGGCAGGTTTGATTCCCGCGTGTAGTACGAATGGAGCCTATATGGTAAAGAGACTTGTGATGGTTAACAGGCCATGAGAAGTGACGGTTCATGGTTAACAGGCCGATGATCCCGAATCCATTTCGTATGCCAAGTAACTACAAGGATCCATGGCTCGGATCGTCTTCTAGACGTAGAAGCGGACGGGAAAAGGGGATTCCTTGGTACGGTTATTGATTAGTGAGAGTTTTGAGTTAACAGGCTCAGGACTTACTTTTGTATTGGTGTGAGTTAACAGGCTCACGAGGGTGGATCCATATATGGTGAGTGTGTACTCAAAGTCACTTCCCTTCCCCTTTGACTTGAGTTAGGATGTTAGAACCTTGTAAAGCCGAGAGGACTATAAGATAGCGAACTCACTGAAATTTGATGTATCTCACCCCACTGTTGTTGTTGTTTACATCACAGGTACTGCAGGTTCGGCAAAGGGTAAGGATAAAGTGATTTGACTTTTCCTTACGGATCGTAGCTTTTGGGATGGCATGGCTTCCGCTATGGTGTTTTATTTTGAGATCACTGTATTGATCTAGTTCTTAGTGCATTTTGGGACATCTTGTATACGTTATGCCGTAGACTTTAGAACTTTGTATTTAGGGCATTTAATGTATATAATGTGTTAACTAGGAACTTATGGTATTTCAGTACCAAATACTTGGATTCATGTATAATATATATGCTTTGATGTATGTTGTTATATATGGGTGTTACATGAATCAAGGTGTTGGAGAAAGAGATGAGGAAGATGAGGAGGATGTTGAAGAAGTTGATTAAATTTGTTGAAATATGAATCTTTTAATATGTATTTTTATATTTTATTTTATTTTTGTCATGAATACTTTTTCTTTTGATGATGGATGTGGATATTTAATTTTATTGCACTTTTAATTATAAATTATTATATTTTACAAATTTTAAAATATATATTTATTTATTATATAATTATATTAAAATATATATTTATTTATTATATAATTATATTATTCTAATTATAATAATATAATTAAATAATATAATTATAAACTTTAATAAAAATTTATTATATAATTATATCATTCTAATTATAATAATATAATTAGAATAATATAATTACAAATTTTAAAAATAATACTATAATCATTAGCTAGGGGTTAAACCCCTCACAAATTCCAAAATGTAAGACAATTTGCTAGGGACTTTACCTCTCGCAAAATTCTGACACACATAGCTAGGGGTTTTACCCCTCACTAAATGTATAACGCAGGTACTTTAGCTAGGGGTTTATCCCCTAGCAAATGATGTGACATCTATGTTGTAACGCCCCGATTTGTTTAATTGTATTTATTTGTTTCATTTATGTGAATTTTGTGAAATGTGTGAGTTTATTGTATTTTACCTGCTAATTGAGTTAATTGGTTAATTTCCTTGATAGGTAAAATATTTGCAATAAATTATAATTTCTTTTCAACTTTTATTTCCCGAAAATATATTTCATCGTTGTTTATGTTTTATCGCATTTTGAGAGCGTTTGGGAGATATTTGAACGTAAGGGCAAAATGGTTATTTGATTAGTTAGATATTTATATAAAAAAAAGAAATATAGAGAGAAAGGAAAAGAAAAGAAAGAAAAGGGGAAGAAGAGAAAGAGAAGAGAAGGAAAAAGAGAGAAGAGGAAAAAGAGGAAAATCGAGGAAATCTCCGTTTCAAGCGCGATTAATCGGGTAAGGGTGAGAAGTTTCGATTATATCTTGCTTGTATATGTATATGTGTATGTTTTCTTGGATTGTTTTGGTGATTTTCTCCTAGTTTTCATTTTAGGTTGAAATGGTAGAAATGAGTAGAAATCGATGTTTTCACGGTTAGAATTTGGAATAAGTTGTGTAGTATAGTCGGGTGAGGATAGGAATTAATCGGGAATGATTGTTTGTGTGTTTTCGAGTGGTTTTGAGCGAGTTTGGAGTTGGGATAAATTGATAAAATTATGTTTCAAAATATTTCAAAAATGGAAAATGTGTTGGATGGCTTTTAAATAGTGAAAATATTGTAGTATGTCAAATTTTGAGATCGCAGCTTTTTACGGAATCGAAATCGGAGGTCCGAAAGTCATTTAACGATCGAAAACTGAGTTTTTAACAAATTCTGCGCAGTATGAGTCGACCTAAAGGACTATGAGTCGACCTAAAGAACCTTGAGTCGACATAAAGACTCGACCTGAGCATACCTGTGCGTGACACAAATTTTCCAAAATGTCAGATTTTGTTTTCTTCATAACTTTTGAACCGTAAGTCCGTTTTGACCCCCGTTCGAAGCGTTGGAAAGCTAATGAAATATTATTTCTATTAAAAATGGTTTGGAGGGTAAAATATGATTTAATTAATTTGTGTTTTTGAGAATTAGTCGGGCGGTCGGGTGTTCTTATCGCGTATAATGCGTGCGGTCGGTATTTTATCGTGTGTTGTGCTATTGTTATATGACGTGGAACTTTTATGTGGTTTATATGATGTTGAAGCATGTGATAAGTTGTTGTAATTGTTGTGGCCTCATGGCAAAATACTTTGTTGAGTTGAATACAAATGTATGGTATTAATATATGTTGCTGTGGGTAGCCTTCATGGCGTAAATCCTAGTGTTGTGAGTATCATTGTATGATTGTAGGATTGTTGTGGTTGATGGTGAGTAATTATTGATGTGAATTGATATGAGTGTATGCGCTAAAGTGCTAATTGTTGTGGTTTGTGGATTATGATGAAATTCGTTGTTTATGTGAAATTCAATGTATGTTGTTTGGTGGCCTTTATGGTTTGAAATGCATTGTTTGAAGTGTTTTCAATGCATGAATAATGATGATGAGATAATTCATATGGTTGAATTGTGAAGATGCATTTGATTGTCATGAGTTCTTGTGTGTCAAGCATCATGATATGCATCTTGTGATGTCGTGTGCCCTTGTGGGGTTTGAGCGACGAATCGATTCCAGAGGGAATCCGCTATAACATCGTGAGCCTTAAAAAAATAAGAGGACCGAAAGCGATGATTATAGACGATCGTGAGCCTTATACAAAGAGGACCGAAAGCGATCGGATCGTGAGCCTTATACAAAGAGGACCGAAAGCGATCCATAAACGTCGTGAGCCTTAAAAAAATAAGAGGACCGAAAGCGACGGGGAACATCGTTTGCCCGACGGGGTGTTACATGAGTGGTCCTCAGTAACAAACGATGATTCTAATAGTTCCTGAGTGAACTGGTGATGAGAATGATGGATGGATGGTACCGTATGGCATTTGCATAGAGTCGTTGTGTCGGTCTCTTTGCATTTGCATGAATCATGAATGGATTGATTATGTGTGGAAAATCATGAATGGATTGAGTATGTGTGAGAAATTGTGATATGCATTTGTGTTAAATGGATTGTGCATGATTGATATGTATTTGTGAATGGAGTAATTATGTGTTGAATTTGTGATTGGATTGGTGAATTGATATGCATTCGTGTTAAATGCATTGGTTATGAATGATATGTTTTGTGTATAGACATATGCATTATGTGTGAGCATGTGGTTATGTGGGGATAATTGATATATGTTATATTTTGTGGTGATGTGGTGGTGTGGTTCCATATGTCATAATTGTGGTTGGATTATGTGTGATATGTTTTGTATTTGTGGCATGCTTTATGTGTTAGTATGTGATGGCATGGGTGAGATGATTTATACAAGTGTTTGAATGTGTGTTTGCATATTATTATGCAATCTTGATTTAGTTTTTATTTCTCACCCTTCTGCTGTGGTTTATTGCTCTATGAGGCAATTGCAGATTTGTGTCTGGGAGGCTTTTGTGAAGTTTAGTTCTCCATCCGTCTGTCAGTCTGTCTGCTCTGATACGTAGCACGGGAGTCGGGGAACGCTTTAAGTTATTTGTATACAATTGTTGAATATATTTTATATGACTTTTGTATGTATATTTTGATGTTATAAAACAATTTATTTTGTAAAACAAGTCAGTTATGGATCTTTCCGCTTTATTCCATAATTGAGCTTTTCCTTTATATGGAAAAAGTTTCCCTTTGAGGGTATTCTATTTGGTGCTATGTATCAAAAATATATGAGCAGTGATTGAATTTTATTTTTACTGTTGTGGCATCCTGGTTTCTGTCTGAAAAATAAATTTTTATCTACTCTGATTTAATTATGTACTCCCTCTGTCCCATATTATAAGAGAAATTTACTTTTTAGATTCATTAAATAATTAATGTATCTGGTCTATATATAGACTAGATACATTAATTATTCAATGAATCTAAAAAGTAAATTTCTCTTATAATATGGGACGGAGGGAGTATTATTTATTCAAGATGGGAATTGGGGTGTTACATTAGTGCTATCAGAGCAGGTCGGTCCGTCCGGCCAAGTTGTTGAGTCAGTTGGTGTCACAGTTGAATACTGTCGTTGTTGTTTGTCTCTTAGTACGTGATATGTGTGTGAAACACTGTCTGTGCTTTCTGGTTTTCTAATCCTTTGTCTTCAGGATTGAGAATGAGATAAGTGGGGGAGAAGCTTGTACTTCTCCAAGTTGCTTCAGGTGTGGAGCGTTGGCTCAGTGTGTTGTAGATTGCAAGAGTGTAAGTGTTGTTTGGATAGTGTTGTTCCCAGTTCCAGAGGGAATGTGGAGGTAAGGTTTATGTCGACTAAGGATTTGTGCCTTATGTAGTTGTATGCACAAGATGCAAGAAATGCTATTATAGTTTGGTAAAGATGGTTTATGCCCCATCATGATTGTCGGCTATCTATCGACAAATTGAGGAACTGGTCACCCTTAATCTCTTGTTGATAGTAGACGGAATTATGTTGGATGGAATAGACGCGTCTTTCTGGCTTTGATAATGTGTGCAATGAATTGTTTGGAATTAAGAAAATGATTACGGAATGTTTTGAAGAGTCGATGAAGATTCTTATATCGGAAGATGAGACGGATTTGAGGTTTGGACCTGCTAAGTAAGTAGAAGAACTTTTAGGACGTGAAACTAAGATGTTGTTATGTTTGTGATGATAGTGTTCTGGAAATTGGCAGGAAGGCCACAGTGATGGGCCGTCAGTTGTGCATGGTTTCAGATGTGTTTTTGGATGGAACATTAGTGTCTCGACTTGAAGAGGTCCAACATGGTTGGTAAGGAAA
Organism: Lathyrus tuberosus; assembly: GCA_022829125.1. Classification (NCBI taxonomy): domain Eukaryota; kingdom Viridiplantae; phylum Streptophyta; class Magnoliopsida; order Fabales; family Fabaceae; genus Lathyrus; species Lathyrus tuberosus. The sequence goes on from JALAZF010000441.1 coordinate 5,167,897, forward strand.
AGGATGATAGCATGAGGTTGCGTGTTAATCAGTGAGTAGTATGGAAACTTGCGGTGGTGTTCGGGATAGCTTGAGTTTTGAATTGTGACGAATCGCGAATGATTTGAAGTTCCTTGATGGTATTACTTTTGTTATGGGTTGAGATCTCGTGTCAACAGAAACCTTGAGTGAGTTGGAACCTCATAAGAAGAATTGATATGGAATATGGTACCCAGAGATTGTTAAGCTATTTTGGATAAATTGTTTCGAGCTCAGAATAAATTTTGAAGGTTATATATGTAATGTTTGTGGAGTAGACGAATCGTATCTTCCATATTTATTTGGATAAGTTCGTAATGGCTTTGATTGAGGATATTCGGATCTGTTATAAACTTAGAGGAAGAACAGGTAGAGCGTTTGAGGGTTGAATTACAAGTGTTGAACAGAGGCGAAGTTTATGCTAAGTTATTCAAGTGAGAATTTGGGTTGGAAAAAGGTGAGTTTTCTTGGATATGTTATTTCAGATGAGAGTATGGTTATGGATCCATCGGAAGTAGATGCAGTTTTACAATGAGAGACTCCGAAGTTGGTTAAGGAGATTAGAATCTTTTTGGACTTTTTAGTTGGTCATTACCGGAGGTTATGGAAGTTTTTCCAAGTTAGCGTTTTCGTTACTTCAGTTGACTTGCAAAAGATAAGTCATTTGCTTTGGACGTTCATTGTGAGGAAAGTTTCAGAGAACTGATGTAGAAGTTGTCTACGGCTCCAGTTTTGATTCTGTGTGATCCTGTTCAACCGTTTGTGAGGTATTGGGATACGTCCTTGATGAGTTTAGTCAGTGTGTTAATGCAAGGGAGTAAAGTCGTAGCTTATGCTTTACGATAATTGAGGATTCATAAGAGGATCTATACTATTCAGGATTTGGAATTGGTTACAGTTGTATTGTGTTGGAAGATTGGGAGGTATTATCTTTATGGTTCTAGGTTCGCGGTGTTTGGTAATCACAAGAGTTTAGAGTACTGGTTTGGTTTGAAGGAATGGAGTATGAGACAGCGAGGATGGTTGGAATTTGTGATGAGTTATGACTTTAGCTGGAATTATCCTATTGGTAAAGTTAAGGTTGTGCGTGATGAGTTAAGTCGAAAGTTTTTATACATGTCAGTTTTGATGGTCACGGAGTTAGAATTATTTAAGCAATATAGAGACTTGTGTCTGGTGTGTAAGCTAACATAGGAGAGTGTGAGGTTGGGTATATTAAAAGTGAACAGTGAGTTTTGGCGAATATGAGAAAGAGTTAGACTTTGGACGTGGAATTGGTAGTTTTGATGGGTACGAGTAATCAGAGTACGCAGTGAAAGTGTGATGTGGCACAATTCGTATATGCGTGTGTGACTTGCAAGAGTTCAAAGGTTGAATAGTGGAAAACGGTAGGAATGATGAGACCATTGGACATTTCAGAATGGGAGTGTTAGGTGAAAGGTTTGAATATTATTCATGGGCTACTATGTAGATGGTTGTTTTGGTTGTATGTTCGATTGGTGAATCGTAGCATTGTTGTAATAGGGTTATATGGCAAGGATGTTGGTATTATGGTTATGTAGAGGTTGTTGAATCGATGTGGTGTCGTGGAACTTTAGGTTCTTGTCTTTGTTGTTGCCTCATTTCCATGGTGCTGGTTCGAGTGCGTGTGGTTAATCCCTGTGTGAGAGATTAGAGGAGTGTTACCTGGGTGTTGGTAACATGGTTTTCTTTGAGTTGTGAGTTAGTCGTCAAGTGCATTGTATGGGCTTTGCATCTTTTCGTTGTAGTTGTCGTCGTTGTCGTGTCGTTGTTGTAGTTGCTGTTAGCTAGGTGGTTTGTCAGTTTGTGTTATTCGTGGTGTGCCTTTTGTTGGCATGTTAGTTGGTTAGTCGGATGCGAGAGTCGTACCGGAGTTGTTCGTCTCAGTGATATTTTCGAGGACGAAAATGTCTAAGTGGGGGAGAGTTGTAACGCCCCGATTTGTTTAATTGTATTTATTTATTTCATTTATGTGAATTTTGTGAAATGGGTGAGTTTATTGTATTTTACCTGCTAATTGAGTTAATTGGTTAATTTCCTTGATACGTAAAATATTTGCAATAAATTATAATTTCTTTTCAACTTTTATTTCCCGAAAATATATTTCATAGCTGTTTATGTTTTATCGCATTTTGAGAGCGTTTGGGAGATATTTGAGCATAAGGGCAAAATGGTCATTTGATTAGTTAGATATTTATATATAAAAAAAGAAATAGAGAGAAAAGAGAGAGAAAGGAAAAGAAAAGAAAGAAAAGGGGAAGAAGATAAAGAGAAGAGAAGGAAAAAGAGAGAAGAGTAAAAAGAGGAAAATCGAGGAAATCTCCGTTTCAAGCGCGATTAATCGGGTAAGGGTGAGAAGTTTCGATTATATCTTGCTTGTATATGTATATGTGTATGTTTTCTTGGATTGTTTTGGTGATTTTCTCCTAGTTTTCATTTTAGGTTGAAATGGTAGAAATGAGTAGAAATCGATGTTTTCACGGTTAGAAATTGGAATAAGTTGTGTAGTATAGTCGGGTGAGGATAGGAATTAATCGGGAATGGTTGTTTGTGTGTTTTCGAGTGGTTTTGAGCGAGTTTAGAGTTGGGATAAATTGATAAAATTATGTTTCAAAATATTTCAAAAATGGAAAATGTGTTGGATGGCTTTTTAATAGTGAAAATATTGTAGTATGTCGAATTTTGAGATCGCAGCTTTTTACGGAATCGAAATCGGAGGTCCGAAAGTCATTTAACGATCGAAAACTGAGTTTTTAACAAACTCTGCACAGTATGAGTCGACCTAAAGGACTATGAGTCGACCTAAAGGACTATGAGTCGACCTAAAGAACCTTGAGTCGGCCTAAAGACTCGACCTGAGTATACCTGCGCGTGACACAAGTTTTCCAAAATGTCAGATTTTTTTTTCTTCATAACTTTTGAACCGTAAGTCCGTTTTGACCCCCGTTCGAAGCGTTGGAAAGCTAATGAAATATTATTTCTATTAAAAATGGTTTGGAGGGTAAAATATGATTTAATTAATTTGTGTTTTTGAGAATTAGTCGGGCGGTCGGGTGTTCTTATCGCGTACAATGCGTGCGGTCGGTATTTTATCGTGTGTTGTGCTATTGTTATATGACGTGGAACTTTTATGTGGTTTATATGATGTTGAAGCATGTGATAAGTTGTTGTAATTGTTGTGGCCTCATGGTAAAATACTTTGTTGAGTTGAATACAAATGTATGGTATTAATGTATGTTGCTGTGGGTAGCCTTCGTGGCGTGAATCCTAGTGTTGTGAGTATCATTGTATGATTGTAGGATTGTTGTGGTTGATGGTGAGTAATTCTTGATGTGAATTGATATGAGTGTATGTGCCAAAGTGCTAATTGTTGTGGTTTGTGGATTATGATGAAATGCGTTGTTTATGTGAAATTCAATGTATGTTGTTTGGTGGCCTTTATGGTTTGAAATGCATTGTTTGAAGTGTTTTCAATGCATGAATAATGATGATGAGATAATTCATATGGTTGAATTGTGAAGATGCATTTGATTGTCATGAGTTCTTGTGTGTCAAGCATCATGATATGCATCTTGTGATGTCGTGTGCCCTTGTGGGGTTTGAGCGACGAATCGATTCCAGAGGGAATCCGCTATAACATCGTGAGCCTTAAAAAAATAAGAGGACCGAAAGCAATGATTATAGACGATCGTGAGCCTTATACAAAGAGGACCGAAAGCGATCGAATCGTGAGCCTTATACAAAGAGGACCGAAAGCGATCCATAAACGTCGTGAGCCTTAAAAAATAAGAGGACCAAAAACGACGGGGAACATCGTTTGCCCGACGGGGTGTTACATGAGTGGTTCTCAGTAACAAGCGATGATTCCAATAGTTCCTGAGTGAACTGGTGATGAGAATGATGGATGGATGGTACCGCATGGCATTTGTATAGAGTCGTTGTGTCGGTCTCTTTGCATTTGCATGAATCATGAATGGATTGATTATGTGTGGAAAATCATGAATGGATTGAGTATGTGTGAGAAATTGTGATATGCATTTGTGTTAAATGGATTGTGCATGATTGATATGTATTTGTGAATGGAGTAATTATGTGTTGAATTTGTGATTGGATTAGTGAATTGATATGCATTCGTGTTAAATGCATTGGTTATGAATGATATGTTTTGTGTATAGACATATGTATTATGTGTGAACATGTGGTTATGTGGGGATAATTGATATATGCTATATTTTGTGGTGATGTGGTGGTGTGGTTCCATATGTCATAATTGTGGTTGGATTATGTGTGATATGTTTTGTATTTGTGGCATGCTTTATGTGTTAGTATGTGATGGCATGGGTGAGATGATTTATACAAGTGTTTGAATGTGTGTTTGCATATTATTATGAAATCTTGATTTAGTTGTTATTTCTCACCCTTCTGCTGTGGTTTATTGCTCTATGAGGCAATTGCAGATTTGTGTCTGGGAGGCTTTTGTGAAGTTTAGTTCTCCATCCGTCTGTCAGTCTGTCTGCTCTGATACATAGCACGGGAGTCGAGGAACGCTTTAAGTTATTTGTATACAATTGTTGAATATATTTTGTATGACTTTTGTATGTATATTTTGATGTTATAAAACAATTTATTTTGTAAAACAAGTCAGTTATGGATCTTTCCGCTTTATTCCATAATTGAGCTTTTCCTTTATATGGAAAAAGTTTCCCTTTGAGGGTATTCTATATGGTGCTATGTATCAAAAATATATGAGCAGGGATTGTATTTTCTTTTTACTGTTGTGGCATCCTGGTTTCTGTCGGAAAAATAAATTTTTATCTACTCTGATTTAATTATGTATTATTTATTCGCGATGGGAATTGGGGTGTTACATATGTGCCACTTTGTGGCACTAGTCTATGTCTATGCCTGCAGCGCAGCAGGCTAAATTTTTTCATGACATTTTGCGAGGGGCTTATCCCCTAGCGATATTTGCGAGGGGTTTAACTCCTAGCCAATAATTTGCGATGCCCTGATTAGCTAGGGGTCATATCCCCTCGCAAATTGATGTTTTGCGATGAGTTTTTTTTTTTTTGGCTTATTGAGCGGTTAAACCCCTAGCTAAATGCAGTTTTTCTTGTAGTGTGAGTTCCCGAATAAATCAATGGATTCTCTTCAATTATACGACACTATTAGCCTGCAAACAATAAATAAGATTATTATAATAAATAAGAATATTACTATTATTACTTAGAAATATTTATCTTAATAATAATTTGTATAATTTGTTAAAATTAAAATAATAATATCAATTATTATTTAGTTGTTAAATATCCCTTTTGATTAATTAAAATAACATATATTTCTTTAAAAGACATAAACGATACATTCTACTTTCTTCAATCTTTTCTATTAGTTTGATATTATATAATTAAATTAGTAACTTATATCATCATATTAGTTCATAAATATTAATAAGAAAATATTCAAACTCGATTTTTCTCAACACTAATACTATTTTTATAGTGTCTAGGTACAACGTTGTTTTTCTAATTTTTTTTTAAATGCTAAACATACTCTTTTTTTTAAGTAGTTTTAACACTCACTATTTTATAGATGAGCCTACATGAATTTCATCCAATTTCTAATTTTTTTTAAATGCTAAAAATACTTTTTTTTAAAAGTAGTTTTAATACTCACTATTTTAAAGATGGACCTACATGAATTTCATCTAATAAAAAAGTGAGTGTTAAAGAAAAGGCTTATTTAGTCCTGAAGTCCCTTAACTTAATTTTAGTTTTCAGTTTGGTCCCTTATGTAATAAACGTTACGATGAAGTCCCTCAAGAATTGTGTCGTTAAACAACTTGATCCATTCTGTTAGTTTTGTTGTAAAAACGTTAAGTATGCTGATGTGGCATGCCAACAAGGATTGGTGATCATTTGTGAGTCAGCATTAAGAAATTTATAAACGTTAAGCATGTTGATTCTTTAGGGTTCTTCATTCTTCATCCTTCATTCAATATTGTCATGTTACTATTCATCATCTTCTTCCTCCTTCTTCATTCCTCATGCCAATAAACTCCAGCAACAAATCGAAATCAAACACGCAAAGTTATGGGTCAGTTGGATTTGTTGTGATAAGAAAGAAAAAGATGGAGTGTTGGTGTGAAGAAGAGTGTGTAATGCGTACTGTTATGGATTTGAATAGTGTAAATGTTGGGAAAAAAAATTTGGGGTTGTAGAAATTACAGAAATTAACTGGAGAAGGGATGCAATTTTTTCAAGTGGGTAGGAGATGAAGTTGTTGATGGAAGTGATTTGAAGATTGAAAGGCAAAAGAAGAAGATATTCAAGTTTAAGAATGAGGTTTTGAGCACAAGAGAAATGTTGAAAAATGCAATTTTGTTTTGCATTATTAGTTTAGGGTTTAACATAGTTTTTGTAACAATGTATTTGAAATAGCTCTGTGGGCAAATCACCATGTAATATGATGTTATGAATGTAAGAATGTTATTAATGAAATGTGTTGAATGTTTTAATTTTTTTTTCAAATGTTTAAGCATTTGTGTTATGTAATGGCCTGTAATGGTTATTGGGTTGAATGTGATAAAGTGTTGTTTTGATATTGTTTATAACTAGTATGGATTATAACTGTAATGCTTTGTAACATATATTGTGTAGAACATGTTGATGAATCAATATATTGTTTAGAACATGTTGATAAAATATTGTTGAATCATTAAAGCATGTGTTCTTGACACTGCTACAAAAAGCATTTTTTCTTAGCACTGCTACAAAAAGAGCACTGATACAAAAGGGCAGTGGTACAGAAGTGCATTTATTCTTAGCCACCAATACAACAAAGCCTAAATAAGGTGTTCACAAAAGCCTAAATAAAGTGTTCATATGACACTAGGTTACACAAACATTAAAAATCAAAAGTGGATCAAGTTGCTTCATGTAATACCCCATATTATTTAAATGCTCAATTGGATATCAGATGGGATCAGATGAGTATCTATGTGTTCTATCTCTGATCAATTGGAATAATGGAATTCTCTAAGTGATTTAAGTATGGGCAATTGGGATCAATAGAGCAACTAATGAACTCTGAAGAGAACAATTATTTTATTAAAGAGACGGATTAATATTTATTAGTTCAAGAGAGGATTTTATGGTAACTCTAATAATTGATCAATTGGTTGAGACGACAAAATATCAATTGGAAGTATTTTACTCTATTGGATTGTATTATATAATAAGTATATATATATTTGTTGGTAAGAGAAAAGAAAAGAGAAGTTGGGAAAGAAGAAGAGAAGAGAAGAGGAAAGGAGAGAAAGAGCAAGAAGAGAGGAAAAGCTCAAGGAAGAAGAAGAAGCCATGGATCATCATCGATTCATTATCTTCTTCAACCTCCTCTTCGATTATCAGGTGGGTTCTAATTAGAAACTCTAAGTTCTAGAAATATATGTTTAGAACTTAGGTTAGATTTGAGAGAAAATGAAATCTAACGGATAAAATGCGATATAAAATACATAGTGTAGTCGGATTATGTATGGATTGAACCTATCATACTTGTTTTGATGTCCCAACATGTTTAGGTATGAGTTAGAATGGTTTAGAATGAAGAAAAAACATGATTTTTGGGCTCTGTTACGACAGTAACCGGTTACAGCATATGTGCTAACCGGTTACCCTTTGAAAAATAACATTTCTGGGCTATTTTCTAGCCAGTAACCGGTTACAGCATATGTGATAACCGGTTACCACTGCTATTGGCAGAAAAATGAAAATTAAAAGGGGGCGTATCTTTTGAACCGTAAGTCCGTTTTGGTCCCCGTTCGAAGCATTGGAAAACTATTTCATTGCTCTATGTGATAATGAGGTAGAAACATGGTTATATGCTATGGATTGATAAGAAAAATATAGAAATGTAGTGTATGTAATTTTGATTCCACCAAAAACTCAAGAATCGGGAATCTGATTGATACGAGTCCAAAGCCTTTGGAAAGATAATCCAATAAGGTAGTGAATGGTGATGTGAGACCATGATTTAACCAAGGATGCTTGGTAGAGGATAGTAGTGGCTTGTATTCCATAAAAATGTGTGTGAACTACTATGTGGATTATGTTTGACATGTTATGCTATCATGTGTGTTTATGTGATTTTATTATGCAATTGTGATATGCTTTGCCTAATGTTAATGTTAACATGATAAGAGAATATGCATGCTCAAAATATGAATTAGGTAGAGTGAGGAAACTTTACCCCAGAACAAATGGCATAGTTAAGATTGTTATAATTCTAGGTTGTGAATAGAATTGTGATAGAAACTCTGGATGGCGATGCTCGTACATTCATTGACGAGTTCTGTCCTAGAGTAGATGACTTATTTGACAACGCTCGTGCGTGAGGGGCTGAGGCGTGTGTCCATTTCCGAAATGACAACACTCGTGCGTAAGGGGCCGAGGCGTGTGTCCATTTCTGAAATGATATAGAAAAGAGTGAACACTAGTATGGAACATGTGTATAAACCATTGTGATTTTGTGAAAAGGCAAAAGAGGCCTTAAGGAATTGTGGCCTTGTGATTGTCGAATACAATCACGTTTTGTATATGATCACGTAATCGTAACCATTTCACTTGAGTTGCAGTTTCATGAGTCTCGAGCTCCTCTAAAACGTATGCATGATTACTTGGCAGGTTTGATTCCTGCGTGTAGTACGAATGGAACCTACGGGTAGAGACTTGTGAGGTTAACAGGCCATGTGAAGTGACAGTTCACGGCTAACAGGCCGATGTTCCTAAATCCATTTCGTATGCCAAGTAAATTACAAGGATCCATGACTCGGGTCGACTTCTAGACGTAGAAGAGGACGAGAAAAAGGGATGTCTTGGTACGGTTATCGATTAGTGAAAATTTGTGAGTTAATAGACTCATGACATGTTTCCATATAGTGTGATAGTGTGAGATTGTGAAATTGTGAGATTGAGAACTCAAGGTCACTTCCCTTCCCCTTTGACTTGAGTTAGGATTGTTAGAACCTTGTAAAACCGAGAGAATCCATAAGATAGGGAACTCACTGAGATTTGATGTATCTCACCCCACTATTGTTGATTATTTTAGAAGGTATTTGCAGGTTTGATTTACAAGTGGAGCTATGCTTGGATGTTTCAAGAGAAGCTTAGTTGAGCTTATTCCGTTGTGTAATCTATTGTATACAATTGAGGATATCGTATATTGATCTTAGATTTTATATTTTTGGCTAGTTTCCATGACTTGTAGCATAGATTGTATTATGTATTAGAAATGGTCAAGTATGTGAATTATGCCAATAGGCACTTATGATGGTGTCAGTACCAAATAAAACACTTGTATGGTATTATTCTAGATATATATTATACAGGGCGTTACAGTTGGTATCAGAGCAGGTCGTGTCCTCGACCTAGCCTTGAAACATCATAAGTAAATCTATTCCCGCCTCTTAAGTTTGTCTTGCCAGCATGAAACTTAATATCATACTATGTAGTGTTGGGCCTGATCAACCTAATACTATGTATGTGATAGGTATAATCATGGTTGAGCGACCACGAGGACTCCGAAGTGTTGTCGGAACTTGTGCTGTGAGGGTAGGCTCAAGCCAAGAGTTAGCAGTAATGAGTTTTGGTCAGCTCAGTTGAGATCTTACTAGAAGTTGTCATTTGGGTAGCATGGAATTAAAGAGTAATGTGTTGTTCAAGCAATCCTTTTGGTATGGATGGAGTCTGAAAGTTAAGGAACTCTATTGGATGATTGGTTAAGATGTTTTGTGGAACGTGTGACGTAAGGCCCGGAAGTGAGATAGTTATTAGTGTTTCAGTTTCTAAAGGTCACTATAGTATCTTGAATGGACGAGAATACCTTAAGAAGGGTGTTCATAACAATGTCTTCCGACTGGTTAAAAGTTGAGGGTTAAGGAAGTTCGGCATTTATATGAACCTAAAGTAGTAGAGAAGTGTGTGAAGGAACACAAGGATGTGTTTACATGCTTCAAGTGAAATAAGTATGTGACGGACGAAGAGTGGGTGATGAATTGCGTATATTCAGTTATGTAGAGAGATTAAGTTCGAGATATTACATCGGGATTTTCTGTATTCGATGAGAGACCAATTTGGAATTTGGAATTTGTTAACTTACCCAAGGAACAGTATAAGGTATTGTGTTGGAGAAAGAATGAACTTCATTTAGTAATGGAAAGTAGTGATACGGACCGGAAAAAGTTTGTATTAAGAAACAGAGTAGGTACCTTGGATTTAAGGGAACCTTAGTAAGATGGTTATATATTTGGGCCTAAGAGGATTACCATGGAGAGCGAAGTAAGCGCGATGTAGAAAACGGTATCAATGGTATGCTATGAGGAAGTTATAACGGAATGTATTTTTTTGGACAAATGTGCAATAGAGCTATTGAGTAGTTGTTGAGGTATAAATTGTATAGAACAATCAATATGCATGAATAATCATCTGTTGATACTTGTTTGTGTGTTTGGAATTATTTAGAATGAGTTTGAGATGGAAAGGTATAATTAAAAACAAGTTTTTATGGTTCTGAGCCGAGAGTAACCGGTTACAGCATATGTGCTAACTGGTTACCCTTTGGAAAAATTGACATCCTGCGCAATTTGAACGCAGTAACTGGTTACCTTGTGGGACGTAACCGGTTAGCAAAATGTGCCTCTAACTCTCATTTTGATTCTGTGTGAACAGTGAAGCTTGAAGTAACCGGTTACAGCATATGTGCTAACCGGTTACCACTGTTGTATTTTGAAAAATTATCTTTGAAAATTCATAACTTTCAAACCGTGTTTCCGATCGAGGTGTTCTTGGTACCGATGGAACGCTATGAGAATACTCTATATAATGGAAGTGAAAAATATCATTTTTATTGCCCGATTAAATGATCGGAGGAAACCCAAAAGTGGTATAATGATGTTTGAATTATCCCACCAAAGATTTGTCGTGGGACCGCGTCAGAATTTGGAATTTTGCCTTGTCACTGGTTGGAGTGTGTCGTCTGCATGTTTTGACCTTGTCGGTTTTACCTTGAGTGAATCTTAGTTAGTGAATGTTATACAAGTTAGGAGCCACGAGTTGAGAATGACATTGTGGGTTTGATCAAGCCGGATTGATGGTTTGAGTAGGGATGGCTTTGAATTAAGAAGAAACTGGTTTTTGATGCTGCAGCAGTGTTAACCGACTAACGCAATGTGGTTAACCGATTAACACGTGCATGGAAGGTGTTTTACGTTGAATTTTGAGAAGTTAACCGATTAACATGTGTGTAAATTGTGAAATCCCTTAAGAACCCTCATCTGCGTTTTGTTACCTTATGTTGCTCCGAGTGGAGAGTATTGTGCGAATGTAAACGGAATTACAAGTAAATGAAAGACGGAATTGTGTTTTGAAATTGGAACTTGTGGAAAGGTGTTGCGTAGTTGGCCATTTGTTCAGACGACAAGGGAGTTGACTTTGGGGAAATAATCTTGTGAACTGTGTTGAGTATGAGAAGGTTTTAGGTGTATTACCGTTGCAAGTCTTAAGGACGAAGTTGGAAAATACTCACGAAGTATTGATCTTACAAGGAATATTTCGGTGTGTAATTATGGTATTAGTAAGGTATGAACGGTTGGTCAGAGTTTAGTAATTGTTAACTTCCGTGGGTTCATGGTATTGAATTTAGGCTCCGTGAAAGTATTACCAATTGTGGCGGTTGTGTTCTACTCAGAGAAGGAAATTTGAAAAATTATCTTCCAAGTACGAGTAAGAATTAGGCGTTCCGAAATTAAGCATGTAACTTGGAATCGTTTATGAAATGGAACGAATGAGAGAAGTTGATTCAATTGAGAAGTGTGGCATGTCCTTTGGGGGTGTGTGTACGTGTGGAGTGTTGTATGTGGATTGGTGAGTAGTATAGAAACTCACAGTTGTGCCTTGAATGGGTTAAGTTTGGATAAGTGATGACTCACATAAGGATGAAGTTTCGTGATGGTGTTACAAGTGATTGATTGAGATTTTGAAGTCATCAAGAAACCTTGAGTGAGTCGAAACCCCGTGAGAAGAATCGATTTGGACTGTAGTAACCAGAACTGGAGGTTGTTAAACTATTTTGGATGAGTTATTTTGAGCTTAAAATGGATTTGGAATTGTATATGTTACGGTTGTAGCAATGTAACTCATGTACTTTTTTGTCTGGAGAGTGTTGGACGGATGTTATAACTTTATGTGTCGGTGAGGAAATTGTTCTACCATAGGATGCCAGTAAGTTATTTGTACCATTGGTTAGTAAGGATCTCAGTGGATAAGTGTGTTTCTTCGTGGACTGTTAGCTAATTGGTAGTTCTTGAGAATCTGTGGTGTTCCACTGTTAGAATTTAGGTTACACAGTGGAAGGTGACAGACGAAAGAGTTAAGTCAGAATAATAAGAATTTAGAAGGATTATTGCTTTTAAGTATGGAAGAAAGAAGATCTTGTTTTAAGTGTGTTACCTTTTGGTGTGATACGAAAGAGATGAAATATCGGATGTAATGATTACAATGTTTAGTATCAGACCAGATGGAACTGGTAAAGAATTCGTTGACTAGTTATGAAGTCGTTCGAATGTTAAAGGATTCATGAAAGGATAGTTGTCGGTAATTGCATGAAGTTAAGAAATCACTGAATTACATCGCGAAGATGTGTTGAGTGTTGTTGTCCTAATTTGAGAGGAGGTGTTACGATCTTGTTTTATGACTCAGTAGAAGAGTGTAAGAATGGTATATTCTTTCCGAAGTAGAATACGACCAAGTCTTTTAGTAAGAAACAACAGATGAATTACAGAAAAGGCAAAGTTAGAAGTTAACTCGATATTGGAACAAGAGTATGATTAAGGACGTGAAGTTTGCTAATTTGTGAAAATAAGATTTTTGGTTTGTGAAGTCAAGTTGGAATTTGAGTACGTCAGAATTTAAACGGAAGTAAAGTTGAGTGTGGAGCTAAGACAATGATACAAGTTCGGGGGCGATTTTCAATTTAGGGGGGGGGGGGAGAGTGTAATACCCCATATTATTTAAATGCTCAATTGGATATCAGATGGGATCAGATGAGTATCTATGTGCTCTATCTCTGATCAATTGGAATAATGGAATTCTCTAAGTGATTTAAGTATGGGCAATTAGTATCAATAGAGCAACTAATGAACTCTGAAGAGAACAATTATTTTATTAAAGAGACGGATTAATATTTATTAGTTCAAGAGAGGATTTTATGGTAACTCTAATAATTGATCAAATTGGTTGAGACGAAAAAATATCAATTGGAAGTATTTTACTCTATTGGATTGTATTATATAATAAGTATATATATATATATATATATATATATATATATATATATATATATTTGTTGGTAAGAGAAAAGAAAAGAGAAGTTGGGAAAGAAGAAGAGAAGAGAAGAGGAAAGGAGAGAAAGAGCAAGAAGAGAAGAAAAGCTCAAGGAAGAAGTAGAAGCCGTGGATCATCATCGAATCATTATCTTCTTCAACCTCCTCTTCGATTATCAGGTGGGTTCTAGTTAGAAACTCTAAGTTCTAGAAATATATGTTTAGAACTTAGGTTAGATTTGAGAGAAAATGAAATCTAACAGATAAAACGCGATATAAAATGCGTAGTGTAGTCGGATTATGTGTAGATTGAACCTATCATACTTGTTTTGATGTCCCAACATGTTTAGGTATGAGTTAGAATGGTTTAGAATGAAGAAAAACGTGATTTTTGGGCTCTGTTATGACAGTAACCGGTTACAGCATATGTGTTCACCGGTTATCCTTTGAAAAATGACGTTTCTGGGCTGTTTTCTAGCAAGTAACCGGTTACAGCATATGTGCTAACCGGTTACCACTGCTATTGGCAGAAAAATGAAAATTAAAAGGGGGTGTATCTTTTGAACCGTAAGTCCGTTTTGGTCCCCATTCGAAGCGTTGGAAAGCTATTTCAATACTCTATGTGGTAGTGAGGTAGAAACATGGTTATATGCTATGGATTGATAAGAAAAATATAGAAATGTAGTGTATGTAATTTTGATTCCACCAAAAACTCAAGAATCAGGAATCTGATTGATACGAGTCCAAAGCCTTTGGAAAGATAATTCAATAAGGTAGTGAATGGTGATGTGAGACCATGATTTAACCAAGGATTCTTGGTAGAGGATAGTAGTGGCTTGTATTCCATAAAAATGTGTGTGAACTACTATGTGGATTATGTTTGACATGTTATGCTATCATGTGTGTTTATGTGATTCTATTATGCAATTGTGATATGCTTTGCCTAATGTTAATGTTAACATGATAAGAGAATATGCATGCTTAAAATATGAATTAGGTAGAGTGAGGAAACTTTACCCCAGAACAAATGGCATAGTTAAGATTGTTATAATTCTAGGTTGTGAATAGAATTGTGATAGAAACTCTGGATGGCGATGCTCGTGCATTCATTGACGAGTTCTGGCCTAGAGTGGATGACTTATTTGACAACGCTCGTGCGTGAGGGACCGAGGCGTGTGTCCATTTCCTAAATGACAACGCTCGTGCGTGAGGGGCCGAGGCGTGTGTCTATTTCCGAAATGATATAGAAAAGAGTGAACATTAGTATGGAACATGTGTATAAACCATTGTGGTTTTGTGAAAAGGCAAAAGAGGCCTTAAGGCATTGTGGCCTTGTGATTGTCGAATACAATCACGTTGTGTATATGATCACGTAATCATAACCATTTCACTTGAGTTGCAGTTTCATGAGTCTCGAGCTCCTCTGAAACGTATGCATGATTACTTGGCAGGTTTGATTCCCGCGTGTAGTACGAATGGAACCTACGGGTAGAGACTTGTGATGGTTAACAGGCCATGTGAAGTGACGGTTCACGGCTAACAGGCCGATGTTCTCGAATCCATTTCGTATGCCAAGTAAATTACAAGGATCCATGACTCGGGTCGACTTTTAGACGTAGAAGAGGACGGGAAAAGGTGATGCCTTGGTACGGTTACCGATTAGTGATAATTTGTGAGTTAACAGACTCATGACATGTTTCCATATAGTGTGATAGTGTGAGATTGTGAAATTGTGAGATTGAGAACTCAAGGTCACTTCCCTTCCCCTTTGACTTGAGTTAGGATTGTTAGAACCTTGTAAAACCGAGAGAATCCATAAGATAGGGAACTCACTGAGATTTGTTGTATCTTACCCCACTATTGTTGATTATTTTCAAGAGGTATTTGCAGGTTTGATTTACAAGTGGAGCTATGCTTGGACGTTTCAAGAGACGCTTAGTTGAGCTTATTCCGCTACATAATCTATTATATACAATTGAGGATATTGTATATTGATATTAGATTTTATATTTTTGGCTAGTTTCCATGACTTGTACCATAGATTATATTATGTGTTAGAAATGGTCAAGTATGTGAATTATGCCAATAGGTACTTATGATGGTGTCAGTACCAAATAAAACACTTGTATGGTATTATTCTAGATATATATTATACAGGGCGTTACACTTTAGGTTGAGTTGATGCTGCATGACTTGCTTCAGGGACACTTGGTGCAGGCTTACTTGGTGCAGGCTGAGTTGCTTCAGGCTGAGATGCTTCATGTTGACTTGGACCAGGCTGACTTGGTTCAGGTTGAGTTGTCTGACTTGGACCTGGTTGTTTGCAGGTTGCCTTGTTGTACCCCATCATGTGGCATCTGTTAGAGCAAGAGTTGTCTCTGTAAGTCATCTCTATGTTTTGATGATAATAATGGTATTTGTGAAAGAAACATTTTATGTTCTAATGTGTGCTGTGTGCAGATCATAATCATAGAAGATATCAGATCCAACAAGCACCAGCTAGACGTGCGTAATTGATTATATGCAAAGTTACTATGTGTGACACAAGTTACAAGAAGCAAGCATGCTTCTGTATTTGATCATAATCAGTCAGATCCAAGGATACCGATATTGCTGTTGCAATGCTCTTGTGGATGCTCTCTAAAAGTGGTTGTGTTTCTGAAGATAGCGAAGCTTCTGAAGAGATAATTGTTTGGAGAACCGAAGTGCTGAAGATTCTCATGACTTGAAGATTCTGAAGACTGAAGAGTTCTAAAGATTACAGTTCCAAAGGTCAAGTGCTGAAGACTCTGAAGACAGATTCCTAATGGACAAGTTTTGAAGATTCTGAATACTTGAAGCAGTGAAGATAACGGGTTTTAAGACAAGTGCTGAAGTTCTAAAGACGGAAGACTTGAAAGATCTAAAGACCCAGTTATAAAGTCTCTACTCATGCTTCAATTAATTACCATCAGAAGCCTCTGAAGATTTGAAGACAAATGTTACCGTTAGCAATGAGTGTACACCGTTTTAAATGACCTATCCCATCACTTCTACAGTAAAAAGAAGATATGGTTGTACAACTTTAATCATTGCATAACGACTCTTTTCAAACGGCCAACAACTCTCTAACGGCTATATTTTACTTGGCTATTTAAAGGAAAGGAGTATACGCTTCTGAAGGTGTCGATGTGATGATAGTCACAACGCTCAGTTATCGTTGTAAAACTAAACATTCAAAGCTATCACCATTAACACACGACCATTGTTGTTGAAACTCAAAGATCATCATTCAACACAGCAACAATCAATTGGAATGGAAGCTATTGACGAAGAAGACAACATTGCAAATCAGTCAAGTTATCAACCATCTTAGTCTGAGCTACATTGAAGATCTGAAGCAAGGAGTTGTTGCTCGAAGCTTGCTTAACAAAGAAGACGAAGAAGAAGAAGATCTACAAGATGTCATCAACTTTCAAATCAATATACATCTTGTAGAATAAAAATAGATAGCAAGGAGCTTCTACTCATATCTTGCTACAACACTGAGTGTTCATTTGTACTTAAATTTAGGAGTTATCAGCTTGTTAAGAAGCATCAATGTAATCTCCAGAACAACTATTTCTATGTGAATTAGGATTCCTCAAGTAATCAGTGTGATCGGAGACTTGAGAAGACAATGGCTTGGTGTCATTGTGGAAATCCTAAAATATGGTCAATGATAGTCATATCTCAAAGAGGACCAATGTTGGGTCAGGCTCTTGTGAGATCACTGATGGAACTCATTGAAAATCCTGGAAGAATGGCCAGTAAATGTTATATTCGTTAAGTCGAGTCCCTGAATGTTTAGCTGTGAAGTCCTGATAGTAGATCTTGCGAGATTGGAACCTATTGGGTCAATGTTCGTTATATTCATTAAGTTGAATCCCTGAATGGTTCATTGTGTGTTAGTCACAGCCGCGGTTGTGCAGGATGTTAGTCACCGGCTGTTGCCCGTGCATCTGTAATCAGATTGGATTATAGTGGAATAAGTCCTTGTGTTCAAGGCGAAATCACCTTGGAATGGTGGACTAGATTAGCTTGTGAGTTGCTCAGGTGAACCAGGATATATCGTGTGTTCTTTACTCGTGTTATGCTTTAAGTCATTGTTTATGTTTTTGTATTATTTATTTATTTATCAGAACCTTACATAAGCAAGTCAGAATCTTGCAACTTAACTCTAATAAGCTTCCGCACTGCGAGTTCTGAATCAAACATATTTTATTTAGACTCTTCTAGTTACTTATGCCTTATGCAGTACAGGATCTGAATGATGCATCTCGAGTCAGAGTCTCTCAACGAACTCTGATATTCTCTTAGAACTTTAACGATAAGAGGCAAAAAGTTGTTAAGAGTGAAAACACAATTCAAACCCCCCTTTCTTGTGTCTTTCTCACACCTTCAATTGGTATCAGAGCACCGATTCTATTATTGATAGATATTAAACACTTAACAGTGTCAGAAAAAGATCCAGATGTGGTGTGTAGAAATACTCTGGGTAAGATTTCAATCCACTTACAATTTCAGTATCAGTTCAGAAGATGACTGTGTACTAAATTGCAATCAAACGGATTACCGAAGCAAGTCACTGATTCTTGAAGTTTTGTAGTTGTCAACAACAAGATCTTCCTCACTAAAGTTTCGAAGAAGATTGTAGAATCAGCTAACAAAATAGATTCATCAGATAAGTAGTAGTATCTGTTGAATGCTTATCTTAGAAGATACGTTTGGATAAACAACGTATTTGCTCAAGATTGAATCATCAGAAAACAAGAAATCTTGTTTGCTGAAGTTTATCTCTTTATGAGTTTTTGAGATGTTTTCAAGAAACGAATTAGTCCACCCTTGACTTTCTCACTTAGAGCTCATTAAGAATTTCTTCATGTAAATAAGAAAGATTGTTGTTCTATGATTTTGAACTTCAGAATTAAGTCTGCAGAAGAAATCCAGCAGAAAATTGAAGAACATTCAGAAAGAGGAAATCTAGAGATTCATCAGGAATCTGATTAAGAACAATGTCTGAGTCTCGGTTAAAATAACATAGACAATCGAGTCCTATTAACTTGAGGATCCATCTCAGCTGAATCAACCGTTATTGATCAGAATGATTATCTGATATTTCTCAGAAGCTCGTGTTATATAAATTCTAGAGTCAGAAGGTGCTTGACTAGATGCAACAACAGAAGTCATCTACTCGAAGCCCAAAAGTATCTAAGTCACTGATGTTGTTCAGAATGAAGAAATCAGCTGACATTCTTTTCAGAAGCAGATATGTTGTAAATCCTTTGATAGACTAAGTCTAAACGAGTTAGATCAGCATTGCAAGAACAAGATTGTCATGCAAACTATGTCACGTGTTACACACATGTTTGATGATACTTGTCTCTGAACAAGCTCTGCATTTGTTCAAGGAAACAAAGTCAGAAGATGTTTGAGATATCAGCTAAATTCTCTCAAGCACCGAACTTTTCAGAAGTGTATGTTTAAGCTAAGAAATTAATGACTTTCTGAAGAACATGCATCTGTTCAAAAGAAGCCTGATGAAAGACAGATGTCTGATGATCAGAATTTTTTCACTCTGAGGATTGCCTTCAGAAATCAGATGGATATTTCTGAACAAGCGAACGAAGTGGTCATCTGAGGAGAAATAAATTGATTCTAGTCTTAGACTAGAGATCCGAGTCAGAGGACATCGATATTCTTCAAACGTCAGATCACTCTGAAGGAAGCAGAAGCTGAAAGATGATGACCAGAAGCTCGGATTCAGAATGAAAAGCACTTAGGTAAAGAATCTCTGTAAAGAATTCAGATTTCACAAAGGTATGATTCACTTCATCTATGACTTATTTTCTGATAAATATATTTCTACTAATGTCTTAAGAAATCTATAGTATAGATACTAAATACATACTGTCTAATCTAAAAGAGTCATGATGTTCTCTCTCACTGAAAAGTCTTGTCACTTAATAAGTACTTGATCTAGGTCACCCTACAGTACTGTACTCCTCTATCTTAGTGGAATACTCGTACTGGTTGGTTAAGTAAGATTTCATTGTAATCAGACGTAGAAAAATAGAATCATCATCTAAACTAAGAACCATGTGTGTCCTGTCACAGTCATCTGAAGATGCCTTAGGACAAATGTATCCCGGATCAGATGGAAATTCTCTGGTTTTTCAGATTCTGAGGATTTGTACGTAATAGGATATCAAATGCGTGTAACCCTGGTTATACATTAATTATTTTCATCTACTAACTAGGAGTAATTATGAACTGACAAACTAGGATTCGAAGTTTACCTCTACATCTATGTACTTAACTCTCTAATGAGTCATATAAGCAATATATCCTTCTAGTTCCACTCAGTGTTAATAAATTTCAAAAGTCACGTATATTTATGCATTTATTGTTAATTCTTAACTACTGTAAAAAAGTATATAAAGAAACAATATGCGTGATCCGTTGGCTATCCTTAAACTAAGAGACTACTACACCGTGTGCTTATCCCTGTTAGTATCTCTGTCTCCTACTCCATCTATACCTACCATAGTGTCAAGATAGTAATGAATGGGTCTCTTCAAGCTATTTTCAGTCATTAACTCATTCACGTTAGTCTCTCTCCTTGTTTATTTAAATTCATATCTTATTCCTATAATTCTTCACTATCTCTTATTCAAAACCTTCTTAGAATCCTAAAAACACCAAAAATGACTCCAAGAACCTTTCATGGCAACGATGATCTCTTAGAAGTC
Source organism: Lathyrus tuberosus (assembly GCA_022829125.1). Classification (NCBI taxonomy): domain Eukaryota; kingdom Viridiplantae; phylum Streptophyta; class Magnoliopsida; order Fabales; family Fabaceae; genus Lathyrus; species Lathyrus tuberosus. The sequence continues at coordinate 5,188,084 of JALAZF010000441.1, forward strand.
ATTAATGAAAAACGACCAAATCCAGTGTGTGCTAGTCAAGATTTCCTTCTTGGAATCCATTTTCAAACTTGGAATGGATACCTGTCTATGTTAAGAGGTTCAATATATACAAACATCCTAAAATCTTTTTGGATCAATGCCTCTGTCAGTAGTAATGGTCTGTTTATCTCTTCAAACATCTATGGTCTTCCAGTTTCCTTCAACTCCACAAATATTGCTGAAGCCATTGACTGTCCCAAAGGAGGTATCACAACCATTCACGACTCCATTCGATGCACTTAAAATGCTGAAATGCATTTCATGTTTGATAAAGGTTCTACCTTTGAACCTAAAAATCCAGAAAAACTTCTGCCTACTACAAGAGGATGGTTCAAGTTCATCTTGACGAATCTTCGCCCTCGCAATGTTAACAAAGATTTTCTGTATCATGATGATAAGCTTCTCATCATGTATCTTCTTAAGCCAACCCCTATAGATTTGTCCCAAGTAATCTTTGACCATCTTAAAGAGTCAATCCTTCTGTCAAGAACCATGAACATATTGTTCATCCCCTATGGAAGGGTGCTATCTGAAGTCCTCTTCAGAGCAGGAATCGTGCAAACAATTTGCAGAGTTAGAGGCGGTCCAGACACTGCTCTTGATAGAAAATTTTGTGAAACCTTCGACAGCAGATGGTTCTCATAAAATTAGATGATTGATTAGAATTAGGCTAAGTTATTAACTTGTAATGGTTTATTAAGTATATGCATCAGTATTGTTCATACCGTGTATTTATGGTTAAATTAATGAAATATGTGTTATCTTCTGTTCCACTTTTGAACTATCCTTCTCTCACACTTTCAATTCTTATGCATACCTTTATGTTTGCGCACTTATTTATGTAAAATATTTTTTTTTGTTTAGGCAATATGTCTTTTTGTTTCACTCCTAGTTAATGCTTTCAAAAGTCACTCTTACACATGCATTTATTGCGAATCTCTGACTCCCGTTAAAGAATTAATTAGAAAATTCTATGTGTGATCTCTTGGTTTTCCCAAGATTGACCTAGTGCTCATATCCGTCCCTTACCCTATCTAGTCTAATGTCTAGGATATGATGAACTTGTCGTTTGGAGTCACAAGCATTTATTAACTCACTCTATTCGTCGCCCATTTAAGGCACCTTGTTCACTTCTCTATTCATCGTTCCAACCCATCTCAGTTTGTATCTTTCTTTCGTATTCCCTCCAAAATGCCTACCTCGCATCCAAAAGTTGCTAAGAGTAAAATCTCTAGGTTAAAAGTCCTAAATGAACTTATTATGAACTCCTGTTCCCTCAAAGAACATGGGTTGATAAGAACTTCGTCTGAGTTACGGTGTTAGAAATGGGAGGGTTATCTCAACATGCTTCCAGGCCTTATTTACACCGACCTAGTCAAGGAATTCTGGGCAAATGCCGGTGTCTTTTCAAACGTATATAATCAGTACATCATTCAGCCAGTCATCTCCGGATTCCCTGTAGTGATTAATCCCTCTATCATTGTACAAGCCATCAAATGTGATGAAATCGGTGATACTGTTGAAGATTACAAAGAAATAAATATCTTCAATGATCTCATCTACAAAATTCATTATGGGAATGGTTCTTCCAACTGTGTTTCCACACTCACTCCCTCTGCTAAAGTCTGGCACAGGATCATGGAAACTAACTTAAGACCTAGAGAAATAGGAGCAAGAGTGTTGTCTCACTCGGACCGACAATTTATTTTCTTTCTGGTCTACAGAAGAAAAATAAACCTCCCTCAAACTATGTTCAATTACATGCAAGAACAAATTCTCTTATCTAAAGAAAAGTCTTCATTTAGTATTTCGTATGGAAGGGTCATATCTCGTGTCCTTGAGATTCAAAATGTGATCTCTAAACTAGAACACATTAGAGCAACCGAAGAATGCTCACCTATGAATTATGCGGAATTCTCTGGGAATCTCTAAAGGATCATAGAATAGGGTTATGGTCATTTTGCTCTCTGTTTTGTTGCTTTGTTTCTTGCATTATGTATTCTCCTCTTGATAATGAATGAAATTTCTTTTGAATGGCTTTACTTTAAGAATTACATGAAAATCATTCTCAAAACTCAGAAATGTTTACTTTGCTAAAATGCCCTAACTTTTTGATGATGTCAAAAAGGGGGAGAAATAGAAATATGATTTTGATATAATACAAATATGATAGAATGCAAAACTCAAACAAGTAAATCAATGATAATGCATTTACCACTAACGAATGTTTGATGTTTTACCGAGAAACTCTGAACAAGTTCACTAGGCATTCTTACAAAACATGTTAAATAGGAAGAACTCTGTTAAAAGTTCTTATGAAATATTTGTCCATACATTCGAAGTTATACACTTCGTGAACATGTGTTCAGAATCAGATTTACCCAATACTGTTCTTTTTGAAAGTCAAAGTTATTGTGATTCTTGTTTCACTTTGTTCAGAAGCTGTAAGCTGTCTAAGAATATGATATTCGGAACATAAGAATTAGAAAAAGGAAAGTTCTGAAAGCAGTCAAGACAAAGTCTACATCTCAAGATGCTCTTCAGAAGAACTAAGCAAATCAGAAGTCGAAGACTATCTGAAGATCTGGATTAAAGATCCAAGAAGAAGAAGTTCTGATTTTCACCAAGAATCCAATTGAGAAGAAAATGATTTGGTATCAAGCTAAATCTACACTTGGTAATCAGACTCAGTATATAAAGATTGGTATCAAACTCAATCTGTAGTGATATAAATCAGAGCAAAGCTGTGAAATATTTTCAAATACCTTCATTGGTATTAATTTCAGCACACTAAGAGAATACCTTTCAGTTGGTATTAAACTCAACCTACTTTGATCAAGAATCAAGCTTTGATGAACCTATGAGTTGTGACAGTAACAAGGTTCTGAGATGAAGGCCTGTGTTCAAAGTCAAACTCTGAAAAGTCATGATCTTATTGGTGAATTAAAATTAATATATCTGAATTATGATTATGAAGATCCCAATATCTGACTTATGGAAACTAAGGGGAGACTACCCAGAAGATTCAAATGTTAAAATCTATAATCTTCATCAAGTCTGAAACTCAGGGGGAGTTTCTTACAGACAGTGTCTGTCTCTGATAAATAGCGAGGCTATGTTATTAGAAAAGAACTATTCTTTATCAATGCTAAAATGTATCTGCTGAAAAGTAGAAAATGCTTCAGACGTCTCTGAAGATTATGAGCTCTGATACGACGTACAAAGGAACTAAGTTCTAAAGATCTGAAGACGGAAGTTTTGATGAACTAGTCCAGATGTTGAAGACTTTTGTCTCCTTAAAGATGAGATAGAGAAGTATTCCTTTTCTATTATTTGTTCTGGCAACTCAAATTGTTATTCTGTGAGTCTTTGGATCATATGAGATTTTAGATGATCACAGATAAAATTTTGGGGATAACACATTCAGGGGGGAGCTGTTGTTCCGGACTCTGGAAATGTTTAGTTTTGGTGATTACCTTGTATAAAATGTTCAATCAAAATACATGGTTTTGTCATCATCAAAAAGGGGGAGATTGTTAGAGCAAGAGTTGTCTCTGCAAGTCATCTCTATGTTTTGATGATAACAATGGTATTTGTGAAAGAACCATTTTATGTTCTAATGTGTGTTGTGTGCAGATCATAATCATAAAATATATCAGATCCAACAAGCACCACCCAGACGTGCGTAATTGATTATATGCGAAGTTACTATGTGTGACACAAGTCGCAAGAAGCAAGTATGCTTCTGTATCTGATCATAATCACTCAGATCCAAGGATGCCGATATTGCTGTTGCAATGCTCTTGTGGATGCTCTCTGAAAGTGGTTGTGTTTCTGAAGATAGCGAAGCTTCTGAAGAGATAATTGTTTGGAGAACCGAAGTGTTGAAGATTCTCATGACTTGAAGATTCTGAAGACTGAAGAGTTCTGAAGATTACGGTTCCAAAGGTCAAGTGTTGAAGACTCTGAAGACAGATTCCTATTGGACAAGTTCTAAAGATTTTGAATACTTGAAGCAGTGAAGATAACGGGTTTCAAGACAAGTGCTGAAGTTCTAAAGACGGAAGACTTGAAAGATCTGAAGACCCAGTTATAGAGTCTCTACTCATGCTTTAATTAATTACCATCAGAAGCCTCTGAAGATTTGAAGACAAATGTTACCATTAGCAATGACTATACACCGTTATAAATGACCTATCCCATCACTTCTACAGTAAAAAGAAGACATGGTTGTACAATTTTAATCATTGCATAACGACTCTTTTCAAACGGCCAACAGCTCTTCAACGACTATATTTTACTGGCTATTTAAAGGAAAGGAGTATGCGCTTCTGAAGGTGTCGATGTGATGATAGTCACAACGATTAGTTGTCGTTGTAAAACTAAACATTCAAAGCTATCACCATTAACACACGACCATTGTTGTTGAAACTCAAAGATCATCATTCAACACAACAACAATCAATTGGAGCAGAAGTTGTTGATAAAGAAGACAACATTGCAAATCAGTCAAGTCATCAACCATTTTCGTCTGAGCTACATTGAAGATCTGAAGCAAGGAGTTGTTGTTCGAAGCTTGCTCAACAAAGAAGACGAAGAAAAAAAAGATCTACAAGATGTCATCAACTGTCAAATCAATATACATCTTATAGAATAAAAAGAGATAGCAAGGAGCTGCTCTCATATCTTGCTAGAACACTGAATGTTCATTTGTACTTAAATTTAGGAGTTATCAGCTTGTTAAGAAGCATCAATGTAATCTCCAGAACAACTAATTCTATGTGAATTAGAATTCCTCAAGTGATCAGTGTGATCGGAGACTTGAGAAGACAATGGCTTGGTGTCATTGTGAAAATCCTGAAATATGGTCAATGATAGTCATATCTCAAAGAGGACCAACGTTGGGTCAGGCTCTTGTGAGATCACTGATGGAACTCATTGAAAATCCTGGAAGAATAGTCAGTAAACATTATATTCGTTAAGTCGAATCCCTGATCGTTTAGCTATGAAATCCTGATAGTAGATCTTGCGAGATTGGAACCTATTGGGTCAATGTTCGTTATATTCATTAAGTTGAATCCCTGAACGGTTCATTGTGTGTTAGTCACAGCTGCGGTTGTGCAGGATGTTAGTCACCGACTGTTGCCCGTGCATCTGTAATCAGATTGGATTATAGTGGATTAAGTCCTTATGTTCAAGGCGAAATCACCTTGGAAGGGTGGACTGGATTAGCTTGAGAGTTGCTCAGGTAAACCAGGATATATCGTGTGTTCTTTACTCATGTTATGCTTTAAGTCATTGTTTATGTTTCTGTATTATTTATCAAAACCTTACATAAGCAAGTCAGAATCTTGCAACTTAACTCTGATAAGCTTCCGCACTGCAAGTTCTGAATCAAACATATTTTATTTAGACTCTTCTTGTTACTTATGCCTTATATAGTACAAGATCTGAATGATGCATCTCGAGTCAGAGTCTCTCAACGAACTCTGATATTCTCTTAGAGCTTTAACGATAAGAGGCGAAAAGTTGTTAAGAGTGAAAACACAATTCAAACCCCCATTTTCTTGTGTATTTCTCACACCTTCAACATCTACTGCACTTGATGCCAAAGTTAGCTCTCTTTAGATGAGTGTCATCCCTTATGCTCTCTGAAGCATCTTTAGTCCTCTTCTTCTTTGGTCTTCCTGGTTGTCTTTTGATTGGTGGTGGTTGCAACTCAACATAACCTTTTTCTCCCAAAGTGATTCACCATTGACTGGAAAAATGACAGATGCATAGCATTCTTCATACACTTGTTTTCTGTAGCAATTAGGGACATAACTTTCAATCTCTAATTTTTGAGATTTCATGCAAGATATAGCAGACAGCATGGTAAACCTGTCAGCATCCATTTTCTACAAGAACACACTTTGGTTGACAGATTCACAGTGTATTTTTCTCCATTATATGAGATGTGTCTCACCTCATAGTCGTACTCTCCTGCACGTCTGTTAAATGGACAACAAACATTTAAAAACTGAGTTGGGTAAAACAGCATAATCAACAAATGTAAAACAAACATCCAAATGAACAAATACCTCATAATCCAGCTTTTTGTTTTTTCAGACTCCTTTGTAATCTTTTTCTTGATGTTGGGTAGAATGTCACTCCATTTGATCATAATACCATAGGCTCTCTATAGTTGGATAACCTAACTCCTTTAAACCACCTAACACTTCGAAGTAACTCCAAAAATCAGGGTCCACATCCGACGTTTCCTCTAAGCCATTATAACCTACTTTCGTTAACTCAAAAAACTCACTCATATGATGAACAACGTATCTAAAACGCCTCTCCATGACCTAGATAAAGCAAGTACATAAGGTTGACAGCTAACGCAGATGAAAAGCCCTAACTGAGAACTACAAGAAATGAAGGGTATAAATATAAAATTTGCATCAGTCGTACCTCAAAACAGATGTTGGAAGTTGTTCCTCTTTCACGCCGTATCAAATAATCCACAAACCCTAAAATGAAGAAGAACAAGAACGAATGAAACTAAACTGAAGATGAACGTGGATGAACGAAAATGTTTGATTACCAATACCTTGACGAACAAAAATGAACGGAGATGATAGCCACACGAACGAAGATGAGGATGGATGCAGTTGCTTGCTTCGTTAGGGTTTCAAGTTAAGAGAGCTGAACTGACAATGGAGTGAACTGAAAAGAAAGTAAAATGTTTTAGACTGAAACGTTGAAAACAAATGAGTTTTTTAATCAGAATGTCAATCGTTTAATTCATGTCACCTTGTAAAAGCCAGCTGGAATGTCACCCTAGCAAAAACTAACGGAAATACACACATTTTAACAGAATGTACTACATTGGCTAACGGAATCACAATTAAAGAATTTTACACTAACGTTTTTTACATAAGGAACCAAACTGAAAACTTAAATTAAGTTAAGGGACTAAAGAATGTTTTTTTATATAATATCTATAAAAGATGTTTTTTTATATAATGTTGAAATAAAATGTCAATTTTTAAAAGTTATTCATAAGTAAATAATGCACAATCAATCATGATTTTGTTTGTAGTACACACTTTGATAGCCTTTATTCACTGCCACTACCATTTCTTGTATTGCGACGATTAAACACCTATTGATTAGTAAAACTTTACAACTTTTCTTGCCTAAAAAAAAACTCCATACAAAACAGAAAGACAACGACAAAGAAAAAATGAAAGATTACGGCAGGTAGGAAATGTTTTATAAAATCAACTAGACAGAACAAAATAATAGCCTGGCAAATATTCAGCATAGCCATACATTACTAAGTGCTTGTTTGGCTGTGTGTTTGTATGGCCTTTCTCACATTACAAAGCTTCATTTGACTTGATCATCAATAAGCTACAAATAGTAGCTTCTACTTAGACGCACGTCTGAAGCTTTTGGCCACGATTTCAAACACATACTAATAGTGTGTTTGGATAAGTGTTTGTATACAAAATATCCCAATGCACAACAAATGAGAATTCCCTGAAGCAATATAATGGAGCTTATGCGTGAAAGTGATACTATTTCAACTGGTATTTCAACGCAATTTTATAAGAATCCACCATAGATCCAAACGAATGCTCAGCAAATACTATCGATATGATATGAATATCCAACCATTTCAGAGCATGTCAAGAAAATTTTGCAAAGAATGCAGCAGCCATATTATAGAATTCAACTAACTATTTAACCATAAATTTGTTTATGTTTCCTATATGAATCTAGTGAACAAAAGTGTCTGTATCAAACGAAATTATTATACCTTAGAAAATACATCTAGAAATAATACAAAAAGCAGAAACTAGAAAGAATGTGTATATAACAAAACTGTAGCAAAGAGGGGGGTTTCAATGAGGAAGCCTACTCAGATAGTACAAACTATTTTGTAGCTGCAATTCTTGTTCTCCCTCATTCAGGGAAATCATTAGAATCTTGCACTAGACAACTTTTCAGAAACCAGCAGCAGCCAGAAGATGCAAATTTTTACCTCACCATGGCAAATCATTATTGAGTTCTTTGCTCATTTTTCCATGAATTTTTTGCAGCTTCAGCAGATGAATCAGTGGATTCCCCATTTCCACCCTTAGGTTTAGAGAAGAAAGGATCCCATTCATGAGGTCCTACTTCACGCTGTCCCTCATCCAACAGTGCATATTTCCAACTATTCTCCTCAATGAAGTTTTCGTCGGTGCGACCTTCAATAATATCCTTCCGCAAATTGGTAACCTTATCAATCATGGCTTGCACGGAAACATCAAAAGCATCTTTTAAAGTCTCTAACTTAGAGCGAGGATCAGCATACACTAATCTAGGAATGAGACTAATCACCTCCTCTCTCATGATCCTCACTTGCTCCTCAGGTATTTGACTAAGCCTCTGCTCGATAGTAACATTCCTCTTTCGAATATCATCCTCGGGAATGAATACAGAATACTTAGTATAATCCTTAGGTAGATGCCAGGTATATTGTGTATACGCCGAACCTGGATGGAAAAACACGGGTATACAACCGGCAAGCATTGAATCAAAAGCAGATCTTCTTGTATAAGAATCACCCTGAGGTTGAAGACAAAAAAGTGATCCCTGAAACATCTGCATTATGGAACTAGGAGAATGACATTTACTTTCCCCAAAATCACACTCCAAAAGCTTACCAACCTTGGAACTCCTACATTCTTCAATTATCTGACCCCTAATTGATTTCACGTTATCTGGACGCGGCGCACCTGCGAAAGAAAAAAGCCATTTTCTCTCCAACTTTCTCATTCTCTCCTGCCAAAGAAACACATCCTCATCTTTTGCAGGATGGAAATAAGTAGGATAAGGAATCCCAAAATCATTGGCATTCCAAGGACTAGATTCAACAACAAGCATAGACATATTCTTAGCAGCAGGTAAAAACAAAAGCTTGTTCCCCCAATCCGATTCCTCCTCAGATAATCTCCTAAAATCCCAAGTTATCCTACCCGCAACAAGAAAATGATCTCTCCCATTCATGATTCCCCATTCGGGCCGCTTCGTCAACCAATCAACGAGATCAAGCGAAGCAGCATCTCTCATAGAAATATTATAACCCCAAAGATATCGCGCAATGTCAAAGCCAGCATAAAATGGCACAAACACAGCAGCAGCAATGGAAGAATCTTTAGTCAAGCAATCATACTGTTTCATTCTATTGGCAAAAATCACATCAACAGCGAATTGGTTAGTAGCATACCAGCCTTTATCGGAGAAAACCCCGTCGATGTTTTCGAGAGGCGGACCAAGACCTGCATTGGTAGTGAATTTGCACATGTTGGTCCAGAGAGACAATGTTTTGCAGTCTCGTAACATGTCTTGGTTGAACCTGGAAGGAAGATCATGGACGTAAATGTATCTACCTCCACATGGATCGGTTTTGTTGTTGGAAGTTGCGAGTGCTTTTGTAAAGGGGAAGTTTTGTTTGGGAGGGGTTTGTGATTGTAGTGTTGACTTATCAGGGAAGCCAAAGTTCTTCCTGGGAGGAGTCTTGAATTGTGGTGGTGGCGGCGGTGGTTGGTGGTTGAGGGGTGTTGTTAGTTGGTTGTTTACGGTGGTGGTTATGGTGGATTGTGGTTGATCTTGTTGGGGGAGGATGATGAAATGGAAGTAAAGGAGAAAGAGCCAGAAGAAAGCGGTGAGAATAGCGAGGAAGCAGATTCGGGATTTTTGGGTTTTGGTTGTTGATTTCTCCATTTGATCTTGGAGAGTGCCCGCCACAGGGCGCCGCCTCATTACATTAGAATCGGCGGTGGATTGAATTGAACCGCCGCGAGGTTTGAGATTTATGGAAAACCCTAGAAATTGGGTTTGAAGATTGAAGAAATTGGGAATGTGAGGATTTGAGAAGAAAAGGAATGAACTTAGCTGGAACACTAGAGATTGATGAGGCGCACGTTAGCAACCTAAGCTGGTCGCAACTGTCGTATGTCGGTGGCCTGTTTTGTTAACACACTTGTCGTAACAAAACTTTGTTCCGAACATTGTTTCACTTCTAATTTCCAGGTAACTTTTTCAATGATAAAAAAGACAACTTAGTTGATAAGTTGATACTTTTGCAATAATATATACAATTGTAAAGAGATGGGTTCCAACCCATTTGACGTATTCATTTTTATTAACTGAAATGCCAGCTATAAGAATAAAAACAAAAAGATAAAATATATTATAATTCCAGCTATTTAGCTTAAAAACAAAATGATAAAATTAAATTATCATTCTCTTTGTTTTTATTCCTGTAATAGCATCTGTAAATTAGTTAAATAGGACAACGTGTCGGTTTACGGTAATAAAAGACAGTAGTACTACACAGGTAGTCTTACTTACAGAATCACTTGAATGAATGAATAAGTTGGTAATGGTGTTTCACCTGTGGATAGATATATAGATGCACAAAAAACAAGGGAATATTCTTATCACAATCAAGCGGCTCTGAGTTGATAATAAACTCAGAAAAGGACTTAAAACATACTTCCTCCAGTCACAATTATAAATAAAAATAACTATTTTTACAATTAGTTAAGTGTAATTAATTTTCTTAGTTACATATATAATTAGAGTAAAATTTACTATAATATATTTAGTTATATTTGATGAATCAACTACCAACATTAAATGTTATTGAATTAAATTAGAGATATACTAGGAATACATGTATTAATTACTTTAAAATTTAGTAACTTTTGTTTTATAATAGTGACTACAATTTAAAGTCATTTTTTTGCTTATAATAATGATCGGAGAGAGTATTTCACTAATTCTTCATGTAAATTTCTAATGTCAAAATCACATACTAGCTATGTGTTGTTTCAATGTCAAGATGAACAATTCAATCATGCCTTCAATTACGCCCACAGTCACATGCTAACTCTGTTTCAATTCAGACCTATTTAATATTTTTTAAAATATACTAGTAGAAGACTCGTGCGTCCGCACGGGTAAGTTGATTTCTATCTTAAATTATTTGATAAAAAATTTAAATATTTGTGCCTTTTTTTAAAACCTCTTTACCTGTATTAACAATATTTGATAAAGTTTGAATTAAAAATTATCAAGAGTAGGTATTGATCCAGCATACGTGTGCATCCGCACGGATAAATTTATCTAATATAATATAAAATATATTTAAATAGATATGTATATTTAAAAAGAAATACTTAAAAATGAATAGGTATTGTTATGGTAGTGACCCGTGAGGATGTGAATATGTCTTTTAGAATATTCAAACTTTTTACAAATACACTGAATAGAAATAATTCAATTCTATAGAATTGTACTGAAATGCATATTGATCGCAATATTTATGCATGGTTTTGTTGCCTGGATTTAACAGGTTGTGTTCCATATTAATTCATAAAATATTTTACACCTAACTAAACAATATTTATGCATGTTTTATTTCTTGAATTTAACTTATTGTGTCCCGTATCAAATCGTGAAATATTGCGATGTCATTTTCAATATTACAGATAAATGAAAATTAATATAAAAGTATATGTATAAAAGTATATATCACATGAATTTTATGATCATACTATCGTTATTTTCGTTATTAAAAGATATATGTATCGCAAAAGTATATATCAAAAGAATATATATCATATTATGGCAAAAGTATATATCACACAAGTATATGTATAAAAGAATATGCTATTTGAAACATATATATAATCATTCTTTCACAGTCTAGAGATCAAGAACATAAATCCTGATGCTTTAAATGATAGTGTTGCAAGAAGACAACATGGATGACTGCTCCTTGTTGTCCCTCAACCTTCCCTCCCGTGAACAAATGTGGTGGCATTCTTGTTCTGAAATGAAGCTGCAGAATCTTTTCCCCCGGCGGTGAAGACTTGACACAGATAAAACTTAATCTATAATATCAATGAAGGATCTTGAAATTTTTAGAATACTAATCCGACTAAGGGAATATACCTATCATCCAGTTTAGCATGGTCCAATTTTGCCAAAGCACACTCCACTTCCTCACTGACCTGTTGATCACGGAATTAGAAAAATACATTGTAAATAATAAAATCATTGCTTATTTGAACTCACAATTTTTTTTAGTAGAATTTCCAAATATGAGCACAGTCTTTGCAAACTATCCACCTTCAAAGCTTCCACAATCATATTTATAATCGATAAAAATCTTATACAAAATTAAAAAATATATTTAAATTTAAAATACAAATAAGTGTATAACATTGAACTATATTTAACGGTGCAAGTGCATTTAATTTTTAATTAAAATATTTAATTGATTTATTTATTTTGAAAACAAAATAATAATGTATTTAATATGTTATAAATTGAATAGATAACTAATACTACTTTTTAAAACCTTGTTATATTTATGACAAAAAAATACTATTAATATCACTTTTAATATAAAATATCTTTGTTATAATTTTGTTGTTGGAAGAAAATATACACATTTAATTTATAGTAAAACAATGTGTAACCTTATTTAATTTAAATTAAAAAGTTTAAATGATGTGTATTTAAATTATAATTATAGCATATTTAATGTATTTTAAATTGGACAATTAACTAATAATGAATCAAGATCAAATTCATGAATAATATTACTCTTTCGTTAAGACTAATTTGAAGAAATATAAAAAATCACTCAAAATTGATAATTGTGAAATACTTTCGGAAACGCTTAAAGATTTGGATTTTTATCCATTAGTAAAGCATTATTGTCTTCTAAGCCCACACCATACTTACTCACTAATAATTGTACACTAATTAAATACTACATGATTTCCTAAACAGATGTTTCTACAACCTTTAAATTTAATGCACCTGTGAGGAATGAGATCTTGTTATATCATACCCTCTCATGCTACTGAGTTGAAGACATTTCATATGTACCAAAGTCATACTTATATTTTAGCAACCATTTGAGATCCAACACTGCATAATAATAAATCGAAAGGAATATGCAGTGTCTCTTAAAATGGATAAAATTAAATTCAAACAACATTAAAAAGAGTGAAAATACTAATGCCTTAATCAAATTTCAATGGAGAGAATAAAGCAAAAAATTATGGTGCTCCATGTAAACATGAGTATAATGAATAAAATAGTGACATTATGGTGCTCCATGTGTTACAATGCCAAATTGCAGTCAATGGCAATATGTTAAATGTGAATTTTACTGGTGTAATTGTAACATTGAGAGATGTATGATATGATAACATGTATGGGAACTCCACAAATTGTACAATTTTCATTAAAAAAATGTGATATTAACTGTTTTCAAGAAAGTCATAGTGTAAAGAGCTTCTAATGAAAGTTACATACTAATTGAACTAAGAGGATTGTAGTTGAGATGGAACACAAGCATAAAGTGAATAAAGAATAGCTGTACCTGTGAATACAACGGTAAAAAGCTGTCACTTTCATTAGGTTTCTATGATGTTTGCAGACCTATGAACTTTTTATAGCAGGCTGGATTGGATTATTTAAATATAAACATAGAGTATTAAGTCACTTCACATGAATCAAAGATGTTTCACATAAAAAAAAATGTAATGAAAACGGACAACGGTTCTTAAAAGCAAGTAGATAGCTATGATTATCGCAACTGTAGCATGGACAAATGAAGAGATGAAAGATTTTTTTTATTAAATTAAATGAACAGCTTTAATCATAAAAAACAATACCATAGTCACTATTGGATAGTTCATTATGAATGACGCATAAAATACCCAAAAAGACATACAGTTCAACTTGCAAGTGTCACCACTCTATATTGTCAAGAGAAAAGAGATATGTGGAGATTAGAGCTAGAAAGTAGTTTATTTATTTATTCTTATTACAAAAGTTGAAAAAGTAGATAAAAATCGAGAAAGCATAATTCGTCACTGTTGCGTTGCATTGTTTAATCATACATCTATTTGTCTACGAATTTAAAATGTGAAAATATTGTTGTATGCACACATTCAAGCATTGCTGCAACCTTGAATTTAAAATGTGAATATATTATTGTATGGACACATTTAGCCACTGCTGTCTAATTTTTGTATTCAGACATTGGTTTCAACTTTGTGTGGATGTAAGGACATTGAATTAGTATGGACACATTCAATAAAATGGAAAACTGAAATGTAAATGATATGTTCCTGAAGTTGTGAAATATATATATTGAAAGAGGTATCTTACAACATTATAAAAGTTTGGAACATCAAATATAAAATCGAAGTAAAAAAGGAAATGTTTCATGGTTTTGTTCAATTCAAATGACGGGGCTAAAACATTAATGACAGTTACAGAGAAATTTTAACTTGTGCTAAAACAAAGCAAAATGTTTTTTGGTTTAAGTTGTTCGAATTACTGGGGTTAACTTTAACTTGTGTTTAAACATTGCATGGATTTGTTGTGACAATTACATAGTCATATCGCTGAGCTGCATTGAAGCAAATATACGGTATCGAAGCCATCATTAACAAACCACTCAACATGTGCATTACTTATAATATGATGAAACAAAATAATATCATAAGCTTAATATCACATGTGCATGGATTTATTATGTTGATTATTTTTATATTACATTTCTCAAAGATTACATAACTGAGGAAGTCTATAATTTGCTTAAGAAACAAACATTTTCTAAATTGCCAAAAACACAATGTGAATTTGCTTTAGATGTAGTAAATTGATTCATTATGAGAATCCAAAATGTAAATTAGAAGGATTTTAAGATAATGTTATCGACATTCGAATTAAAAAACGAGTAGTGATCTGTTTTAGATGCCAAGTCAAATGCCTTAAATTGAGCCTCCTCAAAATTTAGTGCCTGTTTTAATGAAATGGTCAGATTTTTTCGCCAATATAAGGCTCACAATGTAACCACACCGGCCACCATAATCGCAGTTTGAATTCTTGAGAGCTTATTTGTTTCCAATACATGGATAGTGAAAAAAGTTACTTGAAGGCAGACTTCTGCAACATCAGGTCTAGCTATAGTTCTGGTTTCAGTCTTTAGAAGCTCGTCATCCTTCCCTATGAGAAGTTCTCGGATACCACCTTCTTTGTCTTGCAAGCCACCAGCCCTGGCTCAGACAAAGACTAAGTTATTGATGCATTTTAGGGAGTAAAAATCATATAGTAATCATAGATATCAGATAGAGATTGGTGCACCTTATAGTCATATATGGAATACCAGAATCGGCTAGATATTGCTCAGCCTTTCTCTTCCAAACCTGCAACCAATACAAAAACATCGTTCTTTACAAAACTTGCATTTTTTTCATAAAAATTAGGCCAAAATGATGACGAAGGAAACATTACATACCAATATATTCCCATTATCCAAATTGTTCAAAGGATTATTAAGGTCTGTTTCACCCATAGATCCTACTAACACAATCTACTTTACTCCTGCAGCTTTAGCTGTTCATGTAGAATAAAAATAATTTCAAATTTTCAATACATGAAACATGTATAAGTTTATATCATAATGTATGATTAATTGATAAAAAATGAATTCTCACCAGCATCGATTTGATTTTTCTGCCCAATCCGGTCAACCTAATATACAAAAATTACTAAAATATCAATAAAAAGGATGAAGTTTTCAAGTTAAGCATAGCATATTGAAAATTTTGAGTTTTAAAGAAGCCGCTGCATAATAATTCTTGGATGACATGCAAAACACAAAATTAATAGTCAGTAATTTGATGCAAGCAAAGTTTTATCTGTTACAAGGATGAGCATCAACAAAAGTTTGCGTCCCAATAAAATTGCAACGTTGTCAACCATATTCAACCATAAAGCCAAAAAGGTACAGAGATTTTTGGACTTACCTGTATAGTAAAAACCAAATTTGGTGGGAGCAGGGTAATTCATGCTTTGATCAACAACAAACTCAGGGGCTCTTTTGTAAACATGTCTTTGAATGGTTAAAAATTCAAAACTTGGAGTTGTAAATTTTTAGTATAAATTAGCAACTTCAATCTGAGAGATATATGGGTAGTCATGTCAACTATAAGCAGAATGTTTCATTCATGTCAATCAAGAAGAAAACAAAAAGGTTCTAATACACAGTATGAACATATCTCAAAGCATAAACATTTTCATTTCAAGTTAAACCAAGAAAACAAAACTACACAAGACTGGTTGAAAAAAATAATTAAAACACCCATTAATTGCAAATTATCTCTTTGAAAGGTTCAATTATAATCCAAGTAAAAAAACACGTCCATTGAATCCTAACTTTGAAAATAAGGATCAATTTAATTCACGGCTCTCATTTCAACTGGTACATGAAGTTGCATATTACTGCAGGGCATAAGTTGTTGCCAACAGCAACTCGACCATAATTGTATCATAGGAAGTAGTCAGGGTTCTCCTAGTTACATCTGGCTCTCCTCTCCTTGGAGCCGGCTCAAACCCTTTCGTTTCATTATATACAATAAATGTTTCTAGCTTATCTGCTCATGATTATATAAAGGTTTTGTCAAGGTCAATCATTATATACAATATGAAAGGTCAATCAATTTCCTATAACACAGGATCTACAGACTAATGGCTTGCATATGATCACAAACATACAATAGTGTTACCACAACTAAAGAGCAAACTACAGATTTCAGCATGCTAGCATACCACTGTAATATGTCTTTAAATCAACAAGTTACCACCTTTCTTCATATACCTCCTGAAAAATGTCTTTAAATCTGCAATAATATACCACTGTAAATCATCTCCGATAGAAGCAAATGAAAAGAAAGGTTGTTTAAATCTGTCAACAAATCAAAATAGTTGAAATCAAACTACCAAAAATATGTAAACAGTCAATGAATATAACGTTTCAGCGAAAAACACTGACAAACACAAACAATAACAAGAAGACATGAAAAACACAAACAAACCAAAGTAAATATCAATGTTCTAAACCCACAAACATGGTAAAACAAAGAAAGTTAAAAAGAATATGCTAATAATCTGAGTGTAGAAACTTTGGCCATGTCATTTATTAACGGAAATGAGGAAGAAGATGACATTTATATACATAAAAAACTGAAACAACAACATAAAGAAACCGAAAAGAAAGCATACATGGTTCAACCCACTTCGTCGAAACTTGTTGCGATGGACTTTCGTTTCTTTCCCATTGTTATCGACGAGATCAGAGGGTTCTCGGTTTGGTTGGCGACGATATTGAAGATTGAGGAAAGGAAGAATAAAAATGTAGATAGTTTAGACACAATGAATTAGGTGGTGTGTTAAATATGTAATCATTGTTTTTGAAAGATTAGATTTGATTTAGAAAGATCAGATTTGATATAGAAAGATTAGATTAGATATTTTTGGGCTTTTATAGTTTCGATTTTAGCTTGAGATGCAAGTTAACCTAAATCTATAAATAGGGAGGAACCCTTATCAATGTAATCATCAAGTTTGATAATCACGGTTTTGCAGTTGCAAAATGATAATAAAATTCCACCGTTGTGGGCAGAAAGTTACTCTACAGTTCAAACTCATCTTCTTTAAACGTGTTCTTGTTTTTGTTCATTATCATTACATAACAATCTTGAGATCAAGATTGAGAAGAATTCACCATAGATCATGGTTGAATTCCAACAGGTCCCGATTTTCTCTAAAAGATTCATCTATGTTATACTTGTTTCAACAAAAATTGCACCTAATTCAATTTTTAAAGAATTTTTATATCGGTGAATGCTTTTATTTTATGTTAAATGTTTTAATTCTTGTAAACTTCAACATTAAAAAGTATGGATGTCCTTTAAAACACGGTGAGTTAAAAACATCAGTTTTTTAACGTGCTTAATCGCTATTTGAATCATTGTTGTACTTGCCTTAAATATAAATCAAAGCCACTATAAATTAATTTAATAATTTCAATAAATTATATAAAATTTTATCTATATTTTATAAAATGACCAAACTATATATATATATATATATATATATATATATATATATATATATATATATATAATTGATCGATCAATGAAGGAGAAAACTTGTTCATTAGACCTGAGGTCCTGATGTGGTGGTGAGGGGGATGATCTTGTTGTGTTAGACCTGTGGTTTCCATGTGGGGGATAGGGGGCTGACTTGCAAGGTTAGTACTTCAACGTTTAAATCAGTATGAGATTGAGAAGTGAAATGACAATGAGAATGAATTTAAATATCTAAGAAGTTTCACGATTTCCCTCTTAAATAGGAGAAGTGGTTGGCAAAAAAAGAGGGGAGTGATGCGTGGATCACGGTCAACTGTTGGATTGATCTGGATGGCTAGTAAGGCTTCTGTATGCGTGATTGCATGCTTAGAAAAAGAAAATGAGTTTATTTGTTCTGCACTTTACTCGTTTGTTTTACTATTGAGCATTTATCCTTAAGCATTATGGGTGGCCCATAATAGTTGTACTCCAAGTCCTTGTGTCTGCTTTGCATGACGAGGGTTTGTAATATGTGTTCCTACTCAGCTATTGGATTAGGGGACATGGAATTATTTGATAGGACATTGTTGTCCTTTGGAATAGGTGCGTTAAATGTCTTTCTTGTAATAGGTAATGTTTCGTTGTGGGTGGCTGATATGTGTCCTTGTGCTAGTTAGTGGTGATGTTCCTTCTTCCTTAGAGCACTGAGTGCTTTCGAACATTTTTTGAGGAGATCTCAACCATTAATGGTGCACAGTTGGTCGTAAGATCCTTAGTGAATGAGTACTATATTAAAGGCTTATGAAGCATCATTTTAACCTTTTATGCCATTAGCAATCTGCAAAAGAATTCTTTTTTATTTCTTTGTCTTTTTTCTTTGCAAGCTTTCTTGTTCTAGCATTTGATCAAGTTCATATGATTTCCTTCTTTAGTGTTTATCATGCATGTTTAATTGATCTATCTTCCTTAAAATAAAGTTCAACTTTTTCTTTTGATTATACTCCATTTTCTAGGATTTTCATAATAGTGAACACTTAATCTTCACCTCTTTCTGATGCGGATCGAGGGCACTAACGTGACCGTCGAAATAAGACTGCAAGTATACAGCTGTTCGCGTAGTTTTAAATAAGTATCTCGAACCCACAGGGAATAGATAATCGAACTAATGCAATCAATAGTTGCAGTGTAAAGCTAAGGCTAAGGACTTACGTAAATTAAACGGAAAGGAAAAATTACTAATTCTAAAGGTTTTAGGAAATAATAATAAAATCGAGTTCGTAATATGGATTCCGCGTACCTATGGGACGTGTAGAAGTCGACTGCTAATTACTACTGCACTTCGTTCTGTAGGAAGCACTAACTTAAAGACTCCGTCTCACACTCTCGCGCTATCGACAAGAACCACACCTAACAACCACAAGATTTTGCTCTCGCTCGCCTGTTTTAATTGAAAAGCGTATTTTGGAAGTTAATAAAATCCTAAACGATGCCTAAAGCGCTCTCGCTGTTTTTAGGATCGGTGCCTAGTTTCTACTATCCGTTCATTCCTCACACTCTCGCGCCATCGGTCCGAACTTAGTATATTGCCCACTCTCGTGTCAAAATTATAAAGCATGAAAAAATAGAAACAAAGACCAAAACTAGCATGCATTCAAATAAAGTCGCACCTACATTTTCTACAGAGTCCCGTCGATAACGACGGTCCTCACACGCCGAACTCAAGCAAATTTAGCAACACATGGTGATTTTAATTCCAAACATAATTACGACGATTAACATGGAAAAATACATAGATTACAAGACAGGAAAGTTAAATCGCAAAACAAAACTAAACAAAAGTAAAATAACCTGTAAAGTGAAATACGGAATTGAACTGCAGAGAAAAAGATGCCAGCAGGCTTGTTCGGGATCGAGGTACAACAACTGAATGTAAATTACAAGCAATTTGCGACAATTCCTCGATGTGAGTAATTTTCGCTTCTAAGTAAATATATGCCTAAATGGAATTCGAAAGAGATTTCACGTCTAAAATCGAGTATCCAAAGCATGATTGGAGGGTCCTATATATAGAGAAATATCTAAGGAGTAACTGCCAATTCGTGCCTCTGAAGTGGAGGGAAAATAGGGAAGAAAAGCTGCCCAAAGCAGTTGCAGAATTTGAATTCTGCAACTACGCTGTCATGGCGAGCGCCACCAGGCCATGGCGAACGCCATGGTCCTGGCCTTTTTAAATATGTGTCAGTCTCATTCATGGAGAGCGCCATCTGGTAATGGCAAACGCCATATCAGTAGGATGGAAGATTCTGTGCTTTCTTCTGGATTTTCCTCGTCTTTCACTCTTTTTCGATCCTTCTCCCGATTTCGCCACAGATGAAGTTGTCAACTGCAAAACACATAAAACACAATTAAATACAAATAAAACTCGAATAACAATGAATAAAACATATGCGTAACGAGCCTAAAAGTACAATACGATTTCTCGTTATCACTTTCTTAAAGGGTTTCTTCTGTTGTTGGCATTTTCTACAAGAAGGGCTAGCATCGGAACTTGTTTGTTTGTCACATCTTGTTTGTATTTGACTTTTTTCATACCATTCTTGATCATGGAAATTATATCAATTTCAACTAGGAAGAAAGTAAGGACATCTCGAGCAAATGGGTAGACCGAGACATACTGGGGACGTTTCTGCTTTCGTTCATGAAGGCGTTTTAGACCATGATTTGATTAACATGGGTCCTTCATTTAACTAGTGAGTGTTTCCTCTAAATTGAGATATGAGGATATACAACCAATATGATGGGTTTGTTATCCACTTTCATGAATGCTTATTCTCTCGCATATGCTTTTATCTTTCATTTAATAAGTTTGAGGTCACTGTTATTAACCACTTGATGTTCGCCTCCTTCGCAGTTGCATCCGATGAGCTGAACATTCAATGTCAGGAGGAAATGATGATCCTGATGAAGGAAAAATAAGATTTGAAGACCTTGCTCATAACGGTGGTGGTAAAGGCACATACTCGTATCGTGGCAACTAAGATCCTAATGGGATCTCTTAAGGGAACCCTCGACTCTCAGAAGAAACTTGGTAGGAATTGTCAGCACTCAAAGATGACCTGGTGGAAACTCCTTACCAATACTTCGAGCAGGTGAAGGAACAAATAACCTTCCTCTACTCGGGGTTAGACTTGAGTCAAATGAACTTCTTCAAGGTGGTCTACAGAGGCTAAATAGTTGATAATGAGGATATCCTTCCCATTTGGGAGGTTACTCAACTGATCATCATGAGACATAAGATGTCTCTCGCCATGTGAACGCTTTAGAGGATCAATGAGTGATATAATTCATGCCTTTAGCTGCTTTTTTTTGTAATAGTTCCCAACAAATGTGTGATATAACTATCTTTTCTTAGCGGGGTTGTACTCATTTTGCCCATATCGGTCTTAATTGAATGACCGGTTTGTATACTTTCATTTTATTTTTGTGGGTTAATTTATAGCATGGTTTTAGCTATTATCCTGGAGGACAAAGGCTTCTGCTCGAGGATTCTAATGTTGCCCTAAGGGTGAAAAATGACTCATACATGAGGATCCAGCATATGTGATCGCCTCGAGGGGCGGCAAGGGTTCCTTCGTAAGGATCCAGCATGTGTAATCTCCCTAAAGGGTAGAAAGGATTCTTACATGAGGATCCAACATATATGGTCAACTTGTGGGTTGATTTCGATAAATATACTTTTCTCCTCTGTTCTCTACAAATAAAGTAACAATATTCACAAGTCATATAATAAAGTGAAGAGACTCATTAAAAACCCTTACACCACGTTGGAAACACATGGGAAAAAGTGCACCTCAACAACAATGAATGTCACGAATTTAACTTACAAATGGTAGAAATTATGACTCGCATAAATAAAGTAAAATACTAAATGAAACTATGCTAACCATCTCTTGATGCTTAAATAAGTAATAAGATTAAATAATTATCCATCTTCTGGAGCTTTTCCTCGCGGTTTGCCCCCTACTTCATGCCTACAACATTCACACCCATAGTCCTAAACTTCTTAGGCTCTAGGCTCTCTGTGTAGCACTTCTCGATGATCTCCTGACCCCCCCTTAATGACCCCGACTCGCCCATCTTGGAGAGGGTACTTCATGCATATATACAATGTAGATATTAAGTCTCCTAACTCGTTGAAAGTGGGTGATCCTATAATCATGTCATATGAGGAATGTGCATCTATGACAATATACCTTACCTTAATCTTCTTGGTGTTTTCATCTGCACCAAAAGGTGTATTTAATGTTATATACCCCTTCACCCGCACTTCCTCCCCCCAAAATCCCAAGTAATGATCCTTAGAATGCTTTAAGGTCGTATAAGCCTAGGAGATGCCTCTTAAAAGCATCCCATTATAGGATGTACGCACGACTTCCTTGATCAATTACTAACCTATTAATCTCCCAATTGTCATATCTCATAGTGATGACCATGGGATCATCATTATATGGATGAATGTTTGTAGCGTACTTCTTGGAAAAGAATGTTTCACCTTCTAGGAATTCAAGCTTGCCTAAATCAAGGTTTTTGGAAAATCTGTATGTGATAGTATTAAGATTGTGGCATATGACTCTATCATCGCCTCCCTTTCTTTACTCATTTCCCTTCTTAGATCCAAGACTTCCCAAGGCATCTTGCTTCGGGGAGTTAGATCTGCCTGACCTTTGAGTGGATTCACCCATTGACATACTTCTTTAGGTGGTCTTCTTGAATCATGTGCTCTATCTCCTTCTTGAGATGATATAAGTTATCAATATGGTGTCCCTTGACTTTGTGGAACTTGCACCAAGTGCTAGGCTTAGGCCTCATTACTTTTGACTTTGGAGTTGGTTGTTGTGGGATGTTGTGCATATGAAGGACTTCTCTCCATATCTGCTCGTAGATAGTGTTTAGGGTTGTGAAGTTCTATGTAGATTTTCCACTTTACTTGAACATCATTATGTCCTTGATGAGCAAGGTGTAGTGATTCCTTCATGACTCTTGTGAGTTGTTGGTATTAGAGGTAAGTTTTTTCGCAAACTAAGACCTTCTTTTCAGATCTTTAATAAATTTGGCATAAACTTGCATTTGTGTCACATCGCTTGAACATTACATTATTCATTTAATGCCACATTGTATTCGGCATAAACTTTCAGATCTTTTCAAATTTTCCACTTTGCTTGAACTTTACATTCTTCATTTAATGCCACAATTATCATTGTTGACTAACTTTCTCTTGTTAGCAAATCTTTCATAAATTTGGCATAAACTTGTATTTGTTCCAAGATTACAACAAAAGAGATGTTGACCTAAAATTTTGTAAATATCTCCATGAATTTCTTAAATCGTTCTTCTTTCTCATATTTCTTTTTTAAGTGAGGAAATGTCATCTTAGCATAATGGGGAGTTTTTTTCTCTTTATTTTTTCTTTCACACTCATTATTCTCTCTCTCTCTCTCTCTCTCTCTCTCTCTCTCTCTCTCTCTCTCTCTCTCTCTCTCTCTCTCTCCTCTCTCTCTCTCTCTCTCTCTCTCTCTCTCTCTCTCCTCTCTCTCTCTCTCTCTCTCTCTCTCTCTCTCTCTCTCTCTCTCTCTCTCTCTCTCTCTCTCTCTCTCTCTCTCTCTCTCTCTCTCTCTCTCTCTCTCTCTCTCTCTCTCTCTCTCTCCTCTCTCTCTCTCTCTCCTCTCTCTCTCTCTCTCTCTCTCTCTCTCTCTCTCTCTCTCTCTCTCTCTCTCTCTCTCTCTCTCTCTCTCTCTCTCTCTCTCTCTCTCTCTCTCTCTCTCTCTCTCTCATGTGAATATCTTCCTATTTTTCAAATTAATATCATAGCACATTTCATCCTAGAATAATCAACCGAACTTCACTTAAACCCTCCATTGAGTGAGCACCTACATATTTTGACAATATTCTAATATGAGTTTCTAAATATTTAATAGAGACTTTGTTATTTATATTAGAAGTCTTTTGATTGACCTTGATAACTTCAAAGCTGCTCTATGCCATCTTCATAAATTGAATTAGGATTTTCTCCGTTGTAGAAGGCTTCTTTAATTGTTACTTCCAAGATTGTTGATTATGATGTACTTCTTGATTTAAGGTTTGCTCTTGACTATAATTCCATATGAATTTAAGATTATAACATCTTAATATTTTTATACACATTGCTTTATTTTAATAATATATTTTATATTTATTATCTATTCAACAACTTATCTTTTATTTATATATATTATATATATATATATATATATATATATATATATATATATATATATATATATATATATATAATATATATATATATATATATATATATTATAATTATTTTAGTTATCTTTATATTTAAAGGTTTATTTCATCAATAATTATATTGATAAATTAATAATAATGTGATTGATTTTCTTATTTATTATATTTGCTATATTTTAGGAATTTTATAAATTTATTGAATTTAATAACTATTATTAAGTATTTTATATTTTTATTTTATTATTATAATTATGCTCTAAATATATTAGTATTTTAATACGAATATGTTAAAAAATAACATTTTAATTATTAAGCATAAATAAATAAGTA